>OY856409.1:427033360-432990860 GCA_963693085.1 Alisma plantago-aquatica
ACTCCATTACATCAATCAGACTCCTCGCCAGTGACAAGAAGCCTACTCCAAAACTCCAGTCCCACTGGAGAAAATTTGAACTCATCCAAGCACATTGTCAGCTCGCCTTGCTTTATATTCCCCAAGAGCTGAACAAAGTCGCGGATGCAGTAGCAAAACACTCCCTTTCTGCTTTTATTCAATGTACCTTTACTTCTGTTAAACCTCCATGGTTGTTTCAGGACATAAATGTACATTTGAACTCGATTATGACTGCACTAGAGAGCAGCATGAATAATAATTAATCTCTAGCCCCCCCCCCCAAAAAAAAACAAGAAACATATGAGCCTAACAAGTATATGTTTTCTTAACCTATCATATACAATAGAAGATATTGGAAACATATTTATATAAATAAAATTAGATGGAAATAATTTAAAGGGAAAACTTATTAATCCTGAATAATGAACAATTCCCCACCAATTTCAATAGATAGGATATTATAATCACAATATAAGACCTCACTTTGCTAGTTGAATAGTGTTTTATAAGGTAAACTAAAGTTTATATTATATTTTGACAATAAGAACATTTGAAAACAACTCCTCATGGTAGATTTGATTTTTATAATTGGACTTAAGTTTTAAATAGGAACAAAAGACTGATAAGATCTAGCAATTTGTAAACAACTAATTTTTCTTGCTCACACGGGCCTAGATCAACATGATTAATGAAGATAATATTACTGAATGATATTCACAGTTAATCATTATCGTTGCAGGTCACAATACCACTCTTTATTAAATTAAAATCAATAGAGGAGTAATTTACATCATAAGTGTGTTGATACATGATCATACCATGTAATGATCTAATGGGATCATATACGCATATTGCACACCTCATATACAATTAGGAAGAGAATTGCCAATGGAACAATTTTAACCCTTCTTGTAAAAATGTGTGTATTGAATAAATGGAACTTGAGTCAATTGTTGAATGTGGATTGTAAAAACCACCAAAATTAGTGCATTTGATTATCTTGAAAAATTATTTATATATATAAAAACGTGATCTAAGTGAAACAAATAGAACAAGAAGGAGAAACATATGAGTGCATCAATATCTATAGCTACATTGGAATGACAACTTCATCCCTATATTTACACATGAATAAAAGTTATCATGTAGTTTATAGAGTTATCAATGTAGATCTTTGTGACTTATAAGACATATGAATTTAATAATATGTTAAATTAATTGGACCCATTAGGTGTTGTAGGAACTATTGCTTCTCCAAGATAGCTATTCTTTCTTTCTGTCTTAGTGATACAAGATAAATTTATGTTTTCTATGTATGAATGGTAGAAAACACATTTTTCATATTCATTTCTCTTGAATAGAATATTGGTAAATCTAGATATTACTAATGCCATACTTTGTGTGTAACTTTTTAGACATAAGTGATGATTACAGAATACTCTTAGTGTTGGAACCACCTTTGACTATCTCATCATTTGATTATTCTGACACAAACATACATTTTATGTAGTATATATGTATATGTTTTTATGATCATGCACATTGATACTCCCTAGGTTTTAGGGTATAAATATGTATTGTTTTTCATTCAACATACACAATTGACATACAAAGGTACCCATGCCATCAAGCACATGTACAAGTATTTTATCAAAAGAAATATGTTATATCTTACAATAAAACACATCAAGTCATTCATCACATGGAAGAACTAATGATTTTATAATAACATGACTATTTTTCTATCTTACCAAATAATTCCATACTTTGTGGCTTCAGAAGAATGAATTAAGATGAGAAGGCCCATTGACTTGTGGTTTCTCTTTAATATGGCATGGCATGTCCCAATTGATCCCTTAATTGTGTCACCCACTCTTCCTTTCCTACCTCCATCTTGTTCTTATTCTTCTCCTTTGGTCAAATTCCCTTTCCTATCTTTCTTTTCATTATTCTCCTTCTCCTCCTCCTCATACTCCTCCTCTATGTTCCTCTTCTCCTCCTTAGACTTCTTCCTCCTCTAAAAAGTTCTCTCTCCCACTTCTTATTCTTCCTCTTGTACACCTTCTTCTTTTTCCACAACCTTCCTATTTCTCCTACCTCCTCCTTGCCATCCTCTTCGTCTCCTACTCATTTTTCCTCCTCCCTATATCGACTTTCAACTGAATCTCTTTTATTTTCATCGTAACCTTCACATCAGAAAGCACCTCCATTTTCTCATCCTCGTTATTGGCTAGATTTATATTGGACATACCGTAGATGATGACAATGTTTGTTTTCCCAACTGATGCCATCAATAAAATTCTTAACTGATAAAAGTCATGACTGACAAGAAAAAATTCTCGATCTAGTTATGATCATCAACCAAGATTTGAAGGGAGAAACTTGGTTGATAAATGTGTAGACCTCACTTTTCAGTGTCCCCCAATTAAGAAAGGACCTTAATGTTGAGATTTATTACCTAAAATTCCAATAATACAAATCTAACAAATGATAAAATAATAGTAAATGATTTCATTATTTCACAAATATTGTTTACAAGATACATTATAATTCTCCTCTAAGGAGATACACAAATATCTAACATGGGACCAATACATATGTGAAGAAGTAACTGACTAATCTTACTTTACTTAGCTTTAATGTATTCAGTTGATTTCATCTGATTTATTGTGCCTTAATGTCTTCATATATTATAGTTGCCTAAATGTCCAACAAATAAAACATGGATTAGTGTATTACTTTATTGTGTACGTGGAGTGCATGCAAATGTGTGCAAGTAATATAATAATTTATAATAAATCAATTACTTGCAATAGGAACTGCAATTTTTTTACATATTCTGACCCTTATTTGATATGCTATCTTGGGCATAATCGTTGTCCTTCTAGGGCCGATGTGCATCACTCCTTGATATATGTCAACCTAGGGTTCAAAATATGATGTCTTACTTCATGTAATACTCATAGTGACATTATAATTGAATAGAATGTAAATAAACATCCAACAATTTATTTCAACAATCCTTGAGAAATCCTCAACAGACACCTACAGTCAGTAATATGAGTATTCATACTCATAAGCAGGTACCTTTTGTAGAACCTTGCAAATATCACACAATTATACTTCATGTACTTTAATCACATCATCCAATAAGTAAGCAAAGACAAATTAAATAAATCAACATTCAATCTATATCTATGTACATCTTAAAGTGTCACCATCATATTCAAAATACTAATCATGATTTAGTCTAGGGTTTAAGTTTCCTTAGTATCCTAATTATCATGTTCATTGATCTAATGACTCAAGAAACCTAATTCATATTAAGTGTAATCATGATTATCAAAATTATGATGTTATTGCATCATGGACACTTATATCAGATTATGTGCGTTAATATTATAGAAAGTTATGATTTTTGGTTTCAATATATTAAGTCATCATATTTATGCTTTTATTTACGATCTCAGTGTGCTTATGATGTATCACTAGGTGGATTTTTATCTAGTGTGTATCATCTTACAAGAATATAGTATGGTGTGGATCAGCCAGAATAGGTATCCATAAAAGCTTCAGATGCTTAAATCATGAATTTTATTATCCAAAACCATATCAAGGACTAAGATTCTCATCAGGTTGAATAAAATCAGTTTATATCTCAATGTAAATGTTTTTTTAATAGACTAAATGGTGTTAATTATTAGATCCTGTCCTTCCATATATATAATCACCACTTACTCATATATTAGCCCTACCTTTGGAGTTAGAACAGATCCAGGTCATGATACTATTTTACTTTGATTCTACTCATTCTCCCAATTAGTTTGGTATACAATTTTTCTATATTTGGGTAATCCTAGAAATTTCTATGAATTAAGCAAAATAAGAATCTATCCTTCAAACATAGGGTGATGTGACAACCTCTTTCATGGAGACTCAAAAGGAAAGGGATGAGGGTGAAGTACTTCAAAAGATCCTGGACTGCTATGTGATTGTGGCAAGCACCATGTTATGAGATAAAATTTGGGGTGAGCATTCGGTTAATTCGGTCAGTTACGGTTAATTCAGTTTGGTTAAATGGTTAATTTGTGGTTTGAGATTTTAACCATTAATCTAACCAAATTGAGTCAGTTAATTCGGTTATTGTCCAATCGGTTAATGGTTAATTCGGTCAGTTAATTTGGTTAACCAAATAACACTCGTGTAATAATATTATTTGAAATAGTCATAGAATTTGGGACAATATTGTTATATTATAGTAGTATTGTTGTAAATTTAATTTTGTATGGCTCATAAAAACTTGATTACTATATATATGGGGAAGTATTTTGAAATAAAAGTACAACTATATATGTATATATGCATGTGTAGGATATTATTTATGAATAAATTATGACTATTTGGTTAATTCGGTTAACCAAACCAAAAATATCTTTAACCATCAAATTAACCATTTAACTGATTAACCGAAATAAATTAACCAAATTAACTGAATTAACAAAATCGACCCAATAAAATTAACCATTCAGAATTAATCGTTCGGTGAATCAGTTATTAACCAAATTCTGCTCACCCCTAGATACAATGCGACCATTATGGATGAGGAAGAGCATTTTCATGATGAAGGAAGAGAAATTTTCTACCACACTACTGTGGAAGGATGCACATCAAGGAAGGAGGGGATTGGGGTAGACCATCTTCTCTTTGTACCACTTCTTATATATAATAGGGTTGGAGATAAATGGGTCTAGTTTCCATAAAGTTTCCTTATGCAATTGGAAATGCATCAAGCTAGGAGAGTAATAAATATATTCATCTCTCCTATCCTTATAATAAAAATCTCACATCTTTTACTATATAGACCCAAAAGTCACATTTTGGAAACCACCCCTCATATCATTATTTTGGAAAATCTCTACTCATACTATTACCTTCAATTGGGAAAAGGAAAACTCCTTCATTATTCCCTTATTTAACCAAAACTTGCTTTCAAAGGAAAAGCTACATAATTACCAACGAAATTATCTTATATCTTAGAACTTCCTAGATTTTCTTATATAATCCTATATTTTTATTATCTATCTCATAAATTATCTTGACTAATTTTCATGAGTATGAAAATAAATATTTTTGTATTTGGTATCCCAAGGATCCCTTTGTAAACATTGATTGTGGAAATTAAGTAATTCATACCACTCTCACATCTTTACTTCAATTAGTCCCACAATTGGATAATTCTTTTATTATCCTAGAATCCCACATTGAGACAAGTTTGGGAACAAAGGGATGTTTCTAGGTATCCTTTTCTCTTTCTTCGAATAAGGAAAAGAACATTTAATTACAAGCAATTCCTTGTCAGTTTTCCATAGGCTACCAGGATCATCCTTTTTCTATGAAACTTGGAGGGAAACTCAATTTTTTTTTGAAACAAATAAAACTACTTATTGATTACGGTTCAACAAGTTACATAAATCTACCTCCTGAGACAACCAAGGAGGCTTGAAGGTGAAATCAACCGCCATGACATTGTGTAACACATGCCTAGCTACATAGTCAACTGAAACAGTGGACTTTCGACAAATAAACAATAAAGAGGTATCATTTAAGGAGTCCAATTTCCTTACGAATTTCCATAAGAGAGGCTTGAATTTGAATGGCATTTTATAATTTTTGTTGTATAATTTTGTTCCTTGCTAGGAATCAGAGAGAATAAGGGTGCGGGAAAGGTTCATAAAACACAGACTTCAATAGTGTATAGAATAGCCTGAAACTTAGCTTCTAGAGCACTGTATGAGTGTCCAACTCTTCCAAATTCTCACATCAGAACACTAGACTTCGTGATTATGTAGAGACCATAAGCACAAAAACCCAATAAATGATTGAAGGTTGCATCCACTAATGCCAAAGTGTCCTTTCCATCAAGGTTGACATGTTCCCTATCTCCCTCAGGCATGTGTAGTAAAATCGATTCAGATTCCTTGATCAACTTAGTTCTTTCACTAATAAACTTGGAGAGGACCTTGATAGGACTCCTCACTAGAGAATTAACAAACTCATTATGTGTCATCCACATGTGCCAACAAGCAATAGCAAACATGGGATCGTTTGTAGAGATCTTGATTATGTCCGAGCTCCATGAGTCAGCAGTAGAATTTGAGACAAGAGTGTGTAACCCCATGCTACTCCACACCTCTTGACTTCTTTGGCAGTCATGGAGATAGTGTAGAATGTATTTGTTTGTGTTGTTGCAATGGGGAAAATTTCATAGGAATCCATATGTCGTTTGAATTTTTCTTCATTTGTCAAATGGCCTTATGAGCCATAAGCCAGAGGAAGATCTTCAATCTTTCTGGGATTTTCAGTTTCCAAAGGGCAGTCCACTCACCCTCACACTAAACGTATCCCTACACAACCACTTATTAGAATATTTGGAAGAGAATGAGTCGTCACTTTCTCCATTTCCCGCCCATTCATCACTCTCTAGTTGAGGGTTGGGTGGAGGTATGCAGTTAATTTGGCTCCAAACATTTTCAAGAAAGAAATTATGAATGAAGTCCCAATCCCAATCGCATGACTCACTGATCATAGAAGTCAACCTGAGGTCATTCATACCTAGTGGAATATAAGTGTCCAAATGTGAGTTCATTAGAGTGATATTATCGAATCAAGGATCAAACCAATAATTAAAGTCATGTACATTGTTAATAATTTGCCGAATGTTTTCCTTAATCATCAAAATAGCTCTTCTGATGAAGTACCATGAGGCTGAGCAGTTTCCTTTCTTTTTGTTATTGCCTCTATATTATTTACTACTCATCACTTTAGCCCAAAGCATTGAAAGAAAGTTCATGAATGCCCATGTTTTCTTGAGCATTAAGGCATCATTTTGATCCCTTGCATCCCTAAGGCCAAGAACTCCAGATCTTTTTCTTACTGATACCTTCTTCCATGAAACTAGTGAAGCTTTCTTCTGGTTAGTAGTACCATGCCAGATAAATCTTCTGATGTACTTATTGATGTCGTCACATACAACCAGAAAAATACTCATAGATTGCATGGTATATGAAGGGATCTCCTGTAGCATGGCCTTGGCTGTCGTAATTTGGCCAGCTAGGGAGAGGTGACAGAGAGCCACCCATTCATTTGTGTTTTATTGATTCAATTACTACAAGATGTGTGTTGTGATTTATTCTCTGGTGGATGATAGGAACCTTGAGATACCGCCTGAGGTCCTCAGTAGTAGGGATCCCCAACCACCTTCTTATGCCCCTCTTTTATGTATTAGTGGTGTTAGCAGATAAGAACCATCGATACTTCTCAACAGAGACCACTTGACTAGAAATTGTAGAGAATTCATTAAGAAGATTCCTCACGTGGCTCGCCTACTGGACAGACGCTTCAGTAAGGAGGATGATAACATCGTCAAAGAAGACATGTAATAACTAAGGGAAATTCTTCTCCAAGACCATTATCTTCTAGGATCCTGAAGCCACAAATTCTTCAATATCTTGGAAGAGGCATTCCACACATAGCACAAAAACATATGGGTTGATCGGGTAGCCCTATCTGACCTCTTGCATTTGTTGAATAGGTGGAAGAGGAGCTCCATTCTAGAGGATAGAGGAAGAACCTAAAGTAATGATCTGCATGATAAGTTCAATTGTAATACCAGGGATTCCAACTTTAGTGAGAGTGTCACGAATAAAGGGCCAACTCATCTTGTCAAAGGCTTTTGACATATCAAGTTTCACCACCATCCATTTCTTTTTCCCATTCTAGAAGTGCATTGAGTTAATAGCTTCTTGTACAAATAATAAGCTATTAGTGATCCATCTACTAGGTATTAAACTGGATTGGGTAGGAGATAGCCTACCATTTATGAGAGGTCTGATTCTTTCAACTAAGATTTTGGAGATAAGTTTGAAGTAAGTATTATTGAGAGATATAGGGTGTAAATTGTTGCAGGTCTCAACAAAGCTCGATTTAGGAATAAGAATCATATGAGAGCTAGATATATCATCATCAATCACAACTAAAGCAAAGGTGGATTATACAGATGTGATCACAAAATTCTCAACTATCTTCCAATTATCATGGAGAAATTTGTTGTGTACCTCATATGGGCTTGGGGCTTTCAGAGGTGTCATTTTGAACAAAGTAGCTCTGACTTCTTCAGGTGAGGGTGTAAAGGAGACTAGGAACTATAGATCCTCAGAGAGACCATGGAAACATCCAATGTATCCAGTAGGGTCCGAATATCTTTGTAGAGGCTGGGCTAGAAGATGATTGAAATACTCCCAGACAAGCTACTTAAGAGGGCCATCCTCATGAATCTAGACCCCATCAGTATTTTTCAACCTTGAGATGCATTTTTTGGCGTTGAGCACGAACATAGGAGTTAAAAAAATTTGTGTTTCCATATCCAAGTTGGTGACATTCTATGTGAGCTTTTCTCCTCTAATCTGCGTCCTCATGTAACATAATGTGTTGGAGCTGCTCCTGGTGGTCAATACATTTTATCTCACTATCAATAGAGTATGACGAAGGGAGAGTTACCTACACTTGTTGATTTGGCAAGTAATGTCAAACTTAAGGTAGTGTTGTCACTTCAGTTAGAGTTTGTCCCAGGCCATGATAAATGGTTTAGTACTCTATAATGCCTCTTGGAAGGGAAGGTTCTAGTTCTAAAGGTCAGAGACATGTTGAGGGAAGTATGATCCAAACCTCCAGCTCGGTCTTTTTTTGAAGGGAAGTTTAGTATAGTGTGTTGAGGGGAAATTTGACACTAGTAGTGCATTATGGTCAGAATAAAGATGAGGGAGGATAACAATTGCATTGCAATGCTTACACTCCAACCAGTGCTTCTTAGCCAATAGCCGGTCCGGGTGCTCAAATAACCTTCCTCTATGAAATGTGAACCATTGCCCTTCTGCCTTGATGTCAATGAGGCTAGTTTATAGGAGCACTTCATTGAAAGTGGCACTGGAGTGGTGATCAAATAGCCTTCCCCATTCCTTCTCAGAGTTTGAGAGAATTGTATTAAAATTGCCTATAACGACCCATTCCATCATGACTCTGTTGCAATTTTAGTAAGGTAATTCCAAATCCAAGGTCTAGAAGAAGGGTTTGGACTTCCATAAAGAAAAGTGATTAAGGACATATGATTAATGCAGCAATGAATAAATTTCATGTGGTTTAGAAGGATGTCCACATTGCATTCCCAGAGTAACGAGATACCCCTCACAAATTTGATAGCTTCAACATGGTGGGAAACACTAAACCCTAATTTAGAAATGATTTGATCATCTTTATTGCCACTCCAGTGAGGTTCGACAATGTCCATGAGATTGAGCTTATGAATTCTCTTTAGATGACAAATATATTGGATTTTTTCATTAAATCAAGCACCCTAGATATTCCAACATATGTAATTAATTAATTATCTGTAGTGTAATAGAAGTAAATGATCAAATGACCATCTGCGAATCGACCACAGACTAGGGTCAAGGTCATCCTCCTCAATGTTCTGAATAGCCTCTACAGCTGGGGTAGCATCGGGCTGGCTAAATAGGCAATGAGCTTCACTCACCTTCACATTGTCAGCAGCTCCTCAATGTATGTGAAAGGTATCCCAAAAAATCCAACGTAATAGATGTAAGTTTAGAAATATATAATAGACGGTCCCTTGTGGTCTAGATAGCTCTAGAAAAAAGGGTAAAGCTCGAGAAGCTGCTGACAATGTGAAGGTGAGCTTCACTCACCTTCACATTGTCAGCAGCTTCTCGAGCTTTACCCTTTTTTCTAGAGCTATCTAGACCACAAGGGACCGTCTATTATATATTTCTAAACTTACATCTATTACGTTGGATTTTTTGGGATACCTTTCACATACATAACTTGCCCTTTATGTATTTCCTTAAATTGATTTCCCACTTCATATGGAAAGTCCTTTTCACCTCAAACTCTATAATTATCTTAGTTTCATTGTTTTCTTTATGCGTTACAAAAATGAAATAGAAATATCCTTATTTGATGCCTCAAACTCGTGTTGCAAGACATGGTTGTCTAATTGCTTCCATTAATTATCTAAATTACAAATTATTGTAGAATATTTTGGAAACTTTCTTATTATCTCATATTTTCAGTTATCTAACATTTTTGAAATTCATTATTATTTATTTATGCACGAATTCCCTTTTATTTCTTAAAAGTGTGCCACAAGGACCTATTTGCATAGCAAATAGTCTCTTGGGCATCACCTGAGCTATGGGTTGAACCCATGTTAAAAAGTGGATAGTTTTATTATTCTATCGATATAATTAGGGAATTTTCTTATAAATTCAAGACCTATATTTATATAATTAAAATTCACTAAATTTGAGGATATTATATTCACCCCTCCTTAAAAGGAACTTTTTCCCCAAAATTCAAACCTAGTACGGTTAAGGTGAATGATAACTCAACTTACCTTCAAACCTTAGAGTTAGAAACCCTAATGGATTATCTTTAATAACTTTTATTTATATGCACATTCATCACATTGTTATCAATTTTGGCACCCAAATTCAATTCTAGGGTGTATCCACATCCTCATTCATTACATGACATTATCACTTGGTGATTACATATTCTCTTGTGATTAAAATAACACTTGGTGATTACCATTTTACCTAGGTTTCAAACTATTATTCCTTTATTCTTGTGTAGGTGAGATAGCACTACAAACCCTAAAATTTTGGTATTTAATTGACTTAGGATAATCACTCTCATAGATCTATTTTAAGCATAATACATGTCTAACCAATCTTTCTCACTCATAATAGCATGAAATTAGCATCTAGATGCAGATCAAATACATAGTTCATCCCATTTCAAGAGAAGAGATGGTATATCCACACATTATCTTAAAATTTTAAATTTTCAGTCGACTCACTTGGTCAATGACTCCAAACCATTATTACTTTAATCCCCCAATTTTGTATATTTAATGAACTCAAGGGATAGTGCCTTTCTCCCACTCAAATTTGTGCACCATTCCCTTTAAAATTTTATCAACATTATTATATGACTTCTAGTATTTTGTACATATACATATCATGTATCATTATCCTTAGCTACTTCTTATGGTCTCTAGGGGTACATGTAACTTAAGGGTAATCTCCTCTTGGCCTCATGGGACTTATGCATTTAAGGAGTGCCTCCCACATTTACCCCTTAGGCCTCGGGCAACATGAATGTTTATCTCCTATCCCTGTGGTCTTAAAGCATTTAGGGAATGATCACCACCTAACCTCTTAGGCTTTATGTACCTTTAGTTCTCCCTACTTGACCTTAGGATTGACTTAGGGCTCTACCATGCCTAGGGTTTATTGAGGTAACACAACTTTAACAAGTTTTTAGCACATTATTTTATTGGGTAGTTCTTAACCCAGATTTTCTTCATCTCTTTGGGTACACATTTTTCACTTTATGTCCCTATATTGGGCTCACGATGACATTTCCTCCTGAGCTTGGTCTTTCATGGTGGACTTCCTTTCCCGACTTGGCCAATTAGTGAACTTCCTTTCCCAACTTGATCACTAGTCATTGCAATGTCTTCCTCTTATATCAGACTTCCTTTCTCGGCTTCACCTATTGGTGACCTTCCTTTTCGGACTTGATCACAAGTCATTGCAATGACTTCGTTCTATATTGGCCTTCCTCTCCTAGCTTGGCCTATTGGCGATCTCCCTTTCTCAACTTGATCATCCATCATTGCAATGGCTTCCTTTTATATTGACCTTCCTTTCTTGTCTTGGCCTACTGGTGATCTTCCTATCCCAGCTTGATCACCGTTCATTGCAATCACTTTCATTTTAAACTGACCTTCCTATTCTGACATGGCCTATTGGTGACCTTCCTTTCCCGACTTGGTCACATACTTCCATCCACTTCCCTAGTGACTTTCCTTGTGTCCCTCAGAGATGGCATATTTGGGTTCAAAGAATATATGTGCTTTCATATTTTGCATACTTAATCCTCCACACATAGGTGACATTCAAGGTTACCTCAATTATTATACAACTCACCCTTCTAGAAAGGCCTAACATAGGGTGCCTTTTTGATTCACATGAGGAGGTTAGACTCTGTAGCCACAACCTGACCCCATGGGTTCAAGGTTTTACCTCCAACACAAGTCATGTTCCCACTATTGAGTTGACCCACCCCAGGTTGGGACACCGACACAGTTTAATTTTCATTTTTATGTAACCATTGTTTTCTTATGTCTCATATGTATATTCCAAAACCCCCCACATGCATCATGCATGAATTTCTCCATGCACATGCATGGAATATTGGATCACCTAAGCTCACTTGCAATTTTTCTCATTCTTATTTACCCGAATTATGGTTCATCTGGATAGGGTTACTACTTCACCACACTACTCCCATTTCTCAAGATTAGGGTTTAGCGTTAGGGTTAGAGACTACAAACTGACTCTTAGGATTTGTATACCATCGAACCATTAGGTTTTTTCCCTAAACCAGACCCAATTCCATCTAGGGTTTACCCTTGCAAGGAAAAACCCATAAAACATTTTTTCTTGACTTTATCATTATTTCCCTATTACATGTACATTAATTAGAGGAGGATGCCTATCCTACTTCTTCTCAAAAACTTAACTTGAGATGAGGAGGGAAGTATCTTTCAGTGTTTATTAAGCAAGAGGATGAGAAGTGGTTGAAATTTGAGATGAGAAAATGTAGAGTACATATTACTTTAGGCAAACTCTATGTACTGGCTAGGATGATATCACATTCGCTAAGGGAGTCCTCCTATAGTGGCGGAGCTAGAATTTTGAACCGGGTGAGGCACAAGTATAAGAGGTCATTTTTATTGCCGGACTGTCTGGTATTTTATAAAAATGATACACAAATTGAGAAAATTAGCAATCAAATTATCAATGAAAAAGATAAACAATTTCCCACTGTGTGATAAAATATCACAGAGGTCCTCATTGAGGTCGCATATTCTTAAATTATTGGTAATAAGTTCTATTGTAAGACCTTTAAAACTGATTTTTTCTCCCTATGACACCAGATAGTCATTGAGATACTTATTACTTATCCTATTCTGAACATGATGATTACAAATTCTACCATTACAATTGGGAGATCATGAAGAAGGACCTATGTAAAGCTGTCACATGGTTTCTCAAGGAGGGTAACATGGTCAGAGAAGTGAATCACTCGTTTATTAAGCTGATACCTAAAGTTAAAAATCCAAAGACTATGAAGGATTACAGACCTATAGCTTGCTGCTCAGTGTTGTACAAGATCATTTCAAAAATCCTTGCTGGCCGCCTTAAATCTATCCTCCCTGACATCATCTCGAAGGAACATAATGCTTTCATAAAAGGGAGGAACATAGCAGATTGTGCACTTCTGGATTCAGAATTCTGGAATGAATTTGGGATCAAAAATGCCACGGCCAAAGTATGTATCAAGTTAGACATAACAAAAGCCTACGATTTTGTCAGATGGGAAGCCATTTGGAAAATCATGGAAGGGATGGGATTCGAAGAAAGATGGATTGATAGGATCCAACAATGCATACAAACTACCTCCTTTTCTATATTAGTCAATGGGGGACCTGAAGGCATGTTCAAGGCGACAAATGGGTTGAGACAAGGAGATCCTATATCCCCTCTCATCTTTGCTATAGTTATGGAGGGGCTCACTCACGCTATACACACTGCTGAAAGGGAGAAGAAGATCAAAGCTTTCAAAGTGAAGGATACTATGGTCATGACCCACCTCATTTTTGCGGATGACGTGCTTATATTCTCAACAAGACATGCTAGAAGAGTGAAGGAATACAAGAAGGTGCTCAAACAGTTCGGACAGCTCACGGGGCTGTACATAAGTGAAATTAAATCAAGAATATACAATTCCAAATCATGTGACCATAGGAGAGGAAGACTCAAAGAAGCTTTCAGAGTTAAAGGAGGCAGGCTCCCAACGAGATATTTGGGCATACCCTTGTTTAATGGCAAAGGGAACAACAATGACTTTGCTTTGTGCATGGATAAACTCAGAGAAAAAGTCAACAATTGGAGTGGGCTACATATATCCTTAGCTTGACGACTGGTTTTAATAAGGTCTGTCCTACAAAATACGATCATGTTTTGGGCGTCCCTTACTGAAATACCTAAGCCAAGCCTTGATAGGATGAGATCTATCATGTCCTCGTTCCTGTGGGGAGGTAAGACTCATAGCATTGCATGGACTGATGTGGCAAAACCGTTCAAACAGGGAGGGCTACAAATCAAAGACCCAGAAGAAATAATGGAAGATAGAAGGAACAAAAGAGTCCTAAAGTTCATTTCTGAACCCGAAGCTAATTGGAGCAGGTGGATGCGAGCAAGGTACAACAACATTATCATCATGCAAGCGAATAGGAACCCTTCCAGAGTGTGGAAGGAGATGTGCAAAACATACGACAGAACTGCCAACCACTACCTAGTTGATATTCATGGTGTGGGCGTCTTGAGAGACTCCACAGCTAGGATCAACTGGACTAACAAACCCGAAGTCAGCTGGTGGAAAGTAATTTGGGGTAAGTTTTATTACCCCAAATGGAGTACCATGGTTTATAGAGCCATCAAGAATCGACTTCCCACAAACGATAGGCTGCTGAAATGGGGTCTGAATGACGACAGAGAGTGCTGCCTTTGCTATGCTGATGATGAATCTACAGAGCATTTATTTTTTAGATGCAGATTCACTCTTCCTGTTTGGCGCATCACAGGTCTAAGAAGAGGATGGGGCAACAACATACCCCATGATATCCATGGGATCATCCAATGGAGCAGTTCTAACTCCTCAGATCTGTGGACGCAGGCTCTGAAAGGGGTGCTAATAGGAGGATTGATGTTTACAATATGGAAGGAAAGGAATAGAACAAGGCATGAGAACAAGCAAAGAAGCTATATCCAAATCATGGAGGAATTCAGCAAGGAGCTACGTGTGGTTTGCAGAAACAGAAAACATTTGCTCAAGCGTATAGATGACAAATCAAAAAGATTGTGGGGGCTTTTGTAGTGTTCATACCCTTCACATTTTTTTGTCTTTTGCTTGTTATGATTACTGTACTACAGGATTTTGTGTTACCTGTATATAGATAGGAGCTTTGAGCTCATTCTGATGTAGCAACGTTTTTTGGCAATACAATATTTACCTATTCCAAAAAAAAACAAATTTTCATAGAAGAGATTAATCTCTCAGCGGATGCTGCAAAACCATTGACTGGAGAATAGATTAAATTGATGAGTTTGTCTCATTTTATCAACACTGTCTTATGATAACGATCCTATTTGAATTGATATGGGAAAAATGAAAAAGAAGAAGTATCATGATAAATCAATCAACCGATCATCCCTACTTTGAAGTAAAAATATAGAAGAAAAAAATAGAAGAAACTTACATGATTAGAACTTGAATACATACTATAGATTCCTTAGGTGGCTATGGAGAGAATGATGGAGCTAAGAGAATCAGTAGAATGAAGTGCATACGACTCAACTCGGAAACTACTCAATTGAGATGTTGTAGGATTGCAAAGACTCTCTCACCTTTTTACAAGACACTATCAGGTTTCCTTTTCAATTGTAATTGGATTACAAGTTCTTTGGCTATTTCATAATAAAAGATTGTCTAAAAAGACTTATTGGCGGTTCAATCTCCTTTTCAAAGTGACATAATAAACAAAGGAAAAAAACAAATGATGCGACGAGCATCCAAGTGAAACCAAAGAAGAAAAAGTTACACTGTAAAAGGGAAGAAAAAAATACATTGTAAGAGGAAAGATCAAAACAATAAATGACATGAAAGGCAACCTGATGAATAAAATAAAAAAATAAGCTGACGTTACGAAATACCTACAAATACCTTATTCTCAATTCAAGAACAATTCAAAATGAGCCGACGTTACAAAAGATCAAAGCAATAAAAGACATGAACGGCAACACTATGAATAAAATAAAAAAAGAATGATGGACCAGTAAAAATTGAATGAGAGTTGTTGTAATACCATGATTGACAGAACATTAGTCCCCTCACATTTACTTAGTCGCTTGGCACCCCACCTTGCCATATCAAAGAGAACTAGAGATGACCAAGTCACTTGAAACGTGGCTAAGGCTTGGGCGCATAATGAAGAATAGTATTGACGTGCACTTGCCAACTAGCTCAGTTGGTCAAGCCTGCTATGTGTGAAGCACAGGTTGCGGGTTCGAATCTCAGTGAACCCGTTGGGGCACTACAGGAAGGGATTAAATCTCTCAGAGTATGCTGATGGTGTTCTCTCTCTCCTTCTAACTTGGACAGGAGTGAAATTCCCCACTTCTAAAAAAAAATAAAATAGTTTGAACATTCTCCATCTATCAACCAAATTGAAATTTGTCGCGAAGCATCAACTCTCCCTATGTATTGTCCTATTCTATTCTATCAAAAACTAGGTGAGGCACGTGCCTCATGTTGCCTAAATGTGGCTCTGCCACTATCCTCCTATACCAACTTAGTGGTGCTGAGGAAAATATTTCCAACCCCCAAAACCAAGATCCATTCTAGGAACTATTACCATTAGGGCATGCCTTAATAAGTTTCCTTATATTCCTATGGATCATTTGAAATTATAAATGATTAAATATTATTTGAAAAATTAGGGACTCTGATACCAAATATATCAACCTCACTTTTCAATGTCCTCCAATTAAGAAAGGACCTTAAAGTTGAGACCCATTACCGAAAATTCTCAAGATCTAGATTTAGCAAGTAACAAATAATAGCAAATAATTTCCGTTATTTCAAAAATATTATTTATAAGATACATCATAACTCTCCTCTAATGCGTTACAGGAATTTTTAACATGGGACTAATACTTATGAGAAGAAGTATCTTACTAATCCTCCTTAACTTAGCTTTCATGTCTTCAGTCGATATCATTTGATTCATCATGACTTGAAATCTTCATACATTATAATTTCCTAGATCACTAATGAACAAAATGTCAATGAGTATATTATTATATGGTGTATGTGACAGGCATGCAAAAATGTGCAAGTAATATAACAACATATAATCAATAAATTACTTGCAAAGAAGATTTCACATTTTCTTACATATTTTGAACCCCTGTGCATGTGTGTGGTTATGGATGAAACCCCTATGGATGTGCTTCCTTGGTTGTTTGGTTTTTTCCTTTTATTATTCAGTTTGCATACTGAGCCTTTGTCTTTATTTCCTTCTATTTGGGTTCTTTCCTTCTTTAAATTAATGCTCTCCTTCCTATACTCCCCTCAAAAGTAAAATAGGGTTGCTATTTCACAATGTAATAAGATAATAGGAATATGATAGTTTTAATTTCACTCTTGGGAAAGAGAAGTCATTTTTCACTAGGTGAGTCAACTTACTTGGAAGTCGAGTTGATCGACCAAAGGACCAAAGAGGCCAGACGATAGGAGGAGCCAATTGATCGATCAGAGGTCCAACTAATATATTGGAGGATTCTAGTAAATTGCATGTACAAAAGCCATTCGACTGACGATGGAAGCCAAGCGACCTATCCAGAAGTCCAACCTATCATTTGGAGGGTCCAACCGATCGACTTGCCTATTCCAACAACATATTTTAAAGAACAGGTTGCTATGAGTTGTATGACCTTATGTGGTAGTAATTCTTTGTGAATCCAAAGTATTGCATTAGTATGGACATAAATATCTCTCATATGTTTTATGATTGCATTTTTTGTTTGTGGATATAGCTTGTATATGATATATATTATAAGTATGTGGTGATTATATATATATATATATATATATATATATATATATATATATATATATATATATTATTTATTTATATGTAAAATATCTCAATAAATATTAATAGAGAATCTTTTCATAAGTGACACACATGAATAGCTTAATTAACTAAGTGTGGGCACACCCTAGCGTGGTGCACCATCTATCTCATGGAAGTGTGATGGTACATGTGTAGGTATGCCTCAGTAAGGTTCATATTGTATTGTGTTAGCTTATTAATCAAGCTTAACTAGGTGATGTTAATAGGATTAAGTGCCTAAAATCATACAAATGGATATGGGAAGGAGTTGTGAATACCATCTATCCAAGAATTACATGAGATGTAATTGGTACATGTCGTCTACCTTAAATAACTGGTTGTGAGTGTCATCGTTGGTTGGGTAATAACTTTATTATTTTGGATCTTGGCTCACTATATGATTGTTATTGCAATCTTCTGAATTGATAGTGATGTCTTTCAATTTGAATAAAATAGTGCGAGTAATATTTTATTTAAAGGCCTAATTAATATCATCATTTTTATCAAATAAAAAAATGTTTTGACAAAATCCAAAATTTCTTTTGTAGAAACTAATGACAAGAAAAAACATGTCTTCATTGCGAATGGTCCTTGAGAAAGACAAGTTGAACGGGGAATAACTTCCATGACTAGTTGTCATTCTCACTCAAGAGCACAAGATCTATATCTAGGAGACACATACCTGGATGAACCTACTCCCAACGCACCTAAGGTTGACAAGGATGCTTACAAGAAGAACTATGAAGATGTCGTGGATGTTAAATGCCTGATGCTATGCTCAATGAACTATGAGTTGTAGAGATAGCATGAGGACATGGATGCTATTGATATGGTAACACATCTTAAGAACATGTACTGAGATTAGGCAGGAAAAGATAGATATAATGTCTCAAAGGCATTGTTCAAGTGTAATATGGTAGAAGGAGATCTAATAGATCCTCATGTACTCAAGTTGATTGGGTATGTGGAACCTTGCTCAATTGGGATTTTCCTTAGGCCAAGACTTGGCCATAGATGTGATTCTACACTCACTGCCAGAATCATACAACCAGTTTGTCATGAACTACAACATGAACAATTTTGACAAGCCATTGTTAGATTACTTGGCATGTTGAGGATAGATGTAGCACATATGAAGAATGACAAATCTGAATGTATGATGATGATCAGTAGAGGTAAAAGAAAAACCAAGGGCAAAGGAAAATATATGAATAGTTCTAAGGCTAGACAGAAACCAAAGTCTTCTACATTGAAAGCTAATGGAGGAGTGAATAAGGAAGGGAAGTGCCACCACTATCAGCAACCTAAAAACTAGATAAGGAACTTCCCTCTTTATCTAGAGGAACTTAGGAAGAAGGAGATAGATATCTCAATTTTAGGATAGGAGAAGAAGTAAGTTTGAACTTTACGTAGAAAGAGTTGTTGCTAGCATAATTGGAATCGATCATTCATCTAATGTGGTGTAATAGAATTAGTGAATTGTTATTATGTGCCTGTCATTAATGACAAACATCTTGTATCTTGTATGGACATGTGTACTATGAATAATTTATTTTTTAAATATAAGATCTTATATGACAGTTGTTGGATCCTAGATGGGTGATTAGATGCTCTAGAAGGGGGTTGAATAGAGTTGAATGTACTTAAACAAAATTCATCAGACCTTCAGGATATATCACAAGATAAAGTTGTTAAATAGGAAATTTGAGTGCAACTAAAACATGCATAACAAGGGAGAGAGAGATTAAACACACACCAAGTGACAAGCTATATAGAGTGGTTCGACACTTCAAACTAGAAGTGAGTCAGTCCACTACCTAGAGAGGTCAACCTCTAGGATTTCTTAACCATTGCACTCTTCTATTCATTCATAAGACTTACAATTCATGACCACCAAATGACTTACCCATCCAAGCAACAAGAGTATTCCACCATACCAAGGACTTACCAACTTTGCAAAGAGTCTTCAACCTTCTCCAAGGTCTTACCCACCTAGCACAAGTCTTCCACCTTCAAGGACTTTTCTAGTCTTCTTGGATCTTCAACCTTTGCGTTCACCTTCACTCAGAGAAGCTTCCACCAAGGTCTTACCCACCTAAGCAAGGAGTCTTCTTCCTTCACCAAGGTCTTACCCATTCTTGCTCCAAGTCATTAGCCTTGATCTTCACCAAGGGACTCCTTCCCTTGTTCTTCTTCACCTCTCTTAGCCAAGAGAGAAAACCTTCATCTTCATGATTGAAATGAGATATAGGGAGGAGGTGGAAGTGAGATCCTCACAAGATATACATGTAGGACTAGCTCTCTTAAAGATTTCCTACTCACTCTAACAAATGAAGCGAGAGATTAAGCTTAGAGATAGAGAGGAGGCTGTAGGACACACTCAACAATAGAATAGGAACCTCATATAGAGTTTTGCATTGAATGCTCAACCTTGTAATGAATCCCAAGGGGTCCTATTTATAGATGGGGATGCCTCTTAGCCTTTCGGAACACTTAAGAATGAAAATTAGCAATTTTGTGGCTTGCAACATATATATTTTTTATTTTTGTAACTCCACAATGGCTAGAAACACTTTTCTGCACTTTTCTATATAGTGCAATCAGTCAAGTTTCGATTAAGGTAACTCGACCAATCCCACTAAGAGACAAGACCAATTTAGGGCATCGGTCGAGTTTGTCCTGAGGTAACTCAATTGATTCACTTAAATCAGTTTTGGTTTGTAGAGGGATCGGTCGAGTTCTATGAAGTGTAAACTCGACCGATCAAAAGTCATTTTCAAGATCCAGTCAGGATCGGTCGAGTTTGTAACTCGTCCAATGAACAAGCTGATCTGAATTTTGGAAAATGTCTTTTAAGTGATTAACCATTCGATCTAAGTGCTCCTGATTTTTTCTAAGATTAATTACAAATCATACAATAATTGCAAGTGATTTACAATGTGATTCTAATGGATTTACATCATATTCTAAAAATGTGCATTTGTATTGACTTTGACTTGTCTTTTCTCTCAGTTGAGATGTACAAGTTAGGGAATTTGGAGTGTTTCTATACCTAAACTGAAATTACTCAAGTAGAGACATTAGACACAATTAATTTAAATGTTTTAATCATCATCAAAATAAGGGTTTAGTCAATTTAGACCTTGAGTTAACATTCTCCCCCTTTTTAAAGATGACAAACCATTCCATAAATGTATTGAAAGCATTTAAGTAAAGTCATACCATTGGAGAAACCTAGGGTTTTTAATAAAATTGAGTTCATATGCTCCCCCTCAATCGATGTTAGTGGAGTTCTCATACTCTCCCTTAATTGATGCCATTTCTCTTGCATGGTTAGCTTTCATAACATTTATAGAATACTATGTCTTCTACTCATATATGTTCTACACATATATGTCTTCTCCCCCTTACATGGACATACTTCTCCTCTTCATGTAAGACATACCTTCTCCCTGTTTTGTCAAAAGAAGACATACCTTTCTCTCCCTTTGTCATTTCAAAAGTGGAGGTATGAAGAAACAAGAAACACCACTTGTTAAAAGGAAAGGATATAACAAAAAGTTATATAAGGAGAGTAGAAGAGCACAACTAGGGGCTTGTCCAAGCATAGAATAAAAACAAGTTAAAGCATGTACTTGAACAACCCAAAATACAAGATAAAGTGTTGCAGAAAAACAATAAATCACAATTTTAACCCTCAAGATGACAAAATTTGCCCAAAAAGTATCAGGGCTCATGGCAAAGCGATGAGTCTTTCTTAGAAGGTCATTTCTGCATAAAAAACACTACTCTTGCACTAAAAACTGAAACTGGAGCAAAATCTGCATAAAATCCAAAAATACTCCAATTTCTATATACGATGTAGCTCTATGTGTCCTTCATCACAATCTCATGTAAGAAACTCAAGATAGTAGATATGAAATTCAAGGAACAAGTTTGAGCAAGTATAAAACAAGATACAAGCATAGCATATAGTCAAATACCACTTGATGAACAAGGCTAGAATCACATGTATATGAACTACTAGTAGAAGATATCACAACTTAAGACTACTAGTAGGATCTAAATCATAGCAAGAGATACACAAGATAAAGCAAGCTATGAGTAGGTGTCGAGATATATCCAAACAAAGAGATATACAATTTAGAAGCAAATAAGGATATAACTCACTAACAGATACACATCATTACCAAAAGATGAATACCACTAAGAAGCTCAAGGTTGTACCAAAATAACATATACAACTGGATAGAGGTAGAAAGTTAGAGCACAACGGAAGAAATTTAAAACACAACCAAGAGATCCAAAGAGATCATCATCAAAACCTAAAAAAAACCTCAAAGCAAGTAATTGCAAGATATAAATATACCAATTTAGATCAATTAGAATGATAGAGTTGTAAGTAAGAGAAATCAATTTATGAACATGGCAATGACCATATATAAAAGTACCAAGGGAGTGCCAAAGAATAAAGCAATTTGTTGAGAAAATCTAGTTTAGAGGCAAATTCTCATCCAAAAAGCCAAAAATATGTTCTGCGTACAATGTTGTCAGTCGAGTTCTCTGTATTGACAACTCGACTTATGACAACTGTTGGAAACACCTATTGGTGCCTATCGATCGAGTTTCAAGAAGGAAAAACTCGACATACACAACTTCTATGAAAAAGCACATATATTTCATAAAAACATATTTATAGACATGCTAAAGATATAAGTCATATCCAAACATTTGTAAGCAAGTTAGTAATACACAATGAAAGCATTAGGAACAATTGTTGATCAAGAGTGTGAAGAGAATCATTAAATACAACTTTTGACTCAAAAATCACATGCATAGTGCACACAAACCTGACAAAAAGAAGTTAGAAATGGTTATAAGCAAGAAAACATTTACCTTTATTCTTACTATTCCTTTTTCCACTTGTTGTCACCCTCTACACATCTCACCTTTCTTCTTTCATGTGGAGTGAGAAGTCAATTTGCAATTCAATAGCTCAAGTCAATCCATTTGAAAGTACCTACAAGAAGAAAGATGAAATGGTCCCCAATCATGTTTTTGAGTCCGGAGGGGTTAGCTTAGCAACCCAAGTCCTATTTCTCTTGGATGCTTTCCTAAAAGGACAACAAGTAGAATAATGGCCAATATCATTGCAATAGTTGCATGTGCCCATAGTCTTGGAACTAGAGGATTCTCCATGGAAGATTGAAGGTCCTTTACCTTTGTTGTTCCTTTGACTACTATCATTCCCCAAACCATGTATACTAATTTGTTTAGTAGTATGGTGTAGGATATCATTAAGATTCCTTTTACCAACTAAGAATCTTTGCAAAGGAGATCTCTATAACACTCGAGCCCACTACCCAAGGCTCTAGTAGAGTTTCAAGAATTATGACTATCCCCACATACCACCACTAGCCTTAACTATACACTTTAATCTCACTCACGTGCAAGTCAGGATCAACTTCCTGATTGGTCACCCATCCTAGTATTACTCCAAGCTGATCACGCTTAGCTATGGAGATCTTTAGTAATGGGCTCATAGAAAAAGAGGTGCACCTTGGTGATATGGATAGTCAAATCATTCCTTATAAGATCTTTTTATCTGAGGCCTCAAATCATGGGATGTTACAATCTCCCTAGCTTAGACGCTTGATGTCCTCATCAAGACTCCACTATATGGCCTCATAATATTTCCCCATTTCTGTGCAGACCTAGAATGGCCCATGGACACCTAGCTCTGGATCACGGAATACCAGTGCAAGGGTGGCTACGTCACCATGGACAACCCTTTCCTACATGCCTAGGCCACATGTCTCAAGTCTGGCATGCCACATGCCCATCTAGGCCTCACCTAGTGGAGAAGTTTTGGCTCTGATACCATTTGTAACATTGGAGCCCAATGTCCTAGGTTCTAGTAGAGTTTCAAGAATGATGACTGGCCCCACAGACCACCACTAGCCTTAACTACGTCCTTTTTCCTCACTCATGGCCAAGCTGGGGTCAACTTCCCGACTAGTCACCCATCCTAGTACTACTCCAAGCTGAGCACACTTAACTATGGAGTTCTTTAGTGATGGGATCCCGAAAAAGGAGGTGCACCTTGGTGATATGGGTAGTCCAATCATTCTTTTTATGATCATGTTATCTAAGGCCTCAAATACCGAGATGTTACAATATCCCCAACTTAGACTCTTAGCGTCCTCATCAAGGCTCAACTATATGGCCTCATAATATTTCCCCATTTTAGTGCAGACCCAGAATGGCCCATGGACACCAAGCTCCTGATCACAGAATACCAATGGAAGGGTGGCTACGTCACCATGGACAACCCTTTCCTACATTCCTAGATTGCACGACTCAAGACTGGTATGCCACATGCCCATGTGGGCCCCACCTACTAGAGGGGTTATGGCTCTGATACCATATGTATCACTCGAGCCCAATGCCCTAGGCTCTAATAGAGTTTCAAGAATGATGAATGGCCCCACAGACCACCACTAGCCTTAACTGTGTGCTTTTTCGTCACTCACACGCAAGCCATGGTCAACTTCCCCACTGGTCACCCATCCTAATAATACTCCAAGCTGAGAATGCTTAACTATGGAGTTCTTTAGTGATGGGTCCTGAAAAAGGAGGTGGACCTTGGTGATATGGGTAGTCCAATCATTCCTTTTAAGATCATATTATCCAAGGCCTCAAATACTGAGAAGTTACAATCTCTCTCACCTAGACTCTGGACGTCCTTGTCCAGGCTCAATTATATGGCCTCATGATATTTCCCCATTTCAGTGTAGACCCAGAATGACCCATGGACACCCAGCTCCCAATCACAGATTGCCAGCACAAGGGTGGCTACGTCACTAGACAACCCTTTCCTACATGCCTGGACCGCACGGCTCAAGACTGGCATGCCACATGCTCATGTAGGCCCCACCTACTGGAGGGGTTAATGCTCTGATACCATTTGTAAAACTCGGGCCCACTACACAAGGCTATAGTAGAGTTTCACAATTGATGACTGACCCCATAGACCACTAGCCTTAACTGTACGCATTAATCTCACTCACGCGCAAGCTAGGATTAACTTCCTGACTAGTCACCCATCCTAGTACTACTCCAAGCAGAGCAATCTTAACTATGGAGTTCTTTAGTGATGGGCTCCCAAAAAAGGAGGTGCACCTTGGTGATATGGATAGTTCAATAATTCCTTATAAGATCATTTTATCCAAGGCCGCAAATCCTAGGACGTTAAAATGTCCTCCACTTAGACACTTGAAGTGCTCGTCACGACTCAACTATATGGACTCATAATATTTCCCTATTTCAGTGCAGACCCTAAATGGCCCATGGACACCCAACTCCCGATCACAGAATACTAGTGTAAGGGTGGCTATGTCACCATGGACAACCCTTTCCTACATGCTTGGACCACACGACTCAAGACTGGCATGCCACATCCCCATGTGGGCCCCACCTACTACAGGGGTTATGGCTCAGATACCATTTGTAACGCTTGAGCCCACTGCTCATGGCTCTAGTAGAGTTTCAAAAATGACGACTGGCCTCACAGACCACCACTAGCCTTAACTACGCGCTTTAATCTCACTCACACACATGTCATGATCAACTACCCAACTGGTCACCCATCCTAGTACTACTCCAAGCTAAGCACGCTTAACTGTGGAGTTCTTTTGTGACATCCCCGAATTTTGATTTCTCTAAACCCTATTGGGAATGAGATGTCAGAATCCGAAAACATCATCCAATCATATCAGAAGGTGATGCTGAAGCATAATACACATACATGAACATACGACCATAACATTTCTCAACATTCAACATGTATATTTATACAACATGAATTATTACACAATGATTTACAATTACATATTGAATGAAGATTCTACAGTCTAAGAACATGTATGCTAAACTAGGATCTACACAATAGGTACAACCTGTACAACTTGCTCACTTCCCACCTTTTCTCTCATGCTATCTCTGAACCTAAAACATACGTAAAACAAAAAATCAACACATAAGGTGTTGTGTACATGGGTAGAAAGATACATATATTTATGTCTTTCATAATTTTGAAAAAGATTTGCAGAAGGAAAGAAAATCATAGAAAACACTTCTTTATTAAGCGAAAAACACCAATTTAAGTCATTTTCCTAGATGAATTGCATTATCAAGGTGGACTAGTACCAAAACATAAATATTGGGCCCATCCTCGTGTACCAAGTACTCTAGGGAAACTCCCCGTACACCATGTGCTCTAGGGAGGTGTACTAGCCAAAATTAATCCATTCCCTCGTAAGGGGGATAATGAACACCTTAAATAACTACAAAGCATCTACTTATCATTTATGTTTACAAGTGATAAAACATCGAGTACTATATAGTGCTACTACATCCGATATTTGCAAATAGAAGAGAGCATACATACATATCATGATTGCAAGAAAGAAAACCATAGTCATATACTTAAATAAAACCCACGTACCTGATTTCATAGATTCCTATATATCCATGATCATCTAAATAATCTGGTTAGCACCTGATCAAGACAAGACCATATACTATCATCAGGTTCTTATCATCTTACATCTCATCTTAACCCTAATCGTAACCATTTTAGGGTTTTCTTAACTCATTAGGATATTCTCATCATTACTTGCATTCTTGTCTTAGAATTTATCTTACTGATGTCATTTTCCATATTATGATTCATTATCTGAATATTAGGTCCTATATCCTTTTTGTGCACATATTAATCCTAGTTTATATACATTATTCAATTTAGGGTTACAACCCATGTATTAAGGGTCATCTTCATATAACATGAATTCTATGCATATAACTGATCTTAGATATATATATTATATTCCAGTTACAGATATGAGGGTTTTCTGTAAATCTCATCATTTACTGAGCATGCATGCATTTAATACATTATCTTTAGTGTTATTAGCCCTAATTAGCCATATTAATCAAATTATATGGTTTCGTACATCAACGTGACCATATTTGACATCATATGCATTATATACATAATTATGGACTTATAGATATTTTTCCATGATTTTATGTCATCATTTGCTATTTATTATCCATTAAATAAGCATTACACATCTTACATGATATCATTGGGATTAATGCATCAAAAGGTTTATATTATGCTTCCATATTGTTCTACACATTTTTCTGAGAATTTTGATATATTATACTTATTTTTCTGATGCTCGAGCTATTTTCTATGATTTAATGAAGAACTGTATATTTCTGGGAAAATTACCTTATTCGGCCAATCAGGTCTCGCCACGTGGCCATGTGGGGGGGTGCGCTACTTCTCATCTGAGCCGGTCTGGTTCAAGCAGTTGGGTCAGTTTAAGGTCTGATTTGGGCAATGGACCCGGTCTGGGCCTTTTCTCTCACACGCGACCGTCTTGTCTCGTGTTCTCCCGATCCCGCGCCGCCGCCGCGAGGGTTGCTTCTGCAATGAATCGGCCACCTCCCAGTCTTCCTCCATCTATGTGTAGGTATCTCAGGATCTCCTATGGTGGTTCCTGCATGCAGGTCGATTAGGCCACTGTCGTGGAATGCGGTTGTGGTAGAGCAAATAGGGGGAGGACGCCCTTGATCCTCTTCGTGTGAGCCATCGGGTTGTACTCTGGCCACCACTGATGGGTCTGGTTAGAGACCTACACCACTCTGATCGCCTTCACCTGGCGACCCTCAGCTCTTGTAGTGGTGGAAGACCTCCACAGAGATGTGGCTTCTTGGCTGAGCTTTCGAGCTCTGCTTTAGCTCCGAACCGTACCGCCTATAACGGACTACTCCGGTGAGCAGTTTACTTCCTGGTTTCAGCTTTAGATCTCTTTCCTATGAGGTCACCATCGCCTACGTCCTGAGCTCTGACAATGAGATCCATCACTCTGTGTCGCCGACCTAGTGCCTCTACTGTAAAAAAAAAGCAATGGAGAAGGGAGGGTGTAGAACACAGCTAAACTCCCTCATCTATTACCCACGTCCTATGCTAGAGGGGCTGTTGGAAGGATCCGAGCTTGGAGGGGCTAGTGGTTTTCTCCAAGTTTAGATCTTTTTCCCCTTACTTTAGATGCATGCATAGGGGACCAAGTCTCCCGAGTACCAGCTCATCCGTAAGAAACGGAGGGAGGTGTCGACTGTTTCATCTGGTGTAACCTATCCCATCCGCTAACATGTGCCCCAAACTCCTTACTAACAGACCGGTTGTTCCTTGCACATTAGATAAAAACCCCAAGAAAATCATTGATTGCTTATAATATCGGTAAAGGATATCCCCTATGTATCCAAATATTCATCAAATAAGTTCAATGCAATTGGTATGGTTGTTATCTATATCCAAAAGTTCACTATATAATCATTCAAATTCAAACATATATCTAGATGAATGTTTAATCTCATAAGCACTTAATTAGTTAGAAAAAGTCGTTCATCCCAATTGAACCCAGCTAGATGTCAAAAGCATACATCATATCTTCAATCCACCCCTAGTTGTGTTAAGAGTCCATCATTGGATAGCCAATTCATCAATATGGTATCAACCATAAACTTAGATTTCATGGTCCTCAAATACTACCTTAGGTTTTAGAAACCAGAAATTCAAGGTCATCAAATTCACCCTACCTTATATGGAATTTCGTCCCCAAAATTCAACTAATCTCATATTTAAGGTGGAAAAAAAAGAGTTCAACTTCAAATAAGTCAATACTTATAGGTTTCACAACCATCATAATTCTGGATATACCCTAAGTTGTTATCTTAGGATATTTGAGCATGTGGGGTATACCCACCCCACATTATATAAGTTGAAGCCTCTTTTGTTTTTTAATAGGAATTGAAACATCACTTAACGTCTTAGTCATAACTTGACATCTTTCGTTCTAGGATTTACATCCGTTATTACCCTAATAATTAGGGATTTAATTACTCATATAGAGTTGAGAATGTATTACTAAGGGTTTCATCTTTCACACCATTAAAGCGTGCAAGGTGATATCCAGATTCTACGTCATCTAATAATAGATCATTCACACTTAACATTATTAGTGTCCTTGTATGATCAACACATACAAGGATTCTGTCATTAAATGAATCTAATATTCATCTTTAAATATTAGGGTCTCACCCTGTTTTGTGAGAATTCATATTAACTAAAAACTTAGAGAAAGAAATTTTTGAGGTTAAGAACTTTATCTTGTGATCATTTAATTAATGATCCAGGGACATCTTCATTTCAATCTCATTATTTGAAACTTATATCTTTCATGCATGATATAAGGGAAAGGGAATATACTAAGCCAATCTTATCATGGTTTCAAACTTACCTATTTCATCTATGATATGATGGGAAAGAGAATATATTAAATCAATCTTATCATATTTTCAAACTTGGATATCACATGTATGATATAGAAAGAGAATATAGAATAGGTCAAGCTTCTATAAGTGACTCCTCATATATAAATCATCTATATAGCTCAAGTGAGGTTTCTAGCATCATATATTAAGAAAGAGGAGTGAAGGGAACAACATTTATAAGTATCTTATGCACAATGCATGTTTTTCTCCCAGAACCAGAGTTCATATATTACCTCACTTGCAGCTAATGATGAGATTCACACACATATGTCACTCAAGCTAGGACCTATCCCAAACTAAAGGATTGTTTTCTCATTATGAGTCACTTACCCATCATTTTGGTTTTACCCAACTCTCACATTGAATCATGCAAAAGGGTCTCAACTCATATACTCAGGAGTAACCCAGCTTAGGACACATCATTTCACATTGTCTCATTATTTTCATACATTGTAGGGTAGGTCCTATGACCCTCTCCTTGTGGGTCTCACTCTCTCTGGAGTTCACCACATATGTTGTCCTAACACTAGAGGTCCTCCTTGGTAAAAGAGCTTGAGGCTCATGCATATTCAACGTTATCTTAAGTTAGCTCATCCTAAGTAGGAAAAGGGAATGTACTTCCAACATCACGGCTCATATACAACTCAAATCTTAATAAGTAAACTTATACCATCATAGATCAAAGTTAGATAAGATTCTATATGCTTATTTCCTACGTCTTTCTTTTGTCTATCTATCTATCATATAACCTTATGAGGCTCTAGACATCTAATCTAGATCTATTCTCTCTTCTAGACTAATGTCACTCCCTTTCACTTAGATTGCATGAACACTAACTACTCTCTAGTGTGAGGGACACATTTTTATATTTACATATATATAATAAAATATTATACAGTTTTTCTCCTAGAAGACGGACGTCAGAGAAAACTGTCAAGGCTCGAGCCGATTGGAAAACAAAACCAAATCAGCAAAACCGAGTGTCCCACACACAGTAGATAGTCTAGTGTCATGTCACCTGGTGAAATGGTGAGAATGAGATATAGACTAGTGTAGCTACGCAATACATATGAGCTCTATATGGAAAGGGTTTCATACACTTGCCTAAACCTAGTTCTCGAATATCTAGGTTCTAACCTAGAGGCTAAGTTGAACCCAATCCTTAATCAACAACTCACTAAGTTTCTAGTATTTAAAGTGAAAGGTGAAATTTGGTTTTTATGTTTTATGGTGAGCAATTGTTAGGTGTAGCTATTGTTCATGCTCTGATACCAACTGTGACGTCCCCGAATTTTGATTTCTCCAAACCCTATTGGGAATGAGATGTCAGAATCCGAAAACATCATCCAATCATATCAGAAGGCGATGCGGAAGCATAATACGCATACATGAACATACTACCATAACATTTCTCAACATTCAACATGTATATTTATACAACATGAATTATTACACAATGATTTACAATTACATATTGAATGAAGATTCTATAGTCTAAGAACATGTATGCTAAAGTAGGATCTACGCAATAGGTACAACCTGTACAACTTGCTCACTTCCCACCTTTTCTCCCATGCTATCTCTGAACCTAAAACATACGTAAAACAACAAATCAACACACAAGGTGTTGTGTACATGGGTAGAAAGATACATATATTTATGGCTTTCATAATTTTGAAAAAGATTTACAGAAGGAAAGAAAATCATAGAAAACACTTCTTTATTAAGTGAAAAACACCAATTTAAGTCATTTTCCTAGATGAATTGCATTGTCAAGGTGGACTAGTACCAAAACATAAATATTGTGCCCATCCCCGTGTACCAATTACTCTAGGGAAACTCCCCGTACACCGTGTGCTCTAGGGAGGTGTACTAGCCAACATTAATCCATTCCCTCGTAAGGGGGATAATGAACACCTTAAATAACTACAAAGCATCTACTTATCATTTATGTTTACAAGTGATAAAACATCGAGTACTATATAGTGCTACTACATCCAATATTTGCAAATAGAAGAGAGCATACATACATATCATGATTGCAAGAAAGAAAACCATAGTCACATACTTAAATAAAACCCACGTACCTGATTTCAGAGATTCCTATATATCCATGATCATCTAAATAATCTGGTTAGCACCTGATCAAGACAAGACCATATACTATCATCAGGTTCTTATCATCTTACATCTCATCTTAACCCTAATCGTAACCATTTTAGGGTTTTCTGAACTCATTAGGATATTCTCATCATTACTTGCATTCTAGTCTTAGAATTTATCTTATTGATGTCATTTTCCAGATTATGATTCATTATCTGAATATTAGGTCCTATATCCTTTTTGTGCACATATTAATCCTAGTTTATATACATTATTCAATTTAGGGTTACAACCCATGTATTAAGGGTCATCTTCATATAACATGAATTCTATGCATATAACTGATCTTAGATATATATATTATATTCCAGTTACAGATATGAGGGTTTTCTATAAATGTCATCATTTACTGAGCATGCATGCATTTAATACATTATCTTTAGTGTTATTAGCCCTAATTAGCCATATTAATCAAATTATATGGTTTCGTACATCAACATGACCATATTTGACATCATATGCATTCTATACATAATTATGGACTTACAGATATTTTTCCATGATTTTATGTCATCATTTGCTATTTATTATCCATTAAATAAGCATTACACATCTTACATGATATCTCAGAGATTAATGCATCAAAAGGTTGATATAATGCTTCCATATTGTTCTACACATTTTTCTGAGAATTTTGATATATTATGCTTATTTTTCTGATGCTCGAGCTATTTTCTACGATTTAATGAAGAACTGCATATTTCTGGGAATATTACCTTATTCGGCCAATCAGGTCTCGCCACGTGGCCATGTGGGGGTGCGCTACTTCTCATCTGAGCCGGTCTGGTTCAAGCAGTTGGGTCGGTTTAAGGTCTGATTTGGGCAATGGACCCGGTCTGGGCCTTTTCTCTTACACGCGAGTGTCTTGTCTCGTGTTCCGCCGCCGCGAGGGTTGCTTCTGCAATGAATCGGCCGCCTCCCAGTCTTCCTCCATCTATGTGCAGGTCTCTCAGGATCTCCTATGGCGGTTCATGCATGCGGGTCGATTAGGCCGCTGTCGTGGAATGCGGTTGTGGTAGAGCAAATAGGGGGAGGTCGCCCTTGATCCTCTTCGTGTGAGCCATCGGGTTGTACTCTGGCCACCGCTGATGGGTCTGGTCAGAGACCTACACCACTCTGCTCGCCTTCACCCAGTGACCCTCAGCTCTTGTAGTGGTGGCATACCTCCACAGAGATGCGGCTTCTCGGCTGAGCTTTAGAGCTCTACTTTAGCTCCGAACCGTACCGCCTATAACGGACTACTCTGGTGAGCAGTTTACTTCCTGGTTTCAGCTTCAGATCTCATTCCCGTGAGGTCACCATTGCCTACGTCCTGAGCTCCGGCAATGAGATCCATCACTCTGTGTCGCGACCTGGTGCCTCAACTGTAAAAAAAAAGCAACGGAGAAGGGAGGGTGTAGAACACAGCTAAACTCCCTCATCTATCACCCACGTCCTATGCTAGAGGGGCTGTTGGAAGGATCCGAGCCTGGAGGGGCTAGTGGTTTTCTCCAGGTCTAGATATTTTTCCCCTTACTTCAGATGCATGCATAGGGGACCAAGTCTCCCGAGTACCAGCTCATCCGTAAGAAATGGAGGGAGGTGTCGATTGTTTCATCTGGTGTAACCTATCCCATCCGCTAACATGTGCCCCAAACTCCTTACTAACAGACCAGTTGTTCCTTGCACATCAGATAAAAACCCCAAGAAAATCGTTGATTGCTTATAATATCTATAAAGGATATCGCCTATGTATCCAAATATTCATCAAACAAGTTCAATGCAATTGGTATGGTTGCTATCTATATCCAAAAGTTCACTATATAATCATTCAAATTCAAACATATATCTAGATGAATGTTTAATCTCATAAGCACTTAATTAGTTAAAAAAGTCGTTCATCCCAATTGAACCCAGTTAGATGTCAAAAGCATACATCGTATCTTCAATCCACCCCTAGTTGTGTTAAGAGTCCATCATTGGATAGCCAATTCATCAATATGGTATCAACCATAAACTTAGATTTCATGGTCCTCAAATACTACCTTAGGTTTTAGAAACCTAAAATTCAAGGTCATCACATCTTTAGTAATGGGATCCCAGAAAAAGAGGTGCACCTTGGTGATATGGGTAGTCCAATCATTCCTTATAAGATATTTTTATCCGAGGCCTCAAATCCTGGGCTGTTACAATCTCAAACTATCTTTATCATGCATAAGAGAAGAAATAGTAGAAGACAAATGATTGATGTTATCTCTAGCATGCAAAAGATCATTTTCTAATCAAAGAGATTTAGTTAAATATGAATCTCTATCAATATGAAGAGAAGCTACATTATTCTCTCTACTAGTAGAACTAGAACATGATTCAAGCACATTGATTTTAGCAAGCACGGAGGCATTTTCTGTTTCAAGCAAATCAATCTTAGAAAGATAAATACCATTTTCAGATTCTAATCCTTGCAATGCATAATCTTTGTCCTTGTTTTCCGATTTTAGAACATCAATATCATGCATGAGAGAATCAACAATTAAGGTATGCTCTTCATTAAAACTAGGAATAAGAGGTTGAGCTTCTAGAAATCTAATCTTATCAACAAAACTAGCATTTTCAAATTTAAGAGAGTCTACTTGGCTAAGACAAGCATTTTTGTCACCAAGCAAGCAAGAATTAGCATGTTCAAGATCATCTAATTTTACATACATATTATCAAAAATTCTAGCAAGCTTTTTTCTTTTCTTTTTAGAAGACCTAAGAGAGGCATAACTAGCATTAATGATAGCAATTAAAGGTTCTTTATCTAAAGAGTTTAGATTTGCCTCATTTGAGTATTTTCTTATAGAAGCCATAAGAGCAAAATGATATTCTCCTTCTTCACTAGAGATTGAGCTAGATCCTCCACTTGAATCTTCACTTGAGCTTGAGTTGGAGGAGTCACTTGATCTTGATTGCCAATTTTCCTTCATCTTGTACTTCTCTTCTCTTTCCTTATGATGATGGGTCTTCTTGCCTTGTAGACAATCTATGTTGAAGTGACCCTTCTTTCCACACTTGAGGCATCAGATGGACGAGAAATTCTTGCCTTTGTAGAATCTACCCTTGGAGTTCATGGAATCTTCTTCCACATGAGAGTATGGAGAGGCTTGTTCCATAATAGCTTCAATTTTACCCTTGATTTCATCCTTCTTCATTTGCTTTAGCTCTTTGTCCTCTTGTGTTTCAAATTCTTCTCTCTTGTCAAGTGTGATTTCATGGGTTGTAGATTTTCAATGAGCTCTTCAACGGGATATCATCAAGAGACCTTATTTCTTCAATGGAAGTCACTTTAGGTTCCCATCTCTTGGGGAGAGTTCTAAGGATGTTTGATTTGATCTCTCCTCTACTCATAGGATGTGCTGGAACAACAAGACCATGCACAATGGTGTTGAATCTTGAGTACATGTTGTGTTGTCTATCTACTCCTCCTTTCCCATCTTGAAGTTCTCAAGCAGCCCATTGAGAATGTAGTATTTGCTTTCCTTCACTTGTTGAGTCCCTCATAAGTGATGCATATCTTTCTCCATACCTCATAGGCCGTTTCACAAGAAGAAATCTGGTTGAACTCGATGGAGGTCATGGTGGCATAGAAGATGTTGATTGCTCTTGCATTCAAGATGGATTTCTTCATGGTAGCTTCATCCCATTCTTATATCTTTGTCACCGGTAGCTTGTATGAATGCTCCACCATTTGCCATAGCTCAAGACTTGATCCTTGGACATAGAATTGTAGCCTTCTTTTCCAATAGAGGAAATTACTCCCATCAAAGATTGGAAGTTTGATGAAGTATCTCCCTTCTTGGTAGTCACCCATCTTCTCCTACTTGTTGAAGTATGCTTGGAGAAACCCGCTCTGATTCCAATAGTTGGATCCTAGATGGATGATTAGATGCTCTAGAGGGGGGGTGAATAGAGCTTAATGCACTTAAACAAAATCATTAGACCATCAAGATATATCACAAGATAAGGTTTCTAAATAGGAAATTTGAGTGCAACTAAAACAATCATAGAAAGGGAGAGAGAGACTGAACATACACCAAGTGACAAGCTATGTAGAGTGGTTCCACACTTCAAAAAAGGAGTGAGTCAGTCCACTACCTAGAGAGGTCAACCTATAGGATTTCTTAACCATTGCACTCTTATATTCATTCATAAGACTTACACTACATGACCACCAAAGGACTTACCTATCCAAGAACCAAGAGTATTACACCTTACCAAGGACTTACCCACAGTCCCAAGAGTCTTCATCCTTCTCCAAGGTCTTACCCACTCTAACACAAATCTTCCGCCTTCAAGGACTTTTCTACTCTTCTTGAATCTTTAGCCTTTTCCTTCACCTTCACTCGGAGAAGCTTCCACCAAGGTCTTACCCACTTGAGCAAGGAGTCTTCTGCCTTCAATAAAGTCTTACCCACTCTTGCTCTAAGTTTTCAACCTTGATCTTCACCAAGGGACTCCTTCCCTTGTTCTCCTTCAACTCTCTTAGACAAGAGAGAGAACCTTCATCTTAATGGTTGAAATCAGAGATAGGTGGTGGTGGAAGTGAGAGACTCACCAGATATACATGTAAGACTAGCTCTCTTATAGATTTCTAACTCACTCTAATGAATGTAGAAAGTGATTAAGCTTAGAGAGAGAGAGGAGGTTGTAGGATACACTCAACTAAAGAATATGAACCTCATATAGAGTTTTGCATTGAATGCTCAACCTTGGAATGAAGCCCAAGGGGTCCTATTTATAGTTGGGGATGCCTCTTAGCCTTTGGGAACACTTACAAATGAAAACTAGCCATTTTAGGGCTTACAACAGATATATTTTTTATTGTTGTAATTCCAAAATGGATAGAAACACCTTTCAACACTTTTCCATATAGTGCAATATGTCGAGTTTCTATAAAGGTAACTTGACCGATCCCACTAAGAGACAAGACTAATTTAGGCCATCAATCGAGTTTTTCCTGGGGTAACTCGACCGATTCACTTAAATTAGTTTTGGTCTGGAGTGGGATCGGTCAAGTTCTTTGAAATGTAAACTCGACCGATCAAAAGTCATTTTCAAGATACAATCAGAATCGGTCGAGTTTGCAACTCGATCGATGAACAACCTGATGTGAATTTTGGAAAATGACTTTTGAGTGCTTAAGTATTTGATCTAAGTGCTCCTGATTTTTTCTAAGATTAATTACAAGTCATACAATCATTACAAGGGATTTACAATATGATTCTAATGGATTTACATCATATTAAAACATGCACTTGTATTGACTTTGAGTTGTCTTTTCTTTCAGTTGAGATGCGCAAGTTAGGGCATTTGGATTTTTTCTATACCTAATCTGAAATCACCCAAGTAGAGACATTAGACACAATTAATTGGAGTGGTTTAAACATCATCAAAACAAGGGTTTATTAAATTTAGACCTTGATTCAACATTCTCCCCCTTTTTGAAGATGACAAACCATTCCATAAATGTATTGAAAGCATTTAAGTAAAGTGATACCTTTGGAGAAACCTAGGGTTTTTAATAGAATTGAGTTCATATGCTCCCCCTCAATTGTTTCTAGTGGAGTTCTCATACTCCCCCTCAATTTATGCTATTTCTCCTGCATGGTTAGCTTTCATAACATTTATAGAATACTATGTTTTCTACTCATATATGTTATATACATATATGTCTTCTCCCCTTTACCTTCTCCCACTTACGTGGACATACTTCTCCTCTTCATGTAAGACATGCCTTCTCCCTATTTTGTCAAAAGAAGACATGGCTTTCTCCCCCTTTGTCATTTCAAAAAGTGGAGGCATAAAGAAACAAGAAACACCACTTGTTAAAAAGAAAGGAGATAACAAAAAGTTATATAAGGAGAGTAGAAGAGCACATCTAGGGGTTTGTCCAAGCATAGAATAAAAACAAGTTAAAGCATGTACTTGAACAACTCAAAATGTAAGATAAAGTGCTGCAAAAAAACAATAAATCGAAATTTTAACCCTCAAGATTACAAAATTTGCCCAAAAAGTATCGGGCTCATAGAAAAGCAATGAGTCTTTCTTGGAAGGCCGTTTCTGCATAAAAAAACACTACTCTTGCACCAAAAATTGAAACTGGAGAAAAATTTGCATAAAATCCAAAAGTACTCCAATTTCTATATACAATGTAGCTCTATGTGTCTTGCGTCACAATGTCATGTAAGCAAATCAAGATAGTAGATATGCAATTCAAGGAAAAAGCTTGAGCAAGTATGAAACAAGATACATGCATAGAATATAGTTGCATACCACTTGATGAACAAGGCTAGAACCACATGTATATGAACTACTAGTAGATTATATCACAAGTTAGGACTACTAGTAAGATCTAGATCATAGCAAGAGATACACAAGATAAAGCAAGATATAAGCAGGTGTAGAGGTATATCCAAACAAAGAGATATGCAATTTAGAAGCAAGTAAGGATACAACTCACTAATAGATACACAACATTACTAAAAGATGATTACCACTAAGAACCTCAAGGTTGTACCAAAACAAGATATACAACTAGATAGAGGTAGAAAGTTAGAGTACAATGAAAGCAATTTAAGACACAACCAAGAGATCCAAAGAGATCATCATCAAAACCTACAAAACAACTCAAAGCAAGTAAGTGCAAGATATAGATATACCAATTTAGAGCAATTAGAGAGATAGAGTTGTAAGCAAGAAAAGCAATTTAAGAACATGGCAATGACCATATATAAATGTACTAAGGGAGTGCCAAAGAATAAAGCAATTTTTTGTGAAAATCTAGTTGAGAGGCAAATTCTCATCCAAAAAGCCTAAAGTATGTTCTGCGCTCAGTGTTGTAGGTCGAGATATGTGTATTGACAACTCGACCGATGACAATTGTTGGCAACACCCATTGGTGCATATCAATCGAGTTTCAAATAGGACAAACTCGACTGACAAAGCTGTTGTCAAAAAGCACATATATTTCATAAAAACATATTTAGAGACATGCTAAAGATATAAGACATATCCAAACATGTGTAAGCAAGTTAGTAATACACTATGAAAGCATTAGAAATAATTTTTGAGCAAGAGTGTGAAGAGAATCACAAAAAACCACTTTTGACTAAAAAACCACATGCATAGTGCACACTAACTTGACAAAAAAAAGTTGGAAATGGTTATAAACAAGAAAAAATTTACCTTTGTTCCTACCATTCCTTTATCTACTTTTTGTCACCCTCTACACATCTCACATTTCTTCTTTCATGTGGATTGAGAAGTCAATTTGCAATTCAATAGCTCAAGTCAATCCATTTGCATGTATCTACAAGAAGAAAGATGAAATGGTCCTTAATCATGTTTTTGGGTCCAGAGGGGTTAGCTTAGCAAGCCAAGTCCTATTTCTCTTGGGTGCTTTCCTAAAAGGACAATAAGTAGAATAATGGCCAATATCATTACAATAGTTACATGTGCACATAATATTGAAACTAGAGGATTCTCCATGAAAGATTGGAGGTCCTTTACCTTTGTTGTTCCTTTGACTACTATCATACCCCAAACCATGTCTACCAATTTGTTTAGTAGTATGGTGTAGGATATCATTAAGATTCCTTTTACCAACTAAGAATCTTTGCGAAGAAGATCTCAAACTATCATTATCATGCATAAGAGAAGAAATAGTAGAAGACAAATGATTGATATTATATCTAGCATGCAAAATATCATTTTCTAAGCAAAAAGCTTTAGTTAAATAAGAATCTATATCAATATGAAGAGAAGCTACATTATTCTCTCTACTAGTATAACTAGAACATGATTAAAACACATTGATTTTAGCAAGAACGGAGGCATTTTCTATTTTAAGAAAAACAATCTTAGAAAGATAAACACCATTTTTAGATTCTAATCATTGCAAAGTAAAATCCTTGTCCTTGTTTTCATATTTAAGAACATCAATATCATGCATGAGAGAATCAACAATTAAGGTATGCTCTTCATTAAAACTAGGCATAAGAGGCTGAGCTTCTAGAAATCTAATCTTATCAAGCAAACTAGCATTTTCAAGTTTAAGAGAGTCTACTTGGCTAAGACAAGCACTTTTGCCATAAAGCAAGCAAGAATTAGCATGCTCAAGATCATCTAATTTTACATGCATATTATCAACAATTCTAGCAAGCTTTTTCCTTTTTCTTTTTAGAAGACCTAAGAGAGGCACGAGTAGCATTAATGATAGCAATTAAAGGTTTTTTATCTAAAGTGTTTAGATTTACCTCATTTGATTCTTTTCTTGTAGAAGCCATAAGAGAAAAATGACATTCTCCTTCTTCACTTGATCTTGAGCTAGATCCTCCACTTGAATCTTCACTTGAGCTTGAGTTGGAGAAGTCACTTGAGATAGAGTGTCAATTCTCCTTCATCTTGTACTTCTCTTCTCTTTCCTTGTGATGATAGGTCTTCTTGCCTTGTAGACAATCTATCTTGAAGTGACCCTTCTTTCCACACTTGAGGCACTAGATGGAGGAGGAATTCTTGTCTTTGTAGAATCTACCCTTCAAGTACATGGTATCTTCTTCCACATGACATGATGGAGAGGCTTGTCCCATAATAGCTTCAATTTGACCCTTGATTTCATCCTTCTTCATTCTCTATAGCTCTTTTTCCTCTTGTCTTTCAACTTCTTCTCTCTTGTCAAGTGTGACTTCATGGGCTTGTAGATTTCCAATGAGCTCTTGAACGAAGATATCATCAAGAGAGCTTACTTCTTCAATGGATGTCACTTTGGGTTCCCATCTCTTGGGGAGAGTTCTAAGGATCTTTGAGTTGATCTCTCCTCTACTCATAGGATGTCCTAGAACAACAAGACCATTCACAATGGTGTTGAGCATTGAGTACATGTTGGTTATCTTCTCCTCCATTCCCATCTAGCTTGAAGTTCTCAAGTAGCCCATTGAGCATGTAGACTTTGCTTTCCTTCACTTGTTGAGTCCCCTCATAAGTGATACATAGCTTTCTCCATACCTCATAAGCCGTATCATAAGATGAAATATGATTGAACTCAGTGGAGGTCATGGTGGCATAGAGGATGTTGATTGCTCTTGCATTCAAGGTGGATTTCTTCATGGTAGCTTCATCCCATTATTCTATCTTTGTCACTGGTAGCTTGTATGGATGGTCCACCATTTTCCATAGCTCAAGACTTGATCCTTGGATGTAGAATTGTAGCCTTGTTTTCCAATATAGGAAGTTACTCCCATCAATGATTGGAAGGTTGATGAAGTATCTCCCTCCTTGATAGTCACCCATCTTCTCCTACTTGTTGAAGTATGCTTGGAGAAACCCACTCTGATAACAATTGTTGGATCCTAGATGGGTGATTAGATGGTCTAGGTGGGAAGGTGAATATAGCTGAATGCACTTAAAAAATTAATTATACCTTCAAGATATATCACAAGATAAGGTTGCCAAATAGGAAATTTGAGTGCAGCTAAAACATGCATAGTAAGGGAGAGAGAGAGATTGAACATACACCAAGTGACAAGTTATGTAAATTGGTTCTACACTTCAAACTAGAAGTGAGTTAGTCCACTACCTAGAGAGGTCAACTTCTAGGATTTCTTAACCAATGCACTCTTATATTCATGCATAAGACTTACAATACATGACCACCAAAGGACTTACCCATCCAAGAACCAAGAGTATACCACCTTGCCAAGGACTTATCCACTTTGCCAAGAGTCTTTAGCCTTCTCTAAGGTCTTACCCACTATAGCACAAGTCTTTTGTCTTCACAGACTTTTTTGCTCTTCTTGGATCTTCAACCTTTGCCTTCACCTTCACTCAGAGAAGCTTCCACCAAGGTCTTACCCACTTGAGCAAGGAGTATTTTGCCTTCACCAAGGTCTTACCCACTCTTGCTCCAAGTGTAACACCTGGGCCCACTGCCCAAGTCTCTAGTAGAGTTTCAAGAATGATGAATAGCACCACAAACCACCACTAGCCTTAACTGTGCACTTTGTTCTCACTGAGGTGTAAGCCAGGGTCAACTTCCCAACTGGTCACCCATCCTAGTACTACTCCAAGTTGAGCACATTTAACTATGGATTTCTTTAGAGATGGGATCCCTGAAAAGGAGGTGCACCTTAGTGATATGGGTATTCCAATAATTCCTTATAAGATCATGTTATCCGAGGCCTCAAATCCTATAATATTACAATATCCCTCACTTAGACTCTTGGCATCCCCGTCAAGGATCACAATATTTCCCCATTTCAGTGTAGACCCAACATGGCCCATGGACACCCAGCTCCTGATCACGGAATACCAGCGCAAGGGTGGCTACATCACCATGGATAACCCTTTCCTACATGCCTAGACCGTACGACTCAAGATCGGCATGCCACATGCCCATGTGGGCCCCACCTACTGGAGGGGTTTTGGGTCTGATACCATTTGTAACACCTAGGCCCATTGCCGAAGGCTCTAGTAGAGTTTTAAGAATGACGACTAGCCCCACAGACCACCACTAGCCTTAATTGCACACTCTATCCTCACTGACACACAAGTTGGGGTCAACTTCCCGACTAGTCACCCATCCTAGTACTACTCCAAGCTGAGCATGCTTAACTATGGAGTTCTTTAGAGATGAGCTCCCTGAAAAGGAGGTGCACCTTGGTGATATGGTTAGTCTAATCATTCCTTATAAGATCATGTTATCTGAGGCCTCAAATCCTGGAACGTTACACCAAGTCTTCAGCCTAGATCTTCACTAAGTTAGTCAAGAGAGAACCTTCATTTGTTAGTCAAGAGATAACCTTCATCTTCATGGTTGAAATGAGAGATAGGGAGGTGGTGGAAGAGAGAGCCTCACAAGATATACATGTAGGATGAGCTCTCTTATAGATTTATGACTCACTCTAATGAATGTAGCAAGTGATTAAGATTAGAGAGAGGGGAGGTTGTAGGATACACTCAACTATAGAATAGGAACCTCATATAGAGTTTTGCATTGAATGCTCATCTTGAAATGAAGCCCAAGGGGTCCTATTTTTAGATGGGGATGCCTATTAGCCTTTGATAGCACTTAAGAAAGAAAACTAGCCATTTTGTGGCTGACAACGAATATATATTTTATTGTTGCAACTCCACAACGGCTAGAAACACTTTTCTACACTTTTTCATACAGTGCAATCGGTCGAGTTTCTATAAAGGTAACTCGACCTATCCTACTATGAAACAAGACCAATTTAGGCCATCTGTCGAGTTTGTCCTGGGGTAACTCGATCGATTCACTTAAATAAGTTTTGGTCTGTAGAGGGATTGGTCGAGTTCTATGAAGTGTATACACGACCAATCAAAAGTCATTTTCAAGATCCAATCAGGATCGGTCGAGTTTGCAACTCAACAAATGAAAAACCTGATGTGAATTTTGGAAAATGGCTTTTTAGTGCTTAGACATTCGATCTAACTGTTCCTGATTTTTTCTAAGATTAATTACAAGTCATTCAATCATTAAAAGTGATTTACGATATGATTCTAATGGATTTACATCATATTCCAAAAACATGTAATTGTATTGACTTTGACTTATCTTTTCTCTCAGTTGAGATGTGCAAGATAGGGCATTTGGAGTGTGTCTATACCTAATCTGAAATCACTCAAGGTAGAAACATTAGACACAATTAATTGGAATGGTTTAGTCATCATCAAAACAAGGGTTTAGTCAATTTAGACCTTTAGTCAACATCAATGTCCTATCTCTTATACTCTATACTTGATAGTTCTAAAGATGAATATATATAACACATGTACTGAATGACTCGACTCAAACAATGAATACATATCAAATTTTCATCTAGAGAACATAAATGAGAAATACATTTCTATAAATCATAACGATGTTTGTCTCGATTCTTTTGGTTTTTCAACCAATAGAGATGTGAGTATTATTTGTTGAGAAATATGACAAAATCTCTTTTCACTATAAATAGTAGGAGAGTCACTATTCTATTAGGGCTCATAATACTGATGTATATAGAACTTTTAGAGCCTAGAGGTGGTTACCAGTACCTCATTATATTTGCTGATGATCCCTGTAGATATGGTAGTTTGTATATAATGATATATAAGTCTGAATATCTTGAAGTGTTCAAAGTGATCATGAATGAAGTACATAACTAAATTGGTATAAGTATTAAAACACTTTGATATGATCAATGTGGAATAATTTAAAGCCAGAGTTTGAGTACCTTTTGGGGGACCTTGATAATGTATAACAATGAATTCCACCTGAAACATAATGATGTATAGGAAAGGAGGAATCAACCCCTGTTAGTCATGGTGTTATCATTGATAAATCTAGTTGATCTTCCTATTTCCTTTTCTACACATGCTTTACACCGAACAATGTACCATCTAAAATAGTTCAAAAGACAACATATAATATATGGCATAGGAAGCATCTCGATATGTCTTTGATAAAGGTTAGGAATAAAAGCTTGTCTAAAAATAGTTTCTTGAAAAACTTTGTCCACAAGTGTTATTTTGTTGAATACTACTTTTATATTCCAATCTGAAAAAAAAAGTTTGTTCCGAAGACAGTTGTATTCCTAACTGAAATTTAATTCCAAGGGAATTAGAAAGAGAAAATTAGAAGTCAAAAACTTTGAGACCAACACGAAAACATTGAACCTAAAGAGGTTAGTAGGAACAAGGAGAATCACAAATTCTTGTGGAATCTCAAGTTCCTCGTATAACACATGATCCTCACAAATATAGCATTGAGCCTAAAAGATTAAGATATCTTATGACCCAAGAAAATGGTAAGTTGGCCATAGATGATGAACCAACAAACTATCTAGAAGCTATTGAGGGACTAGATCATGAGAAATGGCTTGAAGCCATTGTATCCAAGATGGACTCCATGTATACCAACAAGGTATGATATTTGTGGATCCAACTCAAGGGGTAAAACCCATAGTGTGCAGTTGGATCTTCAAGATTGACATGAATGGTAGTGTACAAACATATAAGTACATATTGGTTGCTAAGGTTTCAAACAAGTTCATGATGTTGAACATGAAGATATGTTTTCACCAGTGGCCATGGTTAAATCCATCAATATCATGCTCGCCACTACAACTGAATATGATAAGAGATTTGGAAAATGGATGTTAAAACCACATTCCATAATTGGAATGTTATAGAAGATGTGTGCTTATTACAAATAAAGTTTGTAAGCTACAAAGGTCAATATGTGAAGCAAACATCGTAAAGATGGAATCTTCAGTTGACAAGGCAGTCAAAGTGTTTGACTTTTATTGAAATGAAGATTAAATATATGATTACAAAAGGTCAGTGGGAACATATTCATATTCACATAATGATGGAGAATAACATCCTTATCCTAAATATGTTAAAACTTGGCACAGAAGTACCTTCTATATGAAGTATTTAGGCAAAGAATCCTATATATTAGGAATCAAGATATATAGAGATAGATGTGGAAAGCTTCTTGATCTAAGTAAGAGCATATACATTGGCATGATTCTAAAGGGGTTCATCATATAGGATTCAGTGAGAGAAATGTGTCCATGTTCCACGAGATTAGTCTATGAAGAGCCTAGTGTCTCACTCCTTATGATGAATGGGAATACAAGATTAAGATGTCAAATGCATTAAAATTGGATCTATCATGTATGAAATGCTATGTACTCGTCCCGCAGTCTCGCATGTATTGGACATCATGAGCAGGTATCTATCAGATCCTAGTGAAGGTCGCTAGACTGCCATAAAGTACATCCTTAAGTACTTGAGAAACTCTAAGGATCAGTTCCTTGTTTATGGTTATAAGGAAGAGTTAGGAGTAAAGGGTTACACTGATGTAAGATTACAAGATGACTAAGAAGATTCATGATCACAATCTAAATTCTTATCTGATCTTAAATAGAACTGTAAGCTAGAAAATTTCTAAATAAGAGATAGTTGATTTTCTATAATAGAAGTTGAATACCTTGATGTTATGAATACAATAGAGGACCAAGAAGTTCATCTAGATAAGGAACCCATACAACATACTATGCCATTTCTATCTCATATGAGAGATTATATAGAGAGAAGATGTGAATACTTGAAAAGTACAAACTAGAAGAAAATGTTGATAACCCTCTACAAAAAGCAATTGTGGAAAACAAACACGATGTACATGTTCATATCGCTTGGAATCAGATTCATGAGTGATTGTCTGTAAGTGCAAATGGGAGTCTGTTGGTATGTATGCTCTGAGATCAATCAAATGATGATTATCATGGGGTATCACATACTTGATTTGATAATTATAATGGTAACTTCATCTATTATGTTTCTCTCAATCACGATATGATGAAACAAACATAGTATATGTATAAAGAATGATGTTGTTCGATGACATATGTCATCAGGTTTAGGACCTAGACAATAAGATCATATGTATGGTATGAGTAAATGCATTCTTGTTATTTTCCTAGGATATTGTTGTGGAAGCAAAATAAATGATATTAATACATAAGACTAGAGTGTTTGTTGACTGATGATAGAGTTTCATTAGTCATGATACATGATATCAAGTCAAACACATAGGTACATGTTAGAGAATAGTTTACCAAATTGACCCACATTGAGAGTGATACATGAAAACCATGGAGTGGTAGTTAGAATCAGGCCTCATAGTGACATTGGTGATTGTGGGTTTTAGACCTAAATTCATTACACTCATCACATGTCATTCTATGTATTTTGACATCATCCTACATGACCTTGAATATGGATTGCCATAAAGGTGATGCTCGGGTACATTGTCACACATGGGGATTGATTGTTAGTTATGTAGATGGGATTTGTCCCTCTTATAGGATATTGATATTCTAGCCACCTGATAAGTGAGAGTGAGAAATGTATGATCATACTCATGTGACTCATTACATGATATGTGAGCTCACATGCATCTCATACAATCTTCTCTAGTTCAAGAAACATGGATAGAACGTTGAGAGAATGATGATATCATGCCTCGAGTTCAATATATACATCAGAGACAAAGGAACTATACGATCATAGTAACACTAATCACTATTTGTAGGTCAAAGTTGTTCTCCAGCTTTCAAATTACTTGATAAGCAATGATGTGTTGCTAGATACTGCTTAAATTTGTTATGAACATTCACTGCTAACTTAATTTGGGACCTATAGGGACACACATAGGATTCACATGAAATAGGAATTTAATCATGAATAATTATTCACTTGATTAATAAAGTATTTAGGTATTCAATTTAAACAACAGTGACTAAAAATTGACTGATTGGGAACATGAGTTGACTGAATCAAGTATCGAGTCAACTTATTCAAATGTGAAATCAACCAACTGAACATTGGTTGAAAATTGATTGAATGGGAACACGAGTCGACCGACTCAAGTGTTGAGTCAACCGATTCAAGTATCAAGAAAACCAATTCAAGTGTCCAATTGACTGGCTAGACAATCAATAAGGCTGGTCAAGGATTTATGCTAATGTCATGTTGTGCATTGATTGTTGTATTGAAAGCCAATATGTTTAGAAATAGGAAAGAATTCCAATTCACCCATTCATGTGCAAGTCAACTATTTGGGGTGTGAGTCCATCAACTCAAGTGTTGAGCTAACCAACTCAAGTGTTCAGTCAACGGACTCATGATCCACAATCTCCAGAAATTTGGGAAAATATGTCTGTTTGACTCCCAATTGATCTAGAAACCCTGAACCTAGCCCTCCTATAAATAGAGGGATAATCAAGGTTTTTAAAAGACACTAGTAATGCTAAAGAAATTGTATTCTCTCACAAATGTGGTAATTTGAGAGCCCAAATCAAGTCTTACCCATTAAAGGGAGAGGAAGATAGGGAGAACAAGTCAACACTAGCATGTTGACATCGAAAGGACAAACTCCTTCCCATTGACTCTGGTAAAGCACAATGAAGAGCTCTCGATGGTCCATGTGGACTAAATAGAGGTGTGGAGCTTGTCTCCATCACATGAGAAGAAAGTTGTCAACTACCATCTATGGAGCTATACCAGGAGGCCATTGTTGATGATTGTTTGTGTGCTACTTTAAAAAGAAGTACAAGAAGTTGCAAGGATTGTCACTAGACTTGCTCCAGGACTAGTTATATATTGTTTTTGACATGATCTGCTGGTTCAAAATTCAGGCAGAAGTGTTCTATTTCTGCTTCCTTGTCAGTTAGAAGAAACAACACCCTAGTTTATGTTCAACATGCATATACATAGCCAAATTTCTACAAATTCGGCTATATCAATTTTTGGGATGCCACTAGACAAATATCTCCAACTTGGACATACCACATTTTGGGATGCCACTCTATTTATTGGAATACCGTCCTAGAATAGTAGAAAATCATTATAGCAAGATCAAATAAAAGATTCCATCATATGACCTCATTGTGGAAAAAATAGTAAAAAAGTTCTTAAAGTTATCATTTAGGAAATCTACCTACAAAAGTCATATCATGCATCATTATGTAAGCAAAAGATTTTATTTTTCATTCTATAACATTTAATAATATGAAAAATGTGATAATCTTTATGTTCCCAAAGTTTCATCCACAAACACCATAAAATTTCATCTTTAGCTCTTTGATTATACATTTAGTGAAGATTGGTGATTATATGTAAGAGTTACATCACAATGGTTACAAATTTTAGTCTTTCTCACTTACCTTAGGTAAATATCACGTTCCCAACATGTTCATGCATTAATCCTAGCATTAAAACTTCTTCAAATAGCCCAAACATGTCCACTTTTGCATGAAATAGTTCCTTTAGAGAAATGGGAAATTAGTTCAGCCCATCCCCATGGGGAAATTAACTAGATGCCTTGCTCCTACAATCAACTATCTCAACCATTCAGGTTCCACTACTTTGTCTTGCTTATAATAGCTCGAACTACATCAAACAAGGTGAAATAAGAGTTTTTGGGACAAAAGTCCTAGTTTCCTCAACACATTGCTAATAACTTTGGCCAAGTGGGTAGAGAAAAAAATAAAAGTAGTGCAAGAGAAGAGAAGAAGGAAAGAAACTTGCATGGATTTCTCTCTACTGTATCAGTTGGGTGATTCTGGGATTTACTCACAGAAAATATGAATAATCACAAACATGAAAAGGTTTCACCTCCATTACCACATTCTTGTAGCTCTACGAATGTCTATCAAGTTCCAAAATGGTCTAATAAAGGTCATGAGAGGACAAGTACCCACATATATTGGAAGTATTTTATAAATTTGCATATCATTCACCATATAGGATACTTCAGCCCTACTTTAGCCCAAAAGATCTCTTTCAACCTCAAAACCATGTTGAAGAGCACAAACATTAAACCACCCATTTTGACCTAGTTCAACCTTTAAACATGTTTGAAGTGGACAAAAATGCCTTCTTTAACGACCCATCAACCTGGCTTCACCATGATTTGTCTGTCCGAGCAGACCAGAAGCAACATGGGTCTATCCCAAACATGCATTAATCAGCTAAAGAGACAAAGTGCCTGACCTAGCACCCTTTGTCCCATCCAAAGCAATCAAAGTAACCTGATCAGAACCCGCCCAGACCCCTCTAACTTAGTACCAATGCATCGACCACTCCAATTAAATATTGTAATATATAAAATGTGTTTCTTGAAATCTTGAACTTTGAAATTTCTATTTAACCAAATTTTACATGTTTGGGTTCTCATCATTTTATAAAACACTTAGTGAATTATTATTCAACATGATTTTTAAATTTTATACCAATTTAAATTAATTAGATGTGTTGTACTATTAAAAAAACAAAGTAAGATTAATGCAAAGTATGGTTCAAGGTCTCACACAGGGTATCTTTTCTTTTATTTTCATGTATGATTTTATTTAGGTGGTTTATCCTTGTTGGAGTTGTTAAACTATATTATGGCGTGTATCCTCAACCACTTACTTTTCATAATATGTGACCATGTATATATTACACAATGACTTTAAGTTAATCTTCCCTTACTATCTTTATTCAACTAGATCTAATTGGAGATTGTCTGCTATCTCCATCAACGTAGAGATGGCTCAAGTTTAAGCTTGCACCAAGCAAAAAGAAGATGACTATATATCATTATTATGTTATTTTCTTGCATTCAAATGTAAGAGAATAATAATTTCTATGAAGGTGCACTGGCATTGATATTATGGTACAAAACCTTTAAGTTACATGTGAACTATGTTAAAATATAGGTGTATCACCAATTAAGTAAAGGTGAACAATCATTAAAGTTATGTGATACCATCATTTGAATGGAGTTAAACTATCTAAATATGTACTTATTGGGATGTATAAGAAGGTGTGTGAAAATTCAAATGCTCTTGTGGCAACATTTAAATGTGTGTACCAACATCTACATGGATTCACAAAGCCAATTTAATGATGGTCCACAATTGCATACAAGTCCCACGTATAAAAATATATAAAAAGTGAGTATAAATGATAAAAAAGTGAACTAGAACTAAAATCCCAAGCTGGTTATCTAGAACTCTATTGAATATGTAACAAATTCACATGTTAATGTTTTGATTCTTCATCCATATTTTAGTGGACTATGGAGAGTTATGTTGAAAAAGAAGAGGCAACATATACATTGCATTGTCAACCCATTTTGCATGATTTTATATTTTTTTAAATTATGTTTTACTGCTTTATTTTACTTTTACAAGTATATGTATACTTTTTATTAATGATGGTCAAGTTAGACAAACTTTAGGAATTTTGATATTGAAGTTAGATCATTTTTTAGTGGTCCTTACACTATATTATCATATTATGCAATCTTTCGTGTAATGACCCCCTCCCCTTGTTATCCCCATTAAGGAAGATGGAGAGGGAAAGGGTCATTATCATAATTATAGGATCAAGTTTGAGCAATTAACCAATACTAATTATAAATTTCATTGAATGGAAAAGAGTTTGATAACAATATGAAGATAAATTCTCCTCTCGGGAGTTACATGGAGTGGGAAAATTAAAGTTTGCAACATGAAATAAATCTAACTATCTAAATCCTCCAATAGACTTTAGTTATCTTTTCTTTTTCTATCATATTCTCTGGAAGTCCATCTCTTCAAATTAATTATATTTCAACCTAAAACGGTGTGAAACAAAAAAGTGGTCAGCATATCGAAATATACTAAGTTCATGGGTGAAAAATATTTGCATCAAGGTGTAACAACATAAACAACCATAGAAGGAATCATTATTACATAATCAAAGTTTCAAATTTCTACTATAACTTCTCACTAACACTTATTCAATCTTTGTGTATACCCACTCACTGGACGTATTCATATTATCATACTCGTTCACTGGAGGTATTGTAATGATGCACCCACTTGCTGGGGACAATCTCTAATTATACCCACTTGTTGTGGGTATTAACAATATCATACTCACTTGCTGGGAGTACTTCAATGGACAACCCACTCTCTGGGGGTAATTTTTATAACTTATATGCATAATATCTTGGGCTTGAGAAAGTTATGTTTATATAAAGTGATACTCATATGGGCATTATAGATTGCAAGAAGTAAATAAACAAACAATAGTTTAATTTCAATTCATTTAGGAAACTTAAAAAAACCCACAAAATTTGATAGGGTGAGTATTCATAGTCGTTGCCATGTGCCTTTCCTCAGAGATGACTTAATGTCCATGAAATTAAGAGTGGATGCAACCAATCAAGAGATCAACCTATAATTAATGCATAACACTTAAGTACTATTAGTGTGTTTACAAAATATCCATTATGATTGACTTGGGACCTAAGTTAATATTTTGGGTTCCAATCGAGTTTCAATAGGGTTAGGCTTACCAAACCCTAATTATTACATTAAAAGGATTTTCACTTAGAAAACCCTAATTTTGGGAACACTGCTTTTTTTAACTGAGATTAGATCCAAGATACTCTTTTTATCCAAAAAGATTAAACTTTATCTGTTAAGATCATTTAATAAAGTGATGATCAACATATACTTGAAATTAGGGTTTTCATATATTAAACATTACTAAAGTTTGTATCTTTAGGTACTTTTGGATTTGAGAAAGAATTAGGTCATGAGACTAATTTATTGAATTCCTTATTTTTTTCAATAAGAAACATATATATATATGGTAGGTTTGGACTTACCAACTAATTACTAGAATTTTTGTAAAATAAAATCCTTTGGACCAATCATACCCTATCACACAGGAAACTATATAGTCCAGGACATGTGATGAGGGGCTATGTATAAGCCAACTGGCTCATGCTGGCGTGGCTAAGTGTGTAAAAGAAGGAAAAAAGGCAGATAACACCCTCAAAATGCAACTAAATATGCGGGTGAAGGAAAGTAAAACCCTAGATTCTCTTCTTCAAGCTTTACTTATTTGTGAGCATGCTTTGTGTGAGTCAACTCAACAATTGACTATGGACTCTAGGGCTCCTAAGAGGCAAGCAATGGTACCACCATCCTTGCTATAGTCTGCCTGACTTGATAGCAATGCTTAATTTCTCAAAGGAGGCATGGTTAGGGATAACAAAGAGGGAAGTTTTGTATGTTTCTCAGAGTAGAAATGAGAGAGAGGGGACTACATTGGTAGTGGAGTTGAGGGAAGAATGAGGAGTCTACAGTCAAGTAAGGTCTTTCCAGGGGAGTTGTATCTTTGCAGGGGGTATCTACCTCTTTATATAGATATCGCCTCAAGGGATGACCAACTAATAAGTTGGCAATTTGGAGAAAACCATAATAGCTTACCAAAGTAGGAAAAACTTAGGATAGGTATATTTTTAATCCCTTCCCAAGTTTAATGGGAAAGTTATCATGCATTCACATCGATCATAGAGGGAGAGAGGTGTAAGAGGAGCAATCAATAATACATATTTGTTTCCTTAACTGACTTGGGGTGCATGACGACCTGTAAGTTGTCAGATCTTGATGCAATGACCAATAGGCCACACAGATATCGACTGGGATGAGCCCCAGTTTCCAAATATGATTTAATTGTGACTGAAAATATTGATCAATAATACCTTTCACTTTAGGAAAACTTAATTAATTCATAATTATCTCTTACTTTAACCAATCAAACCCAAATTTCAAAGGAAATCCTTTAATAATTAAATCTCAGTGTGGGCAAGTTTTGGTGGAAAAATACACAAGTTAAATACACTTTTCTTTCCCCTTAAGAAATTGCTTTATTTTAATTATTTAAGGCATCAATTAACCCCTTTTCTTACTCAAAATAGCCAACATTTCGTATTTTGATACATATATTCTTTGAGTTCAAGTTAGGACCGAATAAAAGTTATGAGTTGCCTTCAACTTGCCTTTTCCAGAAATTTTCAAACAATTCCTTATTTAATTACGCATTGTCAAATACTTTTAGGAATTCCTTTATTATTGAATTTTCCATTCATTCATTATCCAATAATTATCCACAGATGATTGAAAATAGCAAAACACAGAGTTTCCTTTTTTATGAAGAATTTGCAATTTCAAAAAATATATTGAAATTATCAACCTTTCTAATATGTCCTCATATCTGCATTATATATATATATATATTTAAAAAATCAAGTTATAACCGATGTGTCTTTGGCGCAATGATGTGCATGTTGTTGTGTTTACAGTTGGACGCATGTTCGAATCTTTGTGATCTCGAATCTTTCAAATCTTTACGATCTCAAATATCTATTTTCTTTCCAAATCGCGGGAGCATGGACTTAGGGTTTGGCGGCGGGAGCAATGGCGGCCGGGGCAGAGGCCGAGGCGGCCGTTGCTACGTGCACGTTAGCCTCCCACCGGAGAACCAATCACTCACATCAGAACAGGAAGCAATGACCATACACATAGATCATAGCACCAATGGGGAGGTTCCACAATCGGTAACCAACCAGGAAGGTCCCCTCCAGAATGGTGGTGCCGCAAAAAATTTCTTATAGAGACACCACCACAGGCGGCGTCGAGGGCATGCTCATGTATTTGAACCCAACATCACTAGATCTGGTTAAGGACACAAACATCTCCATTGACATCTCCAACGTCCTACCCTCCATCACAATCCACCAGGAGGTCATCCAACCACTCTTGGAGCCATGGCATTTTGCAGTTATCGTGAAGGCCATAGGGATTAGCGTCGGCTTCCAAATCCTGGTTAACAAGATCCAAACCCATTAGCAACCGAGAGAACCATTCAGGTTCATTGACCTAAAAAACAGTTATTATGTTATCCAACTTGCCAATGAAGATGACTACATAGCCGCCATGACCGGAGGCCCGTGGATGATCTTCGACAATTACTTGTCTGTGCAATCTTGGTCCCCCATGTTCTGGCCATCTAATCCAATTCCAAGGAAGATGAGTGTTTGGGTTCGGGTCACTGACCTGCCAGTGTTCTTGTACCAAAATCAGTTGTTGTGGAGCGTGGGAAATCTGGTCAGGAAAACCATTAAAATAGACTTCACCACATCACAAAGCAACCACGGGAAGTTATCTAGAATTGTGATGGAGGTTGACACCTCTAAACCACTACTCCCTATGGTCTTTATCAACAATGAGCACTTTAAGCTCCAGTACGAAAATCTGCCTTCCATTTGCATGAGATGCGGATGCGTGGGTCAAACTGATGCTGAGTATAAATTTCTTCCACCAATACAAGATGTGGCAGCCGCCTCTACGTCTACCTCCGTCCCCCTACATGGTGTCACATACACCATGGCCATCCATGCCCACAAATCGGAAAGGCTCAAGATGCAAACACAAACCAAGCCTCCCCATAATGCACTAAAGGAACCACCAAACAAGAAGCAGGGAGAAGATGTCCCAATTCCAATCTCAGACAATGACAACTCGAAAGGGGACTGGGAGACAGTCAAGAGCAATAAGAAAAAGAAGTAGGCTAAGAAGCAAGCTTCATCATCTATGGTGGCTAAAACATCCACAGTCATCAAAGAGAAGAATAAGGAGTCCGGCAAGGATGACACTACAGTCACACTTGGTGAAGATGAACTCTGTAAAGGGCGTTCGCCCTCTAGGGAGCAAGGGGAATCTTTTCAGTTCCAGGCCGCCAAAGTGAGCGGCGGTGCACCACCCAAGCATACCCTACTCTGCCAAGGACAAGGAGGGAACGGCTTTGTGATGCTTCGAAACCGCAAGATAGTGTACCAGTCATCCCAAAGCCTGGATCGGGTGAGGAAGAAAGGACACACTCTGGACACCCCACCGAATGCAACCCCTTCAATAGAAAATAATGGTGCTACTCGCACCCTCAATTTCCCGAATGATGAGAACCCCTCCCAGATTGTCACCAGCATGGGTGAAGAAGATACTGTTATAAGTGATACACAGGCAGTGAGCCTGTGCACTGCCACTTCCTAAACCTCACCATTTTCTCCTTGTCTCCGCCATGAATTTCTATAGCTGGAATATACAAGGAGCTAGTAAGAAAGGTAAGACTAGCATATTGAAAGATCTCAAATTAACTCACAAACTCTAGGCTCTCGCTATATTAGAACCATGTTGCAGTGGACAGATTGCAAGCAATATCATCAAAAAGGTTGGGTTCACATCCTCTCATCACGTTGAAGAAATTGGTTTCTCCTGTGGTATCTGGCTCCTCTGGGACAATGCACACATAAATATTGAGATCTTGTGCAGTCATCGACAATTCATTCACTGTAAAATCAACAATGACTGGTTTCTGACAGTGGCTTATGCTAGCCCAAATCCTATGAAGCGCATATTCCTCTGGAAGCACTTGGAGGAAATCTCGGCGTCGATCAGCTCAGCCTGGATCGTCATGGGAGACACAATGCTCGATGTATCTGAAAAGATGGGTGGATCTTTTTTTGATAAGTCGGCATCCAAACGCTTCAGGGAACGCCTCCTTAATACCGACCTCTTTGATGCTAAGAGTCAGGGACAACTCTTCACCTTACATAGGGGTTGCATGAAGAAACGCCTAGATCACGCTGTCGTTAATGATGACTGGCTGCAAGCGCATGCTAACACCACCATTACTGTTCTACCCTGTGTTAACTCAGACCATAATCCTCTTCTTCTCTCTAGCAAATCTGCCCCTTCACATACGCCCCACACTTTCAGAACCAAAGGTAGCTGGCACCTCGACCCGTCTTTCTGCTCTGACATCCTCCCAGCCTGGAACAAGAATGTCCCCTTTAATGATGCTTTACATGCCTTCATGCCTGTTGCTCAGAAATGGGACCGTAAAAGACATGATAAACACCATAAGGAGAAGAGTGAGCTGCTAAAGCACATCAACACCAGCCAGGTTTTGTCCCAACATTCCAAAGGCGTTGATCTATCTGATAAGTCTATCTATCTTTAGGAACGATACACCCAGTTACTTCTTGAGGAGGAGGCTGATTGGCAACAAAGGGCCCATATCGACTGGATGACTTTGGGTGACAATAATACTAAGTTCTTTCAATCCTATGTCAATACTCGGCGACACTTCAATAAGGTCACCAAGCTCAAGAACACGGCAGGCGTATGGGTTTCCACACCATAGGGAATCCAATCGTTAATAGTCAAGTTCTTCACTAATTTTCTCACTTCTGATTTCAGGCCTGACCCAAGGAATTTGGATGAGTATGCTGGCATCTTCTGCCCTGTCCCCCAGGCATGCTGTGATGATCTATATGCTCTGCCTACTGCTAAAGAAGTTAGACGTACGCTATTTTTTATGTCACCGTCTAAAGCACTTGGCCCCGATGTTGTTTATATCGAGTTCCTACAAAGAAACTGGAACGTTGTGTCAGGGTCCGTTATGCACACCATCAGAAATATATTCACCTCACAAACCATCGAGGGGAGTTTGGTGGACTCACACATGGTGTTGATTCCCAATGTCAAGTCCCCCCAAAGATGCAACGACCTTCATCCCATTTCTCTGAACAATGGTTGTTTCAAGCTCCTCTCCAAAGTCTTGGTCGAGCGTATCAAACCCTTTCTTAAGGAATGGATTTCTCCATCCCAATCAGCCTTCATTCCCAGACGTCTGATGAGCGATAACATCCTATTACTCCAAGAAGTTATTCATTCTATGAGATCACAGTCGTCCAGAAAGAACTGGATGTGTATCAAGCTAGATCTATCAAAAGCTTTTGACCGCATGAACTGGGATTTCATCAGGGATACTTTACAAAGGACTAGCATCCCAGCCAATATCTGTAACATCATCATGCACATTATTACTAAGGGCTCTACTTCTGTGCTTTGGAAAGGAAAACCCCTTCCACTGTTTAAAGCAACACAAGGTGTTCGGCAGGGTGACCCCATCAACCCTTACCTATTTGTTCTCTGCATGGAGCGTCTGAGTCAAGAAATTAACAATGTTGTGGGAAATAACAAGTGGAAACCTATGATCCTCACAAGTGGGGGCACAAAAATCTCTCATATCCTGTTTGCAGATGATATCCTTCTCATGGGAGAAGATTCTATCTCCCAGGTAACCGTGGTCATGGATAGCCTTGCCAATTTTTTAAGAGTTTCTGGACATGTTATCTCACCTGAGAAGTCGAAGTGTTTCTTTAGCATTAATACACCTAGACTTGTTATCTGGGCAATCAGTAGGAAGCTCAATATCTCCTGGACTCTGGACTTGGGCAAGTATCTAGGCATGCCAACGTTGCACCATCGGGTTAACAAAGCTACTCATGCTGATCTCACTGCCTCTCTACGTAGCCGTATGAACAGCTGGTCCTTGAAGCACCTGTCAATGGCAGGGCGTATCATGCTTGCACGATCCACCCTACAAGCAATCCCGACGCATACGATGTAGACAGTGCAGTTGTCCCCATCTTTGTGTGATGAACTGAACATCCATGTTAGAAAATTCATTTAGTTGGACACTTGGGAGCAAAATAGGATGTCCCTTGTCTCCTGGAAAAGAGTCAAATCTAATAAAGATCTAGGTGGACTTGACATCAAGGATGCACGGGACCAGAACCAAGCCCTTATGCTCAAGAATGTGCACTCTTTTCTCAATGAGCCGGACAAGCTATAGGTCAAGATAATGAAGGAAAAGTACGTTCACAATGGCGTCATCACCAAAAAACATGGATCTTTAGCTTGGTGCTTCATCAAGAAAAATAGTCCTCTGCTACAAGGTAATAGCTACAAAGTGGTTAATGATGGTAATGACACGAATGTATGGATGGATCGCTGGATAATGGGTCATTCCATCCAAGATCTTCAACCCGACTTTCAAGCTCCTACTGAACTTGACAACTTAAAAGTTAGCTCCATGCAATTGCATGAAGGTGAGTGGGACTGGGAGTTCATTCACCATTATCTACCTACTTCTACTTGGAATTATATCAAATCCATTCCCGCTCCTCATGCCAATAATGGGCAAGACACCTGGGGCTAGCCTATGGAACAACTTGGTACTCTATCCTCTAGATCGGCCTACAGATGGCTATGTAAACATAAGGACTGCTCCATCCTAGGGAGATGGAAATACATTTGGGGTTCTTCTCTTCTGTCAAAACAGAAAGTCTTCTTGTGGCTGCTTCAACATAAATCGATACTCACTAACATGAAAAAACATCATCGACACATCGATATCAGCACCATCTGCCCTCACTACAACAACACAGATGAATCTATTATTCACAGTGTTCGAGACTATAATTATAGCAAACTAGTCTCGATAGCTTTGAAGATGAAAGATACCTTCTTCTCTCTCAATGAAGATGATTGGATCTCAACTATTTGTAGGGTGGCTCCTGAGTTCAGCAAAGTAGCTCTGATTTTTCAAGTCATTTGTTGGTTCCTCTAGCAGTGTCGTAATGATCAAGTCCACACAGGACTCGTTAAGTCATCTTCTATTAAAGCCAATTTTATTCTAGCCCATGCATCTTCAATTCAGGAGAATTGCAAGGTACATCACAAACCCCTTACGCATGACAGATTTGCTACCCTAGTGGAGGAGCGAGCTCCAGAATTCAAACATTATGCCCTAGTGGATGCCTCCTTTGCCACACACTCTGAGTGAAATGGCATTGGTATTCACATTGTTGATGAGGTAGGGACATGTTGTTATGGGTGTGGTGTCCATCTTCAAAGTACATGTGACCTTGAGGCAGAGCTTCAGGCGATCATCCATGGCATCAAGACCTGCATGGTAAGGAATTGGAGGAGTTTCCTCATCCTATCAGATTCCATCCAAGCGGTGAACCTTGCCACTTCTGGTGATGGTTCTACTAGAAAGTTTTAGCCTTACAGCAAAAGAATCAAAGACCTTATGTGTAACTGCGAAGGTGCACATATTAGATACATCTCAAGGGAGGTCAACATTGTTGCTGATGCGCTTGCGAAACAAGCCAGGCAGACTTTACAAAACTTTAATTTCTCGTTAAATGCACCTGATTGGCTCATGATGAGCACCAATGTAGACACTCATTTTATCTTCTCCTACACTAGAGAGCGGGGTGAATAAATGGTCTCTATATCCAAAAAAAATTCAAGTTATAATATCCTTTCTATCTTATAATAATTTTTTCCTCAAAATTTGACTAGTCATCCAAGAAATTGGGGATGAGACTTTTCCATGTCCATCTTAGCTCCCATGTGTGTTTGTGCTCACTATCATGTTTTGAAAGAACCTTCACCATCTCAATATTTTTTTTTGGTTCTCTTTCACCTTAGAACCCAATATCCTCACTGGAAACTCAGGGTTTGACAACCTTACTTGGAGATCTATAGGTTCGATGTTCAACACATGGGCATGATCCTTCATATCGCGCTTCATATTAAACACATGAAACACATCATGCATCATGCTATATTATGGCGGTAAAGCTAGACGATAAGTGTCCTCACCAATCTATTGTACAAGTTCAAACAAACCCTCATATCGGGAACTTAGTTTTCCTATGTTTTAAGCTATATCTCAGAGGGGTCAGATTTTCAAAAAGACATGATCTACCACAACAAAGTGCAGATCTGTCAACTTTTCATTTGTATATGACCTCTTTCAATCTTGGGCTTTCTTTAGTCTCTACTCAATCAAATCTAATTTATCAGCATATAACTATAGCTCATCTGACCTGAGGAAGGTCCTCTCACTAACATCATTCTAGTGTAGTGGTGACTGACACAACCTCCCATCAAGAGATTCATATGGAGGAATCATAATACTTGCTTGATAAGTGTTATTGTAGGAAAACTCAACTAAGGGTAGGTATTGTTCCCATGACTCATGCCAATCTAGTACACATTTTATCGACATATCTTCAAGGGTCGAGATCGTATGTTCTAACTGAGCACCGGTCAGGGATAATAGGTTGTGCTGAACTTCAACCTTGTATCGAGCTCCACATGGACATGTTTCCACAACTTGGAGGTGATCCTAGGGTCACAGTTAGAGATGATCAAACTTGGAAATCCATGCTATCAGACTATCTCTCTAATGTAAAGCTCATCTAACTATAACACCTTGGTAATAATCTTCAGGGCAAGGAAGTGTCTTAACTTGGTTAGTGGTGTACCACTACCCATATAGCATCATGTCATTTTCTTGTCTCAGGAAGACCCACCACGAAATACATGGTAATTTGGTCCCATTTCATTCAACTATCTTAATTGCTTGCACTAACCCATTGGGGCACTGGTGCTCAGCCTTCATCATCTAGCATGAATGAAAACTAGCCACATATGAGCCTTTGTATCGCTTCATCCTACCCACAAAAAGAAATGATGTAGGTCATTGAACATCTTAGTGGTGTTGGGATGTATAGTGTACTTTGATCAATGGGCCTCATGCAGTATTTGAGCCTTCAAAGCTAATTCCTTAGGAACCCAAATATGACTTTTTATCAGATTCCAAAATCAACATCCACTGAGAGGTATGCTTGAGGATTTTCCATCAAACCCTTTGTATTCTCTAGCTCTAGGCTGACAAAATGGGTTGTTACAAGCTCGATCAATAGGTCAGGCACAGTTTGGACATTGGCCAAATGAATCCTATCTGCCAATGACCATGGATTCCATCTAACAAAGTCTTCTAGTCTATTCTACTGGGTGACCAAACCATACACACAACTTAGGGCATCAGATACCACATTAGCCTTACTAGGATGGCAGGCTATGGTGAAATCCAAATCCTTCAGATACCCCACCCAATGTCATTGTCACAAGTTTAGGTCCTTCTGAGTCAGAATGTAATATAAGCTCTTATGGTCAGTGAAAATGTCAAAGGTAGCCCCATACAGATGATGTCACCAAATCTTTAAGGCATAGACAATTGTCACAAGTTTCATATTGTGGGTTAGATAATTCAATTCATTGGGATTGAGTTGTTTAGAAGAAAGTCAAACACATGCTTGTTTTTCTCTGACACGCAACCTAAGACCATCTTTGATGCATCAATGAAGATGATGAAACCATCATTGCCCGAGGGTGTAGTCAAAATAGGTTCTAAGGTAAGCTTTTCCTTTAACTCCTGGAATCGTGCTTCATACATGTTAGACCAAACAAACTTCTCATCCTTCTAAGGGAGCTTAATGAGGGGAAAAGTAGTCTTCTATAAATCATTGATGAGTCACCGGTAATATCCGACCAATCCTAGAAAACTATGATTCTCAGATGGGTTTTTCGGTGTTGGCCATTCTCGAACGGCCACTACTTTGGTAGGGTCCTTCAATATGGTTCCTCCAGATATAATGTGCCCAGGGAACATGATCTTAATCTTATCCAAAACTCACATTTTGAGAATTTCCCATATAAGTTCTACTTTCTCAAGATATCACAGACCCTAGATAGGTGATAATGGTGTTGTTCTAGGTCATCAGAGTAGACCAGGATGTCATTTATGAACACTATGACAAAGTTATTAAGGACGGGCCAAAACACACTATTCATGAGGTTCATGAACACACTTGGCACATTGGACAACCCAAAAGGCATAACAAAAAAGGTGTAGTGGCCATAGCTAGTTTGAAAAATAGTTTTTGGGATATCCTTACTCTTAACTCACAACTGGTGGTACTCCTATCTCAGATCAATTTTTGAGAAAAATCAAGTGGTTTTGAGCTGGTCAAATAGGTCATCTATGTTTGGTAGGGGATACTTATTCTAAATTGTAGTCTAGTTTATCATTCTATAGTCTATGCACATGTAGAGTGATCCACCCTTCTCTTTTACAAAGAGGATCATTGCTTCACATGGAGATGTGTTGGGTTGGACGAATTCCTTGTCTAGTGGTTCTAGCAGTTGCTTCTTTTGCTCGAGCAACTTAGTGGGAGACATCCTCTTAGGTGGCCTAGAAATTGGGTTTGTTTTGAGAGCTATCTCTATTGAGAAGTTCACTTCTCTCTCTAGAGGCAATCCTAGAAAATTCTCTAGGAATGCATCAACATAGTCCATTACTACCTCTATTTTCTCTAAGGGTTGCACCTTCTACTCTAGCTCAATCACTACAACTAGGAATGCTAAACAACCTTTAGCAACCATCTATTCTACTTTCACTGCTAACACATACAAGTTGGTGGTGTCATCTTTCCTATGTCTAATGGTAAAGGTGGATGACATAGATTCCTTATCCTTATTTTCTTTTCCCTACAATCTATCTTTGCATTATAGTTATAAAGCTAATACATTCCTATAATGATGTGACACCTCATCACTCTAAAAAAGATTACTCAAAACACAAAACACGATCCACTACTAATTAATCACATAGTCAAAATGCGAAATAATTAAAACTAATTTCAACAATGTAAACAAACTCTGGAACATTTACATAAAGGTCTATCTTTTCCATTCTCATATATTATAACAAGAATTTACATCTATGCTCAATGGCTTCAGCCACCTCCTATATACAAAAAATATTTCACATGTACATGTCATATATTTACAAACATTGGCATACTGCAAAAATCTCATGTCGCTGCAAATTTATCATCTTGAAAACACATCCAATACCTAGACATGAGAGTACAGGGACGACACTAGGACTCTACGACTAGAATCTATAACTGACCAACCTTCTGAATCTATTAATCACAAGGTTGGTTCTCTTCCAAAACACGACCTCAACCTTGTTGCCCAAGTCCTCCTAAAAGGATGTGGTGACCCACATGTGAGACCCAATCCCAGTGAGAGATATAACTCTCTCCAATGAATATTGATTAAAATAGATTAATTAAAAGTAAATAAACTAGGCAAATAGGGTATTGAATAAGCAATTGAGTTGATTGAATAGTTTAAGCATACTAAGAAATTAAGAAAATAAGCTTTAGCAACAAGTAGAATTACTCAAATTTCACAAGTCTACAATCTATGAGAACTATGGAGCATAAAGATAAAACAAGGGTTACTCAACCAATGTGAGACATATTTAACCCTAATAGATATATACTACATGACTTGAATTACATTTTCTATTATGTTGCCATGAGGGATTTGAGGAATACCACTCAAGTCCCAACTGACCACTACTAAGTCAAAATCAGTGCCATACATGATCTATGGTAATCAGATTCCTAAGATCTTCTCCTCCCTTGGTCAGTACGCGTCCACCACAGTGACATATTAGATCAAGCTACTAACAACCTAGTCCATCCTTGTTACATGTCACGACACTACTGAAATGAGGTGGGAATATAAACCCTACCATCCAAGGTACAACTGCAATTGTCCTCAAATCTTATCATATATACGTATCTGAGATACGAGCATAGTCATTCTCATGCCGAGGTATGACCACAATCATCCTCCTAAACATTTAGAGTTAGGATGAAAAGCACCCCACATACTCAATAGTGTGCACTCTCAGTTTCCCTTAGGAATACTCATTTTTCCATCTGGAAAGTCTTCACAATCAGATGGGTCTATGGCACATGGCACTACGTGATTAGGGTTACACTTGATTAGTTATTGTAAATTGGGTGAATTAAGGATTCATCATACAAATGAACAAAGAAACCATAATTAATTTCTATAAAGTGTATAAACATTGCAACTTTAGAAGATATAAAATGTTTGAAGTATATATCTTTATCATATTACCATATGCTACCATCCATTGCATTATAATGAACCACATTATCATCATATCATTTCAAGATATCCATTTGTTAACACAAGTTCTAGGGTTTCAACCATTATTGTAACATGAAAATGACTTCACCTAAATCAAGGCTTAAACATGCCCAAAGGTCATTAAGACTGTCACATTATTCATAGGAAGTTTATCCTCATCATTCCATATCTTAAACAAGGATCAAAAGATTATAATAAAATATGTGTACATAGGTATTATTATTATTATGGCAAGGAACTATGATATTCAAATAGCACTACCTTATGGTTTAGACATGAGAAGAGTGTAATACATTGTAATATTAATCATGCAAGAGGGCTGATTATAACCTATCATCATCATTTAATTAAATTAAGGTTAGGTATAACAAACTATATCACATTGAAGTTACACACCCACTTATTATGGTCATTTATTAAATATAACTATAGGAGAGAAAAGGTATAACAATAATTAAATGATGTTGAACCATCAAATTCTCATCACTGGGACCCACCTATAATATCATGAGGCTCATTCTATCCATTGGATGTTGAATCATCCAATATCATTCATTGGATTGGTTTCATTGTTCAAAGTTATCAATTTGAAGTATAGGCATTAGATCAATTGAACCAATGAACCATTGGTTTAACGTTTAGTAGAATCCACAATTAGATCCTTAACTAAACATATGTGGTGATGACCTGATCCACTATTAGTTGTGATCGTTAAGTCACCATCGATTGTTAGATCAACACTATATTCATTTAACACCATCAGATATTAAGCTAATGTCATCGTTGATTGATAACATCATTAGAGAATCAAACCATTGCTCATTGAGATTCCAAGTGAGCCTAACACTAAAATAAGGTGTGACTATCAATTCACATCATCATTCATAACCCTTGGTCAGATCCTTTGGTTGTCATGAAGACCACACCATCGAGTCATATGTTTAGAGGAGAAAATAACCTAGAAACCCTAATATGGACCATCGGTTGATAGGTGCTTAGCACCATAGGTGGTGATACCAACCTAAATAAAGTCATATAATTCCTTAGGAAGAATGTGTACATGATTACATGTTCATCTAGAATTGGAAACACCATAAAAATTGAAATCCAAGTCGAGCATAGCGTTTTAGTGCATGGATCGTCATTTTAAAGCAAGAACATAAGCTAGCAATCTTATGGTAAGCAATAAACATGGTGAAAGTTATAAAACTTTCCTCTACAGAGAAGAACAAACTTCTAGCAGTAAGAAACTTGAGCCAAAAGGTAGAAAACCCAAGAGGAAGGTCTGAACTCGGCCAAGCAGACACTCTTCTTCACAAGGAATCAAAACCCTAGAAGAAGAAGCAAGAAAGGTAGGATCTTGAGCTCTAAAGAAACTTTTGCCATGGAACAGTAGATTTCCAACCTAGAGGAAGGTCTAATGAAGGATAAGAGAAAGAAAAATGGAGAAGGAAGGAATAAAACAACTTGACTTGTTCAAAAACACTAGAAGATGACCTTAAAATCCCTAGGTAGGGCTAGATGGAGCTCTAGGAGACCTTCTTCTCCAAAAAGAGGTTGTCTTCTACCTTAGAACACTTTTTTCCACAGTAAAATAGACCAAGATTTTTTCTCTAAGCTAGAGGAAAGAGGGAGTGAGAAATGATTTCAATTTGAAGATAGTAAGGGGTATATATATCTTCATGGATAAGGAAGGGGTCAAGCATGAGGTGTCCATGAGCTTCCCATGTGTCCATAGCCTAGAGATTCTATGTCCATTCAACACCTCCCTTAATTAACACTTGCACTTTCTCTCCTTTATCCATACCCTTATCCTTATCTTTATCCTTATCTCGACCCTTATCCTTATCCTTATCTTTACCATTACTCTTATCCTTATCGATAAAGGGGGAAACCCCTAAAATGTCCTTGCAGAGGAACACCTCCAAACCAAGAACAAATAGGAGCCCCATAGCCCAAAAAAGTCGAGAATGATAAGGAAACTTATAAGGATCGTAATTCTTGTGAAAATATACAAATAAACCTCCCAATTGGGTAAATTGCATAAAAGTCCAGAATCTACATGAAATTTCATAACTTGCTCAAAAAATGTCCAAATTGGACCAAATTTGAAACTTAAGCTTGTATTATGATTCCAAAACATTTCAAAAGTTTAGATTAATATTCTAAGCATGGTATTTAAGCATTTTTAGTCATTTAAGAACGGTTAGGGGTCTCACAACCATAAAACCCTAATAGGGGTTTCACCCCCAAAATCCAAGATACACATAGATGGACACTTCTCATGCACATCATCCTCAATCTTACACATGGTTATTTTCATCACCTAGTGATGTCACATCATTATCATAGAAGACATATTCTTCTCCCTCAACTCTTGTCTGTGTCACCTTGGTTCAACATAAGAACTATTATTTCACCTATACAGGTCTGGTAGTACATTTCAACTTGGGATTCTAAATGATGCCCTGAACAATTCTATATATTATACCACACATCCCTTATAGGTCATATTTGATGGAACTTATCAATATGGAACATCATGAATCTCTTATTCGATGTAATTCTACAAGGTTTCATCTCTATGCTCCTTTAATGATTATTGTAATTAGCAACTCAATAAATTTGGTGAGCATCCCCTAATTGTCAAGAAATATAAGGCATATGTTCTTAGAAGATTCTTAAATCATCTTAATGATGGACTGGCCATCAGTCTAGTTGAAGAATCACTCACTTTTCTGCAACCGTTAACAAATATAATTTCCTAGTTGACCTAATTAGGGGTAGGGTAACGACATTGTCTTCATTTTCCCAGGATTCACACAACACACTTAGTAGATGTATCATAACATCCAAGATGATACTATAGTTAACCATGAACTCACTCTTGCTGAACTTGTCACACATGAGTATAGTTGCTTCAACATTCTTAAGGTTTAGCAAGATGTTAATCATGTGACTGACCATTTGTGAAATACTTTGAGATGTCATCATTCAAATCTTGTCACAACTTATGAGACATAACCTCATTACTTTGTCCCTCCTATTTATGAATGTTATTGATATATTGGTTAGTCTAAATGACATAACCCTAAACTCATCATGGTCATGCAACTTATGTCATCCAACTAACTCTTATCCATTAATATCCTAATCCTAGGTTTACTTTAAGGGAACTAGGTAACATATGTCTACTGATCAACAAACCATCTATCATTGATAGTGGTCTTGCCCAACCATAAAAAACCCATACATAACATTATAGAATCATTCTTCTTTTCCCAAATAACACTTGGAAGATCCACATCAACTCTCTCTCCCTCTCTATTGGAGAGGAACACTGAATAGCTCTTCTAATAGATATCTTTAACTCATATTCAACTGATACACTCTAGATACTAGGATTCATTACCTTAGTATCAACTACATGTACTATAAAGAACTCATAACATGGTTTCATCCACTCCACAATATCATAACTAGCTAAGAACATATAGGAGGAATACCCCTAACTCTTGGAAGGATAAAAAAGTAATGCTCATTGCAAAATACCAAGATTTTAAAACAATAGTCCAAGGAAATCACACATCATATCAAGATATCCATCCCAAGAATACAACACATCCATGTGTACCAAGTTCCATGAGATCCACTTGGAGGCTACGCCTAAAAAAGAAAGAACATAAAGGGGAGTAGAGTTCCCACATCACTACAACATAGTCTAGGGGTCATGAGTAAAAGGTAATTGATTCTATCTTCCCCATGAAAGTTACACTTTTTATGCATCATGTTACCCTTTTATAGCTTGGGTTCCTTTTCATTATCATCGGAATTATTAAAATTATCAAATCTCATTGCTCTTTTCTTATTAACTCTTCATCATTCATATGTATGTCCTTTCATGTTATCATGTTTCTTCAACCACTAGTCAAGGAATAAGTCATCATATTCCATATTTTCTTCGTTACACAAGGAACTCATCCCTTGATTTCTTTCACATACCATGTATATATTACATTAACACATTCTTACTCACATAGTTGGTTAGAGATTAACTTAGGATCCACTTGGTTCCTATATCATGTTCTCATATTATACTTATCATATGAGCTCTCTCTTTCTTATGTGAAGTTTATACATTGAATCACTTTATTAGCACTGACTTATCTATCTTCTTGTGATAACCCAGATTTTAGGGTTTCGATACCACATATAGAATATGAAGACTGAATTATTATTAGATATAATTTAGTCCAATTACAAGGAGTAGCTTTTTATTCACCGACTTGGGAACTTATGAGTTCAAGAGGTCCATTTGGTAGTCATAATAAAATAAAGTGGCCAATTGATGACACTTGAGGTATATAGGAACCCAAATGGTTCAATTATGAATACAAGAGCACATGATGATCAAGATCACGAGATCAATATTATTTCATCAAGGTTGGTGAATAATTGACTCATAGTTGAGGTTTACACACTTATTTTATGAGACGAATCGAGGAATTTAGTTAGATGACCAATTGTTGTAAGTTACATCTCAAACTTAGTAGTATGAGGCCTTGGGTTATGAGGGACCTATAGTTCAAGTTTCATGTGAATAAGAGGTTTCTACTAGAAGATATAAGAGTTTGAGGTTGTTTCCATTTCATTCTAATGTTCTGCCACACCTTGGTCATCTGATTTATTTAAGAAATATTATGGAATGTGACAATGATATGTCACGCAGCCTTGAGGACTTTAGAGGCTCTCTATTTTAGTGGGATGATATTGTTGCACAAAATCTATGACCGTAGGATGGTGATCATGCGGCCTCTAGTTCATCTTCCACCTCTGAAATGGGCAGAAGAATAACCTTTGACTTGGCAGTGGATCATCCCCACTGATCCAAGCAAGAATCAAGAGCCAAAGTGGCATCTTGAGTACCAGAATAGATCCTAGATTCTAGGGGATGCCCAATGACCCATTATACAATGCCTGAGATGGTATGAGTCACCATTTCTTCTCGCAATTTCCCACTCTCGTCTCCACCTATGATCACAGAGCGTAGGCTAAGATTGGCTATGATGCAGAGTAGAATAGGAGGGGTAAAACCCTTACCAAAATGGTCCTCATGGCTTCGTAGAGTCATATGGGAGGTTATCATCTTGCGCGTAGCTTCATCACGAACTCCCAAGCTCATCATCTCCATCCATGGAGGGTGGCCATAGGGATAGGTCTAGAGCCTTGGCCACTCTCTTTGAAGACTACCCTCTCATTTTGAAGAAGGAAGCGAGGCTTGTAGATGTATCGATTGGGCGAGCAGGTTCTGGGATGGTGAATCCCCAATCTCAATCGCCCTCCTCTACTACATCTCCAAGCGGGAATCCACATCGGGCCATGGACCCTTCCCCTAATGTTGTGAGTCGTCGTCGAGATGCGCCCACACTGAAGATGTCCTTTGGAGCCATCAGCTGAGGAGGAAGAAGTGGATCGTGAGGTCAGATGGGAAGAAACCCCATTTTCACTGCAACTTCGTCGGCCGCCTGGATCCAAGGTGAGGTCTGAAGGGATTTCAGATACAAGAGGTAGCCATTGGGGTTGCTCATCCCTTCTTGAAGGTGGGTTCGATTCCCTTCCTGGTGTGAAGACCACTCTATTGTGTGCAAGACAGTTGTAGATTTCTCTGTGTGTTGACTGTTTGCACAAGGAGAAAAGAGTCCCCCATGGCAAGCGCATTCATGGGAACCCATTTGGGTGATTAGTGAAGAAGGCCGAGCGGTCCAGGCAATTGACCTAGGCTAGACCCACTTTGAACCAACCACTTCAATGAAGAATCAAGCGGCTCATGTATGACCCAATAGCGGACTAGAGTTTTTCCACAGGAGCTACGTGGCACCGATCCAACGCCCAACACCAAGAATTTGATGGCCGATGAAATTCCAGAAAAGGTAAATACCTCATTTATTGTACAAATCATAGAAATACGATTAAAAATAGCTCCCATGTCCAATAAATACCCCAAAACTAACCATGGACTCAGAAAAATGTCTACTACATTACTGAATCCCTAGATCAGACCTTTGAACCATTTTCAATGATGATATTTAATTTAGAGTGTAATGCTCCTTTTTATGATTCATTAAATGAAATAAATAATATCCAGTTGATAGTAATTCTCATAAAATTCTCCAAGGGCCCTAAGGATGATTTAAGTCCAATTTTGAACTTTGATCTGAGTGATATACCTAAATAATGGGTCATTTCTCATTAAAACCTAATTTCATACTATAACCTCATATAAATTTTAGAAAATAGATTAAGCATCAGAAAATTGTGGAATCTGGACCAGACCCTTATAATGACCTTCTGATTAGTAGAAAAATATCAGAGATACACTTAAGATCTGTAAAACCTAGATTTGGCCAAACTCTAATTTGGACCTAAAATACCTAGAATACGATGAACATTTATTAATGATGATTAATTTCTATTAATCAGGTGATAACCAGATTATGTAGATGATGAAGAATATAAATAGGAATCTCTAAACTCAGGTACGTGGTCTTATAAGTATAAGACTAGATTTCTTGGTTTCTTATGATATGTAATATCATGAATGCTATTATTTGGATATTCATTGCTTGGTTGAACTATTATGAGTTATACTTTGCCAAAATCTAATATAACATAAAAGGATATGGATGGGTTGTAGATACTAGTACACCTAGCCCGGTATGGATGTATGTTGCCTAACATGGATGTATGATGCTTTGGCCCATGTTAGATGTATGATGATATAATTTTTGCCCATACTGGATATAAGTCAAGTGCAGATAAGTGTAGTACAACCACATAAAATAAATGTAATAAAAAGGATGTTTACCTGATTTTCACCTTAAGAAATGGTTTTTCTCTCTTTCTTCTTTCTTCAAGTATTTTCCCTTATGCAATCTTACTAGTGTATCTTTTACCATGTACCAACTTTTGTTGATGATTTTTGTTTCTCTTATTTTCTAGGTCCATAGCTAGAATGGGATAAAAGAATAGGATGTGAGCAAGTTGTATAGGTTGTACCTATTGCCTAAGATCCTACTAGCATACATGTTCATAGACTTATAAAATTCTCTTTCAATATACAATTGTAATTCATGTTGTAATAATGTACATGTTGAATGTTGAGATGTGTTATGGTGTATGTATAGTTGTTTGTTCATGTATGCGCATATTACTTCCGCATCACTCTATGATGTAATTTCTAACGTTGATGGATTTGTCCTATCACACCTTCTAAGTCTCGAGACGGCACAATCCGAGGACGTTACAGTTGGTATCAGAGCATGAACAATAGCTATACCTGACAATTCCTCAGCACGAGACATAAAACTAAATTTCACCTTTTGCATTAAACCTTAGAAACTTAGTAAGTTGTTCTATAGGAATAAGGTTAGACTTAGCCTCTAAGTTAGAACCTAGATGTTCGAGAACTAGGTTTAGACAAGTGTGAGACACCCTTTCCATATAGAGCTCATATGTATTGGGTAGCTACACTAGTCTACATCTCGTTCTCACCATTTCACTAGGTGACATAGCACTAGACAATCTACTATGTGTGGGACACTCAATTTTGCTGATTTGGTTTTGTTTTCCAATCAGCTCGAGCCTCGACATTTTTCTCTGACATCTTCTTTCTCAGAGAAAAACTATATAATATTTTATTAGATATATGTAAATATAAAAATGTGTCCCTCACATAGGAGAGTAGTGGGTTTTCATGCAATCTAAGTGAAAGGGAGTGACATCAGTCTAGAAGAGAGAATAGATCTAGATTAGAAGTCTAGAGCCTCATAAGGTTATGTGATAGATAGATAGACAAAAGAAAGATGACGGAAATAAGCATATAGAATCTTATCTAACTTTGATCTATGATGGTATAATTTTCCTTATTAAGATTTGAATTTTATATGAGCCGAATCCACTCTTAGAGGATCTATGCTAAGTCATAATGATGAAAGTACATTCCCTTTTCCTACTTAGCATAAGCTAAGTTAAGATAGAGATGAGTGTGCATGAGCCTCAAGCTCTTATACAAGGAGGATGTCTTGTGGTAGGATGAGATATGGGGTGAACTCTAGAGAGAGTAAGGCCCACAGGGAGAAGGTTATAGGACCTAGCCTCCAATATATTAGACATGTGTTAAAAAGAAATGTGTCCTACACTAGATTACTGTTGAGTGTTGAGTTGAGTCCTTATTCATGATTCAATTCTATATGTGAGAATTGGGTGAAAAAAATGATGGGTAGGCGATTCATAATGAGAAAGTCAATCCTTTGGCTAAGTTAGGTCCTAGCTTGAGTGACATATTTTGTGGATCTCATCATTAGTTGCAAGTGAGGTAATATATGAACTCTAGTTATGAGAGTATGATGCTTTCTGCAAAAGATACTCAATATACATGTTCTCCCTTTTTCTTCTCTTTCTTAATATATGATGATAGAAGACTCACTTGAGCTATATAGATGATTTAGATATGAGGAGTCACTCATATAAGCTTGACCTATTCTATAATTTTCCCCCTATCATAAATGAAAGATATAAGTTTGAAATCAGGATAAGATTGACTCAACATATTCTCTTTCCCTTCATATAACACATGAAAGGTATAAATTTTCAAAGCATGAGCTTGAAATAAAGATATATTTGGGTTATAGACAACATGATCCAAAATATAGTCCTCAACCTCGCTCCTTACAAATCTAAGCTTCTACTTTGATAATTAATATCACATAATAGGGTGAAACCCTAATGAACAATGATGAATACTAATTCCCTTTACCGATGAAATCCTAGTATGATGCTGATCATAAACCGCATTGATGATGTAATCATGATAATTCTAGTAATTGGAGATGTGAGATCTTGACATCACCTTACATAGGATAGTAGGGTGAAAGATGAAACCTTTACTAATACCTCCTTAACTTCTTATGATCAAATCAAACCTTTGTCCTTAAGGGACTATGGGGATTTAAATCCAAAAATACTACAATGTTATGTTATGACTAAGATATTAAGTGATGATTCAAATCGTCCAAAAACAAACATGATGCTTCAACATATATAAGGGGGGTGGTTACACCCAAGATAATTTAAAATACTAAGATGACAACTCAGGGTATATCTAGAACTATAATAGCTTTGATACCTAGGAGTGCTGACCTATATGAAGTTGGACTCCTTGATATCCCCTTTTGTATGAAATTAGTTAAATTTTGAGGACGAAATTCCATATAAGATGGGGTGAATGTGATAACCCGGATTTTAGGGTTCTGATACCACATATAGAATATGAAGACCTTGAATGATTATTAGATATAATTTAGTCCAATTACAATGAATAGCTATTTATTCACCGACTTGGGAACTTATGAGTGCAAGAGGTCCATTTGGTAGTCACAATAAAATCAAGTGGCCAATTGATGACACTTGAGGTATAAAGGAATCCAAATGGTTCAATTATGAATACTAGAGCACATGATGATCAAGATCACGAGATCAATATTATTTCATCAAGGTTGGTGAATAATTGATTCATAGTTGAGGTTTACACACTTATTTATGAGACTAATCGAGAAATTTAGTTAGATGACCAATTGTTGCAAGTTACATCTCAAACTTATTAATATGAGGCCTTGGGTTATGAGGGACCTATGGTTCAAGTTTCATGTGAATTAGAGGTTTCTACTAGAAGATATAAGAGTTTGAAGTTGTATCCATTTCATTCTAATGTTCTGCCAAACCTTGGTCATCCGGTTCATTTAAGAAATATTATGGAACGTGATAATGATATGTCACGCAGCCTTGAGGACTTTAGAGGTGCTCTATTTTAGTGGGATGATATTGGTGCACATAATCTATGACCGTAGGATGGTGATCATGCGGCTTTTAGTTCATCTTCCACCTCTGAAATGGGCAGAACAGTAACCTTTGACTTGGCAGTGGATCATCCCCACTGATCCAAGCAAGAATCAAGAGCCAAAGTGGCATCTTGAGTACCGGAATAGATCCTAAATTCTAGGGGATGCCCAAGGACCCATTATACAACGCGTGAGATGGTATGTGTCACCATTTCTTCTCGCCATTTCCCTCTCTCGTCTCCACCTGCGATCGTAGAGTGTAGGCTAAGATGGGCTATGATGCAGAGCATAACATGAGGGGTACAACCCTTACCAAAATGGTCCTCATGTCTTTGTAGAGTAATCTGAGAGGTTATCATCTTACACGTAGCTTCATCATGAAATCCCAAGCTCATCATCTCCGGCCATGGAGGGTGGCCTTAGGGATAGGTCTAGAGCCTTGCCCACTCTCTTTGCAGACTACCCTCTCATTTTGAAGAAGGAAGTGAGGCTTGTAGATGTATCGATTGGGTGAGCAAGTTCTGGGATGGCGAATCCCCAATCTAAGTCGCCCTTCTCTGCTACATCTCCAAGCGGGAATCCACATCGGGCCATGGACCCTTCCCCTGATGCCCGTGAGTCGTCGTGGAGATGCACCCACACCGAAGTTGTCCTTTGGAGCCATCAGCTGAGGAGGAAGTAGTGGAGCGCGAGGTCAAATTGGAAGAAACCCCATTGTCACTGCACCTTCATCCTCCACCTGGATCCAAGGCGAGGTCTGAAGGGATTTCAGATACAAGAGGTATCCGTCGGGGTTGCTCATCCCTTCTTGAAGGTGGGTTCAGTTCCCTTCCTAGTGTGAAGACCACTCTGTTGTGCGCAAGACAGTGGCAAATTTCTTTGTGTGGCGACTGTGTCCACAAGGAGTACAGCGTCCCTGATGGCAAGCGCATCCATGGGAACCCATTTGGGCGATTAGTGAAGAAGGTCGAGCGGTCCAGGAAATTGACCTAGGCTAGACCCACTTTGAACCAGCCGCTTCAATGAAGAATCAAGCGGCTCATGTATGACCCAACAGTGGACCAAAGTTCTTCCACAGGAGCTACGTGGCACCGATCCAACGCCCAACACCAAGAATCTGATGGCTGATGAAATTCCAGAAAAGGTAAATACCTCATTTATTATACAAATATTAGAAATATGATTAAAAATAGCTCCCATGTCCAATAAATACCCCAAAAATAACCATGGACTCAGAAAAATTTCTACTATATTACTAAATCCCTAGATCAGACCTTTGAACCATTTTCAATGATGATATTTAATTTAGAGTATAATGCTCCTTTTTATGATTCATTAAATGAAATAAATAATATCCAATTGATGGTAATTCTCATAAAATTCTCCAATGACCCTAAGGATAATTTAAGTCCAATTTTGAACTTTGATCTGAGTGATATACCTAAATAGTAGGTCATTTCTCATTAAAACCTAATTTCATCCTATAACCTCATATTAATTTTAGAAAATAGATAAAGCATCAGAAAATTGTGGAAATTGGACCAGACCCTTATAATGACCTTCTGATTAGTAGAAAAATATCAGAGATACACTTCAGATCTGTAAAACCTAGATTTGGCCAAACTCTAATTTGGACCTAAAATACCTAGAATATGATGAACATTTATTAATGATGATTAATTTATATTAATCAGGTGATGACCAAGTTCTGTAGATGATGAAGAATATAAATAGGAATCTCTGAACTCATGTACGTGGTCTTATAAGTACAAGACTAGATTTCTTGGTTACTTATGATATGTAATATCACGAATGCTATTATTTGGATATTCATTGCTTGGTTGAACTATTATGAGTTATACTTTTCCAAAATATAATATAACATAAAAGGATATGGATGGGTTGTAGCTACTAGTGCACCTAGCCCGATATGGATGTATGTTACCTAACATGGATGTATGATGCTTTGGCCCATGTTAGATGTATGATGATATAATTTTTTCCCATACTGGATGTAATTCAAGTGCAGATAAGTGTAGTACAACCGCATCAAATAAATGTAATAAAAAGGATGTTTACCTGATTTTCACCTTAAGAAATGGGTTTTCTCTCTTTCTTCTTTCTTCAAGTATTTTCCCTTATGCAATCTTACTAGTGTATCTTTTACCACGTACCAACTTTTGTTGATGATTTTTGTTTCTCGTATTTTCTAGGTCTAGAGCTAGAATGGGATAAAAGAATAGGATGTGAGCAAGTTGTATAGGTTGTACCTATTGTCTAAGATCCTGCTAGCATACATGTTCATAGACTTGTAAAATTCTCTTTCAATATACAATTGTAACTAATGTTGTAATAATGTAGATGTTGAGTCACCTTCCCCTGATGCCATAAGTCATCGTCGAGATGCGCCCACACTGAAGTTGTCCTTTGGAGCCATCAGCTAAGGAAGAAGCATTGGAGCGCGGGTTCAGATTGTAAGAAGCCCCATTGTCACTACACCTTCGTCGGCCACCTGGATAATTAAAACCAATTTTAACAATGTAAAAAAACTCTGCAACATTTACATAAAAGTCCATCTTTTCCATTCTCATATATTATAACAGGAATTTACATTTGTGCTCAATGGCTTCAGCCACCTCCTGTATACAAAAGATACATCACATGTACATGTCATATATTTACAAACATTGGCATACTGCCAAAATCTTGTGTCGATGAAAATTTATCATCTAGGAAACACATCCCATACCCAGACCTGAGAGTATAGGGAAAACACTAGGACTCTATGACTAACATCTACAATTGTCCAACCTTATTAATCTATTGATCACTAGGCTAGTTCTCTTCCACAGAACGACCTCAAACTTGTTTCCCATGTCCACCGAAAAGGATGTGGAGACCCAGAGGTGAGAACCAGTCCTAGTGAGAGATATAACTCACTCCAACGAATATTGATTACAATAGATTAATTAAGAGTAAATAAACTGGGCAGATAGGGTATTGAATAAGCAATTGAGCATATTGAACAGTTTAAGCATACTAAGATATTAAGGAAATAAGCTTTAGCAATAAGTAGAATTAGTCAAATTTCATAAGTCTACACTCTATAAGAACTATGTAGCATAAAGATAAAATAAGGGTTACTCAACCAATGTGATACATATTTAACCCTAATAGATAGATACTACACGGCTTGAATGACATCATTCATTATGTTTCCCTGAGGGATTCGAGGAATACCACTCAAGTCCCAAATGGACACTACTAAGTCAAAATCAATTCCATACAAGATCTAGGATAATCAGATTCCTAAGATCTTCTCAGCCCTCAGTCAGTACAAGTCTGCCACAGTGACATATCAAGTCAAGCTGCTACCTAGTTCGTCCTGGGTACAAGTCACGACACTAGTGAAAGGAGGTGGGAATACAAACCCTTCCATCTGAGGTATAACTACAATTGTCCGCAAATCTTATCATATATATATATATATATATATATATATATATATATATATATATATATATATATATAATACACGAGCATAGCCATTCTCCTGCCGAGGTATTACCACAGTCATCCTCCTAAACAATTAGAGTTAGGATGACAAGCACCCCACATACTCAACAATATGTGCTCTGAGTTTCCCTTAGGAATACTCGTTTCATCATTTGGCAAGACCTGACATTCAAATGGATCTATGGCATAGGGAACTACATAATTAGGGTTACACTGGATTAGTTATTACCAGTTGGGTGAATTAAGGCTTCATCATACAAATAAACATACAAACCCTAATTCATTTCTATCAAGTTATAAGCATTGCAAATTTAGAGGATATAAAACATTTTAAGTATACATCTTAATCATATTACCATATGCTATCATCCATTGCATTATAATGAACCACATTATCATCATATCATTTCAAGATATCCATTTCTTAACACAAGTTCTAAGGTTTAAACCCTTATTGGAACATGAAAATGATTTCACCTCAATCAAAGCTCAAACATGCCCAAAGGTTATTCAGACCATCACATTATTCATAGCAAGTTTATCCTCATCATTCCATATCTTAAACAAGGCTCAAAATATTATAAGCAAATATGTGTCCATAGGTATTATTATTATGGCAAGGCATTATAATATTCAAATAGCACTACGTTGTGGTTTAGACATGATAAGAGTGTAATACATTGTAACATCAATCATGCAAGAGGGATGATTATAACCAATCATCATCATTTAATTACATTAAGGTTAGGTATAACAAACTATATCACATTGAAGTTACACACCCACTTATTATGGTCATTTATCAAATATAACTATAGGGGAGCAAAGGTATACCAACAATTTAATGATATTGAACCATCAAATTCTCATCACTAGGACCAACCTATAATATCATGGGGCTCATTCTAATCCATTGGATGTTGAAGCATCCAATATCATTCATTGGATCGGGTTCATTGTTCGAAGTTATCATTTGAAGTATAGGTTTAACCATTAGATCAATTGAACCAATGAATCATTGGTTTAAGGTTTAGTAGAATCTACAATTACATCCTTAACTCACCATATGTGGTGATAACATTATCCACTATTAGTTGTGATCATTAAGTCACCATCGATTGTTATATCAACACTATATTCATTTAACACCATCAAATGTTAAGCTAATGTCATCATTGATTGATAACATCATTAGAGAATCAAACCATTTCTCATTCAGATTCCAAGATACCCTAACACAAACCTAAGGTGTGACTATCAATTCACATCAGCGTTCATAACCCTAAGTTAGCTCCTTTGGTTGTCATGAAGACCACACAATTGAGTCATGTGTTTAGAGGAGGAAATAACCTAGAAACCCTAATATGGACCATCGGTTGATAGGTTCTTAGCACCATAGGTGGTGATACCAACCTGAACTAAGTCATATAATTCCTTAGAAAGAACGTGAACACAATTATAGGTTCATCTAGAATTGTAAAAAAAAAGGAAACACCATAAAAATTGAAATCCAAGTCGAGCATAGCTTTTTAGTGCATGGATCATCATTTTAAAGCAAGAACATGAGCTAGAAATCTTATGGTAAGCAATAAATGTGGACCAAGATATAAAATGTGCCACTACTGAGAAGAAAAAACTTCTAGAAGCAAGAAACTTGAGCCAAAAGGTAGAAAACCCAAGAGGAAGCTCTGAACTCGGCCAAGCAGACACTCTTGTTCACAAGGAATCAAAACCCTAGAAGAAGAAGCAAGAAAGGTAGGATCTTGAGCTCTAAATAAACTTTTACCATGGAACAGTAGAGTTCCAACCTAGAGGAAGGTATAAGGAAGGATAAGAGAAAGCAAAATGGATAAGGAAGGAATAAAACAACTTGACGTGGTCAAAAACCCTAGAAGATGACCTTAAAAACCCTAGGTAGGGCAAGATGGAGCTCTAGGAGACCTTCTCTAAAAAGAGGTTGTCTTCTACTTTAGACCACTTTATTCTATAGCCAAACAGAGCAAGGTGTGTTCTCTATTCTAGATGAAAGAGTGAGTGACCAATGATTTTGATTTCAAGATAGGAAGGGGTATATTTAGCTTCATGGATAAGGAAGGGGTCAAGCATGAGGTATCCATGAGCTTTCCATGTGTCCATAGCCTAGAGCTTCTTTGTCCATGCAACTGTTGGATAAATTGGACATTATAATAAATCCCTTTGTTTCGATGATGACAAACATTTCATTCTTGTTGATCTAACGTGCTACTTGAGTGTTGCAGGAATAAAGTGGATGACAAAGCTCTAAGGAAACTATACGCTTGAATGATTGTAAAAGTCATACAATGTAATCAATTGTAAACTTGTACAAATATATAATGTACAAGTACTTAGATCTCATGTAAATCAAGCGTTAGATCTTCCCTAGCCAATCACCACACTTAGATAGATCATCCCTTTCAAATAGGATCACATATGCACACTCATACATTTACTTAGTGCCTAAATTGAAAGATTGAAAAAGGGTCAATCTCGGTCGACCAAACTCCTCGACCGAGACACTCTCGGTCGACAAACTTCTTGACCGAGAATGACCCAAGTAGCCGTTAGACACAGCTGACAAAGTAGTTGGCAGTTGCAAATGAACGTTAATCCAGAGAGCCTGTCGGTCGACAAAACTTCGACCGAGTAGGTATCTCGGTCGACAATTTGTCGACCGAGATGGTCTCTGACAGCAACTGCAGAATAAAGTAACTAGCCGTTACTAATGCACCTAACTTATTCCTAACGGCTAGTTAAGCACTTAGAAACCCCTAGAAGTTGTCTAGAACGTCCTTAAGCATCCATAGGCCATTCCTATAAATAGGACATACCTTAGGACACCAAAATACACCTAAGCTACACTTGTGCTATACTTGAGCTTGAATACACATTGACAATACTATTTTGAGCAATAGAGCAATTCCTACATTTGCTATTCATTCCCATTGCTCCCATTTCGTGTCCTATAGGCTAGCATCTCCTTACCACAGCACTTACACTTCTACACTCATTGGTTAGGAGATCAATACGCTTGATATAGGCAAATCAAGCCTTGTGCTTCAAAGGATAATTTGTAATTTCTATTTTCCTTCTTGTTCCTTTTATCCTTTGTATTCTCCTTGCTACTCCTAGGGTTGGAGGCTGCGGATTGGAGAAGGTTCTTCTCGGAGGAGAAGGTGGACTTCAAGCTACTTCAAGAAGGCTATCGCACAGGAAGCTACTTCAAGAAGGCTATTGCAACGGGAAGCTACTTCAGGAGGAAGGCAGCTTCAAGGTGGTGCAATTACTTCTAGGTGAAGTCTGCTTCAAGGTTGGGCGATTACTTCTAGGTGAAGGCTGCTGGAAGGGTTTAGGGAGAGAATTGTAATTTTATGTAAAGTCCTTGCGAGGTAATAAAATTAAATTCTTTCCAAATCCCGGTTGGGTAAGCAACCGGGTAGTGGACTGAAAACTTTAGTATTTGCTAAAGTTGGAACCACTCTAAATCCTTGTCCCCTTGTCCAATATTCTTGTGGTTGATTTCTTGAGTTCAATAATTGTTAAAATTATCTATAAAACTCTATTCACCCCCCCTCTAGTAGTTTTTCAATTGGTATCAGAGCAGGCTTCAAGGAACCTAACAAGGTCTTGAAGAAATGGGTGATGGAGTGCTCAACAACCTCAACCTCGAAGGGACACTTGTTGCTAGGCCTCCAGTGTTTGATGGAACAAACTACCAATATTGGAAGAGAAGGATGCAGTTTTACTTCCAAGGAATAAATTGGGACTTATGGAGGATGGTGTCAACACCATACGAGCTTCCTCAAATACAATATGCAGAATGGGATGCAAACACGGTAAAATCGGCTCAAATGAATGCAAAGGCTGTAAGTATTCTTTATTGTTCAATTTCAGTAGGAGAATTTAATAGAATATCAAATTGTGAAACAACCTATGAAATATGGCATAGATTGTCCATAACTTATGAAGGTACGGTTCAAGTTAAGAACTCTAAGATTAGTATGCTTAAACAGAAATTTGAACACTTTCGTATGGATCCAAATGAATCCTTTAGTGAAATGTTTGCAAAATTCTCTTCTATTGTTAATGGTTTGAATGCCTTAGGAAAAACTGTACTTGAAGAAGATCAGGTGTCAAAGGTACTTCGATCACTTCCTCCCAAATACAAGCCCAAGGTGACAGCCATTGAAGAAGCCAATGATCTCACTAAACTGAAAATGGAGCAACTCATTGGCAATTTAGAAGCTCATGAGGCAACTCTAGAAGAGGAAGAAAGAAGAGAACATGAACGTCAACTTGGGAAAAAGAAGGATATTGCATTCAAAGCTTCAACTAAAGACATTCATGACACAAGTGAAGATGATAGTGAAGAAGAAACTCTCGTTGTAAATGGTAAGCAATATAAAAGTTTTAAAACTAATAAAACTTCTAGTGTTTCTTCTTCCAGGTGCTTTGAATGTGGTAAGAAAGGACATATGAAAGGTGATTGTCCAAAACTCAAGAAAGGGAAGAAATCATCTCACAAAAAGAAAGAAAGAGTATATCGAGCTGCATGGGATGATTCAAGTGATGATAGTGATGATGGAAAAGAAGAAGTAGAATGCCTCATTGCTACAACAAATGAAGACGAAGAAGAGGTAAGTCTTTATGATCTACCCAAAGAAGATCTAATTGCTAGTCTTCAAGATACTCATGAGAAATATATTGAGTGCAAGAAGAAACTTAAGAAAGCAAATAAAGATTTAAATGCTAAACTTCTTGCTCTTGTATCCGAAAATGAAAATCTCAAAAAGGAAAATGAAGATTATGCTCTTAAGTTAAAATCGGTAGAAGCTAATTGCAATCTTCTTTCCTTAGAAAAGTTAAACTTGCAAACTCAAGTGAATGATCTTCAGAAACAACCTATTCTATGTTCACATTTAGATTATGATGAGGTTGTCAAAGAAAGAAACTCTCTAGTATCCGATTTAGATCAGGCAAAGAAAGATATTGCTAAGTTACAAAGAAATGTAAATGAGTTAAGAGGAAATGACATACTTGAAAATATTCTAAAAATTTCCTCTAGTTATAATGGAAGAAGAGGATTAGGATACGATCCAAGGAGAAATAAACCCAAAAGAGTTAAAGCATCCAAGATTATATTTGTACCTAGGAACTCAATTCCTAGAAAGAGAAATGAAGTTGATGCTATTAGTTGTCATTATTGCATGCGTCTTGGACATTATTCATTTTCATGCCCATATAAGAAAAAGAATGATGAGTTAGCTTGGATTCCTAAAAGTTAGTAGCTTAAAATTAACTAGTTGAGATTTGACCTAAACTGATTCTTGATATCATAATGTCTTATCTCAACACAATCGAGCTCTAATTTGCATAAACTCTTTTGCTTGAAATTGATTAAGAGTTCTGAACATATTCCAGAAACTTGGTCGGTGAAGAATCTGTCGACCGAGTGAACAGTCGGTCGAGAAATTGTCGACCGAGCATGTCACTGATTTTCAGACTGCTGTAGAATTGCTGAATTCTTTTGAAATTGATCTAGATTGCTATCTATTTGTGGTTAATAACTATACAATAAAGTATAAATTATGGAAATCATCCTTGAAAGTTTATAAGAGATTCATTTGGTTTAATTCTAAGTAACTTAAGTCAAAAACTAAAAATTATGCTTAGTTTAAAGAAAATTTATGTTTTTATGCTTTTATCATTACATAGGCAAGCAAATGATTCATTGGTGATATATCTCTTAGAAATGCTTGCAAAGAGCACAATGTTATAAAAAAAAATTTCAATTGGTATCTTTAAAAGATTTTTTCGTGCTTTCATGCTTTTATTGAGTATCACTTAAACATGCTTCAAAAATTGATATGAATGCTTAATTGGAAATCTGCAATTTATGCCTCTTGGTTGAAATATAATTTGACCAAGGGGCGCTATGGTCGTAGTCAAGGGCGACCTAAAATAAGCTTTGACAAAATGCTTATTTGGACATCATTTTATTGTACTTAATCTTAGTATATTTTTGATAAAGGTCAAAATCAAAATTTAAAATCATTTATGACCTTAGAAGCCTTAAATTGCTTTAAATTGTAAGATTAAGGGGGAGCTCATAAAAACAAATTTGACTAAGAAGCTTACAAAAATACTGTAAACATCATTTGGAGCTTGTTACGACTTTAGTACTTTTTATGAAGAAATCTATGAAAATGATATATCTTGTACTTAAAGGAACTCTCTAAACAAATCAGGGCTTAACATCCCTTGCATTTGGTTCGAGACATTTTTATGTACTCTAAGATTAAAGGAATCTCATTTAATTTAGGGCTTAATATCCCTTGATAGATGGGAAATCAATATACATTCATCATAAGCTTAAGGGAATCTCATATCATTTCAAGGCTTAACATCCTTTGCAAATGATTGAGAAACAAATTGTGGATAAATTAGACAAAAATGATATTAAATCCATGTTCCTAATAGGATATCTATTTAAGGGGGAGCATAATATAAAATTAAGGGGGAGAAGAAAAATAAAATATTCAAACTGGATATCTTTTTGAAATGACAAAGGGGGAGAAAGAATATAAAATCTAAAATATAAATGAGTTTCATCTTGATGGCCAGCACTCACTTGCAAAACTAGAATGGCTATAAAAGGTAATCTTCAGGTATGAAACTCACATGCTTTATATTTCCTTATTTCATATTTAGGAAATGTTTGTCATCTTCAAAAACGGGGAGATTGTTGGATAAATTGGACATTATAATAAATCCATTTGTTTCGATGATGAAAAACATTTCATTCTTGTTGATCTAACGTGCTACTTGAGTGTTGCAGGAATAAAGTGGATGACAAAGCTCTAAGGAAACTATACGCTTGAATGATTGTAAAAGTCATACAACGTAATCAATTGTAAACTTGTACAAATATATAATGTACAAGTACTTAGATCTCATGTAAATCAAGCGTTAGATCTTCCCTAGCCAATCACCACACTTAGATAGATCATCCCTTTCAAATAGGATCACATATGCACACTCATACATTTACTTAGTGCCTAAATTGAAAGATTGAAACAGGGTCAATCTCGGTCGACCAAACTCCTCGACCGAGACACTCTCGGTCGACAAACTTCTCGACCGAGAATGACCCAAGTAGCCGTTAGACACAGCTGACAAAGTAGTTGGCAGTTGCAAATGAACGTTGATCCAGAGAGCCTGTCGGTCGACAAAACTTCGACCGAGTAGGTATCTCGGTCGACAATTTGTCGACCGAGATGGTCTCTGACAGCAACTGCAGAATAAAGTAACTAGTTGTTACTAATGCACCTAACTTATTCCTAACGGCTAGTTAAGCACTTAGAAACCCCTAGAAGTTGTCTAGAACGTCCTTAAGCATCCATAGGCCATTCCTATAAATAGGACATACCTTAGGACACCAAAATACACCTAATCTACACTTGTGCTATACTTGAGCTTGAATACACATTGGCAATACTGTTTTGAGCAATAGAGCAATTCCTACATTTGCTATTCATTCCCATTGCTCCCATTTCGTGTCCTATAGGCTAGCATCTCCTTACCACAACACTTACACTTCTACACTCATTGGTTAGGAGATCGATACACTTGATATAGGAAAATCAAGCCTTGTGCTTCAAAGGATAAGTTGTAATTTCTATTTTCCTTCTTATTCCTTTTATCCTTTGTATTCTCCTTGCTACTCCTAGGGTTGGAGGCTGCGGATTGGAGAAGGTTCTTCTCGGAGGAGAAGGTGGACTTCAAGCTACTTCAAGAAGGCTATCGCACGGGAAGCTACTTCAAGAAGGCTATTGCAACGGGAAGCTACTTCAGGAGGAAGGCTGCTTCAAGGTGGTGCAATTACTTCTAGGTGAAGGCTGCTTCAAGGTTGGGCGATTACTTCTAGGTGAAGGCTGCTTGAAGGGTTTAGGGAGAGAATTGTAATTTTATGTAAAGTCCTTGCGAGGTAATAAAATTAAATTCTTTCCAAATCCCGGTTGGGTAAGCAACCGGGTAGTGGACTGACAACTTTAGTATTTGCTAAAGTTGGAACCACTCTAAATCCTTGTCCCCTTGTCCAATATTCTTGTGGTTGATTGCTTGAGTTCAATAATTGTTAAAATTATCTATAAAACTCTATTCAACCCCCCTCTAGTAGTTTTTCAGCAACACCTCCCTCAATTTCCACATGCAATTTATCTCCTTTATCCATACCCTAATCCTTATCTTTATCCTTATCCTTATCTTGATCCTTATCCTTATCCTTATCTTTTACCATTACTCTTATCCTTATCCATAAAGGGGGAAACACCTAAAATGTCCTTGAAGATGAACACCTCCAAACCAAGAACAACTAGGAGTCCCATAGCCCAACAAAGTCAAGAATGATAAGGAAACCTATTGGGATCGTAATTCTTATGAGAATAAACAAAGGAAACCTCCAAATTGGGTAAATTGTAGAAAAATCCAAAATTTACATAAACTTTTATAACTTGCTCAAACAATGTCCAAATTTGACCAAATTTGAAACATAAGCTTGTATTTTGATTTTGAAGCATATAAAAAGGTTAGATTAATGTTCTAAGCATGGTAATTAATAATTTTCAATCATTTAAGAAAGGTTATGGTCTCCTAAATGACCTTGAAATCATTTATATCAAGAAGGATAAAATTGGTAGGGAGTTCATTATCCATATACTTCACAGGGATGATTGGTGTTTTTAAAAGGTATGAGAAGATATGAACACTAGTGGAAGTGACTTCCAAAATTTATACTAAGTCCTTGAAGTCAATAAAAGCATAGTTGCAATATTTTGTGAAATGAAAGTGTTGGTAGAATTAGAGTCAAATAAAGCCTTAATAGTATGTCCCATAATATCAAGCAGTCGTACATCATGTTTATTGTAGTAAAAACTATTCTGTATTTAATAGTAAAGCTTAGAAAATGGATTTTTAGGGATGGTTACCTTTTATGAGTTGGTCGGCATTGGCTTGAGCCTCCTAATTATCAATGGAGAAGACTTAGGCCTGTCGATGCTTTCCTACAGCCAGGGCAGCCCCTAGTTGTGTTATAGCTACTAGTTGAGCCGCCATTGGTCCAAAACATTAAGGGTCAAGTAGAGGATAGTTGGATATGAAGTATCCATCTTACTTACAATGAAAACACACTCTATTCTCACAGAGATATTTTTTAGGGTGCCACTTCTTATAGGTGTGACATTTAGGGTGGCGATTCTCCTGATGAGGTTTTCCCTTTCCTCCATTTCTACTCTTGCCATTTTTATGACCATGTGCCTTTCTATTATCATTTCTTGGGGAATAAGTGCCCTCAATAAAACTCAAATATCCTTTGGTCAGATTCTGAGAAGGCATGATAATCCTTTCCATGCCTATAGAGAAGTTGAGGGCCTTAATGAAGTTATACTAGCCATCACACGAGGTTTCAGTTGAAGGGAATACACCAGAGTTGATTACCCATTTATTTTAACCGGTAGTAGAAGGAGATGCAAGTAAGGTAGAGACATCCTTCTATGGTAGTTGTGGGCAAGGATATACATGCTTGGAGGGGTTTTTTGGACTATGAGAGAATCCACTCAATCCTGGGATGAGTAGAGCTTGAGGAAGTAGTAGTTGAGTCGTCAGAGACATCAGATGAGACTTGATTCTCCTAGGTAGAAATACTGTGCTTTTTCCAGCAATGGTCGTCATCGTGGTTTGTGCACCCACATAAGTTTCATAAGAAGTTTGTAGGAGGTAGTTGAGGTGGACCTTGTCTAGGGATAGAAGGAGGATCTCTTCCAATAGAACATACACCATGGCCTCGACCATGATCGCACCCACATCCTTAACTTGAATTAGGGGAGCAAACCCCAAGGATCGAGTGATGAAAAGAAATAGTAAGAAATGAGGCCATAGAAGGAAGGTGTTGAACATGCTTGATAACATCCCTTAGTCTAGGTAAGGTATAATCAGATAAGATTTGGTCTATCACTCCTGCAAAGGAATGAAGTAAACCAACCAGAAAGTGGAGAAGATAAAGTTGATCGTGTTGCCATTGAACTTATTTGATATCAGTGGTGAGTGTATGATTTACTTCAACTTCAGTACAAAGTGTCGAGCACTGGTTGTAATAGTCTTTGTGTTATGACCCACCCCAAAGCTAACTAGTAAGTTCGATGATCACAACATCATTAAGATCATTAACTTAAGTAAGCACAATGCTTAGTGCATCATTTAGTTGATTAAATTTAAGTTAAGTACTCACAGATGCAATTAGTGCTTTGATCTAGTGTTATAATATAATTAGCATGATTTTTTGCCTTGAGGTTGTAAAGGATTTCACACTTGAAATTTTTCAAAAGAAATCATTCGATTTGGACCTACGAAGCAAAAGTTATGAAGGTTTGAAGGTTTTGGGTTTAATCTGCAATTTCCCCAATGTTTCACTATTAATTTCTTTCCTTCCTTATCTTCTTCATCGATTGATCTATTTGACGACTGAGAGCAACATAGGGATGATTGTGTGGGCAATTTAGGGTGATTTAGGGATCCATAGCAGCCAACCTCCGTCCGTCCACCCTTCCTCCATCCTTTCCCTTCATCTTCCTCTTCGAATCACACCTAGGACGGCGCCCCTGTAACTGCGGCCAGTGGCTAGCTTCTTTGGCTCGGCCAGGAGCCCTCTTGGGTATGAGCTAGCACTCTAAAATGATGCCATCGACTTCCGCTTGAGGTCCAGTTCAAGAATCCGCAGCCAATAGTTGCATTTAGGCACTCAGCTAGCAAGGGCAGTGCCCATCAAGCAAGCAACAACAGCTTCTGCTTGAAGTAGTGGCCAGAGCATCGTTCCGACATGAGAAAACACCTCCAATCAATAGCATCGAGTTCGGGCTTGATGTATGTGCACAAATCTGCAACCCTAGCCTCGATTTAGCACCTAGACAAGCTTTTCTCCTACCTGTACGTGAGATTTTAGCTGTTTGCTTGTAGCAGGTTCAAACCAGATCAATTCCATGGTAGAAGAAGACCCGCTGATGCCCGAAAACTGGCCTTAGACTCTTTTTAGTCGTATTTAGACATCTTGAATCGTTGTGAGAAGAATCTCACTCCCAAACGAAAGAATAAATCTAATAATCAGACATTTTGGTTGACATCGGTGTTATTCGCGGATGTCAGCGTTTACCAAGGTGTCGGCCAGTGTCGGCATCAATAAATTCCTAAATTGCATGTTTTATTTATTTACATTCACATGATGCTAATTATTTGATTGATGCGTGTGAATTAGATTAGTGAAATTACACAATTTATTGAAACCTAAATTACTCAGTTAAAGGTTGAAAATAGTAGCACACGACCAAAAACTGGACAGTTTGGGTATAAACCCAGGCTGCATGATTTTAGTAATTCAATTGATGCACAATTACAAAGAAATTACAATGACATGAAAACGTTCAAGAAAACCTAGTTGCGCGCACCCTACTATACTTAATGTGAGTAGTTTAATAACTATACAAATTGACATGTTTTCCAAAGAAATTAAATGAAATTCTCAATTAATATTAATAACTTGTGCCATAATAAGTAATTTAACTCTTAATTGCGTTATGTGATGCACAACTCTGATCTTGGGTTGATGTGCATGATTTTCGTGGAATTACATATAATTTACAAGTGCTATTGATCATTACTCATATATCGAGTAATTAACTATTGTTAGTGTGTTACGATGTTCAATTGTATGATTTCACCATATATGTGCCAAGTTGACCTGCATTCTATTTATTTAAGAATTTTAGTCTTCCTACATGCATGATAATGTTGATTTCTCAGTAAATTACAAGTGGACATGTATTTAGTTTATTTAAGAACTTGAAATCTACCTGCATGCTTAATATATCAAATCTCTCAACATTTGCAATTCTTGAATAAACAGCTCTGTCAAATTTAGAATGATATTCATGTTGTGTTGTAAAGTTCAAGTAAATATACACTGTACCATAGAGATACCAGAGTTGAGTATAAGTAAGAGAAATGTACACTCTAGTAAGAGTCCTCCAAGATTAGTGAAATAATAGATTTAAGGGCCCAGACACCGTAGAATCCCTATGAGAGGTCTGTGCCTTAAGGATGAAATGACCTAACCTGGTGGTGTGTCCAGTATACGGGGGTCGGAACACACCCATAGAGCGTGCAGGGAGACAAAGCTCTTGAGGAAGTCTCCTAAGAAAAGATAGGTTACCCAACATGAACCGGATGTCCCGGTGGTAACCCAGTGGTACCCACAGAGCATACTAAGATGAGGCCCATAGAGCATCTCAGAAACTCAACTATGTGCTCAGGTTAGAGGAGGAGTCCAGTTTATGGCACCATAGGAGTGCCGAGGCCAAAGAGCCAGTGTTCTGGTTGCAGACCAGGACAGTAGTCAGAATTAGCTATCCAGGGGTGTCGGCTAAGTCTTGTACGGTGGGATCATAGTTCTTTATGAGTCTTCATATGTAGAGTACACTGCATATGATCAGGGCTACATCATTCTTTCCAAATCCAAACAGGAGGTCGCATGTTTAACTAGACAGTCGGAAAGCAAAGGCAGACTCGAACCCCTTCTCAGAAGATATCCTGATCTCAGGAGAAGTGACAGTAGCAGGCTCTACTATATCCCAAGAAACCTTAATACTATTGCTGACGGCTTAGCTAAGAATGTACTTCGATCTAGGCATGCCTTCTCGACGTCTCAACAACCAATTACCTAGCTGAACTATAATGTTCAGGAGGCACTTGACTTGCTTTCCGCCTGTCTTAGGGCACAGGATGAATAAATTAGCCCTATTTAAAAAAAACGATTTGAGTTCGTTTCACAGACGTTTCCTTTAAATGAAATTCTAGTATTCTCTATTATTTAATCATATCTACATCTTTGTAGTAGTTGTAATCTTAATGAAATATTGGCATCTCATGTCGTTCAAATTAAAATGCTTAGATCTATTATGTATAGTATTATCTTGTATTTTATTCCAATTAATAAACATAAATGAGTTATTTGCAATGGTTGGGTGAAATTCTATTCACTGAGCCAGTATCTCACAAACCTACTGAAACATTTTTCATGTCAGTGTTAGCACAAGGAAGTTGAAGGATCGTATCACCCAAGTTCTTAGAAGGTAGTTCTTAGTTAGATAGAGGTCTCTTCATCCTTTCCCCTCAGTCCTTGGGCATGTGGTATGGTAGTGAGAGAGAGAGAATGAAATGTAATATGTAGTTTAGTTTTCAATTAATTGTTGCACTTTATATATTCCAGAAGTAAGATGTAATATGTTGTTTAAACTCTGAGGTATCTTTCAAGATTTAGAAATAGTGAGTTTGCTTCTGTAAGATTAATTAAGATTTCAGTATTGTCCAAATTATAAGATTCTCCTTTAGGTAAACTTTAAGTGATTAAGAAAAGAAAAAGTTAAGGGTGTATTAGTATTACGTTAAATCCTCTTGTCATGCCCTAATCTCATGATGAGTGGAAATTGCAAGATTGGGGTGTGACAATCTTTTTGTATCAGAGCATAGGTTGAGTACGTAGATACTCTAAGTCAAGGTCAGGGGACGACAAGAGACCAATAGGATTACGACTTAGGTGTCTTCCTTCTAACTGCAATTTTCTAACAAGAAGTGTTGTGCTATACTATTACAGATGGCAGGAAGAGGACGTGGTCATGAGGACCAAGCTGAGAGTCACATTGGCCCTGATCCTCAGGTGATGGGTCCAGGTGGTGGAGATGATGTGGATGAGGAATCAAGGATGTACATGATGTTTCTTGAGACTAGGGAAAAGTATAAGATGGAAAGGTGAGCTTCTACCTCGAGTAGCAAGGACCTGATGAGATCCTATGAGCTGGTTAAGAAGCTTGGAGGTACTGAGTTCAATGGAACTATGGACCCCACAGTGGCAGATGAATGGATGAAACAGTTAGAGAAAGTGTTCTATCTGATTGAGCTATCTGAGGAAAGCCAAATCAATCATGCAATTTATTTGCTTAAAGGTGATGGAACAATATGTATAACATAGTGATATAGTTAACTAAATCATAAATGATCCACATAAAATCAAAATAAATAGGATTCTCATATTTAATATTGGTAATAGAAAGATCTAAATAAACTGGTCTAATACAAATATCGGAGCTTTGGTGACGTGGAGTGGAAAATAAAAGGAGGAACACTGTCACACCCCGATCTCGCATTACCCACAAATCACGAGATTAGGGCGCGACAGAGGGATTACACACAAGCCAAACCACTCAAAGCTTTTTAAAACATTTTAAAGACATTAAAAAGATAATCTGATTTATGTTGTAAACTAAATCTAAACAAACTGCGGAAGCATTTTTATTTAAAACTGACTAGCAATATAAACAGAGACTACAACATATTACATTGCTCGACATAAAATAAAGCATAATAGCTAATTACATCTTTATAAACCTTCTCTCTCACCCCCACACCATGTCCCAAAGATTGAGGGGAAAGGACTAAGAGACCTCTAACTACTAACTACGTATACCTTCTACAGACTAAGCGTTAGGATGAAAGGATCCTTCAGATTTCCTGCTGCTGATGATGACCTAAAAATGTTTGAGTAGAGGTATGAGCCTACTCGCTCAGTGAATAGCATTTCATTTAGCTATCACTAAACAACTCATCAGGTTTATAAAATTGAAATAAACATAAATACAGTACAAGCAGGGCAGTTCTAATGACATAGCAGATTACAGAATATAATCGCATTTCTAAGCAACAACATATAATTTAAACCAATAAACACATATAATGAATTGGCACAAAAGTTCAGATATATTAATTTACTGTTATCCTATATGATTACATATTTATATTATTATGCCCCAATCATATGCAGTGCACTCTACATATGAAGATCTGTAGCGAACTACGATCCCACTGTACAAGACTTAGCTACACACCTGGGAAATGCTAAGTCTAACTTCTCATCCTGGTCTGCACAGGACTCTCAGGCTCTCAAGGGCCTCAGGCACTCAAGGGCCTCACAACACTCTCAGGCTCTCAAGGGCCTCACTGCAGTTCCTAGGCACTTAAGGGCCTCACTGCACTAACTCTGAGTGCTCTAGACTCCTTCTGCAACCTGTAGTGCATAGTCGGAGGGTCTGGGTTACCACCGTGACACATGCACGGATTATTGTTGAATAACCCCTATATTAATCCAGTGCCACCGTGACACATGCACGGATTATTGTTGAACACTGGTCACCGACCATCTAGGCTCAGGGCTAGATCGGTCGTTTCACCCCAAAGGTACAGACCGCGCAATGGGGTTCTACGGTGTTGGAGCACCTAAGTCTATTAACTGATTATCATATAAACACTTAAACAGGAATATCATATCTCCTACTTATTTCACATTCTAAACATCACTTGAAAATACATATAAATCATTTGTCATCTTTAGTATGACCCAGTATTACTTATTCAGATTCAATACTAACCACCGCCTTTAATCAACATATCAATGCAACTGTAATACATAAAGATTCTATCATTTTCATCAATCATATTACTTATTTCAAGTTCCAATGAATCTATCGTACTCTATTGTATGTGCTACACAGATTAGGAGTTATACCAACTGATACTGAAGCAATATATACAATGAATTCGAGTTTGATGGTGATAAATAAATGAAATACTACTCACCCACTTTGGTGCATTCGTAACCACCGAAAACATCCACAAACACGCCTATTTCTTCTTTTCTACAACTTTGCACCCCGTGCAACTGATTTGCACCCCGTGCAACTGATCTGCACCCCGTGCAACTGATCTGCACGCCGTGCAAACTGGCCGACTTTCTATCCTATTTTTCTGTAACTTTGCACGCCGTGCAAACTGATTTGCATGTCGTGCAACCTGTGCAGAAACGGAAAACTCATTGAAGATGAACTCGATTAAAGCCGAATCAAGGACTAACAACTACTGGTTTGTGCTTACGAACCTCGGACGAACTCAGGACACCATTATCTTAGTGTTTCCTAGGAAATCTGCCCCTAGCCTTCCATGGCTTCTACTTCGTGCAGCTACTGCTGCTGTTTGGGTGGTGCTATAGAGTCGCTAGGGCATGGACAGAGAAGGGAAATGGAAGAGAAAGAAGAAGGGAAGGATGGTGGAGGTGGGGCGCCTGCTGGCCGACGGTGAGGAGCTCGAAACGGCCCCCGATTTGCTCCCCCAAGCTGCTGGTTGGGCGCTGCTACAGTGCGCCGCAGCTCCTTGCTGTAGGTTGGCTATGGATGGGGCGCCGCCATAGAGCAAGGATGAAGATGGAATGGAGGACGGAGGTGAGGGAAGCTTGATTGCTAGCTATCACACCAAAAATCGCCCAAACACCCCCCCCCCTTCAGTTGCTCTCGCTCAAGCGCCGCTTCTACGGCTGGTTCCTGTTCTATCGGGTAGCCGATTGAGAAAGAAGAAGATAAGGAGAAACAAAATAGCCGACTCACTTAAAAAATCAATTAATGGTAAAATTGCATCCACGTCCAAGAAAACCAAAAAGGCCGTAACTTTTGCCTCGAGGGTCCGATTTAAACGATTTTTCTTGCAAAATGCCAGGCACGGAATCCACTAAAAACTCGAAGCGAGAAATTATGGTTATAAGCTAGTCACTACTGGTCAACGAATTAATTGCATCTGGAGTACTTTATTCAACTTGATTACATTAATTATTAACACTGCAACTATCATTAATTGCCTCAGGTGATTCAATCTCAATTATTGAATCACATCTTAGCTTATCATGATTATCCATGATGTTTAATAGAGTGGTTAGCACTAATTGAGGTGTTTCACGTAATTCGAGGTATTTATTGACTAACCCTGATATGGGTCATAACAATCTCCCTCCCTTATAAGAATTTCGTCCCGAAATTCCTAAAAGAGAAAAAGAAACTTGTTACGCACATCTTACCCCAAAACTTCCCATGTGGCTCCTTCTAGGTTGTAGTTTTTCCACAAAACCTTCTCTAAGGTATCTAACAATTCTTAAGTTTCTTGATCCTCAGATCAGCTATTTGTATTGGTCCCTCAACATAGGACACATCTGATCTAATTCCAGATCAAACCACAAAACATTGTCTTTGTAGAACTGTTATAACAGTATCTCAATTTATGGTAATTACTGAGAAATTATCATACTATACATGCAGACAAACTAAAATTCTTAAATAAACAGAATGCATGTCAATTTGGTATTAAAATAAAACCATGCAATTTAACTGTTAAACATCATCACATCTCATAATGAAAATTGATATCAAAATACTTGATTCATCGTACACCCTATCCTTAGGGTTTCATTTTCCTTATTCATTCATCACATGCCAACACCCTACTCTTAGGGTTATCTCATTCACTAGTCACATGGCAACACCCTACTCTTAGGGTTTCCGTTATCTCATCTGTTTGATTGCAGTTCAAATCACAATACGGTATCATTCTAGAACTGGCAGAGAAGTATATTCAAAATCATTGTAATTACTGAGTAATCTTTATATCATGCATGCAGGCAGATTAAAAATTCATAAATATTCCAAAATCAAATCAATTTTGGCACATACATATTGAATTCATGTAATTGAACATCTTATTACATCAATAAGAGTAATTTACTTCACCTATAAGAAACCATCTGTAATATTTTTCAATTATCTGAAATTTCTCGAAGAACGTGCATATTAACCAAAATCCTGGTTTGTGCATCACATAACTCAATTAAGAGTTGCTTACAAATCATAACACAAATAATTAATAGTACTTGAGAATTTCTAATAATATCTCAGAGAAACGTGCCAATTCATGAAAATGTTAAGTCATACCCATTAACATAACAGGAAGCATGCAACTAGGTTTATTTGTATATTTTAATGCTAACGTACTTCCTTGAAATCATGCACCTAATGATTTACCAAATCTGTATTGTCTGGGTTTATACCCAAACCGTACCATTATCGTTTGTGTATTTCTAAACTCAACATTCACACTAAGCAAACTCTATAAGACTTAAATGTTCTTCCCAACTTCCACTGAGATGCATAACACATGCTCTCAGCATGCCCTTAAGAGTCTGAATGGTCCTCTCAGACTGACCATCCGTCTGCGGATGAAAAGGTTGTACTGAATCTTAACTTTGTGCCCGAAGCACGAAGCAACAATTTCTATAATCCTAGATGTGAACTTAGGATTTCAATATGACATGATTGAAACTGGATTACTAGGCAACCTAACTATTTCATCCATGTATATCATAGTCAAGTTTCGAGACATCAGAGGTTGACTTAATATGAAGAAAGTGAGTAGACTAAATTAGTCTATCCACAATCCTTCATATCGAGTCATAACCTCTAGGTGTCTAGGGCAACCCTATCACAAAATCCATTGTGATATGTTCCCATTCCCATACTAGTATAGGAAAAGATTACAAAGTACATGTGGGTTTCTGATGCTAAGTCTTAACCTGCTGACACACATTGCACTTAACCACCTAATCATCTACATCCTTCTGCATATCTGACCATCCGTTTCAATTCCTTGACATTCATATACATCTTAGTGTTTTCCTGAAAGCATAGCATACATCAATACATGCACTTCCATGAGAATCTTTTCTTTCAACTCACTATCTCAAGGTACACACAACATGTCATGCTAATACAATACCTTATCATCTAAAAACTTAAACTCTGGTCTCTTTTCCTCCTATCATGTCATGCATGGTCTGGTTTAACTCACTATCACCCTATTGTAGTTCCTTGTTCTGATCATAAGAAGTAGGCTTAACTTACATCTGTACAATCAAATCACTCTGTGTTGTCACCCCTAAGCCTAAGTTCAACTTCCACATTTCTACTAACAGGTCTCTATTGAAACCTGCCATAGAGAATGCATTAGCTGTTGAACTTGACTTTCTGCTGAAAGCATCAGTCACCACATTCTCTTTACTAGGGTGTTAATCTATTGTCACATCATAAAGATAGTGACGCCATGTCTTAAAAACATGAACTACGTCAGCTATCTTCAGACCATATATCAGATAATACTCCGCATTCTATGCTACTTTCTTATTGTTTACATTTCAGTTTTATGTTTTACTCTTTTCTATAAGTCATTTCATGTTGTTCATGTACCGTTCAGATTATCTACCTGTAAACCCTAGATCACTATCACTGCCAGATTACTTTACATAGAACAAATCTCAAGGTCTTATTTTACAAAGATACTAGTATTCAAGGTTAAATCACTAGTGATATCCCTTGAACTACTACAACTCTAATCATTCTAGGGTTTGGTTCTTATCAGTAACATAGAATTATTGTGTGTGTGTGTGGTCGATCATATAGATCAATTTGAGCTGCTTGGGTCAATAGCATATTAACCCAACACTCAACTTTAATTATATTGGCTGAAAATTCAGTTTTCACAATAGTTTCTGTAATTCGTTTATTAAATAACTAACAGAAGCTCCAAAAATTCTGGCAATTTTGTATGTTATACCTAATGAAGTTTCAGACCTCCAGTAAAAATTGGAGATCATTTCTAATTACCAATAAATAATTAAAAATCAAACAAGGAACTGCTATATTGCAGTCTGCAGCAGATTCGGTCGAGTTGTAAACTCGGCCGACACTCTCACTGTAGAGATCAAAAGTCATCCAAAAATTACGCCAATTTAATATAGTGTATAAAATTGTGATTTTCAAGCACATTAAAATTTGAGATCAATTGGATGTACCAATAAAAAGATAAAATTCAATTACCACACTGCTATATCATTCTGAAAATGTGATCGGTCGAGTTTGAAACTCGGCCGATAAACAGGTCAGAACATTCTTCAAAAATTCGGATATTTTCCAATGTTGTTTACATTTTATATATCCAAATCATATCCAAATTTGAGCTAAATCAGAGTTACACATAAAATACTAAAAATCATTTACTGAGACACTTTACTTATCAAATTTTGTGTTTATGTATCATCAAAACCCTATTTTGGGCCGATTAGGGTCTATGCTTCTCAAACCCTGAATCTCAAGACAAAAGAACATTTAGACTTCTTATCATAGTTAAAACATCCTAGTGTATATACATTCTCACTATGTTACGGGTCTAAATCATCCAGAGTCTATTCTTATTTTACTGTTAATAGGAGTCATTAGATCCCAGTAACGCATCCTGCCAGCCGGACCAGGCCGAACCTGTAGTCTTGAAGCCTAGAGCTACTCGAGATTAATCAACCCCTATTAATCTTAAACATGTGGAAAGAATATCCACTTAGGGAAAACTCATTTAAACATAATTTCGGGTCTACAATAATACAAAGAAAACAAACACTAAACAATTCACTTCATGACACAACAATATAAAAGAATCTTATTTGCTTTACAAACTGAAAATTCTAATTTCATGCAAATAAGAGCATTTCTAGTGATCTTTATATCAAATAAGAAAAATCAAGTAAGAGTTATATCGCATCCTATATGGAATCTCTTATTCCTACATTAAATTCTTATCTCATAACCCTAAGATTTCTAGGGTTTCTCTCTAGCCCATCCTTCCTCTGCATACCTGGCCAGGGCATCCAGAGAAGAACAGACATAGTAGCTTGATACTGGTCAATCTAAGTATTCAGACACCTGGCCAGGGTATCTAAACACTCAGACCTTCCAGAGCTAAAACTCATCATTTATTATTCGTCTCACTTATAACTTTATCCTTTGACCTTAATGATTCTTAACGACTCAACTTAAACTCTTTTCTTGGTTCTCGTGACCACATCCTTTTCCTGCCATTTGTAATAGTATAACAGAACACTTCTTGTTAGAAAATTACAGACAGAAGAAAAACTCTTAAACCTTAATCCTATTGGTCTCTTATCGTCCCCTGACCTTGACTTAGAGTATTCATATACTCAACCTATGCTCTGATACCAAGATGTCACACCCCGATCTCGGATTACCCACAAATCACGAGATTAGGGCGCGATGGAGGGATTACACACAAGCCAAACCACTCAAAGCTTTTGAAAACATTTTAAAGACATTAAAAAGATAATCTGATTTATGCTGTAAACTAAATCTAAACAAACTGCGGAAGCATTTTTATTTAAAACTGACTAGCAATATAAATAGAGACTACAGCATATTACATTGCTCGACATAAAATAAAGCATAACAACTAATTACATCTTTATACACCTTCTCTCTCACCCCCACACCATGTCCCAAATATCAAGGGGAAAGGACTAAGAGACCTCTAACTACTAACTACGTATACCTTCTACAAACTAAGCGTTAGGATGAAAGGATCCTTCAGATTTCCTACTGCTAATGATGACCTGAAAATGTTTGAGTAGAGGTATGAGCCTACTCGCTCAGTGAATATCATTTCATTTAGCTATCACTAAACAACTCATCAGGTTTATAAAATTGAAATAAACATAAATACAGTACAAGCAGGGCAATTCTAATGACATAGCAGATTACAGAATATAATCACATTTCTATGCAACAACAGATAATTTAAACCAATAAACAGATATAATGAATTGGCACAAAAGTTCGGATATATTAATTTACTATGATCCTATATGATTACATATTTATATTATTATGCCCCAATCATATGCAGCACACTCTACATATGAAGATCTGTAGCGAACTACGATCCCACCGTACAAGACTTAGCGACACACCCGGGAAATGCTAAGTCTGACTTCTAGTCCTGGTCTGCACAGGACTCTCAGGCTCTCAAGGGCCTCAGGCACTCAAGGACCTCACAGCACTCTCAGGCTCTCAAGGGCCTCACTGTAGTTCCTAGGCACTCAAGGGCCTCACTGCACTAACTCTGAGTGCTCTAGACTCCTTCTGCAACCTGTAGTGCACAGTCGGAGGGTCTGGGTTACCACCGTGACACACGCACAGATTATTGTTGAATAACCCCTATATTACTCCAGTGCCACCGTGACACATGCACGGATTATTGTTGAACACTGGTCACCGACCATCTAGGCTCAGGGCTAGATTAGTCATTTCACCCCAAAGGTACAGACCGTGCAATGGGGTTCTATGGTGTTGGAGCACCTAAGTCTATTAACTGATTATCATATAAACACCTAAACAGGAATATCATATCTCCTACTTATTTCACATTCTAAACATCACTTGAAAATACATATAAATCATTTGTCATCTTCAGTATGACCCAGTTTTACTTATTCAGATTCAATACTAACCACCGCCTTTAATCAGCATATCAATGCAACTGTAATACATAAAGATTCTATCATTTTCATCAATCATATTACTTATTTCAAGTTCCAATGAATCTATCGTACTCTATTGTATATGCTACACAGATTAGAAGTTATACCAACTGATACTAAAGCAATATATACAATGAATTCGAGTTTGATGGTGATAAATAAATGAAATACTACTCACCCACTTCGGTGTGTTTGTAACCACCGAAAACATCCACAAACACGCCTAATTCTGTTTTTCTGCAACTTTGCACCCCGTGCAACTGATCTGCACCCCGTGCAACTGATCTGCACCCCGTGCAACTGATCTGCACGCCGTGCAAACTGGCCGACTTTCTATCCTATTTTTCTGTAACTTTGCACGCCGTGCAAACTGATTTGCACACCGTGCAACCTGTGCAGAAACATAAAACTCATTGAAGATGAACTCGATTAAAGCCGAATCAAGGACTAACAACTACTGGTTTGTGCTTACGAACCTCGGACGAACTCAAGGACACCGTTATCTTAGTGTTTCCTGGGAAAATCTGCCCATAGCCTTCCATGGCTTCTACTTCGTGCAGTTATTGCTGTTGTTTGGGTGGTGCTATAGAGCCGCTAGGGCATGGACAGAGAAGGGAAATGGAAGAGAAAGAAGAAGGGAAGGATGGCGGAGGTGGGGCGCCTGCTGGCCGACAGTGAGGAGCTCGAAATGGGCCCCAATTTCCTCCCCCAAGCTGCTGGTTGGGCGCTGCTACAGTGTGCCGCATCTCCTTGCTGTAGGTTGGCTATGGATGGGGCGCCACCATAGAGAAAGGATGAAGATAGAATGGAGGACGGAGGTGAGGGAAGCTCGATTGCTAGCTATCACACCAAAAATCGCCCAAACACCCCCCCCTTCAGTTGCTCTCGCTCAAGCGCCGCTTCTACGGCTGGTTCCTGTTCTATCGGGTAGCCGATTGAGAAAGAAGAAGATAAGGAGAAACAAAATAGCCGACTCACTTAAAAAATCAATTAATGGTAAAATTGCATCCAAGTCCAAGAAAACCAAAAAGGCTGTAACTTTTGCCTCGAGGGTCCGATTTAAACGATTTTTCTTGCAAAATGCCAGGCAAGGAATCCACTACAAACTCGAAGCGAGAAATTATGGTTATAAGCTAGTCACTACTGGTCAACAAATTAATTGCATCTGGAGTACTTTATTCAACTTGATTACATTAATTATTAACACTGCAATTATCATTAATTGCCTCAGGTGATTCAATCTCAATTATTGAATCACATCTTAGCTTATCATGATTATCCATGATGTTTAATAGAGTGGTTAGCACTAATTGAGGTGTTTCACGTAATTCGAGGTATTTATTGACTAACCCTGATATGGGTCGTAACAAACACGATAATGACTTGGAAGGATTTCATTAAGGAATTTCATCTTAAGTACTACCCACCCACCTTCCTAAGTGAGAACATAAGATAGTTGCAGAATATCAGACAAGGAAGTATGACAATTGGTGAAATGCGAGGCACATTTCACAAGGTTGGCAAATTTCTGTCCACAACTTGTTCCTAATGATGTAGAAAGGTGCAAAAGATTTCAAGAAGGATTACGATCAGAGATTAGACACACCATTTCAGCCATTGGTCTAAGAGATAGAGAAAAAATTGGGGAATTTATGGAAGCAGCGAGATGTGTCGAAGAGTTAGTTAATGCTGATAAGCAGACTGAGAGTAAGAAAAGATCTAGAGACTTTATTAGAAAGGGACAAAGAAGTGGATGATACAGAGGAGGTGGTGGTTTATTTTCAAAGATAGGATGAGGACTTGGTTGTTTTGGTAGAAAAGGATATAGTTTTTTATCAAGTGGAGGAAGACCTAACTCCGGTAGATGGAATACACAGTCTGCATGGACACCTACAACTAGGTCTTCAGGATCTTTAGTGTCAGTGATAGGTCCACCGAGGCGAGAGACGCGAGCATGTGATATCTGTGGAAGACCACACTCAGGATAGTGTTGGGGAACAAAGTTTTAAGGATGTCATCAGTGCGGACAAATGAGACATATCAAGAGGAATTTCCCCCAGTTACATCAGTCAGCATCACAGGGTTCCCAGTCACAGTACCAAAATGTCCCAAGACAGGTTCCAACTGGAGGAGCAAGTGCTTCTATAGCTTCAGGTTCTTGAGGTGATGTAGCACCCAGTGCAAGGGAAGGACAACGAGGAAATCATGGGAGAGGAAGAGCTTCAAGACGCTTCTTCTCTTTGACACCACAAGAAGGTATTGTTTCTTCTCGAGTAATTATAGGAGAAATGCTTTTCTTTAACAACATTTCAGTTACAGTTTTGATAGATTCGGGTGCTACTCACTTGTTTATAACACGTTATTTAGCCTGTGAGCTTAACCTATTAACCCAGGAGTTACCATTTGAGTTATTATTGAAGGTTCTGTTAGGTGAACTGATAGTGTTGATAGAGTTTTGTCCCAGATTTTTGTTGACCTTTGGTGGTTACACCATTTTGGTTAATCTTATACCCCTAGATATGAACTCTTTTCAAGTTATCATGGGTATAGATTTCCTAGAGACATATTGGGTTCAACTTGACTGTTGGAAGAAGACAACTATCTTTCAACCGGGTGGATTTTCTTGTGCCTTTATTGGAGACATGAAGGTTTTTCCTACGTGTATCATATCAGCCGTTGTAGCTGATAAGATGTTGAAGAAAGGTTGTGAGGCGTTCTTGGCACATGTAGTAGATACTAGAGTAGAGAAGAGCACAATCAGCCTATGGGATGTTCTTGTGGTCTGTGAGTTCCTAGATGTTTTTCCAGATGAGATTCCAGGTCTACCTCCTGAAAGAGAGATAGGCTTTGAGATCTAGGTGTTGCCAGGTAGTCAACCTATAACACTACCAGCCTACAGAATGGCACCTGTAGAGTTGAAGGAACTCAAGATTCAATTATAGGAATTATTGGATAAGGGTTTCATTCGACCTAGTTCTTCACCATGGGGAGCTTCAATCTTATTTGTGAAAAAGAAAGATGGTACTATGAGGCTATGTATAGACTACAGATAGTTGAATAAGATCACTATCAAGAATAAGTACCCATTGCCAAGGATAGATGATCTGTTTGATCAGTTGCGTGGAGTGATGATCTTTTCTAAGATAGACTTGAGATATGGATATCATCAGTTAAGGATAAATGCTTCAGATATTCCTAAGTCATCTTTCAGAACAAGATACAGGCATTATGAGTTTCTGGTCATGTCGTTTGGACTGACTAATGCCCCAACTGCTTTCATGGATATGATGAACCAGATTTGCAAACCATTTTTGGACAAGTTCATAGTAGTTTTCATAGATGACATTCCGATTTATTCCTGAGATGATGAGTAGCATGAGTAGCATCTGAGGATAGTGTTACAGTTGTTGAGACAACACCAACTATATGCTATGTTTAGTAAGTGTGAGTTATGGTTAGCTGAAGTGTCTTTTCTTGGACATGTCATCTCAGGAGATGGAGTAAGTGTTGACCCTAAGAAAGTCAGGTCTGTTCTACAGTGGGAGCAACCTAACACTCCTACTAAGATTAGAAGCTTCTTAGGATTGGCAAGTTACTACAGGAGGTTCATCCAGAACTTCAGTGTTGTAGCATCACCTATGACATGCTTAACTAGAAAGGGTGCACCGTTTGTCTAGTGAGACAACTGTGAGAAGTGTTTTTAGATCATGAAGAAGAGGTTGACTACAACACTAGTGTTGATCCTTCCTGAGGCAGATAAAGGCTATACAGTGTTTTGTGATGCTTCAAGGAGAGGTTTAGGCTGTGTGTTGATGCAGGAAGGAAAAGTAGTAGCTTATGAATCTAGACAGCTTAAGAAGAATGAGGAGGATTACTTGACACATGATTTTGAGTTAGCTGTTGTAGTTCATGCTCTTAAGACATGGCATCACTATCTTTATGGGGAGGTGTGCTAGGTCTTTACGGATCATAAGAGTTTGAAATATATTTTCACCCAGAAGGATCTGAATCTTAGACAACAGAGATGGTTAGAATTGATCAAGGATTATGATGTGACAATAGATTATCATCCTAGTAAGGCGAATGTAGTAGAAGATGCCCTCAGCAGGAAGTCAAGTTCAACAGTTGATGCATTAATTGTCTATGGCATGTTTCAAGAGAGACATGCTAGTAGAAATGTAGAAGTTGAATTTAGACTTTGGGGTGATAGAGCAGAGTGGTTTGATTGCACAGATGCATGTCAAGCCTACATTTAATGATCAGATCAAGGAATTTTAGCAGGGTGACAGTGAGTAACAACAGATCATGCAGGATATGACAAAGGGAAAATGACCAGAGTTCAGGTTTTTAGATGATGGTATGTTGTATCAGCATGACATGTTGTGTGTACCTGGAGATAGTGATTTGAAAGAACAGATTCTTGAGGAAGCACATGCATCGACATACACTATGCATCCAGGCAATACTAAGATGTAAAGGAATTTCAAGGAGTTGTACTGGTGGTCAGGTATGAAGAAGGATGTAGCTGAGTATGTGGGTAGATGTAGTGTGTGCCAGTAGGTTAAGGCTGAGCATTAGAAACCTGCTGGTACCTTGCAATCTCTTCCTATACCAGAGTGTAAGTGGGAACATATCACAATGGATTTTGTGGTAGGGTTGCCCAGGACACCTAGAGGTTGTGACTTGATATGGGTGATTGTAGATAGACTGACTAAGTCTGCTCACTTTCTTGTTGTTAAGTCAACTTTTGATGTCCCGAAGTTGGCCAAGATATACATGGATGAAATAGTCAGGTTGCATGGTATCCCAGTTTCAATAATATCAGATAGTGATCCTAAATTCACATCTAGGTTTTGGAATCAGTTGCATCATGCTTTGGGCACAAAGTTGAGGTTTAGTAAAACTTTTCACCCGCTGATGGATGGTCAGTCAGAGAGGACCATTCAGACTCTTGAGGACTTGCTGAGAGCATGTGTCTTACATTTCAGTGGAATTTGGGAAAACACTTAAGTCTTATAGAGTTTTCATACAACAATAGTCACCATTCCAGTCTTGGTATGGCCCCATATGAAGCTCTTTATTGAAGAAAGTGTAGATCACTTGTATGTTGGTACGAGGTGGGTGACAAAGAGATTCTTGGACTAGAGATAGTGGATTTGACTACAGAAAATATTACACTGATCAGAGAGTAGTTGAAAGCTGCACAAGACAGGCAGAAAAGTTACATTGAGCAGAGATGTAGACCTCTTGAGTTTGAGGTTGGTGATGAAGTGTATCTGAATGTTTCACCATGGAAAGGAGTGTTGAGGTTTGGTAAGAGAGGCAAACTTACTCCTAGGTTTATGGGCCCATATCCTGTCGTTGAGAGCATTGGACATGTAGCCTACAAGTTGGATTTGCCATCCGAGTTGGCCAATTTACATGATGTGTTTCATGTATTGATGTTGAAGAAGTGTTACCCTGGTACAGAGAAGATAGTCGACCCAGAACTTGCACGACTCAGATTCGATGTGTCCTATGTTGAAGGACCAGTACAAATAGTTGATCGGAGGATCAAGAAACTGAAGAATTATGAGATACCATTAGTAAAAGTTCTGTGGAGGAACCACAACCTAGAGGAAGCCACGTGGGAGCTTGAGTCAGAGATGCATAACAAGTTTCTTTTTCTCTTTTAGGAAATTCGGGAAAAAATTCTTATAAGGGAGGGAGATTGTTATGACCCACTCCAAATCTAACTAGTAAGTTCAATGATCACAACATCATTAAGATGATTACGTTAAGTAAGCACAACACTTAGTGCATCATTTAGTTGATTAAATTTAATTTAAGTACTCACAGATGAAATTAGTGCTTTGATCTAGTGTTATAGCCAAATTAGCACGATTTCGTTCCTTGAGGTTGTAAAATATTTCATGCTTGAAATTTTGCAAAAGAAATCGTTTGATTTGGACCTACGAGGCAAAAGTTATGAAGGTTTGAAGCTTTTGGGTTTAATTTGCAATTTTCCCAATTTTTGGCTACTAATTTCTTTCCTTATTTATCTTCTTCCTCGATCGATCTGTTTGAGTGGTGCACTATAGCACGCCCAACCGAGAGAAATAGAGGGGTGATCGCGTGAGTTATTTAGGGTGATTTAGGGCTCCACAGCAGCCAACCTCCGTCCGTCCACCCTTCCTGCATCCTTTCCCTTCCTATTCCTCTTCTAATCATGCCTAGGGCGACGCCCCTGTACTTGCGGCCAGCAGCAGCAGTGGCCAGTGGCCAACTACTTTGGCTTAGCTAGGAGCTCTCTTGGGCGTGAGCTAGAACTCCAAAATGATGCCATCAACTTTGGCTTGAGGTCCAGATCAAGAATGTGCAGTCAATAGCTGTGTTTTGGCACTCAGCTAGCAAGAGAAATGCCCATCAAGGAAGCAACAGTAGTAGCTACTTGAAGTAGCAGTCAGGGCATCGTTCCGGTGTGAGAAAACACCTCCAATCAATGGCAGCAAGCTCGGCCTTGAGGTCTTTGCACAAATCTACAGCCCTAGCCTCGATTTAGCACCTAGCCAAGCTTTTCTCCTACCTATACGTGAGATTTCAGCTGCTTGCTTGCAGCAGGTTCAAACTAGAGCAATTCCAAGGCAGAAGAAGACCTACTGATGCTCGAAAACTGGCCTCATACACGTTTCAGTCCTATTCAGACGTCTCAAATTTTTGTGATTAGAATCTCACTCGCAAACACAAGAATAACTCTAATAATCGGACATTTTGGTTGAAATCGATGTTATTCGCGGATGTCAGTGTTTACCCAGGTGTCGAGCAGTGTTGGTGTCATTAAATTCCTAAATTGCACGTTTTATTTATTTAAGTTTGCATGATGCTAATTATTTTATTGATGTGTGAGAATTAGATTAGTGAAATTACACAATTTATCAAAACCTAAATTACTCAGTCAAAGGCTGAAAATAGTAGCACACGACCAGTAACTAAACAGTTTGGATATAAACCCATGTTGTACGATTTTAGTAATTCAATTGATGCACGATTACAAAGAAATGATGATGACATGTAAGTGTTCAAGAAAACCTAGTTGCACGCTCCCTACTATACTTAATGTGAGTAGTTTAATAACTATACAAATTGACATGTTTTCCAAAGAAATTATTTGAAATTCTCAATTAATATTAATAACTCATGCCATAATAAGTAATTTAACTCTTAATTGAGTTATGTGATGCACAACTCTGATCTTGGGTTGATGTGCATGATTTTTGAGGAACTACAGATAATTTACAAGTGCTACTGATGATTACTCATATATCGAGTAATTAACTCTTGTTAGTGCGTTACAATGTTCAATTGTATGATTTCTATGTATATGTGCCAAGTTGACATGAATTCTATTTATTTAAGAATTTTAGTCTGCCTACATGCATAATAATGTTGATTTCTCAGTATTACAAGTGGACATGTATTTAGTTTATTTAAGAACTTGAAATCTGCCTGCATGCTTAATATATTGAAAATCTCAGCATTTGCAATGCTTGAATAAACTACTCTGTCAAATTTAGAATGATATTCATGTCTTGTTGAAAAGTTCAAGTAAATAGACATGGTACCATAGAGATACCAGAGTCGAGTATAAGTAAGAGAAATGTTCACTCTAGTAGGAGTCCTCCAAGATTAGTGAAATAATATATTTAAGGGCCTTGACACCATAGAATCCCTTTGAGAGGTATGTGCCTTAGAGATTAAATGACCTACCATGGCGGTGCATCCAATATATGGGGGTCAAAACGCACCCACAGAGCATGCAAGGAGATTAATCCCTTGAAGAAGTCTCCTAAGAAAAGATAGATTACCCAACATGAACCGGAAGTCCCAGTGGTAACCCAGAGGTACGAACAGAGCGTACCAAGATGAGGCCCACAGAGCATCTCAAACACTCTGCTTGTGTGCTCAAGTTAGAGGAGGAGTCCAATTTATGGCACCATAGGAGTGTCGAGGCCAGATGGCCAGTTTTCCTGTTGCAGACCAGGATAGTAGTCAGACTTAGCTATCCCGGGGTGTCGGCTAAGTCTTGTATGGTGGGATCATAGTTCTCTATGAGTCTTCATATGTAGAGTACACTGCATATGATCAGGGCATAAGATAAAATATGTTCACATCGGTTTATAGAGTTTCTTATAAGTTAAAGAGTTAAGAAAGATTTGAGTTAGTTTCACAATAATTGTCCTTTAAATGAAATTCTTGTATTCTCTTTTATTTAATCATATCTACAGCTTTGCAACAACTATTATCTTAATGAAATGCTGGCATCTCCTGACGTTTAAATTAAAATGCTTAGATCTCCTCAGTATAGTATTATGTTGTATTTTATTCCAATTAATAAACATAAATTAGTTATCTGTGATGGTTGAGTGAAATTCTATTCACTGAGCCAGTAGCTCACCAACCTACTGAAACATTTTTCAGGTTAGCATCAGCATGAGGAAGCTGAAGGATCATATCACCCAAGTTCTTAGAAGGTTGTTTGTAGTTAGATAGAGGTATCTTAGTCCTTTACCCTCGGTCCTTGGGAATGTGGTATGGTAGAGAGAGAGAATGAAATGTAATATGTAGTTTAGTTTTCAATTAACTATTGCACTTTATATTCCGGAAGTAAGATGTAATATGTTGTTTAAACTATCAGGTATCTTTCAAGATTTAGAAATAGTAAGTTTGCTTCCGCAAGTTTAAGTAAGATTTTAGTATTGTCCAAATTATAAGATTCTCCTTTAGGTAAACTTTAAATGATTAAGAAAAGAAAAAGTTAAGGTGTATTTGTATTACGTTAAATCCCCTTGTCATGTACTAATCCCATGATTAGTGGAAATTGCAAGATTGGGGTGTGTCACTTTGATAGAGTTGTCAGTGGAATACTCCATTTTAGCCAAGTGTTCTTAAAGATCTCAAAGACCTTCTTTGGGTTTTTCTGATATGAGTACATATGGGACAATTGATCCCACATGGCTTTGGAATTTTCTAGGTAAAGAAGAAATTGGTTGATCTTTGGTTCAACATTGTTCACCATCCACATCATGACACTGGAATCATCATTGGACCATTGGTCATAGACCTATTTGGATTTTTCATCTGAGGCATGAGGAGGATCCTTGCAATAGGTTAGATATGAGAGAAATGCTCTTGGACTTTGACATAGTGTTTGAGTAATGCGACCCAAAGATTGTAATTTCAACCATCAAGTTTCACGGTTGTAACACACAAGTTATGTGAAGGATCTGTAGTCGCCATGGAAGCCAGAGAGATGGCACTCACAAAAATGCAGTAGAAGTGTTACAAAAGGGAAGATCTGGATTGCAACATATGAGAAACTCGTAGTATATCAACAACAATAGAACAAGAGTAGCACAAAATAGCAGTTAAAGAGCATATCTAAACAATCTACATAGGGGAAGATGAAGCAGTAGCCAAACCCAAATGGATCCAAGGAATCCGCATAGGTGTAGAAGATAGAAGCAATAAATATGGATCAAAAAATTGGAGAAACCCACATAGAGGATATAAATAGCAATAGTAATAGATCTATACCAACATATCTAACAAAGCTGCATTGGGGTAGTAGATAACAACAACAACATATCTGGATCAACAGACCCAAGAAACCCACATAGGGGTAGTAGATAGCAGCAACAGATTTGGATCAACAGATCTGAGAAACCAACATAGTGGTGGAAGAGATAGGAAAGGACCTATGCTACCATGGTGAGAGATTTAGTCCACCGTGTGGGCTTGGAAGAAAAAGAGGTGAGACCAGTTAGGATTTCAATGTGGTATTCAGGGATTAACTAGAAGAGTAAATGATGGAATGTAGGTCGATAGTGTGGAGGCTAATGAGGGTAGAGGTTGATGGGTTATAGGTCGATGGTGGTGATGGAAAGTGAAGGGTTTCTTGTAGCTCGATGGGTCGATAGGTTGATGGGTGGAAGATGAAAGGTTGGTCAATGGGTGGAAGAAGAAAGTTTGGCCGATGGGTGGAGGTCGATGGGTGGAAGAGGAAGGGTTGTTTGATGGGAGGAGTTCAATTGGTGGAGGTCGATGGGTGGAAGATGAAAGGTTGGTTGATGGGTGAAGGTTGATGTGTGGAAGAGGAAGGGTTGGTCGATGGAAGGAGGTCAATTAGTAGAGGTTGATGGATGGAGGGCGATGGGTGGATGGTTGTGGCGATGAAGGTGATGGAGGGAGAGGGTGACTAGGTGGTGGGAATGGTGGAGATGGTAGAAATGGTGGAGGTAGTGGGGGTTGATGATAGGGGAGGGGGTAGATGGGTGGGCTTAGTGAGGATCACACTTGCCTGATACCATATAAAATGGGAAAAGCTTTATTTAATATATTGGAAAAAGTTAAATGCACTCTCTTCTAAAGGGAAAGTGAGAATGGGAGAATTAGAACTAGGAAATATGGGATAAAATAAAAGTGAAAGACAAAATAGGTCTTAAGCACATAATAAAACACACAACAAAAGATAACAAAACACACAACATAACATCATACATACAACATATATACTAATAAATATGATACTACAATAAATAACATTTTATATCTTAATTAGTTTGATAGAAATTTAATAGTATTTTTATTCCTAACGTACAATATGACTTGGATCAGGTTGGTTTGACAACTATGGTGCTAAGCATCTATCAAACAATGGTCAATTTTAGGGTTTAAAGCTGATTTCTTCTATAAACCATGACCCGATGATGGTACCATTGCAACAACCCTATGGTGTTGTATTCATAACAATTTATGGTCGTGATCAACGGTGTCAAATGATGGTGACAACCTATGTTCACCCCCTTAGTTCAGGTTTTGGATCAATTAGAAGTTTAATGATCAACCATTAAGTACCCTACTGATGTTATTCATCAATGTTGACATTAGCTTAATATTTGATGTTGATTAATGAATTAGTGTTGATCTAACAACCTATGGTGACTTAATAGTCACTAATGATGGTGGATCAGGTCTGTACAATCTATGGTGAGTCAATCATTGTAACTTTAGCATCAATTAAGCCTTAGGTCAATGTTTTCTTGGGTCACTTGATGCAATGGTCAGACCTATACTGTAATTGATGGTTTTAACATGTGATCTTGACCCAATGGTCGATATCTACTGTTTATTCCTCCATTAAGGTGGAATGATGGCTAATGTAATATGTTGGTCCTAATAATGTGATTTAGATGTTTTCCTTTATATGATCAACTTATGGAGCTTAATCGTTGACAATGGATGGCTTGTTTTAACTGAAGAGTCGATTGTGGGTTTTACCCTACTCTCAATGGAACTTTTTGTATCGATTATCAAGGGATGTCTAGGGTTAGATGGTGACTCTTTCTAGAGAACAAATCAAGGACTTCGTAGGTGGTTTATCCAAGTTGTTTACTTATGTAAACATCCAATAGTCTTACATTTTAAACATCCAATGGTTCTGGGTGACATTGTAGTATGGTGGTATGGGTTTAATGATGATGGAACAAATGGAGGATTATCCTTAATAAGTTAGTCTTACCTATTCACTCATATGAATAGAATGCATGCTAAGCATATTGTGTTGATATGTAACCCTAATTAGGTATAGCTTGTTATACCTAGCTTTAACATAACTAAATGATGGTAATTGGGTATGAATAGTCCTTGAATGACTAATACAATCATGGAGTACTCTATTATTGTTGAAACCCTAGTATGATATAACTTGATGGTTACACCTTGATTTATGTGTGTGCTCATACTTGAGAATAGTATGGAATGTGATGGTGATGCTTCACCTTATGCATCCATGATTCAATGGGGATGCTTTGAGTTAGGGTTTGGGTACAAGTGTTGATTAGTAACATTGATATAATCTATCATGTTGAACCTAACTCTAATGCAATTAGATAAAGACGAGTATTCATGTTTAACATTCTTATATGATGGAATGATGGTGGAATAACCTCCTTAACATGATCATAACCTTAATGTGTTAATTGGTGGTTATCATAGCCACATGGTTGATGCTTTCTTATGTTGAACATGTGCATTGTGAATATGATGAGTGTTAATCATATCTAGATTCCTTGCATGTTGATGTAATAAAGGAATGTTCTTAATGTTGATAGAACCCTTCTATGAATGTTTATGAATATCTCCTAGCTCATTAATGCAAGATTGTGTTGATCTAGTGTATTATATGTAAATGATGTTGTTGAGCATTGTTATAAGGCATGGAAAGATAATGATGATTTTTTACGGCATAGTATGATGGTCTTAATGACCTTTGGGCATGGTTGAGCCCTGAATGAGGTGTAATCCTCTTATGTTGATAAGGGTTGATACCCTATGATATTGTGAAAAGTATTTATATCTTGTGATAATGTGATGGCTAGTGTAGTCTCATGAATGGGAAGTGAATAGTACCATGTGATGATGAGATGAGAAATTATGTTTCATACATTTTATATCTTTTCAAGATTTGATATTTATATGCTTGCTAGAAGTGAATTAGGGTTTGTATGTCTACTTGTTTGATGTAGTCTTAATTCACCCAATTCACATAACTAATCAAGTGCAACTATAATCATGTAGTGCCTTGTGTCGTAGAACCATCTTCAGTGTCAGAACTTGCTGGATGGTGAAACAAGTATTCCTAAGGGAAACTCGGTGCACATACTGTTCAATATATGGGGGTGGCAGGTTGAGGATATATCCTTGTCATCCACAATGCATATTTTGGAGGTTGGCTATGGTCATGCCTCATACATCTGATGTGATTGAGAACGATTGAGGTCGTGTCTCGGTGATTATATTATGATGTGCTTAGAGGACAACTGTGGTTGTACCTCGGTGATTGGGTTTGAATACCCTGGTTTCTAGTGTCGTGACCTGTACTAAGGTCAGACTAGTGGTTATCAACTTGACTATATGTCGTTGCGGTGGCAATATTGACTGATATGTCACTTCCTTTTTACTCGTACTGAACGAGGGGAAGAGATCTTAGGATACCGACACTCCTAGATCTTGTACGGAACCGAATAGCCCTTCGCAGGGGTCGGTTGGACTTTGAATGGTACAATTCAAATTCCCCATGGCATAATAAAATTTGTAATAAAGTCATGTAGTATATTTGTTTAGGGTTATACATGACATTTCACATTGGATGATAACCCTTGTTTGTTATCTTTACATAAAGATGATGCTTAGTGCAATTAAGAGATAGTATATATACTTAGGTTGTGGATATGCTTAAGATTGTAGATGCGTACATATAGTAGCTATGCTTTTGCTGATAACTATACTACTACGGATGATTATAATCATGATGCAGATATCTCATGTTGTTAGTTATATTTAGCATGCTAGCCATGCCTTTATAACTAGAGATTCATAAACTACTAATTATGATTATCCAAGTAGTTGTGCTTATGTTGTTAGCTCTTCTTATGATGTTGATATGTTCAACCAATTAGACATGCTCATGTTGTTAGCTATGCTATGTTACTAGACTTGCTCATGATGCTAGAACTGCATATGCTACTGAATTGCTTATATTGTCAACAAGATAAAGGATGATAGTCTGGCTAATGATGATAGTTATTATCTGCTCCTTTATGTATTTTGTTAATCATCAGTAATGTTGATCTTATTTGTTATATCTGATAAAACTGCTTAACTATTTAATTACTTAAAATGTTGTAATCAATAAACTTTGTTGGAGGTTATATCTCTTGCTAGGACATTGGTCTCACCCTTGTGGTTCACCACATTTTTTAGGTAATCGGCAATGATGACAACAGAACCATGGAGGTAAAGAGGAACTTAGGAAAAGTTTTTATATGGTGTTTCAAACGAATCAAACATTTGTTAGCATATTAATGCTGGTTTGTGTGGCATATACAAATATTGTTCTCATGTGTATATATGTTGTGGCTAAGGTAATAAAACAATTTGTATCAAATTCTTAGCATAGTATGGATATAAGAGATATTGGTCTCTCATGCAAATGTTTTTGAGTGAGTGTTGACATTGAAATCAATTTTAATTTACCCATTTTTTTTGGGTATGTTTTCAATTAGTGATTGATTGTGTTTTATGTTTTGAGTAATCTCGTTTAGTGTAACGAGTTCTCACAAAGAGGTCAGGTTTGGGCCCTTGTTAATTTGGGCCCACGAGCACTGCATCGTGGCCCTCTCTTGGTTTCTTGTTGCTCCAGCCAACGAATCGCAACCAGCTTCTCCTCAAACCACGATCGCGGTCTTTTTCTCTTTTCCTACACCGCATGATGCATAGCTATAGACTACGACCTGCTTCCCTTCCTAATACCACGATCATGGTTTCCCTCCTAACATCGCCACCCATGGTTCCACCCTCCACGCCCGCACTTCTTCCATTACTGCGCCACGACCTTCCTTCACATCGACCGCAGTTCCTCTCTACCGTATGCACCTCAACACCTCCAGCTTCTCCTCTACAACCCGCGATCTTCACCCCTACCATCACCGCAATGCGACCTTACCTCGTCCTTCATTCCCTACCATGATCACATCTTCATCGCACCTCTTCCACCCCCGTTCATTAAGGTCGCGGTCTCGACAGATGACCATTTCAGCAACGCCTGCGGTCTTCCTCCAACCATGACTGCGGTGCGCATGACTGCGCCCACACTCTCTTCCTTTCCTACACCCGCGACCTATCCATCTGTCTCTGCCACACACCATGATAATGCCCGTGATGCTGTTTCTTCTCTAGCCCGTGACCCGATCGCTGCATGACTGCAACCTCAATGCCTCCTGCCATGATGCCAAGGCACAACCTCCACCAGCAGTGCACCGCAATCGACAACACTCACCCACCTCCTGACCGCACCCGTGGTGGGCATATACCGCGATAAAGGGGTGAAAAAATAGAACCACGACCACAGTTTCATCACAAGAACTGCGACCTGCCTCTAAAGAACAAATCGTGACCACTTGAAAATAGGCCACGACCATGGCACTTTGCATAATGAATAGTGCCCAACTGGGCCTATAAATGGGCCACCCACCCGACCTATCAAGGCATCCTCTCCAGACACCGTTAGGTTGCAGGTCTGTCCTGACCCGAAGGAGACGATCTCCACAGCCAAGAGCTTGCCTCTGTGGTGTTCTTGCACCCCTATTCATCCATATCTGAGGTGGAAACCCAGATCTGCAAGCCACCCCATCCAGATCTAGATCTAGATCTAGATATGTTGCATCCATGCCGAGCCTACACCACCATCACATCCACAAGTTGCTCCTCCTACTGTGAGTAAGGACTACGAGAAGAGAGAGAAGGTTGAGAGAGAAGATCTACCCCATCCGCCTTGGTGTTCTTCCCTCCTCGTCCAGATATGCCCTGACATTGTGTAGAAGACCATCTCTCCACTGAGCTTCTATCATCCTCTTCACCATGCTCATGGAGAAATATTTTCTCTCTCTTATTCTTCTTTTTTCTTTCACCATGAGCGAGTAGTTTCCTTTCGCTGGGGTGCGGGGACTAGCTCCACTGCCCATGCTTACATGTTCAAATATTAAACATTCCATGGCTTGTATATAACTTTTCATTTCGTTGTTAATCGTTTGATGTGTGCTTGTGGATTGATCACCTGCTTGCATTATCTATTTCATTCCAATGTTGTGAGAACTTCAATATCTGGGTTTTGAATGTTGATTAACGTGGTTGAATCCTTGACGAGAACTTCTGATGGGATTCCCTGAAGTCATTAGTGTGTGATATGTGAGGGGACAAGATATCTAGCCCATAGTTATGCTTCTATGTGCCTAACGCCTGTTTGGGGGGCCCACAACTTCAGTTGGATATTTGTATCTTTGGAGCTATAAGTGTGTGATCTAGATGGCGACGAGACATCTGATGCCTTATGTGATGCTTAAGTGAATCTAAACATCCTAATGGAGGGTTTGCAACAGCTCTATTTGGATGGTTATATCTAGCCTAGATGTTTGTGTTTGGATGTGTTTGCATGTATAGCGGTGGTGAAACCCGGGACCATCCCAGCGATTCCCATCATTAATCTTTAATCAACTTTTAATCCTACTCTTTACTTTCCTTGCATTTAGTTTAATTAACCTCAAACCAACCTTTGTTCTAAATATTAGTCTTGATTCAACTAGATTCGACTAGTAAAAGATTCTTAAAAACATTGTCCTTTGGGATTCGATCCTCAACTATATTGTAATAAGACCTGTCCGCTTGTGGGTGGTATTATTTCACAAGGTTTTGGTAAAACTTAGGGATTTCATCCCTGGGTGAGTTTGTTAGTGCAATAAGTGTGATGACCGTCTCGCGAAAACAAGATTAACTAATGCGGAAGCATTCATCAAGCAGCGGATTACCAAAAATCACTAAAAATTAAAACTTTTTGCAAAGGGATCCATTCATAGGAAAACTCTTTCATTCAGAACCAAAGTAAAACTTTACATCCTGGTTCATATATATACATCTCATGTACTTTTGCTTCTCGAGGAATACAAACATTAACTACTCTGTCTTAACTGTACACAGGTAGTATAAAAACCTCGAGGCACTAAGCCAAAATCTCGAAATCATTAACTACTACACCAAGGACCTGAGAGTACAGAGACGACACATAGGACTTCTATATACATCTGAACATGACATGACAGTCAATGTCTCCACCTGATACTTTACTGCTGTCCCTGCTACTGCTGATGTTGTCCTTCACCTCCTGAAGGATTCCTGTCTCCTCGTCCGCGTCCACCTAAAAATGTGGTTCCCACGGGGGTGAGACAATTATAAAAATTGCCCCAGCGAGAGATATAACTCTCCGCCAGAAACATTGTTATTGCAACTTGAGAAGATGAATATGAACATGAGAATCATATTTATTTGACAGTAAATATTTTAATGTCTAACAGATTAGAACATTATTCTATATCAGAAGCATTGCAGTTATAACTTGATAGAATTAACATGTCACTTATCCTTTAATGAATAGGAAGAACATGTATAACATCTATTCAAACAACAGAATCATTACCACTGCATTAACTTTCTTCAGGCTTAGATCATATATCTAAAGCCTGGCATTATCAATGTGGAGTCATGGCTCGTAGCCATACTCTTTTCATAAGTGTTGGGATCTTAATCCCTCACTTCACCATTGGGTTTTTCTCATCCTTTCACAATTTCAATACCATAACCATGAAATCCTGGGTATTCAAACCCTTTGTTCATCACTTGAGCACTGTTACCTCTTTCTCAGGTAACTAACACCTTTAGGTCATTTGACCAAGGTAAGTATGATACTTGCTACACAAGCATCCATCATGGCACTTGATGCACATTAAATCTCTTGCCACCTCTTACCAGGCACAAGGTATATTATGGCACACAAGGCCCAATAAACAAATTCAAACTAATAACACATCATAGCTCATACCTGGCTATGCTCATCATCTCATGATACCTACATGGTTAGCACATATAATAGCAGTACATCAATCATCTATCAATACCATGCAAAAACAATGTATTAATAATTCAAGGGTATTACCCTTAATCCTTTACCAAGATTTGGATTTCCATCACACATGGTTCACAAAACCATTCACATCTTGTCACCTCTCACTAGGCAACAACTTTATTCACATGGCGCACAAGGCCATTCACATCTTGTCACCTCTCACTAGGCAACAACTTTATTCACATGGCGCACAAGGCCATTCACATCTTGTCACCTCTCACTAGGTAACAACTTAAAAAAAAGGCTTACAAGCCCAACTCATCTTGTTACTTCTTTCTAAGTAACAAAAACATAATGGCACATATGGCCAATCAATTCTTATCAAATAAACATCATAGCTCATACCTGGCTATGATCATCACCTCATAAGACCTGCATGATTATCACACATGATAATAGACTTATCAAGTTCACAACACATCATGCAATACAGGGTATGTTACGACCCGTGTCGAGCTTATCCCGTAAGTACGCTGTTAAGCATGTGTTTAGCTGATGTGTTGAGTTATAAGCTTGTTTTTGTTAAAAATATTTAAAATGGATATGATATGTGCTTAACGTGTTTTCTAGCTTCTAAAGCGTGTAGAATCTTACGCTTGAAGCGTTGCCAGAAAAACTGTTCGAATCCGACCTTCGAGTCAAAAGTTGCAAGTTTTGGGCTTCCAGGGACCTGATTGTAATTTTGCAAAAGTTTGAAACTTTGCGATTAGGCCCCTAAGTTTTCTCCCTTATCCTACCTCTCTTCCTTTCTCGTTTCATTTCACAAAAACGAGAGAACGCTCCTGCGTTCTGCTCCTTGCGTGAGAAAGAGAGAGAGAGAGAGAGAGAGAGAGAGAGGGAGTTGAGGAGGGAGAAGCTCTGGAGCTTCATTTTGCTCCGATCAGTTGTTGCAGATCGTCCCTTTCCCCCGTAGATCTTCATCTTCATCGATTCGAATCGATTTCGCAGCTGGAGCTGCGTTTGCAAGGAAGACAGTTTGGTGATTGGGGTGCACGGTGCAGCCCCAGTTCGTTTTCTTCCTTCCTTCAGGTATGGTTTAGTCATATACGTCGTTTATGATCGTTTGGTGGTGTTCGCTCGAAGTTTGCCCGTCGATTCGAGAGAAATCAACTTCTGCAGGCCGTTTTTATGTTCTGCCTGTGCGCGGTTCGGCCGAGTTTCAATTCGGTCGGCCGAGTTCTTATTTAGGGCTTTTGTACAGCGTTTTCTGATCGGCCGAGTTTTGGTCTTGGATCGACCGAGTTTCCTAATTAGATATACGAATAGCGTTTTGGTCGACCGAGTTTGGTCCTGATCGGCCGAGTTTCCTTTGTAGGTTTTTCAAGCGGTGGGTTGGTCGGCCGAGTTCCCCAGGGGATCGGCCGAGTTTCCAGTTGGTCGGCCGAGGTTGGTCGGCCGAGTTTCAGGATCTGGGAAGTGATCGGCCGAGTTCCATAGTGTTCGGCCGAGTTTCAAGTGGTGAGTGGCAGTTCATTTAGAAATCATTATTTAACTCATTTTAAATGTCTAATTGCTTCAGTAATAGTATATTAAGTTCATTGGAACTTGAAATGTGTGATAAGAATGATGAGAAAGAAGAAATTCTGTGTTTTATTGTTATAATGTGTTATTTCTGTTATTTGTTAATCAAGTGTAGACCTAGATGCCCTAACACCGTAGAACCCCTTAGACGGGTCTGCAACTTTGGGGTGAAACTCGTGTTGCAACATCATCCGTGCTTGTGTCGCGGACAAACGAGGAAAGAGAAAAAGGGCAGTGTCTAACAACAATTGTGCTTGTGTCACAATGGCATTGCGATATCACTAGAAAACTTGGTTATCTAACACCATTCGTGCTTGTGTCGCGAAGGTAACCCTGTGACTCTCCGCCGGTGTACTCAGGTTTAAGGAGAAGTCAATAGCACACGTGGTTGTGCAGCACACGGGGTTTTGCGAGGAGGCTGAGGAGCCTGTGTCCTGTGCAGACCAGGACGAGTAGTCAGACTTAGCACTCCCCGGGTGTGTCGCTAAGTCTTGTACGGTGGGGCCGTAGCATGGACTTGTTGCGGATCCTTATATGCAGAGTACACTGCATATATTTAGGGAAAAATAATAAAATGGATAAATAATCATGTAGGATCACAGTAAATTTATATAACTGTCTATCTACTTGAAATACCTGATGATGCTTAGAAATGTGATTATTATCTGTATATCTACTATGTCAATAGAATTGCTCTGCTTAAATTGTATACCTGTTTACTTTCAGTTATTAAACCTGAGGAGTTGTTTATTGATAGCTAAGTGAAATGTTATTCACTGAGCGAGTAGGCTCATACCTCTACTCAAACATTTTCAGGTCGGCACCAGCATCAGGAGTCAGAAGGATCATATCATCCTAACGCTTAGTTGATAGAAGGTTTGTAGTTAGTCTAGTTAGAGGTCTCTTAGTCCATTCCCCTCGATCTTTGGGACGAGGTGTGAGTGAGAGAGAATATGTACAAAGATGTAAATTAACTGTTATGCTTTATTTATATATCGAACAATGTAATATACTGCAGACTTTGTTTATATTTCTTGTCAGTTAATAGAAATGCTTCCGCAGCTTGTTTAGTTTCATTTACAGCATAAATCAAAATTTTCCTATTTATGTCGTTAATTGTTTTAAAATGTAATGACATGGTTGATTGTGTGTAAATCCCACCTGTCGTGCCTTAATCTCGTGGTTTGCGGTTAATGTGAGATTGGGGCGTGACAATTTTTGGTATCAGAGCCTAGGTTTGAGTACTTAGTTACTCAAGGTCAGGGGACGATAAGAGACCAATAGGATTAAGGTTTAGGTGTCTTTCTTCTATCTGTAGTTTCCTAAAAGGAAATATTCTGTTATATCATTGCAGATGGCAGGAAGAGGCTTTGATCGTCATGATCAGGCTAAGAGCCATGTTGGTCCTGATCCGCGGTACTTGGGTCCAGGTGGTGGTGACCACGTGGATGAAGCATCCCGGATGTACATGATGTTCTTGGAGACTAAGGAGAGGTACAAGGCTGATAGGCGAACTTCTACTTCTACCAGCAGTAAAGATCTGATGCGATCTTATGAGCTTGTGAAGAAGCTTGGTGGCACGGAGTTTAGTGGCACTACAGATCCAGCAGAGGCTGATGAATGGTTTAGACAGATAGAGAAGGTCTTTCGCCTGATGGAGCTTTCAGAAGATAAGAAGATCAATCATGCGGTCTACCTTTTGACAGGCGATGGAGAGTTGTGGTGGCGTGGTGTGGAAGAAAAGAGGAGAGGTACAGAGCTTTCCTGGCAGGATTTCTCTGAGGAGTTTCATCTCAAATTCTATCCACCCACTTTTCTTAATGAGAAAATCAGACAGTTACAGAATATCAAGCAAGGGAACATGACAGTTACAGAGTATGAAGCGTTTTTCACACGGTTAGCAAATTTCTGTCCGCAGCTTGTTCCCGACAACATAGAGAGATGTAGAAGGTTTCAGGAAGGACTAAAGCCAGAAATTCGGCATACAGTTTCTGCTACTAGCAGGAGGAACAGAGAGAATTTTGGTGAGTTTGTTGAGGCTGCCAGACAAGTTGAAGAATATGTGAATGCTGATAGGGTGCCCGAGTCTAAGAAGAGATCTGCAGAGTTCAATGGAGGACAGTCCAGTGGTGGATATAGAGGTGGAGGTAGAGGTTTCTTTTCTAAGCTTGGGCGTGGCTTTGGTTGTTTTGGCAGGCAGAGATCTGAGAATGTCACTACTTCTAGAGGTAGAGGAGGATACAACCCAGGAAGATGGGGCAGTGCCGATAGTGGACAGTCTTCTGGGTCGTCAATGTCAGTGACAGGTCCCCAGAGACAAGAGTTACCGCCATGTGACAAATGTGGAAGGCCACATGCTGGACCGTGTTGGAGTTCTGGTTGTTATGCCTGTGGACAGATAGGACATGTCAAAAGGGAATGTCCTCAGCTTCGACAAGCAGCATCGCAAGCTTTTCAGCCTCAATACCATGATGTTCCGAGTTCCTCTGTGGCTTCTGGTTCTAGAGGTGGTGGAGTGTCTAGTGGCAGGAGTGGTCAGAGAGGACAGCGTGGCAGAGGGAGAGCTTCAGCATGTTTCTTTTCTTTGACACCTCAGGAAGGTATAATTTCTTCACAAGTTATTACAGGAGAGATGTTTTTGTTTAATAGTATACCAGTTTCAGTTTTGATAGATCCGGGAGCTACTCATTCTTTTGTACGACGTTCTTTAGTTATTGAACTTAATCTGTTAACTCAAGAGTTGGAAAATGAGTTAGTATTGAGAGTTCCACTAGGTGGACCAACAGTTTTATCTGAGTCTTGTCCCGGATGTTTGTTATCTTTTGGAGGTTTCACCTTTGCTGCTAATCTCATACCCTTGGATGTAAATACTTTTCAAGTCATCTTGGGTATGGATTGTCTTGAGACTTATCGAGTGCAACTCGATTGCTGGAAAAAGGAAGCTACCTTTCAACTAGGCAAATTTTCTTGTGTCTTTACCGGAGACAGGAAAGTTCTGCCTACGTGCATAATATAAGCTGCTGTAGCTGATAAGATGTAACAGAAAGGATGTGAAGCGTTCCTTGCTCATGTAGTTGACACCAGAGCAGAGAAGAGCACCACCAGTGTTTATGATGTGCCTATAGTTCGTGAGTTCTCTGACGTTTTCCCAGAAGAGTTACCAGGCTTACCTCCTGTCAGAGACATTGATTTTGAAATTCAGATATATCCAGGTAGTCATCCAGTAGCGCTGCCAGCCTATAGAATGGCACCTGCAGAGTTGAAAGAACTCAAGGTACAGTTGCAGGAGTTGTTAGATAAGGGTTTCATTAGACCCAGTTCTTCACCATGGGGTTCTCCAGTCATGTTTGTTAAGAAAAAGGACGGAACCATGCGTCTCTGTATAGATTATAGGCAACTGAACAAGATCACAATAAAGAATAGGTATCCTTTGCCGAGAATAGATGATCTGTTTGATCAGTTGCATGGAGCAACGATCTTTTCTAAAATTGATTTGAGATCCGGGTATCATCAGCTCAGGATAAAGGCTACCGATATTCCCAAAACAACTTTCAGAACCAGGTATGGGCATTATGAGTTTTTGGTCATGTCGTTTGGACTGACCAATGCCCCAGCAGCCTTTATGGATATGATGAATCGGATTTTCAAACCTTTTCTAGATCAGTTTATTGTAGTCTTTATAGATGATATTCTGATCTACTCCAGAAACAATGCACAGCATGAGCAGCACTTAAGAGTAGTGTTGCAGTTGTTGAGACAACACCAGTTGTTTGCTAAATTTAGCAAATGTGAGTTTTGGTTGGCTGAGGTAGCATTTCTTGGACATGTTATCTCGAGAGATGGAGTTAGTGTGGATCCTAAGAAAGTTGAGTCTGTGCTTCAGTGGGAACAGCCTACGACTCCTACTGAGATCAGAAGTTTCTTGGGCTTGGTAGGTTATTATAGAAGGTTTATAAAGAACTTCAGTGAGATAGCATCACCTTTGACACGCTTGACGAGGAAGGATGTACCATTCGTTTGGTCTGATAACTGTGAGAGAAGTTTCCAGATTTTGAAGAAAAAGTTAACTTCAGCACCAGTGTTGGTTTTGCCAGAAGCTGATAAAGGCTATACAGTGTTCTGTGATGCTTCCAGGAGAGGTTTGGGCTGTGTACTGATGCAAGAAGGTAAAGTTATTGCTTACGCATCTAGACAGCTTAAGAAAAATGAAGACAATTACCCTGTTCATGATCTGGAATTAGCTGCTATAGTTCATGCTCTTTAGACATGGAGTCACTACTTGTATGGCGAGACATGTCAGGTGTTCACAGATCATAAGAGCCTGAAATATATCTTCACTCAGAAAGACTTGAATCTAAGACAGCGTAGATGGCTAGAGATGATTAAAGACTATGATGTGACAATCGATTACCATCCTGGTAAGGCGAATGTTGTAGCTGATGCCTTGAGTAGAAAGTCAAGTTCAACAGCCAATGCATTTTCTATGGCATGTTTCAAGAGAGACTTGCTCGTAGATATGCGAAGGATGAACTTGGACTTGGAGGTGACAAGACAGAATGGGATGATTGCACAGATGCAAGTTAGACCTACTTTTTATAACCAGATTAAAGAGTTGCAGCAGAGTGATGATGAATTATGGCAAATCATGCAGGAGATGCCAGAGGGTAAGAGGACAGAGTTCAGGTTTTCTGATGAAGGCATGTTGTATCTACATGATAGGTTGTGTGTACCTGGGAACAGTGAGTTGAAAGAGCAGATTCTTGAGGAGGCGCATACTTCTATGTATGTCATGCATCCAGGTAACACAAAGATGTACAGAAACCTCAAAGAGCTGTACTGGTGGTCTGGCATGAAAAAGGATGTGGCTGAATATGTGGCTAGGTGCGGGGTGTGTCAGCAGGTTAAGGCTGAACATCAAAAACCTGCTGGTATTTTACAGTCACTTCCATACCAGAATGGAAATGGGAACACATCACAATGGACTTTGTGGTCGGATTACCCAGAACGCCTAAGGGTTCAGACTCGATATGGGTGATTGTGGATAGACTAACTAAGTCTGCTCACTTTCTTCCTGTCAAGTCAACCTTTGATGTTCCAAAGTTGGCTAAAGTTTATGTGAATGAGGTAATTAGGTTGCATGGGATTCCAGTCTCCATTATTTCTGACAGAGATCCAAAGTTTACATCTAGATTCTGGAATCAGTTACAACATGCGTTGGGCACAAAGCTGAAATTCAGTACAGCGTTCCACCCACAGACAGATGGTCAATCTGAGAGGACCATTCAGACCTTTGAAGACATGCTGAGAGCATGCGTACTACAGTTTAGAGGTAACTGGGAAGAACACTTAAGCCTAATAGAGTTTGCTTACAATAACAGTTACCATTCTAGTCTTGGAATGGCTCCATTTGAAGCTCTTTATGGCAGGAAGTGTAGATCGCCAGTTTGTTGGTATGAGGTGGGTGAGAAGGAAATTCTTGGACCTGAGTTAGTTGATGTAACTACTGAAAAGATATCTGTGATTAGGGATCAGTTGAAAGCTGCACAGGATAGACAGAAGAGTTATGCTGATAGACGACGTCGACCTCTTGAGTTTGAGGTTGGCGACGAGGTTTATTTGAAGGTTTCACCGTGGAAGGGAGTGCTGAGGTTTGGCAAGAGGGGTAAGCTGACCCGTAGGTATATGGGTCCATATCCTATTGTTGAGAGGATAGGACATGTAGCTTACAGGTTTGATTTTCCGTCTGAGTTGGCAAATCTTCATGATGTCTTCCACGTGTCTATGCTGAAAAAGTGTCATCCCGGTACAGAAAAGATTCTAGATCCAGAACCGACACAGCTTAGATCAGATGTGTCCTATGTAGAAGGACCAGTACAAATAGTTGATCACCGGATCAAAAAGCTTAAGAACAGGGAGATACCTTTAGTGAAGGTTTTGTGGAGAAACCATAATCTTGAGGAAGCTACGTGGGAGCTAGAGTCTGAGATGCGTAGCAAGTTCCCTTTTCTCTTCTAGAATTTCGGGACGAAATTCTTATAAGGGAGGGAGATTTTTACGACCAGTGTCAAGCTTATCCCGTAAGTACGCTGTTAAGCATGTGTTTAGCTGATGTGTTGAGTTATAAGCTTGTTTTTGTTAAAAATATTTAAAATGGATATGATATGTGCTTAACGTGTTTTCTAGCTTCTAAAGCGTGTAGAATCTTACGCTTGAAGCGTTGCCAGAAAAACCGTTCGAATCCGACCTTCGAGTCAAAAGTTGCAAGTTTTGGGCTTCCAGGGACCTGATTGTAATTTTGCGAAAGTTTGAAACTTTGCGATTAGGCCCCTAAGTTTTCTCCCTTATCCTACCTCTCTTCCTTTCTCATTTCATTTCATAGAAACGAGAGAACGCTCCTGCGTTCTGCTCCTTGCGTGAGAAAGAGAGAAAGAGAGAGAGAGAGAGGGAGCTGAGGAGGGAGAAGCTCTGGAGCTTCGTTTTTCTCTGATCAGTTGCTGCAGATCGTCCCTTTCCCCCGTAGATCTTCATCTTCATCGATTCGAATCGATTTCATAGCTGGAGCTGTGTTTGCAAGGAAGACGGTTTGGTGATTGGGGTGCACGGTGCAGCCCCAGTTCGTTTTCTTCCTTCCTTCAGGTACGGTTTAGTCATATACGTCGTTTATGATCGTTTGGTGGTGTTCGCTCGAAGTTTGCCCGTCGATTTGAGATAAATCGACTTCTGCAGGCCGTTTTTATGTTCTGCCTGTGCGCGGTTCGGCCGAGTTTCAATTCGGTCGGCCGAGTTCTTATTTAGGGCTTTTGTACAGCGTTTTCTGATCGACCGAGTTTTGGTCTTGGATCGGCCGAGTTTCCTAATTAGATATACGAACAACGTTTTGGTCGGCCGAGTTTGGTCCTGATCGGCCGAGTTTCCTTTGTAGGTTTTTCAAGCGGTGGGTTGGTCGGCCGAGTTCCCCAGGGGATCGGCCGAGTTTCCAGTTGGTCGGCCGAGGTTGGTCGGCCGAGTTTCAGGATTTGGGAAGTGATCGGCCGAGTTCCATAGTGTTCGGCCGAGTTTCAAGTGGTGAGTGGCATTTCATTTAGAAATCATTATTTAACTCATTTTAAATGTCTAATTGCTTCAGTAATAGTATATTAAGTTCATTGGAACTTGAAATGTGTGATAAGAATGATGAGAAAGAAGAAATTCTGTGTTTTATTGTTATAATGTGTTATTTCTGTTATTTGTTAATCAAGTGTAGACCTAGATGCCCTAACACCGTAGAACCCCTTAGACGGGTCTGCAACTTTGGGGTGAAACTCGTGTTGCAACATCATCCGTGCTTGTGTCGCAGACAAACGAGGAAAGAGAAAAAGGGCAGTGTCTAACAACAATTGTGCTTGTGTCACAATGGCATTGCGATATCACCAGAAAACTTGGTTATCTAACACCATTCGTGCTTGTGTCGCGAAGGTAACCCTGTGACTCTCCGCCAGTGTACTCAGATTTAAGGAGAAGTCGAGAGCACACGTGGTTGTGCGAGGAGGCCGAGGAGCCTGTGTCCTGTGCAGACCAGGACGAGTAGTCAGACTTAGCACTCCCCGGGTGTGTCGCTAAGTCTTGTACGGTGGGGCCGTAGCATGGACTTGTTGCGGATCCTTATATGCAGAGTACACTGTATATATTTAGGGCAAAATAATAAAATGGATAAATAATCATGTAGGATCACAGTAAATTTATATAACTGTCTATCTACTTGAAATACCTGATGATGCTTAGAAATGTGATTATTATCTGTATATCTGCTATGTCAATAGAATTGCTCTGCTTAAACTGTATACCTGTTTACTTTCAGTTATTAAACCTGACGAGTTGTTTATTGATAGCTAAGTGAAATGTTATTCACTGAGCGAGTAGGCTCATACCTCTACTCAAACATTTTCAGGTCGGCACCAGCATCAGGAGTCAGAAGGATCGTATCATCCTAACGCTTAGTTGATAGAAGGTTTGTAGTTAGTCTAGTTAGAGGTCTCTTAGTCCATTCCCCTCGATCTTTGGGACGAGGTGTGAGTGAGAGAGAGAATATGTACAAAGATGTAAATTAACTGTTATGCTTTATTTATATATCGAACAATGTAATATACTGCAAACTCTGTTTATATTTCTTGTCAGTTAATAGAAATGCTTCCGCAGCTTGTTTAGTTTCGTTTACAGCATAAATCAGAATTTTCCTATTTATGTCGTTAATTGTTTTAAAATGTAATGACATGGTTGATTGTGTGTAAATCCCACCTGTCGTGCCTTAATCTCGTGGTTTGCGGTTAATGTGAGATTGGGGCGTGACAGGGTAACACCACTATTCCCTTACCAGGGTTAGGGTTTACCATCAATTAGGCTTTCTTTCACATATCATTACCCTTCATTAAGAATAGGGTTTTCCATTATTAACCATTTAGGTTTTCAAGATCATATTATCAATGATCAAACCCTAGTTCATTGCTCCCCACATCTAGGAGCCAACATTTATACCATAAGTATTCAATCATACTTATTTATTCTCACCAATTATCATTAAATGATTATCATCACAAGGTATGAGTATCTCTCTCACCCTTAAGTTGAGAATTAACAAAACAACCATGTTAGTTCACTTTCAATTCAGCTCTAAGTCAAGCATAGACCACCACGGCCGTGCTACCTTGCACGGTAGTGCAGAGTAAAGTCGCCACGGCCGTGCTGCCTTGCACGGTCGTGCTACATAGGATCATCACATGAATCATATTTATATATATGAATTCTATTATTTGATCCTTTCAACACTTGATTAGGTCACATCAACCCTTCAATCATATGCATACAACTATGATTAACATAGGGTACCAAGTCATTGGTCCTATAAGTAATTAGGGATGCATTCCCAATTAGGGTTTCTCATGAAATCACCCACAATTAGGGTTCCACATGGATGCACCCTCAATTAGGGTTTCACTTGGAATCACCCTCAACTAGGGTTTCACATTGAATCACCCTCAACTAGGGTTTCACATGGAATCACCCTCAACTAGGGTTTCACATGGAATCACCCTCAACTAGGGTTGAATTCAATAACCCTGTCAATTAGGGTTTATGTTCATGTTTAGGGTTTCATGATCTCTTTGATTAAGGATCATAACCCTTATACACGACATGATTCATATTCATGTATGAATTCATGCTATCAGCTTCTTAACTTGATTAGGTCATATCAACTCTTCAGTCGAGTACATACAACTATGATTAACATAGTGTATCAAGTCATTGGTCCTATAAGCAATTAGGGATTCATCCCTTAATTGGCACTTAATCACTTAGGTACTATTAGGGTTTCAACCTTTGTACCTTCATTTATTACCATTACTAATCATCATTGGATCAATAGAACATTCATCATCTTAATTCTCAAAAATTGAATTACATTGGACCTCCATTACATAAGGTATCCAAATGAATTAGGGTTTCCAATGTTGATTCCTTCAATCATTGGATTCATGGAACCAATCATCAATTGGACCTACCCTCATACTCCAATTGAGTTTAATAGGTCAACCTTCAACTGATTTGACCCTCAATTGATCATCAATTAGGGTTTGATTCAATTGAATTAGGATTTGGAATCGATGATTCAACAACACTAATCAATGTAAGACTAGTTGCTTTGAAACCATTGAACCATCATCCAAATTGGGTATGACCTGACCCCAAACGGTCTTGAGATCGTTTGGATGACCTCCAAATGGTATTGAGACCGTTTTCCCATCATATCACTCAAATCCAAGCCATCCAATTAAGGTTTGGATCATTGGATTGATCACCAAATCAGCATTGCATTGTATAACAACTTGGTACCTTTAGACCTTCAAACGCCTAACCATACTCAACCCTAGACCTCCAAACGGTCTTGGGTGACCACCAAACGGTCTTGAGACCGTTTGGATGAGCTCCAAACGGTCTTGAGACCGTTTGCCCATCATATCACTCCAATCCAAGCAATCTAATTAGGGTTTGGTTCATTGAAGTGCTCACCAAATCAGCAATCTATTGCAGATCAACTTGATATCATTAGACCTTCAACCACTGAACTATACTCAACCCTAGACCTCCAAACGGTCTTGGGTGACCACAAAATGGTCTTGAGACCGTTTGCCCATCCAACCTTTGGATTTTAGTGAAAAATCATCATGAATTGGTCTATCGAGTTGATCAACAAATCAGCATTTAGTTGCAGTATGATTTGGTACCTTTGGACCTTCAATTGGTCAACTATACTTGACCCCAGACCTTCAAACGGTCTTGAGGTGACCCCAAACGGTCTTGAGACCGTTTGGATGATCCCCCAAACGGTCTTGAGACCGTTTGGGCTAATCAACCCAAAATATCAAATTAGCTCATTGTGATTTCAGCACTGATTTCAATTAGGGTTAGCCCAATTGATTAGCCTTCAACTCATGACTCGTTTGGAATTAATCCATCAAATTTGGTGAGTCATTATATCACATAATAAGGAACAGTAATCCCAAACGGTCAACACTTGGTCAACTCACTCAAACGGTCTTGAGACCGTTTGCCCAAAAAGTTCAATTAAATCAGATTGAAAATCAGCACTTAATCCAATTAGGTTTCCCTAATTGATTAGGCTTCAACTCACGATTACTTTGGAGTTAACCCCTCACATTTGGAGGGTCATTAACCAACATCATTATGAACAGGAATCTTAAACGGTCAATGCTTGGTCAACCATCTCAAATGGTCGTGAAACCGTTTGCTCAACCAGGTCAAGTTAATCAGGTTGAAAATCAGCACATAATTCAATTCGATTGCCTAATTGATTGGCCTTCAACTCTCGATTCCTTTGGAGTTAATCCCTCAAATGTGGAGGGTTATCAGCCTACATAATTAGGAACAAAATTCCCAAACGGTCAACGCTTGGTCAACCATCTCAAATGGTCTTGAGACCGTTTGCTCTCAAACGGTCTCAAACCGTTTTCCCTTAAACGGTTTGCTGAAACCGCATAGCCTATCAAATGAAAACAATTTGGAGTAGCTATCAAAACGGTTTTGCTTGGTAATTTTCTTTGGATAAGCATCTAGGATTATGTCATCATCCCCTTCCTTCGAACAACCAAGAACAGCAACCGTTTTTGATGGAATTTGCAGCAAAGAAGCAAAAGTTTATCAAATTGAAGAAATCAATCAACAAAGCATAGAAGATTGATGCAATAGCAATGTTTGAGGGTTTAAGTTATAAAACCCGCCTCCAATTGAGCTCCAAAGCTCCACGCTCACGCCATTAATGGTGGATGAAGCTCTAGCAACTCCCCCTAGGCTCGTCCTCAAGCTTTTGATTGCAAAAGTTGGCTAGGGTTGAAGAGGAGATCGAAATAAGAAGGAATCCATAATTTATTTTCGATTTCCACCATGAAATCAAGGAGAACGAAGGTCAAGGGCTCACCCACAGGTTGGGGACGTGCTCCCTGCTCCTCCCTAGCTCCATGGTCGGTTTTGCAAGCAAGGGAAAGAAGAAAATCCGAAAAAGGCCTTGGTTTGGGCTTAGAAATGGCACTTTTATAAGGAAATTGATGAGAGAGAAAATGCCTTATAAAAATCCAATTAATCCCAATAAAGTGGCCGCCTCTTCCCCCTCAACTCCCTTAAGGACGAGGCACCTTCCTTTGCCTTTAATTCTCCTTCATTATCCTTGATTTAAAGAAAATCAAATTAAGCACCTTAATGCTTATTATATTAATATCCATATGTGAGTGGGTTTTCTTTTTCTTATAATAAGGTGAGTGGAATTTCACCTACTTAGGATATTTTCGTTCCTTATCTTGGCAAAGGAACGTCCATCCTTATTCAAAATCAACCCAAAACATTTTGGTTGAAATCCCTTCAATTATTTTTATTCATTTTTGCCCTAAATCAAATTAGGGTTTCAATTAGGCATTAATCTTGATTATTTTAATATCAAGATTCTCTCTCCTCCAACTTAATTCAAATGAGGCACCCATCTCATTTTATTTGCTCTACATGATTCCAAGAAACATTGGGGACCTTATTGAAGTGGTAATTTTCTTATTGAACCCTAGGTTTTGGGTAAATTGCACATTACACCAAAACTGGGTTTTAATGCACAAGGATTGCTTTACAAGCTCTATCTTGGTGTCCAGGCTTGTGGCAACCATACTACTACATCATATTCATCCTTATGGTGTCTAAACATCAGAGGAACATCTTATCATATGCAATTTGCAAGTTAACCCCTCAACTTGGGTAATTTGCACTTTAGTCCAAAATAAGCAAACATTGCTTCAACATTGTTCAAACATGACCAAAATTGAAACATAAGTTTCTCATGAGCCCTAATTACTTTTCCCAAGATAAGATTAAGAATCTACTTAACCTTATTAAGCAAAACAATCTAGGGTTAATTCATAACCCAGGTCAGGGATGTTACAATAAGAACCATGTCAAATGCTGGCACCGTTGTCGTGGACAACAAAATCATCTAGTTAAATCTAGTTCTATTAAGTATAATTTAGGATTTTGCTTTTAATTTTGATACAATCGAGCATCTACTTGAATTTGACTCTACTCCATCCATCTTACTTCTGAAAGATCTTTCCATCCTAGGTACCCTCAAAGACTAGTGCATGCACCGCTCGAACAATTTCGGCCTTACTGCTAGCTTTGACCCTGAGATAGAAAGAACCTTTCATCGTCAGAGTAGAGAGAACCAAGCTAGGATGACACAAGAGAAGGAAATTGCCTGAAGGGTAGATCAAGCCCTTAATGCACAAAGAGAAAGGCTTATGCAAGAAGCCCGAGCTACAATTCAAGAAGAAATCCAAGCATCTCAACAAGATGAGTTACAAAATGACCTTTGAGAATTCTCAATCCTTAAAGCTTCTAATGTTCACCACCCAGTAAAACCTCCTCCCATCAATGTTGCTAATTTTGAGATTTGGGCACATTGGGTTAAGCTGCTTCAGAATAGCCCTTTCTATGGTAAGCAAGGAGAAGATAGTCAAGAACATCTTCTGAGGTTTATAGATCTATGTGCTATGATAAAGAAAAATGGAGTCACAAATGATGTGTAATGACCCCGCCTCCCGGTAACCCCCAATTAAGGGAGACCAAGAGGTCAGAGCCGTTATCCCAATTTCCTGGATCATAGGTTCAACAAATAATCAGTAATAATTATTAAATTCTACCATGACTATATTGAAAGCTGGAATAAAATAAAACTTTGCATACCTTTTTCAAAAACTTGGATATCAATCTTCTATCCACATCTGGACTCTATTCTAACTAATCCTCCTTCACTTTATTTATTAATTTCAAAATATTCCACTTTACTATTTATCCTTTTCAATTTGTACCTAAAATGTCGACAAACAAAACATCGGTCAGCATAAATGAATATGTTAGTATGTGGGGGAAACAATAATCGTTCAATTAATTGTAACAACATATTGCAACCAATTAGGATTTAACAAACAACTTTACGTTTTAAGCATAACTACTCAATCCATACATACCCTAGCCTCTGTGTTGTCCCTGCAGTGGACCCAAATGCTACCTTCCTTATGGTAGATCCCCATTAAACACCTCATGATCCTACCTAATGGGTGAATCAATTTCTAGGGTTGAGTCGCATGACACTACCCATAGGTAGCCCATTCCTTAACTCATGGTGTGCTAAAGAGTCTCATGGCACTACACGTGGGTAGCCCAATTCCTAACTCATGATAACCTGATGTCCTACTTAACAAGTAGGCCATGTACTAGGTTACCCTTTTAATCATTATCAAAGCCACGGAGGAGGACCAGGATCTGAGCCAGTCATGTGTATATATTTATGGTGATAATCATAGTCACTTTATAGTTGCATGAAATCAAAGTCATCCAAGTAATTATTTCTAGGCAACCGATAAAACATCCAGGAATCACCGTGAAACTAAAGTGATTAACCATAAGTGTAACCACATACATGTACTCTGATTTGAGATAGAATCAACAAAGTAGAAAACCAATCAAGCAAGCAAGTACACAACAAGAATCCTGAAATAAACATACAATTTCCTATTTTTACTCATGTCATGAAGATCTATCCAACCTAACTTGCTTCCTAGAGTTCCTACTCCTTTTTAGGGTTTCCCTTATAATTAGGGTTTTGGTTTCACTTATATTACTACAAACCCTAAGTAAACAAAATTATTCATGAACCATAAGGATCATATCCTATATCTTATAATAGGCTTAGGATCATCATTTAACAACTTATTTTCATATATTTTGAATTAAACATAATCATGTCTTCTTTTACCCTAAATTAGGGTTTCTAGATGCATTATCATTCATACTTGGTTTAAAACCCTAAAACATGCAATTATTCATCTAGATCAGGTTCAATTCTACCATTATCATTCAATAGGTTACTATTACTCCATTTATCCAATTAAGCATCATAGACTCAACCATCAATCTCAATTAGGGTTTCTAGCCTAATTTCAAAGAACTTTTCATTAACTTAGTATACTTTTGCCATTAGGAACGAAATCAGGTTCTCAAACTATTTTTATTGTGTTCCTCATATTTTTCTAAGAAACTTTTATATATTAACTTTATCCATCGGAGCTTCCTAGCAATTTCTATGATTTTTTAAGTTTATCACTTAATTGACCAATTAGAAACTGACACGTCAGCATACAATCTTTACCATAACTCAGTGTAGAAAAAGGAGGAAAAGTCTCGACCGTCCTTGGGTCATGTACGTGCAATCAGGGGTACAAGTGTCATTTGACTCTATTCCCTTTCTTCTTCCTCGCGACGTGCTCCTGTAGTAGAGACGTCCGTCGTGCGCACACCTTCATCCTCCGGCGCTGGCGACATGAGGCAACATGGGGAGGGTATCTGCACCTCCACAGACCCTTTTCAGAGCTAGTCTGACCCTCGGCAGAGGGGTTTCTCGATCGGAGATGGGGTAAGATAGTCCCCATCTTCTCTGTTGTTGCAGTCGGGCCAAAGGCCTAGAGCAAGGCTCCGGTAGCAATATGGGGCATGGACGATCGAACAGGGTCCGTCCCGAGGTTGTACTCTTTCTCACTACATCCTCCAGTGACCTCAGCCATCAAATCAAACCTCTACATCATCGGGGAACTGCTGAAGAAGGAGGAGGATCGAGGTCAAGCTATGGGCGCCAATTCGCATAGGCCAGGGATCTGTGAATATTGTTGCACGATGCAAGCACATATTTCTCTCTTTTATAGCCCAGGTTTCGGCCTTCTCCCGATATCCTTCCCCTTCGAGCAGAAGATAGAAAACAATAGGTCTTCAATCGCTACTAGGAAACAAGAAGGAAACTTTCCTTCTACTTTTATTTGATAAAACCCCATAATAGGAAAATCATTATATATTTTCCTCAAAAGCCTCTCTTCACACCAAAAATTAGGAGAAGTCGAATCATGGTGTTTCCTTTTATTGGAACCAAAAATTAACTCAAAATACCCTCATATCTATAGGATTCTAGATTTCCAAAATAAAACTAATTTTTTTATTAAATAAATGACTTAAGCCACAAGGTATCTTGGAACCACCTGGATTTTCTCCCACCATCTTAAATAGGGATTATCTCTTATCTAAAATTGTTAGAACATTAATCTTGGGCACAAAATTCCCTTTTTCCTATTTTGATTCTCAAGAACTTATATGTAAACTTTTAATTAAATGTCACATATCCTTTTTTTCTTTATCATTTTAATTCCAAACTTTAAGAGAAAATCCATAATGGCTTAATCTTATTATGCGTCAACTTTGGGGTTCAAACTCAAAAGTATGAGGGACTTTTCTTCATATGAAAGTTGTTCATTAACAAAACCAAATTAATTGATATTTCCTCTTTCTTCTGCTATTATCTTATCATCTTGGATTCCTTGGACCTCAAGGAACCCTAAATCATGAAATCCACCTTTGGGGAATATTCCTTTGCCTTCTAGAGGTTTCTACATCTTTCTTTTCTCCATTTCTTAATTATTCATTTATTAATTGAATTTCCTTTTTCTTTTCCTTGTTATTGGGCCCAATAGCCAATAAGGCCCACGAAACAACCACACAAGGCTATTTACAAACAAAATTCATGCATTCAATCAAATGACATCATTATTTGTTCATATATCTTTAATAGGAGAAATTACATTTCTCCCTAAAAGAATTTGAAAATTGGGGTTGTAACATGATGCCATGAGACTCTATCTTTTCAAATACTCTCTTGCTGACAGAGCCATGAGTTGGTACAATGCTTTGCAATGTGAACCCATCACCACCTGGGAGCAACTTCAAAATGTCTTCCTAGAAAAATTCCATCCTCCTTCTCTCACCTATGAAATTAGGGGCCGAATAACACAGTTCACTCAGGTCCCTGGTGAAACCCTTGCAGAAGCATGGGAAAGATACAAAGAGCTTGTGTGCAAGTATCCACGCCATGACATTCCTAAGAATCAACTCATCAAAATCTTTTATAGGGGTGTGGATGATGATATCAAGAAGTTCTTAGAATCCTCATCTGGGGAAACTTCATGCGTCAAAGCTATGATTGTGCATGGAAGGTTGTCACCCTTAGATCTAAAAATCAAGCCAACTGGGGTAGACCTGTAAGTAAAGGAGTGCTAAAGGTTGCTAATGGCAGAAGCTACTCCTGAGTACAATTCTATCGCTGAGTCTCTTAAGCTTCTAGTTGTCAAGAAAGACCAACTTGAATCATCTTTTGCCGCCTATGAATGAAGACGTCCGCCCCCTCCACAACAAGAACAAGTCAAGTCAGCTTCACTGTTTTGTGAAGCATGTAAAGGCACCGATCATTCTATGCTAGCCTGTAATATCCTCTATGATGTTGTTCTGGGCAATACTTGTGCCCAAGGAGATAATGATCAAATGAAAAAATCTGAATGTTGTCAACACTATCCTTGGTCAAGGATATTATAATCCGAATCAGAACAGGAACCATCCTAGTTTTCAATATGGAAATCCTTCAGGAGCAGAAAACTCACGAAAACTTGGTTTGAATAATCAACAATGAGGCTCGCCAGGATTCCAGTATAACTAACAACAAAATTTCGGGAATCAAGGGAACTTTAGAGGTAACTTTTAGAATAGAAACTAAAACAATTATCAGAACAATTCTCATTTCCATAATCCAAACCAAGTCCCTTATCAACAATAAGGACAGCAAGCCAGTCCCGTCTCTCCTAATGACAAACTCTCAACCATTGAGAAGATGTTGCAGTCGCAACAGACTATGATAGCGAACTAGGAATCCCATAAGAAGGCTATTGAATCTCAATTAGCTCAACTGTCAGCTAGCCTCAAGCCACCTGCTGGAGCTTTTGCTGGACAACCAGAGAACAATCCTAAACATCCAGAGCAATAGAAGGTTGTCACCACCAGGTCTGGAAAAGACTATTTTGGTCCTCCTGTCAAGACACCCATGGTTGTTACAGATGATGATGGTCTTTTGATTGCCCAAGACTCTATAGTACATGAATCTCAACCGAAAGAACCACCAACCGCTGATAAGACCAACAAAGCAATTTCAGAAGAACCTATTGTTACAGAAGAAGAAAACACACCTGAGCCAGATGTGCCAGTGTACAAGCCTCGTTCTCCTTTCCCAGCTCGTGTGAAGCAGATAAAGCTAGACACATGTTTCAACAAGTTTAAGGAAGCAATGAAGAATCTTCATGTTGATATACCCTTTCTTGATGCTCTGGCTTATATACCATCCTAGACGAAGTACTTGAAGCCTCTCCTCACAAGGAAGTATATAACTAAAAAATATGAGACAATTAAGTTAGCAAAAACCACTTCTGATATCATTTAGAGCAAGATGCCCAAGAAGCTGAAAGACCCAGGATCCTTTGGGATTTTGTACCATATCGGTGACTCTTCATGTAAGAAGGGATTGGCTGATCTTGGATCTAGCATCTCTATAATGCCACTTAGCCTTTGCAAGAGGCTAGGGTTTGCGTAACTGGTTCCAACTGGCATGACCATATAGCTTGTTGACAATTCTATGGCTCTCCCTTTGGGAATCATCAAGGATGTCCCAGTCAAGGTAGGAAAAGACTCTTATATCCCATGTGACTTTGTCATAATGGACATAAAAGAAGACGCCATATACCCTCTTATCTTTGGCTGTCCATTCCTTGCCACTACGAGAGCTCTGTTTCATGTTGAAGCAGGAACCTTGCTCCTCAGACTAGGTAAAGAAATCCTCGAGTTCAAGGTTTTTAAAAGTCTGCGAAGACCAAGCATGCAAGAAGAAGTCTAGTTGATTGATTTCATAGAGAAAATGTCACTCTTTACATAAGAGTATTATGAACAAGACGGTCCTTTAGAAGTGGCTCTAACAAACCCATCTGCTGACAACTCCATAGATGAATAAGTGAAGGATTGCGTTCTCCAACTTAATGTTGTCGAAGAAGATCCTGAAGCTAAATTTGAGGAACTCAAACCTGTGAATGTAGCTAAAGATCTATGTGAGAAACCAGAAGCTCCTAAAATGAAACCCCTACCCGAGGGACTAAAGTATGTGTTTCTGGATGATCTCAAGGTCTGCCCAGTTATTATAAATTCCGATCTAACAACCGAACAAGAAGATAAACTCCTGAAAGAATTAAAAGAAAGAAGGAAAGCTATCAGCTACAAGATGAGTGATCTCACCAGCGTCAGTCAAGCACTCTGCATGCACATAATCCCCATGGTATAAGACCATAAGCTGACTGTCGAACATCAATGAAAGATTTATCCAAATATGAATGAAGTAGTCCACCTTGAAGTTATTAAATTGCTCAATACATGGATCATTTATCCTATATCTTACTCGCCATGGGTGAGTATTGTACATGTTGTTCGAAAGAAAGGTAGCACTATTGTGATACAAAATGAAGATAATGAACTCGTCCCCACTCAAAGAGTTACTGGGTGGAGGATATGTATCGATTACATGAAGTTGAATAAGGAAACTCGTAAGGATCATTTCCCGATGTCTTTTCTAGACCAAGTTCTAGAGGGACTGGCTCACCAAGAATAATTCTGCTATCTCGATGGTTACTCTGGATTCTATAAATCCCTATATATCTAGATGACTAAGAGAAAACTACTTTTACTTACCCCTTTGGACCATACACATTTAGAAGCATGCCATTCAGGCTATGTAATGCGCCTGCAACATTCCAACACTGCATGGCAGCCATATTTGTTGGTCTTATTAAAACTATTATGGATTTTTTTTATAGATGATTTTTCTGTATATGGGGATTCATATGACACATGCCTGGAACACCTCTCCATGGTCCTAAAACTATGTGACGAAGCACATCTAGTGCTAAATTGGGAGAAGTGTCACTTTATGGTAAAAGAAGGCATAGTCCTTGGCCAAAGGGTCAGTAATCGAGGAACTGAAGTGGATAAGGTGAAGATCGAAGTGATTTCCAACCTCTCTATCCCAACCAATGTAAGAGAGGTTCGCACGTTCCTTGGTCATGCAGGCTTTTACAGAAGGTTTATCAAAGATTTCACTAAGATAACCAAGACTATGACCAACTTGTTACTAAAGGATGTTGATTTCCATTTTGATGAAGAATGCATCAAGATTTTCAACAACCTGAATCATGCTCTTACAACAACACCTATCATCCGAGCTCTAGATTGGGGGCAACCATTCGAAATAATGTGTGATGCCAGTGACTACGCAGTCGGTGCCATTTTAAGCTAATGTATAGAGAAGAAACATCATGTCATATACTATGCAGCGAAGACCCTTGACGAAGCTTAGAGGAATTATGCAACTACTGAGAAGGAAATTCTAGCATTTGTGTATGCCTTCGACAAGTTCTGATCCTACCTCATTGGTTTGATGGTCATTGTTTACACAGATCATGTTGCTATTCTTTACCTCTTGAAAAAGAAAGATGCAAAACCCAAGTTGATCAGATGGATTCTCCACTTGTAAGAATTTGATCTAGAGATAAGAGATAAGAAAGGTACATAGAATGTTGTGGCTGACCACTTGAGTCGTATCCATACCCTGGATACTGAAAAGATCCCAATTAATGACTCTCTTCCATATGACCAACTCATGAAAGTCTCACAAGCTACTCCTTGGTACTCAGACTATGTGAACTACCTTGCAGTCGGTGTCATCCACCCTGAATGTAGTGGAAATGCATAGAAGAAATTCATGCATGATTTGCGGCAATATCACTGGGATGAACCGTACCTCTTCAAGCTCTATGATGATGGTCTCTACAGATGTTGTATTGCTGAGGAAGAAGCCCAACTTGTTTTATAGCAATGCCACTCAGGCCCAGTTGGAAGCCATATGAGTTCTAAGAAAACTTTGTTGAAGGTTTTGCAATGTGGTTTCTTTTGGCCAAACATATCCAGAGATGCCTACGATTTTGTTCTGTCATGTGACAAGTGTTAGAGAATGGGTAACATTATGAAAAGAGATGAGATGCCACTTAAGCTATGTCAATAAGTAGAGATTTTTGATGTTTAGGGAGTGGACTACATGGGCCCATTACCATCCTAGAAAAGATAGTAGGACGCAATCAAAAGGATCGGTCAGTAAAATCAATGACGCCTTGTGGGCCTACCAAACTTTTTCAAGACTCCTCTTAGAACAACACCCTTCAGACTCATCTATGGAAAATCATGTCACCTGCCCGTAGAACTCAAACACAAAGCTTGGTGGGCAATCAAACAATTGAATTTTGACATAAAGAAAGCTGGCCAAGCCAGGATTTTGCACCTTCAGGAGCTGCAAGAACTCCAAATGATAGCTTATGAGAATGCCAAAATCTATAAAGAACGCACCAAGTTATGGCATGATGGTCATCTGAAGATGAAAGACATGCAAGTGGGAGACCAAGTTCTTCTTTTCAACTCAGGACTGAGGTTATTCCTAGGGAAACTTCGTTCTCGCTGGTCTGGACCATACATTGTCAAAAGCATCTATCCACATGGTGCATTCACTTTATGGAGTGAGAAGTCATGAGATTTTTTAGCAAACGGACAACGCTTGAAGAGATATTTCACCACAGCTAACATAGGCACTGAAGCAATGTTGGATCTTTCCAAACCAACATATCTACCAGAAAATTGAAGGAATCATGTCGAGCCGACAACATAAAATAAAGGCACTTGTCGGGAGGCAACCCGACCCTTACCTTAGATTTTTACTTTGAGCTTTAGTTTTAGACAATGCATCGCAATATGAATCTTAAGTTATGATAATTTTCATTCTTAAAATTTCAGATTGAGGACACGTCGTTGAAAGGAATGCAACCACATCTGGTGGACCAACCAGCATGATTTTTCCCCTCCATCTCGGATATAGAGTTTGCTTCGGACGATCAAATTTCTATGTTCAGGATGGAGGGTGGGTGGTACATACTTTACTTTCCACCCACTCCTATCTATTTCAGATTTAAGATTTCATCATTGCAATTTTGAGAAACATTTTTCAAAATTTTCAAGTTTTCAAAGTAGTTTGTATAGAAACTTGATGATGTTTTGACACTTTTGTTTCAATCCAAGCCATTACCTAGTCGACTATCCCATTTTTCCATGCTATTTTGAATCATTATACCCTCCTTATCCAAAGTGAAGCCTGAAGGGGGACAAATTCTAAAACTATCCAATGGTTAGAAATCACCGTGTGAAGCATATGAATTTTAACATCATGATCAGTAAGGATGGAAAGTATCTGTCGGACTGAGAGGGATCAAACACATTGTGATTCCTAATTGACTAGTGGAACAATAGCATGTAATCTCCATTGGATCCTCATCAAATCATTATTTGAGCAGAGTATGATAAGGAGAACAACCCAATGCATTGAATTGTAAATCAAGTTGCATTCTGATCTGAACTCTCTTCTACACTTCTTCTATCATCTTCTTACCACTCCATCCATCAAAAGAAACAAAAATAGCCAAAATAGTGCCAAACCCTAAGTTCGGGGTGTCACACCTCCTCCCTCTTTATTCGCTTCTTCCATACCTCTCGTTGTGTAATAGGGGCGTACCACCAAGAAAAGATGCCAATGTGTGCATAGAAAAATGCAATCTCAAGTTGAATACAGGAGAGATTCACACAAAAAAATAATAATAAGAGTTATTGTCAATGAAATTGCAACCATATAATAAAAATCTCAAGTCAAATATACGAGAGATTTATTTCTTCCTTCCATACCACTCATCACTCCCTTTTCCACCTACTGGCACAATGAATGCCTACTTTGCCAAAATCTTGAAAAACACCAGTATCAGATCAGGTGTAAACTTGTTGTTCTACGGGTATCTCTGGTGTAACATCCCTGACCTGGGTTATGAGTTAACCTTAGGTGTTTTGCCTAAATATGTAATTAAATCTTTGTGATTAACTCTGAGCATGTAATTAAGCTTCTCAGAAACGTATATTTCAGTATTTGCTCCTTTTTATTTAAAGTTGTAGCATTGTTTTGATATACAGGGACCTATGTGCAATTTACCCAGTTGAAAGGGTTAGCTTGCAATTTGCACATGATGAGATGTTCCTCTGATGTTGAGACATCATGAGAATCTCTTTGGCAAAGTTTGAGGGATTTCCCAAGCTAGAGCACCAAGGTGCAGCTGTGGAAGCAATCCCAGGGCTTGAAAACCCTAATTTGGGGTAAAATGCAATTTACCCAAATAAAGGGATGCAATTTGTAAATAATGTCATCTAAAGTATCTTTTTAGACTCTTGCCATCATTGAGAGAAGAAATGATGAGGAATTCACCTCAATTGAGTTATCAAGTTAAGAAATAGGCTTTGTGATTGAATAATCAGGGTACATGTGCAATATCCCTTTAAGTATGAACTTTATTATTAGATTGTTCTTCCTTGCCTTCTTTTCTATAACATTAAGATAAGGTTTGTCCTTAGAATAAAGAGGAAGGGACGAGCAAGTAATAAAGGAAGGACTTAGTTGGAATTAAGGGAAACTTATGAACTAATGTTGAAAATCCTACCCCATGTATATAAGTCCTCCTTCCCTTAGTTGCAAGGGAACTTAACCTTCGTTCCCTTACTGTTTCATTTCACCAAAGACGACCAAGGATTTCCTTGGAGCTAAGGAGGACGAACAAGGGGTGCAAGGTAGGTTTAAACCCCTCTTCTTGCCTAATTCCATGGTTAGAATTCGAATTCAAGGTCATCTTCATGGCTAATTCTCGAAACCCTATCTTTCTAGCCGTCTCTTTTCATCCTTCCTTGGAGTTTTCACCTTGGCCAACCTGTGGGAACTCAAGGACACCATTAGAGCTTGGAGCTTGAAAGCTTGGAGCTCAAGAAGCAAGCTTTAGGCGGGTTTTATAACTCTAAACCTATGCTTTACTATGTGCATCTTTATATGCGATTTGATGATAGCTCTTAGTATTTCCCTACTTTTCCCTGCTATTTTGCAAGCAAACCCGTGGGATATCTGTACTGTTCTTGAGTTAGAAGATGAAGGCGTGATTTCCAAGAAAAACCCACCGCTTTTCTTTTCCTTAAACGGTCCTAACAGTTTGCTCTCTCGGACTCAAGACCGTTTGGCCCCGTTGACCGAGCGTGGACCGTATAAGAAATCTGTTCCTAATTATATAGGCTAATTACCCTCAAAATTTGAGAGACTAACTCCAAAGGAATCGGGTGATATGACCTTTTTAAGTCACGACTTTAAATGAATTAATTGCTGATTCTCAAACGGTCTGAAATTGCCTTTTTGGGCAAACGGTCTCAAGTCCATGAGGGGGCTCACGGTCTCAAGACCATGAGGGGGCTCACGGTCTCAAGACCTTGAGGGGGCTCACGGTCTCAAGTCCATGAGGGGGCTCACGGTCTCAAGTCCATGAGGTGGCTCACGGTCTCAAGACCATGAGGGGGCTCACGGTCTCAAGTCCATGAGGGGGCTCACGGTCTCAAGTCCATGAGGGGGCTCACGGTCTCAAGACCATGAGGGGGCTCACGGTCTCAAGTCCATGAGGGGGCTCACGGTCTCAAGTCCATGAGGGGGCTCACGGTCTCAAGACCATGAGGGGGCTCACGGTCTCAAGTCCATGAGGGGGCTCACGGTCTCAAGTCCATGAGGGGGCTCACGATCTCAAGTCCATGAGGGGGCTCACGATCTCAAGACCATGAGGGGGCTCACGATCTCAAGACCATGAGGGGGCTCACGATCTCAAGACCATGAAGAGGCTCACGGTCTTGAAGCCTAAGGGGGCTCACGGTCTTGGAGCTTGAAAGGGGCTCACGGTCTTGGAGGGTCAAAGTGGGCAAACGGTCAACACTTTCAACCAATCTCAACCCAATTGATGATTAATGATTGAAATCAATCAATGTGATTCAAGGTTGACCACATTCAATCATTTGATGATGTAAATGGTTCAATGTTTCCCAAATCAAACCCTAATGATAATCTAGGATAGTAAGGGGTTATTTGACCAAGGTTTTTGACTATGATGATGATCAATGGGGTGAATTACCAATATACCCCTGAAGGGTCAATTGAGTTATACCTTGCTCAATTCAAACCCTAATTACATGAGAATGATGTTTTTAGTCATAATGACTCTATCTAACCTGATCTAGTCTAATGTTATCATCAACCATTAGTATGATGAAAGAGAGAGTACTCTAGAGAGAGAAAGTACCCTAGAGAGAGAAAGTAACTCTAATCACTTAATGGTGATGTTTTTGGCTATGTAAGCCTATGATGACTCAACCCAACCTATATTAGAGTGATGTTGACATCACCTAACCTTATGATGAGAGAGAAAGTACTTCTAGAGAGAGAAAGTACTTCTAGAGAGAGAAAGTACCCTTTTTAAATGGAAACTCAATTGAAGCATCCCCAATACACAGAAATGGGCATAATTAGGGTAGGATCCACCTGTGTGAGATCATAGAAACCCTAATTATGATAAATGATGAACCTTTAACTAATCCAAGAGCATCAATGAAGATGTTACTCATACATGATGATGTTATGAGTTTAATTCACCTTGATGTGAATAGTAAACCCTAATTCAAGGGTAATGGCATGCTTTTGAGCAATAAACTCTTTTTGAATAGAATTAAAGATTTAACTCTTATGACAAAAGTAGGAAGTACATTCCTTATTGTTGTATTACCTTTATCAGATGTATTAACCATGCATGTTCTGATATGAGGGTAATCATATCCAGGTATGGATGTTGATGTTATATTCATTAAAGGCATGTTGTTAGCCTTATGAATAAGCAATGTAATCTGATGCCTTGCCAGTGGCATCCTATGCTGATACTGGGCTATGAGAGCCATGAATACCATCAAGGTCATGCCTTAGAGATGACTTGTGATGAGGATAATGAGAAATGATGATTAATATGAGTTAGGCTTGTTACATTTAGTATTCTTCTTTTATAGCTGCTATGCTATTGTTATTGTTTGAAGGAACATGTATGCTGTTAAAGAATACTGAATGTACCTAACTAATCAAGTATAATGTAGAGCCCTGATCATAGATCCATCATTGTCAGAAATTAAGTGATGGTGAAACAGGTTTTCCTTAGGGAACTCCTGGAGCACATACTTTTGAGTATGTGGGGTACATGGATGTGTAAAACCTTACATCCTAGTGTAGGAAAGTGATGTAGATGTGTAATCCATCCATCCTTCACTATAGTTCCATACCGTATCAGTGGTAGGTAAATATGAAACCTCCTGATGACGAAGACAACACAGATATCCGTATCAGTGGTAGGTAAATATGAAACCTCCTGATGACGAAGAGAGTACAGAACGCCACTGTGACTCTAGAATAGTGAAGGACCAGTTTACCCTGGTGAGCTATAATAGTAGAGACACGAGATGTCCTACAAGTGATCCTCTTACTGACTGAGGAAGGTGAAGGTCATGAGAATCCGGCTCTCTTAATGACCTATGTATGATACTGATGCGGCTTCTCAGCGATCAGTTGGAGTTTGAGTGGTAAGCCTCATCTCCACAGGGCATAATGTTGTTTGTAAAACATAATCAACCATGTAGTATAACTTGTTAGAGATGACTCCAAGTTAGTTGATTGATGTTACATTGCAATAATGTTGATATTCTCCATATCTCCTAAATTGTAGAGATCTTGCTATACCTGCAACTGTATAGAATGTTTTGAAGGCTTTACCATTTAAGATATTCTTTGATGTTATAATAAAGCTTCTGGCGAAGAGTTATAACTCTCGCTGGGACAATTATGTATAATTGTCTCACCCCGAAGGCTTCAACTTTTTAGGTGGACGTCGGAGACGAAGGAACCAGCCTACAGGTGACCAGTCTCAGCAGCAGCAGCACCAGGGGCAGCAGTAATCTCAGGTGGAGATTTGTCCTGCCATGTGGTGTAGTTAGAGTCAGTCCTACGTGTCCTCTGTACTCTCAGGTCTTGGAGTCTTGTGTTATGTGATCTTGAGATTTTGTATCTTGATGTATATAATTACTCAAGAAGTAATTATCCTGAGATGTAAACAGTTACCTCTCTTTATGAAAGAAGCTTTTATGGATCCAAACTCTTGTCTCGAAAAGCTTTAATTTCCCGTGATTTTTGTCTTCCGCTGATTACCGATTCGCTTCCGCTAAGTTTTAATCGTGTTTATGTCATGGTTTGGAGATCAGAGCCCACAATTAGTGGTATCAGAGCTCCAGGCTCAGTTGAGTCTACAGAGGCTTAGGACTTAGGATGTCGAGTCTACCTTTAGTACTCCTTCCTTATCTAATAGAATCTTCTGCTCCTCAGGAGAAGAAGATACATAAGAATGTCAGAACATCGTGATGAGCACGTGGCAGAGAGTAGTGCTAGTGCACCTCGAGGCGGTGCAAGAGTTCCGAGAATAGAACAACCTGCACCTGAGTCGCCAAGAGAGCCACCCCAGTTCGACCCAGTTGACATGAGTGATCCAGCTGTACAGACGATGTTCGGGCAGTTTATGACTGCCATGACACATATAACCGATAGGATGCCCATTCTTGCACCTAGGGCACCTGTCCAGCCTGAAGCACAAGGTATCGGTAAGACGTTCGAACGACTTCGTCGTGTCGGAGCTACCGAGTACTTCGGAACTGCCGACCCTGCAGATGCTGACTTATGGTTGACAGAGTTGGAGAAGGCTTTCAGGATTCTTATGATTCCGGAAGCTGAGAAGGTTAGACATGCTGTCTATCTTCTCAAAGGCAGTGCTGATCACTGGTGGAACATGGAAGAGCAGAAGAGACCTGGAGTAGAGTTCTCATGGGAAGAGTTTCGTCGGGAATTTATCAATAGATATTTTCCAAAGACCTTCCTAGATGAGAAGATCTCTCAGATTGAGAAACTAAGGCAGGGTATGATGAACATTAGTGAGTATGAAGCTAAGTTTATGGAGTTGTTGCGGTTCTGTCCGCACATGGCTTCTACGGATGAGGAAAGAATCAGAAGATTCGAGAAGGGTTTGAATTCTGATATGTCAACCCCTGTGTCTGCCTTAGAAAACAGAGAGAGATTCTCTACCTTTGTTGAGTCAGTCCGAAGGATAGAGAGATCTGTAGTTGAGAAAAGACAAACCCATAAGAGATATCCACAGTTCCAGGGTTCTTCATCTAGGGATCCCAAGAGACCTAGATTCTCTGCACCTAACCCTCCACCACCCAGATCGAGTTTTCAAACTCAATGGACACCAAGCAGAGGTAGAGGACGGAGTCAACCGCTTCAAGGGACACACAGTTCTGCATCAGTGTCAGTTACTGGACCACCCAGACCACAGCAACAGGAGAAGAGTTGCTACAACTGTGGTAAGATGGGACACTTGATGAAGGATTGCAGTTCTAGGGTTGTCGGTGTGACACAAAAAACCCCGAGACAGAATCAACAGGGATCTCAGAATAGACAACACCAAGGAGCAGCTCGAGGACGTGGACAAGCGTCTCAAGCTGGATCATCAGCACCACCTCAACACCAGGCGACTGCAAGGTTCTATGCTATGAACCCACCTGAGGCAGTGGTCAATCCACGGGTAGTGGCAGGTCAGATGAAACTTTTATATTCTGATATGTCTATATCCTGTGTTGTATCCGTTCTGATTGATCCGGGTGCTACGCACTCTTTCATCACTCGTGAAATGATTCGTAACTGCAATGTGACTGTTAGTCATAGAGCAGATAGTTTGTTGTTAGAGACTCCGTTGAGTGGGTCTGCCGTTTTGCAGGAGGTATGTTCTCCCTGCATCCTTTTCTTTTCTGACCATCGCATTCAAGTGGATCTTATACCACTTGATATGCAGGGATTTGATATAATCCTCGGGATGGATACCTTAGAAAGGTATAGAGTTGTCTTGGATTGTGAGTCCAAGTTGGCTGTGTTTGCTGATGAAAGCAACACATGGATCTTTCAAGGTGAAAGAAAGATTCTGCCCACCTGTCTTGTGTCAGCTATGGTTGCTGATAAGCTGTTGAGGCAAGGATGTTATGCATTCTTAGCCCATGTGGTAGATGTTACCAAGGAAAGTTCCAATCCTGCCGAAGTTCCCATAGTCAGGGAATTCGAAGATGTGTTTCCTGAAGAACTTTCTGGTATACCACCACCTCGGGAGATTAATTTTGAAATTAATCTGATTCCAGATACGAAACCCATAGCTCAAACTCCGTATAGAATGGCTCCTGCCGAGATGGCAGAACTCAAGAAACAGCTTCAAGAGTTACTTGAGAGAGGTTTTATCCGACCGAGTACTTCACCTTGGGGTGCTCCGGTCTTGTTTGTTAAAAAGAAAGATGGGTCAATGCGGTTATGCATCGACTACAGACAACTTAATAAAGTGACAATAAAGAATAAGTATCCTCTGCCGAGGATTGATGATCTCTTTGACCAGTTGCGTGGTGCAACAGTCTTTTCAAAGATAGACTTGAGGTCTGGATATCATCAACTTCGTATTAAGGATAGTGACATATCCAAGTCTGCCTTTAGGACAAGATATGGTCACTATGAGTTCACAGTTATGTCGTTTGGACTAACCAATGCACCAGCTGCATTTATGGAACTCATGAATAGAGTTTTTCGACCTTTCCTTGATCAATGTGTTGTCGTCTTCATAGATGACATACTGATTTATAGTAAAGATGCTCAGCAGCATGAGCAGCATCTTCGCCAAGCTTTGACCTTGCTAAGAGAACATAAGTTGTATGCTAAGTTTAGCAAGTGTGAGTTCTGGCTGCCGGAGGTATCTTTTCTTGGACATGTAATATCCGCCTCGGGAATTCGTGTTGACCCTACAAAGGTAGAATCTGTTCTACAATGGGAACAACCAAAGACACCGACGGAAATTCGAAGTTTCTTGGGGTCAGCTGGCTATTATCGAAGGTTCATTAAGAACTTTAGTTCTATAGCTTTACCTTTGACCAAGTTAACCCGGAAAGATGTTCCTTTTTCTTGGAGTGATAAGTGTCAACAATCTTTCCAGCTGCTGAAGGAGAGGTTGACAAGTGCACCTGTGCTAGTGCTACCTGAACAAGGAAAAGGGTATATAGTTTTCTGTGATGCTTCCAAAAATGGACTAGGATGTGTGTTGATGCAGGATAAACAAGTGATTTCTTTTGCTTCCCGACAGCTTAAGAAACACGAGGAGAATTATCCGACACACGATCTAGAGTTAGCTGATGTGGTTCATGCCTTGAAGATCTGGAGGCATTATCTCTACGGAGAAACATTCCAGATTTTCACAGACCACAAAAACCTTAAATATATCTTCTCTCAGCATGAGCTCAACATGAGGCAACGTCGCTGGATGGAGTTAATCAAGGACTACGACTGTACAATTGATTACCATCCAGGCAAGGCCAATGTTGTTGCAGATGCCTTGAGTAGGAAATCAGCAACATCAACCATGAATAGAGCACAACTAAACTCTTTAGTATGCTCTAGAAGAGATATGCTTATCTCTTTAAGGCAAGACAATGTACAGTTGAAGGTGTCATTGCTAGCCGGTTTGTTAGCTGAGATGCATATTAAACCTACCCTAAGAGAGCAGATTAAAGAAGCACAGATAGATGATGCTGCAGTTCAACATATAAGATCTGAGTATGGAAATGAGAAGCAAGATGGGTTTCATGACTCAAAAGATCAAGTAGCTTGTTATAATGGAAGAATGATAGTGCCGGATGTGGACAACTTAAGGAAGTTAGTCCTGGAAGAAGCCCATTCTTCCATGTATGCTATGCATCCAGGGAGCACCAAGATGTATCGGAATTTGAAGGATCTGTATTGGTGGCATGGGATGAAGAAGGACGTTGCATAGTTTGTTCTGAGGTGTCCTGTGTGTCAGCAAGTTAAAGCTGAACACCAGAAGCCTGCAGGGACAATGCAACCTTTACCCATATCACAGTGGAAGTGGGACCATGTGACCATGGACTTTGTTGTTGGCCTACCCAGGACAAGCAAAGGACATGATTCCATTTGGGTAATTGTTGATAGGTTGACTAAGACAACACATTTCTTACCTGTCAAAACAACCTATTCTGCTGAAAGGTTATCAGAGTTGTATGTTCAAGAGATAGTGCGTTTGCACGGAGTTCCTGTCACAATAGTTTCAGACAGAGGTCCTCAGTTTACAAGTCGTTTTTGGGAACAGTTGCACAGTGCCTTAGGCACTAAGCTGAGGTTTAGTACGGCCTTTCATCCACAGACTGATGGACAGTCGGAAAGGACCATACAAACCTTAGAAGACCTGTTGCGAGCATGTGTTCTCCAGTTCACCGGAAGTTGGGATCTACACCTAAGCTTAATAGAGTTTGCCTATAACAATAGCTATCAGCATAGTATTGATATGGCACCTTATGAAGCCTTATATGGTAGACGTTGTAGATCACCCTTGTGTTGGTTTGAGACTGGTGAGCACCAGTTGTTAGGTCCCGACCTGGTGCAGCAAACCACAGAAAAGATTAAAGTTATACAACATAAGATTAAGACTGCTCAGGATAGGCAGAAATCTTATGCTGACAAACGTCGTAGACCCTAAGAGTTCCAGGTTGGAGACAGAGTGTATCTTAAGGTCTCACCTTAGAAAGGGGTCCTTCGTTTTGGAAGGAAGGGGAAGTTAGCTCCTAGATATATGGGGCCTTATCCAATCATTGAACGGATTGGAAAGGTAGCATATAAACTAGAGCTTCCCCCAGAATTACAGAGGTTACATCCTGTGTTTCACATTTCTATGTTGAAGAAATGTCACCCAGACACCGAGTCAGTTCTACAACCTATAGAAGTAGAATTGAATGATGACATATCCTATGAGGAGGGACCAGTGTCAATCCTTGATAAACGAATTAAAAAGTTAAAAAAGAAAGATATAAGTCTTGTGAAAGTCCTCTGGAACCATCGTGGTATTGAAGAAGCCACTTGGGAGTTAGAGGATGAGATGAGAAGGAAGTATCCTGCCCTTTTCTCGTAATATGTTTTATCGATTTCGGGGACAAAATCCTTGTAAGGGGTGGATAATTTGTAACATCCCTGACCTGGGTTATGAGTTAACCCTAGGTGTTTTGCCTAAATATGTAATTAAATCTTTGTGATTAACTCTGAGCATGTAATTAAGCTTCTCAGAAACGTATATTTCAGTATTTGCTCCTTTTTATTTAAAGTTGTAGCATTGTTTTGATATACAGGGACCTATGTGCAATTTACCCAGTTGAAAGGGTTAGCTTGCAATTTGCACATGATGAGATGTTCCTCTGATGTTGAGACATCATGAGAATCTCTTTGGCAAAGTTTGAGGGATTTCCCAAGCTAGAGCACCAAGGTGCAGCTGTGGAAGCAATCCCAGGGCTTGAAAACCCTAATTTGGGGTAAAATGCAATTTACCCAAATAAAGGGATGCAATTTGTAAATAATGTCATCTAAAGTATCTTTTTAGACTCTTGCCATCATTGAGAGAAGAAATGATGAGGAATTCACCACAATTGAGTTATCAAGTTAAGAAATAGGCTTTGTGATTGAATAATCAGGGTACATGTGCAATATCCCTTTAAGTATGAACTTTATTATTAGATTGTTCTTCCTTGCCTTCTTTTCTATAACATTAAGATAAGGTTTGTCCTTAGAATAAAGAGGAAGGGACGAGCAAGTAATAAAGGAAGGACTTAGTTGGAATTAAGGGAAACTTATGAACTAATGTTGAAAATCCTACCCCATGTATATAAGTCCTCCTTCCCTTAGTTGCAAGGGAACTTAACCTTCATTCCCTTACTGTTTCATTTCACCAAAGACGACCAAGGATTTCCTTGGAGCTAAGGAGGACGAACAAGGGGTGCAAGGTAGGTTTAAACCCCTCTTCTTGCCTAATTCCATGGTTAGAATTCGAATTCAAGGTCATCTTCATGGCTAATTCTCGAAACCCTATCTTTCTAGCCGTCTCTTTTCATCCTTCCTTGGAGTTTTCACCTTGGCCAACCTGTGGGAACTCAAGGACGCCATTAGAGCTTGGAGCTTGAAAGCTTGGAGCTCAAGAAGCAAGCTTTAGGCGGGTTTTATAACTCTAAACCTATGCTTTACTATGTGCATCTTTATATGCGATTTGATGATAGCTCTTAGTATTTCCCTACTTTTCCCTGCTATTTTGCAAGCAAACCCGTGGGATATCTGTACTGTTCTTGAGCTAGAAGATGAAGGCGTGATTTCCAAGAAAAACCCACCGCTTTTCTTTTCCTTAAACGGTCCTAACAGTTTGCTCTCTCGGACTCAAGACCGTTTGGCCCCGTTGACCGAGCGTGGACCGTATAAGAAATCTGTTCCTAATTATATAGGCTAATTACCCTCAAAATTTGAGAGACTAACTCCAAAGGAATCGGGAGATATGACCTTTTTAAGTCACAACTTTAAATGAATTAATTGCTGATTCTCAAACGGTCTGAAATTGCCTTTTTGGGCAAACGGTCTCAAGTCCATGAGGGGGCTCACGGTCTCAAGACCATGAGGGGGCTCACGGTCTCAAGACCATGAGGGGGCTCACGGTCTCAAGTCCATGAGGGGGCTCACGGTCTCAAGTCCATGAGGGGGCTCACGGTCTCAAGACCATGAGGGGGCTCACGGTCTCAAGACCATGAGGGGGCTCACGGTCTCAAGTCCATGAGGGGGCTCACGGTCTCAAGACCATGAGGGGGCTCACGGTCTCAAGTCCATGAGGGGGCTCACGGTCTCAAGTCCATGAGGGGGCTCACGGTCTCAAGACCATGAGGGGGCTCACGGTCTCAAGTTCATGAGGGGGCTCACGGTCTCAAGTCCATGAGGGGGCTCACGATCTCAAGTCCATGAGGGGGCTCACGATCTCAAGACCATGAGGGGGCTCACGATCTCAAGACCATGAGGGGGCTCACGATCTCAAGACCATGAAGAGGCTCACGGTCTTGAAGCCTAAGGGGGCTCACGGTCTTGGAGCTAGAAAGGGGCTCGCTGTCTTGGAGGGTCAAAGTGGGCAAACGGTCAACACTTTCAACCAATCTCAACCCAATTGATGATTAATGATTGAAATCAATCAATGTGATTCAAGGTTGACCACATTCAATCATTTGATGATGTAAATGGTTCAATGTTGCCCAAATCAAACCCTAATGATAATCTAGGATAGTAAGGGGTTATTTGACCAAGGTTTTTGACTATGATGATGATCAATGGGGTGAATTACCAATATACCCCTGAAGGGTCAATTGAGTTATACCTTGCTCAATTCAAACCCTAATTACATGAGAATGATGTTTTTAGTCATAATGACTCTATCTAACCTGATCTAGTCTAATGTTATCATCAACCATTAGTATGATGAAAGAGAGAGTACTCTAGAGAGAGAAAGTACCCTAGAGAGAGAAAGTAACTCTAATCACTTAATGGTGATGTTTTTGGCTATGTAAGCCTATGATGACTCAACCCAACCTATATTAGAGTGATGTTGACATCACCTAACCTTATGATGAGAGAGAAAGTACTTCTAGAGAGAGAAAGTACTTCTAGAGAGAGAAAGTACCCTTTTTAAATGGAAACTCAATTGAAGCATCCCCAATACACAGAAATGAGCATAATTAGGGTAGGATCCACCTGTGTGAGATCATAGAAACCCTAATTATGATAAATGATGAACCTTTAACTAATCCAAGAGCATCAATGAAGATGTTACTCATACATGATGATGTTATGAGTTTAATTCACCTTGATGTGAATAGTAAACCCTAATTCAAGGGTAATGGCATGCTTTTGAGCAATAAACTCTTTTTGAATAGAATTAAAGATTTAACTCTTATGACAAAAGTAGGAAGTACATTCCTTATTGTTGTATTACCTTTATCAGATGTATTAACCATGCATGTTCTGATATGAGGGTAATCATATCCAGGTATGGATGTTGATGTTATATTCATTAAAGGCATGTTGTTAGCCTTATGAATAAGCAATGTAATCTGATGCCTTGCTAGTGGCATCCTATGCTGATACTGGGCTATGAGAGCCATGAATACCATCAAGGTCATGCCTTAGAGATGACTTGTGATGAGGATAATGAGAAATGATGATTAATATGAGTTAGGCTTGTTACATTTAGTATTCTTCTTTTATAGCTGCTATGCTATTGTTATTGTTTGAAGGAACATGTATGCTGTTAAAGAATACTGAATGTACCTAACTAATCAAGTATAATGTAGAGCCCTGATCATAGATCCATCATTGTCAGAAATTAAGTGATGGTGAAACAGGTTTTCCTTAGGGAACTCCTGGAGCACATACTTTTGAGTATGTGGGGTACATGGATGTGTAAAACCTTACATCCTAGTGTAGGAAAGTGATGTAGATGTGTAATCCATCCATCCTTCACTATAGTTCCATACCGTATCAGTGGTAGGTAAATATGAAACCTCCTGATGACGAAGACAGCACAGATATCCGTATCAGTGGTAGGTAAATATGAAACCTCCTGATGACGAAGAGAGTACAGAACGCCACTGTGACTCTAGAATAGCGAAGGACCAGTTTACCCTGGTGAGCTATAATAGTAGAGACACGAGATGTCCTACAAGTGATCCTCTTACTGACTGAGGAAGGTGAAGGTCATGAGAATCCGGCTCTCTTAATGACCTATGTATGATACTGATGCGGCTTCTCAGCGATCAGTTGGAGTTTGAGTGGTAAGCCTCATCTCCACAGGGCATAATGTTGTTTGTAAAACATAATCAACCATGTAGTATAACTTGTTAGAGATGACTCCAAGTTAGTTGATTGATGTTACATTGCAATAATGTTGATATTCTCCATATCTCCTAAATTGTAGAGATCTTGCTATACCTGCAACTGTATAGAATGTTTTGAAGGCTTTACCATTTAAGATATTCTTTGATGTTATAATAAAGCTTCTGGCGAAGAGTTATAACTCTCGCTGGGACAATTATGTATAATTGTCTCACCCCGTAGGCTTCAACTTTTTAGGTGGACGTCGGAGACGAAGGAACCAGCCTACAGGTGACCAGTCTCAGCAGCAGCAGCACCAGGGGCAGCAGTAATCTCAGGTGGAGATTTGTCCTGCCATGTGGTGTAGTTAGAGTCAGTCCTACGTGTCCTCTGTACTCTCAGGTCTTGGAGTCTTGTGTTATGTGATCTTGAGATTTTGTATCTTGATGTATATAATTACTCAAGAAGTAATTATCCTGAGATGTAAACAGTTACCTCTCTTTATGAAAGAAGCTTTTATGGATCCAAACTCTTGTCTCGAAAAGTTTTAATTTCCCGTGATTTTTGTCTTCCGCTGATTACCGATTCGCTTCCGCTAAGTTTTAATCGTGTTTATGTCATGGTTTGGAGATCAGAGCCCACATCTGGACTCTTACAAAACACTTAGACATGCTTAATGTTGGAAAAAGTAGGGAGGAAGTGATATTGGAAAACAAACTCAGCAACAAAGATATGGTAAGATGTGTTCAATGGTTTCAGGAAGTTGAGAAGCTTAGTCATACATAGTAGAAGAGGAATAATCATGATGTGAAGATGAGGCAATCACATTAGTTGAAAGTATTCGTTTGGTGACTATTTCATATTTTTTGTTACTCGAGGACCAACAAAATTTAAGTTCGGGGTATTTTGATGAATGCATATTCATTCGGGTTCAATCTCCATGCTGGGCCCAGTTTTGCTTAGTATTTTTGTGTTTATTGTCTTTATCTTCCAATATGTGCATTGTCTGGGATTAATCAAATTTATCCATGTTTTAATTCGATTATTGCACCTATATGCAGGTCTTTTTGAGTCCAAGGGTCAAGTTTGGGCCCTTGTTTATTCTGGCTCACAAGCACTGCATCAAAACCCTCTCTTTCTTTCCTATTACTCTAGCCAACGAACTGCGACCGGCTTCTCCTCAAACAGTGATCGCAGTCTTTTTCTCTTTGCCTACACCGCAGGCTGCATAGCTATAGACTTTGGCCTTCTTCTCTTCCTAATACCACAATCACAGTTTCCCTCCTAACACCGCGACCCTTGGTTCCACCCTCCGCGCCCGCGCTTCCTCCACCACTGCATCGTGGCCTTCCTTCACATCGACCGCGGTTCCTCTCTGTCGTCTGCCCCTCAACACATCCCGCTTCTCCTCTACAACCCACGGTCTTCACCCCTACCGTCACCACACCGCAACCTCACCTTACCCTTCATTCCCTACTGCGATCACGGCTTCATCGCACCTCTTCCACCCCTATTCATCAAGGTCGTAGTGTCAACAAACGACCACTCCAACAATGTCCGTGCTCTTCCTCCAACTACAACCGCGGTGCGCATGACCACGCCCATAGTCTCTTCCTTTCCTACACCCAAGACCTATCCATCTATCTTTACCACACGCCATGATCACGCATGTGATGTTGTTTCTTCTCTAGACCATGACCCGATCTCTACATGACTGCAACCTCAATGCCTCCTGCTGCGACACCAAGGCACAACCTCCGCCAGTAGTGCACCGCAATCAGGAGCACTCACCTGCCTCCTGACCATGCCCACGGTGGGCATATACTACGACCAAGGGGTGAAAGAACAGAATCGTGACCGCAGTTTCATCACAGAAACCATGACTAGCCACTAAAGAACAAACCATGACCACTTGAAAACAGGCCACGACCGTGGCACTTTGCACAGCGAACAGTGCCCAATCGGGCCGATAAATATGCCACCCACCCGACCTATCAAGGCATCCTCTCCAAACGTTGTTAGGCTGTAGGTCTGTCCTAAGCCTAAGGAAACTATCTCTACAGCCAAGAGTCTGCCTTCGTGGTGGTATTACACCCTCATTCATCCAGATCTTAGGTGGAAACCCATATCTGCAAGACACCCCATCCAGATCATGATCTAGATCTAGATATGTTGCATCCACACCGAGCCTACACCGCCATCACATCCACGAGCTGCTCCTCCTGCTATGAGAAAGGACTACGAGAAGAGAGAGAAGGTATAGAGATAAGATCTACCCCATCTATTGTGGTGTTCTTCCCTCCTCATCCAGATCTGCCCCGATGTTGTGTAGAAGACTATCTCTCCACCGAGCTACGATCATCCTCTTCACCATGCTCATGGTTGAATCTTCTCTCTCTCTTGTTCTTCTTGTTTATCTCACCATGAGCGAGTAGTTTCCTTTCACTGGGGTACGTGGACTAGCCCCGCTACCCATGCTTACATGTTCAAATATTAAACATTACATGGCTTGTTTATAACTTTTCATTTCATTGTTAATCGTTTGATGTGTGCTTGTGGATTGATCACCTACTTGAATTATCTATTTCATTCCTATGTTGTGAGAACTTCAATATGTGGGTTTTGAATGTTGATTAACGTGGTTGACTCCTTGACAAGAACTTCTTATGGGATTCCCTGAAGTTGTAAGTGTGTGATCCGTGAGGGGACGATACATCAAGCCCACAGTGATACTTCTATGTGCCTAACGCCCATTTGGGGGGCCCACAACTTCAGTTGGATATCTATATCTTTAGATCCATAAGTATGTGACCTGGATGGCGACGAGACATCTGGTGCCTAAGGTGATGCTTACGCAAACCTAAACATGCTAACAGAGGTTTTGCAGCAGCTCTATTTGGATGGTTATATCTAGCCTGGATGTTTGTGTTTGGATGTGTTTGCATGTGTAGCGGTGGTGAAACTCGGGACCATCCCAACGATTCCCATCATTAATCTTTAATCAACTTTTAATCCTTCTCTTTACTTTCCTTGCATTTAGTTTAATTAACCTCAAACCAACCTCTATTCTAAATATTAGTCTTGATTCAACTAGATTTGACTAGTAAAAGATTCTTAAAAATGTTGTCCCTTGGGATTCGATCCTCAAATATACTGCGATAACACCCATCCACTTGCGGGTGGTATTATTGCACAAGGTTTTGGTAAAACTCAGGGATTTCATCCATGGGTGAGTTTGTTAGTGCAGTAAGAACCACATCAAATTTTGGAACTGTTGCTGGGGACAACAAAATCATCTAGTTGAATCTAGTTCTATTAAGGCTAATTTAGGATTTTTCTTTTAATTTTAATACAATTGAGCATCTACTTGAATTTGACTCTACTCCGTCCATCTTACTTCTAAAAAATCTTTCCATCCTAGGTACCCTCAAAGACTACTGCATGCACCGATCGAACAGTTCCACCCTTACTGCTAGCTTTAACCCTGAGATAGAAAGAACATTTCGTCGTCAGAGTAGAGAGAACCAAGCTAGGATGGCACAAGATGAAGAAATTTCCCGAAGGGTAGCTGAAGCCATTAATGCACAAAGAGAAAGGCTTATGCAAGAATCACGAGCTGCAGTTCAAGAAGAAATCCAAGCAACTCAACAAGCTGAGTTACAAAAAGACCTTCGAGAATTCTCAATCTCTAAAGTTGCTAACGTTCACCACCTAGTACAACCGCTTCCCATCAATGTTGCCAATTTTGAGATTAGGGCACATTGGGTTACACTTCTTCATAATAGCCCTTTCTATGGTAAGCAAGGAGAAGATAGTCAAGAACATCTTCTGAGGTTTATAGATCTATGTGCTATGACTGTGGCATCCAACTTACAAAAACAATATTTACTTAAGCGGAAGCGAATCATTTGCAGCAGATTACTGAAAATCACTAAAAATTAAAACTTTTTGCAAAGAGATCCTACATAGGAAAACTCTTTCATTAAGAACCATTGTATAACATTTACATTCTATTTCAAAAATACATAACTTGTACCAACTCTTCTTGAGGATTACAACATCATCTGCCCTAGTAACATTATATTCAAACATCATAAGAAACCTCAAGGCATCAAGCCAAAATCTTAGATCGATTCATTAAAAACATTAACTATAAACTCTGAGGACCTGAGAGTACAGAGACGACACATAGGACTACTAACTATATCTTGACAGACAATGTCTCCACCTGAGACATTACTGCTGTCCCTGATGCTGTTGTTGATCCTTCTTTGCTATAGGGTTTCTGACTCTTCGTCTGCATCTACCTAAAAACATTGGATCCCACGGGGGTGAGACAATTGTAAATTGCCCCAGTGGGAGATATAACTTCTCTGCCAAAACATTGTTATAGCAGATTATTATAACTACAACTGAACAGGTGTTCTTATGTATTAACAACAATAATAATCATTGAATGAGCAGAGTAAAGTAATCACCTTCCCTGAGGAAAGCATTGTATCAACTCATGGTAGATTCATAATTCACGCCTCTACCTGCATTGAATATAAGGAAATATGAATAACATTTATCAACTAAAAATGCATAAAAGAAATGTAACATCAGCCAATGAGTTTTCTGTATTCAATCCTTAAGCAAACATGCTACACGGATGATTACATTTTACAATTACATTTATGCCCTGAGGAGATGAGGTATACCGCTCATACTCCAACCAACCATTGTGAAGTCGAAATCAGTGTCATACAAGGTCAATGGTAGAGTCGGCTACCAAGACCTCCCTTGTCCCGGTCAGTACAAGATCAAATGCAGGACATCTTGTGTCTCTTCTAAATAGCTTTCCAGGGTATACTAGAAACTTCGCTATTAGAGTTACAGTGGTGTGTTGTACTCTCTTCGTGATTGCGAGATTTCATGTTTATCTCCTTCGATCTGGCATTAACATTATTGGGAGATGTGTACTGCATCTGTCCCAATCATTGGGGGATTCATGATACATCCATCCCGATACAAGTAATGAATGATTGAGAGGTTTATTGTTTACCATTCCTCAATTCCCTCATTATGACGTCAGGATACATTCGCCCATTGACCCCACATATTCAAAATATGCGTTTCGGGTTTTGTCGCGGAGCACCCATTTCACCATCCAGTAAGTTCTGACACTGATGGATAAATGTCCAGGGCTCTACATGATATGATTTCAATTGATTAATTAAATACATTAGCATATTCTTTTAGCATCAGTCAAGTTCTCAAACAGGAATCATTATGACAATTGTTACAAAGAAACATGCAGGCTCTTATCTATAACTATACCAAAACTTATAATTCATTGGGATCTTAATCCCTTATCTCCTTACTTGAAATTTCACATCTCATAGCAACATCATTATTTTACTTATCAAGCTGGGTATTCATACCCTCAATTCATCACTATCATTGTTACCACTTGTTAGGTAACTATTACCTTCTGGTCCTCAGACCAAGGTGTACATAATACTTGATATACAAGTATCTCACATGGATCACGAGGCCTATTAAATATTTTATCACCTTTCACTAGGCAACAACCTATTCATGGAACTCATAAGGTCCATATACCTTTTGTTACTCTTTGCTAAGCAACAACAACATCAGGCACATAAGGCCATTCAACATATTTATTATATGAATGTCATAGCTCAGGTCTGGCTATGTTCATCATCTCATGATGTCTACATGATTCATAGTCATGATAACAATCATGTAATTCATTTGTCACATCATGTGAAACATCACTAACACCACCATCCTTTATCAGGATTAGGGTTATCTGTCAAATAGTGCTTTTCATTCCCTTTACCCAAAATTAGGGTTAGGGTTTCCCATCTTTCATTAATTAGGGTTTCAGACTCATATTATTGGTTCAACCCTAATGTATTGCTCCACACCTCTAGGAGTATTCAAAGATATCATAAGTATTTTCTTATGATCACTCTTCTCATCATATATCATTAATGATCATCAAATCAAGGTAGAGTTCATTTCTCATCCTTGTCATGGTATGATTACACCATACTCACTGATTTGGCTTAGTCCCATTCTCAAGGTTTATTAATCAACATTTATCAAGGTACATTGAGTTCATTACATCTTTATTGTAACAATTACATATCACACACTCCATGTGTTTCTTATCCAAGAATATTGGATTAGAGGTTCATCAAGGAATGTCTATCTTGAAATGCTGAATGTGATATCTATCATGTCATGATGTATCACTTTCTTCTCATTTCCATCTTACTTAAATTAATCAACTAACCTTGTATTAAGGTATTTCCCTCTTAATACTTTATTCACTAACTTATCACTTTCATCATATAGTGTATAGGTTACACATTAGTATTGTCCAGCTATCTTTAAGGATATGGACTTATCCAATGGATTGGCAATTGTAGAATATAGGATAAACCATTATCCACCACTTTAGGTAATTCAACTCTTAGGATGTTATCCATATCACTATTTAGTATAACATATATCATTCCTAAGAGTTTTATGTTCTCATCAATATAAGGTGTATAGGATTAATACACATGAAATTTAGATATATAATGATCTAAGCATTATCTTGTCCTTTCTTGCCCTTACTCATCAAAATATCAATATTACCATTCATATGGTTTATCACTTCCACTCCTCATGGCATAACATTCTCATCTTACTTGATTATATTAGCCACACCCTATTTTAGTGTACTGGCCATCATGCCCACACTAGGTTTCATATAACCTTGCATGGCATTACCCTTGATTTAAGTGTCTCATCATATCATCACATCAAGGTATTACCTAACATCATTCAAAATTAGGGATTCTCATTGCATTATTCTAGATTAGGGACTCACATTGAATCATATTTCATTAGGGTTAGGATTGCATATAGCATCTCCTTCTATTAGATTTTCACATCACATTACCATAATTAGGGTTTACTATTCATCCCCAACTAGAGTTGTTCATGGCATCAGCCTCAGTTAGGGTTTCTCATAGATTCTCCCTCAATTAGGGTTTCATATATTGTCATCCTGGTTTAGAGTCACAACATTACTCTTGATTTGGATTGCATCTGATATTACCCTAGATTAGGGTTTACTATTCACCCCAAGTAGGAGTGATAATCAAAGTACCCTGAATTAGGGTTTATCATACCATCACTATGAATGAAGATCATACCATCATCATGTAGTAAGATTACATTCACTAATATCCTCAGTTAGGGTTATGATTCATTAATGCTCATAATTAGGGTTTCATGATCTCACTATGAAGGATCATGCCCTAATTAGATATTCATTCATATAGCAAGTCTACTACTTGATTATCAATCATGTAGGAAATCTTCTCTTTCATCTTCTACAAGATGATGTTTGCTTTAGCCTTGATTAATCTAAGTCAACTCAATCTTGAAGAAGAATTGACATCATGGGTTATGTCATTATCACCATGATCATTAGGGATTAGCTACTTGAAGGGTACTAATCACCCTATCTCATTAAAGGTACCATTATTATAAACACCATTGATTTACATCATGTAATTAACCACTTAAACCATTGACCTTTATTCACTTTAAGTGTTCATACAATTTGATTAATCACTTTCCAAATGATTATTGGTCACTTAGACCTCAAATGGTATTGACCAATCAGACCTCAAATGGTCTTGGTTGAATACTCAAAACCATTTAGAAAGGTAGGTGGTGAAGACTGTTTGCCAAAGTTGACTTTTTGAAACCACATGAACACAACCTGTTTTGAAACCACATGCACTTAAATGGTTTGGGATCGTTTGGTCCCAAACGGTCTTGAGACCGTTTGGTCGCAAATGGTCTTAAGACCGTTTGGACTCAAACAGTCTTGAGACCGTTTGGTTCAAACCCCCTCCAAACCACAAGGACCAAAATGGGTCTCAACCACTCCAATTAAATTAGGGTTTCCAATGTTGAATCCTCCAACCATTGAATTCATGTAATTAATCATCAATTGAACCTATCACCATACTTCAATTGAGTTAATTAGGTCAACCTTCAACTGATTTGACCCTCAATTGACCCTCAATTGATCATCAATTAGGGTTTGAATCAATTGGATTAGGGTTTGGAATCGATGATCCTTCAACATTAACCAATGTGAAACTAGTTACTTTAAAATTATTGGACCATCATCCAAATTGGACATGACCTGACCCCAAACGGTCTTGAGGTCGTTTGGATGACCTCCAAATGGTCTAGAGACCGGTTCCCCATGTCAACATCAAAATCCAAGTCAATAAATCAAAGTTTGGATCATTGGACTGATCACCAAATCAACATTTGATTGCACATCTACTTAGTACCTTTAGATCTTCAAACACCTAACCATAGTCAACCCTAGACCTCCAAACGGTCTTGGGTGACCCTCAAACGGTCTTGGGATCGTTTGGATGACCTCCAAACGGTCTTGAGACCGTTTTCCCATCATATCATCATTAACCATGTCATTCAATTAGGGTTTTGATTCTAGGATTTGTCACCAAATCAGCACTTAATTGTATTTAAATTTGGTAGCTTTGGGCCTTCAAACACTTGACCATACTTAACCCAGACCTCCAAACGGTCTTGGGTGACCCCCAAACGGTCTTGAGACTGCTTGGGTGATCCCCAAACGGTCTTGAAACCATTTGGGTCAATCAACCCAAAGCATCATCTCATTCCATTGCAAAATCAGCACTTAGCCGATTAGGGTTTATACCATATGTTTGAATCTTCAAATACCTAACCATACTCAACCCTAGACCTCAAAACGGTCTTGGTTGACCTCCAAATGGTCTTGAGACCGTTTGGGTGATTCCCAAACGGTTTTGAAACCGTTTGGGTCAATCAACCCAAGTTTCAAGCTCAATCACTTATGAAATCAGCACTCAACCAGATTAGGGTTTAGGTGATTGATGGACCTTCAACTCATGAACCAATTGGAGTTAATAAATAATAATCGATGGGTCATTAACCTAGATCATTATGAACAAATCCCCAAATGGTCAACCCTTTTCAACATCACCAAATGGTCTTAAACTGTTTGCTTTTATGTTGTTTAGTGAAACTATTTCATTCCAAATGGTTTGAAACTGTTTCCTCCCAAACAGTTTCTGAAACCGTTTGGACATTTGATTGAAACTGTTTGATCTAGATATTTGAGGAGGTGTGTGCTTATGGTGACGTCATCATCATCAAGCTCTAGACCCATGAAACATGCTGTGATTTCCATGGAGATTGCATCAATCAACCAAATCAATAATTGTAAATAGAGAAATGATCATTATTTGATGGGGAATTGAACGCAACAACAAAATTAGGGTTTCAAGTTATAAAAAACGCCTCCAAGTGAGCTCCAAAGCTCCAAGATCACGGCAAAAATGGTGTATGAAGCTTTTGCAACTCCCCTTAGGCTCGTCCTTAAGCTTTTGGTTGAAAAGATTAGCTAGGGTTGAAGAGGAGATCGAAATAAGAAGAAATCCATAATTTATTTTTGATTTCCACCATGGAATCAAGGTGAAATGGGTCAAGAACCTTACCAAAAGGTTGGGGGTCGTCCTCCCTATCCTCCCTAGCTCCCTTGGTTGGTTTGCAAGCAAAGAGAATAAGTGGGGTCGAAAAAGCCTTTGTTTGGGCTAGGAAAGGGTCTTTTTATTCAACCGTAATATCCCACCATCTGACTGTGTTTGTGATATTCAATGAGAGAGAAAATGTTTTATAAAAGTATTTTAATTCCAAAATTATTGCCACCTTCTCCCCCTTGGTTTATTGTATATAAAGGAATATCTATCCCCACCGAGATCCCTTCCATTATCCAAGAATAAAGGGAAAAGAAATTAAGCACCTTAACCCTTATAATATTAATATCCATTTTTGAGTGGGATTTCTTTTTCTTATAATAATTGTGAGTGGAATTTCACCTCCTTAGGATATGCTCGTGCCTTTTCAAGGCTTAAGGATGTCCACACATATATGAATCCAACCATATTAATTTTGGTTGAAAGCCCCTTCAATTTATTTTATTTATTTTTGCATTAAATTGAATTAGGGTTCCAACTAGGCTTAAATCTTGATTATTTTAATATCAAGATTCTCTCTCCTCCAACTTAATTCAAATGAGGCGCCCCTCTCATTTTATTTACTATAAATGATGTCAAGAAACATTAGGGACCTTATTGAAGTGGTAATTTGCATATTGAACACTAGGTTTTGGGTAAATTGCACATTACACCAAAACTAGGTTTTAATGCACAACATTGCTCTACAAGCTTTATCTTGGTGCCTAAGCTTGTGGAAACCATTACACTACATCATATTCATTCTTATGATGTCTCAATATCATAGGAACATATTTTTATGTATCATTTGCAAGTTAACCCCTCAAGTTGGGTAATTTGCACTTTAGTCCTAAATAAGCAAACATTGCTTCAACATTATTCAAACAGGACCAAAATTGAAACATAAGTTCCTCTTGAGCCTTAATTACTTTTCACAAGATAAAATTAAGGATCTAATTAACTTGCTTAAGCAAAACTTCTAGGGTTAATTCATAACCCAGGTCAGGGATGTTACAAATTATCCACCCCTTATAAGGATTTCGTCCCCAAAATCCTAGATAAAGGAAGATAGATGTTATTCATACATCATATCATCATGTCTTCACATAACATTTCTTTTCAAAGTAATTTTACACAAATTACCATAGAATGATTCACATGGGACACATACTCCCATGCTCCTTAGTTGATTCAACATTTCTCTTTCCAGATTACCATTATGCTCTGTCATCCTCTTGGGACTATAAGTCCTTTCATACCTTGATTATGTCATCTCACCTGATAACACCATAGCTTTCCTGTTTACTTGCACTAACTATCTCATTAGTTTTACATCATCTTATCATAAGGAAAGGTTACTTATCAATCAAGAACTTATCTTAAAGATATCTTCAAATGTTATGTTTATGCTAAACATAAACCCCTAACATGTGATGTTCAATTTATTTGCATGATTAATCTGATTTCATGGTTGACCATTCTAGATAGTCAACATAAATCCTCTAATATTTATTTAGATACCAGGATTTCTTACCTTGATACCTATCACCTGAGTTGAAAACACATCACATCATCACCTTGGAACCAGAGTCTAAGATAAACTGATATTTTTTTCTAAGTATTCATCACTTAAAAATTTTTATTTGATGAACATCAAGCGTCCTAAGACCCACTTGATTTCCATGTCCCTGAAAAGGAAGAAAATAAGGAATCATATTCCTCTAATTATTATTTCAGGTATTTTCAACTATTCATGAAACATTTACTCTTTATCTCATCCTAGGTTCCTGGCCCTAGCACAGGAATTTTAAGGATAATTACATGACATTATTCTGTTCTTTATTATTATCTAACATGTTTATGATCATCTTAGGGTCTCATCACATTTTCTATTTTCACATTATGGAAAGGATCATTATAATACTTACAACTTTATTGGATATGATTCATCTCCCTTATTCTCATTCTTATCTTATGAGGATTATATTTTTAATTCCTCATACAAACATGCTCATCCGAGGTTATCTCAGATTTATCTTTCTTATGCCTAGGACAGGACACATTTATTTATTCCATATTTCTTATTTCATGATACTCATTAGATTGTCTCAGAATGACTACTTGATTAGGGCAATCAAAAGGATAACAATCTGAGAGTTTCCATACTTACTTTATCATCAATAGTTGTATACTTGGCCAGGGTATATAAATACTGAGATAAGGTAGTATGAACTTGTATACTTTCATATTCCTCCCTTTCATATTATCACAAGTATAAAACTTGACATTACTGGATTTCATCCAGGCATCTCTTCAATACCTCATCTTTCTCAGAGTTAGACAAGGTTAAAGACAAGGTGGACAAATGGTCGGGTATTAACATCTCTATGGTTGGTCACATGGTACTCATCAGAATAGTCATTCAAAGCATGCTGAGGTATTTGGGGGGATCTTTGTGATATACCAAGTGCTTGCCTGAATAGAATTAAATCTATGATTGTTGCTTTCTTGTGGGGTGGGCGTGGGCATGGTATCTCTTGGGAAAAGATTACTAAACCTTTTGTTAAAGGTGGGATGCAAATTACTGATGGCCCAAGATTATGGAAATGTGCACTATGAAGAGAATTGAGAAATTCTACAATAAACCGGACAATGTGTGGGTCCAGTGGCTGAAAAATAGATATGGTTCCATCATTAATATGGAGCAAGGAACCAATCCATCCAGGATTTGGAGAAGTATATGCAAGCTTTATAAGGATATGTTTGGTGTGACTTATGTTGTTCCTTTGGGGAATATGGGGCGCTTGTCCATTATACCCAACAACAACAGTAGTAATGAACCGAACATGCCTTGGTTCCACGTTGTTTGTGGCAAGTTTCATTGCCCTAAATGGAGCACTCTTTTGTATAGAGCTTTATTGAACAAACTTCCCACTAATGACAGGATGGATGAATGGGGCTTACAGGTGGATACTACATGCTTGTTGTGCAATGTTGGGGCTGAATCGAAGGACCATTTGTTCTTTGATTGCAAGTTCTCTAGACACATATGGCAGATTGTGTGCTTACAGAATGAATGGGGTCTTCAGGTCCCTAATAACATCGATGGTGTCTTTAATTGGATATAGGGCAGACCTGACAATAAAGGTAAATATGCTAGCAGATATGGCTTATTCCTTGCTTGTGCATGTTATCACATCTGGAGAGAAAGGAATAGGAGAAACCATGAGAGCGGGTTGATGGATGAAAAACACTTGTTAGAGATGATTGCGGCTGACTTGAGATGGGTTTTTGCTGCTAAACCCGAGCTGACTGTTGTTGTCAGCACTAATTCAAAGCTTTTTGGGGGATTTTGTAGATAACCCCTCCACATAGCTTTCGTCCTGGTGCCTTTTGTTTTGTAGAGCTTAGCCTGGTGCCATGTACTTGTATAGCTTGCTATACAGTTTTGGTTTTTGGCAATACTATTTACCTATTTCCAAAAAAAAAGAGCAACATGAAACATCTATAATGTTTATTATGCAAAATATGAGTCCTCATAGGACTAATCAAGGAAAGTTCAATCAATTACTTTCTCGATTAACTCAAGAAACCATAAAAAGACACATAAGAACGACATTATTTTGTCTAACCTATCATGATTCATGGATAGTTCACTGCCTCAGGCTGATTCTGTCTCAGGGGTTGATTTATCACAACGTTACTGGCTGGAAAATTTCTCGCCAGATGTCCTACCTGTCTATTTTGGTAGCAAATTTTGGGTGTCAGGTGTGGTCTAGAGGGTTCTTTACCCTTTCTGGATAGCCATTGCCTTGTTGTATTAGGCCCTGGTTGTACTGAAGGTACTAAAAACTTCCTCTTTTTAGAACTGCTAGGCCTCTGTTCCTGGATTTAGATAGGCCTTTTCTCAATTCTTCCTTTATATTCCTTTCCTGGACAATTAGGTCTGATATGTCTAGGCTTCATACACCTATGGCAGATCCGGGTTTCAGATTGTATCCTATTCCTTCCATCATTATTCATTGCTCCAAGAGGTTGATGTTGAGCAGGAAACCTATTAGAGTATAAAATTTCATCATTGGGGGCTGGTGGTCTAGGTTGCATTGCTAATGCATGATCTACTATGTGTATCATAGTTGTACTAAATTTCTCAAGCAGAGCAGGGAAAGATGGGCTCTCTATCATGGCTCGGTAAAACTGGGGAGGTGCAGGTGTATGTTCTTCTCTACTCTGATTCCCTGCACCCTCTCTTGGTGCAACATTGCTGCTTTCTGCAGCAAACTCCTCATGAGACCCAGTCATATTCAAGTTCTTCTTCTCCTATATGAGTAGAAGACAATATCAGATACACTGGAAGATACTAAAATAGATTCTACTACCTTAGTCCTATGTCTCTGTAGACTCAGCAAACCTAGAGCTCTGATACCACTAAATTGTGGCATCCAACTTACAAAAACAATATTTACTTAAGTGGAAGCGAATCATTTGCAGCGGATTACTGAAAATCACTAAAAATTAAAACTTTTTTATCCTACATAGCAAAACTTTTTCATTAAGAACCATTGTATAAAATTTACATTCTATTTCAAAAATACATAACTTGTACCAACTCTTCTCGAGGATTATAACATCAGATGCCCTAGTAACATTATATTCAGACATCATAAGATACCTCGAGGCATCAAGCTGAAATCTTAGATCGATTCATTAAAAACATTAACTATAAACTCTGAGGACCTGAGAGTACATAGACGACACATAGGACTACTAACTATAACTTGACAGACAGTGTCTCCACCTGAGACATTACTGTTGTCCCTGATGATGTTGTTGATCCTTCTTTGCTATAGGGTTTCTGACTCTTCGTCGAAATCCACCTAAAAACATTGGATCCCATGGGGGTGAGACAATTGTAAATTGCCCCAGTGGGAGATATAACTCTCCGCCAAAACATTGTTATAGTAGATTATTATAACTACAAATGAACATGTGTTCTTATGTATTAACAACAATAATAATCATTGAATGAGCAGAGTAAAGTAATCACCTTCCCTGAGGAAAGCATTGTATCAACTCATGGTAGATTCATATTTCATGCCTCTACTTGCATTGAATATAAGGAAATATGAATAACATTAACAACTGAAAATGCATAAAGGAAATGTAACATCATCCAATGAGTTTTTCGTATTCAATCCTTAAGAAAACATTCTACATGGCTGATTACATTTTACAATCACATTTATGCCCTGAGGAGATGAGGTATACCACTCATACTCCAACCAACCATTGTGAAGTCGAAATCGATGCCATAAAAGGTCAATGGTAGAGCCGGCTACCAAGACCTCCCTTGTCCCGGTCATTACGAGATCAAATGCAGGACATCTTGTGTCTCTGCTAAATAACTTTCCAGGGTATACTGGAAACTGCTCTATTAGAGTTACAGTGGCGTGATGTACTCTCTTCGTGATTGTGAGATTTCATGTTTATCTCCATCGATCCAGCATTAACATTATTGGGAGATGTGTACTGCATCTGTCCCAATCATCGGTGGATTCGTGATACATCCATCCCGGTACATATAATGAAGGATTGAGAGGTTTATTGTTTACCATTATTCAATTCCCTCATTAGGACGTCAGGATACATTCGCCCATTGCCCCCACATATTCCAAATATGCGTTTCAGGTTTTGCCGCGGAGCACCCGTTTCACCATCCAGCAAGTTCTGACACTGATGGATATATGGCCAGGGCTCTACATGATATGATTTCACTTGATTAATTAAATACATTAGCATATTCTTTTAGCATCAGTCAAGTTCTCAAACAGGAATTATTATGACAATTGCTACAAAGAAACATGTAGGCTCTTACCTATAACTATACCAAAACTTATAATGCATTGGGATCTTAATCCCTTATCTCCTTACTTGAAAGTTCACATCTCATAACAACATCATTATTTTACTTATCAAGCTAGGTATTCATACCCTCAATTCATCACTATCACTGTTACCACTTATTAGGTAACTATTACCTTCAGGTCCTCAAACCGAGGTGTACATAATGTTGGGTTTTACGGGAGGTAGAGAAGCAGTGGAAACAAAAATTTTCTCCCTCAAACCCAGAACAAATGGAATCGTGTCAACATCTATACAATAGGAAAGATGGTTGTGGATGCATGCCTTCTGCTGAGGCATACTCGATGACAGTACCTCACGCCTTGCGCAGTCTTCACCTCGTGTCTTGAATGGTGTCTCTGCAGCAACTAGTCGCACCGGGACTGAGGATTCCTGGTCTCACCGGGACTATCGGGATTGATAATTGTCCTCTGAGTGACAGAGGTCTCCCACCTCTGTATTCGTCCACACGGACTGTCTAGAACTCCGATCTCCTTGTCCCATAAGGAATCAGAAAGAGTTGCACCCTCCTGTCAGCATACTAGTCGCCGACACACCCTACTACCACCAGTCGCTTTCTGCAGTTGTCTTTCCCTTGTTGTGCTTCCCTTATCGGGTAGAACTTGCTTGGGCTCTCTCGGTTACCAAAACTAGAGAGAACGACAACTTTACAGAGCAACTGGTTACACTGAGTTGTACTTTGAGAAGCCCCCAATACCCCTATATATATAGGAAGGTCATGGGACATGGTTCTCCATCCCAGGAAATGTGGGACTAAAGAAGGAGTAGAAGGGTTCATGATTTTCCACAAAAAACAATCAACTGTGTAACATGAACCAATCGTTTCACAACTGAAATGGTCGGTTGGGGATCTGAGCCGGTCGGTTGACACCTCAACCGATCAGTTGGGACCCATGACACGGTCGGTTCACTTCTGAACTGGTCGGTTCGTGGTCTTGATCAGTTCCCGATTGACTTTTCTTCTTTTGTTTCGAATTAGTATCAAATACCAATCCTTGTTCCAATCAAATTGGGCAAGTGAAACGAAAAGAAATTTCTCACCAATCTTACTTTCCCAACTTGCTCGGTTGGACTTGAACCAATCATTTCAACACTTGAACATGAGTCGATCGACTTACCAGTTGAGCTGATCGGTTCACCAATCTCAGCCGATCGGTTCATCACATGAGCCGTTCGGTTGGGAGTGCAGATTGTTTAGAATCAGTCAATCGCAGTTTCAATCAATTTGATACTCTAATCAATCAGTCCAACACCTTGAACACTATGATACTGAGCTATCAATTGATTGAGTGTTTAATTGAACTACTAAACTCCTTTAGTAATCAATCTAAACATGTTTGTGGACAAACTCCTATTCTAGGTTAAATCCTATGTGTGTGACCCTGCAGGTTCATTTCACGTTGGCAGTGAAAGTCCATAACACTTATGACTTCACAAGCAAAGAGTGGTGCCTAGTCACACATCAGTGCTACCCAAGTGAAATTGAAAGTTGGAGAACAACTTTCAATCCTACAATCTGTGAATGGTGTTACAGTGAACGTATAATTCCTTTGTCACTGATATCCTGAATGAATTCGAGGCACGGAACAATCATCCTGTCAATGTTCATTCATTTCCTTGATCTCAGAGAAGACTGGGTGAGATGTGTGTGACATCAATATCACATATTGATTCACACATGCATGAGCATGCCTTTCTCAATCCTACTCATCAAGTGGCCAAGGACATCAGACTCCCATAGGAGGGACAAATCCCATATCTATCACTCACCCCTCAAAAGCCCCATGTGTCAAAGCCACCCAATCATCACCTTTATAACAACCCATGTTTCAGGACTGTGTTTGATGATGTCAAAGTGTACCCAACGACATGTGTTGAGTGTAGTGGTTTCAGGTCTAAGAATCACACTCACCACCATCACTGTGAGAGCTGACTGTGATTACCAAGTCATGGTTCCATGTGTCAGTCTCACGGTGGGTCTGTCCGGTACCTTGTTCTCTAACAAGTACCTATGTGCTTAGTTTGATATCACTATATCATGACTAATGAGATTCTGTCATCAACCAACACACAATCTAGTCTTCAGTGTTATTGATGTCTATGGTTATTTTCACAATAACAACCGACTAGGGACTAAACAAGAATGTATACTCTTAACATCCGTATGATTTCATCGTTTAGGTCCTCAACCCAAAATCATACGTCTTTGAGTAAAGCAATTCTTTAGACATCTATCATGTTACACCATCATCTCAGAAATAGTTTAAACATATAGATCGGAAATTGCCTTTATTATTATTCAAATCATTTACAAAGTATCCCATTACAATCATCATATGACTTGCTCTATGGGCATACATACCAACAGACTTCCACTTGTACTTAGAGCCAGTCACCAAGGAGCCTCAGTCCTTGTGACCTAGCATGACCATCATGATTTTGCTGAGAAAGGGCCTTAGTCAGTGGATCAGCTATGTTGTCTGCAGTTGGTACTTTGCAAATCTTCACATCTCCTCACTGTACGATCTCTCGTATGAGATGGAAGTGTCGTAGTATGTGCTTGGACCACTGATGTGATTTGGGTTCCTTAGCTTGTGCAATAGATCCATTATTGTCACAATAAAGCTCAATTGCATCACAACTACTGGGAACTATACCAAGTTCATAAATGAACTTCCTGATCCACACAGCCTCCTTTGCTGCATGTGAAGCAGCAATATACTCGGCCTCTGTAGTAGAATCGACAATTGTTTCTTGCTTGGAACTCTTCCAGCTCACAGCTCCATTATTAAGGCAAAATACAAATCCTGACTGCGATCTGTAATCATCTTTATCGGTTTGGAAGCTTGCATCGGTGTAACCCTTTACAACCAGCTCTTCCTCGCTGCTGTAAACAAGAAACTGATCCTTAGTCCTTCGCAAGTACTTGAGGATGTTCTTTACGGCTGTCCAGTGAGCATCCCTGGGATCTGACTGGTACCTGCTCATCATGCTTAGAGCATATGAGACATCTAGGCGTGTGCACAACATAGCGTACATGATGGATCTGATGGCGGATGCATATTTGATCCCATCCATATCCTCCCTCCCTTCACAAGATTGGGGACATTGAGCTCTAGAGATGGTGACCCCATGTACCATGGGGATGTTGCCTCTCTTTGAGTTCTACATGCTGAACTGCTTTAACACTTTGTCTATGTATGTGCTCTGACTTAGTCCGAGAAGCCTTCTAGATCTATCTCTATAGATCTTAATTCCTAGAATGTAGGATGCTTCTCCTAAGTCCTTCATTGAGAAAGTATTCCCAAGCCAAGTCTTTACCTTCTCTAAGGCTAAGACATCATTCCCCATCAAAAGTATGTCATACACATACAATATTAGGAATGTGGTAGAGCTCCCAGTAACCTTCTTGTACACACAAGGTTCATCTTCATTTTGAGTAAAGCCAAATACTTTGACTTCCTCATAAAATCGAAGATTCCAACTCCGAGATGCTTGCTTCAATCCATAGATTGACCTTTGTAGCTTACAGACTTTATTGGCATTCTTTGGATCTACAAAACCTTCAGGCTGTGTCATGTACACATCCTCATTTATATTCCCGTTAAGGAATGCAGTTTTAACATCCATCTGCCAAATCTCATAGTCAAAGTAACCTGCAATAGCAAGCATGATCCTGATGGACTTAATCATGGCAACTGGAGAAAAGGTTTTGTCATAGTCAAGACCTTGAACTTGTTGAAATCCCTTCACAACCAATCTGCCTTTGTAAGTTTGCTCATTGCCATCCATGTCGGTCTTTTTCTTGAAGACCCACTTGCACCCTATGGGTTTTACCCCTTTGGGTGGTTCCACCAAAGTCCATACTTTGTTGGAGTACATGGATTCCATCTCGGATCTCATGGCTTCAAGCCGTTTCTCAGAATCTGGTCCTTCCATAGCCTCTATGTAGGTAGTTGGATCATCATCTATGATCAACTCACCACCTTCCTGAGTCATAAGGTATCCAAACCTCTCAGGTTCAAGGTGGGTCCTACTAGATCTACGAGGTCCTTGGGTTACCTGAGGAGACTGAGATTCCACAACACCTTGTGAATCTCCATTATCCTCTTGTACATCTACCGGTTCTATGTTTTCTTGATGGGCTTGAACTTCTTCAAGCTCTATTTTTCTCCCACTGCTTCCTTTAGAAATAAATTCCTTCTCTAGGAACACAGCTGTCCTGGCAACAAACACTTTGTTGTCAGTAGGGTGGTATAGATAATATCCCCTTGTTTCCTTGGGATATCCAACAAAATATCATTTATCAGACTTGGGTCCAAGCTTATCAGGAAACATTTTCCCAACATAAGCCTCACAACCCCAATTCTTTAGAAAAGACAAACCGGGACGCTTCCCATTCCATATCTCATATGGTGTCTTTTGAACCTATTTAGATGGTACTTGGTTAAGTGTAAACACAGAGGTTTCAAGAGCATGACCCCAGAAAGAAATCGGAAGATCAGCAAAACTCATCATCGATCACACCATATCCAACAATGTGTGATTCCTTCTTTCAGACACACCGTTATGCTGTGGTGTTCCAGGAGGATTCCATTGTGATACAATACCACGGGCTCGCAGAAGGTCCTCAAACTCCTGGATTAAGTATTCTCCACCTCGATTGAATCGAAGTGCCTTAATACTTTTACCAAGTTGGTTCTGTACTTCATTCATGAAATCCTTGAACCTTTCAAGGGTTTCTGACTTATGTTTCATCAGGTACACATAGCCATACCTACTGAAGTCATCAGTAAAGGTAATGAAGTACTGATACCCACCTCTGGTATTAGTTCTAAAAGGCCCACATACATCAGTATGTATGAGTCCAAATAGATCACTAGCTCTCTCACCTTTACTTGAAAAGGGAGTCTTGGTCATCTTGCCCAACAAACAAGATTCACATGTCTCTATTGATTCATAATCAAAAGAGTCTAGATAACCATCTTTATGGAGTCTAGAAATGCACTTCTCATTTATGTGCCCTAGATGACAATGCCAAAGATATGTTTCATTTGAGTTGTTGAGTTTTTTCCTTTTGGTGTTTACGTTGTATATAGTTGTCTCTAGATCTATCAAGTATAGACCATAATACATTGGGGCACTGCCATAAAAGATCCCATCTTTAGAAATGGAACAATTTCCATTCTTAATAAGAAATTCAAATCCATCCTTGTCCAAACAAGAGAGGGAAATGATATTCCTATTTATGGAAGGTACATAATAGCAGTTCTTCAACTCTATTATTAGCCCACTTGGTAGAGTTAACTCATAGGTTCCTACGGCACTGGCGGCAACTCTTGCCCCATTGGCAACACGTAGTTCAACCTCGCCTTTCCCCAAAGGCCTACTTCTCTTAAGATCCTTCACATTTGAACAAATGTGAGATCTGCATCCGGTATCAAGTACCCATGATGAATAAGTAGTAAAGTTAATATCTATTATGTATACACCAGAAGTAGAGATCTCTATCTCTGACTTCTTCTTCCATCGTTCCTTCCATCCTCTCCATGTAGAAGAAATTGGTTTGGTGAGAGAACCTTTCTCTCCCTTACCTATTGTTCCATTGATCTCTATCAATGAACTTTCTTTCTTCTTCACCAACGCTTGAAGTGTACATAGAGTGGATTCAAAGGCTCCTGATATATCTGGATTGTGCAGAACACTTCTCACAGTCCTCAACCAGTTATGGAATTTATTCTCAATTAATTTGCCCATTTTAAAAGATGATTCCTTTTCCATTCTACAAGAGAAAATTGCATTTTGTCAAAACTCCTTTTGATTTGATTTGAATAAAATTTGACGATAGTTAATTAGGCCTTTAATTAATTATTGCTCCCACTATTTTGACTCAAATTGACAGCCCTCACCATTAATTCGGAAGATTGCAGTGCACAATCTTCTAGTGGGTCAAGATCCTGAAATCCTCTAAGCCATGGACCAGCTTGGGCTATCACCCACAACTCAGATCTTCCAGGTAGGCAACTCTTGCCAATTGCATCATATGCAACTCTTGAAATATGTCATATGCAACTCCTTGCCATGATCATCTCCATGCCTCAAGGTGCTAGATCCTATATAGGTCACCTTGTTAAGTCTGACCCAAAGCCAACACGATGAACATGCACCCTGCTTGCGCAGACCCACACATTCATCCTTCACGCTTCCACGAGATAGACAATGCACCATGCTTGGGTGTGCCCACACTTGGTCAATTAAGATTTTCATGTGTGTCACATTTGGAAGGCACAAGAAATAAAATCTATCCTATTTACAATTGAACTGTGAAACCCCAAGTTACATTCGGGGGGAGCAAAGGTAGGAAAAGAAATCTCGAATTATTTTGAGTTACATCAGGAATAGGAGAAAGGGAATCGGTGTGCAGACCGAGATGCAAGAAACCACATACAACCACACACATATATAGGGTTTATAAGCCATAATCATGCTACACATATGGCACAAAACTCGTTTAAGGGCGATGCGTATCGAGTGCATTAATATTACATATCATATATGTATATTTGGGATTTGAGGATTGGACATGCATAAAGCCAATTTTATTCGCATCTTATGCAATAAATAAAGGCAACAAACCAAAACTGATCATATCGATAATCCTAAAATATAGAACAGTTGACGTGGCTCAGATACCACTGTTGGGCTTTACGGGAGGCAGAGAAGTAGCGGAAACAAAATTTTCTCCCTCAAACCCAGAACAAAAGGAATTGCGTCAACGTCTATACAATAGGAAAGATGGTTTGTGGATGCATACCTTGTCCTGAGGATTGCTCGGCGATAGTACCTCACGCCTTGCACGGTCTTCACCTCCGGTCTTGGACGGTGTCTGTGCAGCTCCAGGTCGCACCAGGACTAAAGACTCCTGGTCTCACCGGGACTATCAGGATTGACAGTTGTCCTCCGAGCGACAGAGGTATCCCGCCTTTGTAGTCGTCCACACAGACTGCCTGGAACTCCAATCTCCTTGTCCCACAAGGAATCAGAAGGAGTCACACCCTCCTGTCAGCGTACTAGTCGCCGACACACTCTCCTTCCACTAGTCGCTTTCTGCAGTTGTCTTTCCCTTATTGTGCCTCCCTTATCGGGTAGCACTTGCTCGGGCTCTCTCAGTTACCAAAACCAGAGCGAACGACAACTTTACAGAGCAACTGGTTGCACTGAGTTGTACTTTGAGAAGCCCCCAATACCCCTATATATATAGGAAGGTCATGGGATATGGTTCTCTATCCCGGGCAATGCGGAACTAAAGTAGGAGTACAAGGGTTCAAGATTTTCCACAAAAAACAACCAACTGCGTAACCTGAACCGATCGTTTCACAACTGAAACGGTCGATTGGGGATCTGAGCCGGTCAGTTAACACCTCAACTAATCGGTTGGGACCCATGAAATGGTCAGTTCACTTCTGAACCGGTCGGTTCGTGGTCCTGATCAGTTCCCGATTGACTTTTCTTCTTTTGTTTCGAATTGATATCAAATACCAATCCTTGTTCCAATCAAATTGGGCAAGTGAAACGAAAAGAAATTTCTCACCAATCTTACTTTCCCAACTTGCTCGGTTGGACTTGAACCGATCATTTCAACACTTGAACATGAGCGGATCGATTTACCAGTTGAGTCGATCGGTTCACCAAGATCATCCGATCGGTTCATCACATGAGCCGATCGGTTGGGAGTGAAGATTGTGCATAATAGTCGATCGTAGTTTCAATCAATCAGATACTCTAATCAATCAATCCAACACCTTGAACACTATGATACTAAGCTATCAATTGATTGAGTGTTTAATTGAACTACTAAACTCCTTTAGTAATCAATCTAAACATCTTTGTGGACAAAATCCTATTCCAAGTTAAATCCGATGTGTGTGACCGTACAGGTCCATTTCACGTTGGCAGTGAAAGTCCATAACACTTATGACTTCACAAGCAAAGAGCGATGCCTAGTCACACATCAGTGCTACCCAAGTGAAATAGAAAGTTGGAGAACAACTTTCAATCCTACAATCCGTGAATGGTGTTATAGTGAATGCATAATTCCTTTGTCACTGATATCGTGAATGAACTCGAGGCATGGAACAATCATACTATTAATGTTCATTCATTTCCTTGATCTTAGAGCAGATTGGGTGAGATGCTTGTGACATCAATATCACATATTGATTCACACGTGCATGTGCATGCCTTTCTCAATCCTACTCATCAAGTGGCCAAGGACATCAAACTCCCTCAGGAGGGACAAATCCCATATCTATCACTCACCCCTCAAAAGCCCCATGTGTCAAAGCCACCCAATCATCACCTTTATAACAACCCATGTTTCAGGACTGCGTTTGATGATGTCAAAGTGTACCTAACGACATGTGTAGAGTGTAGTGATTTCAGGTCTAAGAATCACACTCACCACCATCACTGTGAGAGATGACTGTGATTACCAAGTCATGGTTCCATGTGTCAGTCTCACAGTGGGTCTGTCTGGTACCTTGTTCTCTAACAAGTACCTATGTTCTTGGTTTGATATCAACATATCCTGACTAATGGGATTTTGTCATCAACCAACACACAATCTAGTCTTCAGTGTTATTGATGTCTATGGTTATTTCCACAATAACAACCAACTAGGGAGTAAACAAGAATGTATACTCTTAACATATGTATGATCTCATCATTTAGGTCCTCAACCCAAAACATACGTCTTTGAGTAAAAAAATTCTTTAGACATCTATCATGTTACACCATCATCTCAGAAATAGTTTAAACATATAGATCGGAAATTGCCTTTATTATGATTCAAATCATTTACAAAGTATCCCAATACAATCATCATATGACTTGCTCTATGGGCATACATACCAACACATAATACTTGATATACAAGTATCTCACATGGCTCACGAGGCCTATTAAATATTTTATCACCTTTCACTAGGCAACAACCTGTTCATGGAACTCATAAGGTCCATATACCTTTTATTACTGTTTGCTAAGCAACAACAACATCAGGCACATAAGGCCATTCAACATATTTATTATATGAATGTCATAGCTCAGGTCTGGCAATGTTCATCATCTCATGATGTCTACATGATTAATAGTCATGATAACAATCATGTAATTCTTTTGTCACATCATGTGAAACATCAGTAACACCACCATCCTTTATCAGGATTAGGGTTATCTGTCAAATAGTGCTTTTCATTCCCTTTACCCAAAATTAGGGTTAGGGTTTCCCATCTTTCATTCATTAGGGATTCATGCTCATATTATTGGTTCAACCCTAATGTATTGCTCCACACCTCTAGGAGTATTCAAAGATATCATAAGTATTTGCTTATGATCACTATTCTCAGCATATATCATTAATGATCATCAAATCAAGGTAGAGTTCATTTCTCATCCTTGTCATGGTATGATTACACCATACTCACTGATTTGGCTTAGTCCCATTCTCAAGGTTTATTAATCAACATTTATCAAGGTACATTGAGTTCATTACATCTTTATTGTAACAATTACATATCACACACTCCATGTGTTTCTTATCCAAGAATATTGGATTAGAGGTTCATCAAGGAATGTCTATCTTGAAATGCTGAATGTGATATCTATCATGTCATGATGTATCACTTTCTTCTCATTTCCATCTTACTTAAATTAATCAACTAACCTTGTATTAAGTTATTTCCCTCTTAATACTTTATTCACTAACTTATCACTTTCATCATATAGTGTATAGGTTGCACATTAGAATTGTCCAACTATCTTTAAGGATATGGACTTATCCAATGGATTGGGCATTGTAGAATATAGGATAAACCATTATCCACCACTTTAGGTAATTCAACTCTTAGGATGTTATCCATATCACTATTTAGTATACAATACACCATTCCTAAGAGTTTTATGTTCTGATCATTATATGGTGTATAGGATTAATACACATGAAATTTAGATATACAATGATCTAAGCATTATCTTGTCCTTTTTTGCCCTTACTCATCAAAATATCAATATTACCATTCATATGGTTTATCACTTCCTCTCCTCATGGTATAACATTATCATCTTACTTAATTATATTAGCCACACCCTATTTTAGTGTATTGGCCATCATGCCCTCACAAGGTTTCATATAACCTTGCATGGCATTACCCTTGATTTGAGCCTCTCATCATATCACCATATCAAGGTATTACCTAACATCATTCAAAATTAGGTATTCTCATGGCATTATTCTAGATTAGGGTCTTACATTGAATCATATTTGATTAGGGTTAGGATTGCATATAGCATCTCCTTCTATTAGACTTTCACATCACATTACCATAATTAGGGTTTATTATTCATCCCCAACTAGAGTTGTTCATGGCATCACCCTCAGTTAGGGTTTCTCATAGATTCTCCCTCAATTAGGGTTTCATATATTGTCATCTTGGTTTAGAGTCACAACATTACTCTTGATTTGGATTGCATCTGATACTACCCTAGATTAGGGTTTATTATTCACCCCAAGTAGGAGTGATCATCAAAGTACCCTGAATTAGGGTTTATCATACCATCACTATGAATTATGATCATACCATCATCATGTAGTAAGATTACTTCCATTAATATCCTCAATTAGGGTTCTGATTCATTAACCCTCATAATTAGGGTTTCATGATCTGACTATGAAGGATCATACCCTAATTAGACATTCATTCATATAGGAAGTCTACTACTTGATTATCAATCATGTAGGAAATCTTCTCTTTCATCTTCTACAAGATGATGTTTGCTTCATCCTTGATTAAGCTAAGTCAACTCAATCTTGAAGAAGAATTGGCATCATGGGTTATGTCATTATCACCATGATCATTAGCTCTTAGCTACTTGATGGGTACTAATCACCCTATCTCATTAAAGGTACCATTATTATAAACACCATTGATTTACATCATGTAATTGACCACTTAAACCATTGACCTTTATTCACTTTAAGTGTTCATACAATTTGATTAATAACTTTCCAAATGATTCTTGGTCACTTAGACCTCAAATGGTCTTGACCAATCAGACCTCAAACGGTCTTGGTTGAATACTCAAAACTGTTTAGAAAAGTAGGTGGTGAAGACCGTTTGCCAAAGTTGACTTTTTGAAACCGCATGAACTCAACTGGTTTTGAAACCACATGCACTTAAACAGTTTGGGATCATTTGGACTCAAACGTTCTTGAGACTGTTTGATCCAAACCCCCTCAAAACTACAAGGACCAAAATGGGTCTCAACCACTCCAATTAAATTAGGGTTTCCAATGTTGAATCCTTCAACCATTGAATTCATGTAATTAATCATCAATTGAACCTATCACCATACTTCAATTGAGTTAATTAGGTCAAACTTCAACTGATTTGACCCTCAATTGACCCTCAATTGATCATCAATTAGTGTTTGAATCAATTGGATTAGGGTTTGGAATTGATGATTCTTCAACATTAACCAATGTGAAACTAGTTACATTAAAATTATTGGACCATCATCCAAATTGGACATGACTTGACCCCAAACGGTCTTGAGGTCATTTGGATGACCTCCAAATGGTCTTGAGACCGTTTTCCCATGTCAACATCAAAATCCAAGTCAATTAATCAAAGTTTGGATCATTGGATTGATCACCAAATCAACATTTGCTTGCACTTCTACTTAGTACCGCTAGATCTTCAAACACCTAACAATAGTCAACCCTAGACCTCCAAATGGTCTTGGGTGACCCACAAACGGTCTTGGGATCATTTGGATGACCTCCAAACGGTCTTGAGACCATTTTCCCATCATATCATCATTAACCGTGTCATTCAATTAGGGTTTGGATTCTAGGATTGGTCACCAAATCAACACTTAATTATATTTCAATTTGGTATCTTTGGGCCTTCAAACACTTGACCATACTTAACCCTAGACCTCAAAATGGTCTTGGGTGACCCCCAAACGGTCTTGAGACCGTTTGGGTGATCCCCAAATGGTCTTGAAACTATTTGGGTCAATCAACCCAAAGCATCAACTTATTCAATTGCAAAATCAGCACTTAGCCGATTAGGGTTTATACCATATGTTTGAATCTTCAAATACCTAACCATACTCAACCCTAGACCTCCAAACGGTCTTTATTGACCTACAAACGGTCTTGAGACCATTTGGGTGATTCGAAAATCGTTTTGAAACCGTTTGGGTCAATCAACCCAAGTTTCAAGCTCAATCACTTATGAAATCAGCACTCAACCCGATTAGGGTTTAGGTGATTGATGGACCTTCAACTCATGAACCAATTGGATTTAATCAATAATAATTAATGGGTCATTAACCTAGATCATTATGAACAAATACCCAACTGGTCAACCCTGGTCAACATCACCAAATGGTCTTAAACCGTTTGCTTATATGCGGTTTAGTGAAACTGTTTCATTCCAAATAGTTTGAAACCGTTTGCTCCCAAACGGTTTGTGAAATTGTTTGGACATTTGATTGAAACCATTTGGTCTAGATATTTGGGGAGGTGTGTGCTTATTATGATGTCATCATCATCAATCTCTAGACCCATGAAACCTGCTGTGATTTCCATGGAGATTGCATCAATCAACCAAATCAATAATTGTAAATAGAGAAATGATCATTATTTGATGGGGAATTGAATGCAATAACAAAATTAGGGTTTCAAGTTATAAAACCCACCTCCAATTGAGCTCCAAAGCTCCAATCTCATGGCAACAATGGTGGATGAAGCTTTTGCAACTCCCCTTAGGCTCGTCATCAAGCTTTTGGTTGAAAAGATTAGCTAGGGTTGAAGAGGAGATCGAAATAAGAAGAAATCCATAATATATATTTGATTTCCACCATGGAATCAAGGTGAAATGGGTCAAGAACCTTACCAATAGGTTGGGGGTCGTCCTTCTAGTACTCCCTAGCTCCCTTGGTCGGTTTTCAAGCAAAGAGAAGAAGTGGGGTTGAAAAAGCCTTTGTTTGGGCTAGGAAAGGGTCTTTTTATAAGATATTCAATGAGATAGAAAATGTTTTATAAAAGTCTTTTAATTCCAAAATTATTTCCACCTTCTTCCCCTTGGTTTCTTTTATACAAATACATCTCTAACCCCATCGATCTCCCTTCCATTATCCAAGAATAAAGGGAAAATAAATTAAGCACCTTAACTGTTATAATATTAATATCCATTTTTTATTGGATTTCTTTTTCTTATAATAATGGTGAGTGGAATTTCACCTCCTTAGGATATGCCCATTCCTTTTCAAGGCTTAAGGATGTCCACACATATCTGAATACAACCATATTAATTTTGGTTGACAGCCCCTTCAATTTAGTTTATGTATTTTTGCATTAAATTGAATTAGGATTCCAAAACTAGGCTAAAATCTTGATTATTTTAATATCAAGATTCTCTCTCCTCCAACTTAATTCCAATGAGGTGCCCCTCTCATTTTCTTTACTCTAAATGATGTCAAGAAACATTAGGGACCTTATTGAAGTGGTAATTTTCATATTGAACCCTAGGTTTTGGGTAAATTGCACTTTACACCAAAACTAGGTTTTAATGCACAAACATTGCTCTACAAGCTTTATCTTGGTGCCCAAGCTTGTGGAAACCATTCCACTGCATCATATTCATTCTTATGATGTCTCAATATCATAGGAATATATTTTTATGTAAAATTTTCAAGTTAACCCCCCAAGTTGGGTAATTTGCACTTTAGTCCTAAATAAGCAAACATTGCTTCAACATTATTCAAACAGGACCAAAATTGAAACATAAGTTCCTCTTGAGCCTTAATTACTTTTCACAAGATAAAATTAAGGATCTAATTAACTTACTTAAGCAAAACTTCTAGGGTTAAGGCATAACCCAGGTCAGGGATGTTACAATGACAGAAAAATGGAGTCAGAGACGATGCCACCAGACTCCATCTTTTCAAATACTCTCTTGCTGACAGAGCCATGAGTTGGTACAACTCTTTACAATATGAACCTATCACCACCTGGGAGCAACTTCAAAATGTCTTCCTAGAAAAATTCTATCCTCCTTCTCTCACCTATGAAATTAGGGGTCGAATAACACAGCTCACTCAGGTCCCTGGTGAAACCCTTGTAGAAGCATGGGAAAGATACAAAGAGTTCCTACACAAGTGTCCACACCATGGCATTCCTAAGAATCAACTCATCAAAATATTTTATAGGGGTCTAGATGATGATATCAAGAAGTTCTTAGACTCCTCATCTAGGGGAAACTTCATGCTTCAAAGCTAAGATAGTGCATGGAAGGTTGTCACCCTTGGAGCTAAAAATCAAGCCAATTGGGGTAGACCCGTAAGTAAAGGAGTGTTGAAGGTTGCTATGGCAAAAGCTACTCCTGAGTAAAAATATATTATCGAGTCTCTTAAGCTTCTAGTTGCCAAGCAAGACCAAATTGAATCATCTTTTGTCACCTATGAAAGAAGACGTTCGCCCCCTCGACAACAAGAACAAGTCAAGTCAGCTTCACTATTTATGAAACATGTAAAGGCACCGATCATTCTATGCTAGCCTGTAATATCCTCTATGATGTTGTTCTGGGCAATACTAGTACCCAAGGAGATAATGGTCAAATGAAAAATCTAAATGTTGTCAACACTATCACTGGTCAAGGATATTATAATCTGAATCAGAACAGGAACCATCCAGGTTTTGAATATGGAAATACTTCATGAGAAGAAAACTCGCGACAAATTGGTTTGAATAATCAACAACGAGGCCCACTAGGATTCCAGTATAACCAACAATAAAATTTTGGGAATCAAGGTAACTTCAAGAATAGAAACTACAACAATTATCATAACAATTCTCATTTCTAGAATCCAAACCAAGTCCCTTATCAACAACAGGGACATCAAGCCAATCCCATCTCTCTTGATGACAAACTCTCAGCCGTTGAGAAGATGTTGCAGTTGCAACACACTATGAACGTGAACTAGCAAGCCCATCAGAAGGCTATTGAATCTCAATTAGCTCAACTTCGGCTAGCCACAAGTCACCTGTTGGAGCTTTTGTTGGCCAACCAGAGAAGAATCCTAAACACCCAGTGCAATTGAAGGCTGTCACCACCAGGTCTGGAACAGACTATTCTAGTCCTCCTGTCAAGACACCCATGGTTGTTACGAATGATGATGATCTTGTGATTGCCCAAGACTCTACAATACAGAATCTCAATTGAAAGAACCACCAACAGCTGATAAGACCGACAAAGAAAGTTCATAAGAACCTATTGTTACAGAAGCAGAAAACACAACTGAGCCAGAGGTGCCACTGTACAAGCCTCTTCCTCCTTTCCCATCTCGTTTGAAGAAGACAAATCTTGACACACATTTCAACAAATTCAAGGAAGTAATGAAGAAGCTTCATGTTGATATACCCTTTCTTGATGCTCTGGCTGAGATACCATCCTGGATGAAGTACTTGATGTCCCTCCTCATAAGGAAGTATATAATTGAAGAATATGAGATAGGTAAGTTAGCAACAACCACGTCTGATATCATTCAGAACAAGATGTCTAAGAAGTAGAAAGACCCAAGATCCTTTGGGATTTCGTGCCGTATCGGTGACTCTTCATGTAAGAAGGGAATGGCTGATCTTAGAGCTAGGATCTCTATCATTCCACTTAGCCTTTGCAAGAGGTTGGGGTTTGTAGAACTGCTTCCAACTGGCATGACCATAAAGCTTGCTAACAATTCTATGACTCTCTGTCTGGGAATCATTGAGGATGTCCCAATCAAGGTAGGAAAAGACTCTTATGTCCCATGTGACATTGTCATCATGGACATAAAAGAAGATGCCAGATACCCTCTTATCTTTGGTTGTCCATTCCTTGCCACTGTGAGAGCTCTGATTGATGTTGAAGTAGGAACCTTGCTCCTCAGACTAGGTAAAGAAACCCTCAAGTTCAAAGTTTTTGAAAGTATGTGAAGACCAAGCATGCAAGAAGAAGTCTACTTCATTGAATGCATGGAACAAATGTCACTCCTTACACAAGAGGATTATGAACAAGATGATCCTTTGGAAGTGGCTCTAACAAACCCATCTGCTGACAACTCCATCTACGAATAAGTGAAGAGTTGTGTTCTCCAACTTAATGTTGTCGAAGAAGATCCTGAAGCTAATTTTGAGGAACTCAAGGTTGTGAATGTAGCTAAAGACCTATTAGAGAAACTAGAAGCTCCTAAAATAAAGCCCCTACCTGAGGGACTAAAGTACGTGTTCTGGATGATCTCAAGGTCTGCCCAGTTATTATGAATTCTGATCTAACGACCGAACAAGAAGATAAACTCCTAAAAGAATTAAAAGAAAGAAGGAAAGCTATCAGCTACAAGATGAGTGATCTCATCGGGGTCAGTCAAGCACTCTACATGCACAAAATTCCCATGGTGGAAGACCACAAGCTGACTATCGAACATCAATGAAAGCTTAATCCAAATATGAAGGAAGTAGTCTGCCTTAAAGTTATTAAATTGCTCACTACGGGGATCATCTATCTTGTATCTGACTCGCTATGGGTGAGTATTGTTCATGTTGTCCCAAAGAAAGGTGGCACTATTGTGATACGAAATGAAGATAATGAACTCATCCCCACTCGAACAGTTACTGGGTGGAGGATGTGTATTGATTATAGGAAGTTGAATAAGGTAACTCGTAAGGATCATTTCACGATGCCTTTTCTAGACCAAGTTCTAGAGCGACTGGCTCACCATGAATATTTCTGCTATCTTGATGGTTACTCTAGATTCTATCAGATTCCTATACATTCAGATGACCAATATAAAAATTATTTTTACTTTCCCCTTTGGAACATACGCATTTAGAAGGATGCCATTCGGGCTATGTAATGCACCTACAACCTTCCAACGTTGCATGGTAGCCATATTTGCTGGACTTACCGAAACTATTATGGAAGTTTTTATGGATGATTTTTTTGTATATGGGGATTTATATGACTCATGCCTGAAACACCTCTCCCTAGTCCTCAAACGATGTGAATAAGTACATGTAGTACTAAATTGGGAGAAGTGTCACTTTATGGTAAAAGAAGGCATAGTCCTTGGCCATAGGGTCAGTAATCGAGGAATTGAAGTGGACAAGGCGAAGATCGAAGTGATTTCCAAACTCTCTATCCCAACCAATGTAAGAGAGGTTCACGCGTTCCTTGGTCATGCAGGCTTTTATAGAATGTTTATCAAAGATTTCTCCAAGATAACTAAGCCTATGACCAACTTGTTACTGATGGTAGCTGATTTTCATTTTGATGAAGAATGCATCAAGAGTTTCAACAACCAGAAGCATGCTCTTACAACAACACTCATCATATGAGATCCAGATTGGGGGCACCCATTCTAAATAATGTGTGATGCCAGTGATTGCGCATTCGGTGTCATTTTAGGTCAATGTATAGAGAAGAAACATCATGTGATCTACAATGCATCGAAGACCCTTGATGAAGCTTAGAGGAATTATGCAACTACTAAGAAAGAACTCCTAGCAGTCGTGTATGCCTTTGACAAGTTCAGATCCTATCTCATTGGTTCGAAGGTCATTGTTTACACAGATCATGTTGCTATTTGTTACCTCCCTGAAAAAGAAAGATGCAAAACCCAGGTTGATCAGATGGATTCTCCTCTTGTAAGAATTTGATCTGGAGATAAGAGATAAGAAAGGTACAAAGAATGTTGTGGCTGACCACTTGAGTCGTATCCATACCCTGGATACGGAAAAGATCCCAATTAAAGACTCTCTTCCAGATGACCATCTCATGAAAGTCTCGGAAGCTACTCCTTGGTACGCGGACTATGTGAACTACACCCTTGGTACTCCTTGGTACTCCTTGGTACGCAGTCGGTGTCATCCACCCTTAATGCACCAAAAATGCACAGAAGAAATTCATGCATGATGTGAGGCAATATCATTGTGATGAACTGTACCTCTTCAAGTTCTGTGATGATGGTCTCTACAAACATTGTATCACTGAGGAAGAAGCCCAAATTGTTTTAGAGCAATGTCGCTCAGGACCAGTTGGAGGCCATATGAGTTTCAAGAAAACTTCTTTGAAGGTTTTGCAATGTGGTTTCTTTTTGCCAAACATATCCAGAGATGCCTACAACTTTGTTCTATCATGTGACAAGTGTCAAAGAATGAGTAACATTTCGAAAAGAGATGAGATGCCACTTAAGCTATGGCAAGAAGTAGAGATTTTTTATGTTTGGGGAGTGGACTACATGGTCCCATTCCCATCCTCGCATGGATTTTGCTACATTCTAGTCATAGTGGATTATGTCTCTAAATGGGCAGAGGCCATACCAATAGTCACTGGTGATTCAAAAACTATCATCAAAATGTTCAAAGACATTATATTTCCCCATTTTGGAGTCCCACGCACTGTGATATCTGACATGGGTTCTCATTTTCTGGAAAGAAGCTTTGAAGCATTGTTAAGAAAATATGGTGTAATGCACAAGGTAGCTTCCCCCTACCACCCACAAACAAGTGGGCAGTATCCTAGTAAAGATAGTAGGATGCAACTGAAAGGATTGGTCAGTAAAAATCAATGATGCCTTGTGGGCCTACTGAACTACTTTCAAGACTCCTCTTGGAACAACACCCTTTAGACTCATCTATGGAAAATAATGTCACCTTCTCGTAGAACTCAAACACAAAGCTTGGTGGGCAATCAAACAACTAAATTTTGACATAACGAAAGCTGGCCAAGCCAGGATTCTACAACTTCAGGAGCTGGAAGAACTCCAAATGACAGCTTATGAGAATGCCAGAATCTATAAAGAACGCACCAAGTTATGGCATGATGGTCATATGAAGAGGAAAGACATGCATGTGGGAGACCAAGTTCTTCTGTTCAACTCAAGACTGAGGTTATTCCCAAGGAAACTCCATTCTCACTGGTCTAGACCATACATTGTCGAAAGCATCTCTCCACATGGTGTGTTCACTTTATGGAGTGAGAAGTCAAGAAATTTTTTAGCAAACAGCCAACGCTTGAAGAGATATTTCACCACAGCTGACATAGGCACTGAAGCAATGTTGGATCTCTCCAAACTGACATATCTACCAAAAAATAGAAGGAATCAAGTTGAGCCAATGACATAAAATAAAGGTGCTTGTTGGGAGGCAACCCAACCATTACCTTATATTTTTACTTTGAGTTTTAGTTTTAGACAATGCATCACAAGATGCAATCTTATGTTGTGATAATTTTTATTCTTGAAATTTCAGATGTAGGACACGTCGCCAAAAGGAATGCAACCACATCTGGTGGACCAACGGACACAATTTTTCCCCTCCATATCAGATTTAGAGTTTTCATGAATGCATATTCATCCGCGTTCAGTCGCCATGTTTGGCCCAATTTTGCTTAGTATTTTCATGTTTATTAGCTTTATCTTCTAATATGCGCATTGACTGGGCTTAATCAAATTTATCCATGTTTTAATTTGATTTTTGCACCTATTTGCAGGTCTTTTTGAGTCCAAGGGGTCAGGTTTGGGCCCTTGTTTATTTGGGCCCACGAGCATTGCATCACGGTTTTTTCTCTTTGCCTACACCACGGGCTACATAGCTATAGACCATGACCTGCTTCTCTTCCTAATACCGCAATCATAGTTTCCCTCCTAACATTGCGACCTGTGGTTCCACCCTCCGCACTTGCGTTTCCTCAACCACTGCGTCGCGACCTTCCTTCACATTGACCGCGGTTCCTCTCTATCGTTTGCTCTTCAACACCTCATGTTTCTCCTCTACAACCCGTGATATTCACCCCTACCATCACCACACTGCGACCTCACCTTGCCCTTCATTCCCTACCACAATTGCGACTTCATCGCACCTCTTCCACCCTCATTCATCAAGGTCGCAGTCTCAACGGACTACCACTCTAGCAACGCCCGTGGTCTTCCTCCAACCACGACCGCGGTGCGCATGACCATGCCCGTGGTCTCTTCCTTTTCTACACCTACGACCTATCCATACGTCTCTTCCACACACCATGATCATGCTCGTGATGTTGTTTCTTTTCCAAACCGTGACCTGGTCTCTGCATGACTGCAAACTCAATGCCTTCTACCATGATGCCAAGGCACAACCTCCGCCAACAGTGCATCGCAGTCAGCAGCACTCACCTGCCTCCGGACCGTGCCCGCAGTGGGCATGTACCGTGACCAAGGGGTAAAAGAACAGAACTGGGACCACAGTTTCATCAGAAGAAGTGTGATCAGCCGTTGAAGATCAAACTACGAACACTTGAAAATAGGCCAAGACCGTGGCACTTTGCACAACGAACACTACCCAATCGGGCCTATAAATAGGCCACCCACCCGACCTGTCAAGGCATCCTCTCCATATGATGTTAGGGTGAAGGTCTGTACTAAGCCTAAGGAGACAATCTCCACAGCCAAGAGCCTTCCTCCATGGTGGTCTTGTGCCCCCGTTCATCCTGATTTGAGGTGGAAACCTAGATCTGCAAGCCACCCCATCCAGATCTAGATCTTGATCTAGAACTGTTGCATCCATGACGAGCCTACACCACCATCACATCCACGAGTTGCTCCTCCTACTTGGAGCAAGGACTACGCGAAGAGAGAGAAGGTGGAGAGAGAATATTTGTCCCATCTACCATGGTGTTCTTCCCTCCTCATCTAGATCTTCCCCGACATTGTGTTGAAGACTATATCTCCACTGAGCTATGATCATCCTCTTCACCATGCTCATGGAGGAATCTTCTCTCTCTCTTGTTCTTCTTATTTCTCTCACCATGAGCGAGTAGTTTCCTTTCTCTAGGGTGCGGGGACTAGCCCCGCTGCACATGCTTACATGTTCAAATATTAAACATTCCATGGCATGTATATAACTTTTCATTTCATTGATAATCATTTGATGTGTGCTTGTGGATTGATCACATGCTTGCATTATCTATTTCATTCCTATGTTGAGGGAACTTCAATATGTGGGTTTTGATTGTCGATTAACGTGGTTGACTCCTTAATGAGAACTTCTGATGGGATTCCCTAAAGTCGTAAGTGTGTGATCCATGAGGGGACGAGACATCTAGCCTACGGTGATGCTTCTGTGTGCCTAACACACTTTTGGGGGGCCCACAACTTCAGTTGGATATATGTTTCTTCGGAGTCGTAAGTGTGTTACCTGGATGGCGATGAGACATCTGATGCCTAAGGTGATGCTTATGCGAACCTAAACATCCTAACAGAGGGGTTGCAATAGATCTATTTGGATGGTTCTATCTAGCCTGGATGTTTGTGTTTGGATGGATTTGCATGTGTAGCGGTGGTGAAACCCAGGACCATCGCAGTGATTCCCATCATCAATCTTTAATCGACTTTTAATCCTGCTCTTTACTTTCCTCACATTTAGTTTAATTAACCTCAAACCAACCTCTGTTCTAAATATTAATCTTGATTCAACTAGATTCGACTAGTAAATGATTCTTAAAAACGTTGTCCCTTGGGATTCGATCCTCAACTATACTGCGATAAGACCCGTCCGCTTACGAGTGGTATTATTGCACAAGGTTTTGGTAAAACTCAGGGATTTCAGCCCTGGGTGAATTTGTTAATGTAGTAAGAACCATGTGACTTAGGTGTGGTGGGAGTGGGTTCATCTGGCTTTGGTGTCTCCAAAACATAGAGCTTGTGCTCTTAAGTGACAATGATTCTCAAAGTCTGGAACCAGTCATGGAAGTTATTCCCGTTCTGGTTGTCCTTTTCAAGGATCGATCACAAAGAAAATTAATTTGTGTTTTCCATTAGTTTCTATAAAAGAAATTTTGCAACTTTTGTCAAAACACATTTGGTTTGATTTGATTTGATAAGTTTGATGATATTAGTAAGGCTTTTAATTAATTATCATTCCCACTATTTTGTCCTAATTGATAGACCTCGCTACCACTTCAAAAGTTTGCAGATGTTACAACCCCAATTTTGGGATCATTTGCTGAGAAATATAATTTCTCATATTAAAGATATTTGTGTTGAATAAATGAGTTTCGTTGAAAATAGCCTTGTTGTTTGATTTGAGGGCTTTATTGGCTATTGGGCCCAATAACAAGGATATTCAATTAATTAATGAATAATTGATAATTGGAGAAAAGAAATATGTGGAAACCTCTAGAAGGCAAATCCAATGATGGATTTCGTTCCACATAGGTTCCTTGGATTCCGAGGAGTCCAACATTGCATAAAGAATGCATTAAGAAAAGAAAAGATCAAATGAGTATTTCCTTGTTAATAAAGAAATTAAAAACATTGATGAAATATGGAAAATAAGTGAAAAGAGGTGTATTTAAGTGGAATTTCGTATTCCAAGGATTCCTAATGATAAAAGGAATACCTATGAGGAAAATAAAAGAGAAATAAAGAGAAATACACAAAAGGAAATATTTTAATAAGAAATAAAACAGGATAATGAGAATAATGCATATTGATGCATTTAAGGATGATGAGTATTCCTTTAAAAGGAATTTCGAATTCTTAAAGTTTCTTGGGTTCCAAGGAGCCCCAATAAAGGAGAGGAAAGAGAAAATACCATAATTATAAAATAAGAGCATAATGTGATATATTATTGATGAACTTTGTAATATTGAGAAAAGGAAGTATTCTCTATTAAAAGAAAACATGATTTCGTGATAAATAATTAAAAGGCAAGTAATAAGAAGATGAAGGAAAGGATTTTCGAAATCCTATAATCACAAGAAAAGGGAATATCCAATGGATAGATAGGAGAGATAGAATTTACTTCTCATTAAAGGAATTGATTTCCTACTTGGAAAGGGACATATTGATTCATGTATATCCGACCTAAGGCTTCTTTCCTCACCTCTATATAAAGGGGGTAGATCCCCTGGTCGAGTTCAGAGAAGAAAACCCGCGTCTTCCCCTCTCTTCCCTATCTTCTTCTTCATCATTTCCTTCTGTAAACCCTAACCACAAGTAACTACGTGATACTAGAGAAACGGGGAACCCAGGAGGGGTTGCGATGGTGGGTGGTCACGAGGAGGAGCCAAAGTAAGACCTGGACAGAGCCGCCAACCCTAAGCTTCTCACCAGGGCCGCAACATGGCTGCATGAGGCGGATGGACCGCAGATCCTCCCAGCCTGACTCGTGCCATCGTAGCTTTTGTTTGCGGGCCTAGCAGGTGCGCCAAGGTGCGCCGAAGGTTGGGGACCCATCCCCGAAGATCGTAGAAGGTCGAGGAGCAGAGGACAAGCCGCACAAGTCTGCAAGGCAGCGGATAGGGCAGTTGTGCACCACCTGCCCGAGGAAGAAGAAGGGTGAAGGGACTGCCCACTTACGCGGGGGCAAGCTAGTAATTTCGTTATATTTCTAAAAGCAAGCCGCATGCATGGGGACTTGGCGACGTGGCCTCTTATGATTGGCTCAAGTAAGTGTATTAATGCAAAAATCATAACTCCTAAATGGTAGCTCCGATGAGAACATGTTATACATAAAAATTGATCAGAAAATCGAGGGGAATCTAAATAAAATATAATTGAAGCCTGTTTCCCTATGAAATTCGAAAAGTATATAGAGATACTATCTTTTATAGTTTAATCAATGAAAAACCATAACCTTTGATGATTAATGAGTTAGAAAGGGTTAAATGAGTATATAAAGTTGATATTAGCCTGTTAATGATAAAAAGGATCATTAAGATTGGAAAATGATGAATTTGCATGTAATTAGTTTAATTTCGAGTTTAATATGCATGAATAATACTTTAATGAGCCATGAAACCCTAATGTTGGTAAATTCGACTCTTAATGGCTTTAATTGACTAATTTCATGATTAAGGTTGGAATATGCTATTTTGAGCATTGAAGTCACTAATTTGTGGAAAGATAACCTTAATATAGAAATTAGGGTTTTCGATTGAATCAAGGTAGAATTAATACTAAATAGAGTTTATATGGGGATTAGACCATCATGAATTATGAGTTGTTAATCCAAAAGAAACTAAAGGTGATGATTGAGTCTAATGACCTTGAAATAGATTAAAAGGATAAAGAAGGTAGTTTTGGTGTAAAAGAGAAATAATCAACTTTAATTGGGCTTATAGTGTTGAAATTAGGGTTTATGAACTAAGAGAGCATTTAATATGATAAAAGCGTTATGGAGACAAAAACCCTAATAAAACCCTAATGTGGTCTAGAAAGCCTAAGGTGGAATCCAAGTCTAGCTTTAGAATGTTCTGGATAAACTATGACACTTGGATTGTATGCATTGATTTCAGGATATTGTTGATTGCTTGTTGATTGATTCTTTATCCTTATTGCTTGGACAATCAAGTTGCTCTCAATCAGGTATGTGGTTAATTATGGATAACCGCCTTAGTTTTCCAAGGATTTTCCGGATGGTTAATCGCATTGAGTACAAATTATCTATTGGATGTTCATACTTGCAAATTATAAAGTCACTATGATTATCACATTAATAATAGAAGTATGGATTCTCGCACCTACATGCCACCCTGATGGATGATACCAAAGGTCAGGCCCAGATGGGTAGACCAATGGACACCTTGAGTGGTGACCCCAGGCACCAAGAAGGTGGCCTATGATATTGCATGACTAGTGGGCACCATGAGTGGTGACCCCCAGGCACCAAGCTCGGGATTGAGAAGGTGGCCTTAAGTCATTGGAAAAGGGCACCCTAAGGTGGGTATGCTAGGGTTAGGGCAAAAGCGGTGGAGAATGTCATACTGAAAAGTGTAATTGGGTTGTTAATTAATTTGATTGTGATTATTGAATTGTTAGCCATATTTGCAAGATTTTGGTTGTTCCCGCATACCAGTATATTTCGATATACTGACCGACGTTTTGTTTGTCGGCGTTTTAGGAACAATAATTGAAAGAACAAACAGTAAAGTGACACATTGTGAAAAACGAAATAAAGTGCAAGGAGGATTAGATAGAATACTTCAAGCTTGGATAGATAGATTCCCAAAGTTTTCAAAGGTAAGTAAAGTTTTAATTTTATACCAAATTCCAGTTAGTTAGTAGAATTTCATAATTGTTATTGATTATTTGTCGAACCTTTGATCCTGTAAATTGAATAACGGCTCTAACCTTCGGGTCTCCCTTAATTGGGGGTTACCGGGAGGCGGGGTTGTTACAATTGGTATCAGAGCGAAGGTTCCTCACTTAATATTTAATAGTTATTAAATTTTACAAATTCTGTAGAACCCAAGGGAGTTATTAGAGGATTATCTGAAAGACAGAGGTGTCTAGAAAAGGATCATGACTGGGGGATGGCAATATTTTCTTCCGCACCACTAGTCGGAATACGAGGACTCCCGTATCTGTGTGACTGCCTGGCCAAAGTCTTAGGGTATGATTCGAAGTAAGATACCTTTAGGACTCTCTCATCTTGTTCATCCCTTCTCAACTCAAATTCTGTTAGGGACCTTAAGGATTAGGGTTTTTCTCTCTTCTCCTCACCCTCTTGAGGTATGGGTAAGGTTAGTAAGGAATCCTCCACCAAATTAATAAAAAGCATGTAAATAAGATGTCATGGACATAAGCTTAATAGAGTAAGCGTAAAGGAATAAATACATGCTTAGGTCGTATGACACGAGTTGTCATTGCCCTCAGGGGAGACCTAAGGATAGAACTCCTTGATAGGAGGATGAGTAGAGAGAGTTAGTCTTGGAGGTAGAAACCTCCATTAAAGTAGAGACCTAGCACATCCTCTGAGGATGATGTTAACCCTAACCCTAAGTGGAGGTTAGAGAGAGATGACATGACAAGTTAGATGACATGGTTGACTGGGTGTTTGGATAAACATGCCTTGGATGCCATATGAACCATGAGAAGTTGATGATCAAGTACCTATGGCAACCTAACCCTGGAAAGGGTCATGCATGTTAGAGTGAAGGATAGCTCCTTCCTCGATGAGGTTAGGGAAGAACCTATACTTACCCTATGGGCTTAGGCAAGTAGGTTATAGCTTGATGAAACCCTGGTTAAGAGATCATGATGGATGTATTATGACATAAGCATAAGGGGCTATGAATGATCTTGAGCAAATGTAAGTTCAAGCATAGGCTTCACCCATGTGGAGGTAGGCTAGTGAGCTTGATTCATCATGGAGAAAGGACCTCGGGTGGTAAGAGAGAGAAAGCATGACTCAAGCAAGGGGGGTTGGAAGTTTAGACTCTGAGACATAAGAAACAGTGAGTAGTTGAGGATGATGTGACCTAAGTGGATGATAGTGGTTGCCTTATGTTTGATTCCTGAAGGCTGATGATATCTTGGTTGCCTTTAGAGGAACCAAACCCTAAAAAGAGAATGATTCCTATGTGTTTGTGGTATAGGAGTTTACCTTATGAGATAGGAAGAAGAGTTCCTTAGACCTGGAGAGGTTTGGTAGTAGGTTGTGAGGCCTTGTACCTAGTTGGCTGTCCTTGAGAGGACTCAACCCTGAGATGTTACTCATATAAAAGGATCGTGGAAGTGCATGACATGCCTTGGACATTCTTGATTCGTGGTTAAGAGATTGAACATGCAGATGGATACTCAACGGCGGACCTAGGGCTCCTAGGCCTAAGAAGGGAAGCAGTGTACTCAATGCTCATAATGAGATTTGAGTCTCTATAGTTTCGAGCATGGTACTCCTCATGTGTAGAAGAAAAGGAAATCCCTTAATATGAGGGTATGTTTGATGAACCCCTTACAACTAAGATTGAGGAAAGGGAACAAGTACAATCTAGCATGGCTGAATAGGCGACCAACTTGTGCTTTAGTAGCTGTTGTGTTAGACATGCTCATGCGAAGGTAAACCCTAAGGACAGTTGTGACCTTTTCGTCAAGAGTTGTAGTTTCCTCCCATCCTGGGAGAGGGACCCTTTGGTAGGGTGTATACCAGTTTTGTTGGTTTTGAGGTAACCTAAAGAGGTTTCATGGGATCCTGAGAAGCTAAGTGAAAAGTACATGGTACGAGAATGAAATAGTAAACCCATAGATAACCGTCTCTAGGTGCATGTGGATGTGTTACCATGGAGGTAACCGGTATGGGACCTGACCAAGGTAGGCAGGTTGCCATGACCCCTATGAAGGGATGAAAGTCAGTCATGAATGCATAGAGAGATGATGAAGGATTGGGTAAGGTTCTAAGTTGAACATGTACTATGATATAATCCTAAGTCTATCCTAGGGTCGGGTAGGGATAAGACCGATGGAAGAAGGAGTTGCCTAATTCCCTAGTTGCACGTGACCATAGGGTCGGGAGGTAACAACTATCATTGTCTGAGGGCCATGGGTTAGGAGATTGATCACCTTCATAAACTCATGGGACCCAAAAGGAAGATGAGTAGGGCACTCTCTGGATGGAAGAGGGAAGAGGGATGACCCCAAAAGTGTCGGCACCCTATAGACCCAGAGGAGATGACCAAGGATTGTGTAGTAACCCAAGTAGGTTCGAGACCAGTTTCCCATGGAAGTAACTTTGATGTCATGATGTTTGTGGTGTAGAGACAAGGGTGGCACTTTTCGACTCGGCTTTAAAGGTGTAATGGCAAGGTGGGATGTACCATCTCTACTCTTAGAATAGGAAGAACTCTGTATTTGGACTGCAGCCAAATGCTTATTTCCTCTTGTTATGGGAGTGAGAGATAGGACAGTACGCATGCCATACACCAAGGATAAAAGATGATGCGAGTTGAAACATTGCTACAAGGTATGAGGAGAGAAATGATAACATACCCTTGTGAAGTGAATGGTACATGGATGGTTTACTAACACCTAAGGATAAGGAGTGGTAATGAATGCTCTGGTTAAGATATAGCTACCTAGTTTAGCTGGAAGCTAGAAGAAGTTGAGGTTGTTTGGCTAACCCTAAGTTTGGAAAGAAGATGTGTTTTGGCTAACACTCGGATGTAATAAGATATGTTGAACAAGTTAATGGATGTTTGGGTGTCCAGTTTAGTCCTTGATGTAGTAAAAGGATGGTGATAGAACCTTAGATACACTTCTTTGGATAGGAAGGTAATAAAACCCTTTTGAGAGTGGTTTAGGGTTTCCGAGGTATCAAGCTTGAGGAATCATAACAATACAGGAGGTCATGATATACCTTGATACTACAAAGATAGTAAGTGATGGTAGCATTCTAAATACTGAAATAAAGTTGCATGTAGCATGTGGCCATGCAAGCCAGGAAGTGAAGGACGAACACCAGTAACCCAGTGTATCAATATAGAGGATAAAAGAGTCCCCAAGAGAGTATGGGAGTTCATTACTATGAATGTTGTAGTAAGACTCCCCTAGACCAAGGAAGGTCAAGATGCAATATGGGTTATGGTAGATCACCTTACCTAGATGACATGAGAAAGAAGGAGTACTGTCAAGAGACATGTTTTGTTGAACTACATAAGAGAAAGAGAGATGATTTAACTACGCCATGATGCAAGTTCAAAAGTTCTTCAGCATGATTTGAAGGTTTACTTCCATGCGGTGGAAGTAGGTGCATGAAGAACTCGTTTTAGTACAGTTTATCACCCATACTAATGGATAGTGTGATCCAGACTAGAGGGTCTGATGAGAGCATGTGTGCTCATTCAGGGTGATACAAAGAGACAGTTCTTAAGATGTGATGTTAACCACCATAGCCTTTATTGTATGCAAGAAGTTCAATAAGGAGGTAGTGTCGGTCATCACTTCATTAAGATGATGTTGGTGAAGGAGGCCTAGTGAAAGTCATAAAAGAACCACAGTGAGTGCAGATGAAGTCGCTTGATCGAGCAATGGCTGAGGGAAAGCCCAAGGGTGACATGAGTCATGAGCTGATGCAAAGCAGACTGACATGCAGTTCGCCGTGGGGGAATATAATGTGAAAATCCGACCCCTCTAAGCTACAGCTGAGAGAGCTGAATCCCCGATATATGGGTCCATTGGAGATGGATTGGTGGATATGGTTGTGCTTAGCCCTGCCCCACAGGATAACATGATGTGTAATGTGTTCCATGAGTCTGATCTAGAGCACTATGTGAGGTACCCAAGCCATGTGTTGAGCCCTGAACCTATTCAGCTTTTGGGAGGCTGAAATGTCCTGAGTCACCTATGAGGGTATGATATACCAGGGTAAGAACGAACTCAGATGGAAGAATATGAGATAATGAAGGTTCTTGGGAAACATCATGGAAAGGGTGAAGCCACATGGGAGCCCTGATGGACAAAGGAAATGCTTATCCTGAATTGTTTGCTTGATGGAATTTTGAGGGCAAAATTCCTATAAGAGGGGAAGGATGTTACAACCCCAATTTTGGGATCATTTGCTGAGAAATATAATTTCTCATATTAAAGATATTTGTGTTGAATAAATGAGTTTCGTTGAAAATAGCCTTGTTGTTTGATTTGAGGGCTTTATTGGCTATTGGGCCCAATAACAAGGATATTCAATTAATTAATGAATAACTGATAATTGGAGAAAAGAAATATGTGGAAACCTCTAGAAGGCAAATCCAAGGATGGATTTCGTGCCACATAGGTTCCTTGGATTCCGAGGAGTCCAACATTGCATAAAGAATGCATTAAGAAAAGAAAAGATCAAATGAGTATTTCCTTGTTAATAAAGAAATTAAAAACATTGATGAAATATGGAAAATAAGTGAAAAGAGGTGTATTTAAGTGGAATTTCGTATTCCAAGGATTCCTAATGATAAAAGGAATACCTATGAGGAAAATAAAAGAGAAATAAAGAGAAATCCACAAAAGGAAATATTTTAATAAGAAATAAAACATGATAATGAGAATAATGCATATTGATGCATTTAAGGATGATGAGTATTCCTTTAAAAGGAATTTCGAATTCTTAAAGTTTCTTGGGTGCCAAGGAGCCCCAATAAAGGAGAGGAAAGAGAAAATACCATAATTATAAAATAAGAGCATAATGTGATATATTATTGATGAATTTTGTAATATTGAGAAAAGGAAGTATTCTCTATTAAAAGAAAACATGATTTCGTGATAAATAATTAAAAGGCAAGTAATAAGAAGATGAAGGAAAGCATTTTCGAAATCCTATTATCACAAGAAAAGGGAATATCCAATGGATAGAGAGGAGAGAGAGAAATTACTTCTCATTAAAGGAATTGATTTCCTACTTGGAAAGGGACATATTGATTCATCTATATCCGACCTAAGGCTTCTTTCCTCACCTCTATATAAAGGGGGTAGATCCCCTGGTCGAGTTCAAAGAAGAAAACCCACGTCTTCCTCTCTCTTCCCTATCTTCTTCTTCATTGTTTCCTTCCGTAAACCCTAACCACAAGTAACTACGTGATACTAGAGAAACGGAGAACCCAGGATGGGTTGCGATGGTGGGTGGTCACGAGGAGGAGCCAAAGTAAGACCTGGACAGAGCCGCCAAGCCCTAAGCTTCTCACCAGGGCCGCAACATGGCTGCATGAGGCAGATGGACCGCAGATCCTCCCAGCCTGACTCGCGCCATCGTAGCTTTTGTTTGTGGGCCTAGCAGGTGCGCCAAGGTGCGCCGAAGGTTGGGGACCCATCCCCAAAGATCGTAGAAGGTCCAGGAGCAGAGGACAAGCCGCGCAAGTCTGCAAGGCGGCGGCTAGGGCGGATGCGCACCACCTACCCGAGGAAGAAGAAGGGTGAAGGGAGCTTTGGACCGATTTGCCCTCCGCGGGTTGAAGGAACAGCCCACTTACGCGGGGGTAAGCTAGTAATTCCGTTATATTTCTAAAAGCAAGCCGCATGCATGGGGACTTGGCGACGTGACCTCTTCTGATTGGCTCAAGTAAGTGTATTAATGCAAAAATCATAACTCCTAATTGGTAGCTCCGATGAGAACATGTTATACATAAAAATTGATCAGAAAATTGAGGGGAATCTAAATAAAATATAATTGAAGCCTTTTTCCCTATGCAATTCGAAAAGTATATAGAGATACTATCTTTTATAGTTTAATCAAAGAAAAACCCTAACCTTTGATGATTAATGAGTTAGAAAGGGTTAAATGAGTATATAAAGTTGATATTAGCCTGTTAATGATAAAAAGGATCATTAAGATTGGAAAATGATGAATTTGCATGTAATTAGTTTAATTTCGAGTTTAATATGCATGAATAATACTTTAATGAGCCATGAAACCCTAATGTTGGTAAATTCGACTCTTAATGGCTTTAATTGACTAATTTCATGATTAAGGTTGGAATATGCTATTTTGAGCATTGAAGTCACTAATTTGTGGAAAGATAACCTTAATATAGAAATTAGGGTTTTCGATTGAATCAAGGTAGAATTAATACTAAATAGAGTTCATATGGGGATTAGACCATCATGAATTATGAGTTGTTAATCCAAAAGAAACTAAAGGTGATAATTGAGTCTAATGACCTTGAAATAGATCAAAACGATAAAGAAGGTAGTTTTGGTGTAAAAGAGAAATAATCAACTTTAATTGGGCTTATAGTGTTGAAATTAGGGTTTATGAACTAAGAGAGCATTTAATATGATAAAAGCGTTATGGAGACAAAAACCCTAATAAAACCCTAATGTGGTCTAGAAAGCCTAAGGTGGAATCCAAGTCTAGCTTTAGAATGTTTTGGATAAACTATGACACTTGGATCGTATGCATTGATTTCAGGATATTTTTGATTGCTTGTTGATTGATTCTTTATCCTTATTGCTTAGACAATCAAGTTGCTCTCGATCAGGTATGTGGTTAATTATGGATAACCGCCTTAGTTTTCCAAGGATTTTCCGGATGGTTAATCGCATTGAGTACAAATTATCTGTTGGATGTTCATACTTGCAAATTATAAAGTCACTATGATTATCACATTAATAATAGAAGTATGGATTCTCGCACCTACATGCCACCCTGATGGATGATGCCAAAGGTCAGGCCCAGATGGGTAGACCAATGGACACCTTGAGTGGTGACCCCATGCACCAAGAAGGTGGCCTATGATATTGCATGACTAGTGGGAACCATGAGTGGTGACCCCCAGGCACCAAGCTCGAGATTGAGAAGGTGGCCTTAAGTCATTGGCAAATGGCACCCTAAGGTGGGTATGCCAGGGTTAGGGAAAAAGCGGTGGAGAATGTCATACTGAAAAGTGTAATTGGCTTGTTAATTAATTTGATTGTGATTATTAAATTGTTAGCCATATTTGCAAGATTTTGGTTGTTCCCACATACCAGTATATTTCGATATACTGACCGACGTTTTGTTTGTCGGCGTTTTAGGAACAATAATTGAAAGAAGAAACAGTAAAGTGACACTTTGTGAAAAAAGAAATAAAGTGCAAGGAGGATTAGATAGAATACTTCAAGCTTGGATAGATAGATTCCCAAAGTTTTCAAAGGTAAGTAAAGTTTTAATTTTATACCAAATTCCAATTAGTTAGTATAATTTCATAATTGTTATTGATTATTTGTCGAACCTTTGATCTTGTTAATTGAATAACGGCTCTAACCTTCGGGTCTCCCTTAATTGGGGGTTACCGGGAGGCGGGGTCGTTACAGCAGCGTATAACCTTCTCATGAGCCATGATCCATATTTCATAAAATCATGAGTTAGCTTTGGTTGATCGCCCACAACATGACTATTTTGGTAGACAATGTTTGTCAATTACAACTCATGAAACTATTGGATAGATGGTGTGCACAACACCTTGTGAAAATCCATCTCTATGGTTCTAGGCACGTAATCTAATTACGGTCACCCAGATAAGCCTGAACCAAAAGACAACATGATAGAATATGCACCCTACTTTTTCAAATCGACATATCTACCATCACACTTCCATGAGATAGCTGACACACCTCACTTTGGTGAAACCTACGCTTGGTAGATCAAAATTTTCATGTGTTTCATTTATGGAAAGCATCTTAGCCTTAGTATTTGATGAGGGATTTTGTATATAAGTACATATACATATACAATCACTACATACTTATAATATGTATTATATACATGCTATAAGAACAAAACAAAAAATACAATCACAAACATACAAGCGATGGTTATGTCCAGTCTAATACAATCCTTTGGAGCCACAAATAATTTCTACCACCAAAGGTTCTCATCACATGTATCAACCTATACTAGAATACTTGTGAAAGTCCAGTTGGTTGTCTAAACCCTTCAGTCGAATGGTTAGCCTTTAGGTTGATCGGTTGGCTCCTCCTATCTATTAGCCTCCTTAGTCCTCTAGTCGATCGGTTGGACTCTCTGTAAGTTGACTCATCAAGTGCAATATGTCTTCTCATTACAAAACATAAACTAAACCTATGATATTCAATATTACAATTTAAAAGGGAAAACATCTAGTAGATTTAAGGAGAATACAGGAAGAAGAGCATTAATTTATATTTGGGAAGGAGAAGAGAGGCTCGATATGAAAACCTAAATAACAAAAGGAAATAAACCAAACAACCATGCATACAATGAATAGGGTTTTTGGCCATAACCACTCATGCATCCACCATCATAAAACTTTTAGGGTGACATGTATAGATTTCATGTATATCATATATATATATATATATATATATATATATATATATATATATATATATATATATGGGATCATATGGGGTATTTAGTTAGATATGCATATTAATCATTTTAAATATACACAATGTATGCAATAAAATACATCTGATCATATTCATTTTAAATTTAGATACATTACAAATTTATGTGGATCTGATACTACTCTTGGGAAATCGGGGCAATGATAAGGCAGATGAAACAAAATTTAATGGAATATTCACTAACTAGAAGACCATGTAAACAATGATGTATCTAGGAAAGAAGGTAGCAAGAGATATACCTGGTCCGAGAGCAAGTCCAGCTACAACTTGTGCACGTTGATTTGCACTCTTCGTTGATGCACACAAACAACTGGTGAAGGCATCCTAGTGCAGCTCCACGTATGACGGTGGTTTTTGCCGTACTTACTTGGTGGTAATGGCCTCCATTCCTCTGTGTAGTCCACACATACCACTGGGAACTCCAAGTTACACTAATAGAGACAAAAGGGAAGGAATTGTCCCTTCAAACGTCAACCTGCTAGGGTTGATTCGATTTCTATGTTGTCTCTCTGTTGTTGTCCCATCCTTTTATGGGTAGGACTTACTAGGTCTATCTACTTACCAGAAATGGAGAGTACAACAAATTTCAAAGCTTATTTTTGTATCTTTGAAAGCGTAGACTGTCTTCTTTATATATAGGATGGCTAGATCCAGGGTTTCTAGTTCAAACGAGAGTCAAAGAGGCTGAATTTTATGAATTGTCTAGATGTTATGGATGTTGAAAGGGTTGGAGTTGGTTCACACATGAGATGATTGGTTCAAGACTTGAACTGGTCTTTTCACTATGTTTGCTATTCACAATTGTATTGGCATTTAATATTTTATTATCTACAACATGATGTCAACATCAATCCTTGATCCAATCGTATTGATCATTGAACTGGGATGTTCACAACTTGAGTCAGTCATTTTAGACCTTAAACTAGTCAGTTCACCAAGTGAATTAGTCTATTCATGCCCTAGTTTAGACAAAGTTTAGCAATCCAGTTTAAATTGATCTGACACTTGAATCGATCAGTTGAACACTAGAATCGGTTGGTTCAAAATCCAGTCAATCAGTTTCTAGTCATTATTATTTATATTGAATACCTAAGACTTTAGTAATCAAGTTAAACATCATCCATTGATGAAATCATATTCCGCGTGCATCTTGTGTGTCGCCCTATAGGTCTGATGTAACTTTTGAAGTGAATGTCCATAACCAATTTATGACATCACAAGAAATGAGCGATATCTAGTAATACATCATTGCTACCCAAGTAATTGGAAAGTTGGAGAAAAACTTCAACCTACAATATGTAATAAATGTTACTGTGATCGTATAGTTCCTTTTTCATTGATATATGAATTGAAACTCAAGTCATGGAAATGACATCTTCTCAACAAACCCATGTTCCATGAACTAGACCAGACTGTGTGTAATGCATACGAGCTCACATATCACGTATTGAGTCACAAGAGTATTCCCATATATTTCTAAGTCTCTCTTATCAATTGGCCAAGATATCAAACTCGTGAAGGAGGGACAAATCCCATCTACATCACTCACACTCAATTCCCATGTGTCATAAAATACCCAAGCACCACCTTTATGGAAACCCTTATTCAAGGTCACATTGGATTATGTCAAATATATCAAACAACATGTGATGAGCGTAGTGACTTCATTCTAAAAACATCAATCACCACTATCTCTATGAGAGATGATTCTTGCTACCATTCCAATGAATCCATGTATCACTCTCAAGGGGGGCCTATCTGATACATTGTTCTTTAACATGTACATGTGTGTTTGACTTGATATTACATATCATGATTAATGAGACGTTGTCATCATTCAAAAGACACTCTAGTTTTATGTATTATTGTTGTCTATTTTTCTTTCACAAAAATATCCAACTAGGGACTTAACAAGAATGTATGTACTCTTTTCATACATATGATGTCATTTTGCAGATCCTCAACCTGAAGACATATATCATCAAGTAACATCATTCTTTAGACATCTACTATGCATATGTCATCATATCATGATTGAGACAAAAATAATAAATGTAACTACCTTTATACTTATCATATCAAGTATATGATGCCCTATTACAATCATAGTATGATTGAGTCTATGGGCAAACATACCAACAATACTAATGTCATATTAATCATATTTTCCCATACCACATATTTGACTTATGGTTTTAAGATGTGCAACTTTTGGGGATTGTATGTTAGTTTAATTTTATCCACATCACCTTGTTTCTTCTTTGTAAAATCTAAAATCTTGTTTTTAATTTATAATCTAGACTTTTTCATCTCATTTTGACTCTTATATTTCTTGTCACCACACCAATGTGTCATTGTTCGATATTTATCAAGAAAAAATTAACAATAAATAAGTAATTTGTTATTTATTTATACTATGATTATTTGACTTGAAAGAAATATTGGCCAAACATCTAGAAATGGTTTGACTAATAGTTGATTCAAATATCTAAACTACAAAATTTTGTATTTTATAAGTAGAAAATATATGTTTGTTTCAAAATTTTGTATATTGGTTTAAATTTATATATTAGTTTTATGTTATAATTTTAATTTCTAGTTTGTCTTTTCTTTTATATTATGAAGTTTAGAGTAAATTATATAAATTGTGTGTTTAATTACCATGTAGTGTACTTCAACTATACAAATTTTATTTTGGCCCCTAAGGTTTTCTGTCAAGATTTGCCACTAGACTTGACTAGTTAATCTCAATAGGATTAACTACCAAGAGGTATAAAGATGGACATATCATATTATGAATTATTAAAAATGTGTGGTTCAACCATCTATCCAAATATTGCAATGGATGCAATTGGTAATTGTTACCCACCTAAATAGTTATGTTTTGAGCGGTCAACCATAGTTGACTCATGACTGAAAAGTATTAAGGATGTTGTCTCACTAGTTGTAATGTTTTGAATTGACTATGAGGGTTATTTATTTGAATAATATATTAGGAGCGTAGCTAATTAAAGGACAAATTAATTCTTCTAAATTAGATTTTTGGAATTAAAAATTAGTTTTAATCATTTTGCATACTCATCCAAATGATTTCTGTCTAGATCAAGTGGAGAACACAATCGTAACCCCTTGTCATTGTAATTGCAGAAAGAAAACTAAATTGCAAGGACTTCAACGACTGGTTTGGGACATTTAGAATTGTTCTCACACATGAGTGTAAGCTCTATGTACTGGACACATTAGTACCAAATAAACCCACCTCCAAAATGCACCTGGGGATGAAAAGGTTGATCATAAGAAGCATTTATATGTTGCCATGGACAAAAAATGCCTTATACTATGATCCATGAATCATGATCTTTAGAAGAAATATGAGAATGTAACACATCTTAGGAACATCTATCAACAACAAGTAAGGAAAAATAGGTATGATGTCTCCAAGGCATTGTTTACATGCAAGATGGAAGAAGGTGATCCAGTTTAACCCCGTGTACTCAAATTAATTGGATATGTGGAAAGTCTCGCTAGACTGGAAATTTATTTAGGCCAAGATTTGGTAACAAATGCGATCTTACAATCATTTTTTAATTCACACAAACAATGTTTCACAGATTACAACGTAACCTTTTCTGTTAAATCGATGACAGAGCTACTTGGCATGTTGAAAATAGGTGAGCCAAATGAAAGACAAGCAAATATCCATGATGATGGTCAACAAAGGATGAAGAAAGTCCAAAGCCAAATAAAACTCTAAAGAAGGTTCCAAGGTTGGCCAAACGTCTTCTACACTTAAGGAAAAAGGAGTGGCTTAGGGAGCCAATTGTGACCATTTTCACTAGGTTGGACATTGAAAAACAAATCTCCTCTCTATGTAGAGGAACTGACAAACAAAAAGTAGGGGACAGAATTATCTACATTAGCCTTATATGTTGTACAAATAAACTTGTCGAATTGTTCAACATGGCTATTAGATATCAGATGTAGATCTCATATATGTTGAAATATGGAGCATCTGAAAAGAAGTAAACCCTTGAAGAAAGGGGACGTGAAACTACATGTTTTAGATGGAGTAAGAGTTGCTACCACTGTTGTAGTCACCTACTATTTCTCTATTCCCATTGGGCTTCTAATATTGTTAGAAAACTGCTATTATGTACATGCTATTTATAAGAACATCATTTCTATTTCATATTTGGACAAAAATGATATTGAATTTGATATTAAGAAATGTTGATGTTCTATTTCCAAAGATGAGATCTTTTATGGTAGTGTCCCTATGTCTTATGGTCTTCATTTTTTAGATCTTAAAACACATATCTATAACACAAATACCAAGAATCCTAGACTTGATGACCAAACAAAGTTAATCTATGTTACTGTCGTCTAGGGAGCATAAATGAGAAGTGCATTTCTAGTCTCTAGAGAGAAGGTTATTTGGACTCTTTTGATTTTGAATCAATTGAAACATGTTAGTCTTATTTATTAGGAAATATGACAAAATAACATTTCATTGGATATAGTGAGAGAGCAAGCGACTTATTAGGATTCATACATAATGATATATGTGGAAATTTTAGCACATGTTCTTGAGGTAGATATTAGTAGTTTATCACATTTACTGACGACTTTAGTAGATTTTAATATGTGTATCTTATGAAACACACATTTAAATTACTTTAAAAGTTCAAGTAATTCATTAATGAAGTACAAAAAACTTGGTAAGAATATTGAAGAACTATGCTTTGATTGTAGTGAAGTATATCTTAGCCAAGAGTTTGAGGCGTTTCTATTATATTATAATTTACTCCACCTGGAATACCATAACATAATGGTGTGCTAGAAAGGAAGAATCACACCTTACTTGACATGGTATGATCCATGACGAGTTTATATAATATTCTAATTTTACTATGAGGACATGCACTTGAAATTATCGCATATAAACTTAACCGAGTACCTTCTAAATCCATTAAAAAGACACCTTATAAGATATGGCATGGGAAACAACCCAATATGTGTTTTATGAGAGTTTAGAGATAGTATGCTTATGTCAAGAAACATTTGTGTGAAATGCTTGACCCCAAATCTAAGAAATCTTTCTCTATTGGAAACTCTAAGGAAACTAATGGTTACTACCTATATATTCCATATGACAACAAAGCGTTTGTTACGAGAACTAATATATTCCTCAAAAAGAAATTTATTTCTTAAGGAACCAATGGGAGAAAAATAGAACACAAAGAAGAGTGTGATAACATTTAACCTATCAAGGTTGAGAAGGAACAAGAGGAATAATAAACTATTATGGATACTTAGGTTCTTATTGTAACACATGAACCTTGAAGGTATAGTAGGACAAGTCTTGAGCTAGAGAGATATGTTTTTCTCATGACTCAACAAGATGATGTGTTTGGTAATTGATGATGATGCGCCAATAGCCTAAAATGAGGCTAATGAGGGACCAAACTCTTATGAATGGCTTGAAATCATGAGAACTGAGATTTAATCCATGTATACCAAGAAGATATTGACCTTGGTGGAATCACCTAAAGAGGTAAAATCGATAGGGTAAAAATGGGTATTTAGGAAGAAAACTGACATAGATGTTAATATACAAACCTACAAAGGACAATTGGTAGAAAAAGGTTCCAAACAAGTTCATGGTGTTGACTATGATGAAACCTTTTCACCAGATAGCATGGTTAAATCCATCAGGATTATGCTTGCCATTGGAACCTATCATGACCATGAAATATGGAAAATGGATGTTAAAATTGCATTCCTTATTGGGAATCTTTTGAAGGATGTGTACATGAAACAACGTAAAGGTTTTATCAAATAAATATAGGATGGTATATAAGATAAAAAGGTCAATCTATGTATGGAAGAAAACATCTCAAAGATGGAATCTTCATTTTTAGGAGAAAGTCAAATAGCTTGGCATTGTTCAAAATGAATTTGAATGTTGTATTTACAAGAAGGTTTGTAGGATCATAATCATATTCCTCATATGGTATGTTGATGACATACTATTGATGGAGAATGACATCCCTAATCTATAGTTGGTTAAAACATGGCTAGGAAACACTTCTCAATGACGGACTTATGTGAAACATATGATATACTAGGAATCAAGATCTATAGTGTTGTTCGGAGTTGTTTCTCATGTAGCGTAGTTTGCCTCTATGTGACTTAATGTGCTATGATCCTTATGGGATGGGTTTAAGTTCCCCAGGTTGGGCTCGGCAAAAGCCTTACGAGTCTCCTGGGTTACAAAAAAAAAGATCTATAAATATGAATAGAGGGATTCTTATTCTAAGTCAAAGTACACACATTAACAAAGGGTTAAAAAGGTTCAGTATGGAAGAGTTTAAGAAAGGAAACCTACCCATGTCTCATAGAATATGTCTCTAAAGAGATCAACATCCCATCTCTTTTTAAGAGACGAGACACATGGTTATGATTTCATATTCATCCGAAATGGGATCCATCATGTATGCAATGTGGTGTACACATCTAGATGTTTTTTATACTTTGAGCTTGATGAGTAGGTACCAATCAGATCCCAATGAAGGTCACTAGACTACCATAAAGAGCATCCTTAAGTAATTAACAAGATAAAAGGATGAATTCATTATTTATGGTAGTGAGGAAGTGTTTATTGTAAAAGGTTACAACAAAGAAAGCTTCTAAACTGATAAGGATGACTACTAATCACAAATAGTATTTTGGGATTGCCTCAATGAAAGGAATGTGAGTTTCTAACATTCCACCCAAGATTCATGATTCCAAAATATAGGCCAAGTAGATTGCTACCTCTAGTACATCAAAGGAAATCGTATGGATCTTTAAGTTCATTGGTGAACAATGAGTGGTTTCCATACATTGACAACATAGTATATCTATACTGAGACAACACCCGATCTGTTGCACAAGCTAAGGACTTAGATCATAGAGTAACTACTAAAAGTAATGTTTTCAAAGTACCAACTGAAAGCAACATTGTTGATCCCTTGAAGAAAGCACTTTCACAGTAGAAGCATAATAGTCATGTTAGACCACATGGGATTGGATTTTTGTGTGACTGTCTCTAGTACAAGTGGGTGGTTTTTGGTTGTATGCCATGAGAGGCGGCATGTGATGATTTCAAAAGGGATACTTTGTATATGATTTGATTATTAATAAAAGGAAATTCCACTTATTATGTTTGTTTCAATATTGAGATACTGAACAAACTTAATAACATCCTAAATATGTTTTGACACGATAATATATAGTTTGTGTTGAGGACCTAAACATGATGTTAGATCCTAAAATTTGGTAGATTTGAATTCAATTAATATAATAATTGGATTGATATGTTCTCGATTTACGTAATTGATGGAATAATAATTCTATCTTTGAGGCATGGGTTCAACCTATTGCTTAGGTGAGGCCCATGAGACTATTTGCTTTACAAATAGGTTCTTTTTGAAAGGGTTTAGAAATAAAATAAAATTCATGCATAAACAAAGGATGATGGTTTTATGGTTAGTTAGAATAATGAAATAGGAAATAATTGACAAATATCAAAAAGATTCTATGATAATTTGTAGTTTAGATAATTAATGGAAGAAATTAGCTAACCATGCCTTGCAACACAGGTTTGAAGCATCAAATAAGGATACTTCTGTCTGGTTTTTGGAACATGTAAAGATGACGAGAATACTAAGATAATTCTCGAATTTGAGATAAAATGGACTTTCCATATGATGTGGGTAATTGTTTTATGGAAATACATAAAGTGTAAGTTTCACCTAAAAAAGTTATCCCAATGAATCCCAAAAATAGAGGTAAGTTTAAAAATATTAATGAGTTTCCTTCGAAGTTTCATAAGAAAAGGATGCTTCTAGTAGCCTATGGAAAATCGAGAAGGGAGACAGACTTGTTTGTAATAATTAAATGTTGTTTCACTTGTTTGAAAATTGTGAAAAGGATATCTAGAAACATCCCTTTATGACCAAACTTGGCTCTATTCGAGACTCTAGGATGATAAAGGAAATAACCAATTTTGGGTCCAAAGTCAAGATGAGAGAGATATATGAATTACTTAATTTCCACAATGAATGTTTACAAATGGGTTCCTAGGATAACAAATTGGGAAATAAGTATTTTTGTGCTCATGAAAATACTCAAGATAATTTATGAGGTAGATATCCTATTATAGGATTATAGAAGAAGATCCATGAAGTTCTAAGATAATTTGTGTCCAAGATAATTTTTTTCCTAGTTATGAAAATTTACCTTTAAATCCATGTTTTGATTAAATAAGGGAATAATGAAGGAGTTTTACTTTTCTAATGGAAGGTAATAATATGAATAGAGTTTTTTTTAAATATTATATGAGGTGTGGTTTCCTTTATGTGATTTTTGGGTCAATTAAGAAAAAAAATGAAATTGTTATTATAAGGGAAGGAGGGAGAAACATAGTACTTTCTTAGCATGATGCCTTGGAAATTGCATAAGAAAATTTGTGGAAACTAGACCCATCAATCTCCAACCCTTGTCCTATATAAGAAGTGGTACAAAGTGAAGATGGACTACCCCAATATCCTCCTACCTTGACGTGCATCCTTTTATAGAAGTGCGGTAGAAAATATTTCTCCCTTCATCATGAGAATACTCTACCTCATCCATGGTGGTCTTGATGTATCTCGTAACATGGTGTTTACCACAATGACATGGAAGTCTAGGATATTTTGAAATATTACACTCCTCATACTTTTCCTTATGAGTCTTCATGGAAGAGGTCCCCATGTCACCGCATGTTTGAGATATAGATTCTTATTTTGTTTAATTTGTAGAAATGTCTAGAATTACCAAAATATAGGAAAATAATATACCAAGTCGATCAAGAGAATTAGCATAATCTAAATCAAATAGTATCATGACTTGGATCTGATCCTAATTCCAAAAGTAGGTCTAATTCATGAGTGATGATGATCAATACATGAAAAATCTTAGATCAGATAATTAACATGTTGAGTAGTTAAAATGTTTACTTTGCCATATAAACTAATATAGCTTATTATAATGAGATCTAAGATGATGGCGATAAGGATGATGGAATAATTATAGTTTCTAGACCAATAATCATCAACATGTGTAATAGGATTTTGAACACTAATGATGAAACTTGTTATGACCTAAAGGCACACAACCTAATATAAGTGTTCATGACGTAATAACATGGTAGTTATGATAATCATGATTACACATAATATGAATTAGGTTTCTTGAGTCATTAGATCAATGAACATGGTAATTAGTATAGTAAGGAAACCTAAAACCTAGACTAATGATGATATGTATTTTGATTATGATTGGTGACACTTTAGAGTATACATATATGCAGATAAAGTTGGTTCATTATGTTTAATGCTTGGATATTTGGATATATGCTTGAAGCACATGTTGCATAGTTTTTGCATAGAAACAAAGGTACGTGATTATGCCTATGAATACTCCCCTTATCGACTTCTATGGTTTTTTTAATTTTAGTAACTGGATTGCAATTAAATTGATTCGTTGTATATTACTCCCTACAATCTATAAGGCTTGTATGAGTATAACATTATTTAAACATAACTTTCTAAAGCCCTAGATATTATCTATGAATAGACGCATGCACGGAAGTTATAGATATTACCCCTATCAATTGGTTATGCCTTTGAAATAATCCCTACGAGTGAGTTTGATGTTATGAATACCCCCAACGAGTGGGTATAATTAGAGATTACCCCCAGTAAGTGGGTACATCACTAAAATACTCCCAACGAGTGAGGATGATATTATGAATACACAAGTGGGCATACCATATAGATTGAATAAATAGGGATTGAAAAGTTATAACAATAAACTGCAAGTTTGATTATGTAAAAATAATTGGTGCTATAGTTTTTATGTTGTTACACCTAAATAGGTACATTTTGTTTCCCCCACATACTCAATATATTTCAATATAATGACCATGTTTTTGTTTCACAAAATTTTTGGTTAAACTACAATTAATATGAAAGTTGGATATCCAGAGAAGAAGACACTAAAATATAAGATACTTAAAGTCTAATGGAGGATTATAGATAGTTAGATTTACTTTATGTTGCACCTTTAGTATCCTTGTTTCATGTAACTCCCTAGAGGAAAATCATGTAAACCATATTTGAATCGATGGAAATTATTTGTTAAAAACTGGATCTTGGGAACTTTAGATAATGACTCTCAACTTTAAGTTCATTGCTCAATTGGGGGTTGTTGAAAGTGAGGTTGTTAAATTTGGTAGTGGAGCCCCAGATTTTTCAAATACTATTTAGTAGTTTACAATTACAAGTAATTTGTAGAAATATAAGAAAAATTATTACGGCATGAATTGAATAAATGATGTCAAGATTGAATCATGGCTTTGAGGGCTGGAAATATTTCCTCCACATCATTTAGTTGGTATACAAGGACTCCCTTAGCCAATATGATATTGGCCTGGCCAGAACCTAGGGTTTTTCAAAAGTAATGTTTCCTCTCTAGTCTTCTCATCTAAAATTTTATTGACTTCTCATCCTTTTTCTTAATAAACCACAAAAGATACTTCACTCTTCATCTCAAGTTAGGATTTTTGAGCAGAAGTAGGATTAAGGCATCCTACACCAATTTATGTACATGTAATGTGGGAATACTAATAAAGTAAAGGAAATGGTTTCATGGGTTTTTTCTTATAAGGGTAAACCTTAGATGGAGATAGGGTTGGTTTAGAAAAACCCCTATGTTGGTCAAGGGATATTGAAAAACCTAAGATTCAAGGTGTAGTATCGAACCCTAACCCTAAATCCCAATCCTGGGTAGTGGGAGTAGTGTGGGTAAAATAATAACCCTATGCATATAAACCTTAAGCATTGGAAAGAGGAAAGAGGAAATGCAATGAGTTTGGATAGCCTAGTTCACCCATGCATGCAAGTATGTGGATTAAGGCATGCATGATACATGTGAAGGGTTTGAATAGACATGTGAAACATAGGCAATCAATGGTTACATTGCAAGGAAAATATGAAAACCCTTATTGCAACTTTTAGGGTTGGTGTACCAACTTTTGGTGAGTCAACCCAATAGTGGGGGAAAGATATATGAGGAAGATAAAACCCTAACCCCTAAGGTCAGATTGTATCTAGAAAGACTAACCTCCTTCTGATTGGCACCCTAACATGACCACACATGTACAAGTAGCAGGTAGTCATGCACCTAAGTGAAAGTGGGTGGCATCAAGTTAGAAGAGGAATTGGTTTTAGATCAGGTTCCTAAAGTCTTGCTAGAATATGTTTATAAGTTTAGATGATATGATCTAAGTTTTACATGATGAGATATGGGTTATAATGATCTCAATCAGGTTTGCAAATTTTATTTTCGTTTTGAGGTTTTTACATAAGATTTGAAGATATAAGTGTTTGTTATTGTTTGAGATAAAATAAGCTAGGTGAAGATAAGATGTGAATTTACAAGAGACTCAACATATTCTACAAATGGGGACTTTTAGTGTTAGGAATAGATATAGGGTTAACTCTAGAGAGAGTGGGACCAATAAGGAGAAGGTCAGAAACCTAAACTCCAAGATATGGTAAATTTAGAGAAACATTTTTATGATATGTCCTAAACTAGACTACCCCTAAGTGAATGAAATGAATTTCTTTATGAACCACTTTAAGAGGCTTGGTGTACCCTAGAATTCCTTGGGAGGACCAAACCCTAGAGATCGAGAAAGAGGCTACTTACATATAGGTTTATATGATATAAATACCTATCGCCTAGGTTAGGGAGAGAGAGCTCTAAGACCTAAAGAGGTAAGGAATGATAGTATGTTGTGAAGCCCATACTGAGTTTGATGGTTCCTTATTTAGGAATGCAATGGTTGTTGAAGAGAAAGAGAAAGCTGGGTAAGAATATTACATTGTTAGAGATCTAAGAAGAGAGACATATCAATGTTTGGGTCAGTTGGTGCTTGAGTGGTTAGCTATTGGGAAGTTGATGACCAATACCAATTAGATAGACCTAATAACCCTAGACCAAAGAGGGAAGACAAATCCAGTTTATATAATACTCATAGATTTGAGTGAGCTTATACAGATTAAGCATGGAACCTCCCTTAGGTAATGGGTTAGGGGAACCTCAATTGTACTTTGTGGTATATGTTTGATAAACCACTCATATAAGTTTGTTTAGCACAACCATAATTAATGCATGTATGAAATGAACCCAACCATGAGGTGTGATATATCAATATGACATGATGGAAGATTTAGAAACGGTTTAATATCTCTCTATCCATAATTGTGTAGCCATGTGGATGAATTATGATAATGTTAAATAGCTAAATAACCTCAAGATGAACCTATAATAAACTTTACAACTTAATATGAGAAAGTGAAATGAGATAATATTCATGATAAAGATTCAATATGTTTGTATTTGACATGATCGATATGTAGTAGTTAAACTTGTCTTCTTCAAAGTATGTGCTACCTCTTACTTGTCCTACTATATAGAATGGTTGTATTATGTGTATAAAAAATACTTCCCATATCATATGGGATGAAATAATGGTTCTTGGATGGCATCATCCTGGATTTATATATATATATACATACATATATATATAAATAGAGAGAGAGAGAGAGTCAGCCTAGAATACACTGGAGTGTATTTCGAGCAGAATACACTCAAGTAGTTTTTCATGATGCAATATTTTTTTCAAAAATCTAATCCATTGATATTCGTAAACATCTTGTGAATAGCTCATATGAAAAATTTGAGCACATTTGGACATTTGTAGGTCTTGTTATAAAGACAACAAAAATTATGCATTTCAAATTAGTTTCATGTGTCGATTTTGTTGCCCTTGGATGAGTGACTTACACTCATCCAAATGGGCTCAAAATTTGTATGTAGACTAGTTGTAGTATAAGAGTGAAGATCAGTGGTTTACATTTTGCAAAAAATAGTCTTGATAAGCAAACACACTTGAGTGTATTCATGCGATCTGTACACTCAAGTGTATTCTAGCCTATATATATGTATATATATATATATATATATATATATATAGAGAGAGAGAGAGAGAGAGATAGATAGATAGATAGATAGATAGATATAGATATACATATATATATATATGCATATATATACAAATATATATATATATATATACATACATATATTTATATATAAATATACATATATATATATATATAGTCTTGAACACATGAAACATAAAATTTCAGTTCCATCATATAAAAACACTTTGACTTTTTGGTAGTAAATTGTTGGGAAGTAAAGTACTTCAGTTATTTGGTAGTAAATGTACTTGATAGTGATTCAACTTTTGGGTAGTAGATCACATTTTATAAATATCCAACTCTTTTTTAGTAGATCATAAGGCTCTAATTCATTCAACTCTTGGATGGAAAATGAATGGATGATATAATGGAAAATAATCTTAATGACATGTTCTCTTTAGTTAATATACATCTTTGTTCAAGCATGTTTTTTTTAACTTTTATTTCTACCAAGTATTAGTTTTATCTTTCCTTAGATATGATCTTCCCTAGAGAGGTGAATTCAAAAATCGATTTAAGAATTGAGGCAACCTAAAAATCTTACCTAAAGCTTGAAGGAGTTAAGTATATGAAACATGAAAGCACATATATTGAGTACATTTCTTTTGACCCAAGTATGCCATCCCCGAGAGAGATGAGGAAAAATCACGATGGAAGTGTGTGACAACATGGGACCAAGCTTGGAAGGGAAGGTCACCATGACCCCAAAGAAGGGACATAAAGTGAATAAAGTGACATGATAATTTATTTGGTAATTATGTAAATTTGCCTTTAAAGCCAAGTTTCAGTTAAATAAGGGAATAATGACAACATTTTTCATTTCCCAATGGAAGATAATAGTATGAATCGAGTTTTTCCAAAATAATCATATGCAGGGTGGTTTCCTTGACATGACTTTTGGATCTATTACGCAAAACTTATGAGATTGTTATTATAAGGATATGATTGGAAGAATATAGTTATTACTTTCCTAGCATGATGCCTTTCCAATTGGATAAGGAATCTTGGGGAAAATAGACCCATAGATCTCAAACCATTGTGCTATATAAGAAGTGGTATGAAGAGAAGATGGATTATTGCAATCCCCTCTTTCCTTGATGTGCATCCTTTCATAGCGGTGTGGTAGAAAATATCTCTCCCTTCATCATGGAAATCCTCTTTGTCATCCATGGTGGACTTGTTGTATCTCATAACATTGTGCTTGACACAATGTCATGGAAGTCTAGGATATCATTAAGTACTTTGCAGCTCATCCTTTTCCTTCTGACTCTCCAATGAAGAGGCCTCCACGTCACTCCATGTGTGAGGTATATATTCTTATTTTGTTTAATTTGTAAAACTTGCTAGTAAAGCCGAGTATAGGCAAATTATATATCAAACTGATCGAGAGAATGAGTAGAATCTAAATAAGATAATATAACTACCTGGATCTAATCCTAATACCCAAAAGTAGGGATAATTCATGATTAAGCAATGATTAATACATGAAAATCTTAGATCAGATAATTAAAATGTTGAGTACGTTAAAATGTTTAGTTTTCCATATAAACTGATATAGTTGACTATAGAGAGATTTAATATGATCATGATAAGGATGATGAATAACTAGTGTTTCTAGACCAACTATTATCAACATGTGTAATAAGGATTTTGAACACCAATGATGTAACTTGCTATGACCTTAAGACACATATTAGCATAAGTGTCCATGATGCAATAACATGGTAATTCTGATAATCATGATTACACCTGATACCAATTAGGGTTCTTGAGTCATTAAAATAATGAACATGTTCATTAGGATACTAAGAAAACCTAAGCCCTAAACCAAATAATGATTTATATTTTGAATATGATTAGTGACACTTTAGAATATACATATATGCAAACAATGTTGGTTGGTTGTGTTGAATGCTTAGATATTTGGATATATGATTGAAGTACATTTGGCATGGTTTCTACATGGAAATAAAGTTACGTGGTTACGCCTATTAATACTTGCCTTATGGACTTATATAATTTTCCAAAGTTTCTTGAATGGATTCTAGTTAAACTACCTGGTTGTTTATTTACTACCTGCAATCTATAACGCTCATATGAGTATCACTTTATATAAACATAACTAGATCAAGCATATTATATTATCTCTAAATAGATGCATGCATGGAAGTTATAGAGATTATTTCCAGCGAGTGAGTATACATTGAAATACTCCCATCAAGTGAGTATGATATTGTGAATACCACCAGTGAGTGGGTATGATTAGAGATTAACCCCAGCGAGTGGGTACATCATTAAAATACTCCTAGATAGTGAGTATAATATTAGTAATACCCTCAATGAGTGTGGTATATTGCAAGGATTGATTAAATGTAGGTTGATAAGTTATAATAGTAAACTGTAAATTTAATTATGTAAAAATAATTGCTACTATGGTTGTTTATGTTGTTACATCTACATGGGTATATTCGTTCCCCCAGGTACTTAGTATATTTTGATATAATGACTACACATTTGCTTCATAGTATTTAGGTTAAACTACAATTAATATGAAAGATGAATATCCAAATAAGAAGACACAAAAAGACAAAATACTTCAAGTCTACTAGAGGAATATAGGTAGTTTGATTTATTTAATGTTGCACATTTAGTTTCCCTATTTCATGTAAATTGCTAGAGGATAATCTTGTAAACCATATTTGAATTAATGGAGTTATTTGCTATTATTTGTTATTTTTTGAAATATGGATCTTGAGAATTTTATGTAATGGATCTCAACTTTAAGGTTCTTCTGTAATTGTAGATGTTGAAAAGTGAGGTCATTACATTTGGTATAAAAGACTCAGATTTTTCAAATAATATTTAATAGTGTACAATTTCACGTAATCGGTTGAAATAATAGGAAAATAAATTAAGGCATGACTTGATGGTAATGGTGTTTAGATGGAATTATGGTTTTGGGGGTTGGCAATATTTTCCTCCTCGCCATTAAGTTGGTATACAAGGACTCCCTTAGTCAATGTGATATTGGCTTGGCTAAAAGCTAGCGTTTTCCTGAAGTAATGTTTCCTCTAAGTCTTCTCATCTCAAATTTCATCCAATTCTTGACCTCTTTCTTAATAAACCCAAAAGGATACTTCCCTCCTCATCTCAAGTTAGGGTTTTTGTGAAGAAGCAAGATTAAGGCATCCTTCACCTATTAATGTACATGTAAAGTGGGAATAATTATAGAGTAAAGGAAATTGTTTCGTGGGTTTTTCCTTGCAATGGTAAACCTTAGATGGAGCTAGTGTTGGTTTAGGAAAACCATAAGTTGGTCAAGGTATATTGAAAACCCTAAGGTGTGGGGTGTAGTTTCTAACCCTGACCCTAAATCCTAATCCTGGGTAGTGGAAGTAGTGTGGCTAAAATAATAACCCTACCCATATAAACCCCAAGCATTGCAAATAGGAAAGAGAAAATACAATGAGTTTTATAACCTAGTTCATCCATGTATGCAAGTACTTAGAGTAAGGCATGCATGATACATGTGAAGGGTATGAGTAGACATGTGAAACATAGGCAATCAATGGTTACATTTCAAGGAAAATAAAAAAACCCTCAATGCAACTTTTAGGGTTGGTGTCCCGACATGGGATGATTCATCCCAAGAGTGGAGAAATGATCTATGAGGAAGATAAAACCATAACCCGTAAGGTCAGGTTGTATCTAGAAATACTAACTTCCTTTTGATAGGCACACTAACAGGAAATGTGTCTCCACACATGTACAAGTAGAAGGTAGTCACACACCCAATTGAAAGTGTGTGACATCTGGTTATAAGTGGAATTGGTTTTAGATCAGGTACCTAAAGTCTTGTTAGAATATTTGGTATAAGTTCAGATGAAGTGATCTAACTTTTAAATGATGAGATATATGGGTTATAATGACCTCAGTTGAGTTTGAGAATTTTATTTTAGTTTTGACATTTTGACATGAAATTTGATGATACAAGTGTGTGCTTCTCCGAGACAAGATAATCTAGGTAAAGATAAGATGTGAATGTGCAAGAGCCTCAATTTCTTCTACAAAGGTGGACATCTAGTGTTAGGACTAGATATAGGGTTAATTAAAAAGAGAATGGGACCCAGAGGGAGCAGGTTAGAAACCTAAACTTCAAGATATGAGAAATTGTGAGAAATATTTGTTTTAATATGTCCTAAACTAGACTACCCCTGGTGAACAAATTGAGTTTCTTTATGCATGATTCTTAGAGGCTTGTTTTACCCTGGATGTCCTAGGGAGGACCAAACCCTAGAGATAGAGAAAGAGGTTTCTTACATATAGGTGTAAATGATATACATACCTACCATCTAGGTGAGGGAGAGAGAGTCCCAAAATCCTAAAGAGGTAAGGAGTGATGGTATGTTGTGAAGCCTCATACCTAGGTAGGTGGTTCCTTGTTTAGTACTCTAATGGTTTTTGATGAGCAAGAGAAATTTAGGTTATAATATTTCTTGAGTAGAAATCTAAGAAGAGAATGTCATATCATGTTTTGGGTCTGTTGGAGGTTGAGTATCAAGATCTTCTGAAGTTGATGACCAATACCAATGAGGTAGACCTGACAACCCTAGACAAAAGAGGGAATACATGTCTATTGCATATAATACTCATAGAGTTAAGTGAGCTCATAGGGATTGAGCATGGCACATCTAGTTAATGCATACTCATCCTAGTTTTAGTTGTATTTTCTGTCTAGATTAGCATTCATATAGCTTAGTTTTCCTTAAGAATAATTTTTTTATCTACTTAGTTTTTTATGATAATTTGTAGGAATTTGATACTTTCCTGGACTCCTTTTGTATGTTTTGAATTCTATCACTTTGTTGTAAGTTTGCCTAGGGGGGAAACTCCCCAGACTGAAATAGTTTTTAGCACTTCTATAAGGTAGATCGATATACAATTTTTGTGTTAGAGGAAAAATTCAACCTGTCGATCAACCTACCAATAAACATCAAAATCAACTTGAGAAATCAAGACATCTAGGATCTAGACAACCTTGTCGACCTTCCATGTCGATGAACCATCAATCCCCATGGTCTACACACACATGATCAACACAGAGATGCTCGACACACAAAAGCTCGACAACATCAATGTTCAGTATCCAATAAGAAAATCAAGCCATTGACCTACTACTTTCTACACTCTTGTCGATGACCACAACTGCTTGACATCCCCATCGACCCTCACGTTCGATAACATGTTGACCTCCAAGACTGATGACCAGAAGTCCAAAAGACAAGATTGATAGACCCATCGATCGAAAACAAGTGATTGACATCGATGGAAAGTGGTCGCAAACCACGACTCTATAAATAGGCCCCCAGCACATCAGTTCAAGGAATCTTGGATTTGCAAGAAACAAACACATTGAAAGGTTGGCTTTGAGATTAAAGAAAAGTCTAGGCATATTGACCTAGTGAGTTCTATCAACCTCCACAACACCAAAGTCGTAGACCTCCTTCTCCAAGGTGATTGATATCTTCCAGAGTCGTTGTCCATCCACCTACTTGAACTACAAGTCAGGGTTAGTTATTGGATGAGAGAGAAGGAAGGAAGTCCCATGTTGCACATCACACTAAGCCACTTCTTCTACCATCATGACAATGATCGTGTCCTCTTCCTATTCTAGAGATATTAATCTAACCGTGTCAACGGAGTAGTCCTTTCACTGGGTTGTGGGGATTAACCCCACTACTTCTTTCTTGCAATTTTATTAATATTCCAACTCTTCTATGAACTCATTTAATTCATACCTAATTGCTTATTGCATGTCTTGTGGATTGATCACCCACTTTATGTGATTTATTATAATACTTTACCATGAGAATTTCAAGGATTAAGATTTGAATATTGATTAGCTTTAATTGATGCACTGATGAGAACTTATGACAGGAAGTCTTTGGGATAGTGGATATAGGATCTATAAGTAACGAGACATCGAGCTTATAGGGATATCTACTCGTACAAGTTTCTAACGCTGAAAGGGGAAACTTGCATAACTCCAATTATATCTTCATACAAATTTGGATTTGAATGATTGCAAAGATTTGAGTTGTGGCGGTGAAATCCAATTCCACCCTAGTGTTTCCATCCATTGGAAACTTGAACCTTAATCCATCTTTTTTATTATTTCAACCTTATTTAAACAAACCAATCTCAACTTTTGTGATAAATACTAGTTCTTGGAGAGTTACTTTGATAAGATAATTCTTAAAACTATTATCCCTTGGGATTCAATAGTCAACTGTACTACGATAAGACCCATCTGTTTGCGGGTGGTATTTATTGCATGTTTGTTTTGTTAAACTCTATGAATTACATTCCTAGTGAATTTCTAGTCTGATAATATCCACGTCAACCTCCCTAAGGTAATTGGTTAGGGGAACCTCAATCAGAACTTTTGGTATATGTTTGACAAACCATTCATATAAGTTTGTTTAGCACAACCATAATATAATGTATGTATGAAATCGACCCAACCTTGAGATTTAATATATAAATATGACATGATGGAAGACTTAGAAATAGTTGAATAGTTCTCTTACCATATTTGGCTATCCATATGCATGAAGTATGATAACATTAAATAGCTAACTAACTTGAGGATGAACCTATAATAAAGTTTATAACTTAATATGAGAAACTGAAATCAGATAATATTCATGATAAACATTTAATATGGTTTCAGGGGCAATGGACGAGAGTGTGGGGGGTGACAGTGCTGCAGGCGTTTCGCGAACAACCCTAGAAGACGACAGAGGGGGGACAAGAAACAGGTCCTAGACCTAGCTCTGCCTCCAACTCGGCTAGTCTATAGTAGGTCGGCATCAACCTCACATACAGGGGGATGAGAGGGGGAAACCCTAATGAGCAGACAGATTACACGAACCAGATGGAGGTGGACCAGAGCACACACAATGATGGTAATCCTCTCCTACCAGATGAAGAACCATCAGCCAATACGAAATCTTTCAAACAAGACGTGACAGGCAACGGCGGCGCCGCAGCAATGGATCCCTTCTTCATTGAAGACGAACCAGAGGAAATTGTCAATCCTAAAGACATCGAACTCGTACACAAGAGAGGATTCCCTAAAATCTATGTAGCCCCTGAAGAAGAAGAGATCATGAGAAAACCATTCAAGTACGCAGTCATTATAAAACTCATCGACAAAAATGTGGGATTCCTAACCATGGTCGAGAGACTAAAGCTACTCTAGAAGCCGGTGGACCGGTTTGAACTCTACGAAATTGCCGAGCAGCATTATGTGGTGCAGTTCTATAGAAAATTGGACCAGGAGAATGTCCTGACTAAGGGGTCGTGGTCCCTGTTCGGCAGTTGCCTTGTTGCCTGGCCTTGGGATGGGTACTTTGAACCCTCCAAGGGCCTCCCGAGCCACATAGTAACATGTATTTGAGTCATTGGACTCCCAATCCATTACTACAATCAGGAAATGTTCCAAAGAATAGGTGAAGTCGTGGGGCACCTGGTGAGAGTCGATGATCACTCTACTAACCGCACTAGAAGTTGGCTTGCGAGGCTGGTAGTGGATATTAAAACATCTAGGCCTATCCAACTAGCAATTCTGATCAATGGACGTGAATATAAGATTGAATATGAGTCATTGCTGCACATGTGTCTCAAGTGCGGGAAACTTGGACATGATGTGGCGGACTGCAAGGGACCCGACAAGGAACCTACAAAACCAGATACTGACCCATTCAAGGATGATGCAGGAGTCATATGAATGGAGGAGGAAGAGAAATGGCAAGTCTATTATGGGAAAAATGTCATGACTCAAAGGCCACAATGTAATAAAGAGAACCAAAAGAGAAACCCAACTTTGGGCTCGACAAATAAGTTCCAAGTCCTAGATGTGGATGAAGAAGGGCCCATTAGTGATGTAGAGGACATGAATGATGATCAACCAGAGCCACCTATTCGAGAGGACAATCACAGACCAAAGATCTGGAGGAAGAAACAGAGAAGGAATGAAGATGTTGATGTCTCATCCAAGAACAACACAAAGGCTTCACCTGTGAATGATGAGGGCCAACCCAAGCAGGACGCATCACCTCCTAACAATCCTACTCCTAATCAGACAGTGGTTAAACATGTGGGCAATGAAGTCATCTCCGGCAGACCAGTCGATGCCACAGCTGAGAAGAATACAGAGATACCTAGCACTCACACAGAACGTACAACTAGCATAGAAAGCGGCAAAGCCAGTGATGGGACGAAGAAACTAGCAATCCCTGGTAGGAAAGCCAAAGAAAAGGAGAACCAACTAGGCACAAGAAGCCCACATAGCCCATAAGTGACAAGGAATAGAATGAGATGAGGTCTTGAAGCTAGCGAAGGAGGTACTTCCTCCTCCAAATAAAACCCCTCTTTTATTATGATTAATAAAATAGCCTGGAATATTAGGGGTGCCAGCAAGAAGAAACCCAGGCAATTCCTCAAACCTCTAGTGGATAAACATAAAGTCAAGCTCGTTTCTATATCTGAACCTCGTATCTCTGGTAAAGAGACGCAAAATGCTATTACAGACATTGGTAATTATGTAAATTTGCCTTTAAAGCCAAGTTTCAGTTAAATAAGGGAATAATGACAACATTTTTCATTTCCCAATGGAAGATAATAGTATGAATCGAGTTTTTCCAAAATAATCATATGCAGGGTGGTTTCCTTGACATGACTTTTGGATCTATTACGCAAAACTTATGAGATTGTTATTATAAGGATATGATTGGAAGAATATAGTTATTACTTTCCTAGCATGATGCCTTTCCAATTGGATAAGGAATCTTGGGGAAAATAGACCCATAGATCTCAAACCATTGTGCTATATAAGAAGTGGTATGAAGAGAAGATGGATTATTGCAATCCCCTCCTTCCTTGATGTGCATCCTTTCATAGTGGTGTGGTAGAAAATATCTCTCCCTTCATCATGGAAATCCTCTTTGTCATCCATGGTGGACTTGTTGTATCTCATAACATTGTGCTTGACACAATGTCATGGAAGTCTAGGATATCATTAAGTACTTTGCAGCTCATCCTTTTCCTTCTGACTCTCCAACGAAGAGGCCTCCACGTCACTCCATGTGTGAGGTATATATTCTTATTTTGTTTAATTTGTAAAACTTTCTAGTAAAGCCGAGTATAGGCAAATTATATATCAAACTGATCGAGAGAATGAGTAGAATCTAAATAAGATAATATAACTACCTGGATCTAATCCTAATACCCAAAAGTAGGGATAATTCATGATTAAGCAATGATTAATACATGAAAATCTTAGATCAGATAATTAAAATGTTGAGTATGTTAAAATGTTTAGTTTTCCATATAAACTGATATAGTTGACTATAGAGAGATTTAATATGATCATGGTAAGGATGATGAATAACTAGTGTTTCTAGACCAACTATTATCAACATGTGTAATAAGGATTTTGAACACCAATGATGTAACTTGCTATGACCTTAAGACACATATTAGCATAAGTGTCCATGATGCAATAACATGGTAATTCTGATAATCATGATTACACCTGATACCAATTACGGTTCTTGAGTCATTAAAATAATGAACATGTTCATTAGGATACTAAGAAAACCTAAGCCCTAAACCAAATAATGATTTATATTTTGAATATGATTAGTGACACTTTAGAATATGCATATATGCAAACAATGTTGGTTGGTTGTGTTGAATGCTTAGATATTTGGATATATGATTGAAGTACATTTGGAATGGTTTCTACATGGAAATAAAGTTACGTGGTTACGCCTATTAATACTTGCCTTATGGACTTATATAATTTTCCAAAGTTTCTTGAATGGATTCTAGTTAAACTACCTGGTTGTTTATTTACTACCTGCAATCTATAACGCTCATATGAGTATCACTTTATATAAACATAACTAGATCAAGCATATTATATTATCTCTAAATAGATGCATGCATGGAAGTTATAGAGATTATTTCCAGCGATTGAGTATACATTGAAATACTCCCATCAAGTGAGTATGATATTGTGAATACCACCAGTGAGTGGGTATGATTAGAGATTAACCCCAGCGAGTGGGTACATCATTAAAATACTCCTAGATAGTGAGTATAATATTAGTAATACCCTCAATGAGTGTGGTATATTGCAAGGATTGATTAAATGTAGGTTGATAAGTTATAATAGTAAACTGTAAATTTAATTATGTAAAAATAATTGCTACTATGGTTGTTTATGTTGTTACATCTACATGGGTATATTCGTTCCCCCAGGTACTTAGTATATTTTGATATAATGACTATACATTTGTTTCATAGTATTTAGGTTAAACTACAATTAATATGAAAGATGAATATCCAAATAAGAAGACACAGAAAGACAAAATACTTCAAGTCTACTAGAGGAATATATGTAGTTTGATTTATTTAATGTTGCACATTTAGTTTCCCTATTTCATGTAACTTGCTAGAGGATAATCTTGTAAACCATATTTGAATTAATGGAGTTATTTGCTATTATTTGTTATTTTTTGAAATATGGATCTTGAGAATTTTATGTAATGGATCTCAACTTTAAGGTTCTTCTGTAATTGTAGATGTTGAAAAGTGAGGTCATTACATTTGGTATAAAAGACTCAGATTTTTCAAATAATATTTAATAGTGTACAATTTCACGTAATCTGTTGAAATAATAGGAAAAAAATTAAGGCATGACTTGATGGTAATGGTGTTTAGATGGAATTATGGTTTTGGGGGTTGGAAATATTTTCCTCCTCACCATTAAGTTGGTATACAAGGACTCCCTTAGTCAATGTGATATTGGCTTGGCTAAAAGCTAGCGTTTTCCTGAAGTAATGTTTCCTCTAAGTCTTCTCATCTCAAATTTCATCCAATGCTTGACCTCTTTCTTAATAAACCCAAAAGGATACTTCCCTCCTCATCTCAAGTTAGGGTTTTTGTGAAGAAGCAGGATTAAGGCATCCTTCACCTATTAATGTACATGTAAAGTGGGAATAATTATAGAGTAAAGGAAATTGTTTCGTGGGTTTTTCCTTGCAATGGTAAACCTTAGATGGAGCTAGTGTTGGTTTAGGAAAACCATAAGTTGGTCAAGGTATATTGAAAACCCTAAGGTGTGGGGTGTAGTTTCTAACCCTGACCCTAAATCCTAATCCTGGGTAGTGGAAGTAGTGTGGCTAAAATAATAACCCTACCCATATAAACCCCAAGCATTGCAAATAGGAAAGAGAAAATACAATGAGTTTTATAACCTAGTTCATCCATGTATGCAAGTACTTAGAGTAAGGCATGCATGATACATGTGAAGGGTATGAGTAGACATGTGAAACATAGGCAATCAATGGTTACATTTCAAGGAAAATAAAAAAACCCTCAATGCAACTTTTAGGGTTGGTGTCCCGACATGGGATGATTCAGCCCAAGAGTGGAGAAATGATCTATGAGGAAGATAAAACCATAACCCGTAAGGTCAGGTTGTATCTAGAAATACTAACTTCCTTTTGATAGGCACACTAACAGGAAATGTGTCTCCACACATGTACAAGTAGAAGGTAGTCACACACCCAATTGAAAGTGTGAGACATCTGGTTATAAGTGGAATTGGTTTTAGATCAGGTACCTAAAGTCTTGTTAGAATATTTGGTATAAGTTCAGATGAAGTGATCTAAGTTTTAAATGATGAGATATATGGGTTATAATGACCTCAGTCGAGTTTGAGAAATTTATTTTAGTTTTGACATTTTGACATGAAATTTGATGATACAAGTGTGTGCTTCTCCGAGACAAGATAATCTAGGTAAAGATAAGATGTGAATGTGCAAGAGCCTCAATTTCTTCTACAAAGGTGGACATCTAGTATTAGGACTAGATATAGGGTTAATTCAAAAGAGAATGGGACCCAGAGGGAGCAGGTTAGAAACCTAAACTTCAAGATATGAGAAATTGTGAGAAATATTTGTTTTAATATGTCCTAAACTAGACTACCCCTGGTGAACAAATTGAGTTTCTTTATGCATGATTCTTAGAGGCTTGTTTTACCCTGGATGTCCTAGGGAGGACCAAACCCTAGAGATAGAGAAAGAGGTTTCTTACATATAGGTGTAAATGATATACATACCTACCATCTAGGTGAGGGAGAGAGAGTCCCAAAATCCTAAAGAGGTAAGGAGTGATGGTATGTTGTGAAGCCTCATACCTAGGTAGGTGGTTCCTTGTTTAGTACTCTAATGGTTTTTGATGAGCAAGAGAAATTTAGGTTATAATATTTCTTGAGTAGAAATCTAAGAAGAGAATGTCATATCATGTTTTGGGTCTGTTGGAGGTTGAGTATCAAGATCTTCTGAAGTTGATGACCAATACCAATGAGGTAGACCTGACAACCCTAGACAAAAGAGGGAATGCATGTCTATTGCATATAATACTCATAGAGTTAAGTGAGCTCATAGGGATTGAGCATGGCACATCTAGTTAATGCATACTCATCCTAGTTTTAGTTGTATTTTCTGTCTAGATTAGCATTCATATAGCTTAGTTTTCCTTAAGAATAATTTTTTTATCTACTTAGTTTTTTATGATAATTTGTAGGAATTTGATACTTTCCTGGACTCCTTTTGTATGTTTTGAATTCTATCACTTTGTTGTAAGTTTGCCTAGGGGGGAAACTCCCCAGACTGAAATAGTTTTTAGCACTTCTATAAGGTAGATCGATATACAATTTTTGTGTTAGAGGAAAAATTCAACCTGTCGATCAACCTACCAATAAACATCAAAATCAACTTGAGAAATCAAGACATCTAGGATCTAGACAACCTTGTCGACCTTCCATGTCGATGAACCATCAATCCCCATGGTCTACACACACATGATCAACACAGAGATGCTCGACACACAAAAGCTCGACAACATCAATGTTCAGTATCCAATAAGAAAATCAAGCCATTGACCTACTACTTTCTACACTCTTGTCGATGACCACAACTGCTCGACAGCCCCATCGACCCTCACGTTCGATAACATGTTGACCTCCAAGACTGATGACCAGAAGACCAAAAGACAAGATTGATAGACCCATCGATCGAAAACAAGTGATTGACATCGATGGAAAGTGGTCGCAAACCACGACTCTATAAATAGGCCCCCAACACATCAGTTCAAGGAATCTTGGATTTGCAAGAGACAAACACATTGAAAGGTTGGCTTTGAGATTAAAGAAAAGTCTAGGCATATTGACCTAGTGAGTTCTATCAACCTCCACAACACCAAAGTCGTAGACCTCCTTCTCCAAGGTGATTGATATCTTCCAGAGTCGTTGTCCATCCACCTACTTGAACTACAAGTCAGGGTTAGTTATTGGATGAGAGAGAAGGAAGGAAGTCCCATGTTGCACATCACACTAAGCCACTTCTTCTACCATCATGACAATGATCGTGTCCTCTTCCTATTCTAGAGATATTAATCTAACCGTGTCAACGGAGTAGTCCTTTCACTGGGTTGTGGGGATTAACCCCACTACTTCTTTCTTGCAATTTTATTAATATTACAACTCTTCTATGAACTCATTTAATTCATACCTAATTGCTTATTGCATGTCTTGTGGATTGATCACCCACTTTATGTGATTTATTATAATACTTTACCATGAGAATTTCAAGGATTAAGATTTGAATATTGATTAGCTTTAATTGATGCACTGATGAGAACTTATGACAGGAAGTCTTTGGGATAGTGGATATAGGATCTATAAGTAACGAGACATCGAGCTTATAGGGATATCTACTCGTACAAGTTTCTAACGCTGAAAGGGGAATCTTGCATAACTCCAATTATATCTTCATACAAATTTGGATTTGAATGATTGCAAAGATTTGAGTTGTGGCGGTGAAATCCAATTCCACCCTAGTGTTTCCATCCATTGGAAACTTGAACCTTAATCCATCTTTTTTATTATTTCAACCTTATTTAAACAAACCAATCTCAACTTTTGTGATAAATACTAGTTCTTGGAGAGTTACTTTGATCAGATAATTCTTAAAACTATTATCCCTTGGGATTCAATAGTCAACTGTACTACGATAAGACCCATCTGTTTGCGGGTGGTAATTATTGCATGTTTGTTTTGTTAAACTCTATGAATTACATTCCTAGTGAATTTGTAGTCTGATAATATCCACGTCAATCTCCCTAAGGTAATTGGTTAGGGGAACCTCAATCAGAACTTTTGGTATATGTTTGACAAACCATTCATATAAGTTTGTTTAGCACAACCATAATATAATGTATGTATGAAATCGACCCAACCTTGAGATTTAATATATAAATATGACATGATGGAAGACTTAGAAATAGTTGAATAGTTCTCTTACCATATTTGGCTATCCATATGCATGAAGTATGATAACATTAAATAGCTAACTAACCTGAGGATGAACCTATAATAAAGTTTATAACTTAATATGAGAAACTGAAATCAGATAATATTCATGATAAACATTTAATATGGTTTCAGGGGCAATGGACGGGAGTGTGGGGGGTGACAGTGTTGCAGGTGTTTCGCGAACAACCCTAGAAGACGACGGAGGGGGGACAAGAAATAGGTCCTAGACCTAGCTCTGCCTCCAACTCGGCTAGTCTATAGTAGGTCGGCATCAACCTCACATACAGGGGGATGAGAGGGGGAAACCCTAATGAGCAGACAGATTACACGAACCAGATGGAGGTGGACCAGAGCACACACAATGATGGTAATCCTCTCCTACCAGATGAAGAACCATCATCCAAGACGAAATCTTTCAAACAAGACGTGACAGGCAACGGCGGCGCCGCAGCAATGGATCCCTTCTTCATTGAAGACGAACCAGAGGAAATTGTCAATCCTAAAGACATCGAACTCGTACACAAGAGAGGATTCCCTAAAATCTATGTAGCCCCTGAAGCAGAAGAGATCATGAGCAAACCATTCAAGTACGCAGTCATTATAAAACTCATCGACAAAAATGTGGGATTCCTAACCATGGTCAAGAGACTAAAGCTACTCTAGAAGCCGGTGGACCGGTTTGAACTCTACGAAATTGCCGAGCAGCATTATGTGGTGCAGTTCTATAGAAAATTGGACCAGGAGAATGTCCTGACTAAGGGTTCGTGGTCCCTATTCGGCAGTTGTCTTGTTGCCTGGCCTTGGGATGGGTACTTTGAACCCTCCAAGGGCCTCCCGAGCCACATAGTAACATGTATTTGAGTCATTGGACTCCCAATCCATTACTACAATCAGGAAATGTTCCAAAGAATAGGTGAAGTCGTGGGGCACCTGGTGAGAGTCGATGATCACTCTACTAACCACACTAGAAGTTGGCTTGCGAGGCTGGTAGTGGATATTGAAACATCTAGGCCTATCCAACTAGCAATTCTGATCAATGGACGTGAATATAAGATTGAATATGAGTCATTGCTGCACATGTGTCTCAAGTGCGGGAAACTTGGACATGATGTGGCGGACTGCAAGGGACCCGACAAGGAACCTACAAAACCAGATACTGACCCATTCAAGGATGATGCAGGAGTCATATGAATGGAGGAGGAAGAGAAATGGCAAGTCTATTATGGGAAAAATGTCATGACTCAAAGGCCACAATGTAATAAAGAGAACCAAAAGAGAAACCCAACTTTGGGCTCGACAAATAAGTTCCAAGTCCTAGATGTGGATGAAGAAGGGCCCATTAGTGATGTAGAGGACATGAATGATGATCAACCAGAGCCACCTATTCGAGAGGACAATCACAGACCAAAGATCTGGAGGAAGAAACAGAGAAGGAATGAAGATGTTGATGTCTCATCGAAGAACAACACAAAGGCTTCAACTGTGAATGATGAGGGCCAACCCAAGCAGGACACATCACCTCCTAACAATCCTACTCCTAATCAGACAGTGGTTAAACATGTGGGCAATGAAGTCATCTGCGGCAGACCAGTCGATGCCACAGCTGAGAAGAATACAGAGATACCTAGCACTCACACAGAAGGTACAACTAGCATAGAAAGCGGCAAAGCCAGTGATGGGACGAAGAGACTAGCAATCCCTGGTAGGAAAGCCAAAGAAAAGGAGAACCAATTGGGCACAAGAAGCCCACATAGCCCATAAGTGACAAGGAATAGAATGAGATGAGGTCTTGAAGCTAGCGAAGGAGGTACTTCCTCCTCCAAATAAAACCCCTCTTTTATTATGATTAATAAAATAGCCTGGAATATTAGGGGTGCCAGCAAGAAGAAACCCAGGCAATTCCACAAACCTCTAGTGGATAAACATAAAGTCAAGCTCGTTTCTATATCTGAACCTCGTATCTCTGGTAAAGAGACGCAAAATGCTATTACAGACATTGGGTTTTTGAGTTCCCATAGAGTAGAGGCCAATGGGTTCTCAGGAGGGATTTGGATCCTCTGGAATGAAGATGAGTGCGATGTACAGATCCTTCAAAGCCATAAACATTTCATTCACTGATGCATTGATGGAGACTCCCTTTGTACCTTCATTTACGCTACACCTAACCCTGGCGGAAGGCCTATTCTTTGGGAACACCTGATTCATATGAGTTAGTCTATTACCATGCCTTGGATAACGCTGGGGGACTTCAACTGCATGCTCAACCCTGATGAGAAGCTGGGCAGTAATAGATTCAACATAGTTGAAGCATCATGGTTCAGCAATGCCATTCTTCAAGCCGGCCTCACCGACCTTGGAAGCACATGCTATGCGTTTACCTATAAGAAAGGTCTCCTCCATGAGAGAATCGATAGATCCTTGGCTAACAGGGAGTCGATACATAAGTATTCCACCTTCATCTGTGAGAATCTACCCTGGTTTGGCTCAGACCACAATCTGATAGCTGTACTCAATTCTCCTGTCCCTACGCAACCTGCAAGATTTAAGACTCGTGTATCATGGAATACATACCTGAATTTCCACAATCTCCTTGAGCTTCACTGGAATCCCAATGCCCAATTTCATACTGCACTTCAACAAGTGGGATACCAACGCCAGACATCTCCACGAGAAGGCCAAACAATAACTCATCTCTAGGATTGCTCAACTGCAACGCATACTGGAAAGACAGTACAATGAGGAAGAGGAACGTGAATGTCTTAAACTTGAAAGTAATATGGAAGAGCTCCTAGTGAGAGAAGAGGAATATTGGAAGCAGAAGAGCCACCTCAACTGGTTGGTTGAGGGGGGAAACAACACAAGATTTTACCATACTTATGTCAACAATAGAAGAAGAGTTAATACCATTAGGAGCATGCAAAACAATCAAGGAGAGTGGCAGACAAATGCAACTAAGCTCAAGACACTAGTGTCTAATTATTTCGAAGAGATGTTTACAGAGAACCATCTGCCAACAATAGCATCGTTGAAAACCATCCCGGCAGAGTTCAAGCAACTACAACCGAGGTAGATTAGAAACCTTGATGTTGCTCCTACGGAATATGAAGTGTGGCAAATCGTTAAGGTTGCAGACCATTTCAAAGACACATGTCCCGATGGAACTGACATGCAATTCAGAAAATCTAATTGGAAGTGCCTCAGGAACACAATTCTCCTAACTATCAAAAGTATGCTCAATGGCAATGACATCCCGGACACTATGGCAGACACACGCATTATACTGATTCCAAAAGTGAAGCACCCCACTAATTGCAATCAGCTCAGACCCATTACACTGAACAATGTATGCCTCAAATTGGCATCCAAAGTCATCGTCGGAAGAGTCAAGAAACATATGTCTCAATGGGTGTCACACGAGCAATCCATTTTCATTCCTGGCAGATGCATATCCGACAACATTATTATTGTTTAGGAGATCATCCATAACCTAAGGTGCAAATCTAGCACACCATATATGGCCATAAAGGTTGACCTCTCAAAGGCCTAGGACAGGATGTCTTGGAAATTCATTGAGCACACACTTAACCAGATGACATGGCCTCCCAACATTAAGTCCTATATCCTAAAGTCCCTATCTTCAGGCAGCACGAGTATAATCTTCAATGGGGGTTTGCTTCCCTCCTTCAAGAAGTCTCGGGGCCTCCAACAGGGAGACCTACTGTCCCCTTACTTATTTGTCCTTTGCATGGAATGCCTGACTTAACTAATTAACCAGCACGTCGAAGCCAAGAAATGGACCCCCATTAAGCTCTCTCAACAGGGCCCGCATATTTCTCACATCAGTGTTGCAGATAATATAGTCATCTTCACAAAAGTGTCTCTAGAATAGATCTCCACTATCAACCAATGCTTCAAGATGTTTAAAGAAGCTTCAGGGAAAAAAATCTCAATAGACAAATCAAAAATCTTCTTCGCTGCATTTGTCACCCGAGCAACCAGGTTGGAAATCTACAGGGCCAGTGGGATCATGGAATCGGATGATCTCGGTAAATACTTGGGAGTACCGCTTCTACATAAAAGGGTTAATAAGCAAACATATTCATTTCTCACAAATAGTATGGAGACAAGAGTTAATGGCTGGACAGCCAGAACTCTTTCCTTGGCAGGGCATATATGCTTGGTTAAATCAGTGCTGAATTCCCTACCTACGTATGTCATGAAAACAGCTACAATCCTGAAATCTATTCATACTAAACTTGACAAGATTACCCGCAAGTTCATTTGGGGTGGATGTCAAAATGCCAACCCAGTGTCCTTGGTTGCATGGAAGAAAGTTTGTACTAGCACCAACAATGGTGGTCTGGGAATCAAATCTATGGCGGATTGGAACAAAGCTCTCATTTGGAAAAATTCATGGAAGCTACTTAATAACAAGAATCCCCTCTAGGCCAAGGGACTAACTCAAAAATACAAGAACTTCACCGACAACTCGTGCATCCGATCGAAACCCTTCTGGAGAAGCATTCAATCAGGTCTGCACTTCATCAAAAATAATTGCATTAAAATGATTAAGAATGGTGAATCCACCTTAGTGTGGATGGACCACTGGGTTCCAGGTTATAGACATCTACAATCATACTGCACCACGCCCATCAGCAGCCAAGTGCTCGACCTTACAGTTGGATGCTTACGTAATCTTGAGGGCAATTGGGACAACGAATTCCTCCTTACTTATCTCCCAGATCACTGTGTGAACCATATCAATGACCTTCTGGTCCCAGCTGCGAGTAAAGGTGACGAAAAATGGAGTTGGCTGCATGACGAGAGTGGTTCCTACACCACTTTCTCTACTTACGATCTTATTCATGCAGACCTCCAGTACCCTATAAACTACATTTGGCCAACTATTTGGAAGCTGCAGATATTGAAAAAAATCAAGGTGTTTATCTGGCTAGTAGCCCATGAAGCAATTATGACTAATGGGAGACGTAAGCAATGGACTTTCACACATAGTGCCATATACCCTAGATGTGAGGCACAATTAGAAGATACCCTTCATGCCCTCTGTGGCGGCCCTTACGCGAGAGAAATATGGATTAAGCTGAACCTTAACAACAATGTCAATTTGCTTCATACCTCCATTCAACAGTGGCTCACGAATCATCTACATGGAAAGGAGGAAGACACTGTCCACTTTACTGTCACCTACTGGATCATTTGGAAAGCAAGGAACAGCACGGTGTTCGAAAATGTTCATGTTAGCATAGCTAAGAAACTTATTCAAATTGACAACCTCTACACCAATATCTTCAAAGGGAGACGCATGAAGGTTCAACTTAAATACCAGGATCAGGAGGCTAATAATGAGCAAACCGGGGTGCCGAATGAACACAAGATTGTGTATGTCGATGCTGCTATTAAAGACAAGGAGGCGGCTATTGTGATGATGGTTCTGAATGAGAACAGGCTATGGCTAGAAGGATCGGCTATGCGTATCCATGCGGAGTCAGTGACAGAAGCTGAAATACAGGCAATAGAGCTTGCCCTAAGAATCTATACTACAACTATAGAGGGACCCGCATATATTGTCACTGATAGCTCTAAAGCTATTAAAACTATTGATGGTCCTCCAGAGAAATTCCCAGCCTTCAACAATTGGATTCAGTCCATCCATAATATGCTCAACGAGAACCTAGAGTTACATATTGTTAACCTTTGTAGAGAACATAACACGTTGGTTGATGCTCTGTCCAAACACCACCTAAAAAACTATAAGGATGGCCGCACCTATACAGACCCTCCTATCGACCCTGTGGGTCAACCTATCCCCTATCCCCTCTATAATGGTAGGAGTCCTACCAATTTTCATTTAATAGTTGATAATGTACTAAATCCCAACTTTATGCCTGCAAGAGGAGGGCGGGTTGAATAAAAGAATCTCTTGACTTTTCAAAAAAAAAATGGTTGTATTTAGCATGATCGATACGTAGTAGTTGAATTTGTTTTCTTCAAGCTATGTTATACATCTTACTTGGCCTACTATATAGAATGGTTGTATTATGTGCAAACAAAATACTTGTCATATGATATGGGATGAAATAATTGTTCTTGGACGCCATCAGCTTGGATTTCTATAATATATAGTATTGAAGACATGAAACATAATATACCAGTTCCATTATGTCAAAACACTTTGGCTTTTTGGTAGTAAATTGTTGGGAATTAAAGTACTTCAGTTATTTGGTAGTAAAAGTACCTCATAGTGATCCACCTTTTGTGTAGTAGGTCACATTGTATATGATCCAACTCTTTGGTAGTAGATCATAAGGCTCTAATGTGTTACCTCTAGGGTAGTAAACACATGGATGATATAATGGAAAATAAGATTAAAGACATGTTCTCTTTTGTTATTATACATCTTCGTTCAAGCATGTTTTTGTTAACTTTTGTTACTACTAAGTAGTAGTTTTATTTTCCCTTAGATAGGATCTTCCCTAGAGGGGTGAATTCACAAATTAGTTTAAGAATTGAGGTAACCTCAAATGTTACCTAGAGCTAGAAGCAATTAAGTATATGAAGCATGAAAGAACATTTATTGAGTATAGTTCTTTGGACCCAAGTATGCCATCCCTGAGTGACATGGGGAAAAATCAAGATGGAAGTGGATGACAGTATGGCACCAAGATCATAAGGGAAGGTCGCCATGATCCCAAAGAAGGGACATAAAGTGAACCCTAAAAGATGAAGTAAGTCATGGTTAAATAATTAAAAAGGGTATATTGTGCTTGAATATTTTCAGAGATAATTCAAAAATTTTGTGATGAAATAAAGATTATTTACATCTTAATACGCCATTGGGGAGCATAGAATCCTAAGTCAACCCTAAGCTCAAGTAGTAATGATTAAAGGTACATACGGCTTACAATGTCAACAGGTGATCATGTCCTAAGTGCATAAGACTATGAGATCAACACATAGCCATTGATGTGCACCCAAGGCCCATGGGGTTAGGAGAATGGCCACATTAATGAGTTGATTGCATCCAAGAAGTTTGTGATAACATGGACATTTCTCTATACACATGCATGTGATATGCACTTTATCATTACATAACTTTCTATATTTGTATTTGAATTTCATGATTGAATATTATTCAATGTTTAATTGAAACATAATGCAAACATGTAAAACATGGTGACACTCGATTTAGCTTAAAACATTGTTTGCAACTACTTTGCAACTTATCCTTTATAATCCCAATTTTATCCCATCTATGCATCTTTCATTATGCTACACTTGCTCTACCTGTGTAGATGGCACTCTCACATTTTCAACACACCAAATTTCACTCGATTTTTAGTTAAGACGGAAAAGTTATGCATGCTTGAAAATCCAAGTCCAAAAACCAAATTCATATCTTTAAATTTTATATTGTAATATTGGACCTGGTCTTACTGGAACAAGCTTGGGCATGTGTGCACGTGGCCCGCTAATGCCCTCTTCACTCCCAACATGATCTAGGGACGCCAACGGTAGGCAATGAGCTGCCTCTATACCTTGTACAAGTGAACCTGATATTTGGATCCTAGAATGGTGACATCAAGTTGCCATCCAGCGGCTATGAGGGTCTCTCCTACCTCCATAACATGGTCGGTGGCCATGGTGTTTCTCCTCACCAACCCCACCTTTCCTCATCACTTTTTTCCAATCAAAACATTCTTTGGCTCTATTTTTCCCTTTCCTTTCTTTTTCCTCTCTTTCCTTGCCTTCTCACTCACCCTAACTTCCACATTTCATTTTTCCTCCTTCTCTCTTCTAGTAGAACCACCACCCTTCGTTGTTTGGACTTATCTACCCTAGGTATGATCAACGAGTGGTATTGATGGATGCAACTATGGTAGGCTTCTCTAAGATGAGACAGTCTGTATGCACTCGGCCCCAAGACCACAAGCCACGACCCAATATTTCTACGATGAGAAAAAACTCTCACGCTATTGTGGTTGTTGTTATGCTGCATGGATGAAGGATCAGAATTGGAAGATGATCTACAAACCGCAAGATGATGATAAAAAGGATGAGATGCCCCCCCCCCTCTTACAGGATAGGTGTAGGGCATGTAGCGTGCATCCACGAGAATCACCATGAAAATCAGTGAGTGCTAGGCAGAGATCGGCTAGTTAGTGACCAATGATGTTCACCCATGGGACTCCCCACAGGCCCAAGCATTTGAGCCGGTCTATTAGGCATTTTTGGTAAGTATCTTACCTAGAAATCATACAAAATATCATTTTCTTCCATTTATTACATCTCTCCACTCCTATATCCAAACATAACAATGCCATACCATTTTTATCAGAAAAATTTCTCCTTTCTAATGGTACTGATATCTATTTATATTTTTACATGGTTAGTCTTTAATTTGGTGAAAAATGGTGTCTTTGTGATCTTATGCTTATTAATCAATCTCAATAATGCTTCCTATGAATCATTAATGATATAGAATATTCCAAGTCACCTAAATTAGAAAATTTCATTCTCTCTTTATATGATTTAGGTCTTGGACCCTTTTGAATGAACCCTAATGATTACTTTGACCTGTGTTTATTCTTTACCAAAAGGTGTCTCTTTTATTTACTTGCATGCTATAACTTGACCAAGTCTTGATCTTCAAGTTTAATTTGTGATCATCTAACATGTTAGACTCATAATCAAAAACAATTACTAGTATATGTGTCTAATGAACTAATACCTCATGTTTATTGCACTAATTTTGACTTATGGAACCTCAAGTACCCAATTGGGCATTAAAATGATCTAGTTGACCTAGCTTGTTCTATTTTGATAAAATACAATTTCTATGAAAAATGTCTTTCTCTATAGAGCTCAAATCAGTAGGTTTACCATGTTAGTAGCACTAAAAGCTAAGATGATCTATCATATTCTCTCAGTTCTTATATTACTTGAAAACATGGCCCTATTGCATGATTATCACCTGAGTGGATTAGATGTGATCTTGCATCATTAAATTTTGATGAATACCTCATTTTCAAGTTTCCCAAACTCTAAACCAGACATGATATGACCTTTATATCTAACCTAATATGGATATATCTACTATATCTAGGACTTAATTTTGATACGTGTGCTATATGGAATCATTACATGCATATTAGGAAATATGGAAACTATGTTTTAGCTAAGTGAAACCTAGTTCTAGGGAATCATACACATGTCTCATATGATGTGTAGATTACCAAAAACATATGATCTAAGACCCACTTTTATGTCTTCTTACATCTTAGGTACAATGGGGTTGGACCATCCCTAGAGATCTTATCATAGCTTTCTCACTGCTCACAAGGTACGCTTTTCACTTGACCCCACTATGATATTGGATTTCTTGTATGTATGCTCATATGAATGCTTGTATACTTACTTACTTGGTTCAGCTACTATTCCTACAAATACTACTTTCATGTTTAATTATAATATGTTGACGAACCCTGAACATAATATAGAGAAATCCATTCTCATATAATGGATAAAGAAACCTAAAACATTCTTTGTACAAGGGAATTTCGTTAAGTTTCCTAACCTTGTTTCTTTTTGTTGCTTATTTCATGATCTACACTAGCATCATTTATGTATTCATAAATTGTTTACTTGCCTTTTTATAGAGAATGTAATGATATAGTATAAATATGTTTTTATTATTGAACTTTTAATTGTCAAATGAAGATCTGTTGCACTCAAGATGCTAAGCTATAAAATGAAACACCAATGGGTTTTTTGATACAAAAATTGGTACATATCTCTTATTTCCATGTTTAGTATCTTGTTATTTCTTTGTTTTGTTACTGCCTTTTTCATATATATTGCTTGTGTGAACTATGTGTCATTCTTGGGATGGATGCCCAGATCCACTCGCCTTTGTCTATGTAGCCATTAGGAGTATGAACTTAGGGTAATAAATATTTTCATGAAAAATGGAATCAAAGTGAAACACATGCCTTAAACATATATAAAGAAAACCCACCCACTTAATATGTTGCATGCCACATACCATTATATGACTACGCCTTTGGACCCCTAGATCATGATGTTATGACTTAGATACAAGAGAAATCCTCAAAAGGAAATATTTTAATAAGAAATAAACAAGATAATGAGGAATAATGAAGAATAATGCATTTAGATGCATTTAGAAGGATAATGAATATCCAATAAAAAGGATTTCGAAATAATGGAGTGTCTTGGGATCCAAGGAGTCCTAATAAAGAAGAAAGATAGAGAAAATACCGATATTGCAAAATAAGAGGATAATGTGATACATTATTAATAAATTATCAGGTATTATTAAAAAGGAAGTATTTTCTACTCAAGGAAAATGTATTTCGTGGCCAATGGATTAAAAGGCAAACTCAAAGCAGATAAACGAGATAAAATTCAGTTTTCCTAATGACAAAGGAATATGAATTATTAAGGAGATAATTAAAAGAGAGGATTACTTTGTAAACAAGGAGAAAGGATGGGTTTAATTCAAGCCCTTGCCTTTAATCCTTGGCAATCACGTATGGAAAGTCGATCCTTTCATGTTTAACCAGGAGGTGCATGAAGGAAAGCCGCTTCCTTTCTCTCGATGTCTCTCAGTCTGCTTTCTTTACGTGAGGGCTATTAGGGTTCCTTCTAAAGTGTATATATATAAGGGCCACTAGATTTTCTTAATCCCGAGCATGTGTCTCCCTTCCCGGTTGTCCAAGGAGAACACTTACTTTTCCCCGCTTTCCTGACTTTCCGATCAGCCATGACCAGACAGAGATGTCCCTAGATGGCTGTCGTGATGCACCCCATCCATGGCCACCATGGCTCTACAGGGAGGACGAAAGGCATGATCACCGTTGGTGAAAAGGAGGAGCATGAAGTAGCAGTTTTGCGGGTTCCCCATCTGTCCGACGCTCACCAGAGCTAACCAGGACAAGAAGGTATTGGTTGGACCCTATCAACCACAGAGTGACACAGATGGATAGTGCGATCATAGGGCGATAAGTTTGGAAGGGGAGAACTCAGCCAACTCAGGGTTTTGACCGACATAGATCAGGCTCTACGGATGGCTACATAGGGCGCTCGACGGCAGGACCTTTGGAGGTCTGCAACCTCCATCAACCTGGTCAGAGGAAAGGGAAGGTAGATCAGGAGGGGACAGCCTGGGTGATGTGAGAGAACTCAGCCGGTGGTAGGCGCCACCAGCCCTTCCGCGGTGGGCATCGGTGCCCAGCTCTGCACAATCGCGATCGGGCATCCAGCCTGAGTCGCACCCCACGCGATGAAGAAGAAGGACACGGTCAAAAGACCCTTATGCCCCATCCTAGTAAGCTAGACCCCAGGGACAGGTAAGTCCTTTCGCCATAGCTTGAGTTATTCATCGACAAGTTAATAATAGGAAATAAAGGTGACGTGGCGTCCTTTGATTGGCCCAATTATCCTTATCTTGTGAAATTCGTAGAAGATAACTGGTAGCACAGATTTTGATAAATTATATATGAATTTTGATCAGGAGAACTCAAGGAATGCAATAAAAATATAAGTGAAGTCTAATTCTGATTGCAATTCAAAAAGTGTGTAAAGATGCTATCTTTAATGGTTTAATTAATGCAAAACCCAAATCTTTGGTGATTAATGATTTGGGAAGGATGTTTAAAGTTGATATTAACATGTTAATTATAAAAAGGTACATTCAGAATGAAAAGAATGAACTTTGCACGTGATTAGTCTAATTTAGAGTTTATATGCATAAATATACTTGGAATGTGAAAAGTACATAAAGTTATCATCTTTAATGATTTAATTAAGGAAAAACCCTTAGATTTGATGATAGATGGACTTAATGATGTTATTCAAGCTGATATTAACATGTTGTTAAATAAAAGAGAAAATAGGATCTAAAAAGATGATCGTTTTATATAATTGGCTTAAGTTAGGGTTTCGTGCGTGATTATGCATTAATGAGCTTGAAAACCCTAATTTAGGAGAATATGTCTTTTAATTGGTTTAATTGTTTAAATCCATGAATAAATAGGGATATGATGATCCTAAGTCAATTTGGGAATAAAAGACTATTAAAATGGATAGTTGAGCAATCAGGGTTTATATAAGTAGAAAGAGTATTTTAAGGTTTATAACCCTAACTTATAGTCCAAAAATGAGATTACCCTAAACCCTAGTTTAGGAGCGCATCTAGATCTGAGTAATGTAATTTGAATACATGGAGACACTTGTGTAGTATGCATGTTGCAAATACTGTTGATTATATGCTTGGTTGCTTGGATGTTTGGATACACTCATACAATATATGATGTTCTGCATGGTTTCTGCAAGGGAATAAGGTATCTGGTTACAATTATGAATAATCGCTCTAGTTTCACGGCGATTCCCGAAGTTTTAATCGGTTGCTTGAAAATAATTGTTGGATGTTTATTTATTTTATGCAACTATAAAGTGACTATGATTATCACTATAAATGTGCATATATAACTGACTAGATCTGGGTCCACCTCTATTGCTTTGAAAAGGCTAAGAAAAAAAGGGGTAATCCTAGAGCAAGGTCTAGGTTACCGAGAGTTAGAAATTGGGCTACCTACATGTAGTGCCATGAGACTCATTAGCCTGCCATGAGTTTAGGAGTGGGTTACTTACGAGTAGTGCCATGTGACTCAACCCTAGAAATTGGTTCACTTATAGGTGGATCATAAGGGGTTTAATGGGGACAACATAGAGGATAGGGTACCCTTGGATCATGGAGTTATATCTAAAATGTAATCTTGGTTGTTAAATGATTAATTTAATGATTACATTATTAACATATTTACATAATTATTGTTTCCCCCACATACCAGCTTCGGCTGACTGACGTTTTGTTTGTCGGCGGTTTAGGTACAAGCCAAAAGGACAAACAGTAAATCTTCATATTAAGTTAAATACAAGGAGTATTAGTTAGAGTAGAATCCTTAAGTGGATAGAAGTATAGAGATCCAAGTTTTCAAAAAGGTATGCAAAAATTTATTTTCTTACACTTTTTCAGTATAGTAGGTTAACATTTGATAATTATTCTTGGTTAATTTCCGAACCTTTGATCCGGAAGTTATGGGTGCGGCTTCGACCTCTCAGTCTCCCTTAATTGGGGGGTTATCGGGAGGTGGGGTCGTAACATTTGGTATCAGAGCGTAGGTTCCTCACTTAACCATTAATATTTATTAAATTTTACAAACTCCATAGAACCCAAGGGAGTTATTAGAGGATTATCTGAAAGACGGAGGTGTCTAGAAAAAGATCACGATGGGGGATGGCAATATTTTCCTCCGCACCGCTAGTCGGAATACGAGGACTCCCAGATCTGTGTGACTGCCTGGCCAAAGTCTTAGGGTATGAATCAAAATAAGATACCTTTAGGACTTTCTCATCTTATTCATCCCTTCTCATCACAAAATTCTGTTAAGGACCTTAAGGATTAGGGTTTTCTCTCTTCTCCTCACCCTCTTGAGGTATGGGTAAGGTTAATAATGTATAAGGAATTCTCCACAAAATTAATGAAAAGTACATAAATAATACGTCATGGACATAAGCTTAATAGATTAAGTGCAAACTAAAAAATAGATACATGCTTTGACATAAGTTGTCATGTCCTTAGAAGAGATCTGAGGCTAGACCTTCTTATCAGGAGGATAAGTTAGTCTTGGAGATAGAGATCTCCATTACAAGTGGAGACCTGGCACATCCTCTGAGGATGATGTTAACCTTAACCCTAAGTGAAGGTTAGAGAGGGAGCGTTAGATGTCTTGGTAGACCAGGAGTTTGTATGGACATGCTTTGGATGCCATATGAGCCATGAGAGGTTGGATGACCGAGTACCTCTGGTAACTCAATCCTAGGAAGGGTCGTGCATGTTAGAGTGAAGGATAGCTCCTTCATTGTTGAGGTTAGAGAAGAACCTATGGAACCCCATGAGCTAATATGAGCATGGCATAATAGGCACCTTGTATGTATCAATAGTGTGAGAAATAGGTTAAACCCTGGCCGAGGGAGTTTGATGGATAGCTTATGTGATAAGTATAAGGGGTTATGGATAACCTTGAGAGAATATAAGTTGACCATTGTCTTCTTTCATCTAGGGGCATGCTTTTGAGGTTGACCCTTCATGAATAAAGGACCTCTAATGGTGAGGTTGGTTGTAGGGTTAGAGAGAGAAGGACACCAAGCAAGAAGGTCGTAAACCTAGACCCCGAGATATGAGGAATAGTGGGGAGTCAAGGATGATGCGACCTAAGTGAATGATAGTAGTTGCCTCATGCATAATTCCTAGAGGTTGATGATATATTGGTTGTCGTAGAGGAACCAAAACCTATAGAGAGGATGAGTCTGCTTATACCTTTGTACCTATGGTATAGATGAGAAGAAGATTCCATAAACCCTGGAGAGGTATAGTAACAGGTTATGAGGCCTTGCACCTTGTTGATTGTCCTGGAGGAGGACTCTACCTTAAAGTGTTGATCGAATAGAAGGATGATAGGAAGTGTATGACATACCCGGTACATGCTTGGTTTGTGGTTAAAAGATTGAGCATGCAGTTGGACACCCAAAGTGAACCTAGGGTTCTTGACCTAAGAGGGGAAGTTGTGTACCTAATTCTCATGATGAGAATTAAGTTGCCATAGTTTCGAGCATGGTACGCCTCATGTATAAAGGAAAAGGGAAGCCCCCTAAGTTTAAGGTATGTTTGATGAACCCCTCACAACTAGGTTGATGGTAAAGGAAAGTATGATCTTGATCCAACATCGAGGAAAGAGGACAAGTATGACCTAGCATGGTACAATAGGTGATCTGCTTGTGCCTTAATAGCTTGCTAGGGTTAAGTAGGCTCATGTGGATGTAAACCCTAGACCTAAGAGCTTTTGTGACCTTGTTGTCAAGAGACAGTTTTCCTCCCATCCTGGGAGAGGGACCCCTTTGGTAGGGTCTATATCAGTTTAGTTGGTTTAAGGTAACCTAAAGAGGTCTCATAGGATCTTGAGAAGCTAAGTGAAAAGTACATGGTATGAGAATGAACCTGTAGACCCATAGATATCCATCTCTAATTGCATATGAATATGGTACCATGGAGGTAACCAGTATGGGACTTGACCAAGGTAGGCAGGTTGCCATGATCCCTATGATAGGATGAAAGCCAGCCCATGAATGCAGAAGGAGAGATGATGAAGACTTGGGTAAGGTTCTAAGTGAACATGTACTATAATGGAGAATCATAAGTCTATCCAAGGGTCGGGTAGGGATAAGATCGATGATAGTAGGAGTTGCCTAATTCCCCAAATGCACATGACCATAGGGTCGGGAGGTAACAACTATCATTGTCTGACGGCCATGAGTTAGGAGATTGATCACCTTCATGAACTCATGGGACCCGAAGGGCAGATGAGTAGGGCACTCTCTTGATGCATGAGGGAAGAGGGATGACCCCAAAAGTTCCGGCACCCTATTGACCTAGAGGAGATGACCACAGGATGTGTGTAAACCTCAGTAGGTTCAAGACTAGTTTGATATCATGATGTCTGTGATGTAGAGACATATCTGGCACATTGCAACTTAGATGTAAAGGTGTATTGGCAAGGTGGGATGTACCATCTCTACTCTTGGAACAGGAAGAACTCTGTATTTGGATTGCAGCTAAATGCTTATTTCCTCTTGTTATGGGAGTGAGTGATAAGACACTACGCATGCCATACACCAAGGATAAAAGAGGATGTGAGTTGGAACGTTGCTAAGAGGAATGAGGTAGTCACCTTAGGAGGAAGTTTTTATCATGATATATGTAGAACTTACAAGTGATACCAGGTTGAGTTTGATCACCATGATGATGAAATCAGAGAGTGTTGTTAATTGAAGATAGACATAGAGTTTGAGGTGAGATGATAAGTGAAGTACATGGAAGTGTATGTCTTCAACGTTACCTAATACCTAAGGATGTGAAGTGGTAATGGATGCTCTGGTTGAGATACATCTGACTTGTTTGACTAGAAGCTAGAAGAGGTTGTTTGGCTAACCTTAAGTTTGAAAAGGAGAGGTGTTTGGATAACACTCAGATGTAACAAGATTCGTTGAAAAGTTAAGGGTTGTTTGGTCATCCAGTCTAGTCCTTGATGTAATGAAAGGATGGTGGTATAACCTCAGATGCACTTCTTTGGAAAAGAAGGTGATGAAACCCCGACTAGAGTGGTTTAGGGTTTCAGAGGAATCGATCTTGAAGAATCATGACATACAGGAAATCATGATTGAAGATCACCATACACCGTGGTAAATGGCAATAGCACTTTGGATGCTTAAGATGAAGTTGCATGTGGTTTATGTCCATGCAAGCCAGGAGGTAAAGGACAAACCCCAGTAACCCAGTGTATCGATATCGAGGACAAAAGAGTCCCTGAGAGGGAATGGGAGTTCATCACTATGTATGTTGTGATAGGTCTCCCCTAGACCAAGGAAGGTCGAGAGGCAATATGGGTTACGGTAGATCCCCTTACCTAGATGACATAAGAACGAAAGAGTACTGTCAAGGGACAGATCGGGTTGAACTACATATGAAAGATATGGTTCAACTACACCATGATGCGAGTTCAAAAGTTCATGAGTATGACTTAAAGGTTCACTTCCATAAGGTGAAAGTAGGTACATGAAGAACTCGATGATAGTATAGTTTATCACCCCTAACTAATGGTTAGTATAATCTAGACTAAAGGGGTCTGATGAGAGCATGTGTGCTCGTTCAGGGTGATATCTAGAGATAGTTCTTGTCCTATGAAAGATGTGACAATGACCACCATAGCCAGTATCGAGTTTTATAAGAAGCTCTGTAAGGGATGTTGTGTCGGTCACCACTTCAGTAAGGTGATGTTGGTGAAAGAACCACATGATCGTTATAAAAGGACCACAATGCGTGTAGATGAAGTCGCTTTGATCATGTAATGGCTGAAAGGCGCCTAGAGATGATGAAAGTCATGAGAAGATGCAAAGTAGACTAACATGCAGTCCACCGTGGGAGAATATGTGACATGAAAATCTGACCCCTCTGAGCTGTAGCTGAGAAAGCTGAGTCCCCGATACATGGGTCCATTAGAGATGGATGGGTGGAGATGGTTAGGTTTTTACCCTACCCCTCAGGATAGAGTAATGTTTGATGAGTTCCATGTGTCCAATTTAGAGAACTATGTGAGGTGCCCCGACCATGTGCTCAGCAATGAACCTAGTGAACCCCAAGGGAGGCTGACATGGCCTGAGTCACCTGTGCAGTTTATAGACGCTGGAATGAAAGAACTCAGAGAAAAGAACATGTAATGATAAAGGTTCTTTGGAAACACCATGAGTACGGTAAAGCCACATAGGGGCCAATGATGGACATGGAAAAGTTTTATCCTGAATTGTTTGTTTGCTTGATAGAATTTTGAGGACAAAATTCCTATAAGAGGGGAAGGATGTTACAACCCCATTTTTTTGGGTTCATTCGCCGAGAAATGTAATTTCTCATATTAAGGATATTTGAACAAATAATGATATAATTTGTTTCGAATAAATGGATTGTGTTACAATAGCCTTGATGTTTGTGTTGTGGGCTTTATTGGCTATTGGGCCCAAATAACAAGGAAATTCAATTAGTAAATGAATAATTGAATATTTTAGAAAATAAAAATGTGGAAACCTCTAGAAGGCAAATCCAAAGAGGATTTTGTGTCTCTTGGATTCCTTGGGTTCCAAGGAGTCCAATGTTTCATAAAGAGTGCAATAAGAAAAGAAAAGATGAATTAAATATTTCTTTATTAAGAAAGAAATTGAAAACAATGGTAAAATGTGGAAAATAAGTAAGAACAGGTACAATTGAGTTATCCTTTGTGGAAATTCGTTTCCCAAGGATTACTAAGGTTAAAAGGAATATCAATGAGGAAAATAAAAGAGAAATAAAGAGAAATCCTCAAAAGGAAATATTTTAATAAGAAATAAACAAGATACTGAGGAACAATGAAGAATAATGCATTTGAATGCATTTAGAAGGATAATGAATATCCAATAAAAAGGATTTCGAAATAATGGAGTGTCTTGGGATCCAAGGAGTCCCAATAAAGAAGATAGAGAAAATACCAATATTGCAAAATAAGAGGATAATGTGATACATTATTAATCAATTATCAGGTATTATTAAAAAGGAAGTATTTTCTACTCAAGGAAAATGTATTTCGTGGCCAATGGATTAAAAGCCAAACTCAAAGCAGATAAACGAGATAAAATTTAGTTTTCCTAATGACTAAGGAATATTAATTATTAAGGAGATAATTAAAAGAGAGGATTACTTTGTAAACAAGGAGAAAGGATGGGTTTAATTCAAGCCCTTGCCTTTAATCCTTGGCAATCACGTATGGAAAGTCGATCCTTTCATGTTTAACCAGGAGGTGCATGAAGGAAAGCCCCTGCCTTTCTCCTGATGTCTCTTGGTCTGCTTTCTTTACGTGAGGGCTATTAGGGTTCCTTCTAAAGTGTATATACATAAGTGCCACTAGATTTTCTTAATCCCGAGCATGTGTCTCCCTTCCCGGTTGTCCAAGGAGAACCCTTACTTTTCCCCGCCTTCCTGGCTTTCCGATCAGTGATGACCTGACAGAGGTGTCCCTAGATGGCTGTCGTGATGCACCCCATCCATGGCCACCATGGCTCTATAGGGAAGATGAAAGGCATGATCGTCGGTGGTGAAAAGGAGGAGCATGAAGTAGCATTTTTGCGAGTTCCCCATCTGTCTGACGCTCACCGGAGCTAACCAGGACAAGAAGGTCTTGGCTGGACCCTATCAACCACAGAGCGACACAGATGGATAGTGTGATCATAGGGCGATAAGTTTGGAAGGGGAGAACTCGGCCAACTCAGGGTTTTGACCGGAATAGATCAGGCTCTACGGATGGCTACATAGGGCGCTCGACGGCAGGACTTTTGGAGGTCTGCAACCTCCATCAACCTAGTCAGAGGAAAGGGGAGGTAGATCAAGAGGGGACATCCTGGGCGACGTGAGAGAACTCATCCAGTGGTAGGCGCCACTAGCCCTTCAGCGGCGGGCATCGGTGACCAGCTCTGCACAATCGTGATCTGGCATCCAGCATGAGTCGCGCCCCACGCGATGAAGAAGAAGGACAGGGTCAAAAGACCCTTATGCCCCGTCCTAGTAAGCTAGACCCCAGGGACAAGTAGGTCCTTTCGCCATAGCTTCAGTTATTCATCGACAAGTTAATAATAGGAAATAAAGGTGACATGGCGTCCTTTGATTGGCCCAATTATCCTTATCTTGCAAAATTCGTAGAAGATAACTGGTAGCTCAGATTTTGATAAATTATATATGAATTTTAATCAGGAGAACTCAAGGAATGCAATAAAAATATAAGTGAAGTCTAAGTCTGATAGAAATTCAAAATGTGTGTACAGATGCTATCTGTAATGGTTTAATTAATGCAAAACCCAAATCTTTGGTGATTAATGATTTGGGAAGGATGTTTAAAGTTGATATTAACATGTTAATTGTAAAAAGGTACATTAAGAATGAGAAGAATGAACTTTGCACGTGATTAGTCTAATTTAGAGTTTATATGCATAAATATGCTTGAAATGTGAAAAGTACATAAAGTTATCATCATTAATGATTTAATTAAGGAAAAACCCTTAGATTTGATGATAGATAGACTTAATGACGTTATTGAAGCTGATATTAAACTATTTTTAAATAAAAGAGAAAATAGGATCTAAAAAGATGATCTTTTTATATAATTGGCTTAAGTTAGGGTTTCGTGCATGATTATGCATTAATGAGATTGAAAACCCTAATTTAGGAGAATATGTCTTTTAATTGGTTTAATTGTTTAAATCCATGAATAAATAGGGATATGATGATCCTAAGTCAATTTGGGAATAAAAGACCATTAAAATGGATAGTTGAGCAATCAGGGTTTATATAAGTAGAAAGAGTATTTTAAGGTTTGTAACCCTAACTTATAGTCTAAACATGAGATTACCCTAAACCCTAATTTAGGAGCGCATCTAGATCTGAGTAATGTAATGTGAATACATGGTGACACCTATGTAGTATGCATGTTTCAGATACTGTTGATTATATGCTTGGATGTTTGGATACACTCATACAGTATATGATGTTCTGCATGGTTTTTGCAAGATAATAAGGTATGTGGTTACGATTATGAATAATCGATCTAGTTTCACGGTGATTCCCGAAGTTTTAATCGGTTGCTTGAAAAAAATTGTTGGATGTTTATTTATTTCATGCAACTATAAAGTGACTATGAGTATCACTATAAATGTGCGTATATAACTGACTAGATCTAGGTCCACCTCTATTGCTTTGAAAAGGCTAAGAAAAAAAGGGGTAATACTAGAGCAAGGTTTAGGTTACCATGAGTTAGAAACTGGGCTACTTACGTGTAGTGCTATGAGACTCATTAGCCTGCCATGAGTTAAGGAGTGGGCTACTTACGAGTAGTGCCATGTGACTCAACCCTAGAAATTGGTTCACTTATAGGTGGATCATGAGGGGTTTAATGGGGACAACATAGAGGATAGGTTACTCTTGGATCATGGATTTATATCTAAAATGTAATCTTGGTTGTTAAATGATTAATTGAATGATTACATTGTTAATGTATTTACATAATTATTGTTTACCCCACATACCAACTTCGGCTGACCGAAGTTTTGTTTGTCGGCGTTTTAGGTACAAGCCAAAAGGACAAACAGTAAATTGTCATATTGTGAAATACATGAAGTTATATACAAGAAGGATTAGTTAGAGTAGAATCCTTAAGTGGATAGAAATATAGAGATCCAAGTTTTCAAAAAGGTATGCAAAAATTTATTTTCTTACAGTTTTTCAGTATAGTAGGTTAAAATTTGATAATTATTCTTGGTTAATTGCCAAACCTTTGATCCAGAAGTTATGGGTGCGGCTTCGACCTCTCGGTCTCCCTTAATTGGGGGGTTATCGGGAGGTGGGGTAGTAACATTTGGTATCAGAGCGTAGGTTCCTCACTTAACCATTAATAATTATTAAATTTTACAAACTCCATAGAACCCAAGGGAGTTATTAGAGGATTATCCGAAAGACGGAGGTGTCTAAAAAAGGATCATGATAGGGGCTGGTAATATTTTCCTCTGCACCACTAGTCGGAATACGAGGACTCCCGGATCCGTGTGGCTTCCTGGCCAAAGTCTTAGGGTATGAATCAAAATAAGATGCCTTTAGGACTTTCTCATCTTATTCATCCCTTCTCATCACAAAATTCTGTTAAGGACCTTAAGGATTAGGGTTTTCTCTCTTCTCCTCACCCTCTTGAGGTATGGGTAATGTTAATAATGTCTAAGGAATCCTACACAAAATTAATGAAAAGTACGTAAATAAGATTTCATGGACATAAGCTTAATAGATTAAGTGCAAACTAAAAAATAGATACATGCTTTGACATAAGTTGTCATGTCCTTAGAAGAGATCTGAGGCTAGACATTCTTGTCAGGAGGATAAGTTAGTCTTGGAGATAGAGATCTCCATTGCAGGTAGAGACTTGGCACATCCTCTGAGGATGATGTTAACCCTAACCCTAAGTGAAGGTTATAGAGGGAGAGCTAGATGTATTGGTAGACCAGGAGTTTGGATGGACATGCTTGGGATGCAATATGAGCCATGAGAGGTTGGATGACCGAGTACCTCTGGTAAGCCAACCCTAGGAAGGGTCGTGCATGTTAGAGTGAAGGATATCTCCGTCATTGTTGAGGTTAGAGAAGAACCTATGGAACCCCATGAGCTAATATGAGCATGGCATTATAGGCACCCTGTATGTATCAGTAGTGCAAGCAATAGGTTAAACCCTAGCCGAGGGAGTTTGATGGATAGCTTATGTGATAAGTATAAGGGTTTATGGATAACCTTGAGCGAATATAAGTTGACCATAGGCTTCTTTCGGCTAGGGGCATGCTTTTGAGGTTGACCCTTCATGAAGAGAGGACCTCTAATGGTGAGGTTGGTTGTAGGGTTAGAGAGAGCAGGACACCAAGCAAGAAGGTCATAAACATTGACCCCGAGATATGAGGAACAGTGGGGAGTCAAGGATGATGCGACCTAAGTGAATGATAGTAGTTGCCTCGTGCATAATTCCTGGAGGCTGATGATATCTTGGTTGTCGTAGAGGAACCAAAACCTAGAGAGAGGATGAGTCTGCTTATACCTTTGTACCTATGGTATAGATGACAAGAAGAGTTCCATAAACCCTGGAGAGGTATAGTAACAGGTTATGAGGCCTTGCACCTTGTTGATTGTCCTGGAGGAGGACTCAACCTTAAAGTGTTGATCGAAGAGAAGGATGACAGGAAGTGTATGACATACCCGATACATGCTTGGTTTGTGGTTAAGAGATTGAGCATGCAGTTGAACACCCAAAGTGAACCTAGGGTTCCTGACCTAAGAGGGGAAGTGGTGTACCTAATGCTCATGATGAGAATTAAGTTGCCATAGTTTCGAGCATGGTACGCCTCATGTATAAAGGAAAAGGGAAGCCCCTTAAGTTTAAGGTATGTTTGATGAACCCCTCACAACTAGGTTGATGGTAAAGGAAAGTATGATCTTGATCCAGCATCGAGGAAAGAGGACAAGTATGACCTAGAATAGTACAGTAGGTGATCTGCTTGTACCTTAATAGCTTGCTAGGGTTAAATAGGCTCATGTGGATGTAAACCCTAGACCTAAGAGCTTTTGTGACCTTGTTGTAAAGAGATAGTTTTCCTCCCATCCTGGGAGAGGGACCCCTTTGGTAGGGTGTATATGAATTTGGTTGGTTTAAGGTAACCTAAAGAGGTATCATAGGATCTTGAGAAGCTAAGTGAAAAGTACATGGTATGAGAATGAACCTGTAGACCCATAGATATCCATCTCTAATTGCATATGAATATGGTACCATGGAGGTAACCGGTATGGGACTTAACCAAGGTAGGCAGGTTGCCATGATCCCTATGAAAGGATGAAAGCCAGCCCATGAATGCAGAAAGAGAGATGATAAAGACTTGGATAAGGTTCTAAGTGAACATGTTCTATAATGGAGAATCCTAAGTCTATCCAAGGGTCAGGTAGGGATAAGACCGATGAAAGTAGGAGTTGCCTAATTCCCCAAATGCACATGACCATAGGGTCGGGAGGTAACAACTATCATTGTCAGAGGACCATGAGTTAGGAGATTGATCACCTTCATAAACTCATGGGACCCAAAGGGCAGATGAGTAGGGAACTCTCTTGATGCACGAGGGAAGAGGGACGACCCCAAAAGTACTGGCACCATATTGACTTAGAGGAGATGATCACAGGATGTGTCTAAACCTCAATAGGTTCAAGACTAGTTTGATATCATGATGTCTGTGATGTAGAGAAATATCTGGGACATTGCAACTTAGATGAAAAGGTGTATTGGCAAGGTGGGATGTACCATCTCTACTCTTGGAACAGGAAGAACTCTGTATTTGGACTGCAGCCAAATGCTTATTTCCTCTTGTTATGGGAGTGAGTGATAGGACAGTATGCATGCCATACACCAAGGATAAAAGATGATGTGAGTTGGAATATTGCTAAGAGGAATGAGGTAGTCACCTTAGGAGGAAGTTTTTATCATGATCTATGTAGAATTTACAAGTTATACCAGATTGAGTTTGATCACCATGATGATGAAATCAGAGAGTGTTCTTAATTGAAGATAGACATAGAGTTTGAGGTGAGATGATAAGTGAAGTACATGGAAGTGTATGTCTTCAACATTACCTAATACCTAAGGATGTGAAGTGGTAATGGATGCTTTGGTTGAGATACATCTGACTTGTTTGACAAGAAGCTAGAAGAGGTTGTTTGGCTAACCTTAAGTTTGAAAAGGAGAGGTGTTTGGATAACACTCAGATGTAACAAGATTCGTTGAAAAGTTAAGGGTTGTTTGGTCAGCCAGTCTAGTCCTTAATGCAATGAAAGGATGGTGGTAGAACCTCAGATGCACTCCTTTGGAAAATAAGGTGATGAAACCCCGACTAGAGTGGTTTAGGGTTTCAGAGGAATCGATCTTGAAGAATCATGGCATACAGGAAATCATGATTGAAGATCACCATACACCATGGTAAATGGCAATAGCACTTTGGATGCTTAAGATGAAGTTGCATGTGGTTTATGGCCATGCAAGCAAGGAGGTAAAGGACGAACCCCAGTAACCCAGTGTATCGATATGGAGGACAAAAGAGTCCCTGAGAGGGAATGGGAGTTCATCACTATAGATGTTGTGATAGGTCTCCCCTAGACCAAGGAAGGTCAAGATGCAATATGGGTTATGGTAGATCGCCTTACCTAGATGACATAAGAAAGAAAGAGTACTGTCAAGGGACAGATCGGGTTGAACTACATATGAGAGATATGGTTCAACTACACCATGATGCAAGTTCAAAAGTTCATGAGTATGACTTAAAGGTTCACTTCCATAAGGTGAAAGTAGGTACATGAAGAACTCGATGATAGTACATTTTATCACCCCTAACTAATGGTTAGTATAACCCAGACTAAAGGGGTCTGATGAGAGCATGTGTGCTCGTTTAGGGTGATATCTAGAGAGAGTTCTTGTCCTATGAAAGATGTGACAATGACCACCATAGCCAGTATCGAGTTTTATAAGAATCTCTATAAGGGAGGTTGTGTCGGTCACCACTTCAGTAAGGTGATGTTGGTGAAAGGACCACATGATGGTTAGAAAAGGACCACAGTGCATGTAGATGATGTTGCTTTGATCCTATAATGGCTGAAAGGAGCCTAGAGATGACGAAAGTCATGAGAAGATGCAAAGTAGACTGACATGCAGACCACTGTGGGAGAATATGTGACATGAAAATCTGACCCCTCTGAGCTGTAGCTGAGAAAGCTGAGTCCCCGATACATGGGTCCATTAGAGATGGATGGGTGGAGATGGTTAGGTTTTGACCCTACCCCTCAGGATAGAGTAATGTTTGATGAGTTCCATGTGTCCAATTTAGAGAACAATGTGAGGTGCCCCGACCATGTGCTGAGCAATTTACCTAGTGAGCCCCAAGGGAGGCTGACATGGCCTGAGTCACCTGTGCAGTTTATAGACGCCGGGTTCAAAGAACTCAGAGAAAAGAACATTTAATGATAAATGTTCTTTGGAAACGCCATGAGTACGGTAAAGCCACATAGGGGCCAATGATGGACATGGAAAAGTCTTATCCTGAATTGTTTGTTTGCTTGATAGAATTTTGAGGACAAAATTCCTATAAGACGGGAAGGATGTTACAACCCCATTTTTTTGGGTTCATTCACCGGGAAATGTAATTTATCATATTAAGGATATTTTAACAAATAATGATATAATTTGGTTCGAATAAATGGATTTTGTTACAATAGCCTTGATGTTTGTGTTGTGGGCTTTATTGGCTATTGGGCCCAAATAACAAGGAAATTCAATTAGTAAATAAATAATTGAATATTTGAGAAAAGAAAAATGTGGAAACCTATAGAAGGCAAATCCAAAGAGGATTTCATGCCTCTTGTATTCCTTGGGTTCCAAGGAGTCCAAAGTTGCATAAAGAGTGCAATAAGAAAAGAAAAGAAGAATTAAATATTTCTTTATTAAGAAAGAAATTGAAAACAATGGTTAAATGTGGAAAATAAGTAAAAAGAGGTACAATTGAGTTATCCTTTGTGGACATTCGTTTACCAAGGATTACTAAGGTTAAAAGGAATATCAATGAGGAAAATAAAAGAGAAATAAAGAGAAATCCTCAAAAGGAAATATTTTAATAAGAAATAAACAAGATATTGAGGAACAATGAAGAATAATGCATTTAGATGCATTTAGAAGGATAATGAATATCCAATAAAAAGGATTTCGAAATAATGGAGTGTCTTGGGATCCAAGGAGTCCCAATAAAGAAGATAGAGAAAATACCAATATTGCAAAATAAGAGGATAATGTGATACATTATTAATAAATTATCAGGTATTATTAAAAAGGAAGTATTTTCTACTCAAGGAAAATGTATTTCGTGGCCAATGGATTAGAAGCCAAACTCAAAGCATATAAACGAGATAACATTCAGTTTTCCTAATGACTAAGGAATATGAATTATTAAGGAGATAATTAAAAGAGAGGATTACTTTGTAAACAAGGAGAAAGGATGGGTTTAATTCAAGCCCTTGCCTTTAATCCTTGGCAATCACGTATGGAAAGTCGATCCTTTCATGTTTAACTAGGAGGTGCATGAAGGAAAGCCCCTTCCTTTCTCTCGATGTCTCTCGGTCTGCTGTCTTTACGTGAGGGCTATTAGGGTTCCTTCTAAAGTGTATATATATAAGGGCCACTAGATTTTCTTAATCCCGAGCATGTGTCTCCCTTCCCGATTGTCCAAGGAGAACACTTACTTTTCCCCGCCTTCCTGCCTTTCCGATCAGTGATGACAAGACAGAGATGTCCCTAGATGGATGTAATGATGCACCCCATCCACGGCCACCATGGCTCTACAGGGAGGACGAAAGGCATGAAGTAGCAGTTTAGCGGGTTCCCCATCCGTTCGACGCTCACCAGAGCTAACTAGGACAAGAAGGTCTTGGCTGGACCCTATCAACCACAGAGCGACACAGATGGATAGTGTGATCATAGGGTGATAAGTTTGGAAGGGGAGAACTCGGCCAACTCAGGGTTTTGACCGGCATAGACCAGGCTCTACGGATGGCTACATAAGGCGCTCGACGGCAGGACCTTTGGAGGTCTGCAACCTCCATCAACCTGGTCAGAGGAAAGGGGAGGTAGACTAGGAGGGGATAGCCTGGGCGACGTGAGATAACTCAGTTGGTGGTAGGCGCCACCAGCCCTTCCACGGCGGGCATCGGTGCCCAGCTCTGCACAATCACGATCGGGCATCCAGCCTGAGTCGCGCTCCACGCGATGAAGAAGAAGGACTGGGTCAAAAGACCCTTATGCCCCGTCCTAGTAAGCTAGACCCCATGGACAGGTAAGTCCTTTCACCATAGCTTGAGTTATTCATCAACAAGTGAATAATAGGAAATAAAGGTGATGTGGCGTCCTTTGATTGGCCCAATTATCCTTATCTTGCAAAATTCGTAGAAGATAACTGGTAGCTCAGATTTTGATAAATTATATATGAATTTTGATCAGGGGAACTCAAGGAATGCAATAAAAATATAAGTGAAGTCTAATTCTGATTACAATTCAAAATGTGTGTAAAGATGCTATCTTTAATGGTTTAATTAATGCAAAAACCCAAATCTTTGGTGATTAATGATTTGGGAAGGATGTTTAAAGTTGATATTAACCTGTTAATTGTAAAAAGGTACATTAAGAATGAAAAGAATTAACTTTTCACGTGATTGGTCTAATTTAGAGTTTATATGCATAAATATGCTTGAAATGTGAAAAGTACATAAAGTTATCATCTTTAATGATTTAATTAAGGAAAAACCCTTAGATTTGATGATAGATGGACTTAATGACGTTATTCAAGATGATATTAACCTATTGTTAAATAAAAGAGAAAATAGGATCTAAAAAGATGATCTTTTTATATAATTGGCTTAAGTTAGGGTTTCGTGCATGATTATGCATTAATGAGCTTGAAAACCCTAATTTAGGAGAATATGTCTTTTAATTGGTTTAATTGTTTAAATCCATGAATAAATAGGGATATGATGATCCTAAGTCAATTTGGGAATAAAAGACTATTAAAATGGATAGTTGAGCAATCAGGGTTTATATAAGTAGAAAGAGTATTTTAAGGTTTGTAACCCTAACTTATAGTCCAAACATGAGATTACCCTAAACCCTAGTTTAGGAGCACATCTAGATCTGAGTAATGTAATGTGAATACATGGTGACACCTATGTAGTATGCATGTTTCAGATATTGTTGATTATATGCTTGGTTGCTTGGATGTTTGGATACACTCATACAGTATATGATGTTCTGCATGGTTTCTGCAAGGGAATAAGGTATGTGGTTACGATTGTGAATAATCGCTCTAGTTTCACGGCGATTCCTGAAGTTTTAATCAGTTGCTTGAAAATAATTGTTGGATGTTTATTTATTTCATGCAACTATAAAGTGACTATGATTATCACTATAAATGTGCATATATAACTGATTAGATCTGGGTCCACCTCTATTGCTTTGAAAAGGCTAAGAAAAAAAGGGGTAATCCTAGAGCAAGGTCTAGGTTACCGAGAGTTAGAAACTGGGCTACCTACGTTTAGTGCCATGTGACTCATTAGCCTGCCATGAGTTAAGGAGTGGGCTACTTACGAGTAGTGCCTTGTGATCAACCCTAGAAATTGGTTCACTTATAGGTGGATCAGGAGGGGTTTAATGGGGACAACATAGAGGATAGGGTACTCTTGGATCACGGAGTTATATCTAAAATGTAATCTTGGTTGTTAAATGATTAATTTAATGATTACATTGTTAAAATATTTACATAATTATTGTTTCCCCCACATACCAGCTTCAGCTGACCGACGTTTTGTTTGTCGGCGTTTTAGGTACAAGCCAAAAGGACAAACAGTAAATCGTCAAATTGTGAAATACATAAGTTAAATACAAGGAGGATTAGTTAGAGTAGAATCCTTAAGTGGATAGAAGTATAGAGATCCTAGTTTTCAAAAAGGTATGCAAAAATTTATTTTCTTACAGTTTTTCAGTATAGTAGGTTAAAATTTGATAGTTATTCTTGGTTAATTGCTGAACCTTTGATCTGGAAGTTATGGGTGCGGCTTCGACCTATCGGTCTCCCTTAATTGGGGGGTTATCGGGAGGTGAAGTCGTAACAATGGACTCTCATTGTACTAATTCCTACATAATTATCACAACTTGTCTCTTATCCTGGGTAGTGGCATGTGAATAGAATTGTTCACTTCTGTGATACAATTCACTACCTTAATCTAGGTTGGTTCCATGTCAGTAGCAACCTATACCCTAAATTAGGTACATGAAAAACATATCTTTAGGTTTCCACCATTAACCATACATCACTTTTTCCAAAGGATTTATAAGTTAATGTGATTATTGTGTCTTTTCAACCGTTAATTCTTCGTTAAAAGCAATTAAAGGTATTAAATTACCATTATGGTGATCAAGCACAATGATAGAATTGAGAAAACAATGTCATACCATGGATTTGACAGAAAAATTATGATTAACTATGTAAAAAGCATCATACAATGATTACCCGGGGTACTCCCAGTCCTAAAGATAAAGGGGATTAGCCATGTATGTTCATCTCAATGAGAAACATGATGAAACAAGAAGAAAACATAAGGGAAACTTGGATGGAGATGGTGTAACACCTGAACGAAAGAGAATCGGGCGATCCTCGACGCGGGATGGGCGTTCTACAAACTTCTGGTGGTAGAAAACTCTGTCTGCAGCTCTGGAAATGTCTGGGGCGTAGCTATGGTCTCCGTTCTTCATCCTATCCTCTTCCAAGACTTGTGCAGTGGCTAATGACGTGATAGTACGGCTTGGGCCATCTTTTTTTAGGTATAGGGATCACTTACGGCTGCCAAAACATCATGGCTGTTCGTTTAGATTCGATCTGCAGCAATTCATGATCTGACGGCGTCGATACTATCGATGATGAGTCGATGGTGTCGACCCACTATAGTACCAGCGGTCCTTTCCTTTTCTGGGGGTTTTCTCTGACGTCTCATCCATACTATCGACAATCTGTGTCGATGGTGTGGATGTTTGGCTTGCTGAAGACATCTCACTACCATCAACTTCTGGATCGATGGTATCGACCCATTCTGCTCTTTCTGACTACCTCACTGTGGTTGTCTCGATAGTATCGACATCCGTCAATGGTATCGATGACTGCATATATGAAAATTGCCTGAAATTCAAAGATAAACTCACTCAACTCCGAGAAATATGATCATTTATACCAAATAAGATAAACCAAGGTAAATTTGATGCATAACGAGATTATAGGCTGAAAGAAATGAATAATGCGATATTAACCATGAAAATGACCAATAAACGCATAAACCACATATAAAACTAGCCTATAAAAGCGACTCAAAACCCTTGCATCAATATCCCTTAAACTTGAACTTTGCTCATCCTCGAGCAACAAAACTACAGAATATAATTGTGAGGGTCAACTAAAGAACATACTAGCATAAAAGACATCACTGTATGATTCCCATCTGGCATGCACATGCCAACCCTTACTAACCACAGAATGATAACTACCCTAAAGGTGACAATTATCGTCCATGAGAGATGCCCACCCCAAGACCAACAAACACTATCAAAGAAGGTAGTTGATATAATAAATTCCTCTAGTTTAGGCTTGGTGCATCTTGTGATCTCCTATCTACGTTGCTCATATCCTAACTACCATCTACATGGAAGCAGATCTCCCGATATACAAAAATGAGGAGATAATCATGGGTAGCCTACCAATTTGAGCAACGGGTGGATGGAATGGTGGTTGTGGAAGAAAAAGAAGCACAATATAGTTTATCATGCAATAAACAATAAAAATGACCTAACTGATGCATATGCGTATGGAAATGACCTAATGCCTACATTTTAGGTGGAATGATACATTTTCTACTATTCCGTCTCAATGTGAGATGGAATGTCTACAAAACTACATCATGTGCTTATTCTTCCTTTTATGCAGGTGAAAGAAGTTCTTTTCTCCCTCTAATTTCTGCTTAAAAAAAATTTCTCTTTTTTTTTCAAGCCATTCTTCTTCCCAATTTTGACTGGAAAAACATTTACACTATATAATTTTTTAAGCTTATTTTCACATAACTACCACCATTGGTGCATTACAATTCACTTCTCAGAGAGTATAGAATAAGTCCCCCACATTTCTCATTTTTCAAAATAAGTCAGGCACATAATGTCCTATATGCTCAAGAGTATGCCAAATGAAACTAAATGAAAGTAATTATGCAACTACCATGGCATGCACTTAAGAATGTGTATATGCATGACTAAAATACAAATATTTTTTCATTTTTCATTGATTTTTTTATATGCAAATCTAGCTATAATGCAATCCTATCTAAATGGTAAGAAATAAAAAAAATGAAAAAATGTAATGTGCTCTCAATTCTTATGGTGGAGGGTGAATGAAGTGGGTGGACAGATCACAAGACTAATTGACAGAACCATTAGAAAAGATTATATGTCCTTCCTTACTAACATGTGTACCAATCAATCAACGAGTTTCTCTCTCTCACTTATGATTAAAGTCTCGTTATCATTTGGTCAATTTAGGCTCAACATCCAATTCCATCCACATTTCTTGAACCATAAGGATGTACAGTTATGATCATATGTTTCAAATTTGACCTCCCCAATGATTTTCATAAGTTATGTGCTCAATTTCAAACAAGTCCAACTTATAATTCCTTGGGAAAATTTTAATTATGCTCAAATTTCAAATTTCCCCCATATGACAAACATAGAGACGACATGCATTTATATTAGACATCCACAGATTATACTAGATAGACTGTGGATCCTAGAAAGTTGTAAGCAATAACCAATACTAAAAAAACTACAAAAACTAAGAAAGATACTAAAAGAAAATAAAATAAAAAATAAAAAATAAGATAGAAACTATTCCATCTCCCCACCTAAGCTTGAATCCGACTATAGCTGCATAGTCAAAAACAACCTCAGAAGGTGGAACAGTGAAACCCTGCTACTGTGGTGGGGGCAGAAATGGCAGGTACTGCTGGGTATGGGGGTTCTAATTTGGATATTTCCCCTGAAAGCTCGGATCATAAGGTGGCATGGGCGGTGGCTGTGGATATCCCCCGAAGTAGACTTGGCTCCAGTAATGATCATAGAAAGGATGATGTTACTGCTCTATCCTCCCCAACTGGTCGTAGACCTGCTGCTAGTTGGAAAATAGCTGGCGTTCATTCTCAAAGATCGCCTACTAATTTTCATATAGCCTATTCTGCGTATCCTGGATCCCTACAAAAGTTTGTCTCGTGGGACTGCTGCATGGTCTACTGGGACTCCTGGATAGACTGGAGCATGGTATACATCCCCTACATAAAATAGGGGTCATCTATGTTGTGGGCGGGCTGTGGTGGTGGCGGCTGGGGATATGATGAAGCTCCTGGGTAGAAGCGTGGATGCTTCCTCGGAGCTACTTGTGTCCGAAGAGGTGTGAAAGCCTCCTCTTCCTCCGCATCATCGTTGTCTGCATCATCATCGTCTCTCGCATCCTCTTCTTCCTCAAAATCCTCAATAGCAATGATAGGACACTGGAAGTTCTGGCCTGGATGGAGGTTGAAGACGGGGTCTAGCAGTATGTGCTCCAAATACTCTTTGTTAATGTGTCAATGAGCATATACCACACCATCACAGAGTGTAAGAAGATTGGAGTGGTGGAAATGTGCCAGATTGACAGGCTTTCGGCTGACCAGTGGAGGGAGCGTGGATAGGTCTAGCCCAAGGTAGAGGGCTAGTGGCGTGATAAGCCCCCCGAAGTGAATAGGGGCTCATCTGGTGCTCCTCTTCACTGCCATCATGTGTGTCTAGAAAAATGTGCCCCAGTTAAGCTTTTCCCTCTTCAGTAGCTTGTAGAGGAAAAACAAGTCCGTCTCCTGGAACTTGCTCAGTGACAATTTGCCATGAGCAAAGAAAGTAATACGCAACATACAGTGAAGAATCCACACGAACGGGTGCCCGTAGTCGGCGATGGTTGCATTGTGGTAGCTAAGCGTCTTGCCTTCCATCGCGGTCACCAACTGCGAGAACATCTCGTCATAGTCGGCCCAATTATCTGGCAGTCTATATTGCTCAAGCAAATGCCACCACTTGTAGACTGAGTTGAACCGTTCGAGCGTGATGGTGTAGTTGCGGTTGAACAACCGAAAGGAGACTCAGCCCTTGATCCATTCACGGTCAGTGGCGATTAGGTCGTTGGGCATGACGCAAATGTCAAGTGATGCCATGAACTCCACCATGAGTTCCTTGTATGTCAGCCACTCACCAAAGAAAGGATGGCCCTCAATGTGATAAGGGACTCATTGCCCCGCATATTTCAAACTCCCAACTTGTCCATGGAGGACATAGTTGAGGTTTTCCTTAAAGCCCAGGTCTTGGATTAGGTCCCGATCAACATAACCAGTGGGCTCGATTGACATCTTCATTAACTCGTCGAAGATCTTTTTCACATCCGCCGAGGGATGTGCAATTCTCGGACGGGGAATGGAGCTTGGAGGTGGGGGTACGAACGTATCGATCTCCATTTGAGCAGCACATAAGGAAGATGACACTCCATGCCTCACCATGATGAACAGAGAAAAGATAGAGAAAAGGAGCTTGGTGAAGGTTGGAGAAGATAATCTCCACAGTCGATGACAAACTCGGGGAACATTTGCAGCTCTTTGGATGCTCAATGAATGTCTCCGTCTGCTCGTCAATGCTCAATGTCAATTTTGAGGAAGAATACTCTCAAGGTGTGAAGAAAAATGAAATACAACCCTTCCTTTTATAGCTGAGGTTGGCGACCCTAGTACGTCGTCGATACCATCGACAGGGTGTCGATGCTATCGACACTTGTAGCACAATCTGTCCTTCGCTTCCATTGACGGTCGTCGATTGCTGGATGTGGAGGCCCTAATTGATGACGTGTCGATACTATCGACAAGGGGTCGATGGTATCGACCCTTCCCACGGATCGACCTCTAGATTTGGTGCACTTTGTTGATGGCGTCTCACAGATCGCTGATGTGTCCTGTCGATACCATCGACATAACGTCGATGGCATCGAATTTTGTATGCATACAATATCCTCGTGAGGCCTTGGCAGTGGATTCCTCTAAAGCAATGTTGATACCATTGACATAGGGGTCGATACCATCGACATAGGGGTCGATGGAACTGACTTCACTGGCAAAGATTCATCTGAATATCTCTAGAGATATCGGGAGCATCGACAAAGGGGTCGATACTATCGACGTGCTCCAGAATTTGAGTCAATTCTCCTGTTGGGTGGTCGATACTATCGACGAGGCCATCAATAGTATCAACGGAGCATATTTTTTGTAGTTGTCGCTCTGCACCCTCATCGCTACCATTGACACAAGGGTCGATGGTATTGACACCCAAGCAGTCATGCACACTTAACACACACATCAGGGTATCATGTTTACACTAAAAACAAAATTAACCAAAACTACTGAAATAAATGGAAATGAAATCTACCAATGTTTGGGTTGCCTCCCAACAAGCACCCTACTTTAACGTCTTAGGCTAGATGAAATCAAGTTTTTCATTCTTCCATAAGCACCATGAGTTTAACCGCATTCACCTTCCTGGCATAGTCCTCCCCATAATAGTGCTTCAATCTTTGACCATTCACTATGAATGTTCTATCATCATCCTTAACCATGATAGAACCATGGGGTCACACCTCCTCTACCACAAACGGTCCACTCCAGTGGGATCGTAATTTGCCAGGATGCAACTTTAACCTTGAATTGAACAAAAGCACCCTCTCACCCTTTTTGAACACTTGCAGTTGAATGTGGCAATCATGGATTTGCTTTGTCTGCTCCTTATAGATCATTGAGTTCTCGTAGGCATTCATTTGTAGCTCGTCTAGCTCATTGAGCTATAACATTTTCTTTCTCCATGTATCGTCCATGCTCAAATTCAATTTCCTTAGCGCCAAGTGGGCTTTGTGCTCCAATTCTACCAGAAAATGGCAGGCCCGGTCGTACACCAACCTAAAAGGCGAAGTGCCTATAGGTGTTTTAGATGTGATCCTATATGCCAATAGAGCATCTTGTAGCAACACACTCCAATTCTTCCTTGACGAGGCCACTATGCGCTCCAGGATCTTCTTAATTTCCCTATTTGACACTTCCACCTGACCTTGTGTTTGCGGGTGATACGGGGTACCTACATTGTGTTTAACCCCGTATTTGCTCAATAATGCAGTGAATTTCCGATTCATGAAGCGGGTGCCCCCATTGCTAATGATCATTCGTGGCACACCAAACCTACAGAAAATATGATCCTTCATGAACCTGCACACTATTGTAGCATCATTAGTCCTTGTGGGTATTGCCTCTACCCACTTCGATACATAATCAACAACAAGCAAGATATATAAATTAGAATTAGAGGATACAAAGTGTCCCATGAAGTCAATACCCCACAAATCAAATACCTCAACTTCTTGAAATACATTGAGGGGAATCTCGTGCTGTTTTGAGATATTACCTGCCCTTTGACAAGAATCACACCGCCTCACATAGTCAAAGGCGTCTCTAAAAAGTGTAGGCCAGTAAAGGCCACTCTCTAGCACCTTGGTCGTCGTCCTTGCACTCGCATGATGACCGATAGTGGGTAGTGTATGACAGTGTCTAATCACACTATCATATTCATTTTCTGGTACACACATGCACAAGATTCCATCCCTACATTGTCTCAACAGAATAGGGTCATCCCAAAAATAATATCTCAAAGAATGGAAAAACCTTTTTATCTCTTGATAAGTCCAATCATCTGGGATTTCCTGACATGCAAGGTAATTGACAATATGCGAAAACCAAGGATCCGTAGATTGAATTGAAAGAATTTGCTCATCTGGAAATGTCTTGGTAATGGGTATGTTAGTATCTCTCTCATTAACCCGCTCTAACTGAGATAAGTGGTCTGCAACCACATTTTCAATGCCCGCCTTATCCTTAATTTCAATGTTGAATTCTTGTAATAATAAGATCCACCTAATCAAACTAGGTTTAACATCATTCTTATCCATTAAGTATTTTATGGTGGCATGATCTGTCCACACCAAAACCTTAGAACCCACTAAATATTGCCTAAATTTTTCAAAAGTGAAAACCACGGCAAGCAATTCTTTCTCGGTAGTGGTGTAATTTAGTTGGGCATCATTTAAAGTTTTAGACACATAGAAAATCACTGTAGGTTCGTTCTCAAGACGCTACCCCAGAACAGCCCCTACGACAAAATCTGACGCGTCACACATAAGTTTGAAGGGCTTAGTCCAGTCTGGAGTTTGAACAACCGATGCAGAAATCAATTTTTCCTTAAGTACCTCAAAAGCATGCAACCATTTATTGTTAAAATCAAAAACTGCATCTTTCTCAAGCAATTCCGATAGCGGCTTAGCTATTTTTGAAAAGTCCTTGATAAACCGGCGATAAAACCCCGCGTGACCAAGGAAACTACGCATCCCTTTCACTGTATTCGGTGGAGGTAGTTTGGAAATAACCTCAATCTTTACTGGATCCACCTCCAGTCCCTTGTAGGACACCTTGTGTCCTAGTAGTATGCCATCATTTACCATCATATGGCACTTTTCCCAATTGAGGACCAAATGTGTGACCTCACATCTCTGCAACACCTTATCAAGATTTTGCAAACATTCATTAAACGATGCACTGTAGACGGAAAAGTCGTCCATAAAAACTTCTAAGCAGCGCTCCACCATATTAGAGAAAATAGCAAGCATGCAATGCTGAAAAGTGGTCGGTGCGTTGCACAAACCAAAAGCCATGTGGCGGTAAGAGAAAGTTCTGTAAGGACAAGTGAAGGTCGACTTCTCTTGGTCCTTAGGATCAATGGAAATCTGATTATAGCCTGAATAGCCATCTAAAAAGCAAAAATGAGAACGGCCAGCCAATCGCTCTAAAATTTGATCAATGAATGGGAGAGGAAAATGATCTTTCAAAGTAGCGGAGTGAATACGGCGGTAATCAATACAAACACGCCACCCAGATACCAATTGGGTGGTGACCAATTCATTCAACATATTTTGAGTGAAAGTGATTCCCCCTTTTTAGGGACTACGTGTGTGGGGCTTACCCATGTCGAATCTGAAATAGCATAAATGATGCCCGCCAAAAGAAGCTTGATCACCTCCTTCTTGATGACCTCCATCATGCTAGGATTGAGTCGAAGTTGCGGCTGAATCACTGGCTTGTCTCCTTCTACAAGCCGAATCTTGTGCTGGCATAAAGTACGGGAGATCCCCATGATGTCAGAAACGGACCACCCAAATGCACCATGGTGGTTCTTCAACACAATCATCAACTGCGCTTCCTCATCGGCACTCATATATGCCGATATGATCACCGAAAGCTTCTCATTATCTGCCAAGAAGACATACTTTAAGTGGGGGGGCAGCGACTTAAGTTCCAACTCAGGTGGGCTGACCAAGGAAGATTGAATCGGTGGTGGCAGCGGTCCCAGATCTTCATAGTGCTTGGCGTAATAGCAAGGAAGCACTTGAAGCATATTTACACATTCTTGTAATGAGGCACTTCTCATCCAATCTGCCATTAAGTTGAAAAGACATGCCTTAAGGGGCAGTTGCGAGTATGAGTCAAACATGGAGACTATTATTGCCTCCTCCTCAGTAGATGGTGAAACTTGTTCTTCTCTATCGCCGGGGTAACCCACTTCTTTCACAAGAGAGATTACCTTCGTCTGCTTCATGATGTCCAAAGCAATTGTTCCCTTATCTACCTTTGTCATTATGTGAGCCATATCAAGAAATGGCTTCCCTAGACAAAGAGAGATGTGGTGCTCAAAGTGCTTTATTTTATGACATTGTTCATTCGCTTGTGATTGCTTTGGATTTGGTGGCATGAGTATTTCAAATCTGTCATCAGCTATACGCATTGTCAACTGGACTCTACCCATCTCCAGTATCATGTCGGCAGTGGCTTGAAAGGGTCTTCCCAAAAGTAGCTCATTCCCTAGTTCATCTTGCATCTCAAAAACAACAAAATCAGCCGGGAACACAAACCTATCAACCTTTACTAAGACATCCTAGCAAATACCATATGGCCTCGCCACAGAATTGTCTTCCAGTTGAATTGTCATGTTGCTCTGTCGAGATTCTTTTAGCCCAAGATTTTTAAATGTAGAGAGGGGCATCAAGTTGATACTTGCCCCAGAATCACATAGTGCCTCACCAAATATTACTTTTCCAATATAGCCGGAGATGTTGAAGCCGCCCAGATCTTATCTCTTCAGTGGCAGTTTACCCAGAATGAAGGAACTGACCTACTCCTTAAGCACTACCACCTCTGTATCAGGTATCTTCCTCTTCTTGGTAATAATATCTTTCAAGAATTTACCATACGAGGGTATCTGCTCAATCACCTCCAAAAAAGAAATATTAACAGAAAGTTTTCTTAAACTGTCGAAAAATTTCTTGAACTGCGCATCCACTTTCTTGGCTTTGAGACTTTTGGGGTAAGGGACGGGGACGATCTATGCCCTCTGATGTGGTGGCACATATGTCATCATATTATCCTTCTCCTTCTCTGTAATAGGCTCCTTTGTGTCCTTCCCTCCTTCATCTTCAACTATCTCAACCACTTTAGTATCCTCTGTGGTCTCACCTTGAGCTTTTGGCTGTGGGGTTCTCGGTTCTTTGGCCCTATGGTTTAAAAGTTTCTTTCCACTCCTTAGTAGAATGGCTTTAGCCTGGTGGTTCCATCTTGGAACATTTGTATTTCCTAGAAAACCTTGCACTGTGGACATTTTCAGACTTGCTATTTCATCTACCATCTGTGCTATATATGTCTCAAGAGTCCTCATCTGAGCCGCATGACTTTGTAGAGTTTGCCCAAATTGGTTCATAAGTTCTCCTTGTTGCTTGATTTGTTGGTCAAATGTGCTCATTAACTCTTGATTCTGCTTTATCACCTGATTGATCAACTCATTGGTCTTTTCCTCTGCTGTGGGTTGTGGCTTAGCATTAGGATCCTGAAGGAAATTATTTGGATCCTTCCATGAAAACTTTTTGTCCTTCCTCCAAAAATAGTCATTATTTTTGTACCCCTGTTGCTGGCGCATGAATTTCTCTTGTGCCTCATCATCAGATCATCCATCTTCTTTGGCTATAAGTCTCTTTGCAATCAAATCCATCTTGTCATTCAGTTATTTGATGGATTTTGCATCTCCTACAACTCTAACTTGTTTTGGTGCATCTCTATCACCCCAGGACTGTTTCTTAGCCATGTTTTTCAAGATCTCCCAACACCTTGTGTCTGTGTTGTTCAAGAAGGCACCTGAGCCTATTGAATCTAAGTTGCTTCTATCATGCTCATTGAGAACAAAGTAGAAAATTTTTACTTGTTTTTCCTTGTCCATCCCATGATGTGGGCACCTCCTCAGCATGATCTGGAAGTATTCCCATGTCTCAGAATAGGTTTCTCCCTCCTTTTGGCTGAAATTGTGAATTTTCCTCACTAGGTCGTTGGTCTTCTCAGGTGGGAAAAATCACTCAAAAAAGACCTCAACAATTTGATCCCACGTCTCAACGATTTCATCATCAAGGTTGTGCAGCCATTCTTGTGCATTTCCTACGAGAGTGCTGGGAAATAACTTCAAGTAGAGTGCCTCCTGTGGAAACCTGTCAATCTTTATCATGTCATAATTTTCCACAAATGTGCTAATGTGAGCAACATGATCTTCATTCTTCAGCCCATGAAATGCTTGAGACTTGACCAAGTTTGTCAATGTTGGATCAATCTTGTATGGGGGAATGTTGATTACTTGCCTTTTGATCGGCCCCTTTGATGCTGATGAGGAAGAAGCCTTGATCTTCTCCCATATTGTCTTTTCTTCAACCATTTCTTCAGGTTCTTGTTCAAATTCCTCAGGTGGTGGATTTGCCAACTCAACTCCTTCACCTACTGGCAGAATTACTAGTATTTCTGTGTAGTATGTGCTACATGTCTTTACCATCAACTAGCACCTGAAAAGATGGAAATTATTTCAGTACAATGCTAAAAAGGAATAAGTAATTAAAGTATGCGAATTAAATTTAAAATTTTTAAGAATTATATGAAAACGTGGCCTAGTGTGGCCGCTGGCAGCACTCGTAGTGTCGAAAAAAATTTCTGTTCCCCGGCAACGGCACCAAAAACATGACATGATTAAACCGTGCGTAAAACACAAGTGCACGCGTCAACGTAATATAGGCCTTTATGAGCCCCGAGTCAAACTCAGGGAACGTAATTTCGATAGACTACTACTAACTACTTGCAATCAGCTAGATCGATTATAAAAGTTTGAGAGTTGTTTGAAAAAGAAAATAAAAACAAAAGAAAAGAAAGCAATCGATTAATTTGGTTTAATCAATTAAAATGGGATCTTTAGGATTGCAATTTCACCATGAACTCTCATTGTACTAGTTCCTACATAATTATCACAACTTGTCTTGTATCCCGGGTAGTGGCCTGTGAATAGAACTATTCTCTTTCGCGATACAATTCACTACCTTAATCTAGGTCGGTTCCACATCAGTAGCAACCTATGCCCTAAATTAGGTGCATGAAAAACATATCTTTAGGTTTCCACCATTAACCGTACATCCCCTTTTCCAAAGGATTTATAAGTTAATGTGATTATTGCGTCTTTTCAACCATTAATTCTACGTCAAAAGCAATTAAAGGTATTAAATTACCATTATGGTGATCAAGCACAATGATAGAATGGAGAAAACAATATCATACCACGGATTTGAGAGACAAACTATGATTAACTATGTAAAATGCATCATACAACGATTACTCAGGCTACTCCCTATCTGAAAGACAAAGGGGATTAGCCCCGCATGTTCTTCTCAATGATAAACATGATGAAAGGAGAAGAAAACATAAGGGAAACGTGGATGGAGATGGTGTAACCCCTGAACGAAGGAGAACCGGGTGATCCTCGATGCGGGATGGGCATTCTACAGCCTTCCGGAGGTAGAAAACTCTGTATGTAGCTCTGGAAATGTTTGGGGCGTAGCTCTAGTCTCCATTCTTCATCCTCTCCTCTTCCAAGCCTTGTGCAGTGGCTAATGACGTGATAGTACGGCTGGGGCCATTTTTTTTAGGTATAGGGATCACTTACGGCCGCCAAAACATCACGGCCATTCGTTTAGATTCGATCTGCAGAAATTCATGATCTGACGGCGTCGATACCATTGATAGCGAGTCGATAGTATCGACCCGCTATAGTACTGGCGGTCCTTTCCTTTTCTGTGGGTTTGCTCTTACGTCTCATTGATACTATCGACAACCTGTGTCGATGGTATCGACATGTGGGTATATGGCTCGCTGAAGACATCTCGCTACCATCGACTTCTGGGATGATGGTATCAACCCATTCTGCTCTTTCTAGCTACCTCACTATGGTCGTCTCGATAGTATCGACAGTCGTCGATGGTATCGACAGCTGCATATATGAAAATTGCCTGAAATTCAAATATAAACTCACTCAACTCTGAGAAATATGATCATTTATACCAAATAAGATAAAACAAGGTAAATTTGATGCATAATGAGATTATAGGCTGAAAGAAATGAATAATGTGATATTAAGCATGAAAATGACCAATAAACGCATAAAACACATATAAAACTAGCCTATAAAAGTGACTCAAAGCCCTTGCATCAATTAACAATATGTGATCAAGCCGAGGAGGGAAGGTCTCCAAGAGGCCAAGTCCATGAGGGAAGGTCATCCTGAAGACCAAGTACATGAGGGAAGGTCACCAAGAGGCCAAGCCTAGGAGAGAAAGCCATCCTAAAGAGCAAGCCTAGGAGGGAAGATCACGAAGAGACCAAACCTAGGAGGGAAGGACAGCATGGAGACCAAGCCTAGGAGGGAAAGTCACCATGAAGACCAAGCCCAAGAGGGAAGGTCACCATGAAGACCAAGCCCAGGAGGGAAGGTTGCCATGAGCCTAATGTTGGGACATAAAGTAAATGATGTGCACCCTAAGATTTGGAGAAAATTTGGGTTAAAAATTACATCAAAATTAATGTGCTCAAATATTGTATAGAAATCTCAAGAAGAATGTGTGTGACATCTCAATGAAAACCAATGAAGGGTAGATTCCTAGGTCACCCCTAAGGTCTAAAATTGGTGGAATCCACCTAGGCCAATGTGGAAGCTAGTAACCTAAAATTTGGGAATGAATGACATGCCTTTCTCTTGAACTCGATTTGTTTGACTTAATATATAATCTCTCTATATTATGATATGTAGGATACTTTTTCCAAATTTTTTATTTATGTAACGATCTTTGTGTTTGGACGGAAAATGTGACTATGCTTTAGCCTTGATACTCAACTGCAAGATTTTGAGATTCTATTGATATTGGAAGAATACCAAGATGATTGTGAATAGGATATTACCAATCTTGTTAAACGATTGTGCTAATTCTGGGGACAAAATTTCTTCTGAGATGGGGAGGATGTGCTAACCTGGAATTTTCTCTATACTAATACATGTATTGTGCACTTTATCATTACACAATTTTCTCATTCTTGATTTGAATTTCATGATTCAATATGATTTGAAGTTTAGTTGAAACATCATGCATACATGTAACACATGGTGACACTCGATTTAGCTTAAAACATAGTTTGCAACTACTTTGCACTTTATCCTCTCTAATACCCTTTTGATGCCATCTATGGGTTTTTCATTACCCTGCACTTGTGCTACATGTGTAGATGACACTCTCACATTTTCAACGCACCCAATTTCACTAATTCCAAGTTAAGATAGAAAATTTATGCTTGTTTGAAAATCCAAGTGCAAATTCCAAATTCATATCTTTAAATCTTATATTTGAATCTTAGACCTGGCCTTATTGGACTAAGATTGGGAACACATGCACGTGGCCCTCTAATGCCCTCTTCACTCCCAATGTGATCCAGGGACCCCCAACGATAGCCAGTGAGCTACCCTAATCTCTTGCATAAGTGATCCTGACCCTTGGATCCTAGCACTGTGACTTCAAGCTTCCATCCAATGACAATTAGGGTTCATCCTACCTTCTTACTATGACCGGAGGCCATGGTTCTTCTTCTCACAAACCCCACCTTCCTCATCACTTTTGTCTAATCAACGCTTCCTTTGGCTCCATTTTTTCCTTTCCTTTCTTTTCCCTCTCTTTCCTTGCATCCTCACTCACCCTAACTCCAATAGTTCATTTTACACCTTCTCACTTCTAGTAGAGCCACCAGCCTCTATTCTTTGGGCATCTCTACCCTAGGTGCAATCGGTGAGCAGTATGGATAGATGCAACTATGGTGGGATTCCTGTGACAAGACGGTCGGTCTGCACTCACCCCCAGCTATGGTGGGAACCTCAAGTACCCATTTGGCCATTAAAATGATCTAGTTGACATAGATTGTTTTATTGTGATGAAATGCATTTTCTATAAAAATGTCTTGCACTATCTATAGTTCAAATTTGTAGGTTTGGCATGTTAGTAGAACTAAAATCCAACAAGATCTATCATATGCCCTCAATTCTTATTACTTGGAAATATGACCCTACTGCATGATTTTGACCTAAGATGATTAGATGTGATCATGCATGATTAAATCTTGATGAATACCTCAATTTCATGTCTCTCTAACTCCGAATCAGAGATGATATTACCTTTGTATCTATCCTAATGTCGATAGTTATTCTATATCTAGGACTTCATGTTGATACTTGTGCTATATGGAATCATTATGTGCATGTTTGGAAATACGAAAACTATGTTTGATCTAAGTGTAACCTAGTTCTAGGGAATCATCCACATGATCTAAGTGTAACCTAGTTCTAGGAAATCATACACATGAATAAAGTGTATATTACCAAAACCCAAATGATCTAAGACCCACTTTTATGTCTTCTTACATCATAGGTCGACTGGGGCTGGACCATCCCTAGAGATCTTATTATATCTTTCTCACTACTCACAACGTACATTTTTATCTAGACCCTACTATGATATTGGCTTGCTTTTATGTATGATCATATGAATGCTTTTCTACTTACTTACTTTGTTGAGCTATTGTTACTATAAATACTTCTTTCATGTTTGATTATAATATGTTGACAAACCTTGAACATAATATAGAAAAATCCATTCTTATATAATGGATAAAGAAACCTAAAACATTCTTTGTACAAGGGAATGTCGTTAAGTTTTATCGCCTTATTTCTTGTTCTTGCTTAGTTCATTATCTAGCCAAGTACATTTTATATGTTCACAAACTATTCACGTGACTTTTTATAGCATACTTAATGCTTTAGCATTAATATGTTTTTTTTGACAGTGATGATTTGTTGCACTCAAGACAATAAGCTATGAAATGAAACACCAATGGGTTCACTGATATAGAATTTTGTACATATCTCTTATCTCCCTAATTAGTATTTTGTTATTTCTTTGTGTTGTTACTTCAGATTTTATATATATTGCTTGTCTGAACTATGTGTCATTACATGGATGGATAGGTCTAGGTCCACTTTCCTTTGGCTATGTAGACATTAGGAGTGTGGAGTTAGGATAATAAATAGTTCTACGATTGGGAAAGTATGAGACTCACTCCATAAGTGCATAAGACCCTTAGGAGATAAGAGGAGATCACTCCAAAGGCACATATACTGTGACAAAGTGGATTTTAACATAATGATAAAGTAATTACTCTTTCACCCACCTTATGCTCACTCATGGTCCTAAAATTATTTTTCTCAACTGTATAATCAATTTTGATACTCCAACACAAAATATGGTGAACAATGTGAACTTTATACACATTATAACACCTTAAATTTGATTAATTCATCACTTTGTCCAAAGAAGCAAATTTTCCATCAAACTTCGTTTTCTGGTTCTCAAACTTTTTCTAATGGTTCTCTACATTTTTGTGAAGCTATAGTCCAAAAATCATCTCATTTGGACATTCCTACAGCTGTCCACGAATTTTTGAAGTTTTGCATCTATAAAACCCTTTTTATATCCTTTTATTTGCCCTCTTGTTGGCTTTCCCATGTCAGCAATCCAAGGAAAGGATCTAGGGTGACCTCAGCCCTTGGATGTGCCATCCCACAGATTAGGAGCCAATCTAACGACCCATGGATTATCTTCAACCTCCCCGCTGATTGCGGGGAAGTGAAATTATGGCCCAAGGAGGGAAATCAACACCAAGAGGGCTCTATTCAAATTTCTAATCGAGAGGGAATGTTCACCTCACGATTTCACGCTCACCCAACCCTACTTTGATTGGGTTTCTCACCTTGTTGCACTGTCAAAACACCCCCTTCGTTGTCCCCTATCTTTTCGGTGGATATGGCTGCCACCAAAGATCTATAGCCCTAAAACCTAGCCCCTACCACTATAAAAGGACCCCCCAAGGTCGGCAGCAAACACATCTTTCTTAGAGCCATGTCCTTGCTCACTCCCTTGGCAATGAATAGTCCCATTTTTTTCCTCGCCATCTCCTTCTTCCATGGAGGTGACGCCGCATAATCCCCTCTAGGTGTCTGCTTTCCTCACAATCTCGCCTCAATATACCGCCGCCATCCAACTCGTGAAGCTGTGGCGATCACATACAGCATGATTGCGGCCTCCATCGGCCTCTCCTGCCCCTATCTCCCCTCCACACCGATGACCCTACTCCTCCTCATTCCTGGACTCGCGATGAATAGAACGAGAGAAAGAGAGTCCCAGATCGGTTGGTCTAGAAGGGAAACTAACCGGTCCTGGGTGGCAACAGACCATGAAATGAACCGATAAATCAAGTGTGAACCGGCCAATTTAGCCACTAAACCGATTCCACTGATCCACTACACCAGTGAGCCATGTGGCACGATCGAGGCCATCCAATTTGGATCCAACGGCCCTCATATTTTGCAATTAAGGTATTTATTCCCCTCTCTGCTCGAAATTACAATAAATAATCAGATCTTGTTTTAATCATAATAAATGCATCCTAGCTCCAAATAATTCATATAAATCGTCAATCTTGATCAAAAAATCCAGTGAATTGACTAAAAATATTTTTGAAACCTGATTGTAAATGATTCTTACTGATATACTTAAATCTTGATCTCTTTCTTATTTAATTTATCAAATGACTATATTTTAGTGATTAATCCCTTGAAATCATGATATTTGACTCTAATGATAATCTTGAAGCCAAACTTGATTAAATATGAGTTTAGATCTGATCTTGTAACTCATCTCCCCTAGAATGTGAATCATGCACATTGAACTAGGGATTAACCTTAATATTATGACGACAAATCTAATCTTGCAAAACACTTAATATAGTTTTGACCCATCAATCTAATCTTGATTTATAATTATATTAAGTACCATGATGATAATTTAGAATTTGATGATGACTTGGATAATGATCATAAATTAGGTTTAACACATATGATCCTAGAAAACATAGGTAAGTCATTCACACTCGAATATATTGTATACTTGAAATAATGTTGGACTTATTGAAATATTGATTATAAGTGAATGACCCAACCCTAACTTTGAAATAGGAAAAGTGTAACCCTAATCTTGAATATTGAAACATGATTTTCAAATATCATGATCTTAACCCTTGATCCAAACATTGTGTTTTAGGATCTAACTCAAAGGACCGGCCTATTACTAGTGGATTTGTACTCACAATCTCAGTGAAAGGTATGCTATTATATAACTCCTCCTTGATTGTATTGAAGATACTTTTATGTATCTCTTGAATGTATACTTGGCTATTTATTTGGATGAGCTACGATTCCCTATGATTAGTTTTCCGTTTTTCTATACTATATTTTGAGAAACATGAAAACATAAATTACATGCCCATTATGACTGCCCGTATATTGACAATGATGATGATGTTGATAATGTTGATATTGGGTGCAAGAAACCCCCGCCCCCCCTCATTGAGAGGTGGGACTTGTACATTGGCTTCCTATGTTCTTATGGTGAGAAGGAGCCTAGTGACCTTCCCCATCGCGTTGGGGTAATATATTCACACAAAATATATAAGCATGCTTCTCGAATTACAGCATAATGGGAACTCATAATAAAAGTCGAATTTCTTAAAAAACGTGTTGAATAAATGTTGGTTTTGCAAAATGCTTGTTATTCTTTTGAATATAAGTCCTGCCAAGTATATTTTTTTTTATAAACCATTTTACTTGATTTTGATAGTGTACCGTGCAATTGCATGATTGTGTCTTGATTTTCTTGATTTGAGGCAATACAAATGGAATGCTGAATAAGATCACTTCCGCACTCATACACTCTGATGACAAATATATATTGGAAAAATCTCCATATTGGGTTAGTTTGTTCTTTTAAATATCTAGTTTATGAGTTATTATTTCTTATTGTATATGGCAGTGTGATAGATCTTATCGGGACACTTAGGGATGGCCACTTCAATCCCTTTACCACTGTCTAGGCAGTGAGATTGGGATTGGGGTAAGAACGGTTCCGTGACAGTTGGTATCAGAGCTTACACACTCCCATTTACTTTAAGTAAATATTTTCTCAAGTCTCCTACACCCAAGAAACCCTAAAGTCCATAATGGTGAAAATTGAGGTGTCTAGGCTCGGGGTCCTAACATAATTTCTCCCCTCCATCTTTACGGTGGTTGAGATCCCCCGCTCTAACTGGCCTCAATTTATCTTGAACTGGACCTAAAGGTTCTCTTATGAAATCCTAGAGAGTCTTCTAGCATCTCATCTCTTTTTTAAAGACTATCCTAAGCCAAAAATGTAGATGAATATTAGGTAGTCTTCTCATCTCCTCATGTGGTCCTTTCTTGTGACCGTTTACCAAATGATATCTTGATTATGGGTAGCTTATGCATGGGAAAAATGAATATCACTAGAAAATTTTGATAGTTGATACCATGATCTGGCCTTAATTTGAAATTTTGATTTGGATAAATGATAATTTTGAAATCAATTACTCTTGTATGATCCCTAATATCATGCAAACTCAATTTAGCCAAACTAGACTACATGCTTTCTATGTTAAGGTAAATCTTGATATGGTGAAATAAGAAGGATTTATACCTTATTGTTGATAAGGTCCCTATTTGATTAAGCCCATGTTTCCCTATTATTGACTACAACCTCAACCATAGTTAGGAAAACTTTTTCCCTATTTGATACACATCATGATTGTGCCATCAAATTATTAAACTTATGACTCACAAAAATCATGATTTGAGACTATGATGCAAAAAGAAGTTTCCTATTGACAATTGATGCCTTTTGCAAACTCGATTTCGACATGATGAGCATGGACCTAAATCATGCACTAAATTCCCAATTATACCACTAAGTTGATCATGAATGGAAAGGAATGCAAATATAACCTTGACTTAGTAAAAACTTGACGTTATTGCCCTATTATCTTGAATTTTGATGGTATGACCTTGTAAAACATGCTTTGATCATTGATACTCTCCCTATTTGAATAAGCTTGATGAATAATGACTAATGTTGGTAATGTGATAGATTAGGGTGATAGTTGACTCATGACTCCCCTAACCTAGGTCACATCCCTATTATGACTACCTCCAAATTTTCATATGGTTTATTATTTAGTGTTTGGAAAAGTATCCCTTTTCACCCGATTTGGATTGGTTGACCTTAGCCTAAATAGGTTAAACCCAATGTTGATAATCGATCTTGAATATTGATTTGATAATTGATATATCACAATGTTGACTATAGCTAGTGGTTGACTTCCTAGATAGACCTAGGTCTAGATCATTCATCAAACTTTGATTCAATGATAATGAAATTTTGATATGTTGATCAAATATTGCTTGAATATTGTTGCTCAAAATGGAATATAGATAAGTGATCTCCTCTAAGGTCTAAATAGGAATCTAAACCCTAGCTTCAAAATTTTTGACCTATAACTTTTGATGCTTAAAATCTCAACTCTTGATACCGATATATAATATTGTGACTCATGATTATCAAATCTCAATAATGATACAATTCCTAGGATCCCACTATTAGGATATTGAGATATATGACTAATGACTTCAAAATCCCAAATCTTTAAATTTTTGAAATGATGACTATGTTGACACTCAATTTATGAATTAGGGTTTAGCTCTCATTAGGACTAGGGTTGGGCCTCCCATTGATTTTGAGCTCGAAACCATGATATGGAAAGTATGATGTTGCCTCAAATTGTTGAAATATGAAATCTCAAATCATCGATGTATATCCCCACCTAGGCTAATGTAGAAGATAGGACCATGAGATATTCGGATTGAAAGTCACCTTGTACTCTTGATTCAAGGACTCTATTTGATTGACCTAAAATATGATCTCTCCAAATTTGTAACCAATAGGATGCTTTCCATATATGGTATTCATATGATGACTTTGGAAAATATGTGCATTGACCTTAATATTATATTGATCGATGATGAAATGGTTTTAGTACCAACTTGATTATGATATATAACATGGAATTCCAATTTTGATTATTAGACTACTTGAACTTTGAGGAAATGATTTTGATTTATAGTTGAGAAATGTTATAGTATTTGAAAATATATTTTGGATTTAGATAATTCCAATATTTGAGGATAAGACGTAGATTTAGATAGTCCCAATTTTTAGAAGTTTAAGAATTTTGGGGAAAAAATTTCTTTTTAAGGAGGGAAGGATGTGACAAAGTGGATTTTAACAAAATGATAAAGTAATTACTCTTTCACCCTCCTTATGCTCACTCATGGTCCCAAAATTATTTTTCTCTACTTTATAATCAATTTTGATACTCGAACACAAAATATGGTGAACAATGTGAACTTTATACACATTATAACACCTTAAATTTGATTAATTCATCACTTTGTCCAAAGAAGCAAAATTTTCCATCAAACTTCGTTTTTTGGTTCTCAAACTTTTTCTAAAGGTTTTCTACATTTTTGTGAAGCTATAATCCAAAAAAATCTCATTTGGACATTCCTACCACTTTCCAAGAATTTTTGAAGTTTTGCATCTAAAAAACCCTTTTTATATCTTTTTATTTGTCCTCTTGTTGGATTTTCCATGGAAGCAATCCAAGGAAACGATCTGGGTGACCTCAGCGCTTAGATGTGCCATTCCATAGATGAGGAGCCAATATAAATGCCCTTGGATTATCTTCAACCTTCCACTGATTGCGGGGAGGTGCAATTACAGCCCCAGGAGGGCAATCAACCCCAAGAGGGCTCTATTCAAATTTCTAATCAATAGGGAATGTTCACCTCACGATTTCATGCTCACCCAACCCTACTTTGACTGGGTTTCTCACCTTGTTGCACCGGCAAAACACCCCTTCACTCTCCCCTCTCTTTCCGGCAGCCATGGCTACCACCAAAGATCTGTAGCCCTAAAACCTAGCCCCTACCACTATAAAAGGACCCCCCAAGGTATGCAGCAAACACATCTTTCTTAGAGCCATGACCTTGCCACTGCATAAGCCCCTCTAGGCGTCTGCTTTCCTCATCATCTCGCCTCAATCCACCGCTGCCATCCAACTCGTGAAGTCGTGGCGATCACATACGACATGATTGCGGCCTCCATCAGCCTCTCCTGCCCCTAGCTCCCCTCCACGCCGATGACCCTGCTCCTCCTCATTCCTGAACTCGTGAGGAATAGAACGAGAGCAAGAGAGTCCCGGATCGGTCAGTCCGGAAGGGAAATCGACCGGTCATGGGGGCAACAGACCACGAAATGAACCGATAAATCAAGTGTGAACTGGCAAATTTACCCACTGAACTGATTCCACTGATCCACTAGACCAGTGAGACATGTGGCATGATCGAGGCCATTCAATTTGGATCCAGCGGCCCTCATATTTCACAATTAAGGTATTTATTTCCCTCTCTGCTCGAATTACAATAAATAATCAGATCTTGTTTTAATCATAATAAATGCATCGTAGCTCCAAATAATTCATATAAATAGTCAATCTTGATCAGAAAAATCCAATGAATTTACTACAAATATTTTTGAAACCTGATTTCAAAGGATTCTCAATAATATACTTAAATATTGATCTCTTTCTTATTTAATTTGTCAAATGACTCTATTTTAGTGATTAATCCCTTGAAATCATGATATTTGACTCTAATGATCATCTTCAAGCCAAACTTGATTAAATATGAGTTTAGATCTGATCTTGTAACTCATCTCCCCTAGAATGTGAATCATGCACATTGAACTAGGGATTAACCTTAATATTATGATGACAGATATAATCTTGCAAAACACATGATATAGTTTTGACCCATCAATCTAATCTTGATTTCCAATTATATTAAGTACCATGATGATAATATAGAATTTGGTGATGACTTGGATAATGATCATAAATTAGGGATAACACATATGATCCTAGAAAACCTAGGTAAGTCATTCACACTCGAATATATTGTATACTTGAAATAATGTAGGACATATTGAAATATTGATTATAAGTGAATGATCCAACCCTAAGGTTGACATAGGATAACTGTAACCCTAATCTTGAATATTGTAACATGATTTTAAAATATCATGATCTTAACCCTTGATCCAAACATTGAGTTTTAGGATCTAACTCAAAGGGTCAGCCTATTACTAGTGGATTTGTACTCAAAATCTCAGTGAAAGGTATGATGTTATATAACTCCTCCTTGATTGTATTGAAGATACTTTTATGTATCTCTTGAATGTATACTTGTCTATTTACTTGGATGATCTACTGTTCCCTATGATTAGTCTTCCATTTTTCTATACTATATTTTGAAAAACATGAAAACATAAATTGCATGCCCGTTATGACTGCCCATATATTGATAATGATGATGATGTTGATAATGTTGATAATGTTGATATTGGGTTCAAGCAACCCCCCCCTTCATTGAGAGGTGGGACGTGTACATTGTCTTCCTATGTTACTGTGGTCAGAAGGAGCCTAGTCACCTTCCCCATCATGTTGAGGTAATAGAGTCACACAAAATATATGAGCATGCTTCTCGAATTACAGCATAATGGGAACTTGTAATAAAAGTCGAATTGTTTGAAAAACTTTTCGAATAAATGTTGGTTTTGCAAATTGCTTGTTATTTTTTTAATATAAGTCTTGCCAAGTATACTATTTTGTTATAAACCATTTTACTTGATTTTGATAGTGTACCATGCAATTGCATGATTGTGTCTCGATTTTCTTGATTTTACATAATACAAATGGAATGCTGAATAAGATCGCTTCCGCACTCATACACTCTAATGACAAACATATATTGGAAATATCTCCATAGTGGGTAAGTTTGTTCTTTTAAATATCCAGTTTTTGAGTTATTATTTCTTATTGTATATACCAGAGTGATAGATCCTATCGAGCCACTTAGGGACGGGCGCTTCAATCTGTTTACCATTGTCTAGGCAGTGAGATTGGGATTGGGGTAAGAACAGTTTCGTGACATATACCCCTAGAAGGCTCAAGGGAATGACCATGGCTAATGAGACATGAGATTTAGATGAATAGAATACAAGAAGTCATGTAATAATGGTGGATAAAATCTTAAAGGGAGTTTTGCATAAATTAAAGAATTATGTGATGGAATGAAGGTTAAGAAAAAATGTGGAAGTAGAGGTGTTCATGGTTTGGAGTTTTGTTGAGAATGATTAAACCTAAAATTAGTAATTAGAATACAGTGTGTGAGTACACCGTCTCTACTATTGGAATGGGATGAACTTTCCATTTGGACTGCAGCAAAATAATCACTTCATCTTATTATGAGTTTGCAAATAGGTCATTATGGCACAAGCTTAAGAAATAAAAGGAAATTTGTGAATAAATAAAGGATAATGGTTTTATGGTTTGTTAGAATATGGAAATATAAAATAATAGACAAGTATCCAAAAGGTTCAAAGATAATTTGTAATTTAGATAATTAATGGAAGAAATTATTTAAGCATGTCTTGAAACACATGTTTGAGGCATTAATTATGGATAATTCAGTCTGGTTTTTCGAACATGTAAATATGATGATAAAACTAAGATAATTCTAGAACTTGAGATAAAAAGGACTTTCCATTTGATATGAGTAATTGTTTATGGAAATACATAAAAGGGAAAGTTTATCCTATGAAGGCAAAAAATAAATGTAATTTTAGAAACATATTAATGAGTTCCCCTTCAAGTTTCATAGAAAAAGGATTAGTTGCCTATGGAAAATCGAGAAGGAAGAGGGACTTGCTTGTAATGATTAAATATTGCTTAATTTATTTGAAGAAAGGGAAAAGGATATCTAGAAACATACCTTTGTGTCTAAAATTGTTTATATATGAGATTCTAGAATAATAAAGGAAGTATCCAATTTTGGTACCCATTGAAGTAAAGATGAAAGAGAAATATGAATTACTAAATGTTCGCAATCCATGTTTACAAAGGGGTACCTGGGATACCAAATAGAGAAATAAGTATTTTTGTGCACATGAAAAATACTCAAGATAATTTGAGGTAGATGATCAAAATATAGGATTATGGAAGAAACTCTAGAAAGTTCTAAGATATTTTGTTTCCAAGATAATTTAGTTGGTAATTGTGTAGATTTGCATTTAAAGCCAAGATTCTGTTAAATAAGGGAACATTTAAGGAGTTTTCCTTTTACCAATCAAAGGTAATAGTATGAATATATTTTTATGAATTAATGATCAAGGGGCGGTTTCCTTTATGTAACTTTTGGGTCTATTAAGTAAAAGATATGAGATTGTTATTATAAGGACATGAGGGAGAAATATTGTTATTACTTTCCTAGAATGACGCCTTGCCAATTGCATAAGGAAACTTGTGGAAGGTAGACCCATCGATTTCCAAACCTTGTGCTATATAATAAGGTGTACAAAGAGATGATAGACTACCCCAATCCCATCCTTCATTGATGTGCATCCTTTCATAGCAGTGCAGTAGAAAATCTCTCTCCCTTCATCATGGCAATGCTCGTCCTCAACCATGGTGGACTCGTTGTATCTCGTAACATAGTCCTTGACACAATGACATGGAAGTCTATGATCTTTGAAATTACTCACCCCTCATCCTTTTCCTTTTAAGTCTCCATGTAAGAGGCCACAAAGTCACCCCATGTTTGAGGTATACATTCTAATTTTGTTAAATTTGTAGAAATTTCTATGATTATTCAAATATTGGAAAATTATATACCGAACTGATCAGGAAACGAGTAGAATCTAAATAAAATAGTATCATGACTTGTATCTGATCTGAATTCTGAAAGTAGGCTAATTCATGATTAAGTAATGATTAATACATGGAAATCTTAAATCAGATAATTAACATGTTGAGTATATTGGAAACATTTACTTTGTCATATAAACTGATATAGTTGACTATAATGAGATCTTAGATGATGATGACAAGGATGATGAATAATTAGGTTTTCTATACTAATAATCATCAACATGTGTAATTAGGATTTTGAACACCAATTATGTAACCTTCTATGACCTTAAAGCACATAATTTGATATCAGCATTCATGATGCAATTACATGGTAGTTTTCACAATTATGATTACAACCTAATATGAATTACGGTCATGAGTCATTTGATCAATGAACATAGGCATCATGATACTAAGAAAACCTAAACCATAGACTAAATCATGATTTGTATTTTGGATATGATTGGTGAAAATTTAGAGAATATATACGCATATAATGTTGGTTAATTATGTTGAATGGTTGGATATTTGGATATATGCTTGAAGTACATGTTGCATGGTTTCAACATGGAAACAAAGGTATGTGGTTACTACTATGAATACTCACCTTATCAACTTTCATGGTTTTCTAAAGTTTCCCGAACGGATTGCAATTAAACTTCTTTGTTGTTTATTTACTCCCTATGATCTATAAGTCCCATATGGGTATCACTTTATATAAACATAACATTATCAAGATGAAGATATTATCTTTGAATAGATGCATGCATGGAAGTTATGGAGATGACCCCCAGTAAGTGGGTATGTCACTAAAATACTCCTAGTGTGTGGGTATGATATTATGAATACCCCCAATGAGTGGGTATGATTTGAGATCAACCCCCAATTAGTGGGTACATCATTAAAATACTCCCAGTGAGTGGGTATACCCCAGTGATTGGACAAATCAGGGTTGAGAAGTTATAATAAGAAACTAAAAGTTCAATTATGTAAAAATAATTGTTGGTATGTTTTTTTATGTTGTTACCCCTCCATGGATATATTTTTCTCCTCCACGTACTCAGTATATTTTGATCAACTGACCATGTTTTTATTTCAAGTTGTTTTACGTTAAATCATAAATAATATGAAATATGGTCCATAGAAGAAGAAACTAGAAACAAGATACTTAAAATCTACTGGAGGATTATAGATAGGTAGATTTACTTTATGTTTCATCTTTAGTTTTAGTGTTTCATGTAACTCCATAGAGGAGCATCTTGTAAACTATATTTGAATTAATGGAAATTATTTACTATTATTTTCTATTTGTTAAAATCTATATCTTGGGAATTTTCAGTAATGACTCTCAACCTTAAGGTTCTTCCTTAATTGGGGGATGTCGAAAAGTGAGTTCATTATGTATGAGATTTTATCTATGCTTAGAGTAATTTTTACTTTTATGTCCCTACTCTATTATCATTTAGGATATTATAGGCCAACAATAATACAAAAGACTAGCATGTATGGTTATTTGATGACTATGTCTCTATAGTCATTATATTGGATATCAACACAGATGCATAAACATTTGTTAGAGAACAAATTTTACTACACAGACCCACTTTGACATGACACATGGAAGTCATGTATTGACATGTCAGGGTCATATCTCAATGTGATAGTAGTGACTGTGATCCTTAGACCTGAAGTCATCATAGTAATCATATGTTGTTCTACATAATTTGGCTCTAGCCAAACATGAGTCTAGAAGGAGTCTCCAATAAATTGGCCATTGGTTGCATTATAAATCTTTTGATTACTATGAGTGATCTAGATGGAATTTGTCCCTCATTTAGAGTGATATCTCAAGCACCTGATAAGTGAGATGATGGCATTGGGTGTCCAAGTTCATATGAGTCAATATATGATATTGAGCTCACAAGATCATACATTATCTTAAATAATATGCTCTAGTTCAAGGAACATGGATTGAGTGACAAGAAGATGAAAATTCCATGTATCAGTTTCAATCTAGATATGTGTGACAAAGGAAATATATGGTCATAGTAATATTGATTACTTTATAGGTTCAATACTTTATTCAACTTATTCCTATGACATGGGTACCAATGATGTGTTTCTAGATACCTATATATACTTTTGAGGTTTTGATCCTCATTAAAAAGTAATAAGGAGCATACATGGTAATATGCATAATGATGCATAAGAGAATTCAAGTTGGCAATTAAGCAGATGATCAGAATGGTTCTAAATTATGCTTAGGATGATTTTTTATCCAATCATTTTACTTGATGGTTTGGATGAAGTATCAGATTGATTGTCAATTGATAAACATATCACTACTTTCGGAACTGGCTAGTTGATCCACTAGGTATCACACTAGATCAACTGGATTGATATCATGAAACAACAAGGAATATTTGGGCTATTTGATTTGGAATCTAATTCGTCAATTGAAAATAGATAGAGACTAGACATTCAGTCGATTGGATGGCAAAACCGTATGGATTTGGTCAATCTGTTAATGAATCAGGCGATAGGGATTTATACAGTATATGAGTTTGACTCTCTTTTGAGTTATGATTAGGATTGTCACTGGGTTTTTGGGGATTCTAAGCCCATGACTCTCATGTGCATAGGGTTGGATCTCCATTGGGATGAGACACACTTGAGAGACATATCACAAAATAGGTTGTCTAAGAGTTTTTCATCTTAGACAGAGAAGAAATCACAATAAGGACAATAGCCTACAATAGGAGCAGAAAGAAATTAAATGACACTAGCATGTTGAAAACTCTAAGTTTTGCTTCGTCTTGGCATCAAGGTGGTTCACTAAGATTTCTCGCATATGTATGGACTATGTAATGTTTGAGGTCCTTGGAAGGATGTTTGATGACAAGCAACTTCTTTAAGGAGAAAATAAGGTGTTTCTTTATATAATGTGTTCCAAGGTACATTCAATATCCCTTCTATGACTTTAACATACAGACTTTTTTTGCTGCAAAGGTTCATTGGTTAAAACATTTTCTTGAAAAGTTTTTATATTTTATTGTGCCTCCTCCCACTAAAACCCTATAGCAGTATCATAGCCAAAGTCATATCTCTTCAACACTGATTTGGGCTTTGAAAAAAAATGATTGTTAGGATGAATAATTTGCAATGTGTGTCCATGTTGATCACCAACTATCCTATATGATATGATATATCTATGATAGATAAACCAATTTGATGCCTTTGAATTCATTTTGCTTGATGGTGGATGTGGATATGGGAACTAGGTCATTGTTGTGAATCTTTGTGATATGAAACATGTAGCTTGTGATTTGATTATAATCAAAATTTCTTACATGTATATGGATTGCATGGCATGCCTCTCTCTATCTACATTCTCCTTGTAAAATTTTATTTCTAACAATTAGAATAGGATGATGTATTGGCATCACTTATGGACTATGGTCAAGTGGAGGAGACGATCATAATCCCACACTAAAAAGAGTTTTGGGTTTGTATGAAGACAAAGAGATGACTTCATAAACAACCAAAGAGATTCCCAAACATGGGAGACAATAAAAAAACATGCTTGCTAGTCAACTACGTGAAAACCCCATATAGGTATATTAAAGGTTACATTAGATGTGAATCTCTTGGTTATTTCCTATAGCTCTTCTTGTCTCAAGATGTTGTACTAGTTCCTATATCATGTTTTATTGATTATGGTGATTGTTGTAGTATATGATACATACAATAGTGTATATGTGATGGATACTGGATACATATGATTATCATCTCAAATACCTCAATATAATATCAAAGTTTTGGATGACTTCCACTATGCAATGAATATTGAAACCTTGATCGACTACATGTGAGATGCCAAACTGTGGTGCACCGATCTATCTTGGGGAAGTGTGATAATACGTATATGGGTCTATCAGGATGCATGGCTTATTAAATTGGCCTTGGGGTTGGACTTGACTAGGTGATCTTAATAGGATTACGTACTTTGAGGCATACATTGGCATATACTTCATAAGATGACTTACAACAAGGAGTTGTTAGACTATCTATCCAAGAGTTGTATTGGATGAATTTTCTAGTTGTTATCTACATAATTAATTAAGTTTTCAGCCATAAACCAAAGTTGACACATAACTTTAATGAATTATGGATCTTGGCTGACTATAATATTTATCATTCTTATCTTCCAAAATAATTTTGAGGGAAATTAGCTTGATCTAAGTAGTGGGAGTGTTTTAATTAGAGGCCAAATTAATATCATAAAAGATCTAATGGCAAAAGTGAATAAAACATTCTCATTGTGATTGGCTCTTGAGAAGCAAAAGCTGAGTGGGAATAACTTCTATGATTGGTATAGGACATTGAGAATTCTTCTCACTCGTGAGCATAAGCTCTATGTCCCAAGAACACTAGAACTAGAGGAAACACTTCAAAATGAACCTACTAAAGAAAGGGAAGCTTATTGTAAGCATATTGATGAATCTATTGATGTCAAGTGTCTCATGATATGTTCCATGAATCATGAACTTTATAAACATCATAAGGACATGGGAGTTCTACAGAAGTCCACACATCTCAAGAATATCTTCCAGTAACAAGTAAGGCAATACATGTATGATGTCTCCAAGGCCCTATTTAAGTGAAAGATGATTAGAGGAGATCTAGTAGAGTCACATATACCCAAGTTGATTGGGTATGTGAATACTAGGATTCCCTATTGGCTAAGAGTTGTCCACTGATGCAATCTTGCAACTATTTCCAAAATTGTATTATCAATTTGTCATGAACTACAACATGAAGAACTTTGTTTGACTGTTGTTGGAGTTTCTTGGTTGGTTGAGAACATTCAAATGAATAAAGGAAAACCAAAGAATATGTTGATGGTCTAAGGACATCGGTAAAGATAAGAAGAGTTCTAAAGAGAGCCAAAATTTAGAGTCCACTTCACTTAAACCCAAACAAGGAGTAGGCAAGGAAGGAAATTGTCACCATTTTCACCATTCTGGACATAAGAAAATAAATTGCCCTCTTTTCCTTGAGGAACTAAAGAAGAAGGAGTGGATAGAGATCTTCACTTTAGGTATATATGTTATAGATATAAACTTATTTAACTCTTCATCTTTGTTATAGGATATTCATTCAGGATCTCACATATCCTCTAACAAGTAGGATCTAAAAAGAAGTAAACCCTTACCAAAACGAGAGGTGGATCTACAAGTGTCAAATGGAGCAAGAGTTAATACCACAACTATAGGAATGTATAGTTTATCTCTACCATGTGGAATTATAATAGAGTTACAAAACTATTATTACATGCATGACATATATGTTGGTATATATGCCCTGAGAGCCAATCATGGGATGATTGGTGGGATACATTAAGATTGATTTGATAAACATCAAAGGCAAGCATCCAATTCTTTCTGGTTCAGTCATATGAGATAGTGATAGAACATATTGAATGTATACAGAATGACAGTACTCAATGATGTATGCTTTTAGGTTGAGGACCTGAACGATGAGATCATACGGATGCTCAGAGTTTGTACATTCTTGTTATGTCCCTAGTCGGATGTCATTGTGGAAGGTAGATAGACAATAATGACACACAAGACTAGATTGTAGTGTTGGTTGATGACATAATCTCATTAGTCATGATATAGAGATATCAAACCAAACACATAGGTATTGTTAGAGAAAAAGTGTACCGGACAGACCCACCATGAGTTTGAAACATGGAACCATGACATGGTAGTCACAGTCAGTACTCACAGTGATGGTGGTGAGTGTGATTCTTTGACCTGAAATCACTACACTAAACACATTTCGTTGGGCACACTTTGACATCATCAAACATAGTCCTGAAACATGGGTTGTTATAAAGGTGATGATTGGGTGGCTTTAACACATGGGGCTTTTGAGGGGTGAGTGATAGATATGGGATTTGTCCCTCCTGAGGGAGTTTGATATACATGGTCGCTTGATGAGTAGGATTGAGAAAGGCGTGCATGCATGTGTGAATCAGTATGTGATATTGATGTCATACATATCTCTTCCAATCTACTCTGAGATCAAGAAAGTGAATGAACGTTGACAGGATGACTGTTCCATGCCTCGAGTTCATTCGGGATATCAGTGGAAAAGGAATTATACATTCTCTGTAACACCATTCACGGATTGTAGGATTGAAAGTTGTTCTCCAACTTTCTATTTCACTTGGGTAGCACTGATGTGTGACTAGGAACCGCTCTTTGCTTGTGAAGTCATAAGTGTTATGGACTTTCCCTGCCAACGTGAAATGAACCTGCAGGGTCACACACATAGGATTTAACCTGGAAGAGGAGTTTTTTCCACAAACAATGTTTAGATTGATTACTAAAGGAGTTTGGTAGTTCAATTAATCACTCAACCAATTGATAGCTCAGTATCATAATGTTTAAGGTGTTAGACTGATTGATTAGAGTATCAGATTGATTGAAACTGCAATTGATTGTTTCTGCACAATCTGCACTCCCAACCGATCGGCTCATGTGATGAACCGATCGGCTGAGCTTGGTGAACCGATCGGCTCAGCTGGTGAGTCGATCGACTCATGGACAGGGTGAAACAATCAGTTCAAGCGTTGAAACGATCGTTCAACTGGTCCAACTGAGCAAGTTGGGAAAGTAGGATTGGTGAGAAATTTCTTTTCGTTTCACTTGCCCAATTTGATTGGAACAAGGATTGGTATTTGGTACCAATTCGAAACAAAAGAGGAAAAGTCAATCGGGAACAGACCAGTTCAGAAGTGAACCAACCGTTTCATGGGTCCTAACCGATCGGTTGAGGTGTCAACTGATCGGCTCAAGTTCCCAACCGACCGTTTCATAAATGAAATGATCGGTTCAGGTTACGCAGTTGGTTGTTTTTGTGGAAAATCTCGAACCCTTCTACTCCTAATTTAGTCCCACATTGCTTGGAATAGAGAACCATGTCCCATGATTGTCCTATATATATAGGGGTATTGGGGGCTTCTCAAAGTACAACACAGTGCAACCAGTTGCTCTGTAAAGTTGTCGTTCTCTCTGGTTTTGGTAACCGAGAGAGCCCAAGCAAGTGCTACCCAATAAAGGAGGCACAACAAGCGAAAGACAATTGCAGAAAGCGACTGGTGGTAGGAGAGTATGTCGGTGACTAGTACGCCAATAGGAGGGTGTGACTCCTTCCAATTCCTTGTGAGACAAGGAGATTGGAGTCCCAGGTGGTCCGTGTGGACTACTTCAGAGGCGGGAGATTTCTGCCGCTCGTAGGACATCTGTCAATCCCGATAGTCCTGGTGAGACCAGGAGTCATCAGTCCCGGTGAGACCAGGAGCTGCACAGACACCGTCCAAGACCAGAGGTGAAGACCACGCAAGTCGTGAGGTATTGTCGCCGAGCAAGCCTCGGGACAAGGTATGATTCCACAAACCATCCTTTCCTATTGTATAAACGTTGACATGTTTCCTTGTTCTGGCTTTGGGGAGGAGAAATTTGTTTTTATTTCCGCTGCCTTCTCTGCCTCCCCGAAAACCCACCAGTGGTATCAGAGCCACGCCAACTACTCTATACTTTAGGATTATCGATATGATCGATTTTGGTTTGTCTCCTTTATTTATTGCATACGATGCGAATAAAATTGGCTTTATGCATGTCCAATCCTAAATCCACAAATCCCAATTTATATATATGATATGTATTATGAATGAACTCGATACACGTCGCCCTTAAATGAGTTTTGTGGTGGATTTAAAGCATGGTTATGGCCAATAAACCCTATCTGTGTATGGTTGTATGTGGTTGCTTGCATCTCAGTCTGCGCACTGATCTTCCTTCTCCTATTCCTGATGTAACTAGAAATAATTCGAGATTTCTTTCCTAACTTTTCTCCCCTCGAATGTAACTAGAGGTTTCTATTTTTACAATGTAAAATAGGATAGAATTTTATTTCCTGTTATGTCAAAGAACAGAGGACATCCTGATGATAGCTGAGACGATCGGTTCAAGGCATGAACCGATCAGTTGATGTTCCAGACGATCGGTTCATGGAGTGAGTTGATCGGTTGATGATCGGTTCAAGGAGCGAGACGAGCGGGTGGTGTCCATGAGGAGATGCACGATGACCAGGTGAACCAATCGGTTGGAGGAGCCAATCGATCGGCTGGTGGCACCCAGACGACCAACCAGATCGAGAAGGTCACTCATGTGATGAGTTGATCTACTCGGAAGGCAAAGCACAGAGTTCATCTTACACAGGTTGCATGTGATGTAGACCTAGATGACCGTGATTCCTCTTGGCTCGAGGAATCACATTAGGATGGCCATAATCATCGCTTTTATCATTTTGCATGTTTTCTGTGGGATATAGCATGTATATGGTACGTACTATATATTGTGGTGATTGGATATGTATATGTATATAAAACCAAATCCCTCATTAAATATTAAGTTTTAGATGCCTTCTAAATGCGACACACATGAAAAGCTTGATCGACCAAGTGTGGGCATGCCCTACCGTGGTGCACCGTACTATATCGTGGAAGCGTGAAGGATGGATATGTGGGTCTGCCCTAGCAGGGTGCATATTCATCGTGTTTTCTTTGGGTCAGACTTAACAATGTGATCTAGATGGGATCTAGTACCTTGAGGCATGAAGGTAATCATGGCAAGGAGCTGCATATGACATCTTATCAAGAGTTGCATATGATGCAATTGGCAAGAGTTGCCTACCTGAGAGATCTAAGTGGTGGGTGACAGCCCTAGCCGGTCCATGACTTAGAGGATTTCAGGATATTTCCCACTAGAAGTTTGTACGCTGCAATCTTCCGAATTGATGGTGAGGGCAATCAATTTGAACTAAAATAGTGGGAGCAATAATTAATTAAAGGCCTAATTATATCGTCAACTTTTTAAATCAATCAAATAAGTCAAAAATGAGTTTTTGGACTAAAATTGCATGTTTCCTTTTATAGTACAAATGACAACAAACAACAATCACTTTTTTTTTATCGGTCCTTGAAAAGGATATGCTAAATGGGACAAACTTCCATGACTGGTATATGACATTGAGAATTGTTCTCACTAAAGAGCGAAAGCTCTATGTCCTGGATACTCCAATTCCAGAGGAACCTGCTCCTAATGCACCAAAGGCAGAAAGGGATGCTTACAAGAAGCATTCTGATGATGCCATTGATGCAAAGTGCTTGATGTTGTGCTCTATGAACCATGAGTTGCAGAGACAACATGAGAACATGGGTGTCATTGAGATGATTCAGCATCTCAGGAACATGTATGAAGATAAGGCACGGCAAGAGAGATACGATGTCTCAAGGGCACTGTTCAAGTGTGTCATGATAGAAGGAGATCCAGTTGGTCCTCACACACTCAAGATTATTGGGTATGTGGAGAACCTGACAAGACGGGGATTTCTACTGAGCCAAGAGTTGGCTACTAATGTGATACTGCAATCGTTGTCAGAATCCTACAGTTAGTTTGTGATGAACTACAACATCAACAACTTTGATAGGCCACTTTCAGAGTTGTTGGGCATGTTGAGGATAGTTGAGACACAGATGAAGAAGGACAAGCCTAAGTCTGTGATGGTGATCATGAACAAGAAAGGCAAGTCCAAGCGCAAGGGCAAGGGAAAAGCTAAGAAAGGTTTTGATGCTAGCTAGGATCCCAAGTCGTCTTCAACTCTCAAGGCCAAGGGAGGTGTGACCAAGAAAGGCAATTGCCACCATTATCAAAATCCAGGACATTGGAAAAGGAATTGTCCTCTCTATCTGGAAGAACAAAAGAAGAAGGAGGCGACAAATGTCTCTACTTAAAGGTGTCATGAAAGTAAACTTGTAACACTTTTGAGGTATATGATACCAAGATGTAAAGTGTAAAGCACTCAATAAATGGGGCAAGTGTTGCCTCCATAGATAGGAGTACTTTAGTTTATTTTCAGCCTAAAGGCATGTAATACAGTTATGAACTGCTATTTCATATTTTCCAATAGATAGAAACACTCTATTTTTGCATATTGTATGACAATGATGGCAATCAATAAAGAGATGTTTCAATTTCTAAAGATATGATCTTTGTGGCAATGCCTTGTTTATCTTGTGGTACTTGATATGCATAAGATAAAATGATACCTAAAAGTTATAGATAACTCAAACAATCAAATTAGCATCAATCATGAGAAATTCATTTCTAGTTTCCATGTGATGGATAAATCTAGACTCTTTTGGTTAGAGAACCAATAAGAGACATGAATATCTTGGACATGATTAATCAATTTTCACTAAAGGTAGTGGGAGAATGATTATCCTATTAGGTATGATACATGTGATGTATTTACATACCTATTGGAACAAATGCTAATACTTCAAATGCTGTTTAGAGAAATACCAATATGAATATCTTGAAGAATTCAAGATTATCATAGATGAAGAACCACTACTACAGAATATGCATTTGGCGTCGGTTGTTTAACCCTCGTTGGTGACAGTTTTCAAGCGACGCCTATGTGGGTGCCGCTAAAGGTCGAACTCTTTGGCGTCGGTTTTCTAACCGATGCCTATATGATCTATAGGCATCGGTTATATATAGTTGGTCGACGTCTATAGGGTTCGCGCCACAAAAAAGGGCACCACCTAGGACACTTTCTGCATCGGTTAACAACTGAACAACCGATGCCATACTCCCAGACGACACGGCCGTGCTTCACTGCACGGCTGTGTTTAGTACTATAGGCATCGGTTTTATACGAATAAGCGACGTCTTTTCCACCACGGTCGTGCTTTTCTGCACGGTTGGGTTGTTTGTCATATTAGGCGTCAGTTTTTATCTAATATCCGACGTTGTAGGACTTTGATGACGATGTTTTATAAATAAGTGACGCCTATACTTTAAATTTTTTTTTCTTATCAGTTTGCAGGCCTACTGTGGATGGTCAGCATGATGAGAACCTGCAGTTCAGTTTTCTGAACTGTAGGTTTACGACATCCATTGATATCAGCCTACAAACAGGCCACAAACCTAAAAAATCAACAAATATTTTTCACACAAGTAGATACATTCAGACATCAATTCAATTATCACATTCACACATGTAGAAACATTCAAATACATGTAGAAACATTCATACATGTATAAACATTCAGAAATATTCATTTACAAAATATCATTCAGCATCGCTATTAGCATCCCAATTATATCTTACAATCGCCACTGCTTGTATGGCTTTTGCCCATTCTTCTCTTACTTCATTTAATGCTTCCATTGTATATGGAGCATGTACATTTTTTAAGCATTTACCTATAGTGTGGTCAGTTTTAAACACCTACAAAGAGAATGATGTATATATATAAGTAATAATATAAAAATAAGATTGATATATTTCATACTAACTAATGAGACTATATATAATACCTCATGTATGGTATTAATATCCAATGCGGCATGTCAGATAATCATCTGCATAAATCACATCACATAGTATGTGCATGCCCAGCCGTTGTCTTGTGTAGCGCACTATAGATTGAAACATACAAAATATTAAAAAATACAACTAAGCACAGTTCATATAAATAATATATACATTGGAGTTGGGAACTTACTTTTACGTTCTCCCAAATTATTGGCTGGTTCTTTCTCCTTGGGACATTTCCTCCAGCATTTTTGAATGCATCTAAACCCCTACATGTTAATGTAATATAGTAAATTGCATAATTAAATAGTAATGTAATAACAGATGTTAACAGATATAAAAATGAAATATTTCTCACCAGAATAATGGCATTCTCAATATGTGTCCAATTTTAGTGTTCAATGTACTTCCCGCAGGATCTAGATAATAAACAGTGAATGCCCCAGGGACAATAACTAGTAACTCCCAATGTCTACCTCTAGAGGTAAAAAAGTTAAAAATTAATAACTCAAAATGCACAATAAAAATGGAATTTTCTTAAGTCCAAATTATAAATAAAGTAAATTTACTTGACATTGAATGGAGCTATTATTATCGTCTTCTTTTGCTGACCGAAAATTGTAAAAGCATCTATATAGTATTGTTGAACACTATCAGGGTCTTTAGCTACCATACTAATCAATGATGGAATCAAAAAACCCACATGATCAAATGCAAATTGTTTGCATTGATCTTCGACTAAGTAGCTGCAAAACATGTATTACGTATGCATTAATATATATGAAACTAGGTCACTGGATCTTACACAAGGTATATGGATGTATAAACAAGATCTCACCTTATCCATGTCTCTATCATTGATGTATTCAGCCAATCATACATAAACAGCTCAATAATATCTTGTATAAATAAAGAGTTATCGTATGATTGACCTACATAATCTGCTTCTAAAGAAACAATTATAGGGCAATGTATATTATGTGCCTGTAGCCAACATGCCATTCCCCTACAAGCAGGACCTAATGTGTATTTTAGGTCAGTTGGAACCCAATTTGGTAATGCAGGAAGTGGAGGTGGAGGCCTAGGTGCTCTGAGTGTCTTCTTTTTAACATGTATATATAATTTCAGATCAGTTGACTTCATATATACACATTAACAATCTAAAGTAATGTAAATTTATCTTACAATTTCAGTAGTGTAGACGACATCTGCTTTGGGCCACAATATCACCCCGCCTTCTTCCTCACCAAGTGTATCAATATCTGGGTGGGCATATGGCAATGCAGCTTCCCTCCAATCGGGTAATACACATATCGGGCTCACACGAACGTAGCCCTACGGCATTGGAGTCCCATGAAACGTTGCCCCAGGAAGGGACTGGTAAGCCTGCGCCTCTGCAACAACATAGTCTTGCATTCTTAAGCGACATGGATTCAATGCCTACAAATTTACGTAAAGAATGTTATACATATATACATATCATCTTGAAAAGACTAGCTACAATGTCAAAAACAATACTTACAGCAGACGTGTTAGGCGATAGGTCTCCAGGATTACTCGTAGTCTGTGCATCAGGAGAAGAGTGGGTCGCCATAGGCTGATTGGAAGCCTGAGATGCCTGCCACCGCACTATTTCTTCCTTGACCTTCTCAGCAACTATATCATTGACCTTCTTAGCAACTATATCCTCGACTCTCTTATTCTCCTATACATGGATAAAAGAAACATTAGCTTCTTATTATTAAATTCCCTTTTGCAGTAACATTCTAAAAAAATAATAGGTTACCTCTTCTTATGAGAGTCCCGCTCTGGGTTTGTGCTGGAATGGCCCAAAGAATTCTTTGATGCCCACACCAGCGCCTACACCCCTAACACATCCAGGATGCTCTGGGTTACCCAGAGCAACTGTCAATTCATCCCTTGTGCCCTGAGGGATGAACGTTCCTTGTTTCCTCTGCTCGTGCAGCTCCCGCTAATCACCATCAACAGAAATTGATAAGTTAACACCATAAATAATCAATATTCAAACGATTGCTCTAAGAGTTGTATTTTACCATTTTCGCAGTCGCCTCAGCAGTTACGGGCTTCTTTATTTCACCCTTCTTGTTTTGCCACCCAGCTATCCAGATATCATGGCGAGGCATAGGTGTGGTAGACTCCTGAGTAGCCGCAAACTCCGCCTATAGTCTTTGGCGAACACTTGCATAGCCCTTTGGACCCATAGTCTGGTCATGCACATTCAGTGCACGCCTTGCTTTTTGTGCATCACTGAGGGCCTAGTTAGTATGCACATTAGTGATTTGGTCAGTAGCACTAAACGTTAATCTTGAATAGGTGAATACAACATATATTAATTAAATTGGGAGTGACGCCTAATACCATGAATTCTTCAGATTTTCTTGAAGCAACAAAATTGTCCCAATCTTCTTTGTCCAAGAAGTTCCACTGTTCAAGGGATGACTTCTTCTTATCACCATCTATTATGTATTCTCTATTGAGATTTGTCCTATAGTTCCTAAGAATCTTTCCAGCGCGTTGCATCATGCTTTTACGATGCAGCTTCTCATCCAATGCAAATAGATTCTGTAAAATAGAATTCTTATTAACGAGTATCCAAAAATAGAATTGCAAATAATAATAACTCACGCATAAATCCTTCCATATCAAGTCTTTCTTCCCCTGAGGAACTTTATGCCAATTATCATACTTAACACCACAATGGCTTCGAGTTACACACCCAAGATAGCTTACAAAATTATTTTGGTTCACTCCAATTGCATTTCCTCCATTATCAAACTCCACAACCAATTAGGATCCACTACCACTTAGCGCTATTAACTTCTTCAACAGAGTGATGCCCCTTTTCTTATTAAGTGTTTGGTGTTGCGCATCAAGTTGCTCCAGTGCTTCAGTGGGTACATGCGCATCATCAACCTAAAATTTGACAAAAATAAACCCACGGAATTAGCGCAATATAGAAATATGGGATATATGACATAACTAGAAGATAATGAATTTTATAGAAATACAGGATATGTTTTTAGAACTTACATTGGTATCCTCACCATGCTCGTCATGGACAGCATGCTCATCATGGACTTCATACTCATCATGGACTTCATGCTCATCATGGACATCATGCTCATCATGGTCAGCCATCTGAAAATGTCATTATAAAGGCAAACATTTAGCATTTGTATTAACTAGAAAAAGGCAAACATTTAGCATTTGTATTAACTAGAAAAAGGCAAACATTTAGCATTTGTATTAACTAGAAGATAATGGAAAATCAAATCTGAAAATGATATTGATATTAAAAAAGCAAATATTTAGCTTCAATAAAAAAATATAAACATACATGCCTCTAAAATTGTGATCTTTTATCAATTAACAATCCTTCATTGTGATCTTCGCGCACATATAAGTCACCATTAGCTTCAATATTTTGTGGAGTTGGCAACCCAACTGAGAATGAACTGGAGTCATCATACTTATCATAGTACTCTTCTTCATCTATAGGATCTTCAATGAACTGTCTTTTACCATGAAGAACAACCGACCATTTATCATTTGCAGGATCATCGATATAGAATATTTGTTTCGCCTATGATGCCAATATGAATGGTTCACCCTTCTCGCCAATCTTTTCAAAGTTCACCAAAGTGAAACCCAATTCATCCACTATAACTCCTTTGGTGTTATCAACCCAATTACATTTAAAGAGCAGAATTCTGAAATCTATGTAGTCAAACTCCCATATGTCTTCAATTACACTGTAATATGACATTTTAGCTTCACGTGGACTCTTATCCTTTGCACTTGCAAAATACATAGTCGACGCTTGAAGAGTGACCCCACTGTTTTGGATGACACTCTTATCATCTTGGCGCTTTGTGTAATATGTGAATGTTATTACCACTTAGAAAGTCATTGCAAAAATCCATAACCTCTCTCGCCACATAACCTTCAATAATACTCCCTTCAGGCCAATAATGGTTTCGAACATCACCTTTAAAAATGCTCATGTATCGTTCAAAGGGATACATCCAATGCAAGAAAACTGGTCCCAACATTTTCACTTCCCTAGTCAAGTGGACAACAAGATGTACCATGATATCAAAGAACGAAGGAGGGAAATAAATCTCAAGCTGACATAGGGTAACAACCACTTCTCTTTGCAAATTATCGAGAGTATCAGGGTCAATAACTTTGCTGCATAGACTGTTGAAAAAGAAACAAAGTCTGGTGATTGCAAACCTTATCGAGAGTAAATCTTGGACTGGTTTCTAGGCCAACAAACACATGTGATGTCATTCTTATATATAATAAATGTGTACCACCTATCCCATCCTTGAACACCTAATCTCACTAGTAAGTGTATAATGTGTATTGGGTTTTCAAGAAAATTTCGGCAGCATTTCCCCACTGTTCTCTAAGTACATATGTACTTAGAGAACAAACGGGGAAATGCAGCCGAAATTTTCTCGAAAACCCAATACACATTATACACTTACATCCTAAGTGAGATTAGGTGTTCAAGAACAGTCCCAAACCGGGGACTATCCAAGATTTACTCCTAATGAGTAAATCTTGGACGGGTTTCTAGGCCAACAAACACAATAATAGATATGTACATGTTAGGGTTTCATCACAATTAATGTTAGGGTTTCATCACAATTGATGTTAGGGTTTCATCAATGTTAGGTTTAATCAAATCAAATTAGGATGCTAGAATTGACAAGTTTAAATCTTATTTCAAAATGCATCAAAATTTACTGAATTAAGTCAAACATTAGGATTAGAAGCACAAATATATGCAAGAAAAAAATTTGTTCATATCCTAGGATTTACATAAAGCATTACATAAAAATTTGTTCATATCCTTCCCAACAGTAAGCACGGCTATGGCTGTGTTGGCCTACCACAGCCATGTTGTCCAACACGGCTGTGGTAGGCCAACACAGCCACAGCCGTGCTTGCTGTTGGTAAATAGCTAGGGAGAAGGAAGCAAAGAGGTAGGGCTACCTGGATCTAGCGTGGAAAGTGCGGTGGCGAGCGGCGGCAGCAGTGGCGGCGGAAGAAGAGAGAGTAGAGCGGCGAGCGATGAACAACAGTGGCACCGGGAATTAGCAGAGCCGTGCACGGCACACCAGCAGCAGCGGCGGCGGCGAGTAGAGGTGCACCAGCAGTACTGGTGCACCAGCAGTAGTGGCGGCGGTGAGCGGAGAAGCACCAGCAATAGCGGCGGCGAGCAGCAACGGGGTCCTCGGGCGATTTTAGGAGAGCGGCGGCGAGCAACAACACAGCAATATCGCGATGAAATAGGAAGAAAGGGGGAAGAGTCGGGTGATCGGGTTTATTAATTTGGTCAACGGCGTCAGTTATCTACAAAACTGACGCCTATTATGATTTAGCGTCGGTTGATAGTAAACAACCGACGCCCAACTAGACAATCTTTACCCTAAGTTATTTGGCGGGAACCATTATCAGCGTCGGTTATCGAAGGATAACCGACACTGAAAGTGGGACATTTCGCACAAATTTTCATTTTAAATAGGCGTCGGTGAATAGTTAAAAAACCGACGTTGTAGGTGACCTAAAATGTTTTTGCTCAAAAATTGGATTTCACGGGCGATTTTAGGCGTCAGTCTGTTATAACCAGCTGACGCTGAATACAAAGCGGTACACGTGTCTGGCTGGTCTTTGCATATAGATGTCAGTTTGCATAAATAACCGACATCTAATATAATAGGTGTCAGTTTTCCTAAATAACCGACGCCCAAAAAAGTGACACTGAATGTTGTTTCTATAGTAGTGAACAAATTTGGTAAAATGTTAGTTCTTGATGAGATCAATGAATGAAATACTTGGACCAAATGTTTGAGATCCTTATGAGTGATTATGATAGTGTATCATAGTGAACTCATAGTTAAGGCATGGTGATGTCTAAATCAAGAAGGAATCATACTCTAAGGAGTTAGAGAATGATTATCAAATAATTGAATTCTTCTTAATAAAAGAATACACTTCACTAATAAAGGACATTAAGAATCACAAGGAGTTGTGAGTTCTTATATCCTTGACGGATACACCTCGTTTATCCATGTAATGAGTTGTTCATGTGATGAGTCAACTATCTAGATGAATATGAGGAACTGAATTTTGAGTTGTGGTTTATGACCATTACATCCTAAATGACATCCATGTGAACCGTAAGGTATGACCTTGATGGTAGCACCCATTGGATGAAATCCATAAGTGCAAATGAGTCTTAAGTGCTAAGACACATGGATAACATTTTGAGAAGGATGATGCTTGTTGATTGCAACTTAATGACTAAGACATTTGGCATATGGATACTAAAACCGCATTCCTATGAGGAATAAAACAAGGATGTGTACGTGACACAACCTATAAGGTTTATGAATCCATTAATGCAAATGAAGTCTATAAGTTGCAATGGACTAATAAATGTGATTAATTGAGTACAAGCAACTCATAATTGGATCTTTACTTTGATGATATAGTCAAAGGGATTGACTGATATGTCAAAGATAAAGAAGGGATATGTGATTTAGTGGGAGCGTATTCACATTCCACATGTTGATGTGAAATGGAAATGTTCTAGAATGGAAATCTAAAAGTGGAAATTATCTTTAAGGAAGATAGAGATGTTTCCTATGTGATAGGAATAGAGATCTATAGAGATAGTTCTCGAAAACCTCTTGACCTGAAAGAGAAATCATACATTGGCAATTTGTACTGAAAAGTTCAGTATGCACAAATTCAGTGGGAGAAAACTTGTCCATGTTGCAGGGAGTTAGTATCCCAAGGCCAAGTGTCTAATTCTTATGAAGAATGGGAATACTAAGAATAGATATGGATGTATCATGTATGTAATCATCGCATTATCTTGCATGTATCGACATGGCAAGAATAAAATGTATTCATCATCTTGTATGTAGGACATGACAATATGATATGCTCATCCTGATAACTCGTATGTGAGACATGACGAGTGGATGGTTGTCTACTTCCAGTAATAGTTACTGGCATACCATGAGAACTTGATAAGTACTTGAGAAGTGCTACTTCTATGGAGATAAGGAAGAGTTCAATGTAAAGAGTTACATTGATGTGAACTTCCGAAAGGACAGAAAATTAATCGCAAAATATATATATAGTATATATAAAAGTGAAAGTTTGTTGATAATTGGAAGTGTTCCAATAAAACCATTTAAAAGGAAATGATGAGTATCTATATGTTGGAGAACAACAGTGGATACTATATGGATCTGGAAGTTCATGAGATGAACTTATAGATATTCCGCTCATTGATGACAAGTATGGAATCCTTGATCATGCAATGTGGCTAAAGGTTAGCAAAGGAATACTAGATTGCATTTTACAGAAAATCCATCTCATACATGTGACGTACAGTGAAGAGATGAGAGATGTGCAGTTAAAAACTGACTTTGGCAAGGTGTTTCCATAACTCACTATGTTCGCACTAGAGCACAGTAACATGTGGGACATGTTTGAAGATCACTATGAATATGATTCAAGGGTGATTGGCTCGCAGTGCAAGTGGGAGTCTGTTGATATGTATGCCCTGAGAGCCAATCATGGGATGATTGGTGGGATACATTAAGATTGATTTGATAAACATCAAAGGCAAGCTTCCAATTCTTTCTGGTTCAGTCATATGAGATAGTGATAGAACAGATTGAATGTCTAGAGAATGACAGTACTCAATGATGTATGCTTTCAAGTTGAGGACCTGAACATTGAGATCATACGGATTCTAAGAGTTTGTACATTCTTCCTATGTCCCTAGTCAGATGTCATTGTGGAAGGTAGATAGACAGCAATGACACACAAGACTAGATTGTGGTGTTGGTTGATGATAGAATCTCATTAGTCATGATATAGAGATATCAAACCAAACACATAGGTACTTTTAGAGAACAAGTGTACCGGACAGACCCACCGTGAGTTTGACACATGGAACCATGACATGGTAGTCACAGTGAGTACTCACAGTGATGGTGGTGAGTGTGATTCTTTGACCTGAAATCACTACACTCAACACATGTCGTTGGGCACACTTTGACATCATCAAACACAGTCCTGAAATATGGGTTGTTATAAAGGTGATGATTGGGTGGCTTTGACACATGGGGCTTTTGAGGGGTGACTGATAGATATGGGATTTGTCCCTCCTGAGGGAGTTTGATATCCATGGTCACTTGATGAGTAGGATTGAGAAAGGCATGCATGCATGTATGAATTTGTATGTGATATTGATGTCATACATATCTCTTCCAATCTACTCTGAGATCAAGAAAGTGAATGAACATTGACAGGATGATTGTTCCATGCCTCGAGTTCATTCGGGATATCAGTGGCAAAGGAATTATACATTCTCTATAACACCATTCACGGATTTTAGGATTGAAAGTTGTTCTCCAACTTTCTATTTCACTTGGGTAGCACTGATGTGTGACTAGGCACCACTCTTTTCTTGTGAAGTCATAAGTTTTATGGACTTTCATTGCAAACGTGAAATGGACCTGCAGGGTCACACACATAGGATTTAACCTGGAAGAGGAGTTTTGTCCACAAACAATATTTAGATTGATTACTAAAGGAGTTTAGTAGTTCAATTAAACACTCAATCAATTGATAGCTCAGTATCATAATGTTCAAGGTGTTGGAATGATTGATTAGAGTATCGGATTGATTGAAACTGCAATTGACTATTTCTGCACAATCTACACTCCCAACCGATCGGCTCATGGACAGGGTGAAACAATCGGTTCAAGTGTTGAAATGATCATTCAACTGGTCCAACCGAGCAAGTTGGGAAAGTAGGATTGGTGAGAAATTTCTTTTCGTTTCACTTGCCCAATTTGATTGGAACAAGGATTGGTATTTGGTACCAATTCGAAACAAAAGAGGAAAAGTCAATTGAGAACTGACCAGGACCACGAACTGACCGATTCAGAAGTGAACCGATCGTTTCATGGGTCCCAGCCGATCGGTTGAGGTGTCAACCGACCGGCTGAAGTCCCCAACCGACCATTTCAAAAATGAAATGATCCGTTCAGGTTACACAGTTGGTTGTTTTTGTGGAAAATCTCGAACCCTTCTACTCCTGCTTTAGTCCCACATTGCCCGGGATAGAGAACCCTATTCCATGACCCTCCTATATATATAGGGGTATTGGGGGCTTCTCAAAGTACAACACAGTGCAACCAGGTGCTCTGTAAAGTTGTCGTTCTCTCTAGTTTGGTAACCGAGAGAGCCCGAGCAAGTGCTACCTGATAAGGGAGGCACAACAAGGGAAAGACAACTGCAGAAAGCGACTCGTGGCAGGAGAGTGTGTCGGTGACTATTACGCCGACAGGAGGGTGCGACTCCTTCCAATCCCTTGTGAGACAAGGATATTGGAGTTCCATGTGGTCCGTGTGAACTACTTCAGAGGCGGGAGATTTCTGCCGCTCGGAGGACAGCTATCAATCCTGACAGTCCCGGTGAGACCAGGAGTCGTCAGTCCTGGTGCGACCAGGAGCTGCACAGACACCGTCCAAGACCGGAGGTGAAGACCGCGCAAGCAGCGAGGTATTGTCACCGATCAAGCCTCGGGACAAGGTATGATTCCACAAACCATCCTTTCCTATTGTATAAACGTTGACGTGCTTCCTTGTTCTGGGTTTGGGGAGGAGAGAAATTTTTTTGTTTTCGCTGCCTTCTCTGCCTCCCCGAAAACCCAACAATATATAGAAACATTATATCTATGTCTTGTTTGGACTAGAACGGTTTTGAATTTCTTATAAAGAATGGTCAAATTTCTATTTCAAGAGATGAGATATTTTATAACAGTGCCCCGATGTCTTATGATCTCTATTCATTAGAACTTGACAAAATTGTATATACCATAAATACTAAGAAGATGAAACTCAATGACTCAATCAAAACTTATATATGACATTATTTTCTAGGGCGCATAAATGGGAAAAACATTTATACTCCATAAAGATATGTATCTAGAGTCTTTTAGTTTTGAATCAACATTGACATGTGAATATTTTTTTATTCGGCAAGATGGTGACATCATACTCACTGGTAATAGTTAAAGGGCAAGTTATTTATTAGGAATCATACATACTAATCCATGTTGACCTTTTAGCCCATGTGTTAGAGGTGGATATCAGTCTTTCATCACATTCATAAATGACTTCATAGAAATTGATATGTATATCTTAGAAATACAAATCAAAATCTTTTGAAAAGTTTGACAACTTCATTAATGAAGTACAAAACCAAAGTGGCCAGAATATGAAAGCACTATGATTTGATAATGGTGGAAAATAACTAACTAAGAGTTTGATTCCCTTCTTTGGGACCATGGTAGTGTATCATAATTGACACCACCTAGAACACTAAAATGTAATGTTGAGTCAGAAAGAAGGAATCGCACCATGTTGGACATGGCAGTATCCGTGATGAGTTTTAGATAATCTTCCGACTTCCCTGTAAGGATATGTTTTTGAAATTTCAATGTTTACACTTAACTAAGTGCCTTCTAAATTTTTGCAAACCACTCTACATGACATATGGAACTAGAAGTGTCCCAATATGTCTTTTATGAAAATTTTGGGAAAGAATTTGCTCGTCGGAAAACATCTCGGTAATGGGTATATTGATATCTCGCTCATCTACCCGCTCTAACCGATACAAATGGTCTGCAACCACATTCTCAATACCTGCCTTGTCTTTAGTTTCAATGTCAAACTCTTGTAAGAGCAAGATCCACCTAATTAATCTAGGCTTGGCATCTTTCTTTTCCATTAAATATTTAATAGCACCGTGGTTCGTCCAAACCACAACTTTTGACCCCACTAAATATTGCTTAAATTTTTCAAATGCGAAAACCATGGCAAGCAGTTCTTTTTCAGTGGTAGTATAGTTAAGTTGTGCATCATTTAAAGTATTTGATGCATAGAAAATTACTGTAGGTTTGTTCTCAAAATGCTGCCCAAGAACAACCCCAACAGCAAAATCTGATGCATCGCACATGAGCTCGAACGGTTTGGTCCAATCCGTGTCGAAATTAGTTTTTCTTTAAGAACATTGAAGGAATGCATGCATTTATCGTTAAAATCAAACACTACATCCTTCTCAAGCAATTCAGACAAAGGTTTAGAATATTGGAAAAATCTTTGATAAAACGGCGATAGAAACCCACATGCCCAAGGAAACTCCTCATTCCCTTCACCGAATTCGGTGGAGGTAATTTGGCAATAACCTCGATTTTTACTGGTTCTACTGGCAGTCCTTTGCTAGACACCTTGTGTCCAAGAACTATTCATGTAACACCTGGGCCCACTGCCCAAGGCACTAGTAGAGTTTCAGGAATGACGACTGGCCCCACAGACCACCACTAGCCTCAACTACGCACTTTGTCCTCACTCACGCGCAAGCCGGGATCAACTTTTGGACTGGTCACCCATCCCAATACTACTCCAAGCTGAGCACGCTTAACTATGGAGTTCTTTAGTGATGGGCTCCTAGAAAAGGAGGTGCACCTTGGTGATATAGGTAGTCCAATCATTCCTTTTAAGATCAACTTATCCAAGGCCTCAAATCCTGGGATGTTACAATCTCCCCCACTTATACTCTTGGCGTCCTCGTCAGGGCTCAACTATATGGCCTCATAATCTGACCCCATTTCAGTGCAAACCCACAATGACCCATGGACACCCAGCTCCCGATCACGGAATACCAGCGCAAGGGTGGCTACATCAACCATGGACAACCCTTTCCTACATTCTTAGACTGCACGGCTCAAGACTGGCATGTCATGTCGATGTGGGCCCCACCTACTGGAGGGGTTATGGCTCTGATACCATTTGTAACGCCTGGGCCCATTGCTCAAGGCACTAGTAGAGTTTCAGGAATGATGACTGGCCCCACAGACCACCACTAGCCTCAACGACGCACTTTGTCCTCACTCACGTCCAAGCCGGGGTCAACTTCCCGACTGATCACCCATCCCAATACTACTCCAAGCTGAACACGCTTAACTATGGAGTTCTTTAGTGATGGACTCCCGGAAAAGGAGGTGCACCTTGGTGATATGGGTAGTCCAATCATTCCTTTTAAGATCAACTTATCCAAGGCCTCAAATCCTGGGATGTTACAATTCCTTCGCTAACCATCATATGACATTTTTCCCAATTTAGGACCAGATTTGTATCTTCACATCTTTGTAGCACTCTATCCAAATTTTGCAAACACTCATCAAAGGATGCACTATGGATGGAAAAGTCATCCATGAAAACCTCTAAGAAGCATTCTATCATATCAAAAAATACAGCTAGCATACAACGCTGTAAAGTAGCCGGTGTGTTGCATAACCCAAATGGCATTCAGTGATATGCAAAAGTCCCATAAGGACAAGTGAAGGTGGACTTCTCTTGATCCTTAGGGTCTATAGAAATCTGATTATAGCTGGAATAGCCATCCAAAAAACAAAAATGAGAGCGGCCAACCAGCCGCTCTAAAATCTGATCAATAAATGGGCGCGGAAAATGATCCTTTAGAGTTGCGGAATTCAAGGAGCGATAGTCAATGCAAACACACCACTCGGTTACCAATCGAGTAGTAACAGGTTCATTCATAAGATCCTGAGTCACCGTGATTCCCCCCTTTTTAGGGACTACCTGTGTGGGGCTTACCCACGTCGAGTCTAAAATAGCGTAGACGATTCCTGCAGAAAGGAGCTTGATCACCTCCTTCTTGATGACCTCCATCATGCTCGGGTTGAGTCGACGTTGTGGTTGAATCACAGACTTTGCTCCTTTCTTGAGCCAGATCTTGTGCTGGAAAAGCATAGGGGAAATCCCCCTAATATCAGTAACTGACCACCCGAATGTGCCACGGTGGTTCTTTAGCACGATCATCAACTGCTCTTCTTCACCGGCACTCAGATATGTCGAAATAATCACTGGTAGTTTTTCACCATCAGCTAAGAATGCATACTTCAAGTGAGGGGGTAGTGGCTTCAGTTCTAATTCTGGTGGACAGATCAATGATGATTGAAGCGATGGTGGGAGAAGCCCAAGATGCTCATAACGCTTGGCATAATAGCATTGGAGCACTTTAAGTATCTTTATACATTCTTGTAACGATGTTCTTCTAATCCAATCATTCATGATGTTAAATAAGAAAGCTTCAAGGGGCAATTGTGGATATGAGTCAAGCACAGAACTTGCTATTGCATCATCCTTAGTAGATAGAGGATTTTCCTCCTCTTCATCATTTGGATAACCCACAACTTTATAAAGAGAAACAACTTTTGTTTTTTCCATAATATCCACTTCCAGTGTCCCCTTATCTACCTTGGTCATTACATGAGCCATATCCAAAAATGGCTTCCCTAAACAAAGAGAAATGTTTTGATCAAAATGCTTCACCATGTGACATTGCTCCTTTGCCTGTGATTGTTTTGTACTTGGTGGCATAACCATTTCAAATCTGTCATCCGCTATTCCCAATGTCAATCGACCTCTACCCATCTCCAATATCGTATCAGCAGTAGCCTAGAAGGGTCTTCCTAGGAGTAGCTCATTCCCTTGGTCATCTTGCATTTCCATTACCACAAAATCTGCTGGAAATACAAATATATCAACCTTTACCAGGACATCCTCACAAATACGATATGGCCGTACCACAGAATTATCTACGAGTTGAATCGTCATGTTTCTTTGTCTAGATTCCTTAAGACCTAGCTTCTTGAATGTCGAGAGGGGCATCAAGTTTATATTTGCCCCGGAATCGCACAACGCTTCACCAAATTTCACCTTACCAATGTAACATGGAATATTGAACCAGCCCGGATCTTGTCGTTTTAGTGGTAATGTTCCCAAAATGAAGGCGCTAACCTGCTCTTTAAGAACCACCACCTCAGTATCAGGAATCTTCCTCTTCTTGGTAATTATATCCTTTAGAAACTTACCATAAGAGGGTATCTGCTCAATAGCTTTTAACAGTGAGATGTTGACAGAAAGTTTCCTAAAACTATCTAGGAACTTTTTGAACTGGGCATCCACTTTCTTTGCCTTCAGACTATTTGGATAGGGAACTGGAACGGTTTGTGCCCTCTGATGTGGCGGCACATATGGCATCCTCTTTTCAATCTCTTCCTCAGCAATGGGCTCTGTTGTGGCTTCCTCAATAACATCCTCTATTGGCTCTATGATTGTGACCTCCTATTTGGCCTCACATGTGGTCTCTGGATGGGGTTTGCTTGGTTGATCGGCCTTAGAGTTTAAAATCTTCTTTCCACTCCTTAACAGAATTGCTTTGGCTTGTTGATTTCCTCCTGGAACATTTGTATTTCCTGGAAAACCTTGCTGCGTTGGTTTCTTCAAGCTTGAAATCTTTGCTGCCATCTGTGCTAAAGATGTCTCAAGTGTCCTCATTTGAGACCCATGACTTTGTAAAGTTTTCCCAAACTGATTCATAAACTCTTCTTGTTGCTTGATTTGTTAACCAAACGTGCTCATGAGTTCTGGATTCTGCTTGATTACTTGATTGAGAAACTCATTGCTCTTTTCTTCTACAGTGGGTTGTGTCTTAGCTTCTGGGTCCTGCAAGAAATTGTTGGGATCTTTCCAGGAAAATTTCTTATACATCCTCCAGGAATAGTCGTTATTCCTATATCCATGTTGTTGACGCATGAATTTCAGTTGTGCTTTATCATCAGACTCTTCATTTTCTTTTGCCAGAAGTCTCTTTGCAATAAGATCCATCTTATCATTCACTTATTTAATGGCTTTAGCATCCCCTACAGATCTAACTTGTTCAGGTGCATCTCTGGTACCCCAGGACTGCTTCTTTTCCATGTTTTTAAGAATCTCCCAACACCTTGTATCAGTATTGTTCAGAAAGAATCCTGAACCTACTGAATCTAAGTTGCTTCTGTCATGCTCATTAAGTGCGAAATAGAAAATCTTCACCTATTTTTCCGTGTCTAACCCATGATGAGGGTATCTTCTCAACATTATCTGAAATCTTTCCCAGGTCTCCGAATAAGTTTCCCCTACATTCTGAGTGAAGTTGTGGATTTTCCTGATTAAATCATTAGTCTTCTTAGGTGGGAAGAAATGTTCGAAAAAAACTTCGATCATCTGATCCCAAGTCTCAACAATCTCATCATCCAGATTGTGAAACCACTCCCTTGCATTTCCTGCAACAGAACTTGGTAACAATTTCAAATATAGTGTCTCCTGCGGAAAACGATCGATCTTGATCATGTCATAATTTTCCACAAATGTGCTTATGTGGGCCACTGGATCTTCGATCTTTAGTCCATGGAATGCTTGAGATTTGACCAGATTTATTAGTTCCAGATCAATTTTATAAGTCAGGATGTTGATTGCCTGCCTCTTGATCAACCCTTTTAATGCGGAGGAAGAAGACGCCTTGATCTTTTCCCATATCGTCTTTTCTTCAGCCATCTCTTCTTATTTAGAATCTGAATTTACTCTCTCGGATTGATTCTGAATGTAGTGCTCCTTGTCGTCTGATCCCGAAGATGGGACCTCTGGTAATGACTACGCGTAGTCTGTGCTACGCGTGCTCACCATGCACTGGTACCTACAAAATGATATATTTAATTAAGTATAGTTCTAGATGAATATAGATTTCTTAAAAATATACAATCAATTGCAAGAATTAAAAATGTAACTATAAGAAAAAGGTGGCCTAGAGTGGCCGCTTGTAGCACTCATAGTGCCAACGATTTCCATTTCCCCAGCAACGGTGCATAAAACTTGACACGAATTTACCGTGCGTAGAACGCAAGTGCACACGTCAGAGTAATATAGGCCTTTGTGAGGCCTGAGTCGAACTCAGAGAAATGTAATTATTGGTACACTACTACTAACTACTTGCAATCAGCTAGACTGATTAAAATGATTTGAGAGTTGATTGAAAAGAAAAGAAAAATAAATGAAAATAGAGCAATCGATTAAATATGTGGCACACCGTGCGATCAAAACGTTATTAACAATGTGGAAGCGAATTACTAGCAACGGAATTACCGAAAATTGCTAAAATTTAAAACTTTTTTCACTGAGATCCAGAAATTGTAAAACTCTTTAATAAAGAAACAAAGTAAGTTATTTACAAGCTGATCCATCAGTACATCTCTATATCAACTCAACTCGAGAGTCATAACATTAACTGCCCTATCAAACTGTACATGAACAGTATATAAAAATCTCGAGGCATCAAGGCAAAAATCTCAGATCTATAGCAAACCATCTACTGACTCCTAGGACCTGAGAGTACAGAGATGACACATAGGACTCTCTATTTACAGAACCTAACAGAAAGTGTCTTCACATGTGGAGCACTGTTGTCCTTGTTGTTGTTGTTGCTGCTGCTCACCCACTGATGGGTTTCTTCTTCCTCGGCGTCTACCTAAAAAGTTGAATCCCACGGGGGTGAGACAATTGAAAATTGTCCCAGCGAGAGTTATAACTCTTCGCCAGAAACATTGTTATTGAAAATAATAGAATAACACTGAACAGTAGGATTATAATTATTCATCAGCAGGTAATTCAATGAATAACTAAATAAAGTAGTATTCTTTATGCAATTATTTCAATTATAACTTGATTGAATAGCAAGACATTAAATCAAGAAGGAATATGAAGAACATGTAAATTTTTTGTCCAACTAGGACTTAATAAACAATGTATCATCAATCATTATTTCTCGTAGTTCAACCTAAGCAATTACGCTACACGGCTGATTACATTTTACAAACATACTTATGCCCTGAGGAGATGAGGTATACCGCTCATACTCCAACCGACCATTATGAAATCACAATCGGTACCATACATAGGTCATCAGAAGAGCCGGATTTCTATGACCACATCCTCCCCAGTCATTGTGAGGAACAACATGCAGGACATCTCATGTCTCTGCTAAAATAGCTTTCCAGGGTATTCTGGCAATTTCGCTATCAGAGTTACAGTGGCATGTTGTACTCTCTTCGCAATCGAGGAATTTCTTGTTTATCTCACATCGATGCTGCATTAACAACATCATCGGGAGATTAGTGATACATCAACCTGACATATTAATATAATGAAGGATTGAGAGATTAAATGTTTATCTCACATCAATTCCTCCATTAGGACGTAAGGATATTCACGTCCATAACCCCCACATACTCAAAAGTATGCTCTCCAGGAGTTCCCTTAGGAAAACCTGTTTCACCATCATCCAGCTTCTGACGATGATGGATCTATGGTCAGAGCTATACATGATATCATTTCACTTGATTATTTAAGTACATTACAACATTCTTTTAGCATCAGGCATGTTTTCAAACATGAATCATTATAATAGTTGCTATAAAGGAAGAGTACTATTTTATCAAGTTCATTTCACAACTTTATCAATCATTGGGATCTCAATCCCCTATCAATTCATCATCATGATTCAAGAATATGGGTGTACAAACCCTTATATCATCAAATCACTTGTTACCACTTTAACAGGTGACACAATGCCATCAAGTTATTTGACAGTGTAAACATAATAGTAGCAATGCAGGTATTTCACATGGCTCATACAGCTTGTCAATCTCATTTGTTACCTTGCAATAGGCAAAATAGCATATTATTGCTTACAAAGCTCATTAAGTACTTCTTAATGAACAAAGCATCATAGCTCTTACCTGGCTACGTTCAATATTTCATAAAACCTGCAACATTAACACAGATGATAACATGTATATCAATTTCATAAAAGCATAATGCAAAACAAGGATAACATCACTATTCAAGGGTTGCACCACTATGCCCTTACTAGGGTTAGGGTTTCCCTTTTTATTTCAATTAGGGTTAATCATCCCCTTAGCTCAATTAGGATTAGTGACTCATCATTTCATTATCCAATCATAGAACTTCATGCTTTAAAGCATAGCCTAGAATTAGGGTTTCACACTTTTATTCACCGTAATTGGAATTTGAGTTTACTATTCAACATACCTTGATTTAGGGTTTACTATTCATCCTAAGTAGGAGTGATCATCAAAGTACCTTAAATTAAGGTTTATCATGTCATCATTATGAATTAAGATCACATCAACATCATGCATTAAAATTCCACCTATTAATGCCTTCAATTAGGATTATGATTCATTAATTATGATAATTAGGGTTTCATGATCTCACTATCATGGTTCATATCCCAATTAGACATTTATTCATATAGGGAGTCCATTACTTGATTATCATTCATATAAGAAGTCTTTTCTCTCTCATCCTCTATAGGATGATGTTAGCATTAGCCTTGATTAGGGTAAGTCAACTCAACATGAAAGAGAATTGTCAACATGAGTTAAGTCATTAACATTGTAATCATTAAGACTTAATTACTTCATGGGTTTAAATCACACTATCCCAATAAGATATGAGTACCATGATCACCTTTGATTACATCATGTATTAATTAACTAATCACTTTATCCTTTAACCACTTTAAGTACCCATGTGGTTTTAGTTAATCATCCACCAAATGATCTTGGCAACTAAGACCCCAAACGATCTTGACCAAGTCAGACCTCAAACGGTCTTGCATACTAAGCCTCCAAATGATCTAAGACCATTTGTTCCTCCATGCGGTCTTAGACCATTTTCGAAATCGTTTGGTAAAGTAGGTGGTGAAGACCGTTTGCCCATAGTTGACTTTTGAAACTGCATGAACTCAATCAGTTTTGAAACCGCATGAACTCAATCAGTTTTGAAACCGCATGAACTCAATCGGTTTTGAAACCGCATGATCCTAAACGGTTTGGGATCGTTTGTTCCCAAACGGTCTTGAGACCTTTTGGTCCCAAACGGTCTTACAACCACCATTGATGCCCCCATATGATCCAAACTTCCAGGGACAATATCCATCATGGGATTCCAGCGCCCCACAGTATTTGCCACCTGAGTAGTCAATGGTATCACTATTCCACCTGCTAAGATTGTTTTTGACTATGAGGCCATAGTCGAATTCAAGCTTGGGGGGAGATGGAACAGTTTCTATCTTTTATTTTCCGTTGTTTTATCTTTTATTGTCTTTTCTTTTATTTTAGCAATTTTCTTAGCTTTTAGGATCCACATGCCATCTAGTGTATCTGTGGATGTCTAATGTAATTTGTCATCTCTATGTTTTTCACATGGGATTTATGGGTAAATTTGAAAATTTCATGTAATTGCAAGCTTTCTTTGTTTGAACTTGAGTGCTTAACTTATGAAAATAATTGGGTTTGTCAACTTTAAAATATAAGACCACAACTGTACATGCCTATCATTCAAGAAAAGTGGACGTAATTGGACGTTGAGCCTAAAATGAGCAAATGGTAATGGGACTTTAATTTTATATAAGAGAGAGAAACCCCTTAATTTTACACATTTCAGTAAGGAGGGACATATACTATCTTCCAATGGGTTTGTCAATTAATCTTGTGATCTATCCACCTCATCTCATTTACACTCCACCATAAGAATTGGGAGCACTTTATAGTTTGTCATCTCTTGATTTCATATCATGTAGATAGGATTGCATTGTAGTTAGTTTTTACATCTATTGCATTTATGAAAAGAAAAAAAAAATGTTGCATTATAGTCATGCATGCACAAATTTTAGAATGCATGTCAATGGCATGTTAGTTGCATTTTGCATAATTTTAATCATTTTTTCACAAGATGTGCCTTGTTTCTTCTGAAAATAAGGAACTTGTTTCATACTTTCTGAAAAATAAAATACAATGAAAAATAGTAGTTTGAGAATAAGCCTAAGACGAAGATGTAAAAATTTCATCTTAGTTCATTAAGCAAAATAAGGGCTGAAAAGAAAAAAAATAATAAGTAAGTGAAGATCAGAAGGAGGAAGGAACTTGTTCACATGCATAATAAGAAGAACATGCACATGTGTAGTTCTATAGATATTTTGTCTCTCATTGGGATGGAATGATAGTGCATGCATCATTCCACCTAGAACGTAAGCATTAGGTCATTTTCATATGCATGAACATTATGTAGGTCATTTTTGTATTGTTGCATGTCAAACTGTATTGTGCTACTTTTTCTTACATAAACTGCCTATCCCATCCACCCGTTCCTCAAAATGGTAGGCCACCCGTTATTATCTCCTCACTTTTGTATTTCAAGAGATCTGCTTCCATGTAGATGGTAGTTAGGGTATGAGCAATGTAGATAGGAGATCACAAGATGCACCAATCTTGAACCGGAAGATTTTATTATATTAACTACCTTATTTGATAGTGTTCACCAATATTGGAGTGGATATCTATTATGGATGATCATTGTCACCTATAGGGTAGTTACCATTCTGTGGTTAGTGAGGGTCGGTATGTGAATGTCTGGTGGGAATCATACGGTAATGTCTGTTGTGATAGTTTGTTCTTTAGTTGACCCTCACAATTTTATTCTATAGTTTTGTTGCTCGAGGAAGAGAAATGTTTAAGATTAGGGGAGTTTGATGTGAGGATTTTGAGTCGCTTTTATAGACTAGTTTTACATGCATTTTATGCGTTTATTAGTCACATTTGTTGTTAGTATTGCATGATTCACTCTCTTTAGTCTATAATCTCAATTTTGCATCAAATCTACTATATTTCAACTTTATGGTTATAAATGATCATATTGATGTGTTTTAGCAAGGCTGATTCGAATTTATCTTGAATTTTCAGGAAAAACAAATACATGCAGCTGTCGATACCATCGACAGATGTCGATTGTATCGACTCAGTCACAGTGAGACGGCCGCAAGGAACCAAGATGAGTAGATACCATCGACACTGAAGTCGATGGTAGCGAGATACCTACAGTGATCTAGCAGTCAACTGGTCGATACTAACGACATAAAGTCGATACTATCAACCTCACCCAGCTTCAGCGTCATATTGGTGATAAAAGTGACGCCTAAAGGTGTCGATACCATCAACACTAAAGTCGATGGTATCGAGTTTGCATCATCACGGAACGTTAGAAAAAGGAAGAATCGTTGATATTATGACAGGTCGATACCATCGACACGCGTCGATGGTATCGACGCTGTCAGATCAGGTTTTGTTACAGATCGTTTCTAATCGGATGGTGGTGATCTTTTGGCGATCTAAAGTGGTGCATATACCTAATTACGGCTGCCCTAAGCAAGCTATCACGTCATTAGTCATTGCACTAGTCTCAAGGAGGAGAGGAGAGAAGAACGGAGCTCAGAGCCACGCCCTGATCATTCTGAGAGCTGCAGAAGGAGTTTCCCACTACCGAAATGTTGTAGATCGCTCATTCTATGCTAGGGAACGCCCAGATCTCCTCCGTTCAGGGGTTTACATCACTTCTATTCACGTTTTCCCCATGTTTTCCCTTTCTCTCATCATGTCTTTCATTGAGATGAACATGCGGGGCTAATCCCCTTTATCTTTAGGACTGGGAGTAGCCCGGGTGATCGTTGTATGATATTTTTACCATAGCATTTCATAATTTGTCTCTTAAATCCATGGTATGATTTTGTTTTCTCTATTATATCATTATGATTGATCACCCTAATGATAATCTAATACCTTTAATTACTTTGAAATAAGAATTAACGGTTGAAAAGAGACAAAATTCACATTAACTAATAAATGCTTTGAACAAGGCGATGTATAGTTAATGGTGGAAACCCAGAGTATTGTCTTCATGCACCTAGTTTAGGGTATAGGTTACTACTACCATGGAAATGACCTAGATTTAGGTAGTGAATTGTATCATGAAAGTGAGCAATTTTGAATACAGGCCACTACCTGGAATGAGGGACGAATTAGGATAACTATGTAGGAATTAATACAACGAGAACATGTGATGAAACCACAATCCTAAAGATTCCCAATTGAATTGATTAAACCAAACATTTATTTGATTGCTCTGTTTTCTTTTATTTTTCTTTTCTTTTCAATCAACTCTCAAATCATTTTAATCGGTCTAGCTGATTGCAAGTAGTTAGTAGTAGTCTACCAATAATTACATTTCCCTGAGTTCAACTCGGGCCTCACAAAGGCCTATATTACTCTGACGCGTGCATCTGCATTCTACGCACGGTAAATTCTTGTCACCCCCCATAGTCATCATTGTAACAATTTTGTAGATGAAAATAATTTTGTTCACTTACGCATAGGCACATCACACACCCTGTTGTGTAGAGGTTGGTTTTCCCTTTCTCCCCTTTCCTCCTCAACTGAACATTCTTCTTCAGCATCTTCATATTCCTGAAGATACTCCCATGCACTAGCTTTGCCCAATTCATCTACCTCGTGGTAGTAACATCATCTAGGTAGTACATTATGTAGATTGGTATGCAATAGCTGGTGTCCGGGAGTAGGAATGTTGCCACCAGGTGCAACATCCATGCACATCACATGTTCTGGTAGTCCGTCGGATCATCGGTCCTTGCAAATTCTTGCCAAAGCTTTGCTAAGTTGTCCTTGTGCAGGACATCCTTCTCCCTCAACCTCTTCGAGGTCTCCCCTTCATTTCCTTGTTTACATGTTGCCCTGGCAAATTTTTGCCATATTGAGCTCACAATCTCAAAAATTTTCCTAGGTATGATGTCCATACCTCTGTTTGGGATACCTAGAATTACCCCTACATCCTCAACTATCATCCTTCTTTCCACCCCTCTGGCCAGCAAAAACCTGTCATCATCTACATATTTGTCTATCAAATCCTCCAAGAGGCCTATGTCAACCATAAGATTTGACATCTTTCTCATGTTTGCAAATGTCATTGCCCTGATCATTCTCAGCTGATTACTTGTAAACACCACGCTCTGGCTGGTGGTGATGTAGCTCTTTATGTAACACCTGTGGTACAACCTCTTTATCCACACTGCAAACATATGAAAAGTTACTCTTAGTTTTGTTTTTTTGCTTATTACTTGTTACTCAGTCAAGTTACTCTTCAATTTTTCACATTTCAATCCATGTGGTAGGTTGATAACATTTTTAATGCTAACTATTTATTCTTGTAACAGCAATTTTAATAAAGTGCAAGTAAGTGTCATATGATAGTAACATCAATTTAATACATTTCTAAATCCATTCAAGATTACCTTCAGCTGCCTTTCCTTTCTCCTTTTTTGTCCTCTTAATTCTCTCCTCTTTTCCTCCCTCATAGGTAGCCTTTTCCTTTCCCTTCTCTTTCTTCCTCCTTCTTTCCTCTTCTCCTATCTCGTCAGCATCCTTCTCAGTATCCTTAGTGGCTTCGGCCTTTCCTTTCCCTTGCCTTTCTTTTCCTGCATACGAACAAAGTTACTCTAAATTTTTAGTCTTTTTTAGCTTAACAATATGTTTTCATATGTTAACTGCTAGGTAAAGTGTGTGAGTTACTCTTTGTTCTGTAATAGTTACTCCAGCATTTACTCCAGTTACTCTAGGTTGTCATACAGTTACTCCAATGTTCTATATCAATTACTCTAGGTATTGTCTAGTTACTCTACTTCTTATAATAGTTACTCTTTTAACATGCATTGTTACTTTCTATACGAAATCTTTTTGTTTCTCATTTGTAATATACATGAAAGCACAAATTACCTTGTCGTTCTTCGCTCTCCATTTTGTCACGTGGAGGTTCACCAGTCTCGGTAGCTCCATTGCATTCTTTCTCAGCAGTACCCAGCTTACTACGTTTTGCTCTTTTCTCTGACAGTTTACTCGTTAGGGGATCTACAACCCCTCTTTTCTTCTTTTTCATTTTTGACTGAGGAGTCGCAGAAGCAACCTCCTTCTCCCCTTTCGCATCCTCTTCTTGTCCTGTTTCACCCGCTTCTTTGGTCTTCGCATCCCCTTTTTTCTTCCCTTTTTGTCTTGACTTAGGAGTCTCAGCAGCAGCTTCACTTTCCCTTTCCGCAACCGTCTATGTTTGTGCTTCTTCCTGATCTTTTTCCATCGTGTTATCTTCTTTGGTCCCTTTCTATTTCGGCAGAGTAGTCATCGTAGAATCTTCCTTCTCCTTTTCCGCAATTGCACATTCGTTGCCTTGGGCATCGTAGCGCCTTCTGTATCCCCATTCAGAGTAGTATGTGGTTCCACGATCGCCGCTTCCTCTGGTTCTTTGGCCATCCTCTCCTCAACTTGATGGTGCTGCATTTCGAAGTCTTCGTCGTCTTTAATCACTGGTCATAGATTCTTTCTCCACAGAGGCATTGTCGAGGTCTTCCTTACTGCTTTCTTTGTTCTCGTCATCTCGGAAGAGGGAACTGCTCCACAATTGAGATGCAGTGAAATGTGGAATCGAAGATGATGGAGATGGAGGAACGAGTGGAGGAGTTGGGGATGGAGGGGGTTGCGATGATTTGGTCACTGGTAATTTTTGTGCGAGAACACAGGTGCAGAGCGACAGTTTGAGCGAGGGCAGTGTGAGGTTTTTGGGTTTTTCACATTCGAATGATTTCTGCCTATTTTCTTCTTTTTGAAGTAATTACGGGGCAATGCCACCACGCCCTGCTGCTAGGTAGCTTTCCCTTTGTTACCCGCGCAGGCAACAAATTCTTACTATATATATATATATATATATATATATATATATATATATATATATATATATATATATATATATATATATATATATATATATATATATATATATGTATGTATATATATGTATATATATATATATATATATATATCTTCAAGAGGGGGATCAACGATTGAAATTCTATAGTAACACACATTTTATACCATTTTTTGAGAGAGCCTACAAGCTTGAAAGGAATAACCTAGAATAGTTCATTAAAGCACTATCTAATAACTCAATCGATACTAGAGTGGGATTGGTATTAGGATAGATAGTGGATTACACTATGAGAGTAGGTAATTTTAGCTACATGTCTCTTTATCCAGAATCAGGAGGAACATATATTAATCTTGGGTAGAATTACAATGTCAATCGTGGTGAAACCACATTCCTAAGGAATTCCTTCTCATTGTGATCACGAACCACTAAATTAGTTTTCTTTTATTGAAATTAGTTTAATAACTCTCAAATAAAAATTTTCTTTGGCCTAGCTGATCGAAAGAAGTTAGTAGTAGTTTCTTGAATTACATTTCCCAGTGTTCGATATCTGGGCCTCATTGGCCTGTATTATTTTGACATGTATGCTTGTGTTCTACACGTACAGTTTAGTTGTGTCATTGGAGTTAGAACTTGTAAGCATAGATGTTCAAGGAGCTATGTGGTGATCTTGGAGCTAGTGATTGTGCATGAACATGTTGGAATGGTGTTCTGCACGTAATTCGAGTGAGTTATAATTTTTTTAGTAATCATTGTGATACAATTCCTATCTGTTATAACCTATCTTCACAGATTTCATGTTAAATGGCATAAAGAATTTTTATGATGGTTTAGGATACAACTTTAGTATTTTATTTTAAAATATTTTAATTTAGGATACACAATTTTATGTATTGTAATTTCAACCAATCCCACAGTATGAATGACGGAGCCAAGTTGGACTAAGTAGATTTACCAAAATATGATAAATTTCGTTACTTGGGTTCTATTATTGAAATAGATGGGGATGTCCAAAATGATGTTTGTTGCAGGATCACTGCAGGATGGTTGAAATGGAGGAGTGCAACTACAGTATTATGTGATCAGAAGATCCCTCTCAGGTTAAAAAGTAAGTTTTATAGAACAGCTATATGACCAGCCATGCTCTATGGGAGTGAATGTTGGGCGGTGAAAAAATAAGTTCTCAACAAGATGAATGTGGCTAAAATGTGTATGATGAGATGGATGTGTGGGAAGCACTAGTATAGAAATAACATATAACATCATATTCGATGGCATCGATTTAAACTAAAAAACCGATGTCACTATACTATGATGTCGGCTAAAAATGACAACTATCACCTATATGTGAAGGTCGGCCGATTTACAAAAGGCACGGGTATCACTTTTTCTTTAAAGTCGATTTGTTGACATAGAAACGGACATCCAAAATCAGTCAAAAAATATAATTTTTGAGGGAAAAAATTTGCCTCCAAAATTTTTAATTCAATGATAGTTGTGATAAAACTAAAGAAATATGTTTCGTGCCAAGCCCCCTCGAAATTTTTTATCCCTAAGTAGTCGTCATATTTTGACAAGGAACTGACGACTAAAAATCCTTCATGAGGAAAAATTTAACCCCTCATATGTCGTCAATTTTTACCAAAGAACCGACGAGGATGTGTGTTCGTATGTTGTCCCCGTGAAAATATTTTTCCCCCAGTTTTCCTATTCGGCGTCGGTTTTTGGTTGGAAAATGACAATTATGATCGTAACTCAAGAATAGTTTTTTTTGTCAGGTTATGTAGATAAACGTCGATTGTTACATCTAGAAACCGACAACAAACACCCTGACCAGGTGCAAATTTTTTGTTTATAGTTACAGATAGGTGTCGGTTTTTATGTGTGACCAGTGCCTATTAGTGTTAAGTGTCAGATTTTTGTAATAACTGATTCCTATAGTTAAATTAATAGCACCAGTGCAAACCAGACTCTTCCCCTTCTCTGTTTCATTCCTAATTTCACTAGATAGGTCTGGCGATTACATTGTTGCTCGCTACACCACTGCTCTCTATCTTCAATCCACCACATCTACTCCTCTGCTACTCCATCTGCTCGTGTGTCATGCGCCGTTGTTCTATCTCCGCTCGCCTACCACCACAAGGAGCTTGGACCTGAGGATGCTAGTGAGCTTCTGTGCTCACCACCTGAGGTCGCCGGCAGAGTGAGCTGATGTGCTCACAGCTTGAGGAGCTATTGCATTGAATGCCACCAGTGTTGTGGAGCTCAATGCCGCTAGAGATTTGGAGCTCAATGCCGCTAGACTTCTTCCCCTACTGCTATAGGTAAGTTTCATATCCCCCAATCAACCCCTGTATCAATAAACGAATATGCATGTTTGATCCACAAATCAAATAAAACCCTAATGTTAGATCTTTGATTTGGTAGTGATGTGTCACCCTAACATTTACATGAATCCATATTGTATGATATGATTGATGATTATAATGCATGAGCTAGTTTGAAATTTTGAAATAAATTATGAATGATAGGATACCTACATTTATGTGTAATGATTATCTTGATGATGAACATGCATGTACATTGGAGATGTTGAAATCAATGTTATAGAATATGATACCTAGATTAGTGTATGATTAAGACTAAAAGATTTTTCTATTGTAAATCAACCTAGGATATGAATGATGAAACCAAGATCATAGGAATATAAATTACAACATTGTATTATGGCCTAGAAACCCGTCTGAGATTTACTCATTAGGATTAAATCTTAGATATTCCCCGGTTTGGGACTATTTTTGAACACTTAATCTCACTTAGGATGTAAGTGTATAATGTATATTCAGTTTTCATGATGTTTGGTCAACACTTCCCCATTTGTTCTCTAAGTTCATATGTTGGTCGGCATTTACCCATGCACATCGGTGTACTTAGAGAACAACAGGGAAATGTTGCCGAAATTTTCTTGAAAACCCAATACACATTATACACTTACTAGTGAGATTCAGTGTTCAAGAATGGGGTAGGTGGTACACATTTATTATAAATATATAAGAACCTGGAATCTAATCATTTAACCCTAAACCCTAATATTTTAACGCTAAACCCTAATCTTTAAATATTTTAACCCTAAATGCTAATCTTTTAATGCTAAGCCCTAATATTTAAATTTTTTAACCCTAAACTGTAATCTTTTAACGCTAAACCCTTAAATTAATATGTAATCCCTAAACCCTAATATATACTTGTTTTCTCTTTGATCATATAGTGGATAGATCATGCATGTCCATTCCAAATTGTTGTACCCCAGAGTTTATTTCTAGTCTTGATCAATTTATTAGATTCGTGGAGGAACATAGGAAACAACTTGGAGATAGGTTCTACTATCCATGTAGGCATTGCGGTAACAACTTGAAAGTCAACACTGTGATGAAATCAAAAGTCATGTCATGTGCAATGGGATTGTATAAGGATGTACAGAATGATACTGGCATGGAGAGATTTCAAACTTGAAATCAGTAGATGTCGATAACAGTGCTTGTTTATAAGAAGATATTACCTCCGATGACATAGATGTAAACAAACCAGTTCCAGTAGACATCGTTGATCAGATGTTGGATAGTTTTGGGGTAGAGCACACCGATCCACCTCCCATATTTAGGAACATTGTGCATGATGTTGAAAGATCATTATATACATGTTGGACTAAGTTTATGAAGCCTAGTGATATGTTGAGATTGTATAAGCTAAAGGCTAACAATAGATGGAGTGAAAAAAGTTTCACGTCATTGTTGTCTTTATTGAAAGAAATTCTTCTTAAAGGAAATGAACTGCCAACCTTAACAGACGAGTTAAAGAAATTGTTGTACCCAATGGGAATGGAAGCCAAGAGAATACAAGCATGCTTGAATGATTGTGTATTATTTCAAAAGGACTATGTGGATTTGAAAGATTGTCTAAAATGTGGTGCATCAAGGTATAAAATGATGACTTTAGGAAAGTCCCAAACTAGTTCTCCTGCCAAGGTAACGTGGTATCTACCTATAATACCATGGTTTTAGTGCTTGTTTTCCAATCTGATAGATGTGAAGAATTTGAGGTGGCATTCAGAGGTTAAGAAAAATAATGATGGGATCCTACGACATGTGTCTGATTCCCCGCAGAGGAAGAAGATTGATTTATTGTACCCTGAATTTGTTGAAGAAGTCAGGAATCTAAGACTTGGGCTTCGTACCGATGGGATAAATCTGTACGGGAGATTGAGCAGCCAACATAGCACTTGGCATGTTATGCTTGTTATATACAATCTTCCTCACTGGTTGCACATGAAAAATAAGTATGTTATGTTTTTGTTGTAGATATCGGGCCCTAAACAACCTAGAAATGATATCGATGTTTATCTTAAACCTTTGATTGATGAATTAAAGAAATTCTAGGGTGAATGTGTGATGAACTATGATGCTTCACGTAGAGATTCATTTTGTTTGCATGTTGTGTTATTTTGCATTGTTAATTACTTTCCAACATATGGGAATTTGTCTGGATATAATGTCAAAGGATCTAAAGTGTGTCCTATATGTGAAGAGAGCACTGATTCAATAGGACTAAAACATGGCCTAAGATTGTATATCTTGGTCATCGAAGGTTTCTTCCAAAATTTCATCTGCACCGAAGGTTGCACAAAGCATTCAATGGATGGAATGAGGAACAGAGTGTGCCTAAACCTATACCAGGGGAGGTTGTTTATGAAAGAGTAAAAGACTTTGTCAATGAATTTGGTAAGAGATCACAATGTACCATGGCCACACGGAGTGACAAATCTTTATTCAAGAAGAAGTCAATATTTTGAGATCTTCCTTATTGGAGTCCTTTGGCAGTCAGGCATTGTATCGATCTCATGCATGTTGAGAAAAATGTTTGTGATAGTGTCATTGGTGCTTTGTTGAATATACCAGGTAAGACTAAAGATGGGATCAAATCTAGAATGGACTTACGTGAAATGGGAATAAGTGCAAAATTAACAGAAGTATTTAGTAGTAATCGGAGAACATATTTACCTCCTTCTTGTTACACGTTGTCTAGAAAGGAGAAGAAAACTTTTTGTGAGTGCTTGATTATGTTAAGGTGCCACAGGGTTACTCATCCAACATCTATAGATTGGTATCAATGAAAGATCTAAATCTGATAGGTTTTAAATCTCATGATTGTCACAGTCTAATGCAACAAATATTGCCTGTGGCAATTCGATCTATACTATCAAAGCATGTAAGGTTTGTAATCAGCAGACTTTATTTCTTCTTCAATAGTTTGTACAGCAAAGTTATTGATCCTAAGACTCTCGATAAGTTGCAAAGAGAAGTGTTTGTTACCCAATGTCATCTTGAGATGTATTTTCCTCCTTCGTTCTTTGATATCATGGTACATCTTGTTGTCCACTTGACTAGGGATGTGAAAATGATGGGACCAATTTACTTACATTGGATGTATCCTTTTGAATGATACATGAGCATTTTTAAAGGTGATGTTTGAAGCCATTATCAGCCTAAAGGGAGTATTATTGAGGGTTATATGGAGAGAGAGGTTATGGATTTTTGCAATGACTTTCTGAGTGGTAATGACACTCCTGTAAATGACAAGAATATTGAGGAGTATTTTGGCAAAGGGATTTTAGGATCACGGATGAAAGTAATCAGCCGTGAGCGGTTGGAACAAGCTCACTTGTATATTTTACACAACATCGATGAAGTGAGTGTTTATATCGTGGAACATACCAATTTCATCAAGAAACCATATCCTCGATCCAATTCAATGTGGCTTACTAGAGAGCATAACAAGACATTTATTAACTGGTTTGAAGATAAAGTCTTACATCAACTATCTCAAATACCAAATAATCTTGTTGAAAATATCAAATTCATCTCCTTTAAACCAAAAATGAATGTTATGTCTCGTGAAGGGTTAGACATAAATGGGCTCTCATATTACACAAAGTGTCAAGATGATAAGAGCGTCATACAAAATAGGGGGTTCACCCTTCAAGCGTCTTCATTATTTTTTGCCAGTGCAAAGGATAAGAGTTCTCATGAAGCTAAAATGTCATATTATGGTGTCATTGAAGATATATGAGAGTTTGACTATGTAGATTTCAAATTTCCTCTCTTTAAATATAATTGAGTTGATAACACCAAAAGAGTTATAGTTGATGAGTTGGGTTTCACATTAGTGAACTTTGAAAAAATTGATGAGAAGGGTGAACCATTCATATTGGAATCATAGGTTAAACAAGTATTTTATATCGATGATCTTGTAAATGAAAAATGGTCAGTTGTTCTTCATGGTAAAAGACAGTTCATTGAATATTCTATAGATGAAGAAGAGTATTATGATACATATAATGACTCGAGTCCATTCTCAGTTGGGTTGCCAACAGCAAATATTGAAGCTAACGATGACTTATATGTGTGTAGAGATCACACTAAAGGAATTTTAATTGATAAAAGATCGCAATGTAAGAGGTATTTTTTGTTTTTTTTATATGTTTTATTTTTTTGAATGTTACATTGATGTGAACTTTACAATGTTATATTATCTTATAGTTATGTTAAATGTTAAATGTTTGATTTTTTTAATGACACTTTCAGATGGCTGACCATGAGTATGATGATCGTGAGGATATCAATGAGGTGACGCCTCACAATGTAAGTTTTAAAATATATCCTATATTTCTATCTATATGTCCATTTATAAGTTATATCCTATAAGTGTTTTTTATTTGTCAATTTTTAGGTTGAGGATGTACCCCCTGAAAACCTTGTGGCACTTGATGAGAAGCAAAAAGAAATTCAAAAAGAGAGGGGCATCACTATGATGAAAAAGTTAATATAACAAAGGGGCAATGGACCAAAACTGGCTGTGGATTTTGATCATGCAGGAAATCTAGTTGGAGTGAACTGCAACTCATTTATTTAAATTTTGGGGTTCTTACTCATAGCCATTGTAGTCCTAATTTAGAATCTTGGCATAAAGTTCCTAAAGGGAAGGAAGACTTAGTATGGAAAGAACTATGTGTGACTTATTATCATTTGCAATTCTATTTTGTTGAATACTAATTTTTAGGACACTAGTATATTAAATATATGAAATTTTGCAGAGTATATTTGAACTGGATGAAAGCCTACATCATAAAAAGATGATGCAGTGATATGGTAGGGTCCTAAGGAACTATAGGACAAATCTCACCCGACTATACATACGAGATGCTGAGAATAGGAAGAAGTCAGCCACTGAGCAACGAAACTAGCTGGCCCCAAAGGACTAGGAGGTGTTTGTTGCCAAAAGAAAAAGTGATGAATTCAAGGTATTAAGCATCACTCCCAATTTAATTAATATACATTCTTATGAATTCACCTATTCATGATTGACCTTTATTATTACTAACTAAATAAATGTGCTTACTAACAAGGCTATCAGTGATGCTCAAAGAGTAAGGTGTGCACTGAATGTGCATGACCACACGATGGGTCCAAGTGGCTATGTTGGCATTCGCCAAAAACTACTGGCTGTTGCTACTGAGTCTACTGCTACTCAGGAGACTGGTGAGTCCTCTATTGTTACTATGGCACCTCTTCCTCGCCATGATGTGTGGATAGATGGAAGGAAAAATAAGAAAGGAGATATAACCAAGCTCAAAACTACTGAGGCGGCTGCAAAAATGGTAAAATTCAACTCCCAGAGAAATTGATATTGATGATTGTTATGTTTACTTACCAATTTCTATTGATGGTGATTAGCGGGAGCTCACGAGCAGAGGAAGCAAGGGAAGTTCATCCCTAAGGCCACAAAGGGTGAATTGATAGTTTCTCTTGGTAACCTAGAGCATCCTAGACGTGTTAGGGTTGTAGGCGCTGATGTGGGCATAAAAGCATTCTTTGGGCCATCACAGCGCAAACATGTCCTAAAAGTGGGATTTTCAAAAGTTAAGGCAACCTATTCCTTTTTTAGAATGTTATTGCAAAGGGAATTCAATAATTAAAAGCTAGCGTTTCTTTTGTCTATGTATAGGTAGATGAGTTAATTGATAGGAGAGTCGAGGAAGAACTTGATAAGAGATTCGAGGAAGCACTTGATAAGAGACTCCATGAAGCAATGAGAAAGTGACAGGCATCTCAGGCTGCCACTCAGACAATAAATGTGTCGTGCCACACTTCCCCTATGGTAGAGGTGGTTGGGGGTAATCCTGTAGACCCACCACCTAGCACGTCCGCTGTTAGTATTTTTATGACATAGTATCTAGTCTTTTCAAGATGATATGTTTATGTATATATGTATATAACATACTCTATGTAAATTTGTAGGGGTTGAGGTCATGTCGTCTAAGATTCAAAGAATTCATCATTGCAGAGGCTGAGGCTTACCCACTCCTTCCAAGGCACACAATTCATGGCACTCTAGTACCCGATGGTGCGGTTTGTGTGAGCCTGAGGCTTGTGTTCCCTCATTGGAGGCAGCATCCATTGCCATATGCCCACCCAGGTGCTGACATGCTTGGTGAAGCAAAAGGCGGAGTGATATTGTGGACCGAAACATATGTCATCTATATTGATCTTGTATGGTAAATTTAAAATACATTAATTTATTAGAGTGTATATACAAGTCAATTGATATAAAATTATATATACAAGAGAAAAGGAAGAAACTAACTATGGCTCCGCCTCCACCTCCACCTCCTCCTGCAGTACCTGGTTGGCTTCTAAAAGACCTATCTAACTCGATAGGTTCTAATTGTAGGGATTTGGCAATATCGATAGGCGAACATAACAAACATTATCCTATAAATGTTTCTATTTCGGAGGATGACACAGGCTAATCATACGATAATACTATATTTATACAAGATATTTTGGAGTTGTTTAGGTATGGTTGGCTGAATATATATATATATATATATATATATATATATATATATATATATATATATATATATATATATATATATATATATATATATATATATATTATATATATATATATATATATATATTATATATATACCTTGTTTTATATATAGTGATATGGTTTCTTATATATTAATGCATACATAATATATATTTTGCAACCACTTACACAGGTTCTGTATAGAATTTTTATTTACCCATGTGGGATTTCTAATTACATCTTTGATCAGTCTTGTACATAAAGACCCTTCATCAGTTACCTTATACTGCTCTGTTGCTTTTAAATATTTTGGTAAAAAAAATAAGAGCGTGATAATAGCTCCATTCAATGTTAAGTTTACTTTACTTATAATTTGGACTTAATAAAATTATATTTTATTGTGGATTTTGAGTTATATATTTTTAACTTTCTTATCTCTAATGGTAAGCATTGGGAGTTATTGGTTATTGCCCCCAAGACGTTCACTGTTTATTATCTAGATCCTGAGGGGAAGCAATTAGACATGCATGGACACATAATGAAAAGGTCATTATTTACATGAGAAATTTTTCATATTTATATCCGTTAACATCTATTATTACATTACTATTTAGTAATGCAATTTAATGTGTTACATTAACATGTAGGGCTTTAAAAGATTTCAAAAAAGCTAGAGCAAACATGTGCAAGACAAAGAATAAACTGTTAGTTTGGGAGAATGTGAATGTAGTTTCCTGACTCCAATGTATATATTATTTATGTGAACTATGCTTGTTTTTGTTTATTAACATTTTGTATGTTGAAATTCATAGTGTGCCAAAAAAACAACGGTTGGGAATGTTCATACTGTGTGATGCAATATATCGACCTAATTTTCAGATATGTTCCACTGGAAATCAATACCATATAACAAGTATTATATAATCTCATTAGATAATATGAAATATAAGAATATTTTTAATTATATATATATATATACGTCATTCTCTTTGCAGGTTTTTAAAACTAGTGACTTCACTACAGGTGAAAAGTTATTAGATGTGCGTAGTTCCTATACGATGGAAACAATTAGATGATATAAGAGAACAATGGTTCAAAGACTTAGAAAATCTGGGAATTTTTAATTATCATTGGAGTACTGATGATGATGAAGATGTTGATAAAGAATGATATTTCAAAACTTTGATGTCATAATATTATTTATGTATCTGATGACATGTTAAACTTTGAAAGACACACTTATATATGCATTTCTGAATGAATTTTTTTGAATTGTCTTATCTATATATATGTGTGCAAATGTGGAGACGAATGAATGAATGTGTTTATACATGTGTTTGAATGTGAAAAGAGATGAATGAATGGAACTACAGGTTGCTACATGTGTGTGAATATGAAATGGAGGAATGAATGAAACTATAGGTTTCTATGTGTGTGTGAATCATATGAATGAATTAAATGTGCTTATACATGTGTGTGAATCACATGATCTATATATAATATTTTCCATCTTGTTAATATTGTAGGTTTGTGGTCTGTTGTTGGCTGAAATCAGAGGATGTTGTAAATCTGCATTTTAGAACTGAACTGTAGGTTCTACATCCTACTGACCAGCCAGACAGCAGGCCTACAAACTGATAAGAAAAAAATAAAATATAGTCATCGGTTAATTGAAAAAAACCGACAACGAATGTCCAACTTTTCAGTTAATTATAGTAAACTGACGCCTTTTGTTATAATGGTGTCAGTTATTTTTTGGTTATCCAAAAAACCGTCAATAAATTGAGGTCAGCAGAGTCGGTTATTTATAGAAAACCAACAACTATGGTCTAACCGGGGGCCAATTTTTTTTATTTGGGATGGAGAATGGCATTGGTTTTGAATGAATAATCGACGCCTATGGTCCCACTGCTGGCGGTTCTTTTTTTGGTTGCAATCGGGGATGGCTCTATGTCATCGATTTTGTAACCGACGTTGAAGCCATCTACTTTTAGTGTCACCCATTTGGGTGTCGCTTGGTAACCAACCTCAAAAGTCTTATTTAACCGACATATATGTGATATATGTACTAGTGAAGACAAGAAAAGACCACTTGAGAAATGATTATATCAAAAATAAAGTGGGGGTGGTGAGCATTGAGGACAAGTTGTGTGAGGGTTGTCTCAGATGGCATGGACATGTGCAAGGCAGACCCACTAATGCACCTATTTGAAACAATGCTATTGAGTCAAGAACAATAAATAGAAGAAGAGGAAGACATAAATTAACATGGGATGAGCTTAAAAAGAGAAATTTTGATTCTCTACATCTCAACCAAAATATGGCCCATGACAGAGCTGAATGCAAACGAAAGATCCATGTAGCTGACCCCAACATAGTTGGGACCGAGGCTTCGATGATAATGATGATGATTATAGTTTATCTTGCTACTATAAAATTAAAGAGATGATGTTTTAGTGCCATGTTTCTGAAAGATGCATTCTTTGCATGTATATTGACCTAAAACTCAAATTTTGATGATATTTACTACTTTTAGCAAGTTGAGTTCATATAATTGAATGCTTTTATAAAAGGTTCCAGAATTCCTTCTTATTGTTATGAGTAGAGAATACAATTGTTTGAAGTGGATTTAAACCCCATTTGTGGTATGCCACTTGTATGGAAAATATAGAGAAATTTGTTTACATATATGCATGTTGAGGATGAACTAGACTTATTCTGCTGTCAGTGATTTAATTGTATAATCCTTAGTCAGAAGTTCTGATTTCTACCTTATTGTTCAATCAAATATGAGTAAATAGACTAATTAACTAGTAAAACCCTTAATCATGTAGTTTGCCAATGACAATATAACTGTCGCGATGTTCGAAATTCATAAAAGAAAAATTGACATCCTTGCAACAATATATGGATTTTGAGAAGGTAATCTGAGTTGTATTTTGTCGAATATATCCACATTATTGAGAATCCATATGAGGTATGTTTCCCTCGGTGCCTTGATTTCACATGTTTATATGAGAACACATGAGGCCATATCTCATGTTGTTATATAGCAGTTATGTCAATGTAATTGAAAAATATATGATATGATGTTGAGTGGTAGTACTGTGAATGTGATATGATAAGTGTCATGATAGAAGTACATAGGATATGTCTGATGTTTTTCAATAAATCGGAGACGATGAGTCCCGAATTTTATACTCACATCGACCAAGGTGTGGTGGGATCTTAGTGAGATAAAGAATTCCTAAGATCCTCTATTGTGTGCTAGGGGACTTTGTAGTACGAAGCAGTCCTTTGAGTGGGATATTCCAACTACGTAAAGCTTTAACATAAAATATGTAACCAAGTCATATAAAATTACTTGTGTAATCACTTTACTACCTACACTATATATTTCCTTTACTAGTCATATATGTTTTTTAGAAGTTTCTCTTTAGAATAGCTCATGATTTCTCACCCTTTTTTGGTTCTCATCATTTGAGCTTGAGGTTATCCTGGTGAGGGGCCATCTTGTCCAGGGCCTCAATGAGTAGAAGGTGGGAATCAAACATTTTGGGGTATTTAGTGTAGTCCATGTACACTTGTGTGTTGAGTAGGGTATTAGCTTTGTATATAATCAAAATGTTCTTTTTGACAACGAGGAACCTCTCCCAGCCCAGGACCAACTGTGTCATTGGGGGGACACCACAGCGCACTGAATCAAATGTTAGCAAGTGTTGTACCAGGACCGACACCAAGAGTCGAACCTAGAACCTTTCATTGAAGTGTTACTGAGTCACACTACTTGAGCTATCGACCGCCCCCTATATAATCTAAATTTTGTAATTATGAAAATGGATTTGTACAAATAGGTCGCGATGATATGTCATATAAGATGAAAGACATATAGTTCACTAATGATATATGAATTGTGGACCTTTTTATGTTGATGTATATGACCTTATTGGAAATTTTACTTGGGTATTTCTTTGCCTTCATGTATGATTAATATTAGTAAAAACCGGATCAAGTTTTTACTTTAGGATTTCATCATGGCTTGAATGGCTTAGGACGTCATGATTTGCTGACCCCAGGGTTGGGTGTCACACTTTACCTGGCTGGCGCAGCCTTTGGGAAACCTAGTGATGGTATCTAGTGGCGCTTGGGGAATACGAAACAGATTAACATATGGCCAACAATTGGATATAAAATAGGAAAGAAACACTAGAAGTTCTTCGATCACCATAGCACTGCTTAAGGCAGTAGTATTGGGTTAGGGGCAGTTATACAACACTGCGGGAAAAATATACAAGCTGTGATCATGAAAATGTTAGATTATGAGTTGCAGGTCAATCTAGCTGAAGCTCAAGGAGCACAGAGGGCAATATCAAGAGCATAGAGATTGGAGTTCAAAAAGAGTTGAATCTGAGTCCCCAACTGTAACACCCAAATTTTTATATCACATGAGCGGAATTTTTTTTCTTTTTCTAGAAGTGTCACAAACATGATAACCATTGCAATAAAAGTAAATGAAACACTTTGCAAAACTGTAAAACTGATTCACACATAGCTTTTTGTCAACATAAAACTACATCATGTTTATGGATAGGTTCATAATAAAAAGATGTCAATGCTCAGGATCATCTAGGTAGATGGCACCCCACTAGGCAAGCTTGAAAGTCTCTTAGGCCTTTGTTGGTCCCTTTGTTCTTCAATCACTCCAAACCTGCGGACATCGTGTCCCCAGCCATGCATTGGGAAAAATAGTCATTAGAGTAAGTGGCATGAGTATTCTAAAATACACATTACTAAAGAGCTAACAATGTTACAAAATATTCTTGGACACTATAAAACTGATAGCAAATGTTGATTAAAATCTGAAAAACATAATATCTCTTGACTTATTTAACTCTTATCTTTCTACTCCATCTTTTCTGGAGACCTATACCATGGGTCTACACCAAAGTGTCTAGGTCATACTTATCTCATCTGAATTCCTCTCATCACACTCATGGATGAGATTACAAACATACTCTAATCTAAAGTATCTTTTACTTACGATTTTTATCTATTTGTGGCCACCATTATACAATAAGTCCTCCTCTGTTGACACCGAAGTGTCCTCTATGGTGCAACGCACCCTCTGTTGGCACAACGTGCCCTCTGTTGACACCAAAGTGTCCTCTATGGTGCAATGCACCCTCTGTTCGCACAATGTGCCCTCTGTTGGCATAAATGCCCTCTATGACACCCGCGGTGTCTGGCACAGCACGCCCTCTGAATCGTCCTGGACTCTCAGGTGAGGACATATTATATAATGCATTATGTGAATGTTTCAAATTAATTGTCTTAAATCTATCTTTACTAAACTTTGAATCTGAACTTATCTAAAACTGAGTACTAAACATGTACTGAATTCTAAATCTGAAATCTAAATCTGAATCTTAATCTACATATGAATCTGAATCTGAATCTATATCTGAATGTAAACATGTATCTCAATTACTACATAATTGGGATTGGGTCTATATCCCATATCACGTACCTTTATTCAAAATCTGGCTACTCACACAGTGAGTAGTCTAAGTCTGAATCTAAATCTTTTTATTCTTAAGTTCTAAACTGAATTCATTGCTGGATTTGAACATGTATCTCATTATCGGGGTAAACTTTGTTTTAAAACTATTATTTGGTCAAATTACTTCACTTATACCAATTATATGATAAATAGCTTAGGAAGAAGGACCTAAAATGCTCATAGAATTACTAGGTATACAAAGTATCTTATGTCAGGTTCATAAACATATTTTAAGTACAACATATCTAAAAATATGAATTCTGACAAGGTGGTTCAATCCTTCTTGTTAAATATGATGTTACCCTGAACCTTAATATTTGCATAAAAACTTACATATTAAACCTTAAATATCAGGATAGAAATCTCATCAGATATTGTCTTGCAACCTAATCATAACTTAATTTGTCATTATCTTACAATGCCATCATAAACTCATTTTACAATACCTTCTGATCCCAAACGTACTTTTATTAGTACACTATGTCCTAATATTTTCAAATTCATATTCTTACATTGTACTAGTATTATAGATATTGTTTATTCTAAGGAATCTAGTTCTTAGATTTCTACATATGTATGAAATCTTAATGGCATGTTTCTACTTGAAATCTTACTACATAACTATGACTATAAATATGAGAAATTATAATGACATATGTGTACTTACATTCTCAATACAAAACTATCCCAAATCACCAATTAAGTATGGATACATTACTTGCATATCTTATCTTACAATCTTATTCATTAATTTTGAACATTTCTAAGAAATCCTGTAGGAACATGATTATTTAAATTTTCTCATGGACTTGGTCTACGGGTCACAACTATTTTGAACAACATGTCTCTAATTGAGATTTTGGATATCTGAACTTACATAATGATAGAGATATGAGAATATTCTTGTTTGCATTAAAATCTTAGAATATTGAACCATATAAATTATAAAAGTCTTATCAGGAGACATGTAAACATACTAAACTTAAAATAAGAGTACTCATGGGCAAGGTCCACTTACCTCTTGTACTGGGGTATCTATAAGGAAGTCTCTATTCTAAGTTCCATAACTTTAATAACCTGGATATCATCATAGGTTTATCAATCCAAGCCTTTATTCCCTCTTTCTATTTCTAAATCTCAAAACCCCATCTTCCTAACTACATATACCAACTTAGGATTCTTGTTTAGACTAAACATAACATTAATCTAAAATCACCATAAAATATTAGCATTGAAATAAAATAAAACTCATACTATATAATTAGTATTATCTTTATACTCAAATAAGACATAAATCATCTTATGCACTAATATGAGCATATACTTCATAAAATGAGAATAATTACCAAGCATAGTTACATATTAGAAAACTAAATGACTCAATTAGGAAATCAAAATATAATACCAACATGTTAATAATATTAGACCTAATTAGTCATACATATACCACTTATTGTCAAGATAATCATCTATTACTCTGACATAATGGTAACTCAGGTCCAAAACTTAATACTAATATGATAACATAAGAAACTCCATCAAATCTCTAGAAACATAATCATACAATGTAGTAAGATCATGTATTAATACATTGGGTCATTTTAAAAAAATCATATCATGGGTGAAATACCCAAAATACCCTTATTAGGTTTTATACAAAAATGTAAATAAAACTTCATATAATAGATATCAGGATTTGAAATCATGTTAAGAATATCATAATACACATTTAGTAAAATTTGTATGAATTTCTAAAGGCGTTTACTATTTTTAAATGACAAAACATCAAAATCATATAGTTTTGTATATCCAGATTATAATAAACAAAATACGTCAAAATCATACTCTGGAACTATTTTTATTAGATAGTACCCTCGAATATCTTTCCATAGGTATCTTATTTGATAAAATCTGAGTTCCCAATCTCAAGATATGAATTTTAGAAGAACTACATTAATAAAACAGGGCTAACCGTTCAAAATTGATCTAATGGCTGAGAGGAATAAACGCCCATCTTTCCAGATCTGGCGGATTCTTCTTCACCTGATGAACAAAGGGGGGTTTCTCCCCTATTTTGCCGCAAGAACAGGACACCACATCCGGTGCTTCTGACGGTGAACATGCTCGTGCCTCAGATTAGAGATGAACTCAGAAAAGTCTGACCTGGCCGCCGATCCTCCTCCCCTTCATCTCCATCGATTCTATGCTACATTGATGGCAGCCAAACCAAGCTTCATCTGAACCCTAGAGTTGCTACTATCATGGTCCTCTTCCATGTCCCCTCTCTCTCATTTTCTCTTGATCTGTGTTAAAACCCTAGCATAGGGTTCGGCCGCCACCAAGCATCAAGCATCGAGAGGTTTTATAGCCTCTAACCGTCCGAATCATGGGCAAGTATCCCCCACTTGGGGAACTCTGTTCGGATATGGAAACAGGGGTGCAGATCTCAGTCCGCGAGGACTGAGTCGCCCCCTTTTTTATTTTTTCTTATTTTTCTTTTTTTTTGCATAAAAGTCCATTTTATAGAAATATTTTTATATCCCAATTTGTACCTCTGTTTGATCCCAAAGTTTGGGAGATACATTGTATTCTAATAGTCTTTACATTACAAATACATCAAGTCAAAACTAATTAGATAGACCCTCTAAATTTGCCTTTTCGATAAATATCAGATAATTACTAATTTAATCACCGAGGCCACTAGATAACTCAAAAACATCTAAATTTTCTCCCTTTATCTTATATATCACTTATCCATCTATAAAAATTATATCAAATATTTATTATGAACATGAAATGCTAAATCTCCAAATTTGTTCTCCAAGGACCTATTTGTAAAACTTAATTGGTCCAATAGGGCTGAAATTGGGCTCTAGGGCACATGGCCCATCCCTTAGTATTTCAAAGGGTCCATGAGCTTAATTGTATTCCAAATCATGAAAATATATCTTCAATCAATATAATTTCTCAATTGAAGCTCATGTATGACAAATGTGATCAATATTTCTTTAGTTACATAACATGAAGACCTAAGCTAGGTCTAAGGCTCAAGCCATGAACTGGAGTCATCAAAATATATATTCATCACATTATTGTACATAGGAATAATTCATTTATATTTATATACAACTGACTACAATCATACACATATAAGTCATTATGTGTGTATTGGTTGACCACATGACTTGTATCGCAAATTTTGTGAACTTAATTACGTACCTATCTATGATTATGTTCATTACATCCCTTGGCATGCCTTTACGAGCAAGCCCCACATTAAAGGCTTACTTTAGCTATGAAATTGAGGATGTTACAATTCTACCCACCTTAAAATAAATTTCGTCCTCAAAATTTCTCTAGGCTACTACCCACATTAGGGTTCTACTTATCACTTCATTTATTATAAGACACACTTATGTTCAAACTTTTACATGAAAAGATATATGTAATGTATTTTCATAAAAAGAATTATGTGAGTATTATCTATTACCTTGGTCTACTTCTCAACTCATACTTAGGGTTTATGAAACTAAACTTGGCTCCATACTTAAGTCATCTTCCCCAACCTTGTCACGAATTTCTAACATTAGTTGCACGTGATTGTGTAACCTTGGGTTCTTCAGGTAACTCCTACATTCCTAGATGTGTCGTGATCAGGCACATACCCAGAGATGTAGGATCTTGACATACTATCCCTCACTAACCCACTAACACATGCGTCCCATACCACATGGGCTAGTAAGAAAGTAGAGATGCATAAAACTCTAGTGCTTATGAAATTCCCTTTCAATTCTCAATTGGCTGGCCATAACCATTGAGAATGGAGAAGCAACATCATTAGCTAGGGTTAGGTTGAAACCTGAGACCTAGAATATAAACATCTCTCTCAGACATCTCTATTTCTCCTAAGATGAAAACTATTGGTCATTCTAGATCATTGTATCTTTCTATGGGAATCTATCCCTAAACTGTAATCTCTTATCTTCATCGTAGGGTGACTATGAGAATCATATTCTGCCTAGTGGCCATTTACCAAATTGCTCTGATACCATATTGTAACACCCAGATTTTTATATCACATGAGCGGAAATTTTTTTCTTTTTCTGGAAGTGTCACAAACATGATAACCATTGCAATAAAAGTAAATGAAACACTTTGCAAAACTGTAAAATTGATTCATACATAGCTTTTTGTCAACATATAACTACATCATGTTTATGCATAGGTTCATAATAAAAAGATGTCAATGCTCAGGATCATCTAGGTAGATGGCACCCCAGTAGGCAAGCTTGAAAGTCTCTTAGGCCTTTGTTGGTCCCTTTGTTCTTCAATCGCTCCAAACCTACAGACATCGCTTCCCCAGCCATGCATTGGGAAAAATAGTCATTAGAGTATGTGGCATGAGTATTCTAAAATGCACATTACTGAAGAGCTAACAATGTTACAAAATATTCTTGGACACTATAAAACTGATAGCAAATGCTGATTAAAATCTGAAAAACATAATATCTCTTGACTTCTTTAACTCTTATCTTTCTACTCTATCTTTTCTGGAGACATATACCATGGGTCTACACCAAAGTGTCTAGGTCATACTTATCTCATCTGAATTCCTCTCATCACACTCATGGATGAGATTACAGACATACTCTAATCTAAAGTATCTTTTACTTACGATTTTTATCTGTTTGTGGCCACCATTATACAATAAGTCCTCCTATGTTGACACTGAAGTGTCCTCTATGGTGCAACGCACCCTCTGTTGGCACAATGTGCTCTCTGTTGACACTGAAGTGTCCTCTACGGTGCAACGCACCCTCTTTTGGCACAACGTGCCCTTTGTTGGCATAAATGCCCTCTGTGACACCCGCAGTGTCTGGCGTAGCGCGCCCTCTGAATCGTCCCCGGACTCTCTGGTGAGGACTTATTATATAATGCATTATGTGAATGTTTCAAATTAATTATCTTAAATCTATCTTTACTAAACTTTGAATCTGAACTTATCTAAAACTGTGTACTAAACATGTATCTCAATTACTACATAATTGGGATTGGGTCTATATCCCATAACTTGTACCTTTATTCAAAATCTGGCTACTCACACAGTGAGTAGTCTAAGTCTGAATCTAAATCTTTCTATTCTTAAGTTCTAAACTAAATTCATTGCTGGATTGGAACATGTATCTCATTATCAGGGTAAACTTTGTTTTAAAACTCTTATTTGGCCAAATTACTTCACTTATACCAATTATATGATAAATAGCTTAGGAAAAAGGACTTGAAATGCTCATAGAATTACAAGGTATACAAAGTATCTTAAGTCAGGTTCATAAACATATTTTAAGTACAACATATCTAAAAATATGAATTCTGACAAGGTGGTTCAATCCTTCTTGTTAAATATGATGTTACCCTGAACCTTAATATTTGCATAAAAACTTATATATTAAACCTTAAATATTAGGATAGAAATCTCATAAGATATTGTCTTGCAACCTAATCATAACTTCATTTTTCATTATCTTCCAATGCCATCATAAAATCATTTTACAATACCTTCTAATCCCAAATGTACTTTTATTAGTACACTATGTCCTAATATTTTCAAATTCATATTCTTACATTGTACTTGTATTATAGATATTGTTTATTCTAAGGAATCTAGTTCTTAGATTTCTACATATGTATGAAATCTTAATGGCATGTTTCTACTTGAAATATTACTACATAACTATGACTATAAATATGAGAAATTCTAATAACATATGTGTACTTACATTCTCAATACAAAACTATCCCAAATCACCAATTAAGTATGGATACATTCCTTGCATATCTTATCTTACAATCTTATTCCTTAATTTCGAACATTTCTAAGAAATCTTGTAGGGACATGATTATTTAAATTTTCTCATGGACTTGGTCCATGGGTCACAACTATTTTGAGCAACATGTCTCTAATTGAGATTTTGGATATCTGAACTTACATAATGATAGAGATATGAGAATATTCTTGTTTGCATTAAAATCTTAGAATATTGAACCATATAAATTATAAAGTCTTATCAGGAGACATGTAAACATAGTAAACTTAAAACATGAGTACTCATGGGCATGGACCACTTACCTCTAGTACTGGGGTATCTATAAGGAAGTCTCAATTCTAAGTTCCATAACTTTAATAACCTGGATATCATCATAGTTTTATCAGTCCAAGCCTTTATTCCCTCTTTCTATTTCTAAATCTCAAAACCCCATCTTCCTAACTACATATACCAACTTAGGATTCTTATTTAGACTAAACATAATTTTAATCTAAAATCACCATAAAATCTTAGCATTGAAATAAAATAAACTCATACTATATAATTAGTATTATCTTTATACTCAAATAAGACATAAATCATATGATGCATTAATATGAGCATATACTTCATATAATGAGAATAATTACCAAGCATAGTCACATATTAGAAAACTTACTGACTCAATTAGGAAATCAAAATATAATACCACCATGTTAATAATATTAGACCTAATTAGCCATACATATACCACTTATTGTCAAGATAATCATCTATTACTCTCACATAATGGTAACTCAGGTCCAAAACTTAATACTAATATGATAACACAATAAAATCCATCAAACCTCTAGAAAAGTAATCATAGAATGTAGTAAGATCATTTATTAATACATTGGGTCATTTTAAAAAAATCATATCATGGGTGAAATACCCAAAATACCCTTATGAGGGTTTATATAAAAAACCTCAATAAAACTTCATATAATAGAGATCAGGATTTGAAATCATGTTATGAATATCATAATACACATTTAGTAAAATTTGTATTAATTTCTAAAGGCATTTACTATTTTTAAATGACAAAACATCAAAATCATATAGTTTTCTATATCCAGATTATAATAAATAAAATACATCAAAATCATACTCTGGAACTACTTTTATTATATAGTACACTCGAATAGCTTTCCATAGGTACCTTATTTGATAAAATCTGAGTTCCCAATCTCAAGATATTAATTTTAGAAGAACTACATTAACAAAACAGTGCTAACCGTTCAAAATTGATTTGATGGCTAAGAGGAATAAACACCCATCTTTCCAGATCTGGCGGATTCTTCTTCACCCGATGAACAAAGGGGGGTTTCTCCCCTCTTTTTCTGCAAGAACAGGACACCACGTCTAGTGCTTCTGACAGTGAACATGCTCCTGCCTCCGGTTAACGATGAACTCGTAAAAGTCTGACCTGGCCGTCGATCCTCCTCCCCTTCATCTTCGTCGATTCTATGCTACCTTGATGGCTGCCAAACCAAGCTTCATCTGAACCCTAGAGCTGCTATCATCATGGTCCTCTTCCATGTCCCCTCTCTCTCATTTTCTATCGATTTGTGTCAAAACCCTAGCATAGGGTTCAACGTCCACCAATCATCAAGGATCGAGAGGTTTTATAGCCTCTAACTGTCCGAATCATGGGCAAGTATCCCCCGCTTGGGGAACTCTGTTCGGATATGGAAACAGGGGCACGAATCTCAGTCCGTGAGGACTGAATCGCCCCCTTTTTTATTTTTCCTTATTTTCCTTTTTTTGCATAAAAGTCCATTTTATAGAAATATTTTTATATCCCAATTTGTAGCTCTGTTTGATCCCAAAGTTTGGGAGATACATTGTATTCTAATATTCTTTACGTTAGAAATACATCAAGTCAAAACTAATTAGATAGACCCTCTAAATTTGCCTTTTAGATAAATATCAGATAATTACTAATTTAATCACCTAGCCCACTAGATAACTGAAAAAAATCTATATTTTCTCCCTTTATCTTATATATCACTTATCCATCTATCAAAATTATATCGAATATTTATTATGAACATGAAATGCTAAATCTCCAAATTTGTACTCCAAGGACCTATTTGTAAAACTTAATTGGTCCAATAGGGCTGAAATTGGGCTCTAGGGCACATGACCCATCCCTTAGTATTTCAAAGGGTCCATGAGCTTAATTGTATTCCAAATCATGAAAATATATCTTCAATCAATATAATTTCTCAATTGAAGCTCATGTATGACATATGTGATCAATATTTCTTTAGTTACATAACATGAACACCTAAGCTAGGTCTAAGGCTCAAGCCATGAACTGCAGTCATCAAAATATATATTCGTCACATTATCGTACATAGGAATAATTCATTTATATTTATATACAACTGACTACAATCATACACATTTAAGTCATTATGTGTGTATTGGTTGACCAGATAACTTGTATCGCAAATTTTGTGAACTTAATTACGTACCTATCTATGATTATGTTCATTACATCCCTTGGCATGCCTTTACGAGCAAACCTCACATTAAAGGCTTACTTTAGCTATGAAATTGAGGATGTTACAATTCTACCCACCTTAAAATAAATTTCATCCTCGAAATTTCTCTAGGCTACTACCCACCTTAGGGTTCTACTTATCACTTCATTTATTATAAGACACACTTATGTTCAAACTTTTACATGAAAAGATATATGTAATGTGTTTTCATAAAAATAATTATGTGAGTATTATCTATTACCTTGGTCTACTTCTCAACTCATACTTAGGGTTTATGAAACTAAACTTGGCTCCATACTTAAGGCATCTGGCTTAACCTTGTCACGAATTCCTAACATTAGTTGCATGTGATTGTGTAACCTTAGGTTCTTTAGGGAACTCCTACATTCCTAGATATGTGGTGATCAGGCAAATACCCAGAGATGTAGGATCCTGACATACTATCCCTCACTAACCCACTAACACATGTGTCCCATACCACATGAGCTAGTAAGAAAGTAGAGATGCATAAAAGTCTAGTGCTTATGAAATTCCCTTTCAATTCTCAATTGGCTGGCCATAACCATTGAGAATGGAGAAGCAACATCATTAGCTAGGGTTAGGTTGAAACATGAGACCTAGAATACAAACATCTCTCTCAGACATCTCTATTTCTTCTAAGATGAAAACTATTGGTCATTCTAGATCAATGTATCTTTCTATGGGAATCTATCCCTAAACTCTAATCTCTTATCTTCATCATAGGGTGACTATGAGAATCATATTCTACCTAGTGGCCATTTACCAAATTGCTCTGATACCATATAGTAACACCCATATTTTTATATCACATGAGCGGAATTTTTTTTTCTTTTTCTGGAAGTGTCACAAACATGATAACCATTGCAATAAAAGCAAATGAAACACTTTGCAAAACTGTAAAACTGATTCATACATAGCTTTTTGTCAACATAAACTACATCATGTTTATGCATAGGTTCATAATAAAAAGATGTCAATGCTCAGGATCATCTAGGTAGATGGCACCCCACTAGGCAACCTTGAAAGTCTCTTAGGCCTTTGATGGTCCCTTTATTCTTCAATTGCTCCAAACCTACGAACATCGCATCCCCAGCCATGCATTGGGAAAAATAGTCATTAGAGTAAGTGGCATGAGTATTCTAAAATACACATTACTGAAGATCTAACAATGTTACAAAATATTCTTGGACACTATAAAACTGATAGCAAATGCTGATTAAAATCTAAAAAACATAATATCACTTGACTTCTTTAACTCTTATCTTTCTACTCTATCTTTTCTGGAGACCTATACCATGGGTCTACACCAAAGTGTCTAGGTCATACTTATCTCATATAAATTCCTCTCATCACACTCATGGATGAGATTACAGACATACTCTAATCTAAAGTATCTTTTACTTATGATTTTTATCTGTTTGTGGCCACCATTATATAATAAGTCTTCCTCTGTTGACACCGAAGTGTCCTCTATGGTGCAACTCACCCTCTGTTGGCACAACGTGCCCTCTGTTGACACCAAAGTGTCCTCTATGGTGCAACGCACCCTCTGTTGGCACAACTTGCCCTCTGTTGGCATAAATGCCCTCTGTGACACCCACAGTGTCTGGTGCAGCGCGCCCTCTGAATCGTCCCAGGACTCTCTAGTGAAGACTTATTATATAATGCATTATGTGAATGTTTCAAATTAATTATCTTAAATCTATCTTTACTAAACTTTGAATCTGAACTTATCTAAAACTATGTACTAAACATGTACTGAATTCTGAATCTGAAATATGCATCTTAATCTTAATCTACATATGAATCTGAATCTGAATCTATATCTGAATGTAAGCATGTATCTCAATTACTACATAATTGGGATTGGGTCTATATCCCATATCGTGTACCTTTATTCAAAATCTAGCTACTCACATAGTGAGTAGTCTAAGTCTGAATCTAAATATTTTTATTCTTAAGTTCTAAACTGAATGCATTGCTGGATTTGAACATGTATCTCATTATCGGGGTAAACTTTGTTTTAAAACTCTTATTTGGTCAAATTACTTCACTTATACCAATTATATGATAAATAGCTTAGGAAAAAGGACCTAAAATGCTCATAGAATTACTAGTTATACAAAGTATCTTAAGTGAGGTTCATAAACATATTTGAAGTACAACATATCTATAAATATCAATTCTGACAAGGTGGTTCAATCCTTCTTGTTAAATATGATGTTACCCTGAACCTTAATATTTGCATAAAAACTTACATATTAAACCTTAAATATTAGGATAGAAATCTCATAAGATATTGTCTTGCAACCTAATCATAACTTAATTTGTCATTATCTTACAATGCCATCATAAACTCATTTTACAATACCTTCTAATCCCAAACGTACTTTTATTAGTACACTATGTCCTAATATTTTCAAATTCATATTCTTACATTGTACTTGTATTATAGATACTGTTTATTCTAAGAAATCTAGTTCTTAGATTTATACATATGTATGAAATCATAATGGCATGTTTCTACTTGAAATCTTACTACATAACTATGACCATAAATATGAGAAATTCTAATAACATATGTGTACTTACATTCTCAATACAAAACTATCCCAAATCACCAATTAAGTATGGATACATTACTTGCATATCTTATCTTAAAATCTTATTCATTAATTTTGAACATTTCTAAGAAATCCTGTAGGAACATGATTATTTAAATTTTCTCATGGACTTGGTCCACGGGTCACAACTATTTTGAGCAACATGTCTCTAATTGAGATTTTGGATATCTAAACTTACATAATGATAGAGATATGAGAATATTCTTGTTTGCATTAAAATCTTAGAATATTGAACCATATAAATTATAAAAGTCTTATCAGGAGACATGTAAACATACTAAACTTAAAACATGAGTACTCATGGGCATGGACCACTTACCTCTTGTACTGGGGTATCTATAAGGAAGTATCGATTCTAAGTTCCATAACTTTAATAACCTGGATATCATCGTAGGTTTATCAGTCCAAGTCTTTATTCCCTCTTTCTATTTCTAAATCTCAAAACCCCATCTTCCTAACTACATATACTAACTTAGGATTCTTATTTAGACTAAACATAACTTTAATCTAAAATCACCATAAAATCTTAGCATTGAAATAAAATAAAACTCATACTATATAATTAGTATTATCTTTATACTCAAATAAGACATAAATCATCTTATGCACTAATATGAGCATATACTTCATATAATGAGAATAATTACCAAGCATAGTCACATATTTGAAAACTTACTGACTCAATTAGGAAATCAAAATATAATACCACCATGTTAATAATATTAGACCTAATTAGCCATACATATACCACTTATTGTCAAGATAATCATCTATTACTCTCACATAATGGTAACTCATGTCCAAAACCTAATACTAATATGATAACACAAGAAAATCCATCAAATCTCTAGAAAAGTAATCATACAATGTAGTAAGATCATGTATTAATACATTGGGTCATTTAAAAAAAATCATATCATTGGTGAAATACCCAAAATACCCTTATTAGGGTTTATATTAAAAACCTCAATAAAACTTTATATAATAGAGATCATGATTTGAAATCATGTTAAGAATATCACAATACACATTTAGTAAAATTTGTATGAATTTCTAAAGGCGTTTACTATTTGTAAATGACAAAACAACAAAATCATATAGTTTTGTATATCCAGATTATAGTAAATAAAATACATCAAAATCATACTCTGGCACTATTTTTATTAGATAGTGCACTCGAATAGCTTTCCATAGGTATCTTATTTGATAAAATCTGAGTTCCCAATCTCAAGATATGAATTTTAGAAGAACTACATTAACAAAACAGCGCTAACTATTCAAAATTGATCTGATGGCTGAGAGGAATAAACACCCATCTTTTCAGATCTGGCAGATTCTTCTTCCCCTGCTCCCCTGTTTAGCCGCAAGAACATGACACCACGTCCGGTGCTTCTGACGGTGAACATGCGCGTGCCTCCGGTTAGCGATGAACTCAGAAAAGTCTGACCTGGCCGCTGATCCTCCTCCCCTTCATCTCCGTCGATTCTATGCTACCTTGATGGCAGCCAAACCAAGCTTCATCTGAACCCTAGAGCTGCTGCCGTCATGGTCCTCTTCCATGTCCCCTCTCTCTCGTTTTCTCTCTATCTGTGTCAAAACCCTAGCATAGGGTTCGGCCGCCACCAAGCATCAAGGATCGAGAGGTTTTATAGCCTCTAACCGTCTGAATCATGAGCAAGTATCCCCCGCTTGGGGAACTCTGTTCAGATATGGAAACAGGGGTGTGGCTCTCAGTCCGCGAGGACTGAGTCGCCCCCTTTTTTATTTTTTCTTATTTTTCTTTTTTTGCATAAAAGTCCATTTTATAGAAATATTTTATATCCCATTTCGTAGCTCTTTTGGATCCCAAAGTTTGGGAGATACATTGTATTCTAATAGTCTTTACGTTAGAAATACATCAAGTCAAAACTAATTAGATAGACCCTCTAAATTTGCCTTTTAGATAAATATCAGATAATTACTAATTTAATCACCTAGGCCACTAGATAACTCAAAAATATCTAAGTTTTCTCCCTTTATCTTATATATCACTTATCCATCTATTAAAATTATATCAAATATTTATTATGAACATAAAATGCTAAATCTCCAAATTTGTACTCCAAGGACCTATTTGTAAAACTTAATTGGTCCAATAGGGCTAAAATTGGGCTCTAGGGCACATGGCCCATCCCTTAGTAATTCAAAGGGTCCATGAGCTTAATTGTATTCCAAATCATGAAAATATATCTTCAATCAATATAATTTCTCAATTGAAGCTCATGTATGACATATGTGATCAATATTTCTTTAGTTACATAACATGAAGACCTAAGCTAGGTCTAAGGCTCAAGCCATGAACTGGAGTCATCAAAATATATATTCATCACATTATTATACATAGGAATAATTCATTTATATTTATATACAACTAACTACAATCATACACATTTAAGTCATTATGTGTGTATTGGTTGACCAGATGACTTGTATCGCAAATTTTGTGAACTTAATTACGTACCTGTCTATGATTATGTTCATTACATCCATTGGCATGCCTTTACGAGCAAACCCCACATTAAAGACTTACTTTAGCTATGAAATTGTGGATGTTTCACCAACCCTTATATCAGCACTAAATAACCCAGAGGAGAGAAGAGATTATCTCAGACTATTTGCAGAAAACATTTTCTCGCATGACAAATGTTTCCTTTCTTGCCATTTTAATTATGTCAACAGGAAACTTAACAGAGTGGCACATACCATTTCTGAAGACTCTCTTGATTATTACGGAAGTGTGAAATGGAGGGACAGCTCCCACGTGATACAGATTGTATTGGTTGAATGATTGAAGTCAGTGGTGCTTCACTTTCAGAATAAAACAGGTTTGCATGATTGCATATTGGGCCACACTGACTGGGATGCTTCGCTAGACCAGGTTAATGCGAGAAAACATAGTCTTAAACAATATAATTTATTTTCTCGTCACAAGTTGCCATTAACCAATATGACATTCGATAATCATGAGATCTGACGAGATAAGTAGATCTCTATTGTGTCTGACGCAAAACTATTACCATCAGAAGATATTTTGTCTGAAGCAATTGGTGGAAGCCGTTCCTATTCCATTCCTAGGAAATGCTGGCCAAACGGCTCCATCCCTCAAAGTATCTACAGTCTATCCCGGAAACAACAACCCCCACTTACTCTGAACCCACAACACCAACCCACCATTTTATAAACTTCTATATAAAACCGGCGACTCTCCTAATTATTGTGCATGTTACCTGCGACAGTGTCAAGAATATCCTACTTTCGACAGTTCCACTGTATCTGTACGGAACACACTACTATAAAAGGGGGTCAGACTCAACGGGTGGCGAGACATATATCAGACAGTGCGATAAATTTAACGGGCTCAGCCGTTCGGTCTGATGCTGTTTTCAATTTTATCGGTTCATTAATATCCACTATCCACTTATTCGTTTATCAGCCCATGCCAGTACCGCCACCCAATTTCACTCCCCCACGCACCGCAAGTGGGAAAGTTGTTTCCCTCTCGTCTCGCTCTCCATGGCCGACCCTAATACCAAAATACCCACCTTCAGAAGCTCCCCACTTCAGCGCTCGCAACCACCGCATGGCGCTCATCTGTCTTAGCAACGCCATGTAAGGTGAGAGGGGTTGGGCGGCTGGTGGCCATGGTGTAAAAAGAGAAAAAAGCCGGCTATCGGAATCGACCGAGGGTCTCTCGGTCAAGGAATTTGTCGACCGAGGGAAGGTCGAGAATGAGTGTATTGCAACATTCACTTCCAACTACCAACCACTTTTCAAATCAGTCTAACGTCTATAGAATTTGCTAGAAGGACTATTTTCGGTCGAGAATATTGTCGACCGAGTGTGTCTCGGTTGAGGAATTTGTCGACCGAGACTGTCCATGTTCCAATGTGTTGAGCCATGTACTAAGTGTGTGTATCAATGTGTAATTATGCGTATATCTTAAGGGAAGATCTTTCTAAGTGTGGTGAGTAGATAGGGAAGACCTAACGCTTGATTTACATGATGTCTAAGTACTTATACATTATATATTTGTACAAGTTTTTACATTTGAGTACAATCATGAAAATAAAGTAATTAATGAATATTGATCTTCCAATTTGTATTGCTCTTCAACTATCCACTTCCTTATTTGTTTTTCCCTGAAATACTCAAAAATCAAGTTAGATCCACAAGAATGAAATGTTTGTCATCATCAAAATAAAGGGTATAATAATGTCCAATTTAGCCAACATACCCGACTCAACACGCATAGAGCTTGCCCAACCCACCCACCCGTTTGACAGGTCTTGGTTTAGCCCCAATATGTGGTGCATTTGGTGATTGGCAATGCCCCCGACTACAAAGCAGTCTGGAAACTAGTTAAACTTTAGCTTCCCACAACTTGTTGGTCTTTGTGTACTTTTCATATCAAAATCTAATAATGAAGGAGACATCAAAGATGAATTGAGTCAGAGTTGTAGTTCAACAAGCAACTGATATCACAAAATTATCTATAGTCATATATATGTTATGCACCTTTTGAGGAAGAGGGAAGGCTGCATAGAAAGTGTAGGTCACATTCTTACACGATTTGCCACCATCTTTTTTTCTTTTTAAAGCCTTTTCTAACAGGAGAGATCTAGAAGGTGTTTTCCTTAGTAGGGACTTTCAAGACTCACAAAATTTTAAATACTAGGGAAGAGCAGTAAAAAATATTATACTTGATCAAACATACTGGAAGACTTGTTCGACCCTAGTTCATGTATGTGAACCCTAGTAAGGGCGTTGAGAATTGTTGGTTCATATCACTGTTTGGGAAATTAGTCCGCACGACCACATATACTCCTGCTTATACCTATTTAGTCACCCTATCGCACCGCATATTGCTAATCAGTCCACTATGCACTCATGGGTCACCACATCCATTCCAAGAAGGGAAATAGATTGAATGACACTAAATATGTCACTCCTTCCACCTCTTTCACCTATTGGACTGGAAAAAAAGCTTTATTGCCTCCTAATTCCTCGACCGAGAGACTCTTGGTTGACAAACTTCTCGACCGAGAATGGTTCCAGACTACACTTTTCAGCATTAAACAACTAGTTGTTGCAATGTAATTAGTGGACATCTAACGGCTAGTTGAGCACTAAGAACATCCTAAAAAGTTTCTAGAACGTCCCTAACCCCCTGCAATCTATTCCTATAAATAGGAGAGGCCTTAGGTCACCCAAAGCATCACTTGTGCATACAATTACACTTGAGAATCATTCCTTGTGAGCAACAAGCTGAGCTACACTTGCAATTTGTTTTCTTTGAGCTCTACATTAGTGTCCTATAGCCTAGTATATCCTAGCCACAACACTACCACGTTCACCTATAGTGGATAGGAGATCAATACGCTTGATATAGGATCAAAGCGTTGTACTCATTGGTAACATTGTTTCTTTCTTCCAATCTTATTCCTTTTATTGTATATTGTTCTCCTTGACTACTCCTAGGTTGGAGGTTGTTGAAAGGGGGTTCGTGGAGCTACTTCAGGTGGTGAAGGCAGCTCCCGGTGACTTGGAGTTACTTCAAACGGCTGTCTCAAGGTGAAGCTACTTCAGGTGAAGGCTACTTCAAGGGTGAGCTTGGAGTTACTTCAGAAGGCTGCTTCTAGGGGGATTGAGGCTACTTCAGGTGAAGGCTACTTCATGGGTGTTGAAGGTGATTGTATTTTATGTAACATCCTTGCAAGGTAATAAAATAAATCACTTTCAAAATCTCAGTTAGAAACAATCAGGTAGTGGACTGACTACCTTAGATTTTTAAGGTAGGAACCACTCTACATCCTTGTGTCTTTCTTATTTCCTCCTACTTCTTGTCCAAGTGTTTTAATTGTTTTTAATTTACTTTAAAACTCCAAAAAGCTCTATTCACCCTCTCTAGATCTTTCAGGGTACTGACGGGCGGGGGGTAGGGGATTGTTGGACTGGTAGTGGATCAGAGCCGGCCCAATAGTTGCTTTGGGCCTGGCGACCCAAAGCCAAAAATTCAGGAAAAAAAATAATCATGGTAAAATCAACTAGGTTTGTAAAAATCATGAACAATCATGAAAATTCACAAAATTTGTAGATCCCCGATTTGTTCAGGGTCAACATTCGACATCACAAAAAGTCACGACTATTCTTTAACTTTGATAGTTCCCAACCGTGCAGGAGAAGGGGGGGGTCTCAAATTTATGCCCCCTGATCCTACTGCAGTATGCGACCACACTCCTTATCCCCCTTAGACTCTGTCCTGCCTCTCCAAGTAAACATTAAGCAAGGCCGCCTGTACTACCGTGAGCGAGTATGTGAGGCTGGAGGAAGATCACAGGGTGAACAAGTACAGGAGCACGACGATTGCCTGCAATGTCATGGGTATGTGAGATCAGAGGAAGATGACAGGATGAAGGATTTAAGAGCACGACGGCAGCTTGTGATGTTGTGAGTGAGTATGTGAAGCTGGAGGAAGATGACCGAGTGAAGGAGTGTAGGAGCACGACATCAGCCTGCAATTTCGTGAGTGAGTATTTGAGGCCGGAAAAAGACAACAAAATGAAGGAGTACAAGAGCACATAGGCAACCTACAGTGCAATGAGTGAGTATGTGAGGCCAAAGGAAGATGACAATGTGAAGGAATGCAGGAACATAGACAAAAACTTGTCTCCATAACAAGCCACTTAGTCAGAGAAGAAGTAGGACCGTCGTTGCTGCCTCTACCGTGTCCATGATGCAGTCAGGAATCTGAATGCAGATGTTTGTGGAAACTAAATCAAGATGCAGGGATGACGCGATAGTCGAGTGAGGAGGTAGGGATGATGCAACAATTGGGTTGGAAGGTGGGAGACAGAGGTTGTGATGGTGAAACTGGCAGGGTTAATCTCTATCCCCTTTGCCCAATCAAAAGGAACCACTGAGTCAGACTATCATTGGCATTGGTTTGCAGTATGACATGACTAGATGTCTGGCGCCTACCATGGTGTCCAGCTCCACATCAATGGCAGTCGAGACTGGGTGTCGGGCTTTGGATTAGACGAGCATTTTTAGGGAGTATCTTACCACTGCCGACGTTGCAACCTCGCGTGACGAACTCAGTGTTGATCACATTGGACCAGTGGCTTAAATCTTGCTTGGGGTGATTGGCAGTGGATGTAATGGCAATGTTGATTATCCTCATCTCCTTTGCCCAATCTAAGTGCACTAATTGGAACTTGCTGTTTCCATTGGTACTATCAGGTGACAACACTACTAGAAGCGTGGTGCCATATGTAGTGTTCGACTCCACATCAGTGACTGTTGATACCAGGTTTCCAATGTCAAGCTTCTGCTCAGACGTCGAGCGATGCCCACAAGGCTCTTTCTCATTCACCTTCTATGGTATAGCAGCCTTTTCCAACCACTACCCTTGCTTCTCCCGTCGAGGTAGAGTTGACCCAAACACTACTGGAAGTGATCTGACTTCAACATTATCCCCCTACTAGAATGGAAGGGTTTGGGGAGGTGTGAAGGATTGGGGTAAGGAGTGGTGATTGGATAGATATGGATTATGTGTTTGTGGATATTAATGGGTCCCGATGGGCATACCATTTGAATAGGAATATAGAACTCATCTCCCCATTAAAACCCAATAATTAATTATTACCCATCAGAACCCAATACATTTGGGTCAAACTATATTGGGTCAGTGTGACCCATTACGTTATGGGAATTTTTTCCATCTCTAGTGGACATCAACCAGTTTCCATGTAGTAATGGGTGAATGGTTTTGGTATATGGGCATAAAACCTAGTACCATTGAAATCCCTACTTTTATCCCATTCCTATGATAGCCAAATGTGTCATCCTTTAGTTCTATCTATTTTTTCATTTATTACTGGCAAGGCATAATAGCCTACTCAGCACTCCCACACATGTTGATGGTGTCAAGGAGATGAATGATCCAATTTCCCTAATGTGTTGTGGCAGGGATCAAAAGTTGTGTATCATGCCATCAGGGGCTGCATTCCTAAGATAACAAATTTGGAGTCCTCAATTATTACTGATAATCTTGAGGCATGTATTTCTTTATATATAGATGTAGAACTATAAACCAACTAAAGTTGCTCAATTTATACATGCACAACTGACTTTCATAGGAAAGACTAATTATATACATAATAGTATTAATAATATATATATATATATATTTGAAGAAAGTAGTCAATTATAGATATATATTTTACTACCAATCAGCAACCCTTTAATTTTGTTCAGAATTCCTGGAACGCCATGGCTACCAACATGTCCCCATAGCAAAACTGGGCACCCATTCAACCTTAACAGCCTCAATTTGAGTGCCATGTTGATAAAATCAATTGCTAGTGTAAGTGAATTATGAGCATGATATTGTGATAACTATGTAATATTGTCTCAGATATCATGATAGGTTCAATATAAAACGGATGTCTAGACGTTCATGTATATTGTATACCTATTGTATTTATATATTAGGTATTAAAAGTGTGTCCATCAGCCTCTAGGCATGCTCCTCTTAGTACAATCTTAAACTTCAGAGGTATGTTCTTGACCTTTAGATGCCTAGTGCCCAAATTATAATGTGACTAATCATATTTTCTTTCATTGTTCTTTCGTTAGTATTGTTGCATGTTTAAAATTATATGTAATTCCATTCTTCACCATCCCAAAGATGTGGAAGATATAATTAAGTGATGTTCACATAATGTAAGGACCCTGACCTCTATTTAGGGCTTATCCTATTTGCTTTTCTTAACCCCGATGCTTTGTTGCTTGCTAATCACCTTTAGTGATGATTAGGGTTTGTTGGTGTTTTGTTGGGAGCTGGAGGTGCTACTTGCAATTATCCCAAGTCTAGGGTTTGTGGGCAAGTTTGTCACCTTGTGAGGTGTCCGTCCCTCTCCTTGCTTCCTCTAGTGTTGAGAGGAAGGGTTGGGCTCATTGCTTGAGTTCCTTTGGGCTTGTTGGGCCATGTGGTGTGTTGCCTTTGCCTCTTTGGACCTTGTGTCAGGCAAGAGTGCCCTATGTCGGCCTAGGTGTGTCGGCCTATGCCTGTGTCGGCCTGTGGTGTGTCGCCCAGGGTGTGTGTCGGCATGTGGTGTGTCGCCCAAGGTGTGTGTCGGCCATGGTGTGGGTGTGTCGTCCATGGTGTGGAGGTGTGTCGCCCATGGACCCTTTGACTCTCTTTGACCTCATTTGTGTCACCACTAGTGGACACTTGGTGCTTGATGCTTGCATGTGGCAATGGCCTTGGACATGTGTTTAGGACATGCTAGAGTGGTGGCTTTGCACATGGACAAGTGTCCCTAGGTGTGCGACACCTTGCCTTGTGTTTCCTTGGTTTCTCCTCCATCCTCTCCTATATATGTTCTTCCTTTCTCTTGCTAAGGATCCCTTTAGTTCCTTAGTCTCCCTCTCCTTGGTGCATGACACCCTCTTCCTTTGCAATCTTGGTGGCCGATCCTTGCCTTGGAGTCTCCTTCTTCCTCTAGTGGTGGCCGAACCCTAGAGTGCCTTGTTCTCCTTCTTGTGGAGGTGCTTGGAGCTAGGAGCTTGGAGCTTGCTTAAGGCGGGTTACATAACTCCTAACCCTAACTACACTACCTTCTTTTATGTTTTTATATGTTACTTATGATCATATCAGCTATGCATGCTGCTAGTTTAGTTTCTTGCTTAGTTGTACCTTGTTGGCCGAACCATGTTCTAGGGTTTCTTGTTGAGCAACACCCCTTTCTCTCCTAGGTCTAGAGGAGTGAGCTTGAGTTCTACTAATATGGGCAATACTCCTCTCTCGTTTAAGTTGAGAGGTGATCTTGTGTTCTAGTGACTTGAGCAATACGCTCCTCTCACCATGGACTTGAAAGGTGAGCTATGTGGTGGTTGTGAACCTTGGTTAGGGTTGGTCCTTGTGTTGCCCGATTGGTGATAAGAAGCTAGGCAAGACCCCTCTCTCTTGGGTGTTGAGAGGTGAGCCTTCTTCTCGATCCATTAGGGTTTTGGTGCCCATGTGCTTGAGGTTGGTGACAACCTTGTGGAGTTGCATCTTGGCCGATATGGCTTGGGGCAGGTGTTGCCCGATACCCCTCTTGACTTAGAGCCTTGGATGTTATGTTGTTGTAGTTGTGTTGGGCGATACACTCTAGACCTTAACCTTTGTGTGTCGGGCATCACACTATGTCGAAAGCCCTGCCCGATACATATGGTGCACATTACACCTGATGCACGGCATGCCTAGGCTCTGCTCCCCGACAAGCTTTGTCGTCGTTGCATGAGATACCCTTTGGCTGAGCTGCACGCTATGTTTACCCGTTATCCGTTACACCTTTGGACAATATGGGGCTCAGTGGTTAGCTGTGTGCTAGGCGTCATGGCATCTTGGTGATGCACAACACATGATGGACGTTGTATGATACCCTGGTGCACATTACACCTTGCACGATACGCCCCTTGGGCTCAGTTGCACGATAGACCTTGTTGCCCGTTACACTTGTGGGTGCACAATGCACCGTTGCACGACACCTGAGGTGCACGATGCCTAGGGTTGCCCGATACACCCTGGGGTGATTGCAGTTTTTCCTTGCTGGTTTGGCTTAGACGATAAGAGGCTAGAGTGTTGGGCGATAGGGGAGAGTACCCTACCCGATACTATCTTTGGTGAGGGTAGTGGGTATTTTTAGTGAGGGTCTTGTTCCTTATATGGAAATCGATATGCTAGATCTTGTTTCATGCTGTCACGTATGGTTATGATGGTGATGTTTGATATGCTCAATAATAGTGAGGTGTTTGATATAATAGATCACACCTATGTATCTTGACGTGACATTTCATATGGTTATGATCACCTTGAATTATAGATAGAATGTTGAGTAAATGATAAGCATATAAGATGTGTTGCATGATGTTATGGCCTATGTATGTGGTCACAGGTTGTGGCATGGATGACAAAGTATATAATCATCAATGTTGCCTATGTTTGATAATATGGTCTTTCTATTAATCCATGATGATTGTGCATACTAACCATGCAGGTGATTCATACAAATTATATATATATATATATATATATATATATATATATATATATATATATATATATATATATATATATATATATATATATATATATATATATATATATATATGCTTGAGTAACACTTCTTGATGGTTACTCTTGATGATGAGATAACATGCATGATGTGTTTTGGGTCGGAGGACCTGAGTTTGGCTAAAGTGCCTAGTTGAGGTGTTAATCTCTGATAATGATCTGGGATTGTTATCCTAAGTGATGAGAATGCCTTATGAGGCAGTGGTTTCCTGTGATGAGGGATGAAGATCCCAGGACTTTGTGATGGTGGTAACAATAAGGTAGATTTATGTTATGAATATGTTACTACCTTGATTGCCTCAACAATCCACTTAAAATATACTAACTAATCGCAGTGGAACATATCACGTAGTTTGTCCTGGCCATAGATCCATCATCGTCAGGAGATGGTGATGGTGAAACAGGTTCTCCTACGGGTTAACCCGGAGCACATATTGTTGAATATGTGAGGTTGCTCCTAGCCTAAAGTGAGGAGGTATGAGTGAAACTTCGGTTGTAGACTCCAGAGTGCGGATTCAGGCCCGTAGCTCAATATGATAAGAGCATGGTGAACAGGCCCATGGATCAGGAAGTGTGATATGGGAGCATGAATGTGTTCATGGCTTAGAGCACGGTGAATATGCCTGTGGCTCAGTTTCACTAGCGCCGATACCTGTACCGAGGCGGGCTAGGCAGAGGGTATCCTGACCCTGTGGCTGAGGCCACTTAAGCATGAGACTGCGGTCCTGATTATGTTGTACTCGTGCACTGACCACAAGGTGGGAGGTCGTGGAGTCCGACTCTTCCATTGACCTTGTATGGCACCGGGTTGGGTTTCGCAACCGAAGGTAGGATTTGAGCGGTACGGCTCACTTGCTCAGGGCATAACAATACGTAATTCATCTGAATAGTATTTACAGCTTAAGACAAAACACGGAACATTGATTGAGTCCTTGCTTGTGTAGTTAATCTCATTATACTTGCAGTTACTTATACAGTCCTTATATTATGAGGTAAGATCTTATAAATCTTATCTTGTTAATCATGTTCCATAAAGAAATACTTGGGTATATGCCTTCCGTACAGTCTGGTAAGACTAATGGTAAGAATAGTCTTGTTATATAAACTGCTCTTGTTGTACCTTTTATCCGTTATCTGTTGTTTTTTCTTTCATCTTCCTTTGGTTTTATAGTTTTGGCGGGGAGTTATGTTTCTCACTGGGACTGTGTGTCTCACCCTATTGGTTTACAACCTATTTAGGTGTTTGAGCTAGACGTGGTGGTGGTCGCGGAGTTGCGGCCGAGCAGCAAGAAGAGCAGTAGAAGGCAAGAGATGGATATGCTTCTATTTTGGTCATTTTGTAGTAGAGTCTTAGAGTCATCCCTGTACTCTCAGGTCCTTGGAGGTGTTTTGACGTTGTTTCACGATGTATAGCCGATGACGTTTTATATATTCTACTGCCAGCTGGATGTGGGCCATTCTGTATGAATAAACAGGTGATGAACTCATGTGATGACAGGACAGCTGATCTCCTAAGCTGTGAACACGTATCAAGGCTTGTAAATGTTTATATGACATGTTTTCTTGCAGGATGTGGATCGGAATGTAATAGTTTCTTAGTTTATCTGCTTTCTGCAATCAGTTTTAATTAACCCATGTTTTTGGTAATTTGTGGTTTATGGTGTTTTTCACACATTTTTGTGTAACACCTCGTTGTCTGTGTGATAGTGGGATGTGTTGCCACAAGTTTGGTATCAGAGCTCTAGGTTCGCTGAGTCTATAGGGATTTAGGACTAGGTTGTGTCCGTTCTTGTGAGTTTTCCAGATTTTCTTACAATCATCTTCTGCCCTCAGCAGAAGAAAAGCCAAGATGTCTGGAAAACATGAAGAACATGCTGCCGAAAACATCGATGTTGCATCAATTGATGGAGATATAGGGCAGGCACATGAAGATCGGGTGCCTAAGTTCCCCCAACTTGACCCAACCATTCTTGAAAACCCTACCTACCAACAGCTTATGGGGCAGATGATGGCTACGATGAATCTCATGGTAGAAATATTGCTAGTGCCTCCGCCGAGAGCACAGGCTCCCCATGGAGAAACATCGGGTATTGGGAAGACCTTTGAGTGGCTTCATCGAGTCGGAGCTTGACGTGTATTTTACTACGCGCTTAAACGCAAGTATACGCGTCGAGTAATATAGGCCTTGTGAGGCCCGAGTCAAACTCAGGGATACGTGAATTATTGGAGACTTCTACTAACTAATCGCAATCAGCTAGACCGATTAACAAAGTAGGGTTTTGTTGTTCAAATTAAAAGAAAATAAAAATCAAACAAAGAAAACAATCGATTAAAGGTTAATTTAATCAATTAAAAGGGATATCTTTAGGATGGCGGTTTCACCGCAGGTCAACATTGTATTAGATTTCATATAATTCCTCACACTTCTCTCTCTATCCGGGTAGTGGCCTGAATTGAGAATTACCCACTGTCGTGGTGTAATCCACTACTTAGATTTAGGTTGATTCCATCGTCATAGTAATCATTCCCCTAAACTAAGCGCATTAAGATCGGTCCCTCAGTTCCCACCATTAATTTTACAACTCCTTTGTCAAGGGTTTTATTAATTAATGTAGAATTCATTTCTTTTCAACCATTAATCCTTTTGTCGAAGTGATTAAGGGCATTAATTTATTATTATGGTGATCAAGCATAACAATAGCAACAGAGAAAACGAATTTATACCACGGATATGAGAGAAAAATATGAATTATCAATATAAAATCATCATACAATGTATCCCCGGGCTACTCCCGGTCCTAAAGATTGAGGGTTTTAGCCTCTCATGTTCATCTTACACAAATACATGGTAGAAATTGGGGAATTCATAAGAAAAACGTGAAATAGATGGGAAAACCCCTGAACGGAGAAGAACCGGTGGATCCTTGGCGTAGAACACAAGCTTTCCCCTCCTGTCGGTGGTGGAAATTGTCTTCGGCAGCGTCCGAATCACCCGGGATGAGCTTCTCGGCCTCCGTTCTCCTCTCTCTCCTCCTCGGCACTTGTGCAATCTAAAAATTAGATCCCCCCTCCCGTCTGGGCGGCCGTCATTAGGTATAAGTCCCTAATTAGGTCGTCAAATAACAACAGCCGTCCGATCGGAATCAAAACACATCCAACGCATATCTGCCGGCGTCGATACCATCGACGCGGGTCGATGGTATCGACCCGGCGGATTAGCGGAAGCTTTCCTTTCTTTTATTCTGAGCGCCTGTGGTGATCTCGATACCATCGACTTGGGTGTCGATGGTATCGACTCCTTTAGCGTCGGTTGTTGTCGTTTAGCGACGCTGTAGCTCTCCTTGTGTCGATGGCATCGACTTGCGTCGATGGTATCGACTTCATCCTTGCCAGCAGCCTGGAGACATCTCGATGCCATCGACTTGGGTGTCGATGGTATCGACTCTGTATTGCTCTTCTCGGCTGACAACCTGTGGCTTGGTCGATGGTATCGACATCCGTCGATGGTATCGACGGATGTAGATACTTGTTTTTCCTGAAATTGCACAACAAGACCAAATAAATCCACACGATTTATGATAAGTTGATCAATAATGCTTAAAATAATGAAATAAAGGGGATTTGATATAAAATGATGGCAAAGACCAAATAAAGTGAATTATGCAATAATATCCATGAAAATGAGTAATTAAGGCACAAAACACATATGAAAAAGGTCTATAAATGCGAATCAAAATCATCGCATCAAACTCCCCTAAGCTTAAACATTGCTCGCCCTTGAGCAACTAATCCTTAGAATAGAATTGTGAATGTCAACTAACAATCAAAACACCAACCCACCTCACAAATGACTCCCACTGGACGTTCTCAAACCGGCCTACCCTAATCACAGAACAGTAATTACCCTATAGGCGACAATAACCATCAATAAAAGAAATTATCCTTCAAACTGATGAACACTATCACATAAGGCAGTTATCATAATAAAGTTCGCCGATTCAGCCATGGTGCATCTTGTGATCACCTACTCTACGTTGCTCGCCCTAACTACCATCTACATGGAAGCAGTTCTCCTGATAAACATGAGTGAGGAGAAAATCACGGTGGCCTACCAATCCGAGCAACGGGTGGATGGAATGGGTGGTTCATGGGAGAATTTGGAAGTATTACACAGTTTCAAAATGCATATAACAAAATGCCCTACATGATGCAAATGCACATTAAGAATGCCCTACTGCCTAAAAGCGAGTGGAATGATGCATGCACTAACCTTCTACCTCAAAATGAGATAGAAATCTACTCAAGTCACATCATGTACTCAAATCCCCTGTTATACAAGTGATATCATTCCTTTCTCCCTCTTATTCCATTTCCTTCTAAATTCTCTTCTTTTTTTTTTCTTTTTTCTAACATTTTTTTCATATTTCCAGAATTTTTTTCTTCTATTTTTTTTTCTTTGCCCATATATCCATAATTGCTTAGAGATACATGTATAAGGCCATTTTCTTTCCAATTGGAGATCTTTGCTTTATTTCGAGGGTATGGAACAAATTAGATCACCTATTTAGGAAAACTGAGATACATGGTGTGCTTATGCATGAAAATCATGAAATTGTGAGTGCAACTACATGACATGCACCTAAGGGTAATGTGCATGTATCACTATATTTTTTTTCATTATTCTATGCAAAAACATGAAAATAATAATGCAAAACCTATCTACATGCCATGCACGCAAAAGAAATTGAAACTGCACTTTACTTCCAATTCTTGGGTGGATTATAGGAAATGGGGTGGAATGATCACAAGATTAAGTGACTGAACCTTAAAAGAAAATTATGTGTCCCTCCTTATTGACATGTGTAGTAGTTAAAAGGGTTCTTTCTCTTACATCTGATTAAGGTCTCATTACCATTTGATTAGGTTAGGCTCAAACAACCGTTACTATCCACTTTTCATGAGTCAATGCGGGTGTGGGTATGACATATTGCTTCAAAGTTGACATAATCAATCATTTTCATAGAAAAAGTTCCCCAAGGACAACCAAGTAAAGCTATCCAAATGACACAGAAAAATTTTTCAATTCCCTTAATTTCCCCATGAAAACAGCAAGATGACAATTTTTACGACATCCACAATTACACTAGATAGATGTGGATCCTAAATAAAAACTTAAAATTGCAAAAACAAATAACAAAGCTGAAACTAAAACAACTAAAGAAAAGATAAAAGATAGAGCTGTTCCAGCCACCCCCCTAAGCTTGAATCCGACTATGGCCTCATAGTCAAAAACCAACTTAAGGGTGGAACAGTGATACCCTGATCAATCTTGCGGAGGCGGTGGTGGGTAATGTGGTGCCGTAGGATCCCAAGACGGGTACTCCCCCTGGAAGCTTGGATCATAGTGGGTCCTCGGCGGAGGCTGTGGATAACCTCCAAAGTAGTCTCGACTCCAGTAGTGGTCGAAGAAGGGCTCCTGCTGCGTCTCTATCCGCTGCAACCGGTTGTGCATTTGTTCTTGGTTGGCGAGGATGAGCCGCTCGTTCTCGAACATAGCCCTTTGATTATCAAGCAACCGGCCCGTTGTCTCATGGATGCCGGTATACAAAGTCATATGCTGGTGCTGCGTCTGCTGGATGTCCTGCAGCATGGTATACATCCCTTGCATGGAGTAGGGATCCGCAGCTGGCTGTTCTTGCTGTGGTGATGGCGGCGGGGGCTGAGATGATGAAGATGCACCCGGGTGCATCCTAGGACGCTTCCGTGGTGCCACTCGTGCTCGAAGAGGTGTGAAAGCCTCCTCGTCTTCCTCCGCCTCGCCTTCTTGGTCGTCACCTCCTCCTTCTTCTTCCGAGGACTCGATGGCTATGATGGGCCATCGGAAATGCTGCTTGCCCTCGATGTGGAAGACGTCGTCCGGCAGGGATGCCTCCTGGTAAGCTTGGTTGACGTGGCAATGAGCGTACGCCAACCCGTCCCGGATAAGAATGAGGTTTGAACGGTGCAAGTGTTGCACGTTCACCTTACTCCGCGTAGAAATCGGAGTCATGGACTGAAAGTTCAGCCCCAAGTAAAGCGCCAACTTGGTGACAAGACCACCAAAGTGTATTGGAGCCTTCCTTGTGCTCCGCTTCACCGCCATGACGCGCTGTAACCAGAATGCTCCCCAGTTGCACTCTTGATGTTTCAGGAGGGCGTACAGAAAGAACAAGTCGCTCTCCTGAAACTTGCTCAAAGCAAGATCGCTCCGCCCGAAGAAAGTCAAGCTAAGCATCCTATGCAATACCCGGACGAACGGGTGCTCAAAATCAGCTACCGCGGCATTGTGGTAGCTCACGGTCTTCCCTGCCGGCACTGTAACTAGCTCGGCGAAGATTTTGTCGTAGTCGGTGCGGGCGTCGGGGCGTCGGTGATCGTGGCGGCTGTGGTTCCAGTTGAAGATGGCGTTGAACTGCTTCAACGTGATGTTGTAATTGTTGTTGAAGAGTCGGAAGGACACCCTTCCCTGGATCCACGTCTGGTCCGATGGCACCACGTCATTTGGTACGACACTGATATCAAGAGACGCCATGAACTCGGCCACCAGTTCCTTGTATGTGGGCCATTCGCCAAAGAACGGCTGCCCATCCACATGACAGTCCATCTCATATATGCGACCGGTGTGCCGCGCTTGCCCGGCCAACACATAGGCCAAGTTGGCCTCGAATCCCAGGTCCCTGATCATTCCCCGGTCCACATACCGGGTGGCCTCGAACTTCCGCTTCATTATTTCCTCGTATACCTTTCTTGCATCCATGTTGGCATGAATGAGGCGTGGACGAGAGATGGAAGCGGTCGGAGGAGGAACAAACTCCTCGATCTCCCTGGGGTGTGCGCTCGATGAAGATGCTCCGCCCGTATGCACCATGCTTGCGAGAAGAATGAGATTGGGAGAAAAGAACTCGGTGAAGATGGAGAGAAATTCTCCGCTCGGTGAAGATCTTCGCTCGATGACGCTTCTCCGCAGGCGTAGAGGGCTCGGGGGAGTGCTCGGCGCAATAGGAGATACTTGCTCTGAGGGTGTGATGTCATATGACGTTGCAAGTCCCCTTAAATAGACTTGATCGGCGCCCCTGTTGACCCGTCGATACCATCGACGCGGGTCGATGGTATCGACATGTCTCGCGGGTAGCCGCATCTGTCACTGGTATCTACGGCTGACGTTGGCTGGATCGAGAAACCCGGATCGATGACGTGTCGATACCATCGACTTGAGTCGATGGTATCGACGCAGCACCCGGATCGCTGACGTGGCTGTTGCGATCGTCGTCGATGTCTTCATGCAGATCGGTGACATGTCCGTCGATGCCATCGACGGGTGTCGATGGTATCGACTTGCTTTTATTGCGACACCTCCGTTTATTGCATTCAACCTGTGATGATGTCGATACCATCGACAAGGCCGTCGATGGTATCGAGTTGACTGAGCAAAATTCGTCTGAAAATCTCCAGAGATCTCGATGGTATTGACTGGGTTGTCGATACCATCGACACTTTTATTGCGACCTGCCTGTGACCATGTCGATGCCATCGACTCGGCCGTCGATGGTATCGACGCAGTGCGATTTCTGCTGGTGTCAACCTGAACCCATGTCGATACCATCGACTGATGTGTCGATGGTATCGACCCTGCCTGTTCCTGCACATTTAACAAACGGATCAAGGTATCATTTTTAAACTAAAAAGTAAACAAAATAAAAGCAAACTACACCTAACATTAAACTATCCTAATGTACCAATGGTTGCGTTGCCTCCCAACAAGCGCCCTTCTTTAGCGTCTTAGGCTAGACGTCGGTCCTTCTTTTCATTCATGTACAAGTGAAATGAGTTTAACCTCATTCACTTTCCTCTTATAGTTCTCACCAAAGTATAGCTTCAAGCGTTGCCCGTTCACCAAGAACGTGGCCTCTCCATCTCGCACGAGAATCGCTCCATGCGGTCTCACTTCTTCCACCTCGAAGGGTCCACTCCATCGGGATTTCAGTTTCCCGGGATGCAATTTGAGACGAGAGTTGAACAATAAGACACTGTCTCCTTTCTTGAACGTGCGCATCTCAATGTGGCGATCGTGAATCAGCTTTGTGCGATCCTTATAAATGCGGGCATTCTCATATGTCGTCATACGTAGCTCATCCAACTCATTCAATTCAAACATTCTTTTCCTCCCGGCCTCGTCATAGCGCAAGTTCAGCCTTCTTAGCGCCCAATGGACCTTGTGCTCCAATTCTACCGGAAGATGGCACGCCCGGCCATACGCCAACCTAAAAGGTGTAGTGCCTATAGGTGTTTTGTACGCCGTTCGATAAGCCCAAAGTGCATCCGGTAGCAATGCACTCCAATTCTTCCGTGTAGATGCTACGGTCCTTTCTAAAATCTTCTTGATTTCCCTATTTGATACCTCCACCTGTCCTTGCGTTTGTGGATGATATGGGGTGCCAATGTTGTTCTTGACCCCATATTTCTTCAAAAGTGAAGCGAATTTCTGATTTCGGAAGTGTGTGCCTCCGTCACTAATGATCATTCGAGGAATCCCAAACCTGCAGAAAATATTCTCTTTGACGAACCTGCACACTACATTCGAATCATTAGTCCTTGTGGGGATTGCCTCCACCCACTTCGACACATAATCCACCGCAAGCAAAATATAAAGATTTGAATTTGAGGACACAAAGGGTCCCATGAAGTCAATGCCCCATAAATCAAATACCTCGACTTCCTGAAACACATTCAGGGGCATTTCTTGTCTCCTTGAGATATTACCTGCGCGCTGGCACGGGTCACACTGCCTAACAAAATCATAGGCATCCCGGAACAAAGTGGGCCAATAAAGGCCGCTCTCCAACACCTTAGCTGCTGTCCGTGAGCTAGCATGATGTCCTCCCGTAGGTGACGCATGACAATGATGTAGAACACTTTCGTACTCTAACTCCGGCACGCACCTGCGAAGAATACCATCCCTGCATTGCTTCAACAGTATTGGGTCATCCCAAAAATAGTATCTCAATGAATGGAAGAATTTCTTCTTCTCTTGATAAGACCAATCTTCCGGGATGATCCCGCAAGCCAGATAATTCACAATATCCGCAAACCATGGTTCTTTAGAATCAATTTTTAAAAGTTGTTCATCGGGAAAAGTCTCGGTAATGGGTATATACAAACCTTGTTCATCCACCCTCTCTAACCTAGACAAGTGGTCAGCCACCACATTTTCAATTCCCGACTTGTCCTTGATTTCAATATCGAATTCTTGCAGGAGCAAAATCCACCTAATTAGTCTAGGCTTCGCATCCTTCTTCTCCATCAAATATTTTATTGCGGCGTGATCCGTCCACACAACCACCTTAGAACCCACTAAGTATTGCCGAAATTTCTCAAAAGCAAAAACAACAGCAAGTAACTCTTTTTCCGTGGTTGTGTAATTTAATTGAGCATCATTAAGTGTTTTTGAGGCGTAGAAAATCACAGCAGGCTTGTTATCTACCCTTTGCCCCAAAACAGCCCCCACAGCATAGTCAGACGCATCACACATCAACTCGAAAGGCTTTGTCCAATCCGGCGTTTGAACAACCGGAGCCGAAATCAGCTTTTCCTTCAAAACCTCGAATGCGTGAAGACATTTCTCATTGAAATCAAAAACTGCGTCTTTTTCCAACAATTCCGATAATGGCTTTGCGATTTTTGAAAAATCCTTGATAAAACGCCGATAAAACCCAGCGTGTCCTAAAAAGCTTCTCACCCCTTTTACAGAATTTGGTGGGGGTAGCTTAGAAATCACCTCAATTTTTACTGGGTCTACCTCTAGACCCTTGCTAGACACCTTGTGTCCTAGCACAATTCCTTCTGTCACCATCATGTGACATTTCTCCCAATTGAGGACCAAGTGTGTGTCCTCGCACAGCTGCAACACCTTATCTAAATTATAAAGGCATTCGTCAAAAGACGCTCCATAAACCGAGAAGTCATCCATGAAGACTTCGAGACACCGCTCCACCATGTCAGAGAAAATGGCGAGCATGCAGCGTTGAAAAGTCGCCGGCGCATTGCATAAACCAAACGGCATACGGCGGTAGGCGAAAGTCCCATAGGGACATGTAAACGTAGACTTCTCTTGATCCAAAGGATCAATAGAAATCTAGTTATACCCCGAGTAACCATCAAGGAAACAAAAATGCGACCGACCGGCTAAGCGTTCCAAAATCTGATCAATGAATGGCAAAGGAAAATGATCTTTCAGAGTTGCGGCGTTCAGTCGGCGGTAATCAATGCATACACGCCACCCGGTTACCAATCGGGTGGTGACAGGTTCATTAAGAAGATTTGTAGTGACAGTGATTCCCCCCTTTTTAGGGACTACCTGTGTGGGACTCACCCACGTCGAATCAGATATGGCATAAATAATCCCTGCAGCAAGCAACTTAATGACTTCCTTTTTGACAACCTCCATCATGCTTGGATTTAGACGTCTTTGAGGCTGTATGACTGACTTAGCTCCTTCCTCAAGCCGAATCTTATGTTGACAAAGTGTAGGGGAGATCCCCTTGATGTCCGCCACTGACCACCCAAAGGCTCCACGGTGGTTCTTGAGCACTATCAGTAGCTGCTCCTCCTCATCCGCACTCAAGTATGCAGAAACAATCACTGGCAACTTGTCCTCCTCAGCTAGAAAGACGTACTTCAAGTGCGGGGGCAATGGCTTTAACTCCAGATCAGGTGGGCAGATAAGGGATGATTGTAGCGGTGGGGGCAGTGTACCCAAATCTTCATAGTGCCTCGTGTAGAAACATGGAAGCATTTGAAGCATTTTGGCGCACTCCTTGAGTGAAGTACTCCGCATCCAATCATAAGTGACATTAAACAAACACGCCTCTAGAGGCAATTCCGGATATGCATCACAGACAGAAGTAATTATCACATCATCCTCCCACGAAGGTGGAATGTCCTCATTCTCATCATTTGGAAACCCGACAGCCTTGCATAAAGAGACAGCTTTCGTTTGCTCCATAAGGTCTACCGCCAAGGTCCCATTGTCTATCCTGCTCATCACATGGGCCATATCTAAAAATGGCTTCCCGAGACAAAGTGAGATATTGCTTTCCACATGCTTCACCATGTTGCACTGTGCCTTTGCTTTAGTAGATGTATTGCTGTTGGGCATGACCATCTCAAAGCGATCATCCGCAATGCCTAAGGTCAAGTGACCTCTCCCCATCTCCAAGATCATGTCAGCTGTAGGTTGAAATGGGTGACCAAGAAGTAACTCATTACCGTGTTCGTCCTGCATCTCCATCACAACAAAATCAGCAGGAAAAACAAAGCGGTCTACCTTTACCAAAACATCCTCACAGATTCCATATGGTTTCACCACAGAATTATCGGCCAATTGGATAGTCATATTGCTTGGCCTTGACTCCTTCAATCCAAGTTTCTTGAATGTAGAAAGGGGCATCAGATTGATGCTTTCCCCGGAATCACAAAGCGCTTCGCCAAATTTGAACTTCCCGATAAAGCATGAAATATTGAAACAGCCAGGATCCTGTCGCTTTGGCGGCAAAGTGCCCATAATAAAAGCACTCACTTGCTCCTTTAATACCACCACCTCAGTGTCGGGTATCTTCCTCTTCTTGGTGATTACATCTTTGAGAAACTTTCCATAAGACGGAATTTGTTCAATTGCCTCTAACAAGGGAATATTCACAGATAACTTTCTAAAGCTGTCCAGAAATTTTTTAAACTGTGCATCCACCTTTCTTGCTTTTGCACTATTGGGGTAGGGAACCGGAACGGTATGTGCTCTTTGATGAGGTGGCACATAGGAGGTTAATTTCTGTGGTTCCACCTCATTGGCTTGTCCTTCCTTACCATCTTCGGTTGTGTCATCAATTTGCTCTATGACTGGTGCAGGCTGCTCCTTAGCGGTTGCTTCTTCTACTGTGTCCTGCGGTGTGCTTGTGTCATCCGCCCTTGGATTAAGCACCTTCTTACCGCTCCTCAACAATATGGCCTTGGCCTGTTGGTTTCCCCCGGGAACATTGGTGTTCCCCGGAAAACCCGGATGTGCCGGCTTTTTCAAGCTTGCAATCTCCGCTGCCATCTGTGCCATTGAAGTCTCTATAGTCCGCATCTGAGCCCCGTGGCTCTGCAACGTCTGCCCGAACTGGTTCATGAATTCACCCTGCTGCTTTATTTGCTGCCCAAAAGTGTTCATCAACTCTTGATTTTGCTTTATGACTTGATTGAGCAACTCCGTGCTCTTGTCCTCCGTGACCGGTGCAGGTTTGGCGTCCGGATCTTGCAGGAAGTTGTTTGGATCTTTCCATGAAAATTTCTTGTCCTTCCGCCATGAGTAATCGTTGTTCCTGTACCCTTGCTGTTGCCTCATATACTTGACCTGAGCCTCATCCTCGGACTCATTGTCTTCCTTCTGCAGCAACTTCTTTGCGAGAAGATCCATCTTCTCATTCAGCTCTCTCATTGCCTTTGACTCACTGGCAACTCTTGCTTGCTCAACTGGGCCTCTTTCTCTTTCTCCCCAAGACTGCTTTCGTGCCATATTCTTCAGTATTTCCCAGCATCTTGTATCAGTGTTATTTAGAAAGAATCCAGAACTGGCCGAGTCCAAGTTGCTTCTATCATGCTCGGAGAGAGCAAAGTAGAAGATCTTCACTTGGGTTTCCTTGTCCAATCCATGATGTGGACATCTCCTCAACATGACTTGAAATCGCTCCCAAGTCTCAGAATAGGTTTCACCCGCCTGTTGGGTGAAATTGTGGATCTTTCGGATCATATCATTGGTCTTCTCAGGAGGGAAGAACCTCTCGAAGAAAACCTCCACCATGTGATCCCATGACTCAACAAACTCATCGTCTAGGTTGTGGAGCCACTCTCTTGCTACTCCCGCCAAGGAACTGGGGAATAACTTGAGATAGAGCACATCCTGCGGAAAGCGATCTATCTTCACCATATCGCAGTTCTCCACAAACTGACTAATATGTGCCACTGGATCTTCATTTTTCAGTCCGTGAAATGCATTAGATTTGACCAAGTTAATCAGTGCTGGGTCGATCTTGTATGTAGGTATGTTTAGCCCCTGTTTCTTTATAGGCCCTTTTGATGCAGAGGAAGAAGACGCCTTGATCTTCTCCCATATTGTCTGTGCTTCAGCCATTACTTCTTCTTGTTCTTGCTCAGATTCAGAATTTGTATCACTATGGTGTTCCTCCTCGTAGTAGCCCTCGTCCTCTGGTCCCGCAGATGGAACCTCAGGTGTGCGATTCACGTAGTCTCGACTACGTGTGTGCACCATGCAAAGTACCTGAAATATGGAAATAGGGGTTCAGTACAATGCTTTGAACGAGACAACACAATTATAGAGAAATAAAGGAATTTTTGAAATTGTTTTAAAGTAAAATAAAAAAAAATGTGGCCTAGAATGGCCGCTCTTAGCACTCAAAGTGCCAATAATTCGCCGTATCCCCGGCAACGGCGCCAAAAACTTGACATGTATTTTACTACGCGCTTAAACGCAAGTATACGCGTCGAGTAATATAGGCCTTGTGAGGCCCGAGTCGAACTCAGGGATACGTGAATTATTGGAGACTTCTACTAACTAATCGCAATCAGCTAGACCGATTAACAAAGTAGGGTTTTGTTGTTCAAATTAAAAGAAAATAAAAATCAAACAAAGAAAACAATCGATTAAAGGTTAATTTAATCAATTAAAAGGGATATCTTTAGGATGGCGGTTTCACCGCAGGTCAACATTGTATTAGATTTCATATAATTCCTCACACTTCTCTCTCTATCCGGGTAGTGGCCTGAATTGAGAATTACCCACTGTCGTGGTGTAATCCACTACTTAGATTTAGGTTGATTCCATCGTCATAGTAATCATTCCCCTAAACTAAGCGCATTAAGATCGGTCCCTCAGTTCCCACCATTAATTTTACAACTCCTTTGTCAAGGGTTTTATTAATTAATGTAGAATTCGTTTCTTTTCAACCGTTAATCCTTCTGTCGAAGTGATTAAGGGCATTAATTTATTATTATGGTGATCAAGCATAAAAATAGCAACAGAGAAAACGAATTTATACCACGGATATGAGAGAAAAATATGAATTATCAATATAAAATCATCATACAATGTATCCCCGGGCTACTCCCGGTCCTAAAGATTGAGGGTTTTAGCCTCTCATGTTCATCTTACACAAATACATGGTAGAAATTGGGGAATTCATAAGAAAAACGTGAAATAGATGGGAAAACCCCTGAACGGAGAAGAACCGGTGGATCCTTGGCGTAGAACACAAGCTTTCCCCTCCTGTCGGTGGTGGAAATTGTCTTCGGCAGCGTCCGAATCACCCGGGATGAGCTTCTCGGCCTCCGTTCTCCTCTCTCTCCTCCTCGGCACTTGTGCAATCTAAAAATTAGATCCCCCCTCCCGTCTGGGCGGCCGTCATTAGGTATAAGTCCCTAATTAGGTCGTCAAATAACAACAGCCGTCCGATCGGAATCAAAACACATCCAACGCATATCTGCCGGCGTCGATACCATCGACGCGGGTCGATGGTATCGACCCGGCGGATTAGCGGCAGCTTTCCTTTCTTTTATTCTGAGCGCCTGTGGTGATCTCGATACCATCGACTTGGGTGTCGATGGTATCGACTCCTTTAGCGTCGGTTGTTGTCGTTTAGCGACGCTGTAGCTCTCCTTGTGTCGATGGCATCGACTTGCGTCGATGGTATCGACTTCATCCTTGCCAGCAGCCTGGAGACATCTCGATGCCATCGACTTGGGTGTCGATGGTATCGACTCTGTATTGCTCTTCTCGGCTGACAACCTGTGGCTTGGTCGATGGTATCGACATCCGTCGATGGTATCGACGGATGTAGATACTTGTTTTTCCTGAAATTGCACAACAAGACCAAATAAATCCACACGATTTATGATAAGATGATCAATAATGCTTAAAATAATGAAATAAAGGGGATTTGATATAAAATGATGGCAAAGACCAAATAAAGTGAATTATGCAATAATATCCATGAAAATGAGTAATTAAGGCACAAAACACATATGAAAAAGGTCTATAAATGCGACTCAAAATCATCGCATCAGAGCTTCAGACTATGCTGGGACGGATGATCCAGCGGATGCAGATCTGTGGCTGAAAAGTTTTGAGAAGGCTTTCCGGATCCTCGACATCCCTGAAGCAGACAAAGTCAAGCACGTTGTCTACCTTTTGAAAGGTAGTGTTGGTCACTGGTGGACCATCGAGGAGGAGAAGCAACCCGGTGAGGCGATCAGTTCGGAGGTCTTTCAGCGCGAGTTCGTCAGCAGATACTTTCCGAAGATGTATCTGGATGAGAAGATCAGTCAGTTTGAGAGCCTGCGACAAGGAATGATGAACATCACTGAGTATGAGGCCAAGTACATGGATCTATTGAGGTTTTGTCCTCACATGGCGGCAACAGATGAGGAGCGGATCAGACGTTTTGAGAAGGGTCTGAGTGCTGAGCTGACAACAGTTGTTTCTACGTTGGAGAAGTGTGAGTGGTTTGCTACGTTTGTGGAATCTGTCCGGAGGATTGAACGGTCAGTTAGGGAGAAAAGAGAATCCATGTCTAAGAAGAGGCCTGCTCAGTTCCAGGGACAGAGGTTTGGTGGCTTTAAGAAGTCAAGGTTTTCAGCACCTTCTGTGATGAGAGGTTCCAGTGTACCAATCGCAGTGGTCTCCTAGTAAGGGAAGAGGTTATGTTTCTTCACCGTCAAAGGCACATAGTACGGCTTCTGTGGTAGTGATAGGGCCGTCTAGGCCACAACAGCAAGACCAGTCATGCCATCTGTGTGGGCAGATCGGGCATTGGAGGTCAAACTGCCCAAATAGATATGTTGAAATGACACAGCAGCCAAGGCAAAATCAACGAGGGTCGGATAGACAGCAGCCCAGTAGTAGCAGAGGGCGAGGACGCGGTCAAGCATCGCAAGCGGGATCGTCTGCTCAAGGGAGCAGAGGACGTGGACAGCAAGCAACAACTCGATTCTATGCTATGAGTCAGCCGGAGGCGATAGTCAACTCGCGAGTGGTGACAGGTCAGATGGAGTTATTTCATTCTGATATGTCTTCTTCTTGCTTTATATCTATTCTGGTTGACTCGGGTGCTACACACTCTTTTATCGCATATAGTATGCTTGAGAACTGTCGTTTGCCTGTTAATTGTAAGAAGGATAGCTTGTTGTTAGAAACCCCTCTTGATGGTTCCTCGATGCTTTGAGAAGAGTGTCCATCTTCTGTCTTATCTTTTTCGAGACGTAGTATACAAGTGGATCTTATACCACTTGATATGCATGGTTTCGATGTGATCCTTGGGATGGATACCTTAGAGAAGTATAAGGTTGTTTTGGATTGTGGTTCTAAGAAGGCTGTGTTTGATGATGATGGAGAGAAGTGGATCTTCCAAGGAGATAGGAAGATTCTTCTGACATGTCTAGTATCTGCTATGTTGGCAGAGAAGTTGTTAAGACAAGGATGCGAGGCGTTCTTAGCTCACGTGGTGGATATCAAGGTGAAGGGTCCTAGCCTTGAGGAGGTGTCGGATGTCTGAGAGTTTGCGGATGTGTTTCCTGATGAGTTCCTTGGTGTTCCTCCACCCCGAGAGATTGATTTTGAGATCAATCTGGTCCCGGAAACACAACCAGTTGCACAGACATCATATAGGATGGCTCCAGTGGAGATGGCAGAGCTTAAGAAGCAGTTGTAAGAGTTGTTAGAGAAAGGTTTCATCTGACCGAGTACATCGCCTTGGGGTGCTCCAGTGTTGTTCGTTAAGAAGAAAGATGGATCAATGCGGCTATGTATAGATTACCGACAATTGAACAAAGTCACGATCAAGAACAAGTACCTGTTGCCAAGGATAGATGATCTGTTCGATCAGTTACGTGGTGCTACAGTGTTTTCAAAGATTGATCTACGGTCCGGATATCATCAGTCGAGGATTAAGGCGGATGACATACCAAAGACAGCTTTTAGGACGAGGTATGGTCACTTTGAGTTTGTGGTTATGCTGTTTGAGCAAACCAATGCACCTGCTGCTTTCATGGATTTGATGAACAGAGTCTTCCGTCCGTTTCTAGATCAGTTTGTTGTGGTCTTTATAGATGACATCTTGATCTATAGTCGGGACAGGTAAGAGCATGAGTGACATCTTCGACTAGCATTGACTCTTCTTCGTCAACATCAGTTGTACGCCAAGTTCAGTAAGTGTGAGTTCTGGTTGGAAGAAGTAACTTTCTTGGGTCATGTGATATCTGTAGAAGGAGTCAAAGTGCACCCAAAAAAGGTGGAGTCTGTTGCAGAATGGGAACAGCTGAAGAAGCCGACAGAAGTTCATAGTTTCCTGGGTTTGGCAGGATACTACCGGAGGTTTATCAAGGACTTCAGTACGATTGTGTTACCGATGACAAAGTTGACCAGAAAGGATGTACCTTTTGTTTGGGATGATCGTTGCCAACAAGCCTTCCAAAGTTTGAAGGAAAAGCTGACTAGTGCTACAGTGCTAGTGCTGCCAGAGCCTAGAAAGGGCTATGTTGTTTTCTGCGATGCTTCCAAGAAAGGCTTAGGTTGTGTGCTGATGCAGGAAGATCATGTGGTCTCTTTTGCCAATAGCTTAAGAAACACGAGGAGAACTACCCGACTCATGACTTGGAGTTAGCAGCGGTGGTTCATGCATTAAATATTTGGAGACACTATCTTTACAGGGAAGTGTGTCAGATCTTTACAGATCATAAGAACCTGAAGTACATCTTTTTGCAGAATGAGCTAAACATGTGACAGCACCGATGGATGGAGCTAATCAATGATTATGACTGCACCATCAAGTATCATCCTGGTAAGGTGAACATGGTAGTTGATGCGCTTAGCTGAAAGTCTTCTTCTCTTTCTTCAAAGAAGACACAATTAAGTTCCCTGGTATGCCATGGACGGGATATGTTTGTCTCTTTGCGGCAGATGAATGTGCAGATGGAAGTTTCCTTGTTAGCTAGACTTTTAGCACATATGCAAGTCAAGCCTACGCTGAGATAGCAGATCAAAGATGCACAAAAAATAGATGATACCGTACAGTTGATCATATCAGAGTTTGGCAGCGAAAAGCATGATGGGTTCCATAAGTCTGAGGATGGACTAGTTTTCTATCATGATAGGATGGTGGTCCCCGATGATGATGATCTGAGGAAGCTAGTGCTCGAGGAAGCACACACATCGATGTATGCTATGCATCCAGGAGTCACCAAGATGTATCATAGTCAGAAAGACTTGTATTGGTGGCCCGGTTTGAAGAAAGATGTAGTCGAGTTTGTGGCTAGGTGTGTGGTATGTCAGAAAGTCAAGTATGAGCATCCGAATCGGGCAGGTACGTTACAACCCCTGCCGATACCGTAGTGGAAATGGGATCATATAACCATGGATTTCGTAGTTGGTCTGCCCAGGACAACTAGGAATCATGATTCCATTTGGGTAATAGTGGACAGATTGACAAAGTCTTCCCAATTCATACCGGTAAAGACAACGTATACAGCCGAGAAGCTCGCTCAGATATATGTGGATGAGATAGTACGTTTGCACGATGTTCCAGTAATGATAGTTTCCAACAGAGGTCCTCAGTTCACGAGTCGTTTTTGGGAATAGTTGCACAAAACATTGGGAACATAGTTGAGGTTCAGTACCGCTTTCCACCCGCAGATAGATGGACAGTCTGAGAGGACTATTCATACTTTGGAGGATCTCCTTTGGGCTTGTGTTTTGCGGTTCCTAGGCTGTTGGGACATGCATCTCAGTCTGATAGAGTTCGCCTACAACAATAGTTATCAGCAGAGCATTGACATGGCTCCTTATGAGGCCTTATATGGAAGGAAGTGCAGATCTCCGTTGTGTTGGTATGAGTCTGGTGAATATTAGCTTTTGGGTCCTGAGTTAGCACAGAAGACAACAGAAAAGATCAAGGTGATACAGTAATAGTTGAAAGTGGCACAGGACAGACAGAAGTCTTATGCAGACTATCACCGACGACCTTTGGAGTTCTAGGTAGGAGACAAAGTGTATCTTAAAGTCTCGCCGTGAAAAGGTGTGCTAAAGTTTGGCCGGAAGGCTAAGCTAGCACCCAGATATATGGGGCCATACCCGGTCATAGAATGAGTTGGCAAGGTAGCTTACAAGTTGGAGCTGCCGCTAGAGTTGCACAGGTTACACCCAGTGATCCATGTCAGTATGATGAAGAAAATTCATCCGGATACAGGGTCAGTAATACAACCCGATCAAGGTGAGATTAATAAATATGTGACCTACGAGGAAGGTCATGTGATGATCCTTGATAAGAGAGTTAAGAAGCTGAAGAGGAAGGACCTGGTTCTTGTAAAGGTTCTTTGGCATCATCGTGGTGTTGAGGAAGCCATGTGCGAGCTTGAGGAAGAGATGTGGAGGAAGTATCCCTCACTTTTCTCTTTGGATTTCAAGGACGAAATCCCTTTGTAGAGGGTTATTTTGTAAGGACCCTGACCTCTGCTTAGGGCTTATCCTATTTGCTTTGCTTAACCCTGATGCTTGGTTGCTTGCTAATCACCTTTAGTGGTGATTAGGGTTTGTTGGTGTTTTGTTGGGAGTTGGAGGTTCTACTTGCAATTAACCCAAGTCTAGGGTTTGTGGGCAAGTTTGTCACCTTGTGAGGTGTTCCTCCCTCTCCTTGCTTCCTCTAGTGTTGAGAGGAAGGGTTGGGCTCGTTGCTTGAGTTCCTTTGGGCTTGTTGGGCCTTGTGGTGCATTGCCTTTGCATCTTTGGACCTTTTGTCGGGCAAGAGTGCCTTGTGTCGGCCTAGGTGTGTCGGCCTGTGCTTGTGTCAGCCTGTGGTGTGTCGCCCAGGGTGTGTGTCGGCATGTGGTGTGTCGCCCAGGGTGTGTGTCGGCCATGGTGTGGGTGTGTCGGCCATGGTGTGGAGGTGTGTCGCCCATGGACCCTTTGAATCTCTTTGACCTCGTTTGTGTCACCACTAGTGGACACTTGGTGCTTGATGCTTGCATGTGGCAATGGCCTTGGACATGTGTTTAGGACAAGCTAGAGTGGTGGCATTGCACATGGACAAGTATCCCTAGGTGGGTGACACCCTGCCTTATCTTTCCTTGGTTTCTCCTCCATCCTCTCCTATATATGTGCTTCCTTTCTCTTGCTAAGGACCCCTTTAGTTCCTTAGTCTCCCTCTCCTTGGTACATGACACCCTCTTCCTTTGCAAGCTTGGTGGCCGATCCTTGCCTTGGAGTCTCCTTCTTCCTCTAGTGGTGGCCGAACCCTAGAGTGCCTTGCTCTCCTTGTGGTGGCGCTTGGATCTAGGAGCTTGGAGCTTGCTTAAGGCGGGTTACATAACTCCTAACCCTAACTACACTACCTTCTTTTATGTTTTTATATGTTGCTTATGATCATATCGGCTATGCATGTTTCTAGTTTAGTTTCTTGCTTAGTTGTACCTTATTGGCCGAACCATGTTCTAGGGTTTCTTGTTGAGCAACACCCCTTTCTCTCCTAGGTCTAGAGGAGTGAGCTTGAGTTCTATTAATATGGGAAATACTCCTCTCTCGTTTAAGTTGAGAGGTGAGCTTGTGTTCTAGTGGCTTGAGCAACACCCTCCTCTCACCATGGACTTCAAAGGTGAGCTATGTGGTGGTTGTGAACCTTGGTTAGGGTTGGTCCTTGTGTTGCCCGATTGGTGATAAGAAGCTAGGCAAGACCCCTCTCTCTTGGGTGTTGAGAGGTGAGCCTTCTTCTTGATCCATTAGGGTTTTGGTGCCCTTGTGCTTGAGGTTGGTGATGACCTTGTGGAGTTGCATTTTGGCCGATATGGCTTGGGGCTGGTCACTACTACCGAAATAGCATTCAGTGTCGCTTTTCTGGGCGTCGGTTATGTAGGAAAACCTTTGCCTATCATATTAGGCGTCAGTTATTTAGACTAACCGACATCTATATTCGAAGACCAGCCAGACACGGGTACCGCTTTGTATTCAGCGTCGGCTGTGTATAACCAATCGATGCCTAAAATCGCCCGCAAAATCCAATTTTCGAGCAAAACAAATTTGGGTCACATACATCGTCGGTGTTTTAACTATTCACCGCCGCCTATTTAAAATGAAATTTTGCGTGAAAAGTTCCACTTTCGGTGTCGGTTATCCTTAGATAACCGATGCTGATAATGGTTCCCGCCAATTAATTTAGGGTAAAGATTGTCTAATTGGACGTCGGTTTTTTATTAGAAACCGAAACTGAAGATAATAGGCGTCGGTTTTCGTATATAACCGACACCGTTTACCAACTTAATAGACCCGATCACCCGGCTCTTCCCCCTTTCTTCCTGTTTCATCGTGAATTTTGCTGCTGTGCTCCACGCCCCCCACTATTGCTGCTGTTGTGCTCGCCCGCCGCCGCCGCATCCTCTGCTACTACCGCCACCGCATCCTCTGTTGTTGCTGTGCTCCACGCCCCCGGTCGTTTGTTGCTGCCGCTGCCACTGCTGCTCAAGCTTCTCCATGCGTTGCTGACGCTGGTGGTCCTCTATGCGCTCCACGTCGCATCCTCTGCCGGTCCGCCACTGCTGCCGCCGCTCTTCTCCACACTAGCTCTAGGTAGCACTACCTCTTTTCTTCCTTCTCCCTAGCTATTTACCAACATGCAGCAAGCACGGCCATGGCTGTGTTGGCCAACCACGGCCGTGCTGTCCAGCACGGCCATGGTAGGCCAACACTGCCATGGCCGTGCTTGCTGTTGGTAAGGATATGAACAAATTTTTATGTAATGCTTTATGTAAATCTTAGGATATGAACAAATTTTTTTCTTGCATATATTTGTTCTTCTAATCCTAATGTTTGACTTAATTCAGTAAATTTTGATGCATGTTGAAACAAGATTTAAACTTGTCAATTCTAGCATCCTAATTTGATTTTATTAAACCTAACATTGATGAAACCCTAACATCAATTGTGATAGGTGGTACACATTTATTATATATAAGAATGACATCACATGTGTTTGTTGGCCTAGAAACCCGTCCAAGATTTACTCATTAGGAGTAAATCTTGGATAGTCCCCGGTTTGGGACTGTTCTTGAACACCTAATCTCACTTAGGATGTAAGTGTATAATGTTTATTGGGTTTTCGAGAAAATTTTGGTAGCATTCCCCGTTTGTTCTCTAAGTACATATGTACTTAGAGAACAGCGGGGAATTGCTGCCGAAATTTTCTTGAAAACCCAATACACATTATACACTTACTAGTGAGATTAGGTGTTCAAGGATGGGATAGGTGGTACACATTTATTATATATAAGAATGACACCACATGTGTTTGTCGTCCTAGAAACCCATCCAAGATTTACTCATTAGGAGTAAATCTTGGATAGTCCTCGGTTTGGGACTGTTCTTGAACACCTAATCACTAAATTATATACTGTTTGTATGGAGTCCGGCTTCATTGTAGATAATAGGAGTAAATCTTGGATAGGATGTAAGTGTATACCCTAATATTTTCCTAATATATACTTGTTTTCTCTTTGATCATAGAATGGATAGATCATGGATGTCCATTCACAATCGCTGCACCCCAGAGTTTATATCTGGTCTTGATCAGTTATTAGATTTGCTGAGGAACATAGGAAAAAACCTACAGATAGGTTCTACTGTCCATGATTGTCACACTCTAATGCAACAAATATTGCCCGTGGCAATTCGATCTATATTGCCGAAGCATGTAAGGTTTGCAATCACCAGACTTTGTTTCTTTTTCAACAGTCTATGCAGCAAAGTTATTGACCTTGATACTCTCGATAATTTGCAAAGAGAAGTGGTTGTTACCGTATGTCAGCTTGAGATGTATTTCCCTCCTTCATTCTTTGATATCATGGTACATCTTGTTGTCCACTTGACTAGGGAAGTTAAAATGTTGGGACCAATTTTCTTGCATTGGATGTATCCCTTTGAACGATACATGAGCATTTTTAAAGGTGATGTTCACAACTGTTATCGGCCTGAAGGGAGTATTATTGAATGTTATGTGGCGATAGAGGTTATGGATTTTTGCAATGACTTTCTGAGTGGTAATAACACTCCTGTTAATGACAAGAATATTGAGGAGGGCAAAGGAATTTTGGGATCACGGGTGAAAGTAATCAGTCGTGAGCAGTTGGAACAAGCTCACTTGTATATTTTACACAACATGGACGAAGTGAGTGTTTATATCGAGGAACATACCAATTTCATCAAGAGACAACATCCTCGAGCAAGTTCAATGTGGCTTGCTAGAAAGCATAATAAGACTTTTACTAAGTGGTTTGAAGATAAAGTCTTACATCAACTATCTCAAACACCAAATGATATTACAGAAACTATCAAATGCCTCGCCTTTAAACCAAAACCAAATGTTATGTCTTATGAAGGGTTTGACATTAATGGGTTCACATATTACACAAAGCGCCAAGATGATCAGAGTGTCGTCCAAAACAGTGGGGTCACTCTTCAAGCGTCGACTATGTATTTTGCAAGTGCAAAGGATAAGAGTCCACGTGAAGCTAAAATGTCATATTACGGTTTCATTGAAGACATATGGGAGTTTGACTACATAGATTTCAGAATTTTGCTCTTTAAATGTAATTGGGTTGATAACATCAAAGGAGTTATAGTGGATGAATTGGGTTTCACTTTGGTGAACTTTGAAAAGATTGGTGAGAAGGGTGAACCATTCATATTGGCATCACAGGCGAAACAAATATTCTATATCGATGATCCTACAAATGATAAATAGTCAGTTGTTCTTCATGGTAAAAGACAGTTCATTGAAGATCTTATAGATGAAGAAGAGTACTATGATAAGTATGATGACTCCAGTCCATTCTCAGTTGGGTTGCCAACTCCACAAAATATTGAAGCTAATGATGACTTATATGTGCGCGGAGATCACAATGAAGGATTGTTAATTGATAAAAGATCACAATTTTAGAGACATGTATGTTTATATTTTTTAACAAATGCTAGTTAATACAAATGCTAAATGTTTGCCTTTTTCTGGTTAATACAAATGCTAAATGTTTGCCTTTTTCTAGTTAATACAAATGCTAAATGTTTTCCTTTTTAATGACATTTTCAGATGGCTGACCATGATGAGCATGATGTCCATGATGAGCATGCTGTCCATGATGAGCATGCTGTCCATGAAGAGCATGGTGAGGATACCAATGTAAGTTCTAAAAACATATCCTGTATTTCTATAAAATTCATTATCTTCTAGTTATGTCATATATCCCATATTTCTATATTGCGCTAATTCAGTGGGTTTATTTTTGTCAATTTTTAGGTTGATGATGCACATGTACCCACTGAAGCACTGGAGCAACTTGATGTGCAACACCAAACACTTAACAAGAAAAGGGGCATCACTCTGTTGAAGAAGTTAATAGCACTGAGTGGTAGTGGATCCAAATTGGTTGTGGATTTCGATAATGGAGGAAATGAAATTGGAGTGAACCGCAATAATTTTGTAAACTATCTTGGGTGTGTCACTCGAAGCCATTGTGGTGTTAAGTATGATAATTGGCATAAAGTTCCTCAGGGGAAGAAAGACTTGATATGGAAGAATTTATGTGTGAGTTATTATTATTTGCAATTCTATTTTGTATATTACAAATTATATTATTTGCAATTCTATTTTTGGATACTAGTTAATAAGAATTCTATTTTACAGAATATGTTTGCATTCGATGAGAAGCTGCATCGTAAAAGCATGATGCAACGTGCTAGAAAGATGTTTAGGAACTATAGGACAAATCTGAACAGAGAATACATAAAAGATGGTGATAAGAAGAAGAAGTCAGCCCTTGAGCAGTGGAACTTCTTGGACAAAGAAGATTGGGACAATTTTGTTGCTTCAAGAAAATCTGAAGAATTCAAGGTATTAGGCGTCACTCCCAATTTAATTAATATATGTTGTATTCACCTATTCAAGATTAACATTTATTGCTACTAACCAAATCATTAATGTGCATACTAACTAGGCCCTCAGTGATGCGCAAAAAGCAAGGCGTGCACTGAATGTGCATGACCACACTATGGGTCCAAAGGGCTATGCAAGCGTTCGCCAAAGACTACAGGAGGAGTCTACGGCTACTCAGGAGTCTGCTCCTACTCAGGAGTCTGCCACACCCATGCCTCGCCATGATATCTGGATAGCTGGGAGGAAAAACAAGAAGGGTGAAATAAAGAAGCCCGTAACTGCTGAGGCGGCTGCGAAAATGGTAAAATACAACTCTTAGAGCAATCGTTTGAATATTGATTATTTGTGGTGTTAACTTACCAATTTATGTTGATGGTGATTAGCGGGAGCTGCACGAGAAGAGGAAACAAGGCACGTTCATCCCTCAGGGCACAAGGGATGAATTGACAGTTGCTCTGGGTAACCCAGAGCATCCTGGACGTGTTAGGGGTGCAGGCGTTGGTGTGGGCATCAAAACATTCTTTGGGCCATCCCAGTGCAAACCCAGAGCGGGACTTTCACAAGAAGAGGTAACCTATTCTTTTTTTAGAATGTTACTGCAAAAGGGAATTCAATAATAAGAAGCTAATGTTTCTTTTATCCATGTATAGGAGAATAAGAGAGTCGAGGATATAGTTGCTAAGAAGGTCAATGATATAGTTGCTGAGAAGGTCAAGGAAGAAATAGTGCGGTGGTAGGCATCTCAGGCTTCCAATCAGCCTATGACGACCCACTCTTCTCCTGATGCACAGACTGGGAGTAATCCTGGAGACCCATCGCCTAGCACGTCTGCTGTAAGTATTGTTTATGACATTGTAGCTAGTCTTTTCAAGATGATATGTTCGAAAGGTGATATGTATATATGTATAACATTCTTTACGTAAATTTGTAGGCATTGAAGCCATGCTGCTTAAGAATGCAAGACTATGTTGTTGCAGAGGTGAATGCTTACCAGTCCCTTCCTGGGGCAACGTTTCATGGGACTCCAATGCCGCAGGGCTACGTTCGTGTGAGCCTGATATGTGTCTTACCCGATTGGAGGGAAGCTGCATTGCCATATGCCCACCCAGATATTGATACACTTGGTGAGGCAGAAGGCGGGGTGATATTGTGGCCCAAAGCAGATGTCGTCTACACTACTGAAATTGTAAGATAAATTTACATTACTTTAGATTGTTAATGTGTATATATGAGGTCAACTGATCTGAAATTATATATACAGGTTAAAAAGAAGACACCTGGAGCACCTAGGCCTCCACCTCCACTTCCTGCATTACCAAGTTGGGTTCCAACTGACCTAAAATACCCGTTAGGTCCTGCTTGTAGGGGAATGGCATGTTGGCTACGGGCACATAATATACATTGCCCTATAATTGTTTCTTTAGAAGCAGATTATGCAGGTCAATCATACGATAGCTCTTTATTTATACAAGATATTATTGAGCTGTTTATGTATGATTGGTTGAATACATCAATGATAGAGACATGGATAAGGTGAGATCTTGTTTATACATCCATATACCTTGTCTAAGATTCGGTGATCTGGTTTCTTATATATTAATGTATACATAATACATGTTTTGCAACTACTTTGTCAAAGATCAATGCAAACAATTTGCATTTGATCATGTGGGATTTTTGATTCCATCATTGATTAGTATGGTAGCTAAAGACCCGGATAGTGTTCAACAATATTGTATATATGCTTTTACAGTTTTCAGTCAGCAAAAGAAGATGATAATAATAGCTCCATTCAATGTCAAGTAAGTTTACTTTATTTATAATTTGGACTTAAGAAAATTCCATTTTTATTGTGCATTTTGAGTTATTAATTTTTAACTTTTTTACCTCTAGCAGTAGACATTGGGAGTTACTAGTTATTGTCCCCGGGACATTCACTGTTTATTATCTAGATCCTGCGGGAAGTACATTGAACACTAAAATTGGACACATATTGAGAATGCCATTAATCTGGTGAGAAATATTTCATTTTTATATCCGTTAACATCTGTTATTACATTACTATTTAATTATGCAATTTACTGTGTTACATTAACATGTAGGGGTTTAGATGCATTCAAAAATGCTGGAGGAAATGTCCCAAGGAGAAAGAACCAGCCAATAATTTGGGAGAATGTAAAAGTAAGTTCTCGACTCCAATGTATATATTATTTATGTGAACTGTGCTTAGTTGTATTTTTTAATATTTTGTATGTTTCAATTTATAGTGCGCTACACAAGACAACGGCTGGGCATGCGCATACTATGTGATGCGATTTATGCAGATGATTATCCGACATGCCGCATTGGATATTAATACCATACATGAGGTATTATATATAGTCTCATTAGTTAGTATGAAATATATCAATCTTATTTTTATATTATTACTTATATATATACATCATTCTCTTTGTAGGTGTTTAAAACTGACCACACTATAGGTAAACGCTTAAAAAATGTACATGCTCCATATACGATGGAAGCATTAAACGAAATAAGAGAAGAATGGGCAAAAGTCATACAAGCAATGGCGATTGTAAGATATAATTGGGATGTTGATAGCGATGCTGAATGATATTTTGTAAATGAATATTTCTGAATGTTTCTACATGTATTTGAATGTTTCTACATGTATTTGAATTTTTCTACATGTGTGAATGTGAGAATTGAATTGATGTCTGAATGTATCTACTTGTGTGAAAAAATATTTGTTGATTTTGCAGGTTTGTGGCCTGTTTGTAGGCTGATATCAATGGATGTCGTAAACCTGCAGTTCAGAAAACTGAACTGCAGGTTCTCATCCTACTGACCAGCCACAGCAGGCCTGCAAACTAATAAGAAAAAAAAAATTAAAGTATAGACGTCGGTTATTTATAGAACACCGTCATCAAATTCCTACAACGTCGGTTATTAGATAAAATTGACACCTAATATGACAAACAACCCGACCGTGCAGGATAGCACGACCATGGTGGAAAAGGCGTCACTTATTAGTACAAAACCGACACCTATAGTACTAAACACGGCCGTGCAGCGAAGCACGGCCGTGTCGTCTGGGTGTATGGCGTCGGTTGTTAAGATGTTAACCGACGCAGAAAGTGTCCTAGGTGGTGCTCTTTTTTGTGGCGCGAACCTTATAGACGTCGGCCAACTATATATAACTGACGCCTATATGTCAGATAGGCGTCGGTTAGAAAACCGACGCCAAAGAGTTCGACCTTTAGCGGCGCCCACATAGGCGTCGCTTGAAAACCGTCGCCACAGGGGGTTAAACAGCTGACGCCAAAGGTTGTTTCTGTAGTAGTGGGTGTTGCCCGATACCCCTCTTTACTTAGAGCCTTAGACGTTATGTTGTTGTAGCTGTGTTGGGAGATACACTCTGGACCTTAACCTTTATGTGTCAGGTGTCACACTATGTCGAAAGCCCTGCCCGATACATATGGTGCACGTTACACCTGATGCACAGCACGCCTAGGCTCTGCTGCCCGACAAGCTTTATGGTCGTTGCACGAGATACCCTTTGGCTGAGCTGCACGCTCTGTTTGCCCATTAGCCATTACACCTTTGGACGATATGGGGCTCAGTGGTTAGCTGCGTGCTGGGCGTCATAGCATCTTGGTGATGCACGACAAATGATTGACATTGTACGATACCCTAGTGCACGTTACACCTTGCACGATACGCCCCTTAGGCTCGGTTGCACGATAGACCTTGTTGCCCGTTACACTTGTGGGTGCACAACGCACCGTTGCACGACACCTGAGGTGTGCGACGCCTAGAGTTGCCCGATACACCCAGGGGTGATAGCCGTTTTTCCTTGCTAGTTTGGTGTGGCCGATAAGAGGCTAGAGTGTTGGGCGATAGGGGAGAGTACCATGTCCGATACTACCTTTGGTGAGGGTAGTGGGTGTTTTTAGTGAGGGTCTTGTTCCTTATATGGAAATCGATATGCTAGATCTTGTTTCATGTTGTCACGTGTGGTTATGATGGTGACCCTTGATATGCTCAATAATAGTGAGGTGTTTGATATAATAGATCACACTACGTATCTTGACGTGACATTTCATATGGTTATGATCACCTTGAATTATAGATAGAATGTTGAGTAAATGATAATCATATAAGATGTCTTGCATGATGTTATGGCCTATGTCTGTGGTCACGGGTTGAGGCATGGATGACAAAGTATATAATCATCAATGTTGCCTATGTTTGATAATATGGTCTTTCTGTTAATCCATGATGATTGCACATACTAACCATGTAGGTGATTCATACAAATGCATAGCTAGGAGAAAGGGCTATGAGGTATATATATATATATATATATATATATATATATATATATATATATATATATATATATATATATATATATATATATACTTGAGTAACACTGCTTGATGGTTACTCTTGATGATGAGATAACATGCATGATGTGTTTTGGGTCGGAGGACCTGAGTTTGGCTAAAGTGCCTAGTTGAGGTGTTAATCTCTGATAATGATCTGGGATTGTTATCCCAAGTGATGAGAATGTCTTATGAGGTAGTGGTTTCTGTGATGAGGGATGAAGATCCCAGGACTTTGTGATGGTGGTAACAATAAGGTAGATTTATGTTATGAATATGTTACTACCTTGATTGCCTCAACAATCCACTTACAATATATTAACTAATCACAGTGGAACATATCACGTAGTTTGCCCTGGCCATAGATCCATCATCGTTAGGAGTTGGTGATGGTGAAAGGGGTTCTCCTACGGGTTAACCCGGAGCACATATTGTTGAATATGCGAGGTTGCTCCTAGCCTAAAGTGAAGAGATATGAGTGCAACTTCAGTTGTAGACTTTAGAGTGTGGATTCAGGTTCGTAGCTCAATATGATAAGAGCATGGTGAACAGGCCCATGGCTCAGGATGTGTGATATGGGAGCATGAATGCGGTCATGGCTCAGAGCACGATGAACAGGCCCGTGGCTCAGTTTCACTAGCGTTGATACATGTACCGAGGCGGGCTAGGCAGAGGGTAGCCTGACCCTGTGGCTAAGGCACTTAAGCATGAGACTGCAGTCCTACTTATGTTGTACTTGTGCACTGACCACGAGGTGGGTGGTCGTGGAGTCTGTCTCTTCCATTGACCTTGTATGGCACCGCCTTGGGTTTCGCAACCGAAAGTTGGATTTGAGTGGTACGGCTCACTTCCTCAGGGCATAACAATATGTAATTCAGCCGAATAGTATTTACTGCTTAAGACAAAACACGGAACATTGATTGAGGCCTTGCTTGTGTAGTTAATCTTGTTATACTTGCAGTTACTTATACGTTCCTTATGTTATGAGGTAAGATCTTATAAATCTTATCTTGTTAATCATATTCCATAAAGAAATACTTGGGTATATGCCTTCCGTACAGTCTGGTAAGCCTGATGGTAAGAATAGTCTTGTTATATAAACTGCTCTTGTTGTACCTTTTATCCGTTATCTGTTGTTGTTGCTTTCATCTTCCTTTGGTTTTATAGTTTTGGCGGGAAGTTATGTTTCTCGCTAGGACTATGTGTCTCACCCCGCTGGTTTACAACCTTTTTAGGTGTTCGAGCTAGACGTGGTGGTGGTCGCGGAGTTGCGGCCGAGCAGCAAGAAGAGCAGTAGAAGGCAAGAGATGGATATGCTGCTATTTTGGTCGTTTTGTAGTAGAGTCTTAGAGTCATCCATGTACTCTCAGGTCCTTGGAGGTGTTTTGACGTTGTTTCACGATGTATAGTCGATGACATTTTGTATTTTCTGCTGCTGGCCGGATGTGGGCCGTTCTGTATGTATAAACAGGTGATGAACTCATGTGATGACATGACAGCTGATCTCCTAAGTTGTGAACACGTATCAAGGCTTGTAAATATTTATATGATCTATTTTCTTGCAGGATGTGGATCGGAATGTAATAGTTTCTTAGTTTATCTGCTTTCTGCAATCGGTTTTAATTAACTCATGTTTTTGGTACTTTGTGGTTTATGGTGTTTTCCGCACGTCTTCGCGTAACACCTCGCTGTCTATGTGATAGTGGGATGTGTTACCACACATAAAGTCTAATGTATGTTGCTGCTATTCTTGACTATTTTTTGAAAGAAATAACAGGATTTTTGAAGAAAAATTTCGAGGACTTCATGTTGGAAAAAATCCAAACCTTGATTGCTTAATATTTTCTCTTATAGTCTCTACTAATAAAGTATATATATGAAGACACTATAGTTAATTTGCATGGTGCTCCTTATTGTGCAGGTTGTTGTAATCTATTTTTTGAAGCTTGTTGATGTGAGGTTCCTTTTGTACCATCCTTTGCTGGGTGTTAACTATTTAGCAGCTGATACAAAGTAATTTTACATATTCTGTTGTTGCTGATAGATTGTTCCTTGTGTATATGTCAAAGTTCGTCAGCGAGTCTTGCATAAGTTATCTTAGAAATTCAATTTCTTTCTCCATTAAATCAAACTCCTACATAATATAATATTTTTGTATAGTTATTCTTCTTGTTTTTAGGCTAGCTACTGCCAGAAAGGAACCTGTTTCTCCTGGATGGGGGCAACGATGTGCGAAGCTGTCAGTATGAGAGGATCTGATTTTTTGATTTGTCCTATAGGTCCTCGTTTGATCAGAGATCTCTGTGTATGACATCTTCTTCGAAGTATATTGCATTCTCTTGTAATCTAGTGGCCGAACTCTTCTCATCTTTTTCTATTTTCTTTTGCCTTAGGCTGCTTTTCTGTTTTAAGTCCGTGTGACTACAATATAAAATCTTGTACAGTTGTGGACTCTAGGTTTGTAATTGTTTCAACACTAAAAAAAATTAGGACCCATTCTCCATTTATATGTAGCAAATGTACAGAAAAGAGAGGAAATAGAATATGTATAAATGTATAATTGCTGTACCTATATTTGCTTTAATAAAAAAGCAGCAGCTGCAGTCAAGACATCAGTCTCTTTTTCAAAAAAAAATTATTAGTTATATGGGTTCAAGTTCAACGGTTGTTGTCATTGTATGTGCTCTATATTATATCATTCTTTAATAGCTCTACTTGGACGGCAAGTACCCTGGATTCTGCAGTAACCAACTTGATTCTGCATGCAAGATTAATGGAGCTGCAGAGGACGAACTATTTTCAAGGGTTGTTTTTGAATAAACAATTCACCCGTTGATTCTGTTTTGGATTCAACGGGTAGTCCCGTACAAGACGCCTATTATTGTACTAGTGACGTTTCTATAGCACCTACAGACCTTCCTCATTTATTGGGAGAAATGCACAACATGTGTACGCATCTGATGACGCAATGCCTAATTTGTGGAGATCTAGATTGTAAGTGGGTCCTGTTTATTATTGCATCGTGATTGTTATAGTTATATACAGTTATACATTGGACCTGGGTTCTCAGTGAACTTCGAGAAAGGGACCGTGCAACTGCCAAATGAAAATACAAAACGACGTGCGGCGAACTAGGGTATCAGTACTCGTTACATAGCCATGGTGAATTCTAGAAAGGGACGACCAACTGCCAAGGGGAAATAAAATAAGATTACTCGTTGCATTTTCCGTTCGTCGATCGAGTACCGATAAAAATTACTTTTTCTTTAAAAGAAGCTAGGAGGCAGTCTATTCATATGCCCTCCTTTTACAGCCACACATTATCTTCTATCGTACCATTCTAAACAGCAGCACTCTTTGCAAGGAATGAGTCCCATAGGGGCCACTCCCTACTATTAAATTGAAAATAAATTAGCACAACCCAAAAGTTCAAAAACCACATATAGATAATTGGAGGTGTCAAATTATTTTTAGATAAATGGTCCATCAAGAGCGTGTAAAAATATAGCAGTGGAAGTAACTAAGTTATTACGTATTCAAAAATAGTCAAAAAATATCTCTCATGTCAACTAGTAAAAATCAAAGGAACTATATCTAAATGGATCTGTTGCAGTAGACAACCTAGCCATCTCAGAAGTCTCGATCTAATGTTGCACGTTTTCTTCAAATTATGGGCCCACAATCTCGTGTCCTTCAATAGGATTCTCAACGGGCTGATTTGTGCCTCAGTGGTAGGGAACATCACCAACGATGGGAAATAAAATAAAAGGTTGAATCAGTAAAATTGAGTATGTACGTTAAAATATTAACCAGGGCATTACACATTTCAAAAAGTAAAGCATAATGTTCCCATCAAAAGGGGCCATTAAAAATTAGGTAAGTTTCAAGGAGAAGTAACAAGAGAACGGATTTTCTAAAGAATGAGGCATTATAAATAAATAATTATTATCACCATTCTTACCATAATCAACAATCCAATCATATAAACGTTTTCATGCTAATACATTTGACTAAAGTAACTAAAGTAGGGTCACGACACCACTGAGTCAATGGCCTAAGTAAAATGGGTGGAAATAGACGCACCATGGGCGGAAGTAGACGCGTCCCTGTATAAAAAGAGGTGGAAAGACGCACCACAGGCAGAAATAGACGCGCCCTAATGGTTATGTATAAGCGTCTACGATAGTTAAACTAGTCGAATTATCTAACATGCATAAATAGCTGTCAAGATTCACTTTTTACAAACGTACATGGCATATCGCAAGCATAATAGTAGGTGGGGTCATTGACCCGATTTAACAGGATAATAATAATTTCAGAAGAGAAATAATATTTCAATTGAGAGTAAATGAAATGTCCGACAAATGGGAAAAGAGCAAGTATTGCAAAAATTGCCTCATTATGGGAAAATTTAGTCATATAAATGCCCAGTTATAAATAGGTACGAGTACATACCTTAATTCTTGTCTAAGTTAAAATAAATGTCACCTAAGTCTGAGCCAAGTTTAATACTACCACTAAAATGACCATCATCAAATCGACAAACAAATCGTTACTAATATAGCGAAATGAACATAATCAGACATTAATAAAAATTACTAAAAATTAAAACCATCTTGCATATAGATCCTTTACCCAGCAAACTTTTACACAAGGAGCCAAAGCCTTTTATACACGTGGTTCACATTATACATTCAGTGTTCTGTCTCTTCTCAAGGATAACAAGTACTAGTTGCTTTACTTTAATATATACAATAACAACATAAAAACCCCGAGATAAGCAAACCAAAATCTCAAGTCGTTCGTGAAAACCACTAAGAACTATCTCCCAAGGACTTGAGAGTACAGAGACGACACATAGGACTTTTATCTACAAGACACTTCTATCTAAAAGACACGACAGACAACGTACTCAACTTGAGATACTACTACGATCCTTGTTGATACGCTCCTTCTTGTGCAGTCTGATTTTTAGTCCCTCGTTCGTGTATTACCTAAAAATTGTAGATCCCACGGGGTGAGACTATTGTCCCATCGAGAGATATAACTCTCTGCCAACAATATTGTTATCAAAGGAAATAATATAAAACTGAACAAAATTATAAAATATCCATTTACTTGAAAAGGAATATGAAGAACATGTATAACATCTATCTTCTCAAGATGTATGAAAGCATTAATTCATCAACCAATGTTTCTAACAAGAATTATATCAAATGCTATAAACACAAGCATAATTGCATTTATCAAGTACTTTTATATTCACTGAGATATATAGATCACGTAGAATCTCAATCTCATGTCATCATCATACTTGGGTATTCAAACCCTTCATTCATCACTGAGTATTGTCACCACTTAGAAGATAACATTTACCTCTAGGTCATCAGACCAAGGTATATATTCACATAGTCCACATAGCTCATTGATTTTGTATCATATAACATCATAGCTCTTACTTAACCATGCATATTTCCTTAAGATACTTGCATGGTTATTATCAACAATTTCAACATATATCTTAACCACAAAATACTAAGGAATACATCCTCCCTAATGAATTAGGGTTGTGATCAACCGATTAGGATTTCAAGATTTCAATAGTAAGATTAAGCCCTAACTCATACTCCACTCATCTTAGGAGTATTATTTTATATTTAATTAAATAATCAACTTTCCAATCTTACTTTCTATTTCATTTTTAAGGTCTACTAGCTTATTACCCTGAAACTAAATTAAACTCATTGTGTCTCAAAGTCTGGGTCAGACCATTATTCTCATATCATGTACTAGGGTATTCCATATCGGTTTCCATCATATCAAGTTGCCATATCGGGTTTCATGTTGGGTTAAAATATCGGTTATCATCTTGTATTTCACCATATCGTGTACTTACATTTGGTTGCATCATATTGCCATATCGTGTTTCTATATCAACCACCATATCAGTTTACCTATCCTAGGTATCATATCGGGTTATATATATTGGGCACCATATCAGGTTGCATTATGGGTTCATTATATCGGGTACCCACATTAAGTGGTATCTTGTTATCATATCATTTTCTCATGTTGTCTATCATATTGTGTTCCTATTATTGGTAAGAACCTTGAACTCAAAATGTCACAAAGGGGATGCCAAGTTGTTCTTTAACCCGACACAAAGTAAAGGGGTGTATCAAGTTTTGAAGGTCAATAGCATATCGGGTTCCCCTTCCTCACCCCATGGTTTTACTCATATCATGCAAAGGTGTTGTTTTACCTTTATATCATGTACAAAGAGATAGGGATCCTTCATATCATTCATATGTCTTATTATGTCCTACCTTCATATCGAGCAAGTCTCTATGTCGGGTTTCATATTGGTTTTCAGAAGCCTTCAACCCATATCGGGTTTCAAGGGCCCTCAACCTATATCGGGTTGTCTAAGAATCTTCAACCCATATCGAGTATTCAATGAGGATGTCATCATTATCAACCTCAAGATCATTAATCTAATTCCAAATCATGGATAACAGTCCCAATTAATTATTGGAACTCATGATTATATTAATAGATCAAAGGAAATCCGAATTTGCAAATAATCAACAATTTGAACAATATTAAAGAAAGGATAATAGTATTGAAGGGTTTAAGTTATATAACCCGCCTCTCAAAGAGTTTCCAATCTTCAAGATTCAATTCCTCACATTCCAAGGTTGAAGATAAGCCTTCTCAGAGCTCCAAGCTCTTGCACGATATCTCGAATCACTTTGGGCGATATCACCTTACTTGGATGCTTCAACCTACTTTGGCCGATATCTCTTTTCCTTGACCGATACCAAGTTTCACCACTCCACTCTCTTCACTATAGGTGACACAATAGGGGGTGTTGCAAGATATAAGAGGGAGGATCACTTACAAGATCTGAAAATCTTTCCAACAAATGAAGGTCAGGGTATTTATACTTGAGGTTTATGAAAAAGAGTGCCATAGGTGTCATTAACTTAAGTCATTCTATGCCACCTAGCCATGCAAGGTTGACACATACTATTGCATGCATGCCACTATTATCTTTGCCATGCAAAAAGGATAAAATAAGAAATGCGGCTCTTGAGTTGTCTTCTAGGGCAAGTCTTCTCCCACTAACTATATTATAATATTCATCTCGATCTTTCCCAAAGCAAGATGCAAATCGATGCCTTATCATTTCCTTGAGGTGCCTTGCCCATCATGGGCCAAACCAAAGCTCTACAAATCGATAAGAGACTCTCCTTATGGCTCTATGGCCAATAGGGACTTCTACTCTTAAGTCCACAACTCGATGTGGCTCATGTACATACTTTTCAACTTATACATTTTCTTTGTTTCTATATTATTAAGAGTACTAACACTTCAAGATGCTTCAAACATATTGTTTCCTTCTTTCTCTCTCATCTATATAACACTAGATAAGAGTAACATCAATCTAAAGGTGATAAATTACACATTAACCCTTCATTTTGTATATATATTGCAAATTGTACTACAATTGATGCACCAAGCACTTCACATCATTTACACAAGTTTTCTCTTAAAATTAGGCTTTCCACAATCCACCACTTAGCATCATATTCTCTTTCATGATATACAAAACACTTAGAATATATTCAAAATGTAACATTTGCAACATAACCCTTATCTTGTGCAAATTGCACTTTTCACTTATATTATCATATAATGCACACATAGTTTGCATATAAGCTCAATTTTGAGAATAAACTTCACAAAAGGCCTTAATTACTTTTCCCAAAAGATAAGAACAAGTTGTAAGAAACTTACTTAAGAAAAACATCTAGGGTTAGGCCGTAACCCAGGTCAGGGGTGTTACAATTATAAACCCCTAACAAGGATTTCATCCCTGAAATCCCAGATAAAAGAAGACAATTGTGTTCATGCATCATATCACCAAGTGTCCACATAACATCTTGATGTCATGGAGATACTATCGGACTTTGACCAGCACAAGATCCCTTTCACAAAGGGTTGTCATAGAATCTGTCATACTCAATTGTCCTTTCTGGACTAGAGTTACATTATGTCCTTCATATGTGACTACAAGTCTTATCATACCTCTGTTGTACCAGTCTAATCTGTTGGTTCAACACTAGCTTTCTTATGACTTGTATCAACTATCCCGTTAGCTATTTATTTTCTTATTATAAGGAGAGGCTACTTGTCAAAGAAAAACTTATCTCGAAGGTATCTGTACAAGTTGCCTCAATAGATCTGGATAAGGATACTTTTAAGGATTCATTTTTAGCTTCATAAGCTTTTTCTCAAAATGACTCTACAATTGTTCCTTCAATTAATACATCCTTATTAATAATACATTTATGTAGAGCATAAACCCCTAACATATGACCTCCATACTAGAGTTATCTCCAGGTTGGCCCTTCTAGGTAACCAACCTTTTTTTTTCTTATCAAGAGTCATATTATTAATTTCCCATACTGTCTGGCACATCTTGGATACCATAATTCCTCATCTTAGTATCCTTCACATGTGTCAAAAACTCATCACATCCTAATCATTTCCATCTCTCTATTGTTAATATGAAAGTCAAATATACAAAAAGGTCTTTCTTTCATTTTAAGACATTATTTATAGAATGTATCTTTATCTTTGGAATCAAAGTCCTAGATGAACTGATACCTTTCTGAGTATTCATCAATAGAACACTTTTAACTTATGCAAATCAAGTGTCACAAGACTCACTTAATTTCCATGTCCTTGAAAGGAAGGAACACAAAGGAACATATTCCTTTTATCACCCCATCATTACCTAGGGTTGTTCATCAAAGAGGAGACATATAATTAGTTTAGGAAGTTCGCCTAGAAATCCCTATTTAGTTGGGAAAGTTCACTTAGCAATCCCTATTTAGTTGGGAAAGTTCATTTAGAAATCCCTATTTAGTTGGGAAAGTTCACTTAGCAATCTCTATTTAGTTGAGGAAAGTTCAATTAGCAATCCCTATTTAGTTGGAAAAGTCCACTTAGCAATCCCTATTTAGTTGGGAAAGTCCACTTAGCAAACCCTATTTAGTTGGGGAAGTCCACTTAGAAACCCATATTTAGTTGGAGAAGTCCACTCAGCAACCCCTCATATCATCATACCTTTCTTTTTTATTGTCTAACATGTTTATGAACATTTTTTGATTTTATCACATTTCCCATTTTCACATTATGGAAAAGATTTTTACTATTCACACAGACTTTATCAGATAGGGATCATCTCCCTTGTTCTCTTTCTCTTATCATGAGGATTATACTTTTTACTTCCTCATACACACATATTGATCTGAGATCTTCTCAGATTCCAATTTATTATGCTTAGGATGTGATAAAAATACCCATGTCATATTTCTAGTCTCGTTAGGCTCACTAAATTATCTCAAAATGACCGCTGGATCAGAGTAATCAGAAAGAAAACATTCTAAGAGTTCCGTACTTACATTCTTCAATAGTCGAATACTTGGCAAGGGTATACAAGTTCTGAGATTAGGTAGTATGCACTTTGTTTACTATCATATTCCTTACTTTTCATATCATCAAAGCATAGGATTTAGCATCCGTGGATTTTCTACAGGCATCACCTCTACTCCTCATCCTCTTTCACACAGACAAGAGAAATTATAAAGTATTTAAAAGAATACTGAATAGAATATAAATCCTAGTTCTCATCATTTCTTCCCTATGTTCCCATAGGGAAATTTATAATAGCAATCCTTCTTATGATTATTAGATAAAATCAAGAGAAGGCATATTAAAATGGAAAAAGCTCTATCTGATTGTTACCCCTCGCGGTCATCTACCGCTTTAGGTTAACTTTACGCATAGAGTCTAGTTGTTTCATATTATTGATTTAGCCTTTTTACACTATTGGGTTGTAACTTTCGTAAGCCATACCGAGTCTTCCTTGGTTTTTGGGTCATTTCCTCCCTTCTTTTTAAACAAAAGAGTTTAGCATGCTCAATATGTATGTATGTAAAACATATTTTGTCCTCGTACCATGGTCTTATTGGTCTTATTACCGATGTAAAAGCTAAGTCAGAAATTCTTACATGTGGAAGGTTAGGACTTTTGCCTTTACTTAGTGGCTACTACCCTAGTGCACTAGGCATTTATTGCACTGGTGGCATAAAAAAATTTGGCTTTTTAGAACAACTAGGCAAATGTCTCTAGAATTGTAGAGATCTTTCCTTAATTCTCATCTTATTACCCCTCCTTGGGCATTGCCATCATAGGTGTACTATCTATCTATACTTATGGCAGAGTCTATTTTCTTGTCATATGCTAATCCTTCCCACATTTTCCACTATTCCAGCATGACTATGTCATTTAGGAACCCTTTCAGAACCCAAAGTTTCTATATTGAGGATTGGAAACCTAGGTTGTAATGCCAGTATCCAGTCTACTATATGCATCACTGTTGTCCTAACCTGCCCAACAAGAGCATAAAAAGTAGGATTATCTATCTTGATTAGGTCAAGATGGGAATTCTTAGGAACTTGTTCTTCTCTTGCCTGCTCCCTTGCACCCTCTCCTGGTGCAACAACATTGCTCTCAGCAACATGTTCCTCATGTTCTCCAATCATTTTTAAACTTCACCCTTTCTTCTGCATAAGAAGAAGTCACTATAGGGTATACTGGAGGACACTAGAATAGACTCAACACCTTAGTCCTACGTCTATGTAGACTCAGTGAACCTTAAGCTCTGATACCAAAACTTGAAACGACCATCATCAAATTGATAAACAAATCATTACCAATTAAGTTGAATGAGCATAATCAACGATTAACAAAAATTACTAAAAATTAAAACCATCTTGCATATAGATCCTTTACCCAGCAAACACTTACACAAGGAGCCAAAGCCTTTTATACATGTGGTACACATTATACATTCAATGTTTTATCTCTTCTCGAGGATAACAAGTACCAGTTGCTTTACTTTAATATACACAACAACAACATAAAAATCATGAGATAAGAAAACCAAAATCTAAAGTCATTCGTGAAAACCACTAAGAACTATCTCCCAAGGACCTAAGAGTACAGAGACGACACATAGGACTTCTATCTACAAGACACGATAGACATCGTACTCAACTTGAGATACTATTACAATCCTTGCTGATACGCTCCTTCTTCTGCAGTCCGGTTCTTAGTCCCTCATCCGCATCTTACCTAAAAAATTGTGGATCCCACGGGGTGAGACTATTGTCCCAGCGAGAGATATAACTCTCTGCCAACAATATTATTACCAAAGGAAATAATATAAAACTGAACAGAATTATAAAACATCCATTTACTTGAAAAGGAATATGAAGAACATGTATAACATCTATCTTATCAAGATGTATGAAAGTATTAATTCATCAACCAATGTTCTAATAAGAATTATATCAAATGCTACAAAGACAAGCATAATTGCATTTATCAGGTACTTTCATATTCACTAAGACATATAGATCACTTAGAATCTCAATCTCATGTCATCATCATACATGGGTATTCAAACCCTTCATTCATCATTGAGTATTGTCACCACTTAGAAGATAACCTTTACCTCTAGGTCATCAGACCAGGGTATATATTCACATAGTCCACATAGCTCATTGATTCTGTATCATATAACATCATAGCTCTTACTTAACCATGCTAATTGCCTTAAGATACTTGAATGGTTATTATCAATAATGTCAACATATGTCTTAACCACAAAATACTAAGGAATACATCCCCCTAAATGAATTAGGGTTGTGGTCAACCGATTAGGGTTTCAAGATTTCAATAGTAATGTCACAGAACCGGAATCCCAGTCCCATGAACCAAACGTATACCAAAGGCGACATGCGGAAGTGTAAATCTTATCATTAATGAATAGATAACAAGATACAAGCACCAACATAATCTCAACAATAAACAAGATATATTAAGCAGCATCATTATATTACACGATTTGAATTACATATTCAAGAGTCACTTTGTACAAGTCTGCTCATGTATATTATATCTGGATCTTACAATAAGTACACCTCATAGCTCACCAAGCCCATCAACCTTCTAGCCATCTCTGAACCTAAAAACAAAATATGAGAAATGGGTCAACACACGAGGTGTTGAGTATGGGGCAGAAAGATACATATATGTATAAGCTTTGCATAATTTGAAAAGATTTCAAGAGCAAACGAACAAGAATAAACATGTTAATTGTTTAACAAATGCAAAATCATATTTTATGTCATTTCACTCCATTATACCAACAATATTAAGCATGTTTAAGGCCTTTGACCATCTTCCCGTCGGAAGGGTCTGTAAGGGTGCTCAAGATTAGCTAACCCTTTTATATGAGAGGGACCTCAAGGCCATAGCCAAGAGCTAACCCTTTATCAAAAATATTATAATGGAGTTCTATCTATATATGTGTTCAAGTTATAAAACTGACGAGGAAAACATCGAGTAAGACATAGTAATACTACATGGCAATATTTGAGCAAGTAAATAAACAAGCATACAATATATGTCTTTTCAAGCAAGAAAGTGATATTCATATAACTAGATAAGTCCCATACCTGATTTAGATATTCTTAACTTAACATGTCCATTACCATCTAGATCATAAGCCAACCTGATTAACAACAAGATTTCATACATGCATTAGATTCTCATCATTAACCCTAATTAGATGCATTTTAGGGTTTTGGACAAGATGGGTTCTAGGTTGCTTATTGGTTCATTATATGATATTGTACTGATCTAGAGGTCATCATGATGGTGTGGTTCTAGTTTCATATCATTCTAAGGTTCCACGAATTACGTACATATCACCATTTCAAGGTTCAAGTTCCTTAGTATATTAAAGGATCAAAGACTCATATTAGTGTAATCAAGGTCAAAGATTATCAATTCAAGGGGACCAATCATCAAGGATGGTCAAGATCAGCAACATAAATACATATAGACATGCATAGGTTAGGTCAACCCAACATTGGTTCAAAGTATAATCAAACATTCACATAATAGGGGCATACACATGCATTAGATGTCAAAAGAAACAACCATAGCAAGGAGGATGCTAGGGGCTGATATTAAGGTCAAGCAGAGACATATATTACTTCTTTGGGGTTGATTAGACATTTTTCATCATTAAGTAGCTAGATTATCAATTTAGGGCAGGATACATCATTAGAATCTCAACACTAGTATATATCTACAACTAGAGTAATGTATAAGAAATAGGGATGATGATGACTCCCATTAAACTCAATATGTACAAAAGTTATTGACTTCAAGGTTAGGAGGGTAGGTATACATCAAATATTCAAGATTCATCACAATTATGCATTAAGCATGGTCAAAGAAGTCAAAGATCACATATCTAGTATTATTAGAGGTTTAGAAGAAGTTTCAAGGTTTGAAACCATTTTTAGGAGCTAGATCTTGTTCTCCTGATAGTTTTTCATATATAGCATGATAGGTTTATCCAAAGGAGCATAAAGTTATAAAATTCAGAAGATTTACCTCAAAGTAAGCATCCTGAATCATTAGATCCTAGATCTAAGACCAGGGAGGCATTGCCCACACCCAGCAAGGGTGCCCCGCACTGGACCTCCTGGTCCCTAGGCCGAGTTCTTCTTATTGGTTCGAGGTGTTTATTTGGCTTCTCTCACTCAAGCGCTAACATCGCCCAGTCTTTGGCTCGTCTCCTTCGCCCGACGCCCAGTGGAACCTCTGTTTCCTGTGTGGGAACATGGGAGGGATAGGGGACGGTGGCGCCCCAGCCTCCAGTGGCTATTGTGCCCACAAAAGCCCAAAAAGAAGCAGGCCGGTGGGCAGAGATCTAAAGCACTCCGGCAGTTGAGTTTTTCCAGCCGTGATCGCCATTGATGGCATGTGGGCGAAGCTTGCTTCCTACCTTGGCCTCCATCAACAAACCAGTCGTATAACACTGGCACAAGGTGGAAGGAACCAGGGAAGAACAAGGGAGGGGAAGGAAAGAAGAAGAAGGGCTAGATCTAGGTGGGGGGTTATGAACAGGCAAGTTAGGGTTAAATAAGTTAGGGTTGTGAGATCATGGTTTCCGTCAGTTACCAAAACTGGATGGAGGCAGAGAGTTTTTCACCAGTCGTTCATTCGTTTCTTGAAGAGGAAGGAGAGTAGGAAACACGCGATTGGACTACAGTGTTGTATTGGGCCTATGTGGGCGGCCCAATAGAGATAAAGGCATAGAATTGAGCTAAAACAAGGTAAAACAAAAGCCAAATTTCAAGGTGTCATAACTTGGAGTCTGATGGTCCAATTGAGGTGATTTTTGTTCCAATGGATTCGTAATTGAATCCTCTACAATATGATACATATTACAAAGCCAAAGGATTATGGTGATGAATTTCAAAATTAGATACAATAAGGTGACATGACATAGTAAGATACTTAGTTAAAAGTACAAATTAAAGCCGCACATTACATAATTGACCATGGTAGTTGCCAAATTGGAACATCACAACTATCCAATTATAAAATTAATATCAAACTGAATAAAAGACACTTGATTAGATAGGAGAAGTGCAATAGAGGAGAGATAAAAATTGAGGTTGTCACATCCTTCTCTCCTTACAAAGAATTTCTTCCTTGAAATTCATCCATGATTAAAGTTAAGCGTCAACTCAGGATCCATCAGGTCTGTCTATTCAACCATGGTTGTCAAGGCATTCCCCACAATGGGATGTAGACATAGGCTATCATCATTCAGGGTTTACCCATCTCAATAATGTACATGTTACTTAGTGTTCCCTCATAATGTGGAATCATCATGGTATTAGGGTTTACCCAACCCTTTGTATTCATACATTAGGTTTTTTTTGTTCATATCTTTATATGAGACCAAGGTGTATCATCAACATCTATGCTTATCAATTTTCAAGCAAACATGTGCATGATCATGATCAAAAGAGACTATCATCGAGTGTGTATCTCATCTTTACTCTAGATTCCATGCATTTTTTCCAAAAATTTCTACCAACTCTAAACAATTATGTTCATTATTACTCCTTTCAAATCTAAAATTATACAATGTATTCAGCATGTTTATTCTATTTATGACTCCAAGAGTATCATCATATTGAGTTGATCTTTTGGGTATGATATTAGGCATGTTACCCTGATTATTCAAGCTGAGATTTCATGACATCATCATATTTAATTTCATGATTTGAAAGCTACATATTTTATGTATAGTATAATTTCATATTAGGTCTAACTTATGAGAGTAGCTTATTGTGCATATTCAAGTTTTTAAACATAAGTGAGATATTTCATGTATCAAGCATCATTCCAGGAACAACATTATCATCAATGTCAAGATTTCCGAATTCTCTAACTTATACCTAGAAACAGCTCCACAAGCTCAAGCCACTCAAGCTAAGACATATGTTTCCAACAAGACATGTTAACCACAACCTTCTACATGTAACAAAAATTTCTACCCATCTTTCGAAAAACAAGGATAACCTCTAGATTCCTTTATATACAACTACTAACCGAAGTATGAGGCTCATCATGGATATCACACATCATATACATCATCTAAGGGTCTTGGGACATCTCCCTCACCTATATAGCAAGCATCCAACTTTCAATTGCCTCTCTCTCTCTAGGGTTAGATATTTTCATAGGACATCTAGGGTTCAACATTTTCAAGGAAACCACACACTAGGTCACTCAACTCATATACTTAGAAGTATTCTAGTTAGGGACTCATCATCAAGTATTTCATCATTCATATTTTCAACATTTCAAATATTTTGGAGATTAGGTACTCTAACCTTCTCCCGAGGCGGGTCAAATCATATCAAAAGGTCACCCTATTCATATGTCCCATTCCAGAGATCCTCCTTTGTAAAGAGATTGAGGCCTGTGTTGGTCTCAAACTATATTTCATATATCATATCTCAACACGCACAAGACTAGGTACAAGCAAACATACCAACCCACTATCTATGTTTAGCACATCAACCAAGTCATATGTATCAACAAGGTGCTATGTCTAGCTAGGGTTGCATGGTCAAAATCCTTCCATATCATCAAACTACTTGACCCTCTCAAGGACTAACTTGGGTCTTATCGACATCAACATCATTAACAACATCAACATCAACATCAACATCGAGATCGACATTAACATCATTACCATCACTATCATCACTATCTTAGGTTATCTATGCTACTAACTAGCCTAACCATTATCATGTCTCTAGACAATTCTAGATACTAAAACTATCATCTAAACTCTCATCTAGAATTGATGTTACATCTCTCTCTCTTAGGTTACATAGACATTCACTGCCTTTCTGGGTGTGGTAACATTTTTCATATGTACATATACTAATACTTGAAATAGGTTCTCTCCAATGATGAAACATGCAATGAAAACCACCATACTCCATGCGGTTAAAACCAAAACCAAAACGAGTTACCACACTCATGAGGCAGTCTAGTATCATGACACCTAGAGAACTAGTAAGAACATGGTGCACACTTGTGTAGACATCCTAAGAACATGTCATGAATCATGTCAAGGGAGGTAATTTACACAAGTCTACACCTAGTTCTAAAACATCTAGGTTCTAACCTAGAGGCTAAGTCTACCTAATCCATGAAGGACGTCTTATTAAGTTTCTAGGGTTGAGATGAAAAGTGAGTTTGGTTTGTGTTTCATGTGAGTAATGTTTGGTGTAGTTATTGTTCATGCTCTGATACCATCTGTAATGCACAGATCCACCGCCCAAGGCTCTAGCAAGGGTTCAGGAATAATGACTGGCCCCACAGACCACCACTAGCCTTAACTGCGTGCTTTGTCCCCACTCACGCGCAAGTCAGGATAAACTTCCCGACTGGTCACCCATCCTAGTACTACTCCAAGCTGAGCACGCTTAACTATGGAGTTCTTTAGGAATGGACTCCCTAAAAAGGAGGTGCACCTTGGTGATATGTAGTCCAATCATTCTTTTTAAGAGTGTTTTATCTGAGGCCACAAATCCTGGGATGTTACAGATTAATCCCTAACTCATACTCCACTCATCTTAGGAGCAGTATTGTAGATTTAATTAGATAATCAACTTTCCAATCTTAGTTTCTCTTTCATCTTTAAGGTCTACTATCTTATTACCCTCAAACTAAATTAAACTAATTGTGTCTCAAAGTATGGGTTAGACCATTATTCTCATATCGTGTACTAGGGTATTCCATATCGGTTTCCATCATATCAGGTTGCCTCTTGGGTTGCCATATCGGGTTTCATGTTGGGTTAAAATATCAGTTATCATCTTGGATTTCACCATATCGTGTACTTACAGTTGGTGGCATCATATTTCCATATCGTGTTTCTATGTCAACCACCATATTGGTTTACCTATCCTAGGTATCATATCGGGTTATATATATTGGGCACCATATTGGGTTGCCTCATGGGTTCACCATATCAGGTACCCACATTAAGTGGTATCTTGTTATCATATCGTTTTCTCATGTTGACTATCATATCGTGTTCCTATTATTGGTAAGAACCTTGAACTCAAAACGTCAAAAAGGGGTTACCAAGTTGTTCTTTAACCTGACACAAAGTAAAGGGGTGTAACAAGTTTCGAAGGTCAATAGCATATTGAGTTCCCCTTCCTCACCCCGGGGTTTTACTCATATCAAGCAAAGGTGTTGTTTTACCTTTATATCATGTACAAAGATATAGGGATCCCTCATATTGTTCATAGGGCTTATTATGTCCTACCTTCATATCGGGCAAGTCTCTATGTCGGGTTTCATATTGGTTTTCACAAGCCTTCAACCCATATCGGATTTCAAGGGTTCTCAACCCATATTAGGTTGTCCAAGAATCTTCAACCATACAAGATATTCAATGATGATGTCATCATCATCAACCTCAAGATCATTAATATAATTCCAAATCATGGATAACTATCCCAATAACTTATTGGAACTCATGATTATATCAATTGATCAAAGGAAATATGAATTTACAAATAATCAAAAATTTGAACAATATTAAAGAAAGGATAATAATATTGAACGGTTTAAGTTATATAACCTGCCTCTCAAAGAGTTTCCAAGCTTCACGATTCAACTCCTCACATTCCAAGGTTGAAGATAAGCCTTCTCCGAGCTCCAAGACTTGAGCTCCAAGCTCTTGCACGATATCTCTAATCAATTTGGGTGATATAACCTTACCTGGATGCTTCAACCTACTTTGGTCGATATCTCTTTTCCTTGGCCGATACCAAGCTTCACCACTCCACTCTCTTCACGATGGGTGACATAAGAGGGGGTGTTGCACGATACAAGAGGGAGGATCACTTACAAGATCTGAAAATCTTGCCAATATATGAAGGTCAAGGTATTTATACTTGAGGTTTATAGAAAAGAGTGGCATAGGTGTCATTAACTTAAGGCACTTTATGCCACCTAGCTATGCAAGGTAGACACATACTCTTGCATGCATGCCACTATTATCATTACCATGCAAAAAGGATAAAATAAGAAATGCAGCTCTTGAGTTGTCTTCTAGGGCAAGTCTTCTCCCACTAACTATATTATAATATTCATCTCCATCTTTCCCTAGGCAAGTTGCAAATCGATGACTTATCATTTCCTTGAGGTGCCTTGCCCATCATGGGCCAAACCAAAGCTCCAAAAATCGATAAGATACTCTCCTTATGGCTCTATGGCCGATAGGGACTTCTACTCTTAAGTCCACAACTCGATATGGCTCTTGTACATAGTTTTCAACTTATACATTTTCTTGGTTTCTTTATTATTAAGATTACTAACACTTCAAGATGCTTCCAACATATTGTTTCCTTCTTTCTCGCTCCTCTAGATATCACTAGGAAAGAGTAACATCAATCTAGAGGTGATAAATTACACATTAACCCTTCATTTTGTATATATATTGCAAATTGTACTACAATTGATGTACCAAACACTTAACATTATTTGCACAAGTTTTCTCTTAGAATTAGGCTTTGCACAAGCCACCACATAGCATCATATTCTCTTTCATGATATACAAAAAACTTATAATATATTCAACATGTAACATTTGCAACATAACCCTTATCTTGTGTAAATTGCACTTTTCACTTAGATTATCATATAATGCACACATAGCTTGCATATAAGCTCAATTTTGAGAATAAACTTCACAAAAGGCCTTAATTACTTTTCCTAAAAGATAAGAACAAGTTGTAAGAAACTTACTTAAGCAAAACATCTAGGGTTAGGCCATAACCCAGGTCAGGGGTGTTACAACCACTTATGCATGAAATGGTATTTAGTGTTGATTTTGTTCCTTATGCAATATTTAACACAAATAAACACTCCTTTGAAAGATTTCGTTATTAGGAAGAAAGGCCTGTGCTAAATACTAGGAAAAACTTCTTATTCGGAAAGCACATTCTCCCTCACATACATATATAATTCATTGTTGATCTGTACTAACTCACAAAGCCTTAACACTCTCAAAATTCTCAAATGAACAGAAAAAGGAAAAACACCCATTTCCCTATCTGATTTCCCAATCACCATGTCAACATATGGAACATGTGGTTTAAACACAGTGACACCTGCTCCCACTTCGCACTCCACTGTTGGCGCAAATTGAAAGGATTGGGACGCCCTTCATGGATGAATCCCTTTTAAACGACAATATCCTCACAGGTGGTTGGCCTTCCCACATTAGAATGTGTTCTGATAGCCAGATGGAATTACCAGTCGTGGAAGCTGGGTCCTGAGAGTATAAACTTAGTTGGGCCATCCCAGTCTGGCTAGGCCATCGTCATGGTGATAGGAAAAATAGGGACTTGGATCTCCAGTGTCAAACGCGACAGACTCAAACTGAAGGCATCCAATAAATCCCAAACCAAACAGAATAGGAATAGTCTCATTATTCAGGACTACCCTGCAAGGGTCAGACATAATCGTCGATTCACAGGAGGCCAGGTCCACCGGAAGTTGGCTGTGAATCAAGACAAAGGGAAGTCAGGTTACTAGACATGGATGATTAACCTCCCAAGAGATCATACGTCATAGGACAATCATCTTGGTTCGGTGACCCATATCTGAAATAGAAACAACAACAATTCAAATATTTCCGGCGTCAATATAAAAGAGAGCACTATAGGTGTAACATCCCTGACCTGGGTTATGCCTTAACCCTAGGTGTTTTGATTAATAAAGTTAATTATATTCTTACTCTTATTTCTTGAAAAGTAATTAAGTTTCAAGAGGAACTTATGTTTCAATTTTAGTCCTTTTCAAATAATGTTGAAACATTGTTTTGCTTATTTTGGACTAAAATGCAAATTACCCAATTTGAGGGGTTAAATTGCAAATGTTGCATGATAAGATGTTTCTCATGTGTTGGAGCATAATGAGAATGAATATGATGCAGAGTAAGGACTTGTGGAAGCCTGAGTACCAAGAAAGGGTTGATAAAGCAATGTTTGTCCATTAAAACCTAGTTTTGGTGTAATATGCAATTTACCTAAAACCTAGGGTTCAATATGAAAATTACCACTTCAAAATAGTCCCTAATGTTTCTTTTCATCATGTAGAGAAAATAAAATGAGGGTGGTGCCTCATTTGGATCACTTTGGAGGAGAGAGAATCTTGATATTAAAATAATCAAGATTTAAGCATAAATTAGAACTTTACTTCAATTTAAAGCAAAAATAAATATATTAATTGAAGATCCCTTCAACCAAAAGTATAGGGATGATTTTGCAAAATAATTTACGACCATGTGCCTTGAAAAGGCACGAAAATATCTCAAGCAAGTGGATAACCCACTCACATTATTAAAAGAAAAAGAAATATCCACTAACTTATGGATATTATTATTATAAGGGTTAAGGTGCTTAATTTCTTTTCTTTAAAACATGGATAATTGATAGTAATAAGAGGCAAAGAACATAGCCTCATACCCAAGGAAGGGAAGGGGGAAAGTGGTAAGGAAATGGAGGAGATGATCCCTACTTTCTCTCTCCTAAAATGAATTTTTAATAAAATTCATATATATGCTCCTTTATCCATGAGTTGAAAGGGAATTTCGAATCCACTTTCACTTCTTACTTGAAAAAAAGACAAAGGGAGCTTGGAGAAACAGGAGTATGACCCCCAACCTATTGGTAAGCTTCTTGACCTTCGTTTACCTTGATTCCATGGTGGAAATCGAAAATCAATGCATGATTTCTTCATATCTCGATCCCATCTTCAATTCTAACCATTCCTTTTCACTCAAATCTTGAGGACGAGCCTTGGGATAGTGAAAGGAGTTTCATCCACCATTGTTGACGTGAGCTTGAAGCTTTGAAGCTCAATTGGAGGTGGGTTTTATAACTTGAACCTTTAAACTTTGTTATTGATTCCATATCTTTATCAATTGTTGATTCCTTCATTATTCCCAAAATTTTATTTGAATGATTGGTGAAATCACCATGGAAATTATATAACGTTTCGTGGGTTTGTAGCTTGAATATGATGATGTCATCTTAAGCACACACCTCAACATGGGAAACTGGTTTTCAAAACTGATTGAGTTAATTCGGTTACAAAACTGAATGGATAATTGATTTCAACACTGAATGGGTAATTGCTCTCAAGATCAAATGGGTAATTGATCTTAAGACCAGTTGGAGACACTTGCTGATGTATTTGGACGTTGATCCAATGGTCCTAATTGATTGGTTGAAGGAAACCCTAGATGCCAAAACAGTTTCAAAACCATTTGGTGTTGAAATGCCAAAACCGAATGGAGATCTAAAGTGATCAAATCGTTTGGAGATTTAAGGTGATGATTGATCCATTGATCCAATGCTTGATAATAATGATTATCAATGATAGGTACAAAGGTTGAAATCCTAAAGTACCTAGATGATCAGTACCTTTAGAATGGTTAACCCTAAAATCTTATGAAAGCAATGTCTCAATACACTATGTCAACCATAGTTGTACATATTTGATTGAAAGGTTGATGTAACCTAATCAAGTTGAGTGGATGATAGAAAGGAATTCATACATGAGTATTAATTATGAAGAATATGTGATTAGGGTATGATCCTTAGTAAAGAGACCATGAAACCCTAATCGAGTGGGTTAATAAGCCATAATCCTAAAAGTTGGGCAATCCTGAGTGAAACCTTAGTCTAGAGTAATGATGTAACCCTAATTTAGGGTGATGATATAAGAAACCCTAATTATGGGTAATGGAAGATGAAACCCTAATTGGGATAAATAGTACACCCTAATTATGGGTAATTAAATGGAAACCCTAATTAGGATGAATAGCAAACCCTAATTGTGGGTAATTGAATGGAAACCCTAATTAGGATGAATTGCAAACCCTAATTGTGGATAATTGAATTTAAACCCTAATTGAGGGTGATGTCATGTGAAACCCTAATTGAGGGTGATGCCATGTGAAACCCTATGCAATGGTATGATGAGGGGCCCTAATACAGGGTGAAGGTATGTGGAACTCAAATTTTGAGTTATAATAAGTGAAGCCCTAATCTTAGGCAATATGATGATAAACCATAACCCTAATAAGAGAACCCTAATGATAAAATAGTGGGTATTACCTTATAAAGATGAAACATCTCAAATGGTTGATCACAGGAAACTTTATAGTAAGCAATGCCTTAAACTAAAATGAGGCCATATCATTGAAGATAGTTGAACCATTCTTGTGTGTGACCTATGCACTTCATGGTAAAAGTGATAGGTTAGTAGATGAAAGCATTAAGATGGGAAATACCTTAATCCAACATAAGTTGAAAACTCAAGTATGTTGGAAGTGATGAGGAAAGTGATACATCAAGATATGATTGATATCACTTTTAGCATCGCAAGGTTGATAAGCATTGATGTACCTAAAATCCAATATACTTGGATAGGAAACACATGAAGTATGTTATGTAAATTGTTACAATGAATTGTAATGAGTTTGATATACTTTGATAAGAATAGGGTAATATACCTTGAGAATGGGGATAACCTAAACAAATGAGTATGATTTAATCATACCATGATAAGGATGAGAAATGAACTCATACCTTGTATTGATAATCATTTAATGATAAATGTTAAAAGTAATTAACATGATTGAATACTTGAGATGTTAATGGATGCTCCTATAGGTGTGGAGAAATATATTAAGGTTGATTGGATAAATATGAAATCCTAATTAATGTGAGATGGTAAACCCTAACCCTAAATTGGGTAATGGGACATGAGAAACCCTAATGTGATGTGAATAGTAAGCCCTAACCCTATTGAGGGAATAGTGGTGTTACTATTGTATTGCATGAGGTGATATGTTATTGTTGCGTAGTGAGAGGTGACAAGATGTGTAATGGCCTTGTGAGCCATATGATTAGATGTTGCCTAGTGATAGGTGACAAGATGTTTAATGGCCTTGTGAGCCATATGATTATATGTTTCCTAGTGAGAGGTGACAAGATATTTTATGGGCCTTATGAGCCATGAGAACAATTGTGGCATAGTGAAAGGTACCAAGATGATTATAAAAGTTTATTGTAAGAAATGATAACGTTTTAATAAACTTAATGAAAGGAACAATTGTATTCAATCAAGAATGTGAAAAGATATGAAGGCTAACCTCAGGGTTCAGAGCCTAGAGAAGGATGTGATGATCAATGATGAGTTAAAGGAATTTATATCCCATGATCTATGTAATCAGGATTGGTTAAAGTCCAATACCTGGAAGTGGCATGAAGCCTGTAATCAGGAGTGGTTAGAGTCCACTGCCTGGCTGTGTAATCAGGAGTGGTTAGAGTCCACTGTCTGGCTGTGTAATCAAGATTGGTTAAAGTCCAATACCTGGCAGAGGCATGAAGCATGTAATCAGGAGTGGTTAGAGTCCACTGCCTGGCTATGTAATCAGGAGTGGTTAGAGTCCACTGCTTAGCTGTGTAATCAGGATTAGTTAAAGTCCAATACCTGGCAGAGGCATGAAGCGTGTAATCAGGAGTGGTTAGAGTCCACTACCTGGTTGTGTAATCAGGATTGCTAGAGTCCAATGCCTGGCGGTGTAATTAGGATTGGTTAAAGTCCAATACCTGGAAGAGGCATGAAGCCTATAACCAAGGGATTGGTATAGTCCAATGCCTATATAGAATATGATGATGTATACTCTTATGTCTGGAATAATTCAATATTTGTTTAGCAGATTGGCTAAGGCCAATAGATGAAAATAAGAATGAATCATGGGTGACATATTAGGATAATAAGGAAAAGCTTGAGATGTTGAAATGATATGGTAGATAAATGATATACATGTTCTTCCTATTCCTTATTAAGAGGATAGATGATTTATTGTTCTATCATAAATAGTTGCAATGCTTTAAAAGATGAGAATGCTTTAAACTATTTATCCTCTTCCTAGTTTTATATCATTAAACTGCAACAACAATGTTTTTGGAGGAGAGTTATATCTCTCGCTGGGGCAATTACAATTGTCTCACCCCCGTGGGATCCAACATTTTTAGGTGGACAAGCACGGAGGAGACTGAGAATATCTTACAGAGGAAGAACATCAATAGTAGCAAGGACAGCAGTGACAACTCAGGTTGAGTGTACTATCTGTCGTGTCTTGTAGATAGAAGTCATATGTGTCGTCTCTGTACTCTCAGGTCCTCGGAGTTAGTAGTTAGTTCTTTTAATGTATTGATCTGAGATTTTAGCTTGATGCCTTGAGATTTTGAGTTGCTTAAGTATAATTCTGACAAGGTAATTGTTGTATATAATTCTTGAGAAGAGATAGTACATGTGATATGCTTATGAACTAGGATGTAGATGATATACATTGGTTCTTGATAAAAGAGTTTTCCTGTGTATGGACCTCTTTGCAAAAGGTTTAAATTTTTAGTGATTTTTGTTAATCCACTGCTAATGTTTAATTATGCTTAATCAATAACGATTTGTTTATCAGTCGTTACAAGTTTGGTATCATAGCTCTAGGTTCACTGAGTCTACAGAGACATAGGACTAAGGTATCAAGTCTGTTCTAAGTGTACCTCAGTATATCTTATAGTGCCTTCTTCTTATACAGAAGAAGATATATAACTCCAAGATGTCTGGAGAATACGAGGAACACGTTGCTGAGAGCAATGTTACTGCACCAGTGGGAGGTGCAAGGGATCAGACAAGGGAGGAACCAGTGCCTAAAAATCTCCATGTTGATGAAGTCATGGGAGGAAACCCAGATGTTCATAATCTTTTTGGGAAACTCATGACTACATTAAGATATATGACAGACCGGATGCCGGCACCAACACCTAGGGCACCAGCTCCCAATGAGGGATATGGATCTGGTAAGACCTTTGAATGACTACGTCGTGTAGGAGCCATAGAATATGCTGGGATATCTAACCCAACATATGCCGATCTCTGGCTCACTGAGTTATAAAAGGCTTTTAAGATCCTTAGTATCCCGGATGCTGACAAAGTTAAACATGTTGTGTACCTTTTGAAGGGTAGTGTTGGACATTGGTGGGCTATAGAAGAAATAAAAAGGAATGATGAAGAGGTTGGATGGGAGGAATTCCGTCGAAAATTCATCAATATGTATTTTCCAAGGACTTATTTAGATGAAAAGATCTCACATTTTGAGAAGATACGACAGGGAGTCATGTAAATAAGTGAGTATGAAGTTAAGTTCATGGAACTTTTATGATTTTGTCCTCAGATGGATGCTACTGAGGAGGAAACGATTCGACATTTTGAGAAAGGATTGAATGCTGAGATGTCTATTCCAGCATCTACCCTAGAAAGTAGAGATAAGTTTGCCACATTTGTGGAATCAATTCGAAGGATAGAAGGGTCTATGACAAAGAAACATGAGACAGACCTTAAAAGGAAGTCTAAACAGTCACAGGAACAAGGAATTGGTGGTACTAAACAATCAAAGATTTCAGTAGTACCGACTCAACCACAATGTAGTGCACCCAAGCAACAATCACCTAAAAGGCTCAAAGCCTGCTATAGATATGGACAGAGAGGACATATAAGGTGGCAATGTCCAAATAGAAAGTGATGGGGTGACCCAACATACAAGACACTAGATAACTGGTAGAAGGTAGACTTGTCAAGATAGAACTTTCTATTTTGAATTATCTTCTGTTCCCTACAATAAGAAAGGTAGTTGTTATTTAGTTTATCTGTATAATCCTTTGAGGATATGAGGAAGAGATAAGTAGAATGAAAACTTGTGTTCAGTTTAATATTCTTTTATATGTTTTGAAATTTCTCTTTCTCCTTTAAGGAAGGTAAGAGATGAAAAAGGAACTCAGAGAAAAATATGAGATATTAAGTATATCAAAATTTAAAGAGATGAAAACATAAAATAAAATAAATACATACTACCTAATTACAGTTCTTGAATACCTTGGCCAGGTATTCATTTATTGAAGGCAAGGTAAGTATGACATACCTAGATTATTATCTTTTTTATTACTCTGATCAAGTAATCATTTTGAAATAATCCAAAGAAGCCTAATCAAGAAGGAGATGTGGCATGGAAATTTCTACCACATTCTAATCGATATACGGAGGAATTTGATTTAATTATAAATAAACTTATAAACAAAAATGAAGATGAGGATATGATGTGTTTATTAACACATGTGTTATATACCAAGGTAGAGGATTCTAGTATCTAAGAAATATCATGATGGTTAGCTGGAATGGTTAACTGTGGAATCAGTCCAGTTACCTAATGTAGCATGGACATCAAATGTTAGGGGTTTATGCTTTGCATAAACATAACATTGATGAGAATGAACTATTTGAAGGAATAATTGTAGAATTATTGCAAGAAAAGTTTGTCAAATTAAATTAACAAATAACCTTGATCTAAATAAGAAAAGTGTTACCTGACACAGAATTAACTCCATAGTCAATAATGAAAGGATAATGGAGTATGTGTCCTATGTGTTTGATTCTATGAGAATTTTGTGTGGAAGAACTTTGTATTTATCAAAGTTCTATGGTGTCTTCTTAACAATGAGATGTTCTGTGGAGACTTGATGATACAAAAAATGAATAATATATGTCTCCTTTTTATCAGGTATTTTGGGGACGAAATCCTTGTTAGGGCTTTATGATTTGTAACATCCCTAACCTGGGTTATGCCTTAACCCTAGGTGTTTTGCTTAATAAAGTTAATTATATTCTTGCTCTTATTTCTTGAAAAGTAATTAAGGTTCAAGAGGAACTTATGTTTCAATTTTAGTCTTTTCAAATAATGTTGAAACATTGTTTTGCTTGTTTTGGAATAAAATGCAAATTACCCAAGTTGAGGGGTTAAATTGCAAATGTTGCATGATAAGATGTTTCTCATGTGTTGAAGCATCATGATAATGAATATGATGCAGAGGAAGGACTTGTAGAAGCCTGAGTACCAAGAAAGGGCTGATAAAGCAATGTTTGTGCATTAAAACCTAGTTTTGGTGTAATATGCAATTTACCCAAAACCTAGGGTTCATCGTGTAGAGAAAATAAAATGAAGGGGGCGCCTCATTTGGATCACTTTGGAGGAGAGAGAATCTTTATATTAAAATAATCAAGATTTAAGCATAAATTGGAACTTTACTTCAATTTAAAGCAAAAATAAATATATTAATTGAAGAGCCCATCAACCAAAAGGATATGGATGATTTTGCAAAAGAATGTACGACCATGTGACTTGAAAAGGCACGAAAATATCTCAAGCAAGTGGATAACCCACTCACATTATTAAAAGAAAAAGAAATATCCATGAACTTATGGATATTATTATTATAAGGGTTAAGGTGCTTAATTTGCTTTTCTTTAAAACATGGATAATTGAGAGGAATAAGAGGCAAAGAATATAGCCTCGTAACCAAGGAAGAGAAGGGGGAAAGTGGCAAGGAAATAGAGGAGATAATCCCTAATTTCTCTCTCCTAAAATGAATTTTTAATAAAATTCATATATATGCTCCTTTATCCATGAGTTGAAAGGCAATTTCGAATCCACTTTCACTTCTTACTTGCAAAAACGACCAAGGGATCTTGGAGCAACAGGAGGACGACCCCCAACCTGTTGGTAAGCTTCTTGACCTTCGTTTACCTTGATTCCATGGTGAAAATAAAAAATCAATGCATGATTTCTTCATATCTCGATCCCATCTTCAATTCGAACCATTCCTTTTCACTCAAAGCTTGAGGACGATCCTAAAGGAGTTGCATCCACCATTGTTGACATGAGCTTGAAGCTTTGAAGCTCAATTGGAGGCGGGTTTTATAACTTGAACCCTTATAACTTGAACCCATAAACTTTGTTATTGATTCCATATGTTTATCAATTGTTGATTCCTTCATTATTCCCGAAATTTTAGTTGAATGATTGGTGAAATCACCATGGAAATTACAGCAAGTTTTGTGGGTTTTTAGCTTGAAAATGATGATGTCATCTTAAGCACACACTTCAACTTGGGCAACCGGTTTTCAAAACTGATTGAGTTAATTCAGTTACAAAACCGAATGGATAATTGATTTCAAGACTGAATGGGTAATTGCTCTCAAGATCAAATGGGTAATTGATCTTAAGACCAGTTGGAGATACTTGCTGATGTAGTTGGACGTTGATCCAATGGTCCTAATTGATTGGTTGAAGGAAACCCTAGATGCCCAAACAGTTTCAAAACCATTTGGTGTTGAAATGCCAAAACTGAATGGAGATCTAAAGTGATCAAATCGTTTGGAGATTTAAGGTGATGATTGATCCATTGATTCAATGGTTGATAATAATGATTATTAATGATAGGTACAAAGGTTGAAATCCTAAAGTACCTAGATGATCAGTACCTTTAGAATGGTTAACCCTAAAAGCTTATGAAAGCAATGTCTCAATACACTATGTCAACCATAGTTGTACATATTTGATTGAAAGGTTGATGTAACCTAATCAAGTTGAGTGGATGATAGAAAGGAATTCATACATGAGTATTAATTATGAAGAATATGTGATTAGGGTATGATCCTTAGTAAAGAGACCATGAAACCCTAATCGAGTGGGTTAATAAGCCATAATCCTAAAAGTTGGGCAAACTTGAGTGAAACCCTAGTCTAGAGTAATGATGTAACCCTAATTTAGGGTGATGATATAAGAAACCCTAATTATGGGTAATGGAAGATGAAACCCTAATTGGGATAAATAGTAAACCCTAATTATGGGTAATTGAATGGATACCCTAATTAGGATGAATAGCAAACCCTAATTGTGGGTAATTGAATGGAAACCCTAATTAGGATGAATAACAAACCCTAATTGTGGATAATTGAATTTAAACCCTAATTGAGGGTGATGTCATGTGAAACCCTAATTGACGGTGATGCCATGTGAAACCCTATGCAATGGTATGATGAGGAGCCCTAATACAGGGTGAAGGTATGTGAAACTCAAATTTTGAGTTATAATAAGTGAAGCCCTAATCTTAGGCAATATGATGATAAAAGATAACCCTAATAAGAGAACCCTAATGATCAAATAGTGGGTATTACCTTATAAAGATGAAACATCTCAAATGGTTGATCACAAGCAACTTTATAGTAAGCAATGCCTTAACCTAAAATGAGTCCATATCATTGAAGATAGTTGAACCATTCTTGTGTGTGACCTATGCACTTCATGGTAAAAGTGATAGGTTAGTGGATGAAAACATTAAGATGGGAAATACATTAATCCAAGATAAGTTGATACCTCAAGTAAGTTGGAAGTGATGAGGAAAGTGATACTTCAAGATATGATTGATATCACTTTTAGCATACTTAAAATCCAATATACTTGGATAGGAAACACATGAAGTATGTTATGTAAATTGTTACAATGAATTGTAATGAGTTTGATATACTTTGATAAGAATAGGCTAATATACCTTGAGAATGGGGTTAAGCTAAACAAATGAGTATGATTTAATCATACCATGATAAGGATGAGAAATGAACTCATACCTTGTATTGATAATCATTTAATGATAAATGTTAAAAGTAATAAACATGATTGAATACTCGAGATGTTAATGGATGCTCCTAGAGGTGTGGAGCAATATATTAAGGTTTATTGGATAAATATGAAATCCTAATTAATGTCAGATGGGAAACCCTAACCCTAAATTGGGTAATGGGACATGAGAAACCCTAATGTGACATGAATAATAAGCCCTAACCCTATTGAGGGAATAGTGGTGTTACTATTGTATTACATGAGGTGATATGTTATTGTTGCCTAGTGAGAGGTGACAAGATGTGTAATGGCCTTGTGAGCCATATGATTAGATGTTGCCTAGTGATAGGTGACAAGATGTTTAATGGCCGTGTGAGCCATATGATTAGATGTTGCCTAGTGAGAGGTGACAAGATATTTTATGGGCCATATGAGCCATGAGAACAATTGTGGCATAGTGAAAGGTACCAAGATGATTATAAAAGTTTATTGTAAGAAATGATAACATTTTAATAAACTTAATAAAAGGAACAATTGTATTCAATAAAGAATGTGAAAATCTATGAAGGCTAACCTCAAGGTTCAGAGCCTAGAGAAGGATGTGATGATCAATGATGAGTTAAAGGAATTTATATCCCATGATCTGTGTAATCAAGATTGGTTAAAGTCCAATACCTGGCAGAGGAATGAAGCCTATAATCAGGAGTGGTTAGAGTCCACTACCTGGTTGTATAATCAGGAGTGGTTAGAGTCCACTGCCTGGCTGTGTAATCAGGATTGGTTAAAGTCCAATACCTAGCAGAGGCATGAAGCTTGTAATCAGGAGTGGTTAGAGTCCACTGCCTGGCTGTGTAATCAGGAGTGGTTGGAGTCCACTGCCTGGATGTGTAATCAGGATTGCTTAAAGTCCAATACCTGGCAGAGGCATGAAGCCTATAATCAGGAGTGGTTAGAGTCCAGTGGCTGGCTGTGTAATCAGGATTGGTACAGTCCAATGCATGGCGGTGCAATCAGGATTGGTTAAAGTCCAATACCTAGAAGAGGCATGAAGCGTATGACCAAGGGATTGGCATAGTCCAATGCCTAGATAGAATATGATGATGTATACTCTTATGTCTATAATAATTCAATATTTGTTTAGTAGATTGGCTAAGGCCAACAGATGAAAACAAGAATGAATCATGGGTGACATATTAGGATAATAAGGAAAAGCTTGAGATGTTGAAATGATATGGTAGATAAATGATATACATGTTCTTCCTATTCCTTATTAAGAGGATAGATGATTTATTGTTCTATCATAAATAGTTGCAATGCTATAAAAGATGAGAATGCTTTAAACTGCTTATCCTCTGCCTAGTTTTATATCATTAAACTGCAATAATAATGTTTTTGGCGGAGAGTTATATCTCTCTCTGGGGAAATTACAATTGTCTCACCCCTGTGGGATCCAACATTTTTAGGTGGACAAGCACGGAGGAGACTGAGAATATCTTGCAGAGGAAGAACATCAATATCAGCAAGGACAGCAGTGACAGCTCAGGTTGAGTGTACTGTCTGTCGTGTCTTGTAGATAGAAGTCATATGTGTCGTCTCTATACTCTCAGGTCCTTGGAGTTAGTAGTTAGTTCGTTTAATGTATCAATCTGAGATTTTGTCTTGATGCCTTGAGATTTTGAGTTGCTTAAGTATAATTATGACAAGGTAATTGTTGTATATAATTCTCGAGAAGAGATAGTACATGTGATATGCTTATGAACAAGGATGTAGATGATATACATTGGTTCTTGATAAAAGAGTTTTCCTGTGTATGGACCTCTTTGCAAAAGGTTTAAATTTTTAGTGATTTTTTTAATCCGTTGCTAATGTTTAATTTCGCTGAATCAATAATATTTCTTTTATCAGTCATTACAACAGGCACTTGTCAGAAGGCAGTCTCACTAGTATCTACCTACACGGGTCACATTTCATCCCCACAACTCTGTGGGGTGATTAGACATCCTTGTCGGGTCCTGAAACTAGTACCTCTCCCAAAGGTGACTGGTCGTGAACTGGCATAGGTCGAACAATTTTCCACGGAATCTCAAAACAAAATCACGATTGAAAGCAGTCCAAAACAAGAAACAATTTGGTAACAAGCATCTATCGAATGCAGAGTTGGGTCATAAGGCTGATGGGTGAGAATTCAGCCTTCTTCTACACCCTGCCGACAATGTCCTTACTAGTAGAAATAAGGTCTTTTGTTGACCCAAGAGTTAGGACCAAAATGGATTAATTTGAGAACGGGAAACAAAAATATATGAACCAAGGATTGTTCCTTTACCTTTAATCGATCTGAGACCCCAAACACTAGTGCCCCCACTACCTTCATCGCCGTATGCGGAAATAGCTGTGACACGAGATGCAACGTCGTTCCAAAGGGATTGATCAGATGACTCACTGGGGATAGGGTCGTTGTTCTCTTAGGGACAATCTCATAATGTATGGCGTTAAGAAGAGGGGATGTGAAGCGCTTTTGGTGAGAATGGTGGGAGGCAACCAGGAAACTTTTGGGCGTCTAGTATTTTTTTTGGTCGGTCTAAAAAGCATGTTACTATAACCAAAAACTTTAGGTACATTAGCACCCCTAAGAGAAACTAAGCCTTGATACACCGAACAAATGGGTATCAAAGTTACAAGTCATAACATCAAACATGTACACTGAACAGAAAAAAACTACACCCAATCCACCACAAACCCCATGAGACATGACTTTAGAGAAATCTTGTCCTTAATGACATTGAGTACACCCACAAAGTAAGAGAACGCTGACTCCACCAGCATCAAGCCTCGAGGAGAAACTGGAGCAAAAGACAAAATCCCCCTGCAAATGTCCATGGTTGAGAAAACTCTCTCCCGAATTGAGTACAAACCCAGCAAAAAAACACCTAATAAACCCACAGTAGAGCATAACTGATTTAAAACCACTCCAAGCTTTGAACAAGAGCAAGGAGACTTCAGAAGGAACACAAATTCAGACCCCCTTCTCTACATCAACGAACATCCACAAATAGTGATTGAGGACAAAATAGAACACCTTCTTTCATCCCAATCCTCCTGGGTAAAAGCTGTAGAGGAGGCTCAAACATGTAGGAGAGAATACAACAGGATCCTTCCATGAACTGGCCATCGAACGGTGTCCTTGAACCAGACAACTACTTTCCTCCGCTGGCGTTTGACTCATATCCTGAAGATGTGAAGTCCAGGTAGGTATCCAGTCCCTCTTCAACAGTTGACGATCAACATGTTTTGGATCTTGCAAGCTCAGCTACACACAACAACAGGAGCGATCCAATGGAGAGAAGAAGAAGAAATCTACCCCCCCATGAACCCATCCCCACCTGATGCTCCTGCTTACACAGATGCACTTCATCGAACACCTAGAAGGTGTTCAACTGCTCATCTATAGAGAATGCACATGTGACAGAGAGGAGGGTGGAAACAACCCCCTATAACCATAGAGTTGGTGAGTCACCCATCCATCGACAGCCCGAAAAGCAAACTCCAAGCACACGCCCAAACCGAGGAAGAAGCTTGAGCAAGGGATGAATCTCCTGCAGGGCGAGGGGGACACCGCCAGGGCCTAGAGAAGGATGCTCCATCTATCCCGGAGGATGCCACTAGAGCCCACCCGCCGACAGGCTGCCAAGATCGCACCCAACCGTAATCGAGTAAGCCAACATGGCATCGAGGTTTAGAGGGGGTCGTCGTCTTCAGGAGGCACTAGACCTCTAGCCTACTGACGAGTCGCCCATCCTCATCGTCGTTGGTGGTGTGGGGTGCGCCGCCGAACTAATCGATAACAGCCATACGGCAGAATTAACCACCGCCGAAATCACAAAGCTACGAGCAGGACCGACAACGAAGAACTCGAATCTGGTTAGCACTTTCCAACTGTCACCCTTGAATGAAAAGGAACCAACCAAGTTGACTAGCCATGCCACTGACCTAGGACTGCTCCTCACGCCATTGCACTACTCACCATCTGGCTCATCTGAGGCGACGCCCAACGGCCGCTCCCATTTCACCAAATGATATACTACGACGATCTCTACACTAACTGAAACTACACCTAGACTGTTAGTGCCAGGGGGAGGAAGGCATAAAGGAAGACCCTCCCTCCCCCCAGCGATAACCGTCGGGGAGGGTTCTAGTGAGAAGGGAGAGCAAACCCTAGAGAGAGAGCTACTCCTTCAAGCGGCGTATCGTTAGATGACATTATTTAGGGAGTCATAGGCCTTAAATTAGGGTTCTTTGTGGTCACTATGCTCTCCCAAAATTCAAGCGAGCGAAAGCGTCAGCAATCAAAGCTTCTGGTGTGAGCAATCAGTAGATGACATTATGGTTGTTCTGTAATGCATGTGTGCGACTGTTCATTGGGACAGAGAGAAAGTCCCACCCAGCCCACAACAATCACCCGATGATAGTAAATGTCTTAGGTGCAGAAATTACCCAAAGTGAGGCAGCGTGACCCATTATATGGAAATCAAATGTAGAGTTTATATTATTCCCTTTAAGGCAATTAAAACATGTGTTGAACTCTCCCCAATCCATGGGTTGGTCATTTAAACTAACAATGAACATGATTCTGACTTCAAAAGTCCATTATTAATTTTTTAGTTACTAATATTAACATATGGGTGTTAAATAACCTAATAAATGGATGATACATTTTCCTTCATAAAGTCTATTGAATTTTGGTACTTTCTCCACGTCAATTTTCTTTCTAGATAATAGGAAATATAAAATTGGATCTGGCCTAACCCAAGGTTAATTTTTATAGTACCAAAAATGGGAATTTAAAAACCCAGTCATCAAGGTCACACTCACAAATTTCTAATTGAATAGGTGGTAACATAAGACTCGAACTTCTCTTGAATACTTTTAGGGTCGAAAATGCTACTCCACAAAGTTTAAAAGAAAACAAAATTAAAGTTTTTAGTAAGAGAAATTAGGGGTGATACCTAGGTTTGAGGTCGTTACGGCACACCACCCCTTAAAAAGATTTTGTCCTCGAAATCTCAAGTGAACAGTGAGGGGTGGGTCCGCAACATCTCTTCTTTGAGCTCCCAAGTGGTCTCTTCAAGACCATGATACTTCCAAAGGACTTTCACTAGTTCATTGTCTTTGTTCTTCAACCGTTTCACTCTGGAGTCTATGATTTTCATAGATAGTTCTTCATATGATAGATCTTCTCGCAGCTCGATAGGTTCAATAGATAAGACATGTGAGGGATCCTTCACATACTTCTTCAATACTGACACATGGAAGACATTGTAAATCTTGTCATTAGAGGGAGGAAAAGCTAGGCGATAGGCACACTCCCCCACTTTATCCAAGATTTCAAATGTTCCCACAAATGAGGGCTCAACTTGCCCTTCACCTTGGATCTAGCAATCAATCAGATATGTTTTATCTTCAGAAACACATAATCACCAACTAAGAAAGTCACATCTGATCTTTTCCTATCAGCATACATCTTTTGACGATCCTGGGAAGCCTTCATTCTTTTCTTAATCAAGCATATATTGTCAGTCATCATCTGTAAATCATCATTCTTCATTAGCATACGCTCCCCCACATTGTCCCAATGTAGCGGGGAACGATAGGGTCGACCATAGAGTGCCTCAAAAGGGGGCATGCCAATGTTGTCTTGGTAGCTATTGTTGTAAGCAAACTCGACCAACGGAAGGTATCTGTCCCAAGAACCTCCCCATTCCATCACATGTGTGGAGTAGGTCTTCCAAGATTTGTACTGTCCTCTCACATTATCCATCTGTATGGGGATGATATGCAGTGCTGAAATGTAAATCAGATCCCATCTCTTCCTATATCTGCTTCCATAAATGTGGTGAACTTTGGGTCACGGTCAGAAACAATCACTTTAGGAACTCCATGCAAATGAACAATCCAATCCATGTATAGTTGTGCCATATCTGAAACCTTGTAAGTTCTCTTAAAGGGAAAAAGTGAGCCGACTTGGTTAGGTGATCAATAACGACCCATACTGCATCATACCCATGTCTTGACTTAGTAAATCCTATTACAAAATCCATCGTGATTTTCTCCCACTTCCACTCTCATATCTCGAGCGGATGGAGAAGACCACCAGGTCACTGATGTTTGATCTTCACTTGCTGATAGGTTAGGCACTTTGCAACATATGTAGAAATGTCTCTCTTCATGTTCTTCCACCAGAAGCCTCACTGAAGGTCCTTGTACAACTTTGTTGTGCCATGATAAATTGTGTACTTGGAACAGTGGGATTCACACAAAACTATATCTGAGATCGGCAACATCAGGTATCCACAACCTACGATGAAAGTGAATGGCACCATCCACCCGATAGAAAAATTGGATTGTGGTTTCTCGGTCAGCAACTTCATCTCAGGCAACTCAGGACTACAGAGTTGTGCATCACCCGCTTCAGATAACCATGTAGGAGTAACAGACAAGCTTGCCATCTGAATAGTCGACTTCTTCAAACTAGGATCCAACTCGACTTCTGGTAACTCAGGTCTCCATCTTGAAACTTGCTCCAAACTCCTCCATAAGAAACATCGAATAGAGACACACACAACATCCTTCTTCCTACTCAAAGAATCCTCTATGACATTGGCCTTACCAGGGTGATAAGTGATAGAAAAATCATAATCTTTGAGGTATTCCATCCATCGCCTTTATCGTAGGTTCACGTCCTTTTGTGTCATAAGATAGCGCAAGCTTTTGTGATCACAGAAAATTTCAAACTAGACCATGTACAAGTAGTGACGCCAAATCTTTAGGGCATGTACTATGGCATCCAACTCTAAATCATGTGTAGGCCAATTTGTTTCATTTGGATTCAACTGGCATGAGACGTATGTGATTACCCGTCCTTCTTTCATAAGGACACACCCTAAACCTTGTCTAGAAGCATTAGTAAAAATGACATATGGTTTGCCTTCCACTAGTAAAGAAAGCACGGGGGCAGAAGTCAACCGCTTCTTCAGTTCCTCAAATCTCTTCTCACACTCAGGCATCTAGACAAACTTGGCATCCTTACGAGTCAACTTTGTCAATGGTAGGGCTAGCTCAGAAAAGTTATGCTACTTCCGATAGTAACAAGTCAGTCCCAGAAAATTGTGTATCTCAGAAGGATTCTTTGGTGGTTGCCACTTCATCACGACTTCAATCTTGATAGGATCTAAAGCGATATGACCCATAGAGATTACATGGCCTAAAAACATAACTTCATTAAGCCAGAATTCACACTTTGAGAACTTTGCATCGAGTTGGTGATCCAGCAAGGTTTGGAGGACAATTCATAGATGCTCCCGATGTTGCTCCATGGATTCAGAATATATGAGCACGCCATCAATGAACACCACCACAAAACTGTCTAGGTACGGATGGAAGACTTGATTCATCAAGTCCATGAAGGCAGCTGGGGCATTAGTCAAGCTAAAGGGCATAACCAGGAATTCATAATGCCCATAATGAGAACAAAAATTTGTTTTCAGTACAACTTCATCCTTTACGCGCATCTGGTAGTATCTGCTCTGTAAATCCATCTTTGAGAATATGGTAGAAGACTTTAGCTAGTCAAACAAGTCATCAATACGCGACAGAGGGTAGAGATTCTTGATCATCACCCAATTCAACATCCAATAGTCCATGCACATCCTCGTGGAACCATCCTTTTTCTTCACAAAAACAATTGGGGCTCCCTAAGGAGAAACACTTAGGTGAACAAACCCCAACTCCAGAATGTCTTGCAACTATTTCTTAAGCTTAGCCACTTCAGCAGGTTCCTGACGGTATGGTGGCTTTAAGATTGGAGCTATGTTAGGTACGAGATCGATAGGGAATTCGACCTCTTATGAAGGAGGGAGTCCTGGTAACTCATCAAGGAAGACATCTGGATAATCTCGCACCACATCGATATCCTCAATCTGTGGCGGTGTAGGATTGAGGATGATTGACACCAAAAAGGCTCTACAGCTATGCAAAACTAACTTTTTGGCTTTGAGTGCTGATATTATGAATTGTCGTTCGTTGCACTTTCTACCCTTAATATAGATACGTTCACCATCAGGGTGCAACAAACTGACCTTCCTATTCTCACAAAATAGAGCTACCTTGTACTTCTACAACCAATCCATTCCCAAGATGATATCTAAGGTTTTCATGTCAAGGATGATGAAATATGTCAAGAACATCTTCCCAGCTATGCTCAATTATACGGTCAGAATTTTTAGAAAGGAAGAGACTACCCTCTCTCTAGGTGTCTGAACATATAAGATATAGTCCATATACAAGATCTCTAGGTCTAACATTGTTACGAGTTTGGCAACTATGAAAGTATTTGAAGATCCAGAATCAAATAAAGCTTAAACAGGGTATTGAAGTAGATGTATCGTACCTTCAATGACTCCATTCTCGTCACCGACCTCTACAACATCCATGGAATAGACTCAACCAGCACGCCTCTCCACAGGTGGGTGACGACCCTGCTAATTGAGATGGTTGACTTTGTTATTGTTCCTTGAAGGTTGTTGTGGTCATTGAGGGGGTGGCGGCTGTTGTGGAGCTCGTGGCTGAGTAGGGGGTGGGGCCTTTGACAAATGGGGACACTGAGGTCTAATGTGTCCGACCTGGCCACACTCATGGTAAATCATCTGCCCTGTATCCCTCTGTGGTGTATAACCCCCAAGATGGAATTTCCCAGGAGGGTGATGACGATGACAATGCTTGATTTATTGCATTGGTCCTCAGGGACACTCTTCCGCTTGTTGGGATTGTTCGATGATGATTGATATCTAGGATAGGCTTCAACAGCGAGTGCCTTGTCCACCATTTGTTGAAATATAAGTAGGAGCTGCGGCACCAAAGCTCATCCAATATGATAAGACAAACCTTCAAAGAATATCTCAAAATGACAGTCTTCATGCAGGTTCATAGCATAGCATTCTAACAATAATAACTTTTGGACATATGCGAACACACTTAGTGAACCTTGTTTTAGGCTGTAGAACTCGGCATGTTTCTTCTTCAGAGCAGTAGAACAAATGTATTTCTCATGAAAAAGCATTAGGAATTACTCCCATGTCATCTGTGATGTGTCACGCGTGCGCATAATTCCATTCTTCCACACCCTGGCTGGCCCGTCCAGAACATATGCAGCAAAGTGAACCTTTTGCTCAGGAGGGCACACCATACCCTCAAAGGTACACTCGATGGCTAAGACCCAATCGTCGGCCTTATCCACCATGTCGATCTCTCCCTCACCCTTGAAGTAGGGCAGCTGCATCTTAATGAACTCAGTTAGGGAGTACTCCTTGGGCTTGGTTGATGAAGAGGTTGCATTGACTCACCCCACCATCAAATTAGACACAAGATGACGCAGGAAGGCAAACTCTTGCTTCGGAGTGAAGGCTGGTAGAGGTGGAATCCCTAAAATAGGAGCTGGTACGGTAACCATTGGTTGACCCATAGGATGAGCCTGTGCACCTGGGGTCTCCAAGGGGGGATCCATATAGGGCATGTCAAACTGAGGATTTGGCGGTGTAGAGTATTCATCATCCCTATTGAATAGTACGTAGGATCCATTGCTTCTCACTCCAAACAAATTGGTCCTCCTGAAAAAGGCTTATCAGGGTAAGAAAGCTACATAAGGTTTTCTGAGATCCTAGACTACCGACCGCTATGCTCTGATACCATTTTGTAAGGAATGAGTCCCATAGGGGCCACTCCCTACTATTAAATTGAAAATAAATCAACACAACCCAAAAGTTCAAACACCACATATAGATAATTGGGGATGCCAAATTATTCTCAGATAAATGGTCCATCAAGAGCGTTTAAAAATATAGCTGCGGAAGTAACTAAGTTATTACATATTTGAAAATAGTCAAAAAATATCTCTCATGTCAACAAGGAAAAATCAAAGGAACTATATCTAAACGGATCTATTACAGTAGGCAACCTAGCCATCTCAGAATTCTCGATCTACTATTGTACGTTTCCTTCAATTTCTGGGCCAACAATCTCTTATCCTTCAATAGGATTCTCAATGGGTTGATCTGCACCTGGGTGGTACGGAACATCACCCAGGATGGGAAATAAAATAAAAGGTTGAATCATTAAAACTGAGTATGTACATTAAAATATTAACTAGGGCATTATACATTTAAAAAAGTAAAGCATCATGTTCCCATCAAAAGGGGCTATTAAAAATTAGGTAAGTTTCAAGGAGACATATCACGAGAACGGATTTTCAAAAGAATGAAGCATTATAAATAAATAATTATTATCACCATTCTTGCCATAATCAACAATCCAATCATATAAACGTTTGCATGCTGATACATTCGACTAAAGTAACTAAAGTAGGGCCACAACACCACTGAGTCAATGGCCACTACTACAGAACAAGCCTTTAACGTTGGTTAATTAAGGGCTTTCGTGTCAGTTTCCAAGTGACACCCAAGTGGGCGCCGCTAAAGGTGGACCCCTTCGGCGTCAGTTCCCAACCGACACCAAAAAGCTTCCCGCCACCGAAAATGTACCAGTAAAGGGACTATGGGCGTCAGTTTTTTAAGAAAACCGACACTATAGAATGGTTAAAGACGTCGATTATTAAAAGAAATGACGTCACAATGCTTCCCGCCACCGACAATGCGCCAGCAAAGGGCCTATATGAGTCGGTTTTGCAAGATAATTGACGTCATCTCCCCTGCCACCATGGTTGTGCTTCCCAGCACGGCCATGGTTCATGGCCATATCAGCTGAACCGGCGTCAGTTTTGTGGAAATAACTGATGTCATATCCATTGCCAGCCACCACGGCCGTGCTTCCCAGCACGGCCGTGGTTCCTGGCCATATAGACATCAATTTTTTATCAAAAACCACCATCGTGTGTCTTTGGTATCGGTTTTGTTCAAATAATCGACGCCTATGTTAAGATTTTTTTTCTTATCAGTTTGCAGGCCTGCTGTATGGATGGTCAGCAGGATGAGAACCTGCAGTTCAGTTCTGAACTATAGGTTTACGACATCCATTGATATCAACCAACAACAGGCCACAAACCTACAAAATTAACAAGATGGACAATATTATATATGTGTGATTCACACACGTATATGCACATTTCATTCATATTATTTTTTCATCACACACATGTAGAAACTAGTAGCAACCTGCAGTTCCATTCATTTCATCTCTTTTCACATTCAGACACATGTAGAAATATTTATCTATTGATCATCTTCACACATATATGACAATTCATACAAATTCATTCACATTCACACAAAAATAATTATGAGAACAAAGTTATTCTTTATTCATCATTGTCAATAAAATTAGATCTAAAAATTCATACTATTTGTAGGGCTTTTGCCCATTCTTCTCTGACAACATCTAATTCATCTCTTGTATAGGGAGCATGTACATCAAAATGCTTTCCACGTGTGGTGAAGTCAGTAGTTTTAAAGACCTGCAAAGAGAATGACGTATATATATATAATTAATAATATATAATAAGATTGATATATTTCATATTATCCAATGAGACTATGTATAATACCTGTTGTATCTTATCGATTTCCATTACGACATGTTTGATGATTAGGTCCACAAATAGCATCACATAGTAGGCACATGCCCAACCATTGTCTTGTGTAGCACACTATAAATTGAAACAAACAAAATATTCAAAAATACAAATAAGCACAGTTCCCATATATAATATATACATTGGAGTTAGGAAATTACTTTCACATTCTCCCAAATTAGTGACAGATCCTTTTTCTTGGGGACCTTTCCTCCAGCTTTTTTGTACTCTTGTAAAGCCCTACATATGTTAATGTAACCCATTAAATTGCATAATTAAATAGTAATGTAGTAATAGATGTTAACAGATATAAAAACATCAAATATTTCTCATGAGAATAATGGCCTTTTAATTGCATATCCATATAATTCCAACTCATTCCCCGTAGGATCTAGATAATATATAGTGAATGTCTTGGGGACAATAACTAGTAACTCTCAATGCCTACCACTCCAGGTAAAAAAGTTAAAAATTAATAACTCAAAATCCACAATAAAAATGTAATTTTATTAAGTCCAAATTATAAGAAAAGTAAACTTACTTGACATTGAATGGAGCTATTATCACCGTCTTCTTATTTTTACCAAAATATTCAAAAGCATCACAGCAGTATGAAGTAATTGAAGTAGGGTCTATATCTATAAGACTAATCAAAGATGGAACAAAAAATCCCACATGGGAAAACCCAAAATCTCTACATATATTGTGTACGTGGTTGCAAAACATGTATTACGTATGTATTGATATATAAGAAACCAGATCACCGTATATAAAATAAGGTATATGGATGTATAAACAAGATCTCACCATATCCACATCTCTATCATAGATGTGTTCAACCATTGATAACTAAACAACTCCAAAATATCTTGTATAAATATCTTATTTTCGTATGATTGACCTGCATTAATACTTATGCATTAATAAGTACGTATGCAGAACTTGTATTACGTATGCATTAATATGTATGCTAAACTTGTATAGATAGATTGTTATCATATGATTTACCTGCAGCATCCTCCGAAATAGTAATAATTATAGGGCAATTTGTATCATGTTCGCCGATCCATACCGCCACACCCCTACAATTAGGACCTATAGAGGCGTGTAGGTCCCTTGGAAGTCAACTTGGTAGTCGAGGAGGTGGAGGCCGAGATGTAACGAGTCTCATCTTTTTGACCTGTATATATAATTTTAGATCAATTAACTCATATATACACACTAAAAAATTTAAAGTAATGGAAATTTATCATACAATATGAGTATAGAAGACATCCGCTTCGGGCCACAATATCACTCCGCCTACTGCCTCACCAAGTGTTTTAGCATCTGGGTGTGCATGAGGCAGTGCAAGATCCGTCCATCTGGGGAATACATGTATCAGGCTCACACATACCACACCATCTGGTACTGGATACCCATGAAACATGCACCCTTTAAGGGGTGGGTAAGTCGACGCCTCTACAACGATATATTCTTGACTTTTTAATCGGCATGGCTTCAACCATTACAAATTTATGTAAAGAATGTTATATGCATATATACACAAATATATCATCTTGAACATACTAGCTATTATGTCATAAAAATACTTACAGAAGACGTGCTAGGTGATGGGTCTACAGGATTACTCCCAACCACTTTTATAGTAGGAGAAGAGCGGCCCGCCATAGGTACTGTCTGAGTAGCAGGCTGAGACGCCTACCACTTCGCCATTGCTTCTTGGATTCTCTTCTCAATTAATGAATCTACCTATACATGGATAAAAGAAATGCTAGATTCCGATTATTGAATTCCCTTTTGCAATAACATTCTAAAATAAGAATAGGTTACCTCAGCTTGTGAAAGTCCCGCTTTTGGGATAGGTTTACGCTGGGATGGCCCAAAGAACGCGTTGATGCCCACACCAGCACCTACACCCTGAACACGTCCAAGATGCTCTGGGTTACCCAGAGCAATTTTCAGTTCATCCCTTGTGCCCTGAGGGATGAACTTGCCTTCCTTCCTCTACTTGTGCAGCTCCCACTAATCACCATCAACAAAAATCAGTAAGTAAACACAACAATAATCAATATTGATTGATTGTTCTAAGAGTTGATTTTTACCAATTTTACAGCCGCCTCAGTAGTTGCGGGCTTCGGTATGTCTCCCTTCTTGTTTTGCATCCCAGCTATCAACATAGCATGGTGAGGTAGAGGTGCGGTTGCAGTAGTAGAGGACTCTGCAGTCTCCTGAGTAGTAGTAGGCTGAGCAGACTCAGCCTGTAGTCTTTGGTGAATGCCTGCATATCCTCTTAGACCCATTGTGTGTTCGTGCACATTCAGTGCACACCTTGCTCTTTGTGCCTCACTGAGGGCCTAGTTAGTTAGCACATTGATTTGGTTAGTAACACTAAAGGTTAATCTTGAATAGGTGAATACATAAAAATGTATATTAATTAAATTGGGAGTGACGCTTAATACCTTGAATTCATCTATTTTTCTTTGGGTAACAAACACCTCCCAGTCTTTGGGGTCTAGGAAGTTCCATTGCTTTGTGGCTTCCTTCTACCTAAATTTATTTTTTAAAGAGAATACAAACAAAAAGTACTAGTGTAGAGTTAGTGATGTAGTGATCAATGTCTAGAATTGGAAATCAATCAAGAACCTCTTATCATCATCACGTATGTAATCTCGGGTGAGATTGGTCCTATAGTTCCTTAGGACCCTCCCACAGCGTTGCATCACACATTTACGATGCAACTTTTCATCCAGATCAAATATGCTCTGCAAATTAAATAGAATTGCTATTAACTAGTATCCTAAAAATTAGTAATCTACACAAATAGAATTACAAATAATAATAGTTCACGCATAATTCCTTCCATATGTGGTCTTTCTTCCCTTTAGAAACTTTATGTCAGAATTCTAGAATAGGACTGCAATGGCTGTGAGTAAGAACCCCAAGATATGAAACAAATGAGTTACGGTTCACTCCATATGGATTTCCTGCATGATCGAAATCCACAGCTAATTTGGGTCCATTACCTCTTTGATGTATTAACTTGTTCATCATTGTGATGCCCCTCACTTTCTAAATTTTCTTTTGCTACTCATCAAGTGCTGTCATTTCTTCAGGGGGTACATCAGCAACCTAAAATTTGATAAAAAACACACTTACATGACATAATTATAAATGAACATATCGATAGAAACCTCAGGGATATATTCTTAAAACTTACATTGTCAAGCGGCACAAGCACGTCCTCACCCTCACGGTGATCATCAGCACGATCATCATGGGAATGCTCATCCATCTAAAAGTTCACATTCAAATTATAAATTTCACATTGTAAAGTAACACTAATTGTAAAGTTCACATTGTAAAGTACACATTCACATTGTAAAGTAATTCACATTGTAAAGTTCACATTCACATTAGGGTTTAAGGTTAAAACTTTAGGGTTTAAGGTCTTATATATAATTAATGGTTAAAATATGCTAAGTGAGATTAGGTGTTCAAGAACAGTCCCAAACCGGGGACTATCTAAGATTTACTCCTAATGAATAAATCTTGGACGGGTTTCTAGGCCAACAAATACATGTGATGTCATTCTTATATATAATAAATGTGTACCACCTATCTCATTTTTGAACACCTAATCTCACTAGTAAGTGTATAATGTGTATTGTGTTTTCAAGAAAATTTTGGCAGCATTTCCCTACCATTCTCCAAGTACATATGTACTTAGAGAACAAACAAGGAAATGCTACCAAAATTTTCTTGAAAACCCAATACACATTATACACTTACATCCTAAGTGAGATTAGGTGTTCAAGAACAGTCCCAAACTGGGGACTATCTAAGATTTACTCCTAATGAGTAAATCTTGGATGGGTTTCTAGGCCAACAAATACATGTGTTGTCATTCTATAACATTGATTTCAACATTTCGAGTGTCCATGCATGTTCATCATCAAGATAAAGATTACACATAAATTAATATGACCTAGGGATGGAGAGATTCATAATTGATTTCAAAATTTCAAACTAGCGCATGCATTATCATCAATCTACATCATACAATAGGGATTCATGTAGATGTTAGGGCGACAAATCACTACAAAATAAAAAATTTAACATTAGGGTTTTAATATCTTAGATATATTGATCACAAGATTTCATAAATATAGTTAATTCAAGATTATGGTGAAATGTGTATTAGGTTTTAATATCTTAATTCAACATGCATCAAAATTTACAGAATTTGGTCAAGCATTAGTATTCAATTGCAAATGTATGTTCTTCTTCCTGCTCCCTCCTTACCAAATGGATAAAAGCAAGGCCACGACCGTGGCTGTGTTGGCCGACCACAGGTGTGGTCATTGACCCGATTCAACATGATAAGAATAATTTTAGAAGAGTAATAATATTTCCCAATTGAGACTATATGAATTGTCCAACAATTGGAACAAGAGCAAGTATTGTAAAAATTGCCTCATTATGGGAAAAATTAGTCATAATAATGTCCAATTATAATAATAGAGAAGAGTGCATACTCCAATCCTGTTTAAATTAAACAAAATATCACCAAGGTCTGAGAAAAAATTAATATCTCAAAGATTAATATCTCCTACGTATGAGATTATGCTAGAGTTAATGTAAAGACCAAGTCTCTACTATTAAACATGATAAACAAATTCATCAAATGTGTGGCAGCGGAAGAACTAAAACTTGACTTTATTCAAAATGTATAAAGAGTACATTACAAAATTTCCATAAAGGAAGTACAACTTTATAAAAAACATAGGATCTAGGTAGAGGAAGACTTAGACTAAGACAATATTGTCTCCAAACAAAACAACTTAATTTATAAAGGCAACTATGACCATGTAAGCTATATGTTCCTTTTCTTCTTGTCATATCCTTAGCCTTAGGTTCACCAAGCTTCCATGCACACTCTGGTCCTAGCCTGGATGGTTGGGGTCATCCAGCAAGAGAAAGATAAAAGTATGTGTCAATCAAAAGGAATAGGACAAGTAATAGTCAACAACATTGCATAATAAAAGATTCTCTATGCTACAAGGTTTTAAGAGAATGAGACAAATATTCAAATAAGGAATAGAGAACTTCCATAATCAATCACCACAATAACAATCACATAGCATGAATATATTAAGACACAAAGTCATCTCAATGTAGGGTGAGGCATCTACCGGACCTCACCAGTGGCAGGGGGACTAAAACCCCAGTGCCTATATAAAGTGGCAGGGGGACTAAAACCCCAGTGCCTAATATAAAATGGCAGGGGGACTAAAACCCCAGTGCCCGACAGGAGGACTAAAACCCCAGTGCCCTGTGGGTGGTTTGTACTCATGTACACTACATTATCATTTGGCCTAAAATACATCATGCTTAATAGTCACTTGGCAGTTTTGAGAAGCCTAACAAGATTGAAACATTGCAAAATGGGAATAAAACCCAAACAAATAATCTCAATAAATGGATGAGCCAAACATTGGCCATAGAAAGATTCAAGAGTTACAATTAAATGAACCACATAAGCAATAGAAGCATCACATAGTAAGGAGCCAAATATAGGCAATCACAAGATCCATATAATTCAATTAGATGAGCCATAATGGTAACAAAAGCATCAAATAAGTAAAGAGCCAAATAAAAGGTATTTTAGGAGGAGATCAAGGCTAGCACATAAAGTTTGTAGGGTTGGATAAGAGCCCAACTGAAGGATAGGTAATTTGCACATAAACATTCCACATAGATTTCACATTCATCATAGATGTCACATACATTAATAGGTGTCACATACTAAAATAGGCTTCACATACATAGGGGTCACATACCTTAGTTTCAATTCATTACCATCACAATCACCAGTCTGATTATATCTAATTCCATATTTCCCTAGTTACATCATTACACATGTATTAGTATATATAAGGCATAAAGTATATGAAAAACCCTAATTTTGGAACTTATATTCAAAACCATGATTTAAGGTTCAAAACCTAGTCTAACAGATTAGTCATATTCTCCTGAATAATAAAACATATTTTATTTTACAAATTGGAGTTAAAATGAATTAATTGTGTATTTTAGAACATTTTATACACTTAAAAAGGAATTCAAGGAAAACTTCAAAAAAGGAATCCAAATCATGACTCAAAAACTTAAAAATCGAATTTTACATTAAAAATCCTTTCCATTGACTATTTATTCGAATTTTTCTGACATGGGAATGATTTATTATGAATTAAATCATCTCAGCCAATCAGAATTCAGGAAAATGCCACATCAGCAAAATAAAAACAAGAGGCGCCAAGTGGCCGGACCCACGCTGATATGGGCCAATCGGCTTTGGCCATGTCAGTCGGTCCAGGCTCACCAGGTCTCGGTCAAGGGAGAATGAATAAGGGTGAAAAGTCCAAAATGCCCATGCTCGGGTAATGAAATCAATTACAAACATGAGGGCACTAATGACATACAGCAAAGAACTCGCGACCGAGTATACAAAACAAGAGATGAAGTTATGATAATGCCCATGGAAGCACAAGTAGACACTCACCGGGGCTAGGGTACCCTGGTCATATCATGACCCAGCTTCTTCCACTCACAGCAATGGCGATGAAGCAACACAGGGGCCACAAGCAGGAACCACAACCCAAGCTCTTGGGGTGATCCACCCCCGGAAATGACACAAACACCATCGTTGATCTTCAGTGGAGGTGAAGGAGCAAAGAAATGAGGAGATGATTGATGTAGAAACCAACTGAACCAAAGGATAACCTGAAGAACAAAGGAAAACGTTTTGGGGAAGAAGGCAACGAAAACGCGATGGGAGATGGAGCCAAAGTCGGAAATGCTATCACAGAGTCAAGGAGATTTGAAAGCACATATTTCCGCAGTCAGAGAAGCACTAAGGTGGAGAAGTTCTAGGCGCCGATGAGGCATGGCTGCGTGGTTGCAGGGTTCGGAGACTCGAGGCACACCAGGGCCAACCAAGGACAGAAAAGGGTAGGAAAGGTGTCGAGCATACTCACCGAGGCGGGAATTGAAGTGGGATGATCAGAGATGAGATATCTCAGTCATCATCACCGGAGAAGGAAAGCAGGTAGGTCTGGGCAGACGAGGGTGTTGGGAAGCTAATTGAAGGAGGAGGAAGGTAGGTCGGGGGCTGAGGGTTCTGTTTATAGCCTTATATGGGCGAGAGGAGTTCTCTAGCTCTCTCTCAGTAACCCTCGGTGAAGATGAGGAGAAAGCATGAAATGGGCATTTCGTATATCGTACAAGAGAGATGCTAATCTAGGGCTCATTCGAACCGTCGACGAGAGACGGATTCGACGGGACAAGAATCACATGAATCGGTGCCTCTTGGAGGGAGAACGAGATCGAGGAGGTGAACTGTCGTGAAACGACTTCTGTCTCGCGTTGAGCGGGAGGTAGGGGATGAAGGGTCCACTGTCGGATCAAAGATCGACGGACCACATAACTCGCAATAAGCTGGTAACGTGTGACAGCTAAAAATAATTGAACAATAGGCTAATGAATGCATTTAAATGCAAATCGCAATCAAACCTTAGTTGTACATTACGCCAAAATCATAAAATCGGTTTAAGGGGTCAAACAAGGGTCAAATGACCTCAAAATTTAACCACATGCACAAATTAGTGTGTAGCATCATGCTATGCAACTAGATTCTCGTTTCACCCATTATTTGGCCATAATTAAATATACTTCTCATTAAAGTGTATATTAATATATTAAAATGAATGAATTATATGAAAAGACTTCTTTTTATGAAACATGTGAGTAAATTTAGAGATATTAAACACATTAAGATTTCAATAATCATTTCTCAACAAAATAACATATTTTCATGAATTAAAATCATATTTTGAGGAGAGAGAAACAATTAAGGTAAATTACACTCATAATTAACTCAAATACACATTATTACTAATATATTTCTCCAAAAAGCTCCAAATAAACATTATCCACTTATTTTCTCTCATAAAACTCCATCTTGCATTATTAGTCCTTAATTATTACCTTAAGTGGGTTATTTGTGCAAACACCCCTCCATTTATATAAATGAGGGAAAAAGGTAATTTCAACCTTGAATTGTGCTCAAATTGCACAAGGAGTCCAAAAAGAATATAAAAGAAGGGAAATTTATGAAATTAGTCCAAAATGACTTGAAAGAAATGAAAAGATAGAATATGGGTAAATTGTAGGGAAGACCCTGAGATTCAGTATGTTACAGTTAATATTATGTCTTCTGCAGTCATTTAATCTAAAAAAACACTCCCTTTAAAAAATCCTACTGTTTGGATGAGCACACTCATATACATATCCGATCTACTATGGTTTAAGGATTGACTTAATACATGTATTTGCTCACACCCTACAACCGTCAACATCACATTAAGAAGAAAAATAGTAGCAATTCATCCTGCAGTCCGCCTCTCCCCTAGGTCCTGACCAGCTACCTCAACCACATGTGCGAGTAGAGGAGGAAGAGGGTACCTCGAGCGGCGGCGACAACCAGTAGGTGCAAGCAGTGAGCAGGCGAGGAGCTCTAGAGAGCGGCAACAGTGACCAGGCTGTGACCAGCAGGTGCAGAGAAGGCGAGGAGCAGGTGCGGCGGCAGAGGAGAACGACGAAGGAGAACGACGGTGCAACGTTGACCACAGGAGCTTCGGCGGCGGCGACGTCGACCACAGGAGCTCTGGTGGCGTCGAGAAGGGGAACAACTAGCGATCAATGTAACAGAGGGTGATCGAGCGAGAGTCTATTTCTCGTGGGGGTTATTAAGTTAACAAAGGCGTCGGTTATCTAAGAAACTGACACCTAACATCCATCAGCGTCGATTGCCGAAAAAAACCGACGTCCATTGGACAATCTTAACCCTAAAAAAATTCGTGGGGACGTCGCGCGAAACCTTATCAACGTCAGTTTTTGTGGAAAAACTGACGACCTTTGAAGGTAATTTTTTCGTATTTAGGCGTCGGTTATTAGGTCAAAAAATCGACGCCATATGTGAAACTTTGGGGATAATTTTTTTTGCTCAAAAATTGGATTTGGCGGGCTATTTTAGGCGTCTGTTCATTATAGGGAGCTGACGCTAAATAAAAAGTGATACACGTGTTTGGTCGGTCTTCAAATATAGAAGTCGGTCTCTGTAATTAGTCAACGTTGTAGGGTTTAGGCGTCGGTTTTTAGTAATAACCGACGACTCTAAATGTGACGCTATAAGTTATTTCTATAGCAGTGGGCCTAAGTAAAATAGGTGGAAATAGACACACCCTGGGATGAAGTAGACACACTCCTGTATAAAAGAGGTGGAAAGACGCACCTTGGGCAAAAATAGACGCGCCCTAATGGTTACGCATAAGCATCTACGATAGTTAAATTAATTGAATTATCTAACATGCATAAATAGAGTGGTAAGATTCACTTTTGACAAACGTACATGGCATATCGCAGGCATAATAGCAGGTGGAGTCATTGACCTGATTCAACAGAATAATAATAATTTCAGAAGAACAATAATAATTTCAATTGAGAGTATATGAAATGTCCGACAAATGGGAAAATTGCAAGTATTATAAAAATTGCCTCATTATGAGAAAATTTAGTCATATAAATACCCAATTATAAATAGGCCTAAGTCTGAGCCAAGTTTAATACCACCACCTAAGCATGAAATGGTATTTAGTTTTAATTTTGTTCCTTATGTAATATTTAACACAAATAAACACTCCTTTGAAAAGATTCCGTTATTAGGCACAAAGGCCTGTGCTAAATACCAGGAAAAACTTCTGATTCGGAAAGCACATTTTCCCTCAAATAAATATATAATTCATTGTTGATCTCTACGAACTCACAAATCCTCAACACACTCAAAATTCTCAAATGAACGAAACAAGGAAAAACACCCATTTCCCTATCTGATTTCCCAATCACCATGTCAACATACGGAACGTGTGGTTTCAACACAGTGACACCCTGCTCCCACTTCACACTCCACTGTCGGAGCAAATTGAAAGGATTGGGACGCCCTTCGTGGATGTTTTTAAATGACAATATCCTCATAGGTAGTTGGCCTTCCCACATTAGAACGTGTTCTGATAGCCAGAAGGAATTACCGGTCATGGCAGCTGGGTCCCGAGAGTACAAACATAACTGGGCCATCCCAGTCTGGCCAGGCCATCCTCGCGGTGACAGGGCAAAATAGGGACTTGGATCTCCGGTGTCAAACGCGGCAGACTCAAACTGAAGGCATCCAATAAATCCCAAACCAAACGGAACAGGAATAGTCTCATTGTTCAGGACTACCCTGCAAGGGTCGGGCATAATCGTCGGCTCCACCGGAAGTTGGCTGTGAATCGACACAAAGGGAAGGCAGGTTACCAGAAGTGGATGATTAACCTCCCAAGAGAGCATACGGCGTAGGACAACCAGCTTGGTTCGGCGACCCATATCCGAAACAGAAATAGCAGCAATTCAAATATTTACGACGTCAATATAAAAGAGAGCACGACATGAACTTGTCAGAAGGCAGTCACACGAGTATCTACCTGCACGGGTCACATTCCATCCCCACGACTCTGTGGGGTGATTAGGCATCCTTGTTGGGTCCCAAAACCAGTACCTCGCCCAAAGGTGACAGGTCGTGAACCGGCACAGGTCGAGCAATTTTCCATAGAATCTCAGAGCGAAATCACGGCTGAAAGCAGTCTAAAACAAGAAACAATTCGGTAACAAGCATCTACCGAATGCAGCGTTCGGTCATAGGCTGATGGCGAGAATTCGGCCTTCTTCTACACCCTGCCCACAATGTCCTTACTAGCAGAAATATGGTCTTTTGTCGACCCAAGAGTTGGGACCAAAATGGAGTATTTCGAAAATAGGAAACAAACATATATGGACCAATGATTGTTCATTAACCTTTAATCGATCCGAGACCCCAAACAGCAGCACCCCCACTAACTTTGTCGTCATAGACGACAATAGCTCCGATGCGAGATGCAGCGCCATTCCAAGGGGATTGATCAGATGACTCACTGGGGAGAGGGTCGTTGTTCGCTTAGGGACAATCTCGTAATGTATGGAGTTAGGAAGAGGGGTTGCGAAGCGCCTTAGGTGAGAACGGCGGGAGGCAACCGGGCAACTTTTGGGCATCTGGTATTTAGGGAGTCATAGGCCTTAAATTAGGGTTCTTTGTGGTCACTATGCTCTCCCAAAATTCAAACGAGTGAAAGCGTCAGCAATCAAAGCTTCTAGTGCGAGCAATTGGAAGATGACATCATTATGGTTGTTCTGTAACGCCTGCGCATAGCCGTTCGTCGGGACGGAGAGAAAGTCCCGCCCGGTCCACAATAGTCGCCTGATGATAGTAAAAGTCTTAGTGCAAAAGTCTTAAATGCAGTAATTACCCAAAGTGAGGCAGTGTGACCCATTATATGAAAATAAATTGTAGAGTTTATATTATTCCCTTTAAGGCAATTAAAACATGCGTTGAACTCTCCCCAATCTGTGGGTTGGTCATTTAAACTGACAACGAACATGATTCTGACTTCAAAAGTCCATTATTAATTTGTTAGTTACTAATATTAACATATTAACATATGGGTGTTAAATAACCTAATAAATGGATGATACATTTTCCTTCATAAATTATATTGAATTTAGGTATTTTCTCCTTGTCAATTCTCTTTCTAGATAATAGGAAATATAAAATTGGATCTGGCCCCACCTAAGGTTAATTTTGATTGTAGCAAAAATGTGAATTTAAAAACCCAGTCATCAAGGTCACACTCACAAATGTCTAATTGAATAGGTGGTGACATAAGACTCGAACTTCTCTCGAATACTTTTCGGATCAAAAATGCTACTCCACAAAGTTTAAAAGAAAAAAAAATTAAAGTTTTTAGTAAGAGAAATTAAAGTTTGAGGTCGTTACACTCTTTCTCCGTCCTCCCTTCTTTCTTCACGTGACAAACACGTTCTCTTCAATTATCCAGAGCACTAATAATACTCATCTCCCGTTTGCTAATTGGTATTTATTAATAGACTGGATTTTATCTTACTGATTCCCTAACTGAGGACCAATGATTGTCCATTAACCTTAAATCGATCCGAGACCCCAAATAGCAGCTCCCCCACTAACTTTGTCGTCGTAGGACAATAGCTCCGATGCGAGATGCAGCGCCATTCCAAGGGGATTGATTGGATGACTCACTGGGGAGAGGGTCGCTGTTAGCTTAGGGACAATCTGATAATGTATGGAGTTAAGAAGAGGGGTTGTGAAGCGCATTCGGCGAGAACGACGGGAGGCAACCAGGCAACTTTTGGGCGTCTAGTATTTAGGGAGTCATAGGATTTAAATTAAGGTTCTTTGTAGTCGCTATGCTCTCTCAAAATTCAAACGAGCGAAAGTGTCAGCAATCAAAGCTTCTGGTGCGAGCAATCGGCTGATGACGTTATGGTTGTTCTGTAACGCCTACGCGCGGCCGTTCGTCGGGACGGAGAGAAAGTCCTGCCCGGTCCACAACAAATCGCCTGATGATAGTAAAAGTCTTAAGTACAAAAGTCTTAAGTACAGTAATTACCCAAAGTGAGGCAGCATGACCCATTATATGGAAATAAACCGTAGAGTTTATATTATTCCCTTTAAGGCAATTAAAACATGCGTTGAACTTTCCCCAATCCGTGGGTTGGTCATTTAAACTGACAATGAACATGATTCTGACTTCAAAAGTCCATTATTAATTTGTTAGTTACTAATATTAACATATTAACATATGGGTGTTAAATAACCTAATAAATGGATGATACATTTTCCTTCATAAATTATATTGAATTTAGGTATTTTCTCCTCATTAATTCTCTTTCTAGATAATAGAAAATATAAAATTGGATCTGACGCCACCCAAAGTTAATTTTGATTGTACCGAAAATGTTAATTTAAAAACCCAGTCATGAAGGTCACACTCACAAATGTCTAATTGAATAGGTGGTGACATAAGACTCGAACTTCTATCGAATACTTTTAGGGTCGAAAATGCTACTCCACAAAGTTTAAAAGAAAATAAAATTAAATTAGTCAGAGAAATTAGGGGTGATACCTAAGTTTGTGGTCGCTACACTCTTTCTCCGTCCTCCCTTCGTTCTTCACGTGACAAACACGTTCTCTTCAATTATCTAGAGCACTAATAATACCCATCTCCCGTTTGCTAATTGGTATTCATTAATAGACTGGATTTTATCTTACTGATTCCCTAATTGAGGACGGCTTTTAACTCGTTCCATCTTCATGATTCCCGGCTTTATTATATTTTATGTAGTAAGCGGGAGACCTTATTTATTTTCTTAAAAGAAAACGGAGTTTCTATTTCTACTTGCTTACGGGCTTATTTGGTTGGAAGTAAAACCAACCCTCACGATGAGTTGCAAAACATGTAATCAAAATCAATGAATTCAAGCTGCAACTAAAATATTTGGTTCAGTGTATAATGAATTCTGCTATTTAGTCTGGTACCAGATGTAGTTTGGAGATGTGGTTCATGTAAACATATCAATTAGTTCATGCAAAATAGTTGTAATTAAACAGAAGTACAAATGACATGTAATAGCAGCAGCCCAGAGACAGGCGTGAAAACGGACCACGCCGTTTCTACGTGCGGTTCCTTTTCCATCAGGCCAAGTTTGGCCACTGTCTTCGAGAATGCAGGTACTCTACACAGTAATTAACGGCCGGTTTGTGAGTGGAATTTGTAACTACTACTCCATAAGTAATATAACGGTGACGGCAGACATCTCTAGGTACGCCAAATTTGACGTATTGATAAAACTCGCCTCTGGTCCGATCCCCTGTCCTATTTCATAGGTCTTATTCACAAACTCACCGAGAAGTCCGGAGGCTACGTGCAGCTGTCTCTCACGCCACCTTAAAAATTCCCACGCCATCAACGTGAAGAGCGGCCAAATTGGGCCTCAGTTTATATTGAAATCAGAACCTTTGTGCAGTTCCATTTCGCACTGTGTCTTTGTACTGCATACAACCAAACACTTTGAATTCAAACTCACAGCAAAAACCAACTGCATGCGTTGGATTTCGGCCCAATCAAACGGGCCCGGACTACAACGGGTTACTTTTAGTCTTCTTGGCGGCGCAAGGTCGTGACTCGCTGCAGGGCTTCATGAGGTGCAAGGTCATGAACGTCTTGGCGGTTGTTGCAGCGGAGGTGCGCCTGCGGCATTTGAAGGTGTCATCTGGGCCTTCTAAGGGCCACGCGTTTTGACCTAGGGCTCGTTTGGTTGAGCCCAAAACAAGTTCGTCGAGTTGCAAGTCGCTAGTTTCTGCTGCATTCGCACATGGAATAGTATACAAATTATATGCTTTTGATCAACTATGCTTCTGCTGCATTCGCACATGGGATAGTATAAAAATTACATGTGTGTAACTTTATTTTGATGAGCGGAACATATTTCCAATAATGTGATGCACAATCTACACCGTACCAAATGAAAACAAATAAAATGAATGAGTTCCAGTTACGTCTAACCAAATAAATTAAATATAGTTTCAATTCATGACTTTTAATTTCTTGTTTTAAAATTCGTACTGTGAATTGATTTTACACCAAGGCCCTGTTTGGTAGGGTGTTGTCGGAGGTAGAAGGAAGAATTAAAAAACACAGATGTCAAAAACACGGATGTGTAACTGCATTAGTTTCATTTGGTTAGATGCTGATAGAACTATTCAAGTTTATTTTCTGCTGTTTGGTACATCACGTTTTTATGTGAATGATGGTCCATGCTCGTCGTATACATTGCTTTTTCTGTACCGCTGTGCGTTGTCCTTGCTAGTTGCTATTACCTCCGTGGGGTCATTTTTTTTCTGGCGGATGATGGTTACAGAACGGTCGAAGCATGTGCATCGCGATGCTGAGTTAATCTGTGGCCAGCTGTCAGACCATTTTTGTTGCCCAGCCTGGCTTCTACACCCGACCACCCCCGATTTGGGAGTGGTACAAACTCCAGGATTTTTATATAAACTGTGCAGTCAGATGCAATTGATATTCATCAAACTGCACCCCATTGCATCATACCAAATAAAAGTTAAATGAGAAACTGTAACATTCGAACATCACTCTAAACAACTTCATCCTACCAAACAGGCCCCAAACCAAATTAACCCCTATATCGGTTCAAAATTCAGGAGTATGTTTTCCAACGCTTGCACTCTTGATGATATAGCAACATTGTTGGGTTCTTTAGTCCCTGCGATGTCCACCCGTCTCAGTTTCTGATCCGTTTGCCAGAGTGGTTGAAACTACAACATCAGAGCGATGACTTCCCCTAGATATCACGGTACACCTGGGTGGGCAAGGGCGCTATCTCTGTAGCGTCGTGCAAAAGGGAGCCTGTTGGAGTATGTCATTAGCGCATTGCCTCGCTGAAGATAGTGGTCGGGTATGACTTTGGTGATCAACCTTGTTTGGTTTACTTTAGGCACTTGCTATTGTTGACGCTTGTCTGAAGTGAGATTGGAAATACCTTTATGCTTTGGTCCTTATTGACATGCATAGAAATCTCCACAGTTCTCCTTGTAGGTGTGTCGTTCAAAGACGAGTTTCCATGTAGATCAGCGACTGATAATGACTGGAGTAGTTAGCCGACAATTCAACTTCCGTGGAATCAAAACTAAGGGATTGCCCGCAATCACATCGAGGTCATTGGTGGTAGAATCGCCCAAACATATTCTATTGTATCTAATTATTCTGTAATCCATATAAACAATATGTGCTCGAGAAAAACATGTATCATTATTCTAGTTTTGCATGTCAATGTCTTCGTTCGCAACTTCAATATCCCTTACCATATATATATTTGTGTTCACGATATAGCCCATTGTGTAGCATTGACAGCTATGACGTTAAATGGTTTTCTTTTGGTTTAGTGTCACACTATAAAACATCACGTGCATTCAAGAACAAAGCAAGAGATGCCCACTTAGTCCTTGCACCAAATGGAAGTAATGCTAAGGAAATGTCCAGTGGTGTTAGCTTGTAACTTTCATGTCCTATAGGGGAGTATTTCTACAATAATGATCAAGAATTCAAATCTATTTGTCATTATGATTGAATGACATTGAATTTTTTGATAGTGTTTTTGCTTCTCAAATTTAAAATGTATGTACACATTTGTATAATTTCTTTTTGTTACCACTGATCCATTTTTTATTGAAGTGTTTTTTTTTGCATCACATATACTGCCACACGATTCATATTTATTATTTTTGAATACATTTTTAGATTCACATAATTCCCTTATAGGCATTTCAATTATGTTAAAACTGAGTGAGACCGTGTGGATTCTTATAGCTATGTATATTTATTAGCTTTTTTATTCACAATTGAAATCCCCTTTCGGTCCATAGCGTAATTAAGATACATCTATTTTTTCTTGCCATTAAACTCCACATTTGTAACCCGGCCAGTGTAGCGCAGATGGTTCAGCCCGGCATGTCCTCCCTGGGGGACCCAGGTTCGAAACCTCTTGTTGTGCATTGTATTTACAATCCCTTGGGTCATCCGGGCTCTGGCACCTATTTGAGGGAGGGGGGGAAACTAAGTCTCCTTCTAACTCAAAAAAAAAAAGATATGCACACATGAAAATTGGTGGAGTCGTCAGTCTGCAATTCATTTTAGAGCTGAATGGAAACGAATGATCTATGTAGCCAACCCCAACATAGTTGGGATTGAGGCTTAGATGATGATGATGATCAAACTCTACATTTGTGTAAATATAAATTTTGTTGCTTGATATACATATAAATTTGGCATATTTTCTAGAGTGTATTTGCAACTTCATCGTACTCCAACATTTTACTCTTACAAGCACTACTATAGAACAAGTCTTTAGCGTCAGTTAATTAAGGGCTTTAGTGTCGGTTTCTAAGCGACACCCAAGAGGGAGCTGCTAAAGGTGGACCCCTTCGGCGTCGGTTCCCAACCGACGCCAAAACGCTTCCCGCCACCAAAAACACGCCAGCAAAGGGACTATAGGCGTTGGTTTTTTAAGAAAACTGACACTATAGAATTATTACAAACGTCGGTTATTAAATGAACCGACGTCAAAACGCTTCCCGCCACCGAAAAACGTGCCAGCAAAGGGCCTATAGGCGTCGGTTTTGAAATATAACTGACGCCATATCAGCTGAACTGACGTCGGTTTTGTGCTAATAACCGATGCCATATCCCCTGCCTACCACCACGACCGTGCTTCCCAATACGGCTGTGGTTGCTGGCCACATAGACGTCGTTCTTTTATCAAAAACCGTCACCGTATGTCTTTGGTGTTGGTTTTGTTCAAATAACCGACGCCTATGTTATGATTTTTTTTCTTATCAGTTTGCAGGCCTTCTGTATGGCTGGTCAGCAGGACGAGAAACTGCAGTTTAGTTCTGAACTGTAGGTTTATGACATCCATTGATATCAGCCAACAACAGGCCACAAACCTGCAAAATTAACAAGTTGGACAATATTATATATATGTGATTCACACACATGTATACGCACATTTAATTCATATTATTTTTTCATCACACACATGTAGAAACTAGTAGCAACCTGCAGTTCCATTCATTTCATCTCTTTTCACATTCAGACACATGTAGAAATATTTATGTATTGATCATCTTCACACACATATGACAATTCATAAAAATTCATTCACATTCACACAAAAATAATTATGAGAATAAAGTTATTCTTTATTCATCATTGTCATCATTGTCAATAAAATTATATCTAAAAATTCCCACTCTTTGTAGGGCTTTTGCCCATTCTTCTCTTACAACATCTAATTAATCTCTCATATAGGGAGCATGTACATCAAAACACTTTCCACCTGTGCTGAAGTCAGTAGTTTTAAAGACCTACAAAGAGAATGACGTATATATATAATTAATAATATATAATGAGATTGATATATTTCATATTATCTAATGAGACTATGTATAATACCTATTGTATCTTATCGATTTCCATTACGACATGTTTGATGATTAGGTCCATAAATAGCATCACATAGTAGGCACATGCCCAACCGTTGTCTTGTATAGCACACTATAAATTGAAACATACAAAATATTCAAAAATACAAATAAGCACAATTCACATAAATAATACATACATTGGAGTCACGAAATTACTTTCACATTCACCCAAGTGACAGATCGTTTTTCCTGGGGACCTTTCCTCTAGCTTTTTTGTACTCTTGTAAATCCCTACATATGTTAATGTAACCCATTAAATTTCATAATTAAATAGTAATGTAGTAATAGATGTTAACATATATAAAAACATGAAATATTTCTCACGAGAATAATGGCCTTTTAATTGCATGTCCATATAATGTATCCAACTCATTTCCCGTAGGATCTAGATAATAGACAGTGAACGTCTTGGGGACAATAACTCGTAACTCCCAATGCTTACCACTAAAGGTAAGAAAGTAGAAAATTAATAACTCAAAATCCACAATAAAAATGTAATTTTCTTAAGTCCAAATTATAAGCAAAGTAAACTTACTCGACATTGAATGGAGCTATTATCACCGTCTTATTATTTTTACTAAAATATTGAAAAACATCACAACATTATGAAGTAACTGAATATGGGTCTACATCTACAAGACTAATCAAAGATGGAACCAAAAATCCCACATGGGAAAACCCAAAATATGTACATATCTTATGTAAGTGGTAGTCTGAGATGCCTGTCACTTGCTAATTGCTTCATGGAATCTCATATCAAATACTTCCTCGACTCTCCTATCAATTAATGAATCTACCTATACATGGATAAAATAAACACTAGCTTCTGATTATTGAATTCCCTTTCACAATAACATTCTAAAATAAGAATAGGTTACCTCAGCTTGTGAAAGTCCCACTTTTGGGACAGGTTTGCACTGGGATGGCCCAAAGAACGCTTTGATGCCCACACCAGTGCTTGCACCCCTAACACGTCCAGGATGCTCTGGGTTACCCAGAGCAACTGTCAGTTCATCCCTTGTGCCCTGAGGGATGAACTTGCCTTCCTTCCTCTGCTCGTGCAGCTCCCGCTAATCACTATCAACAAAAATTAGTAAGTAAACATAACAATAATCAATATCGATCAATTGCTCTAAGAGTTGATTGTTACCATTTTTGTAGCCGCCTCAGCAGTTGTGGGCTTCAGTATGACTCCCTTCTTATTTTTCCTCCCAGCTATCCACATAGCATGGTGAGGCAGAGGTGCGGGAGCAGTAGTAGAGGACTCTGCAGTCTCCTTAGTAGCAGTAGGCTGAGCAGACTGAGCCTGTAGTCTTTGGCGAACGCCTGCATATCCTCTTGGACCCATTGTGTAGTCATGCACATTCAATGCACGCCTTGCTCGTTGAGCATCATTGATAGCATAGTTAGTTAGCACATTGATTTGGTTAGTAATACTAAAGGTTAATCTTGAATAGGTGAATACATAAAAATGTATATTAATTGAATTGGGAGTGGCGCTTAATACCTTGAATTCATCTATTTTTCTTTGGGTAACAAACGCCTCCCAGTCTTTGGGGTCCAGTTAGTTCCATTGTTGTGTGGCTTCCTTCTACATAAATTTATTTTTTAAAGAGAATACAAACAAAAATTATTAGTGTAGAGTTAGTGAAATAGTGAACAATGTCTAGAATTAGAAATCAATCAAGAACCTCTTCTCAGAATCGCATATGTAATCTCAGGTGAGATTGGTCCTATAGTTCCTTAGGACCCTCCCACGGCGTTGCATCACACATTTATGATGCAACTTTTCATCTAGATCAAATATGCTCTGCAAATTAAATAGAATTGCTATTAACTAGTATCCTAAAAATTAGTAATCTACACAAATATAATTACAAATGATAACAAATCACGCATAGTTCCTTCCATATGTGGTCCTTCTTCCCCTTAGGAACTTTATGTCAGGATTCTAGGATAGGACAATAATGGTTGTGAGTAAGAACCCCAAGATATGAAACAAATGAGTTGCGGTTCACTCCATATGGATTTCCTGCATGTTCGAAATCCACAGCCAATTTGGGTCCATTGCCCCTTTGCTGTATTAACTTGTTCATCATTGTGATGCCCACCACTTTCTCAATTTTCTTTTGCTGCTCATCAAGTGTTGTAATTTCTTCAGGGGGTACATCACCAACCTAAAATTTGATAAAAAACACACTTACATGATATAATTATAAATGAACATATAGATAGAAATCTCAAGGATATATTCTTAAAACTTACATTGTCAGGCGGCGCAAGCACGTCCTCACCCTCAAGATGATCATCATCACGATCATCATGGGAATGCTTAGCCATTTGAAAGTTCACATTCAAATTATAAATTTCACATTGTAAAGTAACACTAATTGTAAAGTTCACATTGTAAAATACACATTCAAATTGTAAAGTAATTCACACTGTAAAGTTCACATTCACATTGTAAAGTTCACATTCACATTGTAAAGTAATTCACATTGTAAAGTTCACATTCACATTATAAAGTTCACATTCACATTTTAAAGTAATTCGCATTGTAAAGTCCACATTCACATTGTAAATTTCACATTCAGAAAAATAAAACATATAAAAAAATAAACATTCATGCCTCTAATATTGTGATCTTTTATCAATTAACATTCCTTCATTGTGATCCCCACGAACATACAAGTCATTGTGATCCCCAGCTTCAATGTTTGGTGGTATTGGCAACCCAACTGAGAATGGACTGGAGTCATCATACTTATCATAGTACTCTTCTTCATCTATACAATAGGGTCTAGGGTTGAAAGATTAGGATTTATTGTTAAAACTTTAGGTTTTAAGGTCTTATATATAATTAATGGTTAAAACATCCTAAGTGAGATTAGGTGTTCAAGAACAATCCCAAATCGGGGACTATCCAAGATTTACTCATAATGAGTAAATCTTAGACAGGTTTCTAGGCCAACAAATACATGTGTTGTCATTCTTATATATAATAAATGTATACCACCTATCCCATTATTGAACACCTAATCTTACTAGTAAGTGTATAATGTATATTGGGTTTTCAAGAAAATTTCGGCAGCATTTCCCCGCTGTTCTCCAAGTACATATGTACTTAGAGAACAAATGGGGAAATGCTACCGAAATTTTCTTGAAACCCAATACATATTATACACTTACATCCTAAGTGAGATTAGGTGTTCAAGAACAGTCCCAAACTGGGGACGAGTTTCTAGGAGTAAATCTTAGGAGTAAATCCAATATTATACACTTACTCATTAGGAGTAAATCTTAGACAAGTTTCTAGGCCAACAAATACATGTGCTGTCATTCTATAACATTGATTTAAACATTTTGAGTGTCCATGCATGTTCATCATCAAGATAAAGATTACACATAAATTAGTATGACCTAGGGATGGAGAGATAATTCATAATTGATTTTAAAATTTCAAACTAGCTCATGCATTATCATCAATCTACATCATACAATAGGGATTCATGTAGATGTTAGGGCGACACATCACTACAAAATCAAAGATTTAATATTAGGGTTTTAATATCTTACATAGATTGATCACAAGATTTCAGTAATATAGTTAATTCAAGATTATGGTGAAATGTGTATTAGGGTTTTAATATCTTAATTCAACATGCATCAAAATTTACAGAATTAGGTCAAGAATTAGTATTCAATTGCAAATGTATCTTCTTCTTCCTGCTACCTCCTTACCAAATGGATAAAAGCAAGGCATGACCTGCATGTGGGCTGGACATGGCGACCATGGCTGTTTTGGATGACCACGGCAATGCTGGCCACCGTGTCCAGCCCACATGCAGGTCGTGCTTTGCTTTTATCCATACATTTGGTAAGGAGGGAGCAGGAAGAAGAAGAGGTGGAGGAAGAAGAAGAGGTAGAGGAAGAAGAAGGGAAACAACTTACCTATCAACGGCGTGGAGGAAGAAGAGAGTAGGGAGCTAGAAAGAGAGCAGCGGCAGGCCGGAGCAGCGATCGAGCTAGAGAGTAGTGGTCGGAGCTAGCAGCGAGCGACAGCGGACCAGCAAGTGGCGGCGGAGGTGGGGGCAGAGGACCAGCGAGTGTCGGTGAGCAGAGGAATCATGACCTCAAACCCTCAATCGCGGAATGAATGAAACAGAAGGGGAAGAGTCTAGCTCACGCGGGTGTTGTTAAGTTAACAATAGGTGTTAGTTATTAAAAGCAACCGACGATAAAAACTATAGGTGTCGGTTACCAACAAAAAACTGACACTATTGTTAATTTATAGTCGTCGGTTCCAACTAGAAAAATTGATGTCTCTCTTTATATGCTGACAAAAATAAATGTTCTCGAATTAAGACCACAGTCGACGATTTTTGTATAAAAACCGACGTTAAAGGGAGGTGAAAATTTTTGCAGTTAAGCGCGCGAAAACACAATGACGTCGGTTATTGTAAGACAACTGAAGATAAAAATTGGTCAAATTTCTATCTCACGGAAAACTTTTTGTCGTCAGTTTCTTTTTTAACAACCGACGTTGTATGTTAAATTTTAGAGGTATTTTTTTTTCACTGAAAATTTTAGATTTGGCGGTTAATTTTAGGTTTCGGTTTCTTATTAAGGAACCGATGCTAAATAAAAGTGATACCCATCTCTGGTCGCCCTTCACAGATAGATGTCGGTTTTTTTAATTTAACTAACACTTTATGTTTTAGGCGTCAATTTTTTTATACAACTGACGCCTTTAAAAGTGACGTTATAAGCCATTTATGTAGTAGTGAAGATTATAAAAACAACAATAGTATTGGTAATCCTGTAATGCCAATTTGGTTCTTGATCATAGAATATTGTAGATCTTAGATGTATTTATAGACTTCCCTAGATATCTTACATGTAAGAATTATTTTCTAAAAAAATTACCACTATAAATCAAAATTAACAAAAATTAAGCATACCAAATGACTAATTATTCATAGACTAAAATAATAAGGTAAATTTACAATATTTTGGTAACAACTAGTATTATTATTTTTTACTTTGAAACTGTACATTTCCAACATCGTTGGATTCAAATATTTATGTGAGTTATAAATGCATTAATGTAACTTTATCCTGATTCGATGAAATCGAAAAATCAAAACAATCATTAACTTCAATCGAGATTAACTAATTATTGAAAAGTAATACATTATAATGAGTAATGTTTTTCAAACACACCAAACTTGATTTTATTGCAATTATTCAAAGATACCAATAATAGAATAAAGCTTATAGTTGTATTTCATTTTGGGTGCATGAATATATCACTTATCTACTAAATTTCAAATAGAATTATCTACCTACGTAAACACTTCTTACATCTAATTATGAGTGTTTTATGAAAAAATATTATTCTAATGTAAGTATAAATATTCTCTAACACATTATGTACAAAACTCTAACGAGTAGAATTGTCTAAAGATCATAATTTTAATTAAAAGATGATATAAATAGGTGTATAGCCAAAATAAATTAAATTAATAATGAAATTATAAGCAACCTATTAGAAGAGAATATTAATATATTTTATCTACAAATAATATTTTGTTGGAATTGATATCTTTGTTAATAAACTTGTCTAACAAAGACAAGGTGCAACACGATTACAAAGCATGTCGCGAGATGTACATCAATATTGTAACATTGGCTTTTGATGATATACATAATCAATATGGATGGATTCAAAGTGAAACTTTGCCAAAGTGTTAGTCATGTTGTTTATACTTCCAGAAATATTCCTCAATGAAACATTCAATTGTTGGTCCATTAGTATTCTAATTTGGAATTTCAAGGCAGCTGACATTGGTTCATTGACATCATAAATTGTAACAACATCAATAGACAAATCGATGTTTGACTTTGTAATAACAAATCCCCATAACTACATCCATATACATTGCAACGCCAAACAAATGGTTGCAACTTCTACACAAAAATCGATCATGTGGCCACTAGCTTTATCCAACCACATTGTCACACTGAGGCATGGTCCATTCCAATTATTATTAGTGTGGCTTTATGCCCCTTAACAGAGGCATCAACATTCAGTTTAATCCAGCCTAGATCTAGAGGTAGACAAGCTATCATAGAGATAGATTGAGTACATGCCAACTGAATGACAGTCGGAAAACTATTAATAACACTAGCATTGACTTGACATATTACGAGAAGAAACTTGATTAATGTTTCATGGGACATTCTGAAACACAGTCATTTCTAGCAAGTCAAATACGGTAACAAGTACCTACATATTGTTGCTCAGCTATGCTATATAGATTCATTTTGAACCAAGTGTTTAACTCACATGAGAAGAAATCAGGCACAACAATATCAATATGTAGTTTTAGCCATATATTTTTGGTTGTGAATGATTTCTTAGCATATAGATTGTTGTCTTATCTTCGCACTAACAAACAGGACAGGTAGGATCATCAATAAAATGCCTAGCATGTCGACACAAATTATTCATGATTGTCTTGCATCCCACTGACCATAAGAAGATCTAGAATTTGGCAGGTACATTCATGGTCCAGATTAACTTCCACAACCACATACGAGTTATGTGCTTATACTTACATAGTATAGATTAGCTAAAACTTGTTGTGTATTCTCCATCATCATAGTGATCCCATGCCCAATCATCTGGGCTTTTAGGTACACAAATTGACATGACTTTGTCCATAATATCTAGAGGAAGGTATGAACATAAGAAATTATCATCCCATCCTCCCTTCAAATCTGCACCTAATGGGATTTGTAAATCTTGTAATTATGTGGAAAAATTTTGTATACATTTCTAATGAATAAGGCCTTCATTTAGTATCCAATTATCATACCATTTTTAAGTTATAATATTGATGGCTAGTAGTTGTTTCAATAAATAAAGCCTTCATTTAGTATCCATTTATAATAACATTTTGAAGTTAGAATATTGATGCATTTAGATCATTTTGTGATGATCTACTTTCAATAGTTTTCCCAACGCCTCACCTATCTCCACAAAGACAACATGATTGTATAGATAAGGGGATGATCAACAACACAAACCCATGAGACAATTTTTGATGGTATATCAACTAAGGGACAACTTGTCTCGACAACTTCCATGTAATTAGGTATGAGTCATACATAGTTCAATCAGGTCTACTAGTTATAACACTCAAGTAGTCATGCTCACACAATAACTATATGATAAAATGGTTCATACTAACCTCATTGGCTCGTGGGTTTCAACAGAAGCTTCAGGTGACTAGTTAGTGTAAGGTAACCACTTAATCTATTCAACTGCTAGAACAAATTGTCAAGGACGATGAAGAATTGTATGTACCTCTAGTGCAAGTAAAAGTTCTGGTGTCCCGTGATCATGGACTAGAGATGGAATCATGGTCAAATACAACGATATTATCATCAATGAGAGTTCAATCCTTCATATCCCGTTGTTGCATCCTTAAAAGAGTGACTGAAGGAACCTGCAATCATAAATTTCAAATTTAGAGAAGTTTGCCAATATTGCATTTTCATTGTCTTACTATAGAGAGTGTCTGCATACCCTCCATTTCCGAACAGATGAAGTCTATACCAATATGTGACATCGGATTGGAAGGAAAAATTTAGCATTACATAAACACTCGATATGATTTTACCTTTTCATATATCAATGTATTATCATCATTCAATAGTTGAATGCTATGATATTGATAGCAATGTAAATTTTGTAGATTTGATTTTATACTGAAGTCGTGCAAAGAACATGCATGTACTAGTCAAACTCTAAGCTACAAGTGGGATTGAGCTAAACATGGTAGCATTACTGCTATTACAAGTATTATCTAAATCTTGATAACGATGAATAATAGGTAGTTGGAGCACTTTGAAAATAATGAAGTCCTGTCAGAATGATTTGGTAGGTAGTTGGAGCATTTTGAAAATAATGAAGTCCTATCAGAATGATTTGGTAAAATTTTAGTAGATTATTCAAGCAAAATCTTCAAAATAACTCGTGTTTATTATTTTCAAACACAAATTGTTTCATTAAAAAGAATTAAATTTATCCTCAAAATTTTTTATACTTTCTAACAAAGTAAGCATAAATCAATGTGACGCATGGGTTTGAAAATATTAGATTATTTTAAAGATAAAATATGTTGTGTTTCATCACTTTATCCAACCAAAGAAAAGGAGACCACACTAGATTTGATTGGCAATCAAGTTGTGAATAATGTGTGCATGAATGAAGAAAAAATATATATTGAATCTTATTTGAATTGGTTAAATAGACATATGTGCACATAATAATAGAAGAGTATCACTTCATAAAGGAGGAATATTTTTCTTATGATTAAATCAAATTATGTGACTCAAAAAGCTTATGCTAGACACCTTGCATGACCACAAAAGTTTTAAGTTTACAAACAGGGATAGACAACGTGACTTTTTTTTTGCCAGCGAGGTAGTAGCTCGGGTGGTTAAGAGCTCGGCTCCCCAATGAAGGGACCCGGGTTCGAAACCCAGGTTGTGCTCCTCGGAAACAAATTTATCCCGTCCTGTAGATCGGCCCACTGTGCGATTTAAATGTTTCCCCCGGTGTGCGGGTAGTCGAGGGGGGACCGGGGGTTTACACTGCCAGAGGGGTTACGATTGTGGCGCTTCCTCGGGGGTGGTTCCCACGTTATCCAAAAAAAACTGTATTTTTTCCTTCATTATGGTGAATTCTAAATGATATTTTAAATTATCTGCTATAAAAATTAAAGCAACTTCAGAATTACTCAAAAATACATATCCAAAAATCAACATCAAGTAAGATTTCTATTTGTGAGTGTAGTGCATATTGAGATCATGACAGACTGAGAGGTACACATAATCTAGAAATGAAACTTATAGGAAAACCTTGAAAGATCTAGAGGAGGGGTGAATAAAGCTTTTTTATATTTTAAAAATAATTTAACACTCAACCAAAGAAGGAGGAGGAAACAAGGAAGACACTTCTATGTATTGTGGTTCCAAGCTTTGAATCAAAGGTTGTCAGTCCACTACCCAATTGTTGTCAATTGGGATTTTGAAAGTGATTAATTTTATTTACCTCTCAAGGATGTTAAAATAAAATACAATCACCTTCCTTGAAGTAGCCTTCAGCTAGAAATAGCCACAACCTCCTTGAAACAACCTTCTTTGAAGTAACTCCAAGCCCTTAGAGAAGCCTTCTCCTCCTTGAAGTAGCTCCACCACCTTGAGATAGCATTCACCTTGAAGTAGCTCCAACCTTGAAGATGCCTTCTTGAAGTAATCTCAAGCAACTATAAAGTAGATCCAACCTCCCTTGAATCCATCTTCTTGAAGTAATATCAATAATATCAAGAAACCTTGAAGCAACCTTCTCCACCAAGAAGTAGCTTCAATCAAGCTCCCTCAAGTAGCCTTCACAATGTGGAGTAGCCAAGGAGCATAAGTAGCTTATCCTGTGCATGGGGATAGGAAGAAAGGAAGTACAACAATAAATTATTGTGCTTTAATCCTATATCAAGTGTTAGACCTCTCAAACCACTTAGGATGGTTGTTTCTTGGATGATGGCTAAGAGGATATGGCTATATGACACAAATTTGGAGCTTGAAAAATAAGATGGCAAGTGTTTCTCAGCTTTGTTGCTCACTAGAATGGATTCTCAAGTGTATCTTAGGTGCTTTACATGTCCTAAGGCCTCTCCTATTTATAGGGATGCTTTGCAAGTGCTTAGAGACGTTCTAGGGAGTCTCTATAGTGTTCTTAGTGCTTAACTAGATGTTATGTAGACAACAGTTGGTTAGCAATGGCTGATTTATTTTTGCTTGGAAGAACAATCCAGAACCCTACTTGGCCGACAAGTTTGTTGATCGAATCATGTCTCAGTCAAATATTTCTTCGACCGAGCCTGGGTTTAAGGAAAATACCAACATCTATTTCCAACTCCTAACTCCCAATCACTTGGTCTAACGGTCATAGTCTTTAGATCGAGGTTGAGTCGACCGACCAATTCTTCGACTAAAACTCATTTTTTTAATCACAAATATGTAAGGTTCTGAATAGTGCTCAGATGTTCGACCGAGGTGGTTCTCATTCGATAAAGACTTCAACCGAGGGTGTCTCGGTTAAGTAGTTTCTGGATTGAGGATGTTTCAATTTTAGACTTTTGAACCGCCTATTAAATGTGTGTTCTAATGGGTGATATTGACTATAACTATAGAGGGAATCCTAATCATGGGTGATAAGTAGATAGGGAAGATCTAACACTTGATTTATATGATGTCTAAGTACTTGTAAATTGTATCTTTGTTCAAGTGTTTACATTTGAGCACAATCATGAAAACATAAATAATTAAGCGCATTAGATCTTCAATTTGTATTGATCTTCAACTTTCCTCTTAGTAGGATCTCCTTATGACCTTGAACCCTGAAATACTCAAATAGCATGTTAGATCCACAAGTATGAAATGGTTGTCATCATCAAAACAAAGGGTGTGTTGGTTTCAAATTTATCCAACAATCTCCACCTTTTGAAGATGAAAAACATTCCTAAAGTATAAGCAAAATAATTGAAATGAAATGATTTTTATACTTGGGATATACCTGAGATGAATAGATTATCTTGTTCTCATCAAATGTGTGCTAATATTCCTAAAGAGATATGTAACATAAATTAATGTCAAGCCAAAAGATCATGAAACTCATGAAGGTATTTTATTTCTCCCCTTTGTCATTTTAAAAGGATAACCATATAATCATTTTATACATACTCCCCATGAATGGAATACTCACCCTTAACAATATATACAAGTTTTAGAAAGAAAACAAAGTGATGAGAAATGTCCAATTAAAGCAAAAATTAAGTTTTTATTATCATTAAAAAGTGAACACAAATAAGAAAAATTTCATTGATGATAAAGTGATTACATAAGCTTCACTACTCACTATATAGGGATAACAATATCACTTGAAATAGTTCAAGATTACATCAACCTCATGATCTTTCCCAAGGAATGGACTATCACCATAATACTTGACAAGTGTCTTCCAGTGAAGTGAACCTATCTTTGTGAGAGCATATGCTTCCAGAAATATAGGTGCCCAGTCAAATATGAAATGAGCAGTTATGTCCTGGAGTTGCATAGGTGAGTATTGGGTATGGAAAATATCATTTGATGGTGGTGGTGTAACTTGGGTGTATTGGATGTAAGGGATAAAAGGACAAACACTCTCGAGATATAGTGCATAAGGATATGTGTCAGGAACATTATGAGATAAGGATTGCATTCTTTGGTTTAGATAGGTGATGGCATGGTGGTTGTAGTCTAGATGTCTCCCAAGTTGATAGGTGGCCCCTTTGAGATAGGAATATCATTGGCAAGATTCTCTATGGAATAGCTAGGAGGAGTAGGAGGTGGAGAAATGGCTTTAGTGGATGTGTTGATATGTTGCATGAATTAATTATAGAAATACTTTAGTAATCAATTCAATCATCATTCAAGATCAAACTCCTCTTTTAGGTTGAGACCTATGTGTGTGACCCTATAGGTCCCATATCACATTGGCAGTAAATGTTCATAACTAACTTATGACATCACAAGAAAAGAGTGGTGCCTAGTCGCACATCAATGCTACTCCAGTGAACGGAAAGTTGGGGAACAACTTAAACCTACAATATGTTCTTAGTGTCACAATGTTTGTATAATTCCTTTGTCACTGAAACCCATATTGAACTCATGGCATGGAGTAGTCACCCTCTTCAACATTCAATCTTATTTCTTGAACCAGAGCATATTTTTTGAGATATGTGTAAGCTCAATATCACATATTGACTCACATGTGCATGTCCATGCATTTCTCAATCTCACTAATTGAGAGGCCTTGGATACCATACTCCCTTCGGAGGGACAAACCCCATCTATATCACTCACAGTCTATTCCCATGTGTCAAAGTTACCCAATCATCATTGTTATAACAACCCATGTTTTAGGACTATGTTTGATGATTTCAAAGTGTACCAAATGACATGTGATGAGTGTAGTGACTTTAGGTCTAAGAACCACAAACACCACCATTACTATGGGATATGACAATGATTTACAATGGCAATAGTTTCCATGTGTCACTATCATGGTGGGTCTATCTGATACACTATTCTCTAATATTTATCTATGTGATTGGTTTGATATAGCCATATCATGACTAATGAGACTCTGTCATCAACCAACTCACACTATAATCTTATGTGTCATTGTTGTCTATCAACTTTCCTCAATAACAATTGATCAGGGACATAATGAGAATAAATATGTACTCTTCACATGTGTATGATCACATTTCCCCAAGTCACATACTTGAAGACATACATCTTTGATTAATATAATTCTCATACATTTATAATGTTACATCATTATCCCATAATTGAATTAAACATAATAAATTGGAAGCTTTCCTTTATTTGTTAATCAAATAATTTACAAATTATGCCATTACAATAATCACATGATTGTCTCTCTCAGCATACATACCAACAAGACCCACCTTGAGAGTGATACATGAAGACCATGGAATGGTAGTCAAAATCATGTCTCATAGTGATAGTGGTGATTGTGGTTCTTAGACCTAAAACTGCTATACTCATCACATGTTGTTTGATGCACTTTGAAATCATCAAATGTGACCTTAAATAAGGGTTTCCATAAAGGTGATACTCAAATGCATTATAATACATGGGGATTGAGTGTGAGTGATTTAGATGGCATTTGTCCCTCCTACATGAGATTGATATATTGGATACTTGATAAGTGAGACTATGAAATGTATGACCATACTCATGTGATTCAATATGTGATATGTTAACTTACATGCATCTCATACAGTCTACTCTAGTTTAAGTAACAAGGATTGAACATTGAAAGGATAAAGATTCCATGGCTTGAGTTCAATATTGATATCAGAGATAAAGGAACTATATGTTCACGGTAACACTGATCAAAATTTGTAGGTTGAAGTTTCTCTCCAACTTTACTAATTCCTTGGGTAGCAATGATGTGTTTCTAGATACCTCTCATTGCTTGTGATGTTATAAATTGGTTATGGACATTCACTTCCAACCTAACTTGGGACCTATAGGGTCACACTCATAGGATGCACATGGAATGGGAGTTTAGTCATGAATGATGTTTAACTTGATTACTAAGATGTTAGGTATTCAACTTAAACAAAAATGGTTTAAAATTGATTGACCACACTATGAATCAACCAATTCAATTGTTGAACTAATCAATTCAAGTGTCAGGTCAATTGGAAACAACATTGCCTAAACAATTCTTGAACCAGGGCATGAACCAACCGGTTCACTTAGTGAACCGACTAGTTCAAGGTCCCAAATGATTGGTTCACTTTGTGTACTGCTCGAATTCAAGATCAATTTGATTGGATCAAGGATAGATGTTGATGATGTGTTGTGCATTGATTGAAGCTTAATCGCAAACATAATTGTGATTGCAAAACATAGTGAAATGACTGGTTAAAGGGTTGAACCAATCAGCTCACATGTTAACTGACTGATTCAGTAGTGAACTGACCAGTTCAACGGTCACAGGTTCCAAAAAATTCATGAAAATCCATTTCTTCAACTCCCACTTAGACTAGAAGTCCTTATTGTAACCCTCCTAAAAATAGAGGGGTAGTGGAGGCCTTCAAACATCAAAATAAGCTTTGACAATTGTTGTCCTCTCTAGTTGTGGTTACCAAAAGAGCCTGAGCATGTCTTACCTGTAAAAGGGGGGATAGCAAGGGAGAGACAATTAGGGGAGCAAGTTGGCGCTAGCACATTGACTAGAAGGGACAACTCTTTCTGATTTATTCACCTAGAATAACATAAGTTCTTGGTGGTCTGCATGGACTACTCAAGGACCGAGGAGGCATTTGCCCAGATAGGAGGATGCAATCAACCACTATCCAATGGTGATCAACCAGGAAGCCACTGATTTTGTCGTCTAAGTGTAAATTGAAGAAAGTCGCACACTATAATACAGATTGTCGTTGGACTTTCTCCAAGACTAGATATATCTCTTACAAACTCTCATTCTCGTTACATCATTATTGATGTGATTTTCTGTCTAAGGGGAATTTGGTAGTAAATTTTTTGTTTCCACTGTTGTATCTGATGTCATATTTTCCAACAAATATAACATGATCTATTTTTATTTGATCATATCCGTACCTAGATTTTCTATATAATACTATCTAACTGATTATACTTGTTTGTAATTAGGTACATACATATCTAGTACACCACACATTAATTTTTCCATATATAAAGACTACAAAATATGCAATTAAATATTTTTAGCATTCCATCAAGCTAAAAAAACACAACAAGTTTTGAAGATATTAAAATTTCTAATACTAGCATTAATGATTCAACTATGAGTTCCCAGTTGTGCTAACCTATACTTTAACACAAACCTACCAAGATGAGAAGGCATACATGTTGTTACATCAAATGCATACCATGATAGCCGAGAGAAGGGCCTTTAGAGTTCCTAAACAACATTTTGTTCAGAAATATCTAGTTGATATCATCAAGAAAAATATCAAAACATATTATTGTCTTTATGATTAAAATAATTACTATAAAAAAATAGTTAGAAAATATGTAATACAATTGGTCCATGGTCTTTTCAATGTTGTTTCTTTTTGTATGAATGAATGACATTCCTTAGGTATAAATACTAGATCATCTTTGATTATATGAAATCATTCACTCATATCATTATCTACATAACATCAAGAAATTCCAAACCCAAATAAAAATGGTCAAATATGATATTTTTCTTGGACTCTAATATTTATTTTGAAGCACGTAAGATCTTTCTTGGTTAATTATATATATACATTTTAAAAATAAATATATTTTTTACTTTGTTGTAACATGTCCATAATCGGTTGTATATATAGACATGTGAAACTCATATTCTCAATGCTTGTAATTTTAACTAATTTCCTTTAATCTTTTACTATGTATTTCATTTTGAACAGTTTAGCTTGATATTTGTTATTATCATGTAATAATTTCCAAGTCTTTATTTTTTAGCATATATATATGGTTTTAGTGTAAACTATTAGACAATTGTAATAATTCAAATGAAATTGGTAATAGGTGATTGTCACTATGAGAGAGCTATGAACATGTTACAAAATTGTCATGTAATGCTAGGAATCAATTACATTATCAAAGTAAATTCAAGATAAAATTCTTTCTACACTCAAATAAATGTAGTTTATAAACATAAATATTTAAATAAATATATACATATTTTAAATAATAATATTATATGTCTACAATTGGACAAAATATATGCCATGTCATAGAATTTCTTGTTCTCATCCTTGTTTTCTATGAGTTAATTTAGAATTATATTTATTTGTAAGTATTAATCGGTCCCTAAGTGAAGAATTGAGAGGGGAGATTGATAAAAGTGTTTGGATTGTTAATGTTTATCACAACCCAAGATAAGAACCAAAATAGAATTTTGGTGATTTCAACAAAAACCAAAACAAATGAAACCAAACCATAAAACACCTAATTTTTAGTAGTTTGCATTCATTAAACTGTCGGATATGAATCAACACATGAAAATGTAAGGTTTATTGGCTAAATTGGACATTAACATACCCTTTGTTTAGAAGATGACAAACATTTCATACTTGTATATCTAATGTGCTATTTGAGTATTTTAGGGTTCAAGGTAATATGGAGATCCTACTAAGTGGAAAGTTGAAGATCAATACAAATTGAAGATCTAATGTGCTTAATTGTTTATGTTTTCATGATTGTACTCAAATGTAAACACTTGTACACAGATATAATGTACACATACTTAGACATCATATAAATGAAATGTTAGATCTTCCCTATCCACTTATAACCCTTACTTAGGATGCCCCCTACAGTTAGAGCCAATATCATCCATTAGAACACACATTTAATAGGTGGTTTAAAATTCTAAACAATTAACATCCTTGGCCGAGAAACTAGTTGACTGAGACACCCTCAGTTGAACTCTTTGTTGACTGAGAACCACCTCAGTCGAACATCTGATAACTATTCAAAACCTTACATATTTGCACTCTAAAATGAGTTTCAGTCGAAGAATTGGTCGACCGAGTCAACCTCAGTCCAAAGCCTATGACCGTTAGACCAAGTGGTGGGAGTTGGGAGATGGAAATAGACGTTGGAAGACATTCACCTTAAACCCAGGCTCGGTCAAAGAAATGTTCGATCGAGACACAATTCGGTTGACAAACTTGTCAATCGAGCAGGGTTCTGGATTGTTCTTCCAAGAATAGACAAATTAGCCATTGCTAACCAACTATTGTCTACCTAATGGCTAGTTAATCACTAAGAACACTCTATAGACTCCCTCAAATGTCCCTAGGCACTTGGAAACTGTACCTATAAATAGGAGAGGCCTTAGAACACCTAAAGCACCTAAGTTACAGTTGAGAATCCATTCAAGTGAACAACAAAGCTAAGAAAAACTTTCCATCTTGTTCTTCAAGCTCCACATTCATGTCCTATAGACATAGCCTCTTAGACTCCATCCAAGAAACGTCCATCCTAACTGGTTTGAGAGGTCTAACACTTGATAACGGATCAAAGCAAAATACTTCATTGTTGTACTTCCTTTCTTCCAAACCCCATTGACAGGTTAAACTACTTGTGCTCTTTGGCTACTCCATGTTGTGGAGGCTTCTTGAGGGAGCTTGATTGAAGCTATTTCTTGGTGGAGAAGGTTTATTGAGATTACTTCAAGAAGGAAACATCAAGGGAGGTTGGAGCTACTTCAAGGTGAAGGCTATCTCTTTTTTTTATCCATCAAAGCTTAAGGTGAAGGCTATCTCAAGTTGGTGGAACTACTTCAAGGAGGAGAAGGTTGCTCGAAGGGATTGGAGTTCCTTCAAAGAAGGATGCTTCAAGGAGGTTTAGGCTACTTCTAGTTGAATCATTCTTCAAGGAAGGTGATACTATTTTATTGTAACATCCTTGAGATGTAAATAAAATTAATTACTTTTAAAATCATGATTGGTGACAATTAGGTAATGGATTGACAACCTTTGATTCAAAGGTTGGAACCACTCTACATCAAAGTGTCTTCCTTGTTTCCTCCTCCTTCGATTGAGTGTTTAATTATTTTTAAAATATCACAAATCTCTATCTCTATATCTTCCATATGGCATCAGTGTAGGTCTTCAAGAATACTAACAAGTCTTGAAGAATGGGGGACAACATGCTTAGCAACCTCAACCTTAAAGGAACTCATGTGACTCGGTCACCACCCTTTGATGGAAGCAACTACACCAATTGGAAAAGAAGAATGTAATTCTACGTCGAAGGGATCAGCTTAGAGCTTTGTAGGATGGTGTCTTCACCTTATGAACTTCCTATAGGTGAATATGCAACACAAAATCCTGATACGGTAAAGCAAATTCAATTAAATGCAAAAGTGGTAAGCATATTATATTGTTCTATTTGTGTTAGTGAGTTTAATAGGATATCTTCATGTGATACATCTTATGATATATGTCATAAACTTTGAATTGCACATGAAGGTACCACTCAAGTTAAAAACACCAAAATTAACATGCTTAAACAAAAGTTTGAACAATTTTGTATGCAACCTAATGAGTCCATTAGTGAAATGTATGCAAGATTTTCTTTTATTTTTCATAGATTGAGTGCATTAGGTAAGTATATAAGTGAGGAAGACTAGGTGTCCAATATCCTTAGATCATTGCCTCCAAAATACAAGCCAAAGGTGCCAGCCATTGAAGAAGCTATTGACCTTACCACAATGAGGATGGATCAACTCATTGGCTATCTAGAGACACATGAAGTCACCCTTGAAGAAGAAGAAAGACTGGAAGCCTAACTTCAAAAAGGGAAAAGGAAGGAAATTGCCTTAAAATATACAACCAAGGATTAATAAAAAATCATCACTCAAGAAAGTGATGAAACATATGAAGGAGACGATGAAGAAGATGCACTCATTGTAAATGGTAAGAAATACGGAAGGTATAAATCTAACAAAATTTTTAGTGATTCTTCCTCCTCTTCCCTTAGGCTCTTTGAATGCGGCAAGAAAGGACATGTAAAAAATGAATTTCCTAAGATCAAGAAAGGGAAGAAATATTCCTTTAAGAAGAAAGACAAGGGAGATAAAGCTTACAAAGCTACTTGGGATGAATTAAGCGATGACAGTGGAAGTGGAGAGGAAGAAGTGGAATGTCACATGGAAAGTGATGATAGTGGAGGTGGAGAGGAAGAAGTGGAATGCCTCATGGCTAAGGAATAAGAAAATGAAGACTCAAGTGAGGTAAGAATTATTGAATTATCTAAATAAGAATTAGTTACTAGTCTTGAAGAAATACATGATAAACATGTTGATTGTAAGAAGAAATTGAAGAAGCTTACAAAAACAAATGATGATTTACATGCTAAATTTTATGTGCTTTCTTCTAAAAATGAAAGTCTTAGAGATAATTTGAAATCATCCATCAATGACCATAATGTCAAGTTGCTTTCTCTAGAAACAAACTATAATTTTCTTTGCCAAGAAAAGGTTGAATTGCTTGATAAGATAAATGATCTTCTCTTAACCTATTCATTGTACTCATTTGGATTATGATGTTATTGTCAAAGAAATATATAGCTTGTTATCACGCTTAGATCAAGAAAAGTTAGACATTAAAAGGAAAATGGATGAAATGCTTAGTTGCAAAAGCTATTATTAGCTTGAAAAATAATGACATTCTTGATAAAATCCTAGAAAGCTCAGCTGGTCAAATTGGAAGGAGAGGCCTAGGTTATATAATCAAAGATAAATCCTATAAAAAATATAAATCTAGAAAGATACAAGTACCCAAGATGAAAGTCATGTATGTGCCTAAAAACAACCCAACTCATGATCACAATGCTAAAAAGAGAAATGAAATTGACTTCATTTGTTGTGATTATTGTTTATGTCTTGGACATTATTCATTTCAATGCACTTACAAGAAAAATAAGGACAAAGATTTGGTTTGGGTGCTAAAACCACAAACTTAGAAACATGGAACATTTAGTTGAGATTTTACCTAAACTTCAATTTGAAATCCACATTATCTTATCTCAACTAAAATAAGATTTAATTTGCATATTCTTGTATGATTTGATTCAAAATGATAACATGTTTTGTTTGGAAATGTTGAACTTACTAAAAACACACAGAAATTCATCTCGGTCGAGCGGTCGACAATGTTCTCGATCGATACCTCTTCTGATCGAAGAAATAATCGACCAAAGAGAGTTTTGTCAAAACTTGCATTCTCCCGATCGACAATTATTTTGACTGATAACACTTCTAGTTGAGGAAATATTCGAGTGAGGATAGTTCTATCAAGAACTGTTTATTGAAATAATAAACATGTGTTTATATTTAACTGTGTTGCTTCAAAACTACAAAGAACTCTTCATATTAAGCTGTTCTAAAGAATAAAATGTTTTAATTAATGCTCCTAACCAAAAGGACCACCATATGGGTACCAAGATCTACCTATTTTGTAGGATTGGGTGGTTGATAGTGGTTGTTCCAAACATATGACTAGAAATAAGTAGGCTTTCAGCGGAACATTCACATTTGGAGATAATGCCAAAGGTAAAATTATTGGGATAGGTAATGTTGGAACAAACCTTCAAATTAATAGTGTGCTGCTTGTTGATGGATTGCATCACAACTTGATTAGTGCTAGTCAATTATGTGATAGTGTCTATGATGTTATATTTAACAAATCTTGCTACAAGTTACTCATAGATAGCACCAATAATGTTATTTATGAAGGAAAAAGAATAGGAAATCTATATATATACTTAGACCTAACTCTATGCAATATAATTTTGGTTAATTTCTTCTTGAAAATGATGAATCTATACAATTATGGCATAGAAAATTAGGTCATTCAAGCTCACATGTTATCAAAAAGATGATTAACAATGATCTTGTCTGTGGTTTACCTGAACTTTCTTTTGATAAACCTGAAAATAGTGAACCATGTACTCTAGGCAAGCAAAAACAAAACTTATTTCAAATCTAAAGGCTTTCTTAGTGATACTAGATATAACTTAATCATATGGATTTGTTTGTCCCTATGAAGACTCAATCTATTGGTGGTAAAAGATATTGCTTTGTCATTGTTGATGATTATAGCAGACACCCATGGGTTTATTTTCTCTCAACTAAAGGTGATACTATTATAATTTATTCAATTTTTCTCTAATATTGAAAATAAACTATAAAACAAAATTTGCACCATCAGGAGTGATCATGGTGGGGAATTTGAAAATCACATCTTCGAAGAATTTTGTATATCCCAATGGTATACTCATAATTTTTTAGCTCCATGCACCCCACAACAAAATGGGAAAGTAGAGAGGAAAAATAGGTCCCTACAATAAATGGCTAGAACAATATTACTTGAACGTAATACACCTAAAACCTTTTGGGCTGAAGTAGTAAATACAACATGTTATGTATTGAATAGCATGTCAATTCACTCCCATCTTAAGAAAAATTCCTTATGAACTCATCTTAAAAAAAAACCAATAGTTGACTACTTTCATACCTTTGGTACACCTTGTTACATCTTAAATACAAAGGAAGATAGAGACAAATTTGACCCTAAATCACATAAAGGATTCTTCTTGGGATATTCAACTTCTAGTAAGGCATTTAGAATCTACAGTACTATTTTTTAGAAAACTTGAGTAATCAATTCATATCACACTTCATGAAAGGACAACACAAAGTGTTGAAAATGAAATTGAAAATGGAAACTTAAATGATATTACTCATCAAATTGAGGACCTAACCATATCAACAAAGGATGACCAAAATTCTAAAATTGAACAACATAATAATAAGGTACAATAACCTATTCCTAGAATAATCAAGGACCATCCTCAAGACTTAATCTTAGGAAATCCATTTGATAAAGTAAAAACCCAATCATCATTTAGAGATGTTGCAAACATGGGCTTTGTTTTAATCGTTGAATCTAAAAAGATGAATGGAGCTCTAAAAGATGAGTATTGGATAATGTCTATGCAAGAAGAGCTAAATTAATTTACTAAGAACAACATATGGGACTTATTTCCTAGACCTCAAGATAAAACCATCATTGGAACTAAGTGGGTTTTTTGAAATAAACATAATGAAGTCAGGGAAGTAGTTAGAAACAAAGCTAGTTTGGTTGCTCAAGGATATAATCAACAAGAAACTTTGATGAAACCTATGCACCTATGGCTAGACTTGAAGACATTAAAATGTTATTAGCTCTAGCTTCCCATAAAGACATCAGACTATTTCAAATGGATGTTAAAAGTGCCTTTTTAAATTGAATCATAGAAGAAGAAGTTTATTTTGCTCAACCACCTAGTTTTGAAATTCCTAACAATCTTGACCAGTTTTTTTTTGGTCGGTAAAAACTCGTGTTGCTTTTTTTGTATTTTTTCCTTTAGTGTATGTACAATGCTTGCTACCCTCAACCAAGGGCAACTAAACAAAAAAAGGAAAAACTATATACAAAGAATTAGCAAAGGCACCAGCCTGCAACTGACCAAAGAAAACAAAAGGCAGAGCACAAAAAGATATAAAGGATTTACATCAGCTACACTAGGCAACAGATCTGAAGATAGACACATCAAGCCAGATCAACACTAGTGGAGACAGTGACAAGGGGAGCTCCAACAAAAATGCCAAAACACTAAAAGGAAAATCTGAACATATATCCAGAAGCTCATCTTGCATAATAGAAGGGTCCACGAACAAAGCAACCACAACTCAGCCAAATGAGAGCAACCCATCTATACCAGAAGAAAACTCAACCATCACTATGAGAGAATAAAAAACTCATCATCACAGTGAGAGGGGAGCAACAAAACACCACATCGAGAATATCCATCACTCCAGCAGCTTCACCAAAGCAGCAACAAGAAAGACCCAAACAAGAACAAAACCAGCAGAGATTCAACCAAGAACAACCCACCAATCGGACAGAACTTGGACACTTGCCATCCTCCTCAAGCCATCTTAAGGAGCCATGACTTCACCACTCAATACAGCAGCAGAGCACATCCAGCAGATATCAAGCGCATATGCAGAAGGATACAGATTCACCCATCACCACAACAGATATACCAGTAGCAGCAACACACAGGCCCAAAAGAAGCAGCATGCCAATAGAGCTTCAGCCAAGAAAACACCTAACAGCAGAAGAAAGGATAGCAGATGTGGAAGCGAGTAGCAAGAAAACCACATGGGAGAGGGGGGCCTCACACTCAAAGAGTGGATCCTCAACCTTCACCACACCAAGAAAACCACATGGGAGAGGGGAGCCTCACACTCATAGAGTGGATACTCAACCTTCACCAAGCCAACAAAGCTTCAATAATAGCAGAGACCATCTCAAGAAGCCAAGCCTCTAGAGAAGAACAAAAGCAACCAACCACACAGGGAAGAGACCATCTCTTTAACAAATGTTGGTCTAAGATAAAAAATAAAGGTGCTTGTAGAACGACTGAAACCCTTTATATATTCATGGATGTCTTGGGACCAAAGGAGCTATGTTCTTGGGAGGAGGATAACTGACAAAGTGATTCAGCTAAAAACTCACCAGGAGAAACATCCTTCAACTTAGCTGATAGGCAAAGAGAACTGCAACTTCAACAGGGAGAACAGTCTGCCAAGAGCAGGACAGCCACAGACACTACCTTTACGAGCTGTTAGACAGCAGCTTCAGAGGAAAACTTGACCATCACTTTGACAAAGAATTAGGGGAGCAAAAGGACAAGCCAACTCAACCAACCAAGCACCACTCTCCAGCATATACTCCAAGCTCAAGCACAAAGCCCATCATACTACCGAAACAGGCTACAGACAGCTTGCCCAGAAAGCCAGAATATTCCAGACATAGAACCAAGCCAAGCGAAACTAGATCATCACAAGCAGGCCCAACCAAAAGCCAAGCAAGAGAGGACCAACCGATCAGGGAGAGTGGATCCTCACACTAGAGGTGGATACTCGACCTTCACCTTCTCTACTCTCACTTCCAGAGAAAAGTAGCAAAGCAGCCAAACAAGCAAGAAAGACGAACACCATAGAGCCCAACAAAAGAACAAACAGTAGAGCGATCAACAGGAACAACACCACTTCAGAAGAACACTCTACCATCTCTTTAACAAAGCAAGAGGAGAGCAAGAGCAAGTCATCCCAGCCAAGCAAACCATAACCATCAGCCTAAACACCAAGCTCAGCAATAGAAACTGCAGAACCGCGAACAACAAATAGACCATCAACAAGAAACAGACGTACCAACAGGTCACCAAGACAACGAGAACCATCCAAAGGAGCCAACCAACATCAACCAGAAAAAATAACAATCTTGACCATTTTATAAACTTAATAAAGTTCTTTATGGTCTAAAAAAAGAACCACAAAGTTGGTGTGAAAGACTTAAAAATGATCTCTTTGATAATGGTTTCTCTATTGGAAAATTATTTTCCACATTATTTTTCGAAACATATGAATCAAATTTTCTTATTGTTCAAATATATGTTGATGACATCATTTTTGGTGCTTCAAATAAATCCTTATGTAATCAATTCAGTGATATCATGCAAAAAGAATGTGAGATGAGTCTTATGAGAGAATTAACATTTTTCCTTGGTTTTCAAATAAAACAAATGCCCACTGGAATTTTCCTAAGCCAAGAGAAATACACCAAGGAAATATTAAAATGATTTAATATGGAAAGTTGCAAACATGCTACTACACCTATGACCACTTCTGCTAAAATTGACAAGGATGAAGATGGTAAACCCATTGATGATTCCTTATATAGGGCCATGATTGGTAGCTTTCTATATTTGACTACTTCTAGACCACAATTCATGTTTGTCATTGGACTTTGCACTAGATTTCAATCAAAACCAATGCATTCTCATTTTCAAGCTATCAAAAGAATTTTAAGATATCTCACCAGCACTATAGACTATGGTTTGTGGTATCCTGAAGGTTAATCGTTGGATTTAAAAGCTTACACTGATGTCAATTATACTGGATGTCGTATTGATTGAAAGAGCACGAGTGGTGGTTGTTTCATACTAGGAAGATCCTTAGTATCTTGGTTTAGTAAGAAACAAAATACAGTTGCCTTATTTATCAATAAAGCTGAATATGTAGTTGTTGGCTCATGTTGTTCTCAAGTACTCTATATGCAATAAGTTTTGAATGATTATGGCTTTGCATTTTCTTCTACACTATTTTTTTGCAATAATAATATATCTATAAACTTGGCTCCTAATTGAATTTTACATATTCGTACCAAGCATATTGAGATTAGACATCATTTCTTAAGAGATAATATCTCTAAGAATAATATATCTCTTCATCTTTTTGATAAAGAAGAGCAATTAGATGATATCTTTTCTAACCTCTTCCTTTGGATCAATTTCAATATATTAGAAAGAGGTTACCTATCACTCCCCTAGAAAATGTTTTCCTTGATATATGTGCTCAAAATTCTTGATAATTTTCTGATTTGAAATTCATGTGACTTTTAGTGCATGTAACTTCAGAAATATTCCTTTGTTTATCTACAATAATTTATAATCATGAACAAGCACTTAAACAAGATCATGCAAAACTACTCACAATATCATATTCGGTAGACAAACTAGTGGACTGAGAAAGTCCTTGGTCAAAAAAATTCTCGAATGAGTTCTACTCGGTGGGACCCTCAATCGACTCTGGGAATTTTAACTGAAATTCTTCTAGAAACCTCATGGACCGAAAATTTTTACACATAGGTCCCATGGTTAAAAATATTCTCAACCGAGTCCTTAACTATTGCGACCAGAATTTAAAATTCCAACGTCGACCGACTAGCCGTTACAAAGAGTCATTAGAAAAAAGTTGTTGGGGTATCATTCGATGAATTTGTCGATCGAGTAAGGTTCTATTTTGCTATAAATAGCACCCCCATCCACCATTGTCTTCACAACTCAAGTGCTCACTTCTCCATCATTTCTCTAATGTTTCTTAGAGCTATCCTCCAGCAACATTCATCCCCTATCATATGTACATGTTCCACCAGTCTTTGATCAAGATGGCTTCCTTTTCAAATCGTGGTGGGAAGAAACAAGTTGCCGCAAGGAAGTGATGGACCCTTACTTTAGCCTTGAGCATCATCAATAACATCCCCTTGAACGACGTTGTTGTTGGAGAATTCTACTTAAAGCTCACCTCAAAGTCTCCTCTTCCTCGAAGACCGATGGACCTCAACAACTTTGTCACTCCTCTCAATCTTGCCCTATTTTCAAGGTGTAAAAATTGATGGACTTTCTTAACCCCTCTTGTCGTTTCTGGTCCACCCAAGTCGTTAATGAATTCTATGACACCTTAATAGGGACTCCAATGACCCAGTTTATTTTACTTTCATTGTTGATGGGTTATCCTTCTATTTTTCTAAAAATGACATCCTCAAAATGCTACATACAAATGCAAAAGAATATGGAGAATTTCTAGACCTATCAACTGGAAATCCTATCTCTAAATTCTCCATTAAAGAAAATACCATTAGACTTAGTGATATCAAAAAGGTTATATTTCTTCCCAACACCTCATCGCATGAGCATAGGGGAACTTATGATGCTACCTCCTTAACTCCTGAAGCTAGGATAGTGAATATGATTATTTCCCATAACATTCATCTTAGAGCCAATAAAACTGAAATTCCACAATTTAGGATGTACCTTATGTATGCCATACTTGAAAGCATTCATACTGTTAGAGGATCAGTTCACAGGGTTAGACGGTCATGTGGGGTGCCAAATGATCATCTCAAGGGTTGAGATGGGTGTTTGGAAGAGCCAGGCCGATTCAAGTTGAAATTGACTATGGGTTGAACCGATTGGCTCGACTCAGATGACCAGATGACCGTATGGGTGAGAAAGACAGCCATCTCACATGGGCAAGACTCTCTGGTTCAATTGAGGGAAAGATCTAGATACTTTCTCATATTCATTTCAATTACACATTACTTGTTGTGTAAAAATTAATGTTTAGCATTAATAAAAAATGAATTGCTATTTTGTATGCAATTAGGAAACTACAAAATGGCCATCTCGCAGTGCGATATGACCGTCTCACATGCCAAACGAATGTTTGGGTCACCATACGGCCATTTGGGTGATCATAGGTTGCAAAAATTTGAGATCTTCCGGTCCCTTCGACTCCCACATTGAATGGGAATTCTGACTCAAACCCTACCTATAAATACAGGGGTAGTGGGGGCTTCCTAGAGCACAACACAAACAATTTAGAATCAGTTTCTTTAACAATTGTTGTCCTCTATGGTTATGGTAACTAAGAGAGCCCAAGAAAGTCCTACCCGACTAAGAGGGATACCGACAAGAGAGAACAACTGAGGATCATTGTTGTGGGAGAGCAAGTTGGTGACTAATACACCAACGGGGGGACAAATCCTTCCTGTCTATTCTAGCAGGATGACAAGAGTTCTAGGTGATTTGTTTGGACTACTCTAGAGGCAGGAGTCCTTTGGCTGCTACTAGGAGGACAACGCAAACCTACAGTCCTTGGTGAGACCGCAGGAGTCACAACAGAAGCTGTATAGTCTACTATCTGTGGTGAGGACCAAGAGCAACAAGTCAATAGTCGCACATCAAGAATGACAAGGAGATTCCACTAGACTTTCTCTAGGACCATGGATATCCTCAAAACCGTATTTCACATATTATAGTTATTGACGCAATTTATTTGTTTATGGGGAATATGGTAGATACATTTTTTGTTTCCACTGCCTATTTTGTTGCTATATTTCACTACAGTAGTAGAAGAGCCAATGTTAATTTACTATATCATGGGATAACATATATGATTAGATTTTGGTTTTGTCATTCTATTATTGCATGAGATGTGAATAATGTTTGTCCAATCAGATATCATGAAAATCCCAAACTAATATATATATATATATATATATATATATATATATATATATATATATATATATATATATATATATATATATATATATGATGTATATGAAATTTACACACGTCGCCCTAGAAGCTAGTTTTATGGCGGATGTGTAGCATGGTTATGGCCAATAACCCCTATTATCAGTGCATGTTTGTGCGGTTAGTTGATCCTTTAATTTCAATCTATGTGCTGAGCCCCTATCTTTTCTTCCCAATGTAAACATATTATTCTTTCCTATCCTTGCTCCCCTCGGATGTAACTTGAGGTTTATCTATAATCATGTGATAGTAGGATATTTTACTTTCTTGTTATGATGAAGAAGATGATGTTCTAAAGACAAGCCAACCAGTTGAAAGACCAGGGATGATTAGAAAGATGAGCTGAACCGTCTTCCCGGTGGACCCGACCAATTAGTTGGAATAGCCAACAGATGGTGGACAATAGACCAAACAACCGATGAGATGACTTAACAACCATATAGGAGGTGAGCCCATTGGTTCAAGGGTTGAACCAATCAACCAGGATTGGCAGACACAGATCTTCATCAACAACAAGTTTCTACATGTGATGTAGACCTAGATGTGGTAATTCCTTGTGGCTCTAAGGAATTACATTTGGCTAGCCATAACCATTTCTTTTGTTTATTGCATGTTTTTATGTGTGGGATATAGCATGTATGTGATACAGACTATATATGTAGTGATTGGATAAAGTATATTTATTTATAAATTCAAACTTCCTCAAATAAATCTATATTAAGTCTTATATGCTTTCCAACAACAACCCACATGAAAAGCTTGATCGACCAATCATAGATTATGCCTTCGAGTGGTACACCGTCTATCTCGTGAAAGTGTGCTGATAGATATGTAGGTTCTTCCTCCATAGGGTGCATATCTATGATGTTGGCTGTTGGGCCAGGTTTAAACTTGTGATTCTTAGAGCATCTAAGCCCAGAAGCATGCATATGAGTATGCAAAGGAGTTGCGCATATCATCTATCTAGAATTGCATATCATGCAATTGTAAAAAGTTGCCTACCTTAGTAGTTGACTGTGTTTTGCGGTGTTGATCGAGCCACAATTGAATTATCTTGGATCTAGCCAACTAAAATATGATATGCTACAATATTCTAAATTGATATATTAGGGCTATTATTTTGAATTAAAATAGTGGGAGTGATAATAATTAAAGACCTAAATAACATCGTAAATTTTTCAAATCAAATCAAAAGTTTTTGACAAATGAAAATTTTCTCTTGTAGAATCATATGACGAACAAATCCAAATTGTGATTGGTCCTTAAGAAGGTCAAACTAGACGAGAAAAATTTCCATGAATGGTTTTGGACTTTGAGAAGGGTTCTCAATGAAGAGTGCAATATCTAGGTCCTTGACAAACCAGTGCCAGGAATACCTACTCTTGATGCACCTAGGGCACAAGTGGATGCTTACTGGAAGCATGCCAATGACACCCTAGAGATAAAGTACCTTATGGTTAGATGTATGAACAATGAGTTGCATGACCAGTGCGAGGACATGGGTGTTCTTGAGATGGTAACACATCTTAAGAAAGTGACAGTTGGACTCAGAAAGTAAGAAAGGGACAGTGGCCTAAAGGTACTACTTGAGTCTTAGCTGACAGAGGGAACCTCAGTAGAAGAACATGTTCTCAATATGATTGGATATGTGTATCATTTTGAAGAACTAGGATTCACCTTGAGACAAGAGTTGGCCACTGATATGATTCTAAAGTCGATTCTAGAATCATTTAGCCGCTTTATTGCATGTTATCATGTTAATAATGTGGTTGACCACATGTCAGATTTGCTTGCCATGTTGATTCATGCTGAAGAAAAATTGAAGAAGGACGAACCCATGATCAGGGGAGCTAAGTCCGAGGATAAAAGAAAGATTCAGAAGAGTTTTGAGGTCAAGCCTAAATCTAAATAGTCAACACTCAAGATAAGGAGAAAGAAAAGTACAAGAGGAACTCATCATTTATACTTGAAGGCTTTCAGGAAGAAGAAGATGGGGATGGTGATCTCCACTTCAGGTATACACATTATTGAGATAAATCTATCTACTTATTTGTTATGTGTACTAGATACCGGATGTGCATCTCACATATGTTATCATATGTAGGATCTAAAAGGAAGTAGGCCTTTTGGGAAAGGTAAGGTGGAACTATGAATTGTTAATGGCACAAGAGTTGTGGCCAACACAGTTGGAACCTATAGTATATCTCTACCCATGGGGCTTGTAATAGAGTTAAAGAACTACTATTATGTACCTGCTATAGATAGAAACATCATTTATGTATCTTTTATGGACAAGGTTGCATTTTAATTCCATATTAAAAATGGTCAATATTCTTTTCAAAAGATGGGATCTTTGATGGTATTACCCCAATGTCTTCTGGTCTTTACTTTTTAGATCTAAAGATAGATATTTATAATGTTAGTACCAAAAGACTAAAACTCAACAAATCAAACAAAACATACTTTTGGGATTGTCATCTAGGGCACATAAATAAGAATTGCATATCTAGACTCCATGAAGATGGTTATCTAGAATCTTTTGATCTAGAATCAATAGAAACATGTGAATCTTGTTTGTTGGCCAAGATGGCTAAGACCCCTTTCACTGGTAATAATTAGAGGGCTAGTGACCTATTAAAACTCATACATACTGATGTATTTAGACCTTTTAGAACAACCTCTAGAGGTGGGTATCAATACTTCATTACCTTTATTGATGACTTCATTAGGTATGGCTATGTTTATTTAATGAAACATATGTCACAAACTCTTGAAAAGTTCAAGGAGTTTATGAATGAAGGATATACCCAACTTGGTTAAAGTATTATGGTACTTCATCTGATTGAGATGGAGAATACTTAAACCAAGAATGTGAGAACCTTCTTAGAACCCATGGGATTGTATCCCATTGGACTCCACCTGGAACACCTCAACATAATTGTGTGTCAGAAAGAAGGAATCACACATTTTTGGATATGGTGTGATCAATGATGAGTTTAGTTGAGCTTTCGACTACCTTCTGGGGGTATGTTCTATGAACGACCATCTTTACACTAATCGAGTACCATCTAAATCAGTTCAAAAGACACCATATAAGATATTGAATGGGAAGCGTCCTAATATGTCTTTTATGAAGATTTGGGGATATGAAGCTTATGTTAAAAAAATGTTTTCTGATAGGCTTGATCCTAAATCTGATAAAGTTATTATGTTGGATATCCTAAAGAAACAAGAGGATATTACTTTTATTCCCTATCTGACAACAAAGTGTTTGTTGCTAGGGATGATGCATTCCTTGAGATGGATTTCGTTTCCAAAGGAATCTATTGGAGGAAAGTGGAACTCGAAGAGGTTTGAGACCAACAAGAGAACATTGAACCGATAGATGAACTAGAGGAATGAAGAGAATCACAAGATGTTGTGGAATCTCAAACTCCTCAAGTAACACAAGAACCTCATAGATCTAATAGGGCATGCCTTGAGCCTGAGAGATTTGGATATCTTGTAACTCAAGAAGGCAGTAAATTCATCATAGTTGATGAGCCAATAATCTATCAAGATGCTATAGAGGGACCAGAGTCTGAGAAATTGCTTGAGGATATGAGATCTAAGATGGAATCCATGTATACCAACAAAGTATGGACTTTAGTAGATCCACCTGAAGGGGTAAAACACATAGGGAGCAAGTGGGTCTTCAAGAAGAAGACCAACATGGATGGAAAAGTTCAAGCCTATAAGGGCAGATTAGTTGCAAAGGGTTTCAGGAAAGTTCAAGGTTGTTGACTATGACAAAACCTTTTCTCCAGTGGCCATGGTTAAGTCCATCAGGATCATGCTTGCTGTTGCATCTTATCATGACTATGAGATTTAGCAAATGGATGTTAAAACTACATTCCTTGGTAGGAAGCTTGTTGAGGATGTGCACATGACACAACCTAAGGGTTTTATAGATCCAAAGTTTGCAAATAGAGTTTGTAAGATACAAAGGTCAATCTATGGATTGAAGCAAGCATCTCAGAACTTGAATCTTTGTTTTGAAGAGACAGTCAAAGAGTTTGGCAATATTCAAAATGAAGATGAACCTTGTGTGTACAAGAAGGTTAGTGGGAGCATAGTGACATTCCTCATATGATATGTAGATGACATACTATTTATGGGAAATGACATCCCTACTTTACAAAAGGTAAAGACATGGATTGGAAATATGTTTTCTATGAAAGACTTGGGAGAAGCATCCTACATCTTGGGGATAAAGATCTATAGACATAGATCCAAAAGTCTTCTTGGACTAAGTCAAAGCACATACATTGACAAAGTGTTGAAGAGGTTTGGCACGAAGAACTCAAAGAGAGATAACTTGACTATGTGTCATGGTGTCCCCACCACTAGAGCTTTATTTCCCAACTCTTGTGAAGAAAGGGAACACATGAGATTGATTCCATATGCCTCAACAATTAGATCAATCATGTATGCAATGTTATGTACCTATCCAGTCATCTTGTATGCCTTGAGCATGAAGAGTAGATATCAGCCAGACCCAGGTGATGTCACTGGATTGTTGTGAAGAACATCCTCAAGTACTTGAGATGGACTAAGGATCAGTTCTTAGTTTATGATGGAGAGGAAGTATACGTGGTAAAGGGTTACATCGATGCAAGCTTCTAGACTGATCAAGATGATTACAAATTGCAGTCAGGATTCCAGTTTTGTGCCTAAACAATGGAGCTGTAAAATTGAAGAGTTCCAAGCAAGAGACAGTTGTTAATTCTACAACAGAGGCCGAGTATATTGCTGCATCAAATGTAGCAAAGGAGGCTGTATCAATCAAGAATTTCATTACAGAACTTGGGGTTGTTCCAAGCATCAGCGATGCAATTGAGCTATATAGTGACAACAATGGAGCTATTACACAAGGTAAGGAACCCAGATCGCATCAGCACTCAAAGCATATACAAAGGTGGTTCCATCTCATACGTGAGATTGTATCGAGAGGAGATGTAAATATTTGTAGAGTACCAATTGAGAACAATATTTCTGACCCCTTTACAAAGGCACTTTAATAGTAGAACCATGATTGTCATGTTAGGTCACTCAGAATGAGATTCATGGGTGATTGGATCTAAGTGCAAGTGGGAGTCTGTTGGTATGTATCCCTTAAGAGCTAATCAGGTGATGATTTTAATAGCATAATTTGTAAATGATTTGATTGATAAATAAATGCAAGCTTCCAATTTATTTTGTTTAATTCAGTTATAAGATAATGATGTAACATTATAAATGTCTAGAGAATTATATTACTCAATGACGTACATCTTCAAGTATGTGACTTGGGGAAATGAGATCATACGGATGTTAAGAGTACGTATATATTCTCATTATGTCCTTGCTCGATTATTATTGTGGAACGTTGATAGACAACAATTACACACAAGAGCAGAGTGTGAGTTGGTTGATGACAAAGTCTCATTAGTAATGATATGGCTATATCAAAGATATCACACAAATACATGTTAGAGAACAGTGTATCAGACAGACCCACCATGAGGACACGTGGAAACCCATACCATGGTAAGTCATAGTCAAATATCATAGTGATGGTGGTGTTTGTAATTCTTAGACCTAAAGTCACTGCACTCGTCACATCTCATTCACACTTTGACATCATCTAATGTAGTCCTCAAACATGGGTTTTTATAACAATGATGATTAAGTGACTTTGATACATGGGGATAGACTGTGAGTGATAGAGATGAGATTTGTCCCTCTTAAGGGAGTATGATATCCAAGGTCTCTTTATTAGAAAGACTGAGAAATGCATGGACATGCACATGTGAGTCAATATGTGATATTGAGATTACATATATCTCAAACAGTCTTCTCTGATTCAAGAAAAAAGATTGAATGTTGAAGAGAGTTCAATCTGGGTTTCAGTGACAAAGGAATTATACAAACATTGTAACACTAAGAAGATATTGCTGGTTTAAGTTGTTCCCCAACTTTCCATTCACTGGAGTAGCATTAATGTGCGACTAGGCACCACTCTTTTCTTGTGATGTCATAAGTTAGTTATGAACATTTACTGCCAATGTGATATGGGACCTATAGGGTCACACACATAGGTATCAACCTAGAAGAGGAGTTTAAACTTGAATGCTGATTGAATTGATTACTAAAGAGTTTGGGTAATTGATTCACTCAAGAAATTAGTTGGCTACACTTCTAGATGATTGGATCAAAGGGTGAGATGGTTGTTTGAGTGCCAAACGGTCGTCTCAAGGGTCAAGATGGGTGTTTGGAAGAGCCAGGACGATTCAAGTTAAAATTGTCTATGTGTTGAACTGACTGACTTGGCTCGATTCACCACACGACCATCTAGGTGAGTGAGATGACCATCTTGCATGGGTGAGACTACCTGGTTTGACCGAGGGAAGGATCTAGACACTTTCTCAAATTCATTTCAATTTTACAGTACTTGTTGTGCAAGGAATTAATGTTTAGAATTAAAGGGAAATAAATTGCCAATTTTGTATGCAATTAAGAAACCGTGAAATGACCATCTAGTAGTGTGAAATGATTGTCTCGCATTCTAAATGACCGCCTGGGTCACCATTTAGACATTTGGGTGGTCACATGTTATGAAAATTTGAGATCTTCTGATTCCTTCCACTCCTGCATCGACTGGGAACTCTAACCCAAACCCCACTATAAATAGAGGAGTATTGGGGGCTTCCCAGAGCACAACACAAACAATTGATAATTAGTTTCTCTGACAATCATTGTCCTCCATGGCTTTGGTAAATAAGAGAGCCCATGCAAGTCCTACCCAACTAGGGAGGGATTGCTACAGGAGAGAACAACTGAGGATCCTTGGTGTGCGTGAGCAAGTTGTTGACTAGTACTACAACGGAAGGGACAACTCCTTCCTATCTATTCTAGTAGGATGACATGAGTTCTACGTAGTGTGTATAGACTATTCTAGAGGTAGGAGTCCTTTGAATGCTATTAGGAAGACAATGTCAACCTACAGTCCATGGTGAGACCGCAGGAGTTGCAGCCGAAGATCTCCAGTATGTTGTCTGTGGTGAAGACCAGGATTTGTACAGACATTGTCCAAGAGAAACTAGTCAATATTTGCATATCAAGAACAACATGGAGATGTCACTAGACTTACTGTAGGATAGGTATATCCTAGAAACCATCCTTCCCATACTATAGTTATTGACGTAATCCGCTAGTTTAGGGAATATGGTAGATACAATTTTTGTTTCTGTTGCCTACTCTATTGCCATATTTCCCTACAGGTCTGTCTGATACACTATTCTCTAACATGTACATGTGTGCTTAACTTTATATCACATATCATGACTAATGAGACTTTGTCATCAGTCAACACACACTCTAGTCTATGTATTATTATTGTCTATTTTGCTTCCATATTAATATCTGACTAGGGACATAACATGAATGTATGTACTCTTGTCATACATATGATTTCATAGTTTGGATCCTCAACCTGAACACATATGTCATTGAGTAACATCATACTTTAGACATATAATACATTTGTTTCATCATCTCATGATTGACACAAACATAATAGACAAAGTTACCATTATCGTTATCACATCATGTATCTAATTTCACAGTAAAATCATTGTATGATTGGCTCTCTAGGCATACATAACAATAGACTTCACTTGCACTTGCACTTAGTGACAATCACCCACGAATCATATTCCAAGTGATCTTAACATGTCCATCATATTTCTACTATCCAAGGGCTTTTACAGAGGATTAGCAATGTTTGCTTCTAGTCGGTATATTTCAAATTTCACATCTCCTCATTGTACGACTTCTCGTATGAGATGGAAGTGTCATAGTATGTTATCTAAGATTATTTTGCCTAGCTGGTATCTCCATTGTTGTCACAATATTTCTACTATGCCATCAAAGGTTGGAACCTCGCACAAGTTCTTCTTTAAGAACTTCTTGATCCATACAATATCCTCTGTTGTTCTCAAAATAGTAAGGCACTCAATTTTGTTGTAGAATAAAACAACTGTCTCTTCCTCAGAACTTTTCCAGCTTATATTTCTTGTTTTATGGTTAAACACAAATTTAGATTGTGATATTTAATTTTCTTTATCATTTTAGAAGCTTTCATCCATGTAATCCTTTACACCCTACTCCTCCTTTTTACCGTAACTAAAGAACAAATACTTTTAGTGCTTCTCTAGTACTTAAGTATGTCCTTTATGGCAGTTCAGTGAGTTATACTAAGATATGAAACATATCCACTCATCAAATATGCAGAAGACAATAGGATGAGGACATAACATTGCATACATGATTGATTCAATTGTGAATGAAGATGGTGACTCACTTGTGTTTTCCCATTCTTTATGATAATTGGGATACTAGGATCTTGAGAGACTAGTCCCATGGAGCATGGATAGATTTTCTCTCATTGAATCTTGCATGATGAACCCCTTCAGCTTCTTGCCAATGTATGTGCTCTAACTTAGGTCAAGAAGCTTTCCAGATCTATCTCTATATATATATATTCCTATAACATAGGATGCTTCACCTAAACCTTTCATAGAGAAGGTATTTTCCTTGCCATATCAAAGTAGTATTCATATGTGATATGTTTAAAGCTTTAAACAATCGATAACTTTTATTTCATAGAGAAGCTATTTTCCTTGCATATTCATATTTAAACATATTGATAGGAAATATCATTCTTATACTACAAATATTAAACAAAATAACTTTCATGTGATTTGTGGACAAAGCTTTTAAAGAAAATATTTTCTTATATAATATTCTAATCCTAATCTTTATAAAAGACATAATAGGACACTTCCCATGACACATCTCATATGGTGTCTTTTGAACCATTTAAGATGGTACATTCTTTTAGTGTAAAGCACATGCCAAAAGGAAGTTATAAGATCAACTAGATTTATTGATAATCACACCATGACTAATCAGGGTGTGATTCCTTCCTTCTGATACATCATGAGGTTTCAAGTGAAGTTTATTGTGATACACTATTACAATCTCTCCAGAAGGTTCTCATACTCTTAGTTCCAAAGTATTTTCACATCAATCATATCGAAGTGTTTTAATACTTTTACTAAGTTGATTATGAAATTCATTCATGATCTCGTTGAACACTTCAAGATAGTCATATTTTTATTTCATTAAATACAATTTATCATATCTAGTGGGATCATCAGTAAATTGAATATGGTACTAGCAACTACCTTTAACATTTATTCGAAAAGATCTACATACATCAATATGTGCGAGCCTAATAGAATACACACTCTCCCACTACATCTAGTGAAAAGTGCTTTTATCATATTTCTAATACGTAACAGTTGCATATCTCTGTAGGTTCAATAACCAAAAGAGTCTAGACAACCATCATTATGGATTCTAGAAATGCATTTCTCATTTATGCACACTAGATTATAATGCTATAGGTATTCGTTGTTTAAGTTATCGATTCATTTCGTATGTGTAACTTTCTCTAGTGCTATCAAATATAAACTATGAGACATTACAACAATTTCCATAAAAGATCTTATCTTTGAAATCTAATATATTCATAAAATTCTTGTCCATAAAAGATTCGTGATTTTTTATAAATGGAAGGTACATAATATCAATTCACTCATTCTATTACATGCCTTCTAGGATTAGATAAATGTCAGGAAGAAACTCTTGCTTTGCACAGTTATAGATTACTTCTTCTCGGGTCCTGGAGTGAAGATTTCTATCTCCTTCTTATACTTCCTCAGTTCCTCCATGTAGAGAGGGAAATTCCTCTTCCAGTGTCCTGGCTAGCAAAAGTAGTGACAATTGCCTCCCTTGGTCACCCCTCCCTTTGCCTTGAGTGCAGAAGAATTGGGCTTCTGTCTATCTTTAGAACTCTTCTTAGCTTTGCCTTTGCCATTGGACTTCCCATTGCCTCTGTTGATCATCATCACAAACTTGGACTTGTCCTTCTTCATCTGCGCTTCAGTTGTCCTCAACATGCCAAGTAATTCTCACAATGACTTGTCAAAATAATTCATGATGTAATTCATGAAAAATTGGATGTTTGATTCTAGCAGTGACTACATAATCACATTTTTGGCCAACTCTAGATCAAAGGGAAATCCCAATCCTCTAAGGTTCTCCACATACCCAATAAGCTTGAGCACATGGGGACCTACCAAATCTCCTTTTTCCATGTTGCACTTGAACAATGCCTTAAAGAAATCATATCTCTCTTGCATTTCTTAATCTTGGTACATGTTCTTAAAATGTTTTACCATCTCAATGACATCCATGTTATCATGTTGTTTCTTAATCTCACAGTTCATTGATCACATCATCAAGCTCTTGACATCTACGACATCATTAGAATGCTTCTTGTAAGCATCCTTGTCATCCTTTGGCACCCTGGGAGCAAGTTCATCTGTCTATGGTGTTTGAAGGACATAGAGTTTGTGCTCTTGAGTGAAAACAATTCTCAATGTACTGAACCATCCATGTAAGTTATTCCCATTCAATTTTCCTTCTCAAGGACCGATCTCTAGGAAAATGTGTTTGTGTTTTCCAGTTAGATTCTAGAAAAAGAAATTTACAAATTTTTTTAAAACTTTTTGATTAATTTGATTTGATAAGTTTGATGATATTCATTAGGCCTTTAATTAATTATCAGTCTCACTATTTTATTCAAATTGACAGCCCTTATATATAAATTTGGAAAATTGCAGCGTACAACCTTCTTGTGAGCCAAGACCCAAAACAATTGAGTTATTACTCGGTCAACCCAATGTCCATAATCAATCATTAAGGTAGGCAACTTTTTCTAATTGTATCTCATGTAATTCTTGGATAGATGGTATGCACAAATCTTTGCCATAGTCATATGCATGCTTCTAGGTACTCAATCTCATTTAGATCACATAGTTAAATCTGACCATCACATTTTCATGAGATGGACAACGCACCACGCTTTGGCGTAACTACAGTTAGTCAATCAAGTTTTCAATGTTTGTTGCTTATGGAAAGCATCTAAGTCTCAATATATTTGGTTGAGATATTTAATATTTATATAAATACATATACATATTCAATCACCACATACTTATAGTATGTAACATATGAATGCTATAACCACAAACGACATATGCAATTACAAAACACAAGCGATGGATTGGCCATAATATTGTAATTCCTTGGAGCCACAATGAATTAATACCACCTACGATCCACATCATATGTAGCTTCATGTTGTTAGTGAATATCTGTGATGGAATCAAATTGGGTTGATAGATTCAACTCTTGAACCGATCGAATCGTCTCCTGATCAGTCAGTTGGTCTCTAGGATCGCTCGTCTGGTATCTGGTCCAAACAACATCTGGACACCTCTAGTTGATCAATTGATCCACCAACCGATCGATCAACTTCTTCTATTATCAGGCCTCCTCAGTCCTCCAATGAATCAGTTCGCCTTACGAAATGGGTGGGTTGTCTAGTACAAAATGTATTCTTTTCCATAACAAGAATTAATACTATCCTTATCCTATTTATCATATTGCATTATAATAGGGAAACCTCGAGATACATTTGAGGGGATCAGAGGAAGGAAAGAACTAATACTTTTACATATGAAAAAGAAGAGAGAGGCTCAGTACACAAACTGATATACAAATAGGATAACGATCATCCAACCAAACACACATAGAACTAGGGGTTTATTGGCCATAACCGTGTGTTACATCCACCATAAAAATCAATTTTAGGGTGACGTGTGTAAATTACATATATATGATATCATATATATATATATATATAATTTGGAATCATATGTGATATTTAATCAAATATGCACATTAACCATTTTAATATTCACATCGTATGCAATAAATAAATGATAAAATAAAAATCTGATCACATTGATTAAAATTTCAAAGCATACTAAATTGATGTGGCTCTGATACCATTGTTGGGAAATATGACATATCAGATATGTCAGTGGAAAAAAAAGATTAACTACCATATTTCCTTTAGACAGTGGATCACATTAAAAACTATGTAATGGGAATGAGGGTTTACAAGAGATATAATTGGTCCTGGAGTGAGTCCAGAGATAATCCCTTGTTGTAGTGTGTGACTTTCTTCAAGTTGCACTTGGACGACAACAACAACGGCTTCCTGGTAGATCACCATGGATAGAGATTGAATGTGTCCTCCTTTGGGGAAAATGCCACCTCAGTCCTTGAGTAGTCTGTGCGGACCACCATGAACTCCTATCGTTGTAGATGAACAAACAAGAAGGAGTTGTCCCTTCTAGTCAATGTGCTAGTGTTAACTTCACCTACCAATTGTCTTTCCCTTGCTATCCCTCCCTTTTATAGGTAGGACTTGCTAGAGCTCTCTTGGTTACCACAACCAGAGAGGACAAAACAATTGTTAGATCTTATTATTGTATTTGAAGGCCTCCACTACTCCTCTATTTATTGGACGGTCAGGGTCAAGAAAGGGAATCAGTCATTTGGGACCTTGAACTAGTCAGTTCACTAATTGCACTGGTTGGTTCATGCCCTGGATCAAGTATTGTTTAGGCAATGTCGTTTCCAATTGACATGACACTTTAATATATTAGTTTAACACTTGAATCGATCGATACAAAGTTTAATCAACCAATTTTCAACCATTGTTGTTTAAATTGAATACCTAAGACCTTAGTAATCAAGTTAAACATCATTCATGAATAAACTCTTATTCCAAGAGAATCCTATGTGTGTGACCCTATAGGTCCCAAGTTACATTAGTAGTGAATTTCCATAACCAATTTATGACAACACAAGAAATGAGAGGTATCTAGCAACACATCATTTCTACCCAAGTAATTGAAAATTTTGGAGAACAACTTCAACCTACAATCTATGATCAGTGTTACCGCAATCGTATAGTTACTTTGTCTCTTATATTCAGATTGAAGTCGAGGCATGGAATTGTCATCCCTTCAATGTTCAATCCTAGTTCCTTGAACTAGAGCAGATTGTATGAGATGCATGTGAGTTTACATATCGCATGTTGAATCACATGAGTATGTCCATACATTTCTCAGTGTCGCTTATCAAGTGTCCAGGATATCAATCTCCTGTAGGAGGGACAAATCCCATCTACATCACTCACACTCAATTCTCTTGTGTTATAATGTATTCGAGTATCACCTTTATGTCAACCCTTATTCAAGGTCACACTTGATGATGTCAAAGTACATCAAACAACATATGATGAGTGTAATGATTTTAGGTCTAAGAACCACAATCACCACTATCACTATGAGAGTTGATCTGACTACCATTCCATGGTCTCCATGTATCACTGTCAAGGTAGGTTTGTCTAATACACTGTTCTCTAACATGTACATGTGTGCTTGACTTGATATCACATATCATGACTAATGAGACTCTATCATCAGTCAATAATTACTCTAGTCTTATGTATTATTGTTGTCTATTTTTCTTCCACATTAATATATGACTAGGTACATAACATTATTGTATGTACTCTTATCATATATATGATCTCATTGTTCAATAACATTATTATATGTACTCTTATCATATATATGATCTCATTGTTCAAGTCCTCAACCTGAAAACATATTTCATCGAGTAACATCATTCTTTAGACATCTATTATATATATTCATCATCTCATGATTGAGACAAATATAATAGATGGAATTACCTTAATCATTATAAAATCATGTAGCTAATTTCCTATCACAATCATCATATGATTGGTTCTCTGGGAATACTGACCAACAATATTAATACTTGTGGGTGTTGCAACATGTATCAAGTATTATCCTTAAGTGTATTTCTCTTATTCTTGATAAAAAAATCAGTGTAGAGATCATTATTGCTTCAACTGATCTAGGATACAACAATAATTGTCAATATGAAGCGTGCATGTGCAAGTCACAATAGTAGGCGAATAAACATGAACATTCTTCCAACAACCATGGAGATGGTGTAGCGACCAAAGTGAGAATTGTATAGTTTTGTAGAAGAGAAGAAAGAGAGAGCATTATTTGGTGAGAGAAAGAGTCACAACAAGTTCATTAATAGATACTAATCACAATGTTTAATGTAAAGAGAACAAATTCACATGCACTTAGTTAATAGAAGATTAGCAAACACATGTAACATGTGTTTCATTTGCAAATTTTTTTTAGAGGGCCAAGTGGAAAAATCAATTCAGGGTCGCACCCTCACAATGATTCCTAAGAGGGCATATTTTTACCCACCCTCATGCGTGAGAGGCAATATTCATGGATGCACACAGTTTTAGGATTTATAGAGTAGACCAACCCAAACCCAATCGATTTGGACCACCATACACGTATGTATCTCATGTTCCATTTATCTCCTTAAATAACCAATCTATACTAATCCATGTAAAAGGAGGGAGGCTTCAATGCTCCCTCATGTGAGACTAAAAATCTATCTTTACTTTAAAATACCACTTGTTTACAAGAATGTCCCAATATTTCAAAAAAAAAAATAAAAAAAAAGATTGGAAGAACTTGAACCAATTTCAAGCATAAACTTTGATGAAACATGATTCATGAACCAAAGTACAAAGTTGGTGTGCTTAACTAGTAGAGGCTCATCCACATGACATTCATAGAATTACCTATTGTCTTTATGGGTTGAAACATTTAGGACATGCGCCTAGTAGCAAGCCTCATGATTCTTTAGAGATCTATAAATCTCAGCATGAGTGGCACAATCTACACTCATGTAATTGGATTTAAGTCATATTTTATATATTGTACTCATATACCCCACCCTCAATGCATATGATACTCACCACGAATAAAATTATATTAATTTCTTCAATACAAATTATTGTTTACATCATAAAAACTATATACAAAACATTTAAAATACATTAACTCATCCAACGACTTAGTTTTTCCCATCAAATATCCTTCTATGGATTTCCGTTCATTAAGGGTGGATGCATACCACTTCAAATTTTCGTACGAGCATAATTCCATTCTCCTTGATATTTTTCTCACTAGTCTTTGACTTAATTGTTTTTCTAAATACTAATCAAGTTCAACATTGGCTTAATATAATCCATTGAGATTAAGGTATCACATATAATTTGCCTCACAATGTTAAGATGTAGATTAATATGTCTGTTCTTCCCATTACAAAGTTTATTTTTAGGTTTTCCTATAGCATATTGATTATTACAATGTATAAACATTGGTAGAGAAAGTTTATTCAAAATGGAAAGATCTATAAAAACATGTTTTATCTATTCTACTTTAGTTCCAGCCTTTTCCAAGGAATGAAACTCAAATTCTCTAATGGAATGAGACATGCAACTTTCCTTGGTGGATTTTCAAGACATCACACCTCCACCCATGATGAAAAATGTGTTTACTTATAGATTTCAAGTAATCTAAAACATCCATCTGGCAGTGCTGATGATATGAAAGAAAAATAATCCTTGATAAATTGTGACTTTAAGGTATCTTAAACTCCAACATAGAACATCCTAATGTTCCCTCCATATTCTGGTCACTTCATATGATTCATCGTAGAGGGTGTTCGTCAATTTAACATAATTTGGGGTCTAATTAGGATGAGGAGGGGAATGAGACAAATTGTGAGGAGAAAAATCTAGAAGAAGAGTTAATGGACATAGTAGCTCGAGTCCACTTGGTTAGAGCATAAAGGCAAGGAATAATAACCTCATCCAACAAGCAGCCAGGAAGATATGCTAGGGGGATCCTTAATCCCAATAACATGATGAGGAGGGTGGTGGCCACTCATTATGCTTGCTCACCTATTGTGCAAACCCTTCAAATCATTTTTTGTTTGATACTTACACCAAGAAAGTGGGCATGTAGAAAACGACAATGGTGATATAGGACATGTACGAGGATATCACTAGGGAGTTTTTCAATTCTTTTGAAAAATTGGTCTACATGAATGAGGATTAATAAGGTCCAAATTGTTTGGTAATGAACACATCTTGAGGGTACCTCATTTGAAATAAAAAAAATATTTTCTCCCACTAAAAAATTCACAACTAAATTTGATAAGGGGGTATTGTTGGTATGTATGTCCAGAGAGCCAATCATGTGATGATTGTAATGGCATAACTTGTAAAAACAATTCGATTATTAATAAAAGGTAAGCTTCAAATTGATTTTGTTTAATTCAATTATGAGATAATAGTGTAACATTATAAATGTCTAGAGAATAATATTGCTCAATGCCGTATGTATTCAAGTATGCGACTTAGAAGTAATGAGATCATACGGAAGTTAAGAGTACATATACATATTCTCATTATGTCCCTCATCAGTTGTTATTGTGGAATGTCAATAGAATGCAATAACACATAAGACCAGAGTGTGAGTTGATTGATGATAGAATCTCATTATTCATGATATGGCAATATCAAACCAATCACATAGATACATGTTAGAGAATAGTGTATCGGATAGACCCACCATGAAACTGACACATGGAAGCCATGATCATGAAAGTCATAGTCAGTTCTCACAGCGACGGTGGTGGTTGTGGTTCTTAGACTAGAAGTCATTACACTCATCACATGTCATTGGATTCAGTATGATATCATAAAACATAGTCCTGAAACATGGGTTGTTATAAAGGTGATGATTGGGTTACTTTAACACATGGGGATCACTACAAAAAAAACATGAATTAGCTACAATTTCTCTAACTATGTGTGTTCCATTTTTAGTCAATAACTACTATTCTTTATATATTAGAAAATGTAAGTAATAAAAATATAATTAATGGTAATGGCTACAAAATTGACTACAAATCTCATTTCAACTCATACAACCTTCCTCTCGACGCCCATTGTAAATAACTATTTTATTTTTCAGGGGTGATGGTGCAACTTGTTGCCCTCCTACTTTCAAATCAGAAATACATATATGTATCTTTATGTATACATTCTAAAAATTATCCATCAAACTTTTCACTCATTTTTGGTGGCGCTAATATTCTCTCCCCTTGTCAAACCCGCACGCCTTGGATCGCGCGAGCGCAATCAATCTCTCGTAACCGTCTCCTCGCGACCGCTTGCCTAACTAGTCTCCACATGACTATGTGCCATCTCCTCACTCTCCACAAGTAGTGCTCCATGGATCGCCCTCCCTCCGCTCTGGTTGTGCTCCCCTAGTCACAAACTCCTTCGCCCACTCATTCTCCCAACTGCAGGCCATCCAAGGAAGGGTTCTGGGTGAGGAACCCCCAATCGGCATCAACGTCCAAGGAAAGCTTATGGCGGGCGGCCGTTTCTTCCCAATCAGACAACCACTTCGAGTTCTCTTGGTCCCAGATCCATCACTCTATGTCCGTCTGTGAAGATTCGTCCTAGTCGCGTCTAACAATCTATCTTCAGAACCACTCGCAAGGTACCTCTTCCACTCCCATTGTCCCCATCCACAAATGCAGGTTTGTTCCCTGACTTGTGGTCCTTCTCACGGCTATATTTTCCAGTGCTAGGGCGTCTTCTCCAACTATCAACTCTCCTCCAACCGCCTGCGGCTTCCTCCCTCTCATAGAAGTCATTCAATAGTGGTTGTATATCTCTTGATTAGCTCAAAGGATCAACTTAAGGGCACAACTACTCCTCCTCCTCCTCGCGGTTGGTTTCATTTTCCTTATCCAAACTTTGACCAAGTTTGTGTACTTTATGGCATATCTATATATTGTTGGAGGGAATCATGAAAAAATATATACTCAATGGTCCAAATATACATTCCAACCCTTATTTTTGTACGATATCATAGGTTTGAACTACATCAAGTGATACATGACTGAGTGTTACGTCTATAATCTAAAACATTACAATAGAAATAGTGAACAACTCAATCTCCTACTCAATAACTATCCAATAGATAATTACCATAACTTCTTGTTAGACTCCATCCATGCCATATAATGTCTTTCTGCTATTTGACTTACATTGTGCATGTATCGAAACTTAGCACACTGCTTAAATGCAACAATACATGTTAGGTAATTTTTTTGTATATTAGCTTTATAGTTCTATATACATGAAACTGTCTCTTTATTATTTCGATATTTGATTTAGGAACAAAAAATGTTAGGTATGCATACATTTCTATTGAGGAAGCACAGACACTTCCCGGAGGTTGTCGTGTCCGTTCCCGACATGTGTCCAACCCGGACACACTTTGGACACATGTGGACACGCGGAGGACACCCCTCCAGTGTTTCCAGATTCATATTTTATATATTTGCAAACTGGACACGGCGTGGACACATCTAGGATGCTTAGTGGACATGGACAACCCAACCCACATAAGATCTAAATAAAAAGAAAAGAGAAAATAAGATCCAACCATGTTGACTCCTCAACCAAACCCCAACTCCTCACCAAAACCCTCATCCCTTCCCTGTAGTGCACACCCCCATTAGTATTGGAACCTTTGGATCATTGTTTGTAATTAAGTTCTAATGATTTTCTTGTATTTCATTTCATCATTCTTGGATGGTATAATAATTTAATATATCATTTTGTGTGCTAAATTTTGTAGAATCAACAATATGAAGTGGATATCATGGTGATCTTTGTTTCTTCTTGTTGCTAAGAATAATGGAGCTTCTTATGTTCATAAATAAATTATATAAATGAGTCTATAGCTGTATATATTTATGTAAATTCACAAAGAATAAGGCAGTTCCATAGTACAGTTCGTTGATAAACTTACAAGACAATCACAAGGGCACATGACTAAAACCATTGAACTGATGAGAGAATACATAATTCACTTCATTTGACTACATTTACAAATTACTTATAAGGTTTCTATATTTTTACAGTCTGGAAAAAAAACACTTAAGGGCACTCTAGAGTATTTGGCATGTCTTGCTTCACCTCCCCTGACTGTGGTGGCCTATGACCTTTACGTAGAATGGTGAAGTACTACTTGACAAGCCTCATTGCTTTTTTGCATTATTATTTTGTATTTACTTACTTGTGGGTGATTATAATAAGAGATTTATTGTTGCAAATTTGTTGAATTTCCATTTATCACGATCTTGTGTTTCATATTTATAGGGGCTAGTGAGAGATTATTATTTTGTATTTACTTACTCGTTGGTTGAGGTATATTTCATCTTAATAGGGGCTAGTGGCCTTGTGTGTTTATACTCATTATTGTGGTTGAAATAGTCTTTCCTTTAAGTATTTGTGGCTCTAAACCTTGGTATGTGTTGAGGTCTCGATCATTAAGGTCGATTGTTGAGTCAAGTGACCAGGATGTATAGGATCCTAACTTGTGTGATGATTCTTGATGGGTGGTCACGTCATCATTTAACTCAAATGTTAGACAATTACTAATTCCAAATCTCACTTTGAAATAGTCTTTTAGAATTTGGTAATTATGGTAGTGTAGGATCCCAACCACATTTAAGTGTTTCTAGTGTCCCATTCCACCATTAGTAGGTTGGTTCTTTCCTCCAAATGATCATACTCAGTTGTTCCAATGGGAACCATTTGTCAAGGAGATAAGATTATTTTGAGTTGCACTAGCTATATAACATACACTTAGTAAGCCAAAGTCTTGCAATGTAATGGGTTTTGAACATGAAACTCTGGTCCTAATTGGGTTAAAGCACTATGTATCAGATACAACTCATGGTCTTTATCGTTGACATTCCTTGATATAGTTTATATAACAAAATATGTACTTATGTTTTGGGTTCCCTTTGGGCTTTATAATTGAATAGATATCCTTGTTTTTCATATTTTAGTATTTTCGACATTGATGGTCAAAAGCCTTATCATGGACATTGATTTCTTTGCTTTCAAAATGAAAGGGTTATTCCTTTAAAAGGTTCCCTCATTTACAGACCCCTTGGTAGATTACAAGTGGGACCTCCCTATTTTTGTGAGATTAGACATGTACATGCCTCGACATATTCTAATTTCTTTTGCCAGTCTCTCACTTTTTTTCATTCCAGTGAGTAAATTAATTATTTCCTTTATTAATGTCCATGCCATACTTTTTAATGTGTTTAGGGCTGTTTTGGTTTTTTGGCTCTACTTAATAAATTTAGGGCAATGGCCTAGAAGAACAAGAAAAATGAAACTACAATAAGGTTTTTTACATGCTTAGTTGTGCTCGAGGTGAAACTACAATAAGGTTGCAAAATAATTTGTTGGATGGAAGAGTCTATTCCCCCTAGAACTTCTAGCAAATTAAAGGATAACACTGCAACTGGATGTTGGGCTAGAAATTATGGACTGGGTTGTGCAAGATATGGAAGAGGTGCAACCAAAGGTATACTTTAGAGAAACAGAGAAAAGGCAGTTTGATGCCCAACATGCCTCATGTTTCTATCATCATACAACACTGTTGTTGGTCGAATAGGTCACATGATAAATATACATGTATGTAACATAATCTAAGTAACTAGTTTGGAATTCAGATGATAAATTTCATAGTATATGAATGCTATCACAACACAATAGTGAGTAGGTGACTATAGTTGGATAATAGAAAACCATATCTGTTAATTTATAGAAATATGTTAGTTTCATGATTACTGACAAAAATAGTTGCATTATACCTATTTCACATCAGAAACATATGTAGGAACTATCTGGAAACTACATACTTGAGTTCCAAAATTTTAAATGACCTGTAGTTATTTGTCAGTGAGGACATAAAATTGTAACATGTAGTTAACAATTATGCTCAAGTAAGAAATATCGGATTCACCATATATGGGTGTGTGGTGTTTTCCATGTTCACCCTTATAATGGCAGTAGAGTCAACAAAGTTTTCCTTGTTCACCTTGACAGTAGAATGCATGGAAGGAACATAGTTGGGCCATCACACAGCAAACCTGACGAGATGGCATTGATAGAATTAATATTAAGATTATGGATGTGCACTCACTAGTTAACAAATCTGGGAAAAGTGTAGGTAGCTATGATATGTGTTCACAACATAAATTGCTGGGTATATCAATACTTTAGAAGTTATTATGTACAATAGTATAAACACGTATAAACAGAGTAAATTCCTAATGATACACAAGTTAGCTCACAATTGCTGTATCAAATGAGTCTTGACAATGACACAATGGTTAACAGTTGTATCAAACAAGTCCTCGATGCGCTTACGTGACAATCAGTAACATTACAACATAACTGATCTAAACAACTTAAAAGTCAGTAGCACGACGACCGTAACTGAAAGTAGGCAGTTTAATTTGATAGATGACATCTGAGCTGGAGTCATAAAAGTTGAAACTTCAATGCACTTCCCCCTTGTGTTTCTTAGATCCTTATTCATCTAAAGGATAAAAAAATTTGTGTGCATCCATTTCATTTCTAAAGTATCATCAATTGTCAATTTAAGAATAATAAACAAAACGGGGCTCTTTAAAGAATCTAAGAATACTTCTGCTTCATGCTACTGATAACCAAATGAGGGTGAACTTCCTTTTGTTCATCATCGGGTCTTCAACTCTTTTTCTTGATGATAGTTTCTGTTCTAGGGGATGGTCTCTATGTTGAAATTTGGAAATATATGGGTTACGTGTTATGTACTCTCACTAAATCCAAAGACAAATGTGTTGACTGCCAGTTTTTACCTCTCAGTTGCAAGAATGACTCCCAAATTGCACATAATTCATTTTTATGTATTATATGATTTGTTTTAAAATTGTGATTAATTATCTAGTACATGTAAATGCAAAGTATTCCGTAAGGAAATATGAAGTCGTCATAGTCATTATACAATTTATAAATTTTCATTAAGCTTGTATAGAATATATTAGCATGTTGGATTGTCAAATGATTTATGAATTCAAGATGTATATCTCCTTCCATATAAGTGCATCGAGATAGTCTAGGGTTCCAAATTGTAATTATTGCATATGTGGGCACTAAACAAACATTATGATGCATTAAACAAACACTAAATGACATTGGCCAGTGTCTGGATACCAATATCATCTTTGCATTGTAGATTAAAATTTTGAAATATCCACATATAGTGGTACAAAGGTTGGGTGTCCATGAGTTATGGATATGAATGATAATGGATATGAATGAAATTCACCTATTGCATGGGACCTGGACCTTATCTTTCTTGGTCAATAATAGGTATAAGGAATCAAATTTTAGGGTCCATGAGGCCTCTATGTCAATGTTTGTAGAAACACTATATTCAAGAGAATTAAAATTCAATTAAAATACATTCTCCAATTAAAATCATCTCAGTTAGAGAACCTAACCAAAACATACTTGATCACAATAATAGTTTTGATATTCACTAGATCAAAGTTGTTAATGAAAAATGTTAATCATTTACATGTTTAAGTTTTGCAAGTTATCCATAGTTGTCTGAGCTATAATTAAACTGAATCCAACACTCCAAAAGAATCTACATTTTTACACACCTTAAGTTTGTCACTTGTCTTCCTCTTCATCCATGCCAAGGACTACATATATGCCATGAACTACCTATTACGTACAATAAACATAATCAAGGCTACACATTCTTTTGCATTCCAGGCTACACATTCTTCACCATGATATTCAACAGGTCCGTTTTAACATAGCAACACCATGTTAATTGACAAATATGGATGAAACTAGTGGGACTTACCCATGTGAAAAAGTACATAAACTTAGTTACATCAACTGATATCACCTTACAAAAGCCATACTGCATGTCAACAAGTAGCTTTATGATAAATTCAAATTAACATTTTATCATTTATAGTGATCTTTGACCAATGTAGAATTAAAATTTTTTGCAAAAAACAATATTAGAGTGATAAAAGAATAGATAACATATTATATCCCAATTTTATATAGACATCCCTTAGGTATGATGTGTTCTATATCTCAAAGAATTCTTTTTGGAAAGTCATCCTCAAGGATAGCACTTCACGGTGTGAAGATATGGATCGATTTTAACTAGAACACTACCACCAAATTACTTAGTTTTTGTATTCTTTAAGTTAAATGGCTAAGAGAACAATCCCAAATAATCCCAAATTAGTGGTACATCATGATATACCTCTTCTATATAGATCCACTTGGAATACTAATGGCAAAAGAGAGGGTCAGACAAGAGGTTTCTATAGAAAAGGTTATAGAGGACGTTTCTAAAAACACAAAGGGTGACACTTCAAGTTCAGATGCAGCAATCACAGAAGGAATGGATGATAAAATGACTAGGCATATCACAAAGGGACACAAATTATTGTCTATCACTTTAATCCTACACAAAGTTCATATGCAACACCTATCAGTGCATAGGTAGTTACATAGCTCTAGCCAACTTAGAGAAGAACATGATAGTATGATTATACACCTATGTAACCTGACTTCGCCTGCCAAAATGGATGGACAACCAATACCTGACTAAGAAAACCCTTACACTCAAGTTCAACAAGGCTTTGACATATTGGAATAGTGCTGACACCTCGACATAGTTAGATTGACATTATTGTCTTTGTTAATAGAGATTGTATCCTGGTCATTCCTCCAAGTCTCAAATTGCTTCCAAATTTTTGATAGCACAACCAAAAAATGCAAGTTGTTCCCAAATCTAAGTCTAGATAATTTTTTTGCCTCAATTTTTAGTATTTGATTCCCCTTCCATCGAATCTAAAGGTGCTTCACTTGCATAAATGTCATTTCTAACTCCAATGCGTTTATAAACACTATTAATGCAGTACAGTGCCTTTAGTGTTCTCTAATTTTCAGCTTCACTTCCTACTATACACAAAAATTATAGCCTTTCTTTGACTGCCCCATCTTCTATAGTCACTCATGATAGAGTTATAGCTAGGACTACAAAAGAGTAGAGGCAATGAAGATGACCATCATAGCAACACTAAACATGTTATAGCAACAAAAGTCATGCTCTCAACAAAGCAGTAGCATGAGAAGACCATTGTAAGGAAAACATGAGAAGCCACTCCCACAAATCACCACTACATAGGGAATTTAGGGTGAGAAATAAAATCATATGTAAGTATAGGAGTATAAGAAAAATGTAATTTATCTAACAAAACATGGGAGTCATCACATTCCTTGAGACTAACTAATGAACAAAAAATGCAACATGCAATGATATCTAATCAAATCCACTCAACATAGAAAAGGAAAAGGAATGGGGATAGATGTACAATAGATCCGGATGAAAAATAAACTTGAAATAAAAAAGTGATGATCATAACAAAATTCCAATGCTACTAATACATCAAGAGACTCACCATCTTATATGTGATCAAATAGTGAACAGAAAAAAAAGGAGAGAATATAACCTAACCAGACCCCTTTAGCTCACTAAGAAAATGAACAACGCTTGTATATAAGAAATAGAATGTGGGAATATATACATGTCTAGCTGATAGATCCCTATTTTTTCACTAAGTTGTAGAACGACCTAACAAATTAGTCATGATTGGATAGGGAATTGACAAAGAGCCATACAAAAGGGAGAATGATACCAACATTCAAAAACATGTGCAAAGCATTCCAGTGAGTCATGTAGAAAACCAGATTGATGTCCAGAGAAATGCGGACACTAGCATGAAGGATCCACAAGGCAATAAAAATAGCATAAAGCCTTGAGCTAAAAACACGTCATTGTAATATTAAATCCATATCTACTGAACCATAGGCACCTATGCTAACCAACAAATAGATGGATAAGCATAACCACTACTCTGGCTTAGAATAGATACTTTGAATAATGAAGGAGTTTCAGAAACCCATAGGAGCCAGAGCCATCATCCATTGCAGGATTTTCAGACTCCAACACTATCTAGTAGAATGATTGGATCCTTCAAACATTAACAATACAACACTAAAGAAGATGAATCTACCAACATCTATGAATTGTTAATTAAAGTAAATCTGATGACTTAAAGAAATCAACATATGGTCAGAGTGTTTTTAAAAGAACATGCGGTCAGAGTATCATATAAGGAGCAAAAACTAGAATAGAGTCAAAACCAATGAAAAACAATTATCACAAACTTTGTTTCCAAATATATGGGTTTTGCACTAATAAAAACACCTTCCAGTCAGATAGCAGTATTCCATTACAGAAGACACTCACTTCTATTTTGTAACATTAGTGAGGTGAGAGTATTGATTGTTTTGTTGATCATACTAGAATTGACATTGAGTGGACTTACTTCAGCCCGTTGAATCATGACTTACATTACATCCTCTAACCCAAATGTGCATATCGAACAACTATAAGTTCAGTTGCATAGGTGTAGGATTAAAGTGATAGACAATAATTTGTTTCAACTGCACTATCATCCTGGACCTTTTGTTAGTGGTGAATTAAGTGGTATATAAATGGTGCTAAATTTATCAAGTGGCATAGGGAATGAATTTAGTTTCTGATCCTAGTACTGATGTGGGTTTGAAACTAAAGGTTAAGATGAAATATTTTGCATTCAAAGTGGTTTTAGATGAACGATTATCCAGTAGTACATATTATAATAGAGGCCGTCTGGTATAGGTCATCTAGTAGTGAAAAGAAGGTTAAGATGGAAAATTTTGCATGCAAAGAGGCTTTAAATGAAATATTTTCCAGTAGTACATATTATAATAGAGGCCCTCCAATGAATTTGTACACCATATCATCACACTCCAATCCTTGAATTTTTCCACCCTGATTTTCCCTCTTCTTCTTATTTTTAGTTCTGATGTTCACTCCATCCTAATCATACAATAGCCAGCACTACGAAGATAAAGTACTTGACCCAGTAACTTAGATAAGAACCATTCTAAACTCAACATGCCTCCTTCACCTTCCACTCTCGCTGCCAATCACTCCACCTCTGTGTCAATCCCTGCAAATAATATTACAGATGGAACACCCTCCATCTTGACGAATATGTCTCGCAAAGGGTCTAGATTTTTTTGGAGATCTGATCAGTGGCAAACATTCATATGAATTATCTCAATTATGGAGGGGTAGTGAGCTTCCATATACTAACTGCCAACATGTTCTGAGCTTCCATACATATACACATAGACATATATACATCATACACACATTTGTATATATGAAGAAAAACCTCATCTAGAGCCATGTCTGTGTCCTATGTTTTAGAAAATTGACGTGTCCCATGTCTGTGTCGGTGTTCATGTCAAGAAATGTGTCCATGCTTCCCTGGTTGAACCTTATCATCATAGTCCAACAAGACAACAAAACTATTTTTATATTGATTACCAATACTTCATAGATAAATAGATATATACATGGCTTGTCAAAGTATTATGTATACTATGATTGGTATTATACCTTATTGATTTGTTACTTATTTATATATTTAATTTTTCATTGTGTTTAATTATGTATACTTTTTTACCTTCTTTATTGTTTTTTTTTAATCTTTTCCTTTGATTAACAATTTCTATGTATTTATAAATTTATTTTATTTATGTGTTTACTTACAATTATCTAGGGAAGTATGATTCACAAAGGCTGGATTATTGAGAAAGATAGGACCACTACAAAGTATTTAACTAGGGTAGTCAAATTCATAGTGGACGCTTTTGAAAAATGTAGTAGGAATGAGACTATCCTATGCCCTTGTAAAAAGTGTCTAAATACATAAAGACACAACTGTCAAGTGACAACCAAGCACCTATTATGGAATGGTTTTTTCAATAGCTACACTAATTGGATTTTTCATGGTGAGACTTCTTCTGATGCAAGGAAGATTCTTCTATGCAAGACAACATGATGTTTGATGATATGAGAGACATATTGCACGATGCATATGGAGTCCAAAACTGTCGAGAAACTATGGATAGTGACGAAGATGATGTATTTGTATTTGTTGATGACGAAGAAGCTGAGCAATTCTACAAATTGTTAGAGATTACTGCACAAGTGTTGTATCCTAGAAATAAGAAGTATTCCAAGTTGTATACTGTCATGAGGTTGTTCCATATAAAATGTAGTAATCATTGGAGCAATAAATCATTTACTGAGCTGCTCAAACTTTTGAAGGATTTGCTTCTGGAGGGTGACACATTGTCTGGCTCATGCTATGAAGTAAGGAAAATAATTAGGGACCTTGGTATTTACTACGAGAAAATTGATGCATATATCAATGATTGCATTTTGTATCGTAAGGAGTTTGCAAATACTACTTCATGCCCACATTGTAATGCTTCTAGATATAAAGAGACTGAAAGTGATGTAGAAGGTGCATAAAGTATGGGAATTAAAAATAAAAGAGTTCCTTGTAAAATTATATGCTACTTTCCCTTGACTCCTAGGTTGAAGAGATTGTTTGTGTCCTTTAGAGTCACACCACTAATGCAGTGGCATGATGAAATTCGCACCAAGGACAGAGTTTTAAGACATCCAACGGATTCACCTGCATGGAAGACATTTGATAACATGCATCCTAATTTTGCATCTGATTCTCATCACGTGCGTCTTGGTTTAGCATCTGATGGATTTAATCCCTTTGGCATGATGAGTCAATCATATAGTATTTGGCCATTCATATTGATTCCGTACAATTTGCCACCATAGTTATGCTTGAAGACACCTAATTGTATCCTTTCTATGATTATTCCTGGTCCATCTCAATCAGGAATGAAGATATATATCTACTTACAACCTCTTATTAGAGAGTTGAAAGAATTGTGGGAAGTTGGTGTTGATACCTACGATGTTGATCGTAAAGCTGTATTCAAATTGCGTGCCACCTTAATATGGATGATAAATGACTTCCCTGCATATGGTTATTTATCTGGTTGGAAAACTAGTGGGTATGATGCATGTCCTATTCGCAATAAAGACTCGCTGTCTATTAGACTACCACATTGTAGGAAACAAAGTTTCATGGGCTACAGGAGGTTCCTTCTGATGGATCATAAATATCGTAGGGATATGTCCTCCTTTGATGGAAAAGAAGAATTAAGAATTTCTCCAAAGATGTTCTCTGGAAATCAAGTTTTAGTTCAAACCAAAGATGTAGACAATATGCCTTAAAATTGGAAAAAACAAAGCATTTTCTTTGAGTTGCCATACTGGAAGTACAACCTTATTCGTCATAATCTTGACGTAATGAATATTGAAAAGAATGTATGTGAGAGTTTGATTCACACGTTACTTGGGATGGATAAATCAAAAGATAATGAAAAATCTCGTTATGACCTTTTAGAGATGGGAATAAGACCTAGACTGCACATTATCAAGAATGGAAGTAAGGATATTATTCCACCTTCTTGTTTTACTTTGAAAAAGGAGGAAAAATAATTATTTTGTATGTTTTTGAAGTCTATACGGGTTCCAGATGGTTATTCCTCCAATATCTCATGAAATTCATGAATCAAAGAAAGAAAATTGTTGGCATTAAAGAGTCACGACTACCATATATTAATGCAACAATTTCTTCCATTTCCTTTACGGGTAACATTGTCGAGCAAGAACGTCATAACTATGATAACTGAGTTGTCTAGGTTTTTCAAAGACATATGCTCAAAAGAGATAAATCCTTATGCTATTGAGAAGTTAGAATCTAGAATTGAAGTGACTCTTTGTAACATGGAGAAGATTTTCCTGCCCTCATTTTTTGACATAATGGAGCATGTGGTCATTCATCTTCCACGAGAAGCTAAGATAGTTGGACCACCATTTTATCGTTGGATGTATCCAGTGGAAAGGTAGTATGTATTACTATTTGTTTCACTAAAATTTTATCAAATGTATTTTTTGATTTTAAACAAATTCTATTTATCATTATAGATACTTGAAAACTTTGAAAGAATATGTGAGGAATAAAGCTGCTCTAGAAGGTTCCATAGAAGAATGTTACCTGGCAGATGAATGTTTAACATTTTGTTCAAGGTATCTCTCCGGGGTAGAGACAAGGTTCACAAAATTGGATAGAAATGATGTTCAAGATGACGATATTGTTACTGATGATGAGTGGTCTATATTTTCACACAACGGGCGTCGAATAGGAAAGAGTATTCCTGTTTTTTTTAAGATGCGATGCTAAAAATTGCACATCAATATATTTTATCCAATTGTGTTGCAGTTGAACTGTTCATGGAGTGAGTTCATTAAATTATTAAGAAATATGCATGCTCACCATTAGATGTATGTACACATGACTTATGTACATGTTAGTAGGGAACACATTCTCCATGTAAATAAAATGAATCCGCGTGCAAGATAGTGGGAAATCAGTAATATTCATATGAACACTTTTAGTGATTGGTATAAGAAGCACGTAAGTCTATAAAATTAATTTCATTAAATATTGTTAGAGCATTGTATTAGTAACTCAATTCATAATGTATACAGATTGAAGAGAAGGCCAAGTCAGAAAAATTGCCATCAAATCTACTAACTCTGGCTCGGGGACCACAAAATATGGCGAACAAATACAATGGATATGTAACAAATGGATATAGATTTCGAACCAAGGAGAGGGAACATGGTAAAAAAACCCAAAATAGTGGGATAATGGTGAATGCCTAGACAGAAAGTTTTTCTAGTTCCAAGGACAAAAATCCTAAATTTGGTCAAGTTACCTACTATGGGGTACTCCGAGAGATTTTTGAGATTAGTTACTATGAGTAACTGAAAGTTGTATTGTTCAAAGGTGAATGGGTCAATGCAAACAAGGGCGTCAAAAAAGATGAAAATGAATTTACAATGGTCAAATTAAAACTCATTGAGTTAATTGAAAATCCATTTGTATTAAGCCTCTCAAGTACAATAAGTCTTTTATCTAACTGACATCAATCATTGTGGGTGGAGCTTTGTCGTGCAGACGAAACCACATGATACTTATGACATGGATGAGAAGCTTACTGCAAATTTCATGGATGGGACATGTGTACCTGAAGATTCCCATGCAAATTATTGGGAATCTATTTTTAGCGATGTTTCTGATGGATCTGATTTGGTTAGAGAAGATATGGAGGGTGTAACTTTTTACGATGGCAAAAATGATGAGCAACTTGATTGAGATCATTGTGATGTCTCATATGTAGTGTTTAATATTTTGTACCTTGATGTAGCATTATAAGAATTTAGTTTTATTCATTTATTATTAATTATCAATACCATTGTTCTTCCTTTAATATGCATACTATTTCTCTTTAAATTTGCAAACTTTTTTTTGTTCTCAATAATCAAATCAGCAACTGTTATATAATGTTTATATCAGGTAGCCCCTACAACCATTATTATTTAACTATATTTTTATGGTTATAGTTTTGTTTTATTAATATTTGTTATGCATTATATTTTTAGGATGTTGAAGAGACATTCACAATTATTGTCTGCACAAGAAACTGATGATGCAAACAATGGAGTAATTAAACAAAAATTGGCGGGTAAGGTGACATATAATTTATCTATTATCATTTTGTACTTATAGTTGTAAGATCTGACCTAATTATTTATCTTTGTAGGAATGTCTAAACGATTGCAAATGAATGGAGGCTATCTTAGTTCAGTTAATGCTGATTTGGGAATGAATGGAGGTTATCTTGGATCTATTAATGCTGATTTAATTGGGAATGAAAGGAGGATATCTTGGTTCAGTTAATGCTGATTTGAGAATGAAGGGAGGCTATCTTGGTTCAGTTAATGATGATCTTGGAAGTTCTAAAGCTGATTTGAGTAATAAAACTAATAAAAAGGTTGGTGCATCATCTGTTTTTAGTAGCAAAAATGTTGAAGTACACATCAGAAAAGAGAAGAATCCGTATGTGTCAATGATAAATCATTATGTTCCAATTGGTGGAAGGATGTCTCTATTAAACAACCGTACGAGAATTGGTCATTGTTTTGATAACACCAATATAAATCATGAGGTTGGAGTTGATCATAGAAATTCTTTGCAAATAATAGCATCAGAGCTGGTCATTCTGTTCATAAGGCTGATTCTTTGGCAAGCAATGGTATTGGAGTTGGTCATTCAGTTTATACAGCCAATATCAATCATGAGGTTGGATCTGGTTATAGGGATTCTTTGGAAAATAATGACATGAGACCTGATCATTCTGTTGATAATAGCAATATAGATCATGAGGTCGAAACCAATCATGTAAATGATGAGGACTTTAAATTGGTTGATGAAGAAACTACTGCTAATCATGATGAAGGTACATAAGTTTCTAATCAACAATTTACAAAAATTAGCTATTACCTCATATTTTAGCATTTATATGTATATTTTAAAAATAATTGCCTCATATTGTTTTAAATTTTTAGGTGGTTCTGCGTATAATAAAAAACGAGGCTATTCTAAGTGTCTTTGATTATGGAGTAAGACAGGGGACATAAAATTACCCATCACATCGGATGAAAATGGAGAACCAGTTGGACCTCATCAAAATGACATGTCTTCTTTTTTGGGAACAATTGCTAGAAATTCACAACTAGCACCCTTGGATTACTTGGATTGGCGACAAGTACTAGCTGGAAAGAAAACTGAAATATGGAATTTTGTCTTGGTAATATATTTTAGTAAAGTGCTATTGAAGCATTCATTTGTTATAATCATTTTATTTTTCATATAACAGAAGAAATTTACCATCGACCCAAAGGGAAAGAAATCGGTTCTACGCACAGTTAGGGATTGTTGGAGAAACTTCAAATCTGAAATCTAAAGAAAAAATTATATGCACCACAAAGACAAAACAGACAAAATTAATGATTGTCCTTCCTGTGTGGATCCATTGCAGTGGGCTTTTCTTGTGAATTTCTAGGACTCTAATGACGAAAAGGTAATATGATTAGTTATATATTATTTCATCTCTTAGTTTTCATTGGTGATAAGGTTAATTGTTCATGAACTGTAGTTATGGAGTGCAAAGAATAGTATGAGTAGAAAGTTTGTTACCACACGACATACATCAGGGTTGATGCCCTATGCTTGTGTGAGAGCAAATGTGAGTAATTTTTCCACATAATGATAATAATATCATAACACCTTCACACTCTACTTATACTTTATTTCCGTGTTAATAGTAGTTGCAACAAAAGAATAAAGGGGGTACCGTTAGTCGATTGCAGTTGTTTGTTGCTACCCATAAGAAGAAGGATGGTACTCCTATAGATGCAAAATCAGATGAACTAATTGTAAGTATAAAATTATTCATGACATATTTGGCATTATTTGCTCAATTTTTTTCCATGATCATTATGGTTACTGTTGTAGGACAAGTTATAATCAACAGTTGAAAACAATGATGCAATTCTTGATGAAGATGAAATTGCTGATCAAGTATTGGGTGCAAAGGCTTGTGTGAACCATGAGACTAACAAGTTTAGTCAGGCATATGTAGAGGGTTTTGAAGGTACATTCAAAGACCTACAACAAGTATGCGATACACAAAAAATAGAATTGTCATATCTGAAAGAAAGATAAGAGCATCTAGAAGCCATAATTTTTGGGAATTCAAGTCAGAGTGTTCCATTTCAAGCAAATGAAGTAATTATTTAAATTTTTAGTAATAATTATAAGTTATGATTTCATTAATGTGATAAGTGTTTTGTATTTTAGAATATGGAAATGACTAGGAATGAAGGAACACCCATGCCACAAAAGTCATGTAGTGGAACCACCATTACAAAAAGACAGGTTATTAAAAGGAAAAACTCCTGATAACTTCGATTCCTGATATCTAAAATTTTACATCATAATTCATACAACTTATAGGTTGTGAGGTTGTTAAGTTTCGATGATCGAACATCAATTGTAGCTCAAGGACAAGTGATAGGCGTGAATCCTGACCTTGTAATAGGAGGAAAGTTAGGGTCTGCATTTGTTGTTGTTTGCATTGTTGTGGCAATTAAACCTGAAGAGCAATTAGTTAGACCATTTGACAAGTATCAAATCATTGAACATGCAATCGGGTCAATAATAGCTTGGCCAAAGAAGCTACTCGTTGTTCAGTAATTTTTTATCACTGTGCTATAAGTGTAACATGTCTATATAATGGTTTTAGATAATTATTTTTGTTATTGTTGGTAAACTGCTTGGAGCGAGGCAAACAATAAAAGTTCCATTAGAATTCTCTAGATGCTATTTTCCCTCTTTTCTATAGGTATAGAATAAAGTTTTTTATTGATGTAAAGCTTGTCAATTCATTAGATATAGAAAGGATTGTCATACAAATTACAAAGTTATTAATTTTTTTTAGATTGATGTAAAAGTTGTCATCTAAATTATTAGACCTTGTTTTCCATTTCTCTTGCTACATAAGATCGTGATATGAATAATCTATAGTATTGGTTAACAATTAGACCTCTTTTATGGCAAGGGTTGATTTCACACTTATGTGGATGTTCTCTAGTATGCAACGATGCATGTGATGTTTCTTTTGGCTCTTTTTGTATTACTTGCTGATGCAGGTTCTTCAAGCAATTTCCTCTGATCTTCTTGGTCCAACAAATCATTCTAGGGATCACGAGAAAAGTTATTGTCATCTGCATGTCCATGATCAGTGTTGGCACTAGATTCTGCAGTGCTCTGCTTCTCCTGTGATGACTGATATGATTTCAAGGTCCATTTATTAATCTTTTGCGGGCTCCCTTGATGTTGCAGGTCCATTTATTAAAAGGATGATGTTCATGATCTGATTTTCCTTATTGGTATAATTTTTCCAAGATTGACACGAATGCAGAAAGTTTAGTACTTGAGCTACTGCTGGTAACTTGTGCATGCATGTACTATTCTGCTCCTAATCCCCTTATGTCCGGTCCATGATTTCTGTATATAGCCCTAAAGATAGAAGAATTAGGCTTCTAACATGAACACCAAGGCAATGCATTCCACCTCAATGTTTAATTGATAGACCACGTCTACATATATCTGACTACTTCTCATGGTTTTACCTTGACAACATGATGTTACCAAGGCATGTTAGGGTAAAACCACAATTGTGTTATGTAGCCCATAATTAGTGATTGTGATGGATGCCTTCTTATCCGATAAATTTCTAATGCTCAGATTATCCTTTTGGTTCATTCAATCGTACATATCTCAATCATCATAATATACAGATTAATCTAGGTGATAAATATAATTTAACATATTCCAAATTAGTTTCTTAATGAAATATGTATAAAGTCAAAAGAATACATTTTTTGTCATGAGTATGGATCCTTCTTTCCCCCTTTTGCATATGTACCAATAGTTCAAAGGGCACTAGGTATATGGTTTAGGGCCAATGACAACTAGCTTTACTTTTCTTTACTATTTTCAACATTTGAATTGACTCGTAATGATCTTATTCATAATTCATATGGGTACACTTACAACTAGAGTCACTAGATCTTATTTTTCTATTGTATGATTTCTTTACATCTCTCTGAGATGAAAATCCCAAGCATACTCATGTAGTTATCTTCTCTGCTGATGTAAGATAGAAGATCAATGTCATAGGAAAGTATGTTAATGTGGAATTGAATCATACTTCTTTTGAATCTTTTTCTCAAACGTGATTTTTGTGAGGTAATTGATTTATAACTTAGACATATTTATTAGTTCACAATTCATTAAAATAATTTTGAAGCACACAGTTCATTGTATATCAGAAGATCCTATAAGTCTAAAATTTGATTTTACAAGGGAAAGAAATATTCTCTAAAATATTTACTCAAGGGAGATTGGAAGCTATGGTATATTGTTTATCAACATCTACTATCTGTCATAATTTTAGCATTACACAAGGTGGAATTACATTGCACATAATTAAATTTTCAATATCCTTATGATGATTGAGCAACATGTAATGACTATCTTCAATCAAATCATAAATCAAAGCTCTTTGAGCTTGAATGGAGGAAGTCTGATTCAAAATAACCTTCTTATAGAATGTAAACGTAGATTCCAGAAGCCACACTGACGTGATCAGTTCATTCTATACAAGAAAACCAAACCCTATCGTCCTCAGTGGTCTTGCCTTTCATTGGACCTTCTTCCTCACCTACTTCTTTTCTAATATAGGAACCACCTTCAGTGAGCCATTCACCTGTAGGATTATTTTCTCTTAGTGCTCCTTCCGGAAGAGGTGTATTCCCTAGGTGTCCCTGGCTCAATGTTTGCTATATGACCTTATGTACATGAGACTCGAACAACTCTTGGGAGTTTTTCTGGGTTTTATTAAGGGATATCATTTGGGTAAGATATGTTGGGTTATGTGCTTATTTTGAAAACAAATACATTGTTCTTTTATCTTCATAATATTGGTTTACCTACTTTCTCTATTAGCTAGTCACCTTGCTCCTTGCATTAACATTTGCAGGCTGAATTTGATTCCATATTCTCTAGTTCCATCAACAAGTAGCACATAGGACTTCTCAAGACTTTGCAACATTTCTCGAATGAATTGATGTAGTTTCCAACTAAACTTCCACTGAGGAGGATGTATAAGTGCAAAATGAAACAAAGAGGATTAAGGAAATGGTAGTGTAGACTCAGAAAGGTGAAGCCACTACACGATTTTATTTGTGATGTTCAATATAAGAATTACTTTTTTGACTAATTGAATATATAATGTTGTTCTGTTATGTCTTTGATAACTCATCCTGAATTTTACTATGCCTACTAGGAATTCAACTATACCCTGAATCATTGAAAACTTGTGGTTGGTAGGTTCTAGTGCCATGCCACCTCCATATGCTAAAATTGAATCTCAATCAGTATCTTCTCTGAAGGGAAAGGTGTCTTCTAGTTCCATGAAGGTATGCACCTCTTACGACTCATTATTAAGATTGTGGCCACATTCATAACATGCAAAAATGTGAGAAGTCTTTTCCATGCTACATTTTATTTTGTATCTGACATTTGGCTGACCAAAATGTCATAGAAAATTATGAATTCTGGTTTTATTTTCTAAAATTAGTTACTATGTTTGGGGGGTGAGGGTGACTGTTACCCAATTTGTGTTGTTTCTATTGTGCTAGTACTCAATTTGCATGTCCCTAGATTTGGGTTCCAGGGGCTGTGTGATCCTTGGTGGAGTTCATATGTGCATTGTCCAGTCATTAAGAAAGAGACTAAGCTCATGTATGGAATGAAATTTCTCCTTTTCTATATCTTGTGTTCTCAGTAGTTGTGATGATCTAGACAACCATAAGGATAAGAATAACCATATGTTTTCTTTATGTATTTTTCTCTATATCTGATGAGTTTCAACAACAAGCTCACCCCTAGCTACTGTCTTTCTTCTCAATTTTTGTTGTCTTTATGTGTCAGCTGGCTTCACAAAAGATTTTCCTATATTGGCATATGCATCTCTTTGGCGTCTGAGCTCCTTGGAGAATGGAAGATATAAGACCTTACTTGTTGTTGATTTCTTAGTGGACACACATTTGCTAATTGTAGGGTAATAGTTGGACCTGATAATATGTGATAGTGAGCCCATTTCTTAGATAGTCTTTACAACTACTACTGACCTACAATTCTATGGATCCACATTTTCTTCTTACTTCTTCTAGTGAATAGCTAGCTAGAAAATGATGAGGATATGGTAGACTGAATGGTAGTGCTTACTTTGATTAGTATCTATAGTCCCATGAGTTGTTTCCCTATGTTTCACTAACACATGGACTGCTTGAGAAAAAAGGAAAGTTAGGTAACATGTTCTAACAAATTCTCTCATATATGATTACCTAACATGTTCATTTTTCACTAAAATTTGGACGTCCTTTCTAAGATGATGCCAAGTGTTGTACTGCTTCTTTAAAGGTTAACCTGAGTGTAAAGGAATACAAAGTCATGAAGCATTAGTTCAAGGCTTAGATTTAATGTATATTCGATGGTAATAAGATATTTCCTACACAGAATATTCATTTGTACATGTCATGAACCATTAAAAGATGCATTTGGAATACCCTTTTTATAAGGCAATTATAAATTCAAGTTTGGTCGCCATTATGTTGCTGATGCATCACATTTTTTATTTGTACAGATTCTTGCTATTCCAATTGATGTGTTTAATGAAGGGTCCAAAGAATAACTCTTATATAGGGTTTAATAATAGTGGTCATTTTTCTTAAGCTCCTCACTGGACATTAGTGAGTGTTTATTATTTTTTCACCATCTCAAAAGACAATTTTCTTTGTTCTTATACTCGTATAGGGTTACTAATATGGTCTATTTTTATTTATATTAGATTCAAACTCTGAGGCATTCAAGTTGCATCTTAGTAGGATACATGACTACTTGTGAATTGCTAAAGATAGCATAAAAATGAAGGTCTGATTTGTATAGTACCAGTTGTACTATATGTTGATTATGTCTCTACTTGCTTAAACTTTAATAGTATATTACAAACATTTAGTATATATGTATTATGTAAAAAAAAAGTGACTCTTTGCAAGCATTGTTGGTGATGATATTGACTATTTTTTCCATTGTAGGCACATTATGGAGCTCAAATATGAGATACTGCCTTTTCCATTTAAGTTATCATCTCACCTAAGGAATATGTTCCTACTCTGAATAGAACTCATCAAGAAATATTTTGATAATTTATCAACAGATAAATCATTATGGTATTATCATGGGTGTATTCTTAGTAAATTGAGGATGGTCTTTTCTAACTGCACTACAAATAGTCTTGAAGGTACTTGTTGTAACAATATTTATGTTTAATTTCATGCTTCATTTTGAATGAAAGTCTAGATATATTATCAAACCTTTCTTTTGCTCTCTTGCATTTTCTTTGCACAACATTTCTCATCAGTGTGCCAATGTGACATTTTTTTAATATAAGTATGTGGTGATTATTTGGTGAGTGATGGGCCTGAAAAGAAATTTGATCTGATTCAACTCTTGATAGATATAGCATAATGGCATGAGGAAACTGTATTCCTAGGTTGTTTTCTTGTTTTGGATTTCCATTTGGTTCTAGATGTCCTACATGGGTTAGATTCTCTATTCCAAGGTTCCTTGCTAGTTTGGGCTTGCCTTTGTGGATACTTTATCTATCTATTACTATTCCTCATGGTCTAGCATTTTGTTGCATTTTCCTTCTACTCATCATTATCTTCTTGCAGCTGTACTTTGATATCCACATCTTCATTTTGATCAGCTAAATCCTAGAACTGATTGTTGTTCTCCATAGTTTTCGTATTAGTAGTTTCCCTCCTCGTCTTTCTCAGTATGTGTCTAATATCTATAGCTTCTGTGAAGGAATAGGGCAGCCTTAGAATTTTGGTGAGGTTCCAATTTCACTAGACCAAGTGCCCTCATGGTGCTATTGCGGTTCCATCTTCACAGTAGAGTTTGCACAATTATTGCAACTCTTGAAAGGGCTCTTTAGGATTAGTTGAACCCAACTTGATAAGTACTACATACACGATAAAAATTTCCAACATCTCTTGTCAGACAGTACTCCATACATAATTGGTTGCTTGAGAATTATCTCTTTGCTCCATTCCCCTGTTATGCTCCTGTTCTGACCAAGATCATACAATCAAAGAGGGGTCGTGATGGGTGGAGCTAGGCATGGAAGAGGTAGTTTGATGGGCAGTAAGTAAAGGGGGAGGGGGTAGGATGGGTGAAGAAAATAAATGTTAGAGGGTTAAAGATAGGAGGCATATAAAAGGTGGAGGGAGGATGGGTAGTATATATATTGTGGTGGGTCCTGTAACATTTTTTGGAGTTAAGATTACGATTATTTTGTTCATGCAATTATCAAACATGTGCTAAAACTTGGAATAATAGTCGTCATTCTTGATTTTGTTGAGATTTGTTTTTTCCTCCACTTCTCCTAATTTTCCATAAATTGTTGGTACTTTTCTTAAAGTCAAATTCAAGTTCCATAAATATGATAACCTTGTTCTAGCAGTGACTGCCAATTTGCACAAAATTCCTTTTCATATTTTTATTTTGCATTGGGAAGGAGATGGTGTTGGCGCACGGAAAGAAAACTAAATCATTTGAGAAAGAGAAAGCCTGGAACATATATAGCCTAAATACATATATCACTCTTCTCATACTCTCTCTCATACATATTCTCTCACTCTCTCTTTCTCTTCTCATTTCTTCCTCACCTCTCTATTATAGAGAGGAGAGGAAGAGATGAGAAGAGAGAGAGAGTGAGAGAATATGTATGAGAGAGAGAGAGTATGAGAAGAGTGATATATGTATTATACAGAGGAGAGGAAGAGATGAGAAGAGAGAGAGAGAGTGTGTGTGAGTGAGAGAATATGTATGAGAGAGAGAGTATGAGAAGAGTGATATATGCATTCAATCTAATCTTATTCTTTACATGGTATTAGAGCTATTATGTATAGCCTGGAACACAAGTCTCAAGCTTTCTCCCTTGCTCCTATATATTGGGTAGGGATGTCCAGTCTTGTAATCATCTAATCCCATTATATTCAATTCAAAAAAAAAATAGAGAGGAGAGGGAGGAGAGGCAGCAGCTAGGTTTCCCTCAAGAGAGAACACATTCTGTTCACGTAGGAATTACTGTTCGCTCTGTCATACTGTCACTACTATAGAAATGGCTTATAACGTCACTTTTAAAGGTGTCGGTTGTAATAATACACTGACACCTAAACTATACATCGTCGATTTATAAAATAAACTGACATCAATCTGTGAAGGGTGACCAGACACGGGTATCACTTTTATTCAGTGTCGGTTCCTTAATAACAAACCGACGCCTAAAAGTAACCGCTAAATCCAAAATTTCCACCGAAAAAAATTACCTCCAAAAATTAACATACATCGTCGGTTTTTAAAAAAGAAACTGACGACTAAAGGTTTTCTGTCAGACAGAGATTTGACCAATTTTTATCATCAGTTGTGTTACAATAACTGACTCCATTGTGTTTTCGCACGCATAAATGTGAAAATTTTCACCTCCCTTTAGTGTCAGTTTTTATAAGGACACCGATGACTATGGTCTTAATTCGAGAAAATTTATTTTTGTCAGCATATAAATATAGACGTCGGTTTTTATGTTTGGAACCGACACCTATAATTGAACAATAGTGTTGGTTTCTTGTTGGTAACTGACACTTATAGTTTTTATTGTCAGTTGTTGTTAATAACTGACACCTATTGTTAGCTTAACAGCGTACCCGTGCAAGGCAAACTCTTCCCCTTCTGTTTCATTCATTTCCGATGAGGGTTTGCTGGTCCGGCAATTCCTCTGCTCCACCGCCACTTGCTGCTGCTCTGCCTCCGCCTCCACTGCCGTTTGCTGGTTCTTTGGTCGCCGACACCTCCGCCACTCACCGCCGCTAGTCGCCGCTCCTCTGCCGCCGCACCTCTGCTAGCTTCTGCCTCCGCCGCCTCTACTTCCGCCAGCCGCCGCCAGTTCTCCGGTCGCTGCTCTCCAGGCCGGCCGCGGCTCCTAGGGCTCTTCTCCCTGCTCTCTAGGTCACTGTTCTGCTCCGACCACAGCTCCTGCGTGCCCAACGCCGCCACAAAGGTACCCTGCTCCTGTCTTCTTCCTCCTCTTTTTCCTCCTCCCTCAAGCAGGTACCCTTCTCCTTCTCGAATAATGTAGAAAATGCGTAGATTGTGAATAAAAAATGCTCTGATTCACATTAATATTACCATGTTGTATATAGTTTTGATTAGAAAAATGCGTAGATTGTGAATAAAATATACTTAAAGCTCTATTATTCTTCTTGTTACAAAGGTATAGTTAGTACACAAATATTATATGATATTCAAGAAAACCCTAGTTTGATGAGCAAGTTGTTAATCATGATAATTATGATTCTTTTATTTATTCTGATGTCAGTATATAATTATGCGATCCCAACATCTTAAATTGAATTAGAATGATTTCAATGAATTATAGGGTTTTAAAGTTGATAATCATGTACATGCAGAAATAGGGTTATTAAACCAATAGTTATTACATAGTATGATCTTAATCTGATTTGGATGTTAATAATAACGTAGTATGTTAAATATGATGATTAGGGCTATATATATAATGTCTAGTAAAGATTCCTAGACATTTTGTCATTAGGGTAATTTTTATACATGTTTGAGTAAATTAGGGTTCTAATCTCTACCCTTTTGTCCTATATTTGATGCTAATTGTGCATATATGTTGAGTTTCATCTTACTCATACCTAAGAAATTTTTTTCTTAATCTCTTATACATCACTATATTTAAGGTTAGTCTGTCTACTAGAGTGTGGGGATTAACCATGTTGCCTGTAGTTTATAACATTGCATTGTGAATTATTGCATGTTTGAAACTATTGATTTCTTGATTTATTATATAATAATGCTCTATAGATTAGGATTAACCATGTTTCCTGTAGTTTATACACATTTATTATATATTAGAATGACAACACATGAATTTGTTGGCCTAGAAACCCATCCAAGATTTACTCATTAGGAGTAAATCTTGGATAGTCCCCAGTTTGGGACTGTTCTTGAGCACCTAATCTCACTTAGGATGTAACTGTATAATGTGTATTGGGTTTTCAAGAAAATTTCGGCAGCATTTCCCCGTTTGTTCTCTAAGTACATATGTACTTAGAGAACAATAGGGAAATGCTGCCGAAATTTTCTTGAAAATCCAATACACATTATACACTTACTAGTGAGATTAGGTGTTCAAGAATGGGATAGGTGGTACACATTTATTATATATAAGAATGAAAACACATGTATTTGTTGGCCTAAAGTTTTAACCATGCATAAACTCTAATCTGTTAACCCTAGACCCTAATCTTATTGTAATATATAGCTTGTTTTCTCTTTGATCATAGAATGTGAACTTTACAATGTGAATTACTTTACTATGTGAATGTGTACTTTACAATGTGAACTTTACAATTAGTGTTACTTTACAATGTGAAATTTATAATTTGAATATGAACTTTCAGATGGCTGAATAGGACCGTGCTAATGATCACCGTGAGGGTGAGGACGTGCTTGCACCGCCTAACAATGTACGTTTTAAGAATATATCCCTGAGGTTTCTATCTATATGTTCATTTATAATTATATTATGTAAGTGTGTTTTTTATCAAATTTTAGGTTGGTGATGTACCCCCTGAAGAAATTATAGTACTTGATGAGCAGTAAAAGAAAATTGAGAAAGTGAGGGGCATCACAATGATGAACAAGTTAATACAACAAAGGGGCAATGGACCCAAATTGGCTGTGGATTTCGATCAGGCAGGAAATCCATATGGAGTGAACCACAACTCATTTGTTTCATATCTTGGGGTTCTTACTCGCAACCATTGCAGTCCTATCCTAGAATCATGTCATATAGTTCCTAAGGGGAAGAAAGACCATATATGGAAGGAACTATGCATGAGTTATTATTATTTGTAATTCTATTTGTGTAGATTACTAATTTTTAGGATACTAGTTAATAGCATTTCTATTTAATTTGTAGAGCATATTTGATCTAGATGAAAAGATGCATCGTAAATGTGTGATGCAACGTTGTGGGAGGGTCCTAAGGAACTATAGGACCAATCTCACCCGAGATTACATACACGATGCTGAGAATATGTTCTTGATTGATTCCAATTCTAGACATTGATCAGTATTTCACTAACTCTACACTAATAATTTTTTTTTGTATTCTCTTTGAAAAATAAATATAGGAAGAAGGAAGCCATACAGAAATGGAACTACTTGGAACCCAAAGAATGGGAGGAGTTTGTTACCCAAAGAAAAACAGATGAATTCAAGGTATTAAGCGCCACTCCCAATTTAATTAATATATATTTTTATGTATTCACCTATTCAAGATTAACCTTTAGTGTTACTAACCAAATCAATGTGCTAACTAACTAGGCTATTAGCGATGATCAACGAGCAAGGCATGCACTGAATGTGCACGACCACACAATGGGTCCAAGAGGATATGCAGGCGTTCACCAAAGACTACAGGCTGAGTCTACTCAGTCTACTGCTACTCAGGAGACTGTAGAGTCCTCTACTGCTGCTCCCGCACCTCTGCCTCATCATGTTATGTGGATAGTTGGGAGGCAAAACAATAAGGGAGATATACCGAAGCCCGCAACCACTGAGGCAGCTGCAAAAATTGTAAAAATCAACTCTTAGTGCAATCTATCGATATTGATTATTGTTATGTTTACTTACGATTTTTTGTTGATGGTGATTAGTGGGAGCTGCACGAGTAGAGGAAGGAAGGCAAGTTCATCCCTTAGGGCACAAGGGATGAACTGACAGTTGCTCTAGGTAACCCAGACCATCCTGGACGTGTAAGGGGTGCAGGCGCTGGTGTGGGCATCAAAGCGTTCTTTGGGCCATCCCAGCGCAAACCTGTCCCAAAAGTAGGACTTTCACAAGCTAAGGTAACTTATTCTTGTTTTAGAACGTTATTGCGAAAGGGAATTCAATAATCAGAAACTAGCATTTCTTTTATCCATGTATAGGTAGATTCCTTAATTGATAGGAGAGTCGAGGAAGTAGTTGATAAAAGACTCCAGGAAGCATTTAACAAGTGACAGGCGTCTCATACTGCCACTCAGACAGTACCTGTGGCGAACCTCTCTTCTCCTACTGCTCGTACTACTGAGGTTGGGAGTAATCCTATAGACCCACAACCTAGCACGTCCTCTGTAAGTATTTTTATGGCATATATAATAGCTAGTTTGTTCAAGATGATCATATGTTTGTGTATATATACATATAACATTCTTTAAGTAAATGTGTAGGGGTTGAAGCCATGTCGACTACAAAGTGAAGGATATATCGTTGCAAATGCATCGGCTTACCCACCCCGTAAAGGGTGCATGTTTCATGGGATTCCAGTACCATATGGCAGGGTATGTGTGAACCCGATACATATACTCACTGGCTGGATGAATCTTACACTACCTCATGCACACCCAGATGCTGAAACACTTGGTGAGGCGGTATGCGGAGTGATACTGTGGCCCGAAGCGGATGTCCTCTATACTTATATTGTATGATAAATTTTCATTACTTTACTTTGTTAGTGTGTATATATATATGAGTCAATTGATATGAAATTATATATAGGTCAAAAAGACGAGACCTACTACATCTCGGCCTCCACCTCCTCGACTACCAAGTTGGCTTCCAGGGGACCTACACGCCTCGATAGGTCCTAATTGTAGGAGTGTGGCAGTATGGATCAGTGAACATAATCCAAATTTCCCTATAAAGGTTACTATTATGGAGATTGTTGTAGTTAAATCATACGATAACAATCTATTTATACAAGTTTAGCATATGTATTAATGCATACGTAATAGAAGTTCTGGATACGTATTAATGCAGGTCAAACATTCGGAAACAACATATTTATACAAGATATTTTGGAGTTGTTTAGTTATGAATGGCTGAACACATCTATGATAGAGCTGTGGATATGGTGAGATTAATGCATACGTCAATCTGGTTTATACATCCATATACCTTGTTTTATATATGGCAATCTGGTTTCTTATATATTAATGCATATGTAATACATGTTTTGTAGCCACTTATACAAGACGTACAGATTTTGGGTTTTCCCATGTGGGGTTTTTGGTTCCATCTTTGATTAGTCTTGTAGATACAGACCCTTCTTCAGTTACTTCATACTACTGTGATGCTTTTGAATATTTTGGTAAAAATAATAATACGGTGATAATAGTTCCATTCAATGTCGAGTAAGTTTACTTTGCTTGTAATTTGGACTTAAGTAAATTACATTTTTATTGCGGATATTGAGTTATTAATTTTCTACTTTCTTACCTGTAGTGCTAAGCATTGGGAGTTATTAGTTATTGTCCCCAATACTGTCACACCTCGATCTCACACTAACCACTAATCATGAGATTAGGGCGCAACGGAGGGATTATCACATAAACAAATCACTGAGAACTTTTTCTTTTAAAAACCTCGTAATGATATCCGGATTATTGTTGTAAACTAAAACACAATAAACTATTGCGGAAGCATTTCAATTAACCTGGCTAGAGAACATAAACAAAGTTTACAACATGTAACATTGTTTAACAGAAAGTAAACATAAAAGTTAATTTACATCTTTATATACATTCCACATACACACTCTCTCTCACCCACGCCATGTCCCAAGGATCGAGGGGAAAGGACTAAGAGACCTCTAACTAGACTAACTACAAACCTTTTAATAACTAGGCGTTAGGATGAAACGATCCTTCTGATTCCTGCTGTTGGCGATAACCTGAAAATGTTTTGAGTAGAGGTATGAGCCTACTCGCTCAGTGAATAGCCTTTCATTTAGCTATCACTAAACAACTCATCAGATTTATAAAATTTAAATAACATGAATACAGTACAAACAGGGCAGTTCTAATGACATAGCAGATTACAGAATATAGTCGCATTTCTATGCAACAACAGGTAATTTAAACCAATAAACAGATATAATGAATTGGCACAAAAGTTCGGATATATTAATTTACTGTGATCCTATATGATTACATAATTATTTTATTATGCCCCAAACATATGCAGCGCACTCTACATATGAAGATCTGTAGCGAACTATGATCCCACCGTACAAGACTTAGCGACACACCCGGGAAATGCTAAGTCTGACTTCCCGTCCTGGTCTGCACAGGACTCTCAGGCTCTCAAGGGCCTCAGGCACTCAAGGGCCTCACAGCACTCTCAGGCTCTCAAGGGCCTCACTGCAGTTCCTAGGCACTCAAGGGCCTCACTGCACTAACTCTGAGTGCTCTAGACTCCTCCTCTAACCTGAGTAAACAGGCGCAGGGAGTCAACACTGGGTTACCACCAGAATTACTCAACTGGTTGGTGTTGGATAACCCTATATTACTCCAGTGCCACCGTGACACACGCACGGATTATTGTTGAACACTGGTCACCGACCATCTAGACTCAGGGCTAGATCGGTCGTTTCACCCCAAAGGTACAGACCGCACAATGGGGTTCTACGGTGTTGGGGCACCTAGGTCTATTAACAGATTTAACAAATAACCATTTAAACAGGAATATCACATTTACTGATTTCAGATCAATTCACAATACACTGTCATTCTAAAACTGTCAGAGCAATATATTTTAAATCATTATAATTTCTGAGAAATTCTCATACCATGCATTCAGGAAAATTAGAAATGCATAAATATCCCAACTTATTTCATTTTGGCACATACATAGCGAATTTACGCAATTGAACATCTTATTGCACAAATTAAAGAAATTTACTCCACATATGAGAATCATACTCAACAATTATCAATTTTCTAAAATTCTTGAAAAACGTGCACATTAACCCAAATCCTCGTTTGTGCATCACTTAACTCAATCAAGAGTTAATTACGTATCATAACACAAATTATTATTAATAATTAGGAATTTCTACTGATATCCTTGAGAAGCGTGTCAATTTGAGAAAAAATATTAAATCATTTAAATTAACTACGACCTAGAACGTGTATCTAGGTTTTCTTTGATATTTTTCACATCGTCGTCATTTCTTTAAAATCATGCTCAATTAATTTATTAAAAAAAATCATATAGCCCGAGTTTATATCCAAACTGTCCAGAATGTGGTCGTGCGCTACTATTTCACCATTTAATCGAGTAATTTGGTTTCGATTGATCGTGTGGTTTTACTACTCTAATTCACACACAACAATTGCTAATTAACGATGTAAAAATGTTAATAATTAAAACGCGTGATTTGATAATTTAACGGTGTCGGCACTGCCCGACACCCGGGTATACGCTGAAAACTGCGTCAAACCAGATCGAACTATAATCACCCGTTTTATCGAGTTAAATTGTGATAGATGAATGAAATGTTACTCACAGTGGGTCGAAGTGGCTGAATTTCAACCAAAAATCCGTCCCCAGTATTGCGGCGTCAGCAGGTCTTCTTCCTTAGATTTACTCAGGTTGAAGGGGAGGCTCGGTTGGGTGCCTGAATGTGGCTAGAAGCTGCAGGATCCTTATTAGACCTCACGGCCGAGCTCGATGGCGCCGCTGGGTCATCTTCCTCCTTGGTTCAACCCTGTGATTTAGCCTGCTGCAAATAGCAGCTTCCTCACACACGCACAGGTTGGAAGGACCTTTGCTGGGTGCTTCTCGAGGGCTTGATGGCGGCGGATTGCTGCTAGGACCTCAAGGACGGGTTCAAGGCATCGTTCCTTGATGCTTCCTCGCACCCAAGGTGGCTAATCGGCCAAAAACGCAGCAACTGCTGCTTGGGCAAGGTGGGGCACTGCCCAGCAGATTTGGGGCGCAGTAGGTGAAGCTAGGGTGAAGAGGAGGTTAGTGGCGTCGTTGTGGATGCTTGAGGGTGATGCGGAGCCATCCCTATCCTTCCTTTATCTGTTGGCCGCGTGCTGCTGCCACTACTGGCTGGAGCGCCGAGCAGTAGGTAAAGGTGCAGGTCGGGCGCGGCAGGGGCGCCGCTAGGGCGGAGGAAATAGAAGGAAAGAAAAGGAAGAAGAAGGAGAAGGAAGGGTGGCGAAAGTGGCGTCGCTGCTGGATCTGAGCTATGGGCGCTCAAATTGCCCATGCGATCCCTCACCTTCCGCTGTTGCTCAAGCGCTGGGCGCCGCTCTCGTTTCCTGTTCTATCGGGAAAGATAAGAGAGAAGAGGGGATAGCCGACCCTCTAAAAGAAAGAAGAAAAAAAATCAATTATTGGGAAAATTGCAGCCAGGTCCAAAACTCTTGAAATCTTCATAATGTTTGCCTCGAATCTCCAATTCGAGTAATTTCTATTGCAAACTTTCAAGCACTGAATTCTCTATAACCTCGAAGCAATAAAACATGCTAATCAACTAGTAACACTTGATCAAAGCACTAATCACATCTGTGTACTTAATTCAACTTAATTAACTTAATGATCAACGTTGCTATTATCATTAATTACCTCTGATGACTCAAACTCAACTATTGATTCACCTATTTAATTATTTGATTATCCATGATATTTAATTTGATACTCAACACTAATTGAGGTGTTTCACCTAATTCGAGGTATTTATTGACTAACCCTGATATGGGTCGTAACAATCTCCCTCCCTTATAAGAATTTCGTCCCGAAATTCCTAAAAGAGAAAGGAAACTTGTTACTCATCTCTGACTTGTGTTTCCACATAGCTTTTTCTAGGTTAAGATTTCTCCACAGAACTCTCACTAATGGTATATCACGATTCTTGAGTTTCTTGATCCACTGATCAACTATCTGTATTGGTCCCTCAACATAGGACCTATCCGATCTGATTCCAGATCAAACCGTAATACATTGTCTTTCTAGAACTGTTACAACAGTATCTTAATTTATGGTAATTACCGAGAAATTATTATACTCTTCATGGAGACAAACTAAAATTCTTAAATAAACAGAATGCATGTCAATTTGGTACTAAAATAAATCATGCAATTTAACTGTTAAACATCATCACATCTTATAATAAAAATTGATATCAAGATACTTAATTCATCGTACACCCTATCCTTAGGGTTTCATTTTCCTTGTTCATTCATCACATGCCAACACCCTACTCTTAGGGTTATCTCATTCAGTAATCACATGGCAACACCCTACTCTTAGGGTTTCCATTATCTCATCTGTTTGATTTCAATTCAAATCACAATACGATATCATCCTAGAACTGGCAACACAGTGTATTTCAAATCATTGTAATTACTGAGTAATGTTTATATCATGCATGCAGACAGATTAAAAATTCATAAATATTTCAAACTCAATCAATTTTGTCACATACATACTGAATTTCATGTAATTGAACATCTTATTACATCAATAAGAGTAATTTACTTCACCTATAAGAAACCATATGTAATATTTATCAATTGTCTGAAATTTCTCGAAGTACGTGCATATTAATCAAATTCCTGGTTTATGCACCACATAACTCTATTAAAAGTTATTTACGTATCATGTCACAAATATTTAATAGTACTTGAGAATTTCTAATAATATCTCAGAGAAATGCGCCAATTCATACAAATGTTAAGTCATACACATTACCATAACAGGAAGCATGCGACTAGGTTTATTTACATATTTTAATGTTATCTTGCTAGCTTGAAATCATGCATCTAATGATTTACCAAATCTGTGTTTTCTGGGTTCATACTCAAACCGTACCATTATCAGTTGTGTATTTTTAAACTCAATATGATATAATTGAAACTGGATTACCAAGTAACTTAATTATTTTATCCCTGTATATCTTAATCAAGTCTCGAGACATCACAGGTCGACTTAATATGAAGAAAGTGAGCAGACTAAATTAGTCTATCCACAATCATTCATATCAAATCACAACCTCTAGGTGTCCTGGGTAATCTTACCACAAAATCCATTGTGATAAATTCCCATTCCCATTCAGGCATAGAAAAGATTGCAAGGTAGCTATAGATTTCTAGGGTTCAACCTTAACCTACTGGTATACACTACTTTTAACCACATACCTAGCTACATCCTTCTGCATATCTGACCATCCGTTTCAACTACTTGAGATTCATATACATCTTAGTGTTTCCTGCTAGCATAGCATACATCAATACATGCACTTCCATAAAAATCTTTTCTTTCGGCCTTTTCCCTTTAAAAGAATTTTACCCTATCTCGAGGTACACACAACATGTCATGCTAAAACAACATCTTATCATCTAAAAACTTAAACTCTAGTCTCTTTTCCTCCTATCAGGTCATGCATGGTCTGGCTTAACTCACTATCACCCCATAGTAGTTCCTTGATCTGGTCATAAGAAATAAGCTTAACTTACATCTATACAATCAAATCACTCTATGTTATTACCCCTAAGTCTAAGTCCAACTCTCACATTTCTACTAACAGGTCTCTATTGAAACCTGTCATAGAGAATGCATTAACTGTTGAACTTGACTTTCTGCTGAAAGCATCAGCCACCACATTCTCTTTACCACGGTGATAATCTATTGTCACATCATAAAGATAGTGACGCCATGTCTTAAAAACATGAACTTCATCAGCTATCTTCATATCTTAATCGGATAATATTCCGCTTTCTATGTTACTTACTTATTGTTACATTTTAGGTTTATATCTTACTCATTCCTCTAAATCATTTCATGTTGTTCATGTACCGATCAGATCATCTACTTCAAAACCCTAGGTCACTATCAAAGCCAGTTTACTTTTCATAGAACATATCTCAAGATCTTATTTTACAGATATACTAGCATTCAAGGTTTAATCACTAATGAGATCCCTTAAACTACTACAACTTTAGTCATTCTAGGGTTTGATCCTTTATTAATAGCATAGAATTATTGTGTGTGTGTAATCGATTATATAAATCAAATTGAGTTGCTTGGGTCAATAACATATTAACCCAGCACTCAACTTTAATTACATTAGCTGAAAATTCAGTTTTCACAATAGTTTCTGTAATTCGTTTATTAAACTGCTAACAGAAGCTCCAAAAATTCTGAAAATTTTATATGTTGTGCCTAATAAAGTTTTAGACCTCCAGTAAAAATTTCAGGTCATTTCAAGTTACTAATAATTAATTAAAAATCAAACAGTGCGCTGCTATATAGCAGTCTGCAGCAGATTCGGTCGAGTTGCAACTCGACCGACACCTTACTGTAGAGATCAAAAGTCATCCAAAAATTACGCCAAATTAATAGAGTGTCTAAAACTTGTGATTTTCAAACATAGTTAAAATTTGAGATCAATTGGATATACCAATAAAAAGATAAAATTCAATTACCACACTGCTATATCATTCAGAAAATGTGATCGGTCGAGTTTGAAACTCAGCCGATGAACAGGTCAGAACATTCTTCAAAAATTTTGATATTCTCTAATGTTGTTTATATTTCATACATCCAAATCATATCCAAAATTGGGCTAAATCAGAGTCACACATAAAATACTAAAAATCATTTAGTGAGACATTCTATTTATCAAATTCTGTATTCATATGTCATTAAAATCCTAATTTGGGCCAATTAGGGTCTATGCTTCTCAAACCCAAATTTTCAAGATAAAAGAACATTTAGACTTCTATTCATATTTTACTTGTTAATAGAAGTCGTTAGATCCCAGTAACGCATCCTGCCAGCCGGACCAGGCCGAACCTGTAGTCCTGAAGCCAAGAGCTACTCGGGATTAATCAACCCCTATTAACCTTAAACATGTGGAAAGAATATCCACCTAGGGCAAACTCATATAAACATAATTTCGGGTCTACATTAATACAAAGAAAACAAACATTAAACAATTCACTTCATGACACAACAATATAAAAGAATCATGTTTACTTTACAAACTGGAAATTTCATTTCATGCATATAAAAGCATTTCTAGTGGTCTTTAAATCAGATAAACAATAATAGACAAGAGTTGAATCGCATCTTATATGTAATCTCTTATTCCTTTATTAATTTCTGATCTCTTAACCCTAAGATTTCTAGGGTTTTCTCTCTAGCCTATCCTTCCTCTGCATACCTGGCCAGGGCATCCAGAGAAGAACAGACAGAGTAGCTTGATACTGGTCAATCTAAGTATTCAGACACCTGGCCAGGGTATCTAAACACTCAGACCTTCCAGAGCTAAAACTCATCATTTATTATTCGTCTTACTTATAACTTTATCTTTTGACCTTAATGATTCTTAATGACTCAACTTAAGCTCATTACTTGATTCTCGTGACCACATCCTCTTCCTGCTATCAGCAATAGTATAACAGAACACTTCCTGTTAGAAAATTACAGATAGAAGAAAGACACCTAAACCTTAATCCTATTGGTCTCTTATCGTCCCCTGACCTTGAGTAACTATGTACTCAAACCTAAGCTCTGATACCAAGAATTGTCACACCTCGATCTCACACTAACCACTAATCATGAGATTAGGGCGCAACGGAGGGATTATCACATAAACAAATCACTGAGAACTTTTTCTTTTAAAAACCTCGTAATGATATCCGGATTATTGTTGTAAACTAAAACACAATAAACTATTGCGGAAGCATTTCAATTAACCTGGCTAGAGAACATAAACAAAGTTTACAACATGTAACATTGTTTAACAGAAAGTAAACATAACAGTTAATTTACATCTTTATACACATTCCACATACACACTCTCTCTCACCCACGCCATGTCCCAAGGATCGAGGGGAAAGGACTAAGAGACCTCTAACTAGACTAACTACAAACTTTTTAATAACTAGGCGTTAGGATGAAACGATCCTTCTGATTCCTGCTGTTGGCGATAACCTGAAAATGTTTTGAGTAGAGGTATGAGCCTACTCGCTCAGTGAATAGCCTTTCATTTAGCTATCACTAAACAACTCATCAGATTTATAAAATTTAAATAACATGAATACAGTACAAACAGGGCAGTTCTAATGACATAGCAGATTACAGAATATAGTCGCATTTCTATGCAACAACAGGTAATTTAAACCAATAAACAGATATAATGAATTGGCACAAAAGTTCGGATATATTAATTTATTGTGATCCTATATGATTACATAATTATTTTATTATGCCCCAAACATATGCAGCGCACTCTACATATGAAGATCTGTAGCGAACTATGATCCCACCGTACAAGACTTAGCGACACACCCGGGAAATGCTAAGTCTGACTTCCCGTCCTGGTCTTCACAGGACTCTCAGGCTCTCAAGGGCCTCAGGCACTCAAGGGCCTCACAGCACTCTCAGGCTCTCAAGGGCCTCACTGCAGTTCCTAGGCACTCAAGGGCCTCACTGCACTAACTCTGAGTGCTCTAGACTCCTCCTCTAACCTGAGTACACAGGCGCAGGGAGTCAAAACTGGGTTACCACCAGAATTACTCAACTGGTTGGTGTTGGATAACCCTATATTACTCCAGTGCCACCGTGACACACGCACGGATTATTGTTGAACACTGGTCGCCGACCATCTAGACTCAGGGCTAGATCGGTCGTTTCACCCCAAAGGTACAGACCGCACAATGGGGTTCTACGGTGTTGGGGCACCTAGGTCTATTAACTGATTTAACATATAACCATTTAAACAGGAATATCACATTTACTGATTTCAGATCAATTCACAATACACTGTCATTCTAAAACTGTCAGAGCAATATATTTTAAATCATTGTAATTTTTGAGAAATTCTCATACCATGCATTCAGGCAAATTAGAAATGCATAAATATCCCAACTTATTTCATTTTGGCACATACATAGCGAATTTACGCAATTGAACATCTTATTGCACAAATTAAAGAAATTTACTCCACATATGAGAATCATACTCAACAATTATCAATTTTCTAAAATTCTTGAAAAACGTGCACATTAACCCAAATCCTCGTTTGTGCATCACTTAACTCAATCAAGAGTTAATTACGTATCATAACACAAATTATTATTAATAATTAGGAATTTCTACTGATATCCTTGAGAAGCGTGTCAATTTGAGAAAAAATATTAAATCATTTAAATTAACTACGACCTAGAACGTGCATCTAGGTTTTCTTTGATATTTTTCACATCGTCGTCATTTCTTTAAAATCATGCTCAATTAATTTATTAAAAAAAATCATATAGCCCGAGTTTATATCCAAACTGTCCAGAATGTGGTCATGCGCTACTATTTCACCATTTAATCGAGTAATTTGGTTTCGATTGATCGTGTGGTTTTACTACTCTAATTCACACACAACAATTGCTAATTAACGATGTACAAACGTTAATAATTAAAACGCGTGATTTGGTAATTTAACGGTGTCGGCACTGCCCGACACCCGGGTATACGCTGAAAACTGCGTCAAACCAGATCAAACTATAATCACCCGTTTTATCGAGTTAAATTGTGATAGATGAATGAAATGTTACTCACAGTGGGTCGAAGTGGCTGAATTTCAACCAAAAATCCGTCCCCAGTATTGCGGCGTCAGCAGGTCTTCTTCCTTAGATTTACTCAGGTTGAAGGGGAGGCTCGGTTGGGTGCCTGAATGTGGCTGGAAGCTGCAGGATCCTTATTAGACCTCACGACCGAGCTCGATGGCGCCGCTGGGTCATCTTCCTCCTTGGTTCAACCCTGTGATTTAGCCTGCTGCAAATAGCAGCTTCCTCACACACGCACAGGTTGGAAGGACCTTTGCTGAGTGCTGCTCGAGGGCTTGATGGCGGCAGATTGCTGCTAGGACCTCAAGGACGGGTTCAAGGCATCGTTCCTTGATGCTTCCTCGCACCCAAGGTGGCTAATCGGCCAAAAACGCAGCAACTGTTGCTTGGGCAAGGTGGGGCACTGCCCAGCAGATTTGGGGCGCAGTAGGTGAAGCTAGGGTGAAGAGGAGGTTAGTGGCGTCGTTGTGGATGCTTGAGGGTGATGCGGAGCCATCCCTATCCTTCCTTTATCTGCTGGCCGCGTGCTGCTGCCACTACTGGCTGGAGCGCCGAGCAGCAGGTAAAGGTGCAGGTCGGGCGCGGCAGGGGCGCCGCTAGGGCGGAGGAAATAGAAGGAAAGAAAAGGAAGAAGAAGGAGAAGGAAGGGTGGCGAAAGTGGCGTCGCTGCTGGATCTGAGCTATGGGCGCTCAAATTGCCCATGCGATCCCTCACCTTCCGCTGTTGCTCAAGCGCTGGGCGCCGCTCTCGTTTCCTGTTCTATCGGGAAAGATAAGAGAGAAGAGGGGGTAGCCGACCCTCTAAAAGAAAGAAGAAAAAAAATCAATTATTGGGAAAATTGCAGCCAGGTCCAAAACTCTTGAAATCTTCATAACGTTTGCCTCGAATCTCCAATTCGAGTAATTTCTATTGCAAACTTTCAAGCACTGAATTCTCTATAACCTCGAAGCAATAAAACATGCTAATCAACTAGTAACACTTGATCAAAGCACTAATCACATCTGTGTACTTAATTCAACTTAATTAACTTAATGATCAACGTTGCTATTATCATTAATTACCTCTGATGACTCAAACTCAACTATTGATTCACCTATTTAATTATTTGATTATCCATGATATTTAATTTGATACTCAACACTAATTGAGGTGTTTCACCTAATTCGAGGTATTTATTGACTAACCCTGATATGGGTCGTAACAAATACATTCACCATCTATTATCTAGATCCTGCGGGGAGTGAGTTGGATGTATTATATGGACATGCAATTAAAAGGCCATTATTCTCGTGAGAAATATTTTATGTTTTTATATCTGTTAATATCTATTACTGCATTACTATTTAATTATGCAATTTAATGTGTTACATTAACATATATAGGGCTTTACAAGAGTACAAAAAAGCTGGAGGAAAGGTCCCTAGGAAAACAAATCTGACACTCATTTGGGAGAATGTGAAAGTAATTTCCTGACTCCAATGTATATATTATTTATGTGAACTGTGCTTATTTGTATTTTTGAATATTTTGTATGTTTCAATTTATAGTGTGTTGCACAAGACAACGTCTGGGCATGTGCCTACTATGTGATGCGATTTATGGACCTAATCATCAAACATGCCGTATTGGAAATCGATAACATACAACGGGTATTATACATAGTCTCGTTAGATAATATGAAATATATGAATCTTAGTATATATTATTATAATTATATATGTACGTCATTCTTGTTGTAGGTCTTTAAAACTGAGGACTTCAACACAGGTGCAAAGCGTTTCGATGTACATGCTCCCTATACGAGAGATGAATTAGATGCTGTAAGAGAAGATTGGGCAAAATCCCTGCAAAGAGTGGGAATTTTTCAATATGATTTTGCTGACAATGATGACAATGATAAATAAAGAATAACTTTTTTCTCATAACTAATTTTGTGTGACTGTGAATGATTTTTTATGAATTGTCATATGTGTGTGAAAATCATCAATACATGAATGTTTCTACGTGTCTGAATGTGAAAAGAGATGAAATAAATGGAACAGCAGGTTGCTACTGGTTTCTACATGCGTGTGATGAAAAAATAATATGAATTAAATGTTCTTATACATGAGTGTGAATCACATATATATAATATTGTCCATCATGTTAATTTTGCAGGTTTGTGGCATATTGTTGGCTGATATCAATGGATGTCGTAAAACATGCAATTCATAACTGAACTGCAGGTTTCTCATCCTGCGACCAGCCACAGCATGTCTGCAGACTGACAGAAAAAAAAAACATAAAATAGGTGTCAGTTATTTGTATAAAACCGACGACATATGGTTACAGTGACGGTTTCCATACTAGTAACCGACATCGATTTCCCTAATGAGGCTAGACACCATGGCTGTGCTGGCCAGCACAGCCGTGGCAGTGGACCAGACATAAAATAGGCGTCAGATATTTGTATAAAACCGAAGACATATGGTAATAGTGGCAGTTGCCCTACTAGTAACTAACGTCGATTTCCCTAGAGGCCAGACACCATAGCCATGCTGGTCAGCACGGTCGTGGCAGCGGGTGAGATGGCGTTGGTTATCACTAATAAACTGACGCTGATAGTGTCCCAAATGGCACCCTTTCTGTGGCGCAAAGGTATACGACGTCGATTTCTAAGCTAATAATCGACGCCTATACTCCCTGCTGGCGCGTTTTCGACGCGTTTTTGGTGGTGCACGAAGGGTTGTGGCGTAGGTTTGAGAACCGACGCGTAACGGTTGAGCTTTTTGCAGCGCCCACATAGGTGTCGCTTAAAAACCGACACTAAAGGCCTAAAATAACCGACACTAAAGGCCAGTTATGTACTAGTGTGTTCACGCTGCTGTTCTATTCACCGCTCTAATACCATGTTGAAAATAATAATATTGAATTCAATGCAATGTAATGGGATGAATACAAGACTAGATGCCCTCTCCTTTATATAGGAGAGGGGAGACACCCTAAGACTTAAGATGCAAGAATCTAAACGGGCTGAGATACAAAAGCCCACTTACTAATTAACTTATTAAGTAAATAGGCTAATATATACTCTTTAACAATTTGCCTTCAAAAACAAATCTACAAATAGGATATTATTTGGTACTATATCACATAGAAATAGATTAATAAAAGCACCTAAATTGTGTATGATTTACTACAAAAATTATATCTTATTCTCATGACTTCAATGTTTTCTCTAAAAAAGTTTATTATTTATGGATGTGTCTTTGACTGGATTAATTTTTTTTGTTATACATGTTTGAAAATAGAATAGATGATACCTTTGATATTAATGTTTATACATTAAACTTATATATTTGAGATCATAATTCATTAGTATATTACAAACACATATTATTTTTGTTCCAGAATGAATTCTAAAATCACTTACATAAACATTTTATACACTTTTGCCTATTGCTAGAAAAAAAATAACATGACCTTAATCGAGGTATTCATTATCTTCTAATGAAACACAATCAATTATGTAACAACAACGAAGTCCAATGGTATAGTTTCCATCGTATTTAGTTTACTTGTAAAGAAGTCTATTGAATGAGAGTTTAACGAGTCAAACTAATAATATCTTCTAAACAAGTATTGTTTTGATATTATATATATTTGATATATCATGTATTTTAGGGATTTTTTACTATTTCATGTTAGTAATTCTTCTCTATAATATCTTATTTGACAAAGTGTGTTATTTTCATATTGTACGTGCATGGGCACGTGTGTGTTAACTATATATATATATATATATATATATATATATATATATATATATATATATATATATATATATATATATATATATATATATATATATATATATATATATATATATATATATATATATATATGCAATTTACACGTGTTTCCCTAAAAGAGGTTTTGATGGTAGAAGTGTAGCATGGTTATGTCCAATATATCACCTTTGTCTGTGGAAGGTTGTGTAGTTGGTTGATCCTTTTATCTCGGTCTGCATACCGAGCCTCTATATTATCTTCCCAATTTAAAAGTATTATTCATTCCCACCCTTTCTCTCCTCGAATGTAACTTGAGGTTTCTCTATAATCATATAAAATTAGGATAGTTTACTTTTTTGTTATGATGAAGAAGATGACGTCCCGAAGACAAGCATACAAGATCAATGACCAAGGAGGACCAGATGGACGATCCGAACTGACCGCCTGGTGGACCCGACCGATCAGTTGGAGGAGCCAGCAGATGGTGGACAAAAAGACCAAATGACTGGTGAGACGACCTAAAAATCGGCCAGGAGGCGAGTCGATCAGTTCAAGGGTTGAACTGATCAACTCAGATTGGCAAGCAAGTATCTTCATCAACAATAGGTTATTGCATGTGATAGACCTAGATGACATAATTCCTTATAGTTATAAGGAATTATATTAGGTTGGCCTAACCATCACTTTCATTTATTGCATGTTTTAATTATGGGATATATCATGTATATAAACATACTATATATGTGGTGATTGGATAAATTATATGTCTGAATGCAAACTCCCTAAATTAAAATATTAAGTCATAGATGCCTTCCATTAGCAACACACGTAAAAAGTTTGTCGACCAAGCGTACATTTGCACAAATCATGGTGCACCATTTATCTCATGGAAGTGGGATGGTAGATATGTAGATTTGCACAAAGCATGGTGCATATCTATCGTGTTGGCTATTGGGTCAGGCTTAACTGGTGACTTGGAGAGAATAATCCCAAAGGCATGCATATGATCATGGCAAAGAGTTGCACATATCATATATCCAAGAGTTTCATATGATGCAATTGGCTTGATGGCCTACCTAAATAGTTAGGTTGTGGGCGTTCGACAAAAGATGACTCATGACTTGATGAAATATGGATCTTGCCCACTAGAATAGTGTACGCTGTAATATTCTGAATTGATATTGAGAGCTATCAATTTGAATAAAATAGTGGGAGTGATAATAATTAAAGACCTACTTAATATCGTCAAATTTTTTAAATCAAAAAGGGTTTTTGAAAAATGCAACCTTTCTCTTATAAAATCAAATGACAAACAAATCCAAATTATGATAGGTCCTGAAGAAGGACAATCTTAACGGTAGAAATTTCCATGACTTCTTTTGGACTTTGAGAAGGGTTCTCAATGAAGAGTGCAAGATCTACCTCCTTGACAAACTAGTGTCAAAAATACCTGCTCTTGATGCACCTAGGGCACAAGTGGATGCTTACTAGAAGCATTCCAATGATGCCTTGGAAATAAAGTACCTTATGCTTAGCTTCATGATCTATGAGTGGCATGAGAAATGTGAAGACATGAGTGTTCTTAAGATGGTAACACATCTTGGTCTTACAAAGCAAGAAAGGGATGATATCTTGGGGTGATGCTTGAGTCTAAGCTGACAGACGAAACCTCAATAGAAGACCATGTTCTCAATATGATTGGACATATGTATCATGTATAAGAGCAAGGATTCACCTTGAGCAAAGAGTTGGCTAGTGATATGATTCTAAAGACTATGCCAGAATAATATAGTTTCTTTATTGCATGTTATCATGTGAATAATATGGTTGGACAGATGTCAGACTTGCTTGCCATGTTGAATCATGTTAAACAAAAATTGAAGAAGGGCATGTACATGATGATGATCAATGGAGCTGAGTCCAAGGATCAAAGCAAGAATGAGAAGAGTTATGAGGTCAAGACTAAATCCACATGCTCAACACTCAAGATAATGAGAAAGAAAAGTACAAGAGGACCTCATTCTTTGTACTTGAAGGCATTCAGGAAGAAGAAGATTGGATGGTGATCTCCACTTTAGGTATATACATTATTGAGATAAATATATCTACTTCGTCATCATGAGTACTAGATATTGGATGTGGATCTCACATATGTTCTCATATGTAGGATCTGAAAGGAAGTAGGCTTTTGGGAAAAGGCGAGGTGGAACTACAAGTTGCTAATGGAGCAAGAGTTACATACATCACAGTTGGAACCTAGAGTATATCTCTACCCACACGGCTTGTAATAGAGTCAAAGAAGTGATATCTTGTACTATAAATAGAAACATCATTTCTTTATCTTGTTTAGACAAGGATGCATTTGAATTCCATATTGAAATGTTGATGTTCTATTTCAAAAGATGGGATCTTTTATGGCAGTACCCCAATGTCTTATGGTCTTTATTTGCTAAATCTAAAGACATATGTTTATAATGTAAATACCAAAATACTAAAACTCAACAACTCCAACAAAACATACCTTTGGCATTGTCGTCTAGGGAACATAAATGAGAACCGTATATCTAGACTCCATAAAGATGGTTATCTAGACCATTTTGATTTCGAATCAATAGAGACATGTGCATTTTGTTTATTGGGAAAGATGGCTAAGATGTGTTTCACTGGTAACAATGAGAGGGGTAGTGATCTATTAGGATTCATACATACTGATGTGTGTGGACCTTTTAGAACAACCACTAGGGGTGGGTATCAGTACTTCATTACCTTCACATATGATTTTAGTAGGTGTGGTTATGTTTATTTAATGAAACATAAATCAAAATCTCTTGAAAAGGTCAATGATTTTATGAGTGAAGTACAAAACCAACTTGGTAAAAGTATTAAGGCATTTCATCCTAATCATGTGGAGAATACTTAAACCTAGTATTTGAGAACCTTCTTGGAACCCATAGGTATGTATCTCAATGGACTCCACCTGGAACACCTTAGCATAATGGTGTATTAGAAAGAAGGAATCACACATTATTGGATATGGTGCGATTGATGATGATTTAGCTGAGCTTTTGACTACATTCTAGGGGTATGCTCTAGAAACCACAATGTTTACACTAAACTGAATACCATCCAAATCATTTCAAAAGACACCATATGACATATGGACTGGGAAACGTCCCAAAATGTGTTTTATGAGGATTTGGGGGTGTGAAGTTTATGTCAAGAAAATATTTCCTGAAAACCTTGGCCCAAGATATGATGAAGGTTACTTTGTTGGATATCCCAAAGAAACTATGGGATACTACTTGTATAATCCATTTGACAACAAAGTGTTTGTTTCCAGAGATATTGCACTTCTAGAAAAGGAATTTATTTCCAAAGGAATCAATGGGAGGAAAGTGGAACTCGAAGTGGCTCAAAGACAACAAGAAAATATTGAATTGTTAGATGTACAAGAGGAACCAAGCCAATCATAAAGTGTTGTGGAATCTCAAATTCTTTAAGTAACACATGAACCTCATAGATCTAATAGGATATGGCTTGATCCTGAAAATTTTGGATATCTTGTAACTCAGGAAGGCAGTGAATTGGTCATAGATGATGAGACAATATCCTATCAAGATGCTATTGAGGGACCTGAGTCTGAGAAATGGCTTGAGGCCATGAGATCTGAGATGGAATCCATGTATACCAACAAAGTATGGACTTTGGTGGATCCACCTGAAGGGGTAAAATTCATAGGGTGCAAGTGAGTCTTTAAGAATAAGATCGACATGGATGGTAAAGTACAAACACTAGTACAGAACCAACCTTTGGTGTCGGTTATTTAAGTCCTTTGGCGACAGTTAAAAAGTGACACATATGTGGGCGATGCTAAAAGGTGAACCATTAGGTGTCGGTTTGAAAACCGACGCCAAAACCCTTCACGCTACCCAAAACGCACCAGCAGGGGCACTATAGGCGTCAGTTATTAATGGGGAAATCGATGCCAGAACACTTCACACCACAAAAAGGGCGCTAACAGGGGCACTATAGGCGTCGATTATTAGTAGGGAAACCAACACCCAAACCCATCACGCCACAAAAAGGGCGCCATCTAGGACACCATAGGTGTCAGTTTTGTAGTAATAATTGATGCCATATCACCGTGTTGTCTGGCCACATTAGGCGGCAGTTTTTTTCTATTAACCGATGTTGTAATCCTTTGTTGTCAGTTTTCCACAAATAACCGACGCCTATGTTTTGATTTTTTTTTCTTATCAGTTTATAGGCATGTTGTATGGCTGGTCGCAGGATGCAGAACTGACAGTTTAGTTCTAAACTGTAGGTTTACAACATCCATTGATATCAGACAACAATAGGCCACAAACCTATAAAATTAACAAGATTCATTTTCACACATTTAGTAACATGCAGTTCCATTCAATTTTCACATTCACACATGTAGAAACATTCATGTAGCAACCTACAGTTCTTTTCATTTTCACATTCACACATGTAGAAACATTTATGTATATATATATATATATTATCTAATGGGGTCAGTTTTAAACACCTACAAAGAGAATGATGTATATATATAATTAATAATATATAAATAAGATTGATATATTTCATATTATCTAATGAGACTATATATAATACCTCATGTATGGTATCGATGTCCACTGCGGCATGTTTGATAATCATGTGCATAAATTGCATCACATAGTATGCACATGCCCAACCGTTGTCTTGTGTAGCAAACTATAAATTGAAACATACAAAATATTAAAAAATATAACTAAGCACAGTTCACATAAATAATATATACATTGGAGTCGGGAACTTACTTCCACGTTATGCCAAATTATTTTCTAATTCTTTTTCTTGGGGACCTTTCCTCCAGCCTTTTTGAATTCATGTAAACCCCTACATGTTAATGTAACACAATAAATTGCATAATTAAATAGTAATGCAATAACATATGTTAATGGATGTAAAAATGAAATATTTCTCACCGGAATAATGCCATTTTCATTGTGTGTCCATATGCTGGATTCAATTTAGTCCCCTTAGGATCTAGATAACAAATAGTGAACATCCCAGGGACAATAACTAGTAACTCCCAATGTGTACCACTAGAGGTAATAAAGTTAAAAATTAATAACTCGAAATCCACAATAAAAATGTAATTTTCTTAAGTCCAAATTATAAGCAAAGTAAACTTACTCCACATTGAATGGAGCTATTATCACCGTCTTATTATTTTGACCAAAATTTTTAAAAGCATCACAACAATATTGTTGAACTGAAAAAGGGTCTTTAGCTACTAGACTAATCAAAGATGGAATCAAAAATCCTACATGTTCAAATAAAAAATCTACACATATCTTGTCTAAGTAGCTGCAAAACATGTATTACGTATGCATTAATATATAAGAAACTAGATCACCCTATCCTACACAAGGTATATGGATGTATAAACAAGATCTCACCTTATCCATAGCTCTATCATAGATGTATTCAGCCAATCATATCCAAACAACTCCAAAATATCTTGTATAAATAGTTTGTTTTTGTATGATTGACCTCCAGCATCCGCATCTATACAAACAGTTATAGGGAAATTTATATCATGTTTGCCTAACCATACTTCTATACCCCTACAATTAGGAACTAACGGGGTAGGTAGGTCCTGTGGAACCCAACTTGGTAATGTAGGAGGTGGAGGTCTAGATGCTATGGTTGTCTTCGTTTTAACATGTATATATAATTTCAGATCAAATTGACCTTGTATATATACACTAACAATTTAACGTAATGTAAATTTACCATACAATTTCAGTATAGACGACATCCGCTTTCAGCCACAATATGACTCCGCCTTCTGCCTCACCAAGCATTTCACAATCTGGGTGGGCATATGGCAATAGAAGATCTATCCAATTGGGGAATATATGTAGCGGGCTCACACGAACCCAACCATCTAGTAATGGAGACCCATGAAACATTTCCCCTGGAAGGGATGGGTAAGCCGACGCCTCTGCAACGACATATTCTTTACTTTTTAGACAACATGGCTTCAACCCCTACAAATTTACGTAAAGAATGTTATATACATATATACATATCATCTTGAAAAGACTAGCTACTATGTCATAAAAATACTTACAGTGGATGTGCTAGGTGGTGGGTCTACAGGATTACTCCCAACCTCTGCAGTAGGAGTAGAGCGGGACGCCATGTGTACTGTCTGAGTGGTAGTCAGAGATGCCAGCCACTTTCTCATTGTTTCATGGAGTGTCTTATCAACTGCTTCCTTGACTCTCTTATCAACTACTTCGTCGACTCTCCTATCAACTATCTTATCTACCTATACATGGATAAAAGAAACGTTAGCTTCTGATTATTGAATTCCCTTTTATAGTAACATTCTAAAATAAGAATAGGTTACCTCTTCTTGTGAAATTCCCGCTTTTGGGACATGTTTGTGCTGGGATGGCCCAAAGAATGCTTTGATGCCCACACCAGCGCCTGCACCCCTAACACACTCAGGATGCTCTGGGTTACCCAAAGCAACTGTCAATTCATCCCTTGTGCCCTCAGGGATGAACTTGCCTTGTTTCCTCAGCTCATGCAGCTCCCGCTAATCGCCATCAACAGAAATTGGTAAGTAAGTAAACACCACAAATAATCAATATTCGAACGATTGCTCTAAGAGTTGTATTTTACCATTTTTGCAGCCGCCTCAGCAGTTGCAGGCTTCTTTATTTCTCCCTTCTTATTTTACCTCCCAGCTATCCAGACATCATGGCAAGGTAGAGGTGCAATACCTATAGTAGAGGACTCCTGAGTAGAAGAAGACTGAGTAGTACACTCAGCCTATAGACTTTGGCAAACGCCTACATAGCCCTTTGGACCCATTGTGTGGTCATGCACATTCAGTGCACGCCTTGCTTTTTGCGCCTCACTGATAGCCTAGTTAGTATGCACATTGATTTGGTTAGTAACACTAAAGGTTAATATTTAATAGGTGAATACAACATATATTAATTAATAGGGAGTAACACCTAATACCTTGAATTCATCAATTTTTCTTGAAGCAACAAATGTGTCCAATTCTTCTGGGTCCAGGAAGTTCCATTGTTCAGTGGCTGACTTCTTCCTCTTCTCACCATATTTTATGTATTCTCAGGTGAGATTTGTCCTATAGTTCCTTAGGACCCTCCCACAGCATTGCATCATGCATTTACGATGTAGATTTTCATCCAACGCAAATATACTCTGCAAAATAGAATTACTATTAAGTAGTATCCAAAAAATTAGTAATCTACAAAATAGAATTGCAAATAATAATAAATCACGCATAAATCCTTCCATATTAAGTCTTTCTTCTCCTTAGGAACTTTATGCCAAGAATCTATCTTAGAACCACAATGGCTACGAGTAACATACCCAAGATATGAAACAAACGAATTGCGGTTCACTCCAATTGCATTTCCTGCATTATCAAAATCCACAACCAGTTTGGGTCCATTGCCCCTTAGCATTGTTAACTTCTTCATCATAGTGATGCCCCTTCTCTTGTCAACTTTTTGGTACTGCTCAGTAAGTACCTCAAGTGCTTCAGAGGGTACATGTGCATCGTCAACCTAAAATTTGACAAAATAAACGCACTTACAAGATATAACTATAAATGGACATATAGATAGAAATATATTGTATATTTTTAAAACTTACATTGTGAGGCGACACATTGGTGTCCTCACCATGCTCATCATGGACATCATGGTCATCATGCCCATGCTCAACCATCTGAAAACTTCATTAAAAAATCAAACATTTAGCATTTGACATAACTAGAAGATAATGAAACATTGAAAAATGAAACATTGTATAGTTCACATATACAAATGAAACATATAAAAAAATATAAACATGCATGCCTCTAATATTGTGATCATTTATCAATTAACAATCCTTCACATAATTCTATTAATTCTGACCTTATTCCCATTTCACATAGGTCCAGTCTGGATTTTATCCCATCTTTAGTCTTACCTGGTATATTCAACAGAGAACCAATGACGTTATCACAGACATTTTTCTCAACGTGCATGACTTCGATACAATTCCTGACTGTCAAAGAAATCCAATAAGGAAGATCCCAAAATGTTGACTTCTTCTTGAATAAATATTTGTCACTCTATGTTGCCATAGTACATTGTGATCTCTTACCAAATTCATTGACAAAGTCTTTTACTCTTTTATAAACAACCTCCCCTGGTATAGGTTTAGGTGCACTCCGTTCCTCATTCCATCCATTGAATGCTTTGAGCTTCCTAAGATACGGATGGAATTTTAGAAGAAACCTTCGATGAACAAGATATACAGTCTTGCCGCCATGTTTTAGTCTTATTGAATCAGTGTTCTCTTCACATATCGGACACACTTTAGCTCCTTTGATACTATATCCAAACAAATTCCCATATGCTGGAAAGTCATTAATAATGCAAAACAACATAGTGTGCAAATGAAATGTCTCTCTTCGTAAAGCATCATAGGTCATCAAACCTTCACCCCAATGTTTCTTTAAGTCATCAATCAGAGGTTCAAGATAAACATCGATATCATTTCCAGGTTGTTTAGGGCCCGATATCAACAACGACAACATAACGTACTTATTTTTCATACACATCCAGGGAGGAAGATTGTATATAACAAGCATGACTGGCCAAGTGCTATGTTGGCTGCTCAATGTCCCGTACAGATTCATCCCATCTGTACAAAGCCCAAGTCTTAGATTTTTTACTTCTTCACCAAATTTAGGGTACAATAGATCAATCTTCTTCCATTATGGCGAATCAGACGCATGTCGTAGGATCTCATCATTATTTTTCTTAACATCTGCATGCCACCTCAAATTCTTCGCATCTATCAGATTGGCAAACAAGCATTGAAATCGTTATATTATAGGTAGATACCACATCACCTTGGCAGGAGAACCAATTTTGGGCTCCCCCGAAGTCGTCAATTTATACCATGACACACCACATTTTGGAAAATCTTTCAAATCCACATAGTCCTTTTGAAATAATACACAATCATTCGGGCATGCGTGTATCTTCTTGACCTCCATTCCCATTGGGCACAATGATTTCTTTACCTGGTATGTTGAGATTGGTAGCTCGTTTCCTTCAGGAAGCATTTCTTTCAACAAACACAACAATGACGTGAAGCTTTTGTCGCTCCATCTATTGTTAGCTTTCAAATTATACAATCTCAACACAGTGCTAATCTTTGTAAAATTAGTTCAACCTGTGTATAACGGTATCTCAACATCATGCACAATGTTTCTAAACATGAGAGGTGGATCAATTGCAGTGTGCTCTACCCCACAACTATCCAGCATCGCATCAACGATGTCTACTGGAACTAGTTCGTTCACATCTACGTCATCAGAGGCAATAACTTCTTCCACACAAGCACTGCTATCAACATCCACTGGTTTCGGGTTTGAAATCTCTCCATGCCAGTGACATTCTGTATAGCCTTGTACAATCTCGTTGCACATGACATGACTTTTGATTTCATCTCCAGTGTTGTCTTTCAAGTTGTTACCACAATGCCTACATGGACAGTAGAACCTATCTCCAGGTTATTTCCTATGTTCCTCGGCAAATCTAATAAACTGATCAAGACCAGAAATAAACTCTAGGGTGCAGCGATTGCGAATGGACATCCATGATCTATCCATTCTATGATCAAAGAGAAAAGAAGTATATATTACAACAAGATTAGGGTCTAGGGTTAACAGATTAGAGTTTAAGCATGGTTAAAACTTTAGGGTTTAAGGTATTATATATAATTAATGGTTAAAACATCCTAAGTGAGATTAGGTGTTCAAGAACAGTCCCAAACCGAGGACTATCCAAGATTTACTCCTTTTGAGTAAATCTTGGACGGGTTTCTAGGCCAACAAATACATGTGTTGTCATTCTTATATATAGTAAATGTGTACCACCTATCCCATTCTTGAACACCTAATCTCACTAGTAAGTGTATAATGTGTATTGGGTTTTCAAAAAAATTTCGGTAGCATTTCCCCATTGTTCTCCAAGTACATATGTACTTAGAGAACAAACGGGGAAATGCTACTGAAATTTTCTTGAAACCCAATACAAATTATACACTTACATCCTAAGTGAGATTAGGTGTTCAAGAACAGTCTAAAACTGAGGACTATCCAACATTTACTCCTATTGATTAAATCTTGGATGGGTTTCTAGGCCAACTAATACATGTGTTGTCATTCTTATATATAATAAATGTGTACCACCTATCCCATTCTTGAACACCTAATCTCACTAGTAAGTGTATAATGTGTATTGGGTTTCTAAGAAAATTTCGGCAACATTTCCCCGTTGTTCTCCAAGTACATATGTACTTAGAGAACAAACGGGGAAATGCTACCGAAATTTTCTTGAAACCCAATACACATTATACACTTACATCCTAAGTGAGATTAGGTGTTCAAGAACAGTCCCAAACCGGGGACTATCCAAGATTTACTCCTAATGAGTATATCTTGGATGAGTTTCTAGGCCAACAAATACATGTATGTTGTCATTCCAATACCTACAATCCTAGTTTCATCATTCATATCCTAGGTTTCATCTAACGTCATTTAATCTAGGTATCATATTCTATAGCATTGATTTCAACATTTTGAGTGTCCATGCATGTTCATCATCAAGATAAAGATTACACATAAATTAGTATGACCTAGGGATTGAGAGATTCATAATTAATTTTAAAATTTCAAACTAGCTCATGCATTATCATCAATCTACATCATACAATAGGGATTCATGTAGATGTTAGGGCGACACATCAATGCAAAATTAGAGATTTAACATTAGGGCTTTAATATCTTAGATAGATTGATCACAAGATTTCAGCAATATAGTTAATACAAGATTATGGTGAAATGTGTATTAGGGTTTTAACATTAGGGTTTTAATATCTTATTTCAACATGCATCAAAATTTACAGAATTAGGTCAAGCATTAGTATTCAATTGCAAATGTATCTTCTTCTTCTTGCTCCCTCCTTACCAAATGGATAAAAGCAAGGCCACGACTGTGTGGGCTGGCCACGGCCGTGGCTATTTTGGTCGACCACGACTGTGCTAGCTAGTAGGGATTTGGCCAGCACGGTCGTGGTCGGCCAACACAGCCACGGTCGTGGCCAGCCCACATGGTCGTGGCCTTGCTTTTATCCATTTGGTAAGGAGGGAGCAGGAAGAAAAAGAGGTGGCATATTTCAGCCACCTCCGGCATCCCTATAGGATGGCCATACATGTCAGCAGAAACAAAATGAGCAAGCAAGGGCAGCGGCCTACCTATCAACGGCGTGGAGGAAGAAGAGAGTAGCTAGCAGCGTCCCTGTCAGCGGTGGCGGCGACCATTGTGAGGATCAGCGGGCAGGAGGAAGAAGAGAGCAGGGGGCGGCGATAGTGACAGCCATAGGAGCAGGCGACATCGACCACAGGAGCAGGCTGGAGCATGACCACAGGCGCGGTGCCCTCGAGAGGGGAACAACAGGTTCGGGGGCTAATTTCGCGATGAAACCGAGAATGGGGAAAAGTTTGTTTCTTGTGGGGGCTATTAAGTTAACAAAGGCTTCGGTTGTCTCAGAAATCGACGCCTAATAACCATCAACGTTGGTTGCCAGAAAAAACCGGCGTCCATTGGACAATCTTAACCCTAAAAATTTTGGTGGGGACGGCGCATGAAACCTTATATGCGTCGGTTTTTCCACAAAAACTGACGACCATATTGAAACTTTGGAGGTAATTTTTTTTCTTCGTTAGGCATTGGTTATTAGGTAAAACACCTTCGCCGTATGTGGGGCAATTTTTTTCCGCTAAAAATTTTGGATTTGGCGGGCTATTTTAGGCGTCGGTTCATGATAGGGAGTCGATGCTAAATAAAGAGTGATACTCATGTCTGGCCAGTCTTCAAATATAGATGTCGGTCTTTGTAATTAGCCGACGTTGTAGGGTTTAGGCATCGATTTTTGGTAATAACCAACGTCTCTAAATGTGACGTTATAAGCTATTTCTGTAGTAGTGAAATCTATATCAGAAGAATGGTAGCAAAGGGTTTCAGACAACTTCAAAGTGTTGACTATGACCAAACCTTTTTCTCTAATGGCCATGGTTAAGTCTATCCAGATCATGCTTGCTATTGCATCTTATCACTACTATGAGATTTGGGAGATGGATGTCAAAACTACATTCCTTAGTGGGAATCCTCTCGAGGATGTGTACATGACACAATATGATGGTTTTATAAATCCAAAAGATGCAAATAAAGTTTGTAAGCTGCAAAGGTCAATCTATAGATTGAAGTAAGCATCTCAGAGCTAGAATATTCAATTTGATGCGACAATCAAAGGGTTTGACTTTATTGAAAATTATGACGAACCTTGAGTGTATAAGAAGGTTAGTGGGAGCATAGTGACATTCCTCATAATTTATTTGGATGGCATACTATTAATGGGGAATGACATTCCTACTTTAGAAAAGGTAAATACATGGATTGAAAATACATTCTCTATGAAAGACTTGGGAGAAGCATCCTACATCTTGGGGATAAAGATTTGTATAAATAGATCTAGAAGGCTTCTTGGACTAAGTCAGAGCACATATATTAACAAAGTGTTGAAGAAGTTCAGTATGGAGAACTCAAAGAGAAGAAACCTGCTTGCGTTGCATGGAGTGACCATCTCTAAGAGTCAATGTCTTGATTGTTGTGAAGAAAGGGAACACATGAGTTTGATTCCATATGCATCAACAATTGGATCAATCATATTCGCAATGTTGTATACCCATCCAGACGTCTTGTATGCCTTGAGCATGATGAGAACATATTAGTCAGATCCAGGTGATGCTCACTGGACAGTAATGAAGAACATACTCAAGTACTTGAGAAGGACTAAGGATCAGTTCTTGGTCTACGACAGTGAGGAAGAGTTGGTGGTAAAAGGTTACACTGATGCAAGCTTCCAGAATGACAAAGATGATTACAAATTGCAATCAAGATTCATGTTCTGCCTCAATGATGGAGCTATTATCTGGAAGAGTTTCAAGAAAGAAATAGTTGGTGATTCTACAGCAGAAGCCGAGTATATTTTTTCTTTGAATGTAGCAAAGGAGGCTGTATGGATCAAGAAGTTCATCACATAACTTTGGGTGGTTCCAAGCATCAACGACGCAATCAAGCTATATTGTGAGAACAATGGATCTATTGGAGAAGCTAAGTAACCTAGACCATATCAGCACTCAAAGCATATACAAAGGTGATATCATCTCATATAAAAGATCATATAGCAGGGGATGTAAAGATTTGCAAAGTACCAACTGAGAATAATGTTGATAACGCCTTGAAAAGGGCACTTTCATAGTAGAAGCATGACAGTCATATTAGATCACTTGGAATATGATTCTTGTTTTATTGGATCTAAGTGCAAGTGGGAGTTTGTTGGTATGTATGCCTAGAGAGACAATCATGTGATGATTGTAATGGCATAACTTGTAAAAACGATTTGATTATTAATAAAAGGCAAGATTCCAATTCATCTTATTTAATTCAGTTATGAGATAATGATGTAACATTATAAATGTCTAGAGAATAATATTACTCAATGTCATATGTCTTCAAGTACGTGACTTGGAAGAAATTAGATCATACGGTTGTTAAGAGTAAATATACATGCTCTCATTATGTCCCTGATCGGTTGTTATTATAGAAGGATGATAGACAACAAATACACATAAGATCATAGTGTGAGTTGGTTTATGATAGAATCTCATTAGTCATAATATGACATTATCAAACCAATCACACAAATACATGTTGGAGAACAGTGTATCAGACAGGCCTACCGTGAGACTGACACATGGAAGCCATGATCATGGAAATCATAGTCAGCTCTCACAGTGATGGTGGTGGTTGTGGTTCTTAGACCTGAAATCATTACACTCATCACATGTCATTGGGTATGTTTTGACATCATCAAACGTAGTCCTAAAATATGGGTTTTTATAAAGGTGATGAATGGGTGACTTTGACACATGGGGATAGATTGTGAATGATAGAAATAGGATTAGTCCCTCCTTCGGGAGTTTTACGTTCTAAGCCTCTTGATTAGTAAGACTGAGAAATGCATGGTCATGTACATGTGAGTCAATATGTGATATTGAGCTTACATATATCTCAGACAGTCTGGTCTTCATTCAAGAAACAAGATTGAATGATGAAGAGGGTGATTGTCCAATGCCAGGAGTTCAATCTGAACATCAGTGACAAAGGAACTACACAAACACTACAACACCACACACATATTGTAGGTTGAAATTGTTCTCCAACTTTCCACTTACTTAGGTATCATTAATGTGTGACTAGGAACCACTCATTTCTTATGATGTCATAAGTTGTTATGGGCATTCACTACCAATGTAATATGGGACCTATAGGGTCACACACATAGGTCTCAACCTAGAAGAGGAGTATGATCTTGAATGACAGATGAATTAAGCTAAAATGTTTAGGTAATTGATTGACACAACAAGCATCCAAAGTGCACTGCCAAACGCCCGTCTCATTGCATGAGACAGGCGTCTAAAGTGTCAAACGGTCGTATTAAGGGTTGAGATGGGTGTTTGGAGTGTAAGACTAATTCAAGTTGAAATTGGCTATGGATTAAACTGACTAGCCTACCTTGGCTCACCAGATGACCATATGGGAGAGTGAGATGGCCATCTCACATGGGTGAGATGGCCCACTTCGACTAAGGGAAGGTTCTAGATATTTCCACGTTCATTTCTGTTGCACATTACTTGTTTTGCAAGGAATAAATATGTAATATTAATTGGAATCAAATTGCTAATTTTGTGTGTAGCTGGGAAAGAACTAGATGACCATCTAAACTGAGCCAGATGATTGTCTGGCATGTGATTCGACTGTCTGGCATGCCGAACGACCGATTCGGCTGTCGCAGATTGCGATAGTTCCAGAACTTTTGTGAAAATTTGAGATCTTTTGATCCCTTCCACTCCCGCATCGACTGGGAACCCTGACCCTATCCTCTACGATAAATAGTTGGGTATTGGGGGCTTACCATAGTACAACACAAATAATTGAGAATCAATTTCTTTGACAAATGTTGTCCTCTCTAGTTATGATAACCAGGAGAGCCCAAGCAAGTCCTACCCGACTAGGGTGGGATAGTAAGGGAGGGAACAACTGAGATCATTGTTGTGGGAGAGCAAGGTGGTAACTAGTATGCCAATGGGAGGGACGACTCCTTCCTATCCGTTCTAGAAAGATGAAAAGATTTCTAGGTGGTTTGTGTGCACTTCTCTAGTGCTGGGAGGCCATTGTCTGCCGCTACAAGGACATTGTCCACCAGTAGTATGTGACAAGAGAAGTTGTTGCAGAAGACGATGTTCGGGTCTGCTATCCCAAGAGGAGTAGTCATATGAGTCCCAGTGGAACTCGGAGTTAGATTTGTAAAACTACAATGATGAGAATTGTCATTGGACTTTATCCAGGACTAGGTATATCCTCGAAACCATCCTTTCCATATTATAGTTATTGACGCGATCCGCTGGTTATGGGGAATATGGTAGATAAAATTTTTGTTTCCTCTACCTTATCTGTAACCATATTTCCCTACAAGTATCTATAAAGAATTTTGAGTTCAATCACTCACCTATATGGAATGGATTCACATGCCAAAATACTTTTTCTATGGAAATGTCAAAGACCATCCAAATAGATAATTCAGTAATTAGATACTTTAATATGGTCTTTGCAAATACAATATTTAGTTGGTACCACAACCAAGGTTGCATCTTGCAAAATGAGCTATTTTGTAATGGGCTTGATAAGCCAAGACAAGTGCATTGACTTGAGCGATATGATGATTGACCGTTTTAAATACATCCCCATGATGAGTATTTTATGGGATGTTATGGAACGTGTGGTGGAAACCATTTCTCTATCAAATGGCAATGACTTGAGGAACCTCTAGAAAGACTAAGGCTCCAAGTACATTGATTTGAACTATCTAATGTGGGTATATCATACAAATGAGGGACAAATAGGCATTCTACCACTTCCACCCCCACTATTATACCTTCACCCCTAAGTTACCATACCACATAGTGGTTCTCCTTATAGATGTAGATACCATGTTTGATCTGCTAGAGATGATTGCAGATCATGAGAGGAACCACCTAAGAAAGACTTTCAGGACCCATTAGTGGATCTACTATAGTATGAAGGTCAAACAATTGTACCCTAGAGTAGTTGTAAGAAATGAGAGAACACCACATAGGAAGGTGGCAAGAGACTAAGGGCGTGTAGCCCCCACCTCCACAAAATTCCTATGATACGTTGTCCATCATGGAAAAAGTGGAAAGGAATCCAGATACATCAACAATAGATGTGGTATGACCAACAATGTATACACTATCAACTGAACCACAACTACTCTTGTGTCGATCCACTAGGACAATAGGATCCTAGGTTGGGAAATGCATTTTGGATCTATCTATAGAACTACCCTGAGTTATATCTACCTCCACAGGTGGATTATTGGGTGCATTACTACACTAGATACCACCCAACCCATATAGATCATCCTAGTACTACGAACCACCACAAGACCCTCTAGCGCCATGATCATCCCTCTATTATCCTAAGCTTACTATCATGTTTTGGATTGTATGATTTAAAAGATTGAGGGGTAGGGAAGTACACCCTTGTAAATTTTCCCCTATTCTGATTGTTCTTGATGATGCTTGATGTGTTTTAGCTTACTCTATTTGCTTTCCATTTCATATTTCATGAATTTACATATCATTTATTTTCATTCCTTGCATTTTTGTATTTTTTTCATAATTTGTGTCTTTCTTTCCATGTCATTTCACATGTTGCATTATTTTAGATTGGAAGTAAGCACTTGTGTGTGCTTAGTTATATTTTCCTTCCCTTCATTTTAATGATTTTAGGTAGTTCTTGATAAGATATTGATCAATTTGATGCAAATTTGTCAACATTTCCCGCTGCTTAAGCTAACTTGACCATAAAAGAATTTTTAATTAGAAACTACTTGTTGGAATTCATTTTTGATGTTGATGAATCCATCTGCATTACATGTGTTTATTTTTTATCAAGGTTAGTTTTGTCTTTATACCTTATTTTCATTTCTCTCAAGTATGAATGAATTTCAAAATTTGCAAACCCAAAAACCTAGGGTTTTCTCAAAACATATGAACGACATGTGGTTTAGTATAATTGCTAATTCAAGATGGTTTTTATCATAGCTTGTGAATGTTGTTGAGATTAACTTACTTGCAGGATGCCTTTTATGTAAGTCTAGTCCACTTGACCCCATGTTCATCCACTTCATCCATCATTTCTTATCTCTCTGCTACATCAAAAATAAAAAAGTTACAAAAAGTCAACCCTTGGCCATCGTTCAAAATCTTGAGGTAGCCTAGAATTCCTCCTCTTTGCTTCTTCTTACCATTATAAATCCCTAAACTACAAAAAGTTCAATCAAAAGAAAATAAAGGTGCACCTATGTAATAACATTGGAGAGAATGAAAAAAACATAGGAGTGCTCCAATGTAATAACACTCTAACTTCCCTCTACAGCCTCCTTCCTTTTTCATGCCTATTGGTCTAGGGAAAATAAACCTCGGACTCTCATGCCCTTATACATTTCCAAGTGGGACAATTATAGTGGATTGACATATAAATTTTATCTCTTATTTTTTTGGTATCCAAAGCGCATCTCCCTTTTTTTGTATTTTTAAGAAAGATAATTACAATGCATAAAAGAAAAGAGAAACACGAAAGAAAAGGGGAACTAGATAGATGAACAAATAGCTATCTATCTATAAATTCTGGACTATGATATATATGCCTCTCTTTAGGTATCTCCACGCAGTAGTAGTCGATTTATCAACACCATAAAAAATTCTCTGGTTCCTCTCCTTCCAAATACCATGGATAGTCACCAGGAAATAAGTATTCTCCTTCTCATAACATGTATCAAAAAAAGTATAAATAGAAGTAGGCATATCGCCAATGTAACCATCAGCAGACGCCAAGATCCAGACCTACTGGCTGTAAACATAGTCAATAAGAAGATGATCAAGATCTTCAATGTTGCATTTGCATAGCTCACATCTTGATGGGAAACAAAACCCTCTTCTTTGAAGATAAGTTTGAGTCAGGATCCTACGAAGAAGAACTTTCCAGCAGAAGAATTTATATCTATTTGGAGACTTAGATTTCCAGACCCAATTGTACCAGGGAACCTTGCTTCCTTCCTCATGATAGGCCAACCAGAAGTCCTTCATCTTCTTAGGAGCTACATCATTAAAAAAGATGGCATCCACAACATTCGAACTAGGGGAAAAAAAGGTTTAACAGTAGAGATAATTCTAGTAACATGATGAGATCTGCTAACAATCCAATCATCCTTATGTATAAGCTCCGCAAGTCTAACCAGCTTGCCTTTTCCCAACATCATAATGTCTTTGGTTTCAAGGAACTCAGAAAGGAATATGTTATTACTAATCCACGGATCTCTCCAAAGTAGGGTAGTTTCTCCATTACCTACTCTCCACTGAATATAAGGTATCATACGATCCTTTGTAGTTAACAGCTGTCTCCACATCCAGGAAGAATGTAGTTTAGATTTGATGCTCCAAATTGAATCCCCTTTTAAATATTTAGCATGGATCCATCTAACCCACATATTGTCTTTTTTAGAAGCAATATTCCATATGTTCAAAGCCATGAAAGCCTCCACAGTTTCTTTAGTTCGCTTGATATTTAGACCCCCTTCAATTTTAGGCTTACAGATATCCTCCCAAGCAATCATGTGGATGGTATTCTTAAGCTCAGCACCACCCCAAAGGAAGTCCCTGCAATACTTGTCAATTTCATTTGAAATAGAGACAGGAATAGGAAAATAGGATGCCCAATAAAGATGGAAAGATGTGAGTGTAGAAGCTATCAGCTCTAGACGCCCAGCAAAGGAAAGACTTTGTGCCTTCCATCCCTCCAGTCATTTACAAATTTTTTCAATCAAAGGGCCACACAGCCTTCTCGTGAGTTTGCCTTTAAAGAGTGGCAACCCAAGATACTTCATGGGCAATTGCCCATTCTTAACACCCAGGATGCTTTCAACCATATCAGCATCAGCAGGAGAATTGCAGAAGACAACACTTTTATCACAGCTAATTTGAAGACCCGAGGCATGACTGAAACAGTCCAAAAGATTCCTAAGCCCAAGAATAGAGTTTTCAGTTGCTTCGGAGAATACAACTATGTCATCAGCAAATAGAACATGAGATACATGTGTCTCATTAGATATTCGAACAACACTAAAGCAGTTGTTTTCAATACCAAATCTCATAATGCTTGATAAGCCTTCCATGACAAGAACAAAAAGGTATGGGGCTAAGGGATCACCCAGCCAAATCCCTCTTCCACGTTTAAAAACTTCCCCATGGATGTCGTTAAACAAGATCTGTAAACTAGTAGTACAGAAAATCTCTTGAATCCAGTGGATAAAACAGGAAGGGAAATTCATTATTTCAAGCATCTTGAACAAGAAGTTCCAATTGACTAAGTCATATGCTTTTATAAGGTCCATTTTAAGACACAACATAGGCTTAGAGCTCTTAGTAATATAGTCTAGGAGCTCATTGACAAGAAGAGTGGAGTGTTTGATACATCTTCCTTTAATGAAAGTACTTTGAGCAGAGTCAATGACACTAGGGAGGATACCTTGCAACCTATTAGCAATGACCTTAGATGAAATCTTGTAAAGAACATTATAGAGTGCAATAGGTCTCCAGTCCTAGAATTTAGAAGCATCCTTCATCTTGGGAATAAGAGTAAGGAAGGTCCTATTAACCTCTTTGAGCATCCGTCCACTAGAGAAAAAATTATGGACAGCTCTAACCACATCATCCCCAACAATATGCCAACATTTTTCATAGAAATGGAAGTTGAATCCATCTTCTCCCGGAGCTCTGTCACCATCAGCTTCATGAATGGCCCTTTCAATCTCATCTTTTGTAACAATCTCACAAAGCGAGTTAAAGTTTATCTCTTACTATTTAAATAACATTTGAAATGATTTTACCAATGTAACATGAAACAAATTTTCCCACATCAGAATGCCATATTTCTTGAAATATGTTTTTGATACTAAATGTGAAGTTTGTGGTTTTGTGCTTTAAATTCACTAGGGATGTGGGAATGGAAAGGAGTGGAGTGCAAATAAATGAAACCATGATTGAACTTTCTTAATTAATGAACATCTTTCTTGAGTGAACTTGTCATTTCTTACTTGGCGGAAAGTACGTTTTAAGATTGGTATTGTCATGGAACCAAAGTTTGAGTCTCCATCTATTTTCTTTTTCCTCATAATTGATGTTAAATTAGTTAGACTGCATGCTTATTCACAACAAATCATGTTTTATGTTTACATACACTTATGGAGTCTTTTGCATGTTTTATAGGTACTTGAGTGATCATTGATGGAAGAGAGAGGAGGAAGATCCAAGAAATTTACCTTACATAGAGGAGTCCAAAGCTTCACCAAGATCATCTTCAACCTACTCCAACTACTCAAGAATTACATAGAAGAAATTTGACTTGCTAGAAGAACACTTGAAAAGTTTATGTGCATCCTAAATACCTCATAATGTTTGTGGTCATTCAAAATGGTCATTCATCAAATATAGAAAAGAGAGATAATCAAAAAGTTGAGAAGTGTCCAGCACAATCTACCCCAGGACATAGATCGACCACGACAAGCCTTTTCCTGAATGACTATTCTATCCTACCACAGTCATTCCATGTGAACTTCAACCTCCTACATTCCATGTGAATTGGGACCCATCCACAATAGTTGTTCTTCCTTAGGACTATTGTTCCACCTTTGATCCATAACGGTCATTCGACTTCAAACATTCATTCTACCTAACCCTCACTACAGTCGTTCTAGTACAAAATGGATGTTCTATATACCTCAGGTCTACTGTTTAGCCCTAACTTAACCTACCCTTTCACCATGACCATCATATTTCACCATGATCATTCCAAATACCCCAAGCCATGGCATGGTGGGGAAGAACAACCATTATGCCCAAGAATCTAAATGTCTCCTATACGCTACATTTCCAACTTTGTCTGTATTTGGTCCTAGATACCACTAGTCTCTATAAGATCCTTAGTGTTAGGTAGGGTGAGGATTTAAGCATCCATTCCCCCCAACCACCATCCACTCTCACCTATTCTCATTTCTACCTCCTGCCTCATTTACTACTCAAGAACCCAAGTTTTCTAGGGTTTTGATCACCATTTCACTCCATTCAACATGTCATTCATCATGGAGGGGGGCTATTTTGCTTATACCATGAGAGAACGATCTTTTCCATCAGCATCTCTAGGCTCGTACTCTTATTTCTCCTCTTTTTTGTATCTTCTTTTACTTTGAGTAGGTAAGCCCCTTATTTGGGTTGCTTGGGAACATAATATAGCATTGTGATACCAGGTTGTGGGGAATATTTTTATAAACCATTGTTTACTATTTATTAGTGTGATATTTATGCTTGTTCTCTCTCTCCATATCTCCTTTTTTGTTGTTTGACTTATGTAATCACTTATACATAGGTAAAAGAGAGATATGGAGGCTTGGAAGGAAAACACCTAAGTCCACTTGTGGACGCTTCACCTATTTTCCTCCACACCCTTTTACCCCTCTATTTCATTAATCCTAAGTGGTATATGTAAGTATCTAGGTGTGAATATCCACCCTCTCTTAGGGAAGACCATACGTAGAGGTTAGATAGGGAGTAAAAGGTGGTGAAAGTTATCCTCCTATCACCCATACCATCCCTTGCCACCAAGTTAGTTAGGACAACTATACCTAGAAACCTAGAGTACGGTTGATCTTGACTTAGGTTCATAAGTACAATAGTAAAATTTAACCTCACAAGGGTGGATATAGTGTGATATAGGGACTAGTTACTCTAAATATAGTCTACACATCAATGCCCCATTGGTAGGGTACAGGTCCTAACAAACATGCCCCTTTACTATTTGGTTTGGTAGCACTATTATTGGATGTATTGATTGAATATTCCCCTATACTTGGTTGATATTAAATGTCAAACAAATAACCCACTCATCTGATTAATTTCTAATGCTTAGTGCTTGTTGGTCTAGTGTTTTCTTTCTTAGTGATAATTGCTTAGTTCATGGTGAGTTGTACATAGTCGTTTCTTGTATTTACTTGTGTTTGGCACTTTAGTTGATATCTTAGTGTAGCTTTTTCTTTCCTTGATTAATTGATTGCCTTTCATAGTTTGGATTAGGATTACTAGTCTAGAATAGTCAATTATGTTGATAATGTAGTTGTTAACTACTTTCTTACTATTTTGTTAGCCTTTATCACTAGTGTTAACTTAGTTATTGTCTTTCTATTACTTCATTCAATGACTTCCTAGTTTAATCAACCAAAACTAAGTTAAACCATAAAACCCCTATCCTCCACATATAGGAACCTAGAGAACCAATCTAGCTCTAGTGCCTTTACTATCCTTCTAGATCCGACTCTAACTTTCCACACTTATACTACGTGAAAAGCATGTATCTTTGCAATATATTATATAAGAATTTGTGATTTTGGCTACATTGCAAGCCCCAATATATAAACATCAATGATGTACACCATTTCAAGTATAATAGTTCTAACCACATGGAGTGATTGACATATGGAACGAATACATAGGTACCTTTAAGGTTAATGAATAGAGGGTAAATTGGTATTTCACGAGAGAAATTTTATTATGATGTGCAATGATTTCTCTCATAAATAATCCACCACCCAGGGGATCCTATATGCATTACACCTCCATATGAGCCATTAGTGGTTACTTCATCCCTTACTAGGTCTTACTTGGGATGAGTGAATTTTTTTGCCTAGGGGTGGAGGGGGTAGAATCTATCTAGATTTTATTGATTTTGCATATTTCATAGTTATTTTTGAAATTTTGATTGCATTTGCATGTTAGGTTTGCATGTTTATGTTTTAGGTTTATTTTTTTCTTCCATGTGCACATCCAATATCGAGTAGCAATTTCCATGTTCTTAATAAAAATCAAGTAAAATATCCACATTTATAAAATTACAAGATAGGAACTAAATGGTGGAATGATTTTGAGACTTTAGGAATAAAGTTCTCTAGACCCTGATTTTATAATAGATCAAACACATCTGATAGGAACTGAAATAAGAAAAGAATCAACATCATTTTTTTCAAATTTAATTGTTCCATGAAATCGACAATTCTAGAATTTTCATGAAATTACATACACTCCTATGTCCATTTCTTAAAAGTTACATGAATGTATTACTTTAGAGATTAACCATGCTTGATAAGAAATATTATCAAATGAAAACCATTATTTCCATTAAAATTGAAAAGAATAAAATAGAAAATAGAAAATATAAAATCAAATCAATTAGTAATCTAAGATGCTTCATTAAGCAGAGCAAAGTCTTGCCATTAGTATGTAGGAGGTGCACTAACTACTGCAATCCAACTAAGATGGGCATAGGGACCAACTGTTCACTATTAGGCCCTAGTTCTAGGTAGTTTGAATATTTTGGGAGAAAACAAAATTATTTTCTTTATTTTCTTCTTTAGAATTAAATAAGGTATAGAGAGGTTACACTTAAGACTGGTTGCTAGATAGTGCGATGAGCTCTTGTTTGTTTAATAGGTTGCATATATCACTACAATATGGAATATGATATATCCTAACCCATGTGAAATATGTGAATCCTAGCTCATTTGATGTATGTTTCTTAAATATGCTTTTACTTTTAGAAATTGATAATGATTTGGGAATTGAATGAATAAGTTTAGGGTTGTTTAGTTCTTATCTTCATCAGGTGATTAAGAAGACTTATTAGTAAATGCTATGTGAAAATTTAAAAATTCATATGTTAGTTTGACTTACTGTAAAACATTGAGCAGATGATATTGTTATGATCTTACTTGAGGCAAGCAAGAAGCTAAGTTTAGGGGGATTTGAATATTGCTAAATCTACAAATTTTCACTATATGATTTTTCCATTTTTTATATTTTCTTGTTTCATTTCTATCTCATTTTATTCAAATACTAGGTATTCCTATTTTTGGTATTACATCTCTCTTTTAGGCATTTTCTACCTCAAAACAAGGACCTAAGAAAAAAATGGATTGTACATTAGGAATTGTGCATCCATGACATAATCCTAGTGTACCCACACAACCTACAATGATGGTTTTGGGGATGATATCACTTTCTTCCCATAGTTTTCAAAAATTTAAAAGGAAAGAAAAAGAAAACACATTTTTACATTGCCCATATGATTGATTGGTTTGGCCAATGGATTAGTTGGCTACTAATAAAGCCCCACATAGAAGGCACTAAAGATACAATCGATCAACTCCTCAATATTCATTGATCCATGTCATTCCTCCAAGAATCATGGTTCTCACTCGATTGATTGTCATTTAGTCAATCTGCTGACACAAGAGCATCAACTCAGAGATATCATGTTTCAATCGATTAACTCAATTTTAGGTTGATCGGTTGATATTGAAGAGTGCAACTGAATCAAGGGATTTCACCAAATATTGTTTAATGTATTGGCCTCCATTTGATGAATTAGTAATTTCTTTAGCAAGATGCAAGAACCATTTTCACAAAGGTTAGCCTATCAATTGTGTGTTAGTCAATTGATCGATGATTTTCCCAACAACTGACCATGAGATAATACTCAATTAACTACTCACTCAAGCGACCCCTGTTGTCAAATAACCAAATATCCTCCTAGTCGACCATTCGATGCGCCAGCCAGCATGGGAAAACAATGTTAACTAGTCGAATGAGACAACATTCAATCACTTGCCAATCTACTATTTGGTTTCAATCAATTAGGGTGCAACCATGATTCCTATTTGCCGCATCCTCAGGATTACAAACTCTATAAATAGGCCTCCTCATGACACTAGAGAGGCCCGAATTCATATACCACAACACATGTTCAATACAAAGAAGCAAACAAAATACCAGATTAGAGGAGAAGAGAGGCAAGTATAAGATTCAGAGCAGAAGATTTCCAACAACTATGGTGTGGGAATTGAGAAATACACACCTCTACACTACATATTCACTCATTTTTTATTATTTGTGTTTCTTCTTTGCATGTATATTCATTGTTTTCATAATTTTTTTACCATGGCTATAAGTAAGAGAGATTAGTCACTTACTTAGGATCAGGTGGTAGCCCCTTGGACAAAGATGTATTCTTCTTATGTTTCTTTATTAAATGTGCCTTCTTAATGAGATAATTTTTTTATTTCCCATTACTAATATAAATGACTTGTTCTTGATCAACATGGTAAAGTGTTTCCTTAATTAGATTATTGTTTGATAAAACTTCATTTGATTTGGGATAAGGAGGTATGAGTGATGATCTCTTCCATGAGAGTGAGGAGATATTTGTCGGTTATATTATTGGTTAATATTATCCATTATAAAAGCATAATTATATTAACCCAGGGACTTTTTCAAGTATTAAGAGATAAATACAAACAATATATGACATGACCGATTACATCTAACTTTTTCTAGATTGAGGAACTAATATGATTACATCGCATGTTCGAGTAGGTGGAGCCCTTAGCATAATTGTCTCTGATCTTGGTTAATTCAAATTAGTTAAATGTTAAATTTTTATTTATTATTATTTTTATGTTATTTTCAAAATCAATTAATCAATGTTTCCAATGCCTAATTACTTCAATATGATTTATTAAGATCTCCTTTCTCTGAGTTGGTTTGATCTTGAGGTAATACATTAGCACCATTCTCTTGTGGGAGACCAGGGTTGTGTAGCCATATTAGGAATTTATCTTTGTATAGATTAAGATCACAATGTCCATCTCATCACCTTTTATCCACTATGACAAATGGTACATAAGTTAACAATATTAGAGAAATTACAAAGGTTGATTACTCACATATATTTTAATTTCGAATATCATAAGTATCACTCCCTCACAAAGTGTTGGTAATACTTATGGATAACTTAATTGTTGCTCAAAAACAACATAGTTTTTGTCATGTCAAGGTGTAAACATATACCCAGACATTCATGATATTAAATAACCCAAACAAACATACATATAGTGATCAACAATAAGACATGGAAATGCATAGGACAATTAAAATAAAAAAGTATTCATTATAGATCAACTGTCAAAAAATATAATAAGAAGAAACATGCATATTGGTCTACTCTTCATTCTCCAATAGATAAAAAGTCTTTAATCATAGATACCACATCAGTATTAATGAGGAAGAGAGAAGGCCATGGAAAAAGTAGCATCGTGGAAGAGAAGCCTTGTGGTATGTGAAACCACCCTCTACAAAAATGTTGCAATCTCCATTGATGATATCCAGTACATCAATATGTAGGCCTAAGAGGTTTTTCATTTTGTCTCCAAATAATGTCTAGGGTTTTTGGTATACTTTGGAGTTGTTCTCTCTTCAAACTTACAAGGCAATACCCATATATGATAGTTGAAAGTTGGTATGTTGGTGCTATCCAATGAGCCAACTAATCTAGTTGGTTCTCTCATATATCTGAATGTGGTGTTTATTTCAAGAATTTTACTCTTTTTTATTTCATTAAACTGTAGGATTTTAAATAACTCAAATCTGAAGTTAATATTTAAATTTTAGAGCCTCCATGTTGGCATACACATTTTCTAAATTATGTAGAATTTTCCAATCGATTGGATAGACTTTAGAGTGGAATGATTAGACCTATCTATGAACTCTACTAACCCTAAATTAGTCTAACCGACCACCAAGATGTCTTATCCAACCAGCCAGGATTTCAGTTTGGATAAAATCACCTTTAAAACACTATTAGGTATCTCAAACCCTATAAATGAACTTGGCAAAGCTTGCAGATTGATTAGGGATTTACTCTAAAACGTTTTGGCCATTTGACACAGCTTGATGTGCAATTGGGATTTGTATTTCAATTCCTAAAATTAAGTTATATAAATTAATCAAAACATGTTATTTTCTAAAAGGTTCTAACATAATATGATGGACCAGAGTGTTAACTCATGGTGGTTATATTGGTAGTTGAAAAAGCATTATCTTCAATTAAAGAGGATCGCTTAGGCTTCACATCAACATCTAAACCTTGAAAGTCTTTATCTTAGAACACATACTAATATACAAAGGATTGGAAATTGTAAAATTTTTCTAAGAATTGTGCTAGTGGTAGGAGTAGTTTGTTAAGTATAAAAGATTTAAGAAGAAAAATATTCAAATATGTTGGGAAAAAAGTTTTTTCACACTTCATAGGAATTGAATGAACCTCAATGCGGAGACATATCATCTAGGATAGGCAACTTATGACAACAACTCCAATAATAAAATTATTTTTGTTTGAGGTAAATTAGAAGATTTTATAACTCCTCTCACGCAACAATTTGCAAGAGCGTGAAAGGAGTATTCAAAAGAGGGAAAATGAGATCATAAATAAGAGACTTTGAAGATGAGATCAACAATTGCAGGTAGTGACTAGGAGTAGGGGGCTTCTAGAAAGACCATAAGTTCTTACCGAATTCACAAAGGAAGAATAAATGATCAATGGATCCACAGTCCTTGAAACATACTTGTCATTTATAATTGAAAAGTAAGTTTGTTCGCATAAATTTTTTAGTTGGGAGTTTCTTTCTCCAATGTGTCATGTAAAGACTTCAAAATTGAGAAATTATTTTGGCTACACAAAGTGTCCCCACATGCTACAATTGCATCTATACTCTAGAAGATGTGAAACACCCACCATGCCAACATTTAGCACAGACATGGCATTTGAGAATAATTTTTAGGTAGTGCTCCTTTCATGTGATGCATATATGAATCCCCAACTCGATATTTACTGCCACTTGTGAAGGCAAGACCAGATGGTTGGGGGCCAAAATTTATATTAATAAAAAACTCAAGATGCACCAGAAAAGAATTTGACCCAAGACCTCATGCAAAGAAATGCAAGTAAAAACCACCAACCACACTTAAGTTCTAATTGTGTTGGATTGTATGTATTGACACTTTCTTGTAAATATGTTGCAAGAAAATAAAAATATAAATATAACATATTGAGGAATAAAACCTGAGATATCACACCCAAAACTAGTGTAGAAAACCATTACACCAATAGTACATTACTAATTAAGTATATTTATTCACAATATATATTATAAACATAATATATATACTTACATATATAATGATATTTTTATATTTCTAGGAGGGGCATGTCTCTCCTTAGCTCCTCCCGTGTTATCTAAACTCTAGAATCATGGCACTAGTGTTTTTCATGTCTATTTAAATGGACTTGATTCTATTATAACACTTCAATACATAGTTTGTTATTAATTACATTTTTGTAGTTGTTATAGTTATATTTTATTACTACAATCATTTATTTTCATCATCACATCTATGTTTTACATATTTCTCCCATAGTTTAAGGATATTCAGTGTTCTTAACAATAAAAAATGTTCACTTGACTTTTGACATTCCGAGTTCAATATTAATTAAGAGTCAACACCTTCTCGATTCATAAAGGTAATTGTACCATAGCAAATATATTACAATACATTCATTTCAAATTACATCTCAGCAGAACAATTTAACACAAAGCATATCCTTCATTTTATTCCTCTAACAAAATCATTTATCAAGTACATCAATTTGTTACACTATTTTTGTCTATGTTACTATTTTATAATTCATTCTAAAATAATACTTGTTATCATGTAACACGATACCAACAAACTTAAGCCATCATACCAAGAGTAAACTGTAAGATTACTAATGATATAGTATTTTGTGTTCTTATTCAAATAAACCTTTATATTAGTTCCATTTTGCAACAATATTGACCTTTATAATGATAAATGCAACACAATAAGTATATTAAAGTACTTACATTTCAAAGTACATTCCACTTTCCTAGTAAAAAGATCTAGGTTCAAAACTCAATTTTTAGGTCTTAGATACAAGTTATTTGGTCACACTAATTGGCTAAATGTGTGATTTAAATGTCCCTTCTCATATGTGGATAGTTGAAGGGAGCATGGGGTTTATACTTTATACTATCATAATGAGAACATCGAAGATGTCTGTAGGCATCATGGTATGGTACAAAAACTCCGTTGGGAGGTTGACCAGTACATGGGAGTGAGGGAGAAGTCAAGCCATCAAAAAGGCGAGCAGCCCTCTTGCAATAGCAAATGGCACACCTATAGCCCTTTTTTCTTCTTTCATGGGGGGGGGGGGGGAAATAAGACTGCCACTCCCATAGTTGATATGAACCATGGGATAATTTCACCATCCAAAAAATGGTACATCCCACTTGAGAAATAGAATAGAAAGTATGTCCCTTTATTTTATCCCTCTCAGAAAAAACGTTTTGTCAATTTGATTATTTTACTACATTGCTTTTCATCAACCATACTAGTTGATAACCCTTTCCAAAACAATACACATTAACATATAACATAGTACCAACAAGTACAAGCCACCATATAACATTGTGACATTACTAATGATGCATATATATGTCCTTATCTCATATATAATTCTTTAATTAGTTTCGTTCCATAATGGTACTAATATTTATTTATAATGATTCCAAGCACATTATTTTTCATCTAGCTTACCACTATGCAACTATACAAAATTTTGCTTATTTTTATATATCACAATACCAACAAGGTAAATAAATTCTACTAGTAGTTGACTGCCAGAGTACTAATAATCCATTTTCCCCCTTATTCAATATATCAACCATGGACAACTTGGACTATAATTTTTCTTTCAAAGACAAAGACGATGTTCACATAAATTTATTATCACCATATCCATGAAGGATATGTAACCAAGGGTTGGCATTTTGTTTGACTAATTTCATGAATCTATATTATATAATGAAATTATGATGATACTTTTGATTATAGTTGCAATAACTCAATCTATCGAAAATCATATTAGTAATACTACAGTTAGAATAACTATCACATGCCTTAAAGAAAGTAGACTTTCTAAATATTTTAGTAGTCATTTTTACTTCCATCATCATACAGCAAAAACCATCTGCATTGCATACCTAGTATTTTTCATGACATGTTTAGAGACAAACATGATATCTTCACTTCAAGAACAACATAACTATCCATCTTAACAAAATATTCTACATATGCAAGGGGGATTGATCAAATGAATAGGACAAGTACCTTCTCTTATATTCAAATTTTCTTAAAATAATTTCAATAATAAATAATTACAATACTAATTTAAAACACTTGGAATGTTTTTTTTAACATGTATCAGTGCATTGAAGACTATGTGTAGCCTTTTGGTTGATGTTGTTGGATATGTTAACTTTCCTTTCTCAAAAGGGGCGATTGAAATCATTTTGCTATATCAAACTGTTTAAATCTTGATAAATGTCTTCCAAAACCATACAAGATTAATTTATAAGAATGCAACAAGAAAATTCATTTTTTTCTATTCATGGAATTAACTGAGAAGGGAGTACTTAGAAATGTGTAATGATTCAATATTAAGAAATTCATACAACAATAACAAATGGGATTATATTAAGATACCAACAAGTGATTATAATCATACATATATAGGATTCTAACCATATAGGGATCCTATACTTCCCAATGCGGGAGTAAACACAAGAAGAAAATAGATGTACTACGACACCCCCCTTAAGTTAGAACATGGTTGAAACACATGTCTAGGTTGCTAATACATTGAAAAGATAAAATAGACCATACAAAACTTATCTTTCCTGACAGGAAATGATCTCCTTATGAATCTTACAAAACAACAACTAAAGAAATCTAACACTCCCCTAGAGAGATAGCACATAGAAACAAATAGGTCTTCCTCTTGATGAATATAATATTAATGCAAAAGCAATAACAAGAGACTAAACTTCACCTAAATTGATAATTGGCAAATAAATAGGAGTGATCATGAATAAAATTCAAATTCTTTCGTGAACATCTAAGACAATAGATGATGGAGAATATATCTAGAGGTCATTCAAGTCACCATTGTTGTAGAAGTAGTCCCGTATGAGAAGTACCAACACTAGAATAATATGTGGTAGTTGAAATAAGAGAACTACTATAGGAATATTGCACTATAGAAGGTGGACACATATTTTAGATATACGAGCTTAGGAATATATAAGCATTATAGTAGGTTTCAACAACATGGATCTGTACATAGAAACTAGGCAACATGGTCAGATGACATGGGTTCTTCTCTTCATCTTCTTTCGTTCATTTCATCTCTTCCCTCTACTTATCTTCATCTATTCATCACCTCATGCCAACCACTAAAAGGATCATGAGAGTGGTTGGGGTGTAAAGTTATAAACATTGATATAGGAATATATATGTAAAGGGTGACAAAGAAATAAAATAATACTAATATAAAAGAAAGAAGGGAAGAATAACTAACGGTACAAAGGCTTGGTAGGATGAACAACACACTATCGATATATAAACACAATAGGAATAACAAAATACAACCAGTATATAGACACGGTAGGAAAAATAAAATTATAGGAAGATAGGTGTTACAATATGCAACACATAAGATCTCTATATCAAACACATGCATTGAGCCATGAGGGTTAGAAGAACCAAAACAAGACGAAGAAAAAAAATATGGTGGTGCCCTTTCTGGTGCTTTATAAACTAGCATGGGGTATTTTATACTCTATTTTATTTTATTTTTATTTTTATAGAGGAACAAATAAATAGAAGTCTGTGACAAGGATTGAATCACTAACCAAAAGTAGGTAGGTGCATAGAATCAATAATCATAAAGATTGTATGTATTCAACTGCATTGAAACCCTATTAAGGGATGGTTTCTGTTTCAATAAATCTTGTTAAAAAATTTCTTTACCTCAACAAGCACAAAGGATTGACAGTATGGTCCTGAAATCTCTTGTCTTACGAATTTTAGAATAAAGGAGGATGGCAGGGCAGGGGACTAATAAAATAAGGAAAAGGAAAGAATACTATCTCCAAGAAGTGGAAGAGGGGTGCAAAAGAAAATAGATGGGGAAAGGGGGATGGTGAAAAAAATGAATAGAGAATGTTGACTACAAACGTAAAAGAAATAAAGAAATTAAAAATGAAGGAAGATAGGAAAATAGATGGAAGAGAAAAGGGAAATATGTGAAAGTGAAAAAATAGCACAAAAAATGGAAAGGAATGGAAAATTAAAAAAGAAACTAAATCAAAGATTCGTAAAAAAATAAAAACAATCAAAGAGAACAAATGGAAATGGATAAAGAAGGATGAGTCAAAAAGAGGATAAAATAACAGAAAGCAAAAAAGGTAGAAAGGAAAAAAAGAAGAAAAAAGTAGAAACTGACATTGACAAATAAAGATAATAATAAGAAACAAATATTGATACATAATAGTAAGAAGTTGTTGAATATATAAAAAAATATTGGTGGAACCCCGAATAGAAGGGAAGACAAGATTTGACGGTGCAAATTTTTGTGAAGAAGGAATAAGGGAATAGACAATCATAGAGGCCAGGATATTGCATTGAGGGCCACCAAGACAAATAAGGGATGACATCTTCCTGGTGGAGGCTCTCTCTATTTCTATCTACACTAAAATCAATACTTTGGTACCATATGAAAAATAAGATGGAGGTTAATGAGATATTACTTATTGATAGATAGAAAACTAATGTCATATATATAGCAGAAAAGGCAAGTACAAGGAGGCAAAAGTAACCTTTATGAGTCAAACATTTTTAGGCTCATTCAAATAATAAACTAAATAACAATAAATCCAACACAAATATTTTTGGGATGCCATTACTTTGATAATACGTATTTGGCAACTAGAAGAAGTGTTGTTAGTCCATTTGTTAGTGTGAATCATCATTTCAAATCTATGCTTCTCCAAAGTGGTCTTTTATGTGAATAAACAACTAAGAATTATATTATTCTTTCTAGAACTTGGATGCAATGCATGGGTGTGTGGCTATGTTCCTAACATATTTTCTCATAGAATATAGTGTATTACTACATTATAACAACATCCAAACCCCACACTATAATATTAAATGCATTGTTACATTTTGTTATAAGTACAAATTTTAATAGTATATGTATTGTTGCATATTATTTATGTTATTTTTTCTCAAATATAGGTGTTTCGCAAATTGGTATTATAACAGACCAAGCTTAACACCTAATGAATGCCTTGAAAGTTAATTCTCCAAATATTTATCATGATATTTGTTTATGGCATATAATAAAAAAGATACATAACAAACTTGATAGGGGCTCTTATTCTTTTTTAGTCATGCATGTTGTGTATGATAGCTTTATAGTAGAAAAGTTTCAATCTAACTGAGAGAGATCTATACCAAGTTGTAATATGCAAGAGAATAGATGGATTAGTATGATGTGCCAATTTAGGGTACAATGGTTCCTACTTATGTTGATGATTCCTTTTGAGATGACATGACCACTATCCAACCAAGTAGGGGTGTCAAAAAATGGGGTTCGAGTCAGTTCTGGGTCAAAATATCTTGTCTGGATTGTTTAACTGTCAAATCCAAACCCAAACCCAGACCAAAATTTTACTCATACATCTCATCCAAGAAACCAACCCAGATTGAAAAATCTAAACTTGGAACCAGGCCCAAACCTAAATTTGAAGGTTATTTTTTTAGGAGAAAAAAAATCTGAAGGGAAGTACCTACAAAATTATAAATAATTTCATTATCTCAAATAAACTATCAAAGATGTCAAATGATTATACAATATTAAACAATTATAATATTACTTTTTCTTTACTTTTATTTGAGAAAATGATACGAACAATAGAACATTAATTCACCTAAATATAAGAAAATCTCATCACAAGCGCAACATCACATATATCATACTAAAACAACACATGTATCACATCAAAATTGTTGCAACACCACCTAAATCATACTAAAATAACACATATTCACATCAAAGTATAGCGCATCAAACCAATTGAGATGACTATTACCAACAAAAGTAATATTTATACCACATCATGCACCTAAAAAAGGAATCATTTGTGTTAATAAGTAAATTCTAACACAACAAGAATATCATAATACTATTAAAAAATAATCTATTTTCACATGAAATAACTATAATATGTTGTAATATCGCATATATTATATCAAAGCAACACATATATCACTTCAAAATGCAACATCCACCCCATAAGTATATGTGTATTAGTAATTATTTAGAACCTAGTTTTTTCCAGTTTCTAAACCCAAAACCGACCTGATTTAGATTCAGACACATAATCCTAAACTCAGAACTGACCCAGAATGTCACAATTGAAACCCAGACCCAATTTTTTCTGGGTCAAACACAACTAGGTTTACGGGTTAGGAAAAATTTTGACAGCCCTACAACCAAGTGAATCCATGAATGCATTCTTCAATGTTATGTGAATTTTCACACTCAATTGAAGTAATTTTTTTCTCAATAAGAAATGGAATGTGAGAAAGAGAGATATATTGATTATGAAATTTACCATAAATAAAACCTACAATAACATTTTATCTAATCAAATTCCATGTCTGAGATTCATATAATATCACTTTGTTTATAATGTTTTAGGATCATCTTGATTGTATGATATCATTTGACACTAAAATTGTGTTAAGTGACCAAATGAAGTCTACCTTCATTTTCATTGAAAAGTGCATCATAATAATCTCCCCAAATAAATCAAGAATGTTTTAAATACATTTCAATGTCATCTATCAAAGTGCTTCACGAACCATCACATTATCTTATACATATTATGAATATAGCAGTATCATAGGTTGTCACATGCTATGTGTTATGATCAAAAAGTTGAATCTTGAAATAAATTCTTACTCAGTACATAATGATCTACTTAGGAAATATATAATTTGGGTTTAATATTGTTCAATCTCATATTTGTTGCCTAATTGTGGTAATGCATATGCTAGATCTAAAGACATAATAAAGTTGTGTCATAGATTTTCTATCTTGGATAGAGCATCCAAAGAATAATATGAAGATATCATATTTGTCTTAAGATATGTGTATCACAAGATAAACATACCGCACTTCAAGAAAGATGTAAATTTTATGGTATAAAATATGTTTTTATGCTACAATCCCAATATCCTTCTATAACAATGCTACTAAATATATGAAATTGTACATGTTGAATATCTATCACTACCATCTGTAATAGATCCTTTCATATGAAAAAGAGTTTGATGGCCTTTTTTGTGCGTAAGAAATCATATAATGAGTCAAAGTCCTTGATGAAATTAGAAGTTATATTAAAGTCTCAAAAAGTAGCAACAAAGTTTCTCCCAAGATTTTTGTTGACAATGACTAACAAAAAGAAGCAACAATTGGTGACACCCCTACCACTTTTTGTCGAACTATTCCAAATGATCTATTTGTTAATTATATTGCACAAAAACGTTTCTAGAACGTTAGTGCTAATAACTACACTCAGCAATACCCAAACTTAGAAATGTCAAAGGACAAGCACAAGAAAAAGAAGGGTCACCAAACATAGTACTGGAATTTTTTGTGTTCTATGTGAAAACATTGTGATTTTTTCAATTAGTATATTCAATTTCCTAGAGAAACTAATATCATTTAAACTATCTCAAATACCTTTCATTTTTTTAATTTCCATTAATCATACTGTAAGCTACATGTACTTTTACAATATTTAATAATAGTGATCAAAGTTTCCACCAAATTTGACCCACACGCATTCTAAGTTTCCACTAAGGTTGACCCATATGTATTCTTTAACACAAGTTTTCATACAAATATTTTTTGCAAATAGTACTACAACTATCAAATTGACCAACCAAAATCTAATTTTGATAGTGATAACATATCATAGTCACTATTTCCATTCCATACATTCATCTATATTTTTAAATGAAGAATACAATTTCAAATATTTTAAAACAACAAAATTCAATATTGTAAATGATAATCATTTCAATAATACAATAATATTCAGTTTACTAATTTGCGATATGTTTCAAAAATATTATTTACAAATAAAACAATATATCTTAATAATACTTTTATATTTCCCTACAAGCAAACTTCTCAAAAAGAACCACCATACAATGTCTTAATAAATAATTACTCCATAAAAGACTAAAGTTACACACATAAGATAGTATAGACCATGCGCTTAACTAATGACTTTGATCTACTGATTGTTTTGCATCAAACCCTCTTAGGATATGCACATTATCTTCTTGAGTTCTTGAACTCCACAATCATTCAAGAGTTCTTTTTTTTAGGAGAAGTCAGGAAGCGATTTTATTCATCTTGCCTTCCTCGTGCAAGCCAATTTGGAAAACTATTATAGGCCACACTACTAGAACCATAATTAAACATGGTAGTACTACTACCATTACAAGACTCTAACTAGATGATTCCATCCACACTAGGTGGGGGAATAATATAATGATGCAGGTGCCTCTTGGTTTTGAGATGGTGTTTCGCTAAGGTGTCAACTACCTGATTCCTTTCTCGGTGCCCATGTTGTATCTTCACCCTCTTCACCGAATCTTCCTAATCCTCAGGATCCAAGTATCATTCAATCGTTCTTTGATCCATCTTATTACCTAGAACCCACACTAATTGTTCACAAATTCTTATTAGGGTGTTGTTCTATCAATGACTATTTTTCTATTTTCTAGCACTCTATCTTTTGTCTTAAGTGCATGAATAATGGATTGAGGCTAGCAAATAGTACCAAAAAATCAATGAAACAATACATAAATCATATACATAAGTGTAGGTCAAAGTTATAAATTTTAAATTAAACATGTATTCCGTCATGAGTGCATCTTAGTCACAGGCATTATCAACCTATTATATATTTAGCTCTATGTTCAGTCCCCAAACTATTGTAATGTACAAGGTCTTTCTTCCAAATGTGCCTACGGATAGGTTCCAATCTTTTTTGTTGAGAGAGGCATCACCAAAGTTTTTGATTTCATCATTTTCAATATGTTGTGAATAATGTTTATTAATACCTCCTTGTTTTGAGTCATACCATTGTCCAATAGTGATCAACAGAAAATGAAAGAAATAAAATCTCTATTACTTTGCTTTTCTTTTCTCTAACTTCCATTATGGTTTCAATTACCTATTTTGACACATTTAAAAAAAAAAGTCACTTACGCCTTTTCTAATTTAATCTCTTATCAGTAATAGCTTTTTTTGGTGCAACTAACAGCTTAATTATTCATCATGTACTCTAGAATAGGACAATTACTAAACTTAATGTTTACATCGATATTTAGCGATGGAGGCTTAAAGGAATCAAATTGAAAGCTAGAATTAGAAAGACAGACTTGTTTTGCTAGTGCATCTGAAATAGGGTTCAGTACACGGGTGATGAGTTGTAGGGTATCACCATGGATGTGCCTCCAATCATCTTGAAATTGTCTCCAATAAGCATGGAACCTTGGAGTTGGTAGGAGTGAACTTGACATAATAGAGACAGCTTTCTGGACATCAAAAAAGATGGACACATGTTGAAAACCTTGCCTTCTACAAAGGCATGTTGTAAGGACAATTCCTTAAATTTCAGCTTCAAGGGTCAAGCGAGCTAGGATGTTGGTACCTACTACCATAATATTGGTGCCTGTGTGTGAGACAACATGAGAGCCCACACTAGCCTAGAGAACATTGTGAAGGTATGAGACATCAGGGAAGGCATAGAAGGTAGAGCCTATATCTGGAGAAGATGGATGCATAATCTCAGTACACTTTCTTTTCTCTTGGGGATGCATCACACTGGAAATGGTGTTGGATCTTTCTTTTATGAAAGCAACACTGGAGTTGATATTAGGAGGTTTCCCCGAATGCACTAAGTCATTGCGGATAAACCACACATGCCAACTAGACACAAGAAGTAGAAATGGTAGTTGAACATAATTAGGCGGTGAGATGATAGCTATGATCCATGAGTCCTCGTCCATGCTGAAGAAGCGGGGAGCCATTGCTAGCCTTCTCCAAATGTGGTGATAGTTGAGCAGTCTTGGATGTTGTGGTGAAGAGAATTTCATGTGTTGTGGCACACTAGACACATTAAGTCAACATCAATATGTTGTTTCTTCTTCTCCGCATTGTTTGACAATGCATTGTGTTGCAAGATCCAAGCGAATATTTTCAGTCTCTTTTAGAAATGGAGTTTCCATATAGCAGTCCAATTTCTAGCCAGAGAGATGTCCTTGGACTCTCTCAGCTACATGTAGGTCGAACTAGTAGAGAAATCATCATGATCCTCAAAAGGCTAGCCGCAGGTATTCAGGCCAGCATTGGGTTCAGGCGGAGGGATTCCTTTGATGTATTCATGTATTGTAGGAGACAAGTATGCTTCAATAAAGCTGTGATTCCAATCTCCATTATAGAGGACCATGGATTTGACTTTGAGATCCTCCAACCCAAGGGGCATGGTGCATAATGGGTCCACATTAGATGGACGCAGGTCTGATATTCATTTGTCCTGTCAGACGTTGGTAGAGCTCCTCAAATTCATGGATTTCAAGCACACGTCGGTGATAGACTTAATGTTCTTCTTAATGAATGATCATGACAGAGAACATGGCCGATTGATAGGATGCCCCAAGTTTGTATATTTTTCTGACATGATCCTAACCCAAAGCAGTTCAAGTTTGTTTAGGAAAAGCCAAATGTTTTTCAACATTAGTGCTTGATTGAGGTCCCTTGCATCTTTTAGGCCAAGGCCACCTCCATTCTTGGCTAAAGCGGTTTTCTTCCAAGATACAAGGGATATTTTTTAGTTTTCCCTACCACCCGACTAGATGAAATTCTTTACATGTCGATTTATATCATCGCATAGTCATGGTGACAATCTGACCGACTACATAGCGTAAGATAAAATGGCTTGTAGATTAGATTTAGCTAGGGTGATGCGCCCAGCCAATGAGAGTTTGTTAGGTGACCAACTATTCATTTTGTCATGTAGGGTAGACATAATATTTTCATGTGTGCTATGGTTCAGTCTATGATGAAGGAGAGGTAATATGAGGTAGAGGTGCAAATCCTCCATTCTTCCAATGCCCAACTTGCCACAAAATGCATACTTAACAGCTCTGGGTGTGTTCTTGGAGAAGAAGTGTTTAGCTTTATCCTTCGAGATGGCATGGCCAGAAATTGCTGAAAATTTTGTCAAGACCCGGGTAATAATATTAGCTTCTGTTTAAGATTCCTCTGCCATCAGCATGATATCGTTTGCAAATAGTACATGGGATAGAGGTGTCCCATTTCTTGAAAGCTTGATCAGTTTCCATTGATTTAGATTGAATTGTTGAGCAATGAACTAGCTTAGGCATTCCATACATAGCACAAAGATGTATGGGCAGATTGGATCTCCTTGACTACACCCTGGGTTGACTTGAAGGTCAGTAGTGGGGAGCCTTCCCAGAGAATAAAGGTGGAACCACTACAAATGATTGCCATGATTAAGTTTATGATGTTGTTAGATAGACCAACCTTCTGAAGGGTGTCTAGAATGAAGGGGAAGTGCATCATGTCAAAGGCTTTAGAGAGGTCCAGGTTAATGCAAGCCCAATTCTTTCCTAAACTTTTGTTCTTAATTGAACGAATTACCTATTACAACGCCAATTTTTGGGTTCATATGGTGGGAAATGCAATTTCCCCAATAAATGTATGATTATGTATTTTATACGAATTATGTGCCTTGAATGGATTCCTTTGATAAATATCCTTGTGTGTTTGATTTTGTGGGGCTTGTTGTCTATTGGGCCCAATAACGAGGAAAAGGAAATAAAAAGGAAAAGGAATCAATTAATAAATGAATAACTAAGATAATGAGAAAAGAAAGATGTGGAAGCATGTAGAAGGATAAGAATTATCCTCCAAGGAGGGATTTCATATCTTTAGGATTTCTTGGGTTCCAAGGAGTCCAAGTTGCAAAGATAATAGGAGAAGAAAGAGATAAAATCAAATAAAGCATTATTAAGAAGGAGATTTGAGATAATGATGAAATTATAGGAAATATTTGGAAATATGGATAATGGAATCATCATGGGTGAGATTTCAAGTCCATAGGGTTTCTAATGGTAAAAGGAATCCAAATAAATGATATAAAAGAATAGGAGAGAGAAAATATGATTAAAAATGCCTAATTAGGGGATAACTTGCTTATGATGCAAAGTCCCTCATACTTTTGAGTTTGAGTCCCAAATTTGGTACACACGTGGATTAAGTTATTATGGACTTTTCCTCAAAATTAGGGGTTAAAAGGATATATAGTTTAATATTTATGGATTTTTAAAGAATCCATAAAGTGAGAAGATATCATTTAGATGTCACAATTTATCTTGGACTCTTGTTCTAATATGGGGCCTAATAGTCGTTGGATCCTTGATCTAACGGTGGCTGCTCTTTGAGTCAGATGGGGAAAGGGGAAACAGTGTATGGAAGTTCCTTGATTGATTTCCTCCATACACACTTGTTGTTTAAGTCTGGGGAGTGCTTCAATAGCATCAGGAGTCCAATCTGAACCGAAAGACCCCCTGTTTCCATTGGTTCCATCAGGGATTGGGTTTTTCCCAAGTTAGCACCGGAGTTCTCTCCATGGACAACCACAAGATTGTTGGGAAGTGCCTATTTAAAGGTTCGTAGACCCTATTTGAGGAACCGAGAGTGTAGTCAGCAACTCTGCGATTGCCTGGGACCTCTCCCTATCTCCAATTCCTAGGAACAAGCTCCCTTTCTCTATTTCTCCCTCTCTGTGTGCGACTGCAGGATAGGTTGTTGTCTTCCTATGTGAGCCATCTCTAGCGAGCTGGATGGATGCCATGGGGTCCGGCGAGGCCTAACGGAGGCATACTCTCCCTCTCCTGATGCTTTTCTGCCTTATGGCATGGAGTCAACGAGTTGGTTGACTTTTGGGTTCCTGTTCGGGAGGTGGACTGGGCGCCGCGTGAGGAAGGAGACAATCCCCATTCAATTGACCACTCTACCCCTGGTGTGCAAGCCCGAAACCCAAAAGACGTATGGGCAAAAGTGTCTTTCAACCCTGGATGAGCACCTTGTTCATGTGGAGCGGGCCGCCCGCTTAGCCGAATCTAATTTGTTGAGCCCTGACAATGTGGAAAAAAAGGAATAAAAGCCAATTGTTGACGTGCCTACACATCATTGGTCCTCAGGTACTTATTTTAGAATAATTCTAGAAATAAATCGGTCACCCGAATGGAATAATGTTATATATGAAAATTGAACAGAAAAATTCGAGGAATTCAATAAAAATAGTTTTACAGCCTGAATCCAATCATAGTTCTAAAAGTACATACAGATTCTATCTTTAATGCTTTTATAACTAAGAAACCCTAATTTGATGTTTTATGAATTTGGGAAAAGTAGTATGGATGTTCTATGAGAACATTGAACTATTGTTAATAAAAAGAAAGTTTCAAGTCTAAATAGATGATACATATGGTTAATAGGATAATTTAGGGATTTATATGTGTAATGTGTATTAATGGGCTTCAAAACCCAAATCTAAGTATTAATGGGTTTTAATGAGATATAATTTGAGATCCTTTATATAAAACTAATGTTAGGTTAATCTTAATCCTAGTAGATGGTAAAAAGGCTCTAATGTGAATATGTGAGTAATTAGGGTTTTAAACCTAAGATTGATGTTTTAGGGTTTTATGGGCATAAAAGAGAAAACTTGTGAATAGATATAAAGAAACCCAAATGAAACTCTAATTTGGATTAGAAACCATAGAAAGTGAACCCCAGTCAATAAAGTAGATTCTTGATAAGTGTGTAGTAAATAGGTTACATATGCTTTTAAGGATTTTGTACTTTGTTTGGTTGACTTTCTTGCTTGGATTGGATTGTTAGATTGAATGTATTGTGCTTATTTACTGTGAAATGTGTAAATTAGGTATGTGGTTATGTATGAGTACACACTTTAGTTTCTTGATTCTTTCCCGATGTTTTATCGATTGCAATGGAAATAAACTGCTTGGATGATTTTATTTCTATAATCTTTAAAGTGAATAAGATTATCACAGTTTATATATGTGTGTGACTCGCTCGAACCTACATACCCCTCTGGATGTAAGATAAGAGACCAAGCCCTGGAGGGAAGGTCAAGGTAGTCAAGCCCCAGAGGGTAGACCATAGGGCACCCAAAGAGGTGACCTAGGTTCCAAACTCAGGATGGAGAAGGTAGCCTTAAAGTCACTTGCAAGGACTTGACCCTAGAGTGGGTATCCCAGAGGTGGTAAAAGCAATTGAGGAGTCATACTAAAAATTTAATCTTCCATTGTTAAGAACTAATTTATGTGACTATGTTGTTAGAACATATGTGCAATGTTTTGTTTGTCCCCACATACCGACATATTCATTTATTCTGACCGACATTTTGTTTGTTGGCATTTTAGGTATTATCTGAAAAAGGACAAATAGTAAAATGAAATCTGTGAAGATAAAGTTAAGTAATCCAAAGGAGTATTAGATAGATAGATTTCATTTGCGGATAGAAGTATTAGACCCTAATTTTACAAGGTATGAAAAGTTTTATTTTATTCCAGATTCTCACTTTAGTATTAGTAGAATTTAATAATTATTTTTGATTAAATTGTCAAACCATTGGTCCTATATTTTGGGATAACTCCTCTGACCTCTTGGTCTCCCTTGATTGGGGGTTAACGGGAAGCGGGGTCGTTACATTTGGTATCAGAGCCAATGGTTTCTCATTTAATCCTTAATAATTATTAAATTTTACAAACTCTATAGAACCTGAAGGAGTTATTAGAGGGTTTTCTGATGACGAAGGTGTCTAGAAAGGGATCACGATCTGAAGGCTGGCAATATTTTCCCCCGCCTCACTAGTCGGTCTATGAGGACTCTCAAATACTATGTGACTACCTGGCCAAAGTCTAAGGTTCTGAGTTGAAGTAAGATACCTTTAAGACTCTCTCATCTATCTTCTTCCCTTCTCAACCCTAATTCAAGTAAGGTTCTAAGGTTTTGGTTTTTTCTCTCTCCTCCCCACCCCTCGTGAGGTTAGGGTAAGTATGATAAGGATTAAGGAATCCTCCACCAAATAATGAAAAAAAACATGTAAACAAGATGTCATGGACATAAGCTTTAATAGTTTAAGCTAAACTAGAGATTAGTTGTATGCTTAGGTTACATGGCATGTGTTGTCGTGCCCTTAGGAGAGATCTGAGGTGAGGCCTTCTTGTTAGGAGGATGAGGAGAGAGTTATCCTTGGAGGCAAAGGCCTCCAGGAAGAGGTAGAGACCTGACGCATCCTCTGAGGATGATGCTAACCCTAACCCTATGTGGGGTTTAAGAAAGATATGACATGATGAGTTGGATATCATAGTCAACCATGCAAGTATGTACATGGGTTGACATGCATATAGGTTTTGTGCATCCATGAGAAGCATGAGCTAGGTTTGACCTAGTGTTTTTGGTGACCCGACCTTGGGTGGTCGTGCCTTTGAGAGTGAGGAATAGCTCCCTCTTCATGGAGGATAGTGGTAACCATATGGAAATCCTAACGGGCATATATAAGCACAGAAGATGCATGCACCTATGTAGGAGAGAATGACATCAAGACTGGCAGTGGGTTTGAGACCTAGGCCAGGAGAGTTATGCCTCATAGTTCATAGGACGAGCATGCAGAACTTTGGATGATCTTATTCGGACACCTTGACCCCAAGACGTGAATAATCATGAGAGGTTGGGTATGTTATGATCTATAATGGACAACCCTGAGTGGATAGAGGTGGTGGCCTCATGTATGATCCTTGGGGGCTTGTTGTACCTTGGTTTCCATTAGAGGAACCAAACCCTAGAATGAGAAGAGGCTTCTTGAATTGGTGTACAGATATTATAGGTACCTACCTCTAGGTATAGAGGAAAAAGAGTTCTTTAGAGCCTAAAGAAGTATAGTAACAAGTTAAGGGGTCTCATATCGAGTTGGTAGTCCTTGTGTAGGACTTTAAGGTGTTTTTCATGTGGAAGAATGGTGGGGAGTGTATGCCCTACCTTGTCCATGTTTGGTTCACGGTTGGACAGTTGATGCATAAGAAGTGAACCTAGGGTTCCTAGACCTAAGAGGGGAAGTAGTAGTATCTGGTGCACCTGATGCTCACGAAGATGTTTGAGTTCCTATGGATTCGAGCATGGAACCCCCTCAGGTTTAGAGGAAAAGGAAACCCCTTGGACTAAGGTATATGTTTGATTAACCTCTCACACATCTTGGTGACATATGTATGAGTTTGGCCAACTTTGAGGAACAAGGAACAAGTATGACATACCAAAGGATGTAGCATTTCCTAATAGGTTGTCTTCTTGGTAAGATATGTGCATAAGTAGCATGGTATGGCTAAGGATGAACATGATAATGTAAACCTTAGAAGAAAAGATGTTTGTGACCTTTGCTACTATTAAGAGATAGTTTTCTCCCATCCTGGGAAGGGACCCTTTTGTAGAGTTAGTACTAGCTTTTGTGAAGGTTTGAGGTAACCTAAAGAGGTCTCTCATAGGATCTTAATGAGCTAAGTGGAGAGCACATGGTATGAGAATGAATCTATAGACCCTTGTGTGACCATCTCTAAGGGGCATGAAGATATGTTGCCATGGAGGTAACCTAATGGGGACTGAACAAGTTAGGTAGGTCACTATGATCCCTATGAAAGGATGTAAGTTTGACCATGAGTGCCCAGAGAGATGATGGAGTTTTGGGTAAAGATTCAAGAATGAGATGTGCTATGATGGAATCCTAAGTCAATACTAAGGTCATGAAGGGATAAGACCAATGGAAGTAGGAGTTGTCTGTTCCCAGGATGCATGAGACCATAGGGTCGAGAGGTAACAACTACCTTTGCCCAAGGACCATGGGTTAGAAGGTTGGCCACCTTCATGAGTTCATGGGGCCTAAGGGGTAAAAGTGAGAGGCACTCCTTAGATGCATAAGGGTCAGATCACCCCAAAAGTGTCGGTACCCTAGAGACCTTGAGGTAATGACTAAGGATAGTACATAAAAGGAGATATGTTAAGATCCAAAAGGTGATGGGAAAAGTCTTCCCATGGGTGTAGACCCATAATGGAGATGTTCATGGTGAGGAGTTATGTGAAGTATGTTTCAACATAGATTGGAAAGAGTGATGACGATGTGTGATGTACCATCTCTACTCTTGGAACGGGGTGAACTATGCATTTGGATTGCAGCCAAATGCTTATTTCATGTCGTTATGGGTGTGAGAGATAGGGCAAAAAACATGCCATACACTAAGAGATGATGTGAGTTGAAACATTGCTATTTGAGGATAGAGAAAGTATCATGCCTTTTGGAGAGTACATGAGATAGATGTTTTACAAACACAAAGAGAACTAAGGTAGTCATCATATGAGGACGTTCTTACCAAAAGTAGTTTGGAATCTATGAGTCTTGAGTTTGGGTTTGATAACCAAGATGATGAGCTTGAAATTTTCTTGACTCAGTTAAACCTAAACCCGAGATAAGGATGAGTGGAGTATATGAAGGTTTATGTCTTACCTATCACATAAGGATGTAAGGTGGTAATGGATGCTCTTAGCCAAGATGCACATGTCTTGTTTAGGCAATAGAGAGGCTAGAAGAGGTTACTAGGTGAACCCTAAGTTCGTGATACATATAGGGCTAAAACTCTAATACAACTAGACCCATTGGTCGAGTTAGTGGTTGCTTGGCTAGCCAGCCTAGAGCTTGATGTGATAGAATGATGGTTGTAGAACCTCTGATACACCTCTCAGGAAAGGAAGGTGATGGAACCCATGACTAAAGTGTTTTAGGGTTTCTAAGTAATCAACTTTGAGGAATCATGACATGAAGGAGATCATGATTTTAAGTTCACCATACACCGTGGTACTACCGAGATGGTTAAGGTTTGTAGTGGTACTTTGAATACTTGAGATGAAGAAGTATATTGGGTTGCATGTGGTTGGTCGCCATGCATGCCAGGAGGTGAAGGTTGAACACTGGTAACCCAGTGAGTTGCTAATGATAATGAAGAGTCCCCGAGAGCGAATGGGAATAGATCACCTTAGACATCGTGGTGGGACACCCGTAGACCGAGAGAGGTCATGGTGCAAAATGGGTTATGGTAGATCGCCTTACTAAGTTGACCTAATCCCTTACCTAAGAGAGTGAGAACGTTGTCAGTGTGACAGATTTGGTGGAACTATATATGAGAGAGAGATAGTTCATCTACACCATGTTCTAAGTTTGATATCTTGAGTATGGCCTCAAGTTCACTTCCATGTTGTGGAAGTAGGTACATGAAGAACTCGATGTTAGATTGAAGTGAATATAGCTTATCACCCCTGACTGATAGATGGTCAAGAGAATATGATCCAGACTAGAGGGTCTAATGAGAGTGGGTGTGCTCGTTTAGGGTGATACATGGGAGCAGTTCCTTCCCTAAGAGAGTTTGTTTGTGATGATAGCCACCATATCCAGTATCAGGATGTAAGAAGCTCTGTAAGGAAGGATGTGTCGGTCACTGCTTCATTGGTATGATGTCGGTGATAGGACCTTGTAAAGGTCAGAGAGACCACAATGTGTGCAGATGAAGTCTCATTGATAGTGCGATGGATGAGAAAGCCCAGGGGTGACAAGAGTCGTGAGTTGATGCGAAGTAGACTGACATGTAGTTCACTGTGGGAGAATATGTGTTATGAAAACCCGACCCCTCTGAGCTATAGCTAAGAAAGATGAGTCCATTTGAGATGGATTGGTGGAGATGTTTATATGTAGCCTTACCCCTCTGGATAACATGATGTGTGATGTGTTCCATGTGTCTGATCAAGAGCACTATGTGATGTACTCGAGCCATGTGATGAGCCATGAACCTATTGAGCTTCAAGGGAGGCTGAAATATCTTGAGTCACCTACGAGGGTACAGGATACCAAGGTGAGAGAGAACTCAGATGTAAGAATATAAGATGACAAAGTCTCTTTGGAAGCACCATGGAGAGGATGAGGCCACATGGGAGCGAATGATGGACATGGAAAAGTTTTATCCTAATTTGTTTATATGTTTAATGGAATTTTGGGGGGGAAATTCCTATAAGAGGGGAAGGATGTTACAACCCCAATTTTTGGGTTCATATGGTGGGAAATGTAATTTCCCAAATAAATGTATGATTATGTATTTTGTATGAATTATGTGCCTTGAATGGATTCCTTTGATAAATAACATTGTGTGTTTGATTTCGTGGGCCTGGTTGGCTATTGGGCCCAATAATGAGGAAAAGGAAATAAAAAGGAAAAGAAATAAATTAATAAAGGAATAACTAAGATAATGAGAAAAGAAAGATGTGGAAGCATCTAGAAGGCTAAGCATTATCCTTTGAGGGATTTCGTATCTTTAGGATTTCTTTGGTTCCAAGGAGTCCAAGTTGCAAAGATAATAGGAGAAGAAAGAGATAAAATCAAATAAAGCATTATTAAGAAGGAGATTTGAGATAATGATGAAATTATAAGAAATATATGGAAATATGGATAATGGAATCATCATGGGTGAGATTTCAAGTACATATAGTTTCTAATGGTAAAAGGAATCCAAATAAATGATATAAAAGAATTGGAGAGAGAAAATATGCTTAAAATATGCCTTGTTAGGAGATAACTTTCTTATGAAGAAAAGTCCCTCATACTTTTGGGTTGGAGTCCCAAATTTGGTATACACGTGGATTAATCATTATAGACTTTCCCTCAAAATTTGGGATCAAAAGGGTATACGGTTTGATATTTATGGATTTTTAAAGAATCCATAAAGTGAGGATATCATTTAGATGTCACAATTTATCTTACTCTTGTTGTAATACGGGGCCTGATAGCCGTTGGATTCTTGATCCAACGGTGGTTGCTCTTCGAGTCAGATGGGGAAGGGGAAACAGTGTATGGAAGTTCCTCGATTGATTTCCTCCACACACACTTGTTGTGCAAGTCTGGGGAGTGCTTCAATAGCTTCAGGAGTCCAATCCGAACCGAAAGACCCCATGTTTCCACCGTTTCTATCAGGGATTGGGTTTTTCCAAAGTTGGCATAGGAGTTCTCTCCATGGACAACCAAGCTTGTTGGGAAGTTCCTATTTAAAGTTTCGTAGACTCTATTTGAGAAACTGAGAGCATAGTCGATCGGTGACTCTGTGATTGCCTAGGACCTCTCCCTATCTCCAATTCCTTGGAACAAGCTCCCTTTCTCTATTTCTCCCTCTCTATGTGCAACTGCGGGACAGGTTGTTGTCCTCCCGTGTGAGCCATCTCTAGCGAGCTAGATGGATTCAATGGGGTCTAGTGAGGCCTGGAGGAGGCATACTCACCCTCGCTCGATGCTCTGCTACCTTATGGCATGGAGTCAACAGGTAGGTTGATTGTCGGGTGCGTGTTCGGGAGGCAGACTGGGCACCACGTGAGGAAGGAGACGATCTTGATTCAATTGACCACTCTACCACTAACGTGCAAGCCCGAAACCCAAAAGACGTATGGGAAAAAGTGTCTTTCAACCTTGGCTGATCACCTTCCTCATGTAGAGCGGGCTGCCCACTTAGCCGAATCTGATTTGTTGAGCCCTGACAATGTGGAAAAAAAGGAATAAAAGCCAACCGTTGACGTGGCTATACATCATTGGTCCTCGTGTACTTATTTTAGAATAATTCTAGAAATAAATCGGTAAGCCGGATGGAATAATGTTATATATGAAAATTGATCAAAAAAAATTAAGGAATTCAATAAAAATAGATTTAGAGCCTGAATATGATCATAGTTTGAAAAGTACATAAAGTTTCTATCTTTAATGCTTTTATAACTAAGAAACCCTAATTTGATGTTTTATGAATTTGGGAGTAGTATGGATGTTCTAAGAGAACATTGACCTATTGTTAATAAAAAGAAAGTTTTGAGTCTAAATAGATGATTCATATGGTTAATAGGATAATTTAGCATTTTATATGTGTAATGTGCATTAATGGGCTTAGAAACCCTAATCTAAGTATTAATGGGTTTTAACGAGATATAATTCGAGATCCTTTGTATAAAACTGATGTTAGGTTAATCTCAAGCCTAGTAGATGATAAAAAGTATCTCATGTGAATATGTGAGTAGTTAGGGTTTTAAACTTAAGATTGTTGTTTTAGGGTTTTATGGGCATAAAAGAGAAAAGTTGTGAATAGATCTAAAGAAACCCAAATGAAACTCTAATTCGGATTAGAAATCCTAGAAAGTGAACTGAAGTCAATAAAGTAGATTCTAGATATGTGTGTAGTATATAGGTTACATATGCTTTCACGATTTTGTGCTTTGTGTGGTTGACTTGCTTGCTTGGATTGGATTTCCTAATTGAATGGACTGTGCCTATTTACTGTGAAATTTGCAAATCAGGTATGTGGTTATTTATGAATACATGCTTTAGTTTCTAGGAACTTTCCTGGTGTTTTATCAATTGCAATGGAAATAAACTGCTTGGATGATTTTATTTCTACAATCTTTAAAGTGAATAAGATTATCACAATTTATATATGTGTGTGACTCGCTCAAACCTACATACCCCTCTAGATGTAAGATAAGAGATGAAGACCTACAGGGAAGGTCAAGGTGGTCAAGCCCTAGAGGGAAGACCACAGGGCACCCAGAGAGGTGACCCCAGGTACCAAGCTCAGGATAGATAAGGTAGCCTTAAAGTCACTTGCAAGGATTTGACGCTAGAGGGGGTATCCCAAAGGTGGTAAAAGCAGTTGAGGAGTCATACTGAAAATGTAATCTTGCATTGTTAACAATTAATTGATGTGACTATGTTGTTAGAACATATGTGCAATGTTTTGTTTGTCCCCGCATTCCAACATATTCATTTATGCTGACCGACATTTTGTTTGTCGGCATTTTAGGTATTATCTAAGAAAGGACAAATAGTAAAATGGAATCTATGAAGATAAAGTTAAGTAATCCAAAGGAGGATTAGATAGATAGATTTTTTCTGCAGATAAAAGTCTTAGATCCTAATTTTACAAGGTATGAAAAGTTTTATTTTATTCCAGCTTCTCAGTTTAGTATTAGTAGAATTTGATAATTATTTTTTATTAAATTGTCAAACCATTGATCCTGTATTTTGGGATAACGCCTTTGACCTCTTGGTCTCCCTTTATTGAGGGTTGTCGAGAAGTGGGGTCGTTACATTACCTCCTACACCAAAAGAATGTTATATGTAATGTGCCTTTCAAGAATGAAACCAGATTATGTCTCAAATATTTAGATGGGGAGGAAAGGCTTCAAATGCTCGACAATGACCTTTGAGATGATCTTGAATCATGTATTGTTGAGTGATATTGGTAGAAAATCACTCCATTGTTGTGGTTGTCTTACTTTCGGAATTAGCACCATGAAGGCATCAGATAGCATAGAGTTGATAGTTCCTGTATTGAAGAAGTTTTGCACTATAAGAACAACAGAATTTCCCATTCATTCCCAATTTTACTGTATGAATTCACTATGCACCCCATCGGGGCTTGTAGCTTTGTTTGGTGCCATGGAGCAGGCAACCTTGAGGATTTCATCATGTCCAGGCATGCACGTGAGGAAGTTTTTCATTTGGTGAGTGATGTCAGAAAAAAGGCCAATGTATGTGAAATCTCGTCTGTGTTTATGGGAGGTGTAGCAGGAGATGTCATGAGTTTGTCAAAATTGTCCTTCAGTGCATTCTAAATGGCAAGGGGGTCGGTAATCTATACTCCCTCACCATCGTGGATGTGGGTGATTTTGTTCACTTTCCTCCTCTTTTTGACATAGGTCTAGAAATATCTAGTATTGCCATCTCCATTCTTGACCCAGTTGATGTGTGCTTTCTACCTCCAGTCGGCCTTCTCCCGGAGTAGGATTCGATGGTATTTTTCTTGCAAGTTAATAGGAATTAAGTCATTAGCAATTGATGGAGAGGATTTGGAGATTACCTGGCTTCTGTCGAGCCTCTTAAGAGTGTTGTGTTTTTCCTTTCTCTGCATCTTGGATCGTTTGGCCTCCCAAGAAGTGGTTGTTGATTGAATTGCTTCAGTGAAAGGCTTGTGCGTGTCCCACTTGGTGTGAAGCTCTAACTTGAATTTAGGGATCATGGACTAGCTAGCTTTAGTCGAAAGGTTGGAGTGTCCTTCCTTTTGTTGACATTATTGTTAATAAGAATAGGGTTATGATCTGAATATAGACTGTGAAACATTGATACAGTGATCCTATTCATTGTGCGGAGCCAAGCTTCATTTGCAACACCTATGTCTAGCTTCTCACGAACATTCAGTCTTTTAAAGGAGAAGAAGTGTCCCTTTGCTTTGACTTTAACAAGTCCAGTATGCAAGACGGTGTCTTTGAATAGATTATATGATCTTTTATCGAAGTATATGCTGCCCTTTTTTCAGTAAGGTCTAACATTGAGTTGAAATCTCCCAAAACTGGCCAGGCACAGTCTATGCCTTGGGCAATTTTTTGTAGCCGCTTCCAGAGAAGAGGCTACATGTTTGGGTTGGGGCTGCCATACATGAACGTAGCATACCAGTCATGATTATTTTTGCAATGGATCAGTTGCCTGTGATTGACAAGAACTTGAAGATCATAGTGTCTTGCATTTAGCCAAATGTCGTCAGAGAAGCTTAAGGCTTCCACACAATGTGAAGAAGAGAAAACAAGTTTGTGAATGACACTAAGGGCAATGTCACCACTGCCCCGAGTTTTGATAAGAGAAAGGAGATGAATCTTATACATTACTTTATATTCTTTGATCAGGTGAGTTTTGTCCTCAAATTTGGCTCCTTGGATATTCCAGCAAACAATATTTATCATTTGGCCTGGTAGGGACTTAGTTGATGGCGTCTCCAAGTCCTATGGACTAGCTGCTCTCTTTAAATTAGGACTCCTCCAAGTCTTCAGGGCCTCCCTCGAAGTTCAGAATGCATCTTACTTCATTAGTATTGTTTGCATTCACAAATAATTGTGCTAGTTTCCCTTTTTTTGGCTCTCGTCCAGGGCTAATTTGCACTGGTTGGTAGATGATCTTTCTGTACTGGAGGAAGACACCACATGCCTCCATTTCTTTTTCACCCTAAGAAAAGCTAGAAGGGCTCATTTTGGACATGGTAGTGCTTCTCTCAAACTGGAAGGGGGTGGATGGTTCACGGCCTTCACTCATGTCGTCGTCAACCAAGACTCCTGATGTGTATTGGGTGGCTAGCGGTGGCATGCTAGAGGGTGAGCCAGGGATTGTTCTTGCTTTCTCTGTGTTACTTGATTGTTTTCTAGAACCTTTTTTCTTATGCTTTCAGTTTACCACAATTTCCCAATTGCCTCACCAACCCCTTGTTCCTTGGCTTTCGAGGTGTTGGTGACCGCATCCTCCTAATTACCAACATTGTATGAGTCTTTGGCTTGCTTGCTTGGTTTCTTGGGAGGTTTTCACTACTCTGGTTTTTTGGCGTGGATTGTCTGGGAGTAGGGTGTTGCTATTATCATAGACCATTGAGGTCGATGCCAGCAGAGGATTGAAGGTCGAAACAAAGGCACACTCTTTGTGTGCATGACCTACCCTTCTATGTCGCATACATATGACATGCATGTTCTCATATTCAATATGGAATTGTTCCTTGTTAACTGAGACCACCAATAATAGAGGATTATATGTGTCAAATTCAACAGCAACACGTGTGAACTTTCCTTCGTGCCCTGCCGTCATGGTGTCGTCAATCTTGATTGTTTTTTCAATTAGGTATCCCATACTGACCAAAAGTTGTGTTTGATAGAGATAGATTGGAAGATCTGGAATTCTCGACCAAACCATGATCTTACATGGGATAGGGTTAGACAACTTGAAGTTGGGGGACCAGGATTGAATGGATAAATAATTGCCAAATATGGTCCAAGGGATCCCTATCATGGCAGTGACAAAGTCGGCTTGATTTGTAAGTTGGATGATATAATAGCCCATCTCCATGTCTATCACCCTGAACATCTCAGTAGGCTTCCAAAGTGCCTGGAGTCTAGAAACTAGTACTTGGAATCTGATATTGATGCCGATGAATTTAACCACAACTGCAAATTTTCATGCTTCGAGGAGTGGTTGGATGGCGGTCGGATTAGACGTGATAGCTGGGATCATGTTGTCGCGATCAACAGATATGTCTTCTAGTCAGATCATGTTTGGTGAAGCTCTCTGGATGGAAGGGGGGATCCATAGGTCTACGCGGCCGGTGGCTGTAGCATAGGAGCATGGCCAGTCATTGACTCTCACATTCTCATGCGCATTGGTTGAGGGTGATTCTCCTCTAGCAACTGTGGGGGAAACATCAGTAGATGCTTCAGCGGATTGGGGTGCATTACCCGGAGTCACAGAGCTTGGGTGAGGAGGTATTCCACCTTGGGAATAGCTTCCTCATTCTCTAAAGCAATTGTCCACTAGTACAGATATCACCTTTAGCGTTGGTTAAATATGACTTTAGCAGTCGGTTTCCAAGCGACACCCAAGTGGGTGACACTAAATGTAGACTCCTTCAGCGTCAGTTTCATAACTGAAGCGACAAAGCCATCCCCCAATTGAAAACCCAAAAAACACGCCAGCATGGGGCCATATGCGTTGGTTATCAAGTCATAAATGACACCACATCCCATCCTAAAAAAAAATTGGCCCCAGGTTAGACCATAGGTGTTGGTTAGCAACATAAAACCGACTATGTAGACCTAAAATTATTCATGGTACCAAACAGTAACCGACACCATTAGGGAACAAAGACTTCGGTTAACTATTAATCACTGACGAGTTAAGTTTTTGTTTTCAGTTTCTTTTTTAATTGATGACTTTGTTTTAATTTTTTTTCTTATCAGCTTGCAGGCCTGCTGTCCGACTAGTCAGTAGGATGCATAACCCGCAGTTCAGTTTTGAACTGTAGTTTACAGCATCCATTGATTTTAGCCAACAACAGGCCACAAACCTACAAAATTAACAAGGATGGACAATTAATATGGAATGATTCACACACATGTATAAGCACATTTCATATAATTTCATCACACACATGTATAAGAACATTTCATATGATTTCATCACACACATGTAGAAACCTATAGTTCCATTTCATTCATCCATTTCATATTCACACACATGTAGAAACCTACAGTTCCATTCATTTCATCTCTTTTCATATTCAGACACATGTAGAAACATTCATGTATTCATCTTCACACACATATGTATATAGATAAGACAATTCAAAAAAAATCATTCAGACATGTATATATGTGTGTCTTTCAAACTTTAACATGTCATCAAATATAGAAATAATTATTACAATAAAGTTTAGAAATATCATTCTTTATCATTATCATCATCATCATCGCCATCAGTATTCCAATGATAATAAAAAATTCCCACTACTTGTAAGGATTTTTCCCATTGTTCTCTTACATCATTTAATTCATCCATCGTATAGGGAGTATGTACATCTAATAACTTTTCACCTGTAGTGAAGTCACTGGTTTCAAACACCTACAAAGAGAATGACATATATATATATATATATATATATATATATATATATATATATATATATATAATTAATAATATAAAATAAGATTGATATATTTCATATTATCTAGTGAGACTATATATAATACATGTTGTATGGTATCACTTTCCATTACATCATGTTTGATAATTAGGTCCATATATCGCATCACATAGTATGCACATTCCCAGCTGTTGTTTTGTGTAGCACACTATAAATTGAAACATACAAATGTTAACAAATACAAACAAGCATAGTTCACATAAATAATATATACATTGGAGTTAGGAAATTACTTTCACATTCTCCCAAAGTAGCGGTTTCTTTGTATTGGCAATGTTTCCTCTAGCTTTTTTGAACGCGTTTAAAGCCCTACATTTTAATGTAACACATTAAATTGCATTATTAAATAATAATGTAATAATAGATGTTAATGGATATAAAATATGAAAGATTTCTCATGTGAATAATGGCCTTTTCATTGAGTGTCCATATAATGAGTCTAATTCCTTCCCCGAAGGATCTAGATAATAAATAGTCCACATCTTGGGGACAATAACCAGTAACTCCCAATGCGTAGCACTAGAGGTAAGAAAGTTAAAAATTAATAACTCAAAATCCACAATAAAAATGTAATTTTCTTAAGTCCAAATTATAAGCAAAGTAAACTTACTCAACATTGAATGGAGATATTATCACCGACTTCCTTTTTTTACCAAAATGTTTAAAAGTGGCAGAGCAGTTTGGGGTAACTGAAGAAGGCTCTTTATCTACACGACTGATCAAAGATGGAACTAGAACTCCCACATGGGAAAATGAAAAATCTTTATAGATCGTGTGTATGTTGCTACAAAACATGTATTACATATGCATTAATATATAAGAAACCAGATCACCGTATATAAAACAAGGTATATGTATATATAAATAAGATGTCACCATATCCATAGATCTATCATAGATGTATTCAACAAATCATAATGAAACAACTCCAAAATATCTTGTATAAATAATTTTTTATCGTATGATTCGCCTGCAACATCCACCAAAATAGAAACATTTATATGAGAATTTGGGTTATGTTCTCCTATCCATACTGCCATACCCTTACAATTAGGACCTAATGAGTCATATAGGTCCCTTGGAAGCCAACAAGGTACTTCAGGAGGAGGCGCAGGTGGAGGTTGAGTTGTAGCGGATTTCTTCCTTTTGACATGTATATATAATTTTAGATCAATTGACTAGCTCATATATACACGCTAATAATTAACGTAATGTAAATTTACCATACAATATCAGTACAGATGAAATCCTCTTCGGGCCACAATATCACTCCACCTTTTGCTTCACCTAGCATTTTAGAATCTGGGTGGGCATATGGCAATGGAAGATTTGTCCACTGGTAGAGTACAAGTCTCGGGTTCACACGAACCGCACCATCTGGTACTGGAGTGCCATGAAACATGTCCCCTAGAAGGGGGGGTAAGCCCCAGCCTCTACAATGATAAATTCTTTTCTTTTTAGATGGCATGACTTCATCCCCTACAAATTTACATAAAGTATGTTATATACATATATATAGAAACATATCAACTTGAAAATACTAGCTACTATGTCATAAAAATACTTACAGCGGACGTACTAGGTGGTGGGTCTATAGGATTATTCTCAACCACCTCTACAGTAGGAGAAGAGTGGGACGCCATAGGTATTGCCTGAGTGGCAGTAAGAGACGCATGCCACTTGCCCATTGCTTCATGGACTCTCCTATTAATTAACTCATCTACCTATACATGGAAAAAAGAAATGCTAGCTTTTGATTATTGAATTCACTTTTGCAATAACATTCTAAAAAAGAATAGGTTACCTCAGCTTTTGAAAATCCCACTTTTGGGACATGTTTGCGTTGTGATAGACCAAAGAACACTTTTATGCCCACACTAGTGCCTACACCCCTAACACGTCTAGGATGCTCTGGGTTACCAAGAGCAACTGTCAATTCATCCCTTATGCCCTCAAGGATGAACTTTCCTTGCTTCCTCTGCTCGTGAAGCACCTGCTAATCACCATCAATAGAAATTGGTAAGTAAACATAATAATCAATATCGATTGCTTTGAGAGTTGAATTTTACCATTTTTGCAGCTGCCTCAGTAGTTGCGGCTTTGGTTATTTCTCCTTTCTTGTTTTGCCTCCCAGCTATCCACACAGTATGGCAACACAGAGGTGTGGGAGTAATAGTAGAGGACTCCCCAGTCTCCTGAGTAGCAGCAGACTCATTAGCAGCAACAACCTGTAGTCTTCGGCAAACGTCTGTGTAGCCTTTTGGAACCATCATGTGGTCATGCTCATTCAGTGCACGCTTTGCTCTTTGAGCATCATTGATAGCCTTATTAGTAAGCACATTGATTTGATTAGCAACACTAAAGGTCAATCTTGAATAGGTGAATACATAAGAATGTATATTAATTAAATTGGGAGTGGCGTTTAATACCTTGAATTCATCAATTTTTCTTTTGGCAACAAACTCCTCCTAGTCATTGGGGTCCAGGTAGTTCCATTTCTCAATGGTTGAATTCTTCCTCTTCTTAGCATCTTGTATGTAATCTCAGGTGAGATTTGTCCTGTAGTTCCTTAGGACCCTCCCACAATGTTGCATCACGCATTTAAGATGCATGCTTTCATCTAGTTCAAATATACTCTGCAAAATTTCATATATTGAACTAGTATCCTAAAAATTAGTAATCTGCAAAACAAAATTACAAATAATAATAACTCACGTATAATTCCTTCCATAATAAGTCTTTCTTCCCCTTAGGAACTTTATTCCAAGATTCTACATTCGGACTACAATGGCTATGAGTAAAAACCCCAAGATATGAAATAAATGAGTTGCAGTTCACTCCAACTGGATTTCCTACATGATCAAAATCCATAGCCAGTTTGGGTTCATTGCCCCTTTGTTGTACTAACTTGTTCATCATAGTGATGTCCCTCACTTTTTGAATTTTTTTTGTTGCTCATCAAGTGCCCCAAGTTCTTCAGGGGGTACATCATCAACCTAAAATTTAACAAAAAAACACACTTACATGATACAACTTATAAATGGACATATAGATAGAAATATAGGATATATTTTAAAAACTTACATTGTGAGGCACCACATTGATATCCTCACCCTCAGGTTATCATACTCATGCTCAGTCATCTGAAATTGTCATTAAAAAATCAAACATTTAACATTTAACATAACTAGAAGATAATAAAACATTGTAAAGTTCACATTCATAAAAATAAAACATGTAAAAAAAGCATGCATCTAATACTACGATCTTTTATCAATTAACATTCCTTCGGTGTGATCTCCATGCACATACAAGTCATCATTAGCTTCAATATTTGGTGGTGTTGGCCACCTAACTGAGAATGGACTCGAGTCATCATACTTATCATAGTACTCTTCTTCATCTATAGGGTCTTCAATGAACTATCTTTTACCATGAAGAACGACCGACCATTTATCATTTGCAGGATCATTGATATAAAATACTTTTTTTTTCTGTGATGCCAATATGAATGGTTCATCCTTCTCGCCAATCTTTTCAAATTTCACTAATGTGAAACACAATTCATCCACTATAAATCCTTTGGTGTTATCAACCCAATTATATTTAAAGAGTGGAATTCTAAAATCTACATAGTCAAACTCCCATATGTCTTCAATGATATTGTAATATGACATTTTAGCTTCATGTGGACTCTTATCCTTTGCACTTGCAAAAAATAATGAAGTCGCTTGAAGGGTGACCCCACTATTTTGGACAATGCTCTTATCATCTTGACGCTTTGCATAATATGAGAACCCATTTATGTCAAACCATTCATAAGACATAACATTAAATTTTGGTTTAAAGGCAAGGAATTTGATATTTTTGCAAAGATTATTTGGTGTTTGAGATAGTTGATGTAAGACTTTATCTTCAAACCACATAATAAATGTCCTATTATGCTCTCTAGCAAGCCACATTGAATTGGCTCGAGGACATTGTTTCTTGATGAAATTGGAATCTTCCTCGATATAAACACTCACTTCATCGATGTTTTGTAAAATATACAAGTGATCTTGTTCCAACTGCTCAAAGTTGATTACTTTCATCCATGATCCCAAAATTCCTTTGCCAGAATACTCCTCAATATTCTAACAGGAGCATCATTACCACTCTGAAAGTCATTGCAAAAATCCATAACCTCTCTCACCACATAACCCTCAATAATACTCCCTTCAGGCCAATAATGGTTTCGAACATCACCTTTAAAAATGCTCATGTATCATTCAAAGGGATATATCCAATGCAAGAAAATTGGTCCCAACATTTTCACTTCCCTAGTCAAGTGGACAATAAGATGTACCATGATATCAAAGAACGAAGGAGGAAAATACATCTCAAGCTGAATTAGGGTAACAACCACTTCTCTTTGTAGCTTATCGAGAGTATCAGGATCAATAACTTTGTTGCACATATTATTGAAAAAGAAACAAAGTCTGGTTATTGCAAACCTTAAATGTTGTGGCAGTATAGATCAAATTTCCACAGGCAATATTTGTTGCATTAGAGTGTGACAATCATGAGATTTAACACCTATGAACTTCAGATCTTTCATTGATATCAATCTACGGATGTTGGATGAGTAACCTTGTGGCACCTTAACATTTATCAAGCAATCACAAAAAGCTTTCTTCTCCTTTCTAGACAACGTGTAACAAGCAGGAGGTAAGTATTTTCTCTGATTGCAACTAACTACTTATGTTAATTTTTTCCTTATTCCCATTTCATGTAGGTCCATTCTGGATTTTATCCCATCTTTAGTCTTACTTGGTATATTCAACAGAGTACCAATGACACTATCACAGATATTTTTCCAAACGTGCATGACATTGATACAATGCCTGACTGCCAAAGAACTCCAATAAGGAAGATCCCAAATTATTGACTTCTTCTTGAATAAAGATTTTTCACTCTATGTGCCCATGGTACATTGTGATCTCTTACCAAATTCATTGACAAAGTCTTTTACTCTTTCATAAACAACCTCCCCTGGTATAGGTTTAGGTGCACTTTGTTCCTCATTCCATCCATTGAACGCTTTACGCAACCTACAGTACGGATGGAATTTTAGAAGAAACCTTTGATGACCAAGATATACAGTCTTGCCGCCATGTTTTAGTCGTATTGAATCAGTGTTATATTCACATATAGAGAACACTTTAGATCCTTTGACACTATATTCAGACAAATTCCCATATGTTGGAAAGTCATTAACAGTGCAAAATAACATATCATGCAAATGAAATGTCTCTCTTCATGAAGCATCATAGGTCATCCCACATTCACCCCAGAGTTTCTTTAAGTCATCAATCAGAGGTTCAAGATAAATGTCGATATCATTTCCAGATTGTTTAGGGCCCTATATCAACAATGACAACATAACGTACTTATTTTTCATACACAATCAGGGAGGAAGATTGTATATAACAAGCATAACTGACCAAGTGCTATGTTGGCTACTCAATGTCCCGTACGGATTCATCCCATCTGTACATAGCCCAAGTCTTAGATTCATGACTTCTTCACCAAATTTAGGGTACAATAGATCAATTTTCTTCCATTGGGGGGAATCAAACGCATGTCATACGATCCCATCATTATTTTTCTTAACATCTGCATACCACCTCAAATTCTTTGCATCTATCAAATTGGCAAACAATCGTTGAAACTGTGATATTATACGTAGATACCACATCGCCTTAACAGGAGAACCAGTTTTGGACTCCCCCGAAGTCATCATTTTATACCTTGACACACCACATTTTGGACAATCTTTCAAATCCACATAGTCCTTTTGAAATAATACACAATCATTCGGGCGTGTGTGTATCTTCTTGTCCTCCATTCCCATTGGGCACAACAATTTCTTTAATTGGTATGTTGAGATTGGCAGCTCATTTCCTTTAGGAAGAATTTCTTTCAACAAAGACAACAATGACGTGAAGCTCTTGTCGCTCCATCTATTGTTAGCTTTCAGCTTATACAATGTCAACACAGTGCTAAGCTTTGTAAACTTAGTACAACCTGTGTATAATGGTCTCTCAGCATCATACACAATGTTTCTAAATATGGGAGGTGGATTGGTGTGCTCTACCCCACAACTATCCAGCATTGCATCAACGATGTCTACTAGAACCGGTTCGCTCACATCTATGTCATCAGAGGCAATTTCTTCTTCCACACAAGCACTGCTATCGACATCTATTGATTTTAAGTTTGAAATTTCTCCATGACAGTGCCATTTACTATAGCCTCGTACAATCCCATTGCACATGACATGACTTTTGATTTTGTCACCAGTGCTGACTTTCAAGTTGTTACCGCAATGCCTACATGGACAGTAGAACCTATCTATACGTTGTTTCCTATGTTCCTCGGAAAATCTAATAAACTAATCAAGACCAAAAATAAACTTTGGGGTGCATCGATTTGGAATGGACATCCATGATCTACCCATTCTATGATCAAAGAGAAAACAAGTATATATTAGGGTTTAGGGTTAAAAGATTAGGGTTTTGGGTTAAAAAATTAGGGTTTATGGTTAAAAGTTTAGGGTTGAGGGTGTTATATATAATAAATGTGTACCACCTATCCCATTCTTGATCACCTAATCTCACTAGTAAGTTTATAATGTGTATTCAATTTTCAAGAAATTTTGGCAGCATTTCATAACAGTTCTCCAAGTACACTGATGTACATGGGAAAATGACCACCGACATATGTACTTAGAGAAATGGGGAAGTGCTGAAAAAACATCATGAAAACCAAATACACATTATACACTTACATCCTAAGTGAGATTAAGTGTTCATATCCTAGGTTTTGTGTAATATCATTTAATTCAATTCATTCTTCCATTTGGATAAGTTCATTCATTCATCATTAACCCAAATCAATCATTAATAATCAACTACACAATTTTGAAGAACAATTATGTGGCATTCAACTCATAAAAATAAGATTAACTATGCAGAAGCGTTTCGTTAGCAGCGGAATTACTGAAAATCACTAAAAATTAAAACCATTTATCAAGATATCCATTCACAGGAAAACTCTTTCACTTAGAACCAAAGTAAAACATTACATATGAGTTCATATATATATACATTACATGCAACATTGCACCTCGAGGCATACATGCACAAAATCTCATATCAAAGTATCAAAACACTAACTCCTAGGACCCGAGAGTACAAAGACGACTCATACGACTAACTACACAAGACTAGACAGCCAATGTCTCCACTTGATGGATCACTGATGTCCCTGTGTCTACTGCTGCTGCTCTTCTCCTGCAGAAGAGTTTTTGCCTTGATGTCTGCGTCTACCTAAAAACATTAGATCCCACGGGGTTGAGACAATTATAAAAATGGCCCCAGCGGGATATATAACTCTTCGCCAAAACATTGTCATTGCAGTTTAAATAGAAATAAACTGAACAGTGGGATAATATAATTCAATAGCAGATAATCAACATCTGTACAAATTAGAGCAACATTCTTATGCAAGTATTTCAGTTATAAATTGATAAAGCAGCATGTATCATATTCAATATGATTTAAAGGAACATAAGTATATCTATGTATCAAGGACATGCTAAGAAATATGACATCAACCAGTGGTTCTCGCATTTCAATCTTATGAAATTACGCTACACGGCTGATTATATTTTACAAACAGATTTAAGCTCTAAGGAGATGAGGTATACCACTCATACTCCAACCGACCATTTCTAGAATCGAAATTAATACCATAAATAGGTCAATGGAAGAGTCGAATTCCCATGACCTCCCACATCCTGGTTAGCACAGGACTACAAGCAGGATTGTGTTGACTGGTCAAATAGCTTTCTAGGGTATATTGGAACTTCGCTATAGAGTTACAGCGTCAACTGCACTCTCATCGGCAATTGAGGGCATCAATCTTTATCTCCATCGACCTGACATAAAATAACATTGGGAGATTAATGGTACATTCATCCCAACCATTGGGAGATTTAAGATACATCTATCCCGACACATGAAGGATTGAGAGGTCTAATGTTTACCTTCCCTCAATCTCTTCACCTGGACGTAAGGATATTTTTTCCCATTTACCCCCACATATTCAAAATATGTGAATTCCAAGAATTCCATAGAAAACATGTTTCACCATCACCAACTGCTGACGATGATGGATCTATGGTCAGAGCACTACATGAATAGATTTCAATTGATTAATTAAGTACATTTTCATATTCTTTTAGCATCAGGAAAGTTCTCAAACAAAACTTATTATGACAATGTTATAAAGAAACATGTACTATTTTCATTAATTACTTAACAATCTTTAAAAGGCATTGGGGACTCAGTCCCTTATTTCAAGGCTGGGAATTATCATCCCTTCACAATTTCATCACCATAATCATATGGCCCTGGGTAATTAAACCATTGATTCATCATTAAGAATTGTTACCACTTTTCCAGGTAACCATCACCCTCAGGTCAATTGACCAAGGCAAACATGATACTTGCTATTACAAGCATCACACACGGTACTTGAGGCCCATTAACTCTCTTGTTACCTCTTACCAGGCAGCAAGGTATATTATGGCACTCAAGGCATAGTCACAATAGTGAATTAAACATCATAGTTCATACTTGGCCATGATCATTATTTCAATATACATGCATGGTTAGCACAGATGATAACAGTGATATCAATTGCATATCGGAACCATGTACAACAAATGTGAATTCACTATTCATGGGTAACACCACTATTCCCTCTCCAGGGTTAGGGTTTCCCATTTCATGTCACATGGGGATAATCATCCCATTATCACATCAAAGATATGGTTTATCACCATATTGCCCAAGCATAGAGTTTGTTAAGCATTACGTAGCATTACTCTGGATTTGAGTTCCACAGAACATCAAACATTATGGTTTCTCATGAAACCATCCTTAGTCAGGGTTTCACATAAATTTCACCCTAGAAAAGGATTTACATTCAATAATCCATAATTAGGGTTTACTACTCATCCCAATCAGGGTTTCATGTTCCATCACCCATAATTAGGGTTTACTATTCATCCCAATTAGGGTTTCATGCTCCATCACCCATAATTAGGGTTTACTATTCATCCCAATTAGAGTTTCATGTTCCATCACCCATAATTAGGGTTTACTATTCATCCCAATCAGGGTTTCATGCTCCATCACCCATAATTGGGGTTTACTATTCATCCCAATTAGGGTTTCATGTTCCATCACCCATAATTAGGGTTTCCTATTCATCCCAATCAGGGTTTCATGTTATAATTGCCCTGGATTAGGGTTAAGGTTCAACAACTTTGTCAATTAGGGTTTATGTTCATGATTAGGGTTTCATGATCTCTTTACTTAAGGATCATACCCTTAGTCACCACATGAATCATACTCATGTATTAACTCCATATTATCACCCTCTCAACTTGATTAGGTTATATTAACCCTTTAGTCAAGTACATACAACTATGATTAACATAGTGTACCAAGTCATTGATCTTATAAACAATTAGGGTGTATCCCTAATTGACACTAATCACTTCGGTACTCTTAGGGTTTTAACCTCTTTACCTTCATTCATTAACATTACTAACCATCATTGGATAATTAGGACTATCATTACCTTCATTATCCAAATGATTGAACCACTAACAACTTCCATGCGGTTTTGAAGTTTCATCACCAAACAGTTTTGAAACCATTTGCCACCAAACAGTTTTGAAACCATTTGCCACCAAACGGTTTTGAAACCGTTTCACCCCAACCGGTTTCAAGACCGTTTGGTCTCAATCGGTCTCAAGACCATTCGGGCCAAATCAGTCCCAAAACCGCAAGGGCTCACTAGGTCATTACTCCATCAAATCAATTTCCAATTGCACCATTGAATTGATCATTGATTATTCAATTGAAGGGTTCATCAATATAAACCATTAGATCATCATCCATGGGTCAAGGATCAACCACTAACCCACCAAATGGTTTTGAAACCATTTGGTCCCAAATGGTCTCAAGACCGTTTAGGCTCAAACGGTCTCAAGACCGTTTGACCCAAATTGTCTTGCAATCATTAGGACCAATCAAAGATTTCTTCAATCAACTTGATTAGGGTTTCCATTTAAAGGATAGTGCATACATTGGATCAATCAATTGAGTCCATTGGATCATCATCCAGCAAGTGATTAAGTTCAAACCTCAAACGGTCAACTAAACCAAATGGTCAACTCATCCATGCGGTTTGGAGTCCAACATTACCAAATAGTTTGCAAACCGTTTGGTCTCAAACGGTTTGGTGAAACTGTTTGGACCAAAGGTCCAAGACCGTTTGCTCTTGATTTTTAATTAAGGTGTGTGCTTATGAACATGTTATCATCTTCAACCTTTAGACTCACGGAACTACTGCCATTATCCATGGAAATTCCATTAATCAAGCAAGCCTATTACAATAATAACAATTAACTCATTTGCATGAAGAAATTGAATTCAATGACAAAGATTAAGGGTTTAAGTTATATATCCCACCTTCAAATCTGATCCCAAGCTCCAAGCTTCACGGATCCAATGGTGTTTGAAGCTCTAGCAACCTCCCTAGGTCGTTTCTCAAGCTTTTGAAGTGAAAGGATCGGCTAGGGTTGAAGATAGAGTGAAGAAATGAAGAAATTATACATTTTTTTATGATTTCCACCATGAAATCATGAAGAACGAAGGTGAAGGACTTACCAACAGGTTGGGAGCGTCCTTCCTGCTATTCTTATCTCTCTTGGTCAATTTTGCAAGCAAGGAGAAGAAAGGAATCGAAAAAGATCCTTAGGTGGGTTAGAAAAGGCTCTTTTATAAGAAAATTGATGAAAGAGAAAATATTTTATAAAAATCAATTAATTCCAAAAATGTTGCTACCACTTCCTCCTTGGTTTTATTGCATGCAAATGCAACTCAATCCCACCGAGATCCCTTCCATTATCCATGGATTAAGGGAAAAGAAAATAAGCACCTTAATCCCTTATAATATTAATATATCTTTTTGAGTGGAAATTATTTTCCTTATAATAAGGTGAGTGGAATTTCACCTCCTTAGGATATTTTCAGTCCTTTAAAAGCTCAAGGACGTCCACACACACATATGAATTCCACCATTTTAATTTTGGTTGAAGGCCCTTCAATTATTTTATTTATTTTTGCATTAATGTTTCCATTATGCTTAAATCTTGATTATTTTAATATCAAGATTCTCTCTCCTTCAACTTAATTCAAATAAGGCGCCCCTCTCATTTTATTTGCTCCATATGATGATAAGAAACGTTAGGGACCTTATTGAAGTGGTAAATTACATATTGCACCATAGGTTTTGGGTAAATTGCACATTACACCAAAACTAGGTTTTCATGCACAAACATTGCTTTATCAGCTCTTTCTTGGTATTCAGGCTATCACAAGCCATACCTCTACATCATCTTCACTCTCATGATGCTTTGTCACATGAGGAACATATTATAATGCACAAATTGCAAATAAACCCCTCAACTTGGGTAATTTGCACTTTAGTCCAAAATAGGCAAAATATTGATTTCAACAATATTCAAAAAGGACTAAAATTGTAATATAAGTTCCTCTTGAGCCTTAATTACTTTTAAAAGATAAGAGCATGCATATAATCACTTTTATTAAGAAAAAAACCTAGGGTTAATTCATAACCCAGGTCAGGGATGTTACAAGTTTATCCACCCCTTACAATGATTTCTTCCCCGAAATCATCAACAAAACATTAACATAAAAGAGTAGGATATTTCCTCCTCATCTCATCCTCTAGTTCCCACGTAGCTTCTTCAATGCCACGGTGATTCCAGAGGACTTTTACAAAATTAATGTCTTTCTTTTTCAACTTCTTGATTCTTCTGTCAAGAATCAACATTAGCCCTTCCACATAAGATATGTCATCATTTAGTTCTACCTCCACAGGTTGTAGAACTAACTCAGTGTCAGGATGACACTTTCTCAACATAGAGATATGAAACACTGGGTGCAATCTATGCAACTCAGGTGGTAACTCTAGCTTATAGGCTACCTTTCCCATCCTTTCAATGATCGGATAAGGCCCCATAAATCTCAGAGCTAACTTCGCTTTCTTTCCAAATCTCAAGATACCTTTCCAAGGTGAAACCTTGAGGTACACCCTGTCTCCGACTTGGAATTCTAAGGGTCTACGATGCTTTTCAGCATAGGATTCATGTCTATTCTAGGTTGTTTTCAACTGTTGTTGTATGATCTTTATCTTCACAGTTGTTTGTTGAACCAGCTCAGGACCCAAAAGTTAATATTCACCAGTTTCATACCAACATAGGGGAGATCTGCAATGTCTACCATACAAAGCCTCATATGGTGCCATCTCTAAATTGTTTTGATAGCTATTATTATAAGCAAACTCTATCAAGCTCATATGTAGATCCCAACTCCCCACAAACTGAAGGACACATTCCCTAAGCAAGTCCTCCAAAGTTTGTATCGTCCTCTCAGACTTTCCACCTGTCTGAGGATGAAAAGTTGTACTAAACCTCAGCTGAGTGCCCGAAGCTTTATGAAGTTGTTCCCAAAAACGACTCCTAAACTGAGGACCTCTGTCAGAAACTATGGTAACTGGTATCCCATGCAGCCGCACTATCTCATCTATGTAGATTTGTGCAAACTTCTCAGCTGTATAGGTTTTCTTGACAGGTAAGAAATGTATTGTCTTTGTCAACCTATCAACTATCACCCAAATGGAATCATGACTTTTGGTTGTTCTAGGCAAACCAACCACCAAGTCCATAGTTACATGATCCCACTTCCATTTTGGTATAGGCAGGAGTTGCATTGTTCCTACGGGCTTCTGATGTTTAGCTTTAACCTGTTGACACACCGGGAACCGCATAACAAACTCAACAACATCCTTCTTCAAACTAGGCCAGCAATACATATCTTTTAAGTTATGATACATCTTGGTGCTCCCTGGATGCATAACATACATTGAAGAATGAGCCTCTTCCAGAACTAACTTTCTTAAGTTGTCAACATTAGGTACTACCATCCTACCATGGTAACAGACTACCTGATCATCAGAATCATGGAAACCATCCCACTTCTCACTGCCATACTCTGACTTGATCTGCTGAATCATAGAATCAGTCTGTTGTGCTTCTTTAATCTGCTGTCTCAGAGTTGGTTTTATGTGCATCTCAGCCAACAACCCGGCTAATAATGACACTTTAAGCTGTACATTGTTTTGCCTCAAGGAGATAAACATATCTCTTTTAAAGCATACTAAGGAGTTTAATTGTGATTTATCTAGGGTTGGTGTTGCTGATTTTCTACTTAGTGCATCAGCAACCACATTGGCTTTCTCTGGATGATAATCAATTGTACAATCATAGTCCTTGATTAACTCCATCCAGTGGTGTTGCCTCATGTTAAGCTCATGCTGAGAAAAGATATACTTAAGATTCTTATGGTCTGTGAAAATCTAGAATGTCTCTCCATAGAGATAATGTCTCCAGATCTTCAAGGAATGGACCACAACAACTAACTCTAGATCGTGTGTCGGATAATTCTCCTCATGTTTCTTAAGATGTCGAGAAGCAAAAGAAATCACTTGCTTATCCTAAATCAACACACATCCTAAGCCATTCTTAGATGCATCACAGAAGACTATGTACCCCTTTCCGTGCTCAAGTAGCACCAACACAGGTGCACTTGTCAACCTTTCTTTCAGCAACTAGAAAGATTGTTGACACTTGTCATTCCAGACAAAAGGAATCTCCTTCCTTGTCAACTTGGTCAGGGGTAAGGCTATTGAACTGAAGTTCTTAATGAACCTCCTATAATAGCCTGCCAGTCCTAGGAAACTTCTTATCTCTATCGGTGTCTTCAGTTGCTCCCATTGCAGGATAGATTCCACCTTCTTAGGATCAACACGGATACCTGAGGCAGATATTATGTGTCCAAGAAAGGAAACTTCTGGAAACCAGAACTCACATTTGCTAAACTTAGAAAATAACTTATGCTCCCTTAGCAAAGTCAGAGCTTGGCAAAGATGTTGCTCATGTTGTTGAGCATCTCTACTATATATCAGGATGTCATCTATAAAGACAACAACATATTGATCCAAAAAAGGTCGAAAGATTCTATTCATGAGTTCCATAAATGCAACTGGTGCATTAGTTAGTTCAAATGACATAACTGTGAACTCATAGTGACCATACCTTGTCCTAAAGGCAGACTTAGGTATGTCACCCTCCTTGATACGTAACTAATGGTATCTCAACCTCAGATCTATCTTAGAAAAGGTAGTCGCACCACGCAACTGGTCAAACAAGTCATCAATCCTTGGTAGAGGATACTTGTTCTTTATAGTTACCTTGTTTAACTGTCTATAGTTAATGCATAACCGCATCGACCCATCTTTTTTCTTAACAAAAAGGACTGGAGCACCCCATGGTGAAGTACTCTGTCGGATAAAACCCTTCTCAAGCAACTCTTGCAATTGTTTCTTGAGCTCTACCATTTCAGCAGGCGCCATCCTATACGGTGTTTGTTCTATTAGTTGTGTGCCCGGGATTAGATTTATTTCAAAATCAATCTCTCGGGGTGGCGGAACACCTAGAAGTTCTTCAGGAAAAACATCTTCAAATTCCCTGACTACAGGAACTTCGGTAGGATGAGGGCTTTCCATTGTGGTATCAACCACATGGGCTAAGAATGCAAGACATCCTTATCTCATCAACCTCTCAGCTACCATGGCTGACACAAGACATGTTGGAAGAATCTTTCTATCTCCCTGAAAGATCCATGTGTCACCACCATCTGTGAACACAGCTTTCTTGGAACTACAATCCAAGACAACCTTATACTTCTCTAAGGTGTCCATCCCAAGGATTATATCAAAACCCTGCATCTCAAGTGGTATAAGATCCACTTGAATGCGGTGATCAGAAAAGAAAAGATTGCAGGGAGAACACACCTCCCGTAATACTGTAGATCCCATCAAAGGTGTCTCTAATAGCAAGCTATCTGCTCTATCACTAACAATCATATTACAGTCATCAATCACTTCTCGAGTGATGAAAGAGTGTGTAGCACCCGGATCAATTAACACAGATACGAAGCAGGATAAAGACATGTCAGAATAAAGCAATTCCATCTGACCTGTCACAACTCGAGGGTGGACTACTGCTTCAGGCTGGTTCATAGAATAGAACCTAGTTGTCGCTTGTTGTTGACCTTGTGCCTGATTATTGGATGTTGAAGAACCGGCTTGGGACACTGGTCCACGTCCTCTAGCACCACTTCTAGGCTGTTGCCTCTGAGAGACCTGCTGACTCTGCCTTGATTGTTGGGTCACATTCCTGACTTTCTTAGGATAGTCTCTCACCACATGGCCTTGTTTTCCACATCTATAACAGGTTATATTCCCCCTTGGTGGTCTAGGTGGTCCTGTTACTAACATTGAGGCTGAGCTAAGAGCTCCCTTTGGTGGTAAACTACGGTTTCTACCCTTACTTGACGTCCACTGTTTCTGGGTATTAAACCTTGGTGGTGGTGTAGGCACAGAATACCTTGGTTTCTTAAAACTCCCAGTACTATGTCCTTGAAACTGTGGGTATTCCTTCTTACCCTTGATCTGTCGCTTCTCAATTACAGACCTCTCTATACGTCTTACAGACTCCACAAAAGTGGAAAACCTCTCCCGGATCTCTAAAGCAAACATCGGAGTGGTTAATTCAGCGTTCAGCCCCTTCTCAAAATGTGGAATTCTCTCCTCATCATTAGATGTCATGTGCGGATAGAACTGCAACAACTCCATGAACCTAGCCTGATACTCGCTAATGTTCATTGGTCCTTTCTTAATTCTCTCAAATTGAGAGATATTCTCATCTAGATACGTCTTGGGAATGTATCTAGCGACGAATTCACGCCTGAATTCATCCCATCCAATCACAACTCCAGGTCTTTTACCCTCCTTAATGGTCCACCGGTGGCCGTCACTCCCTTTGAGGAGATATACAGCATGTCTGACCCTTTCATCATCAGGAATCATGAGGAGTCTGAAGGATTTCTCCAACTCAGTCAACCATAGATCAGCATCTGCTGCATCGACTGTACCAGCATACTCTAAGGCCCCTACCCTCTTCAGCCTTTCAAAAGTCTTGTCGGCACCATGTCTTTCATCATGGGGTGGTGCCCTAGGTGCAGGTACTGGCATTCTATCCGTCATGTGGGTCATAGATGCCATAAACTTCCCGAACATATCCTAGAAGGTTGGGTTCCCCATATCAGCTGGGTTGAACTGGGGTTGTTCAGGTACATGTTCCTCCATGTCCTGGTCTCTTGCACCTCCTCCCGATGCAGCAACACTGCTCTCAGCAGCATGTTCATCATGTGACCCAGACATCTTTAGTTCTTCTTCTCCTATATGAGTAGAAGACACTATTAGATAAATTGGAAGACACTAGAACAGACTCAACTACCTTAATCCTATGTCTCTGTAGACTCAGCAAACCTAGAGCTCTGATTTGTGGCATTCAACTCATAAAAACAAGATTAACTATGCGGAAGCGTTTTGTTAGCAGCGGAATTACTGAAAATCACTAAAAATTAAAACCATTTATCAAGAGATCCATTCATAGGAAAACTCTTTCATTCAGAACCAAAGTAAAATATTACATCCTGGTTCATATATATATATATATATATATATATATATATATATATATATATATATATATATATATATATACATTACATGCATCATTGCACCTCGAGGCAAACATGCACAAAATCTCAGATCGAAGTATCAAAACACTAACTCCTAGGACCCGAGAGTACAGAGACGACTCATAGGACTAACTACACAAGACTAGACAACCAATGTCTCCACCTAATGGATCATTGATGTCCCTATGTCTGCTGCTGCTTGTCTCTTGCAAAAGAGTCTCTTCCATGATGTCTGCGTCTACCTAAAAACATTAGATTCCACAGGGGTGAGACAATTATAAAATTGCCCCAGCGGGAGATATAACTCTCCACCAAAACATTGTCATTGCAGTTTAAATAGAAATAAACTGAACAGTGGGATAATATAATTCAATAGCAGATAATCAACATCTGTACAGATTAGAGCAACATTCTTATGCAAGTATTTCAGTTATAAATTGATAAAGCAGCATGTCTCATATTCAATATGATTTAAAGGAACATAAGTATATCTATGTATCAAGGACATGCTAAGCAATATGACATCAACCAGTGGTTCTCGCATTTCAATCTTATGAAATTACGCTACACAGCTGATTATATTTTGCAAACAGATTTAAGCTCTGAGGAGATGAGGTATACCGCTCATACTCCAACTGACCATTTCTAGAATCAAAATCAGTACCATAAAAAGGTCAATGGAAGAGCCAGATTCCCATGACCTCCCACATCCTGGTCAATACAGGACTATAAGAATGACTATGTCGACTGCTCAAATAGCTTTCCAGGGTATACTGGAACTTCGCTATAGAGTTATAGCATCAACTGCACTCTCATCGGTAATCGAGGGCATCAATGTTTATCTCCATCGACCCGACATAAAATAACATTGGGAGATTAATGGTACATTCATCCCAACCATCGGGAGATTTAAGATACATCTATCCCGACACATGAAGGATTTAGAGGTCTAATGTTTACCTTCCCTCAATCTCTTCACCTGGACGTAAGGATATTTTCACCCATTTACCCCCACATATTCAAAATATGTGAATTCCAAGAATTCCATAGAAAACCTATTTCACCATCACCAACTGCTGACGATGATGGATCTATAGTCAGAGCACTACATGAATAGATTTCACTAAATTAATTAAGTACATTTTCATATTCTTTTAGCATCAGGCAAGTTCTCAAACAAAACTTATTATGACAATGCTATAAAGAAACATGTACTATTTTCATTAATTACTTAACAATCTTTAAAAGGCATTGGGGACTCAGTCCCTTATTTCAAGGCTGGGAATTATCATCCCTTCACAATTTCATCACCATAATCATATGGCCCTGGGTAATTAAACCATTGATTCATCATTAAGTATTGTTACCACTTTTCTAGGTAACCATCACATTTAGGTCAATTGACCAAGGCAAACATGATACTTGCTATTACAAGCATCACACATGGTACTTGAGGCCCATTAACTCTCTTGTTTCCTCTTACTAGGCAGCAACGTATATTATGGCACTCAAAGCACAGTTACAATAGTGAATTAAACATCATAGCTCATACCTGGCCATGATCATTATTTCAATATACATGCATGGTTAGCACAGATGATAACAGTGATATCAATTACATATCAGAACCATGTACAACAAATGTGAATTCACTATTCATGGGTAACACCACTATTCCCTCTCCAGGGTTAGGGTTTCCCATTTCATGTCACATGGGGATAATCATCCCATTATCACATCAAAGATATGGTTTATCACCATATTGCCCAAGCTTAGAGTTTGTTAAGCATTACATAGCATTACTCTGGATTTGAGTTCCACAGAACATCAAACATTAGGGTTTCTCATGAAACAATCCTTAGTCAGGGTTTCACATAAATTTCACTCTAGAAAAGGATTTACATTCAATAATCCATAATTAGGGTTTACTATTCATCCCAATCAGGGTTTCATGTTCCATCACCCATAATTAGGGTTTACTATTCATCCCAATTAGGTTTTCATGCTCCATCACCCATAATTAGGGTTTACTATTCATCCCAATTAGGGTTTACTATTCATCCCAATCAGGGTTTCCTGCTCCATCACCCATAATTAGGGTTTACTATTCATCCCAATTAGGGTTTCATGTTCCATCACCCATAATTAGGGTTTACTATTCATCCCAATCAGGGTTTCATTTTATAATTGCCCTGGATTAGGGTTAAGGTTCAACAACCTTGTCAATTAGGGTTTATGTTCATGATTAGGGTTTCATGATCTCTTTACTTAAGGATCATACCCTTAGTCACCACATGAATCATACTCATGTATTAACTCCATATTATCACCCTCTCAACTTGATTAGGTTATATTAACCCTTTAGTCAAGTACATACAACTATGATTAACATAGTGTACCAAGTCATTGATCTTATAAACAATTAGGGTTTATCCCTAATTGACACTAATCACTTAGGTACTATTAGGGTTTTAACCACTGTACCTTCGTTGATTAACATTACTAACCATCATTGGATAATTAGGACTATCATTACCTTCATTATCCAAATGATTGAACCACTAACAACCTCCATGCGGTTTTGAAGTTTCATCACCAAACGGTTTTGAAACTATTTGCCACCAAATGGTTTTGAAACTGTTTGCCACCAAATGGTTTTGAAACTGTTTGCCACCAAACAGTTTTGAAACCGTTTGACCCCAAACGGTTTTGAAACTGTTTGACCCCAAACAGTTTCAAGACCATTTGGTCTCAAACGGTCTCAAGACCGTTTGGGCCAAATCAGTCCTAAAACTGCAAGGGCTCACTAGGTCATTTCTCCATCAAATCGATTTCCAATTGCACCATTGAATTGATCATTGATTATTCAATTGAAGGGTTCATCAATCTAAACCATTAGATCATCATCCATGGGTCAAGGATCAACCACTAACCCACCATACGATTTTGAAACCGTTTGGTCCCAAACGGTCTCCAGACCATTTGGGCTCAAACGGTCTCAAGACCGTTTGACACAAATTGTCTTGAAATCATTGGACCAATCAAGGATTTCTTCAATCAACTTGATTAGGGTTTCCACTTAAAGGATCGTGCATACATTATATCAATCAATTGAGTCCATTGGATCATCATCCAACAAGTGATTAAGTTTAGACCTCAAATGGTGAACTAAACCAAACGGTCAACTCATCCATGCGGTTTGGAGTCCAACTTTACCAAACGGTTTGTTGAAACTGTTTGGACCAAAGGTCCAAGACCGTTTGCTCTTGATTTTTAATTAAGGTGTGTTCTTATGAACAGGTTATCATATTCAACCTTTAGACTCACAGAACTACTTCCATTATCCATGGCAATTCCATTAATCAAGCAAGGCTATTGCAATAATAACAATTAACTCATTTGCATGAAGAAATCAAATTCAATGACAAAGATTAAGGGTTTAAGTTATATAACCCACCTTCAAATATGATCCCAAGCTCCAAGCTTCATGGATCCAATGGTGGTTGAAGCTCTAGCAACCTCCCTAGGTCATTTCTCAAGATTTTGGAGTGAAAGGATCGGCTAGGGTTGAAGATATAGTGAAGAAATGAAGAAATTATACATTTTTTTATGATTTCCACCATGAAATCATGAAGAACGAAGGTCAAGGACTTACCGACAGGTTGGGAGAGTCCTTTCTGCTGTTCTTAGCTCTCTTGGTCGATTTTGCAAGAAAGGAGAAGAAAGGAATCGAAAAAGATCCTTAGGTGGGTTGGAAAAGGCTCTTTTATAAGAAAATTGATGAAAGAGAAAATATTTTATAAAAATCAATTAATTCCAAAAATGTTGCTACCACTTCCTCCTTGGTTTTCATGCATGCAAAGGAAACTCAATCCCACCGAGCTCCCTTCCATTATCCATGGATTAAGGGAAAAGAAAATAAGCACCTTAATCCCTTATAATATTAATATATCTTTTTGAGTGGAAATTCTTTTCCTTATAATAAGGTGAGTGGAATTTCACCTCCTTAGGATATTTTCGGTCCTTGCAATGCTCAAGGACGTCCACACATACATCTGAATTCCACCATTTTAATTTTGTTTGAAGGCCCTTCAATTATTTTATTTATTTTTGCATTAATGTTTCCATTATGCTTAAATCTTGATTATTTTAATATCAAGATTCTCTCTCCTTCAACTAAATTCAAATAAAGCGTCCCTCTCATTTTATTTGCTCCACATGATGCTAAGAAATTTTAAGGACCTTATTTAAGTGGTAAATTACATATTGCACCCTAGGTTTTGGGTAAATTGCACATTACACCAAAACTAGGTTTTCATGCACAAACATTGCTTTATCAGCTCTTTCTTGGTATTCAGGCTATCACAAGCCATACCTCTGCATCATCTTCACTCTCATGATGCTTTTTCACATGAGGAACATATTATCATGCACAAATTGCAAATAAACCCCTCAACTTGGGTAATTTGCACTTTAGTCCAAAATAGGCAAAATATTGATTTCAACAATATTCAAAAAGGACTAAAATTATAATATAAGTTCCTCTTGAGCCTTAATTACTTTTAAAAATATAAGAGAATGCATATAATCACTTTTATTAAGCAAAACACCTAGGGTTAATTCATAACCCAGGTCAGGGATGTTACAAATTATATATTAAAATAATTTAAATCAATCACTAACAAGAGAGAAAGAAAGCAATAATAATTTATTAAATTCATTCATTCATCATTAACCCAAATTAGTCATTATTAATCAACTACACAATTTTGGAGAACAATTATATATTGAACTAAGTTCATTCATTCCTCATTTAACCCTTATTAATCAATATTAATCAATAATAATCTTATAGAAAACTCACAGCACTGGTGGAGCAGGCTGTGGTGGAGGAAGCCAGAGGTGGAGGTGGTCACAACTGTAGTTGTGGAGGTGGTCACAGTTGTGGCCGGAGGTGGAGGCGGAGATGACTAAAGCTGCGGTGAAGTAGTTGGCAAGCGGTGGTAGGATGGCGGGTTGTGGCTGTGGTTGTTGGCAGAGATGACTGAGCAAGCGAGCGGCAGCAGCGACGAATGAACTACTGGAGTGGCGATGAATGAACTACTGGAGCGGCGGTGGCGGTGACTGCACTAGAGCAACGGCGGAAAGCTCCTCAGCAGTGGCTCCTCTCCACAGCGACGGCAATGAGCTCCTCTCCACAACAGTAGTGGTGAGCCCATCTCCATAGTAGCATTAGCAGCAGCGAGTAGCAAGCCTCAATCGCAAGACCTAGCTTGAGCGACAATAGAGAATCGGGATTGAAACAGAGAAGGGGAAGTGTCTGTCTTGCACGGGTGTTATTCAATTAATTACCAACGTCAATTATTGTGTAAAACTGATGCTAAACACCATCTAAAACTTCAAATCAAATATCGGGTCAGGGTGTTCATTGTCGGTTTAACCGACATCTATCCACATACGCTGACAAAAAAAAATTGTTCTTGAGTTACAATCATAGTTTTTTATTTTTCCCCTAACACCGATCCTGATTAGGCAAATTGGGGGGAAATGTTTTTTGCAGGGACAATGCGTGAACAAACATCTTTCTCGACTCCAGTGCAACAACCGACGCCAAATAAGGTATGACTTTTTGCCTCACGAGGGATATTTAGGTGTCAGTTGTATTTTAAACAACTGACGACATATGGGGGAAAAGGTTTTGCGGAGCTTGGCGTGGAACATGAGTCGTCGGTGTTTATACAACCAACGTCAAATTGTAAATTTTAGAGGCGATTTTTTTTCTTTGGAAAATTATATTTCACGGGTGATTTTGGATGTCAGATTTTATTTCAACCATCTGACGTTAAATAAAAAGAGATACCCATGTCTGTTGTAAAGAAGCCGACCTTCTCATATAGGTGTCGGTTGTTTTGTTAAACCGACATCATAGTTTATTAGCATTGGTGTTTTATTTATAACTGACGCCAACAAATGTGACAATTATATGTCATTTCTATACTAGTGGTCGCTGGCCGTGGCCACCACCACCACGTCTCCCAATCAGGACCACATGCACTTAGTTATTTGCATTTTTTTAAATAGCACCAATAATATGTCATTGACTACATGCACTTAGTTATTTGCATTTGTGGCAGTGACATGCTTGAATACATGACTGCGATGCTCTAAAAATTGTGACATTGAATATTGGCACATGTGTATGTCAAATGTCTCACTGAATAAGTAAGATATAAGCATGTGTATCAGAGGAAGGTTTGAACATACACATAATGAAATATGTCACCTTTAAGTTTAATAGAAGGACAGTTGCACAAACAAAACTGGATCATTATTGCAATAGATGGATGTTTATAGAGGAATATCATAGTAGTGTATAAACAATGGCACTATCTTTCTTGATTATCAGATGGTGTATTATTAAAATAGTGGCATTGTTATCAATAATGGTTGGCACATGCTAATTTTGTCAGAGGCATTATTATTATTGATATTTGATGTTTAGTGTAGAAGGGTGATTAAAGACACGAGACACATATTTTCTTTCCAAATAAGCTCAATCATTTACATTATAATATAACATTACACTTTCACAAAAAAGATAATTTTCATTACAGTAACAACCCTTTGAATTAATAACCCTTTCTTTGGGGATTTTTCATACATCCACAATTAAATCCAGAAGTTAATTACTCCAGCTAAAATGTTATTTTGTATGAATTTGTGAAATATATGGATTGTTCAATTTTATGATTTTATTTCACTTAATTTCACCATTCCAATTTTGATATTAGTATGAAAACGACCTCATAACTAAATTTGCCCATCAACTTATGCATATATGAAGTATTCCATTTCCTTGTGTTTGAGTCAACTAATCTGGTGATGGTGATATAGGATTTCATAGGCTTCACCACCTCCTCATAGACTGGTCAACACTACTCTATTTTTTTAATTTCATGGGACGACATGTTGTTTAGGAAAACAAACTATTTCATAGGGAAGTCAAAGAAAACCACCAAAAATAGCATCTAAAGTGGTGGATCTGTATCAAGTATTGCATATTGAAACCCATGTATTAGACATACGTGAAATTAAACACCAGAATTGAAAGAAGAGTAGAGTGGATAGTTTAGATTGATTAAATATCCTTCAGAGTCACACTCACTATGATAAAAAAAATGGGGTAATATCTAAAGTATTTTCTTTGGAACATCTGTCAATATTGTTTCATTCATGGTCATCATTGATTGGTTAGAGGACTCCAAGTTGATAATACCATTTAGTAAAAAAAAGCATAGTGCAAGAATGGCAACATTGGAACATAAGAAAACGAACACTAGTGCATCAAACAAGACAAATTGGAACACCATAAGAAAAATGTGGCACATAAGAAAGTACACTAGAGGAACATGTATGTAAAAATCTTGTATGTATACACATTGAAATCAATACATATTGACATCAAAACTAGAACATCATAAAAGGGAAACTGGCGCAAATTTACTAGCACATGGAAACAAGAAGAAGTATGGAAGAAAGTGGAACACATCCACATATAACATGAAATTCATATATAGAATATTTGCACATGAAAACAAGAACATGTTCGAGGATAAATGGAAATCATCCACATCAAAATAGGAAGAACATATAAGTATTGATTGCATGAATGAAGTGACATATGAAAATATGAACAACTACAATGAAAATGAGCATGCTTCAACGTCAAAACAAGAACAATAAATGAAAACTGACACAATAGTATTATAAAAAAAGATATAAACTATAATGATAGGTATACATCAACATCAACATCAACAACAATATTGGAACAATATGAAAGAGAAACTAGCCCAATTTGTCATGAAAACAAGCACACTTGTATCAGGAAGGAGAATACAACACTATCACTCTTGTACAAATATTGACACATTGTTGCATGAAATCCTCTACAAATGAGCAAATAAATAGGCATGCATACTTAGAAGGGTTAGAAGGTGTATCCTCTTCACCATTTTATTCTTCCATTTGACATTTATTTTGTTCCTGGTATGGTGTGTCTTTTGATGATAGAGTTAGTGATGCATCACCCTTCCATACACGATCAAGTATCTTCCATCATAAAGCTAATGAAAATGTCCTAGTAGAATAAGAAATAAACATGGATTTTATTTTATTTGGTACCTATTAGGGGAGGATAAGTGCACATCTGGATGACATGGAACATACTAGTGGAGATGTTCCAAATCTTATCCACTGCATCTACACAAAGGGGTGTGATACTTAGTATATCCATCATGATGTAATGAGAGGGATAAGTGGGGGGAGTGAATGATGAGGCTTAGAAGAACAATCTTTGAGATGATGCCTCAAGAACATATTAAATCTCTTATTTGTCCCCTCATCGCTGGAGACAATGAAGGAATTCTTCCCTTAGTGTTTGGGAGGGAGAATGATGGAAGCGAGGAGGTTCTAAAGAACATTCATCTGGCCAGTGCATCGATTTGCCATTCCTCTATGTCTTGTTAAGATCCTCCTCCTCATTATTGGAGTAAATGAAGGAGAACATGTGCTTCCCTTGTTGGCATATTTTCTTCTAGAAAACCTCATTCTCATTGGTGGAATTGACATAGAATAGAAATTGAGGGGGTCAGACTAAAAAGAGTTTCGATGAGAGATCCCTCCATTGTTGATGCATCTATGTGTTACTTGCATGCTCCTTGTTTCTTGATACAACAATGTAAAGATTCCTCTTTTCTCTTGTGTCTACTTATCACAGACCATGGTCATAGTTGTTGTTGTTCCTACTGCTATTGGCTTGTTGTAGTTGTTGTGGGAGTAGAAGAGAGATGGTTGCTTCTCTTATAGTATGGTTTCATATATGAAAGAGAATGGTTTGTTAGAGAGTAAATTTGAAATGAATGAGAACGATTAATGAAGGTAACAACATACAAAGATCATTTCCAATCTTTTGATATTTGGTGGCACATAGATGATCAATATGTTGTCTAATATGAACTTTACTAATTGCACTGAGTGCACCAGTAGGGAATCTGAAGGTGACAATGTGGCATCACTGGCATGGTCAAATTGGGAGGGTTTGAAAAATGCATAAGTTACCCCCATGTCAACTTTTTGGCTAGGTGTGTGACGATGCGAGTGGGATTCACTTATCTCCATAGGGTGGCTGAGATGCCCTATAGGATGTGCTGACAAAATGGGGTGTCAACATTAAATCTGGGTTGATGGTTACCTCTAGCTTGATGGATCAAAATGGAAAGATAGTGGTGGTTTACTTTTTGCTTTTTCTTTACCAACAATCAATGTTAATATGAATAGATGATTATAGTATCAAATATATAATAGTTAATTATATATATTAGTTGTTGTGAATTACATAACTTTTCATTTAAAAAGTATATAATATTTTATATTCTACTGCAACATGTTTCTCCCTACTGGTACAGCGGGCCACACCCCTAACAAAAATAAAAAAGGGACAAAAAAACATAAACTAAATGAGAGAATTGCAAACTAATATGCACCAATTTGGCTAGGTGAGGGACATGTTTGGACATGACATCACCTCATAATTTAGTTTGGATAGGGGATCTACGAGATGCATCCCATAATATTGAAATTTTATTTAGATTTTGGGTTCAAAACCATTTTCATTATGGTTGTCTTTGATTTCAATGTTGGGTCCCTCTAAATTTTTTGCACATCACTTGTGATATCAATGTTAACTTAAAATATACATTGAAAATTAATAAAATAATAATTGCATACCAATAGAACTTGAAAATATATGATTACTTATGTATATATATTTTATAAGAGTGAGTGTGGAAGGAGTTTTATGTAATGTTTTCTTTAAATTTTATGAAAAATAAAATAGCCTTCGTATTCTAATAAGTCCCTCATGTGTTGCATGGATTTTTATCTAATAAATATGAATGTTGACTCAGTTCTGGTTGCCCAACATTTTAATGTAAACCTAAACCTAAACCTAAACCTAAACCTATTGAATTTGTTCAATGCACTTCTAGGTATCCATAGGTTGATATATTTCCTTAATTTTTACACATAGAAATCAATTTGACATGTTCCCTTATCTACCTCTTCCTGGTCGACCTGTGGATACCCAAAAGTTACCCATTAATTGTTTTAAAGATATATTTCAATCCAATTTTTGCTGAAGTCATAATGAGTTTGGTTAACATAAGTTTTGTTCTATTCATGTCAATAAGAATAGATAAACAATGCAAATAAATCTTGTAAATATAGACATTTGTGTATTTTTAGGAGCATAATAAAAATCGAATTGTTTATTCAACACTTTTTTATTCATTTAATGAGTATTTAAATATTCCAAATATGTTGTGTATTTGAGATTTGTTTTTATACTAGCTTCTTCTCATTTGTAATTAGTTTCTTGTTATTTGTAATAAAAAAATTAGTTAGAAGAGATGGCTTAATAGTGTCCCAACAAAACATATTATATTGAGATTACTATGTTAGCATGGGACCCATTGGGTTCAACATAGTTAACTTTTTCTACTAATGCTTTAGACGCAAACCATTTGACACACACCCTTTTACACTCATATGTAGGTTGACCTAAACCCAACCCTTCAAATAGTGATTATATATATGCATAAAAACAAACAGGTATATAAAGTGTTTCATTTTTTTTCCGTTTCATGCTATACAACTACTTTGAAAAATATTTTTATATATAGTTATTATTTAAGTATAATATAATATTATCACTTATGGGCTAAGAACTAATCGGGCCCTAACTCTAAAAAACAAATGAAATAATGCAAGCTTAATCTAGACAAAATTTCAAAATCATATATCATTATAATAAAATATTATATCATAAAAAGAAATCATTATTAAAATAACATAATCATATAGTACTCGCTCTCACCGACTAAAGTTCTTTTGTCAAGGCGGCTGTAAGGACCCTGGCATGGGTTTTGGGCTAACTCTATTTGTTTTTCTTAAGCATGTTTCTTAGCACCTTGCTCTAATCATCTAAGATATAATTAGGGCATGTTGGAAGCTTCAAGTTCCTTGTTTGAGCTTGATGCTTGTGTTTTGTGGAGAGGTTTGGTGCAAATTGCAATTTACCCAGGATAGGGGATGATGTACAAGTTTGCCACCTCTAAAGTGTTTCTTCTCTCTCTTAGAATCATCTAGAGGAAAGAGAAAGAGATGGACATCTTGTTTGAGCCTTGGATAAGTGGTGATATCCTTGGTGATGTTTTAGACACATGTTTGAGGTATGTTTTTCCCTTATAAGTTTTGCCTCAGGCTTGAGAAACTTGGAGAGACCTTGTATCATTTTGTGGATGTCTTAAAATATCTCCTATCAGTTTTAGGATGTCTTGAGGAAAACTCCTATCATTTTGTGGTGACTAGAGATGTACCATATCAGTTTGTGACCTAGGGTTTCATCCCTATCGGTTTGTGAAGGGGATGGATGAGTGTATCGACCTTGACCTTCCTTAGTGACCAAGTGAGCGAGACATAGATCCTATCACCTTATTTCATGGTGTTACATGTGGTCTTTCTTCTTGGACATGTGTCTTATAGGGTCCTAAGGTGGTGACACATTCCCTTTTCGCTTTATCTCATTGGCCATGTATATATACCCCTTTCTTCCCATGTAAGAGAACCCTTTTAGTGATCCTTTCTTTCTCTCCTTGGTGGCTGACATTGAGCTTGAAGAGCACTCTCCCTTGGAGCTTGGTGGGTGAGCCAAAATCTTGTGATGATCTCTTTCATCTTCTTCCTTTCTAAGCCATGGTTTTCTAGCTTTCTTTCTCTCCTTCTTTCTTCTTCTCGGCCATGGACTTTGTTTGCTTCTTTTCCCCTTTCTTGCTCTCTCCTAACCTTGGTTATATCTTCCTTCTTGGAGGTGTTGTGGAGATCGAGCTAGGAGGATCTTCTTCTACCTTGAGCGAGTTATATAACTCTAAACCCTCTTTATTATTATCACCTTCTCTTGCTATGTTTTTCTTTCTTCTTGGCTCATTTATGCTTGCATGCTAGTAACTTTTCCTTGGTAGCTTTTTGTTCTGTTTTGGAGAAATGAACCTTGATAGTTGTTGCCTTTGTGTCACACCCTTCTTTTGCATTTCTTGTAGTGTCGTCCTAAGGTAGGAGATTACGAGTCCAATATGTGTTGTGGCCGATATGTTGAGGGTGGTCGTCACGACCTATGATGCCCCTGGCCATCACAACCTAAGGGTGACAGACCGCTACACCATGTGATAGGTCGTCACAACCCTGGAGAGACCTAAGTCATGACATTAGAGTGTGTGGCCGTCGTGACCTGCAGAGACATAAGTTGACATGTTATGTGGTTATTAAATCTATATGCTTTACATGATTTTAGTCATCATGCCTTGATTACCCATCATGACCAAAGGTATCCTAAACCGATAGGCGTTGTAGGTTTAGATGTGTTGCTAATGGCTGCTTTGTTGGGTGTTGCTACCTGACATGCGTTGTTGTTGTGATAACCCATCACGATTATGGAAGCGTCTTGAAGAGTTGGAGACTAACTGTGATGCTCTGTTGGGTAGAGATCGATACACCTCTAGGATGGTGTTGCCCAATACCTCTTGAACTGTGAAGTCCAGCCAAACCTAACACCTCGATGTTACCCGATACATCTTGGCATTACCAATTACAACTCAGGCGTTGTTGTCCCCGATACACCCTAGTGATGATCGTCACACTCTCCATAGATGGTAACTGATACACGTTTGTGTGGTTTCCCAACACACCATCAAGAAGGGTTTCCTGTTATACAAGCAAGGAGCTATACCGATACAACCCTTGTGTGAATAATTTTGGCACCTCAAGAATAGCTAAAACATCACCCATTACGAGTGGTGCACCCTCCATGATGGGATAAGAGCATCTAAGCTAATACACCAAAAGAGAGTTTAAACTGACACCTTAGGTTGGTGAGGTGAAACCGAGATCACATGATGATTGAAAGATATGCTTGGTTACTCAATGATGCACACATATGAGTAAGATATGATAGAAGGTCGTTGTTTGGATAATGAATTAGTAATGATAATTTCTTCTCCTAAAGTTAGTACATCATGGAATGATGTTACTATGGGTGATCCATCCTCAATTAAGAGCTTATCCCTAAAACTCTCCAACTATGTGAAGAATAATGGATGTGGGGTTTAATGGTGGCATACCCATATAATGACCTTAATCATGGAATAATATGACTCATGTACTCATCTTAAGGAAAGGTTATAATCCATGTCAAGTGTCTTCTATAATCCTTTTTCATATAATCATAACTTGTGAAGTAAGGTTAATGATACTACATGTGTATACACATGAGGGTGGTGAAAAGTCTTGTTGAAATACATGGTGGCAACCTTGGTGTAGAAATTATACAATAAGTCTAAAGCATTTGTAGGTGCCTTGTGGATAGCTTGAAGTGATGTCCTCTACTCTTGTAACTTATGGTTCGACTCTCCTTGGCATGATATGTGGTTAATAATTTGTAAGAAGAGATAATATGTATGTCACATAATGATGAAATGTCTCCCTAGTGCAATGGTCAAAATACTACTATAATGCACTATGTAAACCACATATAACATGCATTTATTAAATAAGTGATAATTGCTACTGATAGTACGGTAAGTGATCCATATCCAACTAATGTTATTCAAATATAATCAGTTCCTGAAAGATGGGTTTTGGTGTGATTCAGTTTGGTGGTGTAACAATGAAGTGAAACCCTAATCGGTACAGCTTGTAGTGGTGGTTGGACACACCATGTTGATGCTAGGGTCTCATAGTGATGACGTGATACTCTATGGAGTAGTTGTAAGTATAATGTGAATGTTATGCTTCTATACTTCATAACATGTTATATAACGATAAAGAGAAACATGCTTCTATGCCCCATAACATACCTCATATGACGATGGGAGTGATAGTTTTAGGAAGGTTGTTGATCCAACTTTGTAAACCCTAATCGGATAATGAGAAACCCTAATTGTCATGATGTAGGATGTACGATGTGATATGTATAGCAGAATTCCTATGAGATGCTAATGTTAGTGATGCATTACCTTCTTGTTATTAGTTTCTAACCATGCAGGTGATATCAATTAATGTACATATCCATGTATGAGCTATGATGGTTATGATATGTTGGACATTGGTCCCCGTGATAGATATTAGTCCTTGCGATGGACATTGGTCCTTATGATGGACATTGGTCCTCGTGATGGATATTAGTCCTTGTGATGGACATTGGTCCTCGTGATGGACATTAGTCCTTGTGATGGACATTGGTCCTTATTAATGGACATTGACATTTGAGTTGGACATATGATGAATAATAAGTGTAAAAAGACATGATGTGATGAGATCACACTTAATATGATTCAATTTGTTCTAGTAATGAGTTATGCCATGTTGATGTAGATCTTATTTAGAGGATATAAGTTGTAACTTGATTGATGCTTAAAGATGTTTAAATTGATCTAATTAATCAAGTGAAATCTAATAGTGTAGTTTTCCCTATGCTATATATCCATTCCACTGTCACTTTTATTGTTGGATGGTGAAACAAGTTTAAGTCGGAGCACATATTTTTGAATATGCGGGATACAAGTCGAGAAATTCCTTGTATCCTTAAATACAGGATGTGTGAGATGACCATGCGTGAGTCGATCTTGATATTATAAGGATGGACATGCGTGAGCCAGTCCTCCTATTAAGAAGGGCCATGTGTGAGCCTGTTCTCCTAACACTATTACCTATACCAAGGTGGGCTAGATATTATATGGGTGGCCATGTGTGAGCCAACCCCTTTAATTTGACTATATGTCACTTTAGCAATTGACTGATATGTCTCTTCAGTGTTTTCGTTTACTGACCACGAGGTGTGGGAAGGTCATGGATTCCGAATCTTCCATTGACCGTGTATGGCACCAATTTTGACTTAACAGTGGTCGGTTGGATTTGGGTGGTACGACTCAAATCCTCAGGGCATAACGAATACGTAAATAGCCATGTAGTGTATATGTATAGGATTAAACACGGAAATATTGGATGAAGCCTTGCCTTACTCTTGTACTGTTTAGTTTGTAACAGTCATACATGTTCTTCCTATTCCTTTCAAATTATTAATTGCTCTATTGATCATTGGCAAGTGCATGTTACTGCTCTAGTTACTTCATCCATGAGATATATATGTCATTTGGTTAAACACTAATTCAGTCTTCTTAGTATGTTAATTTATACGCTTAGTTATCTGAGATAATAACAAAGTTGGCGGGGAGTTATATCTCTCACTGGGACTGTGTGTCTCACCCCATTGGTTAATAACTTTTTAGGTGGACGGGCATGCCGAGTTAAAGATCATCAGGTTGAAGATAAAACTAGAAGAAAACTACACCTAGTGAGAAGTGGTATATGGAAGTGTCTAGTAATAGAGTCATATATGTCATCCATGTACACTCAGGTCCTTGGGGGTGTTCTCGACGTGTTTTGTAGACATGATGATCGATATGTGATTTTTGGCATTGTGTGCCTCTGGTGGTATGTATATACATGTGGAATTGTTATCTTATGTAACAAGATGTTTGAAATGTGATGATGTAGCATCTCGAATATAAATTATGAAATAAACATGTTGGTTCTTGTGTAACAATTCTCATCTCCCGGTGCTTGTTGTAAAATGGTTTAATTCCCTACGATTTTCGGTAATCTATTGTCGGTTGATCGTGGTTTGAGTTTTGAGTAATCTCATTTTATGTGACAAAGAGTGTCTCAACGACAGCTAGGGGGATGGGGTTATGGTCTTAGTAAAGTGGCACCCAACACCCCTCAGCCTCTTCTCCATCGACATTGGCATAGCAGGCTTTAGGGTGTGTGTTGGTTATCTTTTTGGGCTTCCTGGTGTCGGTCATGGTGGTGTTTCTAAATCTAGGTCTGGATCTCAGGTGACATATTGTTCGGTATTGAGGATACATCCTGGTGGCCAAGCTTGCTTGGGATCTGTGTCCGGTACCTTTTGAGGCAACAACTTCCTTCCTCCTTGTTGTTAACACGACACAACAAATTTCTTACCCCTTTCTCCTATGTTTGCTTTCTATTTAGACTAGATTGCTTTCTCGTTTTGTCTCTTTCATTGTGAATCTCCTATGTTTGCTTGTTATTTAGACTAGGTTGTTTTTTCATTTTGTCTCTCTAATTGTGAATCAGAGCCTTTCTCATCTCTCACTAGGCTACCTTTCTTATTTAATTTTGTCGCGTAGTTGTATGACAAGAAGTAACAGAGGTGACATTCTTTTGAAACACTGGTTTGATGTGGTTATTCTACCATGAATGCATGCTCGGGTTAAAGGTATCCCTCAAAAAAATTATTTTAATCAACAAATAAGAAGATGGATCTACACATCATTGTCCTTATTAGAATCCGATACCGTGGCGGAGCCACACACAAAATTCATCTACCTTGTACAATACGGCTGTACTTATCCATTCTCCATCTCCCGAAGACATTCCACTTCACCTTCAATACTCGTGGGCATCAGGCGGCCACAGCACTAGCATCCGGAGTTAAACCAACGAATCTGGTCAGTTCAACGACTGGTTAGTCTGTTTATAAAGTTGCAGCTGCGATTCTACCGCGACATGGTAGCTACTCTGGCTGCAGTGGATTGCTTCTGATTAGCGATGAAGTTGCTATCCAGGAAAGATTAGTGAAAGAAATCGTATACTAGATATATACTAGTGGTACACATATCTCCCATCTACTGCCTTTCCATTAGCAAAACCATCGCCATGGAAGATGCCATATTTACCTTACGGGAGTTGAATGAAGGACGAGGAGAGATGACAAAATGAAGGCTTTAATACCTCAAAAAATGCTGATTTAGTTTCATTTCTGAGCACTGGCATTCGTGTACGAATAATGTGTGGTTCACGGATGGTAAACTAGAAATACATCAATCACGACCTTTACTTTATAGTTTTGAGTCTTTGACAATCAGTCATGACCTATACTTTATAGTTTTGAGTCTTTGACAATCAGTCATGCGGCATAATTCAAGCTAATCGTGACAGGTATATATTTGAACAAATTTTACCTTTTTATGTGATACTCGGACTTCAATGGATGCCCAAGTACCAGATCCAACCTGTAAATCTAGATTTGAATGGTCCGGACACTCCGATGGCTATGGTACCTAGCAAGAAAGCACTTGAGCTAAACTCAATTAATGACGATTATAGCAAGAACAAATTGACCCGATAACTTCTCCCCCCCACACACACTAAAGAATTCTCTTATACATGGGCCTCACCCACATCGATATCCTGGCTCCGCCACTGATCCCATATGAGATTTTGTGGTATGTTGTATCTACACTTGCCCTTTGTGTGGTTTGTTCATCCTCAACCATAATAAAATTGGTCACTTATAAAAAAAAAATCATATAGTATGTTAATATTGATTATGAGATTTTGAAAGAATGAATAAACAAGTTATGTTGCTTTCCATCAAAGCATACCTAGTGATAAGGGGACTATTCTGGTTATGGGATAAGATAGGAGATTTTAGCGAATTTTGGCAAAAGTGAAGGAGTTGTAGGAGATAAACTAAACATAAAAATTGTGTACTACTTGTCACGTAACTGGTAAATATTCTCAAAGTTGGCATGGCATGGGAATCTAATAATAGATTTACAATTTCATTTTACTTGGAATAAAATCTCTGTTTGCATACCTCGGTACAAAAAGAAGAGCTTGAATGCAAACGTTGTTCTTGGAAACCGTGCATTGGCGTCATTAAATATTGAGGTTTGCTATACAGCCTATTTTAAAACACATAACTAAACCTCAAACAATCTCCACCACATGTTACAAGGTATAATAATAAAATAAATTTATTTTATTGTTATACCTTGTAACAAGGGGTGGAGATTCCTTAAGATTTGTACCTTGTAACATGTGGATGTGGTGGTGATTGCTTGAGATTTAGTTATGGATTTCAAAATTGTGTCCACCTAACTTTAGTCTTAAATATTCACGCCCTCTGACGTAAAACCGCAGGTTAAAGAACGAATGAAGGAAACATGGAAAAAAAAAATTGTTTCGTGTGCTGGTAACAAGTCAGGTGCTGGAATACGGGTGTGCTGCCGTAAACAAGATGGAAATAAGAAAAGCATTCATCGGCAATTAAAGATCGGCACCATGTTCTAGTCGTCAACGCCTTTGATAACCTTGAGCTTCAAGCCACTCCAGATAGAGAGGGACTTGCTAAAACATGAAGGTGCCGTTTATTGCTGGAGCTATAAAGTGGGCGACTGCGATAACCTTTTTTCCAGAACACATCTCTGCCGCCAAACTCAGCACGGTGTATCTACGAAATGGATGATGGCGGGATATTCAGAGAGAGTTTTCGCAGGAGTAGTTCAGTGTGGCGGGGTTCAGGGAATGATGTCTTCACCAGATCGAGGTCTTCTCGTGGAGAGGATGATGAGGAGGCGCTCACATGGGCTGCCATTGAGAGGCTTCCGACCTTTGACCGTCTTCGAAAAGGGATACTCAAAGACACAGCAGGTGAGATTAATGAAATTGACGTCCAAGCTCTCGGTGTTGAGCAGAAGAGGGAGCTGTTGCAGAGGTTGGTTAGAGTCGCCGAAGAAGATAACGAGAAGTTCTTGTGGAAACTCAAGAGCCGTATGGACCGGTAAGACTTCTATATGTAATGTATTACGGTTCTCTGAAACAGTTTTTTGCCACTTCTGATGGTCTCTCAGTTAACGGCCTTTCTCTCATCAGCTCCATATTTTTTACTTTGTTTGTACAAATTTCAGTGTTGGAATCGAAAGCCCGACTATTGAAGTTCGGTATGAAAATTTGAGTGTGAATGCTGAAGTGTACGTTGGCAACAGGGGAGTTCCTACTGTCCTAAATGCTTTCCTTAACAAGACGGAGGTACCTGTCATCTTGCAAATCCATTTGTTTCCAGAATCGAATCTTTTAGATGCAGATCCACGATGCCGTCCTGATAAATAATTTTCTAAAATATTTAGCAATTCACTTTTGCAGGAAACTTTAAACTACCTCCATATCATGCCTAGCAGGAAGATGCCTATATCGATTATTCATAATCTTACTGGAATTATCAAACCTGGAAGGTGATTAGCAAGGTTTTTCTTGGTCTTTTCTGAATGGAATAAAGATGCAGAAGAATATCACTTCTGTGTTGTTAGTCAGAGAAAATCAGTTATGTGTTGTTATACATGTAGGATGACTTTGCTTCTGGGCCCCCCTGGTTCAGGGAAAACAACATTCTTGCTAGCACTAGCAGGCAAGCTAGACTCGTCTCTAAAGGTTATTATGCTAAATTTTACCCTCCTGAGTTGCTCCGTGAAAACCTTTCACAACGAATAACACGATTATTTACTCAAATTCAGCTCACAGGAAAAGTGACCTATAATGGCCACGGCATGGATCAATTTGTTCCTCAGAGGACTTCCGCCTACGTCAGCCAAAACGACGTCCATATAGGTCAAATGACTGTCAGAGAAACCCTTGCCTTTTCAGCAAGATGCCAAGGAATTGGAACTCGCTACGGTATGTCCCTTACTAATCATATCTGCCGCTAGCTCCTGATACTAGAAATTTTAATTTTGAGCGTCTGTTGTCGGCACTATTCAGAAATGCTTATGGAACTAGCTAAGAGAGAAAAGGCAGCTAATATTAAGCCAGACCCGGACGTCGACCTTTACATGAAGGTGATTGTGTAGAAATGTATGTTGTATCCTGTATTTTGTATCCTGATAGTAGTAAATAAAGGTTTCCATCGATATGCACTTGAGTTCTTGTCCAATATTGTCAATCCATCTCAATTATGGGTGCTAGCTTATAACATGTGAATACTTCACAAAATTACGGCATGCGAGTTGAGGCAGGTCACCACTGAATATGTTATTGATCACATAATATAGCTGTGCTCTTTTCTACTGAATGTAGAAGACGCCCGTATGCATATTTTATGGGTTATCTTCTGACCCATCATAAGGTAGATATTACAGAGCTGATTTGCAACACATGATACTATATATATATATATATATATATATATATATATATATATATATATATATATATATATATATATATATATATATATATATATATATATATATATATATATATATATATATATATATAGATAGAGAGAGAGAGAGAGAGAGAGAGAGAGAGAGAGAGTCAGGCTAGAATATATTCGGAGTAGAATACACTCATGTAGTTTTTCATGATACAACATTTTTTTCAAAAATCTAATCCGTTGATCTTCTTAAACATCTCGTTAATAGCTCATATATAAAATTTGAGCACATATCTTGGTGAGACATGAGAGACATTTGAATAACTCTTCACATGGACCAATTTTTCATAATCTAACTATATAAATTACAAACATAACTTAATATTTACCTTCCTATAAAATTTTATCACCATATGATTTGTATATCATTCACAACAACAAAATACTTTTCGATGCTCTATAATGAATTTTAGGCTGATCGTTGGATGCAAAAAGTGTATATTGTAAATATGGACATGTGAACAATGTTTGATTGCAATGATTTTTTGTGAGAAGATAAATGAATAGATGCTTTTCCCATCTATACAGTTGGATTTTAAAAAGAAAGTTACAAATTTTTAATTATTCAAATGCCTCTCATGCTCTCACCGTAGGATGTTTCTCACTGGATCGCTACCCTATGTGTGTGTATATATATATATATATATATATATATATATATATATATATATATATATATATATATATATATATATATATATATATATATATATATATATATATATATATATCGCTACATGTGCTCAAGTATACAATTCTTTTAACTATATATATATATATATATATATATGAGTGTAAGAACAAAATATCATTCATCTGAATGTGCAAGCACCAGGTAAAATTATTCATTTACCCATCTGACATGATAAGTCTGCTGTTCCCACCCCATCACAACACACGATTTTCAGATAACGCTATCTGGTCAAATTTCTACGAATAATACTCGTCTAGGTTAAGTGCTTATCTAAACTCTCAACACTAATCATGGGTCGTTACCAAACCAAATCTGTTCTACTTTTGATTTTCTCACCTTCCCACTGTGTATTTCTTTATCCATTTTACCATTTAACATCCGCTAAAAAAGATGCCATCTGAACAGATTAAAATTAATTTGTATCATTATGCAGGCGTTAGCATTAAAGGGTCAGGAGGATGTTGTTACAGACTATATTTTGAAGGTATGAACTCTGTATAATAAAAATAGTCATTCTTGAAAGTAAACTTTATGTAAGAACTATTAATCCGGCATTGATCTCTTTAATGGGTCTGTTTGGCAGTACTGAAATTGAAAAAATAAATTTTGATTTCAACACCATTAGTTTTCTGCAGTGTAAATTGATATCTGGGTGTGCAAAGAAGTGCATAATTTCGGACGCAGTTGGTTCTCCATAGTCCCTTGTTTTCTAGATAAATTAAAGAAAGGATGTCATCCGTTTGCACGTGTTCAAGAGAAGCACTTGAGGCAATTATGCCGGTTCATCACACCAACTCTTTACGGCATGTTACAGGATGCAAAGCACCGATTGAAACTGCGATTCGTGTAGTCAGCTTTTTCTGTATTACATAAGCCCATTTTTTATGTTTGTCTCGCTTGCGGATTATCTAAACAGCTTCCTGATTAATAAAGTAGGCATTCGAAACCTAATTAATATACAGTTATGTCTCTCGAATAGTCAAATCAAGAAATTGAGTGTGACGCTGTAAGAGAAGTTGATTACGTCTATGACGTTGCTCTACAGATTTTAGGACTGGAAATCTGTGCAGACATCATGATTGGGGATCAAATGACAAGGGGTGTATCCGGAGGACAGAAGAAGCGTGTAACAACGGGTAAACACAATTAAGATATAACAGACAAAGTATAGTTGATACAATCACTATATTATCATTAATACCCAGCTTGAGTTGTTTGGCTTCATTTTAGGTGAGCTGCTTGTTGGACCAGAGAAGGCATTATTTATGGATGAAATATCTACAGGTCTAGATAGCTCGACGACTTTCCAGATAGTTAATTCCCTCAGACAATCGGTCCACATCATGAATGGAACAGCTCTCATTGCTTTGCTACAACCGGCCCCAGAAACATTTGAACTTTTCGATGATGTTATTCTGCTTTCAGAAGGACAAATTGTATATCAAGGACCACGAGAATATGTGGTCCAGTTCTTTGAATCAATGGGCTTCAAATGTCCTGAAAGGAAAGGTGTTGCAGACTTCTTGCAAGAAGTAAGTTGTGAAAAATGATAATACAGTTTTTTGCTTCCAAATTACAAACAGTGAAGACAACCATGTTTCTGTGTAAACAGGTAACATCAAGTAAGGACCAACAACAGTACTGGGCAAATAAAGACGAACCATATCAGTTCATTTCTGTAAAACAATTTGCAGATGCTTTTCAGTTGTTCCATGTTGGCAAGAAACTTCAGGATGAACTTGACACCCCTTTTGATACAAAAAAAAATCATCCTGCTTCTTTGACAACTTCAAAATATGGCATTAGCAAAATAGAGTTGTTAAAGGCCTGCTTATCCAGAGAGTACCTTCTCATGAAAAGAAACTCTTTTGTCTACGTCTTCAAATTAGTCCAGGTAAGATTATTGATATATACATCTATTGAACATTATAAGGTTTGATTACAATCAATAATCTATTCAGTCAAGAAAATTAATTTGAAAAGAGACATGTAATGTGACATATTTGGTGAATTTTTCTCCTTGATCAGGAGTCAAGATTGGCTCAATGATGGTGAATCAATATTTTACAAATTATTCCATCCTGCAGGTTATTCTCACTGGCTTGATTACAATGACTGTGTTTTTACGCACGAAAATGGAGCACAATACAGTGGAAGATGCCACTGTATACTTGGGTGCTTTATTTGTTGGACTTCTTACACATCTATTCAATGGATTTGCTGAGCTTGCAATGAGCCTTGAAAGACTTCCTGTTTTCTATAAGCAAAGAGATCTTCGGTTTTACCCTGCCTGGGCATATGGTCTTCCTGCATGGGTCCTCAAAATTCCTGTATCATTTCTGGAATGTGCTTTCTGGACTGGATTGACCTATTATGTTATTGGGTTTGATCCAAATGTTGAACGGTGATGATTACTAATAATTTGATTCTTGAGCCATACTCCTTATCTTTTTGTAACTTTGAAATTCTTGTGCAGGTTTTTCAGGCAATTTCTCATATTTACGTTGGTGAGCCAAATGGCTTTTGGACTATTCCGGTTTCTCGCTGCTTTAGGAAGAGATATGGTTATTGCTATGACATTTGGATCCTTTTCACTGATAGTGCTTCTTGTCCTTGGTGGATTTGCCTTATCAAGAAGTATAGTACTTAACACTCACACTTTTAGGCTTCAAATATCATATCCTTTTATCTATCTCTTGGATACATATAATCTCATCATCATGATATATTTTTACTTACAGAAAATATTGGAAACTGGTGGATTTGGGGTTATTGGGCATCTCCATTAATGTATGCTCAAAATGGCGTTGCAGTAAATGAATTTCTTGGGCATAGTTGGAGGCGGGTAAGAAGTTGGCTATAAATCGAGTTTCATTTATCTAATGACTATTCCAGGCAACTAAAAGATTTTGCATGCAGGTTGTGAACACCACAGCAAATTCTGACTCACTAGGACTTGTATTACTGAAGTCCCGTGGATATCTTCCACAAGCCTATTGGTTCTGGATTTCTGTAGCTGGATTGCTTGGATATGTGTTTCTCCTGAATTTCCTTTTTGTCATGGCATTGACATTTCTTGACCGTAAGTATTGAAAAATGTTTATGACCTCTGCTTGCTCTAGTTTGTGAAAGCTTTATAACTGTATTTTGAACAATTCGTCTGAGTTTTGAATCAGCGTTTGGCTGGATTGTCATACTTAATCAGTTGATATTCGAACTGGAATGTTAATGTATTCCCTAATGGACAAATAATAAAAAACACAGAAAATGATAAAAGGAAATAACGAATATCTTTTAAATGTCTAAACAATGACACAATAGAGACTTTATATAAGCATCCCAAAACAAAGACTAGACAGGCAGTAGCCAATGTGGAACTAAAACACTTGATATTACAAGAGCCCAACAAAAGGAAAAAAACATAATGAAGTAAAGCAAGTCCTACATCAATGGGCATACTTGATAATTAATGCTCGGATTTATGGTTATGATTCAAGCAGAGACGTCAATATTTCTGTACCTTTGCCCACTGACACGACTCTGACATTTGCAAGGGTACAATGTATGAACATGTAAATATAATAGTGATGGTAAACAATGGAGCTTTTATTCTAGACACATTCAATGAGAAAAACTTTCTTATTTAGATTGCATGATAATATACAAAAGCATTTTGTCACGATACTTAGATGATTGATTTCATAATACATCTCTGAGAGAGCTTCTTACTTTCCCCATATTATCATGACATTGTGGTACTTTGTAAGAAACTATCAGGAATGTTCTTAGAGCTTGAAAATGAGATTAAAGTATGTCCTGTTGCATCATTTTCTTGGCTTCCTTATTTTTAAAAAACATATTCAAACATTCTATGGTGTGTACTTGTCACCCCAAAGCAATTTCTACTTACTATTAGCTTACAATTTCCCCCATATTATTATGACATTCTGGTACTTTGTAAGAAAACTATCAGGAATGGTCTTAGAGCTTGAAAATGAGATTAAAGTATGTCCTTGTTGCATCATTTTCTTGGCTTCCTTATTTTTAAAAAACATATTCGGACATTTTATGCTGTGTACTTGTCACCCCAAAGCAATTTCTACTTGCTATTAGCTTACAAATTTCGTTCAAACATGTTGCAGCTATTGGTAAAGGTCAAACTGTCATATCAAAGGAGGCCTTGGATGATAAAGAGGCTAACCGAACAGGGAAGTCTATTGAACTTCCAAACAGAATCAGGAACTTATCATCACGTTCTACTAAAGGTGAGCTTATCACTAGATTTAACAGTCAACAATGACATGAATGCATGATATTTACGTTCAGTGTCAATTCGCAAAGCTGAGGATGGCGTTGACAGTGCTGAACAGAAGAAGGGCATGGTTCTTCCTTTTGCACCGCACTCCATCACCTTTGAGAATCTGAAATATTCTGTAGATATGCCAGCAGTAAGATACACTAATATATGTACTGTTACGACTTGTAGGACTTTTGATTATTAGGAAAACAACTGTATTTATTTTTCTTTCCAGGAAATGAAAGCTCAAGGTGTGAAAGAAGATCAATTGCTACTTTTAAATGGCCTCAGTGGAGCCTTCAGGCCTGGTGTGCTCACTGCACTTATGGGTGTCAGCGGTGCAGGTAAGACTACTTTAATGGATGTTCTAGCTGGAAGAAAGACTGGGGGATATGTTGAAGGAATCATTACCGTATCTGGGTACCCTAAGAAGCAAGAGACCTTCGCCCGCATATCTGGATACTGTGAGCAGAATGACATACACTCCCCCCATGTCACTGTGTATGAATCCCTACTATTTTCAGCGTGGCTCAGGTTACCCTCCGAAGTTGACAGCAACACAAGAAAGGTTGGTAGTACGTAAGCATTTTACTGGTGGTATATATACACAGTAATCCGAATCAATTGTTTCACAAATATTCTGTATTCATTAGTCTAGAAGAAATAGGATCCTAGTGTTTAAAAACTCTAACTTGCAATTGGTTTATAAATTTTGAAAACATGTGTAGATGTTTATTGAGGAGGTCATGGAGCTTGTAGAGTTGAGGTCATTGAGAAATGCAATGGTAGGATTACCTGGTGTTAGTGGTTTGTCAACCGAGCAGCGGAAAAGGCTCACGATCGCTGTTGAATTGATAGCAAACCCGTCGGTTATCTTTATGGATGAGCCTACTTCAGGATTGGATGCAAGGGCAGCTGCAATTGTGATGAGGACCGTAAGAAACACAGTAGATACTGGGAGGACAGTAGTGTGTACAATTCACCAACCCAGCATTGATATTTTTGAAGCTTTCGATGAGGTGAGATACTAAGCCCATAGATTCAATTGTTGCAGGGAGTAAAGTCCAACATACTTTTGTATACTTACTGTTCTAGATATATTGATATCATAATAATTTTAATTGCAGCTTTTCTTGATCAAAAGAGGAGGAGGAGAAATATATGTTGGTCCACTCGGACGCCATTCCTGCCATTTGATAAACTATTTTCAGGTCTGCCATTAGAGTTAACATTCTAACGAACACAGTAAAGCAGATTCTGGTTACTAAAAATTTTGTTGTACGTATGTATACCAAGGGAATAAATGGAATTGAAAAAATAAAAGACGGATACAACCCTGCTACTTGGATGTTGGAGATTACTACTCCCGCGCAAGAAGAAAAGCTGGGTGTTGACTTCACGGTGATTTACAGGAATTTCGATCTATATAGGTACAGACAGTCCCTAATACTTTATCTTTTCAGATATGATATCGCTTTATAAGTGTTATCTCTCATATATTTCTGTCCATTTATTCCAGGAGCAACAAAGCTCTCATAAGTGAGCTCAGCAAACCGGCCCCAGGATCAAAAGATCTTTACTTTTCAACTCAATATTCACAGTCAAACCTTGTTCAAAGCATGGCCTGCCTGTGGAAACAACACAAGTCCTACTGGCGTAACCCATCCTACAGCTCCACAAGAATTTTCTTCACAGCTGTCACAGCATTATTGTTTGGAACTATATTTTGGAAACTAGGCTCCAAAACGTATGGCAAATAATATGATCCCGAATCCTACATATATGATAGGGAATATTTTCCATTATAATGACAAATTCACATCGGTAATGGTGTTTCAGGCAGACAAGGCAGGATCTATTCAATGCTATGGGTTCACTATATGCCGCAGTTATGTTTATTGGAGTACAGAATTCTCAAATGGTACAACCTGTTGTGGATGTTGAACGCACAGTATTTTACAGGGAGAGGGCAGCTGGAATGTACTCTGCACTACCATATGCTTTCGGACAGGTAATCACTTTTGTGGATTGATTCTGAATTTTAGCCTTTCTCGGCAATTATTGCTTATCGAGTTGTATTCAAAACTCTTTTATATAATTCCTTCTTATCTTCATCACTACTCCTGTAATCTCTTGCCAGGTCACCATTGAGGTTCCATACGTCCTACTCCAAGCTATTATCTATCAGGTCATTGTGTACCCAATGATCGATTTTGACTGGACGGTAGCCAAGTTCTTTTGGTTTCTATTATTTATTTTTGCCACATTTCTATACTTCACATACTACGGGATGATGGCTGTGGGCTTGACGCCCAGCAGCACTGTAGCATCAATCGTCGCACCAATATTTTACAACATATGGAATCTGTTTGCGGGCTTCATCATTCCTCGTCCGGTAGGATACAGCTTCTTTGTATGGTGTATGTTCTTATTCTATTCCCAGTTGTCCGGATTGATGATTTTATTTTTTTGTTTATATTTCTTTGCAGAGGATTCCTATTTGGTGGAGATGGTATTACTGGGCATGTCCAGTGGCCTGGACATTGTATGGCTTGTTTGCCTCACAGTTTGGGGATGTCCAAACCACAATGGAAACAGGTGAAACCGTGGAGGCATTCTTGAGGAGGTACTTTGGATACAAGCATGAGTTTTTAGGTGTTGTTGCTGCTGTGATCATCAGTTTGGATGTTCTTTTTGCATGCATATTTGCATACTCAATAAGGTCCTTCAACTTCCAAAAAAGATGAAGTGAGTAAGAACTTTTTGGTCGCGAGAACACTGAATGTGTTTCTTTGCTTGAGAAGTTGAAGGGACTATTTTCGGTAATTGGATGTTGTAGTTGTACAAAAGAGATGACTAGTTTCAACGATGTGCGCACAATTTATAGGTGTAATGATTTAAAAATACCACTTGTAAATAAATAGTGGTGCTCCTAATGCAAACGTGTATTTTCTCATAGCACTATAAGAAATTTAGTAGTACATGTATGTGTATTATTTTTGATACAATTTGTGCCTTCAAGGGTGTTGTGTCCCCGTAAATAGACAAGCCCCTTAAAGAAGGTCAAAATGATGAAAGTCGTAAAGTTGGCAAGGGGATGTACCACAAGGTATCTAGATTTCAAGGAACATGTTTGTACTGAACGAAATGGGACTGCCCTTGATTAATGCACCAATCATACATTATGCTTCATGATTGGTCGATTCTTAAGGTGAGAGTTCCTTCCTTTGGGCTTATATTTTTTATACAACTTGGGAAAATTATAGTAGAGGAGATCTAACTTTGACCCTTTCCCAATCATAGGCCAATGTACAAGTGAACTTGTGAAGGAATTTTTATTCTATCATGTGCCATAGTGCGAGTTGTATATGTTCAAATAAAGTTTTAAAGAATTAATAATCATCAAAATAAAATGCAGAGATATAAAAGCATCTAAAGGAGAAAATATATGTCAATTTCTCTTGTTTCCGCCTCTATTTCTAGAATTTTGCATACCGCTTATTTGCAGAACTAGAATCTTTACCTTGTTCTTTCTTTAACACACTAGTGCATTTTCTAGTAGGAAATTTGATGGTAGAAAAATCAGCGAACAATCAAGTGATTATAAAACAAAGCCTGACCACGCCATCATGCTTAGCATGACAAAATTTCTCCCTTCATGGATGATAAAAGTGCTTCTTGACTTTTACTATCAACATCACAGTCGTTGTTGAGATGAACTAGATACGTCTCTACATCCTTACTCATCATCATTGTACCAGTCATCAAGTTGTTTGCATATTTTTCTCAACAAGACCTATTATGAGATTGACTTCCTCAGAACCATCCATGCCATGTGTTTTAAACGGCTCCTAGAACCAATGTATGCTATGTTACCACTATATGCTTCACCTTAGAAAGATGTTGGAAGTCTACCCACTTGAGAAATAAACTAGGTTTGTGTCTCAAAATGGACAGACAACAAGCTCCACATGCCACAAACATGAGACAACTTTCAACTACTTCTTCACTTGAGATAAAGTCACATGACATCTACTGGACCTAGAGAGGAGACCTATGACTATTTTCTATTCTCATACTTTTATCACAATAAACATTGACAAGGAGATAAACGACACAACATCAATGGTATTGTGTACCTTTCTTATGTCTGCTACTAAGAATCCTAAATGTAAAATAGATTCATAGTCAATTCCAAAGAGTAAACCATGTACCCATCTTAGTTTCATATGGATTTCATGCTAAATATTAACTAAAAGTATAAATTGAGTGGAACCTTCATTTTGATACTAGTATTATATTACTAACAATAAATCTCTCTATCTCAAGGAGAGATGATGCTTTCTAGCTGACATCTAATGTAAAATTTGGTCTCTGTGACATGATAGCCTATGATGGATTCTAGCATTTCATCTAGAGGCGTAGTAGAAGATTCACATCAATATTCATCTTCTTGAAGCCTCATCTTTAATCCATAATGTATGTAGATAATCAACAAGTAGATTGATGATGATGTTACTCTCTATCAATATCTCTACGTCAAGTTAAATTAACTTCCCTACTCGATCAATAAAGACATCCTTGATAACAAAGCTTTTAATGGTCTCATAAAATGTGACCAATATCCCTCTAATGGAACTCCATTTACCTCAAAACCCATTTTTTGTCCTCCATTTTAGATGTGGAAATCACATATCCATTTATGTGTGGCCTCAACTTGATATATGCTCTATCCTTGATAAGGATTTGAATTGAGACTGGTCCTATCTAATTGTACGCCATCACACACCCATTCCTAGTGTTTGCACAAATAACCTTTTTGTCTTATTTGTAGCTCAAATCATGACACAATGACATAAAAAGCTCATAGTAAATAATTCATTTCTAATTTGATTTTGTCTTTGGACTAGTACTAAAAGTTTGACTATCTAAGCATTGTTTTCAATATTTTGAGCTTCATTTTCTATATGTTGTGATATGGACTACCTCAAGCTATCACCAAAGAACCTCTTGTCATGTTTACTATGTTATCCCCTTACCTTCTTTTATATACATCATTGTTCAATAAGGATATAATGAAACAATTGAGAAATAAACCATAAGTATGTGAAACATCGTTGATGAAAATTGTGTACTCATCACATATCGTAATAAAGAGAACCCCTACATAATGCTCTTAGTATTCATCATTTCCACCCCACTAATTATCCCAGATAAATTCCTAGTAAATTAAACATGACTCATGATTCCTATATCTCCTCACACTCAACAACATGTGTGTGCGTATAGTACTCTTGGATGATTTGTACTACAACTTCTTTTTGTTATGTATGCCCATAGAGACAATCATACAATGATTGGAGTGAGGAATTAGATTACTTTATTTGATAATCATAAAGGTAATTTCATCTATTATCTTTATCTCAATCATGAGATGATGACACAGATGTAAGTAGATGTCTAAAGAGTGATGTTACTCGATGACATATTCCTTCGGGTTGAGGACCTGAACGATGAGATCATATGTATGACAAGAGTACATATATTCTTATTATGTCCCTAGTCGAATATTACAATGGAAGAAAAATAGATAATAGTTATACATAAGACTAGAGTGTGTTTTGACCTATGGCAGAGTCTCATTAGTCATGATATGTGAATCAAGTCAAGCACACAGTTACATGTTAGGGAACAGTGTATCAGACTGACCCACCATGAGAGTGATACGTGGAAACCATACATTGGTAGTCAGAATCATCTCTCATAGTGATGGTGTTGATTGTGGTTCTTAGACCTAAAATCACTGCACTCATCACATGTCGTTGGGTACACTTTGACATCATCAAGCGTAGTCCTGAAATATGGGTTGTTATAACGATGATGATTGGGTGACTTTGACACATGGGGATAGAATGTGAGTCATAGAGATGGGATTTGTCCCTCCTAATTGAGATTGCTATCTAGGGCCTCTAGATAAGCAAGACTGAGAGTGCACTGTCGTACCCATGTGATTCAATATATGATATGTGAACTCACATGCATCTTAGATAGTCTGCTCTAGTTCAAGGAACATGGATTGAACGTTGAGAGGATGACGATTCCATGCCTCGAGTTCAATCTAGATATCAGAGACAAAGGAACTATATGATCACGGTAACACTATTCATAGATTATAGGTTGAAGTTGTTCTCCAACTTTCTAAATTACTTGGGTAGCAATGATGTGAGACTAGGAACCACTCTTTGCTTGTGATGTCATAAGTTGTTATAGACATTCATTGCCAACGTAATTCTAGACCTATAATGTCACACACATAGTATACACTTGGATTAAAGGAGTATATTCATGAATGATGTTTAGATTGAATGCTAAAGGTGTTTAGGTATTCAATTAAATAATAAATCAATTGACTGGACTCAGAATCATCAGGTTCAAGTTTTGGTCTAACTGATTGGAGTGTCAAATTGATCAGATTGATTACTAAAGTGTTTTTGTATTCAATTCATACACCAAGAGCTGACTGCACTGCCAAACAACCATCTCAAGTGTTGAGACGGGCATCTGGGATGCCAAACAGCCGCCTCAAGTGTTGAGGCATGCAACTGGTTTGTCAGGATGGTTGGAACAAAGTTGGCTTCTTAAACTGAGGTGAGTCATCTGGTTCATACTGATGAATTGACCAGCTCAGCTCACCAGATGACCGTCTGGGTGAGTGAGACGACCATCTCTCATGTGCGAGATCACTCAGTTAGGTTAAGGATGGTTCTAGATACTTTCCCAAATTTGTTTGGATTGCACAATACTTGTTGTGCAACAAAAATTGATGTTTAACATTGATTAGAAGTGAATTGCCAATTTAGTGTGCAAACAGGAAACTACAAAAGCATGAGATGACAGTTTCACACTATGAAATGAACATCTCGTACACAAGATGACCATTTTACAATGCAAGATAACTGTCTCGTGATATGTAGATTATATAACATTCATGTTTCTGAACTCTTCTACTCCCACATCAACTGGGAATCCTGACCATGTCCTCTACTATAAATAGAAGGGTAATGGGGGCTTCCTAACACAAACAATTGGGATTAGTGGCCATGACAATTGTTGTCCTCCCTAGTTGTGGTAACTAATAGAGAGATCAAGCAAGTCCTACTTGTCGAAGGGAGGGATACCAAAAGGAGAGCAACTAACGATAAATTGTGGCAGAGCATGTCGGTGACTAGTACGTTGACAAAAGGGGACAACTCCTTCCCATTGGCTCTGGCAGTGTAAAGTGGAGTTCTCGGTGGTATGCGTGGACTAATCTAGAGGCATGAGTACTTTGGCTACTGCTAGGAGGACGACATAGGCCTACAATCCCTGGAGAGTCCATAGGAGGCATTGTAGCAGCTGTTCAAGTCTGCTGTCCATGGAGAAGACCAGGAGTTGCACATAGACCGTCCAAGATAGCAATTACAGGGTGATGTCAATGGACTTGCTCCAAGACTAGGTATAACCTTGCAACCCTTCTTTTCTATACACATTGTTGTTGGCTGACGAGATTCTGCTAGTTTTTGGGAAATAGGAAAAATTATTTTTGTTTCTATTGCCTATATCTGTGGCTAATTTCCCAACAGTGATATCAAAGCCCCGTCAATCTACGGTGTATCTGGGATCTAAATTGATGTGATCAAATTTAGTTTTTTATTTATTATTGCATACAATGTGAATATTAAAATGATTAATTTGCATATATGATTAAATACCAAATATGATCAAAACTATATATATATATATATATATATATATATATATATATATATATATATATATATATATATATATATGATATGAAATCCATACGCATCGTCGTAAAAATGTTTTGATGGTGGATGTTAGCATGGTTATGACCAAAACTCTAAATCTGTGTGTATGGTTGTGGTTTATTCCTATTATTAATTGGTCTATGAACTGATCCCCTCTCTCCTTTCCAAATGTAAATTAATGCTCTTTCGATTTCCCCTCGAATGTAACTCATGGTTTCCCTTTTATAATGTAAAGAAATAGGATAGTTTTAATTTATGCATCATCATGAGAAGTTTTTTCTAAACTAGACAAACTGATGATTTGGAGGATCGTGGAGGCTAGATGACAAGAGTCGAACTGATCGAGTGGTGGCCCAACTGACTGACTGGAGGAGACCAAACAATCATTTTAGGAGCCCAACTGAGAAACCAAGAGGCGAGTCGACCGGTTCAAGCATTGAACTGATCGACTCAGATTGGAGCAAGCACAGATCTTCATCAACAACAGGTTACATGTGATGTGGACCTTATGAGGTGGCAATTCCTTATGGATCCAAGGAATTGAATTAGACTGGCCATAACAATCGCTCGTATATTTCTGATTGCATGTTCACGTTGTGGTTATAGAATGTATATTATACATACTATAATATGTGGCGATTGGAGCAAGGGTTGTTGCAACTACAGTTGAGAGCTGTCATTTAAGGGAACATGATAGAATTGGTGAATTGCTATTATGTATCTTCCATTAATGAAAACATCATATGTCTTGTGTGATAAGGAAATTATGTTTCATTTCAAAAGATATGATGTTTTATGGCAATGCCCTATGTCTCATATACTATACTTGATAGTTATGGAGACAAATGTGTATGACACATATAATGAATGACTTGATGACTCAAATAATGTATACCTATAACATTGTCATCTAATGCACATAAATGAGAAATGCACTTCTAGATTCCAAAATGGTGTTGGTCTAGACTCTTTTGGTTATTGAACCAATAGATACATGCAAGTCTTATTTATTGAGCAATATGAAAAAATCATCTCCACTATGTGTAGTGGGAGAATAAGTGTTCTATTAGGCCTAGTACATGTTGATGTATAACAGACCTTTTTGAATAAATGCAAAAGGTGGTTACTAGTACCTCACCATATTTACTGATGTGATCAGTAGATATGGAAAATTGTATTTAATAAAATACAAGTATGCATCTCTTGAAGTGTTCAAGGAGATCATAAATGAAGTACGTAACTAACTTGGTAAAAGTATAAGATATTTCGATGTGATCGATATAGAAATATTTTAAACCAAGAGTTTGAGGACCTTCTAAAGATATCATGATAGTGTATCACAATGAACTCTACATGAACATGATGATGTGTCAGAAGGAAGGAATAAGACCTTGTTAAGGTATAATTATCAATAAATCTAGCTGATCTTCTAATTTCCTTTGGCCATATGCTAAACAAAAAAAGAATGTATCGTCTTAAATGGTTCAAAAGACACCATGTGGGATATGGTATGTGAATCTTTCCTATATGTACATGATAGTTATTAAATATGAATGTCTATATAAGCAAGTTGATTCTTAAAAGGCTCTTTGTCCACAAATCACATAAATATTATTTTGTTAAACAATACTCTTATCCCATTCTAGAACAAAGTTGTTTGTTGATCTGGATGCATATATTCCTGATGAGGAACCTAGTTCCAAAGGAATCGGTGGGAGTAAAATTAGAACTCAAAATGTTCAAGGGTAACAAGAAAACATTGAACATAAAAGAGGTACAATGGGAACAATGAGAATCACAAAGTGTTGTGGAATCTCAAGTTCCTTATGTAACACAAAAACCTTATAGTTCTAGTGGATCATTCGTTGAGTTTGAAGGATATATGATATCTTATAACTCAGAAAGGAGATGAGTTGATCATAATGATGAGTCAAACAAACCGATTAGAAGTTATTGAGGGACCAGAGTCTAAGACGTGGCTTTATGCCATAAGATCAAAGATAGAGTCCATGTACACCAACAAGGTATGGCCTTAATGGATCCACATAAAGGGATAAAAATCATAGGGTGCATTTGGGTCTTTGAGAGAAGACAAACATGGAAAGGTAGATTGGTTGTGATGAGCTTCAAACAAGTTAAGTTGTTGAAAATTATGAAGTCTATCACCAATTACTATGGTTAAATCCATCAAGATCATGTTTGCAATTGGAACTTAATAAGACTGTGAGATTTGGTATATGGATGTTAAAACCACATCTTGTAACTGGAATAATTGTATAGCATGTGTACATGACACATCCGAATGGTTTTATAAATCCATTAATGCAAATAAATTATGTAAGCTACAAAGGTCAATCTGATGATGGAGCAAGTATCTCAGAGCTGGAATCTTCTATTTGACAAGAAAGTCAAAGTGTTTGACTTGAGTCTGAATAAAGATGAAATTTGTGATTACAAAAGATTTAGTGGGAGCATATTTATATTCCACATAGTGATGTGGAAAAAATCCTTATCCTATAAATGCCAACACCTAGCAAGGAAAGTACCTTCTCTGTGAAGGACTTAGGCGAAGCATCTTATGTGGTAGGAATTGAGATCTATACAGATAGATTTGGAAAGCTTCTTGACCTAAGAAAAAGAAAATAAACTAGAAAGATGTTGAAGGGTTCAACATGCATGATTCATCGAGAGAAAACTTATGCATGTTCTATGGAGTTGGTCTCTCAAGAGCCTAGTGTCTTGATTCTTATGAAGAATAGGAACACATGATAGATGTCATATGCATTCACAATTGGATCTATCACATATGTACTCATGCCATTATCTCGTATGTATTGGACACGATGAGAAGATATCCCATAATATCATATGTGTTGGACATGACAAGATGTTATCTAGTCATCTCATATGTATTAGACATGATGAGAGGATACATATACATGTCTAGTAATCTCATATGTATTGGACAGGATGAGAAGGTATATGTCAGATTCTAGTGAGAGTCACTGGACAATCATAAAAGAACATCTTTAGATGCTTATGAAGCACTAAAGGATTAGTTCATTGGTCATGGTAATAAGGAAGAGTTGGGTGCAAAGCGTTACATTGATGCAAGCTTTCTAACTGAAAAATAAATAAATTGCAATATATTTTTGTGTTTGACCTTCAAACAAGAACTATAAGGTGGAAGGGTTCCTAGATAATGATAGTTGTTTAAACCTACAATAAAAGCTGAGTATCTCTTTGTTATGAGAACAACAAAAGATATTATATGAAGTTCATATGGGAGAACTTATGATAGGTTCCAACCATTGACGACTCAGTAAAAATAATGTGAAAGAAATGGAGTTGTATGAAAGGCAAGGAATCTCGGATAGCATACTAAGACACTTCCATCTCATACAAGATGAAATACAATGAAGTGATGTGAAATTTGCAAAATACCGACTAAAAGAAAATGTTGCTAAACCCGCTAGAGTGCTTGCACAACAGATACATGATGGACATGTTAAGATCACTCAGAATGTGATTTGTGGGTGATTGGCTCAAAGTGCAAGTGGGGGTCTGTTGGTATGTATGCCCAGAGAGCCAATCATGTGATGATTGGAGTGAGACATTAGATACTTGATATGATAATCATAATGGTAATTCTGTCTATTATGTTTGTCTTAGTCATGAGATGATGACATAGATGCAAGTAGATGTCTAAAGAATGATGTTACTCGATGACGTATGCCTTCAGGTTGAGGACCTGAACGATGAGATCATATGTATGATAAGGGTACATACATTCTTATTATGTCTCATCAGATATTATTGTTGAAGAAAAATAGACATCAATAATACACAAGACTAGAGTGTGTTTTGACTAATGATAGAGTCTCATCAGTCTTGGTATGTGATATCAAGTCAAGCACACATATACATGTTAGTAAACAATGTATCGTCCAGACTCACCATGAGAGTGATACATGGAAACCATGGAATGGTAGTCAGAATAATCTCTCATAGTGATGGTGGCTCTTAGACCTGAAATCACTACACTCATCACATATCATTGGGTACACTTTGACATCATCAAAGGTAGTCTTGAAACATGGGTTGTTATAACGGTGATTAGTGGGTGACTTTGACACATGGGGGTAGACTATGAGTGATAGAGATGGGATTTATCCCTCATATTAGAGATTGATATCCATGGCCCCTTGATAAGTGAGACTGAGAGTGTACAGTCGTACCCATGTGATTCAATATATAATGTGTAAACTCACATGCATCTCAGGCAGTCTGCTCTAGTTCAAGGAACATGGATTGAACATTGAGAGGATGATGATTCCATGCCTCAAGTTCATTCTGGATATCTAAGACAAAGGAACTATACGATCATGATAACACTATTCATGGATTATATGTTGAAGTTTTTCTCCAACTTTCCAAATTACTTGGGTATAAATGATGTGCGACTAGGCACCACTCTTTTCTTGTAATGTCATAAGTTGTTATGGACATTCACTGCCAAAAAAATTTTGGACCTATAGTGTCACACCCCGATCTCACATTACCCACTAATCACGAGATTAGGGCGCGACGGAGGGATTACACACAAGCCAAACCACTTTGAGATTTTAAAACATTTTAAAGACATTAAAAGGATAATCTGATTTATGCTGTAAACTAAATCTAAACAAACTGCGGAAGCATTTTTATTAATCTGACTAGCGATATAAAGAGTGTCTACATCATATTACATTGTTCAACATAAAATAAAGCATAACAGTTAATTTACATCTTTATACACATTCTCTCTCACCCACACCATGTCCCAAAGATCGAGAGGAAAGGACTAAGAGACCTCTAACTACTGACTACTTATACCTTCTACAGACTAAGCGTTAGGATGAAATGATCCTTCAGATTCCTGCTGCTGATGATGACCTGAAAATGTTTGAGTAGAGGGATGAGCCTACTCGCTCAGTGAATAGCATTTCATTTAGCTATCACTAAACAACTCATCAGATATATAAATTTGAAAAAAAAAGCATAAGTACAGTACTAAACCGGGCATTTCTAATGACATAGCAGATTAACAGATAACAATCTCATTTCTATGCAACATCAGATATTTTAACAATTAAACAGTTATAGGGAAAAGGCATAGAAGTTCAAATCCATTAACATAAAAAACTTCCCGTGATCCTATATGATTACATATTTATCATTTTTATGCCCTAAACATATGCAGTGTACTCTTCATATAAAGATCTGTAGCGAACTACGATCCCACCGTACAAGACTTAGCGACACACCCGGGAAATGCTAAGTCTGACTGCCAGCCCTGGTCTGCTGCAGGACTCTCAGGCTCACAAGGCCTTAGGCTCACAAGGCCTCACTACACTCTCAAAAGAGTGAACTCTAGACTCCTCCTCAAACCTGAGCACACAGGCGGAGAGTCTTACCGGGTTACCACTGTGACACAAGCACGAATTAATGTTGAATAACCCCTATTTACTCCAGTGTCACCGTGACATCGCACGCGTTGTTGTTGAACACTGCCTCTCTCTATCCTCGTGCCTGTGACTCCGCACAGTTATTGTTGCAACACGAGTTTCACCCCCCCTGGTTGCAGACCTCTCAAAGGGGTTCTACGGTGTTAGGGCACCTAAGTCTATTAACTGATTAACATATAACCATATAAACAGGAATATCACATTTCATGCATATTGCACATTCTGAATATTCACTTGAAACACATGTATATCCTTTGTCATCCTTAAACATGATTCAGTATCATTTATCCAGTTTCAATGCTAAACATCTACTTTTAAATCAGCAAATACATTGCAACTATAATACAGGAAATTTCATCATTTTCATTAAGCATATCAAGTATTTCAAGTTCCAATGAATCTAACATACTCTATTGTATGTACTACACTGTTTAAAAGTTATACTAACTGATACAGAAGTAATTAAGCATTTAAATTGAGTTAAATAATGATTTCTAAATGAACTACTACTCACAGTACTGAAACTCGGCCGACCAATCTGGGAACTCGGCCGATTGGCTGGAAACTCGGCCGACCAATCTGGGAACTCAGCCGATTGGCTGGAAACTCGGCCGATCAGCCTGCAAATCTCGGCCGATCAAAACCCTGCTCAATTTCCTATAAAGGAAACTCGGCCGAATCATACCTAATTCGGCCGATTAAAACACTGACCTGCAATAAAATAGCAACTAGCTTCATTACCTAAAAGAAAATCTACACATGGCTTGATCTAAAGCTAAGTCGATGGCTAAAAAGTAGCAAGGAGCTGCACACCTTTGTGGTGTTCTCAAAATCGGAACTCAAGGATGGATTTTTCCCAATTGTAGGCGCACCTAACGACACCCCCTAGCTGTGAACAGCAGCTGCTGTTGCAGCTTGGCCACCGGCCAAGGTTGTAAGGCGGCATGCCAGGCTGGGCGTCACTCCTTGAGCGAGTCGGAGTCGAGGGCATCCTTTGGTGGTGCTGGTTGCGCCCAAGGCGCCTCCTGGCCGCCCTCCAAGCTGCTGTGCAGCCGCAGCTTTACGCTGCAGGTCAGCTGCGGGTGGGGCGCCATGGAAGGGGGCGAGGAAGGAGGAAGGAAGAAAGGAAGAGGAAGAAGGAGGGTGGACGAAGGTGTTTAGTTGCTAGTTGGAGCCAAGGCCAAAGGTCGGCCCCTCTGCTTCCTGCTGCAGGTCGAGCACCGCTTTGCGGCCGCTCCCTGTTCTATCGGGAAGGAAGAGGGGAGGGGAAAAGCGAGAGAATGGGAAATAAAAGAAAAGAAAAGGGTTTATAACCCGGATTTGGAAAAATTACATCTTTGACCCTAGAAATTGGAAATGCTATAACTATTGACTCGGAGGTCTGTTTGAAGTGATTCTTCTTGCAACATTTCAAGCATGGAATTCTCTACAACCTCAAAGCGAGAAAACATGCTAAAAGGACTATTTCACTGGATCAAAGCTCTAATTGCAACTGTGATTACTTGATTCAACTTAATGTACTAAATAATCAACATTGACATCATTAATTGCCTCAGGTGATTCAATCTCAGCTATTAATTCACATCTTAGCTTATCTTGATTATCCATGATGTTTAACAAAAACTTAGCACTAATTGAGGAAGTTTCACGTAACTCGAGGTATTTATTGACTAACCCTGATATGGGTCGTAACAATCTCCCTCCCTTATAAGAATTTCATCCCGAAATTCCTAAAAGAGAAAAGGAAACTTGTTACGCACATCTAACCCCAAAACTCCCATGTGGCTCCTTCTAGGTTGTAGTTTCTCCACAAAACCTTCTCTAAGGGTATCTCACGATTCTTGAGTCTCTTGATCCTCTGATCAACTATCTGTATTGGTCCCTCAACATAGGACACATCTGATCTGATTCCAGATCAACCCACAAAACATTATCTTTGTAGAACTGTTATAATAGTATCTCAATTTATGGTAATTACTGAGAAATTATCATACTATACATGCAGACAAACTAAAATTCTTAAATAAACAGAATGCATGTCAATTTGGTACTAAAATAAAATCATGCAATTTAACTATTAAACATCACTACATCTCATACTGAAAATTGATATCAAAATACTTGATTCATTGAACACCCTATCCTTAGGGTTTCTTTTGCCTTATTCATTCATCACATGCCAACACCCTACTCTTAGGGTTATCTCATTCACTAGTCACATGGCAACACCCTACTCTTAGGGTTTCCGTTATCTCCTCTGTTTGATTGCAGTTCAAATCACAATACGGTATCATTCTAGAACTGGCAGAGCAGTATATTCAAAATCATTGAAATTACTGAGTAATCTTTATATCATGCATGCAGGCAGATTTAAAATTCATAAATATCCCAAACTCAAATCAATTTTGGCACATACATACTGAATTCATGTAATTGAACATCTTATTACACCAATAAGAGTAATTTACTTCACCTATAAGAAACCATCTGTAATATTTATCAATTATCTGAAATTTCTCAGAGAACATGTACATTAACCCAAATCCTGGTTTGTGCATCACATAACTCAATTAAGAGTTATTTTCGTATCATAACACAAATATTTAAAAGTACTTGAGAATTTCTAATGATGTCTCAGAGAAATGTGCCAATTCATGTAGATGTTAAGTCATACACATTAACATAACAGGATGCATGCAACTAGATTTATTTGCATATTTTAATGCTATCTTACTATCTTGAAATCATGTACCTAATGATTTACCAAATTTGTATTGTCTGGGTTTATACCCAAACCGTACCATTATCAGTTGTGTATTTCTAAACTCAACATTCACACTAAGAAAACTCTATAAGACTTAAATGTTCTTCCCAACTTCCACTGAGATGCATAACACATGCTCTCAGCATGTCCTCAAGAGTCTGAATGGTTCTCTCAGACTGACCATCCGTATGCGGGTAAAAAGGTTGTACTGAATCTTATCTTTGTGCCCGAAGCACGATACAATTGTTTCCACAACCTAGATGTGAACTTAGAATCTCAATATGATATGATTGAAACTGGATTACCAGGCAATCTAACTATTTCATCCATGTATATCTTAGTCAAGTTTCGAGACATCAAAGGTTGACTTAATATGAAGAAAGCGAGCAGACTAAATTAGTCTATCCACAATCATTCATATCAAATCACAACCTCTAGGTGTCCTGGGCAACCCTATCACAAAATCCATTGTGATATATTCCCATTCCCATTCAGGCATAGAAAAAGATTACAAGGTAGCTATAGATTTCTAGGGTTCAGCCTTAACCTATTGGCACACACTACTTCTAACCACGTACTCAGCTACATCCTTCTGCATATCTGACCATCCATTTCAACTCCTCGAGATTCATATACATCTTAGTGTTTCCTAAAAGCATAGCATACATCAATACATGCACTTCCATAAGAATCTTTTCTTTCAAAACACTATCTCAAGGTACACACAACATGTCATGTTGATGCAACACATCATCATCTAAAAAACTTAAACTCTGGTCTCTTTTCCTCCTATCATGTCATGCATGGTCTGGTTTAACTCACTATCACCCTATTGTAGTTCCTTGATCTGATCATAAGAAGTAGGCTTAACTTACATCTGTACAATCAAATCACTCTGTGTTGTCACCCCTAAGCCTAAGTTCAACTTCCACATTTCTACTAACAGGTCTCTATTGAAACCTGCCATAGAGAATGCATTAGTTGTTGAACTTGACTTTCTGATGAAAGCATCAGCCACCACATTCTCTTTACCAGGGTGATAATCTATTGTCACATCATAAAGATAGTGACGCCATGTCTTAAAAACATGAACTACATCAGCTATCTTTAGATCATATATCGGATAATACTTTGCATTCTATGCTACTTTCTTATTGTTACATTTCAATTTTATGTTTTACTCTTTTCTCTAAGTCATTTCATGTTGTTCATGTACCGTTCAGATTAGCTACCTATAAACCCTAGATCACTATCACTGCCAGATTACTTTACATAGAACAAATCTCAAGGTCTTATTTTACATAGATACTAGTATTCAAGGTTAAATCACTAGTGATATCCCTTGAACTACTACAACTCTAATCATTCTAGGGTTTGGTCCTTATCAGTAACATAGCATTATTGTGTGTGTGTGTGGTCGATCATATAGATCAATTTGAGCTGCTTGGGTCAATAGCATATTAACCCAACACTCAACTTTAATTATATTGGCTGAAAATTCAGTTTTCACAATAGTTTCTATAATTCGTTTATTAAATAGCTAACCGAAGCTCCAAAAATTCTGGAAATTTTATATGTTATACCTAATGAAGTTTCAGACCTACAGTAAAAATTTGAGATCATTTCTAATTACCAATAAATAATTAAAAATCAAACAGTGCACTGCTATATTGCAGTCTGCAGCAGGTTCGGTCGAGTTGCAAACTCGGCCGACACCCTCACTATAGAGATCAAAAGTCATCCAAAAATTACGCCAATTTAACAGAGTGTCTAAAATTGTGTTTTCAAGCACAGTTAAAATTTGAGATCAATTGGATATACCAATAAAAAGATAAAATTCAATTACCACACTGCTATATCATTCTGAAAATGTGATCGGTCGAGTTTGAAACTCGGCCGATAAACAGGTCAGAACATACTTCAAAAATTCTGATATTTTCCAATGTTGTTTACATTTTATATATATCCAAATCATATCCAAATTTGAGATAAATCAGAGTTACACATAAAATACCAAAAATCATTTACTGAGACACTTTACTTATCAAATTTTGTGTTTATGTATCATCAAAACCCTATTTTGGGCCGATTAGGGTTTATGCTTCTCAAACCCTAATTCTCAAGACAAAAGAACATTTAGACTTCTTATCATAGTTAAAACATCCTAGTATATATACATTCTCACTATGTTACGGGTCTAAATCATACAAAGTCTATTCTTATTTTACTGTTAATAGGAGTCATTAGATCCCAGTAACGCATCCTGCCAGCCGGACCAGGCCGAACCTGTAGTCCTGAAGCCAAGAGCTACTCGGGATTAATCAACCCCTATTAATCTTAAACATGTGGAATGAATATCCACTCAGAGCAAACTCATTTAAACATAATTTCGGGTCTACTTTAATACAAAGAAAACAAACACTAAACAATTCACTTCATGACACAACAATATAAAAGAATCATATTTACTTTACAGACTGAAAAATCTAATTTCATGCATATAAAAGCATTTCTAGTGATCTTTAAATCAAATAAGCAATAATAGACAAGAGTTGAATCGCATCTTATATGTAATCTCTTATTTCTACATTAATTTCTTATCTCATAACCCTAAGATTTCTAGGGTTTCTCTCTAGCCCATCCTTCCTCTTCATACCTGGCCAGGGCATCCAGAGAAGAACAGACAGAGTAGCTTGATACTGGTCAATCTAAGTATTCAGACACCTGGCCAGGGTATCTAAACACTCAGACCTTCCAGAGCTAAAACTCATCATTTATTATTCGTCTCACTTATAACTTTATCTTTTGACCTTAATGATTCTTAACGACTCAACTTAAGCTCTTTACTTGGTTCTCGTGACCACATCCTCTTCCTGCCATCTGTAATAGTATAACAGAACACTTCCTGTTAGAAAATTACAGACAGAAGAAAAACTCTTAAACCTTAATCCTATTGGTCTCTTATCGTCCCCTGACCTTGACTTAGAGTATTCACCTACTCAACCTATGCTCTGATACCAAGATGTCACACCCCGATCTCACATTACCCACTAATCACGAGATTAGGGCGCGACGGAGGGATTACACACAGGCCAAACCACTTTGAGATTTTAAAACATTTTAAAGACATTAAAAGGATAATCTGATTTATGCTGTAAACTAAATCTAAACAAACTGCGGAAGCATTTTTATTAATCTGACTAGTGATATAAAGAGTGTCTACAACATATTACATTGTTCAACATAAAATAAAGCATAAAAGTTAATTTACATATTTATACACATTCTCTCTCACCCACACCATGTCCCAAAGATCGAGGGGAAAGGACTAAGAGACCTCTAACTACTAACTACTTATACCTTCTACAAACTAAGCGTTAGGATGAAAGGATCCTTCAAATTCCTACTGCTGATGATGACCTGAAAATGTTTGAGTAGAGGGATGAGCCTACTCGCTCAGTGAATAGCATTTCATTTAGCTATCACTAAACAACTCATCAGATATGTAAATTTGAAAAAAAACAGCACAAGTACAGTACTAAACGGGGCATTTCTAATGACATAGCAGATTAACAGATAACAATCTCATTTCTATGCAACATCAGATATTTTAACAATTAAACAGTTATAGGGAAAAGGCATAGAAGTTCAAATCCATTAGCATATAAAACTTTCCGTGATCCTATATGATTACATATTTATCATTTTTATGCCCTAAACATATGCAGTGTACTCTGCATATAAAGATCTGTAGTGAACTACGATCCCACCGTACAAGACTTAGCGACACACCCGGGAAATGCTAAGTCTGACTGCCAGCCCTAGTCTGCTGCAGGACTCTCAGGCTCACAAGGCCTCACTACACTCTCAAAAGAGTGAACTCTAGACTCCTCCTCAAACCTGAGCACACAGGCGGAGAGTCTTACCGGGTTACCACCGTGACACAAGCACGGATTAATGTTGAATAACCCCTATTTACTCCAGTGTCACCGTGACATCGCACGCGTTGTTGTTGAACACTGCCTCTCTCTATCATCGTGCCTGTGACTCCGCACAGTTATTGTTGCAACACGAGTTTCACCCCCTGGTTGCAGACCTCTCAAAGGGGTTCTACGGTGTTAGGGCACCTAAGTCTATTAACTGATTAACATATAACCATATAAACAGGAATATCACATTTCATGCATATTGCACATTCTGAATATTCACTTGAAACACATGTATATCCTTTGTCATCCTTAAACATGATTCAATATCATTTATCCAGTTTCAATGCTAAACATCTACTTTTAAATCAGCAAATACATTGCAACTATAATACATGAAATTTCATCATTTTCATTAAGCATATCAAGTATTTCAAGTTCCAATGAATCTAACATACTCTATTGTATGTACTACACTGTTTAAAAGTTATACTAACTGATACAGAAGTAATTAAGCATTTAAATTGAGTTAAATAATGATTTCTAAATGAACTACTACTCACAGTACTGAAACTCGGCCGACCAATCTGGGAACTCGGCCGATTGGCTAGAAACTCGGCCGACCAATCTGGGAACTCGGCCGATTGGCTGGAAACTCGGCCGATCAGCCTGCAAATCTCGGCCGATCAAAACCCTTCTCGATTTCCTATAAAGGAAACTCGGCCGAATCATACCTAATTCGGCCGATCAAAACACTGACCTGCAATAAAATAGCAACTAGCTTCATTACCTAAAAGAAAATCTACACATGGCTCGATCTAAAGCTAAGTCGATGGCTAAAAAGTAGCAAGGAGCTGCACACCTTTGTGGTGTTCTCAAAATCGGAACTCAAGGATGGATTTTTCCCAATTGTAGGCGCACCTAACGACACCCCCTAGTTGTGAACAACAGCTGCTGTTGCAGCTTGGCCCCCGACCAAGGTTGTAAGGCGGCATGCCAGGCTGGGCGTCACTCCTTGAGCGAGTCGGAGTCGAGGGCATCCTTTGGTGGTGCTGGTTGCGCCCAAGGCGCCTCCTGGCCGCCCTCCAAGCTACTGTGCGGCCGCAGCTTTACGCTACAGGTCAACTGCAGGTGGGGCGCCATGGAAGGGGGTGATGAAGGAGGAAGGAAGAAGGGAAGAGGAAGAAGGAGGGTGGACGAAGGTATTTAGTTGCTAGTTGGAGCCAAGGCCAAAGGTCGGCCCCTCTGCTTCCTGCTGCAGGTCGAGCAACGCTTTGCGGCCTCTCCCTGTTCTATCGGGAAGGAAGAGGGGAGGGGATAAGCGAGAGAATGGGAAATAAAAGAAAAGAAAAGGGTTTATAACCCGGATTTGGAAAAATTACATCTTTGACCCTAGAAATTGGAAATGCTATAACTATTGACTCGCAGGTCCGTTTGAAGTGATTCTTCTTGCAACATTTCAAGCATGGAATTCTCTACAACCTCAAAGTGAGAAAACATGCTAAAAGGACTATTTCACTGGATCAAATCTCTAATTGCAACTGTGATTACTTGATTCAACTTAATGTACTAAATAATCAACATTGACATCATGAATTGCCTCAGGTGATTCAATCTCAGCTATTAATTCACATCTTAGCTTATCTTGATTATCCATGATGTTTAACAAAAACTTAGCACTAATTGAGGTGTTTCACGTAATTTGAGGTATTTATTGACTAACCCTGATATGGGTCGTAACATATAGCGTCACACACATAGATACATACTTTGATTAAAGGAGTGTATTCACAATTGATGCTTAGATTGAATGCTAAAGGTGTTTAGGTATTCAATTAAACAATAGATCAACTGACTGGACTTAGAATCATCCAGTTAAAGTGTTGGACTAACTGATTGGAGTGTCAAATTGATCGAATTGATTACGAAAGTGTTTAGATATTCAATACACTCACCAATAGCTGAATGCACTACCAAATAGATTTCTCAAGTGTTGAGATGGGCATCTGGTTTGTCAGGCTGGTTGGAACGAAGTTGACTACCCAAACTCAGGTGAATCGATCGGTTCATACTGATGAACTGACCAACTCGGATTAGCTCACCAGAAGATAGTCTGGGTGAGTGAGATGACTGTATTGCATGTGCGAGATATCTCTGTTAGTCGAGGAAGGTTCTAGATACTTTCCCAAATGCAAGTAAAAATGATGTTTAACATTGATTAGAAGCGAATTGCCAATTTAAGTGCAAGCAAGAAACTACAAAAGCACGAGATGACCATTTTGCATTGTGAAATGACCCACACGAGATAGATATTTTGTAGTGCGAGACGACAGTCTCACGGTCTGCTGATTCCAGAACATTCATGTTTCGGGACCCTTCTACTCCCACATCAAATGGGAACCCTGACCCTACCCTCTACTATAAATAGTAGGATAATAGGGGATTCTCAACACACACAATTAGGATCAGTGGCCCTAACGATTTTAATCCTCTTTGGTTGTGGTAACCAATAGACATCCCGAGAAAGTCCTACCCATCAAAGGGAAGGATAGAAAAAGGGGAACAACTGAGGATCAATTGTGGGAGAGCATGTCAGCGACTAGTACGATAATAGAAGGGGACAACTCCTTCCCGTTGGCTCTGGCAGCACAACGTGGAGATCCCAGTGGTCTGCATGGACTACTCTAGAGGTAGGAGTCCTTTGATTACTGTTAGGAGGATGATGTCACCCTATAGTCTGTGGCGAGTCCATAGGAGGCGTTGTAGGAGCTGTTTGAGTTTGTTGTCTGTGGTGAAGACCAGGAGCTACACAGACACCATCCAAGATAGTAATTATAGGGTGATTTCGCTAGACTTGCTCCAGGACCACGTATAACCTTACAACCCTTCCTACCTAAATACTTTGTTATTGACGAGATTCTGTTGCTTTTTGGAAAATGAGCAAATAAAGTTTTGTTTTCACTGCCTAAATCTACGCTTGATTTCCCAACACTTCTACTATTTGAAATTTTCATATAATCATTTTGCTATTCCTTAAAGTTTTTCAATACTTTGTTGTTTGACTTGGATTTCAAAATAAGTATACCTACATTCGATTTAAGTTTAATTTTTAACAAACTTTTTATTCTTCTAGAATTTGTCATGAACATCTTCATTTCCCTTGTTATATATCAAGAACTCTTTAGAGACTCCTTCTCTAGAAGATTTTGTATTTATAATCACATTAGTTAGATTGTGTTTCATCTCATCCATCGTGAGATCTCGACTAGGCAAATAATTTACATTTGTCTTGACATTCTTACATTTTGGTAAAGATTCCAGTAAAACTGAAGCATGCAGGTTGTCATTTAGATCTACCTCCATGGGATTCAACTGGTTTACATATGTTGGAAGTTGTTTATGTGATCTGTAATTTCTCATCCTTCCTTTCACTTGATAGTAAAGATCCTAGTATAGAAGGATTTCTGTATCACATTCTTCGCTCATAAATGCTACTACCTTGTCTAATAGCTACATGGTGTTTGTCTCCTTAAAAATGTAGTGGAACTTTATGATGTTGTGCCACATATGTAGTATGACCACCATCTTTCTATTAAGCTTGATATAGCTATTTTCGACCATATACTTTGGATATGTTTTATCTCTTTGATTGGATTGTATCTGTATTAATGGTACCAGTGATCCTCTAACTTTGGCTTCCTAACCTGGTAGTTGGATCTCATTAGCATGAACATCATCTTGCCATTTCCCCAATTTCAACACCTTTGACTTAAATGCAATTTATTAGAAAATTCTATCGAGGGTTTAATGAACAATCATGTGAGACCCAGTCCACCAACCACAACATGGAGGAGAAATATTATGAATCTAAAACTAACATAGAACAATTACCACAAAGTTTATTGTCCTCCTAAAAGGACATTCGTACATAGGTACAAAACAATAATGAACAAATGTGGATGAAACTATACCAAAACACATAATATGTTCTTAAGAGACATGTCATCAAATGGAATAGTTTGAGATTTGGCATTAAAGACTATAACTTTGTAAGGTGCCACATTACTCAAACTTGGAAGTGCATAACACATCTCCCCTTATGGATAGGAGCCAAGTCCACATGCAATCCTTTTTCAACCAGTATTGAGGTAGATACGACCAAACATTTCAATCTATGAGGCAATCATGAGAGACTTTATAACTCTCAAGAAAGGGGAGAATGTCACAAGCTTCCATCGGGAGTATATGATGAAAGTAGGATTAGCTTGGCAATGGCCATACTAATTATTTCATAGTCTTCAATCTATCTAAAATAAGAAAGTCCATTGATTTTATGGATATTAAAATGTGACAAGTATGCATTAGTTGTTAAGTAGATCCATGAGAATAAAAGACCATTATTCATGGCCATTATGATAGAATATATGTCATCATGATCATATAAGTAGGTATACATATTAATTTTGATTACCAAGGAAATAAATGTTTAAAAATCATAAATATAAGCAGTTAAAGGCATAAATGCTACATACAAAGATGTATAGGCCACCAATGGTACTTATTGATAGATATTGATGCATATGAAAGAATATTAGACATTATGTTCCTCGTATATTGCAAGTGTGATGTGCAATAATAAGCATATAATGTTCATCATTAACATGGTAAATTTTTGTAAGTTCATAGTCAACACGACTAGTATATGTAATCATGATATGCATGAGAAATTATATAATATTCATGATAAACAAACGTAATAATATTGGAATCATAGAGAATAGTAGTGTTATGTGGAATTCATTATAAACATGAGAAATAGAAGTGATTAAAGATAAACATGAGAAGATTGAAGTCATTTTTTATGACTGAGAAAGTGTTAGCCATATTTGAAAACACATGAGGAAAGATAACTCATTCGATCAATGATAATCAAAAGACAATAATTATATGCATGACCAGTAAGAGTTGTTCATGGTAAACATGAGAAAATATAGGTAATTCATGATAAGCATGAGAAAATCAGTCATTAACAAAAACTAGAGAAAACATATGAATTTTTTTTAAGCATGGTTAAATTATGTCATCTAGAGTAATGAGTAGATTTAAGATATAAAAATGATTTATTATATGGTATATTTGGTAAATAAGTGAAATCATATGAATTCACAATAAACATAAGAAAAATAAGATACTCACAACAAACATGGTCAAGTATGAGTTATTATTGGAAAACATGAGTAATTTATGATATACATGAGTAAATATGATAAATATAGGATGAACGTGAACAAATATATCTACGTTACAATTAACGTGAGAAACTATAAGCATGATCAATCAGATGCACTCATGGTAAGTGTGAGATATCATGTTATATTCATGGTAAACAAGAGGCACTATATTATATTGATAATAAAAATGAAAATTTATTTGTCAATTTTTTAAATATGAGTAGTTGTATGAAAATGGTGTGATGTATATGATCAAAATTCATGATGAATATCACTATACATCATTCATGATGAACACAAAAATATAACATTATTTCACAATAAACTTGAGGACATATAGTTCGTTCATGATAGACATGAGGTACTCATATAATATTTTCAACAAACAAGAGAAATGTTTTGAATTGGTTAAATTTTTTACTATATTATTACTCTTAATTATATTCACACTTTTTTTATTCCCATATTTGTGATGATTTCCTTTTTTTTACAACCTTATTTTATTAAATCCTCAACTCTCTTTTGATCATCCAATAAAACTAGGTTACTTTCTAGTATGGTATCAGTGGGGTATGTTCCTCCATGGAGTCATCTCCAAGAAAGGGTGTGATAGTTGTATACTCCATGTCACTACTACACTACCACCCATCCCTTCCCAAACCATATGTCACTACCCTTCTCTTCTCCACATGTTGTCATCAACTGTCTCCTACCCCCAATCTCTGTCAAGGTTGCCACTTGACTCACCTTCTTTCCATGTTGTGTCACATCCCCTAACATGGCAATCTGCCGCTACTACATCCAAACAAAATGGTCACTAGACATCCTGACCCGATGTTGTCTTGGTCATAGAATATACCCAACCAACCCATTGACACCATTGCATTTGGCAACCATAAAACCCGCTCCCCTACTCATGTTGTGAGCCTCACTATCACCAGCAACTCCATGCCTCCTTCTTCTATGACCATATGTTCCCCCTACTTTCCCATAAACCCACCACAATCACCACCCCTCTTTTCCTTATCTACTCATAATTATCCAAGTCCAACAACCTACCATATCTACAACCCCATTCTATTATGATTATTTCACTAATTTTTCCTATTTCACTCATTACATATCCAGTCACAACCTAAGACACATGTTACGCATGTTGTTATCCATAGCTTCCTCCATAATGCACCAATTATAATCCCTCACATCAATATGTCTTATATCATACTATTGGTTGGATGTATGTAGCCTTGTATCTATTCTATACCCCTATACAAGGGTTTCCATTTTGCTGCCACAGGAATTTTTCCACAATGATAAATTACATGTTGATATGATTGTTGAGAATACAGGGTGACAACTAAAGCAGTAGAAACAAAATTATTAATGCCTGATTCCCTGACTAGAAGATCATGTCAACAATAATGCAGTTAAGAAAGAGGGTATCAAGAGTTATACATGGTCCTCAAGCAAGTTCATCGACGACTTTTGCTAGACGGTTGTCGTTGTCGGCCTCCTGGTCAGACACCAAATACAACGGTTGACGATGTCCTCCTAGAGGGGCAAGTGCCTCTCGCCTCTAGAGTAGTCCACATGAACCGCCAAGAACTCTACATTATTCTACAACAACTAATAGGAAGGAGTTGTCCCTTCGAACATTAGCATGATAATGATGATTCTCTCTCCCAATTGTCTCTCCCTTTCTATCCCTCCCTTTTATGGGTAGGACTTGCTTGGGACTCTCTAGTTACCACACCCAGAGAGCACAACAATTACTAGCATTTATTGTTGTATCTGGGAAGTCCCAAATACCCCTCTATATATAGGAGGGCTAGGGTCAGGGTTTCCAGTCCATCTGGGAGTCAAAGAGATGACTTTTCATGAATTTTCCAAAACCTACAGACGGTGGACTAGTCAGTTCACTATCCAACCGGTCAGTTCATTGGTGAACTGGTTGGTTCAACATGTTACCTATTTGCAAACATATTGGCTTTTAATAGTTGACTAATGCAAAATCATAACACCAATATAAATCCTTGATCTAATCAAATTGATCATTGATCTGGCCGATCTAGATGATGAACTAGTCGTTTCACTTCATGAAATGGTCATTTCAGATTTGAAATGTTTGTTTCATATGTCCAGCTGAGGCAAACATTCAACCAATTTTGTTTTCAACTGACCTGACACTCCAACTGATCGATTCAACACTTGAACTCGTCAGTTTAGAGTCCAATCAATCAATTTTTAACCTTAGTTGTTTAATTGAATATCTAAACACTTTAGTAATAAAGTTAAACATAATTCATGAATAAACTCTAATTCCAAATGCATCCTATGTGTGTAACCCTATAGGTCCCAAATTACATTGGCAGTGAATGTTCATAACCAACTCATGACATCACAAGCAATGAGTGGTATCTAGAAATGCATCATTGCTACCCAAGTAAATTCAAAAAGTTGGAGAACAACTTCAACCAACAAGTTGTGATCAGTGTAACCAGGATTGTATAGTTCCTTTGTCTCTGATACCTGGATTGAACTCGAGACATGGAATTCCCATCCTCTCAATGTTCAATCCATATTTCTTGAACTAGAGCAGACTGTATAAGATGCATGTGAGTTCACATATCACATATTGAGTCATAAGAGTATGACCATACATTTATCAGTCTCGCTTATCAAGTGGCCTAGATATCAATCTCCTATAGGAGGGACAAATCCCATCAATGTTACTCACACTCAATCCCCATGTGCTACAATGCACCCGAGCATCACCTTTAATGCAATCCTTATTCAAGGTCACGTTGGATGGTGTCTAAGTACATTAAATGACATGTGATGATTGTAGTGATTTTAGGTCTAAGAACCACAATCACCACTATCACTATGAGAGTTGATTCTGACTGCCATTCCATGGTCTCCATGTATAACTCTTAAGGTGGGTTCATCCGATACATTGTTTTATAACAAATATCTATGGGCTTGGTTTTAATCACATATCATGACTAATGAGAGTTTTTCATCAACCAACACACACTCTAGTGTTATGTATAATTTTTTTCTATTCCACTTCCTCAATAATATTTGACTAGGGACATAATAAGAATGTATGTACTCTTATCATACATATGATGTCTTTGTTCAGGTCCTCAACCTGAAGGCATATGTCATTGAGTAACATCATTCTTTAGACATCTATTATATATGTGTCATTATCTCATGATTGATGCATACATAATAGATGGAATTGCCTTTATAATTATCAAATTAGGTATCTAATGCCTCATTACAATCATCATATGATTGGCTCTATGGGTATACACATCAACAATGATTTTTCAACATGTGTTGTCTTCCTCTTATCTCTTTAGGCCACTATTGTGAAACTAGATGCATCAAACAAAAAAGTATTGTCTACCTCAATTGAACTGTAAGTGAAGGTGAAAGGAAAGTACCCCCATTTTTTATTTCCGCTTTGGAGTCCCCCTGCGCTTATTACTTCTTCCAAAGTTAAAAATGCCTATGACCACTACATCAAGGATGACTCTTGTGTTATACGATATATGGTCAATTGTTGATAGACTCAAAACATGGGTCAAAGTGAAAGAAAGCCATACCTAGCTTCTTCATACATTAAATGTATACTCAACTCCAAGAGACTCCCATAGTGAAATTCATAGTCTATTTTATTAAAGGGGATCTAATGATCAGATAAGGGTGGTGAGAATATCAATACTTAAGATCATAGCTTAACTAAGTCGGATGGAAAATTGAATTTGAGTGTTCAAAAACAAAACCAACATCAAAATAAAATAAGAAAAAGTAAACAAATCTAAATTATTAAATTTAAAAAACGAAGTGTTATTTGTTTTAGGTGTTTATATTATAAATAAAAACTTGGATCAAGTTTTATAGATCAATCACACTTTCCAATTATTCAAATGATCCCTCCTATTTTGTAATATTAACATAGCATTTTGCAAGAAGTCATCATATGTATTCGTTCCCCTCTATCTTGTGTATAGGATAGAAACTTAACTAAATGGATGTCTCTCTCGAGAGAGGGAACACATTGTAATATTTAAACCACATCACTATTGATTTAGTGATTCCTCATTATCTCAGATTTACAATACATTGTACTCCAAATTTGGCCCAACAATCTCTCTCAAATTACTTAGATCAACTATCATAAGAAGGTATCTAATCATGCAAGAGACACATTACAATATAGTCCTAAGGATAAATATATTAAGTAGAATGAGAACATTCATGTTATTAGAAAATCATGGTGGGTACTCCTAACCCAAGTTTTGATGGTCTAGCCATCATGTTGGAGACAAACGTCATTACATTAAAAATTGAGATGGCCACATCCCTAGAGAAGACATAACAATATATAAACAAATCTAAATAATGGAATGAAAAAGAAAATATACCATAGGGTAGATCTTCTCAGATCTACCCATGATGGGTTTTGGTCGCTCTTCTTGGTAAGGTATCGAGTTCATTGGGTTGTCCAATTGGGACCCTATATATTCAAAAGGATGGTCAATATCTATTGGCTAAGGAGCAGGAGTGTCATGGGTGGTCCTCACTCAAGGATCCATTTTGGTAATGCCTTATAGAGTCTAGATATATAGTAGATTGTCAACTTGATAGACACACTCGATACTTGTTTCTATGGTCTCCATACTTACAACAGAAGCATCTTCACTTGCTACAAAAAATCTAAGATGCTCCCTTGGTGATACTTAGGTGTTCTATTTATAGGCTCGGTAAGGAATGAGAGGTGCACTCGAAAAGTCTTCATTGATCTACATTGTATGTGAGCCTCCACTTTGCAGTGTCTAATGGTTTTCAAGGGTGAGGGGTATTTCTTTGATAGTGTGCCTCTCAATGTCTCACCTATGGATAGGTGATCTCTTGATAATAACTAGCAAAGGTGGATTTTAACATGGGTTTTGATAGCGTTCTATTAAGATATGATTGGCTTGGTATCAATAGATGATCTATCAAGGTATCATTCATCCCTTTGATAAGTGATTTATTGGATGGTACCAAAGTAAATCTTGATAATTTACATAGAAAAACTCGTCTTTCTAGTCCTCTATAGTTTCCAGTATTAAGGATATCTTCAATATCTGGCATATCAAGGACTATCTCAATGATATCCTTGATGGGTGTCTTTCTTATTATTTTCTCGACATTGTCCTATCAGTATTGAGATGAAACCTCAATAGGTGATTTTGACATGTTTTTGCTTAAATTCCCATCTTTGATACATGCTAAGTGGACTAATTTGAGGTCATGCCTTGATAGATACCTATTGATCTACCTATTGTTTTGGATCAAAAATGTTTGAACTCCTAAAATTCAAATATGAGTTTATCAAAAGGATAATTAAGAACAATTTTCATTAATTGATAAACATATGGCAATTGAGAGGACAAATAAGGATAAAATCAAGGTGAAAGAGGCAGAAAACATCCCAAAAATTGGATGTCATTAACCTACCAAACTTAGCTTGTATCATGTCCTTAATCTAATAATAGAATCAAAATGTAGATTGACATGAGTTAATAATTTTAGAATGTTAAGGTTTAAGAATGATAGATTATTGTACTCTTATGCTAGCCTTTTATCAAGCTAGTTTGCTAGAATTTTTAGACCGGTTTTGTTTCTTATAGACATTTGTGACAAAGTGGAATTTTGCATAAGTATGAAGTCATTACTCTTTTGACCTCATTATACTCATTCATGGTCCCGAATCATTTTTCTTGGATTCATAATCAATATTGAGGCTCAAATTCGAAATATAGTTATCAATGTGAACTTTATACACATTATAACACCTTAAATTTGATTAATTCATCACTTTGTCCAAAGAAGCAAATTGGTCAATCAAACTTCATATTTTGGATTTTAAAAATTTTCTAGATATTCTCCATATCTTTGTGAAGCTAAAAACTAAATTTCATGTCATTTGGACATTTATATGATTTTCTATAAATTTTGGAAGTTATGTGCTCAAAATGCCCTTTATTTTGTCTTTTCTTACCTTTTCCAGGTCAGCAATCTGCGTCCAAAGGCATGGGATGAACCTCGGCCCTTGGATCAGCCAGACATGGATCACGACCCCGATCCTATGGTTAGGAGGTCTTCCCCTACCTCCCACAATCAACAGGGGGTGGCGAGCGGTCGAAGATCATTTGGCTCGTATGGACGTAGTTTCGAAAATCAAAGAAACTGAAATTGCTCACCCCGCCAATTCAAACTCAAGGAGCCCAGATTTGACTACATTTAAAGTGTTATAACACCATCATAGCAAGATCCTTGCCTCCTCTTCTCTTTCTGGTAGCTATGGCTGCAACCAAGCCTTGTCTAGCCCTAAGACCCGACCCTAACACTACAAAAGGGTCCCTCATGCTTGCCTAAGGTGCACGAAGCTACAAGCCCCATCCTCACCCTCTCTTTCGGCCTTGGACGGCCTAATTTTTCACCTTTGATCACCTTCTACCTTAGTAGCACCACCACACAACACTTTGGGCATTCTTCTTCCTCAACATCTCGCCTCAATCCTCCGCCGTCACTCAATTCACAAGGCCTCGACGAGTCTAAGCGGCACCTTCTCCTTCCGCGCTGAAGCCTCCTTTTCCCTTCCCCTTTACATTGGAGATAATCCCTCCTCCTAATTTCTAGGATCGTGAGGGGGTTTCTAAGTGAAGGAGAAGATAGAAACCGAACCACGGTTCATAGAAGAAAATCGCTCGGTCCAAGCCTGAACCAAATAAGCCGCCATTGGACCGCCTAATCATCGTTGAACCAACCAATCAAGGATTTGAACCCCATTGAATCGGTCCAGAAAGTCAGCAAGGTGTGTGCCTATGTGGCTCAATCTCAGCGGCCTGATCTTGTGATCCAACGATTTCCACTTTTCCTATTAAGGTATTTTTTTCCACCTCTGACAAATAATCATTTAAATAGCCATATCTTGATTAAATCACAGAAATTGCATCCTAGCTCCAAAAATTACAAGTAAATAGTCAAACGTGATCAGAAAAATCCATGGAATTTAATATAAATTCTTTTGAAACCTGATTCCGAATGATGCTCACTGATATCCCTATATTTGATCTCTTGCTTATTTAATTTGTCTAATGATTCAACAATGATGTTTAATCTTTAGAAACCCTAAATTTGGACTCTGATGATTATCTTGTAACCTAGATCTAATCTAGTTGACTAATCTACTCTTGAAAATGAATCATTAGTGATCTAGATCTATTTCCTTGATTCAATCTTGAATATGATCCTCATGAATAATGAGTAATCTGGATATTAAGGTTAATCTTGCAAAACCCTTGGTAAACTTTTGACCCATCAATCTCATCTTGAATTTCAATTATGCTAAGTATAATGATGATGATCTAGAAATTTTATGATGACTTGGATAATGATCACAAATTAGGGTTAACACATATGATCCTAGAAAACCTACGTAAGTCATTCACACTCGAAGATACTTGACACTTGAAATAATGTTGGACATATTGAAATAGTGGTTGATTCTAAGTGAATGACCCAACCCTAAGGTTGACATGGGAAAAGTGTAACCCTAATCTCAAATATTGAATTGTGATATTCAAATATCATTATCTTGACCCTTGATCCAAACATTGTGTTTTAGGATCTAACTCAAAGGGTTGACCTATTACTTGATTGATTTGTACTCTAAGTCTTGGGTGAAAGGTATGCTATTATACCTCCTCTTTGGTTGTATTGAATATACTTTTTATGTATCTCCTAACTTTCTACTTGGCTACTTATTTGGATGATCTACTGTTCCCTGCTGATTATTCTTCCATTTTTCCTATATTATATTTTGAGAAAAACATGAGAACATAAATGATATTGCCCATTATGGTTGCCCGTATATTGATAATGAAGAAGATATTGATAATGTTAGTAAGGTTGATATTGAGTGCAAGTGCCCTCCTCATTCGGAGGTGGGACTTGTAAATTGGCCTCCTACCTCATATGGAGAGAAGGAGCCTGATGCCTCCCCCATCGCATTGGGGCGATAGAGTCAGAAAAAATATATAAGCATGCTTCTTGATTACAACATAATGGGAACTCATAATAAAAAATGAATTGCTTGAAATAAACATCTTTTCAAATAAATGTTGGATTTGGAAAAATTGCTTGTTATACTTTTGAATATAAGTCCTGCCAAGTATAATCTTTTTCTATAAAATGTTTTATTTTATTTTGCATTGACTTTGTGTCTTGATTTGCTTGATTTTAGGCAACGCAAATGAAACACCACTAAGATCGCTTCCACACTCCATATACTCTGATGACAAGGATAAATTGGCAATATTTCTTATATTGGGTTAGTTTGTTCTTTATATCTCCAGTTTTTGAGTTATTATTTCATATTGGATATGCCAGTGTGTTAGATCCTATTGGGCCACTCAAGGACGGGTGCTTCGATCCTTCTAACACTGTCTAGGTAGTGGGATTGGGATTGTGGTTCTATGACAGTTGGTATCAAAGAATATACACTCTCATATACTTTAAGTAAATAATTTCTTGAGTCTCTTAAACCCCAGAAACCCTAAAATCCATAATGGTGAAAATTGAGGTGTCTAGGCTCGGGGTTCTGGCATAATTTCTCCTACCTGTCTTCACAGTGGCTGAGATTCCCCGCTCTACCTGGCCTTAGTTGATCCAAAACTGGACCTAAAGGTTCTCTTATGAAACCCTAGAGAGTCTTCTAGCATCTCATCTCTTCTTTAAGGACTACCCAAGCCATTGAAACCCTAGAGAGTCTTCTAGCATCTCATCTCTTCTTTAAGGACTACCCAAGCCATCCATGTAGATGAAGATTAGGTAGTCTTCTCATCTCCTCATGTGGTCCTTCTCTTGTGACATTTTACAACATGATGTCTTGATTATGGGTAGCTTATGCATGGGAAAAATGAATATCAATAGAAAATCTTAAAAGTTGATAACATAATCTGACCTTAATTTGAATACTCAATTTTGATCAATGAATCTTGAAATAAAATACTCATGTATGACCCCTAATATCATACAGATTCAAGTTAGCCCAAACTTGACTAAATGTTTGAGGTAAATATTAATGATTTTGATTTGGTGAAATAAGAAAGACTTATACCTTATACCTCATTGTTGATGAGGTCTCTATTTTATTAATGTCCATGTTGCCCTATTATTTATTAAAACTCAAACATAGTTAAGTAAAATTTTACCCTATTTGATGCACATCATTACTATGATATCAAGTGACTAAGTTTTAGACTCACAAAATCATGATGTAAGACTAGGATGGAAAAAGTAGTTTCCCTATTGACTATTGATGCCTTTCCAGTCTTGATTTTGATATGATGAGCATGGACCTAATCATGCACCTATTTTCAAATTATATATTGATAATGAAAGAAAGTGAATACAACTATGACCCCGGTCTTGAAAAATCTTGAATTAGCTTACCTATTATGATCTTGTAGGACATGATTTGATAAACTCAATGGATCGTGACTAATGTTAGCAATGTGCTAGATTAGGGTGGTATTTGACTCATGGCTCCCCTAACCTAAGTCACATTCCTATTAGGACTACCTCTAAGTTTTAATTTTGTTGATTATTTAGAGTTTGAAAAGGTATCCCCTTTCACTCAATTTGGAATTGGTTGACCAAAGCCTAATAGGTTAAACCCATGGTTGATACTTGATCTTGAATATTGATTTAATAATTACCTTGATGTATGAAAATGTTGATTATAGCTGGTGGTTGACTTCCTAGATAGACCCAGGTCTAGATCATTCATCTAAACTTGGATACCATGATAATGAAATCTTGATATGTTGCTCGAATATTGCTTGAATATTGTTGCTTAAAATTGAATATAGATGAGTGATATCCCATAAGGTCTAAATAGGGATCTAAACCCTAGTTTTATTTATACATAATATCTTGATGTATAAACTTCAACTCTTGATATTGATGTACAGAATCTTGAAACATGATATGGATTTAGCGACCCCTCTTGATAGTGACTTTCATAATCCCAAGTTTTGAAATTTTGAAATGATGACTACTTTGACTTTCTCAGTTTATGACTTAGGGTTTAGCTCTCATTAGGACTAGGGTGGGACCTCCCATTGATTTTGAGCACGAAATTATGATATTGAAAGTATGTCTTTGTCTTGAAATGTTGAAATATGAAATCTCGAATAATGGATGTATAACACCACCTAGGCCGATGTAGAGGCTAGGACCTTGAGATATTGGAATTGAAAGTCACCTTGCACACTTGATTCAAAAACTCTATGTGTTTGACCTAATATATGATCCCTCCAAAATTGTTATCAATAGGATGCTTTCCATATTTGTGACTCATATGATGACTTTGAACAATATATGCATTGACCTTGATACTCAATTGCTCAATGATGAAATGATGTTCGTACCAAGTTAGTTATGATATGAAACATGGAATCCCAATTATGATTATTGGACTACTTGAACTTTGAGTTCATGATTTTGATTATATAGTTGAGGACATTCCAATATTCAAGGATATGACTTTTATTTTGAAAATCCCAATTTTGAGGATGCTTTTGAATTTCGGGGACAAAATTCCTTTTTAAGGAGGGAAGGATGTGACAAAGTGGAATTTTGCATAAGTATGAAGTAATTACTATTTTTACCTTGTTATACTCACTCATGGTTCCAAATAATTTTTATTAGCTTCATACTCAATCGAAATATGGTGATGAATGTGAACTTTATACACATTATAACACCTTAAATTTGATTAATTCATAAATTTGTCCAAAGAAGCAAATTGGTCAATAAAATTTCATATTTTGGCTTTCAAACTTTTCTTATATATTCTCCACATATTTGTGAAGCTATGATCCAAATTTCTTATCATTTGGACATTCCTACAATTTTCTATGAATTTGGAAGTTTTGTGCTTAAAATCCCCTTTTATTTACCTTTCCTGATCTATTCCAGGTCATCAATCTGCGACCTAAGGCATGGGATGAACCTCAGCCTTTGGATAGGCCATACATAGATTGTGACCCCGATCATGTGATCAGGAGGTCTTCCCCTACCTCCTGTAATCAGCGGAGACGGGGACCGAGCGGCCGAAGATCATTTGGCTCGTATGGACGCAGTTTTGAAAATCAAAGCAACCAAAATTTCTTACCCTGCCAATTCAAACTCAACGAGCCCAGCTTTGACTACGTTTAAAGTGTTATAACACCATCCCATTAAGCTCCTCATCTCCTCTTCTCTTTCCAATGGCTATACCAAGCCTTAGCTAGCCCTAAAACCCCACCCCAACAATATAAAAAAGGTCCCTCATGCTCGCCAACAAAACACAAAGATACAAACCCCATCGTCACTCTCTATTTCAGCCTTGGATGGCCTAATTTTTCACCTCTGATCACCTACTACCTTAGCAGCACCTCCGCATAGCACTTTGGGCGTTCTTCTTCCTCATCATGTCACCTCAATCCTCCGTCGCCACTCAATTTGCAAGGCCCCAATGAGTTTGAGCGGCACCTTCTCCTGCCACACCGAAGCCTCACTCTCCCTTTTGCTTTATGCTGGAGATCCTCCCTCCACCTTGTTTCTAGGCTCACAAGGGGGTTTCTGAGTGAAGGAGAAGATAGAACCCAAATCATGGTTCATAAAAGAAAACCGCTCCTTCCAGGCCTGAACCAAACAAGCTGCCATTGGACCGATTAATCATTGTTGAACCAACCAATCAAGGATTTAAACCCCATTGAATCAGTCTAGTAAGTGAGCAAGCTGTGCACCTACATGGCTCAATCTCAGCTTCCTCATCTACTGATCCAATGATCTCCACATTTCCTATTAAGGTATTTTTTCTCCCCCTTTGACAAATAATCATTTGAATAGCAGGATCTTGGTTAAATCATAGAAATTGCATCCTAGCTCCAAAAATTACAAGTAAATAGTCAAACTTGATCAGAAATACCCAATGAATTTATTAAAAATACTTTTGAAACGTAATTATGAATGATGCTCATTGATATCCCTATATTTGATCTCTTTCTTATTTATTTTTTCTAATGATTCAAAAATCATGTTTAATCTTTGGAAACCCTAGATTTGGACTTTGATGATTATCTTGTAACCTACATCTAATCATGTTTACTAATATACTTTTGAAAATGAATCATTAGTGATATACATCTATTTACTTGATTCAATCTTGAATATGATCTTCATGAATAATGAGTAATCTTGATACTGATCTTAATCTTGCAAAACCCTTGATATACTTTTGATTTATCAATCTGATCTTGAATTCCAATTATGCTAAGTATCATGATGATGACCTAGAAATTTATGATTACTTAGATAATGATCACAAATTATGGTTAACACATATGATCCTAGAAAACCTAGGTCAGTCATTCACACTCAAAAATACTTGACACTTGAAATAATGTTGGACATATTAAATATTGTATGATTATAAGTGAATGACCCAACCCTAAGGTTGACATGGGAAAAGTGTAATCCTAATCTTGAATATTGAAATGTGATCTTCAAATATCATGATCTTGACCCTTGATCCAAACATTGTGTTTTAGGATCTAACTCGAATGGTTGACCTATTACTTGATTGATTTGTACTCGTCTTCGGTGAAAGGTACACTATTATACCTCCTCTTTGGTTGTATTGAAGATACTTTTTATGTGTCTCTTGACTGTATACTTGGCTACTGATGTGGTTTTTACTGCACTTAACAAATTCACCCAAGGCTGAAATCCCTGAGTTTTTACCAAAACCTCATGCAATAATACCACCCGTAAGAGGATAGGTCTTATCGCAGTATAGTTAAGGATCAATTCCCAAAGGACAATGGTTTTAGCAAATAATATTTAGAACAAAGAGTTGATTGGGTTTAGTTAAACTAAATGGAAGGAAAGTAAAGAGCAAGATTAAAACAGAGTCTAGATTAATGATGGGAATCACTGGGGTGGACCCGAGTTTCACCACCACTACACATGCAAACACATCCAAAACACATCTAGGCCAGAAACAACTATCTAAATAGATTTGCGAACCCTCTGTATGGAAGTTATGTTCGTGTAAGCATCACTATAGGAATCAGATGTCTCATCACCTACAAGATCACACACTTACTACTCCAAAGATATCTTTCAGAAGTTCTCATCAAGGCATCAACCATGTTAAACGATATTAATAAACCTATGTATTGGTTTTCTCACAACAAAGGGTTATAATAGATCATGCAAGGCAGGTGATTAGTCCACAAAAACGCATCAAATGATTAACATGAGTTGAAAAGTTATATAGAAGACATGGAATGTTTTAAGATGAACATGTTAGCATGGGTAGAAGGGTTAGTCCCCACACCCCTGCAAAGAGGACTACTCACTCTTCATGATAGAAATAAGAAAAACAAGAGAGAGGGAAGATTCCGCCATGGTCATGGTGAAGAAGATGTTCATGACACGATGGAGAAATGGTCTTCTACACAATCTTGGGGCAGATCTGGAATGAGGAGGGGAAGAACACCAAGGTAGATAAGGCAAATCTTCTCTCTCCTTCTTCCTTCTCTTCTCATGCACTTGCTTGTAGGAGAAGGAGTGGTAGGTGGCTGACGATATAGTAGATTTGTAGATATGAAGTACAACTACTTTCGTGGGTAGAAGACAGATCTGGATGGAGTGGAGATGGAGGAGAGGTAAGAACTCCACTGACATAGTCCTTGGCGGTGGAGATCGTCTTCTTGAGGGCTGGGCACAGAGCGACAGCCTCCTAGTGTTATGGAAGAGATGATTTGACAAGTCGAGTGGGTGGCCTATTTATAGGCACACTCCACCGACTTTCTTCTGGGCCGCGATCGCGGTCCTCTTGAGGTCATGTATTACCACAATCACAGTCTCTGTATTGCATTGGAGGGGTCGTGATCGGAGTCAGGTTGTGGAGGGCTAAGATTGTGGTCGCAATCTAGCAAAGATCGTGGTCCTTCGTATGGCTACGGTTCTTTGTGAGGTCGTGGTGTCTGTCGTAGAGTCGAGGTGTGCTTTAGCTTGCGGTGCCTCAGGTTGAGGTCCTCATTGAGATCGCGGTCACGGTCCTTCTTGAGATTGCAGTCGCGGTCCTTCTTTGAGATCACGGTTGCGGTCCTTCTTTGAGATTGCAGTCGCGATCCTTCTTTTCCTGGTCATGGTCGTGATCGTTGCCTCCTTAGCGACAATCGTGGCCTCATGAAACAAACCCACCCGGGGGGAGTGCTGAGGGTTGAATAGCCTACGTTGATGAATCCTCTGACTGATGAGGATGCTTTCTGATGAATCCTACGGGGTGGACCACCGTCCCCTACACCTCCTATACTGGCACACATAGCGCGATGTTCAATCCTGTAATGGAGATGAACAAATTCAATCAAAACAATAAATAATGATATGGAATTGAGGAAAATTGTATATGAGCATATTCAAGGGGTGAATATTAGCATTCAGTGCAAAACTGGGATAAAATGGTGACTAAAACTAAGATGCGTATGCATTCATCAACTACTTTTTTGGATGAACTATTGTTCCCTACTGATTAGTCTTATGTTTTTCTTATATAATATTTTGAGAACATAAATTATATTTCCCATTGTGACTGCCCCTATATTGATAATGATGATGATGTTGATAATGTTGATAATGTTGATATGAGTGCAAGCGCCCTCCTCATTTGGAGGTGTGACTTGTACATTGGACTCCTACCTCATATGGAGAGAAGGAGCCTGATGACCTCCCCCATCCAGTTGGGGTGATAGAGTTAGCCAAAATATATAAGCATGCTTCTTGATTATAGCTTAACGGGAACTCGTAATAAAAATTGAATTGCTTGAAATAAACATCTTGTTGAATAAATGTTGGATTTGGAAACATTACTTGTTATACTTTTGAATATATGTCCTTCCAAGTATACTCTTTTTCTATAAACCATTTTATTTAATTTTGATAGCGTACCGTGCAATTGCATTGACTTTGTGTCTTGATTTTCTTGATTTTAGGCAAGACAAATGGAACACTACTAAGATCACTTATGCACTCCATATACTCTAATGACAAAGATAAATCGGCAATATCTCATATATTGAGTTAGTTTGTTCTTTATATCACCATCTTTTGAGCTATTATTTCTTATTGTATATGCCAATGTACAAGATCCTATTGGGCCACTCAAGGATGGGCAATTCAATCCTTATACCACTATCTAGGCAGTGGAATTGGGAATGGGGTAAGAATGGTTCTGTGATAGTTCATTCAAGAATTTAGAGTGATTTTATCTCAATTGATCTAGATTTGATTTTAGCATTTTAGATTTTGGAATCTAAGTTCATGCACTGACTTAGAATGCACATTCATTTCAATAGTAGATTTCACTCCTCTTTTTTTATGCTTAGGGTTATAGATGTTACTTCTTTAGGTCATTCAACCATAGATTCATTTAGTGGGATAGTGGTCCTTCTAGTCCAATCTACTTGGCCTTAGAGAACTGATTTCAAATACTATGTACCATAACTCCATATTGATATAGCTTGAACGAACATTGTTAAGGCCAAGGATGTATATTAGCTATCTTCTAGATATAAATATTGATCACAACCTATCTACATTATCACTGCATCAATATAGCCATAGTGAAATACTCTTGGATTTATAAAACATGTAACAACTCTCATGTTTTTATTCATGATTTTCTTTTATGCCTTCTCTTTTTTAATATTTATGGGATTTTGGGTTTTTAGGGTTTTTGTGAATCAAAATATGGGATATCTCTTTCCTTTGTTTGAAATGTGCTTCATTTATTGGAACATGTAATTTATATGAAGAATATCTAGTTAATAGTAATGCTAAGATCCTCCTTATACATAATAATATCTTTCGTGTTTTACATCATCTTAGAATATCTATCATTTTTGGATAGATGACTACTGTAGAAGTATGATTATCTGTACATAGATGAACAAATAGGAAGTACTAATTCATTTCCTCCTGAAAGTAGGTATGTAAGTGAAAAAGCATAGAAAATAGTTAGACATAAGTTTAACAATGCTGCATTTCAAAATAAACTCAAAGGAAAAAAGTTAAAAACCTATAACTACAAAAAATAAAAATGTATTGAAATGTATCCCCCCCACCGAACTACACCCACCTAAACTAATCAGTCACTTGGTACCTAGAGTGTCAAAGTATGAGAAGGAAACTATCCATGAGAGGGTTCAAATTGGTTGATGACAATGATTCTTACCTGCCTAGCACAAGCATATTTATTGAATAGAATAGGAACCTGATAGTCAAATGTAGTCTTCATTATGGAAATCTTTGACTCGGACATTAAGAACGAGCAATAAATAAATCCTATAAAGGTTGTGGGAACTACATTAGCTTGATAATAAAAAATATTTGGGACTACAATGATAGAATTTTGGTTTCCCCATTTCTTCTTCCAAGGTGGAGCATCGTAATTCTTTCCATATCTCCTAATTAAGCATTCAACCTCCAAGGAATAGACTTAGGCTTGACACTTGATTTCACTACTAATGTTTGAGGAATTTTGAATGTGATGAGATTGAATGTGGCGTTAGAACTATTGTAGAGCACTTCTTACTTTCTTTGCTATATATATAGTGAGTAATGTCCATTTTTTGTCTTGGAGTAGTGATATGAAAATGAGCTTTGAAATTGACGTATAAAGGTGCACTATCAACATTTATGTCTAGCCAAAATCTTTCTTTGCATGAAGATTGTCCATCAAATCTAGGCCATATGTGTAGGCATTATTAAGGTATGGGAAGATTTGGATTGGTTGGTGCTCATGGCATTAATAAACATGTAGCCACCTTCTTCAAAGTATCCCTTAGGTTGTCCTTCCAGAACAAGATGTGGTCACATTTGAAAATCACAAAATTATTGTCTGCATCTTGTAGATGACACATGATGAGTTTTAGATCATCTTGGAAAAGGACCATGTAGGACCACTTTTCAAAGTTCATGAATGCGGGGATGAAAAATCATTACATGACTGGTTATCTATATTTCTTCTACCACTTCATCATCTAGGAACTCATCTATATATTCAAATATAAGGTAGGACCTCCAACTAATGACTTTAGTTGAGCAGGATGTGCCCTTTTAGGAATTAAGAGATTGGTTCAATGTAGGTGGAACATGTGGCTCTTATACTTGCTCAGGTTGATGGTTTAATGGATCAGTCGGTGAACAATTCTACTACATGTGCTTATTGATCTATGTTGGATGTTCCTATTGTTGTTCTGGATCTAGGATGATGCTTTTTTCCACATTGTAGCTCTAAGTTCTACCCAAAATGGTATTTTATCTAGTTGTGGATTTTGGGAATATAGATGTTGAAGGACTTTCGGCATGGTTGGCTCATTGAAGAACCTTTTGTCATGAATGATTCATAGCATATTTCTTGCTTAGTCTATGAAAGTCTTCCTCATCGAGCGATTCGATACTTTGTTCATAGTTATATCCTCCATCATACAAAGTACAATTGAAGCAGTATTCTTGGAATTAGGTTCTTGTTGATACATTTGAGAGTCAATTTTGTAAAGGACCCAGTTGGACTTATAGTATTGGAAGCTCGCTCTAGTTATTCTTTCCAACTAAATGGGGACACACTAAATCTAAAATGCATTTGGTTCCTTGAATCCCATTTTAGTGTTTGGGAGCTCATAACTGTTGTAGTTGAAAAGTACAACTTTTTGAATGCATATATTTAAGGCAAAAAGAAGCCAATTACATTTAAAATGGATTGGGTGAAGGATAAAATGTATATTTCTCTTATCTACCATTTTGATAAGATATTGAAGGATGGTGCATTGAATCTTTTCTTTAAAAGGTAGTCAGCCAATGTTCGTGGCATTATAGATTGATGGTGACTTGTCTAAAGGTAGGGCATCTTCTAGGATAGTTTTAGAAAGGACCTTGAACATGCATTTGTTGATGTGGACTTGTCATTTGAAAATGTCTTATATTTCATTTTATGCTAGAGTGTGATGTTGATTATCATAGACCTCATGACTATTGACGTTATCATCTTCTAGAATTTCATTCAGAACAAATATGTTCTATGTGTAAATTCCATGTAGTGAGTTCATATTCATTTCTTTTATCTTATGAGGGATAGACAATGGGCTTGGTAGTTGTGGTTAAAAACATTATTTGGTTGGAGGGTAGGATTACTACATCTAAGATTAATAGTGCTATATCCCTATCCTCACAAAGGTGAGGATGGCTATTATGGTCCATCAAGTTAGATTCAGGCATGGGATGATCACTTGTTGGGGTGTTTGGGTATGTTACCTTGTCGGGTAATATGTGAGTGGAAAAAATAATAATGCATCATGAAACCCTTGGAGTTACTAGACGGAGGGCAAAACTAGATGTATGTAAGAGTTAAAAGTAAATTCCAATCATTCACTTCTAAGAATATCAATCTTGAACTCAGTTTGTTGTGCCAAACCAAAATTTCCATTTGGCGAGTACTAAGTGGTGAACTTAAGCATTTCCTACTGTAGCTTTCTAGTGCATGTTGGTATTTATATCTTGTTTATCCACTTAATCTTGTGCATCATCACATTGTTGATCAAGGTGTTATGGTGACCGTGCTGATTACTTTTTATCATGGAGTGGGTCAATGTCAGTGATGGTTGCTTAGTGGGCTATGCATTATCGACTGCTATCCCCTTTCTTGTTGGTAATGTGCCATCATTGAAATCAATAATAAGGTTGCCTCTCCATCTTTTGTAGAGGGATGTCATTGTTTGTAAGTAGCACATATGTGGATAACATCATCTGAAGTTACCGAAACAATGATAGTCTCAGGTACAAAGATGAAGAATGCACTTTTCCTTATTGTTGTCACCCAAAAAGTTCCTCCTTGTGCATTTTTTTTGTTTAGCCTCTCTTTTGTCTTTAAGTACCCAATGTTCTTCCATGATGTAATTTTAGAATGTATGCATTGCTGGAGATATGCTATCTTGTTCATTTTTGAGGAAGCTTCAATAGAGACATGATGGTGTTGGTGAAATGCACTACCTGCACAAATAGAGTTTCTATTTGCAATGATATTGTTTCTTAAGAAGTTGTGATATGAAAAGATACCTTTGACATATGTTTCGATTCATGACCAAGCATGGACCTGGCTCTATGTAAATATTGTTTGTTGTGCGGTGTAGGAGATGATGGGTATGCTTGCTAAAAAGACTAGTCAAAAATCTCACAAGGGTGTTATGAGTAATGGTCTCATTGTTTTTTTGGTTTGTTAGAGGGAAGCATTGTGGTTGATCGATAGACAGTGCTTGTGTAGGTAGTGCTTCCTATGAATTTTTAGTCCTCTCTGGCCCTTATATCAGTTTGTTTTGCTTTCTTTAGGAGGGACAAGCTATTTAGCTTGGATGAGGTGATATATCTATTGGAGTTGCTTGCACTTGTACAAATGTTGCATCCTATATCAGAGGAAAAAATGTTGGCATAGATGGGATAAAGGACGTCTGTTGGTTTCCTTTTCTTAGGAAGTGTGGCTGCTTCGGCCTTTATTCTATTATAGTTTTTCTTAGATTGATGGTTCACTAGCTCCTATAACTCCCATTACTTGAAAACAATGTGTTCTACATCATATATTCTCATCTCTAGTAGGGGTAGACAAAAATTTGTGTTCGTGTACTTGTAGAAGAGTTTATTATCCTTCTTGGCCAAAATAACACCATGAGTTAGATATCATGCAATCATGATTGGATCACCCTTTGACTCAGTAAATATTTTCATCATACTGGGGTATCACAAGCACTGCACGATTATATTAATGTGACTACCAAGTAGAAATCTTTTATTGATCCTTGCCAATATATAATTTTTTCGATAAATAGTCAACCAATGTTGGTTGACCTTCTTTCCATTATATACCACATGATATGTAGAAAATTTTGGTACACACTTCCAGATGTCATTTTGTAAAGATAACATTGACGATGAGCTAATGGATTATTAAACATACACCAAACTGAATATTGGATTCCTTTGAGACTAAGGATCAATGCTTTATTTCACTAGATAACCATGCCTATACAACATCAACATTATATCATGCATCATCCTTTCACAATTATATCAATGAGTCTTCCCATGTAGAAATATTTTAGTTGATCCTTGCCAATATATAATTTGTTGATCATCAATCAACCAATGTTAATTGACCACCTTTCCATTATATACCACATGATATGGAGGTCTTTGTAGTACACACATCCAGACTGTGATTTTGTAAAGACAACATTGACAATGAGCTAATGGATTATTAACCAACCACCTATGTGAATATTGGATTCCTTGGAGACTAAAGATCATTGCTTTGTTTCACCAGATAACCATGCCTATGCAACTTCAACATTATATGCAACATCCTACTTTTAAGTAACCCAAAGTCTACTATCTCGGTGTCATCTTTTGATATTTAAAAGATGTAGATTAATATTCTTTTAGTGAAGTTGTGGTCCTAATTGAACATGTAAAATTGATGTACGTATCATCCACCACCCTTCATCCCTAGGAGTTTAAGCAATTAAAACATGAACTCCCTAGTCACCTTAGTATAGTAGATACTATGAATCAAATATCAAAGATATTGGATGCTAATGGAAATATGTTTATAATATCAAAGATCCATAGGTCACATAATGTGTTTGTGTTGCCACACCTAGTGGCATAGAATTTTTTATTCCATTCATATCATAAGATGCCCGACCGTATCTTTCCTTTCTTGGAATGTGCATACACAAGTTCCTGTCGAGGCACTAATTCATTCTCCTTATTAGTTTGGAGGCCATTTATCTTGGAAGATACTGTCTACTCGACCCTCTTGTTCTTAGTAGATAATTCATAGGAATCTAGTGTGTTGAAGCAGTGCTTTAGTGGCTTGTTTATTTTCTCTTCCCTTATGTTGTATCTTCTCTAGGTTTTGCTTTGGCTGTGCTTCAGTGGCTTGCTTATTTTCTCTTCCCATTATGTTGTATCTTCTCTAGGTCTTGCTATGGTTGACTCTTTTTGATTGAATTCTCTTAATTTTCCTCCAACAAGCACAACACAACTATGGTCTCGGTTCTGTACATTTGTGTTCTACTTAGACTTCCCTATCATGATACTCGGCAATGGAAAGGATTTTATACGTCACTATACAATAGTAAATGCTTCATAGTAGTTCCTCAATATATTAACGCTTGACTAGAGAAGGGCACAAAAGATAAAATTCAATAGAAGTTTGCAAATTTATACAATGAAGGTATCCTTGATAAGATGATCTTTGATAGATTGGTGTTGTGATATTGGGTACTCGATATGCAATGCATTGATAGTGGGGTCAATTGAAAAATCCTCAATAGTTAGGGATTCTGATACAAAGAAGGTAGACTCTATACCAAGAACCCTCAATTATGTGCACCCTATATATTATACTTTCAATACAATTTCTTAAAAAGAAGGGAAAGAATACCTAGATAGGTTCCATACCTTAATATCCAACACCTCAATAGGAAAGATTTGATAAGATGGTAGATCAAAGTTGAATCTTAAGACCATGGTCAATCACAAGATCCTTGATGGTCCAATTCCTCAATATGACCATCAAAATTGAGTCTTGATAAGATGGTCAATCACAAGACCCTTTATTGCTCCAGTTCCTCAATATCCCAATAAGAGTGATAGAGCAAGACCTTGATACCCCAATAAGGTTGATACTAAAACTGACTCAAAATGAACTTAAGGACCAATAGGACTAGAACAATGTGATGAATTACACTTGATACCTTTCTTCTAGAGGCAACTACTATTGATATTCTAACATGGTTGCACAAGCTTGAGTAGAAAAGACTACAAAGAAAGAGAGAATGTGATGAGGTTGAAGGGGGACATTGAGAGTGTGGTGATACTCATGAAGATGATGAGGTCCAAGAGGGTGTGTGATCAATCAAGTGGGAAAGATCAAAGTTCCTTGCAATGAGTTCATGAGTCAGTAGGTTTAAGTGTTTGATTATAGAAAGAGAGAACCCTAAAACATTTGCCCTATCATCCTATTTATATTCCCCATAGATAATCCATAGGGACCACTTGCTTAATGTGTTGCACATCAGCAATCAAGATAGTTAGGGAAAAAGTGGTCTCTCAATATGTACTGCCTATATAGCCACCACTTCTATAGCTAGATACCTCGATAGGTAGACACCTTGATAGAAAGACAAAAACAAAAATCTAGTTGATATCATGGATAAGTACCCTCGGTCGTTAACTACTTCAATAAGTACCCTCAATTATTAAGCTCGATAGGGTTAATCGAAAGAGGATGTACTCAATAAGACAATGTGGTAGTTTTTTTTATCTTGATATCTCTCTTCTTCAATATCAAGGGTCATTTGATACTTCTATCTTTTATACTTTTGCTTCAATATATACTATTTGATAGCAAGCATTGATAGCTATACTCGATAGCTATGTTTCTTGTTGAATTTTATAATGGTATATACCTTTACAATTTTCCTTTCTTAATTAGGTGTACCTCAATAAGAATATCTTCCCTTTGACCTATAGGTAAACCTTGATAGCTATAAATAATTTCAAAAATAATCTTGATTAGGAATCTAACTGACTAAATATAAAGCCTAAACATACAAAACTTAACCTAAGGATACTAAAAAAATACTTGGGTTACCCACAAGAAGATCTAATTTATGGTTGTTTAGGTTGTATTTCTTCTGCATTCATCATGCAATTGGTAATTCCAACTTGGGTCTCCCAGTAAATGCTTTATATTTGTAATATCTATTTAATCTCTATCCATTTATGGGATATAGGTTTTGTCACTACAAATATCTATCATTCTCTACAATTTGATCTTGACAAATGTAAGTATTACTAACCATATGGATCTCAATTTTCCTAGAAATAGCCTAATGGATGTATTGAATAAAAATACCTTGTCACCTACCTTGATATCCTTCCTCTTAAGATGTAAATGATGCCATGTTCTTTTTCTTTCCTTATATATTCTTCTTTTCTCATAAGCATGTAGTTGGAGTACTTCTAACTCTTCGAGTTGTAGAAACATCTTATAATCACCCAAAAGGCTTCATGATCAAGTTCAATAGGTATATTACACACACACCCATATATGAGGAGATGACGGGTAGTCCCAATCATTGTTTTAAAAGTGGTTTTGTATGTCCATATGAAAACATCCATAGCTTGGCTGCCCAATACTTCTAAGATCTCTTGACTATATTTTTCAATAATTTCAAGATCTGATAAGTAGATACTTTTACTTGTCAAGATGTCTAGGATATCGTGTAGCCAGTTTCTGTATTATCCCATTATTATCTAGAAATGCCTCAAACTATTTCTCAATATAGTGGGAGATCCTGTCACTTATGACAGTCCTCTAGACGTTGAATCTTAGGAAGATGATTATCTTGAATGTTTTCATAACCATTTTGGAATCACATATGGGTGTGGCTATGTCTTTTCTCACTTGGACACATAATCCTCATATACAAAGATACATTGATTTATGAAAGAACATGGGAATGATCCCATATAGACAAAGCCAAATATGTTGAAATTTTTGACTTCTATATAATCAGGTAGAGGCATCTTCGTGATGATATGTTGTTGGTTTGTGCATACACCACATGCTTTTACATAAGTGTGCATCCTTGAAAAGTGAGGGCCAATAAAATCCTAATTGTAGGACATTTGTGGCCTTCCACTCAGCTCCTAGATGCCCTCTATCATGATATTCATGAAATTTTCTAAGGATGAGTGATGAGAAAACAAGTTATCCCAATAATAGTACTTGAGATGTAAGAAGAACTTTTTCTTTTGATTGTAAGCGATATCTAGTGGATGTTCTTGAGAAGTAAGATAGTTGCAAATGCCTACCAACAAGTGCATTATAGGATTGATTGTCTGAACTATTGGTATGTATGCCCAGGGAGACTATCATGTGATGATTGTAATGGCATAAAAATTATTTGATTATTAAAAAAGCGAAGCTTCTAATTTATTTTGTGTATTCAGTTATGAGATAATGAATAACATTATAAATAACTAGAGAATCATATTACTCAATGATGTATGAGTTCAAGTTACCAACCTTGAGGATGAGATCATACAGATGTTAAGAGTACATTTACATATTCTCATTATGTTCCTGATCGGATGATGTTGTTGATGGTTAATAGACAACAATGGCACATGCGATCAGAGTGTAAGTTGGTTGATGACTAAATGATATGACAATATCAAACCAAGCACACAGATACATTTAGTGAACAGTGTATCAGACAGACCCACCGTGAGACTTAAACATGGAAGCCATCATCATGGAAGTCATAGTTATCTCGCATAGTGATGGTGGTGATTATGGTTCTTAGACCTAAAATCATTGCACTCATCACATTTCATTGCGTACACTTTGGCATCATCAAATGCAATCCTGAAACATGGGTTGTTAGAATGGTGATGATTGGGTGACTTTGAGACATGGGGACTAACTGTGAGGGATAGATATGGGATTTTTCCCTCCTACAGGAGTATGATATCCAAGGAATTTTGATTAGCGGGATTGAGAAAAGTATGGCTGTATGCATGTGAGTCACTATGTGATATTGAGATTACATATATCTCATGCAACCTACTCTGGTTAAAGGAACAAGATTGAATAATAATGAGGGTGACTGCTTCATGCCTCTAGTTCAATCTGGATATCAATGACAAAGGAACTATACAAACACTGTAACACCATACACATATTGTAGGTTGAAGTTGCTCCCCAAATTTATATTCACTTGGGTAGCAATGATGTGCACCTAGGCACTACGTTTTTCTTGTGATGTCATAAGTTGTTAGGGACATTCACTACCAACGTGATATGGTACCTATAGGGTCACACACATAGGAACTTGTATAGAAGAGGAGTTTGATCTTGAATGATGATTGGATTGATTACTAAAGTTTTTAGGTACATCAATTCACGCAATGGATCGGCTGACAAGACTGCCAAACGATCAATTCAAGTGTTGAGACTATTGTTTGGAGTGTCAGGCTGATTGTATTGTACATTGGTTGGAATTCTTCCTGACCTGGTGATAACACTATAGTTTACATACTTTTTGTATATATTTTATACCTTTTTTAGTATATCTTTTGTTAGCTTTTCCCATAATGTTACCACCTTTTTGAGTAAAACCTCACTTACATGGTTTTAGGTACATTCACAACCCAGTTCACGGTCTTTACCTTGACCGTGATGCACTGATCCCTCAACCACGATCACAGTTTCGGAGCTCCTTTGAGATCGAGGTCATCAGGCATCAAAGATGGACCACGGACATAACAAAGCCACGATCACTACTCAACCCCGACCACGACATTGGTCACGGTCGGAACATGGGTCCCAAACCAAACCAGGAGTTGCGGAGACCGCGATCAACACAGACCGTGATCAAGAGGGACCACGACTAGTTTGGAGACTGTGGTCACTACTAAATACTTGCAAACCGCAACCGAACAAGAAGACCTCGACCTTGACCTCAACCTCTCCAAATGCAACGAACAAGCCAACCTCGATCGCGATCATCACCAGACCACGACTAAGCTCAACTGCGGTGAAAGAAGGAATACAGAGCAAACCGCGACCGCGGTCTAGGATTAAGTTAGTGGAATCTGTCTATAAATAGCACACCCGCATGTCTTGTCAAATCATCAGATCAGAGATCAGATCCCAAGGAGCAGAAAGTGCTATTGCATTCTAGATTCATTCATACCATCCCATTGACCAGTCTTGGATCTCCAAAGGCAGAAGCTGAGGAGAGAGAAAACCCCTTCTTTGAGAGAAGAAGACCATCCACGCTATTGATGTGTTAGATCCAGATCTGAATAAGTACTGTGTTGTATCACGTCTCTTCTCTCTAGATATATCACTCCATCTCACTGTACCTCCCTCCTCTCTTCGTGAGACTTTATGTATATCTTTCTGTAATGCTGTTATGTTGTCCGCAAGCATGAGCAGCTAAATACTTTAACTTGGGTCGGGAGTAGCCAGTAAGGCTCTCCCAACATGTATATTGTCTCTTTTTGTTGAATATAAATATTCTTATCAAGATTATCTCCATGCACCTATATTAATACTTCACTTGTATGCTTAGCTACCATCTTGTGATGTTTGATAGTTGATATCTCTAGAGAGTAATATCACTTTTATCATGTGTTATCGAGTAGTATGATTGCACGAGAGTGTTGGAATGCTAAGGCTTTAAAACCATATGTTATGTTGCAAAGTTTATGAGTTGTTGTCTTGAGAGAGAGGGTATCCTTAGACTTAGATCTACCCTCATCTCGAGAGAGAGTGGAATAGACACTTATTATGGTTTCTTGTAATCTTAGTAAGAGTTTGCGAGAGGGAGAGAGAGAGATGATGTTGCATGTTCGTGAGATACTTTAGTAGGTGAACCCCAACCCGAGTTTCCTCCCATATACTTGTTTCTTTTGTTTTCTTTTGTTCTTCTTATTCTTGTTTTTCTTGATCCACTTTAGTTTGTGTACCATTGTTCCTTAGGGAACACCTTTTATATACCCTCTTCGGCTGGAGTATATGAGTGTTAGATTCTGTGTTCTTAACACTACCAACCTTGTCCCTGTGTTTGACCCCAATCACTACATCGGACCCCATTTATCGTTGCGGGGGCCTGAGAGTCGGGTTATCTCTTGAAAAGTCTGACTAATCTGAATCCACTCTTTTTGGATGTGCGATTTAGGCCGGTCAACTTTTTAGCACCACTGCTGGGGACAAGGCAAAATGACACTGTTAAGAACTCAAGTCTACTTACTATACTCTCATGCCTCAAGCTTAGCAATAAGCTTGAAAACACTATTACTTTAAGTTTGCTACCCTGAGATTGTGTAGAATAGTTCATTTTGATACATCGAGTTTGCTAACTCGACAATACGATCTATTCAAGCTCCCAGGAAGAAGAAGGCTTGTTTGACTTTACTCCTTTTCACCATACCGCCTCGTGTGGACATTACCCTCTCTGGAGACGAGTGGAACATGAGGAATGAACACAACCTACCGCCACCAGGCACATATGAACACAGAGATGGCTGTTACAATGACAGTCACCAATATGAAGAATGAGAGGAAGAGAAAGAAGAACGACATGAAGACGATCATCGTGACGATGACCGACAATACGAGGAACGCCGTCATCGCCGCAGGCATAGAGGAAACCATAACAACCACGACCACGAAGCAGAGAGAAATCGCAACTATAGGGACAGTGATAGCGAGGACGATGAGGAAGGGAAGACCCTTTGTGAGTTGACAACAAAAGGGCCAACAAATCAAGATGTCTGATCGTTGTACCGAACTTCAACACAATAAACTTTGAGCTAAAACCAGACATCATATCTATGATCTAGAACAAGCCTTTCTGTGGGAAATCAAGAGAGAATCTGTACCACCATCTCAATGATTTCAAGAACATTTATGATACCATTAAGATGAGGGGTGACCCACACGAAGTGATTTACTGCAAGGGTTTCAACTTCTCCTTGGAAAATAAGGCTCTCTCTTGGTATCTAAATCTCCCCCACCATTCCATAGATGGGTGGAGACCCCGGGCAGATGCCTTTATCACTAAGTTTTATCCTACTGAGAGGACCATCCGTAATATGTAGAAGGTTACATATTTTGTGCAAAGGTAGGAGAAAACTTGCACTAGGCTTGGGAGAATTACCAAGAGTACCTTAGGGATTGCCCGCATCATACCTATTGTAAGGGGTTCCTGGTGACCACCTTCTATAATGGGCTGACTCATACGGAGAGGACTTCACTAAATGCTGCCACATGTAGTGACTTCATGGGAAAAAAACCAAGAAGGACTATGAAGATAATAGAAAATATGGCTGTGCTTTAAGCAGGAGTAGAGTATGAAAGGAATGATAGAGGCTCATCGAAGAAGGTAGGATCTGAAGGACCATCCATGGAAGACAAGGCTTTAGAAACTATAACTGCCCAAATTCATAAAATAGCAACTAACGTTAAACAACTGAAGGATACTGGAGGCAAAGGAAAGAAGCACACTGAGAAAGTGATGAAGTGTGTCACCTGCGGTGAAGGGGGACATGGGATCAATAACTATATCTACACCAGACCTGAAGAGAGTGAAGACAGTGAAAGTGAAGAAAAGACTACGCAGAATGCTTCCTATGCCAACTTCCAGAGGCTAGATCACCCTGGTTTCAGCTATGGAAACAAGGATGCGGCCAAGAATTTGCACCAACTGGGAACCACATAAAAGCCACCACCATGATTGGAAAAGAGGAGCGGACAAGCGTCGTATACTCGAACAACCAATTATCAGACAAATAAGAATAACTACTCAACACAAGGCAGGAACCAGACTCACTAAGGGGTAGGACCAAGCCAAGGAACAAGTCAAGGTCACGGTCAAGGTCAAGGACATGGGCAAGGAAAAGATAATGGCCAGCTAGACTTAGTGACTCAACTATTCGATTTCACTAAGAGGCAAGCTATTGTGAATGATCAACTGGCACAATGTTCCCTAGCCAATTCTGGCATCCTAACAACTATGCAAGTCCAGATGGAAGATATGTAGACGCATCAATGTCAAATCGACCAACAACTCACACAATTGGCTGAGTTAGTAAAGAATCCCTTAGGAAAGATTCCATCAAATACTGAGACTGCAAAAATGGCTACCCTGCAATCAGGGAGGATGCTGATCAACTCTGGAACAGGAAACGACAAAGAGGAAGAAAAAGTTGAGGAACCACAATATGAGAAGTAAGTTTCTTCCAAGAAGTTTGTTCACAGGGAGAGGCCTGCTGAAGAAGGCCGAGAGAAAAGTGGAGGGGCTAGGGACCCAGATCGCATTGAAGAAATATTTATAAAGAAAACCCCATATGAACCAAGAATTCCATTTCCATACAAGCTTATCAAGGCACACTTGAAGAAAGTATATGAAAAATTCATGGAGGCAGTAAAGAAACTGCATATAGATATCCCATTTCTAGATGCTTTGGAGGAGATGCCGACATACGCTAAGTTTTTCAAGGACCTTATCACGAAGAGAAGGAGAGGAAATCATGTCAAAATGGTACACCTGGAAAACATTTCTAGTGCTTTTATTCAGGCTGAACTGCCAACCAAGAAGAAGGACCCATGGGCTTTTAACATTCCCTTTTGTGTTGGAGACACCATCGAAAGGAAGGGTCTAGTAGATTTGGGAGCCAGCATAAGCCTGATGCCCCTGAGTTTAGAATAGAGATTGGGATTGACTGACATGGTCAAGATAAGTATGAAAATTGAACTAGTAGATCACACATTTAAGAGACTCGTGGGTATAGTAGAAGACGTCCCGATCCGTGTGGGATGGTTCTTCCTACCTTGTGATATTGTTATGATAGATACTGTGGAGGACCCGAAGTGTCTGATAATATTTGGATGACCTTTTCTAGCAACTGGAAGAGCCCTGATAGATGTCGCCAAAGGTGTCATAACCCTCCGAGTTGAAAGTGACCACATTGACTTCAAAGTGAAGGATGCCATGAAGGGACCATCTCTTTCAGAGTTAGTCTATTTCATGGACAGCTATAACCAGTATTGTGAAGAGATTCAAGAAGAAAAGGCAATTGTGGACCCACTTATGAGAGATTTAAACAACCCGAATCCTTTGACAGAAGACCCCGAAGTGGTTGAGATACTGGATTATCTTAACCAAGGTGTGGAAAGTCTTAGTGAAGATGAAGAAGTGATAGAGACAGTGAAGTACACTTCTTTGGAACAGTCAAACGAAGAGTTAGAAGCTCCAAAGCCAAAACCAAAACTAAATCCACTACCAGAAGGGCTGAAGTACGAGTTCCTGGACGAAGAAGGAAGGAATCTCGTCATCATCAATGCTAACCTCACAGGAGAACAACAGGAAAGAATCCTGGAAGAGTTGAGGGAGCATGAAAGAGCTATCAGATATTCAGTTGAAGACATTAAGGGACTGAACCCAGCCATGTGCATGCACATGATAAAATTAGAAGAATCGACAAGGCATTGGTACAACATCAAAGGAAATTGAACCAAATGCTAAAGAAAGTAGTCAAGAAGGAGATATTGAATCTACGTGATGGGGGGATCATATACCCAATAAGTGACAACAATTGGGTGAGCCCCATTCATGTAGTACGTAAAAAGGTTGGGATGACTGTGGTGAAGGGATATAATGGTGACAAAGTCACCACCAGAACTATCACAGGATGGAGAATGTGTATTGATTATAGAAATCCAAATTCGGCCACAAAGAAAGACCATTTTCCCTTGCCTTTTATTGATCAAGTCCTAGAAAGACTTGCCCACCATGATTATTTCTGCTTCTTAGATGGATATTCTAGATTCTATCAAGTCCCGATCCACTCGGACGATTAGGAGAAAATGACATTTACGTGCATCTATGGCATGCACACCTTCCGAAGAATGCCTTTCGGCCTATGCAATGCACCTACAACTTTCCAGCATTGCATGATTTCCATGTTCTCTGACTTCTTAGAAGACATAGTTGAAGTGTTTATGGATGACTTCTCTGTATATGGAATAGATTTTGATGCTTTCCTAAGAAATTTATCCCTAGTTCTGCAAATATGTGAGGAGAAACATTTGGTCTTGAACTGGGAGAAGTGCCACTTTATGGTTTAGAGTGGCATTGTCTAGGACACATAGTCTCCAAGAAAGGCATCGAGGTGGATCTGAGCAAGATCAAAGCCATCTCCAAACTCCCTCCATCAAAGTCTGTGACTGGGGTAAGAAGTTTCCTGGGTTATGTTGGATAATATAGGAGGTTCATCAAATACTTCTCAAAAATATCAAAGCCCCTTTCAAATTTGCTGATCAAGGACACAGTGTTTGAGTTCGATGACAAGTGTTCTAAAACTTTTGAGACCCTGAAGGAGGCTTTAACCTCTACACCAATCTTTCAAGCTCTAGAATGGGAGCTACCTTTTGAAATAATGTGCAACGCAAATGACTATGCCATAGGTTTAGTCCTAGGGTAGAAAAAAGATTGAAAGCACCATGCAATATGTTACACCAGTCATACGCTAGATGAAGCCCAAGTGAACTACACCACCACTGAGAAAGAGATGTGAGAAATTGTTTTTGCATTTGATAAATTATGATCATACCTTATAGGAGCCAAGGTTAAGGTTTATACTAACCACAGAGCTATACACTATCTCATGCAAAAGAAAGACACCAAGCCAAGACTGCTAAGGTGGGTCCTACTGCTACAAGAATTTGATCATGAAATCATTGATAAAAAAGGAGAAGAAAATGTGGTCACAGACCACTTGTCTAGAATAGTTTTTGATGAAGAGAACCAGTTACTAGTGAACAACAATTATGTTGATGAGGCCCTACTGATGGCTTAATTTGATGAGCAGAGTTTTCCGTGGTTTGTAGATAGTTGTAACTATCTGGCTTGTGGCCAGCTGTCGCCTGACATAACGTACAACCAAAAGAAGAAGCTTTTCTCTAATGTTAAGAACTATTACTGGGACAACCCATTGCTATTTAAGAGGTGTTCTAACAGTTTGTATTGAAGGTGCATACCATAGAAAGAAGTCCTGTCAATCCTTAAAGAATGCCATTCTTTTCCATATGGAGGACATCATAGTGGAGAAAGGATAGCTACAAAAGTGCTTCAATCTGGGTTTTACTGGCCCACAATGTTCAAGGACGCGACATCTTTTGTCAAGGCTTGCAAGGAATGCCAACATACTGGAAATATCAGTAAGAGAAGTGAGATGCTTATGGCTGACTAGGTGGAAGTGGAAATCTTTGATGTTTGGGGAATAGACTACATGGGCCCTTTCCCATCATCAAAAGGATACTAGTACATTCTAGTAGCTTCTGACTATGTGTCTAAGTGGGTAGAGGCAGTAGCAACCCAAACCTGTGATTCTAAATCTGTGATCAAGCTATTCCAAAAAACCATTTTTCAATGCTTCGGAGTGCCTCACCCTGTCATAAGCGATGGGTGATCACATTTTGGAGAAAATAAATTTGAGGTGCTATTAAGGAAGTATGGGGTAAGGCACAAAGTTTCTACACCCTATCATCCTAAAACTTCAGGACACGTAGAGGTATCAATCTGGCAGATTAAATAGATCCTGGAGAAAATAGTCATCCGCACTCGGAAGGACTGATCCATGAAGCTTGATGATGCTCTCTGGGCCTATAGGACAGCTTATAAGACACCAATAGAGACAAATTCGTATAGATTAATATATGGAAAGTCCTTCCATCTACCTTTGGAGCTCGAGCATAAAGCCCTTTGGGAGATCAAGATTCTAATATGGACTTGGAAAATGCAGGACAGAAAAGATTCATGTAGTTACAGGAGCTCGAGGAGCTGAGATTGCATGCTTATGAGAATGCAAGAATTTACAAAAAAAGGGCTAAGGTGTGGCATGATGCCCACCTAAAGAACAAGGATGTTCGCGAAGGTGATAAAGTGCTTCTCTTCAATTCAAGCATTATGCTTTTCCCTAGAAAGCTTAGAACAAGATGGTTAGGCCCCTTCTCTGTGGTGAAGATTTATGCATTAGGAATGATGGAGATTTAAGGGGAGAAAATTGAAATTTTCAAGGTCAATGGCCATAGGGTAAAAAGATTTTATGAAGACAAGGTTTTGTATGAAGATCTGAAGTTAATTTGGAGGAACTAGATTAGCTACATGAGAAAAGGAATGAAGAGTTGCCACATCCAGTTGAGGGACCGAAGGAGTGAAGAATTATGAAGTCTAGATAGAGACTTTAAAGCAAGGACTCTTGGGAGGCAACCCAAGTTTTTTCTATTTCCTTAAGCTTTGTTTTCTCTCCCCTCTTTATTTGATTAGTTTTCTGCTCTTTTAAGTGTTGTACATATCCATTTCCTTTCAAATAGATTAATAGATTAAAGCAACAAGTTTGATTTTTGGTCGAGTAGCTCTGATCGCGGTCTGGACCGCGGTCGCGGTATAACCTTGCATCGCGCAAGACCGTGACCCGCGGTGCCCATAACTAGACACCTCGACCGCAACCCGAGGTCACCTTTGGAATAGAAGAGACCGTGACCATAGTCGTGCCTCGAGTACACCAGGATTACGGACATTCCTTATGATAGACGAGTCGCGATCATGCTACTATATTTTCATAAACCCCCGTCTCTCAGACTAGCTTTCCCGAGTCAAAAATTCATCGTCGCGCCTGCCTTCTATGATCTCGCTGTCTCATCTGATGAATAAGGTAATAGGAAAACCTCCTTTTTAGTACTTCTTATCACCGATTCTTTGATTTCTACTTGTTGTCGTGTTACCGCCGACTTCACCTCACGTCTAAGCCATTTTTCCTAATTCGTCTGGTCAGTGACTATCTATCGTGTCGTTGATGGTTTCTCGTGACTTTCCAGATACCCAAACCACCCTAATGATAGCGTTTGCAAACAATAACTAAAAAACCCTAAAAATACCAATAATGGGGAAACTTCCCACTGACGAGATGAAGAGCAAATCGACGAATGAAGAAGGGAAGAGGAACGATTGGATCAAGAAGGACCGCGAGTCATGGTCCATCTCCGCTATAAAAATGACCACGATATACTCATCAACCCTAACCCGATCGCGGTGTTTGCTCAAGCTTCAGGTTCCACCGTGGGTCGTGATGTGGAAGAGTGCTACTCGAGCTCGCGGTCCTTTCAACTGTGACCTACCTAAAATGTGGAAGAAGACTGTGACCGTGATCATCATCGCGACTGCGATCATAACCGCAACCGCGATCCCCTACTCATTTCACCGCGACCGTGACCCCCTTCAAAGACTGTGATCGCTGTGTCTTTTGAATTACTAACAAGACCACGGGTCGTGGTCCCTATATACATTCTTGAACATAAGAATTAAAACTTTGTTGAATACCTTCCCAAATAATTGCATGAAGACTAGTCTTTGTTAAATCAATTATAAACTAATTCATTATTAAAACCTTGTAGAATGTCTTCTTCAGATAACAGTGACCCCATATTCAAGAAGGCAACATCCCTGAAGGAGGTGGAAAAGATAGTGGAGGGCTTAACAATAGTGCTAAAGAGGAATACTTCTCTACCAGAGACCAAATGGGTTGAGTTGCAACTAAGGCTAAAACAATATCAAAGAATATTGGGCCACATGACAACGAAGGACTCTACACATGAAACAAAAAAAATTGAGCAAATAGAGACCTCTGAGTATCAACCAGTGGAGTCAGAAAGACGAGCACAGGGGAAGAAGAGAAAGGCTCCACCAAAGGGAGCCAAGAGAAGCAAAAAGGCAAAACCATTAGCTGCTGAGAGGCCAAGGGAACATGAGGCAAACAAGGCCGAAGAAGTCATAAGGGAGACATCTGCAGAATCTGAAGAACCCTCATTCATGCCAAGGAACATCATACACCAGTCCACCTATGAGTGGATGTACCAAAACAAGGAATTCTACCTGACCAATTACCTGGACGTAGGAGATTTCAAGAAGATTGGAATCTACGATAGGGTAGTCAAATTCTTAGAAGGTGCAAACTTATGCACCATATGCACACTAGGGGTGAAGTCCTACAAAAGGCTGACTGCGGAGTTCCTATCTTTGCTAAAGAAGGTCACTACCAGTAGTGAGACACGAAAGGTAGGAGGCGGTGATCATAAATTACAAGTAAGGCTAGGAGGCGAGTCTTACATAATCACGGAGGCGATGCTGAACAAAATATTTACAGAGACAGAGGAAGAAGCAAATGCCTGCTCCACCGTCCCAAGAAAAAAAGAAGCAGTCACCTATGAAAGCAATCAACTGTGGGAAGAGTTGATTAGAGAAGAGGAACACAACTCTAAGAAGTCTAAAACCTCACTGATCACCTCGTGCTTCATTTGCACAATGCAGAAAATTACTGACTACACAATTTACACGAGATCAGAAATGAGAATAGTTAGCAAGGGAGATCTGTTCCTAATCAGGTCGATGATAAACATAAAGACATTTAATACCAAAAATATATTAATCAAGCATTTATCAACAACAGTAGGAAGGGAAGCAAAGAGGAACTCTGCATACTGCATGGGTGGCTAGATAACAAAGATTGTTGAATACTTAATGGATGCAAAAAAAGGTCCTAAAGTATATGGAAATGGAGGGACAAAAAATGATAGATGTCAAGTCCCTTATCAGAATGGGTATCCTGGTACAGAAGGGGAGAAATTGTACTTTAGACAAAGCGGGACAAAGAGGCTCCTTCCCCTTCCAGAAATGACATTCTATGACGCCCACAAGTTGTGGCCAACCCATGACAACATCGAAAATATGTGCTCTGGGGCACTGCAAGATGATATGAATACTGACCCAGTAATTAGAGATGGATAAGCAGTGTCCAAGCAGAATTAAAGGAGAAAAAGAGAATAAGAACGTGAAAGAAATTGGCGGTGCAGAAGAAAAAGACAACAGATGCAACTGCACCGCCAACCAAAAAGCCAACAGTTGTAGAACAACCCACTCCCATGACTCCACCTCCAGAAGAACTAGTGGGGAATGCATAACCCACACCTCTAGAGTCACACAAAGAAGCGAGTACTATGGAGCTAGAGGTAGAAAAAGAGGAAGGTGCAGTAGCCGAACTACTACCAAACATAGAACCGGAGGCTGAGCCAAAAGTACATGGCTCTCAGGTCATACCAGATACAGAGATCTGTGGAGCAGATGTGGACCCAAAAGACAAGCAAAAGGAGAAAGGACAAGGTCCACCACCTCCACAACTAACTATGACAAGCTTGTCAATGACACACATGGAGCATCAGCTGCACCAGCAGTGACAGCTTGCACCTTCCTTCGGAGGTGTATTAGGTACAAGGTTTGATGCCTTGTGGGAACACATGCATTAAACCAACACAATAAATACAACCATCTCTTCTTCTTTGTCTACGCTAACAGCACATGTATAGGTCCTTGATGAAAGGACTAGAGCACTCCCTGACTTTATCCAAGAAGTTATAAGCAACCAATGGATGGTGATGGGAATGCTGAAGAACATGAATAATGAGATGGAAGACCTGTAGAAAGAGAGGCATGCCATTCGATCTGACAATGAGCATGTGTTGCGGCTATGACGCAACAATGGCTAGCCTTGAGGAAGAATGCCAGTGCCTAGAAAAGGACCATCAGAATCTAAAGAATGAATGTGAAGAAATAAAAAACTGGCAGAAGAAAAAGAAGATGAAGCGCTCAGCAAGCCCAACGCACTCCTCATCAAGGCCCTCCGGCCACAATGACAATGATGACGACAACGTGGGAGGGACCGAAACTAGAGAAGGCATGCTAAAAGAAGAAATTACCAATGCAAGGATGGTAATCGAGCTCCCCCAATGACAAACACATGAAGAAAAATGCATCATTGTAAAGGGAGCTCTACCTAAATAGAAATCCCAATGAAGGCCATGATGAAGCTATTGAAGGCAGCGGGAGACTAGAAGAGCAACAATTCAACTTGCCTACAAATGCAATGATGCTAGAAGAGAAGATTGCTACTGCCCACTGAGAAGAAGTCACCACCAAACTCAACGTGACAGGAGAGGCGAAGCTCGATAGAATGTTAGCGGAGCTGGGGGTCGACCTCGAAGAGGGCAGTGAGTTCCTCCTATTCCAATCACATCATGATCATAACAACTATCTCTAAGATGGGAAGATGGAGGCAACTCTAGAAATGATGGTGGCCGCCAAGCTAGGCCAAACTTCTGAGGAGAGTAATGTGAAAGATAATGTAGTTGTAGAAGCTTCCTCAGAAGTAACAGAACAGATGGCCACTACACAACCGTTAGACAAAGAAGCTGAACAAATGGCCAAGGCCATGCCGACCATAGACGAAACTCTGGCACCTTGTGTACAAGAAGCAACATTAGACGATGAGGATGGCGGGTTGGCAACCTTCTTTACGAATGAGGCCACCATGGAGCGGAGATCGCCAGCTAGAACAGAAATGCTTGGAGCAGCTCCCCCTCTGCCATGCAAGATGAAAGAGATGGACATGACTGTAGTATCAGGGATCACATGCAAAGACATCCACATCTTGGCAGACGTCCTCAGTGACGATCTACCTAGATCAGACATACTATACAACAACAGGGGTAGACATCTAACCAGAGATAACTTCTGGGGGATCTTCGGGAAAAAGACATGAGTACATAAAAATCTATTGAAGGTACTCTGCGCCACTCTCCTAGAAGAATTTCTACACCCAGACAAGCCGCAACCGGTCTTCAATGGGATGACACGTCTAGCTAGCCTCCTCTACAATGAAGACTACAAGGCAGCAGATGTAGCCGAACTGAAGGCAACAATCTGGTGGAAGGAAACAAGATACATTGCGATGCCCATAAGGAATGTAAGGCATTGGGCATTGATAGTCATCGACCTGTTCGAGCAGAAAATGACAGTGCTAAATTGTTGTACAACCGAATTGGGCAACACTTCACTAATCTACAAGAGGAAGGAAACTAGAGACACCCTAAAGATACAACTACATCTACAACGAGCAATCAAAGATGTAGATAACACATTTCAGGGGTTCTGGAAGTTCTTCTCCATCAGTAAAAAAAGTCCCTCAAGAAGAAGCCGGTTCGGGTGATTGCACCTTCATAGTGCTAAGAATGATGGAGGCAGTCATCAAGGGCACCCCCCCTAGAAGATCTAGACAATGAAGACCTGCATGGACTGTGGGGTATGTATTCTATGGAGGTTATCTATGATCGTCGATTCTTCAATGACCTGGTGATGCCTTTAGAAGTTGTACCCCAGAGGCTTTACATGGATATCCCCCTACCTGAAATGGTCACCTGGAGGGAGTAGCTAAAGACCATGTGCATGGATCCAACAGAGCCAACCAGGGATGCGGCTTTAAAAGAAGGCTGGCATGAAGGCTTTAGAGAAGCTACAAAACATGCATCAGATGACGAACCAAAGCAACCTCTAGTAGCAGAAGTTCTTGAAGAGAAGCCTCCAAGGGAACAACCTGAAGAAGGAGAGGTTGAAGAAGAAGACCTAATCGATGTAAGGCCAGATGGACTGGTAGGAGAAATTGCACCTTCTTTCAAAGACTTCAAGAGTAGGAGCTGCCTCAGTCTATCTTTAGAAGAACTGGCTATAATCATGAGTTCTTTGAAAGATGATGATTCGCCGAGAGATGTCAACTTTGAGATAGATGGCATTTGCGTGCTAAAAGATGATCACTGAGAAATGCTAAAAATAGGAGGATATCTTTCAGTAAGCATGATGTCAGCCTACTAGGCGTTACTAGGTGACAACATGCCGAATTCCCACATGGCATACTTCTTTCTAGTAGATGACATCCTAAAAGACAAAAGATCAGGAGAAAAGGAACAGCTGCAACAACGCCTGGTGACATCCCCACCGGACCACATTTTCCTGCCATTTCTTCACGATAATCATAGGAATTTGCTGGCAGTCAATATCATCAAAAGGACCACAATCCTCTACAATAGATCAGACGCAACCTTTGGACTTAACAAGAAGACTAATATGACAATAGCAAAGATCCCCACAGAAGAAAAGGCAAACACATGCGTTGAGGCGATTGCTGACATGATAAAAAGTCATTGTAGAGGGTACGACCATACGACATGCAAGGACTTTAAAAAGATGTTGTTATGCCACAAGAGCCCCGAGTAGGTGCCCTTATCAAATAACTATAGCTTCTTTTGTCTATCTTGGATGGTGGCCTTAGCCACTATTGACGTCAAGGTGGAAGGCATGCAATATGAACAATACCAAATGCTATGAGGAATATACCCAAGCATGTTTCTCAAGTCCAAGTGGGCCTCCACTCCCAACAACAACAAAAACAAATAAAGAAAGTCTGTTTATACACCTCACTCAAATTTTGACACCCCGAGACGTGGTGCAGTATAAGTTTGGGGGAGAGGCCATAAACGGGCTATAGAGGTACATTTACCATCTTTTTACCTCTCTAAAAATTCTCAAAGTTTTTTGAAATTTTGCAAAAACTACCTTTTGAATTTAGAATCTAGTCTCCTCTCCTGCTAAATTTTCTGATTGTAGTGCTTCTACCCTCCTAGAGGGAAATAAATGAGCAACATATATATGTATATACGAGTAATACAACAGTCATAGCAATACTGCTCTATCTCATTCTTGAAATAATATGTTGTACGTGTGACAACCTTAACTCATGAAACCCTCAGAGACTAGAGAACATCACCTAGCTATACCCCTGACCAACCATCCTCACTTGATGCTTTTGACCAGAAAATCTTTATCTTTGTAGAAAGGGAAACAACTGCCCTTTTCAAAGCATATCTAAAAAGAGGCTTGGCCGCCCAGAAGACCAAATAAAAATCCCTAGCTCCCAAGACTGAAAGGAAAGGTAAAAATCCAAAAAGAAAGAAAAAAAATAATGAGAGTTGTGCCCAAAAAGATGCCAAAAGTTTCCACACGGCTGGTATATTGCTGCACTCATGAATGCAAATATTTTGTGCCCATAAGTGGAATCTTGAAGCCAATCTTACACACCTCCAAGCCTGAATGAAAACTCACAAACCACTTTACTTAAAGTTAGAAGCCCAAAAAGGGGCAACCTTGTTCTTACGACAACTGTGGGTGAGGAGTTTAGAAGGAAGAGGAAAACGTCTGAAGCCTTAAGCCTACCCGAACACATTAGCATAGGGCCAACTGAAAAATAAAGAAATGGTGTGAAAGCTACCCCGTGAAAAAGATCTGGCATTAGTATGGTCATTACCTAAGGGAAGGGGTGATAAGTTGAGAAGGAGGAGCCTTTTACAATTAAAGGCAATGGAAAGAAAATGAATTTATGCAACTCTAGTTGAGGGGGAGGAATGTGACCAAAGGGTTAGAAAATATGCTACATCAGTCTTAATGTAAGAAAGAGATATTTCCGTCATGTTATAATTTTTTCAACTGAGATTGCTTTTTCTCTCTCTGAGTTCTCAAACCCACACTTAGCCTGAGAAAATGCTTGATTCTAAGTTTGGGGGAGTTGATAACACTATATTTTACATACTTTTTGTATATATTTTATACCTTTTTTAGTATATCTTTTGTTAGCTTTTCCCAAAATTTTACCACCTTTCTGACTAAAACCTCACTTACATGGTTTCAGGTACATTCACAACCCAGGTTGCAGTCTTTACCTTGACCACGACCCATTGATCCCTCAACCGCAATCACAGTTCCAGAGCTCCTTTGAGATCAAGGTCATTTGGCGTCAAAGATGGACCATGGCCATAACAAAGCCACGATCACTACTCAACCGCGACTACGACATTGGTCGCGGTCGGAAATGGGTCCCAAACCAGACCAAGAGTCACAGTGTATGTGGAAACCATGATCAACACATACCACAATCAAGAAGGACCATGACTAGTTTGGAGACTGCGGTCACTACTAAATCCTTGCAAACCATGACCGAATAAGAAGACCTAGACCTCTACCTATCCAAATGCAATGAACAAGCTGATCTCGATCACGATCATCACCAGACATTGACTAAGATCAACCACATTGAAAGAAGGAATAAAGAGCAAACTGCAACTACGGTCTCACCCCTCACCCAACCAAGACCGCGACCGCGGTCTAGGCCTAAGTCGGTGGAATGTGCCTATAAATAGCACACCCACCTGTCTTGTCAAATCATCATATCAAAGATCAGATCTTGAGGACCACAAAGTGCTGCTGCATTTTAGATTCGTTCATACCATCCCATCCACCAGTCTTGGATCTCCAAAGGTAGAAGTTGAGGAGAGAGAAGATTGAAGACCCCTTCTTTGAGAGAAGAAGACTATCCACGCCATCAATGTGTTAGATCCAGATCTGAATAAGTATTGTGTCATATCACGTCTCTTCTCTCTAGATCTATCACTCCATCTCACTGTACCTCCCTCCACTCTTCGTGAGACTTCATGTATACATCTTTTTGTAATGCCATTATGTTGTCCGCAAGCATAAGAGGCGCCTTAACTTGGGTTGGGAGTAGCCACTAAGGCTCTCCCAACATGTATATTGTCTCTTTCTATTGAATATACATGTTCTTTTCAAGATTATCTCCATGCACCTATTTTAATGCTTCACTTGTATGCTTAGCTACCATCTTGTGATGTTTGATAGTTGATATCTCGAGAGAGTAATATTGTTTTTATCATGTGTTATGGAGTAGTATGAATACACGAGAGTGTTGGAATGCTAAGGCTTTAAAACCATATGTTCTATTGAAAAGTTTACGTGTGGTCGTCTCGAGAGAGAGGGTACCCTTAGACTTAGATCTATCCTCATCTTGAGAGAGAGTGGAATAGACGCTTTTGATGGTTGCTTGTAATCTTGGTAAGAGTTTGCGAGAGAGAGAGAGATGATGTTGCATGTTGGTGAGATGATTTAGTAGGTGAACCCCAACTCGGGTTTCCTCCCATATTCTTGTTTCATCTTATTTCTTTTTTTTTCTTCTTATTCTTGTTTTTCTTGATCCACTTTAGTTTGCGTACCATCGTTCCTCAGGGAACACCTTTTATATACCCTCTTTGGATGGAGTATATGAGTGTTAGATTTTGTGTTCTTAACACTGCCAACCTTGTCCCTATGTTTGACCGCGATCACTACATCGAACCCTATTTATCGTTGCGGGGGCCTACGAGTCAGGTTATCTCTTTAAAATTCTGTATACTTTGAATCCACTCCTTTTGGATGTGTAATTTAGGCTAGTCACCTGGGCTGCGAGACACCCATTTCACCTGTGTGAGATGGCTATCTGGGATGGTGTGAGACCCCCGTCTCATTTACACTGAACGCCAGTTTTAGGGGTACAATTTGATTGCACATAGGATTGGTGCTAACATCAAGTTGAGTACTAATTAGAATTGAACTGCCAACATAAGTGCAAAACTAGAAACTACAAAATGATCATTTCAGTTAGTGAAATGACCGTATTGCGTGTGAGACGACCGTCTCACTGGGCAAAATGAATGTCTTGCATGCGAGATGACCATTTCGGTGTAACCAAGTTGGGAAACTTCTAGAATTGTTGTGCAAATTTAAGATCTTCCGGTCCTTTCCACTCCCACTTTAGTCCCGCATTAGCTAGGGACTGGGAACCCTGACCCTAACCCCTCCTATATATAGAGGGTTACTGGAGGCTTCCTATAATACAACTACTACACAAACAATTGAGAATCAGTTGCTCTGACAATTGTTGTCCTCTCTGGTTTTGGTAACCATGAGAGCCCTGGCAAGTCCTACCCGACTAGGGAGGGATAGCCAAGGGATAGAAACAACTAAGGATTATTGTTGTGGGAGAGAAGGTTGGTGACTAGTACACTAATGGGAGGTACAACTCCTTCTTTTCAGTTCTAGCAGGATGACATGAGTTCTAGTTGGTCGATGTGGACTACTTTAGAGGCAGGAGTCCTTTGGCTGCTGCTAGGTAGGCATCGTCAACTTGCAGTTTGTGGTGCGATCTGAGGAGACATTGTAGCAGTTGTCTCTGATGTCTATGGAGGAGCAGTCAGATGAGTCTGAGTGCAACTAGGAGCTACACAACCACCATCCACAATAGAGTGTGCATCTACATTGGCAAGTATTGTCGTTGGATTTTCTCTAGGACCAGGTATATCTATGTGAAACCATCCTTCCCATTGCATAGTTATTGATACAATCTGTAGGTTTATGGGAAATATATCAATAAAATCTTTGTTTATGCTGCTTATCTAATGTTGTATATCCCTATAGTGGTATCAGAGCCATGTCAATTAATTATGTTTTGGGATAATTGATAAGATTGGAGTTTGGTTTTACCATGTTTATTTATTGCATGCAATCTGAATATTTAAACTGGTTGATGTGCACGTCCATCGTATCACCACATAAAAAACCCAATCATATATATATATATATATATATATATATATATGCAATTTACATGTGTCGCCATAAAATCAGTTTTGATGGTGGATGTGAAGCATCGTTATGGCCAAAATCCCATATTTGTGTGTGTTTGGTTGTGGTTATTTGTTCTTGTTGTTAATCGAGATCTGTGTACCGAGCCTCTCTCTCCTTTCCAAATGTAAATTAATGCTCTTCTTCCTATTTCCCCTCGAATTTAACTCAAGGTTTTCTCCATATACATTGTACTAAGAAATAGGATAGTTTTAACTAATTTTTTGACATGAGATGACAATCTGCATAAAAGTGAAATGAGCGGCTCCCGAGACGACCCGATTGACTAGAGAACCAAGGAGGCCAGGCGATAGGTGGACAAACAGATTGACTGGTGGCCCAACTGACTGACTTGAAGTGTCCAAACGTTGCTTGGACCTGAGAACCGGACGATCGCTTCAGAAGATCCCAACCAAGCAACAAAGAGGTGAGCCGACTGGTTTAAGAGTTGAACCGATCAACCCAGATTAGTTTGAGCACATATCTTCACCAAAAATAGGTTTCATATGATGTGGATCATAGGTGGTAGTAATTCCTTATGGCTCCAAAGAATTACATTAGTATGGCCATAACCATCGCTTGTGTGTTTATTTATAGCATGTTCCCATTTTTTGTTATAGCATATATATGATATGGACTATATATGTGGTGATTGGATAAAGTATATGTATATATACAAACTCCCTCAACTAAAATATTAAGTCTTAGATGCTTTCCAAAAGTGATACACATGAAAAGCTTGATCGACCAAGCATAGGTTATTCTAAAGTGTGGTGCACCATCTATCTCATGGAAGTATGATGGTAGATATGTAGGTTCTATTAAAGTAAGGTGCATACTCTATTGTGTTGAATTTTGGGTCAGGCTTAACTGGTGATTCTTAGAGAGTCTATGCTCTGAGGCAAGTAGATGACCATGGCAAGGAGTTACACGTATCTATCCTAGAGTTGCATATGATACAATTGGCATGATTGCCTACCTTGATAATTAACTGTGGACACTGGTGTAGGCCGGGTAACACTTCAATTATTTTGTATCTTGGCCCACTAGAATATTTTACACGACAATATTCCAAATTGATATTGAGGGCTATCCATTTGAATAAAATAGTGGGAGCGATAGTTAATTAAAGACATAATCAATATTGTCAAATTTATCACATCAAACCAAATCAAAAATATTTGGAAAAGTTGTAATATTTCTTTGTAGAATCAAATGTCAAATACAAACACGTTCAAATTATGACCAGTCCTTAATAATGACAAAATGGGATAAAGTTACACAATTGGTTAAGGACTTTGAGAAATGTTCTCATCTATGAGTGAAAGATCTATGTCCTTGATATACCAATGCCAGAGGAACCCTCTCCAAATGCGCCTAAGGCTAAATAGGATGCTTATTGGAAGCATGCCAATGATTCCATAGACATTTGAATACCTAATGCTCAGTTGTATGAACTATGAGTTGCATGAACAACATGAAAACATGGATATTCTTGAGGTGGTAACACATCTTAAGAATCATGTAAAACAAAGAAGATGTAATGTCTCCAAAGAGCTAATTGAGTACAAAATGACAAATGGAGGTCCAATAGAACCCCATGCGTTCAATATGATTGGACATGTGCAATGATTGGGATTTCTCTTAGGTCAAGAGTTGACTGTGAATATGATTATACAAGTGTTGCATGAATCATATAGTCAGTTTATCAAATGATTTGCATGTTGATATAAAAGCAAGGATGAAAAGGACAAATTCGTGATGGTGATCAATGGATGTGAGTCCTAGGGAAAATGCAAGGCAAAGAAATGGTCTAAGGCAAATCATAAGTCCAAATATTCTACACTCAATAATGGAGAAGGGTAAGTGTAAAAGGAATATGTCTTGTTCACTTAAAGGATAAAGAAAACAAAGTGCCACCATTGCCAATTGTCTAGACATTGGAAAGGAATTATCATCTTCATAGAGGATCTCAGGAGGAAGATAGAGACAGAGATCTCCACTTCAGTACCTGATAAGTAGTAAGCTAGAACTGTGTGGAGCAACGGTTGCTGTCTCTATAGTTGGAAGTTGTCATTCATGGGCACATAATAGAATAGATAATTGTTATTGTGTACTTGCCAAACATCCTATGTTTTCTATGACAAGAACATTATGATCTTTATGGCAATGCCCTATGTCTCACAAACTATATTTGATAGTTGCAAAGATAAATGTGTATGACACATATATTGAATGACCTGATAACTCAAATAATGAATGCCTATAACAATATCGTCTGGAGTGCATAAAGCAGAAATGCATTTCTAGAATCCATATGATGGTTATCTAGACTCTTTTGGTTATTAAACCAATAGAGACATGCATGTCTTATTAATTGTGCAATATGACAAAAGCCACTTCACTAGAGGTAGTGGGAGATCGACTATTCCATTAGGACTAGTAGATATTGATGTATGAGACCTTTTTGAATGAATGTTAAAGGTAGTTACAAGTACCTCATTATAGTTACTGATGCAATCAATAGATATTGAAATTTGTATTTAATGAAACACAAGTATGAAACTCTTGAAGTGTTTAAGAAAATTATGAATGAAGTACATAACTCACTTGGTAAAGTATTAAGTTACATTGATATGATCGATGTTTTAACCAAGTGTTTGAGGACCTTCTGGAGAGACTGTGATAGTGTATCACAATAAACACCACCTGAAACATACTGATGTGTCTGATAGAAGGAATTACACCCGGTTAAGTCATGGTGTGATTATTAAATAAAATCTAGCTGGTCTTATAATTTGTTTTGGGCACATGCTTAAGCACTAAACAATCGATTGTCTAAAATGGTTCAAAAGACACCGTATGAGATATGGCATGGGAGGAGTCCCGATGAGTCTTTTATGGTGACTAGGATTGAAAGCTTGTATAAGAAAATAGTTTCTTAAAAGGCTTTATCCAAATATTACATGAATGTTATCTTGTTGGATACTACTTATATTCTAGCCTGACAAAAAAAGTTTGTTACCAGGATGGCTGAATTCCTAAATGGAAATTAGTTCCAAAGGAATCAGTGGGAGTAAAACTAGAACTCAAAATGTTTGAGAAAAATGAGAAAACATTGAACCTAAAGAGGTACAATAGGAACAAGGAGAATCACAAGTTGTTGTGGACTCTCAAATTCCTTATGTAAATACAGAAGTCATAGTTCTAGTAGAACACACCTTGGATTTGAAAGATTATGATATCTTATAACTCAAAGGCGTCAAGTTAATGATAGAGATGAGTAAAAAACCTAACTAGAAACTATTGAAGGATCAAAATCTAAGAAATCGCTTGAGGCCATAAGATTAATGATGAATTCCATGTAAACCAACAACGTATGACCTTGATGGATCCACCTAAAGGGGTAAAATGCATAGGGTGCATTTTGGTTTTTGTGAGAAGACTAACATGGAAAGGTAACTTGGTTGTAAAGAGTTTAAAACTAGTTCAAAGTGTTGAACATGTTGAAGTTTTTTCACCAGTTACCAAGGTCAAATCCTTCTGGATCATGCTTAATATTGTAGCTTAGTATGTCTATAAGATTTGGCATATGGATGTTAAAACCACATTCCTTAATAGATATATTTGAGAGGATGTGTATGTGACACAACCTAATCGTTTTATAAATCTATTAATGCAAACAAAGTCTATAAGCTACAAAGGTCAATCTGAGGATTGAAGCAAGCATCTCAGAGTTGGAATCTTTGATTTGACAAGACAGTCAAAGTGTTTGACTTGAGTCAGAATGAAGATGGAATATGTGATTACAAAAGATTTAGTGGAAGCATTTTTAGTATTCCACATAATGATGGGGAATAATGTCCTTATCCTGCAAATGTTAAAACATGGCAAGGAAACTACCTTCTATATGAAGGGTTTAGGTGAAGCATCATATGTGATAGGGATTGAGGTCTATAGAGATAGATTTGGAAAGCTTATTGACTTATGTAAGAGAACATACTTTGGCAAAATGTTAAAGGGTTCAACGTGCAAGACTCAGTGAGACAAAACGTGTCCATGTTCCATGGAGTTAATATCTTAGGAGCCTCATGTCCCAATTCTGATGAAGAATAGGAACACATGGATAGATCTTGAATGCAATGTTATGTACTTATCCCATAATATCATATGTATTGGACATGACATGAGGATATCCAGTCATCTCATATGTATTGGACATGATGAGAAGACATATATATACCTACCTAGAAATCTTGTATGTATTGGACATGACAAGAAGGTATATGCTAGATGCTAGTGAGAGTCACCGGACTACCATAAAGAACATCCTTAGGTTCTTATGAAGCACTTAAAGGATTAGTTCAGTTATGGTAATAAGGAAGAGTTGGATGTAAAAGGTTACACCCATCCAAGCTTCCAAATTGACAAAATAATCTCAAACTAAATTTATATTTGATGAAAAATAAGAACTGTAAGCTAGAAAGGGCTCTGAGCTAATTACAATTTTTTGAATCTACAAAAGAAGCCGAGTATCTCTGTGTTATGAGAATAGCATAGGATACTGTATGGATCAAGAAGTTCATATGGGTGAACTTATGTGAGGTTCCAACCATTGATGACACTGTAGAAATATTGATGACAACAATGGAGCTACTAGTTAGGCTGGGAATCTCAGATAGAATACTATGGAACTTCCATCTCATACGAGTAGTCATACAATGAAGAAATGTGAAAATTGCAAAATACCAACTTAAGGCAAATGTTGCTAAACCAGCTATAAAAGCACTTGTGCAACAGAAGCATGAAGGTCATGTTAGGTTAGTCAGGATAAGATTTGTGGGTGATTGGCTCTAAGTGCAAGTGGGAGTCTGTTGGTATGTATCTCCAGAGAGCCAATCATGTGATGATTGTAATGGCTTAAAATGATTTGATTATTAAAAAAGGCAAGTTCCAATTTATTTTGTATATTTAGTTATGAGATCATGAATAACACTACAAATGTCTAGGGAATCATATTACTCAATGATGTATGTGTTCAAGTTACTAACCATGTAGATAAGATCATACTGATGTTAAGAGTACATATACATATTCTCATTATGTCCCTGATCGGTTGTTTTTGTTGGAAGGTCGACAGACAACAGTGACACATAAGATCAAAGTATGAGTTGGTTGATGACTAAATCTCATTAGTCATGATATGGCAATATCAAACCAAGCACACGGATACATGTTAGAGAACAATGTATCGGACATACCCACTGTGAGACTGACACATGGAAGCCATCATCATGAAAGTCATAGTCATCCCTCATAATGATGGTGGTGGTTGTGGTTTTTAGACCTAAAATCACTACACTCATCACATGTCATTAGGTACATTTCGACGTCATCAAACACAGTCCTGAAACTTGGGTTGTTATAACGGTGATGATTGAGTGACTTTGACACATGGGGACTGACTATGAGTGATAGATATGGGATTTGTCCCTCCTATAGGGGTATGATATCCAAGACCTCTTGATTAGAGAGGCTGAGAAAAGTATGGCGATATGCATGTGAGTCAATATATGATATTGATCTTACATATATCTCATGTAGTCTGCTCTGGTTCAAGGAACAAGATTGAATAATAATGAGAGTGACAACTCCATGCCTCTAGTTCAATCTGGATATAAGTGACAAAGGAACTATACAATCACTGTAACAACATTAGACCTATAAATGGATCAAATACAGAGCAGATACTACTATATCCGATATCTGAATATGAAAAATATAATCAGATCCGATATCCGATCCAATATCAGACAGATATCATGTGATAATATCTGAATCCAATCCGATGAATAATATTTGAATTCAGATAAATATCCGATCCGAACCAAAAAGCATAAATGTATTGTTATTAATACATTACATATAGAAAACATTGATATCAATATGAATATATATGATACAATATCTATATTTTTATATTTTTATATATAGATAATATATATTTAATAATATATGTATATATTTTTCGAATTTTGGATTTTTTTGGAGCGGAAATAGTCATATCTGAAACACTATATGAAATTTCCGGATATGAAATTTGATATCCTAAATCCAATTTGGATTTGCGGATGTCATATTTTTTTTTCAAAATTTCAGACTTGAATCCGAATCAAATTTGTGGATTCTAAATATCCGTTTACAGGTCTAAACAACATACATTGATTGTAGGTTGAAGTTGCTCCCCAACTTTCCATTCACTTGGGTAGTAATGATGTGCGACTAGCCACCACTCTTTGCTTGTGATGTCATAAGTTGTTATGGACATTCACTGCCAACGTGATATGGGACCTATAGGGTCACACACATGGGAACTCATCTAGAAGAGGATTTTGATCTTGAATGATGATTGGATTAATTACTAAAGTGTTTAAGTATTTCAATTCATGCAACATATCAACTAACTAGATTTCCAAACGATCAGTTCAAGTGTTGAGATTGCTGCATGGAGTGTCAGGATGATTATATTGTACATTGGTTGGAATTTTTCCTGACATAGGTTGTGAGATGCCCATTTCACCTATGTGAGATGGCCATCTGGGATGGTGTGAGACTCCCATCTCATTTACACCAGACACCCATTTTGGGGGTGCAGTTCTATTGCACAAAGGATTGGTGTTGATGTCAAGTTGAGTACTAATTGGTATTGAATTGCCAACATATGTATAAAATTGGAAACTATGAAACAACCATCTCTCTGGATGAAACCATAGTCTCATGTGCAAGAAGACCGTATCACCAGATGAGACCACCATTTCGGTGCAAGCAGGTTGGGAAACATCCAGAATTGTTGCGAAAATTCAAGATCTTTCGATACTTTCCACTCCTGCTTTAGTCTCACATTGTTGGGAACTGGGAACCCTAACCCTAACCCCTCCTATATATAGAGGGGTATTGGGGGCTTCTTAGAACACACCAACTATACAAACTGTTGAGAAGCAGTTGCTCTACTAATTGTTGTCATCTTTGGTTGTGGTAACCACGAGAGCCCAGGCAAGTCTTACCTTACCCGACTAGGGAGGGATAGTTAAGGGAGAGAAACAACTTAGGATCATTGTTGTGGGATATCAGATTGGTGACTAGTACACCAACACAATGGAAAACTCCTTCCTATCCATTCTAGTAGGATGATAGGAGTTCTAGTTGGTCCATGTGGACTACTCTAGAGGCAGGAGTCCTTTGGTTGCTGCTAGGAGGGCAATATCAACTCACAATTCATGGCAAGATCTGAGGAGCCATTTTAGCAGTTGTCCAAGTCTGATGTTCATGGAGGAGCAGTTAGATGAGTTCTAAGTGCAACCAGGAGTTGCACAACCACCTTCTAAGATAGAGTACACATCTACATCGATGAGGATTGCCACTGGACTTGCTCCATGACCTGTTATATCTTCATGAAACCATCCTTCCCATTGCATAGTTATTGAAGTGATCTGCTAGTTAATGGGAAATATGTCAGTAAATTTTTTATTTCCACTACCTATCTAATGTCGTATTTCCCTACACAAACTTCCATGAATAACTCATCACCATAAGAATCATTGATAGATAACAATTCATTTCTTAAATGGATTTTAGAGAGTTGATACAAAACTACATTCTTTGACCCCTTATCAACAATATCATTATGGAATTCTTATTGTAGGAGTGCCCACCGCAACAACCTTGTCTTGGTATCTTTTTTAATAATGAGATACTTGAATGAATTGTTGCCAATATAGATAATCCCTTTCTTCCTATTAGGTACATTCAAAATTTTTAAAATTCACATATTATGATATGCATTTCCTTCTCCGTGGTGGTTAAGTTCACTTGGTATTTATCCAAGATTTTTCTAGATAAATAGATGACATGATGTGTCCTATCCTTCTTTTTCCCCAACCCCACATCTATGGAATAGTCGATTGCATCACATGTTAGCCCGAAACGTATCTCCTAGTCTAGAGATTGAATTACTTCTAGCGAATGAATTGGGACAAACACCCCTCACTATTCTATTAAACTGGACTCCAGAGTGTAGGTTAGAGCATTCTTCATGTGATTTAAAATTTCAAACAATATTCATTCAAAATGAAAGGATTATCTTTTACTAACTATTCTTTTGAAAGAAGGCTAGATATCATTGAAAAATCTTTTATGAATCTGCTATAGTAGTCACCTTGACAAAGAAACTTTAGACTAATATACATATACATTGTGAGCATAGTTTTACAAAATTTTTTATTTTACACTCATGACTCTAGATAAATTCCTCATAAAATTCTCAAACTACTAACTACAAATATAAGAATCTTATATAAATACTTTCATTATATATTCAATGTAGTCAACAAAGATGGAGTACATACAACTTTGGGAAGTGGAAAAACCATTGCATAGGCTGAATGGCATCCTCAAAAAATCATATGATCCATATATGTAGGTGATTATTATTTTTCTCTAATCATTGGGATGAATATGGACTTGGTAGAATCTTGAGAATCCAGATAGAAAAATATTGATGATGAGCTAGGTTCTGAAGAACTTGGTTGATAAATTGAAAAGGGAAATGATCTTTGTTGGTAGCATCACTCAACATTTTATGGTTGATACACATTTTGTATTGACCTATTTTCAAATTAGTCATCTAATTAGGGTTTACTTGGATGATTGTATGTTTAACCAGATTGATCATTGTTTAAAGCTTGATTAATTATCATAGTTTAATTTTTATGTTTTAAAATTAATGAGAAGCTTTAATCATACTTTGATTCATATATTTAGGGTTTAAGAATTGAAAACCCTAATTGGCCAAATTTAGGGTTTTGATGGCATTTGAATACAAACTATGATAACTATAATGATGTATGAAATGATTTTAGCATTTTATTTACACCTACTATTTAGTTTAAATTTGGATATGATTTGGATATTTCAAATGTGAAAACTCTTGTAAAATATTAGAATTTTTGAAGAATGTTATAACCTATTTGTTGGTCAAGTTTCAAACTATACCGACCATATATTCAGATTGATATAGATGTGGTAACCAAATTTTATCTTTTTATTTGTACATCCAATTGATCTCAAATTCTAAATGTAACTATATTATAGATATAGAATTAAATTTTTATAATTTTTGGATGATGTTTTATCTCTACTGAAAGGGGTGTTAATCAAGTTTTGCCCAGGACAAACTCGACCGACTATGTTACAGACTACAATATAGCAGTCTAGTATTTGATTTTTTATTTATTGATTGGTAACTCCATTTGATTTGAAATTTTAAATGTATCTTATAAACTCAATTTTAGAAATTTTATTAGATTTTTATAATTTTTGTTCGATTTTTTATTTCTAAAGAGTGTGGTGTCGGTCGAGTTTATAACTCATCCGACCAACCAGTCTGAGCAAAATAAAAATACAATAAAGGGATTTTTTGCAATTGTTCTAAGCACCTCAATTCATTTATATGACTAACCTAACACACGAGGATATCTAATAACTCGTCATTCCTATCAAAGAAACAAAATTCTAGACAGAGAGGAGAGCTAGGATTTTGAGAAGAGAAAGTGGTGGAGATGTTGACCTAGGGTTTCTCTATCTGAGATATGATGAAATCAAGTAATTTAGCTTCTTTGCATAGCATTTCATGGTGAATCTTCTCTTAAATGTCAAGATTCCATCCTTCCTCTGATTTGATTCGAAATCACATGACATCTCCCTCTTTTCTCACTCTCTCTTCTTTTTTTTGGGAAATCAGAGGGTATTTTTATTCATCTCGCCCTCTCTTGCAAGCTGAAATAAACTATTACAATCCAGACTACTCAAAATAGAATTAAACTTTGTAGTACAACTACAATTACAAATATCCATGTTGACTAGGTCAACAATGTGACTAGGTGGGATCCTATAGTAATAAAAGCCAATGTTGTTTTTGATATGAAATTTGGCTAGTTGGTCTGCAACCCTGTTCCCCTCACGTTTAGTGTGTACACAGTACCAACCCAGTTTAAGCCCGCTCCGCACAATAGTAATCCATCTGGATAATATGGGGAAGCTTGCACCTTTGTCCTCAATAGCCTGCTTGGCATTCATTGGATCAATTTCAGCTTGGATACTATCACAACTTAGGCCTTGTCCAACCTCCATAGTGAGTTCTCACTCTCTCTTCTAATCCCCATTTCTAGGGTTTCCATGTTGAGAGGAGGAAGAACTGGATTCAATTGCTAGAGGTTGATTGGATTTCTAGAAATTCAAAGTTTGATCTACGAATTTAAGGAGCTTAGCTCCTGAGGTGAGTGTTTTTCTCCCTCCTAATCTCTATATTCATGTTGAACGCCTAATTCTATCTAGATAAAATAATCAGAAACCTTGCTTGTATATGTATGCAATTGGATATTGATTTGGGAAAGATATTAGGGGATCAACTTCTACTGTTTTTGATTATTTCTCATTGATTGAAACTTGATTAGTTCCTAATATAATGTTTGAGGATCCATGTAGAATCCTATGGGTAGATGACAATGCTAATTCATGTAAATTTTGCCTAAAAATCAGCCCAATGGTTGTTATGCTTGGAATTGAATTGACATGTATAGAATAATATTTGAATTGTACTAGAATGTATTATACAAGTGCATTGTTGAATGTTAATGGAATTGAATATAATATACACATAAGGATCAATATGAATTGACCACAAATCCTGACTAGGGTTTGTGTTGAGGAAGTGTCAAATGAGTCAATTAATCAATGTATACTTATGATTGTTGAGTGGAATATGTGAATATGGAAACTAGGGTTTCCAAGTGTCTGAATAGCCCTAATGAACCCCTGTGAATCAGGATGAAATCACTTATATGATTCTTATGATGTGTTCAACTAAGGATGACTTCTTGAAAACCTTAGATGTTTAGTATTAAGATGAGTATGAGTGATAAAGCTAGAACTTGTATATAATGTTGTAAATGTGATGAAATGTTGAAGTGTAAGTATTAATGCTTCAATTGAAGATGATGATTCTTACAACTATAATCTAATCCTAATGCATCTATTTTAGTATGACTTATGAAACTATTAGTAAACCCTCACATGAATGTAGGTCATTTTATATAAGCTACATAACGATGAATTGGGAAGAATGATTGAGATTATGATTTAAGAAGATGTAACCTATACCATTCTTTTAAGCTAAAGTGATTAGTATAATAAATAATTATTATTGTTGATTATGGAAATGACATTAGAAGTCAATGACATTTTACACTTATCTAAATAAGAGACAATATGAACAAATTGTATTGAATGGTGATTGCAAGTTAAAGATGAAACTAATGAAGTTATTATGATGAATTCTTTTCTCTTTAATTTGAATTACATGTGGCTTAAACCAAATTGAATGAAATATACTAAGAACTGGACTTTGATAAATTTTAATGAGAAGAGAAGCATTGTATGTAAAGTGAATCAAGAAAGATTGATCTGAATAATGTAATGAACATGAAAGGAAAGAAGTTGAGACTATTGAATATAAAATGAAGGAAAAAGATGGAAATTAATATATGATTCTAAGAATCTAAATCTTACTCTAAAATGATGAGTTTGATGATGATAGTGAATGAAAATTTCAAATGAGAGATTAAGGTATGCACATACTATAGATAAATTCAAGTAAAAGATGAGGTTCATGCATTTGAATTGATTTACAAGAAGGTGTTCTTGGATTGTGATTGTCTGATAGAATACTTATATTATGAGGATGGATTATTTGATGGACTTTAATTTCTATTCAAAATGAGTTGATTAGTAACCCTAACTGAAGAATGTGAAATAAAAGAAGAAGAGAACTAAGTGTGTTATGCATGTATATGCATGAAACTTATTTGCATCTATTGAATTTGGATGGAATAAGTATATGTTGTATGATCATCTATTCTGAGTATTATGAATGATATAAGATATCTATATGCTTTTATTATTGCTAGTTCTAATGCCTCTATGAATATTTGTTAAGAACTGTGATATACAATGACTTGATAAGAAATTTGTCGAGACTGAATATAATATCCACTACTTACATTTGAGAAATCCAGATGAGGGTAAATGTTGCATAATGAGATTATGTCTTGATATAAAGGCCTATTGATGATGATAAAACCCTGATGGGGAAAATTCTAGACAATGAGGTTAGGGTCGAAAGCCCACTAATAATGACTTCTATGAGATTATGTACAAAATAGAAAGAATCATATGTGTTGCAAAATACATATTTGTTGTTCTTCTTGCTTTAATATTCTCGATAAGATTAATATGTTTCATGTTATTCTAGTTATCTGATAATAGACTCATATGCTATTTGATGTTTTGAATTCTTTTAAGATGAGTAAAAGATATTAATAACAAGTGAAATGATGAAACATCTAGTTAGGTGCCCTGAACACAGTGAGTTTCCCCTGAGGACCACAATGGGGAAACAAAATAGATCTCCTTGTAGTAATCGATGAACTAGGAGAAGGATTTTCAGAGTGTGGATCAAGACCTTAAAGGTTAGACCACTAGGATTTAGGAGTGAGTCATCTAGAGTGGCTCTGGACCTAAATCCTTGTTGTGAAAGTCTATGTCTAGATGGAGTAAACTCTGATGAAATGAAATATGTGAAATGAAAAATATGTGAAATGTTGTGATATGTGATATACTATTTTTCGGGTTCCTATCTCGTGTATCTGAGATGAGGACGTGAGCCTCTTTAGGCAACCCTAAGGTGGTCGGGTCTATTGTTGATATCTTAGGGTGGTTGGCTAAACCCTAAGATAGTGACGGTGAGTCGTTGACATGAGAATTAGGCATGGCAACTTCTACTTGGGGAGGTACAAGCCAAGTAGCTTTAGGGTAAATGAATAAAAGATGATAAGATGTGTAGAGCGTGATTTGAAAGGTTGTTACATTCCTTGTACTACTACTTGATGATTTGCCATTGTTGATTATGCTTCTTGTTGTTCAAAGTAATCATGTTGTTATGGAGATTTTCTATTTCATATTATGATATGTCATGTTGACAAGTTATAAATGTTGGGATTTATATCCATTCTAGATAAGGGTTGAATTTCTTGCTATTTGATAGTATTGTTTGGTACATATGTCTTATGTGTACTTCAGGACTGTAGGATGTGTTCCTAGTCTAACTGGTGGAGTGTCACAAAGATAAAGTTATGATTATGTGTTGATTCAAAATGCTTATAACTTGACTTGTTACTCCAGCAGAAGGATTCTTAACCTAAACTAAGAAGTGTCTGCTGATTTGTTCATAGACATCCTCTAAAATATGTTTCAAATTTATATTTGGTTTAACTTATTACCTTATCTATTGGATTAGATTACCATTGCAAGCCAGATTTGACTTAAGATAGAACTATCTGCTAGACTTTTCAATATTTGCATGTTTATTTTATGTTTATTATACTTAATCTAATGTTGATGCATGTATTTAGCTTGAGTGAGAGGTATCCACTCATTGAGGCTCTATATGAGTCTCTTAAGGTTGTTTCTAATGTTTTTAGGTATAATTATATCCAATGGAGAGGTCATGACAAAGAAGAACTAAATAGCATAATCTAGATAGATTAGAATGTCCCTATACTCTCTCTTTTTTGAGATGGGTTGTAGACTAAGTTTGTTTATCAATGTACATGTATCTAATATATACTAAACTACATATGAGAACAAGATTTGATTCTGGTTTTAATGGAGTTGAATAAGATTTGTGATATCTAAATGTGATGTCCTTGATGTGACATCGATTTATGAATTTGTGAAGAAAGAAAAAGGAAAAATTTATCTGTGTTTTTCATATATTGTTGAATCACCTTTTTCGAGAATTCATATTTTTTTCATAATATGGGTTTAGGTTTTGGGTTATCTCTAATTTTTGGTATTTATGCTAATCAAAGGAGAGGTCCCGACACATTGGTCAACATGTTAATGTTCTAGTGGCTAGATCTTGTCCATTATTTCGATTCACTACAATGATGTAACCTTTTCTAGGTATGACATGAATGTGGATCACTCAATTATTGTCATTGATGGCATAGATAATTCCTCACGTCATACATCCTGGTGAATTGTTTTTCAACTAAAACTCACAATTTATCATTTAGCTTCCTTTCTCCTTTAGCCTTGGTCTAGAGTTTCTCATAAATTGATCCAATGCATACTGATAGGCAGACTTAGACCTTTTATGTCATTAATTAAATAGCTTAGAGCCTTTATAAGTAGCATTAGTTTGGAAAATAGTTGATCTTTTTACTCCTCAATAAATGTAGAATTTACAATTGTTGAATATCTATTTTCCTCATCTAGAAACTTGTACTTGACTCTTTTTGGGAGTTTCTTTAACTCCGAAAGCATCTTGTTTTTGTCAATAGGTTCCCCTTTATTTATATCTATTTTGTGGTCTCGATGAATCTTTAGAAATGGATATTCCTTCATTATTTTCGTCTTCCTAGGCATCTAAGCACACAAGGATTTCTTCAACCTATGAATATGTAATGTTGGATGACTGGTTGGTGAGTTCTCTCACTAGTGGATCTACCAAACCATTATGTTTTTGAATCTCTACACACAATTGGATGCAAGAGTTAGAAAATAGACATATTCTATATGTGAAGGACTCTTCTGGTCAAGGCCTTTAAAATCAATATGTTTGTCCCAAACACAAATATTAATGATTCCTTTAGCGACATCAATCAAATCTCATGCCACTAAAAGGGTTGGTCTTCTAAATATCACCATGAACATCAATTCTTTGGCAGTATTGATAATAACAAAGCCACTAGGGATGATGAACCTTTAGAATCTTATTGGCACATCCTTGACTACTCTGATAGATTTCTTGAAGGAATTTTTTATTAGCTGAAGTGTCATGTATGACAATGTCATCTCTAGTAGACCTAGTTGTGTGGACAAAGATAGGACATTATTCTTATGCTGGCTCCCAGGTGGGTTAAACCATGTCTTTTTATTTCTTCCAATTTAGAATGAGGTGTTTATCTTCACATTTATTCATGACTCTAGATAAATTCCTCAAAAAATTCTCAAACTATAAACTACAAATAAAAGAATCATCCATAAATATTTGCATTATATCTTTAATGTGCTTAAAAAAGATGGAGTGCATACAACTGTGGGAAGAGGGAAAATCATTGCATAGGCCGAACGACATCCTCTAGAAAGCATCTGATTCATATATGTAGGCAGTTATTATTTTTCTCTAATCATTGAATTGAATAGGCTGAGAATCCTGATAGCAAAAATATTGATGATGAGCTAGACTCTCAAGAACTTGGTTGATAAAAAAAAGGGAAATTATCTTTCTTGATAGCATCACTCAACATTCTATGGTCGATAGACATTTATCGACATGTTAATGTTCTAGTGGCTAGTTCTTGTCCATTATTTCCTTTCACTGCGGTCATGTAACCTTTCTTAGGTACGACATGAATGTAGCTGACCCAATTGTTGTCATTGATCATCTTGATGACTTCTTTCTTAATGACAACTCACAATTTATCATTCAACTTCCTTTGTCCTTATGCCCTTGGTCTAGATTTTCTTATAAATTGATCAATGCATACTGATAGGAAGACTTAGAACTTTTATGTCATCAATTAAATAGCATAGAGACTTTATAAGTAGCATTAGTTTGGAAAATAGTTTACCTTTCTACTCCTCAATAAATGTAGAATTTACAATCGTTGGATATCTCTTTTCCTCATCTAGAAACTCATACTTAGTCCTTTTGAGATTTTCTTTGACTACTAAAGCATATTGTTTTCATTAATAGGTGCCCTTTTTAGGCATATGTACTTTGTGGTCTTGATGAATCTTTAGAAATGGATATCCCTTCATTATTTTCCTCTTCCTGAGCATCTAAACACATAAGGATTTCGTCAACCTATGAATTTGTAATGTTGGATGACTGGTTGGTGAGTTCTCTTACTAGTGGGTCTACCACATCATTATGTTCTTGAATATCTACATAAAATTGGCTACAAGAGTTAGAAAAGTAGATATATTATATATATGAATGACTCTTCATGTGGTCAAGGCCTTAAAAATCAATGTGTTTGTCCCAAGCACAAATAGTAATGATCCCTCTAGCGACATCAATCAAAGCTTATACCATTAAAAGGGTAGGTATTCTGAATATCATCATCAACATTAAGTCTTTGGCAGCATTGATGATAACAATGCCACTAGGGATGATGAACCTTTAGAATCTTATAAGCACATCCTTAACTACTCTGACATTTCTCGTGAAAGAATTGTTTGTTACCTTGATTGTTATGTATGATAGTATGTATCTAGCAGACCTAGTTTCATGACTAGAGATAGGATATTATTCTTATGTTGGCTCCCAGGTGGTATAAACCATGTCTTTCCTTTAAGTCTTAGATGTGAAACAAAACTAAGAATTCTCTTGGATCCTTTCATTTGGTAGGCATTATGTCTAGTACAAATGCACTTGACATCTTTTCTAGTCTAGCAGTCTCTACTTCACCTCCTCTGCATTTCTTTTGGATAAGGTCTTTGAGGAATTTTGTCTAAGTCTGCATTTCATCGATAACACTAGGAGGGAAACATCAAGGTGTTTCTTTTTAATAGTATCCAAAAACTTGTTTTACCTCTTCTCTAGTTGATCCTTGACCAATATATATGTAAGGGGTTCTTGTGGTTCAAACTGATCAATGTTGTGTAATGTACTAGTTTTTACATTGAATTCCATGGAGATCTTCCTCCTCTTGTTCTATTCTAATGATTCTTACATTGTTATAATGGGTCATTCTTCAAATCTAGGGTGTATAACTTCTTCAAATGTAATTTCAATTGGAATGGGTGCCTTAGTAATAACTGAAGGGTTAATTACAACACCTGATTTAGGTGTTTCTATCTTTACATATTTGTGTTGTCGTTGACTAGTTCAACCCCAATCCAAAATAGTAAGGATCAATCAAAAACATGCAGAATAATTAAAATACAATTACTATTTCATTGATTGAATGAAACTTTCGGGTTCATAACATGGCTTGAAGGCAAACTTGGAAAAACACATGAGGTTACTAACTTACAACTATACAACCCTTTTTACACAAAGAAGATACTACATGAAGATGGTTTGGTAGAACTTTTTCATTCCATCATGATAGTATCAGGACTAGTGTAGAGACTAGACCTTGAAGAATCGTTATGAGTTATCCTTCTGTAACAAATTAGAAAAAAATATACATTTTTAACACAATTGCATTGGTACACTAGAAATAAAACATGTGAAATTACATAATAATATAGATTCTTAGTAGTCATATAATAAACAAGTGGAAAAATATTTAAACAACTTTATTCTTTATGAAACCACAATGTATTTTATGACATTATTCCTTTACCACCTAGGTTTATGGATAATCAAGGTATCATACCCACTCTACACCCACATATGTGGGGTTTTTTATGTTCACATGAGATCCTCTTTACACACTCAGGTGTACATTTTTTTCTATGTTTATGTGCACTAGGTTCTACATACAACCATAGGTGAGGGTCATATTTGTACTTGTACATTAAATCATGTCTACACCCTAAAGATGAGGCCCTTGTTACATGTTGAGTTTGACATCATGGAATAATGGATTTACAACTTTATGCTTAAGGTTCTTCTAAATGATAATTATATATGAAAAACATGTCATGAAATGTCACTTAGTTCAAAAGAAAATTCTATATTCCAATAAAAATACATACACATATTAGATGACCAATCAATACCATAATTAGGCAAATAAGAGGATAAAGGTGTACCTTTGACATTTAGAGTATATTATAGGGAAATATGGAAATAGAGTTGGCAGAAAAAACAAAAAAGTTCAGTCCATATTTCCCATAACCAACTGATCATGTCAATAACTACCAATTAGGAAGGAGGATTGCAAGGCATGTACTTGGTCCTGGAGCAAGTTCAGTGGCAATCCTCATAGAGTTCTGCTTCTTTCTAAAGTAGCACAGTAGACTGTCATTTATGACAACCTCCTGGTGTGGCACCATGGACTATAGTTGATGACATTGTCCTAGCATAATGTCAACGGCCTCCACGCCTCTGCGTAGTCCTTGTGGACCACTAGGAACTCCATGTCGTGCCTCCCAAGCCAACAGGACGGAGTTGAACCTTTGTGTTGCCAACCTGATAGCATCAACTTGTCTCTCCTTTAGAAATCTCTCCCATTTAAGGGTATGATGCCTCTTTGTCTATCTCTCCCTTTTACGGGCAAGATGCATCTAGCTCTTAGTTTACCACAACATTGAGATGAGGAGTCTTGTAACAACCTCACTTTTTAGCATCCCCCAATTAAGAAAGGACCCAAAAAGTTGAGAACCATCACCTAAAATTCCCAAGGATAAATATTTAACCAAATAATAAATAATAGCAATAATTTCCATAAATTCAAATATTATTTACGAGATGCTTATCTGAAAAGTTACATGAATTTATATCATCACCACTGTACATATGAGAAGAAGTATCTATCTAATCCTCCTTACAAATTAGCTTTAATGTCTTGAGCTAATTTCATTTGTCCATCATATCTTGATATCTTCATATTTAGAATGTACCTAAAACGTCGTGAAAAAAATGTGTCTCAGTATATTGCTAATGTGTATGTGTGGTGCATGCAAAAGTGTGCAAGTACATAACAACATATTTTCAATCAATTACTTGCAAAAAAGAACTAGAATTTTCTTCACATATTATTCCTATATGTGATACTCATAGTGGCATTATAATTGAAAAGCATCCAACTTTTAATTGTTCAATCCTCAAGAAACCTCGGAAAACACCATGAAACTATATTGTAGGCAGCCATAACCGTAACCACCTCAATTTTGTAGAACCATATAGATCTTGCATTAATTATGCACATTACCCAACAAATCTAGAAAATAAAGCAATCAAGTTTAATCTACATGTATGTAAATCCTAAAGTGTCACTATCATATTATTCAGATAAAACCCTACTTGGGCCCTAATATGGGGTTTAGCATTGTCTTGGGTTTAGGACATGGAACAAGGGTCCAAATCCTAATTCCCTTACGCAATTCTTTATTAAAGTTATTAATCCATATTATACATAGCGTGTAATCCCTAATACTATGTCCAAAATATCCCCTCATTATTATCACTTATCCAATTGTATTTATTAACAAAATAGCAAGATATGACCCTTAACCCTAATTCTTCATGTGCATGGTTATTCACTCTGCAACCCTAATTATCACCATTATTATTGTGATCATGTTATATTAGCATTATCTTTATAAACATCATATAACATCTAAAAATAATCGAATTTATAGTGATAACCAAAACTAGGGCTTTTATACCCTAATTGATTTATTTATTTTTTGGTCAGTTCCCTAATTAATTTATTAATGATTATCCTCCTTTAGAAACCCTAATTATCTTATCATCATTATCATCTTGATTATCATCATACTCAACAAGATTAGATAATAGGATAAAAGAAAGGCTTTTAATGTTTTTGATATCTTAATATCAAAAATCTAGGGTTTATATATACTAATCATCACTTTAACATATATTGGAACTACTTTTAGAATTAGGATCATATAAAGTCATCACTGATATTTTATTCATGATCCTATAATTTTTGTAATCAATTGTATATATCATGTCTTAATTTGAGTTACCAATTATTAGTTATAATTAAATTAAAATAATCATCAATTGTCCAATGGCATGCTGCCACATCATTAAATAACATATTACCTATAAAGCCCATGCAGTTCGAGTTGGCCAACATCCAGGCTCCCTATCAGCTCTAAGAATGTGTGTGGGCTGAGATCTAAACTAGGGTAAAAGGACAAAATATCCCTTTCTCTTTGAACATTCATCTAGGGGCCCTTTCCTAATATCCCTACAAATTGTCTTCTTTCCTGCCAAAGACCCGACCCAATCACAGAGGATAAGCTAGCCAGTGATCGACTCTGCATCCCTAGGCACTGGATGAATGGGAGATGCACTGAATATTATTTACTTTTCACATGCTACTTTATTATGTATTTCATGCATATTTTCTTATTTTTCTACTACTTGTGCATGGTTTATCATCATTAGCTTGTAACACTTATTTGCATCAAATATTATGTATTTTCACTGTTATATATTGAATTTCCATATTTAAGTGAACTTATGTTCTTTAAACTTGAATTTCAAGTAATTTGAGAAGTCCTGAGTCAGCTCAGTGTTGTCGATTGCTTTGTCAGTGGTACCGCTATTGGAAGAAAAAGAACATGCATGCATTGAAGATGCTCAGTGGTAACGACCACAAGTTTGGTACTACCAACTTTCTTGATAATAACACACCTAAAGCATCTCAATTCCACCGACCTATTGTTGGTGGTACTAAATTTGATATGGAGATATTGTCAGTAAAGACAGAAATCAACTCAGTGCTATCGATGCAATTGTCATTTGTACCAACACTTACATAGAGTTGCAACCCAGAAGAGGACTTGATGCCACTGACTTCCTATTGGTGGTACCGACATGGCACGATCAGACAAGATTAAAGATATTGATTCATCCGATGACCACGACATAATGATGCCCCAGTATCACTTATAACTATGGAGGAGTTCAGTCATACCTAATCATCAGGCTCTGATTCATTGCACAATGGTAGAGAGCCAGGAGAAAATAAAGGAGAGTATAAAACCATTCTCTAGATGATTTGAGCACCTCTAGTGGATGGATTTGTAGCCCGAGGATAGAAAATCATCACATTTGTCAGAGGGAGTCTTCCAAATTATCTTCTCTATGGGTTTCCATTAATTCTTTAATATTTTCCTCATCTTCTCCACTTCTCTCTATGTGTATGACTATGAAATCATGCCGGCTAATCCCCTAAATCCTTAGGATCCGGGAGTAGCTCGGTTATGCATTGTAATTGATGATATGAGTTCATATATATGTTTCTTCCTAGTTTCTAGACATGATACTATCATTGCATAATGAAGTAAATGTACCTGATCAACATAGCTAGTTTCTCAAATCCTTACTTGCTTCGAGAGAGGGATTTAGGATAAGAAAAGTTGTAGTATTACACAATTTATACCTCACCTCAAGATAGGGCTTATGATTGTGAAGGGAATACCCTAGAGGATTTGTTAAAGCACCTAACAAATAGTTAAATCACTATGAGAGTGGGTTTTATATTAGATTGGGTAGTGAATTATGCTATGAGGGTGGGTAAATCTTGGTACATGTCTCTTGGTCTAGGGTTAGGAGAAATAAATATTGATAAATGATGTTAATTGTAGTGTGAACTATGGTAAAACTGTACTCCAAAATAATCCATTCCATTTGTGATCACAACCTCATTAATATAGTTTTAAATTCTTGCAGTTAGTCAATTAATCAATCAATCACCTTTTCACTAGGTCTATTTGGTCGAGTCATAGTTAGTAGTAGTCTCTATATATGTTTCCCTGAGTTTTAGACTCGGGCCTTACAAACCTATATTATGTGATACACACACTTGCATTATATATGTTTAGTAAATGCGCATCATGTTTCTGGAGTTGTTGTTGGGAAAATGGCAATCCAACACTACAAGTGTTGTGAATAGCCACTCTAAGCAACACTTGTATATTTCTTTTCATCATTACTAATTTGAAATTTCAAATTACCATTAAATTAGTAATATCCGGTTCTCACATTTTCCTATTTTGTTTGCAGGTACTAGTGCATGGTTCATACAAGGACTACCAATTACATAGATTCAACTCCACAGAGTATAGGCATAGAGGAACTCCATCGCATAGTAAGGGAGTACGATAGTTCTATGGGAGGACTTCTCCAAACTCCACCACCATAGGCGAGACAACCAAAATAGGTAGAAATGAGAGATGCTAACATGGAAGCTGAGGAGCAAACTATCTAGGAAAAGATCAAGGCTTCATCAGATACATCATAGTTGGGGCCAATTGTGAAGCAAGCAGTAAATGTGGGCATCTATAAAATTAGTCCATGGCTGGTGGCACTTATAAAATCACATGCATTTCATGGTCACAATAAGGAGGATCCCATTGGCTCACATCAATAATTTTTTCGAGAGTTGTGACATGATAAAAATTGATAGGATGCCTATGATAGTAATCTATCTGAAGTTTGTACTCACTGGCTGACAATGTAAAGGATTTGTTCCTAAGCCTTTCCTCAAAATCCATTTCCACCTGGTAGGGAATGATAGATGCCTTCTTTGAAAGATATTTTCCTTCACAGAAGACACATGACCGAGTAGGGAGGATCTACAATTTCAAGAAGCATGAAGAGGAGTCTTATTCATAGGCATGGAAGAGATTCCAAAATATGTTGATGAATGTCCCTCATCTTGGGATTGACTCTTAGAGACAAACAAAGCCCTTCTATTATGGGTTGCATAAATGGGAAAGAACCACACTTGATAGAACAAGAGTATGACTTTTTCTCAATAATTAGGTGTCTAGGTGTCACAAAATCTTAAAGAATATGGCTAAAAAAAGTCATGGGGAGAAGAAAGAGAAAATGTAGCAACAGTAATAAGTATTGGAGAGTCTAGAGAGATCACATCGTTGAAAGAGAAGATGGAAAACCTTGCCAGGAAAATATATCAAAAATCCAAAAACTGATGTTTAGGAGAGGACGAATAATGCATGCATATGAGGCAGTAGAACTATGGGGCGGAAATGAATATTCTTGGAGGAAGGCTCATATATTCTCATGGAAGGATTCAAATAATTTTCAGCAGGAGTCGTCCCAAGAACAATAGACCAAGCCACAATAAGGTAGTGTGCAATAACAATATCAACAAGACATGGGCCCTAGAAAGATAGACCGCATAGAGGACATTCTATGCAAGTTGGTTAGTCATAATGAGATAATCATAGGCCAACCACAGAGGGACCTATAGAATCAAGGGGCATAGATCCGCATCATAGAAAACCAAATTTCTCATATAGCATCTTGAAGAAGCCAAGACAGTAGGGATTCCCCAGAAATACTGACATTCCATCTGCTAACCAGCAGGTGAAGGCAGTGTTACTCCATAGTGGCAATAAGTTGTTGAATGCACAAAAGACAATTTCAGAAGGAAACGACAAGGCATGAGACACGGGATTAGTGTCAGCTAGCAATCCCCTTGAGCCAAACACCACACCACTAGAGAAGGAACCAACTGAGGAAGTTGATGAACAAAAGGAAGCAAGGAAGGGGTCTTATGTTCCACCTCATCAGAGGAAGATGTTCACGCTAGTACCATTCTTGAACAACTTGAAGGCAAAGAAGGTCAAACAACAATTCTAAAAGTTTCTAGACACTTTTAGAAAACTTCATGTCAACACACCTCTTGTAAATCCAATAGAACAAATTCCATCATATGAAATTTTTTTGAAAGGCATAATCAATAAGAAGAGGAGGATAGTTGATTCATATGTAGCGGTATTGAAGGAGCAAGTCAGTGCACTCATACAGAGGAGACTGCCAAAGAAGAGGCAAGATCTGAACTACTTTAATATACCATGATACTTCAACAAGGTTAAGTTTGGTGAAGCTCAATACGACTCTGGGGAGAGTCTAAATCTCATATCCTTGACAACATTCAAGAAATTGAGGATGAAGGAATCTAGGAAGAGAGGGATGACCATACAATTTGCAGACAATTCAGTGGTGAGTTGTATCTGTGAGGATGTGTTTGTCAAGGTTGAAAAATTCATTTTCCTAGAAAATTTTGTAGTCATGGAAATATAGGATGACCATGGTAATGAGATACTCTTAGGAAGGTCCTTCAAAGATACAACAAACATGATCTTGGAAATGGGAAAAGGAAGACTGACGTTGGGAATTATGGATGACCTCTTTGAAATTAAGATGTCAGAATGTCAACCAAAGGTTGGTAAGAAGGCACATTGCCACATATTACAAAAATTGACAATGAATGTCCTTATTTCTAGGGAATCCATTTCTGGATATGTCTCATTTCATGAAAAAGGTTCAAAAAGGAACTTTGGCAGTGGATATCAAGGAGTGTACCAAGGATGTTTCTTTGATAAATTTAGTAAAGTATCTAGATGATATTGAGGAGGAAGCATACCCTGTGACAATTGAAGAGGTGCCATCTCCTGCTCTCACCCAAGCATATCCTTAACTACTGGTGTGCATATTGAATTTGATGGATGATTACACTCATTGTCATTTATGTGAGGAGTGTGTTCTTTTTCTAAAGGCATTACCATGCTTATACTCTAGGCACTCTGAAGATTTGGGACCACCTTTGCCACCGTTGATCCCATCACTACAGTGTCCCCCAAAACCTGAGATGAAGCCACTTCCTCTGCTTTTAAAGTATATTTTCTTGGCAATAGACAAGAAGCTCCCCATCATCATTTCATCATCATTGAGTGCGACATTTGGGTGCTCCATTGTAGAAATCAAAGGAATATCTCCTAGCTTTTTCCATACAAGATCAGAATGGCAGAAGGAGCCAAATTGATAGTAGTCTTATGGTTATTGCAAATTGACAATCTATCTGGCTATACTATTAGTACAACATCTGGTAATAAAACATCTATAGCAGAAAAAGCAATCCCTTTGACTCCATCCATGACTTAGGTAGTAAAGAAAGATGTAGTAAAACTTCTATCAACATGTAATTTATGTTATATCTAATTCTAATTGGGTTATCCCAACCCAAGTTGTTCATAAGAAAGGGGGAATAACAATCACAACAATTCAGAAAGTGAGCTGATTTTGACTAGGTAGTGACCAGTTGGTGTGTATGTATTAATTATCACCAATTGAATTATGCCACGCTAAAGGATCATTTTTCACTTCCTTTTATAGACCAAATCCTTGAGAAGCTTGTCGTCTGCTCTCATTTTTTGTTTTCCAGATGGGTATTCCGAGTACAATCAAATTTCCATTAAACCACATGATCAAGAGAAGTCCACCTTCACTTGCCCATATGGGTCTTTTTCTTACCATCATATGCCTTTTGGCCTTTGTAACACACTGACTACTTTTTAGAGGTATCTCTTGCTATTTTTTCAAATATGGTAGAGCTTTGTCTCGAGGTCTTTATGGATGATTTTTTGTTGTATGGAGAATCTTTTGATAACTGCCTTGCTAGTCTGGATAAGGTTTTACAAAGGTGTCAGGACGCTCACCTCATTTTAAATTGGAAAAAATGCCACATGATGGTGAGTGAGGGAATAATTTTGGGACTCAAGGTGTCTAATAGAGGAATGGAAGTTGATCACATGAAGGTTGAAGTAATATCTAAGCTTCTTCCACCATTATCGGTGAAGGAGGTTAGGATTTTCCTACGACACACCAACTTTATTTGATGTTTTATAAAAGATTATTTGAAGATTTCCAAATCAATTTTTGAATTGTTATTGAAAGATGATGAGTTAATTTTAACAAGCTGTGTTGAAATGATTTTGAGTTGTTGAAGGAGAAATTGGTCTCTGCACCTGTGGTACATGCTCCATATTGGATCCAACCGTTTGAACTAATGTGTGACATATCGGACTATGTGGGAGGGGATATTTTAGGACAATGTAGGGATAAAACCCCTTCTATTATTTATTACATGTCAAAAATCCTTAATGATTCCCAACTTAATTACATTAATACTAAAAAAGCTTTTGTATGTGGCGTTTTCTTTTGAATTTTTTTTTCAATATTTGACAGGGGCTAAGGTGACAATTTAGGCTGACCACACGACTATAAATATCTGTTGTAGAAGAAAGATGCCAAACCTAGATTGATAAGGTGGATTTTGTTGCTGTAAGAATTTTACATTGAAATCAAAGACAAGGTCGGGATAGAAAATGTGGTAGTTGATCATTTGTCTAGGTTGGAAAGAGTGAATGAGACAGACTTAGAAATACCCATTGTTGAGAAATTCCCTGATGAATAATTATTCACTTTGCAAAACAAAGACCTGTGGTTTACAAAAATAGTGGACTACTTGGCATGTGGCGAATTACTAGAATATTGGGGGTATTAGGACAAGAAGATATTATTACACTCCTTGATATTCTATGTCTGTGATTTACTCAAACCATGTAGGGATGACATTCTGAGGAAGTGTGTGCCTGAATGTGAGTTTGAGAGCATATAGGTACATTATCACTCCCTACCTACTGGGGGGCATAATGCTAGCTCAAGGATAGAAAACAAGGTTTTAGAAGGTGGCTTTTGTTGGCCATCACTATTTAAAGATGCTTATAATTTTATGCAAACTTTGATGCTTATCAGCAAGTAGGGAATATATCTAGGGGACATGAAATGCCCTTGAACATCTCTCAAGAAGTAGATGTTTTGATTTATGATGGATTGATTTTATGTGACCCTTTGTGTCTTCTAATTCTAACCTATATATTCTGCTTGTAGTGGACAATGTGTCTAAGTAGGTAGAAGCAATTTGCAACCTTCACCAATGATGCATAGGTGGTTTGCAAGTTTGTGAAAAATAAAACTTTTTGCAAGTCTTGGGTGTCGAGAATGATGATAAGTAATGTGGGACCTCACTTCATGAATAAGAAGTTCAAAGCTTTATTGAGTAAGTATGGAGGGAGGCATATGGTAGGAACCCCATACCATCCTCATACCTAAGGTCTAGTTGAGATATCTCATAGAGAGTTCAAGAAATTTTTTTGAAAGACAGTCTCAACAAGTAGGACCAGTTGGAGAATGCAACTAAATGATGTTCTATGGACATACATAACAACCTATAAAACACATATAGGAACAACCCATTTAGGCAAGTTTATGGAAGAGATTGTCATTAACCTGTGGAGCTGGAACACAAAGCCAAGTGGGCCTTAAGAAAATTGAATTATAATCTTGATGTTACAGGGAAGAAGTACATGTTGGATCTCAATGAATTGGATGAGCTTAGGATAGATTCCTATGAAAGCTCTAGGATATATAAGGACATGACTAAGATAGTCCATGACCACCATACACTTCATAGAGTGTTTATTCCATGATTCAAGGTGCTTTTGTTCAATTCCAGAATGAAATTACACCCTAGAAAATTAAGATCTAGATAGAATGGCCCAAATGTAGTGGTTAAGGCTTTCCCTCATGGAGCTTTGTACTACCAATTGTTATGTTGCTAGAATTGATGCCTAAAGAAACTCTAGGTTCAAGATATCGAGGTGCCACTCGAGAGAAATTTGAAGAAGTCAGTACCATTGACCCAAAAAGTCAGTGGCATTGACACTTTAGATAGCAACGACTGAGATGTAGCTCAGTACCACCAACACACCCATCAGTGATACCAACACAAGAATCTGTGGATACTGAAATAAATGATTACGAACAATTATATCCATCGGCCGGTGGTACCTATTCGACAACTCACCAAATGTCAGTATCACTGATGTGGTGTCGTACTACCTATGTGGAGCTATCCATTCATCGATTCAATGACCGTCATAAGTTGTCGGTACTAATGGCTAATACTAACACACACAGATTGGGGGGGTGAGTTGATGCCACCCACACGACACATCATGCCGAATCATAGGCTATAAAAAGAGAGGTGTGGGGTACTATTCAAAAACACCCACACCACCTCCTTTTCATATAAAGAGGCACCAGAGCTCCATGCTAGCCAAAGTCTTCCCCTCACTCTATTCTTAATATCCTTTCTCTCATTGGATCAATGGCTACTAGGAGGTCAGATTCATTGATGGGAGGATCCAACCAAATGGTGGCCATGCCAATACACATGTCTTATGTCAACAAAGATCAAATGAAGTTGTTATCCAGCTTGATGAAGAGAGAAAACATACCCACATGGTGTGGTGACCGATCCTTCCTCAATGACACAGGTTTCATCGAGAGTCTTTGTCAAGTTTGTGATGCCCAAGGTATGGTGGGTGATCACCCTTTCTTTGGTGATTGGCCCACCGACCAGGAGACCATATGTGAGTTCTTTGCGTACTTGAATGTTTGTTGCATCTTCAAGTAGGGGGAAGGCTAGGAGGAAGGAGGGGTGTGATTCTTCCTCTACAACACTATCCATCACTTAACATTGGCAGAGTTCAACACAATCTATGGGTGGCTAATAGGGACATGCACTTCATGTTGTACAACTTGGACTTCACATGGGCATGGTGCTCATGATGGACTTGGCACAAGGATTCACCATCAACTAACATCAATCTTCTATCATGGATATCGAGCATCCATTCACTGGGATTTTGCAATGATATCTCACCAACACCATCTTTGCCAGGTCTACACAAGGGAAAGGGAAGGTAAACAAGCCAATCTCTTTGGCCTTTGGGAATTTTTGAATCAAGGGAAAGAGAATATTGACCTCAACTCCTTCTTCTTACAATACATGTTGTCAATAAAGCGTCAGGTATAGAGGAATCCTCCAATTTATTTTGGGGGGCTCATCACACTAGTGGCACTGCACCTCAACCTCGATGTCTCCACCTCCAATGCTTTGAGGACCTCCACCAAGCTAGATTTCAACCACTTCAAGAGGGGTCATCTTGTCAGCAAGCGTGAGTGCAAGGTGTTTTCCTATTGCATGGTAGATTATCATCTGTGGGTAAAGACTCTTCCTGACCCCATCTTCCATCTATGAGGGGTGAAGTTCTTGCGGTGGCCTCTAGTGAATGCAGAAGTGGTACTGGAGGAGCAAGTCGACCCAGAGATAGAAAGGTTTGGAGAAGCCGATGAGGATTAGGATACCATGGCATTCAATTAGCGGTGGGTTATTTACTAGTCTTCACAAAGACATGGAGCATCAAGCTCCACCACTACACCACCTTCTCAACAAGATGACTCATTTTCCATGGCAGGTGTGTATGGGATGATGTTATCAATTTAACAAGGATAGAAATGACAATTAACCACCCTAGAGGAGATCCACAATGTTCAAGGGTATCTTCTTCAATAGTAGCAATCCATTTATGATAATGATAGCCTTCTCTAGCCAACCAGGAGAATATGCACACTCACCTACATTAGATTGAGCATTGTCAGCAACCTCTTTATGATGACTAATGGAGCCAAGGGTAGTTTTCCAACTACCCACAACTTCCAAAGATGACCACTCAACCACCTAGTTTCACTGCCACATTTTACCCACCTAATCAAAACATGTTTCCACCACCATTTTGATTTGGTACCACTATTCCACCTCTTTGATTGGATTCTGATGATGAGGACATAGTCAAGTTCAAGATTCGGAGGTGCTGGAAGAACTTTATATTTATGTATTTCTATAGTTATTTTAGTTTTTTCATTATTCTAAATTTGTACAATCCACAGTTATCTAGTGTAATTGTGGAGCATAGAATCATGATTTCTCCTTTATCATAGAATCATGTATTTCTATAGTTATTTTAGTTTTTTCATTATTCTAAATTTGTACAATCCACAGTTATCATAGTGTAATTGTGATTTTGTAATGAAATCTGGAAAATTTGAAATAATCTAAAATTGACATATCTTTCAAAGCTTAGTTGCAAATACTAAAGGCAGCATTACCTAGAGGAACTGTATGGATTAGTCAGCTTGAGTATTTTTTATATGAATGAAAGTCTTAATTTCTCCATGAATTGAGGATGACAATGGGTTTTGAGTCCAAACTGACCAAACAAGTAACAAGATCTTAAATGGAACTTTTTAGAAATAAACTCTAAAAGTTACCTTATACACAGGTTGATAGGAGAGGGACATGTCATAGTTTAAGAAAGTCATAATCTCTTAGTCATGTGAATCAACCCATTTTTCATATGTTTCATTGTAACATCCCAAGATTTGAGGCCTGAGATAAAAAGATCTTATAAGGAATGATTGGACTACCCATATCACCAAGGTGCAGCTCCTTTTTTGGGATCCCATCACTAAGAACTCCATAGTTAAGCGTGCTCAACTTGGAGTAGTACTGGGATGGGTGACCTGTCAGGAAGTTGATCCTGGCATGCGCGTGAGTGAGGACAAAGAGCGTAGTTAAGGCTAGTGGTGGTCTGTGGGGATAGTCATCATTCCTGAAACTCTATTAGAGCCTTGGGTAGTGGGCCCAAACATTACAAATGGTATCAGAGTCATAACCCCTCTAGTAGGTGGGGCCGCATGGGCATGTGGCATGCCAGTCTTGAGCCATGCGGTCTGCCCAAGGTTCTAGTAGAGTTTCAGGAATGGCGAATATCCCCCACAAACCACCACTAGCCTTAACCGCGCTCTTTGTCCTCACTCACGCGCATGCTAGGATCTGAAAACTACTAGAGGGGGGGGGGGTGAATAGAGTTTTATAGATAATTTAACAATTATTGAACTCAAACAACCACAATGAAAATATTGGACAAAGAGACACAAGGTTTAGAGTGGTTCCAACTATAGCAAATACTATAGCCGTCAATCCACTACCCGGTTGCTTACCCAACCGGGATTTGAAAAGAAATTTATTTTATTACCTCTCAAGGAATTTACATAAAATACAATCTCTTTTCCTAAACCCTTCAAGTAGCCTTCACCTAGAAGTAATCGCCAACCTTGAAGCAGCCTTCCCTTGAAGTAGATGCACCAACTCCCGTTGCACCAGCCTTCTGAAGTAGCTTCCCTTGCGATAGCCTTCTTGAAGTAGCTTGAAGTCCCCTTCTCCACTTGAGAAGTCAACCCTCTCCAATCCGCAGCCTCCAACCCTAGGAGTAGCAAGGAGAGTACAAAAGATAAAAAGGAACAAGAAAGAAAAAGGAAATTACAACTTATCCTTTAAGCCCGAGGCTTGATATGCCTAGATCAAGCGTAAGATCTCCTAGCCAAGTATGTGAACTTGTGATTGCTGTGGGTAGGAGAATCTAGCCTATAGGACACGAGATTGAGCTAAGAAGAATGTAGGCCAATGATCACAGTGCTCAAATTGCTTGCAATAGATTGCTCAAGTATGCTCAAGTGTATTCTCAAGTGTAACAAGTAAGTTCTAGTGTCCTATGGCTTGTCCTATTTATAGGAATGGCCTAAGTATGCTTAAGGACGTTCTAGACAACTTCTAGGGGTTTCTAAGTGCTTAACTAGCCGTTAGGTACAAAGTTGTTGCTTTAACAACGGCTAATTACTTTATTCTGCAGTTGCTGTCAGAGACCATCTCGGTCGACAAATGGTCGACCGAGACACCTACTCGGTCGAACTTTTGTCGACCGACAGGCTCTCTGGAACAAGTGATTTGCAACGTCTTTCTTCAACTACCAACTAACTTGTCTGTTGTGTCTAACGGCTACTTTGGATCTTTCTCGGTCGAGAAGATTGTCGACCGAGAGTGTCTCGGTTGAGGAGTTTGTCGACCGAGAATGATCATGTTTCAAGGTTTCAATTTAAGCATTAATTATATGTGTGAGTGTGCAAAGGTGATCCTAATAAAATGGGATGACATGTCTAACTATGGTGTTTGGCTAGGGAAAATCTAACGCTTGATTTACATGCAATTCTAAGTACTTGTACATTATATATTTGTACAAGTTTTACAACATTGATTACATTGCATGAAAATATAACTAAGTAAGCTCTTGGATTTTCCCTTGCTACTTTGTCATCCTGCACACTCAAGTAGCTCGTTATATTAATAAGAATGAAATGTTTGTCATAATCAAAACAAAGGGATTTTTAGATGTCCTTTTAGCCAACAATCTCCCCCTTTTTGAAGATGACAAACATTTCCAAAATAAATATAAAACATATGAATTTCATACCTTTAGATTGCCTTATGTATCTTTTCCTCTTGTTTATAAAATGTGTGCTTATTATTCCCAATGAATTATGGAACATGAAATCCAGTTCATTTGGGAATGTAGCAACTTTCAATGTAAAGCCAAGAGTATATTTATGAAACTCATTGATTGAGTTTTTCATAAATACTAAGTTATAGTTTTATATATCTCTCCCCCTTTGTCATTTCAAAAAGATAACAGTTTCAATAAAAACTCCCCCTTAATTAGATAACTGTTTTGATAAAAACTCCCCCTTAATTAGATATTCCGTCAAATCTAATGAAAAAGATGTCCATTGAAAAGCCAAAATGAAACAAGTAAACGGATTCGTTTTAAGAACCGCAGATATCAAAGAAAACATCTTCCAAAGGAGTAATAAGTAATTGCTTCCTAATGTTGTTGAATTGATCTAGTGGAAGCGGTTTTGTAAAAATATCAGCCAATTGATTTTCCGTATCAACATGATGAAGGGAAACATGATTCTTTGAGATGTGATCCCTTAAGAAGTGATGACGGATTTCAATGTGTTTTTCCCGGCTGTGTAAAATAGGATTGTGTGCTAAGTTTATGGCGCTCGTGTTGTCACAAAAAATAGGTGTAGATGAAAGATTAAAACCATAATCGCTTAATACCTGTTGCATATAAAGCACTTGAGCACAACAAGACCCGGCTGCCATATATTCAGCTTCAGTTGTAGATAGGGAAACCGTATTTTGTTTCTTGCTAAACCAAGATACTAAGGCTCTCCCTAATAAGAAACATCCACCACTAGTACTTTTGCGATCAAGTCGACAACCAGCATAATCCGCATCAGTATATGCTTTAAAATCCAGGGATTGTCCTTTTGGATACCATAAACCAAAACAAGTAGTACCAGCTAGATATCGAAGAATTCTTTTAACCGCTAGAAAATGAGATTGCATAGGTTGGGATTGAAATCGAGCACAAAGACCAACGGAAAACATAATGTCCGGTCGAGAAGCAGTTAAGTATAGCAAACTACCAATCATGGCTCTATATAAGGAATCATCAATAGGTTCCCCATTTTCATCCTTATCAATTTTGATAGAGGTAGCCATAGGAGTAGTAGCATGTTTGCATTGATCCATCCCAAAACGTTTTAAAAGTTCTTTAGTATATTTTTCTTGGCTTATGAAAATTCCTGCAGGTGTTTGCTTAATTTGAAAACCAAGAAAGAATGTTAGTTCACCCATGAGACTCATTTCAAATTCTTTTTGCATAATGTCACTGAATTGTGTGCATAATGAATCATTAGAAGCTCCAAAAATAATGTCATCAACATAAATTTGCACAACTAGGAAATCAGATGCATATGTTTTGAAAAATAAAGTAGAATCTGAATTTCCAATAGAAAAACCATTATAAAAAAGATATGTCTTGAGCCGTTCATACCAATTCATAGGTGCTTGTTTTAGACCATAAAGTGCTTTTTTAAGTTTATAGACATGGTCACCTTTTTCTGGTATTTCAAAGCCAGGTGGTTGAGCAACATAAACTTCTTCTTGTATGATGCCATTTAGAAATGCACTTTTGACATCCATTTGATATAGCTTAATGTTTTTATGGGCAGCAATAGCTAGTAACATCCTAATAGCTTCAAGTCTAGCTACGGGTGCATATGTTTCATCAAAATCTATTCCTTCTTGTTGATTATATCCTTGTGCTACTAACCGAGCTTTATTCCTTATGACTTCTCCTGCCTCATTGAGCTTGTTCCTAAATACCCATTTAGTTCCTATGATAGTTTTATCTTGTGGTTTAGGAACTAAATCCCATACATCATTTTTAGTGAATTGATTTAACTCCTCTTGCATGGCTATTGTCCAGTAATCATCCTTAAGAGCTTCGGATATCTTCTTAGGTTCAATGATAGAAACAAAAGCCATGTTTGCAACATCTTTGAAGGATGACCGAGTTTTGACTTTATCATTTGGATCTCCAATAATTAGTTCTTGGGGATGCTCCTTGATAAGCCTAGGTGTAGGTTGTGTTTCAACTTGGGGATCGGATATAGGAATTTTCTCACTATCATTGGAAATGGTTATATTTTCAAATTGATTAGTGAGATCAATGATATCTAGATTTTCAGACTTCGATTCTTCATGAAAAGAAACATGAATGGATTCCTCAACTTTTCTAGAGATAGTGTTATATACTCTAAAGGCTTTGCTAGAAGTGGAATATCCCAAGAAGAATGCTTTTTGTGATTTAGAATCAAACTTGTCTCTATCATCTTTGGTATTTAAAATGTAGCATGTTGAGCCAAAAGTATGAAAATAGTCAACTCTAGGTTTCTTAGAGTGTAATATTTCATATGGAGTTTTCTTCAAATGAGAGTGAACAGTTACTCTATTAAGCACATAACAAGCAGTGTTTACAGCTTCAGCCCAAAAGGTTTTAGGTGTGTTGTGTTCAAGCATCATGGTCCTAGCCATTTCCTGTAGAGATCGATTTTTCCATTCAACTATACCATTTTGTTGTGGGGTACGTGGACCAGAAAAATTATGAGTATACCCTTTAGATGTACAAAAGGTCTCAAATGTATGATTCTCAAATTCGCCACCATGATCACTTCTAATGGTACATATTTTATGTTGTAAAAGATTTTCAATCTTGGAACAAAATTGCATAAAGACATGAATAGTATCATCTTTAGTTGCAATAAAATGTACCCATGTATATCTACTATAATCATCAACAATAACAAAACAGTATCGTTTACCACCAATAGATTGTGTCCTCATTGGTCCAAATAAGTCCATATGAATTAATTCTAAGGATCTACTGGTGCTAAGTACATGTTTTGATTTAAAAGATGTTTTGGTTTGCTTTCCCATTGTGCAGGGTTCACAGTTTTCAACTTGATCAAAAGACAAAGTAGGTAATCCACGAACAAGATCATATTTCACTAACTTTTTAATAGCATGTGAACTAGCATGTCCTAGCTTTTTATGCCATAGTTGTAAGGTATTTTCATTTGCAAGCAAGCATTTACCTACTACTGATTTCATAGAGTTTGGTTTAAGGATATAAAGATTTCCAACTCTATTTCCTTCATAAACGACATTTGTAGTGTTTTCTATCAATAGTTTGCAGCAGGTTTTGTTAAATAACACATCATAACCACTATCACATAGTTGACTTACACTTATTAGATTATGATGCAATCCATCAACAAGTAGAACATTTTTAATTTCGAGATTTGTTCCAACATTACCTATTCCAACGATTTTTCCCTTACCATTGTCTCCAAAGGTGACCGTTCCACTTTTCTTTTCTTCAAAAGTTTGAAATGCGTCCTTGTTCCCGGTCATGTGTTTGGAACAACCACTGTCAACTACCCATTCCTGCATTAGAATGTAGATTTTGGTACCCATGTGATGGTCCGATATGGTTAGAAACCTTTTCAGTTCTTATGTATATAAAAGTTCTGATACAGAAAACCAGTCGGTCGACAATTGTTCGACCGATATTTGTCTCGGTCGACAATTTGTCGATCGAGCAGGTTACTGTATCACAAGCAAAAACACAGAAAATTTCTCGGTTGACCAATTTTCGACCGAAATAGGTGCTGTAAAATTTTTTATTTGTTAAAGACATCCAGTCGGTCGACAATACTTCGACCGACCCAAAGCTCGGTCGACAATACTTCGACCGACAGAATTTCTGTTTCAGCAATGCAGAAAAATAATAACAATAAGCATAGCACCTTTTGTTGAGATAAGACAATATAAATAGCAAAATTAAGCATTTGGTCATATCTCAACTACATTCCATTCTTCTAAGTTTGGGGTTTTGGGATCCAAACTAAGTCGGACTCCTTAGTCTTGTAGGGGCATGAAAAACAATAATGTCCAAGACGTAAGCAGAAATGACAAGTAATAGAGTCAATTTCATTTCTCTTTCTAGTCATTGTGTTCTTGGGTACAAACATAGTTTGGGTCTTTTTGGGTTGGTTTTTCTTTGGAACATATCCCAAACCTTTTCTTCCATTGAAAACAGTACCAACTTTCAATATGTTATCAAGAATATCTTTTCTTCTTAACTTATAAAGTTCTCTTTGCAACGTAGCAATGTCATTCATCTTCTTATGTATATCTTTTCTTGCTTGGTCTAAATCAGAAAACAATGAATCCTTTTCTTTTACAATATTATCATAATCCGAATGGTTGCACAAGATAGGTTGAGTTTGATAATCTTGTAGTTTAGCTAGCAAATCAGTCTTTTCTTTTGATAGAAGATCAACATTGGTTTCCAAATTGAGTAGCTTTCTAGTGCAATCATCTAAAGATGTTTTTAAAGATACATTTTCAAGATCAATGTTGTTCTTTTCATAAGAAAGTTCATCTAATTTGGCAATGAGCTCATTATTTGATTTTATAGCCTTCTTTAGTTTCTTCTTGGCATCAACATACTTATCATGAGTTTCTTGTAAACTAGTAACTAACTCTTCTTTAGAAAGATCAACTAGGCTTACCTCTTGAGAGTCTTCATTTTCTTCTCTTGCCATTAGACATTCCACCTCTTCTCCGCTTTCACTGTCACTTGACTCATCCCAGGCAGCTTTATAGGCTTTTTCTCCTTTCTTCTTATGTGAGCTTTTCTTTCCCTTCTTTGCTTTGGGGCATTCATTTTTGAAATGCCCTTTCTTCCCACATTCAAAGCACCTGGGAGTTGAGGAACTAGAAATTTTGTTAGATTTAAACCTTTTGTACTTCTTACCATTGACGATTAAGGCTTCTTCTTCTTCTTCACTTGACTCCTCACTTTCTTGTGTGACAACTTTTGAGGCTTTGAGAGCCACATCCTTCTTCTTCCCACTTTGGTGTTCACGTTCTCTTCTTTCTTCCTCTTCTAGATCTGCTTCATGAGCTTCTAAATTACCAATGAGTTGTTCCATTTTGAGGCGAGTGAGGTCGTTTGCTTCTGCAATGGCTGTCACCTTTGGTTTGTACTTTGGAGGAAGTGATCGAAGAATTTTTGATACCTGATCTTCCTCAAGGACAGGTTTTCCTAAGGCACTTAAACCATTAACAATAGTAGAGAATTTTGAATACATTTCACTAATAGATTCATTTGGATCCATACGAAAATGTTCAAGCTTTGTTTTAAGCAGACTAATTTTGGAATTTTTGACTTGGGATGTACCCTCATAAGTGATGGACAATCTATGCCAAATATCATATGCTGTATCACAATTTGATATTCTATTAAATTCTCCTACAGAAATAGAACAATATAAAATGCTTACAGCTTTTGCATTCATTTGGGCCTGTTTTACCGTGTTTGCATCCCATTCCGCAAAGTCATTTTGAGGGAATGCATAAGGAGTAGATACCATTCTCCATAGATCCCAGTTGACGCCTTGGAAGTAGAACTGCATCCTTCTCTTCCAGTATTGGTAGTTTGTTCCATCGAATGCCGGCGGCCTAGCAACAAGAGTCCCTTCAATGTTGAGGTTGTTGAGCATTCCATCACCCATTTCTTCAAGACCTTGTTAGGGTTCCTTGAAGCCTCGCTCTGATACCAACTGAAAACTACTAGAGGGGGGGGTGAATAGAGTTTTATAGATAATTTAACAATTATTGAACTCAAACAACCACAATGAAAATATTGGACAAAGAGACACAAGGTTTAGAGTGGTTCCAACTATAGAAAATACTATAGCCGTCAATCCACTACCCGGTTGCTTACCCAACCGGTATTTGAAAAGAAATTTATTTTATTACCTCTCAAGGAATTTACATAAAATACAATCTCTTTTCCTAAACCCTTCAAGCAGCCTTCACCTAGAAGTAATCGCCAACCTTGAAGCAGCCTTCCCTTGAAGTAGATGCACCAACTCCCGTTGCACTAACCTTCTGAAGTAGCTTCCCTTGCGATAGCCTTCTTGAAGTAGCTTGAAGTCCCCTTCTCCACCTGAGAAGTCAACCCTCTCCAATCCGCAGCCTCCAACCCTAGGAGTAGCAAGGAGAGTACAAAAGATAAAAAGGAACAAGAAAGAAAAAGGAAATTACAACTTATCCTTTAAGCCCGAGGCTTGATATGCCTAGATCAAGCGTAAGATCTCCTAGCCAAGTATGTGAACTTGTGATTGCTGTGGGTAGGAGAATCTAGCCTATAGGACACGAGATTGAGCTAAGAAGAATGTAGGCCAATGATCACAGTGCTCAAATTGCTTGCAATAGATTGCTCAAGTATGCTCAAGTGTATTCTCAAGTGTAACAAGTAAGTTCTAGTGTCCTATGGCTTGTCCTATTTATAGGAATGACCTAAGTATGCTTAAGGACGTTCTAGACAACTTCTAGGGGTTTCTAAGTGCTTAACTAGCCGTTAGGTACAAAGTTGTTGCTTTAACAACGGCTAATTACTTTATTCTGCAGTTGCTGTCAGAGACCATCTCGGTCGACAAATGGTCGACCGAGACACCTACTCGGTCGAACTTTTGTCGACCGACAGGATCTCTGGAACAAGTGATTTGCAACGTCTTTCTTCAACTACCAACTAACTTGTCTGTTGTGTCTAACGGCTACTTTGGATCTTTCTCGGTCGAGAAGATTGTCGACCGAGAGTGTCTCGGTCGAGGAGTTTGTCGACCGAGAATGATCCTGTTTCAAGGTTTCAATTTAAGCATTAATTATATGTGTGAGTGTGCAAAGGTGATCCTAATAAAATGGGATGACATGTCTAACTATGGTGTTTGGCTAGGGAAAATCTAACGCTTGATTTACATGCAATTCTAAGTACTTGTACATTATATATTTGTACAAGTTTTACAACATTGATTACATTGCATGAAAATATAACTAAGTAAGCTCTTGGATTTTCCCTTGCTACTTTGTCATCCTGCACACTCAAGTAGCTCATTAGATTAATAAGAATGAAATGTTTGTCATAATCAAAACAAAGGGATTTTTAGATGTCCTTTTAGCCAACAATCTCCCCCTTTTTGAAGATGACAAACATTTCCAAAATAAATATAAAACATATGAATTTCATACCTTTAGATTGCCTTATGTATCTTTTCCTCTTGTTTATAAAATGTGTGCTTATTATTCCCAATGAATTATGGATCATGAAATCCAGTTCATTTGGGAATGTAGCAACTTTCAATGTAAAGCCAAGAGTATATTTATGAAACTCATTGATTGAGTTTTTCATAAATACTAAGTTATAGTTTTATATATCTCTCCCCCTTTGTCATTTCAAAAAGATAACCGTTGTAATAAAAACTCCCCCTTAATTAGATAACTGTTTTGATAAAAACTCCCCCTTAATTAGATATTCTGTCAAATCTAATGAAAAAGATGTCCATTGAAAAGCCAAAATGAAACAAGTAAACGGATTCGTTTTAAGAACCACAGATATCAAAGAAAACATCTTCCAAAGGAGTAATAAGCAATTGCTTCCTAATGTTGTTGAATTGATCTAGTGGAAGCGGTTTTGTAAAAATATCAGCCAATTGATTTTCCGTATCAACATGATGAAGGGAAACATGATTCTTTGAGATGTGATCCCTTAAGAAGTGATGACGGATTTCAATGTGTTTTGCCCGGCTGTGTAAAATAGGATTGTGTGCTAAGTTTATGGCGCTCCTGTTGTCACAAAAAATAGGTGTAGATGAAAGATTAAAACCATAATCGCTTAATACCTGTTGCATATAAAGCACTTGAGCACAACAAGACCCGGCTGCCATATATTCAGCTTCAGTTGTAGATAGGGCAACCGTATTTTATTTCTTGCTAAACCAAGATACTAAGGCTCTCCCTAATAAGAAACATCCACCACTAGTACTTTTGCGATCAAGTCGACAACCAGCATAATCCGCATCAGTATATGCTTTAAAATCCAGGGATTGTCCTTTTGGATACCATAAACCAAAACAAGTAGTACCAGCTAGATATCGAAGAATTCTTTTAACCTCTAGAAAATGAGATTGCATAGGTTGGGATTGAAATCGAGCACAAAGACCAACGGAAAACATAATGTCCGGTCGAGAAGCAGTTAAGTATAGCAAACTACCAATCATGGCTCTATATAAGGAATCATCAATAGGTTCCCCATTTTCATCCTTATCAATTTTGATAGAGGTAGCCATAGGAGTAGTAGCATGTTTGCATTGATCCATCCCAAAACGTTTTAAAAGTTCTTTAGTATATTTTTCTTGGCTTATGAAAATTCCTGCAGGTGTTTGCTTAATTTGAAAACCAAGAAAGAATGTTAGTTCACCCATGAGACTCATTTCAAATTCTTTTTGCATAATGTCACTGAATTGTGTGCATAATGAATCATTAGAAGCTCCAAAAATAATGTCATCAACATAAATTTGCACAACTAGGAAATCAGATGCATATGTTTTGAAAAATAAAGTAGAATCTGAATTTCCAATAGAAAAACCATTATCAAAAAGATATGTCTTGAGCCGTTCATACCAACTCCTAGGTGCTTGTTTTAGACCATAAAGTGCTTTTTTAAGTTTATAAACATGGTCACCTTTTTCTGGTATTTCAAAGCCAGGTGGTTGAGCAACATAAACTTCTTCTTGTATGATGCCATTTAGAAATGCACTTTTGACATCCATTTGATATAGCTTAATGTTTTTATGGGCAGCAATAGCTAGAAACATCCTAATAGCTTCAAGTCTAGCTACGGGTGCATATGTTTCATCAAAATCTATTCCTTCTTGTTGATTATATCCTTGTGCTACTAACCGAGCTTTATTCCTTATGACTTCTCCTGCCTCATTGAGCTTGTTCCTAAATACCCATTTAGTTCCTATGATAGTTTTATCTTGTGGTTTAGGAACTAAATCCCATACATCATTTTTAGTGAATTGATTTAACTCCTCTTGCATGGCTATTGTCCAGTAATCATCCTTAAGAGCTTCGGATATCTTCTTAGGTTCAATGATAGAAACAAAAGCCATGTTTGCAACATCTTTGAAGGATGACCGAGTTTTGACTTTATCATTTGGATCTCCAATAATTAGTTCTTGGGGATGATCCTTGATAAGCCTAGGTGTAGGTTGTGTTTCAACTTGGGGATCGGATATAGGAATTTTCTCACTATCATTGGAAATGGTTATATTTTCGAATTGATTAGTGAGATCAATGATATCTAGATTTTCAGACTTCGATTCTTCATGAAAAGAAACATGAATGGATTCCTCAACTTTTCTAGAGATAGTGTTATATACTCTAAAGGCTTTGCTAGAAGTGGAATATCCCAAGAAGAATGCTTTGTGTGATTTAGAATCAAACTTGTCTCTATCATCTTTGGTATTTAAAATGTAGCATGTTGAGCCAAAAGTATGAAAATAGTCAACTCTAGGTTTCTTAGAGTGTAATATTTCATATGGAGTTTTCTTCAAATGAGAGTGAACAGTTACTCTATTAAGCACATAACAAGCAGTGTTTACAGCTTCAGCCCAAAAGGTTTTAGGTGTGTTGTGTTCAAGCATCATGGTCCTAGCCATTTCCTGTAGATATCGATTTTTCCATTCAACTATACCATTTTGTTGTGGGGTACGTGGAGCAGAAAAATTATGAGTATACCCTTTAGATGTACAAAAGGTCTCAAATGTATGATTCTCAAATTCGCCACCATGATCACTTCTAATGGTACATATTTTATGTTGTAAAAGATTTTCAATCTTGGAACAAAATTGCATAAAGACATGAATAGTATCATCTTTAGTTGCAATAAAATGTACCCATGTATATCTACTATAATCATCAACAATAACAAAACAGTATCGTTTACCACCAATAGATTGTGTCCTCATTGGTCCAAATAAGTCCATATGAATTAATTCTAAGGATCTACTGGTGCTAAGTACATGTTTTGATTTAAAAGATGTTTTGGTTTGCTTTCCCATTGTGCAGGGTTCACAGTTTTCAACTTGATCAAAAGACAAAGTAGGTAATCCACGAACAAGATCATATTTCACTAACTTTTTAATAGCATGTGAACTAGCATGTCCTAGCTTTTTATGCCATAGTTGTAAGGTATTTTCATTTGCAATCAAGCATTTACCTACTATTGATTTCATAGAGTTTGGTTTAAGGATATAAAGATTTCCAACTCTATTTCCTTCATAAACGACATTTGTAGTGTTTTCTATCAATAGTTTGCAGCAGGTTTTGTTAAATAACACATCATAACCACTATCACATAGTTGACTTACACTTATTAGATTATGATGCAATCCATCAACAAGTAGAACATTTTTAATTTCGAGATTTGTTCCAACATTACCTATTCCAACGATTTTTCCCTTACCATTGTCTCCAAAGGTGACCGTTCCACTTTTCTTTTCTTCAAAAGTTTGAAATGCGTCCTTGTTCCCGGTCATGTGTTTGGAACAGCCACTGTCAACTACCCATTCCTGCATTAGAATGTAGATTTTGGTACCCATGTGATGGTCCGATATGGTTAGAAACCTTTTAAGTGCTTATGTATATAAAAGTTCTGATACAGAAAACCAGTCGGTCGACAATTGTTTGACCGATATTTGTCTCGGTCGACAATTTGTCGATCGAGCAGGTTACTGTATCACAAGCAAAAACACAGAAAATTTCTCGGTTGACCAATTTTCGACCGAAATAGGTGCTGTAAAATTTTTTATTTGTTAAAGACATCCAGTCGGTCGACAATACTTCGACCGACCCAAAGCTCGGTCGACAATACTTCGACCGACATAATTTCTGTTTCAGCAATGCAGAAAAATAATAACAATAAGCATAGCACCTTTTGTTGAGATAAGACAATATAAATAGCAAAATTAAGCATTTGGTCATATCTCAACTACATTCCATTCTTCTAAGTTTGGGGTTTTGGGATCCAAACTAAGTCGGACTCCTTAGTCTTGTAGGGGCATGAAAAACAATAATGTCCAAGACGTAAGCAGAAATGACAAGTAATAGAGTCAATTTCATTTCTCTTTCTAGTCATTGTGTTCTTGGGTACAAACATAGTTTGGGTCTTTTTGGGTTGGTTTTTCTTTGGAACATATCCCAAACCTTTTCTTCCATTGAAAACAGTACCAACTTTCAATATGTTATCAAGAATATCTTTTCTTCTTAACTTATAAAGTTCTCTTTGCAACGTAGCAATGTCATTCATCTTCTTATGTATATCTTTTCTTGCTTGGTCTAAATCAGAAAACAATGAATCCTTTTCTTTTACAATATTATCATAATCCGAATGGTTGCACAAGATAGGTTGAGTTTGATAATCTTGTAGTTTAGCTAGCAAATCAGTCTTTTCTTTTGATAGAAGATCAACATTGGTTTCCAAATTGAGTAGCTTTCTAGTGCAATCATCTAAAGATGTTTTTAAAGATACATTTTCAAGATCAATGTTGTTCTTTTCATAAGAAAGTTCATCTAATTTGGCAATGAGCTCATTATTTGATTTTATAGCCTTCTTTAGTTTCTTCTTGGCATCAACATACTTATCATGAGTTTCTTGTAAACTAGTAACTAACTCTTCTTTAGAAAGATCAACTAGGCTTACCTCTTGAGAGTCTTCATTTTCTTCTCTTGCCATTAGACATTCCACCTCTTCTCCGCTTTCACTGTCACTTGACTCATCCCAGGCAGCTTTATAGGCTTTTTCTCCTTTCTTCTTATGTGAGCTTTTCTTTCCCTTCTTTGCTTTGGGGCATTCATTTTTGAAATGCCCTTTCTTCCCACATTCAAAGCACCTGGGAGTTGAGGAACTAGAAATTTTGTTAGATTTAAACCTTTTGTACTTCTTACCATTGACGATTAAGGCTTCTTCTTCTTCTTCACTTGACTCCTCACTTTCTTGTGTGACAACTTTTGAGGCTTTGAGAGCCACATCCTTCTTCTTCCCACTTTGGTGTTCACGTTCTCTTCTTTCTTCCTCTTCTAGATCTGCTTCATGAGCTTCTAAATTACCAATGAGTTGTTCCATTTTGAGGCGAGTGAGGTCGTTTGCTTCTGCAATGGCTGTCACCTTTGGCTTGTACTTTGGAGGAAGTGATCGAAGAATTTTTGATACCTGATCTTCCTCAAGGACAGGTTTTCCTAAGGCACTTAAACCATTAACAATAGTAGAGAATTTTGAATACATTTCACTAATAGATTCATTTGGATCCATACGAAAATGTTCAAGCTTTGTTTTAAGCAGACTAATTTTGGAATTTTTGACTTGGGATGTACCCTCATAAGTGATGGACAATCTATGCCAAATATCATATGCTGTATCACAATTTGATATTCTATTAAATTCTCCTACAGAAATAGAACAATATAAAATGCTTACAGCTTTTGCGTTCATTTGGGCCTGTTTTACCGTGTTTGCATCCCATTCCGCAAAGTCATTTTGAGGGAATGCATAAGGAGTAGATACCATTCTCCATAGATCCCAGTTGATGCCTTGGAAGTAGAACTGCATCCTTCTCTTCCAATATTGGTAGTTTGTTCCATCGAATGCCGGCGGCCTAGCAACAAGAGTCTCTTCAATGTTGAGGTTGTTGAGCATTCCATCACCCATTTCTTCAAGACCTTGTTAGGGTTCCTTGAAGCCTCGCTCTGATACCAACTGAAAACTACTAGAGGGGGGGGGGTGAATAGAGTTTTATAGATAATTTAACAATTATTGAACTCAAACAACCACAATGAAAATATTGGACAAAGAGACACAAGGTTTAGAGTGGTTCCAACTATAGCAAATACTATAGCCGTCAATCCACTACCCGGTTGCTTACCCAACCGGTATTTGAAAAGAAATTTATTTTATTACCTCTCAAGGAATTTACATAAAATACAATCTCTTTTCCTAAACCCTTCAAGCAGCCTTCACCTAGAAGTAATCGCCAACCTTGAAGCAGCCTTCCCTTGAAGTAGATGCACCAACTCCCGTTGCACCAGCCTTCTGAAGTAGCTTCCCTTGCGATAGCCTTCTTGAAGTAGCTTGAAGTCCCCTTCTCCACCTGAGAAGTCAACCCTCTCCAATCCACAGCCTCCAACCCTAGGAGTAGCAAGGAGAGTACAAAAGATAAAAAAGAACAAGAAAGAAAAAGGAAATTACAACTTATCCTTTAAGCCCGAGGCTTGATATGCCTAGATCAAGCGTAAGATCTCCTAGCCAAGTATGTGAACTTGTGATTGCTGTGGGTAGGAGAATCTAGCCTATAGGACACGAGATTGAGCTAAGAAGAATGTAGGCCAATGATCACAGTGCTCAAATTGCTTGCAATAGATTGCTCAAGTATGCTCAAGTGTATTCTCAAATGTAACAAGTAAGTTCTAGTGTCCTATGGCTTGTCCTATTTATAGGAATGGCCTAAGTATGCTTAAGGACGTTCTAGACAACTTCTAGGGGTTTCTAAGTGCTTAACTAGCCGTTAGGTACAAAGTTGTTGCTTTAACAACGGCTAATTACTTTATTCTGCAGTTGCTGTCAGAGACCATCTCGGTCGACAAATGGTCGACCGAGACACCTACTCGGTCGAACTTTTGTCGACCGACAGGCTCTCTGGAACAAGTGATTTGCAACGTATTTCTTCAACTACCAACTAACTTGTCTGTTGTGTCTAACGGCTACTTTGGATCTTTCTCGGTCGAGAAGATTGTCGACCGAGAGTGTCTCGGTCGAGGAGTTTGTCGACCGAGAATGATCCTGTTTCAAGGTTTCAATTTAAGCATTAATTATATGTGTGAGTGTGCAAAGGTGATCCTAATAAAATGGGATAACATGTCTAACTATGGTGTTTGGCTAGGGAAAATCTAACGCTTGATTTACATGCAATTCTAAGTACTTGTACATTATATATTTGTACAAGTTTTACAACATTGATTACATTGCATGAAAATATAACTAAGTAAGCTCTTGGATTTTCCCTTGCTACTTTGTCATCCTGCACACTCAAGTAGCTCGTTATATTAATAAGAATGAAATGTTTGTCATAATCAAAACAAAGGGATTTTTAGATGTCCTTTTAGCCAACAATCTCCCCCTTTTTGAAGATGACAAACATTTCCAAAATAAATATAAAACATATGAATTTCATACCTTTAGATTGCCTTATGTATCTTTTCCTCTTGTTTATAAAATGTGTGCTTATTATTCCCAATGAATTATGGAACATGAAATCCAGTTCATTTGGGAATGTAGCAACTTTCAATGTAAAGCCAAGAGTATATTTATGAAACTCATTGATTGAGTTTTTCATAAATACTAAGTTATAGTTTTATATATCTCTCCCCCTTTGTCATTTCAAAAAGATAACCGTTTCAATAAAAACTCCCCCTTAATTAGATAACTGTTTTGATAAAAACTCCCCCTTAATTAGATATTCCGTCAAATCTAATGAAAAAGATGTCCATTGAAAAGCCAAAATGAAACAAGTAAACGGATTCGTTTTAAGAACCGCAGATATCAAAGAAAACATCTTCCAAAGGAGTAATAAGCAATTGCTTCCTAATGTTGTTGAATTGATCTAGTGGAAGCGGTTTTGTAAAAATATCAGCCAATTGATTTTCCGTATCAACATGATGAAGGGAAACATGATTCTTTGAGATGTGATCCCTTAAGAAGTGATGACGGATTTCAATGTGTTTTGCCCGGCTGTGTAAAATAGGATTGTGTGCTAAGTTTATGGCGCTCATGTTGTCACAAAAAATAGGTGTAGATGAAAGATTAAAACCATAATCGCTTAATACCTGTTGCATATAAAGCACTTGAGCACAACAAGACCCGGCTGCCATATATTCAGCTTCAGTTGTAGATAGGGCAACCGTATTTTGTTTCTTGCTAAACCAAGATACTAAGGCTCTCCCTAATAAGAAACATCCACCACTAGTACTTTTGCGATCAAGTCGACAACCAGCATAATCCGCATCAGTATATGCTTTAAAATCCAGGGATTGTCCTTTTGGATACCATAAACCAAAACAAGTAGTACCAGCTAGATATCGAAGAATTCTTTTAACCGCTAGAAAATGAGATTGCATAGGTTGGGATTGAAATCGAGCACAAAGACCAACGGAAAACATAATGTCCGGTCGAGAAGCAGTTAAGTATAGCAAACTACCAATCATGGCTCTATATAAGGAATCATCAATAGGTTCCCCATTTTCATCCTTATCAATTTTGATAGCGGTAGCCATAGGAGTAGTAGCATGTTTGCATTGATCCATCCCAAAACGTTTTAAAAGTTCTTTAGTATATTTTTCTTGGCTTATGAAAATTCCTGCAGGTGTTTGCTTAATTTGAAAACCTAGAAAGAATGTTAGTTCACCCATGAGACTCATTTCAAATTCTTTTTGCATAATGTCACTGAATTGTGTGCATAATGAATCATTAGAAGCTCCAAAAATAATGTCATCAACATAAATTTGCACAACTAGGAAATCAGATGCATATGTTTTGAAAAATAAAGTAGAATCTGAATTTCCAATAGAAAAACCATTATCAAAAAGATATGTCTTGAGCCGTTCATACCAATTCCTAGGTGCTTGTTTTAGACCATAAAGTGCTTTTTTAAGTTTATAAACATGGTCACCTTTTTCTGGTATTTCAAAGCCAGGTGGTTGAGCAACATAAACTTCTTCTTGTATGATGCCATTTAGAAATGCACTTTTGACATCCATTTGATATAGCTTAATGTTTTTATGGGCAGCAATAGCTAGTAACATCCTAATAGCTTCAAGTCTAGCTACGGGTGCATATGTTTCATCAAAATCTATTCCTTCTTGTTGATTATATCCTTGTGCTACTAACCGAGCTTTATTCCTTATGACTTCTCCTGCCTCATTGAGCTTGTTCCTAAATACCCATTTAGTTCCTATGATAGTTTTATCTTGTGGTTTAGGAACTAAATCCCATACATCATTTTTAGTGAATTGATTTAACTCCTCTTGCATGGCTATTGTCCAGTAATCATCCTTAAGAGCTTCGGATATCTTCTTAGGTTCAATGATAGAAACAAAAGCCATGTTTGCAACATCTTTGAAGGATGACCGAGTTTTGACTTTATCATTTGGATCTCCAATAATTAGTTCTTGGGGATGATCCTTGATAAGCCTAGGTGTAGGTTGTGTTTCAACTTGGGGATCAGATATAGGAATTTTCTCACTATCATTGGAAATGGTTATATTTTCGAATTGATTAGTGAGATCAATGATATCTAGATTTTCAGACTTCGATTCTTCATGAAAAGAAACATGAATGGATTCCTCAACTTTTCTAGAGATAGTGTTATATACTCTAAAGGCTTTGCTAGAAGTGGAATATCCCAAGAAGAATGCTTTGTGTGATTTAGAATCAAACTTGTCTCTATCATCTTTGGTATTTAAAATGTAGCATGTTGAGCCAAAAGTATGAAAATAGTCAACTCTAGGTTTCTTAGAGTGTAATATTTCATATGGAGTTTTCTTCAAATGAGAGTGAACAGTTACTCTATTAAGCACATAACAAGCAGTGTTTACAGCTTCAGCCCAAAAGGTTTTAGGTGTGTTGTGTTCAAGCATCATGGTCCTAGCCATTTCCTGTAGAGATCGATTTTTCCATTCAACTATACCATTTTGTTGTGGGGTACGTGGACCAGAAAAATTATGAGTATACCCTTTAGATGTACAAAAGGTCTCAAATGTATGATTCTCAAATTCGCCACCATGATCACTTCTAATGGTACATATTTTATGTTGTAAAAGATTTTCAATCTTGGAACAAAATTGCATAAAGACATGAATAGTATCATCTTTAGTTGCAATAAAATGTACCCATGTATATCTACTATAATCATCAACAATAACAAAACAGTATCGTTTACCACCAATAGATTGTGTCCTCATTGGTCCAAATAAGTCCATATGAATTAATTCTAAGGATCTACTGGTGCTAAGTACATGTTTTGATTTAAAAGATGTTTTGGTTTGCTTTCCCATTGTGCAGGGTTCACAGTTTTCAACTTGATCAAAAGACAAAGTAGGTAATCCACGAACAAGATCATATTTCACTAACTTTTTAATAGCATGTGAACTAGCATGTCCTAGCTTTTTATGCCATAGTTGTAAGGTATTTTCATTTGCAAGCAAGCATTTACCTACTACTGATTTCATAGAGTTTGGTTTAAGGATATAAAGATTTCCAACTCTATTTCCTTCATAAACGACATTTGTAGTGTTTTCTATCAATAGTTTGCAGCAGGTTTTGTTAAATAACACATCATAACCACTATCACATAGTTGACTTACACTTATTAGATTATGATGCAATCCATCAACAAGTAGAACATTTTTAATTTCGAGATTTGTTCCAACATTACCTATTCCAACGATTTTTCCCTTACCATTGTCTCCAAAGGTGACCGTTCCACTTTTCTTTTCTTCAAAAGTTTGCAATGTGTCCTTGTTCCCGGTCATGTGTTTGGAACAGCCACTGTCAACTACCCATTCCTGCATTAGAATGTAGATTTTGGTACCCATGTGATGGTCCGATATGGTTAGAAACCTTTTAAGTGCTTATGTATATAAAAGTTCTGATACAGAAAACCAGTCGGTCGACAATTGTTCGACCGATATTTGTCTCGGTCGACAATTTGTCGATCGAGCAGGTTACTGTATCACAAGCAAAAACACAGAAAATTTCTCGGTTGACCAATTTTCGACCGAAATAGGTGCTGTAAAATTTTTTATTTGTTAAAGACATCCAGTCGGTCGACAATACTTTGACCGACCCAAAGCTCGGTCGACAATACTTCGACCGACAGAATTTCTGTTTCAGCAATGCAGAAAAATAATAACAATAAGCATAGCACCTTTTGTTGAGATAAGACAATATAAATAGCAAAATTAAGCATTTGGTCATATCTCAACTACATTCCATTCTTCTAAGTTTGGGGTTTTGGGATCCAAACTAAGTCGGACTCCTTAGTCTTGTAGGGGCATGAAAAACAATAATGTCCAAGACGTAAGCAGAAATGACAAGTAATAGAGTCAATTTCATTTCTCTTTCTAGTCATTGTGTTCTTGGGTACAAACATAGTTTGGGTCTTTTTGGGTTGGTTTTTCTTTGGAACATATCCCAAACCTTTTCTTCCATTGAAAACATTACCAACTTTCAATATGTTATCAAGAATATCTTTTCTTCTTAACTTATAAAGTTCTCTTTGCAACGTAGCAATGTCATTCATCTTCTTATGTATATCTTTTCTTGCTTGGTCTAAATAAGAAAACAATGAATCCTTTTCTTTTACAATATTATCATAATCCGAATGGTTGCACAAGATAGGTTGAGTTTGATAATCTTGTAGTTTAGCTAGCAAATCAGTCTTTTCTTTTGATAGAAGATCAACATTGGTTTCCAAATTGAGTAGCTTTCTAGTGCAATCATCTAAAGATGTTTTTAAAGATACATTTTCAAGATCAATGTTGTTCTTTTCATAAGAAAGTTCATCTAATTTGGCAATGAGCTCATTATTTGATTTTATAGCCTTCTTTAGTTTCTTCTTGGCATCAACATACTTATCATGAGTTTCTTGTAAACTAGTAACTAACTCTTCTTTAGAAAGATCAACTAGGCTTACCTCTTGAGAGTCTTCATTTTCTTCTCTTGCCATTAGACATTCCACCTCTTCTCCGCTTTCACTGTCACTTGACTCATCCCAGGCAGCTTTATAGGCTTTTTCTCCTTTCTTCTTATGTGAGCTTTTCTTTCCCTTCTTTGCTTTGGGGCATTCATTTTTGAAATGCCCTTTCTTCCCACATTCAATGCACCTGGGAGTTGAGGAACTAGAAATTTTGTTAGATTTAAACCTTTTGTACTTCTTACCGTTGACGATTAAGGCTTCTTCTTCTTCTTCACTTGACTCCTCACTTTCTTGTGTGACAACTTTTGAGGCTTTGAGAGCCACATCCTTCTTCTTCCCACTTTGGTGTTCACATTCTCTTCTTTCTTCCTCTTCTAGATCTGCTTCATGAGCTTCTAAATTACCAATGAGTTGTTCCATTTTGAGGCGAGTGAGGTCGTTTGCTTCTGCAATGGCTGTCACCTTTGGCTTGTACTTTGGAGGAAGTAATCGAAGAATTTTTGATACCTGATCTTCCTCAAGGACAGGTTTTCCTAAGGCACTTAAACCATTAACAATAGTAGAGAATTTTGAATACATTTCACTAATAGATTCATTTGGATCCATACGAAAATGTTCAAGCTTTGTTTTAAGCAGACTAATTTTGGAATTTTTGACTTGGGATGTACCCTCATAAGTGATGGACAATCTATGCCAAATATCATATGCTGTATCACAATTTGATATTCTATTAAATTCTCCTACAGAAATAGAACAATATAAAATGCTTACAGCTTTTGCGTTCATTTGGGCTTGTTTTACCGTGTTTGCATCCCATTCCGCAAAGTCATTTTGAGGGAATGCATAAGGAGTAGATACCATTCTCCATAGATCCCAGTTGACGCCTTGGAAGTAGAACTGCATCCTTCTCTTCCAGTATTGGTAGTTTGTTCCATCGAATGCCGGCGGCCTAGCAACAAGAGTCCCTTCAATGTTGAGGTTCTTGAGCATTCCATCACCCATTTCTTCAAGACCTTGTTAGGGTTCCTTGAAGCCTCGCTCTGATACCAACTGAAAACTACTAGAGGGGGGGTGAATAGAGTTTTATAGATAATTTAACAATTATTGAACTCAAACAACCACAATGAAAATATTGGACAAAGAGACACAAGGTTTAGAGTGGTTCCAACTATAGCAAATACTATAGCCGTCAATCCACTACCCGGTTGCTTACCCAACCGGGATTTGAAATTTATTTATTTTATTACCTCTCAAGGAATTTACATAAAATACAATCTCTTTTCCTAAACCCTTCAAGCAGCCTTCACCTAGAAGTAATCGCCAACCTTGAAGCAGCCTTCCCTTGAAGTAGATGCACCAACTCCCGTTGCACCAGCCTTCTGAAGTAGCTTCCCTTGCGATAGCCTTCTTGAAGTAGCTTGAAGTCCCCTTCTCCACCTGAGAAGTCAACCCTCTCCAATCCGCAGCCTCCAACCCTAGGAGTAGCAAGGAGAGTACAAAAGATAAAAAGGAACAAGAAAGAAAAAGGAAATTACAACTTATCCTTTAAGCCCGAGGCTTGATATGCCTAGATCAAGCGTAAGATCTCCTAGCCAAGTATGTGAACTTGTGATTGCTGTGGGTAGGAGAATCTAGCCTATAGGACACGAGATTGAGCTAAGAAGAATGTAGGCCAATGATCACAGTGCTCAAATTGCTTGCAATAGATTGCTCAAGTATGCTCAAGTGTATTCTCAAGTGTAACAAGTAAGTTCTAGTGTCCTATGGCTTGTCCTATTTATAGGCATGGCCTAAGTATGCTTAAGGACGTTCTAGACAACTTCTAGGGGTTTCTAAGTGCTTAACTAGCCGTTAGGTACAAAGTTGTTGCTTTAACAACGGCTAATTACTTTATTCTGCAGTTGCTGTCAGAGACCATGTCGGTCGACAAATGGTCGACCGAGACACCTACTCGGTCGAACTTTTGTCGACCGACAGGCTCTCTGGAACAAGTGATTTGCAACGTCTTTCTTCAACTACCAACTAACTTGTCTGTTGTGTCTAACGGCTACTTTGGATCTTTCTCGGTCGAGAAGATTGTCGACCGAGAGTGTCTCGGTCGAGGAGTTTGTCGACCGAGAATGATCCTGTTTCAAGGTTTCAATTTAAGCATTAATTATATGTGTGAGTGTGCAAAGGTGATCCTAATAAAATGGGATGACATGTCTAACTATGGTGTTTGGCTAGGGAAAATCTAACGCTTGATTTACATGCAATTCTAAGTACTTGTACATTATATATTTGTACAAGTTTTACAACATTGATTACATTGCATGAAAATATAACTAAGTAAGCTCTTGGATTTTCCCTTGCTACTTTGTCATCCTGCACACTCAAGTAGCTCGTTAGATTAATAAGAATGAAATGTTTGTCATAATCAAAACAAAGGGATTTTTAGATGTCCTTTTAGCCAACAATCTCCCCCTTTTTGAAGATGACAAACATTTCCAAAATAAATATAAAACATATGAATTTCATACCTTTAGATTGCCTTATGTATCTTTTCCTCTTGTTTATAAAATGTGTGCTTATAATTCCCAATGAATTATGGAACATGAAATCCAGTTCATTTGGGAATGTAGCAACTTTCAATGTAAAGCCAAGAGTATATTTATGAAACTCATTGATTGAGTTTTTCATAAATACTAAGTTATAGTTTTATATATCTCTCCCCCTTTGTCATTTCAAAAAGATAACCGTTTTAATAAAAACTCCCCCTTAATTAGATAACTGTTTTGATAAAAACTCCCCCTTAATTAGATATTCCGTCAAATCTAATGAAAAAGATGTCCATTGAAAAGCCAAAATGAAACAAGTAAACGGATTCGTTTTAAGAACCGCAGATATCAAAGAAAACATCTTCCAAAGGAGTAATAAGCAATTGCTTCCTAGTGTTGTTGAATTGATCTAGTGGAAGCGGTTTTGTAAAAATATCAGCCAATTGATTTTCCGTATCAACATGATGAAGGGAAACATGATTCTTTGAGATGTGATCCCTTAAGAAGTGATGACGGATTTCAATGTGTTTTGCCCGGCTGTGTAAAATAGGATTGTGTGCTAAGTTTATGGCGCTCGTGTTGTTACAAAAAATAGGTGTAGATGAAAGATTAAAACCATAATCGCTTAATACCTGTTGCATATAAAGCACTTGAGCACAACAAGACCCGGCTGCCATATATTCAGCTTCAGTTGTAGATAGGGCAACCGTATTTTTTTTCTTGCTAAACCAAGATACTAAGGCTCTCCCTAATAAGAAACATCCACCACTAGTACTTTTGCGATCAAGTCGACAACCAGCATAATCCGCATCAGTATATGCTTTAAAATCCAGGGATTGTCCTTTTGGATACCATAAACCAAAACAAGTAGTACCAGCTAGATATCGAAGAATTCTTTTAACCGCTAGAAAATGAGATTGCATAGGTTGGGATTGAAATCGAGCACAAAGACCAACGGAAAACATAATGTCCGGTCGAGAAGCAGTTAAGTATAGCAAACTACCAATCATGGCTCTATATAAGGAATCATCAATAGGTTCCCCATTTTCATCCTTATCAATTTTGATAGCGGTAGCCATAGGAGTAGTAGCATGTTTGCATTGATCCATCCCAAAACGTTTTAAAAGTTCTTTAGTATATTTTTCTTGGCTTATGAAAATTCCTGCAGGTGTTTGCTTAATTTGAAAACCAAGAAAGAATGTTAGTTCACCCATGAGACTCATTTCAAATTTTTTTTGCATAATGTCACTGAATTGTGTGCATAATGAATCATTAGAAGCTCCAAAAATAATGTCATCAACATAAATTTGCACAACTAGGAAATCAGATGCATATGTTTTGAAAAATAAAGTAGAATCTGAATTTCCAATAGAAAAACCATTATCAAAAAGATATGTCTTGAGCCGTTCATACCAATTCCTAGGTGCTTGTTTTAGACCATAAAGTGCTTTTTTAAGTTTATAAACATGGTCACCTTTTTCTGGTATTTCAAAGCCAGGTGGTTGAGCAACATAAACTTCTTCTTGTATGATGCCATTTAGAAATGCACTTTTGACATCCATTTGATATAGCTTAATGTTTTTATGGGCAGCAATAGCTAGTAACATCCTAATAGCTTCAAGTCTAGCTACGGGTGCATATGTTTCATCAAAATCTATTCCTTCTTGTTGATTATATCCTTGTGCTACTAACTGAGCTTTATTCCTTATGACTTCTCCTGCCTCATTGAGCTTGTTCCTAAATACCCATTTAGTTCCTATGATAGTTTTATCTTGTAGTTTAGGAACTAAATCACATACATCATTTTTAGTGAATTGATTTAACTCCTCTTGCATGGCTATTGTCCAGTAATCATCCTTAAGAGCTTCGGATATCTTCTTAGGTTCAATGATAGAAACAAAAGCCATGTTTGCAACATCTTTGAAGGATGACCGAGTTTTGACTTTATCATTTGGATCTCCAATAATTAGTTCTTGGGGATGATCCTTGATAAGCCTAGGTGTAGGTTGTGTTTCAACTTGGGGATCGGATATAGGAATTTTCTCACTATCATTGGAAATGGTTATATTTTCGAATTGATTAGTGAGATCAATGATATCTAGATTTTCAGACTTCGATTCTTCATGAAAAGAAACATGAATGGATTCCTCAACTTTTCTAGAGATAGTGTTATATACTCTAAAGGCTTTGCTAGAAGTGGAATATCCCAAGAAGAATGCTTTGTGTGATTTAGAATCAAACTTGTCTCTATCATCTTTGGTATTTAAAATTTAGCATGTGGAGCCAAAAGTATGAAAATAGTCAACTCTAGGTTTCTTAGAGTGTAATATTTCATATGGAGTTTTCTTCAAATGAGAGTGAACAGTTACTCTATTAAGCACATAACAAGCAGTGTTTACAACTTCAGCCCAAAAGGTTTTAGGTGTGTTGTGTTCAAGCATCATGGTCCTAGCCATTTCCTGTAGAGATCGATTTTTCCGTTCAACTATACCATTTTGTTGTGGGGTACGTGGAGCAGAAAAATTATGAGTATACCCTTTAGATGTACAAAAGGTCTCAAATGTATGATTCTCAAATTCGCCACCATGATCACTTCTAATGGTACATATTTTATGTTGTAAAAGATTTTCAATCTTGGAACAAAATTGCATAAAGACATGAATAGTATCATCTTTAGTTGCAATAAAATGTACCCATGTATATCTACTATAATCATCGACAATAACAAAACAGTATCGTTTACCACCAATAGATTGTGTCCTCATTGGTCCAAATAAGTCCATATGAATTAATTATAAGGATCTACTGGTGCTAAGTACATGTTTTGATTTAAAAGATGTTTTGGTTTGCTTTCCCATTGTGCAGGGTTCACAGTTTTCAACTTGATCAAAAGACAAAGTAGGTAATCCACGAACAAGATCATATTTCACTAACTTTTTAATAGCATGTGAACTAGCATGTCCTAGCTTTTTATGCCATAGTTGTAAGGTATTTTCATTTGCAAGCAAGCATTTACCTACTACTGATTTCATAGAGTTTGGTTTAAGGATATAAAGATTTCCAACTCTATTTCCTTCATAAACGACATTTGTAGTGTTTTCTATCAATAGTTTGCAGCAAGTTTTGTTAAATAACACATCATAACCACTATCACATAGTTGACTTACACTTATTAGATTATGATGCAATCCATCAACAAGTAGAACATTTTTAATTTCGAGATTTGTTCCAACATTACCTATTCCAACGATTTTTCCCTTACCATTGTCTCCAAAGGTGACCGTTCCACTTTTCTTTTCTTCAAAAGTTTGAAATGCGTCCTTGTTCCCGGTCATGTGTTTGGAACAGCCACTGTCAACTACCCATTCCTGCATTAGAATGTAGATTTTGGTACCCATGTGATGGTCTGATATGGTTAGAAACCTTTTAAGTGCTTATGTATATAAAAGTTCTGATACAGAAAACCAGTCGGTCGACAATTGTTCGACCGATATTTGTCTCGGTCGACAATTTGTCGATCGAGGAGGTTACTGTATCACAAGCAAAAACACAGAAAATTTCTCGGTTGACCAATTTTCGACCAAAATAGGTGCTGTAAAATTTTTTATTTGTTAAAGACATCCAGTCGGTCGACAATACTTCGACCGACCCAAAGCTCGGTCGACAATACTTCGACCGAAAGAATTTCTGTTTCAGCAATGCAGAAAAATAATAACAATAAGCATAGCACCTTTTGTTGAGATAAGACAATATAAATAGCAAAATTAAGCATTTGGTCATATCTCAACTACATTCCATTCTTCTAAGTTTGGGGTTTTGGGATCCAAACTAAGTCGGACTCCTTAGTCTTGTAGGGGCATGAAAAACAATAATGTCCAAGACGTAAGAAGAAATGACAAGTAATAGAGTCAATTTCATTTCTCCGTCTAGTCATTGTGTTCTTGGGTACAAACATAGTTTGGGTCTTTTTGGGTTGGCTTTTCTTTGGAACATATCCCAAACCTTTTCTTCCATTGAAAACATTACCAACTTTCAATATGTTATCAAGAATATCTTTTCTTCTTAACTTATAAAGTTCTCTTTGCAACGTAGCAATGTCATTCATCTTCTTATGTATATCTTTTCTTGCTTGGTCTAAATCAGAAAACAATGAATCCTTTTCTTTTACAATATTATCATAATCCGAATGGTTGCACAAGATAGGTTGAGTTTGATAATCTTGTAGTTTAGCTAGCAAATCAGTCTTTTCTTTTGATAGAAGATCAACATTGGTTTCCAAATTGAGTAGCTTTCTAGTTCAATCATCTAAAGATGTTTTTAAAGATACATTTTCAAGATCAATGTTGTTCTTTTCATAAGAAAGTTCATCTAATTTGGCAATGATCTCATTATTTGATTTTATAGCCTTCTTTAGTTTCGTCTTGGCATCAACATACTTATCATGAGTTTCTTGTAAACTAGTAACTAACTCGTCTTTAGAAAGATCAACTAGGCTTACCTCTTGAGAGTCTTCATTTTCTTCTCTTGCCATTAGACATTCCACCTCTTCTCCGCTTTCACTGTCACTTGACTCATCCCAGGCAGCTTTATAGGCTTTTTCTCCTTTCTTCTTATGTGAGCTTTTCTTTCCCTTCTTTGCTTTGGGGCATTCATTTTTGAAATGCCCTTTCTTCCCACATTCAAAGCACCTGGGAGTTGAGGAACTAGAAATTTTGTTAGATTTAAACCTTTTGTACTTCTTACCGTTGACGATTAAGGCTTCTTCTTCTTCTTCACTTGACTCCTCACTTTCTTGTGTGACAACTTTTGAGGCTTTGAGAGCCACATCCTTCTTCTTCCCACTTTGGTGTTCACGTTCTCTTCTTTCTTCCTCTTCTAGATCTGCTTCATGAGCTTCTAAATTACCAATGAGTTGTTCCATTTTGAGGCGAGTGAGGTCGTTTGCTTCTGCAATGGTTGTCACCTTTGGCTTGTACTTTGGAGGAAGTGATCGAAGAATTTTTGATACCTGATCTTCCTCAAGGACAGGTTTTCCTAAGGCACTTAAACCATTAACAATAGTAGAGAATTTTGAATACATTTCACTAATAGATTCATTTGGATCCATACGAAAATGTTCAAGCTTTGTTTTAAGCAGACTAATTTTGGAATTTTTGACTTGGGATGTACCCTCATAAGTGATGGACAATCTATGCCAAATATCATATGCTGTATCACAATTTGATATTCTATTAAATTCTCCTACAGAAATAGAACAATATAAAATGCTTACAGCTTTTGCGTTCATTTGGGCCTGTTTTACCGTGTTTGCATCCCATTCCGCAAAGTCATTTTGAGGGAATGCATAAGGAGTAGATACCATTATCCATAGATCCCAGTTGACGCCTTGGAAGTAGAACTGCATCCTTCTCTTCCAGTATTGGTAGTTTGTTCCATCGAATGTCGGCGGCCTTGCAACAAGAGTCCCTTCAATGTTGAGGTTGTTGAGCATTCCATCACCCATTTCTTCAAGACCTTGTTAGGGTTCCTTGAAGCCTCGCTCTGATACCAACTGAAAACTACTAGAGGTGGGGGTGAATAGAGTTTTATAGATAATTTAACAATTATTGAACTCAAACAACCACAATGAAAATATTGGACAAAGAGACACAAGGTTTAGAGTGGTTCCAACTATAGCAAATACTATAGCCGTCAATCCACTACCCGGTTGCTTACCCAACCGGGTTTGAAAATAAATTTATTTTATTACCTCTCAAGGAATTTACATAAAATACAATCTCTTTTCCTAAACCCTTCAAGCAGCCTTCACCTAGAAGTAATCGCCAACCTTGAAGCAGCCTTCCCTTGAAGTAGATGCACCAACTCCCGTTGCACCAGCCTTCTGAAGTAGCTTCCCTTGCGATAGCCTTCTTGAAGTAGCTTGAAGTCCCCTTCTCCACCTGAGAAGTCAACCCTCTCCAATCCGCAGCCTCCAACCCTAGGAGTAGCAAGGAGAGTACAAAAGATAAAAAGGAACAAGAAAGAAAAAGGAAACTACAACTTATCCTTTAAGCCCGAGGCTTGATATGCCTAGATCAAGCGTAAGATCTCCTAGCCAAGTATGTGAACTTGTGATTGCTGTGGGTAGGAGAATCTAGCCTATAGGACACGAGATTGAGCTAAGAAGAATGTAGGCCAATGATCACAGTGCTCAAATTGCTTGCAATAGATTGCTCAAGTATGCTCAAGTGTATTCTCAAGTGTAACAAGTAAGTTCTAGTGTCCTATGGCTTGTCCTATTTATAGGAATGGCCTAAGTATGCTTAAGGACGTTCTAGACAACTTCTAGGGGTTTCTAAGTGCTTAACTAGCCGTTAGGTACAAAGTTGTTGCTTTAACAACGGCTAATTACTTTATTCTGCAGTTGTTGTCAGAGACCATCTCGGTCGACAAATGGTCGACCGAGACACCTACTCGGTCGAACTTTTGTCGACCGACAGGCTCTCTGGAACAAGTGATTTGCAATGTCTTTCTTCAACTACCAACTAACTTGTCTGTTGTGTCTAACGGCTACTTTGGATCTTTCTCGGTCGAGAAGATTTTCGACCGAGAGTGTCTCGGTCGAGGAGTTTGTCGACCGAGAATGATCCTGTTTCAAGGTTTCAATTTAAGCATTAATTATATGTGTGAGTGTGCAAAGGTGATCCTAATAAAATGGGATGACATGTCTAACTATGGTGTTTGGCTAGGGAAAATCTAACGCTTGATTTACATGCAATTCTAAGTACTTGTACATTATATATTTGTACAAGTTTTACAACATTGATTACATTGCATGAAAATATAACTAAGTAAGCTCTTGGATTTTCCCTTGCTACTTTGTCATCCTACACACTCAAGTAGCTCGTTAGATTAATAAGAATGAAATGTTTGTCATAATCAAAACAAAGGGATTTTTAGATGTCCTTTTAGCCAACAGGATCAACTTCCCGACATGTCACCCATCCCAATACTACTCCAAGATGAGCACGCTTAACTATGGAGTTCTTAGTGATGGGATCTCAGAAAAGGAGGTGCACCTTGGTGATATGAGTAGTCCAATTATTCCTTATAAGATCTTTTTATCTGAGGCCTCAAATCTTGGGATGTTACAATCTCCCCCACTTAGACTCTTGACGTCCTCATCAAGGTTCAACTATAAGGCCTCATAATTTCTTCCCCATTTCAGTGTAGACCCACAATGGCCCATGGACACCCAGCTCCCAATCACGGAATACTAGCTTAAGGATGGCTACGTCAACCATGGACAACCCTTTCCTACATGCCTGGACTGCACGACTCAAGACTAGCATGCCATGCCCATGTGGGCCCCGGCTACTGGAGGGGAATTGGATCTAATATCATTTGTAACGCCTGGGCCCACTACCCAAGGCTCTAGTAGAGTTTCAGGAATGACGACTGGCCCCACAAACCACCACTAGCCTTAACTGTGCACTTTGTCCACACTGACGCACAAGCTAGGGTCAACTTCCCGACTGGTCACCCATCCTATTACTACTCCAAGCTGAGCACGCTTAACTATGGAGTTCTTTAGTGATGGGCTCCCAGAAAAGGAGGTGCACCTTGGTGATATGGGTAGTCCAATCATTCCTTTTAAGATCATGTTATCCGAGGCCTCAAATCCTGGGATGTTACATTTATTCACCACCTTAAGATGATAAAGTAACTCGAAACAGTTCCTCTTGATTGCATTGCATAGCATAATAGGTAACCTGATAGCTAGTTTTTATTACATTAGTTAGAAAAAAAATTGTGCATATCAATTAGTTTCATAATAAAATCATATGGATTGCATATTCTATGCATCATTCTTTCATCATGTGCCTATGTTGTCGTCCTCTGAAAATAACGTGAAAGGATACACATGCTTACCCCTTTAAATGAAAAAAACTTTTGTTTGATGAGTTATCTAGTGAAGCCCGAGCATATTCTTCAACCATCATAAAATAATAGAGCAAATAAGAAAAAAGAGAATATATATATATACATATATATATGTATGTGTGAATGTATGTATGTATGTATATATATATATATATATATATAGAGAGAGAGAGAGAGAGAGAGAGAGAGAGATAGAGAGAGAGAGAGTCAGCCAAGAATATACTCGAGTGTATTTGGATCAAAATACACTCAAGTAGTTTTTCATGATGTAGTATTTTTTTCAAAAATCTAATCTATTAATCTTCTTAAACATCTTGTAGCTCATATACAAAATTTGAGCACATTTGGACATTTATAGGTCATGTTATAAAGACCGCAAAAATTATGCATTTCAAATTAGTTTCGTGCGTCGATTTAATTGTCCTTGGATGAGTGACTTAAACTCATCCAAATGGGCTCAAAATTTGTATGTAGACTAGTTATAGTATGATAGTGAAGATCAATGGTTTACATTTTGCCAAAAAAAGTCTTGATATGCAAACACACTTGAGTGTATTTGTGTGATCTATACACTCGAGTGTATTTAAATAAAGAGGGAGAAAATGATGCCTTGAACTTAAATTTGAATTTTTCTTTAAGAACAGGTGAGAAGTTACATGAATGCATTATTTTACTCTGATCTAATCACTCAAATGATATCTTTAGTGCATGCATCATTCCACCAAAATAGTAGGCATTAGGATTCATGCATTTCTCATTTTCTTCATATTATAGGTTCATTATGTTTTATTTTTTCATAAATGATTAAGATATTACTTGTGATTCTCATAAGCCACCTACTTCATTCCATCCATTTCTCTTTATGGTAGGCCACATATATGATTGACCCCCTCATTCATTCTAATAAGGGGAACTATTTCCAATTAGTTTGGCATGTAGAAAAGAGAAACATAGATAGGGAAACACATCATGCACCAAGTGAATACCCTCTTGAATGTGATATTAACTGCTCTACTAATAATGTTTCATTGATCTATGGGTGGTAATCTTTAATAAACATTTTTGGTCACTCGAGAGTAGTTATTTGTTCAGTGGTCGGTAAAGGCCAGTTTGGGACCACTAGGTGGGGGTAGATGAGAAATGGAGTTCCTATTATTTGTCCTTTTTCTAACTTATCTCAAAATAAATCCAAGGGTAGTGTTGCTTGAGGACGAGCAACATTTATGATTAGGGGATTTTGATGTTCTAAATATTATCTACTTTTCATAGGCTATTTTATTATGTACTTCATGCATATTTTCTATTTTACTACTACGTGTATAGTTTATCATCATTATCCTGTGACACATATTTGCATCAAATATTATCTATCTTCACTGTTTTATATTGAATTGTCATATTTAAGTGAAATTATGTTCTTTAATCTTGAATTTTAGGTAATTTGGGAAGTTTTGTGTCATCTCACTGTGACTGACAAATTTGTTAGTGGTACCAACATTGGAAGAAAAAGAACAAGCATTCATCAAAGACACTCATTGGTACTGACCACAGGTTCGGTGCTACTGACTTTTTGGACAATAACACACCCAAAGCATCTCGGTGCCACCGACCTATTATCAGTGGTACTTACCTTTATTTGGAAAATTATCAAAAAAGACTAAAAGCAACTCAATTCTATTGACACTATTGTTGGTAGTATCGACACATACATAGAGCCATGACCCAAAAAAGGACTTGGTGCCATTGACTTCCTACCAGTGGACAGAATTAGCATGATTAGACAAGATTAAATATCTTGATTTATTTGACAACCATGACTCAATGACGCCCTAAGTCTTGCTTATGACTAGGGAGGATTTCGGCAAGACCTAATCATTACACTCTAGTTCATTGTACGATGGCTGAGTGTCAAGAGAAAAGAAATGAGAGGAGAAAACCATGCTCCAAATGATTCAAGCACCTCTTGTCGATGAATTTGTAGCCTAAGGAAAACAAATCATCACGTTCATTAGAGGGAGTATTTTGGATCATCTTCTCTAGGATTTTCCATTAATTCCTTGATGTTTTCCTCATCTTCTCCTCTTCATTCTATGTGTATGACAATAGAATCATGCGAGGCTAATCCCCAAATTTCTTAGGATCTAGGAGACGCCTGATTATGCACTATAATTGACATTATGTGTTGATATATATGTTTCTTTCTAATTATTGGACATAATACTATAATTTCATAATGAATTAATTGTGCTTGATCTACATAACTAATTTCTCAGATCCTTAATTTCTTTAAGAGAGGGAATTAGGATTAGAAAAGTCATAGTATTACATAGTTTATACCGTGTCTCAAGAGAGGGCTTACGATTGTGAAGGGAATAACCCAAAGGATTCATTAAAGCACCTAACTAACAGTTAATCACTATAAGAGTGGGGTTCATATTAGATTGGATAGTGAATTATGCTACGAGAGTGGGTAATTCTTACAACAAGCCTCTTGGTCCAGGGTTAGGAGAAATAAATATTAATAAACAATGTTATTTGAAGTGTCAACCATGGTAAACTTATACTCCTAAGGAATCCATTCCATTTGTGATCACAACCTCATTAATTTATTTTCAACCAAACACCTTTTCATTAGGTTTAGCGAATTGAGGCATAGTCAGTAGTAGTCTATAGATAGGTTTCCCTAAGTTCAAAAATTGGGCCTCATAGGCCTATATTACGTGTACATGCACTTTCTTTATATATGTGTAGTAAACATGCATCAATGGGCAAGAGCTTTGCACCTCTGTTAGGTCCTTGTAGACTCAAGGCACTCACAACTTAGTCAGGTGCCACTAGGGCTAGATGGACGAGGCTCTGCTTTGAGTCAGTAAGGTTCACAACTTGATTCATGGTCATGGATTGGAAATGTTTCCTCGCCTCACAGGGGAAGTCAGACGAGTTCCATGTAGTTCTCACAGAGTCAACGTGCCATCCTTGGGGGTCATAAACCCCTAGTTGTGGATTTTGGTCCTATCTTTCCCTTTGGACTGTTGGTGGCAAGGTGTAGGAGAGACCTCTGGCTAACATGTCTTTCTCATGAGTTGTTGAACTCTTAGGAGAGCCATCCTTATAGGATCGTAGACATCCATGCTCTACTGAGGTTAGAGTCTTGTTCACCTTGTGGTGTGGGTTCCCTATGGTCTTTATATATGCCTCCTAGGGGAAATCCTAGTGGATTCCACAAAAGTTGAAAGGGAGGGAGAGAAAGTGACATGACATAACCTACTCCCTTTTTGGAACACATGATGGGGAAAGACTTTATATGAAAGTACAAGTTCCCTTCTCTTATAACCATGAGTGAGAGGGAAAGAGTCATGGTCACGATTCATGGACATGGAAATCTCTTTTAATCACCGACAATCTAAAACTTAGTCTCAAGTCATGCTTGAATATTATTAGTATGGAAATTATTAAATAGAAAATAATCCTTTCCATCCTGGGTTTGGCCAACCCTTTTGACACAAAGGAACTGGGTTGGCAAACAAAAATTAAGGAAGATATAATTTTTATGACATTTATTGTGTTATTTCTCAAAATACTCTTCTTGGATTGAAATTCATCTATATTTTTCCCATTTCCTTTCCAATTCAAGAGTATACATTTCATATACCAAAACTTGTTCTTTTAAATATTCAATTAATCACCATTGTCTCATAGAATGTCCTTTTTCACTCAACTTCAAGAATTCTCTTCCTTTGTTATTTTCTTGAAGTCATATTGAAATAATACCATCGTATGTCTCAAATCTTATGTTGGCAAACTGTATTAGACAATTACTCCATGAATTGTCTAAAACACTCAATCTTACCTTCCTTTGGAAACTTGCATATTACTTCATATTTCTATCATGTTATTATTCATAAATCCATTTTTTATTTATGAGTAAAATCTCTTATTTCTATCTTGTGCTCCAAAGACCTATTCACAAAGCAAACAGTCTCGTGGGCCTCACTTGGGCCATGGGTTTCACCCATGCCAATGAAGTGATTAACGTTGTTTATCGTATCAACACTACCATTGGGAAAATTATTTATTACTTCATGCCTTAAATTTATATAATTCAATTTTACCAAAATTGAGGATATTACAAGTTGTGTCATATGAGAGTATTGAGAGACTTGGCCACTCCCCTATTATATAGGAGTGGATGGGCTAGGGATTCCAAAAACTCGGGGACATGATGGGACAAATTTCTTGAATTTTTGGCTATTGTAGATCATGAATTAGTGCACTCAGCTCCCACTCAGTTGACTGGCACTCCATATGGTTGACTAGACACTCAGTTGGTTGATTGGAATGTTTTCCTATTTAGAAACATATTGGCTTTCAGTGTGATGATTAATGCACATCATCATGTCAACATTAATCCTCGATCCAATCTTACTGATCGTCCAGTCGAGATTGGGGTTTTTAGTCGGTTGGTTGGATACTCCAGTCGGTTGACTGACATGCTCAGTCAATTGACTTGCATTCCACTTTAGCTAACTATCAACCAATGTTGTTAAAGTTGATTACCTAAACACTTTAGTAACCAAGTTAAACCCTATTCATGAGTAAACTCCTATTCCAAGTGAATCCTATGTGTGTGACCCTATAGGTCCCAAATTATGTTGGCAATGAATGTCCATAACTAGATTATGACATCACAAACTATGAGTAGTACTAGAAACACATCATTTCTACCGAAGTAGTTGGAAAGTTGGAGAACAACTTCAACCTACAATTCATAATCAGTGTTACCGTGACTGTATAGTTCATTTGTCTCTAATATCCAGATTAAACTTGAGGCATGGAATCAACATCCTTCTAGTATTCAATCCATGTTCCTTGAACCAGAGTAGACTGCATGAGATTCATTAAGCTCACATATCACATATTGAGCCACATGAGTATGGCCATACGTTTCTCAATCTCGCTCATCAAGTGGCCAAGATATCAACTTTTGTAGAAGGGACAAATCCCATCTACATCACTCACAGTCAATCACCATGTGTCGCAATGTACCCGAGCATCACCTATATGGCAACCCTTATTCAAGGTCATGTTTGATGGTGTTAAACTTCAATGAACGACATGTGATAGGTGTAGTGACTTCAGGTCTAAGAACTACAATCACCACTATCACTTTGGGAGTTTATTGTGACTACCATTCCATGGTCTCTATGTATCACTGTTAGGGTGAGTTTATGCGGTACACTGTTCTCTAACAAGTACCTATGTTTGACTTCATATCCCATATTATGACTAATGAGACTATGTCATCAGTAAAAACACATTCTAGTCTTATGTATTACTGTCATCTATTTTTCCTCCACAATAATATCTAACTAGGGACATAACAAGAATGTATGTACTATTATCATACATATGATCTCATTGTCCAAGTCCTCCACCTGAAGACATATGTCATTGAGTAACATCATTCTTAGACATCTATTATGTTTGTGTCATCATCGATGATTGAGAGAAACACAATAGATGGAACTAACTTTATTATTATCAATTTAAGTATATAATGCCCCTTTAAAATCATCATATGATTGGCTCTCTAAGCATAAATATCAATAGACTCCCACTTGTAATTGATCCAATCACGTATGAATCATATTCCAAATGATCTTAACATGTCCATCATGTTCTATTGTGCAAGTGCTTTTGTAGCGGGTTTGTAACATTTGCTTCTAGTCAATACTTTACAAGTCCACATCTCCTCACTGTATGATCTCTCATATGAGATGGAAATGTTGTATTATGCTATTTGGGTTTCCTAGCCTATCCAGTAGCTCCATTATTGCCATAGTATCTCTCCTGTGTCATCAATGGTTGGAACCTCCCACAAGTTCATCCAAATAAACTTCTTGATCCATACAATATCCTCTGATGTGTTCAAAAAAACAAGGAACTCGGCTTCTATTGTAGAATCAACAAGTATCTCTTGCTTGAAACTTTTCTACATATAATTCTATTTTAAGGACAAACATAAATTTTGATTGTTGTCATTAATCTTATTTGTTGGTTTGGAATCTTATATCGATGTAACCCTTTATACCCAACTCTTCCTTATTACTTTAATCAATAAATCGATTCTTAGTTCTTCTCAAGTATTCAAGGTTGTTCTTTATGGAATTCTAGTGACTTCCACTAAAATCTGAGTGATATTCTCAATGAAGGGACAAGTACATAACATTTCATAAATGATAGATCAATTACAAATGCATCTGGGATCTTACTCCTACGTTCGCTTTCTTAACTAGAACTAGGACATTGGGCTCTAGAGAGATTACTTCCATGGACATAGACAAATTACCAATGTATGTTCTTTTAGTTAGGTCCAAAAGCCTTCTAGATCTTAATTCCTAATATATATGATGCTTTACCTAAACCCTTCATAGAGACAGTATTTCACCAGCCAAGTTTTAACATTTGTAGGATAATGATGTCATTCCCCTTCAATATGTGGAATACGTATATGCTCCCACTAACCTTTTGTTTTTTTTTATATAGGGCACCTATCACGTCTATTTATTCATATCAACCAAAGAAACTATTACAATATCCATATCAAAGTCCTCAAAACAAATACAAGGATTCCCTACGCGACAAGCATTAGAAGCCAGGGCATGGGTAACCCCATTTCCCTACCTACGAACAAAAAGTAAATGAAAGGTAAGAAACTCAAGCGATAAAACACATATGTCCTGGACTATCTTGTCTTCATAGCCTCCACCCCAACCACCCAACTTCACAGCATACATGAGGAGGGCACTATCAAATTCCACCATCAGATCCATCAATCCCATATCTAAATCATACATATGCCATATTGGACCGCCATTCCCTCTGCACCAAGCACTGAGAATCAGTGATCCAATCTGCATTGGTAGGTGGCCTTGATGCATCATGTACTATCCCTAATGACAACACCTAAACCTCCTCTTCCTCCTGGTGAAATGCTTGCATCCGCATTAAGCTTAAAGAAACACAGTGGGGGTGCTTTCTAGGTGATTGGCGTGGAAGGCACTACTATAATGCCTGGGCCAACTTCCCAAGGCTCTAGTAGAGTTTCACGAATGATGATTGGCCCCACATACCACCAATAGCCTTAACTGCACACTTTTTCCTCACTCCCGTGCAAGCCAGGTTCAACTTCCCGACTGATCACCCATCCTAGTATTACTCCAAGCTGAGCACACTTAACTATGGAGTTCTTTAGTGATGGGCTCCTGGAAAAGGAGGTACACCTTGGTGATATGGGGGGTACAATCATTCCTTAGAAGATCATTATATTCGAGGCCTCAAATCTTGGGACGTTACAATCTCCCCCACTTAGACTCTTGACATCCTCATCAAGGCTCAACTATAAGGCCTCATAATATCACCCCATTTCAGTGCAGACCCAGAATGGCCCATGGACACCAAGCTCCCGATCACAGAATACCAGTGCAAGGGTGGCTACGTCAACCATGGAAAACCCTTTCCTACATTCTTGGACTGCACGGCTCAAGACTGGCATGTCACATACCCATGTGGGCCCCACCTACTGGAGGGGTTATGGCTCTGATACTATTTGTAATGCCTGGGCCAACTGCCTAAGGCTCTAGTAGAGTTTCAGGAATGACGATATGCCCCACAGACCACCACTAGCCTTAACTACAAACTTTTTCCTCAGTCACATGCAAGCCAGGGTCAACTTCCCAACTGGTCACCCATCCTAGTATTACTCCAAGATGAGCACGCTTAACTATGGAGTTCTTTAGTGATGGACTCCCAGAAAAGGAGGTACACCTTGGTGATATGGGGGGTACAATCATTCCTTATAAGATCATTATATTCAAGGCCTCAAATCCTGGGATGTTACAACTTCCTTGCGTCCATTAGTTCCTAATGTCATCATGTATCTACCATAGTCAGTAACCAAGGACATAAATCTGACGACAAGTGTTGGAATGTAAGTCATGGGTTGTTCGAAGATATGTTTGTTTCTTGCCATCCACGCCACCACAATAATGTTTCCCCTTCATCTGTATTACCTTGGTCATCACCATGCATCAGCTCCCTTATAAGATCCATCACATTCAGGCATGGGCACTCGGGCCAGACCCTTTCCCCCATGGTCCAAACCAGCACAACATAAACACAGTGGAGTAATGTTTCTGACAAATCCTCCTGGTGCAAGTTACAACATTGGCATAGATCATCTTAGATAGAGTGCCTTCTAAATAGTGTCCTCTTTGTGGGTAAGATATCCCAAAGAAACCACCAAATCAAGTGCTTAAGTTTTGGGGACCATTTTTCCTTCCATACCCTCTTCCTGTCATCCTCTTCCAAGGCGTCTACCAAGTCATCACCAGTCCACAGAACCCGATATGCACTCTAGACCATAAAGATACCCTTACTTTCTCTGTCCCAATCAAGTGTGTCTTCTTCTCCTTCATGTCCAATGGGGATGTCACACACCATGGAGCACATGTGAGGCAGAAACACATCCGACAAGCCAGCTCATCCCACTGATTTGTTTTCAGATCAATCAACCTAGAAATAGCTTGATACTCAAATGGGCCCTATATAAGTTAGAGAAGAATCATCCCTCTCATATGTGGGATCCACCTATCTCTATAGATGTCAATCTTGCTCCCTGTGCCCACTTTCCACAAGAATCCTAGCTTAGTATTTTGAATTGCACCCCAAATACTCCTTCATGTTTAGCTCGGGGCATTACCAACCGCCGCATGAAGAACTATAGAGTGTCTATAATATCTCACACCTAGGATCTGATTCACCAAAGATGACTCACTGGTATCTAGGCACCATCCTTACTTTTCTAGCAAGGCCTGGTTGAACGGTTTAAGATCCCTGAAGCCCATTCCCCTGTATTCCTTCGTCATGCACAATCGCTCCCAGCTCAGCCAGTGTATCTTCCTTTCTTCATCCTTGGCACCCCACCAAAATCATGCAATCATATAGTGGATCTCTTCAATCAGCCCATCTGATAGTTTAAAGATACTCATAATATATGTATGTATGGCCTGGATCATGGATTTGATAAGCATCTCTTTCCCTAGTCTAGAGATCAGCTATTCTTTCCACCCCTACAGTTTTTTCCACACTCTATCTTTAATTATAGGAAAGACCACCTTCTTTGATCTACCTATCACTTTCGGTAGTCCCAAGTATTTTTCGTGCTTGTCCACTTCTCAAACTCCCAATATATTCTTGTAAACACATGTTTCATTTTTATTTTATCTAAAGTCAAAATCTTTGACTGTCTTGTCAAATCAAACATTTCAACTCTGAGATGCTTGCTTCAATCCATAGATTGATTTTTGTAGCTTACAAAATTTATTTTCATTATTTAGATTTATAAAACCTTCAACCTATGTCATGCATACATCCTCTAGAATATTCCTGTTAAGGAATGGGGTTTTAGCATCCATTTGCCAAATCTCATAGTCATAATAAGTGCAATAGAAAGCATGATCCTGATGGATTTAACCATGGAAATTGGTGAAAAGATATCATCATGTCCAACCCCTTGAACTTTTTTGATACACTTTTCAACTAATCTACCTTTATAGGTTTGTACATTACCATCCATGTCAATCTCCTTGTTGAAGACCCACTTGCACACTATGAGTTTTACCCCTTCATGTGGATCCATACCTTGTAGGTGTACATGGAGTCCATCTTAGATCCAATTGCCTCAAGCCATTTCCTAGAATTTGGTCCCTCAATAGCTTCTGGGTATGTTGTTGGGTCATCATATATGTCAAACTCATCTCCTTATTGACTCATAATATATAAAAATCTTTCATTATCAAGGCATGTCCTAAAAGATCTATAAGGATCTTATGTTACATGAGGAACTCAAGACCACAACAATTTGTGATTCTTCTTGTTCCTATTGTACCTCTATAGTTTCAATGTTATTCTTGTTGGTCTACAACTTTTTGAGTTCTACTTTTCTCTCTATATCATAACTTTGGAAATAAATTCCCTTTTTAGGAATACATTCCTCCCGGCAACATACACTTTGTTGTTGGATGGAATATAAAAGTAGTATCCTCTAGTTTTTCTAGGATTTCCAACAAAATAACATTCTTCTGGTCTGGGATCAAGATTTTTCAAGAAATTATTTTGTCATGTAAGTTTCTCATTCCAAATCTTCATAAAGACAAATAGGGACACTTCCTATGCCATATCTCATATGATTCTTTTGAGCTTGTTTAGAGAGTACACAGCTTAGTGTCAAGCATGTGGCTTAAAGGAAGTCAAAAGATCAACTAGATTTATCAATGATCATAATAAGGTTCGATTCCTTCTTTCTAATACATCATTATGCATTCAGGTAGAGTCCACTATGATACATTATCAAGGTCTTATGAAAGGTCCTCAAACTATTGCTTCAAGTATTCTTCACATTAATCATATCAATGTGTTATAGTACTAGTACCCACCTTCAACATTTGTTCTAAAAGGTCTATATACATCAATATGTATGACTCCTACTAGATCACTCACTCTCTCACTATTTATAGTGAAAGGATATTTTTTCATCTTTCCAAACAAATAAGACTCACATGTCTCTATTGGTTCGAAACCAAAAGAGTCTAGATGACCATCTTCATGGATTCTAGAACTGAATTTTTCATTTATGTGCCCTAGAAGACAATGCTATATGTATATATCATTTGAGTTATCAAGTCATTTAATATATATGTTATACATATTTGTCTCTAGAACTATCTAGTATAGACTATGAGACATTGGAGTACTTCCATAAAAGATCTTTACCTTTAGAATAAAACATTTATTCATGGTACCATTGTCATCGATCCGTCCTTACCCCAATCCCAATCCGACTACCTAGACAGTGGTAAAGCGATTCAAGTGCCCGTCTCTAAGTGGCCCAAAAGGATCTCACACTTGCATATACAATAAGAAATAAAAACTAATAAAACAAAAGATTTAAAGAACTAACCAACCCAAATAGGAGATTTGGTAGATTTTTCCTTTTTGTTAGGGTTTATCATGAGCGGAAGTGATCTAGTCAATTCTTCATAAAGATCTAACTGATTTGCCTAAAATTAGGTAAATCGAGATGGAATCAATGCAAATGCATCAGTATTCTTTGAAAAGAATAGATATTGAACAATTGAAAACTTTTATAGAAAAATATAGTACTTGGTAGGAGTTACTTTCAAAAATGTATAACAAGTGATTTTCTAAAACAACATTTATCTGACAAGATGTTTATTTCGAATAATTCAATTTTATTACAAGTTTCCCATTATCCTGATATCGAGAAGCATGCTTATATTTTATGTGTCTTCATCACCTAAACAAGATGGGGGAGGTCACCAGGCTCCTTCTCTCCATATGAGGTAGGAGGTCAATTGACATGTATAAAATTCAAGATCCTTCAACATGTACAAGTTCCACCCTCCAACTGAGGATGTCACTTGTACTCAATATCAATATTATCATAATTTAGGCAGTCATAATGGGCTATAACGTTTATGTTTTCAAGTTTTTTGCAAACTATATTATAGAAAAATAGAAGACTAATCAGTAGGGAATAGTATCTCATACAAATATGTAGCCAAGATTTTCAAGAGCTACATACAAATATCATTGAATACCACTAGTTTGTTCATAGAGGAATTAATATAAAAGTGTACCTCATGGAGTCAAAATAGAATACTAGCAATATCCAATATTGATTCAACAATTCATATTAGATCCTAGATTGCAAGATATAAAATATTTGTCAAGATCTTGGAAACTACAAGTCATTATTTTAGTATCTCAAGATTAGGGTTCTTAATTCCCAAATAGTCCTTAAGGTGATCATTAATCATATGATTTTGAGATTTCATAATTAATATCAAATCTAGCATTAACAAGGATGAATGATCCACCTAGGTGTTTTAGGAAATTAAAGAAAACCCTAATTTTTCCATGTCATAAATCTAGATTATGATCAATCTAGGTCACAAAATGGATGATCGAGATCATTTGGGGTCACAAGAGACCCTATATTTACTATGAGTATAGAGATCAAGGATTATTATGAATTTTCCAATAATCAAGATTTAGTAATCACTAGACTATGAATCATTTAGATGGCAAGATAATCAAAATTGTGATATAATAATCATTGAGTGAGATCTAGTTTCCATTATTTGATCAGAGTCATACATAATTATGAAATTGAAATTTATCAAGGAAATACCAAGTTTTGGGCAAGATTAGGGTTTATAATATTAATAGAAGCCCTAAACAAGGTATTTGAGATAATAAATATGATCATCAAATTTTAATGTAAAGTGGCAAGGTGATAGTTTCACATTAATATAGAATTTTTTTTAGAAGCTCGATATTTTTTTGGGAATTTATCATACAAGCCAACTATTTTTAATGAATATTACAAGATTGGACCAATAAGAAAAAGGCTAGCATAATAAAATGATAATAAAAAAGGAAATTGCCATCTTGGCTTCAGGGATCAGGGGAGGAATCCAACTTTCTATATCCTCTCGCTGACCCACGAGCCATAGCCTGGCTCCAGGGGATGCAACAAGAGTGAAAAGGGCAAAAATGCCAATGTCTGTGAAATTGCAAATGTGACAACATGAGGGAATATTGGTAATAGTCACCCCTCGTATGTTTTGATCAAAGTAGGAACATTGGCTCTCGCTCATTCCATTTCAATGACAAAGGAGAAAATGACCTCGAGGTGTAGTAAGACCTAGGAGTCAAGTGACGTGAGAAGCAAGAGTGTGGTTGGATTCACGGAAGTCATGTGAGACTAGCAAGCCATACAATGGCTATAACAACCAACAGAACAAAGTACTCCTGAATAAAGATGTAGGTGTAAATGAAAGAGAGAAAAGATCATCTGAGATTTATGCCGTGGATGTAAGGAATCTAGGGGACTTGGCGGCTTCATATGTCTTCGTGGAGTCATGCGCCATCTTTGATTTCCTCTGTTGTGGCTTGAGGACTCCTGTCGCTGAGTGCCAGTGCAAGCTCTATAGGATCTTCGTTGGTAGAGATCCTTAGGGCATCATGCCTTAAGCAAGGGATTTTGAGGAGGTGTTCGGCGGGAGAACTTGAGGCTCTAGTTCGAGCGAGCGGATGTAGAGTTCGGTGGAAAAGAAGAGACTAGATTGCGATCAATTAGTGTATGGATAATGCATAATGAGAGGGGGCAGAACCACATATACCCTTACATAAGTACTACGAGGGCTAGGGTTCCCTTCCCAGAAGTGGTTGATGGGTGGTGCCATTGTTTTGGGTTTTTACAAAATAGAAAAAGATGGGGGGTAAATCAATGCTCGTTCGGTAGAGGAGAGATTTGTGGATGCAATGAGACTGATTTTGCTTGACGAGGGTCAAAGGAGAGGGAGTTGTCTCCTCCCGAAATTTGATGCTAATGTGTGGTGATTGCTCTATGATGAGAGGGCAGGGGAGATGATGTATTTCCCTACTAGATCTAGATCCAGGTCTGGGTTTGGGTGGCAGGGCTCAAAAGGCTAGAAACTTGGGAATTTTGAGTTCAAAAAGGGATTTTGAGGGTATTTCGTGCCAAAATTATATCTCCCAACATGTTTACCCAAAAATATAATATTTTAAACATAGCTTCATTATAATCTCACCTAGCTATATACAAAGTTTCAAGTTAAAATGATCAAGTTTGAGTCATGAATAAAATTGTTGAGACACAATATATTTAAGTTAGGTTTTGATGTCACAAGGTGCACATTTGGCATCATAATTGAAATTTTGGTGTGAAAATTATTCAATGACCATGAGAGTGATGAAGTGAGTTCAATTGAGAAATACTTGATAATAGAAGGGTATAATTGTATTTTAGGTCATTAAATGTGGAAAAATCCACTTCATTACAACTATTGTCGAAACAAGATGCATATATGATGTTTCTATTAATGGAAGGTACACGATATCAATTCACTAATTCTATTACATGCCCAATGGGCTTAGATGAATGGAGTATTGCAACTATAGTGGCATTAAATCTTGCTCTGCATAGTTCTAGCTTACTTCTTATCAGTTCCTGAAGTGGAGATCTCTATCTCTTGCTTCTTCTTCCTAAGATCCTCTACATAAAGAGGACAATTCCTTTTCTAGTATCCACACTAGTGACAGTGATAGCATTTCCCTTCCTTGTTCAATCCTCCATTTTCTTTAAGTGTTGAAAGTTGAGTTTATGGTTGGCTTTAGGACTCTTCTTGACCTTGTCATTGCCCTTGACTTTCCTTTTCCTCTACTGATCATCACCAACAATTTAAGATTTTCTTTATTTGTTTGCGCTACAATAGTTCTCAACATGGTAAGCCATTATGATAATGACTTATCAAAATTGTAGTTCATGACAAACTGGCTATATGATTTTGTAAATGACTGTAGAATCACATTTGTAGCCAACTCCCAGCCTAAGAGAAATCCCAGTCTTGTTAGTTTCTCCACATACCCAATCAACTTGGGAACATGAGGCCCTACTAGATCTCTCTCTATCATATTGCACTTCAAAAATGCCTTTGAGATATAATCTCTCTTTTCTATCTTGGTCTTAAAAAATTTTCTTGAGATGTGTTACCATCTTAATGACACCCATGTTTTCATGATGTCTTTGCAACTCATAGTTCATTGAGAATAGAATCAGGCACATGGCATCCATGACATCTTCAATATGCTTCTTGTTAGCATCCCTTTCTTCCTTAGGCATAGTGGAAGCAGGTTCATCATGATCTGGTATCCCTAGGACATAGAGCTTGCGCTCTTAAGTGAGAATGATTCTCAATGCCCTAAACTAGTCATGGTAGTTATTCCTATTTATTTTTTCCTTCTCAAGGACCGATCACAATGAAAACTGTTTGTGTTTTCCTTTTGTTTTAAAAAAAGATAGTTTGCATTTTGTCAAAACACTTTTGATTTGATTCAAAAATATTGACGACATTAGTTAGAACTTCAATTAATCGCCGCTCCCACTAATTTTTTCAAATTGATATCCCTCATTTAAAAATTTAGGATATTTTACTGAACAATATTTTAGTGAGACAAGAGTCAAAATAATTAAGTTATTACCTTGCCAACACTGGCCCTCATAACCAACTATTAAGGTAGGCAACATTTATCAATTTCATCTTATGCAATTCTTAAATTGATGATATGCATAACTCCTTGCCATAGTCCATCTGCATGCTTCTAGGAACTCAATCCCATTAAGTACACCTAGTTAAGCCTGACCCAAAAGCCTACACAATAGAATATGCACCCTGCTTTGGCAGACCCACATATCTACCATCAGACTTCCATGAGATAGACGGTGAACCACGCTTTGGCATGCCCACATTTGGGCAATCAAGATTTTCATATATAACATTTATTTTTGTTGTGATTATGATTTCCTATCCCCTCACAATACAAGGTTTGAAAATGTTGATTTTCTTGCCAGAAGATTCCAATATAGTGAACATGACTTTCAATGCTTGAATTAACTTATTTTTCTTGTGGGTTGGGGTGGGGGTGCTAGTGTGTGTGTGTGAGTGATGGGGGTGGGGGTGTCCTTTATAGTGGAAATGATGTTGATGGGCATGCCCAATAGCTAGGACAATATATAGTTTGTTGCCTAGCAGTTTTGGGATGTCTAGACAATGGAATACCTATGGTAATGTCATTGAAGAGATAGTTTGAATGGAGGCCCATCGCTTGATCATCCTCTTGGATGTACTTTTGGTGAATATCAACACATACAATAAGGCCCTTCAACTTTGATCATTATCAAAGGCAAAAAAGGATCTTGTAGAACATATGCTTATAGATTTGGAAGACGATTGTAGGACTTCCTTGGCAAACTTTTATCTAATTATATTTAAGATTGGGTGGTATTTAGTTGTCTGTAACCTAAAATTTGCAATGTTTTAAATACCATATCCATGTATGATGGTTTATTTCTGTTGAAGTATATACAGCTAGATGTTTGAGGCTTTTCCTGAATGAATATATCTATACCTTAGTCTGTGAACGTGAGATCTATTTAGACCGACCTATATGGTCTTGGATAGGTTTTTTTACATTTCTACCCTTTTTTTATTTGTAGCTGCATGTCATAGACCTATGGTTGATTACTAGACACCCAAGTAACACCATCAAATATAAATGACTCTTTGTATAGATATATGATGTCCCGCATAAAACCAAGGTGTGCAAGACATGGTTCCTCACTCCCTTTCTAATTTGAAATATGGTATTAGAGCTATGAGAGCTCCTCTCTCTCTGATCCATGGAAATGAGCACATTCTAGGGTTTCTTCCTCATCTCCCTTCCCTCAGGTTAGCTTCATCCTACTCATTACTCAAGCTCTCTCTTCTAAAGCTCTATGATGAAGAAGACTCTGGATCTATCCCTCTGCACCTGAGAAAAGTCGATGTCACCATTCAAGTCTCTCCTCATCTTATCCCTAGAAGTTTAAGATGAAGACAATTCCAGCAAATGATATAGAATCCATCCTCTCTTATCATCTCATCTTCTTGAGATCTATTGCTTTTCCCAGCAGCAACTCTATATCGAATTGCCTAGGGAAAAATTATCTTCTGAGATTCTAGTGGGCTTCTCTTCTCCCATCTAGTCTGTAAACATGAATTCTGATTCCACATCTGTAGTTTCATCCATCAACAACAACTATATCTCCCTATATGTATCTGGTTGGTCTTAATGTTTTGAATTTTTTTACTATCAAACTTAATCTCCAAAATTACTTGTTGTAGGAGTCACAAGTCATAACGTTGTTTGAATCCTACTATTTGGAAGGCTTCCTCGAAGGCACTAAACCACCTCCATCACTCATCATGCAAGATGAATCAGGGATGCCTGACTCCAACCCTAGATATAAAGCTTGGTTTCATACTGATCGATTGCTCTTAGGGTGGATACCATGCTCAACAATTAAAGAAGTCATGGAAGAAATCATGGGATGCAAGACATCATCATAAATCTGGTCTATTTGTTGAATCCACTCAGTCAAGAAAATTTGAGTTAAAATCACAATTGAGGACGTTATTCAAGAATCTATATGCCCTAGATGTGTACTTACACAAGTTTAAGGGAATATGAGACCAACTGAATGCCATATGGTATCATGTAGCTGAACAAGAGAAGGTATTTAATCTATTGAATGTCATTGATAATCTTGAGTATGAAGGATTTATCATATCTATGCTAAAAACTCCTATACCTTAGTACACTAAGTTGGTCTCCCTACTACAAGATTTCGAGAGAAGAAAGTCTCACAAGTCAGGTCCTTCACAACCTTTAGTGTTCTACAGTAACAAAAATGAAACTGAGAGACAATTTGACCAGACTCATGAGAACTACAACAATTACAATGGTCGAGGTAGAGGTGGATTTTGAGGAAGAGGTAGAGTTCAAAACTCAAACTATATGCATGGCATACTGGGAAGGGGTCCTACATAGAATGTTGCTCAGTTCGCCTCTCAATGAAGAGGGTTCTCTCAGGTCACCCAACAAACTAGAAGAGTAATCAAAAACGCACAAGAGAATGTTATCTGTCCTCCTTTCTTCTATCAGATATGTGGAAAAAGGGGGAATGATTCCCTGAGATGATGGCACCACTTTGACAATGCCTATCAAAAGACAAACTCCCCAAAAGGGCTTTCTGAAACCACTACTACTGCTCTTGCTACCCTGTGAGTGAATGAGAATGACTTTGGAGAATGGAACATCGACTCAGGAGTGATTGATCATATAGTTCAAAATGCATGTAACCTCTATAGTCTAAAGGTCTATTGAAATGGTGATGCCATCACGGTTGGAAATGGGAACTTCATATCAATAACCTTCACTAGTGATAGCTATCGATCTAAATTCAGATCTATTCCTCTGAAAGATGTTCTTCTCATTCTAGACATCAACAGAAAATTACTATCTATCTCTGAACTAACATCTACCTTTCCCTACTATGCTTTGTTTACTGACGATATAGTTTGTATAAAGGACTTAAAAACACACTAGATCCTGGAAAGGGGTCTATGTAAAGACAGCATGTATCTGATTCCTGAGATCAACTACAAGCATGCTTCGCCAAATAAAGACTATAGAATAACTTTCTTCTGCAACAGGTTCAATAAAGTCTCTGGTGATTTTTGGCATATATGACTTGGTCATCCCAATAAAATTTCATGTAGTGACTTGTTCAAGACAATTTGATGCATACTACATCTACAGTTAGTAGTATATGTAATAGCTGTGAGCTAAGCAAAAGTAGGCAGTTACGAGTTTCTCATATGCATGTTAAATCCAATAAACTTTTCCACCTTATTCATTGTGATGCTTTGGGCAAGGCTCCTATAATTTCAATTCATAAACATCAGTAATGTTTTTTTTATTGATGAATATACTAGATTCAATTAGTTGTTTCCTCTTAAGCTCAAAAGTGATGTTATATCTATCTTCAATAGCTTTTATAGTATGATCACAACACAGTTTGGTACTGGCATCTAGATATTTCAAAGTGATGCAGGGGGTGAATTTGTTAATAATCAACTACTCCAATTCTTTGGTGACAAAGGAATCATACATCAAAAGTCGTGATCATATGACCATGCTCAAAATGGTACAGCTGAATGCAAACATTGCCACATTGTTGAACTGGGATTAGCTATGATGATAGAATCTCGATTACCCAAACCATTCTGGATAGAGGCTTTCTGTACTGCCAATTACTGAATAAACATGTTACCTTCACCTATTCTTGATAACAAGTCACCTTTTGAACAACCATATGATCAAAAACCTTCTTACAATTATCTAAAAACCTTTGGGATGCTATGATATCCTTATCTAAGAGACTATGCAAATGAAAAATTAGATCTAGATCTTTGCCATGCATCTTTGTTGTATATAATATGGAGTATAAAGGATACAAATGCATCCACTTCCCACAAAATGTATTCACTTATCAAAACATGTTGTTTTTAATGAGGAAGTAAATTTGAACTAACTAAACAACACTCCAACTACTTGTTACTGAGAAAGTTTGAAGATGAGACGTAGAGTCATCCCTCTAGAACAAAAGATGAATCTCTTACAAATATGGATGCTTTGCCCCACTCCTGCAATGATATTAGCAATATTCATGATGTGTCTGATACAACTATCTATGAAAGATCAATAAGAATTAATGAGTCTGTTGTTCCTAATACTTAGTACTCGATTCAAACTAAGAATACTAAGGATTATAATATCTACACTGAATGAAATTTTGTCACCTATGATTCTAACTTGTCTAATATTGATGATCCTAGACTTCAAGAAGGTCAACAGGTCATTATTGAAGATCAAGCACTTGGTACAAAAGAGATACAATTGACCATTAACATTAATCCTGGTACTGTAGTCCAAGCCAGTGCAACAACATCAACAACTAATCCCTTATAACACTCATCCTATGACTAAAAGAAGAAAAATTGGTGTTGCTAAACCCAATCCTAAATATGCTCTTCTCAGCATGAATATTCCTTTTCCACCTAGGAACATCCAAGAAGCTATTCAACACAATGAGTGGAGAAATGTTATGATCTCTGAGCTTGATGTCACATGAAAACTAAAACCCGGTCCCTAGTTCCATGATCACCTGAGATGAATGTAGTAGGTTGCAAATGGGTCTTTAAAACAAAGTTAAAGCCTGATGGGTCCTGAGATAGATTGAAAGCAAGACTTGTTGCAAAATGGTTTCATCATGAAAAGGGTATTGATTACCTAGAAACATTTAGTCTTGTTATAAAAGCTCCAACTATAAAAACCATAATAAGTGTTTCTACATCTAACAAATGGCCCATCAAACAACTAGATGTTTGCAATGCTTTCCTGAATGTTCTACTTGATACTGACATCTTTATGGCACAACCACCAGGATTCTCATATGTTTATCGTCATAATCTTGTTTGTAAATTGAACAAGGCCCTCTCTGGCTTAAAACAAGCTCCACGAGCTTGGCACAACAGAATCAGCCATTTCTTTATTGAAATTGGCTTTCTTTCAATTATCATAGATTCATCTCTATTTGTCTTCAATGAGAATGGATTTCTAGCTAATTTGCTACTATATGTCGATGACATATTAATAACAGGAAATGTACTTGTTGCTATTGATAGGTTTATCGGCCAACTTGAGTAAGGGTTTTCACTCAAGAATTTTGGAACGATAGACAACATCCTTGGTATTCAGGTTGAACACAACGACAATGATATGCTACTACACCAAGCCAAGTATGCTTATGATCTTCTTCACAGGGAAGAAATGTTGGAGTGTAAACCTATATCATCCCATGTAAGCCCATCATATCTAAGGGAACACATTAAGCACTAAGGTGACCATCTACCTAATCCCTGTGAATACATAAGGATTGTGTGATCGTTAAAGTATTTAAAATTGACAAGGCCAGACATCACATATGGAGTTAACTTGGTTTGTCTGTTTCTGCACAATCAAACAACAACTCATATGCTTCTCGTTAAATAGATCTTAAGATACATAAAATGTGAGAACCAGTTACACAAAATGAGATTCCTCAAAACATAAAACACAATCAATCACTAATTAATCACATACCCAAAAATATGGGTAAATTAAAACTGATTTCAACGTCAGCACCCGCTCTGAAACATTTGCGTAAGAGCCCAACATCTTTCTTATATCCATAATATGCCAAGAATTTGATACAAATTGTTCTATCTTCTTAGCCACAACATATATGCACATGAGACAATATTCGTATATGCCACACAAACAACCATTAATATGCTAACAAAAGTTTGATTCATTTGAAACATCATATATAAACTTTTCCTGCCCCAACCTAAGAGTACAGGGATGAGTCTAGGACACACTAGACATCTAATCAACTATCTCAAAGATTCATTATTGTAGTTCCTCTTTACTTCCATAGTTCTGTTGTCGTCACTACCGATTACCTAAAAAAATGTGGCGAACCACAAGGGTGAGACCCAATCCCAGAAATTGATATAACCTCCAACATTGTTTATTTATTATAAGATTTTTAAGTAATTAAACAGTTAAGCAAATTAATCAGATATAACAAATAAGCTCAGCAACACTGATGATTATCAAAATACATAAGGGAGCAGATAATAACTATCATCATTAGCCAGACTACCATCCTTTATCTTGTTGATAACATAAGCAATTCAGTAGCATATGCATATCTAGCATCATGAGCAAGTCTAGTAACATAGAATCTCTATCATTATGAATAAGTCTAGCCACATAAGCATAGATAACAACATTATCATGTCTAACAGGTTGAACATATCAACATCAAAAAAAGAGCTAACACCATAAGCACAACTATCTGGATAAGCATGATCAGCAGTATATGCATCTATAGTTACAAAGGCATGGATAGCATGCTAAACATAACTAACAATATGAGATAGCTAGCATCATGATTATAATCAGCAGTAGAAGTATAGTTATCAACATAATCATGGCTACTATATGTACGAATCTACAATCTTAAGCATATCTACAACATAAGTATATCTACTATCTCTTAATTGCACTAAGCATCATGTTTATGTAAAGAGAACAAAGAAGGGTTATCATCCAATGTGAAGCATTGTCATGTATAACCCTAAATAGATATGCTATAGGGTTGTATTACATCTTTTATTATGCCCTGAAGAAATTGAGGATACCACTCAAAATCCAACTAACCACTGCTAAGTCGAAATCAGTGCCATACAAGATCTAGGAAGAGTCGGACTCCTAAGATCTTCTCCACCCCTAGTCAGTACGGTTCTGCCATAGCGACACATAAGGTCAAGCTGCTAACAGCCTAGTCCGTCCTTAGTACAGGTCACGACACTAGTGAAAGGAGGTGGTTACGCATACCCTACCATCCGAGGTACAACCGTAGTTGTCCTCCAATCTTGTCACATATATAATCACAGAGACACGAATGCAACCGTTCTCAATCACTTCAGATGTATGAGGCATGACCATAGCCAACCTCCACAATCTGCATTGTGGATGACACGGATATATCCTCAACTTGCCACCCCCACATACTCAACTATATGTGCTTCGTGTTTCCCTTAGGAATACTCATTTCACCATCTAGCAAATTCTGACACTCAGATGGATCTATGGCACATGGCGCTACATGATTAGAGTTTCACTTTATTATTTATACCAATTAGGTGAATTAAGGCTGCATCAAACAAGTGGACATACAAACCCTAATTCACTTCTAGAAAGCATATAAATATCATAACTTTGAAAAGATATAAAACATGTGAAACATAATTTCTCATCTCATCATCACATGGTACTATTCACTTTCCATTCATGAGGCCACACTAGTCATCATACTATCACAAGATAATAATCTTTTTCACAATATCATAGGGTATCAACCCTTATCAGCACAAGAGGATTACACCTCATTCAGGGCTCAACCATGCCCAAAGGTCATTAAGACTGTCATATTATTCCCTGCAAGATCATCATTATCTTTGCATGTTATATAACAAGGCTCAACAACATCACTTATATATAATACACCAGATCAACACAATATTGCATTAATGAGCTAGGTGATATTCATAAACAATCATAGCAGGGTTATATTAACATTAAGAACATTCCTTAGTTACATCAACATGCAATGAATCTAGATATGATTAACTCTCATCATATTCATAATTCACATGTTTAGCATAAGAAAGTATCAACCATGTGGCTATGATAACCACCAATTAACATACCAAGGTTATGATCATGTTAAGGAGGTTATTCCACCATCATTCCATCATATAAGAATGTTAAACATGAATACTCATCTTTATCTATTTGCATTAGAGTTAGATTCAAAATGATAAATTATATCAATGTTACTAATAAACACTTATACCCAAACCCTAACTCATGACATTCCCATTGGATCATGGATGCATAAGGTGAAGCATCACCATCACATTCCATACTATTCTCAAGTATGAACCCACACATAAATCAAGGTGTAACCATTGGGTTATAGCATACTAAGATTTCGGCAACAATAACAAAGTACTCCATGATTGTATTAGTCATTCAAGGACTATTCATACCCAATCACCATCATTTAGTTATATTAAAGCTAGGTATAACAAGCTATACCTCATTAGGGTTACATATCAACCCAATATGGTTATCATACCTTCCATTCATATGAGTGAATAGGTAAGACTACCTTATTAAGGGTAACCATCCATTTGTTCCATCATCATTCAACCTGTATCACCATACCACAATGTATCCCAAAACCATTGGATGTTTAAAAGGTAAGACCTTTGGTTGTTTACATAAGTAAACACCTTGGATAAACCACCTATTAAGTCCTTGATTTGTTCTTTAGAAAGAGTCATCATATAACCCTAGGAATCCCTTGATTAACAACACAAAAAGTTCCATTGAAAGTAGGGTAAAACCAATCGTTCATTTAAAACAAGCCATCCATTGTCAACAACTAAGCTCCTTCATTTGATCATATAAAGGAAACCATCTAAATCCCATTATTAGGACCAACGTATTACATTATCCATCATTCTGCTTTATTTGATAAATACATTTGATCTTGACCATTGGTTCAAGTTCATATATGAAAACCATCAATTACAGTATAGGTCTGACCATTGCATCAAGTAACCCAAGAAACCATTGGTCTAAGGCTTAATTGATGCTAAAGCTATATGACTAACTCACCATAGATTGTAGGGACCTGACCAACCAATAATAGTGATCATTAAATCACTATATGTTGTTAGATCAACCCTATATTCATTATTCAACATCAAATATTAAGCTAATGTCGTCATTGATTGATAACATCGGTAGGGTACTTAATGGTTGATCATTAAACTTATAATTGGTCCAAAACCTAACCTAAGGGGGTGACCATAGGTTTTCACCATCCTTTGACACCCTTGATCACGACCATCAGTTCTTATGAAGACAACACCATAGGGTTGTTGCAATGGTACCATCATCGGGTCATGGTTTATAGAAGAAATCAACTTTAAACCCTAAAATTGACCATTGTTTGATAGGTTCTTAGCACCATAGGTTGTCAAAAAAACCTGATCCAAGTCATATTATACCTTATTAATAACATACACGTGATCACAAGTTCATCTAGAACTGAAATCAGAACAGGGAACATTATAAAAATCAAAATCCAAGTCAAGCATAGCTTTTTAGTGCATGGATCATCATTTTCAAGAAAGAACATGATCTAGAAAGCTTATGGTAAGTGATACACGTGGAGCAAGTTATAAAACTTGCCTATAATGAGAAGATAAAACCCCACATAGAATAAATCGCAAGAAGGTAGGGTAGAAAATCCAAGAATAAGATATGAATTCGTCCATCTAACACCTTTCTTCATCAAATGAGAAACCCTAAGCATAAGGAGCAAGAAAGGTAGGGTTTTAGAGGTTTAGAGAAATTTATACCATGTAACAGCAAGGTTACAACCTGGAGGAAGGTCTAAGGAAGGAGAAGAGAAATAAAAAAAAAAGAAGTAAGGAAATAAACAACTTGCCTTGGTCGAATTCCCTAGAAGATGACCTTGGAAACCCTAGGTAGGGCTAGATGGAGCCCTAGGAGACCTTCTTCTCCGAAAAGGGGTTATCTTATACCTTAGAGCAGTTGGTTACACAAAAAAACAGAGTGAATTCGTTGCTCCATGTTAAAGGAAAGAGAAAGCAAGCATAGTTTCGTATTTGGGGAAGGAAGAGGCAAATATAGCCCATGGATAAGGATAGAAGCAAGCATGAGGTGTAAAAGTAGCTTCCCCATGTGTTTATGGCCTTAAACTATTGAGAATATACAAGCACACACACAAGAAGATCCCCCACCATTCCTATTAACCTTATTATATTTCCTTTGTCGAAATTCCCAGCCAATCACATAATTCCTTAGTTGATAGCTACTAAAAGTAGCTCATCTATGAAGGGGTAAACTCTAAAATACCCTTGATGAAAACACCTTCAAACCATAGGTCAACTAGGAGCCCCATGGCTCAAAAATCTCAAAAATGATAATATAAAACCTAAGGTACATAATGTATATGACAAATTGCAAAGAAACCCCTCAATTGGGTAAATTGTAGAAAAGTCCAAAATGTACAGAAAATTGCATAACTTGCTCAAACAATGTCCAAATTGGACCAAATTTTAAAGTTAAGCTTGTATTATGATTTAAAACATAAAAAAAGGTTAGATTAGGGTTATAAGCATTCAATTATGGGAATTAAGCTCATTCAACTCATTAAGCAAGTTCAGGGGCCTTACAACTATAAACCCCTAACAGGGATTTTGCCTCCAAAATCTAAGGTAAACAAACATGGGTACTTCTTTTGCCCCTCATCCTATTACTTTCACATGGTTACATGAATATCATGGTGATGTCATATCATTCATACATATATCCTCTTGGGTCAGCACAAAAATCCCCACCTAAGAAGACATTCTCATTATTGAATGTAGAAACTTGTTGTGTCATCTGTACAACTCTAGTAGTAATGTTCAACTTTAAATTCTAGCTATCATCCTAAAATTATATCTATTGTATCAACACATTACTCAAAAGTCATACTTTCTAGCTTTTTACCAATCATGGCATGTATCCCACACCATTCCTTGAAGCATAAAAAAAGGCAATATATCCATCTTTTTTTATATACTGACACTAGAACTCTTGTCAGTTCTTTTTTCAACATCAAAAGAAATGTCAATGCTGGCTAGCTGTCATTCCATACAAGGAAACATCATTCCTAGTCAACCTTGTTAGGGGTGAAACAACAACACTATGTTCACCTTACTAGGATTTACACAACCTACTTAGAAGACATATCATGATCCCATAAAGAAATTTAATCAACCCCATCTCACTCTTGTTCAACTTGTTCTCATAGCTATTGTTGCTTCGGCAACCCTAAGGTTTTTGAAGAAATATTGATCATATTTTTTACCATATTTGAAATACTTTGGCATGTCATCGTTCAAAGCTTGCTACAACTTGTAAGACATTACTTGAACACTATGCTCCTCATATTCGTAAATTATATTAGTACATTGGTTAGTCTAAAGGACATAACTCTAAACTCATCATGGTCATGTGAATTATGTCATCCAATCTAACTCTTATGCATTGATATTTGATCATAGATTTATCTTAAAGGAACACAATATCACACATCTATTAACCAACAAACCATCTATCCTTGATAGTGGTCTTTCCCAGCTATCACTGAACCATACACAACATTATAGAATCACTTTTGTTTTTCCTTCCAAACAACATTTAGAGGGTCATCATTAACTCTCTCTCCCTCTCTCTCAATGGAAGAGGAATTCTTGGAATGTTCATTTAATAAACATCTCCAACCTTCACATATTTATCATATTATTAATACATCTTAGATACTAGGATTCATTACATTGGTATACACCTCATGTGCTATAAGAAACTCACATCCTTATATCATCTACTTTTACCAACATAACAAATATCAAGACATATAAGAGGAGTCTTCCTAATTATTAGAAGGTTGAAAAGCAAAATCATCACAAACTTTATGATCGTGGAACCATAGTCTAAACAACCTTGTTCTATAATTAGATATACAACCTCATGTTTAGAATGAATCCACACATACCAAGTGACAATGATCCGCTTAAAAGTTGTGCCCTAGAAAGGAAAGACACAAAGGGGAAACACATTTCCCATGTCATAGCAGAATTATGCAAGGGTCACTAGTAAAAAGGTAACCAATTCTATTTTCATTATACGAGTTACAACTTCTTATGTATCATTTTTTCCTTTTCATTTTGGGTTTCTTTCCATTAACATAGTAATCATCATGATTAACATATCTCATTACTCCTTCTTTGATCACTATTTATCCCCCTAGGGCGTGTTCTCTTATTTTATTATGTTTTTCAACCACTTATCAATAGGTAAATCATCATATTCCACATTTTCTTCATTAAATAGGGATCATCTCCCTTAATTTCTTTCACATTCCATGCTGATTTTACATTAACACTTTCTTACACACATAGGTTCATCTGAGATTAACTCAGGTTCCACCTTATTCCTTTGTCATTGTTCTCATTTATATTCTCATTTTATACTTATCATTGGAGTTATCTCCATATTATGTGGATTTAATACCTTGAAGCACTTTATAAGCATAGACTTATATGTCTTTTACTTTATTATCTTCATGAATCACATCTTCAAGAACTCCTCTTTTTCTTATTTGTATTCAGATTTAGATACCATGGTGTTGTATCTTTCTCTTATAGTTACCAAACATTCAAGTTTTGTCCATAGGTTGTCACCATCATTTGACACCCTTGATCATAACCATCAGTTGTTATGAAGACAACATCATAGGGTTGTTGCAATGGTACCATCATCGGGTCATGGTTTATAGAAGAAATCAACTTTAAATCCTAAAATTGACCATTGTTTGATAGGTGCTTAGCACCATAGGTTGTCAAAACAACCTGATCCAAGTCATATTATACCTTAGTAATAAAATACACATGATCATAGGTTCATCTAGAACTGAAATCAGAATAGGGAACATTATAAAAATCAAAATCCAAGTCAAGCATAACTTTCTAGTGCATGGATCATCATTTTCAAGCAAGAACATGATCTAGAAAGCTTATGGCAAGCAATAAACGTGGAGCAAGTTATAAAACTTGCCTATAATGAGAAGATGAAACCCCACATAGAAAAAATCTCGAGTAGGTAGGGTATAAAATCCAAGAATAAGATATGAATTCATCCATCTAGCACCATTCTTCATCAAATGAGCAAACCCTAAGCATAAGGAGCAAGAAAGGTAGGGTTTTAGAGATTTAGAGCAATTTATACCATAGAAAAGCAAGGTTCCGACCTAGAGGAAGGTATAAGGAAGGAGAAGAGAAAGAAAAATGAAGGAAGGAATAAAAAAACTTTCCTTGGTCGAAATCCCTAGAAGATGACCTTGGAAACCCTAGGTAGGGCTAGATGGAGCCCTAGGAGACCTTCTTCTCCAAAAAGGGGTTATCTTATACCTTAGAGCAGTTGGTTACACACAAAAAAAACAGAGTGAATTCGTTGCCCCATGTTAAAGGAAAGAGAAAGCAAGCATAGTTTCGTATTTGGGCAAGGAAGAGGGAAATATAGCCCATGGATAAGGATAGAAGCAAGCATGAGGTGTAAAAGTGGCTTCCCCATGTGTTTATGGACTTAAACTATTGAGTATATACAAGCACACACACACCAGCAGCTCCCCCACCATATCTATTAACCTGCTTAGATTTCCTTTGTCGAAATTCCCAGACAATCACATAATTCCTTAGTTGATAGCTACTAAAAGTAGCTCATCTGTGAAGGGGTAAACCCTAAAATACCCTTGATGAAAACACCTTCAAACTATGGCTCAACTAGGAGCCCCATGGCTCAAAAATCTTAAGAATGATAATATAAAACCTAAGGAACATAATTTATGTAACAAATTGCAAAGAAAACCCCTCAATTGGGTAAATTCTAGAAAAGTCCAAAATGTACAGAAAATTGCATAACTTGCTCAAACAATGTCCAAATTGGACCAAATTTGAAAATTAAGCTTGTCTTATGATTTAAAAACATATAAAAATGTTAGATTAGGGATATAAGCATTCAATTATGGTAATTAAGCTCATTCAACTCATTAAGCAAGTTCATGGGTCTGACATAAAATGAACTATTGATCTTGGCATCGAGATACATGCAGATCCAAATATGCAAATTGTAGCATACTCAGATGCTGACTAGGGATGTTGTCCCTTAAAACGACAGAGCACAAGCTAGAATTGTGTACTTCTAGGGAAAATTTGTGTGTCATTGTCATCCAAGAAGCAGACTATAGTGGCAAAGTCTAATACAGAAGCTGAATATCGGTCTCTCTCTCAAATAGCAGCAAAATTAACCTAGTTTTATCAACTATTCAAAGACATCCATTTTCAACAAAATAAACCAACAACTTTGTACTATGAAAATCTCAACACCTTATAATTACTAGTCAATCCAGTTCTTCATGCTTGAACCAAACACATTGATATTGACTATCACTATATACGAGAGAAAGTTGTTCTAGGACACATTGTGATAATGTATGTGTCTTCTCAAAACCAATTGGCAGGCATATTCACAAAGGCAGTTTAGAAGAACATATTCCGCCATCTTGTTCACAAGCTTGGGCTTCCATTCTCTCAACACAAGCCTATCGGGGGGTGTTGAAGTATATGCAGCTAGCTGTTCGAGGCTTTGCCTGAATGAATATATATGTACCTTAGTTTGTGAATGTGTGCCCTGTTTAGGCCGACCGGTGTGGTTGCCCTTTCTATTATCTATAACTACATGTCATAGACCTATGGTTGATTGCTTGAGACCCAAGTAACACCATTAAATGTAAATGAATCTTTTGTATAAATATATGATGTCCTGCACAAGACCAAGGTGCAAGAGACATCCTTCCCCCCTCCATGTCAAATTTCAAATAATTTCTATTATTCTTATGACTTTCTAGATTTCCGTCATGATAAAAGGCTTGAAAATGTTCATCTTTCTTGCAAGAGAATTGCCATATGGTGAATGCGATATTACAAGGATTGAAATTAGTTTATTTCTCTTATGTGGGAGTTTCTTTATGATGGAGATAATAATATTCGGCATGCCAATGGCTAGCATACCATATGATTTGTTGCCTTACAGTTTTGGGTTGTCCAAACTACTATGGTAATAGCCAAACAGTTCATCATTCCATGCAAGCATCCTTGAGGAGATAGTTTGGAAAGATGTGTTTGGGTGGGTGGCCACTACTTTGATCATCTGCTTGTATGCAGTTTTGGCCATGGATCTCTCCTTCATGGCTCAAATCCCAGACTATCTTCAAATATCTTCACTTGCTCAAATCTCTCCTTCAAATAAGAGATTGTCATATCCACAACTACTAGAAAGTAATTCACTCAAAAAGACTCTTTCTCTGATTGAATAATATCATCATCATCATTCTCATCAAATTTTCTTTTCCTAACAATGTGATGCTTAACTTGAAAGTTGGCTCAGCATTCATCTCAGAGGCAATCTCAGTAGCGACAACAATACTAGAAGCAAATCCTTCATCTATGTATTTCTCAAGAAAAGACACTATATCTTTTAATAACTTAACAGTAGCATCAATGTAAACAGATTTAGATTGCAACTTCTTACTTCATATATTAACAATATATAAAATATCATGCCAAATAACAATACTCAATAGAAACTCAAAACTTTTGATCGATTAAAGTAGACTGTTTGCTTCACTTTGTGTCTTAGCATCATCACAAGACTTGGATAATTCCAATACAACCAATCTGATTTGAGGATCTTGAAATCTAATAGCTTTGACACTTTTAATATGACTCTCCCAATGAGTATTGGACAATGATTTAACAGTCAAACATGAGACATTGTCAAACAAACATTTCCACCTTTTCGGAGAACTTACAAATAATGTATATATGCATTGTATAATTTCAAAAAATGAAATAGCCAGAACACAAGAATGAGCCATATCACTAACAGTGAGATTAAGACTATGACAAGCACAAGGCATATATAATGCTCTGGGATTTATCTTGAGTAACCGCTTTTGCACACCTTGGTGTTTTCCCTTCATATATTTCTATCTTGTTTTCTAGAAGAAACACATTCAATAGAACAAACATAGAGTACTATTTTGCCTCTAGATTTGCATAGTCATGTACTATTAGATTGTTAAATGTCAGTAGATATTCGATAACAGTCATATTAATTTAATCCATCTAACAACTACTCCCTGTCACCTAAATGCATATGCGATAGTACTAGTACATAACCGACCTTTAGTGTCGATTATTTAAGGCCTTTAGTGTCGGTTTTTAAGTGACACCTATGTGGGTGTCGCTAAAAGCCCAACTGTTACGTGTTGGTTCTCAAACCGATGCCACAACCCTTCGCGTGCCACCGAAAACGTGCCAGTAGGGGGTATAGGCGTCGGTTATTAGCTTTGAAACTGAAGCCATATACCTTCGCGCCACAGAAAGGGCGCCATCTGGAGCACTATCGGCGTCGGTTTATTAGTGATAACGGACGCCATCTCACCCGCTGCCATGGCCGTGCTGGCCAGCACGGCCATGGAGTCTGGTCCGCTACCACGGCCGTGCTAGCCAGCACGACCGTGGTGTCTGGCCCGCTGCCACGACCGTGCTGGCCAGCACGGCCGTGGTGTCTGGCCTCATTAGGGAAATCGATGTCGGTTACTAGTAGGGCAACCGACACTGTAACCATTTTTCATCAGTTTTAGAAAAGAAACTGATGCCACATATGATGAAAAGACATCGGTTGTTAACATTAACCGACGTCATATCCCCTGACAACATAGTCAAATAGACGTCGGTTTTAAGTGCAAAACCGCTGCGGAATGTCTTTGGTGTCGGTTTTTTTAAATAACTGACGCCTATGTTTTGATTTTTTTTTCTTATCAATTTGAGGCCTGATGTGGCTGGTCGCAGGATGAGAACCTGTAGTTCAGTGGAACTAAACTGCAGGTTTATGACATCCATTGATATCAGCCAACAACAGGACACAAACCTACAAAATTAACATGATGGACAATATTATATATATGTGATTCACACTCATGTATAAGAAAATGTAATTCATATTATTTTTTCATCACACAGATGTAGAAACCAGTAGCAACCTGCAGTTCCATTTATTTCATCTCTTTTCACATTCAGACACATGTAGAAACATTCATGTATTGATGATTTTCACACACATATGACAATTCATAAAAAATCATTCACATTCACACAAAATTAATTATGAGAACAAAGTTATTCTTTATTCATCATTGTCATCATTGTCATCATTGTCAACAAAATTATATTTGAAAATTCCCACTCTTTGCAGGGCTTTTTCCCAATCTTCTCTTACAACATCTAATTCATCTCTCGTATAGGGAGCATGTACATCGAAACGCTTTGCACCTGTGTTGAAGTCCTCAGTTTTAAAGACCTACAAAGAGAATGATGTATATACATAATTATAATAATATATAATAAGATTCATATATTTCATATTATCTAACAAGACTATGTATAATACATGTTGTATGTTATCGATTTCCAATACGGCATGTTTGATGATTAGGTCCATAAATCACATCACATAGTAGGCACATGCCCAACCGTTGTCTTGTGTAGCACACTATAAATTGAAACATACAAAATATTAAAAAATACAAATAAGCACAGTTCACATAAATAATATATACATTGGAGTCAGGAAATTACTTTCACATTCTCCCAAATGAGTGTCTGATTTTTTTTCCTGGGGACCTTTCCTCCAGCTTTTTTGTACTCTTGTAAAGCCCTATATATGTTAATGTAACACATTAAATTGTATAATTAAATAGTAATGCAGTAACAAATGTTAACAAATATAAAAACATAAAATATTTCTCATGAGAATAATGGCCTTTTAATTGCATGTCCATATAATACATCCAACTCACTCCCCGTAGGATCTAGATAATAGATGGTGAATGTCTTGGGGACAATAACTAATAACTACCAATTCTTAGCACTACAGGTAAGAAAGTAGAAAATTAATAACTCAATATCCGCAATAAAAATGTAATTTGCTTAAGTCCAAATCACAAGCAAAGTAAACTTACTCGACATTGAATGGAGCTATTATCACCGTCTTATTATTTTTACCAAAATATTCAAAAGCATCACAGCAGTATGAAGTAACTGAATACAGGACTGTATCTACAAGATTAATCAAAGATGGAACCAAAAATCCCACATGGGAAAACCCAAAATATGTACATGTCTTGTGTAAGTGGCTGCAAAACATGTATTATGTATGCATTAATATATAAGAAACCAGATTTCCATATATAAAACAAGGTATATGGATGTATAAATCAGATTTCTGTATGCATTAATCTCACCATATCCACAGCTCTATCATAGATGTGTTCAGCCATTCATAACTAAACAACTCCAGAATATCTTGTATAAATATGTTGTTTCTGAATGTTTGACCTGCATTAATACGTATCCAGAACTTCTATTACGTATGCTAAACTTGTATATATAGATTGTTATCGTATGATTTACCTACAACATTCTCTGGAATAGTAGCATTTATAGGGCAATTTGGATTATGTTCGCTAATCCATACTGCCACACTCCTACAATTAGGACCTATCGAGGCGTGTAGGTCCCCTGGAAGCCAACTTGGTAGTCGAGGAGCTGGAGGCCGAGATGTAGCGGGTCTCATCTTTTTGACCTATATATATAATTTCATATCAATTGACTCATATATATACACACTAAAAAATTAAAGTAATGAAAATTTATCATACAATATCAGTATAGAGGACATCCGCTTCGGGCCACAGTATCACTCCGCCTACTACCTCACCAAGTGTTTCAGCATCTGGGTGTGCATGAGGCAGTATAAGATTCATCCATCCAGGGAGTATATGTATCGGGCTCACATGTACCATGCCATCCAGTACTAGACTCCCATGAAACATGCATCCTTTAAGGGGTGGGTAAGCCGATGCCTCTGCAACGATATATCCTTCACTTTTTAGTCGGCATGGCTTCAACCCCTACAAATTTACGTAAACAATGTTATATGCATATATACACAAACATATCATCTTGAACAGACTAGCTATTATATATGTCATAAAAATACTTACAGAGGACGTGCTAGGTTGTGGGTCTATAGGATTACTCCCAACCTCTGCAGTACGAGCAGTAGGAGAAGAGAGGTCTTCCACAGGTACTATCTGAGTGGCTGCAGTCTGAAACGCTTGCCACTTGTTAATTGCTTCATGGAGTCTTTTATCAAGTACTTCCTCGACTCTCCTATCAATTAAGGAATCTACATATACATGGATAAAAGAAATGCTAGTTTCTGATTATTGAATTCCCTTTTGCAATAACGTTCTAAAATAAGAATAAGTTACCTCAGCTTGTGAAAGTCCCACTTTTGGGACAGGTTTGTGTTGGGATGGCCCAAAGAACACTTTGATGCCCACACCAGCGCCTGCACCCCTTATACATCCAGGATGCTCTGGGTTACCCAGAGCAACTGTCAGTTCATCCCTTTTGCCCTGAGGGATGAACTTCCCTTCTTCCTCTACTCGTGCAACTCCCACTAATCACCATCAACAAAAATTCGTAAGTAAACATAACAATAATCAATATCGATAGATTGCTCTAAGAGTTGATTTGTACCATTTTTGCAGTCGCCTCAGCGGTTTCGGGATTCGGTATATCTCCCTTCTTGTTTTCCTCCCAGCTATCCACATAGCATGGTGAGGCAGAGGTACGGGAGCAGCAGTAGAGGACTCTGCAGTCTCCTGAGTAGAAGTAGGCTGAGTAGACTCAGCCTGTAGTCTTTGGCGAACGCCTGCATATCCTGTTACAACCCCAATTTTTGGGATCATCTGGTGAGAAATGTAATTTATCATATTAAAGATAATTGAACAAAGAATGGTATAATTTGTTTTGAAGACATGGATTTCATTTACAATAGCCTTGATGTTTGTGTTGTGGGCTTTATCGGCTATTGGGCCCAAATAACAAGGAAATTCAATTAGTGAATGAATAATTGGATTTTTGAGAAAAGAAAAATGTGGAAACCTCTAGAAGGAAAATCCAAAGAGGGATTTCATGCCTCTTGGGTTCCTTGGGATCCAAGGAGTCCAAAATTACATAAAGAGTGCAATAAGAAAAGAAAAGATCAATTAAGTATTTCTTTATTAAGAAAGAAATTGAAAATAATGATAAAATGCAGAAAATGAGTGGAAAGAGGCATAAAAGAGATTTCTTGGTGGAATTTCGTATCCATGAGGTTTCTAATATGAAAAGGGATGCCAATGAGGAAAATAAAAGAGAAATAAAGAGAAATCCTCAAAAAGAGTTATTTTAATGAGAAATAAACAAGATAATGTGAAATAATGAATAAAGATGCATCTAGAAGGATAATAAGTATCCAATAAAAAGAATTTCGAAATAATGGAGTGTCTTGGGATCCAAGGAGTCCCAATAAAGAGGAAAGAAAGTGAGAATGCCAAAATTGCAAAATAAAATGATAATGTGATACATTATTAATGAATTTTGTGTTGTTTTTCAAAAGGTGGTATTTTCTATTAAAAGGAAACATGATTTCGTGACAAATAACTTAAGGAGAAAGAATAAAGAGGATAAGAAATAGGAATTTCGAATTCCATCCATGCAACAAGGAACATCAAGGAAATAAAAGTTAATGAAGAGAGAGAGAGATGGTTGCTTCACAACCAAGGAAAGTGTATTTCCTTTTGAGTTGGGACTTGAATCCTCATGAGGCATGCCTTAGGGATTCATACTCCACCCTCTATAAAAGGGGAAAACCCTGGTCGAGGTCCAGGGAGAAATCCCACACAACTCTCTCCTTTCTCCTTCTTCTTTGCACATAAACATTAACCAAGAAGCATGGGGCTTTCTCGGGGGAAAGTAGTGGCTGTAACGGGATCTCCAGGGAGGCAGGAAGTGTCCACAAGTATCTAGGGTGGTCAACCACCTCTTCCTTGCCAACCACCGCCGTGCAGCACCTGTAGCTTGGTTGCCCGGCCGGCCGCAGATTACAGGCACGACCAACATGAGCCAGCCGCCCAGGCTACGAGCGGAGGGCACTACCAGAAGCGTGAAGGATCCACGGAGGGAGGAGGACCTTTCTTGACGTCTTCCTTGATGAACTGTTGCACCTACGCGACGCTGTAGTAGGTCGTCGGTCATCCATGGTGCCTGACTGTTGGACTTCTTTCTGACCGATCGGTCGTGTAGCAGACGTGCCCTCGCCTGCGTGGGGCATGACGGAGGAAGGGAGGGGCACCATGGTGGCCGTCGAGGTCGGAAGGAGGCAGTTGGGCAGTGCCCGATGACTGCTGCAACGGCAGCGTAGGGTTGTGCAAGGTGGGAGACGACCAAGTCACATCAGACGATTATACCCTTCAGCGTATCAAAGAACCAACGACTCAAGTGGAGGGTGAAAGGGTCATTTCGTTATATTCCCCAAAAAGCAAACGTTGCATGGAGCGGGGTGACGTGGCACTCCCGGATTGGTCAAGTAAGTGGATTAATATAAAAATCATATCTTTTTATTTTTAACTCCGATGGTAGCAAATAATATATGCATTTTGCTCAGAAAAATGAGAGGAATTCAATAAAAATATGTTTAGAAGCTAATTCCTCTTTATATTCGAAAAGTAGTGTAAATTATCATCTTTAATGAATTAAAGATTAAGAAACCCTATTTTGAAATGAATAAAGTGTTTAATAGGGTTTAATGGATCATTATGATTGATGTTAACCTCTTAAATGTAAAAAGGTATACTATGTTAAAAAAGGACGAACTTTGCACATTATTTGTCTAATTTAGAGTTTATGTGCTTAAATACACTTGAAATTTGAAAAGGACATAAAGTTATCATCTTTAATGATTTAATTAAGGAAAAACCCTTAGTTTTGATGATAGATGGACTTAATGACGTTATTTGGATAATTCAAGAAAAATAGGATCTAAAAAGATGATCTTTTTATATAATTGGCTTAATTTAGGGTTTCGTGCATGATTATGCATTAATGAGCTTGAAAACCCTAATTTAGGAGAATATGTCTTTTAATTGGTTTAATTGTTCAAATCCATGAATGAATAGGGATATGATGATCCTAAGTCAATTTGGGCATAAAAGACTATTAAAATGAATAGTTGAGCAATTAAGGTTCATATAAATAGAAAAGAGTATTTTAGGGTTTGTTGACCTAAAATGGATAAAGTTTGAGGAATGGATCTAAGAAACCCTAATGAAGATTAATGAAACCTTAATGCGGATTAGAAACACTAGAAAGAGAATCCAAGCCAATAAAGTAGATTCTTGATAAAGTGTGTAATAAATAGAGTACATATTCTTTTCAGGAATTATGTGATGATTGAATTACTTGCTTGGAGCTGTTGATTAGTTTGATGGTATATACATGAAGTATATGTTGAATAATCTGCATGACTCATCAAATCAGGTATGTGGTTACGCTTATGAATAATCGCTCTAGTTTCACGGCGATTCCCGAAGTTTTAATCGGTTGCTTGGAATTAACTGTTGGATGTTTATTTATTTCATGCAACTATAAAGTGACTATGAGTATCACTATAAATGTGAGTATATAACTGACTAGATTCGAGTCCACCTCTATTGCTTTGAAAAGGCTAAAAAAGGGGGTAATCCTAGAGCAAGGTCTAGGTTATCGAGTCTTAGAAACTGGGCTACCTACGTGTAGTGCCATGAGACTCATTAGCCTGCCATGAGTTAAGGAGTGGGCTACTTACGAGTAGTGCCATGTGACTCAACCCTAGAAATTGGTTCACCTATAGGGGGATCATGAGGGGTTTAATGGGGACAACATAGAGGATAGGGTACTCTTGGATCGCAGAGTTATATCTAAAATGTAATCGTGGTTGTTAACTGATTACATTGTTAACATATTTACATGATTATTGTTTCCCCCACATACCAGCTTCGGCTGACCGACGTTTTGTTTGTCGGCGTTTTAGGTACAAGACAAAAGGACAAATAGTAAATCGCCATATTCTGAAATACATAAAGTAAAATACAAGGAGGATTAGTTAGAGTAGAATCCTTAAGTGGATAGAAGTTTAGAGATCCAAGTTTTCAAAAAGGTATGCAAAAATTTATTTTCTTACAACTTTCAGCATAGTATGTTAAAATTTGATAATTATTCTTGGTTAATTGTCGAACCTTTGATCCGGAAGTCATGGGTGCGGCTTTGACCTCTCGGTCTCCCTTAATTGGGGGTTGTCGGGAGGTGTGGTCGTAACATTTGGTATCAGAGCATAGGTTCCACATTTAACCATTAATAATTATTAAATTTTACAAACTCCATAGAACCCAAGGGAGTTATTAGAGGATTATCCGAAAGACGGAGGTGTCTAGAAAAAGATCATGACCGGGGGCTAGCAATATTTTCCTCCGCACCGCTAGTCAGAATACGAGGACTCCCAGATCTGTGTGACTGTCTGGCCAAAATCTTAGGGTATGAATGGAAATAAGATACCTTTAGGATTTCTCTCATCTTGTTCATCCCTTCTCAACTCAATTTCTGTGAAGGACCTTAAGGATTAGGGTTTTCTCTCTTCTCCTCACCCTCTTGAGGTATGGGTAAGGTTGATAAGGATTAAGGAATCCTCCACCAAATTAATAAAAAGCATGTAAATAAGATGTCATGGACATAAGCTTAATAGAGTAACCGTAAATGAATAGATACATGCTTAGGTCGTATGACATGAGTTGTCATTGCCCTCAGGAGAGACCTAAGGCTAGACCTTCTTATCAGGATGAGATAGTCTTGGAGGTAGAGACCTCCATTAAATGTAGAGACCTAGTACATCCTTTGAGGATGATCTTAACCCTAAGTGAAGGTTAGAGATGATAGGATGTCATGCCTTGGATGCCTTATAAGCCATGAGGAGTTGGGTGACCGAGTACCTTTAGCGACCCAACCCTGGGAAGGATCGAGCAGGTTAGAGTGAAGGATAGCTCCTACATAGATGAGGTTAGAGAGAACCTATAGTTACCCTTTGGGCTTGGGCAAGTAAGGTAAAGCTTGGTGAAACCCTGGTTAAGAGATCATGGAATAAGCATAAAGGGCTATGAATGATATTGAGCAAACCTAAGTTTGAGCATATGCTTCACCTATGTGAAGGTATGCTAGTGAAGCTTGATCCTTCATGGAGAAAGGACATCTGGTAGTAAGGTTGGATGTAGAGTTAGTTCTAGAGAGGAAAGTGGGACTCAAGCAAGAAGGTTGGAAACCTAAAATCCTGAGATGTGAGGAACAGTGGAGAGTCGAGAATGATGCGACCTAGGTGGATGATAGTGGTTGCATCATGCATGATCCCTGGAGGCTGATGATATCCTGGTTGCCTTTAGAGGAACCAAACCTTAGAGAAAGAACGATGCTTCTGGTACCTATGTTCCTATGGTATAAGTGGTTACCCGCTGAGATGAGTCAAAGAGTGCTTTAGGCCCTGAGGAGGTTTAAGTAACCAGTTGTGAGGCTTTATACCTAGTTGGTTGCCCTGGAAGAGGACTCAACTCCAAAGTGTTGCTCGAGTAGAAGGATCATGGAAGTACATGACATATCTTGAACATGCTTGATTCATAGTTAAGAGTTTGAACATGCAGTTGAATACCCAAAGGAGAACCTAGGGTTCCTAGGCCTAAGAGGGGAAGTAGTGTATCCGAGGCTCATGATGAGATTTGAGTCTCTATAGTTTCGAGCATGGTACTCCTCATGTGTATAGGTAAAGGAAAATCCCTCACGTTAAGGGTATGTTTGATGAACCCCTCACAACTAAGTTGATCTAATGTTGAAGAAAGAGAACAAGTATGACCTAGCACGGTTTAATAGGTGGTCTGCTTGTGCCTTAGTAGCTGTTGGGTTAGGCGTGCTCATGTGAATGCAAACCTAAGGACGGTTGAGAGCTGGTTGTCAAGAGTTGTAGTTTCCTCCCATCCTGGGAGAGGGACCCTTTTGTAGGGTGTATACCAATTTTTTAACCTAGAGAGGTTTCACAGGATCTTGAGAAGCTAAGTGAATGAACCTATAGACCCATAAATAACCATCTCTATGTGCATGTGGATGTGTTACCATGGAGGTAACCGGTATGGGGCTCGACCAAGGTAGGCGGGATGCCATGACCCTTATGAAAGGATGAAAGTCAGCCCATGAATGCAAGAAGAGAGATGATGAATGGTTGGGTAAGGTTCTATGTTGGACATGTACAATAATAGAATCCTAAGTCTATCCTAGGGTCAGGTAGGGATAAGACTGATGGAAGAAGGAGTTTCCTAATTCCCTTGTTGCACATGACCATAGGGTTAGGAGCTAACAACTATCATTGTCTGAGGGCCATGGGTTAGGAGATTGATCACCTTCATGAACTCATGGGACCCAAAGGGCAGATGAGTAGGGCACTCTCTGGATGCATAAGGGAAAAAGGGATGACCCCAAAAGTTCTGGCACCCTATAGACCTAGAGGAGACGACCAAGGATTGTGTTTAGACCAAGTAGGGTTGAGACTAGTTTTTCATGAAAGTAATTTTGATATCATGATGTTTGTGATGAAGAGACATAGGTGGCATGTTTCAACTTAGATTTGAAAGTGTACTGGCAAGGTGGGTTGTACCATTTCTACTCTTAGAACAAGAAGAACTCTGTATTTGGACTGCATCCAAATGCTTATTTCCTCTTGTTATGGGAGTCAGAGATAGGACAGTACGCATTCCATACACCAAGGATAAAAGATGATGTGAGTTCGAACGTTGCTCTGAGGTATGGGGATAGAGAAGATAACCTACCTGGTAAAGTGAATGATACATGGATGGTTTGCAAACACTAAAGAGAAATAAGGTAGTCATCTTAAAAGAATGTTTTTAGCAAGAGCTATGAGTTATACCAGGTCGAATTCAAAAACCAAGAGGTGAGTCTTACAAGGTTGAGGTTGATCACCATGTTGATGAGATCAGAGAGTGTACTTGGTGAATACAGACTTAGAGTCGAGATGAGATGATAAGTGGAATGCATAGAAGTGTATGTCTTCAACGTTACCTAATACCTAAGGATGTGAAGTGGTAATGGATGCTCTAGTAGCGATACATCTGACTAGTTTGACCAGAAGCTAGAAGAGGTTGTTTGGCTAACCCTAAGTTTAAAAAGGAGAGGTGTGTGGATAACACTCAGATGTAATAAGATTCGTTGAAAAGTTAAGGGTTGTTTGGTTAGCCAGTCTAGTCCTTGATGCAATGAAAGGATGGTGGTAGAACCTCAGATGCACTTCTTTGGAAAAGAAGGTGATGAAACCTCGACTAGAGTGGTTTAGGGTTCTGGAGGAATTGATCTTGAGGAATCATGATATACAGGAAATCATGATTGAAGATCACCATACACTGTGGTTCTACCAAGATAGTAAATGGAAATAGCACTTTGGATGCTTAAGATGAAGTTGCATATGGATTATGGCCATGCAAACCAGAAGGAGAAGGACGAACACCAGTAACCCAATAAGTTGAAATAAGGGATAAAGAGTTCCCGAGAGGGAATGGGAGTTCATCTCTATGGATGATGTGGAAAGTCTCCCCTTGACCAAGAAAGGTCACGAGGCAATATGGGTTATGGTAGATCGCCTTACCTAGATGACATAAGAAAGAAAGAGTTCTGTCGAGGGACAGATTTGGATGAACTACACATGAGAGAGATGGTTCAATGACACCATGATGTGAGTTCAAAGGTTCTTGAGTTTTCACTTCCATAAGGTGGAAGTAGGTACATGAAGAACTCGATGTTAGTACAGTTTATCACCCCTAACTAATGGTTAGTATGATCCAGACTAAAGGGACTGATGAGGAAATATGTGCTCGATTTGGGGTGATAGTTAGGGATAGTTTTTGTCCTATGAAAGATGTGAAGATCACCACCATAGCCAGCATCGGGGTTTATAAGAAGCTATGTAAGGGAGGTTGTGTCAGTCACCACTTCAGTAAGGTGATGTTGGTGAAAGGACCACATGATGGTTAGAAAAGGACCACAGTGTGTGTAGATGAAGTCGCTTTGATCGTGTAATGGCTGAAAGGAGCCTAGCGATGACGAAAGTCATGAACAGATGCAAAGTAGACTGACATACAATTCACTGTGGGAGAATATGTGACATGAAAATCCGACCCCTCTAAGTTATAACTAAGAGAGCTGAGTCCCCAATGCATGGGTTCTTTTGACATGGTTTGCTGGAGAAGGTTAAGTTTGACCTTACCCTCAGGATAAAGTAATGTGTGATGAGTTCCATGTGTCCAATTTAGAGCACTATGTGAGGTACCCCGACCATGTGCTGAGCAATGAACCTAGTGAGCCCCAAGGGAGGCTGACATGGCCTGAGTCACCTGTGCAGTTTATAGATGTCGGGATGAAAGGACTCAGAGAAAAGAATATGTGATGATAAAGGTTCTGTGGAAGCGCCATGAGTACGGTAAAGCCACATAGGGGCCAATGATGGACATGGAAAAGTCTTATCCTGAATTGTTTGTTTGCTTGATGGAATTTTGAGGACAAAATTCCTATAAGAGGGAAGGATGTTAAAACCCAATTTTTGGGATCATCTGGTGAGAAATGTAATTTCTCATATTAAAGATAATTGAACAAAGAATGGTATAATTTGTTTTGAAGATATGGATTTCGTTTACAATAGCCTTGATGTTTGTGTTGTGGGCTTTATTGGCTATTGGGCCCAAATAACAAGGAAATTCAATTAGTGAATGAATAATTGGATTTTTGAGAAAAGAAAAATGTGGAAACCTCTAGAAGGAAAATCCAAAGAGGGATTTCGTGCCTCTTGGGTTCCAAGGAGTCCAAAATTACATAAAGAGTGCAATAAGAAAAGAAAAAACCAATTAAGTATTTCTTTATTAAGAAAGAAATTGAAAATAATGATAAAATGTGGAAAATGAGTGGAAAGAGGCATAAAAGAGATTTCTTGGTGGAATTTCGTATCCATGAGGTTTCTAATATTAAAAGGGATGCCAATGAGGAAAATAAAAGAGAAATAAAGAGAAATCCTCAAAAAGAGATATTTTAATGAGAAATAAACAAGATAATGTGAAATAATGAATAAAGATGCATATAGAAGGATAATAAGTATCCAATAAAAAGAATTTCGAAATAATGGAGTGTCTTGGGATCCACGGAGTCCCAATAAAGAGGAAAGAAAGAGAGAATGCCAAAATTGCAAAATAAAATGATAATGTGATACATTATTAATGAATTTTGTGTTGTTTTTCAAAAGGTGGTATTTTCTATTAAAAGGAAACATGATTTCGTGACAAATAACTTAAGGAGAAAGAATAAAGAGGATAGGAAATAGGAATTTCGAATTCCTAAATATCCATGCAACAAGGAATATCAAGGTAATAAAAGTTAATGAATAGAGAGAGAGATGGTTGCTTCACAACCAAGGAAAGTGTATTTCCTTTTGAGTTGGGACTTGAATCCTCATGAGGCATGCCTTAGGGCTTCATACTCCACCCTCTATAAAAGGGGAAAACCCTGGTAGAGGTCTAGGGAGAAATCCCACACAACTCTCTCCTTTCTCCTTCTTCTTTGCACGTAAACCTTAACCAAGAAGCATGGGGCTTTCTCGCGGGCAAGTAGTGGCTGTAACGGGATCTCTAGGGAGGCAGGAAGTGTCCACAAGTATCTAGGGTGGTCAGCCACCTCTTCCTTGCCAACCACCGCCGTGCAGCACCTGTAGCTTGGCTGCCCGGCCGGCCGCAGGTTATAGGCCTGACCAACATGAGCCAGCCGCCCAGGCTGCTAGCGGAGGGAGGAGGACCTTTCTTGACGTCTGCCTTGCTGAACCGTTGCACCTACGCGACGCTACAGCAGGTCGCCGGTCATCCATGGCGCCTGACTGTTGGACTTCTTTCTGACCGATCGACCGTGTAGCAGACGTGCCCTCGCCTGCATGGGGCACAACGGAGGAAGGGAGGGGCACCATGGTGGCCGTCGAGGTCGGGAGGAGGCAGTTGGGCCGCACCCGATGGCTGCTTCAACGGCAGTGTAGGATTGTGCAAGGTGGGAGACGACCAAGTCGCATCGGACGATTATACCCTTCAGCGTATCAAAGAACCAACAACTCAAGTGGAGGGAGAAAGGGTCATTTCGTTATATTCCCCAAAAAGCAAACGTTGTATGGAGCGGGGTGACGTGGCACTCCCGGATTGGTCAAGTAAGTGGATTAATATAAAAATCATATCTTTTTATCTGTAACTCCGATGGTAGCAAATAATATATGTGTTTTGCTCAGAAAAATGAGAGGAATTCAATATAAATATGTTTAGAAGCTAATTCCTCTTTCTATTCGAAAAGTAGTGTAAATTATCATCTTTAATGAATTAAAGATTAAGAAACCCTATTTTGAAATGAATAAAGTGTTTAATAGGGTTTAATGGATCATTATGATTGATGTTAACCTGTTAAATGTAAAAAGGTATATTATGTTCAAAAAGGAAGAACTTTGCACATGATTAGTCTAATTTAGAGTTTATGTGCTTAAATACGCTTGAAATTTGAAAAGGACATAAAGTTATCATCTTTAATGATTTAATTAAGGAAAAACCCTTAGTTTTGATGATAGATGGACTTAATGACGATATTTGGATAATTCAAGAAAAATAGGATCTAAAAAGATGATCTTTTTATATAATTGGCTTAATTTAGGGCTTCGTGCATGATTATGCATTAATGAGCTTGAAAACCCTAATTTAGGAGAATATGTCTTTTAATTGGTTTAATTGTTCAAATCCATGAATGAATAGGGATATGATGATCCTAAGTCAATTTGGGTATAAAAGACTATTAAAATGAATAGTTGAGCAATTAAGGTTCATATAAACAGAAAAGAGTATTTTAGGGTTTGTTGACCTAAAATGGATAAAGTTTGAGGAATGGATCTAAGAAACCCTAATGAAGATTAATGAAACCTTAATGCGGATTAGAAACTCTAGAAAGAGAATCCAAGCCAATAAAGTAGATTCTTGATAAAGTGTGTAATAAATAGAGTACATATTCTTTTCAGGAATTATGTGATGATTGAATTACTTGCTTGGATCTGTTGATTAGTTTGATGGTATATACAGGAAGTATATGTTGAATAATCTGCATGACTCATCAAATCAGGTATGTGGTTACGCTTATGAATAATCGCTCTAGTTTCATGGCGATTCCCGAAGTTTTAATCGGTTGCTTGGAAATAACTGTTGGATATTTATTTATTTCATGCAACTATAAAGTGACTATGATTATCACTATAAATGTGAGTATATAACTGACTAGATCCGGGTCCACCTCTATTGCTTTGAAAAGGCTAAAAAAAGGGGGTAATCCTAGAGCAAGGTCTAGGTTACTGAGAGTTAGAAACTGGGCTACCTACGTGTAGTGCCATGAGACTCATTAGCCTGCCATGAGTTAAGGAGTGGGCTACTTACGAGTAGTGCCATGTGACTCAACCCTAGAAATTGGTTCACCTATAGGGGGATCATGAGGGGTTTACTGGGGACAACATAGAGGATATGGTACTCTTGGATCGCGGAGTTATATCTAAAATGTAATCGTGGTTGTTAAATGATTAATTGAATGATTACATTGTTAACATATTTACATGATTATTGTTTCCCCCACATACCAGCTTCGGCTGACCGACATTTTATTTGTCGGCGTTTTAGGTACAGGACAAAAGGACAAATAGTAAATCGCCATATTCTGAAATACATGAAGTAAAATACAAGGAGGATTAGTTAGAGTAGAATCCTTAAGTGGATATAAGTTTAGAGATCCAAGTTTTCAAAAAGGTATGCAAAAATTTATTTTCTTACAGCTTTCATTATAGTATGTTAAAATTTGATAATTATTCTTGGTTAATTGCCGAACCTTTGATCCGGAAGTCATGGGTGCGGCTTCGACCTCTCGATCTCCCTTAATTGGGGGTTGTCGGGAGGTGGGGTCGTAACATATCCTCTTGGACCCATTGTGTGGTTGTGCACATTTAGTGCACACCTTGCTCGTTGAGCATCACTGATAGCCTAGTTAGTTAGAACATTGATTTGGTTAGTAACACTAAAGTTTAATCTTGAATAGGTGAATACATAAAAATGTATATTAATTAAATTGGGAGTGGTGCTTAATACCTTGAATTCATCTATTTTTCTTTGGGTAACAAACTCCTCCCAGTCTTTGGGGTCCAAGTAGTTCCATTGTTGTGTGGCTTCCTTCTTCCTATATTTATTTTTCAAAGAGAATACAAACAAAATTTATTAGTGTAGAGTTAGTGAAATACTGATCAATGTCTAGAATTGGAATCAATCAAGAACTTATTATCAACATCGCGTATGTAATCTCGGGTGAGATTGGTCCTATAATTCCTTAGGACCCTCCCACAACGTTTCATCACACATTTACGATGCAACTTTTCATCCAGATCAAATATGCTCTGCAAATTAAATAGAATTGTTATTAACTAGTATCCTAAAAATTAGTAATCTACACAAATAGAATTACAAATAATAATAACTCACGCATAGTTCCTTCCATATGTGGTCTTTCTTCCCCTTAGGAACTTTATGCCATGATTCTAGGATAGGACTGCAATGGCTGCGAGTAAGAACCCCAAGATATGAAACAAATGAGTTGTGGTTCACTCCATATGGATTTCCTGCATGATCAAAATCCACAGCCAATTTGGGTCCATTGCCCCTTTGATGTATTAACTTGTTCATCATTGTGATGCCCCTCACTTTCTCAATTTTCTTTTGTTCTCATCAAGTGCTGTAACAACTTCAGGGGGTACATCACCAACCTAAAATTTGATAAAAAAAACACACTTACATGATATAATTATAAATGAACATATAGATAGAAACCTCAGGGATATATTCATAATTAAAATTAACTAACATTGTCAGGTGGCGCAATCACGTCCTCGCCCTCACGGTGATCATCAGCACAATCATCATGGGAATGCTCAGCCATATGAAAGTTCACATTCAAATTATAAATTTCACATTGTAAAGTAACACTAATTGTAAAGTTCACATTGTAAAGTACACATTCACATTGTAAAGTAATTCACATTGTAAAGTTCACATTCACATTGTAAAGTTCACATTCACATTGTAAAGTTCACATTCACATTGTAAAGTAATTCACATTGTAAAGTCCACATTCACATTGTAAAGTTCACATTCAGAAAAATAAAACATAATAAAAATATAAACATCCATGCCTCTAATATTGTGATCTTTTATCAATTAACAATCCTTCATTATGATCCCCGTGAACATACAAGACATTGTGATCCCCAGCTTCAATGTTTGGTGGTGTTGGCAACCCAACTGAGAATGGACTGGAGTCATCATACTTATCATAGTACTCTTCTTCATCTATAGGATCTTCAATGAACTGTCTTTTACCATGAAGAACAACCGACCATTTATCATTTGCAGGATCATCGATATAAAATACTTGTTTCGCCTGTGATGCCAATATGAATGGTTCACCCTTCTCACCAATCTTTTCAAAGTTCACTAACGTGAAACCCAATTCATCCACTATAACTCCTTTGTTGTTGTCAACCCAATTACATTTAAAGAGCAGAATTCTGAAATCTACATAGTCAAACTCCCATATGTCTTCAATGACACCGTAATATGACATTTTAGCTTCACGTGGACTTTTATCCTTTGCACTTGCAAAAAATAATGAAGATGCTTGAAGGGTGACCCCGCTATTTTGGATGACACTCTTATCATCTTGACGCTTTGTGTAATATGAGAAACCATTTATGTCAAACCCTTCATAAGACATAACATTCAATTTTGGTTTAAAGGCGAGACATTTGATGGTTTTAGTAAGATTATATGGTGTTTGAGATATTTGATGTAATACTTTATCTTCAAACCACTTAATAAATGTCTTGTTATGCTCTCTAGCAAGCCACATTGAATTGGATTGAGGATATTGTCTCTTGATGAAATTGGTATGTTCCTCGATATAAATATTCACTTCATCGATGTTGTGTAAAATATACAAGTGACCTTGCTCCAACTGCTCACGGCTGATTACTTTCACTTGTGATCCCAAAACTCCTTTGCCAAAATGCTCCTCAATATTCTTGTCATTCACGGGAGTGTCATTACCACTCAGAAAGTCATTATAAAAATCCATAACCTCTCTCGCCACATAACCCTCAATAATACTCCCTTCAGGCCGATAACGGTTTCGAGCATCACCTTTAAAAAAGCTCATGTATCGTTCAAAGGGATATATCCAATGCAAGAAAACTGGTCCCAACATTTTCACTTCCCTAGTCAAGTGGACAACAAGATGTACCATGATCTCAAAGAACGACAGAGGAAAATACATCTCAAGCTGACATATGGTAACAACCACTTCTCTTTGCAAATTATTGAGAGTATCAGGGTCTATAACTTTGCTACACAGACTATTGAAAAAGAAACAAAGTGTGGTGATTGCAAACCTTACATGCTTCGGAAATATAGATCTCATTGCCACAGGCAATATTTGTTGCATTAGAGTGTGACAATCATGAGATTTAAGACCTATCAACTTCAGATCTTTCATTGATACCAATGTACGGATGTTGGATGAGTAACCCTGTGGCACCTTAACATTTACCAAGCATTCACAAAATGCTTTCTTCTCCTTTCTAGACAACGTGTAACAAGTGGGAGGTAAGTATGTTCTCCGATCACTACTAACTACTTCTGTTAATTTTTTCCTTATTCCCATTTCACATAGGTCCATTCTAGATTTTATCCCATCTTTAGTCTTACCTGGTATATTCAATAGAGTACCGATGACACTATCACATACATTTTTCTCAACGTGCATGACATCGATACAATGCCTGACTGTCAAAGAACTCCAATAAGGAAGATCCCAAAATATCGACTTCTTCTTGAATAAAGAATTGTCACTCCTTGTGGCCATTGTACATTGTGATCTCTTACCAAATTCATTGGCGATGTCTTTCACTCTTTCATAAACATCCTCCCCTGATATAGGTTTAGGTGTACTACGTTCCTCATTCCGTCCATTGAATGTTTTGTGCAACCTACAATACAGATGAAATTTTGGAAGAAACCTTCGATGAGCAAGATATACAGTCTTGCCGCCATGTTTTAGTCGTATTGAATCAGTGTTCTCTTCACATATAGGACACACTTTAGATCCTTTGACACTATATCCAGACAAATTCCCATATGCTGGAAAGTCATTCACAGTGCAAAACAACATAGCGTGCAAACAAAATGTCTCTCTTCGTGAAGCATCATAGGTCATCACACCTTCACCCCAGAGCTTCTTCAAGTCATCAATCATAGGTTCAAGATAAACGTCGATATCATTTCCAGGTTGTTTAGGGCCCGATATCAAAGACGACAGCATAACATACTTATTTTTCATACACAACCAGGGAGGAGGATTGTATATAACAAGCATAACTGACCAAGTGCTATGTTGGATGCTCAATGTCCTATATGGATTCATCCCATCTGTACAAAGCCCAAGTCTTAGATTCCTGTCCTCTTCACCAAATTCAGGGTATAATAAATCAATCTTCTTCCACTGTGGGGAATCAGACGCATGTCGTAGGATCCCATCATTATTTTTCTTAACATCTTCATGCCACCTCAAATTCTTCGCATCTATTGGATTGGCAAACAAGCGTTGAAACTGTGGTATTATAGGTAGATACCACATCACCTTGGAGGGAGAACTAGTTTTGAACTCCCCCAAAGTCGTCAATTTATACCTTGAGGCACCACATTTCAGACAATCTTTCAAATCCACATAGTCCTTTTGAAATAATACACAATAATTCTTGCATACGTGTATCTTCTTGGCCTCCATTCCCATTGGGCACAACAATTTCTTTAACTGGTATGTTGAGATCGGTAGCTCGTTTCCTTCAGGAAGAATTTCTTTCAACAAAGACAATAATGACGTGAAGCTTTTATCGCTCCATCGATTGTTAGCTTTCAGTTTATACAATCTCAACACAGTGGTAAGCTTCGTAAACTTACAACCCGTGTATAACAGTATCTCAGCATCATGCACAATGTTTCTAAACATGGGAGGTGGATCAGTTTTGGTGTGCTCTACCCCACAACTATCCAGCATCGCATCAACGATGTCTACTGGAATTGATTCGTTCACATCTACGTCATCGAAGGCAATTTCTTCTTCCACACAAGCACTGCTATCGATATCCACTGGTTTCGGGTTTGAAATCTCTCCATGCCAGTGTCATTCTGTATAGCCTTGTACAATCCCGTTGCACATGACATGACTTTTGATTTCGTCACCAGTACTAACTTTCAAGTTGTTACCGCAATGCCTACATGGACAGTAGAACCTATCTCTAGGTTGTTTCCTATGTTCCTCGGAAAATCTAATAAACTGATCAAGACCAGAAATAAACTCTGGGGTGCAGCGATTGTGAATGGACATCCATGATCTATCCATTCTATGATCAAAGAGAAAATAAGTATATATTACAACAAGATTAGGGTCTAGGGTAAACAAATTAGAGTTTATGGTTAAAACTTTAGGGTTTATACATGTGATGTCATTCTTATATATAATCAATGTGTACCACCTATCCCATTCCTGAACACCTAATCTCACTAGTAAGTGTATAATGTGTATTGGGTTTTTAAGAAAATTTCGGCAGCATTTCCCCGCTGTTCTCCAAGTACATATGTACTTAGAGAACAAACAGGGAAATGCTACCGGGATTTTCTTGAAAACCAAATACACATTATACACTTACATCCTAAGTGAGATTAGGTGTTCAAGAACAGTCCCAAACTGGGGACTATCCAAGATTTACTCCTAATGAGTAAATCTTGGATGGGTTTCTAGGCCAACATAAATATAACACCAGTCCCTTGTTCACAACCTCATTCAACACACAATTTTCTTATAAAAACACTTGTGGAAAGTCATAACAACATATCAATGCTTCCTAAATTAATCAATGTATTATTTTATAACACAAATCGTGGTGGGTATAACATAGAAAAAAACTCAACATGTCACAATAGAAACATGTCCTTAACCTGATATACAGATATTTGTAACAAAACTCGTGGTAGCTATACCATAGAAAATTAAGTAGCATGCCCAATATATAACAAAAGCAACATTTTTCCAGATTGTTATAACAAAAGCAACATTAAGGTCATTCATAACAACATATGTAGTGGAGGAAACTCGTGGATGAGCGATGGTTTAAAATCTTGGTCTAATCTTTGTGCAGGTCTGGATGTGATTTGACTAGGGGACAAACTGATATGTTTCTAAGGTTGTGATTATTTAACTAATATTTAAGACAAAAGCTGGATTGATTGATTATTCTGTGATTAATTAAAGGGTTGAATTAAATATTGATTATTCTAAAGTTGTGATTAATAAAAGGGTTGAACTAAATTATCATATGAAAGTAACACAGGCCGGAATGAATTTCACCATGGCTACCTATCATTCAATGTCTTACTGCATCACATTAAGCATTAACATATATATTGAGGTTGTGTTAATCCACTTTTGGTGTTAATTAGGGTTAAAACATATAAAGCACCTATCTGAAGTTTTCATCAAGGGTTTAACAAAAAACGATTGATATGTTAGATTTGGAGTATCTATGATAAGATTGGAGAGGTAAAGAATAACACCCCCTTTTCAAAAAAACAATTAGTCATGTAACCTTATAGAGAACCAACCAAGAAACAAGCCCACAAAAAACTCGACCATCACTCATTGAGTGAGAGGGGAGCATCAGCAAAGGAAAAAACAAACAACCAGTAGCCATATGTAGGAATACCCTAGAGGAAGAAGAGGAGGATGAAGGGTACCTCGGCAGCGGTGGAGGAAAAGAGGAGAATGTGGCCAGCGGTGAGCAGCAGCAGACGGCTGACGGAGAGCAGAAGCAAGACGGCCGGAGCAGAGGAGCAGGCCGGCCGGAGCAGAAGCGGCGGTGAGGCAGAGGAGAAGGTGCCGGCCAGAGCAGATGAGAAGGTGGCGGAGCAGAAGCAGGTGGCGGCGAGCAGAGAGGGCGGGCAAGCAGAGAGGGCGGCGAGCAGAGAGGTACCACGCGCAGCTACTGGTGGTGCCGAGGTGGGCGGCGAACTGAGAGGGCAGGCGATCGAGCTAGGGCGGCGGCCGGCCTGGAGCGCAGCGGCCGGAGGACCAACAAACAGCGGCGGTGGAGGCGAGCGGCGGCACAGGAGCGGTGAGTAGAGGAATCCTCGTCGGAGCTTAAACCCTCGAAATCGAGATGAATGAAACAGAGAAAGGGGGAGTCGGGCTCGTGCAGGTGCTAATAAGTTAACATTAGGTGTCGTTTATTTAATAAAACTGACACATAAAACTAAAGGTGTCGGTTCTACAGAAAAACCGACACTTATTCTCAATGATAGTCATCGGTTTTAACTAGAAAAAAACTGACGTCTATCTACATATGCCGATTTAAAAAAATGTTTTCGATTAATGACCATAGTCGTCGGTTTATATCAAAAACTGACGCTCAAAGGGTGTGAAAAATTTCCCGCAGACAGCACGGGAAAACCCATAAGCATCGGTCACTGTTGTAAAACCGATGACCAAAATGTGCCCAATTTCTGTCTCGCGAATAACCTTTAGTCGTCAGTTTATTAGTTAATAACCGACGCCATGTGTTAAATTTTGGAGGCAATTTTTTTCGCTGGAAATTTTGGATTTGGAGGTTAATTTTAGGCGTCGGTTTGTTATTAAGGAACCGACATTGAATAAAAGTGATACCCGTGTCTGGTCGCCCTTCACAGATTGATGTCGGTTTATTTTATAAACCGACGCTGTATTGTTTAGGTGTCGGTGTATTTATACAACCGACGCCTTTAAAAGTGACGTTATAAGTCATTTCTGTAGTAGTGTAGATTTTAGAACTGTGAAGGAGTCTTTCTCAATTATATATTTAAAAGAAGACTGGTAAAATAATTCGTATACAACGACAACAAGTTATGAAAGACAATAGTAATCTACCACTGAGTAATAACGCATGCAAGTCGGCAACTAGGGTAAGAATGAGCGAAGAGATTTTCAATACACTTACAACGAATTAATCGGGGCCTTAACCAACGAAGTCTGTAGTGCAAGACGCCAAGATCAAGCCAGAATTATATATAACACATGTACTTCCGATGTCAATTCTGGATTGTCTGGTATTGATGGTCTTTCAGGAGGAAGAGCAAGGATCTTTCTCAATTCTCTCCCCGCGCCTACAGTTGCCGGTGAAAAGTTTGGTTACGGCTGCACCAGTACGGCAGCAAGAGACATCGTGGTCCTCGTAGACATCTGCGGAGCAGGAGCAGCGGAGTTTGCGGACAAGGAGAACAGGAGGCATCGAACGTGCATGACGGCAAGAGGAGTCGTGGACTTCTGCGGAGGAGCAGTGCTGCCGCTGCAGCAGAGTCCACCGAACATGAACAAGCGGAACGAATGCGAGCGGGGAGCGTAATTGCCGAAGGATTAGCAGAAGTCGTAAATGACAAAAATTGAGATTTTGAAACATCAAGAGATGTTTTAAAAAATAAAATTATGGGTCTCCCTCTTTGTTGGGCCCCTGGCCGTCGCCCAGGTTAGCCCCCCTAATGGGCCGACCCTGTGCGTAGATTCATCTAATGTAAGATGTCAGTTCAACTTTTTTTTAAAATAATCTTTCCTGATATTGATATCGATTTATGAAAACGCTATAAGTCATAAGGATAAACATCTGGCGGATAATAGAGAGCGGAAATAAAACACATATCGACATATAGGGGATTCAATCACGAGGGGTGTGTCCCCCATGCAGTAGAATTTTGTTAATAATGTACATATCATCCTCAAAATCATCTTCAAAAAGCGGTCTTCTTTTGATCCATCCAAGTGGCCCGTATAGTGCTAGCAATGGATATGTTTTTGTGTTGGCAGTTTCAATTTTCTCCTACTCTTTCCACTAGGCATTGCATTGTGTCAGTGCTCTTGTGATGCTAGACTCGGCGATTTGGTTATAGAGGTCTTTGTGGGTTATGTCCTTATTTCCGTTGTTATATCCTCACATGCAGAAAACCGTGATAATTTGAATCCACCTTTTAAAAAGTTAGCTGTATGGATAAAGTGTAGTTTCATACAAAATTCAAAATTTTGTTTCAACTTGCAACGTGCAGCTCGAGAAATTTTTCTGGAAGGAATCTTTAACAGGCAAGCTGTTATTGAGATATTTACGGAAGGAAATTGGGCATTACAACTGAAGATTCGTGGAGCCACTAGTCTATTTCATTGTTTAGGCCTGCACAGTGATTTATACAGGACCGATCATTACTAAAAACTAATGTTGGTTGTTGTACTGAGAGAAAACCACATGATCTGCCTACGTTGATCTAGAGTAAATGGGGATCTAGCATTGTCCGAAGTCCTCAATGTTCTTTCAGATTGTGGTAGCCAGACTTCCGCGCAGACACTTGAGACATCGCAGCGGCCTTCCTCATAAGCCAGCCTGGTAAGTGAAACATGGAGTTGGGGACCGGACTGTATCTCGACTCAAGCCATGCTGTGACTTGTTCGTCTCCCGAAATAGGAGAAATAAACATAATAATTGGGGTGGAAAGCAAAAGGACAAAAGCCTTCCAAAGTTGAAAAGAAAAAGCAGCTTGCTGTGCTTTCTTCTTCTAGATCCTCAGCCAGGCCTGCACACCACGGACATAGCTGTCTTTTCCCTGGACTCTTCCCCCAACTAGTGCACCGATTCAAAAGCTGCATGCGGTTTCCATCCCTTCTGATATGTTTCCACTCGTCCAATTTTTAAGGAAGACAGCTATCACCTACAGTACGCTCTTGCAATAGTATCCATGTACGATTGTATCGTTCCATGTTTCTTATTTGCTTTGGATCACACAGCTATAACCACGTATTCTTTGTTATGGGTTCTTTCTATGACTAGAAAAGTTTTTCATATATCCGCCCCAGTGGGCAGGGCCGCAGGGGTGACACATGCATCCACGCGGTGGGCTCAATGCACCGCTAAAGTCCACTCCGACTACCATCCGCTACCAACTTACATGAAGCTATTTGTAATAAACTTAAGCAATATCAGATGATATCCAACTCAATTTGTACAAATCTATTAAACTCAATAACCCTTAAGTAAGAGCAAAGTCAGACGACTCTAGCTGATACCCCTTAGACCGTCGGTTTACTTGATAGTTTAATGAGTTTGATCAAGCTCTAAATTAGTTATATATTCCTCTCAAACTGGTATGGGCATAATTCTGTCTCCAATTTGACGCACAGCTAGTATGAGAACTGGAAATTAGCCAAATAAAGTCAGCAGCATCAAAGTTGTTAGATTGCGCAAAGGCACTGCTGGTCCCACGGCAGCTTTTCCTATAAGAAAGTTCTGATCAAGCTATTTATGGGCCGCATGATATGTAGGAGTGCATGAGACGAACTACGATGATGCTAGGCTGTAAAAGAAAATGTTTGGATATGTAGATCCTTTTCTAAAGTGGGCATCTGGCTTAGGGCTCGTTTGGTTCTGCTACAAACCAACACGTGCAGTTCTAACTCAACCTGTTTTCTAACTATCAGTGTTTGGTATTACGTAGTTGCAACACACGGTGGGAAAGTTAACTCCAACTGAGCAGAAAATCATGCAAATGAACTATGCCCATTTTGGGCGTAGTTAGTTTGCTCAACATGTTCGCGGTTAGCTACTGGCTGCTAGTCTTCCATGTTAACGCTCGCACATGCCCGCTCCTGTTGCAAACTTCAACGCTCGCACAATACGACCGGCTGCAGCAAGTATCCATAGTACAACTACAAACTCAAACTGCATCCAACCAAACCAATTACCAACCAGTTGCATTTCCTGTTTTCGTTTTCATACTTCGAATTTCGCAGCGCTAGTTCCAACTGCGCATAACCAAATAGGCCGTTAGTTCAGTTGTGGTTAGAAGCAAAACCTTCATACTCGATTTCAATCTCGGTCTTGGAAATTATTTGTTGCTCACGGAACTTCCAGGAAATGAAGTTGAATCCAATGATGCATAAGCAATCGAGTGAGTAGGCACCGTTTCCGGTTTCCAACCATCATCACTGTAACCACCACGTCAGGAGCACCTCTAGAGTTGAAATGAAGAACAAACTTATTCGTTTCGTAAATGCATTACTAAATTCTTCAGAAAAAGAGACATATGTTAAACTCTCTGTAGTGTGTACTATTTTTCTTTTGGGGGATGTGGGGTGGTCCTGTATGCTCGATGCTAATCAGGTAACATAAATCACATAATTAACTATGAAGTGTAGAATTTGTATAGACCTGCAAGCAACTACAACTAAATAATAAATTAAAGTAATGCCATTGTATTGAGAGTTGGGTTATGTCGCTGTCCAGCCCAAAGATGGAGCCCCATTACGGCATTTCCATAAATCCTACCCATATGTTAAAAATACCATACATTCATTACTGAAAAATAACGAATACAGGTTAAATTGGCAGCCGGTGCCCTACCTTCCTCGCCGTGAACAGCCGCAGGCCAGTATAAAAGTATCAGACACTACAACAATATGCAGTATTAGTCAAGGCTAACTGGTCAGGGACACTGCCCTTGACTAAATTTAATTAAATCTCCAAGGACTACCCGTGACCAAATCTACTTTTAATCCTTGACCATAAGTGTTTATTCTCTCAACGGATCTCTTTATAACCTAGCAGCCCAGATCCCCTATTATCACGCGACCCTTCCCCTCCCCGACTCCCTCTCCCGTATAGCATCAAACACCCAGCCGGCCCTAAGTCGTCATTCCCTTTAAGCTACTTGTCCACTGCCTAATGCTGATCGTGCCAACGCGCCCACAACAGTGGTTCCTCGATGGACAAACTGGAGTATTGGATCCACATGTTTCCTCCTGAATGCTCATGTCCTATACCAATTCATGGAGGTAATCAGCGGCTCGCTTCAAGCAATGAATCTACAATTTTTCTTTGTTCTCTGTTCCCTCCCTACTGTTTCTACATTTGTATGACGCATCTACACGACCGTTTACCCCTTCTGTCTATAATGATGTGTCGCTTGAGCTGCTGCATATGTAGGACCTTCATGAACGATTCAGAACTTGAAAAAATATGACAACGGTCTGCCATAGCGTTTGAGGACAATCGAGCCGGAAAGTCTCGCACCCTAACATATTGCTCGTATGTTTTCATCTACTCTCACTTCGTTATATACAATTGTCTTCTTTTCTAATTAATATTTTAATATGGTGCAGGTAACGTGTTTGATTGATTTCCAACAACAAATATCCAATATTGGTCTATCCACCATCCTCGTAGTTGGCAAGTAGAGGCGATGTCTTCTCAAATGGAAAACGTGGAGACAATGCTTTTGGCGAAGATGATTTTCCATGAATATATTTCACTTACAAGTCTATGTTTCATGTTTTTGCTTTGAATTGGTTGTCTATCTGTGAGATTCTCAGTCTTTCTCAGCCACCAATTCTGTTGTTCCTACTTCATGTGACAACCATAGTTATAGACGACCAAAGATAAGTTTTTCTTCTTCTGAAAACTATTTAAACACTTGGATCTACTATTTTGAATAAGTATTGAGAAGTTTGTGGTCCACTATTTACTAATAGCTATAGACAGATCTAAGAAGGATGAATTTTGTGTAACCTTAAATGACATCATAATATATTATGTAGTATAGGGGATGTTTATTGTACATATTTAAGAATTCTATTTTGTTACTTCTATGAATTTTTAATATATTTGGTGTTTATCCTCTCTTAATGAACTTGAAAATTATAAATTCTATATGATGCAAAATATTTTTGTGGTGTAGGATGCAATCAATATTCTACACAGTGGATAGACCTGGAGATACAATAGAAAGCCCAAATGAGGCAGTAGAAAAAGTAATGTTAGAAAAACACATGAAGTATAAATTTCGTAGGCAACATACTATGGCATATGAAGTATGTGATTGACAGTATGATATGGCATGTAATGTGTGTGAGTGACAATATGATATGGCATATGATGTATGACAATGCTAGATAAAAGTGTTTTAAAATGATGTATCTTACTTTTTTGTACAAACATAACATGTTGATCATGTAATTTCATTGTAAACACTAGCATTCAGTGTTGATGAAATATAATATTTGTTTCGCGTTATTCTATTGTCATCTGATAAATGATGAACATTAATATGGTGTCCTTATTTTGAATGATGTATCAATACACATATGGATGTTTGAAAGGCAACACCATTGCAATAACTATCTAGGATGGGCCTTTATGGATGTACATCAGAGATGCAAATTCTTTTTTTTTATTACTCAAGGCTTCTATTTATATTGGTCAGGGATAGGGCCTGACAACCATTATTGGTCACCAAGCTTTTTCCGAGGGTACGTTGGTCAGGGATTGCCCCTGACCACCATATATTGGTCAGGGATTCACATATATTGGTCAAGGATTTTGCCTTCAGCTTTAGCAAGTTTTGTAGTAGTGAGACGTCACAAACTCGTCATTGATCATTACTGCAATAGAGATTTATTTATTGTCATCTAGAAATGTTACGACGGTTACTAAATGGAGCGACTATGGTATATGCATTTATCGTCTCACAATACGATTGAATGGATTACACCCGCCGGTAACGCTAGTGAATGCCAAAATTCAATGACGGCTGCCGTTCTTTTGTATATTAGTGTTGACGATTTATTTTTATGAACTGATAGTTTATATCTAGTTTCCTTACAGGCAAGCTAGACTTATTGCTGAAACCGTACAGATAGCAGTACAAAATATTCGTTGCTGATGGATACAGGTTTTCAATGGGTGGAGACCAGTTTTTATCTCCATATTGTGTAAATTTGTTGTATATATCTATGACCTACAAATTATAACAAATAATATTATACAACACAACCATAACATCGGAAACCACCACAGGTTGGTAGCTAGTACAGTTCTGTATTATATTTGAAACTAAGTTTGAATTTATGCATATCTATTTTTTAAAAGTGTATAATACAAAGTCTTTGTGCATATAGTTTCAGATGTTCTGCATAGTTATTTGTAATGAGCACGAGAAAGTTAGCATCACAAGTACAAAACTAAAACAACAGTAATTATTTACGCCAAGAAAAATCAAGCACTCATTTGCTATTAAGCCATTTTTGTTGGAAATGCAAAGTCTATATATCTGGTTGCATTGCACATTATTTCAGTTATTTTTTTTTATATTACGTGTTAGATATAAAATAAAAAATATCATGCTCACATTATGTTCTGTTTATACAATATACTATATTTTACATGGTAATATTTGAACTACGGAATCGTATAGTGCCGTTCCAACTCAAAATTTCTGGCTTCGCCACTACTTGCGGTTATTATCTAGAATTTACACGCTCCTAAGTAACACTTATGTACATATTTTTTTTATTATATCGTAGTTGCATAAAATAAGTGTACATATTCTTCATTGACAAACCTGTCATTGAGAACAAATTATAACGTTTTTATTCATAACCTACTGTTCCAAATATTCAATCACCCTCAAGTCTTTGTACATTGGCTCTATGCCAACAATTGATTTGTGAAATTTCCACCAATGAAAAAGTCAGAACGCATAATAGAGAACAAAGCAATGCAGTTTGTAGGTTGAAGGAGAGAGCAGCCAGATTGATAACATATTTAATTGGTCAATATGCTATGAGATCATCGAAATATGTTAGTGACGCCAGGTTTGACGCTTCCCGTCCGGTTCTGTCATGCACGAACACACAATTCCAAGAACTCAGACCGCTACATCTTTGCAAGAGGTGGCCTACAAGCCGTTCGCCAGCGATAACATTGAAATAAAGGAAATTGAAATGGGTATAATAATCTCTCATTTTAGTCAAAATGTTGGTCACGGGGATAATCTCGCGGTAATGAGTTATCTGGGTCAACACTCGCAACAATAGACACAAAATGACAAGACTGTATTCACGACCTCTACAAGTCATAAAGGCAGTGGTCGCGTGATATTAGTTGGAAATTTATGGACTTTAAAGTTAAACTTGATGTAAATAAACATTTAAGATACAAAAAAAAGAAAATATAAATTCCTTTCCAATTACAAAAACACGCACGCGCACCAAATTGAACTTAAAAGGTTTGCTTGCGTGAGTAAAAATCCGATCTTTATGATACAATATTATATCAAAATGTATAAACCATTCTTGAGTTCATTCATATTTTACAATCAGAGTTCAAGGACTAGTATTTAAACATACATGAGCCATATTTATTCATTAACATGGGATATATCCTGCAAGTCTCTTCAACATCTTCTTTGTACCGCATATCCATAAATTTTTATAGTGAATAAATCCACACATGGACCAAAACTAGGATTGGTTCTGCAAAGCTGGTACTAAATTCTGATTATTGAACTATTTACATAAATGTAAACAATAGGAGGTTCAACATACTTATAATTTAGGTAAAGATTGTTTGGAGGACTAAGTTCGACAAGTATTGATTTCAAGGATGCAAATTTCTATGATAGAGTTCACAAGAGTATGCAAAATAAAAATTATTTGGGGGACTAAGTTCGACAACTGTCAACTACAAGGATGCAAGTTTCTATGATAGAGTTCACGAGATATGCAGAATACTAAATCTGCAAGATTTCACACAAAACAAGATGTATTGAAGAGTATCAATAATTCAAAAAATCAAGATAAAATAATATTCAAAATTTTAATGATTTATCCATTGACACATTCAATCTAATATTTAATCTTTTCTACGACTAAGTGCCTACTGATCTTTCCTCTATGAGAGACTAACAGTTTTTTCAATCAGTGTAACCAATACTTGAGGACCTATATGTCTATTATCCATTATGCATGGTTGGGGAAATAACCCACCAAATGTAGGAGCCAAAGTTGTAACCAATTTTCAAATTTGTGTCAATGTACAAATTCAATTTTTATTCAATCAATCAACAATATTCAATATTCAAATCAGTAATGGTGATCTTTCAAAGGAGAGACATGGATAATAAATAAATCAAGTTTACCACTTGAAAAAAATGTAGCAATGTAATTCAAGAGGGATAAAATATCACAATAGTTAAAGTAAAAAATTTAGTATCTTTTGTCAAAGTAAGATTCAAAGACGTTTCACACTCAAGGTTCAATGAACTCTAAATTTTATAGATATATTAAGAAAAGGAATTTATGTCATCATAGGGTTACTAGCTTGAAATCAAACCTTATTTATTTGAGTCATTTAGGGCTAGGCTATTCAATGTTGGGTTACTATTCCATATTTTCTTACCAACAATAGTTTTAGATTTCCATCTAGGTTAAATACAGTCAATGCTACATACTCAATTGATTTTTTTAGTCACCTACATACTCAATTATTATATCACCTTTCTCTAAATAAGATCCTAAAATGTTACTCTCTTATATATAATACACTTATATCCAGTCACTAGGCTTGAATATGTTCAATTGCACTTACTGGAAATAACTAGGGTTAAGTCATATACAGTTAAATGCATTACTAGTTATAAAATATTAGTTAGATCTTAAGTTCATACATAAGTATGTGTTGTACAATGTCATCTAAATTGAACATGTGTAACTATCAGGTCATTCATATAGAAGTTACAAAGGTACTTCATTTTGATAGGTTCCTTCTCTCAAATATCAATTAGATAAAAATTAGTTATATAAATATATATTCTAGATACCACAATGTGCATATACCTATGTATCTAAGGGTTGATTTAATTGGTTTTAGAACTTTGTTATTTTGTAATAAGATCATACTAATACTGATACTAATATAACAATGCATCAAATAGTTTAGGGTATTACCATAATCACATTTTGCATATTTTGTAATTAAATTTTTATCTAATCCATTGTATACAATATATCAACATGGAGATTATCACTTTTCTAGAATTGCAAAATTCTCATAATATAGTAACATATGCATGTATGTATCTATATACCAACTTGATACATATAGCTACACCCTATGTATTAGTAATATTAAAATTTCTATTCTAACCTTTTGGATCATCATATCTTCTATACACTCATTATCTTCATTACCAAGTTCTTCAAAATTAGAAAAGTATAGAAGGATGCATACCTATTCATCTTGACTGATGACTTTTGATCTCAGGTTCATGGATATATTTAGACCCAACTAGTCCTCTTCCATCTTGGACCAACGACACGGTTGGCTCTTCCCACTGATAGGTACAAGTGGTGGTGCCAATTATAGAGGGTGCACCACATATTGTAGGTTAATATATTATCCGATCCAGTCTGAAGTTGGGTCTACTCATGTAGAAGGAGTGCCTCTACTTCTTATGAACATGGGATCCTTGTCGGAGGTGATAATGGGCGTTTGTAGGGAAATTCTAATAGTGCTACTAGTGTGATGGGTTGGTTGCATATCGTATAAGTTATCTGAGTCTGACCTGACTAGTCATGCCCATCTATAGATCCTTGATTTTCACTATGGTTGTTAGTAGATGACTGAGATGAGTTTGAAAATTCCATTTCAGATCAGAATGTGAGGATGAATCCTCATTGGATCTGAGTTTGATAATTGCACGATTGTTGTCGTCAGACAACTTTTGTCCTTGTTTTTTGTGGCAAAGAAGAAGTTATCTTGAGCATTTTCTAAAAGATATTCTAAGGCCTAAAGTGGTGTAGGTTTTGACTTCGGTGGGAGTATAGGGTTGTGAGATGATGTGAGGGGATTCAGAGGGAGGGTTCAGTTTTTAGACTCTGGAGATTGGGTCTAGAAGTGGTGTGTTTGCTAAATGTTGTAGGTATGCCTTTCTTTGCATCCATGGCCATAGGGTTATATATATATAAGGTTAGAAGGGACACACTAGAGTTTTGGATGGGTGCTTGATGATGAGCAAAAGTGGTGTGATGTGATTATCACTTTACTAGCACTGAGAAATCAATAAATTCATTAAACTTATGTCTAATGTTTCTTCCAATCTGCATTGATGGTGTGGTCAATCTAGCAACCAACTTGATAGGTCATCTTAGTGAAAGGTTGTAGGATGGAATTTTAAAGGTGGTCATTGGGTTTGAGGTTATGAAGGCAATCTGGATCGACTAGGTTTCATTGCCTAAGATGGCATTGTTATAGAGGATGGCCTCTTTGTTCCTTCTGTGTAACCATCAGAAGGAGGAAGGCGATGGTCTCCCTCTTAATTTCTAATATAATAATGTCTAATATAGCTATTATTAACTCCTACTTGCTAATTACTTCTAAATATTCATCTCTTCTAAAGTCATTTGCTTTGAAATTTTGACTATGAGTCTAAATCCCTTTCAAAAAAATTATAAAAATCTTAACTATATATTTATAATCTTGAGATGGCTAATTGAATTACTCTCATAACTATTTAAATTGTTGATAATAAATAATATGATTAATATCCTTCATTGATTCCAAATTCATTATTTGTGAGATTAAGAATGTTGGATCAATACAAGGTCAAATCAAGGTAGTTAGGTACAAATACTTTGAATTGTATTAAATGATGATGAAATGACTCACCAAGTAAAATGGAAGGATCTACTAGAAAAATTTTCTCTAGAGAGGAGATCTAGCACATTTAGACAAAACAAACACAACAGAACACTAATTACATGATGATTGATTGAAATATCTAACTGAGACACTGAATTGGAGGACCGATTTGTAAATGGGCTCAAGTTAGGGAAAAATATATATTATAACTCAATATAGAATTAATACTCACATTTTAATGTGTTACAATAGTCTAATTCTAAAATTGATTTTGACTAAAAAAATCAGCATATTCCTAATCAAATATGTTTCACCATCCATTCTTTAAAATGATTCAACTAACAATCTCAGTATGTCTACATAGCATGTCAACTAGTGTCTTGTATTCTTAACTTTCTCTTTTATCCATAAAATTAATTTTCCTTATACATTTATTATTACAAAGAAAGCAATTTCTTAATGGAGAACTTTTTGATGCAAAACTAAAAATGGGACAAAATAATGCAAGAGCTAAGTTGCAGTCACTTATTACCAACATCCACCATACTAACTACTTGACTCAATTGTGAAAATAAGATTCCCATGGAACCTAAAGGGTCACTAGAGTACCTTCACTAATGGTATAAGAAGAAGGATATCGTTCTCTACCAAAGGAAGATATACAAATCCAAAATTGGGGCATCTACTCTCACTATTCACATTCCAACTACTAGGTTGTTCAAAAGTTGTAATAACATGTTCTAACATATTTATTTGGGATGACAACTTCATTCATGATTTATGATTTTCCCAAGTAGTAGGAATTGTTTTGGCTAGGTTGGTGTGCAAAGTGAGGAAACCCCACCACCAGCTCAGTGGATTGGGAGTAATTGTGCCAGAACCTTCACTAAACATCCTTAGAACCTCATCCCATATGCACTAGCATGGTGACGATTCATCTTCACTAATTGGTATTTTAGACAATTTTGAGTAAAATTAATTCCATCTAAGTTTTTCTTTCTATCTAAGGTAGTTAAGGCCATAAAAATAAGGGTTGGTTGTAAACAATTTGCCTAAGTTCCAGGTGTACTAGCTACTTAACCCTAATTTCCATGAGAAATGGATGAGTGTCGACTGTTACATTCTTATTATTGAGTTTTGGATCATATTTTTACAAAATTTATATCAGAATATATATATAAAATCTTGTTACATTCATCTTTTACAAACAAAATTCATGGAAACCTATACATAAGGATTGCTAGTTAAAATGTACATGACTCTTATCTACTCTTCAATAGAGGAATTATCATACACATATCTTTAATGTTTTCTCTATATCATCTTTCCATGAATTCACATAGGGAATAAATTGACAGATGGACCAAAATAAGGTTTGGGCCAGAAAAGATGGTATTAAATCTTTATTGTTGAGATATTTAAATAAACATTCATAAATGGACATTGTACTCATAATTTAGAGAAGGACTATTTCATGGACTAGGTTCAAAAAGTATGGATTAAAATGCAAGTTTGTATGATAGAGTTTGTAAGAGTATTTAAAATAACAAATTTGCAAGATGTACACAAAACGAAATGTATTCAAGAGTATCAATAATTCTAAATATCAAGATATCAAAGTATTCAAAATTTCAATGATTTGTCGATTGACACATTCAATGTAATATTTTGTCTTTGCTGGGTCTAGGTGCCTAATGTTCTCCCCTCTATGAGAGAATGACACTTTTGTGTGTGGGAGGTAGCTAGTATTGGGGGACTCTATGTCCTTTATCCACTATGCAATGTTTGGGAATATGACCCCCAAAATCTAGGAGCCAAAGCTCTAGACAATATTTGAATTTTGTTCTAATGTACAAATCTGATTTTATTCAATCAATTAACAATTTTCCGTATTCAAATTGGTAGCGGTAATATTCAACAGGAGAGACATTACTAACAAACAAATTGGGGTTCATAACTTGACAAGATTTCAAGAATGCAATTCAAGATGGATAAAATATCACAATAATTGAAATAGAAAATCCATACCTTCTTTCAAAGTAAGATTCCTAGATGTTTCACACTCAAGGTTTAATGAACTATTCAATTTAAATATATAATAAGAAAAGGAATTTTTATGCCATCATGGGGTTATTGGCTTAAAATTGAGCATCGTTTGACTTGGGTCATTTGGGGTTAGGCTTTTCCATGCCATGTTACTATTCCATATTTTATCATCAATACCAATTTTACATTTCCAACTAGGTTATATATAATTGTTGCTACATACTCAATTTTTTTAATCAAATCTCTCTATATTATATATTAAAAAGTTACTCACCCTTACATAGTGTATACTTACATTTAGTCACTAGGCTTGAAGATGTTTATTTATGCTTACTAGGAATATCTAGGGTTTAGTCATACATAGTTTAATGCTTTATGAGTTATAAACTCTTACTTAGATATCAAATTCATACATAAGTATGCATTGTAAGTGTCCTCTAAATTAGCATGTATAATTATCAGGGCATTTGTATACGTGTTACAAAGGTACTTTATTTTGACAAGTTCTTTAACTCAAATATCAACTAGATCAAAATAGGTTACTTTATATAAAAACATTTTATAAATATCACAATGTGTGTATACCTATTATCTAGGGTTTGCTTTGATTGTTTGCATAGAAATTATGGTAGGAAATGGGACCAAGGAGGTGGCTAGGGCAGAGGCGATCAAAGATCAACCTATAAGATGACATAGGACATGGGGGTACGAACCAGGCTGGCCAATGATCTACAAAGGACATAGACATGGGTACCAGGGTGATATCATTGCCATTGAAGGGTACACAACTCCACACACTATAAGTAGGACTACATTTGGTGTACAATGATATGGGAGGAGACTCAACAAGGGAGGATGGAAACCAATCTTCATTGATGGAAACTGACAATAAACATTGTGAAACATAATTGGGATGCTTCGACAAGATAAACCATGTCCTAGATGAAAATGCAATGATAAGCACATAAAAGACTTTCAAGTATCCTATCACAAGCAGAGGGAGTTCTATAAACATGTACTTAATTGAAGATGAGCCATAAGAGATTGTAAATGCATGGGATGTTGATTTAGTAGATGGAGGAGAAATAAAAATGGCAAGTCTATTGTGGGAAAGCATGTTGATAATAAGTCAGCTAAGAAATAAATAACCCTCCTATAAGAGTCATTAGAAAGACAAGGGCTCAACTAACTGATATCACTTGCTAGAAGAAGAAGAAGAAGAGGTTACAGAAACCAAACAACAAGGGGACAATGCTCATCAGAAGAACAATAAACATGAGAGCCATCTGGGTCCACAAAAAGGAAATAACAACACCTAAACAATGATACTGATGTCGACACTGGAATACTGCATTATGTCACTAACAATGGGGAGGAAACAGAAATGGAAAAACTAGTAGAGAAGGAGAAAATGTCAACAAAGAATAACCACATAGTTGTTGTTCCTAATTGTAGTGTGATGATCACAGAAAGACCTATCGACACTCTAGTGGAGACCTCAAATAGTAATAATACTAGTCTGGAAATGGACATGACACCCAATGAGGAAAACTAAGGTGACCTAGAGGTAAATGCCACTATTTTAAATTCTAGAAGGAAGGCGAAGGAAAACAAGAGTAAACATAGTGTTTTTGTAACTCAAGTGAGCCACCCTTAGAGCACTAGAAGCAAGACAAGGAGAGGAGGTGACAATAAAGGATGAATTTCTGGTAACCTAGGCCAGTAATCCTATCATATTTTCTTTTCTTTGTATGATTAATGCAATTACATGGAACATCAGGGACGTTGGTGAGGTTAAAGCTAGGCACTCTCTAAAAGAGATGATACACATATACAAAGCTAAGATGGTACTCATTGCCAAATCTCATATCTTGGATAGCTAAAAAGGTTATTAAATAGATTGGTTTCTCCATCTCTCATGGAGTTGAAGCCTATGAATTCTTTAGAGGAATTTGGGTTCATTAAAACAAAAAGTACTATGATATTCCAATCATCCAAAGCCACAAATATCATTTCCGTTGTTGTGTTAATGGTATCAATTACTATACTTTCCTGGTGGAAGGCTTATCCTCTTGGACCATCTCTATTGCCTCAGTCATACTATCACTAAACCTTGGATGGGGTAGGTGACTATAACTATATCTTATCCCCTAATGGGAAAATTAGCAGTAACTATTTCAACTTAAATGAGGAAATAAGATTAAAAAATATCCTAGTTCTTGTCATGCTCACTGACATTGCCACCACAAGCTACAAATTCACTTGCAAGAATGGGCTTCTCCATGAGAGGATCAACAAAGTAGTGTCCAATGTTGAATGGATACAATCGCATAAAAAATCATAACTAAAAATCTACCTAGATTGGGATCTGACCACAACCTTGTCGCTCTTCTTAAAGTGAAAACAAACAAGAAAGAAAGGAAGTGCAAAACTAAGGCCTCCTAGCAATTTCACCTGAATTTTCATGATATGCTCAAGTAGCTTTGAGACACACATGCTCACTTCCCTGAGGCCTTAGAAAGAATCTAGAAACCAATCCTCACTTGGGACACAAAGGTTACAGTGGACCTAAGAAGGAATAAAATAGACTACTCCATCTGTAACATCAAAAAGGAGATAGAAGGAAGATATAAAGTTGATAAATATCATGAATGCATGGATATGGAACATGGGTTAGATAACATCCTATAGAAGTAGCCATATTATCTAGCTGAAACATGGACATAAAAATATCAAGTTCTATTATGATTTTATCAACAATAGGAGGGGATCAAACTTTATTAACACCTTACAAAATGCCAATGGATACTGGATTACTAATAGTGACAAACTAAAGGATATGATCAATGAACACTTCAAGAACTTGTTCAACTCTATTGCCATACCCTCTCTGCATGACATGGATGTGATGACATGTGTGTTTAAGGATCTAACTCTAAGGTAAGATAGAAGACTAGCTGCTACACCAACTGAGTATGAAGTCTAGAAAATCTTGACAAAGCTAGACTCCTATAATGTAGTAGGGACAAATGTTACAAATAACTTATTTATCAAACAGAACTAGAAAATTGTCAGAAGATGACTTCTCAAATCTATTAGGAACATGATCAATGGAGGTTACATTCCAGACTCAATTGGTAATGTGAGCATTTTTCTCATCCCTCAGGTTAAGAATCCCACCTTTTATAAACAACTTAGACCCATATCGTTTAACAATGTCTGCCTCAAATTGGCATTCAAGGTGATTGTCAAATGACTTAAGAAGTTTATCCCTCAATGGATCTCACTTACCCAAAATAGCTTTGTTTCAGGTAGGATAAACTCAAACAACATTTTCCTAGTCCAAGAAATCATTCATAACAAGCACACAAAGCACAATACACAACTAATGGCAACCAAAGAGGACCTCTCAAAAGCCTATAAGGAGATGTCTTAGACATCTATTGAAGATACTCCCAATAAAGCACATTGGTCAGAGGACATAGAAAGTATGTCACGAATTCCTTGTCCTGCAAACCAACCAATATTATCTAGAATGGTGAGGGTCTCCCTATCTTCAAAACATCAAAGGCTCCAAGCCTAGGACACCCTTTATCTCTGTACTTGTTTGTCGTGTATATGGAACATCTATCATAGCTGATAGAACGTTATATAGTTGATGGTAGATTGAATCTTGTTAAAATTTCTCAGCAAGGCCCTATTGTGTCTCATATCAGTTTTATGAATGATATAGTTATCTTTGCTAAAGATTTCTTGGACCAAATCTCAATGATAATTGAATGTTTCAAATCCTTCGAAAGAGCATTTGACGAGTTAATATCAATGCAGAAAACCTAGCTTTACTTCTCTTTTGTTGTTGATCATCACACTAGAAATAGTATTTGCAATGCTAGTGGGATTGCTGACACCAAGGACCTGGTACCTAATTTGGGGTGCCTATTCTACACATAAAAATGAAGAAGAGTACCTATAGATACATTGTCAAAAAGATAGATGAGAGGATTAATGGGTGGGCTGCCCAAACCTTGCCATTAGCCAACATAATCTGGCTAACTAAATCTATCCTAACCACCCTTTCAACATACACCATGCAAATAGTTATCACCCCCAACAGAGTTTGCAGTATGGATAAGATCAGAAGGAAATCGATTTGGGGAGGTGGGCACAAGGATAAACCTATTTCCCCTGTCTACTGGATCAAATTCACCTCTAATATGGAAAAGGAGGGACTAGATATTAAATCTATGTGAAATTAGAACAAGGTTGTCTTATGAAAAAATGCATGGCATATGAAAAGTGGACAATCTCAATGTGGAAAGAGGGCTTGAAGTTGAAATACAAAAGCTTCAAAGGACAAAAATGTAGACGTGCTACACATTTTTAGAGACCCATTTATGGGGCGCTCATTTTATTCATGAAAATAGCTCAAGGATCATTAACAATAAGGAGGATACCTCAGTCTAGTTTGATGAATGTGTACCTTGCCACGGGAAGCTAATTGTCATATAATTAAAATCTATTGAGGATGACCTCATAGACATGAAAGTAACTAGCCTAATTGACCTAAATGACAATTGGAACATGACTGCAATGTTATCTGCCTAATGATTGTATTGAATGGATATCAAATTTGGCTGTCACCCATAGTCATGCCTCTATTGGTGGATGGAGATGGAAACACAATGACAAAGGCAAGTATACTTCTAGTTCTATGTATGAGTTCACTCATAGTGAAGAAGATAGTCCTCGAGAAGGTCCATGGTCAGCTAGATGTCCCAAGTAAAATATGAGTTTTTAAGTGGATGGTTTCCCATGAAGATATTATGACCAAGTGAAGGAGGAAACAAAGGAATTTCACCTGCGACAGTTGTTTCCCAAGATGCAAAGGTGATGATGAATCTACACTACATTCCTTGAGAGACTGCCCTCATGCTAGGGCCATATGGCAGCATCTTAATGACCTGACAATCCTACCACTTGATATGGTGATTCTCTATTTGAGTGGATAGAAAGGGAACATCCAGAACTACAGAGCTCATAGAGAAAAATATGTTATTTGTTGATGGATCATCCAGAATGCTAGAAACCAATTTATGTTCGATAATTTGAATACCAACATTGAAAGGCAATTGACAAAGTTCAACTTGTTATGTGATGATATCAACGATGCATGACACCAGTACGAGAGGAGTAATGTTCCTGTTATGGTAAGTGAAACATCTTTGACAAATCTAGAGAGGGATTGGGTATTGATGATGTCTAATGTGATGGTAAAGGAAACTAGGTTGACATCACTCTGTTAGTTATCAACTAGAATGGTGAATGGAAGGGAGGTGTATCCAGAAGGGTCAAGGTGAGATCTGTAGATGGATCCGAACTCAGTGTGGTCGGTCTAGCCATGGAGTTGATAAAAGAGTTGTAGCATACAAAGGCCATTGTTGAAATAGATAATAGTATTGTGGTGCAAGTCATAGAGGACATATTAGATAGCTATTGTAATCTCCTTCCTTGGACATGAATGATAAATGAAGACCTTATGCATATAGAAGTAGTGAACTCATAAAAGTTGATCACAAGAACATTGGCCTTGCTGACTCTATGGCCAAACACCACCTTCAAACATCCATGGAAGATCTTATATACAAAGATCCTCCTCTCAAACATGTGGGTCATCCTCTTCCTTTCCCCTTATGTAATGGTATAAGTTCTACCAAGTTTCATTTTGTTGTGAGTAATGTAATTAGGTCAAATAGTTTCCCTACAAGAGGATGGAAGGTTGAATAAAATGACCTCCTAACTTCCTCGAAAAAAAGGGTTTGATTTAGTTGGCATCTAGGATACTCAAACTAAACTTACAGAACTTTGTCATTTCCTAATATGAACATATTAATACTGATCCTAATATAGTAGTACAGTGAATAGTTTAGGGTATTCCAATAATCACCTTTTTCATATTTTATACTCTGATTTTTATCTACTCCATTGTAAACAATATATCAACTTGGAGATTGTCATTTTGCTGGAATTGTGGAATTCTCATAACATAGTAATATATGTGTATATGATGTAACTATATACCAACATGAAACATATAACTACACCCCATATAATAATATTGTTAAAATTGATATTCTAAAATTTTAGACTATCATCTCTCTATTACTCTTATCTTAATTTCAAGTTCTTCAAAACTACAAAATTATAGGAAGATGCATATGTATTCACCTCGATTGGTGACTTTTGATCTTAGGTTCATGGATGGATTTAGACCCAATGAATTCTCACCCATCTTGGACCAACTTCAGGGTTAGCTCTGCCTATTGAAAGGTGTAGGTGATGTTGCCAACCCTAGAGGGTGTACTATAGAATGTTGGTTACTACAATCATTATTTCATCTAAAGTTGGGGTCTACTCATATTGGAGGAGTCCCTCTACTTATTATGGACATGGGATCTTCTAGAGGTGATAATGGGCATATATTGGGTAATTCTAATAGCGGTGCAAGTATGATGGGTTAGTTGTAGATCCTAGAAGTTGTTTGCCTCTGAATATACTAGTTATGTTCATTTATAGATCCTTGATTCTATCTGTGGTTATTTGTATATGACAGAGAGGAGTCTATAATTTCTAATTTATATAAGGATTATGAGGATGAAACCTCGTGTCATTTGAGTCTAAAGGTTGTGAAATTGTTGGTGCTTCAGGATTCCAATGTACTGCGTCTGACGATCAGAACAAGCTTGCCAGTGGACCGTGTACTTAGCGGATACTATGATTCAATTTTTCTAGTCTGATATCTTCAGGCCATGCCTTAACAACAAAGAAGAAGTTGTTTCAAGAATTGTTTGTAAGATATTTTAAGGACTAAATGCATCCAGTTTAGGTGTTCCTGGGTGTGTAGGACTGTGAAAAGATATGAGGGATTTAGAGGGAGGGTTCAATTTTCTAGGCTATGAATATCAGAGCTAAGTAGTGGTGTGTTTGCTACAATGTTGCATGTCTGCCTTGCTTTGCATCCATGCCCATGGGGTTAGTTATAAAAGGCTCACTGGTGTTTTGGATGGATGATTGTTGATGATGAGAAGCAACGTTGACATGGTTGTCTCTTTTCTAGCACTGAAAAGCCTTGTATTTGTTACACATTCGTCTAGCGTTTCTTCTGATACACATTAATAACATGGTCAAGGTACTGTCCAACATGAGAGGTCCTCCCAGTGAGAGGATATAGGAGGGGCATTTCAAAAGCATCTTTTTAGGTAGAGGTGATGAAGGCAATCAAGATCAACTTGGTTTCGTTGCCTGGGATGGTCCGGTCATAGGGGATGATATCTCCTTTCTTTTTGTGTAACTGTTAAAATCACAAGAAAGGAGGAAGGTGTCAGCCCCCCTCTTAATTCCTAAGATGATGATGTATAATATAGATATTATTAACACCTACATGCTAGTTACATATTTATTCATAAATATTCATATCTTCTAAATGATAAATTCATTCACATTGAAATGTTAAGCATGAGTCTAAATCATTAAACTAATTTATAAAGTGTTATCCCCTACATTTATGATCCATAGAGGGATAATTTAATTACTTTGATAACTATTTAAAATTTTTATATTTAATAATATAGTTAATATCCTTCATTGATTATAAATCCATTGTTTATGATATTGAGAGTGGCAGATCAATACATGGTCAAATCAAGGTAGTTAGGTACAAATACTTTGAATTGCACTAAATGAGGTTGAAATGATTCACTAAGAAAAATGGTAGGAACTATTAAAGAATATTTCGCTGGAGAGGAGAGTCAACTCATTCATACAAAATAAATACAATTAAATACTAATTATGTTGACAATTGATCAAAATAACTAATTAAGACTTGAAATTGAAGGACTTGTTTGTAAATGGACTCTAGTTCGGAAAATTCTGAATTACAGCTCGATATATAATTAGTACTTATATTTTAGTATGTTATATCATGTGAGAGAGTGTGTGCTTTAACTACTTTTTATTGGTTTTTAATTCTAAGGTAACTTAAGTCTTGATCAGGCTCTAGCTATCTCTTTCATGATACTTTTTATCTTTTTAAAGAACATGCTTTATCATGAAGTCATTTGTAACTAGTGAATATAAAATGGATGAAAACTGTAAATTCTAGTGTTTTGGTGAGTTATAATATTAAAAAAACTTTATGGGAGCTGGTAGTCAAATAAAGCAGCATGATTCAATATTCTATTAAAATTGTTGAAATTTGGCTTAGCCAAATGGTGATTGAGAAAAATGAAAAATTGATTTGTAAAGTACCTGGAAACAGTGAAAAAAATGAGAAAATATTTCTAATGTAATAAGAGACTTATGGTGGAGGTTGGAATCAACCCAGATGGTCAAAATATCATTTCCTTTGACTGAACCATATTTTGGCTGAAGATCAACTGGACTTCACTTGAGATATCATTTGGTACAATGGAAGCCTTGCTTAGATGAAAGAGTGTTCCACCTTTGGAACATTCATGTGACCTTTTAGCATAATTGAAATGACAACCACCAAAACGACAACTAAATTGTTACTAAATATGCAGAATAATCATAAGAAGCAGATTAATAAAAATCACTAAAAATTAAAATCATTTTGCAAAGAGATCCATTTCCAGGAAACTCTTTAAGGAAGAACCAAAACCTGATATTCATCATTGATCATATTGTACATACACTGTACCATCTATTCTCAAGGACAACATATAACAGTTGCTTTCTCAAAACTTAAACATAAAGCAACAACAAACCTCGAGGCATACAAGCCAAAATCTCAGATTGTTCATAAAACCAACATGTACTAAATCCAAGGACCTGAGAGTACAGAGATGACACATATGACTTCTATCTACAAGACACGACAGACAGTACACTCAACCTGAGTTGTCACTTTTGTCCCTACTGCTGTTGTTCTTTCTCTGTAGTATGGTCTCAATCCCCCTCGTGCACGTCCACCTAAAAAAATGTGGATCCCATGGGGTGAGATAATTGTCCCAGTGAGAGATATAACTCTCTGCCATCAATGTTATTATCACAGGTAAATAGTATTAAACTGAGCAGAGGATAAGCAGTTTAGAACATTCTCATCTTTTAAAGCATTGTAACTATCTATGATAGAGCAGTAAATCATCTATTCACTTTATAAGGAATATGAAGAACATGTATATCATTTACCCATCATACTATATCAACATCTCAAGCTTATCCTATGATACTCATTATCATGGTATGTCATCCATGAATCATTCTGATTTCTATCTATTGACCTTAGCCAATCTGTTAGCCAGATATTGAATTTTACCAGTCATGTGAGTATACATCATCATATTCTGTCTAGGCATTAAACTATGCCAATCCTGTGCAACTATTCCAAGCATTTGACTATGCCAATCCTGTGCAACTATTCCAGGTATTGGACTATGCCAATCCTATGCAACTATTCCATGTATTGAACTATGTCAATCCTATGCAATTATTCTAGGTATTGGGTTATGACCAATCCTGTGCAACTATTCCAGGTATTGAACTATGTCAATCCTATGCAATTATTCTAGGTATTGGGTTATGAACAATCATGTGACATTATTCCATGTATTGGGTTATGACCAATCCTGTGCAATTATTCCAGGTATTGGGTTATGACCAATCATGTGCAATTATTCCAGGTATTGGGTTATGACCAATCCTGTGACATTATTCCAGGTATTGGGTTATGACCAATCATGTGCAATTATTCTAGGTATTGGGTTATGACCAATCCTGTGCAATTATTCTAGGTATTGGGTTATGACCAATCCTATCCAATTATTCTAGGTATTGGGTTATGACCAATCATGTGCAATTATTCTAGGTATTGGGTTATGACCAATCCTATGCAATTATTCCAGGTATTGGGTTATGACCAATCCTGCGACATTATTCTAGGTATTGGGTTATGACCAATCCTGTGCAATTATTCCAGGTATTAGGTTATGACCAATCATGTGCAATTATTCTAGGTATTGGGTTATGACCAATCCTGTGACATTATTCCAGGTATTGGGTTATGACCAATCATGTGCAATTATTCCAGGTATTGGGTTATGACCAATCATGTGCAATTATTCTAGGTATTGGTTTATGACCAATCCTGTGCAATTATTCTAGGTATTGGGTTTTGGCCAATCATGTGACATTATTCCAGGTATTGGACTATGCCAATAATGTGCATCATCATAGAATACCACATCACCTTTACTAGGTATTAAACCTTGGCCAAGCCGTCATACTTATTCACATCCTTTATGTAATTCAAGTATTCCTCTTATCTCCTTTAAGCTTATTCAAAACACTATAGCCCTTATTTGTCTATAAGCATACAGCATGTATGGCCAAGATTTCATTATTATTATTGTATCCATTAATTATTATTATTATGTTACTAAGTTTCCATTTCCTAGTTTGTTTTGAACATTATCATTTCTTACATAAGACTTTTATAAACATCTTGTTACCTATCACTAGGCAACAACTACTCTCATGGCTCACAAGGCCCATTACACATCTTGTCACCTCTCACTAGGCAACAACTAACCACATGGCTCACAAGGCCCATTAAACATCTTGTCACCTCTCACTAGGCAACAACTAACCACATGGATCACAAGGCCCATTAAACATCTTGTCACCTCTCACTAGGCAACAACTAACCACATGGCTCACAAGGCCCATTAAACATCTTGTCACCTCTCACTAGGCAACAACTATTAGGGTTAGGGTTTCCCTTTATAGATGAATAGGGTTTCAAGTTCATATTATCGCTCCACACATCTAGGAGCATACATTAATATCATAAGTATTCAATCATACTTATTTATTCTCATCATTTGTCATTAAATGATTATCAACACAAAGTATGAGTTTTTCTCTTATCCTTAATAGGATATTGATTACTTCATACTTTATTAAGTTGGCTCAACCTTTCCTTCAAGGTAGATTAGCCTACTTAATCAAAGTGCGTTAAACTCATTACATCTCAATGTAACCATTGGCATGACACACTTCATGTGTTACTTATCCAAATATATTGGATTTAAGGTGCGTCAGGATGCATCAACCTTGAAGTGCTGGATGTGATGCTTTTCATGCATTGATGTATCACTCCCTTTATCACTTTTAACTTACTTAAGTTCATCAACTTATCTTGTAGTAGGGTATTTCCCATACTAATACTTTATCCACTAACTTATCATATTTATCATGTAGTGTATTGGTCATAAGTCACATATTTGAATTGTCCAACAATCATCAATTGATATGGACTTATCTCAGGTTGAAGCATTGTTGATATAAAGTTGTCCATTATCAATCACTTTAGGTGTTTCACCTATCAAGGTATTAGCCACACCCTTACTTGGTATTATATTCATCACTCCTAAGAGTGTTTTTCCCTCACCTTTACAAAGTGTCTCAGGTTGGAGGTGTGCATATATTCACCATATTAGGTTGTAGGTGTATAGACACCACCATATCAGGCTAGAGGTGTATGAACACCATCCATATCGGGGTGGAGGTGTTTGTATGTGCGACCCATGTCGTGCATGAGGTATTAAACCATCACCATGTCAGGATAGAGGTACATTCAATCACCATATCGGGTGGCTCACCATCTAGGGTTGTGTATCAGGCTACCATATCGTGCAATAGCACTTACTATTCTTTACTCATATCGGGTTACCCAAATTAGGGTTTCATATCAACTTATAAGTATTCATTTACCCTTGTATCATGCATGGAGTCTATACTTGACTTCCTATCATGAAAGCATCTTGTGCAAGCATATCATGCAAACCATATCATGCAAGCCATACCCATATCAGGTTAGAGCTACTTGTATATCTACTTGAACCCGATATCACTTTTACAAAGTGATACCATCTTCTTCAAGCTCTAGACCTTCATTATAACAGTTATAGTTCATGGAAACAGGTCTAAGAAACTACTAGAACTCATAATTTCATCAACTATTTTAGGAAATTTTGGAATTAAAAGTAATTCATTAAGTATAGCAATTTAGGTGATGAATAATAACATGGTTGAGTTCAAGTTATATAACCCGCCTTAAGAACAACTTAAAAGATCCAAGATACAAAGCTCCACGTTCCTAAGGTTGAATATGACTTATACAAAGTCCAAGGCTCGTTCACAACTCTTTCATAAACAAGGAATCACCATGGATAAGCAATTGGTGAAGAAGAAAAGAAAGGAAGATCAAAACCTTAAAATCATGCTTCAATCCAAGGTTGAAGATGATCATGGCCACACCTTAGGGTTAATATTTGAGCTCCTTATTTCTATAGAACCTTTGCATGATACCTCACAACCCTTGAACGATATTCCACCACTTGTGGCCGATATCCCCCTCACTTGGGGCCAAAAACACTTCACTATGGCTGATATCCCCCTTTATGGTCGATATCACCTACTTGGCCAATATGCTTTTGCTATGGGCGATATCCAAGGACCTATGTGTGATATATTTTCAATCCTACACGATACAATATATCTATGCACGATACCTTAAGGTAGGAGGGTGGTAAGGGTCGAAAACTTTCACTAAGGGGTGAAACTAGGGGTATATATACTTATTGTTCATGAAGAAAGGTGAAAATGAGGTGTCATCAATTTGAGCTAGTAGGTGCCACATGTCCATGCACAGTTGACACGTGTACATGCATGCATAAACATTTATCTTGACATGAAAAACATTTGAGGATAACCAAGGGATGAAAATTCATCCATTACATATCCCTTTGAATAAGATATGTCAATTAAATCATCACTTTATTCACAACCTGATACAACTTTACAAAGGAAGTTGTAACCCGAAACACCTCACCTCCTTGAGGTACTTTGTATGACATGGAATTTTACAAGAGTCCAAAAAACTATATGAGGCTTGTCCTATGGCTCCTTGGCCGATAGGCACTCATATATAAGTTGTTCAACTTGATACAACTCAAGTTAGGGTTTCTTATTCAACCCCTTTTCTTGGTCATTTCATCACCACGATTACCATCACTCATAATTGATTCAAACATGGTGTAACATTGTTTATATCTCCTCTAAATGATACTAGGATGGAGTAGGAACACTCTAGAGGTGGTAGTTTGCATATTAACCTTACATTTTGGGTAAATTACAATTTGTACCAAAGTTGGTGCATAATGCACTAACATTATTCAAACAAGATGCAACTTGTAATTTAGGCTTTCCATAAGCCACCACCTTGAATAATTCTCTCTCTTATGATGCTAAAACACTTATGACATGTTCAACATGTGACATATTGCAATACAACCCCTCATCTTGGGTAAATTGCACTTTGGTCCAAAACAAAGGAAAATTGCTCAAACAACATTCAATCGGGATCAAACTTGAATCATAAGTGTGTCACATGATAACAAAACACCTTAGAGGATTATATTAAAGTTCTAAGCAACTTTATTAGCCAAAACAAATAGGGTTACCTCATAACCCAGGTCAGGGTCATTACAATAATTATCATCAGTCTTTTGCAGCCCAACTAGTGGTCAGTGCAAACTCATGTGGGTTATTATTGAGAGGTTGGACTAACCAGTGGAAAGGTTACCAACATTTTGACCAAATATCGGTGCCAAATGTAGTTGATTGGCAACAAATGAATCACTAGAGTGTTCCAAAGATAAACCAACATTTCAAAAGGTTGGGGTTCCATTGGAGGCTTCCAGACACATTTTACTCTATAGGGATAAAAATTGTAAAGTTTCACAACCATTTTTGGTTTTAATCAACAAAATAAAGCTATAAGTTATATTGTCTTTATTGTACTCAGAATAAAACATTATTTTTCCTAGAGAGGTGATTTTTAATAATTGAGGGAGAGGAGAAGAATAATGGTAAGTATTTTTGGTTCTTATTTTATCCTAACAAGATTTAGTTTTATTATTGATTTCCTCTCCTTTCATGCACAAATTGATGGACAAAGCATAACTAGAAATATTGGCTTCATTAAAAATATTCTTCCCTTTTATCTTCATCATCACTAGCAAATGAATTTTCCTTCCAATTGGTTGTAGAACAAAGGTTTTCCAGCATATTTTGAATTTCCTAAAATTATAAAATCTATAAGCTAGATTTAAACTTCATGTATTTTTGTATGTTCTAATGACCTCAAGTTGATAGGAAGTGTGTGAAATTTATGTTGTATAAATAAATGGAATGAATATATGAATGTTGAACATCAATCCTTTCAACTATAGACCATATCTATGCTTTAAATACATCAATTATGACAGTGAAAGTTGAAGGCACCAAATTTAGTCAAGTTTTCCCTAGATTCACAAAATAGACTATTTTAGTATGAGTTTATGTGATATCCATGTTTCATAATGAATATAAGTATAACATATACTAGGGTTTACATGTAAATTGAATAATAATATATTAGTATAATGAATATAGTTAATATCTAAACCTAATTAAATCCAAGTAATTACAAATAAATAGTAGAGTAGTACGTTATACAGAGTACCTGATACCAAAAGATTAGATTGAGATATTGAAATTATTACATAAATGGCTAGATTATGTATTTCTTGAGAACAATAGAATGCTCCTCAAAGGTATGCATTTTGATGGATGTAGCATGTGTACTGATTGGCAAAGCCTAGAAAGATGTAGCTAGGGGGTTCACAAGGGGCAAGTGGGCCAATCGATGAGAAAAGGCTCCTGAATATAGTGACATACCTCATGATGCATGTTATTTCATCTTGATTTTAGTTGCATTTTATATTTAGTTTTTTCATTTTTGTATAAATTTCACCTCATATTTCTCTTAGTTTAGGATTTTAAGATTTTACCATATTTTTTGGTATTTAATGTGTTTATATGTTTACTTGTAGGATTGGTTAAAATCAAAGAGAGAAGCTATTATACCTCTATAAAAAGTCCAAAAAGATCAAAGATTGCATATCTTCACCCCACCTCCAACAATTGGAGTAGGAATCCTTAAGTAAATACGGTCACTCAAATGGCCATAATTTCACATCCAAACTCAGAATTGGATGATTTAAAAGCTATTGGATGCAAAATCCAGTTAACTACAAATACATATGATATATATCTATAAGAAGGATTACCTATGTGAGTCGTTCAAGTGGTCTGAGAACATTGGTATAATAAAATCCAACATCTGTGACAAATTTCTAGTCAGGTGATAGGAAAATATATCCCAACACAAAAATGGCTTTAGATTCTACATCCAATGTTGAAATTAAGTGATTGAATTTGAATTTGAAGCCTAATTCTATAATCTAGGAAAGATATATATTTATTGACAATTTTCAATCGACTGATTGGGCCTCCTATTACTCATTTTGCCAGCTTGCTATTTGCGAACAAAGATAAAAGGATTTAGTGGATGTCTATGCCAAGGTTTCACAACATATTCTCTTCCATACACAACCCTAGCAACCACTAAGGAAAGCCAAACATGGAAGTCTGATGAATGCACATTCATCATGGAATCCAATTATCACTTTGGGATAAATTCAACTCTATATATATTATTTCACTCATTAAATATCAATATGAATCACAATGTGCAAAACTACTTAATTGATTCGATTATCAAGGTTTTAACTAAATATTGATTGATTTAATGCATGTTTTGATAAAGTTTAATATGTAGTTGGGGTCCACCTTCACTCACCTTTGGCTCTTATCAAGAAATCTAACCAAGAAATTCCATCCATTCGGTCTCAAGACTGTTTGAGCCCATTCGGTCTCAAGACCGTTTGACCAGCAGATACTGATTGAAGGCATAACCCAGCCGCAAGGGATTGAGCATTACATGAATTCAAGACCTCAAAGCCGAAGTCTTGACCACGGCCATGGTGGCTCAAAATGGCCATGATCTGCTGTCATCACCACGACCGTGTGGTGAGGCCACGACCGTGGTAGATCATCCCCAACGCCTGAGTTCTCACTCGCCACGACCGTGATCGTCGAGCCACATCCATGGCACCCCACCAACATCGTCCCCCTCTCACCCACCACTCCTGTGCGAGGAAGCATGACTGTGGGGCAGTAGCCTCACCACGGACGTGGCACAATGCCATCAGAGCCCAATTCTTCACGCGCTATGCCCGTGCGGGGTAGCACGGACGTGGGGCAGCAACATCACCATGACTGTGGTGCCTCAACACGGTCGTGGCACACCACTCGATTGTGATTTCATTCGGTCTTGACCTCACTCGATTTTCTCTCTCGATCTCAAAACCGTGAGCATCTAACGTCATCAGATCATGAATCGACGGTCCGGATTTCATTTGCCCTTTCGGTCTGCTCTATCGGTTTACACCTTTGACTCCTCTCATGGTCTCAAGATCATGAGAGTCCTCACAGTTTCACCGTGAGGACTCTCACGATCCCAAGACCGAGAGAGCGTTCACGATCCCTAACCGTTTGGATCTCCTACCCCCTCCGTCATTACCGACTGCAGTAGACCTCGGCGATGGCATCTTGTTCCTCACGCTAGCAGCACCTGCAACTTGCTCATACCTCCTCCCTTGACGACCAGCGCCACATCCTGCACCTCCACCAGATTCTGCAACATCATCGACGCTCCCCTCTCCATAGCTCCTCCGCACATGACAACACGAGACCCATTTCTAAGTTGCAGATGATCGTAGAGAGGGCGCAGACCGTTTGGCACCATGATCACAAGACCATTTGATAGTAAACGGTCTACAGACTGTTTGATAGAAAACGGCCTGCAGACCGTTTGGAGGATGGGTTGCAAGACCGTTTAGTCTAAGAAAAGCAAGACCATTTGGTCTAAATACAACAAAATCGAATGATCACTAAGGGCTGCAAAACTGTTTGATAAGCAAACGGTCTACAGACCATTTGGAGGATGTACTATGAGACCATTTGGGCCAAATAAAGAGAAACCATTTGGGCAAAAATATCTCGAGATCGTTGGAGTCTATTAACCCAGGACCGTTTGAAGATCTATGCCTATAAATAGGACAAGCAGAGTCCCCAATTGGGCATCGGTTCCAGGATGCCGACAGGCTGCCTGTACATAGGTCCGATCCAAATCTAGTGATGTCCGCACCAGTTTCATTCCACCTACTGCCCGTGTTGCAACCAAGGAGGCTGAGGAGAGAAGGAAGACGGAGCGAGGGAGACTGTCCGGTCTGTCTTGGCAACTCAAGTTCGCATCCAGATCTGCTCCGACATGACGTAGAAGGTCGTATCTTCTTCACCGAGCTGCGACTACTTTTTGCACCGAGTTCATGGTGGATTTCTCTCTCTTTCTTATTCTTCTTGTTTCTCGCATCATGAGCGAGTAGTACCTTTTCACTGGGTGCGGGGACTAGCCCCGCTGCCCATGCAATCATGTTCTTTTGTTAAACTCTCCATGACAATGTATATAACTTTCCATTTCATTGTTAATTGGTACGTTTGTAGTTGATTATCTACTTGCTTTCATCTTGTTCTCTCCTATATTGCGAAATCTTCTATATGTGGGATGGAATGGCGGTTTACAAAGTTTGACTCTTTGATGAGAACTTCTGATAAGATTCCTTGAGTTCGTAAGTGTATGATCCGTGAGGGGACGAGACATCTAGCCCATGGTGACGCTTCTGTGGTCTAAACATCCCTCAGGGAGGACCACAACCTTAGTTTGATTTTGTATCGTCTTTTTTTATCGTCGATGTTAGTTTGTAGATCTATCACTTGCTTGCTTATCGATTAATTCGGTTAACTCCCAAACTAGAAATAGAATGAGATTTCTTCAAGGTCGTAAGTGTATGATCCGCGAGGGGACGAGCCATCTAGCCTTCAGTGACGCTTCTGTGTGCCTAACGCATGTATAGGGGGCTCACAACCTTTGTTAGATTTCTATATCTTCGGAGCCGTAAGTAAGTGATCTAGTTGGTGACGAGACATCTGATACCTAAGGTGATGCTTACACGAACCTAATGCCCGTACGGGGGGTTCTGCAACATCTCTATTTGGATTGATATATCTTATCTGGATTGTTTGTGATTGAATGTGTTTGCGTGTGTAGCGGTGGTGAAACCCGATACCATCCCAGCGATTCCATATCATTGATCTAAAACCCATTTTAATTCATCTTTTAATTTCTTGTAATTAGTTTAAGTAACCTCAAATCAACTATTCATTTTAAATATTAGCCTTATCTCGAGCTAGATTCGATTAACAAAGATTCTTAAAAAACGTTGTCCTTTGGGTTCGATCCTTAACTATACTGCGATAAGACACATCCTCTTACGGGTGGTATTATTGCACTTTGGTTTTAGTAAAAGCTCGGGGATTTCAACCCCGAGTGAGTTTGTTAGTGCGATAAAATCCCACGTCAAATTCTGGCGCCGTTGTCGGGGACAACAGAATCAGTTAGTCAAATCTAGTTCTTTTAAGACTAATCTAGGATTTTTCTTTTTCTTTTGAAACAATCGATCATATACTCGAATTTGACTTTACTCTGTGGTTCTCACTTTCGAAATCTTTCTAATTCAGGTACAACCCAAGGCGTAGTGCATGCACCGTTTGGACAACCCCAGACTAACAGTGAGCTTTGATCCTGAGATAGACAAAACTTTTCATCGTCAGATAAGAGAAAATCAAGCAATGATGGCTTAGGAAGAGGAAGTAGCCCGAAGAGTGTCTCAATCCATCAATGCACACAGAGAAAGGCTCATGCAAGAAGCGAGGGTTGCGGTTCAATAGGAAATCCTAGCAGCGCAAGCAGCAGCACAAGCAGGCAGACTACAAAAGGATCTTAGAGAATTCTCAATCCTGAAAGTTGTGAATGTTCATCATCTAGTGCAACCTCCTCCCATCAATGCTCCTAATTTCGAGATAAGAGCACATTAGATCACCCTTCTTCAGAACAACCCATTCTATGGAAAACAAGGTGAGGATGGTCAAGAACATCTTCCAAGGTTTATTCATCTTTGTGCTATGACAAAGCAAAATGGAGTGTCTGATGATGCCATTAGACTCCGCCTCTTCAAGTATTCCCTTGCTGATAGAGCCATAAGTTGGTACAATTCGCTGCAAAGTGAAATACCCATCACCACCTGGGAACAACTCCAAAATGTGTTTCTAGAGAAGTTCTATCCCCCATCTCTCACATATGAAATCTGAGGGTGAATAACAAATTTCACTCAAGTTCCTAGAGAAACCCTTGCTGAAGCTTGGGATAGATACAAAGAGATTCTACGCAAGTGTCCACACCACGAAATTCCCAAGAACCAACTCATTGAGATTTTCTATAGGGGTGTGGATGATGATATTAAGAGATTCCTCGATTCCTCGTCTGGAGGAAACTTCATGCGTCAAAGTTATGACAGCGCATGGAGAGTCATCACCCTGGGAGTAGAAAATCAAGCCAATTGGGGTAGATCTATAGGTAAAGGAGTTTTGAAAGTAGCTATGGCTGAGGCTACCCCCGAGTACAAGTCTATCACTGAAACCTTGAAACTCTTAGATGCCAAGAAAGACCATATTGAATCATCTCTTGCTGCTATTGGAAGAGGACGTTCACCCACTCGACAACCGGAACACGTCAAGTCTGCTTCCCTATTCTGTGAAGCATGTAAGCGCACCGATCATTCCACTTTATCATGTAATGTTCTCTATGATGCCATTCTGAGCAATGTATGCGGCCAAGGAGATAATGTTCATATGGAAAATCTTAATGCTATCAACACCATTCCTGATCAAAGTTATTACAATCCGAATCAGAATAGGAATCATCCCAGTTTTCAATATGGAAACCCCTCTGGAGTAGTAAACTCACATCAATTTGGTTCAAACAATCAACCAAGAGGCCCACTAGGATTCAAATATAATCAACAATAGAATTTTGGGAATCAAGGAAATTTCAAGGGGAACTTTCAGAATAGGAACTACAACAATTACCAAAATAACTCTCAGTACCAGAATCTTAATCAACAACAAGGATAGCAAGTAGGTCCAGTTTCTCCTGACGACACGCTATCATCCATTGAAAAGATGTTGCAAACTTAGCAAACCATGATAGCTAACCAACAATCTCAACAAAAGGCTATTGAATCTCAATTAGCTCAACTTGCAGCTAGCATAAAGCCACCTACTGGGGTCTTCGCTAGCCAACCCGAGAACAATCCTAAGCACCCTGAACAGTTGAAGGCAGTCACCACTAGGTCAGGGAAAACCTATTTGATCCCCCTGAAAAGACACCTGAGGTTATTACAGACGAGGATGAACCTGTGATTGCCCAAGACTCGACAAAACCAGAGACTCAATCAAAAGATGATAAGTCAGAGAAAGGAAATTTTGAGAAGACTGTTCAAGAAGACGAAGAAATTGAGACTCCAGAACCTGATATCCCTGTGTACAAACCTCGTATACCTTTTCCAACTCATCTAAGGCAAACAAAGCTTGATACCAGATTCAATAAGTTTAAAGAAGCTATGAAGAAACATCATGTGGATATACCCTTTTTGGATGCTCTGGCTGAGATACCAGCATGGACAAAGTACTTAAAGTCACTCCTCACCAGGAAGTATATAACTGAAGAGTATGTGACAATAAAACTGGCGACAACTAAATCTGATATCATATTGAGCAAGATGCCCAAGAAACAAAAAGACCCGAGATCCTTTGGAATTTCATGTCACATTGGCGAATCATCATGCAAGAAAGGATTGGTAGATCTCGGCGCAAGCATCTCTATTGTGCCACTTATCCAGTGCAAAAGACTAGGGTTTGCAGAATTTCTTCCTACTGGAATGACTATACAGCTTGTCGACAATTCAATAAAATGTCTGTTAGGAATCCTCGAAGATGTCCCGGTCAAGGTAGGCAAGGACACATATGTTCCATGCGACTTTGTCATTATGGACATAAAAGAAGATGCCAGATATCCTCTCATCTTTGGTCGTCCGTTCCTCACCACTGCAAGAGCCCTAATTGATGTTGAAGCTGGTACCTTACTGCTCAGATTAGGCAAAGAAACTCTCAAATTTAAAGTTTTTGAAAGTATGAGAAGACCAAGTATGCAAGAAGAAGTCTATTTGATTGACTGCATTGAGAAAATGTCACTTCTGACTCAAGAGAATCATGAATCAGATGATCCTTTAGAAGTTGCTCTAACGAACCCATCAATTGTTTAACAAATTGATGAACAAGTAAAGGATTGCATCGAATCCCTCAATTCTTCTAAAGAAGATGTTGAAGCCACTAGTGAAGAACTCAAGGCTATGGAAACTACAGAAGAAACATGCGAAAAACCAGAAGCTCCCAAAATGAAGCCACTGCCCGAAAGACTAAAGTACGTGTTTTTAGACGATCTCAAAGTTTGCCCAGTTATTATAAATTCCGATATAACAACTGAACAAGAAGATAAACTCCTGAAGGAATTAAGGGAAAGAAAGAAAGCCATCAATTACAAAATGAGTGACCTCATTGGGTTCAGTCAAGCACTGTGTATGCACAAGATCCCTATGATGGAAGATCACAAGCCTACTATTGAGCATCAATGGAAGTTGAATCCAAATATGAAGGAAGTGGTTCATCGCGAGGTCATTAAACTGCTCACAGCTAGAATAATCTATCCGATATCAGATTCTCCATGGGTGAGCCCAGTGCATGTAGTCCCGAAGAAAGGTGGAACAACTGTTATACAAAATGAGAACAATGAACTCATCCCCACTCGAACAGTCATAGGGTGGAGGATGTGCATTGATTATAGAAAACTAAACAAGGCAACTCGAAAAGATCATTTTCCAATGCCTTTCCTTGATCAAGTCCTAGAAAGGTTGGTTCACCAAGAATATTTCTGTTATCTTGACGGTTACTCTGGATTCTATCAAATACCCATACATCTAGATGACCAAGAGAAAACAACTTTTACCTGCCCATTCGGAACATACACATTTAAAAGAATTATGTTTGGTCTCTGTAATACACCTGCAACTTTCCAACATTGCATGGCTTCCATATTCGTTGGTATTACTGAAGCAACTATGGAGGTTTTCATGGATGATTTTTCTGTATATGGAGATTCATTCGATTCATGTCTAAAGCACCTCTCCCTGGTCCTCAAACATTGTGAAGAAGCACATCTTGTGCTGAATTGGGAAAAGTGCCATTTTATGGTAAAGGAAGGCATTGTCCTCGGTCATAGGGTCAGTAATAGAGGAATTGAAGTAGATAAATCTAAGACATAAGTGATTTCTAAACTGGCTTTTCCAACAAATGTAAAAGAAGTCCATGCTTTCCTAGGTCATGCATGATTTTACAGAAGATTCATAAAGGACTTCTCAAAGATAACCAAGCCAATGACAAATTTGTTACTAAAAGATGCAGAATTCAATTTTGACGAAGAATGTGTCAAAAGCTTCAACACACTAAAACATGCTCTCACAGAAACACCCATCATTAGAGCTCCTGACTGGGACCACCCTTTTGAAATTATGTGTGATGCCAGTGACTATGCTGTGGGCACTATTTTAGGGCAATATATAGAGAAGAAACATTATGTGATCTATTATGCATCGAAAACTCTCGATGAAGCCCAGAAGAATTATGCAACTACTGAGAAAGAACTTCTAGCGGTCGTGTATGCCTTTTACAAGTTCAGATCCTACCTAATCAGTTCGAAGGTCATTGACTACACAGACCATGCGCCATCCGTTACCTTCTTGCAAAGAAAGATGCAAAACCCAGGTTAATTAGATGGTTCCTCCTATTACAAGAATTTGATTTAGAGATAAGAGATAAAAAGGGTACAAGGAATGTTGTTGCAGACCACCTCAGTCGCATCCACACTCTGGAAACTGAGAAGATTCTGATCAATGATTCCCTTCCAGATGATCAACTAATGAAGGTCTCAGAAGTTGTACTGTGGTACTCAGATTTTGTGAATTACCTCGCTGTTGGGGATATTCATCCTCAATGTGCCAGAAATGCACTGAAGAAATTTATGCATGATGTGAAACAGTACTACTGGGATGAGCCCTACCTTTTCAAACTATGTGCTAATGGTTTATATAGACGATGTATCTCCGAAGAAGAAGCTCAACTTATTTTGAAACAATGTCACTCAGGACCAGTGGAAGGACATATGAGCTCTAAAAAGACTGCCTTGAAGGTTTTGCAATGTGGATTCTTCTAGCCAACAATATCCAAAGATTCCTACGACTTTGTCCTATCATGTGACAAATGTCAAAGATCAGGCAATATAACAAAGAGAGATGAGATGCCACTGAATCTATGGCAAGAAGTAGAGATATTCGATGTTTGGGGGGTGGACTACATTGGTCCATTCCCATCTTCTCATGGATTTTCATACATCCTAGTGGAGGTGGACTACGTCTCAAAATGGGTTGAAGCTATACCAACCGTCACTAGTGATTCCAAACCCATCATCAAATTATTCAAAGATATTATATTCCCCCATTTTGGAGTGCCACGAACCGTGATATCTGACGGAGGGTCCCACTTCCTTGAAAGAAGTTTTGAAGCTTTACTGAGAAAATACGATGTAACACATAAAGTAGCCTGACCCTACCATCCAAAAATGAGTGGACAGGTAGAGGTTTCTAACTTCCAACTCAAGGCTATTCTGGAAAAAACTGTAGGCCGCAATCGAAAGGATTGGTCAGTGAAAATCAACAACGCTTTATGGGCCTATCGAACTGCTTACAAAACTCCCCTCGGGACTACACCCTTCCGATTAATATATGGAAAGGCTTGCCACCTGCCTGTCAAACGGGAACACAAAGCATGGTGGGCAATTAAGCAACTGAATTTTGACATGAAAGAAGCAGGCCAAGCCAAGATTCTGCAACTTCAAGAGCTGGATGAACTCCGGATGATAGCCTATGAAAATTTACAAATCTAAAAAGAACACACAAAACATTGGCACGATGGACATCTGAAAAGAAAAGACATACAAGTGGGAGACCAAGTTCTGTTATTCAACTCAAGGTTGAAGTTATTCCCAGGAAAACTCTGCTCACGCTGGTCTGGACCATACATCATCAAGAGCATCTCCCCATATGGTGCCTTCTCATTATGGAGTGAAAAGTCAAGTGAATTTGTAACAAATGGTCACCGCTTAAAGAGATATTTTACCTCAACTGACATAGGCACTAAACCAATGCTGGAACTCACCTATCCAAAGGATCCACTGTGAAACTGAAGGATTCAATCGAGCCATCAACATAAAACAAAGGTGCTTGTCGGGAGGCAACCCGATCAATAAATTTGTTTTACTTTCCTTTTCAAATTAGAATGTTTCTTCAATTTTGTTTTTACCTTCTAGTTAATTTTTCATTAAATAAAAATTCACATCATAAGATGCTATTTTAAGATCTAATTGCTCTTTACCTTTGAGATTTTTAGATAAGAGGATGCATGCTGATTGGAACGCAACCACATCTGGTGGTCATTCTGGCATGATTTTTCCTCTCCATCTTGGATTTAGGGTTTTCTCAAGATGAGCAAATCTCTAAGTTCAGGGTGGAGGGTGGGTGGTACGTACCTCACTTTCCACCTACAACCATCCTTTTCATACTTAAGTTTTCACTATCACATTCTTGATAAAAAATTTCAAAATTCTTTAATGTTTCTCAAAGAAATTGAACAAATACTTGATGAATTTTTGACACTCTTTGGTTTCATTAAAAGTCACTAACTAACCTGATATGCATTTTGAATCATTATATCCTCCTTATTTGAAGTAAATCCTCAAAAGGACCACTTTTTGAAACAAGCATTTTGATTGAAATCATTTTGTGAAGCTTATGATTCCTAACATCATGATACTTTTGTAAAAATGATAAGTGTCTGTCAAACTGATAGGGATCAAACACGTCATGCTTCCTAACTGATTTGTGGAACAATAGCATGGAATCCCCACCGGACCCTCATCAAGTCATTATTTGAGTGGAGTTTGATAAAGAGAACAACCCGGTGCACTGAATTGTAAATCAAGTTGCATTCTGATCTGAACTCTCTTCTACACTTCTTCTATCATCTTCGTACCCCTCCATCCATAAAAAAGAAACAAAAATAGCCAAAATAGTTCCAAACCCTAAGTTCGGGGTGGCACACCACTTCCCTCTATATCCTCATCTTCCATACCCCTAACAAATAAACAGGGGCATACCACCAAAAATGTAATCTCGAGTCGAATAGAGGAGAGATTTGCAAAGAAAAAGATGCCAAAGCGCACACAAAAAGAAATGCAATCTTGAGTCGAATAGAGGAGATATTTGCACGAAAAAATGCAATAAATGAAATTGCAAATCATAAAATAAAAATCTCGAGTTGAATAGAGGAGAGATTTATTTCTTCCTTCCATACCACCATTCACCCCATTTTCTACCTAATGGCGTAATGAATGCCTAACCTATCCTGAAAAACACCAGTGTTAGATCAGATGCACACTTTATCTACGGGTGTCTCTAGAATCTTAAAAAACTCTTTGACACGCTTGTTGTTGGAAAAAGTGAGGAGGAGGTGATATTGGAAAATGAACTCAGGAACGAAGATATGGTAAGATGTGTTTAGTGGTCTCAGAAGGTTGAGAAGCTGAGTCATTTTGAGTAGAAAGAAAACATTCTTGTTGTGAAAATGAAGCAGTCACACGAATTGAAAGTATTCAATTGGCGACCATTTCAGATTTTGTGTTACTCGAGGATGAGCAACGTTTATGTTTGGGGTATTTTTTATGAATGCATATTCATCATGGAATCCAATTATCACTTTGGGACAAATTCAACTCTCTATATATTATTTCACTCATTAAATATCAATATGAATCATAATGTGTAAAACTACTTAATTGATTCGATTATCAAGGTTTTAACTAAATATTGATTGATTTAATGCAGGTTTTCATAAAGTTGAACAAGTAGTTGGGGTCCACCTTCACTCACCTTTGGCTCTGATTAAGAAATCTAACCAAGCAATTCCATCCATTCGGTCTCAAGACCGTTTGAGCCCATTCGGTCTCAAGACCATTTGACCAGTAGATACTGATTGGAGGCATAACCTAGCCTCAATGAATCGATCATTACATGAATTCAAGACCTCGAAGCCAAAGTCTTGAACACGGCCATGGTGGCTCAAAACGACCATGATCTACTGTCATCACCACGACTGTGTGGTGAGGCCACAGCCGTGGTAGATCATCCCCAACGCCTGAGTTCTCACTCGCCACGACCGTGATCGCCGAGCCACGACCGTGGCACCCCACCAGCATCGACCCCCTCTCACCTGCCACGCCCGTGCGAGGCAGCACGACCGTGGGGCAGTAGCCTCACCATGACCGTGGTGTCATTCCACGGCCGTGGCACAACGCCATCAGAGCCCAATTCTTCACGCGCCACACCCGTGCAGGGAAACACGGCCGTGGGGCAGTAGCATCACCACGACTGTGGTGCCTCAACACGGCTGTGGCATGCCACTCAATTCTGATTTCATTAGGTCTTGACCTCACTCGATTTGCTCTCTCAATTTCAAAACCATGAGCATCCGACATCATCAGATCATGAATCAACGGTCTGGATTTCATTTTCCCTTTCGGTCTGCTCTATCGGTTTACACCTTCGACTCCTCTCACGGTCTCAAGACCGTGAGAACTCTCACGATCCCAAGACCGAGAGAGCGTTCACAATCCCTAACCATTTGAAACTCCTACTCCCTCCATCATCACCGACTACAGCATACCTCGGCAATGGCATCTTGTTCCTCACGCTAGCAGCACCTGCAACTTGCTCATACCTCCTCCCTTGACCACCAACGCTGCATCATGCACCTCCACCGGATTCTAGAGTAGCATCGATGCTCCCCTCTCCATAGCTTCTTCGCACATGGCAGCGCAAGACCCATTGCTAAGTTGCAGATGATCGCAGAGAGGGTGTAGACCATTTGGCACCATGATCACAAGACCATTTGATAGTAAACGGTCTACAGACCGTTTGATAGAAAACGGTCTACAGACTGTTTGATAGAAAACGGTCTACAGACCGTTTGGAGGATGTGTTGCAAGACCGTTTGATCTAAGCAAAGCAAGACATTTTTCTCTAAATACAACAAAACTGAATGATCACTAAGGGCTCCAAAACCATTTGATAAGCAAACGGTCTACAGACCATTTGGAGGATGTACTATGAGACCGTTTGGGCCAAATAAAGTGAAACCGTTTGGGAAAAAATATCTCGAGATCGTTGGTGTCTATTAATTCAGGACTATTTAAAGATCTATGCCTATAAATAGGACCAGCAGAGTCCCCAATTGGGCATCGGTTCCAAGACGCCGATAGGCTGCCTGTACACAGGTCCGATCCAAATCAAGTGTTGTCCGTTCCAGTTTCATTCCACCTATTGCTCGTGTTGCAACGAAGGAGGCTGAGGAGAGAAGGAAGATAGAGCGAGGGAGACTGTTCGATCTATCTTGGCAACTCCCGTTAATGTCCAGATCTGCTCTGAAAAGACATAGAAGGCTGTATCTTCTTCACTGAGCTGTGACTACCTTTTGCACCGAGTTCATGGTGGATTTCTCTCTCTTTCTTATTCTTCTTGTTTCTCGCACCATGAGCGAGTAGTACCTTTTTGCCGGGGTGCGGGGACTAGCCCCTCTGCCCATGAAATCATGTTCTTTTGTTAAACTCTCCATTGCAATGTATATAACTTTCCATTTCATTGTTAATTGGTACGTTCATAGTTGATTATCTAATTGCTTTCATCTTGTTCTATCCTATATTGCGAAATCTTCTATATGTGGGATCGAATGGCAGTTTACAAAGTTTGACTCTTTGACGAGAACTTCTGATAAGATTCCTTGAGGTCGTAAGTGTATGATCTAGGAGGGGACGAGACATCTAGCCTACGGTGATGCTTCTGTGGTCTAAACATCCCTCAGGGAGGACCACAACCTTAGTTGGATTTTGTATCGTCTTTGTTTATCGTCGATGTTAGTTTGTAGATCTATCACCTACTTGCTTATCGATTAATGTGGTTGACTCCCAAACTATAAATAGAATGGGATTTCTTCGAGGTCGTAAGTGTATGATCTGTGAGGGGACGAGACATCTAGCCTTCGGTGATGCTTCTGTGTGCCTAACGCATGTATAGGGGGCTCACAACCTTCATTGGATTTCTATATATCTTCGGATATGTAAGTAAGTGATCTAGTTGGTGACGAGACATCTGATACCTAAGGTGATGCTTACGCGAACCTAACACCTGTACGGGGGTTTCTACAGTAGCTCTATTTGGATTGATATATCTTGCTTGGATTGTTTGCAATTGAATGTGTTTGCATGTGTAGCGGTGGTGAAACTCGATACCATCCCAGTGATTCCATATCATTCATCTAAACCCCACTTTAATTCATCTTTAACTTTCTTGCAATTAGTTTAAGTAACCTCAAATCAATCAATCATTTTAAAAATATTAGCCTTATCTCGAGCTATATTCGATTAACAAAGATTCTTAAAAATCTTGTCCTTTGGGTTCGATCCTTAACTATACTGCGATAAGACCCGTCCGCTTGCAGGTGGTATTATTTCACTTTGGTTTTGGTAAAATCTCGAGGATTTCAACCCCGAGTGAGCTTTTTAGTGCGATAAAATCCCACGTCAGAGTCGACGAATTGACTTGGAGGCACGCTCCTCGGAGGGATGTGACTGAAGGTTGTAGCTATCATTCACAGAGTTGTGACGAGGCGACTGAGTTTTTCCTCTAGGATGCTACTTTATTCATGATTGTATCTTTTAGGGGTGTGAACGGTTCGGGTATAGTGCAGGTACGGTGCAGGTCCGGCCATACCCATACCCATTTAATTTAGTAGGTTTGGTTCCAGTTTTGGACCCACATAATAAAAAATTTAGACTGTACCATACTCGCACCTGTAATAATAGAGGATTTGCGGTGCGGGTATGCAGGTAAGCAGTTCTATATAAACATCATACTTTTCATTAGGAAATTTTATGACTATGTTATATATATTCTTATACAACAAGATAATGCTATTATATAGGACATAAACATGCAATAGTTATATTAAAGTAAAACTTTGTTGATAAAAGATAGTTGAGTTATTTATTTACATATTTATAGTCATCCTCATTGTGTATTAATAATATAACATATCATTTAAATAATTTGATTTTAAGGTTACATGTGTTTATCATTCTTGTAATTATAATAGTTAATTCTTCATTAGATGACTAGCTTTAGCCTTATTATAATTAGAGTAATACATAATATGAAATATTATATTAATTACACTAGTAAAATATGATGTCATAACATATTGTTTAGTTAATTATTTATGTATAGCGGTTCCAAGGGTCTATGGGTCTGGTTCCAAGCATACCCATTAGCGGACCCGCTTATATGTGGGTCCACGTGTATGCTAGTCCATGGTTATATGGGTCCAAAGATTTAGACCCATGACAAATTTAAAGTATCTAGATTTGCAGGTCAGTGGGTCAACCCTACCCATTTAGAGCCCTACAATCTTTATCTCTTTTCTTTAGTATTCTTAACATGAGTAGAGAGTAGATTCCTTGCTGGGACTTGAGATTAGCCACCTTCCTGTACTATAATCTTACATTGTGAGTTATTTCTTGCTCGAACTATTAAATTTTATATTAAATGTTTAATTCATGTTATATGGATTATTCATCTATCTTGCATGTCTATTGCAATACTAAATTTGAAGACCTTGAAAATTAGGATTAGAAATTAGTTAATCTTCATTGAACCCTAAATTAGATCAAGGAATGGATTATCCGAGGCAACAGATTTAGAATCTGGAGGTAACAAGACCTCAAGGTTATGAGGAAATTTATTCTTATGAATTTTGTACTCTTGAAGGATATGGAATTTCCTTGTCACCTATGTAATAATCATACAAGTGAGTGATGCAATATGAGAGAGAATTTATGCATGTAGTGGAAGAAAAATCTATCTTCCCAATGATTTTACAATTGTTAAAAATTATCTCTTTTATATCATTTCTTATTTTGTTAATTTAGTTAATAAACCAAAATACCAATCACCTATTCTTGATAAGTATTTTTTTATAATAAGATTAAATATTTAATTTGTTCTTAAAAAGTTGACCTTTAGGTTCAATGTTTAATTATACAACAATAAGACACATCCTCTTATGGGTGGGGCTTTTCGTTCCATTACCAGTGACAACCGGAACGTTTGGATTTTTAGTCCATTGAGTTAAAGTTAGAATTTTTTCATCTAATTTATTTTTATTTTTATATTTTTAGTTTAGTTCAATAATTTGTTTTATCCTTCTTAGATTTTGGTAGTTGATATTCTCTGTTAGATTTTGATTATTTCTTATTTCTCATTGAAAAAAATTAATTGTCTATCTTCACTCATTGGTACAATTTTTGTATAGATAATGATAGTTGATTTCTTTATTTTTCATGCAATCATATCAAATTGATGATAATATAGAGATAGATAGATTTTTAGAGAGACTAGGGCCAAAGGTCAGAGGAAATCTAGGCAGCTCAACCAACAACTTTATGGGAATATAGTAAATAAATTTGTCTGAGAGTGAGAGGTTGTATGCCTATGGGAGGATTGTAATCAAGAAGGAAGCCATGAACAAAATGGCATAGACTTGGGTGGCTCAAATGACAGTAGAATTCTTCCAGTAGTTTGAGACTCGACCACCCTTTCCTATTGTAGTCCTAGATCTAGACATTTATAATGATCAACCATCATTGATTGATTATATTAAGGAACATGAATAACCAACTTCTATTGCATATCTGATAGTTTCTGATGATGAGGTACATCCCAACTGTGCAGTATGTATACCTCCACCTATTATTTTTATATCTCTTCTCATGTTCATGTCCCTATCAAATCCTTGGATTATTTGGATGTGTTTCATGAGGAGGATCTAGGGCCATGTGTTAATATTGTGAAGGACTCCATTACTATTGATGTTGATATTGATTGTATGGTATAGCAGGAGGATGCCCAACTATAGAAGAATATATATAATGCTAATTTTACAGATGGGACAATTCCTTCTATTCTAACACCACATCTTCAATATGTATATCTAGGTAATGAGAAGATCTAGAGACAAATCTTTTAACTCATTTAGTAAAGTAGACATTACCAGCTATAGATTTATTGCATACAACCTTAGCCATAGAAGATGGTAGTCTGCATCTAGTCTTGGCATGTGAGCATATCCTGAGGCCACCATAGAGGCTCCACTCATTCATTGTTCCACTTCCACACATAGCCACTACACTACCTCTACTGATAGAGGAGTATTGGTGGATCGTACTATATGGATTGTGTGTTGAAAGACAATGCTACTTCAAGCATCCATATAGTACCTTTAAGATACCACGACCACTTGGTCACATATTGCACCATGATGCTCACATTATCAAGGTGTCATCCCTTTTTCATATTTTTTTATCTAGACCTTCTTCGAGTTTCCAGGGCCACTAGAATGAGCATTAGTGTTTCTTGCTCTTCATCTTGGGTTTAGTGTTTTCTCACAGATAAGAATATTTCTAAACTTGTCTTGGAGTTTTGGTGTTATGTACTCCTTTCACCTATATATATTTAAATTCTTGTTTTATTTTAGTATGTTAAGTTTACATGTATCATTTGCATTTAGATTACTTGTGTTGCATACACGTAAAAACTATTTGTATTTCATTTCTTACTTCTTGCAATGTTTGTAGTAGCCATTATGTAGTCGAATTTATTTACGTTCACGTTGTGTTGCATAGAAAATGTGTAATACAATCTACCTTATTTGAAGTAAGGTTTTGATGTTAAAAGTATTTCTAAAAATGTAAATGGTTAAAAGTCAGCCTTTATATTCAATGAATATAAGCATCATTATCCCTAAAAAGGATGGAAGGGTTAGAGAAATTGATACGGATCAAATATGGCATTCTTCTTGGTAATTAGTGAATCAAATCTGTTAAATTTCCATGCACCTCATTATAATTTCATTATTTAGGTGTAGTGAATTAAATAAGCCAATGTTCATAAAATAAGTTTTGTTCATGATCGAAACCCTCTTCTACTCTTCTTCCATCAACCTTCCATCCACCATATAAAAGAAAAGAAATCCATCAAGTGTGCCAAACTCTAAGCTCAGGGTGTCACATCACCATTTCCTCTACAACTGCTTCTTTCACACCCCTCTCTATGTAATAGGTGTGTATCACCAAAATTAAAAATAAAAAGCAATTGTGCACATAGAAAATATATAGTACATGTATTTGCATAAATAAAATGCAGTCAGAAGTCAAATAGAGGAGAGATATCTATTCTTCCTTCATTACCGTGATTCACTCCATTTGTCACCTAGTGGGTCATTACCTACTCCCTTGAAATCTATTGACAAAATCTAGCATTGGATCATGTGCCCACTTGTCATATTATGAGATTCCTTATTTATAATGAAATCTTTAGACATATTTGGGATTAGGAATGGTGATGAGGAAGTTTTCTTATGAAGCCAAAAAAGGGTATATGTCAAGTGTTTTGCAATCATAGGAGGTTGGGTTGCTTGGATACATTGGTGGTAGAGATTCAAACATGATACCAATATCAGGCATGTACAGTGGTTGAAAGTATTTATTTATAGTTTTTTTTCTTATTTTTCATGAGTTAATGTATATTCATCATATTTTTATTTGTATTTTATATTTAGTTTGTGCATGTTTCATTACATTTCACCTCATATTTCTCTTGTTTTAGGATTTTGTTTTATATGCAATTTGTTTGTTACTTAATTTAATGTATGTTTAATTTGTAAGGTTTGTTTAAGTCAAAGATAGAGGAAAATATCCCTCTATGAAAATCCCAAGAAAATAATCAGATGTCATATATCTTCACTCCCCAATTTCAACAATTGGATTGAGGATCATTGAAGTATTTATGGCCACTCAAATTGCCATAACATTCTCGACAAACTCAAAATTGGATGATTTAAAAAAAAATTAATGCATAATTCAATTACATGAGAAACAATTATATATATGATACATTTCAGTCACCCGACTCACCCTATGAGTCAATGAATTTCTTTAGAATTTTATCACAATCAAATCCAACAACTTCGATGAATTTCCAATCATGTGACTTGTGAAGCCAGTTGAGCAACTAAAAAATATACCCTGACACTAATTTGGATCTCAATTCCATATCTATTACAGAATTAAGTGATTCAAGTTTGGAGGTTAAACTAAATTATCTATACAATGAGTATATTTACTATCCACTTCCAATTCACCAACTGGGCCTTCAGATGCTCGTTTCTCCAATGTCGAAAATTACAACAAAACACTCAAAACTATTAGATCAATTCAAGTAGATTTGATACTTTGTAGGGAGATGTAGAAGTACATGAGGGACATTCAGAACAAGGATTCACAACCGATTCTCTCCCATCCACAACCCTATCCACCACCAAGGAAAGTCACACATGGGATTTGACAACTTGACATGAAGATGTGATTCACTGGATGACATGAGTAGAGATTGCAACAATCGTTCGGGGAGTTGCAACGAGACCACTAAGCTTATCCTCCATTATGCTACTTTATCCATGGGTTTTTCTACTTCACTTTTAATTTGCATCATGAACATAATTAGAGAGTAGCTCACCTACTATAGTGTGGGGATTATCCCCAATGAACATATCTTATACTCTCATGTTATAAATTATTGTTCTTATAGATATTCGGGTTGATTATTGATTTATCATCATGTGCTTTATAAAATATCTACTATCTTGCATGTTAATTACATTTCTAGATGTAGAGCTCTCAATATCAGGATTAGAATACCAATTTATTATTAATCTCTAGATGAGATCAAGGAATAGGTTCTTGGGGTGAGGAATTAAGGATTTGTAGGTAATGAGACCTCAAGTCTATGAGTAAATATGTCCTTATAAATTTTATATTTTGAAAGTATATTAAATTCCTTAGTCCCAGTCTACTATATTAATGAGTCATGTTATGTGAGAGAGTGGATACCCAGGTAGTAGCAGTGAAACCCCATGCCATGATTATTTTATCATACATTCATCTTAGTTTAATTCTTGCTTTACTATTCATTTTCTTAGTTATATTATAATATGCAAAGCAAGTAATCAATCATATATGCTTGTCATGTACTTTTTGTTAATTAGATTAAACATCAAATTTATTTTTAAAAAATTGTCCTTTAGGTTACATCCTAAAAATATATTGTGATGTTACCCATCCTCTTATGGGTGGTGGTTGTTGCATGTTAGTATTGGTAAAATCTTAAGAATTTATTTTTAGTTGAATGCATTAGTGCAATAATTTCCACATCACCTCAACTACAGAGTATGGTGGTACACATTTTTGTTGACAACATAGTTTTAAACTAAGTGCAATATAATATAATACCAAACTATAATACATCAACAATATGAAAATGTAGTGTTTGTCTTCTTGTATGAAACATAAATAAAAGAAACAAGTTTTTTCTAACAAAGGGACTACATCAACAATGAAAGAAAGTAAAGATAAAATGGCTACAAGAAGGGAACTTTGACCTGCTCCAAGCTTTTCCTTAGTAATTGGCATAAGGAGAATCCAGGTGAGCATGTCCTTCTATCCATGCAATATCCCATAGGTTTTCATTAACGCCATGGACAAAAGAGAAACCATCAGTCAAAAAATGTTGGTGTTATATCCTTGTTATTGAACTATTGACTACATAGGATTTTGATGCATGGTAAAAGAAGGAAGGGACTATTTTGTTGACTAATGTCTATCAAATAGGAATTATAATATCAATATGAAGATGGAAATTCTTTTAGAAGAACATTAACTAAGCAAGATTCAAAATCTTTATATGCAAAAATATCTAAGTTTTTCACAAAGTAGAATAATGAAAAGTTTTAGGACCTTTCTATCATATCTTTTCTAGGATTAAGTACCTTATCTTCTCACACTCTAGGAGAGAATTGTACTGGTAGCTTATTAACTATGCTAGTATATTGGGGGACAATTAATCCCTATCCACTATGAAGAGTTATGGGTACTTGGTGCACACAAGTGAGCTAAATCTCTATAGGCCCAAATCCCGAGGGACCAAAGTCCATAGGGAGTCCAAACTCTAGGAGATCAAGTAAACCGCTAGAATTATTATCAACAATATTTCATCATTTTCAATAAGAGTGGCAAAAATTTCAAGAGACAAGAAATGTTTCCAAATCTAATTTAGTTTCACCACTAATAAAGATAGTATGTGTGAAAAATAAGTGGGAAAATAGTTCATTAACTCAATTAAATATTTAATACCTTATAATCCAAGAAAAAATCTATTGTTTTCCATAATTATGTCTCAGGGATCTCTGAAGTCTCAAATCCTAGCAAAGTTAAATATTCCATGTTATTATGTGATAATTTGATTTGAAAATCACGTCATAGTTCTCCTTGGGTGTAAGTTTGTTCTTGTAATTTTTATTCATATTCCAAGTGTCAATATTAAACCATAGTGATAGAATATTAGATTATTTTAAGAAGTTATCTATAGGCCATATATTACATAATACCCCCTAGACATACATTATGAGATACACTACTATGTGCATAATAAAAAATGATGCATGTGTTTTTTACGAAAGGATACATATTTATTAAGGAATAGTTTTCATACTAACTTTTTTTGCAACAACATAGTTAGAAAACATCGACTTCAATTTTTCCAATTTATACCATGCATCATTGTTGAATTAATACTTCCGTAATATAACATAGGATTGGTCATTTCAAGGAAATTAAATATAATATAAATTTATTTGTTATGCAAATTAGGGATTATGTTTTTCATTTGATTCAAGAAGAAAATGAATTAAATTGGAGAATCTATTCATCTCATCCCCATGGGGAATTGAACTAGAGGCCTTCCTCTTGTAAATCACTCATCTAATCATTCGGGTGACACTACTTAGTAGAAAATGCATTAAATTGAGGTTGAGTATTTGGGAAACATAGATTATGAGTATAGATCACAATATTAGAGTATCCCCAAGACCTCATTCATAATGTTAAGTCTTCATTATACACTTGTGTTACATGTCTAGGCATTAGATCAATTTATGTAGGAAAAGTTAGTATAGGTATGGGTACTTTTGTGTGCATTTGACTATATGGGTTCTGATCATTATTGTACCTGACCAATAGATGTATATGGTAAGTAAAAAATTAGGTAAGGAGGTTCAGACTTACCTCCTCGATGCACAATTACCTCGACCGCTCCTGGGATCCCATTTCTACTGGGACTTCAGCTTTGTTGTAGCACTATGTGGTTTCCCTGATGTGTGTCACCATCATGTAGGGCGGAGGAAGTGGTGTGATGGTTTTTGACTAGTGACTATCAACTAGAATTTGGTGATGCTTAGAAGATTCAATAGTCCAGAGGAGGAAGAATCAGTAGGGGCACCTTGAGAGACCCAAATAGATCTCCAAAATAGAATAGTATAGTGTCATGGGTCACGACGAACAAAAAGGGAAGACTGGGATGAGGTCCAAATGCCTAGAGGAGGAAGAGGTACTACCACATATCTTGAAAAGAGGTAGCTCTTTGATGGCATAAGTAGACAGATTTGTAAGACTAGGGACGTTAGGGTCACATTCATAAGACCTAGATGACTCTCTAGACAAGATATAATCTATGCAACGTGGTGCTATGCTCTGGAAGTGGCTCACCTACTATTTCTTCTCAAGTTGCCATCCATTAATGGCCTCATGTTTGGTTCATCTACCTTCAATTGTGCGGTCGACATGCTGAGAGAGGGTGTAACTAAAGTGGAAGAGGGTGACACAGGGGTTTTAGAGGCCAAAGCTGGAAGGATGTTCCCTATTGTTTCCTAGATGTGGGAGTAGCAGTCACATAAGAGAACCTTAGGTGTGCGATGTGTATGGGTAGTACAGTTAAGCATAATTTGGCTAACTATAAAAGAAAACTTGTGCTTTACCTTTTTTTCCCATAAACTCCTATTTTCTTTAAAAAAATCCATCTTGTACTCTATACATATGTTTCCATTGAAATAATTAAACACAAGTCCAATTGCCATTACTTTCAATTCTAAAAATTACTAACTCCCTTAATTCATGAGCCTAAGGTGGCTAAAATATTTACTGTCATAAATAACTCAGTATGAATGCCTAAAAATCAATAATGTCTTTTTATGGGATTCCAATGCAAAAAATCTATATGGGGTTTATTGAAGTGTGGACTCCAAGTGGGGTGATTTGATCAAGGTGAGGCATAATTGTATTTTGGCACTCAAATTCAAGATATTCAATAAGTTACAAAATATTCATAAGGATTTAGAAACAAAGATTTTCAAATCTAGAGAATTATGAAAAGTAGCTCAAATTTCAATTTGATACCAAAATTTGGTATGTTACAACTCACCTCCCTAAAATGGGGATTTTGTCCCAAAATCTTTGACTAGGTGAAAAGTTGAGGTTAAGTCTTCATCATTTTGGTTGCAATTCCAAGTTGCTTCCCCAAGATCATGGTGGTTCTGGAGAACCTTTACTTGTTGGATCTCCTTATTCTTCATTTTCTTGACTCTAGTGTCAAGGATCTTCATCGATACTCTTCATATATCAGTTTTTCTTGAATTTCAAGGGGTTTAATGTTTAAGACGTGAGAGAAGTCTTTGACGTACTTCTTCAAAGCAAAAACATAAAATATGTCATGCATCTTATTATACAAAGCAAGCAAGGATAGTGTATATGTACATTCCGCAACTCATTAAAGTCATTTTAAAATTTCTACATAAATAGGGCTTTCCTTGCCCTTGATATTTAACCTGGAAATAGACTTCAAGGGTTTCACTTTTACAAAAATAGAATCCCCCATAAGAAAAAGTTTGTTCATCCTTTGTTGGTTCTATCTATATTGTGCCTCTTTCATCCTATTCTTAATCAACTTCCACAACATATAATGTTAGCTCTTCTAATTTTAGTAAGGACCTTTCACCCATGTCATCCCAATAAGGGTGATTTGCAAAGTCTTCCATATAAAGCTTCATATGGTGGCATCCCAGTGTTGGCTTGATAACTATTGATGCATACAAATTTAGACAACTTATCCCAAGAGCCACTCTAGCCCGTCACACATGAATAGAATAAACCTTCCAAGATTTGTATTGTATGCTCAGACTATTTTTCAATCTAAGGGTGATAGACAGTGATGAAGCTCAGTCGTGTACCCAACTCATCATGAATTTGTTTCTAGAGATTTAATGTAAACTTTGTGTCCTGATCAGAAATTTTCATCTTTGTAATCCCATGCAAGTGTACTATCTCTTTTATAAACAACTCAAACCATGTCATATACATTCATTGTAATTTTGAAGGATAAGAAGTGAGTTGACTTTGTGTAACGACCCCGCCTAACGGTAACCCCCAATTAAGGGAGACATGAAGGTCAGAGTCGTTATCCCAATTAATAGGATCAAAGGTTCGACAAATAATCAATAATAATTATGGAATTCTACTAAATAAACTAAAAGCGGGTATAAAATCAAACTTTGCATACCTTTTTCAAAACTTGGATATCTACCGCTATCCACATCTGGAGTCTATTCTAACTAATCCTCCTTTGTACTTTAATTCTTATTTAATTCCACATATGCCACTTTACTATTTGTCCTTTTCAATCTTGCATCTAAAATGCCGACAAACAAAACGTCGATCAGTATATTTAAATCTGTCGGTATGCGGGGACAACCAAAATTTCACAAATATGGCTAACAATCTAATTATCACAATCAAGGTAATTAACAAGCCAATTTACATTTTCAATGTGTCATTCTCCACCACTTTTTCCCTAACCCTGGAATACCCCCTCTAGGGTTTCTCTTTTCTCATTTACTTAAGGCCACCTTCTCAATCTCGAGCTTGGTGCCTGGGGTCACCTCTCATGGTGCCCATTAGTCATGCAACATAGACCACCTTCTCATTCCCGAGCTTGGTGTCTGGGGTCACCACTCATGGTGCCCATTGGTCTACCCTCCTGGGCTTGACCTTTTTGCATCATCCATCAGGGTGGCATGTAGGTGTGAGAATACACACTTATTTTACAATTGTGATAATTGTAGTAACTTTATAATTTACAAGTATGAACATCCAAACTGATAGGTTGCATTCAATGCGCTTAATCATCTGGGAAAACTTTAGGAAACTAATGTGATTAACCATAATTAACCACATACCGGTCAAGATGATTTGAGACAGAATTAATCCAATCATTGTAAGAAATCCAATAGGCAAGCAAGCACACAAAGAGATCTTGAAATTTGCATACAATTTCCTATCATTGATCATGCCATCAAGATCTATTAAACCTAGCTCGCTTCCTAGGATTTCTAGTCCACTTTTAGGGTTTCCCTTGCAATTAGGGTTTCTCTTCATTTATACTATTTTAAACCCTAGTTTTATATAATTACTCACAGACCCTAATTATCTCATCTATTCTTCGTGAAAGATATTAAGGTTACCTTTTAACAACATACTACCTTAAGTACAATTAACCATCAATTAAGTCCATTATGCCTCTTTTCCATTAAAACTACCATTTTTATCCTTTTAATTTATGACAAGATCATTAGGCCTAATTATCATCTTTGGTTCCTTTCGGATTAACAACTCATAGTTCATTATGATCTAATTCACATATGAACTCTATTTATCATTAATTCCACCCTTCTCCATTAGAAAACCCCTAATTACCATATTAAGGGTATTTATCCACAATTAGGAACTTTTACACTCAAAATAGCTTAGAACCATCATATCTTAGCTTTATTCATGAATTTGAATAATTAAATCCATTATGAGTCACAATTGCTAACATTAGGGTTTCAAGGCCCATTAATGCTCATTTATGTACATGAAACTCTAAATTAAACCAATTATGTGCAAAGTTCATCCTTTTCGTTCTTAATGTACCTTTTTATGATTAACAGGTCAATATCAACTTTAATCATCCATAGAACCCTTCTAAATACATTAATCATCTCAAAATAGGGTTTCTTAATCATTAATGCATTAAAGTTGATAACTTCCACTACTTTTTGAATTGCAAGAGGAATTAGCTTCTAACTATATTTTAATGGATTCCTCTCATTTTTCTGAGCAACTTTCATATTTTATATGCATTCATCCGAGCTACCAATAAAAGGATATGATTTTTTCATAATTAACTTACTTGAACCAATGGCAAGCCACCACGTCACCAAACCCGTGCAACATTGCCTATTTAGAAACATAACACGTTTATGTTTTTGCCCTCGATTTAGTGATCGGCGCTTCAGCCCGCAGAGGGGCAATTTTGTCCAATGGCCCATCGTCTTCTCCCATGCACGCTCTAGCGCTGTGGTTGGTGTTTGCTGACTGCGGGGGGGGGGGGGGGGTCACCCCATCTACCCTAAGGCCCGAGGATGGCCGGAGACTGCCACCCTACCTCTGTCGCCCTCCTATGTACCTAGGGCTCCTTCTCTTTGTGGCCCAGGTGGCCGTTTCCAGCATGCCAAACATGTGACTTTCGGCTGGTCGTGCAGACCTACTGCAGGTGATTGTGTGAGATCGAGCGATTGGGGATGATAGTCGATCGTCCTCAGGTTATCGGGGAACACCAAGCCTCCATCAAGATGACGCCACAGCTCCTTGTCGCTCCATGGAAAGCACTAACCACATGGCTAGGGTTTGAATCGAAGGAGAAGAAGAGAAAAGAGAGAGATACATGGGGGATCTCCTTGGGCTAGACCACAGGCTATACCCTTATATAGGGGAGGGTAGCCATGCCCCAGCATGCTTGCCCACGAAGAAACAAAGCCCTATCCCAAAAGGAATCCTATATCTTCAATGAGAAGCAATCTTCTCTCTCTTAAACATCTTCTTAATAAACCATGTTCATGGGATTTTTAGGAATTCAAAAAATCCTTTCTCTTTTCCTCTTTATGCTTGACGTTTAATCCATTGGCATGAATTTATATTTCCTTTTTGTAGAAAATACCTCCTTTTTAACAATGCCACAAAATCCATTAATTATGTATCACATTATGCTCTTATTTTGTATTTTTGGTATTTTCTCTTTCTTTTTCTCCATTGGAGCTCCTTGGACCCCAAGAAACTCTAATATTTCGAAATCCTTTTTAGTGGATACTCATTATCCTTCTAGATGCATCTATATCCATAATTTCTTATTATATTACTTTTTCTTTATTAAAATATCTTTTTTTGATGATTTCTCTTTATCTCTCTTTTTATTTTCCTTATTGAAATTCCTTTTAACATTAGGAACCTTATGGATATGAAAATCCACTAAAGATAACTCAGTTATACCTCTTTCCACTTATTTCCCACATTTTATCATTGTTTTCAATTTCTTTCTTAATAATGAAATATTTAATTATCTTTTCTTTTCTTGTTGCATTATCTTTTCAACTCTGGACTCTTTGGAACCCAAGAGGCACGAAATCTAACTTTGGATTATATTCTTTTGCCTTCTAGAGGTTTCTTCATCTTTCTTTTCTCTATTTCTTATTAATAATGGAGCTTCTTTTTTCTTTTCCTTGTTATTGGGCCCAATAGCCAATAAAGCCCATAAAACAAACAACAAGGCTATTGTAAACGAATTACTTTTATTATATCATTATTTGTTCAAATATTTTTAATAGGAAAAATTACATTTCTCACCAAAAGAACCCAAAAATTGGGGTTGTAACACTTTGTGAGTCGGTCAATGATGATCCAAACTACATCATAGCCCTACTTTGTGTTTAGCAATCCCCTAAAAGAGTCCAATATAATCTTATCACACTTCCATTCAAGAATTTCAAGACGTTGTAGAAGACCTCTTGGTCTTTGATGTTCAATGTTGATTTGTTGGTACGTCAAGCATCTAGACAAAAACTCGGCAATACATTGCTTCATGTTCTTCCACCCGAATGAGCGTTGAAGGCTCTTATACATATATTTTGATCCTAGTGGAAGGCATTTTAACCATAAGCTTCTCTTAAAACTTTCTCTCTCATCGCAGTAAATGTTGCAGCTTTCCTTCTATTCAATGCATCTGCAACTACATTAGATTTACTAGGATGGTAAGTGATTGTGAATCATAGTCCTTTAGGCACTCTATCCATTGACATTGTCTATGACTGAAAAATTCCTGTGTGAGTAGGTATTTGAGGCTTTATGATCAAAGAAATTATAAGTTTTTCCCTAGATATAATGCCTCTAAATTTCAAAATATAAATAGTTAACATGAGTTACAAGTCATGGGTGGTGTAGTTGATTTCATTTGAGTTCAACTTCCATGGGATATATGTTATGACTTTCTTCTCTTGCATGAGGACACAACCAAGACCATGCCAACATGCATTGTTGAAAACTTCATAGCTCTTTCCTTCTATAGATAATATTAAGATTGGAGTGGAAGTGAGACACTCCTTCAATTTTTGAAAGCTAGATTCATATTGAAGATTCAACAAGCATTTTATATCTTTCTTGGTTAACTTGGTCAAGGGCAGAGATATGGTTGAAAATATTAAGATAAACCATCAATAGTATCATGCCAATACAAGGAACCTTCATATCTTAGAGAGATTGTGAGCATCCTAGCCATTCTAAATGGCTTCCAATTCTTCAGGATCCATGGATATGTGGCCCACAAAGATTAATTTCCCTAACAACATCACATTAAAGAGTCAAAACTCACACTTTAAGAATCTATCATATAGTTTATGCTCCTGAAGAGTGTTTAGAATGATTTTCAGATGTTCCTAATGTTGCTACAGTGTATCATAATAAATGAATGCAACATCAATGAATATCAAGACAAAAGAGTCAATGTGAGGCTTCAAGACTTTGTTCATAACGTCCATGAGTAGGGAAATTTGTCGACCGGAATGGCATGACAAGATATTCATTATGTTAATACCTAGTGAGAAATGTGGTCTTGAGGAGATCAACTTCTTTAGTTTTTATTTGGTGGTAGTCACAAGGAAGATTAATTTTTGGGAAAATTTTATTGACTTTAATTGATCAAATATGTCATCAATCCTCAGAACATGATATCAATTCTGGACTGTGACATGATTTTTCATTCATAATTGATGCACATTGCATGAACCCATCTTTCTTCTTAACAAGTAGGACACATGCACCCCATGGTGACACACTGGGCCGAACGAAACCTAAGTCGAGAAGCTGTTGTAATTGCTTTTTAGTTCTTGTAATTTTGTTGAGGCCATAAGCTAATGGGCTTTTGAGATGGGGTTGTTTATGGAAGAAGTTCAACATTGAACTATATTTCTCTTTCTAGAGGAATACTAGGGAGTTCATTGGGGAAGATGTTAGGGTATTCCTAACTATGTATATGTCTTTGATTTTCAAGGATTCCTTCATTGTCATCACTACGACTAGGAATGTTTTGCATGCAGAGTCTGTCAACTTTTGGGACTTTATGGTTGGGCTACATCCAATGATCATTGTTTCTTCACCAACAGGGTGTATAAGGACAACTTGTTTCTTCCCATGTAGAAGATAAGCTTGATGAATGGGAAACTAGTTCATTCCTAGATAGATGGTGAAATTGACCATATCAAGGAGTAGGGGATTCACAGAGAAATCTTTCCCACCAAGATAGATATCGAGAGGAAGGATCTTATAACAAGTGTTTTTACACATCCACCAGAGGTGTTGACATTTGAGATGAAATTTGTATGCATTTTTCCTAATTGCAAGGTTTCTACTAATGCATTAGAAATAAATAAAGCAATGGATACAAAACTAAAAAGGGCCTTCACATGTTGGCAAATGATAGAAACTGTACCTTCAGTGACATCCTTGCTATTTTCAGCTACCTCAGTGGTCATAGAAAACATTCTCCCAGAGTCATTTTGGGTTTGTTGTTGAAGTTGTTCTTATGGCCAGAGTTGTTCTGAGCGTTACCAAGATGAGAGTGTGGGTTGTTCATTCTCGTAAGTTTAGGGAATTCCACATTGTAATGTACTGGCTTGTATAAGTTGAAGTATAGAGGAGCTGGGTGATTGCCTTCTCTAGGGTGATTTTCCCATAGCATAAAGAGTAATCCCTTGAGTAGGACGAGGTGCAGATCGATGAGGCTTATTATGGTTATTGTTTTTGTCACTATTTTGGAGATGATGATTGTTGTTGTGATGGTGCTTGTGGCCTCCATGAAAAGGATTGTTGTTGTTCGTCAAAGGAGAAAATGTAGAAAAATTTATATCCCAGTGATGCATATCAATGAACCGTTCCTTGGTCTCCAACTATTCAAAGTAAGTGGAAATTTCCTTGCCAAAATATCAGTGAGTTATTTATTGATCCCATCCATGAAAATATGTATCTTCCTTTCTTAGTGACACCAATAGCACAAAATGTGAAATGTGTTTCTAGAGAAATTGCAAGGAGTGTTGATCTGAGAGGGTAACCACTCCCTACTTAATTTGAGGAATAAAACCATATAATCCAAACACTCTAATAAGTATGCCAAAATTGTTGTGGTTTTTCTTTTATTACTTAAATATTGGTATACAAGACCAAGTGTAGCAGTAAAAGATAAAAGATTTAATTATTGAAATGCTTGATTATATCATCATGATTCCTTCACCACATAGGGTGATATGTAAGAAAAGGAAACTATAGTATAGGACCAACAGAGGGTTATCTAACCACCTTGAATACATATCCCTAGAAGGAACAATTGCACATGGAGTTAACCTGGTCAAACTTGGTTTTCTCCTCTGTACTTTCTACCTAGGGATTGGAAGAATACCCCTTAAGAGAAAAAAAGATGGAAATTATCAGCATATAAGTCGGTATGAGCATGTTAATAGATATTTGAGCAATATTAGGAAAAAGGATATTAAATGTAATAAGGGTTCTCATCCAAAATGGGAACAACCATCCAAGTGGATATTAAAGAGAATGTGAATTGCAATGAATTGATAATTCATAGTTACACTGCCATGAATAAAAAATAAGAGGTGCTAACTTGATAGAGTAAGCCATATAACCAAACTCCCCAATATATAATATGGGCACAACACTCAGGTATGGGGCATATAACCTCCATCCTAAAATATGGACAAAACATAATCCCATAAAACCAAAGCACTTATAAGTCTCTAGGGTTGTTGAATCACAAAGCATGTAAAATGTAGAGGCAAGTAAAATTATAGTCACAAAAAAATAATTACTGAGATTTCCATCACATAAATGGACAATATGAAACCTCCACCACAAAAATGGGCAAATTAAGGTTTCATCTATAATAAGGAACAACTTTGTTCAATTTCACAATTAGGGTTTTATCAAGAAGCATAGAATTATTTTAGAGTCCAACATGTAATATAGATAGTTCAAGAATACTAGGGATTCAAACACATTAAGATTAGACCAAGATGGGTCACCAAGTTTAGAAAGAGAATATCCATTGAAAAATACCTCAAAGAGGCTCAACAAAGATATAAATAGGATTAATTTCTCAATATGGACATGGAGATGCATCGTACATTAAGAGAGAAAGAACTTGGATCAATTGCTCAATATAAAATTTAGGAGATGCAACATACCCCAAAGATTCTTGTAAAAGTTCAGGGTCCAAATCCTATATTTGGATTATGGACTTTCACCTGATAACACATTAGGTATATAAATCATTAACTAAGATGTTTGGTGAAAAGTCTAAAAATATCAACTTCTTATTACATTAGATTTAGTTTATGGAACTTATATCATCAGATAGAGTTTATTTATTTTTATTATAGGACTTATGTTTACACTTTTTTTTCATGAATAAATAATAAACTATGAATTTTCTAAGATTATATCATTCATTTAAATTCTCAAGAAATAAATAAACACAAAAGACTATAATATATCAAATATTGATGTTAGACAGGGCACTATAGTTCATTTACCCAAAATCAAAGTGTAACATACTGGATTTTAGGTAAAAAATATATTTTGTTCAATAATTCACAAATTCCTGTAGATAATAGTTCAATTATAATCAAGTCCTTCCTTCAAACCACTATGTGATCATTTTGATTTACTTTCATGTTCCTTAGTACTATCTAGCCTCCTTTTGATTTTCTTGCATTTCTTATTCATGATTGACAAATATTTACAAATTGGTCCCTTTGATTATCTTCAAGCATCATTTGAATTATTCAGTACTATTTTGAAATTTAGATACACAAAATAGATTGGTACCACCTTTTATTTTAGTATTACACCTAATTTGTCAAATAATGGCCTTGGAATCAATATGAAATATTATTTGGACCAAATTATATCTATTTTGGTATGCATGGTGAGGATACTCAAAATTAGCCATCTCATGACCATAAATATAGGAGTTATTATCTCTAGTATTTAGTTTAATGCAAATTAAACTCATAGTCAAAATCTCATAGGAATTGGGGTTTTGGTTTAGAAGTTATAAAAGAAACTTAATGTGAAATATAACTTTAGAATATATGTAGTTATTGCTAATTGTAATAATCATAGGACTAACCTATGAAACCCAATGCATGAAACCTCTCTTGGTACTCATCTATTGTAGAGTTACAACAATGAGGTTGCTTTTTCCTCCAATAATGCTAGATCAATAAACATCTCCCCTCCCTTAGATTTCTCTTTCTCACCCTTTCCATTGGAATGAATCCACTGTCCTCCATTATAATCTTGACAAAAAGTGGCAAGGACAACCCCTGTTAGGTTGATGCCTCCTTAAATTAGATGTGAACCCAGGTCAAATGTCTCCCCTTTGTGTTTCCCCTCATCCCTAAAACCCTAGAGGACCCCCCTTCCCTTCAACCCTCATCTTCCTGATCTCCTCAAAACACCAAGCAACTTGCATCCAAGAGGGAGGTGATCTCTATATAAAACCCATTACTGGCCAACCTTCATGGTATTATGGTGGTTTCCAACCTTCTAGATAGCAAGTTGTAGCTGGATATAACTCTGGTGGTCACAACAAAGCCACACCAACCTTCCTCAAATGACTGCAACACTGATCAAGTTGCTTGCTAAGCCTCCTCTACATCACCATGTTAGTGATGTTGATGATTCATAGAGCTACTCCAACACCCTGCAATACTAGTGAAAATGAAACAATAGGTGGCTTCCATGGAGGGTTCTAATGTAGGGATCAGTCAGAACTCTATTGACAGCCTGAACTCGATGACCCTTCAAGCCATGCAATCTGTTAAAGAACTTGTGAGTGCATCTGGATCGGAAGGAAGACAAGAGCCTACATTTTATATAACTTTTAGATGTTAGAGAGCATCACCTACCTAGCCACCTTAACTCTTCATCCCCATCATCATGATGTTCTTGAAACATCTCCTTCTTCCATTCCTCACTGCCACACACCTAGAACTCTAAACCACCAGCACCATGTATGAAACGTTGTTGACCTACTGTAGGATCAACACGCCGCCGCCGATGATGCCTCGTCATCAATTCCTCCCAACTTCTACAAACCTCCTCAAGTCAAATACTCATCGATCCCACCGTCCTCCTCAAGGGATAATGAAGTAGGAGTTATGTGGAGAAGTATCCACATGAAATTGCAAAGCTCGAATGTGTTTTCTGTAGACGCCAAGCTCACCCTCATTGTGGGAGAAGGCGAAGGTTGGAGTATGCTTGAGAGGCTTCAACATCAGAAACAATGGCCACAGATGATTTTGGTGTCCTATGTAGGTGATTTTTGGAAGGTTTGACATCATCTCATAGCACGAGGAAGTTTTCCCCTTCCTCACTGTTGTAGCAGTGGCTAGTGCTGACAGGCCACAAAGCACAAGCTCCAGATTCGAACTAGATAACTAGAGCACTGTGTGGGTCCCTTTGACCTTGCCGCATCCTACAGAGGCATTATCGGATGTTGAGGATGATGTAAGCGCCAACTATTTCTCACTGGACCTGGGACATGGGGCAACGCTTGCCCAAAATAGAGCAGAAGCTCAACCGGGCATGGACGCATCACACTGAGAACTCAAGAGTAGAAGAGACGCGGTGGTCCAAATAAGTGAACCCCGGTCCTGTCACCCAAACCAAGCCTTGAATCGAAAAGTCTAGTCTAATAGACCAGGCACAAAACTGAGCCAAACCAACGAGAATCGACCGGATTAACCACGAAGCTGCATCCTTCATTGGACATGTGGCAGCCTTAGATTGGCCAAAAGAGGTAATTATCTCAATAAATACCTAGATCTTCAATAATTTGTAGTAATTAGCTCGATGATCAGAAAAATGAGTAGAATAACACGAAATCATAATATCAGTCTTTTGATGCTTAAATATCAGTGATATCATGTAATATATTATGCTTATTTCATGGGTAATAAATATCAAACGATGGCCTAAAATTATGAAAATGTTCCAATAACTCCTAAATGTGATTTATAATCCACCTGATGTTAGTAATTATAAGGTTGATGCACAAAATTATGTAATTTGTGTGATGTGGTTAATTAGGGCTTATAACCCTAATTAAGGTGCAATAATTACAAACATGCTCAAGAAACACTAGAAATTACAGATTAAGCTTATATCAGTAATTGGAAGCTAATATATAATTATGATATCATAATTATTCCTATAAATAAGGTTACATGTTTAAGGATCCTATAATGATGAGAAAACCCTAATTGAATTAATGTATATAATCTAGGGTTAATACATGCAAACAATGATATGGAAACTAATGTTCATACAACTTATTATAATCTAGAATACAACATCACTAAAAACAATCCCAGATAACAAAAAAAGTAAGACAACAAGACAAATAATGATGGACATATCCTAAGGAGTTAAGTAAACCCTAAAATGGATATAACTAGGGTTATTATGATGATAATACGATGATAGTATATGTGGTCTTGTCTTGATCAAGGTTTGACCAAGGATATAGTTAACATCAGGAATGTGGTATAGATTATCTCTTGATCAAGGTACACTATCACCTCTTACTTGGCTTATTATATAGTATGCTTGTATTATATGTGTAGCAAAATACTTGGCATATGGTATTGGATGAAATGATTGTTCTTGTATGACATCTTGCTTGATTTTTCGTACTTATTATGCTATGAATACATGAAACATAAGATACATGATCCATTATATGATAGCACTAAATCTCTTTAGTAGAATAGTGCATTGATGAAAGTACTAAATCTCTTTGGTAGAATAATACCTGTGACCACTAAATCTCTTTGGCAGAATAGTGCATTTATGAAAGTACGAAATCTCTTTTGTAGAATAGTTCATGTGAGCACTAAATCTCTTTGGTAGAATAGAGCATGTAGTTGATCAACTTTACATATAATGGAAAATGAGCTTAAAATATCTGTTTCTCTTTTATTTATGAACATCTTTGTGCAAGTATATTCTCTTTCTTATATTTCTTTACAACTACCAAGTAATAGTTTTATCTTATTTCCCAACTTAGTAATAAGAGGTATATAAAAAGACACGTAGGCGTACTCAGTATAATATTTTTGAATATTATGCTGACGTGTACCACATGTAATCTTTTGTTTAGGTTGTTCTTATATTCTTTGAAGAACCTAGATAGTTGAGAGTTGTGTAGCGAGCTGATGTACAGGTGGACCTATTGTCTTAAGATCCTATTATAGATGTAGTACATGCATATGTAAAGTTTACTATTCAATATGTAATATCTAATGTTGTAACAATTCATTTTATAATTATATGTTGAATGGTGAACATGTGTTGTATGGTTTTATTATTGTTCATGTGCATGTGCTACTATTATTTTCCTTCTGACTTCCTATGATTTTATTCTTCTTAGCCTAGTATGGGGTGTTCAAATTAGGATTCTCACTGAGGTGATTTTTCAATTTGGACGTCACACATTAGATTAAGTTTTAGAAAATTTGGAGATGACATAGATAGTATCATAGCATGAACAATAGCAAAGCCTGGCATTTTCTCATTATGCAACTCAAACTAAAGAACCTTAAACTTTTAAAAATATTTACGGTTAGATTAGTTGTCTTTTAGAGACTGGATCTAACCTAGCCTTTAGGTTAGCACCTAAATGTCTGAGAATTAGGTTTAGACTGGTGCTTGTTGTATATGAAGTCCTTAGGTGTCGTTCTTTCCTTATAGTGCAGCGATATGGAACGTTGCATTATTTGGAAATGACATACATCATGGGAAGAGAAAGCTTTGACATATGATGCATCTATGTTTTGGTTAGCTCTTCAGTCTACACCATGTTCTCACCATTTTCATTAGGTGGCATGACACTGGACTCTCTACTATGTGGGGGACACTCATTTTGTGGATTTGGTTTTTGATTCCAATTGGATCAAACCTTGATAGTTTTCTCTGACACTTGTTTTATAAGAGAAAAACTATATACCATTTTTATATATATGTAAGTATTACAAAAATGTGTCCCCACACATGTATGAGTAGGAGGTGGTCATACAACCTAAGTGAAAGTGAATGACATCAGTCTAGAAGAGAGAGTAGTTCTAGATTAGATGTCTAGAGCCTTGTTGAAATATATGATAGATGGAATAGATGAAATAAGTTTTGATGATATGATGTAAGTCTTATATAGACGTTATAAGTTGGTTATGATGAAAATTTCATCTTTGAGGACCTAAGTTCATATTTGAGGTTTTGAGATCACTTAATGATGCAAGTGTGTAGGATTTTATGAGAAAAGATATGTTAAGTTCAGGCAAGGCTGTGAATCAGCACGAACCTCAAGCTCTTTTATGCAGGAGGACCTCTATTGTTGGGACCACTTTTAGGGTTAACTCTAGAGAGAAAGACCCAAAGGGAGAAGGTCAGAGAACCTAAACTCCACGATATGAGAATAATGAAAAATATATGATATGATATGTCCTAAAATAGACTACTCCTAAGTGAATGAGTTGAGTCACTTTATGCATGATTTGTATAGATTTTTGAACCCTAGATGTCCTTGGGAGGACCAAACCCTAGAGTCTTAGAGAGCCTTCTTTGTATATGGGAATATGAATATGAGAACCTACCATATAGGTGAGGTAGAGAGTCCCAAGACTCTAGAGGAGGTAACGATGTTAGTTTCTATAAAGCCTCAAGCTCAGGTTGATGGTACCTTGTAGGAATCTAGTGGTTGCATATATGAGAGAGTTATGGTAAGCATATCTTTTAGGTAGAGAACCTATAAAGAGAATGTCATAGCACGGTTTGGTTTGTGCTTATATGGCTAGAGCTCGTGAAGCTATGCACTAGTGCCAATGTGGTGAACCTGATAACCCTAGACCAAAGAGGGAAGATAAATTTTGTTAATAGGAGATACTCACAGAGTTGAGTGAGCATAGAGAGACTGAGCGTGGCACTACCCTCATGATATCGGATAGGGGAACCTCAGTTGGACTAGATGAAGTTTTGATATATATATTTAACAAGCCTCTTATATAAGTTTTTTTAGCACAACCATGAGATAATATATGTAAGAGTGTGATCTAATCTTGAGATGTGATACATGAAGGTAATATGATTGAAAACCTAGTAATGGTTTAATAGAGATCAATGCATAGGTGGTAAACCATATACATGAATAATGATGATAATGTGATATTGTTGGTTAATCTTGTAATGAAATCTCTAGTATATATTGCAATTTATTATGAGCAATGAAATAAGATCATATGAATGAAACATGTTACATGAGGTGTTAATCTTAATGCTTAATAAAGATAAAAAATATAGTTTGACAGCTAGCACAATATAATGATTATGACACCTTGTTATGATCTAGATAGATAAAGTGGGATAAAGTATAGTTAACTCCCTCCTACAAAAGCATATGTTCATGTTGAACATGTCCTAACAATTAGATCAATAAAATGTTAATGACACCTTAATATAATGGGCGAACTTTAGTTAACTCCTTTACAACATGGTAATATGATGAGGAAAACCAAATGCATGGGTATAGATAAGGATGCAACCATAACATATGAGAATTGGCATGTCATAACCTAAGTATCAAAATCATGTATATGTTGAGGGGTTCACCCTAGATTTTTGTTAAACCTCTTAGAAGTTCTTAGGATGTATTTTTCTGAGTATCCTATGTGGATATGTTGCACCTAGAGTAGTGAAATATGAATGAATATCTATGGTTTCAATTAAAGAAATAGATGGCATATTTTTTAGGACAAAAATTTCTTTTAAGATGTATATGATGTGATGGATTGGTATTTCTTGGCTTGATTTTGAGGAAAATGAAATTTCTTTTAAGGTGTGTAGGTTGTGATGGAGTGAACTTTTGGAGTATTTGGATACCTAATGACATAGGTGAATTCATGCATATTGAGTTATTTTGAGAGCTATAAGTACTTTGGAAAAGCTTGGATGGTGATGGGTGTTGATATTATGATTAAAATCCCTAAGTTTATGTCTTTTTGAGATATTTAATTGATAAGTCAAATAGTTGAGTTTTGACAATAAATTTCAGTAAAATGGGGTTTGAGTGGTTACAAACCTATGGTTAAAATTTGTTGTCTATTAGAGGATTCTAGTGGAAGTTATGTAGGTTTTAATAATTGAAATTATGCGCACTATTAAGCTAATAGAGCTAAGTTCCTGATCAATATGAATGTCACACACCTCATAGGATTAAGGTACCACAAATTAAGGATGCAGCCTTATTCTAACCATAGGATGGATGGGATCCAATGACTTTTAGTCGTCTCCTATGCTGCAGTTAGAACAAGGGAGGGGAGCTAGCTGAGCCACATTTTCCCATGATCCCACACCATGATCGAGGTGGGTACGAGCAAGGCTGACTGAATGGTTGTGTTCTATTCATCGCAAGGAGTGACTTGACTATTCATTTGTGGTCATCAATTTGGCGTATAGATATCTAGAGCCCTCCATTTCCTCTGGATCTCCACCTTAGTGAGCAAGTGGTGGGTGGGAGTAGGAAATTGTGGTAGAAGATAGTTAAGAGGGAGATAAGAAGGGAGAACAGAGTAGGAGTTATGAGGAGAAGAATCCATAGGAAATTGTGAAGTTTGATTGTGTTTTTGCTAGGTGCCAAGATCACCCTCACCATGGGAGAAGGCAGGGGTCAGAGTATGCTTGAGAGGCTTCAACATCACAATCAATGGTCGTGGATGATTTTGGCATCCTCTATAGGTGCTTTTGGGAAGGTTTCACATCGTTTCATAGCATGAGGAAGTTTTCCCCTTCCTCACTACCACAATGGCAGCTAGTGTCGATAAGTTGTGAAGCACAATCTCTAGATCCGAACCAGATAATTAGAGCACCGTGTGGATCCCTTTGACCTTGTCGCATCCTATGGAGGCATTAATGGGCATTGGGGAGGATGTGAGTGCCTGTTATTTCTCACTAGACCTGGGATGTGTAGCGGTTCTTGCCCAAAATAGAGCTGAAGCTCAATCGGGTGCAGACGCATCGTGCTGAGAACTCGACAGGAGAAGAGACACGACAGTCTAGATAAGTGAACCCTTGCCCAAACCAAGCCTTGAACCAGAAAGTCTAGTCTGATAGACTAGGCATAGAACCGAGCCAAACCAACGAGAATCGACCGACTCATCCACAAAGCTGCAGCCTTCATTGGACACGTGGTTGCCTCAGATTGGCCAAAATAGGTAATTATCTTAGTAGATACCTGGATCTTCAATAATTCATAGTAATTAGCTAAATGATTAGAAAATTACAAATGAGGCACCATAATTCTCAAAATAATGAGTAGAACAACGTGAAATCATAATATTAGTCTTTTGATGCTTAAATGTCTATGATATCATGTAACATGTATTATGCTTATTTCATGGGTCATAAATATTAAACGATGGCCTAAAATTATGAAAATGTTCCAGTAACTCCTAAATGTGATTTATAATCCATATGATGTCGATAATTATACGGTTGATGCAAAAAATTATGTAATATGTGTAATGTGGCTAATAACCCTAATTAAGGTGCAATAATTACAAACATGCTCAAGAAACCCCATAAATTGCAGAGCAAGCTTATATTAGTAATTGGACACTAATATATAATTATGAGATCATAATTATGCCTATAAATAAGGTTACATGTTTAAGGATCCTATAATGACGATAAAATCCTAATTGGATTAATGTATATAATCTAGGGTTAATACATGCAAACAATGATATGGAAACTAATGTTCATACAACTGATTATAATCTAGAATACAACATTAGTAACATCAATCCCAGATAACAAAAAGAGTAAGACAATACGACAAGTAATGATGCACATATCCTCAGGAGTTAAGTAAACCCTAAAATGAATATAACTAGGGTTAAGATGATGAGGATCTGATGATAGTATATGTGGTCTTGTCTTGATCAGGGTTTGACCAAGGATATAGTTGACATTAGAAATGTCGTATAGATTATCTCTTGATCAAGGTAAGGCATTGCCTCTTACTTGCCTTATTATACAATATGCTTGTATTATACGTGTAGCAAAATACTTGGCATATGGTATTGGATGAAATGATTGTTCTTGTATGATATCTTGCTTGATGCTCTATACTTATATGGCTATGAATACATGAAACATAAGATATCTGATCCATTATATGACATCACTAAATCTCTTTGGTAGAATAGTGCATTGATGAAAGTACTAAATCTATTTGACAAAATAGTACATGTGAGCACTAAATCTCGTTGGCAGAATAGTGCATTTATGAAAGTACTAAATCTCTTTGGTAGAATAGTACATGTTAGCATTAAATCTCTTTGGTAGAATAGTGCATGTGGTTGATCAACTTTACATATAATGGAAAATGAGCTTAAAATATGTGTTCTCCTTTGTTAATGAACATCTTTGTGCAAGTATATGCTCGTTCTTATATTTCTTTATAACTGCCAAGTAATAGTTTTATCTTATTACCAAGAATAGTAATGAGAGGTATATAAAAAGACATGTGGGTGTACTCAGTACAAAATTATTGAATATTGTGCTGACATGTACCACATGTAATCTTTCGTTTAGGTTGTGCTTATATGCTTTGAAGAACCATGATCGTAGAGAGTTGTGTAGCGAGCTGATGAACAGGTGGACCTATTGTCTTAAGATCCTATTATAGAGGTAGTACATGTATATGTGAATTTTACTGTTCAATATGTAATATCAATTGTTGTAACAATTTATTTTATAATTATATGTTGAATGATGAACATGTATTGTATGGTTTTATTATTGTTCATGTGTATGTGCTACTATTTTTTTCCTTCTAACTTCCTCTAATTTTTTTCTTCTTAGCCTAGTGTGGGGTGTTTAAATTAGGATTCTTGCTAAGGTGAGGTTTCAATTTGGATGTCACACATTAGGTTAAGTTTTATAAAATTTGGGGACATCAGATTAATTATGTGAATTACTAATACACATAAGTTAATGGTCACAGTGCAATTTCAATAAATATTAAGAGGATAGGTGCATAATACCTAAATATATACATTGAAGGACCATAATCATAGTATAAGTACATGATAGTTACCCATATCTACAATATGGAATAGTTATGCATTTATAAATGGATCTATATAGAACTTAAACCCTAGACATGTATACTTACATATATATGATATATCCATAAGTAAAATATAATCACATATGATTTTATGTATAATTTAAACCTTATAAATACTCCTAGTAAGGATATTTTAATAAAGGAAAACAACCAATCCTAATAACTAAATAGAAGCATACATTAATGTAGCATTTAATCTAAGGGAAATAGAAAAAAATGTTTGAGTATGTAATGTTGATTATAAATAAAGAACCCCAGAAATGAGAATAATGGAAAATAGAAATTATAGTCATAGATTGAAAATCACAATCACCTATAATAGCACTTAATCAAATTTTAATGAAATTACACTTTCATTCCAAGTCATATAGTGATGAATATTCCTAAACATTTGTAGATCCTCTCTATTTTGATTGAATTCTTGGAGTTAATACTTGGATTTTTGCATTTTAGAAACTTTGATATAAAGGTACAAAATTTCTATTCCATTTGGAAAGTTATTTTTCTCATTGATAGCATGCATAATTATATAAAGTTGGTTGGCTTATAATTTTTCTCAACCTTAGCCCCCTCCTTGAAAGCCAACAATAATAAATCATGAAAAATATTAGCACTGTCTTTAAAAATCGAAAAGGGCTTGCTAGCGCCCATTGTTTTAATTGAATAATGCTTCCATGGCTCTAAGAGAAGAGAAGAACATGAGGTCCCTTAGTTTATGGGAAACTATATTTGGTGTGTTGTGATTATCATGAAAAGAACATATGGCTTCCCCAACGACATAGACATTGACATGTGCTATCTATTAAAAAATTGAATTACTAGTTTCAAAAATTGGATATTGAATCTTATTGAATTTTAAAACACATTGGTACCTTTTGATACTTTCCTAAATTGTTTACTCCTTTGCAGTTGGTCATGAAAATCCTAGTAGATAGGTTCATATTGTTATACTTTTTGAATACTAATTTTGTATTATCTTTTTTGACCCATGTTTCCCTTATTAGGGTGCATGTGTTGTTCTTGTTCCCTATGGGAACCCATGGGTAGGTGATTAGAGAACACCTAGAAAAGACGTGGAAGAGTTTCCCACTGTTGAAGATTAGACAGGTACCAATGACTACTCATAATTTTGTAATTTTATGTAAAGCTTCTATGACAACAAAATGTTTATAGTTTTTTATATTACATTATAGATATTTGATCATAAGGATCGAGTCTTTACAACATGATATCAGAGCCTATAAATAGTCAACATTAATTAATGTCTCATGGAGCTTAGTATTACTTAGGAACACAAATACAATAGTTAGAACCTAGAAAAATAGTTTGCAACAAACCCTAGTATCAATGGCCTAATTATTAGGATATACCTACACTATGAAAAGGAAACACTAAGAGCCTCAGATGTGAGGTGTTTACCTTATTTTAGAAATTCATGATGCATACTTCTCTCATCTACTAGTCTCCCCTAGGTGTAGATTTATATGGGGACATTATCACGGAAGAGTGAATGAGATACATGTATGTAGATTTACATTGAGGGCCTTAGAATGTTAAAATCACCATAGGCATACAAAATTGGTAGAGTACTCTAGAGTTTCTACTTAATTTGGAACAACCACAAATAAAAAAAGAATACATAAATATTGTAAACCATGGGATGGTAAGTTCCATATAACTGATAACTTCTATTTGAAACATTAAAAGTTATGTAAGAGTGATGTAAATAATCCAAAATTTATTAATTGACTCAGAACAATCGATTACCATGTTAATAGAATGCAATGAGGTGTCTAAGTAAGGACATTTAGTGAAGGTTCTCGCATAATTACTCATAATCTACTAAGGTGATGGTGGGGTTTGCTCACTTTACATACCGACCTGGCCAAATCAATGTCTACTCCTTGGAAAAAACTATAATCTTGAATTTAGTCAATAACCCAATTTAAAAAAAATGTGTGTAAGTCTAATCATCTTCAATGGTGAGCACATTAATTATAATATGTTACGACTTATACGAAAAACCCTACTAATACAAAACTTGTTCAGAAAGAAAAAAAAGTTGTGTCATGATAACTATGACATAAGTACCCCTATTGAGAATAAATAACAAGTTATCCTTCTAAATATGTCATTATTACATAAGAGAGAATAAAAAAATTGCAAATCAAACATTAGATATATATAGATGCAAAAAAATTAGGATTTAAAATCGCGCCCCAATCCATAATAAGATAACTAAATGCAAACATGCGATAAATATTAGGACTTGTAGGTTTTTTTGAAACTCCCAATTTTTAGAGATATATGTGGAAGTTTGAATAGTTTATGATTATTTTGATGTAAAACCCTACTCACTCAAAAATGGAAAAAAGTAATTATATATAAAATTTTGACCTAATAAAATGCCACATAAAGATTAGTGACAACAATGTTGAGTAAAATTTGACAAAGTATTAAGCTTGGTTGTATAGGTATAGTTTACTTAATAATTTTTTGTTGTAAACAAAAAATTTTGATATTCATAATTTGAATTCTTAGACCTACAAATGTATACATGGCCCAAGAGGAATTATATGGACCAATCATTACTAAGTGTGTAGGTGGCCCTTTATGTTTCATAAAATCTAAATTTCCAAAATGTCACAAATAGTTGGGATGATGAAGTAATAGTAATTAGGATGTATATATGAGGTGATTGTGACATAGTTCTGACATTGTGTTTGGCCATTTTTAGTTTTGCTTCAAAAAGTTTTTTGATTGAGAAATTATTTTCCTTATATTACTATATGTATAAAGAAAAATGATTTTGTTGAATTTTATCGGTGATTTTTTGAGCTAAGTCATAATCAAGGCGGTAAAACCCTAGAGGGAAGACACGTGGATTGATATTGAAATCATGAGAAGACTTGACTATGACGTAAGATGAGAATGTGAAGGATGTTACATTGTAGTGGACATTCCTATTTAGAACTCTATTGAATTCTTTAAGGGTTGGAGTGTAGTACTTGGAAAAACCTTGGATGTACTGATTTCATGGACAAAATCTTCTTTAAGGGGTCAAGAGTTGTAACATATTGGATTTTAGGTTTAAAATCTATTTAGATCCATAATTCACAAATTCCCCTAAATTATAGTTCAATTACAATCAAGTCCAACCTTCCAACCACTATGTGATCATATTGATTTACTTTCATGTTCCTTAATACTAGTTTTTCTCCTTTTGAGTTTCTTGCATTTCTTATCCTCAATTGAGATATATTTACAAATTGGACCCTCATATTATATTCAAGCATCATTTGAATTATTTAGTATTATTTTGAAATTCAGATACGCAAAATACATTGATACCACCTTGTATTTTAGTACTACACCTACTTTCTCAAATAATGGCCTTGGTATCAATATGAAATATTAATTGGACCAGATTGTATCTATTTTGGTATGCATGGTGAGAATTCTCAAAATTAGCCATGTCATGACCATAACATATGAGTTAATATTTCTAGTATTTATTTTAATGCAAGTTAAGCTCATAGTCAAAATCTCAAAGGAATTGGGGTTTCAATTTAGAAGTTATAAAAGAAATTTTATTTGAAATAGAATTTTAGCATGTATGTTGTTATTACTATATGTAATAATTAAAGGATTGACCTCATAATACGATGGGGAAACCTAGGGGAAGAGGGGGACGAGGGGGATATGGCAGCGGCGGCACCGACGCCACCAAGGAAATGGATCCTGAGGGAAGTTTCACTAGTAGGATCCACGGAGATCTTGCAACTGCGGAGACGAAGAAGAGGCGGACAACGAACATCTCCATACTGGAACTTGGCTTCGAGTTCCATGTCACGGGAATGAGGGGGATGGGAGGTTCGGTCTAAGGTGACTAGACCGATGAGATTGCTACTGAGGACTCATCAAGGAAGATCTAGTTGATCATGGATAAGGGGAAGGCGATCGAGGACACAGACTCAGGGGAGGGAGGCAACACATCACTCCATGCCTCATTTAGTGCGGTCATCTCGGGACACAACGAGTCTTGCAATCAAAGCAGATTCATGGAAAAACTTTTTGAGGACTGACTGTCGGAGGAGGCCGTAACCCTAATGAGGGAGGAGGGTGTTCCATCTCTTTCAATTTTTCCAGAAGCAGAAGACACACTAGCTAAGTCGTGGAGATATGCGGTGGTCATGAGGCTGCTGGGGGCCGACATAGGGTATATGACCCTGAAAGACAAATTGAAAGTCCTCTGACGAATCATGGGAAGGTTTAACATGTATGAGCTTGATCTGGGGCACTTTGTGGTGCAACTATCATGCAAACAAGATTACGAAGCAGCACTCATCGGCGGTTCATGGAAGATCTTTGGGAAGAATCTGTTGGTATGGGACTGGTTCCCTACATTCAAACTAAAGGTAGAAGCACCCGCACTGATTGTTACTTATGTACGAATCCTAAACTTGCCCCTCCATCTGTATGTTCCCACCATCTTTTTCTTCATTGGCATGGCACTGGGAAAGTTGATCAAGGTTGATATACACACATCAAACCGCTGTCGCATCAAGTTCGCGAGATTTGCTCTAGAAATTGACACCATGAGGCCATTCATCCCGTCCATCCTTATCAATGGGGTGGAGTACGATATTGATTATGAGGGTTTCCCTTGGTGTGTGCAAAATGTGGAGAGGAATTCCATATATCAAAGGACTGCAAATACAAGGAAACAACAGAGTAGGCGTAGAGAATAGAAGAAGAACAACAAGACAACAGAAGATCGGCGGAGCATACTTACAAAACTCAACAATGGCAAACACGGAAGAGAAAGAGAGGAAGGAAACTGAGGACGACCCAGTCAGATAATGCAACAACAAAAAATTATGAATGCGCAAATTGCTTTGCCACACTGGGTGAGGAAGACAACACGGAATCAAATCTGAAGGAGAACAATATAGAAACCACGGTTGGCAGTAGCCAAATCACTAGACGCAGCACCAAAGTTTGGAAGAAGAAAGTGGCCAATGTCTCATCCAAATCACGGGAGGTTCTGGAGAACATTACCAACATGAAGGTGGATACCGAGACAAACAAGGAGAGTCACAAAGTTGTGAACCCTGATGTGGATGAGGTTGTGGAGGTAATCAGTGTTGAACTTGTGGATAATCCCGTTGTCACAGGTGAGAACCTACAAAGGCAGGAAGAGGAAGTCTTACTGCCCAAGATTGTGGAGGTTAATGATGCAATAGCATCCTTACACATCATTGATGGTCGTAGGACAAGAGGCAATGCGACCAAAATGAAGAGGAAGGGAAGGACAAGACAAACTCCCCCAAAAGAGAACCCGCGACGGAGTAGTAGAAACATGCAGCAAGGGGTTCCTGAACCAGAGAAAGAGATAAGCTTGGAAGAGGAGGAGGTACAGATGGTAGAGAGAGATCAAGATGAAAACAAGGAAAACCAAGCACCTCAAAACAATGCCTAAACCAGAAAGTACACCAATCAAAGTTATCTTGATGCTCGATATTTTGTGCTGGAATATAAGAGGAATAGCTAGAGAAGAAAGCAAAAGGGCACTTAAAGAACATATCCAACAACACAAGCCCAAGGTTATTAGAAGACTGGAACCCTAGATCAGCAGAGACTAAGCTACTAGAACCATGAAGAGCCTTAGTTTCTCAAATTCTTTTAGAGTGGAGGCTCATGGTTTCTCAGGCGGAGTGTGGGTATGCTGCAACAACCATGATTGCAACATTGAGATAGTCAATTATCACAGACAGTTCGTAATCTGCTGCTTGAATAAGGAGACATTGATCACCTTCATCTATGCCAGCCCACACATCACAACTAGAAAACTCCTGTGGAAACACTTTATTAAGATGGGGAACATCTTCAACCTACCGTGGGTAGCCCTTGGCAATTTTAATACTACTGTGAACCCATAGGAAAGAAGCGGTTCTATCCACTGAAACTACAACGAGGCAAGGGTGTTTCACAAAACCTTACTAGAAGCTGACTCAACATACCTGGGGTTCTCGGGACCCAGGTTCACGTTCAAAAGGGGAGCCCTACAACAACGCCTTGATAGAGAGGTGGCTAATGACCCTTTTATTCGAAGGTACTCCCACTTTTCAGTCGCTCACCTATCCCATGTGCCATCTGATCATAGCCCCATCCTTATAAAATCTAACAAGAAAAAGGGCCACCATAAACGCTTCATTGCTAGAGACGCATGGTTGTCTAATAAGAAGTTCAAAACTCTTCTACAAGCAAACTGGCAAGGCGGCAATGATTTCAATACATCCCTGAAGGGCGTGAAAGAGGAGATCCTTCATTGGGATCGTACTAAAATGCAAAATCAGAGAAAGAAGATATTCCGACTTATTAGAAACATCAGTAACCTTGAAAAAGAGCTCGTTGATGCATATAATCCCATCACGAATGACATCTATATATCTATGTAGTTTGAACTGAACAAAATTTTGAAATTAGAAGAGGAAGAGCTCAAACAAAGAAGTCATTTGAACTGGTTAAAGAATAGGGATGCGAACACCAAGTTCTACCATGCTTACATCAACCAACGAAAGAGACACAACTCCATTGGCAAAATCAAGAATGCCGAAGGCACATGGGTTTCCAATGAACCTGATCTTCAAAATTTGGTTCGCGATCATTTCCAACAACTCCTTACGGAGACAGACTTCAGCCGCAGCAGCTACATTACGGCAGTCCTAGGCTGGTTTACACATCTCGACAAAGGCCAGAAGAACTGGGTAGGTGCCAAACCGAGTGAAGATAAAACGTTTAACATCCTTAAAGAAATGACCCCTTACCAGACAGCTGGGCCTGATAGAATTAATGGATTGTTTATCCTAAAGAATTGGTCAAACATCAGGAGCTCAGTGATGAACACCTTAAACAATGCACTAGCAAGGAGAACGTTGAGTGATGACTTGTGCAATTCTATAATTGTGTTGATTCCTAAAGTTCCTAACCCCAAATCGTGTGAGCAACTACACCCAATCTCCTTAAATAACATATGTCTAAAATTAGCCTCCAAGATCATAGTGGAACACCTCAAAGGGTTTATGCAGATGTGGATTGGACCGTCCCAAAGTAGTTTTGTACCAGGTCAGCGGATTACTGATAACATTGCAATGACCCAAGATGTCATCCATACAATGAAAAGGGGGTCAAGTACATGGTGATTAAAATCAATTTATCTAAAGCCTATGATAGGTTGTCTTGGAAATTTATATCCAACACTTTCCAGAGACTTGCACTTCCTCCAAACACAGTAAGGTATATTATGAATTCGATCACAACTGGTGAATGTTCGGTCTTATGGAATAACAACCTTACTAAGGCATTCAAAGAGACCAAGGGTCTACTCTAGGGAGACCCCCTCTCACCATATATATTTGTGTTGTGCATTGAGCATTTGAGTCAAATGATCGAACAGCTTGTCGGCAATAAGAAATGGAAGCACGTTTCCATTAGGAGAAGAGGAGTGAAGCTATCCCATTTATGCTTTGTGGATGACCTCATCCTGTTTTGCAAGGCAACAGGAAAGTAGATGAGAGTCATCAAATAATGCTTCAAAAGCTTTGGGGAGGCATCGAGCCAATTTATATCTATTAAGAAGACAAAAATTGTCTTCTGTGCTAGTGTACCCAGAATTATGAGACAAAAGGTGATCAAAATTGGTGAGTTCAAAGAAACAACCGATCTCGAAAGATATCTTGGCATCCCCATCATCCATTCGAGAGTCAACAAATGAACGTATGCCGACATTCTGAATCGAGTAGACAGTCAGATCAATAGTTGGGCCACAAGAAGTCTCTCGTTTGCAGGTCAATGCTGCCTAGTGAAGGCCATGCTCACATTCATCCCCACACACGCTATGCAGACTACACACCTTCCTTTGGGACATTGTGATCGGATCGAAGACAATATAAGGAAATTCATATGGAGAGCAAGTCAAAACGCACACCCTATACCTCTTATAGCTTGGAACAAAGTAACCTATGGGAAGGAGGATGGAGGGTTGGGCATACAAACCATGAGGGAATGGAACTTGGCCCTTTTAATGAAAAATGCATGGGAAGTGTCTGTGGGAAGAGACACTGCGTGGTGTCGATACATTAGACCCAAGTATGAACAATACACAGGCGGTAACCTCCCCAATGTGTCCAGATTGGTGAAGATTGTACTCAAAGGAAAAAGCTTCATTGAGGAGAACACCTACAAAGAGGTGTTGAATAGCATGGGAATGAACTTTTGGAAATATTACTGGTGTTTGGAGGAGAAGAGATTAGAAGACCTAGTCGTCCGTCCCAATCCAGTAGAGATCGCGGACCTGCAAGTTCCTAGCTTCATCTTGAGTAATGGAGATTGGGACATTGATTTTCTGGAGCACTGGCTTCCCAAGGATGGTGTTGACATGGTCACGGCTTTCGCAGCACCCCTACCACAGGAGGGCAATGGCACCTCAGTGTGGAGGGCCACCATGGATGGGTTGTATTCAACCAAATCCGCCTACAAGATTCTGAGAAGATCACACGATCTGCAAACAGGAGGTGAGTGGGATACTTTGTGGAAATCGAGGGTGGCGGCAAAGATCAAACATTTCATGTGGTTGTTGATGCATGGGGCTCTTCTCACAAATCAAAAGTGAGTGCAGTGTCATATGTCCACTGATGCAAGGTGCACATGTTGTTAGGAGGACGAGGAGACTGACATTCACACCATTCGCGACTGCAGGCTAGCAAGACTGGTATGGGAAAGGCTATTTAGGGGGGCTCATTTCTCCTCCTTCTTTACGATCGAGACTCGTACATGGATCAACCAAGGGCTACAACTAGCAGGGGACAAACATATCTCATTTATGATCACCTGTTGGTACATCTGGCAATGTAGGAACCAGTAGATCTTTGAGAAGATCGTCAAACCCACAAAAGATATCTATTGTTTCATCTGTTCATAGGTTGCTGCTACGGTGAAATCCTGGTAGAAGGAGGAAGATGACTTGGCCAGACAATCCCTTGAGACAACTAACAATGGCTGGAGAAAGTTGAATGTTGGGAGGCTGAAAATGAATGTCGATATAGCTATCCTCAGACAGAAAAGTGCAGCAGTGATGATTGTTAGGAACGACATAGGTGATTTGAGGTGGGGCTTTGGCACACTGTCATCCAATGTCCAATTAACACTTCATGGTGAGTTGCTGGCCTTGCTCTATGAATTGTAGAAGGTAGAGGAGCTGATGTTGGAAGAGATGGACATAGAGTTTGACTATAAATTGGCGATCACTACAGTTATGTGACAATCTATTGATAATCCTAGGCACATGCAGATCATTCATGGTTGCCAATGGATTCTGGCCAGACGTGGTCAATGGAGCCTTTCTCATATTCAGAGAACTTGTAACAGAGCTGTGGATGGTCTAGAGAAGTACCACATCAAAAATAAGTAAGGGTCTTTTCACTATATTAGACCACCTGAGGTGATCCTTAATTGGCAAGAGAAAGATAAATGTAATGGTAGTAGTACTACCATGTTTTCCTCGCATTTAGCTCCTTGTATGTTTAATTTATTAAATTTTCCTATAGGAGGAGAGCGGGATGAATAAGAAGATCTCCTGACTTGTCCAAAAAAAAAGGATTGACCTCTAAGACCCAATGCATGAAACCTCTCTTGCTACTTATCTATTATAGAGTTACGACAGTGAAGTTGCTTCATTCTCCAATAATGCTACATCAAGAAACCTATCCCCTCCTTTTGATTTCTCTTCCTCACCCTTACGACTTGAATGAATCCAAAACCCTCCATTATACTCTTGACGAGAAATTAAAAGGATAACCCCCATCAGGTTGACACCTCCTTAAATTTGTTGTGAACCCTATTTACGTGCTTCCTCCTCCATATTTTGCCTCATCCTTGAAACCCTCGAGAGCCACCTTGCCTTCAACCCCTGTCTCCCTAATCTCCTCAAATTTTCCAAGAAACCTACATCCAGGATGGAGGCGATATCCATAAAAAACCCATCACTGGCCAAACTCCCTTGTAGTATTGTTAGATCCCACCTTCTGGCCTACAAGCTGCAACCTACTGAGACTTTTCTGTTTGGTTGTTGTAGAGGTGGATTGAGGCTGCAAAGTGAGGCATATGCTCAAAGAGACCCCTATTTTGATGGAATTCTCAATCAAAATGACTTCTTGTATTCATTCTGGGGAGTTATTATATCTTTCTAGGGATAACAACATCATGAGGGCTGGTGTGGATGCTATGATCACATTATCAAGGGCCTCAGTATCTATGGACTTGAACTCTATCTAGCAGCTAACTCTCCCCATCATCTAAAAAACTCAGAGAAGCTTTCCTCCACCTTCTATTATTGTGCCTCCAAATCTTCCCCCATGGGGACTTGGTCTAGATTCAAAGCATATTTGTCAATGAACTTTTTGGCCATCTTGGCCCAAGTGGTGATAGATGACATGTCTTGTTTGCTAAACCATGCTAGTGCAAGACCTATCAGGGTCCATTTGAAGAAATAGATTAGTACTTTGTCATCATATTTTACTTCTACCATGTTCAAGCATTATGCCTTGATGTTGAAAAACACTAGAGGGGTGTGAATAGGGTTTTATGATAATTTTAAAAATTATTTAAGAAAACAACCACAAAAAGATTGGAGAAGGGGACAAGGAGTTTAGAGTGGTTCCACCCTTAGCAAAAACTAAGGGAGTCAGTCCACTACCCGGTTGTTCCCAACCAGGATTTTGAAAGCAGTTGTATTTTATTACCTCGCAAGGATGTTACATAAGATACAACTACCTTCAAAACCCTTTGGACAACCTTCCACCCCAAAGTCGTCTCACCAACCTTGAAGCAGCCTTCTCTTGAAGTAACTTCAAGCTCCCCCTTGAAGTATCCTTCCTCCTTGAAGTAGCTTCCTGTTGAGACCTTCTAGAAGTAGTCCAAAGTCCGCTGAGCTACCTTCTCCACCTGAAGAAGCTCCAACAACCTCCTTTCCACAGCCTCAAACCTAGGAGTAGCAAAGGAGAACAAAATACAATAGAAGGAACAAGATAGGAAGAAAGAAATAATGTTACCAATTAAGTACAATGCTTTGAGCCAATATCAAGCATATTGATCTCCTATCCACTGTTGATGAACGTGGTAGTGTGGTGGCTAGGAGATACTAAGCTATAGGACATGCATGTAGAATAGATTGCAAGTGAAGCTCAGCTTGTTGCTCATAAGGAATGAATCTCAAGTGAAATTGTATGCACAAGTGATCACTTGGGTGTCCTATAGCTTGTCCTATTTATAGGAGTGGTTTGCTAATGCTTGGGGACGTTCTAGACACCTTCTAGGATGTTCTTAGTGCTCAACTAGCCGTTATGTGTCCACTAATTATATTGCAATGACTATTTGTTTAATGCTAAAAAGTGCAGTCCAGAATGTAGCTCGGTCGAACTATTTGTCGACCGAGTTGATCTCAGTCGAACTTTTCTTCGTTCGAGTGGGAGACTGAGGTTAGTGGATTTGCAACGTTCAACTCAACTCCTAACCACTTTTTCCCACCAAGTCTAATGGCTATAGAACATGCCAGACACTCAATCTCGGTCGAAGTAAAGTTGGATAAAAACCTTCTCAGTGATAGCATTGAGCAGGTTATGCAAAGGTGTTAATGCATTAGACCGAGGACATATTCGGCAGAGGAATTTTTCGACCAATTTTCTCTCAGTCGAGAAATAGTTCAATTGAGATAGTCCCTATTTTGGTGGTTCTAGATATGTACTAAGTGTGTGTATCAAAGTGCAATTGTGATACTATCTTGGGGGATGACCTATTTAAGTGTTGTGAGTGGATAGGAAGATCTAAACACTTGATTTACATGATATCTAAGTACTTGTACATTATAAACTTGTACAAGTTTTTACATTGATTACAATCATGGAAATAAAGCAAATTTGAGCATAAGGAACTTCCAAATCTTTGCTATCCAACACCTTTTATGCTTATTCCTAAACCACTCAAATAGCACATTAAAACCACAAGAATGAAATCTTTGTCATCATCAAAACAAAGGGATTATAATAATGTCCAATTTAGTCAACAATCTCCCACTTTTTGAAGATGTCAAACATTTCCAAAATATAAATCAAGGAAATATAAATCATATAAGTTTCATACCTGAAGTTTACCTTTTGTAGCCATTCTCTTGTTTGTGAAGCGTGTGCTAGCCAAGAGATGATGAAACTCATTTTACTTTATGTTAATTATTTATATTGTTTCTCTCCCTTTGTTATTTCAAAAAGATAACCATGCTAGACATTAAGTACGACTTTTATTTCTCCCCCTTAATTTGATAATTAGATGCTCAATTTTTAAAGCAAGGATAATCAACACAATTTAATGCAAACCACTTATTTTTATGTCAAATTTATCCACAATTTATTTCTCAATCATTTGCAAAGGATATTAAGCCTTGAAATGATATGAGATCCTTTTGGATTCAAGGCATATGTTTTTTTATTTCTCAATCATATACAAGGGATATTAAGCCCTGAAATTATATGAGATCCATTTAGGCTCATTATGGATACATGTATTGATTTCTCATCCATTTTACAAGGGATGTTAAGCCCTGCAAATGATATGATATTTTCTTTATGGCATAGTAAGATCAAGAAATATATCTCTAATCAATAATGAGGGATGTTAAGCCCATATTGATATAGAGAGTCCATTTTAGATCAAGATAATTCAATAATCCTAAGGTCATAGATAGTTTTTAAAGTTTGATTTGATCAAGATTGTCATAATGTTTACAAAGTTTTGTGAGCTCCCCCTTAATCTTATAATCAAGATAGTTTAAGAATGACAAGCATTAAAGTTTGATTACAATAAGTCAAACCATTTATGAGAAATTTGCACTAAAATCTTATTTTCAACATGATGAACAAGTTTAGGACCAATATACAAAGATTGAGTGCAAAGAAATGATGTACAATTAAGCATATTTTAGGCTTATTTTAGGTCGACCATGACTTTGACCACGGCGCCCCTCGCTCAAACTCTTTTTTGATCAAGAGACATTTCGGTAGATTTCCAATTTAAGCATTCACAATAATCCACTTGATTGAATATAAAGCCTTTATGTAACAGGTGGATACCAATTTGAAAGAGTTTACATCAATTTGAAAGATTATAGCTTAGGATCAAGTTTGTATAGAACTTAATTGATGTGAGCAATATTTGATTTTGAAATGGTGTCTTGCTCTTTATTTGCTTAGAATAGGCTTTAGATAGAATATTGAAATAATTTTATTCTAAGAGAGACCTCTTGTTTCACTAATTTTCCCATTTAAACTTTTCTCAATTATGATCATAAAGTATGTATTTTCTTCATATAAAGAAAAATTCTTTTTTAGAGAGTCTTATTTGCAAGAAATATAGCTTTGAAATTCCTATATAATTTAAATACTTAGAACAATTTATAATGTAATGTTTTATTTCACAAAATTGCAAGTATAGTATTAGATTTACAATCTTAGAGCAAAATAACATCATCGCTATTTGTAAAACTGTTAGCCATGACAATATCTTTCTTAATCAAGAGAAACAAGTCCATAAGTTCCATTTATGGAGTTTTCTAAAGGCAACATGGTTCGTAATTTTTAGATTGGCCAAGAAATAGTTTTAGGCAAACCATGTATAAGATCATAACAATTGAAAATGAACTTGCAATCTATGCTATATTTGTATTGAAGCATGTCCAATTGCAGTAAGAGTATAGATTTCCAATTAGCATCATTAATCCTTGCAAGCAACATTATTTGCATCAATTTGGGTAAGAACATCATTTACATTATCTCACAATTTTATTGAGTTGTGATGCAAGACTTTTCAATATGTTTTGATTTGACAAATTTGTCTTAACGTTCTTTTCTTCAAAAGGTTTCCTTTAATCCCACTACTCCTTTTAGTTAGGTATATTGATAGAAAATTGAATCAATTAGGCATGTTTAGCAGGACTTTATTCAGTCGAACTTTTCTTCGATCGGATACATCTCGATCGACGATTTTCTCGACTAAGTTTTCTGCTATTTTTATAGGTTTTATCAGGTTGAATCAGTGCCGGATTTGGTCCACTATATCTCGACCGGGTATTTTCTAAGTTGAACTCTATTTTGACCGAATAAGTTACTATTTTGCCAGTAATTTTGGTTCAATACACAACCTTTGTCGATCGAATAGTTTCTCGACCGACTTACTTTCAGTTGAATTGTTTGTCAATTGATCGTATCTCTCTAAGTTCATTTAGAAATATGCTTATTCAAGTTATGGATTAAATTACTTTGGTCAATTTGTTGTTCTATTATGTTAAGTTGAGATAATACATAAAGATAGTAAAATTAGAGTCTTTGGTCATATCTCAACTTAATTTTATTCATTTAGTTTGGGGGTTTTGGAACCCATACCAACTCAACATCCTTTTTCTTGTAAGGACATGAGAAGGAATAATGTCCAAGCCTTAAGCAATAGTTACAACAGATTGAATCAATCTCATTTCTCTTCTTTGCTAGATTGTCTTTAGGCACTTACATAACTTTCTTCTTGGGCACTTGTGTCCCTCTCTCTCTAGGTTTTTGATAGGATTTTCCTTTGGGCTTATAACCTAGTCCTTTTGTTCCAATCTGAGCTGAAGAATCTTTTAGGATCTTATCAAGAATACCATTGTTTTTCAAGCTACTAATTTCATTTTTTAATTTAGCAATTTCATTCATTCTTCTTTTAACATCTAACTTTTCTTGCTCTAGATTATACAACAAACTATATCTTTTATTGTTAACAACATCATAATCTAAATGAGTATACAATATAGGTTTAATTTGAAGATCATTCAATTTTGCAAGTAGTGCAACCTTTTCTTGAGATAGAATATCATAGTTTGTTCTAGATTAAGCAATTTTATATTGCAATCATTGAGAGATGATTTCAAGGTAGAATTTTTAAAAATAATATTTTCCTTTTCAAAAGCAAGATCATTTAATTGAGCATACAATTCCTCATTAGTTTTAGTAACTCTTTTTAATTTCTTTTTGCAATCAATATATTTATCATGTAATTCTTCAATGCTAGCAATTAACTCTTCTTTAGATAGATCAAAAAGACTTACCCCATCTTCTTCGTCATTTGTTGTAGCAATAAGGCACTCACTTCTTCTTCTCCATCTTCACTATCATCACTTGAATCATCTCATGCAACTTTATAGGCTTTTTCTTTCTTCTTGTGAGATGATTTCTTTCCATTCTTAAGTTTAGTACAATCACCTTTTAAATGTCCCTTTTTGCCACATTCAAAGCACCTGGAGGAAGAAACACTAGGATTTTTATTAGTTTTAGATCTTCTATACTGCTTACTTTTACAATCAGAGTTTCTTCTTCACTATCTCCTTCACTTGTGTCATTACTAATCTTATTTGATGCTTTGAATGCATTGTCCTTTCCTTTCTCCTTTTTGTGTTCAGTCGCCAAACTTTCATCTTCTTCAAAGATGGCTTCATGAGCCTCCAAGTTGCCAATGAGTTGTTCCATCCTCAATCTATTGAGATCGTAGGCTTCTTCAATGGCTGTCACCTATGGTTTGTACTTTGAAGGCAAACACCTAAGAATTTTGGACACTTGATCCTCTTCACTAATTGCTTTACCTAATGCATTCAAACCATTAACAATAGAAGAAAACTTTGCATACATTTCACTAATAAACTCATTTGGTTCCATATGAAATTGTTCAAACTTTTGTTTAAGCATACTAATTTTGGAGTTATTTACTTGAACAGTTCCTTCATAAGTAATAGAGAGTCGATGTCATATTTCATATGTAGTTTCACAATTAGATATTTTATTAAACTCACCTACAGAAATTGAACAATAAAGGATACTTACAACTTTTGCATTCAATTGGGCTAATTTTACCATATTTGCATCCCATGTAGCATACTCAATTTGAGGAAGAGTGTAGGTATTTCAGACCATTCTCCAAAGATCCCAGCTGATCCCTTGAAAGTAGAATTGCATCCTCCTCTTCCAATACTTGTAGTTGGTGCCATCAAATGGTGGAGGCCGGGATACAAGTGTTCCTTCCAAGTTGAGGTTGTTTAGTACTCCATCATCCATTTTCTTCAAGACTTGCTAAAGTTCCTTGAAGCCTGCTCTGATACCAATTGAAAAACACTAGAGGGGGGTGAATAAGGTTTTATGATAATTTTAAAAATTATTTTAGCAAACAACCACAAAAAGATTGGAGAAGGGGACAAGGCGTTTAGAGTGGTTCCACCCATTAGTAAAAACTAAGGGAGTCAGTCCACTACCCGGTTGTTCCCAACTAGGATTTTGAAAACAATTGTATTTTATTACCTCGCAAGGATGTTACATAAGATACAACTACCTTCACAAACCCTTTGGACAACATTCACCCCAAAGTCATCTCACCAAGCTTGAAGCAGCCTTCTCTTGAAGTAACTTTAAGCTCCCCCTTGAAGTAGCCTTCCTCCTTGAAGTATCTTCCCATTGAGACCTTCTAGAAGTAGTCCAAAGTTTAGCGAGCTACCTTCTCCACCTGAAGACACTCCAACAACCTCCTTTCCACAACCTCCAACCTAGGAGTAGCAAAGGAGAACAAAATACAATAGAAGGAACAAGATTGGAAGAAAGAAACAATTTTACCAATTAAGTACAATGATTTGATCCTATATCAAGCGTATTGATCTCCTATCCACTATGGATGAACGTGGTAGTGTGGTGTCTAGGAGATACTAAGATATAGGACATGAATGTAGAACAGATTGTAAGTGAAGCTCAGCTTGTTGCTCACAAGGAATGAATCTCAAGTGTAATTGTATGCACAAGTGATCCATTGGGTGTCCTATAGCTTGTCCTATTTATAGGAGTGGTTTTCTAATGATTGGGTACATTATAGACACCTTCTAGGATGTTCTTAGTGCTCAAATAGACATTATGTGTCCACTAATTATATTGCAACGGCTATTTGTTTAATGCTGAAAACTGCAGTCCAGAATGTAGCTCGGTCGAAATATTTGTCGACCGAGTTGATCTCAGTCGAACTTTTCTTCGATCAAGTGGGAGACTGAGGTTAGTGGATTTACAATGTTCAACTCAACTCCTAACCACTTTTTCCCACCAAGTCTAACGGCTATAGAACCTACCAGACACTCAATCTCGGTCGAAGTAAAGTTTGACCGAAACCTTCTCAGTGATAGCATTGAGCAGGTTATGCAAAGGTGTTAATGCATCAGACTGAGGACATATTTAGTCGAGAAATTTTTTGACCAATTTTCTCTCGGTCGAGAAATAGTTCAACCAAGATAGTCCCTATTTTTGTGGTTCTAGATATGTACTAAGTGTGTGTATCAAAGTGCAATTGTGATACTATCTTGGGGGATGACCTATTTAAGTGTTGTGAGTGGATAGGAAGATCTAAACACTTGATTTACATGATATCTAAGTACTTCTACATTATAAACTTGTACAAGTTTTTACATTGATTACAATCATGAAAATAAAGCAAATTTGAGCATAAGGATCTTCCAAATCTTTGTTATCCACCACCTTTTATGTTTATTCCTGAAACACTCAAATAGCATGTTGAAACCACAAGAATGAAATGTTTGTCATCATCAAAACAAAGGGATTATAATAATGTCCAATTTGGCCAACAGATTTTGGCCATCAGGTTCACCTTTCCAGAGTACTTGTGGTATTTGGGAACTTTAATGTTTCCTAGATTCTTTGCGTCTAGGAAGTGTTAGAATTCATTGAACGTATGTCATTGCCCCTCTTTCCTTCTAGCATCATTATCTTCTATAGGATCTTGAGCAGGGAAGGGTCCATGATAGTGGGTTCTAAGGCAACCATTTCCTCATGGCCAGCCACCACCAGTCACTAGCAGTTTCATTGTCATTGGTAGCTCCATGTATACTAGGGGTGGGAATTTGTACATTCCTCCAGCATACATATTATACCAGGCTGTAGTGGTGGATATGAGGAATGTAGGTTGGGGATGCATCCTCGGCCATTTAGGTATTGTGCTTGAATGTTTTTTTTTGGTGTTGACATTCTTAGACTCATTTCCCTTTAGATATCATTGGCATTGTCTCAATGTCCATGAATAGCGGACCCTGGTAGGTCCCTAATCGAAATGATTCTAGTTGAGACTAGAAGGGAATCACATGTTTTATAGAAAAAATAGAGTCAACGTGATGGTGTATGAAGCTCGGTGCCCAGATAATACCATAAGACTCATCCTCCGTCATATCTAGTACTGGGTGGCTGCATAAAGGGAACATTTGCTAATTGTTTTTATGTGCATAGGGCCTTCTTCAGATGAATAAGCTTTAGAAATCATTATGGCATCTTTGTGCATCTCTCCTTCAGTGATCTTATCTTACTTGTTAGTGCTAGCACACCTTGGACTCCACCATGAGACTATCGGTCTGTGCTACTAGTTTTAGCCATTTGGGTCAAATGTTTGTGGGATCAGGTGAAGTAGGCACTCCTTGATCATTTAGTGATTTCTTAATATTTAGATCGACATGATTCAAAATCAAGGAGTAATACAAAATGAGACAATATTTTGTGTTTGCAGACGGGTCCCTCAATGTGCATTATATCAGCCAAGAATTCATGAATACCCCCCCTTTATTTAGAAATTTTAATAGGGATACACCTTTGTCCTTTGTGATCTCCTTGTTATGAATGATACAAGTGAAAGTCTCCTTTTTTACTTTTCTGGTTGATTTTTCAGCAATAAGCATGTCCCTAGCTTGGGTGATAAAGATGAGTAGTTCAATTTTATGATGGTGGTTGCCACAAAGCCATGCTAAACTTCCTTTGTTGATTGCAACACTAATTATATTGCTTTCCAAGCTTCCACTACATCACCATTGTTATAATGTTTATGATTCCTAGAGCTACTCTAACACTCTTCAATACTAGAGAAAGAAAAACAACATGCGGATTTCATGGAGGCTTCCGAGGTAGGGATCAGTTTGACAACTAATGATAGCCAAAACCCAATGACCCTTCAGGCCATGCAATCAATTTCTAGAACCTGCAGATGCTTCTAGATCAAAAGGAAGCTGAGAGACTACATCCTCTACAATTTTCAAGTTTTGGAGAGCATCATTCCCAACCATCTTTCCTCTTCATCACCATCAACACCATGTTCTTGACACCTTCCTTTTCTACCATTACCCTTGCAGTCGCACACCTAGAACTCATGGCCGTCAAAACCAGATCTGAAATGTCACTGACCTATTGTAGGATCAACAGAGCATGGCCCACAATGTTGTTCCATCACCTCCTCCCAACTTCTACAATAGAACCACAACTCTAGATTGAAAACACTTACCATATGATACACTATCATTACCTTCACCTATATTGACCCTGCTTCTTCAGATGCTACTACCTCACCATGATCAACGATTTAGAAGATTCTACTCATTTCTGAAGCTATAATTACATCGTGGATACCTCTGCTCCAAGTCAGAGAAGTCAATGGAAGTCTAGAATGAAAGTCCAAGCAGGCTTTCTTTGCCTAGACTATAGTCTACATGTTCAACTAAGTCAGTGGGATTAGTAGGTCAGTATTCTTTTGTATTCCATTTATTAAGACTCAATTATTAGGATAAATGAAAGTTGTGGACTAGATCATAATCTTAGAGATATATTTGATTATGTTATGAATTAAGTACCATACAAAACTCCATGACTTCAATGATGACACCAATATATTTAAATCATGGTAGTCAATACAATGACAATAATCATATCACTTGATCGATTTCCCTAATGCCAACCATATTAGTTCACTTAGTAGGTCATAATATTAATAGGTACTAGGTTTGCAGTACCTAGTTTGAGAAAGTCAACTAATACAAATATATAATACAAAAGATAAATAGTGATCAAGACATGCTCATACATATAAAAGATGGGTTTTAGAATAATATATCATAGTCGATCTATTATGTTGACGTTAATCATGTGAAGTACTAATAGCATAACTTAATGGTGACTGCAATTTCAATAGTTTTGAAGAGGATAAGTGCTTAATACCTAAATGTATTAATCATGACCATGATAAAGTTAAATATGCATATTGAAGGACAAAAGTCGTAGTATATGTACATGATAAGTTACCCATATGTACAATAAGGAATAGTTGTGCATTTACATTTGGAGGTATACATAACTTAAATCCAAGATGTGTATACTCACATATATATGATATATTCATATTGATTTACCCATGAGTAAAATGTAATCATGTATGATTTTATGTTTAATTTAAACCCTATATTTAAATTCCTAGTAAGGTTGTTTTAATAAAGTAACACCTCCAATCCGAATAACTAAATAAAAGTATACATAAATATAGCATTTAATCTAGGGGAAATAGAAGAAAACAATTGAGTAAGTTATACTGATTACAAATAAAGAACCCTCAAAATGAGAATCATGGAAAATAGATATAATTATTCTAGACGGGAAATCTTAATCACCTATAATACTACATAATCAAATTTAAACTAAACAAAACAATTATTCCAAGTCATATAGTGATGAATATTCCTATACATTTGTAGATCCTCACTATTTTGATTGAATTCTTGGAGTCAATACTTGGGATTCTTGGATTTTAGAAACATTGATAGAAAGGTACAAAATTTGTATTCTTTTTGGAAAGTTATTTCCCTCATTGATTGCATGCATAATTGGATAGGTTGTATGGACTAAAATTGTTGTAAACCTTAGCCCCTCCTTGAAAGCTACCGAAAATAAATCATGCAAAATGGTAGCACATGGTTTAAATATCGAAAAGGGCATGCTAGTGTCCATTGTTTTAGTAGAATAACACTTCACGAATATGCATAGAGAGAAGGACATGAGGTCCCTTAGTATATTGGGAATCGTAGTTGGTGTGTAGTCATTCTCATGAAGAGAACATATGGCTTCCCCAATAACATAGAAAATGACATGTTCTATCTAGTGAAAAATTGAATTACTAATTTTAGAAATTAGTCAAATCTTATTGAATTGGAGAACATGTTGATACCTTTTGATACTTGCCTAAATGGTTTACTCCTTTGAATTTGGTCATGAAAATCCTAAAAGATAGGTTCATTATGTTATACTTTTCAAATACCAATTTTGTACTAGCTTTGCTGACCCATGTTTCCCTTATTGGGGCCCATGTGTGGTTTTGTTCCCTCTGGGAACTCATCGGACATAGAAGAGACATGCAAGTGTTTGCCACTATTGAATATTAGATAGGAATAAATTAATACTCATAATTTTTTTATATTATGTAAAGCTTCGGTGACTCTGATGTAAAGCATGTTTGTGAAAAAAATGATTTATAATTTCTGATATTATTTTGTAAATATTTTATCATAGTGATCGGGTCTTACACAAAGCAACACACAATGACACTGAAATTAAACACAAAAGATGATATTTTGCATGCTGTGCATAATGAAATTCAAATTAGAATGGGGGAAATTTATAATAAAGCAAGGTGTCATCAGCTTTGCCTAGCTGATGCATCCCGCTAACATAGGACTTGTAACAACACCCGATCATGGAAATTCAAACCCAAATTTAGGTGTGTTCAGTGGTAGATGAGAATGACCAACGCTCCTCGTTGCCCTACTGACCTCGGCGAGCCAAAAGAAGGATCAAAAGATAGACAAGGAGAAAAGGTAGCAATTGGCTCTATGGTTGCTTCCAGAAGAAAACATAGGGTACAAGAGAAAGGCAAATCATGGAGAAGTAAAGATAGCTATAGATTTCTCAGATCTAAACAAATTTGATCATGAAGACAATCATGGCCTAATACATAGATGAAACCTGAAATTTCAGAATCTAAAATAGTGAGTCAGAAAAGGGTGGAAGAAGGTGCTATCTAAAATGGTCAAATTTGCCAACCCAGAAAGCATTGCGAGCTTAAATTGAAATATAATAGAGGGTTTGTGATGAATCTAAAGGACTCAATCTCATCTCTGGAATTGATGATCCTGACATGGATTCTTGGAAGTTTCAAGGAGGGATCCAAAGGATAGGGGACTAAAACAAAGATAGGAAACAATTGTGCACATCTCATTAATGGTAAAGGGGAAGCTATTTATAGGATCAAAGACTAGCCCATGTGAGGAATCTATACCTTTTTTGGAAATAGGGGAAAAGAGATTAGCACTCCTCATCAGAGAATTTGAGTCTATAACACCTAGATATTCTAGGATGGAATGACATAGAATGGTGAGGGGATTGTGAAGGGAAAGTCAGAAAAGGAAAAGGAGTAAAGGATACACAGATCAGAGGAAGAGAGAGAGGGAGTTATTATCACTTGAAAAGGAAATAGGTGAGGAGAAAATGTCAGGTGAGGGAGAGAGAGAACCACCACTAGATACACCGAGATCAAAGAAAAATAAAAGGTTGAGTGAGAGGAAGTCGTCAATATTGGAACACCACAGTGGAAAGAAAATGAAATAAGGCATGACAAGGAAAATGACGAGAAACCATAATAGGCCCAAAATTATCTCATGTCACAAATCAAAATCAAGAAAGTATAGGAGAGAGATTTAAATGTCTGAAGTATCAATATTTTAAATGATTTTTTAACTTCTTTTCTATCCTAGTTTATTTAAGGGCACAAACAACGATCGTATCATACTAAATTCAGTATCTAGAATAATTAATACATATAGAATCTGATTTTGAGATTTTTTTCTACTTCTAAAGACACATAGTAATTTATTTAATATTGTGGCCTTATATCATATTTTCTTTTCTAAATGAAATTAGGATAGTTATTATTGTTCAAATAATGTTAAAGTTGGTAACTAAACTAAATGGGACCCAAGTAACATGATTTTCACATTATACTTGGGTTTTGGAATTTGATTTTCAGAGTTCTATTTCAATTTATTTTTTGTCCTCATCACCATTATATTATTATAACATTACATCATTACAATCATTATTTATTATTTTGAGTCCTATTACCTTCACATTTTTACCAAAAAAGTTTCCTTATTTCATTATGCACAAAATTCCATATTTTGTTTATTTAATTTATTAAGTCAATTATTTCAATATTTATTTAGATAATGGTACATTATCCATATTTTCGGACATGAGGAGCCTACATTATTATTTCTATTCATATGTTAAGCATATTAAGCCACTTATTAAACATATCTTAGCCATTATGTGAATATCGGTAAGCAAGGATAACATAAGTGACATATCTAATTAATTTAATTTCATGTTAGCACATAATTAAACATGTGTTGTTGGTTATAGAATCTCATGCCACTTAATATTTTATACTTGTTTTCAAGACTAAACATGTTGTGGGTTACTGTTGAGTTATTACTGTTATGTGCATTAACAATATCATTAAGGTATAACTATATTCCTTGTTTGGTCAATTTTTAGGAGACCAACTTACAAAATCTTTGTCAGGGAATAGGGTATGATTCTAGGTTTTGGTACATTACAAGAACAGTTCTAGAAACTCCTTCCAGGTCTTTGAGTCAATTTCCTCATATTGGGTATGTGTCATGTTTTTCCACCAGATTTTAGTTGAACCTTTTAGATCAAAGGTTACATACTTCACCCATATATGTTTAGGATACCTCATGCCCTCCACAATGTCTTGGGTGGCTAGGATCCAGTTCTTAGTCTTCCCAACCATCCCCTATTCACTTTCTCCCATAAAACTAGAAGATATCAACTTGATAAAGTCAAAAATAGTGGATTCCCTAGGGCTACTTGTCGTGTCTATGAGGACCTTCATGGAAGATCTGAAGATGGATTGCAGTTGGGATAGTTGGTGGTAGTATCATCACCCTTGGATGTGTGTAGTCCTTCGGAGTGCTCGGTGTGTGGGGGGGTTACTTCTTGTTGGATGAGGATCCTCTCTTCTTTATCAAATTCTTATATTCAGACACCTTAAAGGTTAATAAAAGGCATTTTCAATAGTATAAGAGAGATACTATGTATCAATATTAGGTTCTAAAAATTCATTCTCAATTAGAGCAAGGAGGATACATATTTTTGATGGCTCTAATAGAATTTCATGTGAAAACATAGTTCCAAACCATGTCCAACATAATGCAATACCAAACTAAAATATGTCAACAATACAAAAACATAGTTTTTGTCTTCTCAACATGAAACACAAAATAAAGGAAAGGAGCTTTGTCCAATATTGACTTGCTAAATTCTGGATCAAATTACCAGTTAGTTGAAGGACTTCCTAGTCAGTTTAGGTCATTTCAAAAAAAAATTATACTACTATAACATTATAGATGTAGTTCAAACACCATCATGATCTTTTGTACCTATTTTAGGCAGAAATTGTTGTTTGATGGGATCTATGCACATCTGTATCTTAAATTACCCTTTTTGTTATATTCTTTATGTTTGGACTTATGTTGATCTATCACTATTTCATTTCTTTACTTGATTACTTTCTGTAACTGATTTTTCTTAGATATTCCTACATTTTCTTTGCATTCTAGTATCTTAGAATTCCAATACGCTCATATATACTAATGTTTCATCATCATAACTTACTCTTATTCAAATGTAGGAGTCATAAGATCCCAACAACATATCTTACTAGCTAGACCAGTCCGAACTTGTAGTCCCGAAGCCAATAGGTACTCAACATTAACCAACTCCTATTTATCTCAAACATGTGAAAAGAATATCCACTAAGGTAAACTCATTTAAAGATATTTCTGGTCTACTTGATGCAAACAATAAAAAAGTATATGATGTAATCTCATAGTGTACATCAATCATAAGGAACCATATATATTTCTAAAAAATCGAATATCTGAATTCATATAGAAACATATATATTTCTAAAAAATCAAATATATGAATTTATATAGATAAGAACATTTCTATTCATCTCAACTTAAAACAATAGTATAGAACAAAAGTTATATCGCATTCTATCATTATGCTTTTATTCTTTTGTTTCTTTTTTATCTTCTAACCCAAATACTTGTAGGGTTTCTCTGTAGAACATCCTCCCACTACATACCTGTAACATACCCAAATATAGGATCTTGACTGTACAAATCCTATTCCCATGATCAGGAGATCAGAATGTTTGGTCCTTTAGATTTGACCCAACATGGATAAAAGTTATGCCTTAATGAACATTGTTAATGCAAATAGCATATTATGTGGAAAAATATATATAATCAACATCACATATCTTAATAAACTCATATTAACATAATAACTTAAAATGTGCTAACATGGAAGTAAATTCATTAACTATGCAATATATGTTTCATTTGCTAACTAATACACAAATAATAGATTAACTATGTTTATTAAGCGGCACAATGTGTTTAACACATGTATAGGAACATCAATGTGAATTTCCATGTCCACAAATATTCATAAATTATTTAATTAAATAATGAACTAACAGACTTATAGATTAAATAAGTAAAATATGAGAATTCGTGCATAATAACATAAGATAACCCTTTTGGTAGAAATCTGAAAATAATTGGACTTTAAATAGAAATTAATTATGGTAATGATATAATGTTATAATGATATAATAGTATTGAGACTAAAAATAAATTGTATTATAACTCATAAAAGGAAATCTAAAAAATGAAATATAATGGGAAAGTATCTTCCTTGTGTCACAACTATCTTGGGTGCAAATTGGAACCAAATCCCAAATTCTAATTCTACATAAAAAATTAATCTCTGGATGGATTTTCATATTATTTGAACAATCTTATCTATCCTAGTTTTACACAGGAGAGAAAAAGTAACTTAAAATAAAAAACATTAAATTAATTATTAAAAATCTAATATACTAAATAAATAGGAGAAACCAAATTGTATGGCTTATACATATATAATTTAGGTGAATATGTAAAAAATTAAATCGTGGTATAACATAAAGGGAAACAATGTTTTACATGCATGTTAAGTATATGCAAAATATATGATGGTGGGAAAATCTTAAAATGTATTTACTTTCCAAACACAATGTGACTGAGGTATTGCAACAATGTGGAATTTGTGAGATAACAAACTTTAAAGAACTAATTCTCACTAATTAATGTTTGAAAGCAAAAAATAAATGAAAACAATGACATTGACATATCATAAAGGAAACAAATATTTAATGTGGTTATGTATCTGTTTGGAAAGAAATAAATATTAGAAAAATTTTATATAATCAATTACTTAAATAAAATAAGAAATAATAACAATCTTGACTAAATTATTTCCTTAGTAAACCCATACTACCTCCTAAAATTTTTAACAACAAGGGAAAATTAAATAGTTCGCTAGATAATGTTTTCACCCTTTTGATATGAAATTTATGTGTCTATAGTAGTTAGTTTGGATATATAATTTTTTAGCACTTATCTCCTCTGGAAATAATAAACGTATAGTGTATTAGCAATATATATATATGGTGGCCTCTAATTTAGAAATTTGTGTCTAACTTAATATTAATTAAATAGATGCATTTTATTTATATAAAATAGTTATACATGATTTCAATGACTCTAATGTAAGAACATAAACATTGTGAGATTTCATAATAGAATGAATAACTCTATATAAGAGGTTCATAAATGGAATATAGAAAAGGAATTCAATAATTATATTCTACAAAATTATGCAATAACTTATTATTCACATTTAACTTGAGTAAATAATTACACAACAGATATTTAGAAGTCTCTTTGTTGTATATATAGTAGTCAATATTTATGTGGCCAAGTTATTAAAAAAGGAGAAATATATGATAAAATGTAGATATAAAGAAATGGAAAGGACATGATTTTTTATGTTTGTTCTTTCCTATCTTGTGTTAACAAATGATTAAAATTTCTCCTTTAACAATATACCTACACATTTTCCCTAGTAAATAAAATTCGGTAAGTTTCTTGGTACCCAAGCCTAACACTTCTATATTTATAGACCCCTCACCATGGTGTTGAGACACATAGAAATAACGTGACCAGTAGGACATGACTCCTAACCTTATCCCTCATATTCATATTCATGTTTCTTCAAAAACTTGCCAAATCCCTTTAATCTCATAAGACAATTCATATGGTGATCCTTTCTCAACAATTACTGTTTCAAAACTTAGAACCCTGATTTGGATCTAAGATTTAGATTTTGACAGATTAACAAACATCTTTGTGGTAAATTGGATCTTCAAATTATATTGAGAAATTTTTTGTTTCACTCTCTTAATGTATTTTTCATTACATATTCTTCTTATTATGCAATCACCTATTTTCCCTCACTCTCTTGGTCCTATGGACATTAGCATTCACAAATTCTCTATCTTTTGTGAATTTATTTAATGTGAAAGATTATATGTCGAATTCTAATCTTGTGATCATCTTACTTTGTTGGATATTCTTATTCGACTCTTATTTATATCATGTTCATCTTATTCCTTGTGAAACCCTAATTTCCAAATTGTGTACTTTTGGGAAATGATTATATATTTGTTTATGGGTTCTCTAACCTCACATGATAACTATTGGATGTTCTCATCCCTCGTATTTTGAATTATACTTTCTTACTCTTTTGTTATGCATCATGTGGTGACTACTAGTATAATGTGGCATGTGTTTTTATGTGGATGCGTAAATTCCCACACTTGAAAACACAGAGGTGATGATGTGTACAAGTGATATTATTAGAGTAGATTTGTATCCTATCCTAATTAGAGCATATATGAAATTGGTCATGCTCACCCCGTATTTATGGTCGATGTGTTATTTCCTACCAACATGTTTATATTGTTCTAGTATTGTCACATGCAAAACACATGGATGCCTTGCTCTTATTTATCATCTTATTGAAATTGATATTCTTTTGATATCCACTTGGATAGATACAAGATATTTTGGGGTTGTTGGAAGAATGTTGCGGAGCACGGGAGAGAGCGCTAGGGCGGCGTAGGGTGCGCCGGTGACCGGAGTTCCCTCCTACTCTGGTGTAGGTCAGGTCAGAGGAGTGGAAGGTAGAGCTCCTCGTCCATCCTCTAGGGCGAGTTCTCAGTCAAGCTTTCATTTGGAAGACAATTCATGGAGAATCCTGAGGTCCGTAAATGAGGGTTCATTGTCGGCTATGGACGTGCAACTGTCATCTTCCTCGTATGCATATGCAGTAAGGAATCTTTCCAGGGGAACAACAAATGGCGTAGGGACTCAATCCTCGTATGTGAATGCCATAAGGAATCTTTCCAGGGGAACAATGAATGGAGCAGGTACTCAATTCTTCCTCCCAATCTCTGTTGCCAAGGAAAGCACACCATGGTCAAATGTTGTCAGAACGGGAAAGGGTGGAATCCAATAAAACCTAGAGAAGAAGACCTACGAAATTTGAGAAGGTAAACTGATCTATCTGAGTAGTATTGCTTAAAGGAACAAGGTACGATGGAGTAGGGCCGCAGCAGGCTATGTTGTTGGCCTCAATCCACATTGGAAGACATTGGTAATACAACTCACTAAGATCTGGAACGTCAAGGGTTCAATTGAGGTCAAATCGAGAGGAAATGGCTTCTTCCTAATTCTATTCTCGAATGACGATGATCTAAGAACCGCTCTGGAAGATGGAGCCTGGTTTTTTGTAGGAAAACCTCTTATTATCAAAAAGTGGAAGAGGGGAGACCCTATGGAGATGCTAAAATTGACAGAAATCCCTATCTGGCTTAAAATCCATGGTCTTCTGCTAGAACTCTGGGATGCCGAGATGTTCTCGTATATCAGATCTGTCCTAGGAAAACTGATGAGAACTGATAAGCTCACTCTATCGCTCGAAAGGCTAGAATATGCAAGATTGCAAGTTCTGATTCCTATTGATTTTGGCTTTCCGAGAGAGTTGGAAATTTTGAGTGAAGATGGAATCCCTGACATGATTCACTTTGAATATGAATGGGTGCCAAAAAATTTCTTAAACTGTGGAAAGTTTGGACATATGGCTTTGGTTTGCAGATCTGCTCCTGCGAAACAAAAAAATGTTGTGTCGTCAAGATCCTGGGTCCCTAAACCTCAAGTGCATAAGGATTCTATTGTTGTTGCTGTTGTTACAGATTCTAGCTCTGTTCATCCTTCTCAGGTTAATGTTGTAGTCTCAGACAAATCTATTCCAATGCACCCCCAGGGACTGTCAGCCCTTGAACAACTTAAAAGGAACTCCAATCCTATTCTGACGATGATTCCCCCTTCTGAGATTCATGAACAGACTAAGGAGTTCCCATCCCAGATCCTAGAAGATCATGTGATTGAATGGGAAAGGCCAAAGAGAACAAGAATCCCACCTAAATGCACTACTAAAACTTCTATTGCCGTGTCAAGAGAGCTGGATAATTCTATAGTTAACAGGTTTTCAATCCTTGACACAGACCTGGAAGGGATGGAGGACTATGGAGGTGAGGATCATGTATTGTTTCCACATGGTTAGTCCCCTTTCTATTGTTGCTTGGAATGCGAGGGGAATCAATAATAAAATCCCTCATATTCAAATGGAGATGGCCAGGATTAAGCCTGATATTCTTATCTTGCTCGAATCCAGAGTTTCCAAAGCTAATATTAGTATGACTATGAACACAGGGTGGCATGACTATCAATACATTAACAATTCTAACTTTTATACTTATACTAGAATTGTGATTATTTGGAATAATCCTAGTATTAGTATTAACAAAATAAAGGATTCCTCTCAGCTTTTACACTATGAAGTTACCACTCGTAACCACTTCTTTCTGTTTTCGGTTGTATATGGTTCTAATGATGATCAAGAAAGGAAGAGTTTATGGAAGGGTATCTGTCTTCTAGCTAGCTATACAAATAAACAGTGGTGTCTTGCAGGTGATTTTAATGTTGTGAGGCTCACTAGAGAGAAATTGGGGAAGAAACCTTCTACTGACTTGAGGATGGAGGACTTCAAAAATGCTATTGCTCAATCTGGTCTTCTTGAAATCCCCATCAAAGGTCCTTACTTTACGTGGGACAGCAAAAGAAAAAAGGCACTAGTACCTTCTCTAAGATTGATAGAATCTTCAGTAACATTGAATTTATGGATTATTTTCCCAATGTTTGGGTGGATGCTATTTCCAACATCACTAGTGATCACAAGATTATCAGAATCAATCTCATCAAAGGGAAGAAATGCATCACCCCTTTTAGATTCATCAATGCATGGATGAAGCTGGAAGGTTTTAATGACACTCTACAAGAAGCCTAGAGCACTAAAACTTCTGGTCCCCCAATGTATAGATTGTACAGAAAGCTACATGCCACTAGGCTCACCCTGATTGATTGGAATAAAAATAATGTCGTAAACTTCTCCTCCTTAGCCGAATAATTAGAAACTCAAGCTCTCGATCTATAGAACATTACTGACAAAGAACCAAATAATTCTGACCTCCAGGCTCAGGTCAACAATCTCAGGCTGAAAGCCATAAAAGCTGCTAGCAATGAGGAAAGCCTTTGGAAACAAAAATCTAGGGTTCAGTGGCTTAGGCTTGGTGACAAAAATACAAGGTTTTTCTACACCTCACTCAAGACCAGAAGGATGAATAATGCTATCCATACTATTCATATAGATAATATTCCATGTACTAATCTGGATACTATCTCTACTCGCATCACTAACTATTTTGAAAAATCTTTCAATAGAAACAATCATGTATCTTTTAATTGGAATGACAAATGGGAACTCCCATATCTCTCTACTGATCAGGTGAACACTTTTTGTATTAAAGTGACTAAGGGAGAGATTGAATCTATTATGAAGAACATAAAGAGTGATTCTGCTCCAGGGCCAAATGGCTTTAATGTTATGTTCTTCAAAGAGAACTGGAATATTGTGGGTAATGACGTTTGTAGGGCTGTGATGAATTTCTTTGACAACTCTAAGCTAATGATTGTAATGATATAATTTTATAACAATATAATGGTGTTAAACCTAAATCCAATATTGTATTATTCTTCATTAAAATATATCTCCAAAGTGAAATATAATGGCAAAATCATGTTCCTTGGGTCCCAATTAGCTTGGGTGCCAAGTTTCACATTATTTAAACAATAATAACTATGCTAATTTCATTTAGAGAAGTAAATGTAAGATAAGGCCAAAAATATTCATATATGCATTAAATGAAATCAAAAGTGGAAACAAACTTCAAATTTAGGTTCTACATACAAAGTTCATCTATGTATTGATTTTCATATTAATTAAACAATATTATCTATCCTAATTTTACATAGGAGAGAATGTAACTTAAAGTCAAAAATATTAAATTAGTAATAAAAAAACATCTAATATGTTTAATAAATAGTATAAACCAACTTACATGACTTATACAAGTATACTTTAGGTGAAATTGTAACAAATAAAATTTTGGTATAACATAACAAGAAACGATGTTGTGCATGCATGTTAAATCTATGGAAAACTTATCATGGTGGAAAAATCTTAAAATGTATTTACTTTTCAAATACAATGTGACCAAGGTAATTGCAACAATGTGGAATATGTGAGATATTTTAATAAATTAGAACAAACATTAGTCAACTAATTCACTCTATGTAATGTTTGAAAGCAATAAATAAATGAAAACAATCATGTTAACATATCACAATGGAATCATATATTTAATGTGGTTATATATTTGTTCGAAAACAAATATACATTAACAAATTATGTAATTAATTAATTAAGTCAAATAAAATATAATAACAATCTTGACTAAATAAGTTCTTTAGTGAACCCTCTATTACGTCCTAAAATTGTTAATAATAAGGTAAAAAGAAAATGGTTTGATAGATAATGTTTTCACCCTTTTGATATGAAGTTCATGTGTCTATAATAATTAGTTTGGATATATGAATGTTTTAGCACATATATCCTATGTAGTAATTTATGTAAAATATATTAAGAATACATATGGTAGCCTCAAATTTAGAAATTTGGATCGAACTTAATATTAATCAAATCGATTCCTTTTATTAAAATAAAATTTTATACATGTGTTCAATGACTCTAACGGGAGAAGAGAAACATTGTGAGAAAGTCCTTTTGTAATGTAATGAATAAAAATATATAAGAGGTTTATAAATGGAATAATAGAAAAGGCATTTAATAAGTTCATCCTTAACAATTTTCCATCAACTTTTTATACATATTTACATTGAGTAAATAATTGCAAAATGAGATATTTAGATGTCTCTTTATTGTATATGTAGTAGAACATATTTTTATGACCAAGTTATTAGAAAAAGGGGATATATATGATAAAACCTAGACATATATAAATGGAAGGGAAATGACATTCTTAATGTTTATTCTTTCCTATCATGTGCTAAAAATGCTTAACTTTTATCCTTCTATAATATACTTACATAGTCTCCTTAGTAAACAAAAATAGATAAGTTTCTTGCTACCAAAGCCTAATTATTTATAGATATACCCCTCTCCATGGCCTTGACACAAAATGAAATACTAGACCAACTGGACATGACTCCTAACCTTCTCCCTTATTCTCCTATTCATGTTCCTTTGAAAATTCATCAAAGCCCTTTAATCTCATAAAGCAATTCATATGGAGATTCATTCTCAACCACCACTATTTCAAATCTTGGGACCCTGATTATGATCGAATATTCGATCTTTGACAAGTTGACAAACATCTTTGAGATATGTTTCATATCCAAATCATATCAAGCAATTTTTGATTTCACTCTCTTAATGTATGTCACATTCCATATTCTTTTTTTTTGGAATCAGGTAAATTGTATTACTGAAAGACGTATGGGGTAAACAACAATCCATAAACTGTACAAGTAGGCTAAACTACAAAATCCCACCTCCTCAAAATAGAGGGGTCAACATGAGCTATCATTTTCGATTTGGACTTGGCAACCCGCAAAATCATAGCCACAATGCCATCAAACAAAATGAGGGAATCAGTCTTCCCTCGCTTGTGACACATGTTGTTCCTTTCCGTCCAATGAGAAAAGCACATAAGATTGAAGAACACACTGGCAAAGAGACCCATTCTACTCTTCACAGGTTCTTTTTCATCCAAGGAATTGACTTTTAAAGCTCCTTAGGAGGTGTGTCACCCCATCCAAGCTTTAGGCTGATTCAACACCAGATATAATAGCTACAATTGCATCTAAAGAAGATGTGATCATGTGATTCATCCACTTCATTGCAAAGTAACCAAGACAGATTCACAGCCAATTCCCATTTCAAAATTCTATCCAGGATAGGGAGCTTCCTCATTAGTCCCATGTACACACAGAAGCTCCAATTAGGCACATGTGTCTTGCACCAGAGTACTGAATGCCAAGGTACTTGTGGGGAGTTAAAATAAATCCTCCACGGAGGATATATTTCATTCAGTAGGATCCAGGTGTCATTGTGTAACCTATAATCAACAACAATTACCGGGCAAATTTCCACCATCTGGTGCCAGGTTCTTGAGCATTTGGGCTTTGGAATGTGATACTTGAGCTCCCCATCATGTCTACATTTCATCCACTACATCCAGGCAGCAAGGGGTTGGCCTAGGAACCTATCCACCCTCCTTTGGTAGTAGCAGCAGCCATATCTCCTGGGTCGGTAATGTTCATCCCACCATCTCTATACGGTCTAACAAGGGTGCCCCAAGCAACCGCATGAGCTCTGCCCACCCACAAGAACCCTCCCATGATGGATCTGATTTTGGCGACAACGAAGGGTGGGAGATCGGTTTGGTAGCACCGAAAACGTACCTTGGCTGAGAGAATAGATTGAACGAACGTGGCTCTACCAGCCATGGACAGGTTGAGACTAGTCTATTTAGCCACTGTCCAGCTAGTGTCATCGATACACGCATCATAATCTGACCCTTTCCCTCTCCCTCTTGTGATCGGTATGCCGAAGTAGCACGTGGAGAAGCTACCCTCCTACAGATGCATCACTCTCTTTAGCATGCCTTTCCTGCTATCACATGACCTTGAGAAGTAGATGCGTGATTTGAGTTTGCTCATGAACAACCCGGTCAGCTTGCCAAAGATATTCATCATCTTCCCGAAGACCCACAACACCTTTACCATTCCGGATAAGAAGAAAAGAACATCATTCATGAAGATTAGGTGTGATAGCACCCTAACCCCTCTGACCTTGAAAGGAGCAAAATCACCAGCAACCTCATCTTTCACAACAAGTTCAAACAACCCTTCCATCATAATAGTGAAGAGCAAGGGAGAGATAGGGTCTCCTTGCCTTAGGCCATTCGATGCTTTAAACATCCCATAGGGGAGTCCATTTACAAGCACAGAGAAGGATTTGGTCTCAACACATCTCTTAAGCGTATCAATCCACTCAGCAGCAAACCCCATGGATTCCATAATACTCCACATAGCACCCCAAATAACATTGTCATAAGCTTTGGACAAATCCAACTTGGCACAAACCTTCCTAGCCCGATTCTTCACATTGAACCCAATGAGGAATTCCATTGCAAGTAGCATGCCATCATTGATCTATTTTCCTGAGATGAAAGTAGTTTGATATGTGGAAATGATATTTGGAAAAATCATACTTAGCCTTTTAGCAATTTGGCTATGATCTTATACATTACAGTGCAACAAGCTATGGGTCTAAGATCATTCAGGCCACTAATCAGATTTTTCTTAGGAATCAACTTGATGAAGGAGTGGTTTAGGCTTCTGAGCATTGTTCCACCTGTGAAAAACCATCGTACATCAACACACACGTCATTACCCACAATGTGCCAGAAACTGTGATAGAACTTGGCATTCAGCTCGTCAGGACCATGGGCCTTGGAAGCACCAATGTTGAAAGCTGCATTCTTAATCTCTTCATCTGAGGAAGGTTGGAAAAGATTTGCATTCATGAGACTTGTAACCTTTTTGTTAGGCAACAACATTCCATATTTTTCTTATTGAGAAATCACCTATTTTCCCTCACTCTCTTGGTCCAATGGATAGTAGTCTACACAGTTTCTCTCTCTTTTGAGAATTTATTTCATGTGAAAGATTGTATGTTGATTCCAATTTTATGATCATCTTACTTTTTTTGGATATTCTTATTGGACTCTTATTTATATTATGTTCATCTTATTCCATTTGAAACCCTAATTTTCAAGTTGTAGACTTTTGTGATCTTGTGAAGCATCTTATTGCTGAAATGATAAATATTTGTTTATGGGCCCTCTTACCCCACATGATAACTATTGGATGTTCTCATCCCTCATATTTGTATTTAAACTTTCCTACTCTTTTTTTATGCATCATGTGGTGACTACTAGTATAATGTTACACATCCTATTTTCTATGGATGTGTAAATTCCCACACTTGATAATGGTGAGGTGATGATTCCTATAAGTGATATTATTAGGGCTTATGTGTATCTTATCCTACTCATAGCATATGTGGAATTGTTTCTACTCATCCATATTTATGGTAGATGTTTTATTTCCTACCAACATATTTATATTGTTCTAGTATTATCACGTGTAAAACACATGGATACCTTGCTCTTATTTATCATCTTATTCAAATTCATATTCTTTTGAGATCCACTTGGATAATACTTTTTCTCTTCTATGGGAAGCCTTGTTATATTTGATGTCCTTATTTAATATTTTTTCTCAATTCCCTATTAACATGCATATCAACTTTTATACTGAAAACATCCATTTTGTCCTATCTTATAGGGTATGCTTCCAACCCCAGGTGTAGAACATGGAAGATTACACATGGTGGCATGGACATGCTAGAGGGAGATCTTGGGGACATAGACTTAGGATAGCTGGATATCCCTCTACTCAGATCATGATGTTGTAACTTTCATGTAAGCCCCTTATAAGATGATTTTATGTAACCTTGATAAAGTGAATATAGTCAAGAAATGTTATTCTACTTCTATAGTTTAGTTAACGAAAAAAGTACTCCTATTCCAACATTCATTTTTAGTGTTTTTGGATTAGAGGGATTTTTTCCCTTAAATTTAGTAGGGAGTGGATCCCCTCTCAGGTCCCACTCCTTACAAGATGGTATTAGAGCCAATGGTAGTCGTACACTGACTATTTCAATTTTCTGTCCCTAATTAGAACCATTGCCTTACATAGTCACCCTATAAGTGAGATATTTACCCTATACTAGACCTATGATATTTATGAGATGACAAAAGGTTGATTTAGAATCATATGAAGTAAGAATCACAACTAGTAAACCCTAATTTGATGAGGCACTTGTTTCTCAGAACCTATGATGTATGGTAGTTTTGACATGTGACTTTGAATATAATGAGGCTTGACTTAAGGATGGAGTTAGGTTATGAGGATATTGAGGTAGTAGGATAAGGAGATCTTGAATGGAAATTGTGACTTGGTTTCATACTAATTTTGGGCCCTATCTTCAATTTTGTATTGAAAAGTTTTGATATCAAATTACTTTGGCTTGTAATACTATATATACAAAAAAGTATTCTGGATTTTATCAAGGTTTTCCTAAACTAAGTCAGAATGAGGAGATGAATGAATTATTCGTAATGAAGCCCTAGAATTAGTTGGAATGGATACCATGAACCCTAGTTTTGGTGTTTGGAGTGATGATTAGGAATATCTGGCATAATATAATTGTTTAATGGACCTACCCCCTTTATCACTATACGGTGTGGGAAGTTGTAGTAAATGAATCATTCATTTTGAGATGTGAAAGTTAAGGTTGTTAGGTTTGACACACAAGGACCTGAAATTCAATCCTAGGTGAGCATGCCCTATTAGTTGGATGAGTGATATATGAACAACATAAACCCCTAAATATGTTCAATTAAAAGATACATAAGTAACCCTAGTACCTTGATGTTTCTTAGCTTGGCTTAAACCTTTTAAGGGGTGGAGGGAAGCTGGTTGGTAGTATAAGGACAGCTAGATTTTGGGAATGAAATCCTCTTTAAGAGGTGGAGTGTTGTAACATACCCAAAACTAGAATCTTGACTCTAGAAATCCTATTCCCAATAATAATTGATTAGAATGTTTGGTCCTTTAGATTTGACCTAACATGGATAAAAGTTAATCCTTAATGAACATTATTAATGTATATAATATATTATGTGACAACATATTCTATAATAAACATCACATGTCATAATACACTCATATTAACATAATAATTTAATTATGTGCCAACATGGAAGTAAATCCATTAAATGTGTCGCATATGTTTCCTTTACTAACTAATATGCAAATTATAGATAAAATATGTTTAGTAAGTGGTAGAACGTTCTTAACACATGTGTAAGAACAACAATGTGAATTCCAACTTCCATAAATATTAATAAATAATTTAGTTAATTATTGAACTAATGGACTTCATGGATTAAACAAGTAAAATATGGGAATTACTTCATAATGACTTTAAATAATAAACAATGATTTTAATAATATAATATTATAATAATATAATGGTATTGAGCCTAAAATGAAAATTGTATCATAACTCATGAAAAAGATATCTCTAAAGTGAAATATAATGGAAAAATTGTGTTACTTGGGTCCCAGTTAGCTTGGGTGTGAAGCTTCACATTATTTAAACAATAATAACTATCCTAATTTCATTTAGAGAAGAAAATGTAAGATAAGGCCAAAAATATTAATTTATGAATTAAATTACTCCAAAAGTGGAAACAAACCTCAAATTCAGATTCTTCATACAAAATCAATCTATGTATGAATTTTCAAATTAATCGAACAATCCTATCTATCCTAGTTTTACATAGGAGAAAGAATGTAACTTAAAGTCAAAAAACATTATATTAGTTTTTAAAAACATCTAGTATATTAAATAAATAGCATAAACCAACTTGTATGGCTTATATTTGTATAATTTAGGAAAACTGGTAACAAATAAAATTGTGGTATAACATAGTGAGAGACAATGTTGAACATGCATGTTAAATCTATGGAAAATTTATCGTGGTGGGAAAATCTTAAAATGTATTTACTTTTAAGATACGATGTGACCAAGATAATTGTAACAAATTGGAATATGTGAGATATTTTAATAAATTAGTAAAAATATTAATGAATTAATTATCTCTACTTGATGTTTAAAAGTAATAAATAAATAAAAACAATCACATTAACATATCATAAAGGAAACAAATATTTAACATGATTATATATTTGTTTTGAAACAAATATACATTAAGAAATTTATATAGTCAATTACTAAAGTCAAATAAAAAATAGTAATAAATTTTGGCTAAATAATTTCTTCAATGAATCCCTTATTACATCCTAAAATTGTTAACGCTAACTGAAAAAGGAACATGGTTTGATTGATAACATTTTCACCCTTTTGATATGAAATTCATGTTTCTATAATAATTAGTATAGATATATGAATTTTTAGCACCTATATTCTATGCAAATAATTAATGTAAAAAATATTAAAAACATATATGGTTGCCTCAAATTTAGAAATTTGGATCTAAATTAATATTTATTAAATAGATGTCTTTTATCAAAATAAAATTATCATACATGTTTTCAATGACTCTAACGTGAGAAGAGAAACATTGTGAGAAAGTTCTTTTGTAACAGAATGAATAACTATATATAAGAGGTTAATAAATTGAATAATAGAAAAAGAATTCAATAAGTGTATCCTACACAATTGTGCATTAACTTATTATACACATTTACATTGAGTAAATAATTACACAAAGAGATATCTACACGTCTCTTTATTGTATATATAGTAGTACTATCTGAGACCAAGTTATTAGAAAAAGGGGAAATATATGCTTTACAGGATCACAAAAGTCTAGAACTTGAAAATTAGGGTTTCACAATGAATAATTCTCTAGGAAGCCTTGTTATATTTGATTTCCTTATTTCATAATGTTTTTCAATTTCCTATTAGAATTCATACTGAATTTTATGCTGACAACTTATTTTCTTTCTCTTGTGAGGTATACTTCCAACCCCAGATGTAGGACATGGAAGAATAGACATGGTGACATGGACCTGCTAGATCGAGCCCTTGGGAGATAGACTTGAAATAGTTGGATATCCCTCTACTTAGATATTGTTGTTGTAACTTTCATGTAAATCCCTTATGGGAGAATTTTATGTAACCTTGATAAATTGAATATAGTCAAGAAATATTATTATTCTACTATACTTTTGTTACCATCATTTTAGAAATGGAAAAAAAATTACACCTACTCAAACATACATTTTTAGTGTGTTTGGACTAGATAGATTTTTCCTTAAATTTAGTAGGGAGTGGATCCCGTCTCAGGTCCTACTCCTTACAATACTTGGTTTGGACGTACAGTGAAGAATAGACAAATTAGATTGATATTGGTTGATCCAAATACTCATTTACCAGGCCAGGATATCCAAATAGTCAAATTCCCAGAGCTATCATCATATCATCTCCTATTTGCCACACATATGACTCTAACCTACTAACTTAATGGTCTCGAACAACTCACCTAAGCTATGATAACAATATGTTACATCTACATCTCAAAATAACCACAAATCATGATATTAGGGCTTGAATTGAGGATTAAGCATAATACAAAGATCACTCTTAACTTTTTCTGATTTCAAATGCTTAGTTTTATCACATTCAATTACATAAACTAACTTTACAAGGGAAATTAAACCTTGATTCCTCTAATCTAGTTTCAATGATAAATATACATATCTGAACATTCATTTTAACTCTCACACTTCCACGTGTACAAGACTTAACAATTAGATACATACATTGTTAATAGAGAAAAAATGTTGCACATCATCGTTTACAACTCTTTTATTTCTTTACAAGGATCTAGAGTGACAGGGACTAATTAAACCTAACTAATCTCATACTTAACTCTTATGGGACATCTACTCTGATGCATCTACATCTTTTATCTATAGGGTTTCCCTAAAAATTTGTGAGTAGAGGGGTGAGCCAACTCACTCAATGATAAGTAAAACAATAAAATAGTCTAAAGAAAGATTAGGCATTTAGCTTTATTAAATAATCAAACTAAAAGCAAAGAGTAATGTAGACTAAAAGACTACCAAAATTTATAAATAAAGTTGAAGCGTGCATCACTAGTAATATGCAAGTATCAAAACATTTTCCACATAATTCTCTTTCTAAATTTTCATTAAATGTTTCGACTTGACTACTGAACTAAATTATACTACTATGTTGGCCAACTAGACATAACCAACTGATTTAACTAGTGAACTCTTAACTCAACTGAACTCAATCAACTTTATCTTTTACTTTGTCCCCGGTCTCTCTTGGATTGTACCATCCAAGAAAAATTCACTACTATGTGACTCACCATACAAGTCTAAGGTAAATCGAGGGACCTTAAGACTACTACTACTGCCTCAGTCTGTGTCAAGGGAGCCTTGTCAGGGATGACAGTGGCTAAATAGCTGGTTGTATATCTATGACACCCTGTCTAGGGTACTCAGCAGGGTTGACTCTAGGCTATTTAGCCTCTACCTCATGTAATAAAGTTCCTCAAGAGGTAACACATAATACACACTAACTACCAGAAGGAGTAGGTCCATGAGGGATATATACTCTAGTTGGTGGGTACTAGTGGATCTCCAGTCATTGTTGGACACCACTACTACTGAAATAGTACCACTGGGATCTCCAGTTGTAGTTGGGTAATCTTCTACTAAATTGAAGTACCATCGATAACCAATCAATTAGTGTTGGAAACTCAGTTCTAGGACACTTCTTCCTATATTTGATAGTCCATAGCCAGTTTCATCCATCCCACTATATACTTATATGGAGGGTTCTACACTCTGTAGGGCGTCTACTACCACTGTATTTTTTTATTATATCTTTCTTTTACACTGAACTCTTTTATCTATGTATTTTTACCGGCTACATGGACTACTAAAATAAATTCATTGTTGATACTCATTTGGATGCTTAACATACTAATTAATCTTCTCTTAGGGCTTCTCATTGTTTAAATGTTGTACATATTGATCATCCTTCTCTCATGCTTTCTAATTGCTCCTAAATATATGACATCTCTCATATTTTCAAGTAAATTTCATGTCATTGATATAAACAGTCTCATTCATCATTTCTCATAATTGTGCATGGCATCAATAACATCTGGGAGAATTCCATTTCTATTTACTTGCAATAGAAAAATAAATTATGGATTCCATAATAGGGATCTGAACTAAATAGTTTGTATTTTAGGAACCAAAATATGTTTGCATATAAGACAATATTTAGTTAGAAACCCAAACTATCACATGAATAATTTCAATATCAACAATGTACTCTTTTAAAAGCATACTACACTGGATTTCCATCCTTGATTACTTACTATATATAGATATGTATTGTGTAAATTAGAAACTCCACTTTCACTATATAAAACTGAAGTGATAAGAAATGTAAAATTAAATACACTAGTCCCATAAGCAATTGAAAGTAGAGTTAATTTTACGTTTTTGTGACTAGTGAAATTCATATTTATGTCTATATGGTCCTCTCCTTATCTCTCTAGGATTTCGTTTCTTTGGGATGAATCACAAATTATGAGACCTACTAGGGTGTTAGGTTACCGATATAGATCATTCGAGGTGTTTGGGTAAATTACAAATAACCCACCAATATTACTCTTTATTTTATTTGAATGGAATTTTCTATCAGAAAAGTTAACTGATATGTTATTTGTTTCAGACCTTAATTGAGATCCAAAAGTTTTGTAAATTTCATATGATGTCTGAAATATATTTTCAGATTTATAGTTAAAATTTCATCCAATTGTGACTTATTAAAAAATAATTAAAATCAAACACTATACTGATAGGATTTTAGTATTTTAATAGGCTCATCACTCAACCAAAAATTTACATACATCATAAGATGAGATTTATATATTTTTCTCCCAACATTTAGAACAATCTGAGCTTCCAATAAAAACTAAAAATTAATAATTCTACTATTATATTTATCACTAAATTTATCATCACATTTGTGATTATCATGCTATCAAAAAATTGTGCATTGAGCATCAACATTCTAAAAGTATTGTACATTATGATATATAATAAAATCCTATATATTTTGAACTATGTATGTAAATAAGAATCATGAACTTCTAGTTTATGTATCACATTCAAATAAAATATCTGAAAATTTAGATTAGCATCTTATAACCCTTCAGTTACCTACTAAACAGGGGTAGAGACATTACAGGATACATATTAGTTGTCTCCCAATATACTGAAATAGCTAGTAAGTAACTTGTACCATTCTCTCCTACAATGTTAGAACACAAGGTACTTAGCCTTAAAAAAGATATGATAGGTACGTCCCAAAACTTGTCAAATTGAATAACTTTAAATTGATCTATTTTGTGAATGGCTTGGATAAATTTGCATATTGAGATTTTGAATCTTACTTAGTTGATAGCCAAGTAAGAGAATTGCCATCTTTAAATTGGTTTTGCAATTCCAAAGTTTTATCCATTAGTCCACCAAATAATCCCTTCCTACTTTTATCATGCATCTAAATCCTATTATGTGCATAGTTTAATAATACGGATATAGTATCATCATTGTACTATCCGATGGTTTCCCTTGGTCCATAACATTAATGAATACCTATTGAATATTGCATGGACAATGGGACCTATTGAATATTGCATGGACAATGTGACCTCACCTAGATTAATCTAGTGTGGATTACTATAGAAAATCTTGGAGCATATCGAGTTTCCCTTTGTGTGGCCATGTTATCTTTACTTTCTTTTATAGGATGTTATGTATGAAATCTCAAATTTCAGATCATGCTACTTTCTATCCTTAGGATATGTGGCTATATACTCTTTTTACACACTCATTTTCTTACTCTAGTGAGTTATTTATAAACAACTATATGCACATTATTTATTCTGAGTTCATATATTACCTTGCTCCATTCTTATCTTTTTTCCCATATTCAAATAACTTTATGAATATTCCTCTTACTTGCATATGTTTTCATTCCCAATAGGCATTCATGGGCATTTTACTTTCACATAAGAAAATATAGAGGATGAGGAGAGCTCAAGTATTTAAAATTTTCTTCTTTAAGTATTTACTGAATACTTCTTTCTTAGCAACTTAGTATTCTTGTCTTGTTTGGATCTAATCATTTCTTATCAAATAAAATTGATAATTTGACATTTTCTTCTTCTCATATTCTCCTTATTAAATATGAATTTATCATCTATATATCATCACTATTTTGTTCATCATCATTTCTTTCTGTGTGTTATTCTTAGCAATGTTTTGTTCATCATCATTTAGTCAATTCTCATAGACATATCTATGCAAATTCATAATTCCATGGTCTTTATAGTTATCACTATTCTTGTGGATTAAATTTTTGAGTCAAAATTTTCTTGGTTGCCTTTACCTTATTAGACTTAGTACATGACTTTCACCTCATTTTAATTCACATGTCTCATAAAAGAAAAAAACATTCATCTTCATATTATTATAAATTCATATTCAAGTGACTCATAAACTTATTAAACATCATCTTCATTCTTCTTAGATTTATCCATCCACAAATAACTATTTAAGCAAGTCACATTAAATTCAACCAATTACTCGATGGAAGTAGCTTCATAAATTAGAAACAAGGACAAGTACATAGAAATCTATCATGGGATGGTTTTTTTTATATACTCATATTATCCTACATCCCTTTCTGTATACATTGTGATAGGTGTTTTTCCTTGTTATTGATATTTCATCTAAATTTTTAATCTTAGGCTCACATCTTTCTAATTCATCTATTTTGATAAACTTCTCTTTACTTGTATCATTCTGATGATTATTCCTGTTTAGTGGACTTTTCATTTTGTTCCATTTCTCTTTTCATTTTATCTTTCCTCAATTAAGGAATATCTAACTATGAATCTCAACTATGGACTTTATTCTTCTAAATCCATATTTTCTTTCACTAATTTCTTCTATTAATGCTTCTTTTGTCTTGCTCATTAACTCATATTTATGGTTCTTATCATAGATTGACAATTCCATCTCATAACAAAAATTTCAATCACTTTCCTTTTCTTTTATTTTTACCACTACTTCTCTCTTTATGAAGTCTATTCCAATAATTCTACATGTATATAAGCAAGTCAAACACTTCCTTCACTAGTATTTTAGGTCTTAATGAGGAATTGGATAATTGTGATCATAATGATGAGTAATTAAAATTACTTAACATGAATGATTGATGAGCAAATGATTATTTTGATGCTTAAACAGCATGATAGGCATCTCATGTAAGAGCAGTGATGATACACCGCAAGTTATAATACTCTAGTGAACAATTACATAAGTTTAGTACAAGAAAAAGAAGATGAAAGTACATAATAAAATTTAGATACATGGTTACTTTAAAGAGGAAAGAAATTTTAGCATAATAAAGAAATAATGACTTAAAGAGGATAAATTGTAGATGAAGCATACATATTAGGATGTATGAGACTTGGCAACCCCAGGCAAGGTCCATAACAACTTGACCTTAGATGCCACAAAGGTTATATGAAGAAACCTGAAAATCAATACAAAGAAGGTGAAGTAACTAATTAGTAATTAATTGAAAGCACATGATATGCAATTCATAAATGTGAGTAAATAGTATGGGAATGATTAATAAAAGAGAGTGACAGATGAATTCAAAATATAAGAGGCGCCAGTTAAATAAAATTCTGGAAGGACAAGAAGTCCATGGTAAGTTTTGAGTATTTGAATACTCTTAATCAAGCATCTCTTAAAAGTGTAGTGAAAGAGTAAAGATAAATAAGAAAAGATAAGAAATGATGGATAAAAAAAAATCAATGAAACAAGTTATTTTTATTTGTTGATGCTGATATTTTTTTCAAAATATATCTTGTGAAGTCTTCCAAGAAAACTAGAGTTTGTGTATGAATGTATGTTAATTAAGTGAAAGGGGTTGTGATCTCTATTACTCAAGCATTAGAATTTCATCTCAGTAGTGGAATTGTTGGTTATTCTGGTCTTGCGGCTTATTGGAGCTTTAAGATTGAGATACCACAATAACATAGTAGTTTCTTTACTGTTTTATGTTGTTCTACAAAACTATAGTAGAGAAAGGATTATATACTTGATATTGTATAGAATGAGCTACATGTCATGAATAAATATCAAAGGCATTTATCATGCTAAAAGGAAGTGCATTAGTAGAAATTTCTCATGAAACCTATGTTTTTCATTGATATTGAAATGATTCATTACAGGTTGTCTAGAACTTGAAAAAAATAAAGAATTTAGTGTGAAATTTAGTATTCGGATAAGAGATACAAGAATAAGAGAAGTACCAAAATTTAGAATATAGAAAGAATTCTTGAATGAACTTATATCTTTGCATTGTCAGTTTCGAGGCTGAAACTTTCTGAGGGGGAGAGATTGTAATGATTCGACCCCTATTTAGTAGGTGATTGAGGGTTATAAGACCCTAATCTCAATTTGCAGATATTTTATCTGAATGTGACACATAATCTAGAAGTGCATGATTCTAATTCAGATACATTGCTGGAAATATATATGATTTTATTACAAATATTAATGTACAATACTTTTAGCTTATAGATGTTCAATGCACTAATTTCATTGGCATGATAATCACAAATGTGATGAGAATTTTTTGAAAAATATACAAGTATAATAAATGACTTTTAGTATTTATTAGTAGCTCTAATTATTCTGAAAGTTGGAATAACAATAGATAACTCTCATGTTTCGATCTATGTAAGTGTTAAGGATTTTTGGTAGAGTGATGGACATGTTTATTAGATGAGTTTTATAAGTAAATTTTCAGCCTGACATACTGAAATATTTAAATCTTATTAGTATAATATGTGATTTTTATTTATTTTATTGCTAAGTCTGAATTTTATCAAATTTTAGTTGTACATCTAAAATGTAATTTGGATCATATCAGATTTATAGAATTTTTGGATCTCATTTAAGGGATAAAACAAATAATATGTCACTTAACTTTTCTGGAAAAAAAATCTATGAAATAAAATAAAAATTAATATTGGGGGTTATTTGTACTTTCCCCGAGAACCTCAATTGATCTATATCAGCAACCTAACACGCTAGTGATGAGTGTATATTCATCCACTGTCAAACACATCTTTTATAGTCTTTATATGAGTTTATTTCACTTTTGTCAGTTTTTTTGAAGTAAAATACAATTTTCTCACTCGACCATTAATGCAAAATCTCATCATTTTCATTCATATTTTGTAGGTTCTACCTTCATTTGTATTCAAGAATCAAGAACATGATTAAAATTTATAGAAGTCAAGAACCTAAGACTCAAAGATCAACATTTTTTTCCATCTCAGTACATTAACCGATCGACTCATATTCGGAAATGGTCATTTCATCTATGCAGGACGCCACACCTCAAAGCCTAGATGGCTATTTTTGAACCTCGATTCCACCCTTCCACACTGATTATTCAACAGCCAAAATGGGCATTCCAAACTTCCCAACCACTCATCTCAGCTCCCCAACTGAGCATTTCAAGTCCTCGAAATGGTTGGTTCAAATTGATTAATGATCAAGGCATCTTCAAATGGCCTCACCAAGCCATCACTAGGGTTTTGACCCTTTTCCCTATGCTCAAAAAATTCACATGCGAACTGAGCATTTTAAGATCCAAACGGTCAGTTCATTTTGCTTAGACACCAACATTTGGTCTAACTACGCCTGCGCCCTTCCTTAGGGTTTTGACCAGGCTCGTACCTCTCCAGATTTGAACCAATCGATTCTGATTGTGAATTGGTTAATTCACACCACACGATCTACTTCTTCATCGGTTGTTAGTCATTCCATTTTTATTACTCCTTTAGGGTTTCCTCCTCCTTCTTCCCTATAAAAGGAGGGAGAAATCCACCAAAAAGGGGATCAGAATTTTCGTACTTGCACTCTAGATTTTAGCATTTTTTCATTCTTTCATTTTGAACTCTTATTTCTTCAATAAGGATTTCTAGTTCTTGTTTCCATTTGTTCTTGGTCCACTAGTTGAGATCAAGGAATTAAAATGGGATACCATTTCATTGTCACTAGACAAGAGCCTTTGGGACTCTTCTTCTTAGATTCTATGGCTTCCTTTCTTCCTTCCATTGTTCTTTCTTTAAATTCCTTGGATCATGAGTAGTTCCCTATATTTGGGTTATAGGTTCTACCACCATAGCATGCGTAATAATATATCAATGGAATATGGAGATAAAACATTTTAGATGAAGGTATGAAAAAACATCCTTAAATGCATTTACAAAAGTCAAACTCCCTACAAATGCATTGCCCCTGGTGTTTACATATCCTTGTCTGAACAACCCAACAAAAAATCCTTCTGAGATCCCATTTGGATCTTTATGCATTTTTTTGGTTGTTTGGAGCCTTGGGGTTTGAGGTCTCATCACCCAAGACTAACATTCGACAAAAACAATATATCATGTCATTTAAGTCAGCAAAAGTTCAAATAAAAATCATGTAACAAGCATCATCATATAGAAATACAACTAGTTAACTATGGCTATGGGGTTATTCCCCATGTCATGATATTGGGAACTACTCACAATCCATGGAATTTAAAGAAACATAAATGGAAGGAAGAAAGGAAGTCATAGGCTAGAAGAATCCCAAAAGATCTTATCTAGTGATAATGAAATGGATGCCCTTCGTAATTCCTTGCTCCCAATAAGAAGACCAAGAACAAATGGAAATAAGAACTAGAAATATTTATTGAATAAAAAAGAGTAAAAGATGCCAAAATGAAATAACAAAATGTTGAAATCTAGAGTGCAAGTACAAAAACTCTAATCCCCTTTTTGGTAGAATCTTGCATCCTTTTATAGGGAAGGAGGGGGAGGAAATCCTAAGGGTGAAGAAAAAAAGAATGACTAGCGGCCATTGAAGAAGTCAAATTGTGCATCGTGAACTGACCGGTTCAAAGTTTAAACCAATCGCTTCAGATCTAGAGAGGTGTGGGCCTGGTCAAAACCCTAAGGAATGCGGCGACATCTCTAGACCAAAAGTTGGTCTCTAAGAAAAGTGAATTGAGCATTTTTGGATCTTAAAACTATCATTTCACATCTAAATTTTCTCATCTCGGTGAAGTTGGTCAAAACCCTAGAGATGGGGTGGTATAACCTTTTATAGATGACTTGATCATTAAGAAATTTGAGCATGTCGTTTGGAGAACTTTAAATTCTCAGTTGGGGAGTCGAGTCGAGTGGTTGGGAAGTTTTGAATGCCTACTAAGATTGTTGAATAGTTAGTGTGGAAGGGTGGAACCAAGGAGTGAAATGGTTATCTGGGATTTGAGTTGTGGTGTTCTGCATAGATTAAATGATCATTTCAGAGCATGAGTCGTTCATGTACTGAGATGGTCAAAATGTTTCTCTTTGAGCCTTAGGTTCTAGATTTCCAAAAATTTATATTAGGTTCTTGATTTTCGAATATGATTGAAGGTAGAACCTAGAAAATATGAGTGAAAAAGATGAGATTTTTCATTAATGGTCAAGGAGTGAGAAAATTGCATTTTACTTCAAAAAAATTGACAAAAGTGAAACAAACTTCTATGAAAGATATAAGATGTGGTTGAAAGTGGATGAATATACATTCATCAAAATACCCCAGACTTGAGATTTTTCTTGTTCTCATACAAATAGAATCACATATATTTCCAATTTGTACTAGAAATGTCTCTATCCTCACCCTCATAGCATTACTTTGTTCCTTACCTCCTTTCTTGGCCAAGCAACCCAATCTCCTAGAACCACAAAACACAAAAATTCCACATTCCCTATTAAAACATGTTTCATGACTTGTTTCTATATCAAGACTTTGTAAGAAAAAAACTTCATCTTACTTTAGTTTGACACTCCCATTTTATTGTAAGTATTGCACATGAACAGGATCCATGAGGCGTGGAAGAATATGATCCCTCCTCTATTTGACTTGGGGTCTTTTTATTCACAGACTGTAGTTACATTGACCACATTTTTTAGTGTGCTCTCCGGCATCTGTTAATGGTACACCCCTATTACATATGAGGTTTATGGTGGAATGGAGATAGGGGAAAGTATGCTACCCTATACTTGGGGTTTGGCATGAGGTGGTTTTGATTTTTCTTTGAGAGGTGAATATGGTGGAGGAATGTTGTTCTTGTGCTCTCAAAACATTCATTTTTTTTGTGTGTCATCGCATCAGTTCGATTGTCCCTGTCACCACATTATGCAAGATATATGACAAGATAATCTAAAGATTTAAAATAGAAAATAAATATGTTTTATCCTGATCAATGCAATAAGGCTTGCCAACATTTCTAAGGAGTAATGCAAATTTGGGACCCTAGGTGACATGGTGTTTTCTAATCATGGCAATTTGTAAAAATTTTGCAAAGAAGATTTACTACATTCAATGCATTTAAATGATACAAAATATATTCATATTGTAAGACTAGATAAAGGTCATTTGTCAAATTAGAAAATCAAACTACTTTAAGAAAGCAAACTGCATGCAAAATAAAATGCTGAAAAGATAATGTCGAAAAGGAAAGATAGGGGTGGAATTGTAACGTACGACCCACCTCCACCTTGGACATAGAATTTTTCTCATTCTGGGCAATTCCCAAACCTAAGATAGAGGGAAGAGAATCATTGTTGTGGTAGATAATGAGGTGGTGGATGAGAATAAAAGGATGTAGGGTTGTAGTACAAATTCCCCCAATATGGGGAGTTGGGGTCAGGGTAAGCCTGATGGGCCCCATACTCCTCATAGGAAGGTCGGATGGGAGCATAGCCACAGTCCCCATTCTAGGACTCATGAGAATGCTCCATCGGGTAGAGATGGTTCATCTGATGTCCTTGGCACTGTTTCTCCTACTAAAGTATGGTCCAACTAATCTCAGATCTCAGAGAAGCCATAAGGCTTGTTTGGGCCAGCCTCATCTCTAGTGTGCCTATTGGTGCAACCGTGAGATGGTGGAGGAGAGGATCTAGACACATCATCATTTTACTTCATTGAGACACTCCTCCTATGGGTTGTAGGCTTGAGGACATCAGTTGGGTCGGGGTGCTCCAGATAGAATCGATGAATATGCATTGACAAGACAGATAGATCAAAGACCAGACTTTTTGGTGAAATTTTGGTGAGATAGGGAAGCTCGAGGGAGATATAAGAATCTTTGAACTTTAAATAGTAGACATTGTTTGCTGTGTAGTGGATTAACTTGCTTCCTTTCAAGTACATGAGGTCAATCAGGTGACCCTTGAGTGCCAATGATAGGAACGAGATGTGAATGTAGCCCAAGAAAATGGTTAAGGCGGTCACTATATGGTTGATGCAAAAGGAAGAAGCGATGGTGCCGCCGGCCTGAGTGCCAATATGCTCAAGGATAACATTACCCCAGTTGAATGGCTCTTCATTCATAAGGCACCATAGAGTGGTTAGCTTTGGTTGAGTAAGGACTCTTTCTCTACATGTCCTACTAAAGATAGTGTAGGAAAAGATGTAGAGAAGATGTTTCATGACTAGATTGTTGATGCTAGAGGCCTTGGGACCATTGTCTAGAGTTGGTGGAAGTCCAGTGATGTTCGCCTAGAACTTCTCTTTGTTGTATTTTTTGGGGAAGGAGTCATGGGGATGCTCCATGTTATGAGAAAGTTAGTAGTCATCTCTGCCTTTGAGGATGATGGAGGTCAGCTGTTTGATAGAGATCTCCAATTCTTCCCCAAAAATTTGGACCCGACAATTGGAATTTTTTTGTGAATAGTGGAGACTGTGGTAGGTGGTCACAAACTTAAGGGTGATATCATTGAACACCAAGAGGACACGGTAGGGGAACATGAGGATATGGTTGCACCATATAATGATTTCAACTGAGTCCCTTATGCCGAGGGCAACCAATATGGTGTCATAGTATCAGGGGACACAACGTCGATGGAGAACATGGTGTCAAAATTCTAAGAATGGTTGTCATCAATGAATTGGGCGTAGGTTCCTAGAATAGGGTCTATATGGTGTGGGCGAGGTGTGATGAAATATGGGTCATGTCGAGATGACCATCCTGCCTCATCTTGTTGGAGGATCTCATTTGCTTCCTTGAGGTTGTGGAGCTCGGCTATCCCTGGTGAAGACTCATTAATGGGTTCCCAGATGCTTATTCTAGGGCCTGATGTGGAGCGACGAGGAGGCTCATAGGATACAGTCTTCTTAGATGAGGCATTTGCCTTATGGAAATAGTTGAAGCGGTTTCCATGGAAGCCTTCTTGTGACATCTTGATTATGTTGGAGGACAGAAATGCCTGGTTGGAATAGCAAGCTGATCGTAGTGTGAAACGATCGTCTCAACAGTCGAGATGCTCAATTCAAGGGGTGATGGACTGGTATCGATTGCCTTGGCCCGCCCAGTTGGTAATCCCAACTTCTTGTCTCACTCGACCAGTGAAGTAGGTACAATGATTGGTGAGGGGGGAGGGAAATAAGGAGAAGAAGGTGGATTTTAGTGAGTTGGTGAGGGTGATCTTCTGCAAAATGGTTGGATGGGTGGTCGAAACAGTTGGTTGGAAGTGGAGCGATGACTATTTAGTGATGGGAATTACCCAGCTCACTCGAGAATGGAGGTGGATGGAGGGCATCAGAGAAGGAGAAGGATGGTGGGTAGCAGTGCAAATGAGCTGTCACAAGATGACTGGCTGGTGATTGTTGACTTAAGAGTTATACATTGTCCATATTTTGATAATGACTTAACCGTTCCATTCCTATGTATCTAATATGTTTGTTCAAGATCAATTTCAAGCTTTAGGTACATGAAAAGGACCAAATTACACAAGCCCTAGCTTGTTCAAGTTCAAGTCAAATGCAATGCAAGTGTGCTATTTGGGAAATCACTCTAAATGACCTTACATGAATTTTGTAATCTCTTGTATTGATGACATGACTTGTAACTAAGACGGGAAAAATAGGATGGACACTTTATACCAAGGTTTAATCACTCAAAAGTCAACTTAGAAAATTTGTCACATATTGTTCATCGGTCAGGTTGGAAACTCGACAGATCCTATGATGTATTTTCTGAAGATGACCCATCGGTCAAGTAATACACTCATAGAACTCAACCGAATGACTCACTCAGTAAATCTAATTTTAGCTCATCAGTTGAGTTTACCAAAACAAACTCGACAGATAGTTTGAAAATTGTCTTTGTCTTTTAGTTGATCGGTCGAGTTACCTTTATTGAAACTTAACCGAATGTACTGTACGGAAAATGTAGAAAAAGTGATTATAACCGTTGATGAGTTATTTTGGGTGAAAATAGATCTGTTGCATTGTGGAAAATGGCTAAATTTTGACCCTAAGTGATCTCACACTCAAGGGAACACCCCCAGCTATAAATAGGACCCCTTGGAGTTCATTCCAAGTTTGCTCATTCATGCTATTCTAAGTCCTTGCTATAGTTGAGTGTGTTGTAACTCCTTGAGCCCCTTTCTTTCTCTAGTTTACATTTCATTTCATGATTATGAGTGAGATAGGCCTATTATAAGAGAGATACTCCCTTGTGAATGTAAATTTCTCATCTTCTCCATCTTCCCTACCCCCTTTCCTCCATGAAGAAAAGGTGAAGCAAGCTACTCCAAAAGAAGGTGTAGTTGTTGCTGGTCTTCTACAAGTTTGAAGAAGAGGTGAAGAGCTTCTCTAGGAGAAGGAGAAGGAAAAGGCTAAAGATTCAAGAAGAGTAGAAAAGTCCTTGAAGGTGGAAGACTTGTGCTAGAATGGGTGAGACCTTGGAGAAGGATGAAGACTCTTGGCAAAGTGGGTAAGTCCTTGGTAAGGTGGAGTACTCTTAGTGTTTGGATGGGTAAGTCCTTTGGTGGTCTTGTGTTGTAACTCTTATTGGTGATAATATAGATAAAAGCACTTGCTAAGTCCTAGAGGTTGACCTCTCTAGGTAGTGGACTGACTCTCTCCTTGTTTGGAGAGTGGAACCACTCTACATGACCTTGTCAAGTGCTTGCTATCAATTCCTCTCATCCTTGCTATGTTTTTTAGTTAGGACTTAAAATTTCACTTAAGCTAATGGTTTTAATTTGATATAATTTGAAGGTCTAATCTATATTGTGAGAATTTTTAAAGCTCTATTCACTCCCCTCTAGAGCCCTAGATCCAACAGCGATAATATTTTAGTGCAAACTGGGTGGTCGAAGTTGCAGGCGCTCATCTCGATGTTGGGGTAATTTTTTGTTGTTGCTACTAATGCAAGGTGTGATGAATAGGATGAGGGGATCTCAAGAGAGGGCTTGTGAATGTGTGACTTGCCCTCCCCATTCTACATATATTATAGGTCCTTTTTAGGGTATAATCCAATCATTTCATCTTATGAAATGATTGTTTCACACATCTTGGGTGAGGGTCGAGGCGATACTACTCCAGATGTGGTTGCCCGTTTGAATTGGTGAAATGTGGACACAAACTGACTGTTCATGACCTGAACTTATCAGTCCAAGAATCGTGGGATGGTTTGAAATGTCTACCTACTTGATTCTAACACAATATTGGAACTATCATCTCAATGTGTGAACTGATCGTTTCACTTGGTGAAACGGTTGGTTCTCCTATCATGAGAGGTGTTGGAAATTTGAATCTTCACCAACTTGAGATAGTTGGTTGGGGAACCAAGCGAGTGGCTCACCTTTTTTAAAGCTAAACTAGGAACCTCAAATAAAAGCAAGGTTATATAGGAATTACAACTAATAAAATAAAATTAAGAAATCAAAGTGGAAAAGTAAGTGAGATGTTGGGTTGCCTCCCAACAAGTGCCCAATTTTACATCAATGGCCTGACACTAGTACTCATTGAGCTGACTCTAGATCAGATTGGATGGGGGTGGTAGATCACTTAATTCTAGGTATGAATGGATAGAGAGATGGTATGCTTTAGATGCAACAAAATCCTCAGTAGTAATATGCTATTTAAACCTATGCCCATTAATTAGAAACTCATTATCCTAGAGAAGAGAAGTGCTAGGCACGCTTGACAAGGTAAGGTCCACACCATCTAGATTTGAGTTTTCTAGGGAAAAGCCTCAACCTAAAGTTATAGACTAGGACTTGGTCACACTCTTAAATATCCTTATGCCTAATATGGCCATAATGCCATAACTTGATTCTATCTTTGTATATTCTTGCATTCTCATATGTCGTCATTCTGAGCTTTTTGAACTCCAACATTTGAAGAAAATAGTTTTCTCTTACGGTAGATAGGTCAAAATTAGAGTTTTAATGGCCCATCTAGCCTTGTGCTCTGATTCTATGGGAAGATGGAAATATTTTCCATAGATCATTCTGAAAAGAGTGGTGCCTATGGGTGTTTTGTAGGCAGTTTTGTATGCCAACAATGCAATATTGATTTTCAAAACCTAGTCTTTCCCAGAGTGATTGAATTTTTTCTCTAAGATGGACTTGATTTGACAATTTGAAACCTCGACCTGACCACTTGTCTGAGGGTGGTAAGGAGAGGTGATCTTGTGGTGGCCTCCATATCTTTTCAGTAAGGACTCAAAAAATTACTTCAAAAAATGAAACCCCCATTGGAGATCACAATGTGAGGCACCCCGAACCTATGGAAAGTGAACTCTTTGAAAAGCTTTGTAACAGACTTTGAATCACAGGTCTTGGTGGGGATGGCTTCCACTCATCTATAAACATAATCCACAACCACAAGGATATAGGAATACCCACAAGAAGAAGGAAAGGGTCCCATATAATCCACTCCCTAAACTTCAAAGATCTCTATTTCTTACAAAGTGGTCATGGGAATTTGATATCTCTTAGAAATATTTCCAGACCTATGGCATTGATCACATGCCAAAACAAATTTATATGAATCTTGGGATAAGGTAGGATAAAAGAAACCAGGCTGGAGAACTTTCTTAGCTATTTTCTAAGAACTCATGTGCCCTCCACTGGGGCCAGAGAAGCATTGTTCAAGTATGTCATGAGCCTCTTCCTCGGTAGCACACCTGTGATAATGACCGTCTACACATAGTCTAAAAATATAAGGATCATCCCAATAATACTTCTTGACATCATATAAAAAAATATTTGATGTGTCCCTTGTAATCAGGATGTAGGACACCTATAGTAAGATTATTGACATAATATACAAACCATGGGTATTGGGATTCAGCCTTTAGCAATTTATCATATAGTGGAAAATCATTAATGGCGATTCCATCATCATCACATGAACTTAGGTAGTTGAGATGGTCTGGCACAACATTCTCACAGCCTTTCTAATCAAGAATTTCTAAATTAAATTCCTAAAGTAAAAGGATCCAACAAATGAGACATGGTTTGGCATCCTTTTTTATCATTAGGTATCTAATGGTGGTGCGGTCAGTGTAAACAATAACCTTGGACCCAACGAGATAGGATTGGAACTTTTTTAAGGCATAGATAATGGCTAAAATTTCCTTCTCAATAGTGGTGTCGTTTCATTGTGCATTATCTAAGGTTTTGGATGTGTAGTATATGGCATGGTGTTTTGTGTCCATTAATTGTTGAAGAATGGCACTAACAACATAATCACTAGCATCATACATGATTGTGAAAGGAAAATACCAATTAGGTGAACGAATAATGGGGGTAGAAGTAAGAGCATCCTTTAGACAAAGGAAACTAGTCATGCAAACCTTATCGAAGGTGATGGGGACATCTTTATGAAGGAGGTTGGTGAGAGGCTTAGCAATTTTCAAAAAAACATAGATGAATCATTGATAATATCCAGCATTCCAAGGCATAGATGTCCTTAATAGAAGTGGGAAGGGGAAGTTTGGTAACCACCTCAATCTTAACTCAACCAACCTCTATCCCTAGGTTGTAACTCTACATCATAAAATAATACCTTCTATCACCATGAAATGGCATTTTTCCCAATTTAAAACTAAGTGTTCTTCTTCACACTTTTCTAGAACAAGTGATAGGTGTCTAAGACAAGAGTCAAAAAAATCTCCATAAATGGATAAGTCATACATAAACACCTCCATGACATTTTTGCTTAATCCTATGAAAATGGTAGACATGGTCATTAGAAAGTGGTCGGGGCATTACACAACCCAAAGGGCATCCTTTTAAATGCATAGGTGCCAGATGGGAAATTGAAGGTATTCTTCTCTTAATCTTTAGGATTTATGGGAATCTGATAGAAACCTGAATAGCCATCAAGATAGAAAAAATATTGTTGATGGGAAGGGTGTTGGGTTTTAGGGGAGGCAGAGAAGGCAGTGGAAACAAAAATTTTCTCCTCCCCAAACCCAGAACAAGGAAACGCGTCAACGTCTATACAATAGGAAAAGATGGTTTGCGGAATCATACCTTGTCCCTGGGCTTGCTCGGCGACAATACCTCACGGCTTGTACGGTCTTCACCTCCGGTCTTGGACGGTGTCTGTGCAGCTCCTAGTCGCACTGGGACTGACGACTCCTGGTCTCACCGGGACTATCGGGATTGACAGATGTCCTCCAAGCAGAAGAAATCTCCCACCTCTGAAGTAGTCCGCACGGACCACCTGGAACTTCAATCTCCTTGTCTCACAAGGAATTGGAAGGAGTCGCACCCTCCTATCGGCGTACTAGTCACTGACACATTCTCCTACCACCAGTCGCTTTCTGCAGTTGTATTTCCCTTGTTGTGCCTCCCTTATCGGGTAGCACTTGCTCGGGCTCTCTCAGTTACCAAAACCAGAGAGAACGACAACTTTATAGAGCAACTGGTTGCACTGAGTTGTCCTCTAAGAAGCCCCCAATACCCCTATATATAGGAGGGTCATGGGATAGGGTTCTCCATCCTGGGCAATATGGGACTAAAGCAGGAGTAGAAGGGTTCGAGATTTTCCACAAAAACAACCAACTGCGCAACCTGAACCGATCATTTCATTTATGAAACGGTCAGTTGGGGACCTGAGACGGTCGGTTGAGACCTCAACTGATCGGTTGGGACCCATGAAACAGTCGGTTCACTTCTGAGCTGATCGATTCACTTCTGAACCGGTCGGTTCGTGGTCCTGGCCAGTTCCTGATTGACTTTTCCTCTTTTGTTTCTAATTGGTATCAAATACCAATCCTTGTTCCAATCAAATTGGGCAAGTGAAACGAAAGGAAATTTCTCACCAATCCTACTTTACCAACTTGCTCGGTTGCAACAGTTGAACCGATTGTTTCAACACTTGATGCAATCATTTCACCCTGTCCATGAGCCGATCGACTCACCACCTGAGCCGATCGGTTCACCAAGCTGAGCCGATCGGTTCATCACATGAGCCGATCGGTTGGGAGTGCAGATTATGCAGAAATAGTCAATTGCAGATGCAATCAATCTGATACTCTAATCAATCAGTCCAACACCTTGAACATTATGATACTAAGCTATCAATTGATTGAGTGTTTAATTGAACTACTAAACTCCTTTATTAATCAATCTAAACATTGTTTGTGGACAAAAATCCTCTTCCAGCTTAAATCCTATGTGTGTGACCCTACAGGTCCATTTCACGTTGGTAGTGAAAGTCCATAACACTTATGACTTCACAAGCAAAGAGCGGTGCCTAGTCACACATCAGTGCTACCCAAGTGAAATAGAAAGTTGGAGAACAACTTTCAATCCTACAATCCGTCAATGGTGTTATAGTGAATGTATAATTCCTTTGTCACTGATATCTTGAATGAACTCGAGGCATGGAACAGTCATCCTGTCAACGTTCATTCACTTTCTTGATCTCAGAGTAGATTGGTAGAGATATGTATGACATCAATATCACATACTGATTCACACATGCATGCATGCCTTTCTCAATCCTACTCATCAAGTGGCCTTGGATATCAAACTCCATTAGGAGGGACAAATCCCATATCTATCACTCACCCCTCAAAAGCCCCATGTGTCAAAGCCACCCAATCATCACCTTTATAACAACCCATGTTTCAAGACTGCGTTTGATGATGTCAAAGTGTGCCCAACGACATGTGTTGAGTGTAGTGATTTCAGGTCAAAGAATCACACTCACCACCATCACTGTGAGTACTGACTATGACTACCATGTCATGGTTCCATGTGTCAAACTCACAGTGGGTCTGTCTGGTACACTTGTTCTCTAACAAGTACCTATGTGTTTGGTTTGATATCTCTATATCATGACTAATGAGATTATGTCATCAACCAACACCACAATCTAGTCTTGTGTGTCATTGATGTCTTTCTACCTTCCAGAATGACATCTGACTAGGTACATAATGAGAATGTACAAACTCTTAGCATCTGTATGATCTCATCATTTAGGTCCTTAACCTAAAAGCATATGTCATTGAGTACTATCATTATCTAGACATTCAATCTGTTCTATCACTATCTCATGTGACTGAACCAGAAAGAATTGGAAGCTTGCCTTTGATGTTTATTAAATCAATCTTAATGTATCCCACCAATCATCCCATGATTGCCTCTCAGGGCATACTTACCAATAGACTCCCACTTGCACTGCGAGCCAATCACCCTTGAATCATATTCATAGTGATCTTCAAACATGTCTCACATGTTACTGTGCTCTAGTGCGAACATAGTGAGTTATGGCAACACCTTGCCAAAGTCATTATAAATTGCATGTCTCACATCTCTTCACTGTACATCACACGTATGAGATGGAGTTGTTGTAATATGCGATCTTGTATTCCTTTGCTAACCTTTAGCCACATTGCATGATCAAGGATTCCATACATGTCATCAATGAGCGGAATATCTATAAGTTCATGTCATGAACTTCCAAATCCATATAGTATCCACTGTTGTTCTCTAACACATAGATACTCGACATTTCCTTTTAAATGGTTTTATTGGAACACTTCCAATTATCAACAAACTTTCACTTTTATATATCCTATATATATTTTGTGATTAATTTTCTGTCCTCTCAGAAGTTTGCATCAATGTAACTCTTTACATTGAACTCTTCCTTATCTCCATAGAATTAGTACTTCTCAAGTACTTATCAAGTTCTCATGGTATTCCAATAACCCTTACTGGAAGTAGACAGACATCCACTCGTCATGTCTCACGTACGAGTTATCAGGATGAGCACATCATATTTCCATGTCCTACATACAAGATGATGAATGCATTTTATTCTTGCCATGTCGATACATGCAAGATAATGGGATGATTACATACATGATAGATCCATATCTATTCTTAGTGTACCCATTCTTCATAAGAATTGGACACTTGGCCTTGGGATACTAACTCCATGTAACATGGACAAGTTTTCTCCCACTAAATCTGTGCATACTGAACCCTTCAGTACAGTTTGCCAATGTATGCTTTCTCTTTTCAGGTCAAGAGGTTTTTGGAGAACTATCTATATAGATCTCTATTCATATCACATAGGAAACATCTCTATCTTCCTTTAAGATAATTTCCACTTTTGGATTTCCATTCTAGAACATTTCCATTTCACATCAACATGTGGAATGTGAACACGCTCCCACTAAATCACAGATCTCTTCTTTATCTTTGACATATCAGTCAAACCCTTTGACTATTTCATCAAAGTAAAGATCCAATTCTTAGTTGCTTGTACTCAATCAATCACATTGATTAGTCCATTATAACTTATAGACTTCATTTGCATTAGTGGATTCATAAACCTTATAGGTTGTGTCACGTACACATCCTTGTTTTATTCCTCGTAGGAATGCGGTTTTAGTATCCATATGCCAAATGCCTTTAGTCATTAAGTTGCAATCAACAAGCATCATCCTTCTCAAAATGTTATCCATGTGTCTTAACACTTAAGATTCATTTGCACTTATGGATTTCATCCAATGGGTGCTACCATAAAGGTCATCCCTTATGGTTCACATGGATGTCATTTAGGATGTAATGGTCATAAACCATAACTCAAAATTGGGTTCCTGATATTCATCTAGATAGTTGACTCATTACATGAACAACTCATCACATAGATAAACAAGGTGTATCCGTCAAGGATATAAGAACTCACAACTCCTTATGATTCTTAATGTCCTTTATTAGCGAAGTGTATTCTTTATTTAAGAAGAATTTAGTTATTTGATAATCATCCTCTAAGTCCTTAGAGTATGACTCCTTATTGATTTAGACATCACATGCCTTAATCACGAGTTCACTATAATCACTCATAAGGATCTCAAACATTTGGTCCAAGTATTTCATTCATTGATCTCATCAAGAATTAACACTTTACCAAATTTGCACTTCATCTATGATGATCTTGAACACTTCAAGATATTCATATTGGTATTTCTCTAAACACCAATTGAAGTATTAGAATTTGTTCCAATAGGTATGTAAATACATCACATGTATCATACCTAATAGGATAATCATTATCCCACTACCATTAGTAAAGATTGATTAATCATGTCCAAGATATTCATGTCTCTTACTGGTTCTCTAACCAAAAGAGTCTAGATTTATCCATCACATGGACACTAGAAATGAATTTCTCATGATTGATGCTAATTTGATTGTTTGAGTTATCTATAACTTTTAGGTATCATTTTATCTAATGCATATCAAATACCACAAGATAAACAAGGCTTTGCCACAAAGATCATATCTTTAGAAATTGAAACACCTCTTTATTTATTGCCATCATTGTCATACAATATGCAAAAATAAAGTGTTTCTATCTATTGGCAAATATGAAATAGCAGTTCTCAACTCTATTTCGTGCCCTTTAGGCTGAAATAAACTGAAAGGTACTCCCATCTATGGAAGCAACACTTGCTCCAATGATGGGTACTCCTTTCTTGGTCCTTTCACAAAGGCCATCACTTCTTTGTGGATATTGCATATCATATATGACATATCCATATCTTGGTATCATATACCTCAGATAAAGAAGTGGTTCATTTCATGATACCTTAGGTGGAGATCTCCATCCCCTCCTTCATCTTCTTTAGTTCTTCCAGATGTAGAGGGAAATTCCCTCATACACCCTTTCCCCATGTGCCTTGAGGTTGAAGACGGCTTGGGTTGTTGGCTAGCATCAGAACACTTCTTTGCTTTGCCCTTGCCCTTGCCCTTGCCCTTAATACTTACCTTTCATTGATCTCATCAAAGATTAGGGTTAGTCTTTCTTCATATTTTCCTCTACTATCCTCAACATGTCCAACAACTTTGTCAACGCTTGTCAAAGTTGTTCATGTTGTAGTTTATCATGAACTGTATGATTCTCACAACATTTGCAGTATCATACCAATAGATAACTCTTGGCTCAGAGGGAATCCTTCTTAGTCAGGTCTTTCCACATACCCAATCATATTGAGTGTGTGAATACCTTACTGGATCTCCTTCTGTCATGACATACTAGGACAATGTCTTGGAGACATCATATGTCTCATGTTGTCTCTGCAACTCATAGTTAAGAGAACATAACATCAAGCACTCCTCATCAATGTCATCCTCGATATTCTTCCATAAGCATACTTTCAGCCATTGATGTTGTGGGATCGAGTTCATTTGGTTCTGGTATAACTAGGACTTAGAGATTTCGCTCTTTGATTGAGAACGCTTCTCAACGTTCTAACCAATCGTGGAAATTATTCCCATTTAACTTGTCCTTTTCCGGGATGGATCGCAAAGAAAAGCGATTGTTGTTTGTTGCCATTTGTACTACAAAAGGAAAATATGCAATTTTAGTCCAAAACTCTTTTTTGACTTATTTGATTGATTTGAAAAGTTGACCATATAATTAGGCCTTTAATTAATTATCGCTCCCATTATTTTAGTTCAAATTGATAGCCCTCACCATCAATTCGGAAGATTGCAGCATACAACCTTCTAGTGGGCAAGATCCTGAAATCCTCCAAGTCATGGACCAGCTTGGGTTGTCACCCACAACTTAGATCTCTCAGGTAGGCAACTCTTGCCAATTGCATCATATGCAACTCTTGATAAGATGCCATATGCAACTCCTTGCCATGATCATCTCCATGCCTCAAGGTGCTAGATCCTATCTAGGTCACCTTGTTAAGTCTGACCCAAAGCCAACACGATGAATATGCACCCTGCTTGGGTAGACCCACATATCCATCCTTCACGCTTCCACAAGATAGACGGTGCACCACGCTTGGGCGTGCCCACACTTGGTCGATCAAGCTTTTCACATGTGTCGCATTTGGAAGGCATCTAAAACATTAATATTTAATGAGGGATTTGGTTTTATATACATATACATATCCAATCACCACAATACATAGTATGTATCATATACATGGTATATCCCACAGAAAACATGCAAAATGATAAAAGCGATGATTATGGCCATCCTAATGTGATTCCTAGAGCCAAGAGGAATCACGATCATCTAGGTCTACATCACATGCAACATGTACAAGATGAACTCTGTGCTTTGCCTTTCTGGGTTTGATCAACTCATCACATGACTGATCGGCTCACCATCAGGCCAGTCGACTGGGTGCCACCAGCCGATCGGTTGGCTCCTCCAACCGATCGGTTCGCCTGGTCATCGTGCATCTCATCATGGTTGCCACCCACTCATCTCGCTCCTCGAACCGATCATCAACTGATCGGCTCACTCCTTGAACCGATCGTCTCGAACGTCAATCGATCGGTTCACGCCTTGAACCAATCGTCTCAGCTGTCGTCAAGATGTCCTCCGTTCTTTGACATAACAGGAAATAAAATTCTATCATGTTTTACATTATAAAAAGAGAAACCTCGAGTTACATTCGAGGGGAGAAAAGGTAGGAAAGAAATCTCGAATTTATTTCGAGTTACATCAGGAATAGGAGAAGGAAGATCGGTGCGCAGACCGAGATGTAAGCAACCACATACAACAATACACAGATAGGGTTTATTGGCCATAACCACGCTATACATCCACCACAAAACTCGTTTAAGGGTGACGCGTATCGAGTGCATTCATAATACATATCATATATGTAAATTGGGATTTGTGGATTTAGGATTGGACATGCATAAAGCCAATTTTATTCGCATTGTATTCAATAAATAAAGGCGACAAACCAAAGTAGATCATATCGATAATCCTAAAGTATAGAGCAGTTGACGTGGCTCTGATACCACTGTTAGGTTTTAGGGGAGGCAGAGAAGGCAGCGGAAACAAAAATTTTCTCCTCCCCAAACCCAGAACAAGGAAACGTGTCAACGTCTATACAATAGGAAAGGATGGTTTTTGGAATCATACCTTGTCCTGAGGCTTTCTCGGCGACAATACCTCGCGGCTTGTGCGGTCTTCACCTCTAGTCTTGGACGGTGTCTGTGCAGCTCCTGGTCACACCGGGACTGACGATTCCTGGTCTCACCGGGACTGTCAGGATTGACAGCTGTCCTCCGAGCGACAAAAATCTCCCGCCTCTGAAGTAGTCCACACGGACCACCTAGAACTCCAATCTCCTTGTCTCATAAGGAATTGGAAGGAGTCACACCCTCCTGTCGGCATACTAGTCACCGACACACTCTCCTACCACCAGTCGCTTTCTGCAGTTGTCTTTCCCTTGTTGTGCCTCCCTTATCGGGTAGCACTAGCTCGGGCTCTCTCGGTTACCAAAACCAGAGAGAACGACAACTTTACAGAGCAACTGGTTGCACTGAGTTGCCTCTGAGAAGCCCCAAATACCCCTATATATATAGGAGGGTCATGGGACATGGTTCTCCATCACGGGCAATATGAGACTAAAGCAGGTGTAGAAGGGTTCGAGATTTTCCACAAAAACAACCAACTGCGCAACCTGAACCGATCGTTTCATTTCTGAAACGGTCGGTTGGGGACCTAAGCCGGTCGGTTGACACCTCAACCGATCGGTTGGGACCCATGAAACGGCCGGTTCACTTCTGAACCGATCGGTTCGTGGTCCTGGTCAGTTCCCGATTGACTTTTCCTCTTTTGTTTCTAATTGGTATCAAATACCAATCCTTGTTCCAATCAAATTAGGCAAGTGAAACGAAAGGAAATTTCTCACCAATCCTACTTTCCCAACTTGCTCGGTTGCAACAGTTGAACCGATCGTTTCAACACTTGAAGCAATCATTTCACCCTGTCCATGATCCGATCGACTCACCACCTGAGCCGATCGGTTCACCAAGCTGAGCCGATCAGTTCATCACATGAGCCAATCGGTTGGGAGTGTAGATTGTGCAGAAACAGTCAATTGTAGTTTCAATCAATCTGATACTCTAATCAATCAGTCCAACACCTTGAACATTATGATACTGAGCTATCAATTGATTGAGTGTTTAATTGAACTACTAAACTCCTTTAGTAATCAATCTAAACATTGTTTGTGGATAAAACTCCTCTTCCAGGTTAAATCCTATATGTGTGACCCTGCAGGTCCATTTCACGTTGGCAGTGAAAGTCCATAACACTTATGACTTCACAAGCAAAGAGCGGTGCCTAGTCACACATCAGTGCTACCCAAGTGAAATAGAAAGTTGGAGAACAACTTTCAATCCTACAATCCGTGAATGGTGTTATAGTGAATGTATAATTCCTTTTTCACTAATATCCCGAATGAACTCGAGGCATGGAACAGTCATCCTGTCAATGTTCATTCACTTTCTTGATCTCAGAGTAGATTGGAAGAGATATGTATGACATCAATATCACATACTGATTCACACATGCATGCACGCCTTTCTCAATCCTACTCATCAAGTGGCCATGAATATCAAACTCCCTCAGGAGGGACAAATCCCGTATCTATCACTCACCCCTCAAAAGCCCATGTGTCAAAGCCACCCAATCATCACCTTTATAACAACCCATGTTTCAAGACTGCGTTTGATGATGTCAAAGTGTGCCCAACGACATGTGTTGAGTGTAGTGATTTCAGGTCAAGGAATCACACTCACCACCATCACTGTGAGTACTGATTGCGACTACCATGTCATGGTTCCATGTGTCAAACTCACGGTGGGTCTGTCCGGTACACTTGTTCTCTAACAAGTACATATGTGTTTGGTTTGATATCTCTATATCATGACTAATGAGATTCTGTCATCAACCAATACCACAATCTAGTCTTGTGTGTCATTGTTGTCTATCTACCTTCCACAATGACATCCGACTAGGGACATAATGAGAATGTACAAACTCTTAGCATTTGTATGATCTCATCGTTCAGGTCCTTAACCTGAAAGCATACGTCATTGAGTACTGTCATTCTCTATACATTCAATCTGTTCTATCACTATCTCATATGACTGAACTAGAAAGAATTGGAAGCTTGCCTTTGATGTTTATCAAATCAATCTTAATGTATCCCACCAATCATCCCATGATTGGCTCTCAGGGCATACTTACCAACAAAGGTCACTCTAGTACTTGATCCATAAAGGGAAGAGGGAAATGATATTTCTTAGTGGCCTTATTCAGTTTCCTATAGTCAATATACATCCTCCATCATGTAACAATATGGGTTGGGATGAGCTCATTCTGATCATTCTTCACAATAGTGGTTCCCCCTTTCTTGGGGACCACTTGGACAAGGATAACCCAAGGGGAGTAAGAGATGGAGTAGATGATTCTTGCATTCAAAAGTTTGATAACTTCTAATTGGATAACCTCATTCATGTTTGGGTTTACTTTTCTTTGAAGGTCCCGATATGGCTTGTACTCTTCTACTATAGGGATTTTATGCATGCAAATGGCTTGAGTGATCCCTGTCAACTCAGTCATTTTATACCCAAGAGAAGCTCTCCTTTTTCTTAGCTTAGTCATGACGTTATCTTCCTGCTCAAAAGTATGGTCAAAATTAATGATAACGGGACCACTTTTTTGTTCATCAAGAATGAAATATTTAACCCCTTTAGAGAGTGGTTTCATTTCTGGGGCCTTAGGGCATCAAATTTTTCTTCTAAATATTGATCATTTTAAGGTCCTCAAATTCTCCATTCAAGAACTCTTCAAAGTTGTCTAGATGAGCTCTGCATTGATTGAATTGCTCATTTTCAAAAACACATTCAGAAGGAGCCATGAGGGTAGTGTGGAGGGGATCCTGAAGCAACTCTGATTCTTGCCTTAATTGGGATAGCTTGTCAACACAATCAAGGAGATAAACATCTTCCTAGAGGGTCGGTCCTCTCATGCTTTCAAACACTCTAAACTCTAGGGTATGTCTTCCAAGATGCAAAAGGATAGTTTTGGCCTCAACATCAGTTAAAGCACGGGCATTGGCCAATAAGGGACGACTGAAAATTAGCGGGTAATGTATGTCTTCCTTGCTGCCCATTATCACAAAATCACATGGAACACAGAAGTCTTTCCCAACCTTTATAGGTATATCTTCAAAGATACCCATAGGTTTCATTATGGAAGCATTTGCCAATTGGATGGTCATGGCAGTGGGAAGCATATCAACAAATCCTAATATCCTACAAAGACTATAAGGCATAATCAAAATATTGGCACCTAAGTTAGAAAAACCTTTTCTACAAGTGTTGTCACCTAAATAGCACTCAATCCCAAAGGAAGTTGGATCTTTCTATTTTTAGGTATTTTTCTTTGAATGATATCTGAAGTTGTCCTAGAATGTTTCACAGTCTCATATTCCTCAGTGGCATATTTCCTAGTCAAAAGAGTTTTCATGTTCTTAAACCAGGTTGGCATGTCAGTGAGAGCATCTAAGAAAATGATGTCTACATGTAGTTTTTTCATGGCCTCCCTAAACTTCATGAAATGGACATCTAGCCTGGTTTGTTTTAGGCATGATTGGTATGGTGGACGAGGTTTGTACATAGGGATCTTAGGCTCATTAGCTTCCACTTGCGGAGATTTAGGGACATGAAGGTGGATTCTTGTGAGGTTTGGTTCTCAACCACCACAGTGTTGTCATCCTCAAAATCTAAAGGTACAATAGGGGGACCTATCTACAGGAGGGGGGGCATGTGTCTTTCCCAAATGGGTGGAGACACCTTTAAGTTTTTGGGATTCTTGTGATTGTTTTCTAGTTGCCCGATGGAAGTTCCTACAAGAGGTTTTTGGCTGGCAAGAAGTTGGGCCAACAGAGCATCAGTTGCCTTTTGTGGGCCTGTTGTGCGAGGATGATCTGCTCCAAAGCAGCTATTCAATCATTAACTTTGAAAAAAAGGGACATTTTTTTGCATTTGGGATAGTCGTTGGTTCAGATTTTGATATTGTTGCCCTTGATAAGGGCCATTATTTTGGAAATTACCCATGTAATTCCCTTGGTTCCCAAATTTTTTTTTATGATGTGGGACCACCCCCAAACGAGCATCGTGATTGAGACCCCCATTGATGTCGTAAACCCCAGGTCCCCACTCGCCTACCCGCATAATGGGGGATGTTTAAATTCACACAGAGGCAGAGCTACATGACGAGATAAGGTTAGTTGGAGAAACACCACTGAGGGGTATCGAACCTGAGTCCCTACTCTGGGGAGCCCGAGCCTCTACCACCTGAGCTACACTACTATAGAAAATGCTTTTTACAATAGGAGAAACACAACAATTTTGTTGGTTGTGTTGTAGTTAGCATACTTATCACATCAAGTCTATTTGTGTGTTGTATATTGTATATTGTATATTGTATATTGTATACAACACAAGTTAATTTACAACATGTTAAACCCGTTGTAGTATATGTGATACTGCAATAGGTGCTAAATTGTTGTAATATATTGTAGTATCACAATATACTCAGACTTGTTGTAAAAGACTTCAATTACACAACATAATGTGACTTGTTGTAATAGTCACACATGATAACACGTTGTAATAGACCATGATTATACAACATAGACTAACCCATTGTAATATATCATATCACACAAATTGCATTCACATGTTTGTAATAGGTACATGTTGTCGTAGACTATAATAACACAACATGTTGAAACTCATTGTTATATACCAAGATCACACAATAGATTCAGACTTGTTGTTATATATTATAATTACATAATGATTGTGACCTGTTGTAACAACCACACATGATATATCATTGTAATAGACCACCATTACACAAAATAGACTAACCCATTGTAATGTACCATAATCATACAACAGGAGTTTACCTGTTGTAATAGCAACATGTTGTAATAGACCACAATCATAGAACATGTTGTAACCTATTGTTATATACCAAGATCATACAATACACTTTGAGTTATTGTTCTATACCATAATTACAAAATAGACTCTAACATGTTGTATAACTGCATGTGTCATTATTATTCAACAAATCCCCTTAATAAAAAAATACAAAATCTTCATGTCATGTTGAGCCTTTGACTTCCTTTTTTTAATTCGATGTGATGGATACATCCTCTCTTACTCTCTCATTCATTTTTGTTAAAATATGTTGCTAGGACTTTCATGGTTACATCTCCAATTTTAACATTCTATGTTATCTGAACGTCATTACCAACTCTTAATTAACTGAATGATTATAAATATCATAAAAAATCTCACTACAAAAAATAAGGTACAAAATTTACGTGAATAACTATTCAGTTTGACAAAAAGTTAGTATAGAAAATACATAAAAGAATGAATCACATTCGTGAATAAGTATAATATTTTTAGCTATAGTAATATCAACAAGTGATCATAGTGCAAATGTTACTCCTTTAAAAATTATTTTAGTATGGTTTAGTTTAATTTTAATAAAAATATTATTATTAAAATTACAATACAATATTTTTACTTCACTATGTATGTACAAAGTATTGAGATAAGATCCACATTAATGTGTTTGTAAATATAAATCTTGGTTCATCATTGTTTAACATAGTGTATAATATTAATTTTTACTGTATTTTTGTAAGTTTTTGTTATATTGTTAATGCATAGTTATAGTTATTTATCATCTTTCATACCATATTGTTTAAACATGAAGAATAAAAATATGTTAGGTAAATCAATTTTTTGTTGCATGGTGCAATATGTTTATTTTTCACAATGTTTGTATTTTTTTTACTTCGTAGACAACACAGATATGGTGATGATAATGTAAAATGTTTTACATAGTCAATTATAGTGTATACTATCTTTTCATACTATGTTATAGTTTTAGAAATAAACTATATCCATGCCACTAACATTTATAGTTATAAATATTTTACATATGTCGTTTATGTCAAATGAAGAATATAATTGTGTAAGAAATGTTATATGTTGTTCGAGAACTCATTTTTCACTCTTTTTTATAAAGTTCTTATTAATTTGCTCCCAAAAACTACTTCCGTAGAATTTTCTAGACTTTTGTATGCATAAATAAGGTTTACACCTTGAGCTCCAGAAACCCATGGGTGAAAATGAGTTCCATTTTTTTGTTTTCCTTTTCCCGACAACTGCAAATATTCACATCCACATCGGCTCCCTACTCCGAGTCGAAAAGCTATACCTTTCTTTGCGGCATCATGACACAAAGGATCATCACCAAAGATTGAAGCTAGCGTCGAATCTTGATTTTTAGCTACACGACATGGAAGAATAATATTTTATTCAAGTCAACAACTAGTGCACGGCTCATGCTTTTCTTTTCTCTTCACAAATTGTCATAAAGGTGAGTTCTTCTAGTACTTCCAAATAACTTTTTATCCAATTGTCATATTCTTCATGCTGCATAATTCATTATAAATGCACCCAATTGAGTCTACTGTTGTTAATTAGCAATATATATTTTATGTTTATCTCTTGTGTGGTTTTGTATACGATGCTTGCATTTTCTTTATCCACAACTACATCTTATTATGCATTTATACTTTTAATTTTTTCTACAATATCTATACAATTAGATCACATGCAAACACATACTTTGGATTGAATTTTTTGTCATATTTAAATATTTTTTGTCAAACATATATCTATTCTAGTTAGTAGCGAAGCCACTAAGCGGTATGCTTAAGCACATACCCTTCTTGTTGCCTACAAGATACTCAGATTTAAAGATATTTTATTAATACACACAAGTTAGTTGAAAGGTCAAACCGTCTTGTGACCTACCTCCTTTTAGTTAATGAGAACCGTTGGCTTCTATAAAACCTTTTCATTGCCTTCTTATTATCATCATTTTAGCCATTTCATCACTTTTAGCATCATTTCTAGATTTCAATTATCTTTTTAGATCTTCTTTCCATTTTAAAACATATTATTTTTATTAGATTCCAACCATCTCTCAAGACATCACATCTCGTAATACTACACATATAATTTTTTGTAATAGATCTCCTTGATAGGAAGTTCTCTCTCCCATTTATACCTTGGACATTATATCTTAAATTAAAAGGTGAAAACCCAATTCGATCAATATTGTGTGTCATTAATTTTATATGTAAACTGGCTATTTGTTTGTAAAAGACTTAATGAACTTGAAGTTCATATTTATTTGTTGTTGACCGGTAAGAAATGAAAGAAGACAACTAATGCCAAACATTATTTGAACACGAAAATCCATTATTTTATACTAGCAAACTTTTAATATTTTCTTTCTTGTTTCTAATCAGGTTCACAATTCTTGGGCCATGCACATGTTTTGACTTCTCATTGGGAATGCAAGAATGTAAAATATTAGTGATCACATATACAAGTAGAAAATGAACAACTGCAACAATTCCTATCAAGGTAAGACACCATTTTCTTTCTTATTGTTGTAAATTTAGATATTTGTATTATACATACACAATCTTCTCCCATACATTAGAAAAAATATGTATTCAATCATGTCCTTCTAGCTGTTTCATAATCATTTCTTACTTGACTATGACATATAGTTTAGTGTGATACAAGATAGTAACCATTTACTGTGTTACGCACATGGTCACAACATATATTTGTATCTTGAATTGTTACCACTTCCAAATGTTATTTCTATATTTATTTTATACAATGTCCAAAGCAGCCAAGAAACACACATTGTGGGTGTTATGTGTTGAAGTAGATAAGAGACATCGTTGACGTAAAAATTAGAAATATTATTGCATGTTTAAGCTACTTATCATTATTTTCTCTTAGTTTTTTAAAATTTCTAAATACATAGAATAAATGGCAGTATGTTGATATATTTGACATATGATTGTAGTATTATTCAAAGTATATTGGCCATTACTTCAATCAAGAAGAGATCGACGAGGTATGAATGAGTCGGCGGCGTGTGTTCTTGAGCACACATCAGATTATGTGACATGAGGGGGAGATTACGTCAGATAACCCTATGTTGGCTAGATGGTTAGCAGCTGTCAAAGAGAATTGGAAACCTGACTGGTCTTGTTCGCACGTTGGAAGAGAAGGTAATAAGGCAGCAGATCAGTTAGCTAAGTTTCACCTCAAAAACACTGGAGGTTTTTATTTCTATAGAAACCCCCCATTGGTTCTAGTTGATGTAATCAACTTAGATGCTTGTAATGGTAGTAGTACTAACAGATTTAATTCTGTCATTAGTTTGGATGATTGTACTGTTCCTGTTGATATTGCTCGCTTGAGAGGGGCGAGATAAATAGAAAGCTTGAGAGTTTCCAAAAAAAAAAAAACCTTTGTAATTAATTTTTAGTTATATTCTAAAGTGTGTACTTACTACTTTGTATTATTAAATCTCTGTATGGATGACTAATTATTTATTAAATACAGTGCAAGTTTTTTTTAAGGTTTGATCAAAATTTTGTTCAATATTATGCTTATTTGTGAAATAAGCAAAGTATAACTTCATATTTATTATTTTCTTTAAATATGGTTAATTTGATCAATAAAATTGGTTTGGTATAGCTGTCAAACTCTATTCAAATACAACAGTTAATGATATATTGTAAAAGGTGTGAAACTACAACAAACAACACATGTAGTGTTAACCATGCCTATTACAACAGGTGTGTCTGGAAAACGGACCTCTATTACAATAGATGTGTCTAGTGAACTAAAACATACACCACCTATTGTAAAAAAAGTGTATATTACAATAGTCACACCACATGTTGTATAAACACCCTTATTACAACAGGTGTATTCATCGAAAGACAACATGCTTCAACTATTGTATAAACATATATATTATAACAGGTGCAATGCATGTTGTAAAAATACCCCTATTACAACATGTGTGTATATATTACAATGGATTTATCACATGCTATAAAAGACATCGCTATTACAATGAGTGTATTCATCAAAAGATAATGTGTGCTTTAACCATTGTATAAAGATTTATATTACAACAGGCGCACTGCATGTTGTATAAAACACTTCTATTATAATGGGTGTATATATATTACAACGGGTTGACCACATGTTATAAAGAACACCCATATTACAATAGGTGTGTTTAGTGAAAGATAACATGCTTCAACTGTTGTACAATATATATTACAACGGGTGCACCACATGTTGTATGAAACACCCATATTACAATAGACCTTTCATTGAAACACAACATGTTTCAACTATTATATAAAATATATGTATTACAACATGTGATTGCATGTTGTATAAAGAACCCCCTCCAATAAGACCACACGATCTAAGACAACAGTTAACACCTTTTGTAAAATGGAAAAATAAACTATTGTAAAAAAATGTTTTCTGTAGTAGTGCTACTACCTTCCAGATGGCTCCCAAAATTCATTTGATTGTCATTTTATGGAAAGCCCAGTGGTGGACGATTCATATTGTTGGCTTGAGGATGAGGGGGTCTTTGTTTGGGAGCATATTCAGCACCCGATGGGTTTCCATATTGGAGTCTATGGTAGTTTCTGGCTTGATTCGGGTTATAATAAGCTTGACCTAGTATGCTATGAATGGAGTTGAGGTCCTCCATTTGTTTTCCAACCTCTGGTTGCATGGGGCCATTATAACAGAGTTTCCATTGCAAGGTAGTGTGATCATACTCCTAGCAAATACCTCAGAGAGAGTCTGCAACATTGACTTGTTGAGGTTTCTCTCACCTCTCGTAAGTATTGAAAGAAGACTCTAGGCAATCCTATTTCAATATAAGAAGCTTAAGGATTTTAACAATATCCTTAATGTCAAAATTTTCCTCAGCCTTAGCTACCTTGAGAACCACATTGGTACATCATCATGCTTGGGTTTTAGATTTGTGTTTAACAACCTCCCAAGCACTATTAGGTTTTGGAACATAAAATTTCCTCTAGATGAGGAATCGAGAAAAATATTGGTGTTGTCATCAACACCACAGTAGAATATTTTGATCAGTTGGGATTAGGGGATATCATAATGGGGGAAAAGACGTAGAATGTCTTTGAACCTCTCCCAAGATTCTCCTAGGGTCTCACCGGGGACCATGCCAAATTGGGTAGTTTGTCCTCTGATTTCTAAAGTCAGAGAAGGGATGTAATATTTTCTAGAAACTTTGATTGAGGTGCATCCCAAGTAGTGATGTGATTTCCCTTCATAACATTATACCAGCTACTAGCTTGTCCATAAAGAGAATATTTTAACAATATAAGTTGTATCCACAGTTAAGGAACATAGATCAAAAATCATTGGAGATGTTCTTGACAACTATCACCCTTGTTACCAAAAAAGAGTTGTCCTGAAACATTGCGATCCAATTAGTTTGGATCTTGAACTGTGGGGAAGTGATGTTGGGTGTCACAATAGGGTGATGTGTGTAGGAGGTTTTGGGAACTGAGAAGTCCTTCAACTATTTTTGTCATTCAGTCACACATAGCATGGCATCGGAAGCTTCCTGTTCATCCAACATAGCCCCTTTCTGAGAAGGGCATGCTCAATCCTATGACCGTCCTTGTCCATCTTAAAATGGTTTTCTTGGTTGAAATTATGGAACTTTCTTTCTATTTCTAGATCAAAAATTGGTGGTACAGAATCAGCATTTAGCGAGCATCACATGTGTAGTTATAATGAATAGATAATAGTTGTTGCAGAAAAAATGTACTATTAGAATGGAAACTCAGTAGAAGGTGGAGTAGCACTTCTAGAATGGGACTCAGAAGGTAGAGAAAAAAGTTTTCAAAAGTTTTTGGGGTTCAAAAAAATAATTTTTTGTACCTGGAAATGGTGCCAAAATTGATGTGTGTCATTCGGCACACCATTTCACTAGGGGTTTATTCCTAGATTTTATCCTCTTGTGAACGGAAAAATAACCACTTAAGGTTAATTTATTAGTATAGAGAGAGTCGATCCCACATGATAATGTGATTAATTAAATTTAGAACCAGATTACTTTGAACACTCATTGGAATAGAAAAGTAAAGATCCATTGTTTGATGGTTGATTATTCTAGAACAAGTAATGAAAAGATTACACTAAGAAAATGTAAACAAATGTTACACTACGAACAAATAAAGGGAAGAATTATACTAAGAACAAGTAAAAAGAGAGTTATGCTAAGAACAATAAAGGGAAGATCATCTATGAGTAGAATTAAATTACAAGTAAGAAAAGAGTGATTGGGAAACAAGCGATTGGGAAAACAAGATTGAATTAGTGATAAAAGATATTAGGGATATGGGTTTTACCACTATATCCTACGTAAAACTAGATCGATGGAATCTATGGAGACAAAACAAGTTAGATGAAGGTATGAAAAACATACTAAAATGCATTTATAAAAGTCAAACTCCCTGCAAACCCATTGGTCATGGTGTTTGCAGATCCTTGTCCGAACATCCCAACAATTTTGAGATCTGATACGGATCTTTGTGCATTTGTTTATTTGTTCTGAGCCTAAGGATTTGTGGTCTCATCATTCCTTCATCTATCTTTTTTTACCTCCATAGATTCCATCGATCTAGTTTTACACATGCTAATGAAGGTAGAACCCATAACCCCGATATCTTTTATCATAGATTCAATCTCATTTTCCCAATCACTTGTTATCCAATCCCTCTTTTCTTACCTACAATTTAATTCTGCTCATAGATAATCTTCCCTTTATTGTTCTTAGCATAACTCTCTTTTTTGTTGTTCTTAGCATAACTCTTCCATTTATTTGTTCTTAGTGTAACATTTATTTACCTATTCTTAGGGTAATCTTTTCATTACTTGTTCTAGTATAATCAACCATCAACCAATGGATCTTTACTTTCCTATTCCAATAACTGTTCCTAGTAATCTGGTTCTAAATTCAATCTGAAATCAATTTTCGTGTAGGATCGACCCACTCTATACTAATAAATTAACCTTAACTAGTTTTTTTCCATTAACAAGAGGTTAAACTTTAGGAATCAACTCCTAGTGAATTGGTGTCTTTAACAAAGTGTATCACCTAATATCTCTCATAATTTCTTGATTTGTCCTAGAGAAATGAAATCCTAGAGACAGGGAGAGTTAGGGTTTGGAGGAGGAAAGGAGTGGAGATTTTGATCTTGGGTTCTATCTTCCTAGAAGTGATGAAATCAAGTAAGTTAATGTTCTTTAGATAGGTTTTCATGGTGAATATTCTCTCCTATGTATAGATTTCTTCCCTCCTCTAGTTTGAATCAAAAGGATATCATCACCATCTTTTCTCTATCTTTATGTTCAATCTCAATTTCTAGGATTCTCGAGTTAAAAGGAAGAAGAAATGGATGGATTTCTCGAAGTTTTATTTGGATCTGATGGGATCAATTCTATGGCTACGTTTTGAAGGTCTTTTATACCTTAGGTGAGTGGATAAAATATTTCAATCCATGGTATAAACATGAAAATATTTATGTGATGAAATTGATATAGAAATCCATGTACATTGAATATTAGAGAACTTACATATTTACTTAAGTATTTTATGGAAAACTAAAATACTGAATTATTTGGGTGTTTGAACAATAGTCTAGCTAAAATTGAGATTTATGCCTATATGGGCATTCTTATGAATCTAGTGTATTTAATTTTACATTTTTATTACTTCAATTTTATATATTGACAAGTAGACTTTCTCATTTACACAATACATATATTGTATATAGTAAGTAATAAGGGATGGAGATTCAACCTATTATTCTTTTAAAAGAGTACATGTTTGATCAGAAGTAAATGGCCGATGAAATTATTAATGTGATACTTCAAGTTTCTATCTGAATATTATCTATATGCATACATACTTTGATTTTTGTAATGTAAATCTTTAGTTATAATCCTTGTCATGAAATGCATAAGTTGTTATTGTATTACAAGTCAATTGAAATGGCATTCTCCTAGATATGCATGTCATTGATGCCATACAAATATGAGAAATGTTGAATAATAATGTTTATGTCAATAAACATGAAATCTATTTGTAAATATGATAAATATTATATATGTATGTGCAATGAGAAACCCTAAGATAAGAGTGATCAATATGTAATACATTTCAACAATGAGAAGCCTTCAGAGAAGGGCACTCAGTATGTTAAGCATCCAAATTAGTATCATAAGTGAATTTAGTTCAATAGTCCAAGTAGTGGGTAAAACTACAATGATAAAAGAGATCAGTCTAACAAAAAGATATATCAAAAAATACAGTAGTAGTAGATGTACTAAACATTGTAGAACCCTCCATGTAGGTTTGTAGCAGTGTGGGTGAAACAGCTATGGACTATCAGATATAGGAAGAAGTAGCTCAGGACTAAGTATCCAACACCAACTGATTGAGTATCAGAGGTGCTTCAATTTATAGTAGAGTACCTAACAATCACCAGAGATCTTGGTGGTACTATTTATGTAACATGGCCAAACCTAGCATCTTGACTCTAGAAATTATATTTCCATGATGAGGAGATTAGAATGTTTGATCCTTTAGATTTGACCAAAGAAGGGTTAAATTTATGCCCTAACAAACATTGTTAATGCATATAACATAATATGTACCAATAGATTATGTAATCAACATCACATATCGTAATACACTCATAATAAAATAATAACTTAATTATGTGCGTAACACATGAATAGGAATAACAATGTGGATTTTCATGTCCATAAATATGAATAACGTTCCAACCTCCAAATACATATTGAATTAATGGACTAAATATGCTATATAAGTAAAATATAGAATTTCATGCATAATAATATAAGATAACATTTTTGGCAATAAAGTGAAGATAGTAGGATGCAATTTAATGGGTATTTATAATAGTGATATAATAATACACTAAATACAATGATGAATAGCCTAAAACCTAACTTTATTAGAACTCATAAAAGAAAAGTTTAATACCAAAATATGATGGTAAAGTCTATTCTTTGGGTCTCGGTTAGTTGATGTGCCAAGTTTGACATTAAAATAATAATCATAAATACAATACTTTCATTTATGAAAGGAAATAAAAGTAGATCTATAAGATATTAAAATATATTAACCCAAATTTTGAACCTTATAAGAAATCCAAGTTTAACATGAATTTATTAGCCTATGTTTCAAATTTGGTATTATTTGGGATTTATTTGAGACCTTAAACGAATTGGGAAAGAAAATGAATAACAAATTATGCAAACTATAGGTATGATGCAATTAATGTTTGGACAATCCTAAGATCTGTGATTTTCTTTGCCATGATCTTTTTTCAAATTTACTATTTTTTCTTCCATTTTTGTCCCTACTTTCCCAAATATCATCCTCTTCCTTTTTCCCTTTTCATATTCTTCTATTCACAGTAATCCTATGTCCTTCTTCTTTCTTCTCACGTCTCTCTCTCCTTATCTTGGCTTCTTTTACCTTTGATTTCTCTTCCTTTCCATTACTCTTTCCTTTCAAAAACCAAAGACTTCAAACATGCCCTCATTTAATTTCTTACCATCAAACGAATCCTAATTCCCCAAATGCTCTATTCATCCCCTATTTTCTATGTCTTTTCCTTCTTCTGGAAACCCTGGGTCTTCATACCCCTATAAAACAATCCATGTACCTTCACCACCACCTCAATATCCAATTCCATCACTTAGATAGACTTTGATCACCTATTAGTGTACTTTCCTGTCTCCACCAGCTTCTAGTTTCTGTCGTATGATCGACCGAGTGTCCTACTTCCAGTAAACCTCCTAACCACCACATGAGTAGAAAAGGATTTCGAATCACTCATTGCCCAATCATGAAGGCATTTTGACCCCAGTTTCACCTCTTAGCCTCGTTTTCGATTGCTTCCCTTTTCCCTTTTTCTCTTTGCCTTCATGATTTTTTTGGAGAAAATTTGTGGTTCCGTCGTCTAACTTCTTATCCTATGACCTGTTTTGCTTTGTGAGGTTCCTCTGGAGTTGGATGTGGTTTTCCTTCTTCCTAAAGCATGACATTTTGGGTTGGAGATTTTCTTCACCCCTTTTCTACAGTGGGGTTTTACGGGCCTTTTTCCATCTCCCGAACCTAATCTTTTGCTCATTGGGGTCGTGGGTTGACGAGAAGGGTGTCGGGTTTGCCCTCTAGACATGATCTATAGTTTATCACGGTTTGGATCCTAGCCACCAGCCATTGGCAACATACCATGGTTGTTCTCCACCTCCGGTGTGTTGCTCTGAAGACCCTTGTATGTCTTGTTTTCGGCCTTTGCTAGGTTTAGGTTTGAGTGACTAGGAGAGGGGTATTATTGTCCTTTCCTGTTCGATGTCGACGTATTTGTGTGTGATGTTTATTGTGGACCAAGGGTTTAATTTCCAATTCCTATTAGTCCACCTCATTACAACCTCCCCAACTAATCGAGGTTTTTCTACATATGTTGATTTTTAGAGTTTTCTTATTGGTCAATTGTTCAAATATCATCATAAACTACATACAACTTAGAAAATAAAAGGAAATATTATTGGATTTAGGAAAATAAAGTCTATACACTAGTATAATTTCCATTACCTCAACCCAAAGTAATAAATATTTGATTTTATTGATTTTTCCAATTGGACATAATTTCCAAAATTCAAAACTAATAATTACAAGTAAAAACAATAAAGTCAAATATCATTTTGGAATCACAGACAACATCATCTTGGTCCAGGAGAATTAAACCGTATTTGCCCGACTGGATTTCTCCTGCTCAAAGTAGCTTTGTCCCGGGGAGGCGAATCACAGACAACATCATCTTGGTCCAGGAGCTTGTTCACTCGATGAAAGTCAGGTCTGGTAAAAGTGCAGCTATGGCGATCAAAGTGGACCTTTCAAAGGCGTATGACCGTATGGAATGGGATTTCATAGAAGACACACTGTGCAGAACGACTATACCTGCGCATATGATCACCATCATCCTAAACATCATCAAAGCAGGAGAGATCTCGATCAACTGGAACGGAGAGAACCTTACACCGTTCAAGGCATCTAGGGGGGTGAGACAAGGCGACCCGCTATCCCCGTATATCTTTGTACTTTGCCTGGATAGACTAAGCCAAGCGATTGCAGCTCAAGAGTAGGAGGGGAACTGGAGGCCGTTCCGAGCTTCAAGGGGAGGTGTTGGAGTCTCCCATGTCTATTTTGCAGACGACCTTATTCTCTTTGGAGAAGCATCCATTCAACAGGCTCGTACCATGATGTTTGAATAGATATCTGGACAGATGTTAGCAAAGGAGAAATCAGTTGCGTTCTTTTCCACCAATACCCCAGCTATGGTAAGAAGGGCAATCACTAGAATCATGGGCATACGCCAGACAAGCAATCTCGGGAAACACCTGGGAGTGCCGATTATCCATGAGAGACCCAAGAATGAACTGTATCTGGATATTATCCACAAGCTCGAAAATCGCATATCCTCCTGGGCGAACAATTCTCTATCTCTAGCAGGCAGGAATACGTTGGTCAAATCTGTCCTCAACACCCTCCCAGTTTACTTGATGCAGTCGACGATCTTGCCGTTGGCGGTGTGTGATGAAATAGATCAAGTTGTGAGAACTTTCCTATGGAAAGGGGAAAGGAAACAAAGTGGCATTCACCTGGTTCCTTGGGATAAAGTCACGGCCTGCAAAAGTGAAGGTGGATTAGATATCAAAAGGGTGAGGGACCAAAATGAGGCTGCTATACAGAAAACCTGTTGGGACTTCATGTCGAATAGGACTATGGTCTGGAAACAGGTAATGAAGGAGAAATACTGGCATAAATATAACAAAGGGAGAATGGGTGCGACGAAGTTATGGAGATCAATCATCCGCATACATGATGAACTGAGTACAGATACAGGTAGAATCATAATGTCTGGAGCTACTACTACCGTGTGGACGGACAAATGGGTGGAAGGTGGCTGTCATCCTGAATTGAAGCAGGGCAGAAACATCCCGACGGAGCTTGAAGATCTGAAAGTCAAGGCAATGGTTGATCTGCAGGGCAACTGGGACGCGGATTTTATATGTTACTGGTTTGAGGCGAATACAGTCAAGCTCATACTCGCTATGCCTCCACCTGATCCTACTGCGGTACCTGACGAGTTGTGGTATTTACCGGATGAAGCCGGGCAACTCTCTACAAAGAGGATTTATCGGAAGCTACAACAGATGCACTCGACGAAGTCACCGGGCAAATGGAAGACTATATGGCAACTTCAGGTGCCAGAGAGGGCCAAAATGATAATTTGGTTGGGGCTGCATGGTGGCTTAATGACGAATGATGCAAGGGTGAGGCGAGGTTTTACTGAGGATACCCATTGCCCGAGATGCAGAGGGGGAAACGAAACTCTCATGCACCTCTTTGTAAATTGTCCAGAAAGTAGGAAAATCTGGGAACTAGTCGAGGAGGCTACCCAATCGAAGCTTACTGCGGGGACATCCTTTGAACATTGGCTGCGGACCAATCTGCGGAGGAAGAAGGACAAATCGGACTGGAACTCGTGGTTAGCAGTGACCTTATGGAAGATTTGGGGAAGACGATGCGAAGTGGCTTTTCGAGGAAATGGAATTAGCACTGAAGCTTTGTTCAGTACAATCAAACTTCATGTCACGATTTGCAGGACAGCTTTTGCTTCAAAGGATAACTCGATCAAGCAGCCTAAAGTTGATATCCCGTGGTCCTTGCCTGAGAGGGGATACATTAAGCTCAATGTGGATGCTACTGTAAAGAGGAATGCCATGGCTTCAGCTTATGTGATCAGAGACCACGAGGGTCAGTGGTTAGGAGGGGGCTATGATCATGGTCATATCACAAGTGTCCTCAAGGCAGAACTAAGAGCTATCGCCATTGGCCTGCAGGAATGTAAGGGCCGTTTTAGCCACTTGCAGGTCGAATCCGATAGTAAGAAAGCTATAAGTATGGTGAATGGCAAAGGAGAGGTCCCGACCAGCTGTAAACATGAGTGTCACTTTGTCAGGAAGCTTGCAAGCTCCTTCCAATTAGTAGATTTCTCTTTTAGAAGACGTTCTGGTAATAAGGTAGCTGATTTCTTAGCTAAATGGGGCAGGAGAAGGAGTGATTGTCGAGCTAGGTGGACTCAATGCCCGAAATTTCTCTTTGAGATGTTCAGAGGGGAAGTTACATTGAATCACTATGTAAGACCTTTTGAGGACGAGCCTGTTGAGGGAACAGGATGAATAACATGCCTCCCTTTTATATCAAAAAAAATAATAAAGTCAAATATGATATGAACTCAAAAAAATGTAATTTATAAAATGGTATAGTTTTCATAACCTATTTCATTAATAATAAGAATGTTATTTTTAGGGATTATACAATTAATGTAAACCTAACCCTAATCTCACATATGCCTTTAATAGGTTGTTGGAGGACTGATACAGAATTAGGGGTTTGACCTGGGAAATATGTAGAATTCCTATGAGGTATGATGCATCTCCAAATCATATTAAGAATTTTTTGAATTCACTCTCTTCATGTATGTTGCATTCCCTTACTTCTATATTGAGGAAAATTTTATTTTTCACGTCTCTAATATGTCCATCTATTCCAAACACCCTCAAATGGTATGCTAGGATATGTGTACATTTTTTCATTTTTCAAATTATGGTATACAAGAATAACCAGTGTAGTCGTACAAAAATATTTCATGGCTATATTCAATTTTATAAAAGTACATCATCATCTCCCATAAGGGGTTTGCATAAAAGTTACAACAAAAGGATCTAAGTAGAGGGATATCTAGGTATCTCAAGTCTATCTCCCCAAAAGCTCCATCTAGCAGGTCCATGGCACTATGTCCAGTCTTCCAAGTCCTAAACCTAGGGTTGGAAGTATACCCCAGAAGAGAAGATAAAAAGGATGTTATCAAAAAATAATGGTATTTGCATATAAAATATTGATTGCAAATAATATTGAAAAAGGACATCAAGTGTTGCAAGGATTCCCATATAAGTGGAAAGAACCACCCAAGTTGGTATCAAAAGAATAATAATTTCATTAAGATCATAAACAAGAAGAGTACTTGCCATTAAATAAAATATAAGAGTTGTACCACAAAATAACATATAATTGTTTAGGGAAAAAATCCATCTCAACAGCATCACATGCATGCATGTGAGATAAGTGTAGCACTAGATAATATAAAAAATGGAGGCTAAGGATCACAACATTAATATTGGATACATGGCTCTAGATGGGGGTGAATAGAGCTTAAAAAAATTCTCACAAGATAGATTAGATCTTCAAATTATATGAATCAAAACCAATAGCTTAAGTGTAATTTGAAGTCCTAACTAACAAGCATAGCAAGGATGATAGAAAATAAAACAAGCACTTGGCAAGGTTGTTTAGTGTGGTACCTCTCTCCAAACTAGGAGAGATTCAGTCCACTACCTAGAGAGGCCAACCTCTAGGACTTTGAAAGTGCTTTCCTCTATATATTCACCAATAATAGTTACAACACAAGACCACCAAAGGACTTACCTATCTAATACAAAGAGTCTTCAACCTTACCAATCACTTACCCACTTTGCAAGAGTCTTTTGTCATCTTCCAAGGACTTTCCTACTCTTGCACAAGTCTTCAACCTTCAAGGGCTTACCCACTCTTTTTGGATCTTCATCCGTATCCTTCTCCTTCACCTGTAGAAGCATATAGGATAGATGACAACTAGCTAGAAGCCTTATCAGATTCATTCAAAGCAGTTATGAGCAATTTAGATCTAATAAAGTTAAATTTTTGTCTAGCTAGAGATTTAGTGAAAATTTCCGGCAATTGATTTTTCATGTCCACATGCATCATATAGATATCCTTTTTGGCAATGTGATAATAGAGAAAATGATGGTGAACCTCTATATGCTTAGATCTACTATGCAAGAACGGTTTATATGACAAGTTAATTGCACTAGTATATCACAATAGATAGGAGAAGAATCAAAATGAATATTAAAGTCTTGGAGCATTTGCTTCTTCCATAGGACCTGGGCACAACAACTCTCGACTGCAATGTATTCAGCCTCGGTAGTTGATAATTCCATTGTGCTCTATTTCTTAGAGTACCAAGACAGCAAGCATGGTCCTAGGAGAAAGCAAGTGCCACTTGTGCACTTTATATCAATCAAGCACCCTACATAATCCGCATCACTATAAGCAGTAAGAGTAAAGTCCCTTGACTTGGGATACCATAGTCTAAAAGTTTGGGTTTTGGATAAGTATCTTAAAATCCTCTTAATAGCTATAAGATGTGATTTCTTAGGGTTTGATTGAAAGCAAGCACACAAGACAACACTAAACAGTATATCAGGTCTAGAGGTAGTTAAGTAAAGTAAACATTTGATCATACTTCTATATAGAGCTTCTCATCTACCTTCTCACCTTCTTCATCTTTGTCAAGTTTGGTGGTGATTGACATGGGTGTGTCCATCGGCTTGGTGTTCTCCATCCCAAAGCACTTAAGTAACTCACGTGTGTACTTGCCTTGGTTGATAAAGTTCCCATCTTTTGTTTGCTTGATTTGAAAGCCAATGAAGAGTGTGAGCTCACCCATCATACTCATCTCGAATTCACTCTGCATAAGATCACTAAATTCTTTACAAAGATCAAGGTTAGTTTTGTAAAAAATGATATCATCAACATATATTTTTATGATAGGAAAATTGTTAGAAGTGTGCTTTAGAAATAAGGTAGAATCCACTTTGCCCATGATATACCCATGATCTAACAAAAATTTATTTGATTTCTCATACCAAGCTCTAGGTGCTTGTTTGAGTCCATAGAGAGCTTTTTGCAACAAATAAACATGGTTAGGTAAACTATCATGTTCAAATCCAATAGGTTGTGCAACATACACTTCCTCCTCAATTATACCATTCTAAAGTGCACTTTTAACATCCATTTTATAAAGAAGAATGTTTTTATAGCTAGAAAAGGAAAGTAACATATGAATGGACTCAAGTCTAGCTACAAGTGCATATGTTTCATCAAAATCCATACCTTCCTATTAATTGTAGCCATGAGCCATTAACCTTACTTTGTTCCTTACCACTTTTCCGCTTTCATCAAGCTTGTTGTAGTAGACCCACTTGATGCCAATGATATTTATATCACTTGGTCTTAGCACTAGGGTCCATACTTTGTTCTTTTCAAATTCCTCCAACTCTTCTTGCATCGCTAGGATCCACTCATCACCCCCAAGAGCTTCCTTGACGTTCCTTGGCTCGAATTGTGAGATGAAGGTGATGTTGGCTTGTTCTTTGTTGAATGCAGCCCCCGTCTTCACTCTTTCAAAATGATCACCTAAAATCAGCTCGTTTAGATGATTCTTTGCAAACCATGGAGTTGGATCCTTCTTCTCTTCATCCTTCTCTTCTTTTTGAGTGACTACTTCTTTTCCCTTTTGGGTGATGTTAAGCTCTTTTAGAATAGGAATTACTTCACCTACATCATTTGGAACAATATCTTTGGGAATAGAGGGGTTAGTCTCAATAAAATTAACATTAATACATTCTTCTACTTTTTCAAGATCAACATTAAACACTCTATAAGCCTTGCTAGTAGTTCTATAGACAAGAAATAAAGCCTTGTAATATTTTAGATCAAACTTGTCAAAAAAATCTTTCATATTCAATACAAAACAAGGACATTCAAAAACATGAAAATACGACCCGGCCAGTGTAGCCCGGGCGGTCAAGCCAGCGCGCCCCTCATGAAGGGTCTCTAGTTCGATTCCCCGCTCGGGTCAGCTGTATTTACCAACCTCTTGGGTCATCCGGGCTCTGGCACATGTTTGGAGAGGGGGTGAACTTCGGCCCATGCAGATCCAAAAAAAAAACATGAAAATACTAGATAGAAGGCTTCCCACCACGCCATAGCTCATAGGGGATTTTCTTCAAAGAAGGTGGTGTAAAAACCCAGTTTTGCACAAAACATGAGGTATTGATAGCTTCGGCCCAAAACTTCTTTGGAGTGCCATACTCTAGAAGCATAGTCCTACCCATCTCCTATAGTGACCTATTCTTTCTCTCTACAACCCCATTTTGTTGAGGTGTTCGAGACGAAGAGAAGTTATGTGCATAACCTGATTCTTGACAAAAATGTTCAAAAAGATCATTCTCAAATTCTCCCCCATGATCACTATAGATGGAAATGATGTGGAAAGAGGCTTCATTCTCAACTCATTTATAAAAGCTCAAAAAAACATCAAGTGTATCACTCTTGGAAATGATAAAGAAGGTCCAAGTATATCTATAGAAATTATTGACAATAACAAGGCAATACTTGGAACCATAAAGTGATTGAGTTCTCATTGGTCTAAATAGATCAATGTGAAGAAGTTCAAGAGATCTCTTGGTACGAAGGACTCTTTTGGATTTGAAGGAGGACTTGGTTTGATTTCCTTGGGTACAAGGTTGGCATTCCTCATCCTTTTCAAAATCCAATTTGGGAAGTCCCTTAACTAAGTCCTTTTTGCTCAACTTGTTCAACTGATGCATATTTACATGACCAAGGTGACAATGCCAAAGAGAAATATCATTTGAGTTGACTACTAGAAATCTACCAACAATAGGCTTAATAGAGTCAAGAACAATAACATAGAGATTACCACTTCTAGTTCCCTTATATATAACTTGGTAGGTGTGGGAATCTAGAATCAAGCATTCCAAGGAAGTAAATAGCACAAGGTAACCATTGTCACATAATTGACTAACACTAACAAAATTGTGATGTAGGCCATACACAAAGAGAACATTCTTGATACACAAGGATTCACCTATATCACCCTCACCTTTGACTTTACCTTTCTTGTTGTCCCCAAAGGGGACCGAACATCCTTTATTTTTGGTGCAGTTGTTGAAGTGGCTTATATCACCTATCATATGCTTAGTGTAGACACTATCAACAATCCATATTCCTTTTCTCTCACCAAGTTCTTCACCAATAGAGGCCATGAGTGCAAGGTGGCACTCTCCATCTTCTTCAGAGCTTAAGCTACTTGAGGATGAAGCCTTCAAGCTACATGAGTTGCATTCTTGTGTCTTTTCTCCTTCTTGTCCTTCCTCTTGTACTTTCTCTCCTTCTTGTACTCTTCCTCCTTCTTTGATCTGCCCTTGTGGTGTGACTTTCTTGACTTGGGACATTCACTCTTGTAGTTCCCCTTTTGTCCACATTTGTAGCATCTAGGAGTAGAGGAGGAGGCTTGTTTTCCCTTGAAGTGTTTTCCCTTGATGTAGTTTGCTTCATGCTCACTTGGGCCATCATCTTCACTAGAGTAGGAAGGAGAAGTCCAGCAAGCAAGTTGTTGTTGAAGGATGACCGCCGCCACTTGTTCTTTAAAGCACTATCTTTGATCTTCTTGGCTTCCTTCTCTTCTTACTTGGCTTCTTCTTCTTGCTTGTCAAGCTTTGGCTCATGAGCTTGGAGGTTTCCAATGAGCTCTTCAGTTGGGATGTCATTAAGGATCCTCACTTCTTCAATGGAGGTCACCTTTGACTCCCATCTCTTTGGTAGAGTCCTCAAGATCTTGGATTTGATTACACCTATATCCAAAGTGTTGCCTAAAGCAGCCAGCCCATTGATGATGACATTGAGTCTTGAGTACATGTCTACAATGCCTTCTTTCTTGCCCATCTTGAAGTTCTCTAGAAGGTTGTTCAACATGTAGAACTTAGCCTCCTAGACTTGCTTTGTGCCCTCATTAGTGATATACAATTTTTCCCAAATCTCATAGGCGGTGTACCAAGATAAGATCTTGTTGAACTCCATTGGGATAAGGGATGCATAGAGGATGCTTATGGCTTTAGCATTAATCTGGGCTTCTTTAAGTGTAGCTTCACTCCATGTTGCAACAACTCTAGTTGGCTCCTTATATGGTGTGACCATCACCTTGCACATATCAAAGTTCATGCCTTGAATGTATAATTGCATGCACCTCTTCTAATAGAGGAAGTTGGTGTCATCAAAGATCTGAGAACTCATGGAGAAGCCTCCCTCTAGGTAGAGAGAACCAAGTAGGTTTTCACCCATCTTCTCGTCTCATGGGAGATTGTTGCAGAAGATCCTTAGCTCTGATACCACTTGTTGGATCTAGGGATCTAGAGGGGTGTGAATAGAACTTCAAAAATTCTCACAAGATATATTATACATTCAAATTATATCAATACAAACCAATATCTTAAGAGAAATTTGAAGTCCTAACTAACAAGAATAGCAAGGATGAGAGAAATTAAAACAAGCACTTGATAAGATCATTTAGAGTGGTTCCACTCTCCAAACTAGGAGAGAATCAGTTCACTACCTAGAGAGGTCAACCTCTAGGAAATTGCAAGTGTTTTCCTCTATATATTCACCAATAAGAGTTACAACAAAAGACCACCAAAGGACTTACCTATCCAATACAAAGAGTCTTCAACCCTACCAAGGACTTACCCAATTTGCAATAATCTTCCACCTTCTTCCAAGGACTTACCTACTCTTGCATAAGTCTTCATCCTTTAAGGGATTACCCACTCTTCTGGGATCATCAGCCTTTGCCTTCTCCTTCACCTAGAGAAGATCAAGAAGAACAACAACAGCTCCAGCTTCACTCAGAGTAGCTTGCTTCACCTTTTCTTCATTGAGGAAAGGGGTAGGGAAGATGGAATGGAATGAGAGCTTTACAAGCACAAGGAAGTAACTCTCTTACAAATGGCCTAACTCACTCATAATCACATAATGATGTGTAAACTAGAGAGAGAAAGGGGCTCAAGGAGTTTCAACACACTCAACTATAGCAAGGACTTAGAATAGCATGAATGAGCAAACTTGAAATGAACTCCAAGGGGTCCTATTTATAGTTGGCGGTGTTCCCTTGAGTGTAAGATCACTTAAGGGTGAAATATAGCCATATTTCAAGTTTTAATGGAACTATTCTCTCTCAAAACAACTCGCCAATGATTATAATCACTTTTTCTACTTTTTTGTACAATACATTTGGTTGAGTTTCAATAAAGGTAACTCGACCTATCCACTAAATGGCAAAGCTAATTTTCAAACTATCGGTCGAGTTTGTTCTGGGAAACTAGACCTATGAGCTAAAATTAGTTTTTCTCAGTGAGTCGATCAGTAGAGTTCTATGAGTGTTGAACTCGACTGATTGGTTTCTTCAGAAAATACATCACTAGATCGGTTGAGTTTCCAACTCGACTGATAAACATCCTGTGACAAATTTTCAAAATTGACATTTGAGTGATCAAACATTGGAATTAAGTGTCCCTGATTTTTTCTCGTCTAAGTTACAAGTCATATAATCAATACAAGTGATTAAAAAAATCATCAAAGGTCATTTGGAGTGATTTCCAAAAACACACACTTGCATTGCTTTTGACTTACACTTGAACAAGCTAGGGCTTGTGCAATTTGATCATTTCTGTGTACCTAAAGCCTAAAATCAATCTTGAATAAACATATTATATGCATAGGAATGGAATGGTCAAGTCATTATCAATATATGGGCAATGTATAACTCTCATTTCAACAGTTATAACATGATAGAGTAAGGCACACAACCAAACTCCCAAATATATTAAGTGTGGGCACAAAACCAGGGTATGGAGCACACAACCTCCATACCAAAAATATTACTTGGTCACGCAACCGAAAAACCAAAGTATTTACACTATTCTAGGGCTACTAAATCACAAAGCATGCAAAATGTATCGGCAAGTAAAAGTTCAGTCACATAAATGGAATTAAGAAGATTTCCATAACATAAATGGACTATATAGAACATCCACCACAAAAGTAGAAAAACTTATAGTTCCATCTAACAATACAAACAACATGATTTAAATTTCACTAATATAGTTTCATTAAGAAGAAAAATATAATTTAAAATTCCAACACAGATTAGGAGCTTAAAGTCATTAAGATTAGACCCAAATAGGCCATCAAGCAAGAAAGAGAAATTTAAACAATAAGATACGTCAAAGAGGCCCAAGAGAGAGGTAAAGAAAGTTATTGCTCAATATGACTCATGGGAGAAGCAGCATACCTCACATGATGTCTGCATATGTCCAAGGTCAAAAACTCTAATTCCATCTCAATATACAAGCAACCTATGAAAGGCATACACGAGTTTGGGGTTGAGTTTAGATTAACTACATAAACCCCAAAAGTCACCTTTTTGCTATTAATGAATTTGGTTTCCAAAACCATACTATGTTATATGTTATATTTCTCTAAGTTTGTACCATATTTTACTTTATTTTTATGACTTACAAAATTTTAGTTATGAATTTTGGATGTTTTAAGCAATTAGGAAAGTTGATGGAAAAAACACATATTTATTATATTTGACTTAGGTGATAAAATTGATAGCATTGGATATATATTGATCTCATAATTCCAAAACATCTTTTCTTTCATTTTTCTGATCTATAAATTGATTACTATGAATTTTGCAAAAATTGACCAATCAAAAAAATAAAGAAATTACATGTGTAAAAAAATACCCACAACAAATAATTCCATATGAGATAGCCCTATCAGTGAATGTCACATGGTTCGAACCTACAACTTGTCAGACACACAACAATACTAAATCCCCACACGGTCAAAGAAACCCAGGATGTGAAAAGAAGAAATTGCCCTAATGATGTTAAGCAAATTACAAGCCAAGAAGAAGGGCCTAAAGAAGAACTCGTGACTAGAATTCTCAATGCACCTTGCTAGCCTAAACCAAGGCCATGGTTCTCTACCATAGGAAGAAGGGGGAAATCCAGGCTAGACTGTGTTACATTATGAGTTTGGGAAAGAACATCCATTGAGTTCTTGAACATTCATCGATCTCAAAGGTTTAGACGGTTCGACTAGAGTTGGTCAGTAGTCCATGAATAGGTATCCACCATGACTGATCAAGGAGGTAAATTGAAAATAGAGATAAGGGTAAAACAATCCAAATCAACACCTAAGATAAACACATAGGACCACAACAAAGGTAGGTAAGCAACTCAAAAGAAACAGGCAAACATTGTCGGCCGTTGTCAAAGATTGGCATTGTGAATCTGTATCGGTGATCTAGAGTATCATTTTCACCATAGACTAAAACACAGTCTTATGAAAGATGGAATAGAAATAGGGAAGTAAGGGAATCTTTATGTGAGTTTAATCAACTTACAGTTGTTTGCGTAGTCCAGTAGAAGGCATTATTGTCGGCAACACACAACTCATTTGCATTGGCAAGTCGGGTGAACCAGTCTCAATTGGTCACAGAAAAGGGTTCTTGAAAGATTAGAAAAGGTTTCTAGATGATTATCTGGGGTATTAATACAATGTATATGGTTCTGTGAAATTGTGGCGTGAAGGAGCTTATGGACAAAAAAGTCATCTCCAATATTAATAGTTAGGGTTTGAAATAGGGTTGGTAGGATGTGGGATTCAAATTCAAAGCTATAGGAGGAAACATCATGGAAAATAGATCAGCAAAGAGAGAGAGATATTGTAAAATCAAGTTGATGTGCATGTGCATCTGGTTTCCAAATCAGTTGCTAGGTAGGAGATGCTTTTGCAGTCATCGGATAACTTGGGAAAAGCGAGAAAATTGAGGACCAAAGATAGTTTTTTATCATGTCCCAAATACAGAAAGACAATAAAATAGGTGTGTGATAGAGATTATTTGTAAACTTTAGGAAAATCATTCAAATAAATGAAATAATTAATGTTTGGTGACTTTCAAAACATGTTTTCTTTCCCTAAGTAGTTGAGGGCTCAAACAAGGTGCAAATAAAACCAAATATTGCAAATAGGCTAACTAGGACATGTAGAATTTGATTTTATATTTAGTTTCCACTTTTGTATTCATTGAACATGTTATTTAATATTTTGGAGAAGAACTCATATTTTATTTTCTAAATGAAACTAGGATAGTTATTATTGTTCAAATAATTTGAAACTTGGCACCCAAGCTAATTGGGACCCAAAGATCACGATTTTGCCAATATATTTGGGTTTTGGAATTTCCTTTTTGGAGTTATATCACCATTATAGTTTAGGAAATTTATCAACATATATATTGATAATCTTAAATTAGAAACCCATTAACTTCACATTGTTGTAAAAGAGTTCCCTTTTATTGTTATGCACTAAATCCCATATTTTACTTATTTAACATATTTACTCTATTAATTCTACTTTAACTTAGGTGATTTCACATGAATATTCCAATGGTTATTATAGTTTATGTTTTAACTACACTAGTTCTCTTATTTAAATATTATGTTAAAACTATTCAACATAAAACAAATGGTAGATCTAGAATCAATTGCGAGAGTTGGGTCACAAAGTATTCTATTGTAACATCTTAATATCCTACTACTTTTACATCCTCATACATATCTCCATCCTAAAGTCAACACTCGTAACATCCACAGAGATATATTACAACAAACCTACATATGATCTTAAGGGTATCCTCACACTAGGGTTTACTCATCAAGATTCTTATGTGTACCTAATTCAATTCTAAATTGACCCACCATCCCATGAACGGTCATAGGTCAATTCTAGGGTAAACATCTCACTTAGAGGGTGACTATGTAAAGAAAGTGTTCTAATTAGGGAGACAAAATTGAAATGGTCAGAAATACAACCACTATGTCTCTGATACCATCTTGTAAGGAATGGGACCTGAGAGGAAATCCACCCCCTACTAAATTTGAGTAATTAATCCATCTATCCCAAACACCTAATGAATATGTTTTCTTGTGATAATTGTGGCCTATCAGGAGAATCGATGAATGAACCTATAAGATATAGATATTTATGATTGGTTCCTTTCTTTCCTATTCCCATTTACGTTACGTAATCATGGTCTCAAAAGGTATGCTACAATAGGTGTAAATTTTTTCATTTCTCAAATGATGGTATACATGAATAACTTGAGTGTAGTGGCAGAATAATATTTCATGACTATATTCAATTTTACAAAAGTGCATCATCATCTACCATAAAGGGTTTACATGAAAATAACAACATAAGGATCTAAGCAGAGGGATATCCAACTATCTCAAGTCTATCTCCATAAAATCTCCACTAAGAAGGTTCATGTCACCATGTCCATTCTTCCAAGTCTTACACCTGGGTTGGAAGCATACCGCAGAAGTGAAGAAAAAAAGGAAGATATCAGCAAAACGTTGGTATGTGCATATAAAATATTAATTGAGTAAAATATGCAGAAAGGATGTAATAAGGATTCCCATATATGAGGAAAGAACCATCCAAGTAGGTTTCAAAAGAATAATAATTTCAATAATATCATAAAAAGAAGAATACTTTCCATCAAATAAAATATAAGAGTTGTGCCACAAAAGCACATATAAATTTTTAGGGCACAAAATCCATCTCAGTAATATCAACCGGGATGCATATGAGATAAGTGTAGCACTAGGATAATACAAATAATCAATTACAACAAAGGCTCCCAACCTTAAAGCCTGATAGAGTAAGACACATAACTAAACTCCAAATATATAAAGTGTGGGCACAAAACCCGGGCATGGGGAACACAACCTCCATCCCAAAAATAGAACAAGGGAATCCAAAAATCAAGGTAAGTACACTACTCTAGTGCTATCGAATCACAAAGCATGTGAAATATAGAGGTAAGTAAAAGTTCAGTCACATAAATGGAATTAATAAGATCGCCATCACATTAATGGAAAATATAAAGCATCCACCACAAAAGTGGGCAAAATCAGAGTTCCATCTCACAATAAGGAAGAACATGATTTAAATTTCACCAATAGAGTTTCATCAAGAAGCAAAGTATAATTTAAAATTCCAACATAGATCATGACCTCAAAGTCATTAATATTAAACTTAAATAGGTCATCAAGCAAGGAAGAGAAATTTCAACAATAACATACCCCAAAGAGGCCCAAGAGAGAGATAAAGAAAGTAATTCTCAATATGACTCATGGGGGATGCAACATACCTCACATGAAGTCTACATATGTATAAGGTCAAAAACTCTAATTCCATCTTATTCCACAAGCAACCTATTGAAGGCATACACAAGAGTATGGTTAGATTTACATTAATTATATAAACCCTAAAAGTCACCTTTTTATTGTTAGTGAATTAGGTTTCTAAAACCATACTATATTTTATTCTATATTCTTTTGAGTTTGTAGCATATTTTACTTTATTCTTCTGACATATAAATTTTTAGTTATGAATTTTAGAATTGGTAAGCAATTAGGAAAATCCTTAGAAAATCACATATTTATTATATTTGACTTAGATAATAAAACTAATACCATTGGATACATATTTATCTCATGATTCAAAAACATCTTATCTTTTATTTTTCTGATATATAAATTAATTACTATGAATTTTGCAAAAATTGAGAAAATCAGAAAATAGAGAAATTCTGCGCATGCAAATATACCCACAACAAATAAGTCCATCTGAGATGGCCCTATACGTGAATGCCACATGGGTTAGGCCTACAACCGGTTAGACACAGAGCAATACCAAATACACACACAGTCAAAGAAACCCAGGAGGTGAAAAGACAAAATTGTCCTTAATGATATTAAGAAAATCACACACCAAGATGAGGGCCTAAAGGAGAACTCCTGACCAGGATTCCCGATGCACCTTGCCAGCCAAAATCATGACTATGGTTCTCTACCAGAGTAAGAAGGGGTTAGGTTACATTGTGTTATGTTATTAGTTTGGGGAAGAACAACCACTAAATTCCCAAACCATCATCGATCTTGATGATCCATGTGGGTTGACTAGAGTTGGTCAGCAGTCCATGAATGGGTCTCCATCATGACTGGTCAAGGAGCTAGATCAAAAATGGAGATAAGGGAGAAACAATCTAGAAAACACCTGAGATGAACTCACAGAAGCACAACAAAGGTAAGCAAGCAACCCAAAAATAATAGGTTAACGTTGTTGGTCATTGTAAAGTATTGGTGTCATGAAACCGTATTGGTGATTTGGAGTAGCATTTTTTTCATAGACTAAAACACACAGTGTTATGAAAGATGATATAGAAAGAGGGAAGTCAAGGGAATCTTTCCCTAATTTTAATCGACTTACGACTATTTGGGTAATCCAGTAGAATGCATTGTAGTCGGTGACACACATCTCATTTGCATTGGCAATTTGGGGTGAACTAATCTCAATTGGTCATAGAAAAGGGTTCCTTATGGATTATTATAGGTTTTTAGATGATTATCTTGGGGCTTTATACAATGCAGATGGCTCAGTAATTCATGGCATGAAGGAGCTCGTGGATGAAAAAGGTGTTTCTCAAACAATAAGAGTTAAGGTTTGAAATAGGGGTGGTTGGATGTTGGATCAAAAATCAAAGCTATAGGAGGAAAAATCATGGAAAATGGATCAACAAAGAGAGAGATATCACAAAATCAAGTTGATGTGCAATGTGAGGCTGGTTTCCAAATCAGTCACTAGGTAGGAGACAATTTTGCGGCCATCAGATGGGTCAGACAAATCAGGAAAATCAGAGGAGAAAAGATGGTCGTTGATCATGTCCCAAATACAAAAAGACGTAAAAGAGGGGTCTGACAGAGATTATTTGTAAACTTTAGGAAAATCATTCAAATAGATGAAATAATTAATGTTTGAGGGCTTTCAAAATGTGTTTTCTTTCCCTAATTAGTTGATGGTTCAAACAAGGTGCAAATAAAGCCAAATTTTGCAACTGGATTAATTAGAACATGTACAGTCTGATTTTATATTTAGTTTCCACTTTTGGAGTCATTGAACATATTATTAAATATGTTGGAGAAAAACTTATATTTTCTTTTCTAAATGAAATTAGGATAGTTATTATTGATCAAATAATGTGAAACTTGGCATCCAAGCTAACTAGGACCCAAAGATCATGATTGTTCCAGTATATTTGGGTTTTAGAATTTCCTTTTGGGAGTTATATCACAATTTTAGTTTAGGAAAAATATCCTCATATATATTGACAATCTTCAATTAGAGTCTCGTTAACTTCACATTGTTGCCAAAAGAGTTATCTTATATGGTTATGCATGAAATCCCATATTTTACTTGTTTAATGTATTTATTCCATTAATTCTACTTTACTTGGGTGTTTGCACATGAATATTCTAATGGTTATTCTAATACATGTTTTAGGTACATCATTCCTCTTATTTAACCATTATGATAATATTAGTTAACAAAGAAAATAACATATTTCATGTGCCTACTTACATGTCGGTACATAATTAAGTTATTATGTAAATATGAGTGCATTATGATGCATATTTCCAATTAACTTGTTATGTTCATTTAAGGTATAACTTTATCCTTGTTTTGTCAAATCTAAGGAACCAAGCATACCAATCCATGAGACTAGGATTACTAGAGTCAAGATGCTAGGTTTGGGTATGTTACACTTTTCTATCTCTTCCTAGAGGTTGACTTATGTGAGAAATTATGTGATGATATGGATCTTGTGGTCATCTTATTTTATTGGACATTCTTGTTGGATCCTTAATTCACCTTATTCCTGGTGGAACCGTAATTTTCAAGTTGTAGACTTTTGTGATCCTAGGAAGTATCTTAATTATGGAAAAGTTTAAATGCTTATTTATGGGTCCTTTGACCCCATTGATATCATTTGGATGATGTCATCCTTTATTGGAACATGACTATACTTTATACTACATGTCCTCTTTGGATGTGTGATTGGCTAGTCATAACTAGAAGTAGTTGTTGACCTAACCGTTATACAGTGTCCATATTTTGATGATTACTCAACCATTCCATTCATATGTATCTAATATATCTATTTAAGATTTGATTTCAGGTATTAGGTACACAAAAAGGATAAATTCAATCAAGCCCCAGCTTGACCAAATACAAGCCAAAGTTAATGCAAATGCACTTTTGTGGAACATGCCCTAAAACCCTTAGGATAATTTTTGTAATCATTTGTATTGATGTTATGACTTGTAATTAAGATGAGGCAAAAACCAGGAGAACATAATATGAATGTTTAAGAACTATAATGAAAAATTTCTAGGATTCCTTATAGGGAGTTTTTTCGGCCGAGTTTCATCCTTGATAAACTCAATTGACATCCTTGATGGATTTTGGAAATTGCTAGCATCGACCGAGTTTCATCTGGATAAACTTGACCGACACCCTACATTGACCAAATCAAATTTAACTTGTCAGCCGAGTTTCATCTGGGATAAACCTGATCGACACTTCAAATTTGCTTTGCTGCATAGTACTATCAGTCAAGTGTGCTTTATTAAAAGTTAGCTGGTCATGTTGTATGAAATGTGCAGAAAAAGTCTTTGTAGTCGTTGGATCATTGCAAACATCAAAAGTAGATCCTTTGCAACACCGAAAATGACTAGAATTCATTCCCAAGTGCTTACACTGGCTAGTAGACATTTTCAAGTATAAATAGAGACCCTTAGGCTTCATCCCAAGTTTTCTTCTTATGCTCCTAGCTATAATTGAGTGGATTTGTCTAGTAAGAGCCCATTTCTCTCTCTTTCTTACTAATCAAAATGTCTATCTAAGTGAGATAGGTTATTTGTGAGAAATCTACTTGTAATAATTATGAAGCTCTCAAATATTCCCTTTCCCAATCCCTTTCTTCAAGCAAAGTTGGTCAAAGCATCTCCTTGGTGAAGGAGAAGGTGAAGGCTGAAGATCCTTGAGAAGAGCGGGTGATTCCTTCAAGGTGGAAGACTTTTTGCAAGAGGGGATCTCCTTTGTGAAGGTGTCTAGCTTGTTGAAAAAGTGAGTAAGCCATTGTAGAGGTTGAAGAATCTTGCTCAAAAGATAGGTATGACCTTGTAAGGTTTATTGTCTCCTTTTCATCCTTAAAAAGGAAGGCTTGGTATTATTTCCCTATAAAAGGAAGGTCTTATTGTATGTCTTATAATGGAATATATGTATGAAATGGTTGTGAAATCCTAGAGGTTGACCTCTTTAGGTAGTGGATGTACACTCTCCTAGTTCGGAGTTTGGACCCACTATACATAGCTTGTTCTATATCTCATTATGTTTAGTTGCAAATCAAATTCCATATTTTTTATTTTATCCCTTGAAGTATTTTAAAGGCCTAATGAATATTTCTTTAGTGTTTAGGCTCTATTCAACCCCCCTCCCTTTTAGAGCTCATTGATCCAACAAGTGGTATCAGAGCCACAGTCTTCTCTGATAATATATCCCACGAGATGATAAGATGGGTGAAAACCTTCTTGAGTATCTCAACTTGGAGGGTGGATTCTCCATGAGACCTCAAATATTCCATGGCACAAACTTCCTCTATTAGAAGCAAAGGATACAGTTCTACTTGCAAGGAATGAACTATGACGCGTGGAAAGTGGTCATCCTAGCCTACAAGGAGCCAGTAGGATATGTAGTTACTTGGGATGAAGCTACATTAAAAAGGCCCTGATGAATGCAAAGGCTATTAGCATCATTTATGCAACCACACTCCTTCTGAATTCAACCAGATCTCCTCTTGGAATGCCTCCTATGAGATATGGAACAAACTTTACATCACCTATGAAGGGACCAAGCAAGTCAAGGAGTCTAAGGTATACATACTCAAGGATCTCCTTGAGAACTTCAAGATGGGCAAGAAAGAGGGAGTCGTTGAGTTGTACTCAAGACTCAACACCATCGTGATGGATTTTCTTCTTTGGGCCAACCAATGGATCAAGGAACTATAAACTCTAACATCCTTAGGACTCTTCCTAAGAGGTGGAAATACAAGGTGACCTCCATTGAAGAAACAAGAAGCCTTGGTGATATTACTACCGAAGAGCACATTGGGAACCTGCAAGCCTATGAGCCTAGACTTGATAAGAAAGAAGAAGAAGAAAATCTTGAAGAAAAGGAGTCAAGGAAGATGAAGGAAAAGGTAATGAACCAAAATTTTGAATGTTACCCTATTCCATGATTAGAAGTCTAGTAATATTTGTTTCTTAGATTTGATCAAACAAGGGTAAAAATTAAAACATATTTACATAATAACTTAATTATGTGACAGTAAGTAAATAAAATCATAAAATATGTTACATACATTTTTAATAACATAATGGCTAAATAAAAATGAATAATATGATTTAGAGTAACAATTGGTAATTCCATGTCCATAAATATAATAATGTTCTATTATTTAAATAAGTATGGAATTAATAGTCTGAATACGTTAAATGTGGAATATTGTGCAAAAGAATATAAGATAGCACTTTTGATAAGAATATGAAGATAATAACATTTAATTCAATGAATTTTGATAATAAAGATATAATATTTTGATAAATATAATGGTAATGAGACAAGTATCAAAATAGAGCCATAACTCACAAAAGGAAATCCCAAAATAAAAATATAATAGTGAAATTGTGTTCTTTGGGTCCAATTGCCTTGGGAGCCAAGTTTCACATTATTTGCATAACGATAAATAACTTGATTCTATTTGGGAAAAAAAGGAATAAGAGCCAAAATATTAAATAAATTACTAAAAGTCTTCAAATTGGAAATAAACCTCAATCTCAAAATCTACATACCAAAACTAATAAAATGTGAATTTTCATCTTATTTGGACAAACTAATATATGCTAGTGTAGTTTAGGATAGGGATGTAAAGAAAATCCCAAAACATTAAATAACATGTTAAATAACCCCAAAAGGGGAAATTAATTGTAAAATCATAAGCCTCATGTTTGAGTTTACTTATAGGATAAGTTTCATATTTTTTAGAGTTTCTAGATGCCTCAAATTCATTAAGGAAGTAAAATGTGTGATATAATCTAAAAGAATTAGCTGATACAATAAATGACTTCAATAGTGGAATCTAGTAAGGAAAGTAATTTTATCCTTTTTATTGGCCATAGAAGTTGATTTCTTATTGATGAAAAAATTAACCATTGTTGGGAAACTTAAGTTGTTATTTCTTAGAAGAATTATAATAAAATTCTAAGTAGACATTTGAATTAAATGCAATATATGAATTGTTGTGGTTTGGAGTAATATGTAACAATATAACTAAACTTAGTTTCTACTCTATAAAATGTATTTAAATAATTATTTTATGATTCAATAAACAAACCTAAGAATACTTACAAAATATATATTATGATTACAAATATATGAATTTATGCTAACAATATGCATAAACGTCTAATTCAATATTAACAGTGAATTTGTCTTGTCTTTGACTAATAAATAGATTTACAAAAACTAGTGCATCACTTGCGATAAATGTGTGAAATTGTTCATCATAAAAAATTCCAATAAAATTTTCATCTCTGGATATGGTGATTGTATATGGAATTTGATGACATTGCCCCATTTAATAAAATATATGAATTTCACAAAAATAACTAATGTGTTATCTCTCTTATATATAAATGGTATGTAGGTAGGATTATCTGGCCACTACACTAAGGTTTTTGTCCTCTTGTGATATATTATATTTGGGGCACTGAGGTTTTAGTCCTCCTATCGCAGCACTGAGCTTTAAGTCCTCCTACCGCTACACTAAAGTTTTAGTCCTCATGTGATATGTTATATTTTGGGAACTGAGGTTTTAGTCCTCCTAGATGGCACTAAGTGTTGGTATGTATGCCCAGAGAGCCAATCATATGATGATTGGAATGAGGCTTTAGATACTTGATTTTATAAATCATAAAGGAAATTCCATCTATTATGTTTGTCTCAGTCTTGAGATGATAACACAACTGTAAGTAGATATCTAGAGAATGATGATACTCGATGTAGTATGTCTTCAAGTACGTGACTTGGAGGATGAGATCATATGAATGATAAGAGTTCATACATTCTTATTATGTCCCTAGTCGGCTGTTACTATAGAAGCAAAATAGACAATAGTAATACATAAGACTAGAGTGTGTGTTGATTGATGATAGAGTCTCATTAGTCATGATATGGGATATCAAGTCAATCACACAGATACATGTTAGTGAACAGTGTGTCAGACAGACCCACCATGAGAGTGATACATGGAAACCATGAAATGGTAGTAAGAATCATCTCTAATAGTGATGATGGTGATTGTGGTTCTTAGACCTAAAATCAAAACACTTATCACATGTCGTTGGGTACACTTTGACATCATCAAATGCATTCTTGAAACATGGGTTGTTATAACGGTGATGATTGGGTGACTTAGACACATGGGGATTGATTGTGACTGATAGAGACGGGATTTGTCCCTCCTACTGGAGATTGATATCCAGGGCCCCGTCATAAGCGAGACTAAGAGTGTATAGTCATACCCATGTGAATCAATATATGATATGTGAACTCACATGCATCTCAAATAGTTTGTTCTAGTTCAAGGAACATGGATAGAAAGTTGATAGGATGATGATTCCATGCCTTGAGTTCAATCTGAATACTAGAGATAAAGGAACTATATGATCATGGCATTACTATTCACTAATTATAAGTTGAAGTTGTTCTCCAACTTTCCAAATTACTTGGGTAGCAATGATGTGCGACTAGGCACCACTCTTTGCATGTGATGTCATAAGTTGTTAAGGACTTTCACTGCCAACGTAATTCTGGACCAATAGGGTCACTCACATAGGATACATTTGGATTAAAGGAGTATATTCATGAATGATGTTTAGATTGGATGATAAAGGTGCTTAGGTATACAATTAAATAATATATCAACTGACTGGACTTAGAATCATTAAGTTCAAGTGTTGGACTGGCTGATTTTGAGTGTTAGGTTCATTGGAATTTATTACTAAAGTATTTAGGTATTCCATTCACGCACCAACAGTTGATTGCACTGCCAAATGGTCGTCTCAAGTGTTGAGATGGGTGTATGGCATGCCAAACGGCCATCTCATGTGTTGAGATGGGCGTTTGGTTTGTCACGTTGGTTGGAATGAAGTTGGCTGCCCAAACAGAGGTGAATCAATTGGGTTGGCTCACTAGACGACTGTCTGGGTGAGCGATACAATTGTCTCGTATGTGTGAGATCGATCAGTTAGGCTGGGGAAGGTTCTAGGTACTTTCCCAAATTTGTTTGGATTGCATAATACTTGTTGTGTAAGAAAAATTGATGTTTAACATTAATTAGAAGTGAATTTCCAATTTTGTGTGCAAACTGGATTACAGAAGCACGAGACAACTGTTTCGCAGTGCGGGCGGGCGACCGCCTAGGCGATCGTCAGTTTCAGGAAGACGATGGCGATGGGGACCCTTCCTCCGGTCCTCCTGGCACAGTGATGCTTGGCTCCTCAGGATTGTCTCTCAATTTTGTCTCGCATGGCCAACAGATGTCCGTCCATACTCAAGCGGCCACCCCTGCTAATGGCACCACGTCCATGGATTGCGACGTACACGTCACCTCTGTAGCTTTCCCCCCTGTCGGGCCAAGGAGAACCGACCGCTGACCCCCAGAGCAACTTTAAGTTGTCCTACAAGGACACGGTCACCCAAAGTTCACGCGACAATCCAAGAAACTTCATCCAGATTGATGCAGACGAGAACGGAACCAAGTTGCTATCTTCAGACATTGAGATCACTTCCGAAGACGGCTTCCCTGCCTTCTGCCTCTGCCAAGAAGCCCTAGAAGACCTTCTGAAATTGTGGCAGTTCTCTGTGGTTGTCAAGCTTCTTCCAAGAGAGATCGGGTATCTCACACTAAGAGATAGAATTAAAGCCATGTGGAAACTGGTGGGGGGTTTCAATCTAATCGACGTAGCGAACGACTACTATATCGTTCAACTGCAAGCGGAAGATGACTATATAAGCGCGATGGTGGGTGGACCTTGGCCGATCTTTGGCTCCTACTTAATAGTCCAACGATGGTCTCCCGCGTTCTCTCCAGACAGAGCCTCGCCCCCAAGTATCATGGCTTGGGTTCGTATCCCTAACCTACCTGTCACGCCCCAATCTCACATTAACCACAAACCACGAGATTAAGACGCGACAGGATGGGATTTACACATAAGCCAGTCACTCTTCACTTTTTTAAAACCTTTTAAAGAGATTAATAGGATAATCCGATTTATGCTGTAAAATGAAACTAAACAAATTTGCGGAAGCATCTTTATTAACTGAATAGCAATATACGCAGAATCTACAACATATTACATTGTTTGACATAAATAAAGCATAACAGAATATTTACATCTTTAAAGACATTCTCTCTCTCACTCACACCTTGTCCCGAGGATCGAGGGGAATGGACTAAGAGACCTCTAACTTCTAACTACGAACCTTCTATTGACTAGACGTTAGGATGAATCGATCCTTCTGATTTCCTGCTGCTGACGATAACCTGAAAATGTTTTGAGTAGAGGTATGAGCCTACTCGCTCAGTGAATAGCATTTCACTTAGCTATCACTAAACAACTCATCAGGTTTATAAACTGAAAATAAACATATATGCAGAACTAAGCACGACAGTTCTAATATCATAGCAAACATACAGATAGTAACCACATTTCTAAGCATCAACAGGTATTTCAGGTAAATAAACAGTTATATAAATTTACTGTGAACCTACATGATTATTTATTCATTTTATTATTATGCCCTAAATATATGCAGTGTACTCTGCATATAAAGATCCGCAGCAAGTTCATGCTACGGTCCCACCGTACAAGACTTAGCGACACACCCGGGAAATGCTAAGTCTGACTGCTGTCCTGGTCTGCTACAGGACTCTCAGGCTCACACGGCCTCACTGCACTCTCAAAAGAGTGTACTCTAGACTCCTCCTTTAACCTGAGCACACAGGCGGAGAGTCTCACAGGGTTACCTTCGCGACACACGCACGAATGGTGTTAGATAACCGTGTTTTCTTTTCTTTTCCCAGTGCCACCGTGACACACGCACGGATTATTGTTAAACACTGCTTTTCTGCACTCGTGCCACCGTGACACACGCACGGATTATTGTTGAACACGAGTCACCGACCATCTAGACACACGCTAGGTAGGTCGTTTCACCCCAAGGTGCAGACCTCACGAGGGGTTCTACGGCGTTAGGGCATCTAGGTCTATACTTGATTAACAAATAAACATTTAAACAGGAATAACACATTTCATGCATTTTGCACAATCTAAACATCACAAAAGCACATATATATAATTATCATAATTAAACATGATTCAGAATCATTTATCCAGTTTCAATGCTAAACAATTATATTTAAAATCAGTAAATACATTGCAATAATAATACAGGAAATCTCATCATTTTCATTAAGTATATCACGTAGTTCGATTCTAATGAATCTAACATTCTCTATTGTTTAGACAATAAACAAATAACATGAAAATTACATTCCATACATAATGCACAATCTGAACATCACAAGAAGCGCATATATAACCTTTATCGAAATTAAACACGAATCAGAATCATTTATCCAGTTTCTATGTTAAACGTCTATTTTGAAATCAGTAAATACATTGCAACTATAGTACAGGAAATTGCATCATTTCACTAGGCATATTAAGAAATTCAATTCCAATGAATCTAATATACTCTATTTTGTATACTACACTGTTTAAAGGTTATACCATTTGATTCAAAAGCAATTAAGCATTTAAATTGAGTTAAATACTGATTTCTAAATGAACTACTACTCACATTCAACAAACTACTCAACCGGTATAAAAGCATTCTCAGAGCTAGTCAAATATCTAAATTATCCTAAACATACACAACACTATTTGTATTCAAGTAATTGTATCAAGCACTTTTGGTTTCCATTGCACCAAATAAAATCATTGAACTGTTCTACACTGATCAGAAGCTATTATATATCATGTATAATCATACAGAAACAATTTATAAAATAAAATTCAAGTTTCATCAGATATCGATAAAACGCCTGATAACCACTGATATCAGTGCAAAAATGCATAATTTACCGAAAAATTCCAACGAAGGAGTTAAATGATGATAACTAAATGAACTCCTACTCACAGTAATCTGGACTGTCCGAATTTGTCCGGAGATGTTTCTAGGGGGTTGTCTTCAACCTCCAAATAGCCCCAATTTGAACCTGCATTAATCCAACAGAACCATGCTCACTCTTACAGGTTGAAATCCGACTCAGTTGGGTGCTGTTCGTGGCTATTAGCTGCAAGTGAGCAACGCTCTCAATATATATTTACCCACATGTAACATAAGTAGCAAGATCCCACGAAACCCCATTTATAAGTAGGAAAGCTGGATCCATCCCAAAATATCTAAAATGTAGATGTATTGATGGTATCGGTTTGTTACGTGAGACGCAAACAGCCAAATACAGCAAATCGAGATTATACATTATGAGGTCTCAAAAGAAAGGAAAGTACAAGTAAATCGAGCATCATAGTGGACTGAAATTAAGTCGATGAAGCAGATCGGTGACGACAAACACAACCAACAGCAGTAGTCAGACTGAGATTGAATCGCATAGCTTTAACTTCGTTAAAAGCAAAACAAGGAATCTATGATGCAAGTAGTCAAAACATGTTAACCAAGGAAAACAAAGTAATCGTCGGCAAAAAAAGGGGGTTTTCATACGCTTGCCACTGCCAAGGATATGGTTTACGGGCCTCTCACTGTCGAAGAGCCGGAAGATCTTGGATTCGTGGCTGGAACTTGGCTAGGAGTTGCAGCTTCAAGCTTGAACCTTTGAATCGGAGCTCAAAGTAGCTCCTCGGCTGCTAGGTGCCCAAGACGGCACCCTATTGCTGCTGTAAATCGCAGCTACGGCTGCTGTAGGTGCCGCTTGCCAAGCTGCAGGTAACCGCTAGCCAAGGAAGGAAGTAGGGGAAGAGGAAGAGAGGTAGAAGAAGAAGAAGAAAAGTAGAGAAGGAAGAGGAGCTGTTGAGAACGGAGATCTGATGCTCTGTTCTGAAAATCGCCCGATCGGCCCTATCTGGCTACAGCCGCTTCAAGCGGTTACTTACTGGAATCGAGAACAGATAAGGAAGAAGGAAACGTTGGGGTTAATAAGCTAATAATTGGGTAAATTGCAAAATCAACCCAAGAACTCAAAAGTGTCATAACGTTCGGCTCGTATGTCCAAATTGGATGATTTCTTTTGCATCCTTTCAAGCACGAACTTCTCTACCTACTCAAGGCATGAAAGCATACTAATTAGACTGTTTTATTGGTTCAAAATTCCAATTGCATCCAATTATTACTTTACTCAAATTAATCATCTTAATTATGCACTAATTAATCTTATGTGCTTGATTCAACAAAATTAAGTTATTAACGCACTAACCACCTCATAAGCACATAAGTTAACTCAAATAACTTTAATTAGGCTCAAATCATAATGCTTACCAATAAGCTTTAAAACGGGTCATAACACTACCGATCCACCTTTACCAAGAAGTGCTTCTGAAAGAGATTGGTAATCGCCTAGGGAAAACCATTAAAGTCACCATGCTTCAGAGAAGGGGTCAGTTCGCGTGCTTAGTGGTGGAACTCAACATGGAGTTACCACTGGTTCTGGCGATCTGGGTGGATGGTCTCCGCTATAAGGTGGAGTACGAGAATATACCTTACATTTTTCTCCACTGCGGAAGAGCAGGCCACGTAGAAAAGGATTGCAAGAAGAAGATAGAAGAGGAGAACACGGCCAGAAGGGCGAGTGTGGAGTCGGGATCCCTCATCCCTACCCCCACACCGCAACAAATGGCAGGCTTCTCCGAGGACATCCATGCCAAGCCGGTAGTGCGGAAGCCGAGGAAGCGACATACCTTGCAACCACAACGGAAGATGTCCCCAGGACACAACAGATTCCAAGGCCTAGAGGTAGAACCGGAGGAAGAGGGAGAGGTCCAAGAAATCATTGACACAGACAAAGTTGCAGAGCGCATCGCTGGTGGAGGAGGCGACGGCATCGACTGGAGACTAAGGAAGAATAACTACAGATCTACCCGGTCTCAGGGAATTTCAATTTCCACCCGCTCACAGCCCCCCCCCAAGCCATGCGTCCCCAGAACCCTGAACCCTCTCCGCCCTCCACCCCCCCTTCGGACCACACCGTAGCTCGCCCCTCATGCGATGAGGTCCTTCAAGGACGCTCCACGCAATCCCACCCTTTCATCTCCACCCAGTTTAGCATGGGCACCATGAATTCGTCCTATGTGCCTTACAGAAGCCCAGCCAAATCCTCCACTGGAATTCATCTCCGGAACAAGAAGGTGATCCACACGGGGGACCCTGTACGAGCCTCCACCAGGAAAAGGGGGAAACAATCACACCTCCAAGATTTAGAGCAGGTCACGCAGGAGATGGGGTCCTCTACCCTAGAAGAAGGTAACCAATGAAGGTCATGAGTTGGAACGTTCAGGGTATCAATCACGACGATACCCAGAACAATTTGAAGAATCTTGTCAACAGATATAACATTTCTGTAGTAGGCATCTATGAACCTCGCTGCAGCAGGAGCAAAGCCACCTCAATCATCAATAAGTTGGGCTTTCGACACTCTCACAGGGTTGAGGCAGTAGGGTTTGCAGGAGGTATCTGGGTCCTATGGAAGACAGGCACCCAAGTTGATGTTCTCTTCTCCCATAAGCAATTTATTCACTGTCGCATTAACAACATCTTCCTCTGCACCTTCGTTTATGGAGGCACCACAAGGGGTAGCAGGAAATTCCTCTGGCATCACCTCCACCTTCTCGCCTCTGACATCACCATGCCTTGGGTAGTGGTGGGGGATTTCAATGTGGTTATGTTCCAATCAGAGAAATTTGGCAGTAACTCCTTTGAAAAAGCAAACAGCAATGATTTCATTGAAGCCGCAGCCGCCTGCAACCTCCATAACCTCAGCACCAATGGCCCTCGCACTACATTCAGGAGAAGTCTCCTTCATGAGAAACTGGATAGAGTGCTTGGCAATGGTCATTGGCTCGATCTCACAATGTCATCTCCTATTTTAGTCCTTGAAAGGAACAATTCGGACCACGCCCCTATCCTGATCACTCACGACGATCCTCAACATAAAAAACGCCCCTTTCATGGTACAGCAGCCAGCTGGTCCGTGACAGAGGGATTCGATACTTTCCTGTAAAGCAACTGCACCCCATAGCTTCCTTTGGTGAGGCAGGCTCAGGGTTTCTGAGGAAGGCTGCTCAGTGGGCCGTGAAGAAGAAGAAAGAAGATAGAAGAAGGAAAGATAGAATTGGGAACACAATCCGTTGGAACCAATTCCAACTGGCTCTTAACTTGGATTACAATCATGCTAAAGATACTATGGAGCTAAAATGCCAATTGAATGAGATTCTTCGAAGGGAAGAACTGGACTGGCAACAGAAGGCTCAATGTTCCTGGGTCAAGCTTGGTGACAACAACACGAAGTTTTTTCACTCTATTGTCAAAACGAGACGAAGCATGAACAAGATCACACGTCTGAAAGACCCTAATGGCAACTGGTTTGAAGAAGGTATGGATCTCAACAACCTTATCTTGTCCTTCTTCTCTGACGTCTATCAGGAAACGTCGCCCAACCACCGCCACCTCTCTAGTGGTTCCTTCATCGGCAACTTTGCCTCTCCTAGTGCGGAAGCCTTGGAGGTATTGGCTCGAGCCCCAGACAGCGACGAGATAAAGCGCTTTCTCGACTCTATGGTGCCTCTGCAGGCTCCGGGTCCTGATGGCATATCTGCATCCTTCATCCAGAAGCACTGGACGACGCTAAAACAACAGGTCTGCAACCTCGTGCAAGGCCCCTTTGCAGGTCATCCCATAGAGCCGGGTAGCACGAATTTGAGTTTGATTCTCATTCCCAAGGTGCCACATCCGGAATCCTGCTCGCAACTACGGTCGATATCTTTGAATAACGTTTGTTCGAAGCTCCTGTCTAAGGTCATTGCCAACAGACTAAAACCATTCCTATCCGCATGGATTTCACCCTACCAATCCAGCTTCGTGCATGTATGGAAGATCGGAGACAATGTTGTTCTCGTCCAAGAGATCATCCACTCTATGGAATCTAAACAAAACAAGAAGCATACCTGCGCCATCAAGCTTGATCTCATGAAAGCCTTCGACAAACTTAGTTGGCCCTTCATTGCTGATACCCTCTTCAGAACACACATTCCCAGCAATCTCGTCCACATAATTATGCAGATAATCACCTCTGGAACGACTTCAATCCTATGGAATGGGGAAGACATTGGATCCTTCAAACTGCCATGTGGGGTGAAGCAGGGAGATCCCCTCTCTCCCTACCTCTTCGTCCTTTGCCTTGAGCGCCTGAGTCAATTAATCGAAGACGAACTCTCACTGGGTCTCTGGAAGCCTGTTCGTTTAACCAGACAAAAGCTTGCCTTCACCCACGTCTGTTTCACAGACGATATCATCCTCTTTGGGGAAGCTTCTTCTCGCCAAGCTACCACTATCAATAGGTGTCTTCACCGTTTCGGCCAAGCATCCGGTCAAGTCCTATCACATGGCAAATCTTTGATCTTCTTCTCCTCGAGCACACCGTGGCACATTCGAGCAGCTATTAGTAGAGTCTTAGATATCAAGGAAACTTCTGACCTAGGACGTCACCTAGGTATTCCGATCATCCACAAAAGGAAAAGCAAGTCCCATTATCAATATCTACTCGACAAGATCTGCACACAGATCAACTCTTGGCAGAACAGATTTTTATCTATGGCTGGTACAGTCACCTTGGCGAAATCCGTTCTCTCCTCCCACCCGTGCTACACTATGCAATCCACCCTTCTCCCGGCCTCTATCTCTGACAGAATCGATCAATTGATTCATAATTTTATCTGGAGCGGCACGCAAGACTCCAAGAAGATGCACCTGGTTTCCTGGAAATATATAATCAAGCCTCCTCATAGAGGTGGCCTCGGCGTGCGATCGGCGGCAGGCTCTAACAAAGGGATCCTATCAAAACTTGCTTGGGAGTATATCCAACAAGGCCCGGCGCCTTGGACGAAGCTTATGAAGGCCAAATATGGATGACAAAGCACTGGTTCTACCTATGGCTCGCACACCTGGAGGGGAATTCGTACCTTGTTGCCTCTCATTCTGAATAACTCATCCATGACCGCTATCTCCGGTGATCAAACAAATGTCTGGACTGACCATTGGGTTGGCGACGGAGTCATCCCTACCCTTAGAGCAAACCTAACGATTCCAGAGGAAATTAGAGACATGACGGTATCATGCCTATTATCTGACTCTGGCGAGTGGGACATGAGCTTCATTAACTACTGGTTCGATGACCAGTCAACACGAGCCATTGCTCTTACGCTGCCCCTGTGCCCTGCCTACGGCGAGGACCGAAGAATATGGCTACCTTCCACAGAAGGTGCTTTCTCCTCCAACTCAGCATATAAGATCATTATGAACTTCACCGAATCTGCCAGCACTGACTGCTACGACTCTATATGGAGCTTGAAGACTCAACAACGTATTAAGACTACCTTGTGGTTAATTCATCATGAAAAGCTCCTCACAAATGATCTAAGGGTTAGGCACCACCTCACTCTAGACCCATCGTGTGAGAAGTGCCAGGGCCCTCTAGAGAATACGCTCCATGCCATTAGGGATTGCCCATAGGCGAAGGCAGTGTGGTCCCTTTTGGTACCTCCTGAAGCAACATTGTTCTTTTCTCTAGATTCTATCAAGGATTGGATTTCATACAGCTTGAAGACCCTCAAAAAGATTCCCAATTGGGATGTTTGCTTTGCTACATCCTACTGGTGGCTCTGGAAAACCAGGAATCTTCACATTTTTTAGAAAATATCTCTTCCTTCTCATGTGGTAGTTACTCAATGCAGAGCGGAGACGATCACGGCTTCCCAAGCTTTCTCGCTTCCCCTTTCACTTTCCTCTGAGCCATCCTCGACCACTAGAAACTTTCCTATTACTCCTCGGTCCTTCATCATCCATGTAGACACGGCAATCAACAAGGAGGCAGGTATGTGTGCTACCAGTCTGATCGTTAGAGATCGGCAAGGTACCTGGCTTCATGCTCAAGCTCAAAGGTCTCCTGGCACAGATCCTATGCGAGGGGAATTGATGGCCATTAGAGCAGCTCTTCTGTACGTGAAACAAGCAGGTATTGGTTCCAGAACTTTGATCATTGATTCACGGAATGTGTCTAATTGGATTGAAGGTCTTGAGGCACCCCCGCTCAGATATGTCCTCCTTTCCAAGGCTATACAGCTCCTTTGTTTGGAAAACCCCCTCTTCAAAGTGGTGTTCCAGAGACGAAGCCAAAATAAGCTAGCAGATTGGTTGGCAAAGCAATGCTTAAAACAACCAGAAGCTTCTTGTTCATTGGCAACCTGCCCGGCCTCTCTTCTTTCTTCTTATCAGGACGATATGCAGTCTTTCTCTAGAAATTTCAATCCTTCCTCGGACACCATGTAATGTTTGTTTACTAGTCACTAGTTTTACAAAAAAAAGGCAAGAAATATTTTTCTATTTATCTTCTTTATTTTGATATTCATATTACTTAATACCCAGTTGGTTAGTCCTTTCCCTTTCTATCGGAAGCTTTTTTTATTCAAAATCATTTATTCTTTATATTTCTCAATCCTGATTTAATATGTTCATACTAGTGTTTATGCCGATATGTCTACTTTTCTCACTTGATGGGGTATACTTCCAACCCCTGGTGTAGGTCAAGGAGAAGATTACCAAGTTGGACCAGGACCTCGTCAAGTTTAGTAGAACCTTTTGGGAGACTTTTTTGAGGTATTTAGATGATCATCTACCAATCCTTTAGTATAATTAGCTTCATATGTATCACATTGTGCGGTGAAGTATATTGACAATATCAAGTTTTGTCATAGTTAGATGTTTTGTATTCTGTTTCTACATTTGGATTCACGATACATAAATGTTGAATAAATTGGTTATCATCCCTTTTACAAAAAAATTGTAACGGTGTTTGATATATGGGATGTTTCCTTTTTATTTAATTTGGTAGGAAGTAGATCCCCTCTCGGGTCCCACTCCATTGAGAAAATGCCTTCAAAGCACAATTCGAGGTCATTTCTCTTCAAAAACAACTTTCTTGTTGAAATACTCCCTCCTCAAGTGATGATGAAGCCCCTAGTGATCATGAAGCTAACTACTCCAAGGGGGAGCACTTCAAAGGAAATTCCTCCTCCTCTTCTACTCAAAGGTACAATGAGTGTGGCCAAAATAGATACTACAAGAATGATTTCCCCAAGGCAAAGGAGTCCTACCATAAGAGCATCTCCAAGAAGGAGGAGGAATATAAGAAGGAAAGAAAGTTCAAGAGGAAGGATAAGAAGGAAAGAAGAAGCAAAGATGCAACCCATGTCGCATGGGAGGATTTTTCTTCTAGTGATTCTAGTTCGGATGAGGGAGAATGCCACCTTGCTCTCATGGCATCAACTAGTAAAGACATAAGTGAGGTAAGTGAGGTAAGATTGAATGATTTATCTAAAGAATATCTCAATGAAATACTTAAATGTTTCCCATTCTTCTTGTTCCAAATGCAAATCTAAGAAGAAAAGGTTAGGAAAAATTATTGATGACTTATATGCTAAAATTGATTTCTTTGAGAAAAATGAGAAAGTCCATCTTGATAGTATAGATTCTTTGCAAGGTAAATTTCTTGAACTTGATTTGTAATATAATGGAGTTGAGGTATAAAATGGTATTTATCTTTAAAACATCAATAGTCTTAAAGAGTAAAACCAAACTTTCCTTAATGAGCTTGTTTTGGTTAAAACTAAAAATGATAAGATTGTTGCCAAGTTCAGTGATCTTAGACATGCTTGTGATGATATTAATGATGAAAATAGAATCTATCTTGATTAGATTACTTTGCTTAGGTCTAAAAATGCTAGATTCCTTGATAAAGTCAATGATCTTTCTTCTAGAACTTTATTGCCTAATAATGAAGTAGCTAGTATAACTCTTGAGAGAGATTCTTACTTGACTAAAGCCCTCTATCTAGAGGTTGACTTGCTTCATGCTCAAGATGATATAGATAGTCTTTCTTCTATTGTTATTATTCTTAGTGATGATAAACGTAAGCTTAGAGCCTCCTTGCAAAAGTTCCTCAAAGGGAAAAAGTCCCTCAATGAACTTTTGGATCACTCTACCAAACAAAATGTTAAAAGTGGTATGGTTTATGAGGAGACCCCCAAAAGAAAGGGCAAGGGTAAGAAAAAGAGAAAGGAACCTCCTATTTTCAATGGAGAGTCATACGTCTCTAAGAACCCTATGGTTTGTGCACATTGCAAGAGAGATGATCATTACTCTACTTAATGTCCTTATAAAGAGAAGGGGACCAACTCAAAGATAAAATGGGTCCCCAAGCTTACTCTGGATCTCAAGGTTTGAATTGGGCATTGACATCTTCCTTCTTGTAGGTAAAAGGAAAATGGATTATTGATAGTGGTTTATCCAAGCATATTACATGTGAGATGAGCCACTTCAAAATTTCACAAAGAAGATAGGAGGATCGATGACTTTCATTGATAACAATAAAGGTAAAGTTATAGATGAGGGTGATGTGTGTGATTCACTATAAATAAAGAATGTTCTTATTGTGGATGTCCTACATCACAATCTTATTAGTGTTAGTCAATTATGTGACAATGGATATCTTATTTTATTTACTTATCATGAATGCTTGCTTCTAGATTCCCTCTCCTACAATGTCATATATAAGGGAAGTGGAAATGGAAATCTTATGTTATTGTTCTTGATTCTCTTAAGCCTATCCTTGGCAAATGTTTTGTTGTTGATAAAAGTGATATATCTTTGTGGAACTGTAGACTTGGTCATGTAAATATGCATCGATTCAAGAAGTTGAGAAAAAAAGAATTAGTTAAAGGACTTCCTTAATTGGACTTTGAGAAGGATGAGATATGCAAACTTTGTATGCAAAGAAAGCAAACCAAATCCTCCTTTAAATCCAAAGGAGTCATTAGTACCAAGATAGCTCTTGAACTTCTTCACATTGATCTATTTGGATAAATGAGAACTCAATCGCTTCATGGTAGAAAGTATTGCCTCATGATCGTCGACAATTTTTCTTGCTTTACTTGGACTTTTTCCTAGCTTCAAAAAGAGATGTTCTCCAAGTTTTCTATACTTTTCGCAAACGAGTTGAAAACTAAGCTTCTTGTCAAATCATCTCTATCTGTAGTGACCATGGAGGAGAATTTAAAAATGAGATTTTTGAAAAATTTTGGGAAGAATCCAGTTATTCGCACAACTTTTCTTCCCATCATACACCTTAACAGAATGGGGTTGTAGAGAGAAAGAAAAGGTTTTTATAGTAAATGGGTAGGACCATGCTTCTAGAGTATGATAATCCAAAGACGTTTTGGGCCAAAGTTGTTAGTACTTCTTGTTTTGTGCAAAACTAGGTTTTAACTCATCCTTCCTTAAAGAAAATGATATTGCATGGTAGAAAGGCCTCCATCATTTCTTTCATGTTTTAAAGACCAAGGATTCTCTCGAAAAGTTTGATGTGAAATCTTGCAAGGCTTTCCTTCTTGGCTATAACACTAATAGTAGAGCATATAGAGTATTTAACATTGAATTTTCTAAAGTATAAGAATATATCAATGTTAAATTTTTTGAAACTATCCCCTCTATTTCCAAGAATATTGTAAATGATGATATTGTAAATGAGGTGATTCCTAGATTAGAAGATCTCAACATCATTGAAAAAGGAAAAGAGATGATAGTAGATATAGAATAGAAAGAAGAAGAAAAGAAGGATCCAACTCCCTGGTTTACTAAAGATCATTCTAAAGAGCTCATCATACGCAATCCTTTAGAAAGGTGAAGACGCGGGCTGCATTCAACAAAGAACAAGCCGACAGAGCCTTCATATCACAACTTGAGCCAAAGAATGTCAAAGAAGCTCTTATAGATGATGAATGGATCTAGCAATGCAAGAGGAGCTAGAGTAGTTTGAGAAGAATGAAGTGTGGACCTTAGTGCCAAGACCAAGTGATAGGAAGATCATTGGCACCAAATGGGTATTTTGAGAACCCATTGCACTAAATGAGATTACTCAAAACATAAAGCACAATCAATCACTAATTAATCGCATGCCCAAAAACATGGGTAAATTAAAACCGATTTCAACGTCAGCACCTGCTCAAAAACATTTGCATAAAAGTCCAACATCTTTATTTTATCCATACTATCCCAAAAATTTGATACAAATGGTTCTATCGCCTTAACCACAAGATATATATACAGGAGAACAATATTCGTATATGCCACACAAACAAGCATTAACATGCTAACAAAAGTCGGATTCATTTGAAACACCATATACAAACTTTTCCTGCCCGGACCTGAGAGTACGGGGATGACTCTAGGACACACTAGACATCTAATCAACTTTTTCAAAGATTCATTACTATAGCTCCTCTTTGCTACCACATATTAATTTTTGTCACTTCTGATTACCTAAAAAGATGTGGCGAACCACAAGGGTGAGACCCATGTCCCAGCAAGAGATATAACCTCCAACAACGTTTATTGATTCCAACATTTTTAGACAATGAGATAGTTTAAGCATTTTAATCATATATAACAAATAAGCTCAACAACATTGATGATTAACAAAATACATAAAGGAGCAGATAATAACTATCATCATTAGCCAGACGATTCTCATATCCCTATTAACATTATAAGGACTCTAGCAGCATGAGCATCTCTAACATCATGAACAAATCTAGTATCACATGCATATCTAACAACATCAGCATGTCTAACAAGTTGAACATATCAACATCATAAGAAGAGCTACAACATAAGCACAACTATCTGGATAAGCATGATTAGCAGTATATGCATCTCTAGTTACAAAGGTGTGGCTAGCATGCTAAACATAACTAACAACATGAGATATCTATCATCATGATTATAATTAGCAGTAGTAGTATAGTTATCAACACAAGCATAGCTAATGTATGTATGCATCTACAATTGTAAGCATATCCACAATCTAAGTAAATCTATTATCTCTTAATTGCACTAAGCATCATCTTTATGTAAAGATAACAAACAAGGGTTATCATCCAATGTCAAATGTCATGTATGACCCTAAACAAATATGCTACATGACTATATTACATCGTTTATTAAGCCCTGAGGAAATTGAGGATACCACACAAAATCCAACTGACCACTGCTAAGTCAAAATCAATGTCATACAAGATCTAGGAAGAGTCGGACTCCTAAGATCTTCTATGCCCCTAGTCATACGGGTTTGCCACGGTGACACATAAGGTCAAGCTACTAACAGCTTGGTCTGTCCTTGGTACCAGTCATGTCACTAGTGAAAGGAGGTGGGTACACATACCCTACCATCCGAGGTACAACAATAGTTTTCCTCCAATCTTGTCACATATATAATCACTGAGACATGACCACAGCCATTCTCAATCACATCATATATATGAGGCATGACCATAGCCATCCTCCACAACCTGCATTGTGGATGACAATGATATATCCTCAACTTGTCACCCCCACATACTCAACAGTATGAACTCTGAGTTTCCCTTAGGAATACTCATATCACCATATGGCAAGATCTGACGCTCATATGGATCTATGGCACAAGGCACTACATGATTAGAGTTTCACTTGATTAGTTATGACAATTGGGTGAATTAAGGCAGCATCAAACAAGTGGACATACAAATCCTAATTCACTTCTAGAAAGCATATAAATATCACAACTTTTAAAAGATATAAAATATGTGGAACATAATTTCTCATCTCATCATCACATGGTACTATTCACTTTCCATTCATGAGACCACACTAGTCATCATACTATCACAAGATATAAATCCTTTTTACAATATCACACGGTATCAACCCTTATCAACACAAGAGGATTACACCTCATTCAGGGCTCAAACATGCCCAATGGTCATTAAGACCATCATACTATCACAGGATATAAATCCTTTTCACAATATCATAGGGTATCAACCCTTATCAACACAAGAGGATTACACCTCATTCTGGGCTCAACCATGCCCAAAGGTCATTAAAACCATCATACTATTCCCTGCAAGATCATCATTATCTGTGCATGCCTTATAACAAGGCTCAACAACATCACTTACATATAATACATCGGATCAACACAATATTGCATTAATGAGCTAGGAGATATTTATAAACAAGCATAGCAGGGTTATATTAACATTAAGAACATTACTTTATTACATCAACATGCAAGGAATCAATATATGGTTAACCCTCATCATATTCATAATGCACATGTTTAGAATAAGAAAGTATTAACCATGTGGCTATGATAACCACCAATTAACATATTAAGGTTATGATCATTTTAAGGAGTTTATTCCATAATCATTCCATCATATAAGAATGTTAAACATGTTAATTCATCTTTATCTATTTGAATTAGAGTTGGGTTCAACAAGATAAATTCTATTAATGTTACTAATCAGCACTTATACCCAAACCCTAACTCATAGCATCCCCATTGGATCATGGATGCATAAGGTGAAGTATCACCATTACATTCCATACCATTCTCAAGTACTAACCCACACATAAATTAAGGTGTAACCATAGGGTTATAGCATACTAGGGTTTCAACAATAGTAACAGAGTACTCCATGATTGTATTAGTCATTCAAGGACTATTCATAGCCAATTACCATCATTTAGTTATATTAATGTTAAGACTATTGGTTGTTTACATAAGTAAACACCTTGAATGAATCCTCTATGATTTTATTGATTTGTGATCTATAAAATTCATCATTTAGCCCTAGACATCCTTTGGTTAATAATAATAAGGGTTCTATTGAGAGTAGGGTAAAACCCACAATCGATTGTTCATTTAAAACAAGCCATCCATTGTCAACAACTAAGCTCCTTAAGTTGATCATATATAGGAAACCATATAAATCACATTATTAGGACCAATATATTACATTAGCCATCATTCCACTTTATTGGAGGAATAAACACGAGATCTTGATCATTGTGTCAAGTTCATATGTTAAAATTATCAATTACAGTATAGGTCCGACCATTGCATCATGTGACCCAATAAACCATTGGTCTAAGGCTTAATTGATGATAAAACTATATTATTAACTCACCATAGGTTTTGGAGACATGATCTGCCATCATGAGTGACTATTAAGTCACCATAGGTTGTTAGATCAGCACTATATTCATTAATCAGCATCAAATATCAAACTAATATCACCATTGATTGATAGCATCATTAGGGTACTTAGTTGTTGATCACTAGGCTTATAATTAGGAAAAAACATGACCTAATGGGTGAACATCAGTTGACACTCTTGGTTACCACCATCAATTGTCATGAAGACAACACCATAGGGTTGTTTCAATGGTACCGTCAACGGGTCATGGGTTTATAGTAGAAATCAGCCTGAAACCCTAAAATTGACCATTAGTTAATAGGTGCTTAGCTCCATAGGATGTCAAAGCAACCTGATCCAAGTCATATTATACCTTAAGAATAATGTACACATGATCACAGGTCATCTAGAACTAAAATCAGAACAGGGAACATTATAAAAATTGAAATCCAAGTCAAACATAGCTTTTTAGTGCATGGATCATCATTTTCAAGCAAGAACATGAGCTAGAAAGCTTATGGTAAGCAATAAATGTGGAGAAAGTTATAGAACTTGCCTATAATTAGAAGATAAACTCTCAAACATAAGAAAACACAAGAAGGTAGGATAGGAAATCCAAGCATAACCAGTGAACTCGTCCATCTAGCACCTTTCTTCATCAAATGAGCAAACCCTAAGCGTAAGGAGGTAGGGTTTTAGATCTTTAGAGCAATTTATACCATAGAATAGAAAGTTTCCGACCTGGAGAAAAGTAGGAGGAAGGATAAAAAAGAAATAAATGGAGGGAATAAGGGGATTCTTACTCTTTTAGGTCAACGTCACTAGAAGGAAGCTTTTCAAACCCTAAAAGGAAGTCAATTGCAACCCTAGATTCTTTTTACAAGAAGATCCCCTCTTTCTTCTTCCTTGGATAGGAAATTCATAGATACATATAGGGAGAATGATTTTCATTGAAGGAGGGCAGTGGTGGAGAAAAAATGGCTCGTTTTGGTGCTTAGGGATAAGTATATGAAACTTTAAGATAAAGAAAAAGAAAACGTTGAAGTTCTAGTATCTTTCCAAGTGTCCATGTCCTTAAACTATTAATAATATACAATAACACACACAAGAAGATCCCCCATCGTCCATAGATACATTCTTATCCCTCGTTTCTTGAATTTTCAAGAAAAATAAATAATTCATTAGTTGATAGCTACTAAAGGCATCCCATCCTTGAAGGGGTAAACCCTAAAATACCCTTGGAGAAAACACCTTCAACCCAAGGTATGAATAGATGAACCATGTTTCAAAAAGATCAAGAATGATGAGAGAATATCCAAGGAACATAATTCAAGTGATAAATTGCAAATAAAACATCTCAATTGGGTAAATTGTATAAAAGTCCAAAATGTGCTTAACTTGCTCAAACAATGTCCAAATTGGACCAAATTTGAAACTTAAGCTTGTATTATGATTTCAAAGCATATAACAAGTTTAGATTAGGGTTATGAGAATCAAATTATGATAATTAATCTTATTCAAATCATTAAGCAAGTTTAGGGGCCTTACAACTATAAACCCCTAATAGGGATTTCACACCCAAAATCCAAGGTAAACAAAGATGGGTACTTCCTTTGCACCTCATTATATTAACTTCACATGGTTACTTGCATATCATGGTGATGTCACATCAATCATACATATCACATCTTCGGTCAGAACAAAAACCCCCACATAAGAAGACATTTGCAAATATGGAACATTGAAACTTGTTGTGCCACCTGTACAAATCTAATAGAAACTTTCAACTTTTTAAATTCTAGCTATCATCCTAAAATTATATCTATTGTATCAACAAACCATATATCTATGATAGTGGTCTTTCCCAACTATCACTAGACCATACACAACATTATAGAGTCACTTTTGTTTTTCCTTCCAAACAACATTTATAGGGTCATCATCAACTCTCTCTCTCTCTACGAGAGAGGAATACTTGGAATGCCCATTTAAATAAACATCTCCAACCTTCACATATTTCTCATATTGTTAATACATCTTGGATACTAGGATTTATTACCTTGGTATCCACCTCATGTTCTATAAGAAACTCACATCATTATCTCATCCACTTTTACCAACATAACAAATATTATAACGACCCCACCTCCCGGTAACCCCCAATTAAGGGAGACCCGAAGGTCAGAGCCGTTATTCAATTAACAGGATCAAATGTTCAACAAATAATCAATTATAATTATGAAATTCTACTAACTAAACTGAAATTTGGTAGAAAAATAAAAACTTTGTTTACCTTTTTAAAACTTTGGAAATCTATCTATCCACCGCTTGAATTATTCTATCTAATCCTCCTTGCACTTTATATCTTAATTTTCACAATGTGTCACTTTACTATTTGTGCTTTCAGGATGACACCTAAAATGCCGACAAACAAAATGTCGGTCACCAATTGCTGGTATGTGGAAGCAACCAAAATTTCACAATTAAGTCTAGCAATTTAAATATTGCAATCAAGGTATTTAGCAAGTCAAATTGCATTTTTCCATGTGACATTCCCCACTGCTTTTTCCCTAACCCTAGAATTACCCCCTTTAGGGTATCTCTTTTTCCATCGACTTAAGGCCACCTTCTCAATCCCGAGCTTGGTGTCTGGGAGTCACCTCTCATGGTGATCCATAGTCATGCATCATAGACCACCTTCTCATTCTCAAGCTTGGTGTCTGGGGTCACCTCTCAAGGTGTCCATTGGTCTACCCTCCTGGGCCTGACCTTTATGGCACCTTCCATCAGGGTGGCATGTAGGTGTGGGAATACACATTTATATTAAGTTGTGATAATCATAGTCACTTTATAATTGCAATATGAATATCCAAACTATTTAGTTGCATTCAATGTGATTAAACATCTGGGAATCCATCGGGAAACTAAAGTGATTATTCATAATTAACCACATACTTGTTAAGCAGACTTGAATGCAGAAATAACCAATCAATCAGGAATCAAGCAAGCACACACACAATTATTCCTAAAAAAGGCATCCAATTTCTCTATCATTAATCACGTCATCTTGATCCATTAATCATACTTGTTTCCTAGGTTATTTGCCCTTTTTAGGGTTTTAAGCATAATTAGGGTTCCACTTCATCTTTATTAGTTTAAACCCTAATTTCACAAAATTAATTACAAACTCTAACTATTTCATTTTTCTTTTTACAAAAGATTCTAAATTCATCTTTTAGCAACAGGAAACCCTAATTTCAGATTATAAGCACCTTTCTTTTCTTTATCTCTAATTTAGGGTTTCTAAACATATTAATCAAAATATTAGGTTAAAAACCCTAAACCTTTCAATTCTATCATCAAAATAGGTTAAAAACCATATTTAACATTAACCAAGTCAAACATGCTCGAATTAACCTAATTGTAAGATTAAATATATCTTTTATCAAAAATTAGAGTTTCTACCACAAATTAATACATTTTCTATCCAAAATAGGCACTTTTGCAAAAATATGCAGATTTAGGTATCCAAACCATTTTTAATGTATTCCTTGTATTTTTCTGATCATTTTTCATGATCGACTTTCTTCATACAACTTTCCTAGCTCAAGATATGATTTTTAACAAGAAAACCCTTTTTAATAGTTTACTTCCTATTTTACTGGAAAAAGCAGAACCGCCCGATCCATGGGCCACGGATCCACTGAGGATCTAACGGTCGTGGATGCGCGCGCCTTTTATGTGCGATCAAAAGAAACAGAAGACAATTCTAACCTTGATGCTACTAAAGGAGGCGAGGGACAAACCGGTCAATCTATGGTTCTCTCCTTCTTCTACCTCTCGACTTCGTTGATGTAGCAATGACGGTCAACCATGAGGTTGACTCTGGGCTGTCGTGCTCCTTTGCTTGCATCGATGGGTCAGGGAGTTCCACCTCCCTTCATCAAGGATGATGACGCCTTCAATTTCTTGTCAAGGATATGCCAAGACTGTGCCCTACTCGCCAGACTCTGGCAAGGCTAGGCCAAGGAAGCAGGGTGCAGGTCGAGGCGAACTAACCAATTGGCGGCACGAAAACATCCCTTGCCACTATCTGCATGTCAGGGTTTGGTTGCTTTGCATGCTGGAGTCCTCACAAGCCCTCCCCTATATATAGGGTCGAGGTAGGTTGGTAGGAATTTGGGCAATTCCTGGATTGACGACCAAACCTAGTCGAACCAGGGATGAATCCCTTCGGTTTCGACTCCTGAGTACAATGGGAGTCATTACAAATTCGCATCCAATCTAGTTCACAAGGAAATTGGAGAGGAAAGATCCATTGTACTCTCGCAGGGTCCTAGTCCCACTGGGTCTTAGATGATGACTGCCTGTCGTTGGATTGAGATCCAACGGTCTGTGTTATCCATGCTTGACCAAAAAGGAAAATCTTTTTCCTAACTCCAATTAAATCCAATTTTTAGCAATTTCTTAGGAAATTCGTATCTCCCAAACCCTTGCTCCTTTTTAATTCAAATTTTAATGGAATTTTCCTTTAATTATTCCCTAGCTTTGTACGAAATTTGGGAAATAAAAAGTAATGGATGAGAAGTCTTCCTTCTCTCCCACGTTCTCTCAATAATTTTTTTTGGTACGGTCAAAAACTCGTGTTGCTTTTTTTGTTTTTTTTTTCATAGTGTCTATACAAAACTAACCATCATCAACTACAGATAGTTAAGGAAAGGAAAGAAAATAAAACTTTACATGAAAGACCCCCAAAACGAAAGAGGAAGTAAAGCCCAGAGATGCTACCAAAGGAAGATACAACACTAATACCCATCAGTAACATCAGGCACAGATCAACAAAAAGGTTGAGTAGCAAAGAACGACCAAAAAGGTCTCAAAGGATTATCCATAAGAACAACAGAAGCAGGCAAAAGAAAACTGCAGCACTTGGCAGTATAGCAGCCGCACCAAACTAGCAGCCCTAAGAGAAGACCAGTAGAAAAACTAGGCAGTGGAAGCACATGAAGAAAAACTGCCAAAAAGATCACAAGGGAAAATCCATAAGAGCATCAGGCAGAGAAGATATTTGCAGCACATGGCAGCATAAAAGCCGCACCAATCCAGCAGACACAAGAAGAACCAGCAGCTCCCAGAAGAGAGGATAAGGCATTCAAACCAAAAGGACCCAAAACACAACATACACACCTGCCATGAAATAGGAAAAGACCCATCACCACATCAGCCATCCATAAGAGCTTAGAGATAAACAGCATCATCACATCTTCATATAAACAGAACAAGAGCTATAATAGCTTGATTTTTAAATTGCCCTTTCCATAACAGAACTAAAACAGCACCAGCAAGACATCTTCAAAAACACAGAACAAGCAGGCACTTGAAACCCAACAGCAATAAGCAAGAGGACCATATCAAAAGAACCAAAGCTCACCCCATACAGCTAGGAACCAAGCAGAAGGACAGCATAAAGGAGAGCATCTAGGAAAAGACCCATCCATAAAATGAAGAACCAAGAAGAGAGTAGAGAACATCAACCAGCAACTCGATCCTTAATCAATAAGATGTAAAACGTCCTTGATAGATTTAGATAACACATACTCAGGGACTTTCTTCCCATCATGGACTCTTTTATTCCTTTCCATCCAAAGGTAATACATAATGCAGAGGGCCGCATTTTTCCCTGAAGAAGTATTGATGTCCTTCAAGTCTTCGAAATTGGTAGGAGGAGCACTAATAGGAAGCTTGTCAGCACAAGCTAACCAAACAGTCTTTGCATAGTAGCAAGAGAACATAACATGGTTAGTATCCTTGTAACCTTGCATACATAGATAACAAACAGAGACTACTGTTATGCCTCTCCTTCTACTATAATCAGAAGTGTGGAGCTTATTTAAGCAAACTTTCCAAGCATGTAAGATAAAGTTTTTAGGTGCCTTACTGGACCAGAACCAAGTATAAGTATCGCTAACCATCCCTTTAGCTCTGACAACGTTCCAAACATCTTTGAGATGCGGGTTTGCAACCCCTAACATAGTCATACAATTAACACCTTTGATAACAATGTTGTTGACTTCCATGCATTTAAGAAAAACATGAGAAACTCTAGACTCAGGGAGGTTCTAGTTCATATCTTTCATAATAGAGCCAAGCTTAGCATTAGCATCCAGGCCAGAATTGATGGGATTCAAGTTTGAAATATCCGAGAGAAATTTTGAATTGCACCAGGGATCTTTCCAAATTTTAAAATGAGAATTGGGCCCAACATGAATCTCAATCAAAGTAAGAAGGAGATTTCTAACAAAAAGGATCTTGTTAAACATCCAGGAGAAATTTGCAGACTCTTCAATATGCCAAAAATTCTCTTTTTTCAGATATTTTGAGGAAATCCATTTAACCCAAAGGGAATCTTTTTTTCTACAGGTATCCCAAGCATTCATAATAAGGCAGGCCCGAGAAATATCTTTGCTTCTTCTAATTCCCAGACCACCTTCATTTGTAGGAAGGGTAACTTTATCCCAAGGAACCAGATGTAGTTGAGATTTATCTTCAGACTTACCCCAAAGGAAGTCCCTAGAAATTTTGTCAATAAGATCTAGAACAGAAGACGTCAAAGGGAAAGCATACATCCAATGCAAATGGAGAGTACAAAGAGTAGACTTGATCAAATCAACACGGCCAGCAAGACTAAGAAGGTTGGCCTTCCAGGCATCTAGCTTCTTACTGAACTTGTCAATCAAACTATAACACTTCTTTTTAGACAACATGCCATAGAAGAGAGGAATACCCAAATAATTAAGATCATCTATATTACCTTCAGGCATATCAAGGATGTTCAGAATCGGATCTTTATTAACATTCTTGCTAAAGATAACAGAACTCTTCTTCAGGTTAAGCTTTAGACCAGAGCAAGAACCAAAATTATCAACGAGATTCCTGATATAGGAAGCATTCTCAGGAGAGGCTTTTAAGAAAAACATCAAATCATCAGCAAAGATTAAGTGAGACATAGCAATAGAAGAAAATCTCTTTATAGGTGTGAACTCCTTTTTGGTAATCCCACAATTCAAGCTAGTAGTCAACCCATGCATAACAAGAACAAATAAGTAGGGGGCAATAGGATCACCCTGCCTAATGCCATTAGAGGGAAAAATAGGTTCAGTGGGCTCTCCGTTGACCAGAATATGATAAGAAGTCGACGAGAAAAGAGCATCAATCCATTTTATCCAAGTAATAGGAAATCTCATCTTATACATGATGGAGAAGAGATATTTCCACGACACAGAATCATAAGCCTTAGAGATGTCCGCTTGAATGCACATGTTATTAGAATCCTTCTTAAAGTCACTTAGAAGTTCATTTGAGAGAAGAACAGCATCTTTTAAACTTCTACCTTGCACAAAAGCACATTGATTGAAATCGACAATAGAAGGAAGCACTTTTTTCAGCCTGTTAGCAAGAACATTAGAAATGATTTTATAAAAGGTGTTACAGAGAGCAATAGGCCTCCAATTTAAAATAATAGATGAGTCATTTCCTTTTGGGAAAAGAGTCAAGAAGGTTTTGTTAGCTTCTTTTAACATAACTCCATTCTGAAAGAACTCATTGATAGCACTAAACACATCATCACCAATAATACTCCAAGTTTTCTTAAAGAAACACCCACTGAAACCATCGGGACCAAGAACCTTCTCTTCATTTATATCAGCAATAATATCGTCAACTTCCTTTCTAGAAACAGGGGTAATAAGGAGAGACCTATCATTCGGACAGAGAACTTTGCCATTCCACTCATCTTTCCAAACCTTGCCATCAGAATCAGGGTTGTTGAAGAGCTTATAGTAAAAATCCATAATAGCATATTTAATCTCAGTAGGATTGTGGGAGACCACCTCATCAATAAGTAAGCTTTTGATTCTATTGCTATGTCTCCTGGTTTTAAGGGAAGCATAAAAGAATTTGGAATTCAAATTACCTTCTTTGAGCCAATTGACACGAGATTTTTGCTTAAGAAAGGATTCCTCATCCAGCTCAGCTTCCTTTGCTTCTTTTCTACAACTATTAGTATAATCTCTTTTATAATCATCATTAGGATTCATATCAACTTCAGAAAGAGCTTTGTCTGCTAAGAATCTAAGATGTCTCGCATTGTCATGTAGATTACCAACAGAATTCCTGTTCCACTTGAGAAGCTCCTTCCACACATTATTAAGCTTTCTATAAAGACGGAAGGCCTCATAACCTTGCACATTAATAGACCAAGCAGACTTCACAACATCCATGAAGTCCTGCCTGTTAGACCAAGCATTTATAAATCTAAAAGGGGCCCTTATTTTCCTAACATTACCAATCTTCAAGGAAATGCGTCTATGATCACTAATAGAGTTAGAGACAAGCTCACCATTAAACTCCTCAATATCCTCAAGAAAGAGATCATTATGAAGCACACAATCAATTTTTGAAGAAATGTATCTTTCACCACTCTGTTTGTTGTCCCACAAATAGAAAGGACCTCCAAGGCTCATTTCAAAAAGGCCTGTATTGAGAATACAGCTATTAAACTCCTCCATAGATTTGTTACTAGGCGGAAGGATACTGATTCTCTCCTCTTCAGTTCGAACAGCATTAAAATCGCCAAGAAGAATCCAAGGGGTATCAATAGAAGAATTAATTCTTTCAATATCTCTCCATAGACCAGACCGTTCAGCATCACCATTGTGACAATAAACAGTCGTAACAAACATAGAAAAACTATCAATAGACAATTTAAAGTGAATCAGCTCGTCAGTTTCAAAGAGTTTATCCACAAAATAGTTCCTGTACAAGACAATAATACGACCTAATCTGTGAGAAGAAAGATTAGTGATAAAGTTGTATTCAGAAAAATATATGTTCATAATCTTGTTAATACTTTTGTCCCTAACTTTAGTTTCAGTAAGAATAACTAAGTCACATTGTATCCTCCTCAACTCTTCTTGGACAGGACTTATCTTGTTTCCAAGTCCCCTAACATTCCAAGAAGAGATACTTATAGGGGGGGTCATTTTGACACATCGGCTGTTGAACTGACAGCCTCAGTATTCTTAGAAAATAGTTCCAATTCCCTGGGAGTAATTATAGAATCAAGGTTGTCCAATCTCACAGATGTATTTAGCTTCCCCAGACATTACGGAGGACCCCTATGAACAACACTCCTTGGTAAATAATTCATAGAATAAGAAGAAGCAAGGGATCGCCCCTCACTGACTGGAGATATATTTTGAATGGCAATACCAGGACGAGGGGTGAGAAGCCCAGGATTTACTACCATAACTGCAAGATCAGTATAAGATACCTCTACCAAATCCTTGCCTTTAGGAAGGCTTGTATCGCCTTGATCATACTGATCATATTTTGAAGTCATTGCCTTACTAACCTCAGGACAATCTGAAAGGATCGGTTTCTCATTTGTATCAAATCCTTCATTTACCTTTTTTGAGAGATAAGCATCCTCTACTGTTAGATCTTCGGGATATTGACAGGCTGTTCTCAGTCTAATTTCATCTTCATCTATCACTTCCTCAATAACAGGTTTAGCTCTATCTTCCAGATTAATACCAGGAACCAGAATAGGATTTTCTTAAATTGGAGGCTTCTTGACTTCCCAGATTACCCTCTGTTTATGGGCTTTTGGTTTTTGACCAGAAATAGCAAGAATAGACGGACACTAGTCATGGCCAAGGTAACCACACACATTGTATTTATATGGGATCCATTCGTATTCTATGAGAATAGAGTGTTCAGCTCCTTCATCACTTTTCAGTATAACTGCTCCTGGGAAACTGGCATCCTTGTTCAGCAGAACTTGAATTATTGCTATGTCCATCCGTCTGAGGTACAAGGTATCCTCGTCCATCTTCAGCAGTTCTCCCAGATAAGAACCAATTCTACTGAAGATTCGATGATCCCAAAGTTCCATGGGAATGTTCTTCAGGTGGACCCAGACAGGTACATCAGTTAAAGTGTGCTTCAATTGTTTCTCACCAAGATTCCATTGCTTCAAGATAACTGGGTGACCGCAAACATACCAGTCACCTTTAAGAACATTCTCCAGATCTATTATCTCCTCGAAACGGATCAGGAAAAAACCATTCCCCCTATCAAAGATTTCGAAAGCACCTTGACCCTTCCAAACTTTCATGAAGTGGTCTACTAGAATCGGAATGATAGGTTGGAAATCAACTACATATCCCAGGAGGCATCGACTCCACCTATCTGCATTTTCCATAGCCTCAGCGTTCGGATAGATAAGCTTCCCATTCACCAATGAAACAGCAACTTTCCTCAGATCCGTAGCTTTGTTCGTAGATCTTGGCCTAATACTCTCCCATTTGAGTGGTTTCCTTTGTAGATCTGGATCCAGCTCACCTTCAGGTAGTTGATGAGATTCAGGAAACATGCCCCTATGCCTGAGAACAGGTTGGGAAGAAGTAGACCGGCGGGGAGCTGTCACCCCCCCCCGTCGCAATGTCGAGCGCAGCCGCAGGCACCAGGCGAGCCATTTCTTATTTCAAATAAATTTGTATTCCTTTTTCATTCGTGATTATCTTATTATTTTGGGTCCCTTGGACCTCAAGAAATCCCAAAGGCATGGATTCCCATATTGGGGAACATCTTTTTTCCTTTATATTCTTTTAATTGTCAATTACCCATATTTCCCTTTTATTAATCAATTTCTTTTCCTTTTCAATTCTCTTTTCTTTTTAATTGGGCTCAATGGCCAACAAAGCCCACCATCAATCAATCAAGGCCATTTCATACGAAATCCATCACAAATCAAAGATTTATTCATTAAAAGAGAATTACATTTTCCTTTACATATTCAAGAAATTGAGGTTATAACATCCTCCCTTCCTTATAGGAATTTTGCCCTCAAAATTCAAACAATCAAACAAACAATTCAGGGTATGTTTTCTCCATGTCTGCCTTTAGCTCCCATGTGGCCTCATCCTCTCCATGGTGCTTCCAAAGAACCTTTACCATCTCTATATTCTTGCATCTGAGCACTTTCACCTTGGTATCTAAATCCGCAAAGGTGACTCAGGATAAGTCAGCTTCCCTTGAAGCTCAATAGGTTCAATGCTCAGCACATGGCTTGGATCTTGCACATATTGCTTCAGGTTAGACACGTGAAACACATCATGCATCATGCTATACTGAGGGGGTAACGCCAAATGGTATGAAGCTTCACCAATCTATTCTAACACCTCAAATGGACCCACGTATCGGGGACTCAACTTTCCTCTGTTCTTGGCTATAGCCCGGAGCGGTCAGATTTTCAAAAACACATGATCTCCCACAGTGAAATGCACATCAGCCTACTTTGCATCAGCATACGACTTCTGTCGATCCTGGGCTCTCTTCAGCCTTTGCTTGATCAAAGCCACTTTATCAGCATACACTTGAAGCTCATCTGACCTCAATAGGGTCCTCTCACCCACATCATCCCAGTGAAGTGGTGACTGACACGGTCTTCTGTATAAAGCTTCATACGGAGGCATCCCGATACTGGCTTGGTAGTTGTTGTTGTAGGCGAAATCCGCTAATGGTAAGTATTGCTCCCATGAGCCACCCCAATCGAGCACACAAGCTCTCAACAGATCTTCCAATGTCTGGATCGTCCTTTCTGACTGACCATCTATTTGGGGGTGATAAGTGGTACTAAACTTTAACCTGGTACCAAGTTCCTCTTGAACTTGCTTCCACAACTTGGAAGTGAACTTTGGGTCTCTATCTGAGATGATCGATCCTGGTACACCATGCAAACGCAGTACCTCTCTGATGTACAACTCAGCTAGGTCTGTCACCTTAGTCGTGATCTTCAAGGAAAGGAAGTGTGCTGACTTAGTAAGGCGATCTACCACGACCCATATCGCATCATGACCCTTCTTGGTCCGGGGTAGACCCACCAAAAAATCCATGGTGATTTGCTCCCATTTCCACTCTGGAATTTCTATCGACTGTAAAAGTCTGTCGGGTCGTTGGTGTTCAGCCTTCACCATCTGGCACGTAAGACAATTGTCCACCCATGACGCAATGTCTTTCTTCATTCCTAGCCACCAGAAAAACCGCTGCAGGTCCTTGAACATCTTAGTAGTTCCTGGGTGCACTGTGTACTTGGATCCATGAGCCTCTTGCAAGATACGTTCCTTTATTGATGAATCCGCTGGAACCCATATGCGATTCTCAAACCTGATTCCTCCGTCTACCCCCACGGATAGACGAGTCTGTGGCTTCATCAATTAAACCTTTCATTTTGTCTAGCTCTTCACTGGTCAATTGTGCAGCTATGATCTCACTCAACAACTCAATTTGAATATGGATTTTAGCCAACTGAACTCGGTCCTCTCACGGTTGTGGAGTCCAATCCACAAGCTCCTCCAAACTCTTCCACTAACTTGACAAAATAGTTGCACACTTAAGCTATTTCCGGCTCAACGCATCAGCCACGACATTTGCCTTACCAGGATGGTAGGTGATGGTGAAGTCGTAATCATTCATGTACTCCATCCATTGTCGTTGTCGTAAGTTCAGGTCTCTCTATGTCAGCAGGTATTTCAAACTCTTATGGTTGGTAAAGATCTCGAAGGTAGCACCATACAGGTAATGCTACCATATCTTTAAAGCATGGATGATAGCAGCCAACTCCAGGTCATGTGTCGGGTAATTCACCTCATTGGGCTTGAGCTGTCAGGAAGCATATGCTACCACATGCCGATCTTATTCCAACACACAGCCAAGTCCCATCTTGGAAGCATCGGTGAATATCATGAAACCCTCATTGCCCGAAGACAGAGTCAACACAGGAGCGGTGGTCAGTTTCTCCTTTAATTCTTGGAAGCGAGCTTCACATACGTCAGACCACACGAACTTCACATCCTTCCGGATCAACATGGTTAGCGGTAAAGCAGTCTTGGAGAAATCATTGATGAAGCGATGGTAGTATCCAGCCAGCCCCAAGAAGCTGCGAAAGTCGGTGGGGTTCTTTGGTGTCGGCCAGTCTCAAACTGCCGATACTTTGGCTGGGTCTATGGTGATTTTTCCTCTTGAGATGATGTGTCCTAGAAACATGACTCGGTCCAACCAAAACTCACATTTTGAGAACTTTTCAAAAAACTTATGCTTTCTCAAGATATCAAGGAATCTACCCAGGAGGTCACGGTGTTGGGCTAGGTCATCTGAGTACACAAAAATTTCATCCATGAACACTATCACAAAATAGTCAAGGAAAGGTTGGAACACACTGTTCATGAGGTTCATGAAGACACTCGGTGCATTGGATAATCCAAATGGTTTGACCACAAACTCATAGTGGCCATAGCGGGTTCTAAAAGCCGTTTTCGTCATATCTTCACTTCTCACTCTCGCCTGATGGTACCCTGACCTCAAATCGATCTTAGAAAAGACTCGAGCTGATTTGAGTTGGTCAAACATGTCATCTATTCTAGGCAAAGGATACTTGTTCTTAATGGTTTCTTGGTTGATCATCTGATAGTCAATACACATCCGAAGTGATCCATCCTTCTTTGTCACAAAGAGGATTGGTACTCCCCATGGTGATGTACTGGGTTGGATAAAGCCTTTATCCAACAACTCCTGCAACTAGGTTTTCAACTCAAGCAACTCTGTAGGGGCCATTCTATAGGGTGCCTTAGATATAGGGTTAGTCCCAGGAGCTAACTCAATCGAGAAGTCTACCTCCCTCTCAGGGGGAATCCTTAGTAGATCATCTGGAAACACATCTGCATACTCCTGAACCACCTCTATATCCTCTAAGGATTGCCCCTTAACCTCGGGTACGGTAACTATGGCTAGGTAGGCTCGACAACCCTTGGATAGCATCCGCTCAGCTTTCAAGGCAGACACATAAAGGCTGGTTGTTGCATCTTTTCTTCCTCGAATGGTAAAGTGTGGATAACCGGTTTTCCTAATGAGAATCTTCTTCTCTCTACAGTCAATCTGGGCTCTGTAGGTGGAAAGCCAATCCATACCGATGATCACATCAAAATCATTTATATCGAGAAGGATGAAGTCAGTGGGAAGCTCATGGTTCAGATACTTAACTGGAAACATAGGGGTTTTCAAAAGAGAGGTATAAATACGACCACTAAGGGTTGTAACATCCAAAACATAACCCAAATCCTTGATATCCAAACCAAGCATAGTTTCCATATTTCTTGAAATAAAAGTATTAGTAGAACCAGAATCAAAGAGTGCTTTTACATTTTGTCGCATGACTTCCAGCAAGCCTACACAGTTATTCCATATCAGAAATCTATTACATGGTCTACTGAACTAAAAGGAAAAACTCTATGGGTTATTACCCTCAATCAACTTATTAGCATTCACCCGAGCTTCTTCATTGTCGATGGCGAACACTCTAGCTTGTCTCCTCTCTCCACCTGGAGGTGCTCCGATTGGTGCTCCTACTGGGGGTGTTGCAGCTATGGGTTGTACTACCACGGGCTGTGACCCTAAAGGTCCTCTTGGGTCAGGATGAGGGCAGTTGGCGATGAAGTGTCCTTGCTGACATCTGAAGCACACCTTCTTCTCAAAGCGGCACTTCCCAAGATGTGTCCGTCCACAGGTGTGACACTGCTGGAGGAGACCACAGGGCTTGCCTTTGTGCCCATGCTTGCTCTTATTGTGGCTACGTCCTTGTCCCTTCTTGTGTTCATTCCTCTTCCCTTGAGCTCCTTCAGCGAAACCCAAGTACCCATTGGATTGATTCTGTGCAGGCATCACCGTCCTTTCCATGTCCAAGGCGGTGTTGTAGGCTTCAGCGAAGGTCTTTGGCTTAATAGCCATCACATGAGGCTTGATGGCAGGGTGCAGACGTTCCACGAAGTGGTCCACCCTCCTCTCTTCATCCAACATGTGTCCAAAACGTTCCAGGAGGCGGAACCTACGACCAAAGTCTGCAACTGAAGAGCTTCCTTGAGTCATGCTAGTGAACTCTCTTTCTTTCATCTTTTTTGCTGAGATGGGGCAGAATCTGGCGGTGAAGATGGTCTTGAAGTCAGTCCATGTCATCGGTTCCTCAGTTAGGTCTCTTCTCGTGATATGGTTCTCCCACCATATCTTGGATGCACCTTCCAAAAGGTGAGTAGCAAACAGAACCTTCTTATTCAGCTGCACCTCGAGCATACAGAACCCATTCTCGACTGCAAGCAACCAAGCTTCGGCCTTGTCGAATACTTCAGACTTGTCTTCTCCCCAGAACTTCTCGACATTCAGCTTGACGAAGTCCAGGATGGTGGCTCCCAGTCGAGGACGAACTAGAAGTGGCTCACCATTCTCATCCCTAGCTATGTCCCTAAGGGCCAGGGCACAAATAGCCTCAGTCAGTTGCTTTTGTTGTTCCATCCAAACTTCATCTGTTGTGTGAACCACCATGGCTGGTTCTTGACCACCAGGTTGGTCCTCCTCCATTCGGGCTTCCACTTCATGCACCTGGTACTCCTCATATTCTGGTCCTTCCCCTTGCTCTCGGTTGATGTCGGGCATTGGTTCAGGGTTGGGAGCCTCATGTACAGCTTCTTCAGGCCTCTTTCTCTTCTTAGAGGTCTCTCCACCATGGTTTCGCTTCCTCTTCTCAGAGGAGCCATTCTCCTTATGGGGTGGTCCACCACCACTGGTGGAAAAAGGGACAGCCACAACTTTGGTACGAGCCATCTGCACACAAACAGACTTTTAGTTTATCTTTAAACTAATTATACTTATGTCGATGACATTTTAATTACATATCTTTTATTAATTTGGTGGAGGATCCCTTAGACCTTATCAACCTTAACCCATACCTCAAGGGGGTGAGGAAGAGAGGGAAAAACCCTAATCCTTAAAATCCTTAAAAGAATTTTGAGTTGAGGAGAGATGAACAAGATGAGAGAGTCCTAAAGGTATCTTATTTCGATTCAAATCCTAGGACATCGGCCAGGCTGTCACACAATTTGGGAGTCCTCGTATTCTGACTAGCGGTGCGAAGGAAAATTTTGCCAGCCCCCATAAGTGATCCTTTTCTAGACACCTCAGTCTTGCACAAAATCCTCTAATAACTCCCTCGGTTCTATGGAATTTGTAAAATTTAATAATTATTAATGATTAGATGAAGAACCTACGCTCTGATACCAATTGTAATGACCCTGCCTCCCGGTAACCCCCAATTAAGGGAGACCCGAAGGTCAGAGCCGTTATTCAATTAACAGGATCAAAGCTTCAACAAATAATCAATTATAATTATGAAATTCTACTAACTAAACTAAAATTTGGTAGAAAAATAAAAAACTTTGTTTACCTTTTTAAAACTTTGGAAATCTATCTATCCACTACTTGAATTATTCTATCTAATCCTCCTTGCACTTTATTTCTTAATTTCCCGATGTGTCACTTTATTGTTTGTGCTTTCAGGATTACACCTAAAACGTCGACAAACAAAACGTCGGTCAGCAATTGCTGGTATGTGGAGGCAACCAAAATTTCACAATTAAGTCTAACAATTTAAATATTTCAATCAAGGTATTTATCAAGTCAAATTGCATTTTTCCATGTGACATTCCCCACTGCTTTTGCCCTAACCCTGGAATTACCCCCTTTAGGGTTTCTCTATTGCCATCGACTTAAGACCACCTTATCAATCCCGAGATTGGTGCCTAGGAGTCACCTCTCATAGTGCTCCATTGTCATTCATCATAGACCACATTCTCATTCCCAAGCTTGGTGTCTGGGGTCATCTCTCAAGGTGCCCATTGGTCTACCCTCATGGGCCTGACCTTTATGGCATCTTCCATCAGGGTGGCATGTAGGTGCGGGAATACACATTTATATTAAGTTGTGATAATCATAGTCACTTTATAATTGCAATATGAACATCCAAACTATTTAGTTGCATTCAATGCGATTAATCATCCGGGAATCCATCGGGAAACTAAAGTGATTATTCATAATTAACCACATACCTGTTAAGCAGACTTGAATGCAGAAAAAACCAATCAATCAAGAATCAAGCAAGAACACACACACAATTATTCTTGAAAAAGGCATCCAATTTCTCTATCATTAATCATGTCATCTTGATCCATTAATCCTACTTGTTTCCTAGGTTATTTGCCCTTTTTAGGGTTTCGAGCATAATTAGGGTTCCACTTCATCTGTATTACTTTAAACCCTAATTTCACAAAATCACTTACAAACTCTAACTATTTCATTTTTGTTTTTACAAAAGATTCTAAATTCATATTTTAGCAACAGGAAACCCTAATTTCAGATTATAAGCACCTTTCTTTTCTTTTTCTCTAATTTAGGGTTTCTAAACATATTAATCAACATATTAGATTAAAAACCCTAAACCTTGCAATTCTATCATCAAAATAGGTTAAAAACCATATTTAACATTAATCAAGTCAAACATGCTCGAATTAACCTAACTGTAAGATTAAATATATCTTTTATCAACAATTAGAGTTTCTACCACAAATTAATTCATTTTTTATCCAAAATAGGCACTTTTGCAAAAATATGTAGATTTAGGTGTCCAAACCATTTTTAATGTATTCCTTGTATTTTTTTGATCATTTTTCATGTATCAACTTTCTTCATACGACTTTCCTAGCTCAAGATATGATTTTTAACAAGAAAACCCTTTTTAATAGTTTACTTGCTATTTTACATGGAAAAAGCATAACCGCCAAATCCATGGGCCGCAGATCCACTGAGGATCTAACGGCCGTGGATGCGCTCACCTTTTATGTGAGATCAAAATAAATAGAAGACGATTCTAACCTTGATGCTATTGAAGGAGGCGAGGGACAAAACGGTCAATCTGCGGTTCTCTCCTACTTCTACCTCTCGACTTCGTTGATGTAGCAACGACGGTCAACCGTGAGGTTGACTCTGGGCTGTCGTGCTCCTTTGCTCGCATCGATGGGTTAGGGAGTTCCGCCTCCCTTCTTCGAGGATGACGACACCTTCAATTTCTTGTCAAGGATACGCGAAGACCGTCCCCTACTCGCTGGACTCTGACGAGGCTAGGCCAAGGAAGCAGGGTGCATGCGAGGTGAACTAACCAATTGGCGGCACGAAAACGTCCCGTGCAACTATCTGCAGGTCAGGGTTTGGTTGCTTTGCACGCTGGAGTCCTCACAAGACCTCCCCTATATATAGGGTCGAGGCAGGTTCCTAGGAATTTGGGCGATTCTTGGATCGGTGACCAAACCTAGTCGAACCAGGGATGAATCCCTTCGATTTCGACTCCTGAGTGCAATGGAAGTCATTGCAAATTCGCATCCAATCCGGTTCACAAGGAAATTGGAGAGGAAAGATCCTCTGTACTCTCGCAGAGTCCCAGTCCCACTGGGTCTTAGACGATGACCACCTGCCGTTGGATTGAGATCCAACGGTCTGTGTTATCCACGCTTGACCAAAAAGGAAAATCTTTTTCCTAACTCCAATTAAATCCAATTTTTAGTAATTTCTTAGGAAATTCGTATCTCCCAAACTCTTGCTCCTTTTTAACTCAAATTTTAAGGGAACGTTCCTTTAATTATTGCCTAGCTGTGTACGAAATTTGGGAAATAAAAAACAATGGATGAGAAGGTTTCCTTCTCTCCCAAGTTCTCTCATTAATTAATCCAAATAAATTTGTATTCCTTTTTCCTTTGTGATTATCTTGTTATTTTGGGTCCCTTGGACCTCAAGAAATACCAAAGGCTCGGATTCCCATATTGGGGAACATCTTTTTTCCTTTATCTTCTTTTAATTGTCAATTACCCATATTTCCCTTTTATTAATCAATTTCTTTTCCTTTTTAATTCTCTTTTCTTTTTAATTGGGCTCAATGGCCAACAAAGCCCACCATCAATCAATCAAGGCCATTTCATACGAAATCCATTGCAAATCAAAGATTTATTCATTAAAAGAGAATTACATCTTCCTTTACATATTTAAGAAATTGAGGTTATAACAAATATCAAGAAATATAAGAGGTGTCTTCCTAATTATTGGAGGGCTCAAAAGAAAAATCATCACAAACTTTTTGATCTTGGAACCATAATCCAAACAACCTTATGCTATAATAAGCTATCCACCCTCATGATTACAACGAATCCACACATACCAAGTGGCAATGATCCACTTGAAAGTTGTTCCCTGGAAAGGAAAGACACAAAAGGAAACACACTTCCCACATCATAGAAATATTGTTCAAGGATCACCAGAAAAAAGGTAACCAATTTTGTTTTCATTATGCAAGTTGCAGCTTCTTTTGTATCATTTTACCCTTTTCATTTTGGGTTCCCTTCCATTAGCATAGGAATCATCATGTTTAACTTATCTAATTACTCCTTCCTTGATGAATATTTATCACAGTTTGGTATGTTCTCTTATTTTATTATGTTTTTTAGCCACTTATTAATAGGTAAATCATCATATTCCACATTTTCTTCATTAAACATGGATCATCTACCTTAATTTCTTTCAAATGACATGCCTATTTTACATTAACACTTTCTTACACTCATAGGTTGGCCTGAGATTAACTCAAGTTCCACCTTATTCCTTTGTCATTGTTCTGATTTATCTTCTCATTTTATACTTATCATTGGAGTTCTCTCCATCTTATGCAGATTTTATACCTTGAATCACTTTATAAGGATAGACCTATCTATATTTTACTTTATTATCTTCTTTAATCACATCTTCAAGAACTCCTATTTTTCATATTTGTATTCAGATTTAGATTTCATGGTGTTGTATCTTTCTCTTTCGCTACCAAACATTCAAGTTTTGATAGATTATGATGCAATTATCATCTTATTTAAGGTAGGATTGAGATATTCACACCATGATTTCTTATTCATTATGCTATATATATTGTCTAAAAATGACTACTCGATCATAGTAATCAGAAAGATAACAATCTAAGAGTTCCATACTTACCTCTCTTCAATAATTGAATACATGTTCAGGGCACCCAAATACTGAGATTAGGCAGTATGCACCATATTTTTATGTCATATTCCTAATTTTGACATCATCCTACTCCTAGTGTCCCTGTAGACTCAGTGAACCTAAAGCTCTGATACCAACTTCTGAAAACCCATTACACTAAATGAGATTACTCAAAACATAAAGCATAATCGATCACTAATTAATCACATACCCAAAAATATAGGTAAATCAAAACTGATTTCAATGTCAGCACCTGCTCAAAAATATTTGTATAAGAGTCCAACATCTTTCTTTTATCCATACTATGCCAAGAATTTGATACAAATTGTTCTATTTCCCTATCCACAACATATATACACAGGAGAACAATATCCGTATATGCCACACAAACAAATATTAATATGCTAATAAAAGTCTGATTCATTTGAAACACCATATACAAACTTTTCCTACCCAGACCTGAGATTACAGGAATGACTCTAGGACACACTAGACATCTAATCAACTTTCTCAAAGATTCATTACTATAGCTCCACTTTGCTACCACATGTTTGTTTTCATCACTTCTGATTACCTAAAAAGATGTGGCAAACCACAAGGGTGAGACCCATGTCCCAGCAAGAGATATAACCTCCAAAAATGTTTATTAATTCCAACATTTTTAGGTAATGAGATAGTTTAAGCAGTTTAATCATATATAATAAATGAGCTCAACAGCACTGATGATTAACAAAATACATAAAGGAGTAGATAATAACTATCTTCATTAGTGAGACTATTCTCGTATCCCTATTAACAGTATAAAGAGTCTAGCAGCATGAGCGTCATTAACATAATGAATAAATATAGTATCATATGCATAGTTAACAACATCAGGATGTCTAACAGGTTGAACATATCAACATCATAAGAAGAGCTACAACATAAGCATAACTATATGGATAAGCATGATTATAAATATATACATGTCTAGTTACAAAGTCATGGCTAGCATGCTAAACATAACTAACAACATGAGATATCTAGCATCATGATTATAATCAATAGTAGTAGTATAGTTATCAACACAAGCATAGCTAATGTATGTACACATCTACAATCTTAACCATATCCACAACCTAAGTATATATAATATCTCTTAATTGCACTAAGCATCATCTTTATGTAAAGATAACAAACAAGGGTTATCATCCAATGTGAAATATCGTGTATAACCCCAAACAAATATGCTACACATGTTGTATTACATCTTTAATTAAGCCCTGAGGAAATTGAGGATACCACTCAAAATCTAACTGACCACTGCTAAGTCAAAATCAATGCCATACAAGATTTAGGAAGAGTCTACTCCTAAGATCTTCTCCACCCCCAGTCAGTACGGGTCCGCCACAGTGACACATAAGGTCAAGCTACTAACATCCTAGTCTGTCCTTGGTATAGGTCACGGAACTAGTAGAAGGAGGTGGGTACGCATACCCTTCCATCCGAGGTACAACCACAGTTGTCCTTCAATCTTGTCACATATATAATCATCGAGACACGACCGCAACCATTCTCAATCACATCAGATGTATGAGGCGTGACCATAGCCATCCTCCACAACCTGTATTGTGGATGACAAGGATATATCCTCAACTTGCCACCCCCACATACTCAATAGTATGTGCTCCAAGTTTCCCTTAGGAATACTCGTTTCACCATCTGGCAAGTTTTGACACTCAGATGGATCTATGGCACAGGGCACTACATGATTAGAGTTTCACTTGATTAGTTATGCCAATAGGGTGAATTAAGGTTGCATCAAACAAGTGGACATACAAACCCTAATTCACTTCTAGCAAGCAAATAAGTATCACAACTTTTAAAAGATATAAAATGTGTGGAACATAATTTCTCATCTCATCATCACATAGTACTATTCACTTGCCATTCATGAGACCACACTAGTCATCATAATATCACAAGATATAAATCCTTTTTACAATATCATAGGGTATCAACCATTATCAACACAAGAGGATTACACCTCATTCATGGCTCAACCATGTCCAAAGGTCATTAAGACCATCATACTATCACAGGATATAAATCCTTTTCATAATATCACAGGGTGTCAACCCTTATCAACACAAGAGGATTACACCTCATTTAGGAATCAACCATTCCCAAAGGTCATTAAAACCATCACACTATTCCCTATAAGATTATCATTATCTTTTCATACCTTATAACAAGGCTCAATAACATCACTTACATATAATACACCGGATCAACACAATATTGCATTAATGATCTAGTAGATATTCATAAACAATCATAGTAGGGTTATATTAACATTAAGAACATTCCTTTATTACATCAACATGCAAGGAATCAATATATGGTTAACCCTCATTATATTCATAATGTACATGTTTAGCATAAGAAAGTATCAACCATGTGGCTATGATAACCACCAATTAACATATTAAGGTTATGATCATATTAAGGAGGTTATTTCACCATAATTCCATCATATAAGAATGTTAAACATGAATACTCATCTTTATCTATTTGAATTAGAGTTGGGTTCAAAAGATAACTTATATTAATGTTACTAATCAGCACTTATACCCAAACCCTAACTCACGACATCCCCATTGGATCATGTAAGCATAAGGTGAAGCATCACCGTCACATTCCATACCATTCTCAAGTATGAACCCACACATAAATCAAGGTGAAACCATCGGGTTATAGCATACTAGGGTTTCAACAATAGTAACAGAGTACTACATGATTGTATTAGTCATTCAAGGACTATTCATACCCAATTACCATCATTTAGTTATATTAAAGCTAGGTATAACAAGCTATACCTCATTAGGGTTACATAAAACAACAATACGGTTATCATCCCTTCTATTCATATGAGTGAATAGGTAAGACTACCTTATTAAGGGTAACCCTCCATTTGTTCCATCATCATATCAACCATATCACCATACCACAATGTCACCCAGAACCACTGGATGTTTGAAAGGTAAGACCATTGGTTGTTTACATAAGTAAACACCTTGAATGAATCATCTATGATGTTATTGAGTTGTGATCTATAAAATTCACCATTTAACCCTCGACATCCTTTGGTTAACAACAATAAGGGTTCTGTTGAGAGTAGGGTAAAACCCACAATCAACGGTTCATTTAAAACAAGCCATCCATTGTCAATAAGTAAGCTCCTTAAGTTGATCATATAAAGGAAACCATATAAATCACATTATAAGGAGCAACATATTACATTATCCATCATTCCACTTTATTGGAGGAATAAATATTACATAAATATGTTAAAACCATCAATTACAGTATAGGTCTGATCATTGCATCAACTGACCCAAGAAACCATTGGTCTAAGGCTTAATTGATGATACAACTATATGATTAACTCACCATAGGTTTTGGAGACCTGATACACCATCATTAGTGACCATTGAGTCACCATAGGTTGTTAGATTAGCACTATATTCATTTATCAGCATCAAATATCAAACTAATATCACCATTGATTGATAGCATCATTAGGGTACTTAGTTATTAATCACTAGGCTTCTAATTAGGCCAAAACATGACTTAAGGGGTGAACATCAGTTGAAACCCTTGGTTACCACCATAAATTTTCATGAAGACAACACCATAGGGTTGTTGCAATGGTACCATCATCGGGTCATGGGTTTATAGAAGAAATCAGCTTAAAACCCTAAAATTGACCATTGATTGATAGGTGCTTAGCACCATAGGTTGTCAAAACAACCTGATCCAAGTCATATTATACCTTAGGAATACCGTACACATGATGATAGGTTCATCTAGAACTGAAATCAAAATAGGAAACATTATAAAAAATGAAATCCAATTCAAACATAGCTTTTTAGTGCATGGATCATCATTTTCAAGCAAGAACATGAGCTAGGAAGCTTGTGGTAAGCAATAAACGTGGAAAAAGTTATAAAACTTGCCTATAATTAGAAGATAAACTCCCAAACATAAGAAAACACGAGTAGGTAGGGTAGGAAATACAAGCATAAGTTGTGAACTCATCCATCTAGCACCTTTCTTCATTAAATGAGCAAACCCTAAGCATAAGGAGCAAGAGAGGTAGGGTTTTAGATCTTTAGAACAATTTCTACCATGGAATAGTAAGGTTCCGACCTCGAGAAAGGTAGGGGGAAGGATAAAAAAGAAATAAACTGAGGGAATAAGGGGATTCTTACTCTTTTAGGTCAAGATCACTAGAAGTTAGCTTTTCAAACCCTAAACGGAAGTCAATTGCAACCCTAGATTCTTTTTCCAAGAAGATTCCCGCTTTCTTCTTCCTTGGATAGGAAATTCGTAGAAAAATAGAGGGAGAATGAGGTTCATAGAAGGATGGAAGTGGTGGAGAGCAAATGGCTCGTTTTGGTGCTTAGGGATAAGTATATGAAACTTTAAGATAAAGAAAAAGAAAAAGTTGAAGTTCTAGTATCTTTCCAAGTGTTCATGGCACTAGAATATTAAGAATATACAAGCACACACATAAGAATCTCCCCCACTGTATATAGAGACATTCTTATCCCTCATTTCTTGAATTTCCAAGCAAAACAAATAATTCATTAGTTGATAGCTACTAAAGGTAGCTCATCCATGAAGGGGTAAACCCCAAAATACCCTTGGAGAAAATACCTTTAAACCAATGATTAAATAGATGCACCATGGCTCAAAAAGCTCAAGAATGATGAGATAATATCCAAGGAACAAAACTCAAGTGATAAAATGCAAAGAAAACCTCTCAATTGGGTAAATTGTTGAAAAGTCCACAATGTGCATAAAAGTGCATAACTTGCTCAAACAATGTCCAAATTGGACCAAATTTGAAACTTAATCTTTTCTTATGATTTCAAAGCATATCACTAGTTTATATTAGGGTTATAAGAATTCAATTATGATAATTAAGATTATTTAACTCATTAAGCAAGTTTAGGGGCATTATAAATATTGCAACAAGTTAGATGAAAGCGGAAAATTGGTAAGGAACAAAGCAAGGTTAGTTGTTCAAGGATACAATCAATAGTAAGGTATTGACTTTGATGAAAATTATGCTCACATTTCTAGACTTGAATCTATTTGAATGTTACTTGCCTTTTCTAGCTATAAAAATTTCCTAATTTACCAAATGGATGTTAAAAGTCCATTTCTAAATGGTAGAATAGAGTAGGAAGTCTATGTGGATAAAACTCCCAATTTTGAACATGAAAAGCTTCCTAACCATATTTATTTGCTACATGATGCTCTCTATGGACTCAAACAAGCCCCTAGAGCTTGGTATGGTGAACTAAAGAACTTTTTGCTAGACAATGGCTATATCATGGGAAAAGTTGTATCTACCATCTTTCTCAAATGCACTTCTAGCAAAATTCTGATCATTCAAATATATGTTAATAATATCATATTTGGCAAAACTGATCTTGATCTTTTCAAGGAGTTTAGTTCTCTTATGTAGAATGAATTTGAGATGAGTATGATGGGAGAGCTTACTTTCTTCCTAGGGTTCCAAATCAAGCAAACAAAGCAAGGAGACTTATCAACCAAGAAAAGTATACAAGTGAACTCTTGAAGTACTTTTGGATGGAGAAAACCAAGCTGATGGATGATCCCATGTCAAACACCACCAAATTGATAGAGATGAGGAAGGTGAGAAGGTATATGATAAGCTCTATAGAGGTATGATTGGTATCTTGTTATATTTAACTGCCTCTAGACCTAATATTATGTTTTGTGTTGTCTTGTGTGCTAGATTTCAATCAAGCCCTAGAAAATACCATTTTATAGCGATTAAGAGGATTCTAAGCTACCTAAGCAAAACTCAAAATTTAGACTATGGTATCCCAAGTTAAGGGAATTTACTCTTACTGCTTATAGTGATGTGGATTATGTCAGGTGCTTAATTGATAGAAAGTGCGCAAGTGGCACTTGCTTACTCATAGGACCTTGAATGGTTTCTTGGTTCTCTAAGAAACAAATCACTGTGGATCTTTCAACTACTGAGTATGAGTACATTGTAGCTAGGAGTTTTGTGCCCAAGTCCTATGGATGAAGCAAATGCTCGAAGATTTTAATGTTCATTATGATACTTCTCCTATCTATTGTGATAATACTGGTGCAATCAATCTTTCTTACAATCTTATATTTCATATTAGATCCAAACAAATTATCTTCATCATCACTTCCTCCATGACCACATTGCCAAGAAAGATATCTATATCATTCGTATGGACACAGAAAACCAACTTGCGGACATTTTCACCAAATATCTAGCAAGAGAGGAATTTACTTTCATTAGATGCAAATTTGTTATTACTTCTCTTGTTGTTAATGATATGGATTCTATATAGATGTTTTCTTACCCATATGTTCTTGCTCATAACTTGTTCATCTTTTTCTTGTTAGTGTTGCATATGCTTATTTTAATGCCTTATTTTGCTTGTGTTTGAATCTTTCACAAATGTTGTTTTATTGCAAAATAGTAGCCAATGATGAGTGTAACGTGCCTAAATATGTTCAAAAAATATGCATGATAGTCTAGAAAAATAAATATATATACAACTCTAGTGGCCTAGAATTAAATTTCATATCTTTTGAACAGGCTTTCTTATCGGTCATGTAAGACCCCTGACCATACTTAAAGTGTTGAGCATGCTTAATTAACACAATTGAGTGCTTTAAACCTTAATCTAAACTATTGATAGGTTTTGGTATCATGTGACAAGCTTAAGTTTGTTTGGTCCAATTTGGACATTGTTTGTACACGTTATGCAATTTTACACACATTTTGGACTTTTCTACAATTTACACAAATTTGAGGTTTTACTTGCAATTTCTAACATGCATTGTGATACTTAGATGTTTCCTTATTATTCATAACCTTTTTGGTCCATGGGGTGCCTAGTTATACCTTGGTTTGGAGGTGTTTCTCTTCAAGGGTATTTTAGGGTTTACCCATTTATGGATGAGCTACCTCTAGGAGCTACCAATCAATGGGGTGGTTTCTTTGATTGGAGGCTGATGGTGGTCATGGAGAGCCAATAATAGATGTCGTAGTAGGTCTCCAGAGTCACTGGACTTGCTGTTGTATGATGGAAGCTCTCAGCCATGGACACAAGAGCTACTAGGACACCTCAATCTTTTCTCTTTCCTTATCCATAAGCCTTATATACCTATCCCTTAGCTAAAAAAATGAAACCTTTAGACCCTTATATTTTCCCTCCTTACCAAAGGTTTGTCTTTCCCTACAGAGTGGCGAACAAGAGTGCCCAAGGAAGAAAATATGGCTGACCTTCTTGGTTAAGCATCTAGGGTTTCATTTTTCTCTCTTCTAGGGTTTGTGAAACTACCCTTGCTATATCCGACCTAAACTAGTAAGTATCTCCTTCTATTCTTCATTTATTTTGTTATTCCTCTTCCTGATACCTTCTTCCTAGACATAACCATGTTTTTCAATGGTAAAGTTTGCTTTAAAGCTCAAACAACTTATCTTCTTGATCCATTCACCTAGGGTTTACTCCCTTTCTTGGAGAAGAAGCTTACTTGACCGAATTTAGACCATAAGCTAGGGCTCTTCACCTTCTTTTATCAAGTTTTTTTTCTTCTTAGACTTTTAACTTCTTCCTAGAGGTGATTTTATAATCCACATCATTTTTATTGCTTACTCATTTCTTGCTCTAAATCGAAGATCTATGCGTATAAAAGCTATTATTGCCTAGGGATCCAAATTTTATGGTGTTCCTTGATTAGTTTCTAGTTCTAAATGAACCTAAAATCATGTTCATGACCTTCTTGAGGTATAGGAAGACTTATATTAGGTTTACATGGCAACCAATGTTTCTAAGTACCTATCATACAATAGCTTATACTTAGTGTTTTAAGGCTGATTTTCAACTTTATACATGAACTGATGGATGACCGTATATTTAGAACCAATGGAATGTCTTTGTGGCAACCGATGGTTATGATCAATGGTGTCAAATGAAGGTCACACCTTAGGTCAGTTCTAGACTCTTTTGGGAAGCTTAATGATCAATGGTTTATTGCCCTAGAGATGGCATGAACCAATGGCTATTCTTAGCTCAACATTCGATGGTGTTCAATGATGGTAGTATTGACCTCATCAGTTGATGGTGACATCATGTGTCATAACTGATGGTATTTTATGTTACCACACGATGGTCTAACTAGGTATCATGAGTTGCTTCAATTAAGCCCTAAATCGATGGTTTCTTTGGTTATATGATTCAAAGGTTAAACCTACATATCAACCGATAGTTTTGAAATGTTAGACCTAATCCACTAGTTGTGATTGGATGCTTCAACATCCAATGGTTTAGAATGAAGTATACAATATAATGTGTTGGTTCTAATAATGTGAATTCAATGGATCAATACCTTTAAATTGTAGTCTTATATTTTCCCTAGTATGAATATATTTGATAAATCACCATAATAATGGATGTGTAACGTTAATGTGATAAATCTTGTTACATCTAACCCTAAGGTAACTAAGTGATGGTGATATATTGTAATTAGCCCTCTTGAATATTTAATATGATAATGGAATGCCCTCTTATTGTTGTTGAAACCTTAATATGTTGCTACATGAATATCATAGTTCCTTGCTATATTATAATCATATGTCACATGTTTGATGATGGGTTGTTGAGCCATGTTATAAGGCATGGGAAGGTAATAATGATCTTACATGGTATGATGATGGTCTTAATGACCTTGGGCATCGTTGATCCCTAATGGAGGTGTAATCCTCTTCATGATATCATAAGGGTTGGAACCCTAGGACAATGTTATAAGGATTTGAATCCTATGATTGTATGATGACTAGTATAGTCTCATGAATGGCAATGAAATAGTACCATGTGGTAATTGTGGTTAAGATTTGTATCTCATACATTTTATATCTTCTAGAGTTGTTATACTTATACACATTCTAGAAATGAGTTAGGGTTTTCATGTCCACTTGTATGATGCAGCCTTAATTCACCCAATTGGCAATAAATAATCAAGTGAAACCCTAATCATGCAGTTGTCATGTGCCATCGATCCATTCCAGTGTCAGAACTTTCTAGATGGTGAAATGAGAAATTCCTATGGGAAACTTGGAATGCATATTTTTTTTATGCGGGGGCGCAAGTCGAGATTATCTCCTTGTTTCCACAACTGTAGGTTATGGAGGATGGTTGTGGTGATGCCTTAGATATTTGTGATATGTGTGAAAGGTAATAGTACAACTGCAAGATTCCTCTTATAGAATGGGCATGTGTGACCTATTCTCTATCATTGTGGCATGTACCAAGGCAGGCTAGTTGTTTTCAGCTTGATTATATGGCATTGTTGGAAGTTGACTATTATGTCTCTGCATTGTCTCTTGTACTGAATGGGAGTTGTTGGCGAGATCATGGAGTCCAGCTCTTCCATAGATCTAGTATGGCATTGATTTCAAATTAGTAGTGGTCAGTTGGATTTGGGTGGTATGACTCAAATCCTTAGGGCATAATAAAAGATGTAAACCAGTCGTGTAGAATATCTACTAGGGTTAAATTTGTATCACGTTAGTTGTTAACCATTGCAATATTCCTTGTACTACTGTGTTGTTATATGATGCAATCAGAGTGATTAAATATTAGAAGAGTATATAATTGTTTCCTTTAGATACTTTGATAATTATGTTTATTGCTAAGCCTATTTACTTAAACATTCTTAGTATGCTAGAATTTCCTAATCTTCTCAATAGCTTATTATATGCATAGTCAACTCTATTTATTTATTGTTAAATAATTAGTTGTAAACAATATCAGTTGGAGAGACTTATATCTATTGTTGGGACATGGGTCTCCCCCGTGGGTCACCACATTTTTAGGTGGTTTCCGGCAGTGGTCGAGACTGTATTGTAGAAGAGGAGAAGCCTGGTGATCAGTAGACGCAGAAGGTTGGACAGAGGTTGTCGTTAGTAGTAGAGTCCTAGTGTCATCATTGTACTCTTAGGTTCGGGTATGGGAAGTGTTTTATAGATGATAAACTAGTATTGACATGAGTTTTTGGCAATATGCCAGTGATTTTATGTATAACATGTACATGTGGAATATCTCTTTTGTATACAGGTTGTGTCTGATGACACTAGATACAAATGTAAATACTTGTTATGGTACATGAGTTTATGGAAATGATGGACCTTTATGCAAATGTTTCAAAACATGTTTATGAAGTTGAAATTGGTTTTAATTATTCTACTTTTCTGACTATGTGGTTATTTAGTAGTTGATCATGTTTTATGTTTTGAGTAATATCGTTTAGTGTGACGAGGTGTCACAATTTAAGTAGGTATCAAAGATCTAGGTTTGTTGAGTCTATAGGGACATAGGACATAGGGTTGAGTATGTTATTATGTATCCAACATATCTGATCGTAGCTTATGTTTATGCAGATATGCCTGGAGGACATGAAGAACATGCTGAGAGAAGTTATTTTGTACCAAGAGGAGGTACTAGGAGGCATGCATGCAATGATAGAGTGCCATAAGTGGGGTCAGAGAAACCTGTGATGCCTTAGTTTAACCCGGCAACTATGGCTAGCCCTGGATTTCAGTTCATGTTTGGACAGATGATGGCTAAGATTACACATCTAGCTGACAGAGCATCAACACCTCAAGCTAGGGTAGCAGTCCCTAATGTGGAATTCCAAGGTGTCGGAAAGATGTTTGAATGTCTTAGACATGTTGGTGTGATCGAGTATGCTAGTACTTCAGACCCAATAGATTCCAACATGTGGCTAACAGAGTTGGAGAAAGTGTTTAAGATTTTAAACATCCCTAAAGAAGATGAAGTGAAACATGTTGTTTACTTGTCGAAGGGTAGTATAGGCCATTGGTGGGCCATTGAAGGAAAAAAGAGGCCAAGAGTGGAGATAGGATGGGAGGAGTTTCAATGAGAGTTTGTCATTCGATGCTTCCAAGACTATTTAGATAAGAATATCTCTCATTTGGATAAGATTTTTTAGGTAACAATGGCCATCAATGAGTATGAGTTAAAATTTATGGAGCTTCTGAGGTTCTACCCTCACATGGCAGCGACAAATAAGGAAAGGATTTGTAGGTTTGAGAAGGGTCTGAGTACGGAGTTGACTACAACGGTGTCAATTTTAGATAATAGAGAGAGGTTTTTCACTTATTTGGAGTCAGTAAGGGATATTGATAGGTCTGTTATAGAGAAGCGTGAAGCCAACGCAAAGAAAAGACCAGCTCAATTCCAAGGGCAATCTTCTGGAGGCTTTAAGAATACGAGGTTTTCTCCACCGCAATCATAGCAAAGGTTGACTTTTACCGAGCAAATGTCACATACTCCATCCCAGTGGACCTGAGTAGGGACATAGGTTGTAGTTTTCCACCGACAGGAGCTCATAGCTCATCGTTAGTTTCAGTGACATGACCTTCTAGGTCATGGTACGAGACCAAGACTTGCTCTAGGTATGAGCATACAAGGCCGTTTTTCCCAATGAAGGATGAGGAAGTGACCCAATAGCCAAGGCAAATTCAGCAGGCTTTTGCAGCTATGATAGTTTAGTGGTGGTGGTGGCAAAGGACACAGTCAGGCATCACAGGAAGGATCCTCTGGATAGGCTAGAAGAGGATGTGGATTGACAGTAGGAGACGGATAGGTTCTATGCAATGAGCCAACCAAATGCAGTGGTCAACCCATGGGTCATGACAGGTCAGATGGATTTATTTCATTCTAATTTTTCTACTTCTTATTTCATATATGTACTAGTTGACCCAGGTGTGATGCACTCTTTTATCACCAAAGAAGTGATAGATAGTTGTTATCTTACTTTTAGTTATAGATCTGATAGTCTTCGACTAGAGACTCCTTTGGTCGGTTTCGTTGAGTTGCGGGCGGTGTGTTCCTCTTGCAATCTTTCTTTTCCAGGATGCAACATTCAAGTGGATCTTTTTCCACTTGACATGCATGGGTTTGATGTGATACTAGAGATGGATTCCTTGGAAAAGTACAAGGTGGTGTTGGACTATAGTACTAAGGTGGCGACGTCTATGATGGTGTTGTCTCGTGGATCTTCTAAGGTGACAGGAAGATTCTTCACATGTGTTTTATGTCAGCCATGACATCAAAAAGGTTGATGAGACAAGGATGTGAGGTTTTCATAGCACATGTTGTGGATACCAAGGCTAGAGATCCTAGTAACCGAGAGGTACCAATGGTGAGAGTTTCCGAGTGTACCCTCTTTTAGAGAGATTAATTTTGAGATCAATCTTGTTCCTAGAACACAACCAATAGTGCAGTCACCGTATAGGATGGCACCAATAGAAATGCTGAAGTTGAAGAAATAGTTGTAGGAACTATTAGAGAAGGGGATTATCAGGACAAGCACTTCCCCTTGGAGTGCTCCCATGTTATTCGTCAAAAAGAAGGACGGTTCAATGAGATTGTGTATAGATTACCAATAGTTGAACAAGGTGACGATAAATAATACCTATCTCTGGCCAAGGATTGAAGACCTTTTTTAGTAGTTGAGTGGTTCCACTATTTTTTCCAAGATAGACCTAAGATCACGTTACCACTAGTTGAGAATCAAGATGGATGACATGCCTAAGTCAGCTTTTAGGACTAGGTATGGTCACTACAAATTTGTGGTTATGTCGTTTGGACTAACCAATGCACCAGCAACTTTCATGGATACAATGAACAGGGTGTTTAGGCCCTATCTTGGTCAGTTTGTGGTTGTGTTCATAGATGGCATCCTGATATACTCAAAGGATAGTCAGTAGAATGAGAAACACCTTCACCAGGCATTGACTTTGTTGAGGCATCACCAGTTATATGCTAAGTTTAGCAAGTGTGAGTTCTGGTTGTCTGAGCTATCTTTTCTGGGTCACGTCGTATCATCTAAGGGAGAACTGTAGACCCTAAGAAGGTTGAGTCTATTCGGGAATGGGAACAGCCTAAGACACCAATAGAGATTCATAATATTCTAGGTTTGATAGGCAACTACAGGAGGTTTATAAAGAAGTTCAGTTCTATAGCATTACCCCTAAGTAGGCTTGCTTGGGACGACAAGTATCACCTTTCTTTCCAATAATTGAAAGAGAATTTGACAAGTGCACTGGTGTTAGTTCGACTAGAACAAGGGAAAGGTTATATTGTCTTTTGTGATGCTTTGAAGAATTGGTTGGGATGTGTAATGATGTAGGATAAGAATGTGATTTCTTTTGCTTCACGACAGCTTAAGAAACACAAGGAGAACTACCCAACACACAATCTGGAACTTGAAGTTGTGGTCCATGCCTTAAAGATCTGGAGACACTACCTTTATGAAGAAAAGTGTCAGACCTTCACCGACCACAAGAATCTACAGTATATCTTTTTGAAGTAGGAGTTGAATATGAGGCAGAGGAGATGGATGGAGTTGATTAAAGACTATGATTGCATGATAAACTACCATATGGGAAAGTTGAATGTGGTAGCTGATGCATTGGGAAGGAAGTCATCGTCGTCATCATCTATAGACAATGCACAGTTCTATTACTTAGTATGCCATAAATGAGACATGTTAGTGTCTCTTCACTAGACCAATGTACAGTTGGAAGTTTCTTTGTTGGCAGGTTTGTTGGCACAATTACAAGTTAAACCTACCTTGAGATAACCGATCTGTGATGCATAGAAAAATGATATTGTGAAATTAAATATCCAATCAAAGTTGGTAGTGAGAGGCATGATGGCTTCCATGAGGCAGATGATGGTATAATTTGTTTCCATAATAGGATTGTTGTTCCTGATGTTGATAGGTTGAGGAAGATGGTACTTGAGGAGGCTCACTCCTCGATGTATGTGATACATCTTGGAAGTACAAAGATGTACCATAATTTGAAGGACATGTATTGGTGGGCAGGTCTAAAGTGTGATGTGGCAGAGTTCTTTGCCAGGTGTCTAGTATGTCAGCAGGTTAAAGTTGAGCACCAAAAACCTACAAGGACGTTACAACTATTCCCAATACCATTGTAAAAGTGGGATCATATCACTATGGACATTGTGGTTGGTATTCCAATGACAGCCAAAGGTCATGATTCCATTTAGGTGATAGTGGATAGATTGACCAAGTCATCTCACTTCCTTCCAATCAAGATGATGTTTACAGTAGAAAAGTTGGCATAGGTATATGTTGATGAGATAGTTAGTTTGCATGGTATTCCAATAACTATAGTTTCTGAAAGAGGTCTACAAACTACAAGTCAGTTTTGGGACATTTGCATTCAATAATGGGAACACAACTGAGGTTCAGCACAACTTTCCATCCGCAGATAGATGGCTAGTCTGAAATGACTATTCATACTGTAGAGGATCTTTTGAGAGCATGTGTGTTGCAGTTTCTTGCTAGTTGGTATGTACACCTGATTCTGATAGAGTTTGCTCACAACAATAGCTATCAGAGAAGCATATATATGACTCCTTATGAGGCTTTGTATGGGAGACGTTGTCGGTCTCCACTTTGTTGGTATGAGATAGGTGCATATCAACTCATAGGTCATGAGCTTGTATAACAGACTACAGAGAAGATTAAGGTGATACAACAACAGTTGAAGGCAGCCCATGACAGACAAAAATCTTATGCATATAACTACCACATACTGTTAGAATATAACTACCACGGACTGTTAGAATTCCAAGTGGGAGATAGAGTGTATCTCAAGGTTTATCCTTGGAAAGGTGTGTCGAGGTTTTGGAAGAAGGGTAAGATGGCTCCTAGATTTATGGACCATACCCTATTTTGGCTCATGTTGGAAAGGTGGCATAAAAGTTATAGCTACCGCTAGAGTTGAACAGGTTGTATAATGTTTTTCATATCTCCAAGCTGAGGAAATGTCATCCATATATAGAGTAGATGGTCCATCCAGTGGAAGTTGAGTTAGATGAGGATGTTTCCTATGTTAAGGGCCATGTGTTGATCCTGGATAGAAGGGTAAAAAAGTTGAAGAAGAAAAATATAGTGTTGGTGAAGGTTTTGTTGCATCACCATGGTGTGCATGAAGCCACATGGTAGTTTGAGGATGAGATGTGTAGGAAGTACCCATCTCTCTTTGCATAGAATTTCGGGGGTAAAATCCTTGTTTGGGGTTTATAGTTGTAAGACCCCTGACCATGCTTAAAGTGTTCAACATACTTCATTATCATCATTGAGTGATTTAAACCTTAATATAACCTTGTGATATGTTTTGGTATCATTTGAAAAGCTTAAGTTTCAAATTTAGTCCAATTTGGACATTATTTGTGTAAGTTATGCAATTTTTTGGACATTTTGGACTTTTTATAATTTACCCAAATATGAGGTTTTAATTTAAATTTGTCACATGAATTATGATTTTTAGATGTTTCCTTATCATTATTAATCTGGTTGGGCCATGAGGCAGCTAGTTGTACCTTGGTTTGGAGGTATTTCTCTTCAGGGGTATTTTAGGGTTTACCCCTTTATGGATGAGCTACCTTTAGGAGCTATCAACTAATGGGGTGGTTTATTTGATTTGAATCCTATGGTGGGCCTAGATATCCAACAATAGATGGCCTACCAATTCTCCACAACCAATGGACTTGCTATTGTATGGTTGTGGAAGTTCTTAGCCATGGACACAAGGAGAGTTACTAGGACACCTCCTCAAGCTTTTCTCTTTCCTTATCCCTAAGCCTTATATACCTATCCTTTAGCTCAAAAATAGAACCTTTAGATTCTTATCTCTTCCCTCCTTTCTATATCTTTGTCTTTCCCTACTGGGTGTTGAATAAGAGTGCCTAAGGAAGAAAAGATGGCTGACCTTCTTGGTTAAGCATCTAGGGTTTCATTTTGCTCTCTTCTAGGGTTTGTGGAACTACCCTTGTCATATCCAACCTAAACTAGTAAGTATTTCCTTCTATCCTTCATTTATTTTTCTGTTCCTCTTCCTCCTACCTTCTTCCTGGACGGAATCATGTTGTTCCATGGTAAAGTTTGCTTTAAAGCGCAAAGAACTTATCTTCTTTCTCCCTTCACCTAGGGTTTACTCCCTTTCTTGGAGAAGAAGCTTACTTGGCCAAATTTAGACCTAATTCTAGGGTTCTTCATCATCTTTGCTCGAGTACCCTTGCCTCTTGGACTCTAATCTTCTTCCTAGAGGCGAGTTTTATAACCCTCTTCACTTTTATTGCTTACTACAATCTTGGTTACTCGTGTTCTTGCTCTAAGTCGAAGATCTATGCATATAAAAGATATTCTTGCCTAAAGTTTCAAATTTTATGGTGTTCCTTGATTAGTTTCCAATTTTATATGAACTTGGAATCATGTGCACAACCTTCCTGAGGTAGAGGAAGACTTAGATCGAGTTTACATGGCAACCAATGCTGTTGTGTACCTATCAAATGATGGCTTATACTTAGTAATTTTAGGCTGATTTTCAACTTTATACATGAACCGATGCATGACCTTATATTAGAATTGATGGGAGATGTCTTTTTGGAAACCGATGGTGATGGCCAATGGTGTAAAACTATGTTCACAACTTAGGTAAGTTGTAGACCCTTTTTGGTATCTCAATGATCAATGGTTTATTTCCCTAGAGATGGCATGAACCAATGACAATTGTTAGCTCAACATCTGATGGTGTTCAATGATGGTAGTATTGACCCCATTAGCCGATGGTGACATCATGTGTCACAACTTATGGTGGTTAAGGTTACCACACGCTGTTATAACTAGGCATCATGAGTTGCCTCAATTAAGCCCTAAACTGATGGTTTCTTTGGTTATATGATCCAAAGGTTAAACCTACATATTAACCAATAGTTTTGAAATGTTAGGCCTGATCCAATGGTTGAGATTGGATTCTTCAACATCCAATGGTTTAGAATGAAGTCTATAGTATAATGTGTTGATTCTAATAATGTCAATTCAATGGATCAATGCCTTAAAATTGTAGTCTTACCTTTGCCCTCGTATGAATATATTTGATAAATCATGATAATAAGTGGATGTGTAACTTTAATGTGATAAAGCATGTTACACCTAACCCTGAGGTAACAAAGTGATAGTGATATATTGTAATCAGCCCTCTTGAAAGATTAATATGATAATGGAATGCTCTCTATTGTTGTTGAAACCTTAATATGTTTCAACATGAATATCATAGTTCCTTGCTAAATTATACTCATGTCACATGTTTGATGACGGGTTGTTGAGACATATTATAAGGCATGGGAATATAATAATGATCTTATAGGGTATGATGTGATGGTCTTAATGACATTGTGCATGGTTGATCCCTAGTGGAGGTGTAATCCTCTTCATGATATCATAAGGCTTGGAACCTTGGGACAATGTGATAAGGATTTGAATCCTATGTTGGTATGACGAATAGTATAGTCTCATGAATGGCAATGAAATAGTACCATGTGGTAATTGTGGTTATGATTTGTATCTCATATGTTTTATATCTTCTAGAGTTGTTATACTTATACACTTGCTAGAAATGAATTAGGGTTTGTATGTCTATTTGTATGGTGCATCCTTAATTCACCCAATTGGAAATAAATAATCAAGTGAGACCTTAATCATGTAGATCCTAAGAAGCCCTTTTAGGAATCTCTATGGTTAGGGTTTCATGAGAGGCGGTGGCTCTGGGCGATCAGGAAGCAGAGGAGGTCGGGGCGGCTTTGGCCATGCCCGACCTCTGTCGGATGGTTTCATCGGAGAGTCTGCGGAGAACAATCCCGACGACGACAGAATGACTGGGGCTGACAAACCAGCAGATCACGAAGAAGACACTTGCATGATGGAGGACTGTGAGCAACCGATCATCACTGGAGACAGAATAGTGGCACAGCATGCAAAGAAGTCTTACAAAGATACAGTGGTGGGTCAAAGTCGGCACGATAGCTACCCGGTCATCTGCCCAGATCTCTTAAAATCGTCAGATTTGGTCATAGATCGCAGCGGCACCATACCAGCAATCTCCATCAGAGAGGAAGTCATCCCCCCTCTTGGAACCTTGGAAATATGTGATAGTAATTAAGGCTATTGGCATGAATATCGGATTTCAGGTGCTCGTCAACTGCATTACTATCCTCTGGGGCATACATGGTAGATTTCGTATCATTGACCTTGATAACGGATACTATGTGGTGCAGCTCTTCTCCAACGATGACTACGTGAAGATCCTGATGGGAGGGCCAAGGACTTTGTTCAGAAATTACCTTTCTATTCAAACATGGTCTCCACACTTTCGCCCCTCAGATCCGATCCCAAGAAAGCTGGTCGTCTGGATCAGAGTTCCTGAACTGCCGGCTCATCTTTATCAAACCGAACACCTTACCGGAATAGGAAACCTCGTTGGGAAGATGATCAAAATCGACTCAACAACAGCGTAAGGTAACAGAGGCAAGTTTGCAAGAATTGCTACAGAAATCGATACCCGGCAACCTTTACTCCCAGCGGTGTTCATTAATGGAGAAATCTTTAAGATTGAATACGAGAATCTTCCATCCTTGTGCATCCGTTGCGGGCGCATAGGGCATGAAGAAGCCCACTGTTCCCAAGCAGCGTTGGAAGCGCCTGCGGTGCCCACCGCCCCCATTCTAGTAGTTCCCTATTCTGTCACGATGCACACGAAGAAACCAGAGAGACGCCTGCCTCGCAACTTGCGAGAGAAAAACTCATCCCAGGAGTAGGTCCCTCCTTCCTCACAAGCCGGTTCTAGAGAGGAGACGGTGGACGAATGGCAGACAGTGACCAATAGGATAAATCGGAAGAAGACGTCAGGGGTTAACCAACCGAACACCTCTAACAAGAACTTGGAGGCTAGAGAAGCTACTCGGCCCTCTGACACCACTGTGTGCCTTGTTGGAGACGACACCTCCATCGGTAGAGAGCAGGGCACCAAGGGTCCTTCTTTCCAATTCAATTTCGAAGCTTCACCCGAGACAGAAGGCGGAGCCGGCACAGCAAGACGAGGTGGCTTACTAAGGAATAGGCGCATAGTCTACCAGACGATGCCCAGCAGCCCAGATAGAATCCATAAAAAGGGGAAGGCACGTGAAGCCCCGGAGGGCACAAGAGTGACAGAGGCTCGTCTTCTCTTCAGCTTTTTTGTTTCCAAATCTACGATGGATGACGCGGGCAACGTTGTCCATTCTATTGATGAAGGCGACCCTGGTCCTGCCAATGGACAGCCCAACGCCGCTTAAACCGTCCTTATTAATGAATTACATGTTTTGGAATATCCAGGGTGCTTGTTCTGACAAGAAGATCTAGTTTCTACGCTACCTAAAGAGGAAATTCAAATTAAATCTTATAGCCATTGCAGAACCAAGGTGCAACGGTGCAAGGGCTGATAGCATAATTAGATCTATGGGGTTTTCATCCTCACACCGTGTGGAGGCCATTGGTTACTCGGGTGGTATTTGGATCCTCTGGGATCATAATATCACATCTATGGAGATCTTACTAAATCATAGGCAATTTATTCACTGACGGGCTAATGGCTCTCTGGTCACCTTCGTCTATGGAAGCCCAAACCCGACAACACGTAATCTACTATGGAAGCACCTCACAAGCATAGCGAACATGGTTTTTAGTGACTGGTCAGTCATTGGAGACTTCAACTCCATGCTCTCTGTTAGTGAGAAGCTTGGGAGTCGTTACTTCGATCACTCAGCCTGCTCTGCCTTCAATGAAGTGCTTTTATCCTCGAGACTCGCTGAAATCCCATTTGTTGGATAGTGGTTTACCTTCCACAGAGACAAGCTTTTTGAGCATTTCGATAGACTTCTTGCAAACGTAGCCTGGCTTGACACTAGTCCCTCTACCACAGTGTCGGTTCTTCCGCACTTCATCTCCGATCACAACGCACTGCTGGTCTCTCGTCGGCCTAGAAATACCCGCCGTAAAAATATCTTCAGGACGAGATCAAGCTGGCAACTCCAAGCTGGCTTCCCCAACCAAGTCGCTGCCTTCTGGGACTCTTCACTTCCTTTCTCGGAGGCTCTCAACTTGTTCTCCCCGGAAATCTTGAAACGGGAGAACAATACGATGCGCTCTCAACACCAACAAAAGAACCGCATTCTCAAATAGCTCGATAGCTTGCAAGTATCTCTTCCCTCTACTCTTTCTGCCTCTAATGAACTCAGATGCATTGACCTTCAGGAGCAACTTCAAAACATCCTCATGAGAGAGGAGGCGGACTGGAGGCAAAAATCCCACATTGATTGGTTGCAGCTGGGAGACAGCAACACGAAATTCTTCAACTCCTATGTCAAGGCACGACGTCAACACAACTTGATTAGCAAACTCAAACATCCAAATGGAGGCTGGGTTACTGATGAAGAAGAGCTCAAATCCCTTTTCAGGTCACACTTTAATAACTTATTGGCTTCTCCTCCGTGTGTCACTCATCAATGAGCCGTGTATGTGGGCACATTCCCAGGTGTCTCCTGCACTGATCACTCTAACCTTGCGACAATTCCCTCTGAATCGGAGATCAAAGGAGTCCTTTTCAAGATGAACCCCTTGAAGGCAGCTAGTCCAGATGGTGTGCACACAGACTTTCTTCAAAACAAATGGACAATGGTTGGCCCCTCTGTGGTTTCTACTGTACGCTAGGCTTTCTCTATGGCGACCGTTGATCCCGATCTCGCTAACTCACATATGGTTCTCATCCCAAAATCCAACAATGTTGAGTCCTGCAGCGACTTGCGACCCATCTCCCTCACTAATACTTGTTTGAAGGTGATCTCCAAAGTAATTTTGGAAAGAATCAAACCTCTTCTGAACGACTGGATTTCTCTGAAATAGTCTAGTTTCATACCTGGGAGGAGAATTACAGACAACATCCTTCTTATCCAAGAAGCCATCCACTCCATGCATATTCAGAAGGGAAAGAAGCGTTGGATGGCGATAAAGCTTGACCTGTCCAAGGCATTCGATAAAATGAGCTGGCATTTCATTGAGGACACGCTAACTAGGGTGGGCCTTCCCAGTCATATAGTGAAGTCGATCATGAACATCATCACATATGGGCACACCTCCATTCTATGGAATGGCACTCCCCTCCCTCCCATTAAGACTCTTAGAGAAGTTAGGCAGGGAGACCCTCTTAGCCCTTACATTTTCATTCTATGTATGGAGCGATTACATCAAGCTATTGCGAAGGTTGTGGACTGTGGAGATTGAAAGCCACTGGTTATGAACAAGAATGGGTTTCCCATCTCACATTCCCTATTCGCCGACGACATCATCTTGCTCGTTGAAGCTTCTGTCAAACAAGTGCAATGCATCAACCGTATCCTTCGGGATTTCACCGCAGCCTCCGGGAAAGAAGTCTCTACAAGCAAGTCGAAGTGTTTTTTCTCTCCTAATAATCCGGTGGCGATCCGAAATCGTATTAGTCGGCGCCTGAGTATCCCACCAACGGAAGATCTGGGCAAATATCTAGGGGTGCCCATTCTCCATAAGCGGGTTAACAGGACCACGCATGCCTCCATCATAGACTCCATCAGAACAAAAATGAATGGGTGGACCCAGTGGCACCTCTCATTTGCAGGTCGTGTTTCCCTTGCTAAATCATCTCTACAATCCATCCCCGCATACACCATGCAATCGGTGCGCCTCCCCCAAGGTGTGTGTGATGTCCTCAATCAACACATACGACACTTTATTTGGCAAGGGACTAGAGAACAATGCAGAATGTCGTTAGTATCTTGGAAGAAAGTGACTTCTTGCAAGAAGAATGGAGGTCTTGGCATTCAAGATGCAGCTGACCAAAACATTTCCCTCATGATGAAGAACACCTGGATGTTCCTAACATGCCCTGAAAAGCCGTGGGTCTAGGTCATGAGGAATAAATACTGCCCTAGAGGATCCTTCAAGACTGGGACCTGCTCGCATGCATGGTCCATCATCCGTTCTTCTATCAATGTTGTGAAGGCTAACTGCTGTAGAATTGTGAATAATGGGGCTGACACCAATGTGTGGTCTGATGCCTGGTTCAACAACAGAAGCCTTGCAGTTTCTCACCCTGCACTGATCATTCCTGGGAGTATTAGTGATCTCAGAGCAGAATCTATGGTTTCTTTGGACGGGTCATGGGATTGGGTTTCATCAGGAATTTCTTCCCCATTGACACTTGGGCACAAATCAAAAGCATACCCCCTCCTGCACCGTCTGCCGGGCCAGATAGCTGGGCTTGGAACGAGGACTCTTTGGGTAAGTTCTCTTTAGCTTCAGTGTACACATGGATTAGGTGCCAGAATGAGGCTAGCTGCAATGGCGCCTGGCCAGCTATATGGAAGTCCAAGCTCCCCAACCACATCAAAATGTTCCTCTGGTTATTCATGCACAAAGCACTGCTTACGAATGTAGAGAAAGCCAGGAGGCACATGGACACGTCTAGACTCTGCCTCCAGTGTAACGAGGAGGACGAAACTCTTCTCCATTGCCTTCGAGATTGCCGCTATAGAAAAGCTGTCTGGCAAGGCCTAGATGTGCACTGCAGTTTCTTTAACATGGACGTCGATGCCTGGAGCCTGCACATCATCACGTTTGCCACTTTAAACCCCCTATATGCTGTCGCAAGCTGGCATCTATGGAGGGTAAGAAATGAATATGTTCACTCTCTCAAAGCTGCTCCACTGCAGGTGCAGATCAAGTTTATCAAAGAACGTGCGTGCTCTATTGCTGGCCTCCCGACCCATATCTTCAAACAGGTACATGTCACTGATCCTTCGATCAAACTCGACGATAGGGACTTCTTTGTATTTGTGGATGCATCTTTTAACAACCACTCTCACCAATGCGCCTCTAGAGTTTATATCACAACCATTTATGGGGTCCTTGTGCGAGGAGTTGGCGCCCCGGGTTACGCCTATAGTGCAGTTGAGGCAGAAATCAAAGCCATCTCACATGTTATAAACACATGTCGGTTGGAAGGTCTCTTGAGGCCACTCATCCTCTCCGACTCAAAAAATGGCATCACCTTCTTCAAGAACATGGAGGAGGCACCACCTAGCCTGAAGCCCATCTTCAGGCAATGGTCCAAGGACCAACTATCTTCCTTTGCTTTCTAGTTCTTACCTAGGAAGTACACATTAGTCACTGATGTTGTAGCCAAGCACGTTATGTTAAATGGCTCGGAAGTAGATTTTACTCTCAAACCACCCTGGCATCTTCCAGAAGTCTCGCTATGTAATCTGATTGTGCGTTAAGTAAAAAAAATTCTTGCAAAAAAAAAAAGAAACCTTAATCATGTCGTTTCAATGTGCCATAGATCCATTCCAGTGTTGGAACTTGCTGGATAGTGAAACTAGCTATTCCTATAGGAAACTCGAAGTGCGTATTTTTGAACATGTGGGGGCACAAGTCGAGAGTATCTCCTTGTGTCCATAATTACAAGTGATGGAGGATGTCTACGGTCATGCCTCATATGTTTGTGATATGAGTGAAAGGTAGCAATGCAACTGCAAAATGCCTCTTATAGAATGAGCATGCGTGACCTGTTCTCCAATGTCATGACCTATACCAAGGTGGGATAGTTGCTTTTAGCTTGACTATATGTCACTATTGACCTTTTACTATTATGTCTCTACGTTGTCTCTCGTATTGACCGGAAGTTGTTGGCCAGATCATGGAGTCTGGCTCTTCCATAGATCTAGTATGGCACTAGTTTCGACTTAACAGTGGTCAGTTGGATTTGGGTTGTATGAATCAAATCTTCAAGGCATAATAAAAGATATAAAATAGTCATGTAGTATATCTATTAGAGTTAAATGTGTATCACATTGGTTGTTAACCCTTGCAATATTCCTTGTACTACTGAGTTGTTATATGATGCAATCAGAGTGATTAACTATTAAAAGAGTATATAATTGTTTCCTTTAGATACTTTGATAATTATGTTTATTTCTAAGCCTATCTAGTTAAACTTGATTAGTATTCTAGAATTTCCTAATCTACTAAACAGCTTGTTATATGCACAATCTTCTCAATTTATTTACTGTTAAATAATCAGTTGTAAACAATATCGGTTGGAGAGAATTATATCTCTCGCTGGGACATGGGTCTCACCTGTGGGTTATTACATCTTTTTAGGTGGTTGCCAGCAATGTGGTCGAGATTGTGTTTTAGAAGAGGAGAAGCCTGGTGATTAGTAGACACAGAAGGTTGGACAGATGTTGGTGTTATTAGTAGAGTCCTAGTGTCATCCATGTACTCTCGGGTCCAGGTATGGGAAGTGTTTATTAGATGATAAACTAGTATCGACATAAATTTTTGACTATATTCCAGTGATTCTATATATGGCATGTACATGTGGAATATCTCTTTTGTATATAGGTTGTGGCAGAGGCCACGAGATATAGATGTAAATACCTATTATGGTATATGAGTTTATGGAAAAGATGGACCTTTATGCAAAATGTTTCATAACATATTTATGATGTTGAAATCAATGTTAATTATTTTGTTTGTCTAGCTATGCGATTAATTAGTAGTTGATTGTGTTTTACGTTTTGAGTAATATCGTTTAGTTTGTCGAGGTGTCACAGGACAATTTTTCTTGGGAAACTCGACCGACAATAGACCCTAGGATTGAACACATAGCAGTGTTGGCTGAGTTTTCCAAATCTCAAACTCAACCAAAAACACTATTGCACTGAGATATACATAGAATGTTTCCTGATTTTCTTCCTCTCAACTAGACAAAAATTGATCAATTCTTCACCCCTTTTGTTCGTACTTGAACCCTAGGTCACCAAATCCCCTGTCTTAGCCCTATCCAACCCGTTTTGATCTTCCCCAACCTCTAAACCTAGCTTGGGTGGCTTGTTGCTTGAGTTATCTTTCTTGTTTGGCGCCATCTTCAACATCTTTCCTATCCATGGTGTCCAATAGGAAAACGATAACAGGTCATTTAGGTGTCCCTTCATCTTCTACATCCATTAGGCATATCCCATACAATGGTAATCAATATAGAGAGTGTTTTCTTAGCAACCCTCATCTTTTTCGGCCCTTGTTGATTCCTAGCAATGAGCTACTCAAAGAGGTTAAGACACTCTTTTCTAACCAATTTCTTGCTGATCTTTGCTATGAATGTTGGAACTATGACAACTCCCTCTCAAGCAAGAAGGTGGTTCATGAGTTCTACACAAATTTAACCTGGAACTATACCACCTTAGAGCCTCCTCCTAAAACCCAAGTTGTTTTGTCATTCATGATAGGGGGAGTCAAGTTTACTATCTCTGAGCAGACTTTGAATAATTATGATGCTTGATCCTCACCTAGTTGGATGACTCCCTATCCTACCTATAGAGACCTACTTGACCCAAAAGCCTTCTGGAAGATCTTTGACCCTGAGTTATCTCTTTCTAGTATCCACAAAATTCTTCAAAATCCTGAGGTCCCATATAGGAAGACAGACATCCTTTCATCTTCTTCTCTGGATATTAAGAAACGCTTGGTTTCTCTTCTATTTAACTACAATATCCATTCAAAAAAGAATCAAACAGATATTGTAGAAAACTCACTTGTGATCGTGTATTGTCTTCTACAAAATATCTGTGTCAAATGGGAAAGATACATCCTCCACCACATGACTTGCTTTGACACAGAGAAGAATACTAGAGACTCCCACCCGCCCTACCCTAACAAGATTTGTGGTGGCTTTCAAGATCACACTGGTCAATCCCTTTTCAAAGACCTTGGCTACAAAGTTAGTGAAAAAGGAGTTTATATCAGTGACACCACAGTCAAGATATCCTTTCACCCCCACCTCCTCTACCCATGGTGCTTCGACCTCCACCTAGGCTCCACCTCCTCCTAGACCTGACCATGCCTCCTTTTTGGGGTCTAATGAAACCCTCATGCGCTCATGATGCACCAACAGGCATACAACCTGTAGGTCTAGGAGCACATGCATCAAGATCTTGTTCACATAATGTCAAACATGAACTTATCATGCACCCATCCCTACCCCACCTACCAACCCCACCCAACTACTGATTATGCCTCTTATGCATACATCTAGTTCCACCCAGCTTACCAGCCTGCTGCTTTCATTATACCCCCTACCTTTGCTGGTGGACCTACCCATGTTGCCTTTCAGCCACTTGCCTTTCAGCCACTTGCCTTTCCTATTAGCCCTTCTATTGCCATTCTTGTTGACTTTGATTGGGCTTACATACCCAATTTTGAGAAAGCTAAGGCATTGCGTGAGTGTGGCGTCTCCTGGGAAGAAAAAACTACAGATGGCCTAATCCTCACTCTTTCTCTCTTGAGGAGGACATAGAGATGGTTGATGAGGATGTTGAAGATGATTATTCTAGTGATGGTTAAGAGGATGAGGATTATAATGATAATGGAGATGATAAGTACGATGATGATGGAGATGGTGGTGAGGCTACACCTGTTTCCCCTAATGCACCCTTTGATGATGATGAATACTACCAGCATGATGATGATGAGACCATTGACATAGATTTCATTGATGTTTTGTTCTTAGTTCATAGAGTACTCCTCTATATATCTTTTCATAGAATTTCATGTACTGAACATTTGGGTATTATATTTGAGGTTTACTATTTTCATATTTCGTTGCTTTTTGTAGTTTTTCATCTAGAAAGGACATATCATGTGTTGTAATCTGATTATATGTAATGTAACTCTGTGCTTGGATATATCTCATGAGTTCTGGGAATGTGCTTCCATATTTTGATTATGACTCTAGTATGTTTGTATCTCTCTGGTTTTTTGGTTGGTGCTTGCATATGGCAGTTTCTTCTATCATTTGTGTCTATGCATAAGACATGTGTTTTAGCTCTTCTACCCCCCCACACACACCTTTTTGATATGACAAAGGGGGGTAAATGAGCTTAGTACATATTGAATTGTGATCCTTTCTAGCTAATTCTCTGAAATATAATGGGATTATGTAAGAGGACCCAATAGTATATATGTGTTATGGTTATGATTTTTGGAGAAACTAACCATACATGCAAAGGTACGCATGAATTGAGGGGGAGCAATTGATATTGTTCATTCATGTATCCCTCTACAATTCCCAAGGTAAAATTTTGAATTACAAGTCCTTTTCATTATGCTGAGGAATGGTTTGTCATCTTCAAAAAGGGGGAGAATGTTGACCTAATAGTTGTACATTGTCCATATTTTGATGATGACTCAACCATTCCATTCATATGTATCTAATATGTCTATTTTAGATTGATATCAGGTATTAAGTACATGAAAAGGATCAATTCAATCAAGCCCTAGCTTGACCAAATACAAGCCAAAGTCAATGTAAATGCACTTTTATGGAACATGCCCTAAAACTCGTAAGATAGTTTTTTTTATCATTTGTATTGATGCTATGACTTGTAATTAAGATGAGAAAAAAAAAGTAGGAGCACTTAAAATGAATGTTTAAGCACTCTAATGGCAATTTCTAAAAGTTCATTATAGGGAGTTTTGTCGGCCGATTTTCATCCTTGATAAACTCGACCGAGACCCTTGATGGATTTTAGGAATTATCAGTGTTGGTCGAGTTTCCTCAGGAAAAACGCGATCGACACCCTGTACTGACCAAATCAAATTTCAGTCATTGTCTGAGTTTTATCTAGGATAAACTCGACTGACACTTCAAATTTTCATTGTCGCATAGTACTATCGATCAAGTTTGTATTATTAAAACTTGACCGACCGCACTACATGGAATTTGTGGAAAAAGTATTACTAGTTATTGGAGCATTGCAAACATCAAAAATAGATCCATTGCAACACTCCAAACAACTAGAATTCATTACCAAGTGCTTCTGGTGGCTAGTTGACATCCCAAACTACAAATAAAGACCCTTTGGCTTCATCCTAAGTTTGCTTCTTATGCTTGTAGCTATAGTTGAGTGGATCTATCTACTAAGAGCCCATTTCTCTCTCTTACTTTCTAATCAAAACATCAATCTGATTGAGAAAGGTTATTTGTGAGAGAGATACTTTCTTGTAATTATTGTGAAGATCTTAAATCTTCCCTATCCCAATCCCTTTCTTCAAGCATAGTTGGTGAAAGTACCTCCTTGGTGAAGGAGAAGGTTAAGGCTGGAGATCCTTGAGAAGAGTGGATAATTACTTCAAGGCGGAAGACTTGTTACAAGAGGGGAGCTCCTTGGTGAAGGTTTCCAACTTGTTGCAAAAGTGGGTAAGCCCTTGTATAGGTTGAAGACTCTTTCTCAAAGGATAGGTAAGACCTTGTAAGGTTTATTGGCTCCTTTTGATCCTTAAAAAGGAAGTCTTGGTATCCTTTCCCAACAAAATGAAGGTCTTATTGTATGTCTTGTAATGGAAATAACTATGCAATGGTTCAAAATCCTAGAGGTTGATCTCTCTAGGTAGTGGATGTACACTCTCCTAGTTTGGAGTTTGGAACCACTATACATAGCTTGTTATAGATCTCATTCAATCTCTCTCATCCTTGCTATGTATGTTTAGTTTCATATCAAATTCCATATTCAAAATCTTATCACTTGAATTAATTTGAAGGTCTAAGGAATCTTGTTTAAGTGTTTAAGCCTATTCAACCCCCCATGCTTCTAGAGTCCATTGATCCAACAGTTGTGACACCATATCTATTATTGGCACTGAGGTTTTAGTCCTCCATATGCTGCATTGATGTTTTAGTCCTCTTGTAATATATAATATTTTGGGCACTGATGTTTTAGTCCTCCTACCAGGCATTGAGGTGTTAGTCCTCCTTCCAATACACTGAGGTTTTAGTCCTCCTACAAAACACTACTTTCATTTAGCACTAAGGTTTTAGTCCTCCTATCCTTGGTACGGAATACATATGGGTTCCTACCCTTCTTTTTAGTATATGCTAGTCTACTTATTATTCACCACACAACTGCTTATGAATTGTTTTATTATTATTGTGACACTATTTTAAGGCAAGAAATCTCTCATTGTTTATCTTCTTCGTAATGATATTCATATTCCCTTTGTACTTTTATCTTCTATGGGAAGCCTTGTTGTACCTCATGTCATTTTTCCTTATATAGCTCAATCCATATTTTATATGCACATACCAGCATTTATGTTGATAACATCCATTTTGTCTTCTATTTCTAGGTATGCTTCCAACCCTAGGTGTAGGACTTGGAAGACCAGACATAGTGACATAGACCTACTAGGTGGAGCTCTCGAGGAGATAAACTTGAGATAGCTGGATATCCCTCTACTTAGACCCTTATATTGTTGCTTTCATGTAAACCCAAGTGGGAGACTATTATGTAACCTTGATAAATTGGATATAGTAATGAAATATATTCCTCTACTATACTTTGGTCATTTCTATACCATTATTTGAGAAATGAAAAAAATACACCTATTCCAACATACCTTCCTAGTGTGTTTGGAATACATGGTTTATTCCTCAAATTAAGTAGGATGTAGATCCCCTCTTGGGTCCCACTCCTTACAATTTTAGTAGTAGTAGTACCCAACAATAATCGAAGATCTAGTAGGACCCACCAATTATAGTATATAGCCTATGCGGACCTACTCCTTCTGACAGTTATTTTGTATTACGTGTTAGTTCTTGAGGAATCGTACTACGTGAGGCAGAGGCTGTAAGGACCCTGACCAATGTTTTGGGATAACCCTATTTGTTTTGCTTAAGTATGTTGCTTCGCTCCTTGCTCTAATTATCTAAGATGTAATTAGGGCATGTTGGAATTTTGAGTGCCTTATTTGAGCTTGATGCTTGTGTTTTGTGGAGAGGTTTGGTGAAAATTGTAATTTACCCATGATAGGGGTTAATGTGCAAATTTTCCACCTCTAGAGTGTTCTTTTCCTCTCTAGGCATCATCTAGAGGAAAGAGAAAGAGATGTGAACCTTATTTGGACCTTGGTTGTGTGGTGACATCCTTGGTAGTGTTTTGGATACATGTTTGAGGTGTATCTTACACCTAGGAGTGTTGTCTCGGGCTAGAGAGCCTTAGAGAGGCCATGTATTGGTTTGGGGGTGTCTTAAGGAGCATCCTATTGGTTTGTGGATGTCTTGAGGGACATCCTATCAGTTTGTGGGTGTCTTGAGGGACATCCTATTGGTTTTGTGATGTCTAGAGGTGCACCCTATCGGTTTGTGGTACCTAGGGTTAACCCCTATCGGTTTGTGAAGAGATGTAGAGATGTGTATCAGACTTGACCATCCTAAGTGACCTAACGGGCGAGACATAGTTCTTATCACCTTTTTTCATGGTGTAGCATGTGGCTCCTTTTTCGTGGACAAGTGCCACCTAGGGTTCTAAGGTGGTGACACCTTCTCCTTTCTCTCTTTTTCATCCCTCTTGCATATATACCTCTTTCTCTCCATGCAAAAGAACCCTTTTGGTTATCCTTGATTTCCCTCTTTGGTGGGCGACCTTGAGCTAGATGAGTCTCTCCCTTAGAGCATGGAGAACGAGTCCCATGCTTATGGTGCTCTCTTCATCCTCTACCTTGGTAAGCCATGATCCTTAGATTCCTTTCTCTCTTTCTTTCTTGTTCTCAGCCATGGACCTTGGTTACTTTCTTTTCCCTCTCATGCTCTCTTAACCATGGTTCCATCTTCTTCCTTGGAGGTGTTGTGGTGATCAAGCTTGGAAGATTTTCTTCCACCTCGAGCTCATGAAGCTTGGATCTTGGTGGTGATCCTTGAGGCAGGTTATATAACTCTAAACCCTCTTTGTTATTGTCATTCTTTACTTTCTATCTTGTTCTTTGTTCTTGGCTCGTTATCTCTTTCATACTAGTAGTCTTTTTGGTAGTTTGCATTCTATTTTGGGAGGAGAACCTTGCTTAGTTGTTGTCCTTGTGTTGCAGCTCTTTGACTTGCTTGTAACGCCCGTTCTAAGGTTGAAGATGAGTGAGTTGATATCTATGTTGAGGTCGATAGGCATGTTAGGCCGATATGCCTTGGGTGGTCATCACGACATATGATGCCATTGACCGTCACCCTTTGTGACAGGGCGTCATGACCTTTGGGAGGCCTAGGTCGACATGCTTTGCTGATGGCTGTCATGGCTTGGTAACACCTAGAACAATAGAAGATGGATGATGCTACGTCTGGAGAAGTTGGTCGTGACGATCTGGGTTGTTCAACTATTAGGTCTTGTGATAGACTGTCACGCATTGGAGGAGTCATTCTCGATATGCGGTGAAGTGGGGATCAGACGCTATGGTTCTGGACATGTGGTGTTGAGAGTGTTTCTCATAAGGCTCTGGCCATCACACCTTAAGAAGGGTGTATGCCCGACATCCCTGACAGCCTGTCATGGCTTAGATGCATTGTTGAAACCCTAAGTTGCCCGATATACTAGGGCATTTCCCATTACCCTAACATCCATCACACCATCTGTTGATGTTTCCCAGTAGGAGGGGTTGGCCGACACCCTCTCTGTGAGGTGATTGTGCCTGAAACACCAATATAGTGATGCCCTAACCGATATACATCCTAGTTGGTAGGCTGAAACCCTGGTTGCTCACCTAGTATACTCTAAACCAATACATGCAGTTTCCCATCACACCTAGGGTTAACCCAATACCCTATGTTGCAACCCTAATCGATATCTTGTGGTGGTGTTTGATATACACCATGTTGATGCTTGGGTCACATGATATGATGTAATACCCTTTGGGGTGGTCGTATGTATGATAATGAGAGCCATGTTTTATATCTCATAACATACCTTGTTAGTGATGTTGAAAGCAATGTTTATATACCTCATAACATGTGTTATAATGACGATGAAAGTGATAATCTAAGGGTGGTTGTTGATCCAACATTGTAAATCCTAATCAGGTAAAGAGAAACCCTAATTCTAATGATGTAAAATGTATAGCATGAGTCCTAGAGATGATGGTGTTGATGATGTATTGCTTTCTTGTTATCAGTTTCTAACCATGCAGGAAACACCAGTTGAAGTACATAGTTAGGTATGAGTTGTGGTTGTTATGATCTGTTTCAATGGGCCTTGTGAGGCATAAAGTTTTGTTGACATTCTTGAAAGATTAGGTAAATGGTCTTATGATGAATGCATATTCATCATGATTTTCAGTCGCCTCTCTGGGACCAATTCGATTCAATACTTTTGATGTCATCTCCTTAATCTCACAAAATGCAAGATTTCTTGACTAATTCAATTATCAAGAATATTAACCATATTTATATTGATTTTGTGCAGGTCTTGACTAGGTTCAACCATCGAATGGAATTCTCTCGAGATCCTCTCAACTTTGGTCTTGACCAATCGGTCTTAACCAAACAGTTTTCCCTAACAGTCTACCCATGCGGTTTTGACCTCTTAGTCTCAGATATTCACCTACACGGTCCTCCACTCAATACTCTACCCAAACGGTCTCAAGATTGTATGACACTTAACGGGTTCAAAACCATTTGGACTAAGGACCGATTGGATGTTGAAGACAGTTTGGAGGCCATCGGTCCTCAAGACCGTTTGGACAATGAAGACTGTTTAGCGCCATACGGTCTCAAGACCGATAGGCCAGTCACCCACAAGACTGTTTGGGCACTAAGATCATTTGATCAGCGAGACCGTGCAAGCCCCATCGGTCCTCAAGACCATTTGGACCAAAGACCGTTCGGACGAAGAAGACCGTTTGGCACCAAGACTATTTGATCAGCGAGACTGTGCAAGTCCCATCAGTCCTCAAGATCATTTGGATCCCATAGGTCTTCAAAACCATTTGCATATCCAGACCATTTGGAAGCAAGACTGGTTGGGGTGTAAAACTGATCAGATACAAGATCGATAGAGCAAAGAACTCAAGACCGTATGGTCAGTCCAAATGGTCTTCAAGACCGTTTGGTCAGTCCAATCGGTCTCCAAAACTGTTCAGTGCAGACCGATTTCCCGAGACCGTTTGGATCTGTCCGGTCTTCAAGACCGTTTGGATAGAGACTCGAGACCGATCAGAGGCAGAGACCGATAGAAGCCAAGACCGTTTGGATGTCAAACGGTCTCCAAAATCATTTGCTCCAGACCGTTCAAGAAAATTGTTTGCTCTAAATCGTTTGGAGCAAACTCACGGCAAAAATGTGAGGACCCCATCCAAGCCTATAAATAGGACCACAAGGGTCCTCATTTGGGGGATCGATTTGAGGACACCAAAAGGCTGCTTGAGCAAAGGATCGGTCTGCCTTCCACACCGCTGCCACTCCACTATCTGCACGCCATAGTCAAGCCGCCCACACCTCCTCTTGCTGCGGACAAGGAGGCTGAGAAGAGAAAGAACGTGGAGAAGAAGGTCTGCCTTGCCTACCTTGGTGGTTCTTCCTCCTCATCCAGATCTGCCTCGACACGACGTAGAAGACCACATCATCTTCAGCGAGCTGTGACTACATTTTGCATCATGCTCATGGAAGAATCTTCCTTCTCCCTTGTTCTTCTTGTTTCTCACACCAGGAGCGAGTAGTTCCTTTTTGCTGGGGTGTGGGGACTAACCCCACTGCCCATGCTTTCATTTCTTTTCATTTGACATTCCAAGGCAATGTATATAACTTTTCATTTCATTATTAATTGATAATGTTTGTAGTTTGATTACCTGCTTGCTTTCATCTTGTTCTTCCCGATGTTGTAAGAACTTCTATATGTAGGGAAGAATGTCGATTAATGAGATAGACTCCCAAACTAGAAATAGAATAGGATTCCTTGAGGTATTAAGTGTATGATCTGTAAGGGGACGAGCCATCTAGCCTTCGGTGACGCTTCTGTGTGCCTACCCGCAAGGGGGTCCCACAACTTCGATTGGATATTGTATCTTCTTTGTTTATCATTGATGTTTGCTTGCAGACTAATCACCTACCTACTTGTTGGTTAGCACAGTTGACTTCTTGATGAGAGTTTTGATAGGGTTCCTTGAGGTTGTAAGTGTGTGATCTGTGAGGGGATGAGCCATCTAGCCCACGATGATGCTTCTGTGTGCCTACCCACGAGGGGGCACTCAGCCTCAGTTGGATGTTGTATCTTTGGGGCCGTAAGTGAGTGATTTGGAGGGTGACGAGAAATCTGATGCCTAAGGTGATGCTTACATGAACTTATCCTCGTAGAGGGTTCACAACAGCTCCATTTGGATAGTTAGATTCTAGCCTGGATATTATATGTTTGGATGTGTTTGCATGCGCAGTGGTGGTGAAACCGGGTACCATCCCAGCATTTCCATATCATTAATCTAGAACAAACTTCAATTCTGCTCTTTTACTTTCTTGCAATTAGTCTAATTAACCACAAACCAATCAATCATTCTAAACATTAGTCTTACTTGTACTAGATACGACTGACAAAGATTCTAAAAAATGTTGTCCTTTGGGATTCGATCCTTAACTATACTGCGATAAGACCCATTCGCTTGCGGGTGGTATTATTGCATGAGGTTTTGGTAAAAGCTCGGGGATTTCAACCCCGAGTGGGTTTGTTAGTGCGATAATATTCCACGTCAAATTTTGGCACTGTTGTCGGGGACAACGAAATCAATTAGTCAAATCTAGTTCTTTTAAGACTAATCTAGGATTTTTTTTTCTTTTGATACAATCGATCATCTACTTGAATTCCACTCCACTTCATCAATATTACTTCATATCTTTTCATTTCGGGTACCCCCAAGACTGGTGTATGCACCGTTTGAACAGTCCCAGACTCACCGCCAACTTTGATCTGAAAATAGACAGAACCTTTCATCGTCAAAACAGAGAGAACCGAGCAAGAATGGATCAAGAAGAGGAAATAGCCCGAAGGGTTGCTCAAGCCATCAATGCACAGAGAGAAAGACTCATGCAAGAAGCTAGGGCTGTAGTTCAAGAAGACATCCTAGCAGTGCAAGTAGCAGAACTACAAAAGGATCTTAGAGAATTCTCAATCCCTAATGTTGCTGACATTCATCACCCAGTTCATCCTCCTTCCATCAATGCTAACAATTTTGAGATACGAGCACATTGGATTACCTTGCTTCAAAATAACCCGTTCTATGGTAAGAAAGGAGAGATAGTCAAGAACATCTTCTGAGGTTTATTGATCTATGTGCCATGACAAAGCAAAATGGAGTGTCTGACGATACCATTAGACTCTGTCTTTTCAAGTATTCGCTTGCTGATAGAGCTATGAGTTGGTACAATTCCTTACAATGTGAGCCCATCACTACATGGGAACAACTGCAAAATATTATTTTGGAAATATTTTACCCTCCTTCACTCACCTATGAAATTAGGGGTCAAATAACAATGTTTACTCAAGCCCCTAGAGAAACCCTTGCATAAGCATGGGAAAGGTACAAAGATCTTCTATGCAAATGTCCACACCATGGAATCCCTAAGAATTAGCTTATTGAAATCTTCTATAGGGGTGTGGACGATGATATCAAAAGGTTTTTAGATTCCTCATCTGGAGGAAATTTCATGCGTCAGAGTTATGACAGCGCATGGAGGGTTGTCACCCTTGGAGCTGAAAATCAAGCTAATTGGGGTAGGTTTGTAGGTAAGGGAGTATTGAAGGTAGCTATGGCCAAAGTTATTCCAGAATACAAGTCTATCTCCGAAACCCTCAAACTCCTTGTCACCAAGCAAGACCAAATCGAATCATCTCTTGCTGCATTTGGAAGAGGACGTTCACCCCCTCAACAACAAGAACAGATCAAGTCAGCTTCACTGTTTTGTGAAGCATGTAAAGGTACTGATCATTCCACTTTAGCATGCAATGTACCATATGATGTGGTTATAAACAATGCATGTGGACAAGGAGATAATAGTCAAATGGAAAATCTTAATGTTGTTAACACCATTCCTGGTCAAGGATATTATAATCTGAATCAAAATAGGAACCATCCAGGCTTTCAATACAGAAATCCTTTAGGAGCGGAAAACTCGCAACAACTTGGTTCAACTAATCAACAAAGAGGCCCACTAGGATTCCAGTATAACCAGCAACAAAATTTTGGGAATCAAGGAAACCTTAGGGGTAAATTTCAGATAAGGAACTACAACCAGTATCAGAACAAATCTCAGTTCTAGAATCTCAACCAAGTTCCTTATCAACAACAAGGACAACAAGCCAGTCCCATCTCTCTAGATGACAAACTAACAACCATTGAGAAGATGTTGTAGTCACAGCAGACTATGATAACTAACCAGCAAGCCCATCAGAAGGCTATTGAATCTCAATAGCTCAACTTGCAGCTAGCATGAAGCCACTTACGGGAGCCTTTGCTGGACAACCCAAGAAAAACCCTAAGCATCCCAAAAAATTGAAGGTTATCACCACCAGGTCTAGAAAAGACTATTCTAATCATCCTATCAAGACACATGTGGTTATTACAGACAAGGATGAACTGATGATTGTTCAAGACTCTAAAACACCTGAGTCTCAACCAAAAGAACCAGTGACTGGTAAGACAAATGAGGAAAGTTCTGAAAAACCTACTACAGAAAAGGAAGAAGCAACACCAGAACCTGATATCCCTGTATACAAGCCTCATATACCTTTTCCAGCTCGTCTAAGGAAAACGAAGCTTGATACCTGATTCAACAAGTTCAAGGAAGCCATGAAAAAGCTTCATGTTGATATACCTTTTCTGGATGCGCTGGCTGAGATACTAGCCTGGAAAAAGTACTTGAAGTCACTTCTCACCAGGAAATATATAACTGAGGAATATGAGACAATCAAGTTAGCAACAACTACTTCAGACATCATCCAGAGTAAGATGCCCAAGAAGCAGAAAGATCTAGGATCTTTTGGGATATCTTGCTATATCAGTGATTCTTCATGTAAGAAAGGATTAGCAGATCTTGGTGCTAGCATTTCCATCATGCCACTTAGCCTCTGCAAAAGGCTAGGGTTTGCTGAATTGCTCGGCATGACAATATAACTTGCAGATAACACTTTGACTCTACCCTTGGGAATCATTGAGGATGTCCCTATCAAGGTTGGCAAAGATTCCTATGTCCCTTGTGACTTTGTCATCATGGACATAAAAGAAGACACTAGATATCCCCTCATCTTCGGACGTCCATTCCTCGCCACTGCAAGATCCCTAATTGATGTTGAAGCAGGAACCTTACTTCTCAGATTAGGTAAAGAAACTCTCAAATTAAAAGTTTTTGAAAGCATGTGAAGACCAAGTATGCAAGAAGAAGTCTACTTGATTGAGTGCATAGAGCAGATGTCACTCCTCACGCATGAAGATTATGAACAGGAAGATCCTTTAGGGATGACCCTTACTAATCTGAATGTAGAAAGTTCAGATGACGAACAAGTGAAAAGTTGTGTTTCCCACCTCGATGCTACTAAAGAAGATCCTGAAGCCAAGGTTGAGGAACTAAAAGCAGTGGATGTTACTGAAGAAGCTTGTGAAAAGCCACAAGCTCCTGAAATGAAGCCCCTACTGGAAGGATTAAAATACATGTTTCTAGATGAACTCAAGGTATGCGCCGTCATCATAAATTCAGATCTAACGACGGAACAAGATGATAAACTTTTGAAGGAATGGAAGGAAAGAAATAGGATACAAGATGAGCGACCTCACTGGGGTTAGTCAAGCTCTATTTATGCATAAAATCTCCATGATGTAAGATCACAAGCCAACTATTGAACATCAATGCAAATTGAATCCAAATATGAAGGAAGTAGTCTGTCGTGAAGTCATTAAACTGCTCACTACTGGGATAATCTATCTGATATCAGATTCACCATGGGTGAGTCCCGTGCATATGGTCCCAAAGAAAGGTGGAAATATTATGATACAAAATGAAAACAATGAACTCATCCCCATTTGAACAATTACTGGGTGGAGGATGTGCATTGATTATAGAAAGTTAAACAAGCCAACTCGAAAGGATCATTTCCCAGTGCCTTTTCTTGATCAAGTATTAGAACGGTTGGCTCATCAAGAATATTTTTGTTATCTCGATGGTTACTCTAGTTTCTATCAATTACCCATACATAGAGATGACAAAGAGAAAACTACTTTCACCTGCCCATTCGAAACATACGCATTTAGAAGAATGCCATTCGGCCTCTGTAATGCACCAGCAACCTTCCAGCGTTGCATGGCTTCCATATTCCCTGGTCTCACTGAAACAATTATGGAAGTTTTTATGGATGATTTTTCTGTATACAAAGATTCATTCAACTCCTACCTAAAACACCTCTCCCTTGTCCTCAAACGGTGTGCAGAAGCACATCTTGTGTTAAACTGAGAGAAGTGTCACTTTATGGTAAAGGAAGGCATTGTCCTCGGCCATAAGGTCAATAATCGAGGAATTGAAGTAGTCAAGGCCAAGATCGAAGTAATTTCCAAGCTCTCTATCCCTATCAATGTAAGGGAGGTACGCGCATTCCTAGGTCATGCGGGATTTTACAGACGGTTTATAAAGGATTTCTCAAAGATAACCAAGACGATGACAAATTTTCTACTAAAGGATGTTGAGTTCAATTTTTACGAAGGATGTGTCAAAAGTTTCAACCATCTAAAGCATGCTCTCACAACAAGACCCATCATCAGATCCCTTGATTGGGATCACCCTTTTGAAATTATGTGTGATTCTAGTGATTATGTTGTGGGTGTTGTCTTGGGCCAATGTATAGGAAAGAAACATTATGTGATCTACTATGCATCGAAAACCCTCGATGAAGCTCAAAGGAATTATGCAACTACCGAGAAAGAACTCCTTGTAGTCGTGTATGCCTTTGACAAGTTTAGATCTTACCTCATTGGTTCAAAAGTCATTTTCTTCACAGATCACGCTGCCATCCGTTACCTCCTAGCTAAGAAAGATGCTAAACCCAGGTTAATAAGATGGATTCTCCTCCTACAAGAATTTGATCTAGAGATAAGACATAAGAAAGGTATAGAGAATGTGGTGGCAGACCACCTCAGTCGCATCCACACCCTGGAAACTGAGAAGATCACAATTAATGATTCTCTTCCAGATGACCAATTAATGAAAATTTCAGAAGCTACACCTTGGTACTCAGACTATGTAAATTACCTCACCGCTAGTGTCATCCACCCCGAATGTACCAGAAATGCACTGAAGAAATTCATGCATGATGTGAAGCAATATCACTGGGATGAGCCTTACCTCTTCAAGCTCTGTGTTGATGGCCTATACAGATGATGTATCACTGAAGAAGAAGCTCAACTTATTTTGGAGCAATGTCACTTAGGCCTAGTTGGAGGCCATATGAGCCCAAAGAAAACTTCCTTGAAAGTCTTGTAGTTTGGATTCTTTTGGCCAACCATATCCAAAGATTCCTACAACTTTGTTTTATCATGTGACAAGTGCCAGAGAATAGGTAACATAACCAAAAGAGATGAGATGCCATTGAATTTGTGGCAAGAAGTCGAGATATTTGATGTTTGGGGTGTGGACTACATGGGTCCATTCCCATCTTCTCATGGATTTTCATACATCCTAGTGGTGGTAGATTACATCTCAAAATGGTTTGAAGTCATATCGACCATCATTAGTGATTCCAAACCCATCATCAAGATGTTCAAAGATATTATCTTCCCCCGATTAGGAGTCCCACGCACTGTGATTTCCGATGGAGGTTCTCATTTCCTGGAAAGAAGCTTTGAAACATTGCTAAGGAAATATGGTGTAACTCATAAGGTAGCCTCACCCTACCATCCACAAACTAGTGGAAAGGTAGAGGTTTCTAACCGTCAACTTAAGGCTATTTTGGAAAAGACTGTAGGCCGCAATCGGAAAGATTGGTCAGTAAAAATCAATGATGCCTTGTGGGCCTACTGAGCTGCTTTTAAAACTCCCCTTGGGACTATACCTTTTTGACTAATCTATGGAAATTCATGCCACCTGCCAGTACAATTGGAAAACAAGGCATGGTGGGCAATAAAACAACTGAATTTTGATATGAAAGAAGTAGACCAAGCCAGGATTCTGCAACTCCATGAGCTGGAAGAACTCTGAATGACATCTTATGAGCATGCTAGAATCTATAAAGAAAGCACAAAGTTGTGGCACGATGGTCATCTCAAGAGGAAGGACATTCAAGTGGAAGACCAAGTCCTATTGATCAACTCAAAACTGAGGTTATTCCCAGGGAAACTCCTTTCTCGTTGGACCGGACCATACACTGTTAAGAGCATCTACCCGCATGGTGCTTTCATTTTATGGAGTGAAATGTCAGGAGATGTTGTGGCTAATGGACAACGTTTGAAAAGATATTTCACCTCAGCCGACACAAGAATTAATGCATCGCTGGAACTCTCCAAACCATATTACATCCACCATAAAAGTTGAAGAAATAAAGTCGAGCCATCGACGTAAAACAAAGGCGCTTGCCAGGAGGCAACCTGATCAATATATTCATATTTAGTTTCAATTTTGAATTTTGCCTGATTTTGTTTTTACTTTTTAGATAATTTTTCACCAAATAAAAATCGCATCGCGAGATGCTATCTTGAGTTCTGATTGGTTTTTATTTTTGAGATTTTTAGATGGAGGACGCACGCTGATTGGAACGCAACCACATTTGATGGTCCAAATGGAATGAACTTTCCCCTCCATCTCGGATTTAGAGTTTGCTCGGGACGAGCAAATTTCTATGTTCGGGGTGGAGGGTGGGTGGTATGTATCTTACTTTCCACCTTCACCCATCTAATTCAGACTTAAGATTTCATTGTTGCATTTTTGACCAAAATTTTAAATTTTTCAAAATTTTTAAAGTTTTTCAAAGAAATTTGAACAGATATTGGATGAAGTTTTGACACTTTTCATTTCAATCTATATGCATTTTGGATCATTATACCCCCTTTATTTGAAGCAGATCCTCAAAAGGACCTTCTGAAAACTAGCCTTTTGTTGGAAATCATCTTGTGAAGCTTATGAACCCTAACATCATGATCTTTATGTAAAAATGGCAAGCATCTGTCGAACTAATAGGGATTAAACATGTCATGCTTCCTGACTGACTAGTGGAACAACAATATGGAATCCCCACCAGATCCACATCAAGTCATTATTTGAGCAGAGTCGATAAAGAGAACAACCCGGTGCACAAAATTGAAAATCAAGTTACATTCTGATCTGAACTCTCTTCTACACTTATTCTATCATCTTTTTACCCCTCCATCCATCAAAAAGAAACAAAAAATAGCCAAAATAGTGCCAAACCCTAAGTTCGGGGTAGCATGCCACTTCCCTCTATATCCAATTCTTCCATACCCCTTGCAAATTAATAGGGGCGTACCACCAAGAAAAGATGCCAAAGCGCACATAAAAAAATGCAATCTCGAGTCGAATAGAGGAGAGATTTGCACAAAAAATATGCAATAAATGAAATTGCAAATAATATAATAAAAATCTCGAGTTGAATAAAGGAGAGATTTATCCCTTCCTTCCATACCACCCTTCACTCACTTTTCTACCTAGAAGGCACAATAAATGCCTCCACTACCCTGAAATACACTAGTGTCAGATCAGATGCACACTTGTTGTTCTGTAGGTACCTCTGGACTCTTACGAAATTCTTTGACATTCTTGTTGTTGGAAAAAGTGAGGAGGAAGTGAAGTTGGAAAGCAAACTCATGAATGAAGATATGGTAAGATGTGTTCAGTAGTCTCAGGAAGTTAAGATGCTTAGTCATACTGAGCAGAAAAAAACAATCATGATGTGAAGAGGAGGCAATCACATGATCGAAAAGTATTTATTTGGTGAGTGTTTCAGATTTTGTGTTACTCGAGGATGAGCAACATTTAAGTTTGGGGTTTTCTGATGAATACATATTCATCATGATTTTCAGTCACCTCTTTGGGACCAATTCGGTTCAATACATTCAATTTCATCTCCTTAATCTCACAAAATGCAAGATTTCTTAACTAATTCAATTATCAAGATTATTAACCAGATTTATATTGATTTTGTACAGGTCTTGAATAGGTTCAACCATTGAATGGAATTCACTCAAGATCCTCTCAACTTTGGTCTTGACCAAACAGTTTTCCCTAACAGTCTACCCATTCAGTTTTAACCTCTCAGTCTCAGATATTCACCTACACGGTCCTCCACTCACTACTCTACCCAAAAAGTCTCAAGACCGTATGACACTTAACGGGTTCAAAACCATTTGGACCAAGGACTGATTGGATGTTGAAGACCATTTGGAGGCCATCGATCCTCAAGACCATTTGGACGACGAAGACTGTTTGGCGCCATATGGTCTCACGAATGATAGGCCAGTCACCCACAAGACCGTTCGGGCGCCAAGACCATTTGATCAGCGAGACCATGAAAGCCCCATCGGTCCTCAAGACCATTTGGACCAAAGACCGTTCATACGATGAAGACCGTTTGGCGCCAAGACCATTTGATCAGTGAGATCATGCAAGCCCCATCAGTCTTTAAGACTGTTTGGATCCCATCGGTCTTCAAGACCGTTTGAATCTCCAGACCATTTGGAAGCAAGACCGGTTGGGGTGCAAAACTGATCAGATACAAGACCAATAGAGCAAAGTGCTCAAGACCATATGGTCAGTCCAAACGGTATTCAAGACCATTTGGTCAGTCCAATTGGTCTCCAAAACCGTTCAGTGCAGACCGATTTCCCGAGACCGTTTGGATCTGTTCAGTCTTCAAGACTATTTGGATAGAGACTCGAGACCGATCAGAGGCAGAGACCGATAGAAGCCAAGACCGTTTGGATGTCAAATGGTCTCCAAAACTGTTTTCTCCAGACAGTTCAAGCAAACTATTTGCTCCAAACCGTTTGGAGCAAACTCACAAAAAAAATGTGAGGACCCCATCCAAGCCTATGAATAGGACCACAAGGATCCTCATTTAGGGGATCGATTCGAGGATGCAGAAAGGCTGCTTGAGCAAAGGATCAGTCTCACTTTCACACCGCAGCCACTCCACCATATTCACGCCATTGTCAAGCCCTCCACACCTCCTCTTGATGCGAACAAGGAGGGTGAGAAGAGAAGAAGGTCTGCCCTGCCTACCTTGGTGGTTCTTCCTCCTCATCCAGATCTGCCCTGACATGACGTAGAAGACCGCATCATCTTCACTAAGCTACGACTACCTTCTGCATCATGCTCATGGAAGAATCTTCCTTCTCCCTTGTTCTTTTTGTTTCTCGCACCATGAGCGAGTAGTTCCTTTTCATTGGGGTGCAGGGACTAGACCCGCTGCCCATGCTTTCATGTCTTTTCATTTGACATTCCAAGGCAATGTATATAACTTTTCATTTCATTGTTAATTGATAACGTTTGTAGTTTGATTACCTACTTGCTTTCATCCTGTTCTTCTCGATGTTGTGAGAACTTCTATATGTAGGGAAGAATGTTAATTAATGAGGTAGACTCCCAAACTAGAAATAGAATGGGATTCCTTGAGGTATTAAGTGTATGATCTGTAAGGGGACGAGCCATCTAGCCTTCGGTGACGCTTCTGTGTGCCTACCCGCAAGGGGGGCCGCAACTTCAGTTGGATATTGTATCTTTTTTGTTTATCGTCGATGTTTGCTTTCAGACTAATCACCTACCTGCTTATTGGTTAGCACGGTTGACTCCCTGATGAGACTTCTAATAGGTGTGTGATCTGTGAGGGGATGAGCCATCTAGCCCACGGTGACTCTTCTGTGTGCCTACCCACAAGGGGGGCCCTCATCCTTAGTTGGATGTTGTATCTTCGGGGCCGTAAGTGAGTGATCCGGAGGGTTATGAGAAATCCAATGCCTAAGGTGACGCTTACGTGAGCTTATCCTCGCAGAGGGTTCACAGCAGCTCCATTTGGATAGTTAGATTCTTGCTTGGATGTTATATGTTTGGATGTATTTGCATGCACAGTAGTGGTAAAACTCGGTACTATCCCAGCATTTCCATATCATTAATCTAGAACAAACTTTTATTCTGCTCTTTTACTTTCTTGCAATTAGTTGAATTAACCACAAACCAATCAATCATTCTAAACATTAGTCTTACTTGTGCTAGATTAGACTAACAAAGATTCTTAAAAATTTTGTCCTTTGGGATTCAATCCTTAACTATACTACAATAAGACCTGTTCTCTTGTGGGTGGTATTATTACACGAGGTTTTGGTAAAAGCTCGGGGATTTCAACCCCGAGTGGGTTTGTTAGTGCGATAATATTCCACATCATCTTATGATCTAATGATGGCTTATTGCCTTGCATGAGATGATTTTCATCAGTGATGAGAGGAGGGGTTGTCACCCCAAGATATGTGGTCCTTATGATGGACCCAGGTTGAAAAAATACAATAAGTGATGAGATCACATCCTATATGCTTTAGTATGTTATAATGATGTGTCATACCCTTGTTTATGTAGATTTGTTTAGAGGTTGTACGTTGTAACTTGATTGATGTTGAAAGATGTTTAAATTTGTCCAAATAATCAAGTGGATCTAATAGTGTACTTTTCCATGTACCATAGATCCATTTAGTGTCAACATTTTTAATGGTAAAATGAGTTTAACTCAGAGCACATATTTTTGAATATGTGTGGTACAAGTCGAGTACTTCCTTGTATCCTTAACTACAGTATGTGTGATATGACCATACATGAGTCGATCTCATTGTGGTATGGTTGCCCTTGCGTGAGCCATTCATTCTTGTTAGAACATCCATGCATGATCCTATTCTTCTAGCATCGTACCTGTACTAAGTTGGGCTAGTTATCATTATATATGTGGATGGCCATGTGTGTGTCGATCCCTGAATTTGACTATATGTCATTGTTGTAGTTGATTGATATGTATGTGGTGTTCTCTCGTGTACTGACCACGAGGTGGTAAGGTCATAGATTCTGACTCTTCCATCAGACACTGTATGGCACCAATTCTGACATATCAAGTGGTTGGTTGGATTTGGGTGGTATGACTCAAATCCTTGGGGCATAATAAACTGTGTAATCAGCCATGTAGTATAATTTTATAGGATGAAATACAAAAACATTAGATGAGGCCTTACTTGATCTCTATGTTAAGGTCTTTAGCTTGACTTTCTTTTCTGGCTTCTCCAAGTTCTTCATCGGGACCATGTATGGGCTCCTCTAAGTCTAGTTCTGATCTTCTTATGAAAGCTTCATCTTCATAATATCTTTTGACTTTGTGGCCATTCACCTTAAAAGTGCCAATCGTTTCACACATAATCTTCATCACCCCAGATGGGTAAATCTTGACAAAAGAGAACCCTTTTTAGGTGGACGAGCCTGAAGAGGTAGAGATTGTGCAGTGGAGGTTGAGCAGCAGCAAGAGGAGCAGTGGCTGACAAGGTTGGAAATGTTGCTGATTGTCTTTTATTGATAAAGTCCTAGAGTCATCCTTATACAATCAGGTCTTCGGGAATGTTTGATAGATGTTTCACAAATGTGCTTTCTTTATGTGCCCTTTGTATACTAGATATTTTGGAATCATGTATATATGTTCTGGAATAGTTCTTTGGTTACAGGTTGATAGCATGCCTTGTATATGCTTTAAGGCATGAAAGGACTTATATGTGAAGGTTCTTTTTGTTGATAGTTTTGTGAAAATGGTTTTAATTTTTAGTGCTTTTGGATAATCTACTTGTTAATCTTTCTTTCGCAATTATGTTTTGACTAATCTCATTTTGTGTGGCGTGGGGCGTCACATTTGGTGGCATCTGAGCTTTAGGTTTGTTGAATCTACAGGGACCTAGGACTAGGGTTTGTGTCTGTTCTAGTGTCCTCCAGTCTATTTTACAATAACTTCTACTTATGTAGAAGAAGAAGAGAAATCTCAAAGATGTCTGGACAACACGAAGAACATGCTATAGAGAGTAGTGTTGCAGCAGCAGGTGGTGGTGTAAGGAACTAGGCACGAGAAGATCAAGTGCTTCAAGACCCCCAGTTTGACCCAATTATGATAGAAAACCCTTCCTTTCAATCACTTTTTGGGTAGTTTATGGCTACTATGACTCATATGGCAGATGGGATTCCTACACCTCAACCTAGGGCATTGGTTCCCCATACTAAATCTTTGGGTACTGGGAAGACTTTTGGGCATCTTCGCCGTGTTGGAGCGGTTGAGTATGCGGGGACAGCCCATTCGGTGGATGCAGATCTGTTTCTGACTGAGCTTGAGAAGGCTTTCAATATCCTTAGTATCCCTAAAGAAGATAAGGTGAAGCATGCGGTGTACCTTCTGAAGGGAAGTCCTGGCCATTGGTGGGCCATAGATGAAGAGAAGAGACCAGGTGTTGAGATCAGTTGGTAGGCATTTTGACGAGAGTGAGTGAGTCAGTACTTTCCTAGGATGTATCTTGATGAGAAGATCAGCCAGTTTGAGAGGATTCGATAGGGATCTATGATGATCAACGACTATGAAGTAAGGTTTATGGAGATGTTGAGGTTTTGTCCTCATATGGCTACCACGGAGGATGAGTGGATTCGTCATTATGAGAAGGGGTTGAAGGTTGAGTTGTCTACCCCAACTAGTGCTTTGGAGAATTGGGAGAATTTTGTTGTGTTTGTGGAGTATGTATGGAGGATAGAACGGTCTGTGAAGGAGAAGTGGGAGACGAGTACCAAGAAGTGGTCTACACAATTTCAAGGGCAGTCGTCATGTGGCTTCAAGAAGCTAAGGTTTTCAACACCACTAGTTTCACAGAAGTTTAGTGCTTTGACACAGTGGTCACCAAGTAAGGGAAGAGGCTATAGTTTTCTACATGCTGGAGCTCACAGCACAACATCAGTATCAGTGACAAGACCTCCTAGGCCTTGGTATGAGGATAGGATGTGTAATAAGTGTGGATAAGTTGGGCATACCAAACCATTCTTTCTAATGAGAGATGATAAAGTGACCCAACAACTGAGGAAGAGTCAACATGGCTCACAGAGATAGCAGAATAGCAGTGCAAGAGAATGAGGACGTGGCCAAGTATAACATGTTGGATCATCTTCTCAGGGAAGAAGAGGACGGGGGTGACAACATGCAACAACTATATTTTACGCAATGAGTCAGCTGGAGGTGGTGGTCAACCCACGAGTGGTGACAGGTCAGATAGAGTTATTTCATTTTGATTTGTCTTCTTCTTGCTTTATATTTGTTTTGGTTGACTTGAGTGATATGCACTCTTTTATTGTACATGAAGTTCTTAGTACTTATTCTTTACCTATTAGCCGTAGGAAGAGTAGCTTGTTGCTAGAAACCCCCTTGGTTGGTTTTGTAGTGTTGCAGAATGTCTTCCTGTGTTCTTTCCTTTTTGGGACACAACATTCAAATGGATCTCATACCAGTTGACATACATGGATTTGATGTGACCCTTGGAATGGATACCCTGGATAAGTATAAAGTGGTCTTGGATTGTAATTCCAAGCAAGCGGCATTTGTGGACTGTAGTGAGATTTGGATCTTCCAAGGAGATAGGAAGATTCTTCCGACATGTCTTGTATCAGAGATGGTAGCAAGGAAGCTTCTGAGACAGGGTTGCAAGGCATTTTTGGCACACATGATGGATACTAAGGCAAGGAGTCCTAGTATTCATGAGTTGATAGTTGTTAGAGAGTTTGAGGATGTGTTTCCTAAGGAGTTTACATGTGTTCCCCACCCTGAGAGATTGTTTTTGAGATCAACCTGGTCCTCGAAACACAACCTCTAGCTCAAACACTATACAGGATGGCCCCGATAGAGATGGCAGAGTTGAAGAGACAGTTACAAGAACTACTTGACAAAGGTTTCATCAGGCCGAGTACATCAACTTGGGGTGCTCTAGTGTTATTCATGAAAAAGAAGGATGGATCTATGAGGTTATGTATAGATTACAAACAGTTGAACAAGGTCATGATACAGAATAAGTATCTCTTGTCGAGGATAGATGATCTTTTTGACCAGTTGCATGGCATGATAGTGTTCTCAAAGATAGATCTGAGATCATGATATCATCAGTTGAGGATCAAGGAGGATGACATACCCAAGTCTGCTTTTAGGATGAGGTATGATCACTACAAGTTTGTGGTTATGTCGTTCGGGCTAACCAATGCACTAGCAACGTTTATGGATTGGATGAATAGAGTGTTCCAACCGTTCTTTGATTTGTTCATGGTGGTCTTTATAGATGACATCTTGATATACAGTCGTGATAGAAAACAGCATGAACAACATCTTTGTCAGGCATTGACCGTGCTGAGACAGCACCAGCTTTAGGCTAATTTTAGCAAGCGCGAGTTTTGGTTGAAGGAGGTAGCTTTCTTAGGACATGTTATATCTACTGAAGGAGTGTGTGTGGATCCTAAGAAAGTGGAGTCTATGACGGAGTGGGACTAAGACACTGACAGAAGTGTGTAGTTTTCTAGGATTGGTAGACTATTATAGGAGATTTACCAAGGACTTTAGTGTTATCTCCTTACCCCTAACCAAGTTGATGAGGAAGGACATGTCATTCAATCAGGACGACAGATGTCACATGCTTTTCATACGTTGAAGGAGAAGTTGATAGGTGCACCAGTTCTGGTCTTCCCTGAGCAAGGAAAAGGGTACATCGTCTTTTGTGATGCATCCAAGAATGGTATGGGTTGTGTGTTGATGCTAGACAAACAAGTGATTTCATTTACTTTTTGATAGCTTAAGAAACACGAGGAGAATTACCCGACCCATTATTTGGAGTTAGCAGTGGTAGTTCATGCTTTGAAGATTTGGAGGCACTACATGTATGGAGAGAAGTGTCAGATCTTCACATATCATAAGAACCTAAAGTACATCTTTTTACAGTAGGAGTTGAATATGAGGCAGCGTCATTGGATGGAGTTGATCAAGGACTATGACTGCATGATTGATTATCATCCGGGAAAGGTGAATATCATAGAAGATGTGTTGAGTAGGAAGTCTTCATTCTCACCCATAGATAAAGGCCAGTTGAGTTATTTGAAGTTCCATAAGCGAGACATGTTGGTCTCCTTGTGTCATATGAATGTCAAGTTGGAAATCTCCTTGTTAGTTGATTTGTTGACACAGTTACAGGTGAAGCTTGTGCTTAGACAACAGATCAAAGAGGCACAACAGAAGGATGTTGTGGTACAGCATATTAGATCAGAGTTCGACAGCGAGAAGTATGATGGTTTTCATGAGTCAGATGATGGGACATTTTTTTATCATGACAGGATAGTGGTTCCTAATGCTAATGACCTGAGGAAGATGGTGCTGGAGGAGGCTCATTCATGCATGTATGCTATGCATCCAGGTAGTACCAAGATGTACCACAATCTGAAGGATATGCATTGGGGTCCAGGCTTGAAGAAAGATGTAGCTGGGTTCATTGCAAGATGTGTGGTATGTCAACAAGTCAAAGTTGAACATCAGAAGCCTACAGGAACATTGCAACTATTGCCTATACCTCACTGAAAATGGGATCATGTAATTATGGACTTTGTGGTTGGTTTGCCCAAAACAGCCAAAGGTTATGATTCTATTTGGGTGATCATTGACAGGTTGACCAAGTCAGTGCATTTCCTTCCTGTGAAGACAATGTTCACAACAGATAAGCTTTCCCAAGTCTATGTTGATGAGATAGTGCGTTTGCATGGTGTTCCAACTACTATCATGTCTAATAGAGGTTCTCAGTTCACAAGTCATTTTTGGGAATGACTGCACACAACTTTGGGTACGTAGTTAAATTTTAGTACTGCTTTCCACCCGCAAACAGATGGTCAATATGAAAGGACCACTCAGACTTTGTAAGATTTTTAAGGGCTTGTGTTCTTCAGTTCTTAGGAAGTTGGGATGTACATATCAGTTTGATAGAGTTCACCTACAACAACAGCTATTAGAGTAGCATTGGCATACCACCATATGAAGCGTTGTATGGGAGAGGTTGCAGATCTCTATTGTATTGGTACGAAATAGGTGAGTATCAGCTTCTTGGTCTTGAGCTTGTGCAGCATATGACAAAGAAGATCAAATTGATATAGTAATAGTTGAAAGAAGCATAGGACAGACAGAAGTCATATGCAGATAATTGCCATAGACCCTTGGAGTTCCAAGTGGGAGATAAAGTATATATGTAGGTCTCTCCTTGGAAGGGTGTTTTGAGGTTTGGGAAGAAGGGTAAGTTGCTCCCAGGTATATGAGACCTTACCCAGTGATGGCACGAGTAGGGAAGGTGGCCTACATGTTGGAGTTTCCACTTGAGTTTCATAGGTTGCATCCAGTGTTCCATGTCAAGGAAGTGTCATCTGGATATAGAGTTAGTGTTGCAGCCTGTGGAGGTGGTGCTTGATGAGGGTAAACCCTATGTAGAAGGTCTAGTGTTGATCCTTGATCAGAGAGTGAAGAAGTTGAATAGGAAGAACCTTGTTCTTGTGAAGGTTCTTTGGCATCATCGTGGTGTTAAGGAAGCTACGTGGGAGCTCGAGGAAGAGATGGGGGGAAGTACCCCTCCCTTTTCTCTTAGGATTTCGGGGGCAAAATCCTTATTAGGGGTTTATGGCTAGTTAGGACCCTGACCCACATTTTGGGATAACCTTGTTTGTTTTACTTAAGTATGTTTCTTATCTCCTTGTTCTGATAATCTAAGATGTAATTAGGGCATATTGGAATCTTGAGTGCCTTGTTTGAGCTTGATGCTTGTGTTTTGTGGAGAGGTTTGGTACAAATTGCAATTTACCCAAGATAGGGGTTGATGTGCAAATTTTCCACCTCTAGAGTGTTCTTTCTCTCTATTAGCATCATCTAGAGGAAAGGGAAAGAGATGTGCACCTTGTTTGGACCTTGGTTGTGTGGTGACATCCTTGGTGGTGTTTTGGACACATGTTTGAGGTGTATCTTACACCTAGGAGTGTTGTCTCGGGCTTGAGAGCCTTGGAGAGGCCATGTATCAGTTTGTGGGTGCCTTAAGGGACATCCTATTGGTTTGTGGATGTCTTGAGGGATATCCTATCAGTTTTTGGGTGTCTGAAGGGACATCCTATCAGTTTTGTGATGTCTAGAGGTGTACCATATCGGTTTGTGGTACCTAGGGTTTACCCCTATCAGTTTTTGAAGAGAGGTAGAGATGTGTATCGGCCTTGACCATCCTAAGTAACCTAGTGGGTGAGACATAGATCTTATCACCTTGTTGCATGGTGTTGTATGTGGCTCCTTTTTTGTGGACAAGTTTCACCTAGGGTTCTAAGGTGGTGACACCTTCTCCTTGATCTCTCTTTCATCCCTCTTGTATATATACATCTTTCTCTCCGTGTGAAAGAACCCTTTTGGTTATCCTTGCTTTCCCTATTTGGTGGGTGACCTTGAGCTAGAGGAGTCTCTCCCTTAGACCTTGGAGGATGAGTCACATGCTTGTGGGGCTCTCTGATAACACCCAAATTTAGGCATCTATGCTAAGCATTTATTTATAGTTTTGTGTCATTATAGCCTTATGCCCAAAATAACCCTATCTCCTTATATTTTAGTAATTTACATCTTCTCATAGATAAAGTTGCTCAACTATCCAATTTTGGGACTTACAGGCACCGAACCTGAAAAGACATCTATTCTCTAAAATTTCTCCCCATCACATGATTTTTGCAACAACTAGGCTTTCATCCGTCACGGCCTTGGTGGACTAAGCACCGCACTATGTGCACCAGCTTAGGAGACTATGGTCCGGCTAACCGACTAGTGGGCCCAAGAAACTTTTGATATCTTGAACCCTAGTTTCGATGGTTAGTCCTTTATTAGAATGCATCCTCGCTAATCAAAAGGTTCATCGACGTGGGCCACTTGACCACTGGTAACACCCCCCCCTGTGTGTGGGGGTGGGTTTGGGCCATGACACCGCGGCTGCGACTAAGGAGGATGCCGCTACCGTGGCCAAGAAGACAACATTGTGATCGTGAGATCCACCTCGACCGCGACCATGACCGAAGCATCAACCTCGATTGTGGCACGACAGTGACCGCGGCCCGACCGTGACTGCAGCACCAACCTCGACCGCCGCACGACCACGACCACGGAACCAACGTCGACTGTGGCATGACCACGAATGAGGAATCCACCTTGACCGCAGAATGACCATGACCGAGGCAGGTATCACGGCCCTCTTCCACCTTCACCTATAAATATCCACCCCTCGTGACCTGGAGAGGGGTTCTGAACTTTTGGAGGTTCCACATGTTGGTTCTGACCCGTTTTGGTTCCCAAAACCCCATGAGAGAGCTCTGAGGTCAAGAAAGGCTGAGGTGATCATCCTACATCCATTCCTCCAGTTTGCTTCCATCTCCCACCATTCACCCATATCCCACCATTCTCAGCCATCTTCCACCTCCATACACCAACTAAGTTGTTGTTTGGGGTGGAATCAAAGAGAAAGGAGGCCAAGGAGTACAGAAGACCAAGGAGTATGACCCAAAGATGAGATTCGGCCTATACAAAGGCTAAGGAGGGAGAGCCACATCTCCTGTATGGGATAAATATTTTCTTCTTCCCCTTTCTTCTACTGTTATCACTACAACAGAAATGACTTATAACGTCACATTTACAGGCGTCGGTTTTATACAAAAACCGACGCCTAATACATACAACGTCGGTTAAATAAAATAACTGACATCTATCTGTGAAGGGCAACCAGACACAGGTATTGCTTTTTATTTAGCATCGGTTTCATAATAAGAAACCGACGCCTAAAATTGACCGCCAAATCCAAATTTTCCAGTGAAAAAATTACCTCCAAAATTTAACATACAACGTCGGTTTTTAACAAAGAAACTGAAGACTAAAGTTTTTCTGCAAGATAGAAATTCGACCAATTTTTATCGTCGTTTGTCTTACAATTACCGACGCCGATGTGTTTTCGCATGCTTAACCGCAAAAAATTTCACCTCCCTTTAGCATCAGTCGTTATACGGAAACCGACGACTAAAGTCTTAATTTAAGAACATTTATTTTTGTCGGCATATGTAGATAGACGTTGGTTTTTCTAGTTGGAACCAACGACTATCAACTAACAGAAGTGTCAGTTTCTTGTTGGTAACCGATGCCTATAATTTTAAGCATCGGTTATTTCTAATAACTGACGCCTATTGTTAACTTAACAGCACCCGCGCGAGCCAGACTCTTCCCCTTTCTCTATTTCATTCATTCTCGATTGAGGGTTAATTAGGTCTGGAAATTCCTCTGCTCACCGCCGCCCGCTGCTCCTGTGCTCTCCGCCTCCGCCTCCATTTGCTGGTGCTCTGGTCACCGTCACCGCCGTCGCTCACCGCTCGCCTCTGCCATCGCCACTTGCTGGTTCTCCAGCCGCTGCTCTCCAGGCTGTGGCTCTCCTAGGCTTGCTCCCTGCTCTCCAGGTCGTTGCTCCGACCACAGCTCCTGCGCACCTATTTGCTGATGGCACCACCACAAAGGCCTTCTTCCTCCTCTTCTTCCTCTTCCCTCAAGGTACCCTACTCCTTCTCGACCACCATTGGCTGGCCCTTTTGTCATTAGGGTAATTTTTATACATGTTTGAGTAAATTAGGGTTCTAATCTACCCTTTTATCCTATATTTGATGCTAATTGTGCATATATGTTGAGTTTGGGACTTTAGTGATGGACTTTGTCCTAAGTTGTTATTTTTTCATCTAATATGAACTCTAGTCTCATCTATCCTATCTTGGAAATCAGTAGTACATTGATGTAATATCAACTAAGGGCCCAAGGTCAGCCCCACCCCAACCCCCCCCCCCTTTCTATATTATCAATGAGCTTCATCTTACTCTTACGTAAGAAATTTTTTTCTTAATATCTTATACATCACTATATTTAAGGTTAGTCTGTCTATTAGAGTGTGGGGATTAACCATGTTTCCTATAGTTTATAACATTGCATTGTGAATTATTGCATGTTTGAAACTATTGATTTTTTTATTTATTATTTAATAATGCTCTATAGATTAGGATTAACCATATTGCATGTAGTTTATACACATTTATTATATATAAGAATGACAGCACATGTATTTGTTGGCCTAGAAACCCGTCCAAGATTTACTCATTAGGAGTAAATCTTAGATAATCCCCAGTTTGGGACTGTTCTTGAACACCTAATCTCACTTAGGATGTAAGTGTATAATGTGTATTGGGTTTTCAAGAAAATTTCAGTAGCATTTTCCCGTTTGTTCTCTAAGTACATATGTATTTGGAGAACAGTGGGGAAATGCTGCCAAAATTTTCTTGAAAACCCAATACACATTATACACTTACTAGTGAGATTAGGTGTTCAAGAATGGGATAGGTGGTACACATTTATTATATATAAGAATGACATCACATGTATTTGTTGGCCTAGAAACCCGTCCAAGATTTACTCATTAGGAGTAAATCTTGGATAGTCCCCGGTTTGGGACTGTTCTTGAACACCTAATCTCACTTAGGATGTAAGTGTATAATGTGTATTGGGTTTTCAAAAAAAATTCGGTAGCATTTCCCCATTTGTTCTCTAAGTACATATGTACTTGGAGAACAGCGGGGAAATGTTGCCGAAATTCTCTTGAAAATCCAATACACATTATACACTTACTAGTGAGATTAAGTGTTCAAGAATGGGATAGGTGGTACACATTTATTATATATAAGAAAGACAACACATGTATTTTTTGGCCTAGAAACCCATCCAAGATTTACTCATTATGAGTAAATCTTGGATAGTCCCCAGTTTGGGACTGTTCTTGAACACTTAATCTCAGTTAGGATGTTTTAACCATTAATTATATACAAGACCTTAAACCCAAAAGTTTTAACCATAAACCCTAATCTTTTAACCCTAGACCCTAATCTTGTTCTAACATATACTTGTTTTCTCTTTGATCATAGAATGGATAGATCATGGATGTCCATTCCAAATCACTGCACCCCCAAGTTTATTTCTGGTCTTGATCAGTTTATTAGATTTGTCGAGGAACATAGGAAACAACCTGAATATATGTAACAACCCTGCCTTCCAGTAACCCCAATTAAGGGAGACCAGGAGGTTAGAGACGTTATTCTAATTTCTGGATCAAGGTTCGACAAATAGACATTAACAATTATCAAACTTTACCCGACTATACTAAAAAGCTGTAATAAATAAAATTTTGCATACCTTTGAAAAATCAACAAGGTTTTTCTCTTCTTTTACCCCAAATTAGGGTTTCTATATATATTATCCTTCATTTATAGATTAGAACCCTAAAATTACCAACTTTGCATACAAAATGGATGAAAACTCTATATTACTAATCAACAGGTTAATACCTTTCAAATTAACCTATCAATCTTCAAAGATGCATCCTTTATATACGATTAGGGTTTCTAATTACTTTTTAATACACTTTTCTACCAAATTAAATTACTTTTGCAAAAAGAGATATAACTAGACTCTCAAAATATTTTTATCATGTTACTCATATTTTTCTATGAAACTTTCATATATAAAGTTTCCTCATTGGAGATTCCTAGCGATCTCTATTAATTTTGCAAAGAAAAGCAATTTTCTGTAATTTTGATCAGAGAGAGATAATTACCAAAATTCACCGGCCGTTTGATCAGTGCACCCCCGATCCGCGTCTTGATCGGACGTCTCTCGACGATTTCCCCCACTGAGATAGTTGCACGTGCCCGGGTCATAACGGTGGTTCGTTGGATCATGATCCAATGCTCTGCGTTGATGGTTTCCTCCTCGCGAGCGAAGTCAAGCGCGTCGTCCAGGGATCGTCAGATCGCATGCGGGTTCCTCGTGGACCTCGATCCCATGGCTCCTGCTTGTCGTCCTCCTCCCTTTTCTAACTCAATCACACGGCAGTGGCGCTACTGGTCTTTTCCGGAGTAGGTTCAATAGAGCGAGATGGAGGGTATTGGGGCTCGGGGAGTAGCCGCTTGGGATCGCGAAGCTGTGAGGGAGCGGGTGAGGGTCTAGTTATAGGGTGTAGAGGGTCCCCTTTAGGGTTTCTGATCCCGCCACTAATCCTATTTTCATCCCAATTGGGCATTTTGCATAGACACAAGGAAAGGTCATCAATATATGGTCGATAAGCTTCGTCTCTTCTTCCCGAGTCCAATGGAACGTAGTCCACGAGTGCACATGCACTGAAACAGTCAGAATTCCAAGGGGAAAGTTCCCCTGTAACCGTGCTACAGGACGCATCCCATTGGGACTTTGACGATGAGTTGAGTCTGTTGGATCAAGATCCAACGGCCACTATCATCCGCGCTCAATCAAAAAGGGAAAGATTTCCTAAATTCCAAGATAAAATCCTATTTTGAGGATAACTTGAAAAATCAATAACTCCCAAATTAGAACTCCTTTTTAATTCAAATTTTAAGGGAACCTCGTTTATTCTTTTATCTTTCATCCTGCAAAAATTGGGATTATTATCTAACAAAAATGATACCTTTTCTTTAGTTGCAAGAAAACACCTATTTATTCATATTTTCCACATCCTTCCTATTTCCTTTGTCATTATATTAATATCATGAGTTCCTTGAACCTCAAGGAACCTTTATATTTCGAAAATTCTATTTTGGAAAATATTCCTTAGCCTTTTATTCTTCTTTTATTTATTTTCTTATGTATTCCTTTATCCAATTGAATTCCTTTTTCATTTCTTTTTCTTTTTCTTTCAATTGGGCTCAATAGCCAATAAGGCCCATTAAGAATACAAGGCACGAAATTCATTCAAATCAAACCATCAAATCAACCATTTATTTCATTTATATTTTAAAAAGAGATTTACAAATCTCATTACATGCTTTAGAAAATGGGGTTATAACATCCTCCCCTCCTTATAGGAATTTTGCCCTCAAAATTCAACAATCAAGCAAACAAATTAGGATATGCCTTTTCCATGTCTGTCTTTAGTTTCCATGTGGCCTCATCCTCTCCATGGTTTTTCCAAAGAACCTTTATCATCTCTATATTCTTATTCCTGATCTCTTTCACCTTGGTATCTAGAATCCGCAAAGGTAACTCAGGATAAGTTAGCTTCCCTTGAAGCTCAATGGGTTCAATGCTCAGCACATGGCTCGAATCTTGCACATATCGCTTCAGATTGGACACGTGGAACACACCATGCATCATACTATATTGAGTGGGGTAACACCAATCTATATGCGGCATCACCAATCCGTTCTAATACTTCATACGGACCCACGTATCGGGGACTCAATGTTTTTCTATTCTTAGCTATAGCTCAGAGTGGTCAGATTTTCAGAAAAACATGCTCTCCCACAGTGAAATGCACATTAGTCCGCTTCGCATCAGCATACGACTTCTGTCGATCTTGGGCTCTCTTTAGCCTTTTCCTGATCAAAGTGACTTTATCAGCATACACTTGGAGTTCATATGACCTCAACAAGGCCCTTTCACCAACATCATCCCAGTGAAGTGGTGACCGACACGGTCTCCCATATAGAGCTTCATAAGGAGGCATCCCAATACTAGCTTGGTAACTATTGTTGTAGGCAAACTCAACTAACGGTAAGTACTGCTCCCATGATCCACCCCAATCGAGCACAGAAGCTCTCAGCAGATCCTCTAGGGTATGGATTTTCCTTTCTAACTGACCATATTTCTGGGGGTGATATGCGGTACTAAACTTCAACCTTGTACCTAGTTCTTCTTGAACTTGCTTCCACAGTTTGGAAGTAAACTTTGGGTCTCTATCGGAGATGATGGAATCGGGTACGCCATGTAAACGCACTATCTCTCTGATATACAACTCCGCTAAATTTGACACCTTGGAAGTGGTCTTCAGGGCAAGGAAGTGTGCTGACTTGGTAAGGTGATCTACCACAACCCATATAGCATCATGACCTTTCTTAGTCCAAGGTAGACCCACCACAAAATCCATGGTGATCTGCTCCCATTTCCATTCTAGAATCTCTATAGACTGCAACAGTCCACCGGGTCGTTGGTGTTCAGCCTTCACCATTTGGCACGTAAGACAGCTGGCCACATATGCCAAAATATCTCTCTTCATTCCTGGCCACCAGAAAAACCTCTATAGGTCATTAAACATCTTAGTAGTTCCCAGATGCACCGGGTACTTAGAACCATGAGCCTCATGTAGGATACGTTCCTTCAACGGAGAGTCTTCCAGAACCCATATGTGATTCTCAAATCTAATTCCTCTGTCTATTCCCAATGAAAGACGGGTTTAAGGCTTCTTCATCAAGCCTTTCATCTTGTCAAGTTCCCCACTGGCCAACTGTGTTGCTACAATCTCACTCAATAATTCTAACAGGATCTGGATGTTGGCCAAACGAACTTGATCATCAAATGGTTATGGATACCATTCTACCAACTCTTCTAAACTCTTCCATTGACTGGAAAAAATTGATACACACCTGAGCTGTTTTTGACTCAAAGAATCTGCTATGACATTCGCCTTTCCTGGATGATAAGCGATGGTGAAGTCGTAATCTTTCATGTACTCCATCCATCGTCGTTGTCATAGGTTCAGGTCTTTCTGTGTCAGGAGGTACTTTAGGCTCTTATGGTCAGTGAGGATCTCAAAAGTAGCACCGTACATGTAATGCCGCCAAATCTTCAATGCATGGATGATCGCGGCTGGCTCTAAGTCATGTGTCGGGTAATTCACCTCATTAGGCTTGAGTTGTCGAGAGGCATATGCAACCACATGTCTATTTTGTTCCAACACAAAGCCAAGTCCCATCTTTGATGCATCGGTGAAAATCATGAAACCCTCATTTCCTGATGGTTGAGTCAAAACTGGTGCAGTGGTCAGCTTCTCTTTTAGTTCCTAGAAACGAGCTTCACACACATCGTACCATACAAAGTTCACATCTTTCCGAGTCAACATGGTCAAAGGTAAGGCGGTCTTTGAGAAATCCTTGGTGAAATTTCGATAGTATCCCGCTAACCCCAAGAAGCTTCAGATCTCATAGGGGTTCTTCAGTGCAGGCCAGTCTTGTACTGCCGACACTTTAACTGGATCTATGGCTATTGTTCCTCCTGAGATGATGTGTCCGAGGAACATGACTCGGTCTATCCAAAACTCACATTTAGAGAATTTCCCATAAAACTTCTGCTTTCTCAAGATATCAAGGACTTTACTTAGGTGGTCTCGGTGTTGATCTAAGTCATCTGAATAAACCAATGTCATCTATGAATACTATGACAAACGAGTCAAGGAACGGTTAAAACACACTATTCATAAGGTTCATGAAAACACTGGGTGCATTAGACAAACCAAAAGGCATAACCACAAACTCATAGTGGTTGTACTGAGTTCTAAAAGCGGTTTTTGGAATGTCCTTACTCTTAACCCTCAACTGGTGGTAACCCAATCTCAAGTCGATCTTGGAGAAGACTCGATCTGATTTTAACTGGTCAAACAAGTCATCTATCTGAGGTAAAGGGTATTTGTTCTTAATGGTAGCGTGGTTGATCATCTGGTAGTCTATGCACATTCAGAGCGAACCGTCTTTTTTCTTTACAAAAAGAACTGGTGCTCCCCATGGTGACGTGCTAGGGCGGATAAAACTCTTGTCTAGCAATTCCTGGAATTGTTTCTTCAACTCGAGCAACTCCTTAGGGGGCATTCTATAGGGTTCTCGTGAAATAGGGCTTGTCCCAGGAGCTAGCTCTATGGAAAAATCTACCTCTCTCTCGAGAAGAATCCTAGGTAGATCATCAGGAAAAACATATGCATAGCTCCTAACAACCTCTATTTCCTCTAATGGTTGCACCCTGGGTTCCGGCTCGGTAACTACCGTCAGGAAAGCTCGAAAACCTTTACTCATCATTCGCTCTGCTTTCAAGGCTAACACATAGAGGCTGGTGGTGGCATCTTTCCTACTCTTAATGATGAAAGGTGGATGGCCTAGTTTCTTAATGATCACTTTCTTCTCCCTACAGTCAATATTGGCCCTATAAGTATATAGCTAATCCATGCCAATGATTACATCAAATTCATTCATATCAAGAAGGATAAAGTCTTTAGAAAACTCATGACCTCGATATCTCACAGGTATCACCGGAGTTTTTAAAAGGGATGTAAAGATCTGACCACTCGGGGTTGAAACATCTAAGACATACCCTAAATCCTTGATATCCAAACAAAGCACATTTGCAAGATTTCTCAAAATGAAAGTATTAGTAGATCTAGAGTCAAACAAAGCTTTTACATTATGTCCCATGACTTCAAGCATGCCTACATTGTTTTCCATCATGCATTAGATCATTACATGCTTAACTTTAAAACATAAAGGAAAAACTCTAAGGGTTATTACCCTCGATCAACCGATTAGCATTAGCTTGAGCTTCCTCATTATTAATGGCAAACACCCAAGCTTGTCTTCTCTCTCCAGTAGGTGGGGCTACAGCTATAGGTGGAGCTGCCACAGGTGGTGCTGCTAGTGGTGGGGCTGCTACATGTCCTGGTCCTCTTGGATCCGGCAGAGGGAAAACAACTTGGATGTGTCCTTCTTAGTGGCATTGGTAGAATATCTTCTTCTTGTTGCGGAACTCACCAGTATGCCACCTCCCGCAGGTGCGACATCGAGGTCGGTTGTTCTCTTGACGGGGTTTCCCTTTTCCTCCATGTCTTCCTTTATCATGATGGTGCCCTGGACCTTTCTTGTGGTTGTTCTTCTGGCCTGGAGTTCCTTCAGTGAAACCCAAGTACCCCTTGGGTGGAAGCTGAGTAGGCATCACAGTCCTCTCCATGTCTAAAGCAGTGTTGTAAGCCTCGGAGAAGGTTTTGGGTTTACTTGCCATCACATGGGGCTTGATGGCAGGGTGAATACGCTCTATGAAGTGATCCACCCTTCTTTCCTCATCCATCATATGCCCGAAATGCTCTAGTATTCGAAACTTGCGTCTGAAGTCTACCACTAAAGAGTTTCCTTGAGTCATGTTGGTGAACTCCCTTTCATTTTCCTTCTTAGCTGAGACAGGGATGAATCTGGCGGTGAAGATCGTTTTGAAGTCAGTCCATGCCATTGGTTCCTCGTTCAAGTCTCGGCCTAGGATGTGAGTCTCCCACCATATCTTAGTTGCTCCTTCCAGGAGATGTGAAGCAAAGAGGACCTTCTTGCTCGTATGTACCTCAAGCATGCGAAACCCATTCTCGACTACAAGCAGCCAAGCTTCCACCTTGTCGACTACCTCAGATTTATCTTCTCCCCAGAACTTCTCAATTTTTAGCTTGATGAAGTCCAATATGGTGGCTCCTAATCGAGGACGTACAGGTAGTGGCTCACCATTTTCACCTCTAGCAAATTCTCGGAGGGCCAAAGCACTAATGGCCTCAGTCAACTTCTTCTGTTGTTCCATCCACAAAGAATCAGGGGTGTGGATTATCATGGTTGGCCCGGGACCGCCAACTGGATCTTCTTCCATTCGGGCCACTTCCTCGTACTCATGTTGCTCCCCGTACCCTTGGTCTTCTTCTTGGTCAAGGTTGTTGAAGGGTATCAAGTCAGGGTTAAGGTCCTCATGATTGGTTTCTTCGGGCCTCTTCCTCTTCTTAGAGGATTCACCATCATGGTTCCTCTTTCTCTTCTCTGAAGACCCATTTCCCTTGTGGGGAGGCCAACCACTCCTAGTTGGGTTCCCAGTGCCCTCGGGAATAGCAACCCTCTTTGTACGATCCATCTACATAAGCATAACAAATAGACCTTTAGTTTATATTTAAACCAATTATACTTATGTCAATGATGTCTCATTATGTATCTTTTATTAATTTGATGGAGGATTCCCTAATCCTTAACTTACTTACCCATACCACATGAGGGTGGGGAAGAGAGAGAAAAACCCTAACTCTTAAAATTCTTAATAGGATGTGTGATGAGAAGGGATGAATAAGATGAGAGAGTCCTAAAGGTATCTTATTTCAAATCATACCCTAAGCCTTTGGCCAGGCAGTCACACAGATCTGGGAGTCCTCGTATTTCGACTAGCGGTGCTGAGGAAAAATATTGTCAGCCCCCCATCGTGATCCTTTTCTAGACACCTCGGTCTTTCGGATAATCCTCTAATAACTCCCTTGGGTTCTATAGAGTTTGTAAAATTTAATAATTATTAATGGTTAAGTGAGGAACCTTGGCTCTAATACTAAATGTAACAACCCCGCCTTCTAGTAACCCCAATTAAGGGAGACTAGGAGGTCAGAGTCGTTATTTTAATTTCCGAATCAAGGTTCGACAAATAAACATTAATAATTATCAAACTTTACCCGACTATATTGAAAAGCTGTAATAAATAAAATTTGTCATACCTTTGAAAAATCAGATTTCTAAACTTCTATCCATGCATGAATTCTACTCTAACTAATCCTCCTTGAACTTTAATTCACGTATTTCACAATATGACGTTTTACTATTTGTCCTTTTTGGTTTTTGTACCTAAAACGTCGACAAATAAAATGTCGGTCAGCACAAAGCTGGTATGTGGGGGAAAACAATAAACGTGCAATTAATATCAATATACTACAATCAATTACAGTTTAACAACCAAATTTACATTTTAAACATGACTGCTCAATCCATACATACCCTAGACTCTGCTTTGTCTCTGTAGTGGACCTGGATACTACCATTCCTTATGGTAGATCCCCATTAAACCCCGCATGATCCTACCTACAGGTAGATCAATATCTTGGGTTGAGTCGCATGGAACTACCCATAGGTAGCCCAATCCCTAACTCATGGGGTGCTAAAGAGTCGCATGGCACTACCCATAGGTATCCCAATCCCTGACTCAAGGTGACTTGATGGACCTACCCCATTGGTAGCCATATACTAAGTCATCCAATGACCTGATGGACCTACCCCATAGGTAGCCATGTACTAGGTCAAACAATTAAGCTACAGAGGAGGACCAGGATCTGGGCCACTCATGTACTCATATTTATATGATAATCATAGTCACTTTATAGTTGCATAAAAAAAGTCATACAAGCAGTTATTTTTAGGCAACCGATAAAATGTTTGGGAATCGTCGTGAAACATAAGAGATTATTCATAAATGTAACCACATACCTGCTACGGTAGTTTTTGATGACAGAATCAATCAAGTAGGGGAAACCCAACCAAGCAAGCAAATATGAACATAAATCCTAAAATAAACATATAAACTTCCTTTTATCATTATTTATCCAAACTCATCTTATCTCTTAGGATTTCTATTCCAATTTTAGGGTTTCCTTGGAAATTAGGGTTTTATCTCCACTTTTAGTATTATGAACCCTAATTCATCGAATCTACATAAAACCTTTAATTTCTCATCTTACTATTCCTAATCATACTTAGGATCATTATTTAGCAACCTTTTTCCATAATTCGAAATCAACAAGGTTTTTCTCTTCTTTTACCCCAAATTAGGGTTTCCATATATATTATCCTTCATTTATAGATTAGAACCCTAAAATTACCAACTTTGCATACAAAATGGATGAAAACTCTATATTACTAATCAACAGTTTATACCTTTCAAATTAACCTATTAATCTTCAAAGATGCATCCTTTATATACGATTAGGGTTTCTAATTACTTTTTAATACACTTTTCTACCAAATTAAAGTACTTTTGCAAAACGAGATAGAACTAGACTCTCAAAATATTTTTATCATGTTCCTCATATTTTTCTATGCAACTTTCATATATAAAGTTTCCTCATTGGAGATTCCTAGCGATCTCTATTAATTTTGCAAAGAAAAGCAATTTTCTGTAATTTTGATCAGAGAGAGATAATTACCAAAATTCATCGGTCGTTTGATCAGTGCATCCCCGGTCCGCGTCTTGATCGGACATCTCACGACGATTGCCCCCACTAAGATAGTTGCACGTGCCCGGGTCCTAATGGTGGTCCGTTGGATCCTGATCCAATGCTCCACATTGATCGTTCCCTCCTCGCGAGCTAAGTCAAGTGCGTCGTCCAGGGATCGTCAGATCGCGCGCGGGTTCATCGTGGACCTCGATCCCATGGCTCCTCCTCGTCGTCCTCCTCCCTTTTCTAACTCAATCACGTGGTGGTGGCGCTACTGGCCTTCGTTGGAGCAGGTTTAATAGAGCGATATGGAGGGTATTGGGGCTCGGGGAGTAGCCGCTTGGGATCGTGAAGGTGTGAGGGAGCGGGTGAGGGTCTATTTATAGGGTGTAGAGGATCCCCTTTAGGGTTTCTGATCCTGCCACTAATCCTATTTTTAGCCCAATTGGGTGTTTTGTACAGACATAAGGAAAGGTCATCAATATATGATCGAGAAGCTTTGTCTCTTCTTCCCGAGTCCAATGGAACGTAGTCCACGAGTGCACATGCACTGAAACAGTCGGAATTCCAAGGGGAAAGTTCCCATGTAACCATGCTACAGGCCGCGTCCCACTAGGACTTTAACGATGAGCTGGGTCAGTTGGATCAAGATCCAAGGCCACTATCATCCGTGCTCAATCAAAAAGGAAAAGATTTCATATTTTGAGGATAACTTGAAAAATCAATAACTCCCAAATTAGAACTCCTTTTTAATTCAAATTTTAAGGGAACCTCGTTTATGCTTTTATCTTTCATCCTGTAAAAATTGGGATTATTATCTAAAGAAAACGAGCCCTTTTCTTCAGTTGTGAGAAAACACCTATTTATTCATATTTTCCACATCCTTCCTATTTCCTTTACCATTATATTAATATCATGAGTTCCTTGAACCTCAAGGCTTTATATTTCGAAAATTCTATTTTGGAAAATATTCATTAGCCTTTTATTCGTCTTTTATTTATTTTCTTATGTATTCTTTTATCCAATTGAATTCCTTTTTCATTTCTTTTTCTTTTTCTTTCAATTGGGCTCAATAGCCAATAAGGCCCATTAAGAAAACAAGGCACGAAATTCATTCAAATCAAACCATCAAATCAACCATTTATTTCATTTATCTTTTAAAAAGAGATTTACAAATCTCATTACATGCTTTAGAAAATGGGGTTATAACAAGATAGGCTCTTCTGTCCATGTAGGCATTGCGGTAACAACTTGAAAGTCAGCACTATGAAATTTATAATTTGAATGTGAACTTTCATATGGCTGAGCATTCCCATGATGACCATGTTGATGATCACCGTGAGGGTGAGGACGTGCTTGTGTCGCCTGACAATGTAAGTTTTAAGAATATATCCCTGATGTTTCTATCTATAAGTTCATTTATAATTATATCATGTAAGTGTATTTTTTATCAAATTTTAGGTTGGTGATGTACCCCCTGAAGAAATTACAGCACTTGATGAGCAGCAAAAGAAAATTGAGAAAGTGAGGGGCATCACAATGACGAACAAGTTAATACAGCAAAGGGGTAATGGACCCAAATTGGCTGTGGATTTTGATCATGCAGGAAATCCATATGGAGTGAACCGCAACTCATTTGTTTCCTATCTTGGGGTTCTTACTCGTAGCCATTGCAGTCCTATCCTAGAATCCTGGCATAAAGTTCCTAAGGGGAAGAAAGACCAAATATGTAAGGAACTATGTGTGAGTTATTATTATTTTTAATTCTATTTGTGTAGATTACTAATTTTTAGGATACTAGTTAATAGAAATTCTATTTAATTTGCAGAGCATATTTGATTTGGATGAAAAGTTGCATCGTAAATCTAGATGAAAAGTTGCATCTCCTTTGTTTTTGTACAAAATACGTTCTTCCATCTTTGTTCAGTGCCAACTATGCTTGTCCATGGCTAGTTGAGCTCCTTCTTGGCTATGTAGCCCATTTTGGGAATGTTTATGTATTTTTACCTTAAGCAAGTAGTTTTATTCCATATCTAGTATGTTTCTCGTTCTATCTTCTCTTTCCGGTTATGATTGCTAGTTTGGTTGATCGCATTCTTGCTTAAACTTATATTTCTGCCTATATCGAGAGATTTGTTGTAGAAATAGATAAGAGAAGGTAGTTTGGATCGGAATCTAAAAAGTGGATTAGTTTCACCTCTTTTCCTTGCTTGTAACGCATGTTCTAAGTTTGAAGATGAGTGGGCTAATATGTATGTTGAGGCCGGAAGGCATGTTAGGCCGATATGCCTTGGGTGGCCATCATGACCTATGATGCCACTGGTCATCACCCTTTGTGATAGGGCGTCATGACCTTTGGGAGGTGTAGGTCGACATGATTTGTTGATGCCCATCATGGCTTGGTAACACCTAGAACGATAGATGATGGATGCTACTACGTTTGGAGAAGTTGGTCGTCACAATCTGGGTTGTTCAATAATTAGATCTTGTGACAGATCGTCACACGTTGGAGGAGGCGTTGTCGATATGTGGTGAAGTGGGGATCAAACGTTATGGTTGTGGACGTGTGGTGTTGAGAGCATTGCCCATCAGGCTCTGGCTATCACGTCCTGAGAAGGGTGAATGCCTGACATCCCTGACAGCCCGTCACGACTTAGATGTGTTGTCAAAACCCTAAGTTGCCCGATATACTAGGGTGTTTCTCATTACCCTAACGCATGTCACACCATGTGTTGATGTTTCCCAACAGCAAGGGTTGGTCGACACCCTCTTCATGAGGTTCTTGTGCGCGACACACCTATATAGTGATACCCTAACCGATACACATCCTAACTGGTAGGCCGACACCTTGGTTGCTCACCTAGTATACCCTAAACTGATACATGTGGTTTCCCGTCACACCTAGGGTGAACCTGATACCCTGTGTTGTAACCCTAATTGATACCTTGTGGTGGTGTTTGAAATACACCATGTTGATGCTTGGGCCAGATGATATGATGTGATACCCTTTGGGGTGGTCATATGTATGATAATGAGAGCCATGTTTTTATATCTCATAACATACCTTATGAATGATGTTGAAAGCTATGTTTCTATACCTCATAACATATGTTATAATGATGATGAAAGTGATAATCTAAGGGTGATTGTTGATCCAACCTTGTCAACCCTAATCGGGTAAAGAGAAACCCTAATTATAATGATGTAAAATGTATGGCATGAGTCCTATGAGATGATGGTATTGATGATGTATTGCTTTCTTATTATCAGTTTCTAACCATGCAGGCAACACCAGTTGTTGTGCATATCCAGGTATGAGCTATGGTGGTTATGATATGTTTGAATGGGCCTTGTGAGGCATAAAGTGTTGTTGACATTCTTGAAAGATAAGGTAAATGGTCTTATGACCTAATGATGGCTTATTGCCTTGCATGAGATGATTATCCTTAGTGGTGAGAGAAGGGGTTGTCACCCCAAGATATGTGGTCCTTGTGATGGACCTAGGTTGAAAAATAGACAAGAAGTGATGAGATCACATCTTATGTTCTTCAGTATGTTCTAGTGATGTGTCATACCCTTGTTTATGTAGATTTTGTTTATAGGTTGTACGTTGTAACTTGATTGATGTTGAAAGATATTTAAATTGGTCTGATTAATCAGGTGGAATCTAATATTGTAGTTTTCCTTGTGCAATAGATATATTCAGTGTCATCATTTACTAAATGGTGAAATGATTTTAACTCATAGCGCATAATTTTGAATATGTGGAGTACAAGTTGAGTGCTTCCTTGTATCCTTAACTACAGGATGTGTGAGACGATCATGCGTGAGTCAATCTTGTTGTGGTATGGATGTCCATGCGTGAGACACTCCTTCTTGTTAGAACGGCCATGTGTGAGCTTGTTCTTCTAGAGTCGTATGTATACCAAGGTGGGATAGTTATAATTATATATGTGGGTGGCCATGCGTGAGCCGATCCTTGATTTTGACTATATGGCATTGTTGCAATTGACTGATATCTTTGTGGTGTTCTCTCGTGTACAGACCACAAGGTGGTGAGGTCGTGGATTTTAGCTCTTCCATTAAACCTTGTATGGCACCAATTCTGACTTATCAAGTGGTCGATTGGATTTGGGTGGTACAACTCAAATCCTCGGGGCATAATAAAATGTGTAATCAGCCATGTAGTATATTTACATAGGATCAAATATGGAAACATTTGATGAAGTCTTGCTTGATATTATATAATGTTGTTGATAGGAAATATACATGTTCTTCATATTCTTTTTAAATAATCAAGATGTTTCATAATTTAACAATAATTGCTCTTCCTATTAATAATAATTACCCACTTCACTTAGCTATAACTTTACTGCTACTTGGTTTATCTTATCTGTGATAATGATAGAGTTGGTGGTGAGTTATATCTCCCGTTGAGATTTGGAATCTCACCCCATGGGTTTCCCACACCCTTTTAGGTGGACGATCATGAAGAGGAAGAGATCGTGCAGCGGAGGTTGAGTAGCAGCAAGAGGAGTAGTAGCTGACGAGGTTGGAAGTGTTGTTGGACGTCTTTTATTGATAGAGTCCTAGAGTCGTCCTTGTACTCTCAGGTCTTCGGGAATATTTTGTAGATGTTTCAAGACCGTTCTTTCTTTATGTGCCCTTTTGTATACCAGATAAGGTGGAATCATGTATATATGTTCTAGAACAGTTCTTTGGTTATAGGTTGATAGCATGCCTTGTATATGCTTTGAGGCATGAAAGGACTTATATGTGAAGGTTCTTTCTTTTGGTAGTTTGTGAAAATAATTTTAATTTTTAGTGTTTTTACGTAATCTGATTGTTAATCTTTGTTCTTTGGTTATGTTTTGAGTAATCTCATTTTGTGTGGTGTGGGGCGTCACAGAGGCCTTATAGCCTAGAGGCATCCCTCTTGAGTACCCAGGATAAGGGGTTGCAAATATACGGTCAGTTGTATAGCCACCATTAGCCCTTATGGGGCTCCCTCGACGTAGACTAAGGAAGTAGTAGCAGTCTTAAGGTCCTCATTATGAGGCAGGTTGACATAGTAGTAGCCCTTACGAGGCTCCCTCGACGTAGTAGTGACTTTCGCTTGGATAGTAAAATCTAAGAGAGTTCGGGGGTAAATTAAAAGAGAAGGTTAATTGGGTTCAGTTGAGATCAAATAAAGAGAGTTCAATAGTCAAAGCAATTGGTTATCTTTAGTTGGCCAACATAGTAGTAGCAGACAGCTCAATTGTCAAGTCAAGTCAAATTTAATGAAAGGTCAGAAAGAGAATACTTTGATGCTTGCATATTACTAGTGATTCTTGTTTCAATGTTATTTCTAAATTCCTATATAGTCTTTTAATTTGAATTACTACTTTGCTTATAATTTGGTTGTTCCAGAAAGCTAAATGCCTAATCAATTCTTTAGACTATTTTATTATTTTACTCATTCACTGAGCAAGAAGGCTCAACCATCTATTCACAAATTTTTAGAGAAACCATGTGGATTGAAGATGACAATGCATCATAGTAGATCTGCCATGAGAGTTAAGTATGAGATTAGTTAGGATTAGTGGGTCTCTGTCACTAGGTCCTTGTAAATAAATAAGAGAGTTTTTAAATGATGATGTGTAATATTGTTTCTCTATTAACAATGTATGTATTTAGTTGTCAAGTCTTGTTTACATGGAAGTGTGAGAACTAGAATGAACTTTTAGATATGCATCTCTATTATTGAATTTAGATTAGAGGAATCAAGGTTTAAATTCCTTTGTAAAGTTAGTTTATGTGATTGAGTATGAGAGAAATCAGAAAAAGTGAAGAGTGATCTTTGTACGTACTATGCTTAAAGATCAATATATGTTGTAATCTCATGATTTGTGGTTATTGTGAGATGTGGGTGTAACATATCCACTACACAGTGTTGTGGGTACTTGGACCACACAAAGGAACCAAAGCTCTATAGGGACAAAGTCGGAGGGACCAAAGTCCAGAGGGAGTCAAAACTCCAGGAGATCAAGTCCAATGTCAAAAAAATTATCAACAATATTTCATCATTTTCAAATAAGGGTGGTGAACTTTCAAGAGACAAGAAAGGTTTTCAAAACTATTTTAGTTTCACCACTAATCAAGACAGTATGTATGCAAATCAAGAGGGAAAATAGTTCAATAATGAAATCAAAAAGCTAGTACCTTAAAATCCAAGAAAAAATCCACTATTTGCACAACATGGACTCAGGGAGCTCTGAAGTCTCAAATCATTGCAAAGGGAAATATCACATTTTTTTCTCCAACGAATCTCTTTCAAAATCACTTATTAGGTCGCCTTAAGTGTAAGTTTGTCTTGTTATCATTATGCATATTATAGGTGTTAATATTAATCCATGGTGATAGTAGATTAGATTATTCCAAGCCTTTATATCTATAAGTAATATGTTACATAATACCCCCTAGTACATACATTATGTGATATACTACTATATGCATAATATTGATGCATGTTTGTATTATGAAAGGATACATATTTATTAAGGCATGGTTTTCATACGATATTTGGTTGCAACAAGATAGTTAGAAATAATGAAATCAATTTTCCCAATTTATTTCTTAGCATCATTATTGGATTAATACATCCATAATACAAAAAAGAAAGAATTAGTGATTTTGATGTCAATTAAATATAGTCTAAAGTTATGGGATGTGTAGGGATTATCTTTTTCATATGCTTCAAATTTGAAAATGCATTAAATTAGTGTTGAGAATTTGGGTAATATATATATTGAAAGGAGATTACATTATTTGAGTATCCCAAAGACCTTATTCAGACTTTTAAGCCTTCATTGAACACTTTTGTTACATATCTAGGATCGTGTACATAACTTAGGCCATAGATGAATTTATGTAGACAAAGTTAGCATGGGCTAGGGTACTATTGTGTATATTTGACTATATGGGTTCTAATTATTATTGTTGTGTATTTTAAGAACTGAAATTCAAGATATTCAACAAGTCATAAAATGTCCACAAGGTTTTGGAAATACATATTTTCAAATTAAGAGAATTATGAAAAGTAGCATATATTAAATTTTGTGGCAAAATTCAATATGTTATCATTTAACTTGGTAAGTCTAGTTGGATGATGAAGAACATCTACTCATTTGGGTATGTGCAATATGCTAGGCCTTGTTGAACCATCCAATTGGATAATTTGTAGACTCCACCTTGGTACATAGGTAAGCGATGGTATCCAATTTACCAATAAAATATCAGGATATTGATGTCATAAGCCATATAGCTAAACATGAAGGTAGTTTAGTAGTATTAAGGTTCTTGGATTTTACCTTAAAACTTTTAGATGTGAATCATCAACCTAGGCGTGAGGGTTTTGGTACACCTCCTGTGAGTTTAGAAATATTTAAAGGAAGGTAGTTGAGAAAATATTGTTTTTATTTAACAAACTCAGTCTTTTTAGTTGATTACTATCCTAAATAATCACTTGTCATGTTTCCTTACAATCTAAAGTACATTTTCATATTTTTACTAGACGCTTAGAACACCACGCTATCTCGTCTGAATAGATTTTAATTGTATTCCTACCTAATTATATCATTTGATTTTTATTGATAGGTGGATATTTTACTTAGTGAGCCAATAGCTTGTATTGTATTGTAGAATGTTTCATGTCGTTGTCAGCATCTACAAGAGAATCCTAGGGAGTATTATCACCAATCGATATGAGCATAAATAAAAGTAGTAGTATCTCATGGTCACTTAGGTTTTGGGGAGTGAGAGGGGGATTGTTATGTGTAATTATGCATTTTAGTTCTGGTCAATGCTATAAATGTAATTGTTAGGTGTGTAACGGAAGTTTTAGTACCTGACATGACAATAGTTCTGTGTTTGATTTTACAATAGTTCTGAATACACACGAGTGTATTCAGAGTAGAATACACTCGAGTAGTTATTCATGATGCAATTCTTTTTTCAAAAATCTAATTTGTTGATCTTCTTAAACATCTTGTGAATAGTTCATATACAAAATTTGAGCACGTTTGAACATTTGTAGGTCATGTTATAAAGACCGCAAAAATTATACATTTCAAATTAGTTTCACGTGTCGATTTTGTTGCTCTTGGATGAGTGACTTACACTCATCCAAATGGGCTCAAATTTGTTTTTAGCCTAGTTATAGTATGACAATGAAGATCAATGGTTTACACTTTACAAAAAAAATAGTCTTGATATGCAAACACACTTGAGTGTATTCATGCAATCTGTGCACTCGAGTGTATTCTAGCCTGACTCCGTATGTATGTATGTATGTATGTATGTATGTATGTATGTATGTATGTATGTATGTATGTATGTATGTATGTATGTATGTATGTACGTATGTACGTATGTATACGTACGTACGTATGTATGTATGTATGTATGTATGTATGTATGTATGTATGTATGTATGTATGTATGTATGTATGTATGTATGTATGTATGTATGTATGTATGTATGTATGTATGTATGTATGTATGTATGTATGTGTGTATGTATGTATGTATGTGTGTATGTATGTATGTATGTGTGTATGTATGTGTGTATGTATGTATGTATGTATGTATGTATGTATGTATGTATGTATGTATGTATGTATGTATGTATGTATGTATGTATGTATGTGTAACGACCCCACCTCCTGGTAACCCCCAATTAAGGGAGACTCGAAGGATAGAGCCATTATTCAATTAACAGGATCAAAGGTTCGACAAATAATCAATAACAATTAATAAAATTTACCAACTAAACTGAAAAATTGTATAAAATAAAACTTTTCTTACCTTTTTTATATTGGGATTTCTAAACTTCTAACCATGAAGATACTGATCTAACTAATCCTCCTGTGCACGTTAATTCTCATTTAATTCCACATATGCCACTTTACTGTTTGTTCTTTTCATTGTACCTAAAATGCCGACAAACAAAACGTCGGTCAGCAAGAAGCTGGTATGTGGGAGAAACAATAATCATGCAACTATAGTAACAAAGTAATCATCCAATTATCATTTAACAACTAAGATTACATTTTAAACCATACTACTCAATCCTTTCCTATCCCCTATCTCTATGTTGTCCCTGCAGTGGACTGAGATACTAACTCTCTCTAGGTAGATCCTTATTAAACCCCGCAGGATCCTACCTAACAGGCAGATCAATATCTATGGTTGAGTCGCATGGCACTACCCATAGGTAGTCCAATCTCTGACTCCAAGTGACTTGATGGTCCTACCCCATTGGTAGCCATGTACTAAGTCATTCGATGACCTGATGGGCCTACCCCATTGGTAGCCATGTACTAGGTCAACCCATTAAGCTACAGAAGGGACTAGGATCTGAGCTAGTAGGCACATCTCTTATGTGATAGTCATATTCACATTATAATTTTCATGAATTAAATTCATCCAACAATTAATTCAAACCACGATGTAAACATCGATAAATTCCTCGGAAAACTAATGCGGGATAATCATAAGTGTAACCACATACCTGTCAAGTTGATGTGAGATAGAAATAATCCAATCAACCAATAGGCAATCAAGCATTCAATAAGATCCTGAAACAATTATACAATTTCCTTTTATTACTCATGTCATTAAGATCTATTAAATCTAGCTCGCTTCCTAGGGGTTCTAGTCCACTTTTAGGGTTTTGAGCATAATTAGGGTCCCACTCTATTTTTATTACTTTAAACCCTAATTTTACCAAAACACTTGCAAACCCTAATTATTTCATCTTTCTCTCACAAAAGACTCTAATTTCATCTTTTAGTAATAGGAAATCCTAATTTCATATTATAAGTACTTTTCTTTTCTTTTTCTCTAATTTAGGGTTTTTAAGCACCTTAACCATTACATTAGGTTTAAAACCCTAACATTTGCAATTCCATTATCAAAATAGGTTAAAATCTAACTTTGTTATTAAACAAGTTAACCATGAGCGAATTAACCTAATTGCAAGATTAAATATATCTTTTATCAACAATTAGGGTTTCTAACCACAAATTAACTCTTTTTCCATTAAAAATATACACTTTTACAAAAGTATACTTATTTAGGCTTCCAAACCATTTTTAATGTATCCCTCGTATTTTTCTGATCAAAAATCACTACCTACTCGTATTTTTCAACCAAAGGAATAATTTTTAATGAATTAAACAAGATCCCACACTTTTCTTGAATATCGTTCAGAGAGGCAAGTTACCTTGATATTTTTGGTAAAATAGGAGCCGTTGGATCCTCGATCATCTTTGACCGAGCAAGATCACGCGGCCTGCGATGCTCATGCCCACTAGCAGCTCCTTTGAAGCCGCGGATGACTAGGGCCGTCGATCTACGCCCTGGGTCCACGATGGAAACAGATCGAAGGGGAGTTGCGCTTCATTTCTTTCTTAACCCATCAGAAGGCTACACGGCGGCGCCGCAGCCTGAGCTCACCAGAGCATATACAATCCACGAATCTGGTGCCCGAGAGAACAACCTAAGTGGCCGATTATGCTCGCAAAGGTGTGAGGAGTCTATAGGTGTGCTATTTATAGGCTTTAGGGGGTTCTTCTAGGGTTCCCCCATCTTGCCGCCACACCTGCTTTCTGCCCAAAAGGGGCTTTCTTTCTATAGTACGTGAAACACCCTCAAAGCTAGGTTCATTGGGTGCGGAATCACATCCCAGAGACCCTTGTGGTCTCAGATTCCTAGTTGGTATCGTACGCCTCGAGAAAAAAAAGATTAGAAATCCTCGGTTTCCCCTTCTTCCTTTCCTTTTGGGATTCGAGGTGGACGATGTACATCCACCATTGGATCTGTGGTCCTCTGGACCACGCGGGGGATCTGACGACTGGTATTGTCCCCTCGTTAAAAACCAAGGAAAATATGTATTTAACAAAGGAAACTTGTGAAATTCATATCTCTCTCCTCGTTTAATATTTTTCACTCAAAATTTAGAGGAAACTCTGTCTTGGTATTATCTACTCACATATTAAATTTGAAACCCAAATTCTAAAGGAAGAGGGTATTTCCTTTATAAGAAAGTTATCTTTTAAATTAAGACAAATTAGTTTGGTATTTCCTCTTTCTTGGCCATTAAATTATTATTTTGAATTCATTGATCCTCAAGGAACCTTAATGGCTCCAAATACCATTATGAAATAATTCTTTAGCCTCTTTCCTTATCTTTCATCATTTTTCTTATTATCTTACTTTTTCTTTATTAAAATATCTCTTTTTGAGGATTTCTCTTTATCTCTCTTCTATTTTCCTTATGGGAGTTCCTTTTAACATTATAAATCCTTGGGATATGAAATTCTACCAAGGATAACTCAATTAAATTCCTTTCCACTTATTTTCCACATTTTACCATTGTTTTCAATATCTTTCTTCATAATGAAATACTTAATTGATCTTTTCTTTTCTTATTGCATTCTCTATGCAACTTTGGACTCCTTGGAACCCAAGAGGCAAGAAATCCATATTTGGATCACATTCTTTTGCCTTCTAGAGGTTTCCACATCTTTCTTTTCTCAAATTCTCAATTATTCATTAATTAATTGAATTTCCTTGTTATTGGACCCAATAGCCAATAAAGCCCACAAATAAATCAACAAGGCTATTTTAAATGAAATTCATGCATTCAATCAAAATACATCATTATTTATTCATTTATATTTATTATGATAAATTACATTTCTCACCAAATGAACCCAAAATTGGGGTTGTATAATCCTTCCCCTCTTATAAGAATTTTGTCCTCAAAATTCCATCAAGCAAACAAACAATTCAAGATAAGCCTTTCTTATGTCCATCAGGGATCCCATGTGGCTTCACCCTTCCCATGGTGCTTCCCAAGAACCTTCATCATTTCATATTCTTCCATCTGAGTTCTTTCTTACCTTGGTATATTGTACCCTCATAGGTGACTCAAGACATTTCAGCCTCTCAAAAGTTGAATTGGTCCAAGGCTCAACACCTGGCTTGGGTACCTCACATAGTGCTCTAGATCGGACTCATGGAACACATTATTCATCATGTTATCCTGAGGGGCAAGGATAAACACAACCATCTCCACCAATCCATCTCAAATGGACCCATATATCGGGGACACAGCTTTCTCAGCTGTAGCTCAGAGGGGTCGGATTTTCACATCACATATTCTCCCACAATGAACTACATGTCAGTCTGCTTTGCATCATCTCATGACTCATGTCACCACTGGGCTCTCTCTCTCAGCCATTGCACGATCAAAGCGACTTCATCTGCACACACTGTGATTCTTTTCTGACCTTCATGAGGCCTCCTTCACCATCATCATCTTAATGAATTAGTGACTGACACAACCTCCTTATAGAACTTCTTGCATCCCGATAAAGGCTATGGTGGTTAACATCACATCTTAAGAACTATCTCTTTGTATCACCCTAAACAAGCACACTTTCTCTCATCAGACCCTCTAGTCTGGATCATACTAACCATTTGTTAGGGGTGATAGGCGGTACTAACACCGAGTTCTTCATGTACCTACTTCCACCTTATGAAAGTGAACATTTAGGTCATACTCAGGAACTTTTGAACTCGTATCATGCATGGTGTAGTTGAACCGTCTCTCTCACATGTAGTTCAACCCGATCTGTCCCTTTACAGTACTCTTTCAATCTCATCTCATCTAGGTAAGGCGATCTACCATAACCCATTTTGCATTTGACCCTCCTTGGTCTAGGGGAGACTTACCACAACATCCATAGTGATGAACTCTCATTCCCACTCGGGGAATTTTTATACTTTATATCCATGCACTGGGTTGCTAGTATTCATCCTTCACCTCCTGGCTTGCATGGCCACATATTACATGCAACTTCATCTTTGGTATCCAAAGTACTATTGTCACTTACTATCTTCATAGTACCACGGTGTATGATGAACTTAAAATCATGATCTCCTATATGTCACGATTCTTCAAGGTTGATTCCACAGAAACCCCAAACCACTCTAATCAGGGTTTCATCACCTTCCTTTCCAATGAAGTGTATCCGAGGTTCTACAACCATCCTTCTACCACATCAAGGACTAGGCCGGCTAACCAAAAATCCATTAACTTGATCAACAGATTTTGTTAGCCCAAACATGTCTCTTTTATCCAAACTTAGGTTAACCTAACAACCTCTTCTAGTCTCTAGCTAAACTAGGTAGTTGTAAGTCAACCAGAGCATCTATTACCACTTCATATCCTTAGGTGTTAGGTAATGATGAAGACATACACCTCCAAGTGTTCTACTTATCATCTCATCTCAAATTCTAAGTTTGTCTTCAACAAGAATCTCTGAGCTCATCCTCATGGTGATCAAACTCAACCTGGTATAACTTGCAAGTTCCACATAGCTTCTACTAAAAACATCTGTATCTCTCTTACAGTTTGTAAACCATCCATGTATTGTTTACTCCACCAGGGTATGTTATCATCTTTGTCCTCATACCTTGTAGAAACGTTCAAACTCACATCATCTTTATCCTTGGTGTATGGCATGCGTACTGTCCTATCTCTCACTCCCATAACAAGTGCAAATAAGCATTTGGCTGCAGTCCAAATACATAGTTCTTCATGTTCCAAGAATAGAGATGGTACATCCCACCTTTCCAGTACACATTTAAATCTAAGTTGAAACATGCCACATATGTCTCTATATCACAAGCATCATGATATCAAAATTACTTCCATGGAAAACTAGTCTCGAACTTACTTGGTCCAAGCACGATCCTTGGTCATCTCCTCTAGGTCTTTAGGGTGCCGGCACTTTTGGGGTCATCCCTCTTCCCTCATGCATCCAGAGAGTGCCCTACTCATTTTCCCTTTGGGGTCCCATGAGTTCATGAAGGTGATCAATCTCCTAACCCATGGCCCTCAAACAATGATAGTTGTTACCTCCCGACCCTATGGTCATATGCAACTAGGGAATTAGGCAACTCCTTCTTCCATCGGTCTTATCCCTACCTGACCCTAGGACAGACTTAGGATTCTATTATAGTACATGTCTAAGTTAGAACCTTATCTAAGCCTTCATCGTCTCTCTCTCTCTCTCTGCATTCATGGGCTGACTTTCTTTCTTTCATAGGGGTCATGGTAACCTGCCTACCTTGGTCAGGCCCCCTACCATTTACCTTCATGGTAACACACCAACATGCGCTAGAGATGGTTATGTATGGGTCTACAGGTTCATTCTCTTACCATGTACTCTTCACTTAGCTTCTCAAGATCCTATTAGACCTCTTTAGGTTACCAACAAAACTGGTATACACCCTACAAAAGGGTCCCTCTCCCAGGATGGGAGGAAACTACACCTTGGTAACAAAGGTCACAAGCATCCTTATGTTTAGGGTCTGCATCTACATGAGCATGCTTAGCCCTAGCAAGCTACTAAGGCACAAGTAGACACCTACAATACCATGCTAGGTTACACTTGTTCTCATCATCAACATTAGATCAACTTAGTTCTGAGGGGTTCATAAAGCATGCCCTTAACTTAAGGGGTTTCCTTTACCTCTACACATGAGGAGTACCATGCTCGAAACTATAGAGACTCAAATCTCATCATGAGCATCGGATACACTGCTTCCCCTCTTAGGTCTAGGAATCCTAGGTTCACCTTTGGATATCCACTGCATGCTCAATCTCTTAACCACGAATCAAGTATGTCCAAGGTATGTCATGTACTCCCATGATCCTTTTATATGAGAAACACCTCAGAGTTGAGTCCTCCTCAAGGACAACCAACTAGGTATAAAGCCTCACAATTGGTTACTTAAACCTCCTCAGGGTCTAAGGCACTCTTTGTCTCATCTCAGTAGGTAACCACTTATACCATAGGCACATAGGTACCAGAAGCATCATCCTCTCTCTAGGGTTTGGTTCCTCTAAAGGCAACCAAGATATCATCATCCTCCAGGGGTCAAGCATAAGGAAACCACTATCATCTACTTAGGTCGCATCATCCTCAACTCCCCATTGTTCCTCATATCTCAGGGTTTTAGGCTTCCAACCTCGTTGCTGGGGTCATGCTTTCTCTCTCTAGAGCTAACTCCACATCCAGCCACACTACTAGAGGTCCTCTCTCTATGAAGGATCAAGCTCACAGGCATACCTCTATGTGGTTGAATCATATGCTCAACCTTATGTTTACTCATGATTATCCATAGCCCCTTATGCTTATCTCATAAGCCATCCATCATGTCCTTCTGGCCTCAGTTTTAACTTACTGCTCATACTACTGATGTACTCTGGGTGCAAGCTATATCCTACTTGCAATAGCCCACAAGGTTTCTATAGGTTCTTCTCTAACCTCATCCATGAAGGAGCTATCCTTCGATCTAACATGCACGACCCTCTCCAGGGTTGGGTCGCCAAGGTACTAGGTCATCTAACCTCTCATGGATCATATGGCAATCCAAAGGCATGTCCATCCAAAACACCTAGTCCACCATGACATCTAACTCATCATGTCATCTCTCTCTCTAACCTCCACTTAGGGTTAGGGTTAACATCATCCTCAGAGGACGTGCTAGGTCTCTACTTTTAATGGAGGTTTCTACCTCCAAGGCTAACTCTCTCTACTCATCCTCCTGACAAGGAGGTCTATCCTCAGGTCTCTCCTGAGGTTAATGACAACTCGTGTCATACGACCCTAGCATGTATCTATTCTTTAGTTTACGCTTAATCTTTTTTTTTTTGCTATGTAAGCGCCTTACTCTTTATTAGATAGGAAAAGAGTTCTTATGTACAGATATAGAAGAGGGAAAGAGAGAAAAAACATCTATACAACTGAAACAAAGAAAAACACTATCTCAGCTATGCTTTCCCAGCATCTATTAAAAACAGCAGACGAACTCTTGAAGAATCTGAAAAAAAAAAACTCTCCTTCCATATGAAGAACATAGTAGCCTGACACATCGGTTGTTGCTTTACCGTCTTCATCTTCAAACAGTCCTCAGGACAGCTCAGGCCATAATAAAGGAACCCAGCAATCAATCATACAAAGAAACTATCTCAGCTATACTTTCCCAGCATCTCTTATTAACAGCAGACGAACTCTTGAAGATTATGAAATTTCTCTCCTTCCATATGAAGAACAGAGTAGCAAGACACATTAGCTGCTGCTTTTTCATCTTCATCTTCAGACAGTCTTCAGGACAGTTCAGGGCATTATAAATGAACCCAACACTCACCCCATGTCTCCATGCTGTAGCAGCAAAATTGCACTTGAAGAAAACATGACCAATACTTTCATAATCACTCTCACAAAGACAGCAGCAAGGGGCTAGATGAATACCCACCTTCTGAAGATAATCAAGGGTTGGAAGCTTGCCTAAGAAAATCTTCCAACCATTGATAATCATAACTCTTGGATGGTCAAATTTCCAAATCCAATTGGCCCAGACAGGGCAAGTCTTATTGCCTCTAATGACATTCCAAGCATCTTTGATCTTAAGAGAATAAAGACCTTGAATACTAATCGAATCCTCATCATGAAGATCAATACCAGCTTCATCAATGCAGCTCTTGAAAACCTTAAAGCATCTTCTCTCTGGAATGATCCACTTTTTATCACTGATGAAAGTACTGAGAAAACCATTTAGACCAACTCCGATCTTTAGCACATTAGTAGTATCCATACAATCACCAAGGAATTTATTATTGGGCAGCCAAGGATCTTTCCAAACCCTGAAACAAGACCCATTCCCAATGTGAAGCTTAATAAGAGGCAAAATAGTACTTCTGTAACTGCAAAGCTGCTTCCACATCCATGAGCTGTTAGAATTAGCTTTACTGGACCAGAAAGAATCATTTTTTAAATACTTCCCGTTAAGCCATCTTACCCATAAAGAATCCTTTTTAGAAGCAATATTCCAAACATTCACAATCATACCAGCATTATTAGAATCATTAACCTTCCTTATCCCCAAACCACCTTCTTTCTTTGGCTTACAAACTTGGTCCCATTTCACATAATGAATCTTCTTTTCAGCGGTAGAACCTTCCCAAATATAACTTTTACAGATACTGTTTATCTCCTTCATAGTACTAGCAGGCAAAGGAAAAGTCACAGACCAAAAGAGGTGTAAAGCATTCAGGGTAGAGTTCACAAGTTTAACTCTTCCTCCAAAGGATAAGGATTTCATCTTCCAACTCTCTAACTTCTTCTTCATCTTATCAATAAGAGGCAAACAGTAAGAACTCTTCAATTTTCCACAGAAAAGAGGGAGACCAAGATAACGCATAGGAAGAACACCTTTATTGATCTTTAATATACTAGCAATGAAATCCACATTAACATTTCTGCTACAGAACACATGACTCTTATTCAGATTCATTTCCAAGCCAAAAATATTTCCAAAACGCTCCAGAAGAGATTTAATAGAAATAGCATTCTCAGGATTGCCTTTAGCAAAAATAATAACATCATCAGCAAATAAAGTATGTGAAATAGCATCACTCCCATTACTAATAGGATCAAGAATATTCCTTTTCACAGCATTGTCCATCATAGCACTAAACCCCTGCATAGGAATGACAAACAAAGAAGGAGCCAGAGGATCACCTTGGCGAATACCATTAGAAGGAAAGATCACATCAGAAGGACAGCCATTAACAAGAATGTGCAAGCTGGTGGTCTTCATAATAGTCTTGATCCAATCCACAAAATAGTAAGGGAAGTTCATCTTCTCCATCACCTTAAACAGAAAAGGCCATTTAACCGAATCATAGGCTTTAGTTAAATTCGCTTTTATACACATTTTATCACTCCCATTGCTAAGATTAAAATCACTGATCAACTCATTAGCCAATAGGAGAGCATCCACAGTCTTTCTTCCCTTGATTAGGACTAATAATGGAAGGCAGAATATTCTGAAGCCTATTAGAAAGAATCTTAGAAATAATCTTGTATAAGAAATTACACAAGGCAATAGGTCTCCAGTCACTAATATTCTCAGCATCAAGGGTTTTAGGAATGAGAGAAATGTAGGATTTATAGACCTCTTTCAGCAGTTTATTACTACTAAAGAAATTAAGCACAGCCTTAGTGACATCCTTGCCAATGATATCCCAAGTAGATTTGAAGAAGTGTCCATTAAACCCATCTGGTCCAGGAGCCCTGTCCCCATCATCCTCCTTGATGACTTTCTCCACTTCATCTTTAGTAACTTCAGCTCTAATCATATCAAAATGTTTAACAGAAATAGTAGGCAAGCCCCAATACGAATCCCACGCCTCACTAGAATCATTAGTGAACTTGTTAAAAATATCATTATAAAACTTGTGAATATGATCAGTAATCTTCACTTCATCATAAGTTTTACAACCTTCAATATTCAGACATATCATATGATTTCTAGCTGCTCTAGTCTTGATAGAATTATAGAAGAAGGAAGTGTTTTTATCACCAAGTTTCAACCAATTCACCCGAGACAATTGTTTGGCAAAGGATTCCTCACGTTCAGCAGCTTCTCTAGCAGCCTTGTTTTTAATGAGAGCTATGTCTCTCAGATTCTTATCCTCAGGACTTCTATCTGCAGCATCAGTAGCTTTCACAGCTTCAAATTCCAGGATTTTGGCTGAATCTTTAATATTACCAAAGGTCTCCTTATTCCACTTAATGAGCTTATCCCTCACATTCTTAAGCTTTTTTGTAACTCTAAACATAGGGTTACCAGTCACCTCTACCTCCCAGGCTTCTTTCACAACCTTCGAAAAATCGGGATGACTTGTCCAAGCATTGATAAATTTGAAATATCCTTTCTTCGTCTTAGCAGTTTTATTCATCCTGATAATAAGCTGACGATGATCACTGTGAATAGTGTTATTTATATCTCCCCAACAATCTTTGAATTCCTCCATAAACTCAAGATTATAAAGAGCCCTATCAATTTTTGACATAATGAATTGGTCACCTCCACGCCTGTTATCCCAGGTATAAAAAGCACCTTTAAGCTCTAATTCAACAAGGTCAGAATTAGCAAAGATGTTATTAAATCCTTCCATGGCTTTCAGAGAATAGAACCCCCTGCCTTTCCTTTCATGAGAAAACCGTATAGCATTAAAATCGCCAACCAGCAGCCAAGGACCCGTCAACCTCGAATGGATCTTAATAATAGAATCCCAGAGTTCACCTCTTCTTTTCTCATCATTCTGCCCATAGACAGCAGTCAAGAAGAAAATAGAATCTTTATAATCTACTTTGCAATGAATCAATTGATCCGTCTCCAAAACTTTACTAATCTTTACCACCTTATCATCCCAAAGAATTATAATCCTTCCAAGAGGATGAGCATTATGATTAGAACACCACCCCTTATCTCCCCATATTCGATACAGAATTTTGTTAATCTTCTTATCTCTTATTTTGGTTTCTAAGAGAATATTTACAGGCATATCATATTTACAAATAGCCTCTCTAATTTTCTCCTGGTGCCCATATCTATTTAGACCTCGGAAATTCCAGGAGAACACCCCCAAGTTTTCACCCATTAGGATGATCTTTGGTTGGAGCCCTGCCAACCTCAGTAGCTTCAAAGTTTTCTTCCGACAAGTCATCAAGGATTTCAAACATGTTAGTCGATACTTCTTCAACTATTTTCTTGGTAGTAGTTAGGTTTTTATTATCCTTCCTACAAGGAGCACGATTCTTTCTAGAAACAGAACAGAACCCTTCACTATCCATCATACGCTTCTTCAAATGGAGCTTACTGTCAATTACATTCTTCATCCTATCTGGCACTTCATACTGAGGTGTGGTAAATCCATCGACTTGATCAACCATATTATTCATAGAGGTAGACGAAGAAGCCTGACATAGCTCTTTATTTAGTTCCCCCTTCTTCATTATCTGACTATCTATCTGTAAATTCCCATGCTCTGAGATCTCCCTGTCTACAGCTTCCGTACCCAGGACTCACCCTTGTTCCACCTGAACTTGAACAGGTAAATCTTTAGGCTTATTCTGGACTTGATTGCAGCTAGGTTTAGATAGCCCTTTCTCATTCACAATACCACCTGGAATACTTTTAGTTGCAGCAACCAGGACACCTTCACTCTACCTATCAGAAATTACCTTCTCTCTATTCACCTTATTGGTATTATCAATCGGTATCCAGATCTTTTTAGCGTCGGCTGGAACACAACTACCAGGATCATGCCCGAAGCAATTACATTTAGAACAAAGATCCGGCACCCATTCATATGAAACTAGAATGACATCTTTATGTCCTTCATTACTTCTCAGAACAACTTCACTTGGAAACTTACATTCAGAAGAGATAAGAATTTGGATGCGAGCAAAGTCCAGTCTCGTCATCGACTTAGTAGCAAAATCAGCGCAGAGCGGTTTTCCAATGTAACTCCCCAACAAACTCAGCATATCTTGATCCCAAAACTCCAGCGGCAGATTAGGAAAACTAATCCATATTGGAATTTCTTTCAATTTAAGTTTCTCAAGTGGCTCACCTATCTCCCATTTTTTCAGAAGCAAAGGCTTGCCTCCGACATACCAGGGACCCCCCTCCACCGCTGTTTTCAGATCATCAGCCTCCTTGAATTTGACAATGAAGAAGCATTTGTTCCTAGGAATGACTTCAAAATAGCTCTTAGTCTTCCATACCGTTTCAAAATTTCTAACAAGAGTAGGCCAATGCGGCTTCAACCCTACGACATATCCAGCAGACGTGTTGTTCCATTTCTTCGCAATCTCAACAGCTTTATCCCTTTTGTACCTCAGTTCGCCATCAACAATCTCTGGCTGAACAAACTGAAGCGTAGTGTATTCCTTTTGTGCTTGATTCGCAAACAAATCCTTCCAAGTCTTCGCAACATTCGCTACCCCGACATTCGCCGTCTCAGCTTTTGCACGAGGTATGACCAGATCTGGAATTGACCGCGAAGCCGCCGGAACAGGATGAGGACGATTAGGACGGGGACCTCCTAGGGCTTCGACTGATGAATTGCCTCGTCGTATATCCTGGGACGCCTTTTCCATTAACTCAACAGATGATCTTCCTCCTCCGTCTGAGCCTTCTGAAGCAGGGACGATGCGCGAAACCACTGGGAGTCGACCGGAAGACCGTCGCCATCGGCCGTCTTGGTTCTCCTCCACCGTCGCCATGCCTGTCGCCTTCCCCCTTTTCAAACTAGCTCCCGCCATCTGTTTGCGCTTCATCTATTGAGCTTATGTCCATGCCATCTTATTTACATGTTTTTCATTAATTTGGTGGAGGATTCCTTAGACCCTATTAACCTTACCCATACCTCAAGAGGGTGAGGAGAAGAGAGAAGACCCTATTCCTTAAGGTTCTTAACAGAATTTGAGTTGAGAAGGGATGAACAACATGAGAGAGTCCTAAAGGTATCTTATTTCGAGTCATATCCTAAGACATCGGCCAGGTAGTCAAACAATTTGGGAGTCCTCATATTCTGACTAGTAGTGCGGAGGAAAATATTGCCAGCCCCCAGACGTGATCCTTTTCTAGACACCTCAATCTTTCAGACAATCCTCTAATAACTCCCTTGGTTCTATGGAATTTGTAAAATTTAATAATTATTAAAGATTAAGTGAGGAACCTCGCTCTGATACCAATTGTAGCGACCCAACCTCTTGGTAACCCCCAATTAAGGGAGACCTGAAGGACAGATTCGTTATTCAATTAATAGGATCAAAGGTTCGACAAATAATCAATAACAATTAATAAGCTTTACCAACTAAACTGAAAACTGGTATAAAATAAAACTTTACTTACCTTTTTTTACTGGGACTTCTAAACTTCTAACCATGAAGATACTGATCTAACTAATCCTCATGTGTGCGTTAATTCTCATTTAATTCCACATATGCCACTTTACTGTTTGTTCTTTTCATTGTACCTAAAATGCCGACAAACAAAACGTCGGTCAGCAAGAAGATGGTATGTGGGAGAAACAATAATCATGCAACTATAGTAACAAAGTAATCAGCCAATTATCATTTAACAACTAAGATTACATTTTAAACCATACTACTCAATCCTTTCCTATCCCCTATCTCTGTGTTGTCCCTACAGTGGACTGAGATACTACCTCTCTCTAGGTAGATCCTTATTAAACCCCGCATGATCCTACCTAACAGGTAGATCAATATCTAGGGTTGAGTCACATGGCACTACCCATAGGTAGTCCAATCTCTGACTCCAAGTGATTTGATGGTCCTACCCCATTGGTAGCCATGTACTAATTCATTCGATGACCTGATGGGCCAACCCCATTGGTAGCCATGTACTAGGTCAACCCATTAAGCTACAGAGGGGACTAGGATCTGAGCTAGTAGGCACATCTCTTATGTGATAGTCATATTCACATTATAATTTGCATAAATTAAATTCATCCAATAATTAATTCAAACCACAATGTAAACATCAATAAATTCCTCAGAAAACTAATGCGGGATAATCATAAGCGTAACCACATACCTATCAAGTTGATGTGAGACAGAAATAATCCAATCAACCAATAGGCAATCAAGCATTCAATAAGATCCTGAAACAATTATACAATTTCCTTTTATTACTCATGTCATTAAGATCTATTAAATCTAGCTCGCTTCCTAGGGTTTCTAGTCCACTTTTAGGGTTTTGAGCATAATTAGGGTTCCACTCTATTTTTATTACTTTAAACCCTAATTTTACCAAAACACTTGCAAACCCTAATTATTTCATCTTTCTCTCATAAAAGATTCTAATTTCATCTTTTAGTATCAGGAAACCCTAATTTCAGATTATAAGTACTTTTCTTTTCTTTTTCTCTAATTTAGGGTTTCTAAGCACCTTAACCAATATATTAGGTTTAAAACCCTAAACTTTGCAATTCCATTATCAAAACAGGTTAAAATATAACTTTGTTATTAAACAAGTTAACCATGCATGAATTAACCTAATTGCAAGATTAAATATATCTTTTATCAACAATTAGGGTTTCTAACCACAAATTAACTCTTTTTCCATTAAAAATACACTTTTACAAAATTATACTAAATTAGGCTTCCAAACCATTTTTAATGTATCCCTTGTATTTTTCTGATCAAAAAACACTACCTACTCGTATTTTTCGGCTAAAGGAATGATTTTTAATGAATTAAACAAGATCCCACACTTTTCTTGAATATCGTTCAGAGAGGCGAGTTACCTTGATATTTTCGGTAAAATAAGAGTTGTTGGATCCTCGATCATCTTTGACCGAGCAAGATCGTGCGACCTACGATGCTCACGCCCACTAGCAGCTCCTTTGAAGCCGCAGATGACCAGGGCTGTGGGATCCGATCTCCAAACCACGATATAAACTTAGCGGAAGCAATCGATTAACAGCGGAAGACAAAAATCATGGGAAATTAAAACTTTTTGAGATAAGGGCTTGAATTCATAAAAACTTCTTTCATAAAAAGGAGGTAAACTGTTACATCTCAGATAATTACTTCTTGAGTAATTATATACAACATGATACAAAATCTCAAGAACTCAAAACCAAAATCTCAGACCAAAAGACTCCAAGGACCTGAGAGTACAGAGAACACATAAGACTGACTATCTAACTACACAACTCAGCAGTCTGAATCTCCACCTGAGATTTACTGCTTCTCCTGGTGTTGCTGCTGCTGATACTGACCACCTGCAGACTGGTTCCTTCGTCCTCGACGACCACCTAAAAAGTTGAAATCTACGGGGTGAGACAATTTTAAATAATTGTCCCAGCGAGAGTTATAACTCTCCGCCAGAAGCTTTATTATAGCAATCAAGAACAATATAAGCACTAAAAGCTTTAAGGTCATCAACAACAGATTGTTATCAAATAGAACAACAACATTTAAGGAATATGAAGAACATGTATACTTAAGTAATATATCTTCAACCAATGTATCTCGTAGTTCAATCTAAGCAGATATGCTACGCGGTTGATTATGTTTTACAAACATCATTATGCCCTGCGGAGATGAGGTATACCACTCATACTCCTACCGATCACTATTAAGTCGCATCGGTATCATACATAGGTCATCAAAAGAGCCGGATTCTTATGACCTCATCTTCCTCAGTCAGTGTGAGGATCAACATGCAGGACATCTAGTGTCTCTGCTTCTTTAGCTTACCAGGGTATTCTGGTACTTCGCTATTAGAGTCACAGTGGCATTCTGTACTCTCTTCGCCATCGAAAGATTTCTTGTTTATCTCTCATCGATGCGGTATAAAAGACTTCCTCGGGAGATTGGTGTTACATCACCCCGGCATAAACACATAGTGAAGGATTGATAGATTAAGATACATCTACATCAATTCCTACACTAGGATGTAAGGTTTTACACATCCATATACCCCACATACTCAAAAGTATGAGCTCCAGGAGTTCCCTTAGGAAAACCTGTTTCACCATCATATAACTTCTGACTATGATGGATCTATGATCAGGGCTCTACATGGTATGATTATACTTGATTAGTTAGGTACAATTTAGTATTCTTTGATCATCATACAAGTTCTCAAACATTAATCATTAGCATAGCAGCTATGAAGGAAGAATACTAAATGTAACAAGCCTAACTCTCATCAATTATCATTTCTCAATACTCTCATCACAAGTCATCTCTTAAAGCATGACCTTGATGGTATTCATGGCTCTCACAGCCTATCAATCTCATAAGATGCTATCAACAAGGCATCAGGATATATGTCACTATTCATAAAGCTAACAACATGCTTTTAATGAATATAGTATCATCATCCATACCTGGATATGATCATCCTCATAAAGGAACCTTCATGGTTAAATCAACTGATAACAGTAAATAACTCATTTAAAGAAGTTGTATCTCCCTACTCATACAAGAGCTAGGTTTCCCTGATTTTCATTAATTAGGTTTTACTATTCACAATACATGTCATCACCCTAGAATTAGGGTTTACTATTCATCATACAAGTCATCACCCTAGAATTAGGGTTTACTATTCACCTCATGGTGAATTGATCTCATAACATCACCATGTATGAGAAACATCATCATTAAAGACCTCAGATAAGATTAAAATTTATCAATTATCATAATTAGGGTTTCCATGATTTCACATAGTGGATCATACCCTATTCATGCACATTCATGTATATTGAAGGTATTTTACTTGAGTTTCCACCATAATTGGTACTTTGTCTCTCCTATAACTAGTAGATGGTGATTACACCACTCTAGATTAGGTTGGGTTAAGTCCTCATTGACTAACACAAGTCAACACATCACTATTATGTGATTAGGGTTTGATTAAAACAAGGTATCACTCAATTGAACCTTTCAGGGGCATTTTGGTAATTTACCCATTGACCATCATCATGGGTCATTTCATTAGCCACTTAGTCCCTTAACATCTTAGGTTACCATTAGGGTTTAGATTAGATCATCATTGAACCTTTTACACTTTCAAGTGATTAAGTATAATCAACCTTGAAGGTCTCCAATTGGTTTAGGGTTTAACCTTCAACCTTCAACCCATTTGATTCTTAAACGGCCTTGAACTCGTTTAACCTCAAAAGACCTTGGACCCATTTGAGCCTTAAACGAGTGTGGACCCACTTGACCTTAAACGGGTGTGGGCCCACTTGAAGTCTAAACGGGTGTGAACCCAATTGAGTCTAAACGGGTGTGAACCCGTTTGAGTTCAAACGAGTGTGAACCCGTTTGAGGTCAAATGAGTGTGGACTCGTTTGGACTCAAACGAGTGTGGACTCGTTTGGACTCAAACGAGTGTGGACCAACTTGGGTTCAAACCGCATGAACATAAGGGTGACACGTAGGTTATGTTTGAAAAGGATTTCTTAAGTTGAAGCCTTCAATTGGCCCAAGCCATGTTAACCCCTTACAAATTGAGTCAAATAGGATGATCCTCAATCAATTGGGCACCAATTTGACCTTCAATTGAAAGCCAATTATGGTTAAGTCTAACTCAATTAAGGTTTCCAATCGGCTACTCATCAATTTTTCAACAATGTGAAACAAAACAAGGTTGAACCTATCAATTGGACTCCAATTGGGCCCAAACTTGGCCCAAATGATCTTGAGATCATTTGGATGATCTCCAAACGGTCTTGAGACCGTTTGCCCAAAGTTTGACCAAAACTTAAGTTGATTTGATAAGGGTTGAGTCCTAATTAAATTACAAATCAGCACTTTTCATCAATTTATCAATATCTTGTGATTGGACCCTCAAACCATCAAATTTCTTTAACCCTAGACCTTCAAACGGTCTTGGGGTGTCACTAAACGAGTGTGAGATCGTTTGGATGAACCCCCAAACGGGTTTGAACTCGTTTGGGTCCTTCAACCCAACACTCATCAAAATCTATTTGAAAAACAGCAAATTTAACCCGATTAGGGTTAGGGTGTTGAAATGCCTTCAACTCTTAATTGGTTAGGAATTAGATCATGATTCTTGGTAGAAATGAAATTCAATATATTATGAACAGGAATCCCAAACGGTCAATGCTTGGTCAACTCCTTCAAACGGGTTGGAACCCGTTTGCCCAAAGATTCAAGTTAATCAGCTTAGAAAACAGCACTTAATTCAATTTGATTTCCTAATTGATTGGCCTTCAACCTACGATTCCTTTGAAGTTAACCACTCAAATTTGGTGGGTCATTAGCCTACATAATTGTGAACATAAATCCCAAACGGTCAATGCTTGGTCAACTCCTTCAAACGGGTTGGAACCCGTTTGGCCAAACCGACCTATTGAACTCGTTTGGATTGAAACGAGTGTGAGATCGTTTGTCCTATTGGTCCAAGATCGTTTAGTAAAGTTGGATAAGGACCAACATAGGTATTAACGCCCCTTGTCTTCAAACTTCAAACCAAGGTCTGTTCTTCACGAAAACGCTTGCAAGGGTGCAAAGAAGGATGGGGAAGAAGAAGAACTAACTATTATTTGTACGAATAAAAGTATGCATAACAAAGCAAAAGGTTTAGAATTATAAAACCCGCCTTAAGGTGTTCCTTGAGCTCCAAGATTCCAAGCTTCAAGTCTTTAATGGTGTCTTGAGCTCCATAGGTTGGCCAAGGGTTTTTCTCCAAGGAAAGGTTGGGAAAATATGGCTAGAACAAGAAAGCTAAGTGAATTATCCACAAAACCAACCTTAAAAGATGAATTCAAGCAAGAATCCGAGCTTGAGGATGGTTCTTCTCACCTTAGCTCCTACTTGATCGTCTCCTGAGCTCCAGAGCTCAGCCTTGGTCGTTTTGAGAAAGAAGAGAAGTGAAGAGAATGAGGAATCGTTTACTTGGTTTACTAGGAAAAAGACTTATATACCTTAAGGCCATTTTGCACCATAAGGACCTCTAAAGCATGGGATTCTCATCTAAGTCCCTCCTTATTTCTAAGGCACGTCCAAGCCATCTAAACTTCAGAAAATTTCATCACTATTCAAGATCTAAGTGTAGAAAAGATCAACCTTCAACTAGGGTATACACATGAAGGTCCTCTTACACATACATTGTGAATTTTATGCACAAGATCAATTTTCTTATCTGTTTATTCATTGATGTGTACCTTTCATCATTTCTACTCTAAATGATGACAAGAGTCATAAGAGATGTTCTAGATGATGTATTTTACAAGTTGCACCCCTTAAATTGGGTAAATTACACTTTACTCCAATTTAGGGTTTTTAAGCACAAGGATCATTCCACAAGCTGCATCTTGATGCTCAAGCTTGGGGAAAATTCATCATTCCTCATCATATTCACTCATATGATGTCTCATCATCAAAGGAACATCTTAACATGTGCAATTTTGCAAGTTAACCCCTTAACTGGGTAATTTGCACAAGGTCCCTGTATTACAAAACAATATTACAACATTATTCAAAAGGGACAGAAAAAGGAATATATGTTCCTTAGGAACTTAATTACATGCCAAAAGATAATCACAAGGATTTTATTACACATTTAGGCAAAACACCTAGGGTTAGTTCATAACCCAGGTCAGGGATGTTACAAGGGTCGTCGATCTGCACCATGGGTCCACGATGGAAACAGATCGAAGGGGAGTTGCACTTCGTTTCTTTCTTAACCCATCAGAAGGCTACACGGCGGCGCAGCAGCCTGAGCTCACCGGAGCATATACAATCCACGAATCCAGTGCCCGAGAGAACAACCTAAGTGGCCGATTGTAGTCGCAAAGGTGTGAGGAGTCTATAGGTGTTCTATTTATAGGCTTTAGGGGGTTCTTCTCGGGTTCCCCCATGCCCAAAAGGGGTGTTCTTTCTATAGTACGTGAAACATCCTCAAAGCTAGGTTCATTGGGTGCGGAATCATATCCCAGAGACCCTTGTGGTCTCAGATTCCTAGTTGGTATCGTATGCCTCGAGAAAAAAAAGATTAGAAATCCTCAGTTTCCCCTTCTTCCTTTCCTTCTGGGATTCGAGGTGGACGATGTACATCCACCATCGGATTTGTGGTCCTCTGGACCACGCGGGGGATCTGACGGCTGGTATTGTGCCCTCGTTAAAAACTAAGGAAAATATGTATTTAACAAAGGAAACTTGTGAAATTCATATCTCTCTCCTCTTTTAATATTTTTCACTCAAAATTTATAGGAAACTTTGTCTTGGCATTATCTACTCACATATTAAATTTTAAACCCAAATTCTATAGGAAGAGGGTATTTCCTTTATAAGCAAGTTATCTTTTAAATTAAGCCAAATTAATTTGGTATTTCCTCTTTCTTGGCCATTAAATTATTATTTTGAATTCCTTGATCCTCATGGAACCTTAATGGCTCCAAATACCATCTTGGAAATAATTCTTTATCCTCTTTCCTTATCTTTCATCCTTTTTTTATTGTCGTACTTTTTCTTTATTAAAATATCTCTTTTTGAGGATTTCTCTTTATCTCTCTTCTATTTTCCTTATTGGAGTTCCTTTTAACATTAGAAATCATTGGGATATGAAATTCCACCAAGGATAACTCAATTAAATTCCTTTCCACTTATTTTCCACATTTTACCATTGTTTTCAATATCTTTCTTCATAATGAAATACTTAATTGATCTTTTCTTTTCTTATTGCATTCTCTATGCAACTTTGGACTCCTTGGAACCCAAGGAACCCAAGAGGCACAAAATCCATCTTTGGATCTCATTCTTTTGCCTTCTAGAGGTTTCCACATCTTTCTTTTCTCAAATTCTCAATTATTCATTAATTAATTGAATTTCCTTGTTATTGGACCCAATAGCCAATAAAGCCCACAAATAAATCAACAATGCTATTTTAAATGAAATTCATGCATTCAATCAAAATACATCATTATTTGTTCATTTATCTTTATTATGAGAAATTACATTTCTCACCAAATGAACCCAAAATTGGGGTTGTAACAATATGGGATTAAGAGAGAGATTTCTCTCCCCCCCCCCTCTCTCATGCCTGTGGGGAGGCCGAACGCCCGGGAGGGTGGTAAATCAATGCAGCAACTGGGATTCGAACATGTATGTATATATGTATGTATGTATGTATGTATGTATGTATGGAATTAAGAGAGAAAGATTCCCCCCTCTCCCACGCCTGTGGCGGAGGCCGAACACCTGGGAGGGTGGTAAATCAAGGCGAAAACTGAGATTCAAACCCGGGTCCTTTCATGAGGAGACACCGTGCTTGACCTCTTGAGCCATTCCTTTTCGGCGTATGCATGTATGTATGTATGTATGTATGTATGTATGGGATTAAGAGAGAAAGATTTATCCCCCCCTCTCCCATGCCCGTGGCGGAGGCCGAACGTCCGGGAGGGTGGTAAATTAAGGCAGCAATTGCGATTCGAACCCGAGTCCCTTCATGAGGAGACACCGTGCTTGACCACTTGAGCCACTCCTTGTCGGCATGTATGTATGTATGTATGTATGGGATTAAGAGAGAAGGATTCCCCCCCCCCCTCTCCCATAACCCGTGGTGGAGGCCGGACGCCCGGGAGGGTGATAAATCAAGAAATGTTTCTCCGTGTGGTTTCGAACCCGGGTCCCTTCATTGGGGACCAGCGAAATTCACCAATCGGGCTATTCCCTTTCCGGCAAGTAAGTAAGTATGTATGTATGTAGAGAGAGAGACAGAGAGAGAGAGAGTCAGGCTAGAATACACTCAAGAGTGTATTCGGAGCAGAATACACTCAAGTAGTTTTTCATGATGCAACATTAAAAAAAAATATTATGTATGTATGTATGTATGTATGTAGAGAGAGAGATAGGGAGAGAGAGAGAGTCAGGCTAGAATACACTCAAGTAGTTTTCTTGATGCAATCATGAAAAACTACTTGGGTGTATTCAAAAATCTAATTTGTTATTTTTTTTCAAAAAAAAATATATATTGTATCATGAAAAACTACTTGAGTGTATTCAAAAATCTAATATGTTGATCTTCTTAATCATCTTGTGAATAACTCATAAAATTTTTGAAAACATTTGGACACTTATAGATCATTTTATAAAGACCACAAAAAATATGAATTTCAAATTAGTTTCGTGCGTCGATTTTGTTGCCTTTGGATGAGTGACTTACACTCATCTAAATGGGCTCAAAATTTATATTTAGCCTAATTATAGTATGACAATGAATATCAATAGCTTACATCTTACAAAAAAATAATCTTAATATGCAAACACACTTGAGTGTATCTGTGCGATCTGTACACTCGAGTGTACTCTAACCTGACTATATATATATATATATATATATATATATATATATATATATATATATATATATATATATATATATATATATATATATATATATATATATATATATGTGTGTGTGTGTGTGTGTGTGTGTGTGTGTGTGTGTGTGTGTGAAAGGTTGATCACAAAGTATATATCGTACTAATTAAGTTTTTATGTTAGCAAGTTAGATCTAGCAAACTTTGATATGCTCATTCGATATTATATGGGCAAACCCGAACTTGACCCGTAACCCAACATTCTTATATGGGTGATACTTTTTCAAATTTATTTGGGCCCAAACCCAGCCTCTTACCCGCTTTAAAATGTGAGTTTGGATTTATAGCCTAACCCGATGCTCATCCCTAGTTGCAACGCAACACGGCGGCAAAGAAATGTTATGCTTTCCTTGTATAAGCAATTGACTCATGCTAGTGACAATACGTGTTGAATTAGCTTAGATCCGTCATGTAAACTCGGCGCGCCAACCGGGTATCCAAGAACCAAAACCACAGTTGAATTAACAATGGAACAGTGAAGGAAATCATGACAAAGCAATGGAAAATAAAAATAAAAAATAAACACAGGAAAGAAGGAAAAAAAGTGAAGAGAAGATGGGTAAAGCAGGTGGGGAAAGAATAAAAATGGGACACGATGGAGAGATTTTCATTCCAATCTTGTAAAGAGCAAGTGATAATGTATTGGACTGTCAGGCGGTGGGCAGACGGAACGAAAATGAATGCACATCGAGCCGAGCGGGCTACTACGGCGTTGCCCCGGCCGGCGGCGTGGGCCCTCCAGACCCAGCCTTGGATGGTCCTTCGGACGACAACCTCCTTGCCTCCTCCCCACCATCCCCTCTACTAGCCACATCCTCCACCATCCTAACAACCTCAGGCATATCCGGCCTGGCATCGGGCAGTAACGCAACACACCCCATGGCGACCTGCAACAGCTGCACCATCTCCTCCTCTATGTTCTGCCCCGACCGTAGCAGCTCAACGTCAAACACCTCCGCAGTCCACTCTTCCCTGACCACAGACTGCACCCACCTGGGCAGATCAATCCCGCCGTCCTCCCCACCAATGGACGCCTGGTTGGGCGACTTCCCTGTAAGAAGCTCGAGCAGAAGCACGCCGTAGCTGTACACGTCGGATTTATTGGTTGGTCTCCGTGTCTCTACGACATCGGGAGCGCGGTACCCTGCAGCGGCCCGCGGGACGGCTGCGGAGGCGGCGAAGAGCGGGGTGAGGCCGTAGTCGGTGAGCGCGGCTGCGTCTGGATCCGAGCGGAGGAGGACGTTGGATGCCTTGAGGTTTCCGTGCACGAGCTTGGCGGAGCCGTGGAGGTGCGCTAGACCCCTCCCTGCTGCAAGCGCTATCCGTAGGCGGTTGTCCCAGTCCAGTGGCGTACGGCCGGAACCCCTGCTACCTGTTCGAGCAATTGCCCAGGCGGTATTAGTCGAGAGCACAGACAGACAGAGAAGGGCTTTTGTAGCTGATATCGCATGCAAAGAAAGTTAAAACATAAATAAAATAAAGATAGCAGGCATAAAATCTGGATTCACACGACCGACATCGTGTGATGAGAAGACAGTCATTACTGTCACTCTCCATTCTTGTTGGCAGAATTATAAACACACGAGAAACTGCAGTACCCGAACAATGATCAATCAAACATTGACTACGACACACACGAGTGCCATATCAAATATATATAAGACAGCTGTTGCAGAGCACGGCTGTCTTGTGTGTTCCAAAGGTAGTTGTTGTATCATATGTTAACCTATTCTTCCATGCTTAATAGAATAAAAACAACTGGGACAATTATCATGATTTTGCTGCCCAGTTGGCCATTTTGCCTACGTTGCTATCAATGCCCAAGAAAAAGAACAAACCGTCCAGGCTTCGGAATGAACAGCTGCTTGTTCATCATTTAGGATTTGTGTTTTTTCTCTGATGGCTGGGAAACCGATGTTTCTCCAAATAATAATAGGAAACGAGAGCGACCTTTTAATCTAGAGCAGTTACATTTTGTCAGCATCGTATGGTTCCCCTGGTCTAAGAGTTCAACTGGTTTGGCATTAGTAGAATTATTTTCTCCCGCAAATTACATTTTGGCCAGTATGACAGGGCTCGAATCACATCCCAGGCAGGCAGGCAGGCAGGCATACAGGGTAATGAAATTCATAACAAAATAGTAAACTTTTGAAAAAATATAAAACTAGAGAGCATGAAACTGCAGGCCGGGCAATATATAGCAAAACGGAATTGCTCTACTCCACAAAGCGGGATTCTGATCACAACCTCTACAAATTACGGCCATTAGCCTTGTTACTACTACTCTTCCGCCATTTTGTTGCATATTTTTCTTTTGGGCCTAGAAATCGCAACTTGGGATTTGTTTAAAGAAACAAGCTGAACTAACAAATTACTTGATGTCATCTAAAATAATTGTGAAACGGGTTCTTGTAACGGCAAATAATGATAATAATATTGTCACTCATCTTACTAGGAGGATATCGCCCATCCAGAGCTGTGCAATGTATGACGATGACTATGCTGACAACGTCAATTTTAGATGACAAGTTGCAGACACGATGAGCTTTATTTTTTCATGACTGGCTCTCGCTCCAAGCGCCCATCAAATTTGGGAAAGTCTAATGTATAATCACAAGTAATGAATGCTAGTGGATGAGGAACACATGCAATCATCTCAGCCAATGAGACTTGAGGGAAATGTATCTGTAAGTGTGGGTGTGTGTGTGTGTGACCCAAAGCGGGCCATTGGAATTGTTGTTTGAACAGAGCAGAGCAACTATATAAGGATCGTCGATCAGATACCAGGAACAGCATTAATTCGAACAAAAAGTCCACGGCGAGTTAGGTGATTGGCATTGAAGAAGAGATTGGAACCTACGTACACAATTGGGAATTCGTCAACCCAAAAGGGATGGGTAGCTAACTCCTGCCCCTACGATGAGCCTACGATCCATATCCTTGTTATGACTTGTCGTTATCGGTTCCGGATACCTAATTTGTCACTTGCTTTCATTCAAGAATGGGGGGGGTGGGTATTCGCTTAATTGGTAAGGAAGGGATCCAAGCGGCCGGGGATCTATCTGCGGGTCAATGCATCCAATGCCGATAATAGCGATTGATGATTGCGTCCGTGGTAGAATACAGAACCTGACTATTTAATCAACATCCTAGCGAGTTGTGAGGTTTGTTGGCAACCTCATTCCCCTGGGTTTTGATTTTTCTTTTCCAAAATGTAGTAAGAGACAATATTTGAGGGATACGAAATACACCTCCAAAATGTGGAGACATTAGAGGTGGAGTGGAGAGAAAACTAACAATCTCGACTCTACCTTCAAAATTAACTAAACATACGATGATTGACCACGATGTACCAAAAAATCTAACAATTCAACTATCTACTGCAAGGGAAGATGTACTGACCGTGCAGCATCGCGGAGAGGCTCCCTGCAGGCACGTACTCGTAGACGAGAAGCTTCTCGTCTTTGGAATAGTAATACGCCCTCAACGGCAGCACGTTCGGATGATAACTCACGCCTCTACCGGCAGCCTCCATCTGTACCTCGAACTCCTTCTTCTGCACCGCCACGTCTTTCAGCCTCTTCACAGCCACGGTCGTGCCTTCCTCCAACACAGCCTTGTACGAGGTCCCCACGCTGCCTTTACCCAACACCTCCGCGGACGCACGGAGGAGGTCCTCCAGATCGAAGCTGTACACGCCGTCCTCGAGGAACACAAGCTTGTTCCGCTCCCCACCGTCAGCTCCGGCGGCGGCCACGCCGCCACGGACGACGTCGTCCTTGGATGTCGACGAAGTCCCTGTCTCCGCGGCCGTGGCGCCGGAATTGCCCAATGACCTCGGCTGGACTCCGGCGGAGGCGCCAGAACCAGCTGCCCCTCTTCCGGCGGCGCCGGTCTTGCCGATGCTTTTGGGTGCCGACGAAGAAGCTCGGCGGCGACGGAGGACGAGGCAGACGAGGAGGAGGGAGATGAGGAGCACACCGCCCACGACGGCGATCGCGATGATGGCTCCAGTAGACAGCTTCCTCTTCTTCTTCTTCGCCCCCACGCCGCTTTCTGGACTAGGGCCTCCGGAAGGCGCCGGGGCTGGTGAAGGGAAGAAAGGGTTGCATGGCTGAAGCGGGCTACCGCACAGCTCCAGATTCCCGGCAAACGCCGACGGCGGGAACCGAGACAGCGATTCCGGGATGGACCCGTTGAGCCGGTTGTTGGCAACGCTGAACGCGATCAATGACGGAAGCTGGATGCTGGGGATCTTCCCGGACAAGCTGTTGTTCTGGAGGAACAGACCCGTGAGTCTCGTTAGGTTGTTCACGGCGAAAGGGATCTCACCGGAGATGTTGTTGCTGGAGAGGTCGAGTCTCAGGAGCCTGGTGGCGCGGGATAGAGTTGGGGGGATGGGGCCGGAGAGGCGGTTGTGCTGGAGGTAGAATGAGCGGAGTAAGGTCAGGTTCGAAAGGAGGTCCCAAGGGATGGGGCCGGAGAGGGCGTTGGAACGCAAGGAGAGGACGCGGAGAGAAGACAGGCGGGAGAGGGTTCCTGGAGGGATGGGACCCTGGAGGCCGGCTCCGGGAAGTCGGACTGCGATGACGGTGGTGCGGTTCGCGTCGCAGGTTATGCCTATCCACTGGCAGGCGGAGACGGTAGGGTCCCAGCGGATTCGGGCGGCGTGGGGGGTTTGGGCCAGGAAGGAGAGCAATGGGGCGCGGTCTTGTGTGGGCTCTGCGGTGGTGGAGATTGGGAAAGAGGTTAATAGGAAGGCGAGGGAGAGAGGGAGGAGGAAGAAGAGCGACAATTGCATTCGAGAGACCCTCATCTTCATCTATCTCTAGTCGGAAACTGGACGTCGGTCGTCGATGAGGACCGCCTGCTAATACCATCAATCAATCAATTACTAAGGCTCGATAACGCCGGAAGACGGAGGCGGAGCAGGAGCTTGGGATGAGAACTCGGCGGCATCGCTCCCGCGCTCTAACTGGCGGGGCTGACTGATTGAGGAGGAACCACAGGAAGGGAAGGGGGGACTGGTTGGTCTCGCTGGTCTCTGCTCTGGTCACGAGAGCAGAGCAACCACTGACTACTACTAGACACACACAGAGTAGAGCAACCACTGACTACTACTAGACAAAAAATACAGAGGGGAAAGCCAGAAAAGAGAGATGGCCCTTTTCTTTGCCTCAGAGAGAAAACTGGGATCTTTGTTTTTTCTTTGGCAAGTTTGGTGGCTTCGGATGATTGATAATGTTACGGCTTTTTAAGTAAACAAGAAAAGAAAGGAAGAGAATGAACGGAGACGAATAGACGACGATCTCGAACGCGAGCGTCTCACACCAAGACACGCCTCGCCTCTTGCTTTACATCCGTGCTGCTGGGGGCAGCGTAAAGCGAGAGGGGACGCGGTGTAAATACTCGCGCCATAGTTGGGCGGTTGCGTGGTTTCTCTTTCCCGGAACTTGCCTGAAAAGTAACTTTTTTTTTTGTATAAACACTCTCTATGCCTTTCAGAATTGTAAGTCTTAGGCGTGTGTCTGTTTTTTTATTTTTTCTTTTAAAGAAGACGAGCCCAGCATAAACCGGGAGCATCAATTAAAAAACAATCCACTAAAACTAATAAGAACATAGAAAATAAATAATCATTCTATTCAATTCTCAATTTTGTAATAATCAATTTTTTGTACATGGGATCTGACGTTTATATAATTTACATACAAGTATTTCATAAAGGATTACGTTAATGTTTCAGCAGCGCCACAAATGCTAGAAAACCACATCATTTTCCTATTCTAACACTGTCATATCCAAGCCTAAAAACTAGATCTTCTATATTTTCTCAAGGCCAATAAAAGAGGTCTTTTGATATAAAATTCCGAGAGCAAATCTTTATTAATCTCCCCTAGTTATAGAAAAAATATGAGATTTACTTAGGCAATTCTCATGTCCAAAACTTGGTTCTCAAGTTATACTTAGTTAGATATGTAAAAGGATATTTGGAATACTTGCAAATTTCAAAATCATCCAAACTTCTTATATGTCTTTTTGAGTAAAAAAATGGACTAAAAAAGCTATCATTGACTAGTTTTTTTTTTTGTACCAACGGTTCACTTATTTTTTTGAATTTTCCTTCAAAATATAATTGTGAAAGTATCACTACATATATTAAACTAAAATTATATTACATAAAATAAACTGTTTATTTGCAATAATAAAATAAAAGGAGAAAGAATACAAGTTCTCGCATTCGCCTTTTTGGTCCTTCATGACAAAAAATTAGGCCATACTTGGCTCAAGACTGTAATTTTTAACTCATATCGCGAACCTTGTCATGAAAGGGTCAAAAACTGTTGATACCTTATTTTTTTGTCACTCAATCAAAGATCGATCAGAGATCTTCTCTCTGTCCAACGATATAGTTCATTCTATTTATTTCACATATTTTTTTATTTAATCTACTCATTTCACTATTTTTGTAGTATAAGGTTTTACATACAAAAAGTATTTTACATGGGGTCTATGTGTAACATTTCCTATAATTGAGCTTTTAAAAGATTTTTTAATAAATTTATTAACTGAATTATCTTGGATATAATATTTAATTTTAAATCCCACGGATGATTCAAAGAAAAGTTCATATAGTGGACCCCTAAATTCATGTCTTATCTTCCTTCCTCTTTGAATCAAATTTTATTCATCAATTTTGCAATTCAAAAAGTGGTGGACCCTTAAATTCATGTCCTATCTTCCTTCCTTCCTATCCTAGTGGTGGCCTGGCAGAAACTACATTCTGCCAACTTCGTTGTAGATTTACCACACAACTATCTAATATCACATCAATCATGTCTGATGGAATCGATTCGTTCAGATCGAAGTAATTTATTCTTCAACACAAATACTTCTATCAACATCTACTGATCTCATATTAGGAATCTCTCCATGCTAGTACCATTATGTATAACCATGTACAATATCATTGCACATGATATGACTTTTGATTTCATCAACAATGTCGACTTTTAAGTTGTTACTGCAATTCCTACATTGACAATAGAGTCTATGTCTAGGTTGTTTCCTATGTTCCTACACAAATCTTACAAACTGAACAAGACCAGTAATAAACCATGCATTGCAGTGATTTGTAGTGGACATCCTTGATTGATCCATTCTATGATCACATGGGAGATGAGTATTAAATTATGTGTTAATTTAATAAGTCAATTTCAGAATAAAATATCTTTGAATTGAATCTTAATGATTTATTAGAAACCATGTAGATGAATTTGTATTATCTCTCCCATTTTTGAGCACTTAATCTCAGTATTATGTTATAATGTGTATTTCATTTCAAGAAATTTTAGTAGTATTTCCACATAGTTCTCCAAGACACCGATGTAGGATAAATACCCACCTACATATGTACCCAAAGAACAAAAGGAAAAATAATTTTGAAGTTTATTGCAATCGAACACACATATACACTTACATTCTAAGTGAGACCAAGTATTCAAGAACAATCCTAAATGGAAAACTATCCAACGTTTATTTCTAATGAGTAAATCTTAGACGGATTTCTACGCCAACAACTATAAGGGTTAGGACTTAAGATTTACAAATTTGAGTTTACTATTTAGAAGTTTAAAATTCTGGGCGAATGAGGCAAATTATATAACCTTTTATGTAAATCAAGTTAATTTAGAGCGATTCATATCAACTTTAGTGCATTAATTCTAAAGTGTGATTATTTATCCATGCTAACATTAAAATTGCTAACAATAAATAATGTACTTAATATATAGATAATAAAAGAAGATTCATCACAATTTTCATACCAAACAATGTACTTATTTATCCATACTAACATTCTAATTGTAAACAATAAATAATGTACTTCACGTAGATAATAAAGGAAGATTCATCACAATTTAACAGTCTATCTTAGACGTCGTTTCTTCACAAAGAAACCAACGTAAAAATAATAGTGGTACCAGTATTTTTGCTTAATGGACGAGACTTAACTAGTAATGACGTTTGTGTTATACCATCTGGGACGTTATAGGCTTGTAGCATCAATTTCCTGTAAAATTGATGTTAAAGAAAGTGGCACCAGAGGTTAGAAATGTAGTAATGATTGTCGTTGGGAGTGGACTGAATTAGGATGTTTGAAGTTGATGCTTTGAATGTGTGTGTTGGGATTAAGTTGTTTGAATATGATGATTTGAAAACGATGTTTTGTATCTGAATATAACACTTTGAATGTAAACTATGTTAAGTATGTTGATTTTAGTCTGAAAAAACTGCTTCAAATTCTATTCGGGTTCAACTTCGGGTTGAGATGCAGGTCAGGTTGAAAAGAATCATGGCATCTTTTGTCCTAAAAAAAGTGTTGCAGATTCGAGTTGGCTGAGTTGGTTTGCTCGAGTGGGGTGATTCTTGTTTTTTCGGGTCGAATTTGGGACTGTTAGTTCCGGTTCAGTTTGGGTTTGTAAAGTTCGACCCGTCGACATGCCTAATATTGCGAGCCACACATGGAATAGTAGGAGATACCACAATCTATTTATATATGATTCTGGATTTATGATTCGGAGGCGAGTAGAAAGTTGGTTATAACAAAAGAAAATAGAAGGGACGAGCAGAAAGTGCCAACTGTGAGACTGCCAGATTGGCTGGGTGCTGGTAGGTTTGGGCAATGGTGATCCGCTCAGGTGCCCAGATGGAAGGAAGATGGGGGTAATGGCAAAAAGAAAAAAATTGCTGAGCATAGTGAGGGCACCTTGTCCATGCGGGCATCGGACGGCCTCCGCTCAGATGATGAAATGTTGCATATGATCGTTCGTAGTTGTGTGGTTGTGGGATACAGCTGGAAACGAGGGTGGATGGAGGCAGATTTGTATTTTTGCTGCTGGAGTTGCAGATAGATCCGAAATTGGGTTCGGGAATCGTGGGGAACGTTAAGAAGAGGGAATTGATGTGGTTGTTGTATTTGGACCGAGCAGCGACCAATCACAACTAGATAGCAAGGTTTTAGTACAACTTTAATTGTTGTTTTTGAATATGGATGTGGAATGTTTAGCTAGCACTAGGCAACATATTATCCTATTATCTCCATCTCCATCTCCACCGGGGGTACACTGCCAATTGCCGGCTCTATGCTCGTGGCATTTGCCAAATGCACATAGACCCCAACGTAAAGTGCATCAAGCTCATCGACTCCCAGGACAATCAACTATGAACTATGTACAGCTCACCTCTTATTTCCTCCTTTTCTTTACCCCCACCCTCCCTGTCCCTAACGACCGTCCACCTAGTCAGTCTGTCGTACAAAGACTCGCACGCATACAATTGCTTATGCTAAAACGTGCCTAGTGTACATTTCCAAACTGTCCAGATTATGAAATTCGGACTGGATTAGTCGATAAATCCAGATTATTATATTTAAATTCAATGTTTTTGTTTGACAACCCAATCTCTTTGCAAATACTCATTAAATTAGACTGGTCTTGTAACTTGTGTTTTTTCATATAAAACAAAATAACATAAAAGACAGAATTAAATATGGATTGGGATCCTGAAATCCTATTGATAGCAGGACTGACTTGGTCTGGAATAGAGGATTACGGAATCCAACACGAACTCTATCAGTCCAGCTTTTGCCAAATAAAACAAGATTGGATCCTGACTAGATTAGTCGGGATTAGCGGCTACGTGGTACAAAAAGACAGTTCGGAATCCGGACTAGGTCTCGAACCAAACATGGACTCAAAGTGCATTTAGGACATGTCTAGTAGGGTGTTTCAGATGACAAAGTACAAGTTTGTTACACATTTTTACATTACAAACTCACACAAGTATACCCGACTACACTCAACCACACTAACCCTCGACAACGGCTACGCCGGCTATGCCCAGCATTGCCCATAGGGGGGTGACCGAATATGCAAACAACACTTTAACTCTCAATATCTATCCATAAGAATAAAACCACAATCGCTGCCCTTCACTAGAGCTAAGTAAACCACTTCTTGCCTACTTTGGTTGCCGGTAAAACAGTAACACCTCTCTTTTTTAGCGTGTGAGGGGTTACTGTATTGTATGCACCTAAACTCGGCTGACCATGTAATCCTAGTGACGTGTTACTCTGTCTGCAGTATTCAATACTTTTTTTTGTAGCAGCACTATTGTTAACAAAAGGATAACAAAAACTATTCTCATCACAAACACACGAGGACTTCACTTGGAAAAGAGAGAATAAGATTGCAAATGAGAAAAAAAAATCAATGATAATTGAATTTAAATTCATCATGTAAAGAGATCTTTGGGTGGCAAAGATAGGGATGCTTCCATGAGTGAGGTTATAAATCTTCTGCAAAGCATCTCTAATCATATAATCTACCTATATAGAAACTATCCAGAAAACTACACAATAAATGGTCAAGCTGATGATGAACAACAATGTATTATTTACTAGGTTGGAAGATCCTACTTAATATATGTAAGTAGACCTAGTTCAAATGCCCATGGCAGCCAAACTTTTTACCCAAAAAAATCAGTTACAACGCCCACCATTGGTTGAGTATCATGCCTTGTTTAACTCAGCCCACCCTAGGACACTAGATCTGCCCATGATTGTACAGACATTTATGTAGAGATAATAATTGTTTATCATTCAAATTTTGGTAGGAGCCTCATCAAATCATTTTCATGGATGGCCATGATCCTCACTATTTTTGATTAAAATAGAGTCCTTTGGGCATGTCCGAGACAATGATACCTGAAAAATATTGTGTTATACAAATAATGAATCTACAAGTAGATAACCAAATTAGCAAAGTTTGATCCATGATGTGTATTTGTTATATTTGTATTCTAAGATATGAAAAAATAGGCTAAAAATACAATACTTCAGCCACTTAACAACCTTATTCAACCCTCCTCTAGCCACATTGATCTCCCTTAACATGCTTTGACCCAAAATATGGTCGTCATGGTCCAAAATCAAACCACATCGACTGCAATACATCCCTCTTTTGCCACTCACTGGCCCACTTTGACCCCAAACAGGTCACGTCGACCCAAATAGAGCCCGCTTTGACTACTTGTTGAAGTCGAACCGATCAGACCTCGTTAGCATCAAGTAGTCATCGAAGTTGTTACAACCCCAATTTTGGGTTCATTTGGGTGAGAAATGTAATTTCTCACATAAACGATATTTGAAAAAATAAAGATATAATTTGTTTTGAATAAATGGATTTCGTTTACAATAGCCTTGATGATTGTGTTGTGGGCTTTATTGGTTATTGGGCCCAATAACAAGGAAATCCAATTAATAAATGAATAATTGAGTTTTTGAGAAAAGAAAGGTGTGGAAACCTCTAGAAGGCAAAAGAACTTAATCCAAAGGTGGATTTCATGCCACATGGGTTCCTTGGATTCCAAGGAGTCCAAAGTTGCAAAGAAAAGCAATAAAAAAAAGAAAAGATTAATTAAGTATTTCTTTATTAAGAAAGAAATTGAAAATATTGATGAAATGTGGAAAATAAGTAAAAAGATGTATCCTTGGCGGAATTTCGTATCCCAAGGATTCCTAATGTTAAAAGGAATACCAATGAGGAAAATAAAAGAGAAATAAAGAAAAATCCTCAAAAAGAGATATTTTAATGAGAAATAAATAAGATAATGTGAAATAATGCATATTGATTCATTTAAGGATAAGGAGTATTCCTTAAAAAGAAATTTCAAATTATTAGAGTTTCTTGGGATCCAAGGAGCCCCAATAAAGAAAGAGGAAAGAGAAAATACCTATAAAAGAAAATAAGAGAATAATGTAATACATTATTAATGAATTTTAGTGGCATTGCTAAAAAGAAAGTATTTCCTACTAAAGGAAAAATAGAAATCCATGGCCAATGAATTAAAAAGGGCAAGTATAAAGGAAATGAAAGAGGAATTTCGAATTCCTAATATCCATATATTAAGGAATATCCAAAGGATAAAGAAGAGAGAGAAAGCTTGCTTTCTAAAGAAGGAATTGGATTCCTATTGGGACAAGAGCTTGCATCTTGGTGGATGCACATCTTAGGGTGTGAAAACCCTCCCCTATAAAAGGGGTAGAGCTCAGGGGTGAGTTCTGAAGAGTTGCATGTATCATTTCTTCCTTCTTCTTCATCATCTTCTTGGGCAAAACCCTAATCCTCGAGTAGTGCTTTCCTTGGAGCAACAGAGAGCCGTAGAGTCATCTAGGTGGATGAGTGAAGTGATACGATGCCAAGGAGGGCTCTGCCATTGTCTCCATGACCATAAACGTCGTGCCAAGCCTGTAGAAGGCCGGATCCATGGTCGCACACCTGCCCTGCCCAAACTGACCACCTAGATTGTGAGCTGGGTGGCGCCTAGATGTTGCGGAGGCCGTCAGAGCAAGGGCGGAGGGTGGCAGCGTGTTTCGGGCCTTAGAGAGGGAGGGGGACGGACCTCGAAGTGCAGCAGGTCGACGCTCAAGCGGAGCCTCACGAGGTTGAAGAAGATCAAGCTCGTTTGACGATTCTGCCCTCTGCGGGATAAAGCGCAACTCACTTACGCAAGGGGCAGTTCGGTCATTCAATTATGTTTCCCAAAGCAAGCCGCCCCACGTTGCATGAGGAAGCGACGTGGCAACCTCCCATTGGCCCAAAGTAAGTGAGTTTTGATAAATTCATAGTAAATAATTGGTAGGTCAAATAAGGACATGTTATACATGAAAGTTGATCAGAAAAATATGAAGAGTCCATTAAAAATATAATTGAAGCTTGATTCCTCTTGCATTTCGAAAAGTAATGGAAGATTTCAACTTTAATGTATTAATGTTTAAAGAACCCTATTTTGATATGAATAATATATTTATAAGGGTTTAATGGATGATTAGAGTTGGTATTAATCTATTAATGATAAAAGGAACATTAGGAACAGAAAAGATGAATTTTGCACGTAATTAGTTTAATTGAGAGTTCATGTGCATAAGTATGCTTTAATTGGCCTTGAAACCCTAATGTTGGTAATTAGGACTACTAATGGCTTTAATTATTCAATTTCATGTATAGAACTGAGTTTTCATGGTTATAAGATATTTCGAGCATTAAAGTTCCTAATTTGTGGATAAATAACCTTAATGTAGAAATTAGGGTTTTTGAATGAATCAAGGTAGAATTAATGATAAATAATGTTCATATGAGTATTAGAGCATAATGAACTATGAATTGATGATAAATGAACATAATGATCTTGTCATGGAATAAAAGGATAAAAAAATGGTAGTTTTGGTATAAAAGAAAAATAATCGACTTTAATTGGGCTTATGGTGTTGAAATTAGGGTTTGTGAACTAAGAGAGAATTAAATATGATAAAAGTATTATGGAGGCAAAAACCCTAATAAAACCCTAAAAGTGGCTGAGAAAGCCTAAGGTGGAATCCAAGTCTAGCTTTAGAATGTTTTGGATAAACTATAACACTTGGATCCCATGCATTAATTTCAGGATGTTGTTGATTGCTTGTTGCTTGTTCTTTATCCTTATTGCTTGGACAATCAAGTTGCTCTGGATCAGGTATGTGGTTAATTATGAATAACCACCTTAGTTTCCCGAGGATTTTCCGGTTGGTTAACCGCATTGAATGCAAATTATCAGTTTGGATGTTCATAATTGCAAACTATAAAGTCACTATGATTATCACATTAATAATAGAAGTATGGATTCTTGCACTTACATGCCACCCTGATGGATGATGCCAAAGTTCAAGCCCAGATGGGTAGACCAATGGACACCTTGAGTGGTGACCCCAGGCACCAAGCTCGAGAATGAGAAGGTGGCCTATGATATTGCATGACTAGTGGGCACCATGAGTGGTGACCCCCAGGCACCAAGCTCGGGATTGAGAAGGTGGCCTTAAGTCATTGGCAAAGGAAACCCTAAGGTGGGTATGCTAGGGTTAGGGCAAAAGCGGTGGAGAATGTCATACTGAAAAGTGTAAATTGGCTTGGTAATTAACTTCATTGTGATAATTAGATTGTTATCCTTATGTGCAAACTTTTGGTTGTTCCCACATACCAGTATATTTTGATATACTGACCGACGTTTTGTTTGTCTGTGTTTTAGGAACAACAATTGAAAGAACAAACAGTAAAGTGACACATTGTGGAAATAAGAAATAAAGTGCAAGGAGGATTAGATAGAATAATTCAAGCTCTGGATAGATAGATTTCTAAAGTTTTAAAAGGTAAGTAAAGTTTTAATTTTATACCCAATTCAAGTTAGTTAGTAGAATTTCATAATTATGATTGATTATTTGTCGAACCTTTGATCCTGTTAATTGAATAACAGCTCTGACCTTCAGGTCTCCCTTAATTGGGGGTTACCGGGAGGCGGGGTCGTTACAGAAGTGATCTAACCTCACTCTGCTTCAATCTCACAAAGAGGTCTCACCCATCGATTGACTGTATGCATCCATCATACCCATTATTTGATGAAACCCAACACACTATCTTTTTTAAAGTCTGCAATTCTAAAATTTCAATGAACCAAAATTTTGTTACTATACGGTCTCACCCATCGATTGACTGTATGCATCCATCGATTGGTCGTTGAGGCACTAGTAGAGTTTTGAGAATGATGATGGACCCAAAGACCATTACTGAACTTGATTGCACACTTTGTATTCACTAAGATACAACTTAAGTTTAATTGTCGACTAGTCACTATCCTACTACTATTTGGGAAAAAACAATTATCCAGAGAGTACCTATTGCAACTACCCAAAAAATAGGTGCACCTACATGAGGCCTCAAATCATGTGATGTCACAAAATCCTCCACTTAGGCTCTTGAAGTTCTCACCAATGCTTAATTATACGACCTCATAATCTGTTCTTCTATTAGCATATAACCAGAATGGCTGATGCACACTTAGCTCCCATTCACATCTACTAGTGCAAAAGTTTCCCTCTCTTGTCTAAGTGAATATCTGTAACATCCTCAATTTCCTAGCTAAAGTAAGTCTTTAATTTGGGTTTTTTTTAGTAAAGGCATGCCAAGGGACGTAATGAATGTAACCATAGCTAGGTATGTAATTAAGTTCACAAAATGTGTAATACAAGCCATCTGGTCAATCAATACACACATGACGACTTAAATGTGTATGATTGTAGTCGGTTGTATATGAATAGAAATGAATTATTCCTATGAAAAATAATGTGACGAATATATAATATGATGAGTCCAGTTCATGACTTGATCCTTAGACCTAGCTTAGGTCTTCACGTTATGTAACTAAAGAAATATTGATCACATGTGTCATACATGGACTTTAATTGAGAAATTATATGGGTTGAAGACTTATTTTCATGATTTGGAATACAATCAAGCTCATGGACCCTTTGAAATACTAAGGGATGGGCCATGTGCCCTAGAGCTCAATTTCAGCCCTATTGGACCAATTAAGTTCTACAAATAGGTCCTTGGAGTGCAAATTGTGAATTAAGTATTTCGTGGTCATAATGAATGCCTAAAATATTTTTAGTAGAATAGTAATTAGAATATAAGATGGTGGAAGAAATTTCATATGATTTTGATGTAAATAGTGGCCTAGGTAATTAAATTAGTAATTATGATGTTTTTATTTAGAATACATGTTTGGAGTGTTTGTACAACTAGTTTTTACTTAAAATCTTTCTCATATGAAGTTGATGATAATATAGTATTTATCCCAAAATCTGAAGTCAAATTGAGCTATAGAGTGAGTTGTATAAATATTTCTTTGGTTTGGACTTTTATCAAAAAGAAGAAGAAAAGCAAAATAAAAAAAAGGTGGGCGCCCTGACTCCAGTTTGCGGACCTAAAAAAATGGCGCCTCTGTTCTCAGGACCCGAACAGAGCCTTTGGAAGGGGAGGATCTTGTCCATGATTCGGAGGGTTAGACGCTATAAAACCTCTCGATCCGTGATGCTTGGTGGCGGCCGAACCATATGTTAGGGTTTTCTTTGGAGCCGAGAACTAGAGAAGTAGATCGAAGAAGGAGAAGGTAGGAGGCGCCATTGTTGGCGGATGCGAAGGTCTGCCATGAAGGATCCTTGATCCTGGTCTCCCAACCAAGGAGACAACGCCGCCTTTGCAGATCAGGCCAGGCCGAAGCTGGGGCAAGGATTCCCTTGCGAGTTCGTGGCCAAGGAAGCAAGATTTGGGTCATCGGAAGTTTTGGGCACAATGGCCTCTGTTATGGATGCTTACGCAAGCAAGAAGACGAAGGAAGTAGAGGAAGAGCCGGCCCTAGGCTTGTGGCGAGCAAGAAATTATGGTCGTCAGATCAGATCCCGACGGCCGAGATTGGCCAAGTGTAGGTAAACTTTAAAAATTCATATCTTGAGCTAAAGATCTCAGTTTGGGACAAACAAGGTACCTATGGAAATCTCTTCGAGTGTACTATCTTATAAAAATACTTCCAGATTATGATTTTGATATCTGTTATTTATTTAAAATAGTGTATTCAAAACTATATGATTTTGATGTTTGGTCAATTAAAAATAGCAAACGAATTTAGAAATTCATATAAATTTTACTGAATGTGTATTTTGATATATATAACATTACTTCAGAGCCTGATCTTTCATATATGAAGTTTTAATGAGGTTTTTGATATAAACCCTAATAAGGGTATTTTGGGTATTTCACCCATGATATGATTTTTTTTAACTGACCTAATATTTTATACATGATCTTACTACATTGTGTGATTACTTTTCTAGAGATTTGATGGATTTCCTTGTGTTATCATATTTGTATTTAGATTTGGACCTGAGTAGCCATTGTAGAAGAATAATAAATGATTACCTTGAGACAATAAGTGATATATATGCCTAATTAGTCTGATATTATTTATCTAAATGGTTTTTAATTTGATTTCATAATAGAGTCAAGTAATATTAGTATATATGACTATGCTTGAGATTTTATTTGATCTATATGTTCATATGAGTGCATAAGACGACTTATGTCTTATTTGAGTATAAAGATAATATTATTGATTACATAGTATGAGTTTTATTTTATTTCAACGCCAATATTTTATGTTGATCATAGATTAAAGTTATTTTTAAGAACCCTAAGTTGGTACATATAGTTAGGAAGACGGGATTTGAGATTTAGAAATAAAAAGAGGAAACATAGGCTTGGACTGATAAAACTGTAATGATATCCAGGTTATTAAAGTTATGGAACTGGAATCAGGACTTCCTTATAGATACCCTAGTACAAGAGGTAAGTGGTCCATGCACATGAGTACTCATAATTTATATTCAAAATGTTTACATGTCTCCTAATAAGAGTTTCATGATCTATGTGATTTAATGTTCTAAGACTTCAATGTTAAGATTTGCAAACAATATTATTCTCATATTTCTATCCTTATGCAAGTTTAGATACCCAAAGTCTAAAATAGAGATATGTTGCTCAAAATAGTTGTGACTTATGGACCAAGTCCATGAGAAAGTTGAAGAATCATATTCCTATAAGATTTCTTAGAAATGTTTGGAAGAATGAATACGGTTCCAAGATAAGATATGCCAGTAATGGACCCATACTTAGTTGATGATTTCAAATAGCTTTGTATGAAGAATGTAAGTACACATATGTTATTAGAATTTATCATATTTATAGTCATAGTTATGTAGTAAGATTTTAAGTAGAATCATGCCATTAAGATTTCATACATATGTAGAAATCTAAGAACTAGATTCCTTAGAATAAATAGTATCTAGAATACAAGTAAAATGTAAGAATATGAATTTGAAAATATTAGGACATGGTGTACTAATAAAAGTACGTTTGGGATCAGAAGGTATTGTAAAATGAGTTTATGATGGCATTGTAAGATAATGACAAATTAAGTTATGATTAAGTTGCAAGACAATATTTTATGAGATTTCTATCCTGATATTTAAGGTTTCATATGTAAGTTTTTATGCAAATACTAAGGTTCAGGGTAACATCATATTTAACAAGAAGGATTGAACCACCTTGTCAGAATTCATATTTTTAGATATGTTGTACTTAAAATACGTGTATGAACCTGACTTAAGATACTTTGTATACTTAGTAATTTTATGAGCATTTCAGGTCCTTTTTCCTAAGATATTTATCATATAATTGGTATAGGTGAAGTAATTTTACCAAATAAGAGTTTTAGAATAAACTTTACCCAGATAATGAGATACATGTTCAAATCCAGTAATGAATTTAGTTTAGAACTTAAGAATAAGAGATTTAGATTCAGACTTAGATTACCTACTTTGTGAGTAGCCAGATTTTGAATAAAGGTACATGATATGGGTTATAGACCCAATCTCAATTATGTAGTAATTGAGATACATGTTTACATTCAGATATAGATTCAGATTCAGATATAAATTCAGTTTCAGATTCAGATTTCAGATTCAGAATTCAGTACATGTTTAGTACTCAGTTTCAGATAAGTTCAGATTCAGAGTTTAGTAAAGATAGAATTAGGATAATTAAATTGAAACATTCACATAATGCATTATATAATAAGTCCTCACCAGAGAGTCCCGGGACGATTCAGAGGGCGCGATGCGCCAGACACTGCGGGTGTCACAGAGGGCATTTATGCCAACAGAGGGCACGTTGTGCCAACAGAGGGTGTATTGCACCAAAGAGGACACTTCGGTGTCAACAGAGGGCACGTTGTGCCAACAGAGGGTGCGTTGCACCATAGAGGATACTTCGGTGTCAACATAGGACACTTCAGTGTCAACAGAGGAGGACTTATTGTATAATGGTGGCCACAAACAGATAAAAATTGTAAGTAAAAGATATTTTAGATTAGAGTATGTCTGTAATCTCATCCATGAGTGTGATGAGAGGAATTCAAATGAGATAAGTATGACCTAGACAATTTGGTGTAGGTCAGGAGACCCATGGTATAGGTCTCCAGAAAAGATAGAGTAGAAAGATAAGAGTTAAAGAAGTCAAGAGATATTATGTTTTTTTAATCAGCATTGGCTATCCATTTTATAATGTCCAAGAATATATTATAACATTGTTAGCTCTTCAGTAATGTGCATTTTAGAATACTCATGCCACTTACTCTAACGACTGTTTTTCCCAATGCATGGCTGGGGACGCGATGTCTGCAGGTTTGGAGCGATTGAAGAATAAAGGGACCATCAAAGGCCTAAGAGACTTTCAAGCTTGCCTAGTGGGGTGCCATCTACCTAGATGATCCTGAGTATTTACATGTTTTTATTATGAACTTATGCATAAACATGATGAGTTTTATGTTGACAAAAAGCCATGTATGAATCAATTTTAAAGTTTTGCAAAGTGTTTCATTTTACTTTTATTGCAATGGTTATCATGTTTGTGACACTCCCAGATGAAGAAAAAAAAATTGCTTCCGCTCATGTGATATTAAAATCTGGGTGTTACAATATGGTATCAGAGCAATTTGGTAAATGGCCACTAGGCAAACATGATTCTCATAGTCACCCTAGAGTGAAGAGATAAGAGATTAGAGTTTAGGGATAGATTCCCATAGAAAGATACAATGACATAGAATGACCCATAGTTTTCACCTTAGAAGAAATAGAGATGTCCGAGAGAGATTTTTATATTCTAGGTCTCATGTTTCAACCTAACCCTAGCTAATGATATTGCTTCTCCATTCTCAATGGTTATGGCCAGCCAATTGAGAATTGAAGAGGAATATCATAAGCACTAGACTTTGATGTATCTCTCATTTCTTACTAGTCCATGTGGTATGGGACACATGTATCAGTGGGTGAGTGAGAGATAGAATCTCAGGATCCCACATCTATAGGTATGTGCCTGATCACCACATATCTATGAATGTAGGAGTTACCTGAATAGATTAGACAGTCATGTACAACTAATGTTAGAAAGTCATGACAAGGTTGAGATGGATGCCCTAAGTATAAATCCAAGTTTAGTTTCACAAACCCTAAGTATGAGTTGAGAAGTAGACCAAGGTAATAGATAATGTTCACATAAATATTTTATGAAATACATTACATATCTCTCTTCATGTAAAAATTTTGAACATAAGTGTACCTTAATATGTTAATCATCAATAAATTAATAGGTAAGCAGAACCCTAAGGTGGGTAGTAGCCTACAGAAATTTCGAGGACAAAATTTATTTTAAGGTGGGTAGAATTGTAACATCCTCAATTTCCTAGATAAAGTAAGTCTTTAATTTGGGTTTTTTTTAGTAAAGGCATGCCAAAGGACGTAATGAATGTAACCATAGCTAGGTATGTAATTAAGTTCACAAAATGTGTAATACAAGCCATCTGGTCAATCAATACAGACATGACGACTTAAATGTGTATGATTGTAGTCGGTTGTATATGAATAGAAATGAATTATTCCTATGAAAAATAATGTGACGAATATATAATATGATGAGTCCAGTTCATGACTTGAGCCTTAGACCTAGCTTAGGTCTTCATGTTATGTAACTAAAGAAATATTGATCACATGTGTCATACATGGACTTTAATTGAGAAATTATATGGGTTGAAGACTTATTTTCATGATTTGGAATACAATCAAGCTCATGGACCCTTTGAAATACTAAGGGATGGGCCATGTGCCCTAGAGCTCAATTTCAGCCCTATTGGACCGATTAAGTTCTACAAATAGGTCTTTGGAGTGCAAATTGCGAATTAAGTATTTTGTAGTCATAATGAATGCCTAAAATATTTTTAGTAGAATAGTAATTAGAATATAAGATGGTGGAAGAAATTTCATATGATTTTGATGTAAATAGTGGCCTAGGTAATTAAATTAGTAATTATGATGTTTTTATTTAGAATACATGTTTGGAGTGTTTATACAACTAGTTTTTACTTAAAATCTTTCTCATATGAAGTTGATGATAATATAGTATTTATCCCAAAATCTGAATTCAAATTGAGCTATAGAGTGAGTTGTATAAATATTTCTTTGGTTTGGACTTTTATCAAAAAGAAGAAGAAAAGCAAAATAAAAAAAAGGTCGGCGCCCCTACTCCAGTTTGCGGACATGAAAAAACGACGCCTCTGTTCTCAGGACCCGAACAGAGCCTTTGGAAGGGGAGGATCTTGTCCATGATTCGGAGGGTTAGACGCTATAAAACCTCTCGATCCGTGATGCTTGGTGGCGGCCGAACCATATGCTAGGGTTTTCTTTGGAGCCGAGAACAAGAGAAGTAGATCGAAGAAGGAGAAGGTAGGAGGCTCCGTTGTTGGCGGATGCAAAGGTATGCCATGAAGGATCCTTGATCCTGGTCTCCCAACCAAGGAGACAACGCCGCCTTTGCGGATCAGGCCAGGCCGAAGCTGGGGCAGGGATTCCCTTGCGAGTTCGTGGCCAAGGAAGCAAGATTTGGGTCATCGGAAGTTTTGGGCACAATGGCCTGTATTCTGGGTGCTTACGGAAGCAAGAAGATGAAGGAAGTAGAGGAAGAGCCGGCCCTAGGCTTGTGGCGAGCAAGAAATTATGGTCGTCAGATCAGATCCCGACGGTCGAGATTGGCCAAGTGTAGGTAAACTTTAAAAATTCATATCTTGAGCTACAGATCTCGGTTTGAGACAAACAAGGTACCTATGGAAAGCTCTTTGAGTGTACTATCTTATAAAAATACTTCCAGATTATGATTTTGATATCTGTTATTTATTTAAAATAGTGTATTCAAAACTATATGATTTTGATGTTTGGTCAATTAAAAATAGCAAACGAATTTAGAAATTCATATAAATTTTACTGAATGTGTATTTTGATATGTATAACATTACTTCAGAGCCTGATCTTTCATATATGAAGTTTTAATGAGGTTTTTGATATAATCCCTGATAAGGGTATTTTGGGTATTTCACCCATGATATGATTTTTTTTAAATGACCTAATATTTTATACATGGTCTTACTACATTGTGTGATTACTTTTCTAAAGATTTGATGGATTTCCTTGTGTTATCATATTTGTATTTAGATTTGGACCTGAGTAGCCATTGTAGAAGAATAATAAATGATTACCTTGAGACAATAAGTGATATATATGCCTAATTAGTCTGATATTATTTATCTAAATGGTTTTTAATTTGATTTCATAATAGAGTCAAGTAATATTAGTATATATGACTATGTTTGAGATTTTATTTGATCTATATGTTCATATGAGTGCATAAGACGACTTATGTCTTATTTGAGTATAAAGATAATATTATTGATTACATAGTATGAGTTTTATTTTATTTCAACGCCAAGATTTTATGTTGATCATAGATTAAATTTATGTTTAAGAACCCTAAGTTGGTACATATAGTTAGGAAGACGAGATTTGAGATTTAGAAATAAAAAGAGGAAACATAGGCTTGGACTGATAAAACTGTAATGATATCTAGGTTATTAAAGTTATGGAACTGGAATCAGGACTTCCTTATAGATACCCCAGTACAAGAGGTAAGTGGTCCATGCACATGAGTACTCATAGTTTATATTCAAAATGTTTACATGTCTCCTAATAAGAGTTTCATGATCTATGTGATTTAATGTTCTAAGACTTCAATGTTAAGATTTGCAAACAATATTATTCTCATATTTCTATCCTTATGCAAGTTTAGATACCCAAAGTCTAAAATAGAGATATGTTGCTCAAAATAGTTGTGACTTATGGACCAAGTCCATGAGAAAGTTGAAGAATCATATTCCTATAAGATTTCTTAGAAATGTTTGGAAGAATGAATACGGTTCCAAGATAAGATATGCCAGTAATGGACCCATACTTAGTTGATGATTTCAAATAGCTTTGTATGAAGAATGTAAGTACACATATGTTATTATAATTTCTCATATTTATAGTCATAGTTATGTAGTAAGATTTTAAGTAGAATCATGCCATTAAGATTTCATACATATGTAGAAATCTAAGAACTAGATTCCTTAGAATAAATAGTATCTAGAATACAAGTACAATGTAAGAATATGAATTTGAAAATATTAGGACATGGTGTACTAATAAAAGTACGTTTGGTATCAGAAGGTATTGTAAAATGAGTTTATGATGGCATTGTAAGATAATGACAAATTAAGTTATGATTAAGTTGCAAGACAATATTTTATGAGATTTCTATCCTGATATTTAAGGTTTCATATGTAAGTTTTTATGCAAATATTAAGGTTTAGGGTAACATCATATTTAACAAGAAGGATTGAACCACCTTGTCAGAATTCATATTTTTAGATATGTTGTACTTAAAATACGTGTATGAACCTGACTTAAGATACTTTGTATACCTAATAATTTTATGAGCATTTCAGGTCCTTTTTCCTAAGCTATTTATCATATAATTGGTATAGGTGAAGTAATTTTACCAAATAAGAGTTTTAGAATAAACGTTACCCAGATAATGAGATACATGTTCAAATCCAGTAATGAATTCAGTTTAGAACTTAAGAATAAGAGATTTAGATTCAGACTTAGATTACCTACTTTTGAGTAGCCAGATTTTGAATAAAGGTACATGATATGGGTTATAGACCCAATCTCAATTATGTAGTAATTGAGATACATGTTTACATTCAGATATAGATTCAGATTCAGATATAGATTCAGATTCAGATTCAGATTTCAGATTTAGAATTTAGTACATGTTTAGTACTCAGTTTCAGATAAGTTCAGATTCAGAGTTTAGTAAAGATAGAATTAGGATAATTAAATTGAAACATTCACATAATGCATTATATAATAAGTCCTCACCAGAGAGTCCCGGGACGATTCAGAGGGCGCGATGCGCCAGACACTGCGGGTGTCACAGAGGGCACGTTGTGCCAACAAAGGGTGCGTTGCACCATAGAGGACACTTCGGTGTCAGCAGAGGGCACGTTGCACCATAGAGGACACTTCAGTGTCAACAGAGGAGGACTTATTGTATAATGGTGGCCACAAACAGATAAAAATCGTAAGTAAAAGATATTTTAGATTAGAGTATGTCTGTAATCTCATCCATGAGTGTGATGAGAGGAATTCAAATGAGATAAGTTTGACCTAGACACTTTGGTGTAGGTCAGGAGACCCATGGTATAGGTCTCCAGAAAAGATAGAGTAGAAAGATAAGAGTTAAAGAAGTCAAGAGATATTATGTTTTTTTTAATCAGCATTGGCTATCAGTTTTATAATGTCCAAGAATATATTGTAACATTGTTAGCTCTTCAATAATGTGCATTTTAGAATACTCATGCCACTTACTCTAACGAATGTTTTTCCCAATGCATGGCTGGGGACGCGATGTCCGCAGGTTTGGAGCGATTGAAGAATAAAGGGACCAGCAAAGGCCTAAGAGACTTTCAAGCTTGCCTAGTGGGGTGCCATCTACCTAGATGATCCTGAGTATCTACATGTTTTTATTATGAACTTATGCATAAACATGATGAGTTTTATGTTGACAAAAAGCCATGTATGAATCAATTTTAAAGTTGTGCAAAGTGTTTCATTTTACTTTTATTGCAATGGTTATCATGTTTGTGACACTCCCAGATGAAGAAAAAAAAATTGCTTCCGCTCATGTGATATTAAAATCTGAGTGTTGCAATATCCATTTCCTCATGCATGGTGTGGTTTCTGGTGCTCCTCGCGGGAGGGGACCTTTGGTGGTGGATGTCAATAGACATGTCAACAAAATGGAGTCACCACCATGTTTATGTGAAAAAAAAGAGAAAAACCACCAAGATAAACTACATGAAATTGGGTGGATATGGAAAATAAGAAAAAAGAGTATGGTATCAAGTCACACATAGCACACAATGTCCTTGAGGTATCATAAATCTCGACACGGTTATGACATTTCATTTTCCTTTAAAAGGTCTTTTGTGGGCAACATATAATGAAAATGATGATAACATGCACCATGGAAGTTAAGTGTTAGAAATAACAAGACCATATAGGTGACATCAACCCTGGGTGCTCATGTCCTCAAAAAATTGAGGGTTGGAAAGTGGGGAAGAAGGGAGAAGGATGGCATGTAAGAATACCAATATAACTACCTACAAAAATGGTGCTAGTAGTATCAATGTTGTGTATGTGATCATCAACTGAGTCATATTCTCACACCACTAAGGGAATGGTAAAAGGGGGAAGGGAGAGAGGGTATCACATTGTGGCCGTCCTACTTTTCTTGGTCATGATTTGAAAGGAAAGACACTATTCTTTCTTAAGGATTGGATCCACTCTAATAGCCTAGCAATGTGGTCTTAGATCTTTGACAATAGCATCTCAAAGCTCTAGTCTAGGGGTGGGTGACCTAGTAGAATTTTGACAACCATTCTAATATAGACCATGTAAATGGTGTATGGGGAATGTATTTATAGTGCCTATGGGAGTCCCTAGGGTTAGTGTGTAGTTTAGAATGTTTCACAAGTCTCAAAGAGGCTAGAAGGTGGGTGGACATAATATAGATGGTAAGGTATATCTAGAGTTTTCAAGACACTCTCTAGTCAAACTCAAGAAGAAAATGTAGATCTCATGTGGATATCCATCCCACTTTTTGGACTCAAGAATTTTTTGGGTGACACAAAGTACACCAGTAAATGATGGAGGGTGAGACATGCATGGCACATGATAGACAAGCACCATACTTTATATAGCCTTCCAAGGCATCTTTTAGGTGATGTTGAATTGATTGGTCAACATAGGAGGGTGAGCGATGTAGGCACATGACATATAGGCACCCTACTATAAAGAGCCATGTGGGTGCATATGTGCAACACTAGAAGGGTGAATATGTTCACCAAGGTAGAAAGGAAAGAGGTGGCATGGGTCATAAAGGTGCCTCTCTATCTAAGGTTTGGTTTGACTTGATCAGGCCAAACCTGGGGTTAGTTTGAAGTAGGATTCAACCTAATAGGGAAGGACACACACCTAATGGCATCATGCCTAATGGTTTCTCTCATGGACACATTCTTTAGGTTCAAGTGGAGTTTGGACCCTAATTTACATGTCTAGGGGTGTGCTTTTACCAAGATACATGATTGTCTTGGGTTGGGACCTTGGTGACAATATGAAGCAAGAAAGTACAAAATGAAGCATCCATGAATTACATGTGCATCCCATTCAATGACATTCACATTGAAGACTTTGATATTTCAATCTATAAAAATGACTATTAATGATAAGAGGTATAGTGTCATCTTCCATCAATTCAATTGGTGCCTTCATCACTTCAACTGATTGTCGAACCATGGGTTGATTGTTTTTAGTTTATGAGAGAATCCACTCCAAGTAGGTCCACTTTTGGACCCACCTCAGCACGGTAAACACTTGGGGCCTGAGAGGGTGTGGTTCAGTCAGCCCCTCCCACACCCAATCAGTGTGAAATTCCGTCCGCAGAGTGCCTTTCAGCATGATAACCGTGTGTTGATCTTTGATAACAAACCTAGTATAAAATTCTCATGATCAGTTGGATATGTTTATCATCACATTTGAATAGTATTTTTTCATCCTAACAACTCTCATGATGCTACTAGAAGATTCTAGACATTTGTCTTGCTTTATTACACTTTATAGTGACCTTTAGTGCCTTTCGATCAGATTTTGGGTGTATGGTTACACCCATAACCTGTCAATAAACATGTTCTGATTTTAAATTTTGATCACATGCAAGTATTTGTTGTTGGTATGTATGCCTAGAGAGCCAATCATAAGATGATTGAGATGGCATATATTGTAAACCATTTGATCAATAATACATGCAACTTCTAATTTATTCGCTTTCAATCAGTTGTGAGATAATGATGAAACATAATAAGTGTCTAAAGAATGAAATTACTCAATGACATATGTCTTTGAGTTGATGAATTGACCAATGAAATCATGTGGATTTTAGGAGTATGCACATTCTTGATATGTCCCTAGTCGGATGTTATTGTGGAAGGTCGATAGATAACAATGACACATAAGACTAGAGTGTGTGTTGGTTGATGATATAATCTCATCAGTCATGATATATGTGATATCAAACCAAGAAAATAGATACTTGTTGGAGAATAGTGCATCAGACAGACCTACTTTGAGAGTGATACATAGAAACTATGATTGGTGGTCATAATCATCTCTCATAGTGAAGGCAGTGATTTTGGTTCTTAGACCTCAAACCACTACACTCATCATGTTGGTATGTATGCCCTGAGAGCCAATCATGGGATGATTGGTGGGATACATTAAGATTGATTTGATAAACATCAAAGGCAAGCTTCCAATTCTTTCTGGTTCAGTCATATGAGATAGTGATAGAATAGATTGAATGTCTAGAGAATGACAATACTCAATGACGTATGCTTTCAGGTTGAGGACCTAAATGATGAGATCATACAGATGCTAAGAGTTTGTACATTCTTGTTATGTCCCTAGTCGGATGTCATTGTGGAAGGTAGATAGACAGCAATGACACACAAGACTAGATTGTGGTGTTGGTTGATGACAGAATCTCATTAGTCATGATATAGAGATATCAAACCAAACACATAGGTACTTGTTAGAGAACAAGTGTACCAGACAAACCCACCGTGAGTTTGACACATGGAACCATGACATGGTAGTCACAGTCAGTACTCACAGTGATGGTGGTGAGTGTGATTCTTTGACCTGAAATCACTACACTCAACACATGTCGTTGGGCACACTTTGACATCATCAAACGCAGTCCTGAAACATGGGTTGTTATAAAGGTGATGATTGGGTGGCTTTGACACATGGGGATTTTGAGGGGTGAGTGATAGATATGGGATTTGTCCCTCCTGAGGGAGTTTGATATCCATGGCCACTTGATGAGTAGGATTGAGAAAGGCGTGCATGCATGTGTGAATCAATATGTGATATTGATGTCATACATATCTCTTCCAATCTACTCTGAGATCAAGAAAGTGAATGAACGTTGACAGGATGACTGTTCCATGCCTTGAGTTCATTCGGGATATCAGTGACAAAGGAATTATACATTCACTGTAACACCATTCACGGACTGTAGGATTGAAAGTTGTTCTCCAACTTTCTTTTTCACTTGGGTAGCACTGATGTGTGACTAGGCACCGCTCTTTGCTTATGAAGTCATAAGTGTTATGGACTTTCACTGCAACGTGAAATGGACCTGCAGGGTCACACACATGATTTAACCCGGAAGAGGAGTTTTATCCACAAACAATGTTTAGATTAATTACTAAAGGAGTTTAGTAGTTCAATTAAACACTCAATTAATTGATAGATCAATGACATAATGTTCAAGGTGTTGGACATATTGATTGGAGTATCGGATTAATTGAAACTGCAATTGACTGATTCTGCACAATCTGCATTCCCAACTGATCGGCTCATGTGATGAACCGATCGACTGAGCTTGGTGAACCGATCGGCTCAGGTGGTGAGTCGATCGGCTCATGGAAAGGGTGAAACGATTGCTTCAAATGTTGAAATGATCGGTTCAACTGGTGCAACCGAGCAAGTTGGGAAAGTCAGGTTGGTGAGAAATTTCTTTTCATTTCACTTGCCCAATTTGATTGGAACAAGGATTGGTATTTGATACCAATTAGAAACAAAAGAAGGAAAGTCAATCGGGAACTGATCAGGACCACGAACTGACCGGTTTAGAAATGAACCGACCCTTTCATGGGTCCCAACCGATCAGTTGAGGTGTCAACCGACCGGCTCAGGTCCCCAACCGACCGTTTCAAAAATGAAACGATCGGTTCAGGTTGCGAGTTGGTTGTTTTTGTGGAAAATCTCAAACCCTTCTGCTCCTGCTTTAGTCCCACATTGCCCGGGATAGAGAACCCTGTCCCATGACCCTCCTATATATATAGGGGTATTGGGGGATTCTCAAAGAACAACACAGTGCAACCAGTTGCTCTATAAAGTTGTCGTTCTCTCTAGTTTTGGTAACCGAGAAAGCCCGAGCAAGTGCTACCCGATAAGGGAGGCACAACAAGGGAAAGACAACTTCAGAAAGCGACTGGTGGCAGGAGAGTGTGTCAGTGACTAGTACGCTGATAGGAGGGTGCGACTCCTTCCAATTCCTTGTGGGACAAGGAGATTGGAGTTCTAGGTGGTCCGTGTGGACTACTTCAGAGGCGGGAGATTTCTGCCGCTTGGAGGACAGTTGTCAATCCCGACAGTCCCGGTGAGACCAGGAGTCGTCAGTCCCGGTGCGACCAGGAGCTGCGCAGACACCGTCCAAGACCGGAGGTGAAGACCGTGCAAGCCGTGAGGTATTGTCACCGAGCAAGCCTCGGGACAAGGTATGATTCCACAAACCATCCCTTCCTATTGTATAGACGTTGACGTGTTTCCTTGTTCTGGGTTTATGGAGGAAAATTTTTGTGTCTGCTGCCTTGTCTGCCTCCCCTAAAACCCAACAGTGGTATCAGAGCCACGTCAACTGCTCTATACTTTAGGATTATCGATATGATCGATTTTGGTTTGTCGCCTTTATTTATTGCATACGATGTGAATAAAATTGGCTTTATGCATGTCCAATCCTAAATCCACAAATCCCAATTTACATATATGATATGTATTATGATTGCACTCGATACGCGTCGCCCTTAAACGAGTTTTGTAGTGGATGTATAGCATGGTTATGGCCAATAAACCCTATCTGTGTATGGTTGTATGTGGTTGCTTGCATATCGGTCTGCGCACCGATCTTCCTTCTCCTATTCCTGATGTAACTCGAAATAATTCGAGATTTCTTTCCTACCTTTGCTCCCCTCGAATGTAACTCGAGGTTTCTCTTTTTACATTGTAAAATAGGATAGAATTTTATTTCTTGTTATGTCAAAGAACGGAGGACATCCTGACGATAGCTGAGACGATCAGTTCAAGGAGTGAACCGATTGGTTGACGTTCGAGATGATCGGTTCAAGGAGTGAGCCGATCGGTTGATGACCGGTTCGAGGAGCGAGATGAGTGGGTGGCGGCCATGATGAGATGCATGATGACCAGGCGAACTGATTGGTTGGAGGAGCCAACCGATCAGCTGGTGGCACCCAGCCGACCGGCCTGATGGCGAGCCGATCAGTCATGTGCCGAGTTGATCAAACCTAGAAAGGCAAAGCACATAGTTCATCTTGTACAGGTTGCATGTGATGTATACCTAGATGACCGTGATTCCTCTTGGCTCGAGGAATCACATTAGGATGGCCATAATCATCGCTTTTATCATTTTTCATGTTTTTTATGGGATATAGCATGTATATGATACATACTATATATTGTGGTGATTGGATATGTATTTGTATATTAAACCAAATTCCTCATTAAATATTAAGTTTTAGATGCCTTCCAAATGCGACACACGTGAAAAGCTTGATCGACCAAGTGTGGGCACGCCCTAGCGTGGTGCACCGTCTATCTCATGGAAGCATGAAGGATGAATGTGTGGGTCTGCCCTAGTAGGGTGCATATTCATCATGTTGGCTTTGGGTCGGACTTAACAAGGTGACCTAGATAGGATCTAGCACCTTGAGGCATGGAGATTCTCATGGCAAGGAGTTTCATATGACATCTTATCAAGAATTGCATATGATGCAATTGGCAAAAGTTGCCTACATGAGAGATCTAAGTTGTGGGTGACAGCCCTAGCTGGTCCATGACTTAGAGGATTTCAGGATCTTGCCCACTAGAAGGTTGTACGCTGCAATCTTCCGAATTGATGGTGAGGGCTATCAATTTGAATTAAAATAGTGGGAGCGATAATTAATTAAAGGCCTAATTATATCGTCAACTTTTCAAATCAATCAAATAAGTCAAAAATGAGTTTTGGACTAAAATTGCATATTTTCTTTTTGTAGTACAAATGACAACAAACAACAATCACTTTTCTTTGCGATCAGTCCTTGAAAAGGACAAGCTAAATGGGACAAACTTCCACGACTGGTACAGGACATTGAGAATTGTTCTCACTCAAGAGTGAAAGCTCTATGTCCTGGATACTCCAATTCTAGAGGAACCTGCTCCAAATGCACCAAAGGTAGAAAGGGATGCTTACAAGAAGCATTCTGATGATGCCATTGATGCAAAGTGTTTTATGTTGTGCTCTATGAACCACGAGTTGCAGAGACAACATGAGAACATGGGTGTCATTGAGATGATTCAGCATCTCAGGAACATGTATGAAGATCAAGCACGGTAAGAGAGATATAATGTCTCAAGGGTACTGTTCAAGTGTGTCATGACAGAAGGAGATCCAGTTTGTCCTCACACACTCAAGATGATTGGGTATGTGGAGAACCTGACAAGACTGGGATTTCCACTGAGCCAAGAGTTGGCTACTGACGTGATACTACAATCATTGCCAGAATCCTATAGTCAGTTTGTGATGAACTACAACATGAACAATTTTGATAGGCCACTGTCAGATTTGTTGGGCATGTTGAGGGCAGCCGAGATACAAATGAAGAAGGACAAGCCTAAGTCTGTGATGGTGATCACGAGCAAGAAAGGCAAGTCCAAGCGCAAGGGCAAGGGAAAAGCTAAGAAAGGTTCTGATGCTAGCCAGGAGCCCAAGTCGTCTTCAACTCTCAAGGCCAAGGGAGGCGTGACCAAGAAAGGAAATTTCCACCATTGTCAAAAGCCAGGACATTGGAAAAGGAATTGTCCTCTCTATCTGAAAGAACAAAAGAAGAAGGAGGCGACAGACGTCTCTACTTAAAGGTGTCATGAAAGTAAACTTGTAACACTTTTGAGGTATATGATACCAAGATGTAAAGTGTAAAGCACTCAATAAATGGGGCAAGTGTTGCCGCCATAGATAGGAGTACTTTAGTTTATTTTCAGCCTAAAAGGCATGTAATACAGTTATGAATTGGTATTTCATATTTGCCAATAGATAGAAAAACCTTATTTTTGCATATTGTATGACAATGATGGCAATCAATAAAGAGATGTTTCAATTTCTAAAGATATGATTTTTGTGGCAATGCCTTGTTTATCTTGTGGTATTTGATATGCATAAGATAAAATGATACCTAAAAGTTATAGATAACTCAAACAATCAAATTAGCATCAATCATGAGAAATTCATTTCTAGTTTCCATGTGATGGATAAATCTAGACTCTTTTGGTTAGAGAACCAGTAAGAGACATGAATATCTTGGAAATGATTAATCAATCTTCACTAATGGTAGTGTGAGAATGATTATCCTATTAGGTATAATACATGTGATGTATTTACATACCTATTGTAACAAATGCTAATACTTCAAATGGTGTTTAGAGAAATACCAATATGAATATCTTGAAGTGTTCAAGATTATCATAGATGAAGTAAAAATTTGGTAAAGTGTTAATTATTGATGAGATCAATGAATGAAATACTTGGACCAAATGTTTGAAATCCTTATGAGTGATTATGATAGTGTATCATAGTGAACTCATGATTAAGGCATGGTGATGTCTAAATCAAGAAGGAATCATACTCTAAGGAGTTAGAGAATGATTATCAAATAACTAAATTCTTCTTAATAAAAGAATACCCCACACTAATAAAGGACATTAAGAATCACAAGGAGTTGTAAGTTCTTATATCCTTGACGGATACACCTCGTTTATCTATGTGATGAGTTGTTCATGTGATGAGTCAACTATCTAGATGAATATGAGGAACCAGATTTTGAGTTATGATTTATGACCATTACATCTTAAATGACATCCATGTGAACCATAAGGTATGACCTTGATGGTAGCACCCATTGGATGAAATCCATAAGTGCAAATGAATCTTAAGTGTTAAGACACATGGATAACATTTTGAGAAGGATGATGCTTGTTGATTGCAACTTAATGACTAAGACATTTGGCATATGGAGACTAAAACCGCATTCCTATGAGGAATAAAACAAGGATGTGTATGTGACACAACCTATAAGGTTTATGAATCCACTAATGCAAATGAAGTCTATAAGTTACAATGGACTAATCAATGTGATTGATTGAGTACAAGCAACTCAGAATTGGATCATTACTTTGATGATATAGTCAAAGGGTTTGACTGATATGTCAAAGATAAAGAAGGGATCTGTGATTTAGTGGGAGCGTGTTCACATTCCACATGTTGATGTGTAATAGAAATGTTCTAGAATGGAAATCCAAAAGTGGAAATTATCTTTAAGGAAGATAGAGATGTTTCCTATGTGATAGGAATAGAGATCTATAGAGATAGTTCTCGAAAACCTCTTGACCTAAAAGAGGAGAAAATATACATTGGCAATCTGTACTGAAGGGTTCAGTATGCACAGATTCAGTGGGAGAAAACTTATCCATGTTACATGGAGTTAGTATCCCAAGGCCAAGTGTCCAATTCTTATGAAGAATGGGAACACTAAGAATAGATGTGGATATATCATGTATGTAATCATCCCATTATCTTGCATGGCAAGAACAAAAATGCATTCATCATCTTGTATGTATGACATGGCAATATGATGTGCTCATCCTGATAACTCGTATGTGAGACATGACGAGTGGATGTCTGTCTACTTCTAGTAAGGGTTACTGGAATACCATGAGAACTTGATAAGTACTTGAGAAGTACTAGTTCTATGGAGATAAGGAAGAGTTCAATGTAAAGAGTTACATTGATGCGAACTTCCGAAAGGATAGAAAATTAATCGCAAAATATATATAGGATATATAAAAGTGAATGTTTGTTGATAATTGGAAGTGTTCCAATAAAGGGAAATGACGAGTATCCGTGTGTTAGAGAACAACAGTGGATACTATATGGGTCTGGAAGTGCATGAGATGAACTTATAGATATTCCGCTCATTGATGAAAAGTATGGAATCCTTGATCATGCAATGTGGCTAAAGGTTAGCAAAGGAATACTAGATCACATATTACAACAACTCCATCTCATACGTGTGACGTACAACGAAGAGATGTCAGACATGCAATTTATACTGACTTTGGCAAGGTGTTCCATAACTCACTATGTTCACACTATAGCACAGTAACATGTGGGACATGTTTGAAGATCTCTATGAATATGATTCAAGGGTGATTGGCTCGCAGTGCAAGTGGGAGTCTGTTGGTATGTATGCCCTGAGAGCCAATCATGGGATGATTGGTGGGATACATTAAGATTGATTTGATAAACATCAAAGGCAAGCTTCCAATTCTTTCTGGTTCAGTCATATGAGATAGTGATAGAACATATTGAATGTCTAGAGAATGACAGTACTCAATGACGTATGCTTTCAGGTTGAGGACCTGAACGATGAGATCATACGGATGCTAAGAGTTTGTACATTCTTGTTATGTCCCTAGTCGGATGTCATTGTGGAAGGTAGATAGAAAACAATGACACACAAGACTAGATTGTGGTGTTGGTTGATGACAGAATCTCATTAGTCATGATATAGAGATATCAAACCAAACACATAGGTACTTGTTAGAGAACAAGTGTACCGGACAGACCCACCGTGAGTTTGACACATGGAACCATGACATGGTAGTCACAGTCAGTACTCACAGTGATGGTGGTGAGTGTGATTCTTTGACCTGAAATCACTACACTCAACACATGTTGTTGGGCACACTTTGACATCATCAAACGCAGTCCTGAAACATGGGTTGTTATAAAGGTGATGATTGGGTGGCTTTGACACATGGGGCTTTTGAGGGGTGAGTGATAGATATGGGATTTGTCCCTCCTGAGGGAGTTTGATATCCATGGCCACTTGATGAGTAGGATTGAGAAAGGCGTGCATGCATGTGTGAATCAATATGTGATATTGATGTCATACATATCTCTTCCAATCTACTCTGAGATCAAGAAAGTGAATGAACGTTGATAGGATGATTGTTCCATGCCTCGAGTTCATTCGGGATATCAGTGACAAAGGAATTATACATTCACTATAACACCATTCACGGACTGTAGGATTGAAAGTTGTTCTCCAACTTTCTTTTTCACTTGGGTAGCACTGATGTGTGACTAGGCACCACTCTTTGCTTGTGAAGTCATAAGTGTTATGGACTTTCACTGCCAATGTGAAATGGACCTGCAGGGTCACACACACATGATTTAACCTGGAAGAGGAGTTTTGTCCACAAACAATGCTTAGATTGATTACTAAAGGAGTTTAGTAGTTCAATTAAACACTCAATTAATTGATAGCTCAATGACATAATGTTCAAGGTGTTGGACATATTGATTGGAGTATCGGATTAATTGAAACTACAATTGACTGATTCTGCACAATCTGCATTCCCAACCGATCAGCTCATGTGATGAACCGATCGACTGAGCTTGGTGAACCGATCGGCTCATGGCCAGGGTGAAACGATTGCTTCAAGTGTTGAAACGATCGGTTCAACTGGTACAACTGAGAAAGTTGGGAAAGTCAGGTTGGTGAGGAATTTCTTTTCGTTTCACTTGCCCAATTTGATTGGAACAAGGATTGGTATTTGATACCAATTAGAAACAAAAGAAGGAAAGTCAATCGAGAACTGATCAGGACCACAAACCGACCGGTTCAGAAATGAAACGACCGGTTCAGAAATGAACCGACCGTTTCATGGGTCCCAACCGATCGGTTGAGGTGTCAACCGACCGGCTCAGGTCCCCAACCGACCGTTTTAGAAATGAAACGATCGGTTCAGGTTGCGAGTTGGTTGTTTTTGTGGAAAATCTCGAACCCTTCTATTCCTGCTTTAGTCCCACATTGCCCGGGATAGAGAACCATGTCCCATGACCCTCCTATATATATAGGGGTATTGGGGGCTTCTCAAAGAACAACACAGTGCAACCAGTTGCTCTATAAAGTTGTCGTTCTCTCTGGTTTTGGTAACCGAGAGAGAGCACTACTACAGAAATAGCATTTAGTGACACTTTTCTGGGCGTCGGTTATTAAGGAAAACCGACGCCTTATATGTTAGGCGTCGGTTGTTTAAGCAAACCGACGTCTATATTCGAAGACCAGCCAGACACGGGTACCGCTTTGTATTCAGCGTCGGTTGTTTATAACAAACCGACGCTTAAAGTCGCCCGCGAAATCCAAATTTCGATAAAAAAAAATAGTGTCATTTTCAGCGTCGGTTATTTAGGTAGAAACCGACGCCTATGTGCGATGAAAATTTGTGCGAAAAGTGTAACCTTCAGCGTCGGTTATTCAAGGATAACCGACGCTGAAGGTGGTTCCCGCCAAACAATTTCATGAAAATATCGTCCAATTGGACGTCGATTTTTTCAAACAACTGACGCTAAAGATGTTTAGGCGTCGGTTGTTTTAAACAACCGACGCTATTTTGGAACTTCATAACCCTCGATCGCCCGACTCTTCCCCTTTCTTCTGTTTCATTACGAGCGATTTCCCTATTTCTCTGCTGTCGCCGATTTCTCTCCGGCGATTTCTTCTTCAGTTCCCCTTCTCCAGTGCCCCCTTCTCCTCCACCACTCCTGCTCGCCGCCGCTCCTGCCGCCGTTAGATACCTGCTCGCCGCCGCTCCTGCTCACCGTCGATCCTGCTCCTGTTGCTACTCTGCGTCGCCGCCGCCGCCGTCGCCTGCTCGCCGCCGCTCCTGCTCGCCGACGATCCTGCTCCTGCTGCTGCTCTGCGTCGCCGCCGCCGCCGCTGCCCGCTCCTTCCTCCTTGTTGCTGCTCTGCGTCTCCTTGCTCACGCCCTAACTCTGCTGCTCACAAGGTACTAGCATCAAGCCCTTCCTCTGCCATTCTTTCCATTCAGTAACAGTCTCATCTCCTCGTTCCACAGCATAACTTGGCTGATGTCAAGCCCATGCTCAAAAACATCTACCTATTCTCATCCATGTTCGTGTGGCATTCCCATTTTCAGGAGTCAATGACCATCCTTTACAGAAATATCTACATCTCAAGCATAATTGATCCCAAAAAAATACTGCTAACTAACATGATTTAAATTGGTATGATGCATAATATAAATCCATTTTTTTACTTTTGGGGGTGCACCTTATACTATTTGATATCCTTGATTTTATCTTCTATCCTAAATAAAATTAAGGGACCCATGATTAGAAAACAATTCCAAACTTGGAACCCACACTAATTGGAAGGAAATAAAATATGATTATTGAAATGCACATTTGTGATGTGATACCTTTTTTAGGATGCATATATTAGATTCAACCTTTGAGACATCCTTTTATGAGTTCCAATACAATTAGGGTTTCATTTCATTGCCATTGTATGTATTATAATATTACATCTTTCACATAAAAATTAATTAAATTGAATCCTATTGGAACCCTAATTTAAATCCTAATTTGATTTAAACTTGTCCATTCTAGCATCCTAATTTGATTTGATTAAACCCTAACATTGTTTAAACCCTAACATCAATTGTGATGAAACCCTAACATGTACATATCTATTATTGTGTTTGTTGGCCTAGAAACCCGTCCAAGATTTACTCATTAGGAGTAAATCTTGGATAGTCCCCAGTTTGGGACTGTTCTTGAACACCTAATCTCACTTAGGATGTAAGTGTATAATGTGTATTGGGTTTTCGAGAAAATTTCGGTAGCATTTCCCCATTTGTTCTCTAAGTACATATGTACTTAGAGAACAACGGGGAAATGCTGCCGAAATTTTCTTGAAAACCAAATACACATTATACACTTACTAGTGAGATTAGGTGTTCAAGGATGGGATAGGTGGTACACATTTATTATATATAAGAATGACATCAAATGTGTTTGTTGGCCTAGAAACCCGTCCAAGATTGACTCATTAGGAGTAAATCTTGGATAGTCCCCGGTTTGGGACTGTTCTTGAACACCTAATCTCACTTAGGATGTAAGTGTATAATGTGTATTGGGTTTTCGAGAAAATTTTGGTAGCATTTCCCCGTTTGTTCTCTAAGTACATATGTACTTAGAGAACAGCGGGGAAATGCTGCCGAAATTTTCTTGAAAACCCAATACACATTATACACTTACTAGTGAGATTATGTGTTCAAGGATGGGATAGATGGTACACATTTATTATATATAAGAATGACATCACATTATACACTTAGGTTGTAAGTGTATACCCTAATATTTTCCTAATATATACTTGTTTCCTAATATATACTTATTTTCTCTGATCATAGAATGGATAGATCATGGATGTCCATTCATAATCGTTGCACCCTAGAGTTTATATCTGGTCTTGATCAGTTTATTAGATTTACCGAGGAACATAGGAAAAAACCTACAGATAGGTTCTACTATCCATGTAGGCATTGCGGTAACAACTTGAAAGTCAACACTGGTGAGGAAATCAAAAGTCATGTCATGTGCAACGGGATTGTACAAGGCTATACAGAATGGCACTGGCATGGAGAGATTTCAAAATCGAAACCAGTAGATGTCGATAGCAGTGCTTGGGTGGAAGAAGAAATTGCCTCCGATGACGTAAATGTGAACGAACCAGTTCCAGCAGACATCGTTGATGCGATGCTGGATAGTTGTAGGGTAGAGCACACCGATCCACCTCCTATCTTTACAAACATTGTGCATGATGCTGAGATACCGTTATACACAGGCTGTGCTAAGTTTACGAAGCTTAGCGCTGTGTTGAGATTGTATAAGTTGAAAGCTAACAATAGATGGAGCGACAAAAGCTTCACTTCATTGTTGACTTTGTTGAAAGAAATGCTTCCTGAAGGAAACGAGCTTCCAATCTCAACATACCAGGTAAAGAAAATGTTGTTCCCAATGGGAATGGAGGCCAAGAAGATACACGCATGCCCGAATGATTGTGTAGTATTTCAAAAGGACTATGTAGATTTGAAAGATTGTCCAAAATGTGGTGCGTCACGGTATAAATTGACGACTTCGGGGGAGTCCAAAACTGGTTCTCCTGCCAAGGTGTTGTGGTATCTACCTATAATATCACGGTTTCAACGCTTGTTTGCAAATCCGAAAGATGTGAAGAATTTGAGGTGGCATGCAGATGTTAAGAAAAATAATGATGGGATCCTACGACATGCGTCTGATTCCCCACAGTGGAAGAAGATTGATCTATTGTACCCCAAATTTGGTGAAGAAGATAGGAATCTAAGACTTGGGCTTTGTACAGATGGGATGAATCCGTACGAGACATTGAGCAGCCAACATAGCACTTGGCCAGTCATGCTTGTTATATACAATCTTCCTCCCTGGATGTGTATGAAAAATAAGTACGTTATGTTGTCATTGTTGATATCGGGCCCTAAACAACCCGGAAATGATATCGATGTTTATCTTGAACCTTTGATTGATGACTTAAAGAAACTTTGGGCTGAAGGTGTGATGACCTATGATGCTTCAGCAAGAGAGACATTTCGTTTGCACGCTATGTTGTTTTGCACTATTAATGACTTTCCAGCATATGGGAATTTGTCTGGATATAGTGTCAAAGGAGCTAAAGCGTGTCCTATATGTGAAGAAAACACTGATTCAATAAGACTAAAACATGGCGGCAAGACTGTATATCTTGGTCATCGAAGTTTTCTTTCAAAATTCCATCCGTATCGTAGGAAGCGCAAAGCATTCAATGGATGGAATGATGAACGGAGTGCACCTAAACCTATACCAGGGGATGTTGTTTATGAAAGAGTAAAAGACATTGTCAATGAATTTGGTAAGAAATCACAATGTAGTATGGCCACACGAAGTGACAATTCTTCATTCAAGAAGAAGTCAATATTTTGGGATCTTCTTTATTGGAGTTCTTTGACAGTCAGGCATTGTATCGATGTAATGCACGTTGAGAAAAATGTCTGTGATAGCATCATTGGTATTCTGTTAAATATACCAGGTAAGACTAAAGATGGGATAAAATCCAGATTGGACCTACGTGAAATGGGAATAAGGTCAGAATTAACAGAATTACGTGAAATGGGTAATAAAAGAACATACTTACCTCCCGCTTGTTACACGTTGTCTAGAAAGGAGAAGAAAACTTTTTTTGAATGCTTGGTAAATGTTAAGGTGCCACATGGTTACTCATCCAACATCCGTAGATTGGTATCAATGAAAGATCTCAAGTTGATAGGTCTTAAATCTCATGATTGTCACACTCTAATGCAACAAATATTGCCTGTGGCAATTCGATCTATATTGCCGAAGCATGTAAGGTTTGCAATTACCAGACTTTGTTTCTTTTTCAACAGTCTATGCAGCAAAGTTATTGACCCTGATACTCTCGATAATTTGCAAAGAGAAGTGGTTGTTACCCTATGTCAGCTTGAGATGTATTTCCCTCCTTCGTTCTTTGATATCATGGTACATCTTGTTGTCCACTTGACTAGGGAAGTGAAAATGTTGGGACCAGTTTTCTTGCATTGGATGTATCCCTTTGAACGATACATGAGCGTTTTTAAAGGTGATGTTCGAAACCGTTATCGGCCTGAAGGGAGTATTATTGAAGGTTATGTGGCGAGAGAGGTTATAGATTTTTGCAATGACTTTCTCAGTGGTAATGACACTCCTGATAATGACAAGAATATTGAGGAGGGCAAAGGAATTTTGGGATCACGAGTGAAAGTAATCAGCCGTGAGTAGTTGGAACAAGCTCACTTGTATATTTTACACAATATGAATGAAGTGAGTGTTTATATCGAGGAACATACCAATTTCATAAAGAGACAACATCCTCGAGCAAGTTCAATGTGGCTTGCTAGAGAGCATAATAAGACTTTTACTAAGTGGTTTGAAGATAAAGTCTTACATCAACTATCTCAAACACCAAATGATATTACAGAAACTATCAAATGCCTCGCCTTTAAACCAAAACCGAATGTTATGTCTTATGAAGGGTTTGACATTAATGGATTCACATATTACACAAAGCACCAAGATGATAAGAGTGTCGTCCAAAATAGTGGGGTCACTCTTCAAGCGTCGACTATGTACTTTGCAAGTGCAAAGGATAAGAGTCCACGTGAAGCTAAAATGTCATATTACGGTGTCATTGAGGACATTTGGGAGTTTGACTACATACATTTCAAAATTCCGCTCTTTAAATGTAATTGGGTTGATAACACCAAAGGAGTTATGGTGGATGAATTGGGTTTCACTTTGGTGAACTTTGAAAAGATTGGCGAGAAGGGTGAACCATTCATATTGGCATCACAGGCGAAACAAATATTCTATATCGATGATCCTGCGAATGATAAATGGTCAGTTGTTCTTCATGGTAAAAGACAGTTCATTGAAGATCCTATAGATGAAGAAGAGTACTATGATAAGTATGATGACTCCAGTCCATTCTCAGTTGGGTTGCCCACTCCACAAAATATTGAAGCTAATGATGACTTATATGTGCGCGGAGATCACAATGAAGGATTGTTAATTGATAAAAGATCACAATTTTAGAGACATGTATGTTTATACAAATGCTAAATGTTTGCCTTTTTCTAGTTAATACAAATGCTAAATGTTTGCCTTTTTAATGACATTTTCAGATGGCTGACCATGATGAGCATGATGTCCATGATGAGCATGAAGTCCATGATGAGCATGCTGTCCATGACGAGCATGGCGAGGATACTAATGTAAGTTCTAAAAACATATCCTGTATTTATATAAAATTCATTATCTTCTAGTTATGTCATATATCCTATATTTCTATATTGGGCTAATTTAGTGTGTTTATTTTTGTCAAATTTTAGGTTGATGATGCACCTGTACCCACTGAAGCACTGGAGCAACTTGATGTGCAACACCAAACATTTAACAAGAAAAGGGGCATCACTCTATTGAAGAAGTTATTAGCGCTAAGTGGTAGTGGATCCAAATTGGTGGTGGAGTTTGATAATGGAGGAAATCCAATTGGAGTGAACCGTAATAATTTTGTAAACTATCTTGGGTGTACCACTCGGAGCCATTGTGGTGTTAAGTATGATAATTGGCATAAAGTTCCTCAAGGGAAAAAGACTTGATATGGAAGGATTTATGCGTGAGTTATTATTATTTGCAATTCTATTTTGTAGATTACAAATTCTATTATTTGCAATTCTATTTTGGATACTAGTTAATAACATTTCTATTTTACAGAATCTGTTTGCATTGGATGAGAAGTTGCATTGTAAAAGTGTGATGCAATGCGCTGGAAAGATGCTTAGGAATTATAGGACAAATCTGAACAGAGAATACATAAAAGAGGGTGATAAGAAGAAGAAGTCAGCCCTTGAACAATGGAACTTCTTGGACAAAGAAGATTCGGACAATTTTGTTGATTCAAGAAAATCTGAAGAATTCAAGGTATTAGGCGTCACTCCCAATTTAATTAATATACATTGTATTCACCTATTCAAGATTAACATTTAGTGCTACTAACCAAATCATTAATGTGCATACTAACTAGGCCCTCAGTGACGCACAAAAAGTAAGGTGTGCACTGAATGTGCATGACCACACTATGGGTCCAAAAGGCTATGCAAGCGTTCGCCAAAGACTACAGGCGGATTCTGCGGCTACTCAGCAGTCTGCTCCTACTCAGGAGTCTGCCACACCCATGCCTCGCCATGATATCTGGATAGCTGGCAGGCAAAACAAGAAGGGTGAAATAAAGAAGCCTGTAACTACTGAGGCGGCTGCAAAAATAGTAAAATACAACTCTTAGAGAAATCGTTTGAATATTGATTATTTGTGGTCTTAACTTACCAATTTCTGTTTATGGTGATTAGCGGGAGCTGCACGAGCAGAGGAAACAAGGCACGTTCATCCCTCAGGGCACAAGGGATGAATTGACAGTTGCTCTGGGTAACCCAGAGCATCCTGGACGTGTTAGAGGTGCCGGCACTGTTGTTGGCATCAAAGCATTCTTTGGGCCATCCCAGCACAAACCCAGAGCGGGACTTTCTCAAGAAGAGGTAACCTATTCTTTTTTTAGAATGTTACTGCAAAAGGAAATTCATTAATAAGAAGCTAATGTTTCTTTTATCCATGTATAGGAGAATAAGAGAGTTGAGGATTTAGTTGCTAAGAAGGTCAACGATGTAGTTTCTGAGAAGGTCAAGGAAGAATTGCTGCGGTGGCAGGCATCTCAGGCTTCCAATACGCCTATGGCGACCCACTCTTCTCCTGATGCACATACTGCGAGTAATCCTGGAGACCCATAGCCTAGCACGTCTGCTGTAAGTATTGTTTATGACATTGTAGCTAGTCTTTTCAAGATGATATGTTTTCAAGATGATATGTATATAGGTATAATATTCTTTATGTAAATTTGTAGGCATTGAAGCCATGCCGCTTAAGAATGCAAGACTTCGTTGTTGTAGAGGCGCAGGCTTACCCGTCCCTTCCTGGGGCAATGTTTCACGAGACTCCAATGCCATAGGGCTACGTTCATGTGAGCCCGATATGTGTGTTACCCGATTGGAGGGAAGTTGCGTTGCCATATGCCCACCCAGATATTGATACACTTGGTGAGGCAGAAGGCGGGGTCATATTGTGGCCCAAAGCAGATGTCGTCTACACGACTGAAATTGTAAGATAAATTTACATTGATTTAGACTGTTAATGTGTATATATGATGTCAACTGATCTGAAATTATATATACAGGTTAAAAAGAAGACACCAGGAGCACCTAGGCCTCCACCTCCACTTCCCGCATTACCCGATTGGGTTCCAACTGACCTAACATACCCGTTAGGTCCTGCTTGTAGGGGAATGGCATGTTGGCTACAGGCACATAATATACATTGCCCTATAATTATTTCTTTAGATGCAAATTATGCAGGTCAATCATACGAAAGCTCTTTATTTATACAAGATATTATTGAGCTGTTTATGTATGATTGGCTGAATACATCAATGATAGAGACATGGATAAGGTGAGATCTTGTTTATACATCCATATACCTTGTGTAAGATCTGGTGATCTGGTTTCTTATATATTAATGCATACACCTATATGTTTTGCAGCTACTTAGTCGAAGATCATTGCAAACAATTTGCATTTGATCATGTGGGATTTTTAATTCCATCATTGATTAGTCTGGTAGCTAAAGACCCCGATAGTGTTCAACAATACTGTATAGATGCTTTTACAATTTTTGGTCAGCAAACGAAGACGATAATAATAGCTCCATTCAATGTCAAGTAAGTTTACTTTATTTATAATTTGGATTTAAGAAAATTCCATTTTTATTTTGCATTTTGAGTTATTAATTGTTAACTTCTTACCTCTAGCGGTAGACATTGGGAGTTACTAGTTATTGTCCCCGGGACATTCACTGTTTATTATCTAGATCCTGCGGGGAGTACATTGAACCCTAAAATTGGACACACAATGAGAATGCCATTATTCTGGTGAGAAATATTTCATTTTTATATCCGTTAACATCTTTTATTACATTACTATTTACTTATGCAATTTACTGTGTTATATTAACATGTAGGGGTTTAGATACATTCAAAAAGGCTGGAGGAAAGGTCCCAAGGAAAAAGAACCAGCCAATAAATTGGGAGAACGTACAAGTAAGTTCCCGACTCCCCGACTCCAATGTATATATCATTGATGTGAATTGTGCTTAGTTGTATTATTTTGTATGTTTCAATTTATAGTGTGCTACACAAGACAATGGTTGGGCATGCACATACTATGTGATGCAATTTATGCAGATGATTATCAAACATGCCGCATTGGACATCGATAGCATACATGAGGTATTATATATAGTCTCATTAGTTAGTATGAAATATATCAATCTTATTTTTATATTATTACTTATATATATACATCATTCTCTTTGCAGGTGTTTAAAACTGACCACACTATAGGTAAACACTTAAAAAATATACATGCTTCATATACGATGGAAGCATTAAATGAAGTAAGAGAAGAATGGGCAAAAGCCTTACAAGCAGTGGCAACTGTAAGATATAATTGGGATGTTGATAGCGATAATGAATGATACTTTGTAAATGAATATTTCTGAATGTTAATACATGTATTTGAATGTTTCTATATGTGTGAATGTGAGAATTGAATTGATGTCTGAATGTATGTACTTGTATGAAATTTTCCTTGTGACTTTTGCAGGTTTGCGGCCTGTTTGTAGGCTGATATCAATGGATGTCGTAAACCTGCAGTTCAGAAAACTGAACTGCAGGTTCTCATCCTGCTGACCAGCCACAGCAGGCCTGCAAACTGATATGAAAAAAAAAATATAAATAGGCGTCGGTTATTTATAAAAAACCGTCAGCAAAGACCTACAGCGTCGGTTATTTATAGATAACCGATGCCTTATGTGGCCAAAGCAGTCCTAGAAATGGCGTCAGATATTCGTATCGAACCGACACCTATATAAACTATAGGTGTCGGTCTTTTGGTATATAACCGACGCCAAAAGTGTTCGCGCCACAAAAAATGGCGTCATCTAGGACACTTTATGCGTCGGTTATCTACTAAAAGACCAACGCTACATGGAATATAGGCGTCGGTCTTTTAGTAAATAACCGACGCAGAAAGTGTCCTAGATGACGCCGTTTTCTGTGGCGCAAACCCTTTTGGCGTCGGTTATCTACTAAAAGACCGACGCCTATAGGTTAAATAGGCGTCGGTTAAAAAACCGACGCCGAAGCGTTCGACCTTTAGCGGCGCCCACATAGGCGTCGGTCGGAAGCTGACGCCAAATGGGGTTAAACGACCGACGCCAAAGGCCGTTTCTGTAGTAGTGGAGCCCGAGCAAGTGCTACCCGATAAGGGAGGCATAGCAAGGGAAAAACAACTTCAGAAAGCGACTGGTGGTAGGAGAGTGTGTCAGTGACTAGTACGCTGACAGGAGGGTGCGACTCCTTCCAATTCCTTGTGGGACAAGGAGATTGGAGTTCCAGGTGGTCAGTGTGGACTACTTCAGAGGCGGGAGATTTCTGCCGCTCGGAGGATAGTTGTCAATCCCGACAGTCCTAGTGAGACCAGGAGTCATCAGTCCCAGTGCGACCAGGAGCTGGACAGACACCATCCAAGACCAGAGGTGAAGACCGTGCAAGCCGTGAGGTATTGTCGCCGAGCAAGCCTCGGGACAAGGTATGATTCCACAAACCATCCCTTCCTATTGTATAGACGTTGACACGTTTCCTTGTTCTGGGTTTCTGGAGGAGAATTTTTGTTTCCGCTGCCTTCTCTGCCTCCCCTAAAACCCAACACATCGCATGTCATGTAGTGTACTTTGACATCATCCACCATGACCTTGAATAAGGGTTTTCATAAAGATGATGATTGGATGCACTATGACACATGGGGATGACTATGAGTGATGTCGATCCCTCCTACAAGAGGTTGATATCCATGCTACTTGATAAGCAAGACTGAGAAAAGCATGCACATGCACATCTGAATCAACATATGATATTGAGGTCACATATATCTCAAATAGTATGTTCTAGTTCAAGGAACATGGATTGAACATTGAAAGGATGATAATTCCATGCCTTGAGTTCAATCCAGATATTAGTGATAAAGGAATTACAATCACTGTAACATCAATCATAGATTGTAGGTTGAAGTTGTTCTCCAACTTTCCATTTACTTGGATAGAAATGATTTGTTGCTAGACATTTTTGTTTGCTTGTGATGTCATAAACCAATTATGGACAATCACTGCCAACATAACTGGGAACCTATAGGGTCACACACATAATATACACTCAGAATAGGAGTTCATTCATGAATATATAGTTTAAACGTGATTACTAAAGAGTTAGGTATTCACTTTAAAACACATTGGGTGAATAATTGACTGACTAGACAATGAACCGACCGTTTGAAGTGGTGAACTAATCGTTTCAGTGTGTCAGGTCAATTGAACCAATTTGGAAATTTTGGACCATGAGCTGACCGGTATAGGAAGTGAACCGATCGGCTTAAGTACATGAACCAACAAGTTTAGAAAGTGAACCGATTGGTTCAGGTACATGAACTGAATGTCTCAGGTTGTGAACCGAGCGCTTGGTGGATCAATTCCATTGAATCAAGAATTTGTGCTAACATCATATTGATCATTAAACTAGATAATAATTCTCAATACAGTTGTGATTGGGAAACATGATGTAACAATTGGTTCAAGGGTTGAACTATTCAGCTCACATGCCAATCAATTGGTTCACCTATGAACCGACTGTGTCATCGCTTGCAGGTTGCAAAAATTCATGAAATTCATGTCCCTTCTGCTCCCACTTAGACTGGGAACCCTGACCCTTACCCTCCTATAAATAGAGGGATACTGGGGCCTTCTTAGACACAAGTCAATTGCCTCTGACAATTGTTTCTCTTCTCTAGTTGTGGTAACTCAGAGAACCCGAGAAAGTCCTGTGCAATAAAGGGAGGGATATCACATGATAACAATTGTGGGAGAGCAAGTTGGTGCTAGTAGACCAACATGAAGTGACAACTCCTTATTATCAATTCTACTAGAGCGACAAGAGTTCCTAGTGGTTCGTGTAGACTACAATAGAGGCATGGAGATTTTCCCACTAAGAGGACAACGTCAAGTTGTTGTCCATGGTGATCAACCTAGAGTTTTTTATAACATCGTATGAGTCTGATTTGAAGAAAGACACATACTACAACGATAAATAGTTGTTGGACTTGCTCCAGGACCAAGTATGACCTCATATACCATCATTCCCATCAGTTGTTAACACGATCCACTATTTTAAGGGGAATATGGTAGATAATTTCTTTTGTTTCCGCTGCTTGCTCTGTCACCATATTTCCCAACAATGGTATCAGAGCCATGCTAATTTACTGTGTTTTGGGATTCAATCGATATGATCATGTTTTGTTTTTTTTCCTTTTATTAATTGCATGCGAATAAATGATTAATGTGCATATCTGATTAAATACCACATAGAATCCCAAACTAATATATATGTATATATATGATATTATATATATGCAATTTACACACATCACCCTAAAATAGGTTTTGGTGGTGGATGTGTAGCATGGTTATAGCCAATAGCCATTATATATGTGTGTGGTTGATGGTTCACTGGTATCTGTTTATATGTCAATTTGTGTACCGAGCCTATAACTTCTTATTCCCAATATAAAAGTATTATTCTATTCTTCCTTTGCTCCCCTCGAATATAACTCAAGGTTTCTCATTATATGTAATTAGTGTAATAACAATAAGATAGTTTCTTTTCTTGCAATGAGAAAGAAGACATTCAGCGCTAGATGAACCGACCATCTCATAGATGAGCCAACTGTCTCGAGGATGAGCCGACCATGACAACAGATGATGGAAGGAGCCGAGCCAATCAACTGGTGGCCCAACTGACTATTTAGAGTTGTCCAGGAATCAATTAGACCAGAGGCCATACGCTCACTCAGACGACCAACCGACCAGCCAAGAGGCGAGTCGATCGACTCAAGGTTTAAACCCATCAAACCAGATTGGCTCAAGAACATATCTACAACAACAATAGGTTTTCATAAGATGAAGACCTAGGTGGTAGTAATTCCTTATGGCTCCAAGGAATTACAATAGAAATGGCCATAACCATCACTAGTGTTTTATATTACATGTTTACGTTTATGAGATATAGCATGTATATGATACATACTATAATATATGGTGATTCGATATGTATATGTATATGTATATGTATATATATTTGTAAATACTTAAATCCCTCAAATCAAACATATGAACTCTTAGATTTTTTCCATTAGCAATACACATGAAAACTTGATTGATTATCCATGGGCACACCAAGCATGGTGCGCTATCCATCTCATGAAAGTGTGATGGTAGTTATGTAGGTCTACCAAGTGGAGTGCATCTCTATTATGTTGGGTTTTGGGTCAGGCTTAGCCAGATGTCCTTAATGAGATTAAGCACCTAGAGGAATGTAGATGAATATGGCAAGGAGTTGCATATACCATCTATCCAAGAATTGCATAAGGACAAATGTTGTCTACCTTAATGATTGATTATGGACGCTGACGTTGGTCAGATAATAATTGAATTGTTATGGATCTTGGATCATTAGAAGTTTGTGTGATGCAATCTTCTGAATTGATAATTGAGGGTTATCAATTTAACAAATTAATTAGAGTGATAGTTAATTAAAGACCTAATTTAACATCGTCAAATTTATACAAATCAAATCAAATCAAATAAAAACTGGGTCCTTGAAAAAATTGCAATTTCTCTTGTAGAATCAAATGACAACACACAACAAATTTTTTTCTCTACAATCACTCTTTGATAAGGACAAGTTAAATGGGAATAACTTCTACGTTTGGTTAAGGACGCTGAGAATCATTCTCACACAGTAGTGCAAGCTCTCTGTCCTAGAGATACCAGAGCCATATGAACCTCTTCCCAATGCACCTAAGGCTGACAGTGCTTGCACACTGAAGATGTTGTTATTGTCAACTGCCTAATGTTGTGCTCCATGAACTATGAGTTGTAGAGACAACATGAGAACATGGATGTTATTGATATGGTCAGATGTCTTAAGAACATGTTCCAAGATCAGGCAAGATAGGAGAGATATGATATCTCCCAAGTACTGTTCAAATGTAACATGACAAAAGGAGATCCAGTAGGTCCTCATGTGCTTAAGCTCATTGAATATGTGGAGAATCTTTCTACACTGGGATTCCCCTTGGGTCAAAATGTTTTCGCTGATGTGATTATGCAGTCTTTGCTGGGGTCATACAATCAGTTTTTCATGAACTACAACATGAATGACTTTGACAAGCCATTAACTAAGTTACTAGGTATGTCAAAAATAGCTGAGGCACAAATGATGAAAGACAAGCCCAAGTATGTGATGATGATAAACAAACTAAAGTGGAAGTATAAAGGCAAAGGTAAAGCTAATAAGAGTTTTAAAGATGGCCAGAAGCCTAAGTCTTCAACACTCAAGGCAAAGGGAGGAGTGAATAAAGGAGGCAATTGTCACCACTGTCACCAATCTGGATACTAGAAGAGGGATTGCCCTCTCTACCTTGAGGAACTAAAGAAGAATAAGGAGGGGATATAGATCTCCACCTTAGGTATATACATTATAAGATAAATCTAATCACTTCTTCATCTTGGGTATGTGATACCTGATGTAGATCTAACAATATGTTTGGATATGCATGATCTGATAAGAATTTAACCTTTACGAAAGGGAAAGTGTGATAAGCTGGATTTCTGGCTTAATTTTGAGGACGAAATATCTTCTAAGGTGTGTAGGATGTGATAGAGTGGACTTTTAAAATCCTCAAATGTCCAAAGATATAATTGAATTTATATGTTTGAGTTGGTTTGAGAGTTCCAAGTACTTTGGTAAAGTTTCATGGTTAATTATGTTGATATTAGTATTAAGATCCATAAGTTTATGCCTCTTTGAGGAATTTGTTTGATTGGTAATATAGTTGAGTTTTGGCATCAAAGTTGGATGTGATACAGCTTGGATGATGATAAAGCTTTGGTCAGAGTTTCCTGAGGTTTGGAAGTTCCTAGATGATGTAATTTAGGTTTGAAGTGGGATAAATGATTAACTTTTGATGCATCCATGAGAAAATCTTATAAATATATATAGTGTAATTTGTTAGTGAATGCCTTGTCACACCTTGGTCAAGAGAATGAGTGAAGTGGCTACTTTCCTTGGTGGGAACTACAGCCCATGGACTGTAGGTTAGATTGGAGACATGGCTATGTCGAGGCCCTTTATGGCCAGATCGGTGGGCTAAGGAGTTATTTCGTAACCCAGTTCATATAGATTGACATGGGAGGCAGTTCAGCTATTGCAGAATCAAGCCACCACGATCATCATTCGTGGGCAAATGTGTGACCGATCGTGGGACAACCTGGTCATGTTGAGAGGAGTTAGAAGTGGGATATGAACGAGAATAGAGGAGTTCATCTCATTAGTTCCCACTGTTCCCTCCAACACTTTCTGTAGGTAGAGCAGGGTAGAGAAGTGCAGGCTTCTGTGGAGCACGCTTGAAGCCTGAAGCAGCACAGAGGAAGCAGAGAGGAAGGTGTCATCATTACTTCTTGCTCAAGCCATAGTGGCGCTCGAGAACTAAGCTGACAGGCTCCGCGAGGAGGAGCCGCAATAGCAACAACCTGGAGACTGGAGGTGCAAGAAGGCCGTGCTGCAGGACAACATGGAGAGCTCGATGGTGCCGTCACCTGTAGTCTTTTGCTTCCCAAATTTCCTCGATGGAGCCATGGATGCGTCGGTGCCCTCTCTGCTTTGTGTAGAACCAAACCTTGCTCCCAATCCCCGAGAAGCAGATCGGAAGCATAGCCGGTGGCGACAAGCTTGATCGGGTTGCTAGCTCACCGGAAACGAGGCTTGCGGCAGCGCACTTTGGGGCTGAAGCTGTGCGATGGCGGTCGGGCGGGAGCGCACTGAGCAGGAGAGACCGGTCGTTGCCTTGCTGTGCGGCGACAGCTTTGTCCAGGAGTAGATCCCAGCGGCACTGGAGAAAGGAGATGCACGCACAGGAGGACTGGGTCCAGACTAGTGAACCAACCCTCAAACCCTAACCGGTCACCTGCCTCAAGTAAAGGGAAGCGCCCAGCCACGTGGCGGTGGCCGATTGGCCGATTGAGGTAAAATCCTTAGAAATACTCAGATCTTGCATAATTCGTAAAAAATAGAATGTTTATCAGAATAATGCAAACAAGGCATCGTTATTCTCAAAAAAATTAGTAGAACAATATGAAACCACCATATCAGTGTTTTGAAGCTTATATCTTAGTGATATTAGGCATGATGTAAAATGCTCTTTTCATGCCTAATAATATAATAAATGATTACCCAAAATTATGAAAATGCATCAGTGATCTGAAATACGATATAGTATTCAATAGATGTCAGATATGATCATGTTATGATACATAATCTTATAATTTGATTAATATGGCTAATTAAGGCTAATAACCCTATATTATATGTAATTAATGCATACATGCTCAATAAATGGTGAAATTTGTAGAGTAGGTTCATATCGCTAATCTGAAGCTGTGATGTAAGTCAGATATCTATTAGATGCATAAAATTCATGTTATATGAAGAACACTCTTAATACATGGTTTAAAAACCCAACTTAGGTTAATGATGTAACCTAAGGCTAATAAGCGCATAAAATACTATGGAAGATAATATTTAGATAATGAACCATAATATGGAAGATGACATCAGTAACATAAATCCCACATAGGGATGAAGATAAGACAACTAATAATGTATATAACATAATGAGATAAGCTAAACCCTAATGAACACGATTAGGGTTAAGATGAGATGTAAGATGATGAGAACCTGATGATAGTATATGGTCTTGTCTTTATCAAGGTTGACCAAGGATGTAGTTGACTCTTGGATATATGTGATTAAGTTTATCTCTTTGGAAGGTACGCCGTTACCTCTTACTTGGCTTATTTTGCAATATGCTTGTGTTATATAGTAGTAAAGACTTGGCATATGGTATTGATTGAAATGATTGTTCTTATATACTATGTTGTTTGAGCTTTTCATACTTATTATTATGAACACATCAAACATAATATATCTGTTCCATTATATGAAAGAACTAACTCTTTGGTAGTGTGCTTGGAAGTGACCTAACTCTTTGGTAGTGGTCACATTGTACATATGACCTAACTCTTTGGTAGTGGTCTGACCTAACTCTTTGGTAGTAGTCACCTTGTATAAATGATCTAACTCTTTGGTAGTGATCATAAAGGCCTTGGTATATAATGGAAAATAAGCTTAAAATATGTGTTCTCTTCTATGAAGGAATATCTTTATGCAAGTATATGCTTTCTTATATTCTTCTATTACTGCCAAGTATATTAGTTTTATCTTATTGCCAAGATATGATGAGAGGTATATAAAAAGACACGTAGGCGTACTCAGTACAATATTCATGAAATATTGTGCTGACGTGTACCGCTTGTAATCTTTTGTTTAGGTTGTGGTTATGCTTTGAAGATCCAGGATAGTGAGAGTTGTGTGGCGAGCTGATGTACAGGTGGACTTGTTGTCTTAAGATCCTGTTGTTTAGTGGTAGTACATGTACTTGTATAAGTTTGCTGTTCAATATGTAATATCAAATGTTGTAATAATTCATGTTGTAATTATATGTTGAATGGTGAACATGTGTTGTGGTTTTATTATTGTTCATGTGCATGTGCTACTGATGTATGTTCCTTCTGACTCCCTCGATTTTCTTCTTCTTATCCTGGTGTGGGATGTTTAAATTGGGATTCTCACTGAGGTGAGGGTTTCAATTTGGACATCACACATCAGATTAAGTTTTAGAAAATCCAGGGACGTCACAGGTGGTATCAGAGCATGAACAATAGCAAAGCCTGACATTTGCTCATTATGCAACTCAAAACTAAAGAACCTTGAACTTAATAATCTTTAGGGTTAGATTAGTCGTCTTTTAGAGACTAGATCTGACCTAGCCTCTAGGTTAGCACCTAGATGTCTGAGAACTAGGTCTAGACTAGTGATTGTGGTATAACAAGTCCTTAGATGTCGTTCTTTCCTTATAGTGCAGCGGTATGGGACGTTGCATTATTTGGAAATGACGTGCATCAAGGGAAGAGAAACCCTAGACATATGACGCTCGTTGTCTAGAGTAGCTACACTAGTTTACACCACGTTCTCACCCCTTTCCTTAGTTTTCATGGCACTTTGCTCTCTACTATGTGTGGGACACTCATTTTCAGGATTTGGTTTTTGATTCCAATTGGATCAAACCGTGATAGTTTTCTCTGACGCTTGTTTTATCGGAGAAAAACTATATAATATTGTATTATGTATATGCAAAAATGTGTCCCCACACATGTATGAGTAGGAGGTGGTCATGTAACCTAAGTGAAAGTGAATGACATCAGTCTAGACAAGAGTGTAGTTCTAGATTAGATGTCTATAGCCTTGTTGGAATATATGATAGATGAAATAAGTTTTGATGATACAATGTAAGTCTTATATAGATGACATAAGATGGTCTATGATGATCTATGTTTGTCTTTGAGGACTTAAGTTCAGTTTGATGATTTGAGATAAGTTTTTATGATGCAAGTATGCGTTCTTTTATGAGATGAGATAAGTTAAGTTAAGACAAGGTTGTGAGTCTACATGAGCCTCAAGCTCTTTTACAAAGGAGGACTCTAGTGTTGGGACCAGTTTTGGGGTGAGCTCAAGAGAGAGCAAAACCCACAGGGAGAAGGTCAGAGAACCTAGACTCCAAGATATGAGATTTATGAGATATGTGACATGATATGTCCTAAACTAGACTACTCCTGAGTGATTGAGATGAATTGTTTTATGCATGATTCCTATAGTCTTGCTGAACCCTAGATGTCCTTGGGAGTACCAAACCCTAGAGACAGAGAGAGGCTCGTTATATGTGTGCAAGTGAATATGAATATGAGTGCCTGCCATGTGGGTGAGGGAGAGAACCCAAGACCCTGGAGGAGGTAGCTATGTTAGTTTTTGGACGGCCTCATGCTCAGGTTGGTGGTTCCATGTAGGACTCTAGTGGTGTGTGTATAAGAGAGCTTTGGGTATGATGTTTCATGGTTAGAGACCTATGAAGAGTATGTCATAGCATGTTTTGGTTTGTGCCTATGTGGCTAGAGCTTGTGAAGCAATCACTAGTGCCAATGAGGTATACTTGAGAACCCTAGACGGAGAGGGAAAATATGGTTTGTACATATGAGATACTCATAGAGTTGAGTTATCTCAGAGAAACTGAGCATGACACTACCCTCATGATATGGGTAAGGATAACCTCAGTTGGACTAGATAAAGTTTTAATACATGTCTAATGAGCCACTTGTATAAGTTTGTTAGCACAACCGTGATATAATATACGTAAGATGTGATCTAATATCGAGATGTGATATATAGACATGATATGATGGAAACCTAGAGATGGTTTAATTGATATCAATGCATAAATGGTTAACCATATACATATATATTGATGATAATGTGAAATTGTTGGCTAATCTTTTGATGAAATCACTAGTAATGTTGCAAGTTATTATGAGAACTGAAATAAGATCATATGAATGAAACATGTTGCACAAGGTGTTAATCTTAGTGCTTAACAAAGATGGAAAATATAGTTTGACAGTTAACACAACATAATGCTTATAACACCTTGATATGATCTAGATGGATAATGTGGGTTAACTTTAGTTAACTCCCTCCTAAAAGGCATATGTCAATGATGAACATGTTCTAACAATGAGCTAAATAAAATGTTCATGACACCTCGATGTATGAGTTAATCTTATTTAACTCCTTTAGAACAAGGAATATGATGTGAGAACCCTAATGCATGGCTAAAGATAAGGAAGAAAATCTAACATATGAGATATGTAATGACATAACCTAAGCTTCTAAACCCTTGGTTGAGCCTTCTATGAAATGAGGTTTCATCCTAGATGCTCTTGAAACCTCCCAAGAGTGGTTTGGTTATGATATTGGAGCTTTGTCTTTGTGGATATGTTGCACATAGAATGGTTCCTACATGTGGATGAGAGCAAGATAAGGTTTTCCCTGGAAGTATGATTATGGCTTACTTTCGAGGATGAAAGTTCTTTTAAGATGTACATGATGTGATAAGCTGGATTTCTAGCTTAATTTCGAGGACGAAATGTCTTTTAAGGTGTGTAGGATGTGATAGAGTGGACTTTTAAAATCCTCAAATGTCCAAAGATATAATTGAATTTATATGTTTGAGTTGGTTTGAGAGTTCCAAGTACTTTGGTAAAGTTTCATGGTTAATTATGTTGATATTAGTATTAAGATCCATAAGTTTATGCCTCTTTGAGGAATTTGTTTGATTGGTAATATAGTTGAGTTTTGGCATCAAAGTTGGATGTGATACAGCTTGGATGATGATAAAGCTTTCGTCAGAGTTTCCTGAGGTTTGGAAGTTCCTAGATGATGTAATTTAGGTTTGAAGTGGGATAAATGATTAACTTTTGATGCATCCATGAGAAAAGCTTATAAATATATATAGTCTAATTTGTTAGTGAATGAATTGTCACACCTTGGTCAAGAGAACGAGTGAAGTGGCTGCTTTCCTTGGTGGGCACTGCAGCCCATGAACTGTAGGTTAGATTGGAGACATGGCTATGTCGAGGCCCTTTATGGCCAGATTGGTGGGCTAAGGAGTTATTTCGTAACTCAGTTCATATAGATAAACATGGGAGGCAGTTCAGCTGTTGCAGAATCAAGCCACTACGATCATCATTCGTGGGCAAATGTGTGACCGATCGTGGGACAGCCTGATCGTGTTGAGAGGAGTTCGAAGTGGGATATGAACGATAATAGAGGAGTTCATCTCATCAGTTCCCACTGCTCCCTCCAACACTTTCTGTAGGTAGAGCAGGGTAGAGAAGTGTAGGCTTCCGTGGAGCACGCTTGAAGCCTGAACCTGCACAGAGGAAGTGGAGAGGAAGGTGTCATCGTTACGTCTTGCTCAATCCACAGCGGTGCTCGAGAACTAAGCTGACAGGCTCCGCGAGGAGGAGCCGCAATAGCAGCAACCTGGAGACTGGAGGCGGCAAGAAGGCCGTGCTACAGGATGGCATGGAGAGCTCAATGGTGCCGTCACCTGTAGTCTTTTGCTTCCCAGATTTCCTTGATGGAGCCATGGATGCGTCGGCGCCCTCTCTGCTTTGTGCAGAACCAAACCTTGCTCCCAATCGCCGAGAAGCAGATCAGAATCATAGCCGGTGGCGGCAAGCTTGATCGGGTTGCTAGCTCATTGGAGATGAAGCTTGCGGCAGTGCACTTTGGGGCTGAAGCTGTGCGATGGCGGTTGGGCGGGAGCGCACTGAGCAAGAGAGACCGGTCGTTGCCTTGCTGTGCGGCGACGGCTTCATCCAGGAGCAGATCCGAGCGGCGCTGGAGAAAGGAGATGCACGCACAGGAGGATCGGGTCCAGACTAGTGAACCAACCCTCAAAACCAAACTGGCCGCTTGCCTCAAGTAAAGGGAAGTGCCCAACCACGTGGCGGTGGCCGATTGGCCGATTGAGGTAAAATCCTTAGAAATACTCAGATCTTGCATAATTCGTAGAAAATAGAATGTTTATCAGAAAAATGCAAACAAGGTATCGTTATTCTTAGAAAAATTAGTAGAACAATATGAAACCATCATATCCGTGTATTGAAGCTTATATCTTAGTGATATTAGGCAGGATGTAAAATGCTCTTTTCATGCCTAATAATATAATAAATGATTACCCAAAATTATGAAAATGCATCAGTGATATGAAATACGATATAGTATTCAATAGATGTCAGATATGATCATGTTATGATACATAATCTTATAATTTTATTAATATGGCTAATTAAGGCTAATAACCCTATATTATATGTAATTAATGCATACACGCTCAATAAATGGTGAAATTTGCAGAGTAGGTTCATATCGCTAATCTGAAGCTGAGATGTAAGTCAAATATCTATTAGATGCATAAAATTCATGTTATATGAAGAACACTCTTAATATATGGTTTAAAAACCCAACTTAGGTTAATGATGTAACCTAAGGCTAATAAGCACATAAAATACTATGGAAGATAATATTTAGATAATGAACCATAATATGGAAGATGACATCAGTAACATAAATCCCACATAGGGATGAAGATAAGACAAGTAATAATGTATATAACATAATGAGATAAAATAAACCCTAATGAACACGATTAGGGTTAAGATGAGATGTAAGATGATGAGAACCTGTTGATAGTATATGGTCTTGTCTTTATCAGGGTTGACCAAGGATGTAGTTGACTCTTGGATATATGTGATTAAGTTTATCTCTTTGGAAGGTGCGCCATTACCTCTTACTTGGCTTATTATGCAATATGCTTGTGTTATATAGTAGTAAAGACTTGGCATATGGTATTGATTGAAATGATTGTTCTTATATACTATGTTGTTTGAGCTTTTCATACTTATTGTTATGAACACATCAAACATAATATATTTGTTCCATTATATGAAAGCACTAACTCTTTGGTAGTGTGCTTGGAAGTGACCTAACTCTTTGGTAGTGTTCACATTGTACATATGACCTAACTCTTTGGTAGTGGTCTGACCTAACTCTTTGGTAGTGGTCACCTTGTACAAATGATCTAACTCTTTGGTAGTGATCATAAAGGCCTTGGTATATAATGGAAAATAAGCTTAAAATATGTGTTCTCTTCTATGAAGGAATATCTTTATGCAAGTATATGCTTTTCTTATATTCTTCTGTTACTGCCAAGTATATTAGTTTTATCTTATTGCCAAGATATGATGAGAGGTATATAAAAAGACACGTAGGCGTACTCAGTACAATATTCATGAAATATTGTGCTGACGTGTACCGCTTGTAATCTTTTGTTTAGGTTGTGGTTATGCTTTGAAGATCCATGATAGTGAGAGTTGTGTGGTGAGCTGATGTACAGGTGGACCTGTTGTCTTAAGATCCTGTTGTTTAGTGGTAGTACATGTACTTGTATAAGTTTGCTGTTCAATATGTAATATCAAATGTTGTAATAATTCATGTTGTAATTATATGTTGAATGGTGAACATGTGTTGTGGTTTTATTATTGTTCATGTGCATGTGCTACTGATGTATGTTCCTTCTGACTCCCTCGATTTTCTTCTTCTTATCCTGGTGTGGGATGTTTAAATTGGGATTCTCGCTGAGGTGAGGGTTTCAATTTGGATGTCACACATCAGATTAAGTTTTAGAAAATCTGGGGACGTCACAGAAAGGATGGACTATGTGGAGTAAGAGTTGCTACAATTTCAGTCTAAATTTAGAATTTATCTTATCCCACAGAGCATGTAATATAGTTAGATGAACTACTATTTGATTTTGCCAATAATAGAAACATTTTACTTTCTACATCTCGTATGGACAAGGATGATTATGAATAAAGAGTACTTAATGTTCTATTTCAGAGATGTAATCTTATATGGAAATGTCTTATGATCTTTATACGATCTAAAGATAAAAGTTTCATAACATAAATACTAAAAGATTATAATTTGATAACTCAAATAATTAATATCTATAACATTGTCATCTAGACCGCATATATGAGAAATGCATGTCTAGAATCCAAGATGATGTTTATCTAGACTCTTTTAGTTATTGAATCGATAATGGACATGCAAGTCTTATTTATGAATAATATGACAAGTGAACTCTCACTAGGAGTGGTGGGAGAATAAGAATTCTATTAGGACTTGTACATAATGATGTACAAAGACCTACATAATAAAAGCTAGATATTTATACTTCATTTTATTTACTGATGATATGATGATTTGTATTTAGTGAAATACAAACATGAATCTCTTGAAATGTTCAAGGAGATCATGTATGAGGTACATAATTTTGATAAAAGTATTAAGATACTTTGATATGATCAATGTTGAAGTACTTTAATAGTCTGAGGACCATCTAGAAGGACAGTGGTAGTGTATCACATTCAACTCCACCTAAAACATGATGATGTATCAGAAAGAAGGAATCATAACTTGATGTGATTATCATCTAATCTAATCTTATAATTTCCTTTTAGACACATTCTTTACACTAAAATAATGTACAGTCCAAAAATGGTTTGCATGATATATGAGATATGACATGGGAAAGGTCTCGATATGTCTTAAGGATTGAGACTTATATAAAGAAAGTAGTTTCTTGAAAAGGTTTATCCACAAATCATAAAATATTCATTTCTTGAACACTATCTTTAATCCCAATCTAACAACAAAAGTGATTGTTACAAGGGTAGATGAGTTCCAAAAGAATCAGTGAGAGTAAAGTAGAACTCAAAAAGTTCGAGGTCAATAAGGTATACAATGGGAACAAGAAGAATCAGAAATAGTTGTGGAATATCAAATTCCCTAAGTAAAACAAGACTCATGGTTCTAGTAGAACACCTCACGAGATAAAAGGATGATGATATCTTATAACTCAGAATGGTGATGAGTTGTTCATAGGATGATGAGCCAACAATCAACTAGAAACTATCAAGGGACCAGAATCTGGGAAATGGTTTAAGGCCATTATATCCAAAATGAAATCTATGTACACTGACAAGGTATGACCTTGATAGTAGCACCTAAAGGGGTAAAAACCATACGGTGCAGTTGGGTTTTCATTCAAAAAAACATCATGGATAACTTAAAAGGACAGTTTGGCTGCAAAGGTTTTCAAATCAGTTCAAGGCATTAAACATGATGAAATTCCTACACCAATTGTCATGCTTGTTGTTGCAGCTTATATAGACTATGAGATTCGTCATATGAAGATTAAAACCACATTCCTAAATAGGAATATCTGGTATGTGATATAGCCTAAAGGTTTTATAAATCCATTAATGCAAATAAAGTCTATAAGCTACAAAGTTCAATCTAGAGGTTGAAACTATATATATATATATATCCACATAGTGATGGGGAATAACATTCTAATATTATAAGTATTGAAACCCAACATGGAAAAATATTTTCAAAAAGAAGGATTAGATGATACATCCTGTGTGATAGGAATTGAGATCTATAGACATAGTTCTACAAAGTTTCATGACCTAAATGTGAGTATAAATATAAGTAAGATGTTGAAAAGGTTCAACATGAAGGATTTAATGAGAGAGAATCTATCCATGGTATATGGTGTAATGACCCATTTTCAAATTAGTCATCTAATTAGAGTTTGCTTAATTAAGTTGATCATTGTTTAAACCTTGATTAATGATGATAGTTAAGTTTTGATGTTTTAAATACAACAAGAAGGTTTAATCATACTTTGATTCACATAATTGGGGTTAAGATTTAGAAACCCTAATCGGCCCAAATTAGGGTTTTGATGACATATGAATACATAATTTGATAAGTACAGTGTCTCACTAAATGATTTTTAGTATTTTATAAGTAACTTTGATTTAATTCAAATTTGGAAAAAATTTGGATATGTGAATGTGAACACTATTAAAAAATATTAGAATTTTTGAAGAATGTTTTGACCTATTTATCGGTCAAGTTTCAAACTCGACTGACCATATTTTCAGATTGATATAGTAGTGTGGTAATTGAATTTTATATTTGTATTGGTATATCCAATTGATCTCAAATTTTAACTGTAGTTGGTAAACTCAATTATAGACATTATATTAAATTTTTATTATTTTTGGATGATGTTTGATCTCTACAGAGAGGGGTGTCGGTCGAGTTCTGTGAAGGACAAACTCGACCGACCATACTGCAGACTACAATATAGCAGTGTAGTATTTGATTTTTAGTTATTTATTGGTAAATCCAAATAATCTAAAATTTTTAATGTTTCTTAAATACTCGATTTCAGACATTGTATTAAATTTATAATTTTTTATTGAGTTTTGAGTTCTAAAAAGTGTGGTGTCGGTCAAGTTTATAACTCAGCCGACCAACTAGTCTGAGCAAAATAAAAATATAATGAAGGGCTTGTTTGCAATTGTTCTAAGTACCCCAGTTCATCTATATGACTAACCTAACACATAAGGAGCTCTCATAACGCGTCATTCCTATCAAATAAATGAAATTCTTGAGAGTGAGGAGAGCTAGGGTTTTGAGAAGAGAAAGTGGTGGAGATGTTGACCTAGGATTTCGCTATCCAAGATACGATGAAATCAAGTAAGTTTAGCTTCTTTGCATAGCATTCTATGGTGAATCTTCTCTCACATGTCAAGATTCCATCCCTCCTCTGATTTGATTCAAAATCACATCAAATCTCCCCCTTTTCTCACTCTTTCTCTTATAATCCCCATTTCTAGGGTTTTCGAGTTGAGAGGAGAAAAAATTGGATTCATTTGCTAGAGTTTGATTGGGTTTCTAAAAATTCAGAGGTTGACCTCCATTTTTAAGGTTCTTGTCACCTGAGGTGAGTGTTTTTCTCCCTCCTAATCTTTGTATTCATGTTGAAAGCCTAATTCTATCTGGCTAAAATAATCAGAAACCTTGTTTGTACATGTATGCGATTGGATTTTATTTGGGAAAGATATTGGGGGATCCAATTCTACTATTTTTTATTATTTCCCATTGATTGGAACTTGATTAGTTCTTGATATATTGATTGAGGATCCATGGGTTTTCTTATGGGTAGATGACTATGCTATTTCATGTGAAATTTGTCTAAAAATCAGCGCAATGGCCGATATGCTTGGAATTGAATTGACATGTATAAAATCATATTTGAATTGTACTAGATTGTATAATACAAGTGTATTGTTGAATGTTAATGTAATTGAATGACCACATATCCTGATTAGGATTTGTGTTGAGGAAGTGAATCAAATGAGTCAATTAATCAATGTATACTTGTGATTGATGAATGAAATGTGTGAAAATGGAAACTAGGGTTTCCATGTTTGTGAATAACCCTAATGAACCCTTGAGTCATGATTGGATTACTGAATGATATGATTCTTATGATATGTTGAACTAAGGAATGACTTCTTGAAAACCCTAAAAGTTTATTATTAAGATGATTATGAGTGATAAATCTAGAACTTGTATATGATGTTGTAAATGTGATCAAATGCTGAAGTTGAAAGTATTAATACATCAATTGAATACGGTAAGTCTTACTAATATCATCTAAGTCTAATGGATTTGTTTTAGTATAATAAAGAATGATCATTGTTGATTATGGGAATGACATTAGAAGTCAATGGCATGGTAGAATTATCTAAATATACGAAATGACATGAAGAAAAAAATGTATTGATGGTGTTGGCAAGTTAAAGATGAAACTAATGAAGCTATTATGATGAAGTCTTTAATCCTTTGTTTTAATTACATGTGACTTAAGCCAAATTGAATGAAACATACTAAAACTAGACTTTGATGGATATCAATGAAAAGAGAAGTATTGTATATCAAGTGAGTAAAAAATGATTGGTTCCATTATCTTAATGAACATGGCATGAAAGAAGTTGAGATTAATGAATACGATTTGAAGGAAAAAGATGAGAATTAGTAGAAGAATTTAAGAAACAAACTCTAACCCTAAAATGTTGAGCTAGATGGTGCTAATGAATAGCAATCTCAAATGAGGGATTAATGAATGTACATAATTGTAGTTTAATTCAATTAAAATATGAGGTTCAAGCATTTGAATTTATTTACAAGAATGTGTTCTTGTATTGTGATTGTTTGATAGAATACTTGTACTATGAGAATGAACTGTTTTGATGGAATTCAAATGATAATCAACATGTGTTGATTAGTAACCCCATATGAAGAATGTGAAATAAAAGAAGAAGAGAACTAAGTTTTTTATGCATGTATTTGCATGAAATTTATTTGCATCTATTGAGATTGGATGGAACAAGCATATGTTGTATGATAAATCTATTCTGAATATGATGAATGATAAATGATGTATATATGTTTTTACTATTGCTAGTTCTAATTCCTCTGCTAATATTTGTTAAGAAATGTGCTATATAATGAACTGATAAGGAATATGTTGAAATTGAATTTAATATGCACTACTTACATTTTGAGAAACCTTGATAAGGGTTAATGCTGGACAATAAGATTACCTCTAGGGCTGAAAGCCCACTGATGATGATAAAACCCTGATGGAGTAAATTCTGGACAATAAAGATTATGTCTCGGACTGAAAGCCCACTATTGATGATTGCTATGAGATGAAGTAGAAGATAGAAATAATCATATGTATTTCAATATACAGATTTATTATGCTTCTTGCTTTGATCATTGTCCTTATTGATAAACTTAATCTATTTCATGTTATTCTACTTACGCGAGAATACATAGATATGATATATGATATTTTGAATTCTTTTCAGATGAGTAAAAGAGATTAATAATAATTGAAATGATGGAACATCTAGTTAGGTGTCCCGAAAACCGTGAGTTTCCCTTGAGGACCACACTAGGGAAACAAAACGAATCTCCTTATAGTAATCGATGAATCATGAGAAGGATTTCCAGAGTGTGGATCGAGACCTTGAAGGTTAGACCACCAGGATTTAGGAGTGAGTCATATGAAGTGGCTCTGGCCCTAAATCCTTGCTGTGAAAGTCTATGTCCAGATGGAATAGACTCTGTTGAAATAAAATATGTGAAATGTGAACATATGTGAAATGCTGTGATATGTGATATACTGCTTTGCTGGTTCCTATCTTGTATACCCAAGATGAGGATGTGAGCTTATTTAGGCAACCCTGAGGTGGCCAGGGTCTGTTGTTGATATCTTAGGGTGGTCTGCTAAACCCTAAGATAGTGACGGTGAGTCGTTGACCCGAGAATCAGGAGTGGCGACTTCTACTTGGTGAGGTATAAGCCAAGTAGTTCAGGGCAAATGAATAAAAGATGATAAGCCGTGTAGAACATGATTTGAATGGTTGTTACATTCCTTGTACTTCTACTTGATGATTTGTTAACATTGATTATGCTTCTTGTTGAGAAAAGTAATCATGTTGATATGGACATTTTCTATTTCATTTTATGATATGTCATGTTGACAAGTTATAAATGATGGTATTCATATCCATTTTGAATATGAGTTGGATTTCTTGCTATTTAATAGTGTTGTTTGGTAGATGTGTATTATGTGTACTTCAACTTCAGGACTGTAGGATGTGTTCCTGGTCCGGCTGGTGGAGTGTCAGAAAGAAAATGTTATTGTTATGTATTGATTCAAAATACTTAGAACTTGACTTATTTCTCATGCAGTAGGGTTCTTAATTTGAACTAAGAAGTATCTGTTGATTTGTTCATAGAAATGCTCTAAACAATTATTTCAAAGTTAAAATTGGTTTAAGTGATTACCGTATCTATTGGATTAGATTACCATTGTAAGATAGATTTGACTTATGATAGAACTATCTGCTAGACTTTTTAATATATGGACGTTTCTTTTGAGTTTATTATACTTAATTTGATGTTGATGCATATACCTAGCTTGAGTGGGAGGTATGCACTCACTGGGGCTCTATATAAGTGTCATGAGGTTGTTTCAAATGTTTTTAGGTATAATGCTATCCCGCGGAGAGGTCATGATAAAGAAGATATAAATAACATAATCTAGATAGATCAGAATGTCCCTGTACTCTCTCTTTCCCAGGATGGGTTGTAGACTATGTTTGTTCATCATTGTACATATATCTGATGTAAACTGAACTACATATGAGAACAATATTTGATTCTGGTTTTAATGGAGTTGAATAAGATTTGTGATATCTAAAATGTGATGTCCTTGATGTGACATTGATTTATGAATTTGTGAAGAAAGAAAAAAGAAAAAAAATATCTATGTTTTTCGTATATTATTTATTCACCTTTATTGAGAATTCATTGTTTTATTTCATAATCTGGGTTTAGGTTTTGGGATTATCTCTAATGGTTTGTATTTATGCTGATCAAAAGAGTGGGTCCTGAAAATGTGGTATTAGAACCTAGGATATATGAGTCTATAGGGACAATATGATCTATGACTAAATGATAATGTGGATGTTGAATATAACCTGAATGATGTGCATACTGACTGAATTTAGTATCCAGATACTTTGGTCAAGTATTTGGGTATTGAGCTAAGCTAGTATGGAACTGCCAACTGTACTTCTTCTGGATGCCCTGACCAAGTATCTAGATGAACATAGTTTTTTTTTTGGAAATAGAAGATGAACATAGTTTGGTAGTATAATAAGATGCATAAAAAAAGAATGGTGATAAAATGGTGAAAGGGAAAAGGATTTTATAATTCAATATGGAACCTATGGAAAATATGAAATTTCATATAAGAAAGATGAAAGCTTAATGGATTATGCTTACAATCTCTAATGAGTTTGAATTTGAGTATGAAATCTAAAATTGTGAGAAAAACATATGAACTAAGATGCACACTAGATGATTTTCTTCATTAAGGAAATTGATGAATGCAAATGATAATACATGAATGAGTCATAATATTATCCATGAGATACACAATCAAAAATTTAAAAGGATGAGAAAGGTGATGTGAATCAGATATTGATAAATGACGTATTACTAATATCTTTGAAGTAAGTGTTTGTAATACTCAAGGAGAGATATGATGATGATAAGGGATGAAATATCCATTAAATGCAAAAAATGTCATATGAAAGAAAGATAAAATGAAAGTCTTTATAATTTGATGTCCAGAAAGGTGAACGATTAGATGATATGATATTCTTTTGTATCTTTTCTTAGATTTTGAGACAAAATCCTAAAAGGAGGAGAGAATTTGTAATGATCTGTTTTCAAATTAGTCATCTAATTAGGGTTTACTTGGATGATTGTATGCTTAATTAAGTTGATCATTATTTAAACCTTGATTAATGATGGTAGTTAAGTTTTTATGTTATAAATACAATGAAAAGGTTTAATCATACTTTGATTCACATAATTGGGGTTAAGATTTGCAAACCCTAATCGGCCCAAATTAGGGTTTTGATGACATATGAATACATAATTTGATAAGTATAGTGTCTCACTAAATGATTTTTAGTATTTTATGTATAACTCTGATTTAATTTAAATTTGGATGTAATTTGTATATCTTAAATATGAACACTATTGAAAATATCATAATTTTTGAAGAATGTTCTCACCTGTTTATCGGTCGAGTTTCAAACTCGACCAACCATATATTTAGATTGATATAGCAGTATGGTAATTGAATTTTATATTTTTATTGGTATATCCAATCGATCTCTAATTTTAACTGTAGTTGGAAAACTCAATTATAGACATTATATTAAATTTAATAATTTTTGGATGATGTTTGATCTCTACAGAGAGGGGTGTTGGTCGAGTTCTGTGAAGGACAAACTCGACCGACCATGCTACAGACTACAATATAGCACTTTAGTAGTTGATTTTTAATTATTTATTAGTAACTTCAAATGATCTAATTTTTTTACTATTTATTATAAACTAGATTTCAGACATTGGGTTAAAGTTTCATAATTTTGGGATGATTTTTGAGTTCTAAAAAGTGTGGTGTCGGCCAAGTTTATAACTCAGCCGACCAATCACTCTGAGCAAAATAAAAATATTATGAAGGGCTTGTTTGAAATTGTTCTAAGCACCTCAATTCATCTATATTACTAACCTAACACACAAGGAGATCTTATAACTCATCATTCCTATCAAAGAAATGAAATTCTTGAGAGAGATGAGAGCTAGGGTTTTGAGAAGATAAAGTGGTGGAGATGTTGACCTAGGGTTTCTCTATCCAAGATATGATGAAATCAAGTAAGTTTAGCTTATTTGCATAGCATTTCATTGTGAATCTTCTCTCACATGTCAAGATTCCATCCCTCCTCTTATTTGATTCAAAATCACATCAAATCTCTCCCTTTTCTAACTCTTTCTCTTCTAATCCCCATTTCTAGGGTTTCCAAGTTGAGAGGAGAAAGAATTGGATTCATTTGCTAGAGTTTGATTGGGTTTCCTAAAATTCAGAGGTTGACCTCCATTTTTAAGGTGCTTATCACCTGAGGTGAGTGTTTTTCTCCCTCCTAAGCTTTGTATTCATGTTGAAGGCCTAATTCCATCTTGCTAAAATAATCAGAAACCTTGTTTGTACATGTATGTGATTGGATTGGATTTGGGAAAGATATTGGGGGATCCAATTCTACTATTTTTTATTATTTCCCATTGATTGTAACTTGATTAGTTCCTGATATATTGATTGAGGATCCATGGGTTTTCTTATGGGTAGATGACTATGCTATTTCATGTGAATTTTGTGTAAAAATCAACACAATGACCGATATGCTTGGAATTGAATTGACATGTATAAAATCATATTTGAATTGTACTAGATTGTATTATACAAGTGTATTGTTGAATGTTAATGGAATTGAATGACCACATATCCTGATTAGGATTTGTGTTGAGGATGTGAATAAAATGAGTCAATTAATCAATGTATACTTGTGATTGATGAATGAAATGTGTGGAAATGGAAACTTGGGTTTCCATGTTTGTGAATAACCCTAATGAACCCTTGATTCATGATTGGATTACTGAATGATATGATTCTTATGATATGTTGAACTAAGGAATGACTTATTAAAAACCCTAAAAGTTTATTATTAAGACGATTATGAGTGATAAAGCTAGAACTTGTATATGATGTTGTAATTGTGATCAAATGCTAAAGTTGAAAGTATTAATACATCAATTGAATATGATGAGTCTTATTAATATCATCTAGGTCTAATTCATTTGTTTTAGTATAATAAAGAATGATCATTGTTGATTTTGGGAATGACATTAGAAGTCAATGGCATGGTACACTTATCTAAATATAAGAAATGATATGAAGAAAAAATGTATTGATGGTGATGGCAAGTTAAAGATGAAACTAATGAAGTTATTATGATGAAGTCTTTAATCCTTTGTTTTAATTACATGTGAATAAAGCCAAATTGAATGAAACATACTAAAACTAGACTTTGATGGATATCAATGAAAAGAGAAGTATTGTATATCAAGTGAGTAAAAAATGATTGGTTCTAGTAATTTAATGAACATGTCATGAGAGAAGTTGATATTAATGAATATGATTTGATGGAAAAAGATGAGAATTAGTAGGTGAATTTAAGAAACAAACTCTAACCCTAAAATATTGAGCTAGATGGTGCTAATGAATAACAATCTCAAATGAGGGATTAAGGGATGTACATAATTGTAGTTTAATTCAATTAAAAGATGATGTTCAAGCATTTGAATTGATTTACAAGAATGTGTTCTTGTATTGTGATTATTTGATAGAATACATGTACTATGAGAATGAACTATTTTAATGAAATTCAAATGATAATCAACATGTGTTGATTAGTAACCCCGTATGAAGAATGTGAAATAAAAGAAGAATAGAACTGAGTTTGTTATGCATGTATCTGCATGAAATTTATTTGCATCTATTGAGATTGGATGGAACAAGCATATGTTGTATGATAAATCTATTCTGAATATGATGAATGATACATGATGTCTATATGCTTTTACTATTGCTAGTTCTAATGTCTCTACTAATATTTGTTAAGAACTGTGATATACAATGAACTAATAAGGAATATGTTGAAATTGAATTTAATATGCACTCCTTACATTTTGAGAAATCCTAATAAGGGTAAATGCTGGACAATAAGATTATGTCTAGGGCTGAAAGCCCACTGATAATGATAAAACCTTGATGGAGTAAATTCTGGACAATAAGATTATGTCTCGGGCTGAAAGCCCACTTTTGATGATTTCTATGAGATGAAGTTGAAGATAGAAATAATCATACGTGTTGCAATATATAGATTTATTGTGCTTCTTGCTTTGATCATTGTCCTTATTGATAAATTTATTCTGTTTCATGTTATTCTAGTTACGCGAGAATACATAGATATGATATATGATGTTTTGAATTCTTTTAATATGAGTAAAAGAGATTAATAATAAGTGAAATGATGGAACATCTAGTTAGGTACCATGAACACCATGAGTTTCCCCCGAGGACCACACTGGGCAAACAAAATGGATCTCCTTGTAGTAATTGATGAATTATGAGAATGATTTCCAGAGTGTGGATTGAGACCTCAAAGGTTAGACCACCAGGATTTACGAGTGAGTCATCTGGAGTGGCTCTGGCCCTAAATCCTTACTGTGAAAGTCTATGTCCAGATGGAATAGACTCTGTTGAAATGAAATATGTGAAATGTGAAAATATATGAAACGAAATGATATGTGATATACTGCTTTGTTGGTTTCTATCTTGTGTACCCGACATGAGGACCTGAGCCTCTTTAGGCAACCCTGAGGTGGCCAGGGTTTGTTGTTGATATCTTAGGGTGGCTGACTAAACCTTAAGATAGTAACAGTGAGTCATTAAAATGAGAATCAGGTGTGGTGACTTCTACTTGGTGAGGTACAAGCCAAGTAGTTTTAGGACAAATGAATAAAAGATGATAAGCCGTGTAGAACATGATTTGAATGGTTGTTACATTCCTTGTACTGCTGCTTGATGATTTGTTATTGTTGATTATGCTTCTTGTTGAGAAAAGTAATCATGTTGATATGGACATTTTCTATTTCATATTATGATATGTCATGTTGACAAGTTATAAATGATGATATTCATATCCATTTTGAATATGAGTTGGATTGCTTGCTATTTGATAGTATTGTTTGGTAGATGTGTATTATGTGTACTTCAGCTTCAGGACTGCATGATGTGTTCCTGGTCTGGCTGGTGGAGTGTCACAAAGAAAATGTTATTGTTATGTATTGATTCAAAATGCTTAGAACTTGACTTATTTCTCATGCAGTTGGGTTCTTAATTTGGACTAAGAAATATTTGTTGATTTGTTCATAGACATGCTATAAAAAGCTATTTCAAAGTTAAAATTGGTTTAAGTGATTATTGTATCTGTTTGATTAGATTACCATTGTAAGATAGATTTTACTTATTATCGAACTATCTTCTAGACTTTTTAATATCTGCATGTTTCTTTTGAGTTTATTATACTTCATCTGATGCTGATGCATGTACCTAGCTTGAGTGGGAGGTATCCACTCATTGGGGCTCTATATGAGTCTCATGAGGTTATTTCAAATGTTTTTAGGTATAATTCTATCCAGCGAAGAGGTCATGACAAAGAAGATATAAATAGCATAATCTAGATAGATTAGAATGTCCCTGTACTCTCTCTTTCACGGGATTGGTTATAGACTAAGTTTGTTCATCATTGTACATGTATCTGATGTTAACTGAACAACATATGAGAACAAGATTTGATTCTATTTTTAATGGAGTTGAATAAGATTTTTGATATCTAAAATGCAATGTCCTTGATGTGACATTGATTTATGAATTTGTGAAGAAAGAAAAAGGAAATTTTTTTTGTGTTTTTCATATATTGTTTATTCACCTTTGTCAAGAATTCATTATTTAATTTCATAATCTGGGTTTAGGTTTTGGGATTATCTCTAATGGTTGGTATTTATGTTGATCAAATGAGTGGGTCTTGATATATGGGATTAGTCTCTCAAGAACCCTATGTTCTGAATCTTATGAAGAATGGAAAAAAGTAACTTCTAGTAAAAGAATGGCTTGCAGTGCTCCCGTCCGGGCGATTGGAGAGGCGATCGGAGGCACGACGGACCTTTGCCGGCCGCGACCCTGGTCAGATCTGAGAAGGAGGGAGAGAGAAATGAATGCAAATCTGAACAACGGTGAGGCAGACTCTTTAGATCAAGCAGAAAAGCCTCGTAATTGGGAAAGCACCAAGCCGAGAAGAAGCAGATACGCTACAGATCTGGAGAAAGTCGATGTTATCCTTTTGGATGGGAAGGTAGTTTACCCGAGAAGTGAGGCTGTGGAGAATGCTAGTAAATGGAGCAATTGTCTTCTAGGTTATGTGGTTGATTTCCGTCCTCATATCCCCTTTCTAACGAACCATTTCAGTAATATTTGGGGCGTCAATGGCTATTTTGAAGTGTTCAATAGAGGCAAGGGCTTCTTTTTGATCAGATTTGAATTGTCAGAGGACCTGGAAAGTGTGCTTAAAGGGGACTAGTATGTTATGGATAGGCGTGTCGTTCTCAAGAAATGGCAGCCGGGCGAGAAACAAGTTAAGACACTGTTGTTGGATGTTCTAGTTTGGATCAATCTGAAGGAAGTTCCTATTGATTTATGGGATCAAAAGATGTTCAGCAGGATTGGCTCCGTCCTGGGTATACCAATAAGAATGGATGAATCGACTCTGAATCTTCAAAGGTTAGATGTGGCGCGAATTCAGGTTCTGATGAGTAGAAATGCGAAGTTCCCAGATGAGGTTATTTTGAAAGATGAATGCGGGAATGAACATCGCATAGTGATTGAATATGAATGGGTTCCTTATGTCTATGGAAAGTATGGGTATTTAGGGCATGATGAATGTTCTATGCAAAAAAATTCATTTGGTCGAAGGAATAGAGGACGTCAGAGTGAGAAGATCTGGGAAGTCAAGAAGAAGAACGCTGATATTGCATTTGACAAAATGCCATATAAGTATACAAGTGCTGCTGATAAATTTATACTGGAGGAAATTGAAGATATTGAAGAGATAAGAAAAGGAAATGCTAGTAATTACCCCATTGAAGTCATAATTGAAGACGAATTATTATCTGAACAGGTTAATGCGGAAATTTCTGGTGGGCATCCTGAAGAAGACCGAGTAGAGAAGAATGGTGGAGATGTTATTAGCTGTAATAGTAATACCGCTACTGCCACGAGAGATGGAAATATCCCTGGCACACCTTCCTCTATTATTGTTTTTTCCAGTATTTCACCTCTTAGTGAAGGTAGTTCGCAAGCTTCATCGAATTCAGTCAGCTATGACAGAAGAAAATGCAAGGTGAAGGAGCCTCCCAAATGTCAAGGGAAACTAAATGTCAATGTGAGATTGGGAAATCTTCAATCTGCCCCGACTCTAAGGGAATTGAATCTAATTTCTACAGAAACTGAGGCTGACAGTGAAACATCTGATGGTCTCAAATGACTCTTCAGTGTACTATCTCCTCTTGGAACGTTAGAGGAATTAGTAATAAGATCCTAAGCGTTCAAGAGGAGATGAAAAGGGCAAACTGTGATGTGTTTGTCCTGGTAGAAACGAAGCTAAGAAGAAATAAATTGGAAAAGTCGATGGAAAGACACTTTGCTGATTATAAATGGATCTCTAATAGTGCGTCTCATGCCCTTGGTTGTATTATTGTGTTGTGGAAGAATGACAACTACACTATTACTAAGTTTTCTGAATCTGATCAAACTTTGCATTTTTTACTTGAGAAAGATGATGTGATTCTGAATATTACTGCCGTTTATGGTCATAATGGCGATTATGATAGAGAAGGGCTGTGGTCTGACTTGGAGCACTGTAATAATTCTACTTCTGGTCCTTGGGTTATTATTGGAGATTTTAATAGTGTTCGGAGGAATGATGAAAAAATTGGTATCCTTCCCCCCACTAAGAAGTCTATGGAAGATTTTAACAATTTTATGATGATCAGTGGTCTTATAGATATGAATCTTGTTGGTCCTCTCTATACTTGGAAAAACAACCAAGATGGTGACAAGTTTATAGCTACTAAAATCGACAGAGTTTTGTACAACCAAGACTTTCAAGCTGGCTTTGATGAATTCCATGGTGAGACCATTTCTAATACTATCAGTGATCACTGTAGGATCTCCCTGACGATTGGTGAACCTATTAAAAGAAAATCCCCCTTTAGGTTTATTAACAATTGGGCTAATCATAAAGATTTTGAAAAGATTCTGAAAGAGAGTTGGAAGATTGAAGTCCAAGGTTATGCTATGTTTAGACTCTTTAGGAAGCTGGAACACTTGAAAATTAGGCTTAAAGAGTGGAATAGGGCTAGCTTTGGGAATGTGTTTGATAAAGTTGCTGAAACTAAGTTTAAAGCTCTTGAAGCTCAGAAGAATTCTGACATGAATCCTGAGGATGAAATACTTAGGTTGTTAGCTAACGTTCTGAGGAAAGAAGCACATGATGCTTCCATCAGAGAAGAAGCTCTGTATAGACAAAAGTGTGGGGTTAATTGGTTGAAGGAAGGGAATTTAAATACCAAGTATTTCTATTCTTCTATGAAAACTAGACGGAGTAGGAACACCATTAAAATTCTCAATGTTGATGGTGATATTGTTAGGGAAAGTCAAATGATTAAGGATGCCATTGCTGATCATTATGAGAACATTTTCTGTAGTTTGAATATTGGAGGAGTGTGGAAAAGGGATTGGAAAGGTGCTAAGATCAATAAAAATCAGAATGACCTTCTTACTAGAGCCGTTACTAGGAAGGAGTTGGATGATGTAGTCTCTAATCTGAGTGAAGATAAAAGTCTCGGCCCTGATGGTTTTAATGGCTATTTTTATAAGAATGCTTGGAAAGTCATTGGCGATGATGTGTTTGAAGCTGTTAAGGAGTTTTTTATGAACAGTATGCTACTGAAGGAAGCTAATAGAACTTACATCACTCTTTTTCCCAAAGGAGATGATAAGTCCCTGATCACTAATTGGCGGCCTATTTCTCTTTGTAATGTATTTTACAAACTTATATCTAAGATTCTTGCTAACAGGATGCAGAGTTGTATTTCTTCCATCATTGATAAAAATTAATGTGCTTTCATTAAAGGGAGGAGCATCAAGGAGGCTATTATTCTTTCAAATGAGATCATGAATGATGTGATTAAGAAAAGTGGCAAGAATATGTGTGTCCAAGTTGACATCTCGAAGGCATATGACTCTGTGAATTGGAAGTTTTTGTTTTCTGTGATGAGAAGAATGGGCTTCTCGTGTAAATGGATTAGGTGGATTGAAGTTATTTTCAGTACTACCTCTTATCAAATTCTAGTGAATGGTGAGGTAACCAGAAACATTTTACCTCTGAATGGAGTTAGACAAGGCGATCCTATTGCTCCCTACCTCTTCACTATAGCTATGCAGGGTCTGTCTGATATGATAAAGAATGATTCCAACTATGCCCCGATCCAAGTGTCTAAGAGTATGAGATGATCCCACCTTATTTTTGCAGATGACCTTATGATGTTTTCCAAAGCTGGCAAAGATAAGGCTGAGAATATGAGATCCCTGCTTGACAATTTTGCATCCTTGTCTGGTTTATGCATCAATAAAAACAAGAGTATGATTCTTATGAACCCTACTAAAGATGTAGATGATATTTCTAATATCTTGGGTGTAAAGATTGGTAAGTTAGAGGATGCCAAATATCTTGGTCTTCCTATTTTTCCTGGCAAGCTTCATAAGAATTATTGTGGAAGGCTCATTGATAGAATCAATAGAAGAATGGAAGGCTAGAAATCGAAGACTTTATCCTTTGCTGGTAGGGTAGAGCTGGTTAAATCTACATTATCTACTCTACATCTTTACTGGATTTTATCCTTTCCTCTACCTGGTTCTGTTTTGGACGATATTGACAGAATTTGTCACAATTTCATTTGGGGGGATTTTGATTTGAGATCTAATATTCACCTTCTTAAGTGGGATAGTATCACTTTACCTAAGATTGAAGGTGGGCTTGGTTTAAGGAAGAGCAAAGAAGTGGCTGAAGCTTGTATCATTCTGAATGCTTGGGATGTGGCACGGAAAAAGCATTCGTTGTGGGTGAAATGGGTGAATGAGAAATATTTAAGGAAGGAAACGTACTAGAGTGTGAATGTATCCACTAATTTCTCGTGGATGTTTAATAATCTCATTCGTATTAAGGATGAGTTGCTGAGATTTTTTTAAATTAAAATTGGCAAAGGGGACATTGTTGATATTTGGAAAGACCCATGGCTTAAAGGGAGATTCCTTCATGACCTTGTTGAGTATAATTACTCTGTACGTGCTAGCTTACCTAATGGTGCTAAACTGAACACTATTATAAAAAATGGTTTCTGTAATATTAAGGATTCGAGGTGTTCTAAGAAGCTGTTGGAAGTTCTGGGAAATGTGTATATTGATAAAGGGCAGGATGATAACTATTTCTTCAAGGGGAAGAAAGAGGTTAGGTTGAAGTTTATTTGGGATCATATAAGAACCAAAGGTGAGAAGAAAGATATTTTTTCGTGGCTTTGGAATACTAAAGCCAGTATGAACTCTAAGTGCCACATGTGGAAAGCTATCCATAATAAACTCCCTACTACTGACTATTCTAGAAGAAGGGGAATTCCTATTACTTCCATCTACTATCTTTGCATGAATGATTACGAGGACACCTTTCACATATGTTTTGGCTGTAGTTTCATGAAGGAGATGTGGAACAAAGCTTTGGATAAAGGGTTAATTAGCTCAATTCCTATGAATTGGGATAGTATTATTAGTATGAAGAGTAAAAGTGCTGGTATTGCTGTCCCTGCTATTCTCTATCATACTTGGTTGGAGCGAAATAGAAGGGTCCATAATAATGTTTGCAAGGATGTGAATACTCTTTGGAAGATTACTGAGTCTAATATTCTCCTTATCATTCACTAACTCATCTGTCGTTATCCGAAAAGGGTTGTTATCTGATCCTTTCTTCTGCTGTTCAGAGTTGGTTGGTTATCTTCCTGCGGTTCTTTGTTTTTTGTGTTGATGTCCTGCTGGCTTGAGTTTCCTCTGGTTTTGTGTATGGGACCTGCTCTGTGCTCCTGAGGTTTTGATAGCTTGCTGCTGGTTGGTGTATGAGCCTGGCGATCCTGCTAGTTTTTTTCATAGCTGAATTTTTGCTGTGGTGGTTGAGTGATGATGGCTGGTTTAATGTAGTTTGAGATGGATGTTGCGGTTCTTGTCTATTCTTTCTTCTCTGGCTCTGTCCTACTCCCCTCTCATTGCTTTCTGCAATGATGGTTGAGTTCTTCTGTTGATCTGTGATGGTTGAGGACCTTTTGATTTTATCCGTTGGTCATGTGCTCCTCTCTCACAGCTGTTTTACAGCCGAGATGGTTGAGTCTTTTTTGGTTGTTCTATTGGATGTTCTTCATGTCTAAGGAGTGTTTGCTGAAGATTGTCTGGATCTGAAAGATTTGGTGTCTTTCTGCTGTTCAGTGTTTGAGCCTGGTGGATTATAATTACCATCTTCAGTTTTCTCTTATACTCTCTTATAGCACCTGTAAAGTTACACCCTTCTTTCTTTTTTTACCATCTTCAGTTTTAAAGGTGGATAGCATTGTACATAAACCAAGAGAAAATACAAAAAAAGAAGCATGAGTTTTCGACCTACCAAAAAAAAAGATACCATATGCACATGCAATAGGATCTATCATGTATGTAATATAATGTACTCATCCCTTAATCTTGTATGTGACGGACATGACAAGATGATATTAGTCATATTCCAATGAAGGTCATTGGAATGCCATAAAGAACATCCATTAGTACTTGAGAAGAACTAAGGATCAGTTGCTAGACTATGTCTATAAGGAAGAGTTGGGTGTACGTGTTACACCAATGCAAGCTTATAAAATGATATAGAGTGATCACAATGAAAAACTATGTTTAATCTTAAAAGAAGAGTTAAAAGTTGGAAAGGTTCCCAACTATAAACCATTATTTAATGTTCTACAATAGAAGCCAAGTATCCTAGTGTTATGAACATAAGAGTGGACATTGTATGGTTCTAGAAGTTCATATAGATGAACTTATGGATGTTCAGACCATTAATGACATAGTAGAAATACCATGACAACAATGGAGCTACTGGTTAGGTAAGGAATATCAGATAGCACATTATGACAATTCCATCTCACACGAAATGTCATATAGTAAAGAGATGTGAAACATGCAATATATCGACTGACAAAAAAATATTGCTAACCCTCTAAATTAGCACTTGCACAACATAAACATGATGGACATGTTTAGATCACTAAGAATAAGATTCGTGGGTGATTGACTCTAATTGCAAATGAGAGTCTATTGGTATGTATGCCCCGAGAGCCAATCATATGATGATTTAGATGGTATATCTTGTAAAATATCTGATTAATAATAAATGAAATCTTCCAATTTTTTCTGTTTCAATCAGTTATGAGATAAAGATGAAACATAATAAGTGTCTAAATAATGACATTACTCAATGACACATGTCTTTGGGTTGATGACCTAAAAAATTAGATCATACAGATGTTAAGAGTATATACATTCTTATTATGTCCCTAGTCGGATGTTATTTTGGAAGGATGATAGACATCAATGACACATAATACTAGAGTATGTGTTGGTTGATGACATAATCTAACCAGTCATGATATATGTGATATCAAGCCAAACATATAAATACTTGTTGGAGAACAATGTATCAGACTGACTGACCTTGAGAGTGACACATGGAAACAATAATTGGTGGTCATAATCATCTCTCATAGTGAAGGTGGTGATTATGGTTCTTAGGCGTGAAACCACTACACTCATCACATGTTGTTCAGTGTACTTTGACATCATCCATTGTGACCTTGAGTAAGGGTTGCCATAAAGGTGATGATCAGATGCACTATGACACATTGGGATGATTGTGAGTGATGTAGATGGGATTTGTCCCTTCTACTGGAGTTTGATATCCAAGCGACTTGATAAGCGAGACTGAGAAAACTATGTGCATGCAATTGTGAATCAATATATGATATTGAGGTCACATATATCTCAAATAGTCTGCTCTAGTTCAAGAAATATATAATTGCAAATTGAAAGGATGATGATTCCATACCTCGAGTTAAATCCAGATATTAGTGATAAAGGAAATACATAATCACTATAACACCAATCACATAGTGTAGGTTTAAGTTGTTCTCCAACTTTCCATTTACTTGGGTATCTATGATGTGTTTCTAGACACCGGTCTTTGCTTGTGATATCATAAACCAGTTATGGACAATCACTACCAATGTAACTTGGAACCTATAGGGTCACACACATAGGATACACTTGGAATATGAGTTTATTCATGAATACATGGTTTAAACTTGATTACAAAAGAGTTATGTATTCAATTTAAACAACATTGGTTGAATAATTGACTGTCTGGATAGTGAACCGACTGGTCAAAGTGGTGAACTAATCATTTCAATGTGTTAGGTCAATTGAACTAATTTGGCAATTATGGACCATGAGCCAACCGGTTCAAGAAGTAAATCAATTGGCTCAGGTACATGAACCGTATGTCTCAGGTTGTGAACCGAGCGGTTGGTGGATCAATTCCATTTATTCAAGAATTTGTGCTAACATCATATTGAGCATTAAATTGGATAATAATTGTTAATACAATTGCGATTGGGAAACCTGATGAAACAACTAGTTCAAGGGTTGAACTATTCGACTCATGTGCCAATCGATCGCTTCACCTATGAACCTACCATTTTTTCGATCGCAGGTTGCAAAAATTCATAAAATCCAGGTCCCTTCCACTCCCACTCAGACTAGGAACCCTGACCCTAACCATCCAATAAATAGAGGGGTACTGGGGGCTTCTCAGCCCCAACTCAATTGCCTCTGACAATTGTTTGTCTTCTCTGGTTGTAGTAACCAAGAGAATCATAGAAAGTTCTACTCGATAAAGGGAGGGCTATCAAGGGAGAACAATTGTCTAGTACACCAATGTGGAGGGATAACTTGTTCTTGTTAGTTTTACGAAAATGATAGGAGTTCCCAGTGGTCCGTGTGGACTACCATATAGAAGTTGAGTTTTTCCCACTAAGAGGACAACATTAAGTTGTTGTCTGCGGTGATCAAACTAGAGTTGTTTCTGATGTCGTTCGAGTATGATTTGAAGAAAGACACATACTACAACAAGGAATAGTTGCTAGACTTGCTCCAGGACCAGGTATGACTTCGTAAACCATCATTCTCATCACATAGTTATTGACGCGATCCACTGGTTTATGGAGAATATGGCAGATATTTTTTTTGTTTCCACTGCCTGCTTTGCCGCCATATTTCCCAACATTTGTTTCGTTGATCTCTTCAATTGCAAATTTTCACTTTTTTACTCGTTAGGCAATGAAATTGGATGGATTCAAACATTAAGTGTTGATGCACTAAGTTTTAGTCAATTTTCATGATGCTTTTCCATATATTTATACATAATTGTTCATTTTAACATTATTTATGCCTTGTTTATCATTATTATCCTGTCAAATACTATTGCATCAATTATTAATAAGTTTTACTGAATTATGTTAAATTATCATTTTTTATTCAGATTTATGTTGGATTTTCCTTGTTATAGGAAACTCGCGCACTTATATGACAGCTCAGTGACATCGATATTCCAGTCGGTGGTACTGATATTGTGTGAAATACAATAGGGGAATTTAGAAATCTAGGTGCTACTGACATAACCCTTGTGCTATTGATATGATGTTTGATGCTACCAAAAGGAGTCAGATCTATCGACTTTATACGTAGAAAGAATCAGTAGTGGAATTTAATGCCTCAGTGCCACATGCAACCTACATGGCGATACTGACTTTTACATTCTGAACAATTCAGAACTCACCAAAATCAACTCACTACTATTGACATACTCGTTGATAGTACCGCCATTGTTCAAGGGTTTTGAGTTAGCCAACAACTAGGTGCCACCAATATTCGGTGATGGTACCAACTTTGTGTGATCAGTGTAGAGTAAAGATTATGACATATTCGACGACTAAGACTTAACGATGGCTAAAGCCTCATTTATGACTTAAGGGGAGTTAGGCCAAATAGAAGATAACATTATATCTCATCACTACGGAGAACAAAGCCAAGAGAGGAGGAGACAATGCATAAGGTAACATATCATATGTTCTAGGCACTTCTAGGAGGAAAATTTGTAGCCAGAACATTGTGGATTGAGGTGCCTACTAGAGGGGATTGTCAAGATCGACTTCTCTGAGGGTTATCATTGTTTTCATAATGTTTAACTTGTTTTCTTCCTCTTCCTCTATGTATTCTATGTTAGAAATCATGAGAGGTTGATCCGCTTATTCTTTAGGACTCGGGAGTAACCTGATATTACATTGTAGCTATCTTTTATGAATGAATAATATATATTTCCTTTAACTCTGGACATAAATCTATGATTGTTAATGAATTGTCACTACTTGATCACCACAAACATTATCTTAACCACTAATTCCTTCGGGAGAGGGATTATGAGTTCAAAATCTTCTAGATTTACACAACTAATATTGTGCCTTGAGGAAGGGCTTACGACTATGAAGGAACAACCTAGAGGACTTATCTATTTTTATCTTCTGCTTCTATATAGTTGAATTTTAGTTTATCATCCTTTGTAAAAAAAATTATTATCACGTTTGGTATTGGATGGTTTTCTATTATGCATTCAATTAAGTGAGTGGTCCCCATACCAGGTCCCACTCATACATGTATACAATAAGTATGAGTGTTTGTATGTTCATTAGTGATCTTGTATGGTGAATCTCCATCCAAGTTGTCTAAAAATATCAAAATCTACCAAAGTTAACCATAGATTGTTTTGACTCAGTTAACTTAGTTTTATTTTCTTTGTTACTCTTATTCTATTAAGTTGTTATTCATTTCCTAAGGAACACTTATCTACCCTTTGATTTGACTTTGCTAAACTAAAATTCAAGGTCATAAATGGGTTGTGACCTATTGTCCCTGTGTTTGATCCCTCTTACTGTTGGGTTTTGTGGAGAAATCATGTGTGGAGGAAGCAACAAAAATAAATTTTCACGCAACATGAAACATGATCTCGTCGACAACATCGTAATTAAAAAGAGTCTTCGCGGGATATACCTTATCTCGGAGCAAGTCTACCGATGTCCTACTGCACGATGGTGTGCAACGATGCTGGCCTACACGGACGTTACTTCTCTCCCATTCACTGAGTGTGTCGTGAGAAGATCCAGTGGTGCTCCTTTCGTGTGGTGATGTATGCCGCTCGTAGCACATATGGATGGTCATTGACATCCTCTGAACGTAGATGACTCAGCATCTACATCTCTACTTCGTCTACACAGATGGACTGGAACTCCACGTTGCGCTTCCTAAGCTGACAGGAAGGAGTAGTCTCTGTGCGGCGACATGCTAGCGTCGTGGTGCTCTCCATTCTCTCCCGAGGATGGTGATGGCTAGGGTTTATGTACATGAGCATAAACTGAAAATCCTCTCTCAATATGTTATAAAGATATCGGCCGTGAAGCCCCTTTAAATAGGAGACAAAAGGAGGCAAGGTTTCCTAAACCTATCAGTAAATAGAAACACTGCATTAATTAAAACACTCATGGATTAATTAGAATATTCTAGACTTAATCAACCAAATAATCAAATTAATTGATTAATTAATATTTGACTCCATGCAATCGCTCGAGATGGCTTTATGGCATATATACCAACAAACTCCCACTTACACTTAGAGCCAGTCACTCCAATTAATTGGTTCAAACATTTTAATATATTCCAATATTATTCTAATGGATTACATAAACATTTTAGTAATCAATGTGATTCAGAACAAATCCAATCAATTCCACAATTATACTCCTATTCCAACACATCCTATGTGTGTGACCCGGTAAGCTCCAAATTACATTGGCAGTGATATCCATAATCATATTATGATTTCACAAGAAATGGTTGGTATCTAGCAAGACTTCATTGCCACCCAAGTAATTGGAGAAGTTGGAGAATGACTTAACCTATCATTCATGAATGGTGTTACAATGATTGTATAGTTCCTTTGCCGCTGATATCCAGATTGAACTCAAGTCATGGGAATGTTATCCTCTTCAATGTTAAATCTGTGTTCCTTGAACCAGAGCAGACTGTTTGAGATATATGTAAGCTCAATATCACATATTGACTCACATCGGCATGGCCATGCATTTCTCAGTCTCGCTAATCAAGTGGCGGAATATCAAACTCCCGTAGGAAGGAAAAATTCCATCTACATCACTCACAGTCATCCCCATGTATCACAATGCACTCAAGCACCATCTTTATGGAAATCCTTATTCAGGACCACGGCGGACAATGTCAAAGTACACCGAATGACATGTGATAAGTGTAGTGACTGTAGGTCTAAGAACCATAATCACCACCATCATTGTGAGATGTGACTCTAACTACCAATCATGGTATCCATGTGTCACTCTCAAGGTGGGTCTGTCTGATACACTGTTCTCTAACAAGTATCTATGTATTTGGTTTGATATCTCCATATCATGGATAATGAGATTCTTTCATCAACCAACATACATTCTAATCTTATGTGTTATTGATGTCTATGGATATTTCCAAAATAACAACTAATTAGGGACAAAACAAGATTACATACTCTTAACATACATATGATCTCACTGTTCAGGTCATCAACCTGAAGACATATGTCATTGAGTAGATTATTCTGTAGACATCTATAAGTTTTATGGTCATCTCACAATATAAAACACAAACATATAGATTGGAAACTTTCCTTTATTTATATGATCAATGTAGCATTACAAATCGTTTACATAGTATCCCATTACAATCATCAAATGATAGTCTCTATGGGCATACATACCAATAGATTCCCACTTGCACTAATACCCAATTGATGCGATTCCCACCAAGGCTACACACTAGCCAACTAGAGATGGCTTGATGCAACCCTAAGGGAGGACACACGTGTGGATCTTTCAAAATTTATATTAACCCTAACTAAGTCGATCATAGTACCAAATAGGTCACCCACAAGCACACGGGGTACTATTCTAGCATAGGTGAAGGGCAAGCGTAGGGGTCGATCCTTAGGGACAGAGGGGACACTAGAGCTAGGCTAATGTTGACTACATTCCTATTGCGGATATTAGGGTTGAAGGATTTTAAAAAGGTTGATTTTTTGTTAAACTAGATGAACAAGGAATTAAAAGCAATTATGAAAACTAGATTATCATGACCCTAAATTACCCTAAACAAGCAAGTCTAATGAACCAGATTAAGCAACTAACAAAGTAGGAGGAAAGGTTAACTACACTACACTAGCATAGCAATTAGCACTAAGAACTATATTAACCAAAAGAGAGAGAGATCAAAAACCTAAGTTAACACTAAAGAGCAAGATTAAGCAACTAACTAAATTGGACAAAAGCAACTAAGCTAGACTAGCATGAATAAGCTAAGAAGACAAATTGGGTTTTAAGCAGTGAGATTAGGTAGGTGGGTCTTTTGGGGGAATGTGGTTTGATATTAGTTGGGGGATCACAACATAGCAAGCAATTATCACAATTCTATCTAGAATACCAAGCCAAACAACAAGGCAAGTGTTAGTAGAATGTATCCTATCCTACTAGTTGGAGAACTAGGGTTAGGTGTAATCCTAGTAGGACTTGTCAAGTCTAGGTCTATAGGATAAGTGGTATTAGGTCAATTGAGAGCCAAGGGAGGAAATGGGAGTAGAAATTAGGGTTTTTCACTTCATGCCACTAGCCATCCAGCCTTTAGAAAGCTCTAGGCAATTGCACTAATTACACTTACACTAGCCACTTAGATCTGACACTCACTTGTGGAAGGAGGGATGTGTATGTAGGAACAAAGGGGGTTAGCTAGGGATCCACTAATTGGACCTAGGAACCATTCCAAAGATTGGCCACATACATTCCAATTCCTCCTAGAAGTTGTGTCATCTAACATCTCAAAGCAAGCAATCCATATTATCGGAACACACCACATGCAATAAAATAGAAAATGAGATAGAAGCAAGAAGAAAACATCATAGATATAAATAATGTTCATTACAAGCTATTTTCCCCCAACATGGTATCAAAGTCACATGTTAACCCCAAATAGTCCTCCACTAGGGGCTTAGCTAGCCATGATCAAGAAAATAGATGGGGAGGAGTGGGTAGAACTCCATGAAGCTTGAAGTAGAAGCCTCCTTCTTCACCTCCAAGCAGCTTGGGGACGTCCTTCCTCCTCCAATGGTGCAGATGGGCATGAGAATATGGGGGATTATGGAGGAAAACTTATAAAACTAGGTTTCCAAGGTGGAAGTGAGGCGGAAATGGTGGATGGAGAGCATAAATGCAAGGTGGAGTGCAATGAATGCTCAAGGGGTGAGTAGGCTGGAGTAGCAGTAGCTAGGGGGTCTAACCTTTGTTCCCCAGCTTCCACCTATGTATATATAGGTGGTCGGGAAGTACTAGGGTAAGTGGGGGTAGAATAGGAAAAATAGTGTAAAAAATAGGTAGGGTCGGTTGGTCACCACGACCGTGTTGATGGGCCATGGCCGTGGTGGGGGTGGTATGGGATGGTCGTGGGGAGTGGACACGGTCATGGTGTGGAAAGGGTGGTGAAAATGCAAAGTATAGGAGGTGGACGCGCCCATGGCGGAGTGCCACGGTCTTGTTGGGTGAGTAGCACCACGGCCGTGGTGAGTAACACTGCCATTTTAGAGGAGGAGACCTTGATCGGGGGGTAGCAATAGGGGCAAGTCGGTCTTCAAAGGCCACAACCGTGGTGGATGGCCATGACCGTGGACATTCAAGTGCAAAATTGGTCACCTCCTTATTGATTCTGGGGGTCCTTGTGTGAAATTCCCACCACCATTGTGGGGGGCCACGACCGTCTTCTCCTCTACTGGCCACGACTATGTTGATGGCCATGACTGTGGTATCTTCAATGGGCCATGACCGTGCTGATGGCCACAACCGTGGTGAGTTGGGTGCATGTACCTGTTGATTCTGTCGATTCTTCACCATAAAAGGCACGACCGTGGGGGTATGCCCATGGCCATTTTGGGGTCTGCAATAAGCAATTGAACTTCATCTTTCATCATCCATGGATTTCTTTACTTGATGACAATTCTTGGCCATTGGGAGTAGGTTGAGGGAGCTTTGGGGCCTTCTTTGGACCCCTCCATGAGTGGAGGAACCCTAGAACTCCTTCCTTCTCTCTCATCCATGCAAAGCATGGTCCAAGTACCTAAAAACAGTGCAAAGAACATCCATAAGTGCATTTGATAGTAAAACACATATTGGGGGAATTAACTTGCAATCTAACTTGTTTAGATGTGATTAAAGTACAAAATGGCATAAGATGGAGCCCCAAAATAGGGCTATATCACCACCCCAAACTTAAAACATACTTGTCCTCAAGTATGCTCCAACTCAATCTCTCTTTTCAGTTTTACTTCAATCAACAAGAATGACAAATGAATAGCAACAAAAAATTATTGACTACGTGGTCTTGGAAGTGACTAACTAAAGGTGTTCCACCGCTCTCCTCTCCTCTTTCACATACCAATAATGAAATGAGCACTAAGCATACAAACTTTAAATATAAAGCATATAATACACAAGTTGTCCATATGTCTTTCATATCATTCAGGGTAAACCGTTTCATGTTGGTGTTAATCAAAGATGACTAGGAGTATTGTTTCGCTTTCATGCATTCAATCTTATGCCTCAAACCACACTAAATGACCCACGTGGTTGTAGAAAAGGGTAAAGTGGGCTAGATTTGATGTTTTCTAGCTCGATGGGTATGAAAGTAGAATAATCGGTTGCGGAAAGGTTTTTGGAGTGCTATTACATAGAGCACTCATATTTTCTTTATTTGAATGCTCTTAAATAGGAGCATCCTTTTATTTTATTTTTTATGTATTTTTCTTTTCTTTTCTTTTCCCTTTGTGTAGATAGGGCATATGGTGGATAGAGTGAAGCAGGGAGATAAAGATATGGTCACCCCAAACTTTTGGAGGTGGCCAAGGCTGATTATGTGCACTAGGGCATCCTTTCATATAGGTAGAGAGGTATGAAGATGGTGAAGGAATAGTCGGGTCAAAGAGGGGTCATTAGTGTAGTCTTCAACATAAAATTCTTTGCATGAAAGCTAATCCAACACTTCATCAAATGATATCACACCACATGATAGAACAACATGACAATTACATTTCTATTAAGTGATTCCACAGGCTTTAAGCATTTGTAGCTTGCTCAATTCACAAAACAACTAAAACTTTCACAATCTTGAGAGAATGGTGCACATGTAAAACGTCAAAAAACAAGACCACATAGCAATAAAATCTAAGAGAACGGCATGTATTTGTCAAAGGATTAAATATTTCATTTCAAACAGTGGAATTAAGTCAAAACATGCTTTTTGGGCAAGAACATCCAAGTTTGCGCAAAATTGGCCAAAATGGTGCCAATTTTCCTTCAATCACATCTAAACCTAACTTTTAGGGAATTTAAAGAAAAAGTGGAAAATCCTAGTTGAACATGCCAAAATTACCAAAAATCTACATGATATGCAATGCATGGTAAAAAAGGGATTTTTTTTTGAAAAATTATGCAAAAATGCATGGAAGTAAGCTATAAGTATGCATGCATACAAGAAGACACACAGTGTCAGGATAAACAAGTGTGAAGGTTAGTCAAACTGTTTGATCATCTTGCAAAAAATTAGCACAAGGTGCATATATAAAAATGCGGTGAACGAAGGGCTTACCGCCCTACCACCCCAAACTTTTAAATCATGTTGTCCTCAACATGAAATAGAAGTTTAGAATAGTAGGGTAAAGGGCATGGAGTTGCGAAAGATAACCACCAAGAGATGGAGTGATCAAAGTAGCACTAGGTGGGAAGGGTAAGACCACCGTGGTCGTGTTGAGCAACACGACCGTTCTGTCTTGTCAGTCACATGGTCGTACTGGGTGGCATAGCCGTTCTGGACTCCTTCCTGTAGCTCCTCTATTGATTTGCAATCTTCTCTCAAATTTGATCTTCTCCTTGGTTATACCCTTTGTGCATCACCTTTTCTTCCTTGTACATGTACTAACATAATTCACAAATAGAAAAATTATCAAGTATAGTGTGTGTGAGAACCCGTTACACTTAACGAGATTACTCAAAACATAAAACAAAATCAATCACTAATTAATCACATACCCAAAAATATGGGTAAATTAAAACCGATTTCAATGTCAGCACCCGCTAAGAAACATTTGCATAAGAGCCTAAAATATTTCTTATATCCATACTATGTAAAGAATTTGATACAAATTGTTCTATTGTCTTAGACACCACATATATACACAGGAGAACAATATTCATATATGCCACACAAACAAGCATTAATATGCTAACAAAAGTCTGATTTGTTTGAAACATAATATACAAAAAAATTCTCGCCGGTACCTCAGAGTACGGGGACAACTCTAGGACACACTAGACATATAATCAACTTTCTCAAAGATTCATTACTATAGCTCCTCTTTGCTGCCACACATTTGTTTTTGTCACTTCCGATTAGCTAAAAATATGTGGCGAACCACAAGGGTGAGACCCATGCCCCTACAAGAGATATAACCTCCAACAAAACTTATTGATTACAACATTTTAGGTAATGAGATAGTTTGAGTAGTTTAATCATATATAACAAATAGGCTCAGTAACACCGATGATTAACAAAATACAGAAAGGAGTTGATAACAATTATCATCATCAAGATGACTATCATCATTTTCCTTATTAACCATATAAGAGATTCGATAGCATATGCATAACTAGCATAAGTAAGTCTAGTAGCATATTATCTCTATTAACATAAATAATGCTAGCATCATAAGCATATCTAACACTATTAGCATGTCTAATAGTTTGAACAGATCAATATCATAAGCAGAGCTATCAACATAAGCATGAGTATTTGCATAAGCATGATTAGCAGTATATGCATTTCTAATTATAGAGGCATGGCTAGCATGCTAAACATAACTAATGACATGAGATAATTAGCATCATGATTATAATCAACATTAGTAGTATAGTTATCAACATAAACATGGCTATTATATGTATTCATCTACAATCATAAGCATATCCACAACATAAGTATATCTACTATCTCTTAATTGTACTAAGCATCATCTTTATGTAAAGAGAACAAACAAGGGTTATCATCTAATGTGAAGCGTCGTGTATAACCCTAAATAGATATTCTATATGGCTATATTACATCTTTTATTATGCCCTGAGGAATTTGAGGATACCACTCAAAATCCAACTGACCACTGCTAAGTCAAAATCAGTGCCATATAAGATCTAGGAAGAGTCGGACTCCTACGATCTTTACCGACCTCGGTCAGTACGGGTTCGCCACAGTGACACATAAGGCCAAGATGCTAATAGCCTAGTCCATCCTTGGTATAGGTCATGACACTAGTGAAAGGAGGTGGGTACGCATACCCTACCATCTGAGGTACAACCGCAGTTGTCCTCCAATCTTGTCACATATATAATCACTGAGACATGACCGCAACCATTCTCAATCACATCAGATGTATGAGGTATGAACATAGCCAACCTCTACAATCTACATTATGGATGACATAGATATATCCTCAACTTGCCACCCCTACATACTCAATAGTATGTTCTCTGAGTTTCCCTTAGGAATGCTCGTTTCACCATCTGGCAAATTCTGACACTCAGATGGATCTATAGCATAGGGCACTACATGATTAGAGTTTCACTTGATTAGTTATGCCAATTGGGTGAATTAAGGCTGCATCAAACAAGTGTACATAGAAATCCTAATTCACTTCTAGCAAGCATATAAGTATCACAACTTTTAAAAGATATAAATGTGTGGAACATAATTTCTCATCTCATCATCACATGATACTATTCACTTGCCATTCATGAGACCACACTAGTCATCATACTATCACAATATATAAATCATTTTCACAATATCACATGGTATCAACCCTTATCAACATAAGAGAATTACACCTCATTCAGGGCTCAACCATGCCCAAAGGTCATTAAGACCATCATACTATTCCCTACAAGATCATCATTATCTTTGCATGCCTTATAACAAGGCTCAACAACATCACTTACATATAATACACTGGATCAACACAATATTGCATTAATGAGCTAGGAGATATTCATAAACAATCATAGTAAGGTTATATTGACATTAAGAACATTCCCTTACTGCATCAACATGCAAGGAATCTAGATATGATTAACCCTCATCATATTCATAATGCACATGCTTAGCATAAGAAAGTATCAACCATGTGGCTATGGTAACCACCAATTAACATATCAAGGTTATGATCATATTAAGAGGTTATTCCACCATAATTCCATCATATAAGAATGTTAAACATGAATACTCATCTTTATCTATTTGCATTAGAGTTAGGTTCTACAAGATAAGTCATATTAATGTTACTAATCAACACTTACACCCAAACCCTAACTCACGACATCCCCATTGGATCATGGATGCATAAGATGAAGCATCACCATAACATTCCATACTATTCTCAAGTATGAACCCACACATAAATCAAGGTGTAACCATCGGGTTATAGCATACTAGGGTTTCAACAACAGTAACCGAGTATTCCATGATTGTATTAGTCATTCAAGGACTATTCATACCCAATTACCATCATTTCGTTATATTAAAGTGAGGTATAACAAGATATACCTCATTAGGGTTACATATCAACACAATATGATTATCATGCCTTCTATTAATATGAGTGAATAGGTAATACTACCTTATTAAGGGTAACCCTCCATTTGTTCCATCATCATTTAACCCATATCACCATACCACAATGTCACCCAGAACCATCCGATGTTTAAAAGGTAAGACCATTGGTTGTTTACATAAGTAAACACCTTGGATAAAACACCTATTAAGTCCTTGATTTGTGATCTATAAAGATTCACCATCTAACCCTAGACATCCCTTGATTATCAACACAAAAAGTTCCATTAAGAGTAGGGTAAAACCCACAATCGACTGTTCATTTAAAACAAGCCATCCATTGTCAACAAGTAAGCTCCTTAAGTTGATCATATAAAGGAAACCATATAAATCACATTATTAGGACCAACATATTACATTATACATCATTCCACTTTATTGGAGGAATAAACATTATATCTTGACCATTGGGTCAAGTTCATATATTAAAACCATCAATTACAGTATAGGTCTGACCATTGCACCAAGATACCCAAGAAACCCTTGGTCTAAGGCTTAATTGATGATACAACTATATGATTAACTCACCATAGGTTTTGGAGACCTGATAAACCATCATTAGTGACCATTAAGTCACAATAAGTTGTTAGATCAACACTATATTTATTAATCAACATCAAATATCAAACTAATATCACCATTGATTGATAGCATCATTAGGGTACTTAGTTATTAATCACTAGGCTTCTAATTAGGCCAAAATATGACCTAAGGGGTGAATGTAAGTTGACACCCTTGGTTACCACCATCAAATGTCATGAAGATAACACCATAAGGTTGTTGCAATGGTACCATCATCGGGTCATGGGTTTATAGAAGAAATCAGCTTAAAACCCTAAAATTGACCATTGGTTGATAGGTACTTAGCACCATAGGTTGTCAAATAAACCTGATCCAAGTCATATTATACCTTAGTAATAATGTACAGATGATCACAGGTTCATCTATAACTTAAATCAGAATATGGAACATTATAAAAATCAAAATCCAAGTCAAGCATAGTTTTTTAGTGCATGGATCATCATTTTCAAGCAAGAACATGATCTAGAAAGCTTATGGTAAGCAATAAACATGGAGAAAGTTATAAAACTTGCTTCTAATGAGAAGATGAAATCCCATACAGAATAAATCTCGAGCAGGTAGGGTAGAAAATTCAAGCATAAGCTATGAACTCGTCCATCTAGCACCTTTCTTCATCAAATGAGCAAACCCTAAGCATAAGGAGCAAGAAAGGTAGGGTTTTAGAGATTTAGAGCAATGTATACCATGGAACAGCAAGGTTAAGAAATGGATGAAGGTCTAAGGAAGGAGAAGAGCAAGAGAAATGGAGAAGGAAGGAAGAAAATAACTTGCCTTGGTCGAAATCCCTAGAAGATGACCTTGGAAACCCTATATAGGGATAAAGGGAGCTCTAGGAGACCTTCTTCTCCAAAAAAGGTTGTCTTCTACCTTAGAGCACTTGGTTCCATAGAACAATAGAGGGGAGTCATTGCTACAGGTTAAAGGAAAGAGAAACCAAGCATAATTTCGAATTTGGGCAAGGAAGAGGTAAATATAGCCCATGGATAAGGATGGAAGCAAGCATGAGGTGTAAAAGTAGCCTCCCCATGTTTCTATGGCCTTAAACTATTAAGAATATACAAGCACACACACAAGAAGCTCCCCCACCATCCTTATAGACCTTCTTCGCTTTCCTTTGTCAAATTTCCCAGCCAATCACATAATTCATTAGTTGAGAGCTACTAAAGGTAGCCCATCTGTGAAGGGGTAAACCCTAAAATACCCTTGGAGAAAACACCTTCAAACTAAGGTTTAAATAGGCGAAACATGGATCAAAAAGCTCAAGAATTATGAGATAATATCCAAGGAACATAATGCAAGTGATAAATTGCAAAGAAAACATCTCAATTGGGTAAATTGCAGAAAAGTCCAAAATATGCATAAAATTGCAATACTTGCTCAAACAATGTCCAAATTGGACCAAATTTGAAACTTAAGTATGTATTATGATTTCAAAGCATATCACAAGGTTAAATTAGGGTTATAAGAATTCGAATATGGTAATTAATCTTATTCAACTCATTAAGCAAGTTTAGGGGCCTTACAGTGTGTGTGTGTTTCTTGGGGAAAAAGTATGACAAAAAATGAGGTTTGAGAATCTCAAACCACGTGGGTTGCCTCCCACAAGTACTAAATTTATAGCATTCATCCGGGCTTGTTTCTCTCTTCACTAAGTGTTGACACCCAAAGTGTCCTCCTTCTCTTCCACAATGATCCTTTCTAGAGTTCTGACGACACAAGCTTCATCCCAAGGAGTGTATATTGACAAAAGTATGGATTTGATTTCCATAGCTCTAAGGGATCATAGTAGCATAGACTATCATTGAAGTCTTAATTGCCCAACATGTACCTCTCATCCTCAGTGAATATAAAGTAATCAAACTTTCTTCTTTTATAAGTGACTGTTAGAGTGCACCTATGCACATTGATTTCCACACCCACAGTGGATAGGAAGGGTCTCCCCAATATGAGGTATTCTTTTCCATCAATAGGTCCAGAATCCACAATCATAAAATTGGTCGCATATGCAATGTCTATCCTTTGATCTATTTCTATTATTGTGTTTTGCAATATTCCCAAGGGCTTCCACTTAGTTCCATCACCCAAGACAAGGATACAATCCATCGGTTCCATTTTATTGAGGCCAAGTTGTAGATACATGCTCCATGGCATGATACTTGTCCCTACACCTAAATCAAGGAGAGTGTGCTCAACAGGTTGTGTACCAATGTAGCATGTAATGAGAGGAACTCCTGGATCGTCCCTTTTTTCTGGAAAGCCAAGGTTGAAGATGAAATTCACTGATTTTGTAGCAATAATTTCTTTGGATGGTAATAGCACTAGTTTTCTCTTCCCCATGCAGACATCTTTCACCATCGAAAAGAATGATTTGATGCATGTCATTCCTTGCTTCAAGGATCCCAGGAGATTCATGATATTGTTGCCCTTTTCCTGGGGAGATGGACCTTCTAAAGTTTCATGGAATTGCTCCCCGATTACATCAAACATTTCCACAACATTCATTGGGCCATGAGGAGGAATGATGGTGATTCTCATCTTATGAGGAGGTTTTGGCTCCCAACAAGGTAGTGCCTCAAATGTTGCTATGTCAATGGCATGTAGGGCAGCAAACATGACCTTGTCACAAACAGACAAAAAAGCCAAATCTCTTGCACTTTCATTACTTCCAACAAGTGAGGGCACTTCTACATTCACACCGGGAGTAGTAGAAACTTGGGTGCACTTGACACTCTCTATCAATACTTGAGCAGCAAATTCTTTGGAGCTTTTATGATCTTTTCTAGACCCTTCTAGCATCGAGCCTTTGTTATCAACTTCAATCACTTTCTTTTCCCTTTTTTCAAGCTTTTGAGAAGCTTCTCTCCCCCATATGATAGACACCATGTTCACTTGTTCATGGGAAGAAGGAGGGGCTTGTGAAGATGGTTGTGGCTATTGGGGTGGTGGTGGCCTTTGGTGAGGTGAATTTGGGTTTTGGAGGATGAATTGAGGTTGTGGCTATTGTGGTGGTTGTTGTTGTGGATGGAGGTGATATTGCAGAGGTGGAGATTGGTATGAGTGAGGTGGAGGCAGAGCATATTGATGTGGTAGTCCTTGGTATTGGAGGAGTGGGGGTGCTTGGCCTCACGGTGGGACGTATGCACCTTGAGTAGCGTTCACATAACTACCATCATTTTTTGGGGTTTTTCATTTGTTGAGATGGGAGCCTTCCTTCTTTGTGGATAGCAAGTGAGATTGAGATTTGATAAAGCCTTTGTTCAAGGCGGCTGATATTTTTCCCGTGAGAGGACACTTCTCTCTTTACCTCATCCAAATTTCTCAACCTCCCAAGCATTTCATCTTTGAATTTGGAATTACACCTCGGACTTGGATTCCCTTGTCCTTGACCATCTTCATGTTGTTGTTTTCATGAGAAATTTGGATGGTTCCTCCAATCGAGAGTGTATATGTTGGACATGGGGCCTTGATTGTTCTGGTTGCCAAAAGAATGCAAGGCATGCACTTCTTGATCAATAGAGTTGACCACCATGGTGGATTGGCTAGGAGAACCACCATCTTGGTTCTTCATCATGTCTGCCATCATCTTCATCATGTCGGGGTCGGAAACATTACAGGATCGAGCTACGGAAGAAGGTGGAGGGACGTAGTTCCAGCCGCAATGCTCCCCTTTTGTAGAAACTTGATGGCATGAATTTTCAGTAAGATGCTAGAAAAAAGGCCATGACTCCTCAGGTGGCTTTGCCATGAAAGTGCCTCCACATGATGAGTCGATGTTGTTTTGGCTCAACTATTCAAGCCCAGTGTAGAAGGCTTGAACTAGTTTCCACAATGGTGCTTCATGGTGGGGGTAGTCGTGGAGAAGTTTTTGGAACCTCTCCCACGTATCGTGGAAGGATTCATTCTCTTTTTGGGCAAAGGAGGTGATGCATCTTCTCATGTAGATTATCTTAGAAACTGGGAAGAACTTTTTGAGGAATTCATTCTTGACTTCATTCCAAGTTACCAACTCTAGCTTAGAAACGTACCACACTTTAGCTTTTTCTTTTAGGGAGAAAGGGAAGAGGGTTCTCTAGATGCAGTCATCAGTAGCGATGGGGGTATAGAAAGTGGAGCACATCTCAAGGAATGCATCGATGTGATGGTAGGGATTCTCATTCTCCATCCCATGGTAAGTGGGTAGGAGTCCAAGGAGTGCAGGTGGAATGGAGAATTATTGACCCGACATTTGGTCAACTAGGGTGGAAATGGGAGAATTGTAGTTCCCCGAGGTGAAATACTCATGGTGTGGGTAGTTGGGCTGCAATGGAGGTTGTTGAGCATTCACATGAGGGTTGTTGTCTACCATATCGGCTTCTTAGTGTTGGTTGAGGCGACTTTGGCATCTCCTTCTACCTATCTCGAGGTTGTACCACACCAAGTTGGTACAAGTGGAATGCATGTGGCGCATGCACAACTATCACTTGCACAATACACAAACAAGCAACAAGAAACCAAGTTAGAATGGCAATATACAAAAGTGAACAAAGAATAAAGAATAGCAATGACGAGGGCAAAAGGAAAGTCTAAGCTACACTAACTAGCTAGTCCGAGCACCTCTGTCCCTGATAATGACATCTAAAAGATTTGATGCGATTCCCACCAAGGCTACACACTAGCCAATAAGAGATGGCTAGATGCAACCCTAAGGGAGGACATGCATGTGGATGTTTTAAAATTTATATTAACCCTAACCAAGTCGATCACAATACCAAATAGGTCACCCGCAAGCACACATGGTACTATTGTAGCATAAGTGAAGGGCAAGTGTAGGGGTTGATCCTCTGGGACAAAGGGGACACTAGAGCTAGGCTAGTGTTGGCTACGTTCCTATTGCGAAGATTAGGGTTGAAGGGTTTTAAAAGGGTTGATTATTTGTTAAACTAGATGAATAAGGAATTAAAAGTAGTTATGAAAACTAGATTAACATGACCCTAAATTATCCTAAACTAGCAAGTCTAATGAACTAGATTAAGAAACTAATAGAGCAGGAGCAAAGGTTAACTACATTACGCTAGCAGAGCAATTAGCACTAAGAATTAGATTAACCACAAGAGAGAGAGAGAGAAAAAACCTAAGTTAACACTAAAGAGCAAGATTAAGCAACTAACTAAATTGGACAAAAGCAACTAAGCTAGACTAGGATGAACAAGCTAAGAAGGAAAATTGGTTTTTAAGCAATGAGATTAGGTATGAGGGCCATTTGGGGGAATGTGGTTTGATATTAGTTGGGGGATCACAACATAGCAAGAAATTATCACAATTCTATCTAGATTACCAAACCAAACAACAAGGCAAGTGCTAGTAGAATGTACCCTATACTATTAGTTGGAGAACTAGGGTTATGTGTAATTATAGTAGGACTTGCCAAGTCTAGGTCTCTAGGGTAAGTGGTATTAGTTCAATTGAGAGACAAGGGTGGAAATGGGAGTAGATATGAGGGTTTTTCACCTCATGCCACTAGCCATCCAACCTTTAGAAAGCTCTAGGAAATTGCACTAATCACACTTACACTAGCCACTCAGATCTCACACTCACTTGTAGAAGGAGGGATGTGTATGTACGAACAAAGGGGGTTATCTAGGGATCCACTAATTGGATCTAGGAACCATTCTCAGGATTGGCCACATACACTCCAATTCCTCCTAGAAGCTAAGTGTCATCAAACATCTCAAAGTAAGCAATCCATGTTATAGGCACACACCACATGCAATAAGTAGGAAATGAGATAGAAGCAAGAAGAAATCATCATAGATAGAAATTATGTTCATTACAAGCTATTTTCACCCAACATGGTATCAAAGTCACATTTTAACCCCAAACAACCCACCACTTGGGGCTTATCTAGACATGATAAAAAAAATAACAAAAGAAAGGGGAAGGAAGGGGTAGAAATACATGAAGCTTGAAGTAGAAGCCTCCTTCTTCAACTCCTAGCAGCTTGGGGATGCCCTTCTTCCTCCAATGGTGCATATGGGCATGAGAATATGGGCGATTATGGAGGAAAACCTAGAAAACTAGGTTTCTAAGGTGGAAGTGAGGTGGAAATGGTGGATGGAGAGCATAAAAGCAAGGTGGAGTGCAATGAATGCTCAAGGGGTGAGTAGGGTGGAGTAGTAGTAGCTAGGGGGTCTAACCTTCATGCCCTAGGCACCACCTATGTATATATAGGTGGTGGGGAAGAACTAAGGTAAGTGGGGGTAGAATAGGAAAAATAGTGTAAAAAATAGGTAGGGTCGGTTGGTCACCACAGCCGTGTTGATGGGCCACGACCGTGGTGGGGGTGGTATGGGACGGTCGTGGGGAGTGGACATAGTCATGGTGTGGAAAGGGTGGTGAAAATGCTAAGAATAGGAGGTGGCCACAGTCGTGGCAGAGTGCCACGGTCTTGATGGGTGAGTAGCACCATGGCTGTGGTGAATAACACAGCCGTTTTGGAAGAGGAGACCTAGATCATGGGGCAGCAGCACATGCGATTCAATCATCAAAGGCCACGATCATAGGCTTTCAAGTGCAAAATTGGTCACCTCCATGTTGATTCTGGGGGTCCCTGCATGAAATTCCCAAGGCCATTGTGGGGGGCCATGACCATCTTCTCCTCTTCTGGACACGACTGTGTTGATGGCCACAACCGTGGTATCTTCAATGGGCCATGACCGTGATGATGGCCATAGCCGTGGTGAGTTGGGTGCATGTCTCTATTGATTTTTTTGATTCTTCACCATAAAAGGTACGACTATGGGGGTATTCCCATGGCCATTTTGGGGTTTGGAATAGGAAATTGAACTTCATCTTTCGTCATCCATGGATTTCTTTGCTTGATGACGATTCTTGGCCATTGGGAGTAGGTTGAGGGAGCTTTGGGGCATTTTGTGGACCCCTCCATGAGTGGAGGAACCCTAGAACTCTTTCCTTCTCTCTCATCCATCCAAAACATGGTCCAAGTACCTAAAAACAATGCAAAGAACCTCCATAAGTGCATTTAATAGTAAAACACATATTGGGGGAATTAACTTGCAATCTAACTTGTTTAGATGTGATTAAAGTAAAAGATGGCACAAGATGGAGCCCCAAAATAGGGCTACATCACCAATCACTCATGAATCTCAATCCAAGTGATTGAATATGTCCATCATGTTTCTGTTGTGAAAGTGCTTTTGTGAGCGGGTGAGCCACATTGCTTTCTGTAGGTACTCTACAAATCTTCACATCTCCTCACTATACGATCTCTCGTATGAGATGTAACCGCCGTAGAGTATGCTTGGAACATTGGTGCAATCTTTGTTCTTTAGCCTATGTAATTGCTCCGTTGTTGTCACAAAACAACTCAATTGCATCACTAGCGCTTGGAACCACTCCAAGTTTAGAAATGAACTTCTTGATCCATACAACTTCCTTTACAGCATTAGATGTGGCAATATATTCGACCTCTATTGTAGAATCCACAACCATCTCTTGCTTAGAACTCTTTCAGCTCACAACTCCATTATTTAGGAAAAACACAAATCCAGATTGCAATCCATAGTCATCTTTGTCAATTTGGAAGCTAGCATCGATGTAACCCTTTACCATGAGCTCTTCCTCACCACCGTATACCAAGAACTTATCCTTAGTCCTTCTCAAGTACTTTAAGATGTTCTTTTCAACTTTCCAGTGACATTCACCTAGATCTGACTGATACCGGATCACCATGCTGAAAGCATACGACACATCAAGACGAGTACATAACATCACGTACATGATAGATCCAATTGCTGATGCATATGGAATCTTACTCATGCGCACCCGTACATGACATGAACTAGGACATTGGGCTTTAGAGATTGTAACCCCATGGGACATGGGCAAGATACCTGTCTTAGAACCCTCCATGCTAAACCTCTTTAGCACCTTGTCAATGTATGTGCTCTGGCTTAGGCCTAGAAGCCTTCTAGATCTATCTCTATAGATCTTGATTCCTAGTATATAGGATGCTTCGCCTAAATTCTTCATAGAGAAGGTTTTCCCCAGCCAACCTTTTACTGTCTGAAGATTAGGGATGTCATTTCCCATCAATAGTATGTCATCCACATACAATATGAGAAATACGGCTGTGCTCCCACTAACCTTTTTGTAAACACAAGGTTCATCTTCATTTTGACTAAAGCCAAACTTTTTGACTACTTCGTCAAAACATATATTCCATCTCAGAGATGCTTGCTTCAATCCATAGATTTACCTTTATAGATTATAGACTTTATTGGCTTTCTTTGGATTGATAAAACCCTCATGTTGTGTCATATACACATCCTCGAGTAAATTCCCGTTAAGGAATTTTGTTTTAACATCCATTTGCCAAATCTCATAGTCATGATAAGCTGCAATGGCAAGCATGATTATGATGGATTTAACCATGGAAACTAGTGAGAAGGTCTCGTCATAATCAACACCTTGAATTTGACATAATCCTTTTTCAAACAATCTACCTTTAAAGGTTTGAAAGTTTCCATCCATGTCAGTCTTCTTCTTGAAGACCCACTTGCACCCTATGGGTTTTACCCCTTTGGGTAGATCCACCAAGGTCCATACCTTATTTGTGTACATGGATTCCATCTCAGATCTCATGGCTTTGAGCTATTTGTTAGATTCTAGTCCCTTAGTAGCTTCTAGATAGAAAGTTAGCTCATCTGCTATGCCCAATTTTTCACTGTCTCGAGTCACGAGAAATCCAAATCTCTCAGGCTCAAGTCGTGTCCTACTACACCTATGAGGTTCCTGTGTTACAATTGGAACTTGAAATTCCACTACAGTTTGTGAGTCTTCATGTTCCTTATGTACCTCCTCAGGTTCTCTGCTTTCTTGTTGATCTTAAACTTCTTCGAGCTCTACATTCCTCCCAATGATTCCTTTAGAAATAAATTCCTTTTCAAGAAAAATAGTAGTCCTAGCAACAAACACTTTGTTGTCAGTTGGTGTGTAGAAGTAGTATCCCCGAGTTTCCTTGGGGTATCCAACAAAATGACATTTTTCAAATTTGGGTCCAAGCTTTTCAGGAAATTGTTTCCTAACATAAGATTCACATCACCAAATGTTTAACATAGACAAATTGGGACGATTCCCATTCCATATCTCATATGGTGTCTTTTGAACCGATTTGGAAGGTACACGGTTAAGTGTAAACACTTTAGTTTCAAGAGCATATCCCCAGAACAATATTGGAAGTTTGGCTAAACTCATCATTGATCGTACCATGTCTAATAATGTACGATTCCTTCTTTCTGATACACCATTATGCTATGATGTACAAGGTGGAGTCCATTCAGATGCAATACTACAGTCTCTCAGAAGGTCCTCAAACTCTTGGCTTAAGTATTCACCACCTCGATCTGAACGGATTACTTTAATACTCTTACCAAGTTGCTTCTCTACTTCATTCATGAAAGTCTTAAGCATTTCAAGAGTTTATGACTTGTGTTTCATATGATATACATAGCCATACCTACTGAGGTCATCAGTGAAGGTAATGAAGTATTGATAGCCTCCTCTAGCATTTGATCTAAAAGGTCCACATACATCAATATGTATGAGCCCTAGTGGATCACTGGCTCTCTCACTATGTCCAGTGAAAGGAGTCTTGGTCATCTTGCCTAATAAGAAGCTTCACATGTCTCTAATGATTCAAAATCAAAAGAGTTTAGATAACCATCCTTATGGAGTCTAGATATGCTCTTCTCGTTAATGTGCCCTAGACGACAATGCCATAATTATGTTTTGTTTGAGTTGTCAAGTTTGAGCCTTTTAGTATTTACGTTGTATATGATAGTCTCAAGTTCTAACAAGTAGATACCATAAGACATAGGGGCATTGTCATAAAAGATCTCATCTTTAGAAATAGAAATCATTCCATTCTTAATGTGAAATTCAAATCCACTCTTGCCCATACAAGATATAGAAATAATATTTCTATTAATGGTAGGTACATAATATCAATTATCTAATTCTATTACAAGGCTTGTAGGAAAAGATAAACTAATAACTCCAAATACGGTGACAACAACTCTTGCTCTATTAGCGACCCTCAACTTGACTTGACCCTTTCATAAAGGCTTACTTCTTATCAGATCATGTATATTTGAACATATGTGAGATCCACATCCGGTATCCAGTAGCCATGATGAAGAAGTATTTAAGTTTATCTCAATAACATATATACCTAAAGTGGAGATCTCTATCCCCTGCTTCTTCTTCCTCAGTTCCTCCAAGTAGAGACGATGGTTTCTTTTCCAATGTCCAGCTTGGTGACAATGGTGACAACTACCTTCTTTGGAGATCCCACCTTTAGCTTTGAGCACATATGACTTTGGCTTCTGCCCAGCTTTAGAACCTTTCTTAGCCTTGCCTTTGCCTTTTAAGTTTCCCTTTGTCCCATTGATCATCATCACAGACTTGGGTTTGTCTTTCTTCATATGTGCTTCAGCTATCCTCAACATGCCCAACAATTCTGATAACAACTTGTCAAGATTGTTCATGATGTAGTTCATGACAAAATGACTATATGATTTAGACAACAATTGTAGAATCACATCAGTGGCCAACTCTTAATCTAGGGGAAATACCAGCTTGGTTAGGCTTTCCACGTACCCAATAAAAGTGAGTATATGGGTGCCAACTGAGTTTCCCTCCTTCATCTTGCTTCTGAACAAATCCTTGGAGACATCATATCTTTCCTGTCTTGCTTGATGCTGATACATGTTCTTGAGATGTGTTACCATCTCCATGACATTCATGTTCTCATGATGCTCTTGAAACTCATAGTTCATTGAGCACAACATCAGACACTTGACATCCACGACATCATCAAGGTGCTTCTTGTAAGCATCCTTTTTAGCCTTGGGCACATTTGAGGCGGGTTCCACTGGCTCTGGTGTTTCATGGACATAGAGCTTATGCTCCTACGTGAGAACAATTCTCAGCATCCTAAACCAGTTTTGAAAGTTGGTTCCGGTAAGTTTGTCCTTCTCAAGGACTGATCGCAACGAGAAAGTGTGAGTGTTGTTTGCCATTTGATTGCTACAAAAGAAAAAGTTTGCATTTAGTCTAAAACATTTTGACTTGTAAATATTTGATAAATGAGATTAGTTAGGCCTTTAATTAATTATGCTCCCACTATTTTATTCAAATTGATAGCCCTCACTATCAAGTCAGAAGATTGCATTGTACAACCTTCTAGTGAGCCAAGATTCAAAATAATTGGATCAATGCCCAGCCAACGCCGGCGTCAAAGACCAAATACTAAGGTAGGCAACTTTTGCCAATTGCATCATATGCAACTCTTGGATAGATGATCATGCACAACTCCTTGCCATGATGCATTTGTGTGCCTCTAGGTACTTTATCCTATCAAGGTTCCCTAGTTAAGTCCAACCCATACACCAACACAATGAGTGTGCACCCTGCGGAGGAAGACCCACACACCCACCATCACACTTCCATGAGATAGACAATGTACCACGTGGATGCGTGCCCACACTTAGTCGATCAAGCTTTTCATGTGTGTTGTTTTATGTAAGACAACTAAAACTTAATATTATTAATTGAGGGGTTTTATTAATACATATACATATCCAAACACCACATACTTTACAGTACGTATCACATACTACTATATCCACAACCACAAATGATAGACATGCAATCACAAACACAAAAATATCAGTTATGGCCATACTATTTTAATCCTTTGGAGCAACAAAGGATAATGGTCCACCTAAGGTCTTATGCGTCTCATGCAACAACACCTGTGAATCAACCTGTAAGGATCAACATTACAACGAACAACTTGATGGATGATAAGTGAGGTTGGAACTTCAAGTTGCTTCTTAGAATTGGATCTTCATGTTGCTTTTCCATGAATGCTCCTTGGAGTTGGATCTTCAATTTGCTTCTTGGAATTGGATCTTCATGGTTCTTCTCCATGGATGCTCCTTGGAATTAGATCTTCAAGTGGCCTCCTTACATCAAGTTTACAAAGACTAAAATTTATCCTATCTCTATTACATCATATGAGTACAAATATAAAGGGAAAGAATTAATTACACTTTGAAATAAGAGATGAGGATCGACATGCCAGCTGAATACTTTATACAAAGGATCCACATACAACCATTATACATCCACAACATTCAGAAACAAACATATCCACAAGATTCACAACCACATCCATAAAAGGGGATTTTAGGCCATAACCGTGCATGCATTCACCACATAAAATAGATTTTTAAGGCGACACATATGATATCATATGTATATCTACATATACGTATATACATATTAAAATTGTAGTCCTTTTAAGGTGGGACATTCCCCATTAAATAAATTTTCGACTGCCACACAGACTATGCGGGGTACATAGGGGTAGCGCCCTAGTGCGGGGATCCTGCTTCCTGGTCAGTGGGCAGGGGTCGAGGGGAGGCCACCCCTCGTGGGGTCTCAGGGGTAGAGCCCTTAAAATGTCTACAAAATTTTGATTCAGTGCACTTAGGAAAATCAATATTTTCCATAGTCCACCCCATCTGAAACGTCAAAAATCGAAGCCTGTGGCGTATGTGCAATTAGGTTTAGATTTGCACATTAGCAATTTTAATTTACATCATATACAATATAGAAAATAGTATAAAACGGTTGAATCATATCAAAATGAATCCAAATATGCCGTAGATCGATGCTGCTTGGATACCACTGTTGGGTTTTGTTGAGAAATCATGTGCGGCGGAAGCAACAAAAATAAATTTCCATGCAACTTGAAACAAGATCTCATCGACAACAACATATTTAGAAAGAGTGTTCGTAGGATATACCTTATCGTAGACCAAGTCTGGCGATGTGCTGCTGCATGATGGTGTGCAACAATGTTGGACTACATATACGCTACTTCTCTCCCGTTCGCTGAGTGCGTCGTGCGAAGATCTGGTGGCGCTCCTTTCGTGCGGTGATGTACGCCACTCGTAGTGTGTATGAATGATCATTGACGTCCTCCAAATGCAAGAGGCTCAACGTCTGTAACTCTACTTCATCCACGTGGATGGACTGGAACTCCACGTCACACTTCCTAAGTCGGCATGAAGGAGTAGTCTTTGTGCGATGATGTGCTAGCGTTGTGGTGCTCTCCTTTCTCTTCTGAGGATGGTGACAACTAGGGTTTACATACATGAGCGTAAACTGAAAAGGCTCTCTCAATATGTTATAAAGGTATCGGCCGTCAAGCCCCTTTAAATAGGATACGAAAGGAGGTAGGGTTTCCTAAACCCATCGGTAAATAGAAACACTGCATTAATTAAAATGCTCATGGATTAATTAGAATATTCTACAATTAATCAATTAACTAAATAATAATATTAATTGATTAATTAATATCCAACTCCATGCAATCGCTTGATATGGCTTTATGGGCATATATACCAACACTTACTACTCTAGACCACATATTATTGTTGTAGGCGTCTCAGGGTATCATGTTATAAATTTAAGTTTGATACTTAAGATCGAAACCCATTATCATGTATTTTGGATACAAGATTTGACGTGAGCATGTGGAAAACACAAAAGAGAAAATGATAAGGAATTGAGTAACACATGGGGATGGTATTAGGCAAACTTAAGATGCCCTAATAGTATACTAAATCCCAATGAGGTTGATGATTTTGCTTTCTTTAAAAAGGGCTCCCGTGTTCAAGATATAATGAAAATAATGATAAAAGACCACTTGCAAATGAAGTTTTATAAATAACAAGATCGTATAGGTGATCATCAACCCCAAATGCTCATTCCCACACACTTCTAATGGGTAGGAAGGGGGAAGAAGGGAGAACAAGGAGATGTAAAAATACTAATATAACTACCTACATAAATGATGATAGTGATACTGAAATTATAATTGTTATCATTAACCCTGGGTGCTCATTCCCTCATACCAATAAGGAGTTGGTAATAATATAGAGGGGGAGAGGGGATCGCATTGTGGCTATCCATTATCCTACCTTTCATGACTATTTTCCATAAGAAATAATCTATTATCTCTCAAGGGATGGATCGTTTCTAGTAGAATAATGGAGTGGTCTGAGATCTCCAAACTTTATCCTCTCAAAGCTCTAACCTAGGGATGTGTGACTTTCTATCATTTTCATTGCTATTCTACTCTAACCTCTATAAATGGAACCGAAGGGAATTATTTTTAGTTTCTAAGAGAGTCCCTAGGGCTAGAGTATGGTTTTGAGTCTTTCCCAAGTCATAAAGACTTTGGAAGTCAAATGCATATAAGATAGACCATTTTGGGTTTTCTAGTATTCATGACATGATTTGGTAAAACTTGTCAAAGGGATGACTGAGGGATGCATGTCAGACAGGCCTCCCATTTTATAGAGCCTTCTGGAATATTTTTAGGTGACATGAAGCTAACTAGGCAATGTAGGAGGGTAAGGGATGCAGGGTGCATGACATATCAATGCTCCATTTTCTAGAAGGTTGTTTTTTGAATGACATGGAGTTGACTAGTCAATGTAGGAGAGAGAGATGTGGGGGCACATGATATATTGGTGCCTCACTTTCTAGAGACTTCCAGATGTGGATACACAACACTCTAGTGGGCCCAATGCAAGTAGGAAAGAGGGGATTTAAACTGATAGTCACCCCTCCATCCAAGGTTTGGTTTGACTTGACTTGGCTAATTAGAGTGTCGCTTAGAGGTGGGATTCAGCTCGCCATGGCAGATCACACCCCTAATAGGCATAATGTCTAACTTTTGCTTTTGTGGGTACATGTGTTAGGTTCAAGTGGGGTTGGACCCTAATTTGCATGTCTAGGATGTACTTGTATATAATGGGACCAATATCTGGGACTATCTTGGGATGAGGCCCAGGTTATAATATCAAGAAAGGAAATATGAAATGAAACATTCATGAATTGGATGTTCAACCTGGTTGGGATCCTTCCTATTAAATGAAATTATTATTAGAATCTACACAAATGATAACTGATCATGAGAGATACACTATCATCCTTAATTTCTTAATTTGGTAAGTTTTTCACATGTTCTTATCATCGAATCATGTCTAAATACTTGATGGGTTAGCATTGCATGTGAATCATCTACATTTTGTCATGACAACCCTTCAGATGTTACTGGAAAATTCTAGGTGTCTATATTGCTTTCGTCGACTCTATAGGGACCTTTAGTGCCTTTTGTCTAGAATTTGGTGTCCACAATTACATCCATAATCCATCCTTAATTATGTTCTAATTTATAAGTTTTATCACATATCTATATTTGTTTCATTCATCTCTTCAATTGATAATCACCACACATTTACTCATTAGGCAATATATGAACTGGATGTCTTAAGATTGGGGAGACACTTGTCCTCATGGACCCCAACTACTAGAGAGAATTAGATATAATACTATTTGTAGTGCATGGACCAATGCCCCAAACTCTTATAGAGTGTTGGGATTTGTGACTAGCACCATAGACCACCGTTAGTCTTGGTTGAACACTTTGTCCCCACTCATGCACAACATGGGCTCAAATTTCTGATAGTTTAATGGTGAGTTTCCCAAACACAATCAAGAAAGCAGGCAAAAGTTGGTACTTAAGGGAAGAGATCACACCACAATTAATAGGGATCTTTGGAACTTTCTGTCCCCAGAAAGGACACCAGAAAGATTGGTGCTCATTTTCTCACCCTTGAGGTTAAACACCTAAGTCAATTGAATTATGAATAGATGCGTACCTTTAAGGCTTGAACATACAACATGGGTCTTTTGATATTTATAAATCTCTAAAAAGGATAGCTCACTTAAACTAACACAAATCACCTGCAAGCGTAAGTATATGAAAGTGGCGAGTTAGGTGTCGAACCCAAGAGAGAAAAGGGTGCAATAGAGATAAGTTAGTTTTGTCTAGGTTCCTATTGTTGAGTCTAGGTTTAAATGGTTTGGATGTGGTTTTGTTTGATTACACCAATGTTGAACAAGAAATTGAAGGAGAAAACGAATCAAAACCTAAGATAACCCCAGACAATTAGGTTCTAATGAGCAAAGAAAGTAAGCTAAGCAATGAAAGAGAGAAAACTACACTAATGCTGGCAAGAAGAGATCTACACTACACTAAATGAGCAATTAATGCCAAAGGTCAATTAAAGATCTAAAGTAGAAAGAAAAATGCAAGAATTTATGCTAGATACTAATTAAGTAAGTACATTGTTAAACAAGTAAAGACTAGATAAGCAAGAAGACAAATTGGAGTTCTAGACAATCATGGGAAGTGTGGACTATTTGGTGGAATGTACTTGTAAATTGAGTTGAGGGTAATAACATGTAAACATTACTCTTTCATTTAGATTACCAAACCAAACAATAAGATAGATGCTAATGAATTTCCCTAAAATACTAATTGGCCATGTTTGGGATAGGGTGTGCATAGGGGAACTAGTCCAAATCACCTCCTACCCACCCTTGTGAGGATCACTTGAATTAGGGTTTAGGTGTAATTCATTTAGGATATAGTCAAGCCTAGGTTCTAGGATAGAAACTCTTAAGGGTAATTAGTGGCCAAGGGTAGTAATGGGAGGTAGGAATGAGGTTTTAAACCCCACATCACCTACATTAATTTAGCCTTGAGAAGGCTCCAAGCTAATTACACTAAATGCTTTTATACTAGCTACTTAGATCTCTCATCTAAGTGTAGGAGAATTGATTAGCATGTAGGAAGGTGAATAGCTATCTAGGAATCCAGTAATTGGACCTAGGCGAAATTCAAAATTTAGCTACATATAAGCAATTTTCCTAGAATTCTAAGTTATTTCAAGCACAAACCATAAAGCAATTTATGAGAAATGAGATAAAAATAGAACATAATCATTAATAAATGAAATTACACTATTACATATCACTTTCCCTCAAACACATTATCAAAGTAACATTTTTGATCCCAAACAACCCACCTAGGGGGCCTAGCTACTCATATAACAAGATTATACAAAAATGGAGAAAGAAGAATGAGTAGAGCAGTCAAAAGTCATGGTATCTCAGTGGAGACTACTCCTTATCCACCTTCTCGAAATAGTACCATGAGCTCCTCCCTCCTCCAAGGTGGAATGGCATGGATGTGTGGTGGAAAGTGGCCAAAAACCCGAAATGAAAGGGTTTGATGGTTGAAGGTGATGAATGAAGGTGAAATGGAGTGGGAATGGAGTAGAGGGCAATAAGAGGGGCTGAGGGATACATAAGAGTGGCTAACCTTGTGCTTCAGCCACCACCCAAGTGTATATAGGTGGTGGGAAAGCACTAGGTCAAGTGGGGGTAGAATGGGAAATGCAATGCAAAAATATTGCTAGGATTTCTAGTAGCACGACCATGCTGGGAAGCACGATCGATGTGAGTAGTAAATAGAATGACTATGGTGGGGTGGAATAGCTGTGCTAGGTGGAGGTGGAAATGTTAGTAGAAAATGTAAAATTGGAGCCTGGTAGCATGACCATGGTGGAGGCTAGGGGCACGACTATACTGGGTGGCACAACTGTGTTGTGTGATATGTGACACATCCATGCTCAGTGGCATGACCAGGTTACATAGGAGTCTATACGACCATGTTGGACAACATGACCGTGGTATATGGGTGCCCACACAATCGTGGCAATGGTTTTGTTGGAAATGCTTCAAAATTGAGATTTTATTGTGATTTTTGACTTGATCAACATAACCGTTTCATGGTACCATGATTGTGTTGGGGTCTTCTAAGGCACTTTGAGTTTGAACTTTGGATTTACATTGATTTCTTTGATTGAGTTGACTCTTGGATACTATGGGTAGGCTGGGGAAGCCTTTGAATATTCATTGGACCCCTCTAATGGTGGAGGAACCCTAGGATCACCTCCTATCTCTCATCCATCCAAGCGTGGTCCAAGTACCAAAATAACATGCAAATAATGTCCATAAGTGCATTTGATAGTAATATGCATATTGAGGGAAAGAACATGTTAACTAACATACTTAGATGTGATTAAAGTGCAAAAGGAAATAAGTGTAGGGAAATATGGCATTAGATATGGTAGTGAAAAAAAATTAATTGCCATATTCCCCTTACACAACAGATCTTGTCAAAAATTGTGAATTTGGAATGAGGGTTGTAAGACATATACCTAGTCCTGCAGCAAGTCCAATGACTTATCCTTGTAGCAATGTGCTTCTTCTTCAAGCAACACTTGAGTAGTTGTTAGCAACGACCTCCTAGTACAACACAACAAACTTTGGTTGATGACCTCCTCTTAGTAGGTGGCAACAACCTCCACGCCTCTACGTAGTCAACACAGACCATTAGGAACTCTATGTTGTGCTACTAGAGCCAACAAGAAGGAGTTGTCCCTTCGAGTGTCGACCTACTAGGGTTGATTTGCTCTCCCGTGTTGTCTCTACCTTACTGTCCCTCCCTTTTATGGGTAGGACTTGCTTGGGCTCTCTAGTTACCACAACTATAGAGGACAACAATTGTCAGAGATTATTGTTGTCTTCTGAAAGTCGAGACTTCTAACACTACTTTTTATTGGAACCACGATTGTGAAGTGGGTCTTCTAAGGAACTTTGCATTTGAACTTTGGATTTTCATGGATTTCCTTGATTGAGTTGACTCTTGGACACTAGGGGTAGGTTGGGGAAGCCTTTGGATATTCCTTGGACCCCTCTAATGGTGGAGGAACCCTAGGATCACCCTCCTCTCTCTCGTCCAACCAAGAGTGGTCCAAGTACTAAAAAAACATGCACAGAATGTCAATAAGTGCATTTGACAGATATATGCATATTGAGGAAAAGAACATGTAATCTAACATACTTAGATGTAATTAAAGTGCAAATGAACATAAGTGTAGGGAAATATGGCATTATATATGGTAGTGGGAAAAAATTTACTGCCATATTCCCCTTAAACAATAGATCATGTCAAAAACTATAAACTAGGAGTGAGGGTTGTAAGGCATATACCTACTCCCCGATCAAGTCCAACAACTTATCCTAGCAGCATCGTGCTTCTTCTTCAAGCATCATTCGAGCAGTTGTTAGCAATAACCTCCTAGTTCAACACCACAAACTATGGTTGATGTTCACCTCTTAGCGGATGATAATAGCCTCCATGCCTCTACGTAGTCCATGAGGACCACTACGAACTCCATTTTGTGCTACCAGATCCAACAAGAAGGAGTTGTCCCTTCAAATGTTAACCTGCTAGGGTTGATTTGCTCTCTCGTATTGTGTCTCCCTTGCAGTCCCTCCCTTTTATGGGTTGGACTTGATTGCGCTCTCTAGTTGCCACGATTGGAGATGATAACAATTTTTAGAGCTTATTGTTGTTTCTTCTGAAAGTCTAGACTACCCCCTCTTTATATAGTATAGCCAGGGTCAATGTATCTAGATTATCTGAGACTCAAAAAAATGGAATTTCATGAATTTTCAAGAATCTGTGAACGTTGAATCTATCACTTCACAGTTGAACCGATCAGTTCACATGTGAAATGACCGGTTCAAAACTTGAACCAGTTAGTTCACTTTCTTTCCTATTCACAATCACATTGGATTTTAATATTTGATTAATGCAGGACATGACGTCAACATCAGTCCTTAATCCAATCACATTGATTATTGATTCGGGCAGTTCATAAGCTGAACCAATCATTTCAGACCTTAAACCAGTCACTTCACCAACTGAACCGGTCGATTCATGTCCCAGTTCAAGAAATGTTCAACCCATTTTGTTCAAATTGACCTAAGACATGAATTGATCAGTTGAACACTTGAATCGATCGGTTCATAGTCCAATCAGCCAATTCTCAACCATTGTTGTTTAAATTGAATAGTTAAATACTTTAGTAATCAAGTTAAACACCATTCATGAATAAAATCCTATTCTAGGTTCATGCTATGTGTGTGACCCTATAGGTCCCAAGTTACATTGGTAGGGAATATCTATAACTAAGTTATGACATTCCAAACAATGAATGGTTTCTAACAACACATCATTGCTACCCAAGTAATTGGAAAGTTGGAGAACAAATTCAACCTACAATCCATGATTAGTGTTACAATGATCATATAGTTCCTTTGTCTCTGATATCTGGATTGAACTCGAGGCATGAAATCATCCTCCACCTCAATGTTCAATCCATGTTCATTGAACTAGAGCATATTATCTAAAATGCATGTGATTTCACATATCATATATTGATTCACATGCGTATGGCCATATGTTTCTTAGTCTCACTTATCAAGTGGCCTGGATATCAATCTCCTATAGACGGGACAAATCCCATCTACATCGATCATTCATACTTAGTCCCTAAGTGTCACAATGCACCCGCGCATCACCTTTATGGTAACCCTTATTCAAGGTCATGTTGGATGATGTCAAAATACATCAAACGACATGTGATGAGTGTAGTGACTTTAGGTCTAAAAGCCAAAATCACTATGAGAGATGATTCTAACTATCATTCCATGGTCTCCATGTATCACTCTCAAGGTGGGTTTATTCGATACACTATTCTATAACATGTACCTATGTGCTTGGTTTGATGTCAGATATCATGACTAATGAGATTTTGTCATCAAACAACACACACTCTAGTCTTATGTATTTCTATTTTTATTTGTTCTTTCACAATAATATCTGACCGGGGACATAACAAGAATACATGTACTCTTACCATACACATGATCTCATTATTCATGTCCTCAAACTAAATACATTTGTCATCAAGTCACATCATTATTTAGACATATACTATGTCTGTGTCATCATATCATAATTGAGACGCATATAACAGACATATTTACCTTTATCATTATCAAAACATGTATATGATGCCCCATTACTATCATCATATGATTGACTCTATGGGCATAAATGCCAACAGACTCCCACTTGCACTAGAGCCAATCACTTACAAATCTTATTACTACTAATCTTTAACATGTGCATCATGTTTATGCTATGCAAGCACTTTTATAGTGGTTTGGCAACATTTTCTTCTAGTCTGTATTTTGTAAGTTTCACATCTCCTCATTGTACAACTTCTCACATGAGATGGAATTTCCATAGTATGCTATATGAGATTCCTTTGCTATCTAGTAGCACCATTTTTGTCATAGTATTTCTACTATGTCATCAATGGTTGGAATCTCCCACAAGTTCATCTACATGATCTTCCTGATCTATACAACATCCTATGCTATTCTCAAAACAACAAGGTACTCGACTTCTATTATTAAATTAAACAACTACCTTTTGCTTGAAACTTTTCCATCTTACAATTCTGGTTAAACAAAAATTTAGATTGCGATCTTTGTAGATTTAAAAGCTTTCATCAATGTAAACCTTTACACCCAACTCTTCCTCATTACCATAACCAATTAACTAATCCTTTTAGTGCTTCTCAAGTACTTAAGGATGTTCTTTATGACAGTCTAGTGACCTTCACTAGGATGTGATAGATATCCTCTCATCATGTCCAATTCATACAAAGATAATGAGATGAGTACAAAACATTGCATGATATATCCAATTGTGAATGCATATGGTATCTTACTCATGTTTTCCCATTCTTCATGAGAACTAGGATACTAGGCTCTTGACAGACTGATCCCATGGAGCATGGACATATTTCCTCTTATTGAGTCATGTGTGTTGAACCCTTTTAGCATCTTGCCAATGTATTTTCTATAACTTAGGTCAAGAAGCTTTCTAGATATATCTCTATAGATCTCAATTCCTATCATAGAAGATGCTTCGCCTAAACTCTTCATTGGGAAGGTATTTCTCAGCTAGGTTTTTAACATTTGTAGTATAAGGATGTCAATCCTCATCATTATTGGAATATGAAAATGCTCCCACTAAATATTTTGTAATCACAAATTTTATCTTCATTTAAATGAAGTCAAACTCTTTGACTATCTTGTCAAATTGAAGATTCCAGCTCTGAGATGCTAGCTTCAATCTTCAGATTGACCTTTGTAGCTTACAGACTTTATTTGCAGTAGTTGGATTTATAAAACCTTTTAGGTTGTGTCACACACACATCCTCTACAATATTCTTGTTAAGGAATGAGGTTCTAACATCCATTTTGTCAAATTTCATAGTCACGTTGAGCTATAATGACAAGCATGATCTTGAAGGATTTAACCATGGCATCTGGTGAAAATATTTCATCATATTTAACAATTTGAAATTTATTTGAAATACTTTGCAACCATTATTCCCTTATAGGTTTGTACATTACCATCCATGTTGGTCTTCTTGTAGAAGACCCATTGTACCCTATGAGTTTTACCCCTTTAGGTGGATCCACCAAGGTCATACCTTGTTGGTTTACATGGACTCCATCTTGAATCTCATGGACTCAAGCCATTCTTAGACTTTGGTCCCTCAATAGGTTCTAGTTAGGTTGTTAGATCATCTTCTATGATCAACTCACAACCTTCTTGAGCCATAAGATATCCCAATCTTTCAATCTCAAGGTGTGTTCAATGAGTTTTGTGTTACATAAGGAACTTGAGATTCCACAACAATTTGTGATTCTCCTTGTTCCTACTATACATGTCTAGGTTCAATGTTTTCTTGTTGGTCTGCAACATTTTGAGTTCTACTTTTCTCCCACTGATTCCTTTGGAATTAAATTTCCTTTAGGAATGAAATTGTCCTGGCAACCAATAGTTCTGTTGTCAGATTGGAATATAAAAGCAACATTCAAGAAAATAATATTTATGTGATTTATGGATAAAACTTTTCAAGAAACTATTTTCTTATATAAGATTAAAATCATAATCCTTATAAAATACATATCGTGATACCTCCCACATCATATCTCATATGGTGTCTTTTGAACCATTTTAGACAGATAATTGTTTTAGTGTAAAGCATGTGCCAAAGGAAAATTGGAACATCCGTTAGATATATTGATGATCACACCATGACTAACAGGGTGTAATACCTTCCTTTTTGATACATCATTATGTTTCAGGTAGAGTTCATTGTGATACATTATCACGGTCTCAGAAGTTCCTCAAACCTTTTCGATTTCAAAGTGTTTTCCACATCAATCATATCTAAGTGTTTTAATACTTATACCAAATCGGTTATATAATTCATTCATCATCTTCTTGAACACTTCAAGAGATTTATACTTATATTTCATTAACTACGAATTACCATATCTACTGAGATTATTAGAAAATATATGAGGTGGATGTAATCACCTATAGTATTTATTCTAAAAGGTTTATATACATCAATATGTATGAGGCCTAATAGAATGATCACTCTCGTACTACATCTAGTGAAAGATGCTTTTGCCATATTGCCCAATAAATAAGACTTTCATGTCTTTATTGGTTCATTAACCAAACGAGTCTAGACAACCATCATTATGGATTCTAGAAATACATTCCTCATTTATGTGTTCTAGATGACAATGCTATAAGTATTCATTATTTGAGTCATCAATTCATTCAATATATTTGTATTTAGAACTATCAAGCATAAACTATGAGACATATGACATTTCCATACACGATCTTATCATTTAAAATGAAACATCAATCTATTCATTATATTCTCATCCATACAAGATACATGATCTTTTTCATGAATGGCATGTACATAATGATACTTCACTAATTCTATTACATGCCCATCAGGATGAATGACACGACATGTTCCAACTGTAGTGGCAACAACTCTTGCTTTGCACAGTTCTAGCTTCCTTCTTCTCAAGTCTTGAAGTGAAGATCTCAATCTCCTTCTTCTTCCTGAGTTCCTCTATATAAATAGGACAGTTCCTTTTCTAGTGTCTAAGCTGGTGGCAATGGTGGCACTTCCCTTCCTTATTTACTCCTCCCTTAACTTTCAGTGTAGAAGACTTTGGTTTCTAGCTAGCTTTAGAATTATTCTTTGCTTTGCATTTGCCCTTGGACTTCCATTTACTAATCATCATCACATATTTGAGTTTGTCCTTCTTCATCTATGCTTCAACTATCCTTAAAATGCCAAGTGATTCTGACAAATCTTTTTAATATTATTCATGTTGTCATTCATGACAAACTGGGTGTATAACTCTAGTAGTGACTGTAAAATCACATATGTGACCAACTCTTGGCCTAAGGGAATTTCCAGTCTAGCAAGGTTCTCCACATGCTCAATCAAGTTGAGTGCATGAGGACCTACTAGGTCTCCTTCAACCATATTGCACTTGAACAACGCTTTAGAAACATGATATCTCTCTTGTATTGCCTATACTTGGTACATGTTCTTAAGATGTGTAACTATCTCAATAATGTCTATATTCTCATCCTGTCTCTGCAACTCATAGTTCATTGAGCATAGCATCAAGCACTTGACATCAATAGCAAATTCAGGGTACTTCCAGTAAGCATCCATGTTAGCCTTAGGTGCGTTGGGAGCAGGTTCATCTGGCTCTGGTGTCTCCAAGACATAGAGCTTGCGCTCTCAAATGAAAACGATTCTTAACGTCCCGAACCTGTCGTGGAAGTTGTTCCCATTTGACTTGTCTTTTTCAAGGACCAATCTATGAGTTTTGTGTTACTTAAGAAATTTGAAATTCCACAATAATTTGTGCTTCTCCTTGTTCCTATTGTTCCTCTCTGAGTTCAATGTTGTCCCTCAAGTACTGTACGACCGTCATAGAGTTAAATATTAGATATGGCGATTTAGTGTGACAAAAAAAGAGGGGAGAAATTGAGGGACAACATTTTTGGTGTCCACATATCTAGGATTAGGTAAAACATACAAATCGAAGGCAGATGTTCCTTCGTCAAATTCAGCGACATATTTGGAGCGTCTGCAAGTGCGGCCAACAACACTTATCTATATCAGAGCTCATATTCCATTTTGTTTCAATAGCAAGCCAAAAGGGGAATAGACATATAGGAAGGAAAGCATAGTTGAATCCAAACAAGCAGCCCGTCACTTGTGCGTGGCTTGTAGTGACAGTGCGCTGCCGTCCGTGTCTCCGCGCTATGTACTCTAAGTAGCCTTGTTTGACTGGGTCGTCGTGAGCGAGCATGAGACGGAGTTATAATTGAGCTCGCCTGTGTTGTACGCCCAACAACACAACAACTCCCACAAACGCAACCCAAACACGCGAACTGACAAAAAATACCTAGCTCCCCGGATTAACAAAAGGCAGGGAACACAAAAGGGATGCAGGTAATGAATTGAATGATTTCATCATTGCTTTGTTGTTTCATGGTGACGGCAACGCGGATGAATGGATGTTTGATTGATAGAGAGCAAGGGCAATCTGATCCACCGTGCTCCTCACGACACACCTGTAGTCACGATCGGTCGACCGTGTAGAACCGACCAGCCACCTACAGAACGACGGAGACAACAAAACTCGCCGTCGCTTATGCGTGTTCACATTATATGTAGGACTCACGGCGACGACCAGCATGGACAATCGCCATGGCGCATGCACGGAAGCTGCATCGACGTCGCTCTAGCTCCAGTACTGTTGATTCACAATATCTCCGAGTCGCTTATCCATGTAGTGTTTTGCTGCTCCGTCACCGGCACGCTGCATGCCTCCAGTAGTGTTGATTCATAATATCTCCGAATCGTTCACGCTGATTGTTCACAACCCATCCTGATCTACGTAAGGATCCACCCACGAGTGTCAAGTACGTGTGGTGGGTTTGGGTATGGGTGAGGCGACTTGGTCAGCAGGGGCGACATGCCGGATTACACCTACCTAAAAGTGAAGCAAACTAATTAAGGAAAACCGCGTTGTCTGTAGCTGCTCCCAGGTTGCTCCTGTGTGGCCAATTAATTCTGGAAGTGGGAAGACTTTTTCCATTCAATGCAAGCAACATAGCCTCTAGGGTCACTAGTGTGGATGCGATGTTCTCCCATCCAAAAAAAATCTGGAGCAACTGTCAATCCTGGTGGGATCCGCACTCTATCTGCAGAAATACTGCATAAAAGGGCTAATTTGGTTGGGTGTAAAATCAACACACACAGGAAAACGAAAACAGGAAACTGAAAAACATGAATTGCAGTTCAATGTATTTAATTTGGTTGGATGTAAATCAAGTTCATCTTTTTGGTTTGTTTCTGTCTGGTACAACGTAGTTTCAGCCGAAGACTAGTAGTCATACATGCAAAGATGATAACAATATTGATCTGGTTACCGGAATGAACTTACCGTGCCGTCTTCATGCCTCTCTAGACACCAAGCGCAGGGGACAAGTCTACCACAAGGCATATTACCGGCTGGTGACTTTATGTTGGAGAGGCTGCGGAAAACAAACCGCGCCCATTTCTGGCGCGGTCTCTTTTCCTTGTTTTCCACTTCTTCCGGTGTCATTATGCGGCTACACCTGCATCCAACCAAACGCAAGAAATGGAAAACGTTGTGTTTTTCAACTGATCAAGTTCGTTTTTGGCAGAACCAAACGAGCCCTAAGATTATAAGCGCAGCCAGAAGTTTAAACTTTAAAGGGGATGATGCCCAAATGGGAATATATTTCTTTAAAACCACCTTGTCTTTTCTGAAAATTCTAAAAAACTCCTTATGTTAGCTCTCCCCTCACCCTACTATAAACGGAATCCTCAAACCAAACGCCTGATATTTCTCTCATTAAAATCTAATTTTGATGTTACTCGCTCTTACATAATAACTAGTTTATTTTAGGTTCTGATTTATGTGTTCTATATGCTCTTCATGCTATGTCTACGACTGTCAAGATTTAAGGTCCGAGCTGGTTCAATATCAAAAGGTTGATATTTTTTTTCTTAGAAAATTAGTTTGGGAACTGGCCATCTATCCAACCAAGAACTTAAAAGTATAGTTGAATTTATAATTTGAAACTCACTCGAATCCGAATGTTGAGTATTCGATTCAAACTGTTACTGATCCAGATTTGTACAATTAGATCCTATAGGCTAGGTGCATCAAAATTCTATGTGCATAATATAGATGTTTCTAGTAATCTGATCATGAACTGGCATGGATCCAGATTTACTAAAACCCAAAGCCGAACTGGATTGGAAGAATGAGAACGTGAAACCGACCCAAAACGAAATATATTACTAACTATGGACTCCTTATAAGGGGGTGGGGACTCTTTTTTGTTCTAGAGAGACCCATGGCTTCCATAGAAGAAGTCACTGGAAGAGATTTGTGATCATATAAGGAGATGGCTACAATTTTATAGGGGAAGGACGGTCATGATGCCAAGGGAAGTCGGGGTTGGATTGCAGGGTAAAGGTGATTATAACCCTAGCATGTTAGGGCTTGATCTGTATATATTCAAGATAGGATACCTATGGTGATAAAATCTTGAGGAAAGGTGAAGATAGAAGGGAGAAAGAGACAATGTAGGACTTGTACGGTTAGCACTAAAAATACTTTGGATAAAAGGTTGAAGAAAGTCGTTTAACCATCGGATGACACCAAAACTAGCGACGAAATAGGGAGAGTATCCCTGGTCATTTGATTAGAGAGAAAGAAGTGAAAAATTAAAAAGGAACTACATGAAAATGGGTAAAGCGTGAACTATGAAATCAAATTCATTTATTCACATAGAAATCATTTTAATGTATTTTTAAAGTCTTTTCCCTTCATGAGCTATCCTAAAACATCCTATTCTAATGAAAATTGATATCTAAGATAGATAAGGCACTTAGAATCCGAATATAGTGTATTCCTCACTTTTAGGAATGTTTAATAAGTCATTTAATTTATGTGAGTTCTTGTAGCATTATCTTGTAAATTTAACTTTATAATTCATTTATAACAACTCATATTTTTCAACTGAAGTGAAATTTTGAAAATAATCTAATTGATATATAAAGAATCCATATTTGATATTTATTTCTTGTTTTGAGATTGGTTAGTGAATTATTTAATATATGAGAGTGTTTTGGCATTATTTAATTAAAAGTTAAAATAATGTATATTCAGTTACTATATTTGGCATCTATGAAAATTTTATAGATTATGTACTCATGAGGGAAGTATATACTATCTTATATTTCGTCAACATATTCGATCTCTCTCCAATCATCCTTCTATCTATTACTTTTCATTTCTTCTAGATCATAACAACTTAGTTTTCCATTTTTTTTTATGTTTACATAACTTGAATATTACCCTCTAAGACAAATATTAAAGGGGAAAATGGAATGCTCTCATCACATTCTTATTGTTATGACTCTTAACCATATATTTCACTTATAAATGACCTTTGCATCCCCTAGAACTCATCCAACTCAATAAACCTCCATCTTTTGCTCTAAAACCCCAACTTCAAACTAAATCTTCCTCAGAGGATCATCAACAATTCTTTGGACTACCCTAGTGTAACACCTAGGCCCATTGACCAAGGCTCTAGTAGAGTTTCAGGAATGACGACTGGCCCCACATACCTCCACTAGCCTTAACTGTGCATTTTGTACTCACTTACATGCAAGCTGAGGTCAACTTCCCGACTGGTCACCCATCCTAGTACTACTCCAAGCTGAGCACACTTAACTATGGAGTTCTTTAGTGATGGGCTCCTAGAAAAGGAGGTGCACCTTGGTGATATGGGTAGTCCAATCATTCCTTTTAAGATCATGTTATTCGAGGTCTCAAATCTGGAGACATTACAATCTCACCCACTTAGACTCTTGACATACTTGTCAAGGCTCAATTATAAGGCCTCATAATGTCTTCCCCATTTCAGTGCAGACCCAGAATGTCCCATGGACACCCAACTCCCATCCATGACTACCGGTGCAAGGACGGCTCCATCTCGTCTCAACAGATAGCCCTTTCCAACTTGCCTGGACCGCACGACTTAAGACTGCCATACTACATACCCATGTGGGCCCCACCTACTGGAGGGGAATTGGCTGTGATACCATTTGTAACACCTGGGCCCACTGCCCAAGGCTCTAGTAGAGTTTTAGGAATGACGACTGGCCCCATAGACCACCACTAGCCTTCACTGTGCGCTTTGTACTCACTCATGCACAAGCCAGGGTCAACTTCTCAACTAACAACTACTTGATATGATTAGGTTGTTAAAGCTTATGTGCAATGTTTTGTTTGTCTCCACTTACCAGTATATTCATTTATACCGATCGATGTTTTGTTTGTCGGCATTTTAGGAAATACTTGAAATTGGACAAATGGTAAAGTGGAACATGTGAAAGATTAAAGTTAAATTATCAAGGAGGAATTAGTTAGATAGGATTCTACTATAGGTAGAAGTCTTAGTTTCCTAATTTTGAAGGTATGTGAAAGTAAATTTTTATTCTAAGTTTTCAGTTTAGTCTTTCGTAAAATTTATTAATTATTTTTAATTATTTACAAAACCATTGATCTTGTTTTTGGGATAACACCTCTGTCTTCTTGGTCTTCCTTAATTGGGGGTTACCGGGAAGTAGGGTGGTTACAATTGATATCAGAGCATGGTTTTCCATTTTAACTCTAATAATTATTAAATTTTACAAACACTTTAGAACCCAAGGGAGTTATTAGAGGATTTTCTAATGATCGAGGTGTCTAGAAAAGGATCAGAATACCAGGGCTAGCAAGACTTTCCTCTACCCCGCTAGTCGGTCTATGAGGACTCCCAGATTCTGTATGACTGCCTGGCCGAAAATCAAAGGTTTTGACTCGAAGTAAGATACCTCTAGGATTCTCTCAGTTGTCTTCTTCCCTTCTCAACCCTAATTCAAGTATAACTCTAAGTGCTTAGGGTTTCTCTCTCCACACCCCTCCTAAGTTTGGGATAAGAATAATAAGGATTAAGGAATCCTCCACCAAATAATGAAAAGCATGTAAACAAGATGTCATGGACATAAGTTTTAATAGTTTAAGCATAAACTAAAGATTAGTTACATGCTTAGGTTGTATGGAGTGTGTTGCCATGCCCTCAGGAGAGCTCAGAGGTTAGACATTCTTGTAGGAGGATCATGATAGAGTTAGCCTTAGAGGAAGAAGCATCTAGGAAAAGGAAGGGACCCGACGCATCCTCTGAGGATGATGCTAACCCTAACCCTAAGTGGTAGTTAGAGAAAGAGATGACATGGTGAGATGAATACCTTAGACCTCTATACCTTCAAGTACACGGGTTAGATATACATGCTTTGCGTAAAGGTTTTGAGAGCACATGAGGATGCATAAGTGGAGAACCTAGAGTTCCTAGACCAAAGAGGGGAAGTAGTAACTGGTGCACTTGATGCTCACAAAGATGTTTGAGTTCCTAAGGATTCGTGTATGTCACCCCCTCATTTTAGAGGAACATGAAGCCCCTTGGACTAAGGTATATGTTTGATGAACCCCTCACACATGTTGGTGACATATGTATGACATTGGCCAACTTCAAGGAGTAAAGAGCAATTATGACATACCAAGGAACCCAGAGTGGCTTAATAGGTTGTCTTCTTTCTAGCTATGCGTATATATAGCATGATAGGGCTATGCATGGACATGATGATGTAAACCTTGGAAGTAAGGACATTTGTGACCTTTGTTACTATCAAGAGATAGTTTTCTCCCATCATGGGGAGGGACCCTTCATGTAGGGTGAGTACCAACTTTTGTTTAGGTTTGTGATAGCCTAAAGATGTCTCTTATAAGAGGTTGATGAGCTAAGAGGAGAGTACATAGTGTAAGCATGAATCTATAGACCCATGTGTGACCATCTCTAAGGGGCATGAGGATATGCTACCATGGAGGTAATCTGTATGGGGCCAGACCAAGGTAGGTAGATTGCCATGATCCCTATGAAAGGATGTAAGTTTGACCATGAGTGCCCAGAGAGATGATGGAGTTTTGGGTAAGGATTCAAGTTTGAGAAGTACCATGGTAGAATCCTAAGTCAACACTAAGGTCAGGTAGAGATAAGACTGATAGGAGTAGGAGTTGTATGTTTCTTAAATGCACAGGACCATAGGGTCGGGAGGTAACAACTATCTTTTCCCGAGGACAATGGGTTAGGAGATTGATCACCTTCATGAGTTCATGGGACCCAACGGGCAAATGATGGAGGCACTCCCTGGATGCATAAGGGAAGATGGATGACCCCAAAAGTACTGACACCCTTGAGACCTTGAGGAAAGGACTAAGGATTATATATATGAGTAATATGTAGACCCAAGAGTGTTTGGGGACAACCTTTCCATGGATGTAAACCTAGAATTGAGGTGTTCATGATGTGGAGACATGTGATGTATGTTTCAACTTAGATTGGAAAGTATACTGGCTATGTGTGATGCACCATCTCTACTTTTGGAACGGGATGAACTCTACATTTGGACTGTATCCAAATACTTATTTCCTCTGTTTATGGGTGTGAGAGACATGACAAAATGCATGCCATATACTAAGGATGAAGGTGATATGAGTTGACACATTTCTATGATGTTTGAGGATAGAGGAAGTACCACGTCCTTTTAGAGAGTATGTGGAATACATGGTTTGTAAACATGAAGGGAACAAAAGTAATATAAGGGTGTACATCCCTGGAAATAGTATGGAATTTATGAGTTATAAGTTGAGTTTGATAACTGAGATGATGAGCTTGAAGTTTTCTTGACTAAGTTGACCTATCCCGAGATGAAGATGTTGAGTGGAGTATATACGAGGGTTTATATCTTCACCATCACCTAGCACGTAAGGAAGCTTATGTGGTAATGATATGTACTCAACTGAATACAGTTCAGGTATACAACTATCTTGATTAGCCAGTAGAGAGGTTGGAAGAGGTTGTTAGATGAACCCTAAGTTTGATAGAAGATGAGATATGTATGGCTAACACCCAGATACAACCAGACCTATTGGTCAAGTTGGTGGATACTCAGTTAGCCAGCCCAGATCTTGATGAGATAGAAGGATGGTTGTAAGAACCTCAGATACACCTCACAGGAAAATAAGGTGGTGAAACCCACTACTAGAGTGTTTTAGGGTTTCTGAGGATTCAACCTTGAGTAATCATGACATATTATAAGATCATGATTTTAAGTACACCATACACCATGGTACTACTAAGATAGTTAAAGTTTGTAGTAGTACTTTGAAGACCTGATATGAATAAGTATATAGAGTTGTATGTGGCCGGTTTACATACATGCCAGAGGGTGAAGGCTGAACACCAGTAACCCAATAAGTTGCTACGACAATGAAGAGTCCCCGAGAGGAAATGGGAGTAGATCACCATAGACGTTGTGGTGGGTCTCCCCTAGACCAAGAGAGGTCACAAAGAAATATGGGTTATGGTAGATCGCCTTACCAAGTTGACCTAGTCCCTTGCTTAAGAGAGAGCACTGTCTGTGTGACAGATTTGGTTAAACTATATATGAGAGAGAGACAGTTCAACTACATTGTGATTTGAGTTCAATACCTTGAGTATGACCTTAAGTCCACTTCTATGTAGTAGAAGTAGGTACATGAAGAACTCGATGGGAGTTGAGTACAACTAATCACCCCTGACTGATGGAAAATCAAGAGAGAATGATCCAGACTTTAGAGGGTCTGATGAGGGCATGTGTGCTTGTTCAAGGTGATACATGGGAATAATTCCTGCCCCTAGAAGAGTTTGCTTGTAATGGTAGCCATTGTAACTATTATTGGGATGTAAGGAGATCTGTAAGGGAGGCTGTGTCAGTCACTGCTTCATTAGGATGATGTCAGTGAGAGGACCTTGTGAAGGTCAGAGAGGCCATAGTGTATGCAGATGAAGTCACTTTGATGGAGCAATGGTTGAGTAAGACCATGATTGACCCTATTGGACCTTCAATTAAATGAGATATCCAAATGGATCAACCATATGGATCTTCAAAAGATCTGATTTCATAAGCCCTCAACAATCTTGGTTCTCATAATTCAATTGATAGAAAACCATTTGAGCAAATTGTTCTTGAAACTGATTAGACAAAACATGTGTTGAAACCGTTTGCTCTTTGGGTCTCCAAACAGTTTGAGACCGTTTGGTCCCAAACAGTCTTGAGACCATTTGGACTCAAACCATCTTGAGACCATTTGGGCTCAAACGGTCTTAAGACCGTTTGGTCCAAACCATCTCAAAACCGAATGGACCAAAAAGTCCTTTCAACACTTGCACGATTCATGATTCCAATAGATGAACCAATATCAATTGAATCCCTGATTTCTCTATCACATGAACAATTGAATCATCCTTCAATTAGACCATAAATTAGGGTTTTGAACCCAATTGATCTAGGATTTCTACTCAAGAACCTCCAATTAGGGTTTTGAAATCGAGTGGCCATCACTGTTCAACATTGTGGAACTGATTCAATGCAACTAGTGAATTATCATCAAGTTTTTGATATGAACTAACCCCAAACGGTCTTGAGGTCATTTGGATGACCTCCAAACGGGTTGAGACCATTTTCCCATCTTCTCACTCAAATCCAAGTCATCCAATTAGGGTTTGGATCAATGAATTGATCACCAAATCAGCATTTGATTGCAAATCAACTTGGTACCTTTAGACCTTCAAACACCTAACCATACTCAACCCTAGACCTCCAAACGGTCTTGGGTGACCACCAAACAGTCGTGAGACCGTTTGGATGAGCTCCAAATGGTCTTGAGACCGTTTGGCTCATCCAACCCTTGGATTCTAGTGAAAAATCATTAGGGTTTGAGCTATTGAGTTGATCATCAAATCAACACTTAATTGCAAAGTGATTTGGTACCTTTAGACCTTCAATTGGTCAACCATGATTAACCCTAGACCTCCAAATGGTCTTGGGTGATCCCCAAACGGTCTTGAGACCGTTTGGGTGATCCCCAAATGGGTTTGAAACCGTTTGGGCTAATTAACCCAAAAAGTCAAATTAATCAAGTTGAAAATCAGCACTTAATCCAATTAGGGTTTGCCTAATTGATTAGCCTTCAACTCATGATTCCTTTGGAATTAATCCATCAAATTTGGTGGGTTATCAAACAACATAATTAGGAATAGGATTCTCAAACGGTCAACCCTTGGTCAACTCTTTCAAATGGTTTTGAAACCATTTGCTCTCAAACGGTCTCAAACCGTTTGCTCTCAAATGGTTTGGTGAAACCGAATGGGCAAACCTGTTGAAACCGTTTGGAACAAGATTTCTTAGGGAAAAGTGTCCAAGATGATGTAATAATCATATACCTTCATCCCTGTAGTTCTTAGTACTTATGATTTCATGAATTAACCAATTTCAACCAGCAATTAATCAGGAAATTGAAAGAATCAATGAAATTGCAAGATTGATGGTTGAATAATAATGTAAAGGGGTTCAAGTTATATAACCCACATTCAAATATGATCCCAAGCTCCAAGATTCACGGATCGAATGGTTATTGAAGCTCTAGCAACCTCCCAAGGGCGTTTCTCAAGCTTTTGGAGTGAAAGGATCAGCTAGGGTTGAAGATGGAGTGAAGAAATGAAGGAATCATATATTGTTTTATGATTTTCACCATGAAATCATGAAGAACGAAGGTCAAAGGCTTACCAACAGGTTGGGAACGTGCTCCCTGATGTTCTTATCTCTCTTGGTCGGTTTTTCAAGCAAAAAGAAGAAGTGGTTCGAAATTCCCTTTTCATTCTATGGATAAATGAGCTTTTATGCAATTTTTATTAAAAATTCAATTAGGAGAGAGAAAGTAGGAATTATCCCCTCCAATTCCTTGCCACTTGCCTCCTCTCCTTCCTTAGGAACGAGGCTATCATCCTTGCCTCATTTTCATCTCAATTATCCATGTTTTAAAGAAAAACAAATTAAGCACCTTAACCCTTTTTATATTAATATCCATAAGTTTGTGGATATTTCTTTTTCTTATAAAAAGGTGAGTGGAGTTTTCACCTCCTTGGGATATTTCGTGGCCTAGAAAAGGCACAAGAGTGTTCACACTATAGAAAATTCAGCCATCTAGTTTTTGGTTGAAGTCCCTTCAATTATTTTATTTATTTTTACATTAATTTGAAATAAAATTCCAATTATGCTTAAATCTTGATTATTTTAATATCAAGATTCTCTCTCCTCCAAAGAAATGCAAATAAAGCGCCCCTATCATTTTATTTGATCTACATGATGCCAAGAAATATTAGGGACATTATTGAAGTGATAATTTGCATATTGAACCCTAGGTTTTGGGTAAATTGCACATTACACCAAAACTAGGTTATAATGCACAAACATTGCTTTATCAGCTTTTTCTTGGTATTCATGCTATCAAATGCCATAACTTTGCATCATATTCACTCTCATGATGCTTTAACACATGAGGAACATATTATCATGCACAATTTGCAATTTAACCCCTCAACTTGGGTAATTTGCACTTTAGTCCAAAACAGGCAAAATATTGATTTCAACAATATTCAAAAAGGACTAAAATTGTAATATAAGTTCCTCTTGAGCCCTAAATACTTTTCAAAAGATAAGAGCATGCATATAATTACTCTCATTATGCAAAACACCTAGGGTTACTTCATAACCCAGGTCAGGGATGTTACAAGGGGAAATAGGAGTCGTGAGCTGATGCAAAGTAGACTGACATTCAATTCACCGTGGGTGAACATGTGTTATGAAAACCCAACCCCTCCAAGATATAGCTAAGAAAGATGAGTCCCCGATACATAGGTCCATTTGAGATAGATTGGTGGATATGCTTATGTTTATCCTTACCCCTCAAGATAACATGATGTATGATGTGTTGCATGAGTCCGATCTAGAGCACTATTGACGTACCCGAGTGCTGAGCCATGAACCTATTGAGCTGTAAGGGAGGCTGTAATATCCTGAGTCACCTGTGAGGATTCTAGATACCAAGGTGAAAGAACTTATATGTAAGAATATAGAGATGGTAAAGGTTCTTTGGAAGCACCGTGGAGAGGACAGAGCCACATGGGAGCTGAAGATGGAGATGAAAAAAAAGCATACCCTGACTTGTTTGCTTGATTATTGAATTTTGTGGACAAAATTCTTATTAGGAGGCGAGGATGTTATAACATAAATTTTCATAGGTTTGGGTTGAAATGTAATTTCCCCATTAAAGATATATGAATATAAAAATTGTGTTATTTAATCCCTTTGTTTGGATTTCCTTGCTAAATGTCTTTTGCATGTACGCCTTCGTGGACCTTGCTGAATAATAAGCCCAATATGGTAAAAAGGGAATAAAGATGAAAAAGAAATCTATTAAGAAAGGAAATTGAAATATGAATAAGGAATAAGGAATAATGTGGAATCATCTAGAAGGCTATGAGTTTGTTCATCATGAGAGGATTTTGAATACCTAAGGTTTCTTGAGTTATAATGTTTTTAAATAAAGGATATAAAAGTGAAAGAGAGAGAAAATATGAGTAAACTATGCCTTAATAAGTGTTAACTTATATGTGACAAAAACCCCTCTTTCCTTTTGATTTTGGGACTCAAACTTGGGATACGAGTAGATATTTCTAATATAAGACTTTCACTAAAATTTGGATGAAAAAGGATAAACGGGGAGAGAGATATGGTTTTTAGATTTCCTAAAGTGAATGGATAATCCATTAATCATATTAAACGTCACAATGTAAATAGGATTAAATCTCATTTTTTCTAAAACCCAGGCGACGCGGACCGTTGGATCTGAGATCCAATGGCTTGAGTTTGATCCGAGTCATGAGGAGAGACTGAGACCAGAGAATAGTCTGAGCAAGTTTGGTTTTTGATTTGATCTTGGATGAGGAGATGAACGAATATGGGATTAGTACCATTGTCTTCGGGAGGCTTTCCCGAATCCATCCATTCCAAGATTTGTGGGGTTTCATGATGGTGTTGGGTTTTAGGGGAGACAGAGAAGGCAGCGGAAACAAAAATTTTCTTCTCCCCAAACCCAGAACAAAGGAAATGCGTCAACGTCTATACAATAGGAAGGATGCTTTGTAGAGGCATACCTTGTCCCGAGTTTTGCTCGATGATGTTACCTCGCTACTTGTGTGGTCTTCACCTCCGGTCTTGGATGGTGTCTGTGCAACTCCTGGTCTCACCGGGACTATCAGGATTGACAACTGTCCTCCGAGCGGCAGAAGTCTCCCGCCTCTGAAGTAGTCCACATAGACCACCTGGAACTTTGATATCCTTGTCCCACAAGGAATCAGAAGGAGTCACACCCTCCTGTCAGCGTACTAGTCACCGACACACTCTCCTACCACCAGTCGCTTTTTGTAGTTGTCTTTCCCTTGCTGTGCCTCCCTTATTGGGTAGCACTTGCTCGGGCTCTCTCGGTTACCAAAACCAGAGATAACGACAACTTTATAGAGCAACTGGTGCACTAAGTTGTGTACATGAGAAGCCCCCAATACCCCTATATATAGGAGGGTCATGGGATAGGGTTCTCTTCCCCGGGCAATGCAGGATTAATGCAGGAGTAGAAGGGTTTGAGATTTTCCACAAAATAACCAACTGCGCCACCTGAACCGATCGTTTCAAGCATGAAACGGTTGGTTGGGTAGCTGAGCCGATCGTTTCACACCTAAAACGATCGGTTGGAGCACCTGAGCCGATCAGTTCACTTTCCAACCGATCGATTCGTGGTCTTGGTCCAACTCAAATTGACTTTCATATTTGTTTCTGATTAATCAAATATTAATCCTTGTGAAAATCGAATTTGTATAAGTGAAACAAATTATATTTGCAAAATAGTCTTCTGACTTTCCAAATGATCTCCTTTAGACCAGTTGAGCCGATCGGTTCAACCCTTGAACCGGTCATCTCATCCTGTCTTGAGCCGATCGGTTCATCACATGAGCTGATCGGTTCACCAACATGAGCCGATCGGTTCATCACATGCGCTGATCGGTTGGAAGTGTAGACTGTGCAAAATCAGTCAATTGCAGTTTCAATCAATTCGATACTCTAATCAATCGATCCAACACCTTAAATACTATGATTTTGAGCTATCAATTAATTGAGTGTTTAATTGAACTACTAAACTCCTTTAGTAATCAATCTAAACATCATTTTTGGATAAACTCCTCTTCTAGGTTAAATCCTATGTGTGTGACCCTACAGGTCCATTTCACATTGGTAGTGAAAATCCATAACATTTATGACTTCACAAGCAAAGAGCGGTGCCTAGTCGCACATCAGTGCTACCCAAGTGAAATAGAAAGTTGGAGAACAACTTTCAATCCTACAATCCGTGAATGGTGTTACAATGAATGTATAATTCCTTTGTCACTGATATCCCGAATGAACTCAAGGCATGGAACAATCATCCTATCAATGTTCATTCACTTTCTTGATCTCAGAGTAGATTGGAGGAGATATGTATGACATCAATATCACATACTGATTCACACATGCATGCACACGCCTATCTCAATCCTACTCATCAAGTGGCCATGGATGTAAAACTCCCTCAGGAGGGACAAATCCCATATCTATCACTCACCCCTCAAAAGCCCCATGTGTCAAAGCCACCCAATCATCACCTTTATAACAACCCATGTTTCAGGACTGCGTTTGATGTTGTCAAAGTGTACCCAACGACATGTGTTGAGTGTAGTGATTTCAGGTCAAAGAATCACATTCACCACCATCACTGTGAGAACTGACTGTGATTACCATGTCATGGTTCCACGTGTCAAACTCATGGTGAGTCTGTCCGGTAAACTTGTTCTCTAACAAGTACCTATGTGTTTGGTTTGATTTCTCCATATCATGACTAATGAGATTCTGTCATCAACCAAGACCACAATCTAGTCTTGTGTGTCATTGTTGTCTATCTACCTTCCACAATGACATCTGACTAGGGACATAATAAGAATGTACAAACTCTTAGCATCTGTATGATCTCATCATTCAGGTCCTGAACCTGAAAGCATACGTGATTGAGCACTATCATTCTCTAGACATTCAATCTGTTCTATCATTATCTCATATGACTGAACTAGAAAGAATTGGAAGCTTGCCTTTGATCTTTATCAAATCAATCTTAATGTATCCCACCAATCATCCCATGATTGGCTCTCATGGTATACATACCAACAGACTCCCACTTGCACTGTGAGCCAATCACCCTTGAATCATATTCATAGTGATCTTCAAACATGTCCCACATGTTACTATGCTCTAGTACTGACATAGTGAGTTATAGCAACACCTTGCCAAAGTCAGTATTAACTGCATGTCTCTCATCTCTTCACTGTACGTCACACGTATGAGATGGAGTTGTTGTAATATGCGATCTAGTATTCCTTTGCTAACCTTTAGCCACATTGCATGACCAAGAACTCCTTACTTGTCATCAATGACCGGAATAACTATAAGTTCATCTCTATGAACTCCTAGATCCATATAGTATCCACTACTGTTCTCTAACACACATATACTCAACTTTTCCTTTTAAATAGCTTTATTGGAACATTTCCAATAATCAACAAACATTCACTTTTATATATCATATATATATATTGCGATTAATTTTATGTCTTTTTCGGAAGTTCGCATCAGTGTAACTCTTTACAGTGAACCCTTCCTTATTTCCATAGAACTATTACTTCTCAAGTACTTATCAAGTTCTTATGGTCTTCCAATAACCCTTACTAGAACTAGACAGACATTCACTTGTCATGTCCCACATACGAGTTATCAGGATGAGCACATCATATTGTCATGTCCTACATACAAGATGATGAATGCACTTTATTTTGCTATGTCCATACATGAAAGATAATGGGATGAATACATACATGATAGATCCATATCTATTCTTAGTGTTCCCATTCTTCATAAGAATTCGACACTTGGCCTTGGGATACTAACTCCATGTAACATGGACAAGTTTTCTCCCACTGAATCTGTGCATACTGAACCCTTCACTATAGATTGCCAATGTATGCTTTCTCTTTTTAGGTCAAGAGGTTTTTCGAGAACTATCTCTATACATCTCTATTCCTATCACATAGGAAACATCTCTATCTTCCTTAAAGACAATTTCCACTTTGGATTTCCATTATAGAGCATTTCCATTTCACATAAACATGTGGAATGTGAATACGCTCCCACTAAATCACAGATCTCTCTTTATCTTTGACATATCAGTCAAACCCTTTGACTATATTATCAAAGTAAAGATCACAGTTCTGAGTTGCTTGTACTCAATCAATCACATTGATTAGTCCATTGTAACTTATAGACTTCATTTGCATTAATGGATTCATAAACCTTATAGGTTGTGTCACGTACACATCCTTGTTTTATTCCTCATAGGAATGCGGTTTTAGTATCCTTATGCCAAATCTCTTAGTCATTAAGTTGCAATCAACAAGCATCGTCCTTCAAATTGTTATCCATGTGTCTTAACCCTTAAGACTCATTCGCACTTATGGATTTCATTCCAATGAGTGCTACCATAAAGGTCATACCTTATGGTTCACATGGAAGTCATTTAGGATGTAATGGTCATAAACCATAACTCAGAATCTGGTTCCTCATATTCATCTAGATAGTTGACTCATCACATGACCAACTCATCACATAGATAATCGAGGTGTATCTGTCAAGGATATAAGAACTCACAACTCCTTATGATTCTTAATGTCCTTTATTAGTGTGGGGTATTCTTTATTTAAGAATAAATTAGTTATTTGATAATCATCCTCTAACTCCTTAGAGTATGACTCCTTCTTGATTTAGACATCACCATGCCTTAATCATGAGTTCACTATGATACACTATCATAATCATTCACAAGGTTCTCAAACATTTGGTCTAAGTATTTCATTCATTGATCTCATCAAGAATTAACACTTTACCAAATTCATACTTCATCTATGATATTCTTGAAAACTTCAAGATATTCATATTGGTATTTCTCTAAACACCACTTGAAGTATTAGCATTTGCTCCAATAGGTATGTAAATACATCACATGTATTATACCTAATACGATAATCATTCTCCCACTACTACTAGTGAAAATTGATTAATCATGTCTAAGAGATTCATGTCTCTTACTGGTTCTCTAACCAAAAGAGTCTAGCTTATCCATCATATGGAAACTAGAAATGAATTTCTCATGATTTATGCTAATTTGATTGCTTGAGTTATCATTAACTTTTAGGTATCATTTTATCTGAGGCATACCAAGTACCATAAGATAACCAAGGCATTGCCACAAAGATCATATCTTTGAAACATCAACTATATTGATAGTCATCTTGTCACTACAAGATGCAACAATAAAGTGTTTCTATTAGCAAATTGAAATAGCAGTTCTCAATTCTATTTCGTGCCCTCTGGGCTGAAATAAACTAAAAGGTAATCCTATCTATGGCAGCAACACTTGCTCCAATGATGGGTATTCTTTTCTTGGTCCTTTCGTAAAGGCCATCACTTCTTTGTAGATCTTACATATCATATATGTTAGTATCATATACCTTAGAAGTGATTTATTTCATGATACCTTAGGTGGAGATCTCCATCCCCTCCTTCATCTTCTTTTATTCTTCCAGATATAGAGGGCAATTCCCTCATACACCCTTTCCCTATGTGCCTTGAGGCTGAAGATGACTTGAGCTACTGGCTAGCATTAGAGCCCTTCTTAGCTTTGCCTTTGTCCTTGCCTTTAAGACTTACCCTTCATTGATCACATCAAACATTAGAGTTTGTCTTTCTTCATCTTTGCCTCTACTGTCCTCAACATGTCCAACAACTTTGTCAATGCTTGCCAAAGTTGTTCATGTCAAAGTTCATCATGAACTGTATGATTCTCACAACATTTGTAGTATCATACCAATAGCCAACTCTTGGCTCAGAGGGAATCCTTCTTACTCATATTTTTCCACATACCCAATCACATTGAGTGTGTGAATACCTTACTGGATCTCCTTCTGTCATGACATACTAGGACAGTGTCTTAGAGACATCATATGTCTCATGTTGTCTCTGCAACTCATAGTTCAGAGAACACAACATCAAGCACTCCACATCAATGGCATCTTGAGTCTTCCATAAGCATCCTTTAAGCCATTGGTGTGGTGGGATCGAGTTCATCTGGTTTTGGTATAACTAGGATTTAGAGATATTACTCTTCGAATGAGAACACTTCTCAACGTCCTAACCAGTCGTGGAATTATTCCCATTTAATTTGTTGGTCTCAAAGACCGATCGTAAATAAAGTTATTATTGTTGATTAGCCATTTATAGTACAAAAGGAAATATATGCAATTTAGTCCAAAACTCAATTTTGACTTATTCGATTGATTTGAAAGGTTGACGATATAATTAGGACTTTAATTAATTATCACTCCCACTATTTTTGTTAAAATTGATAGCCCTCACCATCAATTTGGAAGATTGCAACGTACAATCTTCTACTGGGTCAAGATCTTGAAATCCTTTGAGTCATGGACCAGCTAGGATTGTCACCCACAACTTAGATCTCCCAGGTAGGCAACTTTTGCCAATTGCATCATATGCAACTCTAAAAAGATGTCATATGCAACTCCTTGCCATGATCACCTCCATGACTCAAGGTGCTAGATCCTATCTAGGTCACCTTGTTAAGTCTGACCCAAAGCCAACACGATGAATATGCACCCTGCTCGGGCAGACCCACACATTCATCCTTCACACTTCCACGAGATAGGCGGTGCACCACGCTAGGGCGTGCCCACACTTAGCCAATCAAGCTTTTCACGTGTGTCGCATTTGGAAGGCATCTAAAACTTTAATATTTATTGAGGGGTTTGGTTTTGATAGGTACATATACATATCCAATCACCACAATATAGAGTACGTATCATATACATGCTATATCCCATAGAAAGCATGCAAAACAATAAAACAGATGATTATGGTCATCGTAATGTGATTCCTCGAGCCAAAAGGAATCATGGTCATCTAGGTCTACATCACATGCAACCTGTACAAGATGAAGTGCTATAGCTGTTCGAGTTGATCAACTCATCACATGAATGACCTTCTCATCCTGGCCGGTCGTCTGGGTGCGACCAGCCGATCAGTTGGCTCCTGCAACTGATCGGTTTTCTTGGTCATCGTACATCTCCTCATGGCCGCCACCCGATCGTCTTGCTCCTCGAACCAGTCGTCTGGATCACCAACCGATCAGTTCACTCCTTGAATCGATCGTTTCAGTGATCATCAGGTTGTCCGCCATTCTTTGACATAACAAGAAATAAAAGATCTATCCTATTTTACATTTGAATTGGGAAACCCCGAGTTACATTCAGGGGGAGAAAAGGTAGGAAAGAAATCTCGAGTTATCTCGAGTTACATCAAGAATAAGGAGGTAGGGAATCAGTGTGCAGACCGAGATGCAAGCAACCACATTCAACCAGGCACACATACATATGGTTTATTGGCCATAACAACGCTATACATCCACCACAAAACTCATTTAAGGGCGACACGTATCAAGTGCATTCATATTACATATCATATATGTATATTGGGATTTGTGGATTTAGGATTGGACATGCATAAAGCTAATTTTATTCGCATTGTATGCAATAAATAAATGCAACAAACCAAAATTGATCATATTGATAATCCTAAAGTATAGAGCAGTTGACGTGGCTCTGATACCACTATTGGGTTTTAGGGGAGACAGAGAAGGCAGCGGAAATAAAAAATTTCTTCTCCCCAAACCCAGAACAAAGGAAACGCGTCAACGTCTATACAATAGGAAGGATGGTTTGTAGAGGCGTACCTTGTCCCGAGGCTTGCTCAACGACATTACCTCACGGCTTGCGCGGTCTTCACCTCTGGTCTTGGATAGTGTCTGTGCAGCTCCTGGTCTCACCGGGACTGTCAGCTCCTGGTTTCATTGGGACTGTCGGGATTGACAGCTATCCTCTGTGCGGCAGAAGTCTCCCGCATCTGAAGTAGTCCACACGGACCACCTGGAACTCTGATCTCCTGTCCTACAAGGAATCAGAAGGAGTCGCACTGAGTTGTGTACCTGAGAAGCCCCCAATACCCCTATATATAGGAGGGTCATGGGATAGGATTCTCTATCCCAGGCAATGCATGATTAATGCAGGAGTAGAAGGGTTCGAGATTTTCCACAAAACAACCAACTGTGCCACTTGAACCGATCGTTTCAAGCATGAAATGGTCGGTTGGGTAGCTGAGCTGATTGTTTCACACCTAAAACGATCGGTTGGAGCACCTGAGCCAATCAGTTCACTTCCCAACCGACCGGTTCATGGTCCTAGTCCAACTCAAATTGACTTTCATATTTGTTTCTGATTAATAAAATATTAATCCTTGTCCAAATTGAATTTGTACAAGTGAAACAAATTGTATTTGCAAAATAGTCTTCTAAATTTCCAAACGATCTCGGTTAGACCAGTTGAGCTGATCGGTTCAACCCTTGAACCAGTCGTCTCAGCCTGTCTTGAGCCAATCGGTTCATCACATGAGCCGATCAGTTCACCAACCTGAGCCGATCGGTTCATCACATGAGCCGATCGGTTGGAAGTGCAGACTGTGCAAAATCAGTCAATTGCAGTTTCAATCAATCCGATACTCCAATCAATCAATCCAACACCTTGAATACTATTATTTTGAGCTATCAATTAATGAAGTGTTTAATTGCACTACTAAACTCCTTTAGTAATCAATCTAAACATCATTTGTGGATAAACTCCTCTTCCAGGTTAAATCCTATGTGTGTGACCCTACAGGTCCATTTCACGTTGGCAGTGAAAATCCATAACATTTATGACTTCACAAGCAAAGAGCGGTGCCTAGTCGCACATCAGTGCTACCCAAGTGAAATAGAAAGTTGGAGAACAACTTTCAATCCTACAATTCATGAATGGTGTTACACTGAATGTATAATTCCTTTGTTACTGATATCCCAAATGAACTCAAGGCATGGAACAATCATCCTATCAACGTTCATTCACTTTCTTGATCTCAGAGTAGATTGCAGGAGATATGTATGACATCAATATCACATAATGATTCACACAGGCGTGCGCACACCTATCTCAATCCTACTCATCAAGTGGCCATGGATATCAAACTCCCTCAGGAGGGACAAATCCCATATCTATCACTCACCCCTCAAAAGCCCCATGTGTCAAAGCCACCCAATCACCACCTTTATAACAACCCATGTTTCAGGACTGCGTTTGATGATGTCAAAGTATACTCATTGACATGTGTTGAGTGTAGTGATTTCAGGTCAAAGAATCACATTCACCACCATCACTGTGAGAACTGACTGTGACTACCATGTCATGGTTCCATGTGTCAAACTCACGGTGGGTCTGTCCGATAAACTTGTTCTCTAACAAGTACCTATGTGTTTGGTTTGATATCTCCATATCATTACTAATGAGATTCTGTCATCAACCAACACCACAATCTAGTCTTGGGTGTCATTGTTGTCTATCTGCCTTCCACAATGACATCCGACTAGGGACATAATAAGAATGTACAAACTCTTAGCATCCGTATGATCTCATCGTTCAAGTCCTGAACCTGAAAGCATATATCATTGAGTACTGTCATTCTCTAGACATTCAATCTGTTCTATCATTATCTCATATGACTGAACCAGAAAGAATTGGAAGCTTGCCTTTGATCTTTATCAAATCAATCTTAATGTATCCCACCAATCATCCCATGATTGGCTCTCAGGGAATACATACCAACAGATGGAACCAGAGAGTCCCCAAATCTCAGGGAATTGATGGCTACCCTATATATAGGGGGGAAACACCACGACACCAGCACATGTATAAACGATCTTCACAAATCTGGAGCAAGTCGACAATCTCTTTGTTGTCGTCAATCAGAGTTTTTGTACTAACCTTCACCTTCTCCTCAAAGCCATTGTCACTTGTGGGTTCTTGGTGTAGTCCCGACGGTGGAGGGTAGAGAGCGAGTAATTGTCCTGGCCATAGAGTTTGGAAGCTTAAGGAGGTACACCAGGTGTTCTTGGTTCATGCGCAGTGGGAGCAAAGCCTAGAGTCAATGGGCCAGTTGACCGTGGTGGGGCATTGCTCATAGGAGGCAACCCTCACGAGGTAGAAGATGAGAAGGAGGAAAAGACCTCCTTGCCCCCGACCTTTTGCACAATAGGGAAGGGCAAAAAGGACCTTATGCCATGTTTGTGGGTGAGTGAGTCATGCCCAGTGTGGCACTAGGTGGCATGCAACCATTGGTCCAGCAGGATCAGTGTGGACGCAAGGATTTCGAGGTAAGTATTTGCCGACATGGCGTTTCCTTATTAGTCAATAAGGATTTTCTTTGTGAAAATCGTAATAAATTAATGGTAACTCCGATTAGGACGACCAATATATGAAAATTGATCAAGAGAATGTGAACAATTCAATAAAAATAGTTTTAGAGCCTGAATATGATCGTAGTTCGAAAAGTACCTTAAGTTACCATCTTTAATACTTTCATGAGTAAGAAATCCTAATTTTATGATTAATGAAATTGAGAATATTGATATGGATGATCTATGAGCAAATTAACTTGTTAATAAAAAGACATTTTGATGTATAAATAGAATGATCCATCTGCTTAATAGCCTAATTTAGGGTTTGATATGTGAATATGCATTAATGGGCTTAAAAACCCTAATCTAGATGTTAATGGTTTCTAATGAGATATAATTCGAGATCCTTTGTATAAAAATGATGTTAGGTTAATCTCAAGCCTAATAGATTTTAAAAGGCTGATTCAATTTAGAAACCCTACTAAGTGAATCCAAGTCAATATAGTAACTTCTTGTTGAGTATGTAGTAAATAGGTTGCATATGTTTTTCAGGATTCTGTGTTTTTGTGTGGTTGACTTGCTTGCTTGGATTGGATTGCTTAATTGATTGGACTGTGCTGATTTCTTATGAGATATCCTAATCAGGTATGTGGTTAATTATGAGTACACACTTTAGTTTCCCAACATTTTCCTGATGTTTTATTGATTGCATGGAAATAAACTATATGGATGCTTTTATTTCTGCAATCTTTAGCATACTCCCTGGTTGGCCACCTCCTAGGGTTTCTCTGGGAAACGACGATTCAAGGTCTCTCTCGCCACTAAGGAAATCTCTCTTGCAGGTTTGCAGGATCCCTCCGTTCCATGGCAGACGACCTTGTGGAATGCTACACGTCACTTACGGTTAGAGAAGAGGAGGAGACATACATCCTGGATTTGAAGGAGACAGTCACCGGCGACGAAAGAGTGCATATAGACCTTGCACTGGTCAGACGGCTGAGACAGACAAGCCGTTCAACTTTCCCACATTCAAGCACACCATGACCAATGCCCAGTCGCTGAGGAGAGAACTAGCTTCAGACATATCTCTAATAATCTATTTGTCATTCTGTTCCTTAATTGGAAGGACAAGGAGGGGGTGGTAGACGAAGGTCCATGGAATTTCAATAACCATTTGCTCATAGTCAGAGCCATCAAGCCTGAGGACATCCCTGCAGAGATGATGCTCAACCTATGTCAATTCTGGATTCGGTTATACAACCTACCGCTAGGTTACAGGTTAGAAGAGGCGATAATTGTGGTAGCATCCAAGATTGGGAAGGTCTGCGTGGTGGATAGGAGAGACCTGGGCTGGGGGCGTCATGTCGTTCCAGGGTGGAGATCGACATCTCCAAGCCTATATGCCAGAAACAAAAAATCAGTGATAGGGAGGGAAGGGTCGTGGAGATTGAGATCAAATATGAGTGACTTCCAACCTTCTGCTACCTTTGTGGGGTGATCGACCACCTATAGAAAGACTGCATGGATGAAGAGGAGGAGGAGGAGGATGGATTGGCTCCAAGGATGTGGGGGCCTTATATTAAGGCGTCGCCGATGAAGCATTGGAACATCCCAATTAAGGAGGAACTCTTCGGGAGGGAGAGGGCCAGCAAGGAACTCAAGTTCATATCAAAGCCGACGACGTCAAGGTCCAAGTCTAGTGGACGGATGTTTGGGGGCAGTGCTGATAGTGGTGCACACAACGGTCATAGACATAACTATGAGGGCACGAAGGAGGTAGGGAAACCATGAACTCTATGCCTATGGAGGAGTTGGAATTCATCTTCACTAAGCGGATGGATGTGGGTGAGACAGGGCTTTGGAAGGATAGGCCCATGCGACAGGAGGAGGAGGATGACACTGAGCACAAGAGCATAGCTCATGGGGATGAATGGAGAGCACCTCCTTGGGTGTTCGAACATGGCAGTGATGGCTCAGTACCATCACCATGTAAGAAACAAGTAGTGAATGGGATGCCCTAGGGAGAAGTTGAGCTCAATGCCGATGTAGCTACGGAGGGACCTCAATCTGTTCGGGGTGATGTTGGATCCCGTGGGCACGTACCTGAGTACACGGGTGAGGGAGGGAACATGGAAGATGAAGGCTTGCGTCTGCATGGGCAGGTCACAATACACTCAGGGGGTGCACAAGGTAGAAGGCAAAAGGAAGGAGGAGGGAAGGGCAAGAGGGGGAGAAGGTTCACAAGGTTTGGGACGCGTCAGGGGGTCATGGACGGTGATGGGCAGGGGAGTTTGATGGATCTGGCAGGGGGGGACGAAGGAGGTTGGGAATGGATGAAGATCATGTGGAGGCAGAAGGAGAAGGGGTGTTGGGGGGGGGGTAAGAATATGAGAATGGAGGTTCAGATTGAACCAACTCACACTTTAGTAGTGGGCACTGGGGAGGTCCAGGCCCGTGAAGAGCAATGAAAACCTTATGTTGAAATGTTCAGGGTCTGGGCAGCCCTGGGACAGTGGACTCTCTCAGGAGGTGGTGTTGGAGAGAGATGCCCAACTTAGTCTTCATTATGGAGACTATGTGCAAAGGAGGAGACCAGGAGGCAATAAGGAGGAATTGTGGTTTCAATTTAGGTTTTAGTGTTGACAATAGAGGAAGGGCAGGGGGTTTGGGGCTGTGGTGGAGAGGGGATGATGTCCTGGTGAAGTCTTTCTTAGATCATCATATTAGTGCTATGGTGGGGGTGGATGTAATGCCCGGGCCCACTGCCCAAGGCTCTAGTAGAGTTTTAGGAATGATGACTGTCCCCACAGACCACCACTAGCCTTAACTGCACGCTTTGTCCTCACTCATGCGCATGCCAGGATCAACTTCTCGATAGGTCACCCATCCCAGTACCACTCCAAGCTGAGCACGCTTAACTATGGAGTTCTTCGTGATGGGATCCTGGAAAAGGAGGTGCACCTTGGTGATATGGGTAGTCCAATCATTCCTTATAAGATCTTTTTATCTGAGGCCTCAAATCCTGGGATGTTACAATCTCCCCCACTTAGACTTTTGACGTCCTCGTCAAGGCTCAACTATATGGCCTCATAATATCACCCCATTTCAATGCAGACCCAGAATGGCCCATGGACACCCAGCTCCCGATCACGGAATACCAGTGCAAGGGTGGCTACAACAACCATGGATAGCCCTTTCCAACATGCATGGACCACATGACTCAAGACTGGCATTCCACATGCCCATGCGAGCCCCACCTACTGGAGGGGAATTGGCTCTGATACTATTTGTAACACCTGGGCCCACTGCCCAAGGCTCTAGTAGAGTTTTAGGAATGATGACTGTCCCCACAGACCACCACTAGCCTTAACTGTGCGCTTTGTCCTCACTCACGCGCATGCCAGGATCAACTTCCCGATAGGTCACCCATCCCATTACTACTCCAAGCTGAGCACACTTAACTATAGAGTTCTTAGTGATGGGCTCCCAGAAAAGGAGGTGCACCTTGGTGATATGGGTAGTCCAATCATTCCTTATAAGATCTTTTTATCCGAGGCCTCAAATCCTGGGATGTTACAGTGGAGGGCAGCCTGGAGTGCTTTTGTTTTGTGGGAATTTATGGATGGGCAGCTTGGAGTGCTTTTGTTTTGTGGGAATTTATGGATGGGAAGCCACACATGAATGGTATCACACTTGCCAGATGATGGAGGATATTTGTGCTCAAACCAGATTGCCTATTGTGCTTGGTGGGGACTTCGATGAAATTCTTGCTCATGATAAAAAAAGGGAGGACAACCAAGGAATGAATGGTAGATGCACAACTTCAGGGAGGCAATTGAAAAATGTCAGCTGACTGACTTGGGATCTACGAGAAACAAGTTCACATGGAAGAGAGGGCTGCAGGCGAGTAATCTGATTCTGGAAAGATTGGACCGGTTCTTGGCCGACAAGAAATGGTGTGACATGTTCAATGTTAGAAAGGTTAAGAATTTCCCTATTCTCAATTATGACCATGGACATATTATTTTGTGGGCAGAACAAAGAAGACAGGGTGAGGGACATTTCGAGAAAAGGTTCAGGTTTGAGACCTTTTGGCTTTCTTCACCGGAGTGGAAGGCGGTGGTCACACAGGCGTGGGACAACAACTACGCCTTGGGTCTCACTGGGAAGACGGCGATATGTGCTGAAAAGCTAGCAGGTTGGGCGGTGGACAAATTTGGCAACATCAAAAGGAGAATTCTAAAGATGGAGAAGAGGCTTTTCATTGCTCAGAACTGACTACCTTCTAATGATATGCTACAAGAATGTGAGACGTTAGCAAAAGAACTGCATGAACTTCAGCGGATGGAGGAAAGCTTTTGGTTGGCTAGGGACAAGACCAATAAGATGAAAGATGGGCACATGAACACAAAATACTTTCATCATGAAGCTAGACAAATAAAGAGACGCAATACGATAGACATGCTCTATAAGGAGGATGGTAGTTGGCACACGGAGTCAGGTTCTATCACTGAAATTATTTCATCATATTTCAATTCTCTCTTCTCCAGTTGTAACCCATCAGGGATGGATGAGTTTCTAGAAGGCTTACCACAGGTGGTTCCGGATGCATCATTTCCAGATCTAGATCAGGTCCCCACAGAGGCATAGGTATGGAAAGCGCTCAAACAAATGCATCCTAATAAGGCCCCTGGACCGGACGAGATGAAGGCAATTTTCTACCAAAAGTTCTGGGAGGTTATTAAAACTAGCTTGCTGTCCTTCATCTCTAGATGGTGGAAAGGGGAGGTGGGTCTTAAAGATATTAATGATACAGATATTGTCCTCATTTCTAAGACAAACAACCCGGTCTGATTGTCAGAATATCGCCCGATTAGCCTTTGCAATGTCTCTTATAAAATCATTACCAAGGTCCTAGCGAACATAATCAAACTGTTGATGAATGAGATTATTTTTGAAAATCAAAGTGCTTTCATAGGAGGAAGGATGATTATAAACAATGCTTTGCTTTCTTATGAAATATTCAACACTATCAAACACCGGAAGAAGGGGAAAGAAGATTTGATGGCTCTTAAGCTAGATATGAGCAAGGCTTATGACAGGGTGGAATGGCCATTCTTGGAGAAGGTCATGAGAAGGATGTGCTTCCCGGATACTTGGAGGAACAAGGTTATGGAGTGTGTGACTAGCATTTACCACAAGTTCATCATCAATGGCAATATGAGGGGATCTTCAAATCCATCTAGAGGGTTTCTCCAAGGTGATCCTATCTCTCCCTATCTCTTTCTTTTTTGTGCTGAAGCACTCTCTTTTTCTCCTTCTAAAGCTGCGCAGGACAATAGAATCCACGGGACAAGGATTTGTCGAAGGGCGCCACGTGTTACTCACCTCTTTTTTGCAGATGATAGCATTGTGTTCACAAGGGCTACCTCAGAAGAATTCTCTGCTTTAGCTGATATTTTCAGCCAATACGAGAGGGCATTCAGGCAGAAAATTAATTATGAGAAGACGGAGGTTTCCTTTAGTGTGAACGTCACAAGCGAAAGGCATGACTTGATCTAGAACCGACTACAAGTTAGGGAGGTGGACATGCATGAGAAGTATCTTGGACTCCCTACGGTGGTTGGGAGGTCTAAGAAACAAGTGTTTGCTGCAATAAAAGACAGAGTGTGGAAAAAACTACAGGGGTGGAAAGAGAAGCTCCCCTCTAGGCCAGGAAAGGAGGTATTGATTAAGGCGGTTATCCAAGCTATCCCTACATATCTCATCAGCATCTTCAAGCTTCCGTAAGGTCTTATTGATGAGATCTATGCTATGATGGCTTGATTTTGGTGGGGTTCCAAGGAAGGGGAGAGGAAGATTCATTATATGAGTTGGGAGAGGTTATGCAGGCCCAAAGATTGTGGAGGAATGGGATTCAAAGACTTAAAAGCTTTCAACCAAGCGCTTCTAGATAAACAAGGATGGAGGTTGGCTATACACGGTGAGACCCTTTTTTCCTGGATCTTAAAGGAAAAATATTATAGGTCCTCATCCATCTTACACTTGGAGTTGGGGGGAAATCCCAGCTATACTTGGAGGAGCATTTGGGGAGCCATGCAGCTGGTAAAGAACGACTTTCTTTGGAGGGTGGGTGATGGGGAAGGAATACATATCTACAAGGACAGGTGGATACCTCATCTTGGTGGGACAGTGCACCGATAGTTGATACATGGTCCAGTGGAGTACAGGATGGTGAGTGACTTGATATGCAGGGGGCCAAAGAGGTGGAACAAGGAAGCAGTGGAGTCTTGTTTTCCCACATAGATTGTCAGGAGAGTTCTCAATATTCCACTATCCTAGCAGAATGAAGAGGACAACCTTTTTTGGGAGAAGGAGAGTAATGGTTTGTTCTCTGTCTGGAGTGATTATTTCCTTATTCGAGTGGGTGCGGACTTGGTAGATGGCGTGTATATGGAGATATGGAAAAAATTATGGAAACAGGGATGGCCACCAAAATTGAAACACTTTGTCTGGAGAGCACTTAGGAACATCCTCCCCACCAAGGCAGAGCTACTAAGGAAGTAGCTGACATAGGATGATGGATGCCACCATTGCGGACATCGAGAGGATATTTCTCATGCATTGCTACACTGTGATCTTGCAAGGCAGATATGGGCGATGGGGGATTTTGTTTGGACGGGACAACTATGAGTACATGATGTGGGGAGCTTTGTGAGGAGCCTACTTGATGAGGGGGACAACTGGCATAAGGATGAGGGAGCTACTCTTCTATGGGTGGCATGGACATAAAGGAATAAAGCTATTTTTGATGATCATCCACCTTATCTTCCAGGTCTTGCGGCTAGCTTCATCAACCTTGTGATGGACCATGCAGGGTACCACATGGCCGTGGGTCATTCAACCTTGCATCCTATGACGCCCGAGCATGTTACATGGCACCGCCCACCACCGGACAGTGTGAAGATCAACACCGACACGTCTCTCATCACAACGGAGGAGAATGGCTATGGCACAACCATTAGAGATGAGCACGGACAACTATTGTGGACCTTCCAATGCCAACTAGAACAACCGTACTCAGTGCTTAGTGCGAAGGGTACGACTGCTCTACATGACATGCAACTCGCTCTTAGGGAAGGCTGCATGGACATAGTGGTGGAGACGGATTGTCTGCTCTTGGTGGAGGCGGCGAGGAAGGGACATGGTGGACGAGGCTATGAATACATCATCATCCGTGACATTGTCGATCTTTCTCATAGTTTCCTTTGTTTCAATTTCTGTTTTATTAGAAGGCAAGGCAATAGAGTAGTACATGCCTTGGCCTCTTTAGTCTGTCATTTTGTTAACCCTCACTTTGTTGGGGAGGGTTTTGAGGATCAGATCCTTATACTTGCTACAAATGATTTGATTACTTAATAAAATGGCGGGCGCCCATTACCAAAAAAAATTCTACAATATTTAAAATGAATATGATTAAAACAACTTAAGTATATATGTAACTGTCTCAAACCTACATACCATCTCTAGATGTATGATGCAAGACCAATCCCTGAAGGGAAGGTCTGAAGTGGTCAAGCCCTAGAGGGAAGACCATTGGTCACCCAGAGAGGTGGCTCCAGGTACCAAGCTCCGAATGGAGAAGGTAGCCTTAAGTCCCTTGCAAGGACTAAACCCTAAGAGAGGGTATCCCAGAGGATGAGTAAAAGTGGTTGGGAAGTCACATTGAAAACGTAATTTTGCATTGTTAACAACTACTTGATATGATTAAGTTGTTAAAGCTTATGTTCAATGTTTTGTTTGTCCCCACATACCAGTATATTCATTTATACTGACCGATGTTTTGTTTGTCAGTATTTTAGGAAATACCTAAAATTGGAAAAATAGTAAAGTGGAACCTGTAAAAGATTAAAGTTAAATTATCAAGGAGGATTTAGTTAGATAGGATTCTACTATGGGTAGAAGTATCAGTTGCCTAATTTCAAAGGTATGTGAAAGTAAATTTTTATTCCAAGTTTTCAGTTTAGTCTTTTGTAGAATTTATTAATTATTTTTGATTATTTGCAAAACCATTGATCCTATTTTTGGGATAAAACCTCCGACTTCTTGGTCTTCCTTAATTAGGGGTTATTGGGAAGTGGGGTCGTTATAGAGAGGGACAAATTTGGGTGTTTTTATGCCTTGAATGAGAAGTTATGGCTTTTTTGTAGGGCCAAACCTAGAATTTATAATGGTCTAGACCCGCTGGTTTGAGCACATTGGGGTTTTTGTAATTAATACACCCTTGTATAGTATAGGATTTACCCTATATGGTTTTCTAATGATGAGTAATATTTTAGCTTATCCAAAAAAAGAAAACCCCTCAAATTAGATATTACTTAAAGCAACGTTTATCTTAGACAAGCAAATAGTTGATTGAGAAACTAAGTGAAATCATCAATCTAATACTGAAGAGAAAATAGTCCATGACCTCTTAGGATGACAACGAGTTGTGAACCTCAAGAGCTCCATCAAATCTAAAACTTGGAGAAATTAGCAAATTGACAATTAGAAAATCCATCGATTGTGAATCTAGTGAGACCATCAAAATAGCCATTGTGAGAGAATCAAAACCATCGGTTGTGAGAGGAAACAAAGCCATCATTTTAATATGAAAAGAAGATCCAAAATAGAAACTAATTAACCTTCATTGGTTGGCATAAGAATCCAAACCATCGAGTTATGGAAACAAGAGAAAATCAACTCAAAGCATTTAGAGAAAAACCATCGTTTGAGAAAGAAACAAGATCATTGACTTAAACCACTTGGGATAGCATCATGAGATTCGTTTCTCAAACATAAAAGAGTCCAAAACATAAGATAAATCCAAACTACTAATTTGCATAAAATGGTTGAACCATAAAACATCAAAACCAACTATCGAATTTAAATACAAGGAGGAAAAATCTGCTCAAAACACTAGGAAAACCAATGTTCATGGGGCTTAACATAACCATTGATTATTCAGTGATGAAGACCATATAACCATCATTTCTTGAGTTCACTAAAGTCATAAAAATAGTAACTAAAGTACCAAAATCGTTCCTTTCTGTAGGATAACTTATTAGATACCCAACAAGTAGAAAAAACATTTTCTAGGCACTAAATGATCATATCTAGTTTTGACCATTCAAACATCATAGATTATTATGATTAAGGAAGACATCAACTAACCAGAGCTAAGAATATTGTGACCATGGGTTCTTAGTCATCTAATAAGGTCATAAAAATAGTAGCAACTCACCACCATAGTTCTACATAAAAGACTAGTTATCGAATCATGAAGCAAGGTAGAAATCGAATAAATTAGGTCAAGGACATCCATCAATTCCCACCATAACAACTCAATCGATTCGAGGACAAGAAAGGTATGAAGCTCATTTCCCAACACAGAGAACGCTCACAAGATTAAGTAGAGAAACTAGGGAGTTATCAACTAAAAAACCATCACATATATACACAATTTAGCTAAGGATTCGAAATTGCTACTCATTACTAGGTTTTAGATCAAGATTTAGCATGGAAAGTAATAAACATACAACAAGTTATATAACTTGCCTCTAAGATAAAGTTGCAGATCCAAAGAGCAAGAAACTCGAGGTAGAAGGAAGAAAATCCTAGCTTTGAGCTTCTCCATTTGTCCAAACTAGTTCCATCTCCAAGAATGAGAAACCCTAGATCAAAGGAGCAAGAATAAGAGTGTCTTTCATGTTTGTAGAACAAACTCAACCACGAGGACCAGGGTTATGGCCAAGAAGAAGAGAAATCAGGGGTAGGATCAGCAAGGAAATTGACATAAGAGAGAAGAGCTTACTTTCTTGAGTCAAGAACAACTAAGGAAGTTTTGAAATCTTGGAAGAAGACTAAATCCAAATCCCATGATCATATGCAAGTACATGTCCCCAAGCTCCTCATGTATTGAGCTTCTTTTCCTTCCTCAAGAGAGAGGGACAAGCTCCAACACCAGGGGAATAAGAAAGGGCGTGGTAGGAGTGTAAGAAATCATTTTTCAAGCAAGGAGGGAAGTATAAAAGCTAAAAGGGAGAGAGAAGGAAGAGGTAAGGTATCTAACCAATATTCCCAAGTGTCCATGGCTAAGACCATCACTTGCATACTGAACAATAGCCCATAAATAGTGGGAATAAATAGTTACATTGAAACTTGGCTCCCAAAATAGTTGTTGGCCCCACTCACAAAGAATCAAATCCAAATATATCATACCACTACCCATCTATGAAAGGAAAATCCTATGTAGATGTCATGCACAAAACCAAGGTGCAACTAGGTTCTCCATGGTATAAATAACTCCAGCATGATATAAAAATATGTGAAGGCACACCAATCACATGATAAATTGCAAGAAAAACATCAAATGTGGATAAATTGCATAAAAATACAAAATGTGCACAAAATTGCATAACTTGCTCAAACAGTGTCTAAACTAGACCAAACTTGAAACATAACTTAATTAACTAATACCAAAGCATAAGATAAAGCTTAATTAAGCGTCTTAAACTTCCAATTAGGTAAATTAAGAATCATTAGGTTTTAGGCTAGGTCAGGGGCCTTACAATAAACAAGTTTAAGATGTTGAACATAACAAAATATTCACAAGTTGCCATGGTTAAATCCATCAAGATTATATTTGCTATTGCAGCTTATTACGACTATGAGATTTGGCATATGGATGTTAAAACTGAATTCCTTAATGAAAATACGTATGAGTATGTGTGTGTGTGACATAGCCTGAAGGTTTTATAAATCCATTAGTGCAAATAAAGTTTGTAAGATACAAAGGTCAATCTGTCGACTGAAGCAAGCATCTCAGAAGTGGAATCTTTGATTTGAAGAGATAGTCAAAGAGCTTGACTTTAGTCAAAATGAAGATGAAATCTGTGATTACAAGAATTTAGTGGGAGCATATTAATATTCCACATGATGATGGGGAATAACATCCTTATACTGCAAATATTAAAACCTTACTGGGAAACACCTTCTCTGTGAATGGTTTAGGCGAAGCATCCTATGTGATAGGAATGGAGATCTATAGACATAGATCTAGAAAGCTTATTTACCTAAGTAAGAGCACATACTTTGGTAAGATGCTGAAGGGGTTTAGCATGTAGGATTCAATGAGAGAAAATCTGTCCATGTTCCATGGGATTAGTCTCTCAAGATCCTAGTATACCAATTCTGGTGAAGAATGGGAAATCATGAGTAAGGTGCCATATACATTTGCAATTGGATCTATCATGAATGCAATATTATGTAGTAATCCCATTGTCTCGTATGTATTGGACATGATGAGTGGATATCAGTCACAATCCATGGGAAGTCGTTGGACTGCCATAAAGGACATTCTTAAGTACTTGAGAATCACTAAAAGGATTAGTTCATTGGTTATGGTAATGAGGAAGAGTTGAGTGTAATGGGATACACCGATGCAAGCTTCTAAAATGACAAAGAAAATTAATGGTCGCAATCTAATTTTGTGTTTGATCTTAAAACAAAATTGTAAGATGGAAGAGTTTTGAGGAACAGTCAGTTGTTTAATTCCATAATAGAAGCTGAGTTCTTGGTGTTATGAACACAACATAGAATATTGTATGGATCTAGAAGTTCATTTAAATGAACTTGTAGGATTTTCCAACCATTTATGAGTCAAGTAGAAATATTATGACAACTATGGAGGTACTGGATAGGCAATGAATCTAAGATAGCATACTATGACAATTCCATTTCACGTGAGAAGACATACAGTGAGGAGATGTGAAAAATTGCAAAATACTGACTAGAAGCAAATGTTGCTAACCCTCTATAGAATCTCTTGCATAGCAAAAACATGATTGACATGTTTAATATCACTTGGAATGAGATTTGCAAGTGATTGGCTCTAAGTGCAAGTGGGAGTTTGTTGGTATGTATGCCTAGAGAGAAAATCATATGATGATTCTAATGGGGCATTAGAGACATGATTCGATAATGGTAAACATAATTTCATTTATTATGTTTGTCTCGATCATGAGATGATGACACAGACATAATAAATGTCTAAATAATGGTGATATTTGATGACCTATGTATTCAAGTTTAGGACCTAGAAAATGAGATTATATGTATGATAAGAGTACACACATTTTTGTTATGTCCATAGTAGGATATTTCTGTGGAAGCAAAATAGGCAATTGTAATACATAAGACTAGGGTGTGTGTTGACTGATGATAGAGTCTCATTATTCATGATATGTGACATCAAGTCTAGCACACAGGTGCATGTTAGAGACTATTGTATCAGACAGACTCCCCTTGAGAGTGATACATGGATACCATGGAATGGTAGTCAAAATCAACTCTCGTAGCGATAGTGGCGATTGTGGTTCTTAGACCTGAAGTTACTACACTCATCACATGTCGTTTGATGTATATTGACATCATCCAACATGACCTTGAATATGAGTTACCATAAAGGTGATGCTCGGATGTGTTGTGACACATAGGGATTGAGTGTGAGTGGTGTAGATGGAATTTGTTCCTCCTGTGGGAGATTGATATCCATGCCACTTGATAAGTGAGACTGAGAACTGTATGGCCATAGTCATGACTCAAATACAAGATATGTGAACTCACATGCATCTCATACAATCTGATCTAGTTTAAGGAACATGAATTAAACATTGAGAGGATGACTATTCCATGGATCGAGTTCAATCCAGATATCCCAGACAAAAAAACTAAACAATCACTATAACACTGATCATAGATTGTAGGTTGAAGTTGTTCTCCAACTTTCCAATTACATGGGTAGCAATGATATGTTGCTAGATAGCGTTCATTGCTTGTGATGTCATAAGTTAGTTATGGACATTCACTGCCAACATTATTTGGGACATATAGGGTCACATGAATAGGATGCACCTAGAAAAGGAATTTACTTATGAATAGGTTCAACTTGATTAATAAAGTGTTTAGGTATTCAATTTGAACAACATTGGTTGTATATTGGTTGAGTTGGAAAATCAAATGACCATTTCACCAATGAAACGACCGTTTCACAAGTGAAATGCCTATTTCATGACATGAAATGACCATTTGAAAAGTGAAATGATCAGTTCATCATATGGGTCACCCGGTTGAATGATCATTACTATTGGATCAATGAATGATGATGATGTCATGTTGGGCATTAATATAATAATGTATGCCAATTCGATTGAAAATAGGAAAGATAGTGAACCAAATACTTAACCACATGATCAAGGGAAAAGAACCACTTACTAAGAAGGAAAACCACCAAGAATCACCACAAGGAAGGTGATCAAGATCTAAGACATGCAAGGTGGATCGGCCACCAAAGCACCAAGATCAACCCTTCTTTTATCCACCAAGCTTCTAGTACAAACACAAGAACCTATCGGGTCACCGTTCGTAGTATCCAAAAAAATTATGAAATTCCATATATTTGACTCCCAGGTGAATTAGAAACCCAGACCCTAACCATCCTATATAAAGTAGGGTAGTATAGGCTTTCATACACAATAATAAGCTCTAACAATTTTTGTCCTCTCTGGTTGTGGTAACCAAGAGAGCCCAAGCAAGTTCTACCTACAAGAGGGGCAACAAGTAGAGACAACATTATAGAGTGACACAACCCTAGCATGTTGACTTTCAAAGGGACAACTCCTTCCCATTTCTTTGGTAGCACAACATGGAGTTCTCATTGGTCTGCGTGGACTAAGTAGAGGTGAGGAGGCCTTTGTCACCCACTACGAGGACATCATTAACCACCGTATGTGGTATTGTACTCGGAGGTCGATGTTGATGACTGATCGAGTGCTTCTTGAAGAAGAAGCATGCTTCTATAAGGATAATTCATTAGACTTTCCTCAAAACCATATATATCTCTTGCAACCCTCTTTCCTAGATACATCATTGTTGATGTGATCTCACTGATTAAGGAATCATGCATTAATTTTTTTGTTTCTGTTGCCTTATCTATTGCCCCAATTTCCTAACAGATGTAGCTATGTTAGTTCAATCATTTTTCCTCCACTAGTTTTATCTCACTAATATTTTAACTAAAGTATTGAAATAAAATCTAGGGTTTGATTAATGGGTTCACACTTATTAGGCTTACATTCTTTGTGGGGGTAGTTTTCATCATCATTATCCTTTCATTTTTTTATTAAAAAAATAAGTGTGTGTGTGCCATCAGAGTATATTATGAATGTATATCTCCTTTTCTCTTTTTATTAGGATTACCACTTAAGTAAATATACACATTTACCAAAGTGAAACAATTGCTTGTATTATTTTAAGCATATCAAGGTTAAGGTGAAAATTAGGGTTAACAAACACATTTCAATTATCATATTTGAGCACTATAGTGTATTATTTGTAACTTATTGAATGAATTATGCTAAAGTTTAGTGCACATATTATTCTTACATATTAAGATTATAGTTACTTAATTTCAGTGCACTTTATCTTATTATGGTTGCATGGGACAAGCTTACACTTACATCAATTTTGAGATTCTTAAAGTATTTAACCTAGTTTATTGAGTAGAATTTTTTCACATTATTAATCATATGGAAAGTTGGGGTAATGGTGAAACAAGTTGAAGTCCTTCAATAATCTTATACCCTAACACTAACTCTCTTTAATTATGCTCACCACTTTATATAAGTGAAGAATTAATATGCAAATTTTAGTTACTTAGTTAATAGTCATGTGATTGACTTAGCAGAGTTAATCCCTCTATATTAGTTAGGGAGTAGTTATATTCATCTGACATTAATAGGGAGAGTTATTGAAAAGAGTTAGCTAATCCATTCATTACTATGCTGAAAACACCTTAAAGTTGAACTAATGACCTAGAATCTATAGATCACATGACTCGATCTCTCAAAAAGGCTTAACACAATTAGTCAAACTAAAAAGCTCTTAAATTCATTAGGGATTTAGATCAAATGTAGTGGTATTTTTATGATATATGTTGTTCAAGCCTACAACTATAAGGTCATATCCACCTAGGTTGAGTTTTAGATCCTTGTGATTCTAACCTAGCAACCCCATGGCACATATATGTGTCTACAACGTGACTTAATATAACTCTCCTCAACATAGAAGACAAAAGGGGTAGGTCCACAAATCCTTCAGCACAAGATTCATCTACCTATCATCACTTCAACTCAAAACTGGGGTTTACAATTTGTAGTCTAACTAATTCTAGGGTTTCTATATCAACTACATACATCTCTTCATTGCGACCCAGTTTCAAAAAACATCATCAAAATCATAAAATTTTTATAGTCAAAAATAAGATTTAGTGATAAAATCTATGTGACATAAAAAGTGGATCCAAAAGTCACAAAGTATCCCATGTTATTCTCTCATAAACGTACTACTCAATATCATCATCATCGACCCCATCCTAAAGTCAAAACACAAAACATTCAAAAATATATGCCACAACTAACCAATATTGTAGGGTAAGAAAAACTACGGTCTTGTCACATTAGGGTTAACTCATCAGGATTCTTACATGCATTTCATAAGATCTTAAATCAACCTCTCATCATCTCATGAGTAACACAGGTCAATTCTAGGCTAAAATCACATCTAGGGTTTTCACAAAGAGTAAATGCCCTATAAATAATTAATGAGGGAAGATAAGAAATCTCAGGGAGATGAAATTTAAATAGTCAGAATCTGATTGCAGATCTCTTATACCATCTTGTAAGGAGTGGGACCCAAGAGGGGATCCACTCCTTGTTCATTTTGAGGAATAAACCTATCTAATCCAAACACACTAGCAAGTATGCTGGAATAAGTTTATTATTGTTTCTTTAAATGAATGGTATACAACAACAAAGTATAGTAGCCTATAAATGTAATGACTATATTCAACTTTGTAAGATCACATAATAATCTCCCATTAAGGGGATTACATGAAAGTAACAACTTCAACAACTAGGAGAAGGGAAGTCCAAACTATCTGAAGTCTATCTCGCAAAAGTCAGCTTCACTAATCCAAGTTCAAGTCATCAGATTGGGTCCACCATGTCATTCACCTAAGGAGTTGGAAGAATACCCCAAAAGACAAGACAAAATGGATGTTCTCAACATAAAAGTTGGTATGTGCATAAAAGTATGGATTGAGAAATACAAGGTAAAATGGATACAATATAGTTATTAAGTCTTCCCAAATCAAGAGGGATGAAGAACATCTAGCTAGATATTGAAGAGAAATAAGAGAAGATCATCAATAAAAAGGCTTGCCTTAAATAATGCCACATCAATTATATCACAAAACATAAGCATTGCATGTAAACAAACATTAGACAAAAGTTATTTAAAGCAAGGCAGGGACACCATAGGATCTCAATCAAAAAGTGGGTGGAAAAGTACACCCCGAGTGGAATAAGTGCATCCAATCTATACATGTTGAGTGCAAAAGCACACTCAAGGTAGAAAAAATGTGCCTAATATATGGTTGTACTCATGTACCGCTACTAGAAAAAAAAATTGGTATAAGCCATGCATAAATGTAATGGCAAGAAATAAGTTTTATCGAGCTCAAATAGAAGATGACAACATCCTAGAATTATTAAGTGGGGTCAGAGGACCCATAAGAAAATATCCAATCAATATCACAAAGATACATCATAATGCCACCATAGGCCATCACATTGGAAAATAAGATTCCATTTAGTATATTTTCTCAAAATAGGATTACAACATGTAGAAAGACGAACAACATACAAATCATAGTCCAAAAAGAACATCCATTGAGTTCAATACATCACAAGAACCACTCATGAATCAAGTTCATAGAAAAGAGAGAAACTATGTATGGAAAACATCTCATAAGACCTAGAGTAAGAAAATATATGTGATTAATCAATATAGAATTTAGGAGATGCAACATACCTCATATGAAAGCTACATATCTCCAAGGTCAACACTAGGCCAAGCAAGCGTCTTCAAAATACCTATTAAACATACATATATATATATATATATATATATATATATATATATATATATATATATATATATATATATATATAATTAGGGATAAGTTCAAATCAATCTCATAAACCCTAAAAATCATCTTTTTTATTACTGAATTAGATTATCAAAACTTTTCCAACTTGTAGATCACATCTTACTAAGTTTATAACATATTTAAATTTATTTTTATGACTTAGAGGTTATTAGATACGAATTATAGATATTATAGCCAATTAGAAAATTCCTTTAAGCACATATTTATAATATCATATTATGGAGATGACTCTGATACCATTGGATGGTGAAAAATAACATGATTCTAAATCATATTTCTTTTATTTTTCTGACTTATGCTTGATTTGAAAATAATTTTATGAAAAAATTCCACTCAAAAATCAAAGAAAAACCACCTATAAAATCATTGTCCTGTTAGAGAGCCGAGTCCAACTGTGCTGGTCCAACGAATCCTCTCCACGTGGCCCAGATCCTTCTAATTGAAAATGCGACTACAACCAACGTGACCCTATGCTAAATAACCAAAATACCCCTGACTGAGACCTAAACCAAAACAAGAGAGAAGGATAAACTAGTATAAACTTGTGTGACTATGTTTTCTAACAAGAACCAACATGTTAGACAGGGTTATTTGGAGATCATCCTCTGGTCAATGTCTGAACCATGAATTGAAGGAGAAACTTAACATATTACTCATCAAATAGGCATCCTAGAGAGCTAGCACGAGTTTGTTCAGACCCAAAGATCCCTGCCATTGACAAGTCTCAGTCTAGATCTCTCTTGGTACCTTTTTCCATGGATAGTAGAAGGGAACCTCAAGAACTCAAGATAATGGAGAAATCTAAGTGTGCTAGAGGCATAGAATGAGTTTGCAAGGTCCGAGAGAAGGAGAAAGACTAGTAATAGATAGAAAATCTCCACTAAAATGTGGGAAGTAATCACTGACACAAACACATGATCAAATAGGGAAAAGAGGGCTTCTTTCCCTGGGGCCACATTGATTGGATGATAAGCTTCATGGTAGGATAAGGGAGGCTTATGAGTCATTTTTTCAAGTTAGTACTACCTATGTGTAATGTCCCAGGATTTGAGGCCTCAGATAACAAGATCTTAAAAGGAATGATTGGACTACCCATATCACCAAGGTGCACCTCCTTTTTTGGGAGCCCATCACTAATTATAGGGAACAAGTATACATGATAATAACGATCATCCTTTATCTTATTGACAATATGCTTATATTAGATTGTCTCAAAATGACCACTTATAAGCAATTGTTTCTTAAGTATATATGTGACAATATAGGGATGCCTCCCTATAATTAGTATGCTTGTTTTACTCATACTCTGGGATACCCTCTCTTAGGGTATAGTCCTTGCAAGGGACTTAAGGCTACCTTCTCCATCATGAACTTAGTACCTGGGGTTACCTCTTTGGGTGCCCAATGGTCTTCCCTCCAGGGCTTGACCACTTCAAACCTTCCCTCTGGGTCTTGGTCTTGCATCATACATCTAGAGTTGGTATGTAGGTTTGAGACAGTCACATATATACTTAAGTTGTGATAATAATATTCACTTTAAAGATTGTAGAAATAAAAGCATCCAAATAGTTTATTTCCATGCAATCGATAAAAAATCGAGAAAACACTGAGAAACTAAAGTGTGTACTCATAATTAACCACATACCTAATTAGGAGATATTATAGCCAATCAATTAAGCAATCCAATCCAAGAAAGCAAGTCAATCACACAAAAGCACAAAATCCTGAAAAGCACATGCAACCTATTTACTACATACTCATTAAGAAGTTACTTTATTGAATTGGACTCACTTTCTAGGGTTTCTAATCTGAATTAGGGTTTCATTAGAGTTCCTTTAGATCTATTTACAATTTTCCTATTTTATATCCACAAAACCCTAAGACAACAATTCTAGATTCAAAACCCTAATTACTCACTTATTCACATTCAAGCCTTTTTATCATCTACTAGGCTTGAGATTAACCTAACATTACTTTTATACAAAGGATCTCGAATTACATCTCATTAGAAACCATTAACACCTAGATTAGGGTTTCTAAGCCCATTAATGCATATTAACATATTAAACCATAAATTAGGCTATTAAATATTTGGATCATTCTATTTATACAACAAAACGTCTATTTATTAACAAAAGGTTAATTTTCTCATAGATCATCCAAATCAATATTCTCAATTTCATTAATCATAAAATTAGGGTTTCTAACTCATGAAAGCATTAAAGATGGTAACTTAGGTACTTTTCAAACTATGATCAGATTTAGGCTATAAGACTATTTTTATTGAATTCCTCATGTTCTCGTGATTAATTTTCATATATTAGTTGTCCTAATCGGAGTTACCACTAATTTATTATGATTTTCACAAAGAAGATCCTTATTGACCAATAAGGAAACGTCATGTCGGCAAATACTTACCTCGAAATCCTTGGGTCCACACCGATCCCGCTAGACCAATGGCTGTGCACCACGTAGCACCAAGTTGGGCGCGGCTCGCTCACCTATGGACATGGAAGAAGGTCCTTTATGCCCTTCCCTCTTGTGCACAAGGCTGGGGGCAAGGAGGTCTTTTCCTCCTTCTCATCTTCTACCTTGCGAGGCTTGCCTCCTGTGAGCAATGCCCTGACACGGTCAACTAGACCGTTGACTCTGGGCTCTGCTTCCTCCGTGCATGAACCAAGACCGCCTGGTGTACCTCCTTGACCTTTCGAACTCGATGGCCAGGTCAATTACTCGAGGTATGCCCTCCACCAACGGGACTACCCCAAGAACCCATCAGCGACAAAAACTCTGAGGAGAAGGTGAAGGTCATGACAAAAAGTCCAATTGATGGTAGCAAAGAGATTGTCTATTTGTGAAGATCGTTTGTAGATGTGCTGGTGCCCCTCCCTATATATAGGTAGCCATCGATTCCCTGTGATTTGGGGACTTTCTGGTTCCATCATGAAATCCCAAGAATCTTGGGATGGATGGATTCGGGAAAGCCTCCCGAAGACAATGGGACTAAACCCAGATTTGCTCATCTCCTCATGCAAGATCAAATCAGAAACCAAACTCACTCAAACTGTTCTCTGGTCTTGATCTCTCCTCACAACTCAGATCGGACCTGAGCCATTGGATCTCAGATCCAACGATACGCGTCACCTGGGTTCTAGACAAAATAAGATTTAATCCTATTTACATTGATACATTTAATTCTATTAATGGATTATCCATTCAGTTTAGGAAATCTTGTAAAAATCATATCTCTCTCCCCGTTTATCCTATTTCATCCAAATTTTAGGGAAAGTATTATATTAGCATTATCTACTCGTATCCCAAGTTTGAGTCCCAAACTCAAAAGGAAATAGGGGTTTTCTTCACATACAAGTTAACACTTATTAAGGCATAGTTTATTCATATTTTCTCTCTCTTTCACTTTTATATCCTTTATTTATAAACCTTGTAACTCAAGAAACCTTAGGGATTCAAAATCCTCTCATGATGAACAAACTCATTACCTTCTATATTATTCCTCATTATTCCTTATACATATTTCAATTTCCTTTATTAATAGATTTCTTTTTCATCTTTATTCCCTTTTTACCATATTGGGCTTATTATTCAAGAAGGCCCATGAAGGCATACATGCAAAATACATTTAGCAAGGAAATACACACAAAGAGATTAAATAACAAAATTTTCATATTCATATATCTTTAATGGGGAAATTACATTTCAACCCAAACCTAAGAAAATTTAGGTTATAACACTCTCAGTACCACCATGCAATCTCGAGTTCCTCTCCCAACAAATAATGTATATGATGTCCACAAATTCCATACTCCCAAAAACTTTCATACTGGGCGTGTTACTAGTCCTGGAGAGGATCCATTGCCAACCCATTTTAATGTTTCCAGGGATGGATCCTCCCCACCCATTCTTCAACACCCTCCTCATTAAAACATATTTAGAGAAAGAATAGGAGAAGAAAAGATGGTCATGAGACTTAGGACCCTCTTGGCACAACAAACACCTAGCATTCACATTCAACGCCCACCCCAACATTCTGTCCTCCGTAGGGAGACAACCAAGTAGAGCTCTATACAGACAACAACCCCACTTGGGGGTAAGCCCTTTGTTCCACACCACCTCCCCCCCCCCAAGGCACTGAAGGCCCACTCCTTTTCACCCATGATTTCTCCTCCAGGCACTCCCAAACACCCCCTCCTCCACCACAATACAACCCCTTCACCTGTTGCCAAAATTGGGTCATCCTCCTCCACATTTGAGAACAACCCTGAGTGGCTCCAACCTCCCCAAATCACAGCCTCATCCACCTTGACCATGCTGAGTCCTGGTTCATGAGGAACCTATGAATATGCTGTAGAGTATTGTTATCTACTGCCTCTCCAGGGTCTCTCACCCCAAGCCCCCTTGTTCTTTCTCTCTAGTAATGGTTTCCCAAGCCACACCATGTGACTTGCCACCTCATAAGAAACCACTAACGAGACTCCGAGCTTTATTGATGATGAACCACGATAGTTCAACTTACCTGCTCAGAAGTTAAACTTCCCCATCAACATTGTATTACATAGAACTGGCCGTTCAACTAAGGCAATGGCCAACCTAGTCCATTTATCAATGATCACCCTCAAATCATCAGTGAGGACTTCATAATCCTTCCCTCAACCTCCCTCCTAACATATCAGAATCCCCAAATACTTGGTGGGGAACCGACCACGAGAGAGACCAATAGCTTGATGAATCCACCCATGCCTCGAGTCACAAGATCTTGATATATAGATTTTTGACTTCAAATTAGTGATGTAGAGCCCTGCGAGTCTCCCAAAACTCTCCATGATGGTCCTTGTCTCCCGCATATATTTAAAATGTCCCACCGAGAATATCATAACATCGTCGGTGAACACAAGGTGGAAGATGACCAGAATGTTCTTCACTTTGAACACCTTCATTCTCCCCTCACTCACTACCAGACCGATGACATGTGATAAGGTTTCCATGATAATGGCAAACAACAACAGGGATGAAGGATCCCCTTGCCTCAACCTGTTACAACTATTGAACAATCCATGAGGCACACCATTGATAAGAATAGAAAAAGAGGGGGGTTTGACACACTAAATCATCAGGTTGATCCACCTTCGTTAGAAGCCCATGTCTTCCATAGTATCCCACAAAGCTGACCATTCCACATGATCATAAGCCTTGGGGATGCCAACCTTGAAGCACTCCTTCTTCATCACCCTTTTCTATTTGAAATGAGAGAGGAACTCTGTAGCTAGAAGGTCCCTATCATAGATCACCCTCCCTTGGATGAAATCCAGTTGATTCAACGATATTATGTAGGGAAACACCTTCTTCATCCACTACGCCAAGAGTTTGGAGAACACCTTATAGAGGGTTGAGTAGAACGCAATAAGCCTATAGTCAGCCATAGATGCCGACATCATCTTATTAGGTGTAAGTCTAATAAAAGCATGATTGACCTATTTCAACATCGTTAACCCACTAGGAACCAACAAACCAAACCACAAAGGTCCTCCATAATAATATCCCAGCACCTATGGAAGAACCTTCCATTGAACCCATCAGGCCCTGGGGCCTTGGAAGAGCCAGTGGAGAACACCACCTATTTGATTTCTTGTTTAGAAGTTGGTCCACAAAGGATCTTTTCATCTCTTCATTCACATTTCTCCACAGAAGCGTCTATGGTTGGTTTTGATGTTCTTTGTTATACAACTCATGGAAGAATCTCACAGCTTCATCAGTGATCTTCTTAGTCCCCCCAATGGATGAACCATCCTCCTTCATCAACCCATGTATGCAATCTCTCATGTGATTCATTTTTGTCACATTATGGTAAACTCTAGTGTTCCTATCCCCTCCTTTGATCCATCTCAGCCTACTGAGTTTCTAGTGATAACTCTCATCTGCTTTCTCCATCCGTAGTAGTTTCTTTGCCTTCTCCTCCTTCATAGTCATCTTGGTTATGTCATTAGGACACATCCTGAGTTAGAGCACAGCCTCTTCATACTCCCTCTTAGCTATCTTCACAATATTTGCCAGATTAAAAAACTCTGACGACCATCTTTTGAGGGCCACCTTGGTCCTCTACAATTTCTCCATGACTCGAAACATCGGGTTGCCACTCACTTGTACCTCCCATGCCTCCCTGATGATCTTTTTGAACCCCAGCCAGTCCATGCAGAAGTTCAAAAAATAGAAAGGCTTCTTATTAGCTTCCTGCTCCACCAAAGGTACCTGCATCCACACGTGATCGCTATTTGGGTGTTCACCCAGACACACCTTTACCTCTGAGAAGGTATCTAGCCAAACAATGTTCACCAAGCCTCTGTCGAGGTTGCTGGATATCCTGTGAGCTGGGCTTCTCCTATTTTCCCAAGTCATGAGACCCCCACCATGTTGAGCTTGATAATATTCACCATGTCCACAATATCATTGAATCTACTTAGGAACGAGTCTGAAATAGGCCTCCCACCAAACTTCTTGGAAACCCTCCTAACATGTTTGAAATCCTTGATCACCAGATGGGGTACCTATTGTTGTGTTGATGACCTGATGGTATCCCAACAGGCTCTCCACATTCCCTCTTTGTTGTGCCCATACACCCCTATCACCACACTTTGAAAACCTCCCCGATTGATGCAACTTGCCACCATGACTTGATCGGTCGCATGTATCACATAAACATCCCAAACATCTCTGTCCCAACCCATCACAGATCGAGATTGGAATGGACACCCTACCCTACCAGGAACAAACCCCTCATATTGTCCTCAAACTACCTTCTTATCCTAGTTTCTAGGATGACAAGCAAAGAAGAACCTGACTCCATGATCACCTTCTAGACCCTGATCTACCTCTTCATTCGAGACGCCCCTCTCACATTCCATGAGAGAATGGACATCTTAACTCTTGGTGTGACCACCCCTCCCCTGGGTGTTCACTCTTGGTGATGTGCACCTACCTCACACCGTTCCTGTAGTATGCTGCATGTTCCTCTTCATCATTGTCCCAAACAATTCCTCAAGAAGATCATCTAGATCTAGGTTCTCCAGAATGGATAACTGGTTGGTACTCTCAGGTAAACCGAAGGAAGCTGCCTCTCTCAACACCTCCTCTTATTGACTAATCAACACCTCTACTATCGATGCCAATCCCTGATGTTCCATCTCAACTTCTACATTCTCCTTAGTCCCAACCTCCTATGTAGTCAGAGTCATCTTTGTATCTGTAATGGCTTGGTTTGCCATTGGGTTTTCCACATTGGCCCCCTCTTCATTCCTGGTTGATCCCTCTCACACCCTATCTTTCTTTGACCTCCCTCTTTTGCTTGGTATAGGCCTTCTTCTTGGTTCCCTTCCTCTCAGCAAGGGACACTACAAATGCACAATTGTTAGCCTAGGGTAGTGACCCAAGTCATGAACGAACACCCTACTTTTCTCACAGTGTTGTGGAAGCACGTCATACACTACCTTGAATTCAAGCTCTATGTCATTCCACATTTCAACCATGTCCACCTCTGACACTTGTCAGCTTTGACCTCAACACAGACATGAGCCACCCCAAAAAAATGCCCTTCTGAATGGAAATCGATGACCTTCAGGTCACCCACCCCATGGGAGATGATGGTGATAGCTCGTCTAGACTAATTGTGCCCGACCTCAGGAAGCGTGATCCAAACTAAAGTGGAAGTGAGGGATTCCTACCTGATATCCACTTTAGCTGTCCACCTTCTCATTAACACCAACTTCTGATTGAAGAACCAGGGTCCCAGGTTTAGAGCAACCCTCAAATCTCCTTTATTTGCAAAATGAGCCAGGAAGAACCCTCCTACCAGTGGCGAGCACTGTAACTCCCCCTTTGGTCTCCAACTCCTAATCATCCAACCATAGAGCTGTTGGATGATGCACTTGGCTCCCATCACTTGGATAATGAATGAGTTCTTGTGATACTCATCCATCTCCTTGACCGTAGGTTCTAGAATCTTCATCCACAGCCGTGTGTTGTCTTTCCTAAAAATTGGACTTTTAGGGTCGCCTGGCGCCACCACCGGAGCAAGGTTTCGCTGCACCGAAAGGGGTTTGGCCACCACCGAAACCCATGCTCTCCCCACTCTGACGTCTATAGCAGGATCACCCCATGCCTCTGACTCCAAAAGGGTAGAGGACTAGGTATAGGAGCCCACCCCACCCCTGGCGGCTACGACCATCAGATGCCCAAGCTAGAGATGGATCAAAGCTCTTCTAGAGAGAGAAGGATGTGTGCCCTTTGAGGGGTTTCCTTGCTCATGAAACTAATGGTGAGTTTAGGACTTATACCTGATGGTGATACATGCTTTTTCTATGTCATAACTCGATGGTTTTTCTAGATGAATGTCTCAAGGTTTTACATGTTTTGCATCTGATAGTTTTACCTATCTAACATGTGAAGGTCTTGGGTGAATATTTATACTTGAAAGATTTGGGTTTGATGATCTAAATCTGATTATTATATTTTATGCAACCATGGTTCAATTGTGGTGATTCATATACACAATTCAATGGTTTTGATTGCCTTGAATCGAATGGTTTGATGTGTGGTCTATGATTCTATATGTTGTGTTTATTACACCTAATGTTTGGGGATTTGATGAGTTAGGATTAATGGCATTGAACCCTATGAGTTGTTAATCCTACCCTTTCCCTCAAATGAATATAAACCTGAGATTGTTGTAAAGTGTTGATTCATAATTTTAAGCTAACTTATGTTGTTAACTGTAATCCTAGTATAATTTAATGGTGGAATATAAGTATACGTACTTCCCTTGCATATTTTGATAATAAAGGAATGCCCATATTTCTAAGATTTGTTGGAAATAATAAGAACTAGGGATTACATACAATTGCTATTTTGGAAACTCTAAATTGGTAAAGTTTTTGAACCTTAATACTAATTCACGAACACAAAGATGTTTCTTATCTTCCATGTACATTTAATGTAATGATGGATAACTTTCTCTCCCTACATTGTTGTAACTCTAATTTGCTATTATGTGCAATGTTAAGCCAAACATTATATATTACATATATGAGATGGTAGTTGAGCCTTGATGAGGCATGGAAAGGTAATGATGTTCTTGTAGGAGATAATGTGATGGTATTAATGATTTTTGGGTAAAATTGAACCCTAATGGTGGTGTGATTCTCTTCATCATCTTATAAGGGTTGGTACCCTGGGATAATGTGATAAGGATTTTACATCCTATGTTGGTGTGATGACGAGTAAAATCACGAATGGCAGTTAAATAGTACCAAGTGGTGATGTAATAAGGAATATGTCCTATACATTTATATTTATTGGAGTTGTTACATATCAAATGCTTTCTAGAAATGAATTAGGATTTGTATGCCCACTTGTTTGATTCATCCTTATTTCACTCAACCCACTTAACGAATCAAGAAAAACCTTAATCATGTAGTTTCCCTTGCCAAAGATCCATTCCAGTGTCAGTTTTATTGATGGATGGTGAAATGAGTAACTCTTATGGGAAACTCAGAACACATACTTTTGAGTATGTGAGGACAACTAGGTACCCTAATATCAAGGAATTGAGGGTGACTGTGGCCATGCGTGAGCCTTAGATCATGCCTCAAGATTTGTGATATATATTTTCTGTGATGATAGTAGAGAAATTGCAAAATGACCATGCATGAGCCTATTCATTTGCATTGCCTACAGTATAGGACAACCCTACGTGAGCTGATCCTTCTAGCGGCCAGATCTATACCAAGGTGGGCTAGGTGTTTTCAGCTTGAGTATATGTCGCTATTTGTAGATGACTCATATGTTGTCAATATGGTGTTTTGTGTACTGACCATGAGATGTTTGAGAGGTCATGGTTTCTGACTCTTCCATTGACCTTGTCTGGAAATGATTTTGAATTCATAGTGGTCAGTTGGATTTGGGTGGTACAAATCAAATCCTCAGTGCATTAATAAATATGTAATTAGCCATGTAGCAAAATCTGATTAGGATCATTTACAACGCTTCACATTGGATGATAACCCTTATTTCTCTTATCACATATAGATGTTGTGTAGTACATTAAGAAAGATAGATATGCTTATGTCATAAACATTCTTATACTATTGGATATGCTTATGTTATTAGAATTACTTATAATGTTAGCCATGCCTATGTAGTTAGCTATGACTATATTGATATTCATGCTCATGCCAATAGTTATGCTTATGTTGTCAACAGAGCTATGCTATTAGACATGTCTTACACTATTCAATATGCTTTCATGGTTAACTTTGATCATCTTATTGAATATGCCTATGTTGTTAGATATGGTATATTGTTATAGATGCTTATGCTATTAGTTTTATTTATAATTGTAGTCATTCTATATTGTTAGACATGCTCCTATTATTTAGATATGCTCGTACTATTATCAATATGCTCATAGTAATATATACATATAGTAATTGTGAATAATGCTATCTTCTAGACTCTGAATAGAATTTCTCATAGAAAGCCATTATGATTAATAGTTTTGTTATGTTTCTTTATCTGTTTGTCTTTTTAATTTTCTTAATCTATTTAATAACATAACCTGTTGTAATCAATTAGCATTGTTGCAAGTTATATTTCTTTCTGGGACATGGGTCTCACCCATGGGTCATCATAATCTTTTTAGGTGATCGTAAGTAGTAGTAGCTGATGCAAACCTATTTTAGGGCTTCATCTTGTGTCTTTTTGCATGATAATCACATTTAAACATTATAGATTACAAGCTAGTTCCCCTAATATGATCTTTTATGACAAATGCACTTATGCCTCCTTTTGTGTGTATTTTAGGGCACTTATGCATGAATTGATACATGGGAGAGAGATGAAGAATGTATTTGGGTTATTACAAACCAATAGTGGACCTATCTCTTCCCTGAGCTTCCCTTGGATGCACAAGAGCAACTCAAAGAAAAAGGAGGCTAGATGAAGAAGTTGAAGTGGAGATCAACACCAAGAAGCCCAAAAATGGCCATGGCACATCACCACGGTCATGTAGAATTAAGTTCCAAAAGTCATAGGGAAGTCACACAATTAACACATGACTGACCACGACCTTGGTCATCACAATGACCATGGTCACTAAAGACCCCATGACCATGGCTAGTGCCTCACACCTCGCTCGTGGTCAGCAAGACGCCCGTGGTGAATTATGCATGAAGATCCAAAAAATCAGTAGGGACTTGGTTCAATTTACACATGAATGAACACGGCCGTGACCATCAGTATGACCGTGGCTCTTGAAGGCCACCTCATCCATGGTGCTCACCACGTCCATGGAGAGATAAAGACACAATGACCTTAGAGCAACCTCAGAATTAAGTTCCAAAAGTCATAGGGAAGTCACACAATTAACACATGACTGACCACGACCTTGGTCATCACAATGACCATGGTCACTAAAGACCCCATGACCATGGCTAGTGCCTCACACCTCACTCGTGGTCAGCAAGACGCCCGTGGTGAATTATGCATGAAGATCCAAAAAATCAGTAGGGACTTGGTTCAATTTACACGTGAATGAACACGGCCGTGACCATCAGTATGACCGTGGCTCTTGAAGGCCACCTCATCCATGGTGCTCACCACGTCCATGGAGAGATAAAGACATAATGACCTTAGAGCAACCTCACCTATGGCTACCTCCTACATCATGAACATGGTATCCCACACAGCCATGGTATCCTCTACCCAACACGACCTTGGAACCCTCCATGGCCAAGGTCACCATACACACTTACACTTCACCCTCCACTTTCCACCTCGGCCATTCCACTACCCAAAACTGTGCCATGCAACCCCCAGCACGGCCGTAACACCTCACCACGGCCGTGGTGACCACCTAAACCTACCCATTTTCTCCACTGATTTTCCCTTAACCTCTTCCTAGCTACTCTAGAACTCCTTCATCTCCTTCCTTGCATTTACTCCACTCACCTACCTCCCACTCCATATTTCACAACATTTCCACCGCACAAACCTAGTTTTCTAGGTTCCCTACCATAATCCCCCATATCTCCATGCTTTTCACCCACCTTGGAGGAGGAGCCACACCCTACATTAGCTAGGAGGTGAAGAAGAAGAAGCTACTATGAGATCCATGGATTCCTACCCCATTCTTCTCATTTCTTTTATCTTTTGTTTGAGCATGTCAATCTAAGCCCCTAGTGGTGGGCTATTTGGGGTTAAAATGTGACTTTGATACCATGTTGGGGGAAAATAACTTATATTGAACATAATTTCATTCTATGATGATTGCCTTTTTCCTATATCTCATTTCCTATTATCTTGCATGTAGTTTGTGCTTTTAAACATAAATTGCTTGTTTTGTGGTGCTTGATGACACTTAGCTTCTAGGAGGAAATGGAATGCATGGGACAATCTTAGGAATGTCTCCTAGGTCCAATTAGTGGATCCCTAGCTAGCCCCCTTTGTTCCTATATACATCTCCCTTCTTCTACATGTAGGTGTGAGATCTAAGTAACTAGTGTAAGTGTGATTAGTGTAATTTCCTAGAGTTTCCTAAAGGCTAGACGACAAGTAACATGAGGTGAAACACCCTCATCTCTACTCCCTTTCCTACCCTTGGCTCTTAATTTCCATACACTTACCCTAGAAACCTAGACTTTCCAAGTCCTATTAGAATTACTCCTAGACCTATTTCTCCAACTAGTAGTATAGGGTATATTCTAATAGCACTTGCCTTGTTGTTTAGTTTGGTAATCTAGATTGAAATGTGAGAATTTCATGCTATGTTGATCGCTCCCCAACCAATATCAAGTTGCATTCCCAAACGTCCCACCTATCCATCATACTGCTTAAAATCCACTCTTGCCTTCTTAGCTTGTTAATGCTAATTTAGATAATTCCCTTTGTTAATTCTTGATAGTTAGTTCTTGCTCAAGTAGTTAGGCCTCCTTTGAGCTTGCTTATGTTAATTTGGTTTTCTAGTGTAGTGTAACTCCTTGCTCTATCCTAATTTCCTCCCTTGCTTAATTTCTTAGTCTTAACTTGCTTAGAGTAATCTAGAGTTTTTTTTAACTTGGTTTCTTTCTTGCTCTTTCTTGCTTGCAGTCATAGCATAATCAAACAAAACCCAACTTTAAACTCTAAAACCCTAGACTTCACTTTAGGAACATAGCTAACATTAGCCTTGCTCTAGTTCCCCCTCTATCCCTGAGGATCGATCCAAATCTTACCACTAGCCTATACTACAACATGACCCCGTGCTCTTGCAGGTACGTGTGATTAGTTGAGCATGTGCGTTGGACTAGGTCCATATACAAATTTTGAGAGATTAGTGTATTTTCCCTCAAGGTTGTATCTAGCCACCTTTAGTTGGCTAGTGTGTTGCCTTGAGAAGATCACACCAAGCTTTCTGACACCTTTGTTGGGGATAGAGGTGCTTGGCCTAGTTAGTTAGTGTAGCTTAGGTTTTCCTACTATCCTCACCATTGATATTCTTTATTCTTTGTATAATTTTGCATATTGTTGTTCTAACTTGGTTTTTGTTTCTTGTTTGTGTATTGTGTAGGTGACAACTGTGCATGTGTAATATGCGTTTAACTTGTACCGACTTGGTGTTATACGACCCCGAGATAGGTAGAAGGAGATGCCAAAGCCGCCTCAAACAACATCGAGAAACCGAGATGGGTGACCATGAAGTTGAAATACCTCTTGGAGATCGTCAACCACAACCCAACCACCCTCTCCATGAATACTTCACCTTGGGTAACTACAACTCCCCAATTGCCATCCTAGTTGACCAAATGCCAGGTCAAAAATTCTCCATTCCAGCCACACTTCTTGGACTCCTTCCTACTTACTATGGGATGGAGAATGAGAACCCCTACCACCATATCTATTCCTTTCTTGAAACTTGTTCCACTTTCTGCACACCTTCTACCACTGATGACTCAATTAACAGATCATTTTTCGCCTTCTCACTGGAAGAAAAAGCCAAGGAATGGTATATCTCCAAGCCCGAGTTGGTGACATGGAATGCGGTAAAGAATGAGTTTCTCAAGATGTTCTTCCCGATTGCCAAGATGACCCAGATGCGAAGATGTATCACCGCCTTCTCAAAAAAAAAGAACCCTTCCACGAGGTGTGGGAAAGGTTTCAAAAGCTCTTGCGTGACTACCCCCATCATGAGGTACCCTTGTGATAACTGGTTCAAGCTTTCTACACTGGGTTGGTGGAGTTTAGCCAAAACAATTTTGATTCATCATGTGGAGGAACCTTCATGGCAAAGCCACCTGAGGAGTCATGGCCCTTGTTGGAGCACCTTGCTGTGAATTCTCACCATCGGGCTTCTACTAAAGGGGAACACTGTGACCAAAACTACATCCCTACACCTCCTCCTGTAGTTCCATCTCGAACTACAACCAACCCCAACATGATGAAAATGATGGCGAATATGATGAATATGATGAAGAATAAAGCTGGTGGTTCTTCTAACCAATCCACTATGGAAGTTGATGTTGAGGAAGAAGAAGTGCATGCTTTGCATGCCTTTGGTAACCGAAACAACCAAGGCCCGATGTCCAATTCCTATAATCCCGAGTGGAGGAATCATCCAAACTTCTGATGGAAACAACAAAATGAGGAGGGGCAAGGGCAGCCAAGGCAACACCAAGGGCTCAGGTACAACTCCAAGTTTGAGGAAGAAGTCCGAGGAAGGATAAGGAACCTCGATGAAGGAAGAAAGAGATGTCATATCAAGGATAAAACATTAGCTTCCTTGAACAAAGGCTTAAGCAAATATCCATTTCACTTTCCCACCATGAAGAGGGGAGGCTCCCATCTCAACCCATAACCAACACAAACAATGATGGTAGTATATCCCACCACAAGGCCAAGTACGCCCACTTCACCAGTACCAAGGAAAACCACATCTATAAGCTCCTCCACCTCAAGAACCCCCTTACAACTATCAATATCCTCCACCTCATTCATACCAACAACCCCCTCCATATGATCACCCCCATCTACCATAACAACCACAACAACAACCCCAACCCCAACCCCAACCCCAACCCCAACCCCAACCCCAACCCCAACCCCAACCATAATTTATCCTCCAAAACCCGAATCCACCACACTCAAGGCCACCACCACCTCAACAACCACAACCAACTCCATAAGATTCCTCTTCCACTACCCATGAGCATGTGAAGGCAGTGACAGTTTTAAGGAGTGGTAGGACCTTAGAGCAGCCAAATTGTACTTCTATTGATAGCACAACCAGTGATGACATGGTTGATATTGTGATCAGGGATGTTGATACTAAGAATCAGGCTGTTGATACTGTGATATCAGTAGTTGATACCATGATACTGAGAGCTGATAATGTGATTCCAATGATACCGATTGATGATACTATTGACTTGAGTCAGTTGGGAGCACAACTCCCTCCATTCCCCGATGCACTTGAGGATCCATCCACCGAAAGAAGGAAGAAGAAACATATTGAGGACATCATTGAGACCTTTAAGCAGGTCAAGATCAACATTCCTTTGCTTGATGTGATCAAGAAAATTCCATCTTATGATAAGTTATTGAAAGATTTGTGCATGCTCAAGAGGAAGACCACCGGAGGATACCAAGGAAGGTCAAGATCACTGAGAAAGTGAGCTCAATTATGTAGCACATTGTGCCAAGGAAGAGAAAAGATCATGGTGCTCCCATCATCTCATGCTACATTGGAGCACATCGCATAGACCAATCTCTTCTTGACTTGGGTTCTAGTGTAAATCTAACGCCTTATGATGTGTTTGCTAAACTATAAATGGGACAACTGGGTCCCACTCACTGTACCTTACAATTGGCTGATAGATATGTGAAAATGCCTAGAGGGTTTGTTGATAATGTGTTGGTCAGACTTGATGATGAGAGATCCACATTCTTTCTCACTGATTTTATTGTTTTGGACATGGAAAGATTCAAGGAAAGTGCCTATCATCTTGGGGAGACCCTTGTTGGCTACAACTGATGTAGTGATCCATGTGAGGACCGCCACCATGTATGTGACTTTCATTCACATGAAGATCCGATTGAACATTTTCAAGTTTCTTCTAAAGCCAAAGTGATAGGTGCTACATAAGAGGATTGTGATCTAATTGAGTATTTTGATGAGATAGTGGAAGAGTGTCTACCTACATGGATTCAAACTACCACACAAGGTAGAGGTCTATAGCCCATTGTGGAATTTCTCAATGATGATGATGTTGATGATGATGATGAGGATGAGGATGAGGAAGAAGAGTTGGCCTTACTGGCTGCAAGTGAAGACCTCCCATCCTTTTATGAACCATTAAAGAATTCCCTTGATGAGTCCCCCATTCTTGAGCTCAAGTCTCTCCCTGATGGATTGAAATATGCATTCTTAGGCTCCAATGACACTCTCATGGTGATCATTTCTTCTATTCTTTCTCCGGAGCAAGAAGATGCATTGATGGCAATTTTAAAGAAGAACATTCAGGCCATCGAATGGTCCATAGCTGATTTGAGGGGTATTGAACCCTCTATTTGTGTCCATAGAATCTACCTTGAGGATGATGCTAGACCAACCCATCAAATGCAAAGATGATTGAATCCCAAGTTGAAAGAGGTTGTAGCAAAAGATTTCGTGAAGTTACTTGATGCTGAAATCATATATCCCATTTCAGATGGCCCATGGGTGAGTCCCATCCAAGTTGTACCCAAGAAGGGTGGGATCACAGTCACCGAGAATGAAGATGGGGAATTGATGCCCGTGAGAGAGCAATCCAAGTGGAGGATGTGCATGGATTACATAAAATTGAATGAAAAGACCAAGAAAGATCATTACCCTCTCCCATTCCTTAATTAGATTTTGGAGAGAATAGATGGAGAGAGTTTTTATTATTTCCTTGATGGGTACTCTAGTTACTTCCAAATAGCTATTCATCCTTCCAATTAAGAGAAGATGATGTTCACTTGCCCAAGTGGTACATTTGATTACAAAAGAATGCCATTTGGGTCATGCAATGTTCCTTAAACATTTCAAAGATGTGTAACATCCATGTTTGCTGATATGCTTGATTCGTCGCTTGAAGTCTTCATGGATGACTTTTCTGTGCTTGGTAAGACATTTGATGAGTTCTTGCTTCACCTAGCATATATTCTTGGGAGGTGTGTCAAGGTCTGTTTGGTACTATCTTGGGATAAAAGCCACTTCATGGTGCCAGAAGGCATAGTTTTAGGTCACTGAGTCTCTAAAGATGAAATTGAAGTTGATAAGGCCAAAGTGGACCTGATCTCCACTCTCACCATTCATTCCACCATAAGACATGTTCGATCCTTCTTGGGGCATGTAGGTTTCTAGTCTTTGATTGATTAAAGACTTTAGTAAGATTTTGAGGCCACTTTGTCATTTGCTTAAAAAAGATGTGTAATTCAATTTTGATGATAAGTGTGTTGAAGCTTTCAACCACTTGAAGAACAAGCTCAACTCTGCACCTATCATGCAACCACCTGATTTCTCTTTGCCATTTGAGATCATGACTGATGCATCAGACATGGCAGTGGGGGTTGTGCTGGGCCAAAGTATTAGCCAGATTCCACATGCCATTTACTTTGCAAGCAAGACTCTTGATGAGGGTCAAAGAAACTAGACTACTATAGAAAAGGAGTTGCTTGTCGTGATTGTTTTGCTCTTATCTCTTGCAAAATAAGGTAGTGTTTTATACAGATCATGCAGCCTTAAGTACCTTATGACAAAGAAATATTCTAAGCCAAGATTGATCTGAGGGATTCTAATACTCCAAGAGTTTGATATAGAGATTGTTGGTAAAAAGGGAGTGGAAAATTCTACAACCGATCATCTCTCCTGCATTGAAACACCATATGATGATAAGAATCACATTAAAGAAACAATGTTGTATGAACATCTCTTATTTCTTTCATCCACCCAAAACCATGGTATAAGCACATAGTTAACTTCTTAGCTAGTGGAAGTATACCGAGTACTTGGGCAAAGGAGGAGAGCAATATACTTTTTGCCATGGGTAAAGAACTATGCCTGGGATGACCCACATGTTTTCTAATATTGTCTCGATCAACTCATTAGAAGATGTGTTCTATAAAGTCAGCAGAAAGAGATCCGAGCCATGTGCCACTCCAGTACATGTGGAGGATATTTCAGTGGGAAACATACGACCACCAAAATTCTTCAAAGGGATTTTATTGGCCAACTTTGTTCATAGATGCTCATGAGTTTTGTAAATGCTATTTGAAGTGCCAAAAGGTGGGTACTATCTCAAAGAGGGGCATGATGCCTCTATCACCCATTCTTGTGGTTGAGGTGTTTGATGTGTGGGGAATTGATTTCATGGGTCCATTTCCTTCCTCCTTAGGATATGTGTACATCTTGGTGGATGTCGATTATGTATCAAAATGGATCAAATATATTACTACTAGAACCAATGATCATAAGGTGGTGTGTGATTTTGTGAAATCAAATATCTTTGTACTATTTGGAGTACCAAGAGCCATGATTAGTGATGGAGGAAGTCACTTCGTACATCACACTTTTGAAGGTTTGCTAAAGAGACATGGAGTGACATCGTGCGGTTACTCCTTACCACCCTCAAACGAGTGGTCAAGTCGAGTTAGCTAATCGGGTGATAAAGGTCATTCTTGACAAGACGGTGAAGACAGACTGCAAGGATTGGTTTTTACATATCAATGAGTCTTTGTAGGCACATAGGACTACATATAAAGCCCCGATTGGCACCACACCATTTAAACTTGTTTATGGGAAACGCTTCCATCTACCCGTAGAAAGCAACACAAGGCTTTGTGGGATTTGAAAGGTATGGATATGGATGGGGATGTTGGCTAAATTGGACATTATTATAATCCCTTTGTTTTTATGATAACTAACATTTCATTCTTGTAGATCTAACGTGCTACTTGAGTGTTGCAGGAATAAGGTGGATGAAAAACCTTTGGAAGATCTATATGCTCAAAATGTTCTAATTTCATGATTGTAATCAAATGTAAAAACTTGTACAAGTATATAATGTACAAGTACTTAGATATCATGTAAATCAAGTGTTTAGATCTTCCCTAGCCACACATAACAGTTATATAGGTCATGCCCTACAAAAGTATGACAACTGCATACTGTTACACACACTTAGTACATAGTTCAAAACATTGAAACAGAGTCATTCTCGGTCGACAAACTTCTCGACCAAGACACTCTTGGTCGACAATCTCCTCGACCGAGAATTGACCCAAATAGCCATTAGACATAGTAGACAAGGTAGTTGGGAGTTGGAATCGAACGTTATATACACTTGCTCCAAGCTGTCCCTCGTTCGATAAAGACTTCGACCGACATGACTCTCAGTCGACAATTTCTCGACCGAGACTGTCTCTGTCTGCACTTTTTAGAATTAATTAACTAGCCATTGCTAAAGCAATTAGTGGACAACTAACGACTAGTTAAGCACTAAGAACCGCCTAGAAGTGTCTAGAACATCCTTAAGCACTCATAGGCCATTCCTATAAATAGGACATGCCTTAAGACACCCAAAACACACTTATGCAATACTTGAGCATACATACTTGCAATTGCAAATCCTTTCTTGAGAGTAATTGTGCAACTCTAACATTTGCTATTTGTTTCCACTGCTCCAAATTCGTGTCCTATTGGCTAGAATGTCCTACCCACTGCACTTCCACTTCCATACACATTGGTTAGGAGATCAAAACGCTTGATATAGGAAATCAAGCCTTGTACCATAACGGTAATTGTAATTTCCATTTTCCCTTCTTGTTCTTTCTTATTGCTTGTACTCTCCTTGCTAATCCTATGGTTGGAGGCTGCAGATTGGAGAGGGTTTGATCTTCTCGGTGGAGAAGGAGGACTTTGGACTACTTCAAGAAGGCTCTCTCAACAGGTAGCTACTTCAAGAGGAAGGCTACTTCAAGGGGGAGCTTGAAGTAACTTCGAGGAAGGCTGCTTCAAGGTTGGTGGGATGACTTCTAGGTGAAGGCTGTCCAAAGGGTGGTGAAAGTATTTGTAATTTTATGTAACATCCTTGTGAGGTAATAAAATTAAAATATTTTCAAAATCCCAATTGGAAACAATTTGGTAGTGGACTAACTCCTTTAGTTTTTGCTAAAGGTGGAACCACTCTAAACACCTTGCCTCCTTAAAGTTTCAATTGTGGTTGCTTGAGTTGAATTATTATTAAAATAACTATAAAACCCTATTCACCCCCCCTCTAGTGGTTTTTCATTTGGTATCATAGTAGGCTTCAAGGAGCTCTAATCAAGTCTTGAAGAATGGAGGGTGGTGGTGTCTACAACCGCAAGCAAAGGAGAAGCTTGGACCAATATTCAACAAGCTATAATTGGTGTTTAGGAACAAGACACACAACACCTAGCTATCCATGGAGGTTAAAGAAGGAAGATGTGCATAAAGAATGCCTTATTGCTACAATAAGTGAAGAAGAATAAGAGGTAAGCCTTTTTTATTTATCTAAAGAAGAGTTAATTGCTAGCCTTCAAGAGACACATGATAAGTATATTGAGTGCAAGAAGAAATTAAAGAAATCTAATAAATCAAATGATGAGTTACATGCTAAACTTCTTGCTCTCACATCTGAAAATGAAAATCTCTATGCTAAATTAAATGATCTTGGATTTGAAAAGGATAGTATAATTTCTGAAAATAGTACTATGAAATCATCTCTATGTGATTGTAAGGTGAAGATTTTTACTCTAGAAACAAATTATGATATTCTTTCTCAAGAAAAGGTTGGACTTCTTGCAAAGTTAAATGATTTTCAAACTCAACCTATCCTATGCACTCATCTAGATTATGATAATATTGTGAAAGAAAGACATTCTTTATCATCTAATCTAGATCAAGAAAAGTTAGATATCAAAAAGAGAATGGATGAGATTGCTAAGTTACAACAAGAAGTTAGTAGCTTAGGAAACAATGATGTTCTTGATAAGATATTAAATGATTCTCATGGTCAAATTGGAAGGAGAGGACTAGGTTACAAGTCTAAAGGAAAATCCTATCAAAAACCTAGTGGGGGAAGGACACAATGGCCAAAGACTCAATCTATGTATGTACCTAAAGGCAAGTATACATATGTACCCAAGAACAATCTAGATCAAACTCATAAAAAGAGAAATGAGATTGATTCTATATGTTGCCATTATTGCTTGCGTCTTGGACATTATTCCTTCTCATGTCCTTACAAGAAAAAGGATGTTGAGTTGGTATGGGTTCCAAAACCCCCAAACTAAATAAATTAAATTAAGTTGAGATATGACCAAAGACCCTTAAATTGTATATCTTTATGTCTATCTCAAATTAACATAATAAAAAATTGATTCAAGTAATTAAAATTTCTAACTTGAAAATACACATTTTTAAATAAAACTGTAGAGACACATCTTTAATAACTTGTTCTAATTTGGATTCCTAAAACCTAGAGAGTTGAATATGATTAAGTTAAGATGTGACTTAAATGTTACTTCGATACTTAAATGATTCATCTCAACTAAACTGAGTTTTAAATTGCATAATTGAATTGGAAGTGATCTATGTTTTACTTGGAAATAAGTACTGAAAAACAATATAGAAACATTCTCGGTCGAGAAAATGTTCGACCGAGAACACAGTCGGTCGAGAATTAGTTGACCGAGTAGGTTACTATTTTCAAGCTTGCAAAAATCTGATAAAATCTATACAAACAAAAGAATACTCGGTCGAGAAAATCTTTGACCAAGATAAATTTGATCGAAGAAAAGTTCGACCGAATCAAGTTCTATTGAACCTGTTTAATTGATCTAGTTTGCTATCAATTTTATATTAATGATTGATTTAATATGCAAATTAAGAATGAATCTTGGAGAAAATTCTTTAAACAGATAGCATAAATTGCAAGTTCATTTTTAATTGCTATAATATCCTACATGGTTTGGCTTAAAACTGAAATTATGAACCATATTGAATTAATTACTGTTTTATAATAATCCACATGGTTTGTCCTAAGTATTCCTTGGTCTATCCATATAAAAACCATGTGTCTTGAAATTTGCTTTCAAATGATCATAATCATTGTATTTCAAGAAATTATGGATATGCTTCTATTGTTCTATCATAATCATTATAATTATGGATATGCCTTTACTGTTTCAAAATGATCATTGTGATTCAATTCATTACATATAAAGATGATGTTATCATTTTGCATAACAGTAAAACTCTATGTCACAAATGCATCTTGACATGGTAGATAATGATTATTCTGTGCATGGTTTGTATCATCCCGTGTAATAAATGAATGATTTTTTAGATGACACTATGGCAAGATAAATAGTTTGTTTCTTAGAACAAAAATATTAATGTATTACTAGTTGCTTGTTCTAAGTAATCAAAAGCAAAATCTTGATTTTAAGAACTTGAGTTCTATGAGATATAAAACTTATTCTTAATTTATACTCAAGGATGACTGATTCTAAAGAGTTAATCTAAAAATGAGTTTAAAATAAGAATAGTTTAGAATAAAGAGCTATTTCAATGTTACATTTAAAATCTATTAGAAAGATACTAAATTCATATATTGCTTAAAATTCTACACAGGATTGCTCTTAGGATATAATTTTGCATCATGATGACAACATGACTCATGGAAATTTCTATTGATGCAAATAATCTTGGTTATAAATAAATGATTGAGAGCTACATTCTTTCTATAATTGAACATGTTGTAGATGTAGTTCAATTGCCTTTTTGTAAGAAGAATAATCACTGTGGATATCAAAATAAAGAACATACATTCAGAAAATTTTCTTAGGATATAACTTGCTCTAAGAAAATCAAGAACAAAGATTTCATTGTGATGCCTATATTAAGTTCTCAATTGATAAAATTTCTTCAAAATAGGTATCACTCAAAGTGCTTCAAATTGATATACATTTGATCATATTACATAAAGACTTTATGTTTCACATATATTAACATTAATGTGTAACTCAATGAGAGTGCTTAAACTATAAATCTACAGAAAATGCCTCTCATACAAAATAAAGTTCGATCGAGGGGCGCCCAGGTCGAAGTCAAGGTCGACCTAATATAAGCTTGACAAAATGCTTAATTGAAAATCATTTCTAGTATAAACATGCTCACCATAAATGTAGATGAATATAAGGAGTATATTGATCTCACCACTGGTAATCCTCTCAATAGGCTATCCCAAGATGACACTACCACTAGTTTGAGTAATATATACCATGAACATAAAAGGATCTCATATCATTTCAAGGTTTAACACCCTTTTGTAAATGATTGAGAAATAAATTGTGGCTAAATTTCCCAACACATGGTTTGCATTCATATTAAATCCCGTACTTTTAAAACTGAATATCTTATTAAGGGGGAGCATAGCAATAAAATTAAGGGGGAAATAATAAAAGCCATACTTAATGATTATCTTGGTTATATTTTTGAAATGAAAAAGGGGGAGAAATAATATAAAATCAAAAATATAAAATAAAATGAGTTTCATAATCATTCGTCCAGCACACACTTCCAAATAAGAGAATGGCTACAAAAGGTAAACTTCAGGTATGAAACTCATATGATTTATATTTACTTATTTTGGAAATGTTTGTCATCTTCAAAAAGGGGGAGATTGTTGGCTAAATTGGACATTATTATAATCCCTTTGTTTTGATGATAACAAACATTTCATTCTTGTGGATCTAACGTGCTACGTGAGTGTTGCAGGAATAAGGTGGATGACAAACCTTTGGAAGATCTATATGCTCAAAATGTTCTAATTTCATGATTGTAATCAAATGTAAAAACTTGTACAAGTATATAATTTACACATACTTAGATATCATGTAAATCAAGCGTTTAGATATTCCCTAGCCACACACAACACTTAGATAGGTCATCCCCTACAAAAGTATCACAACTGCACACTGTCACACACACTTAGTACATAGTTCAAAACATTGAAACATAGTCATTCTCGGTCGACAAACTTCTCAACCAAGACACTCTCAGTCGACATACTCCTCGATTGAGAATTGACCCAAATAGCCGTTAGAGGCAACAAACAAGTATTTGGGAGTTGGAATCGAACATTATATACACTTTCTCAAGACTGTCCCTCAGTCGACAAAGACTTCGATCGACAGGACTCTCAATCGACAATTTCTCGACCGAGAGTGTCTCTGTCTGCACTTTTCAGAATTAATTAACTAGCCGTTGCTAAAGCAATTAGTGGACAACTAACGGCTAGTTAAGCACTAAGAACCCCCTAGAAAGTGTCTAGAATGTCCTTAAGCACTCATAGGCCATTCCTATAAATAGGACATTCCTTAGGACACCCAAAACACACTTGTGCAATACTTGAGCATACACACTTGCAATTGGAAATCCTTTCTTAAGAGCAATTGAGCAACTCCAACATTTTCTATTTGTTTCCACTGCTCCAAATTTGTGTCCTATAGGCTAGAATATCCTACACACTGCTCTTCCACTTCCATACACATTGGTTAGGAGATCAAAACGCTTGATATAGGAAATCAAGCCTTGTGCTACAACGATAATTGTAATTTCCATTTTCCCTTCTTGTTCTTTCTTATTGCTTGTACTCTCCTTGCTACTCCTAGGGTTGGAGGCTATAGATTGGAGAGGGTTTGATCTTCTCAGTGGAGAAGGAGGACTTTGGACTACTTCAAGAAGGCTGTCTCAATGGGAAGCTACTTCATGAGGAAGGCTACTTCAAGGGGGAGCTTGTAGTTACTTCGAGGAAGGCTGCGTCAAGGTTGGTGGGACTACTTCTAGGTGAAGGCTGTCCAAAGGGTGGTGAAAGTATTTGTAATTTTATGTAACATCCTTGCGAGGTAATAAAATTTAAATACTTTCAAAATCCCAATTGGAAATAATTGGGTAGTGGACTGACTCCTTTAGTTTTTGCTAAAGGTGGAACCACTCTAAACACCTTGCCTCCTTCTTAAGGTTTCAATTGTGGTTGCTTGAGTTTAATTATTATTAAAATAACTATAAAACCCTATTCACCCCCCTCTAGTGGTTTTTCAGGAGATGCTGCCGAATTAAAAAGAAATTTCAGCTTCATGAGCCTTAGGAAATGAGGTATGAGGCCTATGAATTGTCCAAAAGCTACAAGGAAAGAATAAAGTTTCTTCATGACAAGTTGATCAAGAAGAAGGATTTTGAGGCCAAGCAATGGGTATGGTTGTACAACTCTAGGATGAAGTTCTTTACCGGGAAGCTTCGATCTAGATGGGAAGGAACTTGCATAGTCAAGAATGCGTACCCAGCCACATCTATTGTGATATGTGAGAAGGATATAGCAAGAGAGTTTACCATGAATGGATAAAGATTGAAGGTAGTGGTTGAAGTTGGACCGGATTGAGCCAATCAAAGTTTTGATATTGTGATGTTAGTTGAGGAACACCAGCTCGACAAAGAGATGTGCCTGAATGCACCTGAGAAGGATATTTGCTACAAAGATTCTTTGAGAGTTCCGAGAGGATGAAAGAGTTCAAGAATTAGTAAGCTCGGCTGAAGGCGTAAAATTTTGCGCTAGTGGGAGGCAATCCACATAGGTTTGGGAAATTTTTCACCCAACCTTCACTTTTTGATATTTTGGTTTCTTTTTCCACAAAATACACACACACTTGTGCTTGATAGTTTTTGTTTCAGTTTTGATGAGATGGAGGTGACACGTTTAAGAGAGAGAAAGAGAGGGAAAGACATGGTTTTTGAAGTTAAATGTGGCAAATAACCAAAAGAATGCAAAAATATCAAAATTTTCAAAATTGAATTGACAAAGTATAGATTGAATACCCACCATGGCTGCGGTTCTCCAAAACGGCCATGGTGATTTAATTACAATATCTCAAGAAAGTTATAGTAACTTGGCCAATTTTGTGAAGGAATAGCCACGACTGTGGTGAGAAAAACGTTCATGGCCTGTGCAAGATAAGACAACCATGGACACTGCCACAGGAATGACCACATGAAGGAACCATGGCCGTGGAGATCACTACAACCGTGGCAATTTAAGTGCAAAAAATCGAGGAAGTTATAGGAATGGAGGTGAATTTGTACATGAATTACCACGACCGTGGTGACCACCAAAACTGAGGCGAGAGGAGGACACCAAGACCACGGTGAAGGTCGATCTACAACTTCCTTCACCGCCCACCATGACCATGGCACCCACCACAGTCATATTGCCAAACCCCCACCATGACCATGGCGTCCCACCATGGCCGTGGTGGGACCCGACCCCACCTATTTTTCACTTAAGATGCAAGAAACACCAAGACCCCCTCCATATTCTAACTCATTTGTTTGAGATCTCCTCGGCTGTGACGATGTGCTCTACCTCCAGCAACTAAAATCTCACTTCTCCAGCCCAAATCCTTCAACAAATATACCTCTAATCCCTTCCTACACTTCCACAACCTCTTCCTCTACTATTTCCACCCTAAAACCTCTATCAGTCTAACCACCATCTCCATTTTCATTCTCCATCTCACCTACAAACGCCTCACACAAAACCTCCCAAAAAGCCACCAATTGTTTCCCAAAACCTTCAACCAATCCATCCTCCACCATCTAAGCAACCATCCTAGCCTATTCCACCCATCTCTCAACCTACTTTGCACCACCTCCACAAAAATCCAAAAATCATAGCCATACCACCACCACCATCTCCACACAATGCAAGGAAGTACCAAGGTTGTGAAGAAGGGGGCTCAAAAGAGCCTTGAGGTGACCACTGGAGGTAAAGTGCACACCAAGAGAGCCTCTTCTCTAGTCTCCAACCCACCCCACACTCCATCACCATCAAACTCCATTTCCCAACAACTCCATCGTTTGACATCCGTAAGTGCATCCTACACCCAGTTGTAAGATAGATACCATATCACTGATGAGACATATAGGGAGGAGGAGGATGAGGAATCCAAGGAGAACCTTGATGACATGATTGATGAGGTTGACCCAGAGATCACAACTTGCCAGAAGCAGGGAAAGGGATCTGTAGCCCCATCTTCATCGAGATTACCTCGATGGACAATGCCAGCATGCCACTCTACCTCCTCATTGGGGGAGAGACCACAACAACATCCGCAAGAAAGGTGTCAATTAATGATTGAAGATGAGGTTCACCCATACAAATACCCTGAGCAACGGGTACTTCTAAATCTAAACATGAGCTCGGGGTTAAGATCCTACCAGCCTGAGGAAGAATATGATGGCACTAATGAGGAGGAGTTGGATTCTGAGCCAGAGCAAACTTTGGCATACCTAGAGGCTGAAAGACTAAAAATATTTGGCAAGGCTCCTGAGGGGACTTCTTATGACATGGGTCATAGGAAGATGCAAATCAAACCTATTTATCCTAAATGTATGTTATGGAGAGTTATTTCCACAAGATATGGGTGTGAGAAGGTAATTGCAGACCTTGGCATCAAAGTAGAGGTGGTAACGAGCTGAAGAAACTAGTTTGTGGAAAGTGCTTTTAACAACACAATCCAAATATGTAGAGTTGACTTAGTAATTATTCACCACACCAGAGAAGGTCAAGGTAAAAGGGGAGGAAGCCATCAAGTTTGGAATGTTCAATAGAATCCACACATTGACTGCTTCTGAGTTGAACCACATCTTTGCAAAAGATCCTGAAGATGCCAACAAAATGAATGATGGCTTTATTAAGAGAGAGGTTGACTTAGACTATGGAGACTTCAAGAACGAGTTGACAGCAGAGCCAACATACATTACAGGCAAGTCAAAAACTATGTACATCAGTAATCCGTTTATCAGATACTTGCAAAAAGTCTTTGCCAATACGACTGTAGGGAGGTATGACAATCAAGGCATCATTTTGCAAAATGACCTCTTTGTTCTACATGGTACAAATACAAAGTTGCACATCAACCAAGGGTCACTCTTTATAGATCACATGAGGACAATCCCCTTCAAAAGCAAAACTCCATTTGTTATGGGAGGGATTGTGACCTCAATTGCTATATCCCTAGGTTTTGATGTCACCAGACTTAAAGAGGCCAAAGGAGCTCAATTTGTTGATTTAAAGTACCTTGTGTGCTCTCAAATGATCACAATCAAGAACAAGAGGCTGATATATAATGTGAAATCCATATCACCGCAAAGAATTCTTGAGCTGACCTATCATGCTTTCTCACTCCTCTCTTCCTTGGCCCCCGACTTACTACATGACAAGCTGAATCAATGGGAGCAAGGTAACCCCTGAGAAAATTTTAAACCCACTGTTGAACAAGAAGAAGTGATAGAATCAAATGTACAACAACAAGAAGATGAGAGAGGAGAGCAAAGGAGACAACCCTGAAGGGTGAGAAGAGGGGATGTGGAAACATCCCAACTGCAGGAGCCTTCAGTGAATGCATATGACATGTCATCCATCCATGCACAACTTGAAGGTATTCAGAAGACACAATAAGACATGCTGCTTGTCCAACAGTACATGTGGCAGGACCAATAACAAATGCATCAACATGTCAACCACTTTTACCATTACCACCATGCTCAGGCACAACGAAACCCCAAATGGGGTGAAGACTTCTGGGGTGGTATTTTGGGATATCAAGAGACCTACCCTCCTCCTCAGGACACATATTAAGGCCATTATTACTAGTTCCCTCCATCTCATCTAGGTCCTCCACATCCTCAACAACATCAATTAAGGCATCCTCACTAGCCACAACAGGGAAACCTGCATTTTGATCCACAACACTAGTGTAACGACCTCGCCTCTCGGTGACCCCCAATTAAGGGAGACCAAAAGGTCAGAGCCGTTATCCCAATTAACCGAATCAATGGTTCGAAAAATAATCGATAATAATTACTAAATTCTACCAAAACTATATTGAAAAGCTGGAATAAAATAAAACTTTTCATACTTTTTTTAAAAACTTAGGATATCTAACTTCTATCCAAATACTCAATCTATTCTAACTAATCCTCCTTGCACTTTAATTCATATTTTCATAATATGCCACTTTACTATTTGTCCTTTTCAATAATGTACCTAAAACGCCGACAAACAAAAAGTCAGTCAACATAAATGAATATGGTGGTATGTGGGGACAACCAAAATTTCACATATATTGCTAACAACCTAAATATCACAATCAAGTTAATTAACAATCCAATTTAAGTCTTCAATGTGACATTCTCCATTGCTTTTTCCCTAACCCTGGAATACCGTCTTTAGGGTTTCTCTTTTGAAATAGACTTGAGTCCACCTTCTCCATCTTGAGCTTAGTGCCTGGGGTCACCTCTCATGGTGCCCATTAGTCATGCAATATCATAAGGCCACCTTATCCATCCTGAGCTTGGTGCCTGGGGTCACCTCTCATGGTGCCCAATGGTCTTCCCTCTTGGGCTTGACCTAATTGACCTTCCCACCAGGGCTTGGTCATGCATCATAATCAGGGTGGCATGTAGGTGAGATAATACACATTTATATCATAATAGTGATAATCATAGTGACTCTATGAATTTTCATATATGAACATCGAAACAGATAGGTTGCACTCAATTCAATTAAACATTCGAGAAAACTCTGTGAAACTAAATCGGTTACTCATAAATAACCACATACCTGTCAGGTAGATTTGAGACAAAATAATCCAATCAATGTAAGAAATCCAATAGGCAAGCAAGCACACAAAGAGATCCTAAAATATGCATATAATTTCCTATCATAAATCATGCCACCAAGATCTATTAAACCTAGCTTGCTTCCTAGGGTTTCTAGTCCACTTTTAGGGTTTCCATTGCAATTAGGGTCTTTCTTGTACTTTCATCATTACAAACCCTAGTTAGGAAAAATTGCACTTAAACCCTAATGATTCTAACCTATTTCATTTAATAGGCTTAGGATCATCTTCCAACAACATAGTATCACATATAACAAATTAAAATTGATGTTTTTCTCTTTTACCCTAAATTAGGGTTTCTAAGTGCTTAATCATTCTTATTTAGTGTAAAACCCTAAATCATGCAAGAAACATCTAGATCAGGTTCAAGTTCGTTATTAACTAACGAACATGTTGTAAATAGTCAATTCCAATAATTAAGTAACATGAACTCAACCAATATGCTCAATTAGGGTTTCTTAATCTAATACATATGCACTTTTCATTAACTTAGCATACTTTTTTCATTAGGAACGAAATCAAGTTCTCAAACTATTTTTATTGCGTTCCTTATTTTCTAAGCAACTTTCATATATTAACTTTATTCATTAGGGTTTCCTAGCAAAAGTTATGATTTTTGCAAAATAATTCATTTTCTTGATTTATTAGTTAATTCTAGAAAAATAATGGTCGCTCGATCCATGGTCCCCCGAACCACGCAGGATCCAACGGCCTAGAATCTCCGTGCCTAACTTACGATCCTAAGTTATAAAGGACCGATTTGTCCTTACTTGGATTGAAGGCACTAAAGGGCACTTTGGTAAAAATGCGATCTCTCTTCTTCTTCCTCACGCCGAGCCTGCAACCTCCTCGTGGTCAACTCCGCCGTTGACCTTGCGACTCCGTCCACCTGTGAGCGCGCCGAAGGGCTGGGAAGCTTCGTCTACTCCAACCGAACTTGCCCAGGTACTCAATTGCTCGCCATGACTCCACTATGACCACCTCCTACTCGCTGGACTCCGTCGAGGTCCTCTGGGATGATGAGAGTGAAGGTCGGGGTGAAAGATGGAATTGAGGGCACAAAAATGTTCCTCTTGGTCTGCCGTAGAGTCTAGGGTAGCAAAATAAGATGTGGATACCCTCTATCGTCCTCCCCTATATAAAGGGTCAAGGATAGGGATTGGATGAATTTGGATCTATCCCAATCATCGACCAAACCCCTACAAAGTAGGGATGGTCATCACCGAACTTCTCTCCTAAGTCCAACGGTGATCTTCCCTCATCCTAATTCTCTTTCCTTTTCTTACAATGATCAGAGTTTGGATCATCTCCAACCTAATTCTCTTTCCTTTTCTCGCGCCTATGGGAGTCATCTCGAATCATTGGATCATGATCCAACGGTCCACATAAAGCCCAAAATCTTGAATTATTCAATTAATTCATATCATTGATTTCTTAGGTGATTAATAACTACACTTTAGGTAATTTTGCAAATTACATATCTCAGAAACGATGTAGTATTTTCCAACCAAATTTTAAAGGAAACTCTATCTTGGCATTATCTTCTTGTTTATTAAATTTGAAACCCAAATTCCAAAGGAAGAGAGTATTTCCTTCATAAGCAAGTTATTCTTTAATAAAACCAATTTAATTGGTATTTCCTCTTTCTTAATCTTTTATTTTCTTGGTTTTAATTCCTTTTTCCACTAGAAACCATGTGGACATGAAATCTTATCCAAGATAGGTCCATTATCCATATATCCACATATTTCTTGTAATATCATTGTTATCTCATGTTTCCTTCTTAATAAAGCATTATTTAATTAATCCTTTTGTCTTTCTTGTTGCATTATCTTTGCAACTTGGACTACTTGGAACCCAAGGAACCCTAAAGGCACGAAATCCACCTTTGGAGGATATTACCTAGACTTATAGAGGCTTCTACATTTTCTTAATATATATTCTTTTATTATCTGAATGTCTTTCATCTTTTATTTTATTTTTCTTGTTATTGGACCCAATAGCCAATAAGGCCCATAAAGCAACTAACAAGGCTATTGTAAACGGAATTCATTCATTCAAATCTAACCACACCATTATTTCTTCATATATATATATTAAGAGAAATTGCATTTCTCACCAAAAGAACCCAAAATTGGGGTTGTAACAACCAACCTTGATCTTCACCCTACTAGACCTAAGCTTTAGTTTCATGCTGTGGACAACATGATTCAAAATCTTGGGGTGGTAGAGTGGTATGCACCACCCTATCTTTATCTCTCATTTTGTTTACACCTATTCCACCTGATTTTGGATTGTTTGATTTTACTCTTTGTAGTATAGATTTCTTCTTGTTAGCATGCATGCATGCATACATGTAGTTTAATTTCATGCATTGTTTTGTAATTTTTCAAAAAAAAATCTCTTTTTTCTCTTCCATGTCATGCATTGCATTTACATTTAGATTTTGATAATTTTTGTGTGTTTTAATTAGGATCTGCTTCCTTATGCTTTAATTTCTCTAATTATAGGTTTAGATGATCATAAATTGGCACCATTTTTACCAATTTTGCCCAAATTTGGATGTTCTAGCCCAAAAGCATGTTTTAACTTAATCACCATAGTTTGAACTGAAAATGTTGATCTTTGACAAATGCATGGCACATTTTTAGAGTTTATTGCTATATGGTCTTGTTTGTTGATTTTTGACATCTGTGTCACCTCTCTCAAGTTTGTGAATGTCTTGGTTGAAGTGTGAATCGAGCAAGATATGAACGCTTAGAGGCTATGGAAGCACATGATATAATTGTAAATCTCATGTTGTTCAATGACACAGTGTGATATCATTTGATGAAGTGGTCAGTTCGTTTTCATGCAATAGATTTTATGTTGCAAACTATACCAATAACCCCTGTTTGACCCGACTCTTCTTTCACCATCTTCATATCTCTCCGCCTCATGAAAGGATGCCTTAGTGCACATATTTATCCTTGGCCACCTCCAAAATCTTGGGGTGGCCATATCTACATCTCCCCACTTCACTCTATCCACCATATGCCCTATATACACAACGGGAAAAAGAAAAGAAATAAAGAAAAGAAAAATAAAAAGAAAAAAAATAAAAGATGCTCCTATTTAAGAGCATCTAAATAAAGAAAAGATGGGTGTGTATAAGCACTCCAATCTCTTACTGCAATCAGTTATTCCTTTTTCATACCCATAGATCTAGAAAACATCAAACCTAGCTCACTTTACCCTTTCTACAACCATGTGGGTCATTTGGTGTGTGAGGCATAAGATTGAATGCATTAAAGTGAAAAAAACACTCCTAGTCATCATTGATTAATGCCAACATGAAATAGTTTACCCAGAATTACATCAAGGGCATATGGAAAGCTTGTGTATTCTATTCTATATATTTGAAGTTTGTATGCTCAATGCTTTTTCATGATTGGTTTGTGAAAGTGGAGAGGAAAGAGGTAGAACACATGCACTTAGTCATTTCTAAGACCATTTAGTCAAAAATCTTCTACTGCAATATATTCTATCATTCTTAGTTAATTGAAAGAAATTGAAGAGAGGGATTAAGTTGGAGCATACTTAAGGACAAGTATGTTTTAAGTTTGGGGTGGTGATGCAACCCTATTTTAGGGCTTCATCCTGGGTCTTTTTGCATGATAATCACATCTAAACATTGTATATTACAAGCTAGTTCCCCCAATATGATCTTTTATGAAAAATGCACTTATGCCTCCTTTTGTGTGCATTTTAGGGTACATGCATGCATTGATGCATGGGAGAGAGATGAAGAACATCTTTTGGTTATTACAACCCAGGAGTGTACCTATCTCTTCCCCGAGATTCCTTTGGATGCTCAAGAGCAATTCAAAGAAAAAGGAGGCTAGATGAAGAAGTTGAAGTGGAGATAAACACCAAGAAGCCCCAAAATGGATGTGGCACATCACCATGGTCGTGGGGAATTATGTTAAAAAAGTCACAGGGAAGTTGCTCAATTTACACATGAATGATCACGACCGTGGTCATCACAACAGCCATGGTCATCACAATGACTGTGGTCACTTAAGAGTGCACGAAAATGGACCTCAACATGGTCGTGGCCAACTCATCCTGCCTCGCTCGTGGTCAACAAGAAGACCATGATGAAATATGCATGAAGATCCCAAAAATCAACAAGGACTTGGTTCAATTTACACATGAATGACCATTGTCGTGGCCATCAACACAACTGTGGCCCTTGAAGACCACCTCTCCTGTGGTACTCACCATGCCTATGGAGATCTGAAGACACAACAATATCAAACCGAACTTACCCATGGCTACCTCCTCCAACATGGTCGTGGTATCTGACACAACCATGGTATCCTCTACCCAACACAATCGTGGCACCCCACCACGGCCGTGGCCACCATACACACTTACACTTCCAACTCCACTTTCCACCTCAGCCATTCCACTACCCACAACCATGCCATGCAACCCCCAACATGGCTGTGGCACCTCACCATGGCCGTGGTGACGACATAAACGTACCCATTTTCTCCACTGATTTTCCTACGTTTCCCTTACTTAACCTAGTGCCTCCCCACCACCTATATATACATAGGTGGTGGCCATAGCATGAATGTTAGCTTCCTTAGCCTCTTCCTAGCTACTCTAGAGCTCCATCATCCCCTTCCTTGCATTTACTCTACTCATCTACCTCCCACTCCATATTCCCATCCATTTCCAGCACACAAACCTAGGTTTCTAGGTTCCCTACCATAATCCCCCATATCTCCATGCTTTTCACCCACTATGGAGGAGGATCCATGCCTGTAACATCTAGGAGTTGAAGAATAAGCTACTCCAATCTCCATGGATTCCTACCCCATTCTTCTCATTTCTTTTATCTTTTGTTTGAGCATGTCTAGCTAAGCCCCTAGTGGTGGGTTATTTGGGGTTAAAATGTGACTTTAATACCATATTGGGGGAAAATAACTTGTATTGAACATAATTTCATTCTATGATGATTTCCTCTTTATTCTATATCATTTCCCATTATCTTGCATGTGGTTTGTGCTTTTAAACATAAATTGCTTATTTTGTGATGCTTGATGACACTTAGCTTCTAGGAGGAAATGGAATGTATGTGGCAATCTTAGGAATGGCTCCTAGGTCCAATTAGTGGATCCATATCTATCCCCCTTTGTTCCTACATACATCTCCCTTCTTCTACAAGTTGGTGTGAGATCAAAGTTACTAGTGTAAGTGTGATTAGTGCAATTGCCTAGAGTTTCCTAAAGTCTAGATGGAAAGTAACATGAGGTGAAACACCCTCATTCTACTCCCATTCCTACCCTTGGCTCTCAATTTCCCTAATACCACTTACCTAGAAACCTAGACTTGCCAAGTCCTATTAGAATTAGACCTAGCCCTAGTTCTCCAAATAGTAGTATAGGGTATATTCTAATAGCACTTGCCTTATTGTTTGGTTTGGTAATCTAGATTGAAATGTGAGAATTGCACGCTATGTTGATCTTTCGTCAAATAATATCAAGTTGCATTCCCAAATGGCCCACCTATCCATCATATTGCTTAAAAGTCACTTTTGCCTTCTTAGCTTGTTCATGCTAGTTTAGTTAATTGCCTTTGTTAATTCTTAGCTAATTGCTTAGTTGTTGATAGTTAGTTCTTTCTCAAGTAGTTAGGGATCCTTTGATCTTGCTTATGTTAATTTTTCTTTCTAGTGTAGTATAACTCCTTGCTCTAGCCTAATTTCTTACCTTGCTTAATTCCTTAGTCTTAACTTTCTTAGAGTAATATAGAGTTTTTATTAACTTAGTTTCTTTCCTGGTTGAGATCATAGCATAATCAAACCAAACCCAACTTTAAACCCTCAAACCCTAGACTCCGCTTTAGGACCATATCTAACATTAGCCTAGCTCTAGCTCCCCCTCTATCCCTGAGGATCGACCCTAATCTTACCACGAGCCTATACTACAACACGACCCCGTGCGCTTGCAGATACGTGTGATTAGTTGAGCATGTGTGTTGGACTAGGTCCATATACAAATTTTGAGATATCAGTGTGCTTTCCCTTAGGGTTGCATCTAGCCACCTTTAGTTGTCTAGTGTGTGGCCTTGAGAAGATTGCACTAGTAGCAAACCTGTGGCAGTGAGGAGGAGCTAATGTGGTGGATCACAAATGGACAGTTGTTTAGATGTCTAGTATGTGCTAGAATCATCCCTGTACTCTCATGTCTGGGTAGGAATGTTTTGAATATAGTGTTTTATCGACTCAAACTTTCTTAGTATTTCAATGTTGCACATGTGGATGCTATCTCTTGTGTATATGTTGTGGCTGAAGACACATAACCTTTGTAAGAAATTTTTGGTATGATTTATGAAATAATCTGAGATGTTGGGCTTTCATGCAAATTTTGTTGAGTAAGTTTGTGAAAATTTAATTGATTTTAGTTAACCCTCTTTTTGTTGATGTGTTTTATTAGCAGTTAATTGTGTTTAGGTTTTGAGTAATCTCACTATGTGTGATGGGTTGTCACATTTGGCAGTATCAGAGCTATAGGTTCGCTGAGTCTATAGGGACACTAGGACTTAGGATTAGGATGATAACTAAGTAAACAAATTACATGAACATAAAGCATACTTCCTAAATTTAGTACTTGGATGCCCTATCCAGGTATTCATATACTAAAGGAAAGGAAAGTGGAACTCTTTGATTGTTATCTTTCTAATTACCCTGATCAAGTAGTCCGTTGGAAACAATCCAAAGATTATAATAATTAAGAAATTATGGTGAACATATCTTAATCACACCTAAGGAAAGGTGAAAATCATATCATAACTCATTAATATATGGAAAATTTTATGATCAAAGAAGGATATATGACACTAAGGAGCTTATATATGAATGAAATAAGCTAAGAAGGAGATTCCAAAAACTATTATTCTGGAAAATAATATAGTAAAAGAAAGATGAATGTAACGATCCCGCCTCCCGGTAACCCCCAATTAAGGGAGACCCGAAGGTCGAAATCGTTAATCAATTTACAGGATCAAAGGTTCAACATATAATCAACAATAATTATAAAATTCTACTAACTAAACTGGAATTGGGTATAAAAAATTAAAACTTTTACTTACCTTTATAAAACTGGGAAATCTAACTATCCACAGCTTGAAATAGTCTATCTAATCCTCCTTGCACTTTATTTCTTAATTTCACGATGTGTCACTTTACTGTTTGTGATTTTTAGGATATTACCTAAAACGCCGACAAACAAAACAGCGATCAGCAATTGCTTGTATGTGGAGGCAACCAAAATTTCACAATTAGGTCTAACAATTTAAGTATTACAATCAAGGTAATTAACAAGTCAATTTACATTTTCCATGTAACAATCCCCACCGCTTTTGCCCTAACCCTGGATTTGACTTAAGGCCACCTTCTCAATCCCGAGCTTGGTGCCTGGGAGTCACCTCTCATGGTGCTCCTTAGTCTTGCCTTATCAATCACCTTCTCATTCCCGAGCTTGGTGTCTAGGGTCACCTCTCATGGAGCCCATTGGTCTACCCTCCTGGGCCTGACCTTTATGGCATCTTCCATCAGGGTGGCATGTAGGTGCAAGATTTACACATTTATATTAGATGGTGATAGTCATAGTCACTTTATAATTGCAATATGAACATCCAAACAGTTTAGTTGCATTCAATACAATTAAACATCCGGGAATCCATCAGGAAACTAAAGCGGTTATTCATATTTAACGACATACCTGCTAAGTAGATTTGAATGCAGAAACAACCAATCAACCAGGATTCAAGCAAGCACACACACAATTATTCCAGAAAAAGCATCCAATTTCTTTATCATTAAATTCGTCCTCTTGATCCATTCACCCTTGTTGTTGTCTAGGTTATTTACCCTTTTTAGGGTTTTAACCATAATTAGGGTTTTATTTCCTTTTTATTAATTTAAACCTTAATTTCACCAAATCATTTGCAAACCCTAACTTTTCATCAAAAGATCTAATTTTATCTTTTACCAAAAAGGAAACTCTAAATTTCAGATTATAATCACCTTTCATTCTCTTTTCTTTATTCTAGGGTTTCTAAACATATTAATCAACATACTAGGTTAAAAACCCTAAACATGTAATTCTATCATCAAAATAGGTTAAAAACCATCTTAATCATTAATCAGGTTAAACATATTCGGATTACCCTAATTACATGACTAAACATATCCTTGATAATCAATTAGGGTTTTCTTTTTACAGATTAACTCTTTTTCCATCAAAATATGTACTTTTGCAAAAATGTACAGATTCATATATCCAAACCATTTTTAATGTATTCCTCATATTTTTCTGATCATTTTTCATGTATTGACTTTTTACATCTGATTTTTCTATCACCAGATATGATTTTATCAAGATAATTCCCTTTTTTTAATTTATATATCATTTTCTAGAAAACGCCAGGGCCACCCGATCCATGGTCCACAGATCCACCGAGGATCTGATGGCCGCGGATGCGTGCGCGTGGACTAGCAATTAAAACGAATAAAAAGACAGTCTTGACCTTGTCGCGACTGAAGGGAGCGAGGGGCAAGTTGGTAATTTAGCGGGTAGTCTTCTTCTTCAACCTTGCGTCAAGGTACAGCGACGGCGCGGTCAACTCAGGTGTTGACTCCAAGCTCTCATCCTTCTTTGCTCGTGCTAAATGGCCAGGAAGCTCCGCCGCCTCCCGTCGAACACGACGACGACACCAATTGCTCGCCGAGGACACTCCAAGGTTGTCTGCCACCCACCGGACTCCGACGACGATCCTTGAGCAGTTGAGAGTGCAGGTCGACACTAAACGAGCAATCAAACACACGTTCACGATCCTCGCACCATTCCGCAGCATTTGGGTTAGACAAAAGAGGTGCCGGTGCCTCAGATCATCCTCCCCTATTTATAGGGTCGAGGCAGGCACCGCCAACTTTGGGCGTTTCCTGGTTTGGCGACGAAAACCCAACAAAATAGGGATATTTCCCTTCGTCTCTCTACCCCGAATACAATGGGAACAAAAACTGACTTTCATCTGCCCTGGATCGCGAGGAAAAAGGTTGGGAAAGTCTCCCAGTTTCCAGCGGAGTTCCAGTCTGCTTGGGACTTGGACGATGAGCGTTCACCGTTGGATTAGGATCCAACGGGCCTCATCACCCGCGTTCAAAGGAAATATTCATCTATTTTTCATTTAATTCAGGAAAACTCCAAATGAAAGATAACTTGCAAAATAAATATCTCCCAAACCATAACTCTGATTTATCTTAGATTTTAATGGAAAGTTTCTTTTAATATTTCCTAGCTTTGTACGAAATTTGGGAAACATATTGCAATGGATGAGAAGGCTTCCTTCTCTCCCAAGTTTTCTCATCAATTAATCCAAATTAATTTATATTCCTTTTTCCTTTGTGATTATCTTGTTGTTTTGGGTCCCTTGGACCTCAAGGAAACATAAAGGCATGAATTCTCATATTGGGGAATATTGGTTTGCCTTTATCTTCTTTTAATTATCGATTTCCCATATTTCTCTTTTATTAACCAATTTCTTTTTCTTTTTAATTCCCTTTTCTTTTCAATTGGGCTTAATGACTAACAAAGCCCACAATCATTCAATCAAAGCCATTTCCCACGAAATCTATCACAATTCAAAGAAAAGGATATCATTTATTCATTAACAGGGGAAATACACATTACATTATATTTTCAAGAAAATGAGGTTGTAACAATGAATCTGTGTTAATGTAATAACTTAAGGTGTAAAATTCATATAAGAATACGAGAACAATGATAATCAGGATATGAGATAATAAAAGTGGATAAATATGGATGAAAAAAGTGGAACCTGGGTTAATCTCAGATCCACCTTTATGTGCAAAAAGATGCTAATGTAAAATTATCATGATACATAAAATAAATTAAAGGGAATGATCCCTCTTGAATGTATAAGAATGAGGAATGTGATTCACTAACCCCTAAAAGAGTGAATAAGAAGCATGATAAATGAGAAGATACACATGAGTATAATAAAAGACTAATATGAAAGAGTGATGATATACGATAATCATGATAATTCCTATGTAGTTGACAAGGAATCCAAGTGAAAAAGTGAATGAGACATAAAAGCTGTAACTTGTTTGCTAACAATAGGACCGGAAACCCCTTTGTTAGAAACCCTTGGGATGGTATCACTATGTTGTGAAAGGTATACCCTTCCCCTCATGATCTTCCTTTCTCAGGATGCTGCATTCAAATGAATCTTATGCCACTTGGTGTCGGGATTTGATGTAATCCTAGGGATGGATATCTTGGTGTAACATGTGGCTATTGGGGGATATAGTTCTAGGATCGTGATGTTTGTGAGGGGGATAACTTTTGAGTTTTCTAAGAAGTTAGGAAGATCCTTCCAATATGTTGGGTGCTAGTTGTGATGGTAGAAATGCTAATAAGACAAGTATGTGAGGTTTGTTTGACACCTGTAGTGGATGCCAAGGTTATGAGTCCTATTATCCAGGGTGTCTTAGTGGTACGTGAGTTGGAGACTTTTAGATCAGATCTTAACATTTCTTTCCCCTAGTGAGAGTTATATCTTGAGGTGCTCTAGTGACATTTTGAGAATAAGAAGAATGATTCTATGATAATATATCTAATGATAGTGGGACAAGGTGTATAGATAGGTGACATCATGATGTGGGACATCAGATCGGAGTGGCGCAACGGAAGTGTAGTGGGCCCATAACCCATAGGTTGAGGAGGAAGGTCATAGATTTAGGGGATATGTTGTGACATCACCATGAGTTGGAAGAACCTTGGGGTAGTTAGAGGATGAGACACATGGGAAGTAACTATCTTGTTTGTTTCAGATTTCAGGGGAAAAATCCCTATTAGGTGTTTATTGTTGTAAGACCCCTAACCTAGCCTAAACCCTAATGATGCTTAATTTACCTAATTTTATGCTTAATTAAAGTTTATTTTATGCTTGTGTATCAGTTAATTAAGCTATGTTTCAAGTTTGGTCCAATTTGGACACTGTTTGAGCAAGTTATGCAATTTTGTGCACATTTTCGACTTTTATGCAATTTATCCACATCTGATTTTTTCTTGCAATTTGTCACGTGCTTGTTGTGCCTCACATGTTTTTGTATCATGATGGAGGTTTTTATACCATGGAGTACCTAGTTGCACCTTGTTTTTTCATATGACATTTACTTAGGATTTTCATCTCATAGACGGGCTACCTTGTATAATATATTTGGATTGGATTCTTTATGAGTGGGGACAACAACAGTATTGGGAGTCAAGTTTTGGTGTACCTCTTGATTACCACTATCTATGGGCTTCTAGGATGTATGCAAGTGATGGTCTTGACCATGGACACTTGGCAATATTGGCTAGGCACCTTACCTCTTCCTTCTCTCTCCCTTTTAGCTTTTATATTTCCCTCCTTGCTTGCAAAATGAGTTCTTACATTTCTAGAAGGCCCTCTCTTGTTCCCCTTCATATGGATCTCGTCCCTCTCTCTTGAGTAAGGAAAAAAATCTCAAGATAGGAGGAGCTCTGGGAAATATACTTGCATATGATCATGAGATTCAGATTTAGTCTTCTTTCAATATTTCAATGCTTCCTTAGTTGTTATTGACTCAAAAAAGTAAGCTATTCTCTCTTATGTTTGTTTCCTTGCTGATCCTACCCTTCTTTCTCTTCTTCTTGTTTGGATCCGTGGTCCTAATGGTTGAGTTTGTTCTAGAAACATGAAAGACACTCTTCTTCTTGCTCCTTTGATCTAGGGTTTCTCATTCTTGGAGATGGAACTAGTTTGGACGAATGGAGAAGGTCAAAGATAGGATTTTATTCCTTCTACCTCGTGTTTTTTGTTGTTTGGATCTGCAACTTCATCTTAGATGCAAGTTATATAACTTTCTCCACGTTTATTTCTTACCTTTTAACTTGCCATGCTAAATCTTGCTCTAAAACCAAGTAATGAGTAGCAATTTTGAATCCTTAGCTAAGTTGTGTATATATGTGATGATTTTTTAGTATATAACTCTCTGATTTCTCTCCTTAATCTTGTGCACATTCTCTGTGTTGGGAAATGAGCTTCATACCTTTCTTCTCCACGAATCGGTGGAGTTGTTATGGTGGAAATTGATGGCTGTCCTTGACCTAATTGATCTGATTTCTACCTTGCTTCATGATCCGATGACAAGTCTTTTGTGTAGAACTATGGTAAAGAGTTGCTACTATTGTTATGACCTTATTAGAAGCCTAAGAACCCATGGTGATAATATTCTTAGCTCTGGTTGGTTGATGGCTTCCTTAGTCCTAATAATCTATGGTGTTTGAATGGTCAAAACTAGCTATGATTTATTTGGTGCCTAGAAAATGTTTTTTCTACTTGTTGGGCATTCGATGAGTTGGCCTAGAGAAAGTAACTATTTTAGTACTTTAGTTACTATTTTTATGACTTTATTGAACTCAAGAAATGATGGTTATATGGTGTTCATCACTGAATAATCGATGGTTATCTTAAGCCCCATGGACATTGGTTTTCCTAGTGTTTTGAGCAAATTTTTCCTCCTTGTGTTTCAATTCGATAGTTGGTTTTGATGTTGTATGGTTCGACCATTTTGTGCCAATTAATGGTTTGAATTTTTGTTATGTTTTTTACTCTCTTATGTTTGATAAATGAATCCCATGATGCTATCCTAAGTGGTTTAAGTCAATGGTCTTGTTTCTTTCTCAAATGATGGTTTTTCTCTAAATGCTTTGAGTTGATTTTATCTTATTTCCATAATTTAATGGTTGGGATTCTTGTGCCAACCAATGAAGGTTACTTAGTTGCTGTTTTGGATCTTGTTTTCTACTTAAAAATGATGGATTTATTTGTTGTCACAAGCGATGGTTTTGATGCTCTTGCCATGGCTATTTTGATGGTCTCATTAGATTCACAATCGATTGCTTTTCTAATTGATCTTTTACTAATTGTTTCAAGTGTTAGATCAATGGTACTCTTGAGGTTCACAACTTGTTGCCATTCTAAAAGGTCATGGAATGTTTTCTCTTAAGTATTAGATTGATGGTTTCACTTATTTTCTCAATCGATAGTTTTTGTGGCTAAGATAAACGATGGTTTCACTAATATCTAATTTGAGGGGTTTCCTTGCTCATGAAACCAATGGTGAGTTTAGGACTTACACCTGATGGAGATACATGGTTTTCGTAATCATAACTCCATGGTCTTCTTAGATGAATGTCTCAAGGTTTTACATGTTTTGCATCTGATGGTTTTACCTATCTAACATGCAAAGGTCTTGGGGGAGGATTTATACTTGAAATATTTGGCTCTAAATCTGATGGTTATGTTTTATGCAACCGTGATTTAATTGTGGTGATTCATATACACGATGCAATGATTTTAATTTCCTTGAATCCAGTGGTTTGATGTGTGGTATATGATTCTATAGGTTGTGTTTACTGCATCTTATGTTGAGGGATTTGATGAGTTAGGATGAATGGCATTGAGCCACATGAGTTGTTAATCTTACCGTTTCCCTCAAATGAATATAAACCTAATATTGTTGTAAAGTGTTGATTCACAATGTTAAGCTATCTTGCGTTGTTAACTCTAATCCTAGTATAATTAAATGATGGTGGATAATTATACTAGTTCCCTTGTATATTGTGATAATTAAGGAATGTCCATATTTCTAAGATTTGTTAGAAATAATAAGAACTAGGGATTACATACAATTGCTATTTTGGAAAACCTAAAATTGTAAAGTTGTTGAACCATAATACTAATTCACGAACACAAATATGTTTCTTAGTTTCCTTGTGCATTTAATGTAATGATGGATAATTTTCTCTCTCAACATTGTTGTATCTCTAATTTTCTATTATGTGTAATGTTAAGCCAAACATTATATATTACATTTATGTGATGGTAGTTGAGCCTTGATGAGGCATGAAAAGGTAATGATGTTCTTGTAGGAAATAATGTGATGGTCTTACTGATCTTTGGGCATGATTGAAACCTAATGAAAGTGTGATTGCCTTCATGATGTGAGAAGGCTTGGTACCCTGGGATAATGTGATAAGGATTCTATATCCTATGTTGGTGTGCTGATAAGTAAACTCATGAATGGCAATGGAATAGTATTAAGTGGTGATGTAATAAAGAATATGTCCTATACATTTTTTATTTACTAGAGTTGTTACATATCAAATTCTTGCTAGAAATGAATTAGGATTTGTATGTCCACTTGTTTAATTCAGCCTTAATTCACTCAATCCACTTAACTAATCAAGTGAAACCTTAATCATGTAGTTGCCATGGCCATATATCCATTCCAGTGTTAGTTTTATTGCTGGATGGTGAAACCAATAACTCCTATGGAAAACTCAAAGTGCATATTGTTGAGTATGTGGGGACAAATTGGTATCATAATATCAAGAAATTGAGGGTGATTGTGGCCATTCATGAGCCTCATATCATGCCTCATGATTTGTGATATATGTAATATGTGATGATAGTAGGGCAATTGCAAAACGGCCATGCGTGAGCCTAATCATTTGCATTGACTACAGTTTAGGACAGCCGTGCATGAGAAGATCCTTCTAGCGGTGTGACCTATACCAAGGTGGGCTAGGTGTTTACATCTTGAGTATATGTTTTTCTTTGTAGAGGACTCATATGTTATGTCACCGCGGTGTTCGCATGTATTAACCACGAGGTGTTGGAGAGGTTGTGGATTTTGACTACACCATTGACCTTGTATGGCACTGATTTTGAATTCATAGTGGTCAGTTGGATTTGTGTGGTACAACTCAAATCCTCAGGGCATTAACATAATACATAATCATCCATGTAGCAAATCTGATTAGGATTATATACAACACTTCACATTGGATGATAACCCTTGTTTCTCTTATCACATATAGTTGATGTGTATTTCATTAATAAAGACATATACACTTACATCGTAAACATGGTTATACTGTTGTCTATGCTTATGTTATTATAATTTCTTATAATGCTAGTCATGCCTATGTAGTTAGCTATGCACATACTGCTAATCATGCTCATACCAATAGATATGCTTATGCTGTCAGTAGTACTATTCTATTAGACATGCCTTACACTATAAGACATCTTTTGTGGTTAGCTTTGATCATCCTATTGGATATGCCTATGTTGTTAGACATGGTATATTATTGGAGATGCTTATGATATTAGTTTTATGTATAAGTGTAGTCATTCTATATTGTTAGACATGCTCCTACTATTTAGATATGGTCGTACTATTATCATCTTATCGATATGCTCACAGTAATAGATACATCTGGTAGTTGAGAATAATGCTAGCTTCTAGACTCTAAATAGAATTGGTCTTAGCAATCCATTATGATTAATAGCTTTGTTATGTTTCTTTATCTGTTTTTCTATTTAATCTCCTTAATCTACTTAACCTATTTAATAACATAACCTGTTGTAATCAATAAGTGTTGTTGCAAGTTATATTTCTTGCTGGGACATGGGTCTCACCCATGGGTCACCACAATATTTTTAGTTGATCGTCAGTAGTAGTAGAAGACCGTGGCAGTGAGGAGGAGCTGATGTGATGGATCATAGATGGATAGTTGTTTAGATGTCTAGTATGTCCTAGAGTCATCCCTATACTCTCAGGTCAGGGTGGGAATGTTTTAAATATAGTGTTTATTGACTCGAGCCTTCTTATTATTCTAATGTTGTACATGTGGATGCTATCTCTTGTGTATAGTTTGTGGCTGAAGACACAAAACCTTTGTAAATGACTTTTGGTATGATTAATGAAATAATATGAGATGTTGGGCTTTCATGCAAATGTTTCTGAGTAAGTTTGTGAAAATTTAATCAGTTTTAATTAATGCTCTTTTTGATGATGTATTTTATAAGCAGTTAATCATGTTTAGGTTTTGAGTAATTTCACTTTGTGTGATGGGTTGTCACATTTATAATCTTTGTGACCAATATATTCTTATAGGTTTGTACACTACCATCCTTCACTCTATTCTCAAAAACCCAAATGCACCCTATTATTCTTACCCCTTCAGGTGGATCCACCAAGGTCATACCTTGTTGGTTCACATGGACTCCGTCTTGGATCTCATAGCCTCAAGCTATTTCTCAGACTCTGGTCCCTGAATATCTTATAGGTAGGTTGTTGTCTCATCATCTATGACTAGTTCACCACCTTCTTAAGTTACAAGATATCATCATCTTTCAAACTCTAATTGTTTTCTACTAGATCTATGAGGTTTTGTGTTACATAAGGAACTTGAGATTATACAACAATTTGTCATTCTCCTTGTTCCTACTGTACCTCTTTAGGTTCAATGTTTTGTTATTTGTCTTAAACTTTTCTAGTTCTACTTTACTACCACTGATTCCTTTGGAATTAAATTCCTCTTTAGGAATTTAGCCATCCTATCAATAAACATTTTTTGTTGTGTGATTGGAATATAAAAGTAGTATTCAACAAAATAACATTTATGTGATTTGCGGATAAATATTTTCAAGAAACTATTTTCTTACACAAGCTTTAAATCCTAATTCTTATCACCTCCCATTCCATATCCTATATGGTGTTTTTTCAACCACTTTAGACACATTATTTAGTATAAAGCATGTCCCCAAGAAGAAAATTGGAAGGTCAGCTAGATCTTATATATTGATAATCACACCATGAATAACAAGGTCTGATTCCTTCTTTCTGATACATCATTATGTTTCAGGTGGATTTCATAGTGATACACTATCAAAATCTCCTAGAAGGTCCTCAAACTCTTGTTTTAAAAGATTTCAAGATTGACCCTATTGAAGTATCTTACTCCTTTTACCAAGCCAGTTACATACTTCATTCATGATGTCCTAAACACTTCAAGAGATTTAGACCTATATTTCATTAAATACAATATACCATATCTACTAGGATCATCACTAAATATAATGAGGGACTATTAACCAGCTCTAGATTTATTATAAGAGGTCTATATACATTAGTCTGTATCTGCCCTAATATATTAGTCACTCTCCCACTACATATAGTGAAGTTGCTTTTGTCATATTACCCAAGAAATAAAACTTGCATTATTCTATTGGTTCAATAAGAGAAAGAGTGTAGATACCATCATTATGGATTCTAGAAATGCATTTATCATTTACTCACTCTATATGACAATGCTATTGGTATTCATTGTTTGATTCATCAAGTCATTCAATATATGTCTCATACACATTTGCCTCTACAAGTATCAAGTATAGACTTTGAGACATAGGGCATTGCCATATTAGATCTCATCTTTAAAAATGAAACATCAATTTATTCATAATATTCTTGTCCATACAAGATACATGATGTTTTCATCAATGACAGGTACATAATAGCAATTCACTAATTCTATTACATGCCCACCAGGATGAATGACAAATTCCAACTTTAGTGGCAACAACCCTTGCTCTGTATAGTTCTATCTTACTTCTTCTTGGGCCTTGAAGTGGATATCTCTATATCCTTCTTCTTCTTCTTCCTTAGTTTCTTTAAGTGAAAAGAAAAAAAATTCTTTTACACTTACCCTTCTCCTCATTTTGAGTGTAGAAGACATGGACTTAAGCTTAGCCTCAGGACTCTTCTTGGCCTTACCTTTGTCATTGGACCTCACTCTGCTGATCATTATCACAAGTTTTTCCTTCTTCATTCTTTCTTTGACATTTATCAACATTCCAAGTAATTCTGACAGTGGTTTGGCCAAGTTCCTCAAGTAGTAACACTCAATAAACTGTCTATATAATTCGATCAACGATTGTAGAATCATATTTACATCCAACTCTTGACGTAAAGGAAATTACAATCTCTCTAGATACTCCACATGCCCAATCATATTTAGAAATGGGACTCCACTTGGTCTCCATCTGTTAGTTTGCACTCAAATAACACTTTAGATGCATTATACCTTTCTTGCTTTACATGATTCTTAAGTATTCCATCTTGAGAATATCCATGTTTTCATGTTGTTTATGCAACTCGTAGTTCATACAACTCAACATAAGGTGCTTAATTTCTAAGGCATCGTTGGCATGTTTCCAATAAGCATTCACCTCTGCCCTAGGCACATCAAGAGTAGGTTCCTCTAGCACTAGTGTTTCTAAGAAACAAAGCTTATGCTTATCATTGAGAACCTTTTACAAAGCCTAGAACAAGTCATTGAAGTTTGTTCATTGAAGTTTGCCCTTCTTAAGAATTGATCGCAATGATGATTTGTTTGCCATTTGTTTCTACAAAAGGAATTTCAACTTTAATCAAAACACGTTTGAATTTATTTGATTTTATAAGTGTGACAATATTAATTATACTTTTATCTAATTATTTCTCCCACTATTTAGTTCAAATTGATAATTCTCACTACCAATTTGGGATTGCATCACACAATCTTCTAGTGAGCCAAGATCCAAAATAATTAAGTTAATACCCAGCCAATGTTGACACTCACAACCAATTATTAAGGTAGGAAGCATTTGCCAATTGCATCTTAAGCAATTCTTAGATAGATGGTATGCACAACTCCTTGCCATAGTCCATCTGCATGCTTCTAGGCACTTAATCCTATTAAGGTCACCTAGTTAAGCCTGACCCAAAAGCCAACACAATAAAATATGCATTTTTCTAGGGTAGACCCACATATCTACCATCACACTTCCACGAGATAGGCAACACACCACACTAGGGCATGCCCAAGATTGGTCGATCAAGCTTTTGATGTGTGTTGCTTATGGAAAGCATCTAAGACTTAATATTTATTAAGAGATTTTAAATAAGTACACATACATATCCAAGCACTACATTTATAATATGTATAATATACATGCTATAACCACAAACAAAAGAAATGCAATCAAATATAGTGATGGTTATGTCCATACTAATGCAATTCCTTGGAGCCACAAGGAATTGCTACCACCTAAGGTCTACAACATATGTACAACATGTATATCAGAAATCTATGCTAGAACCAGTATGGGTTGATCAGAAATCTATGCTGGAACCAGTCTGGGTCTCTTAAATCAGTTGTCTGGTTTCTGTTTCAAGCAATGTTTTAACTACTCCAATCGATCGATTATGCCACCAGTCAATCAGTTCCTCCCGTCGTCTGGCCTTCTCGGTCCTCCAATCGATCATTCAACATCTGAGCTAGTTGGTTTGACTGGTGAAAAATGCCTTCGCATGACAAAACATAAATTAAAACTATCCTATTCCATATTATGTTGTAAAAGGGAAAACCTCAAGTTACATTTGAGTGGAATATAGGAAGAGGATGATTAATTTACATTTGGAAAGGAGGGGATAAGCTCCATATGAAAACTGAATAACAACATGAAATAAACCAAACAACCAAGCATACAATCCACTTGGGCTTTGGGCCATACCGATGCTTACATCCACCATCAAAACATTTTTAGGGTGAAACATATTGATTGTCTATATATCATACCATATGTATATATATTTTGTGGGATCATATGTGATATTTAATCAAATATGCACATTAATCATTTAATTTTCACATAATCGTTTAATATTCAACCCACATGCAATAAAATAAATATGATCACATCGATTTAAATCTAGATACTCTATAAATTGACGTAGATCTCGATACCATTGTTGGGAAATCAGGGCAACATATAAGTCAGTGGGATAAAAAAAATTTAATGCCTGATTCCCTAATCAGCAAGATCACATCAACAATGATATATCTAGGAGAGGGTTGCAAGATATATTCTTAGTCCTAGAGAAAATCCAATGACTTATCCTTGTAGCAGCGTGCTTCTTCTTCAAGTAGCACTCGAGCTGTCATCATCAACGGCCTCCTAGTGCAACACCATAGATGGTGGTTGATGGCATCCTCCTATCGGGTGGAAAAGGCCTCCTCACTTCTATGTAGTCCATGTTGACCACTGGGAAATCCACTTTGGTCTATCAGAGCCAACAAGATGGATTTGTCTCTTCGAAGGTCAACCTGCTAGGAGTTATTCACCCTCCCGTGTTGTCTGTCCCTTATTGTTCCTCCCTTTACTAGGTAGGACTTGCTCAAGATCTCTTGGTTACCAAAACCATAGAGGACAAATAATTGTCAGAGCTTACTATTGTGCCTTTATAAGCATAGACTTCCCCCCTTTATATAGGATGGCTAGGGTCAGGGTTTCCAGTTCACCTGGGAGTCAAAGAGACATAATTTTATGAATTTTCTAGAAGATATGAATGGTGTACTAGTTGGTTCACTGTTGAACTAGTCAGTTTACTATCTTTCATATTTTCAATCACATTGACATTCATTATTCATTTAATGCACAACATGCCGTCAACATCAGTCCTTGACCCAAACGTATTGATCATTGAACTGGGTAACCCATATAATGAACTGTTTGTTTCATTTGATGAAACAATCATTTAATTTGATGAAATTGTCATTCACTTCTAAAATAGTCATTTCATTTGTGAAATGATCGTTTCATTTCTATCTCATCCAATATACAACCAATTTTTTTCAAATTGAATATAAAAAAACTTTAGTAATCAAGTTAAACCTTATTCATCAGCAAACTCCTTTTCTAGGTGCATCCTATGTGTGTAACCCTATAGGTCCCAAATTACGTTGACAATGAATATGCATAACTAATTTATGACATCACAAGCAATGAGAGATATCTAGGAACACATTATTGCTACCCAAGTAATTGGAAAGTTGGAGAACAACTTCAACCTTCAACCCCTGACCAGTGTTACCGTGATCATATAGTTCCTATGTCTCTAGTACCCAGATTGATCTAGATTCATGGAATAGTCACCCTCTGAATGTTCAAACCATGTTCCATGAACTAGAGAAGACTGTATGAGAGGCATCTGACTTCACATATCTTGTATTGAGTCACATGAGTATGGCAATACATTTCTCAGTCTCACTTATCAACTGGCATGGATACAATCTCCTATAGGAGAAACAAATCCCATCTATATCACTCACACTCAATCCCCATGTATCAAAACGCATCTGAGTATCACCTTTATGGTAACCCTTATGCAAGGTCATGTTGGATGATATTAAAATACATCAAATGACATGTGAAAAGTGTAGTGATTCAGGTATAAGATCCACAACCACCACTATCACTATGAGAGATGATTCTAACTACCATTCCATGGTATCCATTTAATACTCTCATTGTGGGTCTGTCTGATACACTATTCTCTAAAATGGCATCGATGCATCACTCTTAAGGTTGGTCTGTCTGATACACTATTCTCTAACATGAACATGTGTGCTTGACTTGATATCACATATCATGACTAATTTGACTCTGTCATAGTCAACACACGCTCTAGTCTTACGTATTAATCTTGTCTATTTTTCTTCCACAACAATATTCGACTAGGGACATAACAAGAATGTGTGTACTCTTATCATACATTTGATCTCATTGTCTAGGTCCTAAACCTGAAGACATATGTCATTGTGTATCACCATTCTTTAGGCATATACTATGTCTTTGTCATCATCTCACGACCGAAACAACCATAATAAATAGAACTACCTTTACTCTTTATCGAATCACACATCTGATAACCCATTACAATCATCATATGATTGGCTCTCTGAACATATATACCAACAACATTTTCGTTAATGGGTGACTCATTATTACACTAGGTTTTGGTTGTTTAGATTTCAGATACACAATCCTCTTAAAGGAGTGGAGTGTTGTAACATGCCAAAAGCTTAAATATATTCTTCACTATGGCATCCTTATACCTTTTTCTTTTAAAATTAGTTCTAATCCCTTATTCCTAACATAGATGGTATATGCTTATAGACATGGTGTTAAGACATTTAATTAAGGAATTATGATGAAAATTCACAATCCAATATTTTTTACTTTTAAATAAGGATTTGAACCTTCTTATATCTATATGACCAGAAAATGAATGTAATATATGACTAGCGATAAATAAAGAAAGACTAGTTATATTAATCATAGGCTTGGGGCACAAGTTGTGAAATATATGGTTAAGAGTTATATGAATAAGAATGCAATGAGATAATTCAAATTTCCCATTTATTATATGTCTTAGTGGATGATACTCAAGTCATGTAAACCATTCAAAAAATTAAGGAAACTAAGTTGTTATGATCCAGAAGAAACTACAAATAATAGATACAATGATGATTGGTGAGAGATTGAATGAGGAAATATAATATAATATACACTTCCCTCATGACTGGTCAATCTCTAAAAAGTTTATAGATGCCAAAAATAGTAATTGAATATACATTATAATAAATTTTAGTTAAATAATACCCAAACACTTCTATATAATAATAATTTCACTAACTTGTCTGAAAATGAGGAATTAATGTCAAATTTGGATTCCTTATATATCAGTTAGTTTAGTTTCTAAGATTCACTTCAATTGAATATTGATAGTTTCCATAAATAAATTATAAAGTAAATTTACATGATAATGTTACAAGGACTCACATAAATTAAATTACTTGTTAAACATTTCTAAAAGTGAAGACTAAGATCATATTCGAATTATTGTTGCCTTAATTTGTCTTAAGTATAAGTTTTAATTAGAATTGGATGTTTGTAGATACCTAAACTAGATTAGGAAAGAAAAGACATACAACTACATTAGTATGATTTCCATGTGATTATATGAATTTGATTTTGTATAGTATGCAATTTACTCACTATGACATGCTTCCTTTTTTTCCCCACTTATTTCACTCAGATCAAATGCTCGAGGATACTCTCCCTATTTTGTTTTTGGTTTTGGTCTCATCCAATGGTGAAATGACTTTCTTCAACCTACTATGAAGAGTATTTTTAGCACTTATAGTAATATGATTCTCACACTGGCTCTTTCTCCCACCTGTCTTCACCTTTCCTTGGGATTTTGTCATCATAGGTTTCCTCTCTTCAATTTGTATATCGAGCCCTAACATGCTAGGGTTTAATCACATTTACCCTGCAATCCAATCTTGATTTCCCTTGGTGTCATGACTACCCTTCCCCTATAAAACAATAGTCATCTCCCTCTATATTTTCTTTAGTAAACAACCTAGGTGGAGTATGCACTGCTTCACCTGATTGTTAATAAACTCACTAGCTTCAGAATCATTAAGGGCAACTTCTAAAGGGTCATAAGAGTATAGATTTTATGTGTGTAAGGAGTGACATCTTTTCTATAAAATCTAATAGGAAAACTTCTTTGTGCACACTTGGCCCTTCATGCTGTCAAAAATCCTAAATTCAAGGGTTTCTTTCCCTGTTTCAAAAGTAGGGTTCATGCCTTGACATCAATAAAAGATATTGATGTGTCTAGGAAAGGTCTATTGATGAATGCATATTCATCATGAAATTCAATCGCCATCTTGGGCCCAATTCGACTCAATTGTTTCACTTTCATCTACTAAATCTTACAAAATGCAAGATTGCTTAATTAGTTCAATTATAAAGATTATTAACTGGGTTTATATTGATTTTATGCAGGTCATGATGAGGTTCAACCATCAACTAGAGCTCATATTCACTCAAGATCCTCTTAGCCTCGTCTTGACCAAACGGTCTTGAACAAAATGGTCTTGAACAAAATGGTTTTTCCAATTCGGTCTTGATCAATCGTTCTTCACCAAACGGTTTGCCCTAGTGATCTACCCATTCAGTTTTGACCTCTCGGTCTTAGACTTTCATCCACATGGTCTTGGCCTTGCGATTTCCACCCCTTACACAGTCTCAAATCCGCGGGCCTTCTACACCATCAGATCTCCGATCAATGCCTCTCATTCACTGATCCACACGGTCCTCCTCCCATCGTTCTACCTAAATAGTCTTGAGCCTTCCCGCCACCCTATCCGTCTTCACGGTCTCCAAACTGTGGGATCTCTAGTAGTTTCCAAAACCGTGGGATCTCTAGCGATTTGGACGAGAGGCATGAGACCGTTTGATCGACAATAGGCCACAAACCATGAAGAACCAGAGGCAACCAAGACCGTTAAGTCTTCAAGACCATTTGGACGACATACAAGGACCAAGACCGCTAGGATGAGATCGTGAAGATCACAGGACCAGTTGGAGTTTAGATTGTTTGGAGGCCGAACACTGTTTGGACAACTGGCACGAGACTGTTTGATCTACGATAGATCACAGACCATGAAGAACCAGAGGCAACCAAGATTGTTGAGCATGTGCGTTGGACTAGGTCCATATACAAATTTTGAGAGATTAGTGTATTTTCCCTCAAGGTTGTATCTAGCCACCTTTAGTTGGCTAGTGTGTTGCCTTGAGAAGATCACACCAAGCTTTCTGACACCTTTGTTGGGGATAGAGGTGTTTGGCCTAGTTAGTTAGTGTATCTTAGGTTTTCCTACTATCCTCACCATTGATATTCTTTATTCTTTGTATAATTTTGCATATTGTTGTTCTAACTTGGTTTTTGTTTCTTGTTTGTGTATTGTGTAGGTGACAACTGTGCATGTGTAATATGCATTTAACTTGTACCGACTTGGTGTTATACGACCCCGAGATAGGTAGAAGGAGATGCCAAAGCCGCCTCAAACAACATCGAGAAACCGAGATGGGTGACCATGAAGTTGAAATACCTCTTGGAGATCGTCAACCACAACCCAACCACCCTCTCCATGAATACTTCACCTTGGGTAACTACAACTCCCCAATTGCCATCCTAGTTGACCAAATGCCAGGTCAAAAATTCTCCATTCCAGCCACACTTCTTGGACTCCTTCCTACTTACTATGGGATGGAGAATGAGAACCCCTACCACAATATCTATTCCTTTCTTGAAACTTGTTCCACTTTCTGCACACCTTCTGCCACTGATGACTCAATTAACAGATCATTTTTCGCCTTCTCACTGGAAGAAAAAGCCAAGGAATGGTATATCTCCAAGCCCGAGTTGGTGACATGGAATGCGGTGAAGAATGAGTTTCTCAAGATGTTCTTTCCGATTTCCAAGATGACCCAGATGCGAAGATGTATCACCGCCTTCTAAAAAAAAAAGAACCCTTCCACGAGGTGTGGGAAAGGTTTCAAAAGCTCTTGCGTGACTACCCCCATCATGAGGTACCCTTGTGATAACTGGTTCAAGCTTTCTACACTGGGTTGGTGGAGTTTAGCCAAAACAATTTTGATTCATCATGTGGAGGAACCTTCATGGCAAAGCCACCTGAGGAGTCATGGCCCTTGTTGGAGCACCTTGCTGTGAATTCTCACCATCGGGCTTCTACTAAAGGGGAACACTGTGACCAAAACTACATCCCTACACCTCCTCCTGTAGTTCCATCTCGAACTACAACCAACCCCAACATGATGAAAATGATGGCGAATATGATGAATATGATGAAGAATAAAGCTGGTGGTTCTTCTAACCAATCCACTATGGAAGTTGATGTTGAGGAAGAAGAAGTGCATGCTTTGCATGCCTTTGGTAACCGAAACAACCAAGGCCCGATGTCCAATTCCTATAATCCCGAGTGGAGGAATCATCCAAACTTCTGATGGAAACAACAAAATGAGGAGGGGCAAGGGCAGCCAAGGCAACACCAAGGGCTCAAGTACAACTCCAAGTTTGAGGAAGAAGTCCGAGGAAGGATAAGGAACCTCGATGAAGGAAGAAAGAGGTGTCATATCAAGGATAAAACATTAGCTTCCTTGAACAAAGGCTTAAGCAAATATCCATTTCACTTTCCCACCATGAAGAGGGGAGGCTCCCATCTCAACCCATAACCAACACAAACAATGATGGTAGTATATCCCACCACAAGGCCAAGTACGCCCACTTCACCAGTACCAAGGAAAACCACATCCATAAGCTCCTCCACCTCAAGATTCCCCTTACAACTATCGATATCCTCCACCTCATTCATACCAACAGCCCCCTCCATATGATCACCCCCATCTACCATAACAACCACAACAACAACCCCAACCCCAACCCCAACCCCAACCCCAACCCCAACCCCAACCATAATTTATCCTCCAAAACCCGAATCCACCACACTCAAGGCCACCACCACCTCAACAACCACAACCAACTCCATAAGATTCCTCTTCCACTACCCATGAGCATGTGAAGGCAGTGACAGTTTTAAGGAGTGGTAGGACCTTAGACCAGCCAAATTGTACTTCTATTGATAGCACAACCAGTGATGACATGGTTGATATTGTGATCAGGGATGTTGATACTAAGAATCAGGCTATTGATACTGTGATATCAGTAGTTGATACCATGATACTGAGAGCTGATAATGTGATTCCAATGATACCACTTGATGATACTATTGACTTGAGTCAGTTGGGAGCACAACTCCCTCCATTCCCCGATGCACTTGAGGATCCATCCACCGAAAGAAGGAAGAAGAAACATACTGAGGACATCATTGAGACCTTTAAGCAGGTCAAGATCAACATTCCTTTGCTTGATGTGATCAAGAAAATTCCATCTTATGATAAGTTATTGATTGACTTGTGCATGCTCAAGAGGAAGACCACCGGAGGATACCAAGGAAGGTCAAGATCACTGAGAAAGTGAGCTCAATTATGTAGCACATTGTGCCAAGGAAGAGAAAAGATCATGGTGCTCCCATCATCTCATGCTACATTGGAGCACATCGCATAGACCAAGCTCTTCTTGACTTGGGTTCTAGTGTAAATCTAACGCCTTATGATGTGTTTGCTAAACTATAAATGGGACAACTGGGTCCCACTCACTGTACCTTGCAATTGGCTGATAGATATGTGAAAATGCCTAGAGGGTTTGTTGATGATGTGTTGGTCAGACTTGATGATGAGAGATCCACATTCTTTCTCAGTGATTTTATTGTTTTGGACATGGAAAGATTCAAGGAAAGTGCCTATCATCTTGGGGAGACCCTTGTTGGCTACAACTGATGTAGTGATCCATGTGAGGACCGCCACCATGTATGTGACTTTCATTCACATGAAGTTCCGATTGAACATTTTCAAGTTTCTGCTAAAGCCAAAGTGATAGGTGCTACATAAGAGGATTGTGATCTAATTGAGTATTTTGATGAGATAGTGGAAGAGTGTCTACCTACATGGATTCAAACTACCACACAAGGTAGAGGTCTATAGACCATTGTGGAATTTCTCAATGATGATGATGATGATGATGATGATGATGATGTTGATGATGATGATGAGGATGAGGATGAGGAAGAAGAGTTGGCCTTACTGGCTACAAGTGAAGACCTCCCATCCTTTTATGAACCATTAAAGAATTCCCTTGATGAGTCCCCCATTCTTGAGCTCAAGTCTCTCCCTGATGGATTGAAATATGCATTCTTAGGCTCCAATGACACTCTCATGGTGATCATTTCTTCTATTCTTTCTCCGGAGCAAGAAGATGCATTGATGGCAATTTTAAAGAAGAACATTCAGGCCATCGAATGGTCCATAGCTGATTTGAGGGGTATTGAACCCTCTATTTGTGTCCATAGAATCTACCTTGAGGATGATGCTAGACCAACCCATCAAATGCAAAGATGATTGAATCCCAAGTTGAAAGAGGTTGTAGCAAAAGATTTCGTGAAGTTACTTGATGCTGAAATCATATATCCCATTTCAGATGGCCCATGGGTGAGTCCCATCCAAGTTGTACCCAAGAAGGGTGGGATCACAGTCACCGAGAATGAAGATGGGGAATTAATGCCCGTGAGAGAGCAATCCAAGTGGAGGATGTGCATGGATTACATAAAATTGAATGAAAAGACCAAGAAAGATCATTACCCTCTCCCATTCCTTAATTAGATTTTGGAGAGAATAGATGGAGAGAGTTTTTATTATTTCCTTGATGGGTACTCTAGTTACTTCCAAATAGCTATTCATCCTTCCAATTAAGAGAAGATGATGTTCACTTGCCCAAGTGGTACATTTGATTACAAAAGAATGCCATTTGGGTCATGCAATGTTCCTTAAACATTTCAAAGATGTGTAATATCCATGTTTGCTGATATGCTTGATTCGTCGCTTGAAGTCTTCATGGATGACTTTTCTGTGCTTGGTAAGACATTTGATGAGTTCTTGCTTCACCTAGCATATATTCTTGGGAGGTGTGTCAAGGTCTGTTTGGTACTATCTTGGGATAAAAGCCACTTCATGGTGCCAGAAGGCATAGTTTTAGGTCACTGAGTCTCTAAAGATGAAATTGAAGTTGATAAGGCCAAAGTGGACCTGATCTCCACTCTCACCATTCATTCCACCATAAGACATGTCCGATCCTTCTTGGGGCATGTAGGTTTCTAGTCTTTGATTGATTAAAGACTTTAGTAAGATTTTGAGGCCACTTTGTCATTTGCTTAAAAAAGATGTGTAATTCAATTTTGATGATAAGTGTGTTGAAGCTTTCAACCACTTGAAGAACAAGCTCAACTCTGCTCCTATCATGCAACCACCTGATTTCTCTTTGCCATTTGAGATCATGACTGATGCATCAGACATGGCAGTGGGGGTTGTGCTGGGCCAAAGTATTAGCCGGATTCCACATGCCATTTACTTTGCAAGCAAGACTCTTGATGAGGATCAAAGAAACTAGACTACTATAGAAAAGGAGTTGCTTGTCGTGATTGTTTTGCTCTTATCTCTTGCAAAATAAGGTAGTGGTTTATACAGATCATGCAGCCTTAAGTACCTTATGACAAAGAAATATTCTAAGCCAAGATTGATCTGAGGGATTCTAATACTCCAAGAGTTTGATATAGAGATTGTTGGTAAAAAGGGAGTGGAAAATTCTACAACCGATCATCTCTCCTGCATTGAAACACCATATGATGATAAGAATCACATTAAAGAAACAATGTTGTATGAACATCTCTTCTTTCTTTCATCCACCCAAAACCATGGTATAAGCACATAGCTAACTTCTTAGCTAGTGGAAGTATACCGAGTACTTGGGCAAAGGAGGAGAGCAATATACTTTTCGCCATGGGTAAAGAACTATGCCTGGGATGACCCACATGTTTTCTAATATTGTCTCGATCAACTCATTAGAAGATGTGTTCTAGAAAGTCAGCAGAAAGAGATCCGAGCCATGTGCCACTCTAGTACATGTGGAGGACATTTCGGTGGGAAACATACGACCACCAAAATTCTTCAAAGGGATTTTATTGGCCAACTTTGTTCATAGATGCTCATGAGTTTTGTAAATGCTATTTGAAGTGCCAAAAGGTGGGTACTATCTCAAAGAGGGGCATGATGCCTCTATCACCCATTCTTGTGGTTCAGGTGTTTGATGTGTGGGGAATTGATTTCATGGGTCCATTTCCTTCCTCCTTAGGATATGTGTACATCTTGGTGGATGTCGATTATGTATCAAAATGGATCAAAGATATTACTACTAGAACCAATGATCATAAGGTGGTGTGTGATTTTGTGAAATCAAATATCTTTGTACTATTTGGAGTACCAAGAGCCATGATTAGTGATGGAGGAAGTCACTTCGTACATCACACTTTTGAAGGTTTGCTAAAGAGACATGGAGTGACATCGTGCGGTTACTCCTTACCACCCTCAAACGAGTGGTCAAGTCGAGTTAGCTAATCGGGAGATAAAGGTCATTCTTGAGAAGACGGTGAAGACAGACTGCAAGGATTAGTTTTTACATATCAATGAGTCTTTGTAGGCACATAGGACTACATATAAAGCCCCGATTTGCACCACACCATTTAAACTTGTTTATGGGAAACACTTCCATCTACCCGTAGAAAGCAACACAAGGCTTTGTGGGATTTGAAAGGTATGGATATGGATGGAGATGTTGGCTAAATTGGACATTATTATAATCCCTTTGTTTTTATGATAACAAACATTTCATTCTTGTAGATCTAACGTGCTACTTGAGTGTTGCAGGAATAAGGTGGATGAAAAACCTTTGGAAGATCTATATGCTCAAAATGTTCTAATTTCATGATTGTAATCAAATGTAAAAACTTGTACAAGTATATAATGTACAAGTACTTAGATGTCATGTAAATCAAGCATTTAGATCTCCCCTATCCACACATAACACTTATATAGGTCATGCCCTACAAAAGTATGACAACTGCACACTGTTACACACACTTAGTACATAGTTCAAAACATTGAAATAGAGTCATTCTCGGTCGACAAACTTCTCAACCAAGACACTCTTGGTCGACAATCTCCTCGACCGAGAATTGACCCAAATAGCCATTAGACACAGTAGACAAGGTAGTTGGGAGTTGGAATCGAACGTTATATACACTTGCTCCAAGATGTCCCTCGTTCGATAAAGACTTCGACCGACATGACTCTCAGTCGACAATTTCTCGACCGAGACTGTCTCTGTCTGCACTTTTTAGAATTAATTAACTAGCCATTGCTAAAGAAATTAGTGGACAACTAACGACTAGTTAAGCACTAAGAACCAACTAGAAGTGTCTAGAACGTCCTTAGGCACTCATAGACCATTCCTATAAATAGGACATGCCTTAAGACACCCAAAACACACTTATGCAATACTTGAGCATACATACTTGCAATTGCAAATCCTTTCTTGAGAGTAATTGAGCAACTCTAACATTTGCTATTTGTTTCCACTGCTCCAAATTCGTGTCCTATAGGCTAGAATGTCCTACCCACTGCACTTCCACTTCCATACACATTGGTTAGGAGATCAAAACGCTTGATATAGGAAATCAAGCCTTGTACCATAACGGTAATTGTAATTTCCATTTTCCCTTCTTGTTCTTTCTTATTGCTTGTACTCTCCTTGCTACTCCTATGGTTGGAGTCTGCGGATTGGAGAGGGTTTGATCTTCTCAGTGGAGAAGGAGGACTTTGGACTACTTCAAGAAGGCTCTCTCAACAGGTAGCTACTTCAAGAGGAAGGCTACTTCAAGGGGGAGCTTGAAGTTACTTCGAGGAAGGCTGCTTCAAGGTTGGTGGGATGACTTCTAGGTGAAGGCTATCCAAAGGGTGGTGAAAATATTTGTAATTTTATGTAACATCCTTGTGAGGTAATAAAATTAAAATATTTTCAAAATCCCAATTGGAAACAATTTGGTAGTGGACTAACTCCTTTAGTTTTTGCTAAAGGTGGAACCACTCTAAACACCTTGCCTCCTTAAAGTTTCAATTGTGGTTGCTTGAGTTGAATTATTATTAAAATAACTATAAAACCCTATTCACCCCCCTCTAGTGGTTTTTCATTTGGTATCATAGTAGGCTTCAAGGAGCTCTAATCAAGTCTTGAAGAATGGAGGGTGGTGGTGTCTACAACCGTAAGCAAAGGAGAAGCTTGGACCAATATTCAACAAGCTATAATTGGTGTTTAGGAAGAAGACACACAACACCTAGCTATCCATGGAGGTTAAAGAAGGAAGATGTGCATAAAGAATGCCTTATTTCTACAATAAGTGAAGAAGAATAAGAGGTAAGCCTTTTTTATTTATCTAAAGAAGAGTTAATTGCTAGCCTTCAAGAGACACATGATAAGTATATTGAGTGCAAGAAGAAATTAAAGAAATCTAATAAATCAAATGATGAGTTACATGCTAAACTTCTTGCTCTCACATCTGAAAATGAAAATCTCTATGCTAAATTAAATGATCTTGGATTTGAAAAGGATAGTATTATTTCTGAAAATAGTACTTTGAAATCATCTCTATGTGATTGTAAGGTGAAGATTTTTACTCTAGAAACAAATTATGATATTCTTTCTCAAGAAAAGTTTGGACTTCTTGCAAAGTTAAATGATTTTCAAACTCAACCTATCCTATGCACTCATCTAGATTATGATACTATTGTGAAAGAAAGACATTCTTTATCATCTAATCTAGATCAAGAAAAGTTAGATATCAAAAAGAGAATGGATGAGATTGCTAAGTTACAACAAGAAGTTAGTAGCTTAAGAAACAACGATGTTCTTGATAAGATATTAAATGATTCTCATGGTCAAATTGGAAGGAGAGGACTAGGTTACAAGTCTAAAGGAAAATCCTATCAAAAACCTAGTGGGGGAAGGACACAAGTGCCAAAGACTCAATCTATGTATGTACCTAAAGGCAAGTATACATATGTTCCCAAGAACAATCTAGATCAAACTCATAAAAAGAGAAATGAGATTGATTCTATATGTTGCCATTATTGTTTGCGTCTTGGACATTATTCCTTCTCATGTCCTTACAAGAAAAAGGATGTTGAGTTGGTATGGGTTCGAAAACCCCCAAACTAAATAAATTAAATTATGTTGAGATATGACCAAAGACCCTTAAATTGTATATCTTTATGTCTATCTCAAATTAACATAATAAAAAATTGATTCAAGTAATTAAAATTTCTAACTTGAAAATACACATTTTTAAATAAAACTGTAGAGACACATCTTTAATAACTTGTTCTAATTTGGATTCCTAAAACCTAGAGATTTGAATATGATTAAGTTAAGATGTGACATAAATGTTACTTCGATACTTAAATGATTCATCTCAACTAAACTGAGTTTTAAATTGCATAATTGAATTGGAAGTGATCTATGTTTTACTTGGAAATAAGTACTGAAAAACAATACAGAAACATTCTCGGTCGAGAAAATGTTCGACCGAGAACACAGTCGGTCGAGAATTAGTTGACCGAGTAGGTTACTATTTTCAAGCTTGCAAAAATCTGATAAAACCTGTACAAACAGAAGAATACTCGGTCGAGAAAATCTTTGACCAAGATAAATTTGATCGAAGAAAAGTTCGACCGAATCAAGTTCTATTGAACCTGTTTAATTGATCTAGTTTGCTATCAATTTTATATTAATGATTGATTTAATATGCAAATTAAGAATGAATCTTGGAGAAAATTCTTTAAACAGATAGCATAAATTGCAAGTTCATTTTTAATTGCTATAATATCCTACATGGTTTGGCTTAAAACTGAAATTATGAACCATATTGAATTAATTATTGTTTTATAATAATCCACATGGTTTGTCCTAAGTATTCCTTGGTCTATCCATATAAAAACCATGTGTCTTGAAATTTGCTTTCAAATGATCATAATCATTGTATTTCAAGAAATTATGGATATGCTTCTATTGTTCTATCATAATCATTATAATTATGGATATGCCTTTACTGTTTCAAAATGATCATTGTGATTCAACTCATTACATATAAAGATGATGTTATCATTTTGCATAACAGTAAAACTCTATGTCACAAATGCATCTTGACATGGTAGATAATGATTATTGTGTGCATGGTTTGTATCATCCCGTGTAATAAATGAATGATTTTTTAGATGACACTATGGCAAGATAAATAGTTTGTTTCTTAGAACAAAAATATTAATGTATTATCTAGTTGCTTGTTCTAAGTAATCAAAAGCAAAATCTTGATTTTAAGAACTTGAGTTCTATGAGATATAAAACTTATTCTTAATTTATACTCAAGGATGACTGATTCTAAAGAGTTAATCTAAAAATGAGTTTAAAATAAGAATTGTTTAGAATAAAGAGCTATTTCAATGTTACATTTAAAATCTATTAGAAAGATACTAAATTCATATATTGCTTAAAATTCTACACAGGATTGCTCTTAGGATATAATTTTGCATCATGATGACAACATGACTCATGGAAATTTCTATTGATGCAAATAATCTTGGTTATAAATAAATGATTGAGAGCTACATTCTTTCTATAATTGAACATGTTGTAGATGTAGTTCAATTTCCTTTTTGTAAGAAGAATAATCACTGTGGATATCAAAATAAAGAACATACATTCGGAAAATTTTCTTAGGATATAACTTGCTCTAAGAAAATCAAGAACAAAGATTTCATTGTGATGCCTATATTAAGTTCTCAATCGATAAAATTTCTTCAAAATAGGTATCACTCAAAGTGCTTCAAATTGATATACATTTGATCATATTACATAAATACTTTATGTTTCACATATATTAACATTAATGTGTAACTCAATGAGAGTGCTTAAACTATAAATCTACAGAAAATGCCTCTCATACAAAATAAAGTTCGATCGAGGGGCGCCCAGGTCAAAGTCAAGGTCGACCTAAAATAAGCTTGACAAAATGCTTAATTGAAAATCATTTCTAGTATAAACATGCTCACCATAAATGTAGATGAATATAAGGAGTATATTGATCTCACCACTGGTAATCCTCTCAATAGGCTATCCCAAGATGAAACTACCACTAGTTTGAGTAATATATACCATGAACATAAAAGGATCTCATATCATTTCAAGGTTTAACACCCTTTTGTAAATGATTGAGAAATAAATTGTGGCTAAATTTCCCAACACATGGTTTGCATTCATATTAAATCCCGTACTTTTAAAACTGAATATCTTATTAAGGGGGAGCATAGCAATAAAATTAAGGGGGAAATAATAAAAGCCATACTTAATGATTATCTTGGTTATAATTTTGAAATGAAAAAGGGGGAGAAATAATATAAAATCAAAAATATAAAATAAAATGAGTTTCATAATCATTCGTCCAGCACACACTTGTAAATAAGAGAATGGCTACAAAAGGTAAACTTCAGGTATGAAACTCATATGATTTATATTTACTTATTTTGGAAATGTTTGTCATCTTCAAAAAGGGGGAGATTGTTGGCTAAATTGGACATTATTATAATCCCTTTGTTTTGATGATAACAAACATTTCATTCTTGTGGATCTAACGTGCTACGTGAGTGTTGCAGGAATAAGGTGGATGACAAACCTTTGGAAGATCTATATGCTCAAAATGTTCTAATTTCATGATTGTAATCAAATGTAAAAACTTGTACAAGTATATAATTTACACATACTTAGATATCATGTAAATCAAGCGTTTCGATCTTCCCTAGCCACACACAACACTTAGATAGGTCATCCCCTACAAAAGTATCACAACTGCACACTATCACACACACTTAGTACATAGTTCAAAACATTGAAACATAGTCATTCTCGGTCGACAAACTTCTCGACCAAGACACTCTCAGTCGACATACTCCTCGACTGAGAATTGACCCAAATAGCCGTTAGAGGCAACAAACAAGTATTTGGGAGTTGGAATCGAACATTATATACACTTGCTCAAGACTGTCCCTCAGTCGACAAAGACTTCGATCGACAGGACTCCTAATCGACAATTTCTCGACCGAGAGTGTCTCTGTCTGCACTTTTCAGAATTAATTAACTAGCCGTTGCTAAAGCAATTAGTGGACAACTAACGGCTAGTTAAGCACTAAGAACCCATAGAAAGTGTCTAGAATGTCCTTAAGCACTCATAGACCATTCCTATAAATAGGACATTCCTTAGGACACCCAAAACACACTTGTGCAATACTTGAGCATACACACTTGCAATTGGAAATCCTTTCTTAAGAGCAATTGAGCAACTCCAACATTTTCTATTTGTTTCCACTGCTCCAAATTTGTGTCCTATAGGCTAGCATCTCCTACACACTGCTCTTCCACTTCCATACACTTTGGTTAGGAGATCAAAATGCTTGATATAGGAAATCAAGCCTTGTGCTACAACGATAATTGTAATTTCCATTTTCCCTTCTTGTTCTTTCTTATTGCTTGTACTCTCCTTGCTACTCCTAGGGTTGGAGGCTATAGATTGGAGAGGGTTTGATCTTCTCAGTGGAGAAGGAGGACTTTGGACTACTTCAAGAAGGCTGTCTCAATGGGAAGCTACTTCATGAGGAAGGCTACTTCAAGGGGGAGCTTGTAGTTACTTCGAGGAAGGCTGCGTCAAGGTTGGTGGGACTACTTCTAGGTGAAGGCTGTCCAAAGGGTGGTGAAAGTATTTGTAATTTTATGTAACATCCTTGCGAGGTAATAAAATTTAAATACTTTCAAAATCCCAATTGGAAATAATTGGGTAGTGGACTGACTCCTTTAGTTTTTGCTAAAGGTGGAACCACTCTAAACACCTTGCCTCCTTCTTAAAGTTTCAATTGTTGTTGCTTGAGTTTAATTATTATTAAAATAACTATAAAACCCTATTCACCCCCCTCTAGTGGTTTTTCAGGAGATGCTGCCGAATTAAAAAGAAATTTTAGCTTCATGAGCTTTAGGAAATGAGGTATGAGGCCTATGAATTGTCCAAAAGCTACAAGGAAAGAACAAAGTTTCTTCATGACAAGTTGATCAAGAAGAAGGATTTTGAGGCCAAGCAATGGGTATGGTTGTACAACTCTAGGATGAATTTCTTTACCGGGAAGCTTCGATCTAGATGGGAAGGAACTTGCATAGTCAAGAATGCGTACCCAGCCACATCTATTGTGATATGTGAGAAGGATATAGCAAGAGAGTTTACCATGAATGGATAAAGATTGAAGGTAGTGGTTGAAGTTGGACCGGATTGAGCCAATCAAAGTTTTGATATTGTGATGTTAGTTGAGGAACACCAGCTCGACGAAGAGATGTTCCTGAATGCACCTGAGAAGGATATTTGCTACAAAGATTCTTTGAGAGTTCTGAGAGGATGAAAGAGTTCAAGAATCAATAAGCTCGGCTGAAGGCGTAAAATTTTACGCTAGTGGGAGGCAATCCACATAGGTTTGGGAACTTTTTCACCCAACCTTCACTTTTTGATATTTTGGTTTCTTTTTCCACAAAATACACACACACTTGTGCTTGATAGTTTTTGTTTCAATTTTGATGAGATGGAGGTGACACGTTTAAGAGAGAGAAAGAGAGGGAAAGACATGGTTTTTGAAGTTAAATGTGGCAAATAACCAAAAGAATGCAAAAATATCAAAATTTTCAAAATTGAATTGACAAAGTATAGAATGAATACCCACCATGGCTGTGGTTCTCCAAAACGACCTTGGTGATTTAATTACAATATCTCAAGAAAGTTACAGTAACTTGGCCAATTTTGTGAAGGAATAGCCACGATTGTGGTGAGCAAAACGTTCATGGCCTGTGCAAGACAAGACAACCATGGACACCGCCACAGGAATGACCACATGAAGGAACCATGTCCGTGGAGATCACTACAACCATGGCAATTTAAGTGCAAAAAATCGAGGAAGTTATAGGAATGGAGGTGAATTTGTACATGAATTACCACGACCGTGGTGACCACCAAAACCGAGGCGAGAGGAGGACACCAAGATCTACAACTTCCTTCACCGCCCACCATGACCATGGCACCCACCACAGTCGTATTGCCAAACCCCCACCATGACCATGGCGTCCCACCATGGCCGTGGTGGGACCCGACCCCACCTATTTTTCACTTAAAATGCAAGAAACACCAATACCCCCTCCATATTCTAACTCATTTGTTTGAGATCTCCTCGGCTGTGACGATGTGCTCTACCTCCAGCAACCAAAATCTCACTTCTCCAGCCCAAATCCTTCAACAAATATACCTCTAATCTCTTCCTACACTTCCACAACCTCTTCCTCTACTATTTCCACCCTAAAACCTCCATCAGTCTAACCACCATCTCCATTTTCATTCTCCATCTCACCTACAAACGCCTCACACAAAACCTCCCAAAAAGCCACCAATTGTTTCCCAAAACCTTCAACCAATCCATCCTCCACCATCTAAGCAACCATCCTAGCCTATTCCACCCATCTCTCAACCTACTTTGCACCACCTCCACAAAAATCCAAAAATCATAGCCATACCACCACCACCATCTCCACACAATGCAAGGAAGTACCAAGGTTGTGAAGAAGGGGGCTCAAAAGAGCCTTGAGGTGACCACTGGAGGTAAAGTGCACACCAAGAGAGCCTCTTCTCTAGTCTCCAACCCACCCCACACTCCATCACCATCAAACTCCATTTCCCAACAACTCCATCGTTTGACATCCGTAAGTGCATCCTGCACCCAGTCGTAAGATAGATACCATATCACTGATGAGACATATAGGGAGGAGGAGGATGAGGCATCCAAGGAGAACCTTGATGACATGATTGATGAGGTTGACCCAGAGATCACAACTTGCCAGAAGCAGGGAAAGGGAGCTGTAGCCCCATCTTCATCGAGATTACCTCGATGGACAATGCCAGCATGCCACTCTACCTCCTCATTGGGGGAGAGACCTCAACAACAACCGCAAGAAAGGTGTCAATTAATGATTGAAGATGAGGTTCACCCATAGAAATACCCTGAGCAACGGGTACTGCTAAATCTAAACATGAGCTCGGGGTTAAGATCCTACCAGCCTGAGGAAGAATATGATGGCACTAATGAGGAGGAGTTGGATTCTAAGCCAGAGCAAACTTTGGCATACCTAGAGGCTGAAAGACTAAAAAGATTTGGCAAGGCTCCTGAGGGGACTTCTTATGACATGGGTCATAGGAAGATGCAAATCAAACCTATTTTCCTAAATGTATGTTATGGAGAGTTATTTCCACAAGATATGGGTGTGAGAAGGTAATTGCAGACCTTGGCATCAAAGTAGAGGTGGTAACGAAGCTGAAGAAACTAGTTTGTGGAAAGTGCTTTTAACAACACAATCCAAATATGTAGAGTTGACTTAGTAATTATTCACCACACCAGAGAAGGTCAAGGTAAAAGGGGAGGAAGCCATCAAGTTTGGAATGTTCAATAGAATCCACACATTGACTGCTTCTGAGTTGAACCACATCTTTGCAAAAGATCCTGAAGATGCCAACAAAATGAATGATGGCTTTATTTAGAGAGAGGTTGACTTAGACTATGGAGACTTCAAGAACGAGTTGACAACAGAGCCAACATACATTACAGGCAAGTCAAAAAACTATGTACATCAGTAATCTGTTTATCAGATACTTGCAAAAAGTCTTTGCCAATACGACTGTAGGGAGGTATGACAATCAAGGCATCATTTTGCAAAATGACCTCTTCGTTCTACATGGTACAAATACAAAGTTGCACATCAACCAAGGGTCACTCTTTATAGATCACATGAGGACAATCCCCTTCAAAAGCAAAACTCCATTTGTTATGGGAGGGATTGTGACCTCAATTGCTATATCCCTAGGTTTTGATGTCACCAGACTTAAAGAGGCCAAAGGAGCTCAATTTGTTGATTTAAAGTACCTTGTGTGCTCTCAAATGATCACAATCAAGAACAAGAGGCTGATATATAATGTGAAATCCATATCACCACAAAGAATTCTTGAGCTGACCTATCATGCTTTCTCACTCCTCTCTTCCTTGGCCCCCGACTTACTACATGACAAGCTGAATCAATGGGAGCAAGGTAACCCCTGAGAAAATTTTAACCCCGCTGCTGAACAAGAAGAAGTGATAGAATCAAATGTACAACAACAAGAAGAAGAGAGAGGAGAGCAAAGGAGACAACCCTGAAGAGTGAGAAGAGGGGATGTGGAAACATCCCAATTGCAGGAGCCTTCAGTGAATGCATATGACATGTCATCCATCCATGCACAACTTGAAGGTATTCAGAAGACACAATAAGACATGCTACTTGTCCAACAGTACATGTGGCAGGACCAATAACAAATGCATCAACATGTCAACCACTTTTACCATTACCACCATGCTCAGGCACAACGAAACCCCAAATGGGGTGAAGACTTCTGGGGTGGTATTTTGGGATATCAAGAGACCTACACTCCTCCTCAGGACACATATTAAGGCCATTATTACTAGTTCCCTCCATCTCATCTAGGTCCTCCACATCCTCAACAACATCAGTGAAGGCATCCTCACTAGCCACAACAGGGAAACCTGCATTTTGATCCACAACACCAGTGTAACGACCTCGCCTCTCGGTGACCCCCAATTAAGGGAGACCAAAAGGTCAGATCCGTTATCCCAATTAACCGAATCAATGGTTCGAAAAATAATCGATAATAATTACTAAATTCTACAAAAACTATATTGAAAAGCTGGAATAAAATAAAACTTTTCATACTTTTTTTAAAAACTTAGGATATCTAACTTCTATCCACATACTCAATCTATTCTAACTAATCCTACTTGCACTTTAATTCATATTTTCATAATATGCCACTTTACTATTTGTCCTTTTCAATAATGTACCTAAAACACCGACAAACAAAAAGTCAGTCAACATAAATTAATATGGTGGTATGTGGGGACAACCAAAATTTCACATATATTGCTAACAACCTAAATATCACAATCAAGTTAATTAACAATCCAATTTAAGTCTTCAATGTGACATTCTCCATTGCTTTTTCCCTAACCCTGGAATACCGTCTTTAGGGTTTCTCTTTTGAAATAGACTTGAGGCCACCTTCTCCATCTTGAGCTTAGTGCCTGGGGTCACCTCTCATGGTGCCCATTAGTCATGCAATATCATAAGGCCACCTTATCCATCCTGAGCTTGGTGCCTGGGGTCACCTCTCATGGTGACCAATGGTCTTCCCTCTTGGGCTTGACCTAATTGACCTTCCCACCAGGGCTTGGTCATGCATCATAATCAGGGTGGCATGTAGGTGAGATAATACACATTTATATCATAATAGTGATAATCATAGTGACTCTATGAATTTTCATATATGAACATCGAAACAGATAGGTTGCACTCAATTCAATTAAACATTCGAGAAAACTCTGTGAAACTAAATCGGTTACTCATAAATAACCACATACCTGTCAGGTAGATTTGAGACAAAATAATCCAATCAATGTAAGAAATCCAATAGGCAAGCAAGCACACAAAGAGATCCTAAAATATGCATATAATTTCCTATCATAAATCATGCCACCAAGATCTATTAAACCTAGCTTGCTTCCTAGGGTTTCTAGTCCACTTTTAGGGTTTCCATTGCAATTAGGGTCTTTCTGGTACTTTCATCATTACAAACCCTACTTAGGAAAAATTGCACTTAAACCCTAATGATTCTAACCTATTTCATTTAATAGGCTTAGGATCATCTTCCAACAACATAGTATCACATATAACAAATTAAAATTGATGTTTTTCTCTTTTACCCTAAATTAGGGTTTCTAAGTGCTTAATCATTCTTATTTAGTGTAAAACCCTAAATCATGCAAGAAACATCTAGATCAGGTTCAAGTTCGTTATTAACTAACGAACATGTTGTAAATAGTCAATTCCAATAATTAAGTAACATGAACTCAACCAATATGCTCAATTAGGGTTTCTTAATCTAATACATATGCACTTTTCATTAACTTAGCATACTTTTTTCATTAGGAACGAGATCAAGTTCTCAAACTATTTTTATTGCGTTCCTTATTTTCTAAGCAACTTTCATATATTAACTTTATTCATCAGGGTTTCCTAGCAAAAGTTATGATTTTTGCAAAATAATTCATTTTCTTGATTTATTAGTTAATTCTAGAAAAATAATGGTCGCTCGATCCATGGTCCCCCGAACCATGCAGGATCCAACGGCCTAGAATCTCCGTGCCTAACTTACGATCCTAAGTTATAAAGGACCGATTTGTCCTTACTTGGATTGAAGGCACTAAAGGGCACTTTGGTAAAAATGCGGTCTCTCTTCTTCTTCCTCACACCGAGCCTGCAAACTCCTTGTGGTCAACTCCGTCGTTGACCTTGCGACTCCGTCCACCTGTGAGCGCGCCGAAGGGCTGGGAAGCTTCGTCTCCTCCAACCGAACTTGCCCAGGTACTCAATTGCTCGCCATGACTCCACTATGACCACCTCCTACTCGCCGGACTCCGTCGAGGTCCTCTGGGATGATGAGAGTGAAGGTCGGGGTGAAAGATGGAATTGAGGGCACAAAAATGTTCCTCTTGGTCTGTCGTAGAGTCTAGGGTAGCAAAAGAAGATGTGGGTACCCTCTCTCGTCCTCCCCTATATAAAGGGTCAATGATAGGGATTGGATGAATTTGGATCTATCCCAATCATCGACCAAACCCCTACAAAGTAGGGATGGTCATCACCGAACTTCTCTCCTAAGTCCAACGGTGATCTTCCCTCATACTAATTCTCTTTCCTTTTCTTACAATGATCAGAGTTTGGATCATCTCCAACCTATCTAGTGCAGGACTCCTCGCGCCTATGGGAGTCATCTCGAATCATTGGATCGTGATCCAACGGTCCACATAAAGCCCAAAATCTTGAATTATTCAATTAATTCATATCATTGATTTCTTAGGTGATTAATAACTACACTTTAGGTAATTCTGCAAATTACATATCTCAGAAACCATGTAGTATTTTCCAACCAAATTTTAAAGGAAACTCTATCTTGGCATTATCTTCTTGTTTATTAAATTTGAAACCGAAATTCTAAAGGAAGAGAGTATTTCCTTCATAAGCAAGTTATTCTTTAATAAAACCAATTTAATTGGTATTTCCTCTTTCTTAATCTTTTATTTTCTTGGTTTTAATTCCTTTTTCCACTAGAAACCATGTGGACATGAAATCTTATCCAAGATGGGTCCATTATCCATATATCCACATATTTCTTGTAATATCATTGTTATCTCATATTTCCTTCTTAATAAAGCATTATTTAATTAATCCTTTTGTCTTTCTTGTTGCATTATCTTTGCAACTTGGACTCCTTGGAACCCAAGGAACCCTAAAGGCACGAAATCCACCTTTGGAGGATATTACCTAGACTTATAGAGGCTTCTACCTTTTCTTAATATATATTCTTTTATTATCTGAATGTCTTTTATCTTTTATTTTATTTTTCTTGTTATTGGGCCCAATATCCAATAAGGCCCATAAAGCAACTAACAAGGCTATTGTAAACGGAATTCATTCATTCCAATCTAACCACACCATTATTTCTTCATATATATATATTAAGAGAAATTGCATTTCTCACCAAAAGAACCCAAAATTGGGGTTGTAACAACCAACCTTGATCTTCACCCTACTAGACCTAAGCTTTAGTTTCATGCTGTGGACAACATGATTCAAAATCTTGGGGTGGTAGAGTGGTATGCACCACCCTATCTTTATCTCTCATTTTGTTTACACCTATTCCACCTGATTTTGGATTGTTTGATTTTACTCTTTGTAGTATAGATTTCTTCTTGTTAGCATGCATGCATGCATACATGTAGTTTAATTTCATGCATTGTTTTGTAATTTTTCAAAAAAAATTCTCTTTTTTCTCTTCCATGTCATGCATTGCATTTACATTTAGATTTTGATAATTTTTGTGTGTTTTAATTAGGATCTGCTTCCTTATGCTTTAATTTCTCTAATTATAGGTTTAGATGATCGTAAATTGGCACCATTTTGACCAATTTTGCCCAAATTTGGATGTTCTAGCCCAAAAGCATGTTTTAACTTAATCACCATAGTTTGAACTGAAAATGTTGATCTTTGACAAATGCATGGCACATTTTTAGAGTTTATTTCTATATGGTCTTGTTTGTTGATTTTTGACATCTGCGTCACCTCTCTCAAGTTTGTGAATGTCTTGGTTGAAGTGTGAATCGAGCAAGATATGAATGCTTAGAGGCTATGGAATCACATGATATAATTTTAAATCTCATGTTGTTCAATGACACAGTGTGATATCATTTGATGAAGTGGTCAGTTCGTTTTCATGCAATAGATTTTATGTTGCAAACTATACCAATAACCCCTGTTTGACCCGACTCTTCTTTCACCATCTTCATATCTCTCCGCCTCATGAAAGGATGCCTTAGTGCACATATTTATCGTTGGCCACCTCCAAAATCTTGGGGTGGCCATATCTACATCTCCCCACTTCACTCTATCCACCATATGCCCTATATACACAACGGGAAAAAGAAAAGAAATAAAGAAAAGAAAAATAAAAAGAAAAAAAATAAAAGATGCTCCTATTTAAGAGCATCTAAATAAAGAAAAGATGGGTGTGTATAAGCACTCCAATCTCTTACTGCAATCATTTATTCCTTTTTCATACCCATTGATCTAGAAAACATCAAACCTAGCTCACTTTACCCTTTCTACAACCATGTGGGTCATTTGGTGTGTGAGGCATAAGATTGAATGCATTAAAGTGAAAAAACACTCCTAGTCATCATTGATTAATGCCAACATGAAATAGTTTACCCAGAATTACATCAAGGACATATGGAAAGCTTGTGTATTCTATTCGATATATTTGAAGTTTGTATGCTCAATGTTTTTTCATGATTGGTTTGTGAAAGTGGAGAGGAAAGAGGTAGAACACATGCACTTAGTCATTTCTAAGACCATTTAGTCAAAAATCTTCTACTGCAATATATTCTATCATTCTTAGTTAATTGAAAGAAATTGAAGAGAGGGATTAAGTTGGAGCATACTTAAGGACAAGTATGTTTTAAGTTTGGGGTGGTGATGCAACCCTATTTTAGGGCTTCATCCTGGGTCTTTTTGCATGATAATCACATCTAAACATTGTAGATTACAAGCTAGTTCCCCCAATATGATCTTTTATGAAAAATGCACTTATGCCTCCTTTTGTGTGTATTTTAGGGCACATGCATGCATTGATGCATGGGAGAGAGATGAAGAACATCTTTTGGTTATTACAACCCAAGAGTGTACCTATCTCTTCCCCGAGATTCCTTTGGATGCTCAAGAGCAATTCAAAGAAAAAGGAGGCTAGATGAAGAAGTTGAAGTGGAGATAAACACCAAGAAGCCCCAAAATGGATGTGGCACATCACCATGGTCGTGGGGAATTATGTTAAAAAAGTCACAGGGAAGTTGCTCAATTTACACATGAATGATCACGACCGTGGTCATCACAACAGCCATGGTCATCACAATGACTGTGGTCACTTAAGAGTGCACGACAATGGACCTCAACATGGTCGTGGCCAACTCATCCTGCCTCGCTCGTGGTCAACAAGAAGACCATGATGAAATATGCATGAAGATCCCAAAAATCAACAAGGACTTGGTTCAATTTACACATGAATGACCATTGTCGTGGCCATCAACACAACTGTGGCCCTTGAAGACCACCTCTCCTGTGGTACTCACCATGCCTATGGAGATCTGAAGACACAACAATATCAAACCGAACTTGCCCATGGCTACCTCCTCCAACATGGTCGTGGTATCTGACACAACCATGGTATCCTCTACCCAACACAATCGTGGCACCCCACCACGGCCGTGGCCACCATACACACTTACACTTCCAACTCCACTTTCCACCTCAGCCATTCCACTACCCACAACCATGCCATGCAACCCCCAACATGGCTGTGGCACCTCACCACGGCCGTGGTGACGACATAAACGTACCCATTTTCTCCACTGATTTTCCTACGTTTCCCTTACTTAACCTAGTGCCTCCCCACCACCTATATATACATAGGTGGTGGCCATAGCATGAATGTTAGCTTCCTTAGCCTCTTCCTAGCTACTCTAGAGCTCCATCATCCCCTTACTTGCATTTACTCTACTCATCTACCTCCCACTCCATATTCCCATCCATTTCCAGCACACAAACCTAGGTTTCTAGGTTCCCTACCATAATCCCCCATATCTCCATGCTTTTCACCCACTATGGAGGAGGATCCATGCCTGTAACATCTAGGAGTTGAAGAATAAGCTACTCCAATCTCCATGGATTCCTACCCCATTCTTCTCATTTCTTTTATCTTTTGTTTGAGCATGTCTAGCTAAGCCCCTAGTGGTGGGTTATTTGGGGTTAAAATGTGACTTTAATACCATATTGGGGGAAAATAACTTGTATTGAACATAATTTCATTCTATGATATTTGCCTCTTTATTCTATCTCATTTCCCATTATCTTGCATGTGGTTTGTGCTTTTAAACATAAATTGCTTATTTTGTGATGCTTGATGACACTTAGCTTCTAGGAGGAAATGGAATGTATGTGGCAATCTTAGGAATGGCTCCTAGGTCCAATTAGTGGATCCATATCTATCCCCCTTTGTTCCTACATACATCTCCCTTCTTCTACAAGTTGGTGTGAGATCAAAGTTACTAGTGTAAGTGTGATTAGTGCAATTGCCTAGAGTTTCCTAAAGTCTAGATGGCAAGTAAAATGAGGTTAAACACCCTCATTCTACTCCCATTCCTACCCTTGGCTCTCAATTGCCCTAATACCACTTACCTAGAAACCTAGACTTGCCAAGTCCTATTAGAATTAGACCTAGCCCTAGTTCTCCAAATAGTAGTATAGGGTATATTCTAATAGCACTTGCCTTATTGTTTGGTTTGGTAATCTAGATTGAAATGTGAGAATTGCACGCTATGTTGACCTTTCGTCAAATAATATCAAGTTGCATTCCCAAATGGCCCACCTATCCATCATATTGCTTAAAAGTCACTTTTGCCTTCTTAGCTTGTTCATGCTAGTTTAGTTAATTGCCTTTGTTAATTCTTAGCTAATTGCTTAGTTGTTGATAGTTAGTTCTTTCTCAAGTAGTTAGGGATCCTTTGATCTTGCTTATGTTAATTTGTCTTTCTAGTCTAGTATAACTCCTTGCTCTAGCCTAATTTCTTGCCTTGCTTAATTCCTTAGTCTTAACTTTCTTAGAGTAATATAGAGTTTTTATTAACTTAGTTTCTTTCCTGGTTGAGATCATAGCATAATCAAACCAAACCCAACTTTAAACCCTCAAACCCTAGAATCCGCTTTAGGACCATATCTAACATTAGCCTAGCTCTAGCTCCCCCTCTATCCCTGAGGATCGACCCTAATCTTACCACGAGCCTATACTACAACACGACCCCGTGCACTTGTAGATACGTGTGATTAGTTGAGCATGTGTGTTGGACTAGGTCCATATACAAATTTTGAGATATCAGTGTGTTTTCCCTTAGGGTTGCATCTAGCCACCTTTAGTTGTCTAGTGTGTGGCCTTGAGAAGATTGCACTAGTAGCAAACCTGTGGCAGTGAGGAGGAGCTGATGTGGTGGATCACAAATGGACAGTTGTTTAGATGTCTAGTATGTGCTAGAATCATCCCTGTACTCTCATGTCTGGGTAGGAATGTTTTGAATATAGTGTTTTATTGACTCAAACTTTCTTAGTATTTCAATGTTGCACATGTGGATGCTATCTCTTGTGTATATGTTGTGGCTGAAGACACATAACCTTTGTAAGAAATTTTTGATATGATTTATGAAATAATATGAGATGTTGGGCTTTCATGCAAATTTTGTTGAGTAAGTTTGTGAAAATTTAATTGATTTTAGTTAGCCCTCTTTTTGTTGATGTGTTTTATTAGCAGTTAATTGTGTTTAGGTTTTGAGTAATCTCACTATGTGTGATGGGTTGTCACATTTGGCAGTATCAGAGCTATAGGTTCGCTGAGTCTATAGGGACACTAGGACTTAGGATTAGGATGATAACTAAGTAAACAAATTACATGAACATAAAGCATACTTCCTAAATTTAGTACTTGGATGCCCTAGCCAGGTATTCATATACTAAAGGAAAGGAAAGTGGAACTCTTTGATTGTTATCTTTCTAATTACCCTGATCAAGTAGTCCGTTGGAAACAATCCAAAGATTATAATAATTAAGAAATTATGGTGAACATATCTTAATCACACCTAAGGAAAGGTGAAAATCATATCATAACTCATTAATATATGGAAAATTTTATGATCAAAGAAGGATATATGACACTAAGGAGCTTATATATGAATGAAATAAGCTAAGAAGGAGATTCCAAAAACTATGATTCTGGAAAATAATATAGTAAAAGAAAGATGAATGTAACGATCCCGCCTCCCGGTAACCCCCAATTAAGGGAGACCCGAAGGTCAGAATCGTTAATCAATTTATAGGATCAAAGGTTCAACATATAATCAACAATAATTATAAAATTCTACTAACTAAACTGGAATTGGGTATAAAAAATTAAAACTTTTACTTACCTTTATAAAACTGGGAAATCTAACTATCCACAGCTTGAAATAGTCTATCTAATCCTCCTTGCACTTTATTTCTTAATTTCACGATGTGTCACTTTACTGTTTGTGATTTTTAGGATATTATCTAAAACGCCAACAAACAAAACAGCGATCAGCAATTGCTTGTATGTGGAGGCAACCAAAATTTCACAATTAGGTCTAACAATTTAAGTATTACAATCAAGGTAATTAACAAGTCAATTTACATTTTCCATGTAACAATCCCCACCGCTTTTGCCCTAACCCTGGATTTGACTTAAGGCCACCTTCTCAATCCCGAGCTTGGTGCCTGGGAGTCACCTCTCATGGTGCTCCTTAGTCTTGCCTTATCAATCACCTTCTCATTCCCGAGCTTGGTGTCTAGGGTCACCTCTCATGGAGCCCATTGGTCTACCCTCCTGGGCCTGACCTTTATGGCATCTTCCATCAGGGTGGCATGTAGGTGCAAGATTTACACAATTATATTAAATGGTGATAGTCATAGTCACTTTATAATTGCAATATGAACATCCAAACAGTTTAGTTGCATTCAATGCAATTAAACATCCGGGAATCCATCAGGAAACTAAAGCGGTTATTCATATTTAACGACATACCTGCTAAGTAGATTTGAATGCAGAAACAACCAATCAACCAGGATTCAAGCAAGCACACACACAATTATTCCAGAAAAAGCATCCAATTTCTTTATCATTAAATTCGTCCTCTTGATCCATTCACCCTTGTTGTTGTCTAGGTTATTTACCCTTTTTAGGGTTTTAACCATAATTAGGGTTTTATTTCCTTTTTATTAATTTAAACCTTAATTTCACCAAATCATTTGCAAACCCTAACTTTTCATCAAAAGATCTAATTTTATCTTTTACCAAAAAGGAAACTCTAAATTTCAGATTATAATCACCTTTCATTCTCTTTTCTTTATTCTAGGGTTTCTAAACATATTAATCAACATACTAGGTTAAAAACCCTAAACATGTAATTCTATCATCAAAATAGGTTAAAAACCATCTTAATCATTAATCAGGTTAAACATATTCGGATTACCCTAATTACATGACTAAACATATCCTTGATAATCAATTAGGGTTTTCTTTTTACAGATTAACTCTTTTTCCATCAAAATATGTACTTTTGCAAAAATGTACAGATTCAGATATCCAAACCATTTTTAATGTATTCCTCATATTTTTCTGATCATTTTTCATGTATTGACTTTTTACATCTGATTTTTCTATCACCAGATATGATTTTATCAAGATAATTCCCTTTTTTTTATTTATATATCATTTTCTAGAAAAAGCCAGGGCCACCCGATCCATGGTCCGCAGATCCACCGAGGATCTGACGGCCGCGGATGCGCGCGCGTGGACTAGCAATTAAAACAAATAAAAAGACAGTCTTGACCTTGTCGCGACTGAAGGGAGCAAGGGGCAAGTTGGTAATTTAGCGGGTAGTCTTCTTCTTCAACCTTGCGTCAAGGTACAACGAAGGCGCGGTCAACTCAGGTGTTGACTCCAAGCTCTCATCCTTCTTTGCTCACGCTAAATGGCCAGGAAGCTCCGCCGCCTCCCGTCGAACACGACGACGACACCAATTGCTCGCCGAGGACACTCCAAGGTTGTCTGCCACCCACCGGACTCCGGCGACGATCCTTGAGCACTTGAGAGTGCAGGTCGACACTAAACGAGCAATCAAACGCACGTTCACGATCCTCGCGCCATTCCGAAGCGTTTGGGTTAGACAAAAGAGGTGCCGGTGCCTCAGATCATCCTCCCCTATTTATAGGGTCGAGGCAGGCACCGCCAGCTTTGGGCGTTTCCTGGTTTGGCGACGAAAACCCAACAAAATAGGGATATTTCCCTTCGTCTCTCTACCCCGAATACAATGGGAACAAAAACTGACTTTCATCTGCCCTGGATCGCGAGGAAAAAGGTTGGGAAAGTCTCCCAGTTTCCAGCGGAGTTCCAGTCTGCTTGGGACTTGGACAATGAGCGTCCACCGTTGGATTAGGATCCAACGGGCCTCATCACCCACGTTCAAAGGAAATATTCATCTATTTTTCATTTAATTCAGGAAAACTCCAAATGAAAGATAACTTGCAAAATAAATATCTCCCAAACCATAACTCTGATTTATCTTAGATTTTAATGGAAAGTTTCTTTTAATATTTCCTAGCTTTGTACGAAATTTGGGAAACATCTTGCAATGGATGAGAAGGCTTCCTTCTCTCCCAAGTTTTCTCATCAATTAATCCAAATTAATTTATATTCCTTTTTCCTTTGTGATTATCTTGTTGTTTTGGGTCCCTTGGACCTCAAGGAAACATAAAGGCATGAATTCTCATATTGGGGAATATTGGTTTGCCTTTATCTTCTTTTAATTATCGATTTCCCATATTTCTCTTTTATTAACCAATTTCTTTTTCTTTTTAATTCCCTTTTCTTTTCAATTGGGCTTAATGACTAACAAAGCCCACAATCATTCAATCAAAGCCATTTCCCACGAAATCTATCACAATTCAAAGAAAAGGATATCATTTATTCATTAACAGGGGAAATACACATTACATTATATTTTCAAGAAAATGAGGTTGTAACAATGAATCTGTGTTAATGTAATAACTTAAGGTGTAAAATTCATATAAGAATACGAGAACAATGATAATAAGGATATGAGATAATAAAAGTGGATAAATATGGATGAAAAAAGTGGAACCTGGGTTAATCTCAGATCCACCTTTATGTGCAAAAAGATGCTAATGTAAAATTATCATGATACATAAAATAAATTAAAGGGAATGATCCCTCTTGAATGTATAAGAATGAGGAATGTGATTCACTAACCCCTAAAAGAGTGAATAAGAAGCATGATAAATGAGAAGATACACATGAGTATAATAAAAGACTAATATGAAAGAGTGATGATATACGATAATCATGATAATTCCTATGTAGTTGACAAGGAATCCAAGTGAAAAAGTGAATGAGACATAAAAGCTGTAACTTGTTTGCTAACAATAGGACCGGAAACCCCTTTGTTAGAAACCCTTGGGATGGTATCACTATGTTGTGAAAGGTATACCCTTCCCCTCATGATCTTCCTTTCTCAGGATGCTGCATTCAAATGAATCTTATGCCACTTGGTGTGTCAGGATTTGATGTAATCCTAGGGATGGATATCTTGGTGTAACATGTGGCTATTGGGGGATATAGTTCTAGGATCGTGATGTTTGTGAGGGGGATCCCTTTTGAGTTTTCTAAGAAGTTAGGAAGATCCTTCCAATATGTTGGGTTCTAGTTGTGATGGTAGAAATGCTAATAAGACAAGTATGTGAGGTTTTTTTGACACCTGTAGTGGATGCCAAGGTTATGAGTCCTATTATCCAGGGTGTCTCAGTGGTACGTGAGTTGGAGACTTTTAGATCAGATCTTAACATTTCTTTCCCCTAGTGAGAGTTATATCTTGAGGTGCTCTAGTGACATTTTGAGAATAAGAAGAATGATTCTATGATAATATAGCTAATGATAGTGGGATAAGGTGTATAGATAGGTGACATCATGATGCGGGACATCAGATCGGAGTGGCACAACGGAAGTGTAGTGGGCCCATAACCCATAGGTTGAGGAGGAAGGTCATAGATTTAGGGGATATGTTGTGACATCACCATGAGTTGGAAGAACCTTGGGGTAGATAGAGGATGAGACACATGGGAAGTAACTATCTTGTTTGTTTCAGATTTCGGGGGAAAAATCCCTATTAGGTGTTTATTGTTGTAAGACCCCTAACCTAGCCTAAACCCTAATGATGCTTAATTTACCTAATTTTATGCTTAATATGCTTAATTAAAGTTTATTTTATGCTTGTGTATCAGTTAATTAAGCTATGTTTCAAGTTTGGTCCAATTTGGACACTGTTTGAGCAAGTTATGCAATTTTGTGCACATTTTCGACTTTTATGCAATTTATCCACATCTGATTTTTTCTTGCAATTTGTCACGTGCTTGTTGTGCCTCACATGTTTTTGTATCATGATGGAGGTTTTTATACCATGGAGTGCCTAGTTGCACCTTGTTTTTTCATATGACATTTACTTAGGATTTTCATCTCATAGACGGGCTACCTTGTATAATATATTTGGATTGGATTCTTTATGAGTGGGGACAACAACAGTATTGGGAGTCAAGTTTTGGTGTACCTCTTGATTACCACTATCTATGGGCTTCTGGGATGTATGCAAGTGATGGTCTTGACCATGGACACTTGGCAATATTGGCTAGGCACCTTACCTCTTCCTTCTCTCTCCCTTTTAGCTTTTATATTTCCCTCCTTGCTTGCAAAATGAGTTCTTACATTTCTAGAAGGCCCTCTATTGTTCCCCTTCTTATGGATCTCGTCCCTCTCTCTTGAGGAAGGAAAAAAATCTCAATATAGGAGGAGCTCTGGGCAATATACTTGCATATGATCATGAGATTTAGATTTAGTCTTCTTTCAATATTTCAATGCTTCCTTAGTTGTTATTGACTCAAGAAAGTAAGCTATTCTCTCTTATGTTTGTTTCCTTGCTGATCCTACCCTTCTTTCTCTTCTTCTTGTTTGGATCCGTGGTCCTAATGGTTGAGTTTGTTCTAGAAACATGAAAGACACTCTTCTTCTTGCTCCTTTGATCTAGGGTTTCTCATTCTTGGATATGGAACTAGTTTGGACGAATGGAGAAGGTAAAAGCTAGGATTTTATTCCTTCTACCTCGTGTTTTTTGCTGTTTGGATCTGCAACTTCATCTTAGATGCAAGTTATATAACTTTCTCCACGTTTATTTCTTACCATTTAACTTGCCATGCTAAATCTTGCTCTAAAACCAAGTAATGAGTAGCAATTTTGAATCCTTAGCTAAGTTGTGTATATATGTGATGATTTTTTAGTATATAACTCTCTGATTTCTCTCCTTAATCTTGTGCACATTCTCTGTGTTGGGAAATGAGCTTCATACCTTTCTTCTCCACGAATCGGTGGAGTTGTTATGGTGGAAATTGATGGCTGTCCTTGACCTAATTGATCTGATTTCTACCTTGCTTCATGATCCGATGACAAGTCTTTTGTGTAGAACTATGGTAAAGAGTTGCTACTATTGTTATGACCTTATTAGAAGCCTAAGAACCCATGGTGATAATATTCTTAGCTCTGGTTGGTTGATGTCTTCCTTAGTCCTAATAATCTATGGTGTTTGAATGGTCAAAACTAGCTATGATTTATTTGGTGCCTAGAAAATGTTTTTTCTACTTGTTGGGCATTCGATGAGTTGGCCTAGAGGAAGTAACTATTTTAGTACTTTAGTTACTATTTTTATGACTTTATTGAACTCAAGAAATGATGGTTATATGGTGTTCATCACTGAATAATCGATGGTTATCTTAAGCCCCATGGACATTGGTTTTCCTAGTGTTTTGAGCAAATCTTTCCTCCTTGTGTTTCAATTCGATAGTTGGTTTTGATGTTGTATGGTTCGACCATTTTGTGCCAATTAATGGTTTGAATTTTTGTTATGTTTTTTACTCTCTTATGTTTGATAAATGAATCCCATGATGCTATCCTAAGTGGTTTAAGTCAATGGTCTTGTTTCTTTCTCAAATGATGGTTTTTCTCTAAATGCTTTGAGTTGATTTTATCTTATTTCCATAATTTAATGGTTGGGATTCTTGTGCCAACCAATGAAGGTTACTTAGTTTCTGTTTTGGATCTTGTTTTCTACTTAAAAATGATGGATTTATTTGTTGTCACAAGTGATGGTTTTGATGCTCTTGCCATGGCTATTTTGATGGTCTCATTAGATTCACAATCGATTGCTTTTCTAATTGATCTTTTACTAATTTTTTCAAGTGTTAGATCAATGGTACTCTTGAGGTTCACAACTTGTTGCCATTCTAAAAGGTCATGGAATGTTTTCTCTTAAGTATTAGATTGATGGTTTCACTTATTTTCTCAATCGATAGTTTTTGTGGCTAAGATAAACGATGGTTTCACTAATATCTAATTTGAGGGGTTTCCTTGCTCATGAAACCAATGGTGAGTTTAGGACTTACACCTGATGGAGATACATGGTTTTCGTAATCATAACTCCATGGTCTTCTTAGATGAATGTCTCAAGGTTTTACATGTTTTGCATCTGATGGTTTTACCTATCTAACATGCAAAGGTCTTGGGGGAGGATTTATACTTGAAATATTTGGCTCTAAATCTGATGGTTATGTTTTATGCAACCGTGATTTAATTGTGGTGATTCATATACACGATGCAATGATTTTAATTTCCTTGAATCCAGTGGTTTGATGTGTGGTATATGATTCTATAGGTTGTGTTTACTGCATCTGATGTTTAGGGATTTGATGAGTTAGGATGAATGGCATTGAGCCACATGAGTTGTTAATCTTACCGTTTCCCTCAAATGAATATAAACCTAATATTGTTGTAAAGTGTTGATTCACAATGTTAAGCTATCTTGCGTTGTTAACTCTAATCCTAGTATAATTAAATGATGGTGGATAATTATACTAGTTCCCTTGTATATTGTGATAATTAAGGAATGTCCATATTTCTAAGATTTGTTAGAAATAATAAGAACTAGGGATTACATACAATTGCTATTTTGGAAAACCTAAAATTGTAAAGTTGTTGAACCATAATACTAATTCACGAACACAAATATGTTTCTTAGTTTCCTTGTGCATTTAATGTAATGATGGATAATTTTCTCTCTCAACATTGTTGTATCTCTAATTTTCTATTATGTGTAATGTTAAGCCAAACATTATATATTACATTTATGTGATGGTAGTTGAGCCTTGATGAGGCATGAAAAGGTAATGTTGTTCTTGTAGGAAATAATGTGATGGTCTTACTGATCTTTGGGCATGATTGAACCCTAATGAAAGTGTGATTGCCTTCATGATGTGAGAAGGCTTGGTACCCTGGGATAATGTGATAAGGATTCTATATCCTATGTTGGTGTGCTGACAAGTAAACTCATGAATGGCAATGGAATAGTATTAAGTGGTGCTGTAATAAAGAATATGTCCTATACATTTTTTATTTACTAGAGTTGTTACATATCAAATTCTTGCTAGAAATGAATTAGGATTTGTATGTCCACTTGTTTAATTCAGCCTTAATTCACTCAATCCACTTAACTAATCAAGTGAAACCTTACTCATGTAGTTGCCATGGCCATATATCCATTCCAGTGTCAGTTTTATTGCTGGATGGTGAAACCAATAACTCCTATGGGAAACTCGAAGTGCATATTGTTGAGTATGTGGGGACAAATTGGTATCATAATATCAAGAAATTGAGGGTGATTGTGGCCATTCATGAGCCTCATATCATGCCTCATGATTTGTGATATATGTAATATGTGATGATAGTAGGGCAATTGCAAAACGGCCATGCGTGAGCCTAATCATTTGCATTGACTACAGTTTAGGACATCCGTGCATTGGAAGATCCTTCTAGCGGTGTGACCTATACCAAGGTGGGCTAGGTGTTTACATCTTGAGTATATGTTTTTCTTTGTAGAGGACTCATATGTTATGTCACCGCGGTGTTCGCATGTATTAACCACGAGGTGTTGGAGAGGTTGTGGATTTTGACTACACCATTGACCTTGTATGGCACTGATTTTGAATTCATAGTGGTCAGTTGGATTTGTGTGGTACAACTCAAATCCTCAGGGCATTAACATAATACATAATCATCCATGTAGCAAATCTGATTAGGATTATATACAACACTTCACATTGGATGATAACCCTTGTTTCTCTTATCACATATAGTTGATGTGTATTTCATTAATAAAGACATATACACTTACATCGTAAACATGGTTATACTGTTGTCTATGCTTATGTTATTATAATTTCTTATAATGCTAGTCATGCCTATGTAGTTAGCTATGCACATACTGCTAATCATGCTCATACCAATAGTTATGCTTATGCTGTCAGTAGTACTATTCTATTAGACATGCCTTACACTATAAGACATCTTTTGTGGTTAGCTTTGATCATCCTATTGGATATGCCTATGTTGTTAGACATGGTATATTATTGGAGATGCTTATGATATTAGTTTTATGTATAAGTGTAGTCATGCTATATTGTTAGACATGCTCCTACTATTTAGATATGGTCGTACTATTATCGTCTTATCGATATGCTCACAGTAATAGATACATCTGGTAGTTGAGAATAATGCTAGCTTCTAGACTCTAAATAGAATTGGTCTTAGCAATCCATTATGATTAATAGCTTTGTTATGTTTCTTTTTTTGTTTCTCTATTTAATCTCCTTAATCTACTTAACCTATTTAATAACATAACCTGTTGTAATCAATAAGTGTTGTTGCAAGTTATATTTCTTGCTGGGACATGGGTCTCACCCATGGGTCACCACAATATTTTTAGTTGATCGTCAGTAGTAGTAGAAGACCGTGGTAGTGAGGAGGAGCTGATGTGATGGATCACATAAGGATAGTTGTTTAGATGTCTAGTATGTCCTAGAGTCATCCCTACACTCTCAGGTCAGGGTGGGAATGTTTTAAATATAGTGTTTATCGACTCGAGCCTTCTTATTATTCTAATGTTGTACATGTGGATGCTATCTCTTGTGTATAGTTTGTGGCTGAAGACACAAAACCTTTGTAAACGACTTTTGGTATGATTAATGAAATAATATGAGATGTTGGGCTTTCATGCAAATGTTTCTGAGTAAGTTTGTGAAAATTTAATCAGTTTTAATTAATGCTCTTTTTGATGATGTATTTTATAAGCAGTTAATCATGTTTAGGTTTTGAGTAATTTCACTTTGTGTGATGGGTTGTCACATTTATAATCTTTGTGACCAATATATTCTTATAGGTTTGTACACTACCATCCTTCACTCTATTCTCAAAAACCCAAATGCACCCTATTATTCTTACCCCTTCAGGTGGATCCACCAAGGTCATACCTTGTTGGTTCACATGGAGTCCGTCTTGGATCTCATAGCCTCAAGCTATTTCTCAGACTCTGGTCCCTGAATATCTTATAGGTAGGTTGTTGTCTCATCATCTATGACTAGTTCACCACCTTCTTAAGTTACAAGATATCATCATCTTTCAAACTCTAATTGTTTTCTACTAGATCTATGAGGTTTTGTGTTACATAAGGAACTTGAGATTATACAACAATTTGTCATTCTCCTTGTTCCTACTGTACCTCTTTAGGTTCAATGTTTTGTTATTTGTCTTAAACTTTTCTAGTTCTACTTTACTACCACTGATTCCTTTGGAATTAAATTCCTCTTTAGGAATTTAGCCATCCTATCAATAAACATTTTTTGTTGTGTGATTGGAATATAAAAGTAGTATTCAACAAAATAACATTTATGTGATTTGCGGATAAATATTTTCAAGAAACTATTTTCTTACACAAGCTTTAAATCCTAATTCTTATCATCTCCCATTCCATATCCTATATGGTGTTTTTTCAACCACTTTAGACACATTATTTAGTATAAAGCATGTCCCCAAGAAGAAAATTGGAAGGTCAGCTAGATCTTATCACTACTACAGAAAATACTTTTTACAACAGTTCCTTTTCTCAATTTACAACAGGCGTTAACCGTTGTATTAGATCGCGTGGTCTTATGGGGGGTGCTTTATACAACATGTGATCGCATGTTGTAATAGATGTATTTTATACAACAGTTGAAACATGTTGTATTTTAAGGAATGGCCTGTTGTAATATGAGTATTTTACACAACATGTGGTGCACCTGTTGTAATATATATTATACAACAGTTGAACGACATTTTCTTTCGCGAAACACACCCGTTGTAATAGGGGTATTTTTTACAACATGCGGTTCACCCATTGTAATATATATTATACAACAGTCGAAGCATGTTGTCTTTCACTAAACACACCCGTTGTAATAGGTAGGTCTATTACAACATGCAGTGCACCTATTGTAATATACATGTTTATACAACAGTTGGAGTATGTTGTCTTTCCATACATTTAACCGTTGTAATAAGATTGTTTAGACAACATGGTGTGTGTCTGTTGTAATATACACAATTTATACAACAGGTTATGCATGTTGTAGTTCACTAGAAACACCTATTGTAATAGGTGTATTTTTTTCTGAAAAACCTGTTGTAATAGGTGTGGATAACACAACATGTGTTGTTTGTTGTAGAATCATACATTTTACAACATATTATTACTGTTGTCTTTGATTAGAGTTTGAAAGGTCATATATCGAACCAATTGTATTGATCAAATTAACCATATTATTAATAAATTATAATAAATATGCAATTATACTTTTTCATTTCACAAACAAACACATAGTTGAACAAAATTTCCATCAAACCTTGAAAGAAACCCATACTAAATTTAATTAATATTAAATCATCCATACAACGATTCAATAATACAAAGTACTGAGTATCCACTCTAGAATCGAACTGAAAACTAACTAAAAAAGTTTCACACATTGGTCTATGGTAAAGAACAAATGTCTCCCCCACATGTCACATAATCTTATGTGTGCTCAAGAACACATGTCGCCCACTCATTTCGGACCTCATCGATTTCTTCTTGGTTGAAGCAACAACCAATATACTTCGAATAATACTACAAGCATATGACAAATATATCAACATATTGTGATACTTTCAATTTATTTAGAAATTTGAACAAACTAAAAGAATATAATGTTAAGTAGCTTACACATTCAGGAATATTTCTATTTCTCGCATCAAAGATGTCTTTCATATACTTCAACACATAATACCCACAATCTGTATTGTTCGGTTGCTTTGGACACTATACAAAATAAATATTAATTTGTTATCCAAATAATTGTGAGAACTTGTTAGCAAATAAGAGGATGGAAAGGTATAAATATCCAGAAAACTTAATAAAAGGTATGTGTAAACAGAATCAAAAATGCTATAAGAGTGAAAAAGGCATGGTTTATTGCTGAAGAAGGTGTGGTTTATATGCCATATTGGATGATGCAAAACTTGCTCTTGCAAGAGGGGGATTTTGTAAGAGTGAAGAATGCCACCCTTCCAAAAGGAACCTCTGTTAAAATGCAGCCTCACACGAAAGATTTTTTAGATATATCAAACCCCAAAGCTATTTTGGAAACAACTATTAGGAACTACTCGTGTTTGACAAATGGCGACAGTATCATGGTAGCTTATAACAATAAAAAATAGGGTAAATTTCAGAGAAATACATTACGTTTCCTTATCTTAACAAATCTATCACCACGTTCTGATAATTGCATCCATATCACTTGTGGGTATATTATTTTTCATTTCTACCAAACTATTAACTCCGTTACTCTACCGGTCAATAGGCCACTCAATCCTTTCTACATTTTTCAGATGAACATGTGACCCACCTTCTCTCCCCTCCCCACATTTTATTTCTGGTCATCATTGTCCTGCCACGGCATGACAAGTATGATCGTGCTGCTATGGAAGATCTTATGATCGCCTGTAGGTCATTGCTAGATTTTTGTATCGCAATGCCATCAACCACATCTTTCCAGGAACATAATTTGGTACTACTTTAAGGTCACATGCAACTGCAAGGCAGAGATTTCTCCTTCTCTAACTAGATACAATGCCACTAAATAACTCATGGCAGAAAGCAATGGAGCCCATCTTTGTGCAAGCCTTGTCGTGGGAAAAATTGTGGCAAGTCACTACAGTAAGATTTCCTCAAAGATCACATCAAGAGAGGGATTGCATCATCTCTATTTAGGTGTGTTGGTGTGGAGAACTAAATATGGCAAATGCATCATCTTTGTCTAAGCATGAAGAAAATTGACAAGCACCCCATCTCCGTCAAAGTCTCCATGTTTAAAAGGCAAAGGAGACCTAGTTCTGTCCAGACTCCAAGGCATGAGGAAAGATGTGACAATATATAGGTATAGTTGTTTCTCCAGACGCCAAAGACAGTGTGCATAATTTCTTTGTATAGCCAACTCCCTCATTAAGAGAAGGTGGTTGTGGAAGCCTACCTCGTTGCATTTTCAATGAATGTAAAAACATCCTATCTATAGCTTTAAAATTAGTAGAAAGTATAAATCATGCATCAAAACTCCAAATGAATACATGAAGACCTAGCATTAACAAAGACCACCTACCATATATAGAAAGTTAGAAATAGAGCACTTGAATAACTATTCTTCAAGGAGCTCCATCTGCCACATTTGACACGAAACTACCCATTATATCTCCTAGACATGGACTTGAATCTTGCATCAACCAAAAGATGTTAATTTCATAGTTGGGAAGATCAATATTTGTGAACTTAGACATGCAGTAGCTATATTTGCTATCTAAACTAGTACATAATAGTTCTTAAGTCAATTAAGGATAATATGAATTACTTATGTTGAGTCAATAACATGACTAGTACATTAATTACGTAGTCCAATTTACTTGCAAAATGATGTCTCCATGATAATTATGGCTACTTCTTTTCATCTTTTTTGTTTGTGGTGGATATTTGATTTTAGATCTGAATTTGGATTTTCATTTTTGTAAACTAGAGTCATGGAGGGATGAGTTTTAGATTTTTTTTCCTTACAGTAACAAATATTTTTGTCTTGTCTATATTTAGTTGGACAATGAAGTATTGTTTCTATAGTTCCGATTGAATACATGTCATTCTCTTTGGAGATTTACTTTGTACATATATATCTATAGTTTTAGAACTTTTTGTTGTTCTATGCTGATAGAGAGCGATTTATAGAAGTTAATTGAATTGGGAAGGTTGTCAATATAGAGTTTTATGTTGATACAGGTTGTTGAGTCTTGTTGTTCACTTTCTACAACGATTATTCCTCACTATGTTTGGAAATTATTCATTCATGCATGACAAAGCTAGCCAAGAGGATGAAAGTATGAGGCATCATGAATTTCCATTATGCCATTTTACCTTTGGCTGATGTTTATATTCTTGTGGAAAATCCACTTGCTTCTCGTACAATGCCTTTTCTATCAAAAATCTATTAGCAACCCTTTAGTTGGACCTTCCTTTTGTAGTTTAGATGTTGGCTCCTCTACTTTGGATCACCGTCAGTTTCTACAAATATTTCATCTAAACTATTCTTTCATACATGACTGTACTCTTTTCCTATGAGGAGCCCATGTATTCAGCGCTAATGACTAAAAGACTGATTTTGTTTTCTAAAATATTTGAAGCTTTTGTTCTGAAGTTTGTTTCACTATAACAAGCATTATATAAACCTATAATTACTAAAAGACTGATTTTGTTTTCTAAAATATGTGAACAACAGTTTAGATATTGACAGCAGCTAGCAGCCACGGTTGTCACCTATAATGCTATCATCAGTGGATGTGAACAACCTAGGAAGTGCTGCTTTTGAGTGGTTTTATCACATAAATTTAAGAATGTACGTCCAAATCAGATTACATATGAGATGCTCGTTGAATCTTTCCCAAACTTGCTTATGATATGTGTGTGCGAGCTAACAATGAAGACTGACAAGCTTGCCATCTTGTGATTTGCTTACATTGAAAAACAGAGAGCTTATGTTGTACGCCTATACATTGTACTACAGTTGGGTGTCCTACTTTTCTAAGGGGAACAAGGATAATGAAAAGAGAACAACATGGAAAAGGCTAAGGGAACAGGGAGAAAGGAAGAAAAAAAGGGAACGTACAGTAGGGAAGAGGCTAAGGGAATAGGAAGAAAGGAAGAAGGATTCTGGAGTGTACAAGGGAAGAGATTAACAGAATTTGGAGAAGGGAAGAAAGAAAAGGGAGAGTGCACTCACAGAACAGGGAGAAAGGAACAGGGAGAAGGGGCAGTATTAGAAAATGATGCTAATTGAACATCAAGTCAGTTGAAGGTGATGAGTAAATCAAAGTTGATGTTATGCACATTATTGACCTAAAAATGATGTTAGTCAGAAAATCTAGAATAATATTGAGTATGTAATCAGTTGCTATCAAATAGCTCTATAACCAGGTAGGTTGATGCTGCTAACCATGTCCGCAAAAAAACACATTTTTAATATGGTAGCATTGAAGAAAAAATAAAGACTTGGTGCAACAAAAATGAGGTCTTGTTTTATTGAGTGCAAACGATGACACTGCCAATAGAATAGTACGATGACAGTGAATATAAAAAGAAAAATACACTCATGTATGTGCCCCTATCACAGTGACCAGACCCATACAAACACAAATATGACATAGATTGTTAGAGTTCTCCATCTCCATAGCCTGCTATGTTTTTGTGCCTACACATGGCAAGGTTCCTAGTTCCTCTAGTTAATATGTGGAATGATTCTTCCTGGGATCAATGGTTTTGTGAGAGATGTCCATCAGATATTTGATTGTAGGTAATTTGGTTCTGGATAGGTAGTTCAAATAGGCATTATGCATCTTAATTACAAAATTGTTTCAATCTGTTCTGATCTCAGATTGGTTTCTATGACTCTTTTCAGATGTTGTTATGATCTCAGATAGGTTTCTATGACTCTTTTCAAATGAAGATTCAAATGATCATTGATAAACTAAATCTAAAATGTTACAGGAAATTGTAATTCTTCTAAGTTGGCCATTAGAAAGTGACCACAACATCTAAAACATGTCTTCTTTAAATGAAACAGAAGCTTGTGTAATAAGTGGTCCTCCTTACAAAATCTTCTAGTTCTCATTAACTAGATCGGCTTGTTTGCTAAGTTGGTAGCTTTTGCTGAATGTTATCAACTTTTCTCTACAAGTGGGCCTCCTTACATAATAGTCTAGTTCTCATTAGTGTGCAGGATTTCTCTTTATTGTTGTGAGGGTTGAGTAGCCTTGATGTTAGTTACTTGGCTTGGAAACAATTCTGTCTATTTTTATGTCTGATGCATCTTTAAAGTAGATTAATCTATTATGCACTTTCCTTCTATGCATACTTGAGTTACTTCCTACAAACATAACAAGATTTTCATTATTGACATTAGTTACTTGGCTTGGATTTCTCTTTATTGTTCAAGGCTAGAAGATGGACATAAGATAAATGTTTGATTGTACAATTTCCTGGACTCACTAATCAAATTGATGAGTTTAAAAGCTACCTTTATTAGTAACCTTACTATTAAGTTTTACTTCATTACCTTCAAACAAATGACATAAATGATTGGTTATGGTTATGTAATTGTAGATAGGTTGGTATCTATTGGTGTGATAGTGGTGATGTTGTATTAAAATGATTTGAATATGATATGCGTATTACTGTGTTGTCTTTTGGTGATTATTCCACCAGAGTGTTTTGTGTTATGGTTCTCTCTTATTATTTTTTACTTCAAACAAACCAAGTTGCATCATCAGACCACAGCAGCAGCCGTCAGAAACAAGAGTGAGCTCTGCCACTCCTTGATGGATAAGCTCCACCACTCAAGAACAACTTTTCATATCCGAGCAAGAGAGATCTCAACTCTGCAGATTCCAAGAAAAGGTCAAGGGCAGACTCCAGAAAAGATCCGCAGCTCTGCCACTCCATGAATGCAGCTCTGCAGACTCCAAGAAAAGATCGACAGCAAAACTAAACACAAAGCAAGCTTCCTGCTGAACATTGGAAGAACCCAACCACTCCAATCAAAGGAAGAGATAGACCACTCAACGAACTATAGGAACTCAACCACTCAAGCAACGCAGGTATAACCAGAAAAGATCAGAAGAAACTCTATACAAAGGCCAACCAGACAAACCACCAGATGAAACATCTGCCCAACTAGGAAAGAGACAGATTTCAAGACAGACTAGCTCAGACACAGAATTTCAGACGAACCAAGAAGAACATATCAAACTAGGAAATAGAAGAAAGATCAAGAAATCAATTCCAGTACCCATAAAAGTCAAAAAGGATTTTCTTGTAAATAACCTCAACAGAAGATATATGATTCATGTGCACTCTAGAATTTCTCTCTAACCAAGAATGGTACAAGCACATAGAAGAATGAATTTTAGGTTATCTTGGATTGAAGGGAGCTCAAAGTAGAGGCAGCGGAGTCGAGTCGTCGTCCGTCTCTCCAGGGCAGCGGAGTCGAGTCGTCGTCCGTCTAGCGAAGAGCAGAGGGCAGCGGCACGTCTGGCAAAGAGTAGAGGGCAGCGACGCTTTCTGATAGGGATGGCAATGGGTCGGTTTTTACTCAAACCGACCCAAACCCAGCCCGAACCGAGACAAGCAGAATCCAAACCGAACCGAACCGAAATTAATTCCATTTTTAAAAAGTGATCACACTAGTGGATGTATACTTATTTCTTAACATGTAAGGTAGGTCCTATCCCATTTTTAAATATGTGATCACACTAGTGGATGCATACTTATTTCTTAATTCTGACGAAAATCCGACAGCATTTCCCCTTAGTTCTCTGAATACACCGATGTAGAATTACGAATAATTCTACATATGTATCCAGAGAACGTTAAGGGAAATACTACTAGATCTCGTTAGAACTAAGAAATAAGTATACATTCACTACCTAAGTGCATAGTCACAATATACTCTGTTTTTTTTCAAAAAAATGCGTTTAAAACGTGTATTATTCACCTGCCGTATATGATGGCCGTTTTAAACTCCAAAACGAAATACGTTTTAAACGTGTTTAATTCACGTTTTATTCACGTATTGCGTTTTAAACGTGTTCAATACGTTTTTTTGCCATTTTATATAGTTCTGTACTTTTGCTTCACATTTGTTTTTTCCACGTCATTTTTTACTTGTAGCAGGGTTCCACTAAACCATCCAGCCTTCCTCCTCTATCCAGACACACCCTGAGCCAAGAGTAACCCTCGACATTCTACATGTACGCTCCATCTTCCTCCATTCTCCCCCCTTCTTCCCTTATTTATGCCTGCTGCTTGCTGCTCCCACTTCTTCCCCTTCTTCCAATATTAGGGTAATCAGTTTGAGTTTAGTCATTTTAAATCATTATATGTGTGGGTGTATGCATATGTTTGTATGTATTTATGTATATGTATATGTATATGTATATGTATATGTGTGTGTGTCTATATATATATATATGTATATATATATGTATATATATGTATATATATATATGTATATATATATATATGTATATATATGGGCGTTCACTCATTGCCCGCGCGGGTAGCTTGGATTTTCGATACCCGGCAGCCAAAAAAGTAACTCTCCTGGCCAAAAAAGTAACTCTGTTGTCAAAAAAGTAACTATGGTGATCAGAAAGTAACTACACGAATAAAAGAGTAACTCTGTGCAAAATATACAGCAGATATATTTAAGGATGGATTTTTTTATTTTGGAGGGACAAATGATATTATTTTTGGCTAAAATTTTTTGGAGAGCTAGACAAAATAGTGCTCTACAATTGTGAAAAAAATTGAAAAAAAGTGGTCGGAAGGGTGGGCGGGTAGCTACCCGCGCGGGCAATAATGATGGGCCTTATATATATAATATATATATATATATATATATATATATATATATATATATATATATATATATATATATATATATATATATAATCCGTTTTCTTGCCGACTTTTTTCCAAATAGTTGACCAAGCTTTTACTGTACATTGACCGATTTTTATCCGAATTTTCCGCATAATTCTCGATTTCCGAATTTTTCAACTTGGTCGTACGTATCCCGAATACCGAATTTGTGACTATGCCTAAGTGTGCTCATATGTTTAAAAATAGTCCCAAATAGTGGGGACTATTCAAGATATAATCCCTATTGATTATATCTTGAATGGGTATACTATTGGCAGACAACTATTATCTCAAATGCAAGGTAGGTTCTAACCTATTTTTAAACATGTGATCACACTAATGGATGCATACTTATTTCTTAATTCTAACGAAATTCCGACAGCATTTCTCCGTAGTTCTCCGAATACACTGATGTAGAATTATGAATAATTATACATATGTATCCAGAGAATGTTAAGGGAAATACTACTAGATCTCGTTAGAACTAAGAAATATGTATACATTCACTACCTAAGTGTGATCATATGTTTAAAAATAGTCCCAAATAGTGGGGACTATTCAGGATATAATACTATTGATTATATCTTGAATGGGTATACTATAGGTATGTGTATATGTCATTTCAATTTAATCATCTATTGAAGACAGGAAGAATTTGAAGTCCATTCAGACCACATATTTAGTGTCTTGATCATCTGACACGAAATGATAGAAAAGTACAACAGTACTGATGACTAAATAACTGAATTAATATACTGAATTACTACACAGTTCCTACAGTACTCAATAATTCAATAAATTTCTACTGAAACTGAATTTCTCAATCTTATAAGAGATATTGTTCACTAAATGTATATGATCCAAAAGAGCTAGGCATGTGTCTACGTAAACTAGTCAGAGAAAGACTAGTGTTCATCTCATGTATATAATTCAAATAAGAGAGAGATAAATGTTCAAACTCACCTAGAAAACTGAGAAAGAGAGAAATTGTTCACTGAATGCCAACTGAGTTTGTATATATCTCCAGCTAGACACTCTAATCACTGAAAAATGACCACGAATAACTATTAGTAACATTATTATAGTTCCATGAAATTGTACCAATGTACACTAGTAGCTCAGACGCAGAAAGAAGTTTTCAATAGTAGACTACAGAATATGAGCGGCTCAATCACAGAGCAGTTTTGTGCATTCGTTACAGTCTGCAGCAGCGCCCCCACTTCCCCCACTTATTTCTCTGCACGACTTCTTCGCTGGAATAAAACTTCCACGCCTGGTACCTTCCCTCACACCACCACGCCGGTATCCAAGTACCCACCGTCACCAGACAAAAACAAATAGCTACTACTGCTGCGAGGTAGTGTGGGAGAAAAGCCAGTGATAGAGACTTCCAAAGCAAACAATATGATAAATACAGGAAAAAGGCACCATCATCATCATCAGCATATGCGTAAACCCTAACACAAGAGGAGAGACCAAACGCTGACTGACTGGTTGGGTAGGGGTGGGAGCCGGCTGATCGATTGATCGCTTGCTACCGGCGGTGTGTGTTGAGGGGAGGTGAGGGGGGTGCGGCCGATATGGGAGGTCATGGATCTGCGAGCCATTCTGCGTGACGGGATAGGGAGCATCTCGAGGCGGGGGATCGAGTCGTGGTGGAGGGACCAGAAGAAGGGGCGGGCGTCGGTGTCGGCTGACTCTGCGGAGGTAGGTGGGTGCGGTGGGGAAGGTAACGACCACCGTTGTCTTTGGGGGTGGGGGTCGCTTCCGCCGGAGCTGCTACGAGAGGTCGTGAGACGGGTTGAGGAGAGAGAGAGTGAATGGCCAGGGAGGCGCAGCGTCGTCGCCTTTGCGTTGGTCTGCAGGTCCTGGAGAAGGGTCTAACCGGCCATTCTAAATAATGTTCTGTTTTTTTCCCAAAACCGAAAACAGAGGAAAACGACCTCATTGTTAAGAGGGAGTAGTAGGGAAGCATTATACCTGGAGTCTGGAGACGAACGTCCCGCAGTAGCACCAGTCCTGACGTGCGCCTTCCAATCGGCAGTCGTAGCGGCGAATCTCCTCCTCTCCCGATGAACGCACGGTGTGGTAGCCTCCGAAACCTCCTCCTGGCCTCGCGATGACCACGCAATGACCTTCAGAGTTCGGTATTGGAGATAACAGCACAGCCTGATGTCCTCGAACTTCTTACGTCGCCAAACCTCGAGACCTCGAGGTTAAGGATGATGGTGAGTACCCAAATCAGGAGAGGCCGAGATAGATGAGAGGGTGGTGAGATTTGGGATGAAGAGGCTGAGAGAGAGTAGAAGGTGGAGACGGTTGAGAAAACCTCTCGCCCAAAACTCTTGCGGAGAAACTGCTGAAGCTAGTAATTTGGGAGAAACGACGTGCGGAGGAAAAAGAGGAAGCGCGGGTGTAAGAAATTTTTGTATGTGACACCTATTTATTAATTAGATCTAAACATGTATTATACATATATGCAATGTATATGATTCATGTAGGTTAATAATTATTCTGCAATAATATCACATAAGGGTGTTAAATAATTGTTAGTTCTGGTTAAAAAAAATGAACCGGCGCAGTCAATCTCGGACCCAATCTAAAATTGAATTTTTTTAGCAAAATAATTCAAATACTATTTTGTATGTAAAATAGTAGATATATATGTATAACATGTAAATATAGCTGTTATAATATCACACATGGTGTTAAAAATTGGTTTTGAGTCAGTCAATTTCGGGACAAAACATGGCCCAGCTAGAGAGTTCAATTGTCAGTGTCGGACCCAAATGCAAAACTAGATTTTAATTGTTCGAATGGTGTCTCAATTGAGAACGACCCAGATTGAAAATATTAGATTCGAAAGAAAATTCTGAGCCAGATTTGACAATGAATATAAAAAAAATCTCTGATTAGATGTTCATGATTATATTTCGTGTGATATAATATTGGGTGGTCAGTTCCGGGTCAAAACATCTACCCAGAGTGAAAAAATTTTCATTCTCATGATCACACAAAATTAAATTTTGTTCAATCGACCTCTCAAACTGAAACCAACCCATATTAAAAAAATTAAAGCCCAAAAAGAACTCGGACCCATATTTGACAATAATTTTATATGAAAAAATAATTATTTGGTTACATGTTCATGATAAAATTCTCTAATAAAAAAATTGGGTTTAGCTCGGTTCCGGGTATATAAAACAAGTCAGAGTCTATTATATAATATGGGCATATAACAATGGATTATAGCGTATTGTATGACTATGGTCTATTACAACATGTAGCTATTACAACGTGAGACCAGATAGAAGAAGACTTGCAGCGGCACAAGGAGAGGGAGTGCTTGTTCTGGTTTTGGAGGCGGGACTTTGGTGTCATCCTATTTCCGGAGCGGGAGTGAGAGCGAGAGCGAGGGTTTGTCATCGTTGTTTTATTTTCAGAGCGGTAGATATAGAATGGAAGGGAGGCATGTATTGGAAAGTAATCCACCGTCTAAATGAATTAGGATTCAACAAGTTACAAAAAAGGAAACTGCAATTGTTGTTTAAAATCAATGGCTGATCCATTTAAACAATTATGATTATCTAAAAAGAAAAGGATAAATGTCCACAATCAAATGGATCCTCTTCACGGAAGTAAAAGAGATAATGGTTGGTTTAATATAGTTAATATTGGTTAGGAAAAAAGTTAATGAGGGTCAGGAGCAATCCTTGGGTAAATTAAATAATAGTCTGGGATACATTTCCATAAGGTCAGGGATAAGCCTTTAGGAAAATTTAATATACTCATCAAGGACAACATCAGAAGGGTCAGGGATAAGCCTTCGGAAAAATGAATACACTTGTCAGGGATTATGTCCTTGAGGAAAAATCCTTCGGTCTTGTTGAGTTTTGTAGTAGTGATTGAGGGGAAATAGTCTTTAGAAAATATTAAAACATGAAACAATGCTAAGTGAGTATTTTTTTAAACAATTCGGAAATAAATTGTTTTGTTCGGGATAATACGTGAAAATGCATAAATGACGAATAAAACACGAATAATTCGTAAAATTCGGGGAAAATACAGTTTTAATACGAAATTCAGGTGTACCATACATCTAATAAAAAATTTGCATATTATACGTGAATAAATGAAAAATTCAGAGAATTATGTGAATATGACGTGTTATTTAACTATGGTCTTTTACAATATGTAGCTATTACAACAGGTGATATCATGTTGTGTAATTGTAGTATATTACAATGGTTTAGTTTACGTTGTGTAATGGAGGTCTATTACAACGATGTTTTATGTGTGGATATTACAACAGGTTACAACATGTTGTGTAATTATAATATATAACAACAGGTTGGAGTCTATTGTCTCATGTTGGGATATAACAACGAGTTTTAATATTTTGTATTATGGTGGTCTATTACAACATGTACCAAATACAACATGTAAAGGCATGTTGTATAATTAATACATACTACAATGGGTGAGTCTGCGTTGTGTAATGATGGTCTATTACAACATGTGACTATTACAACGGGTCAAAATATGTTGTGTAAATAACATCTTTTACAACGGTTTTGAATATGTTGTGATACTACAACCTATTACAACACTTTAGCAGTTGTTGTAGTATCCCCCTATACTACAACATGTTTGGCATGTTTTAAATGACTTGTGTTGAATAAAATATATAATATACAACACAAAAATGGACTTGTTGTGATAAGTATGCTAACTACAACACAATCATCAGAATTGTTGTCTATCTCCCGTTGTAAAAATCATTTTCTGTAGTAGTGTATTGATAATCACACCATGACTAACAAGGTCTGATTCCTTCTTTCTGATACATCATTATGTTTCAGGTGGAGTTCATAGTGATACACTATCAAAATCTCCTAGAAGGTCCTCAAACTCTTGTTTTAAAAGATTTCAAGATTGACCCTATTGAAGTGTCTTACTCCTTTTACCAAGCCAGTTACATACTTCATTCATGATGTCCTAAACACTTCAAGAGATTTAGACCTATATTTCATTAAATACAATATACCATATCTACTAGGATCATCACTAAATATAATGAGGGACTATTAACCAGCTCTAGATTTATTATAAGAGGTCTATATACATTAGTCTGTATCTGCCCTAATATATTAGTCACTCTCCCACTACATATAGTGAAGTTGCTTTTGTCATATTACCCAAGAAATAAAACTTGCATTATTCTATTGGTTCAATAAGAGAAAGAGTGTAGATACCATCATTATGGATTCTAGAAATGCATTTATCATTTACTCACTCTATATGACAATGCTATTGGTATTCATTGTTTGATTCATCAAGTCATTCAATATATGTCTCATACACATTTGCCTCTACAAGTATCAAGTATAGACTTTGAGACATAGGGCATTGCCATATTAGATCTCATCTTTAAAAATGAAACATCAATTTATTCATAATATTCTTGTCCATACAAGATACATGATGTTTTCATCAATGACAGGTACATAATGGCAATTCACTAATTCTATTACATGCCCACCAGGATGAATGACAAATTCCAACTTTAGTGGCAACAACCCTTGCTCTGTATAGTTCTATCTTACTTCTTCTTGGGCCTTGAAGTGGATATCTCTATATCCTTCTTCTTCTTCTTCCTTAGTTTCTTTAAGTGAAAAGAAAAAAAAAATCTTTTACACTTACCCTTCTCCTCATTTTGAGTGTAGAAGACATGGACTTAAGCTTAGCCTCAGGACTCTTCTTGGCCTTACCTTTGTCATTGGACCTCACTCTGCTGATCATTATCACAAGTTTTTCCTTCTTCATTCTTGCTTTGACATTTATCAACATTCCAAGTAATTCTGACAGTGGTTTGGCCAAGTTCCTCAAGTAGTAACACTCAATAAACTGTCTATATAATTCGATCAATGATTGTAGAATCATATTTGCATCCAACTCTTGACGTAAAGGGAATTACAATCTCTCTAGATACTCCACATGCCCAATCATATTTAGAAATGGGACTCCACTTGGTCTCCCTCTGTTAGTTTGCACTCAAATAACACTTTAGATGCATTATACCTTTCTTGATTTACATGATTCTTAAGTATTCCATCTCGAGAATATCCATGTTTTCATGTTGTTTATGCAACTCGTAGTTCATACAACTCAACGTAAGGTGCTTAATTTCTAAGGCATCGTTGGCATGTTTCCAATAAGCATTCACCTCTGCCCTAGGCACATCAAGAGTAGGTTCCTCTAGCACTAGTGTCTCTAAGAAACAAAGCTTATGCTTATCATTGAGAACCTTTTACAAAGCCTAGAACAAGTCATTGAAGTTTGTTCATTGAAGTTTACCCTTCTTAAGAATTGATCGCAATGATGATTTGTTTGCCATTTGTTTCTACAAAAGGAATTTCAACTTTAATCAAAACACGTTTGAATTGATTTGATTTTATAAGTGTGACAATATTAATTATAATTTTATCTAATTATTGCTCCCACTATTTAGTTCAAATTGATAATGCTCACTACCAATTTGGGATTGCATCACACAATCTTCTAGTGAGCCAAGATCCAAAATAATTAAGTTAATACCCAGCCAACGTTGACACTCACAACCAATTATTAAGGTAGGAAGCATTTGCCAATTGCATCTTAAGCAATTCTTAGATAGATGGTATGCACAACTCCTTGCCATAGTCCATCTGCATGCTTCTAGGCACTTAATCCTATTAAGGTCACCTAGTTAAGCCTGACCCAAAAGCCAACACAATAAAATATGCATTTTTCTAGGGTAGACCCACATATCTACCATCACACTTCCACGAGATAGGAAACACACCACACTAGGGCATGCCCAAGATTGGTCGATCAAGCTTTTGATGTGTGTAGCTTATGGAAAGCATCTAAGACTTAATATTTATTAAGAGATTTTATATAAGTACACATACATATCCAAGCACTACATTTATAATATGTATAATATACATGCTATAACCACAAACAAAAGAAATACAATCAAATATAGTGATGGTTATGTCCATACTAATGCAATTCCTTGGAGCCACAAGGAATTGCTACCACCTAAGGTCTACAACATATGTACAACATGTATATCAGAAATCTATGCTAGAACCAGTATGGGTTGATCAGAAATCTATGCTGGAACCAGTCTGGGTCTCTTAAATCAGTTGTCTGGTTTCTGTTTCAAGCAATGTTTTAACTACTCCAATCGATCGATTATGCCACCAGTCAATCAGTTCCTCCCGTCGTCTGGCCTTCTCGGTCACCCAATCGATCATTCAACATCTGAGCTAGTTGGTTTGACTGGTGAAAAATGCCTTCGCATGAAAAAACATAAATTAAAACTATCCTATTCCATATTACGTTGTAAAAGGGAAAACCTCAAGTTACATTTGAGTGGAATATAGGAAAAGGATGATTAATTTACATTTGGAAAGGAGGGGATAAGCTCCATATGCAAACTGAATAACAACATGAAATAAACCAAACAACCAAGCATACAATCCACTTGGGCTTTGGGCCATACCGATGCTTACATCCACCATCAAAACATTTTTAGGGTGAAACATATTGATTGTCTATATATCATACCATATGTATATATATTTTGTGGGATCATATGTGATATTTAATCAAATATGCATATTAATCATTTAATTTTCACATAATCGTTTAATATTCAACCCACATGCAATAAAATAAATATGATCACATCGATTTAAATCTAGATACTCTATAAATTGACGTAGATCTCGATACCATTGTTGGGAAATCAGGGCAACATATAAGTCAGTGGGATAAAAAAAATTTAATGCCTGATTCCCTAATCAGCAAGATCACATCAACAATGATATATCTAGGAGAGGGTTGCAAGATATATTCTTAGTCCTAGAGAAAATCCAATGACTTATCCTTGTAGCAGCGTGCTTCTTCTTCAAGTATCACTCGAGCGGTCATCATCAACGGCCTCCTAGTGCAACACCATAGATGGTGGTTGATGGCATCCTCCTATCGGGTGGAAAAGGCCTCCTCACTTCTATGTAGTCCATGTTGACCACTGGGAAATCCACTTTGGTCTATCAAAGCCAACAAGATGGATTTGTCTCTTCGAAGGTCAACCTGCTAGGAGTTATTCGCCCTCCCGTGTTGTCTGTCCCTTATTGTTCCTCCCTTTACTAGGTAGGACTTGCTCAAGATCTCTTGGTTACCAAAACCATAGAGGACAAATAATTGTCAGAGCTTACTATTGTGCCTTTATAAGCATAGACTGCCCCCCTTTATATAGGATGGCTAGGGTCAGGGTTTCCAGTTCACCTGGGAGTCAAAGAGACATAATTTTATGAATTTTCTAGAAGATATGAATGGTGTACTAGTTGGTTCACTGTTGAACTAGTCAGTTTACTATCTTTCATATTTTCAATCACATTGACATTCATTATTCATTTAATGCACAACATGTCGTCAACATCAGTCCTTGACCCAACCGTATTGATCATTGAACTGGGTAACCCATATAATGAACTGTTTGTTTCATTTGATGAAACAATCATTTAATTTGATGAAATTGTCGTTCACTTCTAAAATAGTCATTTCATTTGTGAAATGATCGTTTCATTTCTATCTCAGCCAATATACAACCAATTTTGTTCAAATTGAATATAAAAAAACTTTAGTAATCAAGTTAAACCTTATTCATCAGCAAACTCCTTTTCTAGGTGCATCCTATGTGTGTAACCCTATAGGTCCCAAATTACGTTGACAATGAATATCCATAACTAATTTATGACATCACAAGCAATGAGAGACATCTAGGAACACATTATTGCTACCCAAGTAATTGGAAAGTTGGAGAACAACTTCAACCTTCAACCCCTGACCAGTGTTACCGTGATCATATAGTTCCTATGTCTCTAGTACCCAGATTGATCTAGATTCATGGAATAGTCACCCTCTGAATGTTCAAACCATGTTCCATGAACTAGAGAAGACTGTATGAGAGGCATCTGACTTCACATATCTTGTATTGAGTCACATGAGTATGGCAATACATTTCTCAGTCTCACTTATCAACTGGCATGGATACAATCTCCTATAGGAGAAACAAATCCCATCTATATCACTCACACTCAATCCCCATGTATCACAACGCATCTGAGTATCACCTTTATGGTAACCCTTATGCAAGGTCATGTTGGATGATATTAAAATACATCAAATGACATGTGAAAAGTGTAGTGATTTAGGTATAAGATCCACAACCACCACTATCACTATGAGAGATGATTCTAACTACCATTCCATGGTATCCATTTAATACTCTCATTGTGGGTCTGTCTGATACACTATTCTCTAAAATGGCATTGATGCATCACTCTTAAGGTTGGTCTGTCTGATACACTATTCTCTAACATGAACATGTGTGCTTGACTTGATATCACATATCATGACTAATTTGACTCTGTCATAGTCAACACACGCTCTAGTCTTACGTATTAATCTTGTCTATTTTGCTTCCACAACAATATTTGACTAGGGACATAACAAGAATGTGTGTACTCTTATCATACATTTGATCTCATTGTCTAGGTCCTAAACCTGAAGACATATATCATTGTGTATCACCATTCTTTAGGCATCTACTATGTCTTTGTCATCATCTCACGACCGAAACAACCATAATAAATAGAACTACCTTTACTCTTTATCGAATCACACATCTGATAACCCATTACAATCATCATATGATTGGCTCTCTGAACATATATACCAACAACATTTTCGTTAATGGGTGACTCATTATTACACTAGGTTTTGGTTGTTTAGATTTCAGATACACAATCCTCTTAAAGAAGTGGAGTGTTGTAACATGCCAAAAGCTTAAATATATTCTTCACTATGGCCTCCTTATACCTTTTTCTTTTAAAATTAGTTCTAATCCCTTATTCCTAACATAGATGGTATATGCTTATAGACATGGTGTTAAGACATTTAATTAAGGAATTATGATGCAAATTCACAATCCAATATTTTTTACTTTTAAATAAGGATTTGAACCTTCTTATATCTATATGACCAGAAAATGAATGTAATATATGACTAGCGATAAATAAAGAAAGACTAGTTATATTAATCATAGGCTTGGGGCACAAGTTGTGAAATATATGGTTAAGAGTTATATGAAGAAGAATGCAATGAGATAATTCAAATTTCCCATTTATTATATGTCTTAGTGGACGATACTCAAGTCATGTAAACCATTCAAAAAATTAAGGAAACTAAGTTGTTATGATCCATAAGAAACTACAAATAATAGATACAATGATGATTGGTGAGAGATTGAATGAGGAAATATAATATAATATACACTTCCCTCATGACTGGTCAATCTCTAAAACGTTTATAGATGCCAAAAATAGTAATTGAATATACATTATAATAAATTTTAGTTAAATAATACCCAAACACTTCTATATAATAATAATTTCACTAACTTGTCTGAAAATGAGGAATTAATGTCAAATTTGGATTCCTTATATATCAGTTAGTTTAGTTTCTAAGATTCACTTCAATTGAATATTGATAGTTTCCATAAATAAATTATAAAGTAAATTTACATGATAATGTTACAAGGACTCACATAAATTAAATTACTTGTTAAACATTTCTAAAAGTGAAGACTAAGATCATATTCGAATTATTGTTGCCTTAATTTGTCTTAGGTATAAGTTTTAATTAGAATTGGATGTTTGTAGATACCTAAACTAGATTAGGAAAGAAAAGACATAAAACTACATTAGTATGATTTCCATGTGATTATATGAATTTGATTTTGTATAGTATGCAATTTACTCACTATGACATGCTTCCTTTTTTTCCCCACTTATTTCACTCAGATCAAATGCTCGAGGATACTCTCCCTATTTGGTTTTTGGTTTTGGTCTCATCCAATGGTGAAATGACTTTCTTCAAACTACTATGAAGAGTATTTTTAGCACTTATAGTAATATGATTCTCACACTGACTCTTTCTCCCTCCTGTCTTCACCTTTCCTTGGGATTTTGTCATCATAGGTTTCCTCTCTTCAATTTGTATATCGAGCCCTAACATGCTAGGGTTTAATCACATTTACCCTGCAATCCAATCTTGATTTCCCTTGGTGTCATGACTACCCTTCCCCTATAAAACAATAGTCATCTCCCTCTATATTTTCTTTAGTAAACAACCTAGGTGGAGTATGCACTGCTTCACCTGATTGTTAATAAACTCACTAGCTTCAGAATCATTAAGGACAACTTCTAAAGGGTCATATGACTATAGATTTTATGTGTGTAAGGAGTGACATCTTTTCTATAAAATCTAATAGGAAAACTTCTTTGTGCACACTTGGCCCTTCATGCTGTCAAAAATCCTAAATTCAAGGATTTCTTTCCCTGTTTCAAAAGTAGGGTTCATGCCTTGACATCAATAAAAGATATTGATGTGTCTAGGAAAGGTCAATTGATGAATGCATATTCATCATGAAATTCAATCGCCATCTTGGGCCCAATTCGACTCAATTGTTTCACTTTCATCTACTAAATCTTACAAAATGCAAGATTGCTTAATTAGTTCAATTATAAAGATTATTAACTGGGTTTATATTGATTTTATGCAGGTCATGATGAGGTTCAACCATCAAATAGAGCTCATATTCACTCAAGATCCTCTTAGCCTCGTCTTGACCAAACGGTCTTGAACAAAATGGTCTTGAACAAAATGGTTTTGCCAATTCAGTCTTGATCAATCGTTCTTCACCAAACGGTTTGCCCTAGTGATCTACCCATTCAGTTTTGACCTCTCGGTCTTAGACTTTCATCCACATGGTCTTGGCCTTGCGATTTCCACCCCTTACACAGTCTCAAATCTGCGGGCCTTCTACACCATCAGATCTCCGATCAATGCCTCTCATTCACTGATCCACACGGTCCTCCTCCCATCGTTCTACCTAAACAGTCTTGAGCCTTCCCGCCACCCTATCCGTCTTCACGGTCTCCAAACTGTGGGATCTCTAGCAGTTTCCAAAACCGTGGTATCTCTAGTGGTTTGGACGAGAGGCATGAGACCGTTTGATCAACAATAGGCCACAAACCATGAAGAACCAGAGGCAACCAAGACCGTTAAGTCTTCAAGACCATTTGGACGACATGCAAGGACCAAGACCGCTAGGATGAGATCGTGAAGATCACAAGACCAGTTGGAGTTTAGATTGTTTGGAGGCCGAACACTGTTTGGACAAGTGGCACGAGACTGTTTGATCGACGATAGGTCACAGACCATGAAGAACCAGAGGCAACCAAGATTGTTAAGTCTCCAAGACCATTTGGACGAGAGTCCTCAAACCATTAAGAAAAAGCAAACAGTCTTCCAAACTGTTGAGGAAATATTAGGAGTCCAAACTGTGAAAATTGCAAGAGGGTCGAAATCATAAAGACCCCATCCAAGCCTATAAATAGGACCAGTAGGGTCCTCATTTGAGGCATCAAATCTGGGATGCTTCCACTGTTCCTTTGTGAGCTTGACCCCTGCTCACTCCGATCTACAACAACACCATCACCAGGTTTCACCTAGCGTGCTGACCCCTGGTAAAGCTCCTCCACCTCCGTTTCTCTTCATCCTCCACTCCACCACCAGGCTGTGCCTAAGAAGCACTTGACCCCTAATGGAGGACGATCTCCACGGCCAAGTTGAGCGGCAGGCTTGCGCATCTGATCATCATCCACACCACCTATGCATCCACAACCTACTCCTCCTACTGCGAGCAAGGAGGTTAAGACAAGAAGGAAGGTGGAGAGAGAAAGACTACCTAGTCTATCTTGGTGTCCCTCGCTCCTCGTTCAGATCTGCTCCTACATGATGTAGAGGACCACATCATCTTCACCGAGCTACGACCACCTTCTACATAATGCTCATGGTAGAATCTTCCCTCTCTCTTATTCTTCTTATTTCTTGCATCATGAGCAAGTAGTTCCTTTTCATTGGGATGCGGGGACTAGCCCCACTGCCCATGCTTACATGTTCTTTTGTTAATCATTCCATGGCATGTATATAGTTTTTCATTTCGTTGTTAATCGTCGATGTTTGCTTGTAGAATGATCACCTGCTTGCTTTTATCTTGTTCTTTCCTGTGTTGTGAGAACTTCAATATGTAGGATAGAATGTCGATTAATGCGGCTGACTCCCTGACTAGAAATAGAAAGGGATTCCTTGAGGTCGTAAGTGTATGATCCGCAAGGGGACGAGCCATCTAGCCCACAGTGACGCTTCTGTGTGCCTAAACATCCCTAGGGAGGGCCACAACTTCAGTTGGATAGCTGTATCTTTGGAACCGTAAGTACATGATTTGGATGGCGACGAGACATCTGATGCCTAAGGTGACACTTACGTGAACCTAAACATCACTTAGGGAGGGTTCACAACAGTTCTATTTGGATAGTTAGATCTTTCCTGGATGTTGTGATTGGATATGTTTGCATGTATAGTGGTGGTGAAACCCGAGACCACCCTAGTGATCCCCATCATTAATCTAAAATCAACTTTAATTCTGCTCTTTACTTTCTTGCAATTAGCTTAATCAACCTCAAATCAACCTTTGTTCTAAATATTAGTCTTACTTGAGCTAGATTCGAATAACACTGATTCTTAAAAACATTGTCTCTTGGGATTCGATCCTTAACTATACTGCGATAAGACCCGTCTACTTGCGGGTGGTATTAATGCACAAGGTTTTAGTAAAAGCTCAGGGATTTCAACCCTGAGTGAATTTGTTAGTGTGATAATAAGCCACGTTAAATTCTGGCACTATTGTCGGGGACAACAAAATTAGTTAGTCAAATCTAGTTCTTTTAAGGCTAATCTAGGATTTTTCTTTTTTCTTGATACAATCGATCATCTACTTGAATTCGTCTGTACTCTGTCAATCTCACTTCTGAAAAATCTTTCCATCCCAAGTACCAACAAAGACTAGTGCATGCACTGCTCAAACAGTCCCGATCTCACTGCTAGTTTTGATCTTGAGATAGACAAAAATTTTCATCATCAGAACAGAGAGAACCAAGCAAGGATGGCTCAAAAGGAGGAAATAGCATGAAGGGTTGCTCAAGACCTTGCTGCACAAAGAGATAGGCTTATGCAAGAAGCCAGAGCTGCAGTAGAAATAGAGATCCGATCAGCTCAAGCAATAGCACAAGTAGTAGAACTGCAAAAAGACCTTAGGGAGTTCTCAATCCCTAAAGCTATAGATGTTCATCACCCGGTGCAACCCCCTCCCATCAATGCTGTCAATTTTGAGATAAGGGCACATTGGATCGCTTTGCTTCAAAAAATCCCATTCCATGGTAATCAACGAGAAGGTAGTCAGGAACACCTTCTGAGGTTTATTGATCTATGTGCTATGACAAAGCAAAATGGAGTCACAGATGATGCCATCTGACTCCGTCTCTTCTAGTATTCTCTTACTGTTAGAGCTATAAGTTGGTACAATTCCTTGCAATGTTAACCCATCAACACTTGGGAACAACTTTAAAATATTTTTCTAGAAAAATTCTACCCTCCTTCTCTCACTTATGAAATCAGGGGATGTATAACTCAATTCACTCAGGTCCCTGGAGAATCCCTTGCTGAAGCATGGGAAACATACAAAGAGCTTCTGCGCAAGTGTCCACACCATGGTATTCCTAAGAATCAACTCATTGAGATCTTCTATAGGGGTGTGGATAATGATATTAAGAGGTTCTTAGACTCCTCATCAGGAGGAAACTTCATGCATTAAAGTTATGACAACGCATGGAAGGTTGTCACCGTTGGAGCTGAAAATCAAGCTAATTGGGGTAGATCTGTAGGAAAAGGAGTGTTGAAGGTAGCTATGGAAGAAGCTACTCCTGAGTACAAGTCCATCGCTAAATCCCTCAAGCTCCTAGTCGCCAAACAAGATCATCTCAAATCATCTCTTGCTGCCTATGAAAGAAGACACTCACTCCCACAACAACAAGAACAGGTCAAGTCTGATTCACTATTTTGTGAAGCCTCTAAAGGCAATGACCACTCTACCTTGCCATGCAATGTTCTTTATGATATTGTTCTGAGCAAAGTCAATGGACAAGCATATAATGGCCAGATGGAAAGTCTGAATGCTGTTAACACTATCCCTGGTCAAGGATATTACAACCCGAATCAGAATAGGAACCATCATGATTTTCAGTATGGAAATACTTTGGGAGCAGTAAACTCACATCAACTTGGTTCAAACGATCAACAACGAGGTCCTCCGGCTTACCAGTATAACCAACAATAGAATTTTGGGAACCAAGGTAACTTTAGAAGTAACTTCCAGAATAGGAATTAGTTCCAAGATCCAAACCAGGGCCCTTATCAACATTAAGTCGGTCCCATTTCTCTAGATGACAAACTATCGACCATTGAGAAGATGTTATGGTCACAATTGACGATGATAGCCAACTAGGAAGCCCATCAGAAGGCCATTGAATCTCAATTAGCTCAACTTGCAGCTAGCCTCAAGCCACCTGCTGGAGCTTTAGCTGGTCAACTAGAAGACAATCTGAGGCACGTGGAACAACTTAAAGCTGTGACAACTCGTTCAGGCTTTATCTTACTAGAACCCATGACTCCTGTGACTGTGACAAATGTCCAAGGTGCTGAGCATAGTACAGTGGCCACTATTAATGATAAGATCGACAAGGAAAGTTCTGAGGAACCTATTGTTGCTGGTGCAGAAGATTCGCCTAAGCCAGTTGTCCCCGTTTACAAAACTCGTGTGCCATTTCCAAATCGACTAAATTTTACCCAACTTGATACTAGGTTCAACAAATTCAAGGATATCATGAAAACGTTGTATGTTAATATCCCACTCTTGGATGCCATGGCTGAGATGCCCCAATGGTCAAAGTTCTTCAAACTCTTGCTTAGTCAGAAGCACAGAACTGAAGAACATCAGACGGTGAAATTGGCGGAAACATCATCTTATTTAGTGATGGATATGATGCCTCGCAAACATAAGGATCCAAGAACCTTTGGAATTAACTGCTCGATAAGAGATTTCATCAACCGACCAGGACTAGCCAACCTCAGAGCTAACATTTCTATCATTCCTCTCAGCCTATACAATAAGTTGGGCCTCACCAACTTCTTGCCCACTAGAATGTCCATAGAGCATGCTGACTCTTCAATGATCAAGCCAAATGGCATTGTAGAAGATATTCCTATAAGGGTTGGGGATCTATATGTCCCTATGATTTTGTAGTTATGGAATCAGGGAGAATCCATGCTACCTCCTCCTTTTTGGAAGACCTTTCCTCTCAACTTCTAGAGCTCTGATCAATGTTGAAGATGGAGTGTTGACACTGAGGGTAGGAAACCGATCTTTTGATTTCTATGCATCCAAAAGCACTAATGAGCACACTGAAGAAGAAGAAGCATATTTTGTTGACTTTGTTAATCAATTCACTCAGATGCAGTACAAATTCCTTTCTTCAAAATCTGATGTTCCCTCAGATGAAGGCCACAATGAGGAGAAGACCGAGAGTGAACTAGTTTATGTAGAGACGAGAGAAATACCACCAACTATGGAGGAGACACCTCTCAGCCCTGTGGTTACACATACTAACCTTTCTTTAGGTGCCCATGAACCTCCTCCTCAAAAAACAACCATCCTCATGAATGCACCAGTAGTCCAATAGACAGAGACTACTGATTTCATCTTCCCTCCACAATAAGATTTGGACTGTAGTTTTTACCAAGAACATCCCCCAGATCCATATCTGATTGATATCAATGATCAACATTGCTACAATGAAGGGATAGTGCATCAACAAATGAACTTTTCTTCCGAGCCTCAACAACACTATGTTATCAATGAAGCCAGTTAGATCCCCTACAACTATTCTCCACCTTGGATTGAGTAACTAAGAACAATTCAACAAAACGCAAGTTGTTTCCCTATGTGTTCCAACACTACGCGCTCTGTATGGGGAAGAATACGAGAGGCCAGAATTAAAGCAAGGACAAATGAATGGCTGAGAAAGAAACCACCAAAAGAATATGTCAATCCAGCTCAAGCTCCACCCTGAGCCCCACCATGGTGATAGTATCCACGCCGAGCTATTGACGGAAAACAAAGGCACTTGTCGGGAGGCAACCCGATCAATAATTATGTTTTTACTTTTAGTTTTGAATTAGAAAATTTTCTTAATTTTGTTTTTATTTTGCACTAAATAAAAATCACATTGTGAGATTCTATCTTAAGTTCTGATTAGTCTTAATTTTTGATACTTTTAGATGGGGGACACGCACTGATTAGAATGCAACCACATCTGGGGGTCCAACCGGCATGAATTTTCCCCTCCATCTCGGATTTAGAGTTTTCTCGGGACGAGCATATTTCTATGTTTGGGGTGGAGGGTGGGTGGTACGTATTTCACTTTCCACCTACACCCATCCTTTTCAGACTTAAGATTTCATCATTGCATTTTTATTCAAAATTTTCAAAAATTTTAAAGTTTTCAAAGAAATTGCATAGAAACTTGATGAAGTTTTGACACTTTTTGTTTCAATTGCCTAGCTGGCTAGTTTCTCGAGCTATGAATTTTGAATCATTATACCCTCCTTATTCAAAGCAGATCCTCAAAAGGACCACTTCTTAAAACTAGCCTTTTGATTGAAATCATCTTGTGTAGCTTATGAATCCTAACATCATGATCCTTTGACAAGTGTTCGTCGAACTGATAGGAATCAAACACGTCGTGCTTCCTAACTCATAAGTGGAACAATAACATGGAATCCCCACTGAATCCTCATCAAGTCATTATTTGAGAAGAGTACGATATAGAGAACGACCCGGTGCACTGAATTGTAAATCAAGTTGCATTCTGATCTGAACACTCTTCTACAATTCTTCTGTCATCTTTGTAGCCGTCCATCCACTAAAAAGAAAGAAAAATAGACAAAATTGTGACAAACCCTAAGTTTGGGGTGGTACACCACGTCCCTCTATATTCGCTTCTTCCACACCCCTCGCTAAATAATAGGGGCGTACCACCAAGAAAAGATGCCAATGTGCACATAAAAAGAAAGTGCAATCTCAAGTCGACTAGGGGAGAGATTCACACAAAAAAAATGCAATCAATGAAATTGCAATCATAAAATAAAAAGCTCGAGTCGAATAGAGGAGAGATTTATTTCTTTCTTCCATACCACCCTTCACTCCCTTTTCCACCTAAAGGCACAATGAATACCTCAACTACCCTAAAAAAACACCAGTGTCAGATCAGGTGCACACTTGTTGTTCTGCGGGTAACTCTGGACTCTTACAAAACTCTTAGAAATACTTTTTGTTGGAAAAAGTGAGGTTGGAAAACAAACTCAGGAACAAATATATGGTAAGATGTGTTCAGTGATCTCAGGAAGTTGAGATGCTTAGTCATGATAAGTAGAAAGGAAACAATCGTGATGTGAAGAGGAGGCAATCACACAATTTGAAAGTATTCATTTGGTGACTGCTTCAGATTTTGTTTTACTCGAGGACGAGCAATGTTTAAGTTCGGGGTATTTTGTTGAATGCATATTCATCATGAAATTCAATCGCTATCTTGGGCCCAATTCGACTCAATACTTTCACTTTCATCTACTAAATCTTGCAAAATGCAAGATTGGTTAATTGGTTCAATTATCAAGATTATTAACTAGGTTTATATTGACTTTATGCAGGTCATGATGAGGTTCAACCATGAACTGAACTCAACTTCACTCAAGATCCTCTCAGCCTCGTCTTGACGAAATGGTCTTAAACAAAATGGTCTTGACCAAACGGTCTTGAACAAAACCGTTTTTCCAATTCGGTCTTGATCAATCGTTCTTCACCAAATGGTTTGCCCTAGCGGCCTACCCCTTCGGTTTTGACCTCTCGGTCTTAGCCTTTCATCCACACGGTCTTGGCCTTGCGATTTCCACCCCCTACATGGTCTCAAATCTGTGAGCCTTCTATACCATCAGATCTCGAATCAACACCCCTCATTCACCAATCAACACAGTCCTCCTCCCATCATTCTGCCTAAATGGTCTTGAGCCTTCCCACCACCCTCTCCGTCTTCGTGGTCTCCAAACTACGAGATCTCTACCGGTTTCCAAAATTGTAGGATCTCTAGCAGTTTGGATGAGAGGCACGAGACCGTTTGATCTATGATCGGCTACAGACCATGAAGAACCAGAGGCAACCAAGACCGTTAAGTCTCCAAGACCATTTGGACGGCATGCAAGGACCAAGACCGCTAGGATGAGATCGTGAAGATCCCAGGACTGGTTGGAGGCGAGATCGTTTGAAGGCTGAAGACCGTTTGGATGAGAGGTACGTGATCATTTAATCGATGATAGGCCGCAGACTGTGAAGAACCAGAGGAAACCAAGACAGTTAAGTCTCCAAGACCGTTTGGATGAGAGTCCTCAAATAGTTAAGAAAAAGCAAACGATCTTCCAAACTGTTGAGGAAATATTAAGAGTCTAAACTTTTAAAATTACAAGAGGGTCCAAATTGTGAAGACCCCATCCAAACCTATAAATAGGACCAGTAGGGTCCTCATTTGAAGCATCAGATCTGGGATGCCACCAGGCTGCTCCTTTGCGAGCTCGATCCCTGCTCCCTCCGATCTACCACAACACCATCACCATGCTGCACTTAGTGTGCTCGACCCCTGGGAAAGCTCCTCCGCCTCTGTTTCTCTTCATCCTCCACACCACCACCAGGCTGTGCCTAAGAAGCACTCGACCCCTGGTAGAGGACGACTTTCCACAGTGAAGCTGAGCGGCAGGCATGCACATCCGCCCGTCATCCACTCCACCTATGCATCCACAACTTGCTCCTCCTGCTGTGAGCAAGGAGGTTAAGATGAGAAGGAAGGTGGAGAGAGAAAGACTGCTCATTCTATCTTGGTGTCCCTCACTCCTCATTCAGATCTTCTTTGACTTGACGTAGATGACCGCATCATCTTCACCGAGCTGGGACCACCTTCTACATCATGCTCATGGCAGAATCTTCCCTCTCTCTTGTTCTTCTTGTTTCTAACATCATGAGCGAGTAGTTCCTTTTCCCAGGGGTGCAGGGACTAGCCCCGCTACCCATGCTTACATGTTCTTTTGTTAAACATTCCATGGCATGTATATAACTTTTCATTTCATTGTTAATCGTTGATGTTTGCTTGTAGACTGATCACCCACTTGCTTTTATCTTTTTCTTTCCTATTTTGCGAGAACTTCAATATGTATGATAGAATGTCGATTAACGTGGTTGACTCCCTGACTAGAAATAGAAAGGGATTCCTTGACGTCGTAAGTGTATGATCCACGAGGGGATGAGCCATCTAGCCCATGGTGACACTTCTATGTGCCTAAACATCCCTAGGGAGGCACTACTACAGAAGTGCCTTTTAGTGTCGGTTGTTTAACCCCCTTTGGCGTCGGTTTCTGAACGACGCCTATGTGGGCGCCGCTAAAAGGTTGGACACTTCAGCGTCGGTTAAAAAACCGACGCCTATTTAACATAAAGGCGTCGGTTGATTATAAAACACCGACGCCAAAAGGGTTCGCGCCACAGAAAACGGCGTCATCTAGGACGCTTTTTGCGTCGGTTATATACTAAAACACCGACGCAAAAAAGTGTCCTAGATGACTCCCATTTCCTGTAGCGCGAACACTTTTGGCGTCGGTGTTCAACAAAAAACCGACGCTGTAAGTCTGTGCTGACGGTTATCGGTAAATAATCGATGCCTATTTCTATTTTTTTTTTATAAATCTGTTTGCAGGCCTGCTGTGGCTGGTCAGCAGGATGAGAACCTGCAGTTCAGTTTTCTGAACTACAGGTTTACGACATCCATTGATATCAGCCTACAAACAGGCCACAAACCTGCAAAATTAACATAAAAAGATTCACACAAGTAGATACATTCAGACATCAATTCAATTGTCACGTTCACACATATAGAATCATTCAAATACATGTTTTAACATTCAGAAACATTCATTTACAAAGTATCATTCATCATCACTATCAACATCCCAATTATATCTTACAGTTGCCACTGTTTGTACAGCTATTGCCCATTCTTCTCTTACTTCATTTAATGATTCCCTCGTATATGGAGCATGTACATTTTTTAAGCGTTTGCCTATAGTGTGGTCAGTTTTAAACACCTGCAAAGAGAATGATGTATATATATAAGTAATAATATAAAAATAAGATTGATATATTTCATACTAACTAATGAGACTATATATAATACCTCATGTATGGTATCGATGTCCAATGCGGCATGTTTGATAATCATCTGCATAAATCGCATCACATAGTATGTGCATGCCCAGCCATTGTCTTGTGTAGCGCACTATAAATTGAAACATACAAATTAATACAACTAAGCACAATTCACATCAATAATATATACATTGGAGTCGGGGAGTCGGGAACTTACTTTTACGTTCTCCCAAGACAATGGCTGGTTCTTTTTCCTTGGGACCTTTCCTCCAGCATTTTTGAATGCATGTAAACCCCTACATGTTAATATAACACACTAAGTTGCATAAGTAAATAGTAATGTAATAAAAGATGTTAACGGATATAAAAAATGAAATATTTCTCACCAGAATAATGCCATTCTGGTTACGTGTCCAATTTTAGTGTTTAATGTACTTCCTGCGGGATCTAGATAATAAACAGTGAACGTCCCGGGGACAATAACTAGTAACTCCCAATGTCTACCACTAGAGGTAAAAAGTTAACAATTAATAACTCAAAATGCAAAATAATAATGGAATTTTCTTAAGTCCAAATTATAAATAAAGCAAACTTACTTGACATTGAATGGAGCTATTATTATCGTCTTCATTTGATGACCAAAAATTGTAAAAGCATCTATACAGTATTGTTGAACACTATCAGGGTCTTTAGCTACCATACTAATCAATGATGGAATCAAAAATCCCACATGATCATATGCAAATTGTTTGCAATGATCTTCGATTAAGTAGCTGCAAAACATATAGACGTATGCATTAATATATAAGAAACTAGATCACCGGATCTTACACAAGGTATATGGATGTATAAACAAGATCTCACCTTATCCATGTCTCTATCATTGATGTATTCAACCAATCATACATAAACAGCTCAATAATATCTTGTATAAATAAAGAGCTGTCGTATGATTGACCTGCATAATCTGCATCTAAAGAAACAATTATAGGGCAAAGTATATTATGTGCCCGTAGCCAACATGCCATTCCCCTACAAGCAGGACCTAACGGGTATTGTAGGTCAGCTGGAACCCAAGTTGGTAATGTGGGAATTGGAGGTGGAGGCCTAGGTGCTCCTGGTGTCTTCTTTTTAACCTGTATATATAATTTCAGATCAGTTGACATCATATATACACATTAACAGTCTAAATCAATGTAAATTTATCTTACAATTTCAGTCGTGTAGAGGACATCTGCTTTGGGCCACAATATGACCCCGCTTTCTGCCTCACCAAGTGTATCAATATCTGGGTGGGCATATGGCAACGCAACTTCCCTCCAATCGGGTAATACATGTATCGGGCTCACACGAATGTAGCCCTGCGGCATTGGAGTCCCATGAAACGTTGCCCCAGGAAGGGACTGGTAAGCTTGCGCCTCTGCAACAACATAGTTTTCCATTCTTAAGCGGCATGGCTTCAATGCCTACAAATTTACGTAAAGAATGTTATACATATATACATATCATCTTGAAAACATATCATCTTGAAAAGACTAGCTACAATGTCATAAACAATACTTACAGCAGACGTGTTAGGCGATGGGTCTCCAGGATTACTTGCAGTCTGTGCACCAGGAGAAGAGTGGGTCGGCATAGGCTGATTGGAAGCCTGAGATGTCTGCCACCGCAGCAATTCTTCCTTGACCTTCTCAGCAACCACATCGTTGAGTTTCTTAGCAACTATATCCTCGACTCTCTTATTCTCCTATACATGGATAAAACAAATATTAGCTTTTTATTAATGAATTTCCTTTTGCAGTAACATTATAAAAATAGAATATATATGTTACCTCTTCTTGAGAAAGTCCCGCTCTGGGTTTGCGCTGGGATGGCCCAAAGAATGCTTTGATGCCCACACCAGCGCCGGCACCTCTAACACGTCCAGGATGCTCTGGGTTACCCAGAGCAACTGTCAATTCATCCCTTGTGCCCTGAGGGATGAACGTGCCTTGTTTTCTCTGCTCGTGCAGCTCCCGCTAATCACCATAAACAAAAATTGGTAAGTTAACACCACAAATAATCAATATTCAAATGATTGCTCTAAGAGTTGTATTTTACCATTTTTGCAGCCGCCTCAGCAGTTTCGGGCTTCTTTATTTCACCCTTCTTGTTTTTCCTGCCAGCTATCCAGATATCATGGCGAGGGAAGGGTGTGGCCGCAGACTCCTGAGTAGTCGCAGACTCCTGAGTAGCCGCAGACTCCGCCTGTAGTCTTTGGCGAACGCTTGCATAGCCTTTTGGACCCATAGTATGGTCATGTACATTCAGTGCACGCCTTGCTTTTTGTGCGTCACTGAGGGCCTAGTTAGTATGCACATTTATAATTAGGTTAGTAGCACTAAATGTTAATCTTGAATAGGTGAATACAATGTATATTAATTAAAATGGGAGTGACGCCTAATACCTTGAATTCTTCAGATTTTCTTGAAGCAACAAAATTGTCCCAATCTTCTTTGTCCAAGAAGTTCCATTGTTCAAGGGCTGACTTCTTCTTCTTATCACCCTGTCTTATGTATTCTCTGTTCAGATTTGTCCTGTAATTCCTAAGCATCTTTCCAGCGAGTTGCATCACACTTTTACGATGCAACATCTCATCCAATGCAAACAGATTCTGTAAAATAGAAATGTTATTAACTAGTACCAAAAATATAATTGCAAATAATAGAATTTGTAATCTACAAAATAGAATTACAAATAATAATAACTCACGCATAAATCTTTCCATATCAAGTCTTTCTTCGCCTGAGGAACTTTATGCCAATTATCATATTTAACACCACAATGGCTTCGAGTGACAACCCCAAGATAGTTTATAAAATTATTGCGGTTCACTCCAATTGCATTCCCTCCATTATCAAACTCCACAACCAATTTGGATCCACTACCACTCAGCGCAAGTAACTTTTTCAACAGAGTGATACCCCTTTTCTTGTTAAGTTTTTGTTGCTGCGCATCAAGTTGCTCAATTGCTTCAGTGGGTAGCTGTGCATCATCAACCTAAAATTTGACAAAAATAAACACACCGAATTAAGCCAATATAGAAATACAGGATATATGACATAACTAGAAGATAATGAATTTTATAGAAATACGGGATATGTTTTTAGAACTTACGTTGGTATCCTCGTCATGCTCGTCATGGACAACATGCTCATCATGGACTTCATGCTCATCATGGACATCATTCTCATCATGGTGAGCCATCTGAAAATTTCATTAAAAAGGAAAACATTTAGCATTTGTATCAATTAGAATAAGGAAAACATTTAGCATTTGTATAAACATACATGTCTCTAAAATTGTGATCTTTTATCAATTAGCAATCCTTCAATGTACAAGTAATATAAAAAACAATGATTGTTCACATTCTAGGCCAACAAACACATGTGATGTCATTCTTATATATAATAAATGTGTACCACCTATCCCATCCTTGAACACCTAATCTCACTAGTAAGTGTATAATGTGTATTGGGTTTTCAAGAAAATTTCGGCAGCATTTCCCCGCTGTTCTCTAAGTACATATGTACTTAGAGAACAAACGGGGAAATGCTACCGAAATTTTCTCGAAAACCCAATACACATTATACACTTACATCCTAAGTGAGATTAGGTGTTCAAGAACAGTCCCAAACCGGGGACTATCTAAGATTTACTCCTAATGAGTAAATCTTGGACGGGTTTCTAGGCCAACAAACACATTTGATGTCATTCTTATATATAATAAATGTGTACCACCTATCCCATCCTTGAACACCTAATCTCACTAGTAAGTGTATAATGTGTATTGGGTTTTCAAGAAAATTTCGGCAGCATTTCCCCGTTGTTCTCTAAGTACATATGTACTTAGAGAACAAACGGGGAAATGCTACTGAAATTTTCTCGAAAACCCAATACACATTATACACTTACATCCTAAGTGAGATTAGGTGTTCAAGAACAGTCCCAAACCGGGGACTATCCAAGATTTACTCCTAATGAGCCAATCTTGGACGGGTTTCTAGGCCAACAAATACATGTGTTGTCATTCTTATATATAATAAATGTCTATAAAGTACAGGCAACATGGTTAATCCTAATCAATAGAGCATTATTAAATAATAAATCAAGAAATCAATAGTTTCAAACAAAAGGTCTAGGAATCTTTACTAGACATTATATGTATCCCTAATCATCATATTTAACATACTACATTATTATGAACATCCAGATCAGATTAAGATCATACTATGTTATAACCATTGGTTTAATAACCCTATTATATAATGACATCAGAATATATAGAAGAATCATAATTAACATGATTAACAACATGCTCATCAAACTAGGGTTTTCTTGAATATCATCTAATATTTGTGTACTAGACATTATATTTATCCCTAATCATCATATTTAACATACCATTATTATGAACATCCAGATTAGATTAACTCTAATCAAATACATTACATGCATTTTTATCACAACAATTTGATCGATGCATAAAAAAGCAGAGCAGCTAGCAGCGGGAAGACCAACCTTATCAGAGGGAAGAAGGCAGAGGCTCCGGTGGCTCTGGCTGGAGAAGTAGCTAGCAGCGACGGCGGTGGAGGAGCAGCTAGCAGCTCCGGTGGCTCTGGCGGTGGTTGCGGCGGCGTGACGACGGTGGAAAAGCACCAGGCGGCGCCGAAGAGTCAGGCGTGGCGCGGCCTCAGGCGCTTGGAGCAGCAGGGGCAGGCAGCAGGGGCGGGCAGTAGGGGCGGCGGAGAAGGGGGCGCGGAGAAGGAGGAGTGGTGGTGGAGAAGGGGGCGCCAGAGAAGGGGGCGCCGGAGAAGAAATAGCCGGAGAAATGGCACTGGAGAAGAAATCGCCGGAGAGAAATCGTCGGCAGCAGAGAAATAGGGTAATTGCTCGCAATGAAACAGAAGAAAGGGGAAGAGTCGGGCGATCGCGGAGTATAAGTTCCCAAATAGCGTCGGTTGTTTTAACAACCGACGCCTAAAATCTTTAGCGTCGGTTGTTTGCAACAACCGACGTCCAATTGGATGATATTTTCATGAAATTGTTTGGCGGGAACCACCTTCAGCGTCGGTTATAAAAGGATAACCGACGCTGAAAGTGACACTTTTTGCGCAAATTTTCATCGCACATAGGCGTCGGTTTATACCTACATGACCGACGCTGAAAATGACACTATTTTTTTTTGATCAAAATTTGGATTTCGCGGCCGACTTTCAGCGTCAGTTTGTTATAAACAACCGACGCTGAATACAAAGCGGTACCCGTGTCTGGCTGGTCTTTGAATATAGACGTCGGTTTGCTTAAACAACCGATGCCTAACATATAAGGCGTCGGTTTTCCTTAATAACCGACGCCCAGAAAAGTGACATTGAATGCTATTTCTGTAGTAGTGAGGGCCACAACTTCAGTTGGATAGCTGTATCTTTGGAACCGTAAGTACATGATCTAGATGGCGACGAGACATCTTATGCCTAAGGTGATGCTTACGCAAACCTAAACATCCCTTAGGGAGGGTTCAAAGCAGTTCTATTTGGATAGTTAGATCTTGCCTATATGTTATGATTGGATACGTTTGCATGTGTAGTGGTGGTGAAACCCGGGACAACCCCAGTGATCCCCATCATTAATCTAAAATCAACTATAATTCTACTCTTTACTTTCTTGCAATTAGTTTAATCAACCTCAAATCAACCATTGTTCTAAATATTAGTCTTACTTGAGCTTGATTCGACTAACAATGATTCTTAAAAACGTTGTCACTTGGGATTAAATCCTTAACTATATTGCGATAAGACCCGTCTGCTTGTGGGTGGTATTATTGCATAAGGTTTTGGTAAAAGCTCAAGTATTTCAACCCTGAGTGAATTTGTTATTACGATAATAAGCCACATCATCTATTAAAAATAATAGGATATTGGAGATCCCCCTTTATGTCTATAATAGGAAATCATATGGAACATAAGAATCCTTTCCCACTTGGACTATGACATCCTCAATGATTCCCATCAGAAAAATCATTAATGAATCAATGAGTTGTATCATCATGCCAGTTGGGAGTACATGTTTGAATCCTAGCCTCTTAAAATGGCTATAGAGAACAATGGAGATGCTGGCTCTCAGATCAACTAATCCTTTCCAACATGTAGATTTTCCAATGTGGAATGCCATCCCAAAAGAACATGGATCCTTATGCTTCTTTGGCATCCTATTCTGAATTATATTTGAAGTTGTTCTGGCAAGCTTAATCATTTCATATTCCTCATTTGTGTATTTCCTTATGAGGAGCATCTTCATGTATTTTTTCCATGCAAGTATCTCTTCCGAGCCATCTAAGAAAGGAATGTCCACTTGGATACTTTCATGTCCACCTTAAACTTCATAAAGCAAGTGTCTACCTACGTCTTCCTTAGAAGGGCTTGGGGTGGATGTCAACACCTATAAAATAGTACAATTGGCTCGGCTACACTCTTTCCTATAGTGGTTGGTTCTTCAAGGTTGACTCTTTTCGTGTTGTCAACAACTACAATATCTTGCACTCTACATCCTTCATTAGTGTTTCTTGAGCAACTGAATATGGTATTATAAGGCCTTCAATGATAAGAAAATCATCTTTGTCCATGTCATGGATTGTAGTTTTTGTAGGTATATCTATAAAGATGTTATATGACCGTGTACCAACATCCTTTAATTATTCCTACTGCTTGGGATTATCTTCTAACTGTCCTATAAAATCTCTTATATGGGGATGAAGATTTGTTGAGAGTTGAGCCAATTGAGATACAATGGTGTTCTAGTGAGATTATTGATTTGGAATCATCATATGCATCTAATGTAGGATGTTTTCAATGACTGAAATGTTATCATTGAATGGAGTATTAGCCTATTGTCCCTTTTTCTATTGTTGTTTTGGGTCCTGGTTAGATTTTTGGTACTGATTGTAGTTCCTATTCTATAAGTTACCTCTATATGTTCCTTGATTTCTATAATTTTGTTTCTAGTTGTTCTAGAATCCTGGAGGATCCCAAACTTGATTTCTATCTTGCATGACCCGTTGAGAGTTTTCCTCTCATGTAGGATTGCCATATAGAAAAGTAGGATGGTATTTGTATTGATTGGGAGTATAATAAGATTGACTGAGAATACTATGGACGGAGCTCATATCCTTCATATGATTGTTGTCTCCTTGAGCCACCATGTTGCTCATTACTATGTCATAAAAAATACTGCAACCCAAGGTAGAGTGGTTAGTGCCTTTGCATGATTTACAAGATTGCATCACTGCCTTATCCTGTTGTTGTCCAGACAGTGAATTTCTTTTTTCATAGGCATTAAATATGTGTCTAGACTATCTTGCTTGAGTGCTAGTAGATTTAGACACTCTGCAATAAACTTCAACTCATAACTACTCTCTTCCATAGATTCCTTTAAAACTCCCTTGCCTATAGATCCTCCCTAGTTGGTTTGATATTTAGCTCCATGAATTACTACCTTCTAGGCGCTATCATAAATTTGGCACATAATGATTCCTCCAGATGAGGAGTCTAAAAACTTTTTAATATTGTCATCCACACCTATATAGGAAAACTAGATGAGCTGATGTTCAGAAACATCATGGTGTAGATGCTTGAAAAGAGGCTCATTCTATCTTTCCCATGCTTCTATTAAATTTTCTTCTAGGACTTTTGTAAAATCCATTATTTGACCTCCAATGGTGTACATGAGGGAAGGAAGATAGAATTTCTCAAGGAACTTGTTCCCATGTAGCAATTGGATCATCTGACAAAGCATTTTACCAACTCTTAGATATGTCTACAAGCGAATATTTGAAAACATGAAGTTGATGCAGTGAATAATTGTCTTTGTCACAAGCTATTTATTATGGATTTATGTGAACTTATTGTTCATAATGATATATTTTGTGCATTATTTATCATCATTTGCTCGTGACATTTAATTGCATGAAATAGATGCATTTTTTATGTTCTTGATGGATTCATTTTTATTTGGGAGCTTATGTTTGTTCTTATGGAATTTTAGGTAAACTACACATCTTGGTACTATCGACCTGCCTGTTGGTGGTACCGACACTTGATCAGAAAGGAAAATGTGAAATCGAGAAAACTCAATAGTACTAAAAAAGGAAGTCGGTACTATCGACAACCTTACAGGATGGACTTAGAAAATATTGAGAAATATCAGTACCATAGATATCAACTCAGTAGTACTGACAACCTTGTAGGGGGCCAAAACTTATCTGGGGTGTCGATACTAGTGTCATAATGGTGGTAGTACCGACTCATCTAGATCAAGAAAGATCTGAAATCACAGTTAATACAATGGTTGACAATTAATGATGCCCTAAGTCACATCTATGACTTATAAGGAGTTTTTCCAAAACTAATTATCACGTCCTATTCAGTTGCATGACTACAAAGAGTGGAGAAGGGTGAAACAAAAGGAGAAAGCAATGTTTCGGGCGGTCCGAGAAATTTGGGTGGCCCAGTTTATAGTCAGAAGATAGTTAATCACTATGTTCATCAGAAGGAACCATCTGTACCACCTTTTTCCAGGGGGTTTTCCTTATTCGTGATGTTTAATTCTTTCTTGTCTTCCTTTTCTATGTGTAAGGCAACTGAAATCATGCGGGGCTAATTCCATTTTTCTTTAGGATCCAGGAGTAGCCCAATTTTGTATTATAATTGACAGTTATGATTTAGTAAATATAATTCTCATTATTTCTAGACATAAATCTATGCGATCATCACGAATTATCTATGATTGATCACCATAGGTAGTTGTTTATATCATAAAGTTATCCAAGAGAGGGGTTAGGGGTTGGAAAACTCATTGATTTACACATTTATATCGCACCTTGAGAAAGGGCTTACGAGTGTGAAGAGGATAACCTAGATATTTTGGTACAACACCTAACTAATAACAAAATTACTATGGGAGTGGGATTGATATTAGGATAGGTAGTGAATTACACTACAAGAGTGGGTAATTCTTGCTACAAGTCTCTTTGTCCAGGATTAGGAGAGATGATATTAATGAAATGATGTTAATACAATGCAAGCTGTGGTGAAACCACAATCCTAAGGAATTCATTCCATTTGTGTTCAAAATCAATAATTCTAGTTTTAATTCTTGCAAATTAGTTATTAATTCAACCAATTCATTCTTTTTCATTGGCTCAGTTGATTGAGTTATTGTTAGTAGTAGTTTTTGGGTACATGTTTTCCCCGTGTTTGATATCCGAGCCTCTTTAAGCCTATATTGCATTGATACATGCACTTGTGTTTTTGACATGTAGTTTACACGTATCAAGTTTTTGACACTGCTGTCGAGGAAAGCGGTGTGTCCAACACTACGAGTATTGTGACTAGTCACTCTAGGCCACATTTTTAATTTTTCTTTTAACATTTTCAGGCTGAATTCTAAATATTTATTCAATCACTACTACCGCATTCTCACATAAATTTTGTATTTTTCAGGTACTAATGCATGGTGTAGACGAGAAGCACTGATTACAGAGTTGTCAACTTCAGAGGACTCCAACATTAGCTTAGAAGATCTTCGGTGCAAGGCACATGAGTAAAGTGACTCCATGGGATGACTCATTCCAACACCACCACCTGAAACACCACTAATACCAATAGAAAAACTAGAGCAAGCAGAGATGGGTGACCCAAAAGTTGAAGAAAAAACCATATGGGAAAAGATCAATGTGTCATCTACAACAAAGTAGTTGGGCCTAATTAAAATGTAGGCTATAAATGTGGCCAGCTACAAGATAGACCCTAGCTTGGTGGCACTGGTCTAGTCACAAGCATACCATGGCCACAATATAGATGATCCAATGACGCATATCAACAATATTTTTGAGAATTGTGACATGGTGAAGATCGACAGAGTGCCAATGATAATCATCTGCTTGAAATCGTTCCCATCATCAGTGGTAGATAACACAAAGTCCTAGTTCCTTAACTTATCGCCTGAGTAAATAGAAACATGGGAGGGGATGATAGACATGTCCTTTGAACATTATTTCCCACCTATGAAGAGAAACGAGTTGGCCAGGATGATCTATAATTTCAAACAACAGGCAGAAGAATCATATTATGATGCATGGGAGAGGTTTTAAAACATGCTAAGGAAGGTCCCTCATCATGGGATTGCTCTCTATGGTCAAGAAAAGATCTTCTACTATAGACTACACTAAAGAGAGAGGACCACACTCGACAATGGAAGAACAAGCATCTTCCTCAACAACAAGCCATCTAGGTGTCACACGATTCTGAAGAATATGTCTAGGAATCAATCATGGGGGGAAGAATGAGAATTTCCAACATCCATTAAAAGTGTTGGAGAGTCTAAAGTCATCACGACACTGAATGAGAAGCTTGACATTATAGCCAAGAAGCTATGTCAGAAGGATGGAAATTCCTCTGGGGGAGAGGAAGAAGAATGCATGTTTGCGTGATAGCATAATTATAGGGGAAATGATTATTCTTGGTGGAAGGACCCCAAGTTTTCTTAGAAAGATCCCAATAATTTTTAGCAGGACCCATCCCAAGCACATCAACCCAAACTACAACAGGTTGGTGTACAACAAAAATACCAATAGGGGAGGGGTCCTAATAAAATAGATCACATTGAAGACATTCTAGGTAAGATAGTCAGTCAGACTGAAGTGATCATTGTCCAGACCCAAAGGGAATTATAGAACCAAGGAGCAAAAATCCACTATTGAGACTTAGATCTCTCAAATAGCAGTAGAAGTGGCTTCTTTGAACAAACCTAGCCAACAAGGGTTCTGAAGAAATATTGATATACCATCTGGAAACCAATAGGTAAAATCCATGTTGCTTCACAGTGGGAAGAAAATATTGAATGAAAAGAGGATAAATTTAGAGGCAAAGGACAAAGTAAGTGAAACAGGGCCAGCGGTGACTGCTGATCCAGTTGAGCCAGCCACTGCAACAAAAGACAAAGAAGTTGAAGAAGAAACTCGTGAACCAGTGGAGATAAAGGAGGAGGCATATGTCCCACCTCACCAAAGGAAGTTGGTGACATCAATGCCTATTCCTAAAAGCTTGATGGCAAAGAAAGTTGACCAACAATTTCAAAAATTTCCAGACAGTCTCGGGTAGCTTCATGTTAACATTCCACTCATTGATGCAATTGAGAAGATTGCTTCCTATGAAAAATTTCTGAAGGACATAATCACTAAAAAGAGGAGACTAACTGACTCTAATGTAGTGGGGTTCAAGGAGAAGGTTAGTGCATTCATTTTGTCAACCAAAAAGGCAAGATCCATGCTGCTTCAACATATCATGTTACATTGGGAAGACCAAGTTTGAGGATCCTTTGTGCGATTCAGGGGTGAGTATCAATATTATGCCCTTGACTACCTTCAAGAAGTTGGGACTTAAGAAATCTAGAAAGAGCAATATGACCATACAACTAGTAAACAACTTAGTGGTTAGGCCATATGGTATCTGTGAGGATGTTCTTATCGAGGTGAACATATTTTTACTTCTAGCAGACTTTATGGTTATGGAAATGTAGTATGATCATGTCAATGAACTAATACTAGGGAGGCCATTCCAAGCCATAATAGATATGATATTAGAGATGGGAAGTGACATATTCAATCTGGGTATCAAAGAAGACCATTTTGAAATCAAGATGCCTGAGTCTACATAGACAACTGAGGAGAAGACACAATGTCACATGTTGCAACAGGTCCAAGGGAAGGTGTCTCTGTTTCTAGGGAAGCCATTTTTGGATATGGATCATGTGATGACACAGGTACATAAAGGCACACTGGTAATGGACATCCTGGAAAATACCAAGGAGATTTCATTAGCCAAGGCAGTCCAATATCTGGATGATGAAGAGGAGGAATATTGCCCAATGACAGTTGATGAGGCTGCTGCTTCCACCCTTGTTCAAGCATATCCACAATTGCCTTTGGAGGCGTGCCTTATGAATTTGATGGATGACTACACTCGATGTTGTTCCTTGGAGGAGTGTGTCTTATTTCTCAAAGCACTACCATGTTACTATACCAGACATTATGAGGACATAGGACCACCTCAACCACCATTCATTCCATCTTTATTGAGTCCTGGAGATCTTGAGTTGAAGCCCTTGCCACCACATTTGAAGTATACCTTTCTGGAAGAAAATGAGAAGATTCTAGTAATTATCACAACCTCCTTGAACATCCAAGAGGAGGAACAGTTGATTTGTGTGCTAAAGAACCACCAGGAAGCATTTAGACGGTCACTTGCAGACATCAAGGGGATTCCCCTAGTTTTGACAGCATAAGATCCACATTAAAGAAGGAGCCAAGATGATCATGCAACCTCAGAGGCATCTCAATCCTATCATGACTAAAGTAGTGAAGAAAGATGTAGTAAAACTTCTGTCAGTAGTTATAATTTACGATATCTCTGACTCTAATTGGGTAAGTCCTACTCAAGTGGTTCCAAAGAAAGGGGGGATAACTGTCACCACTAATTTAGCTAGTGAACTTATTTCTACTTGGTTGGTGACCAGGTGGTGAGTTTGTATTTGCTATCACACTTTAAATGCCTCTATGCTTAAGGACCATTCTCACATCCTTTCATTGAATAGATTCTTGAGCAGCTCACCGGACGCTCTCATTTTTTTTTTTTGGACAGGTATTCCGAGTATTATCATATTGCTATCAAGACACAAGACCAAGAGAAATCTAATTTTACTTGTCCATATGGCACATTTTCTTACTGTAAAATGGGTTTTGGTTTGTGTAATGCACCGTCGACTTTCCAAATATGTATGCTTGCCATTTTTTATGATATGGTAAAGCGTTGTCTTGAAGTTTTCATGGATGATTTCTCAGTATATAGAGAGTTATTTGAGGACTGCCTTAATAGTCTAGACAAAGTCTTGCAAAGATATGAGGACATTCACCTGGTTTTAAATGGGAAAACTGTCATATGACGGTGAGTGAGGGAATAGTCCTGGGGCACAAGGTGTCCCACAGAGGTATGAAGGTTGATGCAGTTAAAATTGATGTTATTTCTAAACTGTCTCCACCATCCACGGTGAAGGGAGTTAGGATCTTCTTAGGCCATGCTGGTTTTTATTGATGTTTCATAAAAGATTAAAAAAAATGCAAAATCACTTTCTAAATTATTAGAAAAAGACACTGAATTAAAATTTGATGAGCGATATTTGAAAGTGTTTTAGGTTTTGAAGGAGAAACTGGTCTCGTCACCTGTTGTTTAGGCTCCAAATTGGAGCCAACCTTTTGAGATGATATGTGACGCATCAGATTATGTGGTAGGGGTTATTTTAGACCAACGTCATGACCAGAACCCCTCCGTAGGTTATTATGAGTCTAAGACCATAAATGATGCCTAGTTAAATTATACAACTATTGAAAAAGAATTATTGGCGATAATTTTTTCTTTTGATTTTTTTCCAATATTTGATAGGGGAGAGGGTCATTGTGTGGACTGCTCATGCAATAATTCAATATTTGTTGAAGAAAATGTATGCCAAACCTTGATTAATTTGGTGGATTTTTCTACTGAAGGAGTTTGACATAGAAATCAAGGATAAGACAGGCACGATGAATGTAGTGGTAGACCATTTGTCTAGGCTTGAAAGAGTGTATGAAAAGGATATAAACATACCAATAGTGGAAGAATTTCTGGACAAAAAAAAGAATTTCTAGATGAGCATCTATTTGATTTGAAAAGCAAAGATCTATGGTTTGCAAACATTGTATACTCCCTGGCTTGTGGTGTGCTTCCAGAAGACTGGGGATATCAAGAGAAAAAGAAGTTCTTCCATTCTTTGATGTTTTATGTTTGGGATGATCCCATCTTGCTAAATCAGTGTAGGGATGATATTTTGCGGAAGTGTGTGCCTAGTTGTGAGTTTGAGAGTATTTTAGCACATTGTCATTCTCTACCCACGAGTTGTCACCATGCTAGTTCAAGGACTGTGGCCAAAGTATCAGTGTGTGAATATTATTGGCCATTGATTTTTAAGGATGCATACAACTTTGTGCTTCATTGTGATGCATGTCCGTGTGCATGGAATATATCCAAGAGACATGAAATGCCATTAAATGTTTTTTTAGGAAATTGAAATTTTTTATTTATGGGGAATTAATTTTATGGGCCCTTTAGTGTCATCTAACTCTAATATATACATATTTCTTGTCGTTGATTATCTATCTAAGTGGATGGAACCAATTCCAACCCACACCAATAATGCCCATGTTGTATGCAGGTTTGTAAAAGATCATATGTTGTAGGTTTGGGGTGCGAAGATTGATAATAAGTGATGGTGGATCTCATTTCACGAATAAGAGGTTTGGTGATATTTTAAGAAAATATGGAATGAGACATAGGGTGGGTACTGCATATCACCCCTAGACCCAAGGACAAGTTGAGGTGTCTAAGAGGGAGATCAAGAAAATCTTAGAGAAGGCAGGCTCAAGCAATAGGACAAATAGGAGTATGAAATTGAAGATGCTCTTTGGGCATATAGGACAAACTATAAGAAACCTATAGGAACCACTCCTTTTAGTTTGATTTATGGGATAGCTTGTCACTTACCCATTGAGTTAGATCATATATCCAAATGGCCCCTTAAGAATTGAATTACAATTTGGATGATGTAGGAAAAAATAGAATGTTAGAATTGAATGAGTTAGATGAGCTCATGTTGGATGCTATGAAAGCTTAAGGATCTACAAGGAGAGAACAAAGAAGATCCATGATTGCCACATATTTCATAGAGTCTTCATTCTAGGACAGAAGGCACGTCTATTCAATCATAAGTTGAAATTACACCCCAAAAATTGAGGTCTAGACGGAGTGGTCCTTTTTTGGTATTTAAGGCTTTACCCCATGGGGTACTAAAGATAATTAATGGGGTTGAGCCATTCCTTGTCAATGGCTAGCGGCTTAGGCATTACTTTGGGGAAGATATGGTTCGGGAAGGAGAGGAGTTGAAGCTCATTGAGCATCAATGATTGTTTGATTTGATCGTGGAGCCTATAATGTAAAACAAGGGTTCTTGTTGGGAGGCAACCCAACCATCTTTTAATTCTTTAGGATTTTGTTCTTTACATTCATGTTTTGTACATTCTAGTTGCATTGTATTATTTTCATTGTTAAAATGGTGCCTTGATAATTCGTGTTTGGTGTGCAAGATGAGCAACAATAGGTAGTACCGACAATAAATTCGGTACTACAGATGGAAGCAAAGGGACACATGGTCAATTTTCATGTAATCTAGGTAGTACTGACAACAATGTTGATAGTACAAATGACATCACATGGATCCCGAGCAATTTCTCGATGGTACTGACCACAAATTTGGTAGCACCAACTTTTTGTAGAAGAGGAGCCAATTTAACTGATAAGGACTCAGTACTACCAATGCCGAGCGATGCTCTAGGTTCAAAATACCAAGATAATGCTCGAAAGTATCGAGAAATTTCAATGACTCAGTACTACAGACATGTGGTTGGTAGTACTGACACCAGAAAGTGCGAGATCCGTGGGAGTGCCATCAACTACCACAATTTTATGCATCGGACGGTCGATAGTACCCATCTGTGACACACCTTTTTGAAATATGTACTACTGACACTGGACGATCTGCGATTATCGACATCGACCAATGAGGGGTGTCAATATTAAAGGCTGGTACTGATTCACATAGATCATGTAGAAGAAGTCAGTACTACCGATAACATGGTCAGTACTATTGACGTTGTGGCAATAGGCTGGCTGACGACTATATAAGGAGGGGTCTGATTATTGTTTCATTCACACCACCACCACACCCCTCTCGATAAAGAGTGTACATGCATCTCTGGGCATTCATAGTCTTCACCGCGCTCCTTCTTATCCATTCCCTTGTTGTACCATCTCAATGGGCGTCTAGGCGAACAACTTCTTCATCGACAGGAAATGTCATGTTAGTACCCAAACCAAGGCGCATTGCCCATGTCAACAACAATGTGAAGGAGATCTATGATGACCTGATGAAAAGAGTGATCACCTCGACACGGTATGGAGACCAGGCTTTCCTTGGATCTGTGGGCTCAATTGACAATCTTCGTCAAGTCTATGAAGGATAGGGGTTGGTGGGTGATCACCCTTTCATCAGTGATTGGCTCACCTTCCCAGAGATTGTCTGTGAGTTCATTATCTCGTTGGAGATTTTTTGCATCCCTAAGCATTATGATGAATGGAGGGAAGGGCACATCAAATTCCATCTCTTAAAAAAAAACTACCAAATGACAGTAAGGCAATTGAACGCCATCTACGGGTGGTTGTTGGGTGAGACACCCTTCGCCACTAGCAACTACAATTACAAGGGTGCCTAGAAACATTTGGTGGAGTTTCCAGAAGGCTACCACATAATCTGGAACGTCAACTCCATCACTGACATTGAGCACCCATTTTCTCATATCTTGCATCACTTCCTCACCAACACCCTATTCGCCAAGTCTGGTTAGGGGTAGGGGAAGGTTCAACAGGTGGATCTCTTCTCCCTCTACATTTTTCTACAACTAGGAAAGGAGTCATTGGAATTTGGTTCTTTCTTCCTAAAACACATGATGGGGGTGAAGTGACTGGTGCATAGGATGCCCCTATCCATTTTAGAGGGCTTATCACTTCAATAGTTATGCATCTTAATCTTAATCTCTCCAGCTTCCAATCATTGAAGGCTTCTCCCAAGTTGGTTCTGGAACATTTTAAGAGAGCTAACCTCATCAATATGTGTCATGGGAAGATGTACACATTTTCTACAATTGATGAACAATACCAGGAGAGGGAGATGCCTAATCCTATCTTCAACTTACAAGGAGTGTATCACATGAGGTGACCAATAGAGAGTGACACGAAGGAAGAGGAAGCCGAGCAAGAGCAACAACAAGAGTAGAATGAAGAAGAGGAGGAGGAGGCCACCATCCCAATTATGAGGAGGTAGGTCCCCCACAAGTGTACTAGAGTACATGGAGCCTCTACTTCTTATGCTCCCCCACCTGCCCAGGAAGATGATCCATACTCGATGGTAGGTATGTATGGAATGCTACAAGATGTTCAATAGGGGAAACAAGATCAAACAACTACACTTATGGGCATCCAGGATGTCCAAGGACGGCCTTATCAAAAGTAGTAGGTAGTCTTTGAGAATGAGAGACTTCTCTTGGCCAACTAAGAGAACATCATACTCGTCAATAGAGTATGGAGAACTATCAACAACCATTTTTCAACAACTAATGAAGTCAGGGTTATTTTGGTGGCTATCCACAACCTCCAAAAATGCCACAACAGACGCCGATGTTTCAGGGCACATTCTACCTGCATGACCCTACCATGTTGCAACCACTAAAACCACCCTATTGATGCCACCGCTATGATTGGATTTTGACTATGAGGAAATAGTTGAGTTCAAGCTTAGGGGGCTGTTGGAACATCTCTATACTTATTTTTTTTTTCTTTTGGTCTTTATTTGCTTTTTAGTTTTTATTCCAAGTTGTAGGATCCACAATTTTTCTAGTGTAACTATGGAGGAATATAAGCATGGTTTTTGGATTTGTAACCATAGAGTTTGTTCTTCCATTTCTGTGTAATTAAAAAATAAAAATTGAAAAAAATGGCTTAGTGGCAATTTTTGGAGTTACATCACCTAGAGGAAGTGTATGGGTTAGTTAGCTTTTGGACACTAGATATGAATGGAAATATTAATTATTCATGTAATGTTAATGAAGATGGGTTTTGAGCCTAAGTTGATCAAATAACTAATGGGACCTTAAATTGAAAATTTAGAACGAAATACTAAGGTTACCCTGTACATAGGTCAGTAGTAGAGGGACATATCATAGTTAAAGAAGGGAATTGTCTCTTAATTATGTGATTCCATCCATCTTACATCCATTTCGATCCACCACCTTAAAATGATCAAGTAACCTAGTTTCCTCCTATTTACATTGCATGGCATGCTATGTGACATGATAGTTAGCTTCCCTTTTGATGCATCAGTTACAAAATAAAAAAATTATGCGTAAACAACTTGTGTGCATATCATCTAGTTGCATAACAATTACATGTAGATTGCATACATTTTTCATATTTCATTTTACATCATGTGGTTATTGTTTTCTTTGGAAATTACAATGCATGAATACACATCCATACCCTCAGAAAAAATCAAAGAAAAGAAAAAACAATTTTTGAAATGAATGAGCTATGTTCGTGAAGCCCAAGTATAACACTATACCATGCTAAAATAGTGGGCAAATGAAAAAAATAGAAAAAATTTAATTAAGTTTGATGTTATGAAATGAAGAGGGAAAAGGATGCCCTAAAATTGGACTATAATTATATTTCAATAAGAAATGAAAACATTCACACGATGTATTTTCCTCTTTCTTCTTTACTTCACTCTCATCCATTTGATTAGATTTTCAATACATGCATCATTCCACCCAATAATATTAGGCATTAGAATTCATGCATTTCTCATTATCTTCAATCAAGTAGGTTCATCATGTTTTATTTTTGCATAAATAATTTAGTTGCTACTTGTGATTCTTCATAAGCCACCTATTTCATCAACCCATTTCTCTGATTGGTAGGCCACATATATGATTGATCTCCTTATTCATTGTTATAAGGAGAACTACTTCCAAGTAGTTGGTAGTTACGAAAAGAGCAATGTAGATAGGAAATGATATGATGCGCCAAGTGAATGCCTAATTGGCTATGATATTAACTAATATATTAATAGTGTTTCACTGATATGAGGATGGACATCTTTTATGAATATTTTTGGTCGCTTGAGAGTAGTTGATTCTTTAGTGGTTAGTAAAGGCCAGTTTGGGACCACCAAGTGGGGATAGTTGAGAATGGAAATTCATATTTCATGTCCTTTTTCTAACTTGTCTCAAATAGATCCAAGGGTGTGTTGCTCGAGGATGAGAAACATTAAGCTGAGGAGTGTTTGATGCACTGAATAATTGTTGTTCTCACGGGCTATTTATTATGGATTTCTGTGCACTTATTGTTCATTTTGATATCTTTTGTGAATTATTTATCATCATTACCCTATGACATTTAATTGCATTAAATAGATGTATTTTTAATGTTACTGATAGATTCATTATTATTTGGGAGCTTATGTTTTTTTTTGGGGAATTTTAGGTGCATCTAAAATAAACTACACAACTCAGTACTACCAACTTCCCTATTAGTGGTACCTAAACTTGATCAGAAAGGAACATGTGAAATCAAGAAAAATCGATAGTACCAACAAAGAAAGTTGATACTATCGGCAACCTTATACGATGGACTCAGAAAATATCAAGAAATCTCAGTACTACCGACATCAACTCGGTAGTATCGACAATCTTGCAGGGGAACAACTTTTTGTGGGTTTCGATACTGCCAACACCATGTCGGTAGTACTAGGAAAGATCTAAAATCAAAGTTTGTCTGATGGTTGACAATTAATGACAACCTAAGTCTCATCTATGACTTATAGGGAGTTCGTCCAGACCTATTGGTCATGTCCTATTCAGTTGCATGACGGAAGAGAGTAGAGAAGGGAGAAAGAGAAGGAGAAAGCAACATTTTGGGTGGTTAGAGCACTTCTGGTGGCACAATTTGTAGTCGGAAGACGAAAACTGACCATGTTCATTGAGAGGAACCATCCATACCACATTTCTCTAGGGGATTTTCCTTGGTCTTGATGTTTTCTTCTTTGTTGTCTTCCTTTTATATGTACAAAGCAACTGAAAGCAATCATGGCTAATCCCCTTTCCCCTTAGGATTTGGAGTATCCCACTTTTACATTATAATTATATACATATTATGATGTAGTATATATATCTTTTAATTTCTGGACATAAATCTATGTGAGCATCATGAATTATTTGTGCTTGATGACTGTAGGTAGTTCTTTAGACTGTTAATTGCTTTGAGAGAGGGATTAAGGGTTGGAAAACTCATAGATTTATACATTTATATCGCCTAGCTGATTGAGTCATTGTTAGTAGTAGTGTTTGGGTAAACGCTTTCTCCATGTTTGATATCCAGGCCTCTTTAGGCCTATATTACATTGATGCGCGAACTTGCATTTTTGATGTGTAGTTTACACACATCAGAAGTCTAAGAGAATCATTTGAAAATCCATTTAGCTTTGTCCTTGCATATAGATCCACAAATTTTAGAATGTGCTCTTGTCAATCCTCTCATTGTTAACCTCAAAAGGGACTACTTTGTAGTAATGTGATCCAATGTGCCCTTATTTTGAAGTTAGGGGAAGTCATAGAAGGTGGTTGTACTAGGTTTTGAAGATCAATAGCTTTAGGGACTGATAAGTTCCTTTTATCTCTCCGCCTCATTTGCAATAGCTTGGGATATACATATTCCCTCTAGAATGGCAGCCCGATCCTCTTGTGTAAGCTTATCTCTTTGTGCTTCAATGACCAAGTTCACCTTTGATGTGATGTATTCCTCATCCATTTTGGCTCTATTATCCCCATTTTTATAGTGAAATGTTTGATCTAAATCTGGGTTAAAACTTTATGTAAGGCCAACCCCGGTGGAGTGTCACATGCACTAGTGTGTGGTACCTGAGATAGAAAGGTCTTCATCGAGTCAAATGGCTGTAGAGAGTTTAAGTTCAAGTGAATATGCAATAGTATCAGTGGTAAAATTAAAACCCTAAATTAATCTTAATAGATATGGATAACTAGACAAGTTCATTGTCTCAAGAAACAACACCATGATTTGATGTGGTATTTTATCACACTAAGCAAATTCACCTAGGGAAGAATCCTTATATTTTCACCAAAACCATGTGCAATAGTCAAAACCCGCAAGAAAATGGGTCTTATCATAGTAAAGTTGAGGATTAAATTCCAAGGGATAACCTTTTTAAGAACTTTGCTAGTTTGTATCCAATTTGAACTAAGACTAATATTTAAAATCTTGATTTGATTTGGGTTGAGTTCAAATACTTGCAAGAAAAGTAAAGATGAATAAAAATGGGTCTAGATTAATTATGGAAAATGTTGGGGTAGAATAGAGTTTCACCACCACTACTCAAGTCCGTACATTCATTCATATCCAAACTTGTATGGAGATTAAGTTGGAGCTATGCAAATTTCTCCTTTCATCATTAAACATTTTCATGAGAAAATATTAGCGCAAGATCAATGTCTCATTACTTGCAGATCATATATCCACTACTCCAAATACTTCCCATCAGAAGTTCTCATCAAGGCATGAACCAAAACTAATCCATTTTCAAATCTTAAATTTTAAAGTTCTCACAACCATTGATTATAGTAAATCATGCAGAGTGACTGATGAATCTACACCACATAAATTAAACAATTATAAATGAATTAAATGGGTTCCTACAAAATTCAGATTAAGAATGAAATTGAAAGAAACAATAAGCATGGCTAGTCCCCACACCCCAGTGAAAGGATAACTCACTCCTCATCGTGAAATTTTGACAACCAGTTGCAGTTGAGGGGGAAATCTCTAACATCATTGTAGGTAGGCGAGAGGTGATAAGGTTGATTGTCATGAGGTTATTCGACCTGCTGTGTTGGAGGTCAATCATTTTCTAACAATGATGTCATGTGGACAATAACTTAGAAAAAGGGTCAATCGATTTGGGAAAGTGGTCAATCACTCCTAGATTGAAGATTTCGATTACCATGAGGTCGATCATGAAGAAGTTGAGAACCTAGAGGTCAATCACTATGACATATTTGTGATTGATCATTGCTGAAGTGACAGAGGTTGATCACTCTTTTGTTTGAGAGGTTGATTTCTCTGTGCAAGAAGGTAGGTTGTATCCTCATGAACCTCAAGAGGTCAATCATTCTCACTAAAGAGGTGGATCAATACTAGGAACATCACACTAATACCTTGTCCTCTCATGGAGATAAAAGTACGACTTGACTAGCATGGTGTCTAAGAGACATTCTCTATGGGTGTACGATGGGTATTTATAAGACTCCATACCTAGTTTTCAATGGGTAGATTTTTTCCATGTGGAAGGTAAAGATCATTGCTTGCTGGATAATAAACTTGGGTGAGGTTGATAGCTTGCTGGTAGATCAAAAGAGGTCTGATTGGTAGGTCAATCATGCTCTTGAATTTGGTTGATTGGTGAAGCGTGTTGATCAAGCTGACACTCGAATATTAGATCTCAGTTGGATAGCATCAACATTGGAGATTAATTGCTAGGTTGATTAGTTGGTTGATCAATATGTAATTAGCAGTTGGATCAATAAGTTGATTGGAAGGTCGATCAATAGGTTTATTAGTAGGTCGATTGTGCTCTTGGACGAAAAAATGTTGATCGATCTGCCGTCTGGCAGTGCCTAAAATCCATTTCTGGTTGGGGTGCTTCCCTGTACCTCACTGCACTGTAGCTATAAGAGTCAAAATTTAGAATAGGGGTTGAGAAAAGTATCAAAACCATACCAATTAACATATAATCTAAAATGAATTAAATGAAGCTATTTCTGATGAAATCTAAGATATTCGAATGCATAATTGGGCTAAAAGTGCCACTACAACTAGGATTAACAATCATCACTTGTCAAACACTACAATCTCAAGCTCTTGGTTCTGCAGCCCATCGATCCAAATGGGAATATGGACTTTAAGAATTTTTGTAATGCCAATCTTGTTGACTGAATTGGAGGCAACATTTATGCAATCACCACAATGGGTGTGAGGGAACTTCCAGATCTCACCTTCATCATCACCGACATGAGCATATGTGATGGCCAGACGATGATTGAAGAGAGACAAACCAGGAGGAGGACACCAATGATGAACCCAATGAGGAAGATTACAACAAGATTAAGGAAATGCAAACACTACTAGTAGGTTATCAAAGGAGGCTACACTACAATCTACATGCTTATGATGCCTCATCTCCTACCTCGGCTCCATTTTAGACTAACCCATATTCCTTTGATATGTATATCATGCTCAACACTATTTATACATGTTACCAACAACAATAGGAGGTGGTGAATTGGCTCACTTCCCAACAAAAGAGGATATTTCAAAATTAGGAACAAGTCTTCACACATTAGCAGGCTATGATGAACAAAGATCATCTTCTCTTAAGTAATTGGGAGAACTTCCACTAGTGCCTTCAACTATACGGTTAATATTGGAGCCAGGGGTGCTTCCTAACTACCAACATCCACCACCTATGCTGTCCAATCCACCCCATTTCCAGTACACATTGTATTTACATGATCCCAACATATCGATGGGTCCATTTTATTCCCCTAGAGTATTAATTATCTGGTGATCCTAAATCATTTGGTACGTCTGGACATTCTCTTAGTTTTCTTTTGATAATGTGGACATTTTCAAATTCATACTTAGGGGTATGGAAAGGGATTTATCTTGCATCTATCAATCTTGTTGTTATTTTTTACATCATACCTTGTAGTTGCATATTATCTAGTTTTTGCTTTTGTTTTTCTCTCTCTCTTATGTGTATCCATATCTAGTGTAAACATGAATTACTAAAAATGCTCATAATGAATTAGTTGAAGTGTCGATATTTGTGTACTATTATCTTTTAAAGATGATCTTAATTGTTTTAAGAGTACTCTGCATGAGGGATTTAGGGGATTAGTCAATTAAGAGACATAAGTGGCAAACTTATCAACTAACTGTATCCTTGACTTTTTGATTGAAGATGATGTTTGAGACCGATCCAACCAAGAATTAGCACATCTTTTAATGATAATTCAAAAATAAGATTTTGTATCACCCTTACATATGAATTCAAGGAAGAGAGATGTGTCAGGGTTAGGAAAAGTAAGTATCTTTTAGTCAACTAAACTCATCCAGCTTCAACTGACTTCATTGTATCACCAGCATAAACTTCATTCTTGATTCAAGTCATTTTTCTTTCTCCTTTATTTCATCTCATCATGATATATATATATCATGTAGTTTAGTATTACATTTGGATATACAAAAATATTTGTTGCATTAGTTTGCATACCAAACTCCATTTTGTTTCATTCTACATCTCATCATTTCATTTATTAGCGCGCAATATATGTTTTTCACATCTTTATCTGAATATAGAGACTACAAAAATTGAAAATATCGCCACTCCAATTTTCTAAAAATATGTATCCTATAAATCAATTATGTATGGATAATTTTTCTTACAAAGAAAAAAAAGAGCAAGAGAAAAGAAAGAAAAAGGAAAATGTACAAAAAAGGATGAAGGAATAAATCATATCCCTCATGTATGAGGAATATAATAGTGGATTTCTATGTTAAAGTCACCTTCCATCTTACTAATCATTAGGATGAGACATCCACATCATGCATTATTCCACCAAACACAGTAGTAGTAGGACACGTTCAATTTTTTTATTCCATCCAATTAGATCACCTTTCTTGTTTAGCATTAATGACTTTTATTATGTATAATTTCTATTTTCAAAGTAATCCATTCCATCCACCCACTGTTTTATATGGTAAGCCAGCAAAAAAGATTTATTCCTATCTTTCTATCATATATAAGGAACTATATCCATGGTAGAAAATTGTAAATAAGACTAGTGTAGATATGGAGATTTTGTGACACACTCAATACAACTTATACTTTTGATGATATATCTCTACTTTGTTTACTTGTTTGTTAAGAAAATTGATTTTTTTTAATTTTTTACTTGTATAGTAGTTGTTTGCTATATGGTTTGAGAGGACCGGCTTGAGACTATTTAGTCAAGGATGTCTGTATGATCTGGTTCACATATATGTCTCCCTTTTGACCATTTCAGCCAAATCTAAAGTAGTGTTGCTCGAGGGCAAGAAACATTAAATCTTAGGGGATTTTTTCACACATGATAAATCTACCAAAATTGTGGTTTATTTAGGCATGATTTAAGGATGATTTCTCTCATATTCATGTACGTTATGAACTTTTTCAAAAAGTGCCTAAAATATCTATTGTGTGTCAATATTATGCATTTTACATGCATTTATGATGAATTTATTTTATTTTACTATTTTCCTAATATTTTGTTCTTAAATTGCAAGCTTGATTTAAAAATTATGTACCACCAATTTATGTTTGTGGCACCAACAAGAAGAGGTTGTTGACTACTCTCAAAACAAAAAGGATCTAGAAGAAGGATGGGAAGAGTCAAAATGCACCTAAGTATCACCGAACCAAGTCAGTGGCAAAGAGAATTCAAGCCCTAAAGCAACTACAAAGAGAAGAATTCGGTGGCACTGGCTTCTCTTAATGCAACTGAAATTTATATGACGTCCTTGATCAAGCAAGGCACATTCGACAATCCACAACCAAGTGGTGCCCTAATTTTTCCTATATAACCCAAGTGGGGTAGCCACTTCGAGGAAACATGCGTAGGAGCAAGGCATCTTGCCCATGGGAAAGACATCACATTTGGATGCATCACATCTAGAGGCCATCCCAACGACCTTCCTTGAAGGAACCATAGTCTAAGAAGGAGGAGATAAAGAGTCCAGAGTCATCTTTTAGGAGTTTTATATGGCCTTCTTATTCTTCCTCCCTTCTTTTGATCTGTTATTGATTATAAGGGGATAACTCCCCATCCTTTAGCACCCAAGAGTAGCACGATGTTACCTCTATGCATGTTTATATCATCATTCAATATTATCTTGCTTTGGATTCTGATAACCGAAAAACAATATGCTTTAGTTATTATTGATCATCATAAGTTGAAATGGTTTGTCAACTATTGTGAAAGCAGGGTTAGAAAATATAAAACCAATTAAATATTAATGATTGATTGTCATACTATAATGGACTATAAAATTCTACAAAAGCAGGGTTAGTAGTTGTATAAGTCATTATCATCACAATTAGTAATGTTCTACAAAAGCAGGTTTTACACTACAAAGTGAATATCTAGAAATATTTCTTATCGTTTGATCTCTTATATTGATGCTACAAAAGCATATTGATAGCTAGGCAAAACAATGTACTATGTTGTGAAACCAGGTAGTGCAAGCTATGTATTGTAAATCAAAAGAAGCAAACTAAGGTTATATTGATACAATATAGTGCATGTATATGTGGATACCATAGTGAAACCTATATTTGAAAGAATCCATCCATTTTGCTTATTCCCAACTTTACTTTCTACACTTTTATTTTGTTTTTCTTATGTTATCACCCAATAAACTCTTTCATTTGTCTTAGCTGATTTTTTAAAAAATTAGTAATAGTTTTTAGATGTCCCAATTTCCTGGTTTTGATATATGGGCCTCTTGAGCCCATTTATCACTTCGACATGTTCACTTGTGTTTAGAACACATTTAAGTTATGTCAACAACTCACATTGAATGTATATTATGACCATGTAGTTGGGCTATGAACGATACATCTAAACCCATGAAACTAAATCCACTTAACCAAGGAAAACTAGTTCTAGGCTTTAGTTTTAAAAAATTGGGTCAGGTTTAGGTTTAGACAACCATTCCTACCTTTGGTATGGATAGATTTGGGATTCTAAGTTTCACATTCCTGTCAAGTTCTTAATTTGGACAAATTGAGATCCAATTCACCGCTGAATTGGAATTGCAAAAATCTAAGTTATAGGAAATTAAAATTTCAACATGCTATAGGTTCAAATTGTGACACATTGATATTGATTTCATACCAAATGTAAGGATCATCCCGTGGATCAAATACTAATTGATCATTAGGAAAAATACTTAGAAAAAATCCAACAAAAAACTACCAAGCATAAAAAACTAAGACAAAAAATTCCAAATAAAATGATCCACATATAGATCAAAGTATGAGAAACCACCAAGAAAACATTGCAAATGATATATGAAATTATACTATTGAGATAAATAGTAGACATTTGTGGTAATTAACTAAAACCTATCTTTATATTTTTCATCAAAGGATTACAATATTTTCCATGATTATGAAACTATAGAAACATAGAAAGGCCAACCCAATTTACAACTCATGATCATAGAGACACACCAAGAGAAACTATGTAATAGATACACCATAAACTACCCACCCAATTTAGGAAAGTAAGAGTACATGGACACTCTAGTCTTAAACTATGTTATCTCTTGTTAAACCTTGATCATCACATCGTTTCCACTATGCCAGTATACCTATAATATGTGAATAACCATAGGGGTGAGACCCAATTCCAATGATATGTCATAGAATAAACTAGCATACTTATTGCTTATAGGCATTTGATAACCAAATTACTAAAGGTACATTAATCAATATTTCAATCTATACATATGTTATATGCATAAAGAACTTATTTTCTTCTCATGAATGTATACTCAACTAGTTAAAAAGGGCTATAATGTAAATAAAGCTGAGCCATAGACTCAACTGGATAGAGTAGGAAACATAATGATGCTTGCAATAAATAAAGGAATACAATTGCACCTCCATGTAATTCACCAATAAAACCAAAGGAGATATACTACACAATTGAGTTACATATTTTACTATGCCCTAAGTAGTCTAAGGCGCACCACTCAAGCTATTGGGAAATACATGAACATGGTATAGTAGTAGAAACAAAAAATTTATCCATCTGTATTCCCATAACAAAAAGATCGTGTCAACTACTATGGAATAGGAAAGATGGTTTTAACAAGTTATACCTAGTCCTAGAGCAATTCCAACATAAAAAATCTCTTCTTTGCAACTGCTAACAAGTCACTCTTGGATGGTAGCTGAGCAACTCCTGGTCTTCAACACAAACAACAAACAAGATAGATTCCACAATACTCATGTAGTTGGGCCACATATTGCAGGTTGCAGTTGCCTCCTAGTATCAGCCAAAGGACTCCTACCTCTATAGTAGTCCACACAGACCACCTAAAAATCATATCCTTCACCAAGAATGGATAGGAAGGAGTTGTCCCTCCCGTTGGTTTACTAGTCACCAACCTACTCTCCCATAACGACAACTATCAGTTGTTCTCTCCATTTAGCTATCCCTCCATGTCGGATAGGACTTTCCTGGGCTCTCTTGGTTACCACAACTAGAGAGGAAAACAATTGTCAAAGGAACTGATTCTCAGTTGTTTGTGTTGTGTTTTACTATGGGAAGCCCCTAGTACCCCTCTATTTATAGTAGAGGCCAGGGTCAAGGTTCCCAGTTGCTATCCGATATGGGATTAATGTGCGGGAGTGTAAAGGACCAAAAGTTCTTGAATTTTCACAACCTTCAACAGCCAAAATGGCTATTTTGCACACCCCAAATGATCATACGGTGCATGAAATGGTCGTCTCACACTGCCAAAAGGATGTTTTACAGTTCCCAATCTAAAATGAATTTGCCTATTTTGAATCCAATTAATATCTCATATTAATTTCCTTGTTCCTCAAGTAAAGAACAATCGAAACTATTCAAGTAACATCCTGAACCTTCTTTCAGCCCAACTGGGACATCTCACCTAAGCAAGACACCTGTCTTACTCACCTATACACACGTCTGGTTTGTTGAGTCGAGGCAGTCCCTTCAATCACATTGAACCGACTGGTTCAAGGGCAGATGTGATAACCTAGATTTCCACTCTCACTTATTAATTCACATCCAGAATCATTTGACTCTCTACTATGTTTCACAACCTCCATCACAACAAATTATATGGTTTGGAATCATTTTGTACTCATTTGTTGAAATGGAATTGGATAAATGTCACAATATACTTAATTTAATAAGTTGAGTGCATAATTATACTTGAAAGTGTTTTTTACAAATTTATTACCATCAAAAATATAATTCTAGACCCAATGTTTGTACATTAAAAGTATAGGAAATATGTTAACCAATGGAAAAAATTTCATGTCAATCGGAGTTACAGTTTGGGAGATATCCATTTTACAAGTTTGCTCAAGAACCACAATTTAAAACCTTGGTTTTGATATATTAATGTGCCACATCATCAGTCCGAGCAAGTTGCTCCCGACCAATCAAAACATTTCCTTTTCTAGCCATTGGTTTCCCATGTCAGTTTTCCCCTTTTCTTGTTATGACCAACCACAACCCTTGGATCTAATGGGCATGGATCTGGCCAAGATTTGATGACCACAGGCTCATCTTCCCTACCTGCTCCCATGGATGGGAGTAGGTGGCTGGAGAAAAAGCTCCACCACATGTATGGTCCTTTCCACACTTATAAATTGCCCCATTTCACCTCCATTCTTCCACTTTCTTCTTCCCCTTTCTTTTACACCCTTGGTTGTGCAATTTCATGCTCTATACCTCCCACACCACCTTCATCTTCAACCTCTGAAACTCTAGATCTAACCATGGCGGTGCCCTTGGGGAACTCCACTCTAGCCACTTTCTCCCTCCCTATGACCTTCTTCGTTCCACAACACCCTACCAAGTTCAGTCGGCTTATTTCTTTGGCCATCCGATCCTGTCTTCTCACCCACCAAAGTTGCTAGCAAGCATCATGGCTGCGCCACCGAGGTGCCCTTTTAAGCATCCCCTCTTCGGGCCGTGGGAACCAAACCTGAGGATTCTAGCGAGTTTGCATGGCCATGGAAAGACCAGGCGGCACCAGCTCAGGGCCATCCAAGCCCTCACCCTCTAGCAATGGGTCACTGGTCTAGAGTAGCTTCATGCAAGCATCAGGTGCAGCTGATCAGTGAACAATGTTCGGACGGTGAGGAGTCTACGTTTGGGAGCTTGTAGTGGGTGACATCCCACAATCGCCACCGATCACCCCTTCGGTGGTCCACAAGCGTTGGGGCCTTTTCTCTAGAAGGCGAGCAAGGTGGGCCTGGCGATGTGGGTTGTCCATGGCTACGAATGCGAAAGCCCACTAAGGACTGCAAGCCACCATGAGCCATGATGATGGCTGTTGCATTGAAATCAGAGGGTCCAGATTGACCTCAAAGAGGTAAAACTTCCAAAAATCATATCTTGGTGATTCTTTACCCAAATATGGACATATTATATGTCTTTTTGATAATAAAAACGAGCCCTATCTAGTAAAAATACTTCTAGCTTCTAAATTAGGTTTCTTTTCTACTGATATCCCAAAATACATGCTTTTGATGTATTTTTAAGATGATTATCCTAATTGAATGCATGATCTTAATCTTTTATGCCCCAAGACATGATTATAGCCTAATTTTAGTATCGTGAACATCCATATGTATAAATATTTGAAGTTTACCTATCCTTACACCCTTAAATGGTATCATGTTCCATATCTGACCTAAAATGGGCTTTTAATGCTATATACTACTTCTTTAATGCTTAACCTTGTGGAATGTTTCTCAAATCCCCATGTTGAACCTAACTCACATATGGGTCTTTGATGTCCAAGATGATCATGTGAAATCCTAAATCAGTAACCCTAAATGCCTTGTATCGCTAGGATGGTCTCAATAACCCTAAATGCCCTAATCTTAACTTGGAAATGTGTTCTAGTTGCATGTTGATGACTATGTCCCTAACCTTGCATGAATCTTACTCTAGTGATGATATATGCTAATTTAATACTTCAAATCAGTAGATTGATGACTTCTATGGCTCCAAGTATGACTTGATCTAGCTTATACTCTAATGGTTACAATCTTGTTTGATTATAACTCAATATGACTAGTTATGCCAAAGTTGATGCTTATGTTGACTAAACTTGCTCAAATCTCATGGTTGCTCTATTTAAGATCTTGAAGATCTAATAATACATCCCTAATCTATTTTTAATGTGTCGCTCTCAGTGCTAATGAACCCATGACATACTATATTTCTTCATAATGCTTATACATGATCTAGTTGAGTTTTTGAATTCAATAATGAATGATATGATACTAAGATCTAGGTAACACATCCAACCACCTTGATTATTATTAATTAGACATACTCTTGTGGATGTTAATCCAAATGTAGTGATTTGAAATGTCAGGATCCCTATGTTGACTCAATTATCAAGATCTAGTCAAACTTGCTATATATGCTCTTCTTAATCAAATGGTTAATCTTGTACTCACAAGGTACACTTACTCTCTTGACCCTACTGTGGTATTGTCTTGTTTGTATCTATGCTCGTATGAATGCTTGGCTAGTTAATTACTTGTTTGTGCTACTTGTTCCCTATAATTAGTACATTTGTTTTGATTGATATATGTTGAACAAACCTTGAACATAATTGAAATTGTCCATTATACAAACCTAGTGTACCTACCTATATTCTCGAGGTAAGGGTGCAAGGTTGGGTTCCTTACTTGAAATGTGAAGATAAGGCAGAACATGTCAATAAAAGGGTTGGCTAATCTTGAGCACCCTTACAAACCCTTCTAATGGGAAGTTGGTCAATGGCAATGATATGTTGTTGAGTATAATGGAAAATACAATAAAAACACACTTTGTATAAAAGATTATTTTTAAATGTTCACGCCTTGTTTCTACTTTTTTCTTATATGATTTTTCTAGACCAACAAATTTTATACTACTCATAAATTGTTTACATGCCTTTTCATAGCATACTTAATGCTTTGGCATTAATATATTATATTTAATGATTTTATAGTTGCCAAAGATCCACTGCACTCTGGACTCAGATGAAACATCAACGGGTATACTGGAATCTAGAAATGGGTACAAATATCTTACCTCGATGTTTAGTATCTTGTTATTTCTTATCTTGTTCTTGTTTGTGGTTTTATTCATGTATATGTTATGTGATCCATTCTAGGGATGGACTCCCTTGTACTCTCGCTTTGATTGTGTAGCCATTAGAAGTGTGGACTCAGGGTAACAAATGGTTCTGTGACAAATGATATCAGAACAATCACATATCCTCTATGTATGATTCATAACCCAATTTCACATACCCTAGAGAGTCTTATAGAATGTCATCTCTTCTTTAAGGACAACCCTAAGCCACCCACTAAATGACTAGTTAGCTTCTCATCTCCTGATGTGATTCTTCTACTCGCGATTATCAATCACATGATCTCTCGATTATGGGTAGCTTATTTATGGGAAAACTAGAATTTGAATAAAATTGACAATAGTTGAGTACGTTAATGATGTTGCCATGATCCGAACTTAATATGAAAACTAGATTATGACTAATGAAAGTACTCTTGTAGTTAAGTACTCAAGTATGGCCTCTCAGATCATGCTAACTCAACTTTACCAAATCTACACCACATGCTTTCTATGCTTGAGAAACAAATGATAGTGATCTTGATATGATGAGATAAGGAGGATTTGTACATTATACCTCATATGACCTGAATATTGTAAAATCTTGAAACGTGATTACTCTATTATGATCTTGATCTTGCAAAATCTTGAAATATGATTTCCCTATTATGAGCTTGATGTTTGACTCATGGTCTTGTGAAATATGATTTGATAGTTGATACTCGCCCTATTGGGACATGTTTGACGACTCGTGATTAATGTAGACTAATGTGCTAGCTTAGGGAAGTGGTTGAATCATGACTACCATAACTTCAGTCACATCTCTATTATGACTACCTATAAATTTTCATCTTGTTTATTATTTAAAGTTTGGAAAGGTTACCCCCTTTTCACACTATTTGTATTTCTTTACCTAAGTCCCTAACATGTCAAGTCTATGATCATATTGAAATTCTATCTTGGATCCAAATACAATGATGCTATTTAATTATGATGATGTTGATCTTAGTTAGTGGTTAAATTCCTAGAAGGACCTAGGTCAAGATCATTCATCAACCTTAAATACCATGATAATGGACTCGATATTAATATCTCAAAATGTTTCTCGTATCTCAAATGCTGCTCAAAATGTTGATTGGTTGTGGCTCGATTGGTGCATATGCATGAATGATCACCCTAAGGTTTAATTAGGGATCTTAAACCTAACTTCAAGTGTTTGGACCTATCACTTTGATGTCCAAACTGACTCTCAATATTGATGTATGAAATCTGGACTCATGATCATTGATCTCGGTTCTGATTCTACTCTTACGATCACCCTATTTGGATCTTGAGATCAACCGCGATATATGATTGATGACTTTCGTGTTCCTAAATCTAATTTTTTTGAAATTATGACTATGATGATTAACTCAATATATGACTTAAGGGTGATCTCCATGTGGACTAGGGTGGGAACTTCCATTTCATTTTGAGCATGAAATTACAATGTATGTCTTGAATTGTGGAAATATGAATTCTAAATCATGGATGTATAACCCCACCTAGGCCAATCTAGAATCAGGAACCCTAAATTTTGGGAATGAAAGTCATACCTTACTCTTGAGCCCTATTTGTTTGATGTAAAATGTGATCTCTCCAAATTTGGGTTCTATGAGATAAACTCTCAAAATCTGTGACTCATGTATAATACACCATAATTGATGATTTATATGAACATCACGATGTTAAATTATTCGATGCTAGAATGAGATGGATAATGTAAGTAGTGATATCACCTTATGAGGGTACTATGACAATTTTCATGTTGAATGGAAAGACTCAATCTCGATTGTTGACTTGTTTTAATTTTGGGGACAAAATTCCTTTTAAGGTGGGGAGGATGTGATAACCTAGATTTCCACTCTCACTTTATTAATGAACATCTTGAATCATTTGACTATCTACTATGTTTCACAACATCCCTCACAACAAAATATATGATTTGGAATCATTTGGTACTCATTTGTTGAAACAAAATTGGATAAATGTCACAATATACTTATTATAATAAGTTGAGTGCATAATTATACTTGAAAGTGTTTTTCCCAAATTTATTTCCCCCAAAATTGTAATTCTAGACCCAAACTTTGTACATCAAAATTATAAAAAAATTTGTGAACGAATGGCAAAAATTTCATGTCAATCGGAGTTACGGTTTGGGAGATATGCATTTTACAAGTTTGCTCAAGAAACACGATTTAAAACATTGGTTTTGATATATTAATGTGCCTTGTCATCAATCTGAGAAAGTTGCTCCCGACCAATCAAAACATTTCCTTTTCTAGCCACAGATTGCCCATGAAACTATCCCCTTTTCTTGTTATGACCAACCACAACCCTTGGATCTGATGGGCGTGGATCTGACCAAGATCCGACAGCCACAAGCTCATCTTCCCTACTTGCTCCCATGGATGAGAGTAGGTGGCTGGAGAAAAAGCTCCACAACATGTATGTTCCTTTCCGCACCTATAAATTGGCCCATTTCACCTCCATTCTTCTTCCCCTTTCTTTTACACCCTCGGTTGTGCAATCTCGTGCTCTATAGCTCCCACACCACCTTCATCTTCAACCTTTGAAACCTGAGATCTACCCATGACGACGCCCTTGGGGAACTCCACTCTAGCCACATTCTCCCTCCCTCTGACCTTCTTCAGATCTACAACACCCTACCAGGGTTAGAAGACTTGTTTCTTGGGCCATTCGATCCTATCTTCTTGCCCTTTTGGTCCTCCCCTCTTTGGATAGTGGGGACCAAACTTGAGGATTCCAACAAGTTCGCATGGCCAAGGCAAGACCAGGCGGCACCAGCTCGGGGCTATCCAGGCCCTCACCCTCCAAAAATGGGTCACCGGTGATCCTGCTGCTAGAGCAACTTCACACAAGCATCAGGCGCAGTTGATCAGCGAACAATGTTTCGGAGGTGAGGAGTCCGTGTTTGGGAGCTAGTAGTGGGTGGCGTCCCACAATCACCATTGATCACCGCTTTGGTAGTCCGCAACCGCTGGGGCCGTTGCTCCAGAAGAAAAGCAAGATGGGCCTGACACAGTGGGCCATGTGTGACCGTGAGTGTGAAAGCTCACTAAGGACTGCAAGCCACCCAGGTGCCATGATGATGGCTGTTGATGGAAATTAGATGGTCCAGATTGACCTCAAAGAGGTAAAACTTCCAAAATTCGTATCTTGGTGATTTTTTCTTCCAAATATGGACATATTATATGTCTTTTTGACCATAAAAATGAGCCCTATCTAATAAAAATACTTCCAGCTTCTAAATCTGGTTTCTCTTCTACTGATATCCCAAAATACATGCTTTTGATGTCTTTTTAAGATGAATATCCTAATTGAATGCATGATCTTAATCTTTCATGCCCCAAGACATGACTATATCCTAATTTCATTATCATGAAATTCCATATGTATAAATATTTGAAGTTTACCTATCCTTACACCGTTAAATGGTCTCATGTTGTATATATGACCTAAAATAGGATTTCAATGCTAAATACTACTTCTTTAATGCTTAACCTTGTGGAATGTTTCTCAAATTCCCATGTTGAACCTAACTCACATATGGGTCTTTTATGTCTAAGATGATCATGTGAACTCCTAAATCAGTAACCCCAAATGACTTGTATCCCTATATGTCTTGTGGAATATTCTTATTCACTTATGTACTAAAAGCTCTAATCTTAACTTGAAAATGTGTTCTAGTTCCATGTTTATGACTATGTCCCTAACCTTGCACGAATCTTACTCTAGTGATGATATGTGCTACTTTAATACTTCAAATCAGTAGATTGATGACTTCTATGGCTCCAAGTATGACTTGATCTAACTTATACTCTAATGGTTACAATCATTTTTTATTATAGATCAATATGACTAGTTATGCCAATGTTGATGCTTATGTTGACTAAACTTGTTCAAATCTTATGGTTGCTCTATTTAATATCTTAGAGCTCTAATAATACATCATAGATCTAGTTGTGATGTGTCACTCTAAGTGCTAATGAACCCATGACATATTATGTTTCTTCATAATGCATATGCATTACCTTGTTGAGTTTTTGAAATCAATAATGAATGATATGATACTAAGATCTAGGTGACACATCCAACCACCTTGATTATGATTAATAAGACATACTCTTGGTGATGTTAATCCAATTATACTCATTTGAGTAGTCAGGATCCATATGTTGACTCAATTATCAAGATCTAGTCAAACTTGCTATATATGATTTTCTTAATCAAATGGTTAGTCTTGTACTGTACTCACAAAGTACACTTACTCTCTTGACCCAACTATGGTATTGTCTTGTTTGTATGTATGCTCATATGAATGCTTGGCTAGTTAATTACTTGTTTGAGCTACTTGTTCCCTATGATTAGTACATTCATTTTTATTGATATATGTTGAACAAACCTCAAACATAATTGATCTTGTCCATTATACAAACCTCGTGTACCTGCCTATATTCTCGGGGTAAGGGCACAAGGTTGGGTGCCTTACTTGAGATGTCAAGATAAGGCGGACCATGGCAATAAAAGGGTTGGCTAATCTTGAGCACCCTTAGAGACCCTTCCAATGGGAAGTTGGTCAATGGTAATGATATGTTGTTGAGTATAATGGAAAATACACTTAAACACACTTTGTATAAAAGATTGTTGTTAAATGTTTACTCCTTGATTCTACTTCTTTCTAATATGATGTTTCTAGCCAAGCAATTTTTAGACTACTCATAAATTGTTTACATGCCTTTTGATCGCATACTTAATGCTCTAGCATTAATATGTTTTGTTTAATACTTTTATAGTTGCGAAAGATCTGCTGCACTCTGGACTCAGATGAAACATCAACGTGTATACTTGAATCTAGAAATGGGTACAAATATCTTACCTCCATGTTTAGTATCTTGTTATTTCTTATCTTGTTCTTGTCTATGGTTTTATTCATGCATATGTTATGTGATCCATTCTAGGGACGGACGCCCTGGTCCACTCACCCTTGGCTATGTATCCATTAGGAGCGTGGACTTAGGGTAACAAATGGTTATGTGATGACAGAACTAAGCCAAATTGATATGTGATCAACTTGACCCCCAAATGACCATCTCAACTACTTGAGACACCTGTATGGCTGCTCAAACAACCATTTCACCTAGTGAGATGGTCATTTGGCAGACATGATCAGCCAATCAAGCAATCAATTGTGTGAATTGAATATCTAAACATTTTAGTAATCAATCTAGTTGTCGTTAAAGATCAAACTCCTCTTATAAATGAGTTCCTATGTGTGTGACCCAATAGGTCCCATGTCACATTGGTAGTGAATGTCGATAACTAGCTTATGACATCACAAGCAAAGAGTGGTGCCTAGTCGTACATCAATGCTACTAAAGAGAAATGGAAAGTTGGGGAACAACTTCAACCTACAATCTATGTAAGGTGTTGTAGTGATTGTATAATTCCTTTGTCTCTCATATCCAGGATGAACTTGAGGCATGATTGGTCATCCTCTCAATGTTTAATCCATGTTTCTTGAACCAAGAGAAAAAATGTCTGAGATAATGTAACTTTAATATCATATATTGATTCACATGTGCATGCACATGTGTTTCTCATCCTCGCTTATTAAATGGCCAGGATATCATACTCCAGTTGGAGGGACAAATCCCATATCTATCACTCAGAGTATCTCCCCATGTGTCAAAGTCACTCAATCATCCTCGTTATAGCAACCCATGCTTCAGGACTGCATTTGATGATGTCAAAGCATGCCCAACGACATGTGACAAGTGCTTATCTTTCTTCATTTGTGTCTCAGTTGTCCTCAACATGCCCAAAAACTCTATCAATGGCTTGTCAAAGTCATTCATGTTGTATTTCATAACAAATTGACTATATGACTCTGACAGAGACTGTAGAATCATATCAGTGGCAAACTCTTGACTCAAGGGGAATATCAATCTAGCTAGGTTCTCCACATACTCAATGAGCTTGAGTACATGAGGACCTACTGGATCTCCTTCTGTCATGCTGGACTTGAACAATGCCATGGAGATGTCATATCTCTCCTATCTTGCTTGATCTTGGTACATGTTCTTGAGATGTGTGACCATCTCAATTACCCCCATATTCTTATGCTTCCTTTTCAACTCATAGTTCATGGAACATAGAATCAAACACTTGACATCCACAACATCCTTAGTATTCTTCTTATAAGCATCCTTGTCAGCTCTTGGAGCATTTTGAGTAGGTTCTTCTGGTTCTGGTGTCTGCATGACATAGGGCTTGCGCTCCTGCGTGAGAAAAATTCTCAGTGTCATGAACCAATCATGGAAGTTATTTCCAACAAGTTTGTCCTTCTCAAGGACCGATTTTAGAGAAAAGTGATTGTTTGTTGTTTCCATTTGGTTATACAAATAGAATTTGCAATTTTATCAAAAAACTCAACCGTTTGATTTGATTTGTTTGATTTGATTAAAATTTGGGCGATAGCTATTAAGTCTTTTATTAATTATCATTCTCATTAAATTTATTCAAAATGATAACCCTCAAGTATCAATTCATAAAATTTCAGTAAATCAATTTTCTAATGATCCAAGATCCAAAATTATTCAATTTTTACTCAGCCTACACCAACGTCCATATTCAATCATTAAGGTAGGAAATCATGCTAATTACATCATATGTAATTCTTGGATAGATTATATGCTCAACACCTTTCCATGATCATCAACATGCCTCTGGACTTGGGCTCTCCAAGTCACCAGTTAAGCCTAACCCAATAGACAATACGATAGATACACACCATGCTTTATGCAAATCTACATATTTACCATCACACTTCCACGAGATAGATGACACACCCTGCTTTGTGCAAATTTATGCTTGGTCAATCAAGCTTTTCTTGTGTATCTCTTTTGGAAAGCATCTAAGACTTAATATGTTTGACTTGAGGGATTATATATATCATATATAGACATATATTGTATCCAATCATAACATATATAGTACACATCATACATGATATATTCCCATAATGTAAACATGCAATATAAAGAAAAGTATAGTTATGGCCATGTCTACATGTAATTCCTTGGAGCCACAAGGAATTACTACCACCTAGGTCAATCCTCACATCACATGTATGATCCTACAATTGATGTAGATTTGTGCTCGCCAATCGGGGTAGATTGGTTCAACCCTTAAACCAGTCATCTTGACTCTTGGCTGATCAGTTGGTCCTCTTGTCCAACAAATGTTTGAATTCCTTCCAAACGGTTGGTTGAGCCTTCAAGGATGGTCTCCTGGCTTCCTATCCAATCGATATTCGGACTCCTTCCAAATGGTCAGTTGGCTACACCAGACGGTCATATGGTTACATCATCCTATCCTCCATGGTCCTCCAGATGGTCGGCTCATCTCACGAACTGTTCGTTTCAATCGGCGATGAACATCTTCAACATTGTTGCTAGAAAAGAAACTATCCTAGTGCTACTTTATTACATTGAATACGAGAAACCTCAAGTTACATTTGAGGGGAGAAAAGGTAGGAAAGAATTAACTTTACATTGGGAAGAAGGAAGTAGAGGCATGGTACACAGACCGAGATAAATGGGAACCAAACCATCCAACTACACACAGATAAAGGATATTGGCCATAACCATGCTACACATTCACCATAAAAATCACTTTTAGGGAGACGCGTGTAAATTGGATATATCACACACAAACACACACACACACACACACACACACACACACACACATATATATATATATATATATATATATATATATATATATAAACACACACACCCACACACACACACACAGATATATATATATATATATATATATATATATATATATATATATATATATATATATATATATCTATGTATAAGCTATAAAAAATGACCATATTGATTATACTAAAATGTAGTAAATTGACGTGGCTATGATACCAATGTTGGGAAATACGGGTACATGGTATAGCAGTAGAAACAAAAAATTTATCTATCTATACAACAAGATCGTGTCAAGTACTATGAAATAGAAAGGATAATTTTAGTGAGTTATACTTGGTCCTAGAGAAAGTCCAGTGAAAAAACTTACATGTTTGCAACTGTTGACAAGTTTCTCTTGGACGGCGGCTGAGCAGCTCCTGGTCTTCAACACAAACAACAAACAAGATAGCTTCTGTAGCGCTCCTATGGTCGGGCCACAAACTGTAGGCTATAGTTGTCCTCCTAGCAGCAATAAAAGGACTCTTGTCTCTAGATTAGTCCACACAGACCAACTAGAACTCCTATCGTTCACCAAGAATGAACAGGAAGAAGTTGTGCCTCCCGTTGGTGTACTAGTCACTGAGATGCTCTCCCACAACGACAACTATCAATTGTTCTCTCTCTTTGGCTATTCATCCCTGTCAGGTAGGACTTTCCTGGGCTCTCTTGGTTACCACAATTAGAGAGGACAAGAGTTGTCAGAAGAATTGATTATCAGTTGTTTGTGTTGTGTTGTACTCTGGAAAGCCCCCAGTACTTCTATATTTATAGTAGAGGCTAGGGTCAAGGTTCCCAATAAAAGCTGAAATGACCATTTTGCACACCCAGACGGTCAACTAGTATGTGAGACATTCATCTTACACCGCTAAATGGTCATTTACTAGTAACCAATTTGAAATGAATTTGGCTATTTCGAATCCAATTAATATCTCATATTAATTTCCTTGTTTCTCAAGTAAAGAACAATTGAAACTATTCAGGAAGCATCCTTTGACCCAACCAGGCCATCTCACCTAAGAGAAATGTCCATCTCACCTAAGCGAGATGCCCATCTCACTCGCCCAATAGCTGTCTGGTGAGTTGAGTTGAGCTGGTCGGTTCAAGGGCAGAACTAAGTCAAATCGATCTTTAATGAACTTGACCCCTGATAACACCATATGTTGTGATATTTATGGCCCATATTTCATTGTCAAAACTGCCCTTTTAAACTGATTTCCTCCCCTTTTTGTCATGTTTCAGAATAAACAGGCCACACTACGCTCTTAACTCAATTTTATCATCTTTTGTAGAGTTTTCCTTGCTTTTCCACTCAAAAATCAGCAAAAGGACCGTCCCGGCCCAGTAACGTGTTTTACCTGCATTGGCCCTCCTACCATTCGTCCGACACACTCACTACCCATCATACATTAGCCCGATACAAATGTTGCGCGACACGGGTGTGCCCCACAAGAAGACTCTGACGGGCGATACACCGCTTACCCGACAGGGAGCTGAACCCTCCACGACTACTCTCCCAATGAAGCATGTCACGCGATACAAGCCACCCATCGACAGGCGCCCACCCGTCACGATACCCGACACACTTGCTGCCTAACACCCGCTGTGCCAGGCAACACGCACGTCGAGCATCCCTGAAGCCACGCTAATAGAGCCGATGGAGGACACGTGGCGCCCGGAGAACCGCAACATCTTCCAACCGCTGCCTATAAATAGCAGCTACATGACCTCGATGGGATGGGTCAGAATCTTACGAAAGCTAACTTTGGAAAGCTCCTGGAGCTAGCTTGTCGCGTCCCAGAGGCGTACCGAGCGATACTTGGTGAGCACTTCCCCGACTCGAGAGGGTGGGAATGGTTCACTTAGAATCCGCCCCAGCCACCGCAGCAGCCCAATATCGACCAAAGAAGCCACCCGATTCGAGGAACCCGATACCCTAAGTGACCTCTAGCCCGACACGATACCGAGCCCGATACGAATCACTTGTCACGGTGTGTCGCCTGAGAGGGTGGCATCCCGACACGACCGTATCGGGCATGAGCGCTTTGATCGATACGTCTGCCCGTCAGGGCATATCGCCCGACAGGGGATGCCGCCTGACATAGGCATATCAGGAAGAGCTCCCGTCTGGTATCGGACTAGAGGAACCTTAGGGATCTGCTGCTGCTAGTCTCTCTCCTAAATCAAGGAGGCAATACTTATCTTCCCTTTTTCAATCATTTACTTTCTTTATTTACGCAATGTCATCAAACCCTTTTATCTAATGCTTATGCTGATGGAATAAGAGGAGTTTTAAATGTCTATTGCTCTATGCTTTGTCCCGTTTTTTGGATGGATAGCTTGCTTAGCATCTGAACTCTAGGTTGAACGTTTGGATCATGTTTTGACTAGCAATAGAATCATATTTCCCATTGCAACTCCCTCGAGAGAGGTGTTGCAGCTCTAGTGTTTGGTCCAATCAGGGAGTACGAGAGTACCCAGGATCGGAGTTGCTTCAATTACCTTTCCACTCTAACCCAGTCCATCAACCTTGAGAGAGGGTGTTGGTGCTTAGTTAGAGGTACCCTCTTTAAGAGAAGGGGTACTGGATGTTTCCTGTTTCCGCTTGTTATGCCGAAGTTTTTCTCTTTTGTTCCTTACTTGGGCAATTGCGTTATCTCCTCTGGTTCCGTTGCGCAAACCCCTAAAAACTGATAAATGCCAAAACATTAATTTTCCTTGTAACTCCAGTTGGAGATAGTTTTCTTTTATTTTATCGATCTTCGCCTATTGTTCTGTTTGGGAACTTTATCCTCATCTTGCTTTTACCGGAGTGTAATGTGTCGATTCCATGTTCTTAGCACTATCACCCTTGTCCCTGTGGTTCGATCCCGAACGTTACTTCGGACCCCGTCATCGTTGCGGGGTCCTAAGAGTCGGGTAATTTAAAAGTCCGACTACTTCAAATCCACTCCTTTTGGACGTGCGATTTAGGCCTGTCAACTTTTTGGCACCGTTGTCGGGGACAAGGCAAAGCGGTACTGTTAATGAACCTGAATCCACTAACTACACTCCCGTGCCTCAAGCTTAGTAATAAGCTTGACACCACTGTTTCCTTTTTGCCTTCTAACCTGAAATGAGTATAGAGTAGTTCATTTTATTATTAAATACAAGTTTTCTAACTTGATTATACGTTCTATTCAGGTACTCAGGAAAGAAGCATTCTGCTCAGTTGAGCACCAACACCGCTAGTCATGCGACCTCACGTCGAACCACCTCTTTCTGAGGATGAGTGAAACGCTAGAGTTGGACAACACTCACCTTCGCGTGGGGACAATGACCGTTATAATGGTGATCATCAACATGAAGAACCTGAAACAGAACAATTTGAGGATGATCATCGTCACGAGAGACGTCGTCATCACCGAAGACGCAGAAGAAATCAACATAATCAGGAGCAGAACCATGGGGATAGTGACAATGAAGATTCTAATGAAGAAGAAAAGACCCTCAGAGAGTTGGCTGCCACAAAGGCCAATAACTCAAGATGTCCTGTTGTCATCCCAAGGTTCAATGCAACAAACTTTGAGCTGAAACCATATGTCATATCTATGATCCAGAACAAGAGTTTCTGAGGGAATTCAAAGAACGATAACCCTTACCATCATCTTGACGCTTTTAAGAATATCTGTGATACCATTAAAATGCGGGGAGTTCCACAAGAAGTCATTTACTGCAAGAGCTTCATATTTTCTTTAGAGGACAAGGCCCTATCCTGGTACCTCGGGCTACCGCATCAAGCTCTGAACGGATGGAATGCGCTGGCGGATGCTTTTGTGAACAAGTTTTACCCTACAAAGAAAACTGTCAGGAATAGGCAGAGGATCACGTCATTCATGAAGAAGCTGAATGATAATCTTCATGAAGCTTGGGAACGGTATCAGGAGTATCAGAGGGACTACCCTCATCACAACTACAAGAAGGGCTTCCTGATAACCACCTTCTACAATGGTCTGACCCCTGAAGAAAGGGTATCGCTGAATGTAGCTGCATGAAGCGACTTTCTGGGGAAGAAGCCCAGTAGATCCAAAAAGATCATCGAAAACATGGCTGAGCTACAGGCCGGTACCGACTATGACAAGTCTGATAGAGGACATGTTAAAAAGGCCGCTAATGAAGGATCTTTGGTCGAATCCAAAGCTTTTGAAGCTATCACCACTCAAATCCAGAAGATAGCCACTAATGTCAGACAATTGAAAGAATCAGGTGGAAAAGGGAAGAAACAGGTTGAGAAAGTTATGAAATGTGTCACATGTGGTGAAGGTGGACACGAGATTGATAACTGCATTTACACCCGACCCGACAAGTCAAGTGAAAGTGAATCTGAAGAAGAGGAAGTTAAGAATGTCTCTTTTGTCAACTTCAAGAGACCGAATCACCCTGGGTTTAACTATGGGAACAAGGATGCGGCTAAAACTCACATCAGCTGAATAATCCACCCAAGGAACCGCAAGGTTTTAAGAAAAGGGGCAGACAAGGTCAGTTCACCAGAACTACCAATTTCCAATCAAACAAGACAAACTTTCAAGGGCAAGGAAAGTACCAAAACTGCCAAATAGCTAACCCTAGTCAAGGCCAGGGTCAAGCTAAGGAGCAGAGTCAAGAAAAGAACTCGAATCAACCGGACTTGGTGGGCCAATTGTTCAATTTTGTAAAAAGGCAAGATACTATTAACAACCAGCTGGCACAAAGCGCGCTGTCCAATTCAGGGGTTCTGAATACGATGCAGGTTCAGATGGCAGATATGCAGATGCACCAACACCAAATAGATCAACAGCTGGCCCAGATGGCCAAGTTAATAAAGAATCCCTCGGGTAAGATACCCTCCAACACTGAATCTGCTAAAATGGTAGTGCTAAGATCAGGGAAGATAGTAGAACGCCCTGAAACGGCCGGACCCGAGGAACTTGAACCAAAGACTGCGGTAGAGAACCCAGCAGAGGTAGAGAATCAACAAGCTCATGTCAGGGAGCTTGAAACAAGATCTATGGAGGACTTGTTTGGTAAAAGAAGTCCTTACTCTCCAAAGTTGCCTTTCCCTCACAAACTCATAAAGTCACATCTTAAAAAGCGTTATGAGAGGTTTATGGAGTCAGTAAAGAAGCTTCACCTCGAAGTACCTTTTCTGGATTCTTTAGAGGAAATGTTGACTTACGCAAAGTTTTTCAAGGATTTGATCACCAAGAAGAGAAGAGGAGGAAGAATCGAGACAGTGCACCTCACTAGTATGTCTTCTGCCTTCGTGAAGACTGATTTACCTACCAAGAAGAAGGATCCAGGAGCCTTCACCATTCCTTTTGTTGTTGGAGATAATATCGAGCGGAAAGGTCTTGCTGATTTAGGGGCTAGCATCAGCCTTATTCCCCTAAGCCTCGCGCAACGTTTGGGTTTGACTGATATGGTCAAGACCAACATGAGGATTGAATTGGCAGACCATTCTTTCAAAAGCCCTGTAGGAGTTGTATAGGATGTTCCGATCCATGTAGGAAGGTGCTTCATTCCTTGCGATATTGTGATCATTGACACTGTGGAGGACCTTAACTGTCCTATCATCTTTGGACTCCCTTTCTTGGCTACGGGAAGAGCGTTGATTGATGTTGTCAAAGGAATCATCACTCTGAGGGTCGGAAATGACCACTTAGATTTCAAAGTAAAGGATGCTATGAAAGGGCCATCCCTACTAGAATCTGCTTACTTTGTAGAAAGCTACAATCAATTTTGTGAAGAAGTAGAGGAAGATATCGCAATGGTAGACCCGCTTGTGAGAGAATTGAGCAATCAAGACTCTAATTATGAAGATCTTGAGGTTGTCGAGATCCTCGATTATCTAAATCGACTTGATGAAGATCTAAGCGACGAGGAGGAGGTAATATAAACAGTTAAGTTTGCTTCTCTAGAGGAGACACCAGAAGAAAAGGCACCTAAGGCTAAGCCAGAGATGAAACAGCTGCCTGAAGGTTTAAAGTATGAATTTGTAGATCAAGAAGGGAGAAATCCAGTCGTCGTTAATGCCTGTCTGACAAAGGAACAATTGGAAAGGCTTCTCGAGGAGTTGAGGCTCCATCGGCAGGCCATAGGATATTCGGTAGAGGATATCAAAGGTCTTAGCCCTGTGCTATGCATGCATCACATTAATTTGGAAGAATCTGCTAAACCTCTGGCTCAACCCCAGAGAAAGTTGAACCAGATGCTTAAAGAAGTTGTGAAGAAAGAAGTGATCAAACTGAGGGATGCAGGAATTATTTACCCAATTAGCGACAGTAACTGGGTAAGTCCCATCCATGTGGTACCGAAGAAAGGAGGCATAACAGTTGTGGAAGGAGACAAAGGTGATGAGGTGGCGGTCCGGACCGTCACCGGATGGAGGATGTGCATAGACTACTGAAAATTGAACCAAGCCACAAAAAAAGATCATTATCCGCTTCCTTTCATTGATCAAGTTCTGGAGAGATTAGCACATCACGATTATTTCTGCTTTTTGGATGGTTTTTCTAGGTTTTATCAAGTCCCTATCTTACCAGAAGACCAAGAGAAAACCACTTTTACTTGTCACTATGGTACTTATGCCTTCCGAAGAATGCCATTCGGATTGTACAACGCCCCAACAACGTTCCAGCGTTGCATGATCTCGATGTTTTCAGATTTTTTAGAAGACATCGTGGAAGTTTTCATGGATGATTTTTCTGTCTATGGGAAGGACTTTGATATTTGTCTAAAAAATTTATCTTTGATCTTGCAATGTTGTAAAGAGATGAATTTGGTCCTCAACTGGGAAAAGTGCCACTTCATGGTACGAGAAGGCATAGTTCTAGGGCATAAAATCTCGAGGAGAGGTATCATGGTAGATGTGAGCAAGGTTGAAGCTATATCTAAACTTCCTCCACCGAAGTCTGTAACTGGAGTGTGGAGTTTTCTCGGGCATGCCGGTTATTATCGAAGATTCATAAAAGACTTCTCGAAGATCTCGAAACCGCTGTCAAGTCTTCTGGTTAAGGATGTTAAATTAGATTTCTCTAACGATTGTCTAAATGCTTTTCAGGCCTTAAAAGATGCACTTGTTTCACCACCTATCCTTCAAGCTCTGGATTGGGAGCTACCTTTCGAGCTTATGTGCAATGCAAGTGACTATGATGTGGGAGTAGTCTTGGGACAAAAGAAGGACAAAAGGCACCATGTTATTTGCTATGCCAGTCGTACTCTGGATGAAGCTTAGGTAAATTACACGACTATAGAGAAGGAAATGCTTGTGATTGTTTTTTCTTTTGACAAGTTCAGATCTTATCTTATCGAAACAAAAGTAACGGTCTACATCGACCATGGGGTGATATAGTATCTTATGTATAAAAAGGACACCAAGCCCAGGCTGTTAAGGTGGGTTTTGCTACTCTAGGAGTTCGATCATGAAATCATTGATAAGAAGGGTGTGGAAAATGTAGTCGCCGACCACTTATCAATGATTATAGTCGAAGACATGAAGGAGCCTCCTATCAATGATAACTATGCTGAGGAGGCCTTGCTAATGGTAGAAACTAAAGATGAGAATTTGCCATGGTTTGCAGATATTTGTAATTATCTTGCCTGCGGGGAGTTACCTCCTGATATAACATACAATCAAAAGAAGAAACTCTTTTCAGATGTAAAGAATTACTATTGGGATGATCCCCTTGTCTTTAGAAGATGCGCAGATAACCTGTATAGGAGGTGTATTCCTGAAGAAGAAGTGCCAAACATTCTGAAAGAATGCCATGCCTCACCATATGGAGGGCACCTGGGAAGCAAAAGGACCGCCGAAAGGTGCTGCAATCAGGGTTTTACTGGCCCTCGTTGTTCAAGGATGCTGCAAATTATTTAAAAATTTGTAAAGAATGCCAATCGATAAGAAACATTGGAAGAAGAAATGAGATGCCTATGGCCAATTGGGTCGAAGTTGAGATTTTTGATGTATGGGGAATAGACTACATGGGTCCCTTTCCCCCATCAAAAGGATATCAATACATTTTAGTCACAGTGGATTATGTGTCTAAATGGGTGGAAGTTGTTGCCACTCAAACTTGCAACTCCAAATCAGTGATCAAGTTGTTTGAGAAAACTATCTTCCCTCGCTTCGGAGTACCTCATATTGTGATAAGCGATGGTGGATCGCATTTCGGGGAAAAATAGTTTGAAGCACTCCTGCGGAAGTATGGGGCTAAACACAAGGTTGCTACGCCCTAACACCCTCAAACTTCTGGGCAGGTGGAGGTTTCGAATAGACAGATTAAGAAAATTTTAGAGAAGACTGTCAGCCGCACGCGGAAGGATTGGTCAATGAATCTTGATGATGCCCTTTGGGCCAACAGAACTGCATACAAAACACCCATTGGAACCACCCCTTACAAATTGATTTATGGGAAATCATGTCATCTACCCTTAGAGCTTGAACACAAGGCTCTTTGGGCGATTAAGTTCCTGAATATGGATCTGGAGAAGGCAGGGGAGGAAAGAAATCTACAGTTACAGGAACTTGAAGAGCTAAGAATACATGCCTATGAGAATGCAAGGATCTATAAGCAGAGGACCAAGGTGTGTCATGATGCCCACCTAAGGAAAAAGGATGTGAGCGAAGGTGACAAGGTTTTATTATTTAAATCCTCTATTCGTCTTTTTCTAGGTAAGCTACAAATAAGGTGGTCTGGACCCTTCACCGTAGCAAAGATATATCCATCAGGAATGATGGAGCTGTATGATAAAGACGATCCAACCAAAGTTTTTCCAGTGAATGGGCACATAGTAAAAAGGTACTATGAAGATGAAGCGTTCGTAAGAAGGTCAGAGATAAGTTTGCAAGATGTGGAAACAACTGAAGGCGCCAAGTGAAGGATCTAAAGCTAACGAGTTGACGATGCTAACTACAACGCTCCTCGGGAGGCAGCCTGAGTTTTACTTTTCTTAGAATAGGACGTTATTTCCTTTTATGCAAGAAAAACATTATGAACATTAAGATTGTAATAAGGCCCGAGTAAGTGCATGCGCCACATGCTTAGACTCTTCAGTTTTATGGGCCACCGCTCGGTTTTATAAGCTTTGATGAGTAATACTATCAAGGCTAAGAGCTTCACCCTAGGCCAATGATGTTTTACTCATCAATTGCTTTCTCTTTGATTTCAATTTTCCATCATATATCTTGTTTGAAGCGCTTGTATCGGGCAAGGATGCATTGATCCCTGACCGATATCGGGAAAAGAACCCGGGCACAATGACAGACACACCCAGACGGGCTTGTGTATTGAGTGTCACACCTTAGCAATAAGCCATGTCGGACAACACACTGAGCAGCGAGCAACCGTGTCAGGCAGCATGTGTAATAACCCTTGATTTGATGGACATGACTGATTTTACTGCTCGTCTTGGGAATGATTTGTCTCCTCGGCCGACACGTGCCCCTGTTTTACCCGTTTTACCCTCGACCTGGCATGGTATATATAGTAGCTGAGGTTTAACTGTGTCGGGCACTGAGATTTACTCCTCACCTACTTCTGTATCGTGCTGTACTTTTCTCCCTTTGCTTGTGTATCGGCTAGCATAGTTTCTGCCCCCGTATCGCGCGACTTCCTTCATAAAACAAAGGTATAACCCGACAGTTGTATCCTTTGACTTGCCCGACACGACCCTCATGTCGTGCGTTTCGTATCAGACTTACATGTTTAGTTGATTTCTTTGTATCGCCCGAACACATTTGTGTCAGCTGATAAACTTTCGACTGTGTCGTGTGACACATCTCTGACGTGCGCCTGCCCGATAACCTTATATCGGGCAATACCCATTCCGCCCAGTCTTATACCGCCTCGCATGTTTCTTATGCCAAGTGACACCTTTTCTTTCGACATGACCATATTGGGCGCTTCATATCGCGTCACTTTGATTTACCAAGCACAAAGCAAGTAGTTTAGTATCACGCGGGACACCTTGTACTCTAGATATATCAGGCGCAGGACCTTAGTTCTTTTGTATCGCGCGATACAAATCCGGTTTTTCTATTGTTTGACAGTGTCGCATGACGCTCCTTTATTTTTTCAAGATATCGTACCAGTCGTTGCACGATAACCTTAAGGCAATATGGGTTCAACCGCGTTCTGACCGACACAGGCGTATTGACCAGTTTGGTTACGAAGGTGTTTTAACTTGTATCATATCAGGCAACACTGATAGGATGATACTGAGTTTGCTGGACGATACGTGTATCGTGCGATGTGTCCATCCTAGCACGTATCGGGCAAATTTGTATATCAATTGGGGAAACCTAAGTGTTAAAAGCATGACCGATATTGATTTGTATCTATTGAGTTTTACTGATTGTAATCAAAGTAATTTTTCAATATCACCAAACCGTTATTGGGCGACACAACTCAACCGCCCGACATCGGACAAGGTGAATCATTTAGCAAAATTAACAATTACTAACTTTAGTTTGATAAATTACTAACTTTAGTTTGATAAATTACAGAAAAATGGCCCGCACCAAGCAAACCGTCATCCAAGTTGACGAAAACGGTCATAGGATCAACATCGAGGCCACAACAGAAGCTACGATAGTCGGTCAGAAACGTCCAAACCCTGAAGCAGTTGGGCCATCCACGGCCGAAAAGAGACCAATGACGGAAGAAGTAACGGCCCCAACAACAAATTCAACTGTGACAGTAGAATCTTTATATCAACCACCAGACAGGTTCGTGCCCATAGACAATGAGAACAGGCGTCGATACTCAGAAATGGCAACAAAAATCTACAGGCCGAGCAGATTCTGCCACCAGTCGTCCTTCCTTCAGCTAGGCATTTTCGATAGGCTAGAAAATGTCCTAGCTGTAGCAGGGATGAGGAAGATCTGTTTCAGCCACTCCGCTTCCTACACTGAACTCACCAGGGAGTTCATGTCGTCTCTTCGCCGGGTGCAGAATAAACCTAAAAAAATCGAAGAATATGGCGGAGCAGACAAACTACAAGGGCGGCTATATAATGCCGAACATGTCATCTTCGAGAAGCTGCTCAACGAAATCTTCTCTTCCAGCGAGGCAAAGAAGGAACTGCTTAACAACGGTGCAAGGATCACCGAAGGATACGAGTTCAACGTGGTGGAGCTCTGGAGAAAGTTGACCGACGAGTCATCATTCAAGTTGGGAAGCAAGGTGGCAGAAGTGCACTCCTGCTTTTGGAGAATAGTGCACAAGCTTGTGGCGTGCCTGCTCTTCAGTAAGAATGAATCAAGCAACATTTACACCAATGAACTCCATCTCATGTGGCACATGATGGAGGGCAATATGGTCAACCTGGGACACTTCTTGCTGAATAGGCTACACTCCATAAAGGATGCCACCAACGAGTACTACATGGGTGGCATCGTCAATCTGATTGCGGTCGGGTTAGGATACCCAAAAGAACTGTACAGTCTTTCAAGGACAAGGGGTGATGAGAAGATCGACCTCAAGTTCCTCATGAGGGCCAGCATCATCAAGAAGGAGGGGTGAAACTACTTCTACAAATTCGTGAGAACAAACACCCTCCTTCCACTCCCTCGATGCGCCACCTACGACGCAGACAAGCTGGTCTTCACCACAACAGAGATTGAAGTTGTAGCAGTCAAAGCCACTTACGCCGCCACCACTAGGATACAAGAGAGGGCGGCTACAAGAGGGGAACCAATTTCTCTTGACGTACGGCAGGAAAATCTTCCACAACTCCTGCCGAGCCGCCCACCGCTCCAGAGCCACCGATGATAGCCATTAATAGAGTTGTCATCGCTCCTGCCATAGCAGCCACAAAAGCGACAACATCTGCTGCGGCTGAAGAAGTATCGGCGATTGTGGAGGTCACCGAGACAACCAGGGCTGAGACAACCATGCTAGCCCCGATGGGAGCTGTCGCGGAAGAGACAGTCATAGCTCTCGAAACTTCTGTGGTGCCCACAGTGGCGGAAGAAGAGGTGCAGCCAGACGCCAGTAATGGGGCGTTCGCCGAGATCCTCGAGATGGAGCTCGGAACTACTCAACCGACGCCGACGCTACCGCCGGTGACTCTTGTGGTAGCTGCAGAGGAGGTCGCCGACAACAAAAAGGTGGAGTAGCATCCACCCACACCACGTCCCTCTCCACCACCACAAGCAGGCGAGGCAGAGACGGCCGCAAAAGTGCTGACGCCTCACCCAGAAGAAACTACCTCGCGAACAATCTAGATTGATACTACCCCGAGTGAGGCGGCGTACTCGTTGGGTAGATCTTCACGTGAGAGGAGTGTCACGAGGACGAGAGGGAGGTCTACAGGAGCCCCTCCATCGCTCAGACAGATGCTGGGTCATGAAATCGATAACTTGCGGGAGGTAACAGGAAGCCACTCAACTACTTTTACTTTGCTAACCCGCAAGTTTTCTATCTTCCAACAGAGACTGAATGGCCAGGAGCAGCAACTGCTGACTCTAGTTGGCCTTCCCGGCCAGCTAGAGGCACTCAACGCCACACTGCAGCAGGCCCTCCAGCGCCTTGACGAGATCGAGGAGAGGCTGAACAGGGGGACGACCATCCACGCCCAAGGTAGCCAAGGAGGTCTCCGTCACCCCCAGGCTCAGGCTCTGCACCCTCCTCATTTGCACCCTCTACTTCTGGTGCGTCGTCTTCTTCAAGCGGGCCTCCTACAATGCCTAACAAAGAGACGACACACAAGTCTGCCGACGGGTCTCTAGTAGGAGAGGAGAGCTCCCAAGGCATAGGTGACTTCGCTCCCTCCGCCTCCCTTGATGAAGTCGAAGATAATGACGAATCAGTCAGCATCAGGGAGGATTCTTCTGATGAATCGGAGGGAGATGGAGGGGACATTTATCCTTCCAACCAAAGACACCCCCCCAGAGGAAAATGCTCGACGGCAGATGAATTCTCTGTGCCATCAGAGATACCTTCTTTTGAGATGGCAGACTTCGACAGAAGGGCCATCAGATACTTGACGATCAGGGACCAGAAGCTGCTAAATAAGGTCTTGAGGTCACAAGCTGATGAAGAAGAAGTAATCTGGGGTGACGACTACTTTTCAGTACAACGGGGAGCACTTAGAAGCATATTCCGCTCCCCAGCCGTCGTTGGAAAGAAGTTATTCAGGGTCCTGCAGGGTGCAATCATCGAGAATGTCAGCACCAGGACAGGTCGGCAAATGATATACAATGCCACCCCGACCTTGGCGAGAAGATTGATGATGGGAGTATCAGACTCCATTGTGGTGGCCAACATGCTGCGGCATATTGAAGAGCACAACACGAACCTCGTGTTGGCCCCATACAAGCACCACAACAACTGGTTCCTATGTGTGGCAGACCTCCGGAACCATGATGTCCAGCTGTTCAGCTGTTGCAATGAGGAGGTGCCACACACATGACTTATTTTTAGTCGCCCAGAGGATAAACATCTCAGGCTTCTCCCGATGTGTCTTCTCCGAGCTATCAAGCAAGGAGTCCAACATCATAGTGGCATTTGGAACTTCTTCTCTATCAGAGACTTCCCCGTCCAAGCAGAATCAGGAAGTGGGAATAGCGCCCTTGTCATCTTGCGCGCCATGGAGCTGCTCAACATATTTGGAAACATAAGGCACCTCTAGGGCTAAGACTTCTTCCAACTGAGGAGCACCTACTCTCTGTTGCTGATCAAAGACAAGCACTACTTCCAAGACACAGGGGTACCAAACAAGCTGTTGGATAGTGACCAAGCATATGAATCATCGCAACCCAGCAACACTCCAGAAATAGAAGACGAGATAGAAGCAGATGCCTACGGGGTGAGCAAGCAGTTAGAAATCCTACGAGAAGTATGTGGAATTGAAGGCCCCGCTTCGCCTGACACTTCAAAAGAAATGATCAACAATTTCGACCGTTTCTCGTATTCTACACTCACACAGGAACATGTCAATGAAGTTCTTCTGAGGTTAGCCGACTCCACCCCTGCAGACGTCATCTATGAGGCAGGCAGTGTCATAGTCCCAGTTGACGACTTGAGGGACATGGTAAAAGAAGGAGGATGTTTGGCGATATCAGTGGGGGCCGCCTACATCCAGTTACTAAAAAATAAGTTTGAACATGCATACATAGCCCATCCAATGTTGTTCAATGACATCTGCCTTATCGATGAGTCAGGAGCGAAGCAATCCTTTCTGGCAGAGTTGCAGTGTAGGGTTACGCACACCATCTTCCTTCCCATCCTACACTACAACCACCGGACGCTCCTGACGATGTACACTCGCTAATGAGTAGGAATCTTCTACAATAGCTTGGACAGCAACAAAGATCATCAGGTACAATGTACATCGACAACGTTGACAATCCTCGAGTGCTTAGTACGAAAATACTATGAGGAGGTGGAGGCACCGATACAACCATTCCTGGAGACAGCAACTAGCAAATGGCACGAGCTTCAGTTCTGCCACCGCAGTCCACAACAAATTCCTTTATCCAATGACTACGACATCTTCGTGCTGTAATGGATATCAAACCAAGAGACACCTGACCAGCTCCACCACATCGACTATCACAGCAAACGCGGAGAATATGTGTGGGAGCTTCTATCTGGCAAAGGCGCGCTCACCAGCTAACCCTCACTGAGTTAACATTACCCTACCTTATCTACTACACAACTCTGGGACAGAGTGTGGAGTAAGTTTGGGGAGGATTCCATGTACCAGTGAGGGAGGTACTAAAAGTCTTTTGAACTTCACCCCTTTTATTCTTTTCCTAGAACATGTGTACATATACATTTACATGCCTATGCCTCATATAACCTATGCCTCATATAAAACAAAAAAATTTCTTATTTTGTCTCTATACATATGTACAAAGGCACTTTATAGTAAAAACCTGATACAACTTCTTGCCAATTTATTTTCTCTGTGTCCAAAGAGGTGCATGTTTTGTTATGTCTTTCTGAAAATGCAGCCGCAAACAAAAAAAGACTATAACTTTCCACGTCAAAAATTTCAAAAAATAATCTCGCAATAGCTAAGAGATGTGTATGCAAAAGGAAAAAGCTGCCCAAATAGAAAAAAAATTCTCTTGCTTTCCCTTACCCAACAAAATCCCAAGAAAGAGAGAATAGCCTTATGAGAGTGAATAAAAGCATGAGAGTTGTGCTAAATGAAAAAAATATATATAATATACACACTTGTTTTCCAAAAGTATCCATCTTTAGGCGTGGTAGATCTGGGGCAGTGGTACGTAGGATGTGAAATCACTGCTCTAAAGACAACTGGCTTGGACTGCAGGGACAACTTGCCCGCTAACAGACCCGTACCTAGATGGACTAATGGGAAACAAAAAAAACCCAAAAAGCCTTAAGCCTACCCAAACACAACTTTCTATTCCCAAAATCTGTTTGGTGTGAAAGCTAACTTCGAAATCATGCACCCAAGTCTCGCTGAAGCTATGGAGAAAATTTTGCTTAAATAAGGTAGGAAAAGTAAAGTCTGTTGTTTGTGGTCGGGTAGTATTCTCTTTAAGACATCTTGATACTCGCTCAAACCCTTTGTCTGAAAACTATACCGATTGAGAAAAAGTATCACAAACAATGTTTTAAATGCTAAGTTTGGGGGAGTTGATAACACCATATTTTGTGATATTTATGGCCCATATTTCGTTGTCAAAACTTCCCTTTTAAACTGATTTCCTCCACTTTTTGTCATGTTTCTGAATAAACAGGCCACGCTACGCTCTTAACTCAATTTTATCATCTTTCGCAGAATTTTCCTCGTTTTTCCACTCAAAAATCAGCAAAAGGCCCGTCCCGGCCTAGGAACGTGTTTTACCTGCATCGACCCTCCTACCAGTCGGCCGCCACACTCACTACCCGTCATACAGCAGCCCGATATGAATGATGCGCGACACGGGTGTGTCGCGCAAGAAAACCTTGACGGGCGATACGCCGCTTACCTGACAGGGAGCTATACCTGCCACGACTACTCTCCTAATGAAGCATGTCGCACGATACAAGCCACCAACCGGCAGGCGCGCACCCATCACAATACCCGACACGCTTGCTGCCCGACACCCACTGTGTCAGGCGACACACACGTCGAGCATCCCTGAAGCCACGCTAATAGAGCCGATGGAGGACTCATGGAACCCAGAGAACCATAACATCTTCCAACCGCTGCCTATAAATAGCAGCTACAGGACCACGATGGGACGGGTCAGAATCTCGTGAAGGATAACTTTGGAAAGCTCTTGGAGCTAGCGTGTCACGTCCCAGAGGCATACCGGGCGATACTAGGTGAGCACTTCTCCGACCTGAGAGGGTGGGAATGGTTCACTTAGAATCCGCCCCGACCGCTGCAGCAGCCTGATATTGACCAAAGGAGCCACCCGATACGAGGAACCCGATACCCTAAGTGACCTCTAGCCCAACACAATACCGAGCCCGATACGAATCACTTGTCACGGTGTGTCGCCTGAGAGGGTGGCATCCCGACACAACCGTATCAGGCATGAGCACTTTGATCGATACGTCTTCCCGTCAGGGCATATCGCCCGACAGGGGATGCCACCTGACACAAGCATATCGGGTAGAGCTCCTACCCAGTATTAGACTAGAGGAACCTTAGGGATCTGTTGCTGCTAGTCGCTCTCCTAAATCAAGGAGGTGATACTTATCTTCCCTTTTCAGTCATTTACTTTCTTTATTTATGCAATGTAATCAAACCCTTTTATCTAATGCTTATGCTGATGGAATTAGAGGAGTTATAAATGTTTGTTGCTCTATGTTTGGTCCCATTTGTTGGATGGATACCTTTCTTAGCATCTGAACTCTAGCTTGAATGTTTGGATCATGTTTTGATTAGCTATCGAATTGTGTTTCCCGTTGCAACTCCCTCGAGAGAGGTGTTGTAGCTCTAGTGTTTGGTCCAATCAGGGAGTATGAGAGTACCCATGATCGGAGTTGCTTCAGTTACCTTTCCACTCTAACCCAGTCCATCAACCTTGAGAGAGGGTGTTGGTGCTTAGTTAGAGGTACCCTCTTTGAGAGAAGGGGTATTGGATGTTTCCTACTGTCCCTTGTTATGTCGAAGTTTTCCTCTTTCGTTCCTTACTGAGGCAATTGCTTTATCTCCTCCGGTTCCGTTGCGCAAACCCCTAAAAACCGATAAATGCCAAAACATTAATTTTCCTTGTAACTCCAGTTGGAGATAGTTTTTTTTTTATCGATCTTCGCCTATTGTTCCCTTTGGAAACATTATCCTCATCTTGCTTTTACCGGAGTGTAATGTGTCGATTTTGTGTTCTTAGCACTACCACCCTTGTCCCTGTGGTTCGACCCCGATCGCTACTTCGGACCCCGTCATCGTTGCGGGGGCCTAAGAGTCAGGTAATTTAAAAGTTTGACTACTTCAAATCCGCTCCTTTGGGACGCACAATTTAGGCCGGTCAACCCCCAAACGGCCATCTCAACTACTTGAGATGCCCACCTGGCTACCCAAATGGTTATCTCACTCAGTGAGATGGTCGTTTGGCAAGACTTTGTCAGCCAATCAAGCAATCGGTTGTGTGAATTGAATACCGAAACACTTTAGTAATCAATCTGATTGTCATTCAAGATCAAAATCCTCTTCCAGATGAGTTCCTATGTGTGTGACCCTATAGGTCCCATGCCACATTGTCAGTGAATGTCCATAACTAGCTTATGACATCACAAGCAAAGAGTGGTGTTTAGTCGCACATTAGTTCAACTCAAGTGAAATGGAACGTTGGAGAACAACTTCAACCTACAGTCTATGTAAGGTGTTGCAGTTATTGTATAATTCCTTTATCTCTGATATCCAGGATGAACTCAAGGCATGGTTGGTCATCCTCTCAATGTTCAATCCATATTTCTTGAAGTAAGAGAAGACTGTCTGAGATAATATGACTTCAATATCATATATTGATTCACATGTGCATGCACATACATTTCTCAATATCTCTTATCAAGTGGCCAAGATATCATACTCCAGTAGGAGGGACAAATTCCATATCTATTACTCACAATCCATCCCTATGTGTCAAAGTCACCCAATCATCACCGTTATAACAATCCATGTTTCAGGACTGTGTTTGATGATTTCAAAATGTACTCAACAACATGTGACGAGTGTAATGATTTCAAGTCTAAGAATCACAATCACCACCTTCACTATGACCAAAAAACCATGTGTCACTCTCAAGGTGGGTCTGCCCGATACACTGTTCCCTGACATGTATTTGTGTGCTTGGTTAGATATTGCCATATCATGACTAATGAGATTTAATCATCAACCAACTCACACTCCAATCTTATGTGTTATTGTTGTCTATCAACCTTCCACAATAACAACAGATCAGGGACATAATGAGAATATGTATATGTACACTTAACATCTGTATGATCTCATCCACAAGGTTAGTAACTTCACAACATATGTCATTGAGTGATATAATTCTCTAGACATTCACTAGGTATCCTCATTATCTCATAATTGAGTGACACAGATGAATTGGAAGTTTGCCTTTATATATGTTATTATTATTAATCAAATACTTTTAGGTAATTTATGCCATTTCAAATAATCATATGATGGACTCTATGGGCATACCTTACCAAAACAAACAACTATATGATGTAGTGAAATTTAAATCAGCCCCATACAAGATCTAAAGATTACCAAACTCCATTAGATTTCTCCATACACATTTGATTGAAGAGATGGTAAAAAAAGTAAAGTCACAAGAAGGTCTACCACAGATTCTCCCAAAAGAGAATCCACTAAGCTAAGGCCCTCCCTGGGTACATAAGCACAACTCCATGAAATAAGGTATAATATCCACTAAATCGAGACAGGACCGCAACCACACTCCGTCACACATCACTGAACCATCGTTCACAAATAAATGCTAACAAATCTTGTTGATATTAGTATATATCAACCCCACACACCCCCTTATATTAAAAATTATATGCTCCAATCATCATCTCACAGTGTCAAGATTGTTACAGAATCAACTTGTTTCACTAGTTCCTATAACGAACCAAGAAAATAGATCTTTGGACTCAAGTCATTACATGATTATGAATACACTTGATTATTTAATAAAACCACTTGTATTTATCAGTATAAAAATTTATTGATAATCAAAGTGATATATTTGACATATTAATGAAGTCTATCAAATCCCAAAGATATAAATACATTAACATATATAAAACCACCAGACCGAGATATAAGTAATTATCTCGAGCTACAAAAAGGCCCAACATGTAAATCTCATCCATTACAATGCCCAATATATCTAATCATGGAACATTGGACGTCATCAAGACATATCAAGTTTATCAACTCCCAAAGATATAAATATATTAACATATATAAGACCATCAGATCGAGATATAAGTAATTATCTTGATCCACAACAAGGATTAACATGTCAATCTCATCCATTACAATTCCCAATAAATCAAATCATGGATCATTAGACGTCACCAAGACATATCAAGCGATATTTATTCTTCAACTATTTCATTTCCAATGAGAAAATAGCATAACATTAGATAGACTGTCATCCAACACATAGAAATTTTAATAATCATCATATAGGATAAGACATGATCATGAAATATGATATATCATCATCATTCAATTGTAGGAGAATCATGGGGAACTATCATATTGTATTTTCTTTGAAAACATTTATTCTGGTCAATGAATCATGTTTTATGTATATCTTTTAGATCCTACTTTGTTACAACAAAGTGTGCATCATTATTTTTGCAATTTAATATTTTACCATCTTATCCATCATCTTATATTTCATTCATGTCCAATCATGAATAATTCTTGACTGTTAGCCCTACCCTCATCCCAATGATGAAACCAATGCCATTGCAATCATTGTATTAACCTCAAGGCATAAAATTGACATGTTTATATCCCATATCCAAGTTACATATTACAATGTCACATTTCATCTCATACTTTTTTAATTGCTTAAGATTATAGAGAAAAGAGAGATGAAAGACATCGATTACCATAAAAGGAAGAGAAAAACTTCACGATGATCCTTTTGTTATAGTCATCCATTAATAATTGCACATGGATTAAAAACTTTAATTTACATCATATTCACTTATTAATTACCCCCATGACACTTTACATGTGCATCATATAGTCAGCTTCTTGATTCATAATTAATTTTTAGTTCTTCTTTGGATCCATTAAGTGTTCATGAATTCATGAGCTATAATATAACTCACCATGTATCCTAAGGTAATAATTAGAGCTCAAACCACTGCTACTAGCCATGAAAGGCTATTCATAAATATGACACAACAACATACCAAATTTCAACTTAAAATTCGAATATATGTCAAAGTTACATCAAATACAAGATTACTCATAAAGAGGACAACTTATATGTATGTATGAGCTATCTTGACATTATAGGTCAAAATCAAACAAAATTTCAGCGATATAGTTCTATTAAGGCATTAAGATCATTATTTTTCCACTTCGAGGAAGTAAGAATAACATGTATATTGATTTCCACATCATATGGCACCAAGATACGATAATGAAAACATTTTCAGTAACATTTCACATGTATTTGGAATTTCAACACAAGCCTGTTTAGGTGAATGTTAGATAAACATCATAGATATTTTTTTACAAGGTCAGGAAGAACATGAAATTTCATATCTCTCTTTCACTTATCCAGAAAAATCCTCATCTTTTAGCATGTTAGGAGATCAAAGAGAAAGATATAGGCATACTAGAGCAAGTTTTGGTTTTGCATGTACAAGTAGGAAAAATACTTCTACCAAATCCTATATAATGTTCTCTCATGGTTACAATCACAAGGTACAACTAATACATACATGAAAAATCTTCTAAATTCTTGATCAATGCTAAAATATCCCCAAAACCAAAGCTCTAAGGAAGGTCTAGCTTCCTTTAGAACAATGAGGAAAAGAAGAAGGTTCTTTAGATAGATGGGGGTAGGTTCCACCATGGAAGTCCATGTGCCATGAAAAAAGTAAGAAGATAAAGTGAGGAAAAGAAATAAAACCTCCAAGAATCCCTCTTTCCATTCCCAATATCACCTATCTAGATTCAATATGACTCATCCATGGTGGATCTAGGGAAAACAAGGACAAAAGAAGAAAAAAAAGGGACTTTAGCTAGATAAGAAATTTATCACCATGGAAAACCATGGAATTCGACCAAGGAGGAAGAAGGTGAAAAGATAAAAAGGAATAATAAGGGGAGATTATCTAATATTTTTGAAGCAAGAAACAAGGTTAGGAAGCTTGGAAACACCGTGGAATTTCTTGACCTTAAACATGCACACACATGCATCCACATGCAAGCTCCATTCTATTTCCATCACCTTCCTTGGAGATATACATGACCATGTAGTTTATCTCTACCATTTTAAAAGAAATTTGTGATGTGAAATGTCTATTTGGAAAAAGGGGGATATGTATACATGAGGTTGGGTGGTCAAAAGCTTGAAGAGCTCTCAACTAGAAAAGTCAGCGGTCAACATAACCAGCTCCTGCATTGGACTAAGAAACAAAGTTTTCATGAATTTTCAAGCTTTAGAACTTCCATTGGTAGGTGATATAGTTATTCTATCCATTTATGTCTTTTTTGGGTTCACACACTCAGTTCCCTTGTCAGTGTTCAAGCCTGAGTTTCTCATCAGTTGTCATAGTCTCATTTCTCATCGGTAGGCAGTACCTAGGTCTTGTTGATACACGAGTACTAAATTTGAATTACTAGTAAAAAAACATGAAACTCTACGGTACAAGAGTCCATGGGTTATTTTATTTTATGAATCCAAGAACTTTTCCAGCTTAGAGGTTTAGGATTCTCGTCCATTAATGAGCTCCATTGATACTCCACAACCACCATATTTGCTACGTTAGGATTTGAAATCCTAGAATGGAAAACCATAAAAAGTTAGTTCAAAGTTCATAGAAGTTAAATATATGTTACAAAACAAACCATAAAATTATATTATATGCACTCAATATTTCAATTAGGTCGCTGATTATGGTGAAATTGCATATTAGTCCACATTTGTGTATTGAATTACAAATAAAGGCAAATAAGGTTCAATTGAAGTCATATTAGAGCCATAGATTAACCAATATATTTAAGTACCAAACACATATGATTATGAATGATAAATCATGTTTTAATACTTTTCACATAATTTGCAAATAAGTCCTCATACTTTCTTGAATTTTTATTTAAGTCCAAAACTTCCAAGGAAACTTGAAACTAGGGAAACCAAAGTGTAAATTGAACCCTAGTAGAGATATCAGTTAATCTATTAGTAATAAAAATTAATCAAGAACATAAATATGATGATAAACAAATATTATCAATAGATTATATAAAGATAGGTTCATGGCCTCAACCATAAACCCTTCAATAGGATTTCGCCCCTGAAATGCCAAGCTAGGACAGAGAACAATAGCAAGCCGTCTATAAGTCTATCTTAAGTTCTTAGTCACAGATTATGTTACATTATCATCATTAGTGAAATATTATCATGTAATATTGTTATGGGTTCTCAAGTACATTTTGTATTTTTGATTTCAAGTTTCAACATCTTATGCATCATTTATTTCTTTACCTAGGTTCATTGCCATGTACTTAGGAATTAGTGAGATTATCATTATTCCTAGTTATTATTTTCTAAGAATTCTTATGTATCTTTCCTTATCATAACACTTGTTATTTTCTCATTAGTGGTTGAATCATAATGATTTATGTTGATTCTCAAGGAATTACTCTTCTTATTAGTTATTTATGTACATGATTGTTTTTCAACAAGGTTATTAATTCATATGTGCTGAAACTCATGTAGGTAAGGGACACTTCTTGTGTACATACCCACTCTTATGTTCCATGAAACAACCTTATTCTTGTTATTTATACACACCAAACTCACAAAAACATGGGTACATGCCATGTGTTATTGCTTTCTTTTGAATGTCACCATCTCGGATATTTTCTATGGCTAAAACATGTACTTTCCAAAACATCTTACTCCTGAAACATCTGATTCATACATATGTCATCCTAAGAACACATCAAAGTATTGAGACAATATCATATTCAACTACTAGTCCATCACTTATCCTCATTTCTTACATGGACAAACCTATGGATTTTATGATGATTATAACAAAATATTAGAGTTTCCCCTCTTTGTGTCATTTCATCTTGATTATTACCTTATAACTTGGATAGGAATTTTATTTTGTACCAGATTAGGATTTATGTCTCCTCATATTTCTTCAGATGCACTTCAATTTCTCATGATTAGTTATATTTTTCATTCATAACAGTTCATTTTCTAAGCAACTACTCCTTGTTCTGTCATGATTATTTACTTCCATTCTTTCTTAACACACCTTGGTTGGTCAGAGATTACCTCCTACACCACTCTTCTTATCTAACATTTTCCATATTTATCATCTCAACTCATGCTAATAATATAAGTTTTCCTTTTATTTTATGGGTATTACACCTTACATTCTTACTTATGACAAATATTCTCTACGAACTTTCGTGTACACATAAATAAATTGGACGCACTATATTAGTATATCTTAACTTTTGTAAATAATTATGGCTTCACATACTAAATTATCTCTCCTTAGTTTCATCATTCTCTATAATATCAAATTCAAACACATGATTTCAACTTATACAAGATTTCCTTTCAAGTTTCAAATACTCCTTTTTACATAATTCATTTTCATGTTAAGCATAATAGTGTCACATCTTTTCTTTTAGTGATCAAAGTTTTAGATTTTAATGAGTTCATGCATGACTTTTATATTTCTTAGGTGATTAGATTAGTACCTTCTATTACTTATTTAACTAGTTTATATATATTTTAGTCCAACATATCAAGTCTTAATTTGGGTTTTGCATCTCTAGCCAATTTTTATCTTATTCATCTTTATCGTGATTTCTTATCTTATTGTGATCCATATTTATTTTCCAACTGATTACCTGATTAATTACTCAAAAGGATATCATGAAAATACTTCCACAGTGGCTCTTCCTCAATACTTGGATACCTAACAAGGACATTCAATTACTAAGTTCAAGTAGTACGCACAATGTTGGTGTCCGGTTCATCACTTGATTACAATTTTAATCCTTTTTTATAATATCCATGTAAACTCATCTAACCTATCTTATGATGACACAGTTGTAAGGACCTATCCCACTAGTCAAACTCTTGTTGATCATTACGAAAAATCCTTAGAGAAAACCCAACTAATCTAATAGCCATTAGAAATCATATTGAAAATTCCAAATAAAATGATCCACATAGAGATATGATTATGAGAAACCACAATTAAAATCTTTCAAATGATCTATAAATGTGTATCACTACACATCTAAATCATCCCACATGTAGGCACAATAGGTAATCAACTGAAACATTTTTGTATTTATTTCATCAAAGTATTATAAGATTTTTCCATGATGATGAAGTGATAACACCATAAGAAGGCCCATTCAATTTACAACCCAAGATCATTGAGAAACACTATAACGCCTAGGCCCACTGCCCAAGGCTCTAGTAGAGTTTCAGGAATGACGACTGGCCCCACAGACCACCACTAGCCTTAACTGCGCACTTTGTCCACACTGACGCGCAAGCCAGGATCAAGTTCCCGACTGGTGACCCATCCTAGTACTACTCCAAGCTGAGCACGCTTAACTATGGAGTTCTTTAGAGATGGGCTCCCTGAAAAGGAGGTGCACCTTGGTGATATGGGTAGTCTAATCATTCCTTATAAGATCATGCTATCCGAGGCGTCAAATCCTGGGACATTACAATCTCCCCCACTTAGACTCTTGACGTCCTCGTCAAGGCTCAACAATATGGCCTCATAATCTGACCCCATTTCAGTGCAGACCCACAATGGCCCATAGACACCCAGCTCCCGTCCATGGCTACCAACGTAAGGGCGGCTCCATCTCATCTCTACGGATAGCCCTTTCCAATTTGCCTGGACCGCACGGCTCAAGACTGGCATGCCACATGCCCATGTGGGTCCCACCTACTGGAGGGGTTATGGCTCTGATACCATTTGTAACGCCCGTGCCCACTTCCCAAGGCTCTAGTAGAGTTTTAGGAATGACGACTGGCCCCACAGACCACCACTAGCCTTAACTGCGCACTTTGTCCACACTGACGCGCAAGCCAGGATCAACTTCCCGACTGGTCACCCATCCAAGTACTACTCCAAGCTGAGCACGCTTAACTATGGAGTTCTTTAGTGATGGGATCCCAGAAAAGGAGGTGCACCTTGGTGATATGGGTAGTCCAATCATTCCATTTAAGATCATGTTATCCGAGGCATCAAATCCTGGGACGTTACAAACACCAATCGAAATAGCTTAATGGATATATCATCAACTACCCCAACTCAGAAAAGTGATATTACAGGGATAATCTAGGCATAAACTAATGTAAATATCAGGTAAAAACTTGGTCATCATATCCTTATTATTGCATCAACATAGATAATAGTGTGGATAACCGCAAGGGTGAGACCCCACATCCCATGATATGATATAGAAAAAACTAACATACTTATTTCTTGTTCATCAAAAAAACATACTTATTTCTTAAATACATATGATAGCCAGATTACTAAAGGTCGATGAATCAACATATAAATATCTAGACATGAAGTAAGAATCATGTACTTATTATCTTCTCCTGGATGTATACCCGGTAAGTATAAAAGGGCTATATTGTAAATAGAACTAATCCATACACTTACCTATATAGAGTAGGAAACATATATGATGCTTTCAATAAATAAACGGATACAATTGCACATCTATGTGAGTTTCCAATTGTACCTAAATATTTATACAACATAATCGAGTTACACATTTTATTATGTCCTAGGTAGTTTGAGTCATATCACTAAAACTACTAACTGACCACTACAAAGTCAAAATCAGCCCCATATAACATCTAGCAGTTGCTCCACACACCTCTAGTCGAAGTGAGGGTAACAAAAGGTAAAGTGCTCATAGGCTAGTCTAACAGGGAATTGCTCAAGGGAGAATCCACCAAACCAAGAACCGTCTTGGGTACACAGGTCAGGGATCCACAAAAAAGGGTCTAAAACCCAACAAACCGAGATATGACTGCAACCACTCTCCATCACATATCGCTGGGCCATCTGGCACTACTGAATACCAACAAAACTTGTGCGATTATAGGGAATACCAACCCCACACACCTCCACATATTTAAAATATGCACTCTAAGCATATTATTAAAACCTAAATATTGCTACAAGATTTATGCATTTTACCGTTTCACCTAATGACCCAAGGAAATAGATCTACACACTAAGGGAAAACATGACCAGGGCTGCACTTGACTAATGAAACCAACTACTAGTATTTTAATTATATCAAAGATTTATAGACAATGTAAAGATATATAGTTAACATACTAATCAAGTATAACAACTCCAAAAGATTTAAAACATATTCACATATATCGAACCACCAGATCAAGATACAAGTAATCATCTTCATCCACAATAAGAACCAACACTCAAATTTCAACCATAACAAGGCCCAATATATCAAGCCATGAAACGTCAACCTAAATAAAGGCATAAGGAGAGATATTTATCCCTCAACTATTTCATTTTTGTTATGCTAATCACATCACAGAATATAGAACATTATCCATTACATAGAAATACTCATAATCATCATGTAGGAGAAGAAATGATCAAATAATATGATTAATCACCACCATTCAAGTATAGGGTATCATGATAATTAACATGTTGTATTGTCATTGGAAGCATTTGTTCAAATCAACCAACTATCTTTACATATATCTTTAAGATCCTACTTGGTTACAACAAAGTATAAATCATCATTTTTCCCATAATAATGTTTCACCATCTTATCCATCATATTATATTTCATCCATTTTCAATCATGGATTGACCTTGATCATTAGGCCCTACCATGATCCCAACAATGACACCCATGCCATTACATATTAAATTCAAGGCATAAAACATACATGTATAAATTTTGTATCTAATATACCTCTTATAAAGTCACATTTTATAACATGCTTATTAAATCCCTTAAGATTATGGAGAAAGGATAGATGAAAAAGTAGGTAATCTAATGAGGAAGAGAATTATTCCATTAGGATCATTCCATCATAAAGAGATTGTCATCTATGATTGATTCTCACATGGATTAAAAAACATCTGAGTTACATGATATTCACTTATTAGTTACCCTCATTATGCATTACATGTACATTTATATAATTATGCTTCTTGATTTATAATTTCCTTTTACTTCATTTTTGAATTTATTAATGTAAGGCCCCTAAACTTTCTTAATGTGTTTAATAAGCTTATTTATCACTATTTAATTGTTATAACCCTAATATAACCTTGTGATATTCTTTAAAATCATAAGACAAGCTTAAGTTTCAAATTTGGTCCAATTTGGACACTGTTTGAGTAAGTTATGCAATTTTATGCACAATTTGGACTTTTCTGCAATTTACCCAATTGAGAGGTTTTCTTTGCAATTTATCACTTTCATTATGTTCCTTGGATATTATATCATCATTCTTGAGCTTTTTGAGACATGGGGCACCTATTTAAACCTTGGTTTGAAGGTGTTTTCTCCAAGGGTATTTTAGGGTTTACCCAATCACGGATGAGCTACCTTTAGTAGCTATCAACTAATGAATTATGTGATTGGCTGGGAAATTAGACAAAGGAAAGATAATAAGATCTATAAGGATGGTGGGGGAGCTGCTTGTGTGTGTGCTTGTATATTCTTAATAGTTTAATGCCATAGAAACATGGGAAAGCTACTTTTACACCTCATACTTGCTTCCATCCTTATCCATGGGCTATATTTACCTCTTCCTTGCCCAAGTATGAAAATTTTCTTGCTTTCTATTTCCTCTAACCTGGAGCAACGACTACACTCTATTTTTCTGTGGAACCAAGTGTGCTAAGGTAGAAGACAACCTCTTTTTGGAGAATAAGGTCTCCTAGAGCTCCATTTAGCCCTACCTAGGGTTTCCAAGGTAATCTTCTAGGGATTTTGACCAAGGAAAGTTATTATATTCCTTCCTTATCTATGTATATTGCTCTTCTCCTTCCTTAGACCTTCCTCCAGGTCATAACCTTTCTGTTCCATGGTATAAATTGCTCTAAAGCTCTAAAACCCTACCTTTCTTGCTCTTTATACTCAGGGTTTGCTCATTTGATGAATAAAGGTGCTAGATGGAGGAGTACATAGCTTATGTTTGGATTTTATACCCTACCTGCTCGAGATTTCTTCTGTTTGGGGGTTTCAACTTCTCATTAGAGGCAAGTTTTATAACTTGCTCCATGTTTATTGCTTACCATAAGTTTTCTAGATCATGTTCTTGCTTGAAAATGATGATCCATGCACTAAAATGCTATGCTTGGCTTGGATTTTGATTTTTATAATGTTCCTAGTTCTGATTTCAGTTATATATGAACTTGTGACCATGTGTACATTATTCCTAAGGTATAATATGACTTGGATCCGGTTGTTTTCACAACCTATGGTGCTAAGCACCTATCAACCAATGGTCAATTTTAGGGTTTTAAGTTGATTTCTTTTATAAACCCATGACCTCATGATTGTACCATTGTAACAACCCTATGGTGTTGTCTTCATGACAACTTATGGTCGGGATCAAAGGTGTCAGATGATGGTGACTACCTATGATCACCCCCTTAGGTCAGGTTTTGGATCAATTAGACGTTTAATTATCATCCACTAAGTATTCTAATAATGTTATCAATCAATGATGACATTAGCATAATATTTGATGTTAATTAATGATGGTGATTTAATGGTAACTAATGATGGTGAATCAGATCTCCAAAATCTATGGTGAGGTAATCATATAGTTGTAGCATCAATTAAGCCTTAGACCAATGGTTTCTTGGGTCACTTGATGCAATGATCGAACCTATAATGTAATTGATAGTTTTAACATATGAACTTGACCCAAGGGTCAAGATCTAATGTTTATTCATCCAATAAAGTGGAATGATGGATAATGTAATATTTTGGTCCTAATAATGTGATTTATATGGTTTCCTTTATATGATCAACTTAAGGAGTTTACTTGTTGACAATGGATGGCTTGTTTTAACTCAACAGTCGATTGTGGGTTTTACCCTACTCTCAATGTAACTTTTTGTGTTTTTAATCAAGGGATGTCTAGGGTTATATTGTGACTCTTTATAGAGAAAAAATCAAGGACTTCATAGATGGTTTATCCAAGGTTTTTACTTATGTAAACAACCAATGGTCTTACCTTTTAAACATCCAATGGTTCTGGGTGACATTGTGGTATGGTGATATGGGTTGAATGATGATGGAACAAATGGAGGGTTACCCTTAATAAGGTAGTCTTACCTATTATCTCATATGAATAGAAGGGACGATAATCATATTGTGTTGATATGTAACCCTAATGAGGTATAGCTTGTTAAACCTAGCTTTAACATAACTAAATGATGGTAATTGGGTATGAATAGTCCTTGAATGACTAATACAATCATGAAGTACTATGTTAATGTTATTGAAACCCTAGTATGCTATAACCCAATGGTTACACCTTGATTTATGTGTGGGTTCATACTTGAGAATAGTATAGAATGTGATGGTGATGCTTCACCTTATGCATCCATGATCCAATGGGGACGCCGTGAGTTAGGGTTTGGGTATAAGTGCTAATTAGTAACATTAATATAATTTATCTTGTTGAACCTAACTCAAATGCAAATAGATAAAGATGAGTATTCATGTTTAACACTCTTATATGATGGAATGATAGTGGAATAACCTCCTTAATATGATCATAACCTTAGTATGTTAATTGGTGGTTATCATAGATACATGGTTGATACTTTCTTATTCTAAACATGCACATTATGAATATGATCATGGTTAATCATATCTATATTCTTTGCATGTTGATGTAATAAAGGGATGTTCTTAATGTTAATATAACCCTGCTATGATTGTTTATGAATATCTCCTAGCTCATTAATGCAATATTGTGTTGATCTGATGTATTATATGTAAGTGATGTTGTTGAGCCTTGTTATAAGGCATGCAAAGATAATGATGGCCTTGCAAGGAATAATATGATGGTCTTAATGAACTTTGGGCATGGTTGAGCCCTAAATGGGGTGTAATCTTCTTATGTTCATAAGGGTTGATACCCCATGATATTGTGAAAAGGATTTATATCATGTGATAGTATGATAGTCTTAATGACCTTTGGGCATGGTTGCACCCTGAATGAGGTGTAATCCTCTTATGTTGATAATGCTTGATACCATGTGATATTTTGAAAAGGCTTTATATCTTATGATAGTATGATGACTAGCATGGTCTCATGAATGGCAAGTTAATAGTACCATATGATGATGAAATGAGAATTTATATTTCACACGTTTTATATCTTTTCAAAGTTGTGATATTTATATGCTTGCTAGAAGTGAATTAGGGTTTGTATGTCCACTTGTTTGATGCATCCTTAATTCACCCAATTGGCATAACTAATCAAGTGCAACTCTAATCATGTAGTGCCTTGTGTCGTAGAGCCATTTTCAGTGTCAGAACTTACTAGATGATGAAATGAGTATTCCTAAGGGAAACTTGGAGCACATACTGTTGAGTATGTGGGGGTGGTAGGTTGAGGATATATCCTTGTCATCCACAATACAGATTGTGGAGGTTGGCTATGGTCATGCCTCATACATATGATGTGATTGAAAATGACAGTGGTCGTGTCACGGTGATTATAACATGATGTGATTAGAGGACAATTGCGGTTGTACCTCAGTAATTGAGTTTGTATACCCTAGTTTCTAGTGTCGTGAAATGTACTAAGGGCGGACTAGTAGTTAACAGCTTGACTATATGTCTCTTTGGTGGCAGCTTTGACTTATATGCGACTTCTTTTTTACTCGTACTGACTGAAGGGAAGAGATCTTAGGATACCGACACTCCTAGATCTTGTACGGAACCTAATATCCCTTCATAGGGGTCGGTTGGACTTTGAATGGTACGATTTGAATTCCCCAGGGTGAAATAAAAGATGTAATACAGCGTGTAGCATATTTGTTTAGGGTTATACACAACGTTTCACATTGGATGAAAACCCTTGTTTGTTATCTTTACATAAAGATGATGCTTAGTTCAATTAAGAGGTAGTAGATACACTTAGGTTGTGGATATTATTAAGATTGTAGATGCATACATACAATAGCTATACTTGTGTTGATAACTATACTGCTACTGTTGATTATAATCATGATGCTAGCTGTCTCATGTTGTTAGTTATGTTTAGCATGCTAGCCATGCCTTTGTGATTAGAGATGTATATACTGCTAATCATGCTTATCCAGATAGTTTTGCTTATGTTTTTAGCTCTTCTTATGATGTTGATATGTTCAACCAATTAGACATGCTCATGTTGTTAGCTATGCCATGTTACTAAACTTGCTCATGATGCTAGATATGCATATGCTACTGAATTGCTTATATTGTCAACAAGATAAAGGATGATATTCTGGCTAATGATGATAGTTATTATCTGCTTCTTATGTATTTTGTTAATCATTAGTACTACTGATCTTATTTGTTATATCTAATTAAACTGCATAACTATTTAATTACTTAAAAATGTTGTAATGAATAAACGTTGTTGGAGATTATATCTCTTGCTAGGACATGGGTCTCACCCTTGTGGTTCACCACATTTTTTTAGGTAATCATAAGTGACAAAAACAAACATGTGGCAGCAAAGAGGAGCTATAGTAGTGAATCTTTTATAAATTTGATTAGATGTCTAGTGTGTCCTACAGTCGTCCTTGTACTCTCAGGTCCGGGCAGGAAAAATTTGTATATGGTGTTCAAATAAAGTAGACTTTTGTTAGCATATTAATGCTTGTTTGTGTGACAAATATGTTTATTGTTCTCCTGTATATATATGTTGTGGCTAAGATGATATAACAATTTGTATCAAATTCTTGGCATAGTATGGATACAAGAAAGATGTTGGGCTCTTATGCAAATGTTTTTTAGTGAGTGTTGATGTTGAAATTGGTTTTAATTTACTCATATTTTTGGGTATGTGATTAATTAGTGATTGATTGTGTTTTATGTTTTGAGTAATCTTGTTTAGTGTAATAGGTTCTCACAATTAAGTTATCACAACTTCAGGAGATATAATACAACTTACCATATATCCCAAGGTGCTCACTAGAGCACTAACCATTAGTATTGGCCATTAAGGCTAATTTCCCCACATAAGGTCATACTAAGGACAAAACCTTAAAGGAATATAAAAACAATCTGAAATTTTGGATTCCAAATATTATTATTGTGGCATACTACCATGCCAAATATCAACTTAAAATACAAATGTATGTTAATGTTACATGAAATGTAAGATTACTCATAAAAAGGACCACTCTTATGCATAGATGAGATATCTTAAGATTATAGATATAACTCAAAGGAAATATCAATAGAATAAAGGTTCCATAAGGGCATTAGTATCATTATATTCCCACTCCTAGGAACTAACAGTAACATGTATATTTATTTCCACATTATAATGCACTAATATACCATAAAGATAACATTTTTAGTAACATTTCATATGTATTTGAATTTCATTAAGCATGTTTAGGTGGACACTATATTGATATCAGTGCTATTTTCATAAGAGATTTTGAATAAAATGAAATTTCATATATTGCTTTCTCTTATTTAGAACGATTCTCTTCTTTTAGCATGTTATGTGTTCATTGAGAAAGATTAGGGAATATTATAGCAAGTTTAGGTTTTGAATGTACAAGTGGCAAAAAATGCTAACAAATAATCTATCACTCGCCTATCATGGTCATAATCATGAGGTCCATATGAGATAGAGACGAATAAGTTTCCAAGTACCACATCATCTATCAGATAACCCCAAAACTAAAGTTATAAACAAGATCTAGCTTCCTTAAGAACAAGCAGATGAAAAAAAGAAGGTTCTTTAGCTAGATGGGGTAGGTTCCACAAAGGAAGAAGATGAATTAAAGAACAAATATAACACCTCCAATACTCCTTTCCACACTCAAGATCACCTCTTAGCTCCAAGATGACTCATCCATTGTGGATCTAGAGAAAACAAGAAAACAATAAGAGAAAAGAAGGTACTTTAGCTAGATGAGCAAGTTATCTCCATGGAAAATCATGTAGTTTGGCAAAGGAAAAAGAAGGATGAAGAGAATGTGGGAGATGATATTATGTTTTTGATGGAAGAAACACGATTGGGAATCTTGGAAACACCATGGAGTTGCTCGATCATAGACATGCACACACATGCATACACATGCAAGCTCCCATCCGTGACCACCACTTTCCTTGGAGCTATCCATGACCATCTAGGATATCCCTCACATTATTTCAGAAATATGGGGTGTCAATTGGTTGTTTGGCCGAAGGTAGATGGGTATATATAAGGTTGGGTGGTTAAAAGTCTAAAGTGCCCTAAACTAGAAAAGTCAATTGTCAACGTAACCAACTCCCATACGAGTCTACAAAGACATATATTCCATCAGTTCCAAGCTTTAGAACTCCCACCGGTATGTGACCTCATGCTTATGTCAGTTCCCACACACTAAAGATTTTGTTATTTCACACACTCAGTTTCGTTGTCGGTTTCCAAGCCCCAAATTCTTGTTAGTTGGCATAACCCGACTTCTCATTGGTAGGCAACACCCAGGTTGCGTAAGTACATATGTCCATATTTTCATGATATTCAACCATAATGAAACACATTTATACTTTAGTCTAATATTCTTGTTGGTTGATCAATCCAAAAACTCCATCGGGTGAGAGGTCCAAGATTCTCGTAAGTTGACAAGGAGTATCAGTCCTCCTCAATCACCATACTACCTAGGTTAGGGTTTGAAACCCTAGGGTAAAAACAAATTCAAAATAAGTTTATAGTTCATCAAATTGAATATTATTATGAAGGTAAAGAGTCAGTTAGATATTATATACTTAGTTTGACAATTAGGTCCTTGATTAGGGTGAAATTGCATATTAGCCACACTTTTGCATGACATCACAAATCAAGGCAAACATGGTTCAATTGAAGTCATATTAGAGTCGTATATTAACATTACTTTCAATTCTCAAACAAGTATGATTATGAAGTAAAACTCATATTTTGATACTTTTCACATAATTTACAATTAAGTCGTCATACTTTGATTACTTTACAACTAAATCCACAACTTACAAGGGAACTTGACATTAGGGAAACCAAAGTGTAAAATGAAATACATATATATCTTAATCAATTGGTTTCAAATTTTAATCAAGCAAACTATTATAAATATCAATAATGATTATAGGAAGATTATGGTAAGCTAGGTTCATGTTCCCTTTAAAGGTTGGTTGATATCTAGGTCTAAATCCTTTTTGGGGTATAAATTCACCAATCCCTTTCATTTCTTTATTAGACGCAACGATCAAATCTTTGGCCCATTCTAGGTCTAACTACCAATAAGATTGGTCTAACTTTTTTGTCCCAAAATAATTGTAACAATCATACACTACATAACTAAATAAAAAATAAAATGAACTAGCCATTAAATGAGTTTAGAGAAAAAAAAGATATCCCAATTGTCTAATTTGACATTTTTTTCAATAGTAGGGTGAGTGGAGGGGGTTGTTATGATTTGTGGAATTTATTGGGTTTACTAATTTTTTAGAAAAGACAATTGTTTGAGGAAAATACTTTACAAAGGTATACTTGCTAAAACTCCATTTTTATCTACTTGATTTGGTAGTTGCATGAGTTAAATTTGTGAAAAAATGTCAATTGAAATGATTAATGAATATCTATGAATATATATAAACAAAGCAATTTATTTAGTGATAAAAATAGAGGTAACCATAATATTGAAAATCTAACCATGAGGTTGTAAAAGTTATCTAAAAGTGAGAGAAAGTTAGTTGAACATCTTAGGTTTGTGGGTAATGTCTTGCTGACAGTAGAATGCATAGATGATTCAATACAATACTCGACACATCCAAAAAAACATGAGAATTATGATTCCATCGAGATAAGATTTGACATGTAATATGATTGACAATCACTAAAAATACTAATAAAACGATCCTTGTCTTGCATTGTTAGACGTCATAATTTTGAGATTTAGACAATAAAATTCCATAATGGGAAGGCTTTTGGCTAGAGAGACAATCCAATAAATAGGTATCTTGCCACATGCTACTTTGGTGAGTATTGCTTGTATGAAGTTTGAAGAATACCAGGGCATGCCCAATCTAGGAACGTTGTTTTACTAGTGAAGATGAGATCTTGGATGAAGGGCTTTGGTCTTTTTACCTTCCACATGCAAAAAGGACAAAGACAACTAATTGGAGTGGTCTAGCCTAGAGCAAATATTAGCCTGTGCTAATGGTCAATTTTCATATGGTTTTATGGCTAAGAAATCATATGACTCCATCCAAGATGTTGTCCTACGTCATGTAAGTCTGCATGACATCTCGACAAATTATTTTGTTACAATGAACCACTAGTGAAGGGGTATGGTTGTAGAACAAAGTGTTTGTGGGATTTTTCAAGCTTTACTAAGTGCATTTGCATATGGTACTATCTTTTACAATTTTTTAGTAGAGAAGATATGACCATATAGACAATATCTTTAGCTGGAGTAGATGTATGATGTATCTAAGTGCCTCATTCATGATATCGTTGCAGAGGTAATGTCGGAATACGGTAGAATAGAGGAGAAGTGGTGGTGATTAATGTGGTAGAAAAAGAGGGATGAGACTAGACACCTGCATAATTAATTAAATAATTCAGAAAAAAAATTTTTGGAGGGGGGGGGGTGGGGGGGGGGGGGCATGGCCCCGGCCGGCCCCTATTCTTCCGCCTCCGGATGAGAGAGAGAGAGAGATAACGAAAGAGAACAATTTTGGTGTACCAAACCAAGGATTTTTGTAAAACGTACCAGCCAATTCTACATAGTCAAAGTTTGACATATTTTTGTAGTGAATGACGAGTGCATCTAACACAGCTTGTGTATGCTAGCTAGTACTCATATTCCATTTTGTTTCTATAGCTAGCCAAAAAGAGGACTAGACCAGGGCGTCACTAGTGCACGGCTTGTAGTGACAGTGTATGCTGCCGTCCGTCCAGTATCCCCTCTAGCGAACCTTGGCTGACTGGGTCGCCTGTCTTTGTGTTATCCACAATTGTTGCTTCCCTGGTTCCCTAAGACAGAAAAAGCGTGGGTGAAATGGACGGGATTAGGCAGCGATCAACGATGGCTTGATGAGAATCATCAAGCTTAATGTAAACGTAAAGATGCAAACTGATAAATAAGATGAGAATCATCAACTTAATGTGGGCTCCTCCCTCGGATTAACATAAAGGCAGGGAACTGAAAAGGATGCAAGGTTCGAAGTGAATGATTTCGTCATCGCCTGTATTATTGTCATTGTGGCCGAGACGCGGATGAACGGATGCTTGATTGAAAGACAGCAACGGCCACTACCATTACGTTGCAGCAAGAAATCGGAGCCCACCAACCGTGTTCCCCATGACGGACCAGTAGTTACCATTGATCAACCGTGTATAGAACCGACCAGAGTGATGGCGGCAACATAACTCACCTGCATCCGCGTCCTCATATCATATATTAGGCTCACGACCTCGACCACCATTCGAGGTATCTAAGAATAAAGTGTTAAGGTATCCAAGCTAATGATAGGGTTTAGGAGTGGGCGGCGGCTCCAACGACACTGTGGCGGACGTCTCCAACAACAACATGGAGGTAGAGAAGGTACCCCCTTGAGACTATTGCCATCCTCCGCTATCCTTCGCCTAAGGTCCCAAACTATCCAACTAATATGTGGTGCTTCAACATTCATTTGTGTATGTTCTTAAATCTTCATCTTTTACTCATCTGTCCCTTATTGTGGTACGCTTCTGGCAGCTGCAATTTTTCTCGCCTACCTCCAGTTTTTCCTCTTTCTCCCCCTTTCATTAGTGGTCCTGAAGTGGAAGGGAGGTTGGTTCCTGTGTAGTCTCATTTTACACCCCACCTTTCACTATTCTCAAACTGTCCATCGCCGTGCGCAAAGGAAAGTCTCTGTTGCTCTTTGTACTGAGACAAATACATGCTCTCTTAACCCTAATAAATAGAGAAATGATAGATACCTTAATTCCCGCTGAAATGCTTTGCCTTCTGTGAGGCCATTTCTGTTGGTTGTTCGTAATAAACATATAAATCTTCCCTTCACACTACGACTCTTACCCCTTCATTCGTAGTGATCTTCTTCCCCCTTTAGCTTTAGTTATGTTGATACATTAATGACTTCAGGGTCCCAACGCAACTACCTGAAGGTTAGACCCTACCTTCTCCAAGACATCACAGCCAGATGTTGTTTCCATTGACCTTACACTCCAACTGATTGGTTCAACACTTGAACCTTTGGGTTCAAAGTCCGGTTAGTTAATTTTAAACCTTAGTTGTTTAATTGAATAATTAATAATCAAGTTAAACATCATTCATGAATAAAATAGGATTTCAAATGCATCTTTTTTGTGTGACCCTACAGGTCCCAAATTATGTTAGCAGTGAATGTCCATAACCAACTTATGACATCACAAGCAATGAGCGGTATCTAGCAACTTATCATTGATACCTAAGTAGTTTGCAAAGATGGAGAACAACTTCAAACTAAAATCTATGATAAGTGTTACTGTGATTGTATAGTTCATTTGTATTTGATATCCAGATTGAACTTGGGGCATGAAACTACCATCCTCTGCCTCATTCAATCCATGTTCCTTGAACTAGAGTAGACTGATTGAGATGTATGTTAGTTCACATATCATTTATTGAGTCATATGAGTATAGCCATACATTTCTCAGTCTTACTTATCAAGTGGCCCGAATATCAATCTTCTGTAGGAAGGACAAATCCCATCTACATCATTCACACACAATCTCCATGTGTCACAGTGTACCCCGAGCATCACATTTATGGCAACCGTTATTCAAGGTAATGTTGGATGATGCCAAAATACATTGAACAAAATGTGATGAGTGTAGTGACTTCAATTCTAAGAACCACAATCATCACTATAACAATGAGAGTAGATTTTGACTATCATTCCATGGTATCCATGTACCACTCTAAAGGTGGATCTGTTTGATACACTATTCTCTAACATGTACTCATGTGCTTGACTTGATATTAAATTTCATGATTAATGAGACTCTATCATCATTCAACACACACTCTAGTCTTATGTATTATTGTTGTCTATCTTTCTTCTGCAAGTAATATCCGACTAGGGACATAACAAGAATGTATGTACTCTTATCATATATATGATCTCATTATTCAGGTCATCAACCTGAAAACATAAGTCATCAAGTAACATCATTCTTTAGACATCTACTATGTAACTGTCATCATCTCATGATTGAGACAAACATAATAGATGATATTGCCTTTATTGTTATCAAATCAATTATCTAATGCCACATTTCAATCGTCATATGATTGACTATATCGGCATATATATCGACAGACTCCCACTTGCACTTAGAGAAAATCACCCACAAATCTTATTCCAAGTGATATTAACATGTCCATCATGTTTCTACTGTGCAAGTGCTTATTCAAGAGGGTTAGTAACATTTGCTTCAAATTGATATATGGGAAGTTTTGCACTCCTCGTTGCACAACATCTCGAATGAGATGGTAGTACTGTAGTATGCTATCTAAGATTCCTTGTTAAACCAGTAGTTCCATTGTTGTCACAGTATCTCTGTTATGTCACAAATGGTTGGAACCTCTGACAAGTTCATCTATATGAACTTCTAGGTCCATACAGTATCCTTTGTTGTGTTCATAACACCAAGATACTCGAATTCTATTGTAGAATTAAACAACTATCTCTAGCTTGAAACTTTTCAGCTTATAGTTTTCATTTTAAGGTCAAACACAAATTTAGATTGAGATCATTAATTTTTATTGTCATTTAAGAAGCTTGCATCAGTGTAACCCTTTACACCCAGATCTTTATTATTACCAAGGAACAAATCCTTTTACTGCTTCCCAAGTACTTAAGGATGTTCTTTATGGCATTCCATTGACTTTAACTGGGATCTGAAAGACATCCACTCATCATGTCCAATACATATGAGGTAATGGAATGCGTACATAACATCGCCTACATGATAAATGTAATTACAAATGCATATGGCATCTCACTCATGTCTTCCCATTCTTCACAAGAACTGGGATATTGGGATCTGAGGAGACTAACTCCATGGAACAAGAGTAATCTTTCTATCATTGAGTCTTGCATGATGAACTCTTCAACATCTTTCCCCAATGTATGTGCTATTTCTTAGTTCAAGAAGATTTTCATATCTATCTTTATAGATCTCAGTCCTATCACATAGGATGCTTTGCCTAAACCCTTAACAAAGAAGGTATTTTCATTGCCAGGTTTTCACATTTGTAGTATAAGGGTATTATTTCGATCATTATGTGGAATACAAATATGCTCCCACTGAATCTTTTGTAATCATAGATTTCATCTTCATTCTGACGCAATTCAAACTTTTTGACTATCTTGTCAAATTGAATATGAGATGATTGCTTCAATCCAAAGATTGACCTTTGTCTCTTATAGACTTTATTTTGATTATATGGATCTATAAAACCTATAGGTTTTGTCATATATACATCTTGTACAATATTCTAGTTAAGCAATGTGGTTTTAACATCCATTTTACCAAATCTCGTGGTCACATTAAGCTATAATAGGAAGCATTATCCTGATGGATTTAACCATGGAAACTAGTGAAAAGATTTCATCATGTTCAACACCTTGAAATTGTTTGAAACTCTTTTCTACCAATATGCTCGTGTATGTTTTTATACTACAATACATGTTGGTCTTCTTCTTGAAGATCTTAAAGGCACCCTATGGGTTTTACCCCTTCATGTGGATCGATCAAAGTCATACCTTGTTGGTGTACATGGACTCCATCTGGGATCTCATGGCCTCAAGCCAATCTGAGATTCTGGTCCCTCGATAGTTTCTAGGTAGGTTGTTGGCTCATCATCTTGTGACCAACTCACCACCTTTTGAGTTATGAGATATCATTATCTTTCAAACACAAGGTGTGTACTATTAGATTTATGAGGTTTTCTGTTACATAAGGAACTTGAGATTCCACAATAGTTTTTTATTCTCCTCATTCCTATTGTACCCCTTTTGGTTTAGTGCTTTCTTGTTTGTCTCGAACATTTGGAGTTCTAATTTTCTCCCACTAATTCCATTGGAATCAAATTCCCTATTGGAATACATACATCTTGTCAATCAAACATTTTTGTCGTTGGATTGGGATAAGTGTAGTATTTTACGAAATAACATTCATGTGATTTGTGGACAAATATATAATCTTTCAATCCTAATCTTTATAAAAGACATATCAGGACATCTCCCATGCCATATCTCATATGGTGTCTTTTGAACCATTTTCGATGATACATTCTTTTAGTGTATAACATATGCCAAATTGTAATATAAGCTAGACTTATTGATAATTGTACCATGACTTAATAGGGTGTGATTCCCTCTTTCTGATACATAATTACATTCAGGTAGTGTTCATTATGATACACTGTCATAGTCTCCAGAAGGACCTCAAACTATTGGTTTAAAATATTTCAACATCAATCATATCGAAGTGTCTTAATACTTTTACCAAGCTAGTTAAGTACTTCATTCATGATCTCCTTGAACAATTGAAGAGATTCATAATGGTATTTATTAAATACAAATCACCATATATGTTGAGATCATCAACAAATACAATGAGGTACTAGAAACTACCTTTAACATTTATTCTAAAAGGTCTATATACATCAATATGTATGAGCCCTAATAGAATAATCACTCTCCCACTACATTTGGTGAAGATGCCTTTGTCATATTACCCAAAATAAGACTTGCATGTCTCTATTTGTTCAATAACCAAAAGAGTCTATATAACCATCATTATGGATTCTAGAAATGCATTTCTCATTTAAACACTCTGTATGACAATATTTTAGGTATTCAGTGTTTGAGTCATCGAGTCATTCAGTATACATACCTGTCTCTAGAATTATCAAATAGACATTAGGGCCACTTCCATAAACGTTCATATCTTTAAAAGCAAAACATTAAATATGTTCATCATATTCTTGTCCATACAAGATACATGGTATTTTTCATTAATGGAAGGTACATAACAACAATTCACTAATTGTATTCTATGCCCATTACTTGAATGACAAATTCTATAGTGGCAACAACTCTTGCTCCATAGAGTTCGAGCTTACTTCTTCTCAGGTCCTAGAGTGGATATCTCTATCTCTTTCTTCTTCCTGAGATCCTCTATATAAAGAGGGTAGTTCTTTTTCTAGTGTCCGGGTTGGTGACAATGGTGGCACTTTCTATCCTTAACCTTTTAAGTAAAAAGTATAAATTCCTTTTGTACTTGCCCTTCTCCTAGTATTGGGTTCATAAGACTTGGACTTCATCTTAGCCTAAGAACTCTTCTTGGTCTTGCCTTTGTCTTTGAACTCTGTCTTATTGATCATCATCACTGGTTTGTCCATCTTCATTTGTGCTTTGACATTAATCAACATGCCAAGCATTTTTGACAATGGTTTGGCGAAGTTACTCAAGTGATAGCACTTGATAAACTGGAAATAGGATTCAGGAAATGATAATCATATCTGTGGCCAACTCTTGACCTAAAAGAAATCCCAATTTCTACACATTCCCAATTATATTGATCACACATGGCTCTACCAGATTTCCCTCTATCAGTTTGCACTCAAACAACATTTTGGAGACATTATACCTTTCCTGAAAAAGATGTGCTACCATGTTGAGAATGTTCATTATGTTCATGCAACTCATAGTACATACAAATCAGTATATGGTTGATACACATGATAATAGTTGTTTTCATAGGCTATTTATTTTTGATTCTGTTCACTTATTGTTCATTTCATCTCAATTTGTGCATTATTTATTATCGTTATCATATGATACTTAATTGCATCAAATAAATGTATTTTTAATGATCATGAATGATTTAATATTATTTGAGAGCTTATGTTCATTTTTTTGTGGAATTCCAGGTAAATCCACAATAAACTTCACATCTCAGTACCATTGTTCGGAAAAGAGGTAATCGGTGTACGGACAGAGAGGGTACCGAATAGAGTATATACGGTATGCGGGAGTATAAGCGGGAGAATATTTAGTTTTAATCGGTTTTGATTTTTTTAATATTAACCATAAAGATATGTAAATTATATATTGACCATATAATAATGACAATGATAAGTAATTAGAAACATTTATAAGTAATAGACTAATATTGCATTCATAAGTAGTTAGAAACATTGATGAAATTAGAGAAGAAAACTTTGATAAGTAATTACAAACATTTATAAGTCATAGACTAATATCACATTAATAAGTAATTAGAAACGTTGATAAGTAATAGACTAATATTGCATTAATAAGTAATTAGAAACATTGATAAGTCATAGACTAATATTGCATTAATAAGTAATTAGAAACATTGATAAGTGATAAGACTAATATTTCATTAATAAGTAACTTGAAACATTGATGAAATTAGGGAAAAAAACATTGATAAGTAATTAGAAACATTGATAAGTCATAGACTAATATTGCATTAAGAAGTAATTAGAAACATTGATGAAATTAAAGAAGAAAACATCAACAGTAAGGATCAGTTCAATAAACACTTACTATAAACTTATAGAGAAAACATGAGGAGAAGACCAAATATGTAAATTGTAAGAAGAGAATGTAATTGTAATGACCAATAGTAGTATTAGAAAAAATTAATGTTAAAAAAATTATTACTAGCATTTGATTTTGAAAATCGCCAATTAATCGGCCGATTATTCCCCCGATCGGCAGATTAATCGGTCCTGGACCGATTATAGGCCAATTATTCATAATCGGAGCGGTAGACCCCCAAAAAGGAATATTCGGATGATTATTCGGCCTGAGATTGAGAAAACTCGATCGTACCATCCAAAAGAAGTTGATACTATAGATAACATCATAGATGTTACGACCCCACCTCCCGATAACCCCCAATTAAGGGCGACCGAGAGGTCAAAGCCGCACCCATAACTTCCGGATCAAAGGTTCGGAAATTAACCAAGAATAATTATCAAATTTTAACAGACTATACTGAAAAGCTGTAAGAAAATAAATTTTTGCATACCTTTTTGAAAACTTGGATCACTAAACTTCTATCCACTTAAGGATTCTACTCTAACTAATCCTCCTTGTATTTTACTTCATGTATTTCACAATATGACGATTTACTGTTTGTCCTTTTGGCTTGTACCTAAAACGCCGACAAACAAAATGTCGGTCAGCCAAAGCTGGTATGTGGGGGAAACAATAATCATGTAAATACATTAACAATGTAATCATTCAATTAATCATTTAACAACCAAGATTACATTTTAGATATAACTCCGCGATCTAAGAGTACCCTATCCTCTATGTTGTCCCCATTAAACCCCTCATGATCCACCTATAGGTGAACCAATTTCTAGGGTTGAGTCACATGGCACTACTCGTAAGTAGCCCACTCCTTAACTCATGGCAGGCTAATGAGTCTCATGGCACTACATGTAGGTAGCCCAATTTCTAACTCTCGGTAAGCTAGACCTTGCTCTAGGATTACCATTTTTTTTAGCCTTTTCAAAGCAATAGAGGTGGACCCGGATCTAGTCAGTTATATATGCACATTTATAGTGATAATCATTGTCACTTTATAGTTGCATGAAATAAATAAACATCCAACAGTTAATTTCAAGCAACCGATTAAAACTTCGGGAATCGCCGTGAAACTAGAGCGATTATTCATAAGTGTAACCACATACCTGATTTGATGATTTCACAAGCATTAAGTAAACCTAACCAAGAATGAAATACAAGCAAGCAATTCAATCATCACATAATTCCTGAAAAGAATATGCACTCTATTTATTACACACTTTATCAAGAATCTACTTTATTGACTTGGATTCACTTTCTAGGGTTTTAGTATCCATTTTAGAGTTTCATTAATCTTCATTAGGGTTTCTTAGATCCATTCCTCAAACTTTATCCCTTTTAGGTCAACGAACCATAAAATGGATACTAAAACCCTAGAAAGTGAATCCAAGTCAATAAAGTAGATTCTTGATAAAGTGTGTAATAAATAGAGTGCATATTCTTTTCAGGAATTATGTGATGATTGAATTGCTTGCTTGGATTTCATTCTTGGTTGGGTTTACTTAATGCTTGTGAAATCATCAAATCAGGTATGTGGTTACACTTATGAATAATTGCTCTAGTTTCACGGTGATTCCCGAAGTTTTAATCAGTTGCTTGAAATTAACTGTTAGATGTTTATTTATTTCATGCAACTATAAAGTGACTATGATTATCACTATAAATGTGCATATATAACTGACTAGATCCGGGTCCACCTCTATTGCTTTGAAAAGTCTAAAAAAAAAGGTAATCCTAGAGCAAGATCTAGGTTACCGAGAGTTAGAAACTGGTCTACCTACGTGTAGTGCCATGAGACTCATTAGCCTGCCATGAGTTAAGGAGTGGGCTACTTACGAGTAGTGCCATGTGACTCAACCCTAGAAATTGGTTCACCTATAGGTGGATCATGAGGGGTTTAATGGGGACAACATAGAGGATAGGGTACTCTTAGATCACGGATTTATATCTAAAATGTAATCTTGGTTGTTAAATGATTAATTAAATGATTACATTGTTAACGTCTTTATATGATTATTGTTTCCCCCACATACCAGCTTCAGATGACCGACGTTTTGTTTGTCGGCGTTTTAGGTACAAGCCAAAAGGACAAACAGTAAATCGTCATATTGTGAAATACATGAAGTAAAATACAAGGAGGATTAGTTAGAGTAGAATCCTTAAGTGGATAGAAGTTTAGAGATCCAAGTTTTCAAAAAGGTATGCAAAAATTTATTTTCTTACATCTTTTCAGTATAGTTTGTTAAAATTTGATATTTATTCTTGGTTAATTGCCAAACCTTTGATCCGGAAGTTATGGGTGAGGCTTCGACCTCTCGGTCGCCCTTAATTGGGGGTTATCGGGAGGTGGGGTCGTAACAAATGGTATCAGAGCCATAACCCCTCCAGTAGGAGGGGCCCACATGGGCATGTGGCATGCCAGTCTTGAGTCGTGCGGTCCAGGCATGTAGGAAAGGGTTGTCCATGGTTGACGTAGCCACCCTTGCGCTGGTATTCCGTGATCGGGAGCTGGGTGTCCATGGACCATTGTGGGTCTGCACTGAAATGGGGAAGAGATTATGAGGCATTATAGTTGAGCCTTGACGAGGACGTCAAGAGCCTAAGTGGGGGAGACTGTAACTTCCCAGGATTTGAGGCGTCGGATAACATGATCTTAAAAGGAATGATTGGACTACCCATATCACCAAGGTACACCTCCTTTTTCGGGAGCCCATCACTAAAGAACTCCATAGTTAAGCGTGCTCAGCTTGTAGTAGTACTAGGATGGGTGACCAGTCGGGAAATTGATCCTGGCTTGCGCGTCAGTGTGGACAAAGTGCGCAGTTAAGGCTAGTGGTGGTTTGTGGGGCCAGTCGTCATTCTTGAAACTCTACTAGAGCCATGGGTAGTGGGCCCGGGCATTACAATAGCATGCATTCTAAATTTCTCAAAGAAATCTCGATACTAATGAAATCAACTCGGTAGTAACAACAACTGCATAGGTGATCACAACTATAAGAGGTGTCAGTAGTACTGACACCCATTTGATAGTACTGACACGATGGGATCAGGAAGATATGAAAATTGTGTTTAATCTGGTAGTTGGTAATTAATGACGCCCTAAGTCACTTCTATGACTCAGAGAGAGTTTGGAAAAATCTAATTATCTCATTCTATTTCATTATACGGTAGTCGAAAGAAAGGAGAGGAGAAAGCGAAGAAGAAAGACATGTTCTGGGATATTCGGGCACCTCCAGTGGATGGATTTGTATCTCGAGGTTATTGAATTGGCACGTTTTTATGAGGGAGTCATCCATATCATCTTCTTTAGGGGTTCTTTTAGTTCTCTAATGTTCCCCACAATTTTCTTCTTCTCTCTTATGTATTTGACAATGGAAATCATGAAGGGCTAAACTCGTTGTTCCTTCGGACCCAGGAGTAGCCCGGTTATACATTGTAATTGATGTTGATGCATTAATATATCTTTTTATCTTAATTTTTTGACAAAATTCTATGAAATCATAATGAACTATTCACGCTTGATCACCATTGGTAGTTGATTAGACTGTTAATTGCTTTGAAAGAGGGATTACGGGTTGAAAATTCACAGAATTATATGTTTTATATCGCACCTCGAGAAAGGAGGCTTATGAATGTGAAGAGATTACCCAAAGTTTTCAGTAAAGCACCTAACTAATAACACAATTACTACAAGATTAGGATTGGCATTAGATTAGGTAGTGAATTACATCATGATAGTGGGTAATTTTTACTGTATATTCTCTTTGTCCAGGTTTATGAGAGATAATTATTAATGTTATGATGTTAATTGCAATGTTAACTGAGGTGAAACCATAATCCTAAGGAATTTACTCCACTTGATATAAAAAAACCAGTAATCTTAGATTTATTTTCTGCATCTTAGATAACTAAACCTTCAATCAAAGTTTTCATTGGCCTAGGCGATCACATTACAGTTAGTAGTATTCTATGGAGAACGTTTCCTTGAGTTCGACATATGGGCCTCTTGAGGTCTATGTTACATTGATATGTATACTTGTGTTTAACATGTGGTTTGCGCATATCGTGGTTTTGGTGCCGTTGTCGGGGAAATGACAAATTCATCACTACGACTGTTGTGATCGACCACATTGGACCACAACCTTTATTTTTCTTTTTATGTTTCCTAACACGAATGTTAAATATCATTTATTTAATCATTAGTATGAGTTCTCACTTTGGTTTTAACTATTTTAGGTACTAGTGGATGGTGCAAACAAGAAGCACTGGTTACGGAGCCTCATCGCTGCAGAGTGCTTTTTAGGAGGATTTCTTACACAGAGCACATGAATATAGTGGTTCTGCACGATGACTGATTCAGACTCCACCACCTAAGACACTACACCCTAAGACTATGATTCCCCCAACAGATGAACCAAAACTAGCTCATATGGTAGACCCATCAAAAGAATAGACTATTTGAGAGAAGATAAAGGCATCTTCTTCAACAACCCAGCTAGGGCCAATCAAAAGACAAGCTATGAATGTAGACAACTACTAGATAGATCCTGGGTTGGTCGCATTGGTGAAGTCACATGCTTTCCATGACCATAACACTAAGGAGTTAATGACACACATCAAAAGTTTTGTTGAAAGTTGTGATATGGTGAAGATTGATAGAGTGCCGGTGAAAGTGATTTATTTGAAGCTTTTCCCATCATCCCTGGCAGACATTGCTAAGTCTTGGTTCTATAACCCCCCACCTAAGTCGATAGAAACATAAGAGGGGATGATAGATACTTTCTTTGAGCGTTACTTACCACCTCAGAAGATAAACGAGCTAGTAAGAAAGATATAAAACTTTAAGGATATGGAAGAAGAATCTTACTATGAAGCATGGGAGAGGTTCCAAAACATGTTGATGAAGGTCACTCTTCATGGAATCAATTTGTATGGCCAGTCAAAGATTTTTGATTATGGAGTGCATCAAGGGGAGGGACCACACTTGAGAGTGCAGGAACATGCTTCTTCCTCAACAACAAGCCATATAGGTGTCATGAGATCCTGAAGAATATGGCTAAAGACTAGTCCTGGGAAGAAGAAAGAGAATGCCCAACAAACACTAAAAGTGTTTGAGAGTCCAAGGTGATTACAACATTGAATGAGAAATTGGACTTGATTGGTAAGAAATTATTCCATAAGGATGGAGGCTCTTCTGGAAGATATGAAGAAGAATGCATGTTTGTGCAACAACATAATTATAGGGGCAATGACTATTCCTGGAGGAAGGATCCCATGTTTTCATGGAAGGACCCTAATAATTTTCAACATGACCCTTTACAAGCACATCATCAAGGAAATGCACAACAACATGAAAGGGGGCCTAGGAAGATTGACCGCATTTAGGACATGCTAGGTAAGATGGTCAGCAAGAATGAAGTGCTCATTGGATAGTCCCAGAGGGAACTACAGAACTAAGGAGCACATATTCACATTATAGAGACTCAGATCTCTCAGATAGCAGTAGAAGTGGCTTCTTTGTAGAAACCTATTCAATAGGGGTTCCTAGGAAATACTAACATACCATCTGGAAATCAACATGTGAAGGTGTTGTTGCTTCACAATGGCAAGAAAGTGCTTAATGACAAATAGATTGTCGTAGAAGTAAATGACACCACAGGTGACACAGGGCCAACAATGACTACTGATACAGCTGAGCCAAATACTACAACAGAGGACAAGACAGTTGATGATGAAACTCATGAACTAGAGGAGACAAGAAAGGAGGTGTATGTTTCACCTAAACTAGAGGAAGTTGGTGACTCTGGTTCCCTTCCCGTACATCTTGACGGAAAAGAAAGTTGACCAATAGTTTCAAAAGTTTCTAGATAGCTTTATATAGCTCTATTCCAACATTCCCCTAATTGATACAATCGAGCATATTCCTTCTTACGGTATACGATAAATATATAAAGTACATAATCAATAAGAGGAGGAGAGTACTTGACTCTTATGTAGTGGTATTGAAGGAGCAGGTTAGTGCTTTTATTATGGGAACATTGCCTCCAAAAAGGCAAGATCTGGGCTGCTTCAACATATAAGGTTACATCAGAAAACAATATTTGGGAAATCTTTATGTGATCTATGGGTAAATATAAATCTTGTGACCTTGACTACCTTCAAGAAGATGGGTCTTAAGGAATCCAGAAGGAGCAATATGACCATATAGATAGAAGACAACTCAGTGGTCATGCCACATGGTATCCATGAGGATGTTCTTGTCAAGGTGGACAGATTTGTATTTCCATCATATTTTGTGGTAATGGTGATGCATGATGACCATGATAATGAATTACTATTTGGGAGGCCATTTCATGCCACAATAGACATTATTCTCGAGATGGGAAGATGAAGACTGACACTAGGAATCGATGAAGACCACTTTGAAATAAATATGCCCAATTCTACACAAACAACTGAGGAAAAACATAGTATCACATGTTGCAATAGGTCCAGGGAAAAATGTCTTTATTTCTAGGGAGACCATTCCTAGACATGGCTCATGTGATGACATAGGTTCACAAAGGAACGCTCGCAGTTGACATCTTGGAGAACACAAAGGAAGTTTTGTTGACCAAGGTATTTCAATATCCAGATGTTTAAGAGGAGGAATATTACCCAACAATAATTGACGAGGTAGCTTCTTCCACTCTTGTTCAAGAATATCCACAGTTGCCTTTCGAGGCATGTCTAATGAATTCAGTGGATGAATATACCCAAAGTTGTTCTTTAGAGGAGTGTATCTTGTTTCTCAAGGCATTACCGTGCTACTACACAGGCACTTTGAGGATCTAGCACCACCTCCTCCACCATTGATCCCATCTTTACTGAGTCCTTCAGATCTAGAGTTGAAGCCATTATCGCCACACTTGAAGTATATTTTATTGGACGAAGAAGAGAAGCTTCCCATCACCGTATCGTATTCATTAAGTATTCTGGAAGAGGAGCAACTACTAGTGGTTTTTAAAAACCACCAGGAAGCATTTGGATGGTCTGTTGCAGACATAAAAGGAATTTCCCCCTTTTTTTCCAGCACAAGATCAAATTGGAAGGAGCTAACCCCATAGTGCAACCTCAACAACAACTCTATCCTATCATGACTGAGGTAGTAAAGGAAGAGGTGGTACAATTTTTGTCTACATCTATAGTTGTGCTAGTTCTCACTCTAATTGGGTTAGTCCAAGCCAGGTGGTTTCTAAGAAAGGGGGGGATAACAGTTACAACTAATTCGGCTAGTGAGTTGATTTCTACTCGATTGGTGACTGGGTGAAGAGTATGTATTGATTACTGATGTTCGAATGCCACCACTTTGAAAGACCATTTTCCGCTCCACTTTAACGGTGATATTTTAGAGTAGCTCGTCAAGCGCTCTCACTTTTTTTTCTCGACGGTTACTCTGGATACGACCAAATTTTTTATCGATCCACAAGACTAAGAGAAATCTACCTTCACTTGTCCTTATGGAAATTTCATGTATTGTTTGATGCCCTTTGATCTGACAATGCACTATCTACCTTTTAGAGATTTATTCTTGCCATTTTTTCTGATATGGTGGAGTGATGTCTGGAGGTATTCATGGATGATTTTTTAGTGTATGGGGAATTGTTTGATGATTGCCTTGATGATCTCAATAAGGTTTTGCAAAGATGTAAGGACACTCACCTGGTTTTGAACTAGGAAAAATGTCACATGATGGCAAGTGAAGGGATAGTTTTGGGACACAAGGTGTCCAATAAGGGAATGGAGGTTGATCTGGTAAAAGTAGAAGTCATCTCCAAACTACCTCCACCATCATTGATGAAGGGAGTGAGGAAATTTTTAGAACATGCTGGATTTTATCGACATTTTATAAAAGATTTTTAAAAAATTTCCAAACTGCTATCTGAGTTGTTGGAAAAGGATTCTAAATTTAATTTCAAAAAGCGGTGTTTGAGGGCTTTTGAGGTGTTGAATGAGAATATGGTCTCTGCACCTACTATCCAGGCTCCACATTGGAGTCAACCGTTTGAGTTGAAGTGTGATGCCTCAGATTATGTAGTAGGGATTGTTCTAGGACAAAAATGAGACAAGGTTCCCACTGTAATTATTATGCATCAAAGACCCTAAACGATGCCCAATTAAATTACACAACCACAAAAAAAGAGTTACTGGAGGTTTTTTTGCTTTGGAGAAATTTTGTCAATATTTGATAGGGCCAAACGTCATTGTGTGGACGGACCACACAACAATCAAATATTTGTTGCAGAAGAAGGATGCCAATCCTAGGTTGATTAGGTGGATTTTGTTGATGTAGGACTTCGACATCAACATCAAGGACAAAGTAGGAACTGAAAATGTAGTGATAGATCATTTGTCCAGGCTTGAAAGAGTGGATGAAAAGGACATAGGCATATCGATTGTGGAAGAATTCCTAGATGAGCAACTCTTTGCCATGAAAAACAAAGATTTGTGGTTTTTAGAGATTGTGAACTACTTGGCACGTGGAGAGCTTCCAGAAAATTGGGGATATCAGCAAATATAGAAACTCTTCCATTCTTTGAGGTTTTACATTAGGGATGATCCTATCTTTCTCAAGCAATGTAGGGATGAGATCTTAAGAAAATGTGTGCCCAATTGCAAATTTGAGAGTATCTTAGAACATTGTCATTCCTTACCTACTGGGGGTCATCATGCTAGTTCTAGGAATGCAGATAAGGTCCTAGAAAGTGGGTTTTATTGGCCAAACGTTTTGAGGATGTATATACTTTTCTACTTCATTGTGATACATATTAACGTGCAAGTAATATTCCAAAAGGTCATGAAATGCCCTTAATTTTGTTTTGAAAAAATTAAGGTTTTTGATATATTGGGTATTGATCTCATGGGCCTTTTCGTGTGATCTAATTCTAATTTATACATATTTCTTGCCATTGATTATGTATCTAAGTGGGTGGAAGAAATTCCAACCCACATCAATAATACCCATGTTGTATGCAGGTTTGTAAAAGATCACATCTTTTGTAGGTTTGGGTTGCCCATATTGATAATCAGTGATGGTGGATCTCATTTCATCAATATGAAAGTTTGGTGTGCTTTTGAGAAAATATAGAGTTATACACAGGAAGGTACTCCATATCACCCCAAACCCAAGGAAAGGTTGATGTGTCTAATAGTGAGATTAAGAAAATCTTAGAAAAGACAGTCTCAAAAAATAGTACTAATTGGAGCATATTTCTTAATGATTCTCTTTGGGCATATAGGACAACTTATAAGACACCTATAGGCACCACTCCTTTTAGGTTGGTTTATGGGGGAGCTTGTCACTTACTCATAGAGTTAGAACATAAAGATAAATGGGCCCTGAGGAAAATGAACTACAATTCAGATGATGTAGGGAGAAAGAGGATGATGGAATTGAATGAATTAGATGAGCTTATATTTGATGCCTATCAAAGCCCCATGATCTACACAGAGAGAACCAAAAATATCCATGATTGCCACATCTTACATAGAGTCTTCACTCCAATATAGAAGGTTCTTCTGTTCAATTCTAGGTTGAAATTACACCCTGGAAAATTGAGGTCTAGATGGAGTGGACCTTTTCAGGTAGTCAAGGTTTTCCCCCATGGGGAAGTGGAGTTAAGAAATGGGGATGATACATTCCTTGTTAATATCCACCAGCTTAAACATTACTTTAGGGGAGATGTGGTCCGGAAAGAAGAGGAGTTGAAGCTCGTTGATATTCAAATATGTTTTATGCTTTGATCGTCGAGACTATGATGTAAAACAAGGGTGCTTGTTGGGAGGAAACCTAACCATCTTTTTATTCTTTACATTCGAATTTGTAGTCTTCTTAATTGAAATTTACATTTTATTAGCTTCATATAAAAATGTGCCTTGATCATTTTGTGTGGTGTGTAGGTTGACAACAAGTCAGTACTACTGATAGTAGAGTCAGTAGCACCAAGGACATCACAAGGGCAAAGGAATCGAGTTTCAATTAACTTGATATTATTGATCGCAGAGTTGGTAGTACCGACGACATCAGAGGGGGAAATAAAAATTCAGAGGAACTTGATGCTACCAACCACAGGCTCGACAACACCCACTTTTTGTAGAAAAGGAGTCGAGTTAACTGATAAAGACTTGGTACTACCGAAACAAAGTCGGTAGTACTGATGGAAATGCAAGCTTTAGGTTTGAAACATCGAGATCAGGCTCAGAATCATTGAGAATTTTGAATTACTCGATACTACCGACACAAAGTTGGTAGTAACAACATCTAAAGACTAAAATCTATGGGAGCAATCGACGATCAAGATTCATCACATCTGATGGTTGGAATTATCGATACAACGTTTGACTTTTTGAAATTCGGTACTATCGACATTTGTTGGTACTACTGACACATGGCAATCCATGACTATCGACATCAACAAATGAGGAGTGTTGTTATCAAGCTAGTACTAAGTCACAAAGATCATGGAGAAAAGTCAGTACTACCGACTCCATGTCGGCACTACAGGCGCATCAGCAGTAGGCTGGCCGTTGTCTATATAAGGAGGGGTGTGTGTATTGTTTTCTTCACACATTCGACATACCTCTCTCAAGTAGGATTGTGCAAGAAACACCAGGCGATTAGAGTCTTCTCTGATATCCTATTTCTCCATCCCTTTCTTGTACCTCTGAGATGGTGTCCAGGAGAGGTGCTTCTTCATGGGGAGGACATACCGAGTTGGTTCTAAAACCAACCCACATCACTTATCTCAACCCCGATGTGAAGAAGATATACGTCAACCTAATGAAGAGAGAGATCATCGTGACACATTATGGAGACCATGTATTCATTGTAGCTTTGGGCTTCACTGACAATCTCACCAAGTATACAAGCACCAGGAGCTGGTGGGCAATCACCCATCCTTTAGTTATTAGCTCACCTTCCCAGAGCTCGTCTTCGAGTTCTTGGCCTCATTGGAGATATGTTGCATCCCCGAGCATGGGGATGAATGGAGGGAAGGCCACGTTAAGTTTTATCTCTTCAACATTGAATATCAACTGACATTGCATCAATACAATGCCATCTACAAGTGGCCGATGGGTGAAGAGTGCTTTGTCCTCAACAATTTTGACTTCAAGGGTGCATGGGAACTTTTGGCGAAGGTGCCACAGGGATACCACATCAGTTGGGATGCAAAATCCATCACTGACATTGAGCACCCATTTTCTCGCATCCTGCATCACTTCCTCACCAACACCATCTTCTCCAAGTCAAGTCAGGGGTAGGGGAAGAGTCAATGGGTGGATATCTACTTCCTCTACAAATTGGTAGAATTAGGAGGAAAGAATGTTGACTTGGGTTCTTTCTTCCTCCAACACATGATGTCAATGAAGCGACTGGTGCAGAGGACTCCTCCTATACATTTTGGAGAACTTATCACTCTAATAGTGATGCATCTAAACCTTGATCTCTCCACCTCCAAATCCCTAAAGGCTGCTCTCAAGTTGGAACTAAAACATTTCAAGAGAGCAAACCTCCTCAACGTGTGTCAGGGGATAGTGTACACATGTTGTACAGTCGGCATCCAATGCCTGGTGAAGGAGCTCCCTCATCTTGGTCTTCAACTTGCAAGGCGTATATCAGATGAGGTGGCTAATAGAAGATGACTTAGAGGATGACAAAGAAGAAGATAATGATGAGCAAGAGCAACAACAGGAGAAAGAAGAAGAAGAGGAAGAGGAAGAGGCCACCATCCTAATCATGAGGAGGAAGGTTCCCCGCACGTACCCTAAAGTACATGGATCCTCTAGCTCTTCTACTCCACCACCTGCCTAGGAGGATGATCCCTATTCAATGGTAGGTATGTATGCCATGCTTTAGGAGATTCAACAGGGGCAACACTAGTAGAATGTTACATTGGTGGACATTAATGATGTCCAAGGATGGCTCTATCAAAACATGTAGGCAATCTTTGAAAACAAGGAACTTCTCATGGCCAATAAATAGAACATGCACACACGCCTATAGAGGATCGAGATCTATTAGCATGCATTCTTTGACAACTACTGGAGTCAGGGCTACATTGGTGGTTATCCACAACCTCAACAGATGTTGCAGCACCCTCCATCATTTCAGGGAACCTTCTACCCGCACGATCCTACCATGCCACAACATCCACCACTACCCTTTTGATTGGTACCATTGTTCCACCTCTTAAGTTGGATTTTGATTATGCGAATATAGTCAAGTTCAAGCTTGCGGGTGTTGGAACAACTCTAGCCTTTAGTTTTTATTTTTCTTTTAGCCATTATTTATTTTTTAGCTTTTAGTTTTCCAAGTTGTAGGATCCATAATCGATCTAGTGTAATGGTGGAGCTTAATTCATGATTCTTGTCATTGTCATGTGCTTTTAGGTGTTTGCAATGGAAATGAAAATGAAAAGAAATAATGCTTTAGTTGCAAATTTCTTGAGTTACATCACCTAGAGGAAGTGTATGGGTTAGTCAGCTTTTGGACACTTGATGTGAATGGACATCTTAATTATTCATGTAATGTGGATGAAGATGTTATTTAATCCTAAATTGATCAAACAATTAATATAATCTTAAATTAAAATTTTAGAAAGAAATCTAAGGTTACCCTATACACATGTCATTAGAGAGGGACATATCATATTTAATGAAAGGCATTGTCTCTTAATCATGTGATTCCTTCAATTTCCCACTCATTATGACCCACCACCTTAAGATAATCAAGTAATTCGAATTATTATCTTATGGTTGCATTGCATGGAATAATAGGTGAGATCATAGTTAGTTTCTCTTTTATTGCATTAGTTACAAAATGGAAAAAATATATTCATAAACAATTTTTGTGCATCCCATCTAGTTGCATATGAAGTACATTACAATAGATGCATTTTTCATCATTCAATTTCACATAATGTGGTTATATTGTTTGTAATGCCCGGGCCCACTGCCCATGGCTCTAGTAGAGTTTCAGGAATGACGACTGGCCCCACAAACCACCACTATCCTTAACTGCACACTTTGTCCACACCGACGTGCAAGCTAGGATCAACTTCCCGACTGGTCACCCATCCTAGTACTACTCCAAGCTGAGCATGCTTAACTATGGAGTTCTTTAGTGATGGGCTCTCGGAAAAGGAGGTGCACCTTGGTGATATGGGTAGTCCAATCATTCCTTTTAAGATCATGTTATCCGAGGCCTCAAACCCTGGGATGTTACATTATTTTTCTCTAAAATAAGAGTACAGGGATACACATCCATACCTTAAAAAATATGAAATATGTTAGTGAAGCCCAAGCATAACTTTACGTCATGCTACAATTGTGGGACAATGAGAAAAAAAAGTCAATGTTATGAAATAAAGAGGGAGTAAGGATGCACAAAAGTCTTCACAAGGAAATGGAGACATTCACATGATGAATTCTCTATTTTTCTTTGTTCACATCCATTTTATGAGGTTTTTAATACATACATCATTCCACCCATAATATTAGGAATTAGGATTCATGTATTTCTCATTATCTTCACCATATGGGATCAACACGTTTTATTTTTTCATAAATTATTTGGATGCTACTTGTGACTCTTCATAAGCCACATATTTCATTCCATTCATTGCTTTTGTTGGTAGGCCACTTAAATGGTTATTATCCTCATTCATTCTTATAAAGAGAACTACTTCCAAGTAGCTGGTAGTTAGGAAAAGGCGATGTAGATAAGGGATCACATGATGCACCAAGAAAATACATGATTGAGTATGATATAAACTACTCTATTGATAGTCTTTCACTGATATAAGGATGGACATCTTTTATGGATATTACTGATCGATTTAGAGTAGTTGATTATTCAATGGTCAATGAAGGCCAGTTTGGGATAGCTAGGTGGGGATAGTTGACAAAGGAAATTCATATTTTATGTCCTTTTGCTAACTTGTCTCAAACATATATGAGGGTGTGTTGCTTGAGGATGAGCAACATTTAAGCTAGGAGAGTTTGATGCACCAGATAATTGTCATTTTCACTGGATATTTATTATTGATTTTTGTGTAATTATTGTTCATTTTCATCTTAATTTGTGTATTATTTAGTATCATTAGCTTGTGATACTTTATTGCATCAAATAAATGTATTTTTAATGATCTTGAATAATATACTCTTATTTCAGATTTAACGTTCATCTATTTGTGAAATTTTAGGTAAATCCACAAGAAACGTCACAACTCGGTACTACTGACCACCTATCGGTGGTACAGACACTTTCTTAGAAAGGCATACATTGAGATCAAGGAAACTTGGTAGTATCGATTTTGGAAGAAGTTGATACTATCGAAAACATCACAACATAGATTTAGAATTTCTCAAAGAAATATTCGTACTACTGACATCAACTCAGCAGTATTGACAACTACACAAGAAACCACAACTATCGAAGGCATCGGTAGTACCGACACTCAGTTGGTAGTACCAAAATGGTGGGATCTTACAGATCTAAAAGTTGTGCTTAATCTGACAGTTTGTAATTAATGATGCCCTAAGTCACTTCTATGACCTTGGCGGAGTTCGGAAAAACCTCATTATCTTGTTCTATTCCATTTAATGACAGTCGAGAGAAAGGAGAGGAGAAAGTGGAGAAGAAAGACTTGTTCCGTGAGATTCAGGCACCTTTAGTGGACGGATTTGTAGCCTGAGATTAACGAATCAACATGTTCATGTGAGGGAGTCATCCAGATTATCTTCTTTAGGGTTTGTTTTAGTTCTCTAATGTTCCCCATGTTTTTCTTCTTCTCTCTTCTATATTTGACAATGGAACTCATGCGGGGCTAAACCCCTTATTCCTTACAACCTAGGAGTTTCCTGATTATGCATTCTAATTGAAGATATTTTTTGCTCTTAAATTTTAGACATAATTCTATGAAAGTATAATGAACTGTCCATGCTTGGTCACCATAGGTACTTAATTAGACCATTAATTGCTTCAAAAGAGGGATTAGGGGTTGGAAATTCATAGAATTACATGTTTTACATCACACCTTGAGAAATGAGGTGTGTGAATGTGAAGAGATTGCCCAAAGTTTTTATTAAATCACCTAACTAATAACACAATTACTATGAGTGTGGGATTGGTATTAGATTAGGTAGTGAATTAAACTGTGAGAGCGGGTAATTATTTCTACAGGTCTCTTTGTATAGGGTTAGGAGAGATAATTATTAATGTTATGATGTTAATTACAATGTTAAACGAGCTGAAACTGTAATCTTAAGTAATTCACTCCACTTGAGATAAAAAACCAGTAATCTTATATTTATTTTCTGCATCTTAGATAACTAAACCTTCTATCAAAGTTTTCATCAGCCTAGTTGATTACATTACAGTTAGTAGTAGTCTCTAGAGAACATTTTCTTGAGGCGTATATTACATTGATACATATACTTGCATTTAAAGTGTGGTTTGTACTATAATTTTTTTGGCACCGTTGCCGGGGAAATGACAACTCCATCACTATGAGTGTTGTGATCAACCACTCTAGGCCACAACCTTTATTTTTCTTTTTATTTTTTCTTAGATGAATTTCAAATATTATTTATTTAATCATTTGTATATGTTCTCACATTTGTTTTAACTATTTTAGGTACTAGTCTATGGTGTAAACAAGAAGCACCGATTATGGAGCCTCATCACCATAGAGTGCTTTTTAGGAGGTTTTCTTACACAGAGCACATGAATATAGCGGTTTAGTACTACGACTAATTCAGACTCCACCACTTGAGATGCTATCACCTGAGACTCTGATTCCCCCAACAAAACAACCAGAACCGACTCAAATGGCAGACCCAATAGTAGAATAGACTATTTAGGAAAAGATCAAGACATCTTCCTCAACAGCTCAACTAGGGCCAATCAAAAGACAAGCTATAAATGTGGGAGGATACAAGATAAATCATGGGTTGGTCACATTGGTCAAGTCACAGGATTTCCATTGCCACACACTAAGGACCCAATGACACACATTAATAATTTTGTTGAAAGTTGCAATATGGTGAGGATTGATAGAGGGTCAGTGACAGTGATTTATCTAAAGATTTTCCTATTATCACTGGAAGAAAATGTTATGTCTTAGTTCTATAATCTCCCACTTGATAAAAACATGGGAGAGGATGATAGACACTTTCTTTGAGAGTTACTTACCACCTCAAAAGACAAATGAGCTGGTCAGAAAGATATAAATTCAAGAAGTAGGCAGATGAATCTTACTCTGAAGCATGGGAGAGGTTCCACAACATGCTGAGGAAGGTCCCTCATCATGGGATCGATTTGTATGGCCAGACAAAGATTTTTGTTATTAAAGGTTGCATCAAGGGGAGAGGACCATACTAGACAGTGTAGGAACATGCTTCTTCCTCAACAACAAGCCATCTCGGTTTCGTGAGATCCTAAAGAATATGGATAAAAACCAGTCCTAGGGAGAAGAAAGAGTACACCCAACAAATGTAAAAAGTGTTGGAGCATCCAAGGTGATTACGACATTGAATGAGAAATTGGAATTGATTGCTAAGGAATTATGTCAGAAGGATGGAAGCTCTTTTAGAGAAGAGGAATAAGAGTGAATGTTTATGCAGCAATAGAATTATAGGGGCAATGACTATTCCTAGTGGAAGGATCCCAAGTTTTCTTTGAAGGATCCCATTAATTTTCATCAGGACCCATCACAAGCACAACATCAAGAAAATGCTCAACATCATGAAAGGGGCCCTAGCAAGATAGACCGCATTGAGGACATGCTAGGTAAGTTGGTTAGCTAGAATGAAGTGCTCATTGTCCAGACCCAGAGGGAACTACAAAACCAAGGAGCAAATATTCACAGTATAGAGACTGATATCTCTCAAATAGCAGTAGAAGTGGCTTCTTTGAAGAAACCTGGTCAGGAGGGGTCCCCAAGAAATACTGACATACCATGCACACTCATATCTTAGATTATTATCTATAACCATGATAACATCCACCATTAGAACACTTTTAGGATGATGAGCAAAGATTATATATATATATATATATATATATATATATATATATATATATATATATCGTATGTGGTATTTAATAGGATATGCACATTAAATGTTTTAATATTTGTATTGCATCCAATAAAATAAATCCACTCATATCGATTTTAAATCTAGATACATTGTAAGTTGACGTGGCTCCAATACTACTCTAGGAAATCGGTGCAATAGTTTAGGAAATAGAAACAAAAATTTTAATGTTGATTCCCTAATCATCAAGATCACATCAAAAACATTGTAACTTGGAAGGATGGTAATAAGAATTATATCTGGTCCTGGAGAAAGTTTAGTGACAACTCTTATTATAGTAGTGTGCTTTTTCTCCAAGCAACACTCGATTAGTCGTCAGCAACAACCTCCTAGTCTAGAACTACAAACAGTGGTCGATGGCATCCTCCTAGCGATAGACAAAAGGCTCCTAATCTCTATAGTAGTCCATGCAAACCACCAGGAACTCCAAGTTGCACTACTAGATCCAACATTAAGGAGTTTTCCCTTCAAAAAACAACCTACTTGGGTAGATTCTCTCTCCCACAATTGTCTCTCTGTTTATATCCCTCCCTTTTACGGGTAGGACTTACTTGGGCTCTCTATTGGTTACCAAAGCCATAGAGGACAACAATTTCCAGGGCTTATTATTGTGTCTGGGAAGCCCCCAATACCCATCTATTTATAGGAGAGGCTAGGGTCAGGGTTCCCAGATGGTATGCGAGTCAAAGAGATGATTTTTCATGAATTATTTGGAAACTACAAATGGTGAATCGTCAGGTTCACTATTCAACTGGTCAGTTCATAGGTGAACCAATCGATTTATCTATTGAACCAGTTAGTTTATGTACTTTTGTATTCAAAATCAAATTGTCATTCAATATTGCAAACCATGATGTCAACATCTAATCCTTGGTCCAATTGAATTGATCATTGAATTAGACAACCCAGATGATGAACCACTCAGTTCACATCATGGAATGGTCGTTTCATATCATTAAACAGTCATTTCACTTTTAAAACAATCCTTTCACAAGTTAAATGGTTGTTTCATATGCGAAATGGTCATTTCACATGTCCAACTTAGGCAAATATTGATCCAATTTTCGTTTCCAATTGACCTGGCACTCCAACTGGTCAGTTCAACACTTAAACCAATTGGTTCAGAGTCTAGCTAATAAATTTTGAACCTCAATTATTTAATTGAATACCTAAATACTTTTAATAATCAAGTAAAACATCATTCATGCATAAACTCCTATTTCAAGTGCATCCTATGTATGTGACCCTATATGTCCCAAATTACATTAGCAGTGAATGTCCATAACCAACTTATGACATCACAAGAAATGAGCGGTATCTAGAAGCACATCAATACTACCTAAGTAGATGGAAAGTTGGAGAAGAACCTCAACCTATAATCGATTATCAGTGTTACTGTGATTGTATAGTTCCTTTGTCTTTGATATCTGGATTGAACTCGAGGCATGGAATCATCATCCTCTTTAATTTTCAATCCCTGTTCCTTGAACTAGAACAGATTGTCTGAGATGCGTGTGAGTTTACTATCATATATTAACTCATATGAGTATGGCCATACTATACTCAGTCTCACTTGTCAAGTGGGTTATCAATCTCCTATAGGAGGGACAAACCCCATCTACGTCATTCACACTCAATCCCCATCTGTCACAGTGTACTCGAGCATCACCTTTATGGAAACCGTTATTCAAGGTAATGTTGGATGATGTCAAAATACATCAAACAACATGTGATGAGTGTACCGATTTTAGGTATAAGAATCACATCACCATTATCACTATGAGAGCTAATTTTTTACTACCATTCCATGGTATCCATGTATCACTCTCAAGGTGGGTGTATCCAACACACTGTTCTCTAACATGTACATGTGTGCTTGACTTGATATCACATATCATGAATAATGAGACCATGTTATCAATCAATACAACTCTATTCTTATGTATGACTATTGTCTATTTTGCTTCCATAGTAATATACAACTAGAGACATAACAAGAATGTAGGCTCTGACGAGATCAAGTCGAGTAGGGGTTATGTGTTTTTTCAGGGGTGCTATAGTTTCTTGAAATTTATCCAACCAAAGTGTGAGCATTGGATCCGATATGCAGGCTGATTTTATAGACTTATGTTTATCTTGTTGTATTGATGATTGGATTAAAAACCTGTTTTTATTTTCCCACTATTTCAACGCCATTTCATCCTATCACAATTCATTCTGTAACTAGTTCAACAATAGACAAAGGTAAACAAATTAAGGATAACCCAGAAAAGAGCTTTATGAGATTAATGTATGAAGAGGAGAGAGACTTCATTACCCATGGTGTTACATATCTAAAGTTTGTTACATTAGTATACAATATTGTTGATTCTTAGAAAGCTAGTTTTTGTTCATTGAGGGGAATGTGTCTTCTACCCAAGAGTTGATCACCACACTATGCCCACCATTGAAAATTAGAGATCATATGAGGAATGGTTCAAATGGGTAGCTAAGTTGTGTATGTGTTTGATGAAATCATAACCTTGGGGATTTACTCCATACACTTCTTTATGTAATTGTGTGCTTCATTATTGTCTTGGTAGAAGAAGATCTTTGCTTTGAATAAGGTCAATGTCATATGTTCGTAAGGATGTACTTCCAAATGGTACACCCTCTGGAGATCTCTACTACGTTAGTGTAACCCTAGGTTTGGGTTTATGTGAGTTGGATTTAATCACTAAAGCGCTCATGAAAAAAGTTCTTGCAAAGAGTGTAATTCACACAAGATACAAACATGTCTTCATGGAGTCACATTTTTTGCATAATTTATATATAATCAAATCACAGAGTCTAGTTCAAAATGTACTTCATCATATCTTCTAGGTATAAATGAACTATTTGTTGATATGTATGCCTAGATAGCCAATCATATGATTATTGTAATGATATAAATTGCAAATGATTTGATTAATAATAAAGTCAGTCTTATGATTTATTATGTTCTATTTAGTTATGAGATAATGAAGTAACATAATAAATGTCTAGAGAATGATATTACTCAATGAGGTATGTCTACATGTTGAGGACTTGAACAATAAGATCATATGGAAATCAAGAGAATATATATATTCTTCTTATGTGCCTAGTCGGTTATTACTATGGAAGCAAAATAGACAACAATAATGCATACAACTAGAGGGTGTGTTGGTTGATGACAAAATCTCATTATTCATGATATATGATATCAAACCAAACACATGGATACTTGTTAGAGAATAGTGTATCTGACATACCCACCATGAGAGTGACACATGGAAACCATTACATGATAGTCAAATCGTCTCTCATAGTATTGGTCATGATTGTGGTTCTTAGACTTGAAGTCACTACACTCATCACATAATGTTCAATGTATTTAGACATCATCCAACATGTCTTTGAATAAGGGTTACCAAAAAAATGATGCTTGGGTGTAGTGTGACATATGGGGATAACTTTGAGTAATGTAGATGGGATTTGTCCCTCCTACAAGAGTATGATAACCTGGCCACTTGATAAGTGATACTGAGAAATGCATGGCCATGCACATGTAAGGCAATATGTGATATTGAGCTTACATATATCTCAGACAGTCTGCTCTAGTTCAAGGAACATAGATTTAATGTTAAAGAGGATGAAGATTACATTCCTTGAGTTCAATCTGGATATCAATGACAAATGAACTATACAAACATTATAACACCAAACATAGATTGTAGGTTAAAGTTGTTCTCCGACTTTTCATTTACTTGGGTAGCAAGAATGTGTTTCTAGATACCGCTCTCTTCTTTTGATGTCATAAACTGGTTATGGACAATCACTACCGATGTAAATAGGAACCTATAGGGGAACGCATATAGGATACATATGAAATAAGAGTTTGTTCATGTACGATGTTTAATTTGATTACTAAAAGTGTTTAGGTATTCAATTTAAACAACAAGAAACTAACTGAACTCTGAACTGGTCGGTTCAAGTGTTGAACCGATCGGTTGGAGTATTAGGTTGATTAGAAATTGGATTGGCTGATTTCCAGAAGAACCAGGGCATGAATCGACTGGTTCACTTAGTGAACTGATCAACTCAAGGTCACTAGACGACTGGTTCATGGGAGGAATCACCTGGTTCATGGATTAATTTGATTGCATCAAGGGTTAGTGATGACATCATGTTGTGCATTAATTGGATTAGAATTGCCAATACAATTTCAATTGGGAAACATGACAAAATGACTAGTTTAAAGGTTGAATCGATCGGCTCACATGCCAACCAATCAGTTCATGATGAATGGATCGTTTCTCCTCTCACAGGTTGCAAAAATTCACAAAATTTTAGTTCCTCCCACTCCCACATAGACTTAGAACCCTAACCCTAACCCTCCTATAGATAGAGGGGTAATGGAGGCTTCCTAGAGACACAAATCAATTTCCTATGATAATTGTTGTCTTCTCTGGTTATGGTAACTGATAAAACCTAAGCAAGTCCTACCTGATGAAGGGAGGGATATCAAGGGAGAAAAATTATGGGAGAGCAAGTTGGTGCTAGTACACCAATGTGGAGGGACAACGACTTCCTATCTGTTCTTTTAGAATGACAAGATCTATTGGTGGTCCATGAGGACTACCATAGAGGTGAGGAGGTTGTTTCTTGCCACTAGGAGGACAACGTTCAGGCTGTAGTCTGTGGTGATCAACTAGGAGCTATTGCAGGCATTGTTAGGTGTAACTTGAAGAAAGGCACACACAACAATGAGAAAATTTTCACTAGATCTTCTCCAGGACCACATATATCATTGAAAGAATCCTTTCCATTATGTACTTAAAGACACAATCTACTATTATAGGGGGAATACGATAGCCAAATTTTTATTTCCATTGTTTGTTCTATAGCCATATTTCCTTATAGTTGTATCAGATCCACATCAATTATATTTTGGGATAATTGATATGATTGTATTTTTGGTTTTTATCATTTATATATTGCATACGATGCGAATATTTAGGTGCATGTACAATTAAGAGACAAATAAAATCCCAAACTAATGTGCATATATATATATATATATATATATATATATATATATATATATATATATATATATATATATATATATATATATATATATATATATATATATATATATATATATATGAAATTTACATGTTCCACCCTAAAAGCTAGTTTTGATGGTGGATGTATCGCATGGTTATGGCCAATAACCCTATATATGTGCATGGTGGTTGTCTTTGTTTGTCTTTATTTTATCTCAATTTGCATATTGAGCCTCTACCTTATCTTTCAATTGTAAAAGTATTATTCTCTTCTACCTTTGATCCCCTCAAATGTAACTCAAGGTTTCTCTATTGTTATGTAATATTATGATAGTTTAAATTCTTGTTACGTTGAAGAAGATGAATTGCCTATTTCAGAAGATGAGCCGACTGACTGGAGGAAAAACAATAGGAGCCGAACCAATCAGATGGAGGCCCAACCGATCAACTAGAGGATCCAAAAGATGGTGGATCTGAGACTAGATGATCGGGGATATGACCAACGGACAAGTCAGGAGGTAATTTGATCGGTTCAAGGGTTGAATTGGTCAACCCAAATTTGGCAAGAAATGATATCCATCAACATGTTTCTCCATGGATGTATACCCTAGGTGGTGGTAATTCCTTGTGTCTCTAAGGAATTGCATTAGAATGGCCATAACCATTGCTTTTGTTTTATTGCTATTTTTGACTATGGGATATAGCATGTATATGATATATACTATAATTACGTAGTGATTGGATATGTATATGTATTTATAAATACAAACTACCTCAATATATTAAGCATATGATGCGTTCCATAAGAAACACACATCAAAATCTTGATCGACCAAGCATGGGCACACCCTAGCGTGGTGTGTTGTCTCTCTTGTGGAAGTTTGATGGTAGATATGTGGGTTTGCCTTAGCTGGGTGCATATTCTATCGTTCTGGATTATGGGTCAGGCTTAACTAGGTGACCTTAATAGGATTTGGTGCCTAGAAGCATATAGACGGTTCATAGCAAGGAGTTGTGCATATCATGTATCCAATAATTGCATGAGATGCAATTGGAAAATGTTTCCTAACATAATAATTGGTCATGAGCACCAACGTTGGTCGGATATTGACTTAATTTTTTGGGTATTTGCTCACTAGAAGATTGTATGTTGCAATGTTTTGAATTGGTAGTGAGGGCTACTAATTTGAAGTAAAATCGTCAAATAAATAACTAGTTAAAGGAATAATTAAATATCTTCAAATATTATTCAAATAAAAAGGTGTTTTGACAAATGCAAAATTTTCTCTGGTAGAATCAAATGGCAATGAAATCATCATTGTGATCAGTCCTTACGAAGGACAATCTAAACGGGACATATTTCCATAACTGGTTGAGGACTTTGAGAAATTTTCTCTATGTTCCTAAAACACCAGTGCAAATGGAATCTTCTCTATGTACGCCTAAGGATGATATGGATGCTTACTTGAAGCATGCCAATGGTGTCGTAGACATCAAAAATCTTATGTTGAGGTATATGAACTGTGAGTTGCATGAGTAGCTTGAAAGGTATAATGTCTCTAAGGCATTGTTTGTGTGCAAATTAACAGAGGGAGATACAATAGACTCTGATGTACTCAATGTGATTGGGAATATAGAGAATCTAGTAAGATTGGGATTTCATTTAGGTCAAGAGTTGGCCACTTATATGAATTTTTGAACATTGCCTAATCATATAGCCATTTTATCAAATATTACAACTTGAGTAATATGGCTAGACCGCTATCTGAGTTTCTTGACATCTTGATAAATATCGAAGCACAAATGAAGGACAAATCCGTGATGGGAATCAACAGAATAGAGTCCAAGGATAAAGGCAAGGCCAATAAGTGCTCTGAGGCTAAGCTGAAGTCCAAGTCTTCTACGCTCAAAATAAGGAGAAGGAAAAGGAAACCTAGGAAGATAAAGCAAGGGATAGAGATCCTAATTTAGGTATATACATAATTGATATTAACTACACTAGTTCTTCATATTGGGTGCTAGATATCAGATGTGGATAGCACATTTTCTCAAATGTGAAGGATTTAAAAAGAAGTAGACCTTTAGGGAAATGTGAGATTGAACTAAGGTTTGCTAATGGAGCAAGAGTTGATGCCAGTGCAGTTGGAACCTATGAATTATCTGTTCCAAGTTGGCTAATAATAGAGTTGGAGAACTACTATTATGTACCTACCATTAATAGGGACGTCATATTTGTATTTTGTTTGGACAAGAATAGATTAGAATTCTTATAAAGAATGGTTGATTAACTGTTAGCAAATATGAAATCCTTTATGGTAGTTCCCTGATGTCTTATGGTCTATACTTGATAGATCTAGAGACAAGTGTGTATAATGTAAATACCATAAGACAAAATCTCAATAAATCAAATCAAACATACCTTTGGCATTGTCTTCTAGGGCACATAAACAAAAAATGCATGTCTAGACTCCATAAAGATGGCTATCTAGACTCATTTGATATCAAGTCAACAGAGACCTATGACTCTTGTTTGTTGGGTAAGATGACAGAGACTCCCTTCACTAGAAATAGCGAGAGGGCATATTATCTATTAGGACTCATACATACTGATGTGTGTGCCTCTTTTAGAACAATTGATAGAGGTGAGTATCAATACTTCATTACCTTCACTGATGACTTTAGTAGGTATGGTTATGTTTACCTGATGAAACATAAGTAAAAAACCCTTGAAAAGTTCAAGGATTTCATTAATGAAGTATAGAATTAACTTGGCAAAAGTATTAAGGCACTTAATTTTGATCGAGGTGAGGAATACATAAACAAAGAGTTTGAGGACCTTCTACGAGCCTGTGGCATTGTATCACAATGGACTCCACTTGGGATACTACAACACAAAGGTGTATCAAAAAGAATGAATAACACATTGCTAGATATGGTGCAATCAATGATGAGTTTTGTTAATGTTTTGAATTCCTCTTAGGGTTATGCTCTATAAACTGCAACATTTACACTTAATTGTGTACCATGTAAATCGATTCAAATGACCTCATATGTGATATGGCATGGAAAATGTACCAATGTGTCTTTTATGAAGATTTGGGGATGTGAATCATATGTCAAAAAAATGTTTCCTAAAAAGCTTGGACTCGAATTCGATAAATGTTATTTTGTTGGATATACTAAAGAAACTAGGGGATACTACTTTTACACTTAAGTTGACAATAAATTGTTTGTTTCCATGACTGGTGTATTAATAGAAAATGAATTTGTTTCCAACGGAATCAATGGGAAAAAATAGAACTTGAATAGGTTCGAGACCAACAACAAAACATTGAACATGAAGAGATATAGGAGGAATAGGGAGACTCACAAATTGTTGTGAAATATTGAATTCCTCAAGTGGCACAGGAACCCTGTAGATCTAGTAGGACACATCTTGAACTTGAAATATTTGGTTATCGTGTGACATAGGAAGGTAGTGAGTAGTTCATAGATGATGAGTCAACAACCTATCTAGAAGCTACTAAAGGACCAAAATCTGAGAAATGGCTTATGGCCATGAGATCTAAGATGGAATCCATGTACACCAACAAGGTATGGACCTTGGATATAAGATGGAATCCATGTACACCAACACGGTATGGACCTTGGTGGATCCACTTGAAGGGGTAAAATTGATAGGGCGCATATGGGTCTTTAAGAAGAAGACTGACATGGATGGTAAAGTGCAAACCTAGCAGGGTAGATTGGTTGCAAAGGGTTCTATACAAGTCCATCAGGATCATGCTTCCCATTGTAGCTTATCATGACTATGAAATTTGGTTGATGGATGTTAAAATTGCATTCTATAATGGGAATCTTCTTGAGGATGTGTACATTACACAACCTGATGGTTTTATAAATCCAAAGGATGCATGTAAAGTCTGTAAGGTATAAAGGTCAATCTATGGATTGAAGTAGGCATCTCGGAGCTGGAATCTTTGTTTTGATGAAACATTCAAAAGAGTTTGGATTTAGTCAAAATAAAGATGAACCTTGTGTGTACCAAAAGATTAGCGGGAGCATAATGGAATTCCTCATATTGTATGTAGATGACATATTTTTGATGGGGAATGACATTCCTTCATTATAGATGGAAACAAATTAGCTTGGAAGTACATTATGTATGAGTGATTTAGGAAAAGCATCTATATTCTATGAATCAAGATCTATCGAGATAGATTGAGAAGGATTCTTGGACTAAGTCAGAGCACTTATATTGAAAAAATGTGGAAGAGGCTCAACATAGAGAACTCAAAGAGAGGAAAGTTGCCCATGTGTCATGGTTTCAACATCTCTAGAGCTCACTGTCCTAGTTCTTGTAAAGAAAGGGAGCGCATGAGTAAGATTCCATATGCACCTGCAACCGGATCTATCATGTATGAGATGTTATGTACTCCTCTAGTCATCTCATATGACTTGATCATGATGAGTAGATATCAGTCAGATCCAAGTGATGCTCACTGGGCAATCATTAAGAACATCATTAAGTACTTGAGAAGAACTAATGATCAATTCCTTATCTTTGACAGAGAGGAAGAGTTGGTGGTAAAGAGTTACATCGATGCAATCTTCCAAACTAAAAAAGATGATTATCAATCACAATAAGGATTTGCATTTGTCCTCAACACCAGACCTATGAGCTGGAAGAGTTCCAAGAAAGAGAGTTGTTGATTCTACAACAGAGTTCGAGTAAATTGATGCATCGAATGTAGCAAAGGAGGTTGTCTAGATCAAGAAATTTGTCTTAGAACATGGGTTTGTTCCAAGCATCAGTTGCACAAGCTATAGAACCTAGATCGTATCAGCATTCCAAACATATACAAAGGTGTTTCCATATCATACGAGATATCAAACAACACAGAGATGTGTAGATTTGCATAGTACTAACTGAGAGCAATGTGTGTGACCCCTTCAAAAAAGCACTTTCATAGTAGAAGTATGATGGTCATGTTAGATGACTTGGCATTAAGTTCATAAGTGATTGGCTCTAAGTGCAACTGGGAGTCTGTTGGTATGTAACCCTAGAGGGCCAATAATATGATGCTTGTAATGGCATAACTTGTTATGATTTGATTAATAGTGAAGGCAATCTTCCTATTTATTCTATTTTATTTAGTTATGAGATAATGGAGTAACAAAATAAATGTCTTGAGAATGATATTACTCAATGACACATATCTTCAAGTTGAGGACCTGAACAATAAGATCATACAGATGTCAAGAGTATATATACATTCTTGTTATGACCATAGTCAGTTATTACTACGAAAGCAAAATAGACAACATTAATACATAAGACTAGACTGTGTGTTGGTTGTTGAAAGAATCTTATTAGTCATGATATGTGATATCAATTTAATCACATAGATATTTGTTAGAGAAAAATGTATCAGACAAACCCACCATGAGAGTGACCCATGGAAAACATTAGATGGTAGTCAAAGTCATCTCTCATAGTGTTGGTGGGGATTGTGGTTCTTAGACCTAAAGTCACTACACTCCTCACATGTTGTTTAGTGTACTTAGACATCATCCAACATGACCTTGAATAAGGTTTACTCAAAGGTGATGCTTGGGTGCAGTGTGACACATGGGGGTGACATTGAGTGATGTAGATGGTATTTGTCCCTCCTACAAGAGTGTGATATCCTCGCCACTTGATAAAAGAGACTAAGAGATGCATGGCCATGCACATGTATGTCAATATGTAATATTGAGCATAGATATATCACAGACAGTCAGCTCTAGTTCAAGGAACATGATTGAATGTTGCAGAGGATGATGATTCCATGTCTCGACATCAATATAAATATCAGTGACAAAGGAAATATATAAACAATGTAACACCAAATAGAGATTGTAGATTGAAGTTGTTCTCTAACTTTTCATTTACTTGGGCAGCAATGATGTGTTTATAGATAGTGCTCTTTGTTTGTGATGTCATAAACTGGTTATGGACATTCACTACTAATGTAAATAGGAACTTATAGCATCACATACATATGATAAACTTGGAATAGGAGTTTGTTCATGAATAATGTTTAATTTAATTACTAAAAGTGTTCTAGTATTCAATTTAAACAACAAGTAACTGACTAAACTCTAAACCGACCAGTTCAAGTGTTGAACCGATTGGTTGGAGTGTTAGGTTGATTGGAAATTGCATTGGCTGATTTCTGGATGAACCATGGCATGAATCGACCAGTTCACTTAGTGGACCGATCGACTTAAGGTTTCCATATGATCGGTTCATGGATCAATTTGATTGCATCAAGGATTAGTGCTAACTTCATATATATAGTGCATTAATTAGATTATAATTTTCAATACAATTTTGATTGGGAAACATGACAAAATGATCGGTTCAAGGGTTGAATCGAATGACTCACATGCCAACCAATCAGTTTACCCGCAAACCGATTTTTTTGCTGCTTGTAGGATGCGGAAATTCATAAATTCCAATTCCTTCCACTCCCACACAGACTGGGAACCCTGACCCTAACCTTCCTATAAATAGAGAGATATTGGGGGCTTCCTAGAGACACAACTCAATTGACTCTGGCAATTATTATCTTCTCTGGTTGTGGTAACTGGTAGAACTTAAGCAAGTCCTACTCGATAAAGGGAGGGATGGAAAGGGAGAATAATTGTGAGAGAACAAGTTGGTGCTAGTACACCAACATGGAGGACAACTCCTTCCTTTTTGTTTTTATATAATGAAAGGAGTTCCTGGAGGTCCGTGTGGACTACCATAGAGGTGAGGAGGTCGTTGTCTATCGTTAGGAGGACAATGTCATGATGTCATCCATGGTGATCAATCAGGAGTTGTTGCAGACGTTGTCAGGTACAAGTTGAAGGAAGGTGCACACAACGATGGGGATATTGTCATTGGACTTGCTCCAGGATCAAATATATCCTCAAAATCATCATTTCCATTATAGCTTTTTTGACGCGATCTATTGTTATAAGCAGAATATGGCAGTCAATTTTTTTATTTTTTCCGCCTAATTTGTAACCATATTTTCCTAAACTATTGCTAGGCAAGATTTAAACCTACAAGATATCTATGCTAAAAGGCACAATTAATCATCATTTTACCTTTTATATTTTTTTTGACATTATGAAATATGTGAGAGAATTTTGTATTTGTAACAACTTATTTCTTGTGATTCTAATATCTCATCTAACCTTTTGGCTAACATTACTCTCTTCTAAAGTGATAAGGATCCATTTAAGTTGGAGTCGATACCAAAAGCCATTTGAGTCACTTAGGCACATATGACTTTATAATTGATAGGGATCAATTTAATAATGAAATTTGATGAAATAAACACACACATGTATCTACATCTTTCCTCCCCACTCTATTCATTATTCAACTTGGCTTGGTTGGGTTTGTGCAATTTAATTCTTTTAAGTAAAGTTAAATCTATTGTTATAGTTTTGATAATGCAACAAGATCAATATGGCTTGGAGTCCCAATGAGGTACACCGTTTCATTGCCTTAATTGCCACATTAAAGTGAGCTTTGAGCAGTCTAAACATTGTCCCTTTGAGAAAACTTCTATAAAATTTCCCATCTAGTTTCACTTGCCATGGTTGTTTGGTTTGAATTTTTTTTATTTTTATTGGGTGCGCCTTATGAACCATACATTAAGACATTCACATATTATTTATTTTTTTAGGGAACTAGGCTTAGCAGACATCTCTCGTTTTGATAAGTCGATCTACAAAATGGACATTTTTCTTTAGACACACCAAAACCCTTAAATATGCTTGTAAATATCATGTGAGTTGGTATGTTTTAGAATTGTTCTTTCTGTGATGTCTGCCTCTTAGCATTGCCATTTGTGCCTTACGTACCCCACCTTGCCATTACTGTGACATCACCACTTCTTCAAGTCTGTGTTTCCTTCTACCCCACTTGTTGTCATCCACTATTGTGCATATGCACAAAGCATTCTACAACTTATTTCTATGTGAACTTCAAGGATAATAGATGGCTCAACATTGTCCTCTTGCTAACACTAAAAGACAATACTTGGATTGAGAGTGATTGAATTTGGGTGAAAGCCCACAAGTGAAGCTCGTGAATATGAAAGGCGAATTTTATCTTCACGGTAGTAATCATTGTGACATAGCTTCATTCACAGGCTCTTCTAAACTCTAATTCTGATTTTTGTCATTTTTTTCTCATTAAAGTTTTTATTATATACTAACCTAGAAATCAAAATAATTCTAATAGCCGATTACCCAACTAATATATAAGTCAATTAAAGATTGTAAAATCACAATGTTGAGATACTGATGTTGCACCAAAAAAAAGATTGTAAACTCACAATGTTGAGATACTGATGTTGCGAGATATCATATAAATTTTCTTGTTTTATCTATATCAACACCAAAATGATACTATATAACTAGTTATTCACATTCACGATTAATGTAGCGTTTGGGAAAGAGATTCCATTCATTACAGACCAATGATTGCAATAATTCTTGCGATGAAAAATAAGAGATTGGTAGAGATTACCGACTGTTGCTCAACATAAACAATAATGTGAAATAAGAGTTGCTGGCAACCACGTGGTTGGCAACATGATTGTAGTGATTGACCCGTTGCCTGTGATTGCCCATCGCTGTTGAGCAATTGTCATCGTTTTATCAAATGAAGCATGAATATATAACGAAAAATGTAGCTTTATTTTAACATTGCCTACCTCAAAAAGAAACCTATGATAGATATAGCTTTTCTTCTAGCTGCCCGTTAACTTGGGATTGTATTATGATTCCACATGAAATTTTGAACTTTCACCCCGTGTGGATCCGATGTCATCACTGTTTTTCTTTTTTGTTGTTTTGCACCTTCATTGTGAACAGTCAAGACCCGCATGGAACGAATGGAACAGGAGGAAACATACACACAAGTGTAATGATGTCCCCCATATAGTGAACATGATCACAAGGGATCTATGGTGGAATACTAGAACACCCCAGAAGATTTTTGACAACATGAATGCACTGACTAAAACTTATAGGGGGTTTTGTAGATAATACTCCTTTTTAGTTTTTTAGCCTTTTAGTCTTTACGGACCCTTTGGGTGCCTTATCCTGTATAGTATAGCTTGCTATACGCCTTTTTTTTGCAATACTATTTACCTATTCCAAAAAAAAAAGACCCGTATGGAACGAACTCGAAAGGAAATAGGATAGCATGTGTACCGTGATACAGGAAGATTTGTTTTCTTTTTCTTTTCAGACGCGTCTTAAGGCCTGTTTGGTAACATATAATCGGATGATAAAGTGTTAGTTTTCTATACACTTTTACATTATAAACTCACACAACTACACCCTCTACACCTAACCAAATTAGTCCTTAAGAAAAGTCGTCTAGCATTTGAACCACATGAGTTGTTGATATTGATACAAGGTACGCACACCATATATGCAACTTGACTATAGATTGCGGAGTGCACGTAAATGATGTGATGGTCGGTTGTCTTCCCACGAGACGAGGGAAGAATAATCAGCGACAGTAATTCCCCGGGAATAAAGGATCGCGGAGCGCAATCCAGGTTCTGATGGTTACCCACAGCTTGCGGCTGTCATTCTTGGTAGGTCTCTGTAGTGTCTCAAGCACACTCCTCTCCTGGTCTGCCACAAAGTTAATGATTGGAAAGGAATCCTAACCTCCTGATTGCTGCTAACTTGGTCTGATTGGAAATAGGTGGTTGTTCTCACCAACCGCAACGTCTGCAATTCAATTTGATTACCTATAGCATTGGTTTTCCGCAGTCTGCAATTGTTGCCCAAGTATTCACCGGTGATGAGGTGGTTTGAAAAGCAATCCGGAAGCTTTTCCGGCTCCCCAGTACGGTGCAGATCCCACCAGAATTGACCGTTGTCTTGTGTGGCTAATCGAGACTTTCGTGGAGAGAAGAACATGGCATCCACACTATAGACACTAGAGCCATGTTGCTTGGCAAAAGTCTCGCACTTCCAATTGACCGGCAGCAGACGAGCAGCAAGCAGAGACAGATCGACTCGATTTTTATTTATTCCCTCAACACGCATTGTGACTTATGACAATTTCGTAGATATTGATTTATATTTTATTCAATACACAAGAGTTGTATTTGTAGTAAAGTGGGAAGTGTGTTTCTTTTGAACTCGCAGTTCTTGGAAATGAAACTCCCACACGATAGTATTAACAAAATTTTGTTTTCTACATGCATCAAATAAGGGTGCATCTAAGAGAGGTAGACATTGAATCAGATTCACTATGTGCTGTTCAAATGTTACATGAACCCTTTCAGGCGAATCCTCGATACGCGAAAACGTTATGCAAAATACAACTGCTCAGAAGGCAAGGGTGGAGAGTGAAGCATATTAGTAGGGAAGCAAATGGCCTCCCTGACCTGATGGCCAAACATCATCTAAAAAATCCTGGTGGGATCCGCCCACTTCGTCTCCCACCCTATGAGGTTAGAGACGGTCTCCTTAGGGACATATGTAATGGTAGTAGTACTTCCATGTTTAGCTTTTAAAGTTTAATTAGTGACTGCACTTTAAATTTGGATTTAGCTCGCAAGGGGAGGGCGGGATGAATAAGATAGCCTCCCGGCTTTAAAAAAAATAAGGGTGCATCTTTACATTTGGATTTAAGTGTATGATACATTTACATTCAAATTCATGGTTCTTATAGATCTAGAATGAAGTCTGCACTCTGATAGATTTGAATTGTTTGCTCACCAAGATACAATATCCGTCTGAAAATGACTCAAAACGTGTGCTTTTCAATGTGGGTGCACAAGGATTACAACTGTCGATGCACCATGATCCAAGTCATGATGCACTAGGATCCAAAAATGGGTTCACTAGGGTTTGGAAGTGGGTGCACCAAGATCGGGAAGTAGGTGTACTAGAATCCAAATGTATATGGTCCAAGAATATGTGTATCGAGATTTTGGTGCATGTTTGTCAAGAATGTTTTTTTTAAGTCATGATTTAGATTTGGTGCGCAAGGCTTTGAGACATACATAAAGTAGGATTATGGCATAGGTGCACAAGGGTTCCAATTGCAGGAGAATTGGGATTCCAATGTTGGTGCACCATGATTTGTTAGTGGGTGCATCATGATTAGGACGAAGGTTCACAAGGTTAAGTTAGTAGGTGCCCCCGGATCCATGTGCGGGTGCACCATGACCTGAATGCAAGTACACCAAGACCAGGAAGAACTTGCACAAGGTTTAGGAGTTGAAGCACCATGATCTAAGTAAGGGTGCAGTAGAATCTAGATGCGGATGCACCACAATTCTAGTGCAAAATATCAGATCTAATAGATTCATAACAAAGTATGCACTGTGTATATGTAACATCACGCTTGTAAATGTTTCATAACCCAATGTAGGCCAAATGTATCCATATCCTTCTTGACACTCATTAACTTTATCTAAGGTTTAGTTAAGGGTATTCTTAACCATATATGACTATTCTAGATCATATTCTAAGTAGATTATTGTATTGCAAAATGTAATGGAAGAATCTTTGCTTCATGAGATCATCTAAGTAGATTTAGTCAGACGGGTTGGATTTAATCCAACAACCATCCCCTTCATGAGTTTGTTGGGTGCAACCAACAACATGATGGACGTGGTTTTGCTGTTGGGCATAGACCAAATATAATGGTGATGAGATCTCCACCTACCCAAGGGAATGGAGGAAAATATAGGAGGTTTCTTGTCTCTTTGAATTTGAATATCTGTAGTGATATTGAAGTAATTTTATTCCCCTCATCACAATCCCCTCATCCACACATCAAAATCAATTGCTCAAGCATTTCAGATCAACAGATAAGAGAGATTGTACATGGAAGTCATGTTGCCTCACGACCAAGAAATATAACATGTGACATGATGAATGAGAGTTAGTATTGGAGAGGGAAGGGATGAGAAGAAACGTAAGAGGCATCATGATAACACAAGGAAGTGAAGGGAAGGTTTTGAACAATGTGATGTTGTTACAACCCCAATTTTTGGGTTCATTTGGTGAGAAATGTAATTTCTCATAATAAAGATAAATGAAAAAATAATGATGTCTTTTGATTGAATGCATGAATTTCGTTTAAAATAGCCTTGTTGATTTATTTTTGGGCTTTATTGGCTATTGGGCCCAATAACAAGGAAAAGACAAAAGAAACTCCATTATTAACAAGAAATGGAGAAAAGAAAACTGTAGAAACCTCTAGAAGGCAATAGAGTGTAATCCAAAGGTGGATTTCATGCCTCTTGGGTTCCTTGGGTTCCAAGGAGTCCAAAGTTGCAAGGATAATGCAAAAAGAAAAGAAAAGACCAATTAAATATTTCTTTGTTAAGAAAGAAATTGAAAACAATGATAAAATATGGGAAATAAGTGGAAAGAGGCATAATTGAGTTATCCTTGGTGGATTTTCATATTCATAAGGTTTCTAATATTAAAAGGAATACCAATGAGGAAAATAAAAGAAAGATAAAGAGAAATCCTCAAAAAGAGATATTTTAATAAGAAATAAACAAGATAATGTAAAATAATGAATATTGATGCATCTAGAAGGATAATAAGTATCCATATGAAGGAATTTTGAAATCTTAGAGTTTCTTGGGGTCCAAGAAGCCCCAATGAAGAAAGAGGAAAGAGAAAATACCAGTAATGTCAAATAAGAAGATAATATGATGCATAATGAATGAATTATGTGGTATTGCTAAGAAGGAAATATTTCCTACTTGAGGAAAATATTTTCTCGTGGACAATAGATTAAAAACCAAGAATAAAGAGAATAAGAGGAATGATTTTCGAAATCTTAATATCAACAGAAAAAGGAATATTAAATAAATGTGAGAGAGAGAGAGAGAAACTAGCTTCTTGATGAAGGAATCACATTCTTATTGAAAAAGGGATTGGTTGCTTTATGGGTAGACATCCTAGGGCGTTGCTACAATCCCCTATAAAAGGGGTGGCACCCTTGGCCGAATCCAAGATGATCCCTTGCACCCTTCTCTCTCCTTCTTCTTCCTTTTCCATCCAAAACCCTAAACATGGGGGTTAATGTAACCCGAAGTGATGCGGAGCTGTGGACGGGATCTTGATGGGGGAATGATGTTCCCAGGCCCCTGGAGAAGAAGCCCATCCATCGTCCCTTGACCCTAGCAGCTGCACGACACCGCAGAACGGCTGTAGTGCGGTCGTGGTTGCAGGTCGTGTAAGGGAGGACTGATCATTCTGGCCGTGAACCAGAGGCACCTAGAGGTGCGTGAAGGCACGACGGGGTCAGGAGGGTGGTTTTCGGCGAGCTTAGGGCCTGGAAGTGGAGGGAGGAGGCATGCATAGCCCTGTGCTCAGCGGCTAGGGAAAGAGCCCTCGATCTGCCCGAGGTTGAAGAAGGGAGAAGCACGTTGGACAATTCTTCCCTCTGTGGGCTAAGGAAGCAATCCACTTAACCCAAGGGCATTTCAGACTTTTCAAAATATTTCCAAACAAGTCAAGTGGGCCACGTTCATGGACAAAGGCTACATGGCGCCTCCCTATTGGCCAAAGTAAGTGGATTTTGTAAAATTCGTAGTTAATTATTCGTAGTTCGGATTAGTACATATAAAATATGAAAATTGCTCAAAAAAACGAGAGTAATCCAATAAAAATGTATGTAGAAACTAATTCCTCTTGCAATTCTAAAAGTAGTGTAAGTTATAAACTTTGATGAATTAAAGATTAAGAAACCCTATTTTGACATGATTAATATATTTAGTAGGGTTTAATGGATGATTAAGTTGGTATTAACCTGTTAATGATGAAAAGGAACATTAGGAACAAAAAGGATGAACTTTGCACATAATTGGTTTAAGTTAGAATTTCATGTGCATGAAAATACTTTAATGGGCCTTAAAACCCTAATTTTGGTAAATGTGACTCTTAATGGCTTTAATTATTCAAAATTGTGAATAAAGTTAAGAGATGATGATTTTAAGCTATTTCGAGTATGGAAGTTCTTAATTGTGGATAAATATCCTTAATATGATAATTAGGGTTTTTCTAATGGATAAAGGTAGAATTAATGGCAAATTGAGTTCATATGTGAATTAGACCATAATGAACTATGAATTGATGATAAATGAGCATAATGATCTTTTCATGGAATAAAAGGGATAAAAATGGTAGCTTTAATGAAAAAGAGGCTTAATGGACTTAGTTGATGATTAATTGTGTTGTTTCTGAAATTAAGGTTATATGTTATTAAAAGGTAACCTTAATAACTTTCAGGAAGGATAGATGAGAAATTAGGTTGTAAAAGAGTAAAAACCCTAATTGCAAAGTAAACCCTAAAAGAGGTAGAAATCCTAAAAAGGGATTAGAAACCTTAAGTAGCAAGATGGTTTGGATAAATTTTGATAAAAGGAAGTTGAAATGTTTATTTCATGATTTCTGTGCACTTTGCTTGCTTGATTGGATTTTCTCACTCTACGTAATTTTATATACAAATCTACGATACAATTATGTGGTTACTCTTATGACTACCCTGAATTAGTTTTCCAAGGATTTTGTCGATGTTTCCATCGTGGCTTGAATTAAATTGTTGGATGAATTTAATTCATGCAAACTATAATGTGGATATGACTATCACCTAAGATATGTGCCTACTAACTCAGATCCTAGTCCCCTTTGTAGCTTGATAGACTGGCCTAGCACATTGCTACCTATGGGGTAGGTCCATCAGGTCATTAGATGACTTAGTACATGGCTACCAATGGGGTAGGACAATCAAGTCACCTTGAGTCAGGGATTGGACTACCTTTGGGTAGGGCCATGCGACTCTATAACCCTAAGTATTGGCTACCTGTAAGGTAGGGCCATGGGGGTAAGGATCTACCATATGAGAGAGGTAGCATCCATGTCCACTGCAGGGATAGCATAGAGATAGGGGATAGGTAAGGATTGAGTAGTATTGCTTAAAACGTAATCTTGAATGTTAAATGATAATTGGTTTATTACATTGCTATCATAGTTGCACAATTTTTGTAATCCCCCACATACCAGCATATTCCTATATGTTGACCGACATTTGTTTGTCGACGTTTTAGGTACAACAATTGAAAGTGCAAACAGTAAAGTGACACATTGTAGAAATAAGAAATAAAGGGCAAGGAGGATTAGATAGAATGAATCCCGGCTGTGGATAGAGTAGCTTACCAAAGTTTTAAAAAGGTATGCAAAAAGTTTTAATTTGTACTAGATTTCAGTATAGTTGGTAGAATTTGATAATGGTTATTGATTATTTTTCAAAACTTTGATCCTGTTAATTGGGATAACGACACCGACCTTTTGGTCTCCCTTAATTGGGGGTTATCGGGAGGCGAGGTCGTTACAATTGGTATCAGAGCATAGGTTCCTCATTTAATCTTTAATGAATATTAAATTTTACAAATTCCATAGAACCGAGGGAGTTATTAGAGGATTGTCCAAAAGACTGAGGTGTCTAGAAAAGGATCACGTCCGGGGGTTGGCAATATTTTCCTCCGCACCTCTAGTCAAAATATGAGGACTCCCGGATTGTGTGATTGCCTGGGCGATGTCTTAGGATGTGAACCGAAATAAGATACCTTTAGGACTCTCTCATCTTGTTCATGCCTTATCAACTCAAATTCTGTTAAGAACCTTAAGGATTAGGGTTTTATCTCTTCTCCTCACCCTCTTGAGGTATGGGTAAGGTTAATAAGGTCTAAGGAATCCTCCACCAAATTAATGAAAAGCATGTAAATAAGATGTCATGGACATAAGCTTAATAGATTTAGCGCAAACTAAAGAATAGATACATGCTTAGGCCGTATGACACAAGTTGTCATTGCCCTCAGGAGAGACTTGAGGATAGACCTCCTTGTCAGGAGGATGAGTAGAGAGAGTTAGTCTTGGAGGTAGAGACCTCCATTAAAAGTAGAGACCTAGTACATCCTCTGGGGATGATGTTAACCCTAACCCTAACTGGTGAGATAACATGATGAGTTAGATGTCATGGTTGGCTGGGTGTTTGGTTGGACATGCCTTTGGGATTCCATAAGAGGTTAGATGACCTAGTACCTTTGGCAACCCAACCCTGGAGAGGGTCGTGCATGTTTGAGCAAATGATAGCTCCTTCATGGATGAGGTTAGAGAAGAACCTATAGAAACCTTATGGGCTATTGCAAGTAGGATGTAGCTTGCACCCAGAGTACATCAGTAGTACGAGCAATAAGTTAAAACTGAGGTCAGAAGGATAGGATGGATGTCTTATGAGATAAGCATAAGGGTCTATGGATAATCATGAGAAAACATAAGTTTGAGCATAGGCTTCACCCACGTAGAGGTATGCCTGTGAGCTTGATCCTTCATGGAGAGAGGACCTCTAGTCGTATGGCTAGATGTGGAGTTAGCCCTAGAGAGAGAAAGCATGACCCCGAGCAAGAAGGTTAGAAGCCTAGACTCTGAGATATGAGGAAAAGTGGGGAATTGAGGATGATGCGACCTAAGTGAATGTTTGTGGTTGCCTCATGACTTGATCCCTGGAGGTTGATGATATCTTGATGGCCTTTAGAGGAACCAAACCCTAAAGAGAGGATGATTCTTCTGGAACCTATGTGCCTATTGTGTAGGTGTTTACCTTATGAGATGAGACAAAGAGTTCCTTAGACCCTGAGGAGGTTTAAGTAACAAGTTGTGAGGCCTTGTACCTTGTTGGTTGCCCTTGAGGAGGACTCAACTCTAAGGTGTTGCTCGAATAAAAGGATCATGCGAGTACATGACATACCTCGGACATGCTTGATTTGTGGTTAAGAGATTGAGCATGCAGTTGGACATCCAAAGATGAACCTAGGGTTCCTAGGCCTAAGAGGGGAAGCAGTGTATCCGATGCTCATGATGAGATTTGAATCTCTATAGTTTTGAGCATGGTACTTGTAAGGACCCTGACCTCCGTTTAGGGCTTATCCTATTTGCTTTGCCTAACCCTGGTGCTTAGTGCTTGCTAATCACCCTTAGTGGTGATTAGGGTTTGTTTGTGCTTGTTGTGTGTTGGAGGTGCTACTTGCAATTAACCCAAGTCTAGGGTTGTTGGGCAAGTTTGTCACCTTGAGAGGTGTTCCTCTCTCTCCTTGCTTCCTCTAGTGTTGAGAGGAAGGGTTGGGTTCGTTGCTTGAGTTGCTCTGGGCTTGGATGAGCCTTGTTGGGCCTCGTTATGCCTTGCTTAACCTTGTTGGACCTTGTGTCGGCCATAGGTGTGCCGACCATGGTTGTGACGACCATAGGTGTGTCGCCCTGGGAGGTGTGTAAGGCATGGAGATGGGGTGTATTGTCCATGGACCCCTTTGACCTTGTTTGTGTCACCACTAGTGGACACTTGGCGCATGATGCTTGCATATGGCAATGGCCTTGGACATGTGTTTAAGGCAATATAGAGGGGTGGCATTGCCCATGGACAAGTGTCCCTAGGTGGGTGACACCTTGCCTTGTCTTACCTTGGTTTCTCCTCCACCCTCTCCTATATATGTACCTTCTTTCTCTTGCTAAGGATCTCTTTAGTTTGTTGGTTTCTCTCTTCCTTGGTGGACGACACTCTTCCTTTGCAAAGCTTGGTGGCCGATCCTTCTCTTTGGAGTCTTCTTCTTCTTCCTCTTGAGGTGGCCGAAGGTCTTGCTTGGTGCTAGGAACTTGGAGCTTCCTTAAGGCAGGTTACATAACTCCTAACCCTAACCATATTACCTTCTTCTATATTCTTGTATGTTTTCTTATGATCATAATTGGCCATGTAGGTTCTAAGATAAGTTCTTTCTTAGTTGCATCTTTAATCTTGTGGTTATGATGATCATGTTATTATTATTGAGGTTTTGTACCTTTGTACCCTAGTTGGCCGAACCATGGTTTAGGTTTTCCTTGTTGAGAAACACTCCTTTCCCTCCTTGGTCTAGAGAAGTGATCTTGATCTCTAGTAATATGAGCAATACCCCTCTCTCATTTAAGTTGAGAGGTGAGCTTGTGTTCTAGTTGCTAGAGCAACACCCTCCTCTCGCCATGGATTCGAGAGGTTAGCTTTTTGGTAGAAGTAGACCTATGTTGAGGTTGGATCCTTGTGGTTGCCCGATTTGTGATAGAGGTTGTGTAAGGCCCCTCTCTCTTGGTTGTTGGGAGGTGAGACGATCTTCTTGATCAATTAGGGTTTGGTTCCCTTGTGCTTGAGGTTGATGACGAACTTGTTGGGTTGTATCTTGCACGATATGATGTTGGGTTTTTGCTACCCATTTGAGTTGTACCCTTGGTCGTTGTGCCTAGATGGAGTATGGTTGATGGACAATACTCTTGTGTGTTGGGCAATATGCCTTGTTGAGTGCCCTGCCTGATACACCTAGCTAAGGAAGTGGCTTGGTGCCTGATGTAACTTGGACGTTTTAGAGCTCAAGGAGCTACCTTAGTGTTGGGCGATACACTTTGGTCTTTGCCTTGTGTGTTGGCCGATAGGATGAGGCAATCTTGGTTGAATGATAGGCTCTCCCTTGGTGCCCTTGTATCGAAGATGGAGGTGTACTCTAGTGGGCATTATAGGGTTGGCTTGCGCGCCACGGCTCTAGCCGATATGGTAGTTGTTGCCCGATATAACCCTAACCCTAAAGGGGTAGGCCGATAAGGCTTTGTCCGGTTCAGTAGAATGTTGTCACCTTGACGCACGACATGCCCCATAGACTTGGCTGCACGATACACTTGGTGTTCTTCCTTTTTGCACAACACACCTTGTGGTGGTAGCCCAACATCCTTGCTTTAGGCTTGCCGTTATGTGGCTAGAGTGCTTGGGCGATATGAGGAAAGTTACTATAACAACCCCACCTCCCGGTAACCCCCAATTAAGAGAGACTGAAAGGTCAGAGCCATTACCAATAACCTGAATCAAAGGTTCGACAAATAATCAATAACAATTAATAAACTTTACCAACTAAGATGAAAACTGGTATAAAATAAAACTTTTCTTACCTTTTAAAAACTGGGATTTCTAAAATTCTATCCATGAAGATACCAATCTAACTAATCTTCCTGTGCACGTTAATTCTCATTTAATTCCGCATATGCCACTTTACTGTTTGTTCTTTTCATTTGTACCTAAAACGCCGACAAACAAAACGTCGGTCAGCAAGAAGCTGGTATGTGGGGGAAACAATAATCATGAAAATATAATAACAATGTAATCATGCAATTAATCATTTAACAACCAAGATTAAATTTTAACCCATACTACTCAATCCATACCTATCCACACCTCTGTGTTGTCCCTATAGTGGACTTATATGATACCTCTATAAAGGTAGATCTTTACCCCCATGGTCCTACCTTACAGGTAGCCAATACATAGGGTAATAGAGTCGCATGGCACTACCCAAAGGTAGCCCAATATCTAACTCAATATGACTTGATGGTCCTACCCTCTAGGTAGCCATATACTAAGTCATTCAATGACCTGATGGACCTACCCTCTAGGTAGCCATATACTAGGTCAACTATTAAGCCACAGAGGGGACCAGGATCTGAGCTAGTAGGCACATATCTTATGCGATAGTCATATCCACATTATAGTTTGCATGCATTTAAATCATCCAACAATTAATTCATGACATCAATGAAAACTTCGGTAAACCTCAAAAAACTAATTCAAGATATTCATAAGTGTACCCACATACCTTCGATTGCAGATTTCAAGAAAGATCCAAGTATGCAGAGAAACCCAATCAAGCAAGCAATGAGGAATAGAAATCCTAAAATAAAAGTACCAATTTCCTTTTATTAATAATTATCCAATTCCATTACACTATTTAGAATTTCAATTCAAATTTTAGGGTTTTTATGGAAATTAGGGTTTTGCTCCAATCCTTAATCATCAAGGTTCCTAATTTCATCATATTCACTTAAAACCTTTATTTTAACATTCCCAGTTGTTTTAAGATCATATCTTGGCAAATTACTCCCTTAATCCAAAATAACTTAGCTTTTATCTGCTTTTCCCTAAATTAGGGTTTTTATTATAATTACATTTCTTTTATAAATTATAACTCTAAATTAGGTATCCTTGCATTCAAAACTGATGAAAAACCTCTTTTGTCATTAACAAAGTTAATCTTACCAAATTGACTCATTAATACACTTCTTATATTCATTTAGGGTTTCTCATCAATTTAAATACATTTTACTAGCAATTTGGGGTTCTTTTGCAAAACGAAGCATAACAAGGTTCCCAAATTATTTTTATCAAATTTCTCGTATTTTTCTACACAACTTTCATATAAAAAGATTTGACATATGAGATTCCTAGTTATTTCTATCATTTTTGCAAGAATAATCCTTTTTCTGATTTATTTGATTAGAGAGGGATTTACCGAAAAATCCTCAGTCGCTCGATCTGTGGACCGGTGGTATGGTTCTTGGATCCAACGATCCTGGTCGCGCGTGCCTAACCAAAGTTGCTCCTGCCCTGGAGCATTAGATCTTGATTGAGACCACTGTGGTCCCTGATCCAACGGCGACCCGATCCTCGTCTACCTCCAAACTGAGCAAGGTCCCGTAGTCAACTTACCAGTTAACCCTGAACTCCAGGCCACCTACGGAACAACTGAGAAGCAACGAAGCTCCTCCAGTGATGCCTGAACTTGTTTCCTCGATCAATTGCATGCTTCCGCTCGACCTTCACCACCAACGTGTCACCGGAGTGTCACCGCCGACTTGCTGGACGTAGAGGGGGTGGGTCAGGTTAGATTCTACAATTGGAAATGTCATTCCACTCTACTTCGCGCTCCACAGCGATTGAACTAATCAAAAGGGATTCTGGTTCCCTCCATAAGCCTCCCCAATATATAGGGTCGAGGTCAGGTTTGTTGGAATTGGGGATTTCCCAAAACAAAGATGAAACCTACTCAAACCAGGGATGATCCTTTGCGATTTCATCTCCTAAATCCAATGGGACTAGTAGAAAATGCCCACTCTCTCTGGATCTCAAGGAAATCGGAGAGGAAGAATCCTCTATTTCCCACAGATTCCTAGTCCCAGTAGGACTAAGATGATGACCAATCGTCATTGGATTAAGATACAACGGTCCGTATTATCTGCTTTTGAATAAAAGGAAACAATTTCCAAATAAATTCAAATTGTATTCCTATTTCAATGATAATCTTGAAAAATTCATAACTCTCAAACGACAACTCATTTCCTACTCAAAATTTGAGGGAAAATCAATTATATTTTTATCTTCCATCATAAAAAATTTCAAGTTATTATCTCAAATGTACGATCCTTTTCTTGGTTTGCAAGTTATCATTCAATTACTCATATTTTCCATGTCCTTTCTATTTCTTTTATCATTATTTTCCAATTCTGAGTTCCTTGAACCCCAAGGAATCCATTAAACTTGAAATCCTATTTTTGGGAATTATCCCTTAGCCTTAGGTTTTGGCATAGCAGAAATGTCCAAGTTTTCTCAAATGAAGTTCGATCTATTGCGCAGCTGGTTGTAAGTATCAGGAAGGAAGTGGAACTTCTGAATGAGGCTTTTGTCAGATACGAGACTAAACAGCAACAGCAAAAACCTATCGGGTGGAGTAAGCCGCCGGCTGGGTGCCTGACCTTCAACTGTGATTGTAGCTTTCGAATAAGTTTTCTCGCAAGAGGAGGGCGGGATGAATAAGATTGCCTCCTGACTTATACTTTATTTATTTTCTTATGTACTCCTTATCCAATTGAATTTCTTTTTCATTTCTTTTTCTTTTTCCTTCAATTGGGCTCAATGGCCAATAAGGCCCATTAAGAAAACATACAAGGCTATCATACACGAAATTCATTCAAATAAACTCATAGATTTTTATTTATCTTTAAATAGAGATTTACAATCTCATTACATATCTTGGGAAAATGGGGTTATAACATCCTCCTCTCCTTATAGGAATTTTGCCCTCAAAATTCAATCAAGCAAACAAACAATTTAGGATAAGACTTTTCCATGTCCATCATTGGCTCCTATGTGGCATTACCCTACCCATGGGACTTCCCAAAGAACCTTTATCATCACATATTCTTTTCTATGATTTCTTTCATCCTAGCGTCTATAAACTGCACAGGTGACTCAGACCATTTCAGCCTCCCTTGGGGCTCACTAGGTTCATTGGTCAGCACATGGTTGGGGTACCTCACATAGTGCAGTTAATTGGACACATGGAACTCATCACATATTTCTTTATTTTGAGGGGTAAGATCAAACTTAACCTTCTCCACTGAACCATGTAAAAAAAAAACTCATGCATCGGGGACTCAACTCTCTTAGCTATAACTTAGAGGGGTCGGGTTTTTCATGTCGCATATTCTCCCACAGTGAACTGCATGACAGTCTACTTTGCATCTACTCACGACTCTTATCGTCTCTAGGATCCTTTCAGCCATTGCACGATCAAAGCGACTTCATCTACACGCAATGTGGTCCTTTTCTAACCATCACGTGGTCCTTTCACCAACATCACCTTACTGAAGTGGTAACCGACACAACCTCCCTTACAGAGCTTCTTTGAATACCAATACTGGCGACGGTGGTCATCATCACATCTTTCCTAGGACAAGAACTGTCTCTTGATATCACCCTGAACAAAGCACGCATGCTCTCATCAGGCCCTCTAGTCTCGATCATACTAACCATTAGTAAGGGTGATAAACTGTACCAACATTGAGTTATGTATGTTTCTACTTCCACCTCATGGAAGTGAACCATTAGATCATACTCAAGAACTTTTGGACTCATATCATGGTGTAGTTGAACCATCTCTCTCTCTTATGTAGTTCAACAGAATTTGTCTCTTGACAAAACTCCCTTCTTTATCATGTTATCGAGGTGAGGTGATCTACCATAACCCATATTGCATCTTGACCTTCTTGGTCAAAGGGAGACTTACCACAACATCCATAGTGATGAACTCCGAATCCCTCTCAGGGACTCTTTTATCCTCTATATGGATACACTGGTTACTGATGTCCGTCCTTCACCTCCTGTAATGCATGTCAATATGCCACATGCACTTCACCTTAGACCTACAAAATAGTACCGTCACTTAATATCTTGGTAGTACCAAGGTATATCATGATCTCCTACATTGTTATGATTCCTCAAGATTGATACCTCGGGAACCCTAAACCATTCTAATCAGGGTTTCATCTGAGGCTCTAAACCATCCTTTCATTATGTCAAGGACTAGACTGGCTAACCAAATAATAATTAACTTGTTCAACCTATCTCATTACATCTGAGTGTTAGCCAAAACAGATCTTCTTTACAAACTTAGGGTTAGCCTAACAACCTCTTCTAGACAAACTAGGCATCTATATCTCTATAAGAACATCCATTACCACTTCACATCCTTCAGTATTAGGCAATGTTGAAGACATACTACCTCCATGTATTCCTCTTAAGTCCCATATCGAACTCTAAATTTATCCTCATAAAGAAAACTCTAAGATCATTGTCTTGGTTATCAAACTCAACCTTGTATCACATGCAAAGTCCACATAGCTCATGATAAAACATTCTCACAAGGTGATTATCTTAATACTCTTATTGTTTTGTACATGTCCATGTATCATTCACTCCACCAAGGTATGTTATCATCTCTATCCTCATACTTTGTAGCAACGTTCCAACCCACCTCATCTTTTATCCTTGGTGTATGGCATGCGTACTGTCCCATCTCTCACTCCCACAACAAGAAGAAATAAACATTTGGCAGCCATCCAAACACAAAGGTCTTCCTATTCCAAGAGTAGAGATGCCACATCCCACCTTACCAGTACACCTTCAAATCTAGGTTGAAACGTGCAACTTATGTCTCTACATCACAATCATCTCGATATCAAAGTTACTTCCATGGAAAACTGGTCTCGAACCTATCTGGTCCAAACACAATCCTTAGTCATCACCTCTAGGTCTATAGGGTGCCGACACTTTTGGGGTCATCCCTCTTCCGTCATGCATCAGAGAGTTCCCTACTCATCTGCCCTTTCGGTCCCATGAGTTCATGAAGGTGATCAATCCCCTAACCCATGGTCCTCAGACAATGATAGATGTTACCACCCAACCCTATGGTCATGTGCAACTAGGGAATTAGGCAACTCCTACTTCCATCGGTCTTATCCCTACCTAACCCTAGGATAGACTTAGGATTCTCTTATAGTACATGTTCAACTTAGAACCTTACCGAGGCATTCATCATCTCTCTTTCTGCATTCATGGGATGACTTTCATCCTTTCACAGGGATCATGGCGACCTACCTACCTTGGTCAGGCCCCATACCGGTTACCTCCATGGTAACACATCCACATGCACTTAGAGATGGTTAACTATGGGTCTACAAGTTCACTTAGCTACTCCAGATCCTATGAAACATCTTTAGGTTACCTCAAAATCAACAAAATTGGTACACCCTCTACAAGAGGGTACCTCTCCCAGGATGGGAGGAAACTACCACTCTTATGGTCACAACCGTCCTTAGGGTTTACCTTCACTTGAGCATGCCTAACCCAACAACTACTAAAGCACCATCAGACCACCTATTAAACCATGCTAGGTCATACTTGTTCTCTTTCCTCAACATTGGATCAACTTAGTTGTGCGGGTTTCATCAACATACCCTTAACTCAAGGGGTTTCCTTTACCTCTACACATGAGGAGTATGATGCTAGAAACTATAGAGACTCAAATCTTATCATGAGCATCGGATATGCTGCTTCCCCTCGTAGGCCTAGGAACCCTAGGTTCATCTCCGGGTGTCCATCTGCATGTTGAATCTCTTAACCACAAATCAAGCATGTCCAAGATATGTCATGTACTTCCATGATCCTTTTGTTTAAGCAGCACCTCAGAGTTGTATAAGGCCTCACATCCTGCTACTAAACCTCTCCAAGTCTAAGAAACTCTTCTCCCTATCTCAGGAGGTAAACACCTATACCATAGGCACAGAGGTACCAGCAAACTCATCCTCTCTCTTGGGTTTGGTTCCTCTCATGGCATCCAAGACATCGTCAACCTCCAATGGTCAAGCATTTGGCAACCACTATCATCCACCTAGGTCGCATCATCCTCAACTCCTAATGTTCCTCAAATTTTGGGGTTTTAGGCTTCCAACCTTCTTGCCTGGGGTCTGCTCTCTCTCTAAAGCTAATCCTACAACCAACCTCTCTATAAGAGGTCCTTTCTTCATGAACGATCAACCCCATAAGCATGCCCCTACCTGAGTGAAGCCTATTCTCGAACTTATGTTTACTCAAGATTATCCATAACCCCTTATGCTTATCTCATAAGCCATCCATTATGATTCCTTTTCCATGGTTTCATCCCACTGTCAGCACTACTGACATACTCTGGGTGCAAGCTATACCCTACTTGCACAAGCCCATAGGGTTCTATAGGTTCTTCTCTAACTTCATCCATGAAGGAGCTATCCCTCGCATAAACATGCACGACCCTTCCCAGGGTTGGGTTGCCAAAGGTGCTAGGTCATCCACTTCTGATGGCTCATATGGAAATCCAAATGTATGTCCATCCAAACACCTGGTTTACCATGACATCTAACTCATCATGTTGTCTCTATCTCTAACCTTCACCTAGGGTTAGGGTTAACATCACCCTCAGAGGATGTGCCAGGTCTCTACTTGCAATGGAGATTTCTATCTCCAAGACTAACTCTCCTTATTTATCCTCCTGACAAGAAGGCCTAGCCTCAGGTCTCTCCTGAGGGCATGACAACTTATGTCATACGACCTAAGCATGTATCTATCCTTTAGTTTGCGCTTAATCTATTAAGCTTATATCCATGACATGTTATTTACATGATTTCCTTTAATTTGATGGAGTATTCCTTAGCCTTATTAACCTTACCCATACCTCAAGAGGATGAGGAGAAGAGAGAAAACCCTAATCCTTAAGGTCCTTATCAGAATTGTGATGAGAAGGGACGAATAAGATGAGAAAGTCCTAAAGGTATCTTACTTCGATTCATACCCTATGACTTCGGCCAGGCAGTCACACGGATCCGGGAGTCCTCATATTCCGACTAGCGGTGCGAAGGAAAATATTTCCAACCCCTGGTCGTGATCGTTTTCTAGACACCTCCGTCTTTCGGGTAATCCTCTAATAACTCCCTTGGGTTCTATAGAATTTGTAAAATTTAATAATTATTAAAGATTAAGTGAGGAACCTTCACTCTGATACCAATTGTAACGACCCCACATCCTGGTAACCCCCAATTAAGAGAGACTGAAAGGTCAGAGCCGTTACCAATAACCCAGATCAAAGGTTTGACAAATAATCAATAACAATTAATAAACTTTACCAACTAAGCTGAAAACTGGTATAAAATAAAACTTTGCTTACCTTTTAAAAACTGGGATTTCTAAACTTCTATCCATAAAGATACCAATCTAACTAATCCTCTTGTGCACGTTAATTCTCATTGAATTCCGCATATGCCACTTTACTGTTTGTTCTTTTCATTTGTACCTAAAACGCCGACAAACAAAATGTCGGTCAGCAAGAAGCTGGTATGTGGGGGAAATAATAATCATGCAAATATAATAACAATGTAATCATGCAATTAATAATTTAACAACCAAGATTACATTTTAACCCATACTACTTAATCCATACATATCCATACCTCTGTGCTGTCCCTACAGTGGACTTATATGATACCTCTATAAAGGTAGATCTTTACCCCCATGGCCCTACCATACACGTAGCCAATACATAGGGTAATAGAGTCTCCTGGCACTACCTAAAGGTAGCCCAATATCTAACTCAATATGACTTGATGGTCCTACCCTCTAGGTAGCCATATACTAAGTCATTCAATGACCTGATGGACCTACCCTCTAGGTAGCCATATACTAGGTCAACTATGAAGCCACAGAGGGGACCAGGATCTGAGCTAGTAGGCACATATCTTATGTGATAGTCATATCCACATTATAGTTTGCATGAATTAAAATCATCCAACAATTAATTCATGACATCGATGAAAACTTCGGTAAACCTCGAAAAACTAATTCGAGATATTCATAAGCGTAACCACAAACCATCGATTGCAGATTTCAAGAAAGATCCAAGTATGCAGAGAAACCCAATCAAGCAAGCAATATGGAATATAAATCCTAAAATAAAAGTACCAATTTCCTTTTATTAATAATTATCCAATTCCATTACACTATTTAGAATTTCAATTCCAATTTTAGGGTTTCAATGGAAATTAGGGTTTTGCTCCAATCCTTAATCATCAAGGTTCCTAATTTCATCAAATTCACTTAATACCTTTATTTTAACATTCCCAGTAGTTTTAAGATCATATCTTGGCAAATTACTCCCTTAATCCGAAATAACTTAGCTTTTATCTCCTTTTCCCTAAGTTAGGGTTTTTATTATAATTACCTTTCTTTTATGAATTATAACTCTAAATTAGGTATCCCTGTATTCAAAACTGATGAAAAACCTCTTTTGTCATTAACAAAGTTAATCTTACCAAATTGACTCATTAATACACTTCTTATATTCAATTAGGGTTTCTCATCAATTTAAATACATTTTACTAGAAATTTAGGGTTCTTTTTCAAAATGAAGCATAACTAGGTTCCCAAATTATTTTTATCAAATTTCTCATATTGTTCTACACAACTTTCATATAAAAAGTTTTGTCATATGAGATTCCTAGTTATTTCTATCATTTTTGCAAGAATAATCCTTTTCTGATTTAGTTGATTAGAGAGGGATTTACCAAAAAATCCTAGGTCGCTCGATATGTGGACCGGTGGTCCGCTTCTTGTATCCAATGATCCCGGTCGTGTGCGCCTAACCAAAGCTGATCCTCCCATGGAGTGTTAGATCTTGATTGAGACCACTGTGGTCCCTGATCCAACGGTGACCCGATCGTCATCTACCTCCAAACTGAGCAAGGTCCCGTGGTCAACTCACCAGTTGACCCTGAACACCAGGCCACATGCGAAACAACTGAGAAGCCACGAAGCTCCTCTGACGATGCCCGAACTTGTTTCCTCGATCAATTGCATGCTCCCGCTCGACCTTCACCACCAACATGTCACTGGAGTGTCGCCGCCGACTTGCTGGTCGTAGAGGGGGTGGGTCAGGTTAGATTCTACAATTGGAAACGTCGTTTCACTCTACTTCACGCTCTGCAGCGATTGAACTAATCAAAAGGGATTCTGGTTCCCTCCATAACCCTCCCCTATATATAGGGTCGAGGTCAGGTTTGTTGGAATTGGGGATTTCCCATAACGAAGATGAAACCTACTCAAACCAGTGATGATCCTTTGCGATTTCATCTCCTAAATCCAATGGGACTAGTAGAAAACGCTCACTCTGTCTGGATCTCAAGGAAATTAGAGAGGAAGAATCCTTTGTTTCCCATAGATTCCTAGTCCCAGTAGGACTAAGACGATGACCGATCGTCATTGGATTAAGAACCAACGGTCCATATTATCTGCTTTTGAATAAAAGGAAACAATTTCCAAATAAATTCAAATTGTATTCCTATTTCAATGATAATCTTGAAAATTTCATAACTCTCAAACGGCAACTCATTTCCTATTCAAATTTTGAGGGAAACTCAATTATATTTTTATCTTCCATCCTACAAAATTTGAAGTTATTATCTCAAACGTACGATCCCTTTTCTTTATTTGTAAGTTATCATTCAATTACTCATATTTTCCATGTCCCATCTATTTCTTTTATCATTATTTTCCAATTCTGAGTTCCTTGAACCCCAAGGAATCCATTAAATTCGAAATCCTATTTTTGGGAATTATCCCTTAGCCTTTTGTTCTTACTTTATTTATTTTCTTATGTACTCCTTATCCAATTGAATTTCTTTTTCATTTCTTTCTCGTTTTCCTGCAATTGGGCTCAATGGCCAATAATGCCCATTAAGAAAACATACAAGGCTATCATACACGAAATTCATTCAAATAAACTCATAGATTTTTATTTATCTTTAAATAGAGATTTACAATCTCATTACATATATTGGAAAAATGGGGTTATAACATCCTCCCCTCCTTATAGGAATTTTGCCCTCAAAATTCAATCAAGCAAACAAACAATTTAGGATAAGACTTTTCCATGTCCATCATTGGCTCCTATGTGGCTTTACCCTACCCATGGAATTTCCCAAAGAACCTTTATCATCACATATTCTTTTCTATGAGTTCTTTCATCTTGGCGTCTATAAACTGCACAGGTGACTCAGACCATTTCAGCCTCCCTTGGGGCTCACTAGGTTCATTGGTCAGCACATGGTTCGGGTACCTCACATAGTGCACTCAATTGGACACATGGAACTCATCACATATTTCTTTATCTTGAGGGGTAAGATCAAACTTAACCTTCTCCACCAAACCTTGTCAAAAAAAAACTCATGCACCGGGGTCTCAGCTCTCTTAGCTATAACTTAGAGGGGTCGGGTTTTTCATGTCGCATATTCTCCCACAATGAACTGCATGTTAGTCTACTTTGCATCTGCTCACGACTCTTGTCGTCTCTAGGCTCCTTTCAGCCATTTCATGATCAAAACGGCTTCATCTACACGCACTGTGGTCCTTTTCTAACCATCACGTGGTCCTTTCACCAACATCACCTTACTGAAGTGGTGACCGACACAACCTCCCTTACAGAGCTTCTTTAAATCTCGATACTGGCTACGGTGGTCATCATCACATCATTCCTAGGACAAAAACTGTCTCTAGATATCACCCTGAACAAAGCACACATGCTCTCATCAAGCCCTCTAGTCTGGATCATACTAACCATTAGTAAGGGGTGATAAACTGTACCAACATTGAGTTCTATTTGTTTCTACTTCCACCTCATGGAAGTGAACCGTTAGATCATACTCAAGAACTTTTGAACGCATATCATGGTGTAGTTGAACCATCTCTCTCTCTTATGTAGTTCAACAAAATTTGTCTCTTGACAGAACTCCCTTCTTTCTCATGTTATCTAGGTGAGGCGATCTACCATAACCCATATTGCATCGTGACCTTCTAGGTCAAAGGGAGACTTACCACAACATCCATAGTGATGAACTCCCATTCCCTCTCAGGGACTCTTTTATCCTCTATATCGATACACTGGTTACTGGTGTCCGTCCTTCTCCTCCTTTCATGCATGGCAACATGCCACATGCACTTCACCTTAGACCTCCAAAATACTACTGTCACTTACTATCTTGGTAGTACCAAGGTATATCATGATCTCCTGCATTGTTGTGATTCCTCAAGCTTGATACCACGAGAACCCTAAACCATTCTAATCAGGGTTTCATCTGAGGCTCTAAACCATCCTTTCATTATCTCAAGGACTACACTGGATAACCAAACAATCATTCACTTGTTCAACCTATCTCATTACATCTGAGTGTTAGCCAAAACACATCTACTTTCCAAACTTAGAGTTAGCTTAACAACCTCTTCTAGCCAAACTAGGTAGCTATATCTCTACCAGAGCATCCATTACCACTTCACATCCTTTGATATTAGGTAATGTTGAAGACATACTACCTCCATGCATTCCGCTTAAGTCCCATCTCAAACTCTAAGTTTATCCTCATCAAGAAAACTCTAAGATCATCCTCTTGGTTATCAAACTCAACCTTGTATCACATGCAAATTCCACATAGCTCATGATAAAACATTCTCACAAGGTGATTATCTTAATACTCTTATCATTTTGTACATGTCCGTGTATCATTCACTCCACCAAGGTATGTTATCATCTCTGTCCTCATACTTCGTAGCAACGTTCTAACCCACCTCATCTTTTATCCTTGGTGTATGGCATGCGTACAGTCCCATCTCTCACTCCCATAACAAGAAGAAATAAACATTTGGCGGCCGTCCAAACACAAAGTTCTTCCTATTCCAAGAGTAGAGATGACACATCCCACCTTGCAAGTACACCTTCAAATATAGGTTGAAACGTGCAACTTATGTCTCTACATCACAATCATCTCGATATCAAAGTTACTTCCATGGAAAACTGGTCTCGAACCTATCTGGTCCAAACACAATCCTTAGTCATCACCTCTAGGTCTATAGGGTGCCGGCACTTTTGGGGTCATCCCTCTTCCCTCATGCATCGGAGAGTTCCGTACTCATCTACCCTTTCGGTTCCATGAGTTCATGAAGGTGATCAATCCCCTAACCCATGGCCCTCAGACAATGATAGTTGTTACCTCCCAACCCTATGGTCATGTGCAACTAGGGAATTAGGCAACTCCTACTTCCATCGGTCTTATCCCTACCTGACCCTAGGATAGACTTAGGATTCTCTTATAGTACATGTTCAACTTAGAACCTTAACGAAGCATTCATCATCTCTCTTTCTGCATTCATGGGCTAACTTTCATATTTTCACAGGGATCATGGCGACCTGGCTACCTTGGTCAGGCCCCATACCGGTTACCTCCATGGTAACACATCCACATGCACTTAGAGATGGTTAACTATGGGTCTACAGGTTCACTTAGCTTCTCTAGATCCTATGAAACCTCTTTAGGTTACCTCAAAATCAACAAAATTAGTATACCCTCTACAAGAGGGTCCCTCTCCCAGGATGGGAGGACACTACCACTCTTAAGGTCACAACCATCCTTAGGGTTTACCTTCACATGAGCATGCCTAACCCAGCAACTACTAAAGCACAAGAAGACCACCTATTAAACCATGCTAGGTCGTACTTTTTCTCTTTCCTCAACATTAGATCAACTTAGTTGTGAGGGGTTCATCAACATACCCTTAACTCAAGGGGTTTCCTTTACCTCTACACATGAGGAGTATGATGCTCAAAACTATAGAGACTCAAATCTTATCATGAGCATCGGATACCCTGCTTCCCCTCTTAGGCCTAGGAACCCTAGGTTCACCTTCGGGTGTCCAGCTGCATGCTGAATCTCTTAACCACAAATCAAGCATGTCCAAGATATGTCATGTACTTCCATGATCCTTTTATTTAAGCAGCACCTCAGAGCTGTATAAGGCCTCACATCCTGCTACTAAACCTCTCCAAGTCAAAGAAACTCTTCCCCCTATCTCAGGAGGTAAACACCTATACCATAGGCACAGAGGTACCAACAGACTCATCCTCTTTCTTAAGTTTGGTTCCTCTCATGGCATCTAAGACATCGTCAGCCTCCAAGGGTCAAGCATACGACAACCACTATCATCCACCTAGGTCGCATCATCCTCAACTCTCACTGTTCCTCAAATTTTGGGGTTTTAGGCTTCCAACATTTTTTCCTGGGGTCTATTCTCTCTCTAGAGCTAATCCTACAACCAACCTCTCTATAAGAGGTCCTTTCTTCATGAAGGATCAACCCCATAAGCATGCCCCTACCTGAGTGAAGCCTATGCTTAAACTTATGTTTACTCAAGATTATCCATAACCCCTTATGCTTATCTCATAAGCCATCCATTATGATTCCTTTTCCAGGGTTTCATCTTATTGTTAGCACTACTGACGTACTCTGGGTGCAAGCTATACCCTAATTGCTCAAGCCCATAGGGTTCTATAGGTTCTTCTCTAACTTCATCCATGAAGGAGCTATCCCTCGCTTAAACATGCATGACCCTTCCCAGGGTTGGGTTGCCAAAGGTGCTAGGTCATCCACCTCTCATGGCTCATATGGCAATCCAAACACATGGTTTACCATGACATCTAACTCATCATGTTGTCTCTATCTCTAACCTCCACTTAGGGTTAGGGTTAACATCACCCTCAGAGGATGTGCCAGGTCTCTACTTGCAATGGAGATTTCTATCTCCAAGACTAACTCTCCTTATTTATCCTCCTGACAAGAAGGCCTAGCCTCAGGTCTCTCCTGAGGGTATGACAACTTATGTCATATGACCTAAGCATGTATCTATCGTTTAGTTTGCGCTTAATCTATTAAGCTTATATCCATGACATCTTATTTACATGATTTCCTTTAATTTGATGGAGGATTCCTTAGACCTTTTTAACCTTACCCATACCTCAAGAGGGTGAGGAGAAGAGAGAAAACCCTAATCCTTAAGGTCCTTATCAGAATTGTGATGAGAAGGGATGAATAAGATGAGAAAGTCCTAAAGGTATATTACTTCAATTCATACCCTAAGACTTTGGCCAGGCAGTCACACGGATCTGGGAGTCCTCGTATTCCGACTAGCGGTGCGGAGGAAAATATTGCCAGCCCCCGGTGGTGATCCTTTTCTAGACACCTACATCTTTCGGGTAATCCTCTAATAACTCCCTTGGGTTCTATAAAATTTGTAAAATTTAATAATTATTAAAGATTAAGTGAGGAACCTTCACTCTGATACCAATTGTAATGACCCCGCCTCACAGTAACCCCCAATTAAGAGAGACCAAAAGGTCAAAGCCGTTACCAATAACCTGGATCAAAGGTTCGGCAAATAATCAATAACAATTAATAAACTTTACCAACTAAGCTGAAATCTGGTATAAAATAAAACTTTGCTTAACTTTTAAAAACTGGGATTTCTAAACTTCTATCCATGAAGATATCAATCTAACTAATCCTCATGTGCACGTTAATTCTCATTTAATTCCGCATATGCCACTTTACTGTTTGTTCTTTTCATTTGTACCTAAAACGCCGATAAACAAAACGTCGGTCAGCAAGAAGCTGGTATGTGGGGGAAACAATAATCATGCAAATATAATAACAATGTAATCATTCAATTAATCATTTAACAACCAAGATTAAATTTTAACCCATACTACTCAATCCATACCTATCCACACCTCTGTGCTGTCCCTGCAGTGGACTTATATCATACCTCTATAAAGGTAGATATTTACCCCCATGGTCCTACCTTACAGGTAGCCAATACATAGGGTAATAGATTCGCATGGCACTACCCAAAGGTTGCCCAATATCTAACTCAATATGACTTGATGGTCCTACCCTGTAGGTAGCCATATACTAAGTCATTCAATGACCTGATGGACCTACCCTCTAGGTAGCCATATACTAGGTCAACTATTAAGCCACAGAGGGGACCAGGATCTGAGCTAGTAGGCAGATATCTTATGTGATAGTCATATCCACATTATAGTTGGCATGAATTAAAATCATCCAACAATTAATTCATGATATCGATGAAAACTTCGGTAAACCTCGAAAAATTAATTCGAGATATTCATAAGTGTAACCACATACCTTCGATTGCAGATTTCAAGAAAGATCCAAGTATGTAGAGAAACCCAATCAAGCAAGCAATGAGGAATAGAAATCCTAAAATAAAAGTACCAATTTCCTTTTATTAATAATTATCCAATTCCATTATACTATTTAGAATTTCAATTCCAATTTTACGGTTTCTATGGAAATTAGGGTTTTGCTCCAATCCTTAATCATCAAGGTTCCTAATTTCATCAAATTCACTTAAAACCTTTATTTTAACATTCCCAGTAGTTTTAAGATCATATCTTGGCAAATTACTCCCTTAATCCGAAATAACTTAGCTTTTATCTCCTTTTCCCTAAGTTAGGGTTTTTATTATAATTACCTTTCTTTTATGAATTATAACTCTAAATTAGGTATGCTTGTATTCAAAACTAATGAAAAACCTATTTTGTCATTAACAAAGTTAATCTTACCAAATGGACTCATTAATACGCTTCTTATATTCAATTAGGGTTTCTCATCAATTTAAATACATTTTACTAGAAATTTAGGGTTCTTTTTCAAAACAAAGCATAACTAGGTTCCCAAATTACTTTTATCAGATTTCTCATATTTTTCTACACAACTTTCATATAAAAAGTTTTGTCATACGAGATTCCAAGTTATTTCTATCATTTTTGCAAGAATAATCCTTTTTCTGATTTATTTGATTAGAGAGGGATTTACTGAAAAATCCTCAGTCGCTCGATCTGTGGACCGGTGGTCTGCTTCTTGGATCCAATGATCCCGGTCATGCGCGCCTAACCAAAGCTTATCCTGCCCTAGAGTGTTAGATCTTGATTGAGACCACTGTGGTCCCTGATCCAACGGTGACCCGATCGTCGTCTACCTCCAAACTGAGCAAGGTCCCGTGGTCAACTCACCAGTTGACCCTGAACTCCAGGCCACCTGTGGAACAACTGAGAAGCCACAAAGCTCCTCTGGAGATGCCCGAACTTATTTCCTCAATCAATTGCATGCTCCCTCTTGACCTTCACCACCAACATGTCACCGGAGTGTCGCCTCCGACTTCCTGGCCGTAGAGGGGGTGGGTCAGGTTAGATTCTACAATTGGAAACGTCGTTCCACTCTACTTCACGCTCCGCAGTGATTGAACTAATCAAAAGGGATTCTGGTTCCCTCCATAACCCTCCCCTATATATAGGGTTGAGGTCAGGTTTGTTGGAATTGGGGATTTCCCAAAACGAAGATGAAACCTACTCAAACCTGGGATGATCCTTTGCGATTTCATCTCCTAAATCCAATGGGACTAGTAGAAAACGCCCACTCTCTCTGGATCTCAAGGAAATCGGAGAGGAAGAATCCTCTGTTTCCCACACATTCCTAGTCCCAGTAGGACTAAGATGATGATCAATCATCATTGGATTAAGATCCAACGGTCCGTATTATCTTCTTTTGAATAAAAGGAAACAATTTCCAAATAAATTCAAATTGTATTCCTATTTCAATGATAATCTTGAAAAATTCATAACTCTCAAACGGCAACTCATTTCCTACTCAAATTTTAAGGGAAACTCAATTATATTTTTATATTCCACCCTACAAAATTTGAAGGTATTATCTCAAATGTACGATCCCTTTTCTAGGTTTGCAAGTTATCATTCAATTACTCATATTTTCCATGTCGTATCTATTTCTTTTATCATTATTTTCCAATTCTGAGTTCCTTGAACCCCAAGGAATCCATTAAACTCGAAATCCTATTTTTGGGAATTATCCCTTAGCCCATTTGTTCTTACTTTATTTATTTTCTTATGTACTCCTTATCCAATTGAATTTCTTTTTCATTTCTTTTTCTTTTTCCTTCAATTGGGCTCAATGGCCAATACGGCCCATTAAGAAAACATACAAGGCTATCATACACGAAATTCATTCAAATAAACTCATAGATTTTTATTTATCTTTAAATAGAGATTTACAATCTCATTACATATCTTAGAAAAATGGGGTTATAACATCCTCCCCTACTTATAGGAATTTTTCCCTCAAAATTCAATCAAGCAAACAAACAATTTAGGATAAGACTTTTCCATGTCCATCATTGGCTCCTATGTGGCTTTACCCTACCCATGGAACTTCCCAAAGAACCTTTATAATCACATATTCTTTTCTATGAGTTCTTTCATCCTGGCGTCTATAAACTTCACAGGTGACTCAGACCATTTCAGCCTCCCTTGGGGCTCACTAGGTTCATTGGTCAACACATGGTTGGGGTACCTCACATAGTGCACTCAATTGGACACATGGAACTCATCACATATTTCTTTATCTTGAGGGGTAAGATCAAACTTAACCTTCTCCACCAAACCATGTCAAAAAAAAACTCTTGCACAGGGGTCTCAACTCTCTTAGCTATAACTTAGAGGGGTCGGGTTTTTCATGTCGCATATTCTCCCACAGTGAACTGCATGTCAGTCTACTTTGCATCTTCTCACGACTCTTGTCGTCTCTAGGCTCCTTTCAGCCATTGCACGATCAAAGCGACTTCATCTACACACACTGTGGTCCTTTTCTAACCATCACGTGGTCCTTTCACCAACATCACCTTACTGAAGTGGTGACCGACACAACCTCCCTTACAGAGCTTCTTTAAATCCCAATACTGACTACGGTGGTCATCATCACATCTTTCCTAGGACAAGAATTGTCTCTAGATATCACCCTGAACAAAGCACACATGCTCTCATCAGGCCCTCTAGTCTGGATCATACTAACCATTAGTAAGGGGTGATAAACTGTACCAACATTGAGTTCTATTTATTTCTACTTCCACCTCATGGAAGTGAACTGTTAGATCATACTCAAGAACTTTTGAACTCATATCATGGTGTAGTTGAACCATCTCTCTCTCTTATGTAGTTCAACAGAATTTGTCTATTGACAGAACTCCCTTCTTTCTCATGTTATCTAGGTGAGGCGATCTACCATAACCCATATTGCATCGTGACATTCTTGGTCAAAGGGAGACTTACCACAACATCCATAGTGATGAACTCCCATTCCCTCTCAGGGACTCTTTTATCCTCTATATCGATACATTGGTTACTGGTGTCCGTCCTTCACCTCCTGTCATGCATGGCAACATGCCACATGCACTTCACCTTAGACCTCCAAAATACTACTGTCACTTACTATCTTGGTAGTACCAAGGTATATCATGATCTCCTGCATTGTTATGATTCCTCAAGCTTGATACCTCGGGAACCCTAAACCATTCTAATTAGGGTTTCATCTGAGGCTCTAAACCATCCTTTCATTATGTCAAGGACTAGACTGGATAACCAAACAATCATTAACTTGTTCAACCTATCTCATTACATCTGAGTATTAGCCAAAACACATCTTCCTTTCAAACTTAGAGTTAGCCTAACAACCTCTTCTAGCCAAACTAGGCAGCTATATCTCTACCAGAGCATCCATTACCACTTCACATCCTTCGATATTAGGTAATGTTGAAGACATACTACCTCCTTGCATTTCTCTTAAGTCCCATCTCAAACTCTAAGTTTATCCTCATTAAGAAAACTCTAAGATCATCCTCTTGGTTATCAAACTCAACCTTGTATCACATGCAAATTCCACATAGCTCATGATAAAACATTCTCACAAGGTGATTATCTTAATACTCTTATCATTTTGTACATGTCCATGTATCATTCACTCCACCAAGGTATGTTATCATCTCTGTCCTCATACTTCGTAGCAACGTTCTAACCCACCTCATCTTTTATCCTTGGTGTATGGCATGCGTACTGTCCCATCTCTCATTCCCATAACAAGAAGAAAATAAACATTTGGCGGACGTCCAAACACAAAGTTCTTCCTGTTCCAAGAGTAGAGATGAAACATCCCACCTTTCCAGTACACCTTCAAATATAGGTTTAAACGTGCAACTTATGTCTCTACATCACAATCATCTCGATATCAAAGTTACTTCTATGGAAAACTGGTCTCGAACCTATCTGGTCCAAACACAATCCTTAGTCATCACCTCTAGGTCTATATGGTGTCGGCACTTTTGGGGTCATCCCTCTTCCCTCATGCATCAGAGAGTTCCCTACTCATCTGCCCTTTCGGTCCCATGAGTTCATGAAGGTGATCAATCCCCTAACCCATGGCCCTCAGACAATGATAGTTGTTACCTCCCAACCCTATGGTCAAGTGCAACTAGGGAATTAGGCAACTCCTACTTACATCGGTCTTATCCCTACCTGACCCTAGGATAGACTTAGGATTCTCTTATAGTACATGTTCAACTTAGAACCTTACCCAAGCATTCATCATCTCTCTTTCTACATTCATGGGCTGACTTTCATCCTTTCACAGGGATCATGGCGACCTGGCTACCTTGGTCAGGCCCCATACCGGTTTCCTCCATGGTAACACATCCACATGCACTTAGAGATGGTTAACTATGGGTCTACAGGTTCACTTAGCTTCTCTAGATCCTATGAAACCTCTTTAGGTTACCTCAAAATCAACAAAATTAGTATACCCTCTACAAGAGGGTCCCTCTCCCAGGATGGGAGGAAACTACCACTCTTAAGGTCACAACCATCCTTAGGGTTTACCTTCACATGAGCATGCCTAACCCAGCAACTACTAAAGCACAAGCATACCACCTATTAAACCATGCTAGGTCGTACTTGTTCTTTTTCCTCAACATTGGATCAACTTAGTTGTGAGGGGTTTATCAACATACCCTTAACTCAAGGGGTTTCCTTTACCTCTACACATGAGGAGTATGATGCTCAAAACTATAGAGACTCAAATCTTATCATGAGCATCGGATACCCTGCTTCCCCTCTTAGGCCTAGGAACCCTAGGTTCACCTTCGGGTGTCCAGCTGCATGCTGAATCTCTTAACCACAAATCAAGCATGTCCAAGATATGTCATGCACTTCCATGATCCTTTTATTTAAGCAGCACCTCAGAGTTGTATAAGGCCTCACATCCTGCTACTAAACCTCTCCAAGTCTAAGAAACTCTTCCCCCTATCTCAGGAGGTAAACACCTATACCATAGGCACAGAGGTACCAGCAGACTCATCCTCTCTCTTGAGTTTGGTTCCTCTCATGGCATCCAAGACATCGTCAGCCTCCAAGGGTCAAGCATACGACAACCACTATCATCCACCTAGGTCGCATCATCCTCAACTCCCACTGTTCCTCAAATTTTAGGGTTTTAGGCTTCCAACCTTTTTGCCTGGGGTCTACTCTCTCTCTCTAGAGCTAATCCTACAACCAACCTCTCTATAAGAGGTCCTTTCTTCATGAAGGATCAACCCCATAAGCATGCCCCTACCTGAGTGAAGCCTATGCTTAAACTTATGTTTACTCAAGATTATCCATAACCCCTTATGCTTATCTCATTAGCCATCCATTATGATTCCTTTTCCATGGTTTCATCCTGTTGTTAGCACTACTGACGTACTCTGGGTGCAAGCTATACCCTACTTTCTCAAGCCCATAGGGTTCTATAGGTTCTTCTCTAACTTCATCCATGAAGGAGCTATCCATCGCTTAAACATGCATGACCCTTCCCAGGGTTGGGTTGCCAAAGGTGCTAGGTCATCCACCTCTCATGGCTCGTATGGCAATCCAAACACATGGTTTACCATGACATCTAACTCATCATGTTGTCTCTATCTCTAACCTTCACTTAGGGTTAGGGTTAACATCACCCTCAAAGGATGTGCCAGGTCTCTACTTGCAATGGAGATTTCTATCTCCAAGACTAACTCTCCTTATTTATCCTCCTGACTAGAAGGCCTAGCCTCAGGTCTCTCCTAAGGGCATGAGAACTTATGTCATACGACCTAAGCATGTATCTATCCTTTAGTTTGCGTTTAATCTATTAAGCTTATATCCATGACATCTTATTTACATGCTTTCCTTTAATTTGATGGAGGATTCCTTAGACCTTATTAACCTTACCCATACCTCAAGAGGGTGAGGAGAAGAGAGAAAACCCTAATCCTTAAGGTCCTTATCAGAATTGTGATGAGAAGGGATGAATAATATGAGAAAGTCTTAAAGGTATCTTAATTCAATTAATATCCTAAGACTTTGGCCGGGCAGTCACACGGATCTGGGAGTCCTCATATTCTGACTAGCGGTGCAGAGGAAAATATTGCCAGCCCCCGGTCGTGATCCTTTTCTAGAGACCTACATCTTTCGAGTAATCCTCTAATAACTCCCTTGGGTTCTATAAAATTTGTAAAATTTAATCATTATTAAAGATTAAGTGAGGAACCTTCACTCTGATACCAATTTTAATGACCCCGCCTCACGGTAACCCCTAATTAAGAGAGACCGAAAGGTCAGAGCCGTTACCAATAACCTGGATCAAAGGTTCGGCAAATAATCAATAACAATTAATAAACTTTACCAACTAAGCTAAAAATTGGTATAAAATAAAACTTTTCTTACCTTTTAAAAACTGGGATTTCTAAACTTTTATCCATGAAGATACTAATCTAACTAATCTTCCTGCGCACGTTAATTCTCATTTAATTCTGCATATGCCACTTTATTGTTTGTTCTTTTCATTTGTACCTAAAATGCCGACAAACAAAACGTCAGTCAGCAAGAAGCTGGTAGTTGGGGGAAATAATAATCATGCAAATATAATAACAATGTAATCATGCAATTAATTATTTAACAACCAAGATTAAATTTTAACCCATACTACTCAATCCATACCTATCCTCACCTCTGTGCTGTCCCTGCAGTGGACTTATATCATGCCTCTATAAAGGTAGATATTTACCCCCATGGTCCTACCTTACAGGTAGCCAATACATAGGGTAATACAGTCACATGGCACTACCCAAAGGTAGCCCAATATCTAACTCAATATGACTTGATGGTCCTACCCTCTAGGTAGCCATATACTAAGTCATTCAATGACCTGATGGACCTACCCTCTAGGTAGACATATACTAGGTCAACTATTAAGCCATAGAGGGGACCAGGATCTGAGCTAGTAGGCACATATCTTATGTGATAGTCATATCCACATTATAGTTTGCATGAATTAAAATCATCCAACAATTAATTCATGACATCGATGAAAACTTCGATAAACCTCGAAAAATTAATTCGAGATATTCATAAGCGTAACCACATACCTTCGATTGCAGATTTCAAGAAAGATCCAAGTATGCATAGAAATCCAATCAAGCAAGCAATGAGGAATAGAAATCCTAAAATAAAAGTACCAATTTCCTTTTATTAATAATTATCCAATTCCATTACACTATTTAGAATTTCAATTCCAATTTTTAGGGTTTCTATGGAAATTAGGGTTTTGCTCCAATCCTTAATCATCAAGGTTCTTAATTTCATCAAATTCCATTAAAACCTTTATTTTAACATTCCCAGTAGTTTTATGATTATATCTTGGCAAATTACTCCCTTAATCTGAAATAACTTAGCTTTTATCTCCTTTTCCCTAAATTAGGGTTTTTATTATAATTACCTTTCTTTTATGAATTATAACTCTAAATTAGGTATCCTTGTATTAAAAACTGATGAAAAACTTCTTTTGTCATTAACAAAGTTAATCTTACCAAATTGACTCATTAATACACTTCTTATATTCAATTAGGGTTTCTCATCAATTTAAATACATTTTACTAGAAATTTAGGGTTCTTTTGCAAAATGAAGCATAACTAGGTTCCCAAATTATTTTTATCAGATGTTTCGTATTTTTCTACACAACTTTCATATAAAAAGTTTTTTCATACGAGATTCCTAGTTATTTCTATCATTTTTGCAAGAATAACCCTTTTTCTGATTTATTTGATTAGAGAGGGATTTACTAAAAAATTCTCGGTCGCTCGATCTGTGGACCGGTGGTCCTCTTCTTGGATCCAACGATCTCGGTTGCACGCGCCAAACCAAAGCTGCTCCTGCCCTAGAGCGTTAGATCTTGATTGAGACCACTTTGGTCCCTGATCCAACGGTGGCCCGATTGTCGTCTACCTCCAAACTGAGCAAGGTCCCGTGGTCAACTCACCAGTTGACCCTGAAATCCAGGCCACCTACGGAACAACTGAGAGCCAAAAAGCTTCTCCGGCGATGCCCGAACTTGTTTCCTCGATCAATTGCATGCTCCCGCTCGACCTTCACCAACAACGTGTCACCGGAGTGTCGCCGCCGACTTGCTGGTCGTAGAGGGGGTGGGTCAGGTTAGATTCTACAATTAGAAACGTCGTTCCACTCTACTTCGCGCTCCGCAACGATTGAACTAATCAAAAGGGATTTTGGTTCCCTCCATAACCCTCCCCTATATATAGGGTCGAGGTCAGGTTTGTTGGAATTGGGGATTTCCCAAAATGAAGATGAAACCTACTCAATCCAGGGATGATCCTTTGCGATTTCATCTCCTGAATCCAACGGGACTAGTAGAAAACGCCCACTCTCTCTGGATCTCAAGGAAATCGGAGAGGAAGAATCCTCTGTTTCCCGTAGATTCCTAGTCCCAATAGGACTAATACGATGACCGATCGTCATTGGATTAAGATCCAACAGTCTGTATTATCCACGTTTGAATAAAAGGAAACAATTTCCAAATAAATTCAAATTGTATTCCTATTTGAATGATAATTTGAAAAATTCATAACTCTCAAACGGTAACTCCTTTCCTACTCAAATTTTTAGGGAAACTCAATTATATTTTTATCTTCCATCCTCTAAAATTTGAAGTTATTATCTCAAATGTACAATCCCTTTTCTTGGTTTGCAAGTTATCATTCAATTACTCATATTTTCCATGTCCTTTCTATTTCTTTTATCATTATTTTCCAATTCTGAGTTCCTTGAACCCCAAGGAATCCATTAAACTCGAAATCCTATTTTTGGGAATAATCCCTTAGCCTTTTTTTCTTACTTTATTTATTTTCTTATGTACTCCTTATCCAATTGAATTTCTTTTTCATTTCTTTTTCTTTTTCCTTCAATTGGGCTCAATGGCCAATAAGGCCCATTAAGAAAACATACAAGGCTATCATACATGAAATTCAATCAAATCAACTCATAGATTTTTATTTATCTTTAAATAGAGATTTACAATCTCATTACATATCTTGGAAAAATGGGGTTATAACAGTTACCCTGCCCGATACCACCTCTAGTGGGAGTGCCCTGCCCGTCACACTTCTTGTGAGGGTAGTGGGCACTTCTAGTGAGGGTCAAGTTCCACCCGGAAACCCATCTGCTAGATCTTTATCATGCAATCACATCCTTGTTGATAAGGAAGTATGGTTTATGGATTGTGAACCTTTGACATGTTTGATAGTAGTGAGGTAATTGATATAGTAGAACGCACCTATGTAAACATGACATATCTGAACTCTAAATAACATGGTACTATATGTGTTTATGATCACTTTGAATCCAGTATATATATGATGATGAGAAATGTTAAGTTTGGAAGCATATGAGTTGCTTCACATGATGATATGACCCATGTCTATGGTCACAAGTTTGAGGCATGAATGATAAAGCATATAATCATCAATGTTTCCCTATGCTTGATAACATGATCATTCTATTAATTCCTTAATAGCTTCAGTTATCTCTATGAATGAGTATACTAACCATGCAGGTGTTTCATGCAGATGCATAGACAGGTAAAGGGCTATGATGTATATATGTTTGAATAACACTATATTATGACAATCACTCTTGTTGATGAGATAACCTGCATCACTAGACTGATATGTTTAGGTCTGAGGACCTGAGTTGGCTAAAGTGCCTAAGTTGAGGTGTTAATCCTCTAATGATGAGATTTGGGATTGTTATCCCAAACGATGAAATTGCCTTAAGAGGCAGTGGTTTCCTATGATAAAGGATTGAGATCCCCAAATAATATGATGGTGGTAACAATAATGTAGCTTAATGTTATGTATGTGTTACAACTTGGTTGCCTCAACACTCCACTTAAAACATACTAACTAATTATAGTGGAACCTATTATGTAGTTTTCCCTAGCCATAGATCCATCATCATCAGTAGCTGGTGATGGTGAAATAGGTTCTCCTGTGGGTTAACTCGGAGCGCATATTGTTGAATATGCGAGGTTTCTCCTAGCCTAAAATAGAGAGGATTCGAGTGAAACTTCAGTTGTAGACTCAAGATGTGTATCAGAGGATGGTGAACAGGTCCATGGCTCAATGTGATAGAGCATGAATGCGTTCGTGGCTCAGGGAGCACGGTGAACTGGCCCGTGGCTCAGATATACTAGTGTCTAGACCTATACCAAGGCAGGCTAGAGAAAGGGTAGCCTACGGGAGCTGACCCTATGGATGAGGCCACTACAGCATGAGACTGCGGTCCTACTTTGGTTCTCATGCACTGACCACGAGGTGGTGAGGTCGTGGAGTCTGGATCTTCCATTGACCTTGTATGGCACCGGCTCCGGGTTTCGTAACCGTCGGTTGGATCTAAGTGGTGCGGCTCACTTCCACAGGACATAATAATACATAATCCAACTGAATAGTATTTATTGCTTAAGGAAAAACACAGAACATTGGTTGAGGCCCTGCTTGTGTAGTTGATCTTGTTGTACCTTGCAGTTACTTATACGTTCCTTATGTTATGTGGTAAGATCTTATAAATCTTATCTTGTCAATCATGTTCCATAAAGAAATACTTAGTTATATGCCTTCCGTACATCTTGCTCTATATGCTGCTCTAGTTGTACGTTTTATTTGTTATCTTCTATTGTTGTTTTAACCTCTTTGAGGTTTTATGGTTTTGGCGGGGAGTTATGTTTCTTGCTGTGACTATGTGTCTCACCCCGTTGGTTTACAACCTTTTTAGGTGTTCGCGCTAGACGTGGTGGTGGTCACGGGGTTGCGGCCGAGCAGCAAGAAGAGTAGTAGAAGGCAAGAGATAGTCATGCTGCATGTTTTGGTGTTTTGTAGTAGAGTCCTAGAGTCATCCTTGTACACTCAGGTCCTCGGAGATGTTTCGACGACATTTCATGATGTATAGTTGTTGTAATTTTGTATATCCTGTTGCTGGCCGTGCGAGGGCCATTATGTATGTATAAACATGTGTTGAACTCTGGTGTCGACAGTACAGCTAGTTCTGATAAGCTGTGGACCCATAACCAGGCTGGTGAATGTTTATATATAAATGTTTTCTTATAGGATCTGGATGCAATAGTTCTCTCATGTATGCTCTTCGCAATCGTTTTTAATTACCCCGTGTTTTTGGTAATAGGTGGTTTATGGTGTTTTCCGCATGATTTCGCGTAACACCTCATTGTCTGTGTAATAGCGGGATGTGTCGCCACAAGCTTGGTATCAGAGCTCTAGGTTCGCTGAGTCTACATGGATCTAGGACTAGGTTTGCGTCCGTTCTTGTGGGTTTTCTAGATTTTCTTACCATTATCTTCTGCCCTCAGCAAAAGAATAAGCCAAGATGTCTGGAAACCATGAAGAACATGTTGCCGAGAGCAGTGAGTCTGCATCAGTTGATGGAGCTAAAGGGCAGGCACATGAAGATCGGGTGCCTGAGGTCCCCCAAGATGACCCAGCCATTCTCGAAAATCCTGCCTATCAACATCTTATGGGGAAGATGATGGCTACGATGAATCTCATGGTAGAGAGATTTCCAGTGCCACCGCTGAGAGCACAGGATCCCCATGGTGAAACATCAGGTATTGGGAAGACCTTTGAGTGACTTCGCCGCTTCAGACTATGCTGGGACAACTGATCGAGCGGATACAGATCTGTGGCTGACATGTCTTGAGAAGGCCTTCCGGATCCTCGACATCCCTGAAGTAGAAAAGTCAAGCATGCTATCTACCTTCTGAAGGGTAGTGTTGGCCACTGGTGGGCCATCGAGGAGGAGAAGTGACCCAGTGTGGTGATCAGTTGGGAGGTTTTCTGACAAGAGTTCGTCAGCAGATACTTTCTGAAGACGTACCTGGATGAGAAGATCAACCAGTTTGAGCGCCGGCACTAAGGAGCGATGAACATCACCGAGTATGAAGCCAAGTTCATGGACATGTTAAGGTTTTATCCTCACATGGCAACGACAGATGACGAACGGATCAGACGGTTTGAGAAGGATATGAGTGCAGAATTGACGACGCCAGCTACTGCCCTAGAGAATAGAGAACGGTTTTCTATGTTCGTTGAATCTGTCCGGAGAATCAAACGGTCAGTTAAGGAAAAGAGAGAGGCCATGACCAAGAAGAGGCCTGCTCAGTTTCAGGGATAGAGGTATGGTGTCTTCAAGAAGCCATGGTTTTCAGCACCTTCCATGATGAGAGGTTCTAGTGTACCGTCATAGTGGTCTCCAAGTAAGGGAAGAGGTTATGTTTCTTCACCATCAAAGGCGAATAGTACAACTTCAGTGGTAGTGACATGGCCATTTAGGCTACATTTTGAGGATACTGCATGCTATATCTGTGGACAGACAGGGCATTTCAAGTCAAACTGCCCAAGGAAAGATGTTGAAGTGACATAACAGCCAAGGCAGAATCAACAAGGGGTAGATAGACAACAACCCAGTAGTAGCAGAGGGCGAGGATGCGGTTAAGCGTCACAAGTAGGTTTGTCTGCTCAGGGAAGCAGAGGACGTGGACGACAACAAGCGACGGCTCGATTCTATGCTATAAGTCAGCCAGAGGCAATAGTCAACCCACGAGTGGGGGCAGGTCAGATGGAGTTATTTCATTCTGATTTGTCTTCTTCTTCATTTATATCTGTTCTGGTTGACCCGGGTGCCACACACTCTTTTATCGCACATTCTATGCTTGATAACTGTCTGTTACCTGTTAGATGTAAGAAAGATAGCTTGTTGTTAGAAACCCCTCTTGATGGTTCCTCGATGCTTCGAGAGGAGTGTCCATCCTGTGTTCTATCTTTTTTGGGATACATGATACAAGTGGATCTCATACCACTTGATATGCATGCATTCGATGTGATCCTTGGGATGGATACCTTAGAGAAGTATAAGGTTGTGTTAGACTGTGGTTCCAAGCAGGCAGTGTTTGATGTTTGTGGAGAGATGTGGATCTTCCAGGGAGATAGGAAGATTCTTCCGACGTGTCTAGTGTCAGCGATGGTGGCAAAAAAGTTGTTACGGCAAGGGTGTAAGGCGTTCTTAGCTCACATTGTGGATACCAAGGCAAAGGGTCCTAGCCTTGAGGAGGTGACGGTTGTCCGAGAGTTTGCAGATGTGTTTCCTGATGAGTTCCCCGGTGTTCCTCCACCTCGAGAGATTGATTTCGAGATCAATATGGTTCTAGGAACACAACCAATTGCGTAGACACCGTATACGATGGCTCCAACAGAGATGGCAGAGTTGAAGAACCAGTTACAAGAGTTGTTGGAGAAAGGTTTCATCTGACCGAGTATGTCACCTTAGGGTGCTCCAGTGTTGTTCGTTAAGATGAAGGACAGCTCGATGCAGTTATGTATAGATTACCTACAGTTAAACAAAGTTACAATCAAGAATAATTACCCATTGTCGAGGATAGGTGATCTGTTTGATCAGTTTTGTGGTGCTATAGTGTTTTAAAAGATCGATCTACGGTCTGGATATCATCAGTTGAGGATTAAGGCAGACGACATACCGAAGTCAGCGTTTAGGACTAGGTATGGTGATTATGAGTTTGTGGTTATGCCGTTTGGGTAACCAATGCACCTGCTTCTTTCATGGACCTGATGAACTGAGTGTTCTGTCTGTTCCTAGATCAGTTTGTTGTAGTCTTTATAGATGACATCTTGATCTGCAATCAAGATAGTGAAAAGCATGAACAACATCTTTGACGAGCATTGACTCTCCTTTGCCAGCATCAGTTGTATGCCAAGTTTAGTAAGTGTGAGTTTTGGTTAAAAGAAGTAACTTTCTTGGGTCATGTGATATCTACAGAAGGAGTCAAAGTGGACCCCAGGAAGGTGGAGTCAGTTGCGGAATGGGAGCGGTCGAAGACGCTGACCGAAGTTCGCAGTTTCCTGGGATTAGCAGGATACTACCAGAGGTTTATCAAGGACTTCAGTGCAATCGCGTTGATGATGACAAAACTAACCAGGAAGAATGTGCCTTTTGTTTGGGATGATCGTTGTCAATAGCCTTTCCAAAGTTTGAAGGAGAAGCTGACAAGTGCTCCAGTGCTAGTGCTGCCAGAGTCTGGGAAGGGCTATGTTGTTTTCTGTGATGCTTCTAAGAAAGGCTTAGGTTGTGTGCTAATGCAGGAAGATCATGTGGTTTCTTTTGCTTCACGATAGCTTAAGAAACATGAAGAGAACTATCTGACACATGATTTTGAGTTGGCAGTGGTGGTCCATGTGCTAAATAATTGGAGACACTATCTTTATGGGGAAGTGTGTCAGATCTTTACAGATCATAAGAACTTGAACTACATTTTCTCACAGAGTGAGCTAAACATGCGACAATGTCGATGGATGGAGCTGATCAACGATTATGACTGCACCATTGAGTATCATCCTGGTCAGGCCAATGTGGTAGCTGATGCGCTTAGCAAAACGTCTTCTTCTCTTCCTACAAAAGGGGCATAGTTGAGTTCCTTGGTATGCCATAAACAAGATATGTTTGTTTCCTTGCGGCAGATGAATGTGCAGATGGATGTTTCCTTGTTAGCATGACTTTTGGCACAGATACAAGTCAAGCCTACGCTGAGACAGCAAATCAAAGACACACAACAAACAGATGAAACAGTGCAGTTGATCAGGTCAGAGCTCGGCAGCGAAAAGCGTGATGGGTTCCATGAGTCCGAAGATGGATTAGTTTGCTATCATGACAGAATGGTGGTCCCCGATGCTGATGATCTAAGGAAGCTAGTGCTCGAGGAAGCACACACATCGATGTATGCTATGCATCCAGGAGTCACCAAGATGTATTACAATCTAAAGGACATGTATTGGTGGCCTGGCTTGAAGAGAGATGTAGTCGAGTTTGTGGCTAGGTGTGCGGCATGCCAGCAAGTCAAGGTTGAGCATCAGAAGCCGGCAGGTACATTGCAACCCATGCCGATACCGCAGTGGAAATGGGATCATATAACCGTGGATTTTGTGGTTGGTCTGCCAAGAACAGCTAAGAATCATGATTCCATTTGGGTGATAGTGGACAGATTGACGAAGTCTTCCCATTTCATACCTGGGAAGACAACGTATATAGCCGAGAAGCTCGCTCAAGTATATGTAGATGAGATAGTACACTTGCATGGCGTACCAGCAATGATAGTTTCCGATAGAGGTCCTCAGTTCACGAGTTGTTTTTGGTAACAGTTGCACAAAGCGTTGGGAACACAGTTGAGGTTCAACACCGCTTTTCACCTACAGACAGATGGACAGTCTGAGAGAACTATTCAGACTTTGGAGGATCTTCTTCGGGCTTGTATTTTGCAGTTCCTAGGAAGTTGGGATGTACATCTTAGTTTGATAGAGTTCGCCTACAACAATAGTTACCAATAGAGAATTGACATGGCTCCTTATGAGGCCTTATATGGTAGGAAGTGCAGATCTCCTTTATGTTGATGAGTCTGGGGAGTATTAGCTTTTGGGTCCTGAGTTAGTACAACAGACAACAGAAAAGATCAAAGTGATACAGCAACAGCTAAAAGTGGCACATGACAGATAGAAGTCTTATGCAGACCATCGCCGACGACTGTTAGAGTTCCAAGTGGGAGACAAAGTGTACCTGAAGGTCTCACCATGGAAAGGCATGCTAAGGTTTGGCCGAAAAGGTAAGCTAGCACCCAGGTGTATGGGGCCATATCTAGTAATAGCATGTGTGGGCAAGGTAGCTTACAAGTTAGAGTTTCTGCCAGAGCTGCACAGGTTACATCCAGTGTTCCACGTAAGCATGCTGAAGAAAAGTCACCCAGATATAGGGACAATGATACAACCATTCAAGGTTGAGCTTGATGAAGATGTGACCTACGAGGAAGGTCCTATGATGATCCTTAATAGAAGAGTAAAGAAGCTAAAGAGGAAGGACTTGGTTCTGGTAAAGGTTCTTTGGCATCATCGTCGCATTGAGGAAGCCACGTGGGAGCTTGAGGAAGAGATGAGGAGGAGGTATCCCTCGCTTTTCTCTTCAGATTTCGAGAATGAAATCCCTTTGTAGAGGGTTATAGCTTGTAAGGACCCTGACCTCCGTTTAGGGCTTATCCTGTTTGCTTTGCCTAACCCTGGTGTTTAGTGCTTGCTAATCACCCTTAGTGGTGATTAGGGTTTGTTTGTGCTTGTTGTGTGTTAGAGGTGCTACTTGCAATTAACCCAAGTCTAGGGTTGTTGGGAAAGTTTGTCACCTTGAGAGTGTTCCTATCTCTCCTTGCTTCCTCTAGTGTTGAGAGGAAGGGTTGGGTTTGTTGCTTGAGTTGCTCTGGGCTTGGATGAGCCTTGTTGGGCCTCATTATGCCTTGCTTGACCTTGTTGGACCTTATGTCGACCATAGGTGTGCCAACCATGGTTGTGATCGCCATAGGTGTGTCGCCCTAGGAGGTGTGTCAGGCATGGAGATGGGGTGTATCGTCCATGGACCCCTTTGAACCTTTTACCTCATTTGTGTCACCACTAGTGGACACTTGGCGCATGATGCTTGCATGTGGCAATGGCCTTGGACATGTGTTTAAGGCAAGATAGAGGGGTGGCATTACCCATGGACAAGTGTCCCTAGGTGGGCGACACCTTGCCTTGTCTTACCTTGGTTTCTCCTCCACCCTCTCCTATATATGTACCTTCTTTCTCTTGCTAAGGATCTCTTTAGTTCCTTGGTTTCTCTCTTCCTTTGTGGACGACACTCTTCCTTTTCAAAGCTTGGTGGCAGATCCTTCTCTTTGGAGTCTTCTTCTTCTTCCTCTTGAGGTGGCCGAAGGTGTTTCTTGGTTCTAGGAGCTTGGAGCTTGCTTAAGGCGGGTTACATAACTCCTAACCCTAACCATATTACCTTCTTCTATATTCTTGTATGTTTTCTTATGATCATAATCGGCCATGTAGGTTCTAAGACAAGTTCTTGCTTAGTTGCACCTTTTATCTTGTGGTTATGATGATCCTGTTGTTATTATTAAGGTTTTGTACCATTGTACCCTAGTTGGCCGAACCATGGTTTAGGTTTTCCTTGTTGAGCAACACTCCTTTCCCTCCTTGGTATAGAGAAGTGAGCTTGAGCTCTAGTAATATGAGCAATACCCCTCTCTCGTTTAAGTTGAGAGGTGAGCTTGTGTTCTAGTTGCTTGAGCAACACCCTCCTCTCACCATGGATTCGAGAGGTCAGCTTTTTGGTAGATGTATACCTATGTTGAGGTTGGATCCTTGTAGTTGCCCAATTTGTGATAGAGGTTGTGCAAAACCCCTCTCTCTTTGTTGTTGAGAGTTGAGCCGATCTTCTTGATCAATTAGGGTTTGGTGCCCTTGTGCTTGAGGTTGATGACGATCTTGTTGGGTTGTATCTTGTACGATATGATGTTGGGTTTTTTCTTCCCGTTTGAGTTGTACCCATGGCCGTTGTGCCTAGATGGAGTATGGTTGATGGACGATACTCTTGTGTGTTGGAAGATATGCCTTGTTGAGTGCCCTACCTGATACACCTAGCCAAGGTAGTGGCTTGGTGCCCGATGTACCTTGGACATTTTAGAGCTCAAGGAGCTACCTTAGTGTTGGGTGATACACTTTGGTCTTTGCCTTGTGTGTTGGCTGATAGGATGAGGCTAGCTTGGTTGGACGATAGGCTCTCCCTTGGTGAACTTGTATCGAAGATGGAGGTGTACTCTAGTGGGCGTTATAGGGTGGCTTGGGCGCCACGGGTCTAGCCGATATGGTAGTTGTTGCCCGATATAACCCTAACCCTAAAGGGGTAGGCCGATAAGGCTTTGTCCGGTTCAGTAGAATGTTGTCACCTTAACGCACGACATGCCCCATAGACTTGGCTGCACGATACGCTTCGAGTTCTTCCTTGTTGCACGATACACCTTGAGGTGGTAGCCCGACATCCTTACTTTAGGCTTGGCCGTTATGTGGCTAGAGTGCTTGGGCGATATGAGGGAATTTACCCTGCCCGATACGACCTCTAGTGGGAGTGCCCTGCCCGTCACACTTCTTGTGAGGGTAGTGGGCACTTCTAGTGAGGGTCATGTTCCACTCAGAAACCCATCTGCTAGATCTTTATCATGCAATCACATCCTTGTTGATAAGGAAGTATGGTTTATGGATTGTGAACCTTTGACATGTTTGATAGTAGTGAGGTAAATGATATAGTAGAACACACCTATGTAAACATGACATATCTGAACTCTAAATGACATGGTACTATATGTGTTTATGATCACTTTGAATCATGTATATATATGATGATGAGCAATGTTAAGCTTGGAAGCATATGAGTTGCTTCACATGATGATATGACCCATGTCTATGGTCACAGGTTTGAGGCATGAATGATAAAGTGTATAATCATCAATGTTGCCCAATGATTGATAGCATGATCATTCTATTAATTCCTTAATAGCTTCAGTTATCTCTATGAATGAGTATACTAACCATGCAGGTGTTTCATGTGGATGCATAGCCAGGTAAAGGGCTATGAGGTATATATGTTTGAATAACATTGTATTATGCCAATCACTCTTGTTGATGAGATAACCTGCATCACTAGTCTGATGTGTTTAGGTCTGAGGACCTGAGTTGGCTAAAGTGCCTAAGTTGAGGTGCTAATCCTCTGATAATGAGATCTGGGATTGTTATCCTAAATGATGAAATTGCCTTAAGAGGCAGTGGTTTCCTGTGATAAAGGATTGAGATCCCAGAATAATATGATGGTAGTAACAATAATGTAGCTTAATGTTATGTATGTGTTACAACCTGGTTGCCTCAACACTCCACTTAAAATATACTAACTAATTACAGTGGAACCTATTATATAGTTTGCCCTGGCCATAGATCCATCATCGTCAGTAGCTAGTGATGGTGAAACGGGTTCTCCTGTGGGTTAACCTGGAGTGCATATTGTTGAATATGCGAGGTTTCTCCTAGCCTAAAATAGAGAGGATTTGAGTGAAACATCGGTTGTAGACTCAAGATGTGTATAAGAGCATGGTGAACATGCCCATGGCTCAATGTGATATAGCATGAATGCGTTCATGGTTTAGGGAGCACGGTGAACTGGCCTGTGGCTCAGATATACTAGTGTCGAGACCTGTACCAAGGCGGGCTAGAGAAAGGGTAGCCTATGGGAGCTGACCCTGTGGCTGAGGCCACTACAACATGAGACTGCGGTCCTACTTTGTTTCTCGTGCACTGACCATGAGGTGTTGAGGTCGTGGAGTCTGGCTCTTCCATTGACCTTGTATGGCACTGGCTGTGGGTTTTGCAGCCGTCGGTTGGATCTGAGTGGTTCGGCTCATTTCCTCAGGGCATAATAATATGTAATCCAGCCGAATAGTATTTATTGCTTAAGGAAAAACACAGAACATTGGTTGAGGCCTTGCTTGTGTAGTTGATCTTGTTGTACCTTGCAATTACTTATACGTTCCTTATGTTATGTGGTAAGATCTTATAAATCTTATCTTGTCAATCATGTTCCATAAAGAAATACTTGGTTATAAGCCTTCCGTACATCTTGCTCTATATGCTGCTCTAGTTGTACATTTTATCAGTTATCTGCTATTGTTGCTTTAACCTTTCTGAGGTTTTATGGTTTCGACGGGGAGTTATGTTTCTCGCTGGGACTGTGTGTCTCACCCCATTGGTTTACAACCTTTTTAGGTGTTCGTGCTAGACGTGGTGGTGGTCGTGGGGTTGCAGCTGAGGAGCAAGAAGAGCAGTAGAAAGCAAGATATAGTTATGCTGCATGTTCTGGTGTTTTGTAGTAGAGTCCTAGAGTCATCCCTCTACACTCAGGTCCTCGGAGATGTTTTGACGACGTTTCAAGATGTATAGCTGTTGTAATTTTATATATCATGTTGCTGGCCATGCAAGGGTCGTTATGTATGTATAAACATGTGTTGAACTCTGGTGCCGACAGTACAACTAGTTTCGATAAGCTGTGGACCCATAACCAAGCTGGTGAATGTTTATATATAACATGTTTTTCTACAGGATCTGGATGCAATAGTTCTCTCATGTATGCTCTTCACAATCAGTTTTAATTACCCCGTGTTTTTGGTAATAGGTTGTTTATGGTGTTTTCCGCATGATTTTGCGTGACACCTCGTTGTCTGTGTAATAGTGGGATGTGTCGCCACAGTACTCCTCGTGTGTGGAGGTAAAGGAAATCCCTTAAGTTAAGGGTAAGTTTGATGAACCCCTCACAACTAAGTTGATCTAATGTTGAGGATGAGAACAAGTGTGACCTAGCATGGTTTTTTAGGTGTCTGCTTGTGCCTTAGTAGCTTGCTAGGGCTAAGCATGCTCATGTGGATGCAGACCCTAAACATAAGGATGCTTGTGACCTTTGTTACCATGGTGTAGTTTCCTCCCATCCTGGGAGAGGGACCCTTTTGTAGGGTGTATACCAGTTTTTTTGGTTTTGAGGTAACCTAAAGAGGTTTCATAGGATCTTGAGAAGCTAAGTGAAGAGTACATGGTATGAGAATGAACCTACAGACCCATAGATAACCATCTCTACGTGCATGTGAATGTGTTACCATGAAAGTAATCGGTATGGGGCCTGACCAAGGTAGGCAGGATGCCATGACCCCTATGAAAGGATGAAAGACAACCCATGAATGCAGCGAGAGAGATGATGGAGACTTAGGTAAGGTTCTGAGTTGGACATGTACTATAATAGAATCCTAAGTCTATCCTAGGGTCAGGTAGGGATAAGATCGATGGAAGTAGTAGTTGCCTAATTCCCTAGTTGCACACGACCATAGGGTCGGGAGGTAATAGATATCATTGTCTGAGGGCCATGGGTTAGGAGATTGATCACCTTCATGGACTCATGGGACCCACAGGGAAGATGAATAGGGCACTCTCTGATTCATGATGGAAGAGGGGTGACCCTAAAAGTGACGGCACCTTATAGACCCAGAGGACATGACCAAGGATTGTGTGTGGACCCGAGTAGGTTCGAAACCAGTTTTCCATGGAAGTAACTTTGATATCAAGATGATTGTAATGTAGAGACATATGTGGCACGTTTCAATTTAAAGTTGTACTGGCAAGGTGGAATGTACCATCTCTACTCTTGGAATTGGAAGAACTCTATATTTGGAATGCATGCAAATGCTTATTTCCTCTTGTTATGGGAGTGAGAGATAGGATAGTACGCATGTCATACACCAAGGATAAAGATGATGTGTGTTGGAATGTTTCTATGTAGTATGAGGATAGAGATGATAACATGCCCTTGTGGAGTGAACGATACATGGATGGTTTACAAACACCAAGAGTATTAAGGTAGTCATCTTGTGAGGATGTTGTAACATGAGTTATGTGGAACTTGCATGTGATACAAGGTTGAGTTTGATAACCAAGAAGGTGAGCTTAGAGTTTCTTGATGAAGACAAACTTAGAGTTTGAGATAAAATGATAAGTGGAATACACGGAGGTGTATGTCTTCGACTCTACCTAACACCTAAGGATGTGAAGTGATAATGGATGCTTTGGTGGAGATATAGCTGCCTAGTTTGGTTAGAGACTAGAAGATAGGTTTGGCTAACCCTCCGATGCAACAATACCGATTGATCAAGTTAGTCAGCCTAGTCTTTGGTGCGATGGAAGGATGCTGGTAGAACCTCAGATACACTTCTTTGGATAGGAAGGTAATAAAACCCTGATGAGAGTGGTTTAGGGATTTTGAGGAATTGATCTTGAGGAATCATGACATACATGAGATCATGGTATTAAGATCACCATACACCATGATACTACAAAGATAGTAAGTGATAGTAGCACTTTGGATGCTTGATATGATGTTGCATGTGGCATGTGGCCATGCAAGCCGGGGGTGAAGGACGAACACCAGTAACCCAGTGCTTTGTCATAGAAGATAAAGAGTCCCCCATAGGGAATGGGAGTTTACCACTATGGATGTGTGGTAAGTCTCCACTTAACCAAGGAAGGTCAAGATACAATGTGGGTTATGGTAGATTTCCTTACCTAGATGACAAGAGAACGAAAGAGTACTATCAAGGGACAAATCGGGTTGAACTACATACAAGAGAGAGGGATGGTTCAGCTACACCATGAAGCTAGTTCAAAAGTTAGGTTGAAGAAGGGAGAAGCATGTTGGACAATTCTGCCCTCTGCGGGCTAAAGCAGAAATCCACTTAACCCAGGGGCATTTCAGACTTTTCAAAATATTTCCAAACAAGTTAAGCAGGCCGCGTTGCATGGACAAAGGCTACGTGGCGCCTCCCTATTGGCCAAAGGAAGTGGAATTTGTAAAATCCGTAGTTACTTATTCGTAGCTCAGATTAGCACATATAAAATATGAAAATTGCTCAAAAAATGAGAGGAATCCAATAAAAATGAATATAGAACTTAATTCCTCTTGCAATTCGAAAAGTAGTGTAAGTTATCAACTTTGATGAATTAAAGATTAAGAAACCCTATTTTGACATGATTAATATATTTAGTAGGGTTTAAGGGATGATTAAAGTTGGTATTAACCTATTAATGATGAAAAGAAACATTAGGAACAAAAAGGATGAACTTTGCACGTAATTGGTTTAAGTTAGAATTTCATGTGCATGAAAATACTTTACTGGGCCTTAAAACCCTAATTTTGGTAAATGCGACTCTTAATGGCTTTAATTATTCAAAATTGTGAATAAAGTTAAAAGATGATGATTTTAAGCTATTTTGAGTATGGAAGTTCTTAATTGTGGATAAATATCCTTAATATGATCATTAGGGTTTTTCTAATCGATAAAGGCAAAATTAATGGCAAATCGAGTTCATATATGAATTAGACCATAATGAACTATGAATTGATGATAAATGAGCATAATGACCTTGTCATGGAATCAAAGGGATAAAAATGGTAGCTTTAATGAAAAAGAGGCTTAATGGACTTAATTGATGATTAATTGTGTTGTTTCTGAAATTAAGGTTATATGTTGTTAAAAGGTAACCTTAATAACTTTCAGGAAGGATAGATGAGAAATTAGGTTTAAAAGAGTAAAAACCCTAATTGCAAAGTAAACCCTAAAAGAGGTAGAAATCCTAAAAAGGGAATAGAAACCTTAAGTAGTAAATGGTTTGGATAAATTTTGATAAAAGGAAGTTGGAATGTTTATTTTAGGATTTCTGTGCACTTTGCTTGCTTGATTGGATTTTCTCTCTCTACATAATTCTGTCTCCAAATCTGCGGTATAGGTATGTAATTATGCTTATGACTACCCCGAATTAGTTTTCCGAGGATTTTGTTGATGTTTCCATCATGGCTTGAATTAAATTGTTGGATGAATTTAATTCATGCAAACTATAATGTGGATATGACTATCACCTAAGATATGTGCCTACTAACTCAGATCCTAGTCCCGTATGTAGCTTGATAGACTGACCTAGTATATGGCTACCTATGGGGTAGGTCCATCAGGTCATTGGATGACTTAGTACATGGCTACCAATGGGGTAGGACCATCAAGTCACCTTGAGTCAGGGATTGGACTACCTTTGGGTAGGGCCATGCGACTCTATAACCGTAAGTATTGGCTACCTGTAAGGTAGGGCCATGGGGGTAAGGATCTACCATATGAGAGATGTAGCATCCATGTCCACTATAGGGACAACAGAGGGATAGGGGATAGGTAAGGATTGAGTAGTATTGCTTAAAACGTAATCTTGAATGTTCAATAATAATTGGTTGATTACATTTCTATCATAGTTGCACAATTTTTGTAATCCTCCACATACCAGCATATTCCTATATGCTGACCGACGTTTTGTTTGTCGGTGTTTTAGGTACAACAATTGAAAGAACAAACAGTAAAGTGACACATTGTGGAAATAAGAAATAAAGTGCAAGGAGGATTAGATAGAATGAATCCCGGCTGTGGATAGATTAGCTTACCAAAGTTTTAAAAAGGTATGCAAAAAAAATTCATTTGTACCATATTTCAGTATAGTTGGTAGAATTTGATAATTGTCATTGATTATTTGTCAAACCTTTGATCATGTTAATTGGGATAATGGAACCAACCTTTTGGTCTCCCTTAATTGGGGGTTACCAGGAGGTGAGGTCGTTACAGATGCCATAGGATGTTTAGCCATCAAGCCCTCCCTTGATGGGGAACAAGGCAAACTCATGGTCTATCGTCAACACCTTACCATCCATTTTAGGTGCCACCAATGAAATCATGATGCTCATTGGTCTTTACCAAACTAAATAAATTGTAGAGGAAGGCAATGTAGTAGAATATACATCCCATTGGAGCACTCTATAGCCATATGTGAATGACTGGGTATGGGCATGGGTACTTCACTAGAACAACATATCACACACTCAATGCTCACCTCAATGAAGTTGCTTGAGGATTCACACCACATGTTGGTGTTTGAGAGGAGCTGGAAGTCACCTAGGGATTTCTCCCTATAGTAATGAAAGAAGGTTATGTGACTAATTTTCATCCATATGAAGGGGAGAGATGGGGAGTGACAATATGCAACCTTATTGCTAGATCCCCAAGACCAAGAATGTATAGAATTATTAGGTATATAGACGAGAGGTGTATGCACCCAAACTTTTAATAATGTGACCTAATTTGAGCTGCAAATTAGAAGATTAACAACTCATGTATAATCAGGAAATCATTACATTAAATGTCATAAATGTAAAAATTAAGTGGGGATGATGTATGAAATATGAAGTAATGATACCAATGTGTAACTAAGATGACAGATGTCTAGAGTTTCTAACCAACATAAATCCTTCTCACTTAGGACAATATGGGGTACGTGTAATGGGTAGTCCTTGTAATGGATCAGTGAATCATAAAAAAGGTAATATTGTAATATAAAAGTCTTGGACTAAGAATTAGTTAGGAAGGAATCCCTGAAGAACTTGTAGGATCTCACACCTTAGGGATAATCTACAACTTACTCAAAACATTCTTAAGTTTAGGGCTTCACATAGTGAATGGAGACCCATTACTTCTTTTCATCTATTCAACTCTTATCATTTCTTATAGTTTTTTTGGTTTTTACATTCCAACATTATCATAAAGGTTTTTTTTTTACACCCCATTTGTTTCTAGGGCATGTTCCCATGTTGAGTAGGTAGTTGATGATTATTCCCCTACTATACAAACATGTTATCCTTGAAAAATGTGGAGGTTTTATTGATGACCTTAGCATGCCAAAACCTTAAGTATTCTAGTTTGGCCTACTCACATACCTCCAAGTAGTTGTAGATTGATGGTATAAAAATATAATGTAGCCAATGTGAAACTTTTAATAGAAGTTATAGTTAAATACTAGTTATGATATAACTTAACGTTATTGATTTTGACTATTATAATATTTAATTCTATATAGAATTATAATGTTGATTACATGTTTAATTAGACATGTTAGAAATATTTTTTGTTTACTTTTTTGTGAATCATCTGGATCTACATTCCAATTAAATTACATAGACTAATTATTCTCCTTGAGTGAGGTCGATCTCATTTAATGGTGCTTTAATTGTTGACACCTCATTTTTGCTCACCCAGAAGGTATTTAATTATTTATATGATAATGGAGTTCATTTCACTTATTCACACTTTCCATATTTTCCCATACTTATCATATTTCCCCGTATTTTTCCATATTTTCTACCTAGGTAATCCACCCTTTTTTACCCACTTTTATCTAGTTTGAGTTCCTAGGTAGAAAATTCTTTATTCCTGACTCAAGTGCAATTTTCCCATCAATTCTACTTTTTATGTCTTTCTATAAATAGCCCAATTGAATTATTTTGAATAAAATTTTCCTTTTTTTTCACAGATATTGAGTTGTATTTTTCTCTAATAAAGCCAAGGGATAATCATAAATTCTCTCTCTTCTATTACTTTATTTAGAATCTATGGTTTTCTATGATTTTCCCAGAACATTTCTAAAATAATGGGTAAATCAGGAATAGGATGTATTTGATGCAATCCACACGGTTATTTGAGCATTCTGCATGTGACACGTGATGGATCACCTCGATCTGCATACCTCAAAAAAACACAAACACTGAGAGATCTAACTTCTCTCTAGCATCTCCCACTAGCACTGACTATTGGAACATTCAAACTACTATTATTACACATCGATCCCACAACAACAAATATCTTCTACAGACATGGACTATTATGTTCCAACACTTGGATCTACAACCATTCCATCTGAACATCAGGATACTATAAGTGTTGGGTTTTACATGGTTGGAGTAGGCAACAAAAAAAAATTTACTTGACCATAAACCCATAACCAACAGATCGCATCAATATCTATGTAATAGGAAGGATGGTTTTAGTGAGATATACTTGGTCCTAAGGCTTGCTCAACAACAATACCTCACAGCTAGTGCGGTCTTCATCTGTCTTTGATGGCATCTGTGCAGCTCCTGGTCTTGATCTGGACTACAATTGACTGTCATCCTCCTGAGCAGAAGAAGTCTCCCACCTCTATAGATAATCCACACAGACTACTGGAAACTCTAGTCGTCCTAAAGGATAGACTATAAGGAGTTGTACCCTTCTATCAGCATACTAGTAACCGACATACTCTCCCACAACCAATTTTTTTTTCTACAGTTGTCTTTACCTCGATGTTCCTCCATCGACAGGTAGAACTTGCTTGGGCTCTCTCAGTTACCAAAACCAGACAGGACAACAACTTTACAGAGCAACTGATGTTCTGAGTTGTGTCTCTGGAGAAGCCCCCTGTACTCCTCTATTTATAGTCGAGGGTAGGGTCAGGGTTCCGAGTCTATACGGGAGAAGAAGGGTCTGGACTTTCCATGAACAATTTGCACTTTGGCAGGAGAACCGATCATTACATAATTGAAATGATTGTTTGGCAAGTTGAACCGATCGGTTCACTAGTGAATCGGTCGGTTGGGAGTGTGAACCAATCGGTTCACTTAGTGAATCAATCATTTCACTTCCCAAACTTGCTTCCAATTGACTTTCCTTATTCATTTCTAATTAACACAAATATTAATTCTTGTCCCAATCTAATTGAAATGAAAAAACTTTTTTCTGACAAATAGGGAAAATCCAATATTGCTCGTTTGGACAAGTGAACCGGTCATCTCACTGACCATGAGCCGATCGGTTCACCCAGTGAACTGGTTGGTTGGTGGTCCAGGTTGTACGGAACACAGTCAATTCAGTTCTCAATCAATCTGACACTCAAATAAGTTGGTTCAACACTTGAACTTTGATGATTTTGAGTCAAGTCTATTGATTGAATGGTTGATTGAGTACCTAAACACTTTAGTAATAAATACAAACACCATTGATGGATAAACTCCTGTTCCATGTTAATCCTTTGTGTGTGACTGTATTGGTCCCATTTCATGTTGCCAGTGAATGTCCATAACCAGCTTATGACATCACAAGTAAAGAGTGGTGCCTAGTCGCACATTGGTGCTACTCAAGTGAAAAGGAAAGTTGGAGAATAACTTTCAATCCTACAGTTTGTGATTGGTGTTCCAATGAATGTAAAATGAATTTATCTCTGATATCCTGAATGAACTCAAGGCATAAAGTTGTCATCCTTTCAATGTTCATTCATGTTCCTTGAACTAGAGCAGAGTGTCTGAGATATGTGTGACATCAATATCATATATTGATTCACATGTGCATGCACATGCCTTTCTCAGTCTCGCTTATCAAGTGGCCTAGACATTATACTCCCCGAGGAGGGAAAAATCTCATATCTATCACTCACAGTCTATGTCATGCATCAAATCCACCCAATCATCACCGTTATAACAACCCATGTTTCAGGACTGCGTTTGATGATGTCAAAGTGTACCCAATCACATTCGACGAGAGTAGTGATTCCAGGTCTAAGAATCACAATCACAACCATCACTATGAGAGATGTTTTAACTACCAATGTCATGGTTCCATGTATCACTCTCATGGTGGGTCTGTCCGATACACTATTATCCAACATGTATCTATGTTCTTGGTTTGATATCATATATCATTACTAATGAGACACTATCATCAACAAACACACATTGTAGTCTTGATGTGTCATTGTTGTCTATCAACCTTCCACAATGACATCTGACTAGGGACATAGCAAGAATGTACATACTCTTAGCATCCGTATGATCTCATTGTTTAGGTCCTCAACCTGAAGACATATGTCACTGAGTATTTTCATTCTTTAGACATTTATTTTTCTCCATCATTTATCTCATAATCGATTGAGCTAGAATAAATTGGAAGCTTTCCTTTGATACTTATCAAATCAATCATGATGTATGTCAATCCAATCATCATATGATTGGCTCTCAGGGTATACTTACCAATAGACTCCCACTTGCACTTAGAGCTAATCACCTTCTAATCATACTCTTAGTGATCTCTAAACATGTCCCACATGGTTCTGTTTTTCTAGTGCTAATCCAGTGAGTTAGAAACATTTTTCTTTAGTCGGTATATTGCATGTTTCACATATCCTCGCTGTATAACATTTCATATGAGATGGAGTTGTCGTAATATGATGTCTAATATTACTTGCCTAACAATTAGCTCCATAGTTTGACTTAGTATTTCTACTTTGTCATCAATGGTTGGAATATCTATAAGTTCATCCATATGAACTTCTAGATCCATATAGTGTGTTCATAACACAAGGATACTCGGCAGTCCTTTTAGAATTAAATGGGTTTTTAATTTTACTCGGAAGATTTCCATTTAACAACTCTTGTTCACTTTACAATTGAATATAACTTTTATATTTTGTATTTTGCGATCATTGTTCTGTCATTTTGGAAGCTTGCATTAGTGTAACTCATTTACACTCAACTCTTCCTTTTATTACCATAGAACTAATCCTTTAATACTTCATAAGTACTGAAATAAGTTCTTTATGGTATTCCAGTGACTCTCACTAGAAGTAGACATACATCCACTCGTGATGTCCATTACATACAAGATAACTAGATGAGCATATCATATTGTCATGTCCAATACATACAAGATGATGAATGCATATTTATTTTCTTGTCATGTTCGATACATACAAGATAATGGGATGATTACACACATGATAGATCCAATTGTGAATGCACAAGGAATCTATCTATGTGTTCCTATTCTTCATAAGAATTTGGGACACTAGGCACATGAGAGACTAACTCCATGTAACATGGACAAGTTTTCTCCCACTGAATCTTTACATATTGAACCCTTCATCATAGACTACCAATGTATGCTCTCTCTTTATCAAGTCAAGATATTTTCGATAACTATCTATAGGTCTCTATTCCTATCACATTAGACATTTCTCTCTATTCCTTAAAGAATGTATTTCCACACTAGTTTCATTTTATTCCTCATCATCATGTGGAATATGAATATGCTCCCACCAAATATTTGTAATCACGGATCCCTTCTTTATTTTGATATATCAGTCAAACCTTTTGACTATATAATCAAAGTTAAGACTCCAATTCTGATTTGCTTATGTTTAATCAATCATATTGATTAATCTCTTATAACCTATAGACTACATTTGCATTAATGGAATTAGAAAACCCTTCAGGTTGTATCACGTGCACATCCTGATGTTATTCGTACTAGGAATGTGGTTTTAATATCCATATGCCAAATTTCATAGTCTTCAAGTTCCCATAGAAAGCATGATCCTTTAAGGCCTATAGCCACTACAATTGGTTAATAAAATCATCTAGTTCAACACCTTAAACTCACTTGAATTTATCTCAACCAATCAGCTCTTCAAATGTCATCCATGATAGTCTTAACACTTGAGACCCAATTGCATTTATGGGTTTTATCCCTATAAGTGCAACCATTATGGCCATAAATTATTTGGTTCACATGGAAGTCATTTTGAATCTTATGTCTCTAAGCCATAACTCAAAATATGGTTCCTCAACATCATCCATATTGTCCAATTCATAACCTTTGAGTTTGTATGATATCATTATCCATTAAGCACAAGTTGTTTTCTACTAGATATATGAGTTGTATCTATTACATAAGGAATTTGAGAATCTACAACACTTGTGATTCTTAATCTCCTTTTCTACCTTTATTTAGTGTAAGGCATGTTCTTTAGAAGAATTCTAGAAGATTAGTTATTTGTTTGATGGTCATGCTCTTACTATTTAGAGTATGATTCCTTCTTTGATTTTGACATCATTATGCCTTAATCATGAGTTCTCTATGATACACTATCATAGTTACTCAGAAGGTCCTCAATCATTTGGTTTAAGTATCTCGTTCTTTGCTCATATCAAAGAATTAATACTTTTACCAAGTTTGTTCTTCATTTATGATATTCTTGAACATTTCAAGATATTCATATTGGTATTTCATTAAATACCATATCTGAAGTATTAGCATCTATTTCAATAAGTATGTATATACATAAATATGTATTATACCTAATGGAATAGTCATTCTCCCACTACATCTAGTGAAGATTGACTTGTCATCATGCCCAATAAACAAGACATTCATATCTCTTAATGGTTCATTAACCAAGAGAGTCTAGTTTATCCATCAACATGGATCCTAGAGATGAATTTCTCATTCATTTGTTTAGATGATAATGCTAATTTATTTTTTGAGTCATCAAAAACTTTTAGGTATTATTATTTTATCTCATGCATACCAAGTACCACAAGATAAATAAGGCACTTGCCATAAAAGATCATATCTTTGAAATTGAAACATGAACTTTATTGATATACATCCTTGTCATTACAAGATATAGAAATAAAATTTTCCTATTTATTGGAAAAATGAAATAGCAGTTCATAACTCTATTACATGCCCTTTGGGCTGAAATAAACTAAAAGGTACTACTAAATATGGAAGCAACACTTGCTCCAATGTTGATGAGTGTTCCTTCTTGGTCCTTTCATAAAGGCCATCACTTTTTTTCAGATCCTGCACATCATATATGTCAGATCTATATCTTGGTATCATATACCTAAGATAAAGAAGTATTTTAAGTTTATTTCATAATACCTGAGGTGGAGACTTCCATCCCCTCCTTCTTCTTCTTTAATTCATCTATGTAGAGAGGAAAATTCCTCTTCTAATGTTCGGACTTATGGAAATGGTGACATTTGCCTCCCTTGTTCACCCCTCCCTTAGCTTTGAGAGTTGAAGATGACTTGGGCTGCTAGCTAGAATCATAACATTTCTTTACTTTGCCCTTACCCTTACCCTTAGTCTCACCCTTCTTTCTTCTGATCATCATCACACATTTGGGTTTGTCTTTCTTCATCTGTGCCTCGGCTGTCCTCAACATGCCCAACAACTCTATCAGTGGTCTGTCAAAGTTGTTCATGTTGTAGTTCATCACAAACTAACTGTAGGATTCTGGCAACGATTGTAGTATCACATTAGTAGACAACTCTTGGCTCATAAGAAATCCCAGTCAAGTTAGGTTCTCCACATACCCAATCATCTTGAGTGTGACAGGGCCTATTGGATCTCCTTCTATCATGATGCACTTGAACAATGCCTTGGAGACATCATATCTCTCTTGCCGTTCTTGGTCTTGATACATGCTCTTGAGATGTTGAACCATCTCAATGACGTCCATGTTCTCATGTTCTCTCTGCAACTCATAGTTCATTGAGCATGACATCAATCACTTCACATCAATAGCATCCTCGATTTGCTTCTTGTAAGAATCCCTTTCAGCCTTTGGTGCAGTGGGAGCGGGTTCAATTGGCTCTGGTGTATCTAGGACATAGAGCTTTCTCTCTTGAGTGAGAACAATTCTCAACATCCTAAACCAGTCGTGGAAGTTGTTCCCATTTATCTTGTCCTCCTCAAGGACCTATCAAAATGAAAAGTGATTGTTTTTGGTAGTCATTTATTTTACAAAAAGTAAATTTCATTTTTAGTCCAAAACTCTTTTGATTTGATTTTATTTGACTTGACTTAAAATTGGCGATATTAATTAGTTATTTGATTCATTATTGCTCCCACTATTGTGATCAAGTTGATAACCCTCATGTATCAATTCAGAAGATTGCAGCGTACAACCTTCTAGTGAGCAAGATCCTGACTTCCTCTAAGTTATGGACCAACGAGGGATGTCACCCACAACTAGATTCTTTTAGGTAGGCAACTTTTGCCAATTGCATCATATGTAAATCTTGATAGATGTAATGCACAACTCCTTGCCATGTTCATCTTTATGCCTCAAGGTGCTTGATCCTATCAAGGGCACCGAGTTAAGTCTGACCCAAAAGACAACATGATTAATATGCACCCTACGCAGGCATACCCACATATTCACCATCACACTTCCACGAGATAGACGGTGCACCATGAGAAGGCATGCCCACACTTAATCGATCAAGTGTTTTATGTGTGTTGCTTTTGGAAGGCATCTTAAACTTAATATTTTGTTGAGGGGTTTTAATATGCTTATATATGCATATAAGTATCCAATCACCACATATATAGAGTATCATATACAATGTTATATCCCACAAATGAAAACATGAAATAATAATAAAGCAATGATTATGGCCATCCTATTGTAGTTCCTTGGATCCACAAGGAACTACAGTCATCTAAGGTATACATCTCATGCAACCTGTTGTCGATGAATATATGTGCTTAGGCCATTCCGGGTTGATCAACTCATCCAATAACTGATCGGATTGCCTCCAGGTCGGTTGGTTGGTTGTCACCAACCAATTAATCGTCTGGCTCCTCCAGACAGTCATTTTGCTGGGTTGTTGAGATCCTCCTCAAACCACCAACTGCTCCTCAGTCAATCATCTCGGTCCATCAAGTGGTCTTCATCAGTCTTCATCATAACAAGAAATAAAAATGTCCTACTTTTACATAATCTTTGTGAAACCTCGAGTTACATTCGAGGGGAGCAAAGGTAGAAGAGAATCTCAAGTTACATTTAGAATAGAAGAAGAGAGAACATACCAAGATGCAAACAACCATAACCAACCACGCACATGCACATATGGTTTATAGGCCATAACCATGGACACATCCACCATCAAAACTATTTTAGGGAGACACTTATCGATTGCAAATATATACCATATCATATACGTATAAATTAGTTTGGGATCATGTGGTATTAATCATATATTCACATTAGTCAGTTAAATATTCACATCACATGCAATAAATAAAAGATGATAAAACCAAAATCTGATCATATCGATTATCCCAAAACATAGAATATTGACGTGTCTTTGGTACCACTATTGGGTTTTACATGGTCGGAGTAGGCAGTGGAAACAAAAATTTACTTGACAATAAACCCATAACCAGCTGATTGCATGAATATATATGTAATGGGAAGGATGGTTTTAGCGAGATATACCTGGTCCTGAGGCTTGCTTAGCGACAATGCCTCACAGCTAGTGCGGTCTTCAACCACCTATCTTTGATGGCATCTGTGTAGCTCTTGGTCTTGAATCAAACTGCGATTGATTGTCGTCCTCCTGAGTGGTAGAAGCCTCCTGTCTCTTTAGACAGCCCACACAGACTACTAGGAACTCTAGTCATCCTGAAGGACAAACTAGAAGTTGTCCCCTTCTGTCGACGTACTAGTCACTAACACACTCTCCCACAACGAGTTGCTTTTCTGTAGTTGTCTTTCCCTCATTGTTCCTCCCTAGACGGGTAGAACTTGCTTGGGTTCTCTCAGTTACCAGAAAGGACAACAACTTTGCAAAGCAATTGATGTTCTGAGTTGTCTCTGGAGAAGCCCCCTGGACCCCTCTATTTATAGTAGAGGGTACGGTCAGGGTTCCCAGTCTGTGTGGGAGTAGAAGGGTCTGGAATTTCCATGAACAATTTCTACTTCTACAGGCGAACCAGTCATTTCTTAATTGAAACAGTCATTTGGCAAGTTAAATAGATCGATTCACTAGTGAACTGATCGGTTCACTTAGTGAACCGTTGAGTTCACTTCCTACACTTCCCTCCAATTGACTTTCCTTATTTGTTTCTAATTAACATAAATATTAATCCTCGTCCTAATCGAATTGAACAAGTGAAATGAAAAAACCTTTTTCTCAAAAAATGGGAAAATCCAATACTTCTTATTTGGACAAGTGAACCGATCAGTTCACTAGAGTGAATCGATCAGTTCACCAGAGTGAACTGGTCGTCTCACTGACCACGTGCCGATCGTTTCATGAACCAGTCGGTTGGTGGTCCAAGTTGTGCAGAACGTAGTCAATTCGGTTCTCAATCAATATGACACTCAAATCAGTTGGTTCAACACTTGAACTTTGATGATTCTAAGTCAAGTCTATTGATTTAATGTTTGATTGAGTACCTAACACTTTAGTAATCAATCCAAACATCATTCAAGGATAAACTCCTCTTCTAGGTTAATACTTTGTGTGTGACCCTATAGGTCCCATTTCACGTTGGCAGTGAATGTCCATAACTAGCTTATGACATCACAAGAAAAGAGTGGTGCCTAGTCACACATTAGTGCTACCCATGTGAAAAGGAAAGTTGGAGAACAACTTTCAATCCTACAATCTATGATTGATGTTCCAGTGAATGTATAATTTCTTTGTCTCTGATATCCTGAATGAACTCAAGGCATGGAGTTGTCATCCTTTCAATGTTCATTCATGTTTCTTGAACTAGAGCAGACTATCTAAGATATGTGTGACATCAATTATATATATTTATTCACATGTGCATGCTCATGACTTTCTCTGTCTCACTTATCAAGTGGCATGGACATCATACTCCCTTAGGAGGGACAAATCCCATGTATATCACTCACAGTCTGTGTCATGCATCAAAGCCACCCAATCATCACCATTATAACAACCCATGTTTCAGGACTGTGTTTGATGATATCAAAGTGTAACCAATCACATTCGACGGGTGCAGTGATTTTAGGTCTAAGAATCACAATCACCACCGTCACTAGAGATGATTCTGACTACCAATGTCATGTTTCCATGTATCACTCTCATGGTGGGTCTATCCGATACAATGTTCTCCAACATGTATCTATGTGCTTAGTTTGATATCATATATCATGACTAATGAGACACTGTCATCAACCAACACACATTCTAGTCTTGATGTGTCATTGTTTTCTATCAACCTTCCACAATGACATCTGACTAGGGGCATAGCAAGAATGTACATACTCTTAGCATCTGTATGATCTCATTGTTCAGGTCCTCAACCTGAAGACATACGTCATTGAGTATTGTAATTCTTTAGACATTCATTTTGCTCCATCATTGATCTCATAATAGATTGAGATCGAATAAATTGGAAGCTTTCCTTTGATACTTATCAAATCAATCATGATGTATGCCAATCCAATCATCATATGATTGGCTCTCAGGGCATACAAACCAACAATAAGGGGATACTATCACAGAGAAAAAAACCTAATACACTACTCTTAGCAACAACCACTACAAGAGAGACAACTATTACATCCACTAAGATTGGATTCTCTGCTACTAGATTGTACCACCAGTTTTTCTTGAAGGAATTACAACTGGACTTATTACAACATTTAATTGCCACAAATTTACTACACAACAACTCACTCCTTGTACAATGTATACATTACAGTTGAAACACCAACATCGATACACAAACTTGGATACCAACAACAACATTGACTATTGTCACCCTGCAAGCATTACATAGCCCCAACCACCCCCCACCGCTTGCCACTAGATCCCCAGTGATGGCCTATATAGATGTATAACTTGATAACAGAATCATTAGTTGCATCTTCCTACCTAGACCGTGGAGATATCTAAACATGGACATCAACAATTGCATTTTCCACTTCTATGTTGGCTCTACAACCTTCCTCGTCAACTTCTACCTCACTAGAAGGGGCCTTCTCTAGTCAACCCGAGGTTGGAAAGACATGCTCATCACCCTCAACCTTTGAATAGGTTGGCATCTCATTATCCATCCATGGGGGAACATGAGCAATAACCTATGGCTCATGGACATCAACAACCTCATTCTCCAGAACATCTTCCGCTTACAACATATCAAAATATTTCACCAATCCTTCTTTGAGGAAGTCACTGATGACACAGCCCTTGGCGATAACATGCTTGTGATGTGGAAGGGGTCACCTGCACACCATGATGACCATGGGGCCCAAGAGGATGAATTAGAAGATACTACCACATCTCTGATCACATTGTCAAGAGGACTCTAGGGTTTGAAGATCCCTTGCCACCTCATTTTAAGTACATTCTAAACCGTACCAAATGTTTTAATACTACCCAATCTTCTGAGAAGATATCCACTATCACCATGGATCTCCACCATGATCACCCTATCGATCCTACTTCATAACCCTTTTACACACTAAACCATGACATGGACCACCCATGGACTCTTGTAACTAGGAAAAAACCCTGCCTATACCAATATTATAGATGTGGCAAATGCCTGCATGTTGGTCACCTCAGACGGCAATGCCAGAACCAGATCAGATGATTTTCTTGCTCGCGAGATGGACATATAGCCATATATTACCCACATCCATGTAGGAGCTGGAGATCCCATCCACATACCACACCTGTCAAATCACAACGAAGCTCACTTCACCTACTTTCTAGAACACCGACCAGTGATACATCTCCCTATTTTAGCTTGCTGATGCACAAAGCTGACACAAAAATATTTTGTAAAAATTCCTTTTTCCCCCCTTTGGAGGACCCTACGCCTTCTGAGGATATCACTATTCTAACCCCTACTCGATCCACCCCCTCAACTCTCCGCACTCCTAACCATCCACCTTCTTTTATATCGCATAATTCACCTTGACAACCATTATCGAACCATCCACTCTATGAAATTGCCCCCTATCCATGTTCACTATCCGCCTTGGACTCCTCCACCCTGGAATGATCCATCAATCTACCTACTCAAAGGATATCTATACTCAAAGCTCTCACTACTCGCACTATCTAGGTAGATATTTTGCAATGCCCATCACCTACGAACATCAAATGCATAAATATAACTAAAGCCATAGCACTCCTTATACCAACATGGATCATCCTGAAGCCCAATATACTCTCTCCCACCATACTTATATACACCCTTCCAAAAAAGTTTGTCTTTGAACATGCTCTGGAATAAATGTTCACCTTTGCATGTGGCAATCGTTTTGCTCGAGCACATATCACACATTGGACCATTGAAAAAGGTGCATCTCCAGCCACATCGGGTGCATTGGGATGGATTTCCATCATCGATCTACCACCCCACTTATGGAATGAGAAGGTGTTCCAAGAAATCACACACTCTGTAGGTGCTACCATTCAGTATATCAGCCCAGAAACTCTTTACCCTACTGACTACACTTGAGCCTTCTATGTTTTCGTGATGATGAAGGACACCACTGTCCCCAGAGACATCAATATCATATGTGTCAATATGATATACAACATCAAGTTGTGTGAGGAACACCCGTCCACACACACCAACTCCTTCAAAGACCACACACCACCCTACAACCTGGTTTGAACCAAACCATCTCACTAACAACCAAAAACCACCTACTTCACTCTATACTCTCATTCCACAAAACCACATGACACGTTCCAACGTCACAGATTCTCTACAACCCATGCATCATTACAAGAAGGCTCGCACCCACAACAGCTTGCCACATATGCCACTACAGACCCACCATGATGCATACTCACCCACTATCTCCATCAGTAGGACACAATCTACACGTAATGATATAGATCAAGATACCTTCCTAAAACTGAAGACGGCCATCATTAAAGACCTTTGCGCTTCACCAAGCCCAAACCTTATCAGTTCTAGTCCTACGATAAGACACTAGACACTACTACAGAAATAGCATTCAGTGACACTTTTCTGGGCGTCGGTTATTAAGGAAAACCGACGCCTTCTATGTTAGGCGTCGGTTGTTTACGAAAACCGACATCTATATTCGAAGACCAGCCAGACACGGGTACCGCTTTGTCTTCAGCGTCGGTTGTTTATAACAAACCGACGCTTAAAGTCGCCTGCGAAATCCATATTTCAATCAAAAAAAAATAGTGTCATTAGCAGCGTCGGTTATTTAGGTAGAAACCGACGCCTATGTGCGATGAAAATTTGCGCGAAAATTGTCACCTTCAGCGTCGGTTATTCAAGGATAACCGACGCTGAAGGTGGTTCCCGCCAAACAATTTCATGAAAATATCGTCCAATTGGACGTCAGTTTTTTAAAACAACCGACGCTAAAGATGTTTAGGCGTCGGTTGTTTTAAACAACCGACGCTATTTGAGAACTTCATAACCCTCGATCGCCCGACTCTTCCCCTTTCTTCTGTTTCATTGCAAGCGATTTCCCTATTTCTTCTTCAGCTCCCCTTCTCCGGCGATTTCTTCTTCAGCTCCCCTTCTCCGGCGCCCCCTTCTCCGCCACCACTCCTGCTCGCCGCCGCTCCTGCCGCCGTTGGACACCAGCTCTGCGTCGCCGCCACCGCCGCCGCCTGCTCGCCGCCGCTCCTACTCCTGCTGCTGCGCTCTGAAGTCTCCTGCTCCGTCGCCTGCTCGCCACCGCCTGCTCGCCTGCACCGCCGCCGCCTGCTCGCCGCCGCGCACTGCTGCTCTCCTCGCCGCGCACAGTTGCTCTCCTCTCCTCGCCGCCGGTGGCTTCTTTGGGGTAGGTCTCTGCTCAGGCCACGCCGCTGCTCTCTAGGCTAGGCATTCTTCCTATTCCCTCAAGGTACTGCTTTCTTCCTCCTTCCTTCCTTCCTCCACGCCGCTGCTCAGGCCAACTAGGGGAAGTAACATTTGTCTGCATCAAAGACACCTCCTTGGGCTTTATTCTCAACAATTCTTAGAACAAGTAATAAATCACAAGCATATATACGTATATGTGTTCCCTTTAGGTCTTCATAATGTATTTATATTCAGTTTATAGTTACCATTGCATACATTGTTGTTTGAGCCTTATGATGGACTTTTGGATTGCAAATGACTGGGATTTTCCTAGTGAATGTTCTAAATTTGTAGGCCCAATCTAGATTAAATTGAGAGCTCATTCTCTCCTTATATTGGCAAGGTGAGGCAAAAATAATTCCACAAGTGATTCAAATCTCCTATCCCACACTTTACCCATCTTTGTCATGCCTCATTACCAGGGTTAGTGTCATGCTAATCCATTGATATTCATATACGGAGTGACCCTGAGTTTATTGAAATATATCACGAGATTGTGGATCATCTATGAAGATACCCTTGTGATGCATTATGTGTGATTTTATAGCAAACAATTATATAAGATTTTATTCTAGATTTAATCAAACCCATTGTGCAATAATCATTCCCCGCGAGCATACATGTCTTATTGCAATATATTTTTATGTGATCCCAACATATTAAATTGAATTAGAATGATCTATTGTACCCTAAATTTGGTGAAGAAGATAGGAATATAAGACTTGGGCTTTGTACAGATGGGATGAATCCGTACGGGACATTGAGCAGCCAACATAGCACTTGGCCAGTCATGCTTGTTATATACAATCTTCCTCCCTGGATGTGTATGAAAAATAAGTATGTTATGTTGTCATTGTTGATATCGGGCCCTAAACAACCCGGAAATGATATCGATGTTTATCTTGAACCTTTGATTGATGACTTAAAGAAACTTTGGGCTGAAGGTGTGATGACCTATGATGCTTCAGCAAGAGAGACATTTCGTTTGCACGCTATGTTGTTTTGCACTATTAATGACTTTCCAGCATATGGGAATTTGTCTGGATATAGTGTCAAAGGAGCTAAAGCGTGTCCTATATGTGAAGAAAACACTGATTCAATAAGACTAAAACATGGCGGCAAGACTGTATATCTTGGTCATCGAAGGTTTCTTTCAAAATTCCATCTGTATCGTAGGAAGCGCAAAGAATTCAATGGATGGAATGATGAACGGAGTGCACCTAAACCTATACCAGGGGATGTTGTTTATGAAAGAGTAAAAGACATTGTCAATGAATTTGGTAAGAAATCACAATGTAGTATGGCCACACGGAGCGACAATTCTTCATTCAAGAAGAAGTCAATATTTTGGGATCTTCCTTATTGGAGTTCTTTGACAGTCAGACATTGTATCGATGTAATGCACGTTGAGAAAAATGTTTGTGATAGCATCATTGGTACTCTATTAAATATACCAAGTAAGACTAAAGATGGGATAAAATCCAGACTGGACCTACGTGAAATGGGAATAAGGTTAGAATTAACAGAATTACGTGAAATGGGTAATAAAAGAACATACTTACCTCCCGCTTGTTACACGTTGTCTAGAAAGGAGAAGAAAACTTTTTGTGAATGCTTGGTAAATGTTAAGGTGCCACATGGTTACTCATCCAACATCCGTAGATTGGTATCAATGAAAGATCTGAAGTTGATAGGTCTTAAATCTCATGATTGTCACACTCTAATGCAACAAATATTGCCCGTGGCAATTCGATCTATATTGCCGAAGCATGTAAGGTTTGCAATTACCAGACTTTGTTTCTTTTTCAACAGTCTATGCAGCAAAGTTATTGACCCTGATACTCTCGATAATTTGCAAAGAGAAGTGGTTGTTACCCTATGACTTTTTCAGTGGTAATGACACTCCTGATAATGACAAGAATATTGAGGAGGGCAAAGGAATTTTGGGATCACGGGTGAAAGTAATCAGTCGTGAGCAGTTGGAACAAGCTCACTTGTATATTTTACACAATATGGACGAAGTGAGTTTTTATATCGAGGAACATACCAATTTCATAAAGAGACAACATCCTCGAGCAAGTTCAATGTGGCTTGCTAGAGAGCATAATAAGACTTTTACTAAGTGGTTTGAAGATAAAGTCTTACATCAACTATCTCAAACACCAAATGATATTACAGAAACTATCAAATGCCTCGCCTTTAAACCAAAACCGAATGTTATGTCTTATGAAGGGTTTGACATTAATGGATTCACATATTACACAAAGCGCCAAGATGATAAGAGTGTCGTCCAAAATAGTGGGGTCACTCTTCAAGCATCGACTATGTACTTTGCAAGTGCAAAGGATAAGAGTCCACGTGAAGCTAAAATGTCATATTACGGTGTCATTGAGGACATTTGGGAGTTTGACTACATAGATTTCAAAATTCCGCTCTTTAAATGTAATTGGGTTGATAAAACCAAAGGAGTTATAGTGGATGAATTGGGTTTCACTTTGGTGAACTTTGAAAAGATTGGCGAGAAGGGTGAACCATTCATATTGGCATCACAGGCGAAACAAATATTCTATATCGATGATCCTCTGAATGATAAATGGTCGGTTGTTCTTCATGGTAAAAGACAGTTCATTGAAGATCCTATAGATGAAGAAGAGTACTATGATAAGTATGATGACTCCAGTCCATTCTCAGTTGGGTTGCCAACTCCACAAAATATTGAAGCTAATGATGACTTATATGTGCGCGGAGATCACAATGAAGGATTGTTAATTGATAAAAGATCACAATTTTAGAGACATGTATGTTTATACAAATGCTAAATGTTTGCCTTTTTCTAGTTAATACAAATGCTAAATGTTTGCCTTTTTCTAGTTAATACAAATGCTAAATGTTTGCCTTTTTCTAGTTAATAGAAATGCTAAATGTTTGCCTTTTTAATGACATTTTCAGATGGCTGACCATGATGAGCATGATGTCCATGATGAGCATGAAGTCCATGATGAGCATGCTGTCCATGACGAGCATGGCGAGGATACTAATGTAAGTTCTAAAAACATATCCTGTATTTCTATAAAATTCATTATCTTCTAGTTATGTCATATATCCTATATTTCTATATTGGGCTAAGTTAGTGTGTTTTATTTTTGTCAAATTTTAGGTTGATGCACCTGTACCCACAGAAGCACTGGAGCAACTTGATGCGCAACACCAGACACTTAACAAGAAAAGGGGCATCACTCTGTTGAAGAAGTTATTAGCGCTAAGTGGTAGTGGATCCAAATTGGTGGTGGAGTTTGATAATGGAGGAAATCCAATTGGAGTGAACCGCAATAATTTTGTGAACTATCTTGGGTGTACCACTCGGAGCCATTGTGGTGTTAAGTATGACAATTGGCATAAAGTTCCTCAAGGGAAAAAAGACTTGATATGGAAGGATTTATGCGTGAGTTATTATTATTTGCAATTCTATTTTGTAGATTACAAATTCTATTATTTGCAATTCTATTTTGGATACTAGTTAATAACATTTCTATTTTACAGAATCTGTTTGCATTGGATGAGAAGTTGCATCGTAAAAATGTGATGCAACGCGCTGGAAAGATGCTTAGGAATTATAGGACAAATCTGAATAGAGAATACATAAAAGAGGGTGATAAGAAGAAGAAGTCAGCCCTTGAACAATGGAACTTCTTGGACAAAGAAGATTGGGACAATTTTGTTGCTTCAAGAAAATCTGAAGAATTCAAGGTATTAGGCGTCACTCCTAATTTAATTAATATACATTGTATTCACCTATTCAAGATTAGCATTTAGTGCTACTAACCAAATCATTAATGTGCATACTAACTAGGCCCTCAGTGACGAACAAAAAGCAAGGCGTGCACTGAATGTGCATGACCACACTATGGGTCCAAAAGGCTATGCAAGCGTTCGCCAAAGACTACAGGCGGAGTCTGCGGCTACTCATGAGTCTGCTCCTACTCAGGAGTCTGCCACACCCATGCCTCGCCATGATATCTGGATAGCTGGCAGGCAAAACAAGAAGGGTGAAATAAAGAAGCCTGTAACTGCTGAGGCGGCTGCAAAAATGGTAAAATACAACTCTTAGAGAAATCGTTTGAATATTGATTATTTGTGGTGTTAACTTACCAATTTCTGTTTATGGTGATTAGCGGGAGCTGCACGAGCAGAGGAAACAAGGCACATTCATCCCTCAGGGCACAAGGGATGAATTTACAGTTGCTCTAGGTAACCCAGAGCATCCTGGATGTGTTAGAGGTGCCGGCGCTGGTGTTGGCATCAAAGCATTCTTTGGGCCATCCCAGCGCAAACCCAGAGCGGGACTTTCTCAAGAAGAGGTAACCTATTCTTTTTTTACAATGTTACTGCAAAAGGAAATTCATTAATAAGAAGCTAATGTTTCTTTTATCCATGTATAGGAGAATATGAGAGTTGAGGATTTAGTTGCTAAGAAGATCAACGATGTAGTTGCTGAGAAGGTCAAGGAAGAATTGCTGCGGTGGCAGGCATCTCAGGCTTCCAATACGCCTATGGCGACCCACTCTTCTCCTGATGCACAGACTGCGAGTAATCCTGGAGACCCATCGCCTAGCACGTCTGCTGTAAGTATTGTTTATGGCATTGTAGTTAGTCTTTTCAAGTTGTTATGTTTTCAAGATGATATGTATATATGTATAATATTCTTTACATAAATTTGTAGGCATTGAAGCCATGCCGCTTAAGAATGCAAGACTACGTTGTTGCAGAGGCGCAAGCTTACCCGTCCCTTCCTGGGGAAAGGTTTCACGGGACTCCAATGCCACAGGGCTATGTTCGTGTGGGCCCATTACGTGTGTTACCCGATTGGAGGGAAGTTGCGTTGCCATATGCCCACCCAGATATTGATACACTTGGTGAGGCAGAAGGCAGGGTGATATTGTGGCCCAAAGCAGATGTCGTCTACACGACTGAAATTGTAAGATAAATTTACATTGATTTAGACTGTTAATGTGTATATATGATGTCAACTGATCTGAAATTATATGTATAGGTTAAAAAGAAGACACCAGGAGCACCTAGGCCTCCACTTCCACTTCCCGCATTACCCGATTGGGTTCCAACTGACCTAACATACCCGTTAGGTCCTGCTTGTAGGGGAATGGCATGTTGGCTACGGGCACATAATGTACATTGCCCTATAATTATTTCATTAGATGCAGATTATGCAGGTCAATCATACGATAGCTCTTTATTTATACAAGATATTATTGAGCTGTTTATGTATGATTGGCTGAATACATCAATGATAGAGACATGGATAAGGTGAGATCTTGTTTATACATCCATATACCTTGTGTAAGATCCGGTGATCTGGTTTCTTATATATTAATGCATACACCTATATGTTTTGCAGCTACCTAGTCGAAGATCATTGCAAACAATTTGCATTTTATCATGTGGGATTTTTGATTCCATCATTGATTAGTTTGGTAGCTAAAGACCCTGATAATGTTCAACAATATTGTATAGATGATTTTACAATTTTTGGTCAGCAAAAGAAGACGATAATAATAGCTCCATTCAATGTCAAGTAAGTTTACTTCATTTATAATTTGGACTTAAGAAAATTCCATTTTTATTTTGCATTTTGAGTTATTAATTGTTAACTTCTTACTTCTAGCGGTAGACATTGGGAGTTACTAGTTATTGTCCCCGGGACATTCACTGTTTATTATCTAGATCCTGCGGGGAGTACATTGAACACTAAAATTGGACACGTAATGAGAATGCCATTATTCTGGTGAGAAATATTTCATTTTTATATCCGTTAACATCTTTTATTACATTACTATTTACTTATGCAATTTATTGTGTTATATTAACATGTAGGGGTTTAGATGCATTCAAAAAGGCTGGAGGAACGGTCCCAAGGAAAAAGAACCCGCCAATAAATTGGCAGAACGTACAAGTAAGTTCCCGACTCGAATAAATATATTATTGATGTGAATTGTGCTTAGTTGTATTATTTTGTATGTTTCAATTTATAGTGTGCTACACAAGACAATGGTTGGGCATGCGCATACTATGTGATGCGATTTATGCAGATGATTATCAAATATGCCGCATTGGACATCGATACCATACATGAGGTATTATATATACTTTCATTAGTTAGTATGAAATATATCAATCTTATCTTATTTTTATATTATTACTTATATATATACATCATTCTCTTTGCAGGTGTTTAAAACTGACAACACTACAGGTAAACGCTTAAAAAATATACATGCTCCATATACGATGGAAGCATTAAATGAAGTAAGAGAAGAATGGGCAAAAGCCATACAAGCAGTGGCAACTGTAAGATATAATTGGGATGTTGATAGCGATAATGAATGATACTTTGTAAATGAATATTTCTGAATGTTAATACATGTATTTGAATGTTTCTATATGTGTGAATGTGAGAATTGAATTTATGTCTGAATGTATGTACTTGTGTGAAATTTTGCTTATGACTTTTGCAGGTTTGTGGCCTGTTTGTAGGCTGATATCAATGGATGTCGTAAACCTGCAGTTCAGTTACTGAACTGTAGGTTCTCATCCTGCTGACCAGCCACAGCAGGCCTGCAAACTGATATGAAAAAAAAAAAACAAATAGGCGTCGATTATTTATAAAAACCGTCAGCAAAGATCTACAGCGTCGGTTATTTATAGATAACCGACGCCTTATGTGGCCAAAGCAGTCCTCAAAATGGCGTCGGATATACGTATCAAACCGACGCCTATTTAAATTAGAGGCGTCGGTCTTTTGGTATATAAACGACGCCAAAAGTGTTCACGCCACAAAAAATGGCGTCATTTAGGACACTTTATGCGTCGGTTATCTACTAAAAGACCGACGCTATAAGTAGTATAGGCGTCGGTCTGTTAGTAAATAACCGACGCAGAAAGTGCCCTAGCTGACGCCGTTTTATGTGGCGCGAACCCCTTTGGCGTCGGTTATCGACTAAACGACCGACGCCGATAGTTTAAATAGGCGTCGGTTATACAACCGACGCCGAAGTGTTCGACCTTTAGCGGCGCCCACATAGGCGTCGGTCGAAAACCGACGCCAAATGGGGTTAAACGACCGACGCCAAAGGCCACTTCTGTAGTAGTGAGAGGCCATGTTGCTTGGCAAAAGTCTCACAATTCCAAATGACACACAACTGCAGAGCAATAAACAATGACAAATAGACTCAGTTTTTATTTATTCCCTCAATACAGATTGTGACTTATGACAATTTCTTAGATATTGATTTATATCTTATTCAATACACAAGAGTTTTATTTGTATTAAAGTGGGAAGTGAATTTCTTTTGAACTCACAAGTCTTGGGAATGAATCACTCACACGATAATATTAACAATTTTTTTTTCTACATGCATCAAATGTGGATGCATATTTACATTTAGATTTAACTGATGACACATTTACATTCAAATTGATGGTTCTTATAGATCTAGAATGATGTTTGCACTCTAATAGATTTGAATTTCTTGTTCACCAAGACACAATAAGAGTCAGAAAATGACTCAAAATGTGTGATTTTCAATGTGGGTGCACAAGGATTCCAATCGTCGATGCACTATGATCCAATTCATGGTGTACTAGGATTCATAAGTTAGTTCACTAGGATTTGGAAGTGGGTGCACCAAGATCGGGAAGTAGGTGTACTAGAATCCAAATGTATATGGTCCAAAAATATGTGTATCAAGATTTTGGTCCATGTTTGTCAAGAATGCTTTTGTTTAAATTGTGATTTAGATTGGGTGTGCAAGGATTTGAGACATACATAAAGTGGGATTCTGGCATAGGTGCACAAGGGTTCCAATTGCAGGGGAATTGGGCTTCCAATGTTGGTGCATAATGATTTATTATTGGGTGCATCATGATCAGGATGAAGGCTCACATGGTTAAGCTAGTAGGTGCACCCAGATCCATGTGTGGGTACACCATGACCTGGATGCAAGTGCACCAAGACCAGGTTGTACTTGAACTAGGTTTAGGAGTTGAAGAACCAAGATCTAAGTATGGGTGTAGTAGAATCTAGATGAAGATGCACCAAGATCCTAGTGCATACTATCAAATCAAATAGATTCATAACGAAGTATGCACTGTGTATATGTTACATCACGCTTGTAAATGTTTCATAACCCAATGTAGGCCAAATGTATCCATATCCACCATGGCACTCATAAAATTTATCTAAGGTTGAATTAAGGGTATTCTTAACCATATATGACTATTCTAGATCATATTCTAAGTAGATTATTGTATTGCAACATGTTATGGAAGAATCTTTTCTTCATGAGATCATTTAAGTAGATTTAGTCAGATGGGTAGGATTTAATCCAACAACCATCCCCTTCATGAGTTTATTGGGTGCAACCAAAACATGATGGATGTGGTTGGATGTTGGGCATAGACCAAATATAATGGTGATGAGATCACCACCTAACTATGGGAATGGAGGAAAATATAGGAGGTTTCTTGTCTTTTTGCATTTGAATATTTGTAGTGATAATGAGGTAATTTTATTCCCCTCATCACAATCCCCTCATCCACACATCAAAAGCATTTGCTCAAGCATTTCAGATCAACGGATAAGAGAGATTGCACATGGAAGTCTTGTTCCCTCACGACCAAGAAATATAACATGTGACATGATAAATGTGAGTTAGTATTGTAGAGGCAAGGAATGAGAAGAAACGTAAGAGGCATCATGATAATTCAAGGAAGTGAAGAGAAGGTATTGAACAATGTGATTCCATAGTATGTTTAGCCATCTAGACCTCCCTTGATGGGGAACAAGGCAAACTCAAGGTCTATCTTCAACACCTTATCTACCATTTTAGGAGCCACCAATTAAATCATGATGCTCATTGGCATTTACTAAACCATTTATAATATATTGGAAGCCAATGTAGAAGAATATACATCCCCATTGGAGCATGTTGTAGCCATATATGACTGACTAGACATGGGCATGGGTACTTCACTAGAATAACATACCACACATTCAATACTCACCTAAATGAATGTGTTTGAGGATTCAGACCACATGATGGTGTTTGATAGGAGCTGGAAGTCACCTAGGACTTTCTCCCTATAGTAATGAAAGGAGGTTATTTGGCTAAGTTGCTTCCATATGTAGAGGAGAGATGGGGAGTGACAATCTACAATCTTATTGCTAGATTCCCATGATCATGAATGTATAGAATGAATAGGTAGGTACATGAGAGGTGGATGCACCCAATGTTTCGATTATGTGACCTAATCTGAGTTGCAAATTAGAAGATCAACAACTCATGTATAATTAGTAAATCATTACATTAAATGCAATAAATGTAAAAATTAAGTGGGGGTGATGTATGAAATATGAAGTAATAATATCATGTAAAACTAAAATGATAGATATCTAGAGTTTCTAACCATCATAAATCATTCTCAGTTAGGTCCATATGAGGTACGTGTAATGGGTGGTCCTTGTAATGGATCAGTGAATCATGAAAAGGTAATATTGTAATATAAAAGTCTTGGACTAAGAATTAGTTAGGAAGGAATCCATGAAGAACTTTATGATCTCAAACCTTAGGGATAATCTACAACTTACTCAACATATTATTAAGTTTGGGGCTTAACATAGTGAAGGGAGACCCATTACTCCTTTGCATCTATTCAAATCTTATCATTTCTTTTAGTTGGTTTGGTTTATACATTCCAACATTATCATAAAGGTTTTTTTTGGAACCCCATTTGTTTCTAGGGCATGTGCCCATGTTGATTAGGTAGTTAACCATTGTTCCCCTACAGTACAAACATGTTATCCTTATAGAAGATGGAGGTCTTATTGATGACCTTAGCATGCCAAAAGCTTAAGTATTTTAGTTTGTCCTACTTGCATACCTCCAAGTAGTATGAAAAATGTAATGTAGTCAATGTGAATCTTTTAATAGAAGGTATAGTTCAATACTAATTATGATATAACTTAATGTTATTGATGTTGACTATTATAATATTTTATTCTATATAAAATTATCATGTTGATTACATGTTGAATCACACATGTTAGGAGTATTTTCTTACTTACTTTGTGAATGATCTAGATCTACATTCCAATTAAATTACATAGACTACTTGTTATTCTCCTTGAGTGAGGTCGATCTCATTAAATGATGCTTTCCATTGTTGACACCTCATTTTTTCTCACTCAGTATGAATTCATATTTAATTATTTATATGATGATGGAGTTCATTTCACTTATTCACATTTTCCATATTTTCCCATACTTATCCTATTTCCCCATATTTTTCCATATTTTTTACCTAGGTAATCCACTCATTTTTACCCACTTTTATATTGTCCGAGTTCCTAGGTATAAAATTCTTTATTCCAAACTCAAGTGCAATTTGCCCATAAATTCTACTTTTTATTTGTCTGTCTATAAATAGCCCAGTTGAATTATTCTGAATAAAATTTGCATGGATATTGAGTTGTCTTTTCCTCTAATAAAGCCAAGGATAATCATAAATTATCTCTCTTCTATTACTTTATTCAAAATTTGTGGTTTTCCATGATTTTTTTCTAGAACATTTCTAAAATAACGGGTAAATCAGGAAATAGGATGTATTTGATGCCATCCACAGGGTTATTTAAGCATTCTGTTGGCTAAATGTGACATTAATATACCCTCTATTTTTATGATGGCAAACATTTCATTCTTGTGGACCTACCGTGCTACTTGAGTATTTTAGGGTTCAAGGAAGTAAGGAATTGAATAATTGAAGATCAACACAAATGGAAGATCAATGCGCTTAAAAGTTTAATATTTACATGATTATACTCAATATAAAAACTTGTACAAGTATATATTGTACAAGTACCTAGATATCATGTAAATCAAGTGTTAGATCTTCCTCATCCACTCACAACCCTTAGATATGTTCCCCCAGAGTTAGAGTCACCATCACCCATGATACACACACTTAGAAGGTGATTCAATAGAAACAAGGACACTCTCAGTTGACAAACTTCTCGACCGAGATACACTCCGTCGAAGATTTTCTCGACCGAGAAACACCTCAGTCAAAATTGTGAGCATTTTTCAACAAATTACACAATTGTGCTCTAAATTAGCATTCGGTTAAAAATAGCCTCGATCGAGTAAGAAATGGTCTGAAGCTTGCGACCGTTAGACTAAGTGGTAGGTAGTTGGGAGTTGAAAATAGAAATTGCAACACTTTTTCTACAACCCCTCTTCGGTCAAAGAAAAAGTTTGACTGAGACACATCTCGGTTGACAAGTTCCTCAACTGAGATAGTTTTTGGATTGTCCTTTTCAGCTCGAAACAATTAGCCATTGCAAGTCAATTAATGGATACCTAATGGCTAGTTAAGCACTAAGAACACTCTAGAAACCCTCTAGAACGTCCGTAAGTGCTTGCAAACCATTCCTATAAATAGGAGAGGCCTTAGGACACCTAAAGTACACAACTACACTTGAGAATACATTCTAGTGAGAAACAAAGCAATGCTACTCTTGCTATCTTTTTTCTTCAAGCTCACATTTTGTGTCCTATAGCCATATCCTCTTAGCCACCTTATAACAACATCCATCTTTAGTGGTTTGAGAGGTCTAACACTTGATATATGATCAAGGCACTGTACTAAATTGGTGAAGCATTTTCATTCTTCCAATCTTTTTCTTCTATATTGTATATTGTTCACCTTGACTACTCCTAGGTTTGGAGGTTGTTGAAAGGAGGTTACTTGGAGCTACGTCTTGGTGGAGAAGGCTGCTTTGAGGTGTGCTTGAGATTACTTCAAGGAAGGATGCGTCAAGGGAGGTTGAAGCTACTTCTAAAGGAAGTCTATCTCAAGGTAGTAAAGATACTTCAAGGAGGTGAAGGTTGCTCCAAGGACTTGAAGTTACTTCAAGAAGGCTGCTTCTAGGAGGTTGAGGCTACTTCAAGGTAAAGGCTACTTCAAGGGTATGGAAGGTTATTATATTTTGTGTAACATCCTTGTGAGGTAATAAAATAAATCACTTTCAAAACTGGGTAGTGGACTAACTACCTTTGGTTTCAAAGGTATGAACCACGCTACATCCTTGTGTCTATCTTGTTTCCCCCTCCTTTGGTTGAGTGTTTTGATTTTTTAATTAGTTTTAAAGTTCCAAAAAGCTCTATTCACCCCCCTATAGATCTTTCAATTGGTATCAGAGTAGGTCTTCAAGGAGCCATAACATGTCTTGAAGAATGGGAGACAACTTGTTGAGCAACCTCAACCTTGAAGGAACCTATGTGACCCGACCACCACCTTTTGATGGAAGAAACTACACCTATTGGAAACGAATAATGCAACTCTACTTCCAATGATTTAGCTTGGAATTGTGGAGGATGGTGTCCAATCCCTATGTGTTCCTCACAACCGAATATGCAACATGGGATCCCAACACGGTAAAACAAGTTCAATTAAATGCCAAAGCAGAAAGCATATTATATTGTTCTATTTCAGCAAGTGAGTTTAATAGAATATATTCATGTGATACAACTTATGATATATGGCATAAACTATCTATAACACATGAAGGTACTACCCAAGTTAAAAATACTAAGATTAATATACTTAAACAAAAAATTGAACAATTTTGGATGCAATCTAATGAATCTATTGGTGAGATGTATGAAAAAATTTCTTCCATTGTTAATAGCTTAAGTACATTGGGAAAATATATATGTGAAGAAGATAAGGTATCTAAAATCCTTAGATCTTTGCCTCCAAAATATAAGCCAAAGGTGACAGCCATAGAAGAAGCTAATGATCTCACCACATCAAGGATGGAGCATCTCATTGGTAATTCAAAAACTGATGAGGTCACTCATGAAGAAGAAGAAAGATTGGAGGCCAAACACAAAAAGGAGAAAAAGAAGGACATTGAATTCAAAGCAACAACTAAAAAAGCCATGATACAAGTGAAGAAGATAGTGAAGAGGAGGCTCTCATTGTAAATGGTAAACAATATAGAAGATTTAAATCTAACAAAATTTCTAGTGTTTCTTCTTCTCCTAGGTGCTTTGAATGTGGCAAGAAGGGACATTTAAAGAATGAGTGTCCTAAAGTCAAGAAGTGAAGGAAATCCTCTCTCAAGAAGAAAGAAAAAGCCTACAAAACAGCATGGGATGACTCTAGCAAAGATAGTGAAAGTGGAGAAGAAGAAGTATAATGTCTCATGACTAAAGAAGACAAGGTACAATGTCTCATTGCTATAAACAATGAAGAAGAAAATGAGTTAAGTCTTCTTGATTTATCTAAAGAAGAGTTAGTTGCTATCATTGAAGAATTACATGATAAATATGTTGATTGTAAAATGAAATTAAAAAGGCTTACAAAAACCAATGAAGACTTGTATGCTAAATTGAATGATCTCTTGTTTGAAAAGGAAAGTCTTATGTCTGAAAATGCTACTTTGAAATCATCTATTAATGATTGCAATATTAAGTTATTTGCTCTAGAAACTAACAATAGCTTTCTTTGCCAAGAAAAGGTAGAATTTCTTGCCAAGATAAATGATCTCCAAACTCAACCTATTGTATGCACCCATTTGGATTATGATGCTATTGTCAAAGAAAGAGATAGGTTGTTATCCAATCTAGATCAAGCAAAGTTAGACATTAAAAAGAGAATGGATGAAATTGCGAAGTTGCAAAAAGATAATAGTATCTTGAAAAACAAAGACACTCTTGACAAAATTCTAAAAGAATCTTCTGGTCAAATTGGGAGGAGAGGACTAGGTTATGTGCCTAAGGATAAATCCTATCAAAAACCTAGAACTAAAAGGACACAAGTACCCAAAAATAAAGTCATATATGTGCCTAATGACAATCTAGCTAAGAAGAGAAATGAAATTGATTCTATTTATTGCCATTACTATTTATGTCTTGGACATTATTCATTCTCTTACTCATACAAGAAAAAGGATGTTGACTTGGTTTGGATTCCAAAACCCCCAATTTAGAAATGTTGATCATATTAGTTGAGATTTGACCTAAACTTCACCTTGAAATTCATAATGTCTTATCGCAACTAAATTAAGCTTGAACTTGCATATCTTGATTGCTTAATTATGTTATCCAAAAATAAAGGGATGATACTTTTACATTACAATGTTGAATTTACTAAAAATGCACATAACTTCATTGTCGGTACCCACTCTTTTGATCTGCATATATACCAACCATTAGAGATAATCCCAAAACCTAAAATCATATTATGAAATAAAACAGTGAATTATCGACAAAGGTGATTAAACAATATATGAAAATTACAAGTAAATTTTTCCTTTTTATTTCTTTACAATACCTTGTAAAACAATGTCAAATTAAGGATATCTTATTAAGATATCACAAATCATATTCAACTCCATTAAAACCATAATTAAATCATGTTCTCATATGTAGTTCAGTTTACATCAAATACATATACATTGATGAATAAACTTAATCTACAACCCATCCCGAGAAAGAGAGTGTGACAACCTCGATTTTCTCTCTCTCTTCTATTTTACTCTTCCTCTCTCATCAAGTGTCTCTTACTCAATTTATACTAGTTTCATAATTGGATAGTTGTGATGTTCCAATTTGGCCACTACGAGGATCAATTTCACAATGTGGGGTGCTATTTTGCACTTTTGAACTAAAGAATCATGCTATATCATCATCATAAATTGAACCATTTATATATCATCTTCATACTCTATAATGTATTTCATGTTATCAAGGATTCAATTGTGTTTCCAATAGTGCAAGAATCACCGCAATTGGAACTCCCTAGCTCTTATTATGAAGTTTTGAAATTTTCCTTGGATTAATTTGATTTAAGTCAAAATGCTACTCCTTTTCTTGCTTTGGGCCGGCCCTATTAGGGCCCAAGAGCAGGCGCATGGCCCAGCCGCCTAACCCACTTCTTATGCTTCATAAAAGGATCACACAGCTAGAGTGCTTCTTCCAGCCAGATCGAGAAAGGAGTGAAGAAGGCGTTCCTAGATGAAGTGAACCCAAACCCTAGCCTAGATGATGCTTTATATACCCACCCTTCTCAGCCTTTGTCACTCCTCCTTCCCTTTCTCACATCACGCCACTAGCTCTCCCCAGTGCCCTATAGTTTCTACTACACCGTCCTTCTGTGCGGCCGGTGCTATAAGGGTAACACACCCTCTCACTCACTCCAAGTTACGGAAGAGGACCAGGATGCTAGTGGGTGATCGGCACGCTCCACAAAACCAACCGTGACTTCCTTTCTCTAGGCCGGCCACAGTCGTCGCAGCACCAAGGAATGGGAGCGGAGCTCCCCTGTTTGTCCTCTGTTCCAGCCCCAAAATAGAGGATTGCGAGAAAGGGGGAGATGCTCACTCGGGCTTGGACCAGCAAGGTCAGAGACCCAACCAACAGATCCATGGGCGTCCAAGGCCCAGTATGCGTGGGAGGCCCAACTCTGAGATAGAATCCCTCTACTCCCCTAATGATTATGGTTGAAACTTCAAAAACATGTAACATCTTGATCCTTTGGTCAAAACCCACATATAATATATGAAAATTTATGTGAAGAAAAAGACCTACAACATGAGCAAATTTATAGACCCTGAATCTTCTTCTAGTTACCTTATATTGATAAAGATGTAACATTTGACTACTTTGAATATGTTTAACACATGATTATGATTAATGTTTAAATCTTGATGCCCACCTAAGCACCAAATCAGTAACTCTAATGTCTTTGTATCCCTAATAAAGATCCTACTCTCCCTATCACTCATAAATGACTCCTTTTGTACATATGTGACCATATTGGACTGTAATGATGTACAATTCTCTTTTGATGCTAACCTTGCTACCTAATGACTCCTAATGATTAACCGATCATGAGTTAGTATTTTTATGTTGTTGGGACCCTTTAGAAGCCTTATAACCTTCCATGTACTCTTTATGACATAAGTATGCTATTATGATAATTACATGTATGAGTGAATGTTGGTCCCCCATATTGGTGGTTTGATGACTAGACCCTAGTAGGCATCACCTTACTTTGAATGTGTTAGTTATGGTCTATTCTTGCTGATCTAAACCATCCCTTATGCTTGGCTCTTATTCAGAATTCCTAGATGAAGTGAACCCAAACCCTAGCCTAGATGATGCTTTATATACCCACCCTTCTCAGCCGTCGTCACTCCTGCTTTCCCTTTCTCGCATCATGCCGCTAGCTCTCCCCAGTTCCCTCTAGTTCCTGCTACACCGTCCTTCTGTGTGGTCGGTGCTATAAGGGTAAGTCACCCTCTCGCTCACTCCAAGTTGCGGAAGAGGACTAGGATGCTAGTGGGTGATCGACGCACCCCACAGAACCAACTGTGACTGCCTTTCTCTAGGTCACCCGCAGTCACCGCAGCACCAAAGAACGGGAGTGGAGCTCCCCTGTTTGTGCTCTATTCCAGCCCTAGAATAGAGGATCATGAGAAAAGGGGAGAGGCCCGCTTGGGCTTGGACCAGAAAGGTTAGAGACCCAACCAACAGATCTATGGCCGTCTAAGGCCCAGTATGCGTGGGAGGCCCAACTCTGAGGTAGAATCCCTCTACTCCCCAAATGATTATGGTTGAAACTTCAAAAACATGTAACATCTTGCTCCTTCGGTCAAAACCCACATATAATATATGAAAATTTATGAGAAGAAAAAGACCTACAACATGAGCATATTTCCAGACCCTGAATCTTCTTCTAGTTACCTTATATTGCTAATGATGTAACCTTTTACTACTTTGAATATGTTTAACACATGATTATGATTAATGTTTGGATCTTGATGCCCTCCTCATCACCAAATCAGTAACTCTAATGTCTTTGTATCCCTAATGAAGATCCTACTCTCCCTATTGCTCACAAACGACTCCTTTTGTACATATGTTACCATATTGGACTATAATGATGTACATTGCTCTTTTGATGCTAACCTTGCTACCTAATGACTCCTAATGCTTCACCCATCATGCGTCAGTATTTTTATCCTGTTGGGACCCTTTGGAAGTCTTATAACCTTCCTTGTACTCTTGATTACATAAGTATGCTATTATGATAATTGCATGTATGAGTGAATGTTGGTACCATGTGTTGGTGGTTTGATGCCTAGACCCTAGTGGACATCACCTTACTTAGAATGTGTTTGTTATGGTCTATTCTTGCTGATCTAAGCCATCCCTTATGCTTGGCTCTTATTCATTTATGATCTTTGACCTTGATTACTCTATTATGAGTCTCGTGACCTACTTTGAGCATAAGTGTCCTTAATCTGTTCATGTCCACATGAAACCTCAAAAGCATATGAAACTTGAACCACACTCTTATGATGGACCATTAATCAATATGAGATCATCTAATGTACTAATAACCCACCTTGAACCCAACTTGGCCAAAACCCTAAAATGAAGATAATCATGGTTAATGATGAGAATCTAATGTATATATGCAATCTTGTTCTTAATCAGGTTTGGCATGTGGCTAGATGGTGAAGGATATGTTAGGTTATGAAACATATGAATCAGGTATGGGCCTTATCTAGTTATATGAATATCTCTTTCTTGTTTGAAAAGACATGTATTGTATGCTTGTTTGTTTACTTGCTCAAATATTGCCATGTAGTATTTCTGTCTTACTCGATGTTTGCCTCATCAGTTTTATAACTTGAACACACACACACACAGATATATATATATATATATATATATATATATATATATATATATTTATATATAACTCCATTTTGGTATTGTTGATAAAGGGTTAGCAAATTTTTATAACCCTTATGGACCCTTCCGACAGGAAGATGGTAAAAGGCCTTAAACATGCTTGATATTGTAAGTATAATGGAGTGAAATGACATAAAATATGGTTTTGCATTTGTGAAATAGTTAACATGTTTATTCGTATTCGTTTAGTCTTGAAATCTTTTCAAATTATGCAAAGCTTATATATATATGTATCTTTCTGCCCCAAACTCAACACCTCATGTGTTGACCCGTTTCTTGTATTTTGTTTTTAGGTTCAGAGATGGATAGAAGGTTGATGGGGTCGATGAGCTATGCTAGGTGTACTTGTTGTAAGATCTAGATTTAGTGCACATGAATGACTTATACCTTAACTCTGGAAATATGTAACTGAATTCATGAATATAATGCATTTTGTATAATTTATACTTGTTGAATGTTGAGACTGTGTCGGTGACTTTATCTTGTTATCTGTTCATGTTTTCTAAGCTTTATGCTTCTGCGTGTTGGCTTTGGTATACATTTGGTTCATGGGATTGGGATTCTAGTTCCATGACAGAGAGAGAACATGGACATTCTAATCTATCTAGATTACACTATTTATATCTTCTTTGTCACGACCTCTCCGCTGGATAGCATTATACCTAAAAACATTTGAAACATCCTCATGAGACTCATATAGAGCCCAGTGAATGGAAACCTCCCACTCAAGCTAGGTACATGCATCAACATTAGATTAAGTATAATAAACTTAATTGAAACATGCAAATATTGAAAAGTCTTGAAGATTGTTCTATCATGAGTCAAATTTAGCTTACAATGGTAATCTAATCCAACAGATACGATAATCACTTAAACCAATTTTCACTTTGAAATAACTTTCTAGAGCGTTTCTATGAACAAATGAACATATACTTCTTAGTTCAAATTAAGAACCATGCTACATGAGAAATAAGTAAATTTATAAGCATTTTGAATCAATACATAACAGTAATATTATCTTTTTGACACTCCACTAGCCATACCAGCAACTTATCTTGTAGTCCTGAAGCAGAAGTACACATAATACATATCTACCAAACAATACTATCAAATAGCAAGCAATCCAACTCATATTTAGAATGGATATAAATCCCATCATTTATAACTTGTCAACATGACATATCATAATATGAAAATGTCCATAACAATATGATTACTTTCCATAACAAGAAGCATAATCAACAATGACAAATCATCAAGTAGCAGTACAAGGAATGTAACAACCATTCAAATCATGTTCTACATGGCTTGTCATCTTTTATTCATTTGCCCTAAAACTACTTGTCTTGTACCTCACCAAGTAGAAGTCACTACACATGATTCTCATGTCAACGAATAACCATCACTATCTTAGGGTTTAGCCGGCCACCCTAAGATATCAACAATAGACCTTGGCCACCTCAGGGTTGCCTAAAGAGGCACACATCCTCATCTCGAGTACACAAGATAGAAACAACAAAACGGTATATCACATATCACAGTATTTCACATATTTTCACATTTCACATATTTCATTTCATCACAGTCTATTCCATCTCGACATAGACTTTCACAGCAAGGATTTAGGGCCAGATCCACTCCAGATGACTCACTCCTAAATCCTAGTGGTCTAACCTTTAAGGAATCAATCCACACTCTGGAAATCCTTCTCATAATTCATCGATTACTACCAGGAGATCTATTTTATTTCCCTAGTGTGGTCCTCGGGGGAAGCTCACGGTGTTCATGGCACCTAACTAGATGTTCCATCATTTCATTTATTATTAATCTCTTTTACTCATCTTAAAAAAATTCAAAACATCATATATCATATCTGTGTATTCTCGGGTAACTAGAATAACATGAAACATATTAAGTTTATCAATAAAGACAATGATTAAAGCAAGAAGCACAATAAATTTGTATATTGTAACACATATGATTATTTCTATCTTCTAATTCATCTCATAGCAATCATCAATAGTAGGCCTTCAGCCCGAGATATAATATTATTTTCCATCATTTACCCCATTTGGGTTCTATCATCATCAGTGGACTTTCATCCCTATACATAATCTCATTATGCAACATTTATCCTTATCATGGTTTCTCAATGTAAGGAGTGCATATTAAATTCATTTCAGTATAAATCTTATCAGTTCATTGTATATTACAATTCTGAACAAATATTACTAGAGGCATTAGAACTAGAAACATTAAAAGCATATAGATATCATGTATCATTCATCATACTTAGAATAGATTTATCATACGACATATGCTTGTTCCATCCAATCTCAATAGATGCAAATAAATTTCATGCGTATACATGCATAACAGACTTATTTCTCTTCTTCTTTTATTTCAAATTCTTCATATGGGATTACTAATCAACACATGTTGACTATCATTTGAAGTTTGTACTATTAGTCCATTCTCAGAGTACAAGTCACAATTCAAGAACACATTCTTGTAAATCTATTCAAATACTTGAATTTCATCTTTTAGTTGAATTCAACTACAGTTATGTGAGTCCCTTAATCCCTCATTTAAGATTGTCGTTCACTAGCATCATCAAACTCATCATTTTAGGTTAAGAAATACATTCTTATAATCATCTACTAATTCCTATATTTTCCCATCATTTTATATCCAGTAGTCTCAACTTCTTTCATTTCATGTTCATTACATTATTAGGACCAATCTTTCTTGATTCACTTTACATTCAATGCTTCTCTTCTACTTAACATTGATCAAAGTAAAGTTTTTAGTATATTTCATTTAACTTGGGTTAATCCACAATAATTAAAATAAAAGATAAAATACTTCATAATACTATCTTCATTAGTTTCATCTTTATCTGCAATCACCATTAAGTACATCATGCTCATATTATCTCTTATATTTAGATAAGTGTACCATGTCATTGACTACTAATTTCATTCACATAATAAAAAATGATCATTCTTTATTATACTAAAATAGATTCATTAGGCTTAGATCATATTTGTAAGACTCGTCAATTTTAACTAAAGTATTAATACTTACATTCAACATTCACATCATATATAAGTTCTAGCTTTATCACTCAAAATCATCTTTACACTAAACATCTAGGGTTTTCAAGAAGTCATCATTAGTTCATCACATCATAAGATCCATATCACTAAGTAATTTCATAATGATGCATAGAGGTTCATTAGCGCTATTCACACACATGGAAAGCCTAGTTTCCATTTTCACATATTCCATTCATCAATCATAAGTATACATTGATTAATTGACTCATTTGATTCACTTCCTCAACATAAATCCTAATCAGGATATGTGGTCACATCATACTGATCCTTATATTTATATTATATTTCATTCCATTAACATTCAACAATACACTTGTATAATACAATCTAGTATAATTCAAATATGAATCTATACATGTTAATTCAATAACAAGCATATCAGCCATTAGGCTAACATTTAGGCAAATTTTGCATGAAATAGAATTTTCATCAATCTGTAGGATTCTACATGGATCCTCAATCAATATATCAGGAACTAATCAAGTTCTAATCAATGAGAAATAATCAAAATTACTAGAATTTTATCCCCTAATATCTTTCCCAAATCAAATCAAATCACTTACATACACAAGCAAGGTTTTTTATTGTTTTAGCCAGATAAAATTAGTCTTTCAACATGAATACAAAGATTAAGAGGGAGAAAAACACTCACCTCAGGTTCCAAGCACCTTAAATTCATAGGTCAAACTCTGAATTTTCAGAAACCCAATCAAACTCTAGCAAATGAATCCAATTTTTTCTCCTCTCAACTTGGAAACCCTGGAAATGAGGATTAGAAGAGAAAGAGTGAGAAAAAGGGGATATTTGATTTGATTTCGAATCAAATTAGAGGAGGGACATAATCTTGACATGTGAGATAAGATTAACCATGAAATGCTATGCAAAGATGCTAAATGTACTTGATTTCATCATATCTTGGATAGAGAAACACTAGGTCAACATCTCCACCACTTTCTCTTCTCAAAACCCTAGCTCTCCTATCTCTTAAGAATTTCATTTCTTTGATAGGAATGAGGAGTTATGAGAGATCCTTGTGTGTCAGGTTAGTCATATAGGTAAGTTGAGGTTTTTAGAACAATTGCAAACAAGCCCTTCAATGTATTTTTATTTTGCTCAGACTGGTTGGTCGGCTGAGTTATAAACTCGACCGACACCACACTTTTCAAAACTCAAACATCATTCACCAATTATGAAAATTTAACCCAATGTCTTAAATTGAGTTTATAAGAGAAAATAAAAAATTTAGATCATTTTCAAGTTACCAATAAATAATTAAAAATCAAATACTACACTGCTATATTGCAGTCTATAGCATGGTCGATCGAGTTTTTCCTTCACACAACTCGACCGACACCCATCTCTGTAGAGATAAAAAATCATCCAAAAATTAATAGAATTTAATATTATATCTATAATGGAGTTTATAAACTACATTTAAGTTTTAATATCAATTGAATATACCAATAAAAAGATAAAATTCAATTACCACACTTCTATATCAATCTGAAAATATGGTCGGTCGAGTTTGAAACTCAACCAATAAATAGGTCATACCATTCTTCAAACATTCTGATATTGTTTTATAGTGTTAAAATTTGAGATATCCAAAACATATCCAAATTTTAATTAAATCTTAGTTACACATAAAATACTAAAAATCATTTAGTGAGACACTATATTTATCAAACTCCGTATTCTATGTCATCAAAACCCTAATTTGGGCCGATTAGGGTTTCCAAATCGTAACCCTAATTATGTGAATCAAAATATGATTAAGCCTTCTCATTATATCTAAAACATCAAAACTTAACAACTATCATTAATAAATCTTTAAACAATGATCAACTTAGTTAAGCATACAATCATCCAAGTAAACCATAATTAGATGACTAATTTGAAAATGGATAATTACAAATTCTCCCCTCCTTTTAGGATTTCGTCCTAAAATCCAAGAAAAGAAATGGAATAATATCATATTATCTAATAATTCACCACTTTGGGAATCAAATTATAAATACTTTCATTTTATCTTTTTTTCATATGACATTTTTTTTTGCTTTAAATGGATATTTCATCCCTTATCATCATCATATCTCTCTTTAAGGATTAGAAACACTTACTTCACAAATATTAGTAATACATCATTTATCAGTATGTGGCTCTCATCACCTTTCATATTTTTTTAAAATTTGATTATACAGTTCATGGATTGAGATTATGACTCATTCAATATTATTATGTGCATTCATCAGTTTTCTTCACAAGGAAGATCATTTAGCGTGCATCATCTTAGTTCTTAGCTTTTTCTTAAAATTTCAGATTTCATACTCAGATTCAAACTCATTAGAGATTATATTCATAATCCATTAGGCTTTCATCTTTCTTATATGAACTTTCCTACTTTTCATAGATTCACTATTGACTTATACAATCCTTTACTCTTTCACCATTTTATCATAATTATTTTTTTTAATCATCATGCATCTTTTTATACTACCAACTTGCTTCATTTGGATACTTGGTCAGGACATCCAAAAGAAGTACAATCGGTAGTTCCATACTAGCTTACTTCAGAACCCAAGTCCTTGACCAGAGTATCTGGATACTAAGTTCAGTAAGTATGCACATCATTCAGGTTACATTCAACATCCACATTATCATTTAATCCTAGATACTATCATCCCTGTAGACTTATCTAACCTAGACTATGATACCATGTTGTTGGGACCCACTCTTTTGATCATCATATATACCAACCATTAGAGATAATCCCAAAACCTAAACCCAAAATATGAAATAAAACAATGAATTCTCGACAAAGGTGATTAAACAATATACAAAAATCACAAATAACTTTTTCCTTTTTCTTTCTTCACAATACCTTGTAAAACAATGTCACATTAAGGATATCACATTCTGATATCACAAATCATATTCAACTCTATTAAAACCATAATCAAATCTTGTTCTTATATGCGGTTCATTTTACATCAGATACATGTACATTGATGAATAAACTTAGTCTACATCCCATCCTGGGAAAGAGAGAGTACAACATTCTAATCTATCTAGATTATGCTATTTATATCTTCTTTGTCATGACCTCTCCACTGGATAGCATTATACCTAAAAACATTTGAAACAACCTCATGAGACTCATATAGAGCCCCAGTGAGTGGATACCTCCCACTCAAGCTAGGTACATGCATCAGCATGAGATTAAGTATAATAATCTTAATGGAAACATGTAAATATTGAAAAGTCTAGCAGATAGTTCTATCATGAGTCAAATCTAGCTTACAATGGTAATCTAATCCAATAGATATGGTAATCACTTAAACTAATTTTAACTTTGAAATAACTTTTTAGAGCATGTCTCTAAACAAATGAACATATACTTTTTAGTTCAAATTAAGAAACATGTTGCATGGTAAATAAGTCGAGTTCTAAGAATTTTGAATAAATACATAACAATAACATTATCTTTGTGACACTCCACCAGCCAGACTAGGAACACATCATGTAGTCCTGAAGCTAAAGTACTCATATTACATATCTACCAAACAATACTATCAAATAACAAGCAATCCAACCCATATTCATAATGGATATAAATCCCATCATTTATAACTTGTCAACATGAGATATCATAATCTGAAAATGTCCATAGCAACATGATTACTTTTCACAACAAGAAGCATAATCAACAATGACAAATCATCAAGTAGCAGTACAAGGAATGTAACAACCATTCAAATCATGTTCTACATGGTTTATCATCTTTTATTCATTTGCCTTGAAATTACTGGGCTTGTACCTCACCAAGTAGAAGTTGCCTTGCCTGATTCTTGTGTCAACGACTCATTGTCACTATCTTAGGGTTTAGCTGGCCACACTAAGATATCAACAACAGACCCTGGCCACCTCAGGGTTCCCAAAAGAGGCTCACGTCCTCATCTTGGGTAAACGAGATTGGAAACAACAAAATAGTATATCACATATCACAATATTTCACATATTTTAACATTTCACATATTTCATTTCATCAGAGTCTATTCCATCTGGACATAGACTTTCACAACAAGGTTTTAGGTCCAAAGCCAGTCCAGATGACTCACACCTAAATCATGGTCGTCTAATCTTTAAGGTCTCGATCCACACTCCTAAAATCCTCATCGATTACTACAGGGAGATCCATTTTGTTTCCCCATTGTGGTCCTTGGGGGAAACTCCCATTGTTCAGGAAACCTAACTAGATGTTCCATCATTTCACTTATTATTAATCCCTTTTACTCATCTTAAAAGAATTCAAAACATCATATATCATATATGTGTCTTCTCGCGTAATAAGAATAATATGAAACAAATTAAGTTTATCAATAAGGACAATGATCAAAGCAAGAAACATAATAAATCTATATATTGCAACACATATGATTATTTCTATCTCTACATCATCAAAGCAAGAAACACAATAAATCTATATATTGCAACACATATGATTATTTCTATCTTCTACATCATCTCATAGCAATCACCAATAGTGGGCCTTCAGCCTAAGACATAATCTTATTGTCCATCACTTACCCCGTCAGGGTTTTATCATCATCAGTAGGCTTTCATCCCTAGATATAATCTCATTATGCAACATTTACCCTTATCAGGGTTTCTCAATGTAAGGAGTGCATATTAAATTCAATTTCAACAAAAATCTTATCAGTTCATTGTATATCATAGTTATGAACAAATATTAGCAGAGGCATCAAAACTAGCAATAGTAAAAGCATATATATATCACGTATCATTCATCATACTCAGAATAGATTTATCATACAACATATGCTTGTTCCATCCAATCTCAATAGATGCAAATAAATTTCATGCATATACATGCATAACAAACTTATTTATCTTCTTCTTTTATTTCACATTCTTCAGATGGGGTTACTAATCAACACATGTTGGCTATCATTCAAAGTTTGTACTATTAGTCAATTCTCATAGTACAAGTCACAATTCAAGAACACATTCTTGTAAATCGATTAAAATACTTGAATTTCATCTTTTAGTTGAAATTAACTACAGTTATGTGAATCCCTTAATCCCTCATTTAAGATTGTCATTCACTAGCATCATCAAACTCATCATTTTAGGGTAAGAGTTACATTCTTAGAATCATCTACTAATTCCTATCTTTTTCCATCATTTTATATTCAATAGTCTCAACTTCTTTCATTTCATGTTCATTACATTATCTGGACCAATCTTTCTTAATGTTTCTCTTCTACTTAACATTGATCAATGTACAATTCTTAGTATATTTCATTTAACTTGGGTTAAGCCACATGTAATTAAAATAAAATATAAAATACTTCATCATGCTATCTTCATTGGTTTCATTTTTATCTTGAAACCACCATTAAGTACATCTTGCTCATTATGTCTCTTATATTTAGATAAGTGTTCCATGCCATTGACTACTAATGTCATTCCCATAATCATTAATGATCATTCTTTATTATACTAAAATAGATTCATTAGGCTTAGATCATATTAGTAAGACTCATCAATTTTAATTTAAGTATTAATACTTATATTCAACATTCACATCATATATAAGTTCTAGCTTCATCACTCATAATCATCTTTTTACTAAACATCTAGGGTTTTTAGGAAGTCATCCTTATTTCAACACATCATAAGATCCATATCACTAAGTAATTTCCTAATGATGCATAGAGGTTCATTAGGCTTATTCACACACATGGAAACCCTAGTTTCCATTTTCACATATTCCATTCATCAATCATAAGTATACATTGATTAATTGACTCATTTGATTCACTTCCTCAACACAAATCATAATTAGGATATGTGGTCACCTCATATTTATCCTTATATGTATATTATATTCAATTCCATTAACATTCAACAATACACTTGTGTAATACAATCTAGTACAATTCAAATATGAATCTATACATGTTAATTCAATAAGAAGCATATCAATCATTAGGCTGACATTTAGGAAAAAAAATCACATGAAATAGAATTTTCATCTATCCACAGGATTCTACATGGATCCTCAATCAATATATCAAGAACTAATTATGTTCTAATTAATGATAAATAATCAAAATCAATAGAAGTTGACCCCCTAATATCTTTCCCAAATCAAATCCAATCACATACATATACAAGAAAGATTTCTGATTGTTTTAGTCGAATAGAATTAGGCTTTCAACATGAATACAAATCTTGTGACGGAGAAAAACACTCACCTTAGGTGCCAAGCACCTTAAATTCGTAGGTCAAACTCTGAATTTTTGGAAACCCAATCAAACTCTAGGTAATAAATCCAATTATTTCTCTTCTCAACTCGGAAACCCTAGAAATGGGTATTAGAAGAGAAAGAGTGAGAAAAGGGGGATATTTGATGTGATTTCAAATAAAATATGAGGAGGGATGGAATCTTGACATGGGAGTGAAGATTCACCATGAAATGCTATGCAAAGAAGCTAAACTTACTTGATTTCATCATATCCTGGATCGAGAAACCCTAGGTCAACATCTCCACCACTTTCTCTTCTCAAAACCCTAGCTCTCCTCTCTCTCAAGAATTTCATTTCTTTGATAGGAATGGCAAGTTATGAGAGCTCCTTGTGTGTTAGGTTAGTCATATAAATGAATTGAGGTGCTTAGAACAACTGCAAACAAGCCCTTCAACGTATTTTTATTTTGGTCAGACTAGTTGGTCGGTTGAGTTATAAACTTGAACAACACCACACATTTTAGAACTCAAAAATCGTCCACAATTTATGAGACTTTAACACAATATCTCAAATTGAGTTTATAAGAAACAAATTTTTTTTAGATCATTTGTAGTTACCAATAAATAATTAAAAATCAAATACTACATTGCTATATTACAATCCACAACATAGTCAGTTGAGTTTGTCATTCACAGAACTCGACCGACACCCCTCTTTGTAGAGATAAAAAATCATCCAAAAATTAATCCAATTTAATATTATGACAATAATGGATTTATGACCTATAGTTAAAATTTGAGATCAATTGTATATACCAATAAAAAGATAAAATTTGATTACCACACTTCTATGTCAATATGAAAATATGGTCAGTCAAGTTTGAAACTCGACTGACAAATAGGTCAGAGCATTCTTCAAAATTTTGATATTTTTCAATAGTGCTCATATTTGAGATATACAAAACCTATACATATTTTAATTAAATCTGAGTTACACATCAAATACTAAAAAGCATTTAGTGAGACACTATACTTATCAAATTATGTATTCATATTTCATCAAAACCCTAATTTGGGCCGATTAGGGTTTCCAAATATTAACCCCAATCATGTGAATCAAAGTATGATTAAACCTTCTCATTATATTTAAAACATCAATAATTAACGACCATCATTAATAAAGCTTTAAACAATGATCAACATAGTTAATTGTTCAATTGCAATTAATTTGGTGACCCTAATCTGTACAAAACTCTTCATATTTAATTGTTTCAAATAGTTGAAGATAAAATATTTATAGCAATGATTCTAACCAAATGGAACACTATATGGGACCAAAACATTCATATTTTGTAGGATTGAATGGTCTATTAAAGCTACTCTATAAGGCACATGAAATAAGAATATTTTCACACACTTGGATAAAAGGTAAAATTATTGGTCCCATTTGAGGAAAGTTTCAATGGTAAAACTATAGGCATAGGATATTTTGTTAAAATTTTCTTTAATGTGGTATTTGTGAGAATTACATCATAATTATTATGATTCATAGGAAATTATTAAAAAGGAATCATGATTGAAACCTCTTAACTCTATCGACTATATTTGAAAACAATGCATTGTTTAAGGATTGATCATACAAGGAACATGGTTAATTATCACCTAAATTTTGTGACAAATCTAAAAGTAAGACTTCCTTTCAAAATTAAAAATTTTCTCACATAAATTAGGCTTTATAACAAAAGATGATAAAAGGAAAACTTGATCTTAAGTCACAAAAAGGCTTTATCGTAGAATATTCAACATATAACAAAGCATCCAGGATTTACAAGTCTACATACAAGTGAATTAAAGAAAAAATGATGATTATACACATAAAGACTTAGTCATATCCTAAAAGATTTAATTATTGGACAAATGAGCCTACTAAAAACAATGATAAAAAATTCAGCTCCAAGACCTAAAAGAAAAACATTGGAACTATATGGGCATGATGAAATAACATTATGATTTAATGAGAAGAAATAGATTTAGATAATATTTATAAATCATTGGCTAAGACATAACATCATCAAATGAATGTAAAATATGCATAAGGCCGATTGGTCGTATAAAAGAAAATGTAGCATCTTGGTTCATTCCATGAATAAAGCTGCATGAATGGGATATATATAGAAATGTTTAGAAATGTTTCACGGTCAAAATGGAGTTCAACCGAGAGGCACCCCGATCGAAGTCATAGTCAATCAAAAATAACCAAAATGCTTATTTGTAAATCAAATCATTTACTTGCACCCAACATTGCTATATTAAATCTATAAAGTTGCTTATCATGTAAAATACTTATAATAAGAGAATTTTTAGGATAGTGCATGAAACAAGATTGCATATAAAAATTGGCTCACAATCTTACTTAATTAATTTATTTTAGAGAAGGATATAATTTGAAATACCTTAGTATCACTTTTGTTATGAGATTAAGGGGGTCTCACAAAAATTCTTGAATATAATGCACATCTTTCTCTTAATTGACACCGATTAGGGCTTAACATCCCTTGTATTTGGTTAGAGATACATTTATTGAGCCTAAAGGAATCTCATATCATTTCAGGGCTTAACATCCCTTGCAAATGATTGAGATATTAATAACATTTATTGATTCTACTATGAGCCTAAAGGAATCTCATATCATTTCAGGGCTTCACATCCATTGCAAATGGTTGATAAATTAATATTGGTTTTTAAATTGTGGCTAAATGTGATTTTTTTTAAGAAAACAATTAAGGGGGGGGGTATCCCGTTCAAGGGGAGTAATAATGATTACATGGTTATCTTTTTGAAATGACAAAGGGGGAGAAATAATATGAAACAAAATAAATGAGTTTCATGCTCTCTTGGCTTAACATTTATTTATGTTATATTCCTTAAATAGATGGATACTATATTCCTTAAAGAGATGGATACTATGTTCCATATCTCTTTAGGAATAAGCAGCACACATTTTATGTAAACAATAATATGTTCTTCATCTCAAATAAATCTCAGGTATGAAACTCATCTCATTTAAATTATTTTGTTTATATTTTAGAAATGTTTTTCATCTTCAAAAAGGGGGAGATTGTTGGCTAAATTGGACATTAATATACCCTTTGTTTTGATGATAACAAACATTTCATTCTTGTGGATCTAACGTGCTACTAGAGTATTTCAGGGCTCAAGGAAATAAGGAATTAAATAATTGAAGATCAACACAAATGGAAGATCAATGTGCTTAAATGTTTAATATTTTCTTGATTGTACTCAATGTAAGAACTTGTACAAGTATATAATGTACAAGTACCTAGATATCATGTAAATCAAGTGTTAGATCTTCCTCATTTACAGACAACCCTTAGATAGGTTTTCCCCCAGAGTTAGGGTCACCATCACCCATGATACACACAAGTAGAAGGTGATTCAATAGAAACATGGACACTCTCAGTCGACAAACTTCTTGACTGACACACACATGGTCGAAGATTTTCTCAATCAAGAAACACCTCGGTCGGAATTGTGAGCACTATTCAACAACTTAAACAATTGTGCTCTACATTAGCATTCAGTCAAAAATAACCTCGACCGAGTATGAAACGGTCTAAATCTTGTGACTGTTAGACTAAGTGGTTGGTAGTTGGGAGTTAAAAATAGACGTCACAACAATTTTGCACCAACCCCTCTTCAATCGAAGAAAAAGTTTGACCGAGACACATCTTGGTCTACAACTTCTATAACATACTAGATCTTAGACCCTACCCTGGAAGTTGACATTTTGGACTTTGCCAAACAAGGTTGAAGGTTAGACCTAAATAGATGTTTAGTATAACCCCAATGAGCTAATGCATGTATAGATCAACTTACTTTAACCTAATGTTCTAACATTGATCTTAGGTTTATAATGGTTGCATAAAATATGCCACATAACTCATTTTGGTGGTAATATGAAGATAATGAACTTAATTGGATGAATAAATTAGATAATGGGCCGCTAATGGGCCATATGACATATCTCATAAAAAGAATTCTCAAAAGTGGAAACAAACTTCAAATTCGAAATCTACATATCAAAATTAGCCTACATGTCAAATTTCATCTAATTTGGACCACCTTGAAATATTAGGATAAGTTTAGGAGAGAGAAAATGAAGAAAAGGCATAAGTAATGAATAATGTAATTATATAACTTAAAAATATTCAAATAATGTTAAATTTATATTTAACACATCAAAGAAAACTTTTGGATGAATTTTGGTCCAATTTGGATGTTGTTTGTGCAAGTTATGCAATTTTAGGTACATTCTGGACGTTTATGTAATTTACCCAATTGGGAGATTTTCTTTACAAATTGTATATTCCCTTACCTTTCTCTAGTTTTTGAACCATGGCTCAACTTGTTGCACCTTGGTTTGAAGGTGTTTCTCTCCAAGAGCATTATAGGGATTACCCTCTATATAAATGAGCTTATCTTTAAAAGCTATCAACCAATGGGGTTATTTCTTTGTTTGAAGGTCGGTTGGGATTGACTATAAGTATCCATAAACCTAAATATTACATTCAAGAAGCCTCTATGATCTGTCCTCTTGCATGGCCATGAAATCCCTAGGCTAAGGACACATGGAAAGCTCCATTGACACCTCATGCTTGACTTCTTCCTTATACATAAAGGTTTACATGTCCATAGGAACCCTTAGGAATGGATACATGGAAAGTAACTTGACACCTCGTGCTTGACTTCTTCCTTATCCATAAAGGCTTGCATGTCCATGGACACCCTTATACATGACACCTGGAAAGTCTCATAGACACCTGATACTTGACCTCTTTCTTTATATATCCATATCTACCCCTTCCCAACTTCCAATTCAAAAACTTTTGCTCTCCTTTATTTCCTCTAGCTTAGAGCATTATTCCTACTATGTTTTTCCATGAAGTTGTTGTCCCAAGGTAAAAGGAGGTGCCTACCTTGGTGAAGCATGTTCCTAGGGTTCCAAATTTCTCTATTTAGGATTTCTTAAGCTCGTCCTTGGTGATTTTGACCAAAACTAGTAAGTATCCTCCTTTTCTTTCCTATTTTTGTATTGTAAGTATTCTTTCCACCTTTCTCCTAGTCGGAACCATGGCCTTCCATGGTGGAACCCCACCTATAACCCATAAACACCTCATCTCCATATTCTTTTGTTAGGGGTTTTTGACCTCTAAAGTGGAGAAGGTGCTTCTTGCTCGAGATAGGAGCTTTGTTGGAGAAACCAGTCTCTCTAAGATTGTGAACCTTACTTATTGGACCTATCCACCTTCCCTAGAAGTTTTTTGGAGGCCTAGGCTTGGATATAAGACTGACTTGGACTGTTTAGACTCTAAAGTTGAGGTATGATGTATCCCCTATTCTTCTATGTTGAGCAATTCACCTATGCTTATTCATTCTCTTTGTCCTATGGACATTAGCGTATGCACAATGTATTTTCTTTTGAAAATAATGGTTCATGTGAACTAGAGTAGTGTAATTGTATTGGTTTTTATGGCACATGTGTTATTTCCTACTGATCATATGTCATAGTTTCTGCTCTTTTGGGATGGAAAGGAACCTCATACACAGGGCAAGATGTGTGATTCTTGGCCCATGTTTTATATATATGAGAGATTGGAAGTATTCCTTTCTCTATCACGTTTCAAGTTTACGAGACATGGCCACCTTTGTGTTTATATTGTTCTAGGGCTATGATTATCTCACATGCATGCAGGTTGATGATATAGGGTGTGTTCCCTAATTCTTTACATGTGCTTGTGTGTCACAATCTTTACTTTATTAATGGAAAGTATTCTTTTGGTATCATATGATTTCAATTCCTATTCTCTTGATACTCATTTGGGTGGTCCTTATCATTTCTATGGGAAGCCTTTTATATTTGATGTCCTTTATTCCAGATATTGCTCAATTTCCTATTTAGTATGCTCATACCAGCCTTAGCTGATGTCGTCTATTTTCTCTTCTTGTTGGGGTATGCTTCCAACTCTAGGTGAAGGACTTGGATGATAAGGCATGAAGTTTTGGACTAGCTTAATGAGTTAAAGATTGGAGACAAAGTTGTTATGGTTTAGATTTCCCTCTACTTAGATCCTAATATTGTATCATACATGTAAACCCTTATGGGATATTATGATGTACATTTGTATTCTTTTGTTAAAATTTAATATAGTCATTATTTTTATTTTTGCTGCTTTACTTTCATCTTTTGCATACAATTATAATAGATTTGGATAATTTATACCTCTTCCAACATACCTTTGAGTGTGTTTGGAATGGATGTTAATTCTTCAAATTTATTTTAGTACAGAGGTAATCCTGCCTCCTTACAACATGGTATCAGAGCCTATGGTAGTCAGAATGTGACTATTTCAATTTTGTCTCCCTAGTTATAATTCTTTCCTTACCTTTAAGTGACATGTTTTCCCTAGAGTTGATTAATAGATGATGAAGGGTTGATTTAGGATCATATAGTTTCACATTAGAATAATACTGAATAGATCCTTAAAATACTTACAACTAAAAGATGCATAGGTAACTATAATAACTTGAGGTTGTTTAGTTTGGCCTTTAGGAAACTACTAAGACATGAAGTTGAAAGCAAATGTGTCTAGAAAGGATCAGGGTTTGGGGGCTGGCAAGATTTTCCTCCATACCACTAGCTTGGTTTATGAGGACTCCCAAATCGATATGATACTGGTCTGGCCTGAGCTGATATGAATTGTCTAATAATAGCATGCTTTTAGGCAATAGTAGCCTTAGATATCTATATGATGTATCTTTAGGGACCCTAATATGTTAAACTAGTCTCCCAGGTGTAAAGACTTGTTTGAGGATGGACAAGAGAAAATTAACCCATAGTTCATAGTTAGTCTTTGCAAGTTATATTTTTTTGCTTGATGCTTATGTAGTTGGATGTAAGGAACTATAGTTGAAACTTTTGTACCTACAAAATAGTTTTGACTTAATAAGATGAATCCTTTAAGGGGTGGTGAATAAGTTATTTTCTTATATGTGTATGTTTTGATTTCAAGGAGGTAATCCCTTTAAGGGGTGGTGTGATGTAACATACTAGATGTCGGACCCTACCCTACAAGTTGACATTTTCGACTTAGCCAAACAAGGTTGAAGGTTGGACCTAAATAGATGTTTAGTATAACCCCAATGAGCTAATTCATGTATAAATCACCTTAACGTAACCTAATGTTCTAACATTAATCTTAGGTTTATAATGGATACATAAAATATGCCACATAACTCATTTCGGTGGTAATATGAAGATAAGGAACTTAATTGGATGAATAATTTAGATAATAGATTGTTAATGGTCCATATCACATATCTCATAAAAATAAGTCTCAAAAGTGGAAACAAACTTCAAATTTGAAATCTACATATCAAAATTAGACTACATGTCAAATTTCATCTAATTTGGACAACCTTGAAATATTAGGATAAGTTTAGGAGAGAAAATGAGTCAAAGGCATAAGAAAGGAATAATGTGATTATATAACTTCAAAATATGTAAATAATGGTAAATTTATATTCAACACATCAAAGATAACTTGTGGATGAAGTTTGGTCCAATTTGGATGTTGTTTGTGCAAGTTATGCAATTTTAGGTACATTCTGGACTTTTATGCAATTTACCCACCCAATTGGGAGGTTTTCTTTGCAAATTGTCACATGCATTATAATACTTATATATTCCCTTACCATTCTTGAGTTTTTGAATCATGTGGTACCTAGTTACACCTTGTTTTGAAGGTGTGTCTCTCCAAGGGCATTATAGGGATTACCCTCTATATAAATGAACTTATCTTTAAATGCTATCCACCAATGGGGTTATTTCTTTGTTTTAAGATCAGTTGAGATGGCCTATAAGTGTCCATAAATTGACGCTTGATATTCAAGAAGACTCTATGAGCTATCATCTTGCATTGCCATGAAATCCCTAGGCTACGGACACATGGAAAGCTCCATGGACACCTCATGCTTGACTTCCTCTTTATCCATAAAGGTTTGCATGTCCATAGGCACCCTTAGCATTGGACACATGGAAAGCAACTTGAAACCTTGTACTTGACTTATTTTTTATCCATAAAGTCTTGCATGTCCATGGACACCCTTATACATGACACATGGAAAGTCTCATAGACACCTCATACTTGACCTCTATCTTTATATAGCCACATCTACCCCTTCCCAACTCCCAATTTGAAAACTCTTGTTGTCCTTTATTTCCTCTATCTTAGAGCGTCATTCCTACTCTATTTTTCCACAAAGGTGTTTTCCCAAGGCAAAAGGAGGTGCCTACCTTGGTGAAGAAAGCTCCTAGGGTTCCAAATTTCTCTACTTAGGATTTCTTAAGCTCCTCCTTGGTGATTTTGACCAAAACTAGTAAGTGTCCTCCTTTCCTTCCCTATTTTCATGTTAGTTTTTCTTCCACCTTCCTCCAGGTCAGAACTATGGCCTTCCATGGTGAAACCCCACCTAGAACCCACAAACACCTCATCTCCATGTTCTTTTGTTAGGGTTTTTCTCCTCTAAAGTGGAGAAGGTGCTTCTTGCTCGAGATAGGAGCTTTGTTGGAGAAACCAGCCTCTCTAAGATTGGAAACCTTACTTATTAGACATGTACACCTTCCGTAGAGGTTCTTTGGAGGCCTAGGATTGGATTTAGTACTGACTTGGACTATTTAGACTCTGAAGTTGAGGTATGATGTATCCCCTATTCTTCTATGTTGAGCAATTCACCTATGCTTATTCATTCTTTTTGTCCTATGGACATTAGCCTATACACAAAGTCTTTTCTTTTAAAAATCATGGTTCATGTGAACTACCTTATTTGATATTGATCATGTGATCGTGGATATTCTTTTGAACTCTTATCTTATGCTTTGTTCATGATGGAACTCTAAAACATGACATGTGATGTCTTTTGCGCACTTATGAGGTGGATGTATATGTTGATCACTTATGTGGTGACTAGTTTATATATTATGACTGTACTTTCCACTTACCTCTACATTTAACATGCTATGTGATTCAGTAGCACTAGTGTAATTGCATTGGTTTTTATGGAAGATGTGTTATTTCCTGCCGAGCAAATGTGATAATTCCTGCACTTTTGGGATGGAAAGGAACCTCATACAAAGGGCAAGATGCGTGATTCTTGTCCCATGTTTTATATAATTGGGAGATTTGAAGTATTCCTTTCTCTATCAGGTTTAAAGTTTATGAGACTTGGCCATGTTTGTGTTTATATTGTTCTAGGGCTATGTTTATCTTACATGCATGTAGGTTGATGATATGGGGTGTGTGCCCTAATTCTTTACATGTTCTTGTGTGGCACAATCTTTATGTTTTATTAATGGCAAGTATTCTTTTGTTATCATATGATTTCAATTCCTTTTCTCTTGATACCCATTTGGGTGGTCCTTATCCTTTCTATGGGAAGCATTTTATATTTGATGTCCTTTATTCCATATATTGCTCAATTTCCTATTTAGTATGCGCATACCAGCCTTTGCTATTGTAATCTATTTTCTCTTCTTGTTGGGGTATACTTCCAACCCTAGGTGAAGGACCTGGATGATAAGGCATGAAGTTTTGGACTACCTTAAGGAGTTAAAGTTTGGAGAAAAACTTTTTATGGTTTAGATTTCCCTCTACTTAGATCCTTATGTTGTATCATACATGTAAACCCTTTCAAGATATTATGATGTACTTTTGTAATCTTTTGTGAAAATTGAATATAGTCATTATTTTTATTTCCGATGCTATACTTTGGTCTTTTGCATACCATTATAATAGATTTGGATAATTTATACCTATTCCAACATACCTTTGAGTGTCTTTGGAATGGATGTTAATTTTTCAAAATTATTTTAGTAAGGGGGTGATCCCTCCTCCTTACAGCATGGTATCAGAGCCCATGATAGTCAGAATCTGACTATTTCAATTTTGTCTCCCTAGTTAGAATCCTTGCCTTACCTTTAAGTGACATGTTTGCCCTAGAGATGATCAATAGATGATGAAGGGTTGATATATGATCATATAGTTTTACATTAGAATAATGATGAATGGATCCTTAAAATACTTCCAACTAAAAGACGCCTTGGTAACCATAGTAACTTGAGGTTGTTTAGTTTGGCCTTTAGGCAGCTACTAAGACATGAAGTTGAAAGCAAAGGTGTCTAGCAAGGATCAGGGTTTGGGGGATGACAAGATTTTCCTCCGCACCACTAGCTTGGTTTACGAGGACTCTCAAATCCATATGATACCGACCTGGCCTAAGCTGATATGAATTGCCTGATAATAGTATGCTTTTTGGAAATAGTAGTCTTAGTCATCTATATGATTTATCTTTAGGGACCCTAATATGTTGAACTAGTTTCCCAGGTGTAAAGACTAGTTTGAGGATTGACAAGAGCAAGTTAACCCATAGTTCATAGTTAGTCCTTGCAAGTTATGTTTTTTTGCATGATGCTTATGTAGTTGGATGTGAGGAAGTGTAGTTGAACCTTTTGTACCTAAAGAATAGTTTTGAATTAATAAATTGAATCCTCTAAAGGGTGGTGAACAAGTTGTTTTCTTATATGTGGTTGTTTGATTTCGAGGACGAAATCCCTTTAAGGGGTAGTGTGTTGTAACATACTAAATCTCTGACCCTACCCTAGAAGTTGATATTTTGGACTTAGCCAAACAAAGTGGAAGGTTACACCTAAATAGATGTTTAGTATAACCCCAATGAGCTAATAAATGTATAGATCACCTTAATTAACCTAATGTTCTAACATTAATCTTAGGTTTATAATGGATACATAAAATATTCCACATTACTCATTTTGGTGGTAATATGAAGATAAGGAACTTAATTGGATGAATAATTTATATAATGGGTTGTTAATGGGCCATATGAAATATCTCATAAAAAGAAATCTCAAAAGTGGAAACAAACTTCAAATTCGAAATCTACATATCAAAATTAGCCTACATGCCAAATTTCATCTAATTTGGCCAACCTTGAAATATTAGGATATGTTTAGGAGAGAGAAAATGAGTAAAAGGAATAATTAATGAATAATGTGATTATATAACTTAAAAATATGGCAATAATGGTAAATCATATTCAACACATCAGAAATAACTTGTGGATGAAGTTTGGTCCAATTTGGATGTTGTTTGTGCAAGTTATGCAAATTTAGGTACATTATGGACTTTTATGAAATCTACCCAATTGGGAGGTTTTCTTTGCAAATTGTCACATGCATTATAATACTTATATATTCCCTTACCATTATCGATTTTTTGAACCATGGGGCACCTAGTTTCAACTTGGTTTGAAGGTCTTTCTCTCCAAGGGCATTACATGGATTACCCTCTATATAAATGAGCTTATCTTTAGAAGCTATCAACCAATGGGGTTATTTCTTTGTTTGAAGGTCAGTTGGGATGGCCTATAAGTGTCCATAAACTGACATTTGATATTAAAGAAGCCTCTATGAGCTTTCCTCTTGCGTGGCTATGAAATCCCTAGGCTAAGGACACATTGAAAGATCCATGGACACCTCATGCTTGACTCCTTCCTTATCCATAAATGTTTGTATGTCCATAGGCACCCTTAGCATTGGACACATGGAAAGTAACTTGACACCTTGTTCTTAACTTATTCCTTATCCATAAAGGCTTGCATGTCCATGGACACCCTTATACTTGACACATGGAAAGTCTCATAGACACCTCATACTTGACCTCTTTCTTTATATAGCCATATCTACCCCTTCCCAACTCTCAATTTGAAAAATCTTGCTCACCTTTACTTACTCTAGATTAGAGCATCATTCCTACTCCGTTTTTCCATGAATTTTATGTCCCAAGGTAAAATTAGGTGCCTACCTTTGTGAATAAGGCACCTAGGGTTCCAAATTTCTCTATTTAGGATTTCTTAAGCTCCTCCATGGTCATTTTGACTAAAACTAGTGAGTATCCTCCTTTACTTTCCTATTTCCATGTTGTTAGTCTTCCTTCCACATTCCACAAGGTCATAACCATGGCCTTCCATGGTGAAACCCCACCTAGAACCCATAAACACCTCATCTCCATGTTCTTTTGTTAGGGTTTTTCACCTCTAAAGTGGAGAAGGTACTTCTTGCTCAAGATAAGATCTTTGTTGGACAAACCAACCTCTCTAAGCTTGGGAACCTTACTTATTGGATCTGTCCACCTTCCCTATAGGTCTTTGAAGGCCTAAGCTTGGATCTAGGACTGACTTGGACTATTTAGACTCTGAAGTTGAGGTATGATGTATCCCCTATTCTTCTATGTCGAGCAATTCACCTATGCTTATTCATTCTCTTTGTCCTAAGGTCATTAGCCTATACACAATGTCTTTTCTTTTGAAAATCATGGTTCATGTGAACTACCTTATTTGATATTGATCATGTGATCATGGATATTCTTTTGAACTCTGATCTTATGCTTCATTCATGATGGAACTCTAAAATATGACTTGTGATGTCTTTTTCCCACTTATGAGTTTGATGTATATGTTGATCACTTATGTGGTGACTAGTTTATATATTCTAACTATACTTTCTACTTTCCTCTACATTTAAAATGCTATGTGATTCAGTAGCACTAGAGTAGTGTAATTGCATTGGTTTTTACGGAAGATGTGTTATTTCCTGCCGAGCAGATGTGATATTTCCTACTCTTTTGGGATGGAAAGGAACCTCATACCCAGGGCAAGATGTGTGATTCTTGGCTCATTTTTTATATATTTGGGAGATTGGTAGTATTCATTTCTCTATCAGGTTTAAAGTTTATGAAACTTGGTTGCCTTTGTGTTTATATTTTTCTAGGGCTATGTTTATCTCACATTCATGCATGTTGATGATATGGGGTGTGTGCCCTAATTCTTTACATGTGGTTGTGTGACACAATCTTTATGTTTTATTAATGACAAGTATTCTTTTGTTATCATATGATTTAAATTCCTTTTCTCTTGATACCCATTTGGGTGGTCCTTATCCTTTCTATGGGAAGCCTTTTATATTTGATGTCTTTTATTCCATATATTGCTCAATTTAGTATGCACATACCAATCTTTGATGATGTCATCTATTTTCTCTTCTTGTCGGGGTATGCTTCCAATACTAGGTGAAGGACTTGGATGATAAGCCATGAAGTTTTGGACTAGCTTAAGGAGTTAAAGCTTGGAGACAAATTTGTTATGGTTTATATTTCCCTCTACTTAGATCCTTATGATGTATCATACATGTAAACCCATATCAGAGCCCATGGTATTCGGAATCTGACTATTTCAATTTTGTCTCCCTAGTGAGAATCCTTGCCTTGCCTTTAAGTGACATATTTGCCCTAGAGCTGATCAATAGATGATGAAGGGATGATTTAGGATCATATAGTTTCACATTAGAATAATGATGAATAGATCCTTAAAATACTTACAACTAAAAGATGCATAGGAAACCATATTAACTTGAGGTTGTTTAGTTTGGCCTTTAGGTAGCTACTAAGACATGAAGTTGAAAGCAAAGGTGTCTAGAAAGGATTAGGGTTTGGGGGTCAACAAGATTTTCCTCCGCACCACTAGCTTGGTTTATGAGGACTCCAGAATCCATATGATATCGGCCTGGCCTGAGCTGATATGAATTGTCTGATAATAGCATGCTTTTAGGCAATAGTAGCCTTAGATATCTATATGATTTATCTTTAGGGACCCTAATATCTTGAACTAGTCTCCTAGGTGTAAAGACTTGTTTGAGGATGGACAAGAGCAAGTTAACACATAGTTCATAGTTAGTCTTTGCAAGTTATGTTTTTTTTGCATGATGCTTATGTAGTTGGATGTAAGGAAGTGTAGTTGATCCTTTTGTAACTAAAGAATAGTTTTGACTTAATAATATGAATCCTTTAAGGGGTGGTGAATAAGTTGTTTTCTTATATGTGGATGTTTTGATTTCAAGGACGAAATCACTTTAAGGGGTGGTGTATTGTAACATACTAGATCTGGGACCCTACCCTAGAAGTTGACATTTTGGACTACGCCAAGTTTTTATAATTCTTAGTATGAAGTTGTTGTCTATTGTGTCATGGGAGTGATCATGAGAGTACTATTGTCGTGAATTTTTTCTATAGCATAGTCTGTTTAAGACATAAATATGTTATTTTAGTATGCCTTCTGTTATCTACTGCAATTATTCATGATTTATCAAATTGATGCCAATAAATGCATATGATAAGATTTTAGAGTTTTACTTGATCTATCATATTCTATTATGATGTGTTTAAACATGGGTAAGATGTTTCTTTTTAATAAAATAATTTGAGCACATATTAAGATATAGAAGTATACAACACACAATCATTTGTTGAAGTACGGGATAAGAAAAGAAAATAAACCTAGGTAGAAGAGGTACCTAGTCAAAGTACTAAAGGTCTATGGTGTGGTCCTAGATCAACGGAATGGTGTGAGATCCCTTAAAAACAACCCACAAAAAATGAAATAGGTAAACATATGAAAGAACTCTAACAAGAAAATGTTCCAAATGGCAGTGATATCATGAAGATTGCACTAAAAAAGAGTTTTGCAGCAACACATTCCCTTGTTGGTCTCCTTGTCCAGGGTCTTAATCAAAGACTTAAAGGAGAGGGCTTCATTTATAGTAGATACCCCATCCTCACCCTAAATTTGAATGCTTTAGGTCCTTTGGATTTGCATTTCTAGGTCAAATTGATACATATGAAAAAGGAAGACTAGGGGAATAAAAGGAAAAGAACAACGCCACATATCAGATTAATATTTCTTATGTGATTATTGTAGAAACAATTATTCCTTTCACAACAGATAATTCAAATAAGATATGCATCCAAAATTAATTTTTTACAACTAAGTCAGATGTTAAATGGTGCAGGATTTGAATAGCACAACATAAGTGTGAGTGAAGGAAATCAAAGAAATTATGCTCTGATAAGGTATGAGAGAATTCATTCCATATATCCATTTCCATCAAAATAATGAAACAAAACATAAACAATGACCCTTAAATTAGGAAGACTAAGGAACAAATGAAAGTTCCATGAGCATCTCTTGAGTTTTAGTAAGTGCCAAAAACAATTTTGTATGAATAATTTAGCAAATGTAAATAGTAAATTTTTATGGGATTTGATCATACATATCTTCTCTTTAAAAGGAATATCAAACTAGGGTGTATAAAGAAAGAACAAACATTAGATATGTTAAATTATTTCCCCCATTTGCATAGAAAGTTAGTGATAATGTTATTAAGGGTGTCATATGAAAGCCTAACTGACTCATTTTTGTGAGAACATTATTGGTTTTAAGATGCTTCAGTTTGTTAGATATAGAGGAAGTTATGAGTTTCAAGGCTAGATAGATGTCAATGAAATTTAGAGAATCTATTGCATCCCAATTTCAAGGCTTTATCTTGTGTCTTACTGTACTTCAATCACATATATACATGTTAAATTACGCATTATTTCCCTCAATATGCATATTTTTGTCAAATACATTTATGGATGTTCTATATATGTTTTTTAGGTAATTGGATCATGCTTGGATGGATTGGAGAGAAGAAGGTTGATCCTAGGGTTCCTACACTATTGGAGGGGTCCAAGGAAGGTCTAAGAGCTTTCCCAACCTACCCCAGTGGACAATACTCAAGTGAAGCAAAGACAACCATTGAAACCCAAACTTGAAGAGAAAAGTGCAGCTGGAGACCCAACACGGCCGTGGTGCCAAGGAATGGATATGTTGTTCAATTTGAAAATCATATAGAAGGTCCAGTTAAAAGTTGAAGAAAGAGCACATTAGAACGACTATGCTGGAAAACACAACTGTGTTATGGAGGACTCAGAACGGTTGTGCTACCCAGCACGGTTGTGGTTCCACACCTCAGCATGCCCATTCTGGAAAGAATGGCTAGCTCATTTCCAACCCACTATGGTCGTGTCATTCACCATAGTCATGCATCCAGTGACCCACCACAGCCATGGTGATCACCATGGTCATGCCACCATAAATTCAAAACCCCAAAATAACCTAAATTTTTCACCATTTTTCACCTCAATCTTTCTACTCCACCACAACCATTCTATTCACTACCCACCACGGCCGTGCTGCCCAGCATGGTCATGGTACTTGAAAACCTATCCAATTTTCTGCACTACATTACCCATTCTAACCCCACTTGACCTAGCATTCGCCCACCATCTATATATGCATGGGTGACAGCTAGAGCTCAAGTTTAGCTACCTTATACCACCTCTTAGCTCTCCAATTTTTCCCTCAGTCATTCCACCTCATTTTCATCTCCATTCCACTTCATTTCACCATTTCCACCACCAAAATCCGAGTTTGTAGGGTTTTGACCACTTCCCACCATCATGCCATGCCATTCAACATTGGAGGAGGAAGGAGCATGGTGTTGCATCTACTAAAGAGGGAGATTTCTTCATCTACATTGAGTTGCATGGCTACTTATACCTCTTTCTTCTCTATTTTTGTAGTTTCTTGTTCTGTGAGTAGCTATGCCCCTTAGGTGGAATGTTTGGGGTCCAAAATGTTACTTTGATACCATGTTGAGGTAAGTAATATGTAAACATTGTAATTTCATTTGCTAATGATTGTGTTATATTTCTATCTCATTTCCCATAAATTTCTTTTAGGTTTGTGCTTGACATCACGTAAGATTCTAGAAAAATTGCTTATGTGTGGTTCTTTTTAAGAATTAATCCTAGGTCCAATTAATGGATCCCTAGTTAGATATTCACCTTCCTACATCATAATCAATGCTCCTACACCTAACTGAGAGATCTAAGTAGCTAGTATAGATGCATTTAGCGTAATTAGCTAGGAGCCTTCTTAAGGTAAGAATGTAGGTGATGTGAGGTCTACATCTCACTTCCACCTTCCATTACTACCCTCAGTCTCTAATTATCCTAAGAGTTCCTTGTCTAGAAACCTACGCTTGATTAGATCCTAATTGAATTACACCTAAAATGTGTCACACCGATCACACTAAAGTGATATTACTCAAGCAATAGCATGGAATTAACACTAAGCATCCAGATTATCAGAATACACAGAAAATTAAAACTGATTACTTATATATTCACAATCGAAAACATATTACATTGAAGTCCACAAAAAGTGCCACATGTATCACATGTCATACCATAAAGGTATTTACATCACTATATAGTGGCCACCCTACCACAAATCTATTACAAAGATAACATGTTCTTATATATATATATATATATATATATATATATATATATATATATATATATATATATATATATATATATAAGCCATATATGTACAACCATGGCATACTGCCAAGAACCTCATATCAATGTACAACATCTATAAAACACCCCCAAGGACCTAAGAGTATAGGGACGACACATAGGACTCTACTACAAAACACTAGCAGCATATCTAATGTTCAACAACTACTGTTATCCTTGCTGCTCTTCCTCAATTGCACAATCTCTATCGCATCGTGCATGACCACCTAAAAGATGTGGAAACCTATGGGGAGAGATTAACAACCCGGTGAGAGATATGATTATCCATCTACAACTATTATCATCACAGATGGATTATATAGCAGGGAGATAATACTACTAATAGAATTAATAGTTTTAGTTAAGTGAATAATTTAAACTAGTAATACAATTTAGGAAGATTAAGCAGCTACAGTTGATCAGTAAAACATCATATACTTTTAGAAGGAATATGAAGAACATGTATAAAAGATAACAACTAAGCAGTATAAGAAAAAAGGCAAGGGGTCATCCAATTTGAATTGTATTGAACCCTAAGAAGATATACTACATGGCTAAGTCGTACCACCCAAATCCAACTAACCACTGCTAAGTCCAAATAACTTCCATACAAGATATATGGAAGAGTCGAACTCCATGATCTCACCCACAACTCCCGGTCATTATGAGAGACAATACATAGACATAACAATCAACTGTCAACTACGACATATAGTCAAGAGAAAATAACTAGCCCACTTTGGTACAAGTCATGATGCTAGAAATAGGTCATCCATGCCCGTTCTATCTGAGGCATCCCACAGTTGCAGTCACTGCTACCTTTTACATATCACAAAATCTGAGGCATGACTATAATTGTCACAGAACTGTTTGTTACCCTAGGTCCACACTCCTAATGTCTACATAGCCAAAGGTGAGTGGACTTGGGAGTCCGTCTATAGAATGGCACATAGTCTCACACATGCAATATATATGAAAAAGTAATAACAACAAGATATAACAAGATACTAAAAGGGAATAGAGAAGCATGTACCCATTTCTATATCAAGTGCCCCATTGGTGTTTCATTTCACATCTCAGAGTCTTAAGCATAGAAAATCTTCATTTGGGAACAACAAATATGATAAACAAAACATATTAATGCTAAAGCATTAAGTACTCTATGAAAATTATGTAACCACCTTTTAAGATTAGTATAAAAGTTGGTTGGCTAGAAACATCATATTAAAGAAGAAGAATAAACCATACGAGAACAATTAACGATGTTGTGTTATAAAAAGAATGTTTTAAGTGTGATTCCATTATACTTAACAACATATTATGGCCATTGACCAACTTCCTATTGGAAGGATCCATAAGGGTGCCCAAGATTAGCCAACCCTTTTTATCGACATGGTCTGCATTATCTTGACATCTCAAGTAAGACACCTGAAATTGTGCCCTTACCCCGAGAATACAAGAAGGTACACAAGGTTTGTATAATGGAAAAGATCAATTATGTTCGAGATTTGTTCAACGTATATTGAGAAAAATGAACATACTAGTCATAGGAACAAGTATCTCAAACAAGTAATTAACAAGCCAAGCATTCATTTGATCGTATATACAAACAAGTCAATACCATAGTAGGGTCAAGAGAGTATGCATACCTTGTGAATAGAATACAAGATGCGATAAGATCTCTAGAGATGGTCCAGTCTAAGTGGACCTAAGATACACAAGATACAAGATAGAGTTTTAGATTACTAGGTTTTGATAATATAATCATCATATGAGTCATGTAGAGGTTCCCCTAGTCCAAGGTTTGAAGTAGTTCAAACATAAATTCCAAACTTCCAAGCATGCATGTCATTATTCAGCGTAGTTAAGTGATCAGCATTAGGGTCTAGGTCAAGGAGAACCATCAACATTATAAGTAATGAAAGATAAAGGTAAGGTTTGATTTAGCAATAGAGGTAGCATGTCATATAGATTACCTCATGGTCTATTCATACAAGCTCATAGTTAGGCACATTACATTCATTCATGCAAGATTAGATCTCACTCTAACCATATGCATATTAAGGTCCCATTTAATGTCATATTTAAGTCACTTAGTCAGAAATAGGAAACAAGAGTATTCCATAAGAAATTTTGGAGTTACAACACATGTAATGTTCCTGATTTAGGAGTTCACATGATCAACATAGACATAAGGACCCATGTGTGAGTTAGATTCAAGATTCAACACGAATGTAACCATATGAGGCATGTTTCAAGGTTCAAGGTCATTATTAAGTAAAAATAGATTGCTAACATGCGCAACTTTGAATCTTAGTAAAATATACATAAGATATTACTGATTTGGATCAAGCATAAGGATTTTGGGCACATAAAATCAAGGTTAGACATTAAAGAAGTAATACTTGGCATAACATCCCATTTTAGGTCATATATAAAAAACATTAGAACATTTAAGATTCTAAATATAGGAAAATTTCAAATCATAGAATTAGAAATTTCTCAAGTTACTAATATAAAGCTAACATCAAGTTTTGGGGCATAAAGAAGCATGCTTTTATTTGAGAAAAACATATCACTAGAATTAAAGCCCATAACAAAGGTCACCCTTACATATGTCAGGGAAATCATCAAAGAAGACTGAGCTGACAACTCTGCCTAAGCCCATCTTAGCCAGGTTGTGTGTTGTTTTGTTGGCCTATCTTCTCACATAACCAAAACCAGACTTAATAAAACAAGCATTCGATCTTCTGATGTTCATCACAACACCCAGTCGAAGCTTCTATTCACAGAATGAATCACAGTAGTTGAGTCAGACTCAAACTCCACATCAAGGATGATCATATCACAAGCCAGTTCCACGCCCATTAGAAGAGCAGCAACTTCAGTAGAGAAAACCGACCAATCTGCTTTAAACGTCTTTGCCTGGGCCGCAATTATTTTCCCTCTATGGTCCCTGATAACAACAGCCAGGCTGATAATGCCACCTTGAATGAATGTTGTGTCAGTATTTACTTTGTATCTCCCAGAAAATGGGGGATGCCAGATAGTAATCTTACTTTTGGGTCTTACTATTTGTGGGGTGTAACGACCCGCACTTTTGAGTGTCTAAAAGACCTTAAAGTCGCAGATCATTAATCTTAACTTCCAGGATCAGATTCATGAAATAATACAAAATAGTAAACAATTTCCATTAATGATCAAATATTTACATGTTTAGATAAAAATCTCCTCTAAGGAGTTACATAACTTTTAAATAGAATTAACTTTTACATATGTGAAGATATACCATTAAGACTAAACCTTCATGATTAAATTGTAGTGTCTTCATCATCTGTAATTGTACCCTCATGTCTACGAATCAAGTATATCTGATACCTAAAACGCCGACAAACAAATACGCGATCAGTATATTTCTATACTGGAACGTGGGTTCAAACAATAATCACAAGTAATATATGAGAAAACATATTTATCTTGCACATAAGAAAATAAACTTGTTTTTCATATTCTAACCCATATCTGGTCAACCACCTCAGGTGTAACCACTGTCCCTCCAGGGCTCGTGTGCATTACCCTTAAGATCAGTCTAACCCAGGGTTCAGAATGTTATTATTTACTTTACATGATACTCATATGAACTTTATAGTTTTCAAGAACTAAATAAACAAGCAAGCAGTTTATTTGTCATTCAATCTCATCAAGAAACATCGGCAATCTCGGAATTCGATACATGTATTCATAAGCGTAACCACGTACCTTATGCCATCGCAGAAACCATGTAGAAACTAATATGTACTTTACGATCGCATCCAAACATCCAATCAAAAAATCATGTAATCTGAAATATACATACTACATATGTGTCACAATATATTCACATTACATTAATCAGATCTAGGTTCGCTCCTAAACTAGGGTTTAGGGCTATATCATGTTTGGACTAGGGATTAGGGCTACAAACCCTAGTTCCATCATATTAAGGTTTCTATAATTACAACTTCAGTTATACATATTAGGTGAAACCCTAATCACCCACTTAAGCATGTTAAATTACTCGTGACACCTAAGTCACATTACTAGCATTAAGATTATATCACGATGTCAACATTGGTTTCAAAACAATAAATTGGCATATGTAAGATTACTAATCTAGAAACATCATTATTCCTCATTGTCAAAGATTTCTTCATTATGCAGGTCTAGATTAGGTATTATCCTATCATGAATGAATCTATCAGATTAAGGCAAATCTAAGTTTCCTTTATACTAATCACATTAACACATGCATAGTATATACTTTTGGAACAGGAAGCATGATCAGGTTCTGATAACATTTTATTTAGATTCCTCTCATTCTCCTGATCAATTTGATATATAGTATCGCTGTATTCTGAGCTACCATTAATTAATTATAAATATTCCAAATTATTGCTAAACTAGCCAATCAGGGGTCGCCACGTCAGCATTAAAAAGGCTTACCAGAATTACTTGATAAAGGGGGGGAAAAGACTCCTACTACCCTTGGGTCTTGAACACACAGGCTGGGGCAGAAGAGTCTTTTGACTCTTTTCTCTTCTTCCTCCTCGTGCAGAGCTTCTCCTGCCCGACGGCGCGGCTCTGGTCGTTCGTCTTCACGCGAGGGGACTTGTCCAGCACGACGCAGGGCGTAATGGCCCGACGCCCACCAGTTGGGCTGCGGTGTTGCAACCACCGCCACCGCTGCTGAAGCAGGTCAAGGATCGCCAAAGGGCGACCTACCTTTGCATGCCACCTCTCCCTTGCGCTGGTTCTCCGTCCACGTCACGCCTACCTCAACAATCCCGACGCCCGTCTCCGAGCGCACGTTGCGCATGCCAGCACTGGCGGAGGTGCCTGGCGGTGCCCTTCCTTTCTCGCACATCTGGCTCCTACTACATGCTAACTGCCCGCAAGTACAACAACCAGTCCAGGGCTCATATCCGACCCTCGTCTCCGTGAGTGACCTCTGCACGATCGCAGACCTCCGGCTCCGACACCCTCTTGATCAAGGATCCCAGTTTCTAGCCCTCCCGGGGTCCTCTTCCTTCGACAGAACACCTACTGCGGCCTGACTCCACCCACACACCCCTACGACGCCCCGACAGGGTGCCTCCGCTGGCCAGGACGCAGGGCACCACCACCCTAGCAGTGCCACAAGACTGACCACGTCTCTCCCTCTTCACCTCCTCTCCGGTACAGTCTCCCAACTCTTTGTCACCACCTGCAAATGTTACTTCTCTCCATCGTAGGGGCTTGCGGCTCCTATCCTCAGCCTAGAGCACCTGCTTGGCCTCCGGTTGTTTACAGAAGAGGAAGAGAAGTAGGCAAGGAGTTCCTGCTTGGTGTAGGGAGGCTGTTGATCAGAGGTTCATCAGAACGTAGCATGCTCGTCGTCCTTCTTGCGGACCATGCATTTGCCCTAGGCAAACCCTATGTTAGAACCAAGAAGACAACGGAAGAGAGGAACATGGGGCGGGTTGTATGTCGTGTGTGAGAGAAAAGTGGTTGGGTTGGGTTGTGTGTGGGACTTCTTACCCATGTATATATATATATATATATATATATATATATATATATATATATATATATATATATATATATATATATATATATACACAAAGTCTCCCGATTATACAAAAGAAACCTCCCTTTTCCTTTTCTCGTATTCCTTGGCATTCAAGGAACATGCCAAAGTGGCAAGAGGCACGGTAGCATATGGAAACACTTTCTAAAAGTAGTCATCTCATCCCATAATGTCTTGTTAATTCCTTTTTGCTTTTTCTTTTTCTCCATATTCTATTAACAAAGTAAATCGGTTGATTATTATGGGAGATGGCCACCACATGATGTCCACAAGACACTATTTCTACTTTTCTCTTATTACACGTCAATATCAGGGTTCATTGGTTACCTTTTATATATCAAACTTCTCCTTTTCGTTAAACCATGTTTCCTATTTCTTTTAGGAAACTTACATATTGTTTATTTATTTGGCTTCCAAGAAAAGGTGGATAATCTTTTAATTAATTATCCAAGCTACATATTATCTTCGATTATCTTAGAAATCCTTTCATTATCTTAACTTGTAATTATCCTTCAACATACCAAAAAGGCAACCCAAGGTAACACTATTTGGTGTCCCAACCATTGTGTTTCCACTAATGGAAAGATAAGTATTCTTTTAATTATCTAACACATTATTAACTTTATTCGCCTTTGGAAAACATTTATCAATATCAAAAGTCATTACTATTTATTAATGCATGGATTCCATTTATCTATTTGTCTTGTGCCAACAACACTTGTGCGACAAAGACAATTAACATTACTATTCCACCAATAAAAATTATTGAGGAATTATCAATTCATTCATCATATTTTATAGTTTCATTTTACCAAAATTTGAGGATATTACATGGGGGGTGCCAAAGCAAGGGCTATTACCATGGTTGCTCGCCCAATGCATCAGACCGCTTATCATTAGGTAAGGATTGGTATTCTCCTGATCAAACAGAAAAATATTTCTACACCTCCACGATGCCAGACATAAAGTGCAGAATGACAGAAAATCACCTTTTGACTCATGCTCTTTGACCTGCAATAGATGATGCAGGATGTTTGTGTTGGTGGTATCCACCATGGCTTTAATTTGTGGGTGGGACTGCCATACAATAACGGTGTTACTGCAGTTGAACAAAGCATGGTTGATGTCCTCCGGATCCCTTTGATAAATAATGCATTAGGCATCTTCAGTTATGTGTCTCTGAGATAGAGTCTCTTTTGTGGGAAAAATATTCAAACACGTCCTCCAAAGAAAATTCTTTAGCTTAGGAGGGGCATCCAACTTCCAGAAATCCTTCAAGGGTGAAAAGAACAGTTGCCTGTTCCCACACCAAGACTCTGCATGACCATTGATCCTTAACCAATATGTTGATCTATCAGAATAACCACCATCTTGTAACGGTACAAATAGACCTCAGATTTGCTATCGATATCCAGTGGTAGGCTCCTTATCATTGCTATATCATCTGCATGAAGCAACTCCTCAATGAGTTCCCAATGCCAATGTCCAGTCTCTTCATTTATAATATCTAAGACTCTCCAGTCATTCACATCGTCATGCGTCATCAACCCCTCGGGTATTGAGCACTTGCCTTTGGTATTAGGAAGCCAGTCGTCCAGCCACATGTTCACAATGTGTCCATTACCCACTGTCCTTCTGAGACCTTCCAAAAGGAGAGATTTAGATCCCCAAAGACTTCTCCAAGAAAAATTGGGATCAAAACCTCTGTAGGAATTCAACACATCACACTTTTTAAAATATTTCTATTTGAGGACCTTACTGACCATGGCAGAGAGTTTAGAGTGCAGCCTCCACAACTGCTTGGCCAAAAGAGCCGATTTGAATAAACCCATATTTCTGAAGCCCATTCCCCCATCATGTTTGGATTTGCACATTTTTTCCCATGACCTCCAGTGGATTTTCATCTGGTTATTGGAGCTCCCCCACCAAAAATTGGCCATCAGTTTGTTTATATCAGTTATTGTTCCTTCCGATATTTTCATCATCCCCATTACATACGTGGGTATAGATTGAATAATAGATTTGATTAGAACTTCTTTACCAACCTATCTTAGATACTTTTCTTTCCATCCTTTCACCTTGTTCCATATCCTATCTTTAAGACTCATGAAGATGGCTTTCTTTGATCTTCCCACCACCATTGGTAAGCCCAAATACTTGTCATGCTTCTCGACCCTGCTCATTTGTAGTTTGTTTGTGATAGGGTTGCTCATCACAGTGGTCACATTTTCACTAAAGATGATCTCTGTCTTGTCGTAGTTAATTTTTTGTTCAGAGGCACTCTCGTAGCAGATGACAACCTCATCTATCTTGGTAGCCTCCTACATAGTTGCTCTAGCAAAACGGACAATATCGTCCATGAAGAACAAATGAGATATAGGTATACCATCCCTACAGTTCTTGATCCCATGGATGTTGCCATTCTCCACATCCCTGTTGATCATGCTCGAGAACACATCAGCATAAAGGATAAACAAATAAGGTGATATAGGGTCACATTGTCTGATTCCCCTTTGTGGTTGAAGAAAACCATGTTTCCTACCATTCACAATGAAAGAGAAAGAGGTTGTTTTGAAGCACTCACCCACTTTTCTACACCATCTCTCCCCCAAACTGAGATTTGAGAGCACCTTGTCGATGAAGTTCCATTCAAGCCTATCATAGGCCTTTCTCATATCGGGCTTGATTCCCATATAAGCTTTCTCATAATGAAGCAAGCTCAAGCATTTAAATCCATAGAAAACTTCAAAAAGACAGAAAACATGTAAATTTGGGATATGATAAGAACTCAGATAGGAATTAGGTTCTACAAATATTTTTATTGGAAAAATCATGTACTTTGATGAAGAACCATATATTACATGTCAAGAAAGGACCAAGGAGTTGTGAGATATAATTTTTGGAAGTTTTACTTTTATGGGGTTGATCTAGGCCCTTGGATTTCAATCCAACAGCCATTAGAAAGGCTCATGGGCAGCTTTTGGCCTTAACTGGCTTCCGGCTCATGGCCTTGCAAGGCCCACCATGCCTGGCCCATCAAGGCTCTGCTTGCCACCTCTCCCAAATGCCTGTCGCCACTGGCTACTGCTCTGTGGGTTTCCGTCCAATGCTACCCGCCCCTACTGACAGCTGGCCACCGCTCTCCAGACATGCCCTCGTTGCACGCATAGAAGTGTGGGAGCTGTGACTACGGCTCTAATTCGGTCGGTTGAGGAGGTGCCTACAACCCAAAAAGGTTCCTTGCACTACCGCCAAGCTACTATGAAGCCGCCCATGTGAGAAGATTTTCTTGTTGGTATATGTAGATGAAGAACCCATGTTAGGGTTATGGGGGTGGCGAGGAGGTCGCCAGAGATAGAGGTAGAAGATGAAGGTGTTGTGGGAGCTATCGAGCACGAAAAATGCACAAAAATGTGAGAAAAAGAAAGTGTAGTGGCGGAGCTTTTGCTCCAGCCACCTACTCCCATCCATGGGAGCATGTAGGGATGATGGTCCCATGTCCATCAGATCTGGTTTGCATCCATACCTACACAATCTAAGGGTTGTGGTTGGCTGAGGTAAGCAAGGGAGATTGATAACATGTGAAATCTTTGGATATAAAAGTAAACATTTTGATTGGATGAGAGCAACTTTCTCGGATTGATGACGTTTCATATTAATAAATCAAAATCAAGGTTTTAAATTCTCTTTCTTGAGAAAACTTGTAAAAATCGTATCTCTCAAACCGTAGATCTGATTTACATGAAATTTTCACCATTGGTTCACAAATTTCCTCTACTTTGTTTATGTACAAAGTTTGGATCCATAATTATAATGTTGAGGGAATTAAATTTGGGAAATACACTTTAAAGTGTAATTATGCACTCAACTTACTAAAATAAGCATATTGTGACATTTATCCCATTTTGTTTAATAAAATGAGTATAAAGTGATTCTAGGTCATATAATTGGTGTGAGGGAGGTTGTGAAATGTAGTAGAGTGGAATAGTTCAAGATGTGCATTAATAAAATGAGAGTGGAAATCCAGGTTATCATAATAGCCATCATCCATAACACGAAATTGTGGATACAACATTATATCCTCAACTTACAACCCCGCATAATCAATAATATGCTCCCTGAGTTTCCCATAGGAATTACTCATTTCACCATCCAGCAAATTCTGACACTAGAATGGATCTATGGTATAGGGAAACTACATGATTAGGGTTTCACTTGATTAATTATACCAAGTGCATGTCTTTTAGTGCATCGATCAAGTTGCAATGTACAAACCCTAAACAAATTCTACAAAGATAATGGTATATTAAAACTCCAGAAGACATAAAATGTATTAATGTAAAATTGTTCTCATCACAACCAAGTATTATTTCACTATTATTCACAAAGTATTAATCATCTCTTCACTAGGGAATAGAAATCCCTCATCACATCACCGAGGGATATCACCTCAAATTTAGGCACTAGCCTCTGCCAAGGTCACCAGACCTAAATACATCATCATTATCTCATTATCATATAATAATACCTCATAAAGGCTCGTAATCATCACCCTGTGTCATACATAAACTATCATAGCAATCACAAGCTATGATGTTTATTCAACCTACAACATTAGGGCTACACAATTGGAGAGAGAAAATACTTTATTACATGCTAGTCATTCAAGCAAGCTAGGTAATTACATCACATACCCAAATTAGGGTTAGGGTTTCCATCACAAAATTCAACATAAAACCCTAGGTACATCACTTTCCACATCCTCAAAACATATTAGGGTTAAGCATTATTATTATGATCAACCAATCTTTTCAAACAACATGTATTGACCATATAAGATGTAACACCTATATCGACCCCTTAGGCATTAGTTTCCCTAGAAAACACTAGGGTTAGGTCATAAGTAGTGATCAAACAAGTATCAAGGTGTAGCGACCAAACATGTATCAAGGTGTACAAACCAAACATGTATTAAGGTGTACTGACCAAACCATATACATCATCAGATGCAATGACCATCACACACTCACACATGTGTAGCGACCATAGGGTATACCATGGGTGTCGACCACAAAACAACATCATGTGTAGCGAGCACAACTTAAAACATGTGTTGCTACCTCACAAGGAACCACATGTAGTGACCATCACACACTCAAACATGTGTAGCGATCACCAGGGTTACACCATTTGTGTCAAACACAACAAACATCATTTGTAGCGACCAAAGCTCAAAACGTGTGTTGCAACCTCACAAGGAACCATGTGTAGTGACCAAAACATCCACATTACATGTTGTGACTAAAACACATGCAAAACATAGCAACAATCCTACATAACATACATAGCTACCACTACCCTTATAAACTAGAGACCATCCATCAAGCATGGTCATTTAGATTGAAACAAGAGAACCATCTTAAGCATAGAGATGAAAATAGGTTAGAGTTAGGGTTTGTTGCTACCAACCCATACTAATCTAGCAATCTTAACAAGAGCTTACGAAGTGTAGTGACCTCAAGCCGAAAAGAAAATTGTTGCCACCACGGCATTAAGACCATAATGACCAAAGACTCTAAAATGGGTTGCTCAACACCAAAAGTCAAAAGGTCCAAGAGATAAACTGCATCAACATAACACAAAACATGTGATGTGACCATCCATCAAGCATGGTCATTTAGATTGAAACAAGATAACAATCTTAAGCATTGAGACAAAAATAGGTTAGGGTTAGGGTTTTTTGCGACCAACCCATCCTAATATAGCAAGATCAACAAGAGCTTATGAAGTGTAGTGACCTCATGGCCAAAAGATAATTGCCGCCACGATAGCACTAAGACCATAATGACCGAAGACTATAAAATAGGTTGCTCAATCACCAAAATCCTAAAATAGCCACCACAATGATCAACATTGGGACCATGGAAAGAAAGAGAAACCAAACATTTTAGCACATGAAATCAAGGAATGAACCACCATCTAACAAGATGATTGAACCAAAACATGGAGGTAAAACCAAAATTTAAGATATATGAAAGAATCATCAACTCCATCATCACTTAGGTTTCAGGTGCTAGAATTAGGATTAAGAGAAAGAGTAATCTATACAAGAATACTTCATAATCTTAAACCCTAAACCAAGATAGCATCATATAACATCTTATGATCACATTTTAGATGTAGAACAATAACATGCAAGAAAGATAAAAGTGCAACAATAGAAGAGGGAAAAGTAAATTACCCTCCATGAGGTGCAAATTAACTCCAAAGCCACGAGCTCCAAGATAGAGAAGGAAATGCCAAGCTTGGATTAACTCCTTGTTGAAGCAAGATCACCTCAACATAAGAAGAACACACGAAGGTCAAAGGATGTTCAAAGAGAAGAGGTAAAAACCCTAGGATGAAAAAGAAAGAAGGAATAGGAGAGCTTCATCTCAATCTAGTACTACCATGTTCAAACCATAGTCTCTACCTATATGGAGAGAAGTTCCTCAAGATATCCACCATGGAGAACAATGGTCTAATGACCGAGAGAAGAAAAGGAGAGGGTAGGGTTCAAGAAAATGATATCAAAGAGAGATAAACTAATTACCAAGATCAAAGATCACGAAGAACCACCACAAGGGAGATGTTCAAGCCCTAGATAACCACATCCAAGGAGAAAATAGCCACCTTCTCCAAGATTAGCACCTCCATTTGCACCACCAAGATCAAGATATTAGAGCCTCTAAGGAGACATGTTCCTCAAAACCACGACCATGCAAGTACTATAGTAATGCATGTATCAATGATGGTAAAAACAAGGCTTGGTAGAAACCACTAGGTCTACTACCACCTTCAGTCGAAACAAAACCAAGGGGATCACCATGTAAGAATTGCAACACTATGCCAACCAAGGCAACAGTCACTACAACTAAGGCATAACTCAAAACCTATTTGACCAAGATCAAGATCAAGGTGTATGGGTCACTGCAAAACATAGCTAAAAGCATATCAGTCACATCACTTACCAAAACACAAAGAACATAGGTCACTACAAAGGTCACACCAACATGGTCAACACTAACAACTAAAGCATCCAAGCAAACCATGCAAACCCTATCATAGACTCACGATGCCACCTCATCAACCAGAGCCCAACAAAGCACCACAAAGCATCATTCTTTCTCACATGATACCAAAACACAAGAGGCACAACCAACATGTGACAAGATGCAAGGTAAACCCTCAACATGGGTAAATTGCAAATTGGTCCAAAAAAAGCATACATATAGCATAACAATATAAAACATTAACCAAACTGGACCAAACTAAAAAACATAATCGTGTCACATGTTATTAAGGTGCATAAAATGATTAGATTAAGGTTTAAGAATCTTATTAATCCAAATAAGAAAGATCAAGCGCTAATCTTGGTCAAGGGTCTTACATAAACCCTAATCCAAGTGAGCCTCACAAGGGTGGGTAGGAGGTAATAGGGACTAGTTCCCCGATACATGCTTCCCCTATCCATGGATAATTAGTAGTTTGGGGTAATCCATTATCATCTATCTTGTTGTTTGATTTGGTAATCTAAATGAAAGAATAATTTTTACATGTTATCACCCCAATCCAATTGACAACTGCACTCCCCCTAACAACCCACACTTCTCTTAGTTGAATTAAAACCCTAATCACATTCTTTCTTAGCTGGTCTTTACTTGTTTTTCTCTTTACTTCCTTATTTAGTTCATTGCCTTGTTCTTTCTAGTTTTGATCTATATTTGCCCTTTGATCTTAATTGTTAGCTTAGTGTTGCGTAGATATCTTCTTGCTTGTATTAGTGTAGTTTTCTCCCTTTCTTGCTTCGCTTGTCATTTCTTGTTCTTTAGAACTAATTGTCTAGGGTTAACTTATATTTGATTGTTGTTCTTCTTTAATTGCTTTCTTGATCAACTTTAATTTAAAATCAAAATCAAGTTTAACCCTTCAACCCTCGACTCTGTAGTAGGAACCTAGCCAAAACTTACCTAGCTCTAGTTCCTCCTTTCCCCTATGAATCAACTATATTCTTGCTTCTTGCGTATACTATAACATGACCTTGTGCACTTGTGGGTTAGTGTGTTAGTCTAAGTGGGTGTGTTAGTTTAGGCCCCTTATAAATTTGAAAGATCCCAAGTGTGTTTGAGCCTTTGAGGCATGAATCTAATCAAGATTCAATTGATTTAGGTGTGTAAACTCAAGGGCGAGGAAAGACGCATCAGTAGCCAAACATGTAAATTAGGAAACAAACATGTGCATGATTCATATTGTGGTAGGGATATGATCAAAATTGAATTTTAGGAAAAAAATTGAAGGAGTGATGATGAAATTTTTGACATTGAAGAAAACTTTTTTTTGATATTTCCCAAGTAGTTAGAACATGTTTAAAATTATATGGTTACCAAAATATTTATACAATAGTGAGTAATATAGGAGTAAGATAAAGATCTATGCCGCTCCAACCACCCAAATTGTGAGGTTTACATAGGTTTCCCAATTAATAAGTTGGACATGTATTTCACCATCCTCATCTCCCCAGATAATTTGTCTCTTAAGATAGTCGATTTATTTGAGTACTAAGGAAGGTAGGATATACAACTCAAAAAATAATAAGACAAGGAAGTCAAGGAAGCATTCAAAATTACTAGTCTGGAGCACCATTTTGCCAACTCTACTAATGAAGGTTTACTTCCAATTGGATGAAGTGTTCAATGTTATGACAATGATGGAGTCCTAGGCTATTGAACGGAGCTTGAAAGGAGATAGGGGTAGTCCGAGATATTTAATAGGGTACTTCACTTCCTAGCAACTCAAAATGTGTTTCAATATAAGCATTTCAATGTGACTAACATGTATTCCAATCACAATGACTTATGAAAATTGATAATCAAGCCAAAAATACATGAAAAATCCCTATGATAAGCATTGTATTAGTGGTGTTCTTATCATCAAGATTAAGTAAGATCACAATTACCATCAGCATATAGTATTATATTGTCCTTATAGAAACTATTATGTTGGATCTTATCTAGAAGGCATTCCCTGAGTGTGAGTTTAATTACACAAGGGATGAAGACCAAGGGAGAAATGAATCCCCTTGACACGACTTGTTAGATCTACCAAAATAACCAAAAGGTGACCAATTAATGGGACTCAAGAGGTGCCAAGTTTTAATATATTTGTGCATTTTTTCAATCCACTTAGGGGAAACTAAACCCCTTCATAGTTTGAATGATGAAATTCCAGTTGATGTTGTCAAAAGCCTTCTCAATTTCACTTTAAGAGTGGGAAGATGGATTAATTATGAGTGATAGGTGTCAATTAATTCATTGTCAAACATGTAGGCATATAGAATTTGTCTACCTTTGAAAAATAAGGATTATTCTAGACCAACTAAGGTTTCAAGTTGAGGCCAAAGATGGTTGTTGAGAGTCTTACATATAATCATGTAAGTGAACTAATAAGAATTATGGGTCAAAATAGTTTTATATTAGGGGTTGTCTAATGTGTTGATGAGCACTATATGAGTGTTGTTGGGGATTTTGTGAAGGAATCATCAAGTTCAACACATAGGAATAGGTTCAAGATAGAAGACTTCCTCATCTCCCAAGATAACTAATAGAAAGACAGTTAGATCCCATCAGGGTCTAGGGATTTGTCTAGGTCCATATGAGAGACATCATTGTCAATTTCATCTTTATAAAAAGGGATGAGCATCAAAGAAGGAGTAACTAACTTAGTAGGGAAAAGAAGGTCCCTATTCAATTAAAAGAGACTAGAAATTGCCAAATGTGGGTGAAAGGCTCATGAAGTACTTTGTAATTGGTTAGTGATTAGGTTTCAGGTTATCACCTTATCCACTATTAGGTTGTGGATGTGGGAAATAAACATCAGGATATTGCAAGTTTTGTAAAAGACATTTGTATTTTTGTCTCCATCCTTTATCCATTGAGGTTTTGAATCTTTGACTCTAGAGAGTGTTTTTATGAAAATGTAGTCCACAAAGTTCAAATCTCTTAGGGGTTGCATCGTCCATGTTGTAGGTCTGAATCTAAGTTAAGTATATCCTTCTCTGGATAAATAATCTTTGTATAAATGTTACCAGAAGTGGTAGATATCTAAGAAAAGAATTTTGCACAGAGGAATTTGAAGTTTTTATGCAAGGAGAAACCCAACCTCAAAGTCATTAGTGACCGTATCCCAACAATCTTCCACCCAGTCAGGAAATAAGTTGTTAGAGGTCCTAAAAATTTTAAACCAAAAGAATTTAGATCCCCAAGGTTCAAATTAGTGTTAAGAATGAATGTGAAATGGTCATAGATAATACAACAAGAAGTTGTAGTGTGGTTGATTGAGAACACATTCATCTCATCAAACCATAATTGGTCATTAGGAAAAATCCCTAGAAAAAAGTCAACATAAAACTAATAACCATAAAAATTGAGTCAAAAAATTAAAATAAGGAAATCCACATAAAGATCTAACTATGAGCGGTCGTCATAAAAAAGCATGGCACATTGGAAAAATTAATAGAGAAGACATGAATAAAAAAAAATTGAAACCCCTTTATTAACTTCCTCAAACAAGATTACAAGATGAACCATATACATTAAGATATCATAGTAAAAGGTATATGAATCAAGTTACAACTAGTAATTGTAAGAAAACACCATACACGACAACCTAATATACATCCTCAACTACCCACCCATTATCATGAAGATGAGAGTACAAGGACACTCTAAACTTAACTATATTATTTATTTTTACGTCTAAATCAAGACATCCTTTTTATTGTTGTTGCATACCTAAAAGGTGATGATAACTATTGGGTGTGACTCCTAATCCCTGCGATGTGATATATAAAAAGCTAAAAAATTAATTAATTAGAGGTATATTATGATTAGATTTTCTAGAGACACATTGATGAATAGGTAAATATCTTATTATAGGATATTTCCATCAAGTACTAATACTCTTCACAGGGATATATTTAGAAAATACTAGCTCTCTTCACAGGGTTATATATTCAACATGTACTTAGATTATATTGGTCATATATAGAACATAACAATCATCGCTTATGAATCACATTAAACTCGGAAAGAGCCACAATTTTTACTCTTTTAGAATTAAGTGATGACTTTGACAATATATCTAATTAGTACCAAATCTCTTATAATTTCAAGAATACAAAGGTACCATTTAGGAGAATCCTTGGATTCCACACTTCTGAGTAGAAGTTAAGATTTACCTCTTGAAAACCTCTAGAGGGGGGGTGAATAGAGTTTTATAATGATTTTAAAGAAATTTAAACTCAAACAACCAAAGTAAAGATTAAAGAAGAGGAACACAGGTGTTTAGAGTGGTTCCACCTTAGCAAATACTAAGGAGTCAGTCCACTACCCGGTTGCTTACCCAACCGGGATTTTGAAAGTACTAAATTTTATTACCTCTCAAGGATGTTACATAAAATTTACAATACTTTCTAAACACCCTTTGGACAGCCTTCACCTTGAAGTAGTCTTGCCAACCTCGAAGCAGCCTTCCTTGAAGTAACTTCAAGCTCCCCCTTGAAGTAGCCTTCCTCCCGAAGTAGCTTCCCGTCAAGACAGCCTTCTGAAGTAGTCCAAAGTCCTCCTCTTCACCACGAAGAGCTTCACCCTCTCCAATCCGCAGCCTCCTACCTGGAGTAGAAAGGAGAGTACAAGTAATACTAGGAACAAGAAAGAAATAAGAAAAAATACAACTTATCCTTGAAGCTCAAGGCTTGATTTGCCTAGATCAAGCGTTTGGATTTTCCTAGCCAAGATGATGGACTTGTGATTACTAGGGTTAGGAAAATCTAGCCTATAGGACGAGCTTGAGCTAAGAGGAAAGTGGCCAATTTATCACAATGCTCAATTCACAACAGATTGCACAAGAGGGCTCAAGTATTTTCTCAAGTATATCAAGTGTAAGAAGTGAATTCTAGTGTCCTATGGCTTGACCTATTTATAGGAATGGCCTAAGTATGCTTAAGGACGTTCTAGACAACTTCTAGGGGTTTCTAAGTGCTTAACTAGCCGTTAGGTACAAAGTTGTTGCTTTAACAACGGCTAATTACTTTACTCTGCAGTTTCTGTCAGAGATCGTCTCGGTCGAGGAATGGTCGACCGAGACACCTACTCGGTTGAAGTTTTGTCGACCGACAGGCTCTCTGGATTAACGTTCATTTGCAACTGCCAACTAACTTGTCAGTTGTGTCTAACGGCTACATTGGATCTTTCTCGGTCGAGGAGTTTGTCGACCGAGAGTGTCTCGGTCGAGGAGTTGGTCGACCGAGATAGATCCTGTTTTAAGATTTCAAGTTAGGCATTAATTATGTGTGTGAGTGTGCATAGGTGATCCTATTGAATGGATGACTAAGGTGTTTAGCTAGGGAAAATCCAATGCTTGATTTACATGCGATTCTAAGTACTTGTACATTATATTTCTGTACAAGTTTTTACAATGATTACATTTGCATGAAAATATAAATACTTCTTGTTGAATTTCCCTTATAGTTTTGTCATCCTGCACACTCAAGTAGCTCGTCAGATAAATAGGAATGAAATGTTTGTCATAATCAAAACAAAGGGATTTTATAGATGTCCATTTAGCCAACAATCTCCCCCTTTTTGAAGATGACAAACATTTCCTAACTATGAAATAAGGAAATATAAAGCATGTGAGTTTCATACCTGAAAATTTACCTTTTGTAGCCATTTATGTTTTGCAAGTGAGTGCTGGCCAAGATGTGATGAAACTCATCATTTATATTTTTGATTCTGATATTCTTTCTCCCCCTTTGTCATTTCAAAAAGATATCCAAGTTGAATGTTTTATTTTTCTTCTCCCCCTTAATATAATGCTCCCCCTTAATTAGAGATCCTATTAGAAACATGGATTTTTATCTAATTTATCCTCAATTTGTTTCTCAATCATTTGCAAAGGATGTTAAGCCTTGAAATGATATGAGATTCCTTTAAGCATATGATGAATGTATATTGATTTCTCATGAATCAAAGGATGTTAAGCCCTAGATTAAATGAGAATCCTCTAAGCTTAGAGTACATAAAAATGTCTCCATCCAAAAGCCCTATTTTGGGTAGAGAATTCCTGTAAATACAAGATACCATTTTCAATAAATTCATAAATTTCTTGAAAATTTTCAGCTACACATAGTGATTACAATATTTTTGTAAGCTTCTTCAATCAAATGATCAAAGTTTTGATAATCTCCCCCTTTTTCTTATGCTTTGCTCCCCCTTAGATAGATATCTCAAATGAAAGTTTGAATACTAAGCAAATATATAAAATGTCCAAGATTTAACAAAGATGTATGCAATTTATGTCAATCTGGAAAAACGGAAACCCAGTCGGTCGACAATTGCTCGACCGACAATGTTCTCGGTCGACTAGTTGCTCGACCGAGAATGTTTCTGGAGAACTGTTTTGCATTTGGAAATTCAATTACAATTGTAATAGTTGCTTGTTGTAATTATTATTCCCTTCATTTGTTATGCTCTACAATAATGAACTTATGATCCATATTTTGAAGATGTCTCATATGCCAAAAAAAATAACCATGTGAATCAAATAAAAAATGGCAAATTTCATTCAATAGCATGAAGAAGATTACAATCATATAGAATTTGACTAATCATTTTTATTACAACTAGTACAACTCCAACACTTCACAGGAAAGATTTAAGAATTACATCGATGTCCGGATCTTTCCCAAGGAATGGCTCGGCTCCATAATATTTGACCAGAGTTTGCCAATCTAAAGCACCTGTCATAGCTAATGCATATGCTTCCAGAAATGTGGGAACTCGGTCAAATCGGAAGTGAGCAGCTATATCTTGCAATTGTATGGAGGAAAATTGAGTATGTGCAAGATCCATTGATGGTGGAGGTGGAGGTTGATAGTAGTTGTATGAATGGTTAAATGGGTGGAGCATGCCAGGATTTAAAGAATGCGGATATTCATCGGTTTCAGCAGGAGAAAGATTTTGCATTCTTTGATTTAAGTATGTCATGGCATGATGGGTATAGTTGAGTTGGTTACTGAGATGATATTGGGAGCCAACAAGATAAGTGAGAGTATTTTGGATGGGATCAATAGAAAGGTTAGTAGGAGGAGGGGGTGGTGGTATATCTTGATGTGATGATTCTCCTTCTACTCTAGCCCTTTTATGACCAAAGTCAATCCCCATCTTCTCTACAGTGTTCTTACTTATCTTTGGTGGTCTACGCTCCCATATGTATCCCATATCTTCAATGTTTAACTTAAGACAATGTTGAGTAATCTGGCATACAAAATCGGCATATGGTGGATTGCCAGAAAACTCAAGCATATTTTTAAGTATTATGTGAATGAAGTTGATGGGAATTTCTTTTATGATAGCATAAATTAGACACATACAGAAAATAGGAACCTCGGATTTATTGGCTCGTGGATGTATGTTGGTGGAAACAATGAGGTTTACTATTCTACATGCCGGTTTTAGGTTTATTGCATAATAGGTTCCCCTATCTTCATGACAAGTGGTATTGGCTCGAAATATGGCTCTTTTTATATCACTAAGGCTAGTGGAGTGGTCATCATTGGAGAATAAATTTATTGGATTGCCGGTGGTAAGGTCAAGGAAATCTTGATATTCATCTATATCAATTTCTAGCATGTCAAGAATATCCCCTTCGGAAAATTTAAAACTATGCCCATTGACCATGGTGTAGAAGAATGTGGTTTCATTTTCGGTGTGGGATAAGAGATTGGCATAGAATTCATTGACTACCTTAATGGAATAGGAAGGAAAGGATGGATTGATGAAGTCCTTCAGCTTTTGTACTCCAAAGAGATGCTCCAGGTCGACTATGTTGATGAAGTCCATCACTTCGACCGGGCGTCGGGGAAGAGGAGCTTTAGAGGAAAGCCGAAAGTATCTATCTCCAGCATCTCCGTCGACGAAGGTGATGTCATTGATGATCGTCAGTGGCGGAGTGGCTTCCCGATCTTCTCTTCTTTTTCTTCCAGCAACTTTCTTCTTCCCACGGATGGCTGATGATGAGGCCATTGTGTTTGGAGAAGAAGCAAGGAAGATTTGAGGGTAAGAATGCTGAAGGATTGCACGAAATTGCACTAGAGATGGAATATGGAGGCAAGGAAATGCAAGTGTGAGTAAGTGGCTCGTTTTTGCACTTATTTATAGAATTCCAGCGACCTGGTCGGTCGACGACTCGTCGACCGAGCGTCCGCAACGGTCGAGTTGCAGACGCGCCACTTGGTCCTCCAACGGTAAAGAAAACGGTCATAACGGTCGGGTTGCAACGGTCATATCCAACGGCTATTTCTCGGTCGAGCGCTTGTCGACCGACATTGTCTCGGTCGAGCACTCGTCGACCGATAGTTCGTCCGATACTGAGTCTGTTTAGAATTTGTCGGTCGAGTGAGATGGGCTGACCGAGTGGTTCTCGGTCAACGAAGTCGTCGACCGACAGACTTACTGAGTTCAATTTTTGACTGTATTTTAATGCAAATCATAGAACATTTTTGTAGAGCACATATATGTAAATTCCAAGGGAGTAATAATATTTAAGGCTTCTAATTACTACAAATGATTTAAGTTTTGATTTAAAAATATGCTAAGATTAAGTTCAATAAAATAATGTCCAAATAAACAATTTTTATCAAAGTTTATTTTAGGTCGCCCTTGATTACGACCATGGCGCCCCTTGGTCAAATTTTATTTTAACCAAGAGGCATATTCTGCAGGTTTCCAAAAAAATATTCATACGTGGAGAATAAGTTCTGCAGATAGCTTACGAATATCAATATGAGGCTCATTAAAGTGTACAAATTATGAGAACTTAGTAAGGGCATCAAATATGATGAAGCATATTCAAGAATAATATCCATTTGGATAGACTAATTCAAATATGATGAAGCATATTAAGTGATGTTTAGCACAATGAGTATTTTCAAAAGTCGATTTGAAACATTTTAATCATTGCAAGTATTTCTAAGAGATAAATTTGCAATAAGAGTATGATTAAATAGGATTTTTTTTTAATCTAAGCATGATCCATATAATCTTTCAAGAATAATTTTCATACAGAAAAAATTTTCATCAGCTCAAACAAAAACAGTGATATGCTCGGTCTACAATTGCTCGACCGACATTTTCTCGGTCGACAACTGCTCGACCGACCATGTTTCTGGAAACTGTTTTAGAAATCTATGCAATAAAGGTTGTATCTAATTCAATTATTTCGAAGATCGGTTTGAGATAAAAACATATGGATATCAGAGTGATATCATAATCAAATTTATTATAAATTTGTTATCCCTATATGTTAAGTTGAGATAGACAAAAAGATGTGCAAATTTTGAGACTTTGGACATATCTCAACTTAGTCTAATCGAATCAATTTGGGGATTTTGGAACCCATACCATCTCATCATTCTTTTTCTTGTATGGGCATGAGAAGGAGTAATGTCCAAGACGTGAACAATAGTGGCAACATATAGAATCAACCTCATATCTCTTTCTATGATTTTGGTCTAGGTTGTTCTTTGGTACAAAAGTATATTTGCCTCTATGTACATTCATGGATTGACTTGCTTGTGTCCTTCTCCAACTAGGTTGTTGATAGGATTTCTCCTTAGGCTTATAACCTAGTCCTCTTCTCCCTATTTGATGATAGGAATTTTCTAATATTTTATCAAGGATTCCATTGTTGCTTAACTTACTAACTTCTTGTTGCAACTTAACGATCTCATCCATTCTTTTCTTGATATCTAATTTTGGTTGATCTAGATTGGATGATAACATATTTCTTTCTTTCACTATATTGTCATAATCTACATGGGTGCACAATATAGGTTGTTTTTTAATATCATTTAACTTTGCAAGCAATTCAGTCTTTTCTTGACATAGAAGATCATAGTTAGTCTCTAGAGTGAACATTTTCACTTCACTATTACTTAGAGATGATTTCAAAGTACGATTGTCAGACATAATGCTATCTTTTTCAAAACCAAGAGTATTCAATTTAGCATATAAATCGTCATTTTCGGATGTAAGCTCAAGAAGTCTAGCATTTAGATCATCATTTTCTTTATTTGATTTCTTTAATTTCTTTTTGTATTCAACATATTTGTTATGTGTTTCTTCAATAATAGTAACTAACTCTTCTTTAGGTAAATCAAGCAAGCTTACCTCTTCTTCTTCCTCACTTATTGTAGCAACGAAACATTCTTTATGTGTATCTTCTTTCTTTGACCTCCATGGACATCTAGAAGTAGAGTGCTTTGTTCCTAAGCACCAATTGCAACTTGTCGCACATTGGTCCATGCTCCTTTTCTTGTGGTTGTAGTCACCTCCTCCCTTTATCTCTTCAAGACCTTGTTAGGGCTCCTTGAAGCCTGCTCTGATACCAATTGAAAACCTCTAGAGGGGGAGTGAATAGAGTTTTATAATGATTTTAAAGAAATTTAAACTCAAACAACCAAAGTAAAGATTAAAGAAGAGGAACACATGTGTTTAGAGTGGTTCCACCTTAGCAAATACTAAGGAGTCAGTCCACTACCCGGTTGCTTACCCAACCGGGATTTTGAAAGTACTAAATTTTATTACCTCTCAAGGATGTTACATAAAATTTACAATACTTTCTAAACACCCTTTGGACAGCCTTCACCTTGAAGTAGTCTTGCCAACCTCGAAGCAGCCTTCCTTGAAGTAACTTCAAGCTCCCCCTTGAAGTAGCCTTCCTCCCGAAGTAGCTTCCCGTCAAGACAGCCTTCTGAAGTAGTCCAAAGTCCTCCTCTTCACCACGAAGAGCTTCACCCTCTCCAATCCGCAGCCTCCTACCTGGAGTAGCAAGGAGAGTACAAGTAATACTAGGAACAAGAAAGAAATAAGAGAAAATACAACTTATCCTTGAAGCTCAAGGCTTGATTTGCCTAGATCAAGCGTTTGGATTTTCCTAGCCAAGATGATGGACTTGTGATTGCTAGGGTTAGGAAAATCTAGCCTATAGGACGAGCTTGAGCTAAGAGGAAAGTGGCCAATTTATCACAATGCTCAATTCACAACAGATTGCACAAGAGGGCTCAAGTATTTTCTCAAGTATATCAAGTGTAAGAAGTGAATTCTAGTGTCCTATGGCTTGTCCTATTTATAGGAATGGCCTAAGTATGCTTAAGGACGTTCTAGACAACTTCTAGGGGTTTCTAAGTGCTTAACTAGCCGTTAGGTACAAAGTTGTTGCTTTAACAACGGCTAATTACTTTACTCTGCAGTTTCTGTCAGAGATCGTCTCGGTCGAGGAATGGTCGACCGAGACACCTACTCGGTTGAAGTTTTGTCGACCGACAGGCTCTCTGGATTAACGTTCATTTGCAACTGCCAACTAACTTGTCAGTTGTGTCTAACGGCTACATTGGATCTTTCTCGGTCGAGGAGTTTGTCGACCGAGAGTGTCTCGGTCGAGGAGTTGGTCGACCGAGATAGATCCTGTTTTAAGATTTCAAGTTAGGCATTAATTATGTGTGTGAGTGTGCATAGGTGATCCTATTGAATGGATGACTAAGGTGTTTAGCTAGGGAAAATCCAATGCTTGATTTACATGCGATTCTAAGTACTTGTACATTATATTTCTGTACAAGTTTTTACAATGATTACATTTGCATGAAAATATAAATACTTCTTGTTGAATTTCCCTTATAGTTTTGTCATCCTGCACACTCAAGTAGCTCGTCAGATAAATAGGAATGAAATGTTTGTCATAATCAAAACAAAGGGATTTTATAGATGTCCATTTAGCCAACACCTCTTACTTAGCCTACTATAAACTATGGTTGTATCATATGTGTACAAATACTTAGCCCATGACATTAAATGAAATACACACACACACACACATATATATATATATATATTTATATATTTATATATATATATATATATATATATAAATATATATATATATATATATATATATATATATATATATATATATATATATTCTTTAGTGTTACCTTTCTTGACATTCTCTATAAACATAATTCTGAAAACATGAACATAATATATATGTTCCACTATATAGAAGCACTACTCTTTGGTATCATAGTGTTGGAAAGTGATCATTCTTATTGATAGAAGATCAAATTGTACATTAATCTAACTCTTTAGTAGTAGATCATAAGGCCTTGCACTTCGAGCACTTAGTAGCCAATATTATGCATTGTTTCCTCAGGTGGAAAATGCATAGAAAATATAATGCAAAATATGCATAAAATATGTTTATGTTTGTCAAAGGAAGAACCTCATTCAAAATGTTGTTGTTATTCATATTTCTGCCAAGTATTAGATTTGTCTAATTACAAGATTATAATCATGATAGGTGTTGGCTTGTATGCATATTGAGCCAATCATATGATGGTTGTAATGGCAAGTTTTATTAATAATGTAAAGCTTCCAATGTATTATGTTTGTTCAGTTATGAGATAATGAAATAACATAATAAATGTCTACAGAATGATATTACTCAATGATGTATGTCTTGAGGTTGAGGATGTGAACAATGAGTTCACATGGATGTTAAGAGTATATGCATTCTTGTTATGTCCCTGATACATTATTATTTTGGAAGGTAAATAGATAGTAATGACTCATAAGATCAGAGTGTGAGTTGGTTGATGATAGAATCTCATTAGTCATGATATGGTGATATCAAACCAAGTACACAGATACATGTTAGAGAACAGTGTATCAGATAAACCCACCATAAGAGTGATACATGGAAAACTTAACTGGGTAAGTTAGAATCACATCTTATAGTAATGGTTGTGTTTGTGGTTCTTAGACCTGAAATCACTGCACTCATCGCATGTCATTCAGTATGCTTTGACATCATCAAATGCAATCCTGAAACATGGGTTACTATAAAGGTGATGATTGGGTGACTATGACACATGGGGAATGATTGTGAGTGATAGAAATGGGATTTGTTCCTCCTATGGGAGTATGATATCCAAAGCCTCTTAATTAGTGAGTATGAGAAATATGTGGCCACACATGTGTGATTCAATATGTGATAGTGAGCTTACATATATCTCAGATAGTCTACTCTGGTTCAAGAAACAAGATTGAATAATAACCTGGATGACTGCTCCATACCTCTAGTTCAATTTGGATATTAGTGACAAAGGAACTATACAAACAATGTAACATGATAAAGAGATTGTAGGTTAAAGTTTTTCTCCAACTTTCCATTCACTTGGGTAGGAATGATGTGAGACTAGGCACCTCTTATTACTAGTGATGTCATAAAGTGTTATGGACATTCACTGCCAACATAATACGGGACCTATAGGGTCACACACAAAGGAATTCATCTAGAAGAGGAGTTGAATCTTGAATGAAAATTGAATTAATTGCTAAAATGTTTAGGTAATTGATTCACACAATAAACAACCTAACAACACGGCCAAACGACCATATCAAGTGTTGAGACGGGTGTCTGGAGAGTGTTAAATGGCCATCCCAAGTGTTGTGATGGGCGTCTGGAGAGTCACGGTTGATTTGAGTTGAAATTGGCCAAGAAATGAACTGATCATGTTGGCTTTCTCAACTCTAGTCACTAGAAGACCATTTGGGTGACCGAGATGACCGTATCACATGGGAGAGATGGTCCAATTCAGTCAAGGGAAAGTTCTAGACATTTCCCTATCTATTTTTCTTGTACATTACTTGTTGTGCAAGGAAATCAATGTCCAACATTGATGGGAACTGATTTGGCAATTTCATGTACAACTGGGAAACAACTGAATGACTATTTGGGCTGTGTCAAATGATTGTGTGGGCTGTTGTAGGTAATGAGATTTCTAGAATTATTGCAAAAATTCAAGATCTTCCAGTCCCTTCCACACCCGCACAGACTGGGAACCCTAGCCCAAAACCCACTTATAAATAGAGGGGTATCGGGGGCTTCCCATAACACAACATGGAGAATTGAGAAACAGTTGCTCTAACAATTGTTGTCCTCTCAAGTTGTGGTAACCACGAGAGCCCAAGAAAGTCCTACCCAACTAGGGAAGGTTAGACAAGGGACAAAAACAACTGAGATCATTGTTGTGGGAGAGTAGATTTGTTACTAGTGCACCAATGGGAGGGACAACTCCTTCTTGTCTCTTCTAGCAAGACGACATGAGTTCTAGTTGGACTGTGTGGAATTCTCTAGAGTTGAGGTGGCCTTTGTTCATTGCTAAGGAGGATGACATCAACCAACAGTCTGTGATGAGAGGATTTGATACACAAGATGATGTTCAAGTCCCAGTAGTGTCCTTAGAGGAGGAGTCAGATGAGTCCCAGTGCAACTAGAAGCTACACAGACACCATCCAAGATAGAGTGCACATCTACATCAATGAGGATTGTCACTGGACTTGCTCTAGGACCATGTACATCTTTGTGAAACCATCCTTTCTATTGCATAGTTATTGACGTGATCCACTAGTTAATGGGAAATATGTTAGTAAAATTTTTGTTTTTGATTCCTATATGATGTTGTATTTCCCAATAGTGATATGAGAGCCATGTTAATTAATTATATTTTAGAATAATTTATATGATTCGATTTTCTATTTTATCGAGCTTATATACTGCATGTGATGTGAATATTTAAACTAGTTGATGTGCACGTCCGATTACTCACCACATAATAACCCAAACGAATGCACACACACACACACACACACACACACACACACACATATATATATATATATATATATATATATATATATATATATATATATATATATATATATATATATATAGAGAGAGAGAGAGAGAGAGAGAGAGAGAGTCAGGCTCGAATACACTCGAGTGTATAGATCGCATGAATACACTCAAGAGTGTTTTCATATCAAGACTATTTTTTGCAAAATGTAAACTATTGATCTTCACCATCATACTATAACTAGGCTACATACAAATTTTGAGCCCATTTGGGTCAGTGTAAGTCACTCATCCAAGGCCAACAAAATCGACGTGCGAAACTAATTTAAAATGTATAATTTTTGCGGTCTTTATAACATGACCTATAAATTTCCAAATGTGCTCAAATTTTGTGTATGAGCTATTTACAATATGTTTAAGAAGATCAATGAATTAGGTTTTTGAAAAAAATATTGCATCATGAAAAACTACTTGAGTGTATTCTGCTCTAAATACACTCGAGTGTATTCTAGCCTGACTATATATATATATATATATATATATATATATATATATATATATATAATTTACACACATCACCCTAAAAGTGATTTTTGATGGTGGATGTGTAGCATGGTTATGGTTAATAACCCCTATTATCTGTGCATGGTTATGTAGTTGGTTTATCCTATTTATCCCAGTCTGCAAATCGAGCCTCTCTATTATTTTTCCAATGTAAAAGTATTATTCTCTTCTACCTTTGCTCCCCTTGAATGTAACTCAAGGTCTCTCATTAATTATGTACAAGTAGGATAGTATATTTTCTTGTTTTTATCAAGAAAAAAGACACCAACCGACCACACGAAGGAGCCGATCTAGCCAGCTGGAGGGTCCTAGCCGACCGGTTGGCGAGGCTAAGACGAACATCTGATGGAGCCGAGACGATCGACTGGCAAGTTGACCACGAGCCCAAAGGACCAGATGAGATGACTATTTGGAGGATCCAAACAATCTACTATAGGATGAGCAATTCGTCATCTGGAGGAACCAGACGACCGGTTGGAGGTGACCAACCGAATGGCTAGGAGGAGAACCGACCAGTTCAAAGGTTGAACTAATCAACCCAAATTGGAAAGAACATATCTTCATCAACAATAGGTTTCTACATATGATGTGGACCTAGGTTGTGGTAATTATTTCTGGCTCCAAGGAAATACATTAGGTTAGACATAACCATAGTTTTTGTTTATTGCACGTTTTTATTGTGGGTTATGGCATGTATATGATACGTACACTATACATGTGGTTATTGGTTAATGTATATGTATTACAAAAACTCCCTCATTAAAATATTAAGTCTTAGATGATTTCTATAAGAAGCACACATGAAAATCTTGACCGACTAAGCATGAGCACGCCCTAGCATGGTGCGCCATCTATCTCATGGAAGTGTGATCGTAGATATGTGGGTCTACCCTAGTTGGGAGCATAGTCTATCGTGTTGTCTTATGGGTCAGGCTTAACTAGGTGATATTAATTGGGTTAAGTACATAGAAGCATGTAGATGATTATGGTAAGGAGGTGTGCATTTCATATATTCAAGAGTTGCATGTGATGCAATTGGAAAAAGTTACCTACCTGATAGAATCAAGTTGTGGGTCACAGCCCTAGCTGGCTCATGATTTGATGAAATTAGGATCTTGGGCCACTCGAATATTGTACTCTGCAATATTCTAAATTTATATCGAGTGTTATAAATTTGAATAAAATAGTTGGAGCGATAGTTAATTAAAGACCTAATTAATATCGAATCTTCAAAACAAATCAAATCAAAAATGGTTTTTGACAAATGCAAATTTTCTCTTGTAGAATCAGATGGAAACCAATAATCATCCAATCTAATGAATTAAATGAGATTTATTATTTATTCATCCCTATTTTAGGGCTTCATCTTGTATCATATTGCATTTCAATCACATCTATACCTATTATATTACATGTTATTTCCCTCAATATGCATATATGTGTAAAATTCACTTATGGACATTATTTGCATATTTTTTAGGCATTTGGACCACGCTTGATGGAAGAGAGAGAGAAGGAGTGATCCTAGGGTTTCTCTACCCTTGGAAAGACCCAAAGTGAAGTATGATGCTCCCTCAACGTACCCCTAGTGGCCAAAGATCCATTGAAGCAAAGATGTCCAAGAAAATCCAATGAATCAAGTCAAAGTGTTGATTTAGAGACCAGCACGACCGTGGTACCACATAACGGTCATTCTACGACACTTGCAAAATCAATAGGTTCAAAGCTCATTTATGTAAACATCCCCACGGCCATGGTACCACAGAACGACCGTGATGCACTAACTCCAGAACGGCCGTGTTGCCCAGCACGACCGTGCTACCTGTAGAGAGAACGACCGTGGAGCTGAGAACGGGTAGCTGAATTTGAGCCACCACAGTTGTGGTACCCACCACGGCAGTGCTACCTTACCCCCACCATGGCTGTGGTGACCACCACGACTATGCCAGTTTCAGTACAAAAGTGACCTATTCCCAGTGATTTTTCACCTAAATTACCACAGTCATTCCCATCCACCATGACCATTCTCACCCCTCCCCACCACAGCTGTGTTACCTAAAAAAATGGCTACTTTTGCAATGCTTTTCCCATACTACCCCTACGTGACCTAGTGCTTCCCCCACACCTATATATACCTAGGTGGTGACTCCAGCACAAGGTTAGCTACCTTCCACCACATTCTAGCTCCCCATTTTCACCCCTTAACCATTCCACTCATTTCCAGCTCCATTTCACTCCATTTCACTATTTCCACCACCAAAACCCTCATTTCCAAGCCTTCCATCCACTTCCCACCATCATTCCACACCATTCCATCCAAGAAGGTGGAGGATGTCAAACTTGCAACTGCTGGAGAGTAGGATTCACTCATCTACAGCGAGCTCCATGGCCACTTCTTCCTCTTTCTCTTCTCTTTTTGTAGTTTGCAATGTTATGAGTAGCTAGGCCCCTTGGGTGGGCTGTTTGGGGTGTAAAATGTTACTTTGATACCATGTTGGGGGAAAATGATATGTGAACTTTGTGCTTGAAATCAATTGGGAATTTAGGGAAATTGCTTATATGTGTGATTTTGGGATTTACTCTGAGGTCCAATTCTTTGATCCCTAGCTAGCTACCCATCTTCCTACATCATAATCAATTCTCCTAACCCTAGTTGAGAGATCTAAGTAGATAGTTTACATGAAATTGGTGTTTAGCATGGAGCTTTCTCAAGACTAGAATGTGGGCGATAGAACGCCTACAAACTCACTTCCACTCCCATTACTAATCTTAGCCCCTAATTATCCTAAGATCTCTAACCTAGAAACCTAGGCTTGTTTAGACTCTCATTGAGTTACACCCAAGCCCTAACCCAATTGAGCCTCGCAAGGGTAGTGGGGAGTATTAGGGACTAGTTCCCCTATACACAACCTAGCATATTCATGGCCAATTAGTAGCTTAGGTTAATTCAATAGACTCTAACTTGTTGTTTGGTTTGGATAATTTAAATAGAATCATAATTTTCATATGTCGCCCCTAACTTTAGTGATAAGTGCATCCCATAAACAACCCACATCTCCCTTAATTTCTTTAAAACCCTAGTTTCCATCTTTCTTAGCTAGTGTTAGCTTAGTTAGCTCTTTTCCTACTTAGATAGATTCTTTCCTTGTTCTTACTTTGTTCTTGCTAGTTTAGCTCTTTGATTGCTCTCTTGTCCTTCTTGCATGCCTTAGCGTAAATTGCCTTTACATACCTAGCTTAGTCTTTTCTTGCTTAATTAGTCTTAATCTAGTCTAGGGTTATCTTAGATTTCATTCTCACCTTTAATTGCTTTCTTGATCACCTTAGTTTAACAATCAAAACAACCTTCAAACCCTTAACCCTAGTCTTACCTGTAGGAACCTAGCAAAAACTAACCTAGCTCTAGTGCCCCCTTTTCTCCCTATGGATCGACCCTATACTTGTCGCCCTCCTATACTACGATATGACCTAGTGTTCTTGCGGGATAGTGTTTTAGTAGGCATAGGTGTGTTGGTCTCGGATATTTTAAATTTTGAATGTAAATCCACCATGTGTTCTGATCTCATGGGGCGCATCTAGTCGAATCTAATTAGTTAGTTTGTGCACCTCTCGAGGACGCACCAATTACCATAATTGGTGTAGGACCTTGAGAAGTGCTCTACATGTTCCTAAAACACCAGTGCCAGTATCCATTCCAAATTTTCCTAAGAGAGAAATGGATGCTTATTTGAATCATGAAAGGTATAATGTCTCTAAGGCTATATTTGAGTGCAAACAAACGGAGGGAGATACAGTAGGACCTCATGTGCTCCATATGATTCAGCATATGAAGCATCTTGAAAGACTGATATTTACTTTAGGCCAATAGTAGCCACATATATGATTTTGCAATTATTTCCTAAATCATATAGTCAGTTTATCGATTGTTATTACTTGAGTAACATGGCTAGATCACTATTAGAGTTGTTTGTCATATTGATAAGTGTCGAATCACAAATGAAGATGGACAAATCCATGATGATGATCAATGGAGTTGAGTTCAAGGACAAGAGCAAGGACAATAAGCATTTTGTGGCTAAGCTAAAGTCTAAGTTTTCTTCACTCAAAATAAGAAGAAGGATAAGGGAACCAAGGAAGAGGAAGAAATGGATTGAGATCTCTACTTTTGGTACAAATGTTATTGAGGTTAACTTTACTACTTCCTCATCTTGGGTATTGGATACTGGATGTGGATCACACATTTTCTCAAATGTGAAGGATCTAAAATGAAGTAGATCTTTAGAGAAAGGTGAGGTAGAACTGCGAGTTGCAAATGGCGCAATAGTTGCGGCGAACGCAATTGGAACCTATGAGTTAAATCTTCCAAGTGGTCTTGTAATAGAGTTTGATAAATGATATTATGTACCTGCCATTAATAGGAACATCATATATGTATCTTATTTGGAAAAGAATGAATTCAAATTTCTTATAAAGAATGGAAGATGATCTATTAGTAAAGATGGGATCTCTTATGGAAATACCCCAATGTCTTATGTTCTATACTTGATAGATCTAGAGACAAGTGTATATAAAGTAAATACCAAATGACAGAAACATAATGACTCAAACCAAACATACCTTTGGCATTGTCGTCTGGGACATATAAATGAGAATCACATATCTAGACTCCATAAAGATGGCTATATGGACTCTTTTGATTTTAAATCAATAGCGACATGTGAATCTTGTCTGTTGAGAAAGATGAACAAGACTCCCTTCATTGGAAATAGTGAGAGGGCTAGTGACCTATTAGGACTCGTACATACTGATGTGTGTGTCCATTATAGAACACATGCTAGAAGTGGGTCAGTACTTCATAACCTTTATTGATGACTTCGGTAGGTATGTCTATGTTTACCTGATGAAACATAAGTCAAAAACCATTCAAAATTTTAGAGAGCTTATGAATGAAGTACAGAACCAGCTTGGTAAAAGTATTAAGGCACTTCGATCCAGTTGAGGTGGAGAATACTTAACTCAAGAGTTTGAGGACCTTCTGAGAGCCAGTAGTATTGTATCACAATGGACTCCACCTAGAACACAACAACATCATGGTGTGTCAGAAAGAAGGATTCACTCATTATTGGATATGGTGAGATCAAGGATGAGTTTTTCTTATCTTCCAACTTCTTTCTGGGGGTATTCTCTTGACACAATCATTTTTACACTTAATCAAGTACCATCTAAGTCAGTTCAAAAGACACCATATGAGATATGGCATGGGAAATGTCCTAATGTGTCTTTTATGAAGATTTGGGGATGTGAAGCTTATGTTAGGAAAATGTTTCCTGAAAAGCTTGGACCTAAGTCTGATAAATGTTATTTTGTTGGATATCCCAAAGAGACAAGGGGATATTACTTATACCACCCAACTTACAACAAAATAGTTGTTACCAAAAATGATGTATTCCTTGAAAAGGACTTTATTTCCAAAGGAATGAGTGGGAGTAAAGTGGAACTCGAAGAGGTTTGAGACCAACAAGAGAACATTAAACCAATGGATTTACAAGAGGAACAAAGAGACTCACAAGTTGTTGTGGAATCTCAAATTCCTCAAGTAACACAGGAACCTCGTAGATCTAATAGGACATGCCTGGAACCTAAAATATATGGATATCTTATAACTCAGGAAGGTAGTGAATTGGTCATAGATGATGAGCCAATATCCTATAAAGATGCTATTGAGGGACTAGAGTCTGAGAAATAGCTTGAGTCAAGAGATTTGAGATGGAATCCCTATATAACCAAAAATGTATGGACTATGGTGGATTCAGCTGAAGGGGTAAAACCCATAGGGTGCAAGTGGGTCTTCAAGAAGAAGACCAACATGGATGGAAAAGTTCAAACCTATAAGGACAAGTTGGTTACAAAGGGTTTCAAACAAGTTCAAGGTGTTGACTATGACAAAACCTTTTCTCTAATGGCCATGGTTAAGTCCATTAGGATCATGCTTGCTATTGCAGCTCATCATGACTATGAGATTAGAAAATGGATGTTAACACCACATTCCTTAATAGGAATCTTGTTAAGGATGTGTATATGACACAACCTAAGGATTTTATAAATCCAATGTTTGCAAATAAAGTATGTAAGCTAAAAAGGTTAATCTATGGATTGAAGCAAGCATCTCAGAGCTGGAATCTTCATTTTGATCAGATAGTAAAAGAGTTTGGCTTTGTTCAAAAGGAATATGAATGTTGTGTGTACAAGAAGGTTAGTGGGAGCATGGTAGTATTCCTCATAATATATGTGGATGACATACTATTGATGTTGAATGACATCCCTACTTCACAAAAGTTAAAGACTTGGCTTGGAAATACATTCTCTATGAAAGACTTGGGAGAAGAATCCTACATATTAGGGATAGAGATCTATAGAGATAGATCCAAAAGTCTTCTTGGACTAAGTCAAAGCACATACATTGACAAAGTGTTGAAGCAGTTTGGCATGGAGAACTCAAAGAGAGGAAACATGCATGTGTTGCATGGAGTGACCATCTCAAAGAGTTAGTGTCCCAGATCTTGTGAAGAAAGGGAACACATGACTTTGATTCCATATGCCTCTGCAACTGGATCAATCATGTATGTGTTGTTGTGCACCCGTCCAGATGTCTCATATGCTTTGAGCATGACAAGTAGATAATAGTTAGACCCTGGTGATGCTCATTGGACAACCATGAAGAACATCCTCAAGTACTTGAAAAGGACTAAGGATCATTTCTTAGTTTACAATAGAAAGGAAGAGTTGGTGGTAAAAGGTTACACTAATGCAAGCTTCCAGACTGACAAAGATGATTACAAGTGGCAATCAGGATTTGTGTTTTGCTTAAACAACGGAGTTCTAAATTGGAAGAGTTCCAAGTAAGAAATAGTTTCTAATTCTACAATAGAGGTCGAGTATATTGCTGCATCGAGTGCAGCAAAGGAGGATGTATAGATCAAGAAGTTCATTTCAGAACTTGGAGTCATTCCAAGCATCATCGTCGTAATTCAACTATATTTTGATAACAATGGAGTTATTTTACAAGATAAGGAATCAAAATTGCATCAGTTCTCAAAGCATATACAAAGGTGGTGTCATATCATACGAGAGATCGTACAATGAGGAGATGTAAAGATTTGCAGGGTGCCAACTAAGAACATCATTCTTGATCCCTTAACAAAGGCACTTTCACAACAAAAGCATGATGGTCATGTTAGGTCCCTCAGAATAATTCGTGGGTGATTGGCTCTAAGTGAAAGTGGGAGTATATTGGTATGTATGCCCAGAGAGTCAATCATATGATGATTATAATGGCATTACTTGTAAAAAAATTGACAATTAATAAAGGCAAGCTTCCAATTTACTCTATTTATTCAATTATGAGATAGTGAAATAACATAGTAAATGTCTGAAGACTAATATTACTCAATGGTGTATGTCTTTAGGTTGAGGACTTGAACAATGAGATCATATGCATGTTAAGAGTATATGCATTCTTCTTATGTCCCAGATCATTTGTTATTGTGGAAGGTAAGTATATAACAATGATACATAAGATCAGAGTGTGAGTTGGTTGATGACAGAATCTCATTAGTCATGATATCATGATATCAATCCAAGCACACTATTACATGTTATCGAAGAGTGTATTAGACAGACCCACCATAAGACATATACATGGAAACCTTAACTTGGTAAGTCAGAATCACATCTTATAGTGATGGTGGTGTTTGTGGTTCTTAGTCCTAAAATCACTACAGTCATGACATGTTGATTGGTATGCTTTGACATCATCAAACACAATCGTGAAATATGGGTTGTTATAAAGGTGACGATTGGGTGACTGTGACACATGGGGACTGATTGTGAGTCATAGAAATGGGATTTGTCCCTTCTATGGGAGTATGATATCTAAGGCCTCTTTATTAGAGAGACCAAGAAATGTGTGGCCACGCACGTGTGAGTCAATATGTGATTTTGAGCATACATATATCTTAGATAGTCTGCTCTGGTTCAAGAAATAAGATTGAATTATAATGAGGATGATTTCTCCATCCCTCTATTTCAATCTGGATATTAGTGACAAAGGAACTATACAAATACTACAACACCATACACAGATTGCATGTTGAAGTTGTTTTCCAACATTACATTTACTTGGATAGCAATGGTGTGACTATGTACCTCTCATTGCTTATGATGTCATAAAGTGTTATGGACATTCACTTCCAACGTAATATGGGACCTATAGGATCACACTCATAGGAACTCATCTATAAGAGAAGTTGAATCTTGGATGATAATTGAATTAAACTCTAAAATGTTTAAGTGATTAATTCACGTAACAAATAGCTTGTCAGCACTGCCAAATGCTTGTCTCAAGTGTTTAGAAGGGTGTATGGAGAGTGCCAAATGGCCATATCAAGTGTTGAGATGGACGCCTAGATATTCATGGTTCATTTGAGTTGAAATTGGATAAGAAGAAAACTGACCCAACTGGTTGGCTCAACTCGGGTGACTAGATGACCGTCTGGGTGATCGAGACAGCCGTCTCACATGGGCGAGATGGTCCAGTTCAGTCGAGGGAAGGTTCTAGACATTTTCCTATTTTTTTCACTTGTACATTACTTCTTGTGCAAGGAAATCAATGTCCAACATTGATGGGAATTGAATTTCCAATTTCGTGTACAATTGGGAAAGATCCAAATGACCATTTGGCAAGTGCAAAATGACCATCTGGCATGCCGAATGATCGTGTGGGTTTCTAGATGACCATATTAGTTGTCGTAGGTTGCAAGATTTCTAGAATTTTTGTGAAAATGTAAGATCTTCTGATCCCTTCTACTCCCTTACAGAATGGGAACCCTGGCCCAAACCCCACCTATACATAGAGGGGTACTGGGGGCTTCCCATAACACATCACAGACAATTGAGAATTAGTTTCTCTAATAATTGTTGTCTTCTCTGGTTGTGGTAACCACGAGAACCAAGGCCAGTCCTACCCGACTAGGGAGGGATAGCCAAGGGAGAGAAACAACTAAGATCATTGTTGTAGGAAAGTAGGTTGGTGACTAGTACACCAATGGGAGGGACAACTCCTTCCTATATGTTCTATCAGGACGACATGAGTTCTAGTTGGTCTGTGTGGACTTCTGTAGATGTGAGGTGGCCTTTGCTCGTCGCTTAGGATGATGACATCAACCAACAGTCCATGGTGATAGGATCTACTGTATAAGATGATGTTCGAGTTCTAGTATTGTCCTTGGAGGAGCATTAAAATGAGTCCCAATGAAACTAAGAGTTGTACAAACACCGTCCAAGATTGAGTGTGCATCTACATCAATGAGGATTGTCGCTGGCCTTGCTCCAAGACCAAGTATATCTTTGTGAAGTCATCCATTCCATTGCATAGTTATTGACGTGATCCATTGGTTAATGGGGAATATGTCAGTAGAATTTTTATTTCTGCTGCCTATTTGATGTCGTATTTCCCAACAATAGGTATATGAATCACATAGCGTACTCAACATAATGTTTCATTATATTGTGTTGATGTGTACCATTTTTAAATTTCTTTTAGGTACTCTTTATTATTAGGATGATGATGAAACTCAATATGATGTCTTAACAAAACAAATAAGATATTCATGGGAATGCTAAAGTAAATGGTACTATTAATTAGGCTTTATTTTCTTTTATAAGTAGTTTCTCATGTATTAAGTTTGACCTGTAGTACTCCTAGCCTATAGAAATGCATTCACACTATGTACATAACACTTAGTTTAATTATGGAAGCTTTGTTATTTGGTGCATCTATATACTTGTGTGTTTGATCCACTCAAGGATAGACAATTTTAATACCTTTCCAAACCATTCCCTTTTGGGTCTAATGTGTGGGTTCATATTGGGATTGTTAACCTCTGATAGATGGTATTAGAGAATTTAAGGCATACCAATCAAACTATTATATGACTAGAATGAGCCCCATATAATATCTTAGGATTATAAAATCCTAAAGATCTCTTTTCTTAGTTATTATAAGTGAAAATTCATTGTAGGGATGAATCTACTACCAGTAGGGGCACGACAACCATCCCACTGAAACCATTCCACACTAGGTACACATGCCATGACACCAAAATAGGTTATAACAACCCTCAAATTTGAGTTAGGCCCCAATCCACTTGTAATCACATATAAGTAGAGACACAACCTCATCTTCTCTCAAAACACCTTGAAAAAAGGATGATAGTGAAAATACCTTCACAACTTCTATGTATTCAACTATATATAATTAAAAGCTATTTATCACAAACTAAAATTGCTAAAAGGGTCACTCATGTCACTATCATGCAAACTCTGAATCAAAATAATTCTACAGTCAAAAGGCACTACCTTATTAGGTTTACACATGATTAAGTAATCCATTTCCTTATTTTTTTTATTTCATCGAACAAGTTACAAACAAGGTATAGAGATGTATTTGCATCAGTAATCAGGTCTATGACTCTACAAAATATAGAAATATTATTATACATGCCAAAACACTAAAACAAGGGCACAAGCAATCACCATTATCCTTACTAAGTCCCTATTCATCGAATTAGGGTACAACAAGGCCCAACATAGCAATCTCATCTGTAATAAGTCCCTAGATATCAATCCTGACCGAATACGTTTCAATATATCAATCTCAGACACTACTAGGACCAACAAATTAAATCATGGAACCATAGCCTTAAATAAAGCATGGGTTGGGATATTCTTATTCAATTATTTCATTTCCAATATGTATATAGGACCACAAAAGAAATATTGTTATCCCATACATATAAATTCTCATAGTTATTGTTCAAACATGATTTTATAAGAAGATTAGTCATTATTATTCCACTATAAGGTTGTCAAGAGGAAATTTGATGTTGTGTTGTTTTTAATAACATTCAATTCAAGTGTATAAATCATCATTATGTATCTCTTTTAGGGCATACTAGGGGTACAAAAAAGTGTACATGATCATGTAAGGACAGGATTATCAGACCTATAAGATATCATCATTTTTCACCTTAGCTATTTCACCATATTATCCATAATCATATATTTATCCATATTAAAACTTGAATGAACTTTAATAATTGGGCCTTGATATTATTATCATGATGACACCCATGTCATTGCTCTCAAGGCATCAACCTCAAGGACCATGTCTATATGTATATCTTCCTTGTCCAAGATACACTAGATCGTGTCACATATTATGATGTTGTTGTTCAATCCTCTTAATATTATAGAAAGCAGAGAGAGATGGAAGGAAGTCAAATATGATATAGAGAACTTCTTCATAAAATCTTTTATTATCATAAGCATGCTTCCGTCTTCCATGAAAACTCAAACTAAATTAGGAAACCCCCAAGTTAATATTTTCTCACTATGATAATTACCCTAAGATGTATATCATGCACGTTCATATGATTATAATTCATAATACATAGATATTTTTAGTTTAATTGATGACTCACTTTGGGTTTTCAAAACTTCAACAGACGGAAGAGAGTTAACTTTGTAACCAAAAGTACTCATTAGGGAAAATTCCACACTACTAGCCATGAAACACTAATTTCAATGTGTAAGGCCACATCAAGGCAAAAAAAACCCAAAAAAGGCCAAAACCTTGTGGGAATATAAAATTCACCTTAAATGTGGATTGCAATTCATATCATAATCACCCACTAATATTTAAATTTTTATATTCAAACTCAATAGGATGAGGAAGTTGAATAACATAAAAGAATGTACATAAATAGACCACCTTTATGCATAGATGGGCAACCTAGAGATAATAGGTCTAGATAAAATGAAACTCTATCAAAAAATATTTGGATTAAAGATTTCTATTTTCTCTAATTCAACTCTAAATTAGTTAAAATAACATGCATGTTAAATTTTCCCTTCGTATGGTACCAACACACCATTAATTTGGTACTTTTAGTAACATTACAACATGTATTTCAAATTCCAAAAAATACATGGATAAATGGGCACGAGGTTGATATCACACATTACTTTGACTAGATTGTAATAACATGAGATTTTGTATTTCCATTTCACTTATCCATAAAAATTCTCAAGAAATCATTTTTAGCATATTAGGAGATCCATAGGGCAACATTGGGGCACTTTGGAGTATCAAAGCTATAACTCCAAAAATTTAGGCCTAAGACCAAATAAGTACAAGGAGGCTTTCAATTTGAAATTACATCATATTACATCATAGAAATCCCTTAAAATTTAACTTTTTAGTATGTTAATCAAGTTTACAACAAAGTTTGTGGTTTTGCATGCACAAGTAGGCAAAAGAAGATATAAAGTGCCATATAACTCACCTCCCACAGTGATGACCACAAGGTCCACTCCAGAGAGCCATGAACAAGATTTCATATCCTAGATCAATCCTCCAAAATCCCAAAGATCAAAGCTCCAAGCAAGATCTAGCTTCCCTTAGCTATTTATAGCTGGTGGGCCTCAAGGTAACTGACTTAACTTTCGGTAGTTAGAGAACGTTCTGGCTCATCGATCGTTGCAGTCATGCTTCATCGATCATTGAGCTGCGATGGTTGTTGATTGGTGAGTATTCATTGGTTGATGAGTTTGTGAATTTTGTGGTCGTTGGGGTCGGTCGTTGTTGAAGATGACAAGTGGAAGCAACAACTGAAGTGGTGGTTCGATCAATCACCAAGGTATAGGAAATTCTACAAACGCATGATGTTAGGTGCCGAACGAATGTCGGGGTAGTATGCTTGCCTTAGGCCCGACGGTCACCTAAGGGTGGTATCATCAGTAGTTGCCTAGATCCAAGTCCAATTTTAGTAGTACTCTTTGCAAATCAAGGAAGAGGGAATGATATTAGATGGTTATTTCAAAATTGCAAAAACAACTAGATTTATCTATATAAAACATCATTAAGATGATAATATGAGGAAAAATAGGCACTTAGATATTCACAAAATTGGATGTAATCACACCATTTAATTCCATGGGATTGGCAAAGGGAAGAAGAGTAGGTAAGGAAGAAAAATGAAAGAGAGATTTCAAGATGGATCTTATATGGTTGGGGTTGGAAACAAAGTTTCCAAACTCGAAACTCCTTGTAGAGGCATGTTCAACAACATCCATCCACAGTGGCTACAGTAAGCTTCCATATATGTCCATCTACCTCCTTGGAGATGCTTTTCAACCACCATGACCTCCTCATATTTTCTAGAAGCATTTATATGTTGAATGAGCCTCTAGGTGAATGCATAGGTTTTTTTTATAAACTAGAATAATTGCAAAAGTAAAAACTACCCATAACTAGTGTTTGGTATTCACAATGCCTAACACATGAATTTTATTGGTCAAAGAAGAGATTTCATTGGTTCTTGACTAATGAAACCATAACTTTCATTGATTTTCAACCAATGAAAACTAGAAAATTCATTTGTTGTCGACCAATGAAACTAACACTTTCAGCATATGTCGACCAAGGAAATGAAATTTGTTTCATTGTTGACCAATGGAATTAGAATTTCATCACTTGTTGACCAATGAAAATAAGAACTTTCATTGTTTATTGACCAAGTAAACCAAAATTGTCATCTTTTTTTACTAATGAAAACAACAACTTCCATCAGTTTCCGAGCAATGAAAACTAGATATTTTATTGGTTCGTGACCAATGAGACCAAAAATTTTATTATTTTCAACCAATGACAACTAGAAATTTAATTGGTAATCAAACAATGAAACTAGGAATTTCGTCATTTGTCAGCCAATGAAAACTATAGTTTCATCAGTTGGTGGATTCTGGCGACCAACACTTAGCCACCACCACACACTAGGTGAGCACTAGGGAGCAAGGAGTGGAACCCTATTCTCTCTAAGATCCAAAGAATTCAAGACAAAACATAAAGAGAGATAATGAAAAAAAAATCCTAGATACTGTACAATCAATTTGCTATTAAGTCCTCAATTTAGGTGAAATTGCACACTAGTCCACAAACATACATGAAATTACAATATCAAGGAAGTTAAGGTGACACTAAATCAAATTAGAGTCATCTTATAACCAATCAATTTTAGGGGTTAACTAGTATTAATATGAAAATGAATCATAAATCCTTATCTCGACGTTGAAGGATAGGTACAGTTGGAGAGACTATGTCAGTTTTCTTGCAGTAGATATTAATCATGTAGCTAGTTCATTTGACTTTTATTCCTTTAAGTTTTTTAGTAGATCATGTAATGAAGTAGTTCATTTCATACCAAAACATTCTTTGGTAGAAGGTTACATTGTGGATGGGCGAGTAGAACATGTTCCCTCTTCCATCTTTAACCTTGTTTGTTCTAAGTTTGTTATATAATTGTAAAGTTCAACTGTTTTAGAAAAAAATAGGATTAATATGAAGGAAAAAACAAGTTCAAATATATTTCACACAATTAACTATCAGGTCCTAATTTAATGATGAATTTTGAAATAACTCGATGGCTTGTACAAAACTTGAATTTCGGGCAAACAAAGTGAAAATTGAACCAAATTAGAGATTTCTCTGATTCAATTGATATCAAACTTAACTAAGCATACAATTATGATTAATAAACTAAGATCAAAGAAAATTACGATTAGTCTATGTTCACAGTCTCACAATTGAGGAGGGAAATAGATCAAAAAGCTTATGACAGTAAGAATCTCTTGAGTCTAGACAATGACTAATATCTTTGCTAAATGAAGAGTTATTGGTGACACATCTACAAAAAACATTGAGTTAAAGTAGTCATAAAAATAATTTTGTTAGTGAATGTTCATACACTTTGCATTATTGTTTCATTAAGAGCACATTCTACTGAGGTTAAATTCACGACTAATGATCCAAGGATAGTTGTTTTGTTCACTAGGGGGATGTTAGTTCAATAACGAATGGTTCGTTGTTGTATACCACCTCCCCCATACACAATAGTAAAAAGTCATTCTTTGTTATCGCTAGAATTTTGCAAAAAGTAAAGTGATAGAAAATTTAGGCAACATAATAGATATATGAGTAAAGTATTTCAAGTTTTATCCAATCAAAGAAACCCCATTCATCTCGATAGCCAATTTTTGATTCTATTTTTTATTCAAAATTACAACCAATAATTTGAAGATAAAATCTAAAATGTCAGATTTAGTGTCTTGAATGGTGATGATTTGTGTTTTGTTATATCATATAAATGTCTTAGGATCTTCCTACATTTATAGTAAACCATTATGCAATTATTCTTCAATGCAAAAACTAGAAAAAAGTGGCTAGACTACAATAGATAGGAAATTGTACACACATAAAAGTATGGAATGGATATGTACATTGTACAAGGACATGATCATGATATTATTCCACCCCATGTTATTTTATATCTCTAAAAGAGACAAATTTTCTTCAAGATGGCTATTAAAGTCTAAACAAATCTTTTAGCAAAGTTGTAGAACTTTTCACCAGATTCTAAAGACACAAAATTTTGAATAGGATCACTATCAATATTATCTTCACTTTTTGAGTAAAGTATGATTGGCAATGTAACTACTGTATCAAATGAAGAAATATTACCTAGAGGAGAGAAACTTGTTCAAATACCACTCGATGTCGCCTTGTTTAGAGGAGAATCAAACAAGATGTAATCACATGTAGGGATGGAGACAGTCATCTCTTGATAACACAAAGCTCCAATAATAGTTTTTTTTGGAACTGATAGCACCAATCACCCAAAGGTTATTTCCTAAAATATGCGGTCCATAGAAGAGTGAATCTACTGTTGGTATGTATGCCCTGAGAGACAATCATGGGATGATTGGTGTGATACATTAAGATTGATTTGATAAACATTAAAGGCAAGCTTCCAATTCTTTCTGGTTCAGTCATATGAGATAGTGATAGAACAGATTGAATGTCTAGAGAATGACAATACTCAATGACGTATGCCTTCAGGTTGAGGACCTGAATGATAAGATCATATGGATGCTAAGAGTTTGTACATTCTCATTATGTCCCTAGTCAGATGTCATTGTGGAAGGTAGATAGACAGCAATGACACACAAGACTAGATTGTGGTGTTGGTTGATGACAGAATCTCATTAGTCATGATATAGAGATATCAAACCAAACACATAGGTACTTGTTAGAGAACAAGTGTACCGGACAGACCCACCGTGAGTTTGACACATGGAACCATGACATGGTAGTCACAGTCAGTACTCACAGTGATGGTGGTGAGTGTGATTCTTTGACCTAAAATCACTACACTCAACACATGTCGTTGGGCACACTTTGACATCATCAAACGCAGTCCTGAAACATGGGTTGTTATAAAGGTGATGATTGGGTGGCTTTGACACATGGGGCTTTTGAGGGGTGAGTGATAGATATGGGATTTGTCCCTCCTGAGGGAGTTTGATATCCAAGGCCACTTGGTGAGTAGGATTGAGATAGGCGTGCGCACGCATGTGTGAATCAGTATGTGATATTGATGTCATACATATCTCGTTCAATCTACTCTGAGATCAAGAAAGTGAATGAACATTGACAGGATGACTGTTCCATGCCTCGAGTTCATTCGGGATATCAGTGACAAAGGAATTATACATTCATTGTAACACCATTCACGGATTGTAGGATTGAAAGTTGTTCTCCAACTTTCTACTTTCACTTGGGAAGCAATGATGTGTGACTAGGCACCGCTCTTTGCTTGTGAAGTCATAAGTGTTATGGACTTTCACTGCCAACGTGAAATGGACCTGTAGGGTCACACACAAAGGATTTAACCTGGAAGAGGAGTTTTGTCCACAAGAAATGTTTAGATTGATTACTAAAGGAGTTTAGTAGTTCAATTAAATACTCAATCAATTGATGGCTCAATCTCATAATGTTCAAGGTGTTGTACACATTGATTGGAGTATCGTCTTGATTGAAATCACAATTGACTGATTCTGCACAACCTGCACTCCCAACCGATCGGTTCATGAGATGAACCGGTCGGCTGAGCTTGGTGAACCGGTCGGCTCAAGTGTTGAGCCGATCGGTTCAAGATCAAGGTGAACCGATTGCTTCAAGTGTTGAAACGATCGATTCAACTAGTGCAACCGAGCAAGTTGGGAAAGTAAGATTGGTGAGAATTTTCCTTTCATTTCAATTGCCCAATTTGATTGGGAAATAGGATCAGTATTCGACACCAATTGGAAACAAAATAAGGAAAGTCAATCGGGAACCGACCAGGACCACCAACCGACCGGTTCACTTGTGAACCGACCGGTTGAGGTGTCCCAACCGATCCGTTGAGGTGTCAACTGACCGGTTCAGGTCCCCATCCAACCGTTTCAATTGTGAAACGATCGGTTTAGGTTGCGAGTTGGTTTCTTTTGTGGAAAATCTCAAACCGTTCTACTCCTGCTTTTAGTCCTGCATTGCCCGGGATGGAGAACCCTGTCCCATGACCCTCCTATATATAGGGGTATTGGGGGCTTCTCAAAGTACAACTCAGTGCAACCAGTTGCTCTACAAAGTTGTTGTTCTCTCTGGTTTTGGTAACCAAGAGAGCCCGAGCAAGTGCTACCCGCAAAGGGAGGCACAGCAAGGGAAAGACAACTGCATTTGCAACTGGAGGCAGGAGATTGTATTGGCGACTAGTACGTCAACAGGAGGGTGTGACTCCTTACAACTCCTTGTGGGACAAGGAGTGTGGAGTTCCAGGTGGTCCGTGTGGACTACTTCAGAGGCGGGAGGTTTCTACCGCTCAGGAGGACAACTATCAACCCTGACAGTCCTGGTGAGAGGAGGAGTCGTCAGTCCCGGTGCGACCAGGAGCAGCACAGACACCGTCCAAGATCGGAGGTGAAGACCGCACAAGGGGCGAGGTATTATCGCCGAGAAAGCCTCGGGACAAGGTATGATTCCACAAACCATCCTTTCCTATTATATAGACGTTGACACGTTTCCTTGTTTTGGGTTTGGGGGACAAAATTTTTGTTTCCGGTGCCTTCTGTACCTCCCCTAAAAACCCAACATCTACTGCTTAGAAGAATAACCATAATGCTAGTTTTGGTAGGGGCACACCATATTGTTATTGTTTTGACACTTGGAATCATGTAAGATAAGAGGGGTAGAACTACCATTAGGGTTGGGAGAAAATGAATTATTGGAAAACTTATGTTTTTTTCTATAAACTTTAGGCAATCCCTCATTCATCTGCGAACCCTAAACTAGATTGTAGATTTGGTTATAGTTATTATTTGTATGGAGGTAGTTCAATTTCTTTCTCATCCAAGTGTTTCTTTGTTTATGTCATTGGATCAAGATTCTAGTTTGGGTGGAATGTCATATTTGTTCTTTGGGATTGACCAAGAACTGGAATGATAAGATAGTTTCTTAAAAAATTAGGAAATCTCATGCGGTTATGAAGAAAACAAACATATGGGATAGAATTGCTTGCCCAAATGAATGTATAGTTTGTATTGAAGATAGATGAACTTAGAAACAAATAGAATATTTAGAGTAACTAGTAGGATAATAGTGTCTGGTTGTATAAATTGTAATTTAGCACCCATGAAAAATTCAAAATTTTTGAAGGTGTCTACATCCGATAGATAAGAGGAAGGCTAGAAATGGACATCCATCTCATTGCATCACAAAAATCAAAGGCACAAATCTTAGTGGCATGTCTAGTGACAGATACAAGGATGAAGTTTACATAACATAAGGGATATCAAGGGGATGCCCTATAGGTGTTGTATGGAGGTACCTTCAAGAATAGTGTAAAGTAGTAAATGTTTTTAGAATATCTTGGGCCTAGGAATTGACAAGACCTGAGAGAGATCGCCTAAGATCTAATGAAATTTTATGTTATTGATTTTGACATAATTTCTATCTAGGTGGATGGTAAATAAGATACTTCTGTTGGATAGAATGTGCCCTAGTCTCATGACATTATGATTCAAGCATATTCATCCTAGTTTTAGTTGCATTATCTTAGGTTTACATTCATAATTCTCATTATGCCTTAGAATTAGCTTCCTTTGTGTTTCTTTACTTTTATATTTTTTTTCATTAGCATTTTATGTATTATATGGACTTTTGTTGATGGTTTGAGCAAAATCCCCCAAAATTAGTGTGGCATAGGGGTTCCTGTCATCCTTTAGTGGATAGGAATCAAGCGAAGGCCCATGATGAGGCCACATTTCCCATGGTTAATCATCTGATTTTGAGCCCAAATATGATGGCCCATAATGAGCCTACATTTCCAATGGTTTATGGCTTCATTGATCTGTGAATCCATCGATTGTTATCATTTAGATTTTCTATTAGTATATATAGAATCATTGGTCTGCATTTTTGTAAATTGATGAAGATTCCTACCAATGACAATTGCTCAGTAATCAATGAATATTGGCACTCGTCAATGGATGAAATCCGAATGTGTTCAACAGTTGATGAAAACTCATGCTCCAACATATAGATTAATTTTTTATACCTCCTTGAAACCATTAAATATCTATATTTGTTGATCGATGAAACATATTGCATTCTTCCACTGATGGCCAAATATTATTGAAACACGACGTCACCCGGTGAAAATACAAATGTGCCAATAAATAAAATCATTATGTTCATCAACCAATGAGAATTTTGAGCATCAATGTATGAGATCACTACTCACATTAGCTGATGAAGAACCTTCCAGTACGAATTGATGAAAACTCTACATTCATTGATCAATGTGAATATTAACAGTCACGCGACTCCTCACCTTCATCTCGTCGACACCATTGTTGATGGGTACTGCGGGAGATGGAAATCCTAACCCCTATCTAGTAAAAATATTGTCCAGCCTCCTTTGGGAGGCATTTCTTTTTTGTCCTTCAGGCTGCTACACTCCATACTTGGCTCAAGGAAGACGACCATTTCCATGAATCATTTTCATTGATCATCTTCATTGATGACCTACACTACACTGAAGCTCTTCAATCTAACCTCAAAAGGGTTAGATCGGCAAAGTCGCTTCCATTGGCTTCTTCTATAATTCATCCATCCCCACTTGATTCTTTCTTGATAGTAGATCAGATCGAAGCAAGAAAGATGATGGAGAAGAAGGGTCATCATATGACAAGCTTAAATGTATTCTCCTCCTACATCATATCAGCCCCATCTCTAACAATGAAGGTTGTTTTTGCACACAACAAGGTACATCCCTTCTACTCAGCAATATGATTGCTATATATTTCTTGGTTCATATTTATTTTAATCTCTATATGACAAATGAGTAGTGTTTTACACTAGGGAGGAGGGAGTATCCCCACCTTCCTATTTTGTTCTTTTACATCATATAAATCTATATGAACCTTGTTGTATTTGGAATCTATCATTTTATGTTGGTATCCTTCTATGATCAAAACGTTTACAAATTTATCATGATCCTTAGTGTAGAGAACTTTGAAATAGGATCTAGGATGCTAATTTTTTTTCTTAGATTTACATGTAATAAATAATATATATTTAAACTTATTAGTGATGCAGTGATAGAGAAAAAGGTGAAGGGAAATCTACTCACCCTATTGTCTCCATCAATAAACAATCTTATCTTAATTTAGTCTTTTTATTTTTTCATTTAGTGTAATTGATGGCGCTCTGAGTGCCGCACCACTGAAAAACATAAGAGAATAACCCTTAGGTTTTACCAAAAGTTGTGCACTAATTCCCCACTCTACATGAATGGAAGTCTTATTACAATATACTTAGTGATCAAACGCAAAGGATAAACTTTTTAAGTAGTTATATATATTCAAAAGTGTTAAGAGTAATAATTATCACCAAGAAAGGTGATTGATTGATTAAACTAAGTTTCTTCCAGTAGAAACAAGGATTAAAGATGTAAATAAATGATAATAAAAAAGACTAGGGCATGAGTCTCTCTTGACAAATCCTGTGTAATTATTCAAGGGAACCGACCAGTCTCAATATCCAAGTTCCTAGCTCATCTGGATGGACTCCCTAACTATGGCCGACCAGTCTTTTCCACATTAGCATACCATAACTCAATCACCTTAGTATCCCTTGTTGACACTTCTGTGAGATAAAAATATCCTTCAGATGTTAGAATCATGATTATAGCAACATGCATATCCACGATTATAACATATATGTAAAGTAACACGTCAATTTGCAAGGCAAGGAAATAAGCCGAATGATACTTTATTTATCAATAGTATTGTTGAGTTTCGATACAAGCTAGAATAAAATACGGGTTGTTGGGGCTAGTGCCCATGACCCAGTACAGATGTCTACTTTCTCATGGCGAAAGACAACAACAAAAAGATAGATAGAAAAATGGAAGGGGCCATGATGCCTGGTGTAGGAAGACCAGTCTCTCCATTGCGGTCGTTGCCTCCTTGATCCTTTATAGGGTTTGCACTATGTAGACGTGGCTTTTAAAAATGATTAGAGGCCCTAAGAATGGACGATAAGGGTTCCCTTTTATAGATGCATTCCTCATTGTTGAAACCTAATGCTGAAAAATTGTTGTCGAAGGTAGCTAATTGCATAGCCCATACTCAGTTGACCAGGAGACTCACATGGGATACTCAATCTGTACCTTGTATATGATTCTCTAGAGAACCATCAAGGGTTGAATCGAGATAGGCTAGATGCAGAGAGTGCATGTCAGAACTACAGAATTTGGGAGAATCCTGGTAGAGAGTGGCTTAAGTCGAGAGATTGGTGGAGCTGATCACTTGACTGGGTGATTGGAAGGTGGACATTGGATATCTTATGGGGTCTTCCATCCGTTAAGGTATGGCATCTTGAGGGTTTGATCATCCTTCTAGACAATGAAGCATATATTTGGCTCTTTCTGCATGAAAAGTATATAAAATGTGTTAATGTCCAGAAAAGGAAGATAATTGCATTTAAGTAAATTTAAGGATAAAATGAGGGAATAGAAACACAATAGTCCCTAAACTATATGCAAAGATGGGTATACATATACTCATCAAACTGCCCCGAACTTAAGCCTTTTCTTGTCCTAAGTAAAGCAAAATAGAAAGAAGGACAAACAATTGATACTAGGATTTAGGCTTCCTCTCCTAAGTGATCATACTTTGTTCTCTCCTTCCACCCAACACAACCAAGAGACCCTAGTCCTTTGAGGGCAAGTAGCCACACCTGGATATCCCTTGATTGGGGCTTGTTTCTCCATTCACTAGACTCCAGAACCTGTAAATAGCTGATTTCATCTCAATAATACTCTTCATCAGTCTGCGCAAAGTAGAACCGAGCACAAGTCAGGGCTGATTGGCTATTTTGGGGAGAGTTTCGATAAGTCCCATGTCCATGAAATTTGTATGAAAGGGGGAGAAGAAGGCATGGAATAAACTTATTTCCCTTATCTCTCCTCTATTTGAATCAAGACCTTATTTGGGATTTAATTATTTTTCACTCCTCTATTTGACTCGAGACTTTTATTTGGTTGCAGATACATTGACTGTGTGTTTTCTTTGGGCTCTTTGCCTCTTTTATTTATGCCATGTCTGTAGAAGAAAAATTGAAGAGGAAATATATTTCTATTGGAGAGGATGCCACCCCGAACTTAGGGTTTGGCATACAACGGATATTTTTTTCAAATGGCAAAGAGACAAAAAATGATGGATGAAAGGTGGAAACTAAAAATTGACTTTTGCTTATTCATTTTATTTCTACATTGGAAGTAGATTATCATATTATATCAGTTATCCAAGGTAGAGAGTCATTTACAAATATTTTTGTACGTCATATCGGGGGCACGTGTAGCTTAACCTTTCTAACTATTTCTGATTACCGTCATTTCTAAGGGGAAAGGATGCTCAATTGTTGTCCTTAGGGCTCAGATCCGTTCAAGACATGTTTGTTCCTTAAAAATTTTCTTTTTGCATGGGTTAGCTCAAGAAAAAGGGAGTATTTTCATTTCTATATTTCAAATTTGTATACAAGCAAGCGGTCAGCTAGGTAAAGGCCATAAGTCACTCAAATAAAAAAATAAACATAGAAAATAAGACAAATGTAAATAAAAAGTAGAGAAAATTGGTTTAGGGATGAGAAAGGGAAAGTTTATAGTTAAAGTGGTGGAGACGTGCCACCCACCCTCCACCCCCAACTTCAAAATTCTAACCATCCTTGGGCAGAAAGAAGATAGAGATGGAGGGGATTTGAATGGAGGGAGGTGGGTATGGACAAAATGGAGGATGTTCTTTGTCCAAGAGCACACAATAAAAACCCTACGAGTGGGTCCCTCTCCTGATAGTGAGGACCTCCTCCATTCTCTATCGCGATCATCAGTTGCCATGATCCTCTTTTGGTGGGTCCAAGGGTGGTCGCGATCGTGCACCCCATTCTCCATAGCTTGTGTCCAGTTAGTTCCTTGTCTCTAGGGTGATAGCCCACTGGTTGATCAACCGGTTGATGATTAGATCCGGGTTGGGTGGCGGTACGGCATATTGGTGTGTCAAGTGTGTGAAGTGGGCTTCCTAAGGGACACCATCTTGGGAGTATCAGAGTTGTAGTTCCCAGTCGGATGGCCATGGTATCTCTTTCATCGCCAGAGAGCCAGGCTGCAAATAATCAAGTGCACCGTTGTGGTTGTACTTTGTTCATGCCATTAGTGTTGCCATTGGGGAGCACGCAAAAATTCTCAACTTTAGGATCATCACGGGAAGATGGTTGTACATTATGGTCCTTGGCCTCATTTCTTTTATAGCTAAAAAATAGAGGTTTTAGGGCTACATAAAGAATTGATGATTTTGATCCATGTAGGCGTTAGAAATGTTTCCTAGTCCATAAGGATCGCACATCACATCTTGAAAAGTCTCGGTCACATCAAGAGATTGTGGCATCAAATATTATTGATAAGAATCGGGATAAAAAATGTTGTTATTCCCGAGTTACAACACTTCTCATGTAAGATAAATATCGATATATCAAATAGGAATTGTTATAGATAATAATAAGGAACTCATCTGGTTTGGATAACACATCTTCATTGTCCCATGTATCCCACTCCATGCATGGTTATCAATCTGCGAGATTGCAAGATCCTTACACCGTCAACCGGACGACTGGGTGAATGATTCAATGGACAGATGACAAAGTCAATCATGAACTTGTTGCACTGTACCAACAATCAATTGAACTGGGTTGTCAAAAATATGGCCTTTATTTAAAATATTTTTGTGAAAAGAAAAGAAAGAAAAATTAAACAAGAATTGTGGAAGTTAAAAGAAAAGAAATTTAAGAGTTGGTTTTACTCCTAATAAGTGTCCCAGTTTAAATGTCTCAGATGATGCCGCAATACTCACATAGAGTGCATGAGCGGGGTTTCCAAATTCTTGATTTTTAGATCTATAGTCCCTAGATCATGGTCAGATGATGTGCATACCTTGTTCTGGGCTGGCCCTTGTTATCTTTGGAAGAATTTTGGAGATCATGTATAAGAAGAAGAAAGTGACGATCGTACCATGGGAACATGACAAAGAAACACTTGCCTCCAACTTTTCCATGAACCTAGTCGGGCAGGACATCTTATGAAAAGCGACTCTAGTTATACGCCTTATTCAAATAAAAAATTGTATATGTTAGGACCATTTATTATTTTAGTCCTTTTAGTCTGACTAAATTCAATTGAAGGCACAACCATTTCAAGGTTCTCAGGTTCTGATTCTAGTATAGATATGTTAGTGATAGGAGTTGAATCGTGAGATGGATTTAAATGTTCAACATTTCAAGGACCTTATCCAACTTTTCAATGAACACCAGACTCAAATAAAAAGGTATGTTTTAGAATACAACATATATAGTTTGGATTTTTACTGTGAAGTTGTTTTTTTATGTTAGTATATCTAATTTTATGACTAAAAAATTGTTTTAATTGTTGTTATTCACATAGGATACAAAATTGATATCAACTATCTTGGGACCATGCTTTCTCTTCTTTTTATAAGGAATGTAAACTTTAGAGAAACACCCACATACTTTCAACACTTCAATACAAGTTTCCAATTAAATTAAATTTGTAAGGTATATTTTCATTGTGTCAAAAAGTAATATGGTTTAACGCACATTTAGAAGTCAAAAGAGCCCCCCCCCCATATTATCTTGTCTAGAACAAATTAGGATGACATTGCATTAACCATATGTAGCAATGTTATGATATTTATTTCATCTACACCATCAAATATGGGTTGTACATGGTAGTGGTTTTATGAATGAGGTCATGTTCCTCGTGAAATGGCTTAAGCTCATTGAGGTATAGTCACCTATTCTACTAAGGTTCTTGTCAGTTTGTTTATGCACTTGTGGCTTATGAATTCTAAGCATTTTTCATTTTCTCATATTTAGATATCAACAAGTAAATACATCAATATTTGTAAGATTCATCAATAAATGTTACAAAATAGTGTATATTGTCATGAGTAAGGACATTTTCTAGATCCCATATACCAGTGTGATCAAGTTCAAGAAAATATGTGTTCCTTTATATTAATCAAAAAGGTTGCTTAGGAATTTGTTTCTTAAACATGTATTTGGAATCTAATATTGTTAGCCATGAGAGTTTTAAGAATGAGGTCCACACAAATCATATGCTTCACAATATTCTTGTACACATGCTACAATTGTGTATGCCAAACATCATGGGATATGGAAGTAGAAAGTGTAGTAATGCAATATTTTGATATGAGAGGTACCATTACATGACAGAAGAGTGAGCTAAAGGAAAACCCATAGGTTACTCAATACCTATGTATGAACCAAATCTAGAGATTAAAACTTTTTCCCTTGACACAAAAAGTGTAGCCAGATGACATGACTAAGACTTCACTTACTAGTTTTATCTTAAAATTAAAAACATGTGTGTATTTTATAGTATAAGGACATCCTCATATATGAGATTTGAATCCACACATCCTCAACCTACAATTTTATTCAAGGATACACAATCACCCAACATATCACATGATTGTTGTCTACTTGAAAGAAAGCATAATGATCATAAAAAATGTGAGAAATTTATCTATATTAAATCCACCAATTATCATTAGAAGACATGTTAACATTAACAATAACATGATTTTTTATCTAAATTTTCACTAGAAGATGCTCAACCCCGACATCAATCATGTTAACTTTAAATTCTTAGGATCTAGGGAAGCTTGATTGTTTTGACCCTTGCAATTCCTGCAAACACTGGCAACATTACTAGGCTTTCTAGATGCATAAAAAAATGCATTGGCCCCTGAAATTAGAGTTCTTGTTGTCACAAGGTTGCTTTCATTTTTTGAAAAGAAATTGGACTTAGAATTAAACTTGGTTGATTTCTTATTCAGTTTATAAACATCTACTAGACTGACTTAGGGATTGTACTTGACATACTATTGTGCATGATGGTGTTATCTTTATAGGAATCTACTGGGGAGGACATGCTCAATCCATCATGCCTATAACTTAGAGTCTAATCAAAATACTTCTGGTATGAAGAGAGATTTTTAAACAGAGCTACCACTGATAATAGATTTTATAAAAAGGTTTTGACACCCAAGAACTTGGGATGCAATAAACTTAGTATCTATCATTTTATATTCATACCATTGAACTATTGCATATCATTCTATCCCAACTTCTTGAATGCCAAATTTTCACTTAAATATTTCCAAATATCAAGGGAAGAAGGGATCTTGTAGTAGATATCATAAACCTTAGTAGAAAGAGATAAAATTATCTCAACAAAATATATACAAAGTTTGTTTCTAAATATAAGGGAATAAATTAGCTTGTGGTAGATATTATAAACCTCATTAGATAAACAGGACAATAACTTAACAAAATAAAGATAATATTGTTTCTTTGGGTACTATCTTGGAAGTAGAATAATATAAAGAAGAAGAATCACTATAGGTTGCTATAAGAGAATCAAATGTATTGGTTACATAGTTAAGAGATGGTTCACAATCCTTGGGTGGTGTGCTAGGGGGAACTAAGTAAAAGTAAGTAAATCAAGATGGCATATTTTTCTACAACTATTTAAGTGCATCCCTATAAATTTTTTTGGCTTAATGCTAGCTATGTGTTTCATGTTCATTATGATTCTAGGTTTCATATTATATACAAAACAATAATTGAGTCCACTATACTTAAACATAAGAGTAACTAGAAATTTAATATTACCTTCACTGTGTTTAATGTGTTTCAAATTCTAGGTCAATGTTAAAAACAAGATTTCATAATGAAAGGTAGAAGATAATTTGATCAATAATTAACAACAATGTGCAGAGTTCAAAGAGACTATGGGTGATCGAACATCAAAATGATTATTATATTTAAGACAAATCCTTTGCTCCTCAGGAACAAGCTTTGCAATCAGTTTGCCTCCTATATTCAATCACCCCTATCTCAGTTATTTCCTCCTAGTGCTAGAAAGAGGACAATGCCAAATGGTTTGTTGGCCCTTCAATGATGTTGGAGAAGAAAGTCACATAAGTAAAATAAGGTGCATACACACAATTTGGGAATAAAATAGGTGGAAGATATGGAAAGAGAAGATGGAAGAAGTGGTGATATTGTAGATAACGTCCAAATAGAGATGGATGCAAACAACAACAATAGCAGGCAATAAACATGGAGAAATTTTTGCACACAATATCTCTTCAGATAGTTACAATTGTATTTAGTTACTTTGGTTGTGTCTAAAAATTTCTTAGACAAGTCCATTCCATAAATAAATGCAACCAACAAAGTAGGCATCCAACTAGCTATTCTTTTCATAGAAAAATAAATAGTAATCTAGATGGGGAAATGAAAATAGATTAATAATTCTTGTGGCTCAAGGCTTGCTTTTCTTTTTATAGTCAGCAAACCGTATTGAACAGTGTGGTCTGTGGCAAGGCAGGGTGTGACAAGGCCAGACATGCACACATATGTATTTGTATGTTTTTCTTTTATCAAAACTCAATCCAAAAGTGAGATGAACCCACTATAAATTTACCATATCACTGAGAGGCCCACATGATCTTTTTGGTAACCACTCCCATTTAAAAAAATCATTTTCACTTAAAAAGTGAGCGGTGTGAGATAAATGGATGTAATAAAAGAAATAAGTGGTAGGATATACAACACTAATAAATAGATAATAAAATGCCATGAATGATATTTTTAAGTAAATTTGATCAATGTATCTATTTGGTTATGTAAGTAGAGGGGTATCCCAAGTGGTGAGACTAGACAATCTCTAATGAAGGAACTTGTATTGGACTCTTAATCTTGTCAAAATTGATTCTCCCTCAATGCAGTCGACATCAATGCAAAAATGAAGGGATCTACATGTGTTTTGGTTTAACTGTAGTGCCCCCCATGTTTACCATAATAGAGTGGGTCCAATATCGCTTATGCCTAGGGACGTTCTTGATCACCATAAAAGATTCTAGTTACATGCAACCCGAGGGTCGGCTTGTTAATAGAAATATTGGAATAATAGATGAAAAGGAGAGCCAATATTTCCCTAAAGGTACACAACTCATCCACATTAAATGCTATGTGATTTAAATTTAACTAATGCACTTTGACTGCTGATGTGCAAATTTTAAATAGATTTTTTATCCACTTTTACACATAATTTCAATCCATTTTGTACCTCATTTTGTCTCCAATCATACTTTATTTCCCACTTTCTTAGTTGTTTTAGTCGCCTTATGTTTGTAATCACAAGTACAAGATATGGACGAGAAAAGGGGTCCAATCCAACAAAAATCAGACCTTATTTGAATCCTTGAAGAGTTTGCATACTTGATGGAGTGGATCTTGAATATTTTGAAGAGAAAATAACAGTGTTAATTACCATACGGTGTGTAATTTTATAGATACTTGGATCCCCAATTGAAGAGCAAGGACACATCATGTTGCTACTCGAACACAGCATGTTAGTGTGTTCGAGTGTTGCATTTCAAAGTTTTGCCAAGTTGTACAATGTGTGTTTATTAAGACATGTTGTGTCTAACCCGATCGGTCTCGACTCAAGATTTCTTTAAGCCTCACTGACCCATCGTGTCTCTCAGACAACATGACATGTCCCCTTCAGAAAGGCAGTTTTCTCGTTAGTTATACATGGCAAGACGTCATGTTGTATTCAAACTCAACGTGTTCCAGTCTATTTTTGCAGATTCACAAATAATTGTCATTCATTTTAAATACAAAAATAGTAATATGGAGCGCTTATCTCTCATCATTTTAGAACACACTTCATTTAAAGAAGAGCCTAGAGAAAGGAGGAGTTCAATTTTGTCGAGAAAGAGGTGGTTTCTCGGGAGAGAACCTCCATTCTTCTCATTTCTTCTTCAAAGAGTTTAGTTGGAGTTTCTCTACCTCATCCAGATCTCTCGGGAGAGAACGTTGTCCAAGAAGAAGCTTCAACAAGCTTGGATTTTGTCCACAATCTAGAGTTCCACTTTGCACTTCTTCACTCCTTGGGTTTTCCTTGTTCTTTCCATCTCTAATCATGCCAAACACTCAAATATGTAATTATTTCCTATGTTTCTTTATTATGGATGAGTAATTCCCCTTTTCTTGGGCATATGAGAGTATCTCCCATGCCATTGCTCATTTGAACTCGAATTTAACTAATGCTAGTAATCTTTCTTTTCAAAGAGTTTCTATGGTAATGAATTGATTGAATGTTTGCTCTGTCCCATGTCATTGCTCATGTGAACTCGAATTTCTAAAGTAATGCTAGTTATGTTTCTTTTCCAAGAGTTTCTATGGTAATGAACTGCTTGTATGTTAGCTTGGCCATCGAACCTACATGTTTTATGCTTCTTTATGAAATTTAGGAGATTGTGTTGAGAAGTAAGGAGTAGTTCTTGGGAACAAACCCTTGACACTAGAGTGGTTGGGATACATTGAGGATCTAAGGTTTCAATTCAAATTTTGATGTAGGCACAAGAGTGTTATGTTAAAATGAGAACTATCTCATATTACTGGGAAGTCTATGATGATGAAAACCTCCTTTGCAAGTTAATTGGCATGCTAATTCCATAGTTTTTTGTGAGTAATGGTATGGAGGTGAAATCTTATGACCAAGATCTCCTAAAATCTGAGTTAAATCCTTTTAGTTTAGTTTTTGTTTCCTTTGATAGAAAGTTAGTGAATCATAATCCAACTCAAATATTACAAACCAATCTATATTGTTGAACTGTAACACACTTGCACCTAAAAGTGATTTGCTCCCTTGGACGATATCGTTACTACACACACCGGTATACTTGTGGGGTAGTGCTCAAGTTTATAAAAATTACAACTTGCACATATAAGCACAACAAGTTTTTGGCACCATTTTTGGGGAGCAACGGACCCGGGGAGAAACTGAGCAGTAGTATAGTTATAGTTTCCCTTTCATGATTTTGATTCTTGCTTTTGTTGTAATGTTTGTTCCTATTTGTGGAAAATCTAGTATGATATGAGGCATATCACTTGTGTTTGGATTGAAATCCTTTCTTTGCTTGAACGGTTTGTCCAATCTTGTGTCAAAACATTATTTGAAGTAAATGAAATCATGCATTTGTTAAATGGAATCTTTTTCCAAACAAGCCCTATCTCATCTTAATTTATTGCCTTCAGACACGTGTTTACCTTTCCCATTCTTAAAAAAAATAATACATGTAACAGCAAAAATATTCTTGAACTAATCAACTTCACAATCTAACTTAACGTTCTAGATGACTTTATCAAATTTGCATGCATTTTCAACTAAATTCTCAATGAAATTTTTTTATCAACTGACTGAAACCATATTAACTTAAGAGTCCAGCCAACTCTTCTATGCTTCAGAAAAGAGTTTTTAATTTAAGACCTTGTGGTTCTAAAGTGGAACCCAACATATTATTGGTCATCATGGAGTAATTTTGTATTTAAAAGATGGTTGAACCACTCATGTAGCATGCTAGCCTAGTGTATGTCCGATCTAGCTACAATGGTTAGGTATTGCCTCTTAAAAGATGGAAAAAAACCCCAACCGACATTCCCCATGTGCATAAGCCTACATTAGCTACCGAGTGTCGAAACACATGCTTCATTTCTTATCTAAAGATATCAAAGATATTTTAGTTGGACCGTTGGTTGATTTCAATTTCATCTTTTACATCTTTAATGATTGAGAGGATTAGGTTTCATATTCATTGCTCCTTTGGTCTTGTTATCTTCATTCAATCTGATGTTGTTTTGTTGATTTTTCCAGCTAGACTTTTGCACTTTGTCAACCTAGAACTTCCAATCTTGAGTGTTTGTGGTGATCCTATGGCTAGTTGCAATAAGTTTTGTCTATGGTTGAATTAGCTTGAAACAAAAAAATTCCATTTCATTTATTTGATTCATGAGCTTGACAGTTTCTTCATTTATGTTTCCATATTCTTTTTGCTTGAGGACAAGCAATAGTTCAAGCTTAAGGAGAATTTATGTGCATATTTTACACAGATGTTTTATCCATTTTCGCACATACTTCCAATCCCTTGTGTACCTCATCTTTCCTCTAATCATACTTGATTTCCCACCTTTTTAGTTGTTTTACTCACCTTATTTTTGTAATCACAGGTACATGTTATTGATGACAAAGTGGACCAATCAAACCAAAATTCAACCTTAGTTGGATACCCTAAGGGTTTGCATACTTGTTGGAGTTGACCTTGAAGATTTTGAAGAGAACATGATGTGTGTTAATTACCAAAGGGCGTGTAGGTTTATAGATACTGGCATCCCCAACTGAAGAGCAAGGACACATCATGTTGCTACTTGAACACGACATGTCAATGCATTTAAGTGATGCATTTTAAATTTTTACCAAGTTGCATGGTGTGTGTTTATTAAGACATGCCATGTCCAACCTGATCGGCCTCAACTCAAGATTTATTCAAGTCTTAGTGACACACTGTGTCTCTCAAACAACATGACGTGTCCCCCTTCAGAAAAGTAGTTTGCTTGTCAGTTATACATGGCAACATGTCATGTTGCATTCAAACACGGTGTGTTCCAGTCTATTTTTTGTAGATCTCAAAAATAATTGTCATTCATTTTAAATATGAAAACACTCATATGTAGCGGTTATCTCTCATCATTATAGAACACACTTTGTTTAGAGAAGAGACTAGATCAAGAAGGAGGCGAATTTGGGGAGAAAGAGGTGGTTTCTCAAGAGAGAACCTCCATTCTTCTTATTTCTTCTTCAAAGAGTGCAGCTGGATTTCTCTACCTTGTACAGACCTCTCAGGAGAGAAGTTTGTCCGAGAAGAAGCTTGAGCAAGCTAGAATTTCGTCCACAAGCCAAGATTCCACCTTGCACTTCTTCACTCCTTGGTTTTCCTTCTCTAGTCATGTCAAACTCTGAAGTATGTAACTATTTCTTGTGTTTCTTCATTATGGATGAGTAATTCCACTTTTCTTGGGCATGGGAGTGTAGCTCCCATGCTATTGCTAATGTGAACTTGAATTAATTAACTAATGCTAGTTATCTTGCTTTTCAAAGAGTTTCTATGGTAATGAATTGTCTATATGTTTGCTTGGCCATCAAACCTATATGTTTTATACTTCTTTAATGCAATTTGGGAGAATGTGTAAAGAAGTAGGGAGTAGTTATTCTTGGCAAAAAATCCTTGACCACAGGAGTGGCTGAGATACGTTGAGGATATAAGGTTGTAGTTAGAATTTTGATGTAGGAACAAAAGTGTTATGTTAAAATGAGAACAGTCTCATATGATAGGGAGGTATATGACGATGGAAACCTCCTTTTCAAGTTAATTTTCATGTTAATTCCATAGTTTCATGTGATTAGTCATATGGAGGTGAAATCTTATGACCAAAATCTCCTAAAATCTGATTCAAAGCCTTTCAGTTTATTTTTTTTTTCCTTTGATTGCAAGTTAGTGAATCATAATCCAACTCAACTATTGCAAACCTATCTAGATTGTTGAACTGTAACACTTGCACCTACAGTGCCTTGATCCCTTGGATGATCTCGTTACTATACGCACATGTATACTTGTGTGGTAGTGCCCGAGTTTATAAATATTAAAACTTGCACACTTAAGCACAACAAGTTTTTGGCATCGTTTCCAGGGAGCATCGGTATAATTTTGTTTCAGTAAGAGGTGTTAACTAGTAAGCGAGATAAGATCACTCACCCCCACTTCATCATTCCACTATCATTTATATCATCTATCATATATCCCATTATTTGTTAACATTTCACACTACTTGTGAATTTACAAGTGTGCATGTAGAGATCTAAGTGTGTTCTTCGACCGTCTGTGTTTCTAGACCTGAAGATCGAGCGTACTCTTAGCAGCTATAGAATAGCAAGGAGGAGTAAGGCTCTTCAATCTTGGAAGATTCACAGTCATCATCACTTCATTCTTCGCTCTCATCTTCACCATACCGCCAAAAACCAATCATGGAAGACTACCGTCCTCTCAAGGATTTCTCCATTCCAACTACAATCAACATCAATGGGGCAATCACTTGTGTTTGGATTGAAATCCTTTCTTTAGTATAACCCCAATTAGCTAATTCATGTATAGATCACCTTAATGTAACCTAATGTTCTAACATTAATCTTAGGCTTATAATGGATACATAAATTTGCCACATAACTCATTTTGGTGGTAATATGAAGATAAGAAACTTAATTGGATGAATAATTTAGATAATGGGTTGTTAATGGGCCATATGACATATCTCATTAAAATAAGTCTCAAAAGTGGAAACAAACTTAAAATTTGAAATCTACATATCAAAATTATCCTACATGTCAAATTTCATGTAATTTGGACTCCTTGAAATATTAGGATAAGTTTAGGAGAGAGAAAATGAGTAAAAGTCGTAAGTAATGAATAATGTTTTTATATAACTTAAAAATATGAAAACAATGAAAAATTCATATTCAGCACAACAAAGATAACTTGTGGATGAAGTTTGGTCCAATTTGGATGTTGTTTGTACAAGTTATGCAATTTTAAGTACATTCTAGACTTTTCTACAATTTACCCAATTGGGAGGTTTTCTTTGCAAATTATCACATGAATTATAATCCTTATATATTCCCTTACCATTCTCAAGTTTTTGAACCATGGGGCACCTAGTTGCACCTTGGTTTGAAGGTGTTTCTTTCTAAGGGCATTTTAGGGATTACTCTCTTTTTAATGAGCTTATCTATAAAAGCTATCAACCAATGGGGTTATTTCTTTGATTGGAAGTCGGTTGGCATGGCCTATAAGTGTCCATAAACGGACATTTGATATTCAGGAAGCCTCTATGAGTTGTCATCTTGCATGGCCATGAAATCCCTAGGCTAAGGACACATGGAAAGCTCCATGGACACCTCATGCTTGACTTCTTCCTTATCCTTAAAGGTTTGCATGCACATTGGCACCCTTAGCATTGGACACATGGAAGTAACTTGACACCTCATGCTTGACTTCTTCCTTATCCATAAATTCTTGCATGTCCATGGACACCCTTATACATGACATAAGGAAAGTCTCATAAACACCTCATAGTTGACCTCTTTCTTTATATAGACATGTCTACCCCTACCCAACTCCCAATTAGAAAACTCTTGCTCTCATTTATTTCCTCTATCTAAGAGCATCATTCCTACTCTATTTTTCCACGAAGTTGCTGTCCCAAGGTAAAAGGAGGTTACTACCTTGGTGAAGAAGGCTCCTAGGGTTCCAAATTTTCTCTATTTAGGGTTTCTAAAGCTCCTCCTTGGTTATTTCGACCAAAACTAGTAATTTTTCTCCTTTCCTTCCCTATTTTCAAGTTGTTAGTCTTCATTCCACCTTCCTATAGGATGGAAACCTGGTCTTCCATGGTAAAACCCCAACTAGAGCCCTTAAACACCCCATCTCCATGTTCTTTTGTTAGGGTTTTTCACCTCTAAAGTGGAGAAGGTGCTTCTTGCTCGAGATAGGAGCTTTGTTGGAGAAACCAACCTCTCTAAGCTTATGAACCTTACTTATTGGACCTATCCACCTTCCCTAGAGGTTCTTTGGAGGCCTAGGATTGGATCTAGGATTGACTTGGACTGTTTAGACTCTGAAGTTGAGGTATGATGTATCCCCTATTCTTCTGTATTGAGCAATTCACCTACGCTTATTCGTTCTCTTTGTCCTATGGACATTAGCCTATACACAATGTCTTTTCTTTTGAAAATCATGCTTCATGTGAACAACCTTATTTGATATTGGTCATGAGATCATGGATATTCTTTTGAACTCTTATCATATGCTTTGTTCATGATGTAACTCTAAAAGATGAAATGTGATGTCTTTTGCCCACTTATGAGGTGGATGTATATGTTTGTCACTTATGTGGTGACTAGTTTATATATTCTGACTATACTTTCTACTTGCCTCTACATTTAACATGCTATGTGATTCAGCAGCACTAGAGTAGTGTAATTGCATTTGTTTGTAACATACTAGATCTCGGACCCTACCTTGGAAGTTGACATTTTGGACTTAGCCAAACAAGGTTGAAGGCTAGACCTAAGTAGATGTTTAGTATAACCCCAATGAGCTAATTAATTTATAGATCACCTTAATGTAACCTAATGTTCTAACATTAATCTTAGGTTTATAATGGATACATAAAATATGCCACATAACTCATTTTGGTGATAATATGAAGATAAGAAACTTAATTAGATGAATAATTTAGATAATGGGCCATTAATGGGCCATAAGACATATCTCATAAAAAAACTCTCAAAAGTGGAAACAAATTTCAAATTCAAAATCTAAATATCAAAATTAGCCTACATGTCAAATTTTATATAATTTGGACACCTTGAAATATCAAGACTATTTTAGGAGAGAGAAAATTAGTCAAAGGCATAATTAATGAATAATGTGATTATATAACTTTAAGATATGGAAATAATGGAAAATTCATATTCAACACACCAAAGATAACTTGTGTATGAAGTTTGGTCCAATTTAGATGTTGTTTTTGCAAGTGGCTCATCAAATTCCTTTATAGCATCCAAGCTTGTATCTATGCTAGAGTTAAAACCCGAGTACATGGATCATATTCTAGATATACAAACCCCTACCGGTATGGTATGCTCTTCTTACCTTCATATCCCTCCTGTCGACCTTTGTATATCAAGAAATATATTTGTCAGGAACTTCATCCTCAACATGATGACTTTTGATGTCATCTTAGTGATGGACTGGCTGAAAAATATAATGCAACCATATTCTATAGAGAAAAGAAGGTTAGCTTAGTGCATCCTGACGGTGAACGTTTCTGTAATAAAGGTAGAAAACAAGAGCATCGTCAATTCATTATCTAGACTCATAATGCTAAAAAGCTCATCTCGCATTGTTGTAGGGCCTATCTGGCTTTCGTTGTTCTCAACCCTACACCTCATGAACTCAATGATACTGATGTGGCAAGGACTTCCATGACGTCTTTCCTAAAAAACTACTTGGGCTTCCTCCTTCTCGAGAGGTTGAATTCTTCATCAACCTTGTACTAGATACATCTCCTATCTCAAAGCCTCCATATATCACGACACCTGCAGAACTTGCTAATCTTAAGAAATAGTTACAAGAACTCCTAGACATGGAATTTGTGTACCCTAGTGTGTCACCCTGGGGAGCTCTAGTTCTGTTCGTGAAAAAGAAGGACAACTTGTTGCAAATGGGCATGGACTACCACATGCTAAACCAAGTGATGATGAAGAATCACTACCCTCTTCTATGCATCGATGACTTGTTTGACCAGCTGAAGTCAGCCATAATTTTCTCAAAGATGGACTTGAATAGTAGTTACTATTACATGTACGTGAAGGATGATGACATCCCAAAGACAACCTTTCACACACATTACTTTTATTATGAGTTATTAGTCGCGGCTTTTGACTTGACTGATGCCCCTGCCGCATTCATGGACTTTATGAATAGGGTGTTCCATCCCTAATTGGACAACTTCGTGGTGCTATTCATTGATGATGTACTTATATACTCTGAGTCAGTGGATCAACATTGTGAGTATTTATGAATATTTCTCTAAATGTTATGAGAACACCAATTGTATGCAAAGTTCTCTAAGTGCAAGTTCTAGTTGAAAGAAGTTATGTTTTTGGGCCAAGTTATCTCTGATGGACACATTGATGTCGTTCCAACCAAAATTGAAGCAGTGACAAAGTTGCAATCCCTGTAGAAGCATTTAGAGATACATAGTTTTCTTGGCCTTGTGGGTTACTACTGAAGATTCACCCAAAATTTCGCTGAGTCAGCTCTTCCATGATGAAGCTAGCATGCAAGGACGCTAGAATCCCAAATGTGAGAAGAGTTTCTTATATATGAAGAGATGCTTAACTTTTGCACTTGTTCTTGCCCTACCTATTGAGGGTAAACCCTATGTTATCTACATAGATGCATCAAAACAAGGGTTGGTCTGCATCCTTATGCAAGAAGAATTAGTGATAGACTACGCATCTTTCTAGTTGAAGCTAAATGAGGAAAGTTGGCCTACCCATGATCTGGAATTGGCAGCCATAGTTAATGCTCTGAAGATTTGGCAACATGATTTGTACGGAGTATATTTTTGATGTTTTCTTTGATCATAAAAGCTTGTGATATCTGATAATGCAAAAGGATTTTAACATGCAACAAAAGAAATATATGGAGTATCTAAAAGATTATGACTTCACCATCACTTACCACCCAGGAAAACCCAATGTTGTTGCAAATGCCTTGAGTAGAAAGAAGGATTTAGTTTGTTGCTTCTTATGAACGAGCATGGAGCATGTGTCCCGCTAGAGACCTAAACTGCAAGAAGTTGTTGAGGATATGGTAGTAGACAAGTCGAGAGTACACATGGCTAGTTTATCCATTACCCCTTCCTAGATTTTAGAAGTCGTTGGGGCCCAATTAGCCAATCCTGATATGGTTGAGATGAAGACACTATCCTGTAAGCCCCAATCTGAGTTCTCTTTTGGAGTGAATGGTGTTGTCTACTATCATAATAGATTGTGGATTCCTAATGTTGGCAACCTCAGACAAATAATGTTTGAGCGAAGCCCGTAGGTTGAAGTACACTATCAATCCTAGTACAACAAAGATGTATAAGGACCTTCTTCTGGTGGATGAATATGAAGAAAAACATCAAGACATTCACTGCAAAGTGTTTGACATGCCAACAAGGCAAAATAGAGCATCAATGACATGGTGGCCTTCTCCACACACTCGAAAAACCTGTGTTGAAATGGGATAAGATCACCATGGATTTTGTAACCAATTTTCGAAAATAAAAAAGTGGGTATGATGTGGTATGGGTTTTTGTTGATCACCTAACCAAGTTTGCCCACTTCTTGCCCTTCAAAAGTACATACAAAGTTTCTGACATGGCACAATTATATGTGTACTACATTGTTCACATATATGGAGTTCCAAATGGTATAGTTTCTGATTGTGATCCGAAGTTCACCTCACATTTATGGAAGCAAATACAAGATGAGATAGGTTCTGACCTTCATTTTAGTACATCTTACCACCCATATATAGATGGACAATTAGAATGGGCAATCCAAATTCGAGAGGACTTGTTGCGTGCTTGAGTGATGGAAATGGGAGGTACTTGGGATAAGTATCTTTTGTTGGCCGATTTTACATACAATAATAGCTATCAGGCTAGCATCGATATGCCTCCATTCAAAGAACTCTATGGATGACCTTGTCGTTCCCCACTACACTAGGATGACATGGGAGAGCATTCCCTAATGAAGAATGATGACATACAGATGATGACTAATAAGATACAATTGATAAAGAAAAGGATGAAGGACACACAAGATAGACCAAAGATATATGATGATAATAAGAGGTATGATGTAAACTTCCTCATGGAGATTATGTGTTTCTAAAGGTTAAGCCCATATGATCTATTGCTAAGTGAAACGTGAAAGGCAAGTTGAGCCCTCATTATGTGGGGCCATTTAAGATTTTGGATAAGGATGGGGAGTGTGCTCACCTTCCAGCTCTTCCGTCTACATATGAACGCATTCATAATGTGTCCCACATATCTATCCTATAGAAGTATGTGAATGACCCCTCTCATTTGCTGTCTATTGAGCCCTTAGAGTTATGAGAGGATCTATATTGTGTGGAGTTTCCAGTGAACATCTTAGACTCTAGATTCAAATGATTGAAAAGTAAGGAAATGGAACTTGTGAAGGTTTTATGGAAGTACCATAGGCTCAAAGAGACCACCAGGGAGTTCAAGTATGAGATGCTACAAATTCACCCCTCTCTCTTTGCTTGAGATGTCAGGGACAAAATCCTTTTAAGGGGTGGTGTGTTGTAGAATACCCAATCTTAGGTAAATATGAACCCTCTCATTCCCTTATGGTTATGTTGATTACTCTTTTTCCTAGAATCAGACCATATTAGTGATTTTGCATGACTCATATATAATATCATAAATATTGAACCCTTTGCATGAAAATAAGTGAAGAATAGAACAAGCATCTGGAATATTGAGGTTGGTAGCATAAATTCACCTTTTGAAAGATATAACCCTGACTGACACTGTAGAAAGTTCCTAGTTGAAGTTGCAAGGGGATATTAGGAGTAATTCGAATTATGAGGCTGTGAAATATTAATGGGAGTGATAATTGTAATCTAATCACGTGTAATCTTAAAATAACTAAATCCCACCCTATAGGATTCCAAAAGGCATAATTTATGAAATTATTGAGTTTATCACATCTTAATTAGTCAACATGAGTAATTTTGCTTTATTTAAGCATTGTTTGCACCCCCAATTGAATGGATAAAGAAATTAATTAATCTTCACCTGAGGGTTTAATTAAATGCAGTAGATGTGCATTATTGTATATGGTCAGTTATTTTCCTTAAGTATTCTAGCCTGACTATCATGCACATGCAAGACATTTTCCTCCTGAACTGGTTTGCCCAGGCTATGTCCAATGATGGAGCCATTGTCTCCTTCTTCCCTTCGACTCCAACCCCATTTCTATTTATAGTAGGCTGACCAGCGATGTTTGTTTTCCACCATTCAGCTGCTGTTTTGAACGATTTCCCCATCAAACACTTCACCTATTCATACCAAGACTTTTAAACCCTAGCTCAACTCCCCTAGTACCCTATTCGTGAAATACCCAAATGCCATCATAGGCCAGCCACCACCGCCAACTTCAGAGACATGATTTTTTCCTCTTTACTACCCTACATTGTCTTCTAATAACATCGTGAGAACCGCCCTCTTCCTCCACATCCACCATTGTCTTTGATCCCACTCGAGGCCCTCTATGCCACACCACTGAGTTCAAGGACTTCCATGGACCTTGGAGATCTGACACGCCTCCACACACCACTTCCCTATAATTTGTCACCAAGTAACCATCCTTAGAACCTAACCTACAATTTAATGCATTCATTTCACCTCGACATTCAACTGAGCTTATCAATCAACAAGCTCCCCTTTACATCTGCGTTAAACCATCATCATTGGAGGAGTCCAGGGACCTCCATTGCCCAGGTTCACTTCCAAGGAAGTCAAGAAGTCAATGTGGATCCTCAGGATGTTTTGACTGACCGCATGGGCTGGTTGATTTGATGATTCGATCATCAAACTTCTTCCGCCTAAATCTAGTTGCCAATGAAAAGTTGATATTTTTCCTATTTCATTGTGAGTTGATCGATGTGATGATCATGGTTGGTTCCCAACCATTGTCTTGACTTTGCTTTGACAAATCAATGCAAATCACAGTTTTTGAACCCTCTCTATGAGCTCCAGGTCACCTCACATCTGTAGAACTGCGGTCTACTCTCCACATAACTGGTAAAAGGATTACCGGAATTGGTTTTAGGTGACCTAATGACCCGAGCATAGGCCCTAAAGCTCTACTACAATCGAAGGAGGTGTTGGGTCAACTTCCCACACTTAAGGAATAGCATGGGATAGGAGAACACCCTCTAGGGTCAAGCTCCCATAGGCATGGAGCATCACTAGCTATGGAGTGGGAGATAAGGAACAATCATCCTTGTTAATTGACCTCCCCAACCCTTGAGGTTTCATTTTTTATTAATAAAGTCAGAGGACATAATTATCATCACATTTCCCCATTTACCTAATTTTCTAGAAATTAGTGTGACTTGTTAAATACATAATAAATCAATTGAGTGCAAGAAAAATACAAATAAATATGTTTTTAAATCACAAAATTACCCCTTATTTATCAACATAGGTTTCATAGTCTGATTTTGAGGTTTTAGTAGAGGGAATTTGAGGGTTTAATGAATTAGTTGATTTAATTATGACCCTAATACCTATGTATATAATGTTAGGAGGTGAAATTGCATGAGCCCTATTATTAGGATAATTTGTGACTTGTAACACTTGGTTTGAGGTATGTTCTCTTCCCTATTTAATTTGTGGGCATTAATTTGACTAAAATGTTCCTATAGTGAGGCATTTCTTATAATTTGGCCTTTTGTATGTTGCATGATGATATTCCTTATTCTCTGAGATTGATAAATATCATGTTGCCTTGTGTCTTTGACCCCACCTACAATTCTATTTGGACTTGAAAATATGACTGATGACTTATACCCTATCTTGCCACTCTATTTATGCATGAGTGGTAATTTAGCTAGATATCTATTGTATGGTGCATGAGCACAACCATTATGGCATGCCTTTACACCCGGGGTGCGTCTTTCCACCTCTAATTTATACATGGGAACATCCTTCCAACCAAGGTGCATCTTTTGACCCATTAAGCCAAATATCCATTGGTGTCTTGATCGTACCCTAGCTATTTAGTCTAAATATATCGACATGTGAATTTGTATACTTGTTGTGATATTGTGAATAATGGCAAAGCTTTTCATTTCAAACATTGTACTCTAGAATTTAAATGCCTCATTCTATTGAAGCTTATTTCTCTTAAACTTACCTAATTTTAACGACCCTCTTGATGTAACACCCTCTTTTGCACTTAAACTCTTTGAAATGTCCAAATTATTTTATATTCCACATATACCAGTTGATAATAACATATACCCTTTTATCTATTTTTTGGGTTGTTTCCAAACTACCCAAGTGAGCAATCACTAGTTGATCAAGTATTCATGGACCAAGGTCTTAAAGTGCCGACAGCCAGGAGTAGACCTCGAGGATATCTTCTAAGATATCTAGGTTGCCCACAACAACTATCCTATATATATGTTTTATTAGTTTTATTTTTTTTATCCTTATTAAACATGTTGAGGACTTGTTAAGGTCATGTAATAGCTTAGTTTATTATCCGCTGCTCAAGTACTCATTCTTGGTGTCCATGCAATTTTGGGAAATATCATGAAGCTTTCCCTTTTAAATTGTGTATAAGTTTTTATATTTGGTTGCCTAATTTATTTATTTTTAAATATAAGTAGGGAGTGGATCCCCTCATGGCTGAATCGAACCTCTCACTGAGTGGCGGTACTACTTACACATGGGTCAGTATCACTGAGTTGCCATTTAGTGAAATCTGACTTATTCTACTTATGAAAGTCGATACTTCCGACTTGGGCGTTGGTAGCACGAAGTTAATAAACCTTGGTTACTAATGTTCATTGGACCATAAGTTTTTTTTTAAATAACTCAATATCATTAAAAGTAAGCGATATTGCATCTACAAGATAGAGATCTCACCAAGAAGAACCTGGCAACTACTCCCTTTGAGGACCAACATAGCACAAGACTTAGATTGGGATGCGATAGGTAAATTTTAGCACCGACCAACTCTTATAGTGTCTATCTAAAGCAGCTATCTGGGATGGAAGTCATCAATCTGCATGAGCCTTTGAGTATACTGGGTTGGGATTTTGCATAGTTGCCAACAGAGATCATCATAATGAAGAGGACAATAGACCACCTAAAAGGGAGAGAGCTCGACCAAACAAAAGACACAACAAGATGCCAATAAAAAATCACACTACAGCCTTGTTGCTTGACCCCTACTACAACCCTCAACAAAATAGCAAAAAAGGAACAAGGCCAGAAAGGGAACAAACCAAACCCCTAAAAACACACTCATACAAAATGGCGATAAGAAAAGGAGCATGACCCGGATGAAGACACTACCTAACAGACAGACAAAACATACACAAAAACAAAGCACCAGACAAACTCACACAGGAAAAATAACAAATAGGTAGGTGACACCCTAGAAGTTAGGCGGGCAGGAGGCAAAACATCCCAGCATAAACAACTATAAGGGAAGGAGGACCAAGGCATTTGAGCTGGTGGGGTAGGGAAGGCAGGGAACCCCACCACCACTCCACACCACACTGACACACCCCTCCACCCGCAAGCTACAACTTGAGGTGGACGAAGGTGAACAAGGATGGGAGCCATTGCCAGAGATCGTACCCCACTTAACTCTTCCCTGCAAGACATTCGAGGACACCAATGCCAGCCGCCGACCAAAAGAGGGCAACCCGAAACACACTACCACACAAAAAAACACAAAAGGAAAGGTAGGGAAAGGCGCCCCTCTTCCAGAGGCAGACAACCAACACCAGGCCTCCCTCGCATTGCCCCCCATCATCTCCACATGAAAAACATAGGGCCTCTGATCGTAGATGAGACGGGGGAGAAGCACCACTCGAGGATGGCCCATGACCCACAGATAGTGCAGAACCCCAGAGAGATGCATGTGCGGAGAAGATGCCCAGGGGGAGAAAGGAGTATCCAGTCGACCGCCGACCTCCCCCTCCCCCAGGCGGGGTGAAGCTTGCCAAGCCGCTCAGAGAATCGCCATAGTGGACCGTTGACCTAGCCGTTCAAAAACACTTTTTGTTGAGATGATGTCTAAATTTCTCCTTCTTTGTATGGTGCATGAGCACAACCATTAGGGCATGCCTTTACACCTAAGATGCATCTTTCTACCTCTTATTTATACATGGGCACATCCTTTTGACCAAGGTGCATCTTTTGACCCATTTGGCTAAATATCCACTGGTGACTTGGTAGTACCCTAGATATTTAGTCTAAATATATCGACATGTGAATATGTATACTTGTTGTGATATTGTGAATAATGGCAAACATTTTCATTTCAAACAATATACTCTAGAATTTAAATCCCTCATTCTATTGAAGCTAATTTCTCTTAAACTTACCTAAATTCAATGACCCTCTTAATGTAACACCCTCTTTTGCACTTAAACTCTTTGAAATGTCCAAAGTATTTTATATTTCACATATACCAGTTGATAATAACATATACCCTTTTTATCTATTTTCTGGGTTGTTTCCAAACTACCCAGGTGAGCAATCACTAGTTGATCAAGTGTTCATGGACCAAGGTCTTAAAATTCCGGCAACCAGGATTAGACCTTGAGGATATCTTCTAAGATATCTAGGTTGCCCACTGCTACTGTCCTGTCTAGATGTTTTATTAGTTTTATTCTGTTTATCCTTATTAAACAGGTTGAGGACTTGTTAAGGTCATGTAATAGCTTAGTTTATTATCCGCTGCTCAAGTACTCATTGCTTGGTGTCCATGCTATTTTGAGAAATATCATGCAACTTTCCCTTTTAAATTGTGTAGAAGTTTTTGTATTTGGTTGCCTAATTTATTTTTTAAAATATAAGTAGGGAGTGGATCCCCTATTGGCTGACTCGAATCTCTCACAGAGTGTCGGTAGTACTGACACGTGGGTAAGTATCACCGAGTATCCATTTAGTGAGTTCTGACTTATTCTACTTATGAAAGTCGATACTTCTGACTTGGGTGTTGGTAGCACCAAGTTAATAAACATTGGTTACTAATGTTCTTTGGACCATAAGTTGGTTGCACCAACTTTTTATTTTTGTGGCATCGAACCATGTATCCATAGCACCGTGTGGTATCTTAGTAGCACCAACATTTCTTTAACTCTTTATTTTCATGTTAAGTTGGTAGCACCGGCTTTACTGCCGCACCGAGCTTCCTTGTGAGTGCTCAAATTACCTGAAATAAGGAAAAACCAATAGAAGTCTGAATAAAATATGATAACTTGACATAATTTGGTGAAATTCCTTATTATTTTATGCAATAACATTTCACAGGATAATAATGATAAACAATATACAAAAATGTAAAAATGAACAATAATCCATGAAATATATCAAAACAAATAGCATGTGAAAATTGAAAAAAAATCAGTGCATCAAAATCCCCTAAATTTAAATGTTGATCACCCTCCAGCTTGAAACAAGTCAGCAAGAGGACAAACATATGAACTACATTTCTCAAATACCCCCGCCTAAAGGTCCCAAACTAGCCCTTACCAACCACTAAATGAATAATTGCTCTCTAGTGACCAAAACTGTTCATTAAAGACGTCCACCCTTAAATCAATGAAACTTTATTAATGTATCAGTTCATATCGTAGTCAATAGGGCATCCACTTGATGCACCATGTGATTCTCTATCTACATTGCTCTTATCTACCTGCCAAGTACATCATGAGCAGCTCCTCATATAAAAGTGAAAGAGGGGATCAATCATATATGTGGTCTACCATAAGGAGAAATGGGTGGAATGAAGTAGGTGGATATGAAAAAGAATCACAAGTAACATCTAAATCATTTATGAAAAAATGACATATGATGAACCTATATAATGAAGAATTTTAGAAATGCATGAATCATAATGCCTACTATTTTAGTGGAATGATGAATGTACAAAAAATCTTGTCTGATTGATGAGAGTGGAATAAAAGAATGCATACATGTACTATTTTCACTTCTCCTCGAATAATTTCTAGATTTAAGTTCAAGGCATCTTTTTTCACTCTTTAATTGATTTTTTTTCTGCCTCTTATTTTAACATAGTTTGTGAGTTATGTTTTGGTTGTTCTTCCATATAGCATTTTTTTCACTGAGAGGGGTATGGATTTGTATCCTTTCACTTTATATCAGTGGAGTAGGCTATATAGATACAAAATGAAAACATATGATGCAAAAAGAGAATGTAATATACATGAAATTCATTATGCAACTACTTGATATGCAAATCTCAACATAAAGATTTTTCTCCTTTTTTTCTAATTCAATTGCAAAGACAAACTATCATGCCACCTATTATGCAATGCAATGCAATCAAAAGAAAACAATTCAAGTTATTTTATCATGTTAAGGTTGTGAATGAAATGTCACAAAAAGTGGGTGGCATCACATGATTAAGAGAAAATGCATGTCTTGAACTATGACATGTCCCTCTCCTATCAACCTATTTACAGAGTAACCTTAGGGTTTCTTTCTAAAAACTCCATTTAAGGTCACGTTACTTGTTTGGTTGGTTTGGGATCAAACCCCATTGTCATCAACAAATGTTAGACAAATTAAAATTTTCATTCATATTAAGTGTCTTCAAAATGATGAACCCATACACTTCCTCTAGGTGGTGTTGTCTTAGACTTTGCAAATTCATATTAACAAGATGTCATCGGTAAAAAAGTTTAATTTTCATTGTGAAGGTACAAAACACATTTCTCTTTGATGATATATGAAATCATGACAATTAAGCTCCATGATTGCACTAACGGATGTGGATCCTATACTTGCAAAAACAAAAGAACTAATTGAAAATAAAAGATAAAAAGATAAATCTATTCCAAACATCTCCCTAAGCTTGAACTTGAATATCCCCTCATAGTTAGAATTTAAACAAAGAGGTGGAATGCGGTACCATGTGCTCAGAATGGTGGTGGTGGCTGAAACATTCTTGTGGCAACTCTAGATCAGGAGGGTAGAAGGTTCCAATAAATTTGAGTGGGTCTGTTGTCATAGGAGGAGGTTGTAGGTATCTAGAAAAGTTTCCCTGACTCCAATAATGGTCATAGAGTGTTTGGTGGTGGTACTCAATGCATATAAGTGAGTGTGCATGTTCTCTTAGTTGTCTAGGAGAAGATGCGCACTGGAAAATATTGCATGATGCACTACTGAAGGAGATGCTCTTGGACCCCATGTGTTTGTGTTAGGGTGGTTGACTCTTGTTGTTGTCCCTATCATATAGACTGCAACATCCCATAGATACCCTCCATAGAGAATGGATCCCCTAGCGGTGGAGACGGTGGAGTTGTTGAGTTGGATGATGTGTATCTACATGAAACCCTATGTAGATGCCACCTCTATATAGAAGGCATGGCATCCTACTTATCCTCATCGTCCTCCTCCTCCTCCTCCTCCTCTTCTTCTTCTAATTTAGTCTCGTCCTCTTCATCCTCACCCTCTAGGACTAGTACTACATCATACGCTGGCCATCTAAGGAACCACACTCCTCGGGGGTAGAAGTTGGGGTCTGGGAAAGCCCTTTCCATCGTCTTCCCTTTGATGGTGCAACATGCATAAACCTCCCCTTCATACTTGGATACGAGATGAGACCACTTTAAATGTTTGAAATCAAGCATTGATGATGTCTTGATGGTGGCAACCCTGAAGAAGTCTAGGTGGAAGTTAAGAGCCAAAGGCGTGAATAATCCCCAAACTGAATTAGGGCCCTCCTCTGAGCTTGCCTCTTTACAACTAGCATGTACTGTAAGAAGAACACGTCAAGGTCAATATTCTCTCTCCCTAGTGTGAGAAACACTGATAGAACATACATGTCGACCTTCTGTGGCTTCCCTTGTCCTTGACTAGACCTGGCGAATATCTTATTCATTAGGTAACTGTGTAGAATCCAGAGGAAGGGATGCTCAATCTCCATCATCAAGGCATGGTGCTAGTTGACTATGAACTCCTGAGGCTAGGTTATTATCTGCTTCCAAGACATGGTGTAGTCAAAGTTGTTAGGGGTGAAGCGTACTCCACGGATTCACCATCCATATATTGCATTGAATTCTGCAAGTGTGAGGTGGTGGGTGGCATTATAGAATCTGAACTTGATCCAATCTTCTTCCCAACCTTATCGGTGCACAAGGATGCATCATACCTCTAGTGATGTGAGAAATCTACATTTGATCTCTTGGTAGGTTGGCCAATCACCAAAGAAGGGGTGATCACCCACCATCCCCTTCCCGTAGTAAACTTAGTGAAGGCTCTCAACAAATCTAATGTTGTTTAGGAAGGTGAAGTCACCATACAACATGCGTATAATCTCCCTCTTCATCGTTTTGGTTAAGAGCTTCCTCTGGTCTTCCTCTATAAATCCATCCTAGATGGCTTCAGTACCATCTGCTCAGTTTCTCCTACTAATGACACTTGTCTTCTTGAAGCCATTGATTCCAAAGAGAGAAATACGATTGAGAAAGAGAGCTTGAGGAGGACTCGAAGACATCTGGAGCTCTGGATGCCTTATGAAGTGCAAGGGAATGCTTTACGTGTGAATGGATATACCCCATTACATCCCCTTATATAGATTTTGAACCTCCCTATTGTGTCGAGTTGGTTCCACCGACCTATGTGACTTTTCTCTCTATCTATTGATACCAACAACCTGGATCCATCATTGTACCAACCCATAGATTGCTACATGTCAGTGGTACCGACAAGAGTCGGTGGTACTGACTTTTTAAATGTTAGTATGGATTGGTGCCAAAGATCGCAGGATGTAGATGAACTCGGTCATTCATGTTGGTCCCATAGATTTTGTTCTTCAAGAGTCAGTTCCATCGATAGGATTTCAGTGGTACCCAGTTGATTCTCGCAAGTTACTAATACTTTGTGTGGTTGCCACCAATCATTCAATCAGTGGTACTGAGTGGAATTGAGCTCAATACTAGATGATTGTGTCACTGCCACCGAGCTAGTAGTCATTGGTACCAAGCTATAATATTTGTTTCATGCTTCTTTGGTGCGATCAAACATCCTCTCAATGTATCAATCATGGAGCATAACTTCCTTTGGAATATATCATTGCCACTGACACAAGCTGTTGGTGCTACCCACTTTTGATTATTTTTGTTCCTCTTTGTCTGATAAGGAGTCAGTGCCATTGACCTGCCTGTCGGTGGTACTTAAATTTTAATGTCGTCCCTGTTGATTTTACACCTTTCGATGCCACCAACTGGTTTTTCAGTGGTACCGACTTTGTATCTGCCTACACACAAAACAAGAATCATCGAGGTGCCTTAGTTACATCTAAAAACAATTCAAAATGCAAATATGAAAGTAACTCCTAAACAAGATTAGATGAAAAAAAAATTATAGAAAAATAAATTATGAGTTGTCTCCCCAAAAGCACCATTATTTTTCATCCTAGGCTTGACGATCTTTGGTTACTCAAATGCTCAAGGAAGCTCACTGAGATTATACTCTTCCTTCTCATAGTCTATCTCTCTACCATAATAATGTTTGAGGCACTGTCCATTTGTAAAAAGGATCTAGAACCATCACTGATTTTAACCACTCCATGAGGAAATGCCTTGACAACCACATAAGGTCCACTCCATCGGGACCTCAACTCCAATAATGCAATTTCACACTATAATTAAATAGTAAAACCCATTGTTAAGGTAGAAACACCCTATGGAGAATATGCTAGTCATGCATTTTCTTAGTCCTATCCTTATAAATTCTAAATCTCTCATAGGCATCTAGCCTAATCTCATCCAATTTTATGAGCTTTAGTCTCTGCTTCTTCCTTGAACTAGAAAGATCAAATTTAGTTTCCTCAAAGCCCACTTGGATTTGTGCTCTAGATCCATGGAAAATAGCTTGCCTTTCCATAGACTAGTCTGTAGGGATTCAGGGCTATTGGTGTCTTGAAAGCTATCATATAAGCCCATAAAGCATCATTCAATTGCATGCTCCAATTATTCCTAGTTGTTGAGATGATATTTTCTAAGATCATCTTTATTTCTATATTAGACACCTCAACTTGACCTTGAGTTCAGGGATGGTATGGGGTCCGTACTTTGTGCTTCACTCCATATTTTCTCAATAAGGCCCCACATTTCCTACTAGTGAAGTGGGATCCCCGATCACTTATGATCACTCTTGGAACCCCAAACCTATAGAAAATATGATCCTTAGCAAATATACACATGACTTGTGCATCATTGGTTTTGGTTGGAATCACTTCCACCCATTTAGACACATAGTCCACTGCAAGCAAGATTACAAATTAGTATTTGAATACCCAAAAGGTCCCATGAAATCAATTCTCCATAAATCAAAGACCTCTACCTTTTGATAGATATTAAGAGGAATTTGGTGCCACCTAGATATGTTACATGCCCATTCACATTAATCACACCTCCAAACATAATTGGAAGCATCTTAGATAAAGACAGCCAGTAAAACCCACTTTCTAGTTCTTTATTTGCCATCTTGGAACTAGCGCGGTGTCCCCCAATAGGTAAGGAATGACAATGAGAAAGTATATTCTCAAACTCACACTTTGGCACACACTTCCCCAAAATGCCATCCCTATACTGTTTAGTAAGATAGGGTCGTCCCATACATAAAATCTCAAAGAATGGAAGAATATTTTCTACTCTTGATATCCCCAATCCTCCAACATCTCTCCACATGCCAAATAGTTTACTATGTGTGCAAACCAAGGATCCTTGTTCCATATGGCAAAAAGTTGCTCATCAGGGAATTCCTCAACAATGGGTATCTCCAGCCTAGATTCATCCTCTCTCTCTAACCTACACAAGTAATCCATTACCACATTTTCTGCTCCAACCATGTCCTTGATTTCTAAATCAAACTCATGTAGTAGCAAAATCCATCTAATTAGTGTTGGTTTATCATCCTTCTTCTGTAAAAGATACTTAATAGTTGCATGATCACTCCAAACTATCACTTTTCCCTATCAAATATTGTCTAAATTTATCAAAGGAAAAAACTACACCTAGAAGTTCTTTTTCTATGGTGGTATAGTTTACTTATGCATCATTAAGTGTTCTATACACATAATAAATGATAGACAATGCATGATCCTTACATTGTCTTAGAAAAACCCCTTGTGTAAAATCAAATGCATCACACATCAAATCAAATGACTAACTCTAATATGGAGCCACCACCATAGGTGTGGAAATCAAATTATCTTTTAAAACCTCAAAAGTGTTAAGACATTGATCATCAAATTTAAATCTGCATTCTTCTCTAACAATTCAAAAACTGCTTTCGTCTTTGTAACACTTTAGCAAGACTGGCAAGGCAGTCCTCAAAAGACTCTTTGTTACATCCAAAAACCATCCATAAAAATATCAAGGCAACGCTCCTCCATGTCAGAAGAGACTACAAGCATGCATCTTTGAAACGTTATCGGTGCATTACAAAGACCAAAGGGTATCCGATGATATGCAAAAGTACCATAGGGACACGTGAAGGTAGACTTCTTTTGATCCTATGGTTCTACAAAAATCGATTGTACCACAAATACTGAAAACACCCAAATGCATGGAATATTACTATATATTTTACCTTATATTTAATACCTTTATTATCCATGATGTGCATTTAATTGTCTAATTCTTAGTCTTTTGTAATTTTTCCTTTTTTAGTTTAATTTTTTAATATAATATTTTCTGACTTGCCGGTAAAGGAAATAAGCCAACAAATTTACTTTGTTTGAAAAATATGAGAACACATTGATATATTTGACCAAGCGCCATGACAACTCCTTAAGTAGCTTTCTTAATGAGCGGTCAGGATGCCAATCAGGGAAAAGCAAAAGGCAGTTAAAGACCAGAATTATTATTTTGACCGCGCATAAAGTGATCAAGGAAAGAATAATCAACAAACTTCAATTTATTTCCATGCTAGCATCCACCTTCATCCTTCTAATTTATATTTATGTTGCATATCTATCAAGGTTTTTATTATTGATCATGTTCAAAAGAGCAATCCAACAAAGGTAATAACATCACAACACATAGTAAAGAGGCATTTAATATATTGACCAAAGAGGGTATCAACCATGAGGTCTTTCTTACAGATCAACAAAGCCATCGACACTTTTACATAATTATAAATGGTCACCACTTCCAAAGGTTATCGAGGAAATGACATGTAATTTACTTCAGAAAGAAAAAAACCCATCGAGCACATGACACATTACATCCATCGACCAAGAATTACAAATAAAAACTCATCATTTTTTGGCTATTCTAAAAGTCATCGACCAAGAATAATACACCACTAGCTCATCGCTTTCACTGCATGTACAAGTTACATCATCTTCTTCATTCAAAGGTATCAATGAACATGAAGTTAAACTAGCCGCTTGAGTGGTCGATGACCTACAAATCTTGACAGCCCAACAACTATCGATTGGCTTAGCCATCATCCTAGCCTAGTCACTGACCTACTCCTCTAGCATCACCTATTGACCTTTGAAGGGGTGTTGACCTTTGAAGGTGTGTCTAACTCCAAAGACATATCAACCTTTGGCCTCAACATGTATCTACCTCACTTCTCCATCACTCAAATACGGTTTGGGTCCCATATGCATTAATTCTCGGCTTTACAAATTTCCAACTGTATTTATTTTTAGACCATTCAAATCTCAAAACCAACTCTAAGTCTTCCCTTCTATTCCTAGAAATACCAAACAACTGGCACCAGAGAAAAGGATCTTGAATTTCTGGGATGAACAAGACCAAAGGTTGTTGTTGTTGGGTTTTAGGGGAGACAGAGAAGGCAGTCGAAACAAAAATTTTCTTCTCCCTCAATCCCAAAACAAAAGAAACACATCAACGTCTATACAATAGGAAGGATGGTTTGTGGAGGTGTACCTTGTCCCAAGGCTTGCTCGGCGACGTTACCTCACAGCTTGTGCGGTCTTCACCTCCGGTCTTGGACGGTGTCTGTGCAGCTCCTGGTCTCACCGGGACTGGCACCTCCTGGTCTCACTGGGACTGTCAGGATTGACAACTGTCCTCCGAGCAGCATAAGTCTCTCACCTCTGAAGAAGTCCACATGGACCACCTGGAACTCCGATCTCCTTGTCCCACAAGGAATCAGAAGGAGTTGTACCCTCTTGTCGGCGTACTAGTCACCGACACACTCTCCTGCCACCAGTCACTTTTCTGTAGTTTTCTTTCCCTTATTATGCCTCCCATATCGGGTAGCACTTGCTCAGGCTCTCTCTCTCGGTTACCAAAACCAGAGAGAACGACAACTTTGTAGAGCAACTGGTGCACTGAGTTGTTGTTCTGATAAGCCCCAACTACCCCTATATATAGGAGGGGCATGGGACATGGTTCTCTACCCTAGGCAATGCGGGATTAATGTAGGAGTAGAAGGGCTTGAGATTTTCCACAAAACAACCAATCTGCGCAAGTTGAACCAATCGTTTCATACATGAAACAGTTGGTTGGGGAGCTGAATCGCTTAGTTGGGGCACCTGAGCCGATCGGTTCACTTCTGAGTTGATCGGTTCGTGGTCCTGGTCCAACTCAATTTGACTTCCAAATTTGTTTCTGATTAATCAAATATTAATCCTTGTCCAAATCAAATTTGTACCAGTGAAACAAATTGTATTTGCAAAATAGTCTTCTGACTTTCCAAACAATCTCGGTTGTTCAGTTGAGCCGAATGGTTCAACATTTGAACCGGTCATCTCACCCTATCTTGAGCCGATCGGTTCATCACATGAGCCAATTGGTTCACCAGTCTGAGTCGAACGGTGTGGGATTCGAACTGAAAATCATGAGATAAACTAAGAGGAAACGGTTTATTAACTGGCAACGGAATAAAATAAAAAAAATCACTATAAATTAAAACTTTTTAAGCATAGATCTTGAAACCATAAACTCCTTTATCAAAAACAAGATAAACAGTTTACATCACTGTGTAATCACCTCTCGAGTGATTATATACATCCATATACAAAATCTCGAGGCTTAAAGCCAAAATCTCAGACCTACTGACTCCTAGGACCTGAGAGTACAGAGACGACATAATACAATCTAACTATAGGACCTGACAGTCAGTATCTCCACCTGAGATTCAGTGCCACCCCTGGTGTTGCTACTGCTGATACTGCTCACCCACATATTGGTTTCTCCGTCCTCGACGTCCACCTAAAAAGTTGAAACCTATGGGAGTGAGACAATCTGAATAATTTTCCCAGCGAGAGTTATAACTCTCCGCCATAAGCTTTATTATGGCAATCAAAGGAATAACATAAGCAAGGTAACATGAATCATTTCAACAGCAGGTTTAATAATAAGTAAACAACAATTACTTAAGAAATCACTTCTTTAAAGAATATGAAGAACATGTATACTAATGTAAACAATGTAACATCGATCAATGTTTCTCGTAGTTCAACCTAAGCAGATATGCTACGCGGTTGATTATGTTTTACAAACATTATTATGCCCTGCGAAGATGAGGTATACCGCTCATACTCCAACCGATCACTACTAAGTCGCATCGATATCATACATAGGTCATCAAAAGAGCTGGATTCTTATGACCTCGTCTTCCTCAGTAAGTATGAGGATCAACATGCAGGACATCTCATGTCTGTGCTACTATAGCTTACCAAGGTATTCTGGCACTTTGCTATTAGAGTCACAGTGGCATTCTGTACTCTCTTCACCATCGAAAGATCTCTTGTTTATCTCTCATCGATGCGGTATAAAAGTTTCCCTCGGGAGATTCGTGATACATCACCCCGGCATAAACACATAGCGAAGGGTTGATAGATTAAGGTACATCTAAATCAATTCCTACACTAGGATCTAAGGATATTCACATCCATATTCCCCAACATACTCAAAAGTATGTGATCCAGGAGTTCCCTTAGGAAAACTTGTTTCACCATCATTTAACATCTGACAATGATGGATCTATGATCAGGGCTCTACATGTTATGATTATACTTGATTAGTTAGGTACATTTCAGCATTCTTTTAACATCAAGCATGTTTCCAAGCAATTAACTATTAAAACACTGCTATTTAAAAAGAATACTAAATGTATCAATTCTAACTCACATCAGTTATCAAATGGATATCAATTCTTAATCATCTCATCATAAGTCATCTAATCAGCATGACCTTGATGTCACTCATGGCTCTTATAGCCCATCAATCTCATATGATGCCACTTAAACTAGGGAACATGATATGTCATTATTCATAAGGCTAATAACATGCTTTCAATGAATATGACATCATAACCCTTACTTGGCTATGATCATTCTCTTATAAGACCCTGCATGGTTAATTCAATTGACAACAATAAACAATTCATTTCCAGATCAGCAATTAATAAGGCAAAATTAATCTTTCAATTTAAGGGTTGTACCTTCATGCCCTCACTAAGGCTAGGTTACCTTATCTACATCAATTAGGGTTACCCAATTCCTTTTCTTATGATTTAGGAATGATGATTCCTCATATCATACTTTAATCATGAAGATTCATGCTTAAAATCATAACCTGGAATTAGGATTTGTTGTACATTTCAACATATTACCCTGAATTAGGGTTTACTATTCACATTACATGTTAATACCCTAGAATTAGGGTTTACTATTCACTTCATAGTGAATTGAGCTCATAGCATCATCATGTATGAAATTATCATCATTGATTCCCTCAAATTAGGTTAAGATTCATTAATCATCATAATTAGGGTTTCTATGATCTCACCTTGATGGATCATACCCTAATCATGTACATTCTTACTTATTGGAGGTAGGTTACTTGATTATCATTCATATTAGGAGCCTTCTCTCTCTTCTCACTACTAGATGATGTTTACATCACTCTAGGTTAGATTAGGTCAACTCATCTTTGATTAACATAGGTCAAGTCATCACCACTATGTTCATTAGGGTTTACTTGATCAAGATGTGTTGTCTGCTTGAACCCTTAAAGGGTACATTTGTAATGCCCACCATTATCTAATCATAGGTCAAGTTACTAATTACATAACCCCTTAACATCTTTAGGTATCATTAGGGTTTAAGTTGAACAACCATTGAACCATTTAAACCTACAAAACATTAAGTAATCATAACCCTAAAGTCCCCAAACGATTACACACTTTCAACCTCCAAACGGTCCTGAGACCGTTTGGAAGTGTTGACCATTTGGTTAGTTTGACTTCCAAACCATTTGAACTTGGTCACCCTCAAGACCGTTTGAATTTAAACGGTCTTGAGACCATTTCAACTTGTTGACCGTTTGAAAGAGTTGACTTTGAAACCGTTTGAATTGAAACGACCTTGAGATCGCATGAATCCAAATGACCTTGAGATCGATTGAGCCCAAACGGTCTTGAGATCATTTGTGCCCAAACGGTCTTGAGGCCGTTTGGTCTCAAACGGTCTTGAGACCATTTGGTCCAAACATCTCAAAACCGATTGGACCCAAAAAGTGCATCAACACTTACAATCGATTAGGGTTTTCAAGGTTGAACCCCTTAATTGACCTCATATGTGTTAACCTCTTATCAATTGAGCCAATCAGGGTTAGCCTTAAACAATTGGACACTCAATTGACCCTCAATTGATAACCAATTAGGGTTGAAACCAATTCAATTAGGGTTTGTAATCGATTAACCATCAACATTGATCAACATGAGTCTAATCGAAGTTGAACCCATCAATTGACACTCAAATGGTCCCCAACGTGGCCCAAACGGTCTTGAGATCGTTTGGACACCCTCCAAATGGTCTTGAGACCGTTTTCCCAAAGTCACATCAAAATCTAAGTCAAATTGTCAAGGGTGAACCCTAATTAAGTCTCAAATCAGCACTTTCAATTAATTGAACAACCTGTTGTGATTGGACCTTCAATTGATTAAATTATCTTAACCCTAGACCACCAAATGGTCTTGGGTGGTTACCAAACGGTCTTGAGACCGTTTGGGTGATTCCCAAATGGTTTTGAAACCGTTTGGGCCACTCAACCCAAAGTTCAACAAAATCGATCCTTGAAATCATCAATTGAACCCGATTAGGGTTTAGAGGGTTGAAGTGCCTTCAACTTGTGATTGGTTTGCAATTGGATTATGATTCTTTGTAGATGATTAATTCAACATGTGTTCAGAAGGCCTCTAAATGTTCTTCACTTGGTCAAACTTGCCAAACGGTCTTGGAGACCATTTGAATCTAAACCGTCTTGGAAACCGCATGAAATCAAACAGTCTTGAGATCGTTTGATTTCAAACGGTCTTGCAAACCGTTTAGACCAAATGGTCAAGGGTCACTTGGTAACGTTACCTAGGGAATCACGCCCATCATCTTCAACCTTAGATCAGGTCGGTTACTTCATGGTTTTGCTTGCAAAAGTGCAAGGAAGAGTAGGGAGGAAGAAGAATTAACTACTATTTGCAAGAACAATGATATGCATAATCAAAGCAAGAGGTTTAGAGTTATAAAACCCGCCTTAAGGTCGTTCCTAGAGCTCCAAGCTTCCAAGCTTCAAGCCTTTAATGGCATCTTGAGCTCCACAGGTCGGCCAAGGGTGCTTCTCCAAGGAACTGTTGGGGAGGATCGGCTAGAAAGAGAGAGCTAAGTAAGAAAACTATAAAACCAACCTTGTAACTCAACTTCCTCCATGAATTCGAGCAAGAAGATGACCCAAGCTTACCTAGCTTCCCCTTGGTCATTCTCCTATGCTCCAGAGCTCTGCCTTAGTCATTTTTGAGCAATGTGATAAGTGAGGAAGTGAAAGAAATGTTCCTTTGTTTGCAAAGGAAGTTGTATATGTACTTTGGGGTCATTTCCAACATAAGGACAACTAGTTTCTCCTTTTATCAACTAGGTCCTTCCTTTATTTTAGGCACGTCCCTCCTCCTCATTTCTAAAGAAAAACTCTTTCTAAAACCAAGGACTAAAGGTAAAGAAGGTCAACTTATTACTAAGTTGCACATATAAAAGGTTATTATGCTTACATCTTGGTGATTTAATTACAAAGGTGTTTCTTATTATATGATTATTCAAATGAAGCGCCCCTTCATCATTTTTACTCTAAATGATACCAAAAGTCATAAAAGATATTCTAGAAGGTGTATTTTACATGTTGCATCCCACACTTTGGGTAAATTGCACTTTCCACCAAAACTAGGGTTTCAAGCACAAGGATTGCTTCACAAGCTGTATCTTGATGCTCAAGCTTGGAGAATCCATCATACTTCATCATATTCATTCTTATGATGTGTCAACACTAAAGGAACATATTAACATGTGTAAATTGCAAGTTAACCGCTCTAATTGGGTAATTTGCATATAGGTCCCTGTATTACAAAACAATACTACAACATTGTTTAAAATGGACAGAAATGGAAATATATGTTCCTTAGGAACTTTAATTACATAACAAAAGATAATCACAAGTATCTTAATCACATAATTAAGCAAAACACCTAGGGTTAGCTCATAACCCAGGTCAAGGATGTTACAAATTATCCACCCCTTACAAGGATTTCGTCCCCGAAATCAACAAAACATATTAAGAGAAAAGAACAGGGTATTTCCTTCTCATCTCCTCCTCTAGTTCCCATGTGGCTTCTTCAACACCACGATGATTCCAGAGGACTTTCACAAGACTTATATCTTTCTTTTTCAGCTTTTTAATTCTGTTATCAAGGATTGACACTGGTCCTTCCTCATAAGTTATATCATCATTCAATTCTACCTCCATAGGTTGTAGAACTGACTCGGTATTAGGGTGACATTTCCTCAGCATAGAAATGTGAAACACAGGGTGTAACTTCTGTAGCTCTAGTGGTAACTCTAGTTTATAGGCTACCTTTCCAACCCAATTGGATAAGGCCCCATAAACCTAGGAGCTAACTTCCCTTTCCTTCCAAATCTCAGAACTCCCTTCCAAGGTGAGAATTTGAGATACACTCTTTCTCCGACCTCAAACTCTAAAGGTCTATGGCGTTTATCAGCGTAAGATTTTTGCCGATCCTGTGCAGTCTTAATTTGTTGTTGTATTACTTTAATCTTCTCTGTGGTTTGTTGCACAAGATCAGGACCTAACAGTTGATATTCACCTGTCTCATACCAACATAAGGGTGATCTACAACGTCTACCATACAAAGCTTCATAAGGAGCCATGTCAATGCTATGCTGATAGATATTGTTGTAGGCAAACTCTATCAAGCTTAGGTGCAGATCCCAACTCCCTAAAAACTAAAGAACACATGCTCTCAACAAGTCCTCCAAGGTCGGTATAGTCCTTTCTGACTTTCCATCAGTCTGTGGATGAAAGGTTGTATTAAACCTTAACTGGGTGCCTAGAGCTTTGTGCAGTCACTCCCAAAAACGACTCATAAACTGGGGACCTCTGTCTGATAATATAGTGACAAGAACTCCATGCAGTCTCACTATTTCTTCAACATACAGCTGTGCTAACTTCTCAGCAGAATAGGTTGTCTTGACAGGCAAGAAATGTCCTATTTTTGTCAACCTATCAACTATTACCCAAATGGAATCATGCCCTTTGTTTGTCCTAGGTAGGCCAACAACAAAGTCCATGGTTACATGATCCCACTTCCACTGTGGTATGGGTAAAGGTTGCATTGTTCCTGCAGGCTTCTGGTGTTCAGCTTTAACTTGCTGACACACAGGACACCTCATCACAAACTCTACAACATCCTTCTTCATCCTGGGCCACCAGTACATATCTTTCAAGTTTTGATACATCTTGGTGCTTCCTGGATGCATAGCATACATCGAAAAATGAGCTTCTTCCAAGACTAACTTCCTCAAGTTATCCACATCTGGTACTATCATCCTTCCATGATAACATGCGACTTGATCATCTGAGTCATGGAATCCATCTTGTTTCTCATCACCATACTCCGATCTGATCTGTTGAACTGCAACATCAACTTTCTATGCCTCCTTGATCTGCTCTTTTAGGGTAGGTTTTATATGCATCTCAGCTAACAACCCAGTTAACAATGACACCTTCAATTGTACATTGTCTTGCCTTAAGGAGATAAGCATATCTCTCCTAGAGCATACTAAAGAGTTTAGTTGTGCTCTATCTATTACTGGTGTTGCTGATTTCCTACTCAAAGCATTTGCAACCACATTGGCCTTCCCTGGATGGTAATCAATTGTACAATCGTAGTCCTTGATTAACTCTATCCAGCGACGTTGCCTCATGTTAAGTTCGTGCTGAGAGAAGATGTACTTAAGGTTCTTATGATCAGCGAAAATCTAGAATGTTTCTCCATAGAGATAGTGTCTCCAGTTCTTCAAAGCATGAACCACGGCAGCTAACTCCAGATCGTGTGTCAGATAATTCTCCTCGTGTTTCTTAAGCTATCGGGAAGCAAAAGAAATGACTTTTTTATCCTGCATCAACACACATCCGAGTCCATTCTTGGAGGCATCACAGAAAACTATGTATCCTTTGCCTTGCTCAGGTAGCACAAGTATAGGTGCACTTGTCAACCTCTCCTTCAGTAGCTGGAAATATTGTTGATACTTGTCACTCCAGGCAAAAGGAACATCCTTCCGAGTCAACTTAGTCAAGGGTAAGGCTATGGAACTGAAGTTCTTAATGAACCTTTGGTAATATCTAGGCAACCCTAAGAAACTACAGATCTCTGTCGGTGTCTTTGGTTGTTCCCACTGTAGAACAGATTCTACCTTTTTAGGGTCAACACGAATACCCGAAGTAGATACCACATGTCCAAGGAAAGATACTTCCGGCAACCAGAACTCGCACTTCTAAACTTAGCGTATAGCTTATGTTCCCTTAGCAAAGTTAGAGCCTGACGAAGATGTTGTTCATACTGTTGAGTATCCCTACTATAGATCAGAATGTCATCTATGAAGACAACAACGCACTGATCGAGGAAAGGCCGGAAGATTCTATTCATGAGTTCCATAAATGTAGTTGGTGCATTAGTTAGTCCAAACGACATAACTGTGAACTCATAGTGACCATACCTTGTCCTGAAGGCAGACTTGGATATGTCACTATCCTTAATACGAAGTTGATGATATCCTGATCTCAAGTCTCTCTTTGAGAAGACGGTTGCACCACGCAACTGATCAAAGAGATCATCAATCCTCGGCAGAGGGTACTTATTCTTTATCGTTACTTTATTAAGTTGTCTGTAATCAATGCACAACCGCATTGAACCATCTTTCTTTTTAACGAAAAGGACCGGAGCACCCCAGGGTGAAGTGCTCGGTCGGATAAAACCCTTCTCAAGCAACTCTTGAAGTTGTTTCTTGAGTTCTGTCATCTCAGCAGGCGCCATTCTATACGGTGTATGTTCTATAGGTTGTGTATCTGGGATCAAATTGATTTCAAAATCAATTTCCCGAGGCGGTGGCACACCTGGAAGTTCTTCAGGAAATACATCTTCAAATTCCTTGACTATAGGAACTTCAGTAGGGTTAGGACTCTCTATGGTAGTATCTACCACATGGGCCAAGAATGCATAACATCCTTGCCTCATCATCTTTTCAGCAACCATAGATGACATAAGACAGGTGGGTAGAATCTTTCTCTCTCCTTGAAAGATCCATGTGTTGCTTTCATCAGCAAACACAGCCTGCTTGGATTCAAAATCCAAGACAACTCTATACCTTTCCAAGGTATCCATCCCAAGGATTATGTCAAATCCTTGCATCTCAAGTGGTATTAGATCCACTTGAATGTGATGATCAGAAAAGAAAAGGATGCAGGGAGAGCATACCTCCTGCTACACAATAGACCCTCTCAATGGAGTCTCAAGCAACATGCTATATGCCCTATAACTGACTGTCATATTGCAGTTACAAATCACTCTTTGAGTGATAAAGGAGTGTGTAGCACCCGGATCAATCAAAACAGATACAACACAGGAGGTAGACATATCAGAATATAATAACTCCATCTGACCTACCACAACCCGAGGGTTGACCACTGCATCAGGTGGGTTCATCACATAGAACCTTGTTGTCGCCTGAGGTTGATTCGGTGCTGACAATCTAGCTTGGGATGCTTGTCCACATCCTCTAGCTGCTCCTTGAAACTTCCTTCTTCTTGGATCCTTGCTGACTCTGCCTCTGTGGCTGTGTCACACTCGCAGGTCTAGCCCTGTAGTCCTTCATCAGATGTCCCACCTTCCCACAAATGTAACAACTTCTCTCTAGTTGTTGTGGTCTTGGTGGTCCTGTGACTGACATCGACGCTAAACTGTGAGCCCCTTGTAGTGGTAGGCTTCATCCTCTACCCCTACTTGGTGTCCACTGTGTCTGAGCACTAGGTCTAGGTGGTGGTGGTGTAGGTGCAGAAAACCTATGCTTCTTGAAGTCTCTAGATGAAGATCCCTAAAACTGAGGATATCTCTTATGGGTTTGCCTTTTCTCTACTACGGACCTTTCTATCCTTCGGACTGACTCAACGAAGGTAGAAAACCTTTCCCGGTTCTCTAGGGCAGACCCCGGAGTAGTCAACTCAGCATTCAACCCTTTCTCGAACCGCCTGATCCTTTCTTCATATGTAGCAGCCATATGCAGACAAAACCGCAACAGCTCCATGAACTTAGCTTCGTACTCACTAATGTTCATCAGACCTTGTCTCAATCTCTCGAACTGGGAGATTTTCTCATCCAGGAACGTCTTAGGGAAATATCTATTGATAAATTCCCATCGGAAGACTTCCCAGGCAACCTCCACACCAGGCCTCTTCTGCTCTTCCATGGTCCATCAGTGACGAGCACTTCCCTTGAGAAGATAAACAGCATGTCTAACCTTCTCAGTTTCTGGAATGTTCAGGATTCTAAAGGACTTCTCTAGTTCGGTTAACCATAGATTGGCATCTGCAGGGTCAGCTGTTCCAAAGTATTTGGTTGCTCTGACGCGGCGAAGTCATTCGAACATCTTACCGATACCTTGTCCTTCAGGTTGGGTAGGTGCCCTAAGTGCAGGCATAGGCATCCTATCTGTTATGTGTGTCATGGCAGTCATAAACTGCCCGAACATGGTCTGAACAGCTGGGTTCTCCATGTCAACTGGGTTAAACTGAGGTGGCTTAGGTACAGGTTGCTCTACCTCTGGGTTCCTTACACCATCTCAGGGTGCAGCAACACTACTTTCTGCCACATACTCCTCGTGTGGTCCAGACATCCTTACTTATCTTCTTCTCCTGAGGAGCAGAAGACACTATTAGATATATTGGAAAACACTAAGAATAGACTCGGCATCCTAAGTCCTATGCCTCTGTAGACTCAGCGAACCTAGAGCTCTGATACCACTAAATGTGGGCTTCAAACCAAAAATCATGAGATAAACTAAGCGGAAGCGGTTTATTAACTGGCAACAGAATAAAATAAAATAAAATCACTGGAAATTAAAACTTTTTAAGAAAAGATCTTGAAACCATAAACTCCTTTATCATAAACAAGATAAACAGTTTACATCATTGTGTAATCACCTCTCGAGTGATTATATACATCCAGATACAAAATCTCAAGGCTTAAAGCCAAAATCTCAGACCTACTGACTCCTAGGACCTGAGAGTACAGAGACGACATAAGACAATCTAACTATAGGACCTGACAGTCAGTATCTCCACCTGAGATTCACTGTTGCCCCTGGTGTTGCTGCTGCTGATACTGCTCACCCACAGATTGGTTTCTCCGTCCTCGGCGTCCACCTAAAAAGTTGAAACCTACGGGAGTGAGACAATCTGAATAATTGTCCCAGTGAGAGTTATAACTCTCCGCCAGAAGCTTTATTATGGCAATCAAAGGAATAACATAAGCAAGGTAAAATGAATCATTTCAACAGCAGGTTTAATAATAAGTAAACAACAATTACTTAAGCAATCACTTCTTTAAAGAATATGAAGAACATGTATACTAATGTAAACAATGTAACATCGATCAATGTTTCTCGTAGTTCAACCTAAGTAGATATGCTATGCGGTTGATTATGTTTTACAAACATTATTATGCCCTGCGGAGATGAGGTATACCGCTCATACTCCAACCGATCACTACTATGTCGCATCGGTATCATACATAGGTCATCAAAAGAGTCGGATTCTTATGACCTCATCTTCCTCAGTCAGTATAAGGATCAACATGTAGGACATCTCGTGTCTCTGCTACTATAGCTTACCAGGGTATTCTGGCACTTTGCTATTAGAGTCACAGTGGCATTCTGTACTCTCTTCGCCATAAAAAGATCTCATGTTTATCTCTCATCGATGTGGTATAAAAGTTTCCCTCGGGAGATTAGTGATACATCACCCCGGCATACACACATAGTGAAGGGTTGATAGATTAAGGTACATCTACATCAATTCCTTCACTAGGATGTAAGGATATTCACATCCATATTCCCCCGCATACTCAAAAGTATGTTATCCAGGAGTTCCCTTAGGAAAACCTATTTCACCATCATTTAACTTCTGACAATGATGGATCTATGATCAGGGCTCTACATGTTATGATTATACTTGATTAGTTAGGTACATTTCAGCATTCTTTTAACATCAAGCATGTTTCCAAGCAATTAACTATTAAAACACTGCTATTTAAGAAGAATACTAAATGTATCAATTCTAACTCACATCAGTTATCAAATGGATATCAATTCTTAATCATCTCATCATAAGTCATCTAATCAGCATGACCTTGATGTTACTCATGGCTCTTATAGCCCATCAATCTCATATGATGCCACTTAAACTAGGGAACATGATATGTCATTATTCATAAGGCTAATAAAATGCTTTCAATAAATATGACATCATAACCCTTACCTGGCTATGATCATTCTCTTATAAGAACCTGCATGGTTAATTCAATTGACAACAATAAACAATTCATTTCCAGATCAGTAATTAATAAGGCAGAATTAATCTTTCAATTTAAGGGTTGTACCTTCATGCCCTCATTAAGGCTAGGTTCCCTTATCTACATCAATTGGGGTTACCCAATTCCTTTTATTATGATTTAGGAATGATGATTCCTCATCTCATACTTTAATCATGAATATTCATGCTTAAAAGCATTACCTGGAATTAGGATTTGTTGTACATTTCAACATATTACCCTGAATTAGGGTTTACTATTCACATTACATGTTAATACCCTAGAATTAGGGTTTACTATTCACTTCATAGTGAATTGAGCTCATAGCATCATCATGTATGAAATTATCATCATTGATGCCCTCAAATTAGGTTAAGATTCATTAATCATCATAATTAGGGTTTCTATGATCTCACCTTGATGGTTCATACCCTAATCATGTACATTCTTACTTATTAGAGGTAGGTTACTTGATTCTCATTCATATTAGGAGCCTTCTCTCTCTTCTCACTACTAGATGATGTTTACATCACTCTAGGTTAGATTAGGTCAAGTCATCTTTGATTAACATAGGTCAAGTCATCACCACTATGTTCATTAGGGTTTACTTGATCAAGATGTGTTGTCTGCTTGGTAATGCCCACCATTATCTAATCATAGGTCAAGTTACTAATTACTTAACCCCTTAACATCTTTAGGTATCATTAGGGTTTAAGTTTAACTACCATTGAACCATTTAAACCTACAAAACATTAAGTAATCATAACCCTAAAGTCCCCAAACAATTACACACTTTCAACCTCCAAACGGTCCTGAGACCGTTTGGAAGTGTTGATCGTTTGGTTAGTTTGACTTCCAAACCGTTTGAACTTGGTCACCCTCAAGACTGTTTGAATTTAAATGGTCTTGAGACCGTTTCAACTTGTTCACCGTTTGAAAGAGTTGACTTTGAAACCGTTTGAATTGAAACGACCTTGAGATCGCATGAATCCAAACGACCTTGAGATCGATTGAGCCCAAACGGTCTTGAGATCGTTTGTGCCCAAATGGTCTTGAGACCATTTGGATTCAAATGGTCTTGAGACCGTTTGGTCTCAAACGGTCTTGAGACCGGTTGGTCTCAAACGGTCTTGAGACCGTTTGGTCCAAACATCTCAAAACCGATTGGACCCAAAAAGTGCATCAACACTTACAATCGATTAGGGTTTTCAAGGTTTAACCCCTTAATTGACCTCATATGTGTTAATCTATTATCAATTGAGCCAATCAGGGTTAGACTTAAACAATTGGACACTCAATTGACCCTCAATTGATAACCAATTAGGGTTGAAACCAATTCAATTAGGGTTTGTAATCGATTAACCATCAACATTGATCAACATGAGTCTAATCGAAGTTGAACCCATCAATTGACACTCAAATGGTCCCCAACGTGGCCCAAACGGTCTTGAGATCATTTGGACACCCTCCAAACGGTCTTGAGACCGTTTTCCCAAAGTCACATCAAAATCTAAGTCAAATTGTCAAGGGTTGAACCCTAATTAAGTCTCAAATCAGCACTTTCAATTAATTCAACAACCTATTGTGATTGGACCTTCAATTGATTAAATTATCTTAACCCTAGACATAAAAATGGTATTGGGTGGTCACAAAATGGTCTTGAGACCGTTTGGGTGATTCCCAAATGGTTTTGAAACCGTTTGGGCCACTCAACCCAAAGTTCAACAAAATCAATCCTTGAAATCATCAATTGAACCCGATTAGGGTTTAGAGGGTTGAAGTGCCTTCAACTTGTGATTGGTTTGCAATTAGATTATGATTCTTTGTAGATGATTAATTCAACATGTTTTCATAAGACCTCTAAACGGTCTTCACTTGGTCAAACTTGCCAAACGGTCTTGGAGACCATTTGAATCTAAACGGTCTTGCAAACTGCATGAAATCAAACGGTCTTGAGATCGTTTGATTTCAAACGGTCTTGCAAACCGTTTAGACTAAATGGTCCAGGGTCGTTTGGTAAAGTTACCTAGGAAATAACACCCATCATCTTCAACCTTAGATCAGGTCGGTTACTTCGTGGTTTTGCTTGCAAAACTGCAAGGAAGAGTAGGGAGGAAGAAGAACTAACTACTATTTGCAAGAACAATGATATGCATAATCAAAGAAAGAGGTTTAGAGTTATAAAACCCGCCTTAAGGTCGTTCCTAGAGCTCCAAGCTTCCAAGCTTCAAGCCTTTAATGGCATCTTGAGCTCCACAGGTTGGCCAAGGGTGCTTCTCCAAGGAAAAGTTGGGGAGGATCGGCTAGAAAGAGAGAGCTAAGTAAGAAAACTATAAAACCAACCTTGTAACTCAACTTCCTCCATGAATTCGAGCAGGAAGATGACCCAAGCTTACCTAGCTTCCCCTTGGTCATTCTCCTCTGCTCCAGAGCTCTACCTTAGTCAGTTTTGAGCAAGGTGATAAGTGAGGAAGTGAAAGAAACGTTCCTTTGTTTGCAAAGGAAGTTGTATAAGTACTTTGGGGTCATTTCCAACATAAGTACAACTAGTTTCTCCTTTTCTCAACTAGGTCCTTCCTTTATTTTAGGCACGTCCCTCCTCCTCATTTCTAAAGAAAAAATCTTTCTAAAACCAAGGACTAAAGGTAAAGAAGGTCAACTTATTACTAAGTTGCACATATAAAAGGTTATTATGCTTACATCTTCGTGATTTAATTACAAAGGTGTTTCTTATTATATGATTATTCAAATGAAGCGCCCCCTTCATCATTTTTACTATAAATGATACCAAAATTCATAAAAGATATTCTAGAAGGTGTATTTTACAAGTTGCATCCCACACTTTGGGTAAATTGCACTTTACACCAAAACTAGGGTTTCAAGCACAAGGATTGCTTCACAAGCTGTATCTTGATGCTCAAGCTTGGAGAATCCATCATACTTCATCATATTCATTCTTATGATGTGTCAACACTAAAGGAACATATTAAAATGTGTAAATTGCAAGTTAACCCCTCTAATTGGGTAATTTGCATATAGGTCCCTATATTACAAAACAATACTACAACATTGTTTAAAAATGACAGAAATGGAAATATATGTTCCTTAGGAACTTTAATTACATACCAAAAGATAATCACAAGTATCTTAATCACATATTTAAGCAAAACACCTAGGGTTAGCTCATAACCCAGGTCAGGGATGTTACAAACGGTTCATCACATGAGCCGATCGGTCGGGGCAGCAGACTGTGCAAAATCAGTCAATCGCAATTTCAATCAATCTGATACTCTAATCAATCGATCCAACACCTTGAATACTATGATTTTGAGCTATCAATTAATTGAGTGTTTAATTGAACTACTAAACTCCTTTAGTAATCAATATAAACATCATTTGTGGATAAACTCCTCTTCCAGGTTAAATCCTATGAGTGTGACCCTACAGGTCCATTTCACGTTGGCAGTGAAAGTCCATAACACTTATGACTTCACAATCAAAGAGTGGTGCCTAGTCACACATCAGTGCTACCCAAGTGAAATAGAAAGTTGGAGAACAACTTTCAATCCTACAATATGTGAATGGTGTTACAATGAATGTATAATTCCTTTTTCACTGATATCCTGAATGAACTCAAGGCATGGAACAGTCATCCTGTCAACGTTATTTCACTTTCTTGATCTCAGAGTAGATTGAAGGAGATATGTATGATATCAATATCACATATTGATTCACACATGTGTGTGCATGCCTATCTCAATCCTACTCATCAAGTGGCCATGGATATCAAACTCCCTCAGGAGGGACAAATCCCATATCTATCACTCATCCCTCAAAAGCCCCATGTGTCAAAGCCACCCAATCATCACCTTTATAACAACCCATGTTTCAGGAATATGTTTGATGATGTCAAAGTGTACCCAACGAAATGTGTTGAGTGTAGTGATTTCAGGTCAAAGAATCACACTCACCACCATCACTGTGAGAACTGACTGTGACTACCATGTCATGGTTCCATGTATCAAACTCACTGTGGGTCTGTCTGGTAAATTTGTTCTCTAACAAGTACCTATGTGTTTGGTTTGATATCTCCATATCATTACTAATGAGATTTTTTCATCAACCAACACCACAATCTAGTCTTGTGTGTCATTGTTGTCTATCTACCTTCCACAATGACATCCGACTAGGGACATAATAAGAATGTACAAACTCTTAGCATCTATATGATCTCATCATTCAGGTCATGAACCTGAAAGCATACGTCATTGAGTACTATCATTCTCTAGACATTCAATCTATTCTATAGTTATCTCATATGACTGAACCAGAAAGAATTGGAAGCTTTCTTTTGATGCTTATCAAATCAATCTTAATGTATCCCATCAATCATCCCATGATTGGCTCTCAGGGCATACATACCAACAGACTCCCACTTGCATTGTGAGCCAATCACCCTTGAATCATATTCATAGTGATCTTTAGACATGTCCCACATGTTACTGTGCTCTTGTGCTAACATAGTGAGTTATGGAAACACCTTGCCAAAGTCGATATTAACTACATGTCTCTCATCTCTTCGATGTATGTCACACGTATGAGATGGAGTTGTCGTAATATGTGATCTAGTATTCCTTTGCTAACCTTTAGCCACATTGCATGACCAAGTACTCCTTACTTGTCATCAATGAATGAAATATCTATAAATTCATCTCTATGAACTCCTAGATCCATATAGTATCCATTTTTGTTCTCTAACACATGGATACTTGGCTCTTCCTTTTACATAGCTTTATTGGAACGTTTCCAATAATCAACAAACATTCACTTTTATATATCATATATTGTGATTAATTCTCTGTCCTTTTCGGAAATTCACATCAATGTAACTCTTTACAGTGAACTCTTCCTTATTTCCATAGAACTAGTACTTCTCAAGTACTAATAAAGTTCTTATGGTATTCCAGTAACCCTTACTGGAACTAGACAGACATCCACTCGTCATGTCCCACATACGAGTTATCAGGATGAGCATATCATATTGTCATGTCCTACATACAAGATGATGAATGCATTTTATTCTTGCTATGTCCTATACATGCAAGATAATGGGATGATTACATACATGATAGATCCATATCTATCCTTAGTGTTCCCATTCTTCATAAGAATTGGACACTTGGCCTTGGGATACCAACTCCATGTAGCATGGACAAGTTTTCTCCCACTGAATCTATGCACACTGAACCCTTCAGTATATATTGCCAATGTATGCTCTCTCTTTTTAGGTCAAGAGGTTTTTGAGAACTATCTCTATAGATCTCTTTTCCTATTGCATAGGAAATTTCTCTATCTCTCAAAAGATAATTTCCACATAGGATTTCCATTCTAGAACATTTCCATTTCACATAAATATGTGGAATGTGAATATGCTCCCACTAAATCACAGATCCCTTCTTTATCTTTGACATATCAGTCAAACCCTTTGACTATATTATTAAAGTAAAGATCCAGCTCTGAGTTTCTTGTACTCAATCAATCACATTGATTAGTCCATTGTAACTTATAGACTTCATTTGCATTAATGGATTCATAAACCTTATAGGTTGTGTCACGTACACATCCTTGTTTTATTCCTCATAGGAATGTGGTTTTAGTATCCATACGCCAAATCTCTTAGTCATTAAGTTGCAATCAACAAGCATAATCGTTTTCAAAATGTTATCCATGTGTCTTAACACTTAAGACTCATTCGCACTTATGGATTTGATCCCAATAGGTGCTACCATCAAGGTCATACCTCATGGTTCACATGGAAGTCATTTAGGATGTAATGGTCATAAACCATAACTCAAAATCCGGTTCCTCTTATTTATCTAGATAGTTGACTCATAATATGATCAACTCATCATATAGATATTTGAGGTGTATCTGTTAAGCAATTTGAGAACTCACAACACTTTGTGATTCTTAATGTCCTTTATTAGTGTGGGGTATTCTTTATTTAAGAAGAAATTAGTTATTTTATAATCATCCTCTAACTCCTTAGAGTATGACACCTTTTGATTTAGACATCACCATGCCTTAATCATGAGTTCACTATGATACACTATCATAATCACTCATAAGGTTCTCAAACGTTTGGTGTAAGTATTTCATTCATTGATCTCATCAAGAATTAACACTTTACCAAATTCGTACTTCATCTATGATATTCTTGAACACTTCAAGATATTCATAATTGTATTTCTCTAAACACCGTTTGAAGTACTAGCATTAATTCCAATAGGTATGTAAATACATGACATGTATTATACCTAATAGGATAATCATTCTCCCACTACCACTAGTGAAGATCTCTTACTGGTTCTCTAACCAAAAGAGTCTAGATTTATCCATCATATGGAAACTAGAAATGAATTTCTCATGATATATGCTAATTTGATTTTTTGAGTTATCAATAACTTTTAGGTATCATTTTATCTTATGCATACCAAGTATCACAAGATAAACAAGGCATTGCCATAAAGATCATATCTTTGAGATTGAAACATCAACTTTATTAATTGCTATTATTGTCATATAATATGCAAAAATAATGTGTTTCTATCCATTGGCAAATATGAAATAGCAGTTCATAACTCTATTACATGCCTTCAACGATGAAATAAACTAAAGTACTCCTATCTATGGCGGCAACACTTGCCCCATTTATTGAGTGCTTTACATTTTCTATCTCAGTATCATATACCTCAAAAATGTTACAAGTTTATTTCAGGACACCTTCAGGTGGAGATGTCTGTTGCCTCCTTCTTCTTTAGTTCTTCTAGATAGAGTGGACAATTCCTTTTCCAATGTCCTGGTTTTTTACAATAGTGGCAATTGCCTCTCTTTGTCACGCCTCCCTTGGCCTTGAGAGCCAAAGACGCCTTGGGCTCCTGGCTAGCATCAGAACCTTTCTTAGACTTGCCCTTGCCCTTGCACTTGGACTTGCCTTTCTTGCTACTGATCATCATCACAGAATTAGGCTTGTCCTTCTTCATCTGTGTCTCTGTTGTCCTCAACATGCCCAACAACTCTGTCAACATCTTGTCAAAGTTGTTCATGTTATAGTTCATCACAAAATGACTGTATGATTATGGCAATGATTGCAGTATCACGTCAGTAGCCAACTCTTGGCTCAGGGGAAATCCCAGTCTCATCAAGTTCTCCACATACCCAGTCATCTTGAGTATGTGAGGACTAACTGGATCTCCTTCTATCATGACACACTTGAACAGTGCCCTGGAGACATCATATCTCTCTTGCCATTCTTGATCTTCATACATGTTCTTGAGATGCTAAATCATCTCAAAGACACCCATGTTCTCATGTTGTCTCTGCAACTCATGGTTCATGGAGCACAACATCAAGCACTTTGCATCAATGGCATCATCAGAAAGCTTCTTATAAACATCCCTTTCTGCCTTTGGTTTGGTAGGAGCAGGTTCCTCTAGAATTGGATTATCCAAGACATAGAGCTTTCGCTCTTGAGTGATAACAATTCTCAATGTCCTAAACTAGTCATGGAAGTTAGTCCCATTCAGATTGTCCTTTTCAAGGATTGATCGCAACGAAAAGTGATTGTTGTTTGTTGTCATTTGTACTACAAAAGGAAATATATGCAATTTAGTCCAAAAACTCAATTTTGACTTATTTGATTGATTTGAAAAGTTGACGATATAATTAGGACTTTAATTATTATCGCTCCCACTATTTTTGTTCAAATTGATAGCCCTCACCATAAATTTGGAAGATTGCAGTGTACAATCTTCTAGTGGGTTAAGATCCTAAAATCCTCTAAGTCATGGACCAGCTAGGGTTGTCACCCACAACTTAGATCTTCCAGGTAGGCAACTTTTGCCAATTGCATCATATGCAACTCTTGAAAGATGTCATATGCAACTCCTTGCCATGATCACCTCCATGCCTCAAGGTGCTAGATCCTATCTAGGTCACCTTGTTAAGTCCGACCCAAAGCCAACACGATGAATATGCACCCTGCTAGGGCAGACCCACATATCCATCCTTCACACTTCCACGAGATAGATGGTGCTCCACGCTAGGGCGTGCCCATACTTGGTCGATCAAGCTTTTCACGTGTATCGAATTTGGAAGGCATCTAAAACCTTAATATTTAATGAGGGATTTGGTTTTATAGGTACATATACATATCCAATCACCACAATATATAGTATGTATCATATACATGTTGTATCCCACAGAAAACATGTGAAATGATAAAAGTGATGATTATGGACATCCTAATGTGATTCCTCGAGCTAAGAGGAATCACAGTCATCTAGGTCTACATCACATGCAACATGTACAAGATGAACTTTGTGCTTTTCCTTTACTAGGTTTGATCAACTCATCTCCATGATTGATCGTCTCGCCATCAGGTCGGTCGGTTGGGTGCCACCAGTCGATCAGTTAGCTCCTCCAACTGATCGGTTCGCCTGGTCGTCATGCATCTCCTCATGGCTTCCACCCGATCATCTCACTCCTCGAACTGGTCATTTGGATCACCAACCGATCGGTTCATGCCTTGAACCGATCGTCTTAGTCGTCGTCATATGTCCTCCGTTCTTTGACATAATAGGAAATAAAAGATCTATCCTATTTTACATTCACACACATAGGGTTTATTGTACATAACCATGCTATACATCCACCACAAAACTCGTTTAAGGGCGACGCGTATCGAGTGTGTTTATATTACATATCATATATGTATATTGGGATTTGTGGATTTAGGATTGGACATGCATAAAGCCAATTTTATTCGCATCATATGCAATAAATAAAGGTGACAAACCAAAATCGATCATATCGATAATCCTAAAGCATAGAGCAGTTGATGTGGCTCTGATATCACGGTTGGGTTTTAGGGGAGATAGAGAAGGCAGCAGAAACAAAAATTTTCTTCTCCCTCAAACCCAAAACAAAAGAAATGTGTCAACATCTATACAATAGGAAGGATGGTTTGTAGAGGCGTACCTTGTCCTGAGGATTGCTCGGCGATGTTACCTCACGGCTTGTGTGATCTTCACCTCCAGTCTTGGACGGTGTCTGTGCAGCTCCTGGTCTCACATGGATTGGAACCTCCTGGTCTCACCGGGACTATCGGGATTGACATATGTCCTCTGAGCGACAGAAGTCTCTCGCCTCTGAAGAAGTCCACATGGACCACCTAGAACTCTGATCTCCTTGTCCCGCAAGGAATCAGAAGAAGTCACACCCTCCTATCGGTGTTCTAGTGACTGACACACTCTCCTACCACCAGTCACTTTTCTGCAGTTGTCTTTCCCTTGTTGTGCCTCCCTTATCGGGTAGCACTTGCTCAGGCTCTCTCTCGGTTACCAAAACTAGAGAGAACGACAACTTTATAGAGCAACTGGTGCACTGAGTTGTTGTTCTGAGAAGCCCCCACTACCCCTATATATATAGGAGGGTCATGGGATAGGGTTCTCTACCCCGGGCAATGCGGGATTAATGCAGGAGTAGATGGGTTTGAGATTTTCCACAAAACAACCAATCTGCACAAGCTAAACCGATCATTTCATACATGAAACGGTCAGTTGGGGAGCTGAACCGGTCGGTTGGGGAGCTGAAACAATCGGTTCACACCTCAACCGATCGGTTGGGGCACCTGAGCCGATCGGTTCACTTCTGAGCTGATCAGTTTGTGGTCCTAGTCCAACTCAAATTGACTTCCAAATTTGTTTCTGATTAATCAAATATTAATCCTTGTCCAAATCGAATTTGTACAAGTGAATAAAATTGTATTTGCAAAATAGTCTTCTGACTTTCCAAACGATCTCGGTTGGTCAGTTGAGTCGATCGGTTCAACCCTTGAACCGATCGTCTCAACCTTTCTTGAGCCGATCGGTTCATCACATGAGTCGATCGGTTCACCAACCTGATCTGATCGGTTCATCACATGAGCCGATCGGTTCACCAACCTGAGCTGATCGGTTCTTCACATGAGTTGATTGGTTGGGGCAGCAGACTGTGCAAAATCAGTCAATCGCAGTTTCAATCAATCTGATACTCTAATCAATCGATCCAACACCTTGAATACTATGATTTTGAGCTATCAATTAATTGAGTGTTTAACTGAACTACTAAACTCTTTTAGTAATCAATCTAAACATCATTTGTGGATAAACTCCTCTTCCAGGTTAAATCCTATGTGTGTGACCCTGCAGGTCCATTTCACATTGGCAGTGAAAGTCCATAACACTTATGACTTCACAAGAAAAGAGTGGTGCCTAGTCACACATCAGTGCTACCCAAGTGAAATAGAAAGTTGGAGAACAACTTTCAATCCTACAATCCGTGAATGGTGTTATAGTGAATGTATAATTCCTTTGTCACTGATATCCCGAATGAACTCAAGGCATGGAACAGTCATCTTGTCAACATTCATTCACTTTCTTGATCTCAGAGTAGATTGGAGGAGATATGTATGACATCAATATCACATACTGATTCACACATGCATGTGCATGCCTATCTCAATCCTACTCATCAAGTGGCCATAGGGACAAATCCCATATCTATCACTCACCCCTCAAAAGCCCCATGTGTCAAAGCCACCCAATCATCACCTTTATAACAACCCATGTTTCAGGAATGTGTTTGATGATGTCAAAGTATACCCAACGACATGTGTTGAGTGTAGTGATTTTAGGTCAAAGAATCACACTCACCACTATCACTGTGTGAACTGACTGTGACTACAATGTCATTGTTCCATGTGTCAAACTCATGGTGGGTCTGTCCCGTAAACTTGTTCTCTAACAAGTACCTATGTGTTTGGTTTGATATCTCCATATCATGACTAATGAGATTCTGTCATCAACCAACACCACAATCTAGTCCTGTGTGTCATTGTTGTCTATCTACCTTCCATAATGACATCCGACTAGGGATGTAATAAGAATGTACAAACTCTTAGCATCCGTATGATCTCATCATTCAGGTCATGATTCTGAAAGCATACGTCATTGAGTACTGTCATTCTCTAGACATTCAATTTGTTCTATCACTATCTCATATGACTGAACCAGAAAGAATTGGAAGCTTGCCTTTGATGCTTATCAAATCAATCTTAATGTATCCCATCAATCATCCCATGATTGGCTCTCAAGGCATACATACCAACAGTTGCCAACATCAAATCCAAGTCCAGAGACCATATATATAATGACCCGTTCAACCTGTTATCCCCAATTAAGGTGGACTCATAAGGCAAGGTCCATTATCATATTTATAGGATCGGGGTTTAGCAATTAAATAAAAATAATTATAAATTTCACTAAATGAAAAAGAGTTTATAACATGATGAAGATAGAATCTCCACTAAGGAGTAAATGAAAAGGGAAATATATTGTTTGCAATATGAAATAAAAACTATCTATATAGATCCTCCGTGATAACTTTAGATCTTTTCTTTAGGTGCCTTCTTGTTTGGATTTCCATTTTGCAGATTGATAGAAGTTGAACCTGAAATATTGTGAAAAAAAATAGTCAGTCTATCAAGATATAATGGTATGTGGGGAAAAATATATTCACATGTAGGTGAACAATATAATCTACCATAAAAACAATTATGATTACAAAATTGAATAAGAATTTTCTTGTTTAAACCTCACCACCCTTATCCTCCTTTTCTCTATGGTGTGCCCTCTCTTTAGGGGAGCCTCTTTATGATGAACCCTCTCGTTAGGCTTTTGGTCCCCGTAGTGGACATTCATAACCTTCTCCCACCCATGATTGGTTTCATACATAGGCCTTCCTTTCTGGGCTTTTCTTGAGGTGATCGTCCTTTCCAGGCTTGATCACCAGTCATCCCCATGATGACTTCATTCACCACATGCTCTTAACTCACCATAGATGATTTAGGGTTTGGGAAAGTTACATTTATACAAGATGATACCCATAGTGACTTTATATATTGCTAGAAGTAAATAAACATTCAAGCATTTAATTGCAATACAATTGGTAAAACTCCCAGAAACCATGGAAGATGGTTAAGGCGAGTAGTCATAGGCGTAACCACATACCTTACTCTGGGATGATCAAAAGTCCAAGTAAACAGGTGTAGTTGAAAATAAGCAAGCAATAACCCTAAAACTAATGTATAACACCCAAGTATTACTATTTTTTCATAAACTCACATTAACTGACTTGGGTTCCAAGTTAGGGTTTTGGGGTCAAATTAGGTCTTGATTAGGGTTTTGGATTCCCAAACCCTAATTGTCACATTTAATGCCCTTTTTAATTACAAACCCAAATTTTGATATTGTATGCATTATTTATTCCAAATTAAGTCAAATATGTCCTTTTTATCCAAAAATATTAAACTTTATTCCATCTAAGTTATTTAAGCAAGCTACAATCATTAGAACTAAGAAATTAGGGTTTCCCTACTTTTAATATATTAAAGTTAGTAACTTTAGGCACTTTTGAAATTCTAGGCAGATTTAGGTCTTGAATCCAAATTGAATGAATTCCTTGAATTTTTATAATCAACTTTCATATATTACTTGTCATCATTGGACATTCCTATGAATTACTATAATTTTTTCAAAATTTAATATTTCTAGCCAATAAGGGTTCACCACATAGGCAATTAACCGGGGTGTCAACTGTGCCAACTAGGCTGGGTGGAGCCAATGGTCTTAGGCCAACTAGGCCCCCACTCCTATGTTGCAATGCTTTCTAGACATAGTGAAAAAGAGAGAAAAAATCTGGTTTGACCTTTACCTTATCACGAAAGCTCGGGGGCAAGGGAGTCTTTTCCCTCCCTGTCGTCTTCTTCCTCTCACTTGCTTGTGAGCAATTCTTAAAGAGTCAATGTGAGGAGGGTTGACACTAAGATTATAGCTTTCTCAATGATTATCAAGGGTACCGATACCTCCATTGTGCCCAACCAAAGCTACCGATGGTCACAATTGGCTAGGTAGAAGTTGACTCAGTAGAAGGAAAAGTCAAATTTCTGTTCTGGCTTTCCTTTCTTGTGCGAGGTAGAAGATGACTCAATATTCATTTGATATTGATCCAGTGGTTGTCATGCCACATGAATAAGTAAAGGGCCATGTATGATTTGCAAATCAAATTGTGACATTTAATTCATATTCCTTTTAAATCGATGCTTTAGGGAAAACCATTTAATTCATAACTCACTCATTTTTATCCTTTTAATCCCAAATTTTAAAGGAAAGTCTTAATCACTTATATCTAGGTGTGGGTGAGGTTGGAGACCAAAATTCACAAGTTAAGGATACTTTTCTTTATCTCCAAGTCTCCCTTTTATTTCATTTATTTAAGGCATCAAATTAATTCTTTTCTCTTCCCAACTTGGTCATATTTCTTATTTTGATAACTTTTTGTATTAAAAGTAATATAGAACCAAAACCAAACCATTAGTTTCCTTCAACACTACTTTTCTTGAAAACTCCACATAATTCCATATGTAAATTATTAATTATCCATTATCCTTAATAAATTACTTAATTATGGATTTTCTCTCTTTCTTTTCCCCATATCTATTATTGAATTATTTAAAATAGTAAAATAAACAAAAATCATTGCAAAGGATAATTTTCCTTTTAAATCCATACTTTTAAAACAAGGCATAGTGAGTTTTCTAATACATCCTTAACAAACCAACAATTGCATTTCAAAGATGTAAATACATGTGGAAAATCATGTTATAACTTCCTTTCCTTCTTATAAGAGTTTTGTCCTCAAAATTCAACTAATCATACAAAAAGTTCAGGATGAGACTTTTCCATGTCCGTATTTAGCTCTCCCGTGGCTTCATCCTCACCATGGTGCTTCCAAAGAACCTTTACCATCTCTATCATTTTATTCCTAAGCTCTTTCACCTTGGAGTCTATTATCCTCATAGGAAACTCAGGGTATGTCAGTCTCCCTTGGAGTTCAATAGGCTCAATGTTCAACACATGGGCATGATCTTTCACATAGTTCTTTAGATTGGACACATGGAACACATCAGGCATCATACTATACTATGGCGGTAAAGCTAAATGATAAGTGGCCTCACCAATCCATTCTAGAATCTCGAATGAACCCATGTATTGGGGACTCAACCTTCATCTATTTTTAGTTGTAGCTCAGAGGGGTCGGATTTTTAGGAACACATGATAGCCTATTGTAAAGTGCAACTCTATCAACTTTGCATCGACATATAACTTCTGTTGATCCTGGGATCTCTTTAGTCTTTGCTTGATCAAAGCAACCTTGTCAGCATACAACTGTAGTTCCTCTAACCTAAGCAAGGTCCTCTTACTGATATCATCCCAATGAAGCGGTGACCATCACAACCTCCCATAAAGAGCTTCATATGGAGGCATTTCGATATTGTCTTAGTAATTATTATTATAGGTAAACTCAGCTAAGGGTGGGTATTTCTCCCATGATCCACCCCAATATAGCACACATGCTCTCAACATATCTTCTTAGGTCTGGATCATTCTTTCCGACTATCCATTAGTCGAGGGTGATAAGTTGTGCTAAATTTTAGCCTTGTAACGAGTTCTTCCTAAACTTGTTTCCATAACTTCAAAGTTAACTTAGGGTTACGATCAAATATAATTGAACTCAAAACACCATGCAAACAAACTATCTCTCAAATGTAAATCTTAGCTAAGTTTGATACCTTGGTAGTGACCTTCAGGGCAAGGATGTGTGCTGACTTGGTTAGGTGGTCCACCACCACCCATATTGCATCATGTACTTTCCTTATTTTGGGAAGACCCACCATAAAATCTATTGTTTTGGTCTGATTTCCACTCAGGAATCTCAATTGATTGAAGAAACCCAATAGGTCACTAGTGCTCAACCTTCACCATCTGGCACATGAGACAACTAGCCATGTACAAAGCTATGTCGCTCTTCATTCTTGTCCACTAAAAGTATCATTGCAGTTCCTTAAACATCTTAGTGGTTTTGAGGTGTACAATGTGTTTTGACCCTTGAGCCTCTTGCAAGGTATGAGTCTTTAAGGGTGAATCCTCAAGAAACCAAATATGACTTTTATATCAGATTCCACCATCCACACCCACTTAGAGGTGTGTTTGAGGCTTTTTCATCAAAACCTTCATCTTTTCTTACTCTAGGATGGTTAACTAGGCTGCTACAAGCTCGACAACAGGACATGCTTGATACGGATATTGGAAAGATGAATCTTATCTACCAAAGGCTATGGAACCCATCAAGCAAACTCTTATAACCTCTTCCACTGGTTAACCAAAGTAGTTACAAAACTGAGACATTTTCTATTGAGGGTTTTAACAAACAAGTTGGCCTTTTCAGAATGGTAGGCTATGGTGAAGTCAAAATCCTTCAGGTACTCCATCCAAAGCCTTTGTTGCAATTTAGGTCCTTTTGAGTCAACATATACTTCAAGATCTTATGATTGGTGAGGATGTCAAAGGTAACCCCATACAAATAATGTCACCATATCTTCAAAGCATAGACAATAACTCAAAGGTCTTGATTGGGGGTCAGATAATTCGACTCAAAGGGCTTCAGCTATCTAGAAGAAAAGCAACCACATACTTGTTATGCTCTAACATACATCCTAAGACCATCTTTGATGCATTGTTGAAGATGATAAAACCTTCATTACCCGAACATATGGTTAGAACGGGGGCCAAGGTAAGCTTTTCCTTCAATTCCTAGAATCATGCTTCACACAATTTGGACCAAATGAACTTCTCAGCTTTTCGAGTGAGCCTGATCAAGGGAAAAGCAGTCATTGAGAAATTCTCAATGAATCTCTGGGACTTTTCTACAATTTACCCAATTGGGAGGTTTTCTTTGCAAATTGTCACATAAATTATAATCCTTATATATTCCCTTACCATTCTAGAGTTTTTGAACCGTGGGGCACCTAGTTGAACCTTGGTTTGAATATGTTTATTTCCAAGGGCATTTTAGGGATTACTCTCTATATAAATGAGCTCATCTTTAGAAGCTATCAACCAATGGGGTTATTTCTTTGACTGGAAGTCGGTTGGGATGGCCTATAACTATCCATAAACCAACATTTGATATTCAAGAAGCCTCTATGATCTGTCCTCTTGCATGGCCATGAAATCCCTAGGCTAAGGACACATCAAAAGCTCCATGGACACCTCATGCTTGACTTCTTCCTTATCCATAAAGGTTTGCATGTCCATAGGCACTCTTAGCATTGGATACATGGAAAGTAACTTGACACCTCATGCTTGACTTCTTCCTTATTCATAAAGGTGTGCATGCCTGTGGACACCCTTATACATGACACAAGGAATGTCTCATAGACACCTCATACTTGACCTCTTTCTTTATATAACCATATCTACCCCTTCCCAACTCCCAATTAGAAAATTGTTACTCTCATTTATTTCCACTAGCTTATATCATCATTCCTACTCTATTTTTCCATGAAGGTGTTGTCGCAAGGTAAAAGGAGGTGCCTACCTTGGTGAATAAGGCTCCTAGGGTTCCAAATTTTCTCTATTTAGGGTTTCTAAAGCTCCTACTTGGTTATTTCAACCAAAACTAGTAAGTTTTCTCCTTTCCTTCCTTATTTTCAAGTTGTTAGTCTTCCTTCCACCTTCCTCCAAGTCATAACCCTGGTCTTCCATGGTGAAACCCACCTAGAGCCCTTAAACACCCCATCTCCATGTTCTTTTGTTAGGGTTTTTCACCTCTAAAGTGGAGAAGGTGCTTCTTGCTCGAGATAGGAGCTTTGTTAGAGAAACCAGCCTCTCTAAGCTTTGGAACCTTACTTATTGGACCTATCCACCTTCCCTAGAGGTTCTTTGGAGGCCTAGGCTTGGATCTAGGACTGACTTGGACTGTTTAGACTCTAAAGTTGAGGTATGATGTATCCCCTATTCTTCTATGTTGAGAAATTCAACTATGCTTATTCATTCTCTTTATCCTATGGACATTAGCCTATATACAATGTCTTTTCTTTTGAAAATCATGGTTCATATGAACGACCTTATTTGATATTGATCATGTGATCATGGATATTCTTTTGAAATCATATCTTATGCTTTGTTCATGATGTAACACTAAAAGATGAAATGTGATGTCTTTTGCCCACTGATGAGGTGGATGTATATGTTGGTCACTTATGTGGTGACTACTTTATATATTCTAACTATACTTTCTACTTTCCTCTACATTTAACATGCTATGTGATTCAGTAGCACTAGAGTAGCATAATTGCATTAGTTTTTATGGAAAATGTGTTATTTCCTGCCGAGCAGATGCGATATTTCCTGCTCTTTTGGGATGGAAAGGAACCTCATACCTAGGGCAAGATGTGTGATTCTTGGCCCATGTTTTATATATTTGGGAGATTGGTAGTATTCCTGTCTCTATTAGGCTTCAAGTTTATGATATGTGGCCGCCTTTTTGTTTATATTGTTCTAATGCTATGCTTATCTTACATGCATTAAGATTGATGAATATTGTAGGGGTGTGTACCCTACTTTCTTTGCATGTGCTAGTATGGCAAAATTCTATTATTTTAATTATGGAAAGTATCTCTTTTGTTATTAAAAATCATTTCTCTTGATACCCACTTGGTTTGTCCTTATCTCTTTCATGGGAAGCCTTTACACTTTGATGTTCTTTATTCCATATATTGCTCAATTTCCTATTTAGTATGCACATACCAGCCTTTGCTGATGTCATCAATTTTCTCTTCTTGCTGGAGTATTCTTCCAACCCTAGGTGAAGGACTTGGATGATAAGGCATGAAGTTTTGGAGTAGCTTAAGGAGTTAAAGCTTAGAGACAAAGTTTTTATGGTTTAGATTTCCCTCTACTTAGATCCTTATGTTGTATCATACATGTAAACCCTTATGGGATATTATGATGTTCTATTGTAACCTTGTGATAAATTGAATATAGTCAACATTTTATTCTGCTGATATACTTTGGTTGTTTTGAATACCATTTATTGAAGTTTGAAAATTTTGCACCTATTCTAGCATACCGTTGAGTGTGTTTGGAATGGATGTTTTATTCTTCAAATTTTTCTTTGGTACGGGGTTGATCCCGCCTCCTTACAGCATGGTATCAGAGCCCATGGTAGTTGGAATCTGAGTATTTCAATTTTGTCTCCCTAGTTAGAATCCCTGCCTTGCCTTTAAGTGACATGTTTGCCCTAGAGTTGATCAATAGATGATGAAGGGTTGATTTAGGATCATATAGTTTCACACTAGAATAATGATGAATAGATCCTTAAAATACTTTCAAGTAAAAGATGCATAAGTAACCATAGTAACTTGAGGTTGTTTAGCTTGGCCTTTGGGAACCCACTAGGACATGAAGTTGAAAGAAAAGGTGTCTATAAAGGATTAGGGTTTGGGGGCTGGCTAGATTTTCCTCCGCACCACTAGCTTGGTTTACGAGGACTCCCGAATCCATATGATATCGGTCTGGCCTGAGCTGATATGAATTGTTCAAAATAGCATGCTTTTAGGCAATAGTAGCCTTATGCATCTATATGATTTATCTTTAGGGACTCTAATATGTTGAACTAGTCTCCCAGGTGTAAAGACTTGTTTGAGGAAGGACAAGTGCAAGTTAACCCATAGTTCATAATTACTCTTTACAAGTTATGTTTCTTTTTTTTGCATGATGCTTATGTAGTTGGATGTAAGGAAGTGTAGTTGAACCTTGTGTACCTAAAGAATAGTTTTGACTTACTAAGATGAATCCTTTAAGGGGTGGTGAATAATTTGATTTCTTATATGTGGATGTTTTGATTTCGACAACAAGATCCCTTTAAGGGGTGGTGGGTTGTAACATACTAGATCTCGAACCCTACCCTGGAAGCTGAAATTTTGGACTTAACCAAACAAGGTTGAAGGTTAGACCTAAATATATGTTTAGTATAACCCCAATGAGCTAATTAATGTGTACATCACCTTAATGTAACCTAATGTTCTAACATTAATCTTAGGTTTATAATGGATACCTAAAATAAACCACATAACTCATTTTGGTGGTAATATGAAGATAAGAAACTTAATTGGATGAATAATTTAGATAATCGGTTCTTAATGGGTGATATGACATATCTCGTAAAAAGAAGTCTCAAAAGTGGAAACAAACTTCAAATTCGAAATCTACATATCAAAATTAGCCTACATGACAAATTTCATCTAATTTGGACAACTTTGAAATATTAGGATAAGTTTAGGAGAGAGAAAATGACTAAAAGGCATAAGTAATGAATAATGTGATTATAAAACTTCAAAATATGTAAATAATGGAAAATTCATATTCAACACATCAAAGATAACTTGTGTATGAAGTTTGGTCTAATTTGGATGTTGTTTGTGCAAGTAATGCAATTTTAGGTATATTCTGGACTTTTCTACTATTTACCCAATTGGGAGGTTTACTTTGCAAATTGTCACATTAATTATAATCCTTATATATTCCCTAACCATTCTCAAGTATATGAACCATGGGGAACCTAGTTGCACCTTAATTTGAAGGTGTTTATTTCCAAGGGCATTTTAGGGATTACTTTCTATATAAATGAGCTTATCTTTAGAATCTATCAACCAATGGGGTTATTTCTTTGATTGGAGGTCCGTTGGGATGGCCTATAAGTGTCCATAAACCAACATTTGATATTCAAGAAGCCTCTATGAGCTGTCCTCTTGCATGACCATGAAATTCCTAGGCTAAGGACACAGGAAAGTTCCATAGACACCTCATGCTTGACTTCTTCCTCATCCATAAAGGTTTGCATGTCCATACGCACCCTTAGCATTGGACACATGGAAATTAACTTGACACCTCATTCTTGACTTCTTCCTTATTCATAAAGGCTTGTATGTCCATGGACACCCTTATACATGACACTGGAAAGTCTCATAGACACCTCATACTTGACCTCTTTCTTTATATAGCCATGTCTACCCCATCCCAAATCCCAATTGAAAAACTCTTGCTCACATTTATTTCCTCTAGCTTAGAGCATCATTCCTACTCTATTTTGCCATGAAGGTGCTGTCCCAAGGTAAAAGGACGTGCCTACCTTGGTGAAGAAGGCTCCTACGGTTCCAAATTTTCTCTATTTAGGGTTTCTAAAATTAGTAAATTTTCTCCTTTCCTTCCCTATTTTCATGTTGTTAGTCTTCCTTCCACCTTCCTCTAGGTCAGAACCTTGGTCTGCCATGGTGAAACCCCACCTAGATCCCTCTAAAGTAGAGAAGGTGTTTCTTTCTCGGGATAGGATCTCTGTTGGAGAAACCAGCCTCTCTAAGCTAGGGAACCTTACTTATTGGACCTATCCACCTTCCCTAGAGGTTCTTTGGAGGCATAGGCTTGGATCTAGGACTGACTTGGACTGTTTAGACTCTAAAGTTGAGGTATGATGTATCCCCTATTCTTCTATGTTGAGAAATTCACCTATGCTTATTCATTCTCTTTGTCCTATGGACATTAGCCTATACATAATGTCTTTTCTTTTGAAAATCACGATTCATGTGAACTACCTTATTTTATATTGATCATGTGATCATGGATATTATTTCGAACTCTTTATATTATGCTTTGTTCATGATGTAACAATAAAAGATGAAATGTGATGTCTTTTGCCCACTTATGAGGTGGATGTATATGTTGGTCACTTATGTGGTGACTAGTTTATATATTCTGACTATAATTTTTAGTTGCCTCTACATTTAACATGCTATGTGATTCTGTAGTACTAGAGTAGTGTAATTGCATTGGTTTGTAACATACTAGATCTCGAACCAAACCCTGGAAGTTGACATTTTAGACTTAGCCAAACAAGGTTGAAGGTTAGACCTAAATAGATGTTTAGTATAACCCCAATTAGCTAATTCATGTATAGATCACCTTAATGAAACCTAATGTTCTAACATTAATCTTAGGTTTATAATGGATACATAAAATGTCCTACATAACTCATTTTGGTGGTAATCTGAAGATAAGAAACTTAATTGGATGAATAATTTAGATAATGGGCCATTAATGGGCCATATGACATATCTCATAAAAAATGTCTCAAAAGTGGAAACCAAATTCAATTTCTAAATCTACATATCAAAATTAGCCTACAAGTCAAATTTCATCTAAATTGGACAACCTTGAAATCTTAGGATAAGTTTAGAAGAGAGAAAATGAGTAAAAGGTTTAAGTAATGAATAATGTGATTATATAACTTCAAAATATGGAAATAATGGAAAAATTCATATTCAACACATCAAATATAACTTGTGGATGAAGTTTGGTCCAATTTGAATGTTGTTTGTGCAAGTTATGCAATTTTAGGTACATTCTGGACTTCTCTACAATTTACCCAATTGGGAGGTTTTCTTTACAAATTGTCACATGAAATATAATCCTTATATATTCCCTTACCATTCTAGAGTTTTTGAACCATGGGGTGCCTAGTTTTTCCTTGGTTTGAAGGTGTTTCTTTCCAAGGGCATTTTAGGGATTACTCTCTTAATAAATGAGCTTATCTATAGAAGCTATCAACCAATGGGGTTATTTCTTTGATTAGAGGTCGGTTGGAATTGGCCTATAAGTTTCCATAAACTGACATTTTATATTCAATAAGCCTCTATGAGTTGTCCTCTTGCATGGCCATGAAATCCCTAGGCTAATGCAGACGAAAAGCTCAATGGACACCTCGTGCTTGACTTCTTCCTTATCCATAAAGGTGTGCATGTCCATATGCACCCTTATCATTGGACACATGGAAAGTAACTTGACACCTAATGCTTGACTTCTTCCTCATCCATAAAGTCTTGCATGTCCATGGACACCCTTACACATGACACATGGAAAGTCCCATAAACACCTCATCTTTGACCTCTTTCTTTATATAGCCATATCTACCCCTTCCCAACTCCCAATTGGAAAATTGTTTCTCTCATTTATTTCATCTATCTTAGATCATCATTTCTAATCTATTTTTCCACGAAGGTTTTGTCCCAAGGTAAAAGGAGGTGCCTACCTTGGTGAAGAAGGCTCCTAGAGTTCCAAATTTTCTCTATTTAGGGTTTCTAAAGCTCCTATTTGGTTATTTTGACCAAAACTAGTAAGTTTTCTCCTTTCCTTCCCTATTTTTAAGTTTTTAGTCTTCCTTCCACCTTCCTCCAGGTCGGAACCCTGGTCTTCCATGGTGAAACCCCACCTAGAGCCCTTAAACACCCCATCTACATGTTCTTATGTTAGGATTTTTCACCTCTAGAGTGGAGAAGGTGCTTCTTGCTCGAGATAGGAGCTTTGTTGGAGAAACCAGCCTCTCTAAGCTTCATAACCTTACTTATTGGACCTATCCACCTTCCCTAGAGGTTCTTTGGAGGCCTAGGATTGTATCTAGGACTGACTTAGACTATTTAGACTTTGAAGTTGAGGTATGATGTATCCCCTATTCTTTTATGTTGAAAAATTCATCTATGTTTATTCATTCTCTTTGTCATATGGACATTAGCCTATACACAGTTTCTTTTCTTTGGAAAATCATGGTTCATATGAACTACCTTATTTGATATTGATCATGTGAACATGGATATTCTTTTGAACTCTTATCTTATGCTTTGTTCATGATGTAACTCTAAAAGATGAAATGTGATGTCTTTTGCCCACTTATGAGGTGGATGTATATGTTGGTCACTTATGTGGTGACTAGTTTATATATTATGACTATACTTTCTACTTGCATCTACATTTAACATGCTATGTGATTCAGTAGCACTAGAGTAGTGTAATTGCATTGGTTTGTAACATACTAGATCTCGGACCATACCGTAGAAGTTGACATTTTAGACTTAGCCAAACAAGGTTGAAGGTTAGACCTAAATAGATGTTTAGTATAACCCCAATTAGCTAATTCATGTAAAGATCACCTTAATGTAACCAAATGTTCTAACAATAATCTTAGGTTTATAATGGATACATAAAATATGCCACATATCTCATTTTGGTGGTAATATGAAGATAAGAAACTTAATTGGATGAATAATTTAGATAATGGGTTGTTAATGGGTCATATGACATATCTCATAAAAAAGTATCAAAAGTGGAAACAAATTTCAAATTTGAAATCTACATATCAAAATTAGCCTACATGTCAAATTTCATCTAATTTGGACTACCTTGAAATATTAGGATAAGTTTAGGGGAGAGAAAATGAGTAAAAGGCATAAGAAATGAATAATTTGATTATATAACTTCAAAATATGGAAATAATGAAAAATTCATATTCAACACATCGAAGATAACTTGTGGATGAAGTTTGGTCCAATTTGGATGTTGTTTGTGCAAGTTATGCAATTTTAGGTACATTTTGGACTTCTCTACAATTTACCCAATTGGGAGGTTTTCTTTGCAAATTGTCACATGAAATATTATCCTTATATATTCCCTTACCATTCTAGAGTTTTTGAACCATGGGGCACCTAGTTGCACCTTGGTTTGAAGGTGTTTCTTTCCAAGGGCATTTTAGGGATTACTCTCTTAATAAATGAGCTTATCTTTAGAAGCTATCAACCAATGGGGTTATTTCTTTGATTGGAGGTCGGACGGGATGGCCTATAACTGTTCATAAACCAACATTTGATATTCAAAAAGCCTCTATGATTTTTCCTCTTGCATGGCCATGAAATCCCTAGGCTAAAGACACATGGAAAGCTACATGGACATCTCATGCTTGACTTCTTCCTTATCCATAATGATTTGCATGTCAATAGGCACCCTTAGCATTAGACACATGGAAAGTAACTTGAAACCTCATGCTTGACTTCTTCCTTATCCATAAAGGCTTTAATGTCCTTGGACACCCTTTTACATGACACATGGAAAGTCTCATAGACACCTCATACTTGACCTCTTTGTTTACATAGCCATATCTACCCCTTCCCAACTCCCAATTGGAAATTTGTTGCTTTATTTATTTCCTCTAGCTTATAGCATCATTACTACTCTATTTTTCCACGAATGTGCTATCCCAAGATATAAGGAGGTGCCTACCTTGGTGAAGAAGGCTCCTTGGGTTCCAAATTTTCTCTATCTAGGGTTTCTAAAGCTCCTCCTTGGTTATTTCGACCAAAACTAGTAAGTTTTCTCTTTTTCTTCCCTATTTTCAATTTTTTCGTCTTTCTTCCACCTTCCTCCAGGTCGGAACCCTGGTCTTCCATGGTGAAACCCCACCTAGAGCCCTTAAACACCCCATCTCCATGTTCTATTGTTAGGATTTTTCACCTCTAAAGTGGAGAAGGTGCTTCTTGCTCAAGATAGGAACTTTGTTGGAGAAACCAGCATCTCGAAGCTTGAGAACCTTACTTATTGGACCTATCCCCTTCCCTAGAGGTTGTTTGGAGGCCTAGGCTTGTATCTAGGACTAACTTGGACGGTTTAGACTCTGAAGTTGAGGTATGATGTATCCCCTATTCTTCTATGTTGAGAAATTCGCCTATGCTTATTCATTCTCTTTGTCCTATGGACATTAGCCTATACACAATGTCTTTTCTTTTGAAAATCATGGTTCATAAGAACTACCTTATTTTATGTTGATCATGTGATCATGGATATTCTTTTGAACTCTTATCTTATGCTTTGTTCATGATGTAACTCTAAAAGATGAAATGTGATGTCTTTTGCCCACTTATGAGGTGGATGTATATGTTGGTCACTTATGTGGTGACTAGTTTATATATTCTGACTATACTTTCTACTTGCCTCTACATTTAACATGCTATGTGATTCATTAGCCCTAGAATAGTGTAAATGCATTGGTTTTTATGGCAGATATGTTATTTCCTACCGAGTATACGTGATATTTCCTACTCTTTTGGGATGGAAAGGAACCTCACACTTAGGGAAAGATGTGTGATTCTTGGCCCATGTTTATATATTTGGGATATTGGCAGCATTCATTTCTCTATCAGGTTTCAAGTTTATGATACTTGGCCGCCTTTGTTTTTATATTGTTCTAGGGATATGCTTATCTCACATGCATGCAGATTGATGATGATTGTAGGGGTGTGTACCCTAATTTCTTTAAATGTGCTAGTATGGCACAATTCTATTGTTTTAATTATGGCAAGTATCTCTTTTGTTATTGAAAATCATTTCTCTTGATACCCATTTGGGTTGTCCTTATCTTTTTCATGGGAATCCTTTATACTTTGATGTCCTTTATTCCATATATTGGTCAATTTCCTATTTAGTATGCACATACCAGCCTTTGTTGATGTCATCTATTTTCTCTTCTTGCTGGGGTATGCTTCCAACCCTAGGTGAAGGACTTGGATGATAAGGCATGAAGTTTTGGACTAGCTTAAGGAGTTAAAGTTTGGAGACAAAATTGTTATGGTTTAGATTTCCCTCTACCTAGATCCTTATGTTGTATCATATATGTAAACCCTTATGGGATATTATGATGTTCTTTTGTAACCTTGTGATAAATTGAATATAGTCAACATTTTTATTTCACTGCTATATTTTGGTTTTTTTATACCATTTATTGAAGTATGAAAATTGTGCACCTATTCTAGCATACCTTTGAGTGTGTTTCGAATGGATGTTTTATTCATCAAATTTTTCTTTAGTATGGGGGTGATCCCGCCTCCTTACAACATGGTATTAGATCCCATGGTAGTTGGAATCTAAGTATTTCATTTTTGTCTCCCTAGTTAGAATCGTTGCCTTACCTTTAATTGACATGTTTGCCATAGAGTTGATCAATAGATGATGAAGGGTTGATTTAGGATCATATAGTTTCACACTAGAATAATGATGAATAGATCTTTAAAATAATTACAAGTAAAAGATGCATAAGTAACCATAGTAACTTGAGGTTGTTTAGCTTGGCCTTTGGGCACCCACTAGGACATGAAGTTCAAAGTAAAGGTGTCTAGAAAGGATCAGGGTTCAGGGGCTGGCAAGATTTTCCTCCACACCACTAGCTTGGTTTACGAGGACTCCCGAATCCAGATGATACCGGCCTGGCCTTAGCTGATATTAATTGTTCAAAATAGCATGCTTTTCGGCTATAGTAGCCTTAGACAACTATATCATTTATCTTTAGGGACCCTAATATGTTGAACTAGTCTCCCAAGTGTAAAGACTTGTTTTAAGATGGTTAAGAGCAAGTTAACCCATAGCTCATAGTTAGTCTTTACAAGTTATGTTTCTTTTTTTTTTTGCATGATGCTTATGTAGTTGGTTGTAAGGAAGTGTAGCTGAACCTTGTGTACCTAAAGAATAGTTTTGACTTAATAAGATGAATCCTTTAAGGGGTGGTGAATAATTTGATTTCTTATATGTGGATGTTTTGATTTTGAGGAAAAAATCCCTTTAAGGGGTGGTGTGTTGTAACATACTAGATCTTGAACCCTACCCTGGAAGTTGACATTTTGGACTTAACCAAACAAGGTTGAAGGTTAGACCTAAATAGATGTTTAGTATAACCCCAATGAGCTAATGTATGTATACATCACCTTAATGTAAGATAATGTTCTAACATTAATCTTAGGTTTATAATGGATACATAAAATATGCCACATAACTCATTTGGTGGTAATATGAAGATAAGAAACTTAATTGGATGAATAATTTAGACAATGGGTCGTTAATGGTACATATGACATATCTCGTAAAAATAAGTCTCAAAAGTGGAAGAAAACTTCAAATTCGAAATATACATATCGAAATTAGCCTCAATGTCAAATTTCATCTAATTTGGACAATCTTGAAATATTAGGATAAGTTTAGGAGAGAGAAAATGAGTAAAAGGAATAAGTAATGAATAATGTGATTATAAAACTTTAAAATATGGAAATAATGGAAAACTTATATTCAACACATCAAATATAACTCGAGGATGAAGTTTGGTCCAAATTGGATGTTGTTTGTGCAAGTTACACAATTTTAGGTACATTCTGGACTTTTCTACAATTTACCCAATTGGGAGGTTTTGTTTGCAAATTGTCACATGAATTAAAATCCTTATATAGTCCCTTACCATTCTCAAGTATTTTAACAATGGGTAACCTAGTTGCACATTGGTTTGAAGGTGTTTCTTTCCAAGGGCATTTTAGGGATTACTCTCTTTATAAATGAGCTTATCTTTAGAAGCTATCAACCAATGGGGTTATTTCTTTGATTGGAGGTCGGTTGGGATAGCCTACAAGTTTCCATAAACCTACATTTGATATTCAATAAGCATCTATGAGATTTCCTCTTCGAAAGCTCCATGGACACCTAATGCTTCACTTCTTCCTTATCCATAAAGGTTTGCATTTCCATAGGCACCCTTAGCATTGGACACATGGAAAGTAACTTGACACCTCGTTATTGAATTCTTCCTTATCCATAAAGGCTTTCATGTCCAAGGAAACCCTTATACATGACACTGGAAAGTCTCATAGACACCTCATACTTGACCTCTTTCTTTATATAGCCATATCTACCCCTTCCCAACTCCCAATTCAAAACCTCTTACTCTCATTTATTTCCTCTAGCTTAGAGTCTCATTCTTACTCTATTTTTTCACGAAGGTGATGTCCCAAGGTAAAAGGAGGTGCCTACCTTGGTGAAGAAGGCTCCTAGGGTTCCAAATTTTCTCTATTTTGGGTTTCTAAAGCTCCTCCTTGGTTATTTCGACGAAAACTAGTAAATTTTCTTCTTTCCTTCCCTATTTTAATGTTATTATTCTTCCTTACACCTTCCTCTATGTTAGAACCCTAGTCTTCCATGGTGAAACCCCACCTAGATCCTTTAAACACCCAATCTCCATGTTCTTTAGTTAGGGTTTTTCACCTCTAAAGTGGAGAAGGTGCTTCTTACTCGAGATAGAAGCTTTGTTGAAGAAACCAGCCTCTCTAAGCTTGGGAACCTAACTTATTGGACCTATCCACCTTTCGTAGAGGTTCTTTGGAGGCCTAGGCTTGGATCTAGGACTGAAGTGGACTATTTAGACTCTAAAGTTGAGGTATGATGTATCCCCTATTCTTCTATGTTGAGAAATTCACGTATACTTATTCATTCTCTTTGTCCTGTGGACATTAGCCTATACATAATGTCTTTTCTTTTGAAAATCATGGTTCATGTGAACTACCTTATTTGATATTGATCATGAGATCATGGATATTCTTTTGAACTCTTTATCGTATGCTTTGTTCATGATGTAACTCTAAAAGACGAAATGTGATGTCTTCTGCCAACTTATGAGGTGGATGTATATGTTGGTCACTTATGTGGTGACTAGTTTATATATTCTGACTATACTTTCTACTTGCCTCTACATTTAACATGCTATGTGATTCAGTAGTACTAGAATAGTGTAATTGCATTGGTTTTTATGGCAGATGTGTTATTTCATGTCGAGCAGATGTGATATTTCCTACTCTTTTGGGATGGAAAGGAACCTCATACCCAGGGCAAGATGTGTGATTCTTGGCCCATGTTTTATATATTTGGGAGATTGGCAATATTCCTTTCTCTATCAGGTTTCAAGTTTATGAGACTTGGTCATCTTTGTGTTTATATTGTTCTAGGGCTGTGCTTATCGCACATGCATGTATGTTGATGATAATTGTAGGGGTGAGTGCCCTACTTTCTTTACATGTGCTAGTATGGCAAAACTCTATTTTTTTAATTATGGCAAGTATCTCTTTTGTTATTGAAAATCATTTCTCTTGGTACCCACTTGGGTTGTCCTTATCTTTTTCATGGGAAGCCTTTATACTTTGATTTCCTTTATTCAATATATTAACCAATTTCCTATTTAGTATGCACATTCCAGCCTGTGTTGATGTCATCTATTTTCTCTTCTTATTGGGGTATGCTATCAACCCTAGGTGAAGGACTTGGATGATAAGGCATGAAGATTTGGACTAGCTTAAGGAGTTAAAGCTTGGATACAAAGTTGTTATGGTTTCGATTTCCCTCTATTTATATCCTTATGTTGTATCATACATGTAACCCCTTATTCGATATTATGATGTTCTTTTGTAATCTTGTGATAAATTGAATATAGTCAACATTTTTATTCCGCTGCTATACTTTGGTTGTTTTGAATACCATTTATTGAAGTTTGAAAATTTTCCACCTATTCTAGCATTCCTTTGAATGTGTTTGGAATGGATGTTTTACTCTTCAAATTTTTCTTTAGTAAGGGGGTGATCCCGCCTCCTTACAGCATTGTAGGGACTCCTGTGGAAGACCCCAATCTGCATGCAGCTGAATTCTTACAATATCTAAATACTTTCAAGATTAATAATGTTACTCCTAATGGTATACACCTACAATTATTTCCATTTTCTCTATAGGACAGAGCCAAGGCGAGGCTCTCTTCTTTACCAAGGAACTCCATTCACATCTAGCATGAACTTCATAAAGCTTTCATAGCTAAGTAATTCCCACCAAGCAAGACTACACAGTTGAGAAGACAACTAACCAACTTCATTCAACAAGATGGAGAGACTCTGTATGATACATGAGAATGGTTCAAAGACCTTTAGCGTCTTTGTCCTCACCATGGTCTAAGCAACTGGCTTCTTCTTCAAACATTCTACAATGGGCTCTACTGTAATACCATGATGTCTGTAGATGTTGCAGCCAATGGATCTCTAATGAACAAATCTTATATGGATGCATATGCTATAATTGAAGACATGCAATCAATCATTATCGATGGAGTTATGAAACGAGTACCCAACCACCTTCGTCTTTTATTTCTTTTTGAAACAAGCATGCTTCCATGATATTGATGTCATTGATCTTATTTCTACAAAGATAGATGATTTGACACAAAAGATTGAGAGGTTGAGTGCCCAAACATCTCAACCAGTAAATGTGATATGTGATGCTAGTGAAGCCACATGACAACTAGCTTTGTAACATCCCAAGATTTGAGGCCTCGGATAAAATGATCTTATAAGGAATGAGTGGACTACCCATATCACCAAGATGCACCTCCTTTTTTGGGAGCCCATCACTAAATAACTCCATAGTTAAGCGTGCTCATCTTGGAGTAGTACTAGGATTGGTGACTAGTCAGGATGTTAACCCCGGCTTGCGCGTGAGTGAGGAAAAAGCACATAGTTAAGGCTAGTGGTGATCTGTGGGGCCAGTCGTCATTCCTAAAACTCTACTAGAGCCTCGGGTGGTGGGCCCGGGCATTACAAATTGTATCAGAGCCATAACCCCTCCAGTAGGTGGGGCCCACATGGGCATGTGGCATGCCAGTCTTGAGCTGTGCGGTCCAGGAATGTTGGAAAGGGATGTCCATGGTTGATGTAGCCACCCTTGCACTGGTATTCCATGATCAGGAGCTGAGTGTCCATGGGCCATTATGGGTTTGCACTGAAATGGGGTGATATTATGAGGCCATATAGTTGAGCCTTGAGGAGGACATCAAGATTCTAAGTGGGGGAGATTGTAACATCCCAGTATTTGAGACCTCATATAAAATGATCTTATAAGGAATTATTGGATTACTTATATCACCAAGGTGCACCTCCTTTTTTGAGAGCACATCACTAAAGAATTTCATAGTTAAGTGTGTGTAGCTTGGAGTAGTACTAGGATGGGTGACCAGTCAGAAAGTTGACCCCAGCTTGCGTGTGAGTGAGGAAAAAGCGCATAGTTAAGGCTAGTGGTGGTATGTGGGGCCATTCGTCATTCCTAAAACTCTACTAGAGCATCAGGCAGTGGGCTCGGGCGTTACAAGCTTCTTCAAGCTTCACTTCTTTTAACCCATCTGAAGAGAACACGGAGCAATGCAATGCAGTGGGAAGCTTTGGAAACAAATGACCATACAATCCATATACCAATACATATAATCCATGTTGGCATGATAATCCAAACTTCTCCTACGACAACAACAGTTCTCAAGTTCCTCAACAAGCTCAAGGACAACAACCATTGCATTTGGGGAGAAGGCCACCAATGATCAACAATCCTTTAGGTTTCAATAACAATGTCAATAGAAACTTCAACCAACAACCAGAACAACCACCAAAGTCCAATTTGGAGTCTCTTCTTGAAGGTTTTGTTTTAGCTCAATTGAAACAAAATGAGGAATTCTATCAACATGATCAGCTAATGAAATATGTTTTCCAACAATTGTCTTCTAAGGTGGATGGTATTACTATTCATACCTAGAAGTTAGAGAGCCAGATTGCTCAACAAGCTCTAGACAATCAAATAATACCTTTCGGATAATGTTGCCAACTGGAGATGAATCCTAAAGAAACATGCAAGTCTATGATGGTGAGAAGTGGATCAGTGATTGGAGGATCCTCACCACCTTCAATGAGGAAATCTGAAGAAGTTATTGACAAAACTATATAGGAGACTGTTGAGAACCAAAGGAAGAAGATTGTTGGAAATTCACAACAATGTGATTCTTTTTGTGAGCCTAATGATCCTTTCCCTCACAGGTTTGTTAACACAAAATATGATGCAAAGTTCAACAAGTTTATGGACATCTTGAACAATATATATGTGAACTTTCCTTTCATTGAATTGATAGTTGAAATGCCTTCTTATGCCAAGTTAGTAAAAGTCAATCTCACAAGGAGAAGCAACCCAATTAAAGAAATAACGATGCTATCTGAAATAATAATCTCTATCAATCTAAACCATTTGCCAGAAAAAAATTGATGATTTAGGTGCATTCACTTTCCCTTGCAAAATTGGAGATACAACTTTTGACAAAGGTTTAGTTGATCTTTGTTCTAGTATTATCTTGATTCCTTTTTCCTTATGGAAAAAGTTAGACTCAAGAGACTTGAAACCAACCTCTATGACAATACAATTAGATTATCTTTCAATAAAATATCCTAGAGGGATTGTTGAAGATATTCCCATGCAGATAGGGAGGTTCTATATTCATTGTGACTTTGGAGTGCTAGACGTGCATGAAGATCCAACAAATCCAATCCTTTTCGTGAGACCATTTGTCAGGACTACAGGATGCATTATAGATGTAAGGAAGGGAAACTAACTATCAGAGTTGGAGATGAAGCTCTAGTATTTTCTATCTATGATGCTATGAAGGCACCCAACACTAAAGAATATATATGTTTGATAGATAGCATTGATATTTTGCTAGATGAAGATAAGACCCATCTTGAACGAAATTTTGATGATCTTGAAGGTTAAGAAGATAAGGATGACTCAATAATTGATCTCAATGGAGAAAGTTCTGAAGATACATCAAACACATCAAACTCATCATTTAGAGAAGCAACGACTGAGAAGGAGGCAAGTGACACCACCCCTACAATATAAAAAAGGTATAACTCAAACCCCTTCCACCAGGGTTAAGGTATGCTTTCTTGAACCCAAATTTTTCTTCCCCTATTATAATAAATGTTGATGTGAATCAAAAATAGGAAGGTAAGTTGTTGAAAGATCTTATATTGTACAAAGATGTGATAGGCTACTCCATTGATGATCTTAAAGAAATTAACCCTTCAATTTGCATGCACCACATAGCCTTAGAAGAATATGCTAAGACATTCATAGAACCACAAAGAAGGTTAAATCAAAATATCATGGAAGTTGTTAAGAAAGAAATCATTAAGATAAAAGATGCACGCATAATATATCCATGACAGCCCATGGGTAAGTGTTATCCATGATGTACCTAAAAAGGGAGGAACCACTGCAATGAAAGGAGACAATAATGAATTCATTTGAATAAGGGTAGTAACTGGGTGGTAAATGTGTATTGATTATAGATAATTAAAATAAAGCCACAAAAAAAGACCATTTCCCCTACCCTTCATGGACTTAATGTTAGAGAGACTTGCTAACCACTCTTACTTTTGCTACTTAGAGGGGTATTCTGGATTTTTTTTAGATTTCTATCTATCTGCTTGATCAAGAAAAACAACCTTCACTTTCTCTTATGGAACATTTGAACATAGGTGAATTCCTTTTAGGTTATGTAATGCTCCTGCCACTTTCCAAAGATGCATGATGGCCATATTTTCTGATTTCATAGAAAAGATTGTGGAAATTTTTATGGGTGGTTTTAGTGTTTATGGAAATTATTTTGATGACTAGTTGTTGAATTTTACTAAAGCTTTGCAACAATGTAAATAGGTCAACCTTATGCTCAATTGGTAGAAGGACCATTTCATGGTACAATCTAGGGTTGTACTCGGTCACAACATTTCAAGAAAAGGGTTTGAGGTTGATAAAGAAAAAGTATAATCTATTGATAATATTTCAATCCAAGAACCATAAAAGAAGTCTGAAGCCTTTTGGGACATGCAAGGTTCTATAGAAGATTAAAGACGTTTCAAAAATTGCAAATCCACTCTACTCCTTGTTAGCTAAAGATGTCACATTTATATTTAATGAAGAATGCATAAACTTCTTTCCAAATATTGAAGGATGCTCTTATCTCAACCCCTATCATTCAACCACCGGGCTGGAGTGCTCCTTTTGAAAGCATGTGTGATGCTAAGGATTACACCATAGAGGCAGTACTATGAAAAAGAAGAGACAATAAGCTCCATGCTATTCATTATGCAAGAAAGACCTTTGAAAAAGCTCAGATCAATTATGCGACTATAGAAAAGGAGATTCTTGTTATAATCTATGCCTTTGATAAATTCTACAATATCTTGTGGGGTATAAAGTCATTGTCTATATAGATCATTTTGCAAATAGATATCTAATGAGTAAGAAGGATTCCGAATCAAATCATGTCTTTTTCATTAGATACTTCTATTATAGGAATTTGATTTGGAAGTCAAGGACAAAAAAGGGACGGAAAACAATGTAGTTGATCACCTTTTATGTATCTCCACTAGTGTAGTAGATAAGGTTCCTATCGATGATAACCTATCCATTGAGAAGTTGTTTGCAGTAAATTCACTTGTGACAACATGGTTTGTCAATTTTGCAAACTACTTCTGATGTCACCTATCAATAGAAAATAAGTTCCTTCATGATGTCAAATTTTACTATTGGGATGATCCCCTATTGTTCAAGCAATGTGCAATTGCGTTGATTAGGAGATGTATTCCCAATGAGAAGATCACAAGTGTGATTTCAAAATGTCATTCCTCTCCTTATGGAGGACATTTTGTAGGAGACAAGACTTCAACAAAGATTCTACAACAAGGTTTTCATTGGCCAACTCTATTATGTGATGTACATGCATTTGTTAAATCTTATGATAAGTGTCAAAGGTTAGGAGGGATTTCAAAGAAGGATGAGATGCCACTAAACTCAATTCTAGAGATTGAAGTTTTGATGTATGGGACATAGACTATATGGGCCCATATCCTTCTTCATGTAGTTATAAGTTCACCCTAGTGGCATATGACTATGTATCAAAGTGGGTAGAGGATATTCCCGCTCAAGCTCCAGATGCAAAATCAACGATGAAGCTATTTCAAAAGATCATTTTTCCAATATTTGGGATTCGAAGTGTCTTCTCAGATAGAGGAAGTCATTTCAATGAGAGGAACTTCAACAATCTGTTGAGAAAATATGGTGTCGATTATAAGATCTCTACACCATACCATCAACAAACTTCAGGGCAAGTTGAGATTTTAAATAGACAATTGAAGGCAATATTAGAGAAGATAGTCTCTAACTCAAGAACAGATTGCGCAATGAAATTAGATGACGCATTGTGGGCTAATAGGACATATTACAAGAGACCAATTGGTATGAATCCATTCTAGTCGATCTATGGAATGTCTTTTTATTTTCCTATAGAACTTGAGCATAGAGCATTGTGGGCAATTAAATTTCTCATCTATGACATGAAGAAAATAGGATAAAAAAGGTTTCTACAACTCGAAGAATTGGAAAAACTAAGATTAGATGCATATAAAAATGCCAAGATCTATAAGGAGAAAACAAAAAGATGGTATGATAAAAGGATCCATACCAAAGATTTAAAAGAAGGAGACCTAATGTCAATGTTTAATTCCAAGCTTAAATTCTTTCTAGGAAATTTGTGCTCTGAATGGTCTGAGCCCTTCTTAGTATTGAGAGTCTACCCCTATGGAACCGTGGAGCTGCAAGAAAAGAAGCCTCATTCAAAGATTTTGGACAACGCTATAAACTATACACAGAAGGAGAAAAGATAGTCCAGGGAGACTCTTATTCCTTCTCAGATGCTTGATGTTGTTGTCTACAGTCTTACTCCAGACTCAAAATGAAGGACCTTGTGGGATTTGACCCCACATTGAGGATAGATTTCTTTGCTTACATTTTTTCCAAGAATGTTTCCTTTCCTAAAATAAATTGCCATGTATTAATGCAATAATTTAGACCCTTATAAGTGTATATCATCGTTATTTCAGGTATCAAAGACATGCCAGAGATGAGAACTTTCTTTTTGTAGAAACACAAGCAAAACACAGTGTGTTCATCCTAACACACACTGTGTCACACCTTCAAAGATTAAGTTCAAGAGAATCGCTCAGAACACATGATGTGTTTAAAGTGCTACACGTTGCATGTTACCCCAAAAAATTAAAAGCCAAGTACATGGAAACCATACATGACATGCATACATGTGGACATGGTGTGTCACAACAATAATTTCTCAACATCAAATCTCTTGGAAAGTTACACGACGTTTTCTCATTAACACACGACATGTCCCTAACACCTAGAGATATGTGCAAGCAATTTGAAATGTTTGTGATGACATGGCATGTAAGAAGCAAACATGGTGTGTGGTTGTAAGTTCAAACTAGGGTTTAAACCCGAAATTGAACTCATAATATTCTCTCATTATTTTCCTACCTACAATGTGTTCAAGAGAGACAACCCAACCACCGTGCACCCAGCATGTGCCCTCCAACCCGTGTTTGCCTTCAACATAGCTCACTGACGTCATCTCCACATGAAAAGCATGATAATGTCGTATCACCACCATGACTCATCCAACACTGCTAATGTCTAGATCTATCTCCCCTCAACCATCTCTCATGTGAAGATGATCTCCTCTAACGTACAGTCCATCACCACTAGATCTTCTTTCCCTTTCTGCCTCTCATTGTCAAGCAAGCAACAACCATCATTGCGAGAGATGTCGTGAAGCACTAGTCATCTGCAACCTTGAAATCCACTGTCTACCATAGGATACATGTCATATTCAAGTCCACACATGACATGTTGCTTCATTCATCCTCAACCTTAGGAATGCCCAAAGAACATTAGACACGGTGTGTGTTTCTCAAAACATGGCATGTCAAGCCTTTCATTTTCCTGGTGGATCCCTAGGTGACATGTCATGTGTCATAGGATATATGTTGTGTCTTAGTACCCTAAAGCTCAATCAAAACAATCAATGGAACCCATTAAGTAATCAGAAAAGTACCACCAAAAGGAGATCTCTTATTCTTCCCCAGTGTTCCTCTCCTCCAATGTGTCCAATGTTATAGAAGAAGAGGACAAGACCTATCAAACAATGATCACACATAGGGTATTTCCTACAAGATTTGTCTGTGAAAAAACTTTGGATGTGCTCAGTTTCAAAGAAGAAGTCTTGGAACTGCTTGGAGAGCTGGAACTCAAGTATACCTATTTCACAGTAAGACAAACATACCCTATGCTTACTTATGAATTTATCACTACCCCACATGCTGAGGATGATCCTATAAAGCCACATGAGGTTTTTCCTATCATCACATTTCAGCTTCTTAGGCACAATTATAAGATTTCTTTCAAGTAATTCTATGAGTTTCTTGAATGTCATTATGGTGGAGCAATGTCATATCCTCTTGCATTTAACAGTGATGAATTTTAGAGAGAAATCACTAACGATCACACTCATGAGGCATATAAATCTAGGATGACTCATATTCACAACCCTATTTTCTATTATATACACAGGATCCATAGCACTTGTGTGTTTGTCAGGAAAGAGACGCAGGGAGTATCTGGAAGATAAGATCTTTTCTTCATGTGGGATATGTTGCATAACTTTAACATCAATGTTGTGCAATATATCCTCTACCAATTCTTTAATCTTAGATGGGAAAAATGAAGTGATATTATGATTGGGAGATTGATTACCCACATAGCCCGCAAGGTCAAAATCGAGATTACAAGTTTAGAAGTTTCTCCAGGGAGGAACATGATTGATCTCAAGTACTTATTTCTTCTAGCCTGATTACTAGAGATCCCATAGATGAGGACAAATTCAGATGGTATTTTGTAGAGAATCATGGTTACATTAAGATTTTTGATCTTGAGGTGGTCATGTTGAAGAAAAAAGAAAATTGGAATTTTAACTTTGATGATGAGCCTAAATCTGGTGACCGATATGACCCTTCTATTGATGCTTCTATTATGGATCCACCTCCCTCAATTGGTGCACAAACAGAGTACAGATGGAGTATGCTTGACATCCAACATCTATATGGGTATGTTTAACACCAATTTGATCAGTAGGATGCCTATTTTTACATGATGACTCAGTAGTATTCTGATATGCACAACATGCTTCAGAGGATGGATATGTGGCTTATCTCTCAGGGCCACTATGACATGCCTCTACCACCTCCACCACCTTAGCCTAAGAATCCTCCTATGGATATCCCTGATGATGATCTTCTGAACCAACATTTCCCAGCTAGAGATGAGGGCCATGGCCCTTCATTTTGATTCACCATAGTAGGTACTTGGTTGCTACCATCTTGAGTTTGATTGATGTAGTGAGGACAATGTGAGTTTCAAGCTTAGGGGCGGAGCATCCGGTCGGTAGTGTAGTTGTAGTTTCCCTTTCATCATTTTGATTCTTGCTTTTCTTATAGCTTCTGTTCCTATTTGTGGAAAATCTAGTATGATCTCAGGCATATCACTTGGTTTGGATTGAAATCCTTTCTTTTCTTAAACTATTTGTCACATCTTGTATTGAAACATAATTTGAAGGAAGAAAAGAAAATCATGCATCATTTAAATGGAATCTTTTTCCAAACAACCCATGTCTCATCTTGATTTCTTGCCTTTAGCCACATACTCACCTTTCACATTCTTCTAAAAATACAAGTAATAGAAAAAATCTTCTTGGACTAATCAACTTCATAATCTTATTTAGCATTCTAGATGACTTTATCAAATTTTCATTGCATTTCAACTAAACTCTCAATGAAAATATTTAATAACTAAATGAAACCCTATTAAATGAACACTCCATCCAACTCTTCTATGTTTGGGGAAAAAATATTTTAGTTTAAGGTCTTATGGTTCTAAAGTGGAACCTGACTCATTATTGGTCAACATGGGCTAATTCTTGTATTCACTCCTTTAATAGATGGTTGAACCGCCCACATAGCATGCTAGCCTAGTATAAGTCTGATCTACTAGTGATGGTTAGGTGTTGCATCTTAAAAGAGGGTAAGTAACCCCAACCGACATCCCACGTGTGTATAAGCCTACATTAGATGTCAAGTGCAAGAACCCATGCTTCATTTCTTATCTAAAAATAGAAAATAGATTGTTGTTGGATTTTTGGTTGATGTGGATTTCATCTTTTTACATCAAAACTAAGTAAGAGGATTAGGTTACATATTCACTGCTCTTTTGGTCTTGTTATCTAAATTCAATCTGATGTTTTTTGTTGATTTTTCCATTTACACTTTTGCACTTTTTTGAACTAAAAATTCCAATCTTGAGTGTTTGAAGTGATCCTATGGATACTTGTGATAAGTTTTGTCTATGGTTGAATTAACTTGAAACAAAAAATTTCCATTTCAATTAATTGATTCATGATCTTAACAGTTTCATCATTTATGTTTCCCTGTTCTTTTTGCTTGAGGTCAAGCAATAGTTCAAACTTATAGGGATTTGATGTGCACATTTTATATAGACATTTTATTCAGTTTTGCACATACTTTCAATCCATGATGTAACTCATTTTTCCTTTAATCATACTTTATTTCCCACTTTTTTGGTTGTTTTATTCTCCTTATGTTTGTAATCATAGGTACACAACAATGATGAGAAAATGGTGCCAATCCAACCAAAATCCGACCTTAGTAGGATCCCTGAAGAGTTTGCATACTTGATGGAGTTGAACTTGAAGATTTTAAAGAGAATGCGTTGTGTGTTAATTACCCCACGATGTGTAAGTTTATGGATACTCGCATCCCCAGCTGAATAGGTAGGACACATCTCGTTGCTACTCGAACACGGTGTGTCAATGCATTCAAGTGATGTGTTTCAAAGTTCTGCCAAGTTGCACGACATGTGTTTATTAAAACACATTGTGTCCAACCCAATCAACCTCAATTGAAGATTTCTTCAAGTCTCAGCAACATGTCGTGTCTCTCAGACAACACGATGTGTCCCTCTTCATAAAGGTAGTTTGCTCGTCAGTTATATATGCCAACACATCATGTTGTATTCAAACACAGTGTTTTCCAGTCTATTTCTTCATATTTTGTAAATAACCTCCATTCATTATAAATAAAAAAACACTCATATGGAGTGGTTATCTCACATCATTTTTGAACACACTTCAATTAAAGAAGATTCTAGATTAAGGAGGCAAATTTTTGGGAGAAAGAGGTGGTTTATCATGAGAGAACCTTTGTTCTTCTCAATTTTTCTTCAAAGAGTGAAGCTAGAGTTTCTCTACCTTGTCAAGACCTCTCGGGAGAGAATGTTGTCTAAATAGAAGCATTACCAAGCTAGGATTTCATCCACAAGTCGGAGTTCTACCTTACACTTCTTCACTCCTTGGTTTTCCTTGTTCTATCCTTCTCTAATCATGTCAAACTATAAAATATGTAACTACTTCCTATATTTCTTCAAATGGATGAGTAATGCCCCTTTTCTTGGGCATTGGGAGAGTATCTCAAATTCCATTGCTCATATGAACTCGAATTTCTTAACTAATGCTAGTTCTCTTGATTTTCCAAAAGTTTCTATGGTAATGAATTGCTTGTATGTTTTCTTGGCCATCAAGCCTACATGTTTTATGCTTCTTTATGCAATTCGGGAGTGGTTGGGATACGTTGAGGATTTAAGGTTGCAGTTCGAATTTTTATGTAGGCATGAGAGTGTTATGTTAAAATGAGAACCATCTCATATTATCGGGAGGTGTATGATGACAACAAACTCCTTTGCAAGTTCAGTGGCATGCTAATTCTGTAATTGCATGTGAGTAATGGTATGGAGGTAAAAATGTATGAATAAGATCTTCTAAAATCTAATCTAAATCCTTTTAATTTTGTTTTTGTTTCCTTTGTTTTAAAGTTAGTGAATCATAATCCAACATAACTATTGCAAACTGATCTAGATTGTTGAAATGTAACACACTTGTACCTAACAATACCTTGCTCCCTTGGAAGATCTCAATACTACAAACACACATATACTTGTGGGGTAGTTCTTGAGTTTGTAAATATCAAAACATGCACATTTAAGCACAACAACTACCCAAATTATACATTCCTCACATCGATGTCTAATCCACTTTCATATGCACCACTTCATCTCTCTTCCCCCATTTCAACTTTTATGTTCCCTTAGATAAAGAATCATGAATTTATTGGAATGAGAAATTACTTCTCATGAATTTTTGGAGATGTCAAATGTTGGTTATTGAAGGTATACAATTTGGTACTCCTTTTTATAATCTAATGTTTGATGGTATATAGACTAAATTGCATTTAGTTAAGAGTTTTTTTTTAAATAATTTTGGATATATATCTTACGAATTAAGTATAACATAATTGAAAATTCTTTTTGAATCTAATACATGGCATTTTGTGGATATTTGGGTATAATAGATAATTTGTTGTATTTATAATCAATTATCCTACAATTTGTAGTTTGCCTCTATATTGGAGCTAAATATACCTTTTCCATTTAAAAGGACAAACTTCAAAGATGGAAATGAGGAGTGTTATGTTGGGTAGGCATTGTATGTATGGGTGGCCAAAAAAGTTATCCTTTCCCTTATATTTTGAATAATAGAGTCCATATCCAACTCAAGGAGTTCAATATTTAACACTAAAATGTATAACAATTAACAAAAAACCCATCTAGAACCTATATCTACCCATATTTTCTTAAAACCAAAGTACCGCTAGACCCTATATCTACCCCCTGATCATCTTAATTATGTAAATAAAACAACATCTAGATAGTCAATCTTCTCCCTTGATCCTCCAAAGAGATAGTGAAATCATTACCTGTGATGAATATTTTGATGCAGTCATGCATGGAAGAAATATATTGGATATCCCTTCTAGCCTCCATATCCATTGAGACCCAAATGTGTTCTATTCATCCATTATTTTAGACTCATGCAAAAATAGGGATAAATAACTTATATCATCACTCACAATAAATATGAACATTCTCACTGAAAACAAGATTCAACTTCAATGCAAAAATTTGTCTTACGTAAAATTCATGATGATGAGAACTTTCTTAGAGCGTTGTGCAATATGTGCTTATTGCCAACTATTTTAGCCAACTATAAAATCATACTTGATTTTATTCTCAAATCCTAGCAGCAAACTCAGTAACCCAATATAATATTACATGTTACTGGTCTAGTATTATTCCTCCTTAATTTATCTAAAGAATAGTCTCTATGCAAAATGTTGTTGTTTATTATGGCCTCATATATATAATAATCATTATAAAAAGAAAAGGATAAATGTTGTCATTTTAGGGTTCTTTCCCCCAACAACCTCCTAATTATAATAAAAACCCCTATTTTTCCTATAATTAACCCCATCCATGATAACATTACATTAGGTAGCTCAAGACTCTATGTATATCGTGATATGAGTAACCTATTAGTACCCATTTTCTTCAATCTACTTTCATTATCACTTAATTAAATCATTTTTAGCCTTATATTATATTGCATAATATGGTTATCTTAGAGGTGACATATTTTATATTTTGAATTTGATTATTTGTAGATGTCATATTTGGTGAAAAGTTTATGTTTCATTCAAAAGGCATTGTGCTGTTATGACCATTTTTTCTAAACTAACTGGGGTTTAGATTTTAACTCGAATGTGAATTCCAAAAAGGCACATTTTAGAAATGTTCAAAACTAATATAGATCTTAACCATTAAATACTTATAGAACAAATTTAAACAACAATAATGATAGGTTTTTAATAAATATATTTATGATTTTCAAGATGTGGCCTAACAATAAAGTACATATTTTCCAAGTAGAAGTTCAATTTTAAGGAGTTGGGTGAAATTTTAGAAGCGAATGGTTTTTGAAATCAATGGAAAATTTAAGTTTTATCTATGTGGTCAATGCTATGATTTTCATATATTAGAAAGGTGAAGGAAGAGCCCATGTAAAAGAATATTTTATGGTATTAAGGGAAATTTATTTTTAGTCGGAAAAAACTCTGTTGCTATTAAATGATACCAAACTTTAGGTACAAAGGATCGCACCCCCTAATCCTATATAAGGATAACCAAAGAAATAACAAAAAAAAACCCAAAGTCTTACACAGAAGACCTCAAAAAGAAAGAAAAGACCAAACAAAAAATACACCAAAGCCTTCATACAAACAGAAGACTGGCCTGCCAGCAGCCATCTCAGATGAGGAGCTCCACTATCATTATGCTTACCCACAAAATGTGCAGACTCAACTTTGTTGGGAAGATGACTGTCAGCTAATGTTTGTACTAGGGCATATGAACGTATTCAGATATTGGCAAGTCTAACCATCAACAGCATCCACATTAAGCGATCACTAGAACTATCTCCTGCCATCAACCTGTTAAGTAACGCACATCTTCAATACTTGAATCAGCAAAATCAAACACCAGTTGACCAGCTCCTAGGCCTCCCCCCAACTGGCATTAAAAACACGAACTGAAGGTGTGGGCGAAGGATCTAGGATTGAACCCCCAGACATCAATCAGCAGATTAAGAATCTCAGAGGTGAACACTGAACAAAACTGAAGCCAGAAGATCAGCAAACTAACTGTGTGACAGGCAAGAATCGAAGTAGTTTTTCTATCAGGGTGTAGTAAGGGTAAAAGCTCCAAGTCAGGCCTTCATTCTTGGCACAATACCAACTAACAGTAACCGCACCCACAAAGAGTGGCATTACACCAAGACTCGAGAAATCCTTTTCACTTCTATCTCACCGAGCAGCCCTGTTATCGCTGCAGCGATTCTTCCCTATCATCACCAGTTCTGGTTTGAAATGTCCAAGCAGAAACTAAGTTTCTGTTTGCACAAAGACCACCCATCAAACACCTTGGAGGCATTCCAGCTACACATCAGGAGAAGAGACAATAGGAAAAGAAGGTTAATGCGTTCCTCATTCGTCCAACTCCAGGCGTAATCATCAATCAGCCGAAGCTGATTCTAGGACAGGAAACCAGGTCGGGGAAGTAGGAACCCTGTCGAACACCACGAGGACACTCGAGAAGATCCATGGACACTGGATGGCTGCAATGGAGCAGGACGCACAAAGAGTCATCCAGTGCTGCCGAGTAAACTCGGAGTCGAAGCAGCACCCCCACGTGAATGGAAGGATCGCCTCTATCTACCCTGAGAGGAAACCGTTCGCCGCAGGATTTGGGATAGAGCCCAAATCAGCAGCAACTCGAGGAAGCTTCAACAACCATGACACAATCTAACCATACAATCGATCAGCGTAGTGACAGCTTGACGAAGCTTCAAGGTGAATGTCTCGAGATCATCAGGGGGGTTTAACCAACCCAAGCCACCTACGAGTCGTCGGAGTTCTTGTCAAATCGCAGCCGTCCATCATCTTCGCCCATACCGAAGGCAGGCCTAGCAACACGTAGCGCTGGAGAAGACACATCACCGGAACGCCTAGAGGGCTCTATCGTCATCACCACAGGCAGGGCGGGAGCAAGAGCCCCAAACACCCTTCCCCTATCACAGACGCCAGAAGTAGACAACGTCGGGAGACACGGGGAGAGACCCTAGGCTGATGTTGATCCACCCTAATGCATCGTGGACCACTACAATCATGAGTCGTACCAGTGTCGGGGATGTGGTCCCAACCACCAGAAGGACCCGTTTCGTTATCCAGTCAAGCTAATGAGGCACCTGCATCCTGGGAACTGGATCCTCGACCGCAGGGTGAGCAGGTGCTAGAGAAGTAGTTGGTGCGGAGACCACCTAGCTTCAGCAGCGCGGAGCATCGGCACATGTGCCCCAATACAACCAGGGCAGGCTCCTATCTCTCTGTCACTCTTGAACGGAAAAGATTCGACAAGGTCATCGCCTATCCATCAGCCTATTGGGGCTTGCGGCGCATCCTTCTGCATCGAACCAGGGCGAGTGAGGAATCTCTCAAAGGATCAATGGAGGGCATCGGATCCAACCAAACTCCAGGGAGAGCACAAACCTTCAGATCTAGCTAACCATCGTTGAGGCCAGGGGGAGGGAAGCTCCGAGAAGGCACTCCCCTCCCCCCAACGGCGGCCGCCGGGGGGGCGCTAGAGAGAAGGTGAAGCAAAGAGCCCTAGAGAGAAGGCGGAGCAAAGAGCCCTAGATATATTTAGGGAAATTTATCAAGAACACTTCTATTAACATGAAGACCACAACTACAAATATTAATGGAATAAGAAGGTAATATTGAAAAGATGTCAAATCCATTTCCGCCGTAAGTGTGACTCATTCAATAGAGAAAACATTGAATTTTTTCTAATATTTTATATACAATTCATGTTGGGGTTTAGAAGATACACAAATTTATACCAATATGGCAATGGAACCAAAAATTGATGTATGCCAACCATGTGCTTATATTCATGCAGGAAAATCATCTCAGAACTGGCTTGAAACTGTCTTCTTAACCAAAGACAGATTATAAAGATAACATATAGTAGCTTAAAACCAAATTCAAAATATGTCACATAAAAATTTATTATTTATAACATAAATAATAATTTAAATGTGATAATTATAACAGTAATATAGTTTTGGATATTTGAAGGGTTTGGATATGGCTAACAACAAAATAGTCGTATTCAAAAATAATTTTTATTTATTATAAGATACCTAAATGTTAGGTCACATATCCAAAGTAGAAGGAGAGGGGTTGGATGATATTATAAAAACAATAGGATAATTGAATATGATAAAACTGATGAGGTTACAAGTTTTGGCCTTACAATACTTAAAATTTAGTATTGGGGAGGTGTTGCTTCAAACGTATTGGCTTTTTTGATATGCCACATTTTATTTTTTTCTTATAGAAATATTTTCTAGTTGTGGTATTAACACTTTTCGTGTGTATCAAGTAATTTAGTTACTTGTACACTATTTAATTAAGAACTTTGTGCAAATATTTATGAGTTTTGATGCTTGTAAATAAAGTTGTACCAAGGATGATAATTTGTACATGTTCATATAGATAGGAATCATGAAAGAATGGTGATGAACAATCAAAGTCCATAATAAATATAGTTTTATACATGAATATACTTAAGACAGTTAAGTCTACAAAAATCATTTGAGTCATTTTCAAAATTTAGGACTTAATGGAATAAGTTGGTTATTGGTCAAGTTGCACATTGACTAAAAAGCACATTAGTCAATTTTTTTCAATGAGAGACATATTCATTATATTATAGGTGGTCAACATAGTATCTTAGACAAATGCAGTTCAATCAAGATGTTTCCCAATTGAATTACAATTTGGAACCATGTACTCTATTGTTGCATTCAGTAAGTCATTGTAAGTCATTTTATAATCACCCACTATACTACAATGATTAAAATACAATTAAACGCATCCTAAACACCTCAATAGTAACCTAGGATTTTATTATATATAGGAGTGACATAGGACTCATTAATGTATACTTGAGTCTTTCCTCTACACATTGTCTTACTATTCTTAGAATTGCAACCTTCTAGCTACTTCGAAATGACCCCATTCTAAGTATAGATTTAGTATCCCATTCTAAAAATTATAACTTCACCTAAACTGTGTAGAATTCATCATAAGCTGCTTTTTAGTATTTACATTGTAATTTTATGAGAACTGATGTACTTCCTTTTCTCCTATCTTTTTCTTTGTTTGGTTCGAAGTCTTGGTACTACTTCTTGAGAGAAGGTTGCGTCAAAATATTCAAAGCTACATATTACAAGAAGGTTGCCTTGAATGATGAAGGAGGAAATTGTGATTTTCTTCAAGAGGGTGATATGTTGGAATACCATAAAGAATGTGAAAGTTATCTTTGCTCTGAAAAAGGTATTTGGTCTTGATCTGCAAAACAAAATTTTGTATCGACATTGGAAAAAATACATTTTAAGAAATCCAGATTGACAACAATTAGGTAGTGGAGCCATTGAGTTTCTAATAGGAACCACTATAAGCATTCCTGACTTTTGTGGTTAATTTAATTATTCATTGCTTGCTTTACTTTCTATTGTATTATTATTTAAACAAAGAAAAATTATCCATATTGTTTGAAATTTTCAAAATCAATTGTTATCTATGTTGTCATGTTGTCGGTGTATATTGCCTATAATAAATAACAGTCAGTGAGTTGTTGTCTAGATATTTAGTTGTTGACCTTTTATTTTCAATTCGAGCTGTCTGTTTTATAATCCCTCTTAGGAGTTATTTTTTGTTGTTACAACAAATAGGGAGGATGCAGCTACAATACAAGTGCAACACTTTATATATGTGTTCTCATTGATCCTCTATGTGTTTGTTCTAGCAGTTTTGTTGTGTGCACATATGTATGCTAATCGGTATTATTTGCTTGTATGCTACTTAATATAGTTTGTGTATCTCTTTGACATTGTAGTACTAATCAACTTCAGATTTATAGGGATTTTCAGCAAATTGTTTGTTTGTATACTCATTGGTCCAGTGTATCTATATGTTCAATATGTCTCCCTAAATGCTAATTGGTCCAGTATATCTGTATGTTCAATTTGTCTCCCAGAATGCTAATTGGTCCAGTCTATCTATGTATTCAAACTATATGTCTCAGTGTTAATTGGTTGAGTCTGTATGTATACTACAACATTGGAGTGACTCAGCTCACTTTCAATCAAGTTTCTCTCCTTTAATGGTTTTGTATAAAATTATTGCATGACAATGAAGTATTGATCATGAGTTCAATGAAAAAAATTGGGATTATATTTTAGTAATGACACATTATGGTGTTGGACGAAGTCAAGTGGTTATTAATTAAACACATTTGCAAGTGTTCCAATAGGCTGGTTGTGAATTCATCGGTCAATTTACTATTTGTGTTCCTGCAACATGTCTACATGCTAATAAATCCACTTCGTCTATGTGCTTATAAGTTGCAGGAGTATGCTAGTTATTATTCAAACTACTATCTCTCTTACTACATTATATATAAACTTATTGTACGTGATAATGTACTACTAGTCGTGAGTCTCATAAAAAAATTAATTTTAGCATCATCGGTTTTAACATAATCTCATATGTACGTGTACCTACTACTGTACCTAGATGAGTGTGTTATATTTATTCAAAAAGTTGTTCAATTACTTGTTACTCTACTTAGATGAGTGTGATTTTGACTGTCTACTTGTTACTCGAGTTAGAAGTGTGCATCTGCATTTTTCAGTGACTATTTAACAACTTGAATTTGTTATTATTTTATAGAAGTAGTCATAGTTGTTATTCGTGCAGTTTATTTCAGATGATTTTTTATTTCTTTTATTCAATAAAAGTGGTGAGCTTTGACGTTATTTGAGTATCAAAATTTCTTGGTATATTTTTTTTTACTAGAGTGGTTTAAGCTTAACTGTAGTTACATAAAAACCTTGTACACATTCAACTTTTTTAGTTGAGGGGAACATCTACCAGGTAACATCATATTACACTCATCCCACCAAAGCAATTTTGATAATTATCACATGTGAGATAGCACGTCTACTATCCATGTAACATCCCTGACCTGGGTTATGCTTTAACCATAGATGTTTTGTTTAAATAAAGTTGATTAGATGCTTGTTCATATTTCTTGGAAAGTAATTAAGGCTCAAGAGGAACTTATATTTCAATTTTAGTCCTTTTTTAATAATGTTGAAATATTTTTTGTTTGTTTTGGACTAAAGTGCAAATTACCCAAGTTGAGGGGTTAACTTGCAAATTATACATGATAAAATGTTCCTCAGATGTTGAAGTATCATAAGAATGAGAATTATGTAGTGGTATGGTTTCCACAAGCTTGAGCACCAAGATAGAGCTTGTTGAGCAATCCTTGTGCATTAAAACCTAGTTTTGGTATAATGTGCAATTTACCCAAAACCTAGGGTTCAATATGTAAAATATCACTTCTAGAGGGTCCCTCATGTTTCTTGGAATCATGTAGAGCAAAGGAAATTATAAGGGCACCTCATTTGAATTAATTTGGAGGAGAGAGAATCTTGATATTAAAATAATCAAGATTTAAGTATAAAAGGGACTTTACTTTAATTTAATGCAAAAAGAAATATATTAATTAAAGATCCCTTCAACCAAAAGGTGAGGGAAGAGTTTACAAAGGGTTGGACGAATTTGTGCCTTGCAAAGGCACGAAAATATCTTGGGTGAGTGGAAAGCCCACTCACATTAAGTTAATAAAAAGTAATATCCACTAAAAATGGGATATTAGTATAATATGATTAAGGTGCTTAATTTCTTTTCTTTAATTTCTTGGATAATGAAGAGGTTTTGCAAGGGGATGAATATGGCTTCGTGTCCAAGGAATTGAGGGGGGAAGAGGCAGCACTAATTTTGGAATTAAAAGATTTTTATAAGGCATTTTCTCTCTCATTGTTTTTCTTATATAAACACCTTTTACAACTCAAATCAAAGACTTGTTTCGAATCCACTTCTTCTCTTTGCTTGAAAACCGACCAAGGGAGCTGGGAGAAGCAGGAGGACGACCCCAAACCTGTTTCTAAGCTTCTGGATCCTCTTTCACCTTGATTTCATGGTGGAAATCACAAAACAATGCATAATTTCTTCTCTATTTCACTCCATCTTCAATCCTAGCCAATCTTTTCACTCCAGAGCTTGAGGAAGAGCCTTGGGATAGTTGCAAAAGCTTCCTCCACCATTTTTTACGAGAATCTCTGAGCTTTGAAGATCAATTGGAGGTGGGTTATATAACTCAAACCCTTAAATATTGTTATTGCATTCAAATCTCCATTATTTGTTCAACGTTTTGTTCTATTTGAAATTCCCTTGATCTATTGATGTAATTACCATGACAATGGCAGTAGATTTTGAATGAACGAAGGTATATGATGATGACATCATCTTAGGCACATATTCCCACAAGTTTTCCTTACAAACAGCTTTAAGACTTTGGTCCAAACAGTTTCACCAAACTATTTGGAGACTAAACAGTTTGCAAACCATTTAGAGTCTGGAATCCCAAACCGTTTACATGAGTTCACCATTTGGATGGGTTGACCATTTGAGGTCAGGACCCTAGTACATGTTGGGTGAGGATCTAATGGTAACAATTGATTAAATCAATATATTGACAATCATTCAATTAGAAACCCTAATCGGGTTAAGTGCTGATTTTGCAATTCAGTGAATTAAATCTTTGGGTTGATTAACCCAAACGGTCTCAAGACCATTTTGAGATCACCCAAATGGTCTCAAGACCGTTTGGAGGTCAACCAAGACTGTTTCGAGGTTTAGGGTTGAGTATGGTTGAGTAGTTGAAAATCCAAAGATGTCAAATTGAAATGCAAGCAATAGCTAGTTTGATGAGCAATCCAATGATGCAAACCCTAATTGAACTTCACAAAATTTTAATGATAGATGGGGCAAACGGTCTTAAACTGTTTAGAGGTCATCCAAACGACCTCAAGACCGTTTGAGGTCAGGTCATGCCCAATTTGAATGATGGTCCAATGATTTCAAAGCAATTAGTTCCACAATGACTAATATTGAAGGTTCATCAATTTCAAACCCTAATTCAATTGGGTTCAAAACCCTAATTGATGATCAATTGAAAGTTTAATCAATTGAAAGCTGAAGATCAATTGATGTGTGGTGATTAGGTTCAATTGATGAGTAATTACATGGATTCAATTGATGAAGGAATTAATCTTGGAAACCCTAAATCAATATGAGTGGTTGAGACCATTTTTGGTCCAATCGATTTTGAGGAGGTTTGGACCAAACGCTCTCAAGACTGTTTTGGACCAAACAATCCCAAACCAATTGAGACTCAAACGATCCCAAGAACCAACTTTGTTAAATGGTTTCAAGTACCAACTTTCTTAAACGGTTTCAAGAACCAACCTTGTTAAACGGTTTCAAGCACCAACTTTGCTAAACGGTTTCAAACTGTTATACCTAGACCGTTTAGAGGTCTAAATGGTCTTAAACCATTTGGAGGTCTTTCAAGCAAGACCGTTTGAGGTCTGGTTGGTCAAGACCGTTTGGGGTCTAAGCGACCAAGACTGTTTGATAAATAACTAATCAAATTGTATGGACACTTAAGGTGATTAAAGGACAATTGTTTAACTGATCATTACATGATGTAATACAAGGGTGATTATGGTAAATGTACCCTTAATAAGATAAGATGATTAGTACCTTTTGAATGATTAATATTTGATGATTATGGAAGTAATGACACAATACATGGTGTCAACCCTTCTATCAAGTTGAGTTGACCTAATCTAATTAAGACTGAAGTAAATATCATCCTATAAAGAATAAGAGAGAGAGGACTTCCTGCATGAATGATAGTTATGTAGTGGTTAAGTCTCAACACTTTCAACATGAATGAATGTGTAATTAGGGTATGATCCTTGATAAAGAGATCGTGAACCCTAATTAAGAAGGTCAATGTGTCGTAACCCTAATTGAGGGAAATGATAGGTGAAACCCTAATCCATGGTGATAGTAAACCCTAATGGAGGGTAATGATAGGTGAAACCCTAATCCATGGTGATAGTAAACCCTAATTGAGGGTAATGACATGAGAAAACCCTAATTTAGGGAATTTTCATAATAAGCCTTGATTGAATGTGAATAGTAAACCCTAATTGAGGATGATGTTATGAGAAACCCTAATCAAGGGTGAAGCCATATGAAACCCTAAAGTGAGGGTGATGTCATGTGAAACCCTAGATAAGGTTAAGTTCAACATGAAACCTTAATGCAATGATGAGATGTAAAACCTGATTCAAGGTGATACTATGTACTGGTATGTGACACTTTGATATGAAATCCTACATTGATATAAGATAAAGATATGTGGAGCCCTAATCTCGGGTTGTAATGTATGAAACCCTAATTTTGGGCAATATGATGATAAATCATAACCCAAACCTGGGTAATGAAAAAAAGTATTCATAATTAACATAAATTGGGAAATCCTAACTCAAATGATGAAATAGTGATGTTATTCTTACAATGCATAGTGTTGATTTGTAATTGATATAATTGTTACCATGTGCACTAATTATGCAGGTTACATGAGATGGTGGATATAGCCAAGTATGAGCTACGATGTTTTATTATTGAAATTTCTTTATGGGCTTTGTAAGCTATAATATGATGTGTTGCCTAGTGAGAGGTAACAAGAGACATTATTGGGCTCTAAGAGCCATGTGAAATACCTGCATTGCAAATATTATGTTTACATTGGTCAGATAACATGAAGGCATTAAGTTACCTAATAAATTGGTAACAAGTGTTTTGATGTTGAGGGTTTGAATACCCATATTCTATACCCATGATGATGAGATGATAAGGGATGAGAATACCTGATGAGATAAGGGATTGAGGTCCCAATGCTTGATAAAGCTTTGAAAGGAACTTGATAGAAATAATATGCATTCTTTGTAGCAATTGTTATAATGTTTTATGTTTGAAAACATGTTTGTTGCTAAAAGAATACTATGATGTACTTAATTAATCAAGTGGAATGGTATCATGTAGAGCCCTGACCATAGATCCATCATCCTAGTAGCTTGGTGATGGTGAAATAGGGTTTTCCTATGGGAACTCCTGGAGGGCATACTTTTGAGTATGTGGGGGTTATGGGCGTGAATATCCTTACACCCTAATGGAGGAATTGATGTGAGATAAACATTAAATCTTACAATCCTTCATTATTTATGTCGGGATGGATGCATCACTCATATTCCGAAGACCGGGATGGATGTATCATTAATCTCCTGATGATCTTAATGCCGAATCGATGTGAGATAAATATAATATCTTTCGATTGCAAAGAGAGTACAGCATGCCACTATAACTCTAATAGCGATGTTTCCAGTATACCCTAGAAAGCTATTTAGCAGAGACACGAGATGTCATGTAGTTGGTCCTCACACTAACTGAGGAAGATGAGGTCATGGAAATCCGGCTCTTCTATTGACCTATGTATGGTACCAATTTCGATTTCACAGTGGTCAGTTGGAGTATAAGCGGTATACCTCATCTCCTCAGGGCTTAAGTATGATTGTAAAATGTAATCAGCCATGTAGCATATTTGCTTAAGGTTGAAATATGATAATTATTGGTTGATGTTACTTTGCATAGTATGTTCTAATGGATAAATGATATTTATGCTCTTAAATTCCTTATTGGATAAGTAATATGTTGCTTCATTAATTTATAAGTAAAATGCTTTGAGTAAAGGATAATGATCTAACCTATTTATACATCGATTTAACTCCTGATAAATACTTATGATTCTTCTGCTCAGTTTTATTTTATTAATTGCAATAATAATGTTTCTGGCGGAGAGTTATATCTCTCACTGGGAAAATTTTCAATTGTCTCACCCTGTGGGATCCAACTTTTTAGGTAGACGTAGAAGAGGAAGTAGAAACCCTACAACAGGGGAAGAACAACAGCAGCAGCAACAACAGGACAACAGTGAATTCTCAGGTGGAGACACTGGTTGTCATGTCCTGTAAATAGAGAGTCATATGTGTCTTCTTTGTACTCTCAGGTCCTAGGAGTCAGTAGTTAGTTTGATATTAATCTGAGATTTTGGCCTGATGCCTCGAGGTTCTTATACTACTTGTGTACAGTTCTAACTGGGAAGTAGATGTTTGTAACTCTTGAGAAGAAATGGTACAAGAGATGTACTAGTAAACCAGAATGTATTTGAAATATTTTGTTTCCTTATGAAAGAGTTTTTCAGCTTATGGATCTCTTTGTAAAAAGTTTTAATTTTTAGTGATTTTCAGTAATTCTGCTGCTAATAAATGCTTCCGCTTAAGTAAATCGTGTTTTCATAAGTTGGATGTCACAATTTAGTTGGTATCAGATCTCTAGGTTCCCTAAGTCTACAGAGACATAGGATTAAGGTTGTTGAGTCTGTTCTAGTGTCTTCCAGTTTATCTTATAGTGTCTTCTACTCATATAGGAGGAGAAGAAAAACTAAAGATGTGTGGATCACATGATGAACATGTTGCTGAGAGCGGTGTTGCTGCACCAGGAGGAGGTGCAAGAGACCAAGATAGGGAAGAACCCATACCTGAACAACCCCAGTACAATCAAGTAGATATGGGGGACCCAACCTTCCAAGCCATGTTTGGACAGTTTATGGCGGCCATGACTCATATGACAGATAGGATGCCATTACCTGCACCTAGGGCACCTATCCACCATGAAGGACAGGGAGCCGACAAGACATTTGAACGACTTCACCGGGTTGGAGCCACAAAATATGCTAGAACAGATGATCCAGTAGATGCCGACATGTGGCTGACCGAGCTGGAGAAAGCCTTTAGAATCCTTAACATCCCAGAAACTGAGAAGGTTAGACATGCAGTATACCTTCTTAAGGGGAGTGCTGGCCATTGTTGGACCATAGAAGAAGGTAAGAGGTTGGGCATAGAGGTCAGATGGGAAGTATTCTTATGAGAATTCGTCAATAGATACTTTCCTAAGACGTTCCTAGATGATAAGATCTCTCAGTTTTAGAGATTAAGGCAGGGACCAATGAACATTAGTGAGTATGAGGCTAAGTTCATGGAGCTTTTGTAGTTCTGTCCGCATATGGTAACTACCGATGAAGAGAGGATTCGACATTTTGAGAAGGGGTTGAACGCCGATTTGACCACTCCTGTGTCTGCTTTAGAGAATAGGGAGAGGTTTGCTACTTTTGTAGAGTCTGTCAGACGGATAGAGAGGTCTGTGACTGAGAAGCGACAGACTAAAAGTAAGAAGGTGTATACCCAGTTTCATGGACAAGGGTCCAAAAGTTTTAAGAAACTGAGGTTTTCTGCACCAATAGCACCACCAAGGTTTAATACCCAGATGCAATGGACATCTAATAGGGGTAGAGGCCATAGTTTACCACCGGAAGGAGCCCACAACTCAGCATTAGTGTCGATAGTAGGACCATCTAGAGCACAGGCAGGGAACAGGGGTTGTTTTATATGTGGGAAGATGGGGCATCTGATGAAGGATTGTTGAGTCAAAGAAGCAAATGTGACTCAACCTCAGAGGCAGAGTCAGCAAGGTCCTCAGAGGCGACAGTTTCCAAGTGGCGCAAGAGGACGTGGACAAGCATCCCAAGATGGATTGTCAGCACCCAGTAATCGAGCACCGAGTCAACCACAGGTGACGGTGAGATTCTATGCGATGAATTAGCCTGATGCAGTAGTCAACCCTCAGGTTGTGGCAGGTCAGATGGAACAATTTTATTCTGATATGTCTATATCCTACGTTGTATATGTTTTAATTGATCCGGGTGCTACGCACTCTTTCATCACTAAAAGAGTGATTCTTGACTACAATATGACAGTTGGTCATAGGGCAGAAAGTTTGAAGTTAGAAACTCCTTTGATGGGATCTGCAGTGTTGTGGGAGGTGTGTTCTTCCTGCACTCTTTTCTTCTCTGAACATCGCATTCAAGTGGATCTTATACCACTTGAGATGCACGGGTTTGATATAATTCTTGGAATGGATACTCTAGAAAAGTACAAGGTTGTCTTGGATTGTGAGTCCAAGCATGCTGTGTTCACAGATGATAGTGACACATGGATTTTTCAGGGAGATAGGAAGATTCTTCCAACCTATCTTATGTCGGCTATGGTAGCTGAGAAGCTGATGAGGCAAGGATGTTTTTCATTCTTGGCACATGTGTTAGATACCACCATGAAGAGTTCTAATCCTTCTAAAGTTCTGATAGTTAGGTAATTTGAAGATGTGTTTCCTGAGGAACTTCCAGGTGTACCTCTGCCCCAAGAGATTGATTTTGAAATTAATCTAATTCTGGGCACACAACCTATAGCCCAAACACCGTATAGGATGGCGCCTGCTGAAATGGCAGAGCTCAAGAAACAATTGCAGGAGTTGCTTGAGAAGGGTTTCATCCGACCGAGTACTTCACCATGGTGTGCTCCAGTCCTCTTTGTTAACAAGAAGGATGGGTCTATGCGATTATGCATTGACTACAGACAAATGAATAAAGTAACTATAAAGAACAAGTATCCTCTTCCAAGAATAGATGATTTGTTTGATCAGTTGTGTGGCGCAACTGTCTTTTCTAAGATAGATCTGAGGTCGGGATACCAGCAGTTGTGTATTAAGGAGGGTGACATACCTAAATCTGCCTTTAGGACAAGGTATGGTCACTATGAGTTCATAGTTATGTCGTTTGGACTAACTAATGCACCAGCTGCATTCATGGAACTCATTAATAGAATCTTTCGACCTTTTCTTGATCAGTGTGTAGTAGTCTTCATAGATGACATCTTGATATACAGTAGAGATGCTCAACAGCATGAGCAGCAGCTCTGCCAAGATCTAACTTTGCTAAGAGAGCATAAATTGTATGCTAAGTTTAGCAAATGTGAATTCTGGTTACCAGAAGTCTCTTTTCTAGGACACGTAATATCTGCTTCAGGTATCTGTGTCGATCCTAAAATGGTAGAATTTGTCATGCAATGGGAACATCCAAAGACACCGACAGAGATATGTAGTTTCCTAGGGTTGGCTGGCTATTATAGGAGATTCATTAAGAATTTCAGTTCTATAGCTTTACCCCTAACCAAGTTAACTAGAAAGGAAGTTCCTTTTGTCTGGAATGACAAGTGTCAATAATCATTCCAGTTGTTGAAAGAAAGGTTGATAAGTGCACATGTGCTGGTGTTACCTGAGCAGGGAAAAGGGTACATAGTTTTCTGTGATGCATCTAAGAATGGCTTAGGATGTGTGTTGATGCAGGATAAGCAAGTGATTTCTTTCGCTTCTCGACAGCTTAAGAAACACAAGGAGAATTATCCAACACATGATCTAGAGCTAGCTGTTGTGGTCCATGCTTTGAAGATCTGGAGACATTATCTATGTGGAGAAACATTCCATATTTTCACAGACCATAAGAACCTAAAGTATATCTTCTCACAGCATGAGCTGAACATGAGGCAATGCCGCTGGATGGAGTTAATCAAGGACTACGATTGTACAATTTATTATCATCCAGGGAAGGCTAATGTGGTAGCTGATGCATTAAGTAGGAAATCAGCAACACCAGCCCTAGATAAAGCACAGTTGAATTCCTTAGTGTGCTCTGAGAGGGATATGTTATTATCCTTGAGGCAAAACAATGTACAGTTTAAAGTATCATTGTTAGTCGGGTTATTAGCTAAGATGCACATAAAACCAACTCTGAGATAGCAGATTAAAGAAGCATAGCAAGATGATGTTGTGGTTCAGCAAATTAGGTTAGAGTATGGTAGTGAGAAATGAGATGGATTTCATGAGTCAGAAGATCAGATAGTCTGTTACCATGGTAGGATGGTAGTACCTGATGTCGATGACTTGAGAAAGTTAGTTTTGGAAGAAGCTCATTCTTCGACGTATGCTATGCATCCAGGGAGAACCAAGATGAATCATAACTTGAAAGATATGTATTAGTGGCCTGGTTTGAAGAAAGACACTGCTGAGTTTGTTATGTGGTGTTCGGTGTGTCAGCAGGTTAAAGATGGACATCAGAAGCCCGCAGGAACAATGCAACCTCTACCTATACTGCAGTGGAAATGGGATCATGTAACCATGGACTTTGTGGTTGGTTTGCCCATAACAGCCAAAGGTCATGATTCCATATGGGTGATAGTTGACCGGTTGACGAAGACAGCACATTTCTTACCTGTCAAAACAACCTACTCGGCTAAGAAGCTGGCACAGTTATATGTAGATGAGATAGTGTGGTTGCACGGGGTTCTAGCTACTATCATTTCTGATAGAGGTCCCCAGTTCATGAGTTGTTTTTGGGAACGACTACATAAATCTTTGGGTACGCAGTTAAGGTTTAGTAGTGCCTTTCACCCACAGACAGATGGACAATCTGAGAGGACTATACAAACCTTGGAGGACTTTCTTAGGGAATGTGTCCTTCAGTTTGTAGGAAGTTGGGATCTACATATGAGCTTGATAGAATTTTCTTACAATAATAGCTATCAGTACAGTATTGACATGGCACCATATGAAGCTTTATATGGTAGACGTTGTAGATCTCCTTTATGTTGGTATGAAACTAGAGAAAATCAACTTTTGGGTCCTGAGCTAGTGCAGCAGACAACTGAGAAGATTAAACTAATACAACAATAGTTAAAGACTACACAGGATAGACAGATATCATACGCCGACAAATGGTGAAGACCTTTAGAATTCCAATTTGGAGACAAAGTATATCTCAAGGTCTCACCTTGGAAAGGAGTTCTTAGATTTGGAAGGAAGGGAAAGTTAGCTCCTAGATTTATGGGGCCTTATCCAATCATTGAACGGATTGGAAAGGTAGTTTATAAGCTGGAGTTACCACCTGTGTTGCATAGATTGCACCCAATGTTCCACATTTCCATGCAAAGGAAGTGTCATCCTGACACAGAATTAGTTCTACAACCTGTGCAGGTAGAATTAAATGATGACATATCATATGTTGAATGACCTGTAACGATCCTTGATAAAAGAATTAAAAGGTTGAAAAAAAAGACATTTGCCTTATAAAAGTCCTCTGGAATCACCGTGTCATTGAAGAAGCTACATGGGAACTAGAGGAAGAGATGAGGAGGAAATACCCTACTCTTTTCTCTTAAAAGTTTTCGTTGATGATTTCGGGGATGAAATCCTTGTAAGGGGTGGATAATTTGTAACATCCCTGACCTAGGTTATTCTTTAATCCTAGATGTTTTGTTTAAATAAATTTTATTAGATTCTTGTCTATATTTCTTAGAAAGTAATTCAGGCTTAAGAGGAACTTCTATTTCAATTTTAGTCCTTTTTGAATAATGTTGAGACATTGTTTTGTTTGTTTTGGACTAAAGTGAAAATTACCCAAGTTGAGGGGTTAACTTGCAAATTATACATGATAAAATGTTCCTCATATGTTGAAGCATCATAAGAATGAGAATGATGCAGTGGTATGGTTTCCACAAGCTTGAGCACCAAGATAGAGCTTGTTGAGCAATCCTAGTGCATTAAAACCTAGTTTTGGTATAATGTGCAATTTACCCAAAACCTATGGCTCAATATGCAAAATATCACTTCTAGAGGGTCCCTCATGTTTCTTGGCATCATGTAGAGCAAAGGCAATGAGAAGGGCACCTCATTTGAATTAATTGGAGGAGAGAGAATTTTGTTATTAAAATAATCAAGATTTAAGTATAAAAGGGACTTTACTTTAATTTAATGCAAAAATAAATATATTAATTAAAGAGCCCTTCAACCAAAAGGTGAGGGATGAGTTTGCAAAGGGTTGGACGAATTTGTTCCTTGCAAAGGCATAAAAATATCTTGGGTGAGTGGAAATCCCACTCACATTAAGTTAATAAAAAGTAATATCCACTAAAAATGGGATATTAGTATAATATGATTAAGGTGCTTAATTTCTTTTCTTTTATTTCTTGTATAATGAAGAGGTTTTGCAAGGGGATGAAGATGGCTTCGTGGCCAAGGAATTGAGGGGGGGAGAGGCGGCACTAATTTTGGAATTCAAAGATTTTAAGGCATTTTCTCTCTCATTGTTTTTCTTATAAAAACACCTTTTACAACTCAAATCAAAGGCTTTTTTTCAAATCCACTTCTTCTCTTTGCTTGAAAACCGACCAAGGGAGCTAGGAGCAGCAGGAGGACGACCCCCAACCTGTTGGTAAGCTTCTTGATCCTCTTTCACCTTGATTTCATGGTGGAAATCACAAAACAATGCATAATTTCTTCTCTATTTCACTCCATCTTCAATCCTAGCCAATATTTTCACTCCAAAGCTTGAGGACGAGCCTTGGGAGAGTTGCAAAAGCTTCCTCCACCATTTTTGACGAGAAGCTCCAAGCTTTGAAGCTCAATTGGAGGCGGGTTATATAACTCAAACCCTTAAATATTGTTATTGCATTCAAATCTCTATTATTTGTTGAACGTTTTGTTCTATTTGAAATTCCCTTGATCTATTGCTATAATTACCATGAAAATGGCAGTAGATTTTGAATGAATGAAGGTAGATGATGATGACATCATCTTAGGCACATATTCCCACAAGTTTTCCTTACAAACAGTTTCAAGACTTTGGTCCAAACGGTTTCACCAAACCGTTTGGAGACTAAACGGTTTGCAAACCATTTAGAGTCTGGAATCCCAAACCGTTTACATGAGTTGACCGTTTGGATGGGTTGACCATTTGAGGTCAGTACCCTAGTACATGTTAGATGAGGATCTAATGGTTACAATTGATTAAATCAATATATGGACAATCATTCAATTAGAAACCCTAATTGGGTTAAGTGTTGATTTTGCAATTGAGTGAATTAAATCTTTGGGTTGATTAACCCAAACGGTCTCAAGACCATTTGGAGATCACCCAAATGGTTTCAAGACCATTTGGAGGTTAACCAAGACTGTTTGGAGGTTTAGGGTTGAGTAGTTGAAAATCCAAAGATGTCAAATTGAAATGCAAGCAATAGCTAGTTTGATGAGCAATCCAATGATGCAAACCTTAATTGAACTTCACAAAATGTTAATGATAGATGGGTCAAATGGTCTTAAACCATTTGGAGGTCATCCAAACAACCTCAAGACCATTTGAGGTCAGGTCATGCCCAATTTGAATGATGGTCCAATGATTTCAAAGAAATTAGTTCGACAATGACTAATATTGAAGGTTCATCGATTTCAAACCCTAATTCAATTGTGTTCAAACCCCTAATTGATGATCAATTGAAAGTTTAATCAATTGAAAGTTGAAGCTCAATTGAAGTATGGTGCTTAGGTTCAATTGATGAGTAATTACATGGATTCAATTAATGAAGGAATTAATCTTAGAAACCCTAAATCAATATGAGTGGCTGAGACCATTTTTGGTCCAATCGGATTTGAGGAGGTTTGGACCAAATGGTCTCAAGACCGTTTGGGACCAAACGATCCTAAGCACCAACTTTGTTAAACGGTTTCAAGGACCAAATTTCTTAAACAGTTTCAAGCACCAACCTTGTTAAACGGTTTCAAGCACCAACTTTGCTAAAGGGTTTCAAACCATTAGACCAAGACTGTTTGGAGGTCTAAACGGTCTTAAACCGTTTGGAGGTCTGGTTGGTCAAGACCGTTTGGGGTCTAAGTGACTAAGACCGTTTGAGAAATAATTAACCAAACTGTATGGACACTTAAGGTGATTAAAGGACAATTTCTTAACTGAACATTACATGATATAATCCCAGGGTGATTATGGTAAATGTACCCTTAATAAGATAAGATGATTAGTACCTTTTGAATGATTAATATTTGATGATTATGGAAGTAATGACACAATACATGGTGTCAACCCTTCTATCAAGTTGAGTTGACCTAATCTAATCAAGACTGAAGTAAATAGCATCCTATAAAGGATAAGAGAGAGAGGACTTCCTACATGAATGATAGTTATGTAGTGGTTAAGTCTCAATACTTTCAACTTGAATGAATGTGTAATTAGGGTATGATCCTTGATAAAGAGATCGTAAACCCTAATTAAGAAGGTTAATGTGCCCTAACCCTAATTGAGGGCAATGATAGGTGAAACCCTAATCCATGGTGATAGTAAATCCTAATGGAGGGTAATGATAGGTGAAACCCTAATCCATGGTGATAGTAAACCCTAATTGAGGGTAATGACATGAGAAAATCCTAATTCAGGGAATTTTAATAATAAGCCTTGATTGAATGTGAATAGTAAACCCTAATTGAGGATGATGTTTTGAGAAACCCTAATCAAGGGTGAAGCAATATGAAACCATAAAGTGAGGATGATGTCATGTGAAACCCTAGATAAGGTTAAGTTCAACCTGAAACCTTAATGCAATGATGAGATGTAAAACCTGATTCAAGGTGATACTCTGTACTGGTATGTGACACTTTGATATGAAATCCTACACTGATATAGGATAAAGATATGTGGAGCCTTAATCTTGGATTGTAATATATGAAACCCTAATTTTGGGCAATATGATGATAAATCATAACCCAAACCTGGGTAATGAAAAAACGTATTCCTAATTAACATAAATTGGGAAATCCTAACTCAAATGATGAAATAGTGATGTTATTCTTACAATGCATAGTGCTGATTTGTAATTGATATAATTGTTATCATGTGCACTAATTATGCATGTTACATGAGATGGTGGATATAGCCAGGTATGAGCTATGATGATTTATTATTGAAATTGTTTTATGGGCTTTGTGAGCCATAATATGATGTGTTGCCTAGTGAGAGGTAACAAGAGACATTCTTGGGCTTTAAGAGCCATGTGAAATACATGCATTACAAATATTATCTTTACATTGATCAGATAACCTGAAGGCATTAAGTTACCTGATAAATTGGTAACAAGTGTTTTGATGTTGAGGGTTTGAATACCCATATTCTATACCCATGATGATGAGATGATAAGGGATGAGAATACCTGATGAGATAAGGGATTGAGGTCCCAATGCTTGATAAAGCTTTGAAAGGAACTTGATAGAAATAATATTCATTCTTTGTAGCAATTGTTATAATGTTTTATGTTTGAAAACATGTTTGATGCTAAAAGAATACTATAATGTACTTATTTAATCAAGTGAAATGGTATCATGTAGAGCCCTGACCATAGATCCATCATCGTCAGTAGCTTGGTGGTGGTGAAATAGATTTTTCCTACGGGGCATACTTTTGAGTATGTGGGGGTTATGGGCATGAATATCCTTACACCCTAATGGAGGAATTGATGTGAGATAAACATTAAATCTCTCAATCCTTCATTATTTATGCCAGGATGGATGTATCACTAATCTCCCGAACACCGGGATGGATGTATCATTAATCTCCTGATGATCTTAATGCCAAATCGATATGAGATAAATATAATATCTCTCGATTGCGAAGAGCGTACGACATGCCATTGTAACTCTAATAGAGAAGTTGCCAGTATACCCTGGAAAGCTATTTAGCAGAGACACAAGATGTCCTGCAGTTGGTCCTCACACTGACTGAGGAAGATGAGGTCATGGAAATCCGGCTCTTCTATTAACCTATGTATGGTACCGATTTCGATTTCGCAATGGTCGGTTGGAGTATGAGCGGTATACCTCATCTCCTCAGGGCTTAAGTATGATTGTAAAATATAATCAGCCGTATAGCATATTTGCTTAAGGTTGAAATACGAGAATCATTGGTTGATTTTACTTTGCATAGTATGTTCTAATGGACAAATGCTATTTATGCTCTTAAATTCCTTATTGGATAAGTAATATGTTGCTTCATTAATTTATAAGTAAAATGCTTTGAGTAAAGAATAATGCTCTAACTTGTTTATACATTGATTTAACTGTTGATAAATATTTATGATTCTTCTGCTCAGTTTTATTTTATTAATTGCAATAATAATATTTCTGGCGGACAGTTATATCTCTCGCTGGGACAATTTTCAATTGTCTCACCCCGTGGGATCCAACTTTTTAGGTAGACGCAGAAGAGGAAGTAGAAACCCTACAGTAGGGGAAGAACAGCAGCAACAGCAACAACAAGGATTACAGTGAATTCTCACGTGGAGACATTGGTTGTCATGTCCTGTAAATAGAGAGTCATATGTGTCATCTCTGTACTCTCAGGTCCTAGGAGTCAGTAGTTAGTTTGATATTAATTTGAGATTTTAGCCTGATGTCTCGAGGTTCTTATACTACTTGTGTACAGTTCTAACAGGGCAGTAGATGTTTGTAACTCTCGAGAAGAAATGGTACAAGATATGTACTTGTAAACCAGAATGTATTTGAAATACTTTGGTTCCTTATGAAAGAGTTTTTCAGTTTATGGATCTCTTTGTAAAAAGTTTTAATTTTTAGTGATTTTCAGTAATTCCGCTGCTAATAAATGTTTCCGCTTAAGTAAATCTTATTTTTATAAGTTGGATGTCACAATCCAAGTGACTCAGTTCTGATTTTTTAACAAAAACATTGATAACTAAAATTTGAGTTAGCAGAATTTTTTTAATTCTTTTTACACAAATATTGATGTTAAATATTAAATCATAATTTAAGTAGTATGTAACTGTTTTATTTCAGAGTTATCCATTGAGAATGATGTTTTTTATTAATCTCAATGTCAATTCAAATGTAGTTCACATGTTTAGTCCGTGTTGGTTTTGTTTAAACGGCAAAGTATTCCCGTGATAGTGCTGGTGGCTTGGCTGACAAGGGTTGTAGTTACACAGCTACAGCGGCAGTACCAAGCTGGAGGCCGGAGGGTGCGAGCCTGCGAGCTGCTGGAAAACATTGTTGGTGAGTTGATTGGGCTCTTCTTCATCGGGTTTGGGTGTGGGGGAGGCAACTGCTACGCCGCCACGTGGAAACAAGTGTGTAGGCTATGAATAATCAACGATTGGCAACACTGAGACGACGTCAAATGGCATTGTGCACCGGCATAGTTAGGCTGCTTTTGGTGTCCAACTTGTTTAGTGTGGGTAAGTTGTTAATCTCATTTTCTGTCGCAAGGAATTGGTGCGGCACATAAAATATGTTCTTAACAGTTAATTAGTCCATATGGCAACTTACCTAACATGTTAACTATTAGCTGTGTAACAAACATAGGTTAGTATATCCGGCTGCCTTTATTTGTCGTGTCACCGAACTGCCGGCGTTCCAAATGGACTCTTAGGCTGCGTTTGGCGTCCAACTTGTTTGATGTGGGTAAGTTTAATGGCGGCAAGTTAACCTCATTTTCTGCCTCAAGAAATTGCTGCGGCACATAAACTGTATTTTTAGCAGTTAATTAGTCCATACGACACTTACTTGACCTGTTAACTGTGTAACAAACACATGTTTGTATATCCGGCTGTGTTTATTTGTGGTGCCGCCGAACTTTCGGTGTCCCAAACGTACTCTTATGTATCGTTCGGCAAAGCGTTCTAGAGCGTCCGGGCAGGATAACCTACAGCAGGGCAGGTATGAAACGCTCCTTTTAAAACAACGGTGGGTTGACGCTCCTGTTTTCTATTAAAATCAGCAACCAGAAGCGGCCGTTTCTACAGAAACTTCATCGAGCCAAAATAATACGGTAACTCACCAGCGTCAAGTCAGCCAGCGTTATACCCCAACGCTTTACCGAACACTGCATTAGTAATGTTAGTTGTCCGCGTCCGGTGGAGATAGTAGGACAAAGCTGGAGATGGGATTCAAGGACTTCATCCGCTTGGTCTTCTTTGGGCACGTTTACTTTAAAGGATTTGATTGGGGCACTTTTGGTTCTCTAGATATTGTCGTATTAAATTGCATTTTGGAATCTATTCTCACATAATTGAATTTATATTTAGTTTGTAGGATTTGGAAAATAGAGCTAATTTTGAGATTTACATATATAAACAAAATCCAACATTTTGATCTCTATCAAAAAATTTCTGGACATCAAAATCCAACTGTAGTAGACTGATGGACCAAGAAAAAATCTCTAGGAAACCAAACATAATATCTATGTTTATGGGATTTTGACAATGCCGTATTTCACAAATGCGGGATGACCTAAATGTGGGATTTTTAAAAATCCAGCAAACCAAACATTTTAGTTAAATGTTGCATTGATCAAAGTTATGCTTTACGTTTGGTTTGCCTACTTGATCTTCGCGTATCGTCGTGAAAACGAGTTCACATATCACATGGGGAGATGTCAGATGACTCGGGCCTCATCCTTGGTTTTGAAATGGAAACGTTAATGCAGGACATCATCTATTTGAAACCATTCTTGTATTTTTGTTTTCTCTCGCTCTTGCAAATCAAACATAGGTTCTTATTAGCTGGATGTAAAAATGCAATCCAATTCAACAAATCACAGGTAATCAAATGATCGGCTTAAATCATGCATTCAAAAAGAACAACTCTAGAGTAATCATACTTTGAAATTTATATCCCGGCACTCAAACCCCCGCAATGATAACAATGAGGTCAGATGTAGTAAGTCGAGGTCGATCCACGGGGACAAAAGTTGTATGTGTTAACAGTTGAGAGCTTTATCTTAGTTACACCAAACATAGAGTGAGATAAAATTATGTTCCTTATGGAATGGTGGTGCTTCAACAACTAAGTAACAAACAAGTAAAACAAATCAAGAAGTAAAACAAAAGAACAAGAAAGTCAAAAGATAAAGTATCAAGTCTGGATGGAGAACTTGGACTGGGTTTCACCATCAAAGATCTCTCACCAACTTACAATACTCACACTCATTGGATACCCTTAGCAAGTTTACAAGCAATCGCCATAAGTGTTTATTCCCTCCTCTCTTGAGCTCATGATAGATCTAGATTGTAAGGTTGTCTCCCTTTTGAGATAGAAAACAAACAATCACTTGTCAAATCATATGATCATTAGCTTAAGTATTTCAATATTCTCATGCATTCATACAACTTCATAACTCTTAGATATGGGTTAATAATACTCTCTTGAGGTATTAATAATCAAACAATACAAGTTGGTAGTTAATCGTCTAAGTGAACCATTAAGAACAAGAGTATGGAGATAAGCATTGTTAAGAGCATCTATTCAATGCATATGAGTGTTTACACATTGAAAGAGCCTTAGTGGCTACTCGCAACCCAAGCTATATGATTAGCCACTCATGGTAATGAGTAGCTTAGCAGAATTACAAGTATGGTTAGGCATGGAGGTAGAAAATGAAGTAGAATGATGGAAATGAAAGAAGGTGGATAGATTTAGAGAAGAATGAGAAAGATACACTAACAATGACCACAGACTAGTCAATGTCGATGGAGATTTTCTCCACTACGAATCTGTCTTTAGCGGTGAGGATTGCTTCTCCTTCTCCCTCCTCTCTCGAAGAATTATGAAGATGCTCAATGAAGGTGAAGGTGCGTTGTCCCTTGGACTCTCGTCCTTGGAGACCACAAACTGATGGGTGGATATCACAACTCGGAGGTCGACTGTGAGGTAGTTGTGAGGTAGCACTCTGTCATCTCCTTCACATCGCAGCCCCATTCCAATTGCATGGGGTTTTCCATTTAGAGCTCTCATTCCAGTGTTTGAGGTGGTGCTTGGGGTGCTTTACTTGTGTTGCAATTCCTCATACCACGTACCTCAGAGCATGCGCCTAACGATCTTGAATGACTGGTCCAGTATTTCCATTGGTTGATGGTTATCCACGTGAGCCATGAGTTTATGAATCGATAAATTGTGGCTTGAGTTGGACCTTCGTTTGGTCACCCGACTGACCACAGGTTGGGATCCAAACCAACCATCAGTTGATTCAAACTGGCACGTCATTGGTAGGCACTTCACCTTAAACCCAAGAGAATCGTCGGTTGGTCTACCCTGATGGAGCTCTAGTTACCTGACTAGGCATCAGTTTGACAAGCAATGGTCAGTCTGACTACTAAACGATGGTAGATATGAATAAATGATGGTAGATATGAATATCGCTGGAAGCCCTCAGTTTGGCAACCGATGGATAGAAGGTAGCAGCGGGTCCTTAGTTTTTGGTGTTGTGGATAGTCATCATTGGTTGTGGAAACCGGTGGTCACTTTGAACAATGGTTAAAACCATCGTTTAGCGAGTTACCTACATAGAACGAGTAGTTACCCTCGAATCAATGTTTGATTTGTAAACACTAGCAAAATAAGAGAAAGCTAGGATAACTTTGCTTTAAAAAAGGAAATCAGGAGTAAATTTAGACATGAAATAACCATAAAATTGGTTGTTATCAACTCCCCCAAACATGGAGTCTAGCTTGTCCTCAAGCTAATAAATTGAATCAAGGCATTGAGTAAATGTTAAGGGCTTTATTTGTATAGTGTTTTGTTATTGTTTACCATGCCTTTATATCATCCTTAGGTCAAGACCTTCATAGAGTAGTTTGTGTTTCTTACTATACTCCCAGTTTCATCCCTCTTCAATCCAAAGTTGCATAACCTTCTTTGCATGGTGTATACTCTTCTTTGGAGGAGTGCTCCCTTCACTAAACATACTAAATGTCATTTCCAACCCGTACTTGTACAAAATTCCATAGAGGTGTCTTTCACAGTTGACCTTTATTTGTCTGGATAGTCCTAGATAATGCTACAAAGGTGGGCCAAGGATGCTTGTATTTCCTATCTTTTTAGGCTTACTCAACCATGAATCATGTTGTAAAGCATTGTCACTCAACTATTAGTTATGATATAGTTGTAGGTGTTTACGTGAGATAGTTGTCACAAGTTAGAAGGATTTTTATTTGTCTTCTAGACTCCACTAATACGCACAACATATTTGCATTCTTGAGTGCATCTATGCACCGGCTGGGTGGAACCTTTCAACATCTTACTGGGAACAACTGTCATGTTTTTATTCACGCTTGTCTTTTGTTCCTGCTTGCAAGGATTTTTAGGTGATGGGATTTTTAAGGAAATGTGGGTTGTCGAGCCTCTTTTGTTCCCATAGTGGGGATTAAGCACTACAAGGGGTATTTGTTTTCTCTGTTGCTGATAAGTGTACTTTCCAACCTGTATTGGGAGGCTAGGTGATCTATCAGGGGTACTTCGTACGGGGTCTTCCTTATTTTTGAGGGTTTTTATTGGGATAGTAGTGTCTTTTTTTGCTTCCTGTGATATCTTGAGATTAGAATGGTATAAAGACATAGTCAAGTAGATTTTTCTTAGGTGAATAAGTATCCCAAAACATCACTCTTAGAATGATTACGCTTAGAAGAATCCTCAAACAAGAAATTCTAAGATAAGAGTGGTGACAACCCCCATGAAAGTTGGATTCAAAATTTACCTTCAAAAATTCTATTTACAAGAATGTTTCCTTCTAATGTTAAAAAGATTAAAATTCAAACATTGACAAAAAAAACATCTAAACTTAAAGTTATAGCAAGCTTCAACAAAAATTGTTGCAAGAAAAAAAAAGGACAATGTAGAAAATTAGGAAGTTGGGCCAGCAAACGTACCAAGCTCGCCTGTTCGGACCCCCACCCCAAAACTTATCATGCACCTTGTACTTACGGTGTCAAAGAATGAGGAAGATCAAGAATAGGCGAGTTAATATTGTTAGCTCACCAATGCCCATTCTGAAGTAAGAATCTGCTTCGCATATGTCCCACAAAGGTTGTGGTAATAATGTTTTTGATAGTACTCCATCTTCTGATCTGAAGTAGCTAACATATTCATTCAGAATAAAACATAGAAACATGAGTCGTTGGAGCTTAGTTCTTGTTGTGGGCTCCTATGGAAACCCTATAATTTCTCCAACTTTAAACCTTCCTCTGGAAGCCACATGCCATACATCCTTATTAGCTTGACAACTCTTTTATCCACATCAGCGGCTTTCTATTCAGTGACATTGTTATCTCTTTTGTGATAAGTAGTTATTTTCATGTTGAACATAGCATCAGAATTTCTATATAAGATCGGTTGAGCCCTCGTATTAATTGATAGAAGCGTCAAGTGCCCATTGATTAGAATATGGAAAAAATGAAGTGTGGCACATTATATTTCAAGTCATTGATTAGTCAATGAAGCTCACTAGACTCGTTATTATGGACTATGTCCTTGACTATAACATAGAAGGCCGTGTAAACGTCATCGAGACTGTTAGCTAGTATCAAATGGAAGGCTGATATGAAGTTGACTATCATATAACCACCAATCGTGAGTATCTCATGGAGGTCTGGTCGGAGGACTTGAACATTGTGTCGTTTGAAGATGTTGATGATTTCATCTTCTTGTGGCCTTAGTTCATCCATGATAAAATTTGGGTCTTCAACTGGAAATGCATAGCAAGCACTTTTATCAAAAATTTCAAAGGTGGGTTGTATCAGATCAGTTGGGACCAGCTCATCCACATTTTTGGCCGCATCATCATTATTTTCCCCTTCTTCTTTTGCTTCCTAGTTTGAGGGGACAAGGGCATCTTCTTCTCCATGTGGTGCTATTACTTCTTTTGCCTCTTTTTCATGAATCTCATTTTGCGGCTGGGAAGTATCTCTTTCAGACCCATGTATTTTTTAGGGGCTCACCAGGGGTCGTTTAGTAGGTGCTTTGAGAGACACTTATTTGGCTTTCGTTTCTCTTAAGAGTTGGAAGGGGTGGATGTTCCTGGTTGTGGAGGATATCACTATTGTAAATGAGGAGGAGGAATCACCGAGCTATTTGTTCTTGCATGTGGAGGTGAGGTTTTTTATTTAAGTTTTTAGTTGCTCCCTCCATGGAGTCCTTTCAGGGAGGGGTATAAGTGAGTACATCATGCTGGGAATTTCTTCCTTGCATTCATTGAAGAATAGTCTCCTATCCTAGATGACCTCCACAACGTACTTTCCTCGATGAGTGTGAAAATCTTCATAGCAATCTTCTCTAAAGGAGATCCTCTATTTATGGCTTCGATCATTTGCATCGCCATGAAGGCACTCTCCCCCAAATCTTGCTTTTACTAACATATGTTGCAATCCATGTAAATCTCCCTCCAGTTGGGATGATACCACCCACTTACTCCTTATATAATACGTTTTAGGCATGTCAGGATCTCTTGTATCATGCTTTTCTCTGCCTTCTTGAAAACCATCCTTATACATGGTAGGTTTGTTACATTGTAATTGTACGTGACACATAGCCTTGTGGAAAGATCTATCATGGTTATAAGCTAGTGGTTGAAGGCCTTGAAGGGAAGAGTTATGCATTGTATCTTTTTGCTTTGCTTAAAGTATCTTGTAGATCTTCAACCGATGATACCTTGTAATTTTACTTGTACAGATGAGCAGTAATTGTGCATACAACATTGAATATTAGACCTATTTGTCCCTTTAAATAGAGTCTTCAATTATATCCCGCATACGACCTTGAAAAATACCCTTCTTATATTTTTCTTATGCCTAAAGGGTGATCGTAGGTTGTCCCTTCTCAGACAGTAACCATCATTGTTGCAAAAAATATCTTCCCTTGGTTTGTTGTAATCTTGGATATCTACCAGAACATGGATGTCATAAAGTAACATCCCTGTCACTGATGTCATATCCATGTCTTTCATTTTGTATTGAAGAGGTGGTGATGTTGTCAGGTTGTGTTGTCTTCCATTAGAGGTTCAAGAAACATTGGATCGTCTGCTTTCTTTGGGGCTTTGTCAAATATCTAATTTATGTTTCCCTTGTCCTACTCAGCAATTTGTTCCTCCATATCCACCTTAAAAATATTGGGATGTACTCTTCATTCAAATGGTTTGTCTAAAAGTAACTTGTTGATGAATTCTTCATAGTTGATTAGAGGTGGTGGGGCATTGTATACAAATAAGGGATTCCTCTTATCAATCACCTTGTGGTTTACAGTACCTCCTCCCTTGCCTCTACAAATTTTAGAATGATGTCATTCTCAGTGGTTGCTTCTATGGATTAGGCGTGCATGACTTGTGTAGGAATTATGGGGAAATCCTCTTTTGCCTTCTAGATGGTCTCTTCCTCTTGATGTTTGTTGGTGGAGTGCCCTAGCGAGGCTGGGGAATTTGCATCTTCATTTTCACCAGTGGGCACTTCCACATTTTTGATGGAGTCTTCTTCCCCTTGACTAGAAAATAGCTTTATTGTTGCTTCTTTTTCTGGGGGTGATGCAGCTTTTCTAGCGTTTAGTTAACGAACAACATGTTTGTCTTTAGCTTCACATCAATGTCTATTAATGGTAATGAGGCTTCCTCGTTAGCGATTCTTTGTTTCTTTGATGTTGGTTCTTTGCAATAAGGTGATTGTGTAGGTGCCTCCTTCTGCTTCTTACCTTCATCTTGTAGCCGCTCATTCTCTCATATCAGGTCATCCTTCTTGTGGCACAACATGTTTATCTCTTTAGTCATTCCTGCCAAAGATTCCATGACCTACACTTGATCTGCAGCCAAGAGCTGCATTTTTTTCGATAGCGTCAACATTGGATGCATGTCCGCCTTTATTTTCTATACATGCATAGTTAGTGTACACATATTTGAATTTAACTTTAAAATATTTAGAGTAGAGTTGGAGACAATCTTACAGAGGTCGTCAATCTGTATCCCTATCTCTATGAATTTAGTTACAACAGCAGCCTGTCGTGGTTGCTCTTTGTGTATTCTTGAGCTTGAATCTGGCTTGACTTCCTTTGCCTGCACAGACTGTTTATGGCCCCTACTCATATGTAGATTGTGTTTGCCTCATAAATCGGCTAGGATTTCTCTTTATTGGCAAGCTCTTTTTCTAGAATCTCCCTTTCAGACGCGTTGATTGATAAGTTTTCATTTCTCGTTTTATCCATTATTTATCTATCGGCTCCTTGGTTGGTTGATATATCAACCCTAATACTATTTTCTTCTTCCTTAGGAGTAGTGTGGTAGGATTCCACAATCACATTGGTGGGATGTATTTTGTGGTCTCTTCTAGTTCTAGCTTCATCGATATCTCTAGTACATCATCTTTGTTGATATTGATGGTGTCAAATCTACACTAGTGCCAGTCAAAATGTTTTTAGGGACCTCCTAGATGCATGCAGTTGATGTGGTCACTAGATGTTCTCCCTCTTATGTTCTTTACAGGTTTATCGTCTTGAGTGGGTGGGATTTTGTACGCTTGGTTTTGATTTCCAAATTCTTTAGCAGACATACTATTACCCTTTTCTGTGTCGGCTTTGTAGCAATGTATTCAATATACTTTATATGTTTCTCAGTTGATTCCTATTTACTAATAGGTGGAAAGGGTTTGGATCCATTTTTCATCTTTAAAATTTTATCCTCCCCAAATATGAGTTTGTCTTAATCGTAGTTTCATATTTCTAGAAGAGATAGGAAGTTGTTGGATCTGTAGAATCTATAGAAGTAATTCTGCTCTGACACTTCAAGCATTGGTAGCAATAAGATACTTAGTATCGACTAGCGTCTCTCTGTCAGATTTGAGGAAGAACTTCATCTTTTTAGGGTAGCCTAAACAATGGCCCATATATCTGATAAGGACTCCCACAGAGAAATCATGGGAGCCTTCTAGTCTGATTGTTTTTGTTAGATTGTTGATTAATATTTGTCCAAAATTGACCGGCTTGTTTTCCTTGATGCTCCACAGAATGTAGATATCCATTCTGGTTGTGTTCCCTATGTTTGACCTGAAAAATATAGTGTAGGAAAAGATCTTGTGCATGATGCAAATGAACCCAGAATGCATCATGGTTGCCTTTGACTGCCCTGAGCTATGTCGGCTTTCTCTAGATAGCTTCTCCCTTGTATTGTCGATGAGAAAGCCTCGAACTTCTTTATCACCTTTAGCCTTGTTGGATCTTTCCACTTGTTCATCAGAATCGATGAAAATGGAATTGAGCCACTTCTCAGTAATTACATAGTCATCTTTGATGTTTCAGACTGCTAACTTATAATGTCCCATGTACACTTTTCCTTCTTCTTTTGTAGTAGGCGACTTCTTTAGAGATGACATGAATTCAAGGGTGATTTCATTATAGTAGAGGTGTTTGTTGAACCGAAGTTTGTAAATTCCTATCTTTTCTAGACTCTCCTTTACACTTTGATGAATTCTCAATATTTCCAGGGTTTCTACATCCCCAAAAGTTGTAGCTTTAAAGATCTTGTTTGTGAAAATTTGGTCCAAGGCATTCATATGTTCATAATCTCTTGGTAGGAAGTAGTTGCCATGTTGCTTCTTGTAGATGGCATTTGTTGTTGGTGGACAGTATTGGCAATAACTTCGGTCGTCATTGGGGCTACGGTATGCACTACTACCTATTCTCTGATATTGTCCCATGTTTATGTCTTGGTTACCTTGCTTGGTCTATCTTCGGCAGGGGGACTTGATGCTTATATTTTCTTGGGGTTCTAGACTTCTATAGAACTTGTGTATTCAGAGGTCTTAGTCCTAGTGTCAAAACTAGAAGACTCTTCAAGAAGTGGCACAACTAGCATTTTGAGCCTGTCTGTTTCTAGCCTTGCCATGATGCTTCTTAGAGTAGGTTCCCTATGGGGCTTTATATAAGAAACCATTTTGACTTTTAGTTTTTCCATTTTGTTTATTTCTTCCTAAGTCATTGTGGCCCTAATTTTGGTGGTCTCACTCACTTGAATGACTAGCCCCTTACTCAAGCCTTGTTCTTTTTCAGTATTACCTGCCATTTTGATAATTGGCTACTATGTAGATATGATGTATCGTTGCAGTTATAAGGCAATAGTTAAATTCAAATATTAGACTTGTGGTATAAGATTGCAAATCGATGGCTTGTCAAGGAAGCTCATACATTCAATGGTTCTGATAGATGTCTGCAAATTGCTTGTTTGCTTAGGCAGTTAAAGAGTTGATGGTTAATTGAGAGGGTGGAAGTTCAACAAGGTGAACTCGATGGTAAATAAAATTGTAAATTGATGGTCTAGAAGCAACAATCGGTGATCTAATGGTTCTACCTATGAGGTAGACAATCTGTTGGTTTGCTTGAGAGGATTGTAAATTGATGTTTTGCCATATATGGAAAAAGGTGGTCAGTGCAAATAGATGGTTTGTCTAAGCTTGGACAACAAATGGTTATTGGAGGGGAACCAGGGAAAGCGATGGTTCATAGAGAGTGATCATGGGTAGGAATGATGGTTAGCGGGGGAAAGGCAAAGAACTAATGGTGTATATCGATGGTCCTCCAATGGTTTGCAAAGAAATTTGAAAAGATAGAATGGGAGTTGAAGGAAGATGACGATGGTGGTTCATCTTGATCAAGGGTATTAATCTAGGGGGAAACACTATGGTGGTTGGTCTATGGGAAAATGGAAATAAAAAGGAAAATAGGAAGGATTACCAATGGTCATTACTGTCAGCTGGTTCTGCACTGCTCTGACTTTGTGGATAGGTTGTTTGGGTCATGTGATCGTTGGGGCTGGACTTTTATTTATTTTCAATGTTCATCCTTTTGAGGTATGTGTACTTTGTAGGTGATAAATAGACCCTCTTCACTTGCCTTCTGATGGATAGCGATTGAAGATGATGCACGTCTTCTGATGCTCTCTTGAGTAGTTAGGTTAATCATCTTTGCTTGCCAGATTAGATGGCTAGGGTTTACTACATTTTTACTATTCTTATACAATTGCACATTGTATCGGGGCCCCTCTTTCTTTTATAGAAACAATCCTAGTGGTGGAGGGACCTAGGTAGCCATCAGATCTAGCATAACGCCTTCTAATGATTTACCCTGAGTACACCTATTTTGATGGTTTGATTTTCCTAAAGATCTAATGGTTTAACTAGCCTTTGATGAAATAGCATACCTCACGATTTGATGGATGGACAGACTACATCATTCAATGGTTTCCAGTGTCAGAGCCTTTTGATGGCTCAGTAGATGATGCTATCTGATGTGTTCATTTAGTTGGATGATTTGATGGACTCGCTAGTTTTTCCTTTCTCCTTATGATGGTTCCACTAGGCTTTAAAACTTGATGGCTAGATATTTTTATGGTCTTTTGATGGTTTAGCTATCATCTCTCAATGGTTCCACGAGACCTTGAGAACTTGGTGGTTGTTCTGCATGAAACTAATGACTTGACTTAGGTTTGAACCCAATGCTCTTTTCATGAACTTATGGCGCTTATAGTAGAGGAACAGATCTAAGATTCTCACTAACCTTATTCTATGTACACTAGAAATTAAGAAATAAAGGTAACCTAATATCAACAAAATAAAACCTAGGATAGGAATTGGTGAGATTTAGTTATTGAAAAAAATAAGAATTCAGTAAAGCATGTAAGAAATCATTGGGTTGCCTCCCAAGAAGCTCTAATTTATAGTATTTAGCTTGAATCTCTTTAAGTAGATCCCTCATCCTTCTTTAGGTGGTGTGGGTGGTGGTTCATCCAATTAAACTTCAACCCTTATTTTAAATGCATCATCTTCATAATATATTTTCACTCTGTGTCAATTCACAGGGAAAGTCCCTATCTTTTCACAGAAAAGCTCGACCATCCTTGATGGATATATGGTTGACATAGTAAAGGATCCAAACCATCTTGATTTTAACTTTCTAGGTAAGTGTCCAATTCTTGAATTGAATAGAAGAACCTTGTCTCCTTCAGACACATCTTTTCTTTTTAAGTGGGCATCATGCCACACCTTGGTTATTTTTTTATAAATCTTGGAGTTTCATAAGTGTGGAGCCTCATCTTCTCTAATTCTTCTAATTGTAGTAATATCTTCTTTTCATCCAATATTGGATCTATATTCAAAAATTTGATTTCCCAAAAGGCCTTGTTCTCTAATTCAACTGGTAAATGGCATGCCTTGCCTTATATCAACCTATAGGAGGTGCTCTAATTCAACAATAGGTTGTTTGATATGCACACAAAACACGTCGAATTGCATTGACTAATCTTTTTGGGTGTGCTCGACCATCTTTTCTAGAATTTGTTTAATGTGCGTAATTGAAACATCAACTTGGCCTAAGGTTTGTGGGTGGTAAGGGGTGTCAAATTTATTCCTTACTCCATAATTATTTAATAATGTTACAAACTATATTTCCACAAAGTGGGATCCTCCATCACTAATTACGGTGTGTGGAACTCCATACTAGGGAAAGATGATCTTCTTAAAAAATCTTAACATGACCTTTGAGTCACAAGTGAGGGTAGCTACCGCTTCCACCCATGTGGATACATAATCCACTAAAATTGGTATGTATTGGTTCCCTCGTGATGATGGAAAGGGTCCCATATAATTGATGCCCCAAACGTCAAAATCTCAACTTTGATCTAATCAAACATTGGCATCTCTGTGATGCCCCGACGCACCACAAACTAGATTAGTCAAAACCAAAAGCGGAAACAATACTAAGCAAGAAAATCACCAGAAAAAATAGGAAATTTAAACAGATTTCATTAAAACACCATAAGACAAAAACTTATTACATATGAGTCACAAAGCCTGCCACATGAAGTACATAACATGTTACATGGTGCTTACATCACTGCAGATCAACATTCTTGTCATCAACCAACTACATAACATATTGGTTCCACATATACAAGTACAACTGTCATAACTATACAACCATAGAATAGGCCAAAACCTTGTATTGATCACATAACCACAAAACATCTCAAAAGAAAAACACCCCAAGGACCTAAGTGTATAGGGACAACTCTAGGACTCTTAACACCAAAAGACTAGCAGTACATCCAACCTTATCAGCTACTTCTCTTGTTGTTGATCTTCCTCAGTTGCACGACCTCTACTTCTTCATGCACGATCACCTAAAATATGTGGAAACCCTCAAGGTGAGACCAAACATCCCAGCGAGTGATATAACTCTCTGCCAATGCTATTAAAGCACAGGTAAACCAAGAAGGTAAAACAACATACTAGCATATTGAGCAGATTCAACTAAATGATGGTAGAGTTGAAGAAAAAATTACAAGTGCTTCTTGAGAAGGGTTTCATATGACTAAGTACGTATATGTGGGGTGCTTGCGTTCTTTTTGGGAAAAAGAAATATGGATCCATGAGGCAGTGTATAGACTATAGGCAGTTGGACAAGGTAACAATAAAGAATAAGTATCCCTTATTGAGGATTGATGACTTTTTTGATCAGTTACAAGGTGTTGCAGTCTTCTCCAAGATAGATCTGAGAATGGGATATCACCAACTGTGGATCAAGGTGGATGAGATAGCTAAGTCAACTTTTAGGACTTAGTATGGTCATTATGAGTTCATGGTTATGTCGTTTGGGCTAACCGATGCACTAGTAGCGTTCATGGACTTGGTGAACAGGGTGTTCTGACCTTTCCTTGATCAATTCATGGTGGTATTCATAGATGACATCTTGATATACAGTCGTGACAGTCAACAACATGAACAACATCTTCATCAGGCGTTGACTGTGTTGAGACGGCATTGGCTGTACACCAAGTTCAACATGTGCGAGTTTTGGCTGAAGGAGGAGTCTTTCCTAGGACACATGATATCTTCTCAAGGTGTTCGTGTGGACCCCAAGAAGGTTGAATCCATGCTGGAGTGGGAGAAATTGAAGATGCCAATGGAAGTGTGTAGCTTTCTGGGTTTGGCAGGCTAATACAGAAGGTTCATTACGAATTTCATATCCATGGTGTTTCCCCTAACTAAGCTGATGAGGAAGGATGTGCCTTTTGTTTGGGATGAAAAATGTCAATGTACCTTTTAGTTGTTCAATGATAAGTTGATGAGTGCACCATTTCTAGTGCTTCTTAAGATGGGGAAAGGTTATATAGTTTTCTGTGATGTGTCATGGAATAGTTTGGGTTTTGTGTTGATGCATGACAAGAATGTGATATCTTTTGCATCAAGACAACTGAAGAAGCATGGGGATAAATATCCCATCCATGATCTGGATTTGGCCGTAGTGGTTCATGCTTTGAAGACTTGGAGACACTACCTTCATGGAGAGAAGTGTCAGATCTTCACAGATCACAAGAACCTGAAGTACATATTTTCATAGTAGGAATTTAACATGCGGCAGAGGCGATGGATGGCATTAATCAAGGAATATGATTGCATGACTGATTACCATCCAGGAAAGTTGAATGTCATAGTAGATGCACTGAGTAGGAAGTCTTCTTCAACACCATCAGTGGGAAGTGCATAGTTGAACTCCTTAATGTGTCATAAGAGAGACATGTTGGTATCCTTGCATCAAATGAACATGAAGCTAGAGGTATCCATGCTAGCAGGGCTATTGGCACAGTTGCAGGTGAGGCCGACATTGAGACAACAGATCAAATAGGCATAATAGGCTAATATTGTGATACACCAGGTACGATTAGAGTTTTTTTAGTGAGAAGTGTGATGGTTTCCACGAGGTAGATGATGGGACAGTTTGTTACCACGATAGAGTTGTGGTTCCTGATGCTGGTAATCTAAGGAAGATGGTTTTGGAAGAGGCTCACTCTTTGATGTATGCATTACACCCAGGTAGCACCAAGATGTATCATAACCTTAAAGATCTATATTGGTGTCCTGGCCTGAAGTGGGATGTGGTTGAGTTCATGGCTAAGTACACATTATGTCAGTAGGTTAAGGCAGAGCATCAAAAGTCTGACGAGACATTGCAACTATTTCCTATACCACAATGGAAGTGGGATCATGTCACAATGGACTTCATGGTTGGTCTACCTAGGACAGCCAAAGGACATTATTCCATTTGGGTGATAGTTCACCGGTTGACTGAGTTGGCGCACTTCTTGCCAGTAAAGACAACATATTTAGTATAGAAGCTCGCTCAAATATATGTGGATGAGATTCTACGTTTACATGGTGTCCCAGCTACTATCATGTCAGATAGGGGTCCTCAGTTTCCCGAGTCACTTTTGGGAGCACTTGCACACATCTTTGGGTACGTAGTTGAGGTTCAACACTGCTTTCCACCCACAGACAGATGGTCAGTCTACGAGGACCATACATACCTTGGAGGACCTATTTCAGGGGTTAAGTCTTGTATTTTTTTGGGAGATGGTACATTCATCTCAGTCTGATAGAGTTTTCCTATAATAACAATTATCATATGAGCATCAACGTGGCACTATATGAGGCATTGTATGGGATACATTCTAGGTCTCCCTTGTGTTGGTATGAGGTAGGTGAATATCAACTTCTTGGTCCTGATCTGGTACAACAAACAAAAGAGAAGTTCAAAGTGATTCAACATCATTTGAAGGTAGTATAGGACATACAAAAATCACATGCAGACAATTGGCATAGACCCTTGGAGTTCCAAGTGTGGGACAAAGTGTACCTCAAGGTCTCTCCTTAGAAAGGTGTTCTGAAGTTTGGAAAAACGGGTAAGTTGGCTTCAAGGTATATGGGACCTTACCCTATGGTGGCACATGTAGGGAAGGTGGCATACAAGTTGGAGCTGCCTACTGGGTTGCACAAGTTGCACCCAGTGTTCCAGGTGTCTATGCTCAAGAAGTTCCACCCTGTTACCGATTTAGTCTTGCAGCCAGTGGAGGTTGAGCTTCATGAGTATATGTCTTATGTTGAAGGGCTCATGTTGATCCTGGATAGGACAGTGAAGAAGTTGAAAAATAAGGACATAGTTCTTGTGAAGGTTCTATAGCATCACCGTGTTGTTGAGGAAGCCATGTAGGATCTTGAGGAAGAGATGCTTAAGGAGTACTTGTCTCTTTTTGCTTAAGATTTTGGGGGCAAAATCCTTGTTAGGGGTTTATGGCTTGTAAGACCATGACATGTGTTTTGGATTAACTCTATTTTCTTTAACTAGATGAGGTACTTAGAACCTTTCTCTAATCTTTGGGGTGATCTTAGATCTTGTGGAGATCTTAAGTCTCCAGTTTGAGCTTGTTTGGATGTTATTTGGGTGTTGTGTGCTTGTTTTGGGGCAATTTGCAACTTACCCATTTTTTGGGGTATTCTTGTAAATTGCCACCTCTAGCATCTTACTTCTCTCTCTTGGCTTCATTAGAGAGAGAGTGGTGCTTTGGGGAACCTTGTTTGACCCTTGGTTGAGTGGTGTCACCCTTAGTGGTGACTAGGGTTTCTAGGGTTGGTGTTCCTTGACCTTATGAACCTTGTTGGTTTTTCTTGACCTAGGTCACGACCTAGGGCTTATTGGGAGGGTGTTGCAGTAGAGAAACCTCCCCTAGGTGTGGTGGTTGTGACCAAGGTGGTCTTGGGTCGATACAAAGGCTTTAGTGTGGAGTGTATTGACCTAGGGTGTGTGGTGATCTTTGTGTCGTGACCTAGTGGTGCTTGGTGGTGATGTCACGACCATGGGTGCTTCCCTTGGTGGGTTGCGACTGTGACATAGGTGTTAGGTGGCCTAGGTGGTCGAGATCCAAGCTAGAGTGTATCACCATCTCATTCATGTGGGATTTATGTGGTTGCATGTTAGTTTATTGGGTGGACTAGTGTCCCTTTGGAACCCTACCTTGTTGACACATCATCTCTTGCCCTACCTCTCTCCTCCTTTGCTATATAAACCCTCTTCTCTCCATCAAAGTGATCTTTTTCAGCCATCTTCTTCTCTCTCCCTTTCTTGGTGGTCCTTGGATCTTGGTGGAGCAACAAGAAGATGTTCTTGGTGCTTTGGAGGTCGTTCAACCTTGCATGTGGAGTTCGTTGTGATCTTTGGTCATCTTCAACCTTGGTGAGTGTTTATCTTATTAGAATGTGTGGCATTCAACCCAAAACCAATTGGCAATGGGTGAAGGGACCACACACCTTATAAGCTCGGGAATTTTCCCAGATCTCAAAGGTATGGGACTATTCTGACATCCCCCCTCAAGTGCAGCCGCTTTTGTGTGCTTGTACTTGTTATTTTAGGTAGGGTGTGGTCCTCACACTTGTCTCGTGGGTCCGATCTGATACCATATTAGAATGTGTGGCATTCAACCCAAAACTAATTAGCAATGGGTGAAGGGACCACACACCTTATAAGCCTAGGAATTTGCCCAGAGCTCAAAGGTATGGGACTATTCTGACATATCTTTCCTCTTTGGTGTTTTCCTTGGATCTTCCATCCCACCTTCTCCCCTTCATGCATGCAGGATATGTCAGAATAGTCTCATACCTCTAAGCTCTATGTAGATTCCTGGGCTTATAAGGTGTGTGGTCCCTTCACCCATTGCCAATAGGTTTTGGGTTGAATGCCACACATTCTAATATGGTATCAGAGCGGACCCACGAGACAAGTGTGAGGACCACACCCTACCTAAAATAACAAGTGCAAGCACAAAAAAGTGCCTACACTTGAGGGGAGATGTCAGAATAGTCCCATACCTCTTAGCTCTGGGCACATTCTTGGGCTTATAAGGTATGTGGCCCCTTCACCCATTGCCAAATGGTTTTGGGTTGAATGCCACACATGCTAATAAGATAAACACTCACTAAGGTTGAAGATGACCAAAGATCACCAAGAACTCCACATGCAAGGTTGAACCACCTCCAAAGCACCAAGAACATCTTCTTCTTGCTCCACCAAGCTCCAAGGATGACAAAGAAAGGGAAGGACAAGAAGATGGCTGAAAAAGATCACTTACATGGAGAGAAGAGGGTTTATATAGCAAAGGAGGAGAGAGATGGGGCAAGAGATGAGGTGTCAACAAGGTAGGGTTCCAAAGGGACACTTGTCCACCTAGGAAACTAACATGCAACCACATAAATCCCACATGAATGAGATGGTGATACAGTTTAGGTTGGATCATGACCACCTAGACCACCCAACACCTATGTCGTGGTCGCGACCCACCATGGGATCCACCCATGGTCGCAAAATCACCACCAAGCACCACTAGGTTGCGACACAAAGATCACCCCACACCCTAGGTCGAGACACTCAACACCAAAGCCTTTTTCTCGAGCCAAGACCACCTTGGTCATGACCACCACACCTAGGGGAGGTTTCTCAATTGCAACACCCTCCCAACAAGCCCTAGGTCATGACCTAAGTCGAGAAAAACCAACAAGGTTCACAAGCTCAAGGCACACCAACCCTAGAAACCCTAGTCACCACTAAGGGTGACACCACTCAACCAAGGGTCAAACAAGGCACCCAAAAGAACCACACTCTATATCATGAAGCCAAGAGAGATATGGAAGACACTAGAGGTGGAAATTTTCAAGAATACCCCCATAAATGGGTAAGTTGCAAATTTCCCCAAAATAAGCACACAAAGCACAAACAACATCCAAACAAGCTCAAACTGGAGACTTAAGCTCCTCCACAAGTTCTAAGATCATACGCAAGGACTAGAGCAAGGTTCTAAGCACATCATCCAACCAAAGCAAATAGGGTTAGCCCAAAACATAGGTCGGGGATCTTACAATCTCATTCCACTATGATATGTTTCCAACATGCTGACACTTGTTACAAGTCTTGACATAGGCATGTGTTACCTAAAATAGAGTAGGACAATAAAACTCATATTACAGAATCTTTGCAGCCACTTATCTCCACATAAATGCCCAATGATAAGGTGAAGAGTGGCATTCATCAAGGATTTATGGCGCTTCTTCTTCCAGAATACATCAGCGGTATAGATTGTCAACACACCTTTTAAACAAAAGTGGGTCATCCCAATAATATTTTTTTAGGTCAGAAAACAACTTCTTCTTTTCTATGTATATGATTTATGGTGGAAATTTTTGAAAAGCAAGGTAATTGCATATATCGGTAAACCATAATACCTTGGTTCGATGGTTCTTTCCATCAATATAGCTTCATCAGGATAATTGTCTTTTATAGGTAGTGAGTCATTGTCAGATACACCAATTCATGACAAGTAGCATGATACTACATTCTTTGTCACTTTTTGTCGATAATCTCATGATGAAAATCTTGTAGTAGTAGTGCTCATCGTAAGAGCTTGGGCTTGGTGTCTTTCTTCTATGTTATATACTTGATAGTTTTGTGATCCATGTAAACTTTCACTTTTGACCCAATTAGTTAAGACATGAACTTGTCGAAAGTAAACACTATTTTCATATGGTGATGTAATTAACCTGGGCTTTGTTGAGCATTTCTCTTGCATAATAAATTACATGGTGCTTCTTTTCTTTCTTTTAACCAAGTATAACTCCAATGTCATAGTCACTTGTGTCATACATTACTTCAAAAGGAAGCTCCCAATCAAGAGCTTTGAGAATTGGGGTTGTTGTTAGAGTAAGTTTCAGAGTTTCAAAAGCTTTAAGACATTCATACATGAAATCAAACATGGCATCCTTGACGAGTAGGTTTGACATGGGTTTAGATATCTTAGAGAAGCCCTTAATGAATCTTTTGTAGTAGCATCTGTGGCCTATGAAAAAATCTCACCCCCATCAGGGATGTAAGGGGTGGGACTTAGAAAAGGCTTCCACCTTTCTTAAATCGACTTCAGTTCCATTCTGGGAGATTTTGTGGCCAAGTACTATACCTTCTTGGATCGTAAAATGGCATTTCTCCCAATTCAGAACTAATTTCTTAACTTTGCATTATTTCAACACTTGAGATAGGTTTCTCAAATAGTTTTCAAAGTCAGTGTCATACATGAAGAAATCGTCCATGGACACCTCCATGATGTCTCTAGAAAGTCTGCAAACATGTACCAAAACCATGCACCTTTGAGAGGTTGTTGGTGCATTGTAGAGGTCGAATGGCATTCCTTAAAAGGCATATGTTCCATAGATACAAGTGAAGGTAGTTTTCTCTTGGTCTTCTTGGTGAATGGGAACTTAGTAAAATCCTAAGTATACATCTAGGAAATAGAATTACAAATGGTTTACTAGGCGTTCTAGAACTTGGTTAATAAATGGCTAGAGGATATGGCCTTTCTTGGTTGTGACATTGATTTTTTCATAGTCTATGCACATCCTTCAACATGTTATTATTTGTGTTGCTACTTCATTGCCTTTTTCTCCCTTCACCACTATCATACGACCCTTTTTAGGCACTACATGTATGGGACTCACCCAGTGGTTTTTGCTTATTGGGTATATTATACCTACATCTTAGAGCTTTATAACCTATTTCTTGATTACCTCTCTCATTTTTTATTCAACTTTCTCTAAGGTTGGGATAGTGGTTTTGTATTTTCTTTAAGGTATATTTTGTCCATACATATGGTCAGGCTCATGCCTTTCATATCTTCTACAGAATACCCTATTGCTTTCCTTCTAAGATTGAATTCATTCAATAACTTTTCCTACTAGTCTTCTTTATAATAATAGGATTCCTTTCTTTAGTGTCAATAAATTCATACTTTAAGCCCTCGGGGAGATACTTTAGCTTCGTATTAGGTTTTGCACTTCTTTCTCTTCTAGAATTTTATCCAGAGAGGCATATTTCACTGTTTCAAAATCTACATCCTCCTCATCATTGCATTCATCATCGGGTTGATTTAAATAGTCAAGAATTATGACCACTTCTGGGTCTTCAGTATTTGGACTAGGATTATTTAGATCTCTCATAAGCCGGTCCACTATAGCATTTTTTCATGGACTTCCTGACATCACTTTTTGTAGCTATCCATGAAATAGACTAACTCAAAAAGAGATGATCCTCTTATGGAGTCTTGAACATGAAAATCAATATGATCATTCCTCACTCTTATAGTGATAATTCCATCTTAAACATCTATCAAGTCTCTCCTAGTGAAGAGGAATTATCTCCCAAATATCATTGGACATGTTGGGTCTTCCATTGTGTCTATCAAAACTATGTCATATGGTATGAAACATCATCCCACTTGGATAGGAACATCTTCTACAATCCCTATCAATCTCATAAAAGAATAGTCTCTGACTGAGTTTGCATCCCTATCTTGACCATGTTAGTAAGTCCTAGCCTCTGAGCTAGTGTAAGAGGCATAAGGAATGGGATAGTGAAAGCTCCTGGATCTTTTTGCTCGATAGGCTTTGCTTGGACAAAAGCACTACAAATTTTGGCCAATTTGATAGTTCCAACATGATCTCATCATCTTCTTTCATAATCAGGTCTTTGAGGAACTTCACGTATGTAGGAATTTATTTAATGGCATCTAGGAAGGGTACATCAAGGTGCAATTTCTTAAAAACTTATAAGAACTTTTTGTGTCTCTTTTTAAATGAGCCTTGATTAGTTTATATGGGAAAGGAATCCTTGGTGAATAAGGATCCCTACCTTCTAGAACCTATTTAGCTGATTCTGGTTTCTTCCCCTCTACCAGATTATTTCCCTTACCTTTTTCCTTTTCCTTAACTTTCTTGGTAACAATCTCAATGTTCTTCTTCTATTAGGACAGTTTCATGTTGGGACTCAATAATAGAAGTGTTCTTTTGAATAGTCTTTCCTATCAGCTCTTCCAAGAACTTTCCAAATCTAAGAGTGGTCATTTTTGTAGTTTCAATATTTATAGGTATCCGCCCTTGTGGGTTCTTTATCAGTTTCGATAGTTGTACTAGTTGTTGATCAATTTGTTTGGAAAGGACTTGCATGTTAGCCATCTAAGAGGTCAATCCCCCTAGATGGGTTTGCATTGTGCTCAATAGTCTAGTGTTGTTGATGGCTCTTTTGCCTAATTTTCTGATTCACATATGCTTTCCTTTTTACAAATTCAAACAATTTAGAAACTAGATCCTGTTGGTTAGCATTTTTGGTCTGGCCTTAACCTTGACTTGGCCCGCTTGAGTTCCTATTTTGGTTTTAGACTTTCCTTAGTAATTTTTCTTGTTCTATAGACAGGTTTTGTTACATGTGAACATGGGTGGTCTGTCTCCTCTTCCAAAACATGGCAGTCTTTTACATGGGACATTCAGTTGGTGATCATTTTCAGCAACGTCCTTATTTTCATAGGAGAAACAAGGGTGATTCGACTTTTTGAAGTTATCATAAGAAACATTCTCAATATCATTTTTTCAATCATCATCTTCTGGTTGGGTGTAGATGAAATTATCCACCCCATGACCTCCTTCTCCACATGAACACATTTCATCACCTTTTCTACTTTGTTCTTTCCCCTACTTCCAAAATCACTCGAATGTTTCACATCTAACATGATCTTTGAAATCTAGGAAGTTTTAGCTTTTAGAGCCGTAGACTCATCAGTTGTCCCTGCATACGGTACCTTCTTGGCTATTCCCCTATCATACTCCAAATCAGCTTGCAGAGCATCCATATTGTCGATTATCTTCATGGTTTTCTTTGGGTTCTTACTTTGGAAATCACTTCTTACAATAGCTTTTAGTGAGTCCCTTTCAATAGAGGTAAGCTTATTGTAGAAGGTTGTAACTAGAAATCCTTTGTCATAGTTGTGGTGAGCGCAGTCCCTCTAGTATTCTTAGAATCTTTCCCATGCTTCATATAAGTTCTCATCGGGCTTCTATACAAAGCTAGCGATCTTGTTTTTATTTCTAGGAGTCTTCTCTACCGAATAGAACTTTGTGAAAAAAGCGTCAGCCAGAGGTTCCCATCCATTGATGCTTTTTTAGGCAGGCCAACGTAAAATAAAAGATCTTAATCCTTTAGAGAAAAGTTGAATCCTTTGTAGCAGATTACTTCCTGCGATACCAAATTCATCTTGATGGTGTCACAACTATTCTTAAAGGCATCCCATTGACGATAAGGGTTTTCTTCTAAGGAGTTTCCCCCAAAAGTCTTGTTTTGGATCATATTGATGATTATTGATTTCAACTCAAAGTTTGGATCACTGAGTCTAGGAATGATGATTGGGCATATGTATTCATTAGCCTAGGTGGCAACTAACTCCTGAAGAGAAGGGCATCCATCACCCTCTGTCACAGAACCGTTCTTACCCCAATCCCAATCCCACTTCCTACACAGTAGAAAAAGGATTGAAGTACCCGTCCCTGAGTACCCCGATAGGATCTAACACGCTGGCATATACAATAAGAAATAATAACTTGAAAATTGGATATTTAAAGAATAAACTAACCCAATATGGAGATTTTTCCAATATATCCTTGTCATCAGAGTATATGTGTGCGGAAGTGATATAGTCAAGGTTTTAATGTTTTGCCTAAAATTAAGAAAATGAAGACACAAAGTCAATGCAATTGCACGGTACGTTATATATAAACAAGTAAAATTATTTATAACAAAATTAGTGTACTTGGTAGGACTTATATTTCAAAAGTATAATGAGCAATTTGTAAAACTAACATTTATTCAACAAGATGTTTAATTCAAAACAATTCACTTTTTATTATGAGTTCCCATTATGTTGTAATCAATAAGCATGCTTATATATTTTGTGTGACTCTATTACCCCAACACGATGGGGAGGTCACCAGGCTCCTTCTCACCATAGGAGATAGGAGGTCAATGTACAATTCCACCCCTGAATGAGGGGTTGCTTGCACTCAATATCAACATTATCAACATCATCATTATCAATATACGAGTAGTCATAATGCGCATGTCATTAATGTTATCCAGTTTGTCTCAAAATAAAATATAAGAAATATGGAATCCTTAATCAATAGGTAATAATAGCTCAACCAAGTATATAGCCAAATACACAATCAAGAGATACATAAAAAGTATCTGCATTACAACCAAAGAGAAGGTATGATAGTGTACCTATCACTGAGGATTTCGAGTATAATCAATACCCGAATCAATAGGTCAACCCTTCGAGTCAGATCCTAAATCATCAAAATTCGATAAAGGGTCAAGATCATGACTTTTAGAATATCATGTTTGAATATTTGAGATTAGGGTTACACTTTTCCTATGTCAACCTTAGGGTTAGGCCACTCACTTATAATCAACCATTATTTCAGTATGTCCAACATTATTCAAGTGTCCAATATTTTTTAGTGTGAATGACTTACCTAGGTTTTCTAGGATCATATGTGTTAACCATAACTTATGATTGATATTCAAGTCATAATCAAGTCTTTAGATCATCATCATGTTCTAACATCATTTGTATTCAAGATTGAATCAAGTAAATAGATCTAGATCATTAATGATTCATTTTCAAGAGTAGATGATTGAACTAGATTAGGTCTAGGTTATAAGATAACCATCAGAGTCCAAATCTAGGGTTTTCAAAGATTAAATATTGAGCCATTAGATAAACTAAATAATTACGAGATCAAATATAAGTATATCAATGAAAAAAATTGTAATGTGGTCTCAAAAGTATTTTTAAATGATTCATTGGAATTTTCTAATCAAAATGGACTACTTATGTGTAATTTATAGATATAAGATGCATTTTCTATGATTTAACCAAGATCTGGCTATTTAAATGAATTTCCAAGCATAGAGGGAGTATTTATTTGCAAATAACCAAGGCCATTAGATGTGAAAGCAATGGCCCGGATCTAGCCACATAGTCCTTGAAACTTGCTAGTTCACAGGGCTGGTCCAAGCTCGATTCACGGGTTCAATTAGTCGAGTCTTTCTTGATTTACTGGTTCAACATTGGTTCGTCAGACCGGCTAGTTCTCCACAGGTTCGGACGCTCTTTCTATCGTGCCCTTTCCCTCTTTTGCGCAGGCTCCCGCAAGAGCTAGGAAACTCAGTGGAACAACCTCACCAGCGTTAGGGAATAAGGCAGGGGAGGAGCAGGTGGAGGCAGCGAAGCTGCCGTTCAAGTCCGTCGGGGGATCGCGAGGTGGATGGCGTAGGCGGATAGAGGTGAGAGGGCGAGGAGCAAGAATGCCCAAAATGGGTTGCTCAATGGCACTGCACCAATAGCAAGGAGGATGGGGAGAAAATCGGGGTGCTCGAGGCCGATGGAGTGAGCAAGGGAGGGTCTCGTAGCTTGGTGTGAGGATTACGAGCAAGAGGGACCCTTTATATAGTGTTGGGGCTAGGGTTTTAGGGACAAATCAAGATTTGAAAATGACCATGGCCGCCAGAGTGAGAGGGGAGAGAAAAGTGCTCGTATTAGTGGCTGGAGAGAGAAACAAAGGTGGTCAAAGCTTGGCTCATTGAGTTTGAATTCACGAGATGAGCATTCCCTCTTGAATAGAAATTCAAACCGAGGTCAAGAATAGTGGGTTCCTCGTTTTGGTCATATTAACACCTCCCCGTAATCAGTGGGAGGTTGAAAATGACACGACAGCTGTCAAATTCATCCTGGATCCACAACATGTCGATCCAAGGGCCAAAACGCACCCCTGATGCCTTGCCCTAGATTGCTGAGGTGGAAAAGTCAATAAAAAGGCAGATAGAATGGATTTTAAGGCATTAACTTCAAGAATTCATATAAAATCATAGGAATGTCCAATTTGAGTGAAATTTGGATCATTGCTTCACAAAAATTTGGAGAATATATATAGAAAGTTTGAAGACAATATGATGAAGTTTGATGGATCAATTTTCTTCTTTGGATAAGGTGATGAATAAATCAAACTTGTGATGTTATAATGTGTATAAAGTCCACATTGATCACCATATTTCGATTTTGAGTATCAATATTGATTATGAAGCCAAGAAAAATGATTTGGGACTATGAGTGAGTATAATGAGGTCAAAAGAGTAATTACTTTATTCTTATGCTAAAATCCACTTTGTCACATCATTCCCTCCTTAAAAAGGAATTTTGTCCTCAAAATTCAAAAACATCCTCAACATCAGGATTATTCAAAAATCAGATCATATCCTCAAATATTGGAGTATCCTCAACTTAAATAATCAAAATCATGTCCTCAAAGTTCAAGTAGTCCAATAATCATAATTGGGATTCCATGTTCCATATCATAACCAACTGGGTATCAATATCATTTATCATCAAGCAAATGAGTATCAAGGTCAATGCATATATTGTTCAAAGTTGTCATATGAGTCACAAATATGGAGATCATCCTATTAATCACAAATTTAAAGAGATCATATTTTAGGTCAGAAAAATAGAGTTCTTGAATCGAGTGTATAAGGGGACTTTCAATCCCAAAATCTCAGGGTCCTAGCTTCTACATTGGCCTAGGTGGGGTTATACATCCATGATTTGAGATTTCATATTTCAACATTTTGAGACAACATCATACTTTCAATATCATTATTTTGATATCAAAATCAATGGGAGGTCCCACCCTAGTCCTAATGAGAGATAAACCCTAAGTCATAAATTGAGAGGGTCAAAATAGTCATCATTTCAAAATTTCAAGATTTGCGATTATGAGAGTCACTATTTATATATTGAGTGTGTTCTCAAGATTCTTATCATGTTACAAGATTTTGTACATCAATATTAAGAGTTGAAGTCTAGACATCACGATCATATGTATAAATATTCCAAAGCTAGGGTTTTTATTCCTATTTAGACCTTAGGGGAGATCACTCATCTATATTCAATTTCGAGCAACAATGTTCAAGTAATATTTGATCAAAATATCAAGATTTCATTATCATTGTATCCAAGGTTGATGATTGATCTAGACCTAGGTCTATTTAGGAAGTCAAATACAAGCTATAGTCAACATTGTCATATACCAAGGTCATTATCAAATCAATATTCAAAATCGAGTATCAACCATGGGTTTAACCTATTAGGATTAGGCCAACCAATCCAAATAGGGTGAAAGGAATACCTTTCCAAACTCTAAATAATCAAGATGATGAAAACTTAGAGGTATTCATAATAGGGATGTGACCAAGGTTAGTGGACTCATGAATCAACTACTACCTTAATCTAGCACATTACCTACATCAATAATTATCCATTCATCTTATTCAAATAGGGAGAGTATCAATGATTAAATCATATTCCATAAGGTCATAAGATCAAAATTCAAGATAATAATAGGGCAATAATGTCAATATTTTACAAAGTCAAGTTAATATTTGCATCCCTTTCCTTTCATGATCAAGGTAGTGATATAATTTAGAAATCAAGGATTTGAATGTGGCATTCGAGGAATTAGAGCATAATAGTACAAAATCTAGGACCATAATCATCATATAAAAATCGCGATTGCAAACGGCATCAATAGTCAATAGGAAAACTGCTTTTACATCATAGTCTTACATCATGATTTTGTGAGTCATTAAGATTAATAATTTGATGTCATAATCATGATGTGTGTCAAAAATAGGGTAAGAGTTTGTTTATCTAGGTTTGAGGTTTAGTCAACAATAGGGCAACATGGATTTAATCAATAGGGACCTTATCAACAATAAGGTATAAATCCTTCTTATTTCACCGTATCAAGATTTACATCCAACATAGAAAATATGTAGTCAGGTTTTGGTTAAATCGAGTCTACATTATATGAAAGGTCAAGTATAATTATTTGATTTCAAGATTCATTAATCAAAATCGAGTTTCAAATTAAGGTCAGATCATGATATCAACTTTCAAAACTTTCTATTGATATTCATTTTTCCCATATAAGCTACCCATAATCGAAAAATCATGTGGTGAAAGGTAATGAGAAAGACCACATGAGGAGATGAGAAGACTACCTAATCGTCATCTACATGGGTGGCTTAGGATAGTCCTTAAAGAAGAGATGAGATGCTAGAAGACTCTCTAGGGTTTCACAAGAGAACCTTTAGGTCTAGTTCTAGATCAATTAAGGTTAGCTAGAGCGGGGGATCTCAGCCACCGAGAAGACGAATAGGAGAAATTATGCCAGGACCCCGAGCATACACACCTCAATTTTCACCATTATGGACTTTAAGGTTTCTTGGGTGTAAGAGACTTGAGAAATCATTCACTTAAAGTATATGGGAGTGTGTAAGCTCTGATACCAACAGTCACGGAACCGTTCTTACCCCAATCTCAATCCCACTGCCCAGACAGTAGAACAAGGATTAAAGTGTTCGTCCCTGAGTGGCCTGAGATCTAACACACTGGCATATACAATAAGAAATAGTAACTTGAAAATTGGATATTTAAAGAATAAACTAACCCAATATGGATATTTTTCCAATATATCCTTGTCATCAGAGTATATGTGTGCGGAAGCGATATAATCAAGGTTTCAATGTTTTGCCTAAAATTAAGAAAATCAAGACACAAAGTCAATTCAATTACACGATACTCTATATAAAAATAAGTAAAATGGCTTATAACAAAATTAGTGTACTTGGTAGGACTTATATTTCAAAAGTATAATGAGCAATTTTCAAAACCAACATTTATTCGACAAGATGTTTATTTCAAAATAATTCACTTTTTATTACAAGTTCTCATTATGTTGTAATCAATAAGCATGCTTATATATTTTGTGTGACTCTATTGCCCCAAAGCGATGGGGAGGTCACCAGGCTCCTTCTCACCATAGGAGATAGGAGGTCAGTGTACAAGCCCACATATGAATGAGGGATTGCTTGCACTGAATATCAACATTATCAACATCATCATCATCATTATCAATATACGGGCAGTCATAATGGGCATGTCATTTATGTTTTCCAATTCGTCTCAAAATATAATATAAGAAATGCAGAATACTTAATCAATAGGGTACACTAGTTCAACCAAGTATATAGCCAAGTACACAATCAAGAGGTAAATAAAAAGTATCTTCATTACAACCAAAGAGAAGGTATAATAGCGTACCTTTCACTGGGGATTTTGAGTATAATCAATATCCAAATCAATAGCTCAACCCTTCAAGTCAGATCCTAATTCATCAATATTTGATCAAAGGTCAAGATCATGACTTTTAGAATATTAGGTTTGAATATTTGAGATTAGGGTTATACTTTTCCTATGTCAACCTTAGGGTTAGCTCACTCACTTCTAATCAACCAATATTTTAGTATGTCCAACATTATTCAAGTGTCTAGTATTTTCTAGTGTGAATGACTTACCTAGGTTTTCTAGGATCATATGTGTTAACCCTAACTTATGATCAATATTCAAGTCATAATCAAGTCTTTATATCATCATCATGTTCTAACATCATTTGTATTCAAGATTGAATCAAGTAAATAGATCTAGATCATTAATGATTCATATTCAAGGGTAGATGATTGAACTATATTAGGTCTAGGTTACAAGATAACCATCAGAGTCCAAATCTAGGGTTTCCAAAGATTAAAAATTATTATTGAGCCATTAGATAAACTAAAGAAGTACGATATCAAATATAGGTATATAAGTGAAAAGCATTTGGAATATGGTCTCAAACGTATTTTTTAATGATCCATTGGAATTTTCTGATCAAACTGGACTACTTATTCGTAATTTTTGGATCTAGAATGCATTTTCTATGATTTAACCAAGATCTGGCTATTTAAATGAATTTCCAAGCATAGAGGGGATATAATACCTAATTTGTGAAAACGAGGGCCGTTGGATGTGCAAGAAAAGGCTCAGATCTAGACACATAGTCCTTAAAACTTGCTAGTTCACAGGGCCGGTCCAAGCTCGATTCAAGGGTTCAATTAGTCAGGTCTTTCTTGATTTTCTGGTTCAACATTGGTTTGTCGGACCGGCGCGTTCTCCGCTGGTTCGACCGGTCTTTCTGCCGTGTCCTTTCCCTCTCTTGCGTAGGCTCCCGCAAGAGCTAGAAAATACGGCGGAGCAGCCTCACCGGTATTCGGGAGTAAGGCAGGGGAGGAGCAGGTGGAGACAGAGAAGCTGTTGTTCAAGTCCGTTGGGGGCTCGCGAGGTGGATGCCGAAGGTGGATAGAGGTGAGAGGGCGAGGAGCAAGAATTCCCGAAATGGGTTGCTCGGCGGCGCTGCACCTGTAGCAAGGAGGTCGGGGAGAAAATCGGGGTGCTCGAGGGTGATGGAGTGAGCAAGGGAGGGTCTCGTAGCTTGGTGTGAGGATTACGAGCAAGATGGACCCTTTATATAGTGTTGGGGGTAGGATTTTAGGGACAAATCAAGATTTGAAAATGGCCATGGCTGTCGGAGTGAGAGAGGAGAGAAAAGAGCTCATGTTGGAGGTTGGAGAGAGCAATAAAGGTAGTCAAAGCTGAGCTCGTTGAGTTTGAATTCACGAGACGAGCATTCCTTATCGAATAGAAATTCAAACTGGGGTCAAGAATGGCGGGTTCCTCGTTTTGGTCATATTAACACCTCCCCGCAATCAGCAGGAGGTTGAAGATGACACGACAGTCGTCAGATTCAGCTTGGATCCACAATAGGCTGATCCAAGGGCCAAAATGCACCCCTAATGCCTCGCCCTAGATAGCTGAGGTGGAAAAGTCAATAAAAAGGCAGATAGAAGGGATTTTAAGGCATTAACTTCAAGAATTCATAGAAAATCATAGGAATGTCCAATTTGAGTGATATTTGGAACATTGCTTCAAAAATATGTTTAGAATATATATAGAAAGTTTGAAGACAATATGATGATGTTTGATGGATCAATTTTCTTCTTTGGACAAGGTGATCAATAAATCAAACTTGTGATGTTATAATGTGTATAAAGTCCACATTGATCACCATATTTTGATTTTGAGTAACAATATTAATTATGAAGCCAAGAAAAATGATTTGGGACCATGTGTGAGTATAGTGAGGTCAAAAGAGTAATTACTTTATTCTTATGCTAAAATCCACTTTGTCACATCCTTCCCTCCTGAAAAAGGAATTTTGTCCCCAAAATTCAAAAACATCCTCAAAATCCGGACTATTCAAAAACCAGATCATATCCTCAAATATTGGAGTATCCTCAACTTAAATAATCAAAATCACGTCCTCAATGTTCAAGTAGTCCAATAATCATAATTGGGATTCCATGTTCCATATCATAACCAACTGGGTATCAATATCATTTATCATCGAGCAATTGAGTATCAAGGTCAATGCATATATTGTTCAAAGTCGTCATATGAGGTACAAATATGGAGAGAATCCTATTGATAACAAATTTAAAGAGATCACATTTTAGGTCATACAAATAGAGTTCTTGAATCGAGTGTATAAGGTGACTTTCAATCCCAAAATACCAGGGTCCTAGCTTCTACATTGGCCTAGGTGGGGTTATACATCCATGATTTGATAATTTCATATTTCAACATTTTGAGACAACATCATACTTTCAATTTCATTATTTAGAGCTCAAAATCATTGGGAGGTCCCACCCTAGTCCTAATGAGAACTAAACCCTAAGTCATAAATCGAGAGGGTCAAAATAGTCATCATTTCAAAATTTCAAGATTTGGGATTATGAGAGTCACTATTTATATATCGAGTGTGTTATCAAGATTCATATCATGTTTCAAGATTTTGTACATCAATATCAACAGTTGAAGTCTAGACATCAAGATCATATGTATAAATATTCCAAAGCTAGGGTATTTATTCCTATTTAGACGTCAGGAGAGATCATTCATCTATATTCAATTTTGAGCAACAATATTGAAGTAATATTCGAGCAACATATCAAGATTTCATTATCATTGTATCCAAGGTTGATGAATGATCTAGACCTAGGTCTATTTAGGAAGTCAAATACAAGCTATAGTCAACATTGTCATATATCAAGGTCATCATCAAATCAATATTCAAAATCGAGTATCAACCATGGGTTTAACCTATTAGGATTAGGTCAACCAATCCAAATAGGGTGAAAGGAATACCTTTCCAAACTCTAAATAATCAATATGATGAAAACTTAGAGGTATTCATAATAGGGATGTGACCTAGGTTAGTGGACTCATGAATCAACTACTACCTTAATCTAGCACATTACCTACATTAATCATTATCCATTGATCTTATTTAAATAGGGAGGGTATCAATGATTAAATCATATTCCATAAGGTCACGAGATCAAAATTCAAGATCATAATAGGGCAATAATGTCAAGATTTTACAAAGTCAAGTTAATATTTGCATTCTTTTCCTTTCATGATCAAGGTAGTGATATAATTTGGAAATCAAGGATTTGAATTTGGCATTCGAGGAATTAGAGCATAATAGTGCAAAATCTAGGTCCATAATCATCATATCAAAATAGAGATTGCAAAAGGAATCAATAGTCAAGAGGAAAACTGCTTTTTACATCATAGTCTTACATCATGATTTTGTGAGTCATTAAGATTAATAATTTGATGTCATAATCACGATGTGTATCAAAAATAGGGTAAGAGTTTGTTTATCTAGGTTTGAGGTTTAGTCAACAATAGGGCAACATGGATTTAATCAATAGTGACCTTATCACCAATAACATATAAATCCTTCTTATTTCACCAAATCAAGATTTACATCAAACATAGAAAACATGTAGTCAGGTTTTGGTTAAATCGAGTCTGCATTATATGAAAGGTCAAGTATGATTATTTGATTTCAAGATTCATTAATCAAAATTGAGTTTCAAATTAAGGTCAGATCATGATATCAACTTTTAAAATTTTCTATTGATATTCATTTTTCCCATATAAGCTACCCATAATCGAGAAATCATGTGGTGAAAGGTAATGAGAAAGACCACATGAGGAGATGAGAAGACTACCTAATCGTCATCTACATGGGTGGCTTAGGATAGTCCTTAAAAAAGAGATGAGATGCTAGAAGACTCTCTAGGGTTTCATAAGAGAACCTTTAGGTCCATTTCTGGATCAATTAAGGTCAGCTAGAGCGGGGGATCTCAGCCACCGTGAAGACGGATAGGAGAAATTATGCCAGGACCCCGAGCATACACACCTCAATTTTCACCATTATGGACTTTAGGGTTTGTTGGGTGTAAGAGACTTGAGAAATCATTCACTTAAAGTATATGGGAGTGTGTAAGCTCTGATACCAACAGTCACGGAACCATTCTTACCCCAATCTCAATCCCACTGCCCAGACAGTAGAAAAAGGATTGAAGCACCCATCCCTGAGTGGCCCAGTAGGATCTAACACACTGCATATACAATAATAAATAATAACTCGAAAACTGGATATTTAAAAAATAAACTAACCCAATATGGATATTTTTCCAATATAACCTTATCATCAGAGTATATGTGTGCGGAAGCGATATAGTCAAGGTTTCAATGTTTTGCCTAAAATTAAGAAAATCAAGGCACAAAGTTAATGCAATTGCACGATACACTATATAAAAATAAGTAAAATGGTTTATAACAAAATTAGTGTACTTGGTAGGACTTATATTTCAAAAGTATAATGAGAAATTTTCAAAACCAACATTTATTCGATAAGATGTTTATTTCAAAATAATTCACTATTTATTATGAGTTCCCATTATGCTGTAATCAATAAGCATGCTTATATATTTTGTGTGACTCTATTACCCCAACGCGATGGGGAGGTCACTAGGCTCCTTCTCACCATAGGGGATATGCGGTCAATGTACAAGTCCACCTCTGAATGAGGGGTTGCTTGCACTCAATATCAACATTATCAACATCATCATCAGCATTATCAATATACGGGCAGTCATAATGGGCATGTCATTTATGTTTTCCAATTTGTCTCAAAATATAATATAAGAAATATGGAATCCTTAATCAATAGGGAACAGTAGATCAACCAAGTATATATCCAAGTACACAATCAAGAGATACATAAAAAGTATCTTCATTACAACCAAAGAGAAGGTATAATAGCGTACCTTTCACTGAGGATTTCGAGTATAATCAATATCCAAATCAGAAGGTCAACCCTTCGAGTCAGATCCTAAATCATCAAGATTGGATCAAGGGTCAAGATCATGACTTTTAGAATATCATGTTTGAATATTTGAGATTAGGGTTACACTTTTCCTATGTCAACCTAATTTTTAGCTCACTCACTTATAATCAACCAATAGTTCAGTATGTCCAACATTATTCAACTCTCCAGTATTTTCGAGTGTGAATGACTTACCTAGGTTTTCTAGGATCATATGTGTAAACCCTAACTTATGATCAATATTCAAGGCATAATCAAGTCTTTAGAGCATCATCATGTTCTAAAATCATTTGTATTCAAGATTGAATCAAGTAAATAGATCTAGATCACTAATGATTCATTTTCAAGAGTAGATGATTCAACTAGATTAGATCTAGGTTACAAGATAACCATCAGAGTCCAAATATAGGGTTTCCAAAGATTAAACATTATTATTAAGCCATTAGATAAACTAAATAAGAAAGAGATCAAATATAGGTATATCAGTGAAAAACATTCGAAATATGGTCTGAAAAGTAATTTTAAACGATCCATTAGATTTTTCTGATCAAAATGGACTACTTATTCATAATTTTTGGTGTTGGATAAATTGGACATTATTATAATCCCTTTGTTTCGATGATGACAAACATTTCATTCTTGTGGATCTAACGTGCTACTTGAGTGTTGCAGGAATTAGGTGGATGACAAACAACTTGGAAGATCTATATGCTAAAATTGCTTTAAGTCATGAATGTAATCAAATGTAAATACTTGTACAAGTATATAATGTACAAGTACTTAGACATCATGTAAATCAAGCATTAGATCTTCTCTAGCCAATCACAACACTTAGATAGGTCATCCCCTACAACAGTGTCACAACTACACACTCATACACACACTTAGTACTTGGCTTAAAACATTGAAACAGGGTTAATCTCGGTCGACAAAATTCTCGACTGAGATACTCTCGGTCGACAAACTCTTCGACCAAGAATGACCCAGGTAGCCGTTAAACACAACAGACAAGGTAGTTGGGAGTTGGATTAGAACGTTATATACACTTGCTCCAGACAGTCCCTCGGTCGACAATTCCTCGACCGAGAAGGACTTTCGGTCGACAATTCTTCGACCAAGATGAGTTCTGTCTGCACTTTTCAGAGTTAATTAACTAGTCATTGTTAAAGCAACTAATGGTTACCTAACGACTAGTTAAGCACTAAGAACCCCCTAGAAAGTGTCTAGAACGTCCTTAAGCATCCATAGGCCATTCCTATAAATAGGACAAGCCATTGGACACCCAAGGTACACTTGTGCAACACTTGAGCATAATACTTGCAATTGGCTATTCATTCTAGTGAGCAATTGAGCAACTCCAAAATTTGCTATACATTTCCATTGCTCCAAATTCTTGTCCTATAGGCTAGCATCTCCTACCCACTGCACTTACACTTCCATATACATTGGTTAGGAGATCAAAACGCTTGATATAGGAAATCAAGCCTTGTGCTACAATGATATTGTAATTTCTATTTTTCCTTCTTATTCCTTTATATTGTTTGTACTCTCCTTGCTACTCCTAGGGTTGGAGGTTGCGGATTGGAGAGGGTTTGACTTCTCAGGTGGAGAAGGTGTACTTTGGACTACTTCAAGAAGGTTGTCTCAATGGGAAGCTACATCAAGAGGAAGGCTACTTCAAGGGGGAGCTTGAGGTTACTTTAAGCAAGACTGCTTCGAGGTTGGTGAGACTACTTCTAGGTGAAGGTTGTCTGAAGGGTTTGGTGAAAGTATTGTAATTTTATGTAACATCCTTGTGAGGTAATAAAATTAAATGCTTTCAAAATCCCAGTTGGGTAAGCAACCGGGTAGTGGATTGACTGCCTTAGTATTTGCTAAGGTTGGAACCACTCTAAATCCTTGTCCCCTTGTCCAATCTTTTTGTGGTTGCTTGCTTTGAGTTGAATTAATTATTAAAATATCATAAAACCCTATTCACCCCCCCCCTCTAGTGTTTTTTGAATTGGTATCAGATCAGTATTCAAGGATCTCTAATCAAGTCTTGAAGAATGAAGGGTGGTGGTGTCTACAACCGCAAGCAAAGGAAAAGCATGGACCAATCGTCAATAAGTTTCAATTGGTGCTTAGGAACAAGGCACACTACACCTAGTTGTCCATGGAGGTCAAAGAAGGAAGATGTGCATAAATAATGCCTTCTTGCTACAATAAGTGAAGAAGAAGAAGAAGAGGTAAGCCTTTTTTATTTACCTAAAGAAGAGCTAATTGCTAGTCTTGAAAAGACACATAATAAGTATATTGAGTGCAAGAAGAAATTAAAGAAATCTAATAAAGCAAATGATGAGTTACATGCTAAACTTCTTACTCTCACATCTGAAAATGAAGATCTCAAAAAGGTTATTGAAGATCATGATATTAAGCTAAAATCTGTAGAAGAAAATTGCAATCTTCTTTCCCTAGAAAAGTTAAACTTGCAAACTCAAGTAAATGATCTTCAAAAACAACCTATTTTGTGTACACATCTAGATTATGATATTATTGTGAAAGAAAGAGATTCCTTGTTATCTAATCTAGATCAAGCAAAGTTAGACAACAATAAGAGAATGGATGAGATTGTTAAGCTGCAACAAAAAGTTAGTAGTTTGAGTAACAATGATACCCTTGATAAAAATTTAAATGATTCTTATCGTCAAATTGGAAGGAGAGGACTAGGTTATAATCCTAAAGGAAAATCTTACCAAAAACCTAGTTGGAGAAAGACACAAATGCTAGAAAATCAATCTATGTATGTACCTAGAGGCAAATATACATATGTACCCAAGAATAACCTAGAAAAAAATCATAGAAAAAGATATGAGGTTGATTCTATATGTTGCCATTATTGTTTGTGTCTCAGACATTATTCTTTCTCATGTCCTTACAAGAAAAAGGATGTTGAGTTAGTATGGGTTCCAAAACCCCCAAACTAAATGAACAAAATTAAGTTGAGATATGACCAAAGACTCTAGTTGTATATCTCTAAGTCTATCTCAACTTAACATAATGAGATAACAAATTGTTTCAAGTAATTAAATTTTCAAACTTGAAAATATACATCTGCAGAGACACGTCTTTGAAAATTTTCCTTGATTAGGGTCCTCAATGAAAAACCACTAGAGGGGGGTGAATAGGGTTTTATGGATATTTTAATAATAATTCAACCAAAGCAAGAAACCACAAAAATATTGGATAAGGGGACAAGGGATTTAGAGTGGTTCCAACCTTAGCAAATACTAAGGCAGTCAATCCACTACCAGGTTGCTTACCCAACTGTGATTTTGAAAGTATTTAATTTTATTACCTCGCAAAGATGTTACATAAAATTACAATACTTTCACCAAACCCTTCAGACAGCCTTCACCTAGAAGTAGTCTCACCAACCTCGAAGCAGCCTTCCTTGAAGTAACCTCAAGCTCCCCTTTAAGTAGCCTTCCTCTTGAAGTAGCTTCCCGTTGAGACAGCCTTCTTGAAGTAGTCCAAAGTCCACCTTCTCCACCGAGAAGACCCTTCTCCACCTGAGAAGTCAAACCCTCCCCAATCCGCAGCCTCCAACCCTAGGAGTAGCAAGGAGAGTACAAACAATATAAAGGAACAAGAAGGAAAAATAGAAATTACAATACCGTTGTAGCACAAGACTTGATTTCCTATATCAAGCGTTTTGATCTCCTAACCAATGTATATCGAAGTGTAATTGTGGTGGGTAGGAGATGCTAGCCTATAGGACACGAATTTGGAGCAATGGAAATGTATAGCCAATGTTGGAGTTGCTTAATTTCTCACTAGAATGAATAACCAATTGCAAGTATTATACTCAAGTGTTGCACAAGTGTATTTTGGGTGTCCTATGGCTTGTCCTATTTATGGGAATGGCCTATGAATGCTTAAGGATGTTCTAGACACTTTCTAGGGGGTTCTAAGTGCTCAACTAGTCGTTAGGTATCCATTAATTGCTTTAGCAACGGCTAGTTAATTAACTCTTAAAAGTGCAGTCAGAGTTCTTCTCGATCGACAAATTGTCGATCGAGAGTCCTTCTCGGTGGAGGATTTTTCGACTGAGGGACGTCCTGGAGCAAGTGTTTACAACGTTCATTTCCAACTTCCAACCACTTTGTCTGTTGGGTCTAACGACTACTTGGGTCAATCTCGATCAAGGAATTTGTCGTCCGAGAGTGTCTCGGTCGAGGAGTTTGTCAACCGAGAATGACCCTGTTTCAATGTTTTGAACTAGATACTAAGTGTGTGTATGAGTGTGCAGTTGTGACACTATTTTAGGGAATGACCTATCTGAGTGATGTGATTGGCTAGGGAAGATCTAACGCTTGATTTACATGATATCTAAGTACTTGTACATTGTAAACTTGTACAAGTTTTTGCATTTGATTACAATCATGATTTAAAGCAATTTAAGCATATAGATCTTCCAAGTTGTTTTGTCATCCACCTAAGACTTGCAACATTCAAGTAGCACGTTAGATCCACAAGAATGAAATGGTTGTCATCATCAAAACAAAGGGATTATAATAATGTCCAATTTAGCCAACAATCTCCCCCTTTTTGAAGATGACAAACATTTCCAAAATATAAAATAAGGAAATATAAATCATATGAGTTTCATGCCTGATGTTTACCTTTTTGTAGACATTCTTGTTTTGTAAGTGTGTGCTGGCTGAGATATTATGAAACTCATTTTATTTTATGTTTTTGATTTTATATTATTTCTCCCCCTTTGTCATTTAAAAAATATATCCAAGAAAATCATTTTGTATGACTTTTATTTCTCTCCCTTAATTTTATACTATGCTCCCCCTAACTAAGATATTTAGTTTTAAAAATAGGGATTAATATAAATGTAAACCATTTATTGTCGAATTTAGCCACAATTTGTTTCTCAATCATTTGCAAAGGATTTTAAGCCTTGAAATGATATGAGATCCTTTTATATCTATGGCATATGTATTTTGATTTCTCATCCATTTTACACAGGATGTTAAGCCCTAAAAATGATATGAGATTCCCTTAAGCTCATAGTAGAGTACATGAAAAGTATCTCTAACCAAATGCACGGGATGTTAAGCCCAAACTTTTTTAGAAAATTCCATTAAGAACAAGATATATATCACATTCATGAAGTATGTAGATTCCTTTATTTTCATAATCAAGATTAAAAAATACTAAGGTTATAACAAGCTTCAAATGATGTTTACAAAGTTTTGTAAGCTTCTTAATCTTGTAATCAAGATAGTTTGTGTGAGCTCCCCCTTAATCTTATAGTCAGTATAATTTAAGGATTCTAAGGTCACAATATTAGATCATAATAAGTTGACCTTTTATGAGAGTTATGCACTAAAATTATGTTTTCAATATGATAAACACATTTTGAATCAAGATACTAAGATTAAGTGCAGTAAAATGATGTACAAATAAGCATTTTGTCAAGCTTATTTTAGGTCGACCTTGACTTCGACCACAACGCCCCTTAGTCAAACTTTATTTTGATGAAGAGGTATTTCCTATAGATTTACAGTTTAAACACTAATATGTGAAGTATAATGTCTGCAAGTAAATTGATTAAATGAATATCAATTTGAAGCACTTTGAGTGATACCTATTATGAAGACATTTTATCAATAACTTAATATGGGCATCACAGTGAAGTCTTTGTCCTTGATTTTCCTAGAATGTATGTTTTTCATTCATTATGAATGATGTCTCCTAAGCTTTATTATGGGTACATAAATATCAAATCCCATTTCTTCTTGTACCCTTATTTTCAGATTAATCATAAGATTCTTTAGAAACATATATCCTTGAAAGCAAGATTAATGTCTTAAAGTCAAGATTTTGCAAACAACTAGATAAAACATTAATATTCTTGTTCGAAGAGACACTATTTGGCTTGTCATAGCATCATCATTCATTTATTACAAGCCATGCATACAATAATCATTATCTATTATGTCAAGATGCATTTATGCCATAGAGTTTTAGTGTTATGCAAAATGGCATTTTCAATGATAGCATCATCTATATTTGTAATGTGTTGAATCACAATGATCATCCATTTATGGTTTGTATATATAGATCAAACATTATTTTAGACAAACCAAGTAAAAATGAAACACAATGATCATAGTATAATGATTTTGATAGAACAGTAGAAGCATATCCATGATACAGTGATCAAGATACAAGCATATAATTTCATGAAATACAATGATCATGATCATTTAAACTAAATTTCAATACACATGGTTCCTATTAGATAGACCAGGAAATACTTAGGATAAACCATGTGGATTATGATAAAACAGTAATTTCCTTGATTTAAAACAACATGGTTCATAATTTTCAGTTTTAAGCCAAACCATGTAGAGGATAAACCAAATTAATCTCATTCATGTTCATAAGTTTTCAATTTTAAGACAAACCATGTAAATGAACATGCTAAATAAAAAAATTTCAATCAATGAATAAGGTTTGTTCAAAATCAGTCTTCATATAACACTTTTGCAATATGTTTAAGGATTTCATATTCATAATGTTATACCTTAATTCATGATGAAAAAAGATCAATATGTCTTGTTTCAAAGATGGTCTCCAAGATTTATTTGTGATTTGCATATTAAATCAATCATTAATAACAAAATAATAGCAAACTAGATTAATTGAAAACAGGTTCAGCAGAACTTGATTCGGTCGAACTGTTTGTCGACCGAATTTATCTCGGTCGATGTTTTTTTCGATCGAGAATGTTGTTGTTTGTACAAGTTTTATTAGATTTGTTGCAAACTTGAAAACAGTATCCTATTCGGTCGACTATTTCTCGACCGACAATGTTCTCGGTCGAATAGTTTCTCGACCGAGATAGTTTCTGTACTGTTTCTTAGCAATTGTTTACAAGTAAATCATAGGTCATTTTCAATTCAATTATGCAATTTGAAAACTCAGTTTAGTTGAGATGAAACAAATGAATATCAAAGTAACATTTTGATCAAATCTCAACTAATCCTATTCAAATCTTTAGGTTTTAGGGACCCTAATTAAGACAAATTTTCAAAGATGTGTCTCTGCATATTTGTATATTTTCAAGTTAGAAATTTTAATTACTTGAATCAATTTGTTATCTCATTATGTTAAGTTGAGATAGACATAGTGATATACAACTTAGAATCTTTGGTCATATCTCAACTTAATTTTGTTCATTTAGTTTGGGGGTTTTGGAACCCATACTAACTCAACATCCTTTTTCTTGTAAGGACATGAGAAAGAATAATGTCTGAGACGCAAACAATAATAGCAACATATAGAATCAACCTCATATCTCTTTCTATGATTTTGTTCTAGGTTGTTCTTGGGTACATATGTATATTTGCTTCTAGGTACATACATAGATTGATTTTCTAGAACTTGTGTCTTTCTCCAACTAGGTTTTTGGTAAGATTTTCCTTTAGGCTTATAACCTAGTCCTCTCCTTCCAATTTGACGATAATAATCATTTAAATTTTTATCAAGGATATCATTGTTACTCAAGCTACTAACTTCTTGTTGTAGCTTAACAATCTCATCCATTCTCTTATTGATGTCTAACTTTTCTTGATCTAGATTAGATAACAAAGAATCTCTTTCTTTCACAATAATATCATAATCTAGATGTGTACACAAAATAGGCTGTTTTTGAAGATCATTTACTTGAGTTTGTAAGTTTAACTTTTCTAGGGAAAGAAGATTGCAATTTGCTTCTACAGATTTCAGATTAATATCATGATCTTCAATAACCTTTCTAAGATCTTCATTTTCAGATGTGAGAGCAACAAGTTTAGCACGTAACTCATCATTTTCCTTATTAGATTTCTTTAATTTCTTCTTGCACTCAATATACTTATTATGTGTCTCTTCAAGACTAGCATTTAACTCTTCTTTAGGTAAATAAAAAAGGCTTACCTTTTCTTCTTCTTCTTCACTTATTGTAGCAATAAGGCATTCTTTATGCACATCTTCCTTCTTTGACCTCCATGGACAGCTAGATGTAGTGTGCCTTGTTCCTAAGCACCAATTGCAACTTGTTGAAGATTGGTCCATGCTTTTCCTTTACTTGCGGTTGTAGACACCACCACCCTTCATTCTTCAAGACTCAATTAGAGCTCCTTGAAGCCTACTCTGATACCAATTGAAAAACCACTAGAGGGGGGTGAATAGGGTTTTATGGATATTTTAATAATAATTCAACCAAAGCAAGCAACCACAAAAATATTGGACAAGGCGAGAAGGATTTAGAGTGGTTCCAACCTTAGCAAATACTAAGGCAGTCAATCCACTACCTGGTTGCTTACCCAACAGGGATTTTGAAAGTATTTAATTTTATTGCCTCGCAAGGATGCTACATAAAATTACAATACTTTCACCAAACCCTTCATACAGCCTTCACCTAGAAGTAGTCTCACCAACCTCGAAGCAGCCTTCCTTGAAGTAACCTCAAGCTCCCCTTGAAGTAGCCTTCCTCTTGAAGTAGCTTCCCGTTGAGACAGCCTTCTTGAAGTAGTCCAAAGTCCACCTTCTCCACCGAGAAGACCCTTCTCCACCTGAGAAGTCAAACCCTCTCCAATCCGCAGCCTCCAACCCTAGGAGTAGCAGGGAGAGTACAAACAATATAAAGGAACAAGAAGGAAAAATAGAAATTACAATACCATTGTAGCACAAGGCTTGATTTCCTATATCAAGCATTTTGATCTCCTAACCAATGTATATTGAAGTGTAAGTGTGGTGGGTAGGAGATGCTAGCCTATAGGACACGAATTTGGAGCAATGGAAATGTATAGCCAATGTTGGAGTTGCTCAATTGCTCACTAGAATGAATATCCAATTGCAAGTATTATGCTCAAGTGTTGCACAAGTGTATTTTGGGTGTCCTATGGCTTGTCCTATTTATAGGAATGGCCTATGAATGCTTAACGACGTTCTAGACACTTTCTAGGGGGTTCTAAGTGCTCAACTAGCCGTTAGGTATCCAGTAATTGCTTTAGCAACGGCTAGTTAATTAACTCTTAAAAGTGCAGTCAGAGTTCTTCTCGGTCGACAAATTGTCGATCGAGAGTCCTTCTCAGTCGAGGATTTTTCGACCGAGGGACGTCCTGGAGCAAGTGTTTACAACGTTCATTTCCAACTTCCAACCACTTTGTCTGCTGGGTCTAGCGGCTACTTGGGTCAATCTCGGTCAAGGAATTTGTCGACCGAGAGTGTCTCGGTCGAGGAGTTTGTCAACCGAGAATGACCCTGTTTCAATGTTTTGAACTAGATACTAAGTGTGTGTATGAGTGTGCAGTTGTGACACTATTTTAGGGAATGAATTATCTGAGTGTTGTGATTGTCTAGGGAAGATCTAACGCTTGATTTACATGAAATCTAAGTACTTGTACATTATAAACTTGTACAAGTTTTTACATTTGATTACAATCATGATTTAAAGAAATTTAAACATATAGATCTTCCAAGTTGTTTTGTCATCCACCTAAGACCTGCAACACTCAAGTAGCACGTTAGATCCACAAGAATGAAATGTTTGTCATCATCAAAACAAAGGGATTATAATAATGTCCAATTTAGCCAACACTCAAAACATAAAGATTTGAATAAAATTAGTTGAGATTTGATCTAAATGTTACTTTGATATTCATATGTTCTATCTCAACCAAACTGAGTTTTCAAATTGCATAATTGAATTGAAAATGAACTAAGATTTACTTGTAAATATTTACTAAAAAATAGTACAGACACATTCTCGGTCGAGAAACTGTTCGACTAAGAACCCTGTCGGTCGAGAAATAGTCGACCGAGCAGGTTACTATTGTAAGTTTGCAACAAATCTGATAAAACATGTACAAACAGCAGCATTCTCGGTCGATAAAAACGTCGACCGAGATAAATTCGGTCGACAAAGAGTTCTACCGAACCAAGTTCTGCTAAACCTATTTTTAATTAATCTAGTTTGCTATCAATTGGTAATTAATGATTGATTTAATATGCAAATCAAGAATGAATCTTGAAGACTGATATTTGAACATACTCTTTTCATTGATTGACAAAGTTTGTTAAGCATATTCATTTACATGGTTTGTCTTAAAATCCATAAACAATAAATAAGATTATTTTGGTTTATCTTCTACATGGATTGGCTTAAAACTAAAAATTATGAACCATGGAATTACTGTTTTATCATAATCCACATGGTTTTTCCTAAGTAATTCTTGGTCTATCTATATAGGAACCATGTGTATTGAAATTTAGTTTAAATGATCATAATCATCATATGAATATGTTTCTATCTTGATAATTGCATTATGGATATACTTCTACTGTTCTATCATAATTATTGTGCCATGATCATTGCGTTTCATTGGTTTGTCTAAAATAATCTTTGATCCATATATACAAACCATGAATGGATATTTTTTTTATCATTGTGATTCAGCTCATATGAAGATGCATTTTGCATAAATAGTAAAACTTCATGACACAAATGCATTTTAAATTGGAAATCTGCCTCTTGGTTGAAATCAAGCTTGACCAAGGGGTGTTATGGTCGAAGTCAAGGTCGACCTGAAATAAGCTTGACAAAATGCTTATTTGTACATCATTTTACTGCACTTAATCTTAGTATCTTGATTCAAAATGTGTTGAAAACATAATCTTAGTGCTTAGCTCTCATAAAAGGTCAACTTATTATGATCTAATATTGATTGTGACCTTAGAATCCTTAAATTATCTTGACTATAAGATTAAGGGGGAGCTCACACAAACTATCTTGATTATAAGATTAAGAAGCTTGTTGTGGCAACACATCCCATTATCACACAGATAACGAGGTGTTACGCGAAAACGTGCGGAAATCACCATAACCACAGATTATCGAAAACACGGTTTAATTAAAACCGATTGCGGGAAAACTGATAAACTGTGAAACTATTACTTTCCAGTCCTCATCCTGCATAGAAACATGTCATATATATATATACATACACGAGATCTGATACGTGTCTACAGCTTACAGAAACAATTGTTCATCCATCACATGAGATCACCACCTGTTCATATACATAAAGGCCCATATCCGGCCAACAGTAGGATATACAAATGTCATTGATCGTTCATCGTAAAACATCATCAAAACACTGCCAAGGACCTGAGAGTACATGGATGACTCTAGACTCTACTACAAAACATCCAAAACAGCAGCATATCCATCGCTTGCCTTCTACTACTCCTCAAGCTGCTCGGCCGCAACACCACGACCACGAACACGTCTACCTCGACCACCTAAAAAGGGGTTAAACCAGCGGGGTGAGACAATTGAACAATTGTCCCAGCGGGAAACATAACTCCCCACCGCAACTACAGAACCTCAGCAAGATAACTATAACAGCAGATAACTAATAACAGGTATAACAAGAGCAGTCTATATAAAGCAAAGCTATTCTTACCGACAAGCTTACCAGCTATTTAAAAGCACATGACCAGATATCTCTCAATGGAACATGATTAACAAGATAAAATGTATCACTATGTAACATGATTATCAGAGCGGGATATAATGTCACATAACCTGATTATCAAGGTAAGACATTATCACAAAACCTGCAAGATATAACGGAGATATTACACAAACAAGGCCTCAACCAATGTTTTGTGTTTATCCTAAGCAGTAAATACTAGATGGTTGTATTACATATTATTCTGCCCCGAGGATTTGAATCGTACCATTCAAATCCAACCTCTGGCTGCGAAGCCTAAAGCCGGTGCCATATAAGGTCAATGGAAGAGCCGGACTCCACGACCTCCCACCTCGTGGTCAGTACACGAGTACAACACAAGCAGGACCATAGTCACCTCCTGAAGTGGTCTAAGTCACAGGGTCATCTCCATAGGCTACCCTCACTCTAGCCCGCCTTGGTACAGGTCTCGGCGCTAGTAAAACTAAGCCACGGGCCTGTTCACCGTGCTTTGAGCCATGAACGCATTCATGCTCCTCACATCACATATCCTGAGCCATGGGCCTGTTCACCATGCTCTTCATACGTATCTGAGTCTATAACCGAAGTTACACTCTTACCTCCTCATTTTCAGGCTAGGAGCAACCTACACATATTCAACAATATGCGCTTCCAGGTTAACCCGTAGGAGAACCTGTTTCACCATCACCAAGTCCTGATGATGATGGATCTATGGCCAGGGAAAACTACATGATATATTTCCACTGTGATTATTTAGTATCTTTTAGATGGATTGCAAGGTTCAACCAAGTTGTATAACATGTAAGATATAACAGAAAGTAATTAATTGTAAACCCGACATTATATTATTACATCAACCTGATCCATCTCAAGGATCCAATCCTCACATGTTACCACATGGCCTCTTGCCAACCATCCAGATCTATCTCAAGGATCATCACATACCACGGAATCTCAATCCTTCATCGTGTACTGTCACTGCCTCTCAAGGCTCACATCATCATCATGGGACAAACACCTCATACATATGATATCATAGAATAATTATCAAAGTAATAAACTCATCACATATGTCACATGGCATTTTCATGGCTACACATCACCTGCATGGTTAGGATACACAATAACCATAGTTTAACATAAGGAATATGCTTACTATCATGAACTGTCATTCAAGATAATCTACTTATCAATATTACACTACTTGGTGATCAAGTGTATTAAGCACATCATTAACAAACCATATTCAAGACCACCCTTATCTCAAGATTATACAAACGATCAAGGTATTCACTTTATATAGAAATCATGTTGAGTATACAGAGCAAACACTATTGTTACCAATGTCATTACTGTTATCATCCACTATCATCATCATTATTATCTTTATCATTAAACCACCATTAATGTCACTACCATTTAACATTGCCATTAACAAATAAGCATAAGACTTACATCATGCATGTCATTACTACTCTTGTTACCATCATTACTATTATTAGCATCATCACCTACTATTATCCTCATTGCTATGTCATTAAGCAAACTATTAATGTAACTGTCACTTAGCCACATTATTCCAATCATTGACATCATTATTGCTTTCACTATTAGCAAGGCAAACATCATTGCTATCCTTTACATTGCTATTACCTTTAACACTATTATCATGATTATCATGTCATTAACATTATCATAGTTATCATTACTTAATCAATGCAACACTGTCGTTATTTGATCATGCATAGGCATACACTACCATCACACTAGAGACCATCACCAAAGGACCTCAAACCCTCACCTAAGATAGCTCACATCCCTCACCACTACTATCTCGCACAGCTAGGGCATGGGGAGGCAGCAACGTTGCATTGCACCCAACGCTCAGCCCGACACAGCGTCACAGGAAAAGGAATGGTGCGCGTCAGGGGCATCATGCGACACACCCCATCGGGCAACGCCCGACATAGCCATCCACGACGCCCGACATCCTAGGCTAACACCCATCTGACAACCTCACAACGACCATGAGAGAGAAGGAAAGGAAGAGAAGGACTCCAACATATCGTGCAATAGCAACCCAGGGCCTAACGGCCAGCACAAACCCAAACCAAAGGCGTAACGCCCGTTACAGCCTCAGGCCTATCGGCCAACACAACAAGATGCAATGGCCGTCAGGGCTATCGGCCAACCAACCTTATTGCATATCGTGCAACCAAGGTAACTCACCAAACCAGGCCCTTTCGTCCACCAAGAAACCAAGGCCTAACATCCAAGGGGAGAACAAGAGCATTGCTCATTATATCGTTCACCAAGGTCACCCTCATATCGGCCAACAAACCTTAGCTTACTCTATCGCCCAACACATGGGCAGGGTATCGGCCAACCCTAAGAACACATCATATCGTCCACCAAAGGCACACATATCGTCCAATAAAGGGGATGTCATATCGTCCAACTCAAAGGCAAAAGAACCATGTCGTCCAACACACCAACAAAGGAGGGGTATCGCCCAACACATGGTCACCATCAACCTCCAACTCAAGGGAACCCAAAACCCTAGATCACAAATTACACTAGAAACCCTAAACCCTAAGGGGATATCGGCCACTAACGAAAGCACAAGAAAGTTACAAAACAAGGAACTAAGCTAACTACTAACATGTAACAAGGTTATTGCTAGAGGTAAGGAGTTAGGGTTAGAAGTTATGCAACCCGCCTTAAGCTCCAAGCTCTAGGGAATAAGAAGCACTCCAAGGTCCAAGGGATATCGTCCACCAAAGCTCCTCCAAGAGGGTGTATCAGCCACCACTGCTACTTTAGGAGAGTGTATCGGCCAACACAAGCAAGGAAGGAGAGGAGTGTCGTGCACTCAAGGTGGAGGAGAGACCAAAAGAGCAAAGGAAGCTAAGGCAAGGGAAAGAGCCACCTATATAGAAAGAAGGGGAGGAGAAACCAAGGTAGATCCATGCTAAGTGTCATCCACCCAAGGGACACTTGTCCTGGGGTTCAAGCCAACACACTAGCACACCAAGGGACACTTGTCCTGGGGTTCAAGCCAACACACTAGCACACCAAGGGACACTTGTCCAAGATATGCACCAAGTGTCCACCAACCAAGGTCAACCAACGTGGGCGACACAAGCATCAACTCCTACTGGGCGACACACACTACTCCAGGTTGACACACCACCTCTAGGTCGACACACACTCTTCCTTGGGCGACGCAAGCTGGCCTTGGCCGACACAAGGCTCAAGCAAGCCCAAACAAAGCACCTCAAGGCCCAAACAAGCTCAACTCAGGCCCAAAGAACTCAAACAACAAGCCCAAGCCTTCCTCTCAACCCTATAGAAAGCAAAGAGAGGGAAAACATCTCACAAGATGGCAAACTTGCACACAAAACCCCAAACTTGGTTTATTTGCAAGTAGCCCCTCGAACTCTCAACAAAGCACAACAAAACCCTAATCACCACTTAAAGGTGATTATCAAGCACCAAAGCACCAAGATTAAGCAAAACAAACAGGGTAAACCCTAAACGCAGGTCAGGGTCCTTACACTTGTTATGACCATAGTATTTTTAATCTTGATTATGAAAATAAAGGAATCTACAAATTTCATGAATGTGATATATCTTGTTCTTAATGGAATTCTCTAAACAAATCAGGGCTTAACATCTCGTGCATTCGGTTAGAGATACTTTTCATGTACTCTACTATAATATTAAAGTATTCTCATATCATTTTCAGGGCTTAACATCCCTTGCAAAATGGATGAGAAATCAATATGTATCCATCATGAGCTTAAGGGAATCTCATTTCATTTTCCGGGCTTAACATCCCATGTAAAATGGATGAGAAATCAAAATACATATGCCATAGATCTAAAAGGATCTCATATCATTTCAAGGCTTGATATCATTTGCCAATGATTGAGAACCAAATTGTGGCTAAATTTGACAATAAATGGTTTACATTTATATTAATCCCTATTTTTTAAAAACGAATATCTTAGTTAGGAGGAACATAGCATAAAATTAAGGGGGAGAAATAAAAGTCATACAAAATGATTTTCCCGAATATCTTTTTGAAATGACAAAGGGGGAGAAATAATATAAACTGAAAACATAAAGTAAAATGAGTTTCATAAATCTCGAGCCAGTACACACTTGCAAAAGAAGAATGGCTACAAAAGGTAAACTTCAGGTATAAAACTCATATGATTTATATTTCCTTATATTTTGGAAATGTTTGTCATCTTCAAAAAGGGGGAGATTGTTGGCTAAATTGGACATTATTATAATCCCTTTGTTTTGATGATGACAAACATTTCATTCTTGTGGATCTAACGTGCTACTTGAGTGTTACAGGAATTAGGTGGATGACAAACAACCTTGAAGATCTATATGCTAAAATTGCTTTAAGTCATGAATGTAATCAAATGTAAATACTTGTACAAGTATATAATGTACAAGTACATAGACATCATGTAAATCAAGCATTAGATCTTCCCTAGCCAATCACAACACTTAGATAGGTCATCCCCTACAACAGTGTCACAACTGCACACTCATACACACACTTAGTACTTGGCTTAAAACATTGAAATAGGGTTAATCTCGGTCGACAAAATTCTCAACCGAGACACTCTCGGTCGACAAACTCTTCGACCGAGAATAACCCAAGTAGCCATTAGACACAGTAGACAAGGTAGTTGGGAGTTGGATTAGAATGTTATATACACTTGCTCCAGACAGTCCCTCGGTCGACAATTCCTCGACCGAGAAGGACTCTCAGTCGACAATTCTTCGACTGATATGAGTTATGTCTGCACTTTTCAGAGTTAATTAACTAGTCATTGTTAAAGCAACTAATGGTTACCTAACGGCTAGTTAAACACTAAGAACCCCCTAGAAAGTGTCTAGAACATCCTTAAGCATCCATAGGCTATTCCTACAAATAGGACAAGCCATAGGACACCCAAGGTACACTTGTGCAACACTTGAGCATAATACTTGCAATTGGCTATTCATTCTAGTGAGCAATTGAGCAACTCCAACATTGGCTATACATTTCCATTGCTCCAAATTCATGTCCTATAGACTAGCATCTCCTACCCACTGCACTTACATTTTCATATACATTGGTTAGGAGATCAAAACGCTTGATATAGGAAATCAAGCCTTGTGCTACAACGGTATTGTAATTTCTATTTTTCCTTGTTGTTCCTTTATATTTTTTGTACTCTCCTTGCTACTCCTAGGGTTGGAGGCTATGGATTGGAGAGGGTTTGACTTCTCAGGTGGAGAAGGTGGACTTTGGACTACTTCAAGAAGGCTATCTCAACGAGATGCTACTTCAAGAGGAAGGCTACTTCAAGGGGGAGCTTGAGGTTACTTCAAGGAAGGATGCTTTGAGGTTGGTGAGACTACTTCTAGGTGAAGGCTGTCCGAAGGGTTTGGTGAAAGTATTGTAATTTTATGTAACATCCTTGCGAGGTAATAAAATTAAATGCTTTCAAAATCCTAGTTGGGTAAGCAACCGGGTAGTGGATTGACTGCCTTAGTATTTGCTAAGGTTGGAACCACTCTAAATCCTTGTCCCCTTATCCAATCTTTTTGTGGTTGCTTGCTTTGAGTTGAATTAATTATTAAAATATCATAAAACCATATTCACCCCCCTCTAGTGTTTTTTCATTTGGATTTAGGATACATTTTCTATGATTTAACCAAGATATGGCTATTTAAATGAATTTCCAAGGAGAGAGGGGGTATAATACCTTATTTGTGAAAAACCAGGGTCGTTGGATGTGCAAGCAATGGCCAGATCTAACCACATAGTCCTTGCAACTTTCTAGTTCATAGGGTTGGTCCAAGCTCGATTCACGGGTTCAATTGGTTGGGTCTTTCTTGATTTGCTGGTTCAACATTGGTTTGTCAGACCGGCTAGTTCTCCACTGGTTTGGTCGGTCTTTCTCCCGTGCCCTTTCCTTCTCTTGTGCAGGCTCCTACAAGAGCTAGGAAATGTGGCGGAGCAGCCTCACTAGCGTTAGGGAATAAGGTAGGGGAGGAGCAGGTGGAGGTAGTGAAGCTTTAGTTCAAGTCCATCGGGGGCTCGCGAGGTGGATGGCATAGGCAGATAGAGGTGAGAGAGCGAGGAGTAAGAATGACCAAAATGGGTTGCTCGGAGGCGCTACACCAGTAGCAAGGAGGTCAGGGAGAAAATGGGGGTGCTTGGGGCCGATGGAGTGAGTAAGGGAGGGTTTTGTAGCTTTGTGTGAGGATTATGAGCAAGAGGGACCCTTTATATAGTGTTGGGGCTAGGGTCTTAGGAACAAATTGAGATTTGAAAATGGCCATGGTTGTCAGAGTGAGAGGGGAGAGCAAAGAGCTCATGTTGGCAATTGGAGAGAGTAATAAAGGTGGTCAAAGCTGGGCTCGTTGAGTTCAAATTCATGAGACGAGCATTCCCTCTCAAATAGAAATTCAAACCGGGGTCAAGAATGGCGGGTTCCTCATTTTGGTCATATTAACACCTCCCTACAATCAGCAGAAGGTTGAAGATGACATGACAACCATCAGATTCAGCCTGGATCCACTACAAGCCAATCCAAGGGCCAAAATGCACCCCTGATGCCTTGCCCTGGATAGATGATGTGGAAAAGTCAATAAAGAGGTAGATAGAAGGGATTTTAAGGCATTAACTTCAAGAATTCGTAGAAAATTATAGGAATGTCCAATTTGAGTGAAATTTGGACCATTGCTTTACAAAAATGTGAGAATATATATAAAAGTTTGAGGACAATATGATGAAGTTTGATGGATCAATTTTCTTCTGTGGACAAGGTGATGAATTAATCAAACTTGTGATGTTATAATGTGTATAAAGTCCTCATTGATCACCGTATTTTGATTTTGAGTATCAATATTGATTATGAAGGCAAGAAAAATGATTTGGGACTATGAGTGAGTATAATGAGGTCAAAAGAGTAATTACTTTATTCTTATGCTAAAATCCACTTTGTCACACCCTCCTCATCATCTTAGTTATTATTTCACATATTTCTTATGTTTATGTCATGACATTCTTCCTTGCGCTCTTATTCACACTCTTCTTCCTCATGATGCTCTTCATCTCTATCCTCTTCATGTTCCTCATCAAAGCCTTCCACCCTAGGGTTGCAGACAACCGCCCTACTAGGAGCCATGATCTTTGAATTTGGTAGTGTTTAAGATCTGGTTCACTCAAGCTACCTGAAATAAGTCACATAGTTGATTTAGAAAATGGACATGTGATATAGAGTATTTAGGATGGTTAGAGTTATCGGATTAAAACTGTGCAGTTGATTCTATTTCTAGACTTGAGGCACATTTGTATGATAATTAGACTCAAGTTTTTAATAGTATCAGTTGCCTTGTCCCTGGAAATGGTGCCAAAAATTTGATTGGCCTAAATCATGCTTCCAAAAAGAGAACATCTAGAGTAATTGAACTTTTAAATTTATATCTTGACACTCAGAACCCCGCAATGATAATAACAGGGCCCAGAGTAGTAAATCAAGGTCGATCCACAAGGACACGTGCGGTATGTGTTAAGAATTGAGAGCCTTAGATTAGTTACACTAAAAAGGGAGTGAGATAAAGTTTTTGTTCCTTATTTAATGGTGGTACTTCTAGAAGAAACTTACAAACAAGTAAAATACATCAAGAAGTAAAATAAAAGAACAAGAAAGTAAAAATATAAAGTATTAAGTCTGGATGGGGAACTTTGATTTGATTTCACCATATAAGGTCTCTCACCAAGATGCAATACTCACACCCATAGTATACCCTTACCAAGTTTGCAAGCAATCGTTATAATTGTCTATTCCCACCTTTCTCAAGCTTTAGATAGATCTAGATTATAAAGTTTTCTCTCTTGAGATAGAAAACAAACAATCACTTGCTAAAACATATGATCATTAGCTTAAGTATTCCACCTTTCTCATGCATTCATACAAAACCATAACTCTTAGATACAGGTTAGTACTACTCTCTCAAGGTATTAATGATCAAACAACAAAAGATGGTAGTTAATCATGCAACTGAAGCATTAAGAACAAGAGTATGGAGGTAAGCATTGCTAAGAATATATATTCATGAATATGAGTATTTAGACATTGGTAGATATTTAGTGTCTACTCCCAACCCAAGCTATATGATTAGCCACACATGGTAATGAGTAGCTTGGTAGAATTACAAGTATGGTGGAACATGGTGGTAGAAAATGAAGTGCAATGATGGGATGAAAGAAGGTGGACAGATTTAGGGAAGAAGGAGAAAGATACACCAACAATGAGCACAGAAGGTCAAGGTCGATGGAGAGTTTCTCCACTCTTAATCCGTCTTTAGAGGTGAGGATGATTGTTCCTTCTCTCTCCTTATCTTGAAGAAGAAGTCTGGAAATGCTTGGTAGATGTGAAGGTGTGATGTCCCTTGGACTCTCATCCTTGAAGGCCATGAACCATTGGATGGATATCGCAACTCAGAGGTTGATGGTGAGGTAGTTGTGTGGCAGCACTTTTTTGTCTCCTTCATGTATCTACCATATTATAGGTGCATGGGATCTTCTATTTATATCTCTCAATCCAATGTTCAAGGTAGTGCTTGGGGTGATTTAATTGAACTAGAAGTCCTCATAGCACGTGCCTCGAAACACACACCTAACAGTCTTGAATGACTAGTCCAATACTATCATTGGTTGATGGTTATGAAGGCGATCCATAGGTTTAAGAACCAATGGATAGTTTCTTGTTAGTTAGACCTTCATTTGGTCCCTCGACCACCATTGAATGAGATCCAGACCAGCCATTAGTTGATGTAGACTAGTGCACCATTGGTAGGCATTTCACCTTAAACCCAGGAGAGCCATCGGTTGGTATGTCCTAAAGGACCATTGGTTTTGACAACATATGGTAGCTCTGACTAGGTGCCATACAAGCCATCGGTTTGACGATTGATGGTCAACCTGACTATCAGATGATGGTAGGTGTGAATACTACTAGTAACCATTAGTTTGGGAACCGATGGATAGAAGGTAGCAGTGGGTCACCATATGTTGTGGAAACTAATGGTTGTTCTATACAATGGTTAGACACGTCATAAATTTTTTAATGACATGATTATATTAATCAAATGTAATGATAACAAATGACATCATATTACATATTATGCCAATTCTCATCATATATATAGGCTATAAAATAGTTTTCACAAAATGAATCTTGTGAATATCAATGTTAACATAACATTGGATACATATTGTAATATGATTTACTATAAGTCTAAGTCAAAGCCTGTTAAATTACTTGAGGCTAAAATTATTTTGTGTGAGACATTCATGAAATTTTTGGTAACCTATAATAGATAAGGTGGTATCTAGACTTGCATCTTAGAAAATAAGGATTTCAAGTTGGGCAGGTAGACTAACTCTTACTAATGCATGTCTCACAAACATTCCATCTTACTTCATCATATGAATATTATAACCAATATAAAATCATTGATAAGATTAGAGGGAACTTTATTTGTGGAAATGTTGTTGATATCAAACAAGCATACAGAATACCTTGTCTATCTTCAACACTAAGATGCATGAGGGATTATAAATTTTAGACTAAATGCATACCATGTGTGGCATAACGTTTTAGCATCCATAATTGTACTTGGATACACTATGGCAAGGAGAAATTTTGTAATATTAAACCCCCTTGGGAATGTATTATGCAAAAAAATTCTCCTTTATTGGATATTCTACCTAAGGTTCATCACATTGTTGAGGATATTAATAAAACTCCAAATATTCAACCTCACATTAGTTTTTGGTTTTACCCTTAGTCCATCTTAGGCTGACTAAAACGATATAAGTTGTCCATACAAATACCTTCTTGTACAAAATATATAAAGCTTCATGGACTAAGAAAATGCTTTTAAACATCATGGTGATCTCATGGGTCTACATGGTTTGATGCCCCTTGTGATAAATAAAGTCATGCAGTCTTACAACCTTGAAACTATTAATTGGACCTAGGGTGAACATTACAATGTTAAAAAATATATAAATTCTTTATACATGCTAGGCATATTTCACATTGTCATAAACTATTTTTGAGTAATAAATGTACAATGAAAGTTCACTTTCTCTTATGGATCATTGATCATAATAAATCCTCCTTAGAAATATTTAGCCTTCTTTGTTTATATACTACCTTGGTATTGATGTTACTGAATGCACTTTCTGCCATTTCCCTTACTTTAGGCTTATTTTGGCTCATTTCTCTAATTTTTATTAGTTATTTTCCAACATGCATGATATAACCATTTAAATTTTATTAATTGATGAGGCAAGAATTGACCAAAACTAATGTTTTTCACTTGTCTCCTACATTATTGTGGAAATGTGGTTGGAGAGACGCATGAGACTTTATTATTATATTTCAGATCAAAACTCTAAGATTGTTTGATGGTTAAAACTATCACGCATATAATGTGTCCTTAGCACAAAATCTCAATCTCTTCTCCAGTCCTTGTCCATATTGATGGATGATGAGGGACAATCATTGGTAGGTCACATATTGACGATTCTCTGATGCACATCCCAATGGCTCCTTGTCCGATAGGGTTATCAACCCAAGAGCTCCATGATCTTATTCTGGTGATGACCACATGAATTTGATGTCACCCTCATGTTCAACTCATCATGTCTCTTCTTAGGTAGTATCATGTTTGTGTCTCATTTAATGAGGAACCCACTCCCATTTTGATGAAACTTTCTTTGAAAACATCTTTTAGCTGGTAGGTTGTATTTAAGGGTGAACCCACCCTCCTTTGTGACTACTCTTTGGCATATTCTCTGTTTGCTTATGCTCTCATTTGGTACCGAGGCTACTTATGAAATGTCAACAATATTTGGTTTTTAGTCTCTCTTAAAATTTAAGTTTTCATCTTGTATGTTGTTATTAGTTATATCAAGAAAAGCTTTATCAAAAGAGGAGTATTTACTGTACCACTAGACTTGTTGATCGAAATAATTATTAGGTTGCAAGAAACTGACACCAACATACCTAATGATAGGGGTGTATATTTGTTTCTCTTTTTTAAACATGTTCTAAACAAGGCAAGTGGTTGTTGAAAACTGGGTATAAATATAACCGATTACATATGTTGCATCACCACCAATCATAATTATTGGACTTAAAGTGTGTTTGGTATGTGGTGAAAAGATTGATGGGAGGGGGATAAAAAAACAATGGGATGAAATGTCTAAGTGGGGTGAATAGAGATAATCCATTTCATGCAATTTAGAGAACAAGAAAGGTTAGTTGGAACTGACATAAAGAATATATGCAATGTAAAGCAAAGCAAGTAATCCACAAGTGAAATAAATCACAAAAGATACAAGATGTATAGAAGTTATGGCTTGAAATACCATAGCTCCACTATTGAATATCTACAAACTAGGATTCCTTTTAACTAATAAATTATTCTTTTTCTAGGCCAAAATAAATTACAAAGATCGGTGCCTTTTGTAGCTCAAGACCAGCCTCCTTTTCAGCTCAAGGATAACTTGTTTCATTCTTTATTAGAGTTGAAAGACCATACTTTTTAAAAAGATTGCAATATACCTCTACCACCTTTGGATACATCCTTCTTACAAGAAGTATCTTCGAAGAACTTTGTCGCATCCTTCTCGCAAAAAGTAGCATGAAGAAACAAACCAAATAAGGAACAAGAGAGAAGAGAGAATGTGCAACACAATCTTCACAAGATATACAATTGTATCACTATGAACAAGTAAATGAGAAACTCCAAAGGGATTTAGGCAAGGCTAGATATATGCTAAGATTATACTTCTTAGGAGTAGCTGAATGTAGCAAATTAGAATTCTAACCATCAGAGAGATAGCATGTAGAGACAACACTGATGTATGCTTTATGTATCCATATATCACTTTTATATCTATGGAATACTTTGAAATAGATAAGATATTTATTGTGAGTGTTTAGGAGAAGTTTAATGGAAACTAGTCATCTATAGCATAGATGGGTGGGATTTAATTGGCTAATTGTGTGCTAGCATGTTTTTCTAAAATATTGCCCTCGCTCGAACTGTAATTTGATAGAAATGTATTAGTCAAAATAAAGTTCAACTTAAACACTATCAGGACCTTCTTTGATTTAAGGGCTATGTCCATGTGGATCTAATGTTCGACTATAATGCATTTTGGTAGAGTTATTTGACTAAAAACCACTATCACAAAAGGTCCTAAATTTAAAAAAATGACTCGAATGAATTTTCAAAAATTATCTACCTACCCCAACATGTTTGTACAAGTATAAAAATATGTTTTTATTGGTTTTGGTCCATGTATCACTTGTACTTACATCATCCCTATCAATTTGTACAATTGCACCTATACAAAGCATAATATAGGTACAACTTGATGTACTAGAATCTAAATACACATGTATTGCATATTCATTTCATTGTATTTTGTTTAAGTTCTTTGATTACCTAAAGTAATTTATTCACATATTAGTATCACAAATGACAAATATTTACATCACCAAAATTGAGTATGGTATATCTAAAAAGCCAACAATATCTCCCTTTTTGATGATGATAAATATTTTTAAAAGTTAAGTTTGAGGTAGCTAACTTAAGAGCATCATACCTTTGATTTTCTACAAAATAAGCTAATTTATCTCATTGATTTCAATTCCCAATTATCGAAGTCAAAACGGCATGCATACTTACCAAACTTCCCCTAAAAGAGTTACTCTCCATCAAAAAGATAATTATATGGACACGAGACCTCATACCAAATTAACAAGAGAATACCAAATGCAAGCAACAATTGAAATAGCATGGCCAAATATACAAAAGTCATAGTTAGATTAATGAACATGTGTATATATATCTCTTAATACTAATGGTGGAAAAGTTAAGTTCTTAATGATAAAGAATTCTCACTGATCACAAAAATGGATCAACAAAGATTATCTAAGACAATGGTAAGGAATGTTAAGACCAGTATTGTGAAAGAGAACCAACAAAACAAAACTCAGATCTTTCTAAAGAATATCTCAAAACCATTGCATGGAAGTTAAGTCCAACATGATAAAGAGATGCCATAAAAGTCAAAGATAGAACAATAAAGAATCTCTAGACCAATATTAAGGGATGTTAAACCCCACATTTGACATCTAGAATCAATTCAAAATAGATACTAATAAAGATATCAAGATAAAAAGATATGAGTTTGAGGTCCCCCTTAATATCATACTCACAAAGATTGAGCCCATACCAAAAAGCCACCCACAATGACAATTGTATCGATAAAAGAATGAGAACCACATTGAAACATGTAATATAAATCATTTTAGACACTAAAGATCACAAAAACATGCAACAAACTGAATCTAAATATTGCTTGCAAGATAGCTAAACTAAAACTTGATAGTCAGCATTTTGGTCGAACGTTATTTCAACCAAACTTCCCCTTAGTCCAACTACATTTTGATCGAGAAGTAGTCTTCTATAAAATTTATTCAACATAAATATATAACTTGACCAATTTATTACATATTAAATATCAATTGAAAAATCAGCTTCAAATAGTAAAGATAAAATAACTAAAATCTATTAAACATGTCTCAGTCATATAGATATCCAATGAATCTCATGATCATACATTACCTCTTCTAGAGAGAGGTTCTTGGAGCCCAAACCTTGTTTCTATCACATTTTCACTTAAATGGCCTTGAGAAAGCATTGCGAACAAATCTTTCATAGGCATAACATGTAATATGGTTAATGTAAAAAGAATTGCTATAATTCAATATTAAAAATATAGGTCAGTGCTTCTTCCTCCTATTTTTATTTCTTAGAATATAACCAAGACCACTTGTTCCTACATGACCATCGTGGATATGCAATATATTTCTCAACATATTTTTACTTTTGAAATTTTATCTAATGATCTCTTAAGATTTTCATTTTCGTTGGCAAGCATCAATGAGTCTTTAGTAGTATAAATTAAGAATCTCCTAGTATTAACAATATTATCTTCACATACAAAATGTTATCATTTAAGTCAATATTCACTTGAAGGATAAGATCATATTCAACATGTGAGAAAAGTATAGGTTATTTATCCATTTTACTCAACTTTTAAACAAGAGTAGAAATTTGAACTTTCAAGGAATTATTTTGAGAAATAAGATCATCTATTCTTTTCTTTTCACTAGCATATTAATCATTTATCTTACCAATTTCTACATTGAAAGTTTTGGAATATCTAGTTTATTATGTATATGTGCCAAAGTATACTTGGACAATTAGGGTTAAGTTATCTTCCTTGAACTTGCCTCCCATTATATTTTCCATATGGTATCGAAGAACTTACCCTAGTCCTAGAGACAAAAGAGAGATCCTTTGCCTATGGGAAACCACTATCTGATAACATCTAATTTATAGGATGTTTTGTTCACAAAGTTACCTCTAAATACCCTATTTATGAAAGGCTACCCTAAATTTCCACTATTTTAAATAAATGCCACTTATGGCCCTATTTGAATATAACTACTGGTTCCCATACAAGGAACTTGTTAAATGATGAATCTCGCCATTGAAGAAGGATGTCCATAAGAATATGAACCGATGGGAGCCACAACAGAAGAGGAGCCAACACCATTCTAACCATCAGTTCATAAACTGATGGGCACAAATCCTACCAACTGAGAAGTCAGACTAACCATCGGATTCCTACAATTGATGTCTAGTCAAGCAGCCATAGAGTGCATCGGTTGTCCAGACTTAATGGCTTAAACAATGCCTTCTATCAAGCGTAACCATCAAATTAGAAGAATTGATGGTCCACTAGTTCAACCCCTGATCAGTCATCAACCCTCGGTCCTAAGTTATGATGTTTTGATAAGTCCAAGTATCTGATGGGTGGATGATCCAAGGAAGTGATGATCTACCGAAGCGGTCATTCCACTAAGTGACAACCATCGATTTCCAAAGATTTGATGGCATGGCTAGGTCCTAGTCAAGGCCAACCAGCAAGAGGGAAACCAATGGATCAACTGCACATTCAAAAATTCGACGACCGTATGGAATAGTTGTTCTAAGTTAGTTATGCATGCTCCCTAAGACACATGCCCAAAGCTAGAATTGTGGCACAAGAAATGAGTGTCTTACCTGAGCTATAAATAGCACTCATAGGGAACCAAGAACGGTGTCTCCACCCTTGCCAGATGTGGAAGTGGTGCTAGAACCATCGACCAACTCCATCCATCAATTCTTGAAGTCTAAAGGGTGAGAGTTTGAAGACCTTCCCCGCCGCCTGCCTTCAGAACACTCCAACCTCTTCATTGATTGAAGGAGAATTAGGAACATGTCCTCAACATTGTCGCATTGTCCCTAGATCAAAGAGTCTGACCCATCGACCTTGGCTAATGGAGGCCATTTCTAGTGTATCTTCTTCTCCCTGAAGTTGTCTCCTTCCTTCATCCCTTTCATTTCTTCTGTAACATACTGAATAATGAAATTTTTTCTTTTGACCCTCTTTCCCATCTTTTCCTTTCATTTCTATCCTTATTGGCCTTTCTATTTAATTAGTGGAATTTATAGTGGTTTAGTGAATATTTATTCACTAATTATACCAATGGAAAGGTTTATGCACAAATACCTCAGTGAAAGCTTAATTACCATAATTAAGTGCACTAAACCTTAACCTAACTTTTTGATGTGATTTGAAAATAGAAAATATGCCACATAACTCATTTTAGTGGTAATATGAAGATAAGAAACTTAATTGGATGAACAATTTAGATAATGGGACGTTAATGGGCCATATGACATATCTCATAAAAAGAAGTCTCAAAAGAGTAAACAAATTGAAATTCGAAATCTACATATCAAAATTAGCCTACATGTCAAATTTCATCTAATTTGGACAACCTTGAAATATTAGGATAAGTTTAGGAGAGAGAAAATGAGTAAAAAGCATAAGTAATGAATGATGTGATTATATAACTTCAAAATATGGAAATAATGATAAATTAATATTCTACACATAAAATATAACTTATGGATTAAGTTTGGTCCAATTTGGATGTTGTTTGTGCAGGTTATGCAATTTTAGGTACATTCTGGACTTGTATGCAATTTACCCAATTGGGAGGTTTTCTTTGCAAAGTATCAACTGAATTTTAATCCTTCGATATTAACTTACCATTAAAGAGATTTTAAACCATTGGAGAACCTAGTTTCACCTTGGTTTGATGGTATTTCTTTCCAAGGGTATTATAGGGATTACCCTCTTTATAAAGATGCTTATCCTTAAAAGCTATCAACCAATGAGGTTATTTCTTTCTTGCAAAATGGTGGGGATGGCCTAGAATAATCTATGGTCTCTTATAACCGACTTTTGATATGCATGAAGCCTCTATGAGCTATCCTCTTGCATGGCCATCAATCCCTAGGCTAAAGATACATGGAAAGTCCCTTAAGACTCCTCATGCTTCACCTTTTTCTATATATAGCCATGTATACCCCTTCCCAACTCACAATTATAAAACTCTTGCTCTCCTTTTCTTTCCTCTAGCTTAGATAATAGTTCCTTTTGTATTTGGCCATGAAGTTGCTGGCCCAAGGTAATAGAGGGAGCCTACCTTGGTGAAGAAGGCTCATATGGTATCCAAATTGTTCTATTAGGATTTCTTAAGCTCCTCCTTGGCAAATTCGACCAAAACTAGGTTTGCACCTCTAAAGTGGAGAAGGTGATCTTTGCTCAAGAAAGGAGCTAGGCTTGGAGAAACCAGACCTTCTAAGATCGGATTCTTGCTGTTTGGACCTTATTATCTTCCCTAGGTATGAGATTCATAACCCCCTTCCCATATATTTCTCATTACATGATTAAAACTCATGATCTTATGTTAAAAATTGATGATGTGTCGATTTCTAATTGGTCGATTTTCAATCATTCATAACTTTTGATTCGTTTGTCCAAAAATTAAAGTAAGATATGTTCTGAACTCAGAAAAAAATGTTATTTTTAATAAAAATATTTCCAAGTATTGGTTTTCAGTTTTGTCGAAAAGAGTTTTTAGAAAATGAATTAGATACCTAAAAATCACCAAAAATACACTTTAAACTTCATAACTCCAATATATGCAAAATTATATGTTTTCTTAATTAGAAAAACCTAACTAAGTCAGTGGTGATATTTTTGAGGTCTGAATCGAAGGTTTTTGTAAAAAATTCATAAGTTTGGGTTTTAACTCTTTAAGGTATATATGTTGTTCTAATACATGAATATGAAATTGGAAATAGGACAAGTGGACCTTGATTTCAACTAAAGGTTTGGAAAAGAGGTTAATAGGACTCTAAGTAAGATGTATGTGATATTCCTATCTATGTATGAGTTATCCCTATCTATGTATGTGCTATAAATCTCTATTTATGTATGTTGTATCCCCTATTCCTCTATGTTGAGAAATTCACCTATGCTTATTCATTCTCTTTGTACTATGCACATTAGCCTATACACAATGTCTTTTCTTTTGAAAATCATTCTTCATGTAAAATACCTTATTTGATGTTGAACATGTGATCATGGATATTCTTTTGAACTCTTATCTTATGCTTTGTTCATGATGGAACTCTAAAAGATGACATGTGATGTCTTTTGCCCACTTATGAGGTGGATGTATATGTTGGTCACTTATGTGGTGACTAGTTTATATATTCTAACTATACTTTCTACTTGCCTTTACATTTAACATGTTGTGTGATTCAGTAGCACTAGAGTAGTGTAATTGCATTGGTTTTTATGGCAGATGTGTTATTTCCTACCGAGAAGATGTGATATTTCCTGCTCTTTTGGGATGGAAAGGAACCTCATACCCATGGCAAGATCTGTGATTCTTGGCCCATGTTTTATATATTTGGGAGATTGGAAGTATTCCTTTCTCTATCAGGTTTCAAGTTAATGAGACTTGGCCGCCTTTGTCTTTATAATATTCTAGTGTTATGCTTATCTCACGTGCATGCAGGATGATGGTTATGATATGTGCTTATGTGGCACCACTCTTTTATTTAATAATGGCAAGTATTCTTTTGTTATCATATTATTTCAATTCCTTTTCTCCTGATACCTATTTGGGTGGTCCTTATCTTTTCTATGGGAAGCCTTTTATATTTGATGTCCTTTATTCCATATATTGCTCAATTTCCTATTTAGTATGCACATACCAGCTTTTCCTGATGTCTCCTGTTGTTTCTTTCTTTTATGGGGTATGCTTCCAACCCCAGGTTAGATCAAGGAGTATATAGCTTTTGGCTTGGACCTAGCTCTTGGAGATTTTTCTTTGGAGATAAGATTTGAAGTAGTTTGGACTTCCCTCTATCTAGATCCTATTTTGTATGTTGATGTAACCCTAAATGGGAGAATTTGATGTATTTTTGTAAACCTTTATGAAATTGAATACAATCAGTTATTTTTTATTCTGTTGCTTTCCAATGAGTTTTGATTACCATATTTTAGTAAAGGGGTGATTTCACTCTCTTTTACATCTTTCTCCACCCTCCTCCTTGTCATACAACACTTGTAAATTCATAATGTTTCTCACTACCGTGAGTGTCTAAGAACATAACTTGGGTTGGGAGTAGCCACTAAGGCTCTGCCAACATGTATATACCTATTTCAATTGAATATATGCTCTTAACAATGATTTTCTCCATACTCTTGGTCTTAATGCTTCACTTGTATGCTTAGTTACCATCTTGTGATGTTTGAATGTTAGTACCTCAAGAGAATAGTACTAAGCTTATCTAAGTGTTATGGAATTGCATGAATGCATGAGAATGTTGGAATGCTTAAGATAATGATCATATGGTTAAATTGTGATTGTTTGTTTGCCATCTCAAGAGAGAGACGACCGTATAATCTAGATCGATACTAAGCTCTAGAGAGGAGAGAATAGACATTTTTTTTTAGTTAAGTCAGGAGGTCTTCTATTCATCTCACCCTCCTCGTGTGAGCATAAAAAAGGAAACCAATTACAACTCTTGCTGAGAAAACGCAGGTCAAACCCCCACATGAACCTCATCAACACAACACCATAATAAGAACCTCAACACAGGCCCCGAGAAAACACAAAGACACACCAAGACAGACTCCAAGAAGCACTCCAACCCAAAAGAAGCCATCAAGGATGCTTGAATTTCAAAACCACGTAAGGAGTGTGGTTCTTCTCAAGAATAGCCATACCTCAGATTCTAACCGGAAATCTGCTAGGATCAGAGATCACAATCGGTTCCTGGCTGAGAGCACCCCACTTACCAATCTCTCTGGGAATGGAATTAATAGCCCTGTGTATGAGCGATCCCACAATGCCTTCTTCCTCCATGTAGCTCTTCAACTCTTTGGCAATACGAGATACCCTCCAGGGTATACTAGCAGTGCCCCATAAAATATGATAGGTATTGTCATCGTCGATCTCCACTACTGCGATCCTCAGAGATTGATTCTCCGCCAGCTTCAACCCCACAGCACAAGCTTGAAGGAACGCAGTGGTATGGTCTTTCGCAGTTAACCATGCTCTAGCAATCTGAAAAACTGCTGCTCGATGATTCCTAATGATATTGGCCATCCACCACCTGTTATGGCCAAAAGAGTCTTTGCTTCTACCAATCGTGACATTCAACTTCAAGGAATTGATGTTAGGGGTCATCCATTTCAGGAGGTTTACTTCTCTAAGAGCATAGTTTGGGTCATCAATGCCGTAAAGGATAAGACGTCTATGATCATCCAGGTGCGCAAGGACACGGAACCACCGTTTCTTCAGCATGAAATTAAGCTACGCGGTTAAGCAATTCAGATCTCTGACCATAGGGACCTTACAGCCATCATATCTAGCACGACATCTCCATCTCCAAATATAGAAAGGGATAAGAGCAGCGAGGCAAGCAGCTATCCAATCCATAAAAATGGATGATCTCCCATTCGAACAGAAAGCTAAAAGATCGGTTATGTTATATGGGCGAGCTCTAGAGGTAATGAGAGCAAAACTGTTCCAGATCCTAACAGCAAGATCCCCATGAAAGAAAAGATGGTCCATATCTTCAGTAGCAGGCTCATCACAACACTCGCACTTTGATGCCATAGCAATATGGCACCTAGTTATGTTGTCATCAGTCGGAAGAGCACGGTTGATGAGCTTCCAAATGAGCGAGCAGGCCTTAGGTGCGTCAAGGTACCAGATCTTCTGAGCAGCAGTAGGAACGTCACTGTGGTCCATAGTCAATATCCTCTTCACGGATTTTATCGTGAACAGGCCCGTCAACTCCGGACACCATACGAGCTGATCTTCATCATCAGTGATCTGCTGGTCCGCCTTCTTGATCAGGTGAATGCCCTCCTCATCAAGGAGCTGTCTCAAGGACATCCAGTCCCATCCTTCGTTGTGGATCCAAAAGTCACGAACAAGGAATTGATGATTACGGTCGCTGGTGTGCAAAGCATGATCAAAAATCCTCTCGTCACACCATAAGGAGTCCCAGAAAAGAATAAGACCCTTCCCAATACGCCATCTGCAGTATGGAAGAATCAAAGGGAACAGATTCCAGATATGCTTCCAGTAAGGAGACACTGATTCTCTGTATCTGACATTGTGCGGGTAATACGCAGATCTACTAAGCGCCCTGCTCGAATATTTCGCTCTACAGAATCTAGCCCAGATCGTGTCCCTGGCTAAAATCTCCCAGCATGTTTTAGCCATGAATGCTCTATCAACTACATTTATGATGACTTCATATAATCTCTCTAAGGGTATACAATGGTTGTGAATGTTGCATGTTGGTGAGAGACCCTAGATGGTGAAGCCCAATTTAAGTTCCACATCCATACATGATATCTTGTTCTTTAATTTTACTTGCTACCTTGTTTTGTTTATTTTCTAGTTTTATTCAATTCACTCAATTTTTTTGTTGAAGTACCATCATTCCATAAAGAACATAAAACTTGATCTCACTCTTCAGTTAGTGTAACTAAGAAAAGGCTCTACATTCTTAACACATACCACCCTTGTCCCTTTATATTGACCATAATTTTCTATAACGTACCCCGTAAAATAGTTGTGGGGGCCTGAATGTCAAGTTATAAATTTAAGAATATGACCACTCTAGAACACTCATGTTTGGACGCCTGATTTAGGTCATTCACTATCTCTGCATGACTTAGGACAGACACCCTAAAGGCATAATCTCCACCTCCATGTTCATTTCTCTTCTTATCCCATAGAGACCTTCATCTATATGATAGTGCCATCCTCCCTGGCCATAATTTACATTTCATCTATGCTTCATCAATTCATAGTCAAAGGCAGTCAATGAGTATCCCTCATGGTTTTCACCCTTAAGTCATGTCATCTCTTCCCTGAGGCTATCTTCCTAGTCATGTGCATGCATTGTTCACCCTAGCCTTGTCGTTTGACTCAGGACATCCCATCTACTGTCATAGTAGAAAAGAAAGACATAGAAGCAAGGGATATACCTAGATCCCCATTGATACTTTTGGTTTGTAGTCTAGCAAGTATCCCATGTGTCTATTTTCATCTAAGAAGATTCCACTAATTTTCCAAACATCTTCCCCTGGACAGTGCTCATTCACATCCTAATATGTTTGTGGTCTACAAAGAGGTTGTTGCTGCCTCACATGATCCATTATCACAAGTGATCGTGTTGATTCATGTCACCCTCCATGTGTCTTCTCAAGGTTGTGATCTCCTAGATAGTGCCAATTCCCATCCAGATTGAGAAGTGGCCTCTGACATGGCATGTGGCAATCTAGAAATTGTTTGGGGGCACAAGGTTTCATTCAAATCACAACTTACGCGGCTTTTCATATCTTAACACAACGTGTTGATGAAAGTTTATTTCACACCTACATGTCATGTTAGATTTCCACATGACATGTTGGTGGAAATTTGTTTCACACCTTCGAGATCCTTGATGCGATGATTTTGAGTCGCATTTATAGACCTATTTCATATGTGTTTTGTGCTCTAATTACTCATTTTCATGGATAATATTGCATAATTCACTTAATTTGGTCTTTGTCATCATATTATATCAAATCCCCTTTGTTTTACTATTGTGAGCATCATTTATCATCTTAATATAAATTGTGTGGATTTACTTGGTCTTGTTGTGAAATTTCAGGAAAAACAAGTATCTGCTTCCGTCGATACCATCGACGGAAGTCGATACCATCGACCAAGCCACGGGTTGTCAGCCGAGAAGAGCAATACAGAGTCGATACCATCGACACCTAAGTCGATGGCATCGAGATCACTTCAGGTTGCTGGCGAGGATGCAGTCGATACCATCGACGAAAGTCGATGCCATCGACACAAGGAGAGCTACAGCGTCGCTAGAAAACAAAACCGACGCTACAGGAGTCGATACCATCGACGCCCAAGTCGATGGTATCGAGATCACTACAGGCGCTCAGAATAAAAGAAAGGAAAGCTGCCGCTAATCCGCTGCGTCGATACCATCGACCCGCGTCGATGGTATCGACGCCGGCAGATATGTGTTGTATCTGTTTTGATCTCGATCGGACGGCTGTTGTTATTTGACGACCTAATTAGGGACTTATACCTAATGACGGCCGCCCAGAGGAAGGAGATCTCATTTTTTTGGATTGCACAAGTGCCGAGGAGGAGAAAAAGGAGAACGGAGGCCAGAAGCTCATCCCGGGTGATTCGGACGCTGCCGAAGACGATTTCCACCACCGACAGGCGGGGAAGCTCGTGTTTTACGCCAAGGATCCACCGGTTCTTCTCCGTTCAGAGGTTTTCCCATTTATTTCCTGTTTTTCTTATGAATTCCCCAATTTCTACCATGTATTCGTGTGAGATGAACATGAGAGGCTAAAACCCTCAATCTTTAGGACCGGGAGTAGCCCGGGAATGCATTGTATGACATTTTTATATCAATAATTCATATTTTTCTCTCAAATCCGTGGTATAGATTCGTTTTCTCCATTTCTATTGTTATGCTTGATCACCATAATAATAACTTAATACCCTTAATCACTTCGACAGAAGGATTAACGGTTGAAAAGAGACGAATTCTACATTAATAAATAAAACCCTTGACAAAGGAGTTGTAAAATTAATGGTGGGAACTGAGAGACCGTTTTTAATGCGCTTAGTTTAGGGGAATGATTACTACGACGGTGGAATCAACCTAAACCTAAGTAGTGAATTACACCACGACAGTGGGTAATTCTCATTTCAGGCCACTACCCGGATAGAGAGAGAAGTGTGAGGAATTATATGAAACCTAATACAATGTTGACCCGCGGTGAAACCGCCATCCTAAAGATATCCTTTTGAATTGATTAAATTAACCTTTAATCGATTGTTTTCTTTGTTTGATTTTTATTTTCTTTTTAATTTGAACAACAAAACCCTACTTTGTTAATCGGTCTAGCTGATTGCGATTAGTTAGTAAAAGTCCCCAATAATTCACGTATCCCTGAGTTCGACTCGGGCCTCACAAGGCCTATATTACTCGACGCGTATACTTGCGTTTAAGCGCGTAGTAAAATACACGTCAATCCTAAATGGTGTGGAAGAATCTCCACACAACATGTTGTTGGGAGTCTGTCATCTTCTTCCAAAAGCCATCAAAACTTCATAAGGTGTGTGTCTTACATATTGGTTTTGGTTATCATCTATTCTTCTCTACATACTAGACCTCTCATTTTACATTTGCTTTTCCCTCCCTCCACCCATCATGTGTGTGTCTCTTTGCACATGCGCTGGCTCATTTCTCTCTTTTATACACCACCTACTCATTCTCTTTGTATTTGGTGAGTGGGGATATTGAGGAGAGAGTATAAGAGAGAGTATGAGGAGAGCATATAAGGAGAGAGATGACAGATGATATATTACAAGATATCTTCATGGAGCTTTTTATTCTTTAGCACGTCTTCTCTTCCAATGTCTTTGTTTTGTGTCATTCGCACTAAGCATTACTTCACATGTGAGTTGGATATTTGCATGAATTTTAGTTGGCCATCCATTTTAGATGGTGTTGACGAATTTCAACTGCAAGATTGACACCAAACATTTTGTGTTCACACCACATTATGTACATCAGAAAAAGAGTTTTTTGTGCTAATTCCAACCTCTTGTTCCCTCTGGTGTAAATGATGCTTCAATTTATCACTCTTTTTGCATTCTCAGGAGACAAATGGTCATTTCTTCACATCATACTTCTCAAAAGTTTATCATCTTCTAGCTTGCTAATTATGTATCTATAAGGATTAATCCAAATTTATATTCACTGAGATACTTTGGTTATGTCTTCTCTAGGTTGCATCTATTGATATTGATCTTTTTTTTATCTACGTGGGTTCCTCTTTGATGGTTCCATTCATTCCTATCAAGCCCCCAAGATTCATGCACTAGATTTATGGAACCAATATGTCGACCATTAGAACCTCATCCAATTTGTGTTTGTGCCACATCACGTACATTTACATTTTTTTGTGAATTCCAGTTTCCCAAACTTCTCATATGATTTCCAAATACCTCATTGCTACATTTACATTGTGTCTCCATGTTCATACCACATTATGTACATGGATGTGTTGATTTCATGCTTATACCACTCATACATTCCTCTCCATTGAAGATGGCATAGTCATGGTGCTTTTGATTGTCTGTTCCAAATTCATAGTGGCAAGTTTTTTGTGTGGCATTTGGATCCCATTTATTATATGTTCTTCATTCAAAAGGCAATTCAAAGACCTTTTGCTAAAGCTCGAGTCTTTCCACCCTACTGAATGAAACTCAAAAGAGACGTCATAATGTTTTTAGCTGGGAAGTATTATTTAAGTGGGGTGACAATTTTTATATGAGAATTGACATTTTTATCCCTAATTGAGTTGTGTAAGTCCAAGATAGGACTTGTGTTTCACCCATGATCCATCTTGAGTGAGAGTGTTAGAAAGTATTATTATCATATTTAGTTAATAGGTTAATTAGTATATGAGCATAAGTGTCTCCTCCCATTTTAACTTAAACACAAATAAATAACCATAGTAGCCAATTTCTTTATCTTTTGTATATCTTTAAACCTTATATGATCAAATTTCAACAAGTTCCATAAGTTTATTTTTGGAAAAAGTTGAAAGACATACCTCACTATCATCACTTTGTGCACCTTCTTGATCTTGTTCACCATTTTCATTATGTTTGGTGATCAGGCATTCAACAACATGAAGGCAAACTTCCTCCTCATCATTTAACCCTGGGTTTGAATAAGAATCTCAAGAGAATGATATGTGTTCATCTTGTTTCTTGGATTTCTTCTTCTTCTTCTTCTTTAGTTCTAGACATTCATTATTTCAATGTCCCTTTTTCCTACAAGCATGACGCCTATTATAAAATGATCAACAATTTTGTTAGAATAAGAATTTGACTTCTTACCTTTGGAGTTCTTGTCTTGTCACTACTAGATGATCCACTTGATGATGAAGGAGAATGTTTTCAAACCCTTAATTTGAGATATTTTCGCTTTTCCTTATCATGATTTTCTTCTTCATCTTTCATTGCACACTCTTGGAGGTTGACTTCATAAGTCTCTAAGTTACCTATAAGCTCTTCAACTTTCAAAGAATAAAGAACTAAACATCCTTCTATATAAGTACCTTTATTATCATACTTAGAGGTTAGAGAATGCAAAATCTAAGTAACAAGACCATGATCTTCAATGTTCTTACTGAGAGACTTCATCAAATTTATGATTGGATTAAATCTTGAGTACATTTGAGAAGCAGTCAGATGTTTACCATATGAAATAACTCTAATTTATGTTTAAGAATATTAATTCTAGCATCCTTTACTTGGTTCCTTCATGAGTAATAGACAAATTTCTTCAAATATCATAAGTTCAGAAGAGGAGAATATATCAAGCTCCCTAGGAGCCACGAAAGAAATATAATACTAACCACTATATCATTCACTGTAGTTTTTCTTACAATAGCCACATCCTACTTCTCAAATTGATTGTTGGGGACATGTATGGTTGGATGAACATGTTGGAAAGATCAAAGTTAATACCTTAGAAAAATATCTACATACATCACTTCTAATATGTGTAATTGGAGTTGTCAAAGAGAGTAGGTCGGCAGATGTGTGCGCCATAAAGGTTGAGTTGGTCATTGTTCAACCATCCAATAGGTCTATGTCTATGGTCTCAATAGACCTATGGTCTCATTGTTCTATGGGTCATTTCTCAACCATCCAACAAGTCTCTATATGTGGCCTAATCAAGAAACATGTTAGCTTCATTCAATGTTCTGGTTTATGAGTATATGGCTTCATCATCATGAATCATAATAGTCATGGATTACAAGTGATCAGTTCATATTCCAAGTTGTTAAGCAAATAAAGACACATCTTTTATTCATTTAGTGGAACTAAATCTTTGCTTAGACAAGTTATGGGATCATGGGGCTACACCCCAAGTCCCAGGTATAGTAAGGCTACTACATATCACTCATAGAAATAAGATCAAGGATAGGAAAAATAGAGATCATGTTGCTAGGAACATGTTGTAGACTTTATGAATCCTTTCCCTTGCTCCATTTTGTAAGGTAAAGTTATGAGACGATAGGCGAAAGGGGTCTTTGGTGTTTGGTCACTCCCTCCCTCCTTTTATAGGAGTGGAAGCAACCTAGGAACCCTAAATAAGACCTGGCAGTGACTGTTGGATATCCTGGAGTCGACATGCGAGTCGATCAAATGGGTGATGAGCCAGGTCGATTGGCTTGAATGTTGTGTGGTTCTTAAGAGAGGAAGGTTTGACCATTTGACTTGATGCTTTGTCTCTAAGGAAACCCAATAAACCAATTTGAGGCAAGTCGACTGATTTGATCATGCCAAACGTGCCTTCCTTAATAGGGTTAAGTCGGGCAACTGGATGTCCAAACTATTGGTTGGTAATTGTGGCTTCTTCCTATCTGCTACTGAGCCAATCAATGGAAGGGGGCAACTCAACTGATTGGTCTTCTAGGAGGCTAAAACATCCTTTTATTCCTTAGGTTTCTCAAGTAAAATAGGTGCATTCTTAAGTTGGGATTGAAGGAGTGAGAATAAACATAAAACTTACAAATGTGAACAAAAATAATAAGAAATCAAATTAAAGAGACAAAAGTAAGGAAATTGCAATTAGTTTAAAATTTGAGAAAAAATAACAAAATTTCCTAATTATTTGACCAAAAACATGCAATAAAAATGATGAATATGCATTCATCAAAATACCTCAAACTTGATCGTTACTCGCCATCAAGCAACACAAAATCATAGGCACCCACCAATTTATATTGACACCTTAATCACCTTGCTTGCATATCACTATCTTGTCCACACCACTTCTCAAGGGTAGGAGATGATTTCCTAGAACCCCAAAACACAATGTTCCAGCATGCTTCACTCAAATTTTCTTCACCACTTGCTTCTATTTCAAGACTTGCAAGGAAATAGATTTTATTTCCCTTCTGTTAGTGGTACTCTCGCATATTCTTATGGGAGTTTGCACAAGACCAGTGGTTGCTTTTAATGAATTTCAAGGGTATCGTGATCCCCTAGGTATAAAAAAGGAGTGAAGAGAGGTATGGAAGAATGTGACCTCTCCTCTATTGAAGAGAGGTATGGAAGAACGTGATCCCACTGTTGATGAGGTCCAACTATTGTTCGATCTTGTAGAAGACCTAGGGTCCCTCATGACCCTCATCCTCAATGGTGCAACATTGGTTGTAGTGGGGTTGTGGTAGAGGAGGTTCAGTCTCATCTTCGTTCACCTCCAATGAGATGCTCTGGCAATGGGATGTGAGCTCAGGGATAACATTTACCAGAACTGGGTTCTCATGGAGGAAACACTAAATCTAGGCTGGCTGATTCTACAGATAATTGAATGTGGTCACTACTGTGAACTTGGTGTGGAGGGGTAGTGTGATTTTGATAGTGGTATCATGAAAGAGCAGAGAATAGGTACTTACTTGGATGTTGGGGTATATAACATGGCTCATCCACAAGTATGGGAGATCTATCAAGTGGTGATTCCCCTTAGGATGAATAGCCTTGAAGGGGATATGCATTTAGCATATAATGATGATGATGGTGGTGAATATGTGGCCCACTATGAAGGGGGAGCTAGTGTTATGGCTGGCCTAGAGCTGGATGTGGTCGATGATGGAACTCCCCCAATTGAAAGGCTCCCCATTGGTAGGCACTGTTGGGTGTATAGATTTGTGTGAGTCATGGTGCCCTGTGTGTCAGTCCTGCTATAGATGGTGAATGAGAGGATTTGGTGAAGATATAGGACCACTAGGTTATGCAGACCAGAGGCCTTACGTCCTTAAGGAACCAAAGGTTGCGTAGATGACCTAAGGTATTCGGTCGATGAGGTTTCCCTTTTGTTTTCCATCAGTTGTAGGGTTTGGATTCATGTATTGATGATAGTTTAGTTTCCCCTTTGGTTAATGAGGTGGTGAAGTGATCTTTGGCCTCTGAGGTTGCCTTCGACCTAGTCTTCTTCAACCTAGAGTTTCCCTTCAGGCAAAGGTGTGAAGATGTTTCTCTAATTAGTTCTCAAAATTGAGAAAAATTAAAAAAAGTATCCTAATTATTTTACCTAAAACATGTGATAAAGGGATGAATATGCATTCATCAACCAACCTCTCTAAATAAATTTGCAATCTACTTCCACCATATATGGACATAGCCTTCTCGTAAGAAGTAGCTACAAAGAACTTCAATGAAGCCTTCTCATAGGAAGTATCACGACGCAATAGAACAAACAAGGAATAAGAGAGATGAAGACAAGTACAACACAATTTTCACAAGATATCAAATTATATAACTATGAAAAAAGTGATGAGCAACAATACAATTTTGTAGACAAGGTTGTATTTGGTGGAGTAGGGTACTAGAGCTATTCTAAGCTTAGACTTGTTTGGGAGAAACTGAATGTAGAAAATTAAAATTCTAAGCTTGAGAGATATATCATGTAGAGATGATGCTCAACCGTGTTTTGAGTGTCCATATGTCATTCCTATATAAGGGGAAATTGAAGAATAGGTAAGATATTTGTTTGATAGTGTTGAGGACAAGTTTAGAGGGAAATTAGTCATCATAGGAAATATATGAGTGGTATTAATAAAGCTAACTGCACACTAGCTAATTTTCTTGCATATATACCTTCGGTCAATTTGTAATTCCACCAAAAACCATCCATTCAAATGAAAGTTAGATCAAAATACTGTTGCGGCCTCTTTTGGTCTAACAACTATTTTTTGATCGATCTAAAGTTTGATTGAAATGTGTTTCAGTCGAATTAAACTTCGAATGAATATGTCCCAAAATGTGCTAAATTTTGAAAATTCACTCAAATGAAGTTGGGAAATTTGTCTATCTATCGCGGTGGGTGAATACTATTGGATCAATGGGCTCTAGAAGGAGGGGTTGAATAGAGCTTCACAAACTTCACAAAAGTGATTAGACCACCAAATTATATTAAGTGCAGAACTTAAACCAAAACAGCAATTTGATGTCCTAAACTAGCATACAAAGCAAGGATAAGAGACAAGGAATAGCATGCACTTGGACAGGTGGTTTAGAGTGGTTCCATGTCCTAAACTTAGGAGCAATGTCAGTCCACTACCTAGAGTTGGTTAGGCTCTAGGATTTGTAACTTGGTTCTTTTATATATATCACACAATAAGATTACAAGCTACAACAACCAACCATCCAAGGACTTATATATCAAGCCAAGATCTTCTACCTCACCAAGGACTTACCCACCAAGCAAGTAGTCTTCAGCCTTCTTCAAGGGACTTACCCACTCTTGCTCTAGTCTTCGGCCTTGCAGGAATTACCCATCTTGCTTGAGCTTTGCCTTGCACCTCTCCTTCTCTTGGAGAGCTTTAGCACCTTCCTCCTTCACTCGGAGGCCTGGAGCAGCTAGCCTTCTTCTCCTTTACTTGAGGAAGAACAGCAACCTTCTTCTCTTTCACTCGGAGAAGAAACTTCAAGCAATCTTCATAGGGAATGGAGATGGGAGAAGTAGAAAGGAGAGCTTTACAACATTACAAATGATAGCTCTCATACATGGGATCCTAACTCACTCATACTCACGATTTTGCTTTGAAGGTAGAGAGAGAAAGGGGCTCAAAGAATTAGAAACCACTCAACTAAGGCTAGGACCAAGCATATGTGAATGAGCAACCTTGGAATGAAGTCCAAGAGGTCCTATTTGTAGTTGAGGGTGTCCCTTTGAGGTTGGGAGAGATAAGGGGAACAAACTAGCCGTTTTACAACTTGTAACGGATCTATTTTGAGTCCCACCTACTCCTCCAACGGTTGGAATTGCTTTTTCTGCATTCCAGTACAGTCTGATCGGCCGAGTTTCAATAAAGGCAACTCGGCCGAACCACTAAAAGATAAGGCTGAAAGCTAGACTGTCGGCCGAGTTCCCTTGGAGAAACTCGGCCGATCGGTCGACTTTCATCTTGGACCGATCAGTGGATCGGCCGAGTTTCGTGGTCTAGAAACTCGACCGAACGGGAATCGGCTGAGTTGGAAACTCGGCCGATTGCATCAAAAATTCCAGAATAACTGGATCGGCCGAGTTTGGAATTCGGCCGACAAAATCCCTGTTATGGGTATTTTGGAATTTTTGTAAAACTGTACAAATGATGGATTTTTGAGTCCCAATAATTTTATCCATCTTAGTTACAATACAAAACATGAGTATAAGTGATTACATCAATTGTTCTAAGCCAATAAGGGCTATTTCACAAAACGGTCAAAAGTCACATGTTTTGCATGTGCTGGATGAGTAGCTTTTGAGTTGAATGTGATTCTTTTCTTGTACCTAATGTCTGAAACAATCTCAAATAGATTTGTTAGATACATATGAATGGAATGGTTAAGTCATTATCAAAATATGGGCAACGTGCGACACCTAGGTCAACATTCTCCCCCTTTTTGACAATGACAAACCATTCCTCAACATATTGAAAAGAATGTGAAAATTATACCTTTTCTTAGGGAATTGCAAGGGGATGCAAATATGATCAGTTTGTAGTGCTCCCCCTTAATTCATGCTTACTCATGCCTGCATGGTTAGTTAAACAACAAGCAACCAAAGCACATATGTATACTATATGATTCTAAGCAAGTCTAGATGCATTTTAGTTAATAGACAAGAAAAGAACCATACAAGCAATAAATTCAATATGATTGAGCTTTTTCTCCCCCTTTGTCATCTCAAAAAGGCAGGGGGTAGAAGAGCATAAAAGCAAGGTCTTCTCCATAGAAAAACCAAAAACACTCAATCAAACACTCCATAGAAAGACAGAGGAACACCAAGATAAACAACGAAAGCATGCATTATCAAAATATGGAAAACACTACAAGATAGACCATACAAAGCATTCCCATAAACCATAAAACAAAACTACACGGATAGCATAGAGTAGAAATAGTACAACTCAGATGATGTGCCTAATGTATATAGTACAAACATAGTCCAAAGAGATATAGCATGGTCATCTGAGACTAAAACTAGATACATCAGCCCCTAAGCTAAACTACTCTATGTCTATATCATCTACAGCAGCATCGATATCCTCATATGGCCGGTAGTCCTCATCTCCATCGTCAGAAGGAGGAGCAGCAGCCTGTGTAGCCCCGTCAGCATGATCAGCATCGTTGTCATCATCCTCGTCATCAGCATCAGTCGCAGTAGCCTCATCGTCTTCGTCAGCATCAGCATCCTCCTGGTCAGACATATCCTCATCTGGAGGACCAGAAGCTCGCCCGGGCCACCTAGCACTCTGCTCGGACCAAGACATGCCTAGAGCATGTAACTCCAGTCATATGCTTAGAGCAGCCACTATCAACAATCCATTTCTTTTTATCCTGCAAGAAAAGAGGATGTCGGAACCCAATTCAAACTTTGGGGTCCGGGGTTAGCTTGGGGACCCATTTCATCTTTGGGTTGGTCCCCTTGGGCTTGTAAGGACAATAGGTAGAATAATGATCATCACATTTGTAATGAATACATACCATGGGGTTTTTAGAGCTGGAAGACTCTCCATTAAAAATTGGAGTTTCCACACTCTTTTTCTTACCCTTCTTCTTCTTCTTACCTTTTGGAGTAGTCTCATTGTATCCTAGACCACTAGTACCAACTTGTTTGGTAGAGTGCTCTAGAACATCATTTAGGGATTTCTTACCCGAAAGAAACCTTTGCAAAGTAGATCTTAATTTAGCATTATCATCACTAAGATTTATAACGGTAGTAGATAAACTAGCAAGATCTTCTCTAGTATGCAAAAGGTCGGCCTCAAGGCAGAGGGCTTTAGTAAGAAGAGAGTCTTTTTCTAGAGTTAAGTTAGCAACTTCATTTCTAGGCAAGATAGGTCTAGAAGATAAATCATTTGTTTGAGAAAGCAATTTAGCATTTTCAGATTTAAGAACAACAATTTCCCTTTGATAAGCGTAAACTTCATCTCTTCTAGCATCATCAATAAGCTTAAGTTCAACATTTTCAGTTTTTAGAACATCAAGCTCATCTAGGAAATTTTGGTTCTCAACCTTAAGATTTTCAATAGTTTTAAGATAAGTACCATTCTCAACCTCTACTTCATTATATTGAAGTTCAAGGTCAAGAAATTGCCCTTGCAAGGAATCTATGCTATCAAGATGTAATTTCTCATTTTTATCAAGAATATCAATCTTGGCATAAAGATCATCAACTATCTTTCCTAATCTTTTCCTTTTAGCTTTACATTTAGCAAAAGATGATTGACAATCATTAAGCATTTCAATGAGGGTTTCCTTAGATAACTCAAGTAAATTTTCATCACTTACCTTGCTTACCTCACTTACCTCAATTACTTCTTCACTAGTAGATGCCATGAGTGCAAGATGACATTCTCCATCCTCAGAGCTTGAGGAACTTGAAGTAGAAGACTCCTCCCATGCCGCATGAGCTGCATCTTTGGATCGTCTCTCCTTCTTGTCCTTCTTCTTGTACTTGGCTTCTCTTTTGTATTTGTCATCCTTCTTGTGGCTGCTCTTATGATAGCCCTTCTTGGCCTTTGGGCAGTCACTCTTGTAGTGGCCTTTTTGACCACACTCGTAGCACCTAGGAGTTGAGGAGGAGGGCTTGCTCTTGAAGTGTCTTCCTTTTGAGTAGTTGGCTTCATGATCATTTGCACCTTCATCTTCACTTGAGGAAGGGCAGGGAGACTTCATGGCAAGTTGTTGTTGCCGGACCATTTCTTCAACTTGGGCTTTGAAGGCTGTGTCCTTCATCTTCTTTGATTCCTTCTCTTCTCTTTTCTCCTCTTCCTCTTGCTTGTCGAGCCTAGGTTCATGTTCTTGGAGGTTACCAACCAGCTCCTCGGTTGACAACTTGCTCAGCTTGTAGACTTCTTCAATTGAAGTGACCTTTGGCTCCCATCTCTTTGGAAGAGATCTCAAGATCTTTGCATTGATTCTACCTCTATCCATGACACTCCCAAGGGCTGCAAGGCTGTTCAAGATGACATTCAACCTTGTGTACATGTCCGCAACTCTTTCATTCTTCCCCATCTTGAAGTTCTCAAGTAGGCCTCCGAGCATATAGACTTTGGCCTCCTTGACTTGCTCCGTCCCTTCATAGGTGACACACAACTTATGCCAAATCTCATGCGCCGTGTCCCAAGAAGAGATGCGGTTGAACTCCGATGGTGTGAGGGCGGCGTAGATGATGCTCACGGCTTTAGCATTGAGTTGAGCACGCTTCATCTCATCTTCCGTCCATGTGGTGATGTTCCCCTTTGGCTCTTCATACTTGAGATGGACTATCTTCCACATCTCGTAGCTTACTCCTTGGATGTAGAATTGCATCCTTCTCTTCCAATATAGGAAGTTTGTGCCGTCGAAGACCGGGGGTCTCATGGAGAAGCTTCCTTCAAGATTGAGTGACCCAAGAGCAGAATCGCCCATCTTCTCCTACTTGTTGAAGTAGCTTGGAGAAGACCTGCTCTGATACCACTTATTGGATCAATGGGCTCTAGAAGGGGGGGTTGAATAGAGCTTCACAAACTTCACAAAAGTGATTAGACCACCAAATTATATTAAGTGCAGAACTTAAACCAAAACAGCAATTTGATGTCCTAAACTAGCATACAAAGCAAGGATAAGAGACAAGGAATAGCATGCACTTGGACAGGTGGTTTAGAGTGGTTCCATGTCCTAAACTTAGGAGCAATGTCAGTCCACTACCTAGAGTTGGTTAGGCTCTAGGATTTGTAACTTGGTTCTCTTATATATATCACACAATAATATTACAAGCTACAACAACCAGCCATCCAAGGACTTATATATCAAGCCAAGATCTTCTACCTCACCAAGGACTTACCCACCAAGCAAGTAGTCTTCAGCCTTCTTCAAGGGACTTACCCACTCTTGCTCTAGTCTTCGGCCTTGCAGGAATTACCCATCTTGCTTGAGCTTTTCCTTGCACCTCTCCTTCTCTTGGAGAGCTTTAGCACCTTCCTCCTTCACTCGGAGGCCTGGAGCAGCTAGCCTTCTTCTCCTTCACTCGGGGAAGAACAGCAACCTTCTTCTCTTTCACTCGGAGAAGAAACTTCAAGCAATCTTCGTAGGGAATGGAGATGGGAGAAGTAGAAAGGAGAGCTTTACAACATTACAAATGATAGCTCTCATACATGGGATCCTAACTCACTCATACTCACGATTTTGCTTTGAAGGTAGAGAGAGAAAGGGGCTCAAAGGATTAGAAACCACTCAACTAAGGCTAGGACCAAGCATATGTGAATGAGCAACCTTGGAATGAAGTCCAAGAGGTCCTATTTATAGTTGAGGGTGTCCCTTTGAGGTTGGGAGAGATAAGGGGCACAAACTAGCCGTTTTATAACTTACAACGGATCTATTTTGAGTCCCACCTACTCCTCCAACGGTTGGAATTGCTTTTTCTGCATTCCAGTACAGTCTGATCGGCCGAGTTTCAATAAAGGCAACTCGGCCGAACCACTAAAAGACAAGGCTGAAAGCTAGACTGTCGGCCGAGTTCCCTTGGAGAAACTCGGCCGATCGGTCGACTTTCATCTTGGACCGATCAGTGGATCGGCCGAGTTTCGTGGTCTAGAAACTCGACCGAACGGGAATCGGCTGAGTTGGAAACTCGGCCGATTGCATCAAAAATTCCAGAATAACTGGATCGGCCGAGTTTGGAATTCGGCCGACAAAATCCCTGTTATGGGTATTTTGGAATTTTTGTAAAACTGTACAAATGATGGATTTTTGAGTCCCAATAATTTTATCCATCTTAGTTACAATACAAAACATGAGTATAAGTGATTACATCAATTGTTCTAAGCCAATAAGGGCTATTTCACAAAACGGTCAAAAGTCACATGTTTTGCATGTGCTGGATGAGTAGCTTTTGAGTTGAATGTGATTCTTTTCTTGTACCTAATGTATGAAACAATCTCAAATAGATTTGTTAGATACATATGAATGGAATGGTTAAGTCATTATCAAAATATGGGCAATGTGCGACACCTAGGTCAACAAATACAAGTATAAAACTAAATTTAAGATGGTTTTGGATATTCATCACTTGTTCTCACATCATTCCTATCAAGTTCTATAATATGCACCCATACAAAATTTATATAAGTACAACTTGATGTACAAGCATTTAAATACATATAATATTGCATATTCTTTGTCATTGCATCTTGTCTAAGATCCTTAATCACCTGAAGTACTTAATTCATACATTAGTAGCATAAATAGAAAATAGTTATATCATCGAAATTACATATGTGGCATATAAAAAAATTGAATATGAGAAGGGTAAGGGAAAGAGGAAACTAGTAAAAATGGTGTTTAGTTATGTTCCGCATGGAAAAAGGAATATGAGAAAGAAAGAAAAATAAAAAATTGTTGTTTTTACATGGGTATTGGTGGGGAGAGGATTTTTTTAATATAAAAATGCATTTTATACAATTATGGTCCTAGTTACTTGAATAATAGAAAAACTCATTGTAAATTCTCCTTGACATAAATGATGACAACATTATCTTATTTATTATGCATATAAAATATTAAAATAAATAAAATCCAAAGGAGAATCTTTAAGATGTTTTAGTTTAAACATTACTTAAAAAATTAAAAATGTCATTGAAGAAAATTTGCAAACAATTCTTTAAGACAAATTAGCTATTTATGTATTCTTCTGTCAAGAAATTGTAATGTTAATAAAATATAAATTAATTTTATGGAAATTATTTTCTTAGAGGGAATTATGTTCATGCATACAACAAACACTTGACAAACAATTTAATTGAAGTGAAACATAACTTTTGAGGAATATTTCTTTAGTGTGGAGGAATATTTTTTTAGTTGATAAATGTTAGCTTTATAAAGAAATAAAGTTTTAGTAGGATAAATTTATTTAGACAGGAATAAGATAGAGAAATAATAATTAAAAGGAAAGAATTTTTTGATGGAAAAGTAAAAGCTATTGGCCAGAAGATCTTGGAGGAAAACGTGTTTGTGCAAAGATCAGAACATTGGAGGAAGTTTTTTTACGCATGCGTCCATTTATGTAGTGGAGAATCAACTTCTTAGAAGGATTTTTTTTCTCTTCATCATTCACCATAATTTTCCATTGAGACGGAAATTATATCAAATTTCCTCATGAATTCTCTATGCAAATTTGTCATTCGACATTGATAAACAAATATCATTTTTAATTTTCCATCATTTATGTCCCCAGGATTCACTATGTACCAAACGCAGCCCTAGTTAACAACGATCTAGATGTAACGATCCATATATAATCATCAAACAAAACCAACGGAAGGATGGCAGAAGATGGCGAGTCACCTACCAAGAATAACAGCTGGTGTCGGGAACTTTGCTCTGATATCCCTTCCTAGCTGTTACTCCTTGGGGATGACGATGCTCAGCTTCTGCACCTCTGTTATCCAGGGCGAATTAAAAGGAAAGAAAGAACAGCAACATAGTACTATTAACAATGATAGAAAGTTCAAAAGGTACTCGGAAAAGTCGAAAGCTTGTTCATCACGCCCTCATATCTCACAAAGCGTTAGTGCTAATCATGCTGCTATTGCGGTTGCGCAGTGCAGTTTGCTTCTGGTTGAGGGTGCAAAAGAAAAGCGTGCGTCGGCATCACTCAAGCTTTTCACCCAACTCAGGTTCTCATCATCACACAAAAACAACTTTCGAGTTTTCTGACTGAACGCTAGCCTCTTTCTGTACACTTGGAATGCCCATCCCTCTCTTGTTTTAATACTGCAAACGAACATCAATATGTTCAACCATATGCGAAAGATTCCGTATCAGAGATTTTAACTACTTATTACAGACTACGGAGCTCGAGTTGTGGTCCAAAACATGCTCACTACACGTCGCAATCCTACCCAGATCCTTGATCCTTGTCATTGGATGATGACACTGCCAACGATGAATCCTAGTCAGAGTCTGGTCCACCCCACGCGTCCGATTAGCTCAGCGTCGGTCAATAATGTGCAAATTATGTCCCAAGGCTTCGTCGGAAGTAATGAAACATCAACAAAGTGGCTCCACAACTAATCTTAATTAAACCGAATCGTGATATCAACAAACCTTTCTAGACATGGATAGTGGAACTGAGGACCGGAAACTTATCCCGAATTTCGCTCAATTTATCTAAATCTGAAACCTATTCGGGTTGTCAAACACAAATCCGAAATCAGATTTATTTAGGTCGGACATGATCGAGTTCTCATATTCAGATGTTTGACAACCTTACCAGAAAGAACATTACGGTTTTAAAAAATCAATTCACAACCACACCAAAAAAAGGGACCATCTAATCCACCCCACCCCCAAACGCACACAAACCCAAGACCCGGCAGTAGTAGTATGTTTGTCACCAGTGTGCCGCTACCATAGTCCGCACATGAAAGAATCCTATGCATTGTGCTACGATTGTGCGTAATTTGTGTATCACATATTGGTAACATGCTACCAACACACATGCCGATCAGGAAAATACTGCACAATACAAAAGTGAGCACCACTCACCCTCTTAAGTTCACAAATGGTAGGAAGAGAGCGCGGCCCGATACAAACCAGAACAACCATTACTCGACTTCCGTCGAATCATGTTTCAACATTTTTCTAAACGGCAAAATCCAATTCGAAAGCATACGGCAAACCCCACCTCATCTTAAGTGGAACACACTGCTACTCTACTCGTCCCCTAAATACCGGACCATGCTAACAACGCAATTATGTAAAACCTATTAAATAATGTGAAGCAAAAAAAAAATGCCGTTTGCTCACTGCCATCACCCTCTTGTTGCATCTTAGTTCTTCACACTAAAACACAGGATAATCAAATGTTAGTTTATTATCCAAATTTAAATTCCAAACGATTAGAAAGTCCATGGCGAAAGAACCCAAGTGTCTACCCCTAACATGGTAATATTAAAATTTGAATATGGAAACGTGAAAACTTAGCATACATGAACAATTAACTAGAAACATGTACCATCAAAAAGTAGTATTAAACCACATTTTTACATGATTCTATGACATATTGAAGAGTACTTAATACACGTCTGATCATGTACACTAGTTAAAATCTTACAATAAGTATAACCTGAACACTTTCTCACAAGACAACTTCTCCCAAATTATTTTTGAACTTGAAACATATTAGAAACAAGCAGGTCAACTCACAAAGCATTGAGTATATGACGGAAAGATACATATTTTTAAGGTTTTTATAACTTCAAAAGGATTTGCATAATAAAGTGAAAATCCATATTTTAGCCATTTTACTCCATTATACTAACAATATCATGTATCATAAGGTCTTTGACCAACTTTCAGTGGAAAGAGTCAGTAAGGGTACTTAAGGCTCAAAGTCATTAGCTAACCTTATTTATCAACATGGTTTTCCATAACTTGACAACTTAAGTACAATGTTCAGTCATGTGTCCTTACCCCGAGAATGCAGGCAGGTACATAATATATGTATAAAGTATATATATATATATATATAGAGTCAGGCTAGAATACACTCGAGTGTACGGATCGCACAAATACACTCAAGTGTGTTTGCATATCAAGACTAGTTTTTGTAAAATGTAAACCGTTGATCTTCACCGTTATACTATAACTAGGCTACATACAAATTTTGAGCCCATTTGGATGAGTGTAAGTCACTCATCCAAGGGCAACAAAATCAACGCGCAAAACTAATTTGAAATGCATAATTTTTGCGGTCTTAATAACATGAGCTATACATATCCAAATGTGCTCAAATTTTGCGTATGAGTTGTTCACGAGATGTTTAAGAAGATCAACGGATTAGATTTTCAAAAAAAATATTGCATCATGGAAAACTACTTGAGTGTATTCCGCTCCGGATACACTCGAGTGTATTCTAGCTTGACTCTATATATATATATATATATATATATATATATATATATATATATATATATATATATATATATATATATTATGTATTCAAGTTATTAAATAAATGAGACAAAACATCGAGTATAGTACTACAATACTATATGGCAATTTGAGAAAGTAAACAAGCATACATACATATCAAGTTTCAAGTAAGATTACCATAATCATATAATTATTAAAGTTTGCACTTGATTTTGAGGTTCTAAATCTAACTTATCCTTGAACTTCTAGGCATAAGCAACCATCTGATTAAGATAAGATCACATGCATGTATTAGATTATCATCATTACTTCTAGAACTCTCTATCATTAGGATTTTGGTCAATCTAAGTTCAAAGTTGGTTATTAGCATATTTGATGATCTTTCACTAATTTATGATCTGTCATGAACGTGTTGTTCAAGTTTCAATTCATTATGATATCTTATCTCCTTTTTATGATTATTTCCAAGTATGTCACTTATGTACATTTCTAGGTCAAAAGACTCATAATAGGACATACAAGGCCTAGGTTCATCAAGACATGAGCTCTAAAAATTGAAAGAGAGTATAGATCAGTAAGGTAATGACATAAGATCATATTGAAAGTTAGGTGGATGTCCCCAATGGTCTAGGAATCATATAACCAATATTGTCTAGCAACACTGCAAGCCCACATGTAACTATCAATATAGTTCTTTATACAATTCAGGGTCAACATATGAACTATTTGGGACATACACATCAAAGTTATCATAAGGGAAGATATTCTTGATTTAGAAGGGGAGGACATAAGATTAATATATTAAAAAAAGATTAATGCACAATAAAGATAAGTAAGACACATATTTCACACTAGGGCATTAGTACTGGATTTTGAGGCACATATACCATCATAGCACAAAGAAGAAATATCATAAACATTAGTGTCTCCAAACATCATAAGACTGTTTCTTTTAAAGATATAAGGTGAGAGTTGGGTGCATTAATTAGGTAAAACACATCATTTGATTGGGGTATAATCATGCATCATTAGAAGGTGTCACATACATGCATAAAAAGACATGTGGAAAAAGACAAGAACATATGGAGGTCAAGGGGTGATATTTGTACTTTAGAGGGGCAAAAATCTACTAATTTCATTGTTAGGGTAAGGTTTCATGTCATTTAGATGCAAGAATATAACTTTGATCAATATCTATCATTTCAGGTCTAAGATAAGTCATTAATGTGCATTAGAGACATCAAGAGTGCATGAAAGGGGATCAGGGTTTTCATAGTGGTCAAAGTACATAAAAGTTACTGATTTGAGGATTAAAGAGTAGGTTTAGAATCAAAGATTCAAGATTTATCATAATCAAGTATTAATTTGATTCAATATTAAAGTGCATTAAATTTCGGCCATGGTAGCCCGGGTGGTAAGAGCTCGGTAAGTCCCAATGAAGGACTTGGGTTCGAACCTCACCGAAGGCACTTTGCGAACGGCAATCCACATTGATTAGGTGCGGGAGGGGGTGACCGGACCACACCCTCTCATGCCTCGAGAGTTTACCATGTTGAGCTCGCCCGGGGTGGGTTCTCTCAGTCACCAAAAAAAAATATGACCAAAGTTAGCTACTTTTAGAGAAACATGAGAACAAACGAGGGAATTAGGATCTGAAACATATACCAAAATCTAGATCTTTTTGAGTTGATCATTGATATACATTTTGTATATATTGGACAAAGGATGAGAAAGTTATAATTTTTGGCATTTCTACATCAAGAATTATTAGAAATACGAGATATTATATAATAGGGTAGGGTTTGTGTGTGTCGTATTGATAGGACACCAACCCACTAGCTGCACATGGTCAATTCTCCTAGACCAACACTATACATGAGAGAGGTAGTAAGGGAGAGAGAAGCCTAAGGTAGTGAGATCATGTCCATTGTTAGGTGGTTGCCCTAGCATCCACGACTCACAATTATTGCCCCTACTGATATGAATTCACTTAAGAGCATCATGGATCCATGGGTGCTACTCACGGAGCCACATGAAAAGGCACCCCGAGGTCTAGCATGAGTATGCCTAGGAACTGGTCAACCTTAGAGGAGAATCATGGAGACAACCACACTCTAGAAGATGGTGGTGGGATGTAGAGATGAAGGCCCAAATGTAATGTTGTAGATATTTATGGAAAGAAGAAGAAGGTGAAGATGACACTCTAAGGAATGATTGTGAAGGGAAAGAGAGAAAAATAAGAGAGGGGAAAGAAATAGAGTAAAATAGATGGTTACATGTCAATAAAGAGATGAGAAAGGGATATTGTTGGTCACTGAGTCGGGGTGGTTGATAGGTGCAGTGACACACCTTTCGGCCATCTATAGAGGAGGAAGAAACGTGGTGGGTTTTTGGATTTAGGGTCCAAATTGTGACCATCGATCTGATGTTTCTAGTTGGTCGCAGGTGTGGTTGTTGGATCAGGGCTTGAGAAGAGAGGGAAATGTGCATGGGCCGCACGTTGCCAATATTTTGGCCCCATAAAGGGTCAGCCCCTCACATCAAAAAGGAGAGAGAAAATCAATTCAATCAAGTGATTAACTAAGGATATAAAAAATTCCATAACTTATTCTTTATATCTCCAAGTGATGTAGCTTTTACACCTTTGGATTTGTAATTGAATCCTCTACGACATGATATAATTTATAGGTCAAGGGGATAAAATGTATGAGGTTCAAATTGTTGGTTATGTATGCTCAAAGATCCAATTATGTGATGATTGTAATGGCATATCATGTAAAAACAATTTGATTATTAATAAAAGGCAAACTTCCAATTTGTTTTGTTTAATTCAGTTATGAGATAATGATGTAACATTATAAATTTCTAGAGAATAATATTATTCAATGATGTATGTCTTCAAGTACATGACTTGGAAGAAATGAGATCATATGGATGCTAATAGTACATATTTACATTATCATTATGTCCATGATCAATTGGTATTGTGGAAGGTTGATAGACAACAATAACACATAGGATTAGAGTGTGAGTTGGTTGATGGCTGAGTCTCATTGGTCATGATATGGAGATATTAAACAAATCACACAGATACATGTTACAGAATAGTGTACCAGATAGACCCACCGTGAGAATGACACATGGAATCCATCATTATGGAAGTCGTAGTCAGCTCTCACAATGATGGTGGTGGTTGTGGTTCTTAGACCTTAAATCACTACACTCAACACATGTTGTTGGGTACACTTTGACATCATCAAACGCAATCCTGAAATATGGGTTGTTATAACGGTGATGATTGGGTGGCTTTGACACATGGGGATTTACTGTGAGTGATAGACATGGGATCTGTCCCTCCTATTATGGTGTGATGTCCTAGGCCTCTTGATAAGCGAGACTGAGAAAAGCATGGACATGCATATGTGAGTCAATATGTGATATTGAGCATACATATATCTTAAACAATCTACTCTTGGTTCAAGGAACAAGATTGAATAATGATGAGGGTGACTGCTCCATGCCTCTAGTTCAATCTGGACATCAATGACAAAGGAACTATACAAACACTGCAACACCATACATAGATTGTATGTTGAAGTTGTTCCCCAACTTTTCCATTTACTTGGGTAGAAATGATGTGCGACTAGGCACCACTCTTTGCTTGTGATGTCATAAATTGTCATGGACATTCACTACCAACGTGATATGAGACTTATAGGATCACACACATAGGAACTCATCTAGAAGAAGAATTTGATCTTGAATGATAATTGAATGAAGTACTAAAGTGTTTGGGTACTCAATTCACACAACAGATCGATGGATTGGCTGACAGAACTGCCAAACAACCATCTCATTGGGTGAGATGGTCATTTGGGCAGCCAGACAGGCATCTCAAGTGTTGAGTCGGCCGTTTGGGTTGTCAGGAAAATTAGAAATTGAATTGGCTTAGTTCTATCCTATAAACCGAGTGGTTTAAGTTGTTGAACTGATCAAATCGATTCGAACTCACCAGACGTCTGTCTAGTTGAGTGAGATGGGCATCTCTCTTGTGTGAGATGGCCTGGTTAGGACAAATAAAGTTCTATATTTTTTCCGAACTCATTTCAATTGCACATACTTGGGGTGCAAGTAAATTAATGTATGACATTAATTAGGAAACGATTTTCCAATTCATATCTGACAAGGAAAGTGTGAAACGAATGTCTCGCATCCCAGAAGACCATTTCACTTAGCGAAATGATCGTCTCATGTGTGAGACAACCATCTCACTTGGCGAGATGACCATTTCATTGCACGCATGTTGTGAAACTTTTAGAAAAGTTATGAAAACTCAAGACCTACTTGTCCTTTCCACTCCCGCTTTAGTCCTACATTGGTTGGGTACTGGGAACCCTGACCCTAACACCTCCTATATAGAGGGGTACTAGGGGATTCCCAAAGTACACCTACACCACAGACAACTGAGAATTAGTTCCTCTGACAATTGTTGTCCTCTCTAGTTGTGGTAACCACGAGAGCCCCGACAAGGGAGGGATAGCCACGGGAGAGAACAACTGAGAGTTGTCATTGTGGGAGAGCAAGTCGGTGACTAGTACACTAACGGAGAGGGACAACTCCTTCCTGTCTGGTCTAGTAGGACGACAAGAGTTCTAGGCGGTCCGTGTGGAATACCATAGAGGCGGGAAGCCATTGTTTGCCGCTTGGAGGACAACGTCAACCAGCAGTCTGTGACAAGAGGAGTTGTTGAAGAATACGATGTTGTGGCTACATTCTGTGATGCAGAACAAGGAGGCATAGCAGTGAGACGAGTCCCAGTGCAACTAGGATTCAGAGTTGCACATTTACAATGACAAGAATTGTTGTTGGACTTGCTCCAGGACCAGGTATATCGCATAAACCATCCTTCCTGTATTATAGTTATTGACGTGATCTATTATTTAGGAGGAATATGGTAATAACTTTGAATTCCGTTGCCTACTCTATACCATATGTCGCAATAGTGGTATCTGAGCCAATGTCAATTTACTATAATAAGGGATAATCAATATGATCAGATTTTGGTTTTTTCATTTTATTATTGCATGTGATGCAAATAATATCTTGTCAAATCCAAACACCACAATAATCCCAAACTAATATATATATGCAATCTATAGGTGTCTCCCTAAAGTGGTTTTGATGGTGGATGTGTAGCATGGTTATGGCCAATAAACCCTATCTGTGCATGGTTGTATGTGGTTGGTTTATCTATTTATCTCTATTTGCGTACTAATCCTCCATCTCATCTTCTCAATGTAAAGTTAATTCTCTTCTACATTTCTCCCCTCGAATGTAACTCGAGTTTTCCTATAATCATGTAAAAGTAGGATAGCTTTTTCTATTTTGATGAAGATGAAGGCATCCAGAAGATGAGTCGACCAACTAAAGGACCTTGGAGGACATGGTGGACAAGCTGGACCGATCGCCTGGTGGGCCCGACCGATCATCTAGAGGAGACATTTGATGGTGGACAGAAGGACCAGATGGCCGATGGAACAACCTAACAATAGGCCAGGAGGTGAGCCGATCAGTTTAAGGTTTGAAACGATCAACCCAGATTGGCAAGCACAGATCTTCATCAGCAACTAGTTTTTGCATGTGATGTAGACGTAGATGACATAATCCCTTGTGGCTCTAAGGGATTACATTAGGACTGGACATAACTATCACTTTTGTTTATTGCATGTTTACATTGTGGTATATTGCATGTATATAGTATGTACTATATATATGTTGTGATTTGATAAAGTATATGTATATATACAAACTCCCTCAATTAAAATATTAAGTCTTAGATGTTTTACAAAAGTGGCACACATGAAAAGCTTGATCGATCGAGCATTTTCTATGCCCTAGCATGGTGTGTCATATATCTCGTGGAAGTGTGATGGTAATAATGTAGTTTCCAACCTAGTGGGGTGTATTATTATCGTGTCGGCTTTTGGGTCAGACTTAACTGATGATTCTTAGAGAGTCTAAGCCTAGAAGCATGTAGATGATCATGGCAAGGCATTGTGCATATCATCTATCCAAGAGTTGCATATGATGCAATTGGCATGATTGCCTACCTTGATAATTGACTATGGACGTTGGTGTAGGTCGGGTAATAGTTGAATTAATTTAGATCTTGGCCCACTAGAATATTTTACGCTACAATATTTTGAATTGATATTCAGGGCTATCAATTTGAATAAAATAGTGGAAGCAATAATAATTAAAGACCAAATTATATCGTCAAAATTTTCAAATCAAATCAAAAGTTTTTTTTTTGAAAAATGCAAATTTTATCTCTTGTAGAATCAAATGGCAAACATATCATCACGTTTGGACAAACTAAATGAGATATATTTTCATAATTGGTTTAGGGTCTTGAGAAGTGTTCTGCATGATCCTAAAATACCAGAACCAGTATCCACTCCAAATTCACCTAAGACTGACATGGATGCTTATTTGAAGCACGCCATTATGTTGTGAACATCAAGAACCTTATGCTAGGCTGTGTGAACTATGAATTGTATAAACAACATTATAAACATGAAAGGTATAATGTCTCTAAGGTGTTATTTGATTGCAAACTGATAGAGATAGATCCCGTAGAGCCCCATGTGCTTAATATGATTAGGCATATGGAGCATCTTGAGAAATTGAGATTTCCTTTGGGTCAAGAGTTGGCCATGGATATGATTTTGCAATCATTGCCTAAATCATATAGCCAGTTCATTGAGTGTTATCACTTGAGAAACATGGTTGGACTTCTATCAGAGTTGCTTGACATCTTGATAAATGTCGATGCATAAATGAAGATGGACAAATTCATGATGGTGATCAGTGGTTTTGAGTTCAAGGACATAGGCAAAGCCAAAAAGCATTTTGTGGCTAAGCTAAAGTCCAAATCTTCTGTATTTAAAGTAAGGCTAAGGATAAGGCAACCCAGGGAGATGAAGCAAGGGATAGAGATATCTAGTTTTGGGGTATACATTATAGAGAGTAACTTCACTACTTCATCATCATGGGTACTTGATACCGGATGTGGATCACACATTTATCCAAATGTGAAGGATCTGAAAAGAAGTAGACCTTTAGAGAAAGGTGAGGTTGAACTGCGTGTTGCAAATGGCTCAAGAGTTGCGGCCAGCGTAGTTGGAACCTTTGAGTTAACTCTACCAAGTGGGCTTATTATGTACCTGCCATTAATAGGAACATCATATATGTATCTTGTTTGGACAAGAAAGGATTTGAATTTCTTATAAAGAATGGAAGATGTTCTATTAGTAAAGATGGGATCTTTTATGGTAGTACCCCAATGTCTTATGGTCTATACTTGATAGATCTAGAGACAGGTGTGTATAACATGAAAATCAAAAGGCAAAAACTCAATGACTCAAAAAAACATAACTTTGGCATTGTCGTCTAGGGCACATAAATGAGAATCACATATCTAGACTCCATAAGGATGGTTATCTTGACTCTTTTGATTTCAAAACAATAGAGATATGTGAATCTTGTTTGTTGGGCAAGATGACCAAGGCCCCTTTCACTAGAAAGAGTGAAATGGCTAGTGATCTATTAGGACTCATACATGTTGATGTATGTGGCCCTTTTTGAACAGATGTTAAAGGTGGGTACAAGTACTTCATTACCTTTATCGATGACTTCAGTAGGTACAGCTATGTCTACTTGATGAGACACAAGTCAGATACTCTTGAAAAGTTTAGAGAGTTTATAAATGAAGTACAGAACCAGCTTGGAAAAAGTATTAAGGCACTTCATTCTGATCGAGGTGGAGAATACTTAAGCCAAGAGTTTGAGGTCCTTCTAAGAGCCCATGGGATTGTATCCCAGTGGACTCCACCTGGAACACCATAGCATAATGGTGTTTCACAAAGAAGGAATCACACATTACTGGATATGGTGCGATCTATGATGAGTTTATCTGAGCTTCCAACTATCTTCTAGGGATATTCTCTTGAAACCGCCGCATTTAAACTTAACCACGTACCATCTAAATCAGTTCAAAAGACACCATATGAGATATGGAATGGGAAACATCCCGATGTGTCTTTTATGAAGATTTGGGGATGTGATGTTTATGTTAGGAAAATGTTTCCTGAAAAGCTTGGCCCTAAGTCTGATAGATGTTATTTTGTCAGATATCTCAAAGAAACAAGGGGATACTACTTTTATACTCCATATGACGACAAAGTGTTTGTTTCCAGGACAGATGTATACCTTGAAAGGCAATTTATTTCCAAAGGAATTAGTGGGAGGAAAGTAGAACTCGAAGAAGTTGGAGAACAATAAGAAAACATTGAACTGATAGATGAACCAAAGGAACAAGGAGAATCTCAAAGTGTTGAAGAAACTCAAATTCCTTAGGTAACACATGAACCTCATAGAACTAATAGGATACACCTTGAACCTAACAGATTTAGATATCATGTGACTCAGGAGGGTAGTGAATTGGTCATAGATGATAAGTCAATATCCTATAAAGATGTTATTGAGGGACTAGAGTCTAAGAAATGGCTTGAGGCTATGATATCTGAGATGGAATCCATGTATACCAACAAAGTATGGACTTTAGTGGATCCACCTGAAGGGGTAAAACCCATAGGGTGCAAGTGGGTCTTCAAGAAGAAGACTGACATGGATGGAAAGGTCCAAACCTATAAGGGAAGATTGGTTGCAAAGGGTTTCAGATAAGTTCAAGGTGTTGACTATGATGAAACATTTTCTCCAGTAACCATGGTTAAATCCATCAGGATCATTCATGCTATTACAAGTTATCATGACTATGAGATTTGGCAAATGGATGTTGAAACTGTATTCCTTAATGGAATCTTGTTGAAGATGTGTATATGACACAACCTGAGGGGTTATAGATCCAAAGTTTGCAATAAAGTCTGTAAGCTACAAATTCAATCTATAGATTGAAGCAAGCATCTCAGAGCTGGAATATTCATTTTGATGAGGTAGTCAAAGGGTTTGGCTTTGCTCGAAATGAAGATGAACCTTGCATGTATAAGAAGGTTAGTGGGAGCATAGTGACATTCCTCATATTGTATGTAGATGACATACTAACGATGGGGAATGACATACCTACTTTACAAAAGGTAAAGACATGGCTAGGAAATACATTCTCTATGAAAGACTTGGGAGAAGCACCATACATCTTGGGGATAAAGATTTGTAGAGATAGATCCAAAAGACTTCTCGGGCTAAGTCAGAGCTCATATATTGACAAAGTGTTAAAAACTGTTCAAAAGAACTCAAAGAGAGGAAACCTTCTTGCACACATAGTGTCCCCATATCTAGAGCTCAATGTCCCAATTCTTGTTAAGAAAGGGAATGCATGAGTGTGATACCATATGCCTTGACAATTGGATCAATCATGTATGCAATGTTATGTACCCGCCCAGACGTCTTGTATGCCTTGAGCATGATGAGCAAATATCATTCAGATCCAGGTGATGCTCACTGGATAGCTGTGAAGAATATCCTCAAGTGCTTGAGAAGGACTAAGGATTATTTCTTGGTCCATGGAGGAGAGGAAGAGTTGGTGGTAAAAGGTTACACTGATGCAAGCTTCCAGACTGATCAAGATGATTTCAAATCGCAATCGGGATTTGTGTTTTGCCTTAACAATGGAGTTGTGATCTGGAAGAGTTCCAAGAAAGAAACAATTATTGATTCTACAACAAAGGCTAATTATATTGTTGCATCAAGTATAGCAAAGGAGGTTGTATGGATCAAGAACTTCATCATAGAACTTAGGGTCGTTCCTAGCATCAGCGAAGCAATCGAGCTATATTGTGACAACAATGGAGCTATTGAACAAGCTAAGGAACCCAGATCGCATCAGTGCTCAAAACATATACAAAGGTGGTTCCATCTCATATGAGAAATCATGCAGTGTGGAGATGTGAAGATTTGCAAAGTTCCAACTATGATCAATGTTGTTGATCCCTTGACAAAGGCACTTTCACAGCAGAAGCATGATGGTCATGTTAGGTCACTCAGAATAAGATTTGTGGGTGATTGGCTCTAAGTGCAAGTGGGTGACTGTTGGTTATGTATGCCCAGATAGCCAATCATGTGATGATTGTAATGACATATCATGTAAAAATGATTTGATTATTAATAAAAGGCAAGTTTCCAATTTATTTCGTCTAATTCAGTTATGAGATAATGATATAACATTATAAATGTCTAGAGAATAATATTACTCAATGACGTATGTCTTCAAGTACGTGACTTGTAAGAAATGAGATCTTATGGATGTTAAGAGTACATATTAACATTCTCATTATGTCCCTGGTCAGTTGTTATTGTGGAAGGTTGATAGACAGTAGTAACACATAAGATCAGAGTGTGAGTTGGTTGATGATTGAGTCCCATTGGTCATGATATGGTGATATCAAACCAATCACACAAATACATGTTAGAGAACGGTATATCAGACAGACCCACCGTGAGACTGACACATGGAAGCAATCATCATGGAAGTTATAGTCATCTATCACAGTGATGGTGATGGTTGTGGTTCTTAGACCTAAAATCACTGCACTCAACACATGTTGTTGGGTACACTTTGACATCATCAAACATAGTCCTAAAACATGGGTTGTTATAACTATTACACCCTGACCTCACAATTACCACTAATCATGAGATTAGGGAATAAATTGAGGATTTAACATAATACAAAGATCACCCTTAACTTTTTCTTCTTTTTCAAACTCTTTGTTTTCTCGCATTGAACCACATAAACTAACTTTACAAGGGAATCTAAGCATTTATTTCTCTAAGCTAATTTCAATAGTAAAAATGCATGTATGAACATTCATTATGTTTCTCATACTTTTAAGCACATAAGACTTGTTGATTTGCATATATTTCTAAAAGAGTAATAATATTATACATCATCATTTACAACTCTCTCTTATTTCTTTACAAGGACCTAGAGTTACAAGGACCGACTGAACATAACTATACTCAGACTTAACTCTTGTGGCAGATCTACTCGGATGCAATGATATCTTCTTCAAGTTCATGTGATTTCCCTAAAAATTTGAGTAGAGGGGTGAGCCTACTCGCTCAGTGAATGAGTACTTCAAAGAAACAGTCTAAAGCACTAATATAATTACAGATATACTTTTGAGTAATTGATATCAATTATAATAGTAGTAATCTTTAAAGAGTCTAATAATTGACAATCATAAATATGGCAGGATACTCTAGATATCTATAAGAGTGAATCAATATATGAAATGCTTGATTGATCATAAAGAGAACTAATAATTCAGAAACATACAAAGAATAATTGAATAACTGTACACACTTGTTTGACCTCTCATTTATTTTATTATGCCATGATCATATGCAGTGTACTCTACATATGAAGACTCGTAGTGCACTACGATCACATCGTACAAGACTTAGCAGACACACCCGGGAAATGTTAAGACTGACTACTCTCCTGGTCTGCAACTGGGAAATGGCTCTCTGACCTAAACTGGACTCCTCCTCTAACATGAGCACGCATGTGGAGAGTCAAGCCACCTCTTGGCTTTTTCTGTACTCTAGGGCCACCAAGACTTCTGGTTGATGTTGGACATGTTTTTCTGTACTCTATTGACACCATGACTTCTGGTTGATGTTGGACACTACAAACTATAATTTAAGGATACTTCCACTAGGCTTCGTCCCCCGTGCCACCTGATAGCACGTTCTGACCCCCGTATATTGGATGTTGCCAGGGTTAGGTCGTTTCACCCCTAAGGTGCGGACCTCACATAGGGGTTCTACGGTGTCAGGGCCCTTAAATATATAATTTCATTATTTCCTAGAAAACTCTTACTATGTTGAACCTTTTTCTTACTTATACTCGACTCTGGTATTTCTATGGCATCTCATCTATTTAATTGCAGTTCAAATCACAACATGAATATCATTCTAGACCTGACAGAGCAATATACTCAAAAACATTGTAATTTACTGAGTAATCCATATACCATGCATGAAGGCAGATTGCAATTTCATAAATAAACTAAATTCATATCAACTTGGCTCATATACACTGGAATTATACAATTGATCATCGTAACACACTAATAAGAGTTAATTACTCGATATATTAGAAATCATCAGTAGCACTTGTAAATTATCTGTAATTCCTCGAAAATTGAGCAAATCAACCTAAATTCTAAGTTATGCATCACATAACTCAATTAAAAGTTAATTTACTTGACAAGGTAAGATTTAATTGTAAAAACGTGCGCATCAACCCTAATCTTGAGTTATGCATCACATAACTTAATTTCTTATCATGACAAGAATTATTAATAATAATTGAGAACATTGATATCACAATACTTGATTCATTGAACACCCTACCCTTAGGGTTTCATTTACCTCATTCACTTATCACATGGCTCTCATAAGGATTTCATGTGACATAAACATGCACGGAATAAAGACTACTATCAACAAATCATATAAAATCAATATATGTATGAAACCTTGGAACTGAGCTAAATTTGGGTTTCCATGCCATTCGTTGGGATATCATGCATCAATAATAACATTGTATAAATAAACTCTATCATGTCAAGAAAATCCCTTCAAATGGATTTCATGATATCTATTCGCAAATATCCAACTTTCCTCGCATCTAGGGTTTCACCCTCTTTATAGAGATATCAAACAAACACTATTCACTTTAAACAAATCAAAATAGTATATGACATATATGTACTATGAATTTAGATAAATAATAATTCATAACCAAGGGGATCTAGATAAGCAAATTTCTCCATTTACTTATACAACAAATTTCAATCATAGACAAATTCCCAATATTTCAGTTTATTCTTATAACCTCTGTGAATACTTAGGGAATTCTCATTAGGATGTATTGTATACATTTCTAATATGATTTTATCATCTTAAATTCATCCAAACAGAGGAATAATCCATTTCATATCATTTTGCAACAACTTAGAACAAATAGACAATTTAGGGTTTGTAGTCGCATACTAAGCAATTAAAGATTATGGATGATTTAACCAATTTTCGTGCAATATACTATTTAAAGAAAGTTTCCACTCACCCTAAGGTGTGCAAACACCTTAAAAACGTATCCCATATCTAAAAATCTCAAATCCATATCAAATCCCTAGCAATTCACCCGATTCTTCTTCCTTTCAACTCGAAAACCCTAAAAATGAGGGATTATGAAGAAAGAGTGAGAAAAGGGGAAGTTTTTATACCATTTTGGATCAAATAAGAGGAGGGACGGAATTTTGACATGTGATATAAGATTCACCATGAAACTATATCCAAAGAAGCTAAACTTACATGATTTCATCATTCCTCAGACCGCAAAACCCTAGGTCAGCATCTCCATCACTTTCTCCTCTCAAACCCTAACTCTCCCTCTCTCTCTATTAGATTTTGTTTTTCTAGATTGAATCATAAATTATGAGATCTCCTTGTGTGTTAGCTTGACCATATAGATAAATTGAGTTGCTTGGGTCAATTGCACTTTGATCCCTCACTAAACTTTTTCTTATTTCACCAGATTTTTCTGTCATAAAAAGGTTTCTGTAATTCATATATTTTAGAGATCAAACCTTCTCCAAAAATTATTATAATGTATATTGTTGTGTATAATTAAGTTACTAATATTCAGTTAAAATTTGAGATCATTCCATGCTCCCATTAAATAATTAAAATCGAATAGTGCACTACTATCCAGAATTCTGTAGAAATGTCAGTTACTGTAATTCATCTACTGATAAGGTCTAAACGCATCCAAAAATTGTGAAAATTTTACATATTGTTTATGATTGCGTTTCAGATATCAAATTAAAATTTCACATCATTTCAAGTTACCAATAAATAATAAAAAAATCAAACAATATACTGCTGAACAACATTCTGTCAGCATGGTCGGTTGAAGTATATCTCGACCGAGAATGACTTTTGAAGAACGTCCAAAAATTCTAAAATTTTTCACTGAAATGCATGATTGAGTTGTACATATTATATCCAAATTTCAATTAAATCAAAATTACATATAAAATATGATAAATTATTTACTGTACTACTATCTTGATCAATTCCATACTCCTATACCATCAAAACCCTAATTTCAGCCAACTAGGGTTTATATTTCTCAAACCCTAATTTATCAAACAATAGAACACTTAACATTCTTATTAGGTTTAAAACATCATAATTACATTATCATCATTAATTATATTTAAGAAATGATCAATCCAATTAAGCATATAATCATCCAGGTAAACCCTAGTTTACCAATTAAGCTCGGATACGGTCATAACAATAACGGTGATGATTGGATGACTTTAACACATGGGGATTGGCTGTGAGTGATAGACATGGGATTTGTCCCTCCTATTGGATTGTGATGTCATAGGCCTCTTCATAAGTGAGTCTGAGAAAAGCATGGCCATGTGCATGCTAGCCAATATGTATTATTGAGCTTACATATATCTCAGAAAGTCTTCTTTTGGTTTAAGAAACAAGATTGAATAATGATGAGGGTGATTGTTCCATGCCTCTAGTTCAGTCTGGACATCAATGACAAAGGAACTATACACACACTGCAACACCATACACAAATTGTAGGTTGAATTTGTTCTCCAACTTTTCCATTTACTTGGGTAGTTATAATGTGTGACTAGGCACCACTCTTTGCTTGTGATGTCACAAATTATTACAAACATTCACTACCAATGTGATATGGGACCTACCTGGTCACACACATAGGAACACATATAGAAGATGAGTTTGATCTTAAAGGATAATTGAATTAAGAACAAAAGTGTTTAGGTACTCAATTCACACAACAGATCTACAGATTGACTGATTAAACTGCCAAACGACCATCTCATTGGGTGAGATGAATGTTTGGACATCCATACGGGCGTCTAAAGTATTGAGATGGCCATTTGGGTTGTTAGGAAAATTAGAAATCGAATTGTCTTAGTTCTTCCCTATGAACCGACCAGTTTAAGCTATTGAATTGATCGGCTCGACTCAAACTCACCAGACAACTATATGGGTGAGTGAGAAGTGTCTCGTTGTTGGCTAAATGGACATCATCAAAATCCCTTTGTTTTGAAAATGACAAACATTTCATTCTTTTGGATCTAACATGCTATGTGAGTGTTGTAGGAATTAGGTAGATGACCCAACCTTGGGAGATCTAAATGCTTAGAAATATGTAAATTTCATGATTGTAATCAAATGTAAAAACATGTACAAGTATATAATGTACAATTACTTAGATATCATGTAAATCAAGCGTTTAGATCTTCCCTCGCCATTCAAAAAACTTAGATAGGTCATCCCCTATAATAGTGTCACAACTACACACTCATACACACACTTAGTATTCATCTAGAACCACCAAAATAGAGACACTCTCAGTCAAACTATTTGTCGACTGAGACAAGCTCAGTCGGGCAACTTCTCGACCGAGAGTCTCCCGGGTTAACTCTTCTAATAGGTTCTATAGCTGTTAGACACAGCAGACAAGGTAGTTGGTAGTTGGAATCGAATGTTATATACACTTGCTCTAGACCATCTCTTGGTTGACAAAAACTTCGACCGACGGACTCTCGGTCAAAAAATTTCTCGACCGAGATTGTCTCTGTCTGCACTTTTTAGAATTAATAAACTAGCCATTGCTAAAGCAATTAGTGGACAACTAACGGCTAGTTGAGCACTAAGAACCCCCTAGAAAGTGTCTAGAACGTCCTTAAGCACTCCTAGGCCATTCCTATAAATAGAACATGCCTTAGGACACCCTAAACACACTTGTGCAATATTTGAGCATACATACTTGCAATTGGCAATCTATTCTTGTGAGCAATTGAGCAACTCTAGAATTTGGTAATCTTTTCCATTGCTACAAATTCGTGTCCTACAATTTAGCATCTCCTACCCACTGCACTTCCACGTGCATACACATTGGTTAAGAGATCAAAACGCTTGATATAGGAAATCAAGCCTTGTACTACAATGGTAATTGTAATTTTCATTTTCCCTTCTTGTTCTTTCTTATTGATTGTACTCTCCTTGCTACTCCTAGGGTTGGAGGCTGTGGATTGGAGAGGGTTTGATCTTCTCGGTGGAGAAGGAGGACTTTGGACTACTTGAAGAAGGTTGTCTCAACGGGAAGCTACTTCAAGAGGAAGGCTACTTCAAGGGGGAGCTTGAAGTTACTTCGAGGAAGGTTGCTTCAAGGTTGGTGGGACTACTTCTAGGTGAAGGTTTTCCAAAGGGTGGTGAAAGTATTTGTAATTTTATGTAACATCCTTTTGAGGTAATAAAATTTAAATACCTTCAAAATCCCAATTGGAAACAATTGGGTAGTGGAATGACTCCCTTAGTTTTTGCTAAGGGTGGAACCACTCTAAACACCTTTCCTCCTTCTTCAAGTTTCAATTGTGGTTGCTTGAGTTGAAATATTGTTAAAATATTTATAAAACCCTATTCACCCCCTCTAGTGGTTTTTCATTTGGTATCAGAGCAGGCTTCAAGGAGCTCTAATTGAGTCTTGAAGAATGGAGGGTGGTGGTGTCTACAACCGCAAGCAAAGGAGAAGCTTGGACCAATCTTCAACAAGTTGTAATTGGTGCTTAGGAATAAGACACACAACACCTAGCTGTCCATGGAGGTTAAAGAAGGAAGATGCGCATAAAGAATGCCTTATTGCTACAATAAGTGAAGAAGAAGAACATGTAAGCCTTTTTTATTTATCTAAAGAAGAGTTAATTGCTAGCCTTAAAGAAACACATGATAAGTGCATTGAGTGCAAGAAGAAATTAAAGAAATCTAATAAAGCAAATGATGAGTTACATGCTAAACTTCTTGCTCTCACATCTGAAAATGAGGATCTTAAGGAGACATTAATCTTAACTATTAAAGACAATGATATTAAGCTGAAATCAATAGAGGAAAATTATAATCTTCTCTCTCTAGAAAAGATGAACTTGCAAGCCCAAATTAATGATCTTCAAAAACAACCAATCTTATGCACTCATCTAGATTATGATACTATTGTGAAAGAAAGAGATTCTTTATTATCTAATCTAGATCAAGCAAAGTTAGATATCAAAAATAGAATGGATGAGATTGCTAAGTTACAACAAGAAGTCAGTAGCTTAAGAAACAATGATGTTCTTGATAAGATCTTAAATGATTCTCATGTTCAAATTGGAAGGAGAGGACTAGGTTACAATCCTAAAAGAAAATCCTATCAAAACCTAGTGGGGGAAGGACACAAGTACCAAAGACTCAATCCATGTATGTACCTAAAGGAAAGTATACATATGTACCCAAAAACAATCTAGATCAAACTCATAAAAGAGAAATGAGATTGATTCTATATGTTACCATTATTGTTTGCATCTTGGACATTATTCCTTCTCATGTCCTTCAAGAAAAATGATGTTGAGTTGGTATGGGTTCCAAAACCTCCAAACTAAATAAATTAAATTAAGTTGAGATATGATCAAAGACTCTAAATTGTATATCTTTATGTCTATCTCAACTTAACATAATGAGATAACAAATTGATTCAAGTAATTAAAATTTCTAACTTGAAAATACACATTTTTAAATAAATCTGTAGAGACACATCTTTAATAACTTGTTTTTGTTTTAGTTCCTAAAACCTAGAGATTTGAATATGATTAGTTGAGATTTGACTTAAATATTACTTTGATACTTAAATGTTTTATCTCAACTAAACTAATTTTTGAATTGCATAATTGAATTGGAAGTGTTCTATGTTTTTAACTATTGAAAATAGTACAAAAACAATCTCGGTCGACAAAATCTTTGACCGAGAGAATGTCGGTCGAGAAATTGGTCGATTGATAGGATTTCTGCCTTAAATCTGTATTTTTTTCTAAAGAAAGAGTAACATTCCCGGTCGAGAAAGTTGTCGACCGAGACAATGTCGGTCGAGAACTTTGTCGACCGAGTGAAACTCTGACACTATTTAATAAAAACACTTCAATTGCAATCAACTTAAGTATGTAATGAACTTTACATATTCTAGTGCTTTAAATATTTGAATGATATTAATCAAAAGGAAGAATATATGAGCATCAAAACTTAATACTTTTCATTGTATCTATCAAATATACAAGAGAAAAAGATTGATTTTACTAAAATTGCTGCAAACTGCAAGAAGACATGCTCTATTGCAAAAATATGTCATATATCTTGGAGACAAATCTCAAATCACATATTGATAATGTGCATCATGATCTATATGATATCTTGATCAAAACTGTATGTAAATAGAAATCGGAAATGCTCTCTTAAATAATGCACACATTGTAAAGCCATGAATTGCTACTGAAATGATTAAGCATGTTCATGGTTTGGCTTAAAATTGAAAATTATGAACCATGTTGGTTTAATCAAGGAAATTACTATTTTATCATAATCTACATGGTTTGTCCTAAGTATTCCTTGGTCTATCTATATAAAAACCATGTGTCTTGAAATTTGCTTTTAAATGATCATAATCATTGTATTATGGATATGCTTCTATTGTTCTATCATGATGATTGTGTTATGGATATGCCTTTACTGTTTTATCATGATTATTGTGTTCCATATTTTACTTGGTTTGCCTAAAATAATCTTGCTTAAAAATAAATGATTGAAAGCTACATTCTTGCTATGATTGAACATGTTGTAGATGTAGTTCAATTGCCTTTTTGCAAGAAGAACAATCACTGTGGATATCAAAATTCCTTATTTCATGAAGAACAGACATTTTGAAAATTTGCTTAGGATATAACTTGCTCTAAGAAAATCAAGAACAAAGACTTCATTGTGATGCCTATATTAAGTTTTTAATTGATAAAACTTCTTCAAAATAGGTTTCACTCAAAGTGCTTCAAATTGATATACATTTGATCATATTACATAAAGACCCTATATTTTAACATTAATGTGTAACTCAATGCTTAAATTGGAAATCTACAAAAATTGCCTCTTGGTCGAAATCAAGTTTGACCAAGGGGCGCCAAGGTCGAAGTCAAGGTCGACCTAAAATAAGCTTGACAAAATGCTTAATTGAAAATTATTTCTTTGCACTCAGTATTGGTATAAACTTGCTCATTATTGATTGACATATCTTTCTTGATTCTAATGTGTTCTTAAAAGATCTCATATCATTTTCAAGATTAACATTCCTCATAAATGAATGAGAAATACATGAAAGACTATCATTAAATAAAGTCTATTATTTCTAATGGTTAATACTATAGTATGAATGAAATTACATGCTACTCCCCAAAATATACGGAAATTATATTTTGGAAAATACTCTTAAAATAATGTGCTCCATACTCTTAAAAATTTTACAATCTCTCATTTGCATTCATAACTGTTATTAAAACCTAGCTCAAAATTTCATTCATAATGTTCAATCACAGCAATCCCGTCGATCTACAAAAATCTCGACTGAGACAAACTCGATCGACAAGTTTATCGGCCAAAGATATCTCGGTTGGTCACCTTTCTCGACTGACACTCGCCAAGTAAATGTTGCACATTCGAACCCAAAAATAGCCCGGTCGAAAAAATGTTTGACCGAGTCTATCCCGGTCGACAAAATTATCGACCAATACCAACTTGGTGAACCCCCAATTCACATAAATTAAAAGCAATCTTTTGATTAAAATAACAATATAAAAAAGGGTCACAACGGCTATTTTTAAAATTCTCGATCGACCGTTGGATGACCGAGAGGAGCGTCTGCAGAATCGTTCATTGCGGTCCTCGGTCGACGAATTGCCGACCGAGTAGGGTCCTGTTTTGCTATAAATAGACCCCAAAACGGCCCCATTCTTCACCAATTCACAGTCTAACTTCTCTAGCTCTTCTCTAGTGTCTTCTTGTGCAAATTTTTAGCTCTTCTCCACCCCAATCTTGTCTTGCTTCTTCTCCACCTCAAATCTTCAAGATGGCTTCCTCATCCTTGCGTGGAAAGAAGCAGGTTGCGGCTTGGAAGGGAAGGACGGTCTCCCCGGCACTGGCGATCATCAATGGCATTCCATTCAATGACGTAGCTGCCATAGATCGCTACCTTAGGATGTCCTCAAAGACTCCTCTTCCTCGACGACCGGTGGACGTCATGGACTTCATCAACATTGTTGATCTTGAAGAACTCTTTGAGGTGCAAAATTTTTCTAAATTCCTAAAACCATCCTTCTGTTCGTACTCCTCCCAAGCCGTTAATGAATTCTATGCCAATCTAACCACACATCCTGACCATGATAATTCTTTCTCTTCTATGGTTAGTGGGTATGGATTTCACTTTTCCGAGGAGGATGTTCTTACTATGCTCAACATTAATGTAGAAGAATATAAGGGGTTTATTGATCTCACCACTGGTAATCCTCTCAATAAGCTATCCCAAGATGACACTACCACTAGTTTGAGTGATATCAAGAAAGCCAATTTTCTATCTAATACAAATTGCCATGAATAAAGGGGTACCTATTATGCCATCAATTTAAAACCTGAAGCTAGGATAATTAATCTAATTGTTTCCACAAATATCTATCCTAGAGCAAACAAATCTGAAGTACCCACCTTTTGCATGTATCTTATTTATGCCATCCTAAATAGCATACCCATCAATTTTATTCGTCTTATTCTTAAGAACATGGTTGAGTTTTCTGGCAATCCACCCTATGCTGATTTTGTTTGCCAAATTACACTACATCGTCTTACGAAAAGCATTGAGGACCTAGGTTTTAAATGTGGTCAAAAATCCCAAAAGATCACTAGTAATACGGTAGAGAAGATGGGGATTGATTTTGGACAAAAGATGGTTAGACTAAAGGGGAGACATCCACCCAATATACACCTCTACCACCTCCTCCATCTAGCCTACCTTATGATCCTATAACAAATACATTAACATACATTGTCAATTCTCAATATCATTTAAGTAGGCAATTAGACTACAATCATCATGACATGTCTTACTTGAATCAAAGGATGCAAACTCTTTCTCCTGATACACCTGACGCATATCCTTATTCACTTAATCCTGGCATGCTCTACCCTTACAACCCATCCTACAACTACACTCAAACCCCATCACCACCATCTCATGACCTCAGCCACACTCAATTTTTCCCAATCCAACTCTAAGACATTTATGACCACTTTTGATTCGGTCGTGTTCCCACCTTCTTGGAGCCTTATGCTTTGACTAAGACAAGTGCCTTGGAGTGGCAGACGCTGGTCAAATACTATGGAGTTGAGCCCTTTCTTGGGAAAGACCCAAAAATTGATGTAATTCTTCGGTCTTTTCAGTGAGATCATGAGATTTATGGTTATCTCTGTAATGTTTGTCTTTTTGTTATAAGCTAGTATCTCATGATTTATGGGTCATCTTATGAGTTGTATGAGCACTTAGTTATTATGAATAAAAGTGTTTCCTATGGCTTCATTTGGATATATCCTTGTTAAATAAGAATATTATAGGGGAGCATAACAATCCGGGGGAGTAATATATGCCATGAACCTAAAAGGATCTCATATCATTTCAAGGCTTCACACCCTTTTGCAAATGATTGAGAAATAAATTGTGGCTAAATTTGACAACACATGGTTTGCATTCATATTAAATCCCTTGCTTTTAAAATTGAATATCTTATTAAGAGGGAGCATAGAAATAAAATTAAGGGGGAATGGCAAAATTCATACTTAATTATTATCTTGGTTATCTTTTTGAAATGACAAAGGGGGAGAAATAATATAAAATCAATAACATAAAGTAAATTTCATAATCTCTCGGCTAGCACAAGTTTCATAATCTCTCGGTCAGCGCACACTTGCAAACAAGAGAATGGATACAAAAAGTAAACTTCAGGTATGAAACTCATATGATTTATATTTCCTTATTTTATAGTTTGGAAATGTTTGTCATCTTCAAAAGGGGGAGATTGTTGGCTAAATGGACATCATCAAAATCCCTTTGTTTTGAAAATAACAAACATTTCATTCTTGTGGATCTAATGTGTTGTATGAGTGTTGCAGGAATTAGGTGGATGACACAACCTTGGGAGATCTAAATGCTCACAAATATGTAAATTTCATGATTGTAATCAAATGTAAAAACTTGTACAATTATATAATGTACAAGTACTTAGATATCATGTAAATCAAGCATTTAGATCTTCCCTAGCCATTCACAACACTTATATAGGTCATCCCCTATAATAGTGTCACAATTGCACACTCATACACACACTTAGTATTCATCTAGAACCACCAAAATAGAGACACTCTCGGTCGAACAATTTGTCGACCGAGACAAGCTCGGTCGAGCAACTTCTCGACCGAGAGTCTCCCGGGTTAACTCTTCTAATAGGTTCTATAGCCGTTAGACACAACAGACAAGGTAGTTGGGAATTGGAATTGAAAGTTATATACACTTGCACCAGACCGTCTCTCGGTCGACAAAAACTTTGACTGACGGACTCTCAGTCGAAAAATTTCTTGACCAAGATTGTCTCTGTCTGCACTTTTCAGAATTAATAAACTAGTCTTTGTTAAAGCAATTAGTGGACAACTAAAGGTTAGTTGAGCACTAAGAATCCCCTAGAAAGTGTCTAGAATGTCCTTAAGAACTCACAGTCCATTCCTATAAATAGAACATGCCTTAGGACACCCTAAACACACTTGTGCAACACATGAGCATACATACTTGCAATTGGCAATCTATTCCTGTGAGCAATTGAGCAACTCTAGCATTTGCTAATCCTTTCTATTGCTATACAAATTCGTGTCCTACAGGCTAGCATCTCCTACCCACTACACTTCCACTTCCATACACATTGGTTAGGAGATCAAAACGCTTGATATAGGAAATCAAGACTTGTGCTACAACGGTAATTGTAATTTTCATTTTCCCTTCTTGTTCTTTCTTATTGCTTGTACTCTCCTTGCTACTCCTAGGATTGGAGGTTGCCATTGGAGAGGGTTTGATCTTCTCGGTGGAGAAGGAGGACTTTGGATTACTTGAAGAAGGTTGTCTAAACGGGAAGCTACTTCAAGAGGAAGTCTACTTCAAGGGGGAGCTTGAAGTTACTTCGAGGAAGGTTGCTTCAAGGTTGGTGGGACTACTTCTGGTGAAGGTTGTCCAAAGGGTGGTGAAAGTATTTGTAATTTTATGTAACATCCTTGTGAGGTAATAAAATTTAAATACTTTCAAAATCCCAATTGGAAACAATTGGGTAGTGGACTGACTCCCTTAGTTTTTGCTAAGGGTGGAACCACTCTAAACACCTTGCCTCCTTCTTCAAGTTTCAATTGTGGTTGCTTGAGTTGAATTATTGTTAAAATATTTATAAAACCCTATTCACCCCCCTCTAGTGGTTTTTCACTCGCTTGTGTGAGATGGACCAATTGGGATGAATAAATGTTCTAGAGTTTTCTTGAACTCATTTCAATTGAACATACTTGGGGTACAAGTAAATTAATGTATGACATTAATTAGGAAACAATTTTCCAATTCATATCTGACTGGGATAGTGTGAAACTACCATCTCTCTTAGCGAGACAACCATCTTGCGTCCTAGATGACTGTTTCACTTAGTGAAATGACCATCTCATATGCGAGACAACCGTTTTGCTTTACGAAATGACCATCTCACGTGCGAGACAACCATCTCACTTGGTGAGATGAACGTTTTGTTATACGTAGATTGTGAAACTTCCAGAAAAGTTGTGAAAATTCAAGATCTACTTGTCCTTTCCACTCCTGCTTTAGTCCTGCAATAGTTGGGGATAGGGAATCCTGACCCTAACCCCTCCTATATATAAAGGGGTACTGGGGGCTTCCCAAAGTACACTACAATACAGACAACTGAGAATCAGTTCCTTTGACCCTCTCTGGTTGTGGTAATTATGAGAGCCCCAACAAGTCTTACCCGTGAAGGGAGGGTTAGCCATGGGAGAGAACAACTGAGAGTTATCATTGTGGGAGAGCAAGTCGGTGACTAGTACACCGACATAGAGGAACATTTCCTTCCTATCTGATCCAGAAGGATAACATGAGTTCTAGGAAGTCTGTGTGGACTACCACAGAGGTGGGAAGCTATTGTTTGCTGCTTGGAGGACAACGTCAACCAGCAGTCTGTGACAAGAGGAGTTGTTGAAGAAGACGACGTTGTGGCTGTAGTCCATGGTGCAGACCAAGGAGGCACAACATTCAAATGAGTCCCAGTGCAACTAGGATTCAGAGTTGTGCATCTACAATGATGAGGATTGTCACTGGCTTGCTCCAGGACCATGTATATCCCATAATCCATCATTTCTGCATTATAGTTATTGATGTGATCTACTATTTATGGGGAATATGGTAATAAAATTTTAAATTCCACTGCATACTATGTACCATATGTCCCAACACAAATTTGGTATCAGTATGATGATACATTCATGGAATGGAACATGGTTCAACATTGATATTGTTGTCATGGTTTGAAACCTAGGAGTGATGTGACTAAAATAAGCAACCAAAACCTTCAAAGCATGAAATTGAGTACAAGGATGAAAATTTAGCAAGGTCGAGAGATATGGGTATATATTTTAAGAGAGATAAATTCAGGTTGTCACATACTTCTCTCTTTCAAAGAAAAAAGTCATCCATGAAATTCATCCAAAGATTATAATCAATAGTTGAAATTGACATCCATTACATCTAGGATACCAACATCAGGTGTCAAGGCATCCACCAAAATGGGGGCACATGCTTAGATTTTAATCATGTGTTTATAACACAACAAGGGTATACCCATTATGACTATATAGATGTTACTTAGTGTCTCATCATATGAATACACTCTTTAACTTTAGGTTAAGTCACTTATCCCCACTACATTACAATTTTTTCCATGTCCTCATACAAGTCATGATGTGTTACCAAAATCCATGTTATCAAATTATCAATTGATTGTGTTCATTATCATTACTTTGAACATGTGAATATTACCCTTATATTTCATCATCAAGTAAAAACTTCATGTATGGTCTAGTTTTTCCACAAACTCACATTAATCATTACTAACTATATTCATTACCCCTTTTTAGGTTTGATATTAAGCATGTGTAAATTATGTTTATTCAGTCTAGGATCCCAAGGTTTCATTATATCAATCTCATGGTTTCAATACATTTTTCATGCAGGGTATGGTATTCATGTTAGATCATCCTTATAAGAGCGATTTATAGCACATATATCAAGTTTTCAATTAAGTGAAATATTTGATATATCATTCATTATTTTGGGGAACAAAATTATTATCAACATCAAGGTTTTGTAACTATCTCACATGTAGCTAAAAGAGCTTCAGAAGATCAAACCACTCAAGCTAAGACTTGTCTAAGTGAAGGAAAAGCATACAAATGACCAACATGTACTTGTATCAATCTTCTAACCAACTCTAGAAAATAAGGGCAACCATCATATTCCTTTCAAATGGAATTACTAACATGAGTATGAGACTCATCCTGGAGATCACACAACATATACATGATCTTAGGATTTTGGGACATCTCCCTCACATAGATGGAAAATATACATATATACAAATGCTTATTCCTCTAGCATAGATCTTTTTGTAGGAAGTATAGGTTTCAACATCATCAAAGGAACCACACCCTAGGTGACAACCCATGAACTCATAAGTAGTCTATCTAGGGACTCATCATCATATATTTCATCATGCACATATTTTCAAATTTTATATATTTTTGGAGGTTAGGTACTTTAACATTATCTTGTGTTAGGTTTACCCACATATAGAGTTCAACCTTGTCAAATTTGCATGTTACAGGTCCTTCTTTGTAAAAAGATAGAGACATGTGTTGGTCCTAATCTATATTTCGCATATCATATCTCAACATATAAAAACTAGTCACATGCAAGCATGCCAACCCACTAGCTATTTGTAGCACGTCAAACAAGTCATATGTACAATACATGGTTCTAGACTTAGATAGGGATTAATGGTAAAAACTCATCTCATGTCATCAAAACATGCTTTAGTTCTTCAAAATAAGCACAGGAAATCTTGAATAAAACTCATAGCATCAGTATCAACATCAACATCGACATAAACATCAAAATCAAGCTTAGATCATCTAGGATACTTACCAAACTAACCTTTATCATGGTTCTAGATATATCATAAGACTATGTCTATCATCCAAACACTCTCATCTAGACTAATGTTACATCTTTTTCTCTTATGTTACAAGGACATTCACTGCTTTCTACCTGTGGTAAAATTTTCATATATACATATATGTATACTTGAAATAGGTTTTATCCAACGTTGAAATGTGCAATGGAAACCACCATATTCCATTCAAATAAAACCAAAACCAAAAGTCAGTTACTACATTCATTAGGAAGCCTATTACGATGACACCTAGATGACTAGAAAGAACATAGTGCACACTTGCGTAGTAACCCAAGCACATACATCAAACATATATCCAAGGTGATAATTATAAGATTTCCCCTTTCTAGCCCTCCTGATCCTACAGTCCAATTATAGGATAGAAGGAGGCAAAAATAATGGTTTCAAGGATGACACAAGTCAACACCTAGTTCTAAAACCTCTAGTTTCTAACCTAGAGGCTAAGTCAACCTAGTCTGTAAAGGATAATTCATTAAGTTTCTATGGTTGAGATGTAAGATTGAATGAATTTCTATTTCATTGTGAATAAATGTTTGGTACAATTATTGTTCATTCAATGATACCATCTATCACAAATTTTTTTATTACCAAATATAAACTCCAGATGACTAAAAAATCAATAGAGAAAGAAAACAAACATATGTCCCTACATGGTGATATGAAACCATGAATTTGGAAGTGTAAAATCTTATCATACACGAACAGTTAACTAGAAGCAATACCAATATATTCTCAACAATCAACAACTATTAGTAAATAATATTGTTATTACATAATTTTAATTACATATTGAAGAACATCATACAAGATTGATCATGTACACTAGTTAGGATCTTATTATAGGTATAACTTTAACTCTTTTTTACAAGACAAATTCTCCCAAGCTACCTCTGAATCTAAAACATACAAAGAAGATGTGTGTGAACACACAAGGGGTTGAATACATGGCAGAAATATACATATATCAAATGTTTTCATAACTTTGAAAATATTTTCATAATTAAACTAACAAGAGTAAAAGTGTTAAGTATTTAGCAAAGAGAAAACCCATATTTTAGTCATTTTACTCTATTATAACTAAATTATAATGTATCATAAGGCCTTTGAGCAGCTTCCCATCAGAAGGGGTTCATGAGGGGGCTTAAGGCTCAAATCAATTAGCTAACCATGTTTATCAACATAGTATGTCCTATCTTGACAACTCAAGTAGGGTGCCCAACCTTGTGTCCATACCATCGAGAATGTAGAAAGGTGGACAAGGTTTGTATGTTGTGTGTAAAAATTATGTTTTAAGTTATAAAATCAATGAGACATAACATCAAGTACATTACTATAATACTAAATGACAATATTTGAGCAAGTAAACAATCATACATACACATTATAGTTCAAGCAAGAAAATCATAACCATATAATATTAAACCATGTACTTGATTCATATGTTCTTAAACAAACTTATCCTTGATCATCTACTCATAAGAAACCACCTGGTTAAGATAAGATCATATGCATGTACTAGATTCTCATCAACACCCCAGATAGATCTATTATTAGGATTTTGATCAAGTTAGGTTCAAAGTTTCTTATTAACGTATTTTATTATCTTTTACTAATTCAAGGTCTATCATGGAGGTGTGTTTCAAGTTTCAAGGATTTTTTAGGTTTATTCTATTTTTTATGATTAGTCTAAGGGTTTTGTCACTTATGTACATTTCAAGGTCAAAAGAATCATAGTAGGGCAAACAAGGTTATGGTTAATCAAGACATGAGCCTCAAACATGAAAGAAAGCATAGAACTACAAGTAGTGACATAAGAGCCATATTCAAAATTAGGTGGATCTTCCCAAGGGTTTATGCATCATATAACCAACATTGGGTATCAACATCAAAAACCTACTTGTACTCATCAATATAGTTCATTTATACCATTAGGGTTCAACACATCAACTATGTAGGATATCCACATCAAATGTATCATAAGGTAACATATTCCCTGATTGAGTAGGAGAGGACATAAGATTAAGATATAAAATAATATTAGGGCAAAAAAAGATAATTAAGCCACATATGTCACATTAGGGCATTACAAGTGGATTTTGAGTCACATATACCATTATAGAACAAGGAGAAATATCATAAACATTGTTGTCTAGAAGTATCATAAAACTATTGAATTTAAAGATCTAAGAGTGTTAGGTGCATTAATTATGTCAAATACATCATTTGCTTGGGATATAATCATGCATCATAATAAGGTGTCACATACTTGCATTAAAAGCACGTGGACTAATACAATAGCATAGGGAACAAAGGGGAGATATATGTGCTATAAATAGGCACACATATAATAATTTCATGATTAGGGTGAGGTTTCATGATATTTGTCTGGCCACAGTTAGTGCTCCTTGATTCTCCCCACACATGAGAGAGAGGGTGAGGGGAAGAGACACACCAAAGGGTAGTGAGATCATCATTTTCATTGAGTAGTTTCCCTAGCATCCACGACTCATAGTTTTTCCCCTATTAATGCAAGCCTACCCGCAAGCATGGTGGTTCTGCGACTACTATTCACATGAGTAGGTGAAAAATGCACCTCAAGGGATCGCACGAGCACACCAAAGAGCCAGATAACCTTGAAGGAGCATCATAGAGGAAACTGTGATCCAGATTGTGGTGACATGTCATGGAGAAAAAACACCCAAACTAAGTGTTGAGGCAGAGCTGTCGGATCTACGGGATTAATAAGAAGGTCAAGATGTCTCTATAGGGCATGATAGTGAGAGAAAAGAGAGTAAATGAGAGAGGGGAAATAAACAAAGTGAAATAAGGGTTAAACATAATAAAAATGAGAAATGGGGGCTATTGGTCGTTGATTTAGGGTGGTCGACAACACAACCACTGGACAAGTATGGAGGATGAAGAAACATGGTCGATCATTGGATCAAGGGTCCAATCCATGGCCACCGATCTGACGCTTCTAGTGGGTAATGGGTGTGATTTGACTCTTCTAGTTGGTCATGGGTGTGGGTGTTAGATTGAGGCTTGAGAAGAAAGGACAACGCTCATGAGCCACTCACGCACCCAGTATTTGGGCATAATGAAGTTTCTACCCATCACAGTATAAAGGAGAGAACAAATCAATTCAATCAAGCGATTAAGTAAGTATATAAAAAATTCCATAACTTATGGTTTGTAGGTCTGATTTAGTGGTTTTACATTGTTGGATGCATAATGAATCATCCAAAATATGATATAATTCATATGGTAAGGAAGAAACATTGGATGTGGTTTAATTTAGTTCTAAGATTATAATACATTTAAAGCATGAAATAGGGTTCAACATTAGTATTGATGACACATTCTAAAACCTAGGAGCAATGTGCTAAAATGAAGCATCAAAAGCCTAAAAAGAATGAAATTGATTACCAAGGATGATAGATTAGCAAAGAATACAGAGATGGGTACATATTTGAAGAGATAGGAAGCCAAGTTGTCACATCAACATTCTTCTTTTGAAAGAAAAGTTATTTATATATTTCTGGAGAAAAAAAGACAAAAATCCACTTTTAGAAAGTTGGCATCGGGCTACTATCATAAATTTGTAAAACTTTTGGATAAGAAAGGAAACATCTCGTTTATAAAATTAGATTTATCAAGTGCATAATTCCAGCAAAAAGATGTAACAACTTCTAACTTGTGGGCCTAAATTCAGGAACTTGTAAACCATGTGATGAAGATCATCATGGTCTATAGATCATATATACATTTTTTGTGTCAATGTCAAATTTATGCTAATTTTCCATAAGTTCCACGCCCCTTTGGCTAGTTCCAGCTCCAATGCACCTTTCCATGAATTTCCACTATGTTACGCTTTATTGTCTGCAACTACCTCATGGAATCCTTCCATGAACCTAATTGGATCCTCCATCATTTAGCAATTTCTACACAGACTATCAAACCCCACTTCTATATATGATGCTTAGTCACTTGTTTGGTTGAATCAAAGGCAGGCTCCTCAAACCCATGAGATACATCAAGTGGATATTTTAGGGAGACCTTTGAATTTTTCCAAAAGTTTAAGGCATGAGATTTTTAATGATATGAATTTTAGAAGATTGATTGGTCAGCTAAATGATGAGAGATTTATGATATGTCTGTAATGATTAGTTCTCCATCATCACTTTCTAGAAACATGCCAACCATTCAAACTCACCTGATTCTAGTTCACCTTTATTAATGAAAATCATAAGCACTGCATGATTGTCACAACTCTCTCTAAGTGTAGCATAGCTTTGATTTTTTAATAGCAAGTAACTTGCAAAAGTTTCAACCATAAGATTTTTTTATGTGTGATGTAGTCCAAGCATGTACAAAGAAAATGAACAACGACCTAGTTGATAAAGCTAATACCACCTAAAAACATCTAACTAGTGAAAACATTTAGTGAAGAAGACTGTAAATTATATTAAGCATTAACAATGAATATAAACAATTATTTCTCTCTCATAATCATGCACTTTATAATAGTGTTTTGTAGCCCGTTGTCATTCTATCTCATCTTTGTTCATCTTTGTTAGCTTATTGGACACCATATCACACTCCCTTTCATTTTATTTATATAACTTACACAGGAGTAGATAAGACTAAATTAAAATATAAGGGAAAACTAGATAAGGCATGACAACAAGATATGGTTGAACTATGCAAAAGTATAATGAGATATAAGGACAAATTAAATAGGAAGGAAAAGACTATAACACTAAGTAATATATTGGACTCCTAGTATATCAACAATTTTCTACCAATGCACATTTACGTGGAGTGTGTGTTCGGGGTTGTCTATATGAACCATCTAGGTAAAAGATCCTCAACACTACAACAAAAATGCCCATCGGTGGCCTTTTAGAAATGACACTAAAAAAATAAACGCCACTAAACATGTTTATTGGCATTTGTTGACACATAAAAAAATGCCTCTACTACCAATGCCACTAGAAAGATAGTGGCATAAGTTGTAAATGCCACTAAACGTTTGGCTTTAGTGGATTCCAAAAAATGCCAAATAAAGGCCACTAAAACATCATTTGGCATTTATAAAAAAGCCACTATCCATCAATTGGCTTTTATACAAATGTCACTAATTTGTATTATGTTGTTGTATGAAACGATTCTTTTTTAGTGTAATGGCGTATAAAAAAACCACTAATGACATATTAGTTCTGTATTACTACATTTTCATGGTTTTTAATCATTAAATTTTTAGTTCATTATCAGGTTTTCTAATTGAATGAAATTGCAGCCGAACTCAATTTTCCAAAAGTATGAATTATTTATTTATAATCAAATGAAAATTACATGGGGAGGACATTTTACCTTGCCCCTTAGATGGAATACAACACCAATGATATACTTTCATACAACATTTTTCTATTCAATACAATAACTTCTACATCATTGGATCTATCTCTTCCCTTATATGACTATCTGTTTTTCAGCATGCCGACTTCAGAGCTCCTTTAGGAAATAGCTTTATGTGTAGGTAGAATCCCTGAACCACCTCCCAGAACCATTGGATAACAAGTGATGCATTATTGTAGCCGGAGTATTCTATATCATGAAGTAATCAGTAACCATGATAGAATTGAAATTGAAGTTTCTGGAAGATTGTGCATTGTTTCATCTGTTAAAAACCTACATCACTTGAAAATGATTCAAACTCATGTCAGGTGCACCTCAATTATAGCATGTATGCAATAAAATGAGTAATAGGGAAAAGTTGGTGTTTGACAGAAATTCAAACAAAAGAAATGATATGATAAAAGGATAGAAAACTAGTATCAACAACTCTCAAACCTGAAGTGTATAAAGCCCTACTTCCAACTTGCGATTATAACTCTCATCATCATCCATCCTACTAATGGTGGCCGGGAACGTATGGATAAGGAAAGACCTCAAGATCATCCATATTAAGCCTATCAAGATGGTATGCTTCTACTTTCACTCTGTTAGAATACCTGGAATAGAATACCAGCAAGAACTTACACAGTGCATAAAAACCACATGTGATATATATAAATCCTACCCTTACCTCATCACACCAAGAGCGGCTTCCTAAACTTAGGACAGTCTGCATCATCAAAATACAAGTCATAATGCAAAACAACTCTCCATTGGGATACAAGTAACAAAATGTTGATCCGTGAATGCCTCAACCTAAGTCCAAAGCAAAAAGTTAAACAAAAAATACATGTATCCTTGTTCTAGATGGTTAATAAAAAAACCATGCTGAAGGTGCTTGTTTAGTGTAAAGCAGCAAATAATAAGGGCTTGTTTAGGGTAAAGCAGCAAATAATAAGGGCAAATAATTTACCTACTGACTCATCTCAACAATGCCACCTGCATTATCAACAATAGGTTCAAACATATCCATACTCAATACATATGCAGCAGTACTCAACATCCCCATGGTTGCAACAGCAGTCCCAAAAAGACCACTTGTGGGATTTCCAATTTCATCTACTAGGCCAGAAGTGTGCCCCAACCAAAAGGAAGAGATGATAGATACACTGATCTCCAGAATTGAAAGAGCTATAGATTCTAAACCTCTGGTGAAACAAGTGGCCTAATATGTAGCTGCAACAACCATTTCAAATCCACCAACAGACTAACTGACGAATGGCCAAGAAAACCTTTCTTTCTTGCTTTGCAATTTCATTTTCCTTTGATAGCTTCCTCCAAGGTCATCTCAAACATCATTCATGCATGCTCTTTCTCAGGTTTTAGCTCTAAAATTAGAGAAAACACAAGGATAATATGGAATATAGGAGAACTTTGGGTATAAAACAACTTTGAATGAAGTTACAAAATATGTCAACCCTTCTTTGAAATATGATCATCCTTGTTACATATAACTGTTTACAAAGGGACAATTTCACTCCTGCTAACTTTTTCCTAGTTAACTTGGAGTGCCCTATCACAATCAGAAGATAATTGACTATTAAGTACCTAAGTCCATCGCAGAGAAACTCAATTGTATTAAATTTCACTAAAATTCTTCCACTCCTAATTGGTGCATGTATCAGAAGTAGAGGATCATCGGGTTGCATTCTTCATAAACATTAGCTCTATCATTTGCATACAGATCATGTCACATGTCCTATCACATTGACATTTCTTTCATTCAACCATATCAAATTAATCATATGGGCAGAATTTCCATATATCAACATAGTTATGGCCTATTTGCTCAAGACAATCAGGATCAAATTGAGATTGTTCTAGAGTATGGCTCCTAAACAGAATTTCGAACTAGAACTATAACTCTTGATCATTTAAGTGCTAATAAAATTCTATGGAATACAAATAAACTCAAAATAACTTTTATTAAACCATTTGATCACTTTTCTTTATGTTTATGTGAATGGCATTGGATTGTTTTCAATTTCATTCTTATGAATAAAAATATATGTTTTTTAGAAAAATTAAATCAAATATTCAAAACAAAAATTGTGTCAGGCCGCACCAGTATCCTATGTTTTCAAAAATTGTTGTATCCATGCACTCGTAGTGTACCCATATCTGTGCTTCATAGTGTATATGTTATCGAGTATGTCATTCTAAAACCACATGTCTAAGCAAGAACCAATGCAATCAAATGATATGAAACGGAGAGAACAACAAAAGCAATATCTAAAATCATTTTTTCTGGTTCAGAGAAATGCCTAAATATATTATGCATAAAAAAAGTTAACCATGATATAAAACATAACAGCTGTGATTATTACTGGAATGGGGTATGTAGCAGTCTTTTAGTGGTTGACAATGTGCTATGTGCTATCTTATTTTTTGTCAATTGAAACAGTAGAAGACTAACCTGAGCTGTGTTAAAAATCACATTTTTGCAGTCTGGAAGGATGTTGACTGACCATCCAGGTAACCGGTAAGAATTACCATTGAAAGATATTGTTGTGTCTTGAGTATTAATCTGGGCAAGACAAGTTGCACAAGCCCCAAAGGATGCTTTCTATACATGGGCCTACAAAAAACAAGTTTTATGTCAGTTAGCTAATTATGGGTCCACAGTATAGTTTAATCCGTACAAAAGATAGTGAAATGGATTATCATAAGGAACTATATTTCTACGGGATTACATATGTTGTCATGTTGTGGAACAAGTCTTAAATGTTTTTTAATGGCCATCATACGATTTCTTTACTTAGTTAAAAGAAATTCTAATTCGGAAGCATCACACCAGGGAGTTAGAAAAATGCAGATGGAGCTGTTATAACCCTGGGCTGGGAAATGGAAATATTAGCGGGTACAAGCCTTGATAAACAAGATTGCGGCCAGGGATTGGAGTATGGTGAGATGGGGTTTGAACTCAGTAAAATAGGACTGTAGAAAGACCATGACTTCATATTTCCAGCAACCATGCAAGCATATCTGGGTCAGGGCCAGCAATGGTTGATCATTCTGAAACAAGTCTTGATAGCATATGGAGTACAAGAAAATCCTTAGCGTGGATAAAAATGATAGGATAGAATCTGTGGCATGTTATTGATGAAGAGAAAGTGAAGTTCCCATTTCCAGGAAAGTTTATAATAAAATACAAAATGAGTATTCTAAGAAACATTGAGAACTGAAAGTTTGGTCCTCATGAAATATGATGAAATTTATGTCAATGTAAATCAGAACACTTGTTTCTCTTCACAAGATGATATCCTTCCCAACAATATTAGTTCTTTTAGGATCAAGATGACTGAAGAACATATGTACAATATAAGTTTTGTTAAGGATGAAGATGATTGAAGAACATATATTTCTTAGGGCAGCTATTGGATGCTAATATCGTAGGGCTCATCACCAATTCCAAATGAAGAGGAGCTGAGTAAGGGGGCCATTATTATGTTCTAGATGCCTAAATTGGTGTCAAAGGTGTGTTACACTAGAAAAAAGCTTTGTATGTATTGATTGCAAGAAGACACATTGATGAATAGTTTGGATACTCTGCATATAAGAAGTATAGAAATTTTAATGCTAGATTGGCATAAATCTTACCAGAATTTTCTAAACTAAAATGTTAAGTACTAGGATTCAAGCTGTATTTTTGCAAAGTTCCTAATTATATGGATATACAAATTTGAAAAATATAGTAGGTCAGTATTTCTACCTTGTATAAGACATATCATGAGAGTGAAATGGATAACACCCAAGCAACAATTTCAATATTCTAAAAAATGTGTTCCAGAAGATAGAACCATTCTTTTATATTTTGTAATACTCATTTGTAGCCAGAGGTAAAATAGAAAAGTTACCAATAACTTCATGTGTGTAGCTACAATGTGGTTAGACTGGCAGTACCGTTCTTGTAGTACTCAATTTTTGCTGTAAGAGATGTATCTAAGCATGGCATCTATATTTCTACTAGTCAAGGTATACAACGTTTAAGCAAAAGATCATAAGAAAGCTCTAAGAAAAAACAAATGTACCTCTAGGTTTGGACCAAGTAAAGTATATGATGGATCAGTCGCCACCAATGCATCTTCACAAAGTTTAATTGCTTTATGTAAATCTTTAAGGTGGCCCCATTTAGGTTGTCGAATAATTCCTATATACACAAAAAGAAAATAGTAAGGACAATTTTAGTAAATCTATTTCCATTCATTGTAAACCATGGGATGTGGTTAAATATGGTAAATTGCATTAAATTTTTCGGATCAGTCTAAAATCTTAAACATTTCTCCTTATATGTCATATCAATTAATCTATCAATTAACAATCACTAAGAAAGGTAGTGGAAAACTGATGAAGTATAATCATACACTAGAGAGTAGAGAGTACAGAATCATATGAAGCGCCATCTGCAACAAGAGAAGGGGGGAGGGGAAGTGCCATCTCCACTTTGCCCCACTATTTCACCCTGCTCCCCACCATCCCCAGACGCCACTACATCCAGGTCACGGAGGGGGTGTGTCCCTGACCTCAATCCGCCATGGCTGGTCTTCCAGGCGAGGAAGCGTGCTCGGAACTCCGAGATAGATGGAACATTGTCGGGTGGCAGAGAAAGAAGGTGAAGAAGAAGGGGGCCATATCCTCTCCCTGTTTCGTGGTCTCTACACAAACCAAAGGCCAGGGCCACCGTCTTCACCCGCTGGAAGTTAGCTAGCCAGTTCACCCACTGGAAGTTAGCTAGCCAGGGTCGTCGTCTTCCCCGCCACTCGATTGCAAGTTGTACCTGCTTCTCCGCATAGGGATCCTAGCAATGCGATCCACCAGCGGCCAATTATGATCTCCCAGCCCCTAAGCCCCGAAGAGGGCCGCTCGATGCAGACGACCACAGTGGGAGTCTCTCGCCCGCCACCACCCCTAGGGAGACGCCCGTAGGGCACAGTAGGTCTCGCACAGTAGGTCGCACCGTAGACTACCATCAGGGGCATTAGAGGGGGCACATGGGAGGATTAGGAGAAAATAATAAGGAAACAAAATGTCTATAAATTATAGGAAATAATAAATTGCCAGTATTGTCACAAATAAAAACGATTGAGTCATGATGGATTGAACTGGAAGCCCAACATCTCTAGAAAATTTACAATCAAGTTAGCATATCAGTGCCCACTGGAGAGAAGAGATGTCACTGAATATGGAAATAGGGAAAGAATTTGGCAGCTTAACTTGCCATAAAAGATCAAGATGCTTCCCAGGTATTTACAACCTGAGAGATTGATGAATGAACAAGCTACACATTATTAGACAGATGATGACAGATGGAAGGTGTCTGAGATGCAATGGCCACAAGGAATCAAGTGACTACACCGTGTGAGATTGTCATGCAAACTGAGAATTATGGTGGGATCTACAACCACCGGTGAGGTACATTACTTCAGTGAGAATGATACAAAAAGATGGATTGCAAACAACTTTAACATTACACAAGGAAATGAGAAATGGTGCATCGTATATGCAACGACATGCTGATTGTTATGGAAGGCAAGGAACATTCAGATCCTGAAGAACCAGACTACCAAGACACAAGACTTATAAATCAAAATATAGAGCACTGACTGAATCATCAAGCGAGCATTCAAAAAAACATTTGGGACATGGCTGACGAAGAAAAGAGATACAACAAGTTGGAAACTACCAATTCTAGGCTTGTCTATTATCAATGATGACACTACAGTTAAAATGAACAAAGAAATGCAAAGCACTACTTATGCTACTAGAGATTGTAGAAGTAGGTGGTTATAAGGAGTTGTCAAGCATCTTGGCAAAAAATCATTAGAGGGGGAAATCTTGGCAGTGCTAAGGGGGATCCAAAAAGGCCACAAAGAAGACATAAAAAGATCATGGACCTTGCTAGTTCATGTAGAAAGAAGTAAAATGTGGTTGATATGTGCTATGAAAAGCCAATATGGAGCTATTACACACTCAATATGTTTACGAAGTGTCTAAACTCTTAAGAGATGCTTTATTCAATTATTTGGACATCTAATTTGAGCCTCACCATCTTCAGGATGCATGTGAACATATCTAGGCTAAAATATAGTCTCAAACTAACCTTACAAGCATAACTAATTACACTAAACAATTTCCTTCAAGTTTCATGTCTTGAGATTGACTGAACTGAAGAATCATGGAATAATCAGGATGGTGTTGTCATATAAAATAAAAAAGGTTTGGGAAAACGTGATGAAAAATAGAGCATGTTAATGAAAGGCCATTTAAGAAATATCTACCTAATACACTGTCTGTAGGTAGCACATGGTATATAGGGTTCTGATTTTTGTACTCTTCTAGAGGATGTGCTAGAAAATCCAAGTTAGATGTTCTCATTTTGAAAGTAGTTCTTACAAGGACCAGGAACCAATGAAAAGGTTTACCTATACTATAAGTAACTACCATTAAATGTTTACTGGCTCATAGTCATGTGGTCTGAAATTTTCTAGGGCTCTTTTCCCATCATTAGATGTTATTCGCATTATAAACTACCAGTTGATCTTTTGGCCTTGTTGCCTATTAGTTGTGGTTCACTTAAATTTCTTGAATGAATAACTCTTATAAATTTGACATGATAATCCATTTTTCTTGCTAATCTTATAAGTTACAGTAGAATTAATAAAATCAAAGATTGTAAACCAAAAGGACCAAAAATTTCCAAATTTATATGAGCGCCCAACCTTGTCAGTTTTGTAGGAACTCCATGTATGTCGACATCCTATTTGGAAGATGTTCTGGTAGTTTGAGAAGCTGTATTGGCATTAAATTTTTTGGACAAGAAGCTAGTAGAAGATGACACCTTCTTAGGGCCCTTTTCAGTTTCTAGTGTGACCAATTTGTCTGATAGTAGCTTGTTTTGAGCTTTTCCACAAAACCGAACTTCACTAGTGGATGAAGCAAGAGCTTGAGGAGAGAGATTTTTACCTTCATCAGAAACAATAGAGAGATTTTACCTTCATCAGAAACACACTTCACCAATGGACTATGTTGTCTTCAGATCTTCCTCTTAGTTGGATACGACAGAAATAAACCCTTGCTAGCTTCAATTGATAGTCTTTGAATTGCTTCATGGTAGAACATATACATTCATTTCAGACTCTACTTGTCAAACTGCAATCTAAGCTAGAAGAGTTCATACTGAAATAGAAACTAAACTCTAAAAAAAAGGATTGTGATGCACAAATCTTGACTCTCAACATAGCATTAGAAACTAAACAAAAGAAAAATAATTTTCAACCCCCAAAAAATGGAACCAATGATGCTAACCAGTAGCTTCTGAAGAGAAGACCAGAAGAAATATTCAACAAGATTAGGGAGGAAAAGCAAAGAGAATACCAAATAGGGACCAATTCACACTTATTAACTTTGAAACCATGTTACTGCTTGTGCTCTGTATGACAAAGACAAATTATTGATTTAATAGTAAAGAGATCAAAAAGAACATATCCCAGTATTGGGAACTAAACAACCAATAAGAAGACTACAGATTCTTAGTCAGCTTCCTTCTATCATTATTAAAAATCCATTGGTTTAGAGAACCAATGGGATCCCGAAACCTACAAATAATAGGTTCAATGGAGGGAAAATAGTAATAAGTTCAGTAAACAAATTGATATAATGGGTATTCACATCATCAAAGATGGGTAGGACAGAGAGTGGTATGTCTATCTTAGATGCTTGTAATGTGTAGAAAAAGAGGGGACTAGTCACCACATGGAAGTCCCAAATCCTACCAATCTAGAGAAATTTTCAAGTACAATATATTTATGGTTGAAATGTGCCAGATTATCAGTGATCATTGATTTCTATGTTATATTACATATAAAATGTTGTGATTTTGAACCCCTGAATCCAAACCGGGCCTAAATTTACTAGGAGAAGTCTTCTCAGCACATGGAAACGTATTAAGAAAGCTCACCATCAAGTAACATAGATTTTGTGGATGTCTACATATGCATATTGTTGCCCCCCTAAGCTGAGGCAAAAATGGGAATTGGGTTGCACATATCCTAGCGATTGTCAGACCCATAGACAAATCTTTTACCTAGGCATAAAGAATAATTCATATTGATGCTTCAATATCACCTACTCATTCAGTGATGGTGCAGGTAAGCCTTCCTGCACTTGGTGAGTGTAAGTGGGTCTTATGTAGCCATTGTTTCCAGTGGCGTTGAAGAAGTATTGTCTTTTAAGGAGCTGAGATGTTGAAGATAGCGGCCGAAGAATACGCATGCTAGGTATTAGGAGCTTAGAAGTGCACCAGATACAATGTTGTGAATTTGTGACATTCAAAGTTTGCTGAATCTAATATATACAAGTTATCTAGGGAGCTCCACCAAACCATCTACAAGAGGTTAATAGTGTAGGAGCAAAGGAAAAAAATTCAGGTCATGTATCATAGCTTTTTAGACATTCTCTTTTGGCACTTGTAATTTTTTTTCAAGATAAACCGAATATACAAAATGCAAAGGGATGATTTAGCTTTTAACAATGAGAAATTACAGGAAACTGAACCTCAAAATTGACTGAATCCCAATGACCGAGACAAGTACACTGCCAATTCTTCAAATTCCTAACGTAATGCCCCAATGAATATCCTAACACCTAGAATATTTCTCAAGTAGTTTCTTATTGCATCTACCGATCTATGTAATGTATGAGGTTTTCCTTTGTTCTCTAATCTTATTCCTATGCAAATTTTTCTGAGTTCCAGGCTTTATGTCATCTCCTTCTTATACTTTTCACATCATTTTCCATAGGAGTCATCTTGAAACATGAAACAAATAACTAAATATTACATCAAATCATCAATGTGGTAGTGTTTGAAGTAAACAACATATATGTGTCTATAAATGCATTTTAAAACAATAACACATTACTTGAGTCATCCTCCTTCCATCTAACATCACAAATCACTAGTACAGGAGTGGTTTGTAGCGTCGGTTTTTTTTTAAGCCTGTAACGTCACTTTATAACCGACGCCTAAGTGGTCGTCGCTATAGAATTTTCTCTATAGCGTCAGTTTATTTGACCAAATAAAACCGACCTTACAGAGTAAACACCGACGCAAAAGGTTGTAAAAAATCTGACCCAGGCGAGAAAAAAGGAGCCTGTAAGGTCGGTTATTTGAAAAAAACTGACCTTATAAACGGTCTCGGTCGAGCAAATTGTCGACCGAAAGTATTTTGGATCGACAATTTTCTCAACTGAGAGAGTTTACAGGGTCGGTTTTTTTGGAATAACCGATCCTAAAGATTGAATAAACATTTCAGTGTAACCCTCGGTCGAGAAAATTGTCGACCGAAAATATTTCGGTCGACAAAATTGTCGACCGAGGGGTACACTGAAAATGTTTATTCAATCTTTAAGGTCGGTTTTTGTAAATAACCGACCTTATAGAGGACATTTAGAGTCGGTTTTGTACAAAAACCGACGCTAGAAGTTATATTTCGGTCGAAAATTTTCTCGACCGAGGAGTGTACACTGAATTCAATCTTTAGGGTCGGTTATTTAAAAAACCGACGCTAGAAGTTACGATTTTTTTTTTAAATTTCTACATAAATTGAAATAGAATAGAAGAACAAGAAGATTCATATATTCTGGGAGAGGGGAGCATTGATGCTCAACTGTCACCATTCAAAACCACACATTCATAACAAAAATGATTCATAATCACATCATAATTAACAAAATGATAGAGTGCAAGTCTGAGATGATATTAAACAGATACAAAAGTAAATATGAAAGAGTACTCAAACCACATACATAAATGAAGCTGACATATTTAATCTAATGCTATATCAACTTCATTTAGAAAAGACTCTGACCACTCTTCTCGGAATTCATCCAAGTCCACATGTGTGTAAGGCTGAGTTGTAAAAATATGTAACAGAAAATGCACATGCTAATATTTTATAAAATGACTACAATCACTTGTAAATTTATGATGTTATTCTTTATTACCTGACTTATAGTCTGAATGTCATGTGATGCTTGTTTGACAATAGCTTGCATATATTTCATTACATAGTAGCCACAAGCCCAGTCATTATTTTGCATAGGACACTACAAATAACAAATTATACTTAATGTTAGTAAACTACTATAAACAGCAATTGAGATAAGACTATAAGAGTTGACATATTACAGTTGAAAATTAATACATATAAGAGTAAGCAGTTGTCAAAGTAGCTACCTTGACATTTTTCAAAGTCAATGTCTTTAATTTTGTGGGTATTTGTCCTCCAGCTTCACGAAAAGCCTTTATACCCCTATCAATTAAATGATAGTTGGTAAAATAGAAATTCTAAATAGAAATATCATGTTGAAGCATTGATTAAATTTATGCTTACTCCATAGTTGGCAGTTTCAGTTTGTGACTCCTTGTTGTTTTACCCATTGGGTCAAGATAATAAAGAGTCATCAATTTTGGGGCAATCACCACTAATTCCCAATGTCTAGCTCTGAGTAAGAATAAAACAAACATTAAAATAAATAATTTTATTCATTATTAAAATTATATTGAATAATAATACTTACTGGACGTTAAAAAGAATTAGGATAATTTCCTTCCCCTCACTATCAAAATATTTGAATACATCAGAGAAGTACTCATTCACATCCTCAATATGTGTATCCACCTGACTAGTGACCGAAGGAACTAAGAATCCAACATTCTTTATATCAAAGTTTGTGGCCTCGGTATATAAATGGCTGTTAAACATTTGTAATTATTTTCATATGTAGAAATAAGCTAAAAATGTGTATTGGAATTTTCTATATATATTGATAGATCCTTACCTTATCCATACTTCTATTATCGAAGTATTCAGCCAATCATACCGGAACAACTCTATAATATCATCAAGAAAAATAAAATTCTCAAAGTCCCTCCCAGCTGCATCTTCTGTTAAATTGACCAACATATGTGATCCTGAGCTTTGGTTGGCTAAGTATCGACACAAACATTTAGATTTGCTTCCCAATTCGTCGAATTTAGCTTCGGGAATGAAAGATGGCTTGGGCATAGGAGGACAACTAGTAGAAGTTTTACTTTTTGGTTTACAAACCTGTTAATTAAATTACATACTTATATTACATGAGTTCATATATGCAGTCAAATATGAAAAATATGGTAGAAATAAGGTATACCTTGTCATTGATAACCAAGTGTCTAGGCCAACCCACCATAGCACCCTCAGCTTCTTCAACTGTACTATATTCAGGATTAGGTATAGGTAGTGGTTTGTCCCCCATTCCGTCATACACAAGATGGATGGACACACGACAAATGTCATCAGTAATTTGTTGGCAATGCAATGTACCACCAAGGTTGTACACCTTGCCCGCTGCCACAACATTATATTCTGGAACCTCCACTACAAGTTTACAGTTCATACCAACCTAGATTGAAATAATATAAGTTATATAAGAAACAGTAGAACAGATACATGTTACAACTATATATATTATCATATATTTATCATACTAATAACACAACATATGGAACAAAAACTTACTGCAGATTGTTGTGGTGGGTCATCGGGAGTGCTCCCATGACCTTCTACAACTAGAGCATGGGCTTGTACCTCATCACTTGAGAAACACGCAGTATGAATAGGTTGAGAAGGTTGAGTAGGATGAAATGAAGACATTATTTCTTTTACTTTCTGCGCTACTAATGTTTCAACCTCCTCTTGTGTAAGACCTCCTGCACGACCTCTTTTAGATTGCGAAGGGCCAAAATAAGACTTGAATCCTATGCCAGCTCCTAATCCCCTAACACGGCCAGGATGCTCCTTCATACCAAGAGCAACTGGTAGTTCATCCATGTAGCCAGTTGGGATGAACTTTCCTTCCTTCCTTTGCTCGTGGAGATTAATCTATTCATAGTTAATAAAAATATTAAATCACAATATCAATTACATATAAATAAATCTAAGTTTGTGGGAGTTACTCTTTACTTAGTTGGGATAAACCTACCATCTTTTGTGCCACCTCCTTAGTTGCAGGGTTGACAATTTCACCTGCTCGATTCTTTCTAGCATCAATCCATGTCAAGTGTCGGGGTGGTCGCTCAACTTGAGTTGTACTAGATTCTTCTCCAGAAGAGGATTGCTTCTCTTGTAGTGGGCGGCGGAAGGCATAACCACCGGGCCCCAAGCGATGGTCATGCACATTTTTAGCCCGTCTTTCCTTTTGAGCCTGGTGAATAGCCTGATCATTTAAAATGAGGTATTGCAATTTAGACTTGGCAAACATGTATAAAATTAAATATTCATACAATACATCACAATCTTTATTACCTGAAACTCTTCCGATCTCTTAGCTGCAACAAATCTTTCCCACACCTCAGGATCTATAAAAATATATACATCTATAGCTTTCTTCTTTTGTTTAGGATTATTTATAAATTCCCTTACAAGATATGTCTTAAAACCCCTCCATCGTACACCACAACGTTGTAGCACTCTTTTCTTGTGATCTTTTTCATTTAAGATGAAAAACACCCTATACATACAAAAGAAGCAATTAATAATGTTTTTTTGAAAAGGAATTAATTCCAAGCAAACTAAATTAGAATCAATAGATAAAAAACATATTAAAATAATATCACTTCCACTCACAGATATATCTTTCCATATGAGGTATTTTTGGGCATTAGGAACATCATGCCAATTTTCTATATCTATTGCCACCTTACTGTGTGCGGTTGCCCCTACGTAATGCTTGAAACCACTAGCATGTTCCCCAACAGGTGCTCCTATCATATCAAACTGGACTGGCAATTTATCCCCTTTAGCCCTGAGCTCTTGCATCCTACGCATCAATGTAGGACCTCTACTTTTCTTAGCATCACCACTACCATCCTCATGGTGCTCATGCTCATGCTCAGAATGTTCATATTCACTCGCCATTTTAGAACCTGCAAGTATACATGATAAAAAAAATAAGTGATAATAAAAGCACAAGTGATAAGGTATACATGATAATAAAATAAATAATTCAAAGAATACATGCCTTTAGTATTGGTTGAGTTGTTAGTCAAGTAAAATTCCTTCAGCATGGTCATGACATTTATAATATTTATCGGTATTATCTTCAACATTTACACTTGGCAAACCAACTGAGAATGGAATGGAATCATCATACTTTTTGTAGTATTCTTCTTCATTTATAGGTTCTACAGTAAACTGTCTTTTTCCATGAAGAACGACAGACCAATTTTTATTTGTCGGGTCATCAATATAGAATACTTGTTTTGCTTGGTCTTCCATGATGAATGGCTCATCTTTCTCACCAATCTTTTCAAAATTCACCAATTTGAAACCCAACTCATCCACTAAAACTCCTTTGTTGTTGTCAACCCAATTACACCTAAAGATAGGAACTCTGAAATTTGTATAGTCCAATTCCCATATGTCCTCAATGACGCCGTAATATGACATATCCGCTTCGCGTGGTCTTTTATCTTTGGCACTAGCAAAATACAATGAACAAGCTTGAACAGTGACCCCACTGTTTTGGACCACACTACTTTCATCTTGACGCTTTGTGTAGTATGAAAATCCATTTATGTCATAACCTTCATATGACATGACATCCATTTTTGGCTTAAAGGCGAGCCATTTTATGTTCTCAGCAACATTATTCGGTGATTCAGATAGTTGATTAAATACTTTCTCTTCAAACCACCTAATAAATGTTCGATTATGCTCTCTTGCAAGCCACATTGAACTGGATCGCGGATGATTTCTCTTGATAAGATCATTGTGTTCTGTGATGTAGCTACTAACTTCATCGATGTTGTGTAAAATATACAAATGCGCTTGTTCCCACAACTCACGACTGATTCCTTTCACTCGTCCTCCCAGAGTTCCTTTGCCACAATAAGATTCAGTGTGATGGGAATTTTTTAGATCGCTAGAAGTTTCATTGCAATTCAAAAAATCATTACAAAAGTCCATCACCTCCCTAGCCACGTAACCCTCAACAATACTCCCTTCAGGACGATAACGATTTCGAACATCACCTTTAAAAACACTCATGTAGCGTTCAAATAGATACATCCAGTGTAAGAAAATTGGACCCAACATATTCACCCCCCTTGTAATATGTACTACAAGATGAACCATGATATCAAAAAATGAAGGAGGAAAGTACATTTCAAGATGACACATGGTAACAATTACATCTTTCTGTAATTTATCGAGAGTATCAGGATGTATCACTTTGTTGCATATTTCATTGAAGAAGAAACATAATCTTGTGATTGCAAACCTTACATGCTTCGGCAATATAGATCGAATAGCCACAAGTAAAATTTGTTGCATTAAGGTGTGACAATCGTGAGATTTGAGACCTATCAACTTCAGATCCTTCACTGATACCAATCTATGAATATTAGAAGAGTATCTTTGTGGAACCTTAATATTATACAAGCACTCACAGAAAGTCTTTTTCTCCTTCTTTGACAAAGTGTAACAAGCTGGTGGTAAATATGTGCAGCGACCCCTGATCTCCACTGATAATTCTTTTCTAATACCCATTAATTCTAAATCTTTTCTAGAATTGATGCCATCTTTAGTCTTTCCTGGTATGTTCAATAGCGTACCAATGATGCTATCACAAATATTTTTTTCAACATGCATGACGTCAATGCAATGTCTAATTGTCAAAGATCTCCAATAAGGAAGATCCCAGAATATTGACCTCTTCTTGTATAGAGATTTGTCACATGTGAGTGGACGACTACTTGAACTCTTTCCAAATTCATTAATAATATGTTTCACCCTATTATATACAACATTTCCTGGTATAGGTTTAGGAGCACTTTGTTCCTCATTTGACCCATTAAAGGTTTTGCGTTGCCTTCGATAAGGATGCACTGGTGGGAGAAATCTCCGATGACCAAGATATATGATTTTACCACCATGTTTCAGTCTGATTGAATCAATATTTTCCTCACAAATAGGACATGCTTTGTATCCTTTTATGCTATATCCAGACAAATTTCCATAAGATGGAAAGTCAGTAATCGTGCAAAATAACATAGCACGCAAACTGAAGATCTCTTTACGTGAAGCATCATATGTCATAATACCTTCTTCCCATAGTTTGGTCATCAATTAGAGGTTGAAGGTAAACATCAATATCATTTCCAGGTTGCTTGGGCCCTGATATCAATATTGACAACATCACATACTTATTTTTCATACACAACCAAGGAGGAATATTGTATATAACAATCATAACAGGCCACGTACTATGTTGGCTGCTTAATGTACCATAGGGATTCATTCCATCTGTACAGAGTCCAAGTCTTAAGTTTCTTGCTTCTTTACCAAATTGAGGGTATAACAAATCAATTTTCTTCCATTGTGGTGAATCAGATGCATGTCGTAGGACGCCATCATCATTGGCCTTTAACTCCCCGTGCCAAGACAAATTTTGTGCATCTTCTATATTAGCAAATAAGCGTTGAAATCGTGGTATTATTGGTAGATGCAACATCACCTTGGCAGGAGAGCCATTTTTAGCCTTAGCTGAATTTGTGGTCTTATACCTTGACGCACCACATTTTGGACAATATATCAAACTACTATAGTCCTTCTGAAATAACACACAATCATTTGGACATGCATGAATCTTCTTATCCTCCATTCCCATTGGGCACATTATTTTCTTTGTTTGATATGTTGAAATTGGAAGCTCGTTGCCTTCAGGAAGAATTTCTTTTAACAAAGACAATAGTGAAGTGAAACTCTTATCGCTCCGCTGGTTTTGAGCTTTAAAAGTATATAATCGCATCACAACACTCAACCTCATGAACTTAGTACAACCCTTATATAATGGTTTTTCAGCATCATGGACAATGTTTGCAAATAAAGAAGGTGGATCAATGACATTGTCCCGACAACTACGTATCATCTCATCAACCATATCATCCTGAATCCGGTCATCTTGAATCGGTTCATCATTAACATTATCATCATTATCTATATCTTCTATGCCACAACTATTAGTATCGACATTTTCTGATCCATAATTAAATTTCTCTCCATGCCAATACCATTCATTATAACCTTGTATGATCCCATTGCATATGACATGATTCTTAATTTGCTCACCAGTATCAACTTTCAAATTGTTACAACAATTTCTACATGGATAATATAGCCTATCTGTAGGTAGTTTCCTATGTTCCTCAGCAAATCTGATAAATTCATCAAGACCTTTGGCAAACTCTAGACTGCAACGGTTCTTGATAGACATCCAACTTCGATCCATTTTCTATATCACATTAAAATAAATTATAAAACTAAGAGTTTAATATTGATACTATAAACTGTAAGTTTTTATTGATAGGAAGTTAATTACTTTTATACTAAAGTGTACCACCTATCCCATTTTTTAATATTTAATCTCACTAGTAACTGTATAATGTCTGTTTAGTTTTGAATAAAATTTCAGCAGCATTTCCCCTAAGTTCTCCAAGTACACCGATGCAAATGGCAAATAACCACTCACATATGTACCCAGAGAACAAATGAGGAAATCCTACTAAAATTTTCTTCAAACCTAAACATACATTATACAGTTACATCCTAAGTGAGATTAAATATTAAAAAATAGTCCCAAACCAGGGACTATCCAAAGTTTACTCTGAATGAGTAAATTTTGAACGGGTTTCTAAGTTAATATATAAATGCATTATTTTCATGCATCAACCCTAAAGTGTCAATTTGGGAGTACACATGTCTAATCTCATATTAATTTCTAGAATTTATATAATGATTACATATGAAAAATATATGTTTTTATTATTGGTTGGGTTATCAAATCATATAAAATGGAAAAACAATATAACTGTACAATTAAAGGAGTCCAGGTCCAATCTCGGTCGACAATTCGTCGACCGAGAGCCCACCTGCACGTGGCATCCAGGTCCACCCTCGGTCGACAAATTCTCGACCGAGAGTGGACCTGGACGCCGCGCGCAGGTGGGCTCTCGATCGACAAATTGTCGACTGAGAGTGGACCTGGACGCTACCGTGGCGGCGGGAATGAACTCGGGAATGAGGGAACAAGGCAGTGGCCTTACTTGGAAATGACAAAGACCTTCGTGGAGGATGTGACGACCTTCCCGGAGAGGTGACGACCTTCCCGGAGAGGCAGCGACCTTCGTGGAAGTGTGGAGAGGCAGCGACAACGAGCTCTCTTCGCGGAGAGGAGGCAAAGCTTTGGGGGCGCGGAGAGGCGGCAAGGGCTTCACGGAGAAGCGACAAGGGCTTTGACGACGAGCTCCCTTCGAACACGACGACGACCTTTTGGTAAAGCTTTGGCGGCGTGGCAGCTCTTTTGGTAAGGAGAAGCTTTGGCAGAGCGGCAACGAGATTTTTTGGCAAGAAGAGCTTTGGCGGTGCAAAAGAGAAAAGAAGAACTAGGTCTCGACAGTGAGAATGGAGGGAAAATGAGACCCCGACTCGCTTTGTTACCCTCGAAACCTGTAGGGTCGGTTATTTGCAAACAACCGACCCAATAGGTAAGTGATGCCCGAACAAGCTTCTCGGTCGACAATTTTGTCGACCGAGGATTCCTACAAGGTCGGTTATATGGATAAAACTGACCCTAGAGGTGCATATACATGAACGAAAGGAAATCTGGATCTAAAACCCTAAACAAAAAACACTTCTTGGTCGACGAATTTGTCGACCGAGAGACTCTCTAGGGCCAGTTTTAAAGAAAAAACTAACCCTAAGGTTCTTATACACGCACAAAACAAGTTTCTCGGTCGACAAATTCATCGACCGAGGGGAGTTCTAGGGTCAGTTAAAAGTAAAAAACTGACCTTAGAGGTTCTTATACATGCGTGAACTAATCTGGATCCAAAACTCAACTCGGTCGACAATATTGTTGACCGAGGGACCCTCTAGGGTTGGTTTTAAAGAAAAAACCGACCCTAGCAGTGCTTATACACACATGAAAGGAAATCTGGCTCTTCTTTCGATCGACAAATTTGTCGACCAAGATGTTATCGGTTGACAAATTTGTCGACCGAAGGGAGCTCTAGGTTCGGTGAAAAGTAAAAAACTGACCCTAGAGGTTCTTATACATGTGTGAACTAAACTGGATCCAAAACTCAACTCGGTCGACAATATTGTCGACCGAGGGACCCTCTAGGGTCAGTTTTAAAGAAAAAACCGACCCTAGAGGTGCTTGTACACACACGAAAGGAAATTTGTCTCTCATTCTTGGTTGACAAATTTGTCGACCGAGATGTTATCGGTCGACAAATTCGTCGACCGACGGGAGCTCTAGGGTCAGTTAAAAGTAAAAAACCGACCCTTGAGGTTCTTATACATGCGTGAACTAAACTGATCCAAAACTCAACTTGGTCGACAATATTGTCGACCGAGGGACCCTCTAGGGTCAGTTTTAAAGAAAAAACCGACCCTAGAGGTGCTTGTACACGCACAAAAGGAAATCTGGCTCTCATTCTCGGTCGACAAATTTGTCGACCGAGATGTTATCGGTCGACAAATTCATCGATTGAGGGGAGCTCCAGGGTCGGAAACTAGATCCAACACTCATCTTGGTTGACAATATTGTCGACCGAGGGACCCTCTAGGGTCATTTTTAAAGAAAAAACCGACCCTAGAGGTGCTTATACATGTGTGAAGGCAAATTGGATTCAAGATATCTCCCGCGCGTTTTTTGTCTCCCGCGTTTTTTGTAGACATATAAGGTCGGTTATTTGGAAAAACCGACCCTATAGATCGAGGCGCGAAACCAAAATCAAGAAAATTTTTGCCACGGGAAACTGTAGTTGGCTTTCTAAATCCAATTGTCTATAAAGTCACTTATTTTATGAAAACCGACCCTATATAGATACACTACAAGGTCGGTTATTTTAAGAAAAGCGACCCAAGAGGTCTTAAGTGGTGCCCATGTTTTTTATAGACATATAAGGTTGGTTATTTGGAAAACCGACCCTATAGAGTTACACTACAAGGTTGGTTTTGTTAAGAAAACTGACGCAAGAGGTCTTAAGTGGTGCCTGCATTTTTTTTAGACATATAAGGTCGGTTATTTGGAAAAACTGACCCTACAGGTAATGACGTTATAACCCATTTCTGTACTAGTGAATTTATTGGGCTTACCTGATTTTGCAGGTCAACAAGTATACCCAAGACGTGGTGTATTGAGAGTGAAGCTATTGGGAACAAAGTCCTTCTTGTTTCTCATCTCAGCAAGCCCAAACTGAACTGGAAAGATGCAACCACATTGGACCAATCCTGAACCCATAAATTGATGGCCCTGCACTTGCAACAGTTAGAAATCTTCTGGTTGTAAGGTGTCCCTGGAAGTATATTAGCAATATTAGTACCTCTCTTAGAGAAATGTAGGATGTTTCCTTCAAACTTGAAGAAGATAAGATAATTTTGTAATACAGAACCAAGCAAATAGATTCAGTGCATGGATGGATAAAGAAAGATTAAGTGTGGCATTTTTATATGGCAAAATGGAATGCATTATTATAATGGACCAAAAAGGAAGAAACAATTGCAACAAAAAAAACAAATGTAGATGCTTCCAATTTCAAACTGCTATAAAGCTGAATCCATTTCATATTAAGAATTTACTGACTGTCAAGGAAGCAACATCCTTGCTGCCTTTCTTGACACACCCATCCACCTCCAGAACCGCAGAAACAAAGGGAACACATAAGTTGCCAACCATGAGAAACTCCCCCACATCCATTGACAACTCATCCCTAGTCAACATGATGGGGCAGGTTGTTCTACTAGCATCAAGAGCCCAGCCTGAAACCCCACACACATCCTGAAAAGGAAATGTACCAAGAACAAGACCAACACACATACCTTTGAACACCTAGTGAGCATCATCCACCCCCAACAACTGCTCCTTGTTTGAGGCCAAGCTCACCTCGTCAGAAAGATTAGGATCACCCTCACCAACCCTCTCCCCATATAGGCCATCGTCAACCTCATCCCCAACAACACCAGCATCCACAACACACATACCAATCCCACCAGCAATCCCTCCAACTGGCCTGATAATTCTCCCCTGACCCGCCATCCCCAAAAGCATCATTCACATTTCCTGGGAAGACCCCCTTGCCAGTAGTACTGTCGTTGTTACTACCACGAACAACACTGCCTGACATGGGGAAGTTTGCTTCGTGCCCAACCGAAGCCTCCCGACTTGCCTCCGCAGATCCATTGAGGTCCGAACAACAAGATCACCTACAGACAGTAGATGGCGATCTGACGAGAGCACCCCACACTTCCTGAGGTGCTCATAGTCAAGACCTAAAGGAAGTGATGGACTCCATGCTCGAGGGAGTTCGGTCCTTGTATCCCATCACCAACCTCAAATCTGCGAATGGGGACGTCTCACCAGTTACCCCACCGTGAGGAGAAAGACAATACTGCTTCAGGATGTTAGTCAACCCCAACTTGGTATGCGATACTACACACAGGATAGAAAGATCCTTCTAGACACCACCGCCGCACGGGCGCGGGATGGGAAGCCCTAGGATCCCATCGCCCATTTGACCACACACCTCTACGCTGCTTCAGGTCTTTTTGGCTCCCATTGCCCATTCTGCCACACCTTGAATTATTTGCAATTAGCTATTGATCCACTTTTAATTTGGCAATTTCAGATTGCCACTAATTAGATCTATAAATGCCTATATTATTTAGCCCTTTTCAGAAACTCTATAATAGGTGGTTTAGAGGCATTTTATTTAAAAATGCATGTAAATTGGATAGATAGTGGCCTTTTTTTTAAAAGCCACTAGAATAAATGCCACTAATGGGCATTTTTGCTGGCTTGCGCGCTCCAGTACCAGGTATATCCCATAAACCATCCTTTCTGCATTATAGTTATTGATGTGATCTACTGTTTATGGGGAATATGGTAATAAAATTTTAAATTCCACTGCCTACTATGTACCATATGTCCCAACACAAATTTGGTATCAGTATGATGATACATTCATGGAATGGAACATGGTTCAACATTGATATTGTTATCATGGTTTGAAACCTAGGAGTGATGTGACTAAAATAAGCAACCAAAACCTTCAAAGCATGAAATTGAGTACAAGGATGAAAATTTAGCAAGGTAGAGAGATATGGGTATATATTTGAAGAGAGATAAATTCAGGTTGTCACATACTTCTCTCTTTTAAAGAAAAAAGTCATCCATGAAATTCATCCAAAGATTATAATCAAAAGTCGAAATTGATATCCATTACATCTACGATACCAACATCAGGTGTCAAGGCATCCACCAAAATGGGTCACATGCTTAGATTTTAATCATGTGTTTATAAGACAACAAGGGTGTACCCATTATGACTATATAGATGTTAGTGTTTCATCATATGAATACACTCTTTAACTTTAGGTTAAGTCACTTATCCCCACTACATTACAGTTTTTTCCATGTCTTCATACAAGTCATGATTTGTTACCACAATCCATGTTATCAAATTATCAATTGATTGTGTTCATTATCATATTGAACATGTGAATATTACCCTTATATTTCATCATCAAGTAATAACTTCATGTATGGTCTAGTTTTTCCACAAAATCACATTAATCATTACTAACTATATTCATTACCCCTTTTTAGGTTTGATATTAAGCATGTGTAAATTATGTTTATTCAGTCTAGGATCCCAAGGTTTCATTATATCAATTTCATGGTTTCAATACATTTTTCATGCAGGGTATGGTATTCATGTTAGATCATCCTTATAAGAGTGATTTATAGCACATATATCAAGTTTTCAATTAAGTGAAATATTTGATATATCATTCATTGTTTTGGGGAACAAAATTATTATCAACATCAAGGTTTTGTTTCTATCTCATGTGTAGCTAAAAGAGCTTCAGAAGATCAAACCACTCAAGCTAAGACTTGTCTAAGTGAAGGAAAAGCATACAAACAACCAACATGTATTCATACCAATCTTCTACCCAACTCTAGAAAATAAGGGCAACCATCATATTCCTTTCAAATGGAATTACTAACCCGAGTATGAGACTCATCCTGGAGATCACACATCATATACATGATCTTAGGATTTTGGGACATCTCCCTCACATAGATGGAAAATATACATATATACAAATGCCTATTCCTCTAGCGTAGATCTTTTTGTAGGAAGTATAGGTTTCAACATCATTAAAGGAACCACACCCTAGGCGACAACCCATGAACTCAGAAGTAGTCTAGCTAGGGACTCATCATCATATATTTCATCATGCACATATTTTCAAATTTTATATATTTTTGGAGGTTAGGTACTTTAACCTTATCTTGTGTCAGGTTTACCCACATATAGAGTTCAACCTTGTCAAATTTGCATGCTAGAGGCCCTTCTTTGTAAAAAGATTGAGACATGTGTTGGTCCTAATCTATATTTCACATATCATATCTCAACATATAAAAACTAGTCACATGCAAGCATGCCAACCCACTAGCTATTTGTAGCGCGTCAAACAAGTCATATGTACAATACATGGTTCTAGACTTAGATAGGGATTAATGGTAAAAACTCATCTCATGTCATCAAAACATGCTTTAGTTCTTCAAAATAAGCTTAGGAATCTTGAATAAAACTCATAACATCAATATCAACATCAACATCGATATAAACATCAAAATCAAGCTTAGATCATCTAGGATACTTACCAACCTAACATTTGTCTTAGTTCTAGATATATCATAATACTATGTCTATCATCCAAACACTCTCATCTAGACTAATGTTACATCTTTTTCTCTTAGGTTACAAGGACATTCACTGCTTTCTACGTGTGGTAAAATTTTCATATATACATATATGTATACTTGAAATAAGTTTTCTCCAACGTTGAAATGTGCAATGGAAACCACCATATTCCATTCAAATAAAACCAAAACCAAAAGTTAGTTACTACATTCATTAGGAATCCTATTACGATGACACCTAGAGGACTAGAAAGAACATAGTGCACACTTGTGTGGTAACCCAAGCACATACATCGAACATATATCCAGGGTGATAATTATAAGATTTCCCCTTTCTAGCCCTCCTTATCCTACAGTACAATTATAGGATAGAAGGAGGCAAAAAGAATGGTTTCAAGGATGACACAAGTCAACACCTAGTTCTAAAACCTCTAGTTTCTAACCTAGAGGCTAAGTCAACCTAGTTTGTAAAGGATAATTCATTAAGTTTCTATGGTTGAGATGTAAGATTGAATGAATTTCTATTTCATTGTGAACACATGTTTGGTACAGTTATAGTTCATTCTTTGATACCATCTATCACAAAATTGTTTATTACCAAATATAAACTCCAGATGACTAAAAAGTCAATAGAGAAAGAAAACAAACGTATGTCCCTACATGGTAATATGAAACCATGAATTTGGAAGTGTAAAATCTTATCATACACAAACAGTTAACTAGAAGCAGTACCAATATATTCTCAACAATCAATAACTATTGGTAAACAACATTGTTATTACATAATTTTAATTACATATTGAAGAACATCATACAAGATTGATCATGTACACTAGTTAGGATCTTATGATAGGTACAACTTTAACACTTTCTTACAAGCCAAATTCTCCCAAGCTACCTCTGAATCTAAAACATACAAAGAAGATGTGTGTCAACACACAAGGTGTTGAATACATGGCAGAAATATACATATATCAAAGGTTTTCATAACTTTGAAAATATTTTCATAATTAAACTAACAAGAGTAAAAGTGTTAAGTATTTAGCAAAGAGAAAACCCATATTTTAGTCATTTTACTCCGTTATAACAAAATTATTATGCATCATAAGGCCTTTGAGCAACTTCCCATCAGAAGGGGTTCATGAGGGATCTTAAGGCTAAAATCTATTAGCTAACCATGTTTATCAACATAGTATGTCCTATCTTGACAACTCAAGTAGGGTGCCCAACCTTGTGTCCATACCTCGAGAATGTAGAAAGGTGGACAAGGTTTGTATGTTGTGTGTCAAAATTATGTTTTAAGTTATAAAATCAATGAGACATAACATCAAGTACATTACTATAATACTACATGGCAATATTTGAGCAAGTAAACAATCATACATACACATCATAGTTCAAGCAAGAAAATCATAACCATATAATATTAAACCATGTACTTAATTCATATGTTCTTAAACAAACTTATCCTTGATCATCTACTCATATGAAACCACCTGGTTAAGATAAGATCATATGCATGTACTAGATTCTCATCAACACCCCAGATAGATCTATTATTAGGATTTTGATCAAGTTAGGTTCAAAGTTTCTTATTATCGTATTTTATTATCTTTTACTAATTCAGGGTCTATCATGGAGGTGTGTTTCAAGTTTTAAGGAGTTTTGAGGTTTATTCTATTTTTTATGATTAGTCTATGGGTTTTTTCACTTATGTACATTTCAAGGTCAAAAGAATCATAGTAGGGCAAATAAGGTTATGGTTAATCAAGACATGAGCCTCGAACATGAAAGAAAGCATAGAACTACAAGTAGTGACATAAGATCCATATTCAAAATTAGGTGGATCTTCCCAGGGGTTTATGCATCATATAACCAACATTGGGTATTAACATCAAAAACCTACTTGTACTCATGAATATAGTTCATTTATACCATTAGGGTTCAACACATCAACTATGTAGGATATCCACATCAAATTGATCATAAGGTAACATATTCCCTGATTGAGTAGGGGAGGACATAAGATTAAGATATAAAATAATATTAGGGAACAAAAAGATAATTAAGCCACATATGTCACATTATACAAGTGGATTTTGAGTCACATATACCATTATAGAACAAGGAGAAATATCATAAACATTATTGTCTAGACGTATCATAAAACTATTGACTTTAAAGATCTAAGAGAGTTAGGTGAATTAATTATGTCAAACACATCATTTGCTTGGGATATAATCATGCATCATCATAAGGTGTCACATACATGCATTAAAATCATGTGGACTAATACAAGAGAATAGGAAGACAAAGGGGTGATATATGTGCTATAAATAGGCACACATATAATAATTTCATGATTAGGGTGAGGTTTCATGATATTTGGTTGGCTGCGGTAAGTGCTCCTTGATTCGCCCCACACGTGAGAGAGAGGGTGAGGGGAAGAGACACACCAAAGGGTAGTGAGATCATCATTGTCATTGAGTAGTTTCCCTAGCATCCACAACTCATAGTTTTTCCCCTACTAATGCAAGCCCACCCGCAAGCATGGTGGTTCCGCGACTACTATTCACATGAGTAGGTGAAAAATGCACCCCAAGGGATCGCACGAGCACACCAAAGAGCCAAATAACCTTGAAGGAGCATCATAGAGGAAATTGTGATCCAGATTGTGGTGACAGGTCATGGAGACAAAACACCCAAACCAAGTGTTGAGACTGAGTTGTTGGATCTACGAGATTAATAAGAAGGTCAAGATGTTTCTATAGGGCTTGATAGTGAGAGAAAAGAGAGTAAATGAGAGAGGGGAAATAAACGAAGTGAAATAAGTGTTAAACATAATAAAAATGAGAAATGGGGGCTATTGGTCGTTGATTTAGGGTGGTCGACAACACAACCGCTAGACAAGTATGGAGGATGAAGAAACATGGTCGATCATTGGATCAAGGGTCCAATCCACGGCCACCGATCTGACGCTTCTAGTGGGTAATGGGTGTGATTTGACTCTTCTAGTTGGTCATGGGTGTGGGTGTTAGATCGAGGCTTGAGAAGAAAGGACAACGCTCAGGAGCCACTCACGCACCTAGTATTTGGGCCCAATGAAGTGTCTACCCATCACAGTATAAAGGAGAGAACAAATCAATTCAATCAAGCGATTAAGTAAGTATATAAAAAATTCCATAACTTATGGTTTATAGGTCTGATTTAGTGGTTTTACATTGTTGGATTCATAATGAATCATCCAAAATATGATATAATTCATATGGTAAGGAAGAAAGATTGGATGAGGTTTAATTTAATTCTAAGATTATAATACATTTAAAGCATGAAATAGGGTTCAACATTAGTATTGATGACACATTCTAAAACCTAGGAGCAATGTGCTAAAATGAAGCATCAAAAGCCTAAAAAGAATGAAATTGATTACCAAGGATGATAGATTAGCAAAGAATATAGAGATGGGTACATATTTGAAGAGATAGGAAGCCAAGTTCTCACATCAACATTCTTCTTTTGAAAGAAAAGTTATTTATATATTTCTGGAGAAAAAAGACAAAATCCACTTTTTGAAAGTTGGCATCAGGCTACTATCATAAATTTGTAAAAAATTTGGATAAGAAAGGAAACATCTCATTTATAAAATTAGATTTTTCAAGTGCATAATTCCAGTAAAAAGATGTAACAACTTCTAACTTGTGGGCCTAAATTCAGGAACTTGTAAATCATGTGATGAAGATCATCATGGTCTATAGATCATATATACATTTTTTGTGTGAATGTCAAATTTATGCTAATTTTCCATAAGTTCCACGCCCCTTTGGCTAGTTCCAGCTCCAATGCACCTTTGTAGGACCATTTATCTTTTTTTTTACAAACCCAAAAAAGTGCATTTTGCCATGACTTTGCACTATGTTACGCTTTATTGTCTGCAACTACCTCATGGAATCATTCCATGAACCTAATTGGATCCTCCATCATTTAGCAATTTCTACACAGACTATCAAACCCCACTTCTATATATGATGCTTAGTCACTTGTTTGGTTGAATCAAAGGCAGGATCCTCAAACCCATGAGATACATCAAGTGGATATTTTAGGGAGACCTTTGAATTTTTCCAAAAGATTAAGGCATGAGATTTTTAATGATATGAATTTTAGAAGATTGATTGGTCAGCTAAATGATGAGAGATTTATGATATGTCTGTAATGATTAGTTCTCCATCATCACTTTCTAGAAACATGCCAACAATTCAAACTCACTCGATTCCAATTCACCTTTATTAATGAAAATCATAAGCACTGCATGATTGTCACAACTCTCTCTAAGTCTAGCATAGCTTTGATTTTTTAATAGCAAGTAACTTGCAAAAGTTTCAACCATAAGATTTTTTTTTATGTGTGATTTAGTCCAAGCATGTACAAAGAAAATGAACAACGACCTAGTTGATAAAGCTAATACCACCTAAAAACATCTAACTAGTGAAAACATTTAGTGAAGAAGACCATAAATTATATTAAGCATTAACAATGAATATAAAGAATTGTTTCTCTCTCATAATCATGCACTTTATAATAGTGTTGTGTAGCCCGTTGTCATTCTATCTCATCTTTGTTCATCTTTGTTAGCTTATTGGACACCATATCACACTCCCTTTCATTTTATTTATATAACTTACACAAGACTAGATAAGACTAAATTAAAATATAAGGGAAAACTAGATAAGGCATGACAACAAGATATGGTTGAACTATGCAAAAGTATAATGAGATATAAGGACAAATTAAATAGGAAGGAGAAGACCATAACACTAAGTAATATATTGGACTCCTAGTATATCAACAATTTTCTACTAATGCACATTTACGTGGAGTGTGTGTTCGGGCTTGGCTATATGAACCATCTAGGTAAAAGATCCTCAAGTTGTATAGTTAGATAAGGTCTAATACCTCCATGTGTGCACATTTGACCCTCCATACCATAGGTTTACACCTTCTCTTAGTTGCACATACTAGATGGTATTGTGTGGTTAGTCTTTTCATGTCTTCCTTCTTCCCACACTTCACAAATGCAGATTACCAATTGCTACAATTTTCAATCAAATTTGCAACCTCGCTCATGAATGCACTGCGGTTGAAATGGACTACACCTCCACTATTGTAGAACTCACATCATCAACTCTTGTTTTGGTTAGTATGCTCCATTAGACCGTGTATCCTTCATGATTACTTACCCAAACTTGTATCACTCCACCTTACTTTAGCAGTTTGCAGCCAATGGATTCAAATGTCATCTTATATATTACTTTCCTCATGAGTCTAGGGCGTATCATACCCATGTCGATGTGTGACGTGCTCCATCATAGATGTTGGATATGAATGGTCTAATTCTGAAAAATCACTAGAGTCCTTCATCTATCAGGCGAACAGTTCCATTTGCTCACCATAGAGAGCATTCATCAAATATTTCTCGCATTGGACATATGATGAAATGAGAATCTGAATCAAATACCTACCCTTGCAAGTACCCAAATCCATAAAAAAAAATGCATCTAAATATTCTTCTTCTATTGAGAAAACTCCACTCTTTAATTCCTCTAATATATACAATTTTTATATATGACCCTCTTCATCACAATTATAACATGTTTATTTGCTTTGTCCTTTCGATTATTCTTCCCATGACTTTTGTTTTTATTTGTGTCATCTGTAACGGCCAAAGCATGACCACTTGAGGACGAATATTTAGATGGTTTCTTCTAAGACCGCCTCAAATAGATATGTGAGACAACCAAGTCAAAGTTGAGTATAGACACCAATATCTCCCATGATGGTCGTAGAGATGAAAGCCTTATCCCTCTCACTAATCTCCTCCACTACGTTAACCATCTGTGTGACAAACTTTTAACGATGTTGATATGGCCGTCAAACCTTATATTCTATTCCATACTCAACATGTATAGTTACCTCCTTAGCACCCATTTGTTTGTTAGTGACTTTGCCATATAAGAATTGCTAGACATCATAACCTTTTTAGAAGAAAAAAACTTTTCATAGGCTTATATTATTTCTAGTACTTATAATGATTTCAATTTGTGAAATCATATTTATACAAGTGATGCTTCATCGACACTTAAGATAAAAACTAACTGTAGAGTTTTCCCATCTCAGATGATGACGAGACTTTCTGTCCTACAAGGATGAGCAACTTTGAGCTTGATGATAATACTGAGATGGCTTCTCATGGTGGTCCTTCAACGGCATCAAGATCCGTGTATGTTCCTCCTCTGTGTTAAGGTGGGTTTCTTAAGGGGACCCACCCCCATTTTGGACATACATCTAGATTCTTGATGATCTTATTCGGTTGTTGATTGTATATACCATGTGGCAATTAGGGTTTGATAATGTTATTGGTTGTATTTATGTAGAGACCACACCTAATACTCTCTTTGAGGACATTTTTGGTACTCATCCTGTATATACTACTCCAGATCATGCGTGGACATTTACTGACTTTTTAATTAATCACTGACTCACGAGTTTCTCAAAAGAAGCCTTCTGAGGCTCGAGCACACACACTAGTAGGGGCCCACACGAGTTTCTCAAAAGAAGCCTTCTGAGGCTCGAGCACACACACTAGTAGGGGCCCACGTGCTGGATTGATCCACAGAAAATCTCGCGATCTATACTCAAGTGGGTGGCTGCGAATTGTATATGAAGGCTTCATAATTGAATGAAAGAATGTATCGGATTTGGCCCAATGGAAGGAATACCTACTGTACTACTGTGGACACAGAAATAATTATTGGTTTTGTATGTAATTGACCAACAACCCTCGCCGTCAGGGTACGTTTCCATCTTTTTAGAATGTCTTTCTGTACGGCAGTAGTTGTTGGTATCAATTCCATCCAATTATAAAGTATTTACTGGATTTAGTTAACAGCAATCCGGATGTTGATGTACGGCTGTTAGGGCCTCTGTGTTGTACAGAGTTGGAGTTGTGAAATTTTAAAAACAAGAAAACAAAAACAGGAAATTGAACTGCTTTGTAATCAGTTTGGTTGGATACGGTTTCAGTTTGTGGCTCTAACGTCACTTGATGCAGCCGGTTCTCTTTTCTGTCTACGCAAGCATGAAAGTCTGCAACCGAGCAGGCATGGGAGAACACACCCACCGCTGATATGCAATACAGCGGCAGGACTTCCCCAGATAGAGAGAGACATAGTTCATAGAAACAATATAGGTCTACCCCACAGTAGAGAGATTCTTACTGCACACTTTTGAGTTGAGTAAAGTATAGAGCAAGGTTTTTTTTTGGGGGGGGGGGGAGGGGGGGGATTTTAACAACTGATATGTCGTTTGCTCGAGGGGAGACGAGATGAATTAAAACCTCCAAGTTAAATAAATAAAAAAAAGGCATGTGCGACCTGGAGATACAAGAACGGAAGAAGGACAACAGCCGGTGGCTGACTGTGAAAGCTGTTGAGCAAAGGAACTATGCCCAAAATGAGTGTAGTTCGTTTGTTTGATTTTCTGTCTAATTTGAAAACATAATTGTAGTTTAATTTCCAACATTGAATTGCAACTACTTAATACCAAATAACACAGGCGGTTGAAGAACAAACATATAGTTGGAATAACATGTGCTTGTTTGCAGCAGAACCAAACGAGCCCTTAGTTTGGTTTTTAGTACCAGCTGTCATTCTTGTGAGGCGCCTCTTCATCATTAAACATTCACACACACATACTTTCTCTTTCCGTCCTATTGGTTTGCCATACTGAAAGAGGATTACAAAGGATCTACAAAATGTTGCCGTGCAGCTCGTACTAAAAACCATTTGCGTCCCATCTCCTCACCAACTAGCCAACTCGATGTCAATACAGATCTACCGGCCGCCGCCAGTGAGTCAGGTGTGGCGATAATCCCTTCATCTTGGGGTCACGCAATACTTGCTCCCAATTGGCTGCTCCCTCCAACTTTTACATATCCGGCCATCGACATCACTTGCTTTGGGAAAGACAAATCAGCCATCACATGCGCTTGATCCCAAAGACTCTTTGGTCCACCGCCAACAAGCAGGCCGGCCGGGGCCGACTACGGACTACGGAGCACGCCAGTAAGTGACTGAGACTAACCGCCACTGCAGCCAACTGCCAGTCTGCCATTCGCTTTGCCTTGGCTCCGGCTGGGCATTATCCCTTGCCAGCTGTTTTTACTTCGTGATGATGAAGCCCAGCCTCTGCTCCTGTGTTATCAAGGAAAAAATAAAGGAAAAAGAAAGAACAGCAACAGTGATATTATTAACATTGATAGAAAGTTCAAAAGGGATAGAGGAGTTGTACTGAAAAGGTCAAAAGCTTGTTCATCACGACCTCATATATCACATCGTTAGTGCTAATCATGCTACCATTGCGGTTGGGCAGCTTGCTCCTGGTTGATGGGGCAAAAGGAAAGCGTGCGTCGGCATCACTCAAGTTTTTCACCCAACCCAACTCCTCATCATCCCACACAAGATTTAAGAATGAACGTCTGCCTTTTGCTGAACACCAGGCCTGCCCATCCCTTGCTTGTTTTGATGCTGAAGTCGGAGCAACACACGTCATCATTACCTTGGATCAACCATCTGTAAGATTCCGTTGAAAAAAGAACACACAACGATCAACATCCTCACCGGATAATTTACTTACTGCAGAGCTCGAATCTGAGCTGTGGTCCACAATATGCTCATTACACGTCGCAATATGCCACAGTCCACACGGCCTAGTCAGAGAGTTAGGCCCATTCTGCGATGACACTGCAAATTATATTCCAGTATCCATTCCTCACCACCTAGTCCCCATGCAGACTCGCAGCTGGTTGTATACATCACCGTGTGCCCCTCATAGAATCGTATGCATAGTGTTACTGCTGCAATTCATTTAGCAACCACTCTCACTACGCCCTGATTATTTCTATAGCTGCCAATGGAAGGAAGCGAGCAGACCGGCGCAAATCAGCACAAGCATTATTTTGTCAAATCATGTTCAGACATTTTTCTAAACAGCAAGCTCCAACTCAGACAGATGCCAGACGCGACCTCCTTAAGTGGAATAAACTAATCATCTCATAAGTATCCAGAGCATGCAAACAAGCAACAATATGTGATGTTCGAAAACGGGGGAAAATATTGTCTGCCAATTGCAACAGCTGCTGCATGGTTTCTTTCTCAAAAGAAAAAAAAATTCAAAGAAAAAGGTGCTCTTATAAGCATGATTTTCTTACTCTTCTCTCAGCCTTACATTCCAGTCCAAACCCCCAAAACATCATAAAATATATAAATAAAACATTCATCCCTCTGATAAAAAAAAATAACAAACCTGATTTAATCACGCATTTCAGACCAATCAGTCTTATTAATACCTCTTATAAAGTCATTGCTAAAACATTAGCCAATAGAATCAAACCTCTCATGAACGACATCATCCCTCTAAACCAATCAGCCTTCCTAAAAAACCGAAGCATCCAAGATGCCTTCTTAATGGTCAATGAAACTATCCATCTATGCCATAAAAAAAAAACTTCCCTTCCGGCTATCAAATTGGATTTTGAGAAAGCCTTTGACTTTGTAAACTGGAATTGCTTGCTTAAAACTCTTAAAGGTTTTGCCTTCCCTGACAAATGGATCTCCTGGATTTATGCTTGCATCTCCACAAATCACTTCTCTACTATCATAAACGGTGTCCTTTTTGGCTACTTTCATAATACAAACGGACTTAGACAAGGTGACCCCCTCTCTCCCTACCTTTTCATCATCCTTACTACCCTCCTTTCCAGGATGATCCATCTGGGTGTTCAAAACAATATCATTTCTACTCCTGAGGACTGTAAGGAAAATATAATTCAATTTGCGGATGATACCATCATTTTTTTCTCTCCTGATTTATCCTCGGTTCAAAATATCTTCAGGATCATAGGCTTATTTTCCTACATCTCAGGCCTTAAAGTTAATATTCAAAAATCTTCCATCTTTGGAGTTAACCTCCATCATTCCACCCTCGAGACTCTACAAAATTTTCTAAAATGCAAATCGGAAGACTTTCCGATCAAGTTCTTGGGCCTTCCCATCACTCCATACAACATCACAAATGCCATTTGGAATCCCATCGTAACAAAAATAAACTCAAAGCTCTCTAGCTGGGAAAACAATTTCCTTAATCTCTCGGGCAGACTAACCTTACTTAATAGTGCCATCACTCCTATAACAACTCATTTCTTAAACTGCATTCCCTTGCCCTCAAAGACCAGACATATCTTGGACAAAATTCGGAGAAATTTCTTTGGAATAATGCCCAAAAAAAAGATAAATCGGGGAAACACTGCCACCTGGTTAATTGGAAAACAATCACAGCTCCTATTGACCAAGGTGGATGGGGGATTATAAACATTGAAACACACTCCCTTTGTCTGATTACCAAAATCATAGATTGTCTCACCCAAAAAAAATCTGGACAAATCTCATCATGCATAAATATTACCACTGAGCACCTCCTTGGCATCAAATCAAAAGGAAATCTGCTTCCCCCCTATGGAAATACATAAATAAAAACATCAATACTATTCAACAGTTGCTTATTACTCCTCCTCACTCTCATAAGAACATCTCTTTCTGGTCAGACCATTAGTTTAATAAAAATTCAATTATAAACCTTAAAACATCATGGGCTATTCCAAAAAATCTTATCCACTTAAAAATTGATAAAGCTCTCTCCCTTATCACCAGCAAAAGATCAAACTCCTTAAAAAGATGTATCCTCTCTGTTTTAAGCCAATAAGATTTCAGCAATCTCTCAACCTCTTTAGAAGAAAACACTTCAAATGACATCTCCTGGAAATGGGGTAAAGAATATTCGGTGAAACTTGCTTACAATTTTCTTTCTTACAGAGGTTTCACCCCATCATCATCTAAGCTTTGGAAACAAAAATGGCCACATAAATATAAAACATTCTTATGGCTTCTCCTCCACAACAAGCTTCTTAAAGGAGATATCATCAAAAAAGGGCTTCGATGGACCGTTTAGATGTGTCCTCTGTGAACAAAACGAGGATTCGACCAGTCACATCTTCTTCAAATGCCCTTTCTCTCAAAAAATCATTTCACACTTCTTGCGAAAATGCCTTCCTGATCTCCAGGAATCTATTTTCCCTATACAAATTCCTCCATCTAGGCTCTACAGGCAACACAAAAGTAACGATCTATTCTCAGCCATCTGCTGGAATCTTTGGAAGGAAAGAAACAATAGGATGTTCAATAACAAGAAAAAAATGGCTAAGACTATTTTAAATGATATAGATGCCGATCTTCACATCTTTATCAAACTGCAGGAAAAATAGCAGGTGAATCCCAAGCGCAATCAGATGAAGGTGAATCAGAGGCTGCGGAATCGGAAGCAGCTTTCCTTTGTGATCTAAAAGCCATGGTGGACGATGAGACGGGGGTCAGTCTTGTGCAGCAACCTTAGTGACATTCCATCCCTTTCAAGATCTGCACTTTTAGCCTCATTTTCTAGATTGCAAAAACTTTATATTTTAAAAAGAGGTTTGTCTTAAGGGGTGCCCCCCCCTGTCTACTTTCAGCTTATTTTCTTTCCCCTACAAACTCTATGTTGGTTCTTCACATTAGCAGGTCTTCGCTTGCTGTATGTGCTTTTTAAATATATCATTACCTTGCCTAAAAAAAAGGTGCAGTTCCTGGAAGCCCCAAATGCTATTGTGGTATCTTTAATATAATGGAACCAACTTTTAACGCCCCTACTGTTGACTGCTGCTCCATGGAAAAGTTGTAATAGCATTTACAACCTTTGCATGGAGAGTTAGCCCCATTCATCTATGCCTGCTGTCTAGTGCTTTTATTAAAACGAAGGTGAAGCATCCTTTGTCCTCACTTGGGGAAGGCCACTCACCATCACCAGTGACGAAAGAACATTTATCTTATGTACACTTAATCGAGATGTGGCAACTGCATATAATTCCAGAAAAAAAAGTTGTGGAAATTTTCGAACTTGGGTCCAAAATTCACATAATTTTGGCCAAGTGATGAGGATTGAAATATACCAGACCATATATTTGTTTTATATAAATTCCAACCATTACAATTGTCAGCAAATTTCCAAGCCCCTTCATGCTTGCTCAGGAGAGAAGATTATTTAGCATTCCTCTTTTTCAATCCAGGGTAAATAAATTAAAAAAGGGGTCATTTCACCATGCTTGTGAAGTATTGCGTTAAGCTTTAGGGGCCATTCGGATCCTAACATTGCAAATGCGGTAGTTTGCTACGTCCGTAGCATCTGATTTTGGGAGGGTCACCGCCAAGACATGTGAAAATCGTATTGGGCAGCAAGCAGCCAGCATGCAAAAAAAATGTGACGACTGAGGCTTATGACGGGCTGCCGCACGGTAGTGTCCAGTCCCGCTAAATACGGCCGGATTCCGAAGCTCATCATTTAATGATGTAGGAAGACTTGCGGCCAGCATTGAAGATAAAATAGCAAATATTAAAGACAAATTCCAGTTTGTCAAGATTTTCCAAAACCAACGTCTGATGTCAGAAAAAACTCCGTAATACCTTTTCGGAAAGGAAAATGGGCCAATAAAGGCAAATCGCAGCTTTGCTGCGAGGTATGCCCACAAAACGGGATTCGAGTCCGTTTCAGCCTCAGAAATAGTAGTTTTGTATTTTAACAATTTCTTTTTTTCTTTTTGTTTTAATTATATGAGGAAAGTAATTGCATTAGGATTAGGATCAGGATTTTCCCTACTTGTATAAATACACCCTCAGTTGTAGCCTTCAAGGCATCTCTTATCGTTTAATAAAATTCGAGACTTGTTCTCTCTCTGGTGGATTCCAGTTCCCTGGTGGATTTCGGGTTGTCTTCCCCAAGTTCTGCGCTTACAAACTTGGTTATCTTTTAGGATTTTAGTGCTTGCTTTAATCCAGTTCTTCCGCACTGTGTCAGGTGGTATCACAACTGGCCTTCTCCTGTTCTTTTTCATCTCGGCCATGGAAGACAAACCAGCAACCAAAGTGGATGTTGAGAGTATGACCGCGGCTTTTACCACGGCTCTCACTAATCTGACCGAGCAGATGGCGGCGTTTACGGCAGAAGTCACGAACAACAACAACAACAACAACACCAACAACGCCAACAACAACAATAACCATGGTCATGCACGACAAGACAGGAGAGCGGAACCATACCGGTTCCTGCAAGGTGGCAACAATGCTGGAAACTCGAGTTCTGAAGAAGAAGAAGTCGAGGAGGAAGAACCGGAAGGACAAGGCAACCAACGAAGCAATCAAGACTATCGTGTAAAGGCTGATATTCCCTTCTTCTACGGGACTATGGGAGTAGAAGAATTTCTAGATTGGCAAATCGACGTTGATCATTTCTTTGACGTCATGGAGGTTCCTGAACATAAGCAAGTTAAGATGGTGGCGATCCGGTTGAAGAGCACGACCTCCGTATTGTGGGACCGACTTATCCTTCAAAGACATCGACAACGGAAAGGACCAGTTCGTACCTGGCGGAGGATGGAGCAACTCATGCTTGAACGATTTCTACCTAAAGATTATGAACAAAACCTCTACAATATGTATATCGAGTGCGTTCAAGGCAGATGAACGGTGACGGAGTACACAACTGAATTCCTCCGTTATTCAGAACGTAACGAACTGGGTGAATCGGAGAATCAAAAGTTGGCTCGATACATTAGCGGACTAAAAAACTCTATACAAGAGAAGATGGGGTTACAAACTGTATGGATTGTGACTGAAGTATCCAGTCTTGCATTGAAGGCCGAATTGATGGAGAAAAGTCCATGTGGTTTCTCATCTTTTAGGAAAACTGCTCCCCAATTCAACTTCGATTCCAACAGCAGCAAGGAGAAGAGTACGACCCGAGATCCGATTCTTGGATCCAAGGATGGAGGCAGTTCTAGCAGAGCACAGAAGGGTAAAGCACATGCCCATAAACTAGAAAATCCATATGCCAAACCCTCAGGCGACACATGTTATCGATGTGGCGAAAAGGGACATAGATCTAATGTCTGTCCAACAAGGAGAGTTGCTGCTATCCTGAACGACAAAGAAGATGACGAAGACCATGACGAGTATGCAGATGTTGAGTTTGCAGAAGAAGAATCTAAGGAACAACTGAATTTTGTGTTGCAGCGGACCTTATTTGCATCCAAGGAGGAAGGGCAGTGCAAAAATCTATTCAAAACTCAGTGTTCTGTCAAAAACAAAGTCTGCAATGTGATCGTTGATAATGGAAGCACTGAAAATCTAGTTTCGCAGAAACTAGTCGACTACATGCAACTCCCGATGGTCCCCCATGAGAAACCCTATACTCTGGGATGGATAAGTAGTGGTTCTCAACTTCAAGTTACATTATCCTGCAGAGTTCCTATCTCAATCAGGAAGCACTACAAGGAGGAAGTTCTATGTGACGTCCTAGACATGGATGTCTGCCATATCCTACTTGGTAGACCATGGCAGTATGATAATGATATCACATATCGGGGACGGGATAATGTGCTGATGTTCACGTGGAACAAATACAAAATCGCCATGGCTCCTGTATTACACTTTGTTAGGAAGCCAGAAGAGAAGAAATCAAGTTTCCTAGTAATGACTCAAGCTGACAAAGAAATTGACGAAGATGTGAAAGATTCAGAATGTTTCTATCCAGTAGTAGTCAAAGGGCTTCTAAGTGCGGAGAAGGAACAAGAGACGATTCCATAAGAAGTGATGGAAGTTCTGAAAGATTTCAAAGAGTTGATTGCTGAAGAATTGCCAAATGAATTGCCTCCTATGCGGGATATTCAACATCAAATTGATCTGATTCCTGGTTGAAGTCTGCCAAACCTCCCTCATTACTGCATGAGTCCTAAGGAGAATGAGATTCTAAGAGAGCAGATTGAAGATTTGTTGAAGAAAGGATTCATTCGTGAGAGTATGAGTCCTTGTGCAGTCCCTGTCCTCTTGGTTCCAAAGAAGAACAACCAATGGAGGATGTGCGTTGACAGCAGGGCCATCAACAAAATAGCCATCAAGTATCGCTTCCCAATTCCTCGATTAGAACACATGATTGAAGAGTTATCAGGTGCTAAATTATTCTCAAAGATAGACTTGCGAAGCGATTATCATCAGATCCGGATCAGACCAAGGAGACGAGTGGAAGACGACTTTCAAGAGAAAGGATAGACTGTTTGAGTGGACGGTGATGCCTTTCGGGTTATCCAACGCTCCTAGCACTTTCATAAGATTAATGAACTAGGTGTTGCTTCCGTTTATTGGTTCGTTTCTGGTGGTCTATTTCGACGACATTCTGATCGATAGTAAGACCAAGAACGATCACCTGGGGCATGTCAGACAAGTGATGCAAGTCCTGTAAGAAAATCAATTATACATCAACCTCAAGAAGTGCATATTTAGTACCAACAAATTACTCTTTTTGGGTTTTGTTTTTGGTGAGGATGGGATTCAAGTGGATGAAGAAAAGGTGAGAGCAATCAGGGATTGGCCTGCACCTAAATCTGTTACCGAAGTCCGAAGCTTTCATGGTCTGGCCACTTTCTACAGGAGATTTATTCGGGATTTCAGCACCATTACTGCCCTTATTACTGAGTGCTTAAAGAAAGGAAAATTCAAGTGGGGATTTGAACAAGATCATAGTTTTTCTTTGATTAAATAAAAGTTTTGTACGGCTCCATTATTGGCACTTCCTGATTTTGACAAAGTCTTTCAAGTTGAATGTGATGCCAACGGAATTTGCATAGGAGCTGTCTTATCTCAAGAGAAGAGACCCGTGGCTTTCTTCAGTGAGAAGTTAAGCGAGGCACGCCAGAAGTGGAGGACCTATGATCAGGAGTTCTACGCTGTCTTTAGGGCTCTCCGTCAATGGGAACATTATTTAGTGCATCATAAATTTATCTTATTCACTGACCACCAAGCATTGACATTCCTCAATAGCCAGAAAGTGATCAATAAGATGAATGCTAGGTGGGTGAGTTAACTACAAAAGTTTTGTTTTATCATACAACATAAGTCTGGGACACTCAACAAGGTGGCAGATGCATTGAGTCGAAGAGCCTCTCTACTGGTCACCCTCTCTCAAGAGTTCATAGGCTTCGAGTGTCTAAGAGATTTGTACAATGAAGATGCTGATTACAAAGAGATATGGGACAAGTGCAACAACAAACACCCTTGTGCAGATTTTCATATCAAAGATGGGTACATCTTCAAAGGAGATGTCTTGTACATTCTTTGCTCATCTTTGAGAAAGAAGTTGAGTTGAGATCTTCATAGCGGTGGACTTAGCGGACATCTGGGCAGAGACAAGACTATTGCTAGCCTGGAGGAAAGATACTACTGGCCACATTTGAGGAGAGACGTCAGCGCCATAGTCAGAAGATGTTATACTTGTCAGGTTTCAAAAGGACAATCTCAAAATACTAGATTTTACATGCCTTTGCCTATTCCTGATGATATTTGGCAATACTTGACGATAGACTTTGTGTTGGGATTACCCCGTACACAAAGAGGCATGGATTCAGTGTTCGTGGTGGTGGACATGTTTTCCAAGATGACACACTTCATAGCATGCAAGAAAACGGCTGATGCATCTAACATTGCCAAGCTATTCTTTAGGGAGATTGTGCATCTCCACGGGGTTCCTAAATCAATCACGTCAGATAGGGATATAAAATTTATCAGTCACTTCTGGATTACACTATGGAGATTATTTGAGACCACGCTGAAAAGAGGTTCTACTGCTCATCCGCAGACTGATGGACAAACTGAAGTAACAAATAGGACTTTGGGTAACATGATCTGAAGTGTTTGTGGAGACAAGCAGAAGCAGTGGGATTTGGCTTTGCCTCAGATTGAGTTCGCATACAATAGCATCGAGCACTCTGCTACAGGAAGATCTCCATTCTCTGTGGTTTACACTTCAGTTCCAAGGCATGTGGTCGACCTGGTTAAACTCCCCAAAACACATGATACTAGTGCAGTGGCCAAAACTGTGGCAGAGGAGATTGTTGCTATAAAGGAAGATGTCAAAGCTAGGTTGGAAGCTACTGGGAAAAGAACAAGTCTGCGGCTGACAAGAAAAGAAAAGTTAAAGTTTTCAAAGAAGGTGATTCTGTGATGATTTTTTTGCGAAAAGAGAGGTATCCAGTTGGTACTTACAATAAGTTACAACCACGCAAGTACGGTCCATTTAAAATAACGCGAAAGATCAATGACAACGCTTATGTTGTGGCACTTCCTGAAGACATGGACATATCCAACACCTTTAATGTTGTTGATATTCATGAGTACCATGCAGATGAGGCCCTATATCCAGAAGAAAACTCGGGGTCGATTTCTTCTGAGGTGGAGGAGACTGATGTAGGAAGACTTTCTGCCAGCATTGAAGATAAAATAGCAAGTATTAAAGACAAATCCCAATTTGTCAAGATTTTCCAAAACCAACGTCCGATGTCAGAAAAAACTCTGTAATACCTTTTCGGAAATGGAAACGGGCCAATAAAGGCAAATCGCAGCTTTTCTGCGAGGTATGCACTCAAAACGGGATTCGAGTCCGTTTCAGCCTCAGAAATAATAGTTTTGTATTTTAACAATTTCTTTTTTTTTTTTTGTTTTAATTCTATGAGGAAATTAATTGCATTAGGATTAGGATCAGGATTTTCCCTACTTGTATAAATACACGCTCAGTTGTAGCCTTCAAGGCATCTCTTATCGTTTAATAAAATTTGAGACTTGCTCTCGCTCTGGTGGATTCCAGTTCCCTGGTGGATTCCGGGTTGTCTTCCCAAAGTTCTACGCTTGCAAACTTAGTTATCTTTTAGGATTTTAGTGCTTGCTTTAATCCTGTTCTTCCGCACTGTGTCAGGTGGTATCACAGCAGGCCTTCTCCTGTTTATTTTCATCTCGGCCATGGCAGACAAACCAGCAACCAAAGCGGATATTGAGAGTATGACTGCGGCTTTTACCACGGCTCTCACTAATCTGACCGAGCAGATGGCGGCGTTTACGGCAGCAGTCACGAACAACAACAACAACAACAACAATGCCAACAACGCCAACAACAACAATAACCATGGTCATGGATGACAAGACAGGAGAGCGGAACCATACCGGTTCCCACGAGGTGGCAACAATGCTAGAAACTCGAGTTCTGAAGAAGAAGAAGTCGAGGAGGAAGAACCGGCAGGCCAAGGCAACCAACGAAGCAATCAAGACTATCGTGTAAAGGCTGATATTCCCTTGTTCTACGGGACTATGGGAGTAGAAGAATTTCTAGATTGGCAAATCGACGTTGATCGTTTCTTTGACGTCATGGAGGTTCCTGAACATAAACAAGTTAAGATGGTGGCGATCTGGTTGAAGAGCACGACCACCGTATGGTGGGACCGACTTATCCTTCAAAGGCAGCGACAACGGAAAGGACCAGTTCGTACCTGGCGGAGGATGAAGCAACTCATGCTTGAACGATTTCTACCTGAAGATTATGAACAAATCCTCTACAAGATGTATATCGAGTGCGTTCAAGGCAGACGAACGGTGACGGAGTACACAACTGAATTCCTCTGTTATTCAGAACGTAACGAACTGGGAGAATCGGAGAATCAAAAGATGGCTCGATACATTAGCGGACTAAAAAACTCTATACAAGAGAAGATGGGGTTACAAACTGTATGGACTGTAACTGAAGTATCCAGTCTTGCATTGAAGGCCGAATTGATGGAGAAAAGTCCACGTGGTTTCTCATCTTTTAGGAAAACTGCTCCCCAATTCAACTTCGATTCCAATAGCAGCAAGGAGAAGAGTACGACCCGAGATCCGATTCTTAGATCCAAGGAGGGCGGCAGTTATAGAAGAGCACAAAAGGGTAAAACACATACCCATAAACCAGAAAATCCATATGCCAAACCCTCAGGCAACACATGTTATCGATGTGGCAGAAAGGGACATAGATCTAATGTCTGTACAACAAGGAGAGTTGCTGCTATCCTGAACGACAAAGAAGATGATGAAGACCATGACGAGTATGCAGATGTCGAGTTTGCAGAAGAAGAATTTGAGGAACAACTAAATTTTGTGTTGCAGCGGACCTTATTTGCATCCAAGGAGGATGGGCAGCGCAAAAATCTATTCAAAACTCATTGTTCTGTCAAAAACAAAGTCTGCAATGTGATCATTGATAATGGAAGCACTGAAAATCTAGTTTCACAGAAACTAGTCAACTACATGCAACTCCCGACGGTCCCCCATGAGAAACCCTATACTCTGGGATGGGTAAGTAGTGGTTCTCAACTTCGAGTTACATTATCCTGCAGAGTTCCTATCTCAATCGGGAAGCACTACAAGGAGGAAGTTCTATGTGACGTCCTAGACATGGATGTCTGCCATATCCTACTTGGTAGACCATGACAGTATGATAATGATATCACATATCGAGGATGGGATAATGTGATGATGTTCACGTGGAACAAACACAAAATCGCCATGGCTCCTGTATTACACTTTGTTAGGAAGCCAGAAGAGAAGAAATCAAGTTTCCTAGTAATGACTCAAGCTGACAATGAAATTGACGAAGATGTGAAAGATTCAGAATGTTTCTATCCAGTAGTAGTCAAAGGGCTTCTAAGTGCGGAGAAGGAACAAGAGACGATTCCAGAAGAAGTGATGGAAGTTCTGAAAGATTTCAAAGAGTTGATTGCTAAAGAATTGCCAAACGAATTACCTCCTATGTGGGATATTCAACATCAAATTGATCTGATTCCTGGTTGAAGTCTGCCAAACCTCCCTCATTACCGCATGAGTCCTAAGGAGAATGAGATTCTAAGAGAGTAGATTGAAGATTTGTTGAAGAAAGAATTCATTCGTGAGAGTATGAGTCCTTGTGCAGTCTCTGTCCTCTTGGTCCCAAAGAAGAACAACCAATGGAGGATGTGCGTTGACAGCAGGGCCATCAACAAAATAACCATCAAGTATCGCTTCCCAATTCCTCGATTAGAACACATGATTGAAGAGTTATCCGGTGTTAAATTATTCTCAAAGATAGACTTGTGAAGCGGTTTCATCAGATCTGGATCAGACCAGGAGACGAGTGGAAGATGGCTTTCAAGAGCAAGGATGGACTGTTTGAGTGGACGATGATGCCTTTCGGGTTATCCAACGCTCCTAGCACTTTCATGAGATTAATGAACCAAGTGTTGCGGCCATTTATTGGTTCGTTTGTGGTGGTCTACTTTGACGATATTCTGATCTATAGCAAGACTAAGAACGATCACCTGGGGCATGTCAGACAAGTGATGCAAGTCCTGCAAGAAAATCAATTGTACATCAACCTCAAGAAGTGCATATTCAGTACCAACAAATTACTCTTTTTGGGTTTTGTTGTTGGTGAAGATGGGATTCAAGTGGATGAAGAAAAGGTGAGAGCAATCAGGGATTGGCCTGCACCTAAATCTGTTACCGAAGTCCGAAGCTTTCATGGTCTGGTCACTTTCTACAGGAGATTTATTTGGGATTTCAGCACCATCACCGCTCATATTACTGAGTGCTTAAAGAAAGAAAAATTCAAGTGGGGATTTGAACAAGATCAGAGTTTTGTTTTGATTAAAGAAAAGTTTTGTACGGCTCCATTATTGGCACTTCCTGGTTTTGACAAAGTCTTTCAAGTTGAATGTGATGCCAGCGGAATTGTAATATGAGCTGTCTTATCTCAAGAGAAGAGACCCGTGGATTTCTTCAGTGAGAAGTTAAGTGAGGCACACCAGAAGTGGAGTATCTATGATCAGGAGTTCTACGTTGTCTTTAGGGCTCTCCGTCAATGAGAACATTATTTAGTGCATCAAAAATTTATCTTATTCACTGTCCACCAAGAATTAAAATTCCTCCATAGCCCGGAATGGAGAATGTGGCTGTGGTCCGCAACATGCTCACTACACGTTGTAATTCATCCCAGATCCTTTATCCTCGTCATTCGATGATGACATTGCCGATGATGAATGTCTGGTCCACATCCAGCGCCCGCTGCAAGTGCACAGCATTGGTTGATTTGCAAATTATATTACCAAATTTTCCTTCTGAGTGATAAAACAACTCCGTCCGAGAAAACAAGGACCATCTAGTCCATACGCGCACACTTGCTGGTTGTACGTAGCACCAGTACGACACCACCATGGCCGCACACAATAGAATCGATGCATTTGGCTATTTTTGTGCTCAATTTGTGTTCTGTGTGCTGGTAGCATGCTCCAAAATCCATGCCAATCAGTGAGATACTGTAGTGCATAAAGCAAGAGTGAGCACCGGGACCTCACGATTTTTGACAGGAAGCCCATGGCGGGAAGCCAGCAGGCCGACGCAAATCAGCACAAGCAGAGGTCCAATCATCTACAAGCATATTTTTCTAAGCAGCGGGGTCCAGACTCAGGAAACATACGAGTCCAAAGCATACAAGCAATGCAAGTATGAAACCATATTTGATTTTTGAAACACGGAAAAGAAAAACCTATCCCAATTGCTCACAATTATCTCCTCGTTCTATCCGGTGTTGCATGCTTCTTTTTTTTAAAAAGGGGGGAATTTCAGCATTCTTCTTTTGGAAACCATGTTAGTGAAAAAAGAAAAAGGGTGAGTCAGAAACAGCAAGAGCCAATAAGCCTAAAAAGGTGGAACACAAGGTGAGGGAACAAGACGAGGGAGCAAGATAAAAGAGGAAAGGAGAGAATAGGGGTGAGCATTCGGTTAATTCAGTCGGTTACGGTTAATTTGGTTCGGTTAAATGATTAATTTATGGTTTAAGATTTTAACCGTTAACTTAACTAATTTAGTATCGTTAAACGATTAACGGAATTATCCGTCGGTTAATTTGGTTAACTGGACAACACTCTTGTAATAATGTTGTATGAAAATAATAATTAAATTTTGAGCAATTGTTAGATTACAGTAATATTACATATAAACATAGTGATATATAGTTCATAAAAATTCTATTAGTTTATAAATGAAACAATTTTTTGAAATAAAAGTAAGATTATATAGGTATACATATGAGTAAGATATTTCTTTTTGAATAAATCAGAACTATTTGGTTAATTCGGTTAACCATACACAAAATATTTTTAATCAAAAAATTAACCGTTTAACCAATTAACCAAAATAAATTAACCAAATTAATTATAATTGTCTAAAAAATTTAACCATTCAGAAATAACCATTCGGCTAATCGGTTATTGACCAAATTCTGCTCACCCCTAGAAGAGAAGCGTGAAATTACAGGGGATCGAAACCGAATGCTGGACAATTTTCTCCTCATATATATAGACAAATAATGGGCTTAGCCATACATGTGCTCTATAACATACACATGGGCTTTGAATCAGCCAGACTAAAACCGAACACCAATTGTGTTATGCCTAAGTCACTCAATAAGATGTAGTTCCTGGAATTCCGTAATGCCATGTGCCATCTATGATTTATAGGATATGCTTGCCGATGCCTCTACTGCTTACTACTGCCCAATTGAAAGGCTCCCACATCATTTAGCAGCCTTTTCCTGGAGAGAGAGCCCCGTTCCACTACGTCAGCTATCTAGTGTTCCCCTAAATGAGAAGGTGAAGCTTGGGGAATGCCACCCACCAGTGAGGATTACATTAGGCTTAGCAAGTGCATAACTCCAGCAAGAAGAGTGTGCACATTTTAACCTGTATCCAAAATTCAGGAGCCTGAAACTAAGTGATGCGCTTACGGAAAAGCATTGACATCAGCTTTATTGTATTCTTTCAAGCATCCAATGGCCTCCTCCATTCATTTAATAAATTCTATCCAGACAGCAAGGCCCATTCTGCTCGTCTGTTGCTTGGCGTAGTGAAAAGGTTAAGCATGACGCTATGGAATGCTGGGGGTTAATATCCATGAGAAGTGGGAAGTAGATGTTCGAGCTACAAATCTCTGATTTTAGCCCAGAGCCATAACATATAAGAATGGGCCATGTAATATAGGAAGACGATTGATTGGTCTGCATAGTGTCATTAACAAATCAGACATCTGTCATGATTAGTTCTTCAGAATATACCCGGCATGCAGTGTCATTTGGGTTCACCTTTATCAGTGAAAATCACAGCGCTGCCCAACTCTCACCGTTCTTCGTGCTGCCAAATCTACATCTGCATCTGCAACTTCACATAAGTGGGTGATTTACAGCACTGATACAGTTATTTTGAGGCGAGATACGAGAAATTAGCACTTCATCAACAGTTCCATAGAACCCCTTGTTCCACCTCAACCAAGCTTGGAGACTATTAAGAAGGTGAGTTCATCAATATCACTGTCGATCATGAGTACTGTGAAGAAACAAGGCTTCGGTTCCAGAAAAGCGCGTCTTCCACAACCAACATAGTTGGGAAGGACTCTGTTGGCATCTGCTAACTAATTCAGGCTTCACATTATCTTCATATTATCTTGCCCTAACATAGTCGGGACTGAGGCTTAGATGATGATGATTATCTTGAATGTATCTGTTACTCGCTTGCTATATATACAGTGTAAACATGACACAATGAATACATCAAGATTTTTCATATTTATATATCCAGTGCTTCCAATTGTACTGGCCATGGTTAATAGTACGTCCAAATTTATAGTCTGGTTGCAATTTTGCCCAAGATCTAGCACAGTAGCACTAGACCCTCATACTAGAGAGCCTCTGGTTTACGCCAGGAGTTAGAGGGCCCCGCAACTAATGTTTATACATTTGCCTACCAGCGTCATGCCAACGGTCTAAACATACTCAGGAAACTATTACTTAATAAAATGGCAAGATTCCGATCACCACACCACATAACTGTTACTCAAAGATGTATGGATCCTGAAAGTGCATTATAATGTTTTGATAGAAACACATGCTCTCCGCATTTCTTAAAGCTTCCAAGCCATTTTGAACCAAATCTTAATAACTAAGTATGCCAAACAAATATTGGCAAAATTCCAGATCAACATTATCCAAAAATGCAGAAGCACCATCTCTCAGGTACATTACATTGAGTGTAAATCAACTGCTATAGACAGTACTAATGTAAGTTTAAGCAAAGCAAACTGGTAGAGGCCACCAATTACAATCAACAAATTTGTCTAAACCAGTAAATAATGGGGTGCAGATCCTAAATGGTGCACCATGCTTATGTAGTACTAGATTATGCTTTATTTCCTTCTGCTTTCTGGTAGAAAAGCTTTGACATCAGCTTTCTTGTATTCATATATGCACACCCATCGGCTCAATGGCCTGGAGAGAAAATGGCATTTTGCTTTGATAGTTGGCTAAAGATGTGGTTGTCTCTCCGTAGACCCCACCCCCCAAGAGAAACCCGATAAAATGTGATATTATCTTCAACGGATACAGAAGCACGACTGTGGCAGGTGAGGGGCACTGAATTTGTTCAGCACATAGAGATAGCAGCATGAGCCCTTTAATGATCTGAAGTTCCGAAGATCGGTCTGTATCATATCATTAACAAGCCATGTATGTTTCATGGTTAATTCTCCATCTTTGTCAGGAAAAATCACAAGAACTCTCCAATTCTCACAATTCTTCCATCCGCATCCACAAGGTACCTGCAATTTTGCACTAGCAAGTGACTTAGTAATTGCTAATACACATGATTTGAGGCATGCAAATGTTCAACACCATTTGCATAACCCAGCCAGCCAAGCATGCATAATGTAGGTTCTGCCACTCCATCGTTACATAGTAAGACCTGCACTCTAAGATGGCCTGCAGTTTCCATTTGTAAGCTTCAGGCTAATAAGGCCCATGTTTTCGATATCTATACCCACCCACAATTCCAATGCTATTGTAAGAACGAGCTGCTCATGTTCAGGAATACTTAACAGAAAGCTTTATCGCTTACCTAATCGATATAAAAAGTACATGCTTTTAGAATTGGATAATCCCAGCAAAAAATGGATGATTCCTCACTAGTGTTTGCAAAATATATGCTGGAGTTGTGTGAAGGTATGAAGTTCGGAATATGGGTCTGTGAAGATTTATTAATGTTAATTTTAATTGATTATCAACTAATCTATGGATTGATTGTTAATTAATGTTAACATTAACCATATGTATATTGTTGACTATTGTCAGTTTCTTTCACACATTCATTGTAAATTACTTTTGTAAAGAGGATCTCCTCCCTATGAAGCACGGACACTCCAAAACAGGTGTCGTACCCGTATCGGATACCAATACTTCGTCGATACTCTTGGATACGTATCATATACTCTTAATCCGTATCCATGCCGTATCCAGTCGGTAAAAACTAGAAAAAAAGTTGGACATGACATTGCTTGATTAGCATTTGACACCAGCTCCTATCTCAACCCTCTCTGCTAAGTAGTAGCTTGTAGCAAGGCTGTCACAATTTCTTCCTTGAAGTAGTTCAAGGTTAGTTACCATTCCTCTTGCTAAATGTCTATAACACCCAAATTTCACAAACTAAGCGGAAGCATACATCTTATTGGGATGTCACAAACATGATCATCATTGCATAAAAAATAAAGTTTAATAAACCATCACAGGATACATAATTTGCAATTCTCATGTCTCAAGTTCCACAACATAAAACTAAAGCTTTGGACTAAACTAAACTAGTACATAATCTCAACACTGATTGAAAAACTAAACTAAAGGTCATATGATAGTTGGCACCCCACCAGGTCTAAACTCTTCGTTTGTCCTTGAGATGTATGTTCCTTGTTTAAGCTCCTTCCCTATTCTTTTCTCCTGCGGACATCACGTCCCCAGCCATGCATTCAAAATAGAAAACACATTAGAGTAAGCGGCATTGAGTATTGTTATAATAACATAATAACTGGCAATAAGAAAAATCATAAAAGTATCTGACACTACTACAGAAAATGTTTCTTACAACGGGAAAAATATAACAATTCTATTGGTTGTGTTGTAGTTAGCATATCTTTTACAACAAGTCTATTTGTGTGTTGTGAATTATATATTTTATACAACATAAGTTATATACAACGGACCAAACTCGTTGTAGTATATGTGATACTACAACAGGTGCTAAATTGTTGTAATAGACTGTAATATCACAAGATACTCAAACCCGTTGTAAAAAACTATAATTACACAACATGCTCTAACCCGTTGTAATAGTCATGTATGCTAACTTGTTGTAATAGATCATCATTACACAACATACACTAAACCATTGTAAAAGATCATAATTGCACAACATGCTCTAACCCATTGTAATAGTCATGTATGTTAACCCGTTGTAATAGACCATCATTACACAACATACTATAACTCATTGTAAAAGATCATAATTACACAACATGCTCTACTTGTTGTAATAGCCACATATGTTAACCCGTTGTAATAGACCATCATTACACAGCATACTATAACACATTGTAGTATACTATAATTACACAACATGCTTTCACCTATTGTAATAGTTACCCGTTGTAATAGACCACAATCACACAACAGGTTTGCACGCCATTTGTTGTATATGTACAACAAAGAATATGTGTTGCATAAAATGAAACTGGTTCAACGGTTTGAGATGTGCCTTACTTTCAAGTGGTCTCAAGTTCAAAACCTTGTATCTAGATGTATTTTCCTTTTATCTCAACATGTTATATACAACACCCCTATTACAACAGGTGTGTTCAATGAACTACAACATGTATTCACTATTGTATAAAATACATATATTACAACATGCGCAACACATGTTGTATAAAGAACCCCCCCATAAGACCACGCGATCTAATACAACAGTTGACACTCGTTGTAAAATGGAAAAATGAACTATTGTAAAAACTATTTTTTGTAGTAGTGTGAACAATAAAACTTGATTTCACATAATATGCTCTTAATGGTTAATTATAATGTCCTCTACACTTATGCACCAACTGTGCTCATAAGGCCCGTAGGCTCAATTGATGTTCCACTTGAACTCATGATTTGCACCAAAGTGCCATAACTATGCTCCACTTGAGCTCATGATTTGCACCTGAGTGCCATAATGTTCCATTTGAACTCATAAGGCCCGATGGCTCAACATTATCATGATAAGGACACATAATACAACTAATTACATGATTCATCATTAACTTGACATAATGATCATTTACTTGGATTTAACATGAACATGACATGAATTCTTGAAATAAGAAATTTAACACATAAGGATCATATGATAACTTTTGGAAACATTTACTTAAGACTTTATGAAAATGGAATACATAGTTATCATATGGTTTAACTTGATCATCATGATACAATAATCTTAAAGCAATTGAAAACCATTACTTAAATACTCAAAGTGCATGGACCCACTTACCTTTATTGGAGCAAACCCCAATTATTCTCCCTGATCCTGAGTCACTCTTATATTCCTGAAATTATATGATTTATATTAATCACCATCATTAATACACATTAAACCCTAATTTGAGCCTTTTAAGGAAACGAGGTCTAATATTATGGAACTAGGGCTTGAAAACACTGAAATCAGGTTCCTTGTTGAAAAACCTTTCCAACGACTATTTTTGGGTATTTTTCTGATAAGCGGTCGATTTATTATCAATTTTGGAAGAACAGACCAATGGAAATTCAAGAAAAATCCACGCAAGGGGGTACAAGCCGAATTGTGGGACCACACCTGAGGTGGACCAATCCTCACCGGCCAGCTAAGAAAAAGGGGGCTCGCCCCAGCGATCAGTGGACATATCAAAGAAGTCATAAAAGCCCGATATTGCCCATGAGGGCGCAATACTGGAAATCGATCCAACAGGGGTGAAAACGGAAATCCATCCCCTGGGATCTTCATTTTCTCAATGATGACACAGCAAGCAGAACCGCGAAGGTCAGCGTGATGGCCGGTGAAATCCGGAGAACAAAACGGGGATCAAGCGTCTCTTGGTGGAAACCGTGGTGCTAGGCACCTCTCTGACCCCCAGCCGAACCTGGCAAGCCCCACCTTGGGCACTACGGTGGTCGGAGCACAAAAAACCCACCCCTGCCTTGGCCGAAGTAGGTCGAGATCAGAGGGGTGACAATAGAGCAACTGTAATGAAAACCATCAAACCAGAAGAATTCGTGGCGCACTCACAAAGGTACAGATACCCAAAACCACGCTGAAGGAAGGCTGAAACGTAAGAATCAAGTCCATCGGCCCAAAACAGCAACGTGAAACTAAAAAGAGGGGAAACAAGAACTCGCCACCAAAGGATGAATCCACAGAGCTAGAAGCTTCTTCAGAGCTTGGTTGACTCACCCGCGTTGTCAGAGAAGGTGGCAGAGGTTGAGGGTGGTCTACTGAGGTCGCATGTGCAGAGAGATGGCAGTAGAGTTTGGGGATGGGGTCTCAGCAGATCGGAGAGAAAACCGAAGGTGGTTATGCGTTGCTAGGGCATCCAAGATCATTTTTGGAGGGATATAAATAGGTTTCACCAACTGAGGGAGGCTAGTTTTCTTGCGAAGGAAGGAACAGGGGACATGGAGAAGAGCCCTATTCGACCCAGGACTCTAGGGCATGAAACCCTATCATGTTTGGGATCATAAGCTTCAAGAAGGTGTGAGGATTGTGAGGGGATGATCGGTTCGCGTTGAGAAAGAACCGAGGAAGAGGTCGAGGGGGCGGTAGATAGCTGCCACTGTCCCAGTCTGAATAGGACTCAGACGAGCGAGGGAGACAAACAAGGGCCATCATATGGGTCCACAGATCAGGAAAAAAGATCGTGACCGCTCGTTCTGATCTGAGGTCCAAAAAAAAGACATCGTGACACATAATAAAGGTCCGAGACCAAAGTCTGGTTAGGCTAGGAAAAGATTATTTAGGAAATGTAAATGTATTTAAATAGTTTCTTCTCAATCCAAATTGGAGCATCAAAGAAAGTTCAAACCTAACCAAATTTGGCCTGTTAACTAATTTGGGTACGAGGATTTGGAAAATAAAGTTAGATTTTAGTTTTGAGAAATCCTCCCACATGTTAATTCCTTTTCGAGTTAAAGATTATTTTAATTTTCCAAAACTTTCAAAAAACAATTATGGGTTGATACTTTGGATAAAACTTGATATTAATGTTTCAAGTTTCCATGAAAATTATTAGGTCCAAATATTAGCATTAAAAGGACTAATTTCACTTTATCCCCTGTAAGCTACTAATGTGCCAAATTAGGGTAATAATTGATGAAATTGAGTTTCAATTAACTTGATGATGAAAGATTATTATGTTAAACATGGTGTGTTCATTATAATTGGGTCTCTAAGTTGCCATGTATTTTATATGAAGCATTAAGATTTGAAATTTGGAATTAGGGTTTTCTAATATAGGATTAGCTATAAAAAGTTATGGTGTTACAATTCTACCCACCTTAAATGAATTTCGTCCTCGAAATTCTACTAATCTAACCACCTTAGGGTTTTTCATTTACCTAGTTTGCAAAACTCAACATGTATATTCACAAAACTACTATCATGGCTAGAATTAGATTGTACCTTCTTCTTCTTCCTCGCTATCAACCATTGCAAAGATCCTTGCTTGCCTCTTTTCTCGTTGCTCTGGGTCAGGGTTTTTCCCTACTTCATTCTTTTCCTTTAACTTGGGACATTCTAGCTTCTTATGATTTGGGTTTTTACAATAGTAACAAACTCCCAGTCCTTTCCAGCATGGTCCACCGTGAAGTCTACCACAAGTTGCACAAGGTTCTTTAGCATGTTGTCCTTCTGGAGCTTTCCTCTTCTTGTCATCATGTCTTTTCTACTCACTCTTGCTTCCTGAGGATCCTCCATTCTTCCAGTATCATCCAGGGTGGTCCTCCAACTCTAGGGCAGACTCGAGTGCCTCCTGTACTGTCCTGATTCCACGTCCAGTCAGAGCATAGCCCAAATCAGGCTTCAGGCCACACATAAACTTCTTCGCTAGACACGTCTCATCTAAACCATAACTGTACTTCTATAGCATACAAAACTTCATTGCATATTGGCTAATGGTTGAGTCATTCTGCCTCAAGTGCTTAAACTCCATCTCCTTCTTCTCGATCATAGCTTCAAAGATGTAATGGTTCCGGAAGGCAGTGGTGAACTCCTCCCAGGTTAACGGCTCAACATTGGGTCCTCGAGCATTGGTGAAGTTCTCCCACCAAGTGCGGGCTACACTCTTCAGCATGTGTGTCCCAAAGTGAACTTTAGAGGGCTCAGGACATCCTAAGTCATAGAAACAGTGCTCGACATTGAGAATCCACTCCTCAGCATGACCAACTACATCAGTTTTTGCTTCTCCAGAGAAGGTTTCTGGCTTGATCTTCAGGAAGTCTACCAAGGTCAACTCCTGGTTTCTTGGTTGGTGTGGTCTTCCTTGTTGTCCGATGATGGCATCAGTCAGGGCATTGATAAGAACTTCTAGAGGTGCATTAGGGTTACCATTAGGGTTATCCCCTCTAGAAGAACTATGGTCACTATCTCCATTGGAAGAGCTTCCCTCTCCATCTACATGTTCCTTGCCCTTATTAGATTTATTCTTGGGAGACATCTACAAACGGGAACATAAACTGCATGCGATTTTTGAGAAAAGCCTGGTGGCCAACTATATTTTTAGCTCTGATACCATATTGTAACACCCCAATTTCACAAACTAAGCGGAAGCATACATCTTATTGGGATGTCACAAACATTATCATCATTGCATAAAAATAAAGTTTAATAAACCATCACATGATACATAATTTGCAATTCTCATGTTTCAAGTTCTACAACATAAAACTAATGGACTAAACTAAACTAGTACATAATCTCAACACTAATTGAAAAACTAAACTAAAGGCCATATGATAGTTGGCACCCCACCAGGTCTAAACTCTTCATTTGTCCTTGAGATGTATGTTCCTTGATTAAGCTCCTTCCTTATTCTTTTCTCCTGTGGACATCACGTCCCCAGCCATGCATTCAAAACAGATAAGACGTTAGAGTAAGCGACATTGAGTATTGTTATAATAACATAATAACTGGCAATAAGAAAAATCATAAAAGTAACTGAACAATAAAACTTGATTTTACATAATATGCTCTTAATGGTTAATTATAATGTCCTCTACTCTTATGCACCAACTGTGCTCATAAGGCCCGTAGGCTCAATTAATGTTCCACTTGAACTCATGATTTGCACCAAAGTGCCATAACTATGCTCCACTTGAGGTCATGATTTGCACCTGAGTGCCATAATGTTCCATTTGAACTCATAAGGCTCGAGGGCTCAACATTAACATGATAAGGACACATAATACAACTAATTACATGATTCATCATTAACTTGACATAATGATCATTTACTTGGATTTAACATGAACATGACATGAATTCTTGAAATAAGAAATTTAACACATAAGGATCATATGATAACTTTTGGAAACATTTACTTAAGACTTTCTGAAAATGGAATACATAGTTATCATATGGTTTAACTTGATCATCATGATACAATAATCTTAAAGCAATTGAAAACCATTACTTAAATACTCAAAGTGCATGGACCCACTTAACTTTATTAGAGCAAACCCCAATTATTCTCCCTGATCCTGAGTCACTCTTATATTCTTGAAATTATATGATTTATATTAATCACCATCATTAATACACATTAAACCCTAATTTGAGACTTTTAAGGAAACGAGGTCTAATATTATGGAACTAGGGCTTGAAAATATTGAAATCAGGTTCCTTGTTGAAAAACCTTTCCAACGACTATTTTTGGGTATTTTTCTGATAAGCGGTCGATTTATTATCAATTTTGGAAGAACAGACCAATGGAAATTCAAGAAAAATCCACACAAGGGGGTAGAAGACGAATTGTGGGACCACACCAGAGGTGGACCAATCCTCACCGGCCAGCTAAGAAAAAGGGGGCTCACCCCAACGATCAGTGGACATATCAAAGAAGTCATAAAAGCCTGATATTTCCCATGAGGGCGCAATACTGGAAATTGATCCAACATGGGTGGAAAGGGGAATCCATCCCCTGGGATCTTCATTTTCTCAATGATGATATAGCGAGCAGAACCCCGAAGGTCAGCACAATTTCCAGTGAAATCTGGAGAACAAAATGGGTATCGAGCGTCTCTTAGTGGAAAGTGTGGTGCTAGGCACCTCTCTGACCCCCAACCGAACCTGACAAGCCCCACCATGGGCACTACGATGGTCGGAGCACTGAAAACCCACCCCTGGCATGGCCGAAGCAGGTCGAGATCAGAGGGGGTGACAAAAGAGCAATTGCAATGAAAACCATCAAACCAGAAGGATTCGCGGTGCACTCACGAAGGTACATATACCCAAAACCACACTGAAGGAAGGCCGAAATGCAAGAATCAAGTCCATCAGCCCAAAATAGCAACGTGAAACCGAAAAGAGTGGAAACAAGAACTCACCACCAAAGGATGAATCCACAGAGCTGGAAGCTTCCTCAGAGCTTGGTTGACTCACCCGCGCTGTCAGAGAAGGTGGCGGAGGTTGAGGGTGGTCTACCAAGGTCGCCCGTGCAGAGAGATGGCGAAGAAGTTTGGGGATGGGGTCTCAGTGGATCGGAGAGAAAACCGAAGGTGGTTATGCGTTGCTAGGGCATCTAAGATCATTTTCGGAGGGATATAAATAGGTTTTTCCAACTGAGGGAGGTTGGTTTTCTTATGAAGGAAGGAACATGGGACATGGAGAAGAGCCCTAGTCGACCCAAGACTCTAGAGCATGAAACCCTATCATGTTCGGGATCGGAAGCTTCAAGAAGGTGCGAGGATTGTGAGGGGCTGATCGGTTCGCGTTGAGAAAGAACTGAGGAAGAGGTCGGGGGGCGGAAGATAGCCACCACTGTCCCAGTCCAAATAGGACTCGAATGGGCGAGGGAGATGGATAGGGGCCGTCAGATGGGTCCGCAGACCGGGAAAAAAGATCGCGACCACTCGTTCTGATCTGAGGTCCAAAAAAAAGACAGTGTGACACATAATAAAGGTTTGAGTCCAAAGTCTGGTTAGGCTAGGGAAATATTATTTAGGAAATGTAAATGTATTTAAATAGTTTCTTCTCAATCCAAATTGGAGCATCAAAGGAAGTTCAAACATAACCAAATTTGGCCTATTAACCAATTTGGGTACGAGGATTTCAAAAATAAAGTTAGATTTTAGTTTTGAGAATTCCTCCCACATGTTATTTCCTTTCTGAGTTAAAGCTGATTTTAATTTTCCAAAACTTTCCAAAAACAATTATGGGTTGATACTTTGGATAAAACTTGATATTAATGTTTCAAGTTTCCACAAAAATTATTAGGTCCAAATATTAGCATTAAAAGGACTAATTTCACTTTATCCCATGTAAGCTACTAATGTGCCAAATTAGGGTAATAATTGATGAAATTGAGTTTCGATTAACTTGATGATGAAAGATTATTATGTTAAACATGGTGTATTCATTATAACCGAGTCTCTAAGTTGCCATGTATTTTATATGAAGCATTAAGATTTGAAATTTGGAATTAGGATTTTCTAATATAGGATTAGCTATAAAAAGTTAGGGTGTTACAATGTCAATCTTACTTCTTCTCTTCATTGTTTGTACCTCCTTTGTTTTTGGGATTTTACTTTTCAAAGAACTTCCATATGTAATCTAGATTTTTGTTTGTTCTTTATTACAAACCAATTCATTCACCTTTACATAGTACTTGCAGATGCTTTCCCTGCTAAGGTGCAAGTTTTATGCACATTGATGTCCTCCATATTCTATGAAAGGCTTCATTTAGTATCATTGGTTAACATGCCTCTTGTTTTGGTAAATAAATCCATTGTGATTTATTCTAGATTTCTATCTAGACAATATCTATTTCATCTCCTTTGAAGAAAATCATTGCATCCCCATCCTTCCGTCTCCCCCTATGAAGCACCAATACTCCAAAATAAGTGTCCTACCAATACTGAATACATATCTGATACTATTACTCCCTAGATACTCTCTAATACATACTAGAAACTTCTTAAGTCTTATTCCTTTTTTTATTAGCATGATATGACCTCAATGCAGCCAGGATACAACTAATCCATTTAGCAGCCAAGGGAGCACCCCACTCATGTCATCCCTCAAAATCCTGAAAGCATGTGACTTCCAACTCTAGACCCCCTATTGTATTATGATTTGAAAATAAAATTGGTATTTTTTGTTAAGATTTTAAAATAAACATTAAAAAACTGTTGTATCCACATTGTACCCATATCTTATATTTTAAAAAATTGTCATATCCATGTACTATACCCGTACCTGTATCCATTTTTGTATATGTATATGTGCTTCATAGTAGCTAGCCATACATGAGAGAATATAGTTTGGTATCACAGATGACACAACTCACTTTATAACATGACATTACATGATACATGAAATGTGAAAGGTTTAGAATATGATGTTATCATGTCTTTTTGTAACTTCTGTTTGACATTAATATGAATGAAAGGAATGAAAGGCCCCTTTTTATACCATTGTTTGATATTATGGTATTGGTTTCCATTTTCTTTAGAAACATTGTGATTTTTTAATGAAATTTGATTGTCTTCATCTATTTTTAAAATAAATATATTGATTATTTTTAAAAACATTAAAATAAATATTAAAAAATTCGTATCCATGATGTACCCATATCCTATATTTTTTAAAATTGTCGTATCCCCGTACCGGTACCTGTACCCGTATCCGATACCTATATGTATCCATGCTTCCTAGTCTCCTCCCATATATATAAAGGGGCATACTCCTTATCACAAACACATTGAAATGTACTTGTATTTTTAAGTTTCAATCCATTTACATGGTATCATAGCAAGGTTACTTATCTCTATATCTCCCATCAGCACTCTTTTCCCGCTCATTTTCTTATCCATTGTTTCATAATGGAATCCAACAACACCAATAATAACTTCCTCCCACATCATGCATCAGGAATTCTTTTACACTACAAAAGATTGGCCGCCATGGCAGGTAACTATTTGGGGTGACGTCCTTGGGAACCACGTTCTCTCACATGGATTCTTCTAAAACTCCTTCTCAACATCTTCTTTCATCCAATGAAAAAGAAGAGTGTGTTGTTATCTACCCCGAATTTACAAAGTGGCATATTTGTAATAAACGAATTATGTCCTACCTCATAAATTTGATTCACATAAATTTTTGGGATGACATTCTTGAAGAATAAACTACCGCTACTTCCATATGGGTCGTCTTAAGAGCCGTTTTACTCAATCAAATGGTGCTCATAAATTTCAACTTGCAATGGAGGTAGCACGAGCAATACAAAGTGACCTTTCCATCTCTGAGTTCTATAACCACATGTGTAGCATTTGGCGTATTGAAAACATCGAAAGCCTTAGATTCTCTGCATGTGCACCACACAATAAGGAGTTTTAGATGTATCAATTTCTTATGTCACTTCATCTAGAATTCCAGCCATCTGTGACCAACATCATACAACGGATGACAACGTCTTCTATAGAATCCATCATCCATGAACTCGTGGAAGATGAAACTCATCTCTGGCTCATGAAAACTACAACACCAATGCATAATTTTCCTACTATCACATTTGGTGTTGACATGGATCTTGCAACTACTGTTACTGTAAAGATAAAAATCTCATGATCATCTAATGTGTACACATTGTTACAAAAGGGATCATCTAGTCACATGATGTTTCAAACTTCACCCAAATCTCTATCCACAATACAAGGAAAGAACCAAACATGTTACTGCCTCGACTACAACAAACATTGATGTCGTAGTAAGTGAAATTGAAAAGGCAACTCTCTCTCCCACACAGATCGCAGACATGCTTCACCAATTCATGAAGATGGGCAGTGATGGCACATCCACATCTTCAAGCATTGGAGGTGCAACTTCATCTTCATCTTCCTCGACTACAGTTATAAATTCAGACACTTGGATCATGGATTCAGGTGCCACACATCATATAACTCCAAATTCTTCTATTTTAAGGAATTGTTATTCTCTACAACAACCACCAATAGAAACAACAGATGGCTCACTTATTGATATATAATACATCATCCCTCAATCCTTAATTCATAGAAATCTTATTTTGTCTAAAGTTTTTCATGTTCCTAACTTGTATAATCTAGTATTTGTTGCAAAAATTTGTGATTTTGGCTTTCAAGTGATTTTTGATAAAGTTTTTTGTTCTATGCAGGACCCATGTTCAGACTAGGAGATCTAGTCTGCAAGTAGAGTTGGTGATCTATATCATGTGTCTAGTTTCACATTCCAAACACCACCCACATTTCCTCCGCTGGAGTAATGCTCTCTTTATGGCATTATAGATTAGGTCATACATCTCCAAGTCATCTTATTAGTCTTGTTAAGTTTGACATTCTTGGTTCAGTATGTAGTACCACTCAATTATAAGAGGGCACTAGTTGCAAACTTACTAAAGCTACAACTCTTCCTTTTTCAAACTCAACCAAGAAAAGTAGTAATCTTTCTAATCTTGTTCATTTTAATATTTGGGGCCTACACCTATCACCTTTGGAAGTGGGTTTCAATATTATGTAAATTTTATTGATGATTTCACAAGATATACATGGATTTACCTCATGTGCAACATGTCTGAAATTCCACACATATACCAATCTTTTACCAATAGAATTTAGACCCATCACAATAATGCCATTTGTGTGTTTCGTGTAGATGATACAAAGGAGTACACATCTACTACCATGTGTGCGATCCTCAATTCATAAGGAATCATTTTTCAACAATGTTCTTCTTACACCCATGAACAAAATGGTATTGTAGAGAGGAAGCACAGACACGTTCTTGAAACTACTCGTACTTTGCTCATTAGCTATGGCATTTAGCAACGCTTCTAGGCTGAAGTAGTCCTCACATCTACTTACCTCATTAATCTCATGCCCACTCAAATCCTTGGGGGAGTCTCACCGTATGAAAAATTCTACAATCAATCACCATCCTACATGTACATGTGTGTTTTTGGTTGTACTTGCTTTGTCCTTCTTCCCCAACATGAGGGAAACAAACTTGAGGCACGATCTGCACGATGTATCCTTCTAGGATACATGAGTGATGACCACAAAGGTTATCATTGTTTGACCACGTTTCCTACTGCCTGCGCATAGCAAGGTGTGTTGCATTCCTTGAGGATGCACCTTACTATACTTCCACCAACACATGTCACTCCTTGCTTCATGAATTCAAACTCATCCCTCACGAGGAATCTAGTACGACAACAACTTCCACCACAAATCCCGAGACTGAAGCTACCCGTTTTGAGCTTCCCATTGAGATTGAGGCTACCCTTGTTGAACCTTCCATTGGGATTGAGGCTACCCACGTTGAGCCCCCTATCACATCACCACCAGTAGGCATTGAGGCTATCCATGTTGACCCTCATACATCATCTGATGACACGACACGTGATTATGATCCCAATGTTGTACAAAACCTTTCTACTAGTGACATTGATGTGGGTCCAAGAAGATCTCAATGCAGACACTGGCCAAATTCCCACTATGCTCATTCAATAATCATACATTACTCTTCAGAATATGGAAGTTTTCTAACTGCTCTTCATACAGATTCTGATTCATCTTCGTATCAGCAAGCTTCTAGTTCTATACAATGGAAGAAGGCTATGCAAGAAGATCTTTAGGCCTTTGAGCGCACCCACACTTAGGATCTTGTTCCTTTACCCGCAGGTACTTCACCTGTCAATCATAAGTAGGTTTACAAAATCAAACACAAGGTTGATGGCACGATTGATAGATACAAAGCACGCCTAGTTGCTAGAGGCTTCACTCAGGAGTATGACATAGACTATGAGAAACATTCACCCCAGTTGCTCATGTGACCACCGCCAGAACTCTTCTTGTTGTCGCATTAGCCCGTCATTGGACTTTATACCATATGGATGTGCAAAATGCATTTCTACATGGAGCACTCTGAAAAACTATATACATGGATCCGCAACCAGGACTAGTAGAACCTAAAGCTCATGTTTGTCTTCTACGTTGAGTCATTTATGCACTAAAATAGGCCCCCACGATCTGATTTGAATGTTTCAGACAAGCCACCACATGTGTTGGTTATACCCAAAGTTCATGTGGTTATTCAATATTTGTGTGTCATACACCTCAAGAGCGAGTCATCCTACTGTATGTGGATGACATAATAATCACAGGAGATGATATAGTAGAAATCAATGAATTACAACATTATATTGCTAAAAAATTTAGATGAAGGACCTTGGACAACTTCACTACTTTCTAGGTCTGGAGATTGCTCATGGACAGAAAGGAATTCTAGTCTCTCAATAAAAGTATGCAGAAAATATCATTGAGTGTGCCAAATATATGACTTACAGGATGCAGACACACCTCTTGAAATTCATATAAAATTACATCCAACTGATGGTAAACCATTGCCTGATCCCACAAGGTATAGTCATTTAGTAGGACAACTATTATATTTGTGCATCACTAGGCCAGATATTCAACATGTTGTTAGCATTGTGTCACAATTCTTATCTTCTCCCCGAAGTATCCACTATGTTTTTGTACTCCATATGATATGCTACATACGGGGAACAATCACACGGTCTCTACTCATGATATCATCTTCCAACCTTATCCTACATGCATACACTGATGTTGATTAGGCTGGATGCCCAACCATTAGACGCTCCACCATTGATTTTTTTTTTCTTCTTGGTGATTCTTTAGTGTCGTAGAGGAGTAAGAAACAAGATGTTGTATCTCTTTCTTCCACTGAGACAGAGTATTGAGCAATGTGTGACACCACTCAAGGAATAATGTACATTCATTAGCTTCTAAGTGATATGAGAGTTATCATTTCTGATGCTACACCTATGTTCTGTGACAACAAGAGCGCCATGTGAATTGCTAGTGATCTAGTTTTTCATGACATGATTAAGCACATAGAGATATATTGTCACTTCATGTTAGAAAACCATCTAATTGGCATCATCACTCTCTCCTTCATAAACTCTATAGATTAGGTTGCAGACCTCTTCACAAAAATGTGCACTGCATAAAATCACAATAAAGTTGATTCACAAACTCTACATCTTTGATCCACCTTGAGTTTGAGGGATTGCTAATATTAATTGATTATCAACTAATATATGGATTGATTATTAATTATTGTTAACATTGATCATATGTATATTTTAGGCCATCAACTATGTTTATATTGTTGACTATTAGTTTCTTTCACACTTCATTGTAATTAATTTTGTAAAGAAGATATCCTCCCCAATATATAAAGGACATACTCCTTGTAACAAACACATTAAAACATACTTGTATTTTTAAGTTTAAATCCATTCCCAATTAACATGTGAAACAAACCACCCCCTTTGCCCCCTTTGCATTAATCATTATAAGGTACCCAACAAATCAATGTTATGCATTCTATCAGTAGTCCAATCACACCACTTTTCCCACCACAACCAAGCATGCCACAACATACAACTATAAAAGAGTTGGACTCGTTGACTTCATTGAGAGTCAAAAATACTCTTTAACATTGATAACACTTACAACATTTACTTCCACAGACAAGAAGCAATTTTGCACAAATTATCGAGTTTCATACTGGTTCAGTTTAGTTGAGGTAATTCTGAACAATATTTCGCAATCGCAGCAAGGCAATGATGTGTAATTTAAGATCTAACACCTTACCCTCATACCAGAGTCTTAGATTATGCATGAGCATAGAGGGGCCATTCCAACTTAAATATGATCTAGGACCAAGAAATCATAGTTGATGTTTATACAATCTCCTACCAACCCTATGACAATAGTAGTGGTCTAAACACGTCCACGAAAGGATTGCTTAACAAAATGAGCAATATTCTATGCATCCCCACCAACAAACAGTTACTCAAAGATAGTTGAGCATGTTTGAATAATGAACTTATGTATCGAAAGTGCATCACAATCTCTATATATTCTTTTCCTCTATTGTTTTGAATTATAAAGTAATCCATGTATTCTAATATACATTATTGAAAAAAGTGTTGGAGGCATTGTATGTAATAATTTTTATATATTTTTAGTTAGAAATTAGTATTTTATTCAAATAAGGCATCTGAATGAGATCATAGAAGAGTTTAGTTTTAATTTTCTCCTTTTTATAATTTACAAGTTAGTCCTTTGTGTACTCTAATATGACTATATGAAAGGCAATAGGAGTTGGATGTAATTTTAGGCTTTACTTTTCAAAATACAAATTGCCCCTTGTCTTAATTTATATGGAATGTCGTGGGAATTGTTGCATGAAAATTTTACCTTTAGTATTTTAAATAACTAATTTGCTTTGTGTATTCTAATAAGATTGTATGTATCATCGCAATAGGAGCTGACTCATACCAGTATTCACGTTCACACCATCTTTTTTTCATTTGTACAGTAGGAGTGTGGTATAAGAAAGCAAACTAGGAGAGGTTACTAAAACGACATCAGTAAATAAGTATATCAAAGGTTTTGGTACATGAAAACATATCTTGAAGCAATGTAAGACCATGGAAAACTACAAGTTGGCATCAGTGATCTATTTTGTTTTCTTCTCTATAGATCCACATTTGACTTTTTTTGTTGGTTCAAAATTCTCATTTTTTACTCCTTTTTCTCCACGTCTTTCTATTTTTTACTGGCCCTATTTTAGTGTTATCTTCCTTGTGGTTTTGACCTTCTCTCTTTAACAGATTTTAGCAGCTTTCCCTTCTGCTCTTAAATTGTTCATCCTTTTTACAGTGTCTCATCTTCCTTAAAGGTTTGCCTCTACAGTGCCTCTGAGGCCACCATCTTGAAATCAGAAAGGTGCATTATTTGGAGCCAGTATGGACACAATGGGATATAGTGTTGGGGTTTATTTCTTCTTTGAGGTGTCATGCTATCATATGCGGGTGTCTTCATTCAGATTGAGGTCAGGACACGCCCATAACCAGAAATATAGGATCTGATCTATATTTCCCTTCATCTCCACTTTGCCTTAGGGTATTATATTATTCTTCTAGTAATACTTTTTATCTGGCTTTGTTGTCTCTGACTACTTTTCATTGTGTCGTACTTCTTCCCAGTATTTTTCTATGAAAATGGAAATTTTCATTCAGATTGAGGTCAGGAAACACCCTGATGTGAAACACATCAGATTTTAATGTTATCTTTCCTGTGGTTTTGACCTTCTCTCTTTGACAGATTGTAGCAGTTGTCCCTGTTGCTCTTAAAATGTTCACCTTTTTTACAATGTCTCTTCTTCCTTAAAGGTTTGCCTCTGCAGTGTCTCTGAGGTCACCATGTTGAAGTCTGAAAGGTGCATTATTTGGAGCCAGTAGGGACACAATGAGATTTGGTGTTCGAGTTTATTTTTACTTTGAGGTATCATTCTACCATATACGGATGTCTTCATTCAGATTGAGGCCAAGACAAACCCACAGCCAGAATATAGGATCTGATCTATACTGCCCTACATCTTCATTTTACCTTAGGGTATAATATTATTGTTCCAATAATACTTTTTATCTGGCTTTGTTGTCTCTGACTGCTTTGCATTGTGTCGTACTTCTTCCCAGTGTTTTTGTCTAAAAATGGTATTTTTCATTCAGATTGAGGTCAAGAAACACCCTGATGTGGAACACATCATGAAGAAGAAGAACGAATAAGACAAACCAAAATATTTTGTTTCTCAAATCATATTCAGCTGCCTGGACAAAGGCCCTAAGGTTGGCTTTTATAATTGTAAGGCTACATGACTTGACCCACAAATAAAGGTGTAAATTAGAACAAGATTTGGAGAGCTTAGGGTTGCACAATGTGTGCACCCTTATATATATTAATGTAACAATTACAGAGAGGTCTAGATATAATGTAAAAATAACATAACATAAATAACAACACATATATTAACACTCCCCCTCAAGTTGGAGCATAGATGTCAATCATGCCCAACTTGTCCACAAGAGTGCAGAAATGCTTCTTAGCTAGTAGCTTGGTGAAGATATCCACAACCTGGTCTTCAGAATGAGTAAAAGGTGTGCAGATCTGGCCAGTAAGAATAGACTCCCGAATGAAATGACAGTCGACCTCAATATGCTTGGTGTGCTCATGATAGACAAGATTGTTGGCAATAAAAATAACAGCTTTATTATCACAGTGCATGGGTATATAAGAATAATCCTCAACACCGAAGTCTTTCAGAAGAGAGCGCACCCATAGAAGCTCACAGGCAGTATGGGCCATGGCCCTATATTCAACTTCAACACTAGATCTAGCAACCACATTTTGTTTCTTGCTTCTCCATGTGAACAGATTACCTCCAACGTAGGTGTAGTAGCCAGAGGTGGATTTCCTATCAATTTTACTCCCTACATAGTCAAAATCAGAATAACCCTCTAGAGAACAATGCCCATTTTTCCTGTAATGAAGTCCCTTTCCAGTACACTTTTTTAGATATCACAGAATATGACATAGCGCATCCCAGTGGCACTTTCTGGTTTTATCTAGGTACCTGCTAAGAAGACCCACAACAGTTGATATGTCTGCTCTAGTCACAGTCAAATATATCATTTTACCAATCAATCTCCTGTATTTTTTATTATCAGCAAAGAGTGGAGAAGAGTCATCATCCCAATTGACATTGGGGTCTAGAGGAGTGTTAGCAGGTCTAGCTCCAAGCATTCCAGTCTCCTGTAGAAGATCTAGAACATATTTCCTCTGAGATAACACAAGAGCATTAGAAGTTCTAGATACCTCTATGCCCATAAAATACATCAGTTTACCCAAGTCTTTAGTGGCAAAATGCTTGCAGAGATGAGCTTTAGTGGCCTGAATAGCAATAGAGTCACTTCCAGAAAGAATAATAGCATCCACATAGACAATTAGAATCACAATGCCAGTAGAGGTCTTCTTAGTAAAGACAGAATGATCCACCTGAGATCTCAGAAAACCCAAATCAATCAGAATTTTTCTCAATTTATCAAACTAGGCACGAGGACTCTGTTTGAGCCCATAAATAGATTTCTTCATCATGCGGACTTTATGTGACTCCCCCTGAGCAACAAACCTAGGGGGTTGCTCCATATAGACTTCCTCTTGTAGATCACCATACAAAAATGCATTTTTAACATCTAATTGCATCAGAGGCCAATCTAGATTAATAGAAATAGAAAGTAGAAGTCTGACTGAATTAAGGCGAGAAACAAGAGAAAAAGTTTCAAAGTAATCAATACCATAAGCCTGTGAATACCCTTTAGCAACCAAGTGTGCCTTCGGGCGTTCTACAGTACCATCAGTTTGATATTTCACATCATATACCCATCTGCAACCTATAGGCTTACATTGAGGAGGTGGATCCACCAACTCCCAAGTGTGTCTATCAGCAAGAGCAAGCATCTCCTCCTTCATATTAGAATTCCAAGTTGTACGTTGCAAGGCATCATGAATATTTTTCAGAATAGTGACAGCAGATAAAGCAGAAATAAAATTGCTAGCATGGACACTCAGATGTGCAGTAGATACATGGTTAGCAATATTGTGAGAGGTGTAGGAACGAGTACCCTTTCTAAGAGAAATAGGTACATCAAGATCAGAAATTATCTCAGGTGTGGCAGAACCTTCTGGAGGAGAAGATTGGTGTAGATTGGGGGTTTCTTGTTCAGGTGGAGTTCTATTCCCGCGCTGATAAACAATAGTAGGAGGTGTCGTATGCTCACGGGTCAATGTATCAGAAGTATCAAAAACACAATAAGTAGTGACAAGCAGTGGAGAAGCAATGATATCAGACTGCAAACTATCTCCTTTAGTATAGTAGTAGGGTGTATCCTTAAAAAAGACAACATCACTGTTGTTAAACCATTTCTTTGCAGTAGGGCTATAACATCTATATCCTTTCTATGTATGAGAATATCTGTTACGACCCCACCTCCCGATAACCCCCAATTAAGGGAGACCGAGAGGTCAAAGCTGGACCCATAACTTCCAGATCAAAGGTTCGGCAATTAACCAAGAATAATTATCAAATTTTAACATACTACACTGGAAAAAAACTGTAAGAAAATAAATTTTTGCATAACTTTTTGTAAACTTGGATCTCTAAACTTCTATCCACTTAAGTATTCTACTCTAACTAATCCTCCTTGTATTTTACTTCATATATTTCACAATATGATGATTTATTGTTTGTCCTTTTGGCTTGTACCTAAAACATCGACAAACAAAACGTCGGTCAGTCGAAGCTGGTATGTGGGGGAAACAATGATTATGTAAATACGTTAACAATGTAATCATTTAACAACTAAGATTACATTTTAGATATAACTTCGCGATCCAAGAGTACCCTATCCTCTATGTTGTCCCCATTAAACCCCTCATGATCCACCTATAGGTGAACCAATTTCTAGGGTTGAGTCACATGGCACTACTCATAAGTATCCCACTCCTTAACTCATGACAGGCTAATGAGTCTCATGGAACTACACGTAGGTAGCCCAGTTTCTAACTCTCGGTAACCTAGACCTTGCTCTGGGATTACCCCTTTTTTTCTTAGCCTTTTCAAAGCAATAGAGGTGGAACCAGATCTAGTCAGTTATATACGCACATTTATAGTGATAATCATAGTCACTTTATAGTTGCAGGAAATAAATAAACATCCAACAGTTATTTTCAAGCAACTGATTAAAACTTCGGGAATCGCCGTGAAACTAGAGAGATTATTCATAAGCGTAACCACATACCTGATTTGATGAGTCATGCAGAATATTCAACATATACTTCATGTATATACAATCAAGCCAGTCAACAGATCCAAACAAGTAATTCAATCATCACATAATTCCTGAAAAGAATATGTACTCTATTTATTTCACACTTTATCAAGAATCTACTTTATTGACTTGGATTCTCTTTCTATGGTTTCTAATATGCATTAAGGTTTCATTAATATTCATTAGGGTTTCTAAGATTAATTTCTCAAACTTTATCCCTTTTAGGTCAACAAACCCTAAAATACTCTTTTCCATTTATATGAACCTTAATTGCTCAACTATCCATTTTAATAGTCCTTTATACCCAAATTGACTTAGGATCATCATATCCCCATTTATTCATGGATTTGAACAATTAAACCAATTAAAATACATATTCTCCTAAATTAGGGTTTTCAAGCTCATTAATGCATAATCATGCACGAAACCCTAAATTAAGCCAATTATATAAAAAGATCATCTTTTTGGATCCTATTTTCACTTTTATTAACAACATGTTAATCTCAGGTTGAATTATCCAAAATAACGTCATTAAGTCCATCTATCATCAAATCTAAGGGTTTTTCCTTAATCAAAATCATTAAAGATGATAGCTTTATGTACTTTTCACATTTCCAGCATATTTATGCAGATAAACTCTAAATTAGACTAATCATGTGCAAAGTTCTTCCCTTTTGAACATAATGTACCTTTTTACATGTAACAGGTTAACATCAACTCTAATGATCCATTAAACCCTATCAAACACTTTATTTATTTCAAAATAGGGTTCCTTAAGAATTAAAGCATTAAAGATGATTACTTCCATTACTTTTCAGATTGCAAAAAGAATCAGGCTTCAAACATAATTTCTTTGTGTTCCTCTCGGTCTGAGGATCACTTTTCATATATGACTTGTTTTAATCCGAGTTACGATTTATTAGATACGAATTTAACAAGATTTACCTTTTTTGGACCAATCAGAGCGCGCCACATCGCTCCTTGCATGCAACGCTGCCCACGTTTTGGAAAACATTTCGAATTGACCTTCTTGCCCTTCCGCGGCTCTTTGGCTTTGCTATGCTCTCCTCTTCATCTTCCTCGCAACAGCAGCCGGCTGCCGCCCTAACAGCCGGGGTGGCTCCCCCTCCTCCTTCCCGACTCATCGGCCCTCAGGGACATGCCCCCTTGGTGCGGCGACCTTTTCCGCGCCTGCAGAATCTTCAGGGTGCGGCCGAGGCGGCCACTCCCATACGGGAGAGTTGCACGACTGTTGCTGTAACTACAGCAGGTCCGCATCAACTGCACGAAGCCAGGGCCAAAGGGGAAGCGGTCGATCGATCTGGGTGATGGTGGAAGCTTCCCTCCTCTAGTAAGACCACAACGAAGCCCCGCGTTGCCCTAGAACAAGGATATACCCTCTTGGTTAGGGTTTAGACGGAAAGAAAAAGAAGAAGATGTAGCATTGCGTGGAATCCCTCTGGATCTCGAAGCATGGGTTCCACCCTTCTTATAGGGGTGTATATGAAGCCCTAAGGCGTGCCTCATGAGGACTCAAGTCCCAACTCAAAAGGAAACACACTTTCCTTAGTTGTGAAGCAACCATCTCTCTCTCTCTTCATCACTTTGTTATTCCTTTTTCTTTAATTATTAGGATTAAGAAAATTACCTCCTTTATCTCCCTTGTACTTGCCTTTAAGGTATTGGCACGAAATTAAGTTTTCCTTTATAATAGAAAATACTTTTCTTTTCCATTGCCACCAACAATTAGTAATAATATATTATATTACTCTCTTATTTTGCTTTATTGGTATTTTCTCTTTCCTCTTTCTTTATTGGGGCTCCTTGGTCCCCAAAAAACTCTAAGATTTCGAAATTCCTTCATAAGGGTACTTATTATCCTTCTAGATGCATCTATATGCATTATTTCACATTATCTCATTTATTTCTCATTAAAATAACTCTTTTTGAGGTTTTCTCTTTATTTCTCTTTTATTTTTTTCATTGGCATTCCTTTTAATATTAGCAACCTCATGGATACGAAATTTCACCAAGAAATCTCATTTATGCCTCTTTCCACTCATTTTCCACATTTTATCATTATTTTCAATTTCTTTCTTAATAAAGAAATACTTAATTAAACTTTTCTTTTCTTGTTGCCTTCTCTATGCAACTTTGGACCCCTTGGAACCCAAGGAACCCAAGAGGCACGAAATCCTCTTTGGATGTGCCTTCTAGAGGTTTCCATATCTTCTTTTATCAAATATTCAATTATTCATTCACTAATTGAATTTTCTTGTTATTTGGGCCTAATAGCCAATAAAGCCCACAACACAATCATCAAGGCTATTGTAAACAAAATCCATTTATTCCAAACAAATTATATCATTATTTGTTCAAATATTTTTAATATGAGAAATTACATTTCTCACCAACTGAACCCAAAAATTGGGGTTATAACATCCTTCCCCTCTTATAGGAATTTTGTCCTCAAAATTCTATCAAGCAAACAAACAATTCATTATAAGACTTTTCCATGTCCATCATTGGCCCCTATGTGGCTTTACCGTACTCATGGCGTTTCCAAAGAACCTTTATCATTACATGTTCTTTTCTCTGAGTTCTTTCATCCTGGCATCTATAAACTACACAGGTGACTTAGGCCATTTCAGCCTCCCTTGGGGCTCACTAGGTTCATTGCTCAGCATATGGTCGGGCACCTCACATAGTGCTCTAAATTGGACACATGGAACTCATCACACATTACTTTATTATGAGGGGTAAGGTCAAAACCTAACCATCTCCACCCATCCATCTCTAATGGACCCATGTATCGGGGACTCAGCTTTCTCAGCTGCAGCTCAGAGGGGTCAGATTCTCACATTATATTCTCCCACAGTGCATTGCATGTTAGTCTACTTTGCATCTTCTCACGACTCTCATCGTCTCTAGGCTCCTTTCAGCCATTGCATGATTAAAATGACTTTCGTCTTCATGCACTATGGTCCTTTTCTAATCATCATGTGGTCCTTTCACCAACATCACCTTACTGAAGTGGTGACCGACACAACCTCCCTTACAGAGCTTCTTAGAATCCCGATACTGGCTATGGTGGTAATCATCACATCTTTCATAGGACAAGAACTGTCTCTAGCTATTACCCTAAACGAGCACATATGCTCTCATCGGACCCTTTAGTCTGGATCATACTAACCATTAGTTTGGGGTGATAGACTGTACTAACATTGAGCTCTTCATGTACCTACTTCCACCTTTTGGAAGGGAACCTTTAGGTCAAACTCAAGAACCTTTTGAACTCGCATTATGGTATAATTGAACCATCTCTCTCACGGGTAGTTCAACCAGATATGTCCCTTGACAGAACTTCTTCTTTCTCATGTCATCTAGGTAAGGTGATCTACCATAACCCATATTGCATCTCGACCTTCCTTGGTCCAGGGGAGACCTATCACATCATCCATAGTGATGAGCTCCCATTCTCTCTCGGGAACTCTTTATCCTATATATCAATGCACTGGGTTACCGGTGCTCACCCTTCGCCTTCTGTCATGCATGGCCGCATACCACTTACAACCTCATCTTAAGCATCCCAAGTGCTACTACCACTTATTATCTTCGTGGAACGGTGTATGGTGATCTTAAAATCATGATCTCCTGTATGTCATTATTCTTCAAGATCAATACCTCAAAAACCCTAAACCATTCTGTCGGGGTTTCATCACTTTATTTTCCAAAGTAGTGCACTTGAAGTTCTACCACCATCCTTTCATCGTATCAAGGACTAGACTGGCTAACCAAACAACCCTTAACTTTTCAACGTATCTCATTACATCTGAGTGTTATCAAAACACCTCTCCTTTCCAAACTAAGGGTTAGCCAAACAACCTCTTCTAGCTTCTAGTCAACAAGTTAGATGTATCTCAACCAGAGCATCCATTACCACTTCACATCCTTAGGTATTAGGTAACATTGAAGACATACACTTCCATGTATTTCACTTATCATCTCGCACTCTAAGTCTATCTTCATTGAAAACACTTTGAGGTCATCTTTTTGGTGATCAAACTCAACCTTGTATGACTCATATCTCTAGATAAAAACATCTTCATAAGGTGACTACCTAATTCCTCTTAGTGTTTGTAAACCATCCATGTATTATTCTCTCCATAAAGGTATGTCATCATCTCTATCCTCATACTTTGTAGCAACGTTCCAACTTACATCATCTTTATCCTTGGTGTAAGGCACGCATACTGTCCTATCTCTCACTCCCATAACAAGAGGAAATAAGCATTTGGCTGTAGTCCAAATGCAGAGTTCTTCCTGTTCCAAGAGTAGAGATGGTACATCCCACCTTCCCAGTACACCTTTAAATCTAAGTTGAAACGTGCCTCATATGTCACTTCATCATAATCATCTCGATATCAAAGTTACTTCCATGGAAAGCTGGTCTCAAACCTACCTGGGTTTACACACAACCCTTGGTCATCTCCTCGCGGTCTATAGGGTGCTGGCACTTTTGGGGTCATCCCTCTTCCCTTATGCATCCCAAGAGTGCCCTACTCATCTGCCCTTCGGGTCCCATGAGTTCATGAAGGTGATCAATCTCCTAACTCATGGCCCTCAGACAATGATAGATGTTACCTCCCGACCCTATGGTTATGTGCAACTAGGGAATTAGGCAACTCCTACCTTCATCGGTCTTATCCCTACCTGACCTTAGGATAGACTTAGGATTCCATTTATAGTACATGTCCAACTAAGAACCTTGCCCAAGCCTTCATCATCTTTCTTTGTATACATGGGTTGACATCCATCCTTTCATAGGGGTCATGGTGACCTGCCTACCTTGGTCATGCCCCTTACCGGTTACCTCCATGGTAACACATCCACATGCACTTAGAGATGGATATCTATGGGTCTATAGGTTCATTCTCATACCATGTACTTTTCACTTAGCTTCTCAAGATCCTATGAGACCTCTTTAGGTTATCTTAAGCCAACAAAGCTGATATAAACACCCTACCAAAGGGGTCCCTCTCCCAGGATGGGAGGAAAACTATCTCTTGACAACATGGTCATGAAAGCTCTTAGGTCTAGGGTTTACATCCACCTGAGCCTACCTAACCCTAGCAAACTATTGAGCACAAGCAGATCACCTACTGAACCGTGCTAGGTCATACTTGTCCTCTTTCTCAATGCTGGATCAAGATCATACCTTCCTTTATCATCAACCTAGTTGTGGGGGGTTCGTCAAACGTACCTTAAACTTAAGGGACTTCCCTTTTCCTTTATACATGAGGAGTACCATGCTCGAAACTATAGCAACTTAATTCTCATCATGAGCATTAGGTACACCAATTCCCCTCTTAGGCCTAGGTTCACTTGTAGGTGTCCAACTACATGCTCTATCTCTTAATCACGAACCCCGCATGTAACAGACATGACATGCACCTCTTGTCATCCTTCAACTCGAGCAACACTTAGAGTTGGGTCCTCCTTAAGGACAACCAACAAGGTACAAGGCCTCATAACCTGTTACTATACCTCTTCCAGGTCTAAGGAACTTTTCTTCTCATCTATACCATAGGTACAAAGGTACCAACATACTCATCCTCTCTCTAGGGTTTGGATCCTCTCATGGCAACCAAGACATCAGCAACCTCTAGGGATCAAGCATGTGGCAACCACTACCATCCACTTAGGTCACATCATCCTCAACTTCCTACATATCTCTGCGGTTAGGATTCCAACCTTCTTGCTTGGTTCCTACTCTCTCTTTCTAGAGTTAACCCTACAACCAACCTCACCATTTGAGGTCCTATCTTTGTGAAGGGTCAACCTCAAAAGCATGCCCTTAGCTAAAAGAAGCCTATGGTCGACTTATTTTCGCTCAAGGTTATCCATAACCCCTTGTTCGCTCAAGGTTATCCATAACCCCTTATGCTCATTTCATAAGCCATCCTTCATACTCTCCTGGTCAGGGTTTCAACCCTTTGCTCACATTACTGACATACCCTGGGTGTATGCTATGCCCTACTCGCATAAGCCCATAGGGTTTCTAAGATCCTTCACTAACATCATCATCTAAGGAGCTATCCTTTACCCTAACATGCACAAACCTTCCCAGGGTTGGGTTGCCAAAGGTTCTAGGTCACCCATGGTTCATATGGCATCCCAAAGGCATGCCCTTTCTAACTCATCTTTCTCTAACCTTCACTTAGGGTTAGGGTTAGCATCATCCTCAGAGGATGTGCCAGGTCTCTACTTGCAATGGAGATTTCTATCTCCAAGACTAACTTATCCTCCTGACAAGAAGGTCTAGCCTCTAGTCTCTTCTGAGGACATGACAACTTATGTCATACGACCTAAGCATGTATCTATTCTTTAATTTGCGCTTAATCTATTAAGCTTATGTCAATTCCATTTTATTTACATGCTTTTCATTAATTTGGTGGAGGATTCCTTAAACCTTATTAACCTTACTCATACCTCAAGAGGGTGAGGAGAAGAAAGAAAACCCTAATCCTTTAGGTCCTTATCAGAACTTGTGATGAGAAGGGGTGAATAAGATGAGAAAGTCCTAAAGGTATCTTATTTTGATTCATACCCTAAGACTTTGTCCAGGCAGACACATGGATCCGGGAGTCCTCGTATTCCGACTAGCGGTGCGGAGGAAAATATTGCCAGCCCCCGGGTGTGATCCTTTTCTAGACACCTCTGTCTTTCGGATAATCCTCTAATAACTCCCTTGGGTTCTATGGAGTATGTAAAATTTAATAATTATTAATGGTTAAATGAGAAACCTATGCTCTGATAACAAAATGTTACAACCCCACCTCTCGATAACCCCCAATTAAGGGAGACCGAGAGGTCGAAGCCGCACCCATAACTTCCGGATCAAAGGTTCGGCAATTAACCAAGAATAATTATCAAATTTTAACATACTACACTGAAAAAAAACTGTAAGAAAATAAAAATTTGCATACCTTTTTGTAAACTTTGAACTCTAAACTTCTATCCACTTAAGGATTCTACTCTAACTAATCCTCCTTTTATTTTACTTCATGTATTTCACAATATGACGATTTATTGTTTGTCCTTTTGGCTTGTACCTAAAACGTCAACAAATAAAACATCGGTCAGCCGAAGCTGGTATGTGGGGGAAACAATGATTATGTAAATACGTTAACAATGTAATCATTTAACAACCAAGATTACATTTTAGATATAACTCTGTGATCCAAGAGTACCCTATCCTCTATGTTGTCCCCATTAAACCCCTCATGATCCACCTATAGGTGAACCAATTTCTAGGGTTGAGTCACATGGCACTACTCGTAAGTAGCCCACTCCTTAACTCATGACAGGCTAATGAGTCTCATGGCACTACACGTAGGTAGCCCAGTTTCTAACTCTCGGTAACCTAGACCTTGCTCTAGGATTACCCCTTTTTTCTTAGCCTTTTCAAAGCAATAGAGGTGGACCCGGATCTAGTCAGTTATATACGCACATTTATAGTGATAATCATAGTCACTTTATAGTTGCAGGAAATAAATAAACATCCAACAATTATTTTCAAGCAACCGATTAAAACTTCGGGAATCGCCGTGAAACTAGAGCAATTATTCATAAGCGTAACCACATACCTGATTTGATGAGTCATGCAGAATATTCAACATATACTTCATGTATATACAATCAAGCCAGTCAACAGATCCAAGTAAGTAATTCAATCATCACATAATTCCTGAAAAGAATATGTACTCTATTTATTTCACACTTTATCAAGAATCTACTTTATTGACTTGGATTCTCTTTCTATGGTTTCTAATCCGCATTAAGGTTTCATTAATATTCATTAGGGTTTCTAAGATTAATTTCTCAAACTTTATCCCTTTTAGGTCAACAAACCCTAAAATACTCTTTTCCATTTATATGAACCTTAATTGCTCAACTATCCATTTTAATAGTCCTTTATACCCAAATTGACTTAGGATCATCATATCCCCATTTATTCATGGATTTGAACAATTAAACCAATTAAAAGACATTCTCCTAAATTAGGGTTTTCAAGCTCATTAATGCATAATCATGCACGAAACCCTAAATTAAGCCAATTATATAAAAAGATCATCTTTTTGGATCCTATTTTCACTTTTATTAACAACATGTTAATCTCAGGTTGAATTATCCAAAATACCGTCATGAAGTCCATGTATCATCAAATCTAAGGGTTTTTCCTTAATCAAAATCATTAAAGATGATAGCTTTATGTACTTTTCACATTTCCAGCATATTTATGCATATAAACTCTAAATTAGACTAATCATGTGCAAAGTTCTTCCCTTTTGAACATAATGTACCTTTTTACATGTAACAGGTTAACATCAACTCTAATGATCCATTAAACCCTATCAAACACTTTATTTATTTCAAAATAAGGTTCCTTAAGAATTAAAGCATTAAAGATGATTACTTCCATTACTTTTCAGATTGCAAAAAGAATCAGGCTTCAAACATAATTTCTTTCTGTTCCTCTCGTTCTGAGGATCACTTTTCATATAGGACTTGTTTTAATCCGAGTTACGGTTTATTAGATACGAATTTAACAAGATTTACCTTTTTTTGACCAATCAGAGCATGCCACGTCGCTCCTTGCATGCAACGCTGCCCACGTTTTGGAAAACATTTCAAATTGACCTTCTTTCCCTTTCGTAGCTATTTGGCTTTGCTATGCCCAGGGGGCAGAACCGTCCAACTGGGCTCCTCTTCATCTTCCTCGCGACAGCAGCCGGCTGCCGCCCTAACAGCCGGGGGGGCTCCCCCTCCTCCTTCCCGACTCATCGGCCCTCAGGGAGATGCCCCCTTGGTGCGGCGACCCTTTCCGCACCTGTAAAAGCTTCAGGGTGCGGCCGAGGCGGCCTCTCCCATGCGGGAGAGGTGCATGACTGCTGTTGCAAATGTAGCAGGTCTGCATCAACTGCACGAAGCCAGGGCCAAAGGGGAAGCGGCCGATCGATCTGGGTGATGGTGGAAGCTTCCCTCCTCCAGCAAGACCACAACGAAGCCCCGTGTTGCCCTAGAACAAGGATATACCCTCTTGGTTAGGGTTTAGACGGAAAGAAAAAGAAGAATAGGTAGCATTGCATGGAATCCCTCTGGATCTCGAAGCAGGGGTTCCACCCTTCTTATAGGGGTGTATATGAAGCCCTAAGGCGTGCCTCATGGGGACTCAAGTCCCAACTCGAAAGGAAACACACTTTCCTTGGTTGTGAAGCAACCATCTCTCTCTCTCTGTTCATCACTTTGTTATTCCTTTTTCTTTAATTATTAGGATTAAGAAAATTACCTCCTTTATCTCCCTTGTACTTGCCTTTAAGGTATTGGCACAAATTAAGTTTTCCTTTTTAGTAGAAAATACTTTTCTTTTCCATTGCCACCAACAATTAGTAATAATATATTATATTACTCTCTTATTTTGCTTTATTAGTATTTTCTATTTCCTCTTTCTTTATTGGGGCTCCTTGGTGCCCAAGAAACTCCAAGATTTCGAAATTTCTTCATAAGGGTACTTATTATCCTCCTAGATGCATCTATATGCATTATTTCACATTATCTCGCTTATTTCTCATTAAAATAACTCTTTTTGAGGTTTTCTCTTTTATTTTTTTCATTGGCATTCCTTTTAATATTAGCAACCTCATGGATACGAAATTTCACCAAGAAATCTCATTTATGCCTCTTTCCACTCATTTTCCACATTTTATCATTATTTTCAATTTCTTTCTTAATAAAGAAATACTTAATTAAACTTTTCTTTTCTTGTTGCCTTCTCTATGCAACTTTGGACCCCTTGGAACCCAAGAGGCACGAAATTCTCTTTGGATGTGCCTTCTAGAGGTTTCCATATCTTCTTTTATCAAATATTCAATTATTCATTCACTAATTGAATTTTCTTGTTATTTGGGCCTAATAGCCAATAAAGCCCACAACACAATCATCAAGGCTATTGTAAACAAAATCCATTTATTCCAAACAAATTATATCATTATTTGTTCAAATATTTTTAATATGAGAAATTACATTTCTCACCAACTGAACCCAAAAATTGGGGTTATAACAATATCCCAAGAAAATACATTTCTCAGCACGTGGAGATCATTTATCATAAGTAGGACCAAGAAATATCGCAAAACAAGTATAGCCAAAAATCTAAGGAGGTACAGAAAATAAAGGTGTGTGAGGTTGCAGAACTTGTACAAGTACTTTATTCCTAATCACAGAAGAAGGCATCTGATTTATCAAAAAACAAGTAGTCAAGATCGCTTCAGGCTATAATAGTCTAGGTATATGAGAATGCATCATAATAGTTCTAGCAACCTCTAACAAGTGTCTATTCTTCCTCTCATCTACTCTATTTTGTTGTGGTGTATATGCATAGGAAGTCTGACGTAAAGAGCCAACATATTTACAAAATAATGTGACATCTTTTTGAACAAATTCAAGTGCATTATCAGTACGAAAAACTTTAACAGGCATAGCATATTGTGTTTTCACCTCAGCAAAAAAGAATTTGATAGTGGATATAACACTTCAGACCTACTTTTCATAAGAAACAACCAAGTGGCTCGAGAAAAATCATCAATAAATAGTATAAAATATTTGTTTCTAGAAAAACTCAGCACATGACATGGACCCCATACATCAGTATGAACAAGATCAAAAATACTTTTGATACTAATCTGAGAACGTTTAGGATAAACAACCCTAGTCTGTTTCCCTAATTGAAATGACTCACACTGAAACCTATGTGTGCCAACCCCAGATATAATATGTCACAGTTTCTCAGAGGATGGGTGCCCAAGTCTGTAGTGCCACTGTAATGCTGAAACTGAGGAAGATAAAGCAAAAGCCACAGCAATCTTGTCCACTTTCGACAAATCATCCAGATAAAATAAGCGATCATATCCTTCATGCCCCCCACCAATCTTCATCCTCGTACGAAGGTCCTAAAAAACACACGAACCGGGTAAAAATGTCAGGCTACAGTTCAGGCTCTGTAGTATTTTGCTAACAGATAATAAATTTAGCAGAAAACGAGACACATATAAAGAAGATTTCAGAAGAAACTCAGAAACAATGTCTCCAACTCCAGAAATAGCAGACTTGGAGCCATCAACAAGCATAATTGATGAATTGGTAACATGTCTAGATAGGTTTCTGAATAAAGATCGATTCCCAAAAATATGAGAAGATGTGCCCGAATCTATAACCCATTTTGTATTACCAGTACTAGAGGATGGAGTAATGAGGAAGGCAGTGTCACAACCAGAGTAAATCACAACATGGGATCCACTGGTCATAGCAGTAGAAGATGAGCCAATACGCTCAAGCAGCAGGCGCTCCACCTCAGCGCGAATGTAGTAAAAAATAGTAGTACCCGAGGTTTCAGACTCAGGGGGCTGGGTAGCTACCTCAGAAGCAACAGGAGTATCAATGACTGCATTGGCCCACGCCGGTTTACCATACTTTTCCCAACATTTTTCCTCTATATGGTTTGACCGACCACAAAAAGTGCAAAAATGTTGTCCTATCTGAGGACGTGTAGTAGTAGAAGATGTAGCAGCAGGAGCCCCACATCCAGAAGAAGAACATCCCTGTCATGCACCAAGAGGGGGGCGGTTGTCAGAAGACCGGTCACAACCACGGCTACGACCACGACCAGACATGGCAGCAAGAGCAGTAGAGTCTCCAAAGTCAGTGGGTAGTGCAGATGAGGAAGAAGGCAAGCACTGAAGTCTCTGATAAGCACTCTGTAGTGATGGAAGCGGGTCACTAGCAAGTATCTGGTCAACAACACCAACGTAGGACTCTGGTAAACCGCATAGAAACTAGACCACCTGCAGCTTCTGACGCTGACGCTGCATGGTGGCTAGATCAATGGATAGTGGGTGGTAGGTCTCCAGCTCCCCCCACAGTCCAGTAAAGGCAGAGAAGTAGTCTACAATATTCGACCCCGGGAAGTGAAGACGGCCAAGCTGCTTGGTGATGTCAAACACCTTTTTGGGGTTCTGGCTATGCGAATAGGTACTGGCGAGCTGATCCCACATCTCCTTTGCCATAGGCAGACATAGCAAGGTGACACTAATTCTCAGCTCACTGTTGTTGAGAATCCATGTCATCACTGTTGAGTCATCCTTGACCCAATCATCGTAGGCCTTCACATCTTTGGAGTCAGCGTTCGCAGCCGGTTGTGTCGGAGCGGCACGTGTCAGATGTGAGTATTTTTCCTGAGATTTTGCGTAAATCACCATGGAACATACCCAGTACTGGTAATTGCGCGCATCAAGTTTCACAGTCGTAACTTAACGTCGCACATCATCACTGGAGGACGTCATGAGGAAACAGAAAGTAGAGTCCCGAAAGCACATGTACACAGCCACGAACAGAGACAGCATGCACGAACATGTAGTAGACTGCCTACGTCGTCAGGTAGGTAGCAGCAGACACAAGGTTACCGAAAGATGAAACCTCTCAAATATGGACTACGGCTGAGCGTAGTAGGGAACCCGGTGGCTCAATGGACAACACGGGCAGGTAGAACGAATAATGACAAGGCTGTCCCTCAGTCCAAAAAATCAAGCAACGGACCCCCTGAGGAATCGACGACGCGGCTAACGGCCCCGGCGGCGGCGGTACCCGGCAGCAGCGCGACCACCAGCGTGTGCGCCTGCCGTTGCGGTGCCGGCAGCAGCTCACGCTGTGTCGCACGATGGTTGCCGCCCGGCGGCTACTGGTGGCGCACGGCCTGCTGGCGACTGCGGGGCCCCGCACTAGAGCCAGCGGCGACAGGAAGGGGCAGGCCGGCGGTTGGGTGTACGGGGGGGAGGGGGTGAAGGAGAGGGAGGGAGGGGAGAGAAGCGGTGGCTGGATCAGTCCTGCTCTAGTACCATGTAAATTAGAACAAGATTTGGAGAGCTTAGGGTTGCACAATGTGTGTACCCTTATATTTATATTAACGTAACAATTACAGAGAGGTCCAAATATAATGTAAAAATAACATAACATAAATAACAACACATATATTAACAAAAGGAAATAAAGTCCTACTGACTAAAATTCGGAATTAAATAAAAACGAAAATAAGGAAAAGCATAAAATATTTACGACTAAGTACAGTAACTAAAAAGTTTGCACTTAGGTCCCTAAATGTAAAAGTAAAGGAAAAATACTTTAAATAAAGCCTAATACATCCTAGATCACACCCATAGCCAGAAATATAACATCTGATCTATATTGCCCTTCATCTTCATTGTACCTTAGGGTATTATATTATTATTTCAGTAATAAATTTTATCTGAATGTGTTTCTCTGACTGTTGTGCATTGTGTCATACTTTCCTACTATTTTAAAAAAAAAGTGGAATGTCTTCCGGCATTTTGTTGAGTTCCGTATGTTTTGCTCGTGATTCTTTCCAACTGGCTAATCATTTAACTTTATTAACTTTCTCATATAGCCTTTGAAATTTTTTTGTCAAATTTTTCATGTATAAATTTTATGCTAATTTTTGGATATTGTCTAATTTTGTATAGATTTATATTTTTGTTCCAATCCTTTGGGTATATCTCTAACCTCAGTTTGTTATTTCACTTATTTGAGAGTCTAAAATTTTGTAGAATCCAAATGTTATAGGTTTCTTTGTTTATGCTAATTTTTAACTCATTTTTATCTGGTGTATTTGTATCTGATAATGGTATGTACAAATTTGTTTATGGTTCATTCTCTAGATGTTGACAAATCGTGTTTGTTTTTTCTTCTAAGGCTGATATATATAATCCTTGCGTAATGAAATTGTTTAACTTTTTACTGTCATAGGATTAGGTTCATTGTCTTCTTAAGGTTATACTTTCATTTAAGTTGGAAAATAGTCTTGGCAACTGCTATGTTTCTATGTTGTTTCTTGAGCACAACCTTGTTGGGGGTGCACTACATTATGAGATGATTGATTTAGAACAAAGACATATTTGTTCTCTTAAGTTCAAACAGTCTAATTTCAAATCAAGATGCTCTTACGGTGCCTATGAAATACTGATAGTAGCATTATGAGTTTGTATAGCAGACATGATAATTAAAGAATATTTAATAAGTTGTAGAGATTGAACTAGCTCTACTTTTATGATTATATGAAAGAAGATAGCAGATGTATTTTCCATTTGTTAGGGGTGATCTTTCTTCTATTGCTTATTTCGTTGGAAATGTTGTTATGTTTTAGCCTACTTATAACTAAATAGTCATTTTTGAAATGTTTGATCGCGTCAGTCAATACAAAAGACTATAATATTTGGTTTTTCCTAGTTATCTTATCAGATAAACAAAATCGTTCCTTGGAAATTCTCTAAATTTATAAAATCACAAGATACATTCTCACCATTATCATTGATCAAGACCATGTCATTAATGCTGCGATTTCTGGTGTTTTCTGATAAGATTGATAAGTTTTGTAGTTGGAACTTATCCTTTCTATAACAAAACAAATGTTTAGAAAAACCCCTTCCTGCAATAACAATGTAGAGTTTGTATGATTGTACTTGGGATTAGGAAGTCCTGTAGCATTTGAGAAGAATCATAATTACTAATCGTTTAATTAGAAACATTTGGTTGAAGAAAAAATGCTTGCTTTGAGATTGAAATGTGTTACATGCAATTTGCTAGATACTTTCTTTGCTGATATGAAGGCTACTACTCAACCACCGATTAAGAAAAAAGAACTAACCAACCGAGTAAAAGCACAAATTGCTTCTTAAAAGAGGAATCATGTCGAGAAATATATTATATGAGTTTACTAATAGAGTGGATACTGCTTTGAGACATTTTTGTGAGGTAATGAATTAGCTAGAGTACGGGTCATACACAGAAACAGAAGCTATGAATCAGATATGCAGAAGGGAAATTGATGTACAAAAGGCCCTTTGGATAAGCGTGTCCTTGCTTTACATAAAGATTGTCTCCTGTATCTAGCAAGGAGTGGTTGATCATAACTTATATTTACAATATATAGCACACCGAAAGACAATTATCCAAAATTTCCTATTCTGCTAAAACGATAGAAATTTTTGGTGATAAAAGTCACTTATATTGGATAAGACTTCATTGCATTTACTTATTCGTAGTGCTTGTATATGATCTATGAGGGTATTCCTGGTCAATGCAATTTTTTTTTCAAACTCCCAATATTTCAAAGTTGCAATTTTTACATAAATAGACATAATCCAATAAAAATTTATAAAAGTTCAAAACATATTATGTGTTTTACAGGATGTTATGGTTAGTATTTGGCTTACTGAATCTTTTTAAATAATTGTGCACAAATTGAGGCATTCAATGTCTCACTTACAACTATGTATTTTAGGACGTGATCGTTATTTCATGAACTGTTGGTGATTGCACATATTATGATGCTCCTGGCATAGATTGGAACTTCTTCAGAGCTGCAGAAATCTGAGAGGATCAGACTTGAAATCTTATAACTATAATCTTAAACGATTATGAGAATTGTATAATTTTACTATACTTTTTTTGTAACATCTAAAGATTATTCTTGAGAATAATCATGAATTCATTACTTCAAGCATAGTGGGATATTGGATTATTTTAGTTTGTTGTTTCCAGAGTCACAATATTTGGTAACTTTGTGGGAAAAAAACATTCTTAAAAATCAAAAGTTTCCCAGCTGTATGTTACATATAAGTAGTTCATGCTTTTCAAATAATATGTTTTCTACCCATTTTTGTGTTTTTCCCAATTTTCTCCCCTTTTAACTGCTGAGTTTATGTATATCTGGTGTGTGTATAATATATGTATGTATATATATTATACATGCAAATATGTTTTTGTGCATTTATGTGCTATATATATATGTATTTAATATACACATAAGAGAGAGAGAGAGAGAGATATTCAGGCTAGAGTATACCGACTGCATTGTACACTAAAGCAGTGTTTATGCGTCTACAGAGTTGATATTCATTGACAACAAATTTATGCTATATATAAGTTTTGAGCTCATTTGGATGCTTGCAAGTCACCCTTCTAAGAGAAATAAAAAGAATGTCCACTGCATCATTATTTTCTTTAGATGCATTATCTATGCATAGGGTTATCAGGACTGAAACAAATTGGCCGGTTTAACTGGTCAAACCATGATTCAGTGTCCCTAGTGGTTCTGCTCATCAAACTCGAAAAAATAGTTGAATGGTCAAACACTAATGAACTGTTTAGTTTAATGGATGAAGCAGTCTAGTTTTGACTCATTCAGCCGGTTTGCTGCTGGGACACTTTACAAGTCCCCTATGAGTCCTTTACCTACCGATGTAATAGGGGAAGAGTATTAAAACCTCTAAACCTGCCCCAACTCTTCCTCCCCCCAAGCCCTCTAAGAAGGTATAACACATCCTCCTTCCTCTACTCTTCTTTTTCGTACTACCATTTTTTTCACTCCTTAGCCTCTATGTCACAGTAGTACCTACTGAAGCATATTCCCTTTGTGTTGTTAATCACAACTGCTTGTGCACTATTGTTGTGTTGTTACTTGTCATCGTTTGAGTAGCCTGATAAAATGCAATAATCTTTATTTGATGTGTCTAAAACAAATACAAGGCACTCTCTTTTTATCTTCCAACAGAGTGGGAAACAAAATTAGTGGATATGGGATAAAAGAAAAGATAAAGATAAAGAGACGTCTAAAGCTCAAACTAAATATAAAGAATAAAGTATATATATTAATACTTTTCCCTCAATTTGGAGCATCGATGTCAAAGATGTCCAACTTGTCCATCAGTGTAGTAAAGTGAATCTTGGGAAGTATCTTGGTGAAGATGTCGGTGACGTGATCTTCTTTCTGAAGATAAGGAGTGTAGATGTGACTAAATAGAATAGATTCCTAAACAAAGTGGCAATCCACCTCTATATGCTTGGTTTGCTAATGAAAAGTAGGATTGCTGAGAACACAAATTGAGCATTTGTTGTCATATTACATAAGAATAGGATATGGATCATATATATCAAATTTCTTGAGGAGTCTTTGGACCCACATCAGTTCACAAGAAATATGAGCCATGGCTCTATACTCGGCTTCAACACTAGATCAAGCAACAAGAGTCTTCTTCTTACTGTGCAATGTAACCAAATTTCCTCCAACAAAAATACAGTAGCCAGGGGTAGATTTTCTGACACATCTACTACTAGTATAATCAGAGTCGGAATAATCGGTTTGTAGTGTCCATGTCGTTGGTACACCAATCCTTTCCTTGGAAAATTCTTTAGATATTTAAGGATGTTGCAAATAGTATCCAATAACATTGTCGAGGTTTATCCAAATACCTACTGACAAGTCCAACAACACAATAATGTCATTTCTAGTGACAGTGATATAGATCATCTCACCAACCAATCTTCTGTATTGGTGGTTGTAATGATAAGGAGGCGAAGACTCATCATCCTAATTGGTATTGGGATCCAAAGGGGTGCTAACATGTTTAGTACCAAGCATGTATGTTTCATTGAGGAGATCGAGATATATTTACATTGAATACAAATGTTAGAAGAAGATTGGAAAACTTCAATCCCAAAGAATTATATGAGTTTTCCTAGATCTTCTGTAATAAAATATTGTTCTAGATATCTTTTTGTAGCCTGAATACCTTTTTGTATCATTACCAGATAGAATTATGTCATCTACATATACAATAAGAATCACAAGTCCAGAATTGGTTTTTCTTATGAACATGAAGTGATCAGAATGTGAGCGCCAAAAGTTAAATTTAAGGAGAATTTAGCTCAATTTTTCAAACCATGCATGAGGTTTTGTTTTAGGCCATAAATCAATAGGTTTTTTTTAAAACCATGCATGAGGAGTTTTGTAGCCTGACTCTTTCTTGGATAGGGTTTTGTCCTACCGAATGCATAGATACACACTTTGTATATACTTATAAAAATCAATACAAAAAATAGGGAGCCAAGTTCACCAAAGAAAGGGCATGAAATCCCTCCAAGTCTATTTGCAAAGATTTAAATTGACACTCCATAAATTTATGATAGGGTAAAAATAAAAGAGTCATCAGACTATATACATAAAAACGCATAGGAAATCTAGATAAATGATCAACAAACGTTAGAAAATAACAATGCCATCTGAAGAGGGAAGATGAGTCACTCCCCATACATCTACAAACCCTAACCCCAAAGTAGAGTTCTTACAATGAGAATTTATTGAAAGAGTGAGATGTAAGATTTGCCTAGCGGCATAGTAAAAAAACTCCTTGAATTTTATGAAAATTGATGGTTTTTTGTGATTTTATAGGGTCTCGAGTGTTCAACACGTACGATTAATACGTCGGCCGTCAATTTTTTAAGACTTTTCACAATTTTCCCGCCTTTTCATGATTATACGATTTTTCACAATTCTTCATAACTTTTTTTATTTTTCATGATTTTTCTCCTTTAAGTTGCTTGCTCTTTTTTTACCAAACCATGTACAAAAAACTCTTGATATACATGAGACATCAAACCCCTCACTCTCCTGATAGTCACTGTAATTGTTCAACTATTCTTTAATTCTTTTCCTACTTTTTCACTCAATCAGATTGTATGTCTAGTGACCTCAATAGTTACATGTGTGTGTGTGTGTGTGTATATATATATATATATATATATATATATATATATATATATATATGTGTGTGTGTGTGTGTGTGTGTGTGTGTGTGTGTGTGTGTGTGTGCTCTAGTAGAGTTTTAAAAATGATAACTCCTTGTCCCCTTTCCGCATTTGCGCATGACCTACACTTCAGGTATTCTCATTGCCCTACAGGAACTCACGTCCTTCTCTCATGACTCCAGGCCCTCTTCCTATCGGTCGAGCTACTTCGTCCCTCTCTGTTTGCCTCATTCATCCGGTGCGGAGGGGTGTGTCACGTCTTCCACAACCCCTTTCCCTATCCATGCTTTTCGTTTTCCCGGTATTGTATTATGGAAGCTTTGGCCCTTCGTGTCGCCTCTTTACACTTATCCCCATTCAACTCTCTTCTTGTCTGAATCTCGTCTGCCTTCACCAGCTGGACTCCTGTGGTTGTGGATCTACTTCTCCAGTGATGGGCAAGAGAACTCTGCGAACAACATCTCGTCTTATCTACTTCTTCATCTTCAGGAAAGACTCGCCCGAAGGAGAGTGGCAAGGAAGAGAGAGAAATCCCCCGGGTGTAGAGGAAGAAGAAGCAATTGCACAACAAGCCCTGTGACCGAGATATAGGGATAGGAAAGAGTCCGAGGTTGGGTTGGACAACATACATCGTCGGTCGGTTCCCCCTCTTTGCAGGGTGATCACACCAGTAGCTTTGGAGCACAAATGACCATCTCATTGTTTAGATGGAGGAGGAGGAGGTGTCGCGCGGTAGAATACTACATCAGAGATCAGCCAAAACCCCAGCACGCAATCTCATTGTTTAGATCCCCCGTCGTCCTCGCTTGAACCTGCACGTCTTCTTGAGCGTGCACGCAAGAGACCTCTCTATGTGACGGCAGAGACACGGGGGTTAGGGATCGTTGGTCCGCCCAGTTCCGGGTAGGCGGGCGGGAGGAAGAGGAATGGAAGTGGGAGGGGAGTACCTGGAATGGTATGGCGTACCCCCGCTACTGGACTGGAGTGCTGGTGCCATTTGAGCAGCTCTACTAACAAGCACAATTTTCTCGTTGGGCAAATGCAATCAATGGAGGCTTGGCGGGTCCAGTTGACCACCCGAAGCCGTTTGTTAAACTTTTTAGTTGAGTAGAACTGGGATGGGAACAGGCTGTAGCCTCGGACGTCAACGACAAAAACCGGCCACCGGGTCCCAAACAGCCCTGATTGTGGGTCCGGCATACAAACACCAAGACGTACACGGACTTCTCACCGACGGACAAGACCCGTTAAGCCGTACAGGTTCTTCTCGCCTCTACTCCGTCCGATTGAGATCGTGCGGGCGTACATCGGTCTCTGCGGCCCCAACGGCCCACGTGCCAGCCAGACGCCTTGAGCCGGTTCTCTGCCTTCTCGTTCTCATTTCTGACCTGCGTTTGTTTGGGATACGAAAGCAAATCCCCCCGGGCCGGGTCGGGAAGTAGGAAGTGCGAAATCTCTCCGAACACGGCAATGGCAGAAAAAAGTTCGACAAAAATGTTGGAAAGCTTAGGTGTACACAAGAGAACGCGGGAATGGGTTCCACGCCCGCCGTTGATATCGTTTTCAACCGCAACGATTTGGACCAACGACTCCCACCCACCACCCGGTTCGGTATCAACAGTCCCGTTTCTCTATAAAAATAAATATCAGATTCTCAGCAGATGAAGCAAGCGTGAATTCGGAATTCAGAGATCCCAAAGCAAATTGGACTAATATCAGGGAGTGGGCCTCTTCCTGTTCCTCATATAGCTTTCTTGGCCTGCCTGCTCCTCCCCGCCTCCGAACAAATGGCAACCACGGCCAGGATCACCTCCTGCCTCAACGCGTCGTCGCCGCCAGGCGCCAATTTCGCGCCCGCATCGGCTAACAACAGCCGGCCGGCCGTCGCTCCATGGTAAGCAGTAACAAATATTCCTCTGCCTCTTCTATATAGAACAAAAACCTCTTTTCATATCGCACACGCCGACGAGGCAAATGGTAACTCTCTATCTAACTAACACCATCACCGGAATCCATGACCAGCCCGACATCAACTAAAGAAGTAAGCTGGAGGACACGCTGCGCGACGGCTGCAGCGGCGTGTGTTGTGCTGGGAGCGGCTGGATTCGAAGCCTGCGCACCAGCAATTGCTTCCGACGGCGGTCCACCGGCCGTCGCAGTGTCGGCCGCGCGGTGGAGCGACAGGCGCTCGTGCCCGCCGTGGAACGCGAACGCCCTGGAGAGCATCGTCCCCGAGAACCTCCCGCGACCACAGGCCCGCAGGGTGCCGCGCGGCGTCCACGGGGTCGATCGCGTAGCGCCCACGCTGGGGTCGGCCGCTTTGCTACGATACCACAGCGGCTGCTTCTCGCTCTGATCGATCGATCGCCTCTTGTAAATTCACAGACGCAACTGTGCGAAGAAGATATTTTGTTTCACCTCCGTACGGGGCCCAGACGGTAACAACCCATCCAGTGGGCGGCTCAGCCGTAAATATATATAGAAAATACAATCCATGTCAATTAGTTGATCAATTATACGTGTATATAAAAGTCAGTGCTAGGATTCACATCCCGTATATCATGTACTCTCTCTAGGGTGGTGTTAGTCAACATTAAAGCTTTCCCTCTCTAATAGGGAGTTTAATGAGCACCACTAGTAACTACATTTCATTTATCCTCATTTATGTTCTTTTATGTTCAAGACGGAAAATTGACAATATACATAGATTTACATCCAACAGTGTATTTCAAATACAAGCAAGTAAGTACATATATTTAACATTCAGCAAATCTAGTCATATAATTATATCCACGTACCTGAGTTCAGATATTCCTCACATATCCATGATCATCTAGAATAATTGGTCAACACCTGATTTAAAGAAATTAATCATCATTAATATAGGTACACCATATTATTGGTATTTTAGGTCCAAATTAGGATTTAGTCCAACCTTGGTTCAAAATGATCTAAACTTGTGTTTGATATTTTTCTACTGACTAGGGTGTCATTTTAGAGGTCTGGTCCAATTTTTGTAATTTTCTGTTGACTGGTCTATTTTCTAGAATTAAAATGGGATTGGAAGCATCTAAATAGTCTTTAATAGAAAAAGACCTATTATTTAGATATATTACTCGGATCAGAGTCTAAATATGGATGCATATCATCATAAGGGTTCTAGGACAATTTTATGAGAATTAATCTCAACTGGATATTATTTATTTCATTCAATAAACTGTTAAAAGGAGCATTATAAACTAATTTAAATAGCACCAACAAATATGTCATAAAAGTATGTTCTAGAGGTTTCATAAGAAAGAGCACATTTTTCTGAGTCTGGGGATATTTTTGGGGAATTTATTGGCTAAGAGAGCAATTTATTATGCATTTTCTAAGGTACTGCTATCTTTTGGAATTTGAAGATAATTTACCTGATTGGGAATTTCCAGGGTTGTTCGATCTTGATCCCAAGGCTAGGATGCGTCCAGGGTGAGCCCAGCTGGTCAGGCTATCAAAGTGAGCGACCCTCCCAAAAACTTGATTGAACCGGTCTGGTTCAGGGAGTAAACGTATTGGATCTACAGGTTCACTGGGTTTCTTCTCGCAGAACCGACCCTTCTCCTTCAGTTCTCGCGTTCTCCGTCTCTTGAGTGTGTGAGCGTCATAACACTGGAAGAACTCCGGCCGACAAGCATCCTCTGCCTCCGCCCAAAGGTGGTGCCACAAGGACGGACTCCTGACTTCTCCTCCTCAAAATCTCAAACATGGCTTCTAGACAGGAACGTGGTATCTGCCCCTAGTGCCTCCCCGAGGTCTAGATCTGGCGAGCCCTCGTCCGCTTCTCCCTCAAGTCCTCGCGTGCGAGATAGAGAACATGGCAGCGGGGTGGGCCTCTGGAAAATCATTGATGCAGGCTCATCATCAACTCACAAACATCAACGCAAAAAGGAAGGCTCCTCGTTGATGCCCTACTTCCTCGGCCTGACGCCCCGCTGCGTCCTTCCCTAGGACTCCCCTGGGCGCCGCCGCTAGGGAAAGCTCTGACGGGCTTGTGAACGAGTGCTCAACTCCAGACTAGGGCGATGGCTACCGATCTCCTTCATGGTGGTGGAATCATGCTGACTGAAAGCCTGCAGTCGATCTGTGAGGCCCCCTTCAATCTGGTTGGCGGTCATGGCGCCACCGCAAGGAAGGGAGACTAGGGGCAAAGGATTCTAGACCACCTGGCGATGTTTTGAAAATCCTATGTGCAGCTCCAAGTTTGAGGCGGATCCGAATCATGCTCCCAGTGGTTAGAAGATGCTCTGGAGACCCATCTTTTGAGTTCTGGCAGAGTATCTAGACCAAGATCGTCTTCTCTGGTAGTTGCACTAGTGTTGCTAGCCCACAATGACCATGGCTGTAAATCTTCAGTGACTTCCACCATTGGAGATATTACCTAGCTCTATTTATGTCTCATGGGAGGTGTATCTCTATTCCTTCACCTTCAAGCTTGCACGGAACCGTGGCTAGAGAAGATAGGGAGAGTGGGGGGGTGTCTCAAACTCACTCAATCCATCACCTCCTGCGTCAAGTGAGAGTCTGTTAAACGACCTGTTTTGGCGGATCTAGCCTCCCTCTTAGAGTCACAGGTTGAGGCAGTCAAAGCCCAATGCCACATATGGCCAACAACTCTGAAAGATGTGGGGTTGAAGACGGAGCCTAATACATTAGATCATTCTCGAGTGAATCTACGACATACTTGAGCAGGCTGTGACTGCATGATGGGACATTTATTGAGACCTCCATCCTAAGTTCAACCATATTCCAAAAATCCACATTGTTAACTAAAATCTAAATCATCTTTTTGACTTCTAACTTCCATATCTCATAGTAGGAAAATTTAAATAATATGGAATTCTAAACCTAGGTCCAATACCACTAAATGGAGATTTTGACCATTTTTTAGATCAAAAAAACATTAGTAACATCTCAATTTAATTCCTCAAATAGTCTCATATAACTCTATAAACCTCATTAATCATAAAACATTGTTGAACTTATGCTACACATCAATTATCATCTAAAATCAACATCACAAGCCTGACTTATTTAATTTGATTCTATAATACTTCATAATCCATCAATATCTATTTTATTTTAGGTTTGTCTTCAAGAACTATATTGGGTATGAAAACCCTAAAATCCAGGGTCATCACATTCACCCCACCTTAATTAGAATTTCGTCCTCAAAATTCAATGAATATCATACTCGAGTTGATATCAAAGATTCCAACTTCATATATGTCACCAGTTCTAGGTGCCAGGGATATCAATATGAACCCTAAGTTATTATGTTAGATTTCAAAGTATCTAGGGTGTACTCACCTTACCTTAAATAAGTCGAAACACCATCTCATGTCTTAGTCATAATAGGGCATTCTTTTGAGTTAAGAATTACAAAGCCTATCTCCCTAAGAAATAGATTTTTATCCATACATTAGAAGTTGAGAAGGTATTATTTAAGGATTCATCATTCACCCTACTCACCTATGTAAGGTGCTACAAGTCTTTACATCATTTACTAGTGAAATTTTCACAGTTAAAATCTATTAGGATTTCATCATTAGAGGGGATTTATCTTCATCTTTGATTTCATTACTTGAGAAGGGCTTACTTAACATGCTTAAATATTAGGGGTTTCACCCTATTGTGTGAGAGTGATCATTAACTAGAAGCATAGATCCAGAATATTTGGGGTTAGGGTCTTTATTTTATGGTCATTTCATATATGATGCAAACATATCTTTACTTCAAGCTCGAGTCTCAAATTGATATATTTCATGCATAATATGAAGGGTGAGAGAACATACCAAATTAAATTTATAACGATTTCAAACTTATATCTTTCATGTATGGTAGGGGGGATATAGAATAGGTCAAGCTTATCTAAGTGACTTTTCATGCTTAATCATCGCTATAGCTCAAGTGAGGTTTCTATCATCATATTTTAAGAAAAAGAAGAGGTGGGATCAACCTATGTAAGTATCTTATGCACAAGGCATTTTACTCCAAGAACTAGCATTTCATATATCACCTCACTTGCAGCTAATGATGAGATTCACAAACATATGTCACTCAAGCTAAGACCTAACTCAATCAAAATGATTGTTTTCTCATTATGAGTCACCTACCCATCATTTTTATCTAACTTTCACATATAGGATTGAATCATGCAAAAAGACTCAACTCAACACTCAAGAGTAATCTAGTGTAGGACATTTTTTTTTCTAAAATACATATCTCATATATTGGAGGCTAGGTCCTATGACCTTCTCCCTGTGGGTCTTACTCTCTCTAGAGTTCATCACATATCTCATCCTACCACTAGACATCCTCCTTGTATAAGAGCTTGAGGCTCATGCACACTCATCTCTATCTTAACTTAGCTTATCTTAAGTAGGAAAAGGGAATGTACTTTCATCATCACCACTTAGCTTAGATCCCCAAGAGTGGATTCGACTCATATACAACTCAAATCTTAATAAGGAAACTTATACCATCATAGATCAAAGTTTGATAAGATTCTATATGCTTATTTCCTTCGTCTTTCTTTTGTCTATCTATCTATCACATAATCTTATGAGGCTCTAGACTTCTAATCTAGATCTATTCTCTCTTTTAGATTGATGTCACTCCCTTTCACTTAGATTGTATGAACACTCACTACTCTCCTGTGTGAGGGACACATTTTTATATTTACATATATCTAATAAAATTTTATATAGTTTTTCTCTGAGAAAGAATGCGTCAGAGAAAACTATTGAGGTGCAAGCCGATTGGGAAACAAAACCAAACCAGAAAACTCGAGTGTCCAACACACAGTAGATAGTCTGGTGCCATGTAACCTAGTGAAATGGTGAGAACATGGTGTAGACTAGTGCATCTACCCAATACATATGAGCTATATATGCAAAGGGTTTCAGACACTTGTCTAAACCTAGTTCTCGAACATCTAGGTTCAAACCTAGAGGTTAAGTCAGAACTTATACTTATAGAACAACTTACTAAGTTTCTAGGGTTCAAAGTGAAAGGTGAAATTTAGTTTTATGTTTTATGGTGAGTAATTGTAAGGCGTAGCTATTGTTCATGCTCTGATACCATTTGTAACACCTGGGCCCACTACCCAAGTCTCTAGTAGAGTTTTAGGAATGACGACTGGCCCCAAAAATCACCACTAGCCTTAACTGCGCACTTTGTCCACACTGACGCGCAAGCCAGGATCAACTTCCTGACTGGTCACCCATCCTAGTACTACTCCAAGCTAAGCACGCTTAACTTTGGAGTTCTTTAGTGATGGGCTCCCTGAAAAGGAGGTGCACCTTGGTGATATGGGTAGTCCAATCATTCTTTATAAGATCATTTTATCCGAGGCATCAAATCCTAGGACGTTACAATGTCTCCCACTTAGACTCTTGACGTCCTCATCAAGGTTGAACTATATGGCCTCATAATCTGACCCCATTTCAGTGCAGACCCACAATGGCCCATGGACACCCAGCTCCCGTCCACGGCTACCAGTGCAAGGGCGGCTCCATCTTGTCTCTACAGATAGCCCTTTCCAACTTGCCTGGACCGCACGGCTCAAGACTAGCATGCCACAAGCCCATGTGGGCCCCACCTACTGGAGGGGTTATGGCTCTGATACCATTTGTAACACCTGGGCCCACTGCCCAAGTCTCTAGTAGAGTTTTAGGAATGACGACTGGCCCCACAAATCACCACTAGCCTTAACTGTGCACTTTGTCCACACTGACGCGCAAGCCAGGATCAACTTCCCGACTGGTCACCCATCCTATTACTACTCCAAGCTGAGCACGCTTAACTTTGGAGTTCTTTAGTGATGGGATCCCTGAAAAGGAGGTGCACCTTGGTGATATGGGTAGTCCAATCATTCTTTATAAGATCATTTTATCCGAGGCCTCAAATCCTGGGACGTTACAGAGTCGAACATTAAGTCAGACACATAAATATCGGTTAGAAAAATCATAAACCACATGATGAGTTGGATTCAAAAATTCATCACCTTGCTCGTGTCAATCAATATATTGGCACCAGTCTCATATGTCTTTCATTTTTCTATTCAAGGATCAACAAATTTTGAACATGATGAGGAAGATATGACTGTGACTTGTGCTTGATATGGATATCTATTAAAAAAGAGATGGGACAACACAATGGCGTTGATTACATGAGTTTTCGTCAATGCTGCTTCATTTGTTTATAGAGATCGCTCACTGCATATGGAGCTATAACACATATTATGGGACCAACTAACCATGCAATACAGAGCAAACACAATCAAGAGCAAATGGATGTATGGAACAAGAGTGGAAAAGACTAGTATTGTGTGTGTAAACCTCAATATGGTGAGTAAAAAGAGTAGTAAGGGCCTAGAACCCAGGCGTGGCGATAAGTTGGAAGTTATCTGAAATCCTCATGTAGGCCTAGTTCATGGAAAGCGTATTTTGTGTCTGCAACAGTTCCCAAGCTTTTTAAACCCTAATTTTCCATGATGTCCATATTTGTGTATGAGAAATCGTAGTAGTTATAGGTGACAATTTCCATGTTATTATGCTATATAGATCATAAAGAGAACACACAGGAGAAGGAAACATAGGCTAGCACATCCAGGAAATAATCATCTCCTTTTGGAATAGTGTATGGAATGTGATTCGCGATGTGCATTCCAAAGAGTCATGTGAATATTGTGGAGTTTTGCAATGATTCAGAACGCTCATGACAACAACAAAATATTCATTGAGCTTTGCAACAATTAGGTAGAGTAAATATGGCGGGTCCTAACCGTTGTACTCCATGAATTTAGGAAATAATCCAAGGCTACTCTAGATTCCCAAAATCCATGAGTGGCATTCCAACATGTAATATGAGGTGATTCCTACTAGCATATTCTCAATTAATATGCCATCGGTAGATCCTTGTTTGCATATATCCATTGTCCTCAACAAAGCAAGACATCATGGGCCTGAAAGCTACTATATGTACTTCTACATCCTTGATGTAAGAACACAGTATGATGGGTTTTTTTTCTACAACCTAGAAAAGTATATTTCTAAAATCTAGTAGATTTTATGGGCCTAGGATACCAAGAACTCAACAAGTTGTCAAGTTTAGATCCAACACATCTGAGCTTGTGGCTTAGGATTGGATTGTTGATATATGTGGTACATGATCTTTCTATACACTACTACAAACATGACATATTGCGTCAGATATTTTTTAAGAAAAACCAACAGTAGTATCTATAACATTGCTTATATGTAGATTGACCAACTGCGAAAATACGGACTACACTTTCCTTTTTTTGTCATTCACTTATGAAAGAAACTGACATTATATATCACCTACGAAAATAGAATTTTGGACAAATTTTTTGGGAGCATTTCATTTGCCTCTAAAAAATCTACATCATCAGTTTTTGTCTATAAAATCGACGAGATAAATAGGTGCACACATCATCTATACCACGGGAATGAATTGGTATTTTGTCTGACCACATCCTCAGCCTCCACCACTGCCGAACTGTCACTGTTATGACCCTTTTCGACTCTGTCTTGATTGTTGTGTCACCTCTTCATCCATCACCAGACGTGCCCACCTCAAATGTCCTACTTGTCCACACTTGTGGCAAGTCCTGATTTCGTAGTTTGGCCTAGATGGCTCCATCATTGACATTGATGCCACACCGTGAGCTCCTTCCGGTGGAAAGGTGCGACCTCTGCCCTTGTTTGGAGACCACTGAGATTGAACTTCTGACCTCTATTGTGACTAAGGTGTATAAAACCTAGGATTCTTAAAGCCTCCAGACGAGTATCCTTGATGATGGTATGATCTCTTCTTGGTATTCACCTCTCGCTTCTCCACAACTGACTAGTCTATCCTCTTGACTGACTCCACGAACATAGAAAACTATTCCATGTTCTCTAAAGCTAACACAGGTGTTGTCAACTCGGTACTAAAACCCTTCTCAAACCGTCTAATCCTCCCATAACCTGTCGCAGCCATATGCAGAAAAAATCTTAGAAGCTTCATGAACTTCACCTCATACTCATTGAATGTCATAGATCCCTACTGGATCTTCTCAAACTGTGTGATTTTCTCTTCCAGATAGGTCTCTAGGAAGTATCAGCTCACAAACTCTCACTGAAAATCTTCCCAACTGATCACAACACTAGGCCTTTTTCTCCTCCTAAATGGTCCACCAATGGCCAACACTCCCTTTCAACAGGTACATTACATGCTTCACCTTATCCTCTTCAGGGATATTGAGGATCTTGAAGGCCTTCTCCAGCCTGGTCAACCACATGTCAGTGTCTGATGGGTCCACCATACCGACATACTCTAACGCCCCCACACAACTCAACCTCTCAAAGGTCTTCCCATAACCATGGGGTTCCGCATTGGAGACTACCACTCTAGCTTGGGGTACGGGCATCCTATCCACTAAATGCGTCATTGTGGCCATAAGCTATCCAAACATGGACTGAAAAGTAGGTTTGGCCGCAGTTGTGTGGTTGAACCGATACACTTCAGGCACTCCATCATCTCTTTCCTATCTCCTAGCACCACCTCCTGGAGCAACAACACTTCTCTCTGCATGTTCTTCGTGTTCTCCAGACATATCTTTTCTTCTCTTCTTCTTCTTCTTCTGCATAAGTAGAAGTTACCATTAAATATGTCAAAGGACACTAGAACAAACACAAACCCTAGTCCTATGTCCCTGAAGAGTTAGAGAACCTAGAGCTCTGATACTAACCTTTCAATGTGACAACACACCACCACATGAGTGAGATAACTCAAAACAAAACACATAATTAATTCTAAACATCCAAGATTACCATAAAATGGGGTAAATTGTGACAACCGTCTCGCGAAAACAAGATTAACTAATGCGAAAGCGTTCACTAAACAGCGGATTACTGAAAATCACTAAAAATTAAAACTTTTTACAAAGAGATCCACACATAGGAAATCTTTTTCTTCAAGAGCAAAAGTATAACACATTTATAATCTGGATCAAAGGTACATATTCTGTATCATCTCTTTCCAGAGACTACATCACCAGCTGCCTTATAACCATATATGCAGGCAGCATACAAATCTCGAGGCATCAAGCCAAAACCTCAGACGGATATATCAAAAACACTGACTAAAAACTCCGAGGACCTGAGAGTACAGAGATGACACATAGGACTACTATCTATATGACTAGACAGACAATATCTCCACCTGAGATCTTATTGCTATCCCTGCTGTTGCTGTTGCTGCTGCTGCTGCTCTTTCCCTGTTCTAGGGTTTCTGCTCTACCTTTCATGCATACCTAAAAATGTTTCCCACGGGGGTGAGACAATTGTAAATTGCCCCAGCGAGAGATATAACTCTCCGCCAGAAACATTGTTATAGCAGATTACGGAATTAAACTGAGCAGGGGTTACTTTTACATTATTAGGCAGACTTATACTTCATAGACAGAATAAGAAAATCTCCATTTTCAATAAGAGCATTGCATCTACCCATGGTAGACTCATAGTTCATCCATCTACTTGTAATGAATACAACAAATATGAATAACCATCAATGAACTATAGATATATAACAGAAATGTAACATCAGCCAAGTTCTCTAGCATAACTTATTAACACAAATGCTACAAAGAAACATGATACTTGTTACCCAAGCATCACACATGGCTCACAAGGCCATTAATATCTTTTCACCTCTCACTAGGCAACAACTTATTCACATGGCTCACAAGGCCATTCACATCTTGTCACCTCTCACTAGGCAACAACTTATTCACATGGCTCACAAAGCCATTCACATCTTGTCACCTCTCACTAGGCAAAAACTTATTCACATGGTTCATAAGGCCATTCACATCTTATCACCTCTCACTAGGTAAAAACTTATTCACATGGTTCATAAAATCCGTACACATTGTTAATTTTATTAAGCAACAACAACATCAATGCACAAAAAGCCAATCAACATTTATTATATAAATGTCACAGCCCAAACTTGGCTATATTCATCATCTCATCATACCTGCATGGTTATTAGGCATGATAACAGTCATACAAGATATTCATCACATCATGTGATACAATAGTAACACCATCATTCCTTAACCAGGAATTAGGGTTCACTATCAAACATGGCTTATCATTCCCTTTTCCCCAAATTAGGGTTAGGGTTCCCCATTTCTCATTAATTTAGACCCTCTTGAGTTAACCAACTTTATCTTGTATTAAGGTATTTCCCCTCTTAATACATTCCATCACAGAATACTCACCCTTAACATATAATGCATAGGCCATACATTAGAATTGTCAAGCTATCTCACATGATATGGACTCATCTTAGTTTAAGGCATAACTTTATTATAAAGTTGCCTATAAACAATCGCAATGATACACCCTCAACTAGGGTTTCACAAGGATACACCCTCAACCAGGGTTCACAATGATACACCCTCCACTAGGGTTTCACAAGGTTACACCCTCAACCAGGGTTCACAATGATACACCCTCCACTAGGGTTTCACAAGGATACACCCTCAACCAGGGTTTATAAGGATACACCCTCAACTAGGGTTTCACAAGGATACACCCTCAACAAGGGTTCATAAGGATACACCGTCAACTAGGGTTTACTAATCATGTATTGGATACATGCATTTGTTATGCATTATTGATTAGTACCATTAAGGGTATCTCTCACCTAATCACATTAGGTTTCCAAAAAGGTTTGATCAATCAGACCTTCAATAACATGGGGTATCCAATTGAATTAGGGTTTCCCATGTTGATTCCTTCAATCATTGAATTCATGGAACCAATCATCAATTGGACCTATACTCATACTTCAATTGAGTTTAATAGATCAACCTTAAACTGATTTTACCCTCAATTGACCCTCAATTGATCATCAATTAGGGTTTGATTCAATTGAATTAGGGTTTGGAATCGATGATCCTTCAATACTAATCAATGTAAGACTAGTTGCTTTGAAACCATTGAACCATCAACCAAATTGGGTATGACCTGACCCCAAACGGTCTTGAGGTCGTTTGGATGACCTCCAAACGGTCTTGAGACCGTTTTCCCATCATATCACTCAAATCCAAGCCATCCAATTAAGGTTTGGATCATTGAATTGATCACCAAAACAACAATTGATTACACTTCAACTTAGTGACATTGGATCTTCAATTGCTTAACCATACTCAACCCTAGACCTCCAAACGGTCTTGGGTGACCCCCAAACGGTCTTGAGACCGTTTGGATGATCACCAAACGGTCTTGAGACCGTTTGGCCCATCCATCCTTTGGATTCTAGTGAAAAATCATCAAGGATTGGTCTATCGAGTTGATCAACAATTCAGCATTTAACTGCAATATGATTGGTACCTTTGGACCTTCAATTGATCAACTATACTTGACCCCAGACCTCCAAACGGTCTTGGGGTGACCTCCAAATGGTCTTGAGACCGTTTGGGTGATCCCCAAACGGTCTTGAAACCGTTTGGGCTAATCAACCCAAAATCTCCAATTAACTCATTGGAATTTCAGCACGGTTATCAATTAGGGTTTTCCCAATTGAATAGCCTTCAACTCACGATTCCTTGGGAGTTAATCCCTCAATTTTTGTGATTCATTAGACCACATCATTAGGAACAGTAATACCAAACGGTCAACCCTTGGTCAACGCACTCAAACGGTCTTGAGACCGTTTTCCCAAAAAGCTCAATTAAATCAGATTGATAATCAGCACTTAATCCAATTAGGTTTCCCTAATTGATTAGCCTTCAACTCACGATTCCTTGGGAGTTAATCCCTCAAATTTGGAGGGTCATCAACCAACATAATTATAAACAGGAATCCCAAACGGTCAACGCTTGGTCAACCATATCAAACGGTTTTGAAACCGTTTTCCCAAACAGGTCAATTTGATAAGGTTGAAAATCAGAACTTAATTCAATTCGATTTGCCTAATTGATTTGCCTTCAACCTATGATTCCTTTGGAGTTAACCCCTAAAATTTGGTGGGTTAACAGCCTACATAAGTAGGAACAAATTCCCCAAACGTTCAACGCTTGGTCAACCATCTCAAATGGTTTTGAAACCGTTTTCTCCCAAACGGTTTCAAACCGTTTGCCCTTAAACGGTTTGCTGAAACCGCATAGCCAATCAAATTAAAACAATTTGGAGTAGCTATCAAAACCGTTTGGCTTGGTAATTTTCTTTGGATAAGCATCTATGATGATGTCATCATACCCTTCCTTCGAACAACCAAGAACAGCAACCGTTCTTGATGGAAATTGCAGCAAAGAAACAAGAGTGTAGCAATTTGAAGAAATCAATTAACAAAGCATAGAGAATTGATGCAATAGTAATGTTTAAGGGTTTAAGTTATAAAACCCACCTCCAATTGAGCTCCAAAGCTCCAAGATCCCGCCATTAATGGTGGATGAAGCTCTTGCAACTCCCCCTAGGCTCGTCCTCAAGCTTTTGATTGTAAAAGTTGGCTAGGGTTGAAGAGGAGATCGAAATAAGAAGGAATCCATAATTTATTTTCGATTTCCACCATGAAATCAAGGTGAAATGGATCAAGAACCTTACCTACAGGTTGGGGTTCGTCCTCCTGGTCCTCCATAGCTTCCTTGGTCGGTTTCCAAGATAAGAGAAGAAGTGGGGTCGAAATAGCCTTTCATTTGATTTGGAAAAGGCACTTTTATAAGGAAATTGATGAGAGAGAAAATGCATTATTAAAATGCATTTAATTCCAAAAACTTGGCCGCCTCTTCCCCCTCAACTCCATAGATACTAGGAACCTTCCTTTGCCTTTAATTCTAATTCATTATCCTCAATTTAAAGAAAAACAAATTAAGCACCTTAATCATATTATATTAATATCCATAATTTGAGTGGATATTAGTTTTCTTTATAATAAGGTGAGTGGAATTTCACCTACTTAGGATATTTTCGTTCCTTATCTTGGCAAAATAACGTCCATCATTATTCAAAATCAACCAATAACATTTTGGTTGAAGGCCCTTTAATTAATACATTCATTGTTTTCCCTAAATTGAATTAGGGTTTCACTTATGATTAAATCTTGATTATTTTAATATCAAGATTCTCTCTCCTCCAACTTAATTCAAATGAGATGCCCCTCTCATTTTCTTTGCTCTACATGATGCCAAGAAACATTAAGGACCTTATTGAAGTGGTAATTTGCATATTGAACCCTAGATTTTGGGTAAATTGCACTTTTCACCAAAACTAGGTTTTAATGCACAACATTGCTTTACAAGCTTAATCTTGGTGCCCAAGCTTGTGAAAACCATACCTCTATATCATAATCATTATTATGGTGTCTCAACATCATAGGAACATCTTATCATGCAACATTTGCAAGTTGACCCCTCAACTTGGGTAATTTGCACTTTAGTCCAAAATAAGCAATCATTGCTTCAACATTGTTCAAACAGGACCAAAATTGAAACATAAGTTTCTTATGAGGCCTAATTACTTTTCCCAAGATAATATTAAGAATCTAATCAACCTTATTAGACAAAAAATCTAGGGTTAATTCATAACCCAGGTCAGGGATGTTACATAAATTAAAACTGATTCCATATAATCACAAAAGCATGAACTTATTACATCTGAGTCTAAAAATAGCATCATTTTTATTACATATCATGTCACAAGATGATACATACCATTGTTCACTTGGCTAACTTGCCACAATATGTTACATCTGAAAACATGTTCACTTATACAAGTCATATTTGTACAACCATGGCCTACTGCTAAAAACTCATATCGATATACAACATCTACAAAACACCCCCAAGGACCTGAGAGTATAGGGACGACACATAGGATACTACTACAAAACACTAGTAGCATATCCAAACTTTAACAACTATTGCTCCTCTTGTTGCTCAACCTCAACTGCACGATATCTACCTTGTGTGCACGTCCACTTAAAAGATGTGGAAATCCACAGAGTGAGGCCAATGTCCCAGCAAGAGATATAACTCTCCTCCAACAACTATTATTAACACAGATACGCTAAAGTAGGAAGATAACATTATTATCAGGTCAAGTAGATTCAACTAACTGATATGAGTACAAAAATTAACACTATTTAAGAAATATGGGCATCTACAACTAGGAAGTAGAACATATTATACTTTTAACAAGGATTATGAAGAACATGTATAACAATTGATTTCTCTTAACGCGTTATAAATCAACTAATAAGTACAAGTGATAAGGCAAAGGGTCATCCAATGTGAATCAATGTTTAACCCTGAGCAAATATACTACATAGCTGTATTGCGTCTTTTATTATTCCCTGAGGAGATGAGGTATACCACTCATGCTACAACTAACCACTATTAAGTCAAAACTAGTTCCATATAAGATCTAGGAGGAGCCAGACTCCTATTATCTCCCACACCCTCGGTCAGTCCAAGTCCGCCGTAGTGACATATAAAGTCTAACTGCAAAATAGCCTAGTCTGCCTTGGTATACATGCACAACACTAGTAAAAAAAATGAGTCACAATCGTAGCTGCATTCCTACCAAGGTATGACCGCAGCTATCCTCAAACTATATTGTGGCGTCCAACTCATAAGAATGATATTAACTAATGCAGAAGCGTATTTTTAGCAACGGATTACTGAAAATCACTAAAAATTAAAACCATTTACACATAGATATATTTGCAGGGAACTCTTTAAACAAGAACCATAGTATTATAATTACATACTGGTCCACATCGTACATTCCATGTACCATCTCTTCTCGAGACACATATATACATCACTTTGCCTTGATAAAAGCACAAGTAACAAAATCCTCAAGGCTTAAAGCCAAAATCTCAGATTGATTATAAAAACACTATCTACTGACTCCTAGGACTTGAGAGTACAGAGATGACACATAGGACTCTATTGACATAGCTTGACAACCAATATTTCCACCTGTAGGATTACTACTGTCCATGTGGTTGCTGCTGCTCTTCCCCTGCTACAAAATTTCTACCTCTTTGTCGGCATCTACCTAAAAACGTTGGATCCCACGGGGGTGAGACAATTATACAATTGCCCCAACGAGAGATATAACTCTCCGCCGAAAACATTATTATTGTAGTTTAGTAGAAATAAACTGAGCAGTGGGATAATATATTTTAATGGCAGATAAACCAATATCTATGCAGATTAGGGCAATAATCTCATCCAAGTATTTCAACTATAACTTGACAAGGCAACATGTCTCTTATTCAATAATGAATTAAAGAACATAAGTAACATTTATGTATTAAGGACATGCTAAGCAATATGACATAAACCAATGGTTCTCGTATTTCAATCTTATGCAAATACGCTACACGACTGATTACATTTTTCAAAGATATTTAAGCTCTGAGGAGATGAGGTATACCGCTCATACTCCAACCGACCATTGCGAAATCGAAATCGGTACCATACAAAGTCAGTGGAAGAGTCGGCTTCCATGAATTCCCACATCTCGGTCAGTGCGAGATCACATGCATGACATCTTGTGTCTCTACTACATAGCTTTCCAGGGTATAGTGGCATCTTCGCTATAGAGCTACAACGGTGGCTGCACTCTCTTCGCAATCGAGAGATTTCGTGTTTACTTCCATCGATCTGGCATTAACATCATCAGGAGATTTGTGATACATCCATCCCGAAACATACAATGAAGGATTGAGAGGTTTAATGTTTACCTTCCATCAATTCCCCCATTAGGACGTAAGGATATTTTCACCCATCGACCCCCGCATATTAAAAATATGCGAACTCTAGGAGATCCCATAGGAAAACCTATTTGACCATCACCAACTACTGACGATGATGGATCTATGGTCAGAGCACTACATGAATATCTTTCACTTGATTAATTAAATACATTATCATATTATTTTAGCATCAGTCTTCAAACATAACTTATTAGGACAAATGCTATAAAGAAACATGTACTATTTTCATCAGTTATTTCTCAGTCTTTAAAAGACATTGGGATCTCAATCCCTCATTTCAAACTCAATGCCATAAACATATGGTTCTGGGTATTCAAACCCTTAGCTCCTCACTGAGCACTGTTACCACTTTTTTAGGTAACCATCACCTTCAGGTCAACTGACCAAGGTACACATGACACTTGCTACACAAGCATCTCATTTGGCACTTGAGGCCCATTAACTCTCTTGTTACCTCTTACTAAGCAGCAAGGCATATCATGGCACACAAGGCCCAATAAATAATTTCAATAAATAAAGCATCATTGCTCATACCTGGCTATGTTCATCATCTCAGGATACCTGCATGGTTAGCACATATGATAACAGATATATCAATCATGTTTTAGTTCCATGCTATTCCAGTGTAACACCACTATTTCCTTACCAGGGTTAGGGTTTCCCATTTCATTTAAATTAGGGTTACTCATCCCCTTAGTTCAATTAGGACCAATGATTCATCTTTTCATTGTCCAAGATTAGAGTTTCACACTATATGGTATAATCCAGAATTAGGGTTTACTATTCACATCACATCACCCTAAATTAGGGTTTATATTCAATAACCCTCAGTTAAGGTTTACTATTCATCCCAATTAGGGTTTTACATTAAAATACCATGAATTAGGGTTACTCATGTCATTACTCTGAATTCATATCACATTATCCTCCTAGATTAGGGTTTCACTCAGAATTGCCCTAAATTAGGGTTTGAGTTCATCAATTAACTCAATTAGGGTTTTATGATCTCTTCCTCAAGGATCATACCCTAATTGTATACCTCACTCATTTTGAATGTGCTAGACTTGATTTCTACATGATTATTTTTCATGTATGAATCTCTCTCTCATCCTCCTCTGGGATGTCCAGAAGATTTGATCAATTGAACCTTCAATTACATGAGGTATCCAATTGGATTGACCAATTAAATCTTCAATTACATTAGATATCCAAATGGATTAACCATGTTGAACCTCAAATGGTTTTGGTTACTTAGACCCTAAACGGTCTTGGTCTTTCAAAATTCAAACAGTTTGAAACCGTTTGGACACATTGCCCTTGAAACCGTTTAAGCAAGAATGTATTGAAACCGAATGGGCTTGGGTCTCCAAACGGTTTGGGACCGTTTGGACCCAAACGGTCTTGAGACCGTTTGGACTCAAACGGTCTTAAGACCGTTTGGTCCAAACCCTCTCAAAACTGAATGGACCAAAAAGGTCTCTCAACACATAACCGATTCAAGGTTTTCATCAAAGAACTGCCTATCAATTGATTCCTTGATTCATTCATCAATTGAACTATTGAATCTTCCTGTGATTGGATCATCAATTAGGGTTTTGAACCCAAGAACCCATTAATTAGGGTTTTGAATTTGAGGAACCTTCAAGGATTAACATTGTGGAACTAATCTAATTAAAATCAATGAATCATCATCAAGTTATGATATGACCTGACCTCAAACGGTCTTGAGGTCATTTGGATGACCTGCAAACGGTCTTGAGGTCGATTAGATGACCTCTAAACGGTCTTGAGACCGTTTGCCTCATCTTTCATTAAAATTTGTGAAATCCAATTAGGGTTTGCATCATTGGATTGATCATCAAATTAACTATTGATTGCAATTCAAATTGATATCTCTAACTCTTCAATTACTCAATCATACTCAACCCTGGACCTCCAAACAGTCTTGGTTGACCTCCAAACGGTCTTGAGACCATTTGGGATGACCTCGAAACGGTCTTGAGACCCTTTTGGCAAATCAACCAAAACTTTAAGTCAAACAATTGCAATTTCAACACTTAACCGATTAGGGTTTCTAATTGGAGGATTGTCCATATATTGAATTAATAAATTGGATCATTATCGAACATGTTCTAGGGACCTGACCTCAAACGGTCAACCCATCCAAATGGTCAACTCCTCTAAACGGTTTGGGATCCAAACCTCCAAACGGTTTGCAAACCGTTTGGTCTCCAAACGGTTTGGTGAAACCGTTTGGACCAAACTCTTGAAACCGTTTGCAATGCAAACTTGTTGGAATGTGTGCCTAAGATGATGTTATCATCATCAAGCTTTAGTCCATCGAAAACTACTGCAATTATTATGGCAATTGCATCAATTATTCAAAGGAATTGCAAGAAGAGAAATTGAGCATAATTGATTGAAAAATTGAATTCAATAACAATGAATAGGGGTTCAAGTTATATAAACCGCCTCCAATTGAGCTTCAAATCTTGGAGCTTCACGTCAAAAATAGTGTAAGGAGCTTTTTCACACCACAAGGTTTGTTCCTCAAGCTTTTGAGTGAAAAGGAATGGTTAGAATTGAAGATGGGATCGAGATAAGAAGAAATCATGCATTGATTTGTGGTTTCCACCATGAAATCAAGATGAACTAAGCTCAAGAAGCTTACCAATAGGTTGTGGGTCGTCCTCCGCTGCTCCTAGCTTCCTTTATCATTTTTTCAAGCAAAGAGAAGAAGTGGATTCGAAAAAAGTCCTTAGTTTGAGTTGTAAAGGGTGCTTTTATAAGAAAATCAATGAGAGAGAAAATGCCTCATCTTAATCCTTTAAATTCCGAAATTGTTTCCACCTCCTCCCCCTTGGTTCCTTGCATGCAAAGGTACCTTTATATCCACCGAACTCCCTTCCATTATCCATGAATTAAGGGAAAAGAAATTAAGCACCTTAACCTTTATAATATTAATATCCATAAGTGAGTGGATAATTCTTTTTAGTTTCTTAATGTGAGTGGGTTCTCCACTCACGTTGATCTTTCCTTTGACTTTTCAAGGCAAAAGGACTTCCATTTATGTGGATTTTAACCAACAAAAATTTGGTTAAAGAGCAATCTATTTAATATAATTATTTTTGCAATATTTCAATTATGCTTAAATCTTGATTATTTTAATATCAAGATTCTCTCTCCTTCAAAGTAGCTCAAATGAGATGCCCCTCTCATTTTCTTGCCTATTAAAGATGTCAAGAATATTAAGGACCTTATGGAAATGGTAAATTACATATTGAACCCTGGGTTATGGGTAAATTGCACATTACACCAAAACTAGGTTTTAATGCACAAACATTGCTTTATCAGCTCTTTCTTGGTACTCAGGCTTTCACTAGCCATTCCTCTGCATCATCTTCATTCCCATGATGCTTCAACACATGAGGAACATATTATCAACCACAATTTGCAATTTATCCCCTTAACTTGGGTAATTTTCACTTTAGTCCAAATAAGTAAAACGTTACTTTCAACATTATTCAAACTGGACTAAAATTGAAATATAAGTTCCTCTTGAGCCTTAATTACCTTTCAAAAGATAACATAAAGCATATAATCATATTTATTAATCAAAACACCTAGGGTTAAAGCGTAACCCATGTCAGGGATGTTACATATATCATATATATACTGAATCACATCATTGAGATACAAACTCGACTGTTCTCCTGCTAGGGTATGACCGCAACCAATCCTGTGAAATGTATATACTCAACAGTATACGACTCTGAGCTTCCACTAAGGGAGACCCCATTTCACCATACATCAAGCATTGACACTGAAGATGGATCTCTGACACAAGGAAATTACATGATTAGGGTTTAACTTGATTAGTTAAGCCAATTGAATATCTTTTAGCATCAATCAAGTTACAACATACAAACCCTAAACAAACTCTACAAGAATAAGGGTATATTACAACTTCAGAAGATATAAAATGTATGAGGTATGAACTTATCACATCATCTCTTGATATCACTTCCATACAAGGCCATCAACATTACCACATTGCTAGGGGATAGCAACCCATCATCTCATCACTAGATGATATCACCTCACATTAGGCATTGAGCCTCTGCCAAGTCATAAGACCCAAATCACATAGTTCCTACACATCATCATGCCTCATAAAGGCTCATAATCATCACTATGTGTCATATCAAACACACCATAGAATTAACTAACTTGACATCCACTCCACCTACAAGGTTAGGATTACACAAGTAGGATAGAGAAAACTTAATCACAAGCTATTCATTCAAGCAAGCTTAGAAAGTACATCATACACTTGAGAATTAGGGTTAGGGTTTCTTATATAGCCGATTAGGGTTTCCAATTCAATACTAGCCATTAAACCCTACATACATCATCATGTAAACAACAACATGTATTGACTACTCGGGTAAAATCATGTCGTAGTCAACACCCATGCATATGTAGCATCACTCATGGATGACACCTTATAGAAACCCCACTAGGTTAGCATTTTGTTGCGACTACAACACATAGGTAGCGACCACCCAAAACACAAGGTGTATCAACCACCACTCATACATGTATCGACCATCCACTAGATCAACACTTTGTTGTGACCAAGCAAAGCAAAACACATGTTGTGACCGCAAGAGCACCATGTCTAGAGACCTTTACAGCAACCAAACCAAAATCAAGCATGTGTTGCGCCCAAACCATAGGAGTTAGGGTTTGTTGCGCCCGCAACAACCCATCAACTATGTAGTGACCTCAAGCACCCAAGGTGATGTGTAGCGACCCAAAGGTCAAGCCACACCAAACAACACATGAGCACTCCAAAATAGAGTAAAAATACAATCAAGTCAGATGATAAACATCAAGAAAACTTAAACATCGTCAAGGGGGAGAGCTCCTGTAAAGATGGTCATCACAACCCTAAAACCAACGTCACCAAGGTAACCATAGAAGACCATAATGATAGAGGGAAAACCATGCACTCAACTTATGTAAACCAAAGATCAGAAGCACCAAAATCATAAGATGGCTGGACATAACATGGTACAAAACCAAAGATCATTTTTGATGTAGAAACAACAACTCCACTATCACTTAGAAATCGGGTGCACAAAATTTAGGGTTTAGGAGAAAGAGTAACTCATATAAGAATACTTCCAAATTTTAAACCCTATATCATGATAAAATCATATAACATCTTGGTATCATGCTTTAGATATAGAACAATAGCATGCAAGCAATTTAATGGTGCAAAAATAACAGAGGGGAAAGTTATATAACCCAACTTAGGATGAAGATCAAGCTCCAAAGCCACAAGCTCTAAAGAGAGAGAAAAAGCTCCAACTAGAATCAACTCCATGACCACAAGGTCACATCAATAAGAAGAAAACACACCAAGATCAAAGGAAATCTCAAGGTGAATAAAGCTCAAACCCTAGGCCAAACAAAGAAGAAGAAAGAAGAAAGGAGAAAGCTTCATCTCACTTAGGTACTACCATGGCCAACCCATAGTCTCCAACCTTTGTGAAGATAAGATCCTCAAGATAGCCACCATGGTGATCCATAGTCTCAAATGAAGAAGGTACGGTTCCAAAGTAAAAATGAGATCAAAAGTGTAGAACCACTTACCAAGAAGGAAGATCACCAAGGATCACCATAAAGAAGATGACCAAGCTCAAGATCTCCACATGCAAGGATGATTGGCCACCAAAGATCCAAAATCACCACCTTCTCTATCTCTACCAAGGTCTAGGTTGATCTCAAGGAAGAAGAGAGGAATAAGATCTAAAAGAGATACTTGCATGTGAAAGAGAGAGCTTACATACTCAAGGGGGTAGGAGGGAGGTAAAGATATGAGGTGTTAAGGTTTGAGAGCACCAAAAAGGAAACTTGTCCCACAAAGGATCGTCCATGCAACCACTCTAGACTTGCATGCAACAAAGGGTGATAAGAACAAGGTAGTGTAGTGACCACCGAGGTCCACTACACTACAAGGTCACAACAAAACCAAGGGAACACTATGTAGAGACTACTACACTAGGTCACCAAACCAAACGGTCGCAACACTCCATCAAAGCCAAACCCTAGCAACCAAAACACTTTCCCAAGGAATTAAGGTCACACCAAATATCACAAAAGGAAGTGTTGTAGTCACAACACTTCAAAAACCATCAAACAAAATTGATACACTATCAAACTCAAGCATCCATGCAAACCCTAACATCACCTCATGATGACACCTCATCAACCAAGGTCCAAAAAGGAACCCCAGAGAATCATTCTCTAACTCATGATGCTAAGGCACAACCTACTTGTAAAAAACTTCAAGATAAACCCTCAACATGGGTAAATTGCAACTTGCTCTAAAATAAGCTTAACGAGCTTAAACATCAACCATGCAGGACCAAACTGAAAACATAAATGTGTCGCCTGTTATCAAGGCATCTCAAGAGATTAGATTAAGGTTTAAGCACCTTATCTAGCAAAGTAAACACAAATAAGCTCTAAGCTAGGTTAGGGGCCTTACACCGTCATATGTGAAAACTTGTTTAATTTTTTCCTACATATAAATTGAGTATTGGTTATATATATATATATATATATATATATATATATATATATATATATATATATATATATATATATATATTAGTAATTAGTGATATGTGGCTCGTGACTTTAGAATAGAAAATATGCGATTTTTGATGCCATCATTGATTAGCAATATACTTAGAGATCCAAGTGGCGTCAAAGAATATGTGACTATTGCGATGCAATTTTTTGTGCTTCCAAGAATGTGATCTTAGCTCCTTTCAACATTAGGTAAGTTTTTGGCTTGTTATTTATATGTCTAACCTATGAATACAATTTTGTTGTGAGGTTTAATGTTTGTTTTCTCTGCCTTCTGTTCACTCAGAAAAATGCAATAGCAATTATTAGTGATTGTTCTCGAGACTTGGAGTGTGTATTTCTTTGATCCTTTGGGTGAAAATCTGTCACCAAACGAGGGACACCCAATGAAATTGGTGATTCATGCATAAGTATAGTTTTTCAGTGCCCAACATATTTGTTAATGTTTGCATCGTATGACAGTTTGATAATGCAACATATATGTTAATTTAACTAATAGGGGTGTGAAAGCATTCTATGTTTGTGAAAGGAAGTTATATAAGAAAAATAAATTAATAACTTGGACGAGTGTTGATGTTTAGTCTTCTCATTCAAATCACATAATATATGACCACCTCTTCTTAATTACATTCATTGATGTAATTGTAAATATACATGCCCTTATACAAGACAATCATTGGGCATGTGCGTGTTACATGTTGTTGTTAATGCAGGTGATTTTCAATCACACGGAACAAATCAAATGTATAAAGAATGTAAGTTATTAGTCTTAGATCATATATTAATAAAGTAGTCTCATTTGATAATGCAATCAATCAAATTTAATTAGAAGACTCATTCTCTTTACATTTTTAAAAAAGATTGAACCCTATACATTAGAGCAGCTGAACGACCTATGTGAATAGTGGGCAAACTGTTTCATCAGAAATGTGAACTTGAATGAAAAATTTGATAGTTGATTAATATTTTTTGATAGTTCAAACTTTGAGGTTAGATTTTTATATGTATCTGCGAGTGTGAATTGCATGTTGATATGTAGTATTATACATTGTGACTTAAAATCTGAGATGGCAACTGATGTTAATTATGTATTTTGTGAGTGATGATTGAATGTTAAGTGCACATGTGTGTGTGAATTTGAATGTGAAGATATGAGGAAGAGAATGATGTTTATTTGTGAATATATGTATGAAATTTAAGTATGGTCGAGAAATGAAATAATTGAGCTGTGAGTTCATGGATTCGTGTGCAATTTGAATGGAAAAAATGATAGAATGTGGCATGTTACTTTATATAATTTATCTTTTTCTAGTGTTTCAACCTGTTGTTAAGCCACGATGCTTGCAGAGAGCCTGCTATTATTCAGAATTTTCAATTTTGAAGAACAAGGCTCCAAACCGTCTAGCAGGTTGGACAGAAGGTCTGCATGCCTACTATATAAAAAGCATACACATTTATCATTAATTATTTGAAAATATCCGACTACATACAATTTCACCATAAGTTATGTAACATCCCATGATTTGAGACCTCGAATATGATGATCTTAAAAGGAATGATTGGACTACCCATATCACCAAGGTGCACCTCCTTTTCGTGGAGCCCATCACTAAAGAACTCTATAGTTAAGCGTGCTCGGCTTGGAGTAGTACTAGGATGGGTGACCAGTCGGGAAGTTGATCCTGGCTTGCGTGTTAATGTGGACAAAGTGTGTAGTTAAGGCTAGTGGTGGTTTGTGGGCCAGTCCTCATTCCTGAAACTCTACTAGAGTCGTGGGCAGTGGGCCCGAGCTTTACAAGTTATATACAAACCGTCGACAATGTATTCCTAAAAATTTCACCATTGAATCGTTGATAAAACCGACATTAGGAAATTTGTCATTGGTGGCTTGTCATTACCATTCTGGCTAGGCAGTAGTAATGGCATTGGTTACTTTTCTTGCAACCGATGAGCAAAGGTCAAAGCAGACCACAAATACATCGCCCAGTGCACTTTACATCTTTAGTTTTTCCCTAACAAAGAACTGAAAATAAAAAAATATTATCGTCAGTTTCCCTAACCGATGAAGAATGGTTGAATTTTAGCATTGTCTACTTGGTCGTCGATTTAAAATCGACACAGAATACCTAAAATAATCTATGCCATATCCCCATTTTGTAGTAGTCAAACTTTAGGATGATGATTATTATTGGAACTTCCTTTGTAGTAAGGTATATCATTATACCCTAAATCTAAGTTTATAGGAACATTCTAATATTTTGGGTTCACTCTTTGTGTGATCCTCTAAGATAGAATCCATCATAAACACAAGCTACGCTGAGTTATGCAACTTAGTAAGTTTTACCATAGGAACTCATTTTAGAAGAATAAAGTATCTAACGGTAACATGAAGATCTTTATCTTATCAAAATATAGATTTTTTTGAATTTATGATTGTGTTGGGATTGCTTGTTTGGAGGTGTAGTACCTATCATGCTTTAAATAGGTGTCTAAGCTAAAGTACACAAAGAACGTGATTTTTGATCAAAATGAGGTCTTTCTTTTGAGTACTTTCATACCTCAAATATTAAGTTATACACATATATTCATATTCGTGGAAGGATGATCAATACATTTGAAAAATAAACTAATAATCATGTGCTTTTCTATAGACTAAATGTTACACACAACCATGCTAAATGTAACCATTAAAAATTAAATTGGGGATAAATCACTAATTAATCATATTACCTAAAAGGTATATAATCAAAATCGAATAAAATTTTCAAATAATTCAAAAGTAACATTTACACAAAGGTCTAACTTCACATACATTCATATCAGATATCTTTACATGAGTTTAGTGGCCTCAACCACAACCTGTACACAAAGGTGTTGTCCAAATAATTACAACATTTACATTATACATGACATAGGACCAAAATATCGAGTCGATATATATGATATATAAATCCACCTACCCAGACCTAAGAGTATGAGGATAAAATTTAGTACTCTATACAACCACACCAAACTATCGAGCTCTACTGATCTTCAAACCAAGCCTCCTCGCCACCATAGTTCTAACCACGTTATTGGTCACCTAAAAAGGTGTTGAAACCCATGAGGCGAGACCAATGTCTTAGTGATTATATATAACAATTAACAACATTTATTGCTTACAATCAATTTATATGATTAAAGTTGTTAAGAAAGATGGTATAATAAATGGGGAAGACTGAGTAGTTTATAAACAATGATCAAGCATGACTAAAGTTGCATGTATATGTGACTATACATGAAAATGTATGAACCATACATAATGCTATCAAGAAAAACAAAACAATGATTATCATCCAATGTGATTCACCTAAGAGTCCTAATAAGTATACTACACAATTGTATTACATATTTTATTAGTCTTTAGGTTGTTTGAGGCATACCACTCAAACTACTAGTTGGCCATTATAAAGTCACAATCGGTCTCGTATAAGATCTAGGATGACCGGAATCATAAAGATCTCTTCTCCTTAATCAGTATGAGTGACAATTGTAGTGTCTCATTGATGCAAACTACTAAAAATAGCATGGTCTATCCTAGGTACACATGCGACAACACCAGAAATTAGGACATAAACCTTAAAATCCAAGTTATGACTATAATCACTCTCTATCATATCAAATTTGAGAGACGACTTCAACCACTTGGAATCATGATGACAAGGATATACCCTCCTTGCACCCACATATAATTAATAGTACTCTGAGCTCTTTTTGGGCTACTCATTTAACTTTCCAACAATTTCTGACACTGAGATAATTTTACGGTCTCATGGCACTATATGATTAAGGTTACACTCACTAATTCATCAAGTTAAGTATTTTTAACTTCATCAATAAAGTTACATAAAAGTGCCTAAATGATTCTTATAAATAAATAATGAATAACAACTTTAGAACATATAAGATAGTTCCATACTACTCCATCACAACATATGTATCCATCCTTAGTCGTAAAGAGGTCCAAGCCTCAAATTAGGGCACACAAAAACCTAAAATTTCACTAACGCCAAAATACTAATAACTCCTTGCATGAATCACATTATCATATGAAATTTTACATATAGCTACAGAGTCATAAATAAGGTACCACCCAAAATTTTAGATGAAAACACCAATGAATGTGAAATTATGCTATTTCTAAGAATTAAGCAATCATATGCCCAAAATATCATGGATGAGCTACCTTCATTAATAAGTTTCATACAACTATCATTATACCATCAACAGTAATTAAAGACCCTAATTTTTTGTATAATAAACATCATTCAGAAAGGAATAATATATGGGTCAATTTCTTTTTATTGGATACCAAAACACCATAAGAACAACATATTAGGAGTCATTACATTTGTACTTCAAAATTGGAGTCTCTACACGTTCAAAGAAAATTCCTTGTATAATAAAAAAAGTTTTAAAAGACTAATATATACTTTGAAATATGTATTTTCATCATACTCATGTAAAATAGTGCATAAAAGACTATTTTTTAGATTATTACTTACTTCCTAAAAGAAGATTAGGTCATGCATGTATTAAATAGGCAAGACATACACTAAGAAGTTATATTGCTCACCTTATGTGTGATGAAAATTGAGTCCAAGAGAAAGAACCACGAAACTAGTGGCGAAGATCTAGTCTTTGTTCTTTTAAAACTCCAAGAAAGCTCCTAATTTCCAAATTCTAGGTGTATCTATAGAAAAGAGAGAAGAAAAGAGAGTTTCCTTATTCATACGTACATGTTTCTAACTTATAGTATCATGGATCTCAACCATGGTAGAAGAGATGAGGATGAAACAACAAGAAAATGGTTTAGGGTGAAATATCTTACATATAGGGAGCAAGGAGCAAGATCAAAAGCCTTTGAATCATCCAAGGAAAGCTAGACTTGAACATGCACGCACAAACAACAGTTTTGTCAACCTTCAAAGGAAACTCATCAGTCTTTGGAACGCACCAATAAAATTACCAAAACATCAATAGAAGAGAAGGGAGAGGGTATTTATAGATAGGGTGTGGGTTAGAGGGTCTAAAGCCAAGTCTTCATGAGGGGGTAGAAAAACCATTGGGCAACATGTCTAGAAACTCTGTCAGAGTACGGCCAGTTGTCAAATATAATATGTCTGGGGAGAATATTGGTCGTCAGCTGCTGTTTTATGTTCCCCTTGGGTGAAGCAATTCTTTATTTAGGCTCCAAAATTTTCATCGGTCTGATGGCAAACTGTTGGGTCGTTGGTCTACCTAAGTAGATCAACCATCGGTGGCCTTGTAAATAGAAATTTCATCGGTCATTATCATCTCAGTGACTCCTTTGAGAGTTTGTAAAAAATGCATCGACCCTTACCCAAAGCACTCCCGTCAGGCTGACAAGGAAAGCCCATTGGGGTTTGCCTCCAGATATTATCGATCAATCTTGAACTCACATTATTTACTACTTGCTCATCAATTTACGGTTCTATGCTGATATCGTTGGAAGAAGATCTCTCGTTGGGGATCTCAATTGATAATAGCTCATTGACCTAAAGGGGATAAAGCAAGACCTTGACCCTTGGTCGGGTGAAGGTTCAACAAGTATTAATTTCCCTCCATGTATTGCCATTACATGAAAAAAGCCAAAATAACTACTCAGTCACTACGGAAAACTTGTCGGGTTACTAAAAAAAGAGAACCCATCGACTTGTGCTCTAGTAACTGGATTACTTAGGAAAGAAGGAAATGTAGAGGTCAACTGGTTTCTACTATAGCCTCCGTCTGTCCGACAGAATCACATTTAGCCATTGTCCTAAAAGGCTTATCAAGCCATCGACTGCCCAATACGCTTTTTGAGTAGCACTTGCTTGGTCTCTCTCTCGGTTACAAAAACTAGAGAGAACGACAACTTTGCAGAGCAACTGGTCTCTCATTTGTTGTCCTGAGAAGCCCCCACTACCCCTATATATAGGAGGGTCATGGGACAGGGTTCTCTACCCCGGGCAATGCGGGATTAAAGCAGGAGTAGACAGGTTCGAGATTTTCCACAAAACAACCAACTTACACCAGCTGAACTGATCGTTTCAACCATGAAATGATTATTTGGTGACCTCAACTGATCATTTCAACCTGAACCGATCGTTTGGGACACCTAAGCCAATCGGTTCATCACATGAGCCAATCGATTCGTGGTCCTGGTCCAACTCAAATTGACTTTCAAATTTGTCTCCAATTAATCAAATATTAATCCTTGTCCAAATCGAATTTGTACAAGTGAAACAAATTGTATTTGCAAAATCGACTTTCCAAACGATCTCCGTTGGTCACATGAGCCGACCGGTTCAACAACTGAGCCGATCGGTTCATTGATACATGAGCCGATCAGTTCATCTCATGAGCTGATCGGTTGGAACAATAGACTTGTGCAAATCAGTCAATCGTAGTTTCAATCAATCTGATACTCTAATAAATCGGTCCAACACTCACCTGGTCATCGTGCATCTCTTCATGGATGCCACCCAATTGTCTCACTCCATGAACTGATCATCTGGATCACCAACTGATCGGTTCATTCCTTGAACCGATCATCTCAGTTGTCGTCAGGTTGTCTGCCATTCTTTGACATAATAGGAAATAAAATCTATCCTATTTTACATTTGAATTGGGAAACCCCGAGTTACATTCTCAAATTAACAATTAAAACCTAGAATCAAGAAATTGTATTATATAAAAAATACAAATAACTTTTTCCATTTAATTCCAGATTTGGCACAAGCAACTAAGTACTATTCATTTTCAACAAATCATATATAATCAAGCCCAAGATGTAAGTATTATTCAAGATAAACTCTAATACAACATGAAGTAGAAATTTAGACTATTACATTCACATAAGCGACCAAGATCAAGATAAAGTACATCACTACAAGCACACACACCCTCCCAAAAATCCCTAGTATAGGGACAACCTATACATATTACCTACAACAAGAAGAGAATTCTCCACCTCATATGGTGAAGAAAAGATGACTATGGATGAGAAGATCCTAGGCGAACTAAATCTGAAACAGTACTTGTAAAAAATTTGAACCACCATTTATCAACACACCAAGTGAGTGGAACAGGTTCAAGACAAAACTAGCATGAACTAATCCTTTTTCTAAACTGATCAGAGATAAGTATATTTTAGATTAAACCAAACAATTCTAAATAACATGCAAATAATGAAAGATAGAAGCTAGATAAAATGAACATGAAATAACAAATAGAGCTAACATGTAATCAAATCTTATTCTCGGCTTGTCAAGATTCATTGTTAGGTTTGTCCAAAAATTACTTGATATGTACCTAATCAAGTAAAAGTCGCCACACCAGGTTCTCATGTCAATGACTCACTATCCACATCTTAGGGTTAACCGGGTATCTAAAGATAAAAAACAAACTCTGGTCTACCTCAGAGTTGCCAAACACTGGTAGGTAAGAGCATGAAGTATCTATACCTTACAGACCTCATCTCAGGTACACAACATAGGTTTAATGGAATAAATGTCAAAGCTAGGGAATCCTGTATGATATACTAAACAAATCTATCCATATTGATCCCTTTCTCACCAAGATCACAATTTCCATAACAATGATTCAAATACAATACATTTCATTCACTCAGCAATAAAGAATTTTGTTTAGCATCTCATCTTGAAATCTATCCTAAATTCTGGTGACCTAGCCTTCAAGGTCTATAATCACACTTCGACATTCCTTTTCATAATCCAAGGATTATTAGAAGGAATCTTGTTTCATTTCCCCAGTGCAAACCTTGGGGGAAAATCACAGTGTTCAGGGCTCCTATCTAGATGAGTTAGGTTATAATGGATATTAAATGCATTTAATCACTTTAAGGAAAATAAGAGTTAATTATATGACACATATGTGACTTCACATTCTAATTCTAGGATATGTGTATTAGGGTTGCATAAATACATTATGTTTCAACTCAGATTACATATATCCTACATATCCTGTTTCCATCATATAAATTCACATGAAACAATCATAACTAAAAAATTCACATACCATAGACAACACTCCATATTTAACCAATCTGTGGCATTTGCAATGTATATATAATAAAAATATGCAAACTAAATTCAATTAAATTTACATTACTCATGATCAAGAAAATCTAACATCCACTTGATTCATATGCAAGGATCAATACAAGAATCATATCCAAGGTCAAATAAGCAAGCAATCATATGCATTATTAGAGTACTCAATTTCCACCAATTGTAGTTTAAAGAGGAGATTTAGGATTATAAGTCACTAATAGTTTTAAAATGAACCTACACCACTCACCTCAGGTGTGAAACATCTGAAATTTGTAGGCTAGCTACAACTGCTAATTCTTGAATCAAGTCCTTGCTTCAAGAAATCAGAATTTTCTTGCTCCTCTTTACTCAAGAACCTAGAAGAAGAAGAATTGAAGAAGAAAGAATGAAAGAAGAGATTAATTTGGAATCTTTTGATCCAAATTAGGTAAGTGACTATTTCTATACATAGGAGAGAATGAAAGCAAATAAACCTAGTAAATATTAATGATCTATATATAATCTACCAACCTTAGAAAGAGAAAACCTCAAAATCTAAAATTTCCACTTCAGATTCTCCAAACCCTAGAATCCCCTCCTCTCTCAAGAATTATGATGTTCTGAAGTGTGGCACGGAAATGAGAGGTTCTTGGGTCGTAATAGAGTCCTATATACTCACTAAGGTGCTTGGAATAATTAAATATAAACATTTTCCAGTCTTTTTTATTTTTCCTAAAAAATCTGGTCGGTCGAGTTTGTCTCTCTCAGAACTCAATCGACACAAGGTTCTTTTGTGACACAAAATTTCTCCAAAAATTCTAAAAATTTAATATGTTGTTGAAAACGGAGTATTAAAACTTTAGTTAAAATTTAAGATTAATTGGATAATCTAATAAATTATGGAAAATCAAATACTATACTACTATATGATAACACCTATTTTATGGCTGCTAGAGCTTATATTTTACTATCAAAACTGCCTCCAAACCTGACTTCCTCTCTGTTTTATCCTATTTGTTGAATAGAAATAATGCCTACTATGCTCCTGATAACATTTCCTATCTTTTGTAGAGTTTCTCTTGTTTTTCCACCAAAAGAATGCTAATGGGCCCATCCCGACCCATCTGCAATGAGTTAATCGTCCTGACCCATCAAACAATGAAGCGACACGCCCCTTTTACCCATCACAGTTGCTTCCCGATATGGCAAGAAACCTGACACGGGTGTGTCGTACGAGAGCTATGAAAAACTACAAGCTATTACCCGACAGGGTGCCTTGCCTGCCACAGTCTGTCAGCCATTGGAGTCGATTACGCGACATGACCACCCCTCGATGCAGTAGCCCTCCTGAGTCTTAACCTGACATGACAATGCAATTTACTCGCAACTCGAAGCACGAAGGCCCGCCAGCTGTGCCAGGTGACAGATGTGTCAGCCCCTTCTGCGAATCCACATGAAAGGAGTAGACAGAGGACACATGGCCCAATGAGAGCCGCATTTCCCACCAGCCCCCTGCCTATAAATAGCAACTACATGCCTACGATGGGACATGTTGGAACCCTATGAGAGATAACTCTCAGAGAAAAGGAGCTAGGGCGTCGAGTTCCAGAGCCTGCCGGGCAATAGTAGGTGAGAACACCCCCAACCTGAGAGGGACGGGAGGAGTTCACTTAGAACTCGACCCGATAGCAGCAACAGTGCGACATGACCTTCAAGGTTACTTCAAACATGCTGGGTCTCTAGCTGGGCTTCAACCTGAGATGGCTCGCCCATCTATACCCAACACGAGGAACCCGAGAACCTAAGAAAAAAGCTAACTTGACACATGTCCTAACACGACACGATACCCAACCTGATATGGCCTACCCGTCATGGCTATAGCCCGACAGGGCGGGCAACCCAATACGACCATATTGGGTAGGGAGTCCTCTCCCGATACGCCCTTTACCCATCATAGTTCATGACCCGACACGGTCAAGAACCTGACATGATCGTATCCCGATAGGGCTCCTGCCCAGTACCAGGTTAGCGTTACCTTAGGGGTCCCCTTCTATGTATATCTCTCTCCTACATCAAGGAGGCTTATACCTATCTTCTCTTATTTCAACACTTTACTTTTATTTACTATTGCATTGTAACTAAACCTTTTTACCTCTTTATGCTTATTGGAATCTGTGGAGTTTATCTCATGTTGTTTTGTGTATGGTTCCTTTTTGTTGGATGATTTCTTTATAGCATCTAAGCTCTAGTCTATTCTGTTTGAATCACACTTTTGACTAGCTATCAAATTGTGTTTCTTGTTTTGACTCCCTTGAGAGAGGGATGTCATAAACTCTAGAGTTTGGTCTGATCTAGGTGTATGAGAGTACCCAAAATCAGGGCTGCCCCATTATATCTTTTCGCTCCAACCTATCTCTAGTACTCTTAAGAGAGGGAACTTAGTGCATGGTTAGTGGCACCCCCTTTGAGAGAAGAGGGTGCATGATGTACGTCGCTGCCGCTTGTCATGTTTAAGTTTTCCTCCTTCATGCTGTATGCCGAGAACAGTTTTATCTCCTCGTTTTTCCTTTATCTAAAAACCTCCATAAAAACTGCTAAATCCCTAAAATCTTAATTCTTTTGGTAACTCCCCTTGGAGATAAGCTTTTTGTTTGATTCTTTAGGATTCTTTCTCATCGCATCAAATACCTTACCCTTTGACTTTTCGATGTGCTTAGACAAGTAAAACTCGAATTCTAAAGTGCCATTCTTCCTATCCCCGTTTTCGACCCCGAACTACTTCGACCCTGTACTAGTTGTAGGAGTCTTAAACATTCAGGTATTATAAATTTCTAAAGTCTGATAACCTAGACATGTCTCCATTTTTGGACCCACGTTCAAGGCTTGTCAACTTTTTGGCGTCGTTGCCGGGGATAGGCAACAAATACCATTCTACGAACTCGATCTTTACTTGCACTTTGCCAAAAACCTTATACATATGCATATAATACTACAAATATTTACTGCACATAGTTTATACAACACACTAATACTTTTACACTTTTCTTTTCTTTCCAGGTACTTCTTCACCTTTCCGAGCCATCCTTGTGTCTGACAAGTCATGACTGAGCAGGCCCCCAAAGCTCGATCCCTACGCTCTTTTGTCCAAGTCAGGGCAAACGAAGAGCGGAATCCAGTGGTTGAACAACCACTCAATGTTGCCAACTTTGAGTTGACGTCTGCTTTCCTCCAATTGCTACAGCACAACCGGTTCGGCGGGAACACTATTGAAGAGAATCCATACAACCACCTTATAACATTCATGAGGACTTGCAATATTTTTAAGATCAACATAGTTTTGATATCCCACATCTACATCCAATGCTTCCCTTTCTCTCTAAGAGATAAAGCCTTGGAGTGGTATACAAGTTTGCAGGATGGAAGCCTTCCCGATTGGGAACATCTGGCCAATGCATTTATCGCCAAGTTCTTCCCCATAGAAAGGATGATAAAATGCCAAAACAAGATAACAAGGTACTTGTAGAAACCCTCAGAGAACCTGTATGAGACCAGGGAGAGGTTTCAAAGCTATCAGAGGGAGTGCCCACACCATGGTTTTTCTGAGCCTTACTTGATCACTACATTCTATAATGGGGTGTGTGCCGCAGAAAGGAAATCCCTGAACGCCGCAGCTGGCAGTGATTTCTTGGGACTTAGTGCTCAAAGGGCCAGAGAGATCATAGACAATATGGCCATGAACCAGCAAGATAGTGAGTGCGACAGAGAGTCAATGAGACACACCACTCCTAGAGAATCAAAGGCGATGGAAGCCCTAGCGACTAAGTTGGAAAAGATAGTGACTGACGTCCAAACCCTAAAGGAGTAGGGATATAATGGAAAAGTCCGACAAGAGGTGGTGAGAAGCTGTGTCAGCTGTGGGGAACCAGACCACCTATCCGACTTCTTCCCACACACAACCATTCAAGGTGAACTTGATGAAGATAGCACAAAAAACATGAGCTACATCTAGTATCGACACCCTGATCACCCTGGTTTTTCTTACGGGAACACCAGCGTAGCTGAGAATTCTCATCAGCTGGTGGGAGGAACTTCTTCGGGAGGACCACCAAATCAACAATGCCAAGTAGGGTTCCAAAAGTAGAGAACTTTCCTGCAGAACTAGCAGCAATGACCGTCAATGATGATAGAGTTGATGTCTTTTGCTAATAAGCATAATGATCTCTATGAAAAGCTGCATAAAAGCTCCATGGATATCACGGCCTTACTCAAGTTGATGCATCAACATATGGGAGGTTTTTCTGCTCAGATAGGAGAGCTCCAATAGCACAACAAGCAGATTGATCCGCAACTGGATAGCATAGCCCAGAGTATCAATCACCAAGTAGGCGTTTCCCCTCCAGTACCGAAGCAAATCCGTGTGGGAATGAAACTGCAAATATGGCCATTTTACGGTCAAGAACAGTGGTACAGCCGACCTTTGAAAAGAGATCAACATCAGTAACAACACCAGCTAAGGATGTTAACCCTAAGGAAGCAGAGAAGTACCCACTAAGTCACAAAAACTAATGAAAGAAAGAGTCGACGACGTTCCTTCTGAGGGGCGTCCGAACAAATATGCACCTCACATACCTTTTCTACATAAGCTAGTGAAGGCACAGTTGAAGAAGAGGTATGAGAAGTTCATGGCTGCAGTAAAGAAGCTACACCTTGACATCCCATTCCTGGATGCTATCGAGGAGATGCCCACTTACGCAAAGTTTCTGAAAGACCTTATTTCGAGAAAGAAAAGAGGCGAAGACGTTGAAACTGTGAAATTAACACAAATGTCTAATTCTTTTGTCAAGGTGAATATGCCGTTTAAGAAGAAAGATCCTAGGGCTTTGGTCATCCCCTTCCAGGTTGAGGAAAACATAACCCATAAAGGTCTGGTAGACCTGGGGGCAAGCATCAGCCTGATGCCCTTATCCCTTGCAAAGAGGATCGAACTTACCGATATGGTGAGCACCAATATGAGAATTCAGCTTGCGGATCACACCTTCACCAGACCAGTTGGAGTAGTTGAGGACGTTCCCATTAGAGTTGGATGGTTCTTTATACCGTTTGATATCATTTTGATCAACACTGTGGAAGATCCCAGCTGCCCCATTATCTTTGGGTGACCCTTCCTTGCAACCGACAGAGCACTCATTAACATAGAGGCGGGTATGATTGCAATCAGGGTTGGAGGAGAGCACATTGACTTCAACATCAATGATTGTATGAAAGCCCCTTCATTCTTCGAGTCCTCTTATTTCGTTGAAAGCTATAAACGGCTCTGCAATGAAGTAAGGGAAGAAAAGGCCATGGTAGACCCACTGATGAGCGCCTTATCTGGCGAGGCACGGGAGGTCGAGGACCCAGAAGTCAAAGAACTACTAGCATTTCTGGAAGCCGAAGATTTGTCTAAAGAAGAAGACCCAGTAAAGACAGTGATGTATGCTGCCCTCCTAAAAGATTCCACCAAAGAACAAGAGAAGGAGACCCCACTCGAGTTGAAAATCTTGCCAAAAGGTTTGGAATACCATTTTTTAGACAATGAAGGGATGAACCCCGTCATCATTAACTCAGAGCTGACTGACAGACAAAAAGAACAACTGCTTGAGGAGTTGAGGTTATGAAGAAAGGCCCTAGGGTACTCTATATGAGACCTAAGGGGGATCAACCCTTCTGTGTGTATGCGTATGATCCACTTGGAAGAAAATTCCAAGCCTTATGCCCAACCGCAATAGAAGTTAAACGAGAAGCTAAGAGAAGTGGTCAGTAAAGAGGTTGTGAAACTCTGAGACATAGGAATAATATATGCCATCAACGATAGCACATGGGTGAGTCTCATTCAAGTGGTTCCAAAGAAGGGAGGCATAACGTTAGTTAAGGGAGATAATTGAGTCAAGGTTTCCAATAAGACCGTCACCAGTTGGTGGATGTGCATAGATTACCAAAAGCTCAACACCGACACTCACAAGGACCATTTCCCTCTCCCATTAATGGACAAGATGCTTGAGATCATGGACCATCACTTTTACTTTTGCTGGTTGGATGGGTATTTGGGGTTCTACCAAATCCTCATTCATCCAAACAACCAAGAAAAAACCACCTTCACATGTGTCTATGGGACTTTCGCTTTCAGAAGAATGCCCTTTGGGCTCTGCAATGCACCCGCAACTTTTCAGAGGTGCATGAATGCCATTTTCACAAATCTTTTGGAAGATAAGATGGAAGTCTTTATGGATGACTTCAGTGTTTATGGAAACTCCTTCGATGAGTGCCTAAATAACCTATCTCTGGTGATGAGGAGATGTGAGGAACATAGTCTTACCCTTAATTGAGAGAAGTGCCATTTTATGGTACGGGAAGGGATAGTTCTGGGATACAAGGTGTCTAGTCTAGGCATTGAGGTTGACTGATCCAAGGTGGAGGAGATAGACAAGCTTCCTCCACCCTCATCTATAACTGGATTCTGAAGTTTCTTGGGCCATGCTAGCTACTATCAAAGGTTCATTAAGGACTTTTCAAAGATCGCAAAACCCCTGTCAAACCTGCTGGTGAAAGATGCAAAATTTGACTTCACCGATGAGTGCCTGAAAGTGTTCTCCACCTTGAAGGACGCTTTGGTCTCCACACCTATTCTCCAATCCCCCGATTGGGGTCTCCCCTTCGAGATCATGTGCGATGCCAGTGATTTTGCCATAGGCACAATCCTTGGCCAGAAGAAAGATAAAAAGCATCATGTGATCTTTTACGCCAGTAAAATGCTAGATGAATCATAGTTGAATTATACTACCATTGAGAAAGAGATGTTGGCGATTGTCTATGCATTTGATAAGTTTGAATCCTACCTCATGGTCTCTAAGGTGATTGTTCACACTGACCATGAGGCTATCAAATATTTAATGCAAAAGAAAGATGTGAAGCCTAGGCTGTTGCGTTGGGCGTTGCTATTACAAGAGTTTGATCACAAAATAATAGACAAGAAAGGTTCTGAGAACGTGGTCGCTGACCACCTTTTGAGGATCCGGGCAGAGGATGACCACCCACTGTCAATCAATAAAAGCTATGCTGATGAGGCGATTTATACTTCCCAGATGGCCAACCCTAAAGGACCATGGTGTGTCGATTTCTACAATTACCTAGCCTACAAATAACTACCTCTAGAAATGTCCTACAATAAGAAGAAGAAGTTCTTCTCTGATCTGAAGAACTATTACTAGGATGACCCTCTATTGTTCAGGCATTGCAGCAATGGCTTATATAGGAGGTGTATACCTGAGGACGAAGCCCCGAAGATCTTGTTCAAGTGTCACTCCTCTCCTATGGAGGGCGCTTGGGAGGTGAAAGGACCACAACCAAGGTATTCTAGTCTGGCTTTTATTGGCCCACTCTCTTCAAATATGCTCATGCCTATGTCAAGGCTTGCGATGAATGTAAAAGAACTGGGAATATTTCCCATTGAAATGAGATACCAATGTTAGAATGGATTGAAGTAGAAATCTTTGACGTATGGGGGATTGACTATATGGGACCCTTTCCCTCCTGCTATAGTTTCAAGTGCATCCTTGTTGCAGTAGATTACATATCAAAATGGGTAGAAGCCATACCCACCACCACATGTGATGCCAGGGCAGTTATAAAGCTTTTTATGAAGATCATCTTTGCAAGGTTTGGAGTTCCAAGAACCGTCATCAGTGATGGTGGATCTCACTTTGCCGAGAGCCAATTTGAATAACTTTTGCGTAGGTATGGCATTCGACACAAAGTTGCCACACCCTACCATCCACAGACATCTGGTCAAGTTGAAGTTTTGAACTGGCAGATTAAACAAATCTTAGAGAAAACGGTCAGCAAGTCTCTCAAGGACTGGTCAACCAAGATATATGATGCCCTCTGGGCATACATGACTGCCTACAAGACGCCGCTCGGCACTACACCGTATCACCTGATATATGGGAAAGCTTGCCACCTACCTTTCAAGTTGGAGCACAAGGCGTTCTGGGCCATCAAACATCTCAACATGGACCCGTCGCTGACAAGAAAGAAGAGGTTTCTTCATCTCCAAGAACTTGAAGAACTTAGGTATGGCAGCACATCCCACTATCACACAGACAGCGAGGTGCTACGCGAAAACGTGCAGAAAACACCATAAACCACAATTTACCAAAAAAAATACAGGTTAATTAAAACCGATTGCGGAAAGCAGATAGACCAAGGAACTATTACATTTAGGTCCTCATCCTGCAAGAAAACATGTTATATAAACATTTACAAGTCTTGATGCGTGTCCGCAGCTTAGGAGATCAGCTGTCTAGTCATCACATGAGTTCATCACCTGTTTATACATACATAACAGCCCACATCCGGCCATCAGTAGGATATAACAAGCATCAACAGCTATACATCGTGAAACAATGTCAAAACACCTCCAAGGATCTGAGAGTATAGGGATGACTCTAAGACTCTACTACAAAACAACCAAAATAGTAGCATGTTCATCTTTTGCCTTCTACTTCTCTTCTTGCTGCTCGGCCGCAACTCTGCGACCACCACCACATCTTGCTCGAAACTAAAAAGGTTATAAACCAGCGGGGTGAGACACACAGTCCCAACAAGAAACATAACTCCCCGCCAAAACTATAAAACTAAAGAAAGATTAAAGAAAAAGTAGTAGATAACTGATAAAGGTATAACAAGAGAAGTTTATATAACAAGACTATTCTTACCATCAGGCTTACCAGACTATACAGAAGGCATATCACCAAATATCTCTTTTACGGAACATGATTAAGAAGATAAGATTTATACGATCTTACCTCATAACATAAGGAACGTATAAGTAACTGCAAGTATAACGAGATTAACTACACAAGCAAGGCCTCAACCAATGTTTTGTGTTTTGTCTTAAGCAGTAAATACTATTCAACTGAATTATGTATTGTTATGCCCTGAGGAAGTGAGCTATACCGCTCAAATCCAACCTTCGGTTGCGAAACCCAAGCAGGTGCCATACAAGGTCAATGGAAGAGCCAGACTCCACGACCTCCCACCTCGTGGTCAGTGCACGAGTACAACACAAGCAAGACTGTAGTCTCATGCTTAAGTGGCCTCAGCTACAAGGTCATCTCCCGCAGGCTACCCTCTACCTAGCCCGCCTCGGTACAGGTCTCGGTGCTAGTGAAACTTAGCCACGGGCCTGTTCACCGTGCTCTGAGCCATGAACGCATTCATGCTCCCATATCACATGTCCTGAGCCATGGGCCTGTTCACCATGCTCTATACATATCCCGAGTATGCAACCGTAGATGCACTCGAATCGTCACTATTTAAGGCTAGGAGAAACCTCACATATTCAAAAATATGCGCTCCGGGTTAACCCACATGAGAACCCATTTCACCATCACCAGCTTCTGACGATGATGGATCTATGGCCAAGGCAACTACATGATATGTTCCACTGTGACTAGTTAGTATATTTTATATGGATTGCAAGATTCAATCAAGTTGTATAACATGCAAACAAGAACAAGAATAAATAACATGAAACTCAACATCATGTTTTTACTGTCATCAACATCATCCTGATCCATCACAAGGATCCAACATTACATGTTACCACTTGGCCTCTTTCCAACCATCTAGATCCATTTCAAGGATCATCACATTGCCATGGGATCTCAACCCCTCATCACATAGTGCCACTACCTCTCAAGGCTTACATCATCATCACGGGATAACAATTCCAGCACTTTAGCCAAACACAGGTCCTCAGACCAAAACACATAATGCATATTATTCTATTATCAAGAGTAACCATCAAAGTGGTGTTATTCAGGCATATATACCTCATAGCCCTTTACCTGGCGATGCATCTATATGAATCACCTGCATTCACAATCATTATGGATTAACAAAAGAATCATGTATTCCAACATAAGGTGACATTGATGATCATATGTCTTATCATTCATGCCTCAACCTATGACCATAGACATAGGTCATATCATTAAGCAAAGCATCTTATATGTTCACCATTTCCGTAGCATTATACAGATGATTCAAGATGATCATAAACATAGGTACCATCATGTCAAGCTACATAGATGTGCACTTACTATAGCAATTACCCACAAGCATATCAAGGGTCATTGTCATATACCAAACGTGACATCATAGAACAAGATCTAGCACATAGGTTTTCCAGAAGGAACAAGACCTTCGCTAAAAGTGCCCACTACCCTCACAAAAGGTGTGACAGGTAGGGCATCCTCACCAAAGGTTGGTATCGGGCAGGGTACTCCACCCTATCGCCCAACACTACAAACACATAACGGTCAGACAGACCAGCACATATCGGCCAAGCACTAAGCAAGGATAACAACTACCATCTCAGGAGGTATCGTGCACCTAGGTATACCGTGCAATGCTGTGTCGTACACTACATGTGTCGTGCAACAAGGTCTAACGTGCAACAGGGTCCAAGGGCGTGTCGTGCAGGGTGTAACACGCAACAAGTGTACCAGACAGACCCACTGTGAGTCTGACACATGGAACCATGACATGGTAGTTACAGTCAATACTCACAGTGATGGTGGTGAGTGTGATTCTTTGACCTGAAATCACTACACTCAACACATGTCGTTGGGCACACTTTGACATCATCAAACGCAGTCCTGAAACATGGGTTGTTATAAAGGTGATGATTGGGTGGCTTTGACACATGGAGCTTTTGAGGGGTGAGTGATAGATATGGGATTTGTCCCCCCTGAGGGAGTTTGATATCTAAGGCCACTTGATGAGTAGGATTGAAATAGGCGTGTGCACGCATGTGTGAATCAGAATGTGATATTGATGTCATACATATCTCTTCCAATCTTATCTGAGATCAAGAAAGTGAATGAACGTTGACAGGATGACTGTTCCATGCCTCGAGTTCATTTAGGATATCAGTGACAAAGGAATTATACATTCACTGTAACACCATTCACAGATTGTAGGATTGAAAGTTGTTCTCCAACTTTCTACTTTCACTTGGGTAGCACTGATGTGTGACTAGGCACCGCTCTTTGTTTGTGAAGTCATAAGTGTTATGGACTTTCACTGCCAACGTGAAATGGACCTGCAGGGTCACACACATAGGATTTAACCTGGAAGAGGAGTTTTGTCTACAAACAATGTTTATATTGATTACTAAAGGATTTTAGTAGTTCAATTAAACACTCAATCAATTGATAGCTCAATGTCATAATGTTCAAGGTGTTGGGCACATTGATTCGAGTATCAGATTGATTGAAATCGCAATTGACTGATTCTGCATAATCTGTACTCCCAACCGATCAGCTCATGAGATGAACCGATCGGTTGAGCTTGGTGAACCGGTCGGCTCAAGTGTTGATTCGATCAGCTCATGGACAGGGTGAACGATTGCTTCAAGTGTTGAAATGATCGGTTCAACTGTTGCAACTGGGCAAGTTGGGAAAGTAGGATTGGTGAGAGTTTTCCTTTCATTTCATTTGCCCAATTTGATTGGGAAATAGGATTGGTATTCGATACCAATTAGAAACAAAAGAAGGAAAGTCAATCGGGAACTGGTCAGGACCACGAACTGACCGGTTCAGAAGTGAACCGACCGGCTCATGGGTCCCAACCGATCGGTTGAGGTGTCAACTGACCGGTTCAGGTCCCCAACCGACCGTTTCAGTTGTGAAACGATCGGTTCAGGTTGCGAGTTGGTTGTTTTGTGGAAAATCTCAAACCCTTGTACTCCTGCTTTTAGTCCCGCATTGCCCGGGATGGATAACCCTGTCCCATGACCCTCCTATATATAGGGGTATTGGGGGTTTCTCAAGGTACAACCCAGTTTAAACCAGTTGCTCTGTGAAGTTGTCGTTCTCTCTGGTTTTGGTAACCGAGAGAGAGCCCGAGCAAGTGCTACCCGATAACAGAGGCACAACAAGGGAAAGACAATTATAGTTGCAACTGGAAGCAGGAGAGTGTGTTGGCGACTAGTATGCCAACAGGAGGGTGTGACTCCTTCCAATTCCTTGTGGGACAAGGAGATTGGAGTTCTCGGTGGTCCGTGTGGACTACTTCAGAGGCGGGAGGTTTCTTCCGCTAGGAGGACAACCTTCAGTCCCGTCAGTCTCGGTGCGACCAGGAGCTGCACAGACACCATCCAAGACAGGAGGTGAAGACCGCACAAGGCGCGAGGTATTGTCTCCAAGCAAGCCTCGGGACAAGGTATAATTCCACAAACCATCATTTCCTATTGTATAGACGTTGACGCGTTTCCTTATTCCAGGTTTGGGGGAGAAAATTTTTGTTTCCGCTTCCTTCTCTGCCTCCCCTAAAACCCAAAAGTGGTATCAGAGCCACGTCAACTGCTTTATACTTTAGCGATTATTCATATGATCGATTTTGGTTTGTCGCCTTTATTTATTGCATACGATGCGAATAATATTGGCTTTATGCATGTCCAATCCTAAATCCACAAATCCCTATTTACATATATGATATGTATTATTAATGCACTCGATACGCGTCACCCTTAAATGAGTTTTGTGGTGGATGTATAGCGTGGTTATGGCCAATAAACCCTATCTGTGTATGGTTGTATGTGGTTGCTTGCATCTCGGTCTGCGCACCGATCTTCCTTCTCCTATTCCTGATGTAACTCAAAATAATTCGAGATTTCTTTCCTACCTTTTCTCCCCTCGAATGTAACTCGAGGTTTCTCTTTTTAAAATGTAAAATAGGATATAATTTTATTTCCTATTATGTCAAAGAACGGAGGACATCCTGACGACAGCTGAGACAATCGGTTCAAGGCGTGAACCGATCGGTTGACGTTCGAGACGATCAGTTCAAGGAGTGAGCCGATCGGTTGATGACCGGTTTGAGGAGCGAGACGAGCGGGTGGCGGCCATGATGAGATGCACGATGACCAGGTGAACTAATTGGTTGGAGAGGCCAACCGATCGAATGGTGGCACCCAGACGACCGGGCCAGAATGAGAAAGCCATTAATGTGATGAGTTGATCTACTCGGAAGGCAAAGCACATAGTTCATCTTGTACAGGTTGCATGTGATGTAGACCTAGATGACCGTGATTCGTCTTGGCTCAAGGAATCACATTAGGATGGACATAATCATCGCTTTTACCATTTTGAATGTTTTATGTGGTATATAGCATGTATATGATACGTACTATGTATTGTGGTGATTGGATATGTATATGTATATAAAACCAAATCCCTCATTAAATATTAAGTTTTAGATGCCTTCCAAATGCGACACGCGTGAAAAGCTTGATCGACCAAGTGTGATCACGCCCCAGCGTGGTGCACCATCTATCTTGTGGAAGTGTGAAGGATAAATGTGTGGGTCTGCCCTAGCAGGGTGCATATTCATCGTGTTTGCTTTGGGTCAGACTTAACAAGGTGACCTAGATAGGATCTAGCACCTTGAGGCATGGAGATGCTCATGGCAAGGAGTTGCATATGACATTTTATCAATAGTTGCATATGATGCAATTGACAAGAGTTGCCTACCTGAGAGATCTATGTTGTGGGTGACAGCTCTAGCTGGTCCATGACTTAGAGGATTTCAGGATCTTGCCCACTAGAAGGTTGTACGTTGCAATCTTTTGAATTGATGGTGAGGGCTATCAATTTGAACTAAAATAGTGGGAGCAATAATTAATTAAAGGCCTAATTATATCGTTAACTTTTCAAATCAATCAAATAAATCAAAAATAAGTTTTGGACTAAAATTGCATATTTCCTTTTGTAGCATAAATGACAACAACCAACAATCACTTTTCTTTGCGATCGGTCCTTGAAAAGGACAAGCTTAATGGGACAAACTTCCACGACTGGTATACGACATTGAGAATTGTTCTCACTCAAGAGCGAAAGCTCTATGTCCTGGATACTCCAATTCCAGAGGAACCAACTCCTAATGCACCAAAGGCAGAAAGGGATGCTTACAAGAAGCATTCTGATGATGCCATTGATGCAATGTGCTTGATGTTGTGCTCTATGAACCACGAGTTGCAGAGACAACATGAGAACATGGGTGTCATTGAGATGATTCAGCATCTCAGGAACATGTATGAAGATCAAGCACGGCAAGAGAGATACAATGTCTCAAGGGCACTGTTCAAGTGTGTCATGACAGAAGGAGATCCAGTTGGTCCTCACACACTCAAGATGATTGGGTATGTGGAGAACCTACAAAGACTAGGATTTCCACTAAGCCAAGAGTTGGATACCGACGTGATACTGCAATCGTTACCAGAATCCTACAGTCAGTTTGTGATGAACTACAACATGAACAACTTTGATAGGCCACTGTCAGAGTTGTTGGGCATGTTGAGGATAGTCGAGATACATATGAAGAAGGACAAGCCTAAGTCTGTGATGGTGATCACGAGTAAGAAAGGCAAGTCCAAGCACAAGGGAAAGGACAAAGCTAAGAAAGTTTCTGATGCTATCCAGGAGCCCAAGTCGTCTTCAGCTCTCAAGGCCAAGGGAGGTGTGACGAAGAAAGGAAATTGCCACCATTGTCAAAAGCCAGGACATTGGAAAAAGAATTGTCCTCTCTATCTGGAAGAACAAAAGAAGAAGGGGGCGACATATGTCTCTACTTAAAGGTGTCATGAAAGTAAACTTGTAACACTTTTGAGGTATATGATACCAAGATGTAAAGTGTAAAGCACTCATAATTGGGGCAAGTGTTTCCGCCATAGATAGGGGTACTTTAGTTTATTTTCAGCCTATAAGGCATGTAATACAGTTATGAACTGCTATTTCATATTGCCAATAGATAGAAACACTTTATTTTGCATATTGTATGACAATGATGGCAATTAATAAAGTTGATGTTTCAATCTTAAAGATATGATCTTTGTGGCAATGCCTTGTTTATCTTGTGGTATTTGATATGTATAAGATAAAATGATACCTAAAAGTTATAGATAACTCAAACAATCAAATTAGCATAAATCATGAGAAATTCATATCTAGTTTCCATATGATGGATAAATCTAGACTCTTTTAGTTAGAGAACCAGTAAGAGACATGAATATCTTGGACATGATTAATCAATCTTCACTAATGGTAGTGGGAGAATGATTATCCTATTAGGTATAATACATGTGATGTATTTACATACCTATTGGAACAAATGCTAATACTTCAAATGGTGTTTAGAGAAATACCAATATGAATATCTTGAAGTGTTCAAGATTATCATAGATGAAGTGCAAATTTGGTAAAGTGTTAATTCTTGATGAGATCAATGAATGAAATACTTGGACCAAATGTTTGAGATCCTTTTGAGTGATTATGATAGTGTATCATAGTGAACTCATGATTAAGGCATGGTGATGTCTATATCAAGAAGGAATCATACTCTAAAGGAGTTAGAGAATGATTATCAAATAACTGAATTATTCTTATTAAAAGAATACCCCACACTAATAAAGGACATTAAGAATCACAAGGAGTTGTGAGTTCTTATATCCTTGACAGATACACCTCAATTATCTATGTGATGAGTTGTTCATGTGATGAGTCAACTATCTAAATGAATATGAGGAACCAAATTTTGAGTTTTGGTTTATGACCATTACATCCTAAATGACATCCATGTGAACCATAAGGTATGACCTTGATGGTAGCACCCATTGGAATAAAAATCCATAAGTGCGAATAAGTCTTAAATGTTAAGACACATGGATAACATTTTGAGAAGGATGATGCTTGTTGATTGCAACTTAATGACTAAGAAATTTGGCATATGAATACTAAAACCGCATTCCTATGAGGAATAAAACAAGGATGTGTACGTGATACAACCTATAAGGTTTATGAATCCACTAATGCAAATGAAGTCTATAAGTTACAATGGACTAATCAATGTGATTGATTGAGTACAAGCAACTCAGAATTGGATCTTTACTTTGATGATATAGTCAAAGGGGTTTTACTGATATGTCAAAGATAAAGAAGGATTTGTGATTTAGTGGGAGCGTATTCACATTCCACATGTTGATGTGAAATGGAAATGTTCAAGAATGGAAATACAAAAGTGGAAATTATCTTTAAGGAAGATAGGGATGTTTCCTATGTGATAGGAATAGAGATCTATAGAGATAGTTCTCGAAAACCTCTTGACCTGAAAAGAAAAAACATACATTGGCAATCTGTACTGAAGGGTTCAATATGCACAGATTCAGTGGGAGAAAACTTGTCCATGTTACATGGAGTTAGTATCCCAAGGCCAAGTGTCCAATTCTTATGAAGAATGGGAACACTAAGAATAGATATGGATCTATCATGTATGTAATCATCCCATTATCTTGCATGTATTGACATGGAAAGAACAATATGCATTCATCATCTTGTATGTGGGACATGGAAATATGATGTGCTCATCCTGATAACTCGTATGGGGGACATGACGAGTGGATATCTATCTACCTCCAGTAAGGGTTACTGGAATACCAAGAGAACTTGATATTTACTTGGGAAGTACTAGTTCTATGGAGATAAGGAAGAGTTCAATGTAAAGAGTTACATTAATGCGAACTTTTGAAAGGACAGAAAATTAATCACAAAATATATATAGGATATATAAAAGTGAAAGTTTGTTGATGATTGGAAGTGTTCCAATAAAACCATTTTAAAAGGGAAATGCCGAGTATCTATGTGTTATAGAATAGCAATAGATACTATATGGATCTGGAAGTTCATGAGATGTACTTATAGATATTCCGATCATTGATGACAAGTATGGAATCCTTGATCATGCAATGTGGCTAAAGGTTAGCAATGGAATACTAGATCGCATATTACGACAACTCAATCTCATACGTGTGACGTACATCAAAGAGATGTGAGACATGCAATTTGTACTGACTTTGGCAAGGTGTTGCCATAACTCACTATGTTGGCACATAAACACAGTAACATGTGGGACATGTTTGAAGATCACTATGAATATGATTCAAGGTGATTGGCTCGTAGTGCAAGTGGGAGTCTATTGGTATGTATGCCCTGAGAGCCAATCATGGGATGATTGGTGGGATACATTAAGATTGATTTGATAAAAATAAAAGGCAAGCTTCCAATTCTTTCTAGTTCAGTCATATGAGATAGTGACAAAACATATTGAATGTCTAGAGAATGACAGTACTCAATGACGTATGCCTTCAGGTTCAGGACCTGAATGATGAGATCATACAGATGCTAAGAGTTTTTACATTCTTGTTATGTCCCTAGTCGGATGTCATTGTGGAAGGTAGATAGATAGCAATGACACACAAGACTAGATTGTGGTGTTGGTTGATGACAAAATCTCATTAGTCATGATATAGAGATATCAAACCAAACACATAGGTTCTTGTTAGAGAACAAGTGTATCAGACAGACCCACCGTGAGTTTGACACATGGAACCATGACATGGTAGTCACAGTCAGTACTCACAGTGATGGTGGTGAGTGTGATTCTTTGACCTGAAATCACTACACTCAACACATGTCGTTGGGCACACTTTGACATCATCAAACGTAGTCTTGAAACATGGGTTGTTATAAAGGTGATGATTGGGTGGCTTTGACACATGGGGCTTTTGAGGGGTGAGTGATAGATATGGGATTTGTCCCTCCTGAGGGAGTTTGATATCCAAGGCCACTTGATGAGTAGGATTGAAATAGGCATGCGCACGCAGGTGTGAATCTGTATGTGATATTGATGTCATACATATCTCTTCCAATCTGCTCTGAGATCAAGAAAGTGAATGAACGTTGACAGGATGACTGTTCCATGCCTCGAGTTCATTCGGGATATCAGTGACAAAGGAATTATACATTCACTGTAACACCATTCACGGATTGTAGGATTGAAAGTTGTTCTCCAACTTTCTACTTTCACTTGGATAGCACTGATGTGTGACTAGGCACCACTCTTTGCTTGTGAAGTCATAAGTGTTATGGACTTTCACTGCCAACGTGAAATTGACCTGCAGGGTCACACACATAGGATTTAACCTGGAAGAGGAGTTTTGTCCACAAACAATGTTTAGATTGATTACTAAAGGAGTTTAGTAGTTTAATTAAACACTCACTCAATTGATAGCTCAATGTCATAATGTTCAAGGTGTTGGACACATTGATTCGAGTATCGGATTGATTGAAATCACAATTGACTGATTCTGCATAATCTGCACTCCCAACCGATCGGCTCATGAGATGAACTGATCGGTTGAGCTTGGTGAACCAGTCAGCTCAAGTGTTGAGTCGATCGGCTCATGGACAGGGTGAACGATTGCTTCAAGTGTTGAAACGATCGGTTCAACTGTTGCAACCGAGCAAGTTGGGAAAGTAGGATTGGTGAGAATTTTCCTTTCGTTTCACTTGCCCAATTTGATTGGGAAATAGGATTGGTATTTGATACCAATTAGAAACAAAAGAAGGAAAGTTAATCGGGAACTGGTCAGGACCACGAACCAACCGGTTCAGAAGTGAACCGACCGGCTCATGGGTCCCAATCGATCGATTGAGGTGTCAACCGACCAGTTTAGGTCCCCAACCGACCGTTTCAGTTGTGAAATGATCGGTTCAGGTTGTGAGTTGGTTGTTTTGTGGAAAATCTCGAACCCTTCTACTCTTGCTTTTAGTCCCGCATTACCTGGGATGGAGAACCCTATCCCATGACCCTCCTATATATATAGGGGTATTGGGGGCTTCTCAAGGTACAACCCAGTGCAAACCAGTTGCTCTGTGAAGTTGTCGTTCTCTCTAGTTTTGGTAACCGAGAGAGAGCCCGAGCAAGTGCTACCCGATAAGGGAGGCACAACAAGGGAAAGACAACTGCAGTTGCAACTGGCAGCAGGAGAGTGTGTTGGCAACTAGTACGCCAACAGGAGGGTGTGACTCCTTCCAATTCCTTGTGGGACAAGGAAATTGGAGTTCCCGGTGGTCTGTGTGGACTACTTCAGAGGCGGGAGGTTTCTGCCGCTAGGAGGACAACCTTCAATCCCGTCAGTCCTGGTGTGACCAGGAGCTGCACAGACACCGTCCAAGATAGGAGGTGAAGACTGCGCAAGGCGCGAGGTATTGTCTCCGAGCAAGCCTCTGGACAAGGTATGATTCCAATAACCATCCTTTCCTATTGTATAGACGTTGACGCGTTTCCTTGTTCCGGGTTTGGGGGAGAAAATTTTTGTTTCCGCTACCTTCTCTGCCTCCCCTAAAACCCAAAAATGGTATCAGAGCCACGTCAACTGCTCTATACTTTAGGGATTATTGATATGATCGATTTTGGTTTGTCGCCTTTATTTATTGCATACGATGCGAATAATATTGGCTTTATGCATGTCTAATCCTAAATCCATAAATCCCTATATACATATATGATATGTATTATTAATGCACTCGATACGCGTCGCCCTTAAATGAGTTTTGTGGTGGATGTATAGCGTGGTTATGGCCAATAAACCCTATCTATGTATGGTTGTATATGGTTGCTTGCATCTCAATCTTCACACCGATCTTCCTTCTCCTATTCCTGATGTAACTCGAAATAATTCGAGATTTCTTTCCTACCTTTGCTCCCCTCGAATGTAACTCGAGGTTTCTCTTTTTACAATGTAAAATAGGATATAATTTTATTTTCTATTATGTCAAAGAACGGAGGACATCCTGACGACAACTAAGACGATCGGTTCAAGGCGTGAACCGATCGGTTGACGTTCGAGACGATCAGTTCAAGGAGTGAGCCGATCGGTTGATGACCGGTTCGAGGAGAGAGACGAGCGGGTGGCAGCCATGATGAGATGCACGATGACCAGGTGAACAGATCAGTTGGAGAAGCCAACCGATCAGTTGGTGGCACCCAGATGACCGGGCCAGAATGAGCAAGTCATTCATGTGATGAGTTGATCTACTCAGAAGGCAAAGCACAAAGTTCATCTTGTACAGGTTGCATGTGATGTAGACCTTGATGACTGTGATTACTCTTGGCTTGAGGAATCACATTAGGATGGCCATAATCATTGCTTTTATCATTTTACATGTTTTATGTGGGATATAGCATGTATATGATACGTACTATGTATTGTGGTGATTGGATATGTATATGTATATAAAACCAAATCCCTCATTAAATATTAAGTTTTAGATGCCTTCCAAATGTGACACATGTGAAAAGCTTAATCGACCAAGTGTGGGCACGCCGCACGCCCTAGCGTGGTGCACTGTCTATGTCATGGAAGCGTGAAGGATGAATGTGTGGGTCTGCCCTAGCAGGGTGCATATTCATCGTGTTTGCTTTGGGTCAGACTTAACAAGGTGACCTAGATAGGATCTATCACCTTGAGGCATGGAGATGCTCATGGCAAGGAGTTGCATATGACATCTTATCAAGAGTTGCATATGATGCAATTGGCAAGAGTTGCCCACCTGAGAGATCTATGTTGTGGGTGACAGCCCTAGCTGGTCCATGACTTAGAGGATTTCAGGATCTTGCCCACTAGAAGGTTGTACGCTGCAATCTTCCGAATTGATGGTGAGGGATATCAATTTGAACTAAAATAGTGGGAGCTATAATTAATTAAAGGCCCAATTATATCGTTAACTTTTCAAATCAATCAAATAAGTCAAAAATGAGTTTTGGACTAAAATTGCATATTTCCTTTTGTAGCACAAATGACAACAAACAACAATCACTTTTCTTTGCGATCGGTCCTTGAAAAGGACAAGCTTAATGGGACAAACTTCCACGACTGGTATAGGACATTGAGAATTGTTCTCACTCAAGAGCGAAAGCTCTATGTCCTGGATACTCCAATTCCAGAGGAACCTGCTCCTAATGCACCAAAGGCAGAAAGGGATGCTTATAAGAAGCATTCTGATGATGCCATTGATGCAAAGTGCTTGATGTTGTGCTCTATGAACCAAGAGTTGTAGAGACAACATGAGAACATGGGTGTCATTGAGATGATTCAGCATCTAAGGAACATGTATGAAGATCAAGCACGACAAGAGAGATACTGATGGGTTTTAGGGGAGACAGAGAAGGCAGCGAAAACAAAAAATTTCTCCCCAAACCCATACCGAGGAAACGCGTCAACGTCTATATAATAGGAAAGGATGGTTTGTGGAATCATACCTTGTCCCGAGGCTTGCTCGGCGACAATACCTCGCGCAATGCGCGGTATTCAACTCCGGTCTTGGACGGTGTCTGTGCAGCTCCTGGTCACACCGGGACTGACGACTCCTCCTCCTACCAGACTTTTGGATGGCAGTTGTCCTCCTAAGAGGCAGTGTCCTCCCGCCTCTGTAGTAGTCCACACGGACCACCTGGAACTCCACTCTCCTTGTCCCACAAGGAAGTGGAAGGAGTCGCACCCTCCTGTTGACGTACTAGTCGCCAACACACTCTCCTGCTGCCAGTTGCAACTGCAGTTGTCCTTCCCTTACTGCACCTCCCTTTTGCGGGAAGCACTTGCTCGGGATCTCTCACGGTTACCAAAACCAGAGAGAACGACAACTTCGCAAAGCAACCGGCTTGCATTGAGTTGTGCTCTGAGAAGCCCCCAATACCCCAATATATATAGGCGGGTCATGGGATAGGGTTCTCTGTGCCTGACAATATGGGACTAAAGAAGGAGTAGAAGGGTTCGAGAATTTTCCACAAAAAGCAACTGGTTCACAACTTGAAATGATCGGTTCACAACTGAACCGATCAGTTCGGCCATTGAGCCGATCGGTTGGACCTGAGCCGATCATTTGGGGCACTCCAACCGATCGGTTGGTGCCCTGAACTGATCGGTTCATGGTCCTAATCCGGCTCAAAAAGACTTTCCTTGTTTCGTTCTCAATTGGTATCGAATACCAATGTTATTCCCAATCAAATTGGGCAAGTGAAACACAAGGAAAATTCTTGCCGACATGACTTTCCCAACTGGTCGGTTGCACCAGTTGAGCCGATCGGTTCAACACTTGAACTGGTCGTTTCAACCTGGGCATGAGCCGATCGGCCTGGACACTCCAGCCGACCGGTTCAGCAACCTCAGCCGACCGGTTCATCACATGAGCCGATCGGTTGGGAGCACAGGTTGGGCAAAATCAGTCAATTGTGATTTCAATCAATCCGATACTCCAATCAATGCGTCCAACACCTTGAACCATACGATATTGAGCCATCGACTGATTGAGTGTTTAATTGAACTACTAAACTCCTTTAGTAATCAATCTAAACATTGCTTTGTGGACAAAACTCCTCTTCCAGGTTTAATCCTATGTGTGTGACCCTGCAGGTCCATTTCACGTTGGCAGTGAAAGTCCATAACACTTATGACTTCACAAGCAAAGAGCGGTGCCTAGTCACACATCAGTGCTACCCAAGTGAAAGTAGAAAGTTGGAGAACAACTTTCATCCTACAATCTGTGAATGGTGTTACAATGAATGTATAATTCCTTTGTCACTGATATCCCGAATGAACTCAAGGCATGGAAGAGTCATCCTGTCAACGTTCATTCACTTTCTTGATCTCAGAGCAGATTGAAGGAGATATGTATGACATCAATATCACATACTGATTCACACATGCGTGCGCACGCCTATCTCAATCCTATTCATCAAGTGGCCTTGGATATCAAACTCCCTCAGGAGGGACAAATCCCATATCTATCACTCACCCCTCAAAAGCCCCATGTGTCAAAGCCACCCAACCATCACCTTTATAACAACCCATGTTTCAGGACTGCGTTTGATGATGTCAAAGTGTGCCCAACAACATGTGTTGAGTGCAGTGATTTCAGGTCTAAGAATCACACTCACCACCATCACTGTGAGTACTGACTGTGACTACCATCTCATGGTTCCATGTGTCAAACTCACGGTGGGTCTGTCCGGTACCTTGTTCTCTAACAAGTACCTATGTGTTTGGTTTGATATCTCTATATCATGACTAATGAGATTCTGTCATCAACCAACACCACAATCTAGTATTGTGTGTCATTGCTGTCTATCTACCTTCCACAATGACATCTGACTAGGGACATAACAAGAATGTACAAACTCTTAGCATCCGTATGATCTCATCGTTCAGGTCATGAACCTGAAGGCATACGTCATTGAGTACTGTCATTCTCTAGACATTCAATCTGTTCTATCACTATCTCATATGACTGAACCAGAAAGAATTGGAAGCTTTCCTTTGATGTTTATCAAATCAATCTTAATGTATCCCACCAATCATCCCATGATTGGCTCTCAGGGCATACATACCAACAGATACAATGTCTCAAGGGCACTGTTCAAGTGCGTCATGACAGAAGGAGATCCAGTTGGTCCTCACATACTCAAGATGATTGGGTATGTGGAGAACCTACAAAGATTGGGATTTCCACTGAGCCAAGAGTTGGCTACTGACGTGATACTGCAATCGTTGCCAGAATCCTACAGTCAGTTTGTGATGAACTACAACATGAACAACTTTGATAGGCCACTGTCAGAGTTGTTGGGCATGTTGAGGACAACCTAGATATAGATGAAGAAGGACAAGCCTATGTCTGTGATGGTGATCACGAGCAAGAAAGGCAAGTCCAAGAGTAAGGGCAAGGGCAAAGCTAAGAAAGGTTCTGATGCTAGCCAGGAGCCCAAGTCGTCTTCAGCTCTCAAGGACAAGGGAGGCGTGACCAAGAAAGGAAATTGCCACCATTGTCAAAAGCTAGGACATTGGAAAAGGAATTGTCCTCTCTATCTGGAAGAACAAAAGAAGAAGGAGGCGACAAACGTCTCTACTTAAAGGTGTCATGAAAGTAAACTTGTAACACTTTTGAGGTATATGATACCAAGATGTAAAGTGTAAAGCACTCATAATTGGGGCAAGTGTTGCCGCCATCGATAGGAGTACTTTAGTTTATTTTCAACCTATAAGGCATGTAATACAGTTATGAACTGCTATTTCATATTGCCAATAGATAGAAACACTTTTTTTTTGCATATTGTATGACAATGATGCCAATTAATAAAGTTGATGTTTCAATCTTAAAGATATGATCTTTGTGGCAATGCCTTGTTTATCTTGTTTATCCATGGGTGACACACCTCCACATCATGGCTGACACACCCACATCATGACCGACACAGACCCCGGGCGACACACCACTGGCCGACACAAGGCGCTCTTGCCCGACACAAGGTCCAAAGAAGCAAAGGAAAAGCACAACAAGGCCCAAAAAGGCTCAACCAATCCCAAGGAACTCAAGCAATGAGCCCAACCCTTCCTCTCAACACTAGAGGAAGCAAGGAGAGGGAGGAACACCTCACAAGGTGGCAAACTTGCCCACAAACCCTAGACTTGGGTTAATTTCAAGTAACACCTCCAGCTCTCAACAGAACACAAACAAACCCTAATCACCACTAAAGGTGATTAGCAAGCAACTAAGCACCAGGGTTAAGCAAATCAAATAGGATAAACCCTAAACGGAGGTCAGGGTCCTTACAAACTAACCCTCTACAAAGGGATTTTGTCCTTGAAATCTGAAGAGAAAAGCGAGGGATACTTCCTTCTCATCTCTTCCTCAAGCTCCCATGTGGCTTCCTCAATGCCACAGTGATGCCTAAGAACCTTCACAAGAACCAGGTCCTTCCTCTTCAACTTCTTAACTCTTCTGTCAAGGATCATCACATGACCTTCCTTGTAGGCCACATCTTCATCAAGCTCAACTTCGACCGGCTGTATCACTGTTCCTGAATCTGGATGACTTTTCTTCAGCATACTGACATGGAACACTGGGTGTAACCTATGCAACTCTGGCGGCAGCTCTAACTCATAAGCTACCTTGCCAACTCGTGCTATGACCGGGTATGGCCCCATATACCTGGGTGCTAGCTTACCCTTCTGGACAAACCTTACACACATTTCCACGGTGAGACTTTAAGATACACTTTGTCTCCTACCTAGAACTCCAAAGGTCATCGACGATTGTCTGCATAAGACTTCTACCTGTCCTGTGCCGCTTTAAACTATTGCTGTATCACTTTGATCTTCTTTGTTGTCTACTGTACTAACTCAGGACCCAAAAGCTGATATTCACCAGACTCATACCAACACAACGGAGATCTGCACTTCCTGACATATAAGGCCTCATAAGTAGCCATATCAATGCTCCGCTGATAACTATTGTTGTAGGCAAACTCTATCAAACTGAGATGTACATCCCAACTACCTAGGAACTGCAAAACACAAGCTCGAAGGAGATCCTCCAAAGTCTGAATAGTCCTCTCAGACTGTCCATCTGTCTATAGGTGGAAGGCGGCACTAAACCTCAACTGCGTTCCCAACGCTTGGTGCAACTGTTCCCAGAAATGACTCGTGAACTGAGGACCTCTGTTGGAAACTATCGTTGCTGGCACACCGTGCAAACGTACTATCTCATCCACATATATCCGAGCAAGCTTCTCGGCTATATATGTTGTCTCTACAAGTATGAAATGGGCAGACTTAGTCAATCTATCCACTATTACCCAAACGGAATCATGATTCCTAGTTGTCCTGGGCAGACCAACTACAAAATCAATGATTATATGATCCCATTTCCACTACGGTATCGGCAAGGGTTTCAATGTACCTACCGGCTTCTGATGCTCAGCCTTGACTTGCTGACATACCGCACACCTAGCCACAAACTCGACTACATCTTTCTTCAACCCGGGCCACCAATACAAGTCCTTCAGACTATGATACATCTTGGTGACTCCTGGATGCATAGCATACATCGATGTGTGTGCTTCCTCGAGCACTAGCTTCCTTAGATCATCAGCATCGGGGACCACCATCCTATCATGATAGCAAACTAGTCCATCCTCAGACTCATGGAACCCATCACACTTTTCGCTACCAAACTCTGATATGATCAACTGTACTATATCATCTGTTTGCTATGCATCTTTGATCTGCTGTCTCAGCATAGGCTTGACTTGCATATGTGCTAAAAGTCCAGCTAATAAGGAAACTTCCATTTGCACATTCATCTGCCGCAAAGAGACAAACATATCCCGTCTATAGCATACCAGGGAACTTAATTGTGTCTTCTTTAAAGAAAGAGAAGGAGACTTTCTGCTAAGCACATCAGCTACCACATTCGCCTTACCAGGATGATACTCGATGGTGCAGTCATAATCATTGATTAGCTCCATCCATCGGCGTTGTCGCATGTTTAGCTCATTCTGTGAAAAGATGTACTTCAGGTTCTTATGATCTGTAAAGATCTGACACACTTCCCCGTAAAGATAGTGTCTCCAAATCTTTAATGCATGAACCACCTCTGCCAACTCCAAGTCATGAGTCAGATAGTTTTCCTCGTGTTTCTTAAGCTGTCGTGAAGCAAAAGAAACCACATATTCTTCCTGCATCAACACACAACCTAAACCTTTCTTGGAAGCATCGCAGAAAACAACATAGCCCTTCCCAGGCTCTGGAAGCACCAACACTGGGGCACTAGTCAACTTCTCCTTCAAACTTTGGAAATCTCGCTAGCAATGATCATCCCAGACAAAAGGTATATCCTTTCTAGTCAACTTCGTCATCGTCAATGCAATTGCACTGAAGTCCTTGATAAACCTCCTGTAGTAACCTGCTAGACCCAGGAAACTACGAACTTCTGTCGGCATCTTCGACTGCTCCCACTCTGCAATGGACTCCACCTTCTTAGTGTCCACCTTAACTCCTTCTGCAGATATCACATGACCCAAGAAAGTCACTTCTTCCAACCAGAACTCACACTTACTAAACTTGTCATACAACTGATGTTGGCGAAGAAGAGTCAACGCTAGTCAAAGATGTCACTCATGCTCTTACCTGTCCCGACTATAGATCAAGATGTCATCTATAAAGACTACAACAAACTGATCTAGGAAAGCACGAAACACTCGGTTCATCAGATCCATGAAAGCAGTAGGTGCATTGCTTATCCGAAACGGCATAACCACAAACTCGAAGTGACCATACCTCGTCCTAAAAGCTGACTTTGGTATGTCATCCACCTTAATCCTCAAATGATGATATCCGGACCATAGGTCAATCTTTGAAAACATGGTAGCACCACGCAACTGATTGAACATATCATCTATCCTCAGTAATGGGTACTTGTTCTTGACCGTGACCTTATTCAAGTGCCAGTAATCTATACACAACCGCATCAACCCGTCCTTCTTCTTAACGAACAACACTGGAACACCCCAAGGTGATGTACTCGGTCGAATGAAACCTTTCTCCAACAACTCTTGTAACTGGTTCTTAAGTTCTGCCATTTCCATTAGAGCCATCCTATACGGTGTTTGCGCAACTGGCTGTGTTCCTAGAACCAGATTGATCTCAAAATCAATCTCTCGGGGTGGAGGAACACCGGGGAACTCATCAGGAAATACATCCGCAAACTCTCGTACAACTGACACCTCCTCAAGGCTAGGACCCTTTGCCTTGGTATCTACAACGTGAGCTAAGAACACCTTACATCCTTGTCATAACAACTTCTCTGCCACCATAGCCGATACTAGACATGTCGGAAGAATCTTCCTATCTCCTTGGAAGATCCATTTCTTACCGCCATCATCAAACACAGCCTTCTTGGAGCCATAGTCCAAAACAACCTTATACTTCTCTAAGGTATCCATCCCAAGGATCACATCAAACCCATGCATATCAAGTGATATAAGACCCACTTGTATACTGTGCCCCGAAAAAGATAAGACACAAGATGGACACTCCTCTCGAAGCATCGAGGAACCATCAAGAGGGGTTTCGAACAACAAGCTATCCTTCTTACAACTAACAGGTAAACGACAGTTTTCAAGCATACTATAGGCGATAAAAGAGTGTGTAGCACCCGGGTCAACCAGAACAGATATAAAGAAAGAAGAAGACATATCAAAATGAAATAACTCCATCTGACCTGTCACCACTCGCGGGTTCACTATCACCTCCGGCTGACTCATAGCATAGAATTGAGACATTGCTTGCTGTCCACATCCTTTGCTTCCTTGAGCATACGACCCTACTTGCGACGCTTGACCGCGTCCTCGCCCTCTGCTACTACTGGGCTGTTGTCTTTCTGACCCCTGTTGATTCTGCCTCGGCTGCTATGTTACTTCAACATCTCTACTTGGGCAACTTGACCTCTGATGCCTGATTTGACCACAATGATAGCATGACCTATCTTCAAACCGTGTCCTAGATGGCCCTGTCACTACCACTGAAGCTGTACTATGTGCCTTTGACGGTGAAGAAACATATCCTCTTCCCTTACTCGGAGACCACTATGACGGTACACTGGAACCTCTCATCACAGAAGGTGTTGAAAACCTTGGCTTCTTGAAGCCACCAAACCTCTGTCCCTGGAACTGAGCAGGCCTTCTCTTAGACATGGATTCTCTTTTCTCCCTTACTGATCGTTCAATCCTCCGAACTAATTCCACAAATGTAGCAAACCGCTCACGGTTCTCCAACGCAGAAACAAGTGTTGTTATCTCATCACACAGACCCTTCTCAAAACGTCTGATCCGCTCCTCATCTGTTGCTGCCATGTGAGGACAAAACCTCAACAGATCCATGAACTTGGCTTCATACTCGGTGATGTTCATTGTTCCTTGGCACATGCACTCGAACTGACTGATCTTCTCATCCAGATACATCTTCGAAAAGTATCTACTGACGAACTCGCGTCGGAAAACCTCCCAACCGATAACCTCACCAGGTCGCTTCTCCTCCTCGATGGTCCACCAGTGACCAACACTACCTTTCAAAAGGTAGACAATGTGCTTTACTTTGTCTCCTTCGGGGATGTCAGGGATCCCAAAAGCCTTCTCAAGACTTGTCAGCCACAGATCTGCATCAGCTGGATCAGCCGTTCTAGCATAGTCTGAAGATCTGACTTGGCGAATCCACTCAAAAGTCTTCCCAATACCCGATGTTTCACCATGGGGAGCCTGTACTCTCGGCGGAGGCACTGGCAATCTTTCTACCATGAGATTCATTGTAGCCATCATCTACCCCATAAGCTATTGATAGGCAGGGTGTTCAAGAATGGCTGGGTCAGGTTGGGGGACTCAGGCACCTGATCTTCATGTGCCTGTCCTATAGCTCCATCAACTGATGCAACATCGCAGTTCTCAGCAGCATGTTCTTCATGGTTTCCAGACATCTTGGCTTTTCTTCCGCTAAGGGTAGAAGATGATTGTAAGAAAATCTAGAAAACTCACAAGAATAGACACAACGTAGTCATAGATCCCTGTAGACTCAGCGAACCTAGAGCTCTGATACTAAAACTTGTGGCAACACATCCCACTATCACACAGACATCAAGGTGCTACGCGAAAATGTGCGGAAAACACCATAAACCACAATTTACCAAAAAAAAATATGGGTTAATTAAAACCGATTGCGGAAAGCAGACAGACCAAGGAACAATTACATTTAGGTCCTCATCCTGCAAGAAAATAGGTTATATAAACATTTACAAGTCTTGATGCGTGTCCACAACTTAGGAGATCAGATGTCTAGTCATCACACCAGTTCATCACCTATTTATACATACATAACGGCCCACATCCAGCCAGCAGCAGGATATAACAAGCATCAACAACTATACATCATGAAACAACATCAAAACACCTCCAAGGACCTGAGAGTACAAGGATGACTCTAAGACTCTACTGCAAAACAACAAAAACAGCAGCATGTCCATCTCTTGCCTTCTACTGCTCTTCTTGCTGCTCGGCCGTAACTCCGCGACCACCACCACGTCTAGCTCGAACACCTAAAAAGGTTATAAACCAGTGGGGTGAGACACACAGTCCCAACGAGAAACATAACTCCCCGGCAAAACTATAAAACCAAAGAAAGATTAAAGCAAAAGCAGTAGATAACTGATAAAAGGTATAACAAGAGAAGTTTATATAACAAGACTATTCTTACCATCAGGTTTATCGGACTGTACGGAAGGCATATCACCAAATATCTCTTTTATGGAACATGATTAACAAGATAAGATTTATAAGATCTTACCTCATAACATAAGGAACGTATAAGTAACTGCAAGTATAATGAGATTAACTACATAGACAGGGCCTCAATCAATGTTCCGTGTTTTGTCTTAAGCAGTAAATACTATTCGGTTGAATTACGTATTGTTATGACCTGAGGAAGTGAGCTGTACCGCTCAAATCCAACCTTCGGTTGCGAAACCCAAGCCGGTGCCATACAAGGTCAATGGAAGAGCCAGACTCCACGACCTCCCACCTCGTGGTCAGTGTACGAGTACAACACAAGTAAGACCGCAGTCTCATGCTTAAGTGGCCTCAGCCACAGGGTCAGCTCCCGCAGGCTACCCTCTGCCTAGCCCGCCTCGGTACAGGTCTCGACGCTAGTGAAATTGAGCCACAAGCATGTACACCATGCTCTGAGCCATGAACGCATTCATGCTCCCATATCACATGTCCTGAGCCATGGGCCTGTTCACCATGCTCTATACATATCCTGAGTCTGCAACCGTAGCTGCACTTGAATCCTCACTATTTTAGGCTAGGAGAAACCTCGCATATTCAACAATATGCGCTCCGGGTTAACCCACAGGAGAACCCGTTTCACCATCACCAGCTTCTGACGATGATGGATCTATGTCCAGGGCAACTAGCTGATATGTTCCTCTGTGACTAGTTAGTATATATTATATGGATTGCAAGATTCAACCAAGTTGTATAACATGCAAACAAGAACAAGAATAAATAATATGAAACTCAACATCATGTTTTTACTGTCATCAACATCATCCTGATCCATCACAAGGATCCAACATTACATGTTACCACTTGGCCTCTTACCAACCATCTAGATCCATTTCGAGGATCATCACATTGCCATGGGATCTCAACCCTTCATCACATAGTGCCACTACCTCTCAAGGCTTACATCATCATCATGGGATAACAATTCCAACACTTTAGCCAAACACAGGTCCTCAGACCAAAACACAACATGCATATTATTCTATTATTAAGAGTAACCATCAAAGTGGTGTTATTCAGACATATATACCTCATAGCCCTTTACCTGGCTATGCATCTATATGAATCACCTGCATGCACAATCATTCTGGATTAACAGAAGAATCATGTATTCCAACATAAGGTGACATTGATGATCATATGTCTTATCATTCATGCCTCAACCTGTGACCATAGACATAGGTCATATCATTAAGCAAAGCATCTTATATGTTTACCATTTCTGTAGCATTATATAGATGATTCAAGATGATCATAAACACAGGTACCATCATGTCAAGCTACATAGATGTGCACTTACTATAGCAATTACCCACAAGCATATCAAGGGTCATTGTCATATACCAAGCGTGAAATCATAGAACAAGATCTAGCACATAGGTTTTCCAGAAGGAACAAGACCTTCGCTAAAAGTGCCCACTACCCTCACAAAAGGTGTGACGGGTAGGGCATCCTCACCAAAGGTTGGTATTGGGCAGGGTACTCCACCCTATTGCCCAACACTACAAACACATAATGGTCAGACAGACCAGCACATATCAACCAAGCACTAAGCAAGGATAACAACTACCATCTCAGGAGGTATTGTGCACCTAGGTATACCATGCAACACTGTGTCGTACACTACATGTGTCGTGCAGCAAGGTCTAACATGCAACAGGGTCCAAGGGCGTGTCGTGCAGGGTGTAACACGCAACACCATGTCGTGCAACGGTGCGTCACACATCAGGGAGCCAAGCACACCGTGCACCCATGCATATCGTGCAACCACATGTGTCATGCACTGTGGTATCGTGCAACGCTCCATCAGACATCTACAGTGTAATGGCGTCGAGCTACCATCTGTACTAGGCATACCGGGCAGGGTACTCCATCATGTGCGAAGCCCGACACGCACACTGTGGCAGGAACCAATGTGCAATGTCTGACACAACCACCACAACATATCATCCAAGGCTCTAGGTTAAGAGGGGTATCAGGCAGCAACCCTATCAAAGCCATCTCGAGCAAGGTGCAACCCAACAAGGTCATTGCCAACCTCCAGCACAAAGGCACTCAAAACCTTAATGGATCAAGAAGATGACTCACCTCTCAACTAACAAGAGAGAGGGGTCTTGCCAAGCTTCTTAACACCAATCGGGTGACACAAGGACCAACCCTAACCAAGGTTCACAACCACCACATAGCTCACCTTTCAAGTCCATGGTGAGAGGAGGGTGTTGCTCAAGCAACTAGAACACAAGCTCACCTCTCAACTTAAACGAGAGAGGGGTATTGCCCATATTACTAGAACTCAAGCTCACTCCTCTAGACCAAGGAGAGAAAGGAGTGTTGCTCAACAAGGAACCCTAAAACACATGGTTCGGCCAACAAGAACAACTTAAGCAAGAAACTCAATTAACAACATACATAGCCGATATACTCACAAGAAAGCATACAAGAACATAGGAGAGGTATTATAGTTAGGGTTAGGAGTTATGTAACCCACCTTAAGAAAGCTCCAAGTTCCTAGCTCCAAGCTCCAAGCACCACCAAGGAAGAAGAGCAAGGCACTCTAGGGTTCGTCCACCACCAGAGGAAGAAGGAGACTCCTAGGCAAGGATCGGCTACCAAGCTTGCAAAAGAAGAGGGTGTCGTGCACCAAGGGAGAGGGAGACTAAGGAACTAAAGGGATCCTTAGCAAGAGAAAGGGAGCACATATATAGGAGAGGATGGAGGAGAAACCAAGGAAAGACAAGGCAAGGTGTCTCCCACCTAGGGACACTTGTCCAAGAGCAAAGCCACCACTCTAACATGCTCTAAACACATGTCCAAGGCCATTGCCACATGCAAGCATCAATCTCCAAGTATCCACTAGTGGTGACACAAACGAGGTCAAAGAAGGTCAAAGGGTCCATGGGTGACACACCTCCACATCATGGCCGACACACCACATCATGGCCGACACAGACCCCAGGTGACACACCACTGGCTGACACAAGGCACTCTTGCCCGACACAAGGTCCAAAGAAGCAAAGGCAAAGCACAACAAGGCCCAACAAGGCTCAACCAAGCCCAAGGAACTCAAGCAACGAGCCCAACCCTTCCTCTCAACATTAGAGGAAGCAAGGAGAGGGAGGAACACCTCACAAGGTGGCAAACTTGTCCACAAACCCTAGACTTGGGTTAATTGCAAGTAACAACTCCAGCTCTCAACAAAACACAAACAAACCCTAATCACCACTAAAGGTGATTAGCAAGCAACTAAGCACCAGGGTTAAGCAAATCAAACAGGATAAACCCTAAACGGAGGTCAGGGTCCTTACAAACTAACCCTCTACAAAGGGATTTTGTCCTTGAAATCTGAAGAGAAAAGCGAGGGATACTTCCTTCTCATCTCTTCCTCAAGCTCCCATGTGGCTTCCTCAACGCCACGGTGATGCCAAAGAACCTTCACAAGAACCAGGTCCTTCCTCTTCAGCTTCTTAACTCTTCTGTCAAGGATCATCACATGACCTTCCTCGTAGGTCACATCTTCATCAAGCTCAACTTCGACCGGCTGTATCACTGTTCCTGAATCTGGATGACTTTTCTTCAGCATACTGACGTGGAACTCTGGGTGTAACTTGTGCAACTTTGGTGGCAGCTCTAACTCGTAAGATACCTTGCCAACTCGTTCTATGACCGGGTATGGCCCCATATACCTGGGTGCTAGCTTACCCTTCCGACCAAACCTTAGCACACCTTTCCACGGTGAGACTTTAAGATACACTTTGTCTCCTACCTAGAACTCCAAAGGTCGTCAGCGATTGTCTGCATAAGACTTCTCCCTGTCCTGTGCTGCTTTCAACTGTTGCTGTATCACTTTGATCTTCTTTGTTGTCTGCTGTACTAACTCAGGACCCAAAAGCTGATATTCACCAGACTCATACCAACACAACGGAGATCTGCACTTCCTGCCATATAAGGCCTCATAAGGAGCCATATCAATGCTCTGCTGATAACTATTGTTGTAGGCAAACTATATCAAACTGAGATGTACATACCAACTGTCTAGGAACTACAAAACACAAGCTCGAAGGAGATCCTCCAAAGTCTAAATAGTCCTCTCAGACTGTCCATCTGTCTGCAGGTGGAAGGCGGTACTGAACCTCAACTGCGTTCCCAACGCTTGGTGCAACTGTTCCCAGAAATGACTTGTGAAGTGAGGACCTCTGTCGGAAACTATCATTGTTGGCACACTGTGCAAACGTACTATCTCATCCACATATATCTGGGTGAGCTTCTTAGCTGTATACGTTGTCGAGCTAATGACATAAACCACAACACTGCTCAAGAGGCAGTCCGAGCTTTACTTACCTAGAATAGGATGTTATTTCCTTTTCATGCAAAGAACACTACAAACACTCTCATTATAATAAGGCCCAAGTCTGTGCCTGTGCCACATGCACAGATTCTCTCATTTTATGGGCCACCGACTCAGTTTTATGGCCTTGGTGCGTAATACTATCTGAGTTTGAGTTTCACTCTTAAGCCAATGATGTTTTACACAACAAGTGCCTTCTGATTTTTAGTTTTTCATCCTTGTTTTTAATTTCTCTCTACATTCTTTGATAGTATCGGGCATGCCAGACTTCTCTAAATAATAGTGTCGCCCAAACCACCTTGATGAGTATCGGGTGTCTTCTTGGTTCTAGTTTTACCCAGTTCTGCAAGGGCATGATGGGCAAGAGACGCACCCAACCATATCGCCCAGGCCATGCCGCCCAGATCGTGTCGTCTGGGTGTATCACACCCGTCCACACCTTCAGAGATAGTAGGGCTTCCCAAAGACATATCGGGCAAGTCTATCACCCAGCGCATCACGTGCTGCACACCACATATGTCACGTAGACCCATGTCGCGTAAGGAGTGCGTCGGGTAATGCATATCAGGCGACACATCCTTGCAGTCTGACACACGTGCCGCATGATTCATAGCCTCCTCAAAATCCTCATGATGTGATGTGATTAGAAGATTTTTACCGTGCTTTAGAAGATGATTCTCGTGCATGCGCAACACGTGTCCTTGTTTTTACCCCTTTTACCCCGCTCGCGGCTGGCTATATATAGTAGCTCGAGATTAACCATGTCGGGTTACCAAGTTACCTACTTTTCCTCCCGTATTGCACACTCTCTTTCACTACCTCAAGCTCCCGTGCCGGCCTTATCCTATCGACCTTTGTGTCGCATTCCAGATCTTCTTGCCCGATAAAGGTAAAACCCATTGCGCCCTGCATATCGTGTGACTGTGTGTCACGAGGATCGTATCGACCAACCCTATCACACACCACTGTATCGAGTTTTTGCCCGTGTCAGGAAGATCCTTTTGAACGCGTATCGAGCTTTTGTTTATCGGCCGATAAATGTGTTGGCTTTCCTATGCTTTGTTTTACATCGGTCTTATGCCTGTGCCGTGCGATACACATATCGCACAACACAATGACCAACACATCTATATCGGGTAAAGATTTCAAGCTCGAGACAGTGACCTTATCATCCAGATTGCTACGCCACACTTTCATATGTGTCACACGACACAACTATCACCCGACACGGTGAATCACACGTCCTTTTTTTATCGCATAAGGATGTTATCATGTTTTCACCCTAGCCACGCGATATGACTACCGAGCATCTCATGCAGATTCAGTTATGTGGAGTTACCTGATACTGGTTATGAGCTAAAACCATATCGCCTGGACCTTATCATTTCCTTGATACCGACCATACCTGTGCGTTGTTTTCACCATCTACTCGATATCGGTTTGTGCTGTGTACCGTTTGAAAAATGTATCGATTTTTTGGTATCTGGCATTTTCATATTATGCGCCAGATTTTATTAAGTGCATGACCTGGTATCAGTTCTAAGCATATCACCCAACCTGTATTGGGCGACACTCTTACTTTTACTTTCTGCCCAATATCGAATAAATAGAGTTTTTATCAGACATCTTTTGTTGACTTGATTTCTTTATTCAAACCATTGTAGAAAAATGGCACACAGCAAGCAAACCCTCATTCAAGTCGATGAACAAGGTCGAAGGATCAACCTCGAGGCCACGACTGAAGCTACTATCAGGCAGAAATGCCCCAATCCTGATATGGCTGGGCCCTTTGAGGCTGAGAAGAGGCCCAGGGTAGAAGCAACCCCACCCCCACCCCAACCACGATGGTAGAACCAGAGATCCTGGCCCACTGACTATGCCAGTTCATGCCCAGAGACGAGGAGCACCAATGGCATTACACTGAGTTGGTGGAGAAATTCTACCGACCAACTCGGTTCTTCCATCACGTATCTTTCCACTAGATTGGCGTCTTCGAAAGATTAGAGAACATCTTAGAAGCTACCGAAATACGGAAGATATTCTTTAGCTACTCCACCTCCTACATCGAGCTCATAAAGGATTTCATCTCCTCCCTCCTCCGAGTTCCAAATACACCAGAAGAGAGTAAAAGGTTTGGCAGACCAGACAGACTCCAAGGGCTTCTCTACAATGCCGATCATGACATCTCAAAGAGGCTGCTCAACTAGATATTCTCCTCCAGTGAGGATGAGAGAGATACTTAATAATGGTTCCCAGATCACCGAAGGTGATGGATTTGACCCAGTCGTGCTATGGAGGAAGTTGACGGGTGATTCCTCCTTCTAGCCATGAAGCAAAGTGGCGGCGGTCCACTCATGCTTCTGGAGGATCGTATATAAGATTGTAGGGAGCCTACTCTTTAGTAGATATGAGATGAGCAACCTCTATACTGAAGAGCTCCATCTTATCTGGTATATGATGGAGGGCAAGCTGATCAACCTGGGGCGTTTCCTACTGAACCGGCTGCACCCTATAAATGACACCACCAAGGAGTACAACATGGGAGGGGTCATCAACCTCATAGTAGTAGGGCTTGGATACCCAAAGGAGCTGCATAGTCTGTCACATACAAGGGGTTACGACAAGATCGACATCAAGTTCCTCACTAGAGAAAACATAATCAAGAAGGACAGCCACTGCCTCTTCTACAAGTTTGCGAGGACAAATATCCTCTTGCCCCTCCCAATCTGCATCAACTATGACGTGGAAAAGCTAGTATTTACAATGGTAGAAATCGAAGCTATAACCATTGATGCCACTTACGCCCCACAAGGGCCATCCAAGAAAGGATGACTATGACCGGGAGGCCCACAGCCCTCAATGCTCGGTGGGACAAATCATTGGTAGTCATCATTGAAGACTTGCCTTTCGCCACCATCGCCACAGAACCAACAACCACCACTCCAGTGGTCTCTGTTGCTGCCACCGAACTAGCCACATCAACCACAACACTCCCCGCCGCTGCTACAGAAGAAGTGCCGACCACCGGGGAGGTTGTCGACACCACCGAGGCTGCTACAACGGTCATCGCCTCAGAAGGCACTGCCCCAAAAATAGTAGGCATATCGCCCCAAGCTTCAGCTCTTCCAGCAACAAAAAAAGCAACAACACTACCCTCGGTGTTGCTGGACGCCTCTCACAACAGTGAGGAGGCATTCGTTGCGCTCTTGGAGGTGGAGCTCAAGTCTGTACAACTGACGCTGACACTGCCACCATCTATGCCAACGATCACTATGGAGGAGGAAGATGAGAGTTGGATGGTCGATCAGCATCTGCCTACTCCGCAACCTTCTCCATGAGCCCAAGCTGAGGAGATGGAAGCAGCTGCAAAGGTGCCAATGCCTCGTCCGGAGGCTACACCCTCATATACTGTATAGGTGGACTCAGCCCCGATAGATGATACCTATTCATCGGGCCACACCACCAATGCAAGGAGAGCCACCCGAAGTCAAAGTTGCTAAATGGAAGTCCCCTCTTTGTTGGGACATGCCTTCGACTTTGAATTCGACAACTTACGAGAGGTAACGAGCAATCACAACTCTACTTTTCTCCACTAACCCACAAGTTTTAGGTCTTCCAGTAGAGGCTAAGCGAGCAGGAGCGTCAGAGGCTAACTCTAGTTGGTCTCCCCGACCAACTCGAGGAACTGAACAACACGATTCAAGTGGTGCTCCAACGCCTCGATGCCATCGAGTAGAGGCTCGACTGGAGGGACAACCACCACCGCTCAAGGCATCCTAGAAGATTGCCATCACCGCCGACTTCCCCCTCTCCACCATCATCATCATCCTCTTCCTTCGATTCGTCATCCTCATCCACCTCCAGCGGGCCCTCCACAATGCCCGAGGAAGAGATGATGAACAAAACTACTGACGAGTCTCCCACATGATAGGGGAGCACTCGCAGCGTTGACGTATCTGCAACCCCTCAGTCGCTAGAGCCAATTGATGAAATAGAAGAGATATATGAAGGCCTAGCAGAGGATTCATCTAAAACATCTGAGGGAGAAGGGGGTGATCTGTGTAGTTTAGTTGCTGAGCAAACCCTAGAGCAAGGACTTTAGCGGCTGATGTATTTTCTATGCCGTCAGAGATCTTTGCCTTTGAGATGGCTGACTTTGACAGATGCGCCATCGGCTACCTAACGATCTGGAACTAACAACTATTGAACATGGTCCTGAGGCCACAGGTAGAAGAAGAAGCTATCATATGGAGTGACGAGTTCTTCTTCATACGATGCAGAGCACTCCAAGGCATGTTTTGCTTGGAAGTTGTCATAGGGAAGATCTTATTTAGGGTATTGGAAGGCATGATGCTTGAGAATATCATCATCAGGACAGGCCGGCAGTCAATCTACAACGCCACCCCAGACCTGGTGAGACGACTACTAGTAGGGGCATATAAAACAAGGCTGGTGGTTGATATGCTGAAGCACATTGAAGAACACAACCTTATCCTAGTGTTAGCCCCCTACAAACTTAGAAAGAATTGGTTCCTCTACGTGGCCGACCTCAGCTCCCATGACGTCACCCTACTTAGATGCTGCACCACAGAGGTCCTCCACTGGGGGCACATCTTTGTATGCCCTGATGATAAGCACCTCAGGCTTCTTCCTCTGTGCCTTCACGGGGTCATCAAGCAAGGAATCCAATGCCATCGTAGTGTCTGGAACTTCTACGCCATCAGAGACTTCCCAGTTCAAGAAGACCCGGGGAGCAAAAATAGTGCCTTCATCGTCCTTGGCGCCATGGAGCTGCTAAACATCTTCAAATACATAAGGCAGCTCCAGGACCAGGACTTCTACCAACTAAGGAGTATATACACATTATTGTTGATCAAAGACAAACACTATTTCCAAGACATAGAACTTCCAGAGGACCTACTGAAGACATGCGCTGGTTCTGATGCTGACTCCTATTCTTCTCAACCCGGTAGTCCTCTAAGGAATGAGGTCGAGGACTCTTCTGACATCTATAGGATAGGCAAGCAGATAGAAACTCTACGAACTGTACTCTCCACTGAAGGCGATTCTGCTTCACCAATCATCACCGAATCTCTTATCAGCAATTTCAACTGTTCCACATGCAATTCTCTATCTCAAGAACAGGTCAATGAAATTCTTCTTCGACTTGATGATTCTAACAATGTAGACGTCATATATGAAAAAGATAACGTAGTGGTCCCCCTCGACGATCTACCAGACTTAGTCAAGGTAGGAGGGTGTCTAGCAATGATGGTGGCATCTGCTTACATCCCCATCCTACAGAAGAAGATTGGACAACCCTACATCGCCCATCCGATGATGTTCAATGACTTATGCCTTGTTGATGAGACATGAGCGCGTCAGCTATTCCAACATGAAGTAAATAAGTGTCTGCCGCACATAATATTTCTACCTATGCTGCACGACAATCACTAGATGATGATATGCACCCGTCCACATGCCAATTTCTTCTACAATTGCTCCGATGCAAATAGAGACTACCTGACAGAGTGTGAATCTGTGCCGACAACATCCCTGGAGTGGCTAGAAAGAAAATATTATGCCAAGGTGGTGTCTTTGATCCAACCCTATCTTAAGGACCCAACGACCAAGTGGCACGAACTCCAATATTGCCACCACAGTCCACAACAAGTTCCCTTATCAAATGATTGTGCTGTCTACATGCTGCATTGGATTTATAGCATGATAGCTATGAAAAAGAAGCTAGATAACCTCCACAACCTTGGCTACCACATCCAATGATGAGAATATGTGATGGATCTTTTATCTGACGAGGGCACGTGCATTCGCTGAACCCTCACTAATCTATGCCTATCCTTTATCTCACAACTCTGGGACAGAGTGTAGGGTAAATTTGGGGGGGGGGTACTTGATAGCATCTATGAGGGAGGCACTCTAAATACTTTTCCCTTTTTTCCCTTTTCTTTTCCCACTATACTCTGTATATACATGGATATAAATGATTGATAGAAAGCAATACATACAAAACTATCTATTTCTTGAAAACTGTACAAAACACTTTACAGTAAATATTTGGTACAACTTCTTCCAGTTTGTTCTCTCTGTATCTAAGGCGGTGCACATTTCTATTATGCTCTCTTGAAAACATAGTCTCAAATGACAAAGGCTATAACTTTTCTATGCTAGCTTTGAAAAATAATCTTGCAACAGCTAAGAGATGTGTATGAGAAGGAAAAAGCTTCCCAAACAGCAAACTCCCATTTCCCTACTCATCAAAAAATCCCAAAAAGAGAGGAAATCCTTATGAGAGTGAATAAAAGCATGAGAGTTGTGCCCGAAAAAAAAACACACACACATGCACACTTGTCTTCCCAAAAGTACCCATATTTAGGCATGGTAGATCTGAGGTAGTGGTACATAGGATGTGAAATCACTGCTCTAAAGCCAACTGACTTGGACTGCAGGGACCACTTGCCCGTTAATAGACCTGTACCTGGATGGACCAATGGGGAGAAAGAAAAACTCAAAAAGCCTTAAGCCTTCCCAAAAACCACACCATCTATCCCCAAGAAGTTTGGTGTGAAAGCTAACTTCAAAATCATGCACCTAAGTCTCACAAAAGTTGAAGAGAAAAATTTTGCTTAAATAAGGCATGAAAAATAAAGTCCATTGTTCATAGTATGACTTAATTTTCTTTAGGACATTGCAAAAATTCACTTAACCCCTTGTCCAAAGACTACGTCTGGTTTTGAAAAGTACCGCAAACCCTACATGTTCATTTTCTTCTCTAGGTAGCACACACACTCTTTGTGAGATAGTTGAATAATTCATGGCAACTAACCTCATACCCACTACGTTGCTTTTGCATGCACACAACTTGAGTTAGTGGAGTTGGTGGTAGACTCAGCGGTTGAAGTGAATAAACTATGTTCACTTTCGACGGTTCATGGATCCAAATCTAAATACATCAAGGCAGTGGCAGCTATAGGTATACTTCTTCCCTCATATCGTCCTCTTCCCACCAAGTCATAGATTCATTGCAATGATTTGTCTTAGAAAGAGGTTAATGACGAAGGTGGGAGATGGTTACCATGCATGAGGAATCATTGTTGGAGAGATCTACGAAATCAAGAGCACTAGTAGAGGTTCAATGCTATGTTGTTTCATTATCAGTTTCTTCTCGTGTGGAAACGTTCGCAGAGCAGAAATAAGCGCATACTGAGTATGAAGAAGGTGAAGAAGAGTTGACGGAAGTAGATCCTCGGTGCCTCATCCACGAGATTCAGGTGCAGGGATGAGGCAGCCGCTCTTTCATTCTTCCGCAATGTCTGTCAGCAGCGACGACCGTGCCAAGCTTAAGAGGAGTTCGTGGCCGATCTCTCTCCTGCATACTAGTTGAATGGTGGCATGACTTTGCTCGCCGGAAGAGAGATGACGGTGGCAAGTTTTTGGAGGCCGGCAGTAGGGCGCAACACAGATGAAGCTATTGGCCGTGGAAGGTTTACCCAGGATGAAGGGCCCGAGAATGCAGCCGCGGCGACAATGCTTGAGAGCGAGATCAGTGCTCAAGCACACCCAAAACTGAACAGAGGAGCCAACTGAGCATCTCTGAGGCTTGATGTGTGCTCGCGGAGCTTCTTGCGCCGGAGGCAGCATGGGTAGAAGCTTGGATCCCAGGCACACGAGACGCACGACGGTGGTGCAAGAACCCTGGTCGCAGGAGAATCACGAAGGAGCCAGAGGCATAGCGGAGGAAGGGATGAAGCTACTGGCTGTGATGGACCTTGTAGAGGAGAAAGTGTGGGGCCGTCGATTGCACACCGGAGCCAACCCAAGCCAGCGGAGGCGCTTGTATAGGCGAGAATGCCTGGTCTTGCGTGCGCAGGAGAATACAGAAAGAAAGGAGAGCGGCTGGTCCAAAACGCCTGAAGCAGCCAAACCAGCTATGAATCGGGTTCAAAACCATGAACCGGATGACCATCTGTCCCTCAAGAGAACCAGTGCACCCCCAAAGTGGACACGTGGCAGTGCGCGATTGGCCACAGAGGTATTTTCTTTCATAAATATGCAGTTCTTCAATAAATCATAGAAATTAGCCTGAGCATCAGAAAAATACAAGTAATATACCAAAATTCTTAGATAAATGAGTAGAACACAATAAAACTATAATATCAGGCATTTGAAGCATTAATATCAGTGATATCATGTATGATGTTTAATGCTTAGTTCTTGAGTAATAAATATTAAATGATGACGTAAAATTATGATAATGTGTCAGTAAATCCTTTTTGATGTCTATAATCTATATAAGGTCAGTGATTATGGTGTTGATGCATGAAATCTTGTAATTTTCTCAATATAGCTATTTAGGGCTAATAACCCTAAATAAAATGTAATAAATAACTACATTCTCAATAAATGGTGAATTTTATAGAAAACCCTCATATATGTAACTGGAAGATAATATATAAATCTGAGATCAGCTATATACATGGAATTTCATGTTATATGAATAGAACCCTTAATACATGTGATGTAATCCTAATATGGTTAATAAAAGTGACATAATGTTAATATGTTCACAAAATAATGTGACACATGAGTATATCCAGTTGATGAGCTATAATCTGGAATATGACATCAGTAAGATAAATATAAGGTAGGAAGATAAGTAATGATGGGAATATCCTAATGAGATAATCTAAACCCTAATTAACACAATTAGGGCTAAGATGAGATGTAAGATGATGAGAACATGATGATACTATATGATCTTGTCTTGATCAGGTTTAACAAAGATATAGATGACATGAGGAATATGTGATTAGGATATCTCTTTGGAAGGAACGCCATTACCTCTTGCTTGGCTTATTATGCATTATGCTTGTGTATACGGTAGTAAAGACTTGGCATATGGTATTGATTGAAATGATTGTCTTGTATGATATGTTGCTGGAATTTCCATATTTATGGCTATGAACACCTGCAAACATAATATAGATGTTCCATCATAATATAGCTCATAAACCACTTGGCGGTAGAGCGCATGCATAATGATCAGAAACCACTTGGTGGTAGATCATATGATGTTTGTATAATGATCAAAAACCACTTGGTGGTAGATCATAAGGCCTGAAGACGTCAAAGCCACTTGGTGGCAGACGCACGAGATATATGATGAAAATGTGCTTAAAATATATGTGTTCTCTTTTGTTAATGAATATCTTTGTGCAAGTATACACTTTTCTTATATTCTTCTGTTACTTCCAAGTATATTAGTTTTATCGTATCACCAAGATATGATGAGAGGTATATAAAAGACATATAGGCGTACTCAGTACAATATTCTTGAATACTGTGCTGACGTGTACCGCATGTAATCTTTTGTTTAGATTGTGGTTTGCTCTTGAAGATCCAAGATAGTTGAGAGTTGTGTAGCGAGTTGATGTATAGGTGGACCTGTTGTCTTAAGATCCTATAATTTAGTTGTAGTACATGTATATGTTAGAAGTTTGATGTTCAATATGTAATATCAAATGTTGTAATAATTCATGTTGTAATTATATGTTGAATGGTGAACATGTGTGTATGGTTTTATTATTGTTCATGTACATGTGTTACTGTGTTTCCTTCTGACTCCCTTGATTTTCTCTTTCTTAGCCTAGTGTGGGATGTTTAAATTGGGATTCTCGCTGAGGTGAGGGTTTCAATTTGGACATCACACATTAGATTAAGTTTTAGAAAATCTGGGGACGTTACACTTTCAAACCCATACCCTTATCCTTTTGTGTAAAGGGTCCTTTATGAAAGAGTTCAATCAAATATCTAGCTTGTCATTCAAATACATGATGGGACTGATTCCTTAAGAGTATAAAAGGATATGAGCATAAAGGTCTACCTAATATGCTAACCCAATATGGTAACCCGATATGATAATCCAACATGGGAAACTGATATGGTATTGTGGATATACCACTAAAATGATAACATGATGAGGCATACACCCTATGCCCGATATGGTGCACACCTGGTGCACGATATGGCAGCAAGTATACCTTTATACCTGATATGAGGTGAAGCTTTTAGCTTATTAACAATATGAGGTCAAGTGTCTCTAAACTAGAGATGATAAACTCTATGTGATAGCTAACCCGAGATGGATACATGTTATAGTAACAGGGTGTACACCCTAAACACGATATAATGATGTGGTTACACCACATGCCCGATATAGATACATGACATGATGATAAGGTTGTATCTCAAGAACAATATGGTAGCATACACACATCTTGATACCCGATATGGAGGGAAAACATCAATCATATATACTTGATTGAGTGACCTGTGTTGTGTGTTGTGTTAAATGTGACATTAAAAGATAATGAGTTTAGTGCAATTTGATAATGATGATCTGATGTACCTTAAAGAGGAGAATAGAGCCAAAAGTATGGTGCAATCAACATCCTAGTGAGGATGAAAGAGAAACTTATATTTGAATAACAATCATGTAATGAGTATATGTTGATATTCCTTGTATGAATGGAGTATGAATCAAGGTTTAATATTTTATGATGTGATCTAAAAAATCTAAGTGGTTAATAAAGGTAAATCTTAAATGATGAGTGATAATATGATCTTGAATCCTTAATTTTTTAATAAGGGGAAAACCCTAACCTTAATGAAGAGTGATGGCATGCACTTAAAACCCTAATCGGTTAGATTGAGAAATCCTAACCCTAATTATGGGAAGGATGTATTTCTCTTATATCACATAGTGATGATGTGAACCTAAAACCCCATTCGGTTAAAATGGGAAATCCTAACCCTAATAATGGGAAGGATGTATTTCTCTTGAATTGAATATTGAAGTCTTATACTGTTAAAGGTTTTATCATGAAGTGCAAACTATTCAAGAGTCATGAGATGATGAACATAGCCAAGTGTGAGCTATGATGTTTATATGTTACATATTTAAATGAGCTTTGTGAGCCATGTTAAATATATATACAACAAGTATAATGATTATACAGTCTGATATCTTTAAAAACAGTTGTTGCCTAGTGAGAGGTGACAAGATATTTAACGAACCATGTGAGCTATGTGAAATACTTGTACAACATGTGTGAAGAATACCTTGGTTTGAGGACCTAGAGGTAATAGTTACTTGTTACAAAGGTAACAATGTTCAGTGATGATCCTAGGGTTTTGAATACCCAGATCCAGTAATCTTGATAATGATGTTAAGGGATGAGAATTTCTAGTAATGTGATAAAGGACTGAGATCTCGAGTGTTATACATTCAAAGTATTGCAAAGATTATAAAATTACTATCCTTTCCTTATAGCATCTGTTATAATTTATGTTTGAAACTTGGTTGATTCTAAAAGATATTGTAATGCACCTAATTAATCAAGTGCAATTTCATCATGTAGTTGCCCTAACCTAGATCCATTCAGTGTCAGAAATTGCTGACGGTGAAATGGGTATTTCCCATGGGATTACTTGGAGCACATATTTTTGAATATGTGGGGGCGTGAGCTTGGATAGCCATATGTTGACCGATCCCCTTACATCTACAATTTTGGGAATTTTCTATATGCCATATCCTGGCTCGAGTGTGACTGCGGTCGTAGACTCAGTAATGAGTACAGTGAACTGACTCGTGGCTCAGAGTATGGCTATATGCCATGAATCAATAATTTTATAATCTGGGAAAGCTACGTGGTCTTCTCCCGAAGAGAGTACATGCTGCGGTTGTAACTCTACAACAAAGATGTTGCTATACCCCGACATGCTATTTGCAGTTGACACAAGATATCCTACCAACAACTGATATGAGATGTCCTACTAGTTGTCTCGTTTTAACCGAGATGGGTGAGGTCTTGACAGCCGACTCTTCCATTGACCTTATATGGTACAAATGCTTAATGTAGTCGTGGTCAGTTGGAGCATGAACGCTATACACCATCTCCTCAGGGCATAATTGTGATTGTAATATGTAATCATCCGTGTAGCATATTTTCTTAAGGATTGAATATGGAAAACATTGGTTGATGTACACTTCTCTTATAAATCTTAATTGGATAGATGTTATGCATGTTCTTCATATTCTTTATAAAGTGAATAGATGATTTACTACTCCTATCATAGATAGCTGCATTACTATAAGAGATGGGATTACTCTGTTTAGCTTATAAATGGTGATTAATCTTGCATATTCACATAAAGAATCCTTGATCAGTTTTATGTTATTTACTTGTGATAATAATATTGTTGGCAGAGAGTTATATCTCTCGCAGGGTTAATTGTCTCACCCCGTGGGATCCACAATTTTTAGGTGGATGTGCACAAGGAGGTAGAGGCCGTTCTTTAGAGGGTGAACAATAACAACTGGGGCAGCAGTAACAGGTCATGTTGAGTGTACTATCTGTCGTGTCTTGTAGATAGAAGTCCTATGTGTCATCTCTGTACTCTCAGGTCCTTGGAGTCAGTAAGTAATGGTTTTATGCATGATATGAGATTTTGGCTTGTATGCCTCGAGGTTTTACGTTGCTTATGTATAGGTTTTGGCAAAGCAACTGTTATATGTTATTCTCGAGATGAAATGATACAATGTATGTACAATGTGAATCATGATATGTATAAAGTTTTGGATCTTTCAGTAAGAGTTTCCTAGAAGAGGATCTCCTTGCAAAATGGTTTTAATTTTTAGTGATTTTGTTAATATTCTATTTATGGTTATTCCATAATTAGTTACTGGTGATGGATTGATTTGATGTCGAATCGTCACAATATGTATCTAATATGTCTCTTCAAGATTCATTTTAGGTATTAGGTACATGAAAAGGATCAATTCAATCCAGCCGTAGCTTGACCAAATACTAGCCAAAGTCAATGCAAATGCACTATTGTGGAAAACACCCTAAAACCTTTAGGACAATTTTTGTAATCAATTTTTTTTGATGTTGTGACTTATAATTAAGGTGAGAAAAAATCAGTAGCACTTAAAAAAACATTTAAGTACTCTAATGACACTTTCCAAAATTCATTAAAGGGACTTTTGTTGGTCGAGTTTTATCTTTGATAATTTCGACCAACACCCTTGATGGATTTTGGGAAATGCCAAGGTCAGGCGAGTTTTCCTAGGACAACCTCGACCGGAACCCCTACACAGCCAAAATAGATTTAAGCCGTCAGGTAAGTTTTATCTAGGATAAACTTGAATGACACTTCAAAATTTGTTTTGTCGTATAGTGCTACCGGTCAACATTACTTTATTTAAACTCAACTAACCGCACTGTATGGAGTGTGCATATAAAATGTTTCTAGAATTTAGAGTGTTGCAAACATCAAAAGTAGATTTGTTGCACACCTCCAAACAACTAGAATTCATTTTCAAGTGCTTTTACTGGCTAGTAGACATCCACAACTACAAATATGGACCCTTGGGCTTCATCTCAAGTTTGCTTCTTATGCTCCTAGATATAGTTCAATGGATTTGTCTAATAAGAGTCAGTTTCTATCTCTTACTTAATAATCAAAACATCAATCTGAGTTAGATAGGTTATTTGTGAGAGAGATACTTCTTTGTTATCAATGTGAAGCTCTCAAATCTTCCCTTTCCCAAACCCTTTCTTTAAGAAAAGTTGATGAAAGATTCTCCTTGGTGAAGGATAAGGTGAAATGATGAAGATCCTTGACAAGAGTTGATAATTCCTTCGAGGCAGAGGACTTGTTGTAAGAGGGGAGATCCTTGGGGAAGGTGTCCAACTTCATGCAAAAGTGGGTATTCCCTTGTAGAGGTTGAAGACTCTTGCTCTAAGGATAAGTACGACCTTGTAAGGTTTATCGGCTCCTTTTGATCCCTAAATAGGAAGGCTAGATATCCTTGCTCTATAAAAGGAATGTCATATTATATGTCTTATAATGGAATGCAAGTGTGCAATGGTTGCAAAATCCTAGAGGTTGACCTTTCTAGGTAGTGGATATACACTCTCCTTGCTTGGAGTTTGGGACCACAATACATAACTTGTTCTTGATCTCATTCAATCTCTCTCATCTTTTCTAGCTATGTATGATTAGTTGCACATAATATTCCTTACTTGTAATTTTATCTCTTGAAGTAACTTGAAGGTCTACCAATTTTGTTTAAGTTCATTTAGCTCTATTTAACCTCCTTCTAGAGTCCATTGATCCAACAAGTGGTATCAAAGACATGATCTTTTCTGACTAGATCTCCCATGGGATGAGAAGATGGGTGACAACATTTTGGGTTCTCTCAACTTGGAGGGTGGATTCCCCATGAGACTTCCAATCTTTGATGGAACAAACTTCCTCTATTAGAAGCGAAGGATGCAATTCTGCTTGAAAGGAATAAGCTACAACGTGTGGAAAGTGGTTGTCCTTCCCTATAAGGATCCAAGAGGAGATGTAGATACTTGGAATGAAACTATCTTGAAGAAAGCCCAGCTGAATGCAAAGGCCATAGGAGTCATTTATGGAGTCCTAACTCCTTATTAATCCAACTGGGTCTCTTCTTGGGTCACCGCCTACGAGATATGGAACAAACTATGCATCACCTATGAAGGGACCTAGAAAGTCAAGGAGTCCAAGGTCTGCATGCTCAAAGGTCTCCTTGAGAAATTCAACATGGGCAAGAAAGAGAGAGTGGCTGAGATGTACTTAAGGCTCAACACCACTTTGAATGGAATTACTTCTTTGGGCCAAACCATGGATCAAGGAACCATCAACTCCAATATCCTTAGATCTCTTCCTAAGAAGTTGTAATCCAAGGTGACCTCCACTGAAGAAACAAGAAGCCTTAGTGAGATTACTATCGAAGAGCTCATTGGAAATCTCCAAGCATATAAGCCTAGACTTGACAAGTAAGAAGAATAAGAAAAGCTAGAAGAGGAGTCAAAGAAGATGGAGGAAAATGCCTTCAAAGCTCAAGTGGAGGCCATTGTTCTTCCATAACAACTTACTTGTTGGGCTACTCCTTCCTCAAATGAAGATGAATCCCCTAGTGATCATGAAGCTAACTACTCTAAGGGGAAGCACTTTAAAAGAAAGCCCTCCTCCTACTCTACTCCAAGGTGCTATGAGTGTGGCTAAAAGGGACACTACAAGAATTATTGCCCCAAGGCAAAGAAGTCCTACCATAAGATCAGATCCAAGAAGAATGAGGACTACAAGAAGGAGAGCAAGTTCAATAGGAAGGAAAGAAGAAGTAAAGATGTAGCTAATGGCACATGGGAGGAGTCTTCCTCAAATGATTCTAGCTCCAATGAAGAAGAATGCCACCTTGCTCTCATGGACTCAACTAGTGAAGACATATGTGAGGTAAGTGAGGTAATCTTGAATGAATTATCTAAAGAATCCCTCACTGATATGATTAATGTTTCCCTTTCTTGTTATTCTAAATGCAAATCTAAGAAGAAAAGATTAGGGAAAATTATTAATGACTTGTATGCTAAAATAAATTTTCATGAGCAAATAAAAAATTCCATCTTGAAAGCATAGATTCCTTGCAAGGTCAATTTCTTAAACTTGAATTGCATTATAATGTCGTTGAGGTAGAGAATGGTATTTATCTTAACAACATCAATATTCTTAAACATGAAAACCAGACTTTCCTTAATGAACTTGTTTTGATTAGAACTAAAAATGACAAGCTTGTTACCAAGTTTAATGATCTTAGGCATCAATGTGATGGTATTAAGGATGAAAGTAGAATCTATCTTAATGAGCTTACTATTCTTATAACTAAAATGCTAGGAGTCTTTCTAAGATAAATGATCATGCTTCTATATCTTTATTGCCTAATAATGAAGTAGATAGTATAACTATTGAGAGAGATTCCTACTTGACTAAAGCCCTCTATTTTGAGGCCGACTTGATTCATGCTCAAGATGATCTAGATAGCCTTTCTTCTACTGTTATTACTCTTAGTGATGATAACAACGAGCTTAGGTCTTCCTTGTAAAAGTTCCTTAAAGGGAAATAGTTCCTCAATGAAGCCCTAGATCACTCTACCAAACAAAATGATAAAAGTGGTTTGAAATATGAGGGATCTCCCAAAAGCAAGGGTAAGGGAAAGAAAAAGAACAAGGAACCTCCTATTTTCCATGGAGACTCATCTGTCTCTAATAACCTTATGGTTTGAGTAGATTTCAAAAGTGATGATCATTATTCTACTTACTATCCTAAAAAGAGAAGGGAACCAACCCAAGGATGAAATTGGCACTGGAATCTTCCTTTCTCGTAGGTAAAAGGAAAATGGTTGTTGATAGTGGTTGTTATAAGAACATAACCAGTGATATGTGCCATTTCAACAATTTCACAAAAAAGAAAGGAGGATCGATGACTTCTGGGGATAATAAAAAAGGTAAAGTTATAAGTGAGGGTGATGCGGGTGATTCACTATGCATCAAGAATGTTCTACTAGTAGATGTCCTACATCACAATTTTATTACCTCACTTGAATGCTTGTTTCTAGATTCCCTCTCCTACAATGTCATATATAAGGGAACTAGAAATGGAAATTTTTATGTTATTTCTCTTTATTCTCTTAAGCCTATTCTTGGTAAATGCCTTGTTGTTGATAAAAGTGATATATCTCTATGGAACCATAGGCATGGTCAAATAAATATGAAACAATTGAAGAAGTTGAGCAAAAAGGAATTGGTCAAAGGACTTTCCGAATTTGACATTGAGAAGGATTAGGAATGTCAACCTTGTACACAAGGAAAGCAAACCAAATACTCCTTTAAATCCAAAGGAGTCCTTATTACTAAAAAATTTCTTGAACTTATTCACATTGATATATTTGGACCAATTAGAACTCAATCGCTTCATGCTATCATGTATTGCCTCAGGATTGTTGACAATTTCTCTCACTTTACTTGGACATTCTTCTGAGTTTCAAAAAATGATACTCTTGATGTTTTCTCTGCTTTTTGTAGATGAGTTGAAATGAATCTTCTTGCTGAATCATCTCTATCCGTAGTGACCATGGGGGAGAATTTGAAAATGATATGTTTGAAAGGTTTTGTGAGAAATTTGGCTAGACGCACAACTCCCCCCCCCCCCCGGTACACCTAAAAAAATGGATTTGTAGAGAGAAATAATAGGTCTTTATAGGAAATGGCTAGGACCATGATTTTAGAGTATCATATTCCCAAGAAATTTTGGGCAGAATCCGTTAGCACCTCATGTTTTGTACAAAATCGAGTTTTCACTCATCCTTCCTTAAAGAAAACCCCCTATGAGTTATGGTGTGGTATAAAGTCCTCTATAGATTTCTTTCATATTTTTTGTTGTCCTTGTTTTGTTTTAAACACCAAGGTTTTTCTTGACAAGTTTGATGTGAAATCTTACAAGGCTTTATTTCTTGGCTATAGCACTACTAGTAAAGCATATAGACTATTTAACATTGAGTTGTCTAAAGTAGAAGAATATATCAATGTTAAATTTGTTGAAACTAACCCCTCTATTTCAAAGAATATTGTGTATGATGATGTTGTGGTTGAGGTGATTCCTAGATTGAAAGAGATCAACATGATAGACAAAGGAAAAGAGGTGGTAGTTGATGAAGAATCAAAAGAAGAAGAAGAGAAGGATCCAACCCTTGGTTTGCTAAAGATCATCCTAAAGAGCTCAACATAGGCAATCCTTTTGAAAGGGTGAAGACGCGGGATGCATTCAACAAAGAACAAGCCGATAGTGCCTTCATCTCACAACTTGAGCCAAAGAATGTCAAAGAAACTATTAAAGATGATTAATGGGTCCTAGCTATGAAAGAGGAGTTAGAGAAGTTTGAGAAGAACAAAGTGTGGACCTTAGTGCCAAGACCAAGTGATAGAAAGATCATTGGCACCAAGTGGTTCTACCACAACAAGCTAGATGAAAGGGAAAAGTGTAAGGAAACTTCATCAACTAAGAAAATTATACCAGTGAACTTTTGAAGCACTTTGGGATGGAGAACGCCACGTCAATGGATAGTCCCATGTCAAACACCACTAAACATGATAGAGATGAAGAACATCAGAAGGTCGATGAGAATCTCTATAGAAGTATGATTGGTAGTTTGTTATACTTAACTGTCTCTAGACCTGTTATCATGTTTAGTGTTAGCTTGTGTGCTAAATTTTAATCAAGCCCTAGAAAATCCCGTCTTATAGTGGTTAAGAGGATTCTAAGGTACCTAGACAAAACCCATAATTTTGTATTATAGCCTCAGAAGTCAAGGGAATTTACTCTTACTGCTTATAGTGATGCAGATTATGTCGGGTGCTTAATTGATTGAAAGTTCACAAGTGCCACTTGCTTCCTCTGAGGACCATGCTTAGTTTCTTAGTTCTCTAAGAAACAAAGCACAATGACTCTTTCAACTACTGAGGTTGGGTACATTGCAGTTGGAAGTTGGTTCTCCCATGCCCTATGGATGAAGAAAATGCTCCAAGACTTTAATGTTCATTATGATGATTTTCCTATCTTTTGTGATAATACTAGTACAGTCAATTTATCTTTCAATCCAATATTGCATAGTAGAGTTAAATAGATAGAGGTCCTCCATCACTTCCTCTATGACCACATTTCCAAGAAGGATATCTGTATCACTCATGTGGGCATGGAAATCCAACTTGCAAAATTTTTCACTAAACCTCTATATAGAGAGAAATTTACTTTCATTAGATCAAAATTTCTCATTACTACTCTTGATGATAATGGTATTCCTTATAGTTAGATGTTCTTATACCTACATACTCCTGCTAAAAAATTGTTCATTTTATGCTTGTTAGTGCTACATATGCCTAGTGTTTATGCCTTGTTTTGCTTGTTTTTGGTTATTTTTCACAAACTCTTGTTTTATTGCAAAATAGTAGCCAATGATGAGTGGAAAGTGCCTTTATATGTTCAAAATGCATGATTGGCTAAATTTATATAACACTCTAGTGGCATTAAATTAGATTTCAAATATTTTTGAAAGACTTCTTTATCGGCCAAGTTTTTTGTGGGGAAATTGGATGTACAACAAACCCAAGGATTGAACACATAGTAGTGTCGGCCAATTTTCCCAAATATCAAACTCAAACAATGACACTTTTGTGTGTAAATATATACAGACTGTCAGCCATTTGTTTCCCTCTCAAACAGAGAATACTCGAATGAGTCATCTCCCCTTTAGTTTGTCCTTGGAACCCAGGTCACCAAATCCCCTTTCCTAGCCCTATCCAACCCCTTTGACCTTTCCCAACCTTGAAACCTAGCTTGGGTGGCATGCTGCTTGTGTTTTCTTCCTTTTTTGGCACCAATCTTCCTCAAGTTTCTCTCCATGGTGTCCAATAGGTGGAAGAGAATAGGCCCAGATGGAGTACCTTCATCCTCCACAACCATTAATCATATTTCATATGATGGTAACTCCTTTTCTCCGATCAAGCAGTCAATCATTATCGGGAGTTGTTGCCTAGGAACCCTTATCCCTTTAGGCCCTTATTCATTCCTAGAAATGAGAAACTACAGGAGGTTAACAAACTCTTTTCTACCAAAAACTTGATGCTCTTTGCTATGAATACATGACCTATAACAACTCCCTCTCGAGCACGAAGGTAGTGCATGAGTTCTATGAAAATCTTACCTAGAACTACACTACCTTAGTGCCTCCTCCCAATACCCAAGTTGTCTTATCATCCATGATAGGAGGAGTCAAGTTTTCAATCTCTTAGCATTCTTTGAATACTTACTTTACTTCCTCCTCATCAAATTGAATGTCTTCCTACCCCACCTATCGAGACCTCCTTGACCCTGAAGCCTTCTACAATAAGTTTGCCCCTGAGTTATCTCTTTCTAATATCCATAAAATTCTTAAGAAGCCCACAGTTCCATATTGGAAGAAATCCATCTTAAACATCTTCTTCTCTAGATATTAAGACTTGCTTGGTTGATCTCCTAGTTAACCGCAATATCCATATGAGAAGGAATCAAATAGGTATTGTAGAAAAATCGGCAGTGATCATGTATTGTCTTCTTTAGAATATATGTGTCCAATGGGCAAGATATATTCTTAATCAAATGAATTTCTTTGACATAAAGAACACTAGATACTCCCACCCACCCTGCCCTAACCTAATATGTGGTTTCTTTCAATATCCCATTGGTCAATCCCTTTTCAAATACCTTGGTAACGAAGTCTGTCAAAAAGGAGTCTATATCAGTGAACCCACAATCAAGAAATCCTTTCACCCCACCTCCTATACCCTTGGTGCTTTGACCTCCACCAGCCTCCTCCTAGACCTAACTGCACCTCTTTTCAATGTTAAATGAAATCGTGATGGGATACATGATGCACCCACAGGCATACAACCTGCATATCCAAGAGCACCTGAACCAGGATCTTATTTAGATAATGTCAAACACAAACTTGTCCTGCACCCATCCTTACCCCACCTACCATCCCTACCCAGTTGTTGACTATGCCTCTTTGACATATAGTCAGTTCCACCCATATTTCCAACATGTTTCTTCTATTATACCCCCTACCTCTGATGGTGGTCCTACCCCTACTTCCTCTCAGCCTGCTACCTCTCAGATCCTTGCTCTTCCAATTGGCCTTGTTGTTGCTTTTCATTTTGACTATAGTTGGGTTTCTATACCCAAAGTTGAGTAAGCTAAGGCACTACATGAGTGTGGCATCTCCTGGGCAGAGAAAACTACTAATGGATTAGTACCTACTCTTTCATTCTTGAGGAGGACACAAAGATGGTTGATGATGATGCTAAGGATGATGATGTTCATGGTGATGAGGATGAGAATGATGACGATGATGGTGATGATGGCACTGATGATGATGGATATGGTGGTGAGGCTACACATGTTCCCCTAATGCACCCTCTGATGATGATGAAGGCTTCCAACCTGATGATGACATGAGCATCGACATAGATTCCCTTGATGTTTAGTTCTTAGTCTATAGAGTTCTCGTCTATATATCTTTTTGTAGACTTTCATGTACTAAACATTTGGGCATTGTATCTGAGGTTTACTATTTTTCATATCTCATCATTTTCTTCATTTTTTTTAGTTTTCATCTTGAGAGGACATATTATTTGTTGTAATCTGATTACCTATACATTTAACTCTATGCTTTGCTATATCTCATGAGTTCTCAGTGTGTGCTTCCATATTTTGATTATGACTCTAGCATATTTGTTCCCTTTTTGGGTTTTGTGTGGTTCTTACTTATGATGGTTGCTTGTGTAGTTTGTGCCTTAGATAAGACCTATGTTTTAGCTCTTCTACCCCTCCCTTTTTGATATGACAAAGGGGGAGAAATGAGCTTATTACATATTGAATTGCGATCCTTTTCTAGTTAATTCTCTAAAATATCATCTGACTATGTAATAGGACCCAAATAGTATATATGTGCTATGGTTATGCTTTTTGGAGAAACTAACCATACATTCAAAATGTAAGAATGAACTTAGGTGGTAGCTATTGTTGTTGTTCATTCATGTACCCCCCCCCCCTTAAATTTACAAGGTACAAGTTTAAATTCGAAGTCCTTTTCAATATGTTAAGGAACAATTTGTCATGTTCAAAAAGGGGGAGAATGTTGACCTAAAAGCTATACATTGTCCATATTTGGATGATGACTTAACCATTCCATTCATATGTATCTAATATGTCTATTTGATATTGATTTTGGGTATTAGGTACATGAAAAAGATCAATTCAATCAATCACTAGCTTGACCAAATACAATCCAAAGTAAGTGCAAATGCACTTTTGTGGGAAAAACCCTAAAACCTTGAGGACAATGTTTGTAATGATTTGTGTTGATTCTATGACTTGTAATTATGATGAGAAAAAACTAGGAGCACTTAACAAAAATGTTTAAGCACTCTAATGACAATTTCCAAAATTTATTATAGGGACTTTTGTTAGTCGAGTTTCATCTTTGATAAACTCACTGATACCCTTGATGGATTTTGGGAAATGATAGGGTCAGTCGAGTTTCCCCAAGACAAACTCAACCAACACATGTGCATAGCCAGAACATATTTAAGCCATCCTTCAAGTTTCATCTAGGATAAACTCGACTGACACTTCAATTTTTCTTTGTAGCATTGTGTTTTCGGTCGAGTTTACTTTATTGAAACTCGACTGATCACACTATATGGAGTTTCTAGCCATTGGAGTGTTGCAAACATCACAAATAGATCCATCATAACACCCCAAATGACTAGAATTCATTCCCAAGTACTTCTACTGGCTATTAGACATCCCCAACTATATATAGGGACCCATTGAGCTTCATCCCAAGATTGCTTCTTATGCTCCTAGCTATTGTTGAGTGAAGTTTTACACTAACATCCCCTTTATCTCTCTTTCTAACAATCAAAATGTGAATATGAGTGAGATAGGTTATTTTTGAGGAAGCTACTTCTTTGTAATCATTGTGAAGCTCTCAAATGTTCCCTTTCCTAATCCCTTTCTTCAATCAGAATTGGTGAAAGCTTCTCCTTGGTGAAGGAGAAGATGAAGGATGAAGATCCTTGAGAAGAGTGGGTAATTCCTTATAGGTGGAAGACTTGTTGAAAGAGGAGATCTCCTTGATGAAGGTGTCCAACTCGTTGCAAAAGTGGGTAAGCCCTTGTAAAGGTTGCAGACTCTTGGTATAAGGATACGTAAGACCTTGTAACGTTTATTGGTTCCTTTTGATCCCTAAAAAGGAAGGCTAGGTATCCTTTCCCTCTAAAAGAAAGCTCATATTGTATGTCTTATAATGGAATATAATAGTGAAATGGTTGCAAAATCCTAGAGGTTGACCTCTCTAGGTAGTTGATATAGACTCTCCTAGTTTGTAGTTTGGAACCACTATACATAACATGTTCTTGATCTCATTCAATCTCCCTATCCTTGCGATGTATGTTTAGTTGTACATTAAATTCCATATTTGTCAATATAATCTCTTGAAGTAATTTGAAGGTCTAACAAATTTGGTTGAAGTTCTTTTAGCTCTATTCAACCCCCCTCTAGAGCCCATTGACCCAACACTAAGTCCGTATAAACCCTAACCAATCGACCCTTACCTCTATCAATTCACCATACCTTTGTAGGCTCTCATTGTTGATTCAACATCTAAATTGGATAATGTCTTATTTTAATGATGCCTAAACCATTCTACTTATTTGTGTCTAATTCATATACTTGAGTGATTTTAGAATAAATACACATAATCCAAAGAAATGGTGCACAAATATAAGGATTGAAGAATACTTAGTTTCCTCCTTATATCTTTAATGAAATCACTTTTAATGATTGTATGCCTTGTATTTAAGTTCATATGTGTAATAGAATCAAATTGGATGGATTAATATTGCACTTGGAGAGTCTTGGAATACCCAAAATAGCACGTGCAATTGGCTGAGTATCCCCGGGGTATAACTCGATCGATAACATTGTACATTAACTTTCTAGAACTCTAGATTATCACTAGTAGGCAACTCAACTAATCAAAATAAGGTCTAGACAACAAGGAATGTCATCTGACTTATGAACTCATCTGACTATAAAATAGTAGTTGTTTTCTGTAGTGTAATATTGTGTTGGAAAGTGAAATGCATTGATTGGATTCTCTCCAAAATGACTACAATTCATCCTAAATGGTTATGACGGCTAGGAGGAATCCTCAACTAGAAATAGGACCCCTTGGGCTTCATTCCATGGTTAGCTAAGCATTACGAATCCTATATACTATAGTTGACAGAGACATTGCCCTGAAGAACCCCGATCTAGTCTCATGAGCTTAATCAATTTCCACATCCATTAAAGTGAGTAGAAAAATTGTATGAGAGTTAGTAATACATGTATATATTTTGAGTCTTTGACCTCCCTATCTCCAATCTCTCTCTCATGAAGATAAAGATTGTGTCTCCTAACCAAGAGAGGAGAAAAAGAAGAAGAAGAAGGATAGGAGGCCCTTGGTGAAGAGCTTCTCATTGGTGAAGGTGGATGAAAAGGCAAAGGTCTCTTTTATAAATAGTGGGTCAGACCTTGAAAAAGGTAGAATATCACAAAAAGGGTGGGAAATTTTTGGAGACGGTCAAAGACTTTTATTCAATGATGGGTAAGCCCTTTGAAGGCAAGAGACATTGAAGAAAGAATAGGTAAGTTCTTTGTAAGGTTGGTGGATCCCTTATCTTTAAGGGAAGCTAGTTTAATCTTTGATCATAAGAAAGGTAGTCATATGATGTATATCTTATAATTGATTATATGGTCTACTCCTGGTTGAAAATCCTAGATGTTGACCTCTCTAAGTAGTGGAGAGACGTACTTGAGAATGAAACAATTCTACATACTTGTGTATATTTGTAGATTGTTCAATCTCTCTATTACTTTCTTCAAAGAGTTTTATAATTATATTGAGAAATATTTTGATGCTCTAATGAATCTTGTTTAAGTGGTTTTAGCTCAATTCACCCCCTGACCCATTTAAATTCAACAATTGGTATCAGAGTAATGTTTTCTTTAAGAAATACTTCCATAGGTAGGAGTAGATGGGTCAAAATCAAGAAGGGAGATACTTCTTCAACATTATTGTCTGTGATGGGAGAAACTTTTCATACTGGAAGGCAAGAATACAATTCCACATTGAGTTCAACTAGATATCTTCTTGGGATATTGCCTATTAGATATGGAGAAAGATACATGTCACTTATGAGGTAATAGAGAAACAGAAGGAAAATAGGGTATACATGCTCACGTAACAACTTGAAGACTTCCACATTAGCAAGATGGGATCTTTTGCTAGGATGTATTCTAGACTTAATCTTATTGTCAATGGACTTGGAACACTTGAAAAACCAATGGACAACGAAAGGTTATCTTTCCTATATTCCTTGACATTGGGAGAAGAAGTTGATGGCCATATAAGAGACAACAAAGCTTTCCACTCTTAATATTCAAGAACTTATAGGCAACCTTTAAGACTATGAGGTAAGTCTAAGCTCACAAGAAGAAGAAGATCTAAAAGAAAAGAATTAAACAAAGAAGAAGAAGGTGATTTCTTACCATGCTCATCAAGTAAAAAATTCGAAAGATAATATGATGCTATGTACTCCAAAGTTAGACTCTATAAAGGAAATCATATTTCTTCTCCTTATGCTTCACACGTGGAAAGAAGGATTACTACATGGATGATTTCCCATATGGAGAAAAGACACATCGTCATAAGAGAGACAAGAAAAGAGATGATAAGCAAAAGAATAAGACAAAGAAGAAGGCAAAAAAAGTTCCAATGACTCCTCCAACTATATCCCAAGTGAAAACTCCAGTGAAAGTGAAGTTAAAGAATGCCACTTTTCTCTTATGGTGAGCTCAAGTGAAGATCCAAATGAGGTAGATCTAAAATCTTTAGCTAAAAGGGTTTGACTAAAATTATTCATGCTACTCATGCATCTCATAACTCTATTGAGCATGAAAAGAAAATGATTGATAGGATTGTTGATAACTTGCATGAAGAAAGAAAAATGATCATGAACATGTTAACATTTTCTTGCAATATGATATTGACAATCTATAATAGCTTAGTGTAAATCTTGAGTTGAAATCAATTGGTATCGAAATAGTTACTAATGTCTATATTATTCAAGTAAATTATCTTAAAATGAAAATTCTAGTATGCTTAATAAAATTAAGCATGTAAAATCTCAACCTTTAATTCATATTTAAATTAAAGAGAATGCCAAAATTGTTGATTCTATAAAGTTTGATATTAATTCTCTTAATATTGGAAATGAGGATAGAGATTTTGTACTCCAAGGAATAGAACTAAAAATGGTGTCCATCTTTTAATGATTTCTATGATTGAGGAGTAAGAGTATTCCTAGTAAAAACCAATATCGTGAATCTTGTTCTAGTTCTACTAGTAGAGAAATGGTATTTTTCTCTTCATATTGAACAAAAATTACTAAATATTGTTGCTCAGATACCAAAATATTGCTTGCTAGATAATATATATCCATTGCCTTTTACTACTAATTCTCTTGTTCAAGATAATCATATGTCAAAATCCTCTTTGCAAAGATTCCTAGAAGGCAGATAGAATCTTAATAAAATCCAAGACCATACTAATAAACAACTTGGTAGAGATGGTATTGTATTTTATGGTAGCCAAAGGAACAACAAAGGCAAAGGACATCCCATTTTCCATGAAGAATCATCTAGTTCCAAGGCGAAGGGCACTTGAAATTATTGCAAGGAAAATTGACATTATTATGTATGTTGTCCTTTTAAAAAAGGACCCAAAACATGATTTATGTAACCGAACTAACCCTCCTAGACCCATAAATATGATTTAGGACCATGTCATCTTTCTTCTTGTAGGAAATTTACAAAATGATTGACACACGTTGTTCATTTCGAAATTGACTTCTTTTATTGGTAAGCGCGATATTCATCTTAATAAAAACCCAAAAGAAGATGTGATATATATGATGCTATGACCTATCTATAGAATATAAATCATTGACATCATGATTTATTTGTCTCCATAAAGTGCTGACAAAGATATTCCTATCTAAAAAAAACTTATTTTGGGTATTCTACATATGGAAAAGAATGGAAATAGAAAGAAGTGATTCCCTCTTGCTCTTCAATCTTGAGATATCTTGAACTTATTGTGGTATCATTGACATCATAGGTATAGCTACACGCCAGATCTTTCTGATGAAGGGATAGGTCCGCAACAAATGTTCAATATTTTATTCATCTTCACGACATAGGCAACACTTAGAAGCACAACTTAGGCCTCTTGATTTTAGAAAAACTCCCGTGATTAACTTGTCCTAGAATGACTTCCAAGAAATAGTAATAAACCTTCTAGGGGCACATGATTTCCATAAACATCTTGCCCATTCAATATCAAGATGGGGGCTCAACACATACCCTATGCTTTATGTATGGAGTTTTGTTTGAAAATTGACTTCTCAAGATGGGGGATCTACACATATCCTATGCTTTATGTAGGGAGTTTTGTTTGAAAATTGACTTCTCAATTCACATAAAAAAAGAAATATGAGATGCATATGTGTTGGTAACAAATTGTGAGGCAAATTTTAAGAGTATAGGTAATGTTTTCATGATCATATAGAATCATTGTTGATATGACCAAGGCTGTACGCACATTACATATGATTTTTGAGTCATTTTTGTATATTAAGATTTTTATCATAGTCTTGCTCAAAACTTCCTATGATATTTACTAAGTATATTACTAAATTATTCATTTGAAAATTAACTTCTTGATTCACATAAAAGAAGAAAGGTGAGATGCATTTTAGATTGGTAACAAGTTGTGGAACAAATGGTAAGAGTATAGGTAATGTTTTCATGTTCATAAAGAATCATTGCTAATAGGACCAAGTTTTTATGCACTTTACATATGAAGTTTGAGTTAATTTTTATATATTAAGTTTTTTTATCATAGTCTTTCTCAAAAACTTCCTATGATGTTTCCTAAGTGTATTAAGAAATTATTTATACATGATTGGATATGGTTTACTTTCTTACATAGCCTCTATAATTATTTGTATATGTATCTTTAACATTAGATGGCAATTGTTGTAGAACAATCTTGTCTTTAGGTAACACGAATGACATGCAACCTTGTAAACTTTCCAGTAGCTCATTTGGATAAAATTTGATAAATTGTGTGTTGAATATTCAAATGATTTATTAGATGAGCATTTGTCTCTCAACTATATGTTGTCAACAAATAGCCTTATTCTATTAGAACTCTCCTTTGTACTTTTATTGGATGTGCTTATTTTCATCTTTGAAATTTCATATCATTTGCAAAACTCTATCGTCATGTTTTTAACAAGCATTATATCTCTATACCTTGAAATTACATTTCTTGAGTTTGTATGTATGTTTTGATGATAATATCTTTGGAACTATTGGATGTTATTTAAATTACTTCCATGGCTCTCTAACACACTACATCTTTATAGTTGTGCATCTTATTTTGATGAATCATTGATATTATTAGTGATAATCATCTTTGGTTGTACCGGTGGCAATGGGGTGTGTGTGGGTGACCCATGCCCATACCCCTTTACCCGTTTCATTTTTTACTTGACCCATATCCGCCCCTTTAAGGAAAAAAACTATATGGTTACCCATACCAACATAAACAAGTTATATATAACGTGTCAATAAGACCATAAAAGATATTTGTGGGTCAAATACAGTGATGCATAGATATCGAATACGATTCAGTGTGACCCAACTTTAATTTTTTTTATAAGTAAACATATAGTCATGTAAATTGTTACATAGGCATGAAGTTAAGGCAAATTAAGCCAAGCAAAAATATGTGTGCATGTCAAATGTGGTGTACAAACCAGAATAATTTGAATGTCCAATAACAATTTGATGAATCATTATCATTTACTATAACACCCGATCATTTCAAAGAATAAATACACATGAACTGTTGCATGAAAAATTTGTTAAATTTTTTTATGTACTCTAGACATTTTTGCAAAGCAGATCATGCACCTTTAGTTACAAACATTCAAGTCTAAGATAAAACACATTTGTGCAATACTTTAATATCACTAACACTACAACTACTCATTCACAAAATTGTGGATTTTTCTACAAAAAATATATAAATCTGATTGAATCATGCCTATGAAAATATACATAAAAAATAGCATTAAGAATATGTTAATAAACACAGATGAACTACAAAAAAAAGTCATTGTGTGAATATATCCACTAACACATCAACTGTGCATTTTAACAAACATGACAACTGTCCAACAACAAACATGATTCATCTCCCATGAAACCACATGTAGTGGTGAATAATGAATGTGTGTCATTGGAAGATATTGAGGAATTGGACTATTGATTCCATGCTGAGACATTGTAACCCACCGGTTAGGAATTGAGTAGGGATATGCAACAACTACATATGTGGTGCACAGTAGACACGTCGGTGGCACTCTATTATGTGGCAAAGGTAGTGACTTTGAGCCTCTTAGAGGAGGATCTAGTGGCAAGTTCTACATACAGGAGGTTTGGGGGCTTCCCGTGTTGTTGTTCTTGGCATAGGTCTCTGGATGGGAGCCTATGTTAGATGTGATGGTAGGATCCAAAACTACCACATCATATGGATTCTAGAGCAGTAGCTAGTCACTTTTTTGTCTTTTATTTGCCATCTTCTCAAGCAAGATCACGCCACTAGTTTTTGTGTTTCCAAAGGAGACTACAATCATCCTACAATGAATTCTCAAGCTAGATCTTAGTCCTCTAGCTTCATCCTAGGTACAAATCTCTAACCATAACCTCTTAAGAATATAGAGAAGATGATATGAGAAGCTAGCATTGGGAGTCACCATGGAAGACGAGACCAGAACTGGTGGGTAGGAGACTGAGACTTGCTTATATGGGTCTAATGGGCTTATGTGGATGGGGCATGTTTCAAAATGACCCATCATATGAATCCCCAGGAGGACCCAATAGGTGAGTGCAACCCATGAATGAAATAATAATGGGCTGAGTTGAGATTGGTCTCACTAGGTCATGGGTCAAGTGCGTCTCCCTATCATCCCTATTTGGTAGCAATGCATATTATCTAGTGAGTAATATCCATTCATGCTTCTTGAATTTCATATTCTTTGTATAGATATTTTTCTACATCCAGTTGTAGCTTGTTTTAACTTTTGCATCTTTTGATATGACCTATATATAGTTATTAGGTCTAACTTGTTATATCTTTTACTAGTAGTTTTTCAGCATGTGATTCTAGTAGTATCCATATATAAAATACGTTTGTATCTTAATTCATGCATACTCAAAATTTTGACATGATTCTTATATCAATTTTGAGTTAATTGCTTACATAGCCTTGCCTTGATCATTTCTAGAATTACAACTAGGGTTGTTTAAATGCATGTCTTGATTTGCTTTGCATGCATTCCTTGAGTCAAGTCCTTTGTGTTTGCTCCTCTACCCTCCCTTTTTAAACAAGTTGCATTTTATCTCTTCAACCCCTCTACTTTTTAATATGATAAGGAGGGAGGCAGTATGTATTATACAAGGGGAGAAGACATATATGATGAGAAGACATAGTTTCTATAAATGTTGTGAAAGCTAATCTTATAGGATATAACATAAATTGAGAGGGGTATATGCTCTCAGTTAGCATAAATTGAGGGATAGAGAGGTATATTCACTCAATTAGCATAAATTAAGATTTATAATATGAACTCAATTATATTCAAACATGTAGGTTTCTCAGAAGGTATGATTTTAATTGAATGCTTTCAATACATATATGGAATAGTTTGTCATCTTTAAAGAGGGAGAGAATGTTGACTCGAGTTTGAAATGGACTAATCCCTTGTTTTTATGATTATGAAACCATTCTACTTACTTTTGTACCATTTTTCAACTTGGGAAATTTAAAATTAGATAGGCACACTTCAAATACCTAAACTTGCAATCCTAGTTTGGAGAAATCAAGTCATACATGCACATAGATCAATATTGAGGAATGCATAATTTTCTTATTAGATTGTTAATGTAAATCACTTGTAATGATTGTATGACTTGTATTTAAGCTCATATGTGATAGAATTAATTATTATGGATTAATATTTCACTTGATCAGTCTTAGAATACTAAAACAACAAGTGCAATTGGATGACTTTCCCCTGGGTGAACTCAGCCAACAACATTGTTCATTGGCTTTCTAGAACTCCCAATAAACAAAGTTTCTTACTAGTAGACAACTCAACCAACCAAACTAAAGCCCATACAACAAGGTATATCAGTTGAGTCACCAACACCACTATTTTCATTGTAGCAATTGTTTCCTATAGTGCAATATACATTGAAATCAGAGAAACAAGTGAAATATATCTAAACTCTCTCCATAATGGGTCTAATTCATCAAAAATGTTTCTATTGTCTATAAGACATCCTCTCCTATAAATGGGACCCCTGGGCTTCATTCCATGGTTAGCCATGAATTGCAAATGTCCCTATACTATAGTTGAGATAAAAAGTTCTCCAAAGAGCCCCTATCTACTCTCATGTGCTTAATCACTTGGTACTTCCATTTGAGTGAACTTGAAATTAGTAATCTATTCCTACATGTACATACTGAGAGTTTCTCACTTCCCTACCTCTAATCTCTCTATCATGAAGATGAAGATTCTCTCTCTTGGCTAATAGAGGAGAAGAAGAAGATGGGCAGGAGGCCCTTGGTGAAAAGATTATCATTATTGAAGGTGAAGGAAAAGGTGAAGGAATCTTGTCTAAGTAATATATATGAATTTAATAAAGGAATAATATAATAAAAAAGGGCGGGTAAGTCCTTGGAAAGGAAAAATACCCTTGGCCAATGATGATTAAGACCTTTAGAAGGCAATAGACTCCAAAATAAGAGTAGATAAGTTCTTTGTAAGGTTGTTGTATCCCTTTCTAGGAAAAAGGAAGCTAGTTTAGATGGTCATTAGATGTAGTTCTAATAGAGGAATACAAGGTGGTGCTCATGGTTGAAAATACTAGAGTTGGTTTACCTATAGGTAGTGAGCTACATCCTTGAGAGACATAAACACTCTAACTTATGCATATTTGTGGGTCATTCAATCTCTCTCTCCCTTGCTTTTAATACTGACAAAATTACCTTGAAAAGTATTACGAAGGTATAATCAATCTTGTTTGATTGATTTTATCTCAGTTCACCCCCCTCCCAAGCCCATTTAGATCAAACACCCATGACCTTGGAGTACATATGTCTAAATCACTATTCCTCACATGCTTCTAGATTAAAATCCTAATCCATTACCTAAGGTTAGGGACATGGATAAGTTATAAAGTAGCAAATGGTGATCTTATGGATCCACCTTAATATTCTTTAGTTGATATCAAATATCATATAACCCCTATGATGTCAAAGAAAAGTGAGCTCCATCATCAAGGTGCATACATCAATCACTATTCTCCTTATTTGGATTTTAAGTGGTATAATGATCCAAGCACCACACATTGTCGATTCCTCTTATTTTTACTCCACCCTAACCCCAAATTTCATATTGTATTCTCAAGTACGAAGTCATGCTCATTTTCCTACATTTGCATGTTATCTAGTTGATTGTTCACTCTTGAATTTGGATAAAAAATCTCTTTAAGGGTGTGTGGAAATGCCTAACACCATTCTATGCATAATAGGGTTCCTTGTCCATATCTAGCATCACAAATGATTATCTTATCATTAGTTATTTATAGTATCTAATTGTATGTCAATGTTCTCCAACATGAGCATGGTGGTGATTATATCTTTCCTGATCTCATTTTCCATAGGAAAGGATTCTTAAAGAAATCCCCCATGTATTCAGGAGAAAAAAAATAGATATGTATCTTCACTACATATTATAGATGGAGATTCTAATCATTATACGGATCCAATGATTCATGGACTTTTTAGCATGGAATATGGGCACAATTTAGATGTGTACCCATTTTGTCCCTAACAATTTGCATTGTTTTGCATTGATGGTGTTATTTTACAACTATAGATTGGGTGAACTTCTGCCATGTGCCCATATTTGTGTTCGTTAACTCTCTTCCTATCATACAAGAAGAATCTATAGCCTTTTGACCAGAAAAAACTACCAAAAGTGGGCACCCTTGTAATGCTCACCAACTTCCATTATTCTTGTTGGTCTATGTGGCTCATCTACTATGACTTTGAAATTTTTACCAATAAATAATGTCGACATATTTATAAATATAACCAATTTTGCACAATAATGGTATGACATATCTATCACATCAAAGGTTCATATTTTAGAAAGCCGACATTGGGTGCACACTTTTCGAACACTCACCCTTCTCTAAATAATGTTAGATTTACAATACAAAATTTTTTTCTAGGTGTGAAATTACTAGATTTTACCCATCCTAAGTGTATGACAATCAAAACCTTAAGAACATATATCTTATCATAGTATATTTAGGATCAAACCCAAAGGACAACATATTTAATAATAATCTAGTCAATGTAGCCATACACAAGCTAACATCTAACTTAGAAGTTGGATTTAGTTATTACAATAAGTTTGCAATAATAAAGAGGTCAGATTGAAGTTCTACATATCTGATAATGAAAACACTAGGGTGGATGGATTTCACAACCGCTACATATTTTATCTCTCACACCATCATAAATAAGAATGAACATACAACATTGAGTTTTCTAAATCATATCCTTTCAGAATGATGGTTATGCCATCATCTCTAAGCTCATACTCACCTTACTCATAGAGCATGTACATATTGCCTTGGGAAACACATACCTAAAGTTCTCATCAAGAGTGAAACATGAAACAAGTGATATCGTAGATCTTAGTTTGCAGTTATCTACCCCTGATATTCAATAAATAAACATGCATATATGTCAGTTAACCACATAAGAAAGGTAATAAATGTTAGATTCAAAACATAATGTAGTTCATACAAGTAAAGATGTAGTATAAACAACAAAAATAGGTAGTGAGGAGACTCGCCACATAATAGAATGGGACTACTCTCTCTTCATGGTAGTAACAAGTTCAACGGGAAAATAGAGGGAGAAAAAAATATCACAATAGAAGATGGAGGCACAGTCATAGTGTGTGGTTGGTTGTCTATCTTCAAGCTTGGAGTAGCGTAGACATTCGTTAGGTGACCCTAGTTGATGTTGTCTTCCTTATTTATAGCTTGGACTTGTCCCTATGAGGAAGAAGCATGTGTTTAAATGTTGGAGGAAGAAGGGAATCATTGGCTTAATCTTTTTGAGGTTTGCACCTTGTAGCCTTGGTTGAGGGTAGATGTGTTGTTGATCGATGGTTTTATTTGATTGATGGGATCTACCAAGAAGAAGATGTTGAAGGCTAAGTGTGGTAGCTTGGTAGTTTTTTGAAGATAACAAATTACATTGGAGGTAAGTGTTGATATTTATAAATGATTTCTAGGGTTGGAGAGTGAACACGCTAGCTACCATCAATCCTATCAACAGTGATCATGAAAGCCTTGAAAGACACGTAGAAAATGAGGTCGTGCAACATCATTCACAATCCCCATTGGTTGGGGTTCATTGAGAGTAGGAGTCAATGTGCAAATAGAGCATAGATAGTAGTAGCACAAACTCACAAAGAAATAAGTAAAATGTGCTAATCATAGCACAAGTAGCAACAATGACACTTTCAGACAGAAAATTAGCAATACATACCACAAGTAAAGTAGCAGAAGTAATAAATCAACAGGTAAAACAAGTGAAGTAGATAACTTAATATAAATAGGTGAGATGATGATGATGATGAATCAGTTTCTCAAGATCTTCATAAGGTAGACAAATCAATAATAGTAGTAGACAAATCCATATAGCAGCAAAAATAACACCACAAAGCAACAAAAACTAGCATGTAGATCCATTAAACATCAGAACTAAAATATTCTTCTTTTCTCTTCCATCTCATCTCTTCCCTCTACTCATCATCATGTATTCTCCCCCTCATGCCAACCACAAAAAGATTCAAGAAAGCGGTTGGGGTGGTAAGTAAAAAACAATGGTAGAGGTAGTGTTTTATGTAGACAAATATGTGAAGGAGGTAATATAGAACTTGAGTCAATGTACAATATGGCCTGGTTATATAGATCCAAATAGATAAATAAATGGACCTTTTTATGACCAAAAAAGGAGATTTCCCTGGATCTTAGGCTGATGGGTGGAGCCCCCCCCCCCAAAAAAAATTTAGAGTAGGTCAAACAAATTATATTAATGGGTATAATATGTAAATGGGGGTAGTACAGGTATTGAGAAGGTAGGAAAAAAGGTATGAAGGACTAGAAAGGTTGGGGGATAAAAGAACAAAAGAAAAATAAAAGTTCTAAAAAAGGAAGATTATTGTTGTTGGTAAAGATAAAGAAGGGAGTCTCTATGTATAGAAACCTCTGCTAGGTTATAGAACATTGTAGATGATCTATGATGCAAAATTGTAACAGTAGTAGAAGTTGACATGTCATGTCAGTGAAGGGGCACACTGTGTTGATTTGTGGAATCTAGGGAAAAAGTAGGCAAGACGTTCTGTCAAAGTGTGACATGTCATGTCTAAGTACATGAAACATGTTGTGTCAAAACGTGGCACATTTTGTCGTCAGATAGATTTTGTGGACGCTTGTCGGTGAACAAAACAAAACTCCACCAACACGCCATGTTAAGAAATGACATGTCGTGTTAGCGGAAAAAAATAGTAGAAAAACTCCAAATTTAGTAGCAAAAGATGGATTTTTGCATATGTGTCTCTACCATATTAATATAGGAATGATATGTCCTCAAAATCACTAGAAAGAGGAGATCTTTATTTCAGATTTGGGCCTAGATCTCAATAGATTCATAGATGACAAAGGCGACAGAGATTTGTAGAAATGTATAGATGAAGGCATTGTAGATTTGTAACATTGTTTATGAAGGCAGAAAATCTGGCACATATGGCAGATGCAAAGGAAAAAAAGCATGGCAGAGGCACAACTACCCATGTAGATCTATTAGCAGCAACTTAAAATTAGATGTTTCTATTGTTGAAGATGGAGACACCTATTGGAGATAGATCCAAGAAGAAATAGGGATGAGAAATCCCTATAGGCAGCCAAGCAATGCCCAGCGGTGGTAATCGCCAACAAGGGGAGGCTTCTCTCCTTTTCTCTCTCTCTCAGGGTTGTGGGCAACACATGAAAGCATGCTCTGATACCATGAAGAGAAAACAATATGATAAGAAATTCCCCTTTGTGTGTAGGTTTTCTCTTATTTATAGGAGGAATCCCCCTATCCTATAAATAGGATAAGGGGAATCATATAGACTTAAGATAAATCCTAATGGGCCAAGACACAACTAGGCCCATATTATAAGTAGACAAGAAAAATTAACTAAATAGACTCTCTAATAATAACTAATGCAAATCTAGGGGGATTGGTGTGTGTTTTCTATCCTGCATTTTGGGACAATGAGAAACATGACGTCGGTGAGAAAATAAGGCCTATGAGACACATACTTGGAAAAAAAACTCTACAATAGATAAAAAAATATGTTCGTGCCATGTTGATCAGTCTCTAGGACCCCATCCTAGGATTTGTGTAAAGATAGAATCTCAAGTTGCAATCAAAATCTAGGAATTATGTCAAACCCCAAACAAATTAGCATAAGCTAAAGAAAATTTTGAAATGTAAATACAAATCAAGGCTATAAATGTGAGTAAAACTAGGATGAATTTGCATTCAACAAATAACCCTAAACATAAACATTGCTCATCCTTGTGTAACAAAAAATATAAAATAATCATCAGATGAATATTTTCAACTCATGTGATTGCCTCACCTTCATATCATGGTAGTTTCCCTACCACCTAATATGTCTAAGCTACACAACTTATGTGATCACAGAACACAACTAGCCATAGATTAATTTCCCAAATTTTCTTTTAAAAAATATTTCATCACCACTCTCCCCAATACCAAGCACGTCTTTGAAGTTTCATGAATAGAGAATTCCATCAAACAACAAACGTGTGTATGATTTGACATTGGGTGTGTGAAAATGATATAAAAATAAGCATTCATCGTGTCCGTAGGTGAAAATTTGAAAGAAGCGGGGCGCAGAAGGAGGATGCAATCTCTTCTCTATTTGACTTGAGATTTAATATTTACTTATTTTTCCTCGAATGAAAAATAATCTTAATTTTTTTTCCACATTGGCATCTTTTCTTTGTTTTCAATGGTATGTCCCATTGCGTAGAGAGCGACATGTAGGGTAGGAAGGAGAGTGTGCTACTCCAAACTTAGGGTTTGGCACTTTTTGTGGGATATTTTCTTTTTGGTGGATGGAGGGTATGAAGATGGAAGAAAAAGTATAGACGACGGTTTATATTAGCATGCAAATTGATTAACAATTTTGTGTGTCAAGTTTAATTCTAATCCATTATTCTCATATACTGCCAAGATATGGGAAGACATGGTGATTCTAGTAGTTTGTTTAGCTATTCAGTAAGAATAATGATGTCTTTGATACATCTTCGTTCCTTAAATACTTGCCATCTTGTCTATGGAAACATGACGTTGGAGTCCCTAGGCCACATACTATTTCTATCCATTAGTTTGTTTCAAAAACCAATCACTATGAGGCGTTGATTCAAATAAGTGGAGTCAAAAGATGAAATGTTCATACATGCAAATAGGAAATTTGAATCTATGATAGATAGAAAATGACCTTATTTACTCTAATGAATGGACTTTTTAAAAAAGATTGTCTAATTTTAATGATGAGATTTTAAGTTGAAAACTAGGTGTGTGGACAACGTAGTATATGTAAAACCCACCCTCCACCAAAAACTTAGAGATTTTCTAATCATAAAGTAAACACTAGTCTGTGACAGATAGGGAGAGCTCAGCTAGTTGGAGCATGAGTTGTGGTTGTTATCCATTCAGTGAAATACATCCACCTAGAATCAAATTTATTAGAACTTATGATCTTATCATGAAATGTATGTAATTAATTCAAAGATGGTGCTAAAATATATATTAAATATATTAAAATGAAATAACACTTGGGTTGCCTCTCGAGAAGTGCCCCTATTTAATACACACGACTTGACGATTGTAGCTAAATGTTCTAATAAGGTAAGGAGAGAATGAAAAGATAATCAACGTACATGTTGTCCATCACAAGATAGCATTTGGAGCATTATTTGTTGACATTGAACTCTCTAGTTTTTCACTCAAGATAGTGACAACTCTATGTGGAACTTGTAGGCAAAAAAAAATCATAAATCATAAGGAAAGGTGTAGTGCCTAAAGGAGTCTTATAAGTAGTTATGTAGGCTGAGAGTGTGTCATTAAGCTTATGAGCCCAATCTTGACTCACTCTTCAAACTATGTTTTCCAAAATGCCTTTGATCTAGTGATTTTTAACCTCCACTTTACCAGTCATCTATGAGTGGTATGGAGTAGACACATGGTGAGATACAGTGGGGTCATAAATCATAAAGGAGAGCTTCAAAACTATGTTTGAGGATGTGAGATGTGTCATAAGAAATAACAGTGCGGGGTCCCCAAGCATGGAAAGATTGTGTCTCTAAAAATCTTGATGATTGTATTTTAGTCATTGGAGATTGTGGGGAGGGTTGTGACCCAATTGAAAGCATAATCGACAGTACCAAGGATATATAAGAGGTCATATGAAGATAGAAATACAACCATGTAATCCAAATCCAAAACGTTGAAGATTTCCACTTTTTGCCAAAATGAACTAGCTTCTCATATCTCTTATATATATATATATTTCTGATTCACTATATTTGGTAGTGAAAAATTACAAAGTTGTCAGCATCCTTAAAGAGAGAAGATAAGAAGAACCCACATTAATGAACCTTAGCAACAATCGATTTGGACCCATGCGGCCCCCAGTAGAGCCAAAATGGTATCGTTCAAGAGTGAGAGGGGCTTCCTCCTTAGAAATGCACTTGTAGTTAAAGTCATCTAAACACAACCATAATAAATGAGACTCATCCTACTATTTATGGTGCATGTCACACATAAAATTTTTCTTTACTTTCCCAATATAGTTTGAATGAAGGGCTCATACAACTACGTAGTTCAAAAAATCATCATACCACAAGGTGAACATGGTTACCATCAGTAACTGGTCGTCAGGAAAAGAGTCACTAATATGGATTGGGTCATGGTATTGGATTTGTAATCTTCTAAGATGACAATGCTTTTAGTTTGATTTTTATCTTTGTTTCAAGTTCAAACTCCATCTTATCATTATGGGTTTCACATCTTTCATTGACATTAAGTACTTGATAGAGCAGTGGTCAGTGTTGACTCTCACTCATGAGCATATGATGGGACCAAAATGTTTTGAATTCATAGACAATAGAGAGGGTCTCCTTTTTTATGGTTGCATGCTTTCTTTGTGCATCATCTAATGTCTTGTTGGTGTAGTAAATGAAAATGTTCTTCTTGTTGATGTACTTACCCAAAAATTATGTTTGTGGTGCGATCATTGGAATCATATGTGATCTCAAATGTGTATGCCAATATGGGGCACGAAAGATGGGGTAGAAAGGATAGCTTCTTTCAAAGTGATGGATCTATTCATGTAGCCAGAGTCAAAGATGAAGTCCACATCCTTATGAAGTAGAATCTTAAGAGGTTCTATGTTATTACTAAAGTCACAAATGAACCTCCTATAGAATTTGGATTGTACCAAAAATGCCCAGAATTCATCGATTGTAGATACATGGGCTAATTTGGTGATCACTTTTGTATTCTTCTTGTCAACCTTGATGCCTTTAGAGCTCACATAGTGTCCTAGGACAAATCCCTCCTTTACTATGAAGTGGCATTTTTCCCAATTAAGCAAAAAATGTGTGTCTTTGCAAAGTTCTAGTACTAAAGAAAGATGTTGTAGGCATGCATAAAAATAATACTAATAGGTACAAAAATCATCCATGAAGATTAGCTCTATCTTCTTGATAAGGCTTGTGAATATGATGGACATGCAACATTGAAAAGTGACAGGTTCATTGTGTAGTTGGAAGGGCATTTGATGTAAGGAATACATTCAAAATAGACACATAAAGTTAGTATGTTCTTGATTGTTCGGGTAGATGGGGATCTAGTAGAAGCTGCAATACCCATCTAAGTGACAAAATTTCTTGGGGTGCAAATCTACCTAGGGATTGAATAAGAAATGAGAGTGGAAACTGGTCCTTCCCATTATCATTGTTGAGCTTCTCATAATTAATGCACATACACCAATCGATCAATATGTGGGTTAGGATAAGATGATTATTCTTGTTTAAAACTACTATAGGGCCTCTCTCTTTTTGAACTACTTTTATAGGACTTACCCAAGGTGAATCAGAGATGGGATAGATGATCCCAGAAAACAAGAAATTTATCACTTCCTTATGCATGACCTCCTTCAGAAATTAGATTCAAATTCCATTAGGGATCAATGGAGGTCTTGTAGATGTGATCATATTGATTCTATGCATGTACAGGGTGTGGTTAACACCATTCATATCATTCATATTATAGTCCAGTTCTTTATTCCTCTTTCTCAGTTTAGAAAATAACATGTCCTCTTGATCAATAGTGAGATCGAAATTAACGATGACTAGCCATACCTTTTGCTCATCTAGGAATACATACTTTATCTCCTCAGGTAGAGGCTTCATTTTTTGTGTGGTGGGTGCTTAGCCTTCTATTTCAATGAGGAGATAGGTTTGATAATTTCAAACTCCACTTGATGGTTTTCCTTTTTGTAGTCTAAGTGAAAGAGAATTTTTTCAACTTGATCATCATTCAAATAATTAGCATTAGGATCAATGAGTGTTGTCTCAAGAGGGTCTTTCTAAAGTTGGTGTTTCTCATAACAACTGAGACATTTTGTCAATCTAGCCCAAGTGGAAACCTTTTCTTGGAAGGAAAGACCCTTGAGACTCTTAAAGACCGTGAAGTCAACTGTGTTCGTATCAATGCTTAACATTAAGATTCTAGCTTCAACATCAATGAGGGATTCAATAGTTATAAGAAATGGGTGGCCAAACATGAGGGGGTACCAAAGGTCCTCCTCAATATCCATTGTTGACAAAATTGGAGGAGATGTAAGATTTGGTCCCCACTCTCATATGAGCGTCTTCTGCAATCCCCTTTCGGATGGTCATAGAAGTGTCAGCAAGTTGTATCACAATCTTGAGGGGTAAGATGTCAGTGAAGCTGATCTATTTGCATAAGTTGTAGGTCATAATGGAAATACTTTCCTTGAGGTCATCTAGACCTTTTTGGCATGCAAAGTCCTCAACGAAGCAAGAGATGGAAAAGGATATTTGGTTTGTTAATTGTTTAGGTATCTTGTTCTGGATGGTATTTGATGTTATCCTCATTGGTTTTACATTCTCATCCTCCTATATTATGAACATGCAATATTGAGCACCTTAAAGAATTAGGACCATGAGGAGATTTCTTCCAGAGAATCAATGAAGGGATTGTCAATATGCTTCTTCATCGCTTCCTTGAATAGTTAGTAGTATGCCACGAGAGCCAGTCATCTGGTGATAATAAAGGCACACTTTGTAATGGATTTCATTATTAGTGAAGCCAATTCTGGTATTTATGTTTTCTACAATATGAGATAATGAATGAATGTAATAATGTTCAAATAATGTATTACTCAATGACATGTGATTTACGTTGAGGACTATGAGATCATGTGTAATCTAAGAGTATACATTCTTTTCTAGGTCCCAAGTCAAATATTATTATGGAAATTAGAACAAAATATATGTTAATGCTAGTAAATGTATTAAGAGATGACTACATTTTGTTAGTCATGATTTTGGATATCAAATCAAACACATAGGTATTTGTTATAAACAAGAAGCTATAAATGGTAGTTATAATCATATCTCAATGTGACAACGATGATTATGATCCTTAGACCCAAAGATACTATAATGATAACATGTTGTTCAGTGTACTTTAATACTACTCAATGTGTCCTTAAATTAGAGTTTCCATACTAGTAGTGCTTGGGGGGACTATGATACATGTGGATTATTGTGAGTGATGTAGATGGAATTTGTTCCCCCTACTAGAGTGATATCCCAATCACTTGATGAATGAGACTATAAAATGCATGGAAATTCTCCTATTAGTCAACATATGATGTTGAGTGCATATTTATCTCAACCAGTCTACTCCAAATCAAACAAAAAAGATGGAATATTAAGAGTGTGATATTTCCATGTCTTGGATTAAATCTAGATATTAGAGATAAAGGGATTATACAATCAATGTTACATTTTTTACAATAGTTGGTTGAAGTTGTTCCCTAGCTTCTCAATTACTTGTGTCATAGTGAAGTCTTTCTAGATACCAATCATTGTCTTTAGAGTCATAATTTGATTACAAATGCCAATACTAGTGTAATTCGGAACATATAGGGTCCCACATATTTGACCCACATGTAAGAGGAGTATTATCATGGACACAAGATTAATTGGTTATTCAAAACCTTGATAAACAATTAGATGATTGATAGACTGGATGTAATCTTAATTGGCCAGTTGGAAAGTCAAATCACCTGATTGCATAGACCACTTGATCAACTAAAAACTTGAATTGTTGACTGAGCTAAGTCATCCCAATGCATTGACTAGACATTCTAGTTGGCCAACTAGATAAGCTCATCGCAATCGATTGATTGGCCAGTACAGTCATCTGATTGGACTGGATTAGGAAGTTATGTAACTTAATCCAGTAGCTTTTGTTATATCTAGTCACTGAGTGGACCGACTAGCGTTTGAGCGGTTGTCTGTGAACAGACTTCTTGAAAGCAATCATTATCTTTTCATTTCCCACAGTTTAAGAAACCATGCTTCCTTGCCTCTCCTATTTAAAGAGGCAACATGGATAGGTTTTTGGTTGCATCTTTTGATGCATGACCCTAACTATCATTACCCACAAGAAGAGAGAGAGAAGGAGAAATAGTGGAACATTAACACGTTACTAATAGAAAGCCTGCTCCTTCCTCACTGAATTTTCTAGTGTGATGTGGAGATAGAGACATCACTTTTGTGAATATGTTGGGAGATGTTATCAACATCTTTTATTTTCTTGTATATTACTTGTGAGAAATGTTGCCAAATATACTCTATGATAAGGTATACCTCACATGCTTCCTTCTCGATATATTGTTATTTATGAGATCTTCTTGTGGGATTCATGGATCAAATTGTATTGCTTATGATGCACTTATCACCTCTATGCTTCTAAATAGTGATATCAGAGCCACTTCAACCCACGATATATAGAAATTGACGATTGATATGATTAGTTTTTTATATGTTTGTTCCATTACATGTGATGTGAATGATAAAATAAATATACATATTAGGTTCAATTCCACATACATCACAAACCATATTTTTCATATAGGGAACATGGTTGACTATGGAAATATCTCATTTTTCCTAGTGCAAGAAAGTACAATTATGTATACCATTTTAGGGGTGTTCCTTGAGACCACATGAGGTGAGGCATCCTCTCAACCACTGGTCACTAATCAGGAAGAAAATAACCCAGGAAGGGGTGTTCCCCCTTTGTACCCTGCCTTGTTTGTAGTGATGTCAAATATAAATTCATGAAGATTTTTGCATAAAATGGTATTATATTTAATATATATTAGTTATGTTATTTTACAAAAAGACAGCAAGAAGTAGCTCAGGTGGTTGCAACATGGGGCCCAACATGAAGGGTCTCAGGTTCAAATCCACCTAGTGGTGCTGTTTAGAATTGTTTCTCCCGTAGTGCAGCCGACCTCTGTGCAACTGAATGGGCTATGCTCCTTACGAGATGGGGCTGAGCTCTCCAGGTTGGGCTCGACACAAGCCTTATGTGTCTCCTGGGTTACCAAAAAAAATGTTATTTTACAAAATCATACACATCACCTTTGAAATAAATTTTGTTTGGTGGATGCTTGAATGGTTATGCCCAAAGACCCTTTTTTTTAGATTTACGAGAGAACCACCCCCGCAGAAGTGCCACATTCGTGACCCCCCCAGGCGGCGTAAACTCTCGGGTCCCTGGGCATCCCGCAAACCCAGGAACTATTTAAAGCGCATAGTTGGCTGGCCTGCGCTACGGGTAAACACTTTAGGGGCAGCCGCTGGGTATCGAACCCGAGTCCCTTCATGAGGGGGCCCGTGCCCGAACCACCTGAACCACTCCCCCCGGCCCCAAAGACCCTTTTTGTGTGTGCATGTGATAGTGGACATATGATGCTTGGATTTTTTGTTGACAAGAACTTGGCTTGAAAGTCAAGCCTCATATCTTTTATATATCCATATGTGGTGGTTTATATTCCTTCTTACTCCCCTTGAATGTAACTCGAGGTTTTTACATATCATGTAATATTAGATAAGAAATACGTTTTGGAGGACTTGGCATGATGAGGCAACTGTGAAGATCCAAGGATCATACATGGAGTCGTTGATCATGGTACACCATGATTGTAGGTTTACGTGGGAGTTCACATGTTGACGATGCATAAGATGCAAAGAACCCGAGGTCGAGAGTATTCATGTATGTCTCTAAAGGATTACATTAGAATTTCCATAACCAATATTTTATGTTTGTGTATATAATGTGTATATGATACACATAAAAGTTTGTGGTGTTAGGATATGTATATATATATATATATATATATATATATATATATATATATATATATATATATATATATATATAAACCTCTCAAATAAAATATTGAGTCTTACATGAGTTCTATTGTATAAAACACATGAAAACCTCCATTGACTAAGTCTGAGCATGCTAAAGTGTGGTTCACTATATATCTTGGGTAAGTGTGAGAAAAGATATATGGGTCTGACAAAGTAGTTTGCATATTTTATAATGTTGGCCTTTTGATCAAACTTAAGTAGGTGATCTTAATAGGATTAGGTGCCTAGAGGAATATAGATGGTTATGACAACGAGTTTTGCATCAATCTATCAAGATTTGCATTAGATGTAATTGGCAAACATTGCATGCATAAATAGTCAAGTTGTGGATGATCATCCAAAGTTGACTCGTGACTTGAAGAAATACGAATCTTGTTACAAGTGAGGGATATTAATTTGAAATAAAATACCAGGAATGATATTTTATTATAGATCAAATTAATAACAATAAAAGTCTTTTCATTCAAATTTTAACTCTTGAAAATACTTATTGTAGATAAAATGGCAAACAACAATAACAAAATTTCACTATGGTTGGTTCTTGGGAAGGAAATACTTAATGGAAATAATTTTATGGCTGGAACATGATCTAAGAATTGTTCTCACACATGATTGTATACTCTATGTCTTACATACACCAATATCTAAACAACTAGCTCCAGTTTTCATAGGGAGGAAAGGGAATATTATCATAAGCATTATGATGATGTCGTAGACATCAAATTCCTTATGTTGTGATATGTGAATCATGCGCTTTAGAAGAAACATGAGAACATGGGAGTTGTTGAGATGATTCACATCTCAGGTATATGTACCAAGAACAAACAAGGCAAGAGAGACATGATGTCTCCAAAGTAGTATTTCAATGAAATATGGAAGAAGGTTGTCCAGTTGGGCCTCATGTGCTAAAGTTAATTGGGTATGTGTAAATTTGAGAGAAACATAGATTTCATTTAGGCCATGAGTTGGCCAAAAGTTTGACCCTATAATCATTTCTGGATTCATATAGACAATTTTTCATGAATTACAACATGAATAGTTTTGTTAAACCGCTGTCAGAGATTCTTTGCCTGTTAAGAACATTCAAGGGGAAAATGAAATAAGATAGGCCCAAATTTGTGTTGATGGTCAATAGAGGAAAAGGAAATCCAATGGCAAAGGAAAATCCAAGACAATTTCTAGGTCTGGCCAAAAGTCTAAGTCTTCTATACTTAAGGCAAAAGGAGAAGGAAATTGTCACCATACTAAGCATTAGAAAATAAATTGTATTATTTACCTAGAGGAACTAAAGAACAAGAAGCAAGGGGTAGAGATATTAGTATATATATATATTTCATAGAGATAAATTATCTACTTCTTCATCTTAGTTATTGGATATCAAATGTAGATCTTGCATATGTTCAAATATGAAGGATTTTAAAAGAAGTAGACCCTTGATAAAGGGAGGTGGAGGTACATATTGGAAATGCAATAGGAGTTGTTACCAATGTTGAAGGAACATTTTATTTATATATTCCCAGTGAGTTAGTGATAGAGTTAGAGAACTTATATTATGTACCTTTCATAAAAGTAACTACTTCTATTTCATGTTTGGGCAATAATGATTTTGAATTTCCTACCAAGAATGGTCAAGGTTCTATTTTTAAACATGAGATGTTTTATGGTAATGTCCCTATGCTTATGGTCTTTATTTATTAGAACTTTAGACAAATAGATATAACATAAATACTAAGAATCTTAAATGTGATGACTCAAATAAAACTTATATGTGGCATTTTCATCTAGAACACATAAATTATAAGCATACTTTAGACTCCATAAAGATGATACATAGAATCATTTGGTTTTTAATTATTCAAGACATGTGAATCTTGTTTATTAGTCAAGATGGTAAAGGTACCTTTTATAGAAAATGGAAAAATGGAAAATTATTTATCAGGAGTCATACATATTGATATATGTGGACCTTTTAGCATAATGGCAGAGGTGGATATCAATACTTCATTACATTTATTGACGGCCTAAGTAGATATGGCTATGTGTATTTCATGAAACACAAGTCAAAATCAAATGAAAATGTCAAGGAATTCAACAAAGAAGTACAAAATCAAGTTGGCAAAAGTATTAAAGAACTTTGAACTTCTCTAGGTGGTGAATACTTAAGCCAAGAGTTTGAGCCCCTTCTAAGAGATTGTAGTATGGTATCACAATGGACTCCACCTAGAGAACCACAACATAATGGTGTATTAGAAAGAATGAATCACATCTTGTTGGGCATGATACGAATAATGACGAGTTTTAGTATTCTTCCAACTTCCTTTTAGGGATATTCTCTAGAAACAATAATGTTTACACGTACCTTCTAAATTGGTCAAAGGACACCATATGAGATATGGACTAGGAAACATCCCAATATGTATTTTATGAATATTAGGGGATTTGAAACTTATGTCGAGAAATAGTTTTCTAAAAAGCTTGGTCCAAATCTGACAAATGTCATATAGTTGGATATCCTAAGGATACCAAGGGATATTATTTCTATATTCCACATGACAAAAAAATGTATATTGTTGGAGCCATTGTATTCCTAGGAACCAGTGAGGAAAATTAGAACCCAAAGAAGTTCAAGACCATCAAGATATAATTGAACATATGGAGGTTGGAAAGGATAAGAGGAATCACAAATTGTTGTGGAATCCCAAGTTCCTGATGTAATGTAAGAACCTTAAAGGTCTAGTAAGGCACGTCTTGAGACATATTGATTTGGATTTCATGCAACTCAAGTAGATGACGTGTTGGTCTGATGACTCAATAAATTATGAACTTTGTTGGATGCACCTAAGGGGGTAAAACTCATAGGGTCCATATGGGTCTCTAAGAAAAAGTGTGATATGGATGGTAATGTACAAACATGTAAAGGATGACTGATTGCAAAAGGTTTTAGACAAATTCAATGTGTTGATTTTCAGGAAATGTTTCACCAGTTATAATGGTAAATCCATCAGGATCATGCTTTCGAATGCAACTTAACATGACTATGAGATTTGGAAATTAGATATTAAAACTACTTTTATTAATGGGAATGTTTTGGAGGATGTGTACATGACACACTATGAAGGTTCTATCACTCAAAATGAAGCCAATAAAGTCTACAAGATACAAAGATCAATCTATGGATTCAAGAAAGGATCTAGAAGCTGGAATCTACATTTTAGTGAGGTAGTCAAAGAGTTAGATTTTGTCAAAAATAAAGATGAACCTTGCGTGTACAAGAAGGTTAGTAGTAGAATAATTGTATTTCTTGTATTATATGTGGGTGATATATTATTGATGGACAATGACATACCTACTATAAAATTGGTTAAGACTTGGTTGGGAAATACCTTCTCCATGTAGTACTTAGGGGAAGCATACTATATTCTAAGAATAAAGATGTATAGAGATAGATATACAAGGATTCTTTACCTAATCTAGAGTACATACATTGACAATGTGCTGAAAAGGTTTAGCATGTAGGATTCTAAGAGAGGAAATGTAAGGAGTGAGACCCAGAGGGGACCCACACTCTACTAAAAATTTGAAAAATAGAACCTCTAGTCCAAACACACCTAAAAGATATGTTGGAGTGGGTGTAAAATTTTCAAATCTTATTAATGGTATGCAAAATAACCAAAGTGTAGAAACAGAAGAAAATAATGACTATATTCAATTTCTCAACAAGAATACAAAGTATATCTCAATCTCCCACATAGGGTTTACATGTATGATAGAACATAAGGATCTAAGATAGAGGGAAGTCTAAACCATAACAACTTTGTCTCCAAGATGTAAATCCTTAAGCTTTGTTCATGTCTTCATGAATATCATACAAGTCCTCCACCTAGGGTTGGAAGCATACCCCAACAAGAAGAAAGAAATAGATGATATCAACAAAGGCTGGTATGTGCATACTAAAAAGGAAATTGAACAATATGTGAAATAAAGGACATCAAATAAATTAAAGCTTCCCATAGAAAAGATAAGTACCACCCAAGTGGGTATCAAAAGAAAAGAATCATCAATAAAAGTGATACTTTCCATAATCAAAATATAGGAAGAATGTACCATGTATACATCCACTACCATGGTGGGAAAAGAATCACAATAAGGGAAAGTAGGGCACACACCCCACAATTACCATCAATAACCTGCATGCATGTGAGATAGGCATAGCCCTACAACAATATAAAGACAAAGGAGGCCAAGTCTTATAAACTTTAAACCTGATAGAGAAAGGAATACTGCCAATCTCCGAAATATATAAAATTGAGAATGGAATACTGGCAAACTTGGGTATAGAGAATGGGATATTGCCTCTCTCCTCAATAAATAACAGGCGAATAGTGCCCCAAAAACCAATGTAATTTACACTACTCTAGTGTTATTGAATCACATAGCATGTTTAATGTAGAGGCAAGTAGAAAGGTATGGTCAGAATTATACAATGTTGCCATATCATACAATGGAAAACACATACATCCATATGCAAGTGGGAACAAGATATCACATATCCACAAATAAACTTCCACATCACAGTGGCACATATCATTAAAAGCCTAAACATGCACCAAGGTACAAGATAGATATAAAGAGAATATCCAAGTCCACAACAAGAAAGATAGTTCACATGAACCATGATATCAAGAGAATATGCATATGTGTAGGCCAAAGTCAAAAGAATGATAAAATCGGTGATTTTCTCAACATAGAGGAATAGGGGATACATCATACATTTAGAGAGAAATGGAAATTACTCAATATAGAAATAATGTGGGATGCAATCATACCTCAACTTTAGCATTCAAAGTCCAAAGTTACTTCTAGATCCATGCCTAGGCCTCCAAAGAACCTATGATGCATATATGTGGAATTAGGGTTAGGTTTCTATTAATTATTCTAAACCCTAAAAAATGCCTTTTTCTTATTGGTGAATAAGGTTATCAAAACCATGCCATATTTTAAGGTACATTTTTCTAAGTCCAAAACATATTTTATTATATTTTTTTGACATATACATATATATATTTAGTTATGAATTTTATAAGTTATCACTTATTGAGATTAATCCATTAAAATCACATACTTTCAGCATTATATTTAGGCAAAAAAATGAATACCACTAGAAAGCTTATATTTTTTTGAATCCAATGACTATTTATTTGTATTTTTTTGATTAATAAATAATTAGTTAGGAATTTTCAAATATCAGTGATAACACTCTATTTTACATACTTTTTGTATATATTTTACACCACTTTTAGTATGTCTTTTGTTAGCTTTTCACATAATTTTTCTATCTTTTTGACTAAATCCTCACTTACATGGTTTCAAGTATATTCACAATCCAGATTGCAAATCAAGACTGCGACCGCGGTCCATTTATACTTCAACCGCGATCGCAGTTCCAAAATGCCCTAGAGATCGTGATCATCAGACAACAAGGAGGGATCACACCTAGTTTATAGACCGTGATCATCGCTCAACCATGACCTCATGGATGGTCGTGATCAGAACATGCGCCTCAAGGATAGACCAGTTGTAACATCCCAGGATTTGAGGCCTCGGATAACATTATCTTAAAAGGAATGATTGGACTACCCATATCACCAAGGTGCACCTCCTTTTCCGGGAGCCCATCTCGAAAGAACTCCATAGTTAAGCGTGCTCAACTTGGAGTAGTACTAGGATGGGTGACCAGTTTGGAAGTTGATCCTGGCTTGCGCGTCAGTGTGGACAAAGTGCGCAGTTAAGGCTAGTGGTGGTCTGTGGGGCCAGTCGTCATTCCTGAAACTCTACTAGAGCCTTGGGCAGTGGGCCCGAGCATTACAAATGGTATCAGAGCCATAACCCCTCCAGTAGGTGGGGCCCACATAGGCATGTGGCATGCCAGTCTTGAGCCGTGCGGTCTAGGCAAGTTGGAAAGGGCTATCCGTAGAGACAAGATGGAGCCGCCCTTGCGCTGGCAGCCGTGGACGGGAGCTGGGTGTCCATGGGCCATTGTGGGTCTGCATTGAAATGGGGTCAGATTATGAGGCCATATAGTTGAGCCTTGACGAGGACGTCAAGAGTCTAAGTGGGGGAGATTGTAACATCCCAGGATTTGAGGCCTCGGATAACATTATCTTAAAAGGAATGATTGGACTACCCATATCACCAAGGTGCACCTCCTTTTCCGGGAGCCCATCTCTAAACAACTCCATAGTTAAGCGTGCTCAACTTGGAGTAGTACTAGGATGGGTGACCAGTCAGGAAGTTGATCCTGGCTTGCGCGTCAGTGTGGACAAAGTGCGCAGTTAAGGCTAGTGGTGGTCTGTGGGGCCAGTCGTCATTCCTGAAACTCTACTAGAGCCTTGGGCAGTTGGCCCGAGCATTACACCAGTGGTTGCGGTGTGGTTACAAGTCACGATCAAGAAGGACCGCAGTCAGCTTGGAAACCGCGGTCACTGATGAGTTCTTACAAACCGTGATCGAGCGGGAAGACCTCAACCTTGACCGCCCAGATGCAACCCACAAGCAGACCTCGACCGCGGTTATCACTAGGCCGTGACCAATCTCAACCACAGTGAAAGATGAATAAATCAAAGACTACGACCACGATCTCACCCTCACTTAACCAAGACTGTGACCGCGGTCTAGGCATAAGTCGGTGGAATGTGCCTATAAATAGCACACCCACCTATTTTTTTAGAGGAGGGGAGGAGAGATCAGATCCCGAGGACCACAAAGTGCTGTTGCATTCTAGATTCATCCCAGACCATCCCATCCATCAATATTGGATCTCCAAAGGAAAAAGTTGAGGAGAGAGAAGATTGAAGACCCCCTTCTTTGAGAGAAGAAGACTGTCCAAACCATCCACGTGATAGATCCGTATCTGAAGAATTATTGTGTCGAATCACGTCTCTTCCTTTCTAGATCTATCATTCCATCGTGTTGTTCTTCCCTCCTCTCTTCATTGACATTTCATGAATCTATCTTTCTATAATGCCGTTATGTTGTCTGCAAGCATGAGCGGCTAAACACCTTAACTTGGGTTGGGAGTAGCCACTACAGCTCTCCCAACATGTATATTGTCTCTTTCTATTGAATATACACATTCTTATCAAGATTATCTCCATGCACCTATTTTAATGCTTCGCTTGTATGATTAGCTACCATATTGTGGTGTTTGATTATTGATATCTCGAGAGAGTAATACCGCTTTTATCATGTGTCATGGATTAGTATGAATGCATGAGAGTGTTGGAATGATAAGGCTTTAAAACCATATGTTATGTTGCGAAGTTTACATGTGGTCATCTCGAGAGAGAGGCTACCCTTAGACTAAGATCTTTCCTCATCCTAAGAGAGAGTGGAATGGATGCTTTTGATGGTTTCTTGTAATCTTGATAAGAGTATGCGAGAGATAGACAATTTTGCATGTTAGTGAGATGCTTTAGTAGGTGAACCCCAACTCGAGTTTCCTTACATATACTTGTTTCATTCTATTTCCTTTGTTTCTTTTATTCTTATTATTTCTAGTCTTTCTTGTGCTGCTATAGTTGGTGTGCCACTGTTCCTTAGGGAACACCCTTTTATATACCCTCTTCAGATGGAGTATGTGAGTGTAGATTTTGCATGCTTAACACTACCAACCTTGTCCCTGTGTTCGACCCCGATCACTACATTGAACCCCGTTTATCATTACGGGGGCCTGAGAGTTAGGTTATCTCTTTAAAAGTCTAACTACTCGGGATCCTCTCCTTTTGGACATGCGATTTAGGCCGGTCAACTTTTTGGCACTATTGTCGAGGACCTGAGAGTCGGGTTATCTCTTTAAAAGTCCGAGTACTCTAAATCCACTCCTTTTGGATGTGTGATTTTGGCTGGTCAATCAACCAATGAGAAAAATCCACATAGGCCAATGCCTGTGAGAGAGAAAGAGAGAGAGGGAGATAGTTGCATGGTCCGAGTTGGTCCAATCAGGGCTGACCAACTCAGATGGCGTCACAAACACCTCAACACTTCACCACAGTGTAGAGAAACCAAATAATCGAGAACAAAATCTCTAGAATGGCCCTGATGGCAAAAACAAACTGAGGAAAGAAAATAGAGGGTATAAACATCATATAATTGAGAGTCATCTTCTTTGCAAAAATTGAATGAACTAAGATTCCCAGAGGTTCAATTCAGGGATCAACCACGTTCCTCGTCAGAAAACTCATGAAGCTAACCCCCAAGCTGCATTCCTGGGACCAATCCACAGCCAACGACCTCTTACATGGTCATGGTGGTGATCAGTCCATCAGATCCCTACTTCAGCCATGGCCAAACAAGCTTGAGAGAACAAAAAAACAAACCACGAGATCCCCCACAACGGACCAGAATAGTATCGAGAGACGAATCTAAAACCTAGAAGAAAACACCATAGAAGGTAAAAAGGGTAGAGTGGTAATTATGACTAGGAATTAAACCTGATTGCAGACTAGCTAGAAGGAAGAGCAAAAAGAGGGAAAAGCCACATGTACCATTTTAGAAGGAATTGGCGGCATTGACAACCAACGGGGACCTCTAGGGAAAGAATGAAATGATCCCCGAGCCTTGACTCAATCTTCTATACCAGGACAAACCCACCACTGCTACTAAGAACTACAAACGACACAAGTCTGGTGGGTTAGCATTGCCCAGGGCAGATGACCATGAGCTATCACTGTGAAAAGATCACAGGGGACCCAAAGAAGCTTTGGGCCCCATAAATCGTAGGTTCGATGATTCCCAGCCATCGAGAAGAAAGGAAGGAGGTGATGAACAGGGAAGGAGTAGAGAAATAGGGAGTCGATACCTGATTGAAGGTATGGGGTCGAACAACCTAGACATATATATAGTCTTTGGATGCGGAAGAAGATAAGGAAAGAGAGGGGAAGGAAACTGAGACAAAGGAGGAAGGTAGGTGGAGAGAAAAGAGAAGAATTGGAGAAGGAGTATTATGCACTACTTGCAAGGAAATAAGATATGTGAGGTAGGAGAAAAGTAGTTGTCGTTGGATCTAAATCCAACGGCCCAAAACAAACTCAAAAAATAGTAAAGCTGTGTGAAAAAATCAAATGCAGAAACCTTACCCAAATTAGAATCTAAATAAAGTGATATTTAAATAATTATGTCCTTTGTCCCCAACTTACATTGAGGGTCCAAAACTTATCCTATTTAAATGAAATTTTGCACAGAGGCTAAATAAAGCATGTAGATTCCAATTATGCAATAGATTTGTCTTTTGAGAACTTTTAATGCATTAATTAATCAAATCTTAGTTTTCACTTTCCTCATGCATTAATAACATTAGGATTATCCAATTTTGATGAAACTTCACCCATAAGTTATCTTTGATGAGTTGAAGACAAATTTGGCATTATTTCCATCTTTTGGAGTTATTCATCACATTATTAAGCATTATGCCTTTTATCAACTTTCTCTCTCCTAAACTTACCTTATTACATCAAGGTTGTCCAAGTTAGATGAAAATTGACACGTAAGCTTAATTTGATATGTAGATTACGAATTTGAAGTTTGTTTTCACTTTTGAGACTTTCTTATATGAGTTATGTCACTTGGCCCACTAATGGCCTATTATCTACATTACTTACTCAATTAAGTCTTTTATCTTCTTATTACCATAAAAGAGTTATGTGCCATTTTAGATTACATTAGGATGATATATTCATGACCCTTATGTTTCAAATCACCCCAAATGACCCATGTGGCTGAGGAAAATGGCACAATGAATTTGGTTTTAAGTTTCCTAGCTCAATGGGTAGGAAAATGGAAGAAAAGATTGCGGTAAGATTTTGGAGTGCTATTATATAGAGCACTCATTTTTTCTTTATTTGGATGCTCTTAAACAAGAGCATCTTTTATTTTCTTTTTGCATTTTTTTTCTTTGCCCTTGGAGTAGATAGGGCATATGGTGATGAGAGTGAAGCGGTGAGATGTAGATGTGGCCACCCCAAAATTTTGGAGGTGGCCACGACTGATATGTGCACTTTGGCATCCTTTCATGAGTAGAGGGGTAAGAAGATTGTGAGTGAAGTGTCAGGTCAAAGAGGGGTCACTAGAGTGATTCTCAACATAAGGTATCATGCATGAAAATTAATACAAGACTTCATCCAACAATATCACACCACATGAATGAACAACCTAAAATTGATACTTCTATCAAGTGATTTCATAGGTACTAAGCACTCTTAGCTTGCTCAAGTCATAATTCAACCAAAACATTCACAAACCCAAGAGAGGTGATGAACATGTAAAAAGTCAAGAATTGATACCATTTAGCAATAAACAATGATAATTCACTTGAATTTGTCAAAGATCAACATTTTTAATCCAAAGAGTAGATATTGGGTCAAAACACACTTTTAGGCAAGAAATCTCAAGTTTGGGAAAAATTGGTCAAAATGGTGCCAAGTTGCCTTCAATCACATCTAAGCCTATATTATTGAACTTAAAGCAGTAAATAAGCAAATCCTATCTAAAACATGAAAAAATTACAAAAAATATACATGATATGCAATGCATGGAAAAAAGAGATTTTTTTAAAAAATTATGCAAAAATGACAAGAAAGTAAACTATATGATATGCAGGTATGCAAAGATGGTAAACTCTAAACTAGATAGCAAAAACAAACAAAAAGTAATTAGATGAGATAGGAAATCAACAAAATAAGCTGAGAACTTAGGGCTTACCGCCCTACCACCCCAAACGTTTGAATCATGTTGTCCTCAGCATGAAACTAAAGCTTAGGAATGATAGGGTAGAAGTCGTGGCTGTGGTGGTGTGGGATCTTGTTGTGGGCCTGAGTGCGAGGGTGGTGTTGGTAGTAATGGCCCAAGTAGTCTGCATATAGATGTAGATATGTCTCTTGATAACCAGAAAGTCTCCCCAGAAGTCCTCCCCCCATTGGGAGTTCCTCAGCACCTACGCATGCTAATAGTGGGACATGTGGTTGATTTGATGATGCATATGTTGCTAATCTAACCACATGGACTGTTGTGTTTGCTGAATTTCCTCCAACTGTGCATGAATGGTTGACATGTCATATGCATTTGTTGGAGGTGGATGTGCATCAAAGTCCTCCCCTCTTGGTTGTGTGTAGTGTGGATGATAAAAAATGTGTTGCTGCTCTGGCACATTTGTCTCTCCTCCTTCTTCTTGTAAGTCCACGTTTGGTGCATTGAACCCCTCTCTTGGGTGCTCCTCCTCATACTGTTCTATCACCTCAGAAAAGTTCTCTAATGGCCCCACATCCATGAGTAGGGGGTGGCATGGTATGGGAGCTCCAAGATGATTCCATGGTATCCAGGGATTAGAACATAGAAGATTGTGCTATCTCTGAGGGAGATCATTTGGGACCTAGCAAGATAGTTTAGATCAACATATCTACTTCCTTCTACCTTGGTAAGCCCATCAAGATTGCAGCCCACTGCCTTTTCCATTGTGGTGATAATCCCTCCCATGATGAATGGATTTTTACTCTTAGAGGTAATTGTCTTCAAGTGGTCAATCACCATGGCACCTATGTTTACAAGTCCCTGATGAATGAATATTCATCTTAGTTTTAGTCACCACTTTTGGCCCAATTTTGCACTAAATGCTCTCATACACCCCTTGAATATGCTCATATAAACTTTTCCTCAATTCCATATCATTATTTAGAGTTTTGATCAAGTCCATTCGTCTCCATTGTAGGATTTGACCCTTTTTCGATGGCCAGATCCTTCATCAGAATGCATCCTCATCAACAAGAGGATTCATCAACGTAGGTCATTCGACCCTCAGCAATAGCCCCCCTTACAGGGGTGGGTTTGATTCATAAGGACCACGAGTGTGATCCCAAAGAAGGACCGTGACCGCAATCTCAGGGAGGACCTCGACCCGAGGCATCGCGAGCTAAAGCACACCTCGACCTGCATCGAGATCGCGATCTGATCACATCGTGACCACAAAAGATCGCAACCGCACGACACATCTCGACCTGCATGAGGATCGCGACCTAAAGATGATCGCGACCGTGACCAATGCTGACCGCAACTGCGATCAATGCTAACCGCAACCGCGATCTTGCCCCTCCACAACCTGACTTCGACCGCGACCGGTACCATACTGTGACCGTGGCACACCAATGGAATTGTAGAACACCACCGCGACCACGACCAAGCAAAGAAGGACTGCGACCATGGTATATAAGCTTGACCGTGGCTAGTACCTCGATCGTGGAGTTAAGGTAGTGGCCTGCGCCTATAAATAGGCCACCCACCTGTCTTATCAAAGCATCTCTTCCACGACGTCGGGAAGTTGCCGCTCTATGCCCAGCCTTCAAGAAGACGATCTTTGTGACCAAGGACTACCTCTGTGGAGTTCATACCTCTCCTCCATCTCCACTCCATCCAGATCTATCTTCTGGCCACAAAAGTGGTTGGACTTCAAGATCTACAGATCTACTCTACCGCCAACCACCTATTGCTTCTCCTCCTGCAAGCAAGTGTACGATAAGAGAAGGAAGAAGGAGAGAGAAGATCTGCCTCACCTGCCTTGGTATTCTCTCCCTCCTTGTTCCAGATCTGGCTCGACATCATGTAGAAGACCATTTCTCCACTGATCTCTGACCACCTTCTTCACCATGACCATGGAAAAATCTTCCCTCTCTCTTGTTTTTCTTATTTCTATCATGAAGAGTGAGTAGTCCTCTTCGTTGGGGTATGGGGACTAGCCCCGCTGCCCATACTTACATGTTCATCTAAAAACACTCGACAACTTGTATATAACTTTTCATATCGTGTTAATCGTTTCATGCATGCTTTGTGGACTAATCACTTGCCTTGCATGATCTACTATAACCCTTTGTTGCGAGAACTTCAATACTTGGGTCTATTAATATTGTTTAACATGGTTGATGCCTTGATGAGAAATTTAGTAAGATATCTTCAGAGTAGTAAGTGCATGATCTACAATTGACACTAGCACATAACCGGCCTTTAGTGTCAGTTATTTAAGGCCTTTAGTGTCAGTTTTTAAGCGACACCTATGTGGGCACTGCTAAAAGCCCAAACATTACGCGTCGGTTCTCAAAACGACACCACAACCCTTCGCGCGCCACCGAAAACACGCCGAAAACGCGCCAGCAGGGGGTATAGGTGTCAATTATTAACTTAGAAACCGACGCCATATACCTTCGCGCCATAGAAAGGGCGCCATCTGGGGCACTATAGGCGTCAGTTTATTAGTGATAACCGACGTCATATCACCTGCTGCCACGGCCGTGCTGACCAGCACGGCCGTGGTGTTTGGCCTCTAGGGAAATCGATGTCGGTTACTAGTAGGGCAACCGACATTGTTACCATATGTCGTCAGTTTTATACAAATATGCGACTGGTCCGCTGCCACGGCTATGCTGGCCAGCACGGCCGTGGTGTCTGGCCTCATTAGGGAAATTGACGTCAGTTACTAGTATGGAAACCGACACTGTAACCATATGTCGTCGGTTTTTTTTTATTTTTTTTATTTTTTTTATTTTTTTTTAGTATAAGTCAGGAGGCAATCTTATTCATCCCGCCCTCCTCTTGCGAGCAAACTTATTCGATTAGTATGGAAACTTAGTATATGTCGTCGGTTTTATACAAATAACCGACACCTATTTTCTGTTTTTTTTTCTGTTAGTGTACAGACCTGCTGTGGCTGGTCACAGGATGAGAAACCTGAAACCTGTAGTTCAGTTATGAACTGCAGGTTTTACGACATCCATTGATATCAGCCAACAACAGGCCACAAACCTATAAAATTAACATGATGGACAATATTATATATATGTGATTCACACTCATGTATAAGAACATTTAATTCATATTATTTTTTCATCACATGCATGTAGAAACCAATAGAAACTTGCAGTTCCATTTATTTCATCTCTTTTCACATTCAGACACATGTAGAAACATTCATGTATTGATGATTTTCACACTCAGCTTGTGAAAGTCCCGTTTTTGGGACAGGTTTGCGCTGGGATGGCCCAAAGAACGCTTTGATTCCCACACCAGCGCCTGCACTCCTTAAACGTCCAGGATGCTCTGGGTTACCTAGAGCAAATGTCAGTTCATCCCTTGTGCCGTGAGGGATGAACTTGCCTTCCTTCCTCTGCTCGTGCAGCTCCCGCTAATCACCATCAACAATAATTCATAAGTAAACATAACAATAATCAATATCGATAGATTGCTCTAAGAGTTGATTTTTACCATTTTTGCAGCCGCCTCAGCGGTTGCGGGCTTCGGTATATCTCCCTTCTTGTTTTGCCTCCCATCTATCCACATAACATGATGAGGCAGAGGTGCAATATCAGTAGTAGAGGACTCTACAGTCTCCTGAGTAGCAGCAGGCTGAGTAGACTCATCCTATAGTCTTTGGCGAATGCCTGCATATCCTCTTGGACCCATTGTGTGGTCGTGCACTTTCAGTGCATGACTTGCTCGTTGAGCATCGCTAATAGCCTAGTTAGTTAGCACATTGATTTGGTTAGTAACACTAAAGGTTAATCTTGAATAGGTGAATACATAAAAATGTATATTAATTAAATTGGGGGTGGCACTTAATACCTTGAATTCATCTGTTTTTCTTTGGGTAACAAACTCCTCCCATTCTTTAGGGTCCAAGTAGTTCCATTGCTGTGTGGCTTCCTTCTTCCTATATTTACTTTTCAAAGAGAATACAAACAAAAATTATTAGTGTAGAGTTAGTGAAATACTGATTAATGTCTAGAATTGGAATCAATCAAGAACCTATTCTCAGCATCGCATATGTAATCTTGGGTGAGATTGGTCCTATAGTTCCTAGGACCCTCCCACAACATTGCATCACACATTTACGATGCAACTTTTCATCCAGATCAAATATGCTCTGCAAATTAAATAGAATTTCTATTAACTAGTATCCTCAAAATTAGTAATGTACACAAATAGAATTACAAATAATAATAACTCATGCATAGTTCCTTCCATATGTGGTCTTTCTTCCCCTTAGGAACTTTATGCCATGATTCTAGGATAGGACTGTAATGGCTGCGAGTAAGAACCCCAAGATATGAAACAAATGAGTTACAGTTCACTCCATATGGATTTCCTGCTTGATCAAAATCTACAACCAATTTGGGTCCATTGCCCCTTTGTTGTATTAACTTGTTCGTCATTGTGATGCCCCTCACTTTCTCAATTTTCTTTTTTTCTCATCAAGTGTTGTAATTTGTTCAGGGGGTACATCACCAACCTAAAATTTGTTAAAAAACACACTTACATAATATAATTATAAATGAACATATAGATAGAAACCTCAGGGATATATTCTTAAAACATACATTGTCAGGTGGTGCAAGCACGTCCTCACCCTCACGGTGATCATCAGCATGGTCCTGATCAGCCATCTGAAAGTTCACATTCAAGTTATAAATTTCACATTGTAAAGTAACACTAATTGTAAAGTTCACATTGTAAAGTACACATTCACATAGTAAAGTAATTCACATTGTAAAGTTCACATTCTATGATCAAAGAGAAAACAAGCTATATATTACAATACGATTAGGGTCTAGGGTTAACATATTAGAGTTTATGCATGGTTAAAACTTTAGGCCAACAAATACATGTGCTGTCATTCTTATATATAATAAATGTGTACCACCTATCCCATTCTTGAACACCTAATCTCACTAGTAAGTGTATAATGTGTATGTGGTTTTCAAGAAAATTTCGGCAACATTTCCCCATTGTTCTCTAAGTACATATGTACTTAGAGAACAAATGGGGAAATGCTACCGAAATTTTCTTGAAAACCCAATACACATTATACACTTACATCCTAAGTGAGATTAGGTGTTCAAGAACAGTCCTAAACTGGGGACTATCTAAGATTTACTCCTAATGAGTAAATCTTGGATGGGTTTCTAGGCCAACAAATTCATGTGTTGTCATTCTTATATATAATAAATGTGTATAAACTACAGGAAACATGGTTAATCCTAATCTATAGAGCATTATTAAATAATAAATCAAGAAATCAATAGTTTCAAACATGCAATAATTCACAATGCAATGTTATAAACTATAGGCAACATGGTTAATCCCCACACTCTAGTAGACAAACTAACCTTAAATATAGTGATGTATAAGAGATTAAGAAAAAAATTTCTTAGGTAAGAGTAAGATGAAACTCAACATATATGCACAATTAGCATCAAATATAGGACAAAAGGGTAGATTAGAACCCTAATTTACTCAAACATGTATAAAAATTACCCTAATGACAAAAAGTCTAGGAATCTTTACTAGACATTATATATATATACCTAATCATCATATTTAACATATTACGTTATTATTAACATCCAAATCAGATTAAGATCATACTATGTTATAACTATTGGTTTAATAACCCTATTTCCATATGTACATGATTATCAACTTTAAAACCCTATAATTCATTGAAATCATTCTAATTCAATTTAAGATGTTGGGATCGCATAATTATATACTGACACCAGAATAAATAAAAGAATCATAATTAACATGATTAACAACATGCTCATCTAACTAGGGTTTTCTAGAATATCATCTAATATTTGTGTACTAACTATACCTTTGTAACAAGAACAATAATAGAGCTTTAAGTATATTTTATTCACAATCTACACATTTTTTTGATCAAAACCATATACAACATGGTAATATTAATGTTAATCAGAGCATTTTTTATTCACAATCTACGCATTTCCTACATTATTCGAGCAGGAGCAAGGTACCTGCTTGAGGGCGGAGGAAAAATAGGAGGAAGAAGAGCAGGAACATGGTACCTTTGTGGCGTCGTTGGGCACGTAGGAGCTGTGGTCGGAGCAAAGTAGTGACCTGGAGAGTAGGGAGCAGAGCCCTAGGAGCCGCGGCCGGCCTGGAGAGGAGCGGCCGGAGAACTGGCAGCGGCTGGCGGAAGCAGAGGCGGCAGAGGCAGAAGCTAGCAGAGGTGCAGCGGTAGAGGAGCGGCGACTAGTGGTGGCGGTGTCAGTGACCAAAGCACCAGCAAATGGCGGTGGAGGCAGAGGTAGAGGCAGAGCAGCAGCGAGCAGCAGTGGAGCAGAGGAATCGTCGGACCAGCAAACCCTCAGCGGAAATGAATGAAACAGAAGGGGAAGAGTCTGCCTCGCAGGGGTGCGCTGTTAAGTTAACAATAGGTGTCGGTTATTAACAACAACCAAAAATAAAAACTATAGGTGTCAGTTACCAACAAAAAAACTGACACTATTGTTCAATTATAGGTGTCAGTTCCAAACATAAAAACTGACGTCTATATTTATATGCTAACAAAAATAAATGTTCTCGAATTAAGACCATAGTCGTCGGTTTCCTTATAAAAACTGACACTAAAGGGAGGTGAAAATTTTTGTGGTTATGTGCGCGAAAACATAATGGCGTCAGTTATTGTAACACAACCGACGATAAAAATTGGTCAAATTTCTGTCTCGCAGAAAACCTTTAGTCGTCGATTTCTTTTTTAAAAACCGACGATGTATGCTAATTTTTGGAGGTAATTTTTTTCGCTGGAAATTTTGGATTTGGCGGTTACTTTTAGGCATTGGTTTGTTATTAAGGAACTAAAACTGAATAAAAGAGATACTTGTGTCTGGTCGCCCTTCACAGATTGATGTCGGTTTATTTTATAAACTGACACTGTATTGTTTAGGTGTCGGTGTATTATTACAACTGACACCTTTAAATGTGACTTTATAAGCCATTTCTGTAGTAGTGTGACGAGACATCTGATGCCTATAAGTGATGCTTACACGAACCTAACTTCTATACGGAGGGTTTGCAACTCCATTTGGATGGTTTTATCTTGCCTGGATGTGTTTGCATGCGTAGTGGTTGTGAAACCCGATTCCACCCTAGTGATTCCCATCATTAATCTAGACTTTGTTTTAATTCCCTCTCTTTTACTTTCCTTGCAATTAGTTTAACTAAACTCAAACCAACCTTTGTTCTAAATATTTGTCTTACTGGGACTGGATCTGACTTGCAAGATTCTTAAAAACATTATCCCTTGGGATTCAATCCTTAACTATACTGCGATAAGACCCGTCCACTTGTGGGTGGTATTATTGCACGAGGTTTTGGTAAAAACTTAGGGATTTTAGCCGTGGGTGAATTTGATAGTGCAGTAAGAACCACGTCAGTCCCCTACTTGCAATTGTGGCCATAACAAACAAATCTTTTTGCAAGTAACACCCTTGATTTTCATAATGGCCAAACAAAGTGTTTTCTAGGACCATATGTAGGTATCCCATGAAGGGGTTGTAAATCTTGCTGGTCTTGGATTTTCCTGTAGAAAAAGTAGCTTGACCAGAAATTGTTTTCCACATCTTGGAGTAATTTTCTCTACCACTCTTATCAAGTCTTCCTTCATTGAATTTCTCTTCCATTTGTGAATTGGGAGTAAAGATATCATTGATTTGGGAAACTTTAAGAACATGTGTGGAGTTGTTCAACTTGAACCTAATGGCATCTTCTCCCTGGTACTGTACCTTCTCTAAGGTTAGAAAGAATTCATAAGTCAACTCCAAGTAGGTTTCTACAACCTCAGTTAAGATCTTGTATAACCCACAGTGTTGCATTTGACCCTTAAATGTGTAGTTGATCCCTAGAGCTTGCACGATAGTCATACAAGCATATCTAGTGGGGTCACCCTCCTTGTCAAATACTTAGGGTGAAGAGGCCTCATCGCAACTTTTCTTGTTGTTCCCCTTCCGTAGGTGGTTCCCTTTGGTTGCCTTCCCACCCATCTTAACCTGTCCTTTTCTAGCTTAGACACCATGTCCACTGGTTCATCTTCCATATCCTTTCTTTCAGTATCATCTTCTTCCTCTTCTTCATAAGTGTGTGACCCTGAACTTGTGTCTAAGTTCAAGGGCACACTCTCATAGCTTGCACTAGATTGAGACGAGGAAGTGGAATGTCTTATTGGAGCTGGTCGTGGCGGTAAGTGTGAGGAAGATGCATCATTTGTTTTCTTAGCCCTCCACTCGTGAGCCAGTGCATCAACATTAATAGGGTTCACTATGTTCTCCAACTCTTCTTCTTCTTCCTCCTCCTCCTCTTTGGGGTTGTCATAGCTTGGATCCAAAGTGTGGCTACTGGAGGAGGAGTGGTATCAGGAGGCACTCATTGATGCTGACCATCTGAAGGATCGGGAAATAGAATTTGACAGTGATGAAGCAGTGCCAGACTATTGTGACGAGCGGGAGGCCCACTTGGACCAGGTTTTGCCTCCGGTGAGGATGTCCATCATCTTCTCTACTCCCTTCCTGATTGCATTTCCCATGTTCTTCATCTTTGCAAGGTTCTTCGGTGAGAAACGAGCACGAAAAACACCTAACGTGCTTCCAGACTGTAGGGGCGGATTCTGCTTGGAAATGGAGAAATAGATGGTGATGGAGGGTGGAAAATGAAGCTTGAGGTTAGGGAAGATGATTGAGGACCAAGGGGAACTCAAATCTAGAGTTTGGGAGCAAGAGGAGTTGATTTGGAGGTGAAGGAGGGTCACCTTAGTTGCCACTCATGCAGAATGGCTGTGCTCTGTCATGAAAAATGAGTTCTGGGTCGTGTTGGCTCGGGCGGAATCTGGCGACTTAAGTTTCAGACTTGGGCCATCACAGCCATTCTGGTGGGATGTCTGCACGAATGTTTTGGCCAGCACGGTCATGCTGCTCACGTCCAAAACTCGAGTTTTCCCTGTTGAAATCCAACGTAGTCAGGACGGCCATTCCAGGCCAGCATGACCGTTCTGGATGGATGCCACCACATCTATTCTAGCCAACACGGCCGTGTTGTAGGAGGCCAAATCTTGCATTTTCTCAATTGAAAGCCATCTTTGACAACATGGTCGTTCCACACCAACATGGTCATTCTGGGCTCTGTCATTTCAAAAATCTTCAAAAACCATCAAATCATTTCATCATTCATCATCCAATTATCTTGAATGATCCCTTTGATGTTGTATCAACCATTTTTCACTAAGTGTGCCCCATTTCTCAACTTGCATCTGTTTCACCTGTCATTTCATCAAAATTAAAACTATAACTATCACGCACAAGTGTGTGTGTGTATTTTTAGGTTTGTGTAAAAATAAAGAAAATGTATAAAAAATGAGAGATTGGGAGAAAAATTTCCCAAACCTAGGTGGGTTGCCTCCCACAAGCGATGAGTTTCTTGCCTTCAGCTAGGCTTCTTGGAAATTCTTCATTCATTCATTCATTCGGTTGGAATTCTCATGTGTCATTCTTGCAAAACATGCATCCCTCATTTGCACTCAATATGTTTTCCTCATCCTTTGATCACAATAATCATCATCAATTGATCCATCTTGATCTCCTTTTCTCAAATGATCATTCAGACTTTTGAAATGATCATGTCCAATATCCCTATCTTGGACTCATCGGGTTGGGGTTTTGTACATGTTGATCTTGATTTTCATGTCCATGAATGAAACCGTCATGGTGCCGCTGCATACGTGAATCTCTACATTAGTTGTGGATAAGAACGACCTTCTCAAGATGATGGGAATCTTCCTATCCTCCGGCTCCATATCAAGTATAATTAAATCTGCCAGGAACAGTGCACCTTTTTCTTTATCTATCATCACCAAGACATCATCCACTCTCCCACTAGGCACTTTTATGGATCTATCTACCAATTGGAGAGTGTAATGTGCTGGCTTCAACTTGTCTAAGCCCAGCTCAACATAGACATTGTATGGCATCAAATTCACACTAGATCCCAAATCAAGTAAGGACATGTCTATGTGGTGTCCCCCTATATAGCTAGGTATGAGTGTGGCTCCTGGGTCTTTTCTCTACATGGGAAGTGAATGTTGTATGATGGAGCTCACTTGTTCAGTTAACTTCACTTTCTTTGGTATCCTCCCCATTGACCTTCTCTTCACATTGCATAAGTTCTGGAGGAACTTGGCATATGATGGGATTTCCTTGATAGCATCTAAGAGAGGAATGTTCACCTTCACTTGGCAAAACACCTCAAGAACATCGACATTGTGCTTTTACCTCCTCTTCATCTCTGGTGGCTCATCTAGTGCTTCAATGAATGGAGGATCATTGGCTTTTTCCTTGCTTGCATCAATTTGAGGTGGAACACTAGGGATGGTAGGACTTGCAAATGGAGCATGAGGTGGAGTACATGGTATCCCAAAATCAACAAGTTGTATCACTAAATCATCTTCGATAATTTCAATCACAGTATCACCAGTTGGCTGCCTTTGCTTTGCTTTATCAACCTTTCTTTGACTTGCGGTCTACTTAAGAGATTTCCCACTCCTTAGAACTATCACAAAAATTCCTTGCTCATGGTGGAGAGGGGGAAGTAGTTGTGGTTGTGGAGGAGGTGGAGGTGATACTTGATGTTGAAATTGAGGTGGAGGGGATAATTGAGGTTGGAAGGTGAATTGTTGGGAAAACTTCAGAAGATGGCATTGGTTCACTTGCTTCATGGTAGCTCAAGATGGGTTTTGAAGACAACTTTATTTCTTGGAGAGAAACTATGGAAGATAGGTGCTCTATTTTCTCTTCTAGCCTTGCAAAATCTTTTTGAACATCATCAAATATTTTCAATCTAGACAAAATCTCTTCCTCAAACCTTGAGCTATATTTTGGATTTAGTGGCTCTTGGTAGCTATAGGAGTGAGGTGTCTTCTTTTCTTCACCATAGAACTCAATAGATATGAATGGGTGGCAAGAAACATTTGTCACATGGTTCTTCATAAAGGTCACCATGTCACCAAGAATCTTCATCACTTGCGGGCTTGAGTCATTATGAGTAGGAGGTGTCACACTAAAGGCATAACCCCCGTCATTCGTCATGCTAGAAGCTCAAATTCTTGATTCTTCAGCTAGCTTTTCAAAGAAAGGCCATATCTCCTCATGTGGACTAGCCATGAAAACTCCTCCACAAGAAGAATCTACTATGTCTTGGTCCTTTAGAGATAAACCAGAGTAGAATGATTGAACTAGCTGCCCCAAAGGGATCTCATGGTGTGGGCACTCTCCCAAAATCTTCTTAAATCTCTCCCATGCATTGTGGAACTGCTCGTTACCCATTTGACTAAAACTTGTCACAACACGTCACATTTGTATTAACCTTGCTATAGAATAGAATTGTCTCAAGAAAGAATTCTTCATTGTTTCCCAACTCATGATGTCCCTTCTTGAGTCACACCAATCTTTGGCTCTATCTTTGAGGGAGAAAGATAATAAGGTCAACTGGATTATATCATCACTAGCCGTCGACGTCTTAAAGGTGGAGCATACTTTAAGAAAGGAGTCCAAGTGCTTGTAGTGGTTCTCACTCTTCAAGCTGTAGAAGATGGGAAGGATCCCAAGAAGACCTGGAGGAATGGACAACTTCTCCCTTCCATTTGATGAACCCTACTAGCAATTAGCAATTTATAGCTTCTAGGCATTAATTAGTCTTGAAGCGACTTGTGGGGTGCATTTTGGCCTTCCATCTTGACTTCCCCTGAATGGCTTGTCACATGCACAAAGCACAACCAAACAAAAGAAAACAAGTTAGCAAACCAATATGTATAAAGAAAGCAAAGAATAAAGAATAAAGAATAGTAATGATGATGATAGTAGGAAAAGTCGAAGAAAAACTAACTAGCTAGGCATAGTGCCTTTCTCCCCGACAACGGTGCCAGAAATCTTAGTGTGCCCTCACCAATGGCATTACACACCACTCAATTGAGACTTGAATGGATGCAACTCCGCAGATGGGAACACATGATGGATTAAACTTTTGAATTTATAAGGGCATAAACTTAACACACTCTCAAAAACCAAAACACAACACCCACAACCGCACGGGGTCGTGTTGTAGTATAGGACAGTGGCAAGTATAGGGTCAATCCACAGGGAGAAAAGGGGGGCACTAGAGATAGGTTAGTTTTTGTTAGGTTCCTAATATAGATACTAGGGTTAAGGGTTTGAAGGTGATTTGGGTAAACTACTGTGACAAAAAAAGCAATTAAAGGTAAGAATGAAATCTAAGTTAACCCTAAAGTAGATTAAGACAAATTAAGTTGGAAAAGGCTAAGCTAGGTATGAAAAGGCAATTTACACTAAGGCATGCAAGAAGAGCAAGAGAGAAATTAAAGAGCTAAACTAGCAAGAACAAAGCAAGAACAGGGCAAGAAGCTATCCATGCAAGAAAAGAGCTAACTATGATAACACTAGCTAAGCCAGATGGAAACTAGGGTTTTAAATCAATTAAGGGAGATGTGGGTTGTTTGGGGGATGCACTTATCAATTAGGCTGGGGGGTGACATATGAACATTATGATTCCATTTAGATTATCAAACCAAACAACAAGCTAGAGTCTAGTGAAGTAGCCTAAGCTACTAATTGGCCATGGATATGCTAGGTTGGGTATAGGGGAACTAGTCCCTAACACTCCCCACTACCCTTGTGAGGCTAAATTGGGTTAGGGCTTAGGTGTAACTCAATTAGACTCTAAACAACCTAGGTTTTTAGGTTAGATGATCTTAGGATGATTAGGGGTTGAGATTAGTAAAGGGGGTGGAAGTGAGGTTTTAGGCCTCCCATCACCCACATCATAACCTTGAGAAAGCTCCATGTTAAACACACCAATTTCATCTAAAATATCTACATAGATCTCTCAACTAGGGTTAGAAATATTTATTAAGATTTAGGAGGATGGGTAGCTAGCTATGGATCCAAAAATTGGACCTAGGAGCAAATCCCAAAATTCACACATTTAATCAATTTCCCTAAATTCCCAATTGATTTCAATCACAAACCAAAAATCAATTCATGGAAAATGAGATATTAATAGAAAATAATCATTAGCAAACGGAATTACAAAGTTTACATATCATTCCCCCCCAACATGGTATCAAAGTAACATTTTACATCCCAAACAACCCACCCAAGGGGCCTAGCTACTCATAATAATGCAAAATACAAAAAGAAGGGAGAAGAAGATAGAAGAAGCCATGGAGCTCGGTGTAGATGAAGAAATCCTCCACTTCAGCTGTTGCAAGGTGTCCTCTTCTCTCATTTAAGGTGCAATGTCATGGGATGAAGGTGGAAATTGGTGGAAATGAGGAAATGGTGAAATGGAGGTGGAAATGGAGTGGAATGTCTAAGGGGCAAAAATGGGGAGCTAGGAGGTGGTAGAAGGTATCTAACCTCATGTTGGATCCGCCACCAAGGTATATATTGTTGGATCCTAGATGGGTGATTGGATGCTCTAGAGGGGGGTGAATAGAGATGAATGCACTTAAACAAAATCCATTAGACCTTCAAGATATATCACAAGATAAGGTTGGTAAATACAAAATTTGAGTGCAACTGAAGCATACATAGCAAGGGAGAGAGAGAGAGATTGAACATATACCAAGTGATAAGCTACGTAGAGTTGTTCCACACTCCAAACTAGGAGTATGTCAGTCCACTACCTAGAGAGGTCAACCTTTAGGATTTCTTAACCATTGCACTCTTATATTCATTCATAAGACTAAGACATGACCAACCAAAGGACATACCTATCCAATACAAAGAGTCTTCAACCTTACCAAGGACTTACCCACTTTGCAAAGAGTCTTCCGCCTTCTTCCAAGGACTTACCCACTCTTGCACAAGTCTTCAGCCTTCTAGGAATACCCACTCTTCTTGGATCTTCAGCCTTTGAATTCACCTTCACTCGAAAAAGCTTCCACCAAGGATTTACCCACTGGAGCAAGGAGTCTTCATCCTTCACCAAGGTCTTACCCACTCTTTCTCCAAGTCTTCAGCCTTGATCTTCACCAAGGGACTCCTTCCCTTATTCTGCTTCGCCTCTCTTATCCAAGAATGAGAACCTTCATCTCCATGGTTGAAATGAGAGATAGGGAGGTGGTGTAAGTGAAAGCCTCACAAGATATACATGTAGGAAAATCTCTCTTACATATTTCCTACTCACTCTAACAAATGTAGCAAGTGATTAAGCTTAGAGAGAGAGAGGAGTCTATAGGATACACTCAACTATAGAATTTTGCATTGAATGTTCAACCTTGGAATAAAGTCCAAGGGGTCCAATTTATAGTTGGGGATGCCTCTTAGCCTATGGGAACACTTAAGAACGAAAACTAGCCATTTTTTGGCTTGCAACGGATATAGTTTTGATTGTTGCAACTCTACAACAACTAGAAACACTTTTCTATACTTTTTCATACAGTGCAATCAGATGAGTTTCTATAAAGGTAACTCGACCGATCCCACTAAGAGACGACCAATTCGGCCATCAGTTGAGTTTGTCCTAGGGTAACTCGCCTGATTCACTTAAATTAGTTTTAGTCTACATCATGATTGGTCAAGTTCTGTGAAATGTAAACTCAACCAATCAAAAGTCATTTTCAAGATCCAATCAGGAACAGTCGAGTTTGTAACTCAACCGATGAACAACCTGATATGAATTTTGGAAAATGGCTTTTGAGTGCTTAAACATTCGATCTAAGTGCTCCTGATTTTTATAAGCTTAATTACCAGTCATACAATCATTACAAGTGATTTACAACATGATTCTAATGGATTTACATCATATTATAAAAACGTGCACTTGCATTTACTTTGACTTCTCTTTTCTCCAAGTTGAGATGAGCAAGTTAGGGCATTTGGAGTGTGTCCATACATAATCTAAAATCACTCAAGTAGAAGCATTAGACGCAAATAAGTGGAATGGTTTAGTCATCATCAAAACAAGGGTTTAGTTAATTTATACCTTGAGTCAACATTCTCCCCATTTTTGAAGATGACAAACCATTCCATAAATGTATTGAAAGCATTTAAGTAAAGTCATACCTTTGAAGAAACCTAGGGGATTCAATAGAATTGATTTCATATGCTCCCCCCCAATTGATACTAGTGGATTTCCCATACCCCCCTCAATTGATGCTATTTCTCCTGCATGGTTAGCTTTCATAACATTTATAGGATACTATGTCTTATACTCATATATGTTTTACACATATATGTCTTCTCCCATTTACCTTCTCCCCTTTACATGGACATGCTTCTCCTCTTCATATAATACATGCCTTCTCCCTCTTTTGTGAAAAGAAGACAAACCTTTCTCTCCCTTTGTCATTTCAAAAACTAGGGGTATGAAGAAATAAGAAACACCACTTGTTAAGAGAAAGGAGCTAAAAAAAGTTACAAAAAAAACCTTTACCTTTGTTCTTACCATTCCTTCTTCCACTTGTTGTCACCCTCTACAGATCTCACCTTTCTTCTTTCATGTGGACTGAGAAGTCAATTTGCAATTTAATAGCTCAAGTCAACCCATTTGCAAGTACCTACAAGAAGAAAGATGAAATAGTCCCCAATCATATTTTGGGTCTAGAGGGGTTAGTTTAGCAACCCAAGACCTACTGCTCTTTGGTGCTTTCCTAAAAGGACAACAAGGAGAATAATGTCCAATATCATTGCAATAGTTGAATGTGCCCATAGTCTTGGAACCAATGGATTCTCCATGGAATATTGGAGGTCCTTTGCCTTTGTTGTTCCTTTGAATACTATCATACCCTAAACCATGTCTACCAATTTGTTTAGTAGTATGGTATAGGATATCATTAAGATTCTTTTTACCAACTAAGAATCTTTGCAAAGAAGATCTCAAACTTTGATTATCATGCATAAGAGAAGTAATAGTAGAAGACAAATGATTGATATTATCTCTATAAAGGTACCAAATGAGAGTGTAAAGAATAAGGCTATTGGTTGAGAAAATCTAGTTGAGAGGAAAATTCTCATTCAATAAGCCAAATGTATATTCTGTGTACAGTGTTGTCCGTCGAGTTCTGTGTATTGACAACTCGAACGATGACTGTTGTTGGCAACACCCATTGGCGCCTATCGGTCGAGTTTCAAACCGGACAAACTCGACCAAAAAAGGTGCTGTCAAAAAGCACATATATTTCATAAAAACATATTTAGAGACATGCTAAATATATAAGCCATATCTAAACATGTGTAAGCAAGTTAGTAATGCACTATGAAAGCATTAGAAATAGTTTTTGAACAAGAGTGTGAAGAGAATCACAAAATACCTCTTTTGACTCAAAAACCACATTCATAGCGCACACTAACTTGACAAAAACAAGTCAGGATTGGTTATAAGCACAAAAACATTTACCTTTGTTCTTACCAATCCTGCTTCCACTTGTTGTCACCCTCTACAGATCTCACCTTTCTTTTTTCATGTGGACTGAGAAGTCAATTTGCAATTCAACAACTCAAGTCAACCCATTTGCAAGTACCTACAAGAAGAAATATCAAATAGTACCCAACCATATTTTTGGGTCCGGAGGGGTTAGTTTAGCCACCCAAGTCCTATTGCTCTTGGGTGCTTTCCTAAAAGGACAACATTTAGAATAATGTCCAATACCATTGCAATAGTTGCATGTGACCATAGTATTGGAACTAGTGGATTCTCCATGGAATATTGGAGATCCTTTACCTTTGTTGTTCCTTTGACTACTATAATACCCTAAACCATGTCTACCAATATGTTTAGTAGTATGGTATAGGATACCATTAGGATTCCTCTTATCAACTAAGAATCTTTACAAAGAAGATCTCAAACTATGTTTATCATGCATAAGAGAAGTAATAGTAGAATACAAATGATTGATATTATCTCTAGCATGCAAACGATCATTTTCTAATCCCAGAGATTTAGTAAAATAAGAATCTCTATGAATATGAAGAGCAGAAATATTACTCTCTCTACTAGTATAACTAGAACAAGATTCAAGCACATTGATTTTAGCAAGATAGGAAGCACTTTCGATTTTGAGCAAAGCAAACTTAGAAAGATAAACACCATTTTTAGATTCTAATCCTTGTAAAACAAAATATTTGTCCTTGTTTTCAGATTTATGAACATCAATATCATGAATGAGAGAATCAACAATTAAAGTATGCTTTTCATTAGAACTAGGCATTAGAGGTTGAGCTTCTAGAAATCTAATATTATCAAGAAAACTAGCATTTTGAAGTTTAAGAGAATCAAATTGGCTAAGATAAGAATTTTTTCATCAAGAAAGAAAGAATTAGCATGTTCAAGATCATCTAATTCTACATGCATATTATCAACAATTCTAGCAACCTATTTTCTTTTCTTTTTAGAAGACTTAAGAGAGGCACGCGTAGCATTAGTGATAGCAATTAAGGTTTCTTTATCTGAAGAGTTTAGATTTACATCATTTGAGTGTTTTCTTGTAGAAGACATAAGAGCAAAATGACATTCTCCTTCTTCACTAAAGCTTGAGCTAGATCCTCCACTTGAATCATCACTTGAGCTTGAGTTGGTGGAGTCACTTGAGCTTGAGTGTCAATTCTCCTTCATCTTGTACTTCTCTTCTCTTTCCATGTGATGATGGGTCTTCTTGCCTTGTAGACAATCTATCTTGAAGTGACCCTTCTTTCCACACTTGAGTCACCAGATGGAGGAGAAATTCTTGCCTTTATAGAATCTACCCTTGGAGTACATGGCATCTTCTTCAACATGAGAGGATGGAGGTGCTTGTCCCATAATAGCTTCAATTTGAGCCTTGATTTCAGCCTTCTTCATTCTCTTTAGCTCTTTCTTCTCAGGTCTGTCAATTTCTTCTCTGTTGTCAAGTGTGACTTCATGGGCTTGTAGATTTCCAATGATCTTATCAATGGGGATATCATCAAGAGACCTTACTTCTTCAATGGAAGTCACCTTGGGTTCCCATCTCTTGGGGAGAGTTCTACGGATCTTTGAGTTGATCTCTCCTCTACTAGTAGGATGTCTATGAATAGCAAGACCATTCACAATGGTGTTGAGCCTTGATTACATATTGTCTATCTTCTCCTCCTTTCCCATCTTGAAGTTCTCAAGCAACCCATTGAGCATGTAGACTTTGATTTCCTTCACTTGTTGAGTCCCCTCATGAGTGATGCATAGCTTTCTCCATACCTCATAGACCATCTTACAAGAAGAAATCTGGTTGAACTCGGTGGAGGTCATGGTGGCATAAAGGATGTTGATTGCTCTTGCATTCAAGGCGGCTTTGTTTATGGTAGCTTCATCCCATTCTTCTATCTTTGTCACCGGTAGTTTGTATGGATGGTCCACCATTTGCCATAGCTCAAGACTTGATCCTTAGATGTAGAATTGTATCCTTCTTTTCAAATAGAGGAAGTTACTCCCATCAAACATTAGAAGGTTGACGAAGTATCTCCCACCTTGATAGGCACCCATCGTCTCCTACTTATTGAAGTATGCTTGGAGAAACCCACTCTGATACCAATTGTTGGATCCTAGATGGGTGATTGGATGCTCTAGAGAGGGCTTAATAGAGCTGAATGCAACTAAACAAAATCCATTAGACCTTCAAGATATATCACAAGATAAGGTTGTTAAATTGGAAATTTGAGTGCAACTAAAAAATACATAGCAAGGGGGAGAGAGATTGAAAATACACCAAGTGACAAGCTATGTAGAGTGGTTCCACACTGCCAACTAGGAGTATGTCAGTCCACTACCTAGAGAGGTCAACCTATAGGATTTCTTAACCAATACACTCTTATATTCATTCATAATACTTACAATACATGACCAACCAAAGGACTTACCTATCTAATACAAAGAGTCTTCAACCTTACCAAGGAATTACCCACCTTACAAAGAGTCTTCCACCCTCTTACAAGGACTTACCCACTCTTTCACAAGTCTTTATCCATCTAAGAATTACCCACTATTCTTGGATCTTTAGCCTTTGACTTCACCTTCACTCGAAGAAGCTTCCACCAAGGACATACCCCCTAGAGCACGGAATCTTCAGCCTTCACCAAGGTCTTACCCACTCTTACTCCAAGTCTTCATCCTTGATCTTCACCAAAAGACTCCTTCCCTTGTTCTTCTTCACCTCTCTTAGCCAAGAGAGAGAACCTTAATCTTCATGGTTGAAATGAGAGATAGAGAGGTGGTGGAAGTGAGAGCCTTACAAGATATACATGTAGGACTAGCTCTCTTACAAATTTCCTACTCAATCTAATGAATGTAGCAAGTAATTAAGCTTAAAGAGAGAGAGGAGGTTATAGGATACACCCAACTATAGAATAGGAACCTCACATAGAGTTTTGAGACCAAGGGGTCCTATTTATAGATGGGGATGCCTCTTAGCCTTTGGGAACACTTAAGAATAAAAACTACTTTTTTGTGGCTTGTAACAGATATATTTTTGATTGTTGCAACTCCATAATGGATAGAAACACTTTTTTGCACTTTTGCATACAGTGCAATCGTTCGAGTTTCTATAAAGGTAACTCGATCGATCCCACTAAGAGATGCGACCAATTTAGGGCTTCGGTCGAGTTTGTTCTAGGGTAACTCGACCGATTCACTTAAATCTGTTTTGGTCTGTAGAGGGATCGATCGAGTTCTGTGAAATGTAAACTCGACCGATCAAAAGTCATTTTCAAGATCCATTCAGGATCGTTTGAGGTTTGCAACTCAACGGATGAACATCCTGATCTGAATTTTCAAAAATGGCTTTTGAGTGCTAAAACATTCGATCTAAGTGCTCCTGATTTTTTCTAAGCTTAATTACAAGTCATACTATTATTACAAGTGATTTACAACACGATCCTAATGGATTTACCTTATATTCCAAAAAAGCTTGCAATTGTATTGACTTTGACTTATCTTTTCTCCAAGTTCAGATGAGCAAGTTAGGGCATTTGGAGTGTGTCCATGCATAATATGAAATCACTCAAGTAGAAGCATTATACACAAATAAGTGGAATGGTAGAAGCATTAGACACAAATAAGTGGAATGGTTTAGTCATCATCAAAACAAGGCTTTAGTCAATTTAGACCTTGAGTCAGCATTCTCCCCCTTTTTTAAGATGACAAACCATTCCATAAATGTATTGAAAGCATTGAAGTAAAGTGATACCTTTGTAGAAACCTAGGGGTTTCAATAGAATTGAGTTCATATGCTCCTCCTGAATTGATGCTAGTGGAGTTCTCATACTCCCCCTTAATTAATATTATTTCTCATGCATTATAAACTTTAATAACATTTATAGAATACTATGTTTTCTACTCATATATGTTTTACACATATATGCCTTCTCCCATTTACCTTCTCCCCTTTACATGGACATGCTTCTCCTCTTCATGTAAGAAATTCCTTCTCCCTCTTTTGTGAAAAAAAGACATACCTTTCTCCCCGTATATCATTTCAAAAAGTGGGGGTATGAAGAAATAAGAAACATCACTTGTTAAGAGAAAGGAGATAAAAAAAAGTTATAAAAGAAGAGTAGAAGAGTACAGGTAGGGGCTTTGTTATAACCTCATTTTTTTAAACCATGTAATGCGATTTGTAAATCTCCTTTTAATGATAAATGAAAAGAATGGTTGAGTTATTTGTTTAATTGAATGATTTTCGTTCATAATAGCCTTATTTCTTTTCTTAGTGGGCTTTATTGGCTATTGAGCCCAATGGAAAGGTAAAGAAAAAGAAAGGAAAAAAGGAATTCAATTGAAAAAAAAAGAAATAAATAAGAAAATGGATAAAAGATAATTAAAAGGCTAAGGAATATTCCTAATATGGGATTTTGAGCCATTAAGGTTCCTTGAGGTTCAAGGAACTTAGGATAATAATATAATGGCAAGGGAAAGAGAAAATAGGTGAAAAAGGTATATAATTAAGTGATAACTTGAAACTAAAGAAAAGGACCAGATTTATTTAGATAATAATCCCAAATTTGGCATAATAAAGATTAAGTATTTAATGAGATTCCCTCAAAATTTGGGATAAAAAGGAGCTACGGATGAGGAGTTATGATTTTCTCAAATTATCATAAAATATATGGAATTATCTCAAATATAGGAATTTATTTTTGTTTTGGTTGAGCACAAGGGATGAGGGCCATTGGATCTTGATCTAATGGATGCCGCTCCTCGTCCAGTTTCTGAAGAACTCAGACTCTAGGAAAATTTGAGGGGAAGTTTCCCCTTTGATTTTCTTGCAATCCAAGGCATGTGCAAGCCTGGATTTTATCCCATTGAGTCTGGGAGACGATCCCAAACCCTCTCGACCCTATTTTGTCGAGCTTTCAATGCATCTAGAAGAAACACCCAACTCACCCGAAGGTGAGGGTGGCAGACGATGGAGAAACCCCAAAGGGACCCCCCGATCCTATAAATAGAGCCCCTCTTGATTCCTTAGAGCTGCACGAACCCAACCGGCCGCTTACCCTCTACTCTCATGCACTAGGTCCTTGCATTGATCTTGCTCCAGTGAGAGCACCATCGCGGCGCCACCGCGGGGTTGAGCATAGGAAAGGAGGAGGACGAGAAGTAGTGGCCGTTAGATCGTGTTCCACCGTGATCCCCCGTGGAATTCAAATGATCCGAGGAGTGGCTGGCTAAATTAGATCACACGTGACGAGGAGCGTCAGATTCAAACGGCGGACCAGTGGACTACTGATCAAACGGCTGACAATTTTTGGTAATTTCTTCTTTCTGACCGAAATTCCAGAAAAAGGGTTTTTCTTGCAAAATTCATAGAAATTGCTAGGAATCTCGGATTAGTAAACTTTGTATATGAAAGTTGATCAAACAAATATGAGGAATCAGATAAAAATGGTGGTAACCTAATTCTGTCTTGTTTTGCAAAAGTATATTAATTTGATAGAAAATGTATTAAAAGGTAATTGGAAACCCTAATTGAGTCTAAAGGATGAATCTTTGAGGTTTAATAGGTTAATTTGAGAAGTATTAACCTATTGAATATCAAAGTATAGTTTCAATATGTTTTGCATGAAAAGTTGACTAATTTAGGGTTTTAATCTATGTATGAAGGATAATACATTTAGAAACCCTAATTTAGGGTAAAAGGGAGAAAAACCATGTTTATTTTGGATTATGGAAATATATTACTAAATAATGATCCTAAGACTGTTAGGAGTAATAAGATGAGAAATTTAATGTTTTTATGTAGTTTTGTTGAATTAGGGTTTATAATACTAAAAGTGGAGGCAAAACCCTAATTGCAAAGGAAACCCTAAAATTGGAATAGAAATCTCAACAAAATAAGATGGGTTTGGATAAATCTTGATAAAAGGTAATTTGTATATTTATTTTAGGATTTTTGTGCATACTTGCTTGCTTGGTTGGGTTTTCTCTACTTAATTGATTCTGTCTCAAAAATCTGTAATCACAGGCATGTGGTTACGCTTATGAATATCTCGAACTAGTTTTCCGAGGATTTCCAAAGTTTTCATCGGTTGCTTGAATTAAAATATTGGATGAATTTCATTAATTCATACTATAATGTGGATATGACTATCACCTAAGATATATGCCTACTAGCTCAGATCCTAGTCCCCTCTGTAGCTTGATAGGTTGACCTAGTACATGGCTACCTATGGGGTAGGTCCATTAGGTCATTGGATGAGTTAGTACATGGCTACCTACGGGGTAGGTCCATCAAGTCACCATGAGTAAGAGATTGGGCTACCTTTGGGTAGGGCCATGCGACTCCACAACCCTAAGTAATGGCTACCTGTGAGATAAGACCATGGGGGTAAGGATCTACCATATGAGAGAGGTAGTATCCAAGTCCACTATAGGGACAACATAGAGATAGGGGATAGGTATGGATTGAGTAGTATTTCTTAAAACAAAACCTTGATTGTTAAATGATATTTGGTTAGTTACATTGTTACCATAGTTGCACAATTTTTGTATTCCCCTACATACCAGTATAATTCATTATACTGACCGACATTTTGTTTGTCGGCGATTTAGGTACAAAATCCCAAAAGGACAAACAGTAAATTGGCATATTGTGAACACATGAATTAAAGTACAAGGAGGATTAGTTAGAATAGTTTCATTAGTGCATAAATGTTTAGTAATCCAACATTTTAAAAATGTATGCAAAGTTTTATTTTATTATAACTTTTTAGTATAGTCTTGGTAGAATTTTCATAATTATTATTGATTATTTGTCGAACCTTTGATCCAGAAATTGGGATAACAACTCTGACCTCTTGGTCTCCCTTAATTGGGGGTTATCGGGAGGTGGGGTCATTATAGGCTTGTCTAAGTATAGAAAGAAAAGCACGTTGAAGCATGCACTTGAACAACCCAAAATGCAAGATAAAGTGCTGTAGAAAAACAATAAATTGCAATTTTGACCCTCAAGATGACGGAATTTGCCCAAAAAGTGTCTGGGCTCATAGCAAAAATCTTTCTCAGAAGGCCTCTTCTACATAAAAAACACTAGTCCTTCACCTAAAACTGAAACTGGATCAAAATTTGCATGAAATTCAAAGATGCTCCAATTTCTACATAAAATGTAGCTCTATGTGTCCTACATCACAAATTTGTGCAAGCAAATCAAGACGATAGAACTCACTAACAAGTATGCATCATTACCAAAAGATGATCACCACTAAGAACCTCAAGGTTGTATCCAAACAAGATATACAACTGTATATATGTAGCAAGTTTGAGCATAGCGGAAGCAATTTGAGACACAACCAAGAGATCTAAGGAGATCATCATCAAAAACTACAAAACAACTCAAAGCAAGTAATTTGCAATACATAGATGTACATTTTAGAGCAAATATAAAGATAGAGTTGAGAGCAAGGTAGGCAATATAGGACATGGCAATATATATATATAAAGGTACCAAAATGAGAGTGCCTAAGAATAAGGCTATTGGTTGAGAAAATCTAATTGAGAGGAAAATTCTCATTCAATAAGCCGAATCTATATTCTGTGCATAGTGTTATCGGTCGAGTTCTGTGTTTTGACAACTCGACCGATGAAAACTATTGATAACATACATTGGTGCCTATTGGTCGAGTTTCAAACTAACAAACTCGACCGAAAAAGCTATTGTCAAAAAACACATATATTTCATAAAAATATGTTTAGAGACATGCTAAAGATATAAGACAAATCCAAACATGTGTAAGCAAGTTAGTAATTTACTATGAAAGCATTAGAAATAGTTTTGAGAAAGAGTGAGAAGAGAATCACAAAATACCACTTTTGACTCAAAAACCACATGCATAGCACAGACTAACTTGACAAAATCAAGTTTGCATTATTTATAATCAAGAAAACCTTTACCTTTGTTCTTATCATTCCTTCTTCCACTTGTTGTCATCCTCTACACATCTCACCTTTTTTCTTTCATGTGGATTGAGAAGTCAATTTGCAATTCAATAGCTCAAATGAACCCATTTGCAAGTACCTACAAGAAGAAAGATGAAATGGTCCCCAATCATATTTTTGGGTCTGGAGGGGTTAGTTTAGCAACCCAAGTCTTATTTCTCTTGGGTGATTCTCCATGGAATATTGGAGGTCCTTTACCTTTGTTGTTCCTTTGACTACTATCATACCCTAAACTATGTCTACCAGTTTTTTAGTAGTATGGTATAGGATATCATTAAGATTTTTTTTACAAACTAAGAATCTTTGAAAGAGGATCTGAAACTATGATTATCATGCATAAGAGAAGTAATAGTAGAAGAAAAATGATTGATATTATCTCTAGCATGCAAAAGATCATTTTCTAGGAAAAGAGCTTTAGTTAAATAAGAATCTCTATGAATAAGAAGAGCAACAACATTATTCTCTCTACTAGTAGAACTAGAACGAGGTTCAATCACATTGATTTTAGCAACCAAGGAGGCACTTTCTGTTTTAAGAAAAGCAAACTTAGAAAGATAAATACCATTTTTAGATTCTAATCCTTGCCAAACAAAATCTTAGTCCTTGTTTTCAGATTTAAGAACATCAATATCATGCATGAGAAAATCAACAATTAAAGTATGCTCTTTATTTGAACTAGGCATAAGAGGTTGAGCTTCTACAAATCTAATCTTATCAAGCAAACTAGCATTTTCAAGATTAAGAGAGTCTACTTGGCTATGACATGCATTTTTGTCATCAAGCAAGAAAGAATTAGCATGCTCAAGATCATCGAATTCTACATGCATGTTATCAACAATTCTAGCAAGCTTTTTTGTTTTCTTTTTAGAAGACTTAAGAGAGGAACATGTAGCATTAATGATAGCAATTAAGGGTTCTTTATCTAAAGAGATTATATATACCTCATTTGAGTCCTTTCTTATAGAAGCCATAAGAGCAAAATGACATTCTCCTTCTGAACTAGAGCTTGAGCTAGATCCTCTACATGAATCTTCACTTGAGCTTGAGTTGGAGGAGTCACTTGAGCTTGAGTGCCAATTCTCCTTCATCTTGTACTTATTTTCTCTTTCCTTATGATGATGGGTCTTCTTGCCTTGTAGACAATCTATCTTGAAGTGACCCTTCTTTCCACACTTGAGGCACCTGATGGAGGAGGAATTCTTGCCTTTGTAGAATCTACCCTTGGAGTACATGGCATCTTCTTCAACATGAGAGGATGGAGATGCTTGTCCAATAATAGCTTCAATTTGAGCCTTGATTTTAGCCTTCTTCATTCTCTTTAGCTCTTTCTCCTCTTGTATTTCAATTTCTTCTCTCTTATCAAGTGTGACTTCATGGGCTTGTAGATTTCTGATGAGCTCTTCAAAGGGTATATCATCAAGAGACCTCACTTCATCAATGGAAGTCACCTCAGGTTCCCATATCTTGGGGAGAGTTCTAAGGATCTTTGATTTGATCTCTCCTCTACTCATAGGATGTCCTAGAACAACAAGACCATTCACAATGGTGTTGAGCCTTGAGTACATGTTCGCTATATTCGCCTCCTTTCCCATCTTGAAGTTCTCAAGCAGCCCATTGAGCATGTAGACTTTGGTTTCCTTCACTTGTTGAGTCCTCTCATAAGTGAAGCATAGCTTTCTCCATACCTCATAGGCCATCTCACAAGAAAAAATCTAGTTGAACTTAGTGGAGGTCATTGTGGCATAGAGGATGTTGATTGCGCTTGCATTCAAGGTGGCTTTCTTTATGGTAACTTCATCCCATTCTTCTATCTTTGTCACCGATAGCTTGTATGGATAGTCCACCATTTGCCATAGCTCAAGACTTGATCCTTGGATGTAGAATTGTAGCCTTCTTTTCCAATAGAGGAAGTTACTCCCATCAAAGATTGGAAAGTTGATGAAGTGTCTCCCACCTTGGTAATCTCCCATCTTCTCCTACTTGTTGAAGTATGCTTGGATAAACCCGCTCTAATACCAATTGTTGGATCCTAGATGGGTGATTGGATTCTCTAGAGGGGGTAAATGGAGATGAATGTACTTAAACAAAATCAATTTGACCTTCAAGATATATCACAAGATAAGGTTGCTAAATAGGAAATTTGAGTGCAACTAAAACATACATAGAAAGGGAGAGAGAGATTGAACATAAACCATGTGACAAGCTATGTAGATTGGTTCCACACTCCAAACTAGGAGTATGTTAGTGCACTACCTAGAGAGGTCAATCTCTAGGGTTTCTTAACCATTGCACTCTTATATTCATTCATAAGACTTATAATACATGACCAACAAAAGGACTTAAGTATCCAATACAAAGAGTCTTCAACCTTACCAAGGACTTACCCACTTTTCAAAGACTCTTTTGCCTTCTTCAAAGGACTTACTCACTCTTGCACAAGTCTTCAACCTTCTAGGAATTACCCACTCTTCTTGGATGTTCAGCCTTTGACTTCACCTTCACTCAGAGAAGCTTCCACCAAGGACTTACCAACTTGAGCAAGGAGTCTCCAGCCTTCACCAAGGTCTTACCCACTCTTACTCGTAGTCTTCATCCTTGATCTTTACCAAGGGATTCCTTCCCTTGTTCTTCTTCACCTCTCTTAGTCAAGAGAGAGAACTTTCATCTTCATGGTTGAAATGAGAGATAGGGAGGTGGTGGAAGCGAGAGCCTCACAAGATATACATGTAGGACTAGCTCTCTTACAGATTTCCTACTCACTCTAATGAATTTAGCAAGTGATTAAGCTTAGAGAGAGAGAGAGAGGAGGTTGTAGGATACACTCAACTATAGAATAGGAACCTCACATAGAGTTTTGCATTGAATGCTCAACAATGAAATGAAGCCCAAGGGGTCCTATTTATAGTTGGGGATGCCTCTTAGCCTTTGGTAACTCTTAAGAATGAAAAATAGTTGTTTTGTGGCTTGCAATAGATATATTTTTTATTGTTGCAACTCCACAACAGCTAGAAACACTTTTCTATACTTTTTCATATAGTGAAATCGGTCAAGTTTCTATAAAGGTAACTCGACTGATCCCACTAAGAGACAAGACCAATTTAGGCCATCGGTCGAGTTTGTTCTGCGGTAACTTGACTGATTCACTTAAATCAATTTTGGTCTGCACATGGATTGATCGAGTTTTGTGAAATGTAAACTCGATCGATCAAAAGTCATTTTCAAGATCCAATCAAGATCGGTCGAGTTTGCAACTCGACCGATGAACAAACTGATGTGAATTTTGGAAAATGATTTTGAGTTCTTTAACATTCGATCTAAGTGCTCCTAATTTTTTCTAAGTTTAATTACAAGCCATTCAATCATTACAAGTGATTTACAACATAATTCTTATGGATTTACATCATATTCCAAAAATGTGCACTTGTATTGACTTTGACTTGTCTTTTCTCCAAGTTGAGATGCGCAAGTTAGGGTATATGTAATATGTCCATACATAATCAGAAATCACTCAAGTAGAAGCATTACTACAAATAAGTGGAATGGTTTAGTCATCATCAAAACAAGGGTTTAGTCAATTTAGACCTTGAGTCAACATTCTCCCCCTTTTTGAAGATGAAAAAACATTCCATAAATGTATTAAAAGCATTTAAGTAAAGTCATACCTTTGGAGAAACCTAGGGGTTTCAATAGAATTGAGTTCATATACTCCCCCTTAATTGATGCTTGTGGAGTTCTCATACTCCCCCTCAATTTATGCTATTTCTCCTTCATGGTTAGCTTTCATAACATTTATTGAATATTATGTCTTCTACTCATATATGTTTTACACATATATCTCTTCTCCCATTTACCATCTCACCTTTACATGGACATGCTCCTCCTCTTCATGTAAGACATGCCTTCTCCCTCTTTTGTGAAAAGAGGACATACCTTTCTCCCCCTTTGTCATTTCATAAAGTGGGGGTATGAAGAAATAAAAAACACCACTTGTTAAGAGATAGAAGATAAAATATTTATAAAAGGAGAGTAGAAGAGAAAATCTAGGGGCTTGTCCAATCATATCTAGAAAAGCAAGTTAAAGCATGCACTTGAACAACCAAAAATGCAAGTTAAAGTGCTGCAGAAAAACAATAAATCACAATTTTGACCCTCAAGATGACAAAATTTGCCCAAGAAGTGGCTGGGCTCATGGCGACATGATGAGCCTTTCTCAGAAGGTCGTTGCTGCATAAAAAAACATTATTCTTGCACAAAAAACTGAAACTGGAGCAAAATCTGCATGAAATTCAAAGATGCTCCAATTTCTACAAACAATGTAGTTCTACATATCCTGCATCACAAATTTGTACAAACAACTCAAGATGGTAGAACTCACTAACAAGTATGCATCATTACTAAAAGATGATCACCACTAAGAACATCAAGGTTGTATCCAAACAAGATATACATATGTATATTTGTAGCAAGTTTGAGCATAGCAGAAGCAATTTAAGACAAAACCAAGAGATCCAAATAGATCATCATCAAAACCTACAAAACAACTCCAAGAAAGTAATGTTCACGATATATACCAATTTAGAGCAATTAGAAAGATAGACTTGTAAGCAAGATAGGCAATATAGGACATGGCAATATGCATATTGATGGAGCTAGAACTTACACCAAAAGATTACTCAACTAATGGAAGTCCTAATGTGCACCAAAAACCGTAGGGAGTTGATGTTCTCTCTAGGTTTACCTACAAATGGTGCTAGATAAATGCTCCAACCCCACAAGAGTGTGGAAGATTTATCATAGTATAGATTTAGGATCGAACCCAAAGGACAATGTTAAGAATCTGAGTGTCTTTTTCTCGTTTCGTACCGATCTAAGTCAATCATCTAAGATCAAAAGTTTGATTTGAGTTATTTAACCTAAAACATGCAAAAGTAAAGGCAAGAATAAAAACTAGTTTGAGGATTAAAGTCTAAGATTAGCAAATGATGATGGATCACTGGGGTGATGTGGGTATTCACTACCACTACACATGTATTGTACCTGTACCAATCATAGCAAGACCTGCAAGCAAGATACATGGATGTTATACAATACCGATGTCTTATAGGACAAGAGTAATGCACATATCCTTCACGGGTTAAGTAACCCTCATCCGGTACATATCTACGTGTCACAAAAGAGATGTAGTCTCCAAAGAGAGAATCTTACTCAACCTCATGAAACGTGTATCGGAAAACCAACAAGCGAGCGATAATTACCAAATCGATTAGTATCCTTATAAACTATCCCTCTTTCGAGGATATAGCTATGAAAAATGTGGGAGTGTTGCAACGTCAGTCATTCCCGAACGAATGGTCAAGTACTTTGCACCACTCTCTCCTCAGAGTGTGTTCCTCGACCTGTTAAAGTTGCACTTTTGTACGTCAACTGATTCCATTTCATAGTACAAAAACAAAACGATGGAGGTGAGTTTACTCCACTCCTTAGAAAGCATTCCTAGATACTGAAACGAATGCACGGTGGATACACACACCAGAAACCAACACTAAATTGGTATTCGAGTCTCAAGAGCGGTCATAGACAAACCACAACGAAAGACAATAGATGCATACAAGAACGTGGCCAACATTCAAGCATGTATGAAACGATTTAGTATTGAATTGGAATGATAACATCTTTTTAGTACAAATTACAAAACACGGGCAACGGGGCTAGTCCCCACACCCCAGTGGATGAAACTACTTGCTCCTCATGCGAGAAATAAGAAGAATGAGAAAGAGGGAGAAATCCACCATGGACTCGGTGCAGAAGGTAGTCGCAACTCGGTGAAGATGAAGCGATCTTCTATGTCATGTCGAAGCAGATCTGGACACAGAACGAGAGATGCCAAGATAGTCCGGACAGTCTTTCTCGTTCATCTTCCTTCTCTTCTCAGTCTCCTGGCTTGCAATACGGGCAGTCGGTGGAATGGAACTGGTGTAGATGGGATTGGTTTTGGATTGGAACTGTGTACTGGCAGCCTGTCGGCGTCCGCGAACTGATGTCCAACTGGGGACCCTACTGGTCCTATTTATAGGCACCGGTCTGATCCCAAACGGTCTGCTGGCTTTTTGCATCAAATGGTTTCAATTTGTTTAGACCAAACAATCTGGAGACCGTTTGTTACCAAATGGTCTGGAGATTGTTTTCTACCAAACGGTCTTGTGACCATGGTGCCAAATGTTGGAGCTCTCTCTGTGATCTTGATTAAACAACATTCAAATGACCTCGAGCATCCAACCTCCAAATGATCTGAGATCGTGAGCTCCTCCGAATGGTCCAGGACCATGAGCTCCTCCAAACTGTGTGGGACCTCGTGCTCTTCCAAGCAGTCTGGGGTTGTGAGGCGTTGCAGGTCAGAAATACTCTTGGTGAGGAGGGCGACGTCGACAGCCATGGAGCTTTGGAGAAACAGGTTGAGAAAATAGCAGCGTCGAGAGGTAGGGGATGACGTGCCACGACCGTGTTGAGGCACCACGGTCGTGGTGATGCTGCTGTCCCACGGTCGTGCTACCTTGTACAGGCGTGACGGGTGAAACTTTGGCCCTGGTGACGTTGTGCCACAGCCGTGGTGTGCCACCACAGTCGTGGTGAGGCTACAGCCCCACGGCCGTGCCACCTTGCACAGGCGTGGCGGGTGAGAACTTGGCCCTGTGGGCGATGCACCACGGTCGTGGCATGACCAGCACGGCCGTGGCGGATATGCGCCACGGTCGTGGCATGACCAGCACAGTCATGGCGGATATGCACCACGGTCGTGGTGTGACCAACACGATCATGGAGGATGGAGACTTGGCACTGTTGGCGATGTGCCACGGTCGTGGCGTGACCAGCACGGTCGGGGCGAATGTTCTGCTTCATGATCTTGATCATTTATTGCACATACTTGGGGCTTTGAGGACAGAACGCACAATTGTGCGTTGTTGATGTTTGATTGGCTGATTGAGAGTGATCTACAGAGGGAAAGGAGAGTGTGTAAGGGGTGATAGCATCAAATAAACTAGTAATTAGAACTATTTAAGCATTATTTATTTGAGAATGAAGAAATACTCAGAGTGAAGCAAAGCAAGGGTAATTTAGTCATAATGAGGTATAAAAACCCTAGAATTGGAGACTGTAATGATGAATCTATAGGATTCATGTAACGACCCACACTTTTGAGTGTCTAAAAGACCTTAAAGTCACAGATCGTTAATCATATACTCCAGGATCAGATTCATGAAATAATACAAAATAGTAAACAATTTCCATTAATGATCAAATATTTACATGTTTACACGAAAAGCTCCTCTAAGGAGTTACATAACTTTTAACAGAATTAACTTTTACATGTGCGAAGATAAACCATTAAAACTAAACCTTCATGATTAAACTGTAGTGTCTTCAAGATCTTTATCTATATCCTCATGTCCACGCTATCAAGTATATCTGATTCCTAAAACGCCAACAAACAAATACGCGATCAGTATATTTCTATACTGGTACGTGGATTCAAACAATAATCACAAGTATGGATATAAGCAAACATCTTTATCTTGAATATAAACTCATTTTCATATTCTAACCCATATCTGGTCAACTACCTCAGGTGTAATCACTGTCCCTCCAGGGCTCATGTGCATTACCCTTAAGATCAGTCTAACCCAGGGTTCAGAATACTATTATTTACTTTACCTGATACTCATATGGACTTTATAGTTTGCAAGAACTAAATAAACAAGCAAGCAGTTTATTTGTCGTTCAATCTCATCGAGAAACATCGGCAATCTTAGAATTTGATATGCATATTCATAAGCGTAACCACGTACCTTATGCCATCAAAGAAACCATGCAGAACATTATGTAATTTATGAGTGTATCCAAACATCCAATCAACAAGGCATGTAATCAACAGGTATCTGAAACAAAGCATACTGCATATGTGTCACCATGTATTCATATTACATTACTCAGATCTAGATGCGCTCCTAAACTAGGGTTTAAGGTTATCTCATGTTTAGACTATGGATAAGGGTGACAAACCCTAATTCTATTATATCATGGTTTCCAATATTACAACTCAATCATCCATGTTAGGTTAAACCTTGTTTAGCATCTTAAGGATGTTAAACTATTCGTGATACCTAAGTCACATTTCTAGCATTAAGATTATATCAAGATGTTCACATTGGTTTCGAACCCTAAAACAACATGAATGAGATCATTTATCTAGAATCATAATTTATTTATAATTATCAAGTATTTTCTCATTATACATGTCCAGATCAGGTGTCAACTCAATATAACCTAATCTATTTAAGCATCCGATTATGCAAATCTAGGTTTTACCTTTATACTAATCACATTAACATATGCATTACACATACTTTTAGAACATGAATCATAATAAGGTTCTGATAGTATTTTATTTGGGTTTCTCTCATTCTCCTGATCAATTTGATATAAAATTTTGCTATATTTCGATTTATCCACAATTAACTAGAATTATTACAAGATAAACACTTACCGACCAATCCGGAGATGCCACGTCATCCTAGCATGTGCCTGTGGCCAGTCGATCCTTTGTTCCAGCGAAGCAGGGGATTAAAACATAACGAACTGACAGTTTTTCCCATCCCTTGATGGCTCGGGCTGTGGAGCTTGCGAGGGTATAATCGTCCAAAATACATCCGGATTCTTCTACCTAGCGACGCCGCCGCTTCTGCGCTTCCACTTCGTCATCACCACGATAAGCGAACTCGGGTCCCTTCCTGGCGCACGATGTTCTCTAGCAATGTGCCTTACAACCGAGGGCACCGCCCTCAGGGGTTCCTATCGCCATTCGGCCGTCCTAAACTCCCCCTCTCTCCCTCTGTTCTCAGCCATGACAGTCCTGGTGTGAGCAACCACCGCGGTACCATCCGGTGGTCATCCGTGCTTCCCTCACTGATCTTTGAGGGTCTCTTGTGTGGGCACAGGCAATGCCGCACGGCTGCCACCGTCAGCTAGCGAGCGACCAGCCTCAGCCCGACTCCTCCACCTCGACGCTGCCTTCGTCCTACTACTGATCTGCACCATCCATGAGGCCCCGACCAGTCAAGGCAAAGCAGCGACCGGTTGCTTATGAGGAGCACGCTTAGGATGACGATCTGGTGTCAGAAAGCATAGAACACCACTATGCAGGCATGGCTTGAAACCAACTATTTTGCATGCCCATCATCCTCTTCGCTCAGCATGCTGCCAAGACGCAGGCTCCGACTACCATGGAGGTCGAGTTCTGTTGTGGGAAGAACTGGGTTTCAGGCCACTGGAAATCCCGGTGGGTTTCTCCTAAGTTCCCTAGGGTTTGGTACCCCGTTTCTAAGGCGAAGATACCTCCCCTTATATAGGTGGAGGACTCAGGGTTCGCGTATGCCTAGTAGGGGCAAATAAAGGAAAATATGCCATTATCAATTTCCTTCTTTGAGTACAAGACAACGATATGCATGTACAAAGTAAACTCTCGATTGTTTAGGAAACTACCACCCCTTTCCCATCGAATTTGACAAAACTCACAATATTCATTGTCTTTCCAAAAGTATCTCAAAGATATCTTCTTTATTTGATAATTGATGCCATATTATGGAAACACAAAGAATAATCTTAAGAAAGAATCTATTCCTTCTTTTTCTTTAAAACAAGCTTCCTATTTTTTTTAGGAAACTTACATATTGTTCCATTATTTGGCTTTCAAGAAAGAGGTGGATAATCCTTTAAATAATTATCCAAGCTACATATTATCTTGGATTATATGAGAAATCATCTCATTATCTTTTATTGTAATTATCCTTCAACACACCAAAAAGGCAACCCAAGGTAACACTATTTGTGTCCCAACCATTGTGTTTCCAATAATGGAAAGATACGTATTCTTTTAACTATCTAACACATTATAAACTTTATTCTCCTTTGGAAAAATGTTTATCAATATCATTACTATTTATTAATGCCTGAATTCCTTTTATCTATTTGTCTTGTGCCAAAGCACTTGTATGACAAAGGCAATTAACATTACTATTCCACTAATAAAATCATTGATGAATTATAAAATTAATTCATGCATCATATTTTATAGTTCAATTTTTACCAAAATTTGAGGATATTACAATTCATCACCACACCGAACTTAAGAGTTGCTCATCCCGAGGAACGATAAACTTAAGACAGTCGACAAAAGGCTCACTCGTCTCGTAATTTCCTCATCATTGCGTGAATGTCAGAATTTTCACGAAAAATAGAAAGGAAAAATGAGGTAAAACAAAATTAGGGCAAAAACGTCAGAAATCCTTTGAATTGGTGACTGAGGATGGATCTGGAGGATTCATCACCACACCGAACTTAAGCATTACTCGTCCCAAGGAACGGAAAACTTAAAACATTCACCAATGAAATCGTTCATCTCGTGATTGCCTCATGCTTATGTCATATCGTAATTTTGTTTGTGGCTCAGATTGATGCAGCCTCAAGGCTTCCTTAGATCACGGAGTACCTCTTATGATATCCTCGTCTCTAAGTTCATTTTGCTGAAGTATTTCCTTCTCATTCTCTGCTGTATCAGTCGTGTTTAAAAGTTTTATGAGACTTTGAAAAGACCCACAGAATCAACAAAATGCATATGATCTGTCACTGGTAATGAAAAAGGAAAGAATGGGGGTATGATCAAGAGATATGAGTCTCTCTTCTAATTGACTCAAGACTCTTATTATTGGTTGATTCATCGAGATACTTTGAGTGTTTTGCGCACAACTTGGGTTGACTTAGCCTTATGCCCGATTTTTTTCTTCTAAAGGTAACTTAGAAGTGTGTATAGGTTGGCTGCAAGGCTTTTGGCTATTTTACCTCTTCGAGAGGAGGTAAAGGGTAATTTTTTGATCCTTAGGATCTCACTACCAGTCACGACACATCTGCCTTTGTGAGGGCAGCTAATGTACCATCCGGGCAAGGTCTTTATCGATTATCCTTATTTAGGGCACATCTCTCATGTTTTTATTCACACTCTGGCTTTTATTCATTCTCACTTGGCTTGGGAGAAAGGGTATTTTTGGATTTTTGTATATTTGGGCTGCCAAGCCTCTTTTTGGAATCGGGGTAGATTTTTCGCCAACCTCGGTATGTGCACAATCATCATTGTATACTCTTTGAATCAAGAAAAGAAGGTGATACATCCCTGTTATGTATTTAGGGGTATGGAAGAAGCGGTAGTGGAAAGAGGGGTGTGGTGTCCCACACCGAACTTAGAGTTTGGCAAAGTTCTAGTTTACACTAGAAAAAGGTGTGGTTTACCACACCGAACTTAGAGTTTGGTATAGGTGTGGTTTACCACACCGAACTTAAAGCTTTGGCATGATTGGTGAGCGGAGGGATATGAAAAATGAAGAAAGAAGTGTAGAAGAGAGTTCGGATCATGATGCAGTTTGCTTAGTGATTCCATGTCACATGTCTTTTTTCTCCATCACACTCTGCTTAAAAAGTGACATGATAAAACATTAAATGAGAAATCCATTCAACATATCCGTTAATCAGTTAGAGGCACGGTGTACTCGATATATCTCGGTCTTATTGAAGTGTATCATCTTTATGGAGGATATGAAATTAGGGTTCATGGACTTATACGAGATGAAATCATTTATCAATTAGTTTTAAGCATTTGTTCCTCATGGATTTGCAGTGAAAAGAGGTGATGACAAAAGATTCGAAAAGCAAAAGCCGACTAGGTAAAGGATTTATTTTAAGAAGAAAAATGATAAAGCGGAAAGAAAATGTGAAAAAGAACTTTAGAATAGAAAAATATAAAGTAATAAAGGTAGAGGGTGGAATGAGAGTCATACCACCCGCCCTCCACCTTGAACTAATGAGTTTTCTCATTTTTCAACAAATACTAGGTTTGAGATGGAGGGGAAGGGTTGCGCAGTGTTAACCAGGCGGTCCTCGTAGTTGGAAGAAGGTTCGGAAAAGATGTCGCACAATAGCCGGCGCCGAGAGCGAGGGAGTGACCTGAATAGCTTGTTGACTGGGTGGTCATGGAAACTCGAATAGGTTTTCTAGATGATTTGGATGCATATTTTCTTTGCCTCTTTGTCCGTCCAGAAGAATCCATTGTCCTTCTCCCATCAGTAGGGGAGGTAAAATATAAGAAATTGAGACTGGAGGGCTGGTTGAGTAATTGAAGCATTTCTTATTTGTGTCCTCCAGTTGTGGCTCGCCCTCAAAATTTAAAGTAGAACTGCTTTTGTCAAAATGCAGAGCAGTCGATTGTGGGTCGGCCACTTGGACTTCCTCCTATCCTGGATCAGGTGGCGGATCCGGTTCAGGCTTCATTTCATAACCTGGCTTTTCTTGCGTAGGATATGGTAGCCAGGGTGACATTTCTTCATCAGAGGAGTTGTTTTGAGAAGTATCATCATCTTTATTGATGTTGAAATTGATGAGAGCGTCATTCTTCTTTTCAAAATTTTGATTTGAATTTTCTTCATAGAACATCCTTAGTTTGTCCAAGTAACTAGAAGAAGATTCGATTGGTAGAACCTTGCTCGGGTAAAGGAATAATGGGATTCCGGGGTAAAGGTTCCAATGATGCTTCTTTATGGGGGGGATTAGTCCATGACATAATGTTTTGAAGGCTAGAATCTCTCGGTGACTCTGTTTCTTCGATGTTGGGACTAAAGTACTCCATTTCTGAGTCAGATTGTTGTTTGAGTACTTCTTCATAGTACTCCTCTAGTTCTATTGAGTGCTCAGGAGGAGTTGCTATGGGAAGATTGAAACCTGGCTCAGGTAAAAGACATATCTCAGTTTCTTGAATGTTAGGGAAGTCTTCTTCATAGGGGTGAATTTCTCTAAGTGGATGGGTTTGTGACTCGATGTCCTTCCACGAGCCCTTTTTGTCATTACAAGAGTCTATGGAAATATCGTGATCCATTCCAAAATCAAGGGGTGGTTCATGTTTCTCTTCATAGTGCATTGTCAACTCGTTCAAGTGACTAGAAGGAGATTCAATAGAAGGATCATGCTCTTGTTCGAGGACTGGCTCCATCTGGACTTCTTGTGGTGGTGGTAACTCAGGTAATATCATCTCATGAAAAGGACCGGTCATAGGATTGTCATCTTGTGACCCGTCATCCTCCCTTGATTTTGTTTCATTAGTGAGAGTGGTATGGTCCATTCCTGAAGCAAGATCTTGACCGGTCCTATCCTCAAAGTCTGTTCCTAGATCTGCCGAATGATCAGAAATTTCTTCATAAGGACAATTCAGGTCTTGTTCCAGAAATGGAGACATTTGATTCTCATGCATAAAAGACATATCTTTGTCTGAATTGGTCACATATCCATCTGAGTCTGACTGTGAAGGAGTGTAGAGTCCTTGCGACATTAATCCTTCTTTTATGGATTTTATTGATGAGACAATAGAAGTTGAAAAGATTTTGTCATTGAGGGAATTGATTATCGCCAATTGCTCTTCAATGGTTGTATTTGAGTCTATGAAGTCAGAAGGTGGGTAAGTATTGGATTTTATCCCCCATTGATCTCCTGACTGTAGAAAATCCTCATATTGGTTACTCAATCTTTCACCTAAGGGCATAGTGCAGGAATCACTTTCTGAGTTAGGTCTTGGCTCAAAAGATGATCCTTTCTCTTGTAATGTTATGAGGAAATCGTCCTTGGGTTCAATTATTAACTCTGAAGATGATTCCTCACCTTGCACTGATGCTTGAAGATCATTGGAAGGCATATCCCACATGATTTCATAATCATCATCATAATTGATTGCGACATGTGAACTAGGGATGTGCTTAGTTGAAATAGGTGATTGTTCTACATGTTGCTCAGGAGCATTGACAAGTTGCATAAGTTGATCAAAATTGGCTATCAACTTCTTAGTCGTGGCTGTCTGATCAACTAGTTGTTGAGCTACCGACGTCTGTAAAGCACGTAGTCCTTCCATCAATGTGTGTTAATCTTCATAAAAGGCTCTTCACTACACCCGTTGGGTTGATATTGATAATAGCTCTCCTCATCATTGTATTGAGTTGCATTGTTTTCAAGGTTCCCTTCTTCATTGCAGTCTACACCTTGAAATCCACCATAGTTAGGTTTTTCGTAGTAGCCTCCAGGGTGATACGGATTATAACTTGTGTTATATCCATAGTCGTATGGAGAGGCTGCTTTGAGTTTCCCAACCATACGATTCATGATTACTTGATGCAGAGCCATCACGTAGAGAGGAGGGACATTGAAGTAGTAAATCGATGCGTGAGAATAGTCACCACATATTTGACATCTAATAGTTGGTGGTGTCGACTGCTTCATTTTGATGAGAGTTGGTACCTGAAATCAAGGAAAGCGTGTATCAGGCTTGACCAACCACTTCAAATCCAAGAAGATATGCGAGATTAAGCCCTTCACTTTTTAGGTTTTTGAAAAGAAAATGCAAAACCCTAGAGAAACCTAAATCGACATGGAATTCGAAAAAAGATGATTCTTATACCATTGTCCCCACCAACGGCGCCATTTTTTGATGGAGCTAGAACTTACACCAAAAGATTACTCTTCCAATGGAAGTCCTAATGTGCACCAAAAACCCTAGGGAGTTGATGTTCTCTCTAGGTTTACCTACAACTGGTGCTAGATAAATGCTCCAACCCCGCAAGAGTGTGGAAGACTTATCATAGTACATATTTAGGATTGAACCTAAAGGACAACGTTAAGAATCTGAGTGTCTTTTTCTCGTTTCGTACCGATCTAAGTCAATCATCTAAGACCAAAAGTTTGATTTGAGTTATTTAACCTAAAACATGCAAAAGTAAAGGCAAGAATAAAAACTAGTTTGAGGATTAAAGTCTAAGATTAGCAAATGATGATGGATAACTGGGGTGATGCGGGTATTCACCACCACTACACATGTATTGTACATGTACCAATCATAGCAAGACCTGCAAGCAAGATACTTGGATTTTATACAATACCGATGTCTTATAGGACAAGAGTAATGCACATATCCTTCACAAGTTAAGTAATCCTCATCTGGTACATATCTCTGTGTCACTGAAGATATGTAGTCTCCGAAGAGAGAATCTTACTCAACCTCGTGAAACGTGTATCAGAAAACCAACTAGTAAGCGATAATTACCAAATCGATTAGTATGCTTATAGACTATCCCTCTTTCGAGGATATAGCTATGAGAAATGTGGGAGTGTTGCAATGTCAGCCATTCCTGAACGAATGGTCAAGTACTTTGCACCACTCTCTCCTCAGAGTGTTTTCCTCGACCTGTCAAAGTTGCACTTTTGTACGTCAACTGATTCCATTTCATAGTAAAAAACACAATGATGGAGGTGAGTTTACTCCACTCCTTAGAAAGCGTTCCTAGATACTGAAACAGATGCACGGTGGATACACACACCAGAAACCAACACTAAATCAGTATTCGAGTCTCAAGAGAGGTCATAGACAAACCACAACGAAAGACAATAGATGCATACAAGAACGCGACCAACATTCAAGCATGTATGAAATGATTTAGTATTGAATCAGAATGATAACATCTTTTTAGTACAGATTACAAAACACAGGTAGCAGGGTTAGTCCCCGAACCCCAGTGGATGAAACTACTCGCTCCTCATGTGAGAAATAAGAAGAATGAGAAAGAGGGAGAAATCCACCATGGCCTCGATGCAGAAGGTAGTCACAGCTCAGTGAAGATGAAGCGGTCTTCTACGTCATGTCAGAGCAGATCTGGACAAGGAACGGGAGATTCCAAGACAGTCAGGACAGTCTTTCTCGCTCCGTCTTCCTTCTCTTATCAGTCTCCTTGCTTGCAATACGGGCAGTCAGTGGAATGGAAATGGTGTAGACATGACTGGTTTTGGATCGAAACTGTGTACTAGCATCCTGTCGGCGTCTGGGAACCAATGTCCAACTGGGGACCGTGCTGGTCCTATTTATACGCACCGGTCTGGTCCCAAATAGTCTGCTGGCTTTTTGCATCAAACAATTTCAATTTGTTTAGACCAAACGATCTGGAGACCGTTTGCTACCAAATGGTCTGGAGACCGTTTCCTACCAAACCGTCTGGAGACCGTTTGCTACCAAATGGTCTGTAGACCGTTTGCTACCAAACAGTCTTGTGACCATGGTGCCAAACGATGGAGCTCTCTCTGTGATCTTGATTAAATGACGTTCAAAAGACCTCGAGCATCCAGCCTCCTAACGATCTGAGATCGTGAGCTCCTCCGAATGGTCTAGGACCGTGAGCTCCTCCAAACCGTCTGGGACCTCGTGCTCTTCCAAGTAGTCTGGGGTCGTGAGGTGTTGCAGGTCGACAATACTCTTGGTGAGGAGGGCGACGCCGGCGGCCATGGAGCTTTGGAGCAGCATGTTGAGAAAATAGCAGCGTCGGGAGGTAGGGGACGACGCGCCACGTCCGTGTTGAGGCACCACGGTTGTGGTGATACTGCTGTCCCACAGCCGTGCTGCCTTGCATGGGCGTGGCGGGTGAAACTTCGGTCCTGGTGACGTTATGCTACGTCCGTGGCGTGCCACCACAGTCGTAGTGAGGCTACAGCCCCACGACCGTGCCGCCTTCCACGGGTGTGGCGGGTGAGAACTTGGCCCTGTGGGCGATGCGCCACGATCGTGGCATGACCAGCACGGTCGTGGCGGGTATGCGCCACGGTCGTGGCATGACCAGCACGGTCGTGGCGGATATGCACCATGGTCATGGCGTGACCAGCACGGTCGTGGTGGATGGAGACTTGGAACTGTTGGAGACGCGCCACGGCCGTGGCGTGACCAGCACGGTCGTGGCAATTGTTCTGCTTCATGATCTTGATCATTTGTTGCACATGCTTGGGGCTTTGAGGACAGAATGCACAGTTGTGCGTTGTTGATGTTTGATTGGATGATTGAGAGTGATCTACAGAGGGAAAGGAGAGTGTGTAAGGGGTGATAGCATCAAATCAACTAGTAATTAGAACTATTTAAGCATTATTTATGTGAGAATGAAGAGATACTCAAAGTGAAGCAAAGCAAGGGTAATTTAGTCATAATGAGGTATAAAAACCCTAGAATTTGCGATTGTAATGATGAATCTGGAGGATTCATCACATATATAAAGGTACCAAATGAGAGTGCCAAAGAATAAAGTTATTGGTTGAGAAAATCTAGTTGAGAGGAAAATTCTCATTCAATAAGCCAAATGTATATTGTCATTTGTGTTATGTGTATTGACAACTCGACTGACGATAGTTGTTGGAAAGACCCATTGGTGCCTATCAGCCGAGTTTCAAATAGGACAAACTCGACAGACAAAGCTATTGTCAAAAAGCACATATATTTCATAAAAACATATTTAGATACATGCTAAAGATATAAGCCATATCTAAACATGTGTAAAAAAGTTAGTAATGCACTACGAAAGCATTAGAAATAGTTTTTGAACAAGTGTGTGAAGAGAATCACAAAATACCACTTTTGACTCAAAAACCACATGCATAGCGCACACTAACTTGACAAAAACAAGTTAGGATTGGTTATAAGCAAGAAAACCTTTACCTTTTTTCTTACCATTCCTTCTTCCACTTATTGTCACCCTGTATAGTTCTCACCTTTCTTCTTTCGTGTGGACTAAGAAGTCAATTTGCAATTCAATATCTCAAGTCAACCCATTTGCAAGTACCTACAAGAAGAAATATGAAATGGTCCCCAATCATATTTTTGGATTCGGAGGGGTTAGTTCAGCCACCCAAGTCCTATTGCTCTTCGGTGCTTTCCTAAAAGGACAACAAGTAGAATAATGTACAATATCATTGCAATAATTGCATGTGCCCATAGTCTTGGAACTAATGGATTCTCCATGGAATATTGGAGGTCTTTTACCTTTGTTGTTCCTTTGACTACTATCATACCCTAAACCATGTCTACCAATTTGTTTAGTAGTATGGTATAGGATATCAATAACATTATTTTTACCAACTAAGAATCTTTGCAAAGAAGATCTCAAACTATGATTATCATGCATAAGAGAAGTAATAGTAGAAGACAAATGATTGATATTATCTCTAGTATGCAAAAGATCATTTTCTAAGCAAAGAGATTTTGTTAAATAAGAATCTTTATGAATATGAAGAGAAGCAATATTATTCTCTCTACTAGTAGAACTAGAACGAGATTCAAGTACATTGATTTTAGAAAGCAAGGAGGCACTTTCTATTTTAAGCAAAGCAAACTTAGAAAGATAAACACCATTTTTAGATTCTAATCCTTTCAAAACAAAATATTTGTCCTTGTTTTCAGATTTAAGAATATCAATATAATGCATGAGAGAATCAATAATTAAAGTATGATCTTCATTAGAACTAGGCATAAGAGGTTGAGCTTCTTGAAATCTAATCTTATTAAGCAAACTAGAATTTTCAAGTTTAAGAGAGTCTACTTGGCTAAGAGGAGCATTATTGTCATCAAGCAAGCTAGAATTAGCATGTTTAAGATCATCTAATTCTACATGCATATTATCAACAATTCTAGCAAGTTTTTTTTTCTTTTTAAAAGACTTAAGAGAGGCACGAGTAGCATTAATGATAGCAATTAAGGGTTCTTTATCTAAGGAGTTTAGATTTACCTCATTTGAGTCTTTTCTTGTAGAAGACATAAGAGCAAAATGACATTCTCCTTCTTCACTAGAGCTTGAGCTAGATCCTCCACTAGAATCTTCACTTGAGCTTGAGTTGGAGGAGTCACTTGAGATGGAGCGCTAATTGTCCTTCATCTTGTACTTATCTTCTCTTTCCTTGTGATGATCGATCTTCTTACCCTGTAGACAATGTATCTAGAAGTGACCCTTCTTTCCACACTTGAGTCACTAGATGGAGGAGAAATTCTTTCCTTTGTTGAATCTACCCTTAGAGTACATGGCATCTTCTTCAACATGAGAGGATGGAGAGGCTTGTCCCATAATAGCTTCAATATGAGCCTTGATTCTAGCCTTCTTCATTCTCTTTAGCTATTTATCCTCTTGTATTTCAATTTCTTCTCTCTTGTCAAGTGTGACTTCATGGGCTTGTAGATTTCCAATGAGCTCTTCAATGGGAATATCATCAACAGACGTTACTTCTTCAATGGAAGTCACCTTGGGTTCCCATCTCTTGGATAGAATTCTAAGGATCTTTGAGTTGATCTCTCCTCTACTCATAGGATTTCCTAGAACAACAATACCATTCACAATTGTGTTGAGCCTTGAGTACATGTGGGTTTTCTTCTCCTCCTTTCCCATCTTGAAGTTCTCAAGTAACCCATTGAGCATGTAGAATTTTCTTTCTTTGACTTGTTGAGTCCCCTCATAAGTGATGCATAGGCTTCTCCATACCTCATTGGCCATCGCACAAGAAGAAATCTGGTTGAACAACATGGAGGTCATTGTGGCATAGAGGAAGTTGATTGCTCTTACATTCAAGGCAACTTTCTTTGTGATAGCTTCATCCCATTCTTATATATTTGTCATTGGTAGCTTGTATGGATGGTCCACCATTTTCCATAGCTCAAGACTTTATCATTAGATGTAGAATTGTATCATTCTTTTCCAATAGTGGTAGTTACTCCCATCAAACATTGGAAGGTTTATGAAGTATCTCCCAACTTAGTAGTCACCCATCTTCTCCTACTTGTTGAATTATTCTTGGAGAAACCCACTTTGATACCAATTGTTGGATCTTAGATGGGTGATTGGATGCTCTAGAGGGGGATGAATAGAGCTGAATGCACTTAAACAAAATCCATTAGACCTTCAAGATATAACACAAGATAAGCTTTCTAAATAGGAAATTTGAGTACAACTAAAACTTACATAGAAAGGGAGAGAGAGATTGAACATACACCAAGTGACTAGCTATGGAGAGTGGTTCCACACTCCAAACTAGGAGTATGTCAGTCCACTACCTAGAGAGGTCAACCTCTAGGATTTCTTAACCATTGCAATCTTATATTCATTCATAAGACTTACAATACATGACCAACCAAAGGAATTACCTATCCAATACAAAGAGTCTTCAACCTTACCAAGGACTTACCCACTTTGCAAAGAGTCTTACTCCTTCTTCCAATGACTAACCCACTCTTGCACAAGTCTTCTGCCTTCAAGGAATTACCCACTCTTCTTGGATCTTCAACCTTTGACTTCACCTTCACTCGGAGAAGCTTCCACCGAGGACTGACCCAATTGAGTAAGGAATCTTCATCCTTCGCCAAGGTCTTACCCACTCTTGCTCCAAGTCTTCATCCTTGATCTTCACAAATGGACTCCTTCCCTTATTCTTCTTCACCTCTCTTAGCCATGAGAGAGAACCTTCATCTTCATGGTTGAAATGAGAGATAGGGAGGTGGTGGAAGTGAGAGCCTCACAAGATATACATGTAGGTCTAGCTCTCTTATAGATTTCCTACTCACTCTAATGAATGTATCAAGTAATTAAGCTTAGAGAGAGAGAGAGGTGGTTGTAGGATACACTCAACTATAGAATTGGAACCTCACCTAGAGTTTTCCATTGAAAGCACAACCTTGGAATGAAGACCAAGGGGTCCTATTTATAGATGGGGATGCCTCTTAGCCTTTGGGAACACTTAAGAATGAAAACTAGCCATTTTGTGGATTGTAATGGATATATTTTCGATTGTTGCAACTCCACAATGGCTAGAAACACTTTTCTACACTTTTCCATACAATGTAATTGGTCGAGTTTCTATAAAGGTAACTCGATCGATCTCACTAAGAGACAAGACCTATTTAGGGCATTGGTTGAGTTTATTCTAGGGTAACTCAACCGATTCACTTAAATCAGTTTTGTTCTGCCAAGGGATCGGTCGAGTTCTGTGAAATGTAAACTAGAAAGATCAAAAATGATTTTCAAGATCCAACCAGGATTAGTAGAGTTTGCAACTCATCCGATGAACATCCTGATGTGAATTTTGAAAAATGGCTTTTGAGAGCTTAAACATTCAATCTAAGTGCTCTTGATTTTTTCTATGCTTAATTACAAGTCGTACAATCATTACAAGTGATTTACAACATGATTCTAATGGATTTACATCATATTCGAAAACAACATGCACTTGTATTGACTTTGAGATATCTTTTCTCCAAGTTGAGATTAGAAAGTTAGGGCATTTAGAGTGTATCCATATATAATCTGAAATCACACAAGTAGAAGCATTAGACACAAATAAGTGGAATGGTTTAGTCATCATCAAAATAAGGGTTTAGTCAATTTAGACTTTGAGTCAACATTCTACCCCTTTTTGAAGAAGACAAACTATTCCATAAATGTATTGAAAGCATTTAAGTAAAGTCATACCTTTGGAGAAACCTAGGGGTTTCAATAGAATTTAGTTCATATGCTCCCCCTCAATTGATGATAGTGGAGTTCTCATACTCCCCCTTAATTGATGCAATTTGTCCTACATGTTTAGATTTCATAACATTTATAGAATACTATGTCTTCTACTCATATATGTTTTACACATATATGTCTTCTCCCAGTTACCTTCTCCCCTTTACATGGACATGCTTCTCCTCTTCATGTAAGACATGTATTCTCCCTCTTTTGTGAAAAGAAGACATATCTTTCTCCCCCATTGTCATTTCAAAAATTGGGGGTATGAAGAAATAAGAAACACCACTTGTTAAGAGAAATGAAATAAAACGTGTTATAAAAGGAGAGTAGATGAGCATAGCTAGGGGATTGTCTAAGCATAGAAAGAAAATCAAATTGAAGCATGCACTTGAACAACCCAAAATGTAAGATAAAGTACTATAGAAAAACAATAAATCGCAATTTTGACTATCAAGATGACGGAATTCACCCAAAAAGTATCTGGGCTCATGGCAACGCGATGAGTCTTGCTCAAAAGGCCGTTTCTACATAAAAAAACATCAGTCTTGCACCAAAAACAAAATCTGGACCAAAATCTAGATGAAATTCAAATATGCTCCAATTTCTACATACAATGTAGCTCTATGTATCCTGCATCACAAATTTGTGCAAGCAACTCAAGATGGTAGAACTCACTAACAAGTATGCATCATTACCAAAAGATGATCACCACTAAGAATCTCCAGGTTGTATCCAAAAAAGATATACAATTGTATATATGTAGCAAGTTTGAGGATAGCAGAAGCAATTTAAGACACAACCAAGAGATCTAAAGAGATCATCATCAAAAACTGCAAATCAACTCAAAGCAAGTAATTTGCAAGATATAGATATACCAATTTAGAGTGAATATAAAGATAGAGTTGTAAGCAAGATAGGCAATATAGGACATGGTAATATGCATATATAAAGATACCAAATGAGAGTGCCAAAGAATAAGACTATTGGTTGATAAAATCTAATTGAGAGGAAAATTCTCATTCAATATGCCAAATGTATATTCTGTGTACAGTGTTGTCGGTCAAATTATGTTTATTGACAACTCGAGCGATGAAAGCTGTTGGGTTCTTTCGTAAAAGGACAACAAGTAGAATAATGTCCAATATCATTGCAATTGTTTCATGTGCCCATAATTTTGTAACTATTGGATTCTCCATGGAATATTGGAGGTCCATTACCTTTGTTGTTCCTTTGACTACTATCATACCCTAAACCATGTCCACCAATTTGTTTAGTAGTATGGTATAGGATATCATTAAGATTATTTTTACCAACTAAGAATCTTTGCAAAGAAGATCTCAAACTATGATTATCATGCATAAGAGAAGTAATAGTAGAAGACAAATGATTGATATTATCTCTAGCATGCAAAAGATAATTTTCTAATCAAAGAGCTTTAGTTAAATAAGAATCTCTATGAATATGAAGAGAAGCAATATTATTCTCTCTACTAGTAGAACTAGAACGAGATTCAAGCACATTGATTTTAGCAAGCAAGGAGGCACATTCTATTTTAAGCAAAGAAAACTTAGAAAGATAAACACCATTTTTAGATTCTAATCCTTACAAAACAAAATCTTAGTCCTTGTTTTTAGATTTAAGAACACCAATATCATGCATGAGAGAATCAACAATTAAAGTATGCTCTTCATTAGAACTAGGAACAAGAGGTTGCGCTTCTAGAAATCTAATCTTTATCAAGCAAACTAGCATTTTCATGTTTAAGAGAGTCTACTTGGCTAAGACAAACATTTTTGTCATCAAGCAAGAAAGAATTAGCATGTTCAAGATCATATAATTCTACATGCATGTTATCAACAATTCTAGAAAGCTTTTTTCTTTTCATTTTATAAGACATAAGAAAGGCATGAGTAGGATTAATGATAAAATTAAGGGTTGTTTATCAAAAGAGATTAGATTTACCTCATTTGAGTCTTTTATTATAGAAGCCATAAGAGCAAAATGACATTCTCCTTCTTCACTAGAGCTTGAGCTAGATCATCTACTTGAATCTTCACTTGAGCTTGAGTTGGAGGAGTCACTTGAGCTTGAGTGCTAATTCTCCTTCATCTTGTACTTATCTTCTCTTTCCTTGTGATGATGAGTCTTCTTTCCTTGTAGACAATCTATCTTGAAGTGACCAATCTTTCCACACTTGATGCACTAGATGGAGGATGAATTTTTGCCTTTGTAGAATATACCCTTGGATTACATGACATCTTCTTCAACATGAGATGATGGAGAGGCATGTCCCATAATAGATTCAATTTGAGCCTTGATTTCATCCTTCTTCATTCTATTTAGCTCTTTCTCCACTTGTCTTTCAATTTCTTCTCTCTTGTCGAGTGTGACTTCATGGGCTTGTAGATTTCCAATGAGATCTTCAATGGGGATATGATCAAGAGACATTACTTCTTCAATGGAAGTCACCTTGGGTTCCCATCTGTTGGGGAGAGTTCTAAGGATCTTTGAGTTGATCTCTCCTCTACTCATAGGATGTCCTAGAACAACAAGACCCTTCACAATGGTATTGAGCCTTGAGTACATGTTGGCTATCTTCTCCTCCTTTCCCATCTTGAAGTTCTCAAGAATCCCATTGAGCATGTAGACTTTGCTTTCTTTCCCTTGTTGAGTCCCCTAATAAGTGATGCATAGCTTTCTCCATACCTCATAGGCCATCTTACAAGAAGATATCCGATTGAATTCGGTGGAGATCATGATGGCATAGAGGGTGTTGATTGCTCTTGCATTTAAGGTGGCTTTCTTTATGGTAGCTTCATCCTATTCTTCTAACTTTATCACTGGTAGCTTGTATGCATGGTCCACCATTTTCCATAGCTCAAGACTTGATCCTTGGATATAGAATTGTAACCTTCTTTTCCAATAGAGGAAGTTACTCACAGCAAAGATCAGAAGGTTTATGAAGTATCTCCCACCTTGGTAGTCATCCATCTTCTCCTACTTGTTGAAGTGTGATTGGAGAAATCCACTCTAATACCAATTGTTGGATCCTAGATGGGTGATTGGATGCTCTATATGGGGGTGAATAGAGCTGAATGCACTTAAACAAAATCCATTAGACCTTCAAGATATATCACAAGATAAGGTTGCTAAATAGGAAATTTGAGTGCAACTAAAACATACATAGAAAAGGACAGAGAGATTGAACATACACCAACTGACAAGCTATGTAGAGTGATTCCACACACCAAACTAGGAGTATGTCAGTCCACTACCTAGAGAGGTAAATCTATAGGATTTCTTAACCATTGCACTCTTATATTCATTCATATGACTTACAATACATGACCAACCAAAGGTCATACCTATCTAACATAAAGAGTCTTCAACCTTACCAAGGACTTACCCACTTTGCAATGAGTCTTCTTCCTTCTTTCAAGGACTTACCCACTCTTGCACAAGTCTTTGCCCTTCTAGGAATTACCCACTCTTCTTGGATCTTCAACCTTTGACTTCACCTTCACTCGGAGATGCTTCCACTAAGGACTTACCCACTTGAGCAAGGAGTCTTCAGCCTTCACGAAGATCTTACTCACTCTTGCTTCAAGTCTTCAGCCTTGATCTTCACCAAGGGACCCCTTCCCTTATTCTTCTTCACCTCTCTTATCCAAGAGAGAGAACCTTCATCTTCATGGTTGAAATGAGAGATAGGGAGGTGGTGGAAGTGAGAGCCTCACAAGATATACATGTAGGACTAGCTCTCTTATAGATTTCTTACTCACTATAATGAATGTAGCAAGTGATTAAGCTTAGAGAGAGAGAGGAGGCTTGAGGATACACTCAACTATAGATTAGTAACCTCACATAGAGTTTTGCCTTGAATGCTCAACCTTGGAATGAGGCCCATGGGGTCCTAATTATAGATGGGGATGCCTATTACCCTTTGGGAACACTTAAAAATGAAAACTAGCCATTTTGTTGCTAGCAATGGATATATTTGTTATTGTTTCAACTCCACAATGGCTAGAAACTCTTTTTTGCACTTTTCTGTTTAGTGGAATCGGTCGAGCTTCTATAAAGGTAACTCGACCGATCCCACTAAGAGATAAGACCAATTTAGGCTATAGGTCGAGTTTGTTCTAGGGTAACTCGAATGATTCACTTAAATCAGTTTTGGTCTACAGAGGGATCAATCAATTTCTTTAAAATGTAATATAAATTGATCAAAAGTCATTTTCAAGATCCAATCAGGATCGGTCGAGTTTGCAACTCGACTGATGAAGATCATGATGTGAATTTTAGAAAATGGATTTTGAGTGCTTAAACAGTCGATCAAAGTGCTCATGATTTTTTTCTAAGATTAATTACAAGACATACACTCATTACAAGTGATTTACAACATGATTCTAATGGATTTACATCATATTCGAAAAACATGCACTTGTATTGACTTTGACTTGTCTTTTCTCCAAGTTGAGATTCACAAGTCAGGGCAGTTGGAGTGTGTCCATACATAATCTGAAATCACTCCAGTAGAAGCATTAGACACAAATAAGTGGAATGGTTTAGTCATGATCAAAACAAGGGTTTAGTCAATTTAGACTCTGAGTCATCATTCTCACCCTTTTTGAAGATGACAAACCATTCCATTAATGTATTGAAAGCATTTAAGTAAAGTCATACCTTTGGAGAAACCTAGGGGTTTCAATAGAATTGAGTTCATATACTCCCTCTCTTCTGATGCTAGTGGAGTTCTCATACTCTGCTTCAATTGATGCTATTTCTCCCACTTGGTTAGCTTTCATAACATTTATAGAATACTATGTCTTCTACTCATATATGTTTTACACATATATGTATTCTCCCATTTACCTTCTCCCATTTACATGTGAATGCTTCTCGTCTTCATGTAAGTCATGCCTTCTCCCTCTTTTGTGAAAAGAAGACATACCTTTCTCCCCCTTTTTCATTTCAAAAAGTGGGGGTATGAAGAAATAAGAAACACCATTTGTTACGAGAAAGGAGATAAAAATGTTATAAAAGGAGAGTAGAAGAGAACAACTAGGGACTTGTCCAAGCATAGAAAGAAAAGCAAGTTAAAGCATGCACTTGAACAACCCAAAATGCAAGATAAAGTGTTGTAGAAAAATAATAAATTGCTATTTTGACCCTCAAGATGATATAATTCACCCAAAAAGTGTCTGGGCACATGGCGATGCAAGGAGTCTTGCTCAGAAGGCCGTTTTTGCATAAAAAACAATAGTCTTGCAGAAAAAACTGAAATTGGAGCATAATCTCCATGAAATTCAACGATGCTCCAATTTCTACATACAATGTAGCTCTATGTATCCTGCATCACAAATTTTTCCAAGCAACTAAAGATGGTAGAACTCACTAACAAGTATGCATCATTACCAAAAGATGATCACCACTAAGAACCTCAAGGTTGTATCCAAACAAGATATACAACTGTATATATGTAGCAAGTTTGAGCATAGCTGAAGCAATTTAAGACACAACCATGAGATCCAAAGAGATCATCATCAAAACCTTCAAAATAACTCAAAGCAAGTAATTTGCAAGATATAGATATACCAATGTATATCAATTAGAAATATAGAGTTGTAAGCAATATAGGAAACATAGGACATGGGAATATGCATATATAAAGGTACCAAATGAGAGTGCCAAAGAATAAGTCTATTGGTTGAGAAAATCTAGTTGTGAGGAAAATTCTCATTCAATAAGCTAAATGTATATTATGTGCAAAGTGTTGTCGGTCGAATCTGTGTATTGAAAACTTGATCGATGATAGTTTTTGGCAACACCCATTGGTGCCTATCGGTCGCGTTTCAAATAGGACAAACTCGACCGACAAAGTTGCTATCAAAAAGCACATATATTTCATAAAAACATATTTAGAGACATGCTAAAGATATAAGCCATATACAAACATGTGTAAGCAAGTTAGTAATGCACTATGAAAGCAGTAGAAATAGTTTTTGAGCAAGAGTGTGAAGAGAATCACAACATACCACTTTTGACTCAAAAACCACTTGCATAGCGTACACTAACTTGACAAAAACAAGTTAGGATTTGTTATAAGAAAGACAACCTTTACATTTTTTCATACCATTCCTTCTTCCACTTGTTGTCACTCTCTACACATCTCACCTTTCTTCTTTCATGTGGATTGAGAAGTCAATTTGCAATTCAATAGCTCAAGTCAACCCATTTTCAAGTACCTACAAGAAGAAATATGAAATGGTCCCCCACCATATTTTTGGGTCTAGAGGGGTTAGTTTAGTAACCCAAGTCCTATTATTCTTGGATGCTTTCCTAAAATGACAAAAAGTAGAATAATGTCCAATATCATTGCAATAGTTGCATGTGCCTATGTCTTGGAACTAGTGGATTCTCCATGGAATATTGGAGGTCCTTTACCTTTGTTGTTCCTTTGACTACTATCATACCCTAAACCATGTCTACCAATTTGTTCCATAGTATGCTATAGGAAATCATTAAGATTATTTTTACCAAATAAGAATATTTATGAAGCAGATCTCAAACTATGATTATCATGCACAAGACAAGCAATAGCAGAAGACAAATGATTGATATTATCTCTAGCCTATAAAAGATCATTTTCTAGGAAAATAGCTTTAGTTAAATAAGAATCTCTATGAATATGAAGAGGAACACCATTATTCTCTCTACTAGTAGAATTAGAACGTGATTCAAGCACATTGATTTTAGCAAGCAAGGAGGCACTTTGTGTTTTAAGAAAAGCAAACTTAGAACGATAAATACCATTTTTAGATTCTAATCCTTACCAAACAAAATCTTAGTCCTTGTTTTTAGATTTAAGAACATCAATATCATGCATGAGAATTGTAGCCTTCTTTTCCAATAGAGGATGTTACTCCCATAAAAGATTGGTAGGTTGATGAAGTATCTCCCACCTTGGTAGTCACCCACATTCTCCTACTTGTTGAAGTATGCTTGGAGAAACCTGCTCTGATACCAATTGTTGGATCCTAGATGGGTGATTGGATGCTCTAGAGTGGGGATGAATTGAGTTGAATAAACTTAAACAAAATCCATTAGACCTTCCAGGTATATCACAAGATAAGGTTATTAAATAGGAAATTTGAGTGCAACAATAACATACATAGCAAGAGAGAGAGATTGAACATACACCAAGTGACAAGCTATGTACAATGGTTCCACACTCTTTTTTTTTATGACCAAGAGAACCCACCCCGGGCGAAGCCGACATGGTAAACTCTTGAGGCATGAGAGGGTGTGGTCCGGTCACCCCCTCCCATGCCTAATTAGTGTGGATTTCTGCTCACAAAGTTCCTTCAGTGAGGTTTGAACCTGGTTCCTTCATTGGGACTTACCGAGCTCTTACCACCCGGGCTACTATGGCCAGAACAATGGTTCCATACTCCAAACTAAGGGTATGTTAGTTCACTACCTAAAGATGTCAACCTGTAGGATTTCTTAACCATTGCACTCTTATATTCATTCATAAGACTTACAATACACGACCAACCAAAGGACTTACCTATCCAATTCAAAGAGTCTTCAACCTTACCAAGGACTTACCCACTTTGCAAAGAGTCTTCCGCCTTCTTCCAAGGATTTACCCACTCTTGCACAAGTCTTCAGTCTTATAGGAATTACCCACTCTTCTTGAATCTTTAGCCTTTGACTTCACCTTCACTCGAAGAAGCTTCCACCAAGGACTTACCCACTTGAGCAAGGAGTCTTCAGCCTTCAGCCTTCACCAAGGTCTTACCCACTCTTGCTCCAAGTCTTTAGCCTTGATCTTCACTAAGGGACTCCTTCCGTTGTTCTTCTACACCTCTCTTATCTAAGAGAGAGAACCTTCATTTTCATGGTTGAAATGAGAGATAGAGAGGTGGTGGAAGTGAGAGCCTCACAAGATATACATGTAGTACTATCTCTCTTACATATTTCCTACTCACTCTAACGAATGTAGAAAGTGATTAAGAATACAGAGAGAGAGGAGGAGGTTGTAAGATACACTCATCTATAGAATAGGAACCTCACATAGAGTTTTGCATTGAATGCTCAACCTTGGAAGGAAGCCTAAGGGGTCCTATTTATAGTTGGGGATGCCTCTTAGCCTTTGGAAACACTTAAGAATGAAAGCTAGTCATTTTGTAGCTTGCAAAATATATATTTGTTATTGTTGCAACTCCAAAACAACTAGAAACACTTTTCTACACTTTTCCGTAGAGTGCAATCGGTCGAGTTTCTATAAAGGTAACTCGATCGATCCCACTAAGAGACAAGACCAATTTAGGCCATCAGTCGAGTTTGTTCTGGGGTAACTCGACTGATTCACTTAAATTAGTTTTGGTCTGCAGAGGGATCGGTTGAGTTCTGTGAAAGGTAAACTCGACCAATCAAAAGTCATTTTTAAGATTCAATTAGGATCGGTCGAGTTTGCAACTCGACCTATGAACAACCTAATGTGAATTTTAGAAAATGGCTTTTGAGTGCTTAAACATTCGATCAAAGTGCTCCTGATAATTTCTAAGCTTAATTACATGTCATACAATCATTACAAGTGATTTACAACATGATTCTAATGGATTTACATCATATTCCAAAAATGTGCACTTGTGTTCACTTTGACTTGTCTTTTCTCCAAGTTGAGATGCACAAGTTAGAGCATTTGGAGTGTTTCCATGCATAACATGAAATCACTCAAGTAGAAGCATTAGCACAAATAAGTGGAATGGTTTAGTCATCATCAAAACAAGGGTTTAGTCAATTTATACCTTGAGTCATCATTCTCCCCCTTTTTGAAGATGACAAACATTCCATAAATGTATTGAAGGCATTTAAGTAAAGTCATACCTTTGGAGAAACCTAGTGGCTTCAATAGAATTGAATTCATATGCACCCCCTCAACTGATGATAGTGGAGTTCTCATACTCTCCCTCAATTGATGTTATTTCTTCTGTATGGTTAGCTTTCATAACATTTATAGAATATTATGTCTTCTACTCAAATATGTTTTACACATATATGTCTTCTCCCATTTACCTTCTCCACTTTACATTGACATGCTTCTCCTCTTCATGTAAGACATGCCTTGTCCCTCTTTTGTGAAAAGAAGACATACCTTTCTCCCCCTTTGTCATTTCAAAAAGTGGGGGTATGAACAAATAAGAAACATCACTTGTTAAGAGAAAGGAGATAAAAAAAGTTATAAAAGGAGAGTAGAAGAGAATAAGTAGGGGCTTGTCCAAGCATAGAAAGAAAAGCAAGTTAAAGCATGCACTTGAACAACCCAAAATGCAAGATAAAGTGCTACAGAAAAACAATAAATCGCAATTTTGGCCCTCCCAAAAAGTGTCTGGGCTCATGGCGATGTGATGAGTCTTTCTCTGAAGGATGTTTCTACGTAAAAAAACACTAGTCTTGCACCAAAAACTAAAACTGAAACAAACTCTGCATGATATTCCAAGATTCTCCAATTTCTACATCCAATGTAGCTCTATGTATCCTGCATCACAAATTTGTGCACACAACTCAAGAAGGTAGAACTCATTAACAAGTATGCATCATTACCAAAAGATGATCACCACTAAGAACCTCAAGGTTGTATCCAAACAAGATATACAACTTTATATATATTGCAAGTTTGAGCATAGTGGAAGAAATTTAAGACACAACCAAGATATCCAAAGAGATCATCATCAAAACCTACAAAACAACTCAAAGCAAGAAATTTGCAAGATATAGATATACCAATTTAGAACAATTAGAAAGATAGAGTTGTAAGCAAGATAGGAAATATTTTTCATGGAAATATGCATATATAAAGGTACCAAATGAGAGTGCCAAGGAATAAGGCTATTGGTTGAGAAAATCTAGTTAAGAGGAAAATTTTCATTCAATAAGCTAAATGTATATTATGTGCACAGTGTTGTCGGTCGAGTTTTGTGTAATGACAACTCGACCGATGATAGTTGTTGGAAACACCCATTGGTGCCTATCAGTTGAGTTTCAAATAGGAAAACTCAACTGACAAATTTGCTATCAAAAAGGACATATATTTCATAAAAACATATTTAGATACATGCTAAAAATATAAGCAATATCCAAACATGTGTAAGCAAGTTATTAATGCACTATAAAATCATTTGAAATAGTGTTTGAGTAAGAGTGTGAAGAGAATAACAAAATACCACTTTTGACTTAAAAACCACATGCATAGCGCACACTAACTTGACAAAAACAAGTTAGGATTGGTTATAATCAAGAAAACCTTTACCTTTATTCTTACCATTACTTCTTCCACTTGTTGTCACCCTCTACACATCTCACCTTTCTTCTTTCATGTGGATTGAGAAGTCAATTTGCAATTCAATAGCTCAAGTCAACCCATTTGCAAGTACCTACAAGAAGAAAGATGAAATGGTCCCCAATCATATTTTTGGGTCTTGAGGGGTTGGTTTAGAAATCCAAGTCCTATTGCTCTTGGGTGCTTTCCTAAAAGGACAACAAGTAGAATAATGTCCAATATCATTGCAATAGTTGCATGTGCCAATAGTCTTGGAACTAGTGGATTCTCCATGGAATATTGGAGGTCCTTTACCTTTATTGTTCCTTTGACTACTATCATACACTAAACCATGTCTACCAATTTCTTTAGTAGTTTGGTATGGGATATCATTAAGATTCTTTTAACCAATTAAGAATCTTTGCAAAGAAGATCTCAAACTATGATTATCCTACATAAAAGAAGTAATAGTAGAAGACAAATGATTGATATTATCTATAGCATACAAAAGATCATTTTCTAGGCAAAGAGCTTTAGTTAAATAAGAATCTCTATGAATATGAAGGGCAACTACATTATTCTCTCTACTAGTAGAACTAGAACGAGATTCAAGCACATTGATTTTAGCAAGCAAGGAGGAACTTTCTATTTTAACCAAAGCAAACTTAGAAAGATAAACAACACTTTTAGATTCTAATCCTTGGAAAACAAAATCTTTGCCCTTGTTTTTAGATTTAAAAACATTAATATGATGCATGAGAGAATAAACAATTAAAGTATTCTCTTCATTAGAACTAGGCAAAAGAATTTGAGCTTCTAGAAATATAATCTTATCAAGCAAACTAGCATTTTCAATTTTAAGAGAGTCTACTTGGCTAAGACAAGAATTTTTGTCATCAAGCAAGCAAGAATTAGAATGTTAAATATCATCTAATTCTACATGCATATTATCAACAATTCTAGCAAGTTTGTTTCTTTTCTTTTTAAAATATGTAAGAGAGGCACGAGTAGCATTAATGATAGCTATTAAGGTTTCTTTATCTAAAGAGTTTAGATTTATCTCATTTGAGTCTTTTCTTGTAGAAGCCATAAGAGCAAAATGACATTCTCCTTATTCACTAGATCTTGAGCTAGATCCTCCACTTGAATCTTCACTTGAGCTTGAGTTGGAGGAGTCACTTGAGCTGGAGCGCCAATTCTCCTTCATCTTGTACTTATCTTCTCTTTCCTTGTGATGATGGATCTTCTTGACTTGTAGAAAATCTATCTTGAAGTGACCCTTCTTTCCACACTTGAGTCACTGGATGGAGGAGGAATTGTTGCCTTTGTAGAATCTACCCTTGGAGTACATGGCATCTTCTTCAACATGAGAGGATGGAGAGGCTTGTCCCATAATAGTTTCAATTTGAGTCTTGATTATAGCCTTCTTCATTCTCTTTCGCTATTTATCCACTTGTCTTTCAATTTCTTCTCTCTTGTCAAGTGTGACTTCATGGGCTTATAGATTTCAAATGAGCTCTTCAATGGGGATATAATCAAGAGACATTACTTCTTCAATGGAAGTCACCTTGGGTTCCCATCACTTGGGGAAAATTCTAAGGATCTTTGAGTTGATCTCTCCTCTACTCATAGGATTTCCTAGAACAATAAGAGAATTCACAATGGTGTTGAGCCTTGAGTACATGTGGGTTATCTTCTCTTCCTTTTCCATCTTAAAGTTCTCAAGAAGCCCATTGAGCATGTAGACTTTGCTTTCCTTCACTTTTTGAGTCCCCTCATAATTGATGCATATCTTTCTCCATACCTCATAGGGCGTCTCACAAGAAGAAATCCAATTGAACTCAGTGGAGATCATGATGGCATAGAGGGTGTTGTTTGATCTTGCATTTAAAGTGTCTTTCTTTATGGTAGCTTCATCACATTCATCGATCTTTGTCATTGGTAGCTTGTGTGGATGGTCCACCATTTTCCATAGCTCTAGACTTGATCCTTGGATGTGGAATTGTAGCCTTCTTTTCCAACAGAGGAAGTTACTCCAATCAAAGATTGGAAGGTCGATCAAGTATCTCCCACCTTGGTAGTCACCCATATTCTCCTACTTGTTGAAGTATACTTAGAGAAACCCTCTCTGATACCAATTGTATACTTGAATGTACTTAAACAAAATCCATTAGACCTTCAAGATATATCACAAGTTAAGGTTGCTAAATAGGAAATTTGAGTGCAACTAAACCATACATAGCAAGTGAGAGAGAGATTGAACATACACCAAGTGACAAGCTATGTAGAGTGGTTCCACACTCCAAACTAGGAGTATGTCATTCCACTACCTAGAGAGGTCAACCTCTAGGATTTATTAACCATTACCCTCTTATATTCATTCATAAGACTTACAATACATGACCAACCAAAGGACTTACCTATCTAATACAAAGAGTCTTCAACCTTACCAATGACTTGCCCACTTTGCAAAGAGTCTTCCGCTTTCTTCCAAGGACTTACCCACTCTTGCAAAAGTCTTCAGCCTTCTAGGAATTACCCACTCTTCTTGGATATTCAGCCTTTGACTTCACCTTCACTCGGAGAAGCTTCCACAAAGGACTTACCCACTTGATAAAGGAGTCTTAATTCTTCACCAAGGTCTTACCCACTCTTGCTCCAAGTCTGTAGCCTAGATCTTCACCAAGTGACTCCTTCCCTTGTTCTTCTTCACCTCTCTTAGCCAAGAGAGAGAACCTTCATCTTCATGGCTGAAATGAGAGATAGGGAGGTGGTGAAAGTGAGAGCCTCACAAGATATACATATAGGACTAGCTCTCTTATAGATTTCCTACTCACTCTAACAAATGTAGCATGTGATTAAGCTTAGAGAGAGAGGAGGTTGTAGGATACACTCAACTATAGAATAGAAACCTCACATAGAGTTTTGCATTGAATGGTAAACCTTGGAATGAAGCCCAAGGGGTCCTATTTATAGTTGGGGATGCCTATTAGCCTTTGGGAATACTTAAGAAAAAATACTAGCCATTTTGTGGCTTGCAATGGATATATTTCGATTGTCGCAACTCTACAACTGCTAGAAATATTTTTCTACACTTTTCCGTACATTGCAATTGGTCGAGTTTCTATAAAGGTAACTCGACCGATCCCACTACGAGGTAAGACCAATTTAGGCCATCAATCGAGTTTGGTATGGGGTAACTCGACCGATTCACTTAAATAATTTTTGGTCTACAGAGGGATCGGTCGAGTTCTGTGAAATGTAAACTCGACCAATCAAAAGTCATTTTCAAATTCCAGTTAGGATCGGTCGAGTTTGCAACTCCAGCAATGAACAACAAGATGTGAATTTTGGAAATTGTCTTTTGAGTTATTAAATATTTGATCAAAGTGCACATTATTTTTTCTAAGCTTAATTACAAGTCATACAACCATTACAAGTGATCTACAACATGATTCTAATGGATTTACATCATATTCCTAAAATGTTCACTTGTATTGACTTTGACTTGTTTTTTCTCCAAGTTGAGATGCGCAAGTTAGGCCATTTGGAGTTTGTCCATACATAATCTGAAATCACTCAAGTAGAAGTATTAGACACAAATAAGTGGAATGGTTTAGTCATCATCAAAATAAGGGTTTAGTCAATTTACACCTTGAGTCAACATTCTCCCCCTTTTTGAAGATGAAAAAACATTCCTCAAATGTATTGAAAGCATTCAAGTAAAGTCATACCTTTGGGGAAACCTAGGAGTTTCAATATAATTGAGTTCATATGCTCCCCCTCAATTGATGCTATTTCTCCTGCATGGTTAGCTTTCATAACATTTATAGAATACTATATCTTCTACTCATATATGTTTTACACATATATGTCTTCTCCCATTTACCTTCTCCCCTTTACATGGACATGCTTCTCCTCTTCATGTAAGACATACCTTCTCCCTCTTTTGTGAAAAGAAGACATACCTTTCTCCCCCTATGTCTTTTGAAAAAGTGGGGGTATGAAGAAATCAGAAACACCACTTGTTAAGAGAAAGGAGATTAAAACATTATAAAAGGAGAGTAGAAGAGAACAACTAGGGGCTTGTCCAAGCATAGAAAGAAAAGAAAGTTAAAGCATGCACTTGAACAACCCAAAATGTAAGCTAAAGTGCTGTAGAAAAATAATAAATCACAATTTTAACCCTCAAGATGACGGAAATTGCCCAAAAAGTGTTTGCGCTCATGACGATACTATGAGTCTTGCTCAAAAGGTCGTTTTGACATAAAAAACACTAGTCTTGCACCAAAAATTGAAACTGGAGCAAAATCTGCATGAAATTCAAAGATGCTCCAATTTCTATATACAATGTAGCTCAATGTATCCTACATCACAAATTTGTGCAAGCAACTCAAGATGGTAGAACTCACTAACAAGTATGCATCATTACCAAAAGCTGATCACCACTAAGAACCTCAAGGTTGTATCCAAATAAGATATACAACTATATATATGTATCAAGTTTGAGCATAAAGGAAGCAATTTAAGACACAACCAAGAGATCCAAAGAAATCATCATCAAAACCTACAAAACAACTCAAAGCAAGTAATTTGCAAGATATATATATATATACCAATTTAGCGAAATTAGAAAGATGGAGTTGTAAGAAAGATAGAAAATATAGTGCATGGAAATATGCATATATAAAGGTACCAAATGAGAGTGCCAAAAAATAAGGCTATTGGTTTAGAAAATCTAGTTGAGAGGAAAATTCTCATTCAATAAGACAAATGCATATTCTGTGCACAGTGTTGTCGGTCGAGTTCTGTGTATTGACAATGCGACCGGTGATAGTTGTTGTCAACACCCATTGGTGCCTATTGGTCGAGTTTCAAATAGGACAAACTCGACCAACAAAGCTGCTATAAAAAAGCACATATCTTTCATAAAAACATATTTAGAGACATGCTAAAGATATAAGCCATATCCAAACATGTGTAAGCAAGTTAGTAATGCACTATGAAAGACTTAGAAATATTTTCTGAGCAAGAGTGTGAAGGGAATCATAAAATACCACTTTTGACTCAAAAACCACATGCATAGCACACACTAACTTGACAAAAACAAGTAAGGATTCATTGTAAGCAAGAAAACCTTTACCTTTGTTCTTACCATTCCTTCTTCCACTTGTTGTCACCCTCTACACATCTCACCTATATTCTTTAATGTGGATTGAGAAGTCAATTTGCAATTCAATATCTCAAGTCAACCCATTTGCAAGTACCTACAAGAAGAAAGATGAAATGGTCCCCAATCATATTTTTGGGTCCGGAGGGGTTAGTTTAGCAACCCATGTCCTATTGCTCTTGGGTGCTTTCCTAAAAGGACAACAAGTAGAATAATGTCGAATATCATTGCAATAGTTGCATGTACCCATAGTCTTGGAACTAGTGGATTCTCAATGGAATATTAGAGATCCTTTACCTTTGTTGTTCCTTTGACTACTTTTTATGTACCCCGCACAGGGGTGCTGCTCCTGTGTACCCCGCATAGTCTGCGTGGGAGTCAAAAATTTATTTAATGGGGAATTTCCTGCATTAAAAGTACTACAAAATTTTAACATGGATATACGTATATGTAGAGATACCTATGATATCATACATGTCACCTTTAAAATTCTATTTTATGTGGTGAATGCATGTACAGTTATGGCCTAGTATTCCCTTTTGTGAATGTTGTGAATGGATGTGGATGTCAATCTTGTGGATATGTTTGTTTGTGAATGCTATGGATGTATAATGGTTGTACATGGATCCTTTTTATAAAGATATCCTTGAGGCAGACGTGGGTCATGGTCCGAGTTACGCATGGTGAAGCATCCAAGGGTCCATGCAAAATATTAGGGAGGGCTTCATTTGGAGCATTGGCAGGGGGAGGGATATACGCACATTAAGAGATAGATGGGTACCCGAACACTATTGTAGACTACAAGCATGGAAAACTGAGGGAGGGGAGGACCAGAATGACTAGGGGCACTACATCCAATTTTTTATCAAGCAACCAGAAGGCATATGGGATGAAGAGTGGGTCCGAACGTCACTACCAACCACACTACACGAGAGGATACTCAGTATTCCGATCATTGCATATGTGGGGGAAGACCAAATTGCATGGGAACCCGACCCAAGAGGAGAACTCACCACCCGATTAGCTTACCAGTTCATCACAAAGGGCAATATAGGCGCACCGGTGATAGCATGACACGAGTGGGACAAGCTGTGGAAGAAGAGATGGACACCCAAACTTATACACTTTGTGTGGAGGTTATGCAAGCAAGCCCTTCCAACGATGAGCAGGCTGTACAGAAGGCAGGTCACGGAAACGAACACCTGTCAACGATGTAAACAAGCGGAGGAAGATGACCTTCATGCAGTCCGTCTATGCAGCTATGCGAAGCGAGTATGGGCATGCGATGAAGAGGAGCTGAACGAGGTCACCGAGTTGGTGGCAAACACTGCAGACCTGCTACATGTTTTGACTAGTTATGACAAGGAGGAGGTGGTCGAGGAGCTTACGACGATGTTGTGGATTGCATGGATGGTGAGGAACAAGTTTCTATTTGAAGAGAAGTCGATCTATGAGCCGCCGCTGGTGGCCAGCTTCATCAACCTGGTCCATCATTACCAGAAACACCAGACATAGTAGATAAACACGTCGGGGACAAGGGCCACGAGACTGAGGAACACCCCGTGGACGCCGTCGGGGGAAGGAGCACTAAAACTGAACGTGGATGCAAGCTGGCAATATGGAACAACAACATATGGAGGAGCAATCATACGTAATGAACAAGGAGTAATCAAGGCCACTATTCAACAGCAGCTAGGCCACACTACATCAACTTTCATGGCGGAAGCAATGGCAATGAGAGGTGCGCTGAAGGATGCACGAAGGCTGGGATTTACAAGTCTGTTGGTGGAAAAAGATAGCATGAATTTGGTAAGAGCAATTAAGGTGGGCAACTACGACACAGGATACGAGGACCACGTAATCAAGCAGATTGTGGAAGCTAATTTAGAACTGAATGCCATGAACCTGAATCATGTTTACCATGAGGCAAATAGGGCTAGTCACCTGCTAGCCACTAAGGCCCGTCTGTTAGACTTTTCTCTTTCCCGTTTAGATAGCTTTGATAATGAAGTCATTGTATTAGCACAACAAGATTTGAATTAATAAAATGACTTTGGTCCCACTTTTAAAAAAAAAAGTATTTGGCTTGCATGCCGAGCCTCATATCTTATTTCAAAGTGTAATTAATTCATTCCCTTTATATTTGTACTCATATGATGTAATAGAGATAAGATTAGTTTTAGTCTTTGTAAACTTGATGTAAGGAGGCCACTTGAAGATCCAACTCCAAGGAGCATCCATGGAGAAGCACCATGAAGATCCAATTCCAAGAAGCAACCTGAAGATCCAATTCCAAGGAGCGTCCATGGAGAAGTAACATGAAGATCCAATTCGAAGAAGCAACTTGAAGTTCCAACCTCACAGAGTATCCATGAAGTTATTCATTGTAATGTTGATCCTTATTGGTTCATTCACATGTGTTGTTTCATGAGATGCATAAGACCATAGGTGGACCGTAATCCTTTGTTGCTCCAAAGGATTACAATAGTATGGCCATAACCGATGTATTTATGTTTGTAATTGCATGTCTATTGTTTGTGGTTGTGGATATAGTAGTATATGATATGTACTATAAGTATGTGGTGTTTGGATATGTATATGTATTAATAAAACCTCTCAATTAATAATATTAAGTTTTAGTTGCCTTCCATAAAGCAACACACATGAAAAGATGGATCGACTATGTGTGGGCATGCCTCCACGTGGTACACTGTCTATCTCATGGAAGTGTGATGGTGGCTGTGTGGGTCTGCATCCGCAGGGTGCACACTCATCATGTTGGCTTATGGGTTGGACTTAACTAGGGAACCTTGATAGGATCAAGTACCTAGATGCACATAGATGCATCATGGCAAGGAGTTGTGTATGATCATCTATCCAAGAGTTACATATGATGCAATTGGAAAAAGTTTGCTACTGTAGTATTTGGTCTTTGACGCCGGCATTGGCTGGGCATTGATCCAATTATTTTGGATCTTGGCTCACTAGAAGGTTGTACGCTGCAATCTTCCGAGTTGATAGTGAGGGCTATAAATTTGAATAAAATAGTGGGAGCATAATGAATTAAAGGGATGATTAATATCATTTATCAAATCTTTACAAGTCAAAGTGTTTTGGACTAAATGCAAACTTTTTTCTTTTTTTTTGCAATCAAATGGAAAACAACAGTCACACTTTCTCATTGCGATCGATCCTTGAGAAGGACAAACTTACCGGAACCAACTTTCAAAACTGGTTTAGGACTCTGAGAATTGTTCTCACACATGAGCATAAGCTCTATGATCTTGAAACACCAGAGCCAGCAGAACTCGCTTCAAATGTGCCCAAGGCTGAAAAGGATGCTTACAAGAAGCACCTTGATGATGTCATGGATGTCAAGTGCCTGATGGTGTGCTCAATGAACTATGAGTTGCAAGAGAAGCATGAGAACATGAATGTCATGGAGATGGTAACACATCTCAAGAACATGTATTAGCATCAAGCAAGAAAGGAGAGATATGATGTCTCCAAGGCTTTGTTCAGGAGCAAGATGAAAGAGGGAGACTCAACTAGCACCCATATACTCACTTTGATTGGGTATGTGGAAATCCTATCCAAGCTTGGATTTCGCCTAGGTCAAGAGTTGGGCACTGATGTGATTCTACAATCGTTGCCTGAATCATATAGTCATTTTGTCATGAACTATAACATGAACAATCTTGACAAGCCATTGTCAGAATTGTTGGGCATGTTGAGGACAGCTAAAGCACAGATGATGAAAGACAAAACCAAGTCTGTGATGATGATCAACAAGATAAAGGGAAAGTCAAAAGGCAAAGGCAAGGCTAAGAAAGGTTCTAAAGCCGGGAAGAAGCCAAAGTCATCCACGCTCAAAGATAAAGGTGGAATCTCCAAAGAAGGCAGTTGTCACCATTGTCACTAGGTTGGACATTGGAAAAGAAATTGTCCTCTCTACCTGGAGGAACTAAGGAAGAAGAAGTAGGGGATAGAGATCTCCAGTTTAGGTATATACATTATTGAGATAAACTTAAATAATTCTTCATCGTGGGTACTGGATACCAGATGTAGATCTCATATATGTTCAAATATGCATGAACTGATAAGAAGTAAGTCTTTACGAAAGAGCCAAGTCAAGTTGCAGGTCGCTAATGGAGAAAGAGTTGCTTCCACTACAGTTGGAGTTATTAGTTTATATTTGCCTACGGGCCTTGTAATAGAATTAGAGAATTGCTATTATGTACCTTCCATTAATAGAAAAATATTATTTTTGTATCTTGTATGGATAAGAGTGGATTTGAATTTCACATTAAGAATGGAATGATTTCTATTTCTAAAGATGGGATCTTTTATGGCAATGCCCCTATGTCTTATGGTATCTACTTGTTAGAACTTGAGACTAGCATATACAACTTAGATACTAAAAGGCTAAAACTTGACAACTCAAACAAAACTTACTTATGGCATTGTCATCTTGGGCACATAAACGAGAAGCACATATCTAGACTACATAAGGATGGTTATCTAGACTTTTTTTATTTTGAATCATTAGAGACATGTGAGGCATGTTTATTAGGGAAGATGACCAAGAATCCTTTCACTAGACACAGTGAGAGAGCCAATGATCTGCTAGGGCGGACCTTTTTGGTCAAATGCTATAGGAGGAAATCAATACTTCATTACCTTTATTGATGACCTCAATAGGTATGGCTATGTATATCATATGAAACACAAGTCAGAAAATCTTGAAATGACCAAGAATTTCATGAATGAAGTAGAGAAGAAACTTGGTAAGAGTATTAAAGCACTCCATTTAGATCGAGGTGGTGAATACTTAAGCCAAGAGTTTGACGACCTTCTGAGAAACCATGGTATTATATCACAATGGACTCCACCTGGTACACAACAACATAATGGTGTGTCAGAAAGAAGGAATCATACATTATTAAACATGGTACGATCAATGAAGAGTTCATCCGAACTTCCAATATCGTTCTGGGGATATGCTCTTGAAACCGCAATGTTTACACTTAACCGTGTACCTTCCAAATCGGTTCAAAAGACACCATATGAGATATGGAATGAGAATCGCCTCGATTTGTCTATGTTAAAGATTTGGGGATGTGAAGCTTATGTTAGGAGACAATTTCTTGAAAAGATTGGACCCTAATCTAAAAAATGTTATTTTATTGGATACCCTAAGGAAACTCAGGGATACTACTTCTACTAACCAACTGACAACAAAGTGTTTGTTTCTAGGACTACTGTATTTCTTGAAAATGAATTTATTTCCAAAGGAATCAGTGGGAGGAATGTAGAGCTCGAAGAACTTTGAGATCAACAAGAAAGCAGAGAACTTGAGGAGGTACATAAGGAACATTAAGACTCACAAACTATTGTGGAATTTAATGTTCCAAATGTAATACAGGAACCTCATAGGTCTAGTAGGATACGACTTGAGCCTGAGAGATTTGGATTTCTCATGACTCAAGATAGTGACGAATTGGGCATAGCAGATGAGCCAACTTCCTATCTAGAAGCTACTAAGGGACAAGAATATGAGAAATGTCTCGAAGCCATGAGATCAGAGATGGAAGCCATGTACACCAACAAGGCATGGACCTTGGTGGATCCACCCGAAGGGGTAAAACCCATAGGGTGAAATTGGGTCTTCAAGAAGAAGACTGACATGGTTGGAAATGTTCAAACCTATAAAGGTAGATTGGTTGCGACAAGATTCCGTCAAATTCAAGGTATTGATTATGACGAGACCTTCTCACCAGTTGCCATGGTTAAATCCATCAGGATCATGCTTTCCGTTGTTGCTTATCATGACTATGAGATTTGGTAGATGGATGTTAAAATAACATTCCTTAATGGGAATTTACTTGAGGATGTGTACATGATAGAACCTGAGGGTTTTATGTATCCAAAGGAAGCCAATAAAGTCTGTAAGCTACAAAGGTCAATCTATGGATTGAAGCAAGCATCTTGGAGCTGGAATCTACGTTTTAATGAAGTAGTAAAAAAGTTTGGCTTTAGTCAAAATGAAGTTGAACTTTGTGTTTACAAAAGGGTTAGTGGGAGCATAGTTGTATTTCTCATATTGTATGTGGATGACATACTATTGATGGGAAATGACATCCCTACTCTTCAGAAAGTAAAAGGTTGGCTGGGGAAGACCTTCTCTATGAAGGATTTAGGCGAAGCAACCTATATATTAGGAATCAAGATCTATAGAGATTGATCTAGAAGGCTTTTAGGCCTAAGCCAGAGCACATACATTGACAAGGTGCTAAAGAGGTTTAACATTGAGGGTTCTAAGAGAGGTAACTTGCCCATGTCCCATGGGGTTATGATCTCTAAAGCCCAATGTCCTAGTTCATGTGATGAACGGGTGCACATGAGTAAGATTCCATATGCATCAGCAATTGGATCTATCGTGTATGTGATTTTATGCACTCATCGTGATGTGTCGTATGATTTGAGCATGATGAGCTGGTATCATTCAGATCCAGGTGAATGTCACTAGACAATTGTAAAGAACATCCTAAAGTACTTGAGAAGGACTAAGGATCAATTCTTGGTATATGGTGGTGAGGAAGAGCTTGTGGTAAAGGGTTACACTGATGCTAGCTTCCAAACTGACAAAGATGACTGTAGATCACAATTTGGATTTGTGTTTTGCCTAAACAATGGAGCTGTGAGCTGGAAGAGTTCCAAGTAAGAGATGGTTGCAGATTCTACAACAAAGGTTGAATATATTGCCGCATCTAATGCTGTAAAGGAAGTTATGTGGATCAAGAAGTTCATTTTTGAACTTGGAGTGGTTCCAAACGCTAGATATGCAATTGAGTTGTTTTGCGACAACAACATAGCAATTGCATAGGCTAAAGAACCAAGATAGAACCAACGTTCCAAACATATTCTATGGAGGTTCCATCTCATATGAGAGATCGTACAGTGAGGATATGTGAAGATTTGCAGAGTACCTATAGAAAGCAATGTGGCTGACCCACTCACAAAAGTACTTTCACAACAAAAACATGACGAACATGTTCGATCACATGGATTGAGATTCATGAGTGATTGGGTATAAGTGCAAGTAGGAATTTGTTGGTATGTATGCCCATAGAGACTATCATTTGATGATTGTAATGGGATACTATGTAAATGTTTTGTAATACTACATTGATCATATCAATAAAGGCAAATTTCCAATCTATAAGTTTGTGTTTTATATTATGAGATGATCAAAAAATTTATAGAAGTCTACAAAATAATATACTCAATGACATATGTCTTTGGATTGATGACCTGAACAGTTAGATCATATGTATGCTAAGAGTATGTATTCTAGTTTTAAACCTAATCAGTTGTTATTGTGGAAATATCCATAAACATCAATAACACATAAGATTAGAATGTATATTGGTTGATGGAAGAATCTCAATATCCATGATATGGAGATATCAAACCAAATACTTAGATACTTGTTAGAGAACATTGTATCAGACAGACCCACCCTAAGAGTGGCACATGGATACCATGATTGGTAGTTAGAGTCACATCACATAGTGATGGTGGTTATTGTGGTTCTTAGACCTGAAGTCACTACTCTTATCACATGTCGTTCGGTGTACTTTGATATCATCCACAGTGGTACTGAATAAGTATTGTCATAAAGATAGTGTTAGGGTGCACTGTGACACATGGGGATGATTGTGAGTGATGTAGATGGAATTTTTCCTTCCTACGGGAGTTTGATATTCTGGCCACTTGATAAGAGAGACTGAGAAATGCATGGTCATGTTGATGTGATTCAATATGTGATATTGAGCTCTTACATATATCTCAGATAGTCTGCTCTAGTTCAAGGAACATAGATTGAATGTTGAAAAGGATAACAGTTCCATGACTCGAGTTCAATCTGGATATCAGTGACAAAGGAACTATACAATCACTGTACCACCAATCATGAATGATAGGTTAAGTTGTTCTCCAACTTCTCCAATTAATTGGGTGGCAATGAAGTCTTGATAGATACCAATCATTGCTTGTGAAATCATAATATGATTGTGGATATCACTACCAATGTAATTTGGAGCCTACCGGGTCACACACATAGGATGTGTTGGAATAGGAGTATAATTGTGGATTTGATTGGAATTGCTCCGAATCACATTGATTACTAAAATTTTTATGTAATCCATTAGAATAATATTGGAATGTTTGAGCCAATTAATTGGAGAGACTGGCTCTAAGTGCAAGTGGGAGTCTGTTGGTATATAGGCCCATAGAGCCATCCCACATGATTGCATGGAGTCAGATATTAATTAATCAATTAATATGATTATTTTGTTAATTAATTAATTCTAGAATATTCTAATTAATCTATGAGCACATTAATTAACGTAGTGTTTCTATTTAACGATGGGCTTAGGAAACCCTACTTCCTTTCATCTCCTATTTAAAGGGGCTTGACGACCAATATCAATATAAGATATTGAGAGAGGCTTTTCAGTTTATGCTCATGAACATAAACCCTAGCCGTCACCATCCTCAAGAGAGAAAGGAGAGCATTGCGATGCTAGAATGCAGTCGTACAGATATGACTCCTTTCAGCCGGCTTAGGAAGCGTGACGTGGAGTTCCAGTCCATCCGCATGGATGAAGTAGAGACGCAGACGCGGAGAGCCTATGATCGGAGGACTTCAATGACTATCCATACACGCTACTAGCGGTGTAAATCATCGCACGAAAGGAGTGCTGCCAGATCTTCCTATGACACACTCAACGAATTGGAGAGAAGTTGCATCCATGTAGGCCAGCAACGTTGCACACCATCGTGTAGCGGGACATCACCGAACTTGCTCTGTGATAAGATATACCCCACAAACACTCTTTTCAAAAACACTTTTGTCGACGAGATCCTATTTCAAGTTGTGTGGAATTGCTTTTGATGCTTCCGCCATACATGTTTTCTCCATAAAACCCAACAATGACTTCATGGGCTTGTAGATTTCCAATGAGCTCTTCAATGGGGATATAATTAAGAGACCTGACTTCTTCAATGGAAGTCGTCACCTTGGGTTCCCATATCTTGGGGAGAGTTCTAAGGATCTTTGATTTGATCTCTCCTCTACTCATTGGATGTCCTAGAATAGAAAGACCATTCACAATGGTGTTTAGCCTTGAGTACATGTTGGCTATCTTCCCCTCCTTTCCCATCTTGAAGTTCTCAAGCATCCCATTGAGCATGTAAACTTTGCTTTCCTTCACTTGTTGAATCCCCTCATAAGTGATGCATAGATTTCTCCATACCTTATAAGCTGTCTCACAATACAAAATCCATTTGAACTCGGTGGAGATCATGGTGGCATAGAGGATGTTGATTTCTCTTGCATTTAATGTGGCTTTCTTTATGGTAGCTTTATCCCATTCATCTATCTTATTCACCAGTAGCTTGTATGGATGGTTCACCATTTGCCATAGCTCAAGACTTGATCCTTGAATGTCGAATTGTAGCCTTCTTTTCAACAGAGGAACTTACTCCCATCAAAGATTGGAAGGTTGATTAAGTATCTCACACCTTGGTAGTCACCCATCTTCCCCTACTTGTTGAAGTATGCGTGGAGAAACCCGCTCTAATATCAATTTTTGGATCCTAGATGGGTGATTGGATGCTCTAGAGGGGGTGAATAGAGTTGAATGCACTTAAACAAAATCCGTTAAACCTTCAAGATATATCACAAGATAAGGTTGCTAAATTGGAAATTTGAGTGCAACTAAAACATACATAGTAAGGGAGAGAGAGATTAAACATACACCAAGTGACAAGCTATGTAGAGTGGTTCCACACTCCAAACTAGGAGTATGTCATTCCACTACCTAGAGAGGTCAACCTCTAGGATTTCATAACCATTGCTCTCTTATATTCATTCATAAGACTTACAATACATGACCAACCAAAGGACTTACCTATCCAATACAAAGAGTCTTCAACCTTACTAAGCACTTACCCACTTTGCAAAGAGTCTTCCACCTTCTTCCAAGGACTTACCCACTCTTGCACAAGTCTTCAGCCTTCTAGGAATTACCCACTCCTCTTGGATATTCATCCTTTGACTTCATCTTCACTCGGAGAAGCTTCCACCAAGGACTTACCCACTAGAGCAAAGAGTCTTCAGCCTTCACCAAGGTCTTACCCACTCTTACTCCAAGTCTTTAGCCTTGATATTCACCAAGGGAATCCTTGCATTGTTCTTCTTCACCTCTCTTAGTCAAGATAGAGAACCTCTACCTTCATTGTTGAAATGAGAGATAGGGAGGTGGTGGAAGTGAGAGCCTCACAAGATATACATGTAGGACTAGCTCTCTTACAGATTTCCTACTCACTCTAACAAATGTAGAAAGTGATTAAGCTTAGAGAGACAAAGGAGGTTGTAGGATACACTCAACTATATAATAGGAACCTCAAATAAAGTTTTACATTGAATGCTCAACCTTGGAATGAAGCCCAAGGGGTCCTATTTATAGCTGGGGTTGCCTCTTATCCTTTGGGAACACTTAAGAATGAAAACTAGCTATATTATGGCTTGCAATGGATATATTTTTGATTGTTGCAACTCCACAATGTCTAGAAACACTTTTCTACACTTTTCTATACAGTGTAATCGGTCAAGTTTCTATAAAGATAACTTGACCAATCCCACTAAGAGACAAGGCCAATTTAGGACATCGGTCAAGTTTGTTCGGGGGTAACTCGACCGATTCACTTAAGTCAGTTTTGTTCTGCAAATGGATCGTTCGAGTTTTGTGAAATGTAAAATTGTCCAATCAAAAGTCAATTTCATCCAATCAAGATCGGTCAAATTTGCAACTCGACCGATGAACAGTCTAATGTGAATTTTGGAAAATGGCTTTTGAGTGCTTAAACATTCGATCTAAGTGCTCTTGATTTTTTCTAAGCTTAATTACAAGTCATACAATCATTACAAGTGATTTACAACATGATTCTAATGGATTTACATCATATTCCAAAAATGTGCACTTGTATTGACTTTGACTTCTCTTTTCTCCAAGTTGAGATGCACACGTTAGGACATTTGGAGTGTGTCCATACATAATCTAAAATCACTCAAGTTGAAGCATTAGACATAAATAAGTGGAATGGTTTAGTCATCATCAAATCAAGGGTTTTGTCAATTTAGACCTTGAGACAACATTCTCCCCCTTTTTGAAGATGAAAAACCATTCCATAAACGTATTGAAAGAATTTAAGTAAAGTCATACCTTTGGAGAAACCTAGGGGTTTCAATAGAATTGTGTTCATATGCTCCCCCTCAATTGATGTTAGGGGAGTTCTCATACTCCCCATCAATTGATGTTTTTTTCTTCTACATGGTTAGCTTTCATAACATTTATAGAATACTATGTCTTCTACTCATATATGTTTTACACATATATGTATTCTACCATTTACCTTCTCCCCTTTACATGGACATGCTTCTCCTCTTCATGTAATACATGTCTTCTCCCTCTTTTGTGAAAAGAATACATATCTTTCTCCCCCTTTGTCATTTCAAAAAGTGGGGGTATGAAGAAATAAGAAACACCACTTGTTAAGAGAAAGGAGATTAAAAAAGTTATAAAAGGAGAGTATAAGAGCACATCTAGGGTCTTGTCCAAGCATAGAAAGAAAAGCAAGTTAAATCATACACTTAAACAACCCAAAATGCGAGATAAAGTGTTGTTGAAAAATAATAAATCACAATTTTGACCCTCAAGATGACGGAATTTGCCCAAAAAATATCTAGGCTAATGGCAACGCCATGAATCTTGCTCATAAGGTCATTTGTGCATAAAAAACACTAGTCTTGCACCAAAAACTGAAAGTAGAGCAAAATCTTCATGAAATTCAAAGATGCTCCAATTTCTACATATAATTAATCTCTATGTATCCTGCATCACAAATTTATGCAAGCAACTCAAGATGGTATAACTAACTAACAAGTATGCATCATTACCAAAAGATGATCACCACTAAGAACCTTAAGGTTGTATCTAAACAAGTTATATAACTGTATATATGTAGCAAGTTTGAGCATAGCGAAAGCAATTTAAGACACAACCAAGAGATCCAAAGAGATCATCATCAAAACCTGCAAAACAACTCAAAGTGAGTAATTTACAAGATATAGATATACCAATTTAGAAAAATTAGAAATATAAGAGTTGTAAGAAAAATAGGAAATATAGGACATGGCAATATGCATATATAAAGGTACCAAATGAGAGTGCCAAAGAATAAGGCTATTGGTTGAGAAAATCTAGTTGAGAGGAAAATTCTCATTCAATAAGACAAATGTATATTCTGTGCATATTGTTGTTGGTTGAGTTATGTGTGTTGACAACTCGACCGATGACAGTTGTTGGCAACACCCATTGGTGCCAATCAGTCTAGTTTCAAACAGGACAAACTCAACTGACAAAATTGCTGTCAAAATGCACTTATATTTCATACAAACGTATTTAGAGACATTCTAAAGATATAAGCCATATCCAAACATGTGTAAGCATATTAGTAATGCACTATGAAAGAATTAGAAATAGTTTTTGAGCAAGAGTATGAAGAGAATCACAAAATACCACTTTTGACTCAAAAACCACATGCATAGCACACACTAACTTGACAAAAACTAGTTAGGATTGGTTATAAGAAAGAAAACCATTACCTTTGTTCTTACCATTCCTTCTTCCATTTGTTGTCACCCTCTACACATCTCACCTTTCTTCTTTCATGTTGATTGAGAAGTCAATTTGCAATTAAATAGCTCAATTCAACCCATTTACAAGTACCTACAAGAAAACAGATGAAATGGTCCCCAATAATATTTTTGGGTCAGGAGGGGTTAGTTTAGCAACCCAAGTCCTATTGCTCTTGGGTGCTATCCTAAAAGGACAACAAGCTGAATAATGTCCAATATCATTGCAATAGTTGCATGTTCCCATAGTCTTGTAACTAGTGGATTCTCCATAGAATATTGGATGTCCTTTACCTTTGTTGTTCCTTTGACTACTATCATACCCTAAACCATGTATGTTACAACCCATTCCTAGCTTTGCTAATAATCCAAGAGATTTAAGATAATCTTAATGGTTGTCATACTTTTGTTAGTAATATTCTATGTTGCGCTACATGTAACTTTAGTAACCTTAAATACTTGTTTGGGCAAATCATAATCAAGACTTAAGCATACTATAAAGATTCGAGTTGGAGTTAATATAGCATTAACCCATACATGTATGCAAGAAGAGAATTAATGACATTGAAGGAAATAATTAATAAATAATTTTTCATTTGAGAATATTATCAAAATAATATTTTAGATTGTATAGACTTCAATTATGAATCCAACAAGAAAAGAATGAACCAAATCAGAGTTAAAATTAGAGAGTTATTCCCTTTATAGTAAACATGTACAGAGTCATGGGACTGCGATGCTGCGTCATGTGCTCCGTCCACGACTGCAATGCTAGTATTGTGATTGTGACATTGTTTTATGTACCGTGACTGTGAAACTAGTTCCGTGAATGCGATTTTGTATCGCAACTGTGATGCTGTGTCGCGATGGCAATGGATGCCACCCAGGACAGCTAGTCGTAAAACGATCATATCTCGGGCTATACTTATCTATTTTCAACAAAATGAAGTGTGTTAGAACTTTAGTTTTATCATCTATCATCTTAGAGTCTTTTCTCAATGTGAGTGTGTCCTGGAAGGTGATCTCGGGGGTAATTTTCAGGGAAGAATGTGAAGAATGGCGGAAATCCAAAAGGATTGTCATAGATTCGACCTGGTAAGTAGTTTTAACCATTGATTCTTCCTTCTCCTTGTTCCAATTGCTTGGAATTCCAAATCCAACAAATATGAGGTTTGGCTTAACCTCTGATCTTCATCTTCTACCTACAGTAGACCTTCTTTAGTATTGAAAGAAAGAAGAAACCAGTGATTTGCTGGGATTTTGATATGGATTCGAGATTTTTATAGATGGGTTGTGGTTTTAAGGTGTTTTCACACCTTACGGTGAGTGGGTACTTCCTATAAATAGTAGATTGCATGAAAATGAGTTAAATCATCAATAATCTTCAATTGGTTAGTATGCAAGAACAAACCCTAAGTTTCCAGTTTGATCTAGCTTTTGCAAGATGATATGAAATCTCTGTTGTGATGAATTTTAGATGATGAAATCACATTAGAAATGGTTATAATCCATCTAAATGAGAATTCTTAAAGTAATCATAGAGGTTACATGAATATACTAAAATTCAAGGTTTTCAGGCTATGACATAATTTGTTATATAATTAGATAGAGAAATTTATCTATCTGAATCTTATTGATTATGAATGATCGTTTATCTGAATGCATAAAACATATATGTCAGATACTATCTTGGATTTCATGTGATGTAAATAGTGTTTGCTTGATATCTCATTAAAGTGGGTGAAACCCTATATGAGTGGAAAGTTGGAAGTTTGTGAATAGATATCGTGAAATGCATTTGAAGTGCTTTTCTTGACATCATAGACTTTATTTATTCAATGTTAATCTTGATTCATGATATCTCAATGTATGGCATGGAAACCCTAATTTAGCTCAATTCCAAGATTTCATACATATGTTGATTGTATATCACTTGTTGAGAGCAATCTTTATTTAGTGAATGCTTATGACACATTAAATACTTATGTGAGTCATGGATAAGTGAATGAGGTAAATGAAACCCTAAGGATAGGGTGTTCAATCAATCTATTGTGATATCAATGTTTTGCAGTATGAGATGTGGTTATGATTAACAATTTAGTTGTGGTAAATGTCATCAGATGGTTTATGAAATGAATATGTTACAAACCTGAACTAAGATATGTTGATGTGATGATTGAATTGTGAATTTGAAGAGTGAATTAGATATTTAGATGCCCTGAACACTGTACAATCCTCATAGGATGAGGCCTGCACTGTGAGGAGGAAATGACTTCATGACTAGAGGTAGTCCAGATTGAGGTAAGCCGGAGAGCACCAGTAGGGTGTGGGGGTCTTGACCAGTAGGGCAGACTCCTTACATTTGTGTGGTACCCGACACCAACTGGGGATGCCGGTGGAACTTGTGTTACATGTTGAGTGATCAGTGGTCAGTAGGTCTACTGATGCACAATAAGCATGAGGGCTTTGACTCACCTCCTGAGTACCTAGGTTGAGAGATGGAGTTTGAGATATCTGGCCGCTCCCATTAGCCTCTGAGAGGCTGACATGTCGAGGCCCACTACAGATGGGGTCTTACTCAAAAGATAGGCTTAGGAACCTGGGCATGCTTCTAAGCCTTATACAGTGAGATCGTAGCTTGCGGTGATTCTTTCACATGTTGTGGTACACCTCATGTGGGTTCAGGGCATAATAAGATGAATGAGAGGTTAAACAAGTGTACGCAGTTATTCAATTATTCTTGTATGTTTCTGGATTACTAGTTCTCTTTATGATCAATCCAGCATGTTCATATATTGATTCACTCTTCTAGATATCTAGAGTATCCTGCCATATTTATGATTTTTGAATGATTAGACTCTTTAAAGCTTACTTCTATTATAATTGATATCAATTGCTAATTAGTATATCTATAATTATTTAAGTGCTTTAAATTGTTTCTATGAAGTACTCATTCACTGAGCGAGTAGGATCACCCCTCTACTCACAATTTTTAGGGAAACCACGTGGAGTGAAGATGTCATTGCATTATTGTAGATCTACCACAGGAGTTAAGTATGAGATTAGTTTATTTCAGTTGGTCCCTATCACTCTAGGTCCTTGTATAAATGTGAGAGGGCTGTAAATGACATTTGTATCCTTGTTTCCTTAATAAGAGAGAACATACCTGATTATCATATCGTATGTACATGGAAGTGTGAGAAATAGAATGAATGTATGGATGTGTATCATTAAAGTTGAGATCATAATAGAGTAATTAATGTTTAATTCTCTTGTAAAGTTTGTTTATGTGATTGAATGTGAGAAAACAAAGAGTTTGAAATAAAGGATAAATAAATTGGGATTGAGCTTTGTATTAAGTATAATCTTCAAACTTATGCCCTAATCTCATGATTAGTGGTAATCGTGGGATGTGGGTGTAACATCTTGGTATCAGAGCTTAGTCTTAGTTGCCAGGGGCCATTAGGATTGAAAGTCAGAGTTATTAGTATGGCAGTTAGGAGGTGATGTGTCTATAGCTCTGGGAAATCTGGGTATTTGGATACCCTGGCCTGGTATCTAGATAGCTAGGATGACCAGTATCAAGCTACTCTATATATTCTTTTTTGAATGCCCTGGCCAGGCATGCAATGGGAGGATCGACTAGAGAGAAACCCTAGAAATATTAGGGTTAGAATACTAGAAAGAAATGAATGAATTGAGCATAAGAATAGAATGTGATGTAACTCTTGTTTTATATTGTTACTTTGATTGGATATCAATGGAAATTCTCATATATATTTGAATTCAAATATTCAGTTCTTAGAAATATATGTGGTCCTTTAAGATTCTTGTACACTATGAAGTTAATTCAGTTATTGTTTACATTCTTTGTATCAACTAGACCAAAGTTATCTTTAAATCGGTTTACCCTAAGTGGATATTCTTTCTATATGTTTGAGATATATAGAAGTCGGTTAATCCTGAGTTGCTCTTGGCTTCAAGACTACAGGTTCATCCTGGTCCGGCTGGCAGGATGCTTTACTAGGATCTAATGACTCCTATTGAAAATATAATAAGAGTAAACTTTGGATAAATTATATCCACATCATAGTGAGAATGTACATACACTAAGATGTTGAAATATAAGGGAAAGATTATAATAGCTAATAATCAATTGGAACTAATATCTGAGATCCAATTTTGGGGCCTTAGATAAGAAACCCTAAATTGGGAATGAGGGAAGAGGTTAATAGATACAAGACATACATTAGTATGTAACATACAAAATGAAGAAGAAAGGATGGATAAAGAGAACTGAACTATATATCTAATTGTGCACTTTATCCAATTTGAAACCAAGGAAAGATAAGAGAAAACTACAGGGAAAGCCAAGATAGAAAGAATCAATTAGAATGAATGGATCATATAATTGGGTAAAATGTACTTATTTACTCTACAACAAAAAGAAAACATGAGAAAAGAGTTAAGTATGTAGTAAGTACATAGAATTCGCAAGCCTTACGAGTCTCATGGGTTACCAAAAAGTACATAGAAATGAAGTTATGAAGAATGAAAGTGAAGAGAACTAGATAAACATGTAGATCATAAGATTAGGACAAGAAACTTAGATGAAACAAAGAGAAATGTTGGAAACGATGAGCTTGATTAGGGAATGAGGGTTACATGATATAATTGAGTGCATGGAATGTATACATTTATTATGAAATGGAACTAGTTCTTAAAAGAAGAACAAGGGTGTGGATAAATAAATGAACAACTCATATAAAGGTAAATTGTATTTAGAATATAAAGACTTGATTGAAAATGAAACTATGGTTAACCCCTTCATGAGCCATTTGATTTGAAATAAAACACACTTAATGTTTTATGCATTAGATGAAGCTAGTAAGGAAAATATTGACTTAGAATTTCAACTAGATAAAAGTAAATGGATGATCAGAAAGTTTATATGGCATGGAATATGTATCATACATAAGAGTGAGAAACATGATCATAAGAGATAAGTAAAAGTCAATAATGACATAGGGAAGAGTAGCAAATAGGTAGCCGATGATAGAAAATAAAGAAGGGGCTAAAACATGAGGGTATTATATACATGATAAAAGAGAGAGATTATGAGATGTGAGGAAATGTGAAATAGTCTAGTCTACTTGATGATGACTAATATGAGAATTGTGTTAAGTGAATTCTTGAAGATTATAATTCTATGTCTCAAAATCAGCTTCTCTTTTGTATCCTCCTTAGTGGGTGTAACATGGGATGAAGGGATAAGAAAATAAATCATAAATGATACACAACAGTCATGAGAGACACATCTATGGAATATACTAATGGCACACAATATGATGATGAAACCCTAGTAGGGTAAATTGAGAATGTAATCTATCTGAATGGCCATGTAAGAGAAAGGAAATTCAATTGATAAGATAAGGAAGACTTTGGTAAACTTGTGAGATCCAAAGTTTAAATTTCAACTTAAGGGAGCAAAGTCACATAAAAATAAAGTCATGCTACTAATAAGGACCAAACCTTAGAATGTTTAGAGTTGTAGTAGTTAAAGGGATGTCACTAGTGATTTGACCTTGAATACTAGCATCTTTATAAAACAAGATCATGAGATTTGCACTATGAGAAGTAAACTAGCATTGATAGTAATCCATGGTTTAAAGTAGTTAATCTGAAAGGTAGATAAACAATATGGAAATGATTCAGAGCAAAGGATAAGAAATATAAGAGGTGTGATTTGAATAAAAGGAGAAGTGCAACATGAGAAAAGTGTAATCTAAAATTAATTCTTACAGAGATAGAAAGAATGATGAATAATCTATTCTTATCTTGAACATTTCAATGTTAGGGATGTTTATTTTGTAAGATCAAAATGAGAAGGATAAGTAACAAGAAGTAAGTAGTAATGAATGAGGAGAGAAATAAGATAAAACAAGGGCTTTCATTAATAGGTGAATTTGTTTTTAGAAGTATAATTTGTTTAAGGTATATTAAGGGATGTAAATTTGTTTTATGTATGATTTTAGTTGTACATGTGCAAGCAATATGTTAATTAAAGGTGTTTGATAGTTGTAGCCATTCATACCAGTAATCCATCTTAGTAATGTACAATTGTGGTTGAATCTAGTCTTCCAACTCATTAGTGCTTTGCTATTTGAGTAGCACAATATTAAAAATCAAAACAACATGGTGAACTCTCTTTTGTGACTCAGAGGTAATACAAAAAATAGTACATATTGATCCGTATGAATTGAGATAGTTGGATCAGAATATCAATGTTGAAGTAACACCACAAGAGTATGAAAATATTGAAAATGGTTGTTTCTCTTTCTCTTTCATATGATTGATTGTGACATAGAAAATTCTTCTGCTATCATTGAGAAGGCTTGCTTAAAATTTGTTGTGATTAGAAGAGGAACAAATGACTCAATGTTGAAAATAAAATTCTAGACCGCAAAATTCGAAAGCTTAAAAAGAGAGAGATACACCTAGTTAAGGTTCTTTGGAGGAATCATGGTGTAGAAGAAGCTACTTTGGAAGTGAAGTCAGAGATGTTTAACAAGTATCCTTTCCTCTTTTAGAAATTTTGAGATGAAATTTTTATTAGAGGGGGAGAATTATTACAGCCCATTCCTAGATTTACTAATAATCCTAGAGATTTAAAATAATCTTAATGCTTGCCATGCTTTTGTTAGTAATATTCTATGTTTTTCTTTACATTAACTTTATTAACCTTAAATACTTGTTTGTGCAACTCATAATCATGACTTAAGCATACTATAAAGATCCGAGTTAGAGTTAATATAGCATTAACTCATATATGTTTACAAGAAGAGAGTTAATGATATTGGAGGAAATAATTAATAAATAATTTTTCATTTGAGAATATTATCAAGATAATATTCGATGATTGTAGAGAATTCAATTATGAATCCAACAAAAAATAATGAACCAAATCGGAGTGAAAATGAGAGAGTTATGACCTTTTTAGTAATCATGTACAGAGTGTCTCAACTGTGATTTTGTGTCATGTGCCGCGACCACGACGCTACGTCATGTACCGCGACCACGACGCTAGTGTCGTGACTGTGATGCTGTGTCACGACCGCGACGGATGCCGACAACCAATCGTAAAATGATCATAACTCTGGCTATACTTATCAATTTTTAATGAAACGAAGTGTTTTAGAACCATAATTCGATCATCTATGATCTCAGAGTCTTTGCTTAATGTGAGGGCGACCTAGAAGGTGATTTTTGAGGTGATTTTTGGGGAAGAATGTGAAGAACAACGGAAATCCAAAAGGGTTGTCATAGATTTGACTTGGTAAGTAGTTTTAATGATTGATTCTACTTTCTCCTTGTTCCTGTTGCTCAAAATTCCTAATCTAATGAATATGGGGTTTGTCTTAACCTCTGATCCTCATCTTCTACCTACATCAGACCTTCTTTAGGGCTGAGAGAAAGAAGAAATTGGTGATTTGTTGGGATTTTGATATGGATTCAAGATTTTCATAGATGGGCTATGTTTTTAAGGTGTTTTCACACCTTAGGGTGAGTGGGTACTTCCTTTAAACATTAGATTGCACGAAAATGAGTTAAATCATGAATAATCTTCAATTGGTTAGTATGTGAGAACAAACCCTAAGTTGCCAGTTTGATCAAGCATTTGGAAGATGGTATGAAATGGATTACTTTCCTATTGTGATGAATTTCAGATGATGAAAACACATTAGAAAAGGTTCCAATCCATCTAAATGAGAATTCTTAAAGTAATCCTAGAGGTTACATGAATATACTGAAATTCAAGGTTTTCGGGCTATGACTGAAATTGTTGTATAATTAGATAGAGAAATTTGTCTATCCGAATCTGATTGATTATGAATGATCATTTATTTGAATGCATAGTAACCATATGTCAGATACTATATTGGATTTCATGTGATGTAAATAGTGTTTGCTTGATATCTCAGTAAAGTGGGTGAAACCCTAGATGAGTGGAAAGTTGGAAGTTTGTGAATAGATATCATGAAATGCATTTGAAGTGCTTTTATTGACATCATAGACTTTATTTATTCAATGTTGTTCTTGATTCATGATATCTCAATGTATGACATGGAAAACCTAATTTAGCTCAATTCTAAGATTTCATACATATGTTGATTGTATATCATTTGTTGAGAGCAATCTTTATTTAGTGAATGCTTATGACACATTAAATCCTTATGTGAGTCATGTGTTAAGTGAATGAGGTAAATGAAACCCTAAGGATAGGGTGTTCAGTGAATCAAGTATTGTGATATCAATGTTTCTTAGTATGAGATGTGGTTATGCTCAACAATTCAGTTATGGTAAATGTTATCAGATGGTTTATGAAATGAATGGGTTACAAAGTTGAACTAAGATATGTTGATGTGATGATTGAATTATGAATTTGAAGAGTGAATTAGACATTTAGATTCCCTAAACACTGTAGAATCCTCATAGGATGAGGCTTGTACTGTGAGGAGGAAATGACTTCCCGACTGGCGGTAGTCCAGATCGAGATATGCTTGAGCACACCAGTAGGGTGTGGGGGTCTTCACTAGTAGGGAAGACTCCTTACAATTGTGAGGTACCTGACACCAATCAGGGATGTCAGTGGTACCTGTGTTATATGTTGAGTGATTAGTGGTCAGTAGGTCAATTGATGCACGATAAGCCTGAGGGCTTTGACTCACCACCTGAGTACCCATGTTGAGAGGTGGAATCTGATATTTCCGACAGATGTGTTGAGGCCCGCTGTAGATGGGGTCTTACTCAAGAGATAGGATTAGCAGCCTGGGCATGCTTCTAAGACTTGTACAGTGAGATCGTAGTTTGTTGTGATTCTTTCACATGTTGTGGTACACCTCATGTGGGTTCAGGGCATAATAAGTTGAATGAGAGGTTAAACAAGTGTGCACAATTATTCAATTATTCTTATATGTTTCTGGATTATTAGTTCTCTTTATGATCAATCAAGCATGTTCATATATTTATTCACTCTTGTAGATATTTAGAGTATCCTGCCATATTTATGATTGTGAATGATTAGACTCTTTAAAGCTTACTGCTGTTATAATTGATATCAGTTGGTAATTAGTATACTTGTAATTATTTAAGTGCTTTAAACTTTTTGAATTAAGTACTCATTCACAGAGCGAGTAGGCTCACCCCTCTACTCATAATTTTTAGGGAAGCCGCATGGACTGAAGATGTCATTACATTAGTGTAGATATGCCACATGAGTTAAGTACAAGATTAGTTTAGTTCAATCGATCCCTGTCACTATAGGTCCTTGTATATATGTGAGAGGGTTGTAAATGATGTTTTGTATCCTTGTTTCCTTAAGAATTGAGAATGTATCTGAGTATCATGTCGTCTGTAAATGGAAGTGTGAGAAACAAAATGAATGTATGGATGTGTATCATTAAAGTTGAGATTATAATAAAGTAATCAATGTTTAATTCTCTTGTAAAGTTTATTTATGTTCTTGAATGTGAGAAAACAAAGAATTTGAAATAAAGGATAAATAAATTGGGAGTGAGCTTTGTATTAAGTATAATCCTCAAACTCATGCCCTAATCTCATGATTAGTGGTAATCGTGGGATGAGGGTGTAACAATGAATACCAATTTGTTTTGTAGTGTGGTATAGAATATCATTAAGATTCTTTTTACCAACTAAGAGTCTTTGCAAAGAAGATGTCAAACTATGAATATCATGCATAAGAGAAGTAATAGTAGAATACAAATGATTGATATTATCTGTAGCATGCAAAAGATCATTTTCTAGGCAAAGAGATTTAGTTAAATAAGAATCTCTATGAATATGAAGAGCAGCAACATTATTCTCTCTACTAGTAGAACTAGAACGAGAATCAAGCACATTGATTTTAGCAAGAAAGGGGGAACTTTCTATTTTAAGCAAAACAAACTCAGAAAGATCAACACCATTTTCAGATTTTAATCCTTGCAAAACAAAATCTTTGTTCATGTTTTCAGATTTAAGAGCATCAATGTCATGTATGTGAGAATCAACACTCATTAGAACTAGGCATAAGTGGTTGAGCTTCTAGAAATCTAATCGTATAAAGCAAACTAGCATTTTCAAGTTTAAGAGAGTCTGCTTGGCTAAGACAAGAATTTTTGTCATCAAGCAAGCAAGAATTAGCATGTTCAAGATCATCTAATTCTACATTCATATGATCAACAATTCTAGTAAGATTTTTTCTTTTCTTTTTAGAAGAGTTAAGAGAGGAACGGGTAGCATTAATGATAGCAATTAAGGGTTCTTTATCTAAAGAGTTTAGATTTACCTCATTTGAGTCTTTTCTTATAGAAGCCATAAGAGCAAAATGACATTCTCCTTCTTCACTAGAGCTTGAGCTAGATCCTCCACTTGAATCTTCACTTGAACTTGAGTAGGAGGAGTCACTTGACCTTGAGCACCAATTATCCTTCATCTTGTACTTCTCTTCTCTTTCCTTGTGATGATGGGTCTTCTTGCCTTGTAGACAATCTTTCTTGAAGTGACCCTTCTTTCCACACTTGAGGCACCAGATGGAGGAGGAATTCTTTCCTTTGTAGAATCTACCCTTAGATTACATGGCTTCTTCTTCAACATTAGAGGATGGAGAGGATTGTTCCATAATAGCTTCAATTTGAGCATTGATTTCAGCCTTCTTCATTCTCTTTAGCTCTTTCTCCTCTTGTCTTGCAATTTCTTCTCTCTTGTCAAGTGTGACTTCATCAACTTGTAGATTTCCAATGAGCTCTTCAATAGTAATATCATCAAGACACTTTGCTTCTTCAATAGAAGTCACCTTGGGTTCCCATCTCTTGGGGAGAGTTATAAGGATCTTTGAGTTGATCTCTCCTCTACTCATAGGATGTCCTAGAACAGCAAGACCATTCACAATGGTGTTTAGCCTTCAGTACATGTTGGCTATCTTCTACACCTTTCCCATCTTGAAGTTCTCAAGCAGCCCATTGCACATTTAACTTTGCTTTCCTTTACTTGTTGAGACCCCTCATAAGTGATGCATAGATTTCTCCATACCTCATAGGCCGTCTCACAATAAGAAATCTGGTAGAACTCGGTGGAGGTCATGGTGGCATAGAGGATGTTTATTTCTCTTGCATTCAAGGTGGATTTCTTGAAGGTAGCTTCATCCCATTCTTCTATCTTTGTCACCGGTAGCTTGTATGAATAGTCAACCATTTCCCATAGCTCAAGACTTGATCCTTGGATGTAGAATTGTAGCCATATTTTTCAATAGAGGAAGTTACTCCCATCAAAGATTGGAAGGTTGATGAATTATCTCCCACCTTAGTAGTCACCCATCTTCCCCTACTTGTCGAAGTATGCTTGAAGAAACCTACTCTCATACCAATTGTTGGATCCTAAATTGGTGATTGGATGCTCTAGAGGGGGGGTGAACAAGGTTGAATGCACTTAAACAAAATCTGTTAGATCTTAAAGATATATTACAAGATAAGTTTGCTAAATAGGAAATTTGAGTGCAACTAAAACATACATAGAAAGGGAGAGAGAGATTTAACATACACCTAGTGACAAGCTATGTAGAGTGGTTCCACACTCCAAACTAAGAGTATGTCAATCCACTACCTAGAGAGGTCAACCTCCAGGATTTCTTAACCACTGCACTCTTATATTCATTCATAAGACTTACAATACATGACCAACCAAAGGACTTACGTATCCAATACAAAGAGTCTTCAACCTTACCAAGGACTTACCCACTTTGCAAAGAGTCTTCCTCCTTCTTACAAGGACTTAAACCCTCTTGCACAACTCTTCAGCCTTCTAGGAATTACCCACTCTTCTTGGATCTTCAAACATTGACTTCACCTTCACTTGGAGAAGCTTCCACCAAGGACTTGTCCACTTGAGCAAGGAGTCTTCGGCCTTCACCAAGGTCTTACCCACTCTTGCTCCAAGTCTTCAACCTTGATCTTCACCAAGGGACTCCTTCCCTTGTTCTTTTTCACCCCTCTTAGCCAAGAGAGAGAACCTTCGTCTTCATGGTTGAAATGAGAGATAGGGAGGTGGTGGAAGTGAGAGCCTCATAAGATATACATGTAGGACTAGCTATCTTACAAATTTCCTACTCACTCTAACAATTGTAGCAAGTGATTAAGCCTAGAGAGAGAGAGAAGGCTCTGGAATACACTCAACTATAGAATAGGAACCTCACATAGAGTTTTTCATCGAATGCTCAACCTTGTAATGAAGCCCAAGGGGTCCTATTTATATATAGGGATGCCTCTTAGCCTTTGGGAACACTTAAGAAGGAAAACTATCCATTTTTTGGCTTGCAACAAATATATTTTCGATTGTTGAAACTCCACAATGGCTAGAAACACTTTTCTACACTATTTTATACAATGTAATCAGTCGAATTTCTATAAAGGTAACTCGACCAATCCCACTAAGAGACAAGACCAATTTAGGCCATCCGTCAAGTTTGTTCTGGGGTAACTTGACCAATTCACTTAAATCAGTTTTGGTCTACAGATGGATCGGTCGAGTTCTGTGAAATGTAAACGTGACCGATCAAAAGTAATTTTCAAGATCCAATTAGGATCGGTCGAGTTTGCAAGTCGACCAATGAACAACCCGATGTGAATTTTGGAAAATGGATTTTGAGTGCTTAAACAGTCGATCTAAGTGCTCATGATTTTTTGTAAGCTTAATTACAAGTCATACAATCATTACAAGTGATCTACAACATGATTCTAATGGATTTACATCATATTCCTAAAATATGCACTTGTATTGACTTTGACTTGTTATTTCCCTAAGTTAAGATGCGCAAGTTAGGCCATTTGGAGTGTGACCATACATAATCTAAAATCACTGAAATAGAAGCATTAGCAAAAATAAGTGGAATGGTTTAGTCATCATCAAAACAGGGGTTTAGTCAATTTTGACCTTAAGTCAACATTCTCCCCTTTTTTTAAGATAACAAACCATTCCATAAATGTATTGAAAGCATTTAAGTAAAGTCATATCTTTGCATAAACCGAGGGGTTTCATAGAATTGAGTTCATATGATCCCCCTCAATTGATTCTAGTGGAGTTCTCATACTCCCCCTCAATTGATGCTATTTCTCCTACATGGTTAGCTTTCATAACATTTATAGAATATTGTGTCTTCTACTCATATATGTTTTACACATATATGTATTCGCCCATTTACCTTATCCCCTTTACATTGACATGCTTCGCCTCTTCATGTAAGACATTCCTTTTCCCACTTTTGTGAAAACAAGACATACCTTTCTACCCCTTTTTCATTTCAAAAAATGGGGGTATAAAGAAATAAGAAACACCACTTGTTAAGAGAAAGGAGATAAAAAAAGTTATAAAAGGAGAGTAGAACAGAACAACTAGGGGCTTGTCCAAGAATAAAAATAAAAGCAAGTTAAAGCATGCACTTGAACAACCCAAAATGCATGATAAAGTGTTGTAGAAAAATAATAAATCGCAATTTTGAACCTCAAGATGACATAATTCACTAAAAACGTGTTTGGGCTCATGGCAATGCAATGACTCTTGCTCAGAAGGTCTTTTCTACATAAAAACACTAGTCTTGCACAAAAAATTCAAATTGGAGAAAAAACTGCATGAAATTCAAAGATGCTCCAATTTCTATGTACAATGTAGCTCTTTGTATCCTACATCACAAATTTGTGCCAGAAACTCAAGATGGTATAACTCACTAACAAGTATGCATCACTACCAAAAGATTATCACCACGAAGAAACTCTAGGTTGTATCCAAACAAGATAATCAACTGTATATATGTATCAAGAATGAGCATAGCGGAAGCAATTTAAGACACAACCAAGAGATCCAAAGAGATCATCATCAAAACCTACAAAACAACTCAAAGCGAGTAATTTATAAGATATAGATATACCAATTTAGAGTAATTAGAAAGATAGTGTTGTAAGCAAGATATGCAATATAGGACATGGCAATATGCATATATAAAGGTACCAAATGAGAGTGCCGAAGAATAAGGCTATTGGTTGAGAAAATCTAGTTGAGAGGAAAATTCTCATTCAATAAGACAAATGTATATTTTGTGCACAGTGTTATTAGTCGAGTTCTATGTGTTGACAACTCGACCGATGACAGCCGTTGGCAACACCCATTGGTGCCTATCGCTCGAGTTCAAACAGGATAAACTCGATCGACAAAGCTGTTATCAATAAGCACATATATTTCATAAAAAACATATATAAAGACATTCTAAAGATATAAGCCATATCCAAACATGTGTAAGCAACTTAGTAATGCACTATGAAAGCATTAGAAATATTTTTTGAGAAAGAGTGTGCAGAGAATCACAAAATACCACTTTTGACTCAAAAACCACATGCATAGCGCACACTTACTTGAATAAAACAAGTCAGGATTGGTTATAAACAAGAAAACTTTTTGTTCTTACCATTCCTTCTTCCACTTGTTATCACCCTCTACACATCTCACCTTTCTTCTTCCATGTGGATTGAGAAGTCAATTTGTAATTTGATATCTCAAGTCAACCCATTTGCAAGTACATACAAGAATAAAGATGAAATGGTCCCCAATCATATTTTTGGGTCGGGAGGGGGTTAGTTTAGCAGCCCAAGTCCTATTTCTCTTGGGTGGTTTCCTAAGAGGAAAACAAGTAGAATAATGTCCAATATCATTGCAATAGTAGCATGTTCCCATAGTCTTGGAAATAGTGGATTCTCCATGGAATATTGGAGGTCCTTTACCTTTGTTGTTCTTTTGAATATAGTCATACCCTAAACCATGTCTACCAATTTGTTTAGTAGTATGGTATAGGATATCATTAAGATTTTTTTACCAACTAAGAATCTTTGCAAAGAAGACCTCAAACTATGATTATCGTGCATAAGAGAAGTAATAGTAGAAGACAAATGATTGATATTATCTCTAGCATGCAAAAGATCATTTTCTAGGAAAAGATCTTTAGTTAAATAAGAATCTCTATGAATATGAAGAGAATCAACATTATTCTCTCTACTAGTAGAACTAGAATGAGATTCAAGCACATTGATTTTAGCAAGCAAGGAGGCACTTTTTATTTAAAAAAAAGCAATCTTAGAAAGATAAACACCATTTTCAAATTCCAATCCTTGCAAAAGAAAATCTTTTCCCTTGTTATAAGATATGAAGAACATCAATATCATGCATGAGAGAATCAACAATTAAAGTATGCTCTTCATAAAAACTATGCATAAGAGGTTGAGCTTCTAGAAATTTAATCTTATCAAGCAAACTAGCATTTTCAAGTTTTAGAGAGTCTACTTGGCTAAGACAAGCATTTTTTTCATCAAGCAAGCAAGAATTAGCATGTTCAAGACCATCTAATTCTACATGCATATTATCAATAATTCTAACAAGCTTTTTTCTTTTCTTTTTAGAAGACTTAAGAGAGGCATGGGTACCATTAATGATAGCAATTAATGGTTCTTAATCTAAAGAGCTTAGATTTACCTCATTTGAGTCTTTTCTTGTAGAAGCCATAAGAGCAAAATGACATTCTCCTTCTTCACTAGAGCTCGAGCTAGATCCTCCACTTGAATCTTCACTTGAGCTTGAGTTGGAGGAGTCACTTAACCTTGAGCATCAATTCTCCTTCATCTTGTACTTCTCTTCTCTTTCCTTGTGATGATGGGTCTTCTTGGCTTGTAGACAATCTATCTTGAAGTGACCCTTCTTTCCACACTTGAGGCACCAGATGGAGGAGGAATTCTTGCCTTTGTAGAATCTACCCATGGAGTACATGGCATCTTATTCAACATGAGAGAATGGAGAGGCTTGTCCCATAATAGCTTCAATTTGATTCTTGATTTCAGCCTTCTTCATTCTCTTTAGCTCTTTCTCATCTTGTCTTTCAATTTCTTCTCTCTTGTCAAGTGTTACTTCATAGGCTTGTAGATTTTCAATGAGCTCTTCAATGGGGATATCATCAAGAGACCTTACTTCTTCAATGGAGGTCACCTTGGGTTCCCATCTCTTAGGGAGAGTTCTGAGGATCTTTGACTTGATCTCTCCTCTACTCATAGGATGTCCTAGAATAGCAAGACCATTCACAATGGTGTTTATCCTTGAGTACATGTTGGTTATATTCTCCTCCTTTCCCATCTTGAAGTTCTCAAGCAGCCCATTGAGCATGTAGACTTTGCTTTCCTTCACTTGTTGAATCCCCTCATAAGTGATGCATAGCTTTCTCCATACCTCATAGGTCGTCTCACAAGAAGAAATCCAGTTGAACTCGGTGGATGTCATGGTGGCATAGAGGATGTTGATTGCTCTTGCATTCAAGTTAGCTTTCTTTATGGTAGCTTCATCCCATTTTTCTATCTTTGTCACTGATAGCTTGTATGGATGGTCCACCATTTGCTATAGCTCAAGACTTGATCCTTGGATGTAGAATTGTAGCCTTCTTTTCTAATAGAGGAAGTTACTCCCATGAAAGATTGGAAGGTTGAGGAAGTATGTTCCACGTTGGTAGTTAGCCATATTCTCCTACTTGTTGAAGTATGCTTGGAGAAACCCGCTCTAATACCAATTGTTGGATCCTAGATGGGTGATTGGATTCTCTAGAGGGGGGTGAATAGAGATGAATGCACTTAAACAAAATCCATTTGAACTTCAAGATATATCACAAGATAAGGTTGCTAAATAAGAAATTTGAGTGCAACTAAAACATACATAGCAAGGGGGAGTGAGATTGAACATACACCAAGTGACAAGCTATGTAGAGTGGTTCCACACTCCAAACTAGGAGTATGTAAGTCCACTACCTAGAGAGGTCAACCTCTAGGATTGCTTAACCATTACACTCTTATATTCATTCATAAGACTTACAATGAATGACCAACTAAAGGACTTACCTATCCAATACAAATAGTCTTCAACCTTACCAAGGACTTACTCACTTTGCAAAGAGTCTTTTGCCTTCTTCCAAGGACTTACCAACTCTTGCAAAAGTCTTTAGCCTTCTAGGAATTACCCACTCTTCTTGGATCTTCAGACTTTGACTTCACCTTCACTAGGAGAAGCTTCCACCAAGGACTTACCCACTTGAGCAAGTGATGCGTGCTATTTCAGCGTATCTTTTCTATGAATTATTAAGTTTGTCACACAGAAATGCTCCATTCATCTCTTAAAAATTGCACAAATTGATATTTTCTCATTTTATCACAAATTTGACAATCATGTGCATTTTAATATAGTTTCAGGTGCTGAGCCGATCGACTGGTATCTTCAACCAATCATCTCACTGCATCAAACCGATCGTCTGACTATCTAAAACGCTCGGTTCGCCTTCAACCGTCGATCATTCATCTTATCAGACGACGGCTGAGATCGCCCGATTCCAGCTACCAGACGCCCGGCTGATGCCCATTGCTGAGCAACACCGAGCGGTTTCAACTGTGCCGCCACCCTAATTAGGGTTGGGAACCGATCGATGGGTTGCGCGTTCCAGAACCATCCAACCGATCGGTTGGTTCCTGAACCGGTTGGTTGGCGGCGTGCAGACAGCAAAAGTCCCAGCCGCCAACCTCAAAATAACCCTAAACCTAAATGTATAGCCCCCCCTCCTTCTCCTATAAAAGGAGGGGCACTTCCTCCTCTTTGGGGCATCTTGGATTTCTTGTATTTTGGAATTATGAAGCAATTAGTCTTGTAATCATTTTCATATTATGCAATAAAGTAGATCTTAGTTCAAGCATAGCTCTTTCATTTTTGTTCTTTTCTTTTCTCTCCACCTTAGTTTTAATTTTCTTTTCTCCGTTCTTTGATTCTGGAGCAAGGAACAAAGAACTAAGCAATTTCATTGTCTATAGCATAAGGATTAATCTCCTGATTATTGGGCTAGACTATGGCTTCATTTCTTTCTTCCTCCTTCTCCCCTCTCTCTATGTGTGAGTAGACTTTTATCGGGGCAAGGGAAATAACCCCTTAGCCATGGTTTTAATGATTTATTCTTAAATGACTAGATGGTAATCAATTTGAATTGAATGGGTGATCTTCGAATCACATGTTAATCTGGATGGATATGACCATGGAAATCCGGATTTAGAACAATAAAATCGATTACATAGACGTTTTGATACGACCGTGGATTTTCATCTTTTAGGATGATAAACTAGGAAGCATGAGCACCAAGACCAATGGGCTCATGTGGAGTTTATCTCTTGTGGGTTTTTTAAAATTTGCAAACCTTCATCAAATCATCGTTTAAGATTTAGTTGTTATCACCTAGGCTAAGGTGGTGAAAACCCCTACGAGCCTCAATTTCCATCTCTTGATTTAATCATCGCATCCTTTGTTTTCTCTAATTCTTAGTCTTTCATTCACATAATTTTGCTTGTGTTAATAATCATCTTATTTTCCTTGTGCATGTTATTCATTGTTAAGTGCATTTCTTGTTGCATTAGTGTAATCAACCAAACCCCCAACTGGACTTTACTTTTTGCTTTAATCAAAAGAAAAATACCAAAAACAAATAATAAAGTTCTTCAAACTTTGGGTTCTAAAAAAAATTATCTCTTAAAAGTTGTCCTGTGGGATCGATCCTTCTATACTACCCTTAAAACCGGAAGTAAAAAAGGTTTAAACTCTAGGATTAACCATCTTAGTGATTGATATTGCAAAACGACAATTATCAATTTGGCGCCATTGCCGGGGACAACAGATTGTTTTCTCGAACCCCAAAACAATTTTGAAAAACTTTTTTTTTTCTTTTTTTTATACCTTCCGAGTAACATTCCGGAAGTGTACTCCTCTTTCTGCCGAGTTTCCATTCCGGCAGTACATTTTTTCTGCACATGAATAACTGCTTTAATTGTGCATGTGACGCCCGAACGACGATTTTCAACCATTTTATCCAGAAATAGAAAGAACTTTTCATCATTGAAACCGTCAAATTATAGTTAGAATGAATGAAGACGAGGTCACCCATAGAATTGACCAAGCTCTCACAGCTCAAAGAGAGCTCATCCAAGCCGAACAAGCAGAAAGAGAAGCCTCTTTATGAGCAACCTTTAGGGCCGAGCAAGAAACCATAGAAGCTGATAGGAGGGAAGCCGAAAGGAAAAAACAATTAAAAGTCTTTTTTGTTCCCAAAACGGCCTATGCGCAACATCCGGTTATACCCCCTGATATTATTGCTCCACAATTCGAAATCCAAACACAATGGATCACCATGATGCAAGCCAACCCTTTCTCAGGCAACAATGGGGAAAGTTGCCAAGATCATCTTCAAAGGTTCATTGACCTTTGCTCTTTGAACAAACTCCCGGGTGTCTCTGAAGATGCCATCTGCCTTAGGTTGTTTAAGTATTACCTCTCCGGCCAAGCTAGTAGATGGTACAACACCATAGAGAGTGAAGAACATGTCACAACTTGGGAAGTTCTACAAAGCAAGTTCCTTGAAAAATTCTACCCCCCGTCTCTCACCTATGAACTTAGGGGTCAAATAACTCATTTTTCTATGTCCCCAGGAGAGTCTTTAGGTGAAGCCTGGAAAAGGTTCAAAGATTTACTTAGGAAGTGCCCCCACCATGATATCTCTCAAGCCCAACTCATAGAGATTTTCTATCGTGGTGTTGATGATGATACCAAATTTTTTCTCGATTCCTCATCAGGAGGAAATTTTATGCATCAAAGTTTAACTAGCACATGGGAGGTAGTTAAACGGGGAAGGGATAGAAGAGGGATTGGAGGAATCCTTAAGGTAGCCAAGGCAGAAGTTAATAATGATATCCAAAGCATAGCGGAAAGCCTAAAATTAATTGCCTTAAAACAAGATCGGTTAGAGTCATCCTTGGTCACCCTTAGGGAGTCACCCCAACAACTAAAAGACATGGATTCCCTTTGTGGTATTTGCCAAGGATACGACCATACCACCCTCCACTATCAATACCTCTACAACATGCCCACGCAACCTGAAGTAGGTCAACAACCAGAAGACCTCAATTCGATTCATACAATACCAGGCCAAGGTTACTACAATCCCAACCAACCTAGAAATCACCCTGGTTTTCAGTATGGGAACCCCTCAGGCGCCGAGAACTCTACCCAACTTCAACAAAGGCCTCCCTACCCTCAAAGTAACAATCGACCACCACCTGGATTCCCATACACCAATCAAAGAAATTTTGGAAATCACCAAAATCGACAACACTACCAACAATTCCAAAACCTAAACCTTCCACCCCAAAATCTAAACCAACCTCAACCTCCCCAACCACCTCAAAATGTCATCCCTCCTCCCCCCTAGTCATCCTAGCTTGGAAAGCATAGAACAAACCCTCGTGGCCATTCAAGACCATCAAAAGGCAACTGACGCACAATTAGCCCGTTTGTTTGCCCAACAACAACCTCCTGCTGGGACTTTTGCAGGACAGCCTGAAAACAACCCCAAACATCTTGAACAACTCAAGGTTGTCTCCACTCATTCGGGAAAAGAGCATGGCCCTCCCCCTCTAGAAAAATCTTCAGACCCACCTCTAGAATTTGAGGATGAGGACATGGTAGTTGTCGAACCTGAAGCCACACCCAACCCATCCGTCCCCGAAACCCCTCAAGTAGAAGATGAACAACCAATTTACAAACCTCGACCTCCCTATCAAGCCCACCTCAAACAAACAAGACTTGATTCCCACTTCATGAAATTTAGGGATGCTATGAAAAAAATACATGTCGACATTCCCTTCCTTGATGCTTTGGCAGACATGCCCGCCTAGTCCAAGTACATGAAATCCCTCTTGACTAGGAAGTATGTTACTAAAGAATACGAGACTATTAAACTTGCTAGGACTACCTCTGACATTATCCTAAGTAAGATGCCTAAAAAATAGAAGGATCCAGGTTCTTTTGGATTAGGATGCTACTTAGGTGACAATGCTTGTAGAAAGGGCCTAGTAGATTTAGGAGACAATATATCCATCATGCCATATAGTCTTTGTAAAAGACTAGGATTCAATGACATGTTACCCACAGCCATTACCATCCAACTGACAGACTCATCCACAACTAAACCCATGGGAATCATAGAAGACATTCCGGTGAAAGTTGGAAATGATGCATACGTCACTTGTGATTTTGTGATCATGGATATCAAGGAACATTTATGCTACCCTCTCATTTTCGGACGTCCCTTCTTAGCCACTGCTCGTGCCTTAATTGATGTTGAGGCAGGTACCATCTTGTTAAGACTAGGGAAGCAAACCTTACAGTTTAGGGTGTTTGAAAGCATGAGGGGACCTAGTCTTGAGGAAGAAGTCTATCTCCTTGATTGCATTGATGAATTAACCCAACCAAGGCAAGAATGGGAATTAGTTGATGAACCCCTATGCACTGCTCTCACCATCCCCGCCGAATGTGATTTTGATAATGAACCATCAAATCAACTGAAGATTCATTTGGACAACTTTGAGGAAATCCCATGTGCTGAGATTGAAGACCTAAAAATGATCTCCACCACAGAAGAACAACCTGAACCACTAAAGGCCCCAGAAATGAAGGCTCTCCCCATAGGCCTGAAATACGTCTTTTTGGATGAACAACAATTATGCCCTGTTATTATCAATTCTGACCTTACCATTGAACAGGAAAACATGCTTATGGGAGAACTTTGGAAAAGGAAAACAACTTTAGGATACAAAATGATGAATTTGGTTGGGATAGATCAATCCATTTGCATCCACAAAATCCCAATGATTGAAAATAGTAAACCTTCTCGAGATCCACAAAGGAAACTCAACCCAAACATGAAGGAAGTTGTCCGTCTTGAAGTGATTAAACTTTTGACTGCAGGAATCACCTACCCCATCTCTGACTCTCCTTGGGTCAGCCCTGTCCAGGTCGTCCCCAAAAAGGGTGGGACCACAGTCGTTAGGAATGAGAAGAATGAGCTCATCCCCACCCATACCATCACAGGGTGGAGGATGTGCATTGACTATAGGAAACTCAACAAAGAAACTAGGAAAGACCACTTCCCTCTTCCCTTCCTCGATCAAGTTCTTGAACGTTTAGCTCATCAACAATACTTTTTCTATTTAGATGGCTACTCAGGTTTTTATCAGATTCCCATTCATCCTGAAGACCAAGAGAAGACCACCTTCATATGCCCTTTTGGTACATACGCTTTTAGACGAATGCCCTTTGGCCTGTGCAATGCACCAACCACTTTTCAAAGATGTATGTCTGCCATTTTTTCAGGTTTAACTGAGACTGTCATGGAAGTGTTCATGGACGATTTCTCTGTCTATGGAGATAGTTTCACTTCTTGCCTTGGGAACCTCTCCCTTGTTCTTGATAGATGCATCGAGTCACATTTAGTCCTTAATTGGGAAAAGTATCACTTCATGGTCAAGGAGGGTATTGTTCTAGGCCATAAGGTGAGCAACCAGGGCATTCAAGTTGACCAAGCCAAGATTGAGGTCATCACCAAGCTCCCCCCTCCCACTTCAGTCAAAGACATCCGAGCCTTCTTAGGACATGTCAGTTTCTATCAACGATTCATCCGTGACTTTTCCCAAATCACAAAACCTCTCACCAATCTTCTTCAAAAGGAGGTGCCTTTCCATTTTGATACGGCATGCATGGAGAGATTTCTATGTTTGAAAAAAGGCTCTCACCACCACTCCTATCATCCGTGCTCCTGACTGGGCCTTACCCTTTGAAATCATGTGTGATGCTAGTGATTTTGCTATAGGTGCCATTTTAGGACAAAGGATTGACAAAAAACACCATGTCATTTATTATGCATCACAGACCTTAGATGAAGCTCAGCGAAATTACATAGTCACCGAAAAAGAAATGCTAGCCATTGTTTATGCATTCGATAAATTTCGCTCATATCTTGTTGGTTCAAAGGTAGTTGTTTACACTGATCATGCAGCCATTCGCTACCTCATGACCAAGAAAGATGCTAAGCCTAGACTCATAAGATGGATTTTGTTATTGTAGGAATTTGATCTAGAAATCCTAGACAAAAAGGGGTCTGAAAATGTTGTTGCTGACCACCTCAGTAGACTTAGCTATAACCCCATTGATGAAAATCCAATAAATGAATCTTTACCCGATGACCAATTGCTCAAGGTAGACTCCCAATTTCCTTGGTTTGCTGATTTTGTAAACTATTTAGCTGCAGGTGTATTACACCCCGAGTACATGGGACAATCTAAAGCTATGTTTTTACATGATGTGAAAAATTATTATTGGGATGAACCTTATTTGTTTTGACTTTGCGCCGATGGTTTATATCGTCGTTGTGTATCCCACGAAGAAAGCATCGCCATTTTGGAACAATGTCACTCTGGCCCTTATGGTGGTCAAATGAGTTCCCAAAAAACGGCAAGAAAAGTCCTACAATGCGGATTCTTTTGGCCCACCATCTTTAAAGACTCATATGATTATGTGCTTTCATGTGACCAATGTCAAAGGATGGGTAATATTTCCAAGCGTGACCAAATGCCCCTCATCTCTTGACAGGAATTAGAGATTTTTGATGTTTGGGGAATCGACTATATGGGCCCATTTCCCTCCTCTTATGGGTTTACTTACATTTTAGTCACAGTCGATTACGTGTCAAAGTGGGTTGAAACCATACCTACTAAAACTTGTGACTCTAAACCCGTTAAGAAACTTTTTAAAGATGTCATTTTTCCTAGATTTGGAGTCCCCCGCACTGTCATTTCTGATGGGGGATCACATTTTTTGGAGAAAAGTTTTGAGGCTCTTTTGAAAAAATATGGGGTTTATCACAAAGTCGCCACTCCATACCATCCTCAGACCAGTGGGCAGGTAGAAGTCTCTAACAGACAAATCAAATCCATTTTAGTAAAAAATGTTAGACGAACTAGGAAAGATTGGGCGTTAAAAATCAATGACGCCCTGTGGGCATATCGTACTGCCTACAAAACACCCATTGGCACCACCCCTTTCAGACTGATCTATGGTAAGTCATGTCACTTACCAATCGAAATCGAGCACAAAGCAAGGTGGGCCATCAAAAGTTTGAATTTTTACCTTTCCATACCTGGAGAAAAACGTTTTCTCCAAATGAATGAACTTGATGAACTTAGGATGAGTGCCTATGAAAACGCAAGAATCTACAAGGACCGAACCAAAATGTGGCATGATGGTCACATCAAGCGCAAAGACTTTAGAGAAGGGGATAAAGTTTTAGTTTTTAATACAAGATTACGACTTTTCCCTAGAAAACTTAAGTCGAGATGGTATGGCCCCTACATTGTCAAGTGTGCTTATCCACATGGCGCTTTTCTTCTCTGGGATAAAGTTCTGGGCGAGTTTAAGGTCAATGGGTACCGTCTTAAAAGATATATCACCACTGAAGATGTTGTCGCTTCAGACTCAACCAAATTTCCACCCTTGCAGGATCTAAACCTCACTGACCCTTCACCTTCCCCGGATTCCAATTAATCTGCACTTGGTCGAGCCATGACGTAAAATAAGGCGCTAGTTTGGAGGAAACCAAACATTATCTTCCCTTCTTGTTTGTTTTCTTTTTTTTTGTTTTTTTGTTCTGTTTTTCCCTATTTCTTCTGTCGAGCCGATCGGTTAGCACTTCCAGATGCTCATTTCGCATTTCCAGCCAATCAGTTCATAATTCCAGACGCTCGACTCGACCGCCGACAGTTCCCCAAACTTTAAATGCGACCTCTGTCCCTTCAGTTTTGTGTTGACGCCGAGGCAGACCGGCCGATCATTTGGCTATCCAACTGATTGGCTCGTGGATCCATTGCTCTATATAACACTTCAGACGCGAGGTTTTTTCTTCCATCTCTTCGCAAACCCTAGATGCCCCCCCTGTGTAGCTCTACGTGTTCTTCAGCCGCCCGCTTTGCTCCTCACCCGGACGACCAAGGTTCGCTCTTCGACCGGCCGCCTGACGAGCATGCCGCCCTCTTGACGAGCACGCTGCCCGTCTCGATCGGGGCCCCCACAGCCGCTGCTTCCCCAATTCAGCCACCTTCCTGGCTCGACCGCCGCCCACCCGAATCTACTGCCTCCCATCTCGCTCTCCAGACGACCGACGTAAGCCTGCATCGCCACCATTCTAGCTCAACGTCAGCCAGATCGGCTGAGTGCTCAGATCAAGCCTCCAGCCGCCCGTCTTAGGGGCCGAAACGCCCATTTCCGCCTCCCGACGATCGATTGGTTTCTCCAGACGATCGATGTCGTCCCCGTCGCCACCACTCCTATTCCTCAACAAGACAGCCGTCCTGAGTACTCAAACAGTCAACCGTTGGTCCTCCAGCCGCCTGTTTCAACAACCTCAAACACCCGTTTCAGACACCAGTCGATCTGTTGGAATCCGCAAACGATCACTTGGCATCTACAGACAATCAGTTGGCTTCCCCAGACAATCGTTTTGTCTCTGCAGTAGTGATGTTCATCCGCTTCTGCAAGGGCAAGCGCAAGGCCCCTGCATCCTCTTCCATTGATACTCCTCGCCGTTCCAGTTCGCATCCCGGAATCCATTTCCGCACACCCTCCCCTACGGGTGAGTCATCTCCCGAGCCAGTCGAGGAGATGCTTCGGGACATCCACGAGGCGGATGAGCTTCTCTACGAGATGGATGGAACTCAGAAGGCGGTCAATGATCCAGATTCGACCACCCCACGTTCACCCCGTATAGCACCTATTCCGGGTAGCTATGACCAGTACACCAGTGTTGACCACCACCAGCGTTATGAGGATATGTTCGCAATTGGTGTTTCTTTGCCTCGTTGGGCGTGCGACACAAACCTTGATGCTTTGGGCATCCACAACACCGTCGATGATATCCTCCACAGAAACCACATGCTTCTCTTCCTCTACCGTGTCACATCCATCTACTGTGATCTTACCCTCGAGTTTTTGAGCACTTTCCGCAGGTTACACGGTTCTTTCAGAAACTCGAGTTGTAAATACCAGATTTTTGGTGAAAATCTGGAATCATCCGCCAAGCAAATCACTTCTTTCATCCTTGACGTCAGGGATAACTATTGGCTACACCAATGTATGGCGTGGTCTCATGACTCCTACCCAGACCATTACGACAAAGATAAGTTTTGGGCGGAGATCACCGGGCTTCTTCCTTGTCTTCCTAGTGGGCCCAAGGCCTCCTGCATTCATAACCTGGTGGTCTATTACCTTCATCGTATTTTGGCTTGCACCGTTTTCAGTAGGGAAGGTACTCAGGGCGTAATTACTCAGGTAGAGCTTTATGCCCTTTGGTGTCTTTTACATGAAGAACCTTTTAACTGGGGTAATGCTATCATTGAGCATTTTGGTACCCAAGCTAGCTGAGCCACTTCCTCTTCTTTTCACATTAGCCATTATGTTACCCAACTCGCCATTTTTTTGGGTTACACCCACATCGCCTTCCCTCCACTTGAGCTCAAAAATCACATCATCAACACCCACTATTTGAAGAACAGTAGATTTATCCGTTTGGGCACCGAAGGCATTTATTACCTTTTGTTCAAAGACACTCAGGTGGTCCTCCAGCTCCCGTTACATTCGCAGTTTGCAGTAGCAACCTACGTCTACGAGTTGACTGATTTACCAAGCCATATCCAGAGATTCTACCTGGAGCATCCAGATCCAGACACCTTCCCCGAGCCACAGCCTCACAGGAGGAGCCTCTCTTTATAGGCACATGATGACGACACTGGACCACCATCACCACCTTCCAGACGTCGAACCAGGCGGCGACCAGATGACGACTTTGGTCCTTACGGCTTCTACGAGATCCAGACTCAGTTAGATGAGATTCAGCAGGAGTAGCAGAGACAGGGCCACCAGCTCAATCACATGTAACTGATGCAGCATTCGTAGGAGTCTTAGCATGTGGATTGCGGTCACTATGCCCCTATTCGACCTGCTTATGACGAGTATGGAGCACACCAGAGTTATCCAGGCCCTGATTCTTCTTATTGGGCAAACTACTACTCCTCCCGCCAGCAGCACCCTCCACCGTAGTGACTCTTCCATCCATCTCGCTCTTAGAGTTTGCTCGGGTCGAGCAAATTTCTAAGTCCGGGGTGGGGGTGGGTGGTATGTGATCCACCCTTTATCTTCCCTTTTCAACATTTTTCTTCTTCTGCATTTTTATTTGTTTTTCTTTGTTTACTTTCAAACATAAGGCCTTTATCTAGCCGGCCGAATGTTGTACTTTATCTTCAAAAATCAATTGCATTATCATTTTCATTTCGAACAACTTTGCAATAACAAGTTCCCTATGATCATGATAGCAATTTTTGGAAACAGTGGCAAGCCTTAGAGTATCAAATAGAATCAAATACAGATTTTCTTAATTTTAGCATTAGATTAACTTATTTGTATTTTCTCTTATATAACGTAACTACATGTCTCTTCTATCTTATGCAATGAAAACTAAAAAAAAAAAGTTTTTTGTTGCACGGGAAAAATAAATCACACGCCAAACCCTAAGTCTGGGGTGGCATGCCCTTCTTCCATACCCCACAAAGGGGCGTACCATCAAAAGATGCCAAAAAAGAGCACAAAAAAAATTGTGGTCAATGTAATCACAAGTCCATGAAAAAATTATATCCCAAGTCGAATAGAGGAGGGATTTTTTCCATCACACCTCAAATTCTCTATTCCCGTGCAACAATCAACCCAATGAAAAAAAAATGATGAGTGTCAAAGCACAACTTAGATCAAGACTGTCTTTACAAAGTATAAGTTTAAAAAATTAAGTTATGAAAAATGTTTTCTTGAGAAACATGGTGCTTGCAATTTGTGATTCTATAAGATGGGTCGCTTGGCCATAAAAAGGATAGAAAAATTGCTAATCTAGGGAGGATGAACTTCTTATTCCAAAATTCTTGGAATCTTTTTGATTTTTTAATTGCTTGAGGACAAGAAAAACATTAAGTTTGCGGTATTTTGATGTGTGCTATTTTAGCGTATCTTTTCTACGAATTATTAAGCTTGTCACACAGCAATGCTCCATTCATCTCTTAAAAATTACATAAATTGATATTTTCTCATTTTATCACAAATTTGACAATCATGTGCATTTTAATACAGTTTCAGGACCTGAGCCGATCGACTGGTATCTTCAACCGATCGTCTCACTGCATCAAACTGATTGTCTGACTATCTGAAATGCTCAGTTCGCCTTTAAGCGTCGATCATTCATCTTATCAGACGACGACTGAGATCACTCGATTCCAGCTACCAGACGCCCGGCTGATGCCCATTGCTGAGCAACACCGAGCGGTTTCAACTGTGCCACCACCCTAATTAGGGTTGGCAACCGATCGATGGGCTGCGCATTCCAGAACCTTCCAACCGATCGGTTGGTTCCTGAACCGGTCGGTTGGCGGCGCGCAGACAGCAAAAGTCCCAGCTGCCAACCTCAAAATAACCCTAAACCTAAATGTATAGCCCCCCCTCCTCCTTCTCCTATAAAAGGAGGGGCACTCCCTCCTCTTTGGGGCATCTTGGATGTCTTGTATTTTGGAATTCTGAAGCAGTTAGTGTTGTAATCATTTTCATATTATGCAATATAGTAGATCTTAGTTGAAGCATAGCTCTTTCATTCTTGTTCTTGTCTTTTCTCTCCGCCTTAGTTTTAATTTTCTTTTCTCCGTTCTTTGATTCTGGAGCAAGGAACAAAGAACTAAGCCATTTCATTGTCTCTTGCATAAGGATTAATCTCCTGATTTTTGGGCTAGACTATGGTTTCATCTCTTTCTTTCTCGGTCTCCCCTCTCTCTATGTGTGAGTAGACTTTTATCGAGGCAAGGGGAATAACCCCTTAGCCATGGTTTTAACGATTTCTTCTTAAATGACTAGATGGTAATCAATTTTAATTGAATGGTTGATCTTCGGATCGCATGTTAATCCAGATGGATATGACCATGGAAATCCGGATTTAGAACAATAAAATCGATTACATAGACGTTTTGATACGACCGTGGATTTTCATCTTTTAGGATGATAAACTAGGAAGCATGAGCACCAAGACCAATGGGCTCATGTGGAGTTTATCTCTTGTGGGTTTTTTAAAATTTGCAAACCTTCATCAAATCGTCATTTAAGAGTTAGTTGTTATCACCTAGGCTAAGGTGGTGAAAACCCCTACGAGCCTCGATTTCCATCTCTTGATTTAATCATCGCATCCTTTGTTTTCTCTAATTCTTAGTCTTTCATTCACATAATGTTGCTTGTGTTAACAATCATCTTATTTTCCTTGCGCATGCTATTAATTGTTAAGTGCATTTCTTCTTGCATTAGTGTAATCAACCAAACCCCCAACTGGACTTTACCTTCTTCTTTAATCAAAAGAAAAATACCAAAAACAAATAATAAAGTTCTTCAAACTTTGGGTTCTAAAAAAACAATCTCTTAAAAGTTGTCCTGTGGGATCGATCCTTCTATACTACCCTTAAAACCAGAAGTAAAAAAGGTTTAAACTCTAGGATTAACCATCTTAGTGATTGATATTGCCAAACGACGATTATCAGCAAGGAGTCTTCAGACTTCACCAAGGTCTTAACCACTCTTGCTCCAAGTCTTCAGCCTTGATCTTCACTAAGGGACTCCTTCACTGGTTCTTCTTCACCTCTCTTAGCCAAGAGAGAGAACCTTCATCTTCATGGTTGAAATGATAGATAGGTAGGTGGTGGAACTAAGAGCCTCACAAGATATACATTTAGGATTAGCTCTCTTCTAGATTTCCTACCCAATCTAACAAATGTAGCAAGTGATTAATATTAGAGAGAGAGGAGATTGTAGGATATACTTAACTATAGAATATCACTACTAGAGAAAATGATTTTTATAATGGGAGAAACACAACAGTTCTGGTAGTTGCGTTGTAGTTAGCATACTTATCACAACAAGTCTATTTGTGTGTTTTATATTGTATATTTTATACAACATGTGTTATTTACAACATGCCAAACCCATTGCAGTATATGTCTGACAAGCCTTAAACGTGGGTCTAAAAATGGGGACATGTCTAGGTCATTAGACTTTAGTAATTTATTATACCCAAATGTTTAAGACTCTGTCAACTAGCATAGGGTCAGAGTAGTTCGGGGGTCAAACACAGGGACTAGGAGAATAGCGCTTTGGAGCCCAAGTTTTACTTGTGTAAGCATGTCAGAGAGTTGAGGGATTAAGGTTTGTTGTAGTGAAAAAGAATCACAAAGAATTAAACTAAAACCTATCTCCAAGGGGAGTTACTAGAAAGATTAAAGCTTTGGGTATTTTGGGTTTTAGTAGTTTTTAAGGTAGTTTTTACTTATAGGAAACTGAGGAGATTGAACTATCTTTGGAGTATAGCATGAAGAAAGAAAACTTAATTATAACAAGCAGCAGCAGCCTACATCCAACATCTTCTTCTCTCAAAGAAAATGCCAACGAACCATGCACTGGGTTACTCCTCTCAAAGGTACAAGGTGTGGGCTCACCCAGAAAGATAAATTGGGTGCAACTCGAGTTCCGGGTACTCTTATACACCTGAATCATACCAAGCTCTAGAAGTTTACAACATCCTTCTCTCGAAGGAGTCAAAACAAGAAACATGATTCGTTAGCTAGTCAAAAGCGTGAATTAGAAAGAAGAAACTAGAACTCAAATGCCAGAAAGAAATCATCGAATGAAATAAAGCCATACATAGAATGATGTGAGATAAACTCCATAGATTCCAATAATCATAAAGAAGCATAATGGTTTAGTTACAATGTTGTAATTAAATGAAAGTAAGTGTTGTAAAGGGAAGATAAGTATCAATCTCCTTGATTTAGGAGATCGAAGTATACAACAATTGACACCTAAGGTGGTGCTAACCCAGTACCGGGTAGAGGGCATATCGGGATACGACCATGTCAGGTCACTGACTGTGTCGGGTCATGGACCGTGACTGGTAAAGGTCGTATCGGGACATGACCTCCACCTGATACGGTCATGTCGGGTTGCTGGCTGTGTTGAGCTGCAACCATGATGGGTAGAGACTGTATTGGGTTGGGTACTATATCAGGTTAGGATACATATTGGGTTAACATTATCTTAAGGCTCTTGGGTTCTTCATTTTGGGTATAGGTGGGAAAACCATCTCAGGTTGAAGCCCAGATAGGAACCTAACATGCTTGAAGTGGCCTTGAGGATCATTTCATACTGCTTGCTGCTACTGGAATGGTCTCTAAGTGAACTCCTCCCATATCTCTCGGGATGGGGGTGTTCTCACCTAGTTATCGCCTGGCAAGCTCCTTGGGACTCGATGCACTAACTTCTTTACTCTAGGGACTAGCTCTTACAGGGTCCGATCTGTCCCATCGTAGACTTGTAGCTGCTATTTATAGCAACGAGCTAATGGTAGTTGTAGCTTTTATTGGCCCACGTATCTTTCATCCGTGGCTCTGTTCTCGAGGCTTCAGAAGGGCTGATACGGCTGTCACCCATCATGTGTGTCGGGCTCAGAGAGTGTTAGGCAGTGAGCGTATCATGTACAACTATGGTGGGTTGGAGCCTTGTCAAACTGCGGTGCCGAGGAGTGGCCATGTCAGGTAATGACCTCGTCAGTTTGTGAACCATGATGAATTAGGCACCATATCGAGTAAAGGGCCATAGCGGGCTGGGAATCCTACATGACACGCCCGTGTCGGGTTGCTATCATAGCCAGTAGTGACCATGATGGGTAAGATGGGTGTGTCAGCCTCGAAAGCTAGTGATCTACGGGGCTGGAATGTGTATTTCATTGTTGATGGGCCTGATGGGCCCATTGGTGCTTCTTTTCTTATGGAAAAATAGGAAAAGCCCTGCAAAAGATGGAAAATATTTCCAGGGGCATAGTGGCATGATTCTTCATAATAAATAGAATAAAATGAAGTGGAAGTTAAGTTTGGAGGCTATTTTGACAATAAAATATAAGATCTAGCAGCCATTAAGTGGGAGTTATCAACCCTCCCAAACTTAGCAATTTCATTGGCCTCAATCAATATGTACTTATTTTAAAACCTTTGTTGCGATAATTTTAACTGTCAGGCGTAGTCTTCGAACAAAGGTTAAGTAGATTTTGGAATGTCCTGATGAAAATTATGTCTGAACATGAACAATGGACTTTTTTCTCTTCTTATTAAACAAAAATTTCTCGCCAATTTTGTGAGACTTTGGTGCATGATGTTTGAAGTTAGCTTTCCACCAAACTTTTTGAATCATGGGGGTAAAAAGTGAAGTTTTTGGTAAGGCTTAAGGCTTTTGGGGTTTTCTCTCTTCTCATTGGTCCATCCAGGTATGGGTCCGTTAACGGGAAAGTGGTCCCTATAGCCCAAGCCAATTGACTTTAGAGCAGTGATTTCACATCCTACGTACCACTATCCCAGATCTACCATGCCTAAAGATGGCTACCTTTGAGAAGACAAGTGTTTTTTTTTGGCACAACTCTCACGCTTTTATTCACTCTAATAAGGATTTTCTCTCTTTTGGGATTTTGGTGGATGGGGAAAAGGGAGTTTGTTGTTTTGGAAACTTTTTCCTTCTCATTCACATCTCTTAGCTGGAAGGAGATTATTTTTTGAAAAGAAAGAAAACAGCCCGTTCAGCTCGTCATATATAGGGTTTGTTGTTGAGTGAAAGACGCTCCTGGATTTGTTGCTGAAACAGCTGGTGTGCCCCTATTTCATCGACTAGGCATAGATCGTTGAACAACATCGGATGGGCAATGTAGAGCTATCCAATCTTCTCTTGTAAGATAAGGATGTAAGCTGATGCCACTATCATATCTAGACATCCACCAGCCTTGACTAGGTCATGTAGGTCATCAATGGGGACCACTACAGTATCCTTCTTATAGATAACATCTATAGTGTTAGAATTAGCAAGATGTATGAGTATATGATTGACCTATTCCTGAGATAGAGAGTTGTAGGTTGAACGGTCAAAGTTGTTGATGACAGAGTCTGAGATGACAGGAGAAGCAGAAGTGCCTTCATTGGCGAGTAGGGATTGCATGTTCTATAGCTTCTTGCCTGGCCTGTAGATGTCAAGAGAGCCCCCAGCCTCTTTTCTTAGAGGACTGCTGGGTAGAGAGGAGTGAGAATCAGAATCAATCTCTAGCAGATCCTCAGGGAGTTATGAATCTAGGAAATAATGCTTATCCTTTATTAGAAGCAACGCATAGATGCTCCTAAGGTGATAGAAGTTTGTGTCCTGCAGCTGCAACATATATCTGAAAATATTCAGAAGCTCCATGGTGCGTAATACAATGAAAACTCTATTGCCGCTTCCCCGGTCTTACTAAACTGGGAAGTCCTTTATCGCATAGAAATTCCAAACACTGTTGTGGCATTGGATGCCTTGTTTAATGACCCGGTGAAGGCAGAGAGGAAGAAGCTTTAGGTCCTAATCTTCAGGACAAACGAAGGTCTGATCTAGGTGGGGAACCTCCGCAGCACATTAGTTGAATAACATGACGTCGTGGGAGTGAAGGTCGGCCACGCAGAGAAACAATGCTTCCTATGCTTGTATGGGGCCAGTACCAGGTCAGGGTTGAGTTCTTCTATATGTTTCAGCATGTCCAGCACCGATTGTGATTCATCTGCTCCTGCTAGCAGATGTCTAGCAAAGGCATGAGTGACATTGTAGATTGGCTATCAGCCTGTCATAAGTGCAATATTCTTGATCATTACACTTTCCAAGACTCTGAAGAGGATCTTTCCTACAATGTCTTTTAAGAAAAATATCCCCTTGAGCACTCGACGTTGTATGGAGAAGTATATGTTGCTCCAGAGAACTGCTTCTTCATCGATCTGTGGTCTTAGGAGCATATTCAGAAGTTTTTGGTCATGGAATGTCAGATAACCGATGGCACTTCTATCGAAATCGGCCATTGCGAAGACTGGTATCTCATACGGCATAAAGAATTGATCAACTGCTAAGTTCTTCGCTCTAGGGGGATGTGTTGTTAGCGAGCTGTATAAGTCTCCCCCTTCCCCTTCTAATGAGTCATCCGCTAGGTTGTCAGACAGATCTTCATGTTGCTTCATTTAGCTCTAGCGGGTGTAGAGTGGTAGTCATTTTGATGTCATGGGTGCTCCCCTACTCTGTAGGAGCCCTGTAGGTGAGTTTCTTGGTCGCCTTCTCCTCAGGCATTGTTGAGGGTTTGGAGGGCCCGCTAGCGTTGGAGGAGGATGATGAGTTTGAGGAAGAGGGTGATGATGAGGACGATGAAGATGGGGATGACGATGGCGATGGAAACTGCTAAGATTGTCATGAGCAACGACACACGTCCCTCTTGTCGAGCCTTTGCTCGACGACGTCCAAGTGCTGGAGCGCAGCCTGCATCATTTGATTCATTGCTTCTAGTTGGTCGGGGAGACCAACTAGACTCAGCAACTAGCACTCCTATTCTCCTAGCCATTGCTGGAAGGCCTGAAACTTGTAGGTTAGGGAGAAGAAAGTAGCACTATGATTGCATGTTACCTCCCGCAAGCTATCGAACTTGTAGCTGAAAGCATGTCCAAGAGAAGGGGGGGCCATCGATCGACTACAGCTCTTAGTGTGGCTCCTCATCTTGGTGACACAACCCATTGAATGTGTGTCATATGTAGGGAATGAGTCCACCAAGATTGTTACAACCCCAATTTTTGGGTTCCTTTGGGTGAGATGTAATTTCTCACATTAAAGATAATTGGACAAATAATGATACAATTTGTTGTGAATAAATGGATTTCATTTACAATAGCTATGATGATTGTGTTGTGGGCTTTATTGGCTATTGGGCCCAATAACAAGGAAATTCAATTAATAAATGAATAATTGAGTTTTTGAGAAAAGAAAGATGTGGAAACCTCTAGAAGGCAAAAGAGTATAATTCAAAGTTGGATTTCATGCCTCTTGGGTTCTTTGGATCCCAACGAGTCCAAAATTGCAAAGATAAAGCAATAAGAAAAGAAAAGATCAATGAGATATTTCTTTATTAAGAAAGAAATTGAAAACAATGATAAAATGTGGAAAATAAGTGAAAAGAGGTACATTTGAGTAATCCTTGGTGGATTCTAGTATCCAAAGGGTTTTTACTATTAAAAGGAATACCAATAAGGAAAATGGAAGAGAGATAATGAGAAATCCTCAAAAAAGATATTTCGATATGAAATAGATAAGATAATGAGAAAATAATGGACAAAAGATAAATGAAAGGCTAAGATATATCCCCAAGATGGGATTTCGAGCCATTAAGGTTCCTTGAGATTCAAAGAACTCAAAATAATAATTTAATAGCAAGAGAAAGAGAAAATATGTGAGAAATATATATAATTAAGTGATATCTTACACCTAAAGAAAAGGCACGTTTTCTTTTAGATAATAAGACCAATTTTTGCAGAGAGGTAGATAAAGTCATTATGGACTTTTCTCTAAAATTTGGAAGTAAAAAGATAAACGGTTTGGGAGATATGAATTTTGTAAGATTTCTAAAGTGTAAAGGATATCTATTAAATGTCACAACTCAATTGTGACTTATGTTTTTATACAAGGCCTGACAACCATTCGATCACTAATCCAACAATGGCTGCTCTTCATTTATTTGAGAAGAATTGGGAATAGGAGAAGTCCTGCTCAATTTGCAGTCTCACATAATGTGATGGATGCACGGATTGAGAAACAATCCCAATAATTTGGGGATCGAATTTCACACCTATCTGACCTAAGTTTTCGATAGTTTGGGAAACTCTAGGATTTTCGCCCAAATCCTAATGGCAATAGGTCATTGTTTTGGGGACTCCACCTATAAAAGGAGGGTCTCTGATCCCCAACGAGGGCACAATCACCTCCTAAATGCGCTACTAGCATATGGGATAGCAGACCAGCGAGAAATTTTGCGAATTACCTTGTTCTTTCACCCCGGCATCGGCCTTCCAGCCTGCCGGAGATGGTTTTATCTCCCACCTCTCTATTCTGTCACCACTCTAGTTCTGAGTTCCCATGCCGTTTCCACTTCCTGGTGCCTCCTAAAGGTTGCACGTGGTGGAAGGGAAGATTCATCCCAGCGCCACCGCAGGGGCGCAGCCTGACGAGAGCTTGCCTTGTGGCAATGCTCTGTTTTTCCGATGAAACAGGGGTGAGAACCCCATCGCACAGTGCTCGTGAATAAGAAGGAGTGAGAATATCTGGGTGATCGGGTAAATGGATCCAGCAACAGGATCCGTGAGCCGAAGGAAGAAGAATAACTTGCAAAGAAAAGAAAAGAATAGACATGTGGCGCGCGACCATTGGCCAAAGTAAGGCTATTTTGCAAAAATCCTATCTATTTATTAGTAGCTCAGATGAAATAATGTAATACATGAAAGTTGATCATAAAAACCCATAGAATACAATAAAAATACTAGTATAGACTATTTTTTATTCTAGTTCGAAAAGTACAGAAAGTTAGTAACTTTAATGCTTTTTATGAATAAGAAACCCTAGTTTTAATGTTAGGGGATCTAGTAATTGATGTGCATGGTTTAAAGATGATATTAGCCTGTTATTCATGAAAAGGAAAATTAAGAAAAAAAAAGATGAGCTTTGCACGTAATTAGTTTAATTTAGAGTGGCATGCACATGAATATGCTTTAATGAACCTTGAAACTCTAATATTGGTAAATGTGACTCTTAATTGATTTAATTATTCAAAATCGTGAATAAAGTTAAGATATGATGATTTTAAGCGATTTCGAGTATAAAAGTTCCTAATTGTGGATAAATACCCTTAATGTAGAAATTAGGGTTTTCTAGTGAATAAAAGGTAGAATTAATGATAAATAACGTTCATATGTGAATTAGACCATAATGAACTATGAATTAAGGATAAATGAGCATAATGACTTTGTCATGGATTAAAAGGATAAAAATGGTAGCTTTAATGAAAAATAGGCTTATTGGACATAATTGATGGTTAACTGTGTTGCTTCTGAAATTAAGGTTATGAAGGGAACCTTAATAACTTTCGTGAAGGATGGATAAGAAAATTAGGCTTTAAAAGAGTAAGGTGAAGTAAATCCCTAATTGCAAAGTAAACCCTAAAAAGAGGTAGAAATCCTAACGAGGAATAGAAACCCTAAGTAGCAAGATGGTTTGGATAGATTTTGATAAAAGGAATTGAATATATATTTCAGGATTGAATTGTGTGCTTGCTTGCTTCTGGATTACTTGATTGTTTGGATTATTCCTGCACCTGAGTCTGCTTGACATGTATGTGGTTAATTATGAATAACCGTCTTAGTTTCCCGAGGATTTTCCAGATGGTTAATCGCATTGAATGCAAATTATCAGTTTGGATGTTCATACTTGCAAATCATAAAGTCACTATGATTATCACATTAATAATAGAAGTATGTATTCTCGCACCTACATGCCACCCTGATGGATGATGCCAAAGGTCAGGCCCAGATGGGTAGACCAATGGACACCTTGAGTGGTGACCCCAGGCACCAAGCTCGGGAATGAGAAGGTGGCCTATGATATGGCATGACTAGAGGGCACCATGAGTGGTGACCCCAGGCACCAAGCTCGGGATTGAGAAGGTGGCCTTAAGTCATTAGCAAAGGAAACCCTAAGGTGGGTATGTTGGTATGTATGCCCTGAGAGCCAATCATGGGATGATTGGTGGGATACATTAAGATTGATTTGATAAACATCAAAGGCAAGCTTCCAATTATTTCTGGTTTAGTCATATGAGATAGTGATAGAACATATTGAATTTCTAGATAATGACAGTACTCAATGACGTATGCTTTCAGGTTGAGGACCTGAACGATGAGATCATACAGATGCTAAGAGTTTGTACATTCTTGTTATGTCCCTAGTCGGATGTCATTGTGGAAGGTAGATAGACAACAATGACACACAAGACTAGATTGTGGTGTTGGTTGATGACAGAATCTCATTAGTCATGATATAGAGATATCAAACCAAACACATAGGTACTTGTTAGAGAACAAGTGTACCGGACAGACCCACCGTGAGTTTGACACATGGAACCATGAGATGGTAGTCACAGTCAGTACTCACAGTGATGGTGGTGAGTGTGATTCTTAGACCTGAAATCACTACACTCAACACATGTCGTTGGGCACACTTTGACATCATCAAACGCAGTCCTGAATCATGGGTTGTTATAAAGGTGATGATTGGGTGGCTTTGACACATGGGGATTTTGAGGGGTGAGTGATAGATATGGGATTTGTCCCTCCTGAGGGAGTTTGATATCCATGGCCACTTGATGAGTAGGATTGAGAAAGGCGTGCATGCATGTGTGAATCAGTATATGATACTGATGTCATACATATCTCTTCCAGTCTACTCTGAGATCAAGGAAGTGAATGAACGTTGACAGGATGACTGTTCCATGCCTCGAGTTCATTCAGGATATCAGTGACAAAGGAATTATACATTCGCTGTAACACCATTCACGGATTGTAGGATGAAAGTTGTTCTCCAACTTTCTACTTTCACTTGGGTAGCACTGATGTGTGACTAGGCACCGCTCTTTGCTTGTGAAGTCATAAGTGTTATGGACTTTCACTGCCAACGTGAAATGGACCTGCAGGGTCACACACATAGGATTTAACCTGGAAGAGGAGTTGTGTCCACAAGCAATGTTTAGATTGATTACTAAAGGAGTTTAGTAGTTCAATTAAACACTCAATCAGTCGATGACTCAATATCGTATGGTTCAAGGTGTTGGACGCATTGATTGGAGTATCAGATTGATTGAAATCGCAATTGACTGATTTTGCCCAACCTGTGCTCCCAACCGATCAGTTCATGTGATGAACCGGTCGGCTGGAGTGTCCAGGCCGATCGGCTCATGCCCAGGTTGAAATGACCGGTTCAAGGGTTGAACCGATCGGCTCAACTGGTGCAACCGACCAGTTGGGAAAGTCATGTCGGCAAGAATTTTCCTTTCATTTCAAATTGCCCAATTCAATTGGGATTAATATTGGTATTCGATACCAATTGGGAAAGAAACAAGGAAAGTCTTTTTGAGCCGGATTAGGACCATGAACCGATCAGTTCAGGGCACCAATCGATCGGTTGGAGTGCCCCAAACGATCGGCTCAGGTCCAACCGATCGGCTCAATGGCCGAACCGATCGGTTCAGTTGTGAACCGATCATTTCAAGTTGCGAACCGGTTGCTTTTTGTGGAAAATTCTCGAACCCTTCTACTCCTGCTTTAGTCCCGCATTGCCCGGGATGGAGAACCCTGTCCCATGACTCTCCTATATATATAGGGGTATTGGGGGCTTCTCAAAGTACAGCTCAGTGCAACCAGTTGCTCTGCAAGTTGTCATTCTCTCTAGTTTTGGTAACCGTGAGAGAGCCCGAGCAAGTGCTTCCCGCAAAAGGGAGGTGCAGCAAGGGAAGGACAACTGCAGTTGCAACAGGAGGCAGGAGAGCGTGTTGGCGACTAGTACGTCAATAGGAGGGTGCGACTCCTTCCACTTCCTTGTGGGACAAGGAGTGTGGAGTTCCAGGTGGTCCGTGTGGACTACTACAGAGGTGGGAGGACACTGCCGCTTAGGAGGACAACTGTCATCCGACAGTCCGGTTCGAGTAGGAGTTGTCAGTCCCAGTGCGACCAGGAGCTGCACAGACACCGTCGAAGTCCGGAGTTGAAGACCGCGCATTGCGCGAGGTATTGTCGCCGAGCAAGCCTCGGGACAAGGTATGATTCCACAAACCATCCTTTCCTATTATATAGACGTTGGCGCGTTTCCTCGGTATGGGTTGGGGAGAAAATTTTTTGTTTCTGCTGCCTTCTCTGTCTCCCCTAAAACCCAACAGGGTATGCCAGGGTTAGGGCAAAAGCGGTGGAGAATGTCATACTGGAAAATGTAAATTGGCTAGTTAAGTAACTTGATTGTGATAATTAAGTTGTTATCCATATGTGCAAACTTTTGGTTGTCCCCACATACCAGTATATTTCGATATACTAACCGACGTTTTGTTTCTCGGCATTTTAGGAACAACAATTGAAAGAACAAATAGTAAAGTGACACATTGTGGAAATAAGAAATAAAGTGCAAGGAGGATTAGATAGAATAATTCAAGATCTGGATAGATAGATTTCCAAAGTTTTCAAAGGTAAGTAAAGTTTTAAATTTTCTACCAGATTTCAGTTTAGTTAGTCGAATTTCATAATTATTATTGATTATTTGTCGAACCATTGATCATGTTAATTGAATGACGGCATTGATCTTTGGGTCTCCCTTAATTGGGGGTTACTGGGAGGCGGGGTCGTTACAAATATGGTGCGTGAGGGCGTGGCCTCTGGGTGTGGCGTAGGCACCTTTGTGGTTTTATCTACCGCCTAAGTGTGGGGCCTTGGAGAGGGTGGTAGGGTAGGTGGATGCTGGCCGGCCATAGGACTCTCAGCCTCGTCCTCTAGGACGACCACCATTGTCATGGTTAGCGGTGTAGGGTTCTGTTGAACATACCGAAGCTCGATGTCTAGGATCTTGATAAAGGCCTCCTCGCTATCGTGATAGGTGTTTGGTCGCACAGAAGGTGTAACAATGGCTACTGCCATTATTAGCAGTGTTGAAGTTGGCAACTTCGTGACAACTGCCTCCATTGCAGTGACAGTTGTTGTTGCCCCAGTTGTTCTGACGGCCTCGATTGTGGGGATGGTGGTCGACATCGGTTTTGTAGCTGTAGTGGTTGTTGTCGTGGTAGTCTTTACTGGGATAGCAGCTACTGGCTCGACGGTGGTGGCGACTGGAGAGTCGTCAGGAATGACCATCGGTGACTTGTCTCGTCGAGCCGACGTAGATGTAGGCCCCTTCCTCGTGGCCATCCACTCTTGGATGGTCGTCTGGTCAGTGTAGGCTATGTTGACGGTGAGAGCTTCAATCTTTACCATCGTGAATACTAGCTTTTCTACGTCATAGTTGACACAACCTGGGAGCGATAATAGGAGATTGGTTCTTATGAACCTGTAGAAGAGTTGGCAACCCTCCTTTATGACGTTGGCCTTGGTAAGGAATTTGATGTCGATTTTGTCATCACCCCTTGTCTGCGATAGGCTCAGCGGATCTTTTGGATACCCAAGCCCAACCGCAATCAGGTTGACGATTCCTCCCATATTATATTCCTTGGTGGCATCATTGATTGGGTGAAGGCGGTTGAGTAGGAAGCGCCACAGGTTGATTGGCTTGCCAGCCATGATATACCGGATCAGATGCAGCTCTTCTGTGTAGAGATTGTTTGTTTCCTACTTACTAAAGAGTAGGATGGCAACAATATTGTGAATGATCCACCAGAAGCAAGAGTGGACCGCTGCCACTTTGCTCCTGGGCTTGAAGGAAGATTCTCCTGTCAGCTCTTTTCACAGCTTGACCGGGTCAAAACTGTTGTTATTGTTGATGTGGGCTCTGTTGTTGGGCAACTCCTACTCAGTTGCATTGTTGGAGAAGATTTCATTGAGTAGCCTCTCTATGATTTCGTGCTCTTGGTTGTAGAGGCGCCCTTGCATCCAGTCCCCTCCTCCGTACATTCATCATCAAGCTCACTTTGTACAATTATGTGTGGGAAAAAGTTAAAAAGATGGTTTGGCTCTCCGCATGTGACATAGCTTCTGACTGCTTCAAGGTTTGGACATCAGTCACTATTTTGTCTAACTGGGCTACCAATGCTTCCATCACCTTTGATTCTCTAAGGGTAGAGTGACTTGTTGACTCTCTATCATGCTCATTGTCCTTCTAATTTGTAGCCATATTATGTATAATCTCCCTGGCTCTTTGGGCACTGAGCCCCAAGAAATTGTTGCCTGCTACAACATTCTAGGATTTCCTTTCTCCAATGCATAGCCCATTGTAGAAGGTGGTGATCATCTTCGGCTCGGAGAAATCATGGGGCAGACACTCACACTGATAGCCTTGAAATCTTTCCTAGGTCTCATGCAAGTTCTCTGAAACCTTCTACAAGAATATGGTTATCTTGTTTTGACATTTTATCGTTCTCTCTATAGGGAAGAACTTAGCAATAAAGGTATTGGCCAGATGTTCCCAGTCAGGGAGGCTCCCATCTTGGAGACTTGAGTACCATTCTAGAGTCTTATCCTTTAAGGAGAAAGGAAAGCACTGGGTGTAGATATAAGATATCAGGACATTATCAATCTTGAAAGTCTTACAGGTCCTCTTGAATGTCGTGAGATGATTGTAAGGATTTTCTTCACTGGTGTTTCCTCTAAAATGGTTGTGTTGCAGTAGCTGGAGAAAAGCTGGATTTAGCTCAAAGTTAGCCACATTGAGTGGTTTCTCCCCACTGGGTTCCTTTCCTCATTTTCCCTAACTTGGATAAAATAACAAAGAGACCGAGCTTTGGGTGCTTCCTCAGCCATCGCTTGTCAGAAAACTGGAGGTTTTGAAGAGATGAAAAAGTACCTTAAAAGAAGAGATGTAGAAGTGTGAGTGTGTTGTAGAAACTATGTGCAATAAGTATGTGTAATATTACATGCATATGTATAAGGTTTTTGACAAAGTTCAAGTAAAACTCAAGTTTGTAAAATGGTATTCGTTGCTAATTCTCTAGCAACGACGCCAAAAAGATGATAAGCCATAAACGTGGGTCCAAAAATGGAGACATGTCTAGGACATCGAACTTTAGTAATTTATAATACTTGAATGTTTAAGACTCCTACAACTGGCACAGGGTCAGATTAGTTCATGGTCGAACATAGGGACTAGGAGAATAGCCCTTCAGAGCCCAAGTTTTACTTGTCTAAGCACGTCGAATAGTCGAGGGATTAAGGCTTGTTGCAGCAAAAAAGAATCACTAAGAATAAAACTAAAACCTGTCTCTAAGGGGAGTTACGAGAAAGATTAAGGATTTGGGTTTTGGGTTTTAGTAGTTTATAAGGTAGTTTTTGCTTATAGGAAACTGAGGATATAGAACTATCTTCAGAGTATAGCAAGAAGAAAGAAAACTTAATCGTAACAAGCAGCAAGGACTTACATCCAGCGTCTTCTTCTCTCAAAGAAAATGCCAATGAACCATGCACTGGTTTCCTCTTCTCAAAGGAGGTGTGGGCTCACACAGAAAGATAAATTGGGCACATCTCTAGTTCTGAGTACTCTCAAACACCTGAATCAGACCAAGCTCTAGAATTTTACAACATCCTTCTCTCGAAGGAGTCAAAACAAGAAACATGGTTCGATAGCTAGTCAAAAGCATGAATCAGAAAGAAGAAATTAGAACTCTGATGCCAAAAAGAAATCATCCAACAAAATAAATCCATACATAGAATGATGTGAGATAAACTCCACAGATTCTAATAATCATAAAGAAGCACAATGGTTTAGTTACAATGTTGTAATTAAATGAAAGTAAATGTTGTAAAGGGAAGATAAGTATCGTTCTCCTTGATTTATGAGATCGAAGTACACAGCAACAGACGGCTAAGATGATGCTAACCCAGTACCTGGTAGAGGCCATATTGGGATACGACCATGTCGGGTCACTGACTGTGTTTGGTCATAGACCGTGACGGGTAAAGGTCATATCGGGATAGGACCTCCACTTGATACGATCATGTCGAGCTGCTGGCTGTGTCGGGCTGCAATGATGACAGGTAGAGATCGTATTGGGTTGGGTATTGTATCGGGTTAGGATACATATTGGGTTAACATTATCTTAAGGTTGTTGGGTTCTTCGTGTCAAGTATAGGTGGGCAAGACATCTTAGGTTGAATCCTAGATAGGAACCTTACATGCTTAAAGTAGCCTTGAGGATCATATTGTGCTGCTTGCTACTACCAGAATGATATCTAAGTGAACTCCTCCCATCCTGAGCCATCCCTCTCGGGATGGGGTGTGTTGACCTAGTTATCACTTGGCAGGTTCCTTGGGTGTCGACGCACTAGCTCATTTACTTAGGGACTAGCTCTTACAGGGTCTGACCCATCCCATCATAGGCTTCTAGCAGCTATTCATAGGCAGCGAGCTGATGATAGTTGTAGCTTTTATTGGCCCACATGTCTTTCATCCGTTGCTACATTCTCGAGGCTTCAGAAGGGCCGATACAGTCGTCGCCTGTCATGCGTGCCGGGCTAGGAGAGTGTTGGGCAATTAGCATATTGTGTACATCTATGGAAAGTTGGAGCCTTGTCAGGCTACAGAGCCAAGGGGTGTCCATGTCTAGTAACGACCTCATCGGTTTGTGAACCATGATGAGTTAGGTACCATATTGAGTAAAGGGCCGTAGTGGGCTGAGACTCCTGCATGACACACCCGCGTAGGGTTGCTATCATAGCGGGTAGAAACCATGATGGGTAAGAGGGGCATATCGGCCTCAGATGCTAGTGAGCTACTGGGTTGGAATGTGGACTTCATTGCTGATGGGCCTAATGGGCCCATTGGTGCTTCTTTTCTTGTGGAAAAATTAGAAAAGCCCTACAAAATATGGGAAATATTGTCAGGGGCATAGTGGGCATGATTCTTCATAATAAATAGAATAAAATGAAGAGGAACTTAAGTTTGGAGGCTATTTTGAAAATAAAATATAAGCTCTAGAAGCCATATAGTGGGTGTCATCAATGTGATACTACTACATGTGCTAAATTGTTGTAATAGATTGTAGTATGACAACATACTCAAACATGTTGTAAAAGTCCTTAATTACACAACATATTGTGACCCATTGTATTAGTCACACATGATAACATGTTGTAATAGACTGTCATTATACGACATAGACTAACCCATTGTAATATATCATAATCACACAACATGAATTCACATGTTGTAATAGACTATAATAACACAACATGTTGAAACTTATTGTTATATACCATGATCACACAACATAGTTTGACCTATTATTATATACGATAATTACACAACATATTGTGACCCATTGTAATAGACACAAATGATAAATCATTGTAATAGACCACCATTACACAATGTAGACTAACCCATTGTAATATACCATAATCACACAACATGAGTTTACTTGTTGTAATAGCTACATGTTGTAATAGACCATAATCACACAACAATATGTAACATGTTGTTATATACCAAGGTTATACAACAAACTATAAATTATTGTTATATGCCATAATTAGACAATGGAATCCAACTTGTTGTATAATCACATGTGTTAAACTTCATACAAAAATATAAAATCTTCCGACTGCCTTGACTTCTTTTTTTTAATTGGTGCGATGAATATGTCCTCTCTTCCCCTCTCATTCATCCTTCCTATGTCTCACTCTAGCACTCAATTGGTCCCATTATCAGTTTTACCTCACACCATTGTCAATTTCAATATATGTTTGGTCAACCTAACACTGAGTAACCATTACCATGTAATTAAGTCCTTGAATTTTTAACACGCTTATATAGTGGGGGCGTCAAAGGAGGTCAAGTAGGGGCACGTGCCCCCCTTCAATTTTGAATTGTTTCGAACATATATATGTTGTGTATATTTAGCATGGTATGGAAGTTAATATTTATTTTTATGTTTTGTCTTCTTCTGTCACATCCCAATTTTCATAGTTAATTTTAACTTAATATGAAGTTTTTTTTTCTAAACAATAATAATTGATGGGTTTAAAGCAAAATGCCTATAATGATTGTTTTTATACAAAATTGGATGAGAAAAACTTAAGATAATAGCCAAAAATCATATTTCATTTTCAATTATGAATTAAATATATCCATCAACTCATATTAATCCCTTTCATTTTCTCTCCCCTACAAAATGGCCATAAAGCATAGAGAAAAGTTATAAGGTGAAAAATGTGACTAGTTAATAGTAATCTCGGATTTATGACTCATGAATTCAATAATCAAAGATCTTTTCAAAATATATTACCTTTAATGGCAACTATAGAAGTTATGGACCAAGATATGCCCAAAAATGAAATCTAACTTCAAAAGAATAATCTAGACCCTCTATTTTGCTAATGGTTCAAATTTGAAGTCGTTTGAACCATGTTTGACCTCCCAATTAATTTGAGAGAGATTTGAATATAGATGGACCAATATTTGAATATCATTTCATTTAATGCAATGTAATTAATGGCTTAATTTTGAATGCATGTAACATTATCTTCTCTCGAGTCTCTTTCTTCAATAAAATTTTCCATAAAGGAATAATAGACTTAAATGTGATTAAATATTGATCATCTCATTTTTAGAGTCAAAGAAATAATTAAGGAGAATCTTTTAACATTATCTCACCTTTTAATGCATGAAAATGAATTATATACAAATATGGACATTGTGAATAAAAGATTCTCAAAATTCGAATTTTATTGACTAGGAAGGATCTAGAGCATGTAATTAATGTGTGGTATACATTTTGTTTTGTTTCAAATTCGTTTGACCTCTCAAATAAATATAAATCACAATGTCAATCAATTTAACACATGCAATGTAAACATTTGTTAATTGTTGATCAAAATTAGTCAAGATGAGACTATATGTTTAAAATAGTAGAAGGGAATCTATAAGGAGAGTTTGATTATTTTCTTTCTTTTAACATTCCAAAGTTTTAATAATTGAATACAATGGATAAATATATTAATTTGAGACTACAAAAATGTGGGTTTTCACTCGTCACTTTTCCAACACTACTAAGAAGCTTTATATGAAAACAAAAATGTCATTATGGATGAGAAGATATAAAATTTATGTAATTGGTATGGACACTTAAAAATGGTTTATTGTTACATAGTTATAACATTATTTTAAACAACAATGAATTATATGGGAATGAGTAATTGCAGTCAACAATTTTTAATTAACACATTGAAATCACATTGCATACTCTTGCTTTACAACTAGTGCATGTAGATTTAACATAAAGTTCTTTTTCTCTTTCCTTCACTTAGCGATTTGTTTTATTATAAAATGAAATAATGTGTCTCGGTCATAGATACATGGAGATAAGACACTATGGTAATTATGTAAGGAATGATACAACTCTCTCACGTTTTCTCTCTTTCTTTGTGATTACAAATAAAATGTAATGGTAATTTAGTTAATGTAATATTTTTGATAAACAAACAAAAGCAAACGATAATGCATTCTCTCTTAAATATCTCATACAAAAGATATGAAAGATGATAAAGGAAATTCACAAACAAAAGATAATTATTTTAACCACAAAGTTGGACTTTAGTAATTAACAAAGAGAAACATGTTTTCCACAAAGTCTTACCTTTTAATATATTGGAGTTAAGATAATTCCAATGTTTAATTAAAGGACAAAAGATATTAAAAAAAATTAAATCTACTTGGACTAGAAAGTTCTAGACCCTTAACACCTATAAAAGGGACCCCCATGATCCTGGCATACCAAGGAAAAATTAAAGCACACTAGCCTATGTTCTTGCAAATCACATTCAAGCACTGCCTCAAAGATTAGAGAGATCATCTTAGGATATACTTCACTCCAAGTAGACTAGCCTATTTTCTTGTAAATCACATCCAGGCGCTTCCTCAAGGATCGGAGATATAATCTTAGGATCTACATATCTCCAAGGTAAACGGGCCATGCTGCTGAGCACAAATACTTATCGTTGCTTGTATGTTAAATATAAAATAGATATTACTTCTTCAAGTTTAATGCTTTAGTCACGATTCACTATATTATTGATTGTTGATTTCTACATGCTATGTCCTATGTTATAATGTTCACCATGATTATTGTTTATCATTAAAGACTCATGAAAATAATGTTAATGATCAAGAGGGAGAGATCCCATCATGTTTAAGATACCATCTTAATGGGGGAGAAATCCCTTCATGTTAAGTTTAAATAATCATGATTTATGTTAATGACAATATCATGTTAATGATCAAGTTTTTGGAATTGAGATAGTCTTTTTATGCTCCCGATCATGTACCTCAAAAGGGTCGTCAAGGGCTTTCCTAGCAATCATGTGCTCCTAAGGGGGCGTCACAGAGGGACGCATAAGATTTCATTTCAATTCTTCATGTTAATAATGATGATTCAAGAATGCTTAAAGTTAATTCATGTCAATTTTCTTACATGTCAAGTATATTTACTTTGTTTATTTTATAAAGTGCCAGTACCATTTACTGATGTATTGTTTTTCCCTTTGATTGGATGGGGATGTGATGTCCCCAGGATTTGGAGCAAGTAAGGACTCAAGAAGATCAAGCCAAGACTAGAGGACATCCAAGAGTTATCTGGTGGGGTGCCATCCATTCTAGGCGATCCAATCATATAGAGTTACTTATTGTTATGCTTAGTTTCCCATGTTGAGAGATGAATAGAATTCTAGACTTGTTGTTGTAGTTTCCTATTCATATAATAATGTATGAATCTCAATGGTGAATTATTTGTTACTTGCAATGATTACCTTTTTGTGACAACCCTCCCTAAAATGCCAAGTACCCCACATTATGGATAATGCTGGGGATTCGGCTGTGCTTCCGCTGGTTATGTACGAAACCCTAGGGAGGGGTGTTACAACTTCACACACCCTTAATCTATTTGCAAAGTATGTAACTTTCTTTCATAAATAAAGTCATTACCAATATAATTTTAAGTAAAGGGACACAAATAAAAATAGATTAAATTAGGATAAATTTCAAAAAAAACATTGATATTTTTATAAATATATCTCAATATATTATATTAACAAATTTTAATTTTTTATTAAACATATCAACAACTATATCAAAAACACATACATTAATGTCAACTTGCTATCCATTACTTTACACCAACTTTTATAATGATTAAATAAAAAATTGATCTCTATAATTAATAATATACTTTATGAAATAATAAATATTTTAGAAATAAAATAATGAATGTAACAAATACAACAAGTACATAGTTGTATGGGTAATGAGGAAACAAAAATTGATATCTATTATTAATTGACATAATGAAGTACCAAATACTTTGTATAATATATAAATAATTTATTGTGTAACAAATATAGGAGGTACATATGTAATTAGGAAACAAAAAAACAAATATATGTAACTAATGATATACTCTATGAGGTATCAGATATTTCTATACTATGTGTAAGCAAGTAAATATATAAACAATATAACAAGTAGATCGTTCTATGCATGTATATTTTAGTTGTGAAAATGATTTATATGGATTCTTTTCTATTATGGTGTAATGATTGATAGGAAAGGTAAAGTCCAATGAATAATGATATTTCCTTAGTAGTACATGGTGTCAAGATAAATTTGTTAATAATATTTTTAAAGTATGTATACTTTTTGAATTTTTATACATTAATAACATTTGTTTAAAAATAATGTAAATCGTGTATCATTATTGAATTAACACTTAAAATTATACTTCTATTCACAATTTGTACTTCTAAATTATAAAAGTTATTTCATCATAATGTCAAAGATAATAGATTTTGATATTTTCTACATTTTTAACACAATATAGAAATAAGTCTATAACTATCTTTATAACTTAGTGAACAATAAATTGTCATAATATTTATTAGTTTATTAGGTAAAATTATTAAATAAGTTTAACACCATCATAAATATCTTCATTTAACTTTAAATAATTATAGAATTGTCTACTTGATTATATATAATAATAATAATTTCCACGTAATACTATTTATATATTCAATTTTCTTAACTTTATGTTACTTTTTAATTTCTTGACTTGTCAAACTCATCAAGTAGGAAATTATTTTGTGTGATGTTAAAAAATAAATAATAATCCACAAGCTCAATATTGAACATTAAATTTATGTGGTTTTTCTGAAACGACCTATATTTATGGGGAATAAATTTAAAGAAATGATTGGTCTTATACAAAAAAATAAATCTTTTCAATGTCACATGTTGCCATTTTAAACTCATCTTAAATGTAACAAGTCCTAAACATATGTAAAAGTTTATAGTATACATAATCATATGCAATAATAGATATACACAGAAGATTTTTTTTATCCCATCTAAAATTAAGTACTCCACAACATGGTGATCTATGTCTTTAACCTCTTTTTTATAATCAAAGGTCCATCTATTTTCCTCTCTGGATTAAAATAAATAGGTAAATAACATGTTGACACTCTGTTTTTCTCATGCTGATAATTAGAGTCATATTTACTTTTTATGTATAGTAAAAATAATATCTTTGGCATATAAATACTTAACATTATTTTTATTTATACCCCCGTTCATCAGGGGCTAGCTCTGCTAGGACTACCAATTCCCCTATGTGATATCATTGTAGAGTAATTAATTAGCAACCATGTTCAAGACCTCTTTAGTCCCCCTTCCCTTCTTTTCCTCTTCTCCCCTCTAACCGTAACTACACACTGCAAATGTCTCTCCTATTTTAGTTCACTCCTCTTTTCATAATAAATCACATTACCAATGAACTAGCAATCCACAGTTGTCATCTAAATAATTCTTGATGAATAGGTTTAAATTGTCATCAGTTATATCCCCACTTTATTATTTGTTTTGTATATTATTTCATGGTTTTTAAAATGTGTCATCATGTTTTACTTTTCAATATTTTTTTAGTAAACAAAAATTTATAAAAAACAAAAAATTTTAACTTCACAGAATGTAATAAATAGTTTACTATTTTTTTACCATATACGCACATTCCACAAATTAATACAATACACATTTCAAATGTTGTTGACTATCATTTCCCATGTCTTATTAATTATTATTCTTTTACTGCATCTGGATTATCTTTCCTAAATGATTTGTTTCTATCACTCTCTCTATAACCATTTTCCCACTCTATTTGAAATTCACTCAATCTCCATCACTCTTTCCATAATTACCCCACTCGCGGTAGATTCTCACTTTCAAAAATTGTTTCTCTATCTCTTCTCCACTGCCCTAGTATCACCCCCTATCTCTACCCTTATTATCATGTCTCTTGTATTTGTCTTACTTTCATTGTTTCTGCTTTCAACCAATGTCGAACACATCTCCTCCATTCTTCAGTCTCCATGCCAACCCGGCCGCAATGGTGTGTTATGCAGAAATTCCAGCGCAAGGACAGATGGATCTTGAGATATAGTCAGGTGAAGGTATGGGAGTGGAACATGATCTAGATTGGTACGTTAAAATGATAGAGCCACTTTTCTTCCTTTTATTTTCAACATGGGCTAACTTGTATTTTACCAAGATCTTGTAGAACTAATGAAACAAGTACTTCTATAGATGTATGTGTTTGCATGAAGTTGGTTGGAGGCATCCCATTGTTGGCAAGGCCACTTAAGTGTGAGAAAATCATAGGCCCCAAAAGGGCCATGGTGCTCTTCTCCACCCCCATAGACGAGGGCCAATCTGGTAGGCTGTCAACTTAGATTAAGAAATAACTATCTTTTGAAGATAAGTCTTTGTTGACATCACTATCCTCGGTGAGTTACCAACTAAATCAAAATCTCTCTCTGAATGAGGTCGCAGTTTGATGCTCCTACTACTCTAAATCCAAAGAAAGGACCCCATTATATTGCATACACGGTCTACGGTATTTTGGGTACTACTATCTGTCCTATTTTGTTTGTTGTTTCTTTCATAGTTTTCACTTTTCTATTGGGTACTACAATCTATCATATTATGTTTGTTATTTTCTTTCACAATTTCCCTTAAATAAAAAGTACAAAATTCTTTTTGCTGAATTTGTATATTTTGCATGCTATAAAATACTAACAATGGAATGTTTTGTTGGTCTATTTCTTGTTGGTATCAGTTATTTAATGTTAATTATACTACCATTTATTACCCTCTCTTATTGTCTCTTCATTATGCATTTAGACACACTTTTGGTAATTAATTTTGAATAAGGACCTTATTTTAATGATCAGAAAATTAACTCAAAGAGGAATTGGGTTGTCCTCTTGAATATATTACATGTAGACCATCCTATAGGTCAACGTACCTTAAGGAAGCATTTAACAATGTTAACTATATATGTAATGTTTTAGATGTAAGGTTGATGTCACATTTTATCCCTCTTGGTTGAATATGTTGGCTAAATTGACATTAGTATAATCCCTTTGTTTTGATGATGACAAACATTTCATTCTTGTAAATATAACGTGCTACTTGAGTGTGCAGGAATAAGGTGGATGACAAATACTTGGAAGATCTATATGCTAAAATTGTTTTAAGTCATGAATGTAATCAAATGTAAAAACTTGTACAAGTATATAATGTACAAGTACTTAGACATCATGTAAATTAAGAGTTAGATCTTCCCTAGCCAATCACAACACTTAGATAGGTCATCCCCTAAAATAGTGTCACATCTGCACACTCATACACACACTTAGTACTTAGTTTAAAATGTTGAAACAGAGTCATTCTCGGTCGACAAACTCCTCGACCGAGACACTCTCGGTCGACAAATTCCTCGACCGAGAATGACCCAAGTAGCTGTTAGACCCAGTAGACAAGGTGGTTGGGAGTTGGAAATGAACATTGTAAACATTTGCTCCAGGACGTCCCTCGGTCGACAAATCTTCGACTGAGAAGGACTCTCGATCGACAAATTGTCGACCGAGATGAGTTCTGTCTGCACTTTTCAGAATTAATTAACTAGCCATTGTTAAAGCAACTAATGGTTACCTAACGACTAGTCAAGCACTAAGAACCCCCTAGAAAGTGTCTAGAATGTCCTTAAGCACTTGTAGGTCATTCCTATAAATAGGACATGCCTTAGGACACCTAAACTCACTCATATACACTTGTGCTATACTTGAGATTACACTAGCAATTGGCAATCTGTTTTGAGCAATTGAGCAACACTAGCATTGGCTACTCATTCCCTTGCTCTAAATTCGTGTCCTATAGGCTAGCATCTCCTATCCACAACACTTACACTTCTATATACATTGGTTAGGAAATTAAAAAGCTTGATATAGGAAATCAAGCCTTAAGCTACAAGTGGTATTGTAATTTCTATTTTTCCTTCTTGTTCCTTTTATCTTTTGTATTCTCCTTGCTACTCCTAGGGTTGGAGGCTGCGGATTGGAGAAGGTTCTTCTCAGTGGAGAAGGTGGACTTTAGACTACTTCAAGAAGGCTATTGCAATGGGAAGCTACTTCTAGAGGAAGGCTACTTCAAGGGGGAGCTTGAAGTTACTTCAAGAAGGCTGCTTCAAGGTTGGTGCAACTACTTCTAGGTGAAGGCTGTCTGAAGGGTTTTGTGAAAGTATTGTAATTTTATGTAATATCCTTGCGAGGTAATAAAATTTAAAACTTTCAAAATCCTGATTGGGTAAGAAACCAGGTAGTGGATTGACTGCCTTAGCATTTGCTAAGGTTGGAACCACTCTAAATCCTTGTCCCCTTGTCCAATATTTTTGTGGTTGCTTGCTTTGGTTGAATTATTATTAAAATATCCATAAAACCCTATTCACCCCCCTCTAGTGGTTTTTCAATTGGTATCATAGCAGGGCTTCAAGGAACTCTAACAATGTCTTGAAAGAATGGGTGACGGGTTGCTCAACAACCTCAACTTGGAAGGAACACTTGTGGCTAGACCTCCAGCTTTTGATGGAACTAACTACACTTACTGGAAGAGGAGGATGCAATTTTACTTCCAAGGAATCAGTTGGGACTTATGGAGAATGGTATCAACTCCTTATGAACTTCCTCAAATAGAGTATGCAAATTGGGATGCTAATACGGTAAAATCTGCCCAAATGAATGCAAAAGTTGTAAGTATACTTTATTGTTCAATTTTCGTTGGTGAGTTCCATAGAATATCAAATTGTGAAATAGCTTATGAGATATGACATAGATTGTCTATAACATATGAAGGAACTGTTCAAGTTAAAAATTCTAAAATCAGAATGCTTAAATAGAAAGTTGAACAGTTTTGTATGGATTAAAATGAATCTATTAGTGAAATGTATGCAAAATTTTCTTCTATTGTGAATGGTTTTAATGCTTTAGGCAAAGTGATTAGTGAGGAAGACCAAGTGTCAAAGATTCTTAGATCTCTCCCTCCCAAGTATAAGCCCAAAGTGACTGCCATTGAAGAAGCAAATGACCTCACCCGACTAAGGATGGAGCAATTCATTGGCAACCTAGAAGCACATGTGGCAACTTTAGAAGAGGAAGAAAGACGAGAACATGAACTTCAACAAGAGAAAAAGAAGGACATTGCATTCAAAGCATCAACCAAGATTAGTCATGACACAAGTGAAGATGATAGTGAAGAAGAAACTCTCATTGTAAACGGTAAGTAGTATAAAAGTTTTCAAACTAACAAAACTCCTAGTATTTCTTCTTCCAGGTGCTTTGAATGTGGCAAAAAGGGACACATGAAAGGTGATTGTCCAAAACTCAAGAAAGGGAAGAAATCATCTCACAAAAAGAAAGAAAGAGCATACAAAGCTGCATGGGATGATTCAAGTGATGATAGTGACGATGGAAAAGAAGAAGTAGAATGTCTTATTGCTACAACAAATGAAGAAGAAGAAGAAGAGGTAAGTCTTTTTGATCTACCCAAAGAAGATCTAATTGCTAGTCTTCAAGATACACATGAGAAATATATTGAGTGCAAGAAGAAATTAAAAAAATAAAATAAAGTAAATGATGAGTTAAATGCTAAACTTCTTGCTCTCACATCTAAAATTGAAGATTATGATGTTAAGCTGAAATCTATAGAAGCAAATTGCAATCTTCTTTCCCTCGAAAAGTTAAACTTGCAAACCCAAGCAAATGATCTTCAAAAACAACCTGTTTTGTGTACACATCTAGATTATGATATTATTGTGAAAGAAAGAGATTCTTTGTTATCTAATCTAGATCAAGAAAAATTAGATATCAAGAAGAAAATAGATGAGATTATGAAGTTACAACAAAAAGTGAAAAGGTTGAGTAACAATAATATTCTTGATAATATCTTAAATGATTCTTATCATCAAATTGGAAGGAGAGGACTAGGTTATAATTCTAAAGGAACATCTTATCAAAAACCTAGTTGGAGAAGGACACAAGTGCTAAAGAATCAATCCATTTATGTACCCAAGAACAACTCAACTCCTAGAAAGAGAAATGAGATTGACTCTATTAGTTGTCATTATTGCTTACGTCTTGGACACTACTCTTTTTCATGCCCATACAATAAAAGGAATGATGATATAGCTTGGGTTCCTAAAACTTAGAAGTTTGAATTTGACTATTTGAGATTTGACCTAAACTGATTCTTGATATACAAATGTCATATCTCAACACAATCGAGCGTTAACTTTCATATTCTTGTTTTACTCGAAAAGAATTACTGAAAATAATTCTAAAACAGTACAGAAACATTCTCAGTAGAGAAACTGTTCGACCGAGAACATTGTAGGTCGAGAAATGGTTGACCGAGCAGGTTACTATTTTGCAGTTTACAACAAATCTGATAAAACCTGTACAATCAGCAACATTCCAGGTCGAGAAAACATCGACCGAGACAACTTCGGTCGAACTGTTTGTCGACCGAATCAAGTTCTGCTGAACCTATTTTCAATTAATCTAGTTTGCTATCATTTTTTTATATATGATTGATTTAATATGAAAATCAAGAATAAATCTTAGAGATCATATTTGAAACAAGACATATTGATCTCTTTGCATCATGAATTAAGGTATAACATTATGAATATGAAATTCATTCAACATATTGCAAAAGTGTTATATGAAGACTGATTTTGAACAAACCTTATTTATTGATTGAAAAAGTATATTAAGCATGTTCAGTTACATGGTTTGTCTTAAATTTGAAAACTTATGAACCTGAATGAGATTACTACATCATTTGGCTTAAAACTGAAAATATGAACCATGATTAGTTTAATCTAGGAAATTACTGTTTTATCATAATCCACATGGTTTTTCCTAAGTATTACTTGGTCTATCTATGTAGGAACCATGTGTATTAAAATTTAAATGGTCATAATCATTGTATTTCATGAAGTTATATACTTCCATCTTGATCATTGTATTGTGTATATACTTCTACTGTTCTATCATAATTATTGTGCCATAATCATTATGTTTTCATTGGTTTACAATAATCTTTGATCCATATATACAAACCATGAATTTTGATCATTGTGATTCAGCTCATGTGAAGATTCTATTTTGCATAAACAATAAAACTTCATGGCACAAATGCATTTTAAATTAAAAATCTACAGAAATTATACTTCACATATAAATGTTCAAATTGGAAATATGCAGAAATTGCCTCTTGGTTGAAATCAAGTTTAACCAAGGGGCGCTATGGTCGAAGTCAAGGTCGACCTAAAATAAGCTTGAAAAAATACTTATTTATTCATCATTTTACTACACTTAATCTTAATATCTTGATTCAAAATGTGCTTATCATATTGAAAACATAATTTTATTGCATAAAAGGTCAACTTATTATGATCTAATATTGATTGTGATCTTAGAATCCTTAAATTATCTTGACTATAAGATTAAGGGGGAAGCTCACACAAACTGTCTTGATAATGAGATTAAGAAGCTTCCAAAACTTTGTAAACATCATTTGAAGCTTGTTATGACCTTAGTATCCTTAAAAGTAGTTTTGGTTATGAAAAACAAAGAAATTTACAATATTCATGAATATGACATATATCTTGCTCTTAATAGAATTCTCTAAACAAATTTGGGCTTAACATTCCATGTATTTGTTTAGAGATACATACATGTATTCTACTATAAGCTTAAAGGATTCTCATGTCATTTTTAGGGCTTAACATTCCTTGAAAAATGGATGAGAAATCAATACACATATGCCATGAACTTAGAATCTCATGTCATTTCAAGGCTTAACATCCTTTGCAAATGATTGAGAAATAAATTGTGGCTAAAGTTCACAATAAGTGGTTTGCATCCCTTGCTTTTAAAACTGAATATCTTATTAAGGGGGAGCATCAAATTATCAAATTAAGTGGGAGAAATAAAAAGTCATACTAAATGATTATCTTGGATATCTTTTTGAAATGACAAAGGGGGAGAAATAATATAAAATCAAAAACATAAAATAAAATGAGATTCATAATATCTCGGCCAGCACACACTTGCAAAACAAGAATGGCTACAAAAGGTAAACTTCAGGTATGAAACTCATATGATTTATATTTCCTTATTTTATATTTAGGAAATGTTTGTCATCTTCAAAAAGGGGGAGATTGTTGGCTAAATTGACATTAGTATAATCCCTTTGTTTCGATGATGACAAACATTTCATTCTTGTAAATCTAATGTGCTACTTGAGTGTGCAGGAATAAGGTGGATGGCAAATACTTGGAAGATCTATATGCTAAAATTGCTTTAAGTCATGAATGTAATCAAATGTAAAAACTTGTACAAGTATATAATGTACAAGTACTTAGACATCATGTAAATCAAGCATTAGATCTTCCCTAGCCAATCACAACACTTAGATAGGTCATCCCCTAAAATAGTGTCACATCTGCACACTCATACACACACTTAGTACTTAGTTTAAAATGTTGAAATAGGGTCATTCTCGGTCGACAAACTCCTCGACCGAGACACTCTCGATCGACAAATTCCTCGACCGAGAATGACCCAAGTAGCCATTAGACCCAGCAGACAAGGTGGTTGGGAGTTGGAAATGAACGTTGTAAACACTTGCTCCAGGATGTCCCTCGATCGACAAATCTTCGACATAGAAGGAATCTCGATCGACAAATTGTCGACCGAGATGAGTTCTGTCTGCACTTTTCATAATTAATTAACTAGCCGTTGTTAAAGCAACTAATGGTTACCTAACGGCTAGTTAAGCACTAAGAACCCCCAAGAGAGTGTGTAGAACGTCCTTAAGCACTTGTAGGTCATTCCTATAAATAGGACATGCCTTAGGACACCTAAACTCACTCATATACACTTGTGCTATACTTGAGATTACACTAGCAATTGGCAATCTATTTTGAGCAATTGAGAAACACTAGCATTGGCTACTCATTCCCTTGCTCTAAATTCATGTCCTATAGGCTAGCATCTCCTATCCATAACACTTACACTTCTATATACATTGGTTAGGAGATTAAAACGCTTGATATAGGAAATCAAGCGTTAAGATACAAGTGGTATTGTAATTTCTATTTTTCCTTCTTGTTGCTTTTATCTTTTGTATTCTCCTTGATACTCCTAGGGTTGGATGCTGCAGATTGGAGAAGGTTCTTCTTGGTGGAGAAGGTGGACTTCAGACTACTTCAAGAAGGTTGTTGTAACGGGAAGCTACTTCTAGAGGAAGGCTACTTCAAGGGGGAGCTTGAAGTTACTTCAAGAAGGCTGCTTCAAGGTTGGTGCAACAACTTCTAGGTGAAAGTATTGTAATTTTATGTAATATCCTTGCGAGGTAATAAAATTTAATACTTTCAAAATCTCAGTTGGGTAAGGAACCAGGTAGTGGATTGTCTGCCTTAGTATTTGCTAAGGTTGGAACCACTCTAAATCCTTGTCCCCTTGTCCAATATTTTTGTGGTTGCTTGCTTTGGTTGAATTATTATTAAAATATCAATAAAACCTAATTCACCCCCCCTCTAGTGGTTTTTTAGAATAAACCTAGTGATTTAAGAGAAAGTATGTTACAAAACTCTTGAACCATTACCACATCAAAATGTTATTTCGATTTATCTCATATTTATTTTAACTAGTGTCCAAAGCAATCGAACAACATATATTTTAGGTATTAAGTGTTGAAGTACATGAAAGACATCATTGATGCAAGAATTAGAAATATTCCTGAATGTGTAAGATACTTATCATTATTGCTTTTAGTTTGTTTCAATTTCTAAATATATTGAATGAATGACAATGTTCTGATTTATTTGACATATTATTGAAGTATTATTTGAAGTGTATTGGTTGTTTTTCAACTAAGAAGAGATCGATGAGGTTCGAAATGAGTGGGCGACGTGTGTTCTTGAGCACACAACCGATTATGTGACATGAGGGGGAGACATTTGTTCTTTAGCATATACCAACGTGTGAAATCTTTGTAGTTAATTTTCAATTTGATTCTAGAATGTGTTCTCACTACTTTGTGTTATTGAATTGTTGTATGCATGATTGATTATTTATTAAGTGCAAGTTTTTTTCAAGGTTTGATGGAAGTTTTGATCAATTATGTGCTTGTTTGTGAAATGGAAAAAAAGTATAATTTCATATATATTATAAAATTTTAAAATATAATTATTTGATCAATAAAATTGGTTCGATATGATCGGTCAAACTCTAATCAAATATAGCAGTTAATGATATATTGTAAAAGGTGTGATACTACAACAAACAACACATGTTGTGTTAGCCACACCTATTACAATGGGCGTATCTAGAAAATAGACTCTATTACAACATGTGTGTCTAATGAACTACAACATGCACCACATGTTGTATAAAATGCATATATTACAACAGGCACACCACATGTTGTATAAACACCCCTATTACAAAGAGTGTATTTTCAAAAGACAAATACTTCAACTGTTATACAAACATAAATATTACAACAGGTGCATTTCTTGTTGTAAAAAATACTCCTATTACATCGGGTGTGTTTAGTGAAAGACAACATGCTTCAACCATTATATAGTATATATTACAATAGGTGCACCACATGTTGTAAAAAGCACCCCTATTACAATGGATGTGTTAAGTAAAAGACAATATGATTCAACTGTTGTATAATATATATTACAACATGAGCACCACATGTTGTATAAAACACCCATATTACAATGGGCCATACATTGAAAGACAACATGTTTCAAATGTTGTATAAAATATATATATTACAACATGCACATCACATGTTGTATAAAGCACCCCCATAAGACCACACGATCTAATACAACGGTTAACACCTGTTGTAAAACATTTTCTCTAGTGTGTAGGAACCTCACATAGAGTTTTGCATTGAATGCTCAACCTTAGAATGAAGCCCAAGGGGTCCTATTTATAGCTGGGGATGCCTCTTATCCTTTGGGAACACTTAATAATGAAAACTAGCCATTTTTTGGCTTGCAATGGATATATTTTCGATTGTTGCAACTCCAAAACGGTTGGGAACTCTTTTCTACACTTTTCCATACATTGCAATCGGTCGAGTTTCTATAAAGGTAACTCTACCGATCCCACTAAGAGAAAAGACCAATTTAGGGCATCAATCGAGTTTGTTCTGGGGTAACTCGAACGATTCACTTAAATCAGTTTTGGTTTGTAGAGGGATCGATCGAGTTCTGTGAAATGCAAACTCGACCTGATCAAAAGTCATTTTTCAGATCCAATTAGGATCGATCGAGTTTGCAACTCGACTGATGAACAACCTGATGTGAATTTTGGAAAATGTCTTTTGAGTGCTTAAACATTCGATCTAAGTGCTCCTGATTTTTTTCTAAGCTTAATTACAAGTCATACAATCATTACAAGTGATTTACAACATGATTCTAATAGATTTACATCATATTCCAAAAGTGTGCACTTGTATTGACTTTGACTTGTCTTTTCTCCAAGTTAAGATGCGCAAGTTAGAGCATTTAGAGTGTGTCCATACATAATCTAAAATCACTGAAGTAGAAGCATTAGACACACATAAGTGGAATGGTTTAGTCATATTCAAAACAAGGCTTTAGTCAATTTAGACCTTGAGTCAACATTATCCCCCTTTTTGAAGATGACAAACCATTCCATAAATATATTGAAAGCATTTAAGTAAAGTCATACCTTTGGAGAAACCTAGGTGTTTCAATAGAATTGAGTTCATATGCTCCCCCTCAATTGATTCTAGTGGAGTTCTCATACTCCCCCTCCATTGATGATATTTCTCCTACATGGTTAGCTTTCATAACATTTATAGAATACTATGTATTCTACTCATATATGTTTTACACATATATGTCTTCTCCCATTTACCTTCTCCCTTTTACATGGACATTCTTCTCCTCTTCATGTAAGACATGCATTCTCCCCCTTTTGTGAAAAGAAGACATACCTTTCTCCCCCTTTGTCATTTAATTAAGTGGGGGTATGAAGTTATAAGAAACACTACTTGTTAAGAGAAAGGAGATAAAAAATGTTATAAAAGGAGAATAGAAGAGCACATCTATGGGCTTCTCTAAGCATAGAAAGAAAAGTAAGTTAATGCATGCACTTGAACAACACAAAATGCAAGATAAAGTGATACAGAAAAATAATAAATCACAATTTGGACCCTCAAGATGACAGAATTTTCCCAAAAAGTGTCTGGGCTCAAGGCGATGCAATGTGTCTTGCTTAGAAGGTTGTTTCTACATAAAAAAACACTAGTCTTGCACTAAAAACTAAAACTGGAGCAAAGTTTGCATGAAATTCAAAGATGCTCCAATTTCTACATACAATGTAGCTCTATGTATCATGTATCACAAATTTGTGCAAGAAAGTCAATATGGTAGAAGTCACTAACAAGTATGCATCATTACCAAAAGATGATCACCACTAAGAACATCAAGGTTGTATCCAAACAAGATATACAACTGTATATATTTAGCAAGTTTGAGCATAACGGAAGCAATTTCAGACACAACCAAGAGATCCAAATACATCATCTTCAAAACCTACAAAACAACTCAAAGCAAGTAATTTGCAAGATATAGATATACCAATTTAGAGCAATTAGAAAGATAGAGTTGTAAACAAGATAGGCTATATAGGACATGGCATTATGCATATATAAAGGTGCCAAATGAGAGTGCCAAAGAATAAGGCTATTAGTTGAGAAAATCTAGTTGAGAGGAAAATTCTCATTCAATAAGTCAAATGTATATTCTGTGCACAATGTTGTCGATCGAGTTCTATGTATTGACAACTCAACTGATGACATCTATTTGCAACACCCATTGGTGTCTATCGGTCAAGTTTCAAGCAGGACAAACTCGACCGACAAAGTTGTTGTCAAAAAACACATATATTTCATATTAACATATTTAGAGGCATGCTAAAGATATAAGACATATCCAAACTTGTGTAAGAAACTTAGTAATGCACTATGAAAGCATTAGAAATAGTTTTTGAGTAAGAGTGTGAAGAGAATCACAAAATACCAATTTTGACTCAAAAACCACATGCACAGCGCACACTAACTTGAAAAAAACAAGTTAGGATTGGTTATAAGCAAGAAAACCTTTACCTTTGTTCTATCCATTCCTTCTTCCACTTGCTGCCACCCTCTACACATCTCACCTTTCTTCTTTCATGTGGATTGAGAAGTCAATTTGCAATTCAATAGCTCAAGTACCTACAAGAAGAAAAATGAAATGGTCCCCAATAATATTTTTGCGTCCGGAGGGGTTATTTTAGCAACCCAAGTCCTATTTCTCTTGGGTGCTTTCCTAAAAGGACAACATGGAGAATAATGTCCAATATCATTGCAATTGTTTCATGTGCCCATAGTTTTGGAACTAGTGGATTTCCATGGAATATTGGAGGTCCTTTACCTTTGTTGTTCCTTTGACTACTATCATACCCTCAACCATGTCTACCAATTTGTTTAGTAATATGGTATAGGCTATCATTAAGATTCTTTTTACCAACTAAGAATCTTTACAAAGAATATCTCAAACTATGATTATCATGCATAAGAGAAGTAATAGTAGAAGATAAATGATTGATATTATCTCTTACATGGAAAAGATCATTTTCTAGGCAAAGAGATTTAGCTAAATAAGAATCTCTATGAATATGAATAACAACAACATTATTCTCTCTACTAGTAGAACTAGAATGAGATTCAAGCACATTGATTTTAGCAAGCAAGGGCGTACTTTCAGTTTTAAGCAAAGTAAAGTTAGAAAGATAAACACCATTTTCAGATTCTAATCCTTGCAAAACAAAATCTTTGTCCTTGTTTTCAGATTTAAGAACATCAATATCATACATGAGAGAATAAAAAATTAAAGTATGCTCTTCATTAGAACTAGGCATAAGAGGTTGAGCTTTTAGAAATCTAAATCAAGCAAACTAGCATTTTCAACTTTAAGAGAGTCTACTTGGCTAAGACAGGCATTTTTGTCATCAAGCAAGCAAGAATTAGCATGTTCAAGATCATCTAATTATGCATGCATATTATCAAGAATTCTAGCAAGCTTTTTAATTTTCTTTTTAGAAAACTTAAGCGAGTCACGGGTAGCATTAATGATAGCAACTAACAGTTCTTTATCTAAACAGTTTAGATTTACCTCATTTAAGTCTTTTCTTGTAGAAGCCAAAAGAGAAAAATGACATTCTCCTTCTTCACTAGAGCTTGAGTTATATCCACCACTTGAATCTTCACTTGGGCTTGAGTTAGAGGAGTCACTTGATCTTGAATGCCAATTCTCCTTCATCTTGTACTTCTCTTCTCTTTCCTTGTGACGATGGGTCTTCTTGCCTTGTAGACAATCTATCTTGAAGTGACCCTACTTTCCACACATGAGGCACCAGATGGAGGAGGAATTCTTGCCTCTGTATAATCTACCCTTGGAGTACATGGCATCTTCTTCAACATGAGAGGATGGAGAGGCTTGTCTTATAATAGCTTCAATTTGACCCTTGTTTTCAGCCTTTATTTATCTCTTTCTCCTCTTATCTTTCAATTTCTTCTCTCTTGTCAAGAGTGACTTCATGGGCTTGTAGATTTCCAATGAGCTCTTCAATGGGGAAATCATCAAGAGACCTTACTTCTTCAATGGAAGTCACCTTGGGTTCCCATCTATTGGGGAGAGTTCTAAGGATCTTTGAGTTGATCTCTGTTCTACTCATATGATGTCCTAGAATAGCAAGACCATTCACAGTGGTGTTGAGAGCCTTGAGTACATGTTGGTTATCTTCTCCTCCTTTCCCATCTTGAAGTTCTCAAGCAGCCAATTGAGCATGTAGACTTTTCTTTCCCTCACTTGTTGAGTCTCCTCATAAGTGATGCATAGCTTTCTCCATACCTCATAAGTTGTCTCACAAGAAGAAATTTGGTTGAACTCGATGGAGGTCATGGTAGAATAGAGGATGTTCATTGCTCTTGCATTCAAGGTGTTTTTCTTTATGGTAGCTTCATCCCATTCTTCTATGTTTGTCACCGGTAGCTTGTATGGATGGTCCACCATTTGCCATAGCTCAAGACTTGATCCTTGGATGTAGAATTGTAGCCTTCTTTACCAATAGAGTAAGTTACTCCCATCAAAGATTGCAAGGTTGATGAAGTGTCTCCCACCTTGGTAGTCACCCATCTTCTCCTATTTGTTGAAGTATGCTTAGAGAAATCCGCTTTAAAAACAATTGTTAAATCCTAGATAGGTGATTGGATGCTCTACAGGGGTTGAATAGAGCGGAATTCACTTACACAAAATCCATTAGACCATCAAGATATATCACAAGATAAGGTTGCTAAATAACAAATTTGAATGCAACTAAAACATACATAGAGTGGTTAACCTCTAGGATTTCTTAACCATTGCACTCTTATATTCATTCATAATCCTTACAATACATGACCAACCAAAGGACTTACCTATCCAATACAATGAGTCTTCAACCTTACCAAGGACTTACCCCCTTAGCAAAGAGTCTTCCGCCTTCTTCCAAGGACTTACCCACTCTTGCACAAGTCTTTAGTCTTTTAGAAATTAGCCACTCTTCTTGAATATTCAGCCTTTGACTTCACCTTCACTTGGAGAAGCTTCCACCAAGGACTTACCTACTTGAGCAAGGAGTCTTCAACCTTCACCAAGGTCTTACCCAATCTTGCTCCAAGTCTTCATCCTTGATCTTCACCAAGAGACTCCTTCCCTTTTTCTTCTTCACCTCTCTTAGCCAAGAGAGAGAAACTTCATCTTCATGGTTGAAATGAGAGATAGGGAGGTGGTGGAAGTGAGAGCCTCACAAGATATACATGTAGGACTAGCTCTCTTATATATTTCCTACACACTCTAATGAATGTAGCAAGTGATTAAGATTAGAGAGAGAGTGGACATTGTAGGATACACACAACTTTAGAATAGGAACCTCACATAGATTTTTGCATTGAATGCTCAACCTTGGAATGAAGCCCAAGGGGTCCTATTTATAGATGGGGATGAATGTTAGCCTTTGGGACCACTTAAGAACAAAAACTAGCCATTTTGTGGCTTGCAAAGAATATATTTTTGATTGTTGCAACTCCACAATGGCTAGAAACACTTTTCTGCATTTTTCCATACAGTGCAATCAGTTGAGTTTCTATAAAGGTAACTCGACCGATCCCACTAAGAGGCAAGACCAATTTAGGCCATCAGTCAAGTTTTTTCTAGGGTAACTCGACCGATTCACTTAAATCCATTTTGGTCTACAAAGAGATCGGTCGAGTTCTTTGAAATGTAAACTCGACCGATCAAAAGTCATTTTCAAGATCCAATCAGGATCGGTCGAGTTTGCAACTCGACCGATGAACATCATGATATGAATTTTTGAATATGGCTTTTGAGTGGTTAAACATTTGATCTAAGTGCTGAAATTTTTTTCTAAGCTTAATTACAAATCATACAATCATTATAAGTGATTTACAACATGATTCAAATGGATTTACATCATATTCCAAAAACATGCACTTGTATTGACTTTGACTTGTCTTTTCTCCAAGTTGAGATGCGCTCATTAGGGCATTTGGAGTGTGTCCATACATAATATAAAACCACTCAAGTAGAAGCATTAGACACAAATAAGTGGAATGGTTTAGTCATCATCAAAACAAGGGTTTAGTCAATTTAGGCCCTGATTCAACATTCTCCCCCTTTTTGAAGATGACAAACCATTCCATAAATGTATTGAAAGCATTTATGTAAAGTCATACCTTTGGAGAAACCTAGGGGTTTCAATAGAATTGAGTTCATATGCTCCCCCTCAATTGATGCTAGTGGAGTTCTCATACTCCCCCTCAATTGATGTTATTTCTCCTGCATGGTTAGCTTTCAAAACATTTATAGAAAACTATGTATTCTACTCATATACGTTTTACACATATATGTCTTCTCCCATTTACCTTCTCCCCTTTATATGGACATCCTTCTCCTCTTCATGTAATACAATCCTTCTCCCTCTTTTGTGAAAAGAAGACATACCTTTCTCCCCCTTTGTCATTTTAAAAAGTGGCGGTACGAAGAAATAAGAAACAACACTTGTTAAGAGAAAGGAGATAAAAAATATTATAAAAAGAGAGTATAATAGCACATCTAGGGCCTTTTCCAAGTATATAAAGAAAAATAAGTTAAAGCATGCACCTGAACAAACCCAAAATGCAAGATAAAGTGCTACAAAAAAACAACAAATCACAATTTTAACCCTCAAGATGATGGAATTCACCCAAAAAGTGTCTGGGCTCATGGAAACATGATGAGTCTTGCTCATAAGGCCATTTTTGCAACAAAAAACACTAATATTGCACCAAAAATTGAAACTGGAGCAAAATCTGCATGAAATTCATAGATTCTTCGATTTCTACATACAATGTAGCTCTATGTATCCTACAAGTATGCATCATTACCAAAAGGATGATCACCACTAAGAACCTCAAGGTTGTATCCAAACAAGATATACAACTGTGTATATGTAGCAAGTTTGAGCATAGCGGAAGCAATTTAAGACACAACCAAGAGATCCAAAGATATCATTATGAAAACCTACAAAACAAATCAAAGTAAGTAATTTGTAAGATATAGATATACCAATTTAGAGCAATTAGAAAGATAGAGTTGTAAGAAAGATAGGAAATATACGACATGGCAATATGCATATATAAAGGTACCAAATGAGAGTACCAAAGAATAAGGCTATTGGTTGAGAAAATCTACTTGAAATGAAAATTATCATTCAATAAGACAAATGTATATTCTGTGCACAGTGTTGTCAGTCGAGTTCTGTGTATTGACAACTCAACCGATGAAAGCTGTTGGCAACACCCGTTGGTGCATATCGGTCGAGTTTCAAATAGGACAAACTCGACCCACAAAGCTACTATCCAAAAACACATATATTTCATAAAAACATATTTAAAGACATGCTAAAGATATAAGACATATCCAAACATGTGTAAGCTAGTTAGTAATGAACTATGAAAGCATTAGAAATAGTTTTTGAGCAAGAGTGTGAAGGTAATCACAAAATACAACTTTTGACTCAAAAACTACATGCAATACGCACACCAAGTTGACAAAAACAAGTTAGGATTGGTTATAAGTAAAAAAAACCTTTACCTTTGTTCTTACCATTCCTTCTTCCACTTATTCTAATCCTCTACAGTTCTCACCTTTTTCTTTCGTGTGGATTGAGACGTCAATTTGCAATTCAATAGCTCAAGTCAACCCATTTGCAAGTACCTACAAGAAGAAAGATGAAATGGTCCCCAATCATATTTTTTGATCCGGAGGAGTTAGTTTAGCAACCCAAGTCCTATTGCTCTTGGGTGCTTTCCTAAATGGACAACAAGTAGAATAATGTCCAATATCATTGCAATAGTTGCATGTCCCCATAGTCTTCGAACTAATGTACTATCCATGGAATATTGGAGGTCCCTTACCTTTGTTGTTCCTTTGACTACTATCATACCCTAATCCATGTCTACCAATTTTTTTAGTAGTATGGTATAGGATATCATTAAGATTCTTTTTACCAACTAAGAATCTTTGCAAAGAAGATCTCAAACTATGATTATCATGCATAGTAGAAGTAATAGTAGAAGACAAATGATTGATATTATCTCTATCATGCAAAAGATCATTTTCTAAGTAAAGAGTTTTATTTAAATAAGAATCTCTATGAATATGAAGAGCAGCAACATTATTCTCTCTACTACTAGAACTAGAACAAGATTCAAGCACATTGATTTTAGCAAGCAAGGATGCACTTTCTATTTTAGGAAAAGAAAACTTAGAAAGATAAACACCATTTTCATATTATAATCCTTGCAACACAAAATCTTTGTCTGTGTTTTCAGATTTAAAAACCTCAATATCATGCATGAGAGAATCAGCGAATAAAGTGTGCTCTTCATTAGAACTAGGCATAAGAGGTTAAGCTTCTAGAAATCTAATATTATCAAACAAACTAGAATTTTCAAGTTTAAGAGAGTCTACTTGGCTAAGATAAACATTTTTGTCATCAAGCAAGCAAGAATTAGCATGTTTAAGGTCATCTAATTCTACATGCATATTATCAACAATTCTAGCAAGCTTTTTTCTTTTCTTTATAGAAGACTTAAGAGAGGCACTGGAAGCATTAGTGATAGCAATTAAGGGTTCTTTGTCTAAAGGGTTTAGATTCGTTTGAGTCTTTTCTTGTAGAAGCCATAAGAGCAAAATGACATTCTCCTTCTTTACTAGATCTTGATCCAGATCCTCCACTTGAGTCTTCACTTGAGATTGAGTCAGAGGAGTCACTTGAGCTTGAGCACCAATTCTCCTTCATCTTGTACTTCTCTTCTCTTTCCTTGTGATGATGGGTCTTCTTGCCTTGTAGACAATCTTTCTTGAAGTGACCCTTCTATCCACACTTAAGGCACCATATGGAGGAGGAATTCTTGCATTTGTAGAATCTACCCGTATAGTACATGGCATATTCTTCAACATGAGAGGATGGAGAGGCTTTTCCCATAATAGCTTCAATTTGTGCCTTGATTTCATCGTTCTTCATTCTCTTTATTTTTTCTCTCTTGTCAAGTGTAACTTCATGGGCTTGTATATTTCCAATGAGCTTATCAATGGGGATATCAACAAGAGACCTTACTTCTTCAATGGAAGTCACCTTAGGTTCCCATCTCTTGGGGAGAGTTATCAGGATCTTTGAGTTGATCGCTCCTCTAATCATAGGATGTCCTAGAATAGAAAGACCATTCACAATGGTGTTGAGCCTTGGGTACATGTTGGCTATCTTCTCCTCCTTTCCCATGTTGAAGTTCTCAAGCAGCCCATTGAGAATGTAGACTTTACTTTCCTTCACTTGTTAAGTCCCCTCATAAGTGATGCATATCTTTCTCCATACCTCATAGGCCGTCTCACAAGAAAAAAATCTGATTGAACTCGGTGGAGGTCATGGTCACATAGAGGATGTTGATTTCTCTTGCTTTCAAGGTGGATTTTTTTATGGTAGCTTCATCCTATTCTTCTATCTTTATCACAGGTAGCTTGTATGGATGGTCCACTATTTTCCATATCTCAAGACTTGATCCTTGAATGTAGAATTTTAGCCTTCTTTTCTAATAGAGGAAGTTACTCCCATCAAAGATTGGAAGGTTGATGAAGTATCTCCCACCTTGGTAGTCACCTATCTTCTCCTACTTGTTCAAGTATGCTTGGAGAAACCTGCTCTGATACCAATTGTTGGATCCTAGATGGGTGATTAGATGCTCTATAGGGGGGGTGAATAGAGTGAATGAACTCAAGAAAAATTCATTATACCTTCAAGATATATCACAATATAAGGTTGCTAAATAGGAAATTTGAGTGCAACTAAAACATACAAAGCAAGGGAGAGAAATATTGAACATACACCAAGTGACAAGTTATGTAGAGTGGTTCCACACTCCAAGCTAGGACTATGTCAATCCACTACCTAGAGAGGTCAACCTCTAGGATTTCTTAACCATTGCACTCTTGTATTCATTCATAAGACTTACAATACATGACCAACCAAAGCACTTACCCATCCAATAAAAAAAGTCTTCAACCTTACCAAGGATTTACCCACTTTGCAAAGAGTCTACCACCTTCTTCCAAGGACTTACCCACTCTTGCACAAGTCCTTAGCCTTCTAGTAATTACCCACTCTTCTTGGATCTTCAACCTTTGACTTCACCTTCACTTGGAGAAGCTTCCAGCAAGGACTTACCCACTTGAGCAAGGAGTCTTTATCCTTCACCAAGATCTTCCTCACTCTTATTCCAAGTCTTAAGCCTTGATCTTCACCATGGGGCTCCTTCTCTTGTTCTTCTTCACCTATCTTAGCTAAGAGAGAGAACCTTCATCTTCATGGTTGAAATGGGAGATAGGGAGGTGGTGGAAGTGAGAGCCTCACACGATATACATGTAGGACTAGATATCTTGCATATTTCCTATGCACTCTAATGAATGTAGCAAGTAATTAAACTTAGAGAGAGAGAGGAGGCCATAGGATACACTCAACAATAGAATAGGAACTTGACATAGAGTTTTCCATTAAATGCTCACCTTGGAATGAAGCCCAAGGGATCCTATTTATAGTCGGGGATGCCTCTTAGCCCTTGGGAACACTTAAGTATGATAAGTAGTCATTTCGTGTCTTGCAACAGATATATTTTTTATTGTTGCTACTCCATAATGGCTAGAAAAACGTTTTTGCACATTTCTGTATAGTGCAATCAGTCGAGCTTCTATGAAGGTAACTCGACCGATCCCACTAAGAGACAAGTCCAATTTAAACCATCGATCAAGTTTGTTTTGGAGTAACTCGATTGATTCACTTCAATCAGTTTTTGTCTACAGTGGGATCGGTCAAGTTCTATGAAATGTAAAATCGACCGATCAAAAGTCATTTTCAAGATCCAATCAGGAACTCGACTGATGAACATCCTGATGTGAATTTTGGAAAATGGATTTTGAGTGCTTAAACATTCGATCTAAGTGCTCCTAATTTTTTCTAAGCTTAATTACTAGTCATACAATCATTACAAGTGATTTATAACATGATTCTAATGGATTAACATCATATTCCCAAAACGTGCACTTGTATTGACTTTGGCTTTGTCTTTTCTCCAAATTGATATGCACAAGTTAGGGTATTTGGAGTGTGTCCATACATAATCTAAAATCACTCAAGTAGAAGTATTAGACACAAATAAGTGGAATGGTTTAGTCATCATCAAAACAAGGGTTTAGTAAATTTAGACCTTGAGTCAACATTGTCCCCCGTTTTGAAGATGACAAACCATTCCATAAATATATTGAAAGCATTTAAGTAAAGTCATACCTTAGTAGAAACCTAGGGGTTTCAATATAAATGAATTCATATGCTCCCCCTCAATTGATTCTAGTGGAGTTCTCATACTCCCCCTCAATTGATGCTATTTCTCCTGCATGGTTAGCTTTCATAACATTAATAGAATATCATGTCTTCTACTCATATATGTTTTAAACATATATGTCTTCTCCCATTTACCTTCTCCCCTTTACATGGACATGCTTCTCCTCTTTATGTAAGGCATGCCTTCTCCCTCTTTTGTGAAAAGAAGACATACTTCTCTCCGCATTTGTCATTTCAAAAAGTGGGGGTATGAAGAAATAAGAAACACCACTTGTTAAGAGAAAGGAGTTTAAAAAAGTAAAAAAAGGAGAGTAGAAGAGCATAGCTAGGTTCTTGTCCAAGCATAGAAAGAAAACAAAGTTAAAGCATGTACTCGAACAACCCAAAATGCAAGATAAAGTGTTGTAAAAAAAAATCGCAATTTTGACCCTCAAGATGACGAAATTCGCCCAAAAAGTGTTTGGGCTCATGCCGACACAATGTGTCTGGCTCAGAAGGCCATTTTTGTATAAAAATCACAGTCTTGCACCAAAAACTGAAATTAGAGAAAAATATGCAATATATTCAAAGATGCTCCAATTTCTACATACAATGCAGCTCTATGCATCCTTCATCACAAATTTGTGCAAACAACTCAAGATGGTAGAACTCACTAACAAGTATGCATCATTACCAAAAGATGATCACCACTAAGAACCTCAAGGTTGTATCCAAACAAGATATACAACTGTATATATGTAGCAAGTTTGAGCATAGCGAAAGCAATTTAAGACACAACTAAGAGATCCAAAGAGATCATCATCAAAACCTATAAAACAACTCAAAGCAAGTAATTTTCAAGATATAGATATACCGATTTAGAGCAATTAGAAAGATAGAGTTGTTTGCAAGATAGATATATAGGACATGGAAATATGCATATATAAAGGTGCCAAATGAGAGTGCCAAAGAATACAGCTATTGGTTGAGAAAATTTAGTTGAGAGGAAAATTCTCATTCAATAAGCCAAATGTATATTTTGTGCACAATTTTATCGGTCGAGTTCTTTGTATTGACAACTCGACTGATGACAGCTTTTGGCAACACCCATTGGTGTCTATCGGTCGAGTTTCAAACAGGACAAACTCGACCAAAAAAGTTGCTGCCAAAAAACACATATATTTCATAAAAACATATTTAGAGACATGTTAAAGATATAAGAAATATACAAACATGTGTAAACAAGATAGTATTGCATTATGAAAGCATTAGAAATATTTTTTGGGCAAGAGTGTGAAGAGAATAAAAAAATTACACTTTTGACTCAAAAACCACATGCATAGCGCACACTAACTTGACAAAAACAAGTGAGGATTGGTCATAAGCAAGAAAACCTTTACCTTTGTTCTTATTGTAACATCCCTGACCTGGGTTATGTTCTAACCCTAGGTTTTTTGCCTAATAAAGTTGATTAGATGCTTTCTTTTAATTTTTGAAAAGTAATTATGGCTCAAGAGGAACTTATATTTCAATTTCAATCCTTTTTGAATAATGTTGAAACATTGTTTTGTTAATTTTGGACTAAAGTGCAAATTACCCAAGTTGAGGGGTTAACTTGAAAATTGTACATCATAAAATGTTCCTCAGATGTTGAGACATCATAAGAGTCATTATGATGCAGTGGTATGGCTTCCACAAGCTAGAGCACTAAGATAGAGCTTGTTGAGCAATGTTTGTGCATTAAAACCAAATTTTGGTGTGAAGTGCAATTTACCCAAAAACCTAGGGTTCAATATGCAAATTACCACTTCAATAAGGTCCCTTATGTTTCTTGGAATCATGTAGAGAAAAGAAAATGAGAGGGGCACCTCATTTGAAATAATTTGTAGGAGAGAGAATCTTGATATTAAAATAATCAAGATTTATGCATAATTGAAACCCTAATTCAATTTAATGCAAAAGTAAATATATTAATTAAAGAGCCCTTCAACCAAAAGTTGAGGGATGAATTTGCAAAGAGTTTGTAAGAGCTTTTTCCTTGAAAAGGCACAAAAATATCCAAAGGAAGTGGATAACTCACTCACATTATTATAAGAAAAAGAAATATCCACTCACTTATGGATATTAGTATAATATGATCTAAGGTGCTTATTTTGCTTTTCTTTAAATTGAGGATAATTGAGTGTAATAAGAGACAAGAATGATAGCCTCGTATTCAATGGATTGAGGGGGAAGAGGCGGAACTAATTTGGGAATTAAAAGACTTTTAATAAGGTATTTTCTCTCTCATTGATTTTCTTATAAAAACACCCTTTACAAGCCAAATCAAAGGCTTTTCCGAATCCATTTCTTCTCCTTGCTTGGAAAACGACCAAGGGTGCTTTGGGGGACCAGTAGGACGACCCCCAACCTGTTGGTAAGCTTCTTGACCTTGGTTCACCTTGATTCCATGGTGCATATCGAAAATAAATCATTGATTTCTTCTATTCTTCACTCCATCTTCAACCCTAGCCAATCTTTTCCCCCAAAAGCTTGAGGATGAGTCTAGGGGGAGTTGAAAAAGCTTCATCCACCATTTTTGACGCTCAATTGGAGGCAGATTATATAACTTGAACCCCTCTACATTGTTATTCAACTATTAATCTTGCAATTTCGTTGATTCCTTCATCTTCTTGATTAATTGCTTGTTGAAAATGGTATTTCCATGAAATAAGATGTACTAGGAGTTACATGAACGAAGGTAGATGATGATGACATCATCTTGGACAATTTTACCAAATAATTGTATCTCATTCAGTTTCAATATGTTGCTCATTCGGTTTCAACCAAAATCGTTTGAAAGCAAACAGTTTTATCAAACCGTTTGAAGTTAAACAGTTTCAAACCAATTGGAAGAATTGACCAGGATTGACCATTTTGAAAAACAATGATGCTAATATTTATGATTGATGAACCATAAAATTTGATTGATTAATTCCAATGGGTTCATCAGTTGAAGGTTAATCAATTAGCAAACCCTAATCGGGTTAAGTGCTGAAATTCAATTTGGTTAACTTAGATTTTTGGGTGATTGAGCCCAAATGGTCCCAAGACCGTTTTGAGGTCACCCAAACGGTCTCAAGACCATTTTGAGGTCAACCGCGACTGTTCGGAGGTCTAAGGTTAACTATGGTTCAGTATTTGAAGGTCCAAAGATACCAAATTGAAATGCTATCAATTGTTGATTTGTTGATCAATCCAATGACCCAAACCCTACTGAATTCCACAAATTTCAAGGGTGGAATTGGGCAAACGGTCTCAAGACTGTTTGGAGGTCATCGAAACGACCTCAAGACCATTTGGGGTCTGGTTATATCAAAAATTTGATAATGATTCATTATTTGCAATGGAATCAAATTCCGCAATGTTGATCATTGATGGCTATTCGATTCCAAGCCCTAATTGAAGGTTCCTTGAGTTGAAATCCTAGATCAATTGGGTTCAAAACCCTAATTGATGGTTTAATTGAAGGTTGATTCAATAGTTCAAGTGGTAAATAAATCAAGGAATCAAGTGATAATCGGTTCATCCATTGAAATCATGAATCATGTAAGTATTGAAAGGACTTTTTGGTCCATTCGGTTTTGAGATGGTTTGGACCAAATGGTCTCAAAACCATTTGGGACCAAATGGTCTCAAACCGTTTGGAGACCCAAGCCCATTCGGTTTCAAAGGCAATTTGTTTAAACTGTTTCAAACCGTTTAGAGATCAAAGGGTAAAGATCATTTGGTAACATAAAGTGATCAAATCAATTGATAACTTAATGAGATGAAGGATAAATTGACCCTATATTTGTTACTAATTTATCTTAAAGAAAATCACTTGGGTTGTACCTTTAGGGTACCAAGTGATTGGTATTATTAGATGATTTAATCCTTGAAGCTTAGGTAAGCAATACTTCAATATTCTATGTCAACCCTAATTGAATAAACTTAATTGAACGGTTGAATGACCTAATCTAACCAAGTTTGACATAGTCAATATTCTAGAGAGGATGTGAGAGAGAGAGAAATCCATACATGTCGAATAATCATGTAATGGATAAGCCTCAATACTTTCAATATAAATAAACTATGAATTTTAGGGAACGATCCATGATAAAGAGATCATGAAACCCTAATTAAGAAGATTGATGAACCTTAACCCTAATTAGGGCAATGTTAGGTATAATCCTTAGATATGGTAAGGATGTAACCCTAATTAAGGGTGATGACATGTGAAACCCTAATTCAGGGTAATGTGATTCAAAACCCTAATTGGGATGAATAGTAAACCCTAATTGTGGGTTATTGAATGTGAAACCCTAATCTAGGGTAATGTCATATGAAACCCTAAATAAGAATGATATTATGGGGAACCCTGAATAATGTTGTGATGTGATAATCAAATCCAGGGTGATGCCATGTATTGATATATGAAACCCTAGTGATGGTATATTGGTCAATACACTAAAGAAGGGTGTGGCTAATATAATCAAGTAAGATGAGAATGTTACACCCATGATGGGTAAAATTGATAAACTATATGAATGGTAATATTGATACTCTAACGAGTAAGGGTACAAGGGACAAGATAATGCCTAGATCATTATATGTCCAACTCTATACATGTGTAACAATCCTATACACCTTACAAAGATGAGGTCATGAAACTCTTAGGAATGATGTATGTAACATTAATTTATGATGTGGATAACATCCTAAGAGTTGAAATACCTAAAGTGGTTGATAATGGATTATTCTATATCAACAATGCTTAACAATTAGATAAGTTCATATCATTAAGGATAGTTGGACAATACTAATGTGTAACCTATGCACTATATGATGAAAGTGATAGGTGAATGGTTAAAAGTATTAAGAGGAAAATACCTTAATACAAGGTCAGTTGATTATCTTAAGTAAGATGGAATGAGGAGAAAAATGATACATCAAGACATGATAGATATCACATTTAGCATTTCAAGGTTTATATACCTTGATGCATCTTAATCCAACATACTTGGATAAGAAATACAAGAAGTGTGTATTATGTAAATTATTACAATGAATATGTAATGAATTCAATGCACTTTGATAAGTGTTGGATAAACACTATGAGAAAGGGGTTAAGCCAAGATAATGGGTATGATATAAACATACCATGGTAAGGTTGAGAGATGAACTCATACCTTGAATTGATATTCATAAATGATATATGATGAAAGTAATGATCATGAGTAAATTCTTCTGATAGTATTGAATGCTCCTAGAGGGGTGGAGCAATATATTAGGGTTGAACTAATGATGTAAACATGAAACCCTAACTAATGAGAAATGGGAGATCCTAACCCTAAATTGGGTAATGGAATGGAAAATCCTAATTGATAGTAAACCCTAATCATGATATAGGAATGGTGGTGTTACTATTGTATCACATGATGTGATAATTGAATCATATGACTGTTATCATATCTATTAACCATGCATATATCATGAGATGGTGATCATAGCTAGATTTGAGCTATGGATTTTATATATTAAAATATTGATTGGCCTTGTGTGCCTCCATGTTGTTGCTTCTTAGTAAAAGTAACAAAATGTGCATGGACTTTATGAGTCATATGAGTAAGTTGTTGCCTAGTGAAAGGTGATAAGACACTTAATGGGCCTTGTGAGCCATGTGTGATGCTTGTGTAATAAGTATCATGTATACCTCGGTCTGAGAACCTAGAGGTAATAGTTACCTAACAAGTGGTAACAGTGATTAGTAATGAACTGAGGGTATGAATACCCACATTTGATCAGTATGATAATGATGTTGTTGAGAGATGTGAACTTTCAAGAAATGAATTAAGGGACTGAGATCCCAATCTCTTATAAAGACTGAGAAGTGATTGATGAAAATAGTGCATGTTTCTTTGCAGCATTTGTCTGAATAAGTTATGTTTGAGAACTTGACTGATGATAAAAGAATATGCTAAGGTGTTTAATTAATCAAGTGAAATCATATCATGTAGAGCCCTGACCATAGATCCATCAGTGTCAGAATTTGCTGAATGGTGAAACGGGTGCTCCGCGATAAAACCCGGAACGCATATGTTGAATTTTAGGGGGTAAATGGGCAAAAATATCCTTACATCCGTATAGAGATTGATGGAAGGTAAACATTAAACCTCTCAATCCTTCATTGTATGTGTCTGGATGGATGTATCACAAATCTCCCAATGATTGGGATAGATGCCATACACATCTCCCAATAATACTTAATGTTGGGTGGATGGATATAAACATTAAATCTCTCGATTGTCGATGAGAGTGCAGTTGACGTTGTAACTCTATAGAGAAGTTGCCAGTATACCCTGGAAAGCTATCTAGCAGAGACACAAGATGTCCTGCATGTTGTCTCGTACTGACTGAGATGTGAGAGGTCTTGGAAGGTGGCTCTTCCATTGACCTTGTATGGTATTGATTTTGACTTCACAATGGTCGGTTGGAGTATGAGCGGTATACCTCATCTCCTCAGGGCATAAGTGTGATTGTAAAATGTAATCATCCGTATAGCATGTTTGCTTAAGGATTGAATACGGAAATTCATTGGCTGATATTACATTTCTTTTATGCATCTGTAGTTAATAGATGTTATTCATATCTCTTTATACTCATTACAAGTAGATGGATGAATTACAATTCTATCATGGATAAATGCAATTCTCTTCATAGGAAAGGAGATTATGTTACTCTGTTCATTCAATGATTAATACTGCTGTTAATATATAAGATCTCCTGCTCAGTTTTATTATAGTAAACTGTTATAACAATGTTTTGGCGGAGAGTTATATCTCCCGTTGGGGCAATTTAAAATTGTCTCACCCCTTTGGGATCCAACTTTTTAGGCAAATGCAGAAGAAGAAGTAGGAACTCTACATCAAGGGAAAAGCAGGAACAACAATAGGGTCAGTAGTGATAACTTAGGTGGAGGCACTGGCTTCCAAGTTTTGTATAGATAGTAGTCCTATGTGTTGTCTTTATACTCTCAAGTCCTCAGAATTTATAGTTAGTGTTTTAATGAACCGATCTGAGATTTTGGCTTGATGCCTCGAGATTCTTATGTTGTCTGTATATAATGTTATTATGGAAGCTGATGTTGTAATCCTCGAGAAGAGATGATACAAGTTATGTACTTTTGAACCATGATGTAAATGCATACTTTGATTCTTTATGAAAGAAGTTTCCTATGTGAATATCTTTTTGCAAAAAGTTTTAATTGTTAGTGATTTTCAGTAATTCGCTGCAAATGATTCGCTTCCGCTTATGAAATTCTTGTTTTGTGAGTTGGATGCCCCCAATTTGGTGGTATCAGAGCTCTAGGTTCGCTGAGTCTACAGAGACATAGGACTAAGGTAGTAGAGTATGTTCAAGTGTCTTCTAGTGTATCTGATAGTGTCTTCTACTCATATAGGAGAAGTAGAACTTGAAGATGACTGGCTCTCATGAGAAGTTTGCTGTAGAAAGTAGCAATACTGCACTAAGAAGGAATGCAGGGGATCAGAGCAGAGAAGAACATACAGCTGCACATCCCCAGTTTTACCTAGACATGATAGAGAGCCCAGCTTTCCCTACTCTGCTTGAGCAATTTAGTACAACTATGATACACATAGTAGATCATGCATTAGCAATGAAACCTAGACTACCAGCCCCCAATGATGAAGTGTTGAACTCCAATAGGTTTCCTGCTCAACATCAGCCTGTTGGAGCAATGAATAATGATGAAAGGAATAGGATACAATATGAAACCAGGATCTGCCACAGGTGTAGGAAGCCTGGACATATCAGACCTAATTGTCCATAAAAGTACTATACAGGAAGAATTGAGAAAAGGCCTATCCAAATCCAGGAACGGAGGCTTAGTAGTTCCAAAAAGAAGAAGATTTTGGTACCGCCAACACAACCAGGGCCTAGTGCACCAAGGCAAGGGCTATCCAGAAAGTTTAAAGAACCTTCTAGACCACATCTAGAGCTCAGAACTTGTTACCAATGTACATAGGTAGGACATCTGGCAAGAGATTGCTCAACCAGAAATGTTATGGTGAATCAACCTCTGAGGTAGAATCAGCCTGAGGCAGTGAACCATCCACAAGTTATGACAGGTTAGACAAAATAATGTCATTCTAATATGTCATTTTATGGTTTCCTGAGTTTAATTGAGAAAGAAATTGATTGAGCTTTCCTTAATTAGTCCTAAGAGGACTTACATTTTGCATAGTAAACAATATAAATGTTTTATATTGTTCTTACCTCTATGAAAAAGGATGAGGTATAGAAGAGGTGCCTGGATAAAATTCAAGAATGTTAAATCTTATGCTTGTGATAATATGAAAAGGAAGGAAAATAATAGTATACAAAGTGCATACTACTTAATCTCAATATTTATATACCCTGGCCAGGTATACAACTATTGATTATAAAGTGAGTATGGAAACTATTAGATTGTTATCTTTTTTATTACTCTGATGAAGTAGTCATTCTGAGACAATCTAATGAGTATCACGAAATTAGAAATATGGTATGGATAAATGTGTCATATCCTAACTATATGAAAGAGAAGTCTGAGATAATCTCAGATAAGCATGTGTGTATTAGGAATTAAAAGTATACTCCTCATAAGATGAGAATGAGAATAAGGGAGATGATCCCTGTTCAATAAAGATTGTAAGCATAACAAAGAAAGGAATAATGTCATGTAATCATCATAATAAATTCCTATGCTGAGGGAAAGGAACCTATGATGAGATAAAGGGTAAATGATTCATGAATAGTTGGAAATATATGAAATAATAAGAGGTATATGATTCCTTGTTTTCTTTCCTTTTGGGGACATGGCAATCAAGTGGGTCTTAGGACACTTGATGTGCATAATTTAAAAAGTGTTCATGAATACTTAGATAAGTATCAATATGTTTTGGACCTTGCTCCCAAGAAAAGAATATGTGTAACAAGTAATGTCCCAAGATGAAAGGAAGATAAATATGTGATGTGTTTTCAACACATGTGATAGATACCAAGGTAAGAGATTCTGGTATCTAAGAAATATCAAATGATTATGTTGACTACCTGTAATGGTCAATCATGAAATTAGTTTAATTATACATGAAATGATATGAACATCATATGTTAGGGGTTTATGCTTTGCATAAACATAATAATTAAAGATATTTTTAAGATAAATTCTTAATTGATAAGTAACTTCTCCTTATGATGATTAAATGTACAACTAATGAGATAGTTAGTACAAGTAATAAGGAGATCTAGTATTGTGTCACCAAGTGAGATGGCACAATCGAGGTATGAAAAGGCTTATAGTCCCAAATGGGTGACAGAACATAATTGTGATCTTGAAGATGAAATGCTGAATTAACTAAGGAGCATGGAAGACTCCTCAGAACCAAGAATTTGTCACATGAAATGGTAAAATAAGAAAAGTGTTACCTTACACATAATCAACTCCATAATCAATAATAAAAAGGACAGTGGAGTATGTGTCCTGTGTGAACCCTTCTATGATAAACTTGTGTGGAATAATTTAATGTTGATCAAAGCATTATGGTGTCTCCATAACAATGAAATGTTATGTGGAGACTAGATAGTATGATGAATAAATAATATATGTTTTCCTTTATCTGGGATTTCACAGACGAAATCCTTGTTAGGGTTTTATAATTTGTAACATCCCTGACCTGGGTTATGTTCTAACCCTAGGTGTTTTTCCTAATAAAGTTGATTATATGCTTTCTCTTAATTTTTGAAAAGTAATTAAGGCTCAAGAGGAACTTATATTTCAATTTCAGTCCTTTTTGAATAATGTTGAAACATTGTTTTGTTAATTTTGGACTAAAGTGAAAATTACCCAAGTTGAGGGTTTAACTTGAAAATTGTACATCATAAAATGTTTATAAGATATTGTGACATCATAAGAGTCAGTATGATGCAGTGGTATGGCTTCCACAAGCTGGAGCACTAAGATAGAGCTTGTTGAGCAATGTTTGTGCATTAAAACCCAGTTTTGGTGTAAAGTGCAATTTACCCAAAAACCTAGGGCTCAATATGCAAATTACCACTTCAATAAGGTCCCTTATGTTTCTTGTCATCATGTGGAGCAAAGAAAATGAGAGGGGCGCCTCATTTGAATTAATTTGTATGAGAGAGAATCTTGATATTAAAATAATCAAGATTTATGCATAATTGAAACCCTAATTCAATTTAATGCAAAAATAAATATATTAATTAAAGAGGCCTTCAACCAAAAGTTGAGGGATGAATTTGCAAAGAGGTTGGACGAGCTTGTGCCTTGCAAAGGCACGAAAATATCCAAATGAAGTGGATAACTCACTCACATTATTATAAGAAAAAGAAATATCCACTCACTTATGGATATTAGTATAATATGATCTAAGGTGCTTATTTTTCTTTTCTTTAAATTGAGGATAATTGAGAGGAATAAGAGGCAAGAAGGATACCCTCGTATCCAAGGGATTTAGGGTGAAGAGGCGGCACTAATTTGGGAATTAAAAGACTTTTAATAAGGCATTTTCTCTCTCATTGATTTTCTTATAAAAACACCCTTTACAAGCCAAATCAAAGGCTTTGCTGAATCCCTTAATTTCTTCTCCTTGCTTGGAAAATGACCAAGGGATCTTTGGAGGACCAGGAGGAGGACCCCCAACCTATTGTTAAGCTTCTTGACCTTGCTTCACCTTGATTCCATGGTGGAAATCGAAAATAAATCATTGATTTCTTCTTTTCTTCACTCCATCTTCAACCCTATCCAATCTTTTCATGCAAAAGCTTGAGGACGAGTCTAGGGGGAGTTTCAAAAGCTTCATCGACCATTTTTGACGTGAAGCTCCAAGCTTTTAATCTCAATTCGAGGTGGGTTATATAACTTGAACCCCTCTACATTGTTATTCAACTATTAATCTTGCAATTTGTTGTTTCCTTCATCTTCTTGATTAATTGCTTGTTGAAAATGGTATTTCCATGAAATCAGATGTACTAGGAGTTACATGAACGAAGGTAGATGATGATGACATAATCTTGGAAACTTTTCCCAAAGAATTGTATCTCATTCGGTTTCAACATGTTGCTCATTCGGTTTCAACCAAAATCGTTTGAAAGCAAACGATTTTATCAAATCGTTTGAAGTTAAACAGTTTCAAACCATTTGGAAGAATTGACCAGGGTTGAACATTTGTAAAAAAAAAATTATGCTAATATTGATGATTGATGACCCATAAAATTTGATTGACTAATTCCAAAGGGTTCACCAGTTGAAGGTTAATCAATTAGCAAACCCTAATCGGGTTAGGTGCTGAAATTCAATTTGGTTAACTTAGTTTTTGGGTGATTGAGCTTAAATGGTCCCAAGACCGTTTGGAGGTCACCCAAACAGTCTCAAGACCGTTTGGAGGTCAACCAAGACCGTTTGGAGGTCTAGGGTTAAGTATGGTTGAGTATTTTAAGGTCCAAAGATACCAAATTGAAATGCAATCAATTGTTGATTTGTTGATCAATCCAATGACCCAAACCCTATTGAATTCCACAAATTTCAAGGGTGGAATGGGGCAAACGGTCTCAATACCGTTTGGAGGTCATCCAAACGACCAAAAGACCGTTTGGGGTCTGGTCATATCAAAATTTTGATAATGATTCATTAGTTTCAATGGAATCAATTCCACAATGTTAATCACTAATGGCTATTCGATTCCAAGCCTAATTGAAGGTTCCTTGAGTTGAAATCATAGATCAATTGGGTTCAAAACCCTAATTGATGGTTTAATTGAAGGTTTATTCAATAGTTCAAGTGGTAAATAAATCAAGGACTCAATTTATAATCGGTTCATCCATTGAAATCATGAATCATGTATGTGTTGAAAGGACTTTTTGGTCCATTCGGTTTTGAGATGGTTTGGACCAAACGGTCTTAAGACCGTTTGAGCCCGAATGGTCTCAAGACTGTTTGGGTCCAAACGGTCTCAAAACCATTTGGAGACCCAAGCCCATTCGGTTTCAAAGTCAATATGTTTAAACGGTTTCAAACCGTTTAGAGATCAAAGGGTCAAGATCATTTGGTAACATAAAGTGATCAAATCAATTGATAACTTAATGAGATGAAGGATCAATTGACCCTATATTTGTTACTAATTTATCTTAAAGAAAATCACTAGGGTTGTACCTTTAAGGTACCAAGTGATTGGTAATATTAGATGAGTTAATCCTTGAAGCTTAGGTAAGCAATACTTCAATATGCTATGTCAACCCTTATTGAATAAACTTAATTGAAGGGTTGAATGACCTAATCAAACCAAGTTTAACATAGTCAATATTCTAGAGAGGATGAGAGAGAGAGAAATCCATACATGTAGAATAATCATGTAATGGATAAGCCTCAATACTTTCAATATAAATAAACTATGAATTTTAGGAAATGATCCATGATAAAGAGATCATGAAACCCTAATTAAGAAGATTGATGAACGTTAACCATAATTAGGGCAATGTTAGATATAATCCTAATCTATGGTAAGGATGTAACCCTAATTAAGGGTGATGACATGTGAAACCCTAATTCAGAGTAATGTGATTCAAAACCCTAATTGGGATGAATAGTAAACCTTAATTGTGGGTTATTGAATGTGAAACCCTAATCTAGGGTAATGTCATATGAAATCCTAAATAAGAATGATATTATGTGGAACCCTGAATAATGTTGTGATGTGAGAATCAAATCCAGGGTGATGCCATGTATTGATATATTAAACCCTAGTGATGGTATATTAGTCAATACACTAAAGAAGGGTATGGCTAATATAATCAAGTAAGATGAGAATGTTACACCCATGATAGGTAAAATTGATAAACCAAATGAATGGTAATATTGATACTCTAATGAGTAAGCGTATAAGGGACAAGATAATGCCTAGATCATTATATGTCCAACTCTATACATGTGTAACAACCCTATACACCTTACAAACATGAGGACATGAAACTCTTAGGAATGATGTATGTAACTTTAATTTATGGTGTGGATAACATCCTAAGAGTTGAAATACCAAAAGTGGTTGATAATGGATTATTCTATATCAAAAATGCTTAAGCATTAGATAAGTTCATATCATTAAGGATAGTGGGACAATACTAATGTGTAACCTATGCACTATATGATGAAAGTGATAGGTGAATGGTTAAAAGTATTAAGAGAAAAATACCTTAATACTAGGTCAGTTGATTATCTTAAGTAAGATGGAATGAGGAGAAAAGCGATACATCAAGACATGATAGATATCACATTTAGCATTTCAAGGATGGTATACCTTGATGCATCTTAATCCAACATACTTGGATAAGAAATACAAGAAGTGTGTATTATGTAAATTATTACAATGAATATGTAATGAATTCAATGCACTTTGATAAGTGTTGGTTAAACACTATGAGAAAGAGGTTAAGCCAAGATAATGGGTATGATATAAACATACCATGGTAAGGTTGAGAGATGAACTCATACCTTGAATTGATATTCATAAATGATATATGATGAAAGTAATGATCATGGGTAAATACTTATGATAGTATTGAATGCTCCTAGAGGGGTGGAGAAATATATTATGGTTGAACTAATGATGTAAACATGAAACCCTAACTAATGAGAAATGGGAGATCCTAACCCTAAATTGGGTAATGGAATGGAAAATCCTAATTGATAGTAAACCCTAATCCTGATAGAGGAATGGTGGTGTTACTATTGTATCACATGATGTGGTAATTGCATCATATGACTGTTATCATATCTATTAACCATGCAAATATAATGAGATGGTGATCATAGCCATATTTGAGCTATGGCTTTTATATATTAAAATATTGATTGGCCTTGTGTGCCTCCATGTTGTTGTTGCTTAGTAAAAGTAACAAAATGTGCATGGACTTTATGAGTCATATGAGTAAGTCATTTCCTATTGAAAGGTGATAAGACACTTAATGGGCCTTGTGAGCCATGTGTGATGCTTGTGTAATAAGTATCATGTATACCTCAATCTGAAAACCTAGAAGTAATAGTTACCTAACAAGTGGTAACATTGATTAGTAATGAACTGAGGGTATGAATACCTAGATTTAATAAGTATGATAATGATGTTGTTGAGAGATGTGAACTTTCAAGAAATGAATTAAGGGATTGAGATCCCAATGTCTTATAAAGACTGAGAAGTGATTGATGAAGATAGTACATTTCTTTGTAGCATTTGTCTGAATAAGTTATATTTGAAAACTTGACTGATGTTAAAATAATATGGTAATGTGTTTAATTAATGAAGTGAAATCATATCATGTAGAGCCCTGACCATAGATCCATCATCGTCAGAATTTGCTGAATGGTGAAACGGGTGCTCCGCGGCAAAACCCGGAACACATATTTTGAATATTCGGGGGTAAATGGGTAAAAATATCCTTACGTTCGGATGAAGAGATTGATGGAAGGTAAACATTAAACCTCTCAATCCTTCATTTTATGTGTCAGGATGGATGTATCACAAATCTCATGATGATTGGGATAGATGTCGTACACATCTCCCAATAATACTTAATGTCGGGTCAATGGAGATAAACATTAAATCTCTCGATTTCTGATGAGAGTGCAGTTGACGTTGTAACTCTATAGTGAAGTTGCCAGTATACCCTGAAAAGCTATCTAGCAGAGACACAAGATGTCTTGCATGTTGTCTCGTACTGACCGAGATGTGAGAGGTCTTGGAAGATGGCTCTTCCATTGACCTTGTATGGTACTGATTTCGACTTCGCAATGGTCGGTTGGAGTAAGAGCGGTATACCTCATCTCCTCGGGGCATAAGTGTGATTGTAAAATGTAATCAGCCGTATAGCATGTTTGCTTAAGGATTGAATATGAAAATTCATTGGCTGATATTACATTTCTTTTATGCATCTCTAGTTAATAGATGCTATTCATATCTCTTTATACTCATTGCAAGTAGATGGATGAATTATGATTCAATCATGGATAAATACAGTGCTCTCCTTAGGAAAGGAGATTACGTTACTTTGTTCATTCAATGGTTAATATTGTTGTTAATATATAAGAACTCCTACTCAGTTTTATTATAATAAACTGTTATAACAATGTTTTTCCAGAGAGTTATATCTCCCACTAGGGATATTTACAATTATCTCACCCCCTTGGGATCCAACTTTTTAGGAAAACACAAAAGAAGAAGTAGGAACTCTACAGCAAGGGAAAAGCAACAACAACAACAGGGACGATAGTGATAACTTAGGTGGAGGCACTGACTGCCAAGTTTTGTATAGATAATAGTCCTATGTGTCGTCTCTGTACTCTCAGGTTCTCAGAATTTATAGTTAGTGTTTTAATGAACCGATATGAGATTTTGGCTTGATGCCTCGAGATTCTTATGTTGTCTGTATATAATGTTATTAGGGCAGATGATGCTGTAATCCTCGAGAAGAGATGATACAAGTTATGTACTTTTGAACCATGATGTAAATGTATACTTTGGTTCTTTATGAAAGAAGTTTCCTATGTGTAGATCTCTTTGCAAAAAGTTTCAATTTTTAGTGATTTTTAGTAATCCGCTGCAAATGATTCGCTTCCGCTTAAGAAATTCTTGTTTTCTGAGTTGGATGCCACACTTATCATCCCTTCTTCTACTTGTTGTCACCCTCTACACATCTCACCTTTCTTCTTTCCTGTGGATTGAGAAGTCAATTTGCAATTCAATAGCTCCAGACAACCCTTTTGCAAGTACCTACAAGAAGAAAGATAAAATTGTCCCCAATCATGTTTTTGGGTCCAAAGGGGTTTGTTTAGAAACCAAAGTCCTATTTCTCTTGGGTGCTTTCCTAAAAGGACAACAAGTAAAATAATGTCCAATATCATTGCAATAGTTGCATGTGCCCATAGTCTTGGAACTAGTGGATTCTCCATAGAATATTAGAGGTCATTTACCTTTGTTGTTCCTTTGACTACTATCATACCCTAAACCATGTCTACCAATTTGTTTAGTAGTACGGTATAGGATATCATTGAGATTCTTTTTACCAACTAAGAATCTTAACAAAGAAGATCTCAAACTACGATTATCATGCATAAGAGAAGTAATAGTAGAAGAAAAATGATTAATATTATCTCTAGCATGCAATATATCATTTTCTAGGCAAAGATCTTTAGTTAAATAAGAATCTTTATAAATATGAAGAGCAGTAATATTATTCTCTCTACTAGTAGAACTAGAACGAGATTCAAGAACATTGATTTTAGCAAGCATGGAGGCACTTTTTGTTTTAAGCAAAGCAAACTTAGAAAGATATATACCATTTTAGATTTTAATACTTGCAAAACAAAATCTTTGTCCTTGTTTTCAGATTTAAGAACATCAATATCATGCATGAGAGAATCAACAATTAAAGTATGCTCTTCATTAGAATGAGGCATAAGAGGTTGAGCTTCTAGAAATCTAATCTTATCACGAAAACTAGCATTTTCAAGTTTAAGAGAGTCTACTTGGCTAAGACAAGCATTTTTGTCATCAAGCAAGCAAGAATTAGCACATTCAAGATCATCTAATTCTACATGCATATTATCAACAATTCTAGCAAGCATTTTTCTGTTCTTTTCTTTTTAGAAGACTTTAGAGAGGCACATTTAGCATTAATGATAGCAATTAAGGGTTCTTTATCTAAAGAGTTTAGATTTACCTCGTTTAAGTATTTTCTTGTAGAAGCCATAAGAGAAAAATGACATTCTCCATATTCACTAGAACTTGAGCTAGATTCTCCACTTGAATCTTCACTTGAGCTTGAGTTGTAGGAGTCACTTGAGCTTGAGTCCCAATTCTCCTTCATCTTGTACTTCTCTTCTCTTTCCTTGTGATGATGGGTCTTCTTGCCTTGTAGACAATCTATCTTAAAGTGACCATTTTTTCCATACTTGAGGCACCAGATGGAGGAGGAATTCTTGCCATTATAGAATCTACCCTTGGAGTACCTGGCATCTTCTTCAAAATGAAAGGATGGAAAGGCTTGTCCCATAATAGCTTCAATTTGACCCTTGATTTCAGACTTCTTCATTTTCTTTAGCACTTTCACCTCTTATCTTTCAATTTCTTCTCTCTTGTCAAGAGTGACTTCATGGGTTGTAGATTTCCAATGAGCTCTTAAATGGGGATATCATCAAGATACCTTACTTCTTCAATGGAAGTCACCTTGGGTTCCCATCTCTTGGGGAGAGTTCTAAGGATCTTTGAGTTGATATCTCCTCTACTCATACGATGTCCTAGAACAACAATACTATTCACAATGGTGTTGAGCCTTGAGTACATGTTGGATATCTTCTCCTCCTTTCCCATGTTGAAGTTCTCAAGCTGCCCATTGAGCATATATACTTTTCTTTCCTTCACTTGTTGAGTCCACTCATAAGTGATGCATAACTTTCTCCATACCTCATAGGTCGTCTCACAAGAAGAAATCCATTTGAACTCGGTGGAGGTCATGGTGGCTTAGAGGATGTTGATTTCTCTTGCATTTAAGGTGGCTTTCTTTAAGGTAGCTTCATCCCATTCTTCTATCTTTGTCACCAGTAGCTTGTATGGATGGTCCATCATTTGCCATAGCTCAAGATTTGATCCTTGGATGTAGAATTGTACTCTTCTTTTCCAATAGAGGAAGTTACTCCCATCAAAGATTGGAAGGTTGATGAAGTGTTTCCCACCTTGGTAGTCAGCCATCTTCTCTTACTTGTTGAAGTATGCTTGGAGAAACCCACTCTATAACAAATTGTTGGATCCTAGATGGGTGATTGGATGCTCTAGAGCGGGGTGAATAGAGTTGAATGCAATTACACAAAATCGATTAGACCTTCAAGATATATCACAAGATAAGGTTTCTAAATAGGAATTTTGAATGCAACTAAAACATACATAGCAACGGAGAGAGAGATTGAACATACATCAAGTGACAAGCTATGTAGAGTGGTTCCACACTCCAAACTAGGAGTATGTCAGTCCACTACCTAGAGAGGTCAACCTCTAGGATTTCTTAACCATTGCACTCTTATATTCATTCATAAGACTTACAATACATGACCAACCAAAGGACTTATCTATCCAATACAAAGAGTCTTCGACCTTACCAAGGACTTACCCACTTTGCAAAGAGTCTTCTGCCTTCTTCAAAGGACTTACCCACTGTTGCACAAATCTTTAGCCTTTTAGGAATTACCCACTTTTCTTGGATCTTCAGCCTTTGACTTCACCCTCACTTGGAAAAGCTTCCACCAAGGACTTACCCACTTGAGCAAAGAGTCTTCAGCCTTCACCTAGGTCTTACCCACTCTTGCTCCAAGTCTTTAACCTTGATCTTCACCAAGGGACTCCTTCCCTTGTTCTTATTCACCTCTCTTAGCCAAGAGAGAGAACCTTCATCTTCATGGTTGAAATGAGAGATAGGGAGGTGGTGGAAGTGAGAGTCTCACAATATATACATGAATGACTATGTAATGACCCCGCCTCCCAGTAACTCACCGGCCTAAATCGCGTGTCCACAATTGGAGGCGGATTTGAAGTTAGTCGGACTTTTACATTTATAAACCTGAACTCTTCTAGGCCCCCGCAAATTTGTTTACGGGGTCGAAGTAGATATACAGGGTCGAACACAGGGACAAGGGTGGTAGTGTTGTGAACCTAGAATCGACAGGCTACACTCCGGCAGGTATAAAGAGATGATAAATTTCCCAAAAGGGAACAACAAGATGTCACAAACTAAGCAAAGAAAACTATCTCCAACTGGAGGTACTAGAAAGATTTAAGGTTTTAGTCATTTAACAGTTTTTAGTGGTTTTCATCTAACAGAAACAGAAAGTGTGGAACATCCTGTACCCCTCCTCTCAGAGCGGGTACCTCTAACCAAGCATCAACACCCCTCTCGAGGTTGCTGGACTTAAGTTAGAGTGGAATGTTACTGAAGCAACTCCATTCCAGGCACCCTCGTACTCCAGAATCGGTCCAAACACCATAGCCACAACACAACTATCGAAGTTGTTGCGACGGGAAAACACGATTCGGTAGCTAAGCGAAACGCGATCCAAACATGCAAGCTAGAGTTCAGATATCAGACATAGCAGTCATCTAACATTTTGCACCAAGCATAGAGCAGCAAGTAATTAAGCTTTTCTATTCCCATAAACATCAAAGGTCTTAATACATTGCGTAAGAATTAAATAATAGAATTTAAAGATGTGTCGCCTTCTTGATGTAGAAGGACGACAGGCTACTGCGGCTCTCCAGCCCGATACCGGTCAGGGCCCTAGCCCGATACATCAGTGTTGGGCGACACACCCTCTCGGGTGGGACACCGTGACGGCCGACTGTATCGCTCAAGGACCCTGGCCGATACGCTCATGTCGGGTGGCACACCCTCTCGAGCGGCACACATGACGGACGAAGCATATCAGGTTCGTTATCGTGTCGGGCATGGAGCAACACGTTCTACTGTCGGGCACTTGTGTCGCTCATCCACGTTGGCCGATATCGGCCTGCAGTGTCGCCCGGGACGGTCCTAAGTGAACTATCCCCTCCCTCTCGGGATGAGGAAAAGCTCACCTAGTGTTTCCCGGCACGAGCACTGGGGCGCGATACTCTTGCTCTCGTAGTTTTCCTCTGAGGATCGCTCAAAGTTCCCAACTCTCCAAACTGTCTTTTCGGCTTCCTGTAGCTGCTATTTATAGGCAGCGGTTGGGGAAAGTATGGTGCTCGAAGCTCCACGTGTCCTCCTTATTCGTGGGTCGGTGGACGGCCGATACAGGTATCGCTCGGCATGGAGGTGTCGGCTGTCGGTCACGTGACGGGCGGCGCCTGCCGGTGGGTGGCCTGTGTCACGCGACAAGCTGGTGTTGTCATGGCGAGCTCGGCTCCCGGTCGGGTAAAAGACATGTCGTCCGTCAGTTTCTTCTCACGCGGCGTCCCCATATCGCGCGTTGTTGTGTCGCTGCACCCTGTCGGGCAGAGGTTGTATCGGGCGTCAGGAAGGCCGATGCAGTTTGGAATTATTTGTGAGCCGGGACGGCCTTATTGATGATAAAATGGACCAAAATGAGAAAACACACTACAAAAGATGGAAGTATTGGATTAAGAGCGTGATTTGGCCAATTATTACAAAAGTGCTTATAAAAGAGAGGAAAATAGCAGAAAAGGGAAGTTTTGATAAAAGAGAGCACCCGCTCGACCAGCAGATAGGCCGGAAAGAGGAGAAGGAATCACTCACAAGGTGATAGAGATCGCGGAGGGTGACACTGTCGTGGTTACAGATAGCGGAGGAGACACCTTGCAGAACCTTTCTTTCTGCTTTGGGCAGTATGCGCCGCAACCAAGCAACAATAGGAGGACTGGGCAGAGGCCAAATCCTCCATAAGGGGGAGGCTCGGTGGGCATCCATCTCAGGAACCACAAAGTTAGTGCGACGCCAGAAAGACAGAAACTGGGGGCCCGGAAGAGGGGCAAAAAACAACATACTGAGAGCGATAACCTGACGGAAGAGGGTGAAGCTAACCCTTTCGTCACAAGTGATGTTGCTTAATGATATGTGTTGCATGGAATGTCCAAGGAATTGGCAAAGAGGACATTCAAAATGCAATCTGACATTACAAGAACTCTCTGAGCATAGATATCCTTGCAATTGTAGAGCCGCGGATCAGTGGTACGCGAGCAGACACCATCATCAACAGTCTTCAGTTCGACGAATCTCATTGGGTTGAGGCAGTGGGCTACTCCGGTGGAATCTGGGTGCTTTGGCGCCAAAGTATAGGAGCAGTGGAGGTTTTGGCTCTGCATCGTCAATTTATCCACTGCCTCATCAACAAATATCTTCTCATCCCTTTCATTTATGCTAGCCCCCAGCAACAAAGATGGAAATGTCTGTGGAATCATCTTCATACCTTAGCGTCTGCATCAACGTTGCCTTGGTTGGTGTTAGGCGATTTCAACACCATTCTATCTCCTGAAGAGAAGAGCGGCAGCGACCATGTCAACCTATCCAGTTGTAGGGCCTCTGCTAAGGCACTGGCGTCATCTGGATTAGAGGACCTCGGAGCTTCCAGACCCAGAATGACTTTCAAGTGTGGCTGCCTACAAGAGAGACTTGATCGAGCCGTCGCAAACCAGGACTGGTGCGATAATTATCCAAACTCCTCCGTCGAAGTTCTGCCTCGGGTTGCATCGGATCATGCACCAATTTTGGTGAGGACCAACATATGCAAAACCAACTATACAAAGCATATCAAAACCAGCACCAGATGGCTTGCACGAGAGTCATTCACTGCTTTCATTTAAAGCAGATGGGATACTGAACAGGACTTTACTGGCGCAGCCACCGCTTTCATGGCAGTAGCCGATAAGTGGGATAGCGAGGAATGCAAGAATGAAAGGAAGCAAAAGAACCTTCTTCTGACCAAATTATCTAGGAAACAAACGGAGTTGAGCACCTGCTATAGCAAAGATCTTGACAGGCAGATAGGGATGCTCCAGTGTGAATACATGGACATCCTTGCGACAGAGGAAGCGGAGTGGAGGCAAAAAGCAAGATGCAATTGGTTGAAGATGGGGGACACCAATACTACCTACTATCAATCCCTTGTCAAGGCAAAGAGAAGGAAAAATACGATTCTGAAACTGAAGAACGAGCAAGGTGTATGGATCGCAGATGACAAAGTGCTCGAGGATCTAGTCAGGGATCACTTCCAAAATCTCTTCACGGACGACCGCCCCACAGCCGCAATACAGGCCACCTTCACCTACCCGGGGGCCTTCCCTTCCTAGGATCCTACGACATCCCATTGGGTTGGTCGCATGCTGGACGATGATGAGATTCTGGAGGTCCTTAACCGGATGAACCCGATCAAGGCCCCAGGCCCTGCCGACATTGATGCCGGCTTTCTACAAAAGAATTGACATACCATCAAACATTCTTTAAAACTTACCATTTCTCAGTGTTTTGTAGGGCAGCAAATTCCACATTCGATGGCCTCTTCCACCTTGGTGTTGATCCCAAAGAACACTACGCCTGAGAATTGCAACCATCTCTGGCCGATCGCCTTAAACAATGTCAGCATGAAGTTGGTCTCTAAGATTATCGTGGAGAGGATCAAGCCCTTCTTGAGCGACTGGATCTCGCTAAATCATATGAGCTTCATCCTGGGGCGTCGCATCTCAAATAACACCATTCTTCTACAAGAGGTGATTCACACCATGAGAATGTGGAACAATGGAAAGAAAACTATGATCCTGAAGCTAGATCTGGCCAAGGCTTTTGACAGAATGAGCTAGAGTTTCATACATGACACCTTAAAGAGAACACCTATACCTGCTCATATCGTCACGGTAATAATGAACATTGTGACCAGCGTAAGCATTTCCATTGCATGGAGGGGCAAAACCTTACCTGATTTCAAGGCGTCGAGGGGAGTGTTGGCTAAATGGACATCCATAAAATCCCTTTGTTTTGATTATGACAAACATTTCATTTTTATTTATCTGACGAGCTACTTAAGTGTGCAGGATGACACAACTATAAGGGAAATCCAACATGAAGTATTTATATTTTCATGCAAATGTAATCATTGTAAAAACTTGTACAAAATTATAATGTACAAGTACTTAGAATCGCATGTAAATCAAGCATTGGATTTTTCCCTAGCTAAACACCTTAGTCATCCATTCAATAGGACCACCTATGCACACCTACATATAACTAGTGCCTAACTTGAAACCTTAAAACAGGATCTCTCTCGGTCGACCAACTCCTCGACCGAGATACTCTCGGTCGACCACATTATCGACCGAGAAAGATCCAAAAGTAGCCGTTAGACACAACAGTTGACAGTTGCAAATAAATGTTAATCCAGAGAGCCTGTCGGTCGACAATTCCTCGACCGACCGGGCATCTCGGTCGACAAGTCCTCGACCGAGATGGTCTCTGACAGCAACTGCAGAATTAATTAACTAGCCGTTGCTAATGTGCCTAACTTATTCCTAACGGCTAGTTAAGCACTAGGAACCCCCTAGAAGTTATCTAGAATGTCCTTAAGCATACTTAGGCTATTCCTATAAATAGGACAAGCCATAGGACACTAGAACTCACTTCTTACACTTGCTATACTTGAGAAAATACTTGAGCCCTCTTGTGCAATCTGTGTGAACTGAGCTTTGTGATCAATTGGCCATTTTCCCTTTAGCTCAAGCTCATCCTATAGGCTAGATTTTCCTAACCCTAGCAATCACAAGTCCATCATATTGGCTAGGAAAATCCAAACGCTTGATCTAGGGAAATCAAGCCTTGAGCTACAAGGATAAGTTGTATTTTCTTTTATTCCCTTCTTGTTCCTTGTATTACTTGTACTCTCCTTGCTACTCCTAGGGTTGGAGGCTGCGGATTGGAGAGGGTGAAGCTCTTCGTGGTGAAGAGGAAGACTTTGGACTACTTCAGAAGGCTGTCTTGACGGGAAGCTACTTCGGGAGGAAGGCTACTTCAAGGGGGAGCTTGAAGTTACTTCAAGGAAGGCTGCTTCGAGGTTGGCAAGACTACTTCAAGGTAAAGGCTGTCCAAAGGGTGTTTAGAAAGTATTGTAAATTTTATGTAACATCCTTGAGAGGTAATAAAATTTAGTACTTTCAAAATCCCGGTTGGGTAAGCAACCGGGTAGTGGACTGACTCCTTAGTATTTGCTAAGGTGGAACCACTCTAAACACCTGTGTTCTTCTTCTTAATCTTTAGTTTGGTTGTTTGAGTTTAAAATATTTTAAAATCTCTATAAAACTCTATTCACCCCCCCTATAGAGGTTTTCAATTGGTATCAGAGCAGGCTTCAAGGAGCCCTAACAAAGTCTTGAAGAAAAGATGGGGGATGGAGTGCTCAACAACCTTAACATTGAAGGAACGCTCGTTGCTCGACCTCCGGCATTTGACGGGACAAACTATCAATACTGGAAGAGAAGAATGCAATTTTACTTCCAAGGAATCAATTGGGATCTTTGGAGAATGGTATCAACACCATACACACTCCCACAAGACGAGTTCGAAGTATGGGATGCTAATACGGTAAAAATGGCCCAAATGAATGCAAAGGCAGTAAGCATTTTATATTGTTCCATTTCAGTAGGTGAATTTAATAGAGTATCAAACTGTGATACCACATATGACATTTGGCATAGATTATCTATAACATATGAGGGTACTGTTCAAGTTAAAAACTCTAAAGTTAGTTTGCTTAAAACCAAATTTGAACATTTTCGTATGGATCCAAACGAAACTATTAGTGAAATGTATTCAAAATTTTCTACTATTGTTAATGGTTTGAGTGCTTTAGGGAAACCTGTTCTTGAGGAAGATCAGGTATCAAAAATACTTCGATCTCTTCCTCCAATGTACAAACCAAAGGTGACAGCTATTGCAGAAGCAAACGACCTCACTCGCCTCAAAATGGAGCAGCTCATCGGAAACTTAGAAGCTCATGAGGCAGACCTAGAAGAGGAAGAAAGAAGGGAACATGAACATCAACGTGGGCCAAAGAAAGACGTGGCTTTCAAAGCATCAAAAGCTCTCTCACAAGAGAGTGAGGAATCTAGTGAAGAAGAAGGAGAAGAAGCATTGATAGTCAACGGTAAGAAATATAGAAGGTTTAAATCTAATAAAATTTCTAGCTCTTCTTCCACTCCCAGGTGCTTCGAATGTGGAAAGAAAGGACATTTCAAAAATGAATGTCCCAAAGCTAAGAAGGGAAAGAAAAGCTCACATAAGAAGAAAGAAAAAGCTTATAAAGCGGCATGGGATGAAACAAGTGAAAGTGAAAGCGGAGAAGATAAAGTAGAATGTCTAATGGCAAGAGAAGATGAAGAATCTCAAGAGGTAAGCCTAGTTGATCTTCCTAAAGAAGAGTTAGTAGCTAGCTTACAAGAAACTTATGATAAATATGTTGATGCCAAGAAGAAACTAAAAAGGACTATAAAATCAAACAATGATCTCATTGCCAAAATAGATGAACTTTCTTCCGAAAAGAATAACATTGATCTTGAAAATGTATCTTTAAAAACATCTTTAGATGATTGCACTAGAAAGCTACTTACTTTGGAGACTAATGTTGATCTTCTATCAAAAGAAAAGACTGATTTGTTAGCTAAACTACAAGCTTTTCAAACTCAACCTATTTTGTGCAATCATTCGGACTATGACAATATTGTAAAAGAAAAGGATTCATTGCTTTCTGATTTAGACCAGGCAAGAAAAGATATACATAAGAAAATGAATGACATTGCTCAGTTGCAAAGAGAACTTTATGAGTTAAGAAGAAAAGATATTCTTGATAACATATTGAAGAGTGGTACGGCCTTCAATGGAAGAAAAGGTTTGGGATATGTTCCAAAGAAAAACCAAACCAAAAAGACCCAAACTATGTTTGTACCCAAAACCACAATGGCTAGAAAAAGAAATGAAGTTGATTCTATTACTTGTCATTTCTGTTTACGTCTTGGACATTACTGTTTTTCATGCCCCTACAAGACTAAGAAGTCCAACCTAGTTTGGACCCCAAGACCCCAAACTTAGAAGAATGGAATGTAGTTGAGATATGACAAAATACTTAATTTTTGCAATTTATATTATCCTATCTCAACAAACGATGCTATGCTTAATGGTATTATTTTTTCTGCATTGGTGTACTAAAACAGAAACTTCGTCGGTCAAAGTACTGTCGACCGAGCTCTGGGTCGGTCGAAGTATTGTCGACCGACTGGATGTCTTTAACAAATCGAAAATCTTCCAGTACTCATTTCGGTCGAAAATTGGTCAACCGAAAAATTTTCTATTCTTTTTGATTGTGACACAGTAACATGCTCGATCGACAAATTGTCGACCGAGAATTATATCGGTCGAACAATTGTCGACCGACTAGTTTTCTGTATCAGAACTATTATACACATATGCATTTTAAAAGTTTCTAACCTTATCGGACCATCACATGGGTACCAAAATCTAAATTCTAATGCAGGAATGGGTAGTTGATAGTGGCTGCTCCAAACATATGACCGGGAACAAGGACGCCTTTCAAACCTTTGAAGAAAAGAAAAGTGGAACGGTTACTTTTGGAGACAATGGTAAGGGCAAAATTGTTGGAATAGGTAATGTTGGAACAAATCTTGAAATCAAAAATGTTCTACTAGTTGATGGATTGCACCATAACTTAATAAGTGTAAGTCAACTATGTGATAGTGGTTATGATGTGCTATTTAACAAAACCTGCTGCAAATTATTGATAGAAAATACTACAACTGTTGTTTATGAAGGAAATAGAGTTGGAAACCTTTATATCCTTAAACCAAACTCTATGAAATCAGTAGTAGGTAAATGCTTACTTGGAAATGAAAACACCTTACAACTATGGCATAAAAAGCTTGGTCATGCTAGTTCACATGCTATTAAAAAGTTAGTAAAATATGATCTTGTTCGTGGATTACCTGCTTTGTCTTTTGATCAAGTTGCAAATTGTGAACCTTGTACAATGGGAAAGCAAACCAAAACATCTTTTAAATCAAAACATGTACTTAGCACCAGTAGATCCTTAGAATTAATTCATATGGATTTATTTGGACCAATGAGAACACAATCTATTGGTGGTAAACGATACTGTTTTGTTATTGTTGATGATTATAGTAGATTTACATGAGTACATTTTATTGCAACTAAAGATGATACTATTCATGTCTTTATGCAATTTTGTTCTAAGATTGAGAATCTTTTACAACATAAAATATGTACCATTAGAAGTGATCACGGTGGAGAATTTGAAAATCATACATTTGAAACTTTTTGTACTTCTCAGGGGTATACTCACAATTTCTCTGCTCCACGTACCCCACAACAAAATGGTATTGTAGAACGGAAAAATCGATCTCTACAAGAAATGGCTAGGACCATGATGCTTGAACACAACACACCTAAAACCTTTTGGGCTGAAGCTGTAAACACTGCTTGTTATGTGCTAAATAGAGTCACGGTTCACTCTCACTTGAAGAAAACTCCATATGAAATAATACACTCTAAGAAACCTAGAGTTGACTACTTCCATACTTTTGGCTCTACATGTTACATTTTAAACACCAAGGATGATAGAGACAAGTTTGATTCTAAATCACATAAAGCATTCTTCTTGGGATACTCTACTTCTAGCAAAGCGTTTAGGGTATATAACACTGTCTCTAGAAAAGTTGAGGAATCCATTCATGCTTCTTTTCATGAAGAATCAAAATCCACAAATTTAGATATCATTGATCTCACTAATCAGTTTGAAACTATAACCATTCCCAATGATAATGAGAAAACTCCCACATCCGATCCTCCAGTTGAAACACAACCTACACCTAGGCTGATCAAGGATCATCCCCAAGAGCTAATTATTGGAGATCCAAATGATAAAGTCAAAACTAGGTCCTCTTTCCAAGATGTTGCAAACATGGCTTTTGTCTCTATCATTGAACCTAAGAAAATATTCGAAGCTCTTACGGATGATTACTGGATAATAGCCATGCAAGAAGAATTAAATCAATTCACTAAAAACGATGTATGGAATTTAGTTCCTAAACCACAAGATAAAACTATCATAGGAACTAAATGGGTTTTTAGAAACAAGCTTAATGAGGCAGGAGAAGTCATAAGGAATAAAGCACGGTTAGTTGCACAAGGATATAATCAACAAGAAGGAATAGATTTTGATGAAACATATGCACCCGTAGCTAGACTTGAAGCTATTAGGATGTTACTAGCTATTGCTGCCCATAAAAACATTCAGCTATATCAAATGGATGTCAAAAGTGCATTTCTAAATGGCATCATACAAGAAGAAGTTTATGTTGCTCAACCACCTGGCTTCGAAATACTAGAAAAGGACGATCATGTTTATAAACTTAAAAAGGCACTTTACGGTCTAAAACAAGCACCTAGGACTTGGTATGAACGACTCAAGACATATCTTTTTGATAATGGTTTCTCTATTGGAAATTCAGATTCTACTTTATTTTTCAAAACATATGCATCTGATTTCTTAGTTGTGCAAATATATGTTGATGACATTATTTTTGGTGCCTCAAATGAATCATTATGCACACAATTCAGTGACATTATGCAAAAAGAATTTGAAATGAGCCTTATGGGTGAATTAACATTCTTTCTTGGTTTTCAAATTAAGCAAACACCCGCCGGAATTTTTATAAGCCAAGAAAAATACACTAAAGAACTGTTAAAACGCTTTGGGATGGATCAATGCAAACATGCTACTACTCCTATGGCTACTTCTATTAAAATTGATAAGGATGAAAATGGGGAACCTATTGATGATTCCTTATATAGAGCCATGATTGGTAGTTTGTTATATTTAACCGCTTCTCGACCGGACATTATGTTTTCTGTTGGTCTTTGTGCTCGATTTCAATCCCAGCCTATGCAATCTCATTTTCTTGCGGTTAAACGAATTCTTCGATATCTAGCCGGCACTACTTGTTTTGGTTTATGGTATCCAAAAGGACAATCCTTGGAGTTTAAAGCATATACTGATGCGGATTATGCCGGTTGTCGACTTGATCGCAAAAGTACTAGTGGTGGATGTTTCTTATTAGGTAGAGCCTTAGTATCTTGGTTTAGCAAGAAACAAAACACGGTTGCCCTATCTACAACCGAAGCTGAATATATGGCAGCTGGGTCTTGTTGTGCTCAAGTGCTTTATATGCAACAGGTTTTAAGCGATTATGGTTTTCATCTTTCATCTACACCTATTTTTTGTGACAACACAAGCGCCATAAACTTAGCACACAATCCTGTTTTACACAGCCGGGCCAAACATATTGAAATCCGTCATCACTTCTTAAGGGATCACATCTCAAAGAATCATGTTTCCCTTCATCATGTTGATACGGAAAATCAATTGGCTGATATTTTTACAAAACTGCTTCCATTAGATCAATTCAACAACATTAGGAAGCAACTACTTATTACTCCGTTGGAGGATGTTTTCTTTGATATCTGCGGTTCTTAAAACAAATACTTATGCTTTTATGATTAGTATCAAAATTGATATGAATGTTTAAGTTGGATATTTGCAAATTGTTGCCTCTTGGCTAGAACAAAACTCAGCCAAGGGGCGCTACGGTCGTAGTCAAGGGCGACCTAAAACAAGCTTTGCCAAATATGCTTCTTTGACGTCATCCTTGCTTTACATTTTGGCTATTCAATGGACATCTTTTTCGTTCGTTTTTGATAGGATACCTAATTAAGGGGGAGTTTTTAATAAAACGGTTATCTTTTTGAAATGACAAAGGGGGAGAGATATAAAACTATAATTTAATATTTATGACAAACTCAATCAATGAGTTTCAAAAATATACTCTTGGCTTTACATTGAAAGTTGCTATATTCCCAAATGAACTGGATTTCATGTTCCACAAGTCATTGGGGATACTAAGCACACATTTTACAAATAAGAGGAAAAGTTCCAAACGGCAATCTAAAGGTATGGAATTTATATGTTTTATATTTCCTCTATTCATATTTTGGAAATGTTTGTCATCTTCAAAAAGGGGGAGATTGTTGGCTAAATGGACATCCATAAAATCCCTTTGTTTTGATTATGACAAACATTTCATTTTTATTTATCTGACGAGCTACTTAAGTGTGCAGGATGACACAACTATAAGGGAAATCCAACATGAAGTATTTATATTTTCATGCAAATGTAATCATTGTAAAAACTTGTACAAAATTATAATGTACAAGTACTTAGAATCGCATGTAAATCAAGCATTGGATTTTTCCCTAGCTAAACACCTTAGTCATCCATTCAATAGGACCACCTATGCACACCTACATATAACTAGTGCCTAACTTGAAACCTTAAAACAGGATCTCTCTCGGTCGACCAACTCCTCGACCGAGATACTCTCGGTCGACCACATTATCGACCGAGAAAGATCCAAAAGTAGCCGTTAGACACAACAATTGACAGTTGCAAATAAACGTTAATCCAGAGAGCCTGTCGGTCGACAATTCCTCGACCGACCGGGCATCTCGGTCGACAAGTCCTCGACCGAGATGGTCTCTGACAGCAACTGCAGAATTAATTAACTAGCCATTGCTAATGCGCCTAACTTATTCCTAACGGCTAGTTAAGCACTAGGAACCCCCTAGAAGTTATCTAGAATGTCCTTAAGCATACTTAGGCTATTCCTATAAATAGGACAAGCCATAGGACACTAGAACTCACTTCTTACACTTGCTATACTTGAGAAAATACTTGAGCCCTCTTGTGCAATCTGTGTGAACTGAGCTTTGTGATCAATTGGCCATTTTCCCTTTAGCTCAAGCTCGTCCTATAGGCTAGATTTTCCTAACCCTAGCAATCACAAGTCCATCATATTGGCTAGGAAAATCCAAACGCTTGATCTAGGGAAATCAAGCCTTGAGCTACAAGGATAAGTTGTATTTTCTTTTATTCCCTTCTTGTTCCTTGTATTACTTGTACTCTCCTTGCTACTCCTAGGGTTGGAGGCTGCGGATTGGAGAGGGTGAAGCTCTTCGTGGTGAAGAGGAAGACTTTGGACTACTTCAGAAGGCTGTCTTGATGGGAAGCTACTTCGGGAGGAAGGCTACTTCAAGGGGGAGCTTGAAGTTACTTCAAGGAAGGCTGCTTCGAGGTTGGCAAGACTACTTCAAGGTGAAGGCTGTCCAAAGGGTGTTTAGAAAGTATTGTAAATTTTATGTAACATCCTTGAGAGGTAATAAAATTTAGTACTTTCAAAATCCCGGTTGGGTAAGCAACCGGGTAGTGGACTGACTCCTTAGTATTTGCTAAGGTGGAACCACTCTAAACACATGTGTTCTTCTTCTTAATCTTTAGTTTGGTTGTTTGAGTTTAAAATATTTTAAAATCTCTATAAAACTCTATTCACCCCCCCTCTAGAGGTTTTCAGGGAGTTCGATAAGGGGACCCATTGTCCCCATACCTGTTTGTTCTCTGTATTGAGCGGCTGAGCAAGGACATTGCCATGCTGGAGGCGGAAGGCAAATGGAAACCGCTGCGCATCACTCGGTGTGGTCCTAACCTGACTCACTTATGCTTTGCCGACGACATCACCTTATTTGGGGAAGCAACAGTGGAGCAAGCTCATCTTATCAACCTGTGTTTCCAATGATTCGGCGATGCGTCAGGGCAGATGTTGTCCACAGAAAAATCTTTTGTATACTTCTCCAAGAACACTGAACGGGTCACCAAACGCAGGGTGTGCCGAATCCTGAAGATGGCAGCTACCGAAGACTTAGGCAAACATCTTGGGGTACCCATGCTCCATAAACGTGCAAGCAAGACGGTGTACCTGGATCTTCTAAATGTGATGGATAGGAGCATGAGCTCATGGACATCCTGCACCCTTTCATTAGTTGGAAGAGTGGCGCTAGCTAGATCCACCCTTAATGCTATGCCTTCTTACATCATGCAGTCCAGCTTACTTCCTATTTCCCTCTGTGATAACATCGATAGAATCATACGTAACTTCATATGGGGTGGACCGAGTGCTAGTAAAAGTCTTAGCCTTGTCTCGTGGAAGAAGATGATAGCACCAAAGATGATGGGGGGCATGAGTATCAAACCGGCCAGACTACAAAATGAGGCCCTGCTATCCAAAACAATATGGGACTTCTTTACTGACAAAGGGAAACTATGGGCAAGCTCATCTTATCAACCTGTGTTTCCAATGATTCGGCGATGCGTCAGGGCAGATGTTGTCCACAGAAAAATCTTTTGTATACTTCTCCAAGAACACTGAACGGGTCACCAAACGCAGGGTGTGCCGAATCCTGAAGATGGCAGCTACCGAAGACTTAGGCAAACATCTTGGGGTACCCATGCTCCATAAACGTGCAAGCAAGACGGTGTACCTGGATCTTCTAAATGTGATGGATAGGAGCATGAGCTCATGGACATCCTGCACCCTTTCATTAGTTGGAAGAGTGGCGCTAGCTAGATCCACCCTTAATGCTATGCCTTCTTACATCATGCAGTCCAGCTTACTTCCTATTTCCCTCTGTGATAACATCGATAGAATCATACGTAACTTCATATGGGGTGGACCGAGTGCTAGTAAAAGTCTTATCCTTGTCTCGTGGAAGAAGATGATAGCACCAAAGATGATGGGGGGCATGAGTATCAAACCGGCCAGACTACAAAATGTGGCCCTGCTATCCAAAACAATATGGGACTTCTTTACTGACAAAGGGAAACTATGGGCAGACGCTATGAAGCACAAATACCTGCACAAGCAAGGAGACAGACGATATACTGGCTCGAGACTATGGAAATTCATGGTGGACAATAGAAGCAAGGTTATGGACAAAGCCGCCAAAGCTGTTGTAAGTGGTAATGCCACCTCGGTCTGGTACGACAAGTGGGTGGGCAGCTGCCGCACACCAATCCTGAAGACAGATAAAATGATCCCTGACGAGCTTCAAGATCTAAAGGTTGCATCTATGCTATCGAATGGGGAATGGGATGTAGGTTTCATCCGCCATTGGTTCACCGAAACCACTGCTGATTCTACCCTCCACATGATCCCTCCTTCTCCGATGGCGGGTGCTGACGTTTGGTGCCATCTAGATGACACACACGGCCGCTTCAAAACTCAGAATTACTACAGATCCTTGCTACATCATACTTGCATTTAATCCCCGGGAAACTGGACCACGATCTGGAAATTGGCGGTTTCACAACGAACTAAAGTGTTTCTTTGGAAGGCCCTGCATAAAAGCCTCATGACAAATGCAACTCAGACTAGGCGTGGTTTCACCCGTGATGATAACTGCCCAAGATGTGGCAACATCAGTGAGACTTCCTGCCATATCTTGTTTGACTGTCCGTATGCACAGGAGGTGCGAGATGGAATAGCAACGATCTACAAGGTGGCGTTTGTACCGGGTAACTCCCTACTGGAGTGGTTCTCCCACAACCTGAAGCACAACATGGCGAACAGGTCACGCTCAACCTGGTTTGCTATAATGGTGGAACATCTCTGGAGGCAACGGAATGAATTCATCTTCAAGGGCGTCAGGTGCCCCCCAAGTGTGCTTCTAAGGCACATCTCGACCCATGTCAACTGCAGTATGGAAGCCTTTAAACCGGCTACTTCGAGGCATACCTGTTCACCAACTGAACGGCATCCTCCATTCTTGGAGAACACCGTGAGAATCAATGTTGACGGCTCTTAGCGGAAACGCTCGGGCATAGGGGCAACTAGCTTCTTCGCAAGGACTGCTCACCAGCATTGGTTAGTGGGAGGCGCGCAACTGGCAGGCGGTCTCCCGATCTTAGAAGTGGAGCTTCTAGCAATTTGTAGAGGTCTCAAAGCTGTAATCCATAGACCTGAACATGTCCTTCTGGAAACTGACAGCAAGCTTGCATGGTCAATTCTGAACTCCAGAGATCTTGATATGCCCAAGTAAAAAATCTTCGTCAATAGATAGAAGGAGCTCAAAGCCCAAGAACCCAACATTCAAATCCTCTTTGTTAAAAGAGAAGCAAATGTTGTGGCTGAATGTCTTGCCAAATGGGTTGTCCATCATGTAACTGAGTCGGTAACCTGGGGTCAATGCCCAGAGTTCATACCAGCTGAGATCTGGGAGGAACAATGGGCTCGTCATGTATATGTAAGATCCTCTATTTTAGCCTACATCCCGAGAGTAGGGTGAATAAAAGTTCTTCTCGGTGGTTCCAAAAAAAAAAAAAAGGGCAAAAACGTCACCAAAATTGGTGTTATCAACTCCCCCAAACTTATAATTTTGATTGTCCTCAATCAATATTTAAACTTTATTTAGTGATGCTTCTTCTTCTCGGAGTAGCTTTCAGGCCAAGAGGTAAAACAAGTATCGTAATGCCTTAGAGATAATGTTGTGTCACTACGAACAAAAAGACTTTGTTTTTCCTGCCTTATTGTTTAAGTAAGATTCTTCTCAACAGCTTCAGCGAGACTTTGTTGTATGATTCCAAAGTTAGCTTACACACCAAACAACTTTATTTTTGGGGCAGAAAGTTGTATGTTGGGTAGGCTAAGGCTTTTTGGGGTTTTTCTTGTTTCCCATCAGTCCATCCAGGTAAGGGTCCGTTAGCAGGCAAGTGGTCCCTGCAGGCCAAGCCAATTGGCTTTAGAGTAGTGATTTCACATCCTACGTACCACTGCCCCGGATCTACCATGCCTAAAGATGGGTACTTTTAGAAAACAAGTGTGTCTATATTTTTTTTCTTTTCTTTTATTGGGCACAACTCTCATTCTTTTATTCACACTCATAAGGCTTCTTTCTCTTTTTTTTGGGATTTTTGTTGGGTAAGGGGAAACAAAGATGTTTCTACTGTTTGGGTAGCTTTTTCCTTTTCCATACTCGTCTCTTAGCTATTTGCGAGATTATTATTATTATTATTATTATTATTATTATTATTATATATATATATCTTTCTTTTTTTGGAATTGAAAAACATAATCTTTTTTTGTTTGAGGTAGCATTATCAGGAAGATATAAAAAAACTTGCTTCTCGTTAAGCACATAGAAAACAAACTTTGTAAGGAGCCATCTCAGGTTTTTCACTATTATAGAAACTTTGTACATATGCATGGGAATAATATATAAACAAAAAGAATTTTCAAAACTTTGGTATGAACACATATATGTATACAAGGAACAAAAGAATAACGAGTATGAGATAAAAGAATAAAGAAATAGAGTTAGAATTTTCAAAATTTTGTACCTCCCTCACTGGTACATGGTACCCCCCCCAAACTTACTCCCCACTCTATCCCAGAGTTGTGAAGTAGATAAGGTGAGGTAATGTTTATTCCAGTGAGGTTGCGCCTGCGTCAGACAGAAGCTCCCACACATATTCCCCCCTTTTGCTGTGATAGAAGGTGTGGTGGAGTTGGTCAGGCGTTTCTTTGTTCACCATCCATTCCAGGACGTAGATGCCGTAGTCGTTGGATAGGGGAAGTTGTTGCGGACTGCGGTGACAGAACTGGAGTTCGTGCCACTTGCCTTCTTGTATATCCAGGAATGGTTGGATCATCTTTGATGCCTCGTCGTAGTATTTTCAGACCAAATGTTCGACGGATGACAAAGGTTCTGATGTGCACGTCACTGGTTGGTTTTTGTTCCCGTCTGAGTTGTTGTAGAAGATTCATGCTTGTTGCCGAGTGTACATTATTAGGAGTGTCTAGTGACTGTAATGGAGTATGGGGAGAAAGATCGTACGTGGAACCTCTCTCTCCAATTCCTATAGAAAAGCTTTGGTCGCTCCGGTTTCATCGGCAAGGCAAATGTCGTTGAACAGCATAGGATGGGCTATGTACGCATGTTCTAGCCTTGGCTGTATATATTGGATGTAAGCGTCTGCCACAGATACAACCAGACATCCTCCTTCCTTTACCACATCCCTTAGATCATCAACCGGGACTACGACATTGCCTGCCTTAAAGGAGACAACCGATGGGGTAGAATCAGCTAGCTTCAGCTGGATTACGTTGACCTGCTCCTGTGTGAGAGTTGCACACGAAAACCGGTCAAAATTTTTGATCAGCCCTTCTGAAGCTTCAAGCGAAGCAGTGTCTTCCATCCTGTGCACTTTCTTCATGACTTCCAACTTCTTGCCTGCCCCATAGGTGTCGGTAGCTATCTCCTCTTCTTTTTCTGAGGAGCTGCTGGATTGAGAAGAGTCCTCTTCCAGGTCACTGTCCAACAACTTCTCTTGTACCCCTGTGTCCTGGAAATAGCGCTTGTCCTTGATCAGCAACATGACGTAAATGCCTCTTTGTTGATAGAAGCACCAGCCATTGAGGGCTCCCAAGTTTCCAAATGTATTGAGCACCTCAATGCTCTCAGGATGGCGAAAGCGTTGTTTCCACTCCCCTCTTCTGCCTAGATGGGGAGGTCTCCGAGAGTAAAGAAGTTCCAAAGACCTTGGTGACGTTGGCTTCCTTGCTTTATAGCTCGTAACAGACGCAACGGTAGGAGTCTCAGCTTCTTGTCCTTCGGGCAGTAGAAAACATCCCTGGAGTGTGGCACTTTGTCATTGCTGCAACACAGTAGCCGCACGTCGTGGTTTCTGAGGTCTACTATGCAGAGAAACCACATGTTCTGGTGCTTGTACGGGGCCAACACCAGGTTCGGCCTATGTTCTTTAATGTGCTACAGCATGTCGGACACCGCACGGGAGCCTGTATCTCCCTTCATCAACCTTCTCGCCAAGGTCAGGGTGGCTGTGTATAGTGCCCTCCGACCTGTCCTGCTGTCAATATTTTCTATTATCGCATTCTCCAGGACCCTGAACAGTCTTTTTCCGACCACATCCGACGTGCGGAACATGCTTCAAAGAACTCCCCATTGCACGGAGAGGTAGTCGTCGGTCCAGACGATGTCATCTTCATCTTCCTGTGATCTCAAGACCTTATTCAGCAGCTTCTGGTCTCTGAGCGTCAGGTATCCAATGGCTCTTCTATCGAAGTCGGCCATATCGAAGGAGGGTATCTCGGATGGCTCCCGGAATCTCTCCGCCATCGAACGCCTTCCTCGGGGTAGATGTCTCTTATTGAGTATGTAGACATCTCCCTTCTCTCCCTCAGACTCATCAGAAGAGTCTCCCCCAATGCTGATATCTACGTTATCATCTTCGGCTTCATCTAGGGGGACGGAGATGTTTGCTTTTCCCAAGCCTAGGGAGCTCTCCTGTCCTGCTGGAGCTCCTTCGGCTGACCTTCATTGCGTCCCCTCCTCGGGCATTGAGGATCGCCCACTGGAGGAGGAAGATGTTGATCCCAAAAGGGAATCTGATGAAGAAGGAGGAGAGCCACGGCTGGGGGTGACGACGAGCTTCTCGGCTGCCTTCGGCGTGGATGGTCGTCACTATTGTCCAGCCTCTCCTCGATTTTGTTGAGTCATTGGAGAACATGCTGCATCGTCGCATTCAAGGCCTCTAGTCCGCCTGGAAGGCTTACTAGAGTCAGCAACTCTCTTTCTTGTCTATCCAGCCTGTCATGGAAAGACGCAAGTTTGCGGGTTAGGGATGTACAAGTGGCAGAGTTGGTATCTGTTACCTCCCGTAAATGATTGAGCTCGTGCCCGAGCATCTTTTCGAGCGACGGAGGAGCTCCGGTGGTTCTCCCTTCCATCCTCGCAACATCTTACTCGCGCGATGGTCTACCCAGCGAGGTAGAATCTATCAGAATCGTTCACGATCCAGCTGTCGCCAGGCCAGGTGTCGGTGCTTTTCCAGGTGCCACTGCCTTGCCTTCTTTTCTGGGTGGAGATGGCCGCGGTGAGGATGGACTCTGCTCCACCTCTACGATGTCGGCGATCTCCTCATCTGCTGCAGGTGGGGACTTCAGCGGCCGTGTCAGTGTTCTTCTGAGCTCCCTCAGGATTTCGTCGAACATCCCATTGCTGTCGCCCTATTGAAGTTCCTCTTCTGCCTCTGTAGGCTTTGAAACAAAGACGAGGGTTGCGGTTGTTTCTCCCGCGGCAGCTCCCGTAGTCTCTGCCTCGGTGACCTCAACGATCACCGGTTCTTTCTCAGCTATCACCGTCCTTTTTGTGGTGGTGACTGATATAGTCGGAGCGACGACAACTCTATCAGTAGTTGTCGTCGGTAGCTCTGGGACTGCTCTCTCCCGGGCCCTGGTGTCGGTGGCGTAAGCTGTGTTGTTCGCTACAACTTCAATTTCAGCGGCGGTGAAAACTAGTTTCTCTGCATCGTAGGCGGCGCAATGAGGGAGTGGGAGGAGTATGTCCGTTCTTGAAAACTTGTAGAAGAAGTTCCTCCCCTCCTTCCTAATGATGTTGGTCCTCATCTGGTACTTGGTGTCGATCACCTCATCGCCTTGCGTCCTCGAAAGGCTGGGCGACTCTTTTGGGTACCCGAGCCCCACTGCGATTAAGTTGACTATTCCGCCCATGCAGTACTCTTTTGTGGCTTCTTTCATTGGGTGCAGTCTGTTCAGCAAGAACCTCCCGAGGTTGATCACTCGGCCCTCCATTATGTGCCACATGACGTGGAGTTCTTCTGTATAGATGTTACTGGATTCATTTTTGCTGAACAGCAAGCATGCCACCAATTTGTGCACTATCCTCCAAAAGCAGGAGTGCACTGCCACCACCTTTCTTCCCGTCTTGAATGAAGATTTGCCGGTTAGCTTGCTCCAGAGCTCCGCGGGAATGAACCCGTCTCCCTCAGTGATTCTCTCATTGTTGTCCATGAGATTCCTCTCCTCCTCGTTGGAGGAGAAGATCTTATTTAACAGCCTCTCGGAAATGGGGTGCTCCGAGTTGTAAAGTCGGGCCTGGAGTCTGTCTGGCCCGCCAAATTCTTCTCTCTCTGCCGCAGAATTCTTCACCCGGTGGAGAGAAGACATAAACTCCATTATCAGTTTGGTGTAAGAGGAAGACCGGCTGAAGCAGATCTTCTTCAGCCCTACCACGACGACGACGACCTTCAGCCTCCCCACGATCCCTAGTTCAGCAAACGAGGCTTGATGGCAGAACCTACTTGGTCGGTAGACCTTGGTCACTAGTTTAGCATATCGGCGAGTGTGCTCGTCGTCCCTTGGCTCGAAACTTCCCGATAAGAATTCTGGGAGTTCTGCTGCTAGAGGTGTTGGTGTTAGAGTTGGAGCCGCCACTTCTCCAACCCTAGCCCTCTTCTCTTCTGTCGACGCCCCAGCTGGTCCTGGGTTCGGGTGCTTAGGCCTGGCAGTCTGTCCTTTAGTAGCAGTCTCTGGGTAGATTCTCCTGCCTTGTTCGTCAACAGGGACAACAGTTGTCTTGATGCGGGCCATTTCTGTAGGACAATAAGAAAATACCTTGATTAAATATGTTGATGCTTTAAAAAAGTAAAGAATAAATGTGCAACCAGGTAATTCTCTATACAAAGACTGTCCCACACCCTGTATCGGGCGATACAAGGGTTTCAGAGGTGAAATCTTGTGCCCGATATGAGAGATGGGTATCGCCCGTCACGTCAGAAAATCAAATTTGCGATAAGAACAAGGCGATAAGGCAAGAAACATGTGTCAGGTCAGTCGCTTGATACGGGCGTGTCGGTTAAGATGCCCGATAAGGTCATCTTGAAAGGAAAGTAGTGTGTCACCCGACAACAAAATAGGCGAGGTGGTGCAAAGATAGGCGACACGGCTGCCACCCGACATGGTGCATCGGGCAATCGTGATTAAAAGGTACGTTGCGCGACGTCCATATCAGGCGATACAAGGCTTCTCAGCGCAGGAACTGTAAGGCCGATAAGCTTCTTGCTTAAAGAAAAGGAGCGTGTCGGTCGGCACGTTCTGCCGGGGGATAGGGTCTGTCGGGCTATACCTTGTTGTGATCTGAACTTCCGCACGATACGAGAGCGGGGCATTTTTGCGCGATACGGGAGAAAAAGCACAAGGTCTTAGCACGATACGGGGGCGCGAAAATAGTAAGGCAAGGAGCCCGACACGGTAAAAACTCGCCCCTTTATATAGCAAACTCAACCGGGGTGAATCAAGTAAATTCGGGGCACGTGTCGGCCGTTAGGGCAACCCGTGATTCGGGCAAGTCCATCCGTCGGCACGACCCTTGCGATTCCCAAAATTCCACTACCTGATATGGGCGCATTCATAGCACCGGTTGGGTTTCTTTCCGATACGTCTTGAAAACAAAGCGGTTTAAACTACGGCTGATGAGTAAAACACCATTGGCCTAAGACTAAGCTCCCGGCCTCAGATGGTATTACCGATCACGGTTAATAAAGCTAAAGCGGTGACCCCTAAAACATAAGAGTCAGTGCATGTGGCGCATGAACTGACTCAGGCCTTATTATAGTCCATAATGTTTGTAATGTTTTTCTTGCAGGAAAGTAATATCATCCTATTCTTGGAATTTAAAAGACAACTCAGGTTGCCTCCTGAGAAGCGCTATGTTTCCCGTCCTCAGCTGGACGTCTTTGGCTTCTTCTCCATCCTTGTCCTCTGCAGTTACTATCCCGATCTCTTGGCTGGTTCGGTGTTCGACGGGATCTTCCTTGACGGGTTCTTTACGATCTCGGTGAGCTGAGTTAGTTGCTAGTCAATTTGGCATTGATGCGTCTGCATGTCTGCCAACTGTACCTGCAATGAGTTCAAAACACCAGAATTTGACAGTGCACTTTGCGCTAGTTGGTTATTAATGGTATCATGTTTCTTAACGAAATCAAACAAATGGTCAATCACATCAGATTGGCTTGCTCCTTTGTCCTGTTCTCAGTTTGGGCCTTGGTGCTTTCCTGGTGCTTGGAAATTGCTTCTTGCTGGTTAGAATTGGTTGTTCTTGGTATATTGACCGACTCCTCCTCTCTTCTCAAAATTTTGCGCAGGCTTGGCCGAGGTGTGCAGTTGATGCGAATTTTCGGCTGCATCCTTGTTACCGTAATTAAAGCCAGGGTGATCTGGCCTCTTGAAGTTTATGTAGGATACATTCTCTGTCCTTTCGTCTTCTGAGTCGAATTCGTTGTCTGCTTTTGGTCGGGTGTAGACACAATTGTCCACCCCGTAACCTCCTTCTCCGCACGTAACACATTTCATCACTTTCTCGATTTGCTTCTTACCTTTACTGCCAGCTTCTCACAATTTCTTAACATCAATGGCAATTCTCTGTATCTACGAGGTGATGGACTCCAGTTCCCTGGACTCAACAGCGGACCCTTCACCGACCTTCTTGACCTGTCCTCTGTCAGATCGATCAAAATCAGCGCTGACCATCAGCTCGGCCATATTCTTGATGATCCTTTCAGACTTCCTCGGTTTCTTCTTCAGGAAGTCACTACCTACTACCGCATTTAGTGACACCCTTTCCTCGGGAGTCAGGCCATTATAAAAGGTGGTGACGAGGAAGCCTTTCTTATAATTATGATGTGGACAATCCCTCTAGTATTCCTAGAATCGCTCCCAGGCATCATGGAGGCTTTCATTCAGCTTTTGCATAAAAGAGGTTATAGTCTGCCTATTTCTGACAGTCCTTTCAGTGGGGTAGAACTTGTTAACGAACACGTCAGCTAAAGCTCCCCATCTGTTCAGAGATTGGTGGGGTAATCCTAGATACCAGGATAGGGCTTTGTCCTCCAGGGAGAAAATGAAGCCCTTACAGTAAATGACTTCTTGGGGAACCCCTCGCATTTTTATGGTATTGCAGATGTTCTTGAAGGCATCTAGGTGGTGGTACGAGTTGTCATTCCTTGAACTTCCCCTGAAGCTTTTATTCTGGATCATAGAGATCACAGATGGCTTGAGCTCAAAGTTTGTGGCGTTGAAACGCGGGACAATGACACGACACCGGGAATTGTCAGCCTTCGTAGATGCTAACTCCCTCAGAGTCCTCTCCTCTTCGTCTGAATCTTCACAGTCATTGGCTTCTCGGCGACATTCTTGGTCATGATTTCTTCGATGCCTTCGATGGTGATGACGTCTATCTCGGTGTTGGTTGTCCTCGGACTGCTCTCCCTCTTGATCTTCTTGTTGATCGCGGTCATCATAACGTTCATTTTCTTCAGGTGGAGGGGAGTTATGTCTAGCCCTCCTTTGACGTTCGCCCTTTTAAAGAGGTTGTTCAATGCGAGGCGGCATGCTAGGTAGGTAGCGTAGGTGCTCAGTTGGACAGTAGGCCTTTCTTCTGAGTTCCTGGAATAGCACGAGAAATCAAGTTCAGAAAGTAGGATTATTATTTTGTGCAAAGAGTAATGATAGTAAAATAACAAAAGCAAAGAGTGTTGTCAAGCTCATTTCTAAGCTTGAGGCACGGGAGTGTAGTTAGTGGATTCGGATTCGTCAACAGTGCCGTTTTGCCTTGTCCCAGCAATGGCGCCAAAAAGTTGACCGACCTAAATCGCGCGTCCACAATTGGAGGCGGATTTGAAGTTAGTCGGACTTTTACATTTATAAACCCGAACTCTTCTAGGCCCCCACAACTTTGTTTACGAGGTCAAAGAAGATATACGGGGTCAAACACAGGGAGAAGGGTGGTATTGTTGGGAACCTAGAATCGACACGCTACACTCCGACAGGTATAAAGAGATGATAAATTTCCCAAAAGGGAACAGCAAGATGTCACAAACTAATTAAAGAAAACTATCTCCAACTGGAGCTACTAGAAAGATTTAAGGTTTTAGTCATTTAGCAGTTTTCATGTAACAGAAATAGAAATATAAAACTAGAGCTAGAGCAAGGTACGAAGGATAAGACTTCGGTAAAACAAGTGGCAGCAGTAACATCGTGCACCCCTCCTCTCAGAGCGGGTACCTCTAACCAAGCATCAACACCCCTCTCGAGGTAGCTGGACTTAAGTTAGAGTGGAATGTTACTGAAGCAACTCCATTCCAGGCACTCTCTTACTCCAGAATCGGTCCAAACACCAGAGCCACAACACAAATCTCGAAGTTGTTGCGATGAGAAAACATGATTCGGTAGCTAAGTGAAACGTGATCCAAACATACAAGCTAGAGTTCAGATATCAAACATAGCAGTCATCCAACATTTTGCACCAAGCATAGAGCAGCAAGTAATTAAGCTTTTCTATTCCCATAAACATCAAAGGTCTTAATACATTGCGTAAGAATTAAGTAACAGAATTTAAATATATGTGTGGCCTTCTTGATGTAGAAGGACGACAGGCTACTACGGCTCTCCAGTCCGATATCGGTTAGGGGCCTAGCCCGATACATCAGTGTCAGGCGACACACCCTCTCAGGTGGGACACCGTGACGGCCAACTGTATCGCTCAAGGACCCAGGCTGATACGCTCATGTCGGGCTGCACACCCTCTCGGGCGGCACGCATGACGGACGAAGCATATCAGGTTCGATATCGTGTCAGGCATGGAGCAACGCATTCTACTGTCGGGCACTTGTGTCGCTCATCCACATTGGCTGATATCGTCCTGCAGTGTCGCCCGGGATGGTCCTATGTGAACTATCCCCTCCCTCTTGGGATGAGGAAAAGCTCACCTAGTGTTTCCTGGCACGAGCACTGGGGCGCGATACTCTTGCTCTCACAGTTTTCCTCTGAGGATCGCTCAAAGTTCCCAACTCTCTGAACTGTCTTTTCGGCTTCTTGTAGCTACTATTTATAGGCAGCGGTTGGGGGAAGTATGGTGCTCAAAGCTCCACGTGTCCTCCTTATTCGTGGGTTGGTGGACGGCCGATACAGGTATCGCTCGGCACGGGGGTGTCGGCTGTCGGTCACGTGACGGGCGGCGCCTGCCGATGGGTGGCCTGTGTCGTGTGACAAGATGGTGTTGTCGTGGCGAGCTCAGCTCCCGGTCGGGTAAAAGACGTGTCGTCCTTCAGTTTCTTCTCACGCGGCGTCCCCATATCACGCTTTGTTGTGTCGCTCTACCCTGTCGGGCAGAGGTTGTATCGGGCGTCAGGAAGGCCGATGCAGTTTGGACTTATTTGTGGGCCGGGACGGCCTTATTGATGATAAAACGGACCAAAATGAGGAAAAACACTACAAAAGATGGAAGTATTGGATTAAGCGCATGATTTGGCCAATTATTATAAAAGTGCTTATAAAAGAGAGGAAAATAGCAGAAAAGGGTAGTTTTGATAACAGAATAAAGGGAAAAAACATCACCAAAATTGGTGTTATCAGTAACCCCCAATTAAGGGAGACCAAGAGGTCAGAGTCGTTAACCCAATTTCCGGATCAAGGGTTCGACAAATAATCAATAATAATTATCAAATTCTACCAACTAAACTACAAGGCTATAATAAAATTAAACTTTGCATACCTTTTTCAAAAAGTTGGATATCTAGTTCTATCCACATCTGGAGTCTATTCTAACTAATCATCCTTTGTAGTTTAATTCTTACTCAATACCACATATGCCACTTTACTGTTTGTTCATTTCACTTGTACCTAAAACGCTGACAAAAAAATGTCAGTCAGCAGAAAGCTGATATGTGTGGGAAATAATAATCATGCAATCAACCATAACAACATATTGTAGTCAATTATGATTTAACATACAACTTTATGTTTTCAACATAACTTCTCAATCCATACATACCCTAGCCTCAGCGTTGTCTCTGCAATGGACCTGGATGCTACCTTATGGTAGATGTTATAACCTCAATTTTCCAAATTATGTAATGAGCTTTGTAAATATCATTTAAAGATAAATGAATTGTCATGATTAATGTGATGTGGATTGAAATGGATTTCATGGATGATTGTTTGTGTGTTGCTTAATGGGCCTTGTTTTATTTGAAGCCCAAATTGATATAATTGAAGAATACATAAAGAAATTCCATAAAATAAGGAAAAGGATATGAAATATTTCCCTAAAAATAAGAATTCGAGATAATGGATACCTTGGAGTTCAAGGAACTCAAGAATCAAGAAATAATAATAAAAGAATTAAGGAAAAGATGGAAAATGTGTTTAATATAATAATAACTTGGATATTAAGAAAGGGAATCGAATCCTTATTATAATGACACCAAATTTGGATGGATGAAGGATAATATTGAATTTGAGTTTCCCTCAAAATTTGGGAAAGAAATACCAATCCAATTGAGAGATACAAAATTTCCAAGTTTCCTTTGAATTTGGGAAATAATTCAATTAACCAGGAAATTGTTGTCCTTTTTGGTTTAAACGCGGACAATGCTGATCGTTGGATTTTGATCCAACAGATCGCGGTCATCTTCCAGAGTCCCAAAGGGACTCAGACTGTAGCGCGTCCCTGAGGAATCTTCTCCTCGTTTTCCTGTTTGATACAAGGCACGAGCACTCAAGGGCAGAGTCCCTTTGAGTCCGGGAAACCAAGGCGGAGAGGTTGGACCCTGGTTTTACCAGGTTTTGAACTAAAATCGAGAAATGGCCAATCGAGCATGGAGTAGGAGAGGCGGCCGAGTTGGGAACCCTAAGAGGGGACCCCCCATGGCCTATAAAAGGGGATCCCTCGATCCCTGGTGTCATCGCGAACCTGATCGACTACTTATTGCCTTCCCTTACTCGCCCTCGCTCTCAATCGACCTTGCTCCGGCGAGAGTGCCGCCGCGGCTCCGCCGCATGTAGAAGAATAGAGAACGAAGAGGACGAAGTGCAGTTGCCGTTAGATCGAGATCTAACGTCCGGGTCAAAGTTAGGCCGAGACGGTAGGATCCTAAGTCCATCGTGGACTCGCGGGATCGCACGATCCAGACTCGAGGCGTGTAAGTAAAGGAGACGCGCGGCGAGGAGCGTCGGATCGAGGCGCGGACCACGGGCACACCAATCGAACGGCTGACGTTTTTTGGTAATTTCCCATCTCTAACGAATAATCAGAAAAAGGACTTTTTCTTGCAAAATTCGTAGTAATTGCTAGGATTATCTAATGAGAAAACTTTGTACATGAAAGTTTCATAGAAAAATGCAAGGAACACGATAAAAATAATTCTAGAACCTAATTCCACTTCTTTTTGCAAAAGTGCTTTATTTGGCTAATAAAGTGTATTAAATATTGATAAGAAACCCTAATTGCATGTTGAGAGGGTAGTTTGGTAAACCAATAGGTCAAATCGTCAAGTTTGACTCTGATAATGATAATGGTAGTTTAATTTGTTATTTGAATGCAAAAATGCTTAACTTGAAATTATAATGATTAAAAGAAGGTTAATTTGCATGAAAACCCTAATTTGGGATAAAGAGAGATAAAAACTATATTTTTATGAAATAAGGAAATCAGTTGTATAATAAAGGAAATTCAATGAGAAGTTAGGAGTTTTGTGAAGATTGATAAATTAAGGATGATGATGAAAGAAGAAATAAAACCCTAATTTCTATAAGAAACCCTAATGTTGGAATTGAAATCCTAAATTGAATAATGAAATTGGGATAATTATTAATAAAAGGAATTGGTACTTTTATTGCAGGATTTCTCTTCCTCATTGCTTGTTGATTGAGTTATTATCTTGAAAAGTGCAATTAAAGGTATGTGGTTACTTATGAATAACCGCTTAGGTTTCTCGCTGATTCCCGGATGTTTAATCGCATTGAATGCAACTAAACTGTTGGATGAATTTAGTTCATGCAAACTATAATGTGGCTATGACTATCACAAAGGATATATGCCAACAAGCTCAGATCATGGTTCCCTCTGTAGCATGATAGTTGACCTAGTACATGGCTATCTAATAGGTAGGACCATCAGATCAGAAGAAGACCTAGTACATGGTTGCCTATTGGAGAGGTCATCAGGTTTGTGGATGACTTAGTACATGGCTACCCTTGTGGTAGGACCATCAAGTCACATTGAGTTAGGGATTGGCCTACCTAGAGTAGTGCCATGCGACTCTACCTTTACAGAGGTATAATGAAAGTTCACTGCAGGAACTGCACAGAGTTGGGAATATGTAGGGATTGAGTTGTATGGCTTAAAATGTAATCTTGATTGTTTAAAAGACTAATTGCTTGATTACATTGTTAGTATAATTGCTTGATTATTGTTTCACCCACATACCAGTTTCGACTGACCGTTGTTTTGTTTGTCGGCGATTTAGGTACAAATCCTAAAGCAAAAATAGTAAAGTGACACATTGTGAAATCAAGAATTAAAGAACAAGGAGGAACTAGTTAGAGTAGTTCATCTGTGGTTAGAAGTCTAGTACTTCCAATCTTTCCAAAGGTATGATAAAGAGAAAAAATTTATTACCATTTTCAGTATAGTCTGTTAGAATTTAATAATTGTTATTGGTTATATGTCGAACCTTTGATCCAGAATTTATGGGTGCGGCTTCAACCTCTCGGTCTCCCTTAATTGGAGGTTACCGGAAGGTGGGGTTGTAACATTTGGTATCAGAGCATAGGTTCCTCATTTAACCATTAATAATTATTAAATTTTACAAACTCCATAGAACCCAAGGGAGTTATTAGAGGAGTATCCGAAAGACGGAGGTGTCTAGAAAGGGATCACGACCGGGGGCTGGAAAGATTTTCCTCGGCACCGCTAGTCGGAATATGAGGACTCCTGGACCCGTGTGACCGCCTGGCCAACGTCTTAGGGTATGAATCGAAATAAGATACCTTTAGGACTCTCTCATCTTATTCATCACTCCTCATCTCATATTCTATTAAGATTTTAAGAGTAGGATTTTCTCTCTCTTCTCTACACTCATGTGGTATGGGCATGTAAGTTAAGGCTTAAGGGTCCTCCATCAAATTAATAAAAGATATGTAATGAGATATCATTGAACATAAGTATAACTAGTTTAAATGGTAAACTAAAGGTTTGTTTGTTATGCTTATGTAGATGGCTCGTACAAAGACTGTTGCCATTCTTGAGGGCTCTGGGAAACCAACAAGGAGTGGTTGGCCTCCACGTAAAGGAAAGGGGTCTTCTGAAAAGCGAAAGAGGAGCCTTGATGGTGAATCCTCTAAGAAGAGGAAGAGACCCGAAGAAACCACTCATGAAGTCCCTAACCCTAAGCCAGTGCCTTTCAGTAACCTGAATCAGGAAGAGGACCAAGGCTATGAAGAGAAACATATGTATGAGGAAGAATCCATGATGGATGAGGACCAAGATGGTGAACCAGAACCGACTATGACATTTCACACTCCAGATAACTTGTGGTTAGAGAAACAAAGGAAGTTGACAGAAGCTATTAATGCTTTGGCCCTTCGAGACTTAGCTAGAGCTGAGAATGGTGAACCACAACCTGTTCGTCCCCGTGTAGGAGCCACCATTCTAGACTTTGTCAAGATGAACATAGAGAAGTTCTGGGGAGAAGAAAAATCTGAGGTGGTTGACAAGGCGGAAGCTTGGGTGCTTGCTATAGAGAATGGATTCCGCATGCTTGAAGTGCAGCCTTGCAAGAAGGTTCTCTTTGCTGCTCACCTCCTGGAAGGGGCAACTAAGATATGGTGGGAGACTCACATCACTGGACGAGATTTGACTGAAGAACCAATGGCATGGGCTGATTTCAAGACCATCTTCAATGCCAGATTTGTCCCTGTTGCTTCTAAGAAGGAAAAAGAAAGAGAATTCACCAACATGACTCAAGGAAATTCCTCTGTGGCGGACTTTGGGCGGAAGTTTCGCATCCTGGAACGTTTTGGGTACAAAATGGATGAGGAAAGGAGGGTGGATCACTTCATAGAGCGACTTCATCCTGCCATCAAGCCTCATGTAATGGCTAGCAAACCTAAAACCTTCGCAGAAGCTTACAATACTGCTTTGGATATGGAAAGGACTGTGATGCATGCTCAACCTCCACCTAAGGGGTATTTGGGTTTCACTGAAGGAACCCAGAGTCAGAAGAACCATCACAAGAAAGGACAAGGATGTCATCAAGCTAAAGGAAAACATGGAGGAAAAGGGAAACCCCATCTAGAAAACAACCGACCCCGATGCCGCTCTTGTGGAAGATGGCATCCCGGTGAGTGTCGCCACAAGAAGAAGGTCTGCTTTCGTTGTCAACAAGAGGGGCACATTCTGGCTGCTTGTCCTCTACCAGATCCCAGAGGACCAGGTCAAGTTGCAGCCCCACCTGTAGCTGTGGCACCACCTGCTGGAGATAGAAGACAAGCTCGAGTGTTCGCCATTAACAATGAAGAAGCTCAGGCTAATGTTAATCAGTTGATTGAGGGTAATAACCCTTAGAGTTTTTCTTTATGTTTGAAAGATAAGCATGTAATGGTCTAATGTATGGTGAATATGATGTAGGCATGCTTGAAGTCATGGGACATAATGTAAAAGCTTTGTTTGACTCTGGATCTACTAATACTTTCATTTCGAGAAATCTTGCAACTATGCTTTGTTTGAATATCAAGGACTTAGGATATGTCTTAGATGTTACAACCCCGAGTGGCTGTATCTTTACTTCTCTTTTGAAAACCCCGGTGATACCTGTGAAATATCGATATCATGAGTTTCCTACAGACTATATCCTTCTTGACATGAATGATTTTAATGTAATCATAGGAATGGATTGGCTTTATACCTATAGGGCCCATATTGACTGTAGGGAAAAGAAAGTGATCATTAAAGAACCAGGTCACCCACCTTCTGTCATTAGAGGAAGAAAAGATGCCACCACCAGCCTGTATGTGTCATCCTTGAAGGCAGAAAAGATGATAAGTAAAGGTTGTCAAGCATTCCTAACAGTTGTTACCGAACCCGAGACCAAGGTGCAACCCTTAGAGGAGATAGAGGTAGTAAAGAGCTATGCTGATGTTTTTCCGGATGATCTACCTGGGATTCCTCCCGAAAGAGAGGTGGACTTTTCCATAGAGCTAGCTCCAGGAACAAGCCCTATTTCCCGAGCACCTTATAGAATGGCCCCTACAGAGTTGCTCGAGTTGAAGAAACAATTGCAGGAACTGCTAGACAAGGGTTTTATCCGTCCTAGCACATCACCATGGGGAGCACCAGTCCTTTTTGTAAAGAAAAAGGATGGGTCGCTACGAATGTGCATAGACTACCGGATGATCAACCAGGCTACCATTAAGAACAAATACCCTTTACCCCGTATAGATGACCTGTTTAACCAGTTGAAGTCTGCCCGAGTCTTTTCCAAGATTGACCTAAGATCAGGTTACCACCAGTTGAGGGTCAAGAGTGAGGACATTCCAAAAATAGCTTTTCGAACACGCTATGGCCATTATGAGTTTGTGGTTATGCCTTTTGGGTTGTCCAATGCACCTATGTATTCATGAACCTTATGAATAGTGTGTTCCAACCCTACTTTGACTCTTTTGTCATAGTGTTCATAGATGACATATTGGTTTATTCCAATGACCTAGAACAACACCGAGACCACCTAAGGATAGTCCTTGATATCTTGAGAAAGTAGAAATTATATGGGAAATTCTCAAAATGTAAGTTTTGGATAGACCAAGTCATGTTCCTTGGACACATCATCTCAGGAGGAACGATCACCGTGGATCCAACTAAAGTGACGGCAGTTCGAGACTGGCCTACACCAAAGAACCCCTCCGAGATCCGAAGCTTCTTGGGGTTAGCAGGATACTACCAACGTTTCATTTCGGACTTCTCAAAGACTGCCTTGCCCTTGACTATGTTGACTCGGAAGGATACAAAGTTCGTGTGGACCGATGTTTGTGAGGCTCATTTTCAGGAGCTGAAGGAGAAGTTGACCACTGCACCCGTTTTGACTCTACCATCAGGTAATGAGGGTTTCATGATCTTCACCTATGCATCCAAAATGGGACTTGGCTGTGTGTTGGAGTAGAATCGACATGTGGTTGCATATGCCTCCCGACAACTCAAGCCCAATGAGGTGAATTACCCTACACATGACTTAGAGCTGGCAGCCATTATTCATGCTTTGAAGATTTGGCGACATTACCTGTATGGTGCTACTTTTGAGATCTTCACTGACCATAAGAGCTTGAAGTACCTTCTGACACAGAAAGACTTAAACCTACGACAACGGAGATGGATGGAGTACATGAAGGACTATGACTTCACCATCGCTTATCATCCAGGAAAGGCAAATGTCGTTGCAGATGCTTTGAGTAGGAAACAGCTCAGGTGTGCGGCTGTTCTGTCCAGTCAGTGGAAGAGCTTAGAAGAGTTGGTGAAATGGTCTACTCAACCGTTAAGTGATCGAGTTCGATTGGCCAACATCCAGATACACTCTGATTTATTAGGTGAGATCGTTGCAACACAGTTGGCCAGTAGGGAACTTGACAAGATGAAAGGCTTGATGAGTAAGCCACATACTTGTCTTTCTTTGGGAGTAGATGGAGGAATCAGATTTGAGAATCGTATATGGGTTCCTGAAGACTCACCACTGAAAGAACGTATCTTGCAAGAGGCTCATGGTTCCAAGTATACAGTACACCCAGGAACTACCAAGATGTTTAAAGACATGCAGAGGTTTTTCTGGTGGCCAGGAATGAAAAGAGACATTGCAGCTTATGTGGCCAGTTGTCTTACGTGCCAAATGGTGAAAGATGAACATCAACGACCCGGTGGACTTTTGCAGTCTATAGAGATTCCAGAATGGAAATGGGAACAGATCACCATGGATTTTGTGGTGGGTTTACCCCGGACCAAGAGAGGTCATGATACAATATGGGTTGTAGTGGATCGCCTTACCAAGTCAGCACACTTCCTTGCACTGAAAACCACTGCCAAGGTGTCAGATTTAGCTGATTTGTACATCCGAGAGATAGTACGTTTACATGGTGTACCCGGTTCCATTATTTCTGATAGAGATCCAAAGTTCACTTCCAAACTGTGGAAGCAGGTTCAAGAGGAACTTGGTACAATGTTAAAGTTCAGTATAGCTTATCACCCCCAGACAGATGGACAGTCAGAAAGGACAATCCAGACTTTGGAGGATCTATTGAGAGCTTGTGTGCTTGATTGGGGTGGATCATGGGAGCAGTACTTACCTTTAGCAGAGTTTGCTTATAACAACAGTTACCAAGCCAGTATCGGGATGCCTCCATATGAAGCTCTATATGGGAGACCGTGTCGGTCACCACTTCACTGGGATGATGTTGGCGAGAGGACCTTGTTGAGGTCAGATGAGCTCCAAGTGTATGCTGATAAAGTCGCTTTGATCAGGCAAAGGCTAAAGAGAGCCCAGGATCGACAAAAGTCGTATGCTGATGCAAAGAGGACTGATGTGCATTTCACTGTGGGAGAGCATCTTTTTCTAAAAATCCGACCACTCCGAGCTATAGTTAAAAACAGAGGAAAGTTGAGTCCCCGATATGTGGGTCCATTTGAAGTGTTAGAACGGATTGGTGAGGTGGCTTATCGTTTGGCGTTACCCCCTCAATATAGTATGATGCATGATGTTTTTCACGTGTCCAATCTGAAGTGATATGTGCAAGATCCAAGCCATGTGTTGAGCATTGAACCTATTGAGCTTCAAGGAAAGCTATCTTATCCTGAGTTACCTGTGCGTATTATAGATACTAAGGTAAAAGAGCTCAGAAATAAGAACATAGAGATGGTAAAGGTTCTTTGGAAACACCATGGAGAGGATTAGGCCACATGGGAGCTAAAGACGGACATGGAAAAAGCATACCCTGACTTGTTTGTTTGATTGTTGAATTTTGAGGACAAAATTCCTATAAGGAGGGGAGGATGTTATAACCTCAATTTTCCAAATTATGTAATGAGCTTTGTAAATATCATTTAAAGATAAATGAATTGTCATGATTAATGTGATGTGGATTGAAATGGATTTCATGGATGATTGTTTGTGTGTTGCTTAATGGGCCTTGTTTTATTTGAAGCCCAAATTGATATAATTGAAGAATACATAAAGAAATTCCATAAAATAAGGAAAAGGATATGAAATATTTCCCTAAAAATAAGAATTCGAGATAATGGATACCTTGGAGTTCAAGGAACTTAAGAATCAAGAAATAATAATAAAAGAATTAAGGAAAAGATGGAAAATGTGTTTAATATAATAATAACTTGGATATTAAGAAAGGGAATCGAATCCTTATTATAAGGACACCAAATTTGGAGGGATGAAGGATAATATTGAATTTGAGTTTCCCTCAAAATTTGGGAAAGAAATACCAATCCAATTGAGAGATACAAAATTTCCAAGTTTCCTTTGAATTTGGGAAATAATTCAATTAACCAGGAAATTGTTGTCCTTTTTGGTTTAAACACGGACAATGCTGATTGTTGGATTTTGATCCAACAGATCGCGGTCATCGTCCAGAGTCCCAAAGGGACTCGGACTGTAGCGCGTCCCTGAGGAATCTTCTCCTCGTTTTCCTGTTTGATACAAGGCACGAGAACTCAAGGGCAGAGTCCCTTTGAGTCCGGGAAACCAAGGCAGAGAGGTTGGACCCTGGTTTTACCAGATTTTGAACTAAAATCGAGAAACGGCCAATTGGGCAGGGAGTAGGAGAGGCGGCCGAGTTGGGAACCCTAAGAGGGGACCCCCCATGGCCTATAAAAGGGGATCCCTCGATCCCTGGTGTCATCGCGAACCTGATCGACTACTTATTGCCTTCCCTTACTCGCCCTCGCTCTCAATCGACCTTGCTCCGGTGAGAGTGCCGCCGCGGCTCCGCCGCATGTAGAAGAATAGAGAACGAAGAGGGCGAAGTGCAGCTGCCGTTAGATCGAGATCTAACGTCCGGGTCAAAGTTAGGCCGAGACGGTAGGATCCTAAGTCCATCGTGGACTCGCGAGATCGAACGATCCAGACTTGAGGCGTGTAAGTAAAGGAGACGCGCGGCGAGGAGCGTCGGATCGAGGCGCGGACCACGGGCGCACCAATCGAACGGCTGACGTTTTTTGGTAATTTCCCATCTCTAACGAATAATCAGAAAAAGGACTTTTTCTTGCAAAATTTGTAGTAATTGCTAGGATTATCTAATGAGAAAACTTTGTACATGAAAGTTTCATAGAAAAATGCAAGGAACACGATAAAAATAATTCTAGAACCTAATTCCACTTCATTTTGCAAAAGTGCTTTATTTGGCTAATAAAGTGTATTAAATATTGATAAGAAACCCTAATTGCATGTTGAGAGGGTAGTTTGGTAAACCAATAGGTCAAATCGTCAAGTTTGACTCTGATAATGATAATGGTAGTTTAATTTGTTATTTGAATGCAAAAATGCTTAACTTGAAATTATAATGATTGAAAGAAGGTTAATTTGCATGAAAACCCTAATTTGGGATAAAGAGAGATAAAAACTATATTTTTATGAAATAAGGAAATCAGTTGTATAATAAAGAAAATTCAATGAGAAGTTAGGAGTTTTGTGAAGATTGATAAATTAAGGATGATGATGAAAGAAGAAATAAAACCCTAATTTCTATAAGAAACCCTAATGTTGGAATTGAAATCCTAAATTGAATAATGAAATTGGGATAATTATTAATAAAAGGAATTGGTACTTTTATTGCAGGATTTCTCTTCCTCATTGCTTGTTGATTGAGTTATTATCTTGAAAAGTGCAATTAAAGGTATGTGGTTACTTATGAATAACCGCTTAGGTTTCTCGCTGATTCCCGGATGTTTAATCGCATTGAATGCAACTAAACTGTTGGATGAATTTAGTTCATGCAAACTATAATGTGGCTATGACTATCACAAAGGATATATGCCAACAAGCTCAGATCCTGGTTCCCTCTGTAGCTTGATAGTTGACCTAGTACATGGCTATCTAATAGGTAGGACCATCAGGTCAGAAGAAGACCTAGTACATGGCTGCCTATTGGAGAGGTCATCAGGTCTGTGGATGACTTAGTACATGGCTACCCTTGTGGTAGGACCATCAAGTCACATTGAGTTAGGGATTGGGCTACCTAGAGTAGTGCCATGCGACTCTACCTTTACAGAGGTATAATGAAAGTTCACTGCAGGAATTGCACAGAGTTGGGAATATGTAGGGATTGAGTTGTATGGCTTAAAATGTAATCTTGATTGTTTAAAAGACTAATTGCTTGATTACATTGTTAGTATAATTGCTTGATTATTGTTTCACCCACATACCAGTTTCGACTGACCGTTTTTTTGTTTGTCGGCGATTTAGGTACAAATCCTAAAGCAAAAACAGTAAAGTGACACATTGTGAAATCAAGAATTAAAGAACAAGGAGGAACTAGTTAGAGTAGTTCATCTGTGGTTAGAAGTCTAGTACTTCCAATCTTTCCAAAGGTATGATAAAGAAAAAAAATTTATTACCATTTTCAGTGTAGTCTGTTAGAATTTAATAATTGTTATTGGTTATATGTCGAACCTTTGATCCGGAATTTATGGGTGCGGATTCAACCTCTCGGTCTCCCTTAATGGGGGGTTACCGGAAGGTGGGGTCATAACAGTAGATCCCCACTAAACCCCTCATGATCCTACCTAACAGGTGAATCAATTTTTAGGGTTGAGTCACATGGCACTACCCGTAGGTAGCCCACTCCTTAACTCATGGTGTGCTAAAGAGTCTCATGGTACTACACGTGGGTAGCCCAATTTCTAGCTCATGATAGCCTAGACCTTGTTGTAGGTTACCCATTTTAGCCTTTGCAAAGACACAGAGGAGGACCAGGATCGGAGCCAGTCATGTATCTATATTTATAGTGATAATCATAGTCAATTTATAGTTGCATGAAATAAAAGTCATCCAAGTAGTTATTTTCAAGCAACTGATAAAACATCCAAAAATCACCGTGAAACTAAAGTAATTAACCATAAGCGTAACCACATACCTATCAGGCTGATTTGAGATAGAATAATCCAATCAATCAAGAAATCCAAATAGGCAATTAAGCACATTATGAGATCCTAAAATATGCATAAAATTTCCTATTATTAATCATGCCATCAAGAACTATTAAACCTAGCTCTCTTCCTAGGGTTTCTAGTCCACTTTTAGGGTTTCCATTGCAATTAGGGTTTCCCTTTATATTTTACTATTTTAAACCCTAATTTTATACAATTACTCACAAACCCTAATTATCTCATCTATTCTTCATGGAAAATATTAAGGTTATCTTTTAACAACATATAACCCTAATTTCAGAAAAAGCACAATTAAGTCCATTAAGCCTCTTTTACATTAAAGGTACCATTTATATCCTTTTAATCCATGACAAGATCATTATGCCCATTTATCATCAATTCATAGTTCATTATGGTCTAATTCACATATGAACTCTATTTGTCATTAATTCTACCTTTATCCATTAGAAAACCCTAATTACTACATTAAGGGTATTTATCCACAATTAGGAACTTTTATACTCAAAATAGCTTAGAATTATCGTATCTCAACTTTAATCATGAAATTGAACAATTAAATCCATTAAGTCACATTTACTAATATTAGGGTTTCAAGGCCCATTAAAGCATATTTATGCACATGAACTTCTATGGAGTACGAGCCAGCCGCCATGGGCCTCGTATTTCTCACCTCTTCTTTGAAGATGATTCTATTCTTTTTGCGAGGGCGACTAAGGAGGAATGCCTGAAATTAGCTGTGATTATCAGCCAGTACGAACAGGCATCCGGACAAAAAATTAATCTATCCAAAACCGAGGTGGCCTTCAGCAAAGGAGTCAGCCGACAGAGGAAGGACGAGATATGTCAAGTGCTACAAGTCAAAGAGGTGGAGAGGCACGGGAAGTACCTGGGTCTACCAGCTGCAGTGGGCAGATCAAAGAAGCAAGCCTTCTCATACATCCAGGACAGAGTTTGGAACAAATTGCAAGGGTGGAAGGAAAAGCTGCTTTCTAAGGTGGGAAAGGAAGTTCTTATCAAGGCAGTGGCACAAGCGATTCCGTCATACATGATGAGTATTTTCCAGTTACCGGGGTATCTTCTTGACACCATTAATAGTTCCATTGCTAGATTCTGGTGGGGAGCCAAAGACGGGGAAAGGAAGATAGCTTGGGTCAGTTGGGAAAAATTATGTAAGCCGAAAAACCAAGGAGGAATGGGATTCTGTGACATTAGCGCTTTTAATCAAGCGCTCCTTGCCAAGCAAGTATGGCGGCTCTTTCACAGGCGAGATACACTGGCTCACAAAGTTCTAAAGGCCAAGTATTTTCCTTCATGCAATGTTCTAGAGGCTAGAAGGGGTCACAACCCAAGCTTTACGTGGAGGAGTATTTGTAATTCTAAAAGCATCGTTCTCGAAGGCATGCAATGGCGAGTAGGAAATGGAAAAGACATCAATATATGGAATGACAATTGGATCCCAAATCTAAATGGGAGCATAGAAGGGAGGATGGGCATATCTTCACCGACGGTACAAAAAGTCAATCAAATTATTGATCAAGAGACTGGGCAGTGGAATAGCGGACTGGTCCATGAGCTACTATCACATGACATGGCTGCTATGGTGCTAGCCATTCCTCTAGGGATCGCAGCAAGGGAGGACAGAATTTTCTGGAAATCAAGCAAGAGCGGGGATTATACGGTGAGGTCGGCATATTGGTTGGCAACCCAACAACCAAGCAGAGAAGGACAACCGGTCAGCCAAGAGGAAAAGGATGTGTGGCGGGCTGTTTGGAAGTCGGGTCTATATCCAAAAGCGGCTCACTTTTTATGGCGTTGTTTCGTCGGCTCCCTAGCAACGGTTGGTAGGCTGTTTGATAGGCACTGTCATGAGGATGGTGTATGCACCATTTGTAGGAGGGAGAAGGAAGATATTGGGCACATGTTCTTCAAATGTGTCCAGGCGTGGGAGCTATGGAAGGATTATCCTTTGGAAGTGCAGCACCGCATAGAAGAGATGGGCGCAATACCAGTTAAGGCAGCCATCTTGGCTGTGGTATGGCCGAAGCAAGGTGAGCTAGACGTCGACATGGCTGCTCCTCTTTGGGCCATTTGGAGTAGGAGGAACGACATCGTATTTGGGAACAAGGTGCGGCACCCCCACATAATGAAGAGCGCTCTATTAACTTGGGTCCGAAACAGCCCGGCGCCGAACAACAGTGCTAGCAGCCCGAGCACGGCGGGCGCAAGTGTACCATGGAGAAAACCACCGGAGGGTGTTCTTAAATTGAATTGTGATGTTGCGGTTAATGTCCAAGGAAAAGACGGCTTGGGGATGGTGTAGCGGACAGCTACGGGTGTAGCAACAAAGCTAGAAGGGAAACAACAGCCGACACTCAAAGATCCTATGTGCGCCGAGGCTCTTGCTATTAGAGAAGGACTTCTCCTTTCCAAAGAAATGAACCTCTCGCAGCTAATGGTGGAATCGGATGCCGAAGCGGTGATCAAGCTAATTGTGAACGGGTCTAAGAGAGCAGACCTCCTGGGTTCTATACTTGAGGATATAGGCTTTCTTAAAAGTTTCTTTGCTAGCATTTCTTTTGTCTATTATCGTAGAGTGGCGAATGGGGTATCACATCAGCTAGCCCGATTGGCTGCTAGTAGTAGCTTTTCTTTCCTTAGTAATAGCTCTTTACCGCTGGTTGTAAAAAACTACATTCAAGCAGATTTGCTCATCTAATATATTAGATCTGTTGATTTCAAAAAAAAAAAAATGCACATGAACTTCTAAATTAAACCAAATACGTGCAAATTTCATCCTTTTTGTTCTTAATATACCCTTTTTACAATTAATAGGTTAATATCAACTTTAATCATCCATTAAACCCTACTAAATACATTAATCAACTCAAAATAGGGTTTCTTAATCATTAAAGCATTAAAGTTGAAAGCTTCCATTACTTTTCGACTTTCAGGAGGAATTAGCCTCTTAACCCATTTTTAATGAATTCCTCTCATTTTTCTGAGCAAAATACATATAATATTTGTACCAATCCGAGCTACCATTATTTAGTTATGAATTTTGCAAGGATTACCTTTTTTGGACCAATCTGAGGATGCCACGTCGCCTCTATACATGAAATGTTGCTCACGCTTTGAAAACATAATGAAATGATGAAAAATCCCTCAATAAGTCAAGCATTTCTTCATCCCGTGGTCATCTTCTACCTCTAGATTCCCTAGCTGCACCGACCTGTAGCACGTCGTGGGTCCGCCCTCTCCTCCTCGGGGCTCGGGGGTGGTCGTCAATGGCCACCCCAGCTCCGCTACACCCTGGCTCACGCGAGGCACCTCCAAGTCATGGCGAAGATGGCTTTGCTTGAGTGAGATCAGCCTACGTTTTCTACCAAGATTTGATACAGTTCCGCAGACCAACGGCAAAGGCTGCTCAAAGACTAGGGTGGGGTATGATAGCCGATCCTCCTTAGTTTTTAACGGAAGCTTCTTTCCTCCATCAAGACCACAAAACCACCTTTGATTTCTCTAGGGATAGTACTACACCCTCTTGGTTAGGGTTTGTATGGAAAGAATCAAGAAGAAGAAAGGGGACTGCATGGGGTCTCTCTGGAATCGGCCAAGGGCTCTACCCCTTATATAGCGGAATTTAGCAATGCCCTATGATGGCTATCCCCAAGATCTAAGCCTCTTTCCTACTAGGAAACTATATTCCTTCATGAAGAATAAATCTTCTCTCTCTCTAAAAAGAAAACTCTTTATTCTTTAGATATTAGGATTTCGAAAATCACCTCTTTTATTCTCTTGGTACTTGCCCTTTAATCTATTGGCACTAAATTTATATTTTCTTTTAGTAGAAAATACCTCCTTTTTAATAATGCCACAAAATACATTAATTATACTCACATCATCCTCTTATTTTGTATTAATGGTATTTTCTCTATCTTTTTCTCCATTGGGCTCCTTGGACCCCAAGAAACTCTAATATTTCAAAATTCCTTTGTAAGGATATTTATTATCCTTCTAGATGCATCTATATTCATTATTTCTCATTATCATGTTTATTTCTTATTAAAATACCTCTTTCTGAGGATTTCTCTGTTGGTGTGTATGCCCTGAGATCCAATCATGGGATTATTGGTGGGATACATTAAGATTGATTTGATAAACATCAAAGGCAAGCTTCCAATTCTTTCTAGTTCAGTCATATGAGATAGTGATAGAACAGATTGAATGTCTAGAGAATGACAGTACTCAATGACGTATGCCTTCAGGTTGAGGACCTAAATGATGAGATCATACAGATGCCAAGAGTTTGTACATTCTTTTTATGTCCCTAGTCGGATGTCATTGTGGAAGGTAGATAGACAGCAATGACACACAAGACTAGATTGTGGTGTTGGTTGATGACAGAATCTCATTAGTCATGATATAGAGATATCAAACCAAACACATAGGTACTTGTTAGAGAACAAGTGTACCGGACAGACCCACCATGAGTTTGACACATAGAACCATGACATGGTAGTCACGGTCAGTACTCACAGTGATGGTGGTGAGTGTGATTCTTTGACCTGAAATCACTACACTCAACACATGTCGTTGGGAACACTTTGACATCATCAAACGTAGTCCTGAAACATGGGTTGTTATAAAGGTGATGATTGGGTGGCTTTGACACATGGGGCTTTTGAGGGGTGAGTGATAGATATGGGATTTGTCCCTCCTGAGGGAGTTTGATATCCAAGGCCACTTGATGAGTAGGATTGAGATAGGCGTGTGCATGCATGTGTGAATCAGTATGTGATATTGATGTCATACATATCTCGTTCAATCTGCTCTGAGATCAAGAAAGTGAATGAACGTTGACAGGATGACTGTTCCATGCCTCGAGTTCATTCGGGATATAAGTGACAAAGGAATTATACATTCAATGTAACACCATTCACGGATTGTAGGATTGAAACTTGTTCTCCAACTTTCTAACTTCACTTGGGTAGAACTGATGTGTGACTAGGCACCACTCTTTGCTTGTGAATTCATAAGTGTTATGGACTTTCACTGCCAACGTGAAATGGACCTGTAGGGTCACACACATAGGATTTAACCTGGAAGAGGAGTTTTGTCCACAAACAATGTTTAGATTGATTTCTAAAGGAGTTTAGTAGTTCAATTAAACACTCAATTGATTGAAAGCTCAAAATCATAGTGTTCAAGGTGTTGGACAGATTGATTAGAGTATCAGATTGGTTGAAACCGCAATTGACTGATTCTGCACAATCTGTACTCCCAGCCGATCGGCTCAGCTTGGTGAACCGTTCGGCTCAAGTTCTGAGTCGATCAGCTCATGGTCAGGGTGAACGATTGCTTCAAGTGTTGAAACGATCGGTTCAACTGTTGCAACCGAGCAAGTTGGGAAAGTCAGATTGGTGAGAATTTTGTTTTCGTTTCACTTGCCCAATTTGATTGGGAAAATGATTGGTTTTTGATACCAATTAGAAACAAAAGAGGGAAAGTCGATTGGGAACTGATCAGGACCACAAACCGATCGGTTCAGAAAGTGAACCGACCGTTTCATGGGTCCCAACAGATCGGTTGAGTGTCAACCGACCAGTTCAGATCCCCAACCGACCGTTTCAGTTGTGAAATGATTGGTTCAGGTTGTGAGTTGGTTGCTTTTGTGGAAAATCTCGAACCCTTCTACTCCTGCTTTTAGTCCCGCATTGCCAGGGATAGAGAACCCTGTCCCATGACCCTCCTATATATAGGGGTATTGGGGGCTTCTCAAAGTACAACTCAGTACAACCAGTTGCTCTGCAAAGTTGTCGTTCTCTCTGGTTTTGGTAACCGAGAGAGCCCGAGCAAGTGCTACCCGCAAAGGGAGGCGCAGCTAGGGAAATACAACTGTAGTTGCAACTGGAGGCAGGAGAGTGTGTTGGCGACTAGTACGCCGATATGAGGGTGTGACTCCTTCCAATTCCTTGTGGGACAAGGAGTGTGGAGTTCCAGGTGGTCCGTGTGGACTACTTCAGAGGCGGGAGATTTCTGCCGCTTGGAGGACAACTGTCAATCCCGACAGTCCCGGTGAGACCAGGAGTCGTCTGTCCCGGTGCGACCAGGAGCTGCATAGACACCATCCAAGACCGGAGGTGAAGACCGCACAAGGCACGAGGTATTGTCGCCGAGCAAGCCTCGGGACAAGGTATGATTCCACAAACCATCCTTTCCTATTATATATACGTTGACGCGTTTCCTTATTCTGGGTTTGGGGGAGAAATTTTTTTGTTTCCGCTGCCTTCTCTGCCTCCCCTAAAACCCAACAGTGGTATCAGAGCCACGTCAACTCCTCTATATTTTAGGAATATCGATATGATCGATTTTGGTTTGTCGCCTTTATTTATTGCATACGATGCGAATAAAATTGGCTTTATGCATGTCCAATCCTAAATCCACAAATCCCAATTACATATATGATATGTATTATTAATGCACTCGATATGCGTCGCCCTTAAACGAGTTTTGTGGTGGATGTATAGCGTGGTTATGGCCAATAAACCTTATATGTGTATGGTTGTATGTGGTTGCTTGCATCTCGGTCTGCGCACCGATCTTCCCTCTCCTATTCCTGATGTAACTCGAAATAATTCGAGATTCTTTCCTACCTTTGCTCCCCCCGAATGTAACTCGGGGTTTCCCTTTTAAGCAATGTAAAATTAGGATAGATTTTATTTCCTGTTATGCTGAAGACCGGCGGATATCCTGACGACAGCTGAGATGATCGGTTCAAGGCGTGAACCGATCGGTTGACGTTCCAGACGATCGGTTCAAGGAGTGAACCGATCGGTTGATGACCGGTTCGAGGAGCGATATGAGCGGGTGGCGGCCATGATGAGATGCACGACGACCAGGCGAACTGATCAGTTGGAGGAGCCAACCGATCGGCTGGTGGCACCCAGACGACCGGGCTAGAATGAGAAAGTCATTCATGGGATGAGTTGATATACTCAGAAGGCAAAGCACAAAGTTCATCTTGTGCAGGTTGCATGTGATGTAGACCTATATGATCGTGATTCCTCTTGGCTCGAGGAATCACATTAGGATGGCCATAATCATCGATTTTATCGTTTTGCATGTTTTCTGTGGGATATAGCATGTATATGATACATACTATGTATTGTGGTGATTGGATATGTATATGTATATAAATACCAAATACCTCAATAAATATTAAGTTTTAGATGCCTTCCAAATGCGACACACGTGAAAAGCTTGATCGACCAAGTGTGCGCACGCCCTAGCGTGGTGCACCGTCTATCTCGTGGAAGCGTGAAGGATGTATATGTGGGTCTGCCATAGCAAGGTGCATATTTATCGTGTTTGCTTTGGGTCAGACTTAACAAGGTGATCTAGATGGGGTCTAGTACCTTGAGGCATGGAGATGATCATGGCAAGGAGTTGCATATGACATCTTATCAAGAGTTGCATATGATGCAATTGGCAAGAGTTGCCTACTTGAGAGATCTAAGTTGTGGGTGACAGCCCTAGCTGGTCCATGACTTAGAGGATTTCATGATCTTGCCCACTAGAAGGTTGTACGCTGCAATCTTCCGAATTGATGATGAGGGATATCAATTTGAACTAAAATAGTGGGAGCGATAATTAGTTAAAGGCCTAATTATATCATCATTTTTTTAAATCAATCAAATAAGTCAAAAATGAGTTTTGGGACTAAAATTGCATATTTTCCTTTTGTAGTACAAATGGAAACAAACAACAATCACTTTTCTTTGCGATCGGTCCTTGAAAAGGACAAGCTAAATGGGACAAACTTCCACGAATGGTATTGGACATTGAGAATTGTTCTCACTGAAGAGCGTAAGCTTTATGTCCTGGATACTCCAATTCCAGAGGAACCCACTCCTAATGCACCAAAGACAGAAATGGATGCTTACAAGAAGCATTCTGATGATGCCATTGATGCAAAGTGCTTGATGTTGTGTTCTATTAACCATGAGTTGCAGAGGCAACATGAGAACATGGGTGTCATTGAGATGATTCAGCATCTCAAAAACATGTATGAAGATCAGGCACGGCAAGAGAGATACAATGTCTCAAGGGCGTTGTTCAAGTGCGTCATGACAGAAGGAGATCCAGTTGGTCCTCACACACTCAAGATGATTGGGTATGTGGAGAACTTGCAAAGACTGGGATTTCCACTGAGCCAAGAGTTGTCTATTGACGTGATACTGCAATCGTTACCAGAATCCTACAGTCAGTTTGTGATGAACTACAACATGAACAACTTTGATAGGGCACTGTTAGAGTTGTTGGGCATGTTGAGGATAGCCGAGATACAGATGAAGAAGGACAAGACTAAGTCTGTGATGGTGATCACGAACAAGAAAGGAAAGTCCAAGCACAAGGGCAAGGGCAAAGCTAAGAAAGGTTCTGATGCTAGCCAGGAGCCCAAGACATCTTCAGCTCTCAAGGCCAAGGGAGGCGTGACCAAGAAAGGAAATTGCCACCATTGTCAAAAGCCAGGACGTTGGAAAAGTAATTGTCCTCTCTATCCGGAAGAACAAAAGAAAAAGGAGGCGACTGACGTCTCTACTTAAAGGTGTCATGAAACTAAACATGTAACACTTTTTGAGGTATATGATACCAAGATGTAAAGTGTAAAGCACTCAAAATTGGGGCAAGTGTTGCAGCCATAGATAGGAGTAATTTAGTTTATTTTCAGCCTATAAGGCATGTAATACAGTTATGAACTGCTATTTCATATTTGCCAATAGATAGAAACACTTTATTTTTGCATATTGTGCAACAATGATGGCAATTAATAAAGTTGAGTTTTCAATCTTAAAGATATGATCTTTGTGGCAATGCCTTATTTATCTTGTGGTATTTGATATGCATAAGATAAAATGATACCTAAAAGTTATAGATAACTCAAACAATCAAATTAGCATCAATCATGAGAAATGCATTTCTAGTTTCCATGTGATGGATAAATCTAGACTCTTTTGGTTAGAGAACTAGTAAGGGACATGAATATCTTGGACATGATTAATCAATCTTCACTAAAAGTAGTGGGAGAAGGATTATCCTATTAGGTATAATACATTTGATGTATTTACATACCTATTGGAACAAATGCTAATACTTCAAATGGTGTTTAGAGAAATACCAATATGAATATCTTGAAGTGTTCAAGATTATCATAGATGAAGTGCAAATTTGGTAAAGTGCTAATTCTTGATGAGATCAATGAATGAAACACTTGGACCAAGTGTTTGAGATCCTTATGAGTGATTATGATAGTGTATCATAGTGAACTCATGATTAAGGCATGGTGATGTCAAAATCAAGAAGGAATCATACTCTAAGGAGTTAGAGAATGATCATCAAATAACTGAATTCTTCTTAAATAAAGAATATGCTTCACTAATAAAGGACATTAAGAATCACAAGAAGTTGTGAGTTCTTATATCCTTGACAGATACACCTCAATTATCTATGTCATGAGTTGTTCATGTGATGAGTCAACTATCAAGATGAATATAAGGAACCAAATTTTGAGTTATGGTTTATGACCATTACATCCTAAATGACATCCATGTGAATAATAAGGTATGACCTTGATGGTAGCACTCATTGGATCAAATCCATAAGTGAAAATGAGTCTTAAGTGTTAAGACACATGGATAACATTTTGAGAAGGATGATGCTTGTTGATTGCAACTTAATGACTAAGACATTTAGCATATGGATACTAAAACCGCATTCTTATGAGGAATAAAACAAGGATGTGTACATGACACAACCGATAAGGTTTATGAATCCACTAATGCAAATGAAGTCTATAAGTTACAATGGACTAATCAATGTGATTGATTGAGTATAAGCAACTCAGAATTGGATCCTTACTTTGATGATATGGTCAAAGGGTTTGACTGATATGTCAAAGATAAAGAAGGGATCTGTGATTTAGTGGGAGAGTGTTCACATTCTACATGTTGATGTGAAATGGAAATGTTCTAGAATGGAAATCCAAAAGTGGAAATTATCTTTAAGGAAGATAGAGATGTTTCCTATGTCATAGGAATAGAGATCTATAGAGATAGTTCTCAAAAACCATTTGACCTAAAAAGAGAAAGCATACATTGGCAATCTATACTGAAGGGTTCAGTATGCACAAATTCAGTGGGAGAAAACATGTCCATATTACATGGAGTTAATATCCCAAGGCCAAGTGTCCAAATTCTTATGAAGAATGGGAACACTAAGAATAGATATGGATCTATCATGTATGTAATAATCCCATTATCTTGCACGTATCGACATAGCAAGAACAAAAAGCATTCATCATCTTGTATGTATGACATTGCAATATGATGTGCTCATCCTGATAACTCGTATGTGGGACATGACGAGTGGATGTCTATCTACTTCCAGTACGGGTTACTGGAATACCATTAGAACTTGATAAGTACTTGTGAAGTACTAGTTCTATGGAGATAAGGAAGAGTTCAATGTAAAGAGTTACATTGATGCGAACTTCCGAAAGGACAGAAAATTAATTGCAAAGTATATATATAGGATATATAAAAGTGAAAGTTTGTTGATAATTGGACGTGTTCCAATAAAACCATTTAAAAGGAAATGCTGAGAATCTATGCATTAGAGAATAGAAATGGATACTATATGGATCTAGAAGTTCATGAGATGAACTTATATTCCGCTCATTGATGATAAGTATGGAATCCTTGATCATGCAATGTGGCTAAAGGTTAGCATAGGAATAGTAGATCACATATTACGACACCTCCATCTCATATGTATGACGTACAGTGAAGAGATGTGAGACATGCAATTTATACTGACTTTGGCAAGGTGTTTCCATTACTCACTATGTTCACACTAGAGCACAATAACATGTGGGACATGTTTGAAGATCACTATGAATATGATTCAAGGGTGATTGGCTCACAGTGCAAGTGGGAGTCTGTTGGTGTGTATGCCCTGAGAGCCAATCATGGGATGATTGGTGGGATACATTAAGATTGATTTGATAAACATCAAAGGCAAGCTTCCAATTCTTTCTGGTTCAGTCATATGAGATAGTGATAGAACACATTGAATGTCTAGAGAATGACATTACTCAATGATGTATGCCTTCAGGTTAAGGACCTGAATGATGAGATCATACAGATGCCAAGAGTTTGTACATTCTTGTTATGTCCCTAGTCGGATGTCATTGTGGAAAGTTGATAGACAGCAATGACACACAAGACTAGATTGTGGTGTTGGTTGATGACAGAATCTCATTAGTCATGATATAGAGATATCAAACCAAACACATAGGTACTTGCTAGAGAACAAGTGTACCGGACATACGCACCGTGAGTTTGACACATGGAACCATGACATAGTAGTCACAGTCAGTACTCACAGTGATGGTGGTGAGTGTGATTGTTTGACCTACAATCACTACACTCAACACATGTCATTGGGCACACTTTGACATCATCAAACGCAGTCCTGAAACATGGGTTGTTATAAAGGTGATGATTGGGTGGCTTTGACACATGGGGCTTTTGAGGGGTGAGTGATAGATATGGGATTTGTCCCTCCTGAGGGAGTTTGATATCCAAGGCCACTTGATGAGTAGGATTGAGATAGGCATGCCCATGCATGCGTGAATCAGTATGTAATATTGATGTCATACATATCTCGTTCAATCTGCTCTGAGATCAAGAAAGTGAATGAGCGTTGACAGGATGACTGTTCCATGCCTCGAGTTCATTTGGGATATCAGCGACAAAGGAATTATACATTCAATGTAACACCATTCACAGATTGTAGGATTCAAACTTGTTCTCCAAATTTCTTCTTTCACTTGGGTAGCACTGATGTGTGACTAGGAACCACTCTTTGCTTGTGAATTCATAAGTGTTATGGACTTTCACTGCCAACGTGAAATGGACCTGCAGGGTCACACACATAGGATTTAACCTGGAAGAGGAGTTTTTTTCACAAACAATGTTTAGATTGATTGCTAAAGGAGTTTAGTAGTTCAATTAAACACTCAATTGATTGAAAGCTCAAAATCATAGTGTTCAAAATGTTGGACAGGTTGATTAGAGTATCAGATTGGTTGAAACCGCAATTGACTGATTCTGCACAATCTGTACTCCCAACCGATTGGCTCATGAGATGAACCAATCGGCTCAACTTTGTGAACCGGTCAGCTCAAGTTGTGAGTCGATCAACTCATGGTCAGGGTGAACGATTGCTTCAAGTGTTGAAACGATCGGATCAACTGTTGCAACCGAGCAAGTTGGGAAAGTCAGATTGGTGGGAATTTTCTTTTCGTTTCACTTGCCCAATTTGATTGGGAAAAGGATTGGTATTTGATACCAATTGGAAACAAAAGAGGGAAAGTCGATCGGGAACTGATCAGGACCACGAACCGATCGATTCAGAAAGTGAACCGACCATTTCATGGGTCCCAACCGATCGGTTGAGTGTCAACCGACCGGTTCAGATCCCCAACCGACCATTTCAGTTGTGAAACGATCAGTTCAGGTTTTGAGTTGGTTGCTTTTGTGGAAAATCTCGAACCCTTCTACTCCTGATTTTAGTCCCGCATTGCCCGGGATAGAGAATCTTGTCCCATGACCCTCCTATATATATAGGGGTATTGGGGGATTCTCAAAGTAAAACTCAGTGCAACCATTTGCTCTGCAAAGTTGTCGTTCTCTCTGGTTTTGGTAACCAAGAGAGCCCGAGCAAGTGCTACCCGCAAAGGGAGGCGCGGTAAGGGAAAGACAACTACAGTTGGAACTGGAGGCAGGACAGTGTGTTGGCAACTAGTACGTTGACAGGTGGGTGCGACTCCTTCCAATTCTTTGTGGGACAAGGAGTGTGGAGTTCTAGGTGGTCTGTGTGGACAACTTCAGAGGCGGGGGGTTTCTGCCACTTAGAGGACAACTATCAATCCTGACAGTCCCAGTGAGACCTGGAGTCGTCAGTCCCAGTGCGATCAGGAGCTGCACAGACACCGTCCAAGCCTCGGGACAAGGTATGATTCCACAAACCATCCTTTCCTATTATATAGACGTTGACGCGTTTCCTTGTTCCGGGTTTGGGGGAGAAATTTTTTTGTTTCCGCTGCCTTCTCTGCCTCCCCTAAAACCCAATAGTGGTATCAGAGCCACGTCAACTGCTCTATATTTTAGGAATATTGATATGATCGATTTTGGTTTGTCGCCTTTATTTATTGCATACGATGCAAATAAAATTACCTTTATGCATGTCCAATGCTAAATCCACAAATCCCAATTACATATATGATATGTATTATTAATTCACTCGATACGCGTCCCCCTTAAACGAGTTTTGTGGTGGATGTATAGTGTGGTTATAGCCAATAAACCCTATCTGTGTATGGTTGTATGTGGTTGCTTTCATCTCGGTCTGCACACCGATCTTCCCTCTCCTATTCCTGATGTAACTTGAAATAATTTGAGATTCTTTCCTACCTTTGCTCCCCCCAAATGTAACTTGGGGTTTCCCTTTTAAGCAATGTAAAATTAGGATAGATTTTATTTCCTATTATGTCGAAGACCGGCGGACATCCTGACGACAGCTGAGACAATCGATTGACGTTCCAGACGATTGGTTCAAGGAGTGAACCGATCGGTTGATGACCGGTTCGAGGAGCGAGACGAGTGGGTGGCGGCCATGATGAGATGCACGATGACCAGGCGAACTGATCGGTTGGAGGAGCCAACCGATCGGCTGGTGGAACCTAGACGACCGGGCCAGAACAAGTAAGTCATTCATGGGATGAGTTGATATACTCGGAAGGCAAAGCACATAGTTCATCTTGTACAGGTTGCATGTGATGTAGACCTAAATGACCGTGATTCCTCTTGGCTCGAGGAATCACATTAGGATGGCCAAAATCATCGCTTTTATCGTTTTGCATGTTTTCTGTGGGATATAGCATGTATATGATACATACTATGTATTGTGGTGATTGGATATGTATATGTATATAATGACCAAATCCCTCAATAAATATTAAGTTTTAGATGCCTTCCAAATGCTACACACGTGAAAAGCTTGATCGACCAAGTGTGGGCATGCCCTGGCGTGGTGCACCGTCTATCTCATGGAAGCTTGAGGGATGGATATGTGGGTCTGCCCTAGTAGGGTGCATATGTATCGTGTTTGCTTTGGGTCAGACTTAACAAGGTGATCTAGACGGGATCTAGTACCTTGAGGCATGGAGATGATCATGGCAAGGAGTTGCATATGACAACTTATCAAGAGTTGCATATGATGCAATTGGAAAGAGTTGCCTACCTGAGAGATCTAACTTTTGGGTGACAGCCCTAGCTGGTCCATGACTTAGAGGATTTCAGGATCTTGCCCACTAGAAGGTTGTACGCTGCAATCTTCCGAATTGATGGTGAGGGCTATCAATTTGAACTAAAATAGTGGGAGCGATAATTAATTAAAGGCCTAATTATATCGTCATTTTTTAAAATCAATCATATAAGTCAAAAATGAGTTTTTGGACTAAAATTGCATATTTTCCTTTTATAGTACAAATGGCAACAAACAACAATCACTTTTCTTTGTGATCAGTCCTTGAAAAGGACAAGCTAAATGGGACAAACTTCCATGACTGGTATCGGACATTGAGAATTGTTCTCACTCAAGAGCGTAAGTTCTATGTCCTGGATACTCCAATTACAGAGGAACCCGCTCCGAATGCACCAAAGACAGAAAGGGATGCTTACAAGAAGCATTCTGATGATGCCATTGATGCAAAGTGCTTGATGTTGTGTTCTATGAACCATGAGTTGCAGAGACAACATGAGAACATGGGTGTCATTGAGATGACTCAGCATCTTAGGAACATGTATGAAGATCAGGCACAGAAAGAGAGATACAATTTCTCAAGGGCGTTGTTCAAGTGCGTCATGACAGAAGGAGATCCAGTTGGTCCTCACACACTCAAGACGATTGGGTATGTGGAGAACCTACAAAGACTGGGATTTCCACTGAGCCAAAAGTTGGCTACCGACGTGATACTGCAATCATTGCCAGAATCCTACAGTCAGTTTGTGATGAACTACAACATGAACAACTTTGATAGGCCACTGTCAGAGTTGTTGGGCATGTTGAGGACAGCCGAGATACAGATGAAGAAGGACAAGCCTAAGTCTGTGATGGTGATCATGAACAAGAAAGGCAAGTCCAAGCACAAGGGCAAGGGAAAACCTAAGAAAGGTTCTGATGCTAGCCAGGAGCCCAAGACATCTTCAGCTCTCAAGGCCAAGGGAGGCATGACCAAGAAAGGAAATTGCCACCATTTTCAAAAGCCAGGACATTGGAAAAGGAATTGTCCTCTCTATCTAGAAGAACAAAAGAAGAAGGAGGCGACTGACGTCTCTACTTAAAGGTGTCATGAAAGTAAACTTGTAACACTTTTTGAGGTATATGATACCAAGATGTAAAGTGTAAAGCACTCATAATTGGGGCAAGTGTTGCCGCCATAGATAGCAGTACTTTAGTTTATTTTCGGCCTATAAGAAATGTAATATAGTTATGAACTGCTATTTCATATTTGCCAATAGATAGAAACACTTTATTTTTGCATATTGTGTGACAATGATGGCAATTAATAAAGTTGAGTTTTCAATCTTAAAGATATGATCTTTGTGGCAATGCCTTATTTATCTTGTGGTATTTGATATGCATAAGATAAAATGATACCTAAAAGTTATAGATAACTCAAACAATCAAATTAGCATCAATCATGAGAAATGCATTTCTAGTTTCCATGTGATGGATAAATCTAGACTCTTTTGGTTAGAGAACCAGTAAGAGACATGAATATCTTGGACATGATTAATAAATCTTCACTAAAAGTAGTGAGAGAATGATTATCCTTTTAGGTATAATACATTTGATGTATTTACATACCTATTGGAACAAATGCTAATACTTCAAATGGTGTTTAGAGAAATACCAATATGAATATCTTGAAGTGTTCGATATTATCATAGGTGAAGTGCAAATTTTGTAAAGTGCTAATTCTTGATGAGATCAATGAATGAAACACTTGGAAAAAGTGTTTGAGATCCTTATGAGTGATTATGATATTGTATCATAGTGAACTCATGATTAAGGCATGGTGATGTCTAAATCAAGAAGGAATTATACTCTAAGGAGTTAGAGAATGATTATCAAATAATTGAATTCTTCTTAAATAAAGAATATGCTTCACTAATAAAGGACATTAAGAATCACAAGAAGTTGTGAGTTCTTATATCCTTGACGGATACACCTCAATTATCTATGTGATGAGTTGTACATGTGATGAGTCAACTATCTACATGAATATGAGGAACCAAATTTTGACTTATGGTTTATGACCATTACATCCTAAATGAAATCCATGTGAACCATAAGGTATGACCTTGATGGTAGCACTCATTGGATCAAATCCATAAGTGGAAATGAGTTTTAAGTGTTAAGACACATGGATAACATTTTGAGAAGGATGATGCTTGTTGATTGCAACTAAATGACTAAGACATTTAGCATATGGATACTAAAACCACATTCCTATGAGGAATAAAACAAGGATGTGTACGTGACACAACCTATAAGGTTTATGAATCCACTAATGCAAATAAAGTCTATAAGTTACAATGGACTAATCAATGTTATTGATTGAGTACAAGAAACTCAGAATTGGATCCTTAGTTTGATGATATGGTCAAAGGGTTTGACTGATATGTCAAAGATAAAGAAGGGATCTGTGATTTAGTGGGACCATGTTCACATTCCACATGTTGATGTGAAATGGAAATGTTCTAGAATGGAAATCCAAAAGTGGAAATTATCTTTAAGTAAGATAGATATGTTTACTATGTCATAGGAATAGAGATCTATAGAGATAGTTCTCGAAAACCTCTTGACCTGAAAAGAGAAAGCATACATTGGCAATCTATACTGAAGGGTTCAGTATGCACAAATTTAGTGGGAGAAAACATGTCCATATTACAAGGAGTTAATATCCCAAGGCCAAGTGTACAAATTCTTATGAAGAATGGGAACACTAAGAATAGATATGGATCTATCATGTATGTAATCATCCCATTATCTTGCATGTATCGACATGGCAAGAACAAAAAGCATTCATCATCTTGTATGTATGACATGGCAATATGATGTGCTCATCCTGATAACTCGTATGTGGGACATGACGAGTGGATGTCTGTCTACTTCCAGTAAGGGTTACTGGAATACCATGAGAACTTGATAAGCACTTGTGAAGTACTAGTTCTATGGAGATAAGGAAGAGTTCAATGTAAAGAGTTACATTGATGCGAACTTCCGAAAGGATAGAAAATTAATCGCAAAGTATATATATAGGATATATAAAAGTGAAAGTTTGTTGATAATTGGAAGTGTTCCAATAAAACCATTTAAATGAAATGTCGAGTATCTATGCGTTAGAGAATAGCAATGGATACTATATGGACCTGGAAGTTCATGAGATGAATTTATATTCCGCTAATTGATGACAAGTATGGAATCCTTGATCATGCAATGTGGCTAAAGGTTAGCATAGGAATAGTAGATCACATATTACGACACCTCCATCTCATACGTATGATGTACAACGAAGAGATGTGAGACATGCAATTTATATTGACTTTGGCAAGGTGTTGCCATTACTCACTATGTTCACACTAGAGCACAGTAACATGTGGGACATGTTTGAAGATCACTATGAATATGATTCAAGGGTGATTGGCTCATAGTGTAAGTGGGAGTCTGTTGGTGTGTATGCCCTGAGAGGCAATCATGGGATGATTGGTGGGATACATTAAGATTGATTTGATAAACATCAAAGTCAAGCTTCCAATTCTTTCTGCTTCAGTCATATGAGATAGTGATAGAACATATTGAATGTCTAGAGAATGACAGTACTCAATGACGTATGCCTTCAGGTTGAGGACCTGAACGATGAGATCATACGGATGCCAAGAGTTTGTACATTCTTGTTATGTCCCTAGTCGGATGTCATTGTGGAAGGTAGATAGACAACAATGACACACAAGACTAGATTGTGGTGTTGGTTGATGACAAAATCTCATTAGTCATGATATAGAGATATCAAACCAAACACATAGGTACTTGTTAGAGAACAAGTGTACCGGACAGACCCACCGTGAGTTTGACACATGGAACCATGACATGGTAGTCACATTCAGTACTCACAGTGATGGTGGTGAGTGTGATTCTTTGACCTGAAATCACTACACTCAACACATGTCGTTGGGCACACTTTGACATCATCAAACGCAGTCTTGAAACATGGGTTGTTATAAAGGTGATGATTGGGTGGCTTTGACACATGGGGCTTTTGAGGGGTGAGTGATAGATATGGGATTTGTCCCTCCTGAGGGAGTTTGATATCCAAGACCACTTGATGAGTAGGATTGAGATAGGCGTGCGCATTCATGTGTGAATCAGTATGTGATATTGATGTCATACATATCTCGTTCAATATGCTCTGAGATCAAGAAATTGAATGAACGTTGACAGGATGACTATTCCATGCCTCGAGTTCATTCGGGATATCAGCGACAAAGGAATTATACATTCAATGTAACACCATTCACAGATTGTAGGATTGAAAGTTGTTCTCCAACTTTCTACTTTCACTCGGGTAGCACTGATGTATGACTAGGCACCGCTCTTTGCTTGTGAAGTCATAAGTGTTATGGACTTTCACTGCCAACGTGAAATGGACCTACAGGGTGACACACATAGGATTTAACCTGGAAGAGGAGTTTTGTCCACAAACAATGTTTAGATTGATTGCTAAAGGAGTTTAGTGTTCAATTAAACACTCAATTGATTGAAAGCTCAAAATCATAGTGTTCAAGGTGTTGGAAAGATTGATTAGAGTATCGGATTGGATGAAACCGCAATTGACTGATTCTGCACAATCTGTACTCCCAACCGATCGGCTCATGAGATGAACCGATCGGCTCAGCTTGGTGAACCGGTCGACTCAAGTTGTGAGTCGATCGGGTCATGGTCAGGGTGAACGATTGCTTCAAGTGTTGAAACGATCGATTCAACTGTTGCAATCGAGCAAGTTGGGAAAGTCAGATTGGTGAGAATTTTATTTTCGTTTCACTTGCCCAATTTGATTGAGAAAAGGATTGGTATTTGATACCAATTAGAAACAAAAGAGGGAAAGTCAATCGGGAACTGATCAGGACCACGAACCGATCGGTTCAGAAAGTGAACCGACCATTTCATGGGTCCCAACTGATCGGTTGAGTGTCAACCGAATGGTTCAGATCCCCAACCGACCATTTCAGTTGTGAAACGATCGGTTCAGGTTGCGAGTTGGTTGCTTTTGTGGAAAATCTCGAACCCTTCTACTCCTGCTTTTAGTCCCACATTGCCCGGGATACAGAACATTATCCCATGACCCTCCTATATATATAGGGGTATTGGGGGCTTCTCAAAGTACAACTCAGGGCAACCAGTTGCTCTGCAAAGTTGTCGTTCTCTCTGGTTTTGGTAACCGAGAGAGCCCGAGCAAGTGCTACCCATAAAGGGAGGCGCAGCAAGGGAAAGACAACTGCAGTTGCAACTGGAGGCAGGAGAGTGTGTTGGCAACTAGTACGTCGACAGGAGGGTGCGACTCCTTCCAATTCCTTGTGGGAAAAGGAGTGTGGAGTTCCAGGTGGTCCATGTGGACTACTTTAGAGGTGGGAGGTTTCTACCACTTGGAGGACAACTGTCAATCCCGACAGTCCCGGTGAGACCAGGAGTCGTCAGTCCCGGTGCGACTAGGAGCTACACAGACACCATCCAAGACTGGAGGTAAAGACCACACAAGGTGCGAGGTATTGTCACCGAGCAAGCCTCGAGACAAGGTATGATTCCACAAACCATCCTTTCCTATTATATAGACGTTGAGGCATTTCCTTGTTCTGGGTTTGGGGGAGAAATTTTTTTGTTTCTGCTGCCTTCTCTGCCTCCCCTAAAACCCAACATTCTCTTTATCTCTCTTTTTATTTTCCTCATTGGCATTCCTTTTTACATTAGGAATCCTTTGGATATAATTTGGTCAAGTACCCAGCATAAGACGCGATGACTGGAGGTGGCGGCGCTAACCCTGGAGACGGTGCAAACCCTGGAGACGATTTCTTGGACGACGGCGATGGTCACCGCCCCAGCCCTTCTCTACATGTCCCGTTAGGCAACACGGGTATCAGTCTGAACTTCTCAACCACAAGGCAACAACATCCCATGTCGGCACCTCACAACAACGACATGGACCTTGATTCCAGTGCTCCTACGGCTGCTCAGTTCCCTGATCTGCCCAAGAGAAATCCCAATACGTCGCTACCCCTTGCTGCGCAGCGTCTTTCGTACAGTGAATTGGTTGGCAGGAACATGACAGAAGACCAGGGCTACATATGCATTGATCTGGATGATAACAACACTGTCTGGAATCCTGACGACATCATCTGCACCTCCGAGAACGGCATGCCATCCTTCGGGCTGAAACTGGATGCCCGTGACAACCTCCTCAAACCATGGCAATATACGGTCATCGTCAAGCTTTTGTCTAAAGAAATTGGCTTTCTTACCCTCCAAGATAGACTGAAACTGATGTGGAAGCCGAAAGGTTGTTTCAATCTCATTGACCTAGCTAACGACTACTTTGTTGTCCAATTGTAGAGGGAAGACGACTACATTCAAGACTTGACAGGTGGTCCTTGGCTGCTGTTCGGGTCGTATCTCACAGTCCAGCGCTAGCAGCCGGAGTTCATGCAAGAAACCTATTCACCCCCAAAGTTGGTAGCTTGGCTACGGATACCTAATCTCCCCATCCATTTGTACAAGTAAGTACTACTCGCAAAGATAGGAGATGTTATCGGAAAGACTATCAAAGTGGATCTCAACACTTTGACGCAACGTCGAGGACGCTTTGCATGAATTGTGGTCGAATTGGATACTGCTCATCCCTTAACTCCGCAAGTCTTGATCGAAGGAAACCATTACAGAATCGAGTATGAGAACATCCCTTTCATATGTATGTACAATGGACACGCGGGACATCTTGAAAGAGACTGCACCAAGCGAATCACGGAAGAAAATGAATTGAGGAAGCACTCAACTTTGAGTGACGTTCCCGTACAGACACCTCCTCCACCCACCCCAGACTTCACGGACTGTATCTATGCAAAACCTATCCAGCGCAAGCAGAGGCCTACTAGAGCTGCAAACCAAAAGTCACAACACAACTCGAGCAACCACTTCCAAACCCTAGAAATGTAGGAAGGTGATGGCGACGCTACTGAGATTATAGATGTTGATAACGTTGCTGAGAGGATAACCAGCGGTATTGATTAGAAGACACGAAAGAGAAATTCCAGGCTGAGAAGAGATCAAACCGGCACAGACGAACGCTTGCCTAAACAGCACTCCGGTCCCCCTCCGAATTCTCATAGAACATCCAATCACCGCTCCAAAAACATGCAGAAGCCTGATAACCATACTGCGGTGAACCCAACCGGAGACGCAGTTCTTGTTGTCAGAACAATGAAACACACCCATTTATCACCACGTTTTTCTCACTGGGCGATACGTCCACCAGGGACATCCCAATCCACCCCTACCAGAGTCTGAGACGGAACTCGGTTGGAATCCACCTACGAAATAGGAAGGTGATCCAATCAGGGGGTTCCTCGATTCCATCCAACCAGAAGAGGACCAAGACCTCTCGTCTACCTGACCTTGAAGATGAAGCCAGGACGATGGGCACCTCAACCTTAGCAGATTCTGATAAATGAAGGCAGTCTCTTGGAACGTGCAGGGTTCCTGTGACAAAGACACCCATCTAGAAGTCAAGGATCTTGCTCTGAAGTATGACATATCGATCTTTTGCCTACTGGAGACCCGTTGCAGCGGTGACAAGGCAACTGGGATCATCAAGAAGTTGGGGTTCATCCACTCGCATAGAGTAGAAGCTACTGGGTTCTCGGGTGGCATTTGGGTGCTTTGGAAGCACAATGTCAACTTGGAAATTCTTTTCTCTCATAAACAATTTATCCACTGCAATCTTGAGGGCCCTCTCTTCACCTTCGTCTACGCTAGCACAACTAGAAATGGCCGCAAGCTTCTATGGAACCACCTTAGCAGCTTAGCCACCTCCGTCACAGATCCCTGGGTGGCAATGGGAGATTTCAACGTCGTCATGTACCCTTCGGAGAAATATGGGAGTGATACCTTCGACACTTCTAACAGTAATGATTTCATTAAATCAATGGAATCCTGCTCTCTGTATGATCTGGGAGCGTCTGGGGCCCGGACTACTTTCAGGAGAGGACTCCTTCACGAATGTCTCGATATAGCCATGGCAAATAGACCCTGGATCAACTCTTCCACCACTAAAGAGGTTCACGTGCTCGAAAAGAACCACTCCGACCATGCCCCTATCATGGTGTCATACACTAATCATCCGACTATCCACAACATTCTGCGTACTCGTACCTCTGCTAGTAGGTACACCATGCCTGGATACACCAACTTCTTCAAGGAATCATGGTCTACGGAGCAGGACCTATGACTGCAAACGCCTCTTTTCTCTCTAAAGCAAGGAAATGGGACTCAACCAAAAGAAAGAACGATACGAAGGAGAAGGATAGGATCTCGAATAAGATCCAATGGAACCAGATGAACTTGGCCCTCTGCTACAACCAAGACATGGCTCAAGAGACCATTAGCTTACAAGGTCAATTAGACTCGATTCTTAGATGAGAGGAAGCTGAGAGTCAGCAAAGGGCCAGATGCGATTGGATCTGGCTGGGTGATAACAATACCCACTTATTTCACTCTCTCATAAAAGCAAGGAGACAGAGAATCCGAGTGACTTGCTTCAAAGGCGACAACGACGAATGGATCCATGATGAGACGAACATCAAACTCCTTATTCTCTCTTTTTTCTCAAATGTGTATATGGAATCCAACAATGAGCTGAGAAGGAATGTCGGCCCATCCTTCCCAAGTTTCTTCTTGCCCCTATCCATCAATCAGCAAGCCCATCTTAAAGAAGCCCCATCTCAGGCCAAGATTTACGAAGCTCTATTCTATATGTCCCCTATCAAGGCCTCGGGCCCTGACGATGTAGACGCGGCTTTCTATCAAAAGAACTGGACATTCCTCAAGTCCCAGCTTTTCCAGTTCATTCAGCAACCCTTCAGAGGTGTAGCCTTGCCTCTCGGGTGGTCGGACTCCCTTATCATCCTCATTCCCAAGCTGGCTACTCCAGAATATTGTTCTCAGTTCCGCCCAATTTCCCTTAACAATGTTTGTTCCAAGCTTCTTTCCAACGTTATTGCCACTAGAATCAAACCATATATCTGCGACTAGATATCCCCTCATCAATCGGCTTTCATCCCTGGGCGAGGGATTGGTGACAATACAGCTCTGGTTTAGGAAGTTATTCACACAATGGAGTCCAAAACAAGTAAGAAGAAATCATTGGCCTTGAAGCTTGATCTTGTGAAAGCTTTCTACAAACTGAGCTGGCATTTCATCCATGACACACTCATCAAAAAAATTTTACCAGAGGTTATTATCAACATCATCATGTAGATCATTACTTCTAGGAAGTCAACTATCCTTTGGAACAGTGAAATGGCGGGCTCCTTCAAGCCCTCCTGCAGAGTGAAGCAAGGCGACCCTCTGTCACCATATATTTTTGTCCTTTGCCTCGAGAGGCTTAGCCAGTTGATCACTCAAGAGGTTTCCAATCACTCCTGGAAACCCATCATTATCTCTAAGTCAAAAATCCCCATCACACACGCAAGTTTCGCGGACGACATCATTCTTTTCGGTGAAGCTTCTACCTCTCAAGCTAAGACTGTCAAATCATGTCTCAGAAGATTCAACGATGCATCTGGCTTGTTTCTGTCACATGAAAAATCCACCTTGTTTTTCTCACACAATATACCAAGAAGCTTAAGGAACACGATCTGTAAGAAGCTATGACTACAAGAAATGAGTAATCTGGGGCACCATCTCTGAGTCCCAATCATTCACAAAAGGAAAAGTAAAGATTTGTTCTTATGTCTTATGGAGAAAATTCACAACCAAATCAATCAATGGCAGAACAAGATTATTTCGCTTGCTGGTAGGACTACCCTGGCCCGCTCGGTGTTGCAATCGTAAGCGTGCTATGTCATGCAGTCCGTCCAACTCCCGTCTTCTACCTGCGACAAGATCGACCAACTTATCCGGAACTTCATTTGGAATGGGAGCTCTAGAAAACGTCTCAACCTTGTGGCAGGGCAGTAGGTCACAAAGCCTAAGGCACGGGGAGGATTGGCAATCAAATGCATTAAGGACTTCAACACTTCCCTCTTACTGAAACTGTCATGGACCGTTCTTCAACGTCACCGCATCCCCTGGGTCGATCTCATGGTTGGCAAATACCTGAGTAGGGGACACACCCAACCCCATTGGATCTCACCTCTAGCGAAGTATTAAAAGCTTAACACCCTTCCTGCTTGACAATTCTAGACGTGTTGCCATCTCTGGCCTTGACACTCTTGTCTGGTCAGATGAATGGTTGGGAGACAATCTTAAGCCTACAACCAAGCAAGGTCTAACCATTCCTGAGGACCTGCTCGACCTCAAGGTCTCCAGTCTGGTCAGAGAGGATGGTAGCTGGGACGTCAATTTTGTCAACTACTGGTTCGACAAAGACAATATTCAATCCATTCTGAACATGCCTACTCCAAACATTTCCCATGGCATAGACAAACGCATATGGAAACTTACTCCACATGGCACCTTCTCGTCGAGCTCTGCCTATACTGCCATCACCCAGACTGACGAAGCAGACCAATCGATGTTTAAAGCCATCAGGGCCATGCAAATACCACATCGTCTAAAGCTCCATCTCTGGCTCCTCCTACACAACAGGCTCCTTACAAATTCTATGAGAACCCACAAGAATTTAACAGACGATCCCAACTGCTCCATCTGCATTACTGAAGAAGAGGATTGCCTTCACACCATAAGAGACTGCATTGATGCGAAGAGGACCTGGGCCACAATCCTACCACAGGAGGCACACAACTTCTTCCAGAACCAGGATGTCCATGAATGGTTTGAATACAACCTTAGAGATATCCACACATCTCCGCATTGGGATATCAAATTCGCAGTGACCTGCTGGAAGATTTGGAAGAATCGTAACTTCCATATATTTGAGAACAGACATACCCCACCTTGAGTACTTGCTATTCAATGCTTAGGTAAGGCCTCTTCTATCATACATGCTCTTTCACCCTCCCTAACGCCTGATTCGGATACCTCCGAAGGTAGGGAGTCACCCCCTCCAATGGCGATACCCCCCTCGGCTACCATCATACATGTGGATGTTGCGCTATCAAGCAACACAAAGACCATAAGTTCCTGTGCCATCGCCAGAAATTGTCAAGGTCAGTGGTTAATAGGGTGTGCCTATCTCGCCCCCGGCACAGACGCTATGGAAGGGGAGTTGAAATCCATCCTATTGGGAGTAAATCTGGCTACTCTCAATGGCCTCTCTGACGGCTTCATCATATCTGACTCATGGAATGTGGTACAATGGGCCACTAAGTCCAAGAAGCCTCCAGACAAGTACTTCCTGCTCACCAGCAAGGTTATCGATGCTTTATGGAGTTCCGCAATCCAGAAGGTAATATACCAGCAAAGGAGTCAAACCAAACTGACTGACGCATTAGCTAAGTTCTGTCTGAAGCAACCATCATCACCCATGATGTGGAGTGAGTGTCCCTCCCATGTTCTTCATATCTATCTAGCTGACCTCAAGTCCTTCTCGTCTTTCTTTCAAGAAACTCTCTGATGTAATTGGTTGTACCAATATCCAAAAAAAGGAATCCTTTGGATATGAAAATCCACCAAGGGTAACTCAATTGTACCTCTTTTCACTTATTTACCACATTTTATCATTACTGTGTTACGTTTTTGGGCGGTTAGGGCACGGCGAGAAGGATTGCAGGGAGGTTGGGGAAGAAGAGAAGGAGGGCGGGCAATGGGGGCCATGGCTGAATGTGACCCCAAGGAAGCCTCGTCTAAGCATCTACGAGGAGGTCTACGGGGTTGGCGCTGTGAGGAAACCGCTCAAGTTCAACTGGTATCCTATGGTGACGGTGGAAGTGGGGAATGACAAGAGGAGCAAAGGTGAGGGTTTATTTGTGAGGGGGGGAAGAGGGTGGGAAGGTGATAGTGAGGATGTGTGGTGTGGTGGTCAGGAGAAGGAACACCACAGTGAGATTGAAAAAGGAAGGGAGGCGGGGGAAAGGATGGTGCGAGAAGGGTAGAGGGAAGAGTTTCTTCAGGACAAGAAGGGGGAAAGAGGGAGAGCAGTGGGGAAGAGGGAGGGGAAAGCTCGAGCAACCTGGATGTGCTCCTGAAGGAAGGGGCAAGAGGCTCATACGGGAGAGTTCGTTTCTCCTTAGAGGAGTTGTCCGTCCTCAGGGATTCTGCCGTCATACCAGAGGATGCACCGCTGGTGGAGGAAGAGGGGTCTGAGATGACACCAAAGGTTGTCGTCCATCAATATTTGAAGGTGAACAGCAAGAAGGAAGGCAGGCTTGCACAAAGCTCACGAAGGGAAGATCCAATAATCACAAGGGCATAGGGCAGAACTAACAAAATGGGTCACAAAAAAGGTTAAAACTGTTAGAAGGAAGCAAAGGTCAAGAAAAAGCACACACCCCGGGTATACAAAATGAGCAGAGGTGCTAGGCTGGGCATTCCAGAGAGCGAGGTTGCATGGGACTCAGTTGTAGGTAAGAGATGAAGAGATAATGACAGTGTTGATATGGACCTAGATGAGCAGATACAACAAGTTGATACTAGGAAAAGAGCAAGGTAGTAGGAGAGGATGGTCTTAATAGATGACAGGGCTGAGGAAGCCCAAGTAGCGGTGTTTGGTGTTGACCAACGTCGTGAAGGACAATGAAAATCTTAAGTTGGAATTGTTAGGGGATGGGTGACCCTGACAAGGTGACGACACTATAGTCGTGGTGCTGGAGAGAGAGCCCAAACATAGTTTTCATCATGGAACCTATGATTGAAGACAGAAAGTTAGAAGACGTGAAGAGAAGCTGTGATTTTGTTGAGGGCATATGTATTTCTAGTGTGGGAAGATTGGGAGGTCTGGGTTGTTGGTGGAAGGACTCTAAAGTGGAAATCTTAGGTTACTCACAAAGACATGTGGAATTCTTGGTGGATGAGGGCATATTTCGGAAATGGAAGGCTATTGGTCTCTACGGGTGGGCGGACCAACCTAATAAATTCAAGACGTGGGAGCTGATGCGCAGGCTTAAAAGGGAGACGGAGATTCCAATTATCTTCTTCGACGATTTCAATGAAATAGTTTCTAACTCAGAAAAGTTGGGAGGGCCACCCAAGGAGGAAAGAGTCATGCAGGGCTTTAGAGACGCGATTGAAGATTGTGCTCTAGTTGATTTGGGTTACACTGACTGTATCTATACATGGAGGAGGGGGCTAACCATGGAGACGTTGATCTAGGAGAAACTTGATAGAGTGTTGGTGGATCTCGAATGGAGAGGACAATACATGTACTACAAAGTGATTCACCTCCCTATATACAAATCGGATCATGCTCCTATCGTTATCACATCTGATAAAAGATAGGTGGACAGAAAGAAAAAGAAACAGGAGTTCTTTGCTTTTGAGCCAGCTTGGACTGTTGAGGAGGAATGCCAGACCACCATCTCCAATGCATGGATGCACGATAGGACGGAAGGGCTTTTTGGAAAGATTAACAGATGTGGAGTCAACTTGAAGGAGTGGGCTGAAAAGAAATTTAAATTCAAAAGGAAAAAAATTTGGGAACTAGAAAAAGAACTTCTGGACGTACAATCTCAACTGTCGAATGCACGGATGCTGAAAAGAGCAGAAGACATAGAAGGAGAGCTCCAGTACTGGCTGAGACATGAGGAATCGTATTGGCACACTAGAGCCAGGTCCAATGAGATGAGGGAAGGAGATAGGAAAACTGCATATTTCCATTACAAGGCTTCCAGTAGAAGAAGAAGAAATAAGATTGAGGGGCTGAAAGACAATTTGGAAATATGGAAGATGGAGGAAGAGGATATCCAACAAGTGGTTACCAATTTCTTTGAAGAGCTTTTTACAACTACTAATCCCACGGACTTTGGGTCAGCAACTAGGGGAATGGACAGAAAGGTGGACAGGGAGCTTTCTAGGAAGATGGAGGAGGATATCACAGATGAGGAAATCCTATAGGTCCTCAAGCAAATGCATCCCAACAAGGCTCCAGGACCGGACGGTATAAAAGCTCTCTTCTTTCAAAAATACTGGCACATTGTTGGAAAGGGCATGGCTAGTTACATAAAGGGGTGGTGGCGTGGACAGAGGATCTTGGGGGAGGTTAATAACACATTGGTTGTCCTTATTCCAAAGGTGGATAAGTCTACGGAGATGGGATAGTTCAGACCTATCAGTTTGTGTAATGTCATCTATAAGATTGCCTCAAAAGTGATTACAAATCACATGAAGCCGCATATGGACAACATTATTTCAGAGAATCAAAGTGCCTTTATCTCGGGGAGATTGATAACAGATAACACACTTATCGCCTATGAGCTTTTTCACACTATGAAGAAGAAGAAAAAGGACGGATGGGGTACTTTAGCTCTCAAGCTTGACATGTCCAAGGCCTATGATAGAGTTGAATGGGATTTCTTAATGCATGTCATGGGGTGTCTGGGGTTCGGTGACAAGTTAAGGGAACGGGTCTACGACTGCATATCTACTGTTAGCCATGCCTTTGCTACTAATTAAAACCGGACCAGCATGATCAAGCCTACCTGAGGACTTAGACAGGGAGACCCTCTCTCACCCTATCTCTTTATTCTATGTGTGGATGCTTTTTCTACTTTGCTTCGTAGAGCTGCTAATGATAATCTCATTCATGGGATTAAAGTTAGTAGAGCTACATCGAGTATTTCTCACCTATTTTTCGCAGATGACAGTATTCTCTTTGCCAGAGCAACCACCATGAAATGCTTGAAAATTGCTGAAATCATCAGCCAGTATGAACAGGCATCCAGAAAAAAACTTAATTATTCGAAGACGGAGGTTGTGTTCAGCAAAGGAATGTATCTTCCAAAAAGAGAGGAGATCAAAGAGCTGCTACAGGTTAAAGAGGTGGACAGGCATGCCCGATACTTGGGTCTACCTACAGCTATAGGGCGGTCTAAAAATTAGATCTTCATATATATAAAGGAGAGGGTGTGGCGGAAACTTCAAGGATGGGAAGAGAAGCTGCTATCCAAACCGGGCAAAGAGGTTTTGATAAAGGCGGTGGCACAAGCTATTCCAACGTATGTCATGTGCATTTTCTAGTTATCAGCATGGATGGTGGATGAAATGCACAGTATGGTGGCAAAATAGTGGTGGGGGACCAAGAGTAATGAGAGGAAGATAGCATGGATGAGTTGGGATAGGATGTGTAGACCAAAGAAACAAGGTGGGATGGGGTTCAGAGACTTACATGTTTTTAACCAAGCTATGTTGGCAAAGTAGTTGTGGAGGATACATTCAAAGCCGAATGTGATGGTGGCCAAAGTAATAAAAGCGAGATATTTTCCTTCATCCGATATTTGGGAGGCGAGGAGATGTCATAACTTGAGCTACACCTGGCATAGTATGTGGGGGGTGAAGGCTCTTTCTTTGGAGGGGGTGGAATGGAGGGTTGGGAGTGGTGCGGATATTAACATTTGGGAGGATAGGTGGGTGCCGAAGAGGGGAGATACTCTGGCGACTATAGAAACATGGAGGGTGAGCAGCCTATATATGTGTGAGAGCTCATACATGATGAGAGAATGGAGTGGAACTCTGACTTTATTCATGACATTTTTCCAGACAGCATAGCAAGGGATATTATGGCTATACCCCTCAGGATAGAGTGAACGCCTAACGTCAAGTTCTGGTGGCCATCAAGAGACGGTGAGTTTTCTGTCAAATTGTCTTATTGGCTAGGAGTAATGGGGAGACAGAACACCCTAGCACATATATCTGAGCCGGGGGAGAGACTATGGAGGTTGATATGGAGGAGCGGGATATCTCTAAAGGTGGCACACTTCATGTGGAGAGAAGCAACAGGTAGATTAGAAACCATGGGAAGATTATACGACAGACACTACAACACGGACGATACTTGTTTGCTTTGCTATTCAGAGACAGAGTCCATCCCACACATGTTATTCAGATGTCCAAGCACCTTTGAAATTTGGGATCATACGTCGCAATATGCCAGGGATAGCACGGGTCGAGTGAAGGATCTCACGGTCACGGAGGCCATTACCACCATCATGAGCACTGAGGACAAAGAGATATGGGAGGAGATGATTGTCATCACTTGGGCGGCATGGACACTGCGGAATGACCGAATCTTCAAGAAACCTAACCCAAACGGAGCAACTACCAAGGCCACCTTGTTGGCCTTGCTAGGAGACCACAACAGCATGGGGTCAGCATCGATCAGTCAAGGAGGTAGGCACACAGTGAGAAGCCAGCGGGTGAGGTGGACAGCTCCGGAGGTCGGCCATCTCAAACTGAACATAGATGCTTCGGTAGGGGAGGACGGTAAAGAGACGGCAGGATGGGTCCTTAGGGACAGCAATGGTAATATCCTAGGCATTGGCAGCAAATGGTGGAATGGGCTGAAGGACACTGCTATTACGGAGGCTTTAAGCATGCGTGAGGCCATATTTTGGATGATACAGCATGGATGGAGCAACGTAGAGATAGAGACAGACTCGCAGGTGGTGGCCACCAACTTTCACAAAACCGGCGGGAGGAGAGACTACTTGGGAGGCATCTTAGATGAGATTAGGCGGCTACAAGGCAACTTTAGCTTTTTCTCTATATCATTTAGGAGTCGTACCAGTAATAGTTTAGCTAATTCTATAGCTAATGATACTCGTTGTGGGCCAGTCACATCTTTTGATTTGTTATCATCTTTCCCCAATATGTATTTGAACCTTGCTAGGGCCGATTGGCCACCATAATGATATATGGCATGACACCTTCAAAAAAAAAATTAATTGATCTTTTCTTTTCTTTTTGCATTATCTTTGCAACTTTGGACTCCTTGGTACCCAAGGAACCCAAGAGGCATGAAATACACATTTGGATTATATTCTGTTGCCTTCTAGAGGTTTCTACATCTTTCTTTTCTCCATTTTCGTATTAATGGAGTTCCTTTTTGTCTTTTCCTTGTTATTGGGCCCAATAGCCAATAAAGCCCACAAATAAACCAACAAGGCTATTTTAAACGAAACTCATTTATTCAAAACAAAATATGTCATTATTCGTTCCAATATCTTTAATATGAGAAATTACATTTCTCACCAAATGAACCCAAAAGTTAGGGTTGTAACATCCTCCCCCTCTTATAGGAATTTTGTCCTCAAAATTCCATCAAGAAAACAAACAATTCAGGATAAGACTTTTACATGTCCATCATTGGCCCCTATGTGGCTTTGCTATATCCATGGCGCTTCCAAAGAACCTTTATCATCACATATTCCTTTCTCTAAGTTCTTTCACCTTGGCATCTATACACCTCATAGGTGACTCAGGTCATTTCAGCCTCCCTTGGGGCTTACTAGGTTCATTGCTCCACTCATGGTCTAGGTACCTCACATAGTCCTCTAAATTGGACACATGGAACTCATCACACATCACATTATCTTGAGGGGTAAGGGGAAACTTAACCTTCTCCACCAAACCATGTCAAAAAGAACCCATGCATCAGGGACTCAGTTCTCTTAGCTATAACTTAGATGGGTCGGATTTTTATGTCACATATTCCCCCAGAGTGAACTACATGTCAGTCTACTTTGCATCAACTTACAACTCATGTCGTCCATGGGCTCCTTTCAGCCATTGCTCGATCAAAACGATTTCATCTGCACACACTGTGGTCCTTTCTTGACCTTCGTGAGGTCCCTTCACCAACATCATCTTAATGAAGTGGTGATCGACACAACCTCCTTGCAGAGCTTCTTTACATCTCGATACTAGCTATGGTGGTTATCATCACATCTTACAAAGGACAAGAACTGTCTCTATGTATCACCCTGAACGAGCACACATGCTCTCATCAGACCCTCTAGTATGGATCATACTAACCATTAACTAGGGTGATAAACTGTACTAACATCAAGTTCTTCATGTATCTACTTCCACCTCCTGGAAGTGAATCTTTAGGTTATACTCAAGAACTTTTAAACTTGCATCATGTTGTAGTTGAACCATCTCCCTCATATGTAGTTCAACCAGATCTGTCCCTTGACAGTTTCCTTCTTTCTCATGTCATCTAGGTAAGGCGATCTACCATAACCCATATTGCATCTTGACCTCCCTTGGTCTAAGGGAGACTTACCACAACATCCATAGTGATGAACTCCCATTCCCTCTCAGGAACTCTCTTTATCCTCCATACCAAAACACTGGGTTACTGGTGTTCATCCTTCACCTCCTGTCATGCATGGCAACATACGACATGCAACTTCATCTTAGGAATCCAAAGTACTATTGTCACTTACTATCTTTGTAGTACCAAGGTGTATGGTGATCTTAAAAACCATGAAGTCTTATATGTCATGATTCCTCAAGATCGATTCCTCAAAAACCCTAAACCACCCTAGCTGGGTTTCATCACCTTCTTTTCCAAAGAAGTGCATCTGAGGTTCTACAACCATCCTTTTATTGCATCAACTAGTAACTTGTTCAACAAACTTCGTTACAGCTAGCCAAACATATCTTCCTTTTCAAACTTAGGGTTAACCTAACAACCTCTTCTAGCCTCTAGCTAAACTAGGTAGTTGCATCTCTTCCAGAGCATCCATTACCACTTCATATCCTTAGGTGTAAGGTAATGTTGAAGACATACACCTCCATGTATTCCACTTATTATCTCATCTCAGCTCTAAGTCTATCTTCATCAAGAAAACTCTGAGCTTATTCTCTTGGTTTTTTTAACTCAACCTTATATAACTCATAACTCATTATAACAACATCCTCATAAGATGACTACCTTATTTCTCTTAGTGTTTGTAAACCATCCATGTATCATTCACTCCACCAGGGTATGTTATCATCTCTGTCCTCATATCTCGTAGAAACATTCCAACTCACATCATCTTTATCATTGGTATATGGCATGCGTACTGTCCTATCTCTCACTCCCATAATAAGAGGAAATAAGCATTTGGCTGCAGTCCAAATACAGAGTTATTCCTATTCTAAGAGTAGAGATGGTACATCCCACCTTGCCAGTACACACGTTTAAATCTAAGTTGAAATGTGTGACATATGTCTCTACATTACAATCATCTTGATATCAAAGTTACTTCCATGGAAAATTGGACTCGAACCTTCTTGGGTCCACTCACATTCCTTGGTCATCTCCTCTAGGTCTGTAGGGTGCCGGCACTTTTGGGGTCATCCCTCTTCTCTTGTGCATCCAGAGAGTGCCCTACTCATCTGCCCTTTGAGTCCAATGAGTTCATGTAGGTGATCAATCTCCTAACCCATGGCTCTCAGACAATGATAGTTCTTACCTCCCGACCCTATGGTCATGTGCAACTAGGGAATTAGGCAACTCCTTCTTCCATCGGTCTTATCCCTACCTGACCCTAGGATAGACTTAGGATTCTAACATAGTACATGTCCAACTTAGAACCTTACCCAAGCCTTCATCATCTCTCTCTACATTCATGGGCTGGCTTTCATCCTTTCACAGGGGTCATGGTGACCCGCCTACCTTGGTCAGGCTCCATACCGGTTACCTCCATGGTAACACATCCACACACACTTAGAGATGGTTATCTATGGGTCTACCGGTACATTCTCATACCATGTACTTTTCACTTAGCTTCTCAAGATCCTATGAGACCTCTTTAGGTTACCTTAACGCAACAAAACTGGTATACACCCTACAAAAGGGTCCCTCTCCCAGGATGGGAGGAACTACATCTTGATAACAAAGTTTTCAAACGTCCTTATGTCTATGGTTTACATCCACGTGAGCATGCTTAACCCTAGCAAGCCACTAAGGCACAAGCAGACCACCTACTAAACCATGCTAGGTCACACTTGTTCTCATCCTCAACATTGGACCAAGAACAAACCTTCCCATGATCCTTCTACTTGAACAACACTTCAAAGTGGGGTCCTCCTCAAGGACAACCAACAAGGTATAAGGCCTCACACCATGTTACTAAACCTCTTTAGGGTCTAAGGAACTCTTCTTCCTATCTCAGAAGGTAAACACATATACTGTAGGCATATAGGTACCAAAAGCCTCATCCTCTCTCTAGGGTTTGGTTCCTCTAATGGCAACCAAGATATCATTAGCCTCTAGGGATCAAGCATGAGGTAACCACTATCATCCACTTAGGTCGCATCATCCTCAACTCCCCACTTTTCCTCATTTTTCAGAGTCTAGGTTTCCAACCTTCTTGCATGGGTCTTGCTTTCTCTCTCTCCAGAGCTAACCCTGCATACATCCTTACTGCTCAAGGCCCTCTCTCCATGCATGTGGTTCAATATTACAAGCATACCCGTACCTGGTGAAGCCTACGTTCAAGCTTATGTTTGTTCAAGGTTATCCCTACCCTTTATGCTTATCTCATCAGCTTTCCAATATACTCCCTTGGCCAGGGTTTTAGGCTACTGTCAGCATGAATGACGTACTATGGGTGCCTACTATTCCATGCCCATATAAGCTCATGGGGTTTCCATAGGTTCTCCTCTAACCTCACCAATGAAGGAGCTATCCTTCTCTCTAACATGCACGACCGTTTCCAGGGTTGGGTTGCCAAAGGTGATAGGTCATCCAACCTCTCATGGCTCATATGGGCATCCAAAGGCATGTCCACCCTCACACCTGGTCTATCATGACATCTAACTCCTTGTGTCATCACTCTCCCTAACCTTCACTTAGGGTTAGGGTTAACATCATTCTTAGATGAGGTGCCATGTCTCTACTTATAATGGATGTATCTAACTCCAAGACTAACTCTCTTTACTTATCCTCCTGACAAGAAGGTCTAGCCTCAGGTCTCTCCTTAGGGCATGACAACTTATTTCATATGGCCTAAGCATGTATATATTCTTTAGTTTAGGCTTAATCTATTAAGCTTATGTCAATGACATCTTATTTACATGCTTTTCATTAATTTGGTGGAGGATTCCTTAAACCTTATCAACCTTACCCATACCTTAAAAGGGTGAGAGAAAGAGATAAAACCCTAATCCTTAAGGTCCTTAATAGCATTTGAATTGAGAAGGGATGAACAAGATGAGAGAGTCCTAAAGGTATCTTATTTCGAGTCAAATCCTGAGACATTGGCCAGGCAGTTACACTAATCCGAGAGTCCTCGTATTCTGACTAGCGGTGCGGAGGAAAATCTTTCCAGCCCCCGAACGTGATCCTTTTCTAGACACCTCTGTCTTTTGAAAAATCCTCCAATAACTCCCTTGGGTTCTAGAGAGTTTGTAAAATTTAATAACTATTAAATATTAAATGAGGAACCTATGCTCTAATACCATCTGTAACGTCCGGGTCCACTGCCCAAGGCTCTAGTAGAGTTTCAGGAATGATGACTGGCTCCACAGACCACCACTAGCCTTAACTGCACTCTTTATCCACACTCAAGTGCAAGCCAGGGTCAACTTCCTGACTGGTCACCCATCCTAGTACTACTCCAAGTTGAGCACGCTTAACTATGGAGTTCTTTAGTGACAGGCTCCCAGAAAAGGAGGTACACCTTGGTGATATGGGTAGTCCAATCATTCCTTTTAAGATCAACTTATCCGAGGCCACAAATCATGGGATGTTACAATCTTCCTCACTTAGACTGTTGACGTCCTCGTCAAGGCTCAACTATAAGGCCTCATAATCTCTTCCCCATTTTAGTACAGACCCACAATGGCCCATGGACACCCAGCTCCCGATCACGGAATACCAGCGCAAGGGTGGCTACATCAACCATGGACAACCCTTTCCTACATGCCTGGACCGCATGGCTCAAGACTGGCATGGCATGCCCATGTGGGCCCACCTACTGGAGGGGAATTGGCACTGATACCAAATGTAACGACCCCGCCTCCTAGTAACCCCCAATTAAGGGATACAAACAGGTCAGAGTCGTTAACCCAATTTCTGGATCAAGGGTTTGACAAATAATCAATAATAATTGTCAAATTCTACCAACTAAACTAAAAGGCTATAATAAAATTAAACTTTGCATACCTTTTTCAAAAACTTGGATATCTACTTCTATCCACATCTGGAGTCTATTCTTACCAATCCTCCTTTGTACTTTAATTCTTACTCAATACCACATATGTCACTTTATTGTTTGTTCTTTTCACTTGTACCTAAAATGCTGACAAACAAAACGTCAGTCAGCATAAAGCTGGTATGTGGGGGAAACAATAATCGTGCAATTAACTATAACAACATATTGCAGTCAATTATGATTTAACAAACAACTTTACATTTTCAGCATAACTGCTCAATCCATACATACCCTAGCCTCTGCACTGTCACTACAGTGGACCTGGATGCTACCTTCCTTATGGTAGATCCCCATTAAACCCCTCATGATCTTACCTAATAGGTGAATCAATTTCTAGGGTTGAGTCACATGGCACTACCCGTAGGTAGTGCACTCCTTAACTCATGGTGTGCTAAAGAGTATCATGGCACTACACGTGGGTAGCCCAATTTCTAACTCATGATATCCTAGACCTTGCTCTAGGTTACCCTTTTTAGCCTTTGCAAAGCCACAGAGGAGGACTAGGATCTGCGCCAGTCATGTATCTATATTTATAGTGATAATCATAGTCACTTTATAGTTGCATGAAATAAAAGTCATCCAAGCAATTATTTTCAAGCAACCGATAAAACATCCAGAAATCACCATGAAACTAAAGTGATTAACCATAAGCGTAACCACATACCTGTCAGGTTGATTTGAGATAGAATAATCCAATCAATCATGAAATCCAAATAAGCAAGCAAGCACATTATGAGATCCTAAAATATGCATACAATTTCCTATTATTAGTCATGCCATCAAGAACTATTAAACCTAGCTCGCTTCCTAGGGTTTCTAGTCCACTTTTAGGGTTTCCATTGCAATTAGAGTTTCCCTTTATCTTTTAATATTTTAAACCCTAATTTTATACAATTACTCACAAACCCTAATTATCTCATCTATTCTTCACAAAACATATTAAGGTTATCTTTTAACAACATATAACCCTAATTTCAGAAAAAGCACAATTAAGTCCATTAAGCCTCTTTTACATTAAATCTACCATTTATATCCTTTTATTCCATGACAAGATCATTATGCCCAGTTATCATCAATTCATAGTTCATTATGGTCTAATTCACATATGAACTCTATTTTTCATTAATTCTACCTTTATCCATTAGAAAACCTTAATTACTACATTAAGGGTATTTATCCATAATTAGGAACTTTTATACTCAAAATAGCTTAGAATTATCGTATCTCAACTTTAATCATGAAATTGAACAATTAAATCCATTAAGAATCACATTTTCTAATATTATGGTTTCAAGGCCCATTAAAGCATATTTGTGCACATGAACTTCTAAATTAAACCAATTACGTGCAAAGTTCATCCTTTTTGTTCTTAATATACCCTTTTTACAATTAATAGGTTAATATAAACTTTAATCATCAATTAAACCCTACTAAATACATTAATCAACTCAAAATAGGGTTTCTTAATCATTAAACCATTAAAGTTGATAACTTCCATTCCTTTTCGAATTTTAAGAGTAATTATCCTCTAAAACCATTTTTAATGAATTCCACTCATTTTTCTGAGAAAAATACATATATTATATGTACCAGTTTGAGCTACCATTATTTAGTTATGAATTTTGCAAGGATTACCTTTTTGGACCAATCAGAGGATGCCATGTTGCCTCTATACATGCAACGTTGCTCGCCGCTTTGAAAACATAATGAAATGACAAAAAAGCCCTCAGAAAATCAAGCATATCTTCAGCCCACAGAGGGGAAAAATGGTCAAACGTCGTCCATGGTCATCTTCTACCTCCCGATGCTCTAGTTGTGCCGACCTGTAGTACATCGTGGGTCCTCCCTCTCCTCCTCAGGGCTTGGGGGTGGCCGTCAATGGCCACCCCAGCTCCGCTACACCCTGGCGCACGTGAGGCACCTCCAAGTCATGGCTAAGATGGTTGTTCCTGAGCGAGATCAGCCTACATTTGCTTCCGCAATTAGTTGCAGTTCCGCAGACCTACGACAGAGGTTGCTCGAAGACCAGGGTGGGGTATGATAGCCGATCCGCCTTGGTTTGTTGCGGAAGCTTCTTTCCTCCATCAAGACCACAAAACCACCTTTCATTGCTCTAGGGATAGTACTACACCCTCTTGGTTAGGGTTTGTACGGAAAGAATCAAGAAGAAGAAAGGGGACTGCATGGGGTCTCTCTAGACTCGGCCAAGGGCTTTACCCCTTAAAAAGGGGAGTGTAGTAATGCCCTAGGATGGTTATCCCTGAGATCTAAGCCTCTTTCCTACTAGGAAGCTAAATTCCTTCATGACGAAGAAATCTTCTCTCTCTCTAAAAATTAAACTCTTTATTCTTTAGATATTAGGATTTCAAAAATCACCTTTTTATTGTCTTATTACTTGCCCTTTAATCCATTGCCACTAAATTTATATTTTCTTTTAGTATAAAATACCTCCTTTTTAACAATGCCACAAAATACATTAATTATACATCACATCATCCTCTTATTTTTTATTAATGGTATTTTCTCTTTCTTTTTTTCCATTGGGGCTCCTTGGACCCCAAGAAACTCTAATATTTTGAAATTCCTTTTTAAGGATATTTATTATCCTTCTAGATGCATCTATATTCATTATTTCTCATTATCTTGTTTATTTCTTATTAAAATACCTCTTTTTGAGCATTTCTCTTTATCTTTCTTTTTATTTTCCTCATTGGCATTCCTTTTTACATTAGGAATCCTTTGGATACGAAAATCCACCAAGGGTAACCCAATTGTACCTCTTTTCACTTATTTCCCACATTTTATCATTGTTTTCAATTTCTTTCTTAATAAAGAAATATTTAATTGACCTTTTCTTTTCTTTTTGCATTCTCTTTGCAACTTTGGATTCCTTGGTACCCAAGGAACCCAAGAGGCATGAAATCCACCTTTGGATTACATTCTTTTTCCTTCTAGAGGTTTCTACATCTTTCCTTTCTCCATTTTCTTATTAATGGAGTTCCTTTTTGTATTTTCCTTGTTATTGGGCCCAATAGCCAATAAAGCCCACAAAACAATCAACAAGGCTATTGTAAATGAAACTCATTTATTCAAAACAAATTATATCATTATTTGTTCCAATATCTTTAATATGAGAAATTACATTTCTCACCAAATGAACCCAAAAGTTGGGGTTGTAACATACTAGCTCTCTTATAGATTTCCTACTCACTCTAATGAATGTACAAAGTAATTAAGCTTAGAGGGAGAGAGGACGTTGTATGATACACTCAACTATAGAATAGGATACTCACATAGAGTTTTGCATTGAATGCTCAACCTTGTAATGAAGCCCAAGGGGTTTATTTATAGCTAGGGATGCCTCTTAGCCTTTGGGAACACTTAAAAAAAACAAAAGCCATTTTGTGGCTTGCAACGAATATATTTTTTATTGTTGCAACTCCACAATGGCTAGAAATGCTTTTCTGCACTTTTTGGTATAGTGTAATTGGTCGAGTTTTTATAAAGGTAACTCGACCGATCCCACTAACAGACAAGGCCAATTTAGGCCATTAGTCAAGTTTGTTCAGGGGTAACTTGACCGATTCACTTAAATTAGTTTTGCGCTATAGAGGGATCGATCGAGTTCTGTGAAATTTAAAGGTAACTGATCAAAAGTCATTTTCAAGATCCAATTAGGATCGGTCGAGTTTGAAACTCGACCAACGAACATCCTGATGTAAATTTAAAACAATGGCTTTTGAGTTCTTAAACAATCGGTCTAAGTGCTCTTGATTTTTTTAAGCTTAATTACAACTCATACAATCATTATGAGTGATTTACAACATGATTCTAATGGATTTACATCATATTCCAACAACATGCACTTGTATTGACTTTGACTTGAGTTTTCTCCAAGTTGAGATGCACAAGTTAGAGCATTTGGAGTGTGTCCATACATAATCTGAAATCACTCAAGTAGAAACATTATACACAAATAAGTGGAATGGTTTAGTCATCATCAAAACAAGGGTTTAGTAAATTTAGACCATGAGTCAACATTCTTCCCCTTTTTAAAGATGACAAACCATTCCATAAATGTATAGAAATCATTTAAGTAAAGTCATACCTTTGGAGAAACCTAGGGTTGTCAATAGAATTAAGTTCATAAGCTCCCCCTCAATTGATGCTAGTAGAATTCTCACACTCTCCATCAATTGATGCTATTTCTCGTGCATGGTTAGCTTTCATAACATTTATAGAATAAAATGTCTTATACTCATATATGTTTTACACATATATGTCTTCTCCCCTTTACATGGACATGCTTCTCCTCTTCATGTAAGACATGCCTTCTCCCTCTTTAGTGAAAAAGAAGACATACCTTTCTCCCCCTTTGTCATTTGAAAAAGTAGGGGTATGAAGAAATAAGAAACACCACTTGTTAAGATAAAGGAGATAAAAAAAGTTATGAAAGGAGAGTAGAAGAGCATATCTATGGGCTTGTCCAAGCATAAAAAGAAAAACAAGTTAAAGCATGCACTTGAACAACCCAAATTGCAAGATAAAGTGCTACAGAAAAACAATAAATAGCAATTTTGACCCTCAAGATGACAAAATCCACCCAAAAAGTGTCTAGGCTCGTGGTGACAGAATGAGTCTTGCTCAGAAGGTCATTTCTACATAAAAACACTAGTCTTTCACCAAAAACTAAAACTGGATCAAAATCTACATGAAATTCAAAGATGCTCCAATTTCTACATACAATGTAGCTCTATGTATCCTGCATAAAAAATTTGTGCAAGCAAATCAAGATGGTAGAACTCACTAACAAGTATGCATCATTAACAAAAGATGATCACCACTATGAACCTCAAGGTTGTATCCAAATAACATATACAACTATATATATGTAGCAACTTTGTGCATAGAGGAAGAAATTTAAGATACAAACAAGCGATCCAAAGAGATCATCATCAAAACCTGCAAAACAACTCATAGAAACTAATTTGCAAGATATAGATATACCAATTTAGAGAAATTAGATAGATAGAGTTGTAAAAAAGATAGGCAATATAGGACCTGGGAATATGCATATATAAAGGTACAAAATGAGAGTGCCAAAGAATAAGGCTATTGGTTGGGAAACCTAGTTGAGAATAAAATTATCATTCAATAAGCCAAATGTATATTCTATGCATAGTGTTGTCGATCGAGTTCTGTGTATTGACAACTCGATCGATGACAGTTGTTGGCAACAACCATTGGTGCCTATCGGTCGAGTTTCAAACAAGAAAAACTCGACCGACAAAGTTGTTGTAAAAAAAGTACATATATTTCATTAAAACATATTTAGAGACATGCTAAAGATATAAGACATATCCAAACATGTGTAAGCAAGTTAAGAATGCACTATGTAAGCATTAGAAATAGTTTTTATGCAAGAGTGTGAAGAGAATCACAAAATACCACTTTTGACTAAAAAACCACATGCATAGCGCGCACTAACTTGATAGAAAAAAGTTAGGATTGGTAATAAGCATGAAAACATTTACCTTTGTTCTTACAATTCCTTATTACACTTATTGTCACCTTCTACACATCTCACCTTTCTTCTTTCATGTGGATTGAGAAGTCATTTTGTAATTCAATAGCTCAAGTCAACCCATTTGCAAGTGCCTACAAGAAGAAAGATGAAATGGTCCCCAGTCATATTTTTTGGTCCAGAGGGGTTAGTTTTGCAACCAAGTCCTATTTCTCTTGGGTGCTTTCCTAAAAGGACATCAAGTAGAATAATGTCTAATATCATTGCAATATTTGCATGTGCCCATAGTCTTGGAACTAGTGTATTCTCCATAGAATATTGGAGGTCCTTTACCTTTATTGTTCCTTTGACTACTATCATACCCTAAACCATGTTTACCAATTTGTTTAGTAGTATGGTATAGGACATCATTAAGATTCTTTTTACCAACTAAGAATCATTGCAAAGAAGATCTCAAACTAATATTATCATGCATAAGAGAAGTAATAGTAGAAGACAAATGATTGGTATTATCTCTAGCATGCAAAAGATCATTTTCAAGGCAAAGAGCTTTAGTTAAATAAGAATCCCTATGAATATGAAGAGTAGAAACATTATTCTCTCTACTATTAGAACTAGAACGAGATTCAAGCACATAGATTTTAGCAAACTAGGAGGCACTTTCTGTTTTAAGCAAAGCAAACTTAGAAAGATAAACACCATTTTCAGATTCTAATCCTTACAAAACAAAATCTTTGTCCTTGTTTTCAGATTTAATAACATCAATTTCATGCATGAGATAATCTAAAATTAACGTATACTCTTCATTAGAACTAGGCATAAGAGGTTGAACTTCTATAAATATAATCTTATCAAGCAAACTAGCATTTTCAAGGTTAAGAGAGTCTACTTGGCTAAGACAAGCATTTTTTTCATCAAGCAAACAAGAATTAACATTTTCAAGATCAACTAATTCTACATGCATATTATCAAGAATTCTAGCAAGATTTTTTCTTTTCTTTTTAGAAGACTTAAGGAAGGCACGGGTAACATTAATGATAGCAATTAAGGGTTCTTTATCTAAAGAGTTTAGATTTACCTCATTTGAGTCTTTTCTTGTAGAAGCCATAAGAGAAAAATGGCATTCTCCTTCTTCACTAGATCTTGAGCTAGATCCACCAGTTGAATCTTCACTTGAGCTGGAGTTGGAGGAGTCACTTGAGCTTGAGTGGCAATTCTAATTCATCTTGTACTTCTCTTCTCTTTCCTTGTGATGATTGGTCTTCATGCCTTGTAGACAATCTATCTTGAAGTGGCCCTTTTTTCCACACTTGAGGCACCGGATGGAGGATGAATTCTTGCCTTTGTAGAATCTACCCTTGGAGTACATGGCATTTTCTTCAACATGAGAGGATGGAGAGGCTTGTCCCATAATAGCTTCAATATGAGCCTTGATTTTAGCCTTATTCATTCTCTTTAGCTCTTTCTCATCATGCCTTTCAATATCTTCTCTCTTGTCAAATGTGACTTTATTGGATTATAGATTTCTAATGATCTCTTTAATGGGGATATCATCATGAGACCTTACTTCTTCAATGGAAGTCACCTTGGGTTTCCACCTCTTGGGGAGAGTTCTAAGGATCTCTGAGTTGATCTCTCCTCTACTCATATGATGTCCTAGAACAGGTAGACCATTCACAATGGTGTTGATCCTTGAGTACATGTATGCTATCTTCTCCTCCTTTCCCATTTTGAAAGTTCTCAAGTAGCCCATTGAGCATGAAGACTTTGCTTTCCTTTACTTGTTGAGTCTCCTAATAAGTGATGCTACTCCATACCTCATAGGTTGTCTCACAAGAAGAAATCAGGTTGAACTCGGTGGAGATCATGGTGGAATAGAGGATGTTGATTACTCTTGCATTCAAGGTGGCTTTCTTTATGGTAGCTTCATCCCATTATTCTATCTTTGTTACTGGTAGCTTGTATGGATGGTCCACCATTTTCCATAGATCAAGACTTTATCCTTGGTTGTAGAATTTTAGCCTTCTTTTTCAATAGAGGAAGTTACTCCCATCAAAGATTTGAAGGTTGATGAAGTATCTCCCACCTTAGTAGTCACCCATCTTCTCCTACTTGTTGAAGTATGCTTAGAGAAACTAGCTCTGATACCAATTGCTAGATCCTAGATGGGTGATTGGATGCTCTAGAGGGGGGGTTAATAGATCTAAATGAACTTAAACAAAATCCATTAGACCTTCAAGATATATCACAAGATAAGGTTGCTAAATAGGAAATTTGAGTGCAACTAAAACATCCATAGAAAGGGTGAGAGAGATTGAACATACAATAAGTGAGAATCTATGTAGAGTGGTTCCACACTCTAAACTAGGAGTATGTTAGTCCACTACCTAGAGAGGTCAAGATCTAGGATTTCTTAACCATTACACTCTTATAGTCATTCATAAGACCTACAATGCATGACCAACCAAAGTACTTACCTATCCAATACAAAGAGTCGTTAACCTTACCAAGGACATACCCACTTTATAAAGAGTCTTCCGCCTTCTTCCAAGGATTTACCCACTCTTGCACAAGTCTTCAGCCTTCTAGGAATTACCCACTCTTCTGGATCTTTAGCCTTTGACTTCACCTTCACTCAGATAATCTTACACCAAGGACTTCCCACTTGAGGAAGGAGTCTTCAGACTTCACCAAGGTATTACCCACTCTTTCTCTAAGTCTTCATCCTTGATCTTCACCAAGGGACTCCTTCCCTTGTTCTTCTTCACTTCTCTTAGCCAAGAGAGAGAACCTTCATCTTCATGGTTGAAATGAGAGATAGGGAGGTTGTTGAAGTGAGAGCTTCACAATCTATACATGTAGGACTAGCTCTCTATAGATTTCCTACTCACTCTAACGAATGTAGCAAGTGATTAAGCTTAGAGTGACACAGGAGGTTGTAGGATACACTCAACTGTAGAATAGTAACCTCACATAGAGTTTTGCATTGAATTCTAAACCTTAGAATGAATCCCAAGAGGTCCTATTTATAGTTGGGGATGCCTCTCAACCTTGGGGAACACTTAAGAATGAAAACTAGCCATTTTGTGGCTTGAAACAAATATATTTTCAATTGTTGCAACTCTACAATGGCTAGAAACACTTTTCTGTACATTTCTATATAGTGCACTCAGTCGAGTTTATATAAAGATAAGTCTACTGATCCCACTAAGAGACAAGACCAATTTAGGACATCGGTCGAATTTGTTCTGGGGTAACTCAACCGATTCACTAAAATCAGTTTTGGTTGGCAGAGGAATCAATCGAGTTCTATGAAATGTAAACTCTATTGATCAAAAGTCATTTTTAGCATCCAATCAGTATCAGTTGAGTTTGCAACTCGACTGATGAACATCCGGATTTTAATTTTGGAAAATAGCTTTTGAGTGCTTCAACATTCTATAAGGCCCTTAAACTTACTTAATGAGTTGAATGAGCTTAATTACCATAATTGAATGCTTATAACCCTAATATAACCTCTTGATATGTTTTGAAATCATAAGACAAGCTTAAGTTTCAAATTTGGTCCAATTTGGACACTGTTTGAGAAAGTTATGCAATTTTCTGTACATTTTGGACTTTTCTGCAATTTACCCAATTGAGGGGTTTTTTTTGCAATTTGTCACATAAATTATGTTCCTTAGTTGTTATATTATCATTCTTGAGATTTTGATCAATGGGGCTCCTAGTTGAGCCATGGTTTCAAGGTGTTTTTATCAAGGGTATTTTAGGGTTTTTCCCTTCATGGATGAGCTACCTTTTGTAGTTATGAACTAAGGAATTATGTGATTGGCTGGGAAGTTCGCCAAAGGAAAGCCAATAAGGTCTATAGGGACGGTGGGAGAGCTGCTTGTGTGTGTTCATATGTATTTTTTTATAATTTAAAGCCATGGGCACTTGGATATATACTAGAATTGCAACTTTTTCTTTTTCTTAATATTAAAGTGTCATATACTTATCCAAAAGCCCCCAAACGAGCCATTTCCTCTCCATTATCTCTCTCCTTCTCCCAGATTCGTACTTCCTCTGTTCAGCTGTGATTTTTGCTGCCCAACGAAGAAGAAGGTGGGGATCCTCTTGGAAACAAATTCTAGGATTGAAATTGATTCTCTTTTTGGGTGTATGAAGCTTCCCCCTAGTGATATTGACCTAAAAGTGTAAGTTTTTCCTTATTTCCTCCCTCTAAATCTTTTTTCGTCTTCCTCCTACATCTATCCAGGTCGGAATCATGGTTTTCCATGGTGAAAGTTCCCATAGAACTCAAAACTCCTTCCTTCTTGTTTCTTTTCTAGGGTTTTGCTTCTTTGTGGAGAGAATTGCATAGTTGGCCAAGTTCAGATCTGAATCCAAGGTTTCCTTGCCCTATTTGCTCGAGAGTTTTGCTGATGGATATCTGACCTACTCTATATAGGCGAGTTATATAACATTCTTCACTTATATTGCTTACTAGAAGCTTGTTGGTTCATGATTATGCTTGAATGTGATGATCTAAGCATAGAGAAATTATGCTTGTTTAGAATTATGAATTTTGTGGTGTTTCCTGTTTTCTTCCAGTTCTATATGAACCTGTAAACATGTTTATATCCTTTATAAGGTGTAACATGATCTGGGACAGGTTGATAGCAACAACATATGGTGCTATGTACAAAACAAATGATAGTTCAAATTAGGGTTTTCAAGCTATTTCCTTCCCTATCACATAACTGATTGTCATACCATTCAACAACCAATAATGTTGCTATTTTGGCAACTGATGTTCGTGATCAAGGGTGTCCAATTTATGGTGACAACCTATGGTCACCACCTTAGGTCAGGTTTTGACTCAATTAGACATTTAATTATCATCCACTAAGTATTCTAATGATGTTATCAATCGATGATGATATTAGCTTATTATTTGATGATGATTAACTGAATGTATTACTGATCTAGCAACCAATGGTGACCTAATAATCACAATTAATGGTGTATCAGGTCATCCTCATATATGATGAATTACGAATGTAATTGTAGATTTGACTATACCTTGAACCAATGGTCCCTTGGTTCAATTGATCTAATGGTTAGACCTATACTTCAATTGGTAACCTTGAACAATGAACCTGATCCAATGAATAATATTGGATGCTTTAACATCCAATGGATTAGAATAAATCACATGTTATTATATGTGGGTCATAGTGAAGATAATTCAATGGTTCAATACCATTAATTGGTAGTCTTACCTTTGCCATTATATACTTATATTTGATAAATCAATGTAATGAGTGGATGTGTAACTCCCATGTGATCTAGCCTGCTATACCTAGCCTTGATGTAATTATATGATGTTGATTGGTTATAATCAGACCTCTTGAATGATTAATGTGATAAAGAATTAAACTCTTCTTATGTTGAAACCACAATATAGTATTATTTGAATATCATAGTTCCTTGCCATGTTAAAATCTATGGACATACATGTGCTAATGATCTTTTGAGCCTTGTTTAAGGCATGGAATGATGATGATAACCTTACTATGAATAATGTTATGGTCTTAAAGACCTTTGGGCATGTTTGAATCCATGATTGAGATGAAATCCTCTTCATGTTCCAATAAGGGTTAAAACCATGGAACTTGTGATAAGATATTGGTATCTTGCAATAGTATGATGATAAGTGTGGTCTGTTAATTTGCAATGAATGATAGTTGTGGTAATGTGATTAAGATTTATATCTCAAATGTTTTATATCTTTTGAATTTGTTATACATATACTCTTGTTAGAAAAGAATTAGGGTTTGAATGTCCACTTGTATGATAAATCCTTAATGCATTCAATTGGCAGTAATTAATCAAGTGTAACCTTAATCATGTAGAGCCCTATGCCGTAGAGCCATCTTCAGTGTCAGAACTTACTGGATGGTGAAATGAGTATTCTGAAGGGAAACTTGGAGCGCATACTGTTGAGTATGCGGGGGTGGCAAGTTGAGGATATATACTTGTCATCCACAATTGCATGTTATGGAGGATGGCTATGGTCATTCCTCAGATATTTGATGTGATTGAGGACAGCTGCGGTTGTACCTCAGATTAGAGGGTTTTGTATACCCTATTTTCTAGTGTCGTAACTTGTACCAAGTATGAACTAGTTGTTATTAGTTGACTATATGTCATTGTTGGCAGTTTGTCTGGTATGTCACTACAGTTTACTTGTACTGACCGAGGGGAAGCGATCATAGGATACCGGCACACCTAGATCTTATACGGAACTGCATATCACTTCGCAGTGGTTAGTTGGACTTTGAGTGGTACAACTCAAACTCCCCAAGGCATAATAATAAAAGATATAATACCAGACGTGTAGTATAATTTCTAGGGTTTAACACGTATCACATTGGTTGATTAACTCTTGTCTTGTCTTTACACTAAATAGTTCTTACATGATGCAAACTTATGACAATTGTACAATTCTACTTGATGTTATAACTTATTTGCTTAACTGCTTAGTATGCTTAAACTGTTCAATCTTTTCATATTGTTTATTCAATATCCTAACTGCTCAATGTATTTACTGTTAATTAATGTTATAATCAATATATGTTGGAGAGAGTTATATCTCTTGCTGGGACTGGGTCTCACCCGTGGGTCACCACATTTTTTTTAGGTGGTCGCGGGAAACGAGGTCGAGGTCGTGCTGTGGAAGAGAACCAACCTGGTGATCAATATATTCAGAAGGTTGGTTAGTTGTAGATGTTAGTTATAGATGTTAGTAGTAGAGTCCTAGTGTCGTCCATGTACTCTCAGGTCCTGGTATGGGATGTGTTTTCTAGATGATATATTTGTATCGACACGAGATTTTGGTATTATGCCAATGTTTGTAAATATATGGCATGGACATGTGAAATATCTTTTATATGCATGATGTGACTAAGGTCTTTGGACCCATATGCAAATGCTTGTTAAAGTATGTGAGAATGGAATGATGTACCTTTTATAAATGTTCTAGAGTTTATTTACATTGTTGGAATCGGTTTTAATTATTTCACATTTTTTACTATGTGATTAATTAGTAGTTGATCATGTTTTGTGTTTTGAGTAATCTCGTTTAGCATGACGAGGTGTCACAGTTAAGTTGGTATCATAGATCTAGGTTTACTGAGTCTACAGGGACATAGGACTTAGGTTTGAGTTTGTTCTTATGTATGCAACATATCTGATCATAGTTTATGCTTATGTAGATATGTATGGAGGACATGAAGAACATGTTGAGAGTAGCTATGTTGCACCAGGAGGAGGTGCAGGGAGGCAGGAACGTGATGAGAGAGTGCCAGAAGCAGGACCAGAGCAGCCTGCAATGCCTCATCTAGACCCGACAATGATATCCAATCCTGAGTTTCAGTCTATGTTTAGACAGATGATGGCCACGATTACACATATTGCTGACAGAGCGCCAGCACCTCAAGCTAGGGCAGTCGCCTCTAATGTGGAGTCCCAAGGTGTCGGGAAGACATTTGAACGTCTTAGACGTGTTGGGGAAATTGAATATGCAAGTACTTCTGATCCAGCAGACGCTGACATGTGGTTGACTGAGCTGGAAAAGGCATTCAAAATCCTAAACATCACAGAAGAAGACAAAGTTAAGCATGAAGTATACTTGTTGAAGGGTAGTGTTGGCCACTGGTGGGCCATAGAAGAGGAGAAAAGGCCAGGAGTTGTGATAGGATAGGAGGAGTTTCGAAGGGAATTTGTTAGTTGATATTTTCTAGAGACTTACCTAGATGAGAAAATCTCTCAGTTCGATAAGATTCATCAGGGAGCTATGACTATCAATGAGTATGAATCAAAGTTTATGGAACTTCTGAGGTTCTGCCCACACATGGAAGCAACAGACAAGGAAAGGATCTGGAGATTTGAGAAGGGTCTGAGTACGGAGTTGACTACTACAACATCAGCCTTGGAGAATAGGGAAAGGTTTTCCACCTTTGTGGAATCTTTCAGGAGGATTGAGAGGTCTGCCATAGAGAAGCGTGAAGCTAATGCTAAGAAGCGACCTATGCAGTTTCAAGGGTAATCATCTGGAGGCTTTAAGAATCCAAGTTTTTTCCCACCGCTGTCACAACCAAGGTCAACCTTCACTGAACCAAGATCACACGCACCATCACAGTGGACCCCGAGTTAGGGTAGAGGTCACAATTTTCCACCGACTAGAGCATGCAATACCTCATCAGTTTTAGTGACAGGGCCGTTTAGGCCATATCAGGACACCAGAACATGTTACAAGTGTGGGAAAGTGGGGCATACGAGACCTTATTGCCCTATGAAAGATGAGGAGGTGACTCAGCAGCCAAGGCAAAGTCAACAAGGTCAACAACAATGATAGTTTAGTAGTGGTAGTGGCAGAGGACGTGGTGAGGCATCCCAGGCAGGATCCTCTGGACAAGCAAGTAGAGGACATGGACGACCGCAGGCGACAGCAAGGTTCTATGCCATGACCCAGCCAGAAGCAGTGGTCAATCCACGAGTCGTGACAAGTCAGATGGAGTTATTTCATTCTGATATGTATGCTTCTTGTTTCGTATCTGTGTTACTAGACTCGGGTGTGACACACTCTTTTATCACCAGAGAGGTGATAGATACTTGTTATCTACCTGTTAGTCTTAGATCTGATAGCATATGGCTAGAGACTCCTCCGGTTGATTTTGCCGAGTTGCGAGAAGTGTGCCCTTCTTATGTTCTTTCTTTTTCTGGACACAACACTCAAGTGGATCTTTTACCACTTGACATGCATGGTTTTCATGTAATCCTTGGAATGGATACCTTGGAAAAATACAAGGTAGTCTTGGACTGTAGTACTAAGGTGGCGACGTTCCATGATGGAGATGTACAGTGGATTTTTTAGGTTGATAGGAAGATTCTTCCTACATGTTTGATGTCAGCCATGACAGCTGAACGACTGATGAGACAAGGATGTGAGGCTTTCTTAGCTCATGTTGTGGATACCAAGGTGGTAGGTCCTAGTATCCAAGAGGTACCAGTGGTGTGGGAATTTGAGGATGTCTTTCCTGAGGAATTTCCTAGCATTCCCCCTCCTAGAGAGATTGAGTTTGAGATCAATCTTATTCCTGGAACACAACCCATAGCACAGTCAGCATACAGGATGGCACCAACAGAGATGTAGGAGTTAAAGAAATAGTTACAAGAACTGTTAGAGAAGGGTTTTATCAGGCCGAGCACTTACCCTTGGGGTGCTCCCATGTTGTTTGTTAAAAAAAAGGATGGGTCAATGAGGTTGTGTATAGACTATAGACAGTTGAACAAGGTGAAAATAAAGAATAAGTATCCTTTGCCGAGGATTGATGATCTTTTTGATCAGTTGAGAGGTGCCACTGTGTTTTCAAAGATAGACTTGAGGTCAGGTTACCATCAGTTGAGAATTAAGGCTGATGACATACCCAAGTCAGCATTTAGGACTAGGTATGGTCATTATGAGTTTGTGGTTATGCCGTTTGGGCTAACCAATGCACCTGCAGCTTTTATGGATCTAATGAATAGGGTGTCTAGACCTTATCTTGATCAGTGTGTGGTTGTGTTCATAGATGATATCTTGATATACTCCAAGGATAGTCAACAACATGAGAAACACCTTCGCCAGGCACTGACATTGTTGAGGCAGCATCAACTATATGCTAAGTTTAGCAAGTGTGAATTCTGGTTATCTGAAGTGTCTTTTCTGGGCCATGTTATATCTGCAAAAGGGATTTGTGTCGATCCCAAGAAAGTGGAATCTATACTAGAATGGGAAGAACCAAAGACACCGACAGAGATCCGTAGTTTCCTAGGTCTGGAAGGTTACTACATGAGGTTCATCAAATACTTCAGTTCTATAGCGTTACCCCTAACTAGGTTAACCATGAAGGATGTTCCTTTTGCTTGGAATGACAAGTGTCAACGTTCTTTCCAGCTTTTGACAGAAAAGTTGACTAGTGCACCAGTGTTAGTACTGCCAGAGAAAGGAAACGGCTATATTATCTTTTGTGATGCTTCAAATAATGGGTTGGGATGTGTGTTGATGCAGGATAAAAATGTGATTTCTTTTGCTTCACGACAGCTTAAGAAACATGAGGAGAATTACCCAACACATGATCTGGAGCTTGCAGCAGTGGTCCATGCCTTAAAGATCTAGAGACACTATCTTTATGGAGAAAAGTGTCATATCTTCACTAATCACAAGAATCTACAGTATATTTTCTCAAAACAGGAGTTGAATATGAGGCAAAGGAGATGGATGGAGCTGATTAAGGATTATGATTTCATAATAGACTACCATCCAGGGAAAGCTAATGTGGTAGCTGATGCATTGATAGAAAGTCGTCTTCATCATCAATGGTAGATAATGCACAATTAAATCCCTTGATGTGCCATAAGAGAGATATGCTAGTGTCTCTTCGCCAGATGAATGTACATCTAGAAGTTTCCTTGTTGGCAGGATTGTTGGCATAGTTACAAGTGAAACCTACCTCAAGACAATAGATTCACGATGCACAAGAAAGTGATACTATGATACAGAATATCCAATAAGGGATTGGCAGTGAAAAGTATGATGGCTTTCACAAGGCAGATGATGGTACAGTTTGTTACCATAATAGGATAGTAATTCCTAATGTTGATGGTTTGAGGAAGATGGTACTTGAGGAGGCTCACTCCTCCATGTATGCAATGCATCCTGGAAGTACTAAGATGTAACAAAATTTGAAGGACATGTATTGGTGGCCAGGTCTAAAGCGTGATGTGGCAGAGTTCATTGCCAAATGTCCAGTTTGTCAGTAGGTGAAGGCTGAGCACCAGAAGCCTGCAGGGACATTACAACCCTTGCCAATACCACAGTGGAAATGGGATCATATTACTATGGACTTTGTGGTTGGTCTTCCTAGGAGAGCCAAGGGTCATTATTGCATATGGGTGATAGTAGACAGATTGACTAAGTCAGCTCATTTTCTGCCAGTTAAGACGACATTTATAGTAGAGAAATTGGCACAAATATATGTTGATGAGATAGTCCGTTTGCATGGCATTCCAGTGACTATAGTTTCTGACAGAGGTCCACAGTTTACAAGTCATTTTTGGGAGCATCTACATTCAGCAATGGGAACACAGCTGAGATTCAGCACAACTTTTCATCCGCAGACCGATGGCCAGTCTGAAAGGACTATTCAGACTTTAGAGGACCTCTTGAGGGCATGTGTGCTGCAATTTCTTAGTAGTTGGGATGTACATCTAACTCTGACAGAGTTTGCGTACAACAATGGCTATCAAAGAAGCATAGATATGGCTCCTTATGAGGCTTTGTATGGGAGACAATGTCTGTCTCCTCTTTGCTGGTATGAGACAGGTGAATATCAACTTTTGGGTCCTGAGCTAGTACAATAGACTATAGAAAAGATTAAAGTGATACAACAACAGTTGAAAGCAGCCTAGGACAGGCAGAAATCTTATGCAGACAACCGACACAGACCACTTGAGTTCCAAGTGGGACATAGAGTATATCTTAAGGTTTCTCCATGGAAAGGTGTGTTGAGGTTTGGAAAGAAGGGTAAGTTGGCTCCTAGATTTGTGGGACCATACCCTATCCTAGCTCGTGTTGGAAAGGTAGCATATAAGTTGGAGCTACCACCAGAGCTACATAGATTGCATAATCTCTTTCACATCTCTATGTTGAGGAAATGCCATCCAGATACTGAACAGACAATCCAACCAGTAGAGGTTGAGTTAGATGAGGATATCTCCTATGTTGAGGGTCCTGTGTTGATCCTGGATAGAAGGGTGAAAAATCTGAATAGAAAAGATATTATACTAGTGAAAGTTTTGTGGAATCATCATGGCATAGAGGAATCCACATGGGAACTAGAGAATGAGATGCGTAGAAAATACCCATCTCTTTTTTCATAGGATTTCGGGGCGAAATCCTTGTTAGGGGTTTATAGTTGTAAGGCCCTTGAACTTACTTAATGAGTTGAATGATCTTAATTACCATAATTGAATGCTTATAACTCTAATATAACCTCTTGATATGTTTTGAAATCATAAGACAAGCTTAAGTTTCAAATTTGGTCCAATTTGGACACTGTTTGAGCAAGTTATGCAATTTTCTGTACATTTTGGACTTTTCTGCAATTTACCCAATTGAGGGGTTTTCTTTGCAATTTGTCACATAAATTATGTTCTTTAGTTTTTATATTATCATTCTTGAGATTTTGATCAATGGGGCTCCTAGTTGAGCCATGGTTTGAAGGTGTTTTTATCAAGGGTATTTTAGGGTTTTTCCCTTCATGGATGAGATACCTTTAGTAGCTATCAACTAAGGAATTATGCGATTGGCTGGGAATTTTGCCAAAGGAAAGCCAAGTAGGTCTAGAGGGACGGTGGGAGAGCTGCTTGTGTGTGTTCATATGTATTTTTTTATAATTTAAAGCCATGGGCACTTGGATATATACTAGAATTGCAACTTTTTCTTTTTCTTAATATTGAAGTGTCATATACTTATCCAAAAGCCCCCAAAAGAGCCATTTACTCTCCATTATATCTCTCCTTCTCCCAGCTTCGTACACCCTCTGTTCATCTGTGATTTTTTCTGCCCAAGGAAGAAGAAGGTGGGGATCCTCTTGGAAACAAATTCTAGGGTTGAAATTTATTCTCTTTTTGGGTGTATGAAGCTTCCCCCTAGTGATATTGACCTAAAAGTGTAAGTTTTTCCTTATTTCCTCCATATAATTCTTTTTTCCTCTTCCTCCTACTTCTATCCAGGTCGTAACCATGGTTTTCCATGGTGAAAGTTCCCCTAGAACTCAAAACTCCTTCCTTCTTGTTTGTTTTCTAGGGTTTTGCTTGTTTGTGGAGAGAATTGCATAGTTGGCCAAGTTCAGATCTGAATCCAAGATTTCCTTGCCCTATTTGCTCAAGACTTTTGCTGTTGGATATCTGACCTACTCTATAGAGGCGAGTTATATAACATTCTTCACTTATATTGCTTACTAGAAGCTTGTTGGTTCATGATTATGCTTGAATGTGATGATCTAAGCATAGAGAAATTATGCTTGTTTAGAATTATGAATTTTGTGGTGTTTCCTATTTTATTTCAGTTCTATATGAACCTGTAAACATGTGTATATCCTTTATAAGATGTAACATGATCTGGGACAGGTTTATAGAAACAACCTATGGTGCTATGTACAAAACAAATGATAGTTCAAATTAGGGGTTTTCAAGCTATTTCCTTCCCTATCACATAACTGATTGTCATACCATTCAACAACCAATTATGTTGCTATTTTGGCAACTGATGTTCGTGATCAAGGTTGTCCAATTTATGGTGACAACCTATGGTCACCACCTTAGGTCAGGTTTTGACTCAATTAGACATTTAATTATCATCCACTAAGTATTCTAATGATGTTATCAATCGATGATGATATTGGCTTATTATTTGATGATGATTAACTGAATGTATTACTGATCTAGAAACCAATGGTGACATAATGATCACAATTAATGGTGTATTAGGTCATCATCATATATGATGAATTAGGAATGTAATTGTATATTTGACTATACCTTGAACAAATGGTCCCTTGGTTCAATTGATCTAATGGTTAGACCTATACTTCAATTGGTAACCTTGAACAATGAACCTGATCCAATGAATAATATTGGATGATTTAACATCCAATGGATTAGAATAAATCACATGTTATTATATGTGGGTCATAGTGAAGATAATTCAATGGTTCAATACCATTAATTGGTAGTCTTACCTTTGCCATTATATACTTATATTTGATAAATCAATGTAATGAGTAGATGCGTAACTCCCATGTGATCTAGCCTATTATACCTAACCTTGATGTAATTATATGATGTTGATTGGTTATAATCAGACCTCTTGAATGATTAATGTGATAAAGAATTACACTCTTCTTATGTTGAAACCACAATATAGTATTATTTGAATATCATAGTGCCTTGCCATGTTAAAATCTATGGACATACATGTGCTAATGATCTTTTGAGCCTTGTTTAAGGCATGGAATGATGATGATAACCTTACTATGAATAATGTGATGGTCTTAAAGACCTTTGGGCATGTTTGAATCCATGATTGAGGTGAAATCCTCTTCATGTTCCAATAAGGGTTAAAACCCTAGAACTTGTGATAAGATATTGGTATCTTGCAATAGTATGATGATAAGTGTGGTCTTTTAATTTGCAATGAATGATAGATGTGGTAATGTGATTAAGATTTATATCTCAAATGTTTTATATCTTTTGAAGTTGTTATACATATACTCTTGTTAGAAAAGAATTAGGGTTTGAATGTCCACTTGTCTGATAAAGCCTTAATGCATTCAATTGGCAGTAATTAATCAAGTGTAACCTTAATCATGTAGAGCCCTATGCTGTAGAGCCATCTTCAGTGTCAGAACTTACTGGATGGTGAAACGAGTATTCCCAAAGGAAACTCGGAGCGGATACTGTTGAGTATGCGAGGGTGGAAAGTTGAGGATATATACTTGTCATCCACAATTGGAGGTTATGGATGATGGCTATGGTCATGCCTCAGATATTTGATGTGATTGAGGACAACTGCGGTTGTACCTCGGATTAGAGGGTTTTGTATACCCTGTTTTCTAGTGTCGTAACTTGTACCAAGTACGAACTAGTTGTTATCAGTTGACTGTAGGTCACTGTCGGAAGTTTGACTGGTATGTCACTACAGTTTACTCGTACTGACTGAGGGGAAGAGATCTTAGGATATCGAGACTCCTAGATCTTATACGGAACTGAATAGCACTCCGCAGTGGTCAGTTGCACTTTGAGTGGTATGACTCAAACTCCCTAGGGCATAATAATAAAAGATATAATACCAACCATGTAGTACAATTGCTAGGGTTTAATAGGTATCACATTGGTTGATTAACTCTTGTCTTGTCTTTACACTACATAGTTCTTACATGATGCAGACTTATGACAATTGTACAATTCTACTTGATGTTACAACTTATTTTCTTAACTGCTTAGTATGCTTAAACTGTTCAATCTGTTCATATTGTTTATTCAATATCCTAACTGCTCAATGTATTTACTATTAATTAATGTTATAATCAATATATGTTGGAGAGAGTTATATCTCTTGCTGGGACTGGGTCTCACCCGTGGGTCACCACATTTTTTTAGGTGGTCGCGGGCAACGAGGTTGAGGTTGTGCAGTGGAAGAGAACCAACTTGGTGATCAATAGATTCAGAAGGTTGGTTAGTTGTAGATGTTAGTTATAGATGTTAGTAGTAGAGTCCTAGTGTTGTCCCTATACTCTCAGGTCCTGGTATGAGATGTGTTTTCTAGATGATATATTTGTATCGACATGAGATTTTGGTATTATGCCAATGTTTGTAAATATATGGCATGGGCATGTGAAATATCTTTTGTATGCCTGATGTGACTGAGGTCTTTGGACCCATATGCAAATGCTTGTTAAAGTATATGAGTATGGAATGATGGACCTTTTATAAATGTTCTAGAGTTTATTTACATTGTTGGAATCGGTTTTAATTATTTCATATTTTTGACTATGTGATTAATTAGTAGTTGATCATGTTTTGTGTTTTGAGTAATCTTGTTTAGCATGATGAGGTGTCACACATTCTATCTAAGTGCTCTTGATTTTTTCTAATCTTAGTTACAAGTCATACAAACATTACAAGTGATTTACAACATGATTCTAATGGATTTACATCATATTCCAAAAATGTGCACTTGTATTGACTTTGACTTGTCTTTTCTCCAAGTTGATATGTGAAAGTTAGGGCATTTGGAGTGTGTCCATACATAATCTAAAATCACTCAAGTAGAAGCATTAGACACAAATAAGTGGTATGGTTTATCATCATCAAAACAAGGATTTAGTCGATTTAGTCTTTGAGTCAACATTCTTTCCCTTTTTGAATATGACAAACCATTCCATAAATGTATTGAAATCATTTAAGTAAAGTCATACCTTTGGAGAACCTAGGGGTTTCAATAGAATTGAGTTCATATGCTCCCCCTCAATTGATGCTAGTGGAGTTCTCATACTGCCCCTAAAATTGATGCTATTTCTCCTACATGGTTAGCTTTCATAACATTTATAGAATACTATGTCTTCTGCTCATATATGTTTTACACATATATGTCTTCTCCCATTTACCTTCTCCCCTTTACATGTGCATGCTTCTCCTCTTCATGTAAGACATGCCTTCTCCCTCTTTTTTGAAAAGAAGACATACCTTTCTCCCCCTTTGTCATTTCAAAAAGTGGGGGTATGAAGAAATAAGAAACACCACTTGTGAACAGAAAGGAGATAAAACAAGTTATAGAAGGAGAGTAGAGGAGCACAGCTAGGAGCTTGTCCAATCATTGGAAGAAAAGAAAGTTAAAGCATGCACTTGACCAAACCAAAATGTAAGATAAAGTGATGTAGAATAACCAAAAATCACAATTTTGACCCTCAAGATGACAGAATTTGACCTAAAAAATTTTTGGCTCATGGAGAAGCCTTAAATCTTGCTCAGAAGGTCATTTCTGCATAAAAAGCACTAGTCTTGCACCAAAAACTGAAACTGGAGCAAAATTTGTATGAAATTCAAAGATGCTCCAATTTCTACATATAATGTAGCTCTATGTATCCTTCATCACAAATGTGTGCAAGCAACTCAAGATTGTAAAACCCACTATCAAGTATGCATCATTACCAAAATATGATCACCACTAAGAACCTCACGGTTGTATCTAAACAAGATATACAATTGTATATATGTAGCAAGTTTGAGCATAGCAAAAGCAATTTAAGACACAACCAAGAGATCCAAAGAGATCATCATCAAAAAATGCAAAACAAATCAAAGCAAGTAATTTGCAAGATATAGATATACCAATTTAGAGTAATTAGAAAGATCGAGTTTTAAGCAAGACTAGAAATATAGGACAAGGCAATATGCATATATAAAGGTACCAAATGAGAGTGCCAAAGAATAAGGCTATTGGTTGAGAAAATCTAGTTGAGATGAAAATTCTCATTCAATAAGCCAAATGTATATTATGTGCACAGTGTTGTCGATTGAGTTCTTTGTATTGAAAACTTGACCGATGACAGCTGTTGGCAACACCCATTGGTGCCTATCAGTTGATTTTCAAACAAGACAAACTCAATTGACAAAGCTGTTGTCAAAATGAACATATATTTCATAAAAACATATTTAAAGACAAGCTAAAGATAAAATCCATATCCAAACATGTGCAAGCAAGTTAGTAATGCACTAAAAAAGCATTAGAAATAGTTTTTGAGCAATAGTGTCAAGAGAATCACAAAATATCACTTTTGACTCAGAAACCACATTCATAGAGCACACTAACTTGAAAAAAACAAGTTAGGATTAGTTATAAGCAAGAAAACATTTACTTTTATTCTTACCATTCCTTCTTCCACTTATTGTCACCCTCTACACATCTCACCTTTCTTCTTTCATGTGGATTAAGAAGTCAATTTGCAATTCAATAGCTCAAGTCAACCCATTTCCAAGTACCTCCATGAAGAAAGATGAAATGGACCCCAATCAAATTTTTGGGTTCGGAGGCATTAGTTTAGCAACCCAAGTCCTATTTCTCTTGGGTGCTTTCCTAAAAGGACAACAAGTAGAATAATTTCCAATATCATTGCAATAGTTGCATGTGATTGTAGTCTTGGAACTAGTGGATTCTGCGTGGAATATTGGAGGTCCTTTACCTTTGTTGTTCCTTTTACTAGTATCATACCCTAAACCATGTCTACCAATTTGTTTAGTAGTATGGTATAGGATAGCATTAAGATTCTTTTTACCAACTAAGAATCTTTACAAAGAAGATCTCAAACTATGATTATCATGCATAAGAGAAGTAATAGTAGAAGACAAATGATTAATATTATCTCTAGCATGTAAAAGATCATTTTCTAGGCGAAGAGATTTAGTTAAATAAAAATCTATATGAATATGAAGAGCAACAACATTATTCTCTCTAATAGTAGAACTAGAACGAGATTCAAGCACATTGATTTTAGCAAAAAAAAGGAGGCACTTTCTACTTTAATCAAAGAAAACTTAGAAAGATAAACACCATTTTTAGATTCTAATCCTTGCAAAACAAAATTATTGTCCTTGTTTTCAGATTTAATAACATCAATATCATGCATGAGAGAATCAACAATTAAAGTATGCTCTTCATTATAACTAGGTATAAGAGGATGAGCTTCTAGAAATCTAATCTTATCAAGCAAACTAGCATTTTCAAGTTTAAGAGAGTCTAATTGGCTAAGACAAGCATTGTATCATCAAGCAAGCAAGAATTAGAATGTTCAAGGTCATCTAGTTCTACATGCATATTATCAACAATTCTAGCAAGCTTTTTTCTTTTCATTTTAGAAGACTTAAGAGGGCACAAGTAGCATTAATGATAGCAAACAAAGGTTCTTTATCTAAAGAATTTAGATTTACCTCATTTGAATCTTTTCTTGTAGAATCCATAACAGAAAAATGACATTCTCCTTCTTTACTAGTGCTTGAGCTAGTTCCTCCACTTGAATCTTCACTTGAGCTTGAGTTGGAGAAGTCACTTGAGCTTGAGTGCCAATTCTCCTTCATCTTGTAATTCTCTTTTGTTTCCTTGTGATGAATGGTCTTCTTGCCTTGTAGACAATCTATCTTGAAGTGAACCTTCTTTCCACACTTGAGGCACCAGATGGAGGAGGAATTCTTGCCTTTGTAGAATCTACCCTTGGAGTACATGGCATTTTCTTAAAAATGAGAGGATGGAGAGGCTTGTCCTATAATAGCTTCAATTTGATCCTTGATTTCAGCTTTCTTCATTCTCTTTAGCTCTTTCTCTTCTATCCTTTCAATTTCTTCTCACTTGTCAACTATAACTTCATGGGCTCGTAGATTTCCAATGAGCTCTCTTCAATGGGGATATCATCAAGAGACCTTCTTCAATGGAAGTCACCTTGGGTTCCCATCTCTTGGGGATAGTTCTAAGGATCTTTGAGTTGATCTCTCCTCTACTTATAGTATGTCTTAGAATAGAAAGACCATTCACAATGGTGTTGAGCCTTGAGTACATGTTGGCTATCTTCTCCTCCTTTCCCATCTTGAAGTTCTCAAGCAGCCCATTGAGCATGTAGACTTTGCTTTCCTTCACTTGTTGAGTCCCCTCATAAGTGATGCATAACTTTCTGCATACCTCATAGGTCATCTCATAAGAAGAAATCCAATTGAACTCGATGCAGGTCATGGTGGCATAGAGGATGTTGGTTACTCTTGTATTTAAGGTGGCTTTCTTTAAGGTAGCTTCATCCCATTCTTCTATCTTTGTCACCAGTAGCTTGTATGGATGGTCCACCATTTGCATTAGCTCAAGACTTGATCCTTGGATGTAGAATTGTAGCCTTCTTTTCCAATAGAGGAAGTTACTTTCATCAAAGATTAGAAGGTTGATAAAGTATCTCTCACCTTGGTAGTCACTCATCTTCTCCTACTTGTTGAAGTATTCTTGGAGAAACCCGCTCTGATACCAATTGTTGGATCCTTGATGGGTGATTGGATGCTCTAGAGTGGGGGGTTGAATAGCAATGAATGAACTTATACAAAATCCATTATTCCTTCAAGATATATCACAAGAATAGCTTGCTAAATAGGAAATTTGAGTGCAACTTAAACATACATAACAAGGGAGAGAGATATTGAACATACACCAAGTGATAAGTTATGTAGAGTGGTTCCACACTCCAAACTAGGAGTATGTCAGTCCACTACCTAGAGAGGTCAACCTCTAGGATTTCTTAACCATCATGTTCTTATATTCATTCATAAGACTTACAATACATGACCAACCAACAAACTTACCTATCTAATACAAAGAGTCTTCAACCTTACCAAGGACTTACCCACTTTATAAAGAGTCTTTTGCCTTCTTCCAAGGACTTACCCACTCTTGCACAAGTCTTCAGCCTTCTAGGAATTACCCACTCTTCTTGGATCTTTAGCCTTTGACTTCACCTTCACTCAGAGAAGCTCCCACCAAGGACTTTCCCGCTTGAGCAAGGAGTCATCAGCCTTCACCAAGGTCTTACCGACTCTTTCTCAAAGTCTTCAACAGTGATCTTCACCAAGGGACTGCTTCCCTTATTCTTCTTCACGTCTCTTAGTCAAGAGAGAGAACCTTCATCTTCATGGTTGAAATGAGAGATAAGGAGGTGGTGGAAGTGAGAGCCTCATAAGATATACATGTAGGACTAGCTCTTTTATAGATTTTCTACTCACTTTAATGAATGTAGTACGTGATTAAGCTTAGAGAAAGAGAGGAGGCTGTAGGATACACTCAACTATGGAATATGAACCTCACATAGAGTTTTGCATTGAATGTTCAACCTTAGAATGAAGCCCATGGGGTCCTATTTATATCTGCGGATGCCACTTATCTTTGGGAACACTTAAGAATGAAATCTAGTCATTTTGTGGCTTGCAATGGGTATATTTTTTATTGTTGCCACTCCACAATGGCTAGAAACACTTTTCTACACTTTTCCATACAGTGCAATCGGTCGAGTTTCTATAAAGGTAACTCAGCTGATCCCACTATGAGACCAGAACAATTTAGGACATCGGTCGAGTTTGTTATGGGGTAACTCGACTGATTCACTTAAATCATTTTTTGTCTATAGAGGGATCAGTTGAGTTCTGTGAAATGTAAACTTGATCGATCAAAAGTCATTTTTATGATCCAATCAGGATTGGTCGAGTTTACAACTCGACCGATGAATAGCCTGATGTGAGTATTGGAAAATTGTTTTTGAGTGCTTAAACATTCGATCTAAGTGCTCCTAATTTTTTCTAAGTATATTACAAGTCATACAATTATTACAAGTGATTTACAACATGATTCTAATGGACTTGTACTGACTTTGACTTGTCTTTTCTCCAAGTTGAGATGCACAATTTAGGGCATTTGGAGTGTGTCCATACATAATATGAAATCACTCAAGTAGATGCATTAGACACAAATAAGTATAATGGTTTAGTCATCATAAAAATAAGGGTTTAGTCAATTTAGACCTTCAGTCAACATTCTCCCCATTTATGCAAAGTCATAACTTTGGAGAAATCTAGGGGTTTCAATAGAATTGAGTTCATATTCTCCCCCTCAATTGATGCTAGTGGAGTTCTCATACTCCCCCTCAATTGATGCTATTTCTATTGCATGGTTTTATTTCATAACATTTATAGAATAGTATGTCTTCTACTCATATATATTTTACACATATATGTCTTCTCCCATTTACCTTCTCCCCTTTACATGGACATCCTTCTCCTCTTCATGTAAGACATGCCTTCTCCCTCTTTTGTGAAAAGAAGACATACCTTTCTCCTCCTTTGTCATTTCAAAAAGTGGGGGTATGAAGAAATAAGAAACACCACTTGTTAAGAGAAAGGAGATAAAAAAAGTTATAAAAGGGGAGTACAAGAGCATAGCTAGTGGCTTGTCCAAGTATAGAAAGAAAAGTAAGTTAAAGCGTGCACTTGAACAACCCAAAATGCAAGATAAAATGTTGTAGAAAAACAATAAATCACAATTTTGACCCTCAAGATGACGGAATTCACCCAAAAAGTGTTTGGGCTCATGGCCATGCCACGAGTCTTGCTCAAAAGGCCATTTCTGCATAAAAAACACTAGTCTTGCACCAAACACTGAAACTGGAGCAAAATATGTATGAAATTCAAAGATGCTCCAATTTCTACATACAATGTAGCTTGATGTATCCTGCATCACCAATTTGTGCAAGAAACTCAAGATGGTAGAACTCACTAACAAGTATGCATCATTACTAAAAGATGATCACCACTAAGAACCTCAAGGTTGTATCCAAACAAGATATACAACTGTATATATGTAGCAAGTTTGAGCATAGCGAAAATAATTTAAGACACAACCAAGAGATCCAAAGAGATCATCATCAAAACCTACAAAACAACACAAAGCAAGTAATTGCAAGATATAGATATACCAATTTAGAGAAATTTGAAAGATAGAGTTGTAAGCAAGATAGGAAATATATGACAAGGCAATATGCATATATAAAGGTACCAAATAAGAGTGTCAAAGAATAAGGCTATTGGTTGAAAAAATCTAATTGAGAGGAAATCCTTGCAAAAAAAAATCTTAGTCCTTATTTTTAGATTTAAGAACATCAATATCATGCATGAGAACATGAACAATTAAAGTATGCTCTTCATTAGAACTAGGCATAAGAGGTTGAGCTTCTAGAAATGTAATCTTATCAAGAAAACTAGCATTTTCAAGTTTAAGAGAGTCTACTTGGCTAATACAAGCATTTTTATCATCAAGAAAGAAAGAATTAGCATTTTCAAGATCATCAAAGTCGACATGCATATTATCAACAATTCTAACAAGCTTTTTTCTTTTCTTTTTGGAAGACTTAAGAGAGGCACGGGTAGCATTAATGATATCAATTAAGAATTATTTATATAAAGAGTTTAGATTTACCTCATTTGAGTCTTTTCTTATAGAATCCATAAGAGCAAAATGGCATTCTTCTTCTTCACTATATCTTGAGCTCAATTATCCACTTGAATCTTCACTCTAGCTTGAGTACCAATTATCCTTCATCTTGTACTTCCCTTCTCTTTCCCTGTGATGATGGGTCTTCTTTCCTTATAGACAATCTATCTTGACGTGATCCTTCTTTCCACACTTGAGGCACCGGATGGAGGAGGATATCTTCCCGTTGTAGAATCTACCCTTGGAGTACATGGCATATTCTTCAACATGAGAGGATGGAGTGGCTTGTCCCATAAAAGCTTCAATTTGATCCTTGATTTCAGCCTTCTTCATTCTCTTTCTCCTCTTGTCTTTCAATTTCTTCTCTCTTGTCAAGTGCGACTTCATGGGCTTGTGGATTTCCAATGAGCTCTTCAATGGGGATATCATCAAGAGACCTTACTTTTTCGATGGAAGTCACCTTGGGTTCCCTTCTCTAGGGGAGAGTTATAAGGATCTTTGAGTTGATCTCTCCTCTACTCATAGGATTTCATAGAACAACAAGACCATTCACAATGGGGTTGAGCCTTGAGTACATGTTGCCTATCTTCTCCTCCTTTCCCATCTTGAAGTTCTCAAGAAGCCCATTGAGCATGTAGACTTTGCTTTCCTTCACTTGTTGAGTCCTCTCATAAGTGATGCATAACTTTCTCCATACCTCATAGGCCATCTCATAAGAAAAAAATCTGGTTGAACTCAGTGGAGGTCATGGTGGCATAGAGGATGTTGATTGCTCTTGCATTCAAGGTGGCTTTCTTTATGGTAACTTCATCCCATTCTTCTATCTTTGCCACTGATAGCTTGTATGGATAGTACACCATTTGCCATAGCTCAAGACTTGATCCTTGGATGTAGAATTGTAGCCTTCTTTTCCAATATAGGAAGTTACTCTATCAAAGACTGGAAAGTTGATGAAGTATCTCCCACCTGGATAGTCACCCATCTTTTCCTACTTGTTAAAATATGCTTGGAGAAACCCGCTCTGATACTGATTGTTGAATCCAAGATGGGTGATTGGATGCTCTAGAGGGGGGTGAATAGAGATGAATGCACTTACTCAAAATCCATTAGTCCTTTAAGTAATATCACAACATAAGGTTGCTAAATAGGAAATTTGAGTGCAACAAAAACATACATAGCAAGGGAGAAAGAGATTGAACATACACCAAGTGACAAGCTATGTAGAATGGTTCAACACTCAGAACTAGGAGCATGTTAGTCCACTACCTCGAGAGTTCAACCTCTAAGATTTCTTAACCATTACACTCTTATATTCATTCATAAGACTTACAATACATGACCAACCAAAGGACTTACCTATCCAATACAAAGAGTCTTCAACCTTATCAAGGACTTACCAACTTTGCAAAGAGTCTTCCATATTCTTCCAAGGACTTATCCACTCTTGCACAAGTCTTCAGCCTTCTAGGAATTACCCACTCTTCTTGGATATTCAGCCTTTGACTTCATCTTCACTTAGAGAAGCTTCCACCAAGGACTTACCCACTTGAGCAAGGTGTCTTCATCCTGCACCAAGCTCTTACCCACTCTTACTCCAAGTCTTTATCCTTGATCTTCACCAAGGGACTCATTCCCTTGTTCTTCTTCACCTCTCTTAGCTAAGGGAGAGAACAATCATCTTCATGGTTGAAATGAGAGATAGGGAGGTGGTGGAAGTGAGAGCCTCACAAGATATGCATGTAGGACTAGCTTACTTATAGATTTCCTACTCACTCTAACGAATGTAGCAAGTGATTAAGCTTAGAGAGAGAGATGAGGTTGTAGGATACATTGAACTATAGAATGGGAACCTCACGTAGAGTTTTGCATTGAATGCTCAACCTTGGAATGAAGCCCAAGGGGTACTATTTATAGTTGGGGATGCCTATTATCCTTTTGTGTCTTGCAATGGATATATTTTCAATATTTGCAACTCCACAATGGCTAGAAACACTTTTCTACACTTTATCGTATAGTGCAATCAGTCAAGTTTCTATAAAGGTAACTCGACCGATCCCACTAAGAGACAAGACCAATTTAGGCCATCGGTCAAGTTTGTTTTGGGGTAACTCGACCGATTCACTTAAATCATTTTTGGTCTGTAGAGGGATCAGTCGATTTCTGTGAAATGTAAACTCGACCGATCAAAAGTCATTTTCAAGTTCCAACAAACTCGACCGATGAACAACTTGATGTGAATTCTGGAAAATGGTTTTTGAGTGCTTAAACTTTCGATCTAAGTGCTCCTAATTTTTTCTAAGCTTAATTACAAGTCATACAATCATTACAAGAGATTTACAACATGATTCTAATGGATTTATGTGCACTTGTATTGACTTGTCTTTTCTCCAAGTTAAGATGTGCAAGTTAGGACATTTGGAGTGTGTCCATACATAATCTGAAATCACTCAAGTAGAAGCATTATACACAAATAAGTGGAATGGTTTAGTCATCATCAAAATTAGGGTTTAGTCAATTTAGACCTTGAGTCAACATTATCCCCCTTTTTGAAGATGACAAACCATTCCATAAATGTATTCAAAGCATTTAAGTAAAGTCATACCTTTGTAGAAACCTAGGGGTTTCAATTGAATTGAGTATATATACTCCCCCTCAATTGATGATATTTTTCCTGCATGGTTAGCTTTCATAACATTTATAGAATACTATGTCTTCTATTCATACATGTTTAACACATTAATGTCTTCTCCCATTTACCTTATCCCTTTTACATCGACATGCTTCTCCACTTCATGTAAGACATGCTTTCTCCCTCTTTTCTGAAAAGAAGGCATATCTTTCTCCCCCTTTGTCATTTCAAAAAGTGGGGGTATGAAGAAATAAGAAACACCACTTTTTAAGAGAGAAGAGATGAAAAAAAGTTAGAAAAGTAGAGTAGAAGAACGCAGCTAGGGGCTTGTCCAAGCATAGAAAGAAAATCTAGTTAAAGCATGCACTTAAACAACCCAAAATGCAAGATAAAGTGCTGCAGAAAAACAATAAATCACAATTTTGACCCTCAAGATGACGGAATTCGCCCAAAAAGTGTCTGGACCCATGGTGATGCAATGAGTCTTGCTCAGAAGGCTATTTCTATATATAAAACACTAGTCTTGCTCCAAAAACTGAAATTGGAGTAAAATTTGCATGAAATTCAAAGTTGCTCCAATTTCTACATACAATGTAGCTCTATGTATCCTGCATCACAAATTTTTGCAAGCAACTCAAGATGGTAGAACTCACTAAAAAAGTATGCATCATTACCAAAAGATGATCACCACGAAGAACCTCAAGGTTGTATCCAAACAAGATATACAATTGTATATATGTAGCAAGTTTGAGCATAGCGGAAGCAATTTAAGACACAACCAAGAGATCCAAAGAGATCATCATCAAAACTTGTAAAATAACTCAAAGAAAGTAATTCGTAAGATGTAGATATACCAATTTAGAGCAATTAGAAAGACAGAGTTGTAAGAAAGACAGGCAATATAGGACATGGAAATATGCATATATAAAGGTACCAAATGAGAGTGTCAAAGAATAAGGCTATTGGTTGAGAAAATCTAGTTGAGAGGAAAATTCTCATTCAATGAGCCAAATGTATATTATGTGCACAGTGTTGTTGGTCGAGTTCTGTGTATTGACAACTCGACCAATGACAGATGTTGGCAACACCCATTGGTGCCTATCAGTCGAGTTTCAAACAGGACAAACTCGACTGACAAAGTTGCTGTCAAAATGCACATATATTTCAGAAAAACATATTTAGAGACAAGATAAACGTATAAACCATATCGAAACATGTGTAAACAAGTTAGTAATGCACTACGAAAGAATTAGAAACCGTTTTCGAGCAAGAGTGTGAAGAGAATCACAAAAGACTACTTTTGACTCAAAAACCACATGCATAGCACACAGTAACTTGACAAAAATAAGTTAGGATTGGTTATAAGAAAGAAAACATTTACCTTTATTCTTACCATTCCTTCTTCTACTTGTTGTCACCCTCTACACATCTCACCTTTCTTCTTTCATGTGGATTGAGAAGTCAATTTGCAATTCAATAGCTCAAGTCAACCCATTTGCATGTACCTACAAGAAGAAAGATGAAATGGTCCACAATCATATTTTTGGGTCTGGAGGTGTTAGTTTAGCAACACAAGTCCTATTGCTCTTGGGTACTTTCCTAAAAGGACAATAAGTAGAATAATATCCAATATCATTGCAATAGTTGCATGTGCCCATAGACTTGGAACTAGTGGATTCACCATGGAATATTGGAGGTCCTTTACCTTTGTTGTTCCTTTGACTACTATCATACCCTAAACCATGTCTGCCAATTTTTTTGTATTATGGTATAGGATATCATTAATATTATTTTTACCAACTAAGAATATTTGCAAAAAAGATCTCAAACTATAATTATCATGCATAAGAGAAGTATTAGTAGAAGACAAATGACGAATATTATATCTAGCATGCAAAAGATCATTTTCTTGGCAAAGAGGCTTAGTTAAATAAGAATCTATATGAATATGAAGAGCAACAACATTATTCTCTCTACTAACAAAACTAGAATGAGATTCAAGAACGTTGATTTTAGCAAGAAAGGAGGCAGTTTCTATTTTAAGCAAAGCAAACTTAGAAAGATAAACACCATTTGCATATTCTAATCCTTGCAAAACAAAATCTTTGTCCTTGTTTTTAGATTTAAAAACATCAATATCATGGATGAGAGAATCAAAAATTAAAGTATGCTCTTCATTAGAACCAGGCATAAGAGGTTGAACTTCTATAAATATAACCTTATCAAGTAAACTAGCATTTTCAAGTTTAAGAGAGTGTATTTGGCTAAGACAAACATTTTTTTCATCAAGCAAGCAAGAATTAGCATGTTGAAGATCATCTAATTCTACATGCATATTATCAACAATTTTAGCAATATTTTTTTTCTTTTTATAAGACTTAAGAGAGGCACGGGTAGCATTAATGATAGCAATTAAGGGTTCTTTATCTAAAGAGTTTAGATTTACCTCATTTGAGTATTTTCTTGTAGAAGCCATAAGAGTAAAATGACATTCTCCTTCTTCACTAGAGGTTGAGTTAGATCCTCCACTTGAATCTTCACTTGATCTTGAGTTGGGGGAGTTACTTGAGCTTGAGCATCAATTCTCCTTCATCTTGTACTTCTATTCTCTTTCCTTGTGATGATGGGTCTTTTTGCCTTGTAGATAATCTATCTTGAAGTGACCCTTCATTCCACACTTGAGGCACCAGATGGAGGAGGAATTCTTGCCTTTGTAGAGTGTACCCTTGGAGTGCATGGCATCTTCTTAAATATGCGTGGATGGAGAGACTTGTCCCATAATAGCTTCAATTTGAGCCTTGATTTCAGCCTTCTTCATTCTATTTAGCTCTTTCTCCTCTTATCTTTCAATTTCTTCTCTCTTGTCAAGTGTAAATTCATAGGCTTATAGATTTCAAATGAGCTCTTCAATGGGGATATCATCAAGAGACCTTACTTTTTTAATGGAAGTCACCTTGGGTTCCCAACTCTTGGAGAGATTTCTAAGGATCTTTGAGTTGATCTCTTCTCTACTCATACGATGTCCTAGAATAGCAAGACCATTTACAATAGTGTTGAGCCATGAGTACATGTTGGCTGTCTTCTCCCCTTTTCCCATCTTGAAGTTCTCAAGAAGATCATTGAGCATGTAGACTTTGTTTTCCTTCACTTGTTGAGTCCCCTCATAAGTGATGCATAGATTTCTCCATAACTCATAGGCCGTCTCACAAGAAGAAATCCAGTTGAACTTGATGGAGGTCATGGTAGCATAGAGGATGTTGATTGCTTTTGCATTCAAGGTGGCTTTCTTTATGGTAGCTTCATCCCATTCTTCTATCTTTATCACCGATAGCTTGTATGGATGGTCCACCATTTGACATAGCTCTAGACTTAATCCTTTGATGTAGAATTGTAGCCTTCTTTTCCAATAGAGGAAATTACTCCCATCAAAGATTGGATGGTTTATGAAGTATCTCCCACCTTGGTAGTCACCCATCTTTTCCTACTTGTTGAAGTATGCTTGGAGAAACCGCTCTTATACCAATTGTTGGATCCTAGATGGGTGATTGGATGTTCTAGAGGGGGGGTGAATAGAGTTGAATGCAGTTAAACAAAATCCATTAGACCTTCAAGATATATCACAAGATAAGGTTGCTAAATAGGAAATTTGAGAGCAACTAAAACATACATAGCAAGGGAGAGAGAGATTGAACATACACCAAGTGACAAGCTGTGTAGAGTGGTTCCACACTCCAAACTAGGAGTATGTCAGTCCACTACCTAGAGAGGTCAACCTCTAGGATTTCTTAACCATTGCACACTTATATTCATTCATAAGACTTATAACACATGACCAACCAAAGGACTTACCTATCCAATACAATGAGTCTTCAACCTTACCACGGACTTACCCACTTTGCAAAGAGTCTTCCGCCTTCTTCCAAGGATTTACCCACTCTTGTACAAGTCTTCATCCTTCCAGGAATTACCCACTCTTCTTGGATCTTCAGCCTTTGACTTCACCTTCACTCGGAGAAGCTTCCAACAAGGACTTACCCACTTGAGAAAGGAGTCTTCAGCCTGCACCAAGGTCTTACCCACTCTTGCTCCAAGTCTTCAGCCTTGTTCTTCACCAAGGGACTCCTTCCCTTGTTCTTCTTCACCTCTCTTAGCCAAGAAAGAGAACCTTCATCTTCATGGTTGAAATGAGAGATACGGAGGTGGTGGATGTGAGAGCCTCACAAGATAACATGTAGGATTAGCTCTCTTACATATTTCTTACTCACTCTAATGAATAGAGCAAGTGATTAATCTTAGAGAGAGAGAGGAGGTTGTAGGATACACTCAAATATAGAATAGGAACCTCACATAGAGTTTTGCATTGAATGCTCAACCTTAGAATGAAGCCCAAGGGGTCCTATTTATAGTTGGGGATGGATCTTAGCCTTTGGGAACACTTTAGAAAAAAAAAATAGCCATTTTGTGGCTTGCAATGGATATATTTTCAATTGTTGCAACCCAACAATAGCTAGAAACACTTTTCTGCACTTTTTCGTAAATATACCACATTAGAAACCATTAACATTTAAATTAGGGTTTCTAAGGCCATTAATGCATATTACCATATCAAAACCCTAAATTAATCTATTTAAACCATGGATTATCTACTTAGACATTCAAATCTTTTTATTATCAATAGGTTAATATGCACATAGATTATCCATATGAATCATCTCAATTTCATATAACATCAAATTAGGGTTTCTTACTCATGAAAGCATTAAAGATCATAACTTTATATACTTTTTGAACTATGATCAGATTCAGGCTCTACAACGTTTTTTATTGAATTCTTCGTGTTCTCCAAATCAATTTTCATATATTGGTCATCCTAATCAGAGTTACCACTAATTAATTACGAATTTGCAAAGAAATTACCTTTTAGGGCAATCACTGGCCGCCACGTCAGCTTTTTGTTTTCTTTTCCTTTTACCATGAGGATTGGCTTCTGTGAATCATTGTCAACCACGTAGGCAACCAGTTCCACGTGAGTGGGTGCCTCACCTCTATGCGGGTCACAGGGAAAAGATAGTGGTAGGCCTACTTAATAGGCCTCAATGCGCAGTCTTGCCAAGGGCTCGATGGTAAAATCATCAGCCTATCATCTCCTACCTCGTGAGGGTTCTGCGTGAACAACAGTGGAATTGGTCGAGTTTCTATAAAGGTAACTCGACCAATCCCAAAAAGAATCAAGACCAATTTAGGCCATCGGTTGAGTTTATTCTGGGGTAAATTGACCAATTCACTTAAATCAGTTTTGGTCTACAGAGGGGTCGGTTGAGTTCTATGAAATGTAAACTCGACCAATGAAAAGTCATTTTTAAGATCTAGTCAGGATCGATTGAGTTTGCAACTCAACCGATGAACAACCTGATGACAATTTTGGAAAATAGTTTTTGAGTGCTTAAACATTCGATATAAGTGCTCCTAATTTTTTCTAAGATTAATTACAAGTCATACAATCATTACAAGTGATTTACAACATGATTCTAATAGATTTACATCATATTCCAAAAATGTGTACTTGTATTGACTTTGACTTGTCTTTTCTCCAAGTTGATATGTGCAAGTTAGGGCATTTGGAGTGTGTCCGTACATAATCTGAAATCACTCAAGTACAAGCATTAGACACAAATAAGTGGAATGGTTGTGTCATCATCAAAACAAGGGTTTAGTCAATTTAGACCTTGAGTCAACATTCTCCCCCTTTTAGAAGATGACAAACCATTACATAAATGTATTGAAAGCATTTAAGTAAAGTCATACCTTTGGAGAAACTTAGGGGTTTCAATCGAATTGAGTTCATATTCTCCCCGTCAATTGAAGCTAGTGGAGTTCTCATACTCCCCCTCAATTGATGCTATTTCTCCTGCATGATTAGCTTTTATAACATTTATAGAATACTATGCCTTCTACTCATATATGTTTTACACATATATGTCTTCTCCCATTTACCTTCTCCCCTTTACATGGACATGCTTCTCCTCTTCATGTAATACATGCATTCTCCTTCTTTTGTGAAAAGGAGATGTACCTTTCTCCCGCTTTGTAATTTCAAAAAGTGGGGGTATGAAGAAAAATGAAACACCACTTGTTAAGAGAGGAAATAAAAAAAAGTTATAAAAGGAGAGTAGAAGAGCATAGTTAGGGGCTTGTCTAAGCATAGAAAGAAAAGCAAGTTAAAGAATTCACTTGAACAACCCAAAATGGAAGATAAAGTGTTGTAGAAAAACAATAAATCACAATTTTGACCCTCAAGAAGACGGAATTCTCCCAAAATGTGTCCGGGCTCATGGTGATGCAATGAGTCTTTCTTAGAAGGTCATTTTTGCATAAAAATACTAGTCTTGCGCCAAAAAATGAAACTGCAGCAAAATATGCATGAAATTCAAAGATGCTCCAATTTCTATATACAATGTAGCTTTATGTATCCTGCATCACAAATTTGTGCAAGCAACTCAAGATAGACGAACTCACTAACAAGTATGCATCATTACCAAAAGATGATCACCACTAAGAACCTCAATATTGTATCCAAACAAGATATACAACTGTATATATGTAGCAAGTTTGAGCACAGCAGAAGCAATTTAAGACACGACCAAGAGATCCAAAGAGATCATCATCAAAACCTACAAAACAACTCAAAGTTAGTAATTTGCAAGATATAGATATACCAATTTAAAGCAATTAGAAAGATAGAGTTGTAAGCAATATAGGCAATATAGGACATGGCAATATACATATATAAAGGTACCAAATGAGAGTGCTAAAGAATAAGGCTATTGGTTGAGAAAATCTAGTTGAGAGGAAAGTTCTCATTCAATAAGCCAAATGTATATTTTGTGCACAGTGTTGTCAGTCGAGTTCTATGTATTGACAACTCGACTGATGATAGTTGTTGGCAATGCCCATTGGTGCCTATCGGTCGAGTTTCAAACAAGACAAACTCGACTTTCAAAGTTGTTGTCAAAAACACATATATTTCATAAAAAAATATTTAGAGACATGCTAAAGATATAAGCCATATCCAAACATGTATGAGCAAGTTAGTAATGCATTATGAAAGTATTAGAAATAGTGTTTGAGCAAGAACATGAAGAGAATCAAAAAATACCACTTTTGACTCAAAAACCACATGCATAGCACACACTAACTTCAGAAAAACAAGTGAGGATTGCTTATAAGCAAGAAAACCTTTACCTTTGTTCTTACCATTCCTTCTTCCACTTGTTGTCACCCTCTACACATATCACCTTTCTTCTTTCATATGGATTGAGAAGTCAATTTGCAATTCAATACCTTAAGTCAACCCATTTATAAGTACCTACAAGAAGAAAGATGAATGGCCCCCAATCATATTTTTGGGTCCGGAGGGGTTAGTTTAGCAACCCAAGTCCTATTTCTCTTGGGTGCTTTCCGAAAAGGACAACAAGTAGAATAATATACAATATCATTGCAATAGTTTCATGTGCCCATAGTCTTGGAACTAGTGGATTCTCCATGGAATATTAGAGGTCCTTTACCTTTGTTGTTCCTTTGACTACTATCATACCCTAAATCATGTCTACCAATTTGTTTAGTAGTATGGTATAGCATATCATTAAGATTTTTTTTACCAACTAAGAATCTTTGCAAAGAAGATATCAAACTATGATTATCATGCATAAGAGAAGTAATCATAGAATACAATTGATTGATATTATCTCTAACATGCAAACGATCTTTTTCTAGGAAAAGAGCTTTAGTTAAATAAGAATATGTATGAATATGAAGAGCAGAAACATACTCTCTCTACTAGTAGAACTAGAACGAGATTCAAGCACATTGATTTTAGCAAGAAAGGAGGCACTTTCTATTTTAAGCAAAACAAACTTAGAAAGATAAACACCATTTTTAGATTCTAATCCTTGCAAAAAAAAAAAGGAGGCACTTTCTATTTTAAGCAAAACAAACTTAGAAAGATAAACACCATTTTTAGATTCTAATCCTTGCAAAAAAAAATATTTATCCTGATTTTCAGATTTAAGAACATCAATATCATGCATGAGAGAATCAACAATTAAAGTATGCTCTTCATTAGAACTAGGAATAAGAGGTTGATCTTCTAGAAATCTAATCTTATCAGACAAACTAGCATATTCAAGTGTAAGAGAGTCTACTTGGCTAAGACAAGCATTTTTTTCATCAAGCAAATAACAATTAGCATGTTCAAGATCATTTAATTCTACATGCATATTATCAACAATTCTAACATGTTTTTTTCTTTTCTTTTTAAAAGACTTAAGAGAGGCATGGGTAGCATTATGATAGCAATTAAGGGTTCTTTATCTAAAGAGTTTAAATTTACCTCATTTGAGTCTTTTATTATAGAAGACATAAGAGCAAAATGACATTCTCCTTCTTCACTAGAGCTTGAGCTATATCCTCCACTTGAATCTTCACTTGAGCTTGAGTCGGAGGAGTCACTTAAACTTGAGTGTCAATTCTGCTTCATCTTGTACTTCTGTTCTCTTTCCTTGTGATGATGGGTCCTCTTGCCTTGTAGACAATCTATCTTGAAGTGACCCTTCTTTCCACACTTGAGGCACCAGATGGAGGAGGAATTCTTGCCTTTGTAGAACGTACCCTTGCAGTACATGGCATGTTCTTCAACAGGAGAATATGGAGAGGCTTGTACCATAATAGCTTCAATATGAGCCTTGATTTCAGCCTTATTCATTCACTTTAGCTCTTTCTCCTCTTATCTTTCAATTTCTTCTCTCTTGTCAAGTGTGACTTCATGGGTTTGTAGAATTCCAATGAGCTCTTCAATGGGGATATCATCAAGAGACCTTACTTCTACAATGGAAGTCACCTTGGGTTCCCATCTCTTGGGGAGAGTTCTAAGGATCTTTCAGTTGATATTTCATATACATAGAGGATGTCCTAGAACAAAAAGACCATTCATAATGGTTTTGAGCCTTGAGTACATGTTGACTATCTTATCCTCCTTTCCCATCTTGAAGTTCTCAAGAAGTCCATTGAGCATGTAGAATTTTCTTTCCTTCACTTGTTGAGTCCCCTCATAAGTGATGAATACATTTCTCCATACCTCATCGATCGTCTCACAAGATGAAATCTGATTGAACTCAGTGGAGGTCATGGTGGCATAGAGGATGTTGATTGCTCTTACATTCAAGGTGGCTTTCTTTATGGTAGCTTCATCTCATTCTTCTATGTTTGTCACTGGTAGCTTGTATGGATCATCCACCATTTTCCATACCTCAAGACTTGATCCTTTGATGTATAATTGTAGCCTTCTTTTCGAATAGAGGAAGTTAATACCATCAAAGATTGGAAGGTTGATGAAGTATCTCCCAACCTTGGTAGTCACCCATCTTCTCCTACTTGTTGAAGTATGCTTGGAGAAACCCGCTCTGATACTAATTGTTGGATCCTAGATGGTTTATTGGATGCTCTAGAGGGGGGGTGAATAGAGATGAATGCACTTAAATAAAATCCATGAGACCTTCAAAATATATCACAAGATAAGGTTGCTAATTAGGAAATTTGAGTGCAACTAAAACATACATAGCAAGGGAGAGAGAGATTGAACATACACCAAGTGACAAGCTATTTAGAGTGGTACAACACTCCAAACTAGGAGTATGTTAGTCCACTACCTTGAGAGGTCAACCTATAGGATATCTTAACCATTGCACTCTTATATTCATTCATAAGACTTACAATACATGACCAACCAAAAGACTTACATATCCAATACAAAGAGTCTTCAACCTTACCAAGGACTTACCCACTTTACAAAGAGTCTTCTGCCTTCTTTCAAGGACTTACACACTCTTTCACAAGTCTTTAGCCTTCTAGGAATTACCCACTCTTCTTAGATCTTCTACCTCTGACTTCACCTTCACTCATAGAAGCTTCCACCCAGGACTTACCCACTTGATCAAGGAGTCTTCAACCTTCACCAAGGTCTTACCTACTCTTGATCCAAGTCTTCAGCCTTGATCTTCACCAAGGGACTCCTTCCTTTGTTCTTCTTCACCTCTCTTAGCTAAGAGAGAGAATCTTCATCTTCATGGTTGAAATGAGAGATAGGGAGGTGGTGGAAGTGAGAGCCTCATAAAATATACATGTAGGACTAGCTGTCTTACATATTTCCTACTCACTCCAATGAATATAGCAAGTGATTAAGCTTAGATAGAGAGGAGGTTGTAGGGTATACTCAACTATAGAATAGGAACCTCACATAGAGTTTTGCAATGAATGCTCAACCTTGGAATGAAGCCCATGGGGTCCTATTTATAGCTGGTGATGCCTCTTAGAATTTGGGAACCTTTAAGAACAAAAACTAGTTGTTTTGTAGATTGCAACGGATATATTTTCAATTATTGCAACACCACAATGGCTAGAAACACTTTTCAGCACTTTTCCGTACAGTCCAATCGGTCGAATTTCTATAAAGGTAACTCGACCGATCCTACTAAGAGACAAGACCAATTTAGGCCATCGGTCGAGTTTATTCTGGGGTAACTCGACTGATTCACTTAAATCAGTTTTTGTCTGCAGTGGGATCGGTTGAGTTCTGTGATATGTAAACTCGACCGATCAAAAATCATTTTCAGGATCCAATCAGGATCGGTCGAGTTTGCAACTCGACTGATGAACAGCCTGATGTGAATTTTGGAAAATAGCTTTTGAGTGCTTAAACATTCGATCTAAGTGCTCCTTATTTGTTCTAAGCTTAATTACAAGTCATACAATCATTACAAGTGATTTACAACATGCTTCTAATAGATTTACATCATATTCCAAAAATGTACACTTGTATTAAATTTGACTTGTATTTTCTCCAAGATGAGATGCACAAGTTAGGGAATTTGGAGTGTGTCCATACATAATCTGAAATCACTCAAGTAGAAGGATTATACACAAATAATTAGAATGGTTTAGTCATCATCAAAACAAGGGTTTAGTCAATTTAGACTTTGAGTCAACATTCTCCCCCTTTTTGAAGATGACAAACCATTCCATAATTGTATTGAAAGAATTTAAGTAAAGTCATACCTTTGGAGAAACCTAGGGGTTTCAATAGAATTGAGTTCATATGCTCTTCCTCAATTGATTCTAGTAGAGTTCTTATACTCCCCCTCAATTGATGCTATTACTCCTGCATGGTTAGCTTTCATAACATTTATAGAATACTATGTATTCTACTAATATATGTTTTACACATATATGTCTTCTCCCATTTACCTACTCCCCTTTACATGTACATGCTTCTCCTCTTCATGTAAGACATGCCTTATCCCTCTTTTGTGAAAATAAGACATACCTTTCCCCCCGTTATCATTTCAAAAAGTGGGGGTATGAAGAAATAAGAAACATCACTTGTTAAGAGAAAGGAGATATAAAAAGTTATAAAAGGAGAGTAGAGGAGCACAACTATGGGCTTGTCTAAGCATAGAAAGAAAAGCAAGTTAAATAATAGACTTGAACAACCCAAAATGTAAGATAAAGCGATGTAGAAAAACAATAAATTGAAAATTTGATCCTCAGGATGACGGAATTCGCCCAAAAAGTGTCTGGGTTCATGTCAACGCATGGTATTGACTTTGATTTTGTCTTTTATCCAAGTTGAGATGTGCAAGTTAGGACATTTGGAGTGTGTCCATACATAATCTGAAATCACTCAAGTAGAAGCATTTGACACAAATAAGTGGAATGGTTTAGACATCATCAAAACAAGGGTTTAGTCAATTTAGACCTTGAGTCAACATTCCCCCCCCTTTTTTAAGATGACAAACCATTCCATAAACGTATTGAAAGAATTTAAGTAAAGTCATACCTTTGGAGAAACCTAGGGGTTTCAATAGAATTGAGTTCATATGCTCCCCCTCAATTGATGCTAGTTGAGTTTCATACTCTCCCTAAATTGATGCTATTTCTCCTATATGGTTAGCTTTCATAACATTTATAGAATACTATGTCTTCTATTCATATATGTTTTACACATTAATGTCTTCTCCCATTTACCTTATCCCCTTTACATCAACATTCTTCTCCTCTTCATGTAAGATATGCCTTCGCCCTCTTTTGTGAAAAGAAGACATAACTTTCTCCCCCATTGTCATTTCAAAAAGTGGGGGTATGAAGAAATAAGAAACACCACTTGTTCAAAGAAAGGAGTTAAAAAAAGTTATAAAAGGAGAGTAGAAGAACACAGCTAGCAGCTTGTCCAAGCATAGGAAGAAAATCAAGTTAAAGCATGCACTTGAACAACCCAAAATGCAAGATAAAGTGCTGCAGAAAAACAATATATTGAAATTTTGACCCATAAGATGACAGAATTCGCCCAAAAAGTGTATGGACTCATGGTGATGTGATGAGTCTTTCTCATAAGGCCATTTTTGTATAAAAAACACTAGTCATGCACCAAAAACTAAAACTAGAGAAAAATCTGTATGAAATTCAAAGATGCTCCAATTTCTCTACACAATGTAGCTCTATGTATCATGCATCACAAATTTGTGCAAGAAACTCAAGATGGTAGAACTCACTAACAAGTATGCATCATTAAAAAAACATGATCACCACTAAGAACCTCAAAGTTGTATCCAAACAAGATATACAACTGTATATATGTAGCAAGTTTGAGCATAGTGGAAGCAATTTAAGACCCAAACGAAGAGATCCAAAGTGATCATCATCAAAACCTACAAAACAACTCAAAGAAAGTAATTTTCAAGATAAAGATATACCAATTTAGTGCAATTAGAAAGATAGAGTTGTAAGCAAGATAGGAAATATAGGACATGGCAATATGCATATATAAAGGTACCAAATGAGAGTGCCAAAGAATAAGGCTATTGGTTGAGAAAATCTAGTTGAGAGGAAAATTCTCATTCAATAAACCAAATGTACATTTTGTTCACAGTGTTGTCGGTCGAGTTCTGTGTATTGACAACTCGACTGATGATAGCTCTTGGCAACACCCATTGGTGCCTATTGGTCGAGATTCAAACAGGACAAACTCGACTGACAAAGCTGATGTCAAAAAGCACATATATTTCAAAAAACATATTTAGAGACATGCTAAAGATATAATCCATATCCAAACATGTGTAAGAAATTTAGTAATGCACTATGAAATCATTAGAAATAGTTTTTGAGCAAGAGTGTGAAGAGAATAAAAAAATACCACTTTTGACTCAAAAACCACATGCATAGCGCACACTAACTTGACAGAAATAAGTTAGGATTAGTTTTAAGCAAGAAAATCTTTAACTGTGTTCTTACCATTCCTTCTTTCACTTGTTGTCACCCTCTACACATATCACCATTCTTCTTTCATGTGGATTTAGAAGTCAATTTGTAATTCAATAGCTCAAGTCAACCCATTTGCAAGTACCTACAAGAAGAAAGATGAAATGGTCCCCAATCATATTTTTGGGTCTAGAGGGGTTAGTTTAGCAACCCAAGTCCTATTTCTCTTGGGTGCTTTCCTAAAAGGACAAAAAGTAGAATATTGTCCAATATCATTGCAATAGTTGCATTTTCCCATAGTCTTAGAACTAGTGGATTCTCCATGGAATATTGAAAGTCCTTTACCTTTATTGTTCCTTTGACTACTATCATACCCTAAACCGTGTCTACCAATTTGTTTAACAGTATGGTATAGCATATCATTAAGATTATTTTTACCAACTAAGAATCTTTGCAAAGAAGATCTCAAACTATGATTATTATGCATAAGAGAAGTAATAGTAGAAGAAAAATGATTGATATTACCTCTAGCATGCAAAAGATCATTTTCTGGGCAAAGAGATTTAGTTAAATAAGAATCTATACGAATATGAAGAGAAACAACATTATTCTCTCTACTAGTAGAACTAGAACGAGATTCAAACACTTTGATTTTAGCAAGCAAGGAGGCACTTTTTGTTTTAAGAAAAGCAAACTTAGAAAGATAAATACCATTTTCAGATTCTAATCCTTACAAAACAAAATCAGAGTCCTTATTTTCAGATTTAAGAAAATCAATATCATGCATTAGAGAATCAACAATTAAAGTATGCTCTTCATTAGAACTAGGCATAAGAGATTGATCTTCTAGAAATCTAATCTTATCAAGCAAACTAGCATTTTCAAGTTTATGAGAGTCTACTTGGCTAAGACAAGCATTTTGTCATCAAGAAAATAAGAATTAGAATGTTCAAGATCATCTAATTCTACATGCATATTATCAACAATTCTAACAAGCTTTTTTCTTTTCTTTTTAGAAGACTTAAGAGAGGCACGGGTAGTATTAATGATAGCAATTAAGGGCACTTTATCGAAATAGTTTAGATTTACCTCATTTGAGTCTTTTCTTCTAGAAGCCATAAGTGCAAAATGACATTCTCCTTCTTCACTAGAGATTGAGCTAGATTCTCCACTTGAATCTTTACTTGAGCTTGAGTTGGAGGAGTCACTTGAGCTTGAGTGCCAATTTCTACTTCATCTTGTACTTCTCTTCTCTTTCCTTATGATGATGGGTCTTCTTGCCTTGTAGACAATCTATCTTTAAGTGACCCTTCGTTCCACATTTGAGGCACTATATGGTGGAGGATTTCTTGCCTTTATAAAATCTACCCTTGGAGTACATGGCATCTTCTTCAACATGAGAGGATGGAGAGGCTTGTCCCACTATAGCTTCAATTTGAGCCTTGATTTCAGCCTTCTTCATTCTCTTTAGCTCTTTCTACTCTTGTCTTTCAATTTCTTCTCTCTTGTCAAGTATGACTTCATGATCTTGTACATTTCCAATGAGCTCTTTAATGGGGATATCATCAAGAGACCTTACTTCTTCAATGGAAGTCACCTTGGGTTCCCATCTCTTGGGGAGAGTTCTAAGGATCTTTGAGTTGATCTCTCCTCTACTCATAGGATGTCTTAGAATAGCAAGACCATTCACAATGGTGTTGAGCCTTGAGTACATGTTGGCTATCTTCTCCTCCTTACCCATCTTGAAGTTCTCAAGCATCCCATTGAGCATGTAGACTTTGCTTTCCTTCACTTGTTGAGACCCCTCATAAGTGATGCATAGCTTTCTCCATACCTCATAGGTCGTCTCACAAGAAGAAATCTGGTTGAACTCAGTGGAGGTCATGATGGCATAGAGGATGTTGATTGCTCTTGCATTCAAGGTGGCTTTCCTTACGGTAGCTTCATCCCATTCTTCTATCTTTGTCACAGGTAGCTTGTATGGATGGTCCATCATTTTCCATAGCTCAAGACTTGATCCTTGGATGTGGAATTGTAGCCTTCTTTTCCAATAGAGAAAGTTACTCCCATTAAAGATTGGAAGGTCGATGAAGTATCTCCCACCTTGATAGTCACCCATCTTTTCCTACTTGTTGAATTATGCTTGGAGAAACTCGCTCTGATACCAATTGTTGAATCCTAAATGGGTGATTGGATGCTCTAGAGGGGGGTGAATAGAGCTAAATGCACTAAAAAAATCCATTAGACCTTAAAGATATATCACAAGATAAGGTTGCTAAATAGGAAATTTGAGTGCAACTAAAACATACATAGCAATGGAGAGAGATATTGAACATACACCAAGTATGCATCCTTCACCAATGTCTTACCCACTCTTCATCCAAGTTTTTCAGCCTTGATCTTCACCAAAGCACTCCTTACCTTGTTCTTGTTCACCTCTCTTAGTCAAGAGAGATACCCTTCATCTTCATGGTTGAAATGAGCGATAGGGAGGTGGTGGAAGTGAGAGCCTCACAAGATATACATGTAGGACTAGCTCTCGTACATATTTCCTACTCACTCTAACAAATGTAGCAAGTGATTAAGCTTAGAGAGAGAGAGGAGGTTGTAGGATACACTCAACTATAGAATAGAAACCTCACATAGAGTTTTTCATTGAATTTTCAACCTTGGAATGAATCCCAAGGGGTCCTATTTGTTGCTAGGGATGCCTCGTAGACTTTGGGAACACTTAAGAATAAAAACTAGCCATTTTGTGGCTTGCAACGGATATATTTTTTATTGTTGCAATGCCACAACGGCTAGAAACACTTTTTTTCACTTTTTCATATAGTGGAATCGGTCGAGTTTCTATAAAGGTAACTCGACCGATCCCACTAAAAGACAAGACCAATTTAGTCGATCAGTCCAGTTTGTTCTAGGGTAACTTGACCAATTCACTTAAACTAGTTTTGGTCTACAAAGGGATTGGTCGAGTTCTATGAAATGTAAACTCGACCGATCAAAATTCATTTTCAAGATCCAATCAGGTACGGTCGATTTTGCAACTCAACCGATGAATAACCTGATGTGAATTTTAGAAAATGGCTTTTGAATGCTTAAACATTAGATCTAAGTGCCCCTGATTTTTGTAAGTTAATTACAAGTCATGCAATCATTACAAGTGATATACAATATGATTCTAATGGATTTACATCATATTCCAAAAATGTGCACTTGTACTGATTTTGACATGTCTTTTCTCTAAGTTGAGATGCACAAGTTATTGTATTTGTAGTGTGTCCATACATAATCTGAAATCACTCAAGTAGAATCATTAGACACAAATAAGTGGAATGGTTTAGTCATCATCAAAATAAGGGTTTAGTCAATTTAGACCTTGAATCAACATTCTCCCCCTTTATGAAGATGACAAACCATTCAATAAATGTATTAAAAGCATTTAAGTAAAGTCATACCTTTGGAGAAACGTAGGGGTTTCAATATAATTGAATTCATATGCTCTCCCTTAATTGATGATATTTCCCCTGCATGGTTAGCTTTCATAACATTTATAGAATACTATGTCTTCTACTCATATATGTTTTACACATATATGTCTTCTCTCATTTACCTTCTACCCCTTACATGGAAATGCTTCTCCTCTACATGTAAGACATGCCTTCTCCCTCTTTTGTGAAAAGAAGACATACCTTTCTCCCCCTTTGTCATTTCAAAAAGTGGGGGTATGAAGAAATAAGAAACGCCACTTGTTAAGAAAATGGAGATAAAAAGTTATAAAAGGAGAGTAGAAGAGCACAGCTAGGGGCTTGTCCAATCATAGAAAGAAAATCAAGTTAAAGCATGTACTGGAACAACCCAAAATGCAAGATAAAGTGTTGTAGAAAAACAATAAATCACAATTTTGACCCACAAGATGATGGAATTCGCCGTAAAAGTGTCTGCGCTCATGGTGACGCAATGAGTCTTTCTTAGAAGGTTGTTTCTACATACAAAACACTATTCTTGCACCAAAAATTGAAACTGGAGCAAAATCTGCATGAATTCAAAGGTGCTCCAATTTCTACATACAATGCAGCTCTATGTATCCTGCATCACAAATTTGTGTAAGCAACTCAAGATGTTATAACTCACTAACAAGTATGTATCATTACCAAAAGATGATCACCACAAAGAACCTTAAGGTTGTTTCCAAACAAGATATACAACTGTATATATGTAGCAAGTTTGAGCATAGTGGAAGCAATTTAAGACACAACCAAGAGATCCAAAGGCATCATTATTAAAACCTACAAAACAACTCAAAGCAAGTAATTTGCAACATATAGATATAACAATTCAGAGAAATTAGAAATATAGATTTGTAAGAAAGATAGGCAATATAGGACATGGCAATATGCATATATAAAGGTACCAAATGAGAGTGCCAATGAATAAGGCTATTGGTTGAGAAAATCTAGTTGACAGAAAAATTCTCATTCAATAAGCCAAATATATATTTTGTGCATAGTGTTGTCGATCGAGTTCTATGTATTGACAATTCAATTGATGACAATTGTTGGCAACACCCAATGGTGCCTATCGGTCAAGCTTCAAACAGGACAAACTCGACTAACAAATCTATTTTCAAAAAGCAAATATATTTCATAAAACATATTTAGAGATATGCTAAATATATAATCCATATCCAAACATCTCTAAGTAAGTTATTAATGCACTATGAAAGCATTAGAAATTGTTTTTGAGCAAGAGTGTGAAGAGAATCACAAAATACCACTTCTGACTCAAAAACCACATGCATAGCACACCCTAACTTGACAAAATCAAGTTAGGATTGGTTATAAGCAAGAAAACCTTTACCTTTGTTCTTACCATTACTTCTTCCATTTGTTGTCACCCTCTACAAATCTCACCTTTCTTCTTTCATGTGGATTGAGAAGTCAATTTGTAATTCAATAGCTCAAGTCAACACATTTACAAGTACCTACAAGAAGAAAGATGAAATGGTCCCCAATCATATTTTTGGGTCTAGAGGGGTTAGTTTAGCAACTCAAGTCCTATTTCTCTTGGGTGCTTTCCTAAAAGGACAATAAGTAGAATAATGTCCAATATCATTGCAATAGTTGCATGTTCCCATAGTCTTGGAACTAGTGGATTCTCCATGGAATATTGAAGGTCCTTTACCTTTTTTGTTCCATTGACTACAATCATACCCTAAACAATGTCTACCAATTTGTTTAGTAGTATGGTATAGGATATCATTAAGATTCTTTTTACCAACTAAGAATCTTTTCAAAGAAGATCTCAAACTATGATTATCATGCATAAGAGAAGTAATAGTAGAAGAAAAATGAATGATATTATCTCTAGCATGAAAAAGATCATTTTCAAGGCAAAGAGCTTTAGTTAAATAAGAATCTCTATGAATATGAAGAGTAGAAACATTATTCTCTCTACTAGTAGAATTAGAACGAGATTCAAGAACATTGATTTTAGCAAGCAAGGAGGCACTTTCTGTTTTAAGAAAAGCAAACTTAGAAAGATAAACACCATTTTCAAATTCTAATCCTTGCAAAACAAAATCTTTGTCCTAGTTTTCAGATTTAAAAACATCAATATCATGCAGGAGAGAATCAACAATTAAAGTATGCTCTTCATTAGAACTAGGCATAAGAGGTTAAGCTTCTATAAATCTAATCTTATCGAGAAAACTAGCATTTTCAAGTTGAAGAGAGTCTACTTGGCTAAAACAAGCATTTTTGTCATCAAGCAAACAAGAATTAACATGTTCAAGATCATCTAATTCTACATGCATATGATCAACAATTCTAGAAAGCTTTTTTCTTTTCTTTTTAAAAGACTTAAGAGAGGCACGGGTAGCATTAATGATAGCAATTTAGGGTTCTTTATCTAAAGAGTTTAGATTTACCTCATTTGAGTCTTTTCTTGTAGAAGCCATAAGAGAAAAATTACATTCTCCTTCTTTACTAGAGCTTGAGATAGATCCTCCACTTGGATCTTCACTTAAGCTTGAGTTGGAGAAATCACTTGAGCTTGAGTGTCAATTCTACTTCATCTTGCACTTCTTTTCTTTTTCCTTGTGATGATGGGTCTTCTTGCCTTTTAGACAATCTATCTTGAAGTGACCCTTCTTTCCACACTTGAGGCACCGGATGGAGGAGGAATTCTTGCCTTTGTAGAATCTACCCTTGTAGTACAAGGCATCTTCTTCAACATGAGAGGATGGAGAGGCTTGTCCCATAATAGCTTCAATTTGAGCCTTGATTTTAGCCTACTTCATTCTCTTTAGCTCTTTCTCCTCTAATCTTTCAATTTCTTCTCTCTTGTCAAGTGTGACTTGATGAGCTTTTAGATTTCCAATGAGCTCTTCAATGGGGATATCATTAAGAGACCTTACTTCTTCAATGGAAGTCACCTTGGGTTAGATCTCTTGCGGGGAGTTCGAAGAATCTTTCAGTTGATCTTTCCTCTACTTATAGGATGTCCTAGAATAGCAAGACCATTCACAATGGTGTTGAGCCTTGAGTACATGTTGGCTATCTTCTCCTCCTTTCCCATCTTGAAGTTCTCAAGCAGCCCATTGAGAATGTAGACTTTTCTTTCCTTCCCTTTTTGAGTCCCCTAATAAGTGATGCATAGATTTCTCCGTACCTCATAGGCCATCTCACAAGAAGAAATCTGGTTGAACTCAGTGGAGGTCATCGTGGCATAAAGGATGTTTGTTGTTCTTTCATTCAAGGTGGCTTTCTTTATGGTAGCTTTATCCCATTCTTCTATCTTTGTCACTGGTAGCTTGTATGATTGGTCCATCATTTGCCATATCTCAAGACTTGATCTTTGGATGTAGAATTGTAGCCTTCTCTTATAATAGAGGAAGTTACTCCCATCAAAGATGGGAAGGCTGATAAAGTATCTCCCACCTTGGTAGTCACTCATATTCTCCTACCTATTGATGTATGCTTGGAAAAACCTGCTCTAATACCAATTGTTGGGTCCTAGTGGGGTGATTGGATGATCTAGAGGGGGGGTGAATAGAGATAAATGCACTTAAACAAAATCGATTACACCTTCAAGATATATCACAGGATAAGGTTGCTAAATAGGAAGTTTGAGTGCAACGAAAACATATGTAGCAAGGGAGAGAGAGATTGAACATACACTAAGTGACATGCTATGTAGAGCGGTTCCACACTCCAAACTAGGAGTATGTTCGTCCACTACCTAGAGAGGTCAAACTCTAGGATTTATTAACCATTGCACTCTTATATTCATTCATAAGACTTACAATACATGACCAAGTAAAGGACTTACCTATCCAATGCAAAGAGTCTTCAAACTTACCAAGGACTTACCCACTTCGCAAAGAGTCTTCTGCCTTCTTCCAAGGACTTACCCACTCTTACACAATGCTTCAACCTTCTAGGAATTACCCGCTCTAATTGGATCTTCAGCCTTTAACTTCACCTTCACTAAGACAAGCTTCCACCAAGGACTTACCCACTTGAGCAAGGAGTCTTCAGCCTTCACCAAGGTCTTACCCACTCTTGCTCCAAATCTTTAGCCTTGATCTTCACTAATGGACTCCTTCCCTTATTCTTCTTCACCTCTCTTAGCCAAGAGAGAGAACCTTCATCTTCATGGTTGAAATGAGAGATAGGGAGGTGGTGGAAGTGAGAGCCTCACAAGATATATATGTAGGACTAGATCTGTTATAGATTTCCTACTCACTCTAATGAATGTAGCAAGTGATTAAGCTTAGAGAGAAAGAGAGAGGAGGCTATAGGATACACTGAACTATAGAATAAGAACCTCACATAGTTTTTGCATTGAATGCTCAACCTTGGAAGGAATCCCAGGGGGTCCTATTTATATTTGGGGATGCCTCTTAGCCTTTAGGAACACTTAATAATGAAAACTAGCCATTTTGTGGCTTGCAACGGATATATTTTCGATTGTTCCAACTCCACAACTGCTAGAAATACTTTTTTGCACTTTTCTGTACAGTGTAATCGGTCGAGTTTCAAAAAAGTTTACTCGATCGATCCCACTAAGAGACAAGACCAATTTAGGCCATCGGTCGAGTTTGTTCTGGGGTAACTCGACTGATTCACTTAAATCAGTTTTGGTCTATAGAGGGATCGATCAAGTTCTATGAAATGTAAACTCGATCGATCAAAAGTATTTTTCAAGATCCAATCAAGATCGATCGAGTTTGCAACTCGACCACTGAACAGCCTGATGTGAACCTTAGAAAATGGCTTTTGAGTGCTTAAAATTCGATCTAAGTGCTCCCAATTTTTTCTAAGCTTAATTACAAGTCATATAATCATTACAAGTGATTTACAACATGATTCTAATGGATTTACATCATATTCCAAAAATGTGCACTTGTATTGACTTTGACTTGTCTTTTCTCCAAGTTGAGATGTGCAATTTAGGGCATTTAGAGTGTGTCCATGCATAATATGACATCACTCATGTAGAAGCATTAGACACAAATAAGTGGAATGGTTTAGTCATCATCAAAACAAGGGTTTAGTCAATTTAAACCTTGAGTCAACATTCTCCCCCTTTTTGACGATGGCAAACCATTCCATAAATGTATTGAAAGCATTTAAGTAAATTCATACCTTTGGAGAAAACTTGGGGTTTCAATAGAGTTAAGTTCATATGCTCCCCCTCAACTGATGCTAGTGGAGTTCTCATACTCCCCCTCAATTTATGTTATCTCTCCTACTTGGTTAGCTTTCATAACATTTATAGAATACTATGTCTTCTACTCATATATGATTTACACATATATGTCTTCTCCCATTTACCTTTTCCCCTTTACATGGACATACTTCCCCTCTTCATGTAAGACATGGCTTCTCCCTCTTTTGTGAAAAGAAGATATACCTTTCTCCCCCTTTGTCATTTCAAAAAGTGAGAGTATGAAGAAATAATAAACACCACTTGTTAAGAGAAAGGAGTTAAAAAAAGTTATAAAAGGAGAGTAGAAGAGCACATCTAGGGGCTTGTCCAAGCATAGAAAGAAAAACAAGTTAAAGCATGCACTTGAACAACCAAAAATGCAAGATAAAGTGCTGCAGAAAAATAATAAATCAAAATGTTGACCCTCAAGATGACGGAATTCGCCCAAAAAGTGTATGGGCTCATGGAAACTCAACGAGTCTTGCTTAGAAGGCCAGTTCTGCATAAAAAACACTAGTCTTGCACCAAAAACTGAAACTGGAGCAAAATCTGTATCAAAATTCAAAGATGCTCCAATTTCTACATACAATGTAGCTCTATGTATCCTGCATCACAAATTTGTGTAAGAAACTCAAGATAACAAAACTCACTAATAAGTATGCATCATTACCAAAAGATTATCACCACTAAGACCCTCAAGGTTGTATCCAAACGAGATATACAATTGTATATATGTAGCAAGTTTGAGCATAGAGGAAGCAATTTAAGACACAACCAAGAGATCCAAAGACATCATCATCAAAACCTACAAAACAACTCAAAGCAAGTAATTTGCAAGATATGGATATACCAATTTAGAACAATTATAAAGATAGAGTTGTAAGCAAGATAGGTAATATAGGATATGGCTATATGCACATATCAAGTTACCAAATGAGAGTGCCAAAGAATAAGGCTATTGGTTGAGAAAATCTAGTTGAGAGAAAAATTCTCATTCAATAAGCCAAATGTATATTCTATGCATAGTGTTGTCAGTCGAGCTTTGTGTATTGACAACTTGATCAATGATAGCTGTTTGCAACATCCATTGGTGCCTATCGGTCAAGTTTCAAACAGGACAAACTCGACTGACAAAGTTGTTGTCAAAAAGCACATATATTTCTTTAAAACATATTTAAAGACATGCTAAAGATATAAGGCATATCCAAACACATGTAAACAAGTTAGTAATGCACTATGAAATCATTAGAAATAGTTTTTGAGCAAGAGTCTGAAAAGAATCACAAAATACCACTTTTGACTCAAAAACCACATGCATAGCGCACACTAACTTGATGAAAACAAGTTAGGATTGGTTATAAGTCAAAAAACCTTTAACTTTATTCTTACCATTCCTTCTTCCACTTGTTGTCACCCTCTACACATCTCACCTTTCTTCTTTCATATGGATTGAGAAGTCAATTTGCAATTCAATAGCTCAAGTCAACCCATTTGTAGGTACCTACAAGAAGAAAGATGAAATGGTTCTCAATCATATTTTTGGGTCTGGAGGGGTTAGTTTAGAAACCCAAGTCCTATTGCTCTTGCGTGCTTTCCTAAAAGGACAACAAGTAGAATAATGTCCAATATCATTTAAATACTTGTTTGTGCCCATAGTCTTGGAACTAGTGGATTCTCCATGGAATATTGGAGATCCTTTACCTTTGTTGTTCCTTTGACTACTATCATACCCTAAACCATGTCTACCAATTTGCTTAATAGTATGGTATTAGATATCATTAATATTCTTTTTACCAAATAAGAATCTTTGCAAAGAAGATCTCAAACTAATATTATTATGCATAAGAGACATAATAGTATAAGATAAATGATTGATATTATATCTAGCATGCAAAAGATCATTTTCTAGGCAAAGAGATTTAGTTAAATAAGAATCTCTATGAATATGAAGAGCAGCAACATTATTCTCTCTACTAGTAGAACTAGAACGAGATTCAAGCACATTGATTTTAGCAAGCAAGGATGCACTTTCTGTTTTAAGCAAAGCAAACTTAGAAAGAAAAACACCATTTTTAGATTCTAGACCTTGCAAAACAAAATCTTTGTCCTTGTTTTCATATTTAAGAACATCAATATCATGCGTGAGAGAATCAACAATTAAAGTATGCTCTTCATTAGAACTAGGAATAAGAGGGTGAGCTTCTAAAAATCTAATCTTATCAAGCAAACTAGCATTTTCAAGTTTAAGAGAGTATACTTGGCTTAGACAAGCATTTTTGTCATGAAGCAAGCAAGAATTAGCATGTTTAAGATCATCTGATTCTACATGCATATTATCAACAATTCTAGCAAGATTTTTTATTTTCTTTTTAGAAGACTTAAGAGTGGCATGAGTAGCATTAATGATAGAAATTAAGGGATCTTTATCTAAAGAGTTTAGACTTACCTCACTTGAGTCATTTCTTGTAAAAGCCATAAGAGTAAAATGACATTATCCTTCTTCACTAGATCTTGAGCTAGATCCTCCACTTGAATCTTCACTTGAGTTGGAGTTGGAGGAGTAACTTGAGCTTGAGTGTCAATTCTCCTTCATCTTGTACTTCTCTTCTCTTTCCTTGTGATGATGGGTCTTCTTGCCTTGTAGAAAATCTATCTTGAAGTGACCCTTCTTTCTACACTTGAAGAACTATATAAAGAAGGAATTCTTGCCTTTGTAGAATCTACCCTTGGAGTACATGGCATCTTCTTCAACATGAGAAGATGGAGAGGCTTGTCCCGTAATGGATTCAATTTGAGCCTTGATTTCAGCCTTCTTCATTCTCTTTAGCTCTTTCTCCTCTTGTCTTTCAATTTCTTCTCTCTTGTCAAGTGTGACTTCAGGGGCTTGTAGATTTCCAATGAGCTCTTCAATGGGGATATCATCAAGAGACCTTACTTCTGCAATGGAAGTCACCTTGGGTTCCCATCTCTGGAGGAGAGTTCTAAGAATCTTTGAGTTTATCTCTCCTCTACTCATAGCATGTACTAGAATAGCAAGACCATTCATAACAGTGTTAAGCCTTGAGTACATGTTGGCTATCTTCTCCTCCTTTCCCATCTTGAAGTTCTCAAGCATCCCATTGAGAATGCAGACTTTTCTTTCCTTCACTGGCTGAATCCCCTCATAAGTGATGCATAGCTTTCTCCATACCTCATAGGCCATCTCACAAGAAGAAATCTGATGAACTCGGTGTAGTTCATGGTAGCATAGAGGATGTGGATTTCTCTTCCAGTCGAGGTGGTTTTTTTATGGTAAATTTATCCCATTTTTCTATCTTTGTCACTGGTAGCTTGTATGGATAGTCCACCATTTGCCATAGCTCAAGATTTCATCCGTAGATGTAGAATTGTAGTCTTCTTTTCCAATAGAGGAAGTTACTCCCAACAAAGATTGGAAAGCTGATGAAGTATCTCCCTCCTTGGTAGTCATCCATCTTCTCCTACTCGTAGAAGTATGTTTGGAGAAATCCTCTCTGATACCAAATTTTGGATCCTAGATGGGTGATTGGATGCTCTAGAGGGGGGTGAATATAGCTGAATGCACTCAAACAAAATCCATTACACCTTCAAGATATATCACAAGATAAGGTTGCTAAATAGGAAATTTGAGTGCAACTAAAACATACATAGAAAGGGAGAGAGAGATTGAACATACACCGATTGATAAGAAATGTAGATTGGTTCCACACTCCAATATAGGAGTATGTCACTCCACTATCAAGAGAGGTCAACCTCTAGGATTTCTTAACCATTGCACTCTTATATTCATTCATAAGACTTACAATACATGACCAACCAAAGGACTTACCTATCCAATACAAAGTGTCTTCAACCTTACGAAGGACTTACCCACTTTGCAAAGAGTCTTCCACCATCTTCCAAGGACTTAACCACTCTTGCACAAGTCTTCATTCTTCTAGGAGTTACCCACTCTTCCTGGATCTTCATCCTTTGACTTTACCTTCACTCGGAGAAGCTTCCACCAAGGACTTTCCCACTTGTGCAAGGAGTCGTCAGCCTTCACCAAGGTCTTACCCACTCTTGTTCCAAGTCTTCAACCTTCATCTTCACCAAGGGACTCCTTCCCTTGTTCTTCTTCACCTCTCTTAGCCAAGAGAGAGAACCTTCATCTTCATGGTTGAAATGAGAGATAGGGAGGTGGTGGAAGTGAGAGCCTCACAAGATATACATGTAGAACTAGCTCTCTTATAGATTTTCTACTCACTCTAACGAATGTAGCAAGTGATTAAGCTTAGAGTTTTGCATTAAATGATCAACCTTAGAATGAAGCCCGAGGGGTCCTATTTATAGCTGGGGATGCCACTTAGCCTTTGGGAACACTTAAGAACAAAAACTAGCCATTTGGTGGCTTGCAACAGATATATTTTTTATTGTTGCAACTCCACAACTGCTAGAAACACTTTTCTACCATTTTCTGTACAGTGCAATTGGTCGAGTTTCTATAAAGTTAACTCGATCGATCCCACTAAGAGACACGACCAATTTAGGCCATCAGTCAAGTTTGTTCTGGGGTAACTCGATCGACTCACTTAAATCAATTTTGGTCTGTAGAGGGATCGGTTGAGTTCTGTGAAATGTAAACTCGATCGATCAAAAGTCATTTTCAAGATCCAATCAGGATTGATCGAGTTTGCAACTCGACCGATGAACAACCTGATGTGAATTTTGGAAAATAGCTTTTGAGTGCTTATACATTTGATCTAAGTTCTACTGATTTTTTCTTAGCTTAATTACAAGTCATACAATCATTACAAGTGAGTTACAACATGATTCTAATGGATTTACATCATATTCCAAAAACATGCACCTGTATTGACTTTGACTTGTCTTTTCTCCAAGTTGAGATGTGCAAGTTAGAGCATTTGGAGTGTGTCCATACATAATCTAAAATCACTCAAGTAGAATCATTATACATAAATAAGTGGAATGGTTTAGTCATCATAAAAACAAGGGTTTAGTCAATTTAGACCTTGAGTCAACATATATAGGTGTGGGGGAAGCACTAGGTCAAGTAGGGGTAGTATGGGAAAAATAGTGCAAAAGTGGCCATGGTTTTGTAGGTAGCACGGCCGTGGTGGTCACCACAGCTATGGTGGGGTAAGGGTAGCACGGCCATGGTGGGTACCACGGTCGTGGTGGCTCAAATTTAGCTGATTGTTCTTGACTTTATGACCATTCTCTCTATAGGTACCACGGTTGTGCTATGCAACACGGGTGTTCTAGAGTTAGTGCACCACGGCCATTCCGTGGTACCACGGTCGTGGGAATTTCGGCACAAATGAGCTTTGAACCTATTTATTTTGCAAGTGTCCTAGCACAGACATTCTGTGGTACCACGGATGTGTTGGTATCTGGATTAGCACTTTGACTTGATTCTTTGGATTTTCTTGGACATTTTTGCTTCAATGGATCTTTGGCCACTAGGGGTAGGTTTAGGGAGCATCAAACTTCACTTTGGGTCTCTCCAAGGGTAGAGAAACCCTAGGATCACTCCTTCTCTCTCTCTTCTATCAAGCATGGTCCAAATGCCTAAAAAACATGCAAATAATGTCCATAAGTGCATTTTATACAAATATGCATATTGAGAAAAATAACATGTAATCTAACATGTATAGATGTGATTGAAATGTAATATGACACTATATGAAGCCCTAAAATAGGGTTGAATCATTATGTTATATACATTAATAAACATATCATCTTGAAAAGACTAGCTACTATGTCACTAAAATACTTACAGACATTCTAGGTGGTGGGTCTACATGATTACTCCCAACCACCTCTACAGGATCACTCCCAACCACCTCTATCCTAGGGGAAGAGAAGAATGCCATAGGTACTGTCAGAGTGGCAGACTGAAATGCCTACCACTTGCTTAATGCTTCCTGGACTCTCTTATCAACTAACTCATTTACCTATACATGGACAAAAGAAACTCTTTTTGATTCTTGAATTCCCTTTCCAATAACATTCTAAAAAAAGAATTGGTTACCTCTGCTTTTGAAATTCCCCCTTCTTGAACATGTTTGCGCTGTGATGGCTCAAAGAATGTTCTTAGGCCCACTCCAACCCCTGCAACCTTAACACGTCCAAGATGCTTTGGGTTACTGAGAGCAATTGTCAATTCATCCCTTGTGCCCTTGGGGATGAACGAGCCTTTCTTCCTCTGCTCGTGAAGCTCCAACTAATCATCATCAATAGAAATTGGTAAGTAAATATAACAATCATCAATACTAATTGCTCTGAGAGTTGAATTTTACCATTTTTGCAGCCACCTCAGCAGTTACGGGGTTGGTTATATCTCCTTTTTTATTTTGCCTCCCAGCTATCCACACATCATGGCGATGCAGAGGTGCGGGAGTAATAGTAGAGGACTCATCAGTCTCAGTATTAGGAGGAGTAGGCTACTGAATGGAAGACATCTGTATTTTTTGGTAAACAACTGCACAGCCACCTGGACCCATCGTGTGGTCATGCACATTCAGTGCACACCTTGCTCTTTGAGTATTGCTCATAGCCTTATTAGTAATCACATTGAATTGGTTAGTAACAATCAAGGGAAATCGTGAATAGGTGAATTCATAAGAATGTATATTAATTAAATTGGAAGTGACACTTAATACATTGAATTCATTAGTATTTCTCCTATAAACAAACACCTTCCACTCTGCCAGGTCCATCTAGTTCCATTGCTCAAGTTGACTTCTTCCTCTTTTCAACATCTCGTATGTATTGTCAGTTGAGAGTTGTCCTATGGTTCCTCAGGACCCTCCCACAAAGTTGCATCACCTTTTTACGATGTAGGATTTCATCCAGTTCAAATATACTCTAAAAAATTTCATATATTTAATAGAGTATTCTAAAAAAATAGAATTGTAAATAACTTTAAAAATATAATTTCAAATGATAATTTCTCACACATAGTTCTTTTCATATTAAGTCTTTCTTCCCTTTAGGAACTATATGCCAAGATTCTTCATTTACACCACAATGGTTGTGAGTAAGAACCCCATGATATGAAACAAACGAGTTGTGGTTGACCCCAACTAGATTTCTTGCATGATCAAAATCCACAACCAATTATTCTCCATTGCCCCTTTGTTGTAGTCACTTGTTCATCATAGTGCTGCCCCTGATTTTTCAGATTTTTTTTGCTTCTCATCAAGTGCCACAAGGATTTCAAGGGGTACATCATCAACCTAAAAATTGACAAAAAAAACACATATAGGATATAACTTATAAACTGACATATATATAGCTAGATATAGGATACATTGCAAAACTTACATTTTGAGGTGGTGCCTCACCCTCATGGTAATCATCATCATGATCATCATATTCATGGTCAGCCATCTAAAAGTGTCATACAAAAATATCAAACTTTTAACATAACTAAAATTAATATAACATTGTTAAGTTCACATCAATCTAACATTCAAAAAAATAAATATTTAAAAAAAATAAAAACATGCCTCTAATATTGAGATATTTTATCAATTAACATTCCTTCGGTGTGATCTCCACGCACATATAAGTTATCATTAGCCTCAATATTTGGTGTTGGCAACCCAACTGAGAATGGACTTGAGTCATCATACTTATCATAGTAGTCTTCTTCATCTATAGGATCTTCAATGAACTATCTTTTACCATGAAGAACAATCGACCATTTTTCATTTGCAGGATCATCGATATAAAATACTTATTTCACCTATGATGTCAATATGAATGGTTCGCCCTTCTCGCCAATATTTTTAAAATTCACTAATGTGAAATCCGGTTCATCCACTATAACTCCTTTGGTGTTATCAACCCAATTATACTTAAAGAGAGGAATTCTAAAATCTATGTAGTCAAACTCCCATATGACTTCAATGACACCATAATAAGACATTTTAGCTTCACGAGGACCCTTATCTTTCACACTAGAAAAAACAACGAAGACACTTGAAGGGTGACCCCACTATTTTAGACAACACTCTTATCATCTTGACGCTTTGTGTAATATGAGAACCCATTTATGTCAAACCCTTCATAAGACATAATATTCATTTTTGGTTTAAAGGAGAGGCATTTGATATTTTCAACAATATTATTTGGTGTTTGAGATAGTTGATGTAAGATTTTATCTTCAAACCACTAATAAATATCTTGTTATGCTCTCTAGCAAGCCACATTGAATTGGCTCGAAGATATTGTTTCTTGATGAAATTGGTATGTTCCATGATATAAACACTCACTTCGTTGATGTTTTGTAAAATATACAAGTGAGCTTGTTCCAACAGCTCATGGTTGATTACTTTCATCCATGATCCTAAAATCCCTTTGCCAGAATACTCCTGTCATTTACAGAAGCGTCATTACCACTCAGAAAGTCATAGAAAAAATCCATAACCTCTCTCACCACATAACCCTCAATAATACTCCCTTCAGGCCGATAACGGTTTCAAACATCACTTTTAAAAATGTTCATGTGTCGTTCAAAAGGATACGTCCAATGCAAGAAAATTGGTTCCAACATATTTACTTCCCTAGTCAAGTGGACAACAAGATGTACCATGATATCAAAGAATGAAGGAGGAAAATACATCTCAATTGGACATAGGGTAACAACCACTTCTCCTTGCAACTTATCGAAATTCTCAGGATCAACAAATTTGCTGCATAGACTGTTGAAAAAGAAATAAAGTCTGGTGATTGCAAACCTTACATGCTTCGGAAGTATAGATCAAATTGCCACGGGCAATATTTGTTGCATTAGAGTGTGACATTCATGAGATTTAAGACATATCAACTTCAGATCTTTCATTGATACCAATCTACGGATTTTGGAAGAGAAGCCATGTGGTACCTTAAAATTAACCAAGCACTCACAAAAATGTTTCTACTCCTTTGTAGACAACTTGTAACAAGAAGGAGGTATATCTGTTCTCCGATCAGTACTAACTACTTATTTTAATTTTTTCCTTATTCTCATTTCATGTAGGTCTATTCTAGATTTTATCCCATCTTTAGTCTTACCTGGTATATTCAACAGAGTACCAATGACACTATCACAGACATTTTTCTCAACATGCATGACATTGATACAATGCATAACTGCCAAAGAACTTCAATAAGGAAGATCTCAAAATATTGACTTCTTCATGAATAAAGATTTTTCACTTTGTGTGGGCATGGTACATTGTGATCTCTTACCAAATTCATTGACAAAGTCTTTTACTATTTCATAAACAACCACCCCTGGTATAGGTTTAGGTGCACTCCGTTCCTCATTCCATCCATTGAACGCTTTACGCAACCATTGATACAGAAGGAATTTTGGAAGAAACCTTTGATGACCAAGATATACAGTCTTGCTTCCATGTTTTGGTCATATTGAATCATTGTTCTCCTCACATATGGGACACGCTTTAGATTTTTTTACACTGTATCTAGGAAAATTCCCATATACTGGAAAGTCATTAATAGTGCAAAACAACATAGCATGCAATCAAAATGTCTCTCTATGTGAAGCATCATAGGTCATCACAGCTTCACCCCAGAGTTTCTTTAAGTCATCAATCAGAGGTTCAAGATAAACATTGATATCATTTCCAGGTTGTTTAGGGCCTGATATTAACAACTACAACATAACGTACTTATTTTTCATACACAACCAGGGAGGAAGATTGTATATAACAAGCATAACAGGCCAAGTGCTATGTTGGTTGCTCAATGTCCTGTATGGATTCATCCCATCATTACAAAGCCCAAGTCTTAGAATCCTGACTTCTTCACCAAATTCAGGGTACAATAAATCAATCTTCTTCCACTGTGGGGAATCAGACGCATGTCGTAGGATCCCATCATTATTTTTCTTAACCTCTACATGCCATATCAAATTCTTCGCATCTATCAGATTGGCAAATAAGAATTGAAATTGTGGTATTATAGGTAGATACCACATCACCTTGGCAGGAAAACCAGTTTTGGACTTCCCCAAAGTCATCATTTTATACCTTGATGCCCCACATTTTGGACAATCTTTCAAATCCACATAGTCCTTTTGAAATAATACACAATCATTCGGGCATGTGTGTATCTTCTTAGCCTCCATTCCCATTAGGCACAATAATTTCTTTAACTCGTATGTTAAGATTGGAAGCTCATTTCCTTCAGGAAGATTTTCTTTCAACAAAGACAACAATAACGTGAAGCTTTTGTCTCTCCATCTATTGTTAGCCTTCAGCTTATACAATCTCAACACATCACTAAGCTTCATAAACTTAGTACAACATGTGTACAACGGTCCCTCAGCATCATGCACAATGTTCCTAAACATGGGAGGTGGATCGGTGTGCTCTACCCCACAACTATCCAACATCTCATCAACGATGTCTATTGGAACTAGTTTGTTCACATCTATGTCATCAGAGACAATTTCTTCTTCCACACAAGCACTGCTATCGACATCTATTGATTTCAAGTTTGAAATCTCTCCATGCCAGTACCATTCTGTATACCCTTGTACAATCATGTTGCACTTGACTTGATTTTAATTTCGTCACCAGTGCTTACTTTCAAATTTTTAATGCAATGACTACATGGACAATAGAACCTATCTCCAAGTTGTTTCCTATGTTCCTCTACAAATCTAATAAACTGATCAAGATCAAAAATAAACTATTGGATGCAATGATTTGGAATAGACATCCATGATCTATCCATTCTATGATCAAAGAGACAACAAGTATGTATTAGGGTTTAGCATTAAAATGTTAGGGTTTAGGGTTAAAAGATTAGGGTTTAGGGTCATATATATAATAAATGTATGTACCACCTATCCCATTCTTGAACACCTAATCTCACTAGTAAGTATATAATGTGTATTTAGTTTTCAATAAAATTTCAGCAGCATTTCCCCACAGTTCTCTAGGTACATCGATGTGGGGAAGTGCTGAAGAACGTCATGAAAACTGAATATACATTATACATTTACATCCTAAGTGAGATTAAGTGTTCAATAACAATCCTAAATTGGGGACTATCCAAGATTTACTCCTAATGAGTAAATCTCAAACGGGTTTCTAGGCCAACAAAATACATGTATGTATATACAATAGAAACATCTTATAGTCTTAATCATATCCTAGTCTAGGTACCATATTTATAACATTGATTTCAACATCTCCAATGTCCATGCATGTTCATCATCAAGATAATCATTACACATAAATTAGTCATGACCTATGGAGGGAGAGATTCATAATCTATTTCAAAATTTCAAATGATCTCATGCATTATCATCATCAATCAGCATCATACAATATGGATTCATGTAGATGTTAGGGTGACACATCACTACCAAATTAGAGATCTAACATTAGGGTTTTAATATCTTAGATATATTAATTACAAGATTTGAGAAATATAGTTAATACAAGATTAGGGTGAAATGAGTACAAGATTAGGTCTAAAATATAGTAACAAGCACATTAGGTCACTTTCATTGTTATCCAGTTAAGATACAGTTCAAGTATTTGTCAAATTTGATTCCAGGCTCAAACATGCATAAATGTTTATTGCAATACAGGGGGAGTTGTTTGGGGATATCAAATCTACATATCACAAGGGGAAGCAGAAGCTCCTCAAGCGATTGGTGAGCTCCAACGTGTTCAGGCTAGGTCTGAGCTCTAGAGGTAGTGAGCGTAGTAGCTCCTCAAGCATCCAATCAGCACAGCAACTCCATCCATCGACATCCTCAAGTGGTGATCACTATAGTATGACGACGTCTCCTGGCAGTGCAGAGATCGCATTGAAGAGCGGAGGAGCTAGTGGCGGTGACGATGAGTAGAACAACAGATGACGAGTAGCAAGCAGCTGGCAGAGGAGGAGGAGGAGCGGAGGAGAAGAATCATCAAGAGTAGAGGTAAACCTAGAATCGCAATGAAACAGTGAGAATGGGGAAAGTTTATTTCATGCGGGTGGTATTAAACCCTTAGTCATCAGTTGTTTTCCAATAACTGATGACTAATCAAAATCTAAATAAAAAAAGTTTCCCTCAATGGGGTTTTAGTCGTCGGTGTTTAGATAGAAAACTGACGCTACAGACGATTCCCCTTATAAAATTATCTCACAAATGGTGATTAGTTGTCAATTTTTCACAAAAACTGACGACTAATGAGGGGATAAATTTTTCACGGGGACATGGCGCGAAACATGTGATGTTAGTTACTCATAGAAAACTGACAACTAAGTACAAATCTACACCGTCTCATTTAGGGTTTTAGTTGTCAGTTTCTGGAGATAACACTAACGCTAAAGAGGGGACAAATTTTCCATGGGGACATGGCATGAACATTTATCGTTGAAATTGAGAAACTCAATGACGCATTGAATGTTTTGGAGGAAAATTATTTTTCCTGAAAAATTGTATTTTGTGGGTAATGTTAGACGTCAGTTTCTATTACAAGTTGAAGTAAAATGGTACCCGTGACTTTTCTTAATTGGCAGACCTTCACATATGGTGACAAATATCTTACATAACCAACGTTGTTGATCTATGGTGTCGGTGGTTTTTGTTTAACCGATGCCATAAAAGGTGACGTTATATGTCATTTCTGTACTAGTGTCGTTCCTAAATTACTTTAAATCCTAGTTTGATCTTACTAAGCATCAATAGTTATTGATTTAATTTTCTCCTAATTAGGTCAATTAATAATCAAAATCATAAACCTTGTTTGTTAGATTAATGTTGTCAATCATAAATTTAAAACCCTAGTTGCATGAAATTGACAATAGAAAATGTGATGATGAATTTGGTATTTTTTTTGGTCGGCTAAAAATCTCGTTACTGTATTAAAACCAAAAAAACATTGGGCTTATGTACAATGAACAAACTCCTAAAAACATAAACCTATATATGATTCCATAACGATGCAGGGAAGCATCATACTAACTAGACCCAGGAGTAAGGAACGGTAAGGACTGAAGAGTCCTCCCAGGGACAGAGACAAAAACAACCATCTTCAAAACTCTAAAATAGCATTAAGAAAATAATAACAATAAATCCACCTAGAAAGTGTGCCTCCTTAGTTGCTAATCTAAGGCTAATCAGATCATCATATCGGCAACTATACTACTGAAGGATGACAGGTCTTCACAAGTCCTTACTCGATGCAGAGATTAATTGAGGCACATGTTTTACCGATAAAGAAAGGAGAAACCAGTCACGGGGGAAATGAAATCCCTGGGGTTGGCCAGTAGAAAACTTGCAAGAAAATAGAAACTAGCTTCCAACCTCTTGGAGGATACTGGTCGGCTACTCCTCTTCCAGCTAGCTGACAGTAAGATCACCCAGAAATTGTAGCAGAAAAGAAGCATCAATGAGTAACATCCTCAAGGAATGAATGCAATTTTGTCCCCTTATAACTTTGCTACCTTCCAGCATTAAGACAACACTAAAACATCTTGAGCCAAGAAGGAAGGGAACAAAGGCTCAAAGAGGGTCTAGACAGAGTCATCGATCCATGGAATCTCATATGTTCGAACTCTATTTGGCTTCTTCTTCTTCTTCCATAGTCTAGGACTTGCACTTAGCTTGAAATAAATCTGTTGTTCTGGACCTGGGTCATAAGAGCTAGTGGAATCATCCTCAGAGGTAATCTCACAGGCTTTATGATATTCAAAAAAGATACCAGAATCGTGTAGGATCTTGTTACATTGTGGAGTAATCTTGAGGCTAGAGAGGGATAATTCCCACTCTAGATCCAATCCCTCCACTACCATGTTGAAGGGTTCACAGTACATCTCCGGTTCAGGCAGAGCTGTGATCCTAGAGTTGTGTTCATCATGGTATCCGTCCTGGTTCTCCTTGCTTCTCTTGTTAGTCTCAGAGGCAATTCGTCGACTAGGTAGAGAGAAACTTGGTTTGCCTGCACGGATTTGTAACTCACTGTTGTAGTGTTTGCGTCTAGGGTCCTTGGGACAGGAGATGAATCTGTGGCCGAACTGATTGCACTTTGAGCAGAGAAGAGGCTTGGAGACGTACTCAACGTCAAGCTTCTTTGGATTATCATCCATCTCGATCAGGAGTTCCTTGGGGAATCCTTCAGTTGATTGGATCTCTACGCATACCAGGGCTCCCTTTAGACAGTTGGCGGACAGGGCTGCTTCGTCGAAGTCGACTGGTTGCCCGAGCAGACTCGTAATGCCTTCCAGTCGATCAAGTGTCCAAGGGCTTCCTGGTTTCTCCACCCTAAGCCACACCGGGAGTTTCTGGAATGAGAGGGGAGCAAGGGGCTCACCCGATTCCCATGGATGAGCAATGATGAGGCCACCATCGAGCATATAGGGACCCTCATCAAGGATATGTTCCCTCTCTATTTCGGTTGATAGTTTGATGATGAATCCCACATCTTCTTCTGCTACGATCTAAAAGTTGCCAATAGGGTGCCAGAGTCTCTTGATTCAGCTGAGGATTTGGCCTTTGAAGGGCTTCCTCCCTGTGAAACAAAGAGATAGGTATTCCTACCAATTCGGAGTCTCCTCCTTCTTGGTGGAGAACGAGAAGGTCTTCGCTTCATTCTTAACAATCAGTTCCACATATCTAATAACGGGGGTGTCCTTGCACATTCTCCATAGTATTCTTGATAGCATCCAATTAGGGTCAGGAGGGGATGACGAGGAGCCCTTATTCTTTTCTGGCAGAGGTACAGAGGAAGGGGAATAAGGGATTGGGGTTATCGGGGTGTGGAGATCCTAGATTCAACATGATTCTGGGAAGCAGAGACATTGTACGCTCTGTTGGCCGCACTTCAGACAGTAGGAGGAGTCATCATCGACTCAGTTCCACCTTCTCTCCCTGCATCATCATCGGCCCTAGGATTTCACCCGCCGCCTCTCCCTCTTCCGCTCCTCCCTCGTATCGCCATACTATTTTTTATGAAATTAGTATTAAGTATAATAGTCTGGTAAAATATTTTTATTATTTTTTGTGTGCATCGTATTAATTTGAATTTTGGATATGTATTTTATATCTCAATTATGCATGTTAATGAAAGTTTTTAGAATTTTTCGAGTTTCTTAGACCTATTGATAGGTTGAATTTTCCCAGGATAAACTCATACAATCATGCTATACAGGCTTAAGTATAGTGACAAGCCTTAAACGTGGGTCCAAAAATGGAGACATGTCTAGGTTATCAGACTTTAGAAATTTATAATACCCTAATGTTTAAGAATCCTGCAACTAGCACATGGTCGAAGTAGTTCGGGGTCGAACACAGGGATAGGAAGAATGGCACTTCAAAATTCAAGTTTCACTTGTCTAAGCACGTCGAAAAGTCGAAGGGTAAGGTTTTTGATGCGACGAGAAAGAATCCTAAAGAATAAAAAAAAAGACTATCTCTAAGGGGAGTTACCAAAAGAATTAAGATTTTAGGGGTTTAAAAGTTTTTATGGAGGTTTTTAGATAAAGGAAAAGCGAGGAGATAAAACTATTCTCGGTGTACTGCACAAAGGAGGAAAACTTAAACATGACAAGCGACAGCGGTGTACATCCTGCACCCTCTTCTCTCAAAGGAGGTACCACTAACCATGCACTAAGTTCCCTCTCTGAAGGGTACTAGGCATAGGTTGGAGCGGAAAGATATGTCGGGGCAACCCTGATTCTGGGTACTCTCGTACACCCAGATCAGACTAAACTCTAGAGTTTATGACATTTCTCTTTCAAGGGAGACAAAACAAGAAACACGATTCGATAGCTAGTCAAAAGCATGATTCAAATAGAAGAGACTAGAGCTCAGATGCTATAAAGAAATCATCCAACAAAAAGGAACCATACACAGAATAACATGAGATAAAATCCACAGATTCCAATAACCATAAAGAGGTAAAAAGGGTTAGTTACAATGTAGTAGTAAATAAAAGTAAAGTACTTAAAGAAGGGAAGATAGGCATCGGCCTCCTTGATGTAGGAGAGAAATATAGCAGCAGACCCCTAAGGTAATGCTAACTCGGTACCGGGTAAGAGCCCTACTGGGATACGACAGTGTCGAGTTCATGACTGTGTCGGGTCATGAACCGTGACGGGTAAAGGGCGTATCGGGAGAGGACTCCCTACCCAATACGGTCGTATTGGGCTGCAGCTATGACAGGTAGGCCATATCCGGTTGGGTATCGTGTTGTGTTAGGACATGTGTCGGATTGGCTTTTTTCTTAGATTCTCGGGTTCCTCATGTCGGGTATAGATGGGTGAGTCATCTCGGGTTGAAGCCTAGCTAGAGACTTGGCATGTTTGAAGTAGCCTTCAGGGTCATGTCGCGCTACTGCTGCTATCGGGTCGAGATCTAAGTGAACTCCTCCCGTCCCTCTCGAGTTGGGGGGGGGGGGTGCTCACCTAGTATCGTCTGGTAGGCTCTGGAACTCAACGCACTAGCTCCTTTTCTCTAAGAGTTAGCTCTTATAGGGTTCCGACCCATCCCATCATAGGCCTGTAGCTGCTATTTACAAGCAGTAGGTTGGTGGGAGATGCGTCTCTCATTGGGCCATGTGTCCTCTGTATGCTCCGTTCACGTGGCTTCGTAAAAGGGGCCGACATGTCTATTGCCCAGCACGGCTGGCGGGCCGTCGTGCTCCATGTTGTGAGTAAATTGTGATGTCTTGTCGGGTTAAGACTCTGACGGGCTGCTACACCAAGGGGTGGTCATGTCACGTAATCGACTCCGTCAGTTGATGGACCGTGGCGGGCAAGGCACCCTGTCAGGTAATAGCTTGCAGTCCTTCAAAGCTCCCGTGCAACACACCCGTGTCGGGTTGCTTACCATATCGGGCAGTGACTGTGATGGGTAAAAGGGGCATGTCGCTTCATTGTTTGATGGGTCTGGATGGTTAACTCATTGTGGATGGGCCGGGACAGGCCCATTAGCATTCTTTTAGTGGAAAAACAAGAGAAACTCCACAAAAGATAGGAAATGTTATTAGGAGCATAGTAGGCATTATTTCTATTCAACAAATAAGATAAAACAGAGAGGAAGTCAGGTTTGGAGGTAGTTTTGATAGTAAAATATAAGCTCTAGCAGCTATAAAATGGGTGTTATCAACTCCCCCAAACTTAGCATTTTGATTGTCCTCAATCAATCTATACATATTTTAACGTGGGGTTTTCATGGTCTATCCAACTACCTTCTTGTATGGTTTGTTCGTGTCCCTTTTCATACAATGTGACATTCATTGTCTGACCAACAACTTAGGCTTGCTTATATAAACTTAGTTCCAATATCCTCAATATAATTATTTCACCATTTTCAAATTTAAGTATCTCCTTCTAGGAATTTAGAAGTGTATATGAGACTTCAACCGTATATAATTACAATGGTAAACAATCTCCAAACTTCACCAAATACTTGATACTCTTAATAGCAGTCAAATACATGAAGTCGCTCATCTTATTAGGTATTCAAAGATCCAAAAGTTCACTCCATTACATCCTACACACCTTAGAGAAATTTAATATTAATCCATCCTCTTACTTCAAGGAGAAACCAAAAGGTCTTCATCCTTATGTAGGGCACTATTCTAGGTACAACATATTCAAAAACAAAGCTCCATAGCCATTTCCAAACTACCATTAGGAGGTTTTAAAACATCTAAGGTGAAACACCCCTTCATAGAAGGCTCAAACAAGGGTTTAGAAACTCTGATTAGGTCATAACATATCTCATTGTTAGGGTTTCATCCTTATCTTTTCCCATGAATTAGGGTTCCAAATTCATATTACCATGTTCTAAAGGAGTTAACTAAGATTAACTCATATATCAAGATGTCACCACATTTTATTTAGCTCATTGTTAGGACATGTTCATCATTAACATATGCCTTTTAGGAGGGAGTGAACTATAATTAACCCACGTTATCCATCTAGATCATATCAAGGTGTTATAATCATTAAGTTGTGCTAACTGTCAAACTATATGTATTTCATCTTGTAATAATCACTAAGATTAACACTTCATGTAACATGTTTCATTCATATGATCTTATTTCATTGCTCATAATCAATTACAACATATACTAGTCATTTCATCACAAGATTAGTCATCAATATCTCATTATCATCATTATTCATGTATATGGTTAACCATTTATGCGTTAATATCTACTAAACCATCTCTAGGTTTCCATCACTGTTCAGGAAATCGGTCCGCATGTCCGCATATACTCCCGCATATACCTATTCAGTCACCCAACCGCACCGCATATTACTAATCGGTCCACTAAGCGGTCATGGGCCGCATATGCTCCTGCTTGGCCGATTAAGCGGCCGATTAAACTCTGCTTTTCGAAAAGCCCACAACTAATGTTCATGCATTTTGTACATACATGCATATATATACACACATTTCATTATATATATATAAATTGAGATATATAGTCATTGAATTACATGTATACATTGTAATACACATAAAAAATTTCCGCATGCATTTGTACATTTATTCGAATACCTTTTGATATATTAACATGTATAGATACATACATACTTGTTAAGGAGGATGACTAGTCGCCGCCTAGTCACCGCTTAGTCGGTAAGGCGTTTTGTAGGGGTCCGACTAGCCTGTCGACAAGAAAAATAAAATAAAAAGTCAGACCGGTCGGTCGACTAGTCAGCCGGTCGGTCGACTCATCCACCTGGTCGTTCGACTTATCCGCCGGTCGGTCGACTTATCCACCTGGTCGGTCGACTTATCCGCCGGTCGGTCGACTTGTTGTGTGGGACCAGTTTTTTTTTAAATACTTCAAGTCAGTCGTTTTTGGGATGCAACAAAAGAGAGCGGCCGTTGGAGTTCCTACGCATTACACACACGAGCGCAAGACAGACAGAACGTCGCCTGACGGAACGCACGGAGGAAACCGCACGCCGCTCGATGCTCTGGTGGCTTTCTTCTCTGATTCTCTGGTGAGCAACGATCTCTGACGGGTCCTCTACATCCTCTCCAGTGTTCTTCGGCAGAAGTCTTCTCTCTTGCTCGTGTCTCCCCTGTTCTACGGGAGGTTTTTCCCCGTGCCACGTCTCCTACGTTCGGAGTTCGGACAAAGCCGACAGGCCTGACAAACTTCGGTTTGTTTCTTCTTCTCTGCAACAGACTTACCTCAGATAAAGCTTCTTCCGTGGTCTAATCATCCACGTAGTCCAAGTTTTTTGATCCTCTATCTCCACATCCAAAGGCAACGCCGCAACGGTAATCCTACGTAGTACATACTGATTTTTAATTTTTACATCTTAGTTGTATAGTCCACACTCCACAAATATATTGAAAATAGTTTGGTTTTGTGTTGTTTTTGTGTGTATGTAGAACGAAAATCATGGAAGGTGAGGCGGAACTTCCGACACCGATTGGGGAGATTCTTCCACGATTTCGGGAGTTGATTAACGACCCCACCCGTAAGGCAAAATCGAAGGATCTAGGATGGAATTATGGTTTTTGGCCAAATTTATCTGATAAGAACAAAGTGCAATGTGCTTTGTGTGGTCATGTGAGTAGTGGTGGGATCAACCGTTTGAAGCAACATATCATTGGAGGGTTTTCTGATACTGTCAAATGTGCAAGATGTTCTCAAACTATACGTGATGAGTTGAGGAACTATAGTGAACATAACAAGAAGTGCAGGGTTGACACAACTTTCAATGATGACGATAATATTGTTGTTGATGTTGAGGATGCCTCCGATGGGGAGAATCATGTTCAACCAATAGTTGGTGGGAATAGGAAAATTCCATTTTCTGCTGGCTCTAAAGGGAAAGCTATTGCGCAGGGCTCTGTAGAGGGTTTTGCAAATCTTACTCCTGCTGAGTATGTAGCACAAAGGAAGGCGGGAAAAGTGCAGAAGACCATTGAGACTGCATTTAAGAAGAAAGCCTTACAGGTTGCATATGATAGTATTTCTGCCTTCTTTTATGATGCTTGTATACCCTTCAATGCAGTGAACCGGACATCATTTGAGGTGATGGTGGAAGCAATTGGACAATTCGGCAGAGGACTCCCTCCTCCCGGACATCATTTGAGGTGATGGTGGAAGCAATTGGAAAATTCGGAAGAGGACTCCCTCCTCCTTCATACCACCAGATGAGGCAACCACTTTTGGAGAGACAATATGCAATGGCCAAAGAGTTGGAGCGGGAACATGAAAAGCATTGGAAGTTGCATGGCTGCACTTTGATGTCAGATGGTTGGTCTGATAGGAGGCAAAGAAATTTAATAAACTTCTTGGTGAATACTCCTGAGGGTTCATTTTATTTATATTCTATTGACTCTTCTTCTATTGTGCACACATCTGATTATATGTTCACTGTTCTTGATGAGGCTATTGAAAGGATAGGGGCTGAAAATGTTGTGCAAGTTGTAACAGATAATGCAACTAACTATGTAAGTGCAGGGAAAAAGTTGATAGAAAAGAGGAGTCATTTATTTTGGACCCCGTATGCTGCACATTGCGTTGATCTTATGCTGGAAGATATTGGTAAGATGAGAAAGTATGCCTATGTTATCACAAAGGCAAGGAAGGTCACTGCCTACATATATGAACATGTCAGGTTGCACGATGCATTTATCAAGAAGAGTAAGAACAACACTGAGTTGATGCGACCTGGGGTCACTAGATTTGCTACTTCCTTTCTTACCCTGCAGAGCATGCTAGGCCACAGGGAGACTTTGTTTGCCTTGTTCAATTCAATGGCTTGGGAGGAGAGCAGTTGGTTAAAGACAAGTGCAGGGAAGATGGTATCTGCAACTTGTCACTCACGGGCATTTTGGAATGCAATTCAAGATTTATTGAGATCTTCACAGCCCCTTATGCAGGTTTTAAGACTTGTAGATGCAGATGAGAAGCCCTCCATGGGCTATATTGCAGCTGCTATTGAGAAAGCAAAAGAAGAAATAAAGCTGAATTTTGCCCACAAAGAGAGGGATTACAAGCCCATCATAGATATTGTGGAGAAGAGATGGGCATTTCAGATGTCACGACCTCTATATGGAGCAGGTTTCTTACTTAATCCCTCATTGTATTACGAAGCTAGAGTGAAGAATGACCCAATGCTTGGCACATATGATTCTGAGTTTGTAGATTGCCTAGAAAAAATGGTTGAGGACAAAACAGTCCAAGATAAAATTTCAGCAGAGTTAGATTGGTACAAGGAGGCCCGTGGGATGTTTGGCAAAGATATTTCCATTCAACATAGAACTGTGAAGACACCACGTAAGTATCTTAAATTTATATTTTGTGGGTGAACTATTGTATTGTTGATTGTTGAACTTATTACTTAATGATTGTTCATTATAATTTGCTTCAGTTTCTTTGTGGGATGCATATGGGGGGTAGGCTCAAAATCTACAATGGATGGCTAAGCGTATATTAGGGCTTTGTTGCACATCATCTGCTGCAGAGAGAGCTTGGAGCACTTTTGACCTTGTTAGTCCTCTTAAAATAGTATTTGTATATAATAAATAACTACATGTATTTATATAATTATATTTTGAAATATGGTTTAACGTACTTTGTTACTCTTTAGGTTCATACAAAGAGGAGGAGCAAGCTTGAGGTTAAAAGAATGGATAAGCTTGTCTATATCCAATACAATCGCCAACTGCATGAAAGATTTAAGAAGAGGCGATTGGATAACTTGCAGAAGAGTTATGATCCCATTGCCCTAGATGGTCTTGATTGGGGTAGTGAGTGGATGACAGGAGTTCCGGATGACCCTGTAGTTGCTCAAGGAGTGAGATTGAGTCAGGTTGACGCTGGCATGGGTGCATCTGAATATCAAGCTGGCCCTAACAGACCAAGGAGAGCTACTAGAGTTGTGGGAACTAGTAGGGACATAGATTTGACAAATGATGACACAACGGAGGAAGACAATGATAATGACAGTGACACAATGGATGATAATAATTATAATCTTGAAGATGACGGTGATCATGATGAGGAGGAGCCAGAGGATGAAGAAGAAGAGCCATTTGATTTTTAGTTCATTTTCTTCAGTGCATTTCAAACAACTTTAGACATGTTTTAGTTTTTATTTAAGTTCTGAATTTGAACAATATGAATGTTAGGTTGTTGGCTTTTTGCTTTGGGATATTTGTCATTCAAATAGTTAGAAGTGTTTGCATTTGTCTTGTGCCAATTGCCTTTTATTTTAACCATTTAGTGGCAGCAATTCTACAAGTACTTCAAGTCTGAATTCAGAAAAGGTATGTCACTCAATCACTCTTATTCATTTTTATTTGTTGTGTTTATGACTGATTATTAACAAATATTGATTATTACTTCCTTAGATATGTATTTACATTAGTTTTCTTCTATATAATATGTTGTATGTAAGTATATAACTATATATATATTACTATACATAAAAAAATTATTTAAAAAACAACCCTACGCCTGGGCGGCCGACTAGTTGGCCTGGTCGGCCTAGTCGCCCAGGAAATTTAGGGGACCGACTGGCCACCTTGACAAGTATGAATACATATACAATATACCTAAATATACAATCACATATTTGTGCATGTATATATACATTTCGATTTATTCACATTTATACACACTATACATATATTTGTACATTGATTTACCTACATTTTAGTATTTGTACATATTTTACAAACACATTCTATATATAGACATATATACATATATAAGCATATCATACATCATACATGCATATTAATATGTTTATAAGTAAATAAATGTACGTGCCTACTCTATATATTTTAATTTATGATCTCTCTATATTATTTTATATATAATTAGTTTATTGAAATAAAAAAAATCCAAAACCGCATATACTCCCGTATATACTCCCGCATACCACATATACTCTATGCAGTACCCTCTCTTCCCGTACACCGCATACCGCTTTCCTGAACCATGGTTTCCATCATATCTTGTATATATATCACATCTCAAGATTAGATCACATCCTTACCTTTATTATATCATGGTTGTGGTAAACAACTTATGTGAGTGGCTTGTTAAATATATATCCAAAACTTTATCTAGTCCAACTGAGGCCCTCCTAACCCTTACCACGAGGGTAGTTCCATGCTCAGTCTCTCTGAGCTAACTCAACTCTATGAGTATCTCATATGCATTTACTTTATCTTTCCTCTCGGTCTAGGGTTCTCAGATTACCTCATTGGCACTAGTGATAGCCTTACAAGCTCTAACCACATAAGCACAAACCAAAACATGCTATGACATCCTCTTCATAGGTCTCTAACCATGAAACATTATATCTCATCTCGCTCTTACGTGTACACCACTAGAGTCCTACATGGGAAACCACCAACCCGACCATGAGGCTTCACAGAAACTAACATAGCTACCTCCTCCAGGGTCTTGGGCTCTCTCCCTCACCCAGATGGCGGGTTCTCATAATCATGTTCACATGTTCATATAACCAGCCTCTCTCTGACTCTAGGGTTTGGTCTTCCCACAGACATCTAGGGTTCAACAGATCTATAGGAATCATGCATTAAGCAACTCAAGTCATTCACTCAGGAGTATTCTAGTTTAGGACATATCGTATCATATATTTCTCATTATCTCATATCTTAGAGTTTAGGTCCTCTAAACTTCTCCCAACGGGTCTCACTCTCTCTAGAGTTAACCTTAAAATCAGTCCTAACACTGGAGATTTTCCTTTATAAAAGAGCTTGAGGCTCATGCTAACTCGCAACCTTATCTTAACTTAGAAAAGTACACATACTTGCATAATCAAAACTTATCTCAAATCCTCAAAACCAAACTTGAGTCCTCAAAGACAAACATATATCATCATAAACCATCTTATATCATCTATATAAGACCTACCTCATAACATCAAAATTTATCTCATCTATTCCATCTATCATATATATCAAAAAGGCTCTAGACATCTAATCTAGAACTACTCTCTCTTCTAGACTGATGTCATCACTTTCACTTAGGTTGCATGACCACCTCCTACTCGTACATGTGTGGGAACACATTTTTGTAATACATATACATAATAAAATATTATATAGTTTTTCTCCGATAAAACAAGCGTCAGAGAAAACTATCAAGGTTCGATCCGATTGGAATAAAAAACCAAATCTAGAAAATGAGTGCCCCACACAAAGTAGAGAGTACAGTGTCATGAAAACTAGTGAAAAGGGTGAGAACATGGTGTACACTAGTGTAGCTACTTTAGACAACATGCACAATATGTCTAGGGTTTCTCTTCCCTTGATGCATATCACTTCCAAATAGTGCAACGTCCCATACCACTGCACTACAAGGAAAGAACGACATCTAAGGACTTGCTACACAACAAGCACTAGTCTAGACCTAGTTCTCAGACATCTAGGTGCTAACCTAGAGGCTAGGTCAGATCTAGTCTCTAAAAGACAACTAATCTAACCCTAAAAGATTATTAAGTTCAATGTTCTTTAGTTTTGAGTTGCATAATGAGCAAATGTCAGGCTTTTCTATTGTTCATGCTCTGATACCACCTGTAACATCCCCGGATTTTCTAAAACTTAATCTAATGTGTGACGTCCAAATTGAAACCCTCACCTGAGTGAGAATCCCAATTTAAACATCCCACACTAGGCTAAGAAAGAGAAAATCAAGGGAGTCAGAAGGAAACATAGTAGCACATGTACATGAACAATAATAAAACCATACACACATGTTCACCATTCAACATATAATTACAACATGAATTGTTACAACATTTGATATTACATGTTGAACAGCAAACTTCTAACATATACATGTACTAAAACTAAACTACAGGATCTTAAGATAATAGGTCCACTTGTACATCAGCTCGCTACACAACTCTCACTATCCTAGATCTTCAAGAGCAAAACCACAACCTAAACAAAAGATTACATGCGGTACATGTCAGCGCAATATTCAAGAATATTGTACTGAGTACGCCTACGTGTCTTTTATATACCTCTCATCATATCTTGTCAATAAGATAAAACTAATATACTTGACAGTAACAGAAGAATATAAGAAAAGTGTATACTTGCACAAAGATATTCATTAACAAAAGAGAACACATATATTTTAAGCACATTTCCATCATATATCTCGTGTGTCTGCCACCAAGTGGCTTTGACGTCTTCAGGCCTTATGATCTACCACCAAGTGGTTTGTGATCATTATACAAACATCATATGATCTACCACCAAGTGGTTTGTGATCATTATGCATGCGCTCTACCACCAAGTGGTTTATGAGCTATATTATGATGGAACATCTATATTATGTTTGCAGGTGTTCATAGCCATAAATATGGAAATTCCATCAACATATCATACAAGACAATCATTTCAATCAATACCATATGCCAAGTCTTTACTACCATATAACACAAGCATAATGCATAATAAGCCAAGCAAGAGGTAATGGCATACATTCCAAAGAGATATCCTAATCACATATTCCTCATGTCATTTATATCTTTGTTAAACCTGATCAAGACAAGACCATATACTATCATCAGGTTCTCATCATCTTACATCTCATCTTAGCCCTAATTGTGTTCAATAGGGTTTAGCTTATCTCATTAGGATATTCCCATCATTACTTATCTTCCTACCTTATATTTATCTTACTGATGTCATATTCCAGATTATAGCTCATCAACTGGGATATACTCATGTGTCACATTATTATGTGAACACATTAACATTATGTCACTTTCATTAATCATATTAGGATTACATCACATGTATTAAGGGTGCTCTTCATATAACATGAAATTTCATGTATATAGCTGATCTCAGATTTATATATTATCTTCCATTTACATATATGAGGGTTTTCTATAAAATTCACCATTTATTGAGAATGTAGTTATTTATTACATTTTATTTAGGGTTATTAGCCCTAAATAGCTATATTGAGAAAATTACAAGATTTCATGCATCAACATCATAATCACTGACATTATATGGATTATAGATATCAAAAAGGATTTACTGACACATTATCATAATTTTATTTCATCATTTAATATTTATTACTCAAGAACTAAGAATTAAACATCATACATGATATCACTGAGATTAAAACTTCAAATTCCTGATATTATAGTTTAATTGTGTTCTACTCATTTTTCTGAGAATTTTGGTATATTACTTGTATTTTTCTGATGCTCGAGCTCATTTCTATAATTTATTGAAGAACTGCATATTTATGAAAGAAAATACCTCTGTGGCCAATCGCGCGCTGCCACGTGTCCACTTTGGGGGTGCACTGGTTCTCTTGAGGCATAGGCGGCCAGCCGGTTCATGGTTTTGAACCCGGTTCATAGCTGGTTTGGCTGCTTCAGGCATTTTGGACCAGCCGCTCTCCTTTCTTTCTCTATTCTCCTGTGCACGCAAGACCAGGCGTTCTCGCCTGTACGAGCACCGCCGCTGGCTTGGGCTGGCTCCGGTGTGCAATCGAAGACCCCACACTTTCTCCTCCGCAAGGTCCATCATGGCCAGTAGCTTCATCCCTTCCTCCTCTACGCCTCTGGCTCCTTCGAGATTCTCCTACGACCAGAGTTCTTGCGCCGCCGTCGGGCGTCTCGCGTGCCTGGGCTCAAAGCTTCTGCCAAAGCCGCCGCCGGCGCAAGCGGCTCTGACGAGCACACATCAAGCCTCAGAGATGCTCGGTCGGCTCCTCTGTTCGGTTCTGGGTGTGCCTGAGCGCTGAGCTCGCTCTCAAGCGCTGTCGCCGCTGCTGCGTTCTTGGGCCCTTCGTCTTGGGTAAACCTTCCACGGCCAACAGCTTCATCTGTGTTGTGCCCTACTGCCGGCCTCCAGAAACTTGTCGCTTTCAGCTCTCCTCCGGCGAGCGAAGTCCTTCCACCGTTCGACTGGTACGCAGGAGAGAGATCAGTCGCGAACTCCTCTTGAGCTTGGCACGGCCGCCGCTGCTGACAGACATTGCGGCAGAATGAAAGAGCGGCTGCCTGATCCCTGCACCCGAATCTCGTGGATGAGGCACCAAGGATCTACTTCCTTCGACTCTTCTTCACCTTGTTCATAATCGGTGTGCGCTCATTTCTGCTCTGCGAACGTTTCCACACGAGAAGAAACCGGTGATGAAACAACATAGCATTGAACCTCTACTAGTGCTCTTGATTTCGTAGATCTCTCCGGCAATGATTCCTCATGCACGGTAACCGTCTCCCACCTTCGTCATTAACCTCTTGCTAAGACAAATCATTGCAACGACTCTACGGCTTGGTGGGAAGAGGACGAGATGAGGGAAGAAGTATACCTATAGCCGCCACTGCCTTGATGTATTTAGATTTGGATCCATGAACCGTCGAAAGTGAACATAGTTTATTCACTTCAACCGCTGAGTCTAGCACCAACTCCACTAACTCAAGTCGTGTGCATGCAAAAGCAACATTGTGGGTATGAGGTTAGTTGCCATGAATTATTCAACTATCTCACAAAGAGTGTGTGTTCTACCTAGAGAAGAAAACGAACATGTAGGGAATACGTGGGGTTTGCATGGTCTATCCAACTACCTTCTTGTATGGTTTGTTCGTGTCCCTTTTCATACAATGTGACATTCATTGTCTGACCAATAACTTAGGCTTTCTTATATAAACTTAGTTCCAATATCATCAATATAATTATTTCACCATTTTCAAACTTAAGTATCTCCTTATAGGAATTTAGAAGTGTATATGAGACTTCAACCGTATATAATTACAATGGTAAACATTCTCCATACTTCACCAAATACTTGATACTCTTAATAGCACTCAAATACATGAAGTCACTCATCTTATTAGGTATTCAAAGATCCAAAAGTTCACTCCATTACAGAAAGCATGTCGGGTTTCACTTCCTCATCATAGGCTTCAACACCATATTGGTTAGAGTGTACCATATCATGCATGAGGTATGGACCTGACCTTATATCATGTATAAGGTACTTGTACGTAGCACTCCTATCGTTCATGTGGTATCACTCACCACTATATCGAGTTACCTATTATCTTGGGTTTCATACCACCATCTAGGGTTTCAACCCATATCGAGTTAGGATACAAACCTAACACCATATCATGTACAAGGTGAATACATGAACCCATATCATGCTCATGGTGTGTATATGTTTCACTCATATCTCCCATGAGGTACACACTCCTCACCATATCGTGTTTATAGTGTATGCATATCAACATGTCGAATTACTTATCACCTAGGATTTGATATATCAGATTGGAGTATATGCTTGACTCCATGTCATGCATAGGGTGTATATTTGATCGTATATCATGCACATAGTGTATTCTTAACAACATATCATGAACAAGGTGTGCACTTCATCATCATAATGTGCAAGAGGTGCATACTCATTACCATATCGTGTTAACGGTGTATTCACTCCATCATATCGGGTTAGAGGTACTTCAACCCAATATCAGGTTAGAGCATGATGATGTCATCATCATCAACCTCTAGATTCTTGTTCTTACTATTCTAGATCATGGACAACAGCCCTAAGATACTTTTGGAACTCAAAGGATCATCAATTGATCAAAGGAATTTGAAATTGAAAGTAGATCAACAAGTTCAACAATATTGAAGGTGCATAATAACATAGTTGGGTTCAAGTTATATAACCCGCCTCAAGAACAACTTCAAAGCTCCAAGATCCAAAGCTTCACGTTCCTAAGGTGGAATATGAGCTTATCCAAGGTCCAAGGCTCATTCACAACTACTCCATATACAAGGAATCACCATAGTTAAGAACTTGGTGAAGAAGGAAAGAGAGGAATAACTATAACCCAAGAATCATGCTTCAACCAAGGTTGAAGATGACCATGGCCTTACCTTAAGCTTGGTGTTTGAGCATCCCTTGCTCCTTGAGCTACTATGTACGATATATAAGAGGGTATGCACGATATCTCCAAGAAAGAGAGTTGTGGGGTTCATAAACTTCCATTAGTAGGTGAAAGGAGAGGTATATATACTTGGGTTTCATGAAGAAGAGTGAATATGAGGTGTCTTCACCCTATGCTACTAGATGACACGTGACCATGCATGGTTGACACATATCCATGCATACACTCATATTTATCTCTATATGCAATAGTCTAAAGGATAATCTAGAGATGATATTTCGGCCATCCTTTATCTTGTTGGATAAAATATCTCATATTTATCTCCCAAAGTATGAAAATTGATACACTTTTTGTAAGGAGCATCTAACTCATCATGAAGAACCTCCTTGAGGTGCTTAGGCCGTCATTGCCTTTTCTAAGAGTCCACGAACTAATAATGGATCCCCTTTATGGATCCTTGGTCGATTGGCATTCTCATATCAAGTCTACAATTCGATATAACTCAAGTAAGGGCTTCAACTATTCATCATCTCTTGGTCTTTTCATCACCAAGAGTACCATCATTCAAAGATGATTCAAACATGGTGTATCCTTATTACTATCTCCTGTAAATGATACATATAAGGAGTAGGGACACTCTAGAGGTGGTAATTTGCATATCAACCCTACATTTTGGGTAAATTTCAATTTGTACCAGAATTGGTACACAAGGCACTAGCATTATTCAAACAAGTTCTAACTTGGAATTTAGGCTTTCCAAAAGCCACCATTTAGCATTATTCTATCTTATGATGTTAAGACACTTAAGGCACATTCGACATGTGGCATATTACAATATAACCCCTCATCTTGGGTAAATTGCACTTTACACTCAGACTATCATATAATGCACAAATAGTTTGCAATTAAGCTCACACTTGAAAATAAACTTCGCAAAGAGTCTTAATTACTTTTCAAAAGATTAGAACAAGTTTATAAATAACTTACTTAAGCAAAACTTCTAGGGTTAAGCCATAACCCAGGTCAGGGATGTTACACATATGAATGGAATGGTTAAGTCATCATCAAAATATGGACAATGTATAACTGTTAGATCAACACTTGATCCCTTTCTCATTTATGATATTCAAAATCCACCTAGAAATACACACAAACAACCATTTGTGGGATGCTTTTCATGTTGAAGGGGTTTGAAACCAAGTTAGGAGACTCAGATAAGAGCATTAACACAAAGATTTGAGATAAGGGTCTAGGTGTGAGAACACATCTATTATGTTCCCATGATACCTTCTCAAGGTAATCCTACAATAAAGGTCATGTGATGCACAATGTTTTTTTATAAAGTTTGAGACTTCGAAAGTGGGGTTCTCACCTTTTAAATCATTACTTCATGATTTTGGTATTATGCAAATAGGGGTAATTGGGCATGCTTGTTACACACGCCCACATCATAGATGGAATTTAAGGTGTAGTTTAATTGGGTAGCTTGAATTTTTTGGGATTCTGTAATGCAAATGTTCTAAATAATAGACTCCTACGTAGCCTCTTTAATTATTTTGTTCAAGAAATACATTTTGCGATGGAGTGTCAACTCATAAGTCATCTAGTTTTGGTAAGGTAATTTTAGTTGTGGGAATCAGTATTCAAGTTTGTGAGTGTGACCCTGTTTGGAGTGTCACCACGATATGATCATTTAAGTCATTAAATCATATACTCAATAAAAAGTCTCATAGTTAGTTGGATTACTGGTATTGTATAGTATCTCTTGACATCCCTTGAGATGTTTATCATGAACTCAAGAGGGTATTTTTTACTTTCTCATTCCAATATGACTTTAGTGTCCTAAGTCTATATTCATGTACATTTCATTTATTCCTATAGCCTATAGAAAAAATCTATCTTCATTCAAACACACATCGATGTATAATTTCATTTTGAATCATTTGGTTGAGGATTATCAAGTTTCATAGAAACATATTGTTGTCTTGAATCTAGACATATAGGTAAATAAAACATAGAGTTGGACTAAACAAAAATAAGGTGTCAACACCTAGAGTTTGATTTGGATACTACATTAGACCCCATACACTTGTTTGAGCCTATTTGAGTATGAAAATTATATAATTTTCAAAACCTGGTACCTATATTGGATTTAGGAGTTTGATCTCTTATTACCATAGTGCAATCCTCTTGCATGATAAACAACCTGAATTTGTCTTTAATTTTTTACATCATCACCTACTATCATATATCAAGTCAATGAGGTTATTTCTTGTCACAAAAGTTAATTGAGAGAGGGTATTAATTATAATGTACATCCTAAAACATCTTTTGTGTAGTAATATCAGAAATGAATATGTAAATGATTGTTTCATTGGAATATGTTGAACTACATAGCTTAAAAAATGTTGATGTGCATGTGATCATGTAATATTTTTAGGCTATGAGAGTTCATCTAGGTCTCATTTATTCTTCATATAATGTGTATGACATGATTCCACTTATCAATTGACACATTTATAACTTCTATTGATTTAGAATAGAGTGAGTGGTTATTATTTATTGTTTATGATTCCTATATATAATGATTATGTTGAAAAAAAATGGTCTATGATAAGTCAATTTTACATAGTTTAGATTCCTGGATTTCTTGCCTCTTACCTGTTATAGTGTCCATGGATTGGGAACTCCCACCCCCTCAATTTTATAGTATCCCAACCTATTAGGTATTTTTTTTAGCAATCCGAACATCTTCATTACTGAAAAGCCATACGACATCTACACGTAGGAAAAATGATTCTGGAAGTACATACAACCAAGAGCAGGGCTATCTGATCCCCAAAACCCATATTGGAATGATAATAGAACGCTTCTGCATTGATCTCTTTTCCACTAGGCTGACATAAGTAGCTTTTCATAAGAGATTCCTTCAACTTGAGCATAGATCGGAGATGATAAACCTGCAAATGAAAAATATACAGACCAGTGTTTTCCGCCACATGCAAAGCCATAGACCCAGTAGTGAATCCAAACAGAAGAAATTGAGGCCAACAAGAGCCTAGACTCGTATCTCCCAAATAGAGAGAACAACAACGCCGACAAGCAGTGACAACAACGCCGACGAACGGCGAGAAACAGGCAGAATAACCTGCAGCAAAGAAAACAAGAAAAAAAATAGGGAGACCCACGAAGAAGCACGGGGGCGGGGGGTCTCGACTGTCATAGGGATTGACGATCAGGACAAGTCTCCCACTCTCCGCTCCACCCCAGCGAGCCAAAGCACCACCAGGGCACACCGCCCAAACCACCAGCGCCGCAGCCTCAAGATCCGAGACCGAGTACAACCGCTGAGAAGGACGGGTCCTAGACGAAAAGCAAACGAAGGCTCCGATCATCGAAGCACCTTGAGATAGTCGAGGAAGAAGAAGCCCAGGGGGAGAGGGAACGCTGCACATCGGCAGACAACCTCCCCCCCCCCCCCACCGAGCAGAGACGGCGACGGGACAAACCCTAGATTGTGGGAGCTAGGGAGAGTGCCTCCGCTAGCGGCGTCTATTGGGTATTGGTTGGGAAAGGAAAGGGATTTTTAATTTTGGACTAGAATACTTTGGGTTAGTACAAATAATGAGATTAGCATTATATATACTGACTCTGAACTTGTTTGAAAATCCAATATGATTCTGATATAATTCTAGTATGGGTTAATTAAAAGTAGCTACAAAATATATATTGATTTAAACTAAATTAAGTATGATAAGGTTTGTTTGTAATATGAATTCAACTGGATTAGACTATGATTTGGTCTAAAGAATGCATACTAATTTTTTAACTTGATATAATTATTACTCTCCCTAAATCAAAATATCAATAATATTTCTACTTTTTTCACAATTTAAAAAGGATGTATCATATTTATTATTTGACATAGTGTCTAGCCTCTTTTTAGGAGATACTTCATGTATTGGTACTTCTAGTACCATATTTATTAGTTGTTGGGTCATCGAGTCCTTTGTAATTTCATTTGAAGGTTGAATAAATAAGTGCTCTTGATTTTGAAAAAAAAAGGATGTATCAAGTTAATCTATATTTCAATTTTGAATTAATTAGAATTTTAACTACCTTTAAGTAATGGTTTATTTAATATGTAAATTTCTTGTGATATACAAATCACTTTATTTTTTATGCATGCATAACTTAATCTAGTCTATTTGTTTGTATGTTGGTTTGATGTTAGTGTAAATACATACACTACTACTATATTATGATAATTATTTAATGAATTCTACCAATAATAACACATCCTACACTTTGATAGTGATCAAACATAGTTTCAACTTTTATGGTGTGATGCTGGTTTTGTACAAGGTTGATATGAGACACACAATCTTGTCAATCAACAACAACTTAATGGTTAACCAACATCTCCATAAGTTGTTGATTATGAAGACAAGAGGACATAAGATAGGTCACAATTGTTGTTTTGTTAACACCATTATGAAAAAGTTTTAGCATTTTAGATCTATTCATGGGGAATATGGATCAAAAGTGCAATTGTGAGCCTCTGATCTATTCATTCCACTAATAATGCATCATATTTTATTTGATATGATTTGTAAACATATTGTACATCATCATTTAGTTCAGGAAACTCCTTTAGTTCATTTCTTAGCTCTAGGAAGACTTGCATTCCTTGATTTTTAATTTCATCTTAGCAAGCAAGGACTCTAGTCTAGGTGGCAGATTGATTTCCCAAAGAAAGAAGTGATATCACTTTTTTCCCTAGACATTTCATTGTTATAAGTTACAATCTATGAACATAACATATAATGTGACACATAGTGTATCATGTACTCTCTTACTAAAGTGTGTCATGTACTCTCTTGCTAAACTAATATAATACAATTCTCCTGAAAATTCATCAAGTGACCAAAATCATATACAACTGCATCTTCTATGCTCACCTTTAGTGCGGCTAATTTGCCACACATCACTATGGTGGAATCAAGCTATGCGAGTTCAAAATGATTTTAGGCATCTGTTATATACCAAAGCCTAGGTATGCTCCATAATAAATTAGAACTTTGGCATCCGTTCATTAATTAGCATATCAAATATTTCTTAGGGTGTCAAAAGAGAGCTCGCATATGAAAAGGTTGATGGCGCTAGTCTTTAGTAAAATTAATCAATGCAACACATTTTCTATTCTAGAAGTGATGGTTGTAGAACAATCATAACTACTAACATCAAATTCAACATCTCCACTAGCTACAACCTACATAAATTGAAAAAACAAATCTTGAAACAAACTAGCAATATGTAACATCCTAGGATTTGAGACCTCAAATATAATGATATTAAAAGGAATGATTGGAATACTTTTATCACTAAGGTGCATCTCCTTTTCAGGGATACCATCACTAAAGAACTCCATAGTTAAGTGTGCTCAGCTTGGAGTAGTACTAGGATGGGTGACCAGTCGGGAAGTTTATCCTAGCTTACGTGTGAGTCAGGACAATGCATGTAGTTAAGGCTAGTGGTAGTGTCCGGGCATATTGGAAAGGGTTGTCCATGGTGACGTACCTACCCTTGCACCAGTATTTTGTGATCGGGAGCTGGGTGTCCATGGGCCATTATGGGTCTACACTGAAATGGGGAGATATTATGAGGCCATATAGTTGAGCCTTGACAAGGATGTTAAAAGTCTAAGTGAGGGAGATTGTAACATCCCATGATTTGAGACCTCAAATATAATGATCTTAAAAGGAATGATCGGACTACACATATCACCAAGGTGCACCTCCTTTACAAGGATCTAGTCACTAAAGAACTCCATAGTTAAGGGTGCTCAATTTGGAGTAGTTGACCAGTCGGGTTAAGTCTAGTGGTGGTATGTGGGGCCAATCGTCATTCCTTAAACTCTACTAGAGCCTTGGGCAGTGGGCCTGGGTGTTACACAATATGCATGTGTCCAGAACAACCTACGCTAAATACCACAAAGCATGCATCAGGAAAAACCCTACAATCTAGTTACTCATTTCATATAGAAATCAACAATCATATTCCTCATTTTAAAGAGTTGTTATGAATCATATTAAATTAGCATATACAAGTGAATAAGTGAATGTAGATTGAATACAATAAAAGAATATAAGTATTGTGTCAATATACATGCCAAACTTTGTTTCAATATAAAACGGTTTGAGAAAAACCATAACATATATAAACATGAATCAATTCTATAGCTCACTCAAACAACAACCACCATTGTTTGTGTCCCCATAGGTGCCTCTTCTAAAGCAATGTGACTTAGGGACTATATGAAGTCTATGTACTATTGACTTCTAATCTGCCAAACTTTATTATTCATGGATGTAATTTTCTATGATCATAAAATATGTTTTGGTTACACCTTTGTGAACTAGACTTCGGTTTTGCATATTTACCTATACTATTGACTACTATTTGGATAACATGCATTCTCCACATTGAAGATTAGCATACTACTTATGATATGTACACCCCAATCATGCATGCCTTAATTAATATGCAAATTCATTGTCTAGATACCATATCTGGTCACCTAAAATTATCACCCTAGAGAATATAGATTGGCAGATAGGAGGTCAATAGTCCATGAACTTCAAGAAGTTCCTAGGTGGAATCCATGAAGTCCTTATATTATTGACCTCTGATCTACCAATCTTTATTATCCATGGAACTATATTTTAGGTGATCATAAAGGAATCATTGGTTCTACATTTGGGAACTCAACTTAGGGTCTACATCATGTACATGTACTATTGACCACTAAACAAAAAATATATATTCTCTAGAGTGTGAAGCTTAGTGGATCAATTTTCAAATAAACACATAAATCATGCAAGCCTTAATTAAAGTTAACGTATGTAAAACCCATATTTCCTTGATGATCACCTAAAATTTACTACCAAAGAGAAATGATTGACAGATCAAAGGTCAATAGTACAAAAACTTCATGTAGTCCCAGAGTGACTGGGACAAATACATAGTCTTGGATTTTCTCTAAGCTATGATTATTACATGCTCAATAGTTCAATTAAATGTAGAAAATAAAATCAAATATAAATATTATGTGATGTAAGATCAACTTATACTACAACATGTCATATTAGTCAAAATTGTACTAAAATGCACTATGTTTTATCATGTTCAGCCAAATTAAGTCATATTAGAAGTGTTACACTACATTCCATCATGTTAGGTCAAGTTTTTTTTGTGTGGAAAGGATAAGACCTTTTATTAATTAGCTGATCCTACATAGGACCAGAACAACTATAAGGTTGCATAGTGTTATGAACCCTATTACAAGAAGTATTTGGGATCTGAAACAATAAACAAATAGGTGGATACATTTATGATCTATATGAAGTCGCATTCTGACCATGCCATTTAGCAAAAAAATTGCATCTGTTCTTATACTCTGATCAATCTTAGTAAGTAATGGTGTCCAATCACTTGCAAGTAAATTCTCTACCTTCTTACTCCATGAAGCTACAATATGATAGGAAGAGATATTAGTTTGAATAGCATGCACTACGTTGTTGTTATCTGTCTCAACCAGAATCCTTCACCAACCACGTGCCCATGCCAAATCCAGTGCTAGAACGATAGAAGCCTATTCACCTACTAGAACTGATTTAGTGGAAATGAAAGAGCCCTCACCAATGATCCAGTTGCCATTGTGATCCCTGACTACTGCTGTAATTGAACCTATTCTAGAATTGAGGGATGCATCAATGTTCAATTTCATGTAGCCAAAAGGTGGATGAGTCCATCTAAGTTGTTATGATCTGATATTTACGTCCAACATATGTATTTGTGGGCAATAAAATGCTTTCTGTAGTATATATGAATAAAAAATAATCCTTTGACATAGGACTGGTAATACTGGTTGAACTTGCTAAAAGACGAATTCATTTCTTGCTAGCCAAATATACCAACATCCAGAAGGAAAAATGTACAATGTTTCTTTTCAAAGTCCCGCGGTAACCCAGTCAAATAAAGTGAGGGTCAAAAGTCAGGATTATGATTTTTATATTTAGGTTAAACCACATTGTCGATGCCATATTACAATCTCTTATGACATGAAGAGTTGTCTCTGATATTGAACCACATAATGGAAAAGAAAAATCACTTGCACAGTGATGTTGGACCCATCTTTCATTTGTCACAATATCTTCATGTGTAATTAACCAGAAGAAATTCTTATATATAGTGGGAATCTGTGAACTCCAAATAGACTTCCACGGACCTTGTTTCCATCGACCTTTGTTTTCCATTAAAATAGAATATGCAGATTTGGTTTAAAACCTACCAGTAGAAGTTGGTTCCCATGTCCATATATCAGATTGTCCATTAGTAGCAAGAGGAAGGAGATTAGCAATTTTATCAATAATAATCTGATAAAAATAGTTTGATATGAAGGAGAAATCCCATTCTTCATGCAATGTATGTTGGGAGATATGGTTACAGAGCAGAAAGGGGAAACAAAAATCATTATCTACCATATTCCCCATAAATAGTAGATTGCATCAATAACTATAATCCAGGAAGGATGGTTTTTAGGATATACCTGGTCCTGGAGCCAGTCCAGTAACAATCATCATCATTGTAGATGCACAACTTCTGAATCCTGGTAGTACTAGGACTCGTCTGGTTGTTGTGCCTCCTAGTCTGCACATGGACTGCATCCACAAACCTTGTCTTCTTCAGAAGCTCCTCTTATCACAGACACCTTATTGATGTTGTCCTCCTAGAGGTAGACAACAACCTCCCACTTCTATGGTAGTCCAAACCATTGTTCTGAAAAGCGGTAATCGGTGTACGGGCGGAGAGGGTACCGAATAGAGTATATACAGTATGCGGGAGTATAAGCGGTAGAATATTCAGTTTTAATCGGTTTTGATTTTTTTATTTATATTAACCATAAAGATATGTAAATTATATATTGACCATATAATAATGACAATGATAAGTAATTAGAAACATTTATAAGTAATAGACTAATATTGCATTCATAAGTAGTTAGAAACATTGATGAAATTAGAGAAGAAAATTTGATAAGTAATTACAAACAATGATAAGTCATAGACTAATATCACATTAATAAGTAATTAGAAACGTTGATAAGTAATAGACTAATATTGCATTAATAAGTAATTAGAAACATTGATAAGTCATAGAGTAATATTGCATTAATAAGTAATTAGAAACATTGATAAGTGATAAGACTAATATTGCATTAATAAGTAACTTGAAACATTGATGAAATTAGGGAAAAAAACATTGATAAGTAATTAGAAACATTGAAAAGTCATAGACTAATATTGCATTAAGAAGTAATTATAAACATTGATGAAATTAAAGAAGAAAACATCAACAGTAAGGATCAGTTCAATAAACACTAACTATAAACTTATAGAGAAAACATGAGGAGAAGACCAAATATGTAAATTGGAAGAAGAGAATGTAATTGTAATGACCAATAGTAGTATTAGAAAAAATTAATGTAAAAAAAAATTATTACTAGCATTTGATTTTGAAAATCGCCGATTATTCCCCCGATCGGCCGATTAATCGGCCCTGGACCGATTATAGGCCTTATTCATAATCGGAGCGGTAGACCCCCAAAAAGGAATATTCAGCCGATTATTCGGCCTAAGCGGCCGATTTTCCGAACAGAGGTCCAAACAGAGTGCCTAGAACTCATGTTGTCCTGCTAGAACAATCAGGAAAGAGTCATCCCTCCCATTGATGTACTAGTCACCAACTTGCTCTTTCATGACAATGATCTTAATTGCTCTCTCCCTTGGCTATCCCTCCCTAGTTGAGTAGTACTTGTCTGGGCTCTTGTGGTTACCACAACTAGAGAGGACAACGTTTGTCAGAGCAACTATTTCTCAATTGCCTGCATTGTATTTTGGGAAACCCCCAGTACCCCTCTATTTATAGGTAGGGTTTGGGTCCGGGTTTCCAGTCTGTGCAAGAGTGGAAGGGACCAGAAGATCTCAAATTTTCACAATAATTCTAGAATTTTGGCAACCTAAGATAACCCAGATGGTCGTTTGGTTGTCCATACAATTGTCTGACACGCCAGGTGGTCATTTGGCACAGCCCAGATGGCCGTTTTGTTGTTTCCCAGTTTTACACAAATTTGGCAACTCATTTCCAATTAATATCCTATATTAATTTCCTTACACAACAAGTAATGTCTAACTCAAACAAAATAGGAAATGTCTAGAACCTTCCCTCAGTTGACTAGACCATCCCTGCCATCTGAGACGACCATCTCGATTCATCCAGACAGTCGTCTGGTGACCCGAGTCGAGCCACTTCATTGGGTCGGTTCACTTTCTTAGCCAATTCGAAATCATAATTGGCCCGACTCCACAAACGCATGTCTCAACACTTGAGACGTACGTTTGGCACTTCCAGACAGTCGTCTACAGACTTGAGATGGGCGTTTGGTAGTGTTGTCAGCCTATTTGTTGTCTGAATCAAATACATAAACACTTTAGTACTTAATTCAACTGTCATTCGAGATATGAACTCCTCTTCTAGGTCGAGACCTATGTGTGTGACCCTATAGTTCCCATATTACGTTGGTAGCGAATGTCCATAACAACTTATGATATCATAAGCAATGAGTGATACCTAGTCGCACATCAATGCTACTCAAGTAAACGGAAAGTTGGGGCTCAACTTCAACCTACAATATGTTTATGGTTTTATATTGTTTGTATAATTCCTTTTTCACTGATGTCCAGATTGAACTAGAGGCATGGAGCAGTCACCCTCATTATTATTCAATCTTGTTTCTTGAACTAAGAGAAGACTATCTAAGATATATGTAAACTCAATATCACATATTGACTCACATGTACATGGCCATACATTTCTCAGTCGCGCCAATCAAGAGGCCTAGGACATTACACTCTAGTAGGGGGGGCAAATCGTATATCTATCACTCATAGTCAATATCCATGTGTCAAAGTCACCAAATCATCATTGTTATAACAACCAATGTTTCATGACTAACTTGATGATGTCAAAGTGTACCCAACAACATGTGTTGAGTGCAGTGATTTCAGGTCTAAGAACCACAACCACCACCATCACTGTGAGACATGACTATGACTTCCATGATGATGGCTTCCATGTGTCATTCTCACAGTGGGTCTTTCTAAACATTGTTCTTTAACATGTAATTGTGTACTTTGTTTGATATTTCCATATCATGACTAATGGGATTTAGTCATCAACCAACTCACACTCTGATCTTATGTGTTATTTTTGTCTATAACCTTCCACAACAACATCTGATCAGGGACATAATGAGAATATGTATATGTACTCTTAACATCTATATGATCTCATTCACAAGGGTAGTAACTTACATACACAATTGAGTAAGATAATTCTCTAGAAATTTAAAATGTTACATCATTATCTCATAAATAAATTTATCATCATCATCATCTAAGCCTCAGTCCCAACTATGTTGGGGTCTGCTACATGGATCCTTCGTTTCCAGTTAGCTCTATCATGGGCCATATTCTGGTTAATATGTAGAGATTCAAAATCTCTCTTTATAAGCTCATCCCATGTTAATTTAGGCCTTCCTCTTATTATGTTTATTGTGATTGAGCCAATAGCATTATTTCATATAGGTGCATTAGTCGGCCTGTGTTGCACATGTCCGTACCATCTGAGTCGGCCGTCGCACAACTTGTCCTCAATGCTCGCCACCCCCACTTTATTCCTGATATAGTCATTTCTCAGGTGGTCTTTTCTTGCCTTCCCACACATCCATCTCAGCATACACATTTCATCCACATTCATCTTATTCAGACCTTGTTTCTGTACCGCCCAACATTCACTCCCGTAGAGCATGGTTGGTTGTATAGATGTTCTATAAAACTTACTTGTTAACCTGAGAGGGATCTTCCGATCACATAAAACTCCAATTGCACTCCTACATTTCAACCATCCTTTTCTTCTCATCATGGTATCCACTATCTCATAACTAAATTAAACATAATAAATTAAAAGCTTGCCTTCTATTAATAATCAAATAATTTTATGTGATATGCTATTACAATCATCACATGATTTGCTCTCTAAGCATACACAAACAACAATGTTGTCATAGAAAAATAGTAAGATCTTGCATATCGATCAGAACTGTAAAAGTTAACTTCATGATTAATTAATCCTCATCTTGTAACCATTTGTCGAACCTCACATTTTTTTCCTTCCATTACAAATAACTTTCATACTATGCATATTAAAATTTGGAATGAATCACGAATACCCCACCAAAATGAAGTACATATGTAGGTGTTGGTGGTAGTGACAAATTTGTATTATTCTTTAAGTTCAACAATCCATAATAATTGACTATTCGTTATGTATTCCCAAGAACTCTTCATCAACATAGCACCATCCCATTGTCTCATCAAGTGTATCCCTAATCCTCCATATTGTTTAGGAGAAATTAGTTTTTCCCAAGATAGAAATGAGTATGCTGGACTCGTCACATTTTTCTTCCATATAAATTGTCTTATGACCTTATCTACGGATTCACATAGTTGATTTGGTAACAGGCATGTATGCATAGAAAAAGTATGTATTGTAGATAATACAGACTTGGCAAGACAAATACGTCCATCCTAAGACAGTGTTTTCATAGTCCAACTATTTATTTTACTATTTATATTATCAAGAATACCATGATATGTAGAAGTAGTCAGTCGATCATGAATCACTGGCACTCCAAGGTAGCAGCGCAAGTTAGTTATTTCTTTAAAACCTATTGTTTAACATATGTGAGCACGTATTGTGAAGATAATGATTTAAAGAAGCAAAAAATAGTCTTCTCCACATAAATAGACTGTCCTGAAGCTCTTCAAAATGCCTAAAAGCATTGTAAGATTGTTGAGATATTGATGTCATCTGCTTTTGCAAAGAGAAGCAAGTCATCTATAAGTGTGACATGAGAAACTCGAGGTCCATAAGGTGCCAGTTTGATTGGTTTCCATAAACCAGACTGCACTGTCAGTGTCTATTAGTTCAGATAATCAATTTAATCACATTATAAAAAGATAAGAGGACAACAGATCTCCCTAACAAAAACCACAATTGGACTTAAAGATGTTTAACTTGTCTCCATTCCAAAGAATGTTAATATGTCCACCATCCAACAAATTCATAATATAATTTATCACTATGATAGGCAGACCTGCTTTAGTAAGAGTATCAAAAACAAACTGTCATGAATTGAGATCATAAACCTTTCCCAAATCTATCTTGATTGCCATAAATGGAGGAGAACCAGTTCCTTGCATATTGTGAATGAGCTCCTGAATGAGAATAATTTTATTTTCTATCTTACGACCAAGAACAAAAGTACTATATGCTTGAGAAATCCAAGTCCACATAAATTGTTTAAGTCTCTCTACCAGAATTTCAGATACAAGTTTCAAGCTTGTGTTACTCAGTGAAATAGGACATAAATGTCCACAAGTAATAGAGTTTTTAATTTTTGGAATCAAGACCAGAAGAACATTGCATAACTCAGTCAGAAGAGGAAGACTCGGATCCTGGAGGATGGCGACGGGTGGTGGCGAGCATTAGATGGCGGCGGGCTTCTGGTCGAGTCCCTCTCTTTTTGTCTGGGTCTGGTTGCAGGTTGGGGCTTTGGGTGCTCCTATGGATGGATGACGAGGTTGTGTGACTCCTTGATGCACCGACAGAGGGAGAGAAATCGCGTTATGTGCTTTGGGAGGATGCTCTCGTCCCCTTCTCGTAGGGATGCTTGGGAGTGGTGGTGGGGTTATCCGGAGATTTCTACCTCCCACCTTCAATCCTCACAGACCCTTTCTCCTCTGAGTATGCGCCAGTGGAGATTTTTGCCCCCTTCCCAGATATCTGGGGTGTTGCACCCAAGTTGTTTGAGTAATTGTCTGTGTGAGCGTTCTGTGAGCTTAGGCAACTTCTTGATTGGCCTCAACTTTTGTTTTTTTCTTAGATTTTTTTATTTATGTTGTTAACAGCAAGATGCTCTTTTTACTTGTTGCAGTTTGGGCTGAGCTCTCTAATTGTTCGGTGGCCTCTAGCATGGATGAGATAGTGATCTCTATTGACAGCTACGCAAACTCCTTTCTCGATAGACTCATAGATTCTTGTAGATTGATGAATTCCATCCCAGATAGTAGGGCTGTCAATGGGTAAGGGTTAACCTGTTTACCCTTTACCCATACCCTGTAGGGGAAGGGTAAGGGTAAATGATTTTCTTACCCTTTACCCACCTACCCGCTACCCTCTAACCCGCTACCTTAGTGGGTAAGGGTAAGGATAAGCCATTACCCATACCCTCTAACCTGCTACCCGCCAAGACTTATGTAAAATATGTTAAATATATAGTCATTGTGATGTTTAAGTCTATGTATTATTTAATATTATGTAGTCATCATTTGATACAATGCATGATACTCTTATCTATCTCTTATGTAGCTAACTTGATTGTGTATACAACACCATTTACAACAACTTTTATATTATATTGTCATATAATATCATTTTTGTATATCATCTTTTTCTTTTGGGTGTGAGTTATTTGTTCATACATTAACATTAGGAGTACTACTTTTTGTATATGAACAATCCTTTCCTTTTGAATAGAATCATGTTGAGTAGTTAATATACATTATAGAGCATCTTGACATGTCAATAAAATGTATAAATATATTAAGCAAACCATTATTGATAATATAAGAGCAAACTTTTGGAAGACATAAAAATTCCCCGCTTCACCCTTACCATCCCCGTATACCCTATGGGTAAGAGGGTAAGGGTAAGGGGAGGGTAATGATATCGGTGGAGTGGGGAATTACCCATACCCTTACCCGCCACACTTGGTGGGTAAGGGTAAGGGTAAGCTCTTACCCTCCCCATACCCTCCCCATTGACAGCCCTATCAGATAGTTGTTTTAGACAGCCACCACTAGAGGTGGACGGTGCAGAAATTTACCTATCGCATCCCAATCTGAGTCTTGTGCTATGTCTTTCCGCAAAAGGAGTCGCTGTTTGGTTAGTTGATGAGAGATCTTTATCTTGTAGATGTCGTGTGGCCTTTTTTTAATGATGTCGAGTTATTTTAAAAAAAAAAAAGGAAGACTAGATAAAGCATGGTGTAAGAAAGACATATAAATTCCTTTATTGTAGACCGATGAGAGATTAAAAACTCCACAGATACTCCATCGGGACCACAAGCTTTGTTTTTTCCCATTTTGTGTAGGCATTGTAAGATTTCAGTCTTAGTTGGCAAATGCTTAATATGCAACAAGTCTGGTGTTTAAGTGGTAGGAAAGTAGCAGGCATGAGATCCATATGTGATTGCATAGCAGTAGAGGATGTACGGAATTGATGTTTGAAATATCAAAGTACGTAAATAATTTGGGTCTGTAATCCATATCGCATCAGTATTTTGTAAGCAAGATATGATATTTTGTTACCTTCTAGATTTGATTCAAGCATGAAAAAACTTTGAGTTAATATCCCCATTCTATAACCAATTTATATGACGTTGTTGACGTAAATTCATCTCCTCGTTTGATAAGATTTCCAGATACTGTGATTGTAATTGGTTACAATAAGTATCCAATCCTATAGAATAATCTGTTGCAAGCTGTGTTTGTGTTGACGATATTGCCGATAGAACCTGTCTTTTCTGATGTTGATTAACACTCATTTACGATCTATCCCATGCTATGATAGATGGCTTGATATATGTCATTGTATCTATGAAATGAGAAGGACCAAGTGGCCAAAGTTCCAATATCATGTGATGAAACTGAGAATTATGATTCCATGATGCTTTGGTCTTGAAGAAATACTTAAAAGGTTTCCCGATAACATGTTTTTATAGAATAGGATTATGATCACATCGTATTCTAGGTAGATGAAAAATAGAGCAATTATAGAATAATTGTATCCACAGATCATTAGAAACAACTCGATCTAAACATTCGTGCAGGAAACCATGTTTATATGTGAACTGAGATCTAGAGAAACCAAGATCAGAAAGACCTTTTCTTTTTTGAGTAGGAGAGACATTAGTCTCCCCCCTCCCTCTGCCAGAGCCCGGATGACTGCAAGGGTGGTAAATATTGTGCCCAAGGGGAGGTTCAAACCCGGGTCCCCCGGGGAAGACCTACCGTGCTCAACTATCCACGCTACACAGGCCGGGTAGATCAGAAAGGCCTTCTTGAAGAAATGTTAGTTGAAAGGTATTCGCTTCATTATAATTGGATAAATTACTGCCTTGCTTCTCAGAAGGATTGAGAATAGAATTAAAGTCTCCTAATACACACCACGGTTGATTACTGCCTGACTGATCTGTAACAAGTGCTTCCAAAAAAGAGCCTTTATACCAGGATTTGGATTAACATATACAATAGTAATACGATAATTGTTGTCAATGCTGCAATGTACAAACTGTCAGTGGCTCTGAAGTATTTGAACATTGCAATTACAAGCATTCTAGAGTATCAATATTCCTCCAGAAAACCCCCTTGCTTCAACTCTATGGTGACTGTCAAAACCTATTGACGAAATTACAATAGCCGCTGTATCAGATGATATATGAGGTCCATAATTGCTAGCAATATTGGTCTGTGTCTTCGCACTAGATCTTTGATAGTAGTCTGAGTGTATGATCTAACTACACCCTTAACATTCCAACATAATATATCTGACATAAATATCTTAATTATGAGAGAGCGTTTTCCTCATATTCATCCACCTCCAAAGCATTAGCCTGTGCCTGCGCTTTAGCCTGACTTCTCATGAAGTAAGGTGAAGGTTTCATCTTACTCGAACTACTTCTAGTTGCTCTACTTATTTCTATAGATGTTTTAACAGATGTGGATGTAATATCTGTAGCATTTGGGTCAATCATAGATTATCTGGAGTTAAGTTATTAGCACTGTCTTGTCGAGATAATTCACTTCATCAACCTCCGGAACCACAACAGACTGTGTAGGATATGATAGTGTATTGTTGTTAGTATGCTTGTGACCTGATGGTACACGTGTAGTCGTCAAATGTTCCTGATTCTCTTGAATTGCTTGATCTGCGGCCCAATCTGCAGGATAATGACCATCTGTAACTTCAGAAGCTTTTTGCTTACATTTCCCGCACCACAAATTCACGTTTTGGTTCACAGTAGACACATGAGTTGAATCATCTGTAGGATTAGTAGGCTCCTCTTCATGTAACCATCAACACGTTGTAGCACAGAAAATATATAGATGATTTCATTATTGGTTTCCTAGAAGGAAGTTGATCGGAATTGTGACAAATATTCCTTTTAACATGGATATTCTTGCGGTAAAAATAATCTACCTATCTTCTTTTTCGTTCCAAGACAATCCGGACTGCATTGGCTTTTGAGACACTTCTACTGGTACAGACGTTATCTGTTTTTTCGGGCAATGTAGTTCTTCATGTCCCAACGTGCCACATCTATGTCATATGGCCGACAATGTCTCATACTCAACTACATAATCAGAACCGTTAATGATTACAGCCGGTGGCACTGGTAACGAAGTGTCCAATTCAATCGCGCGCAAGGCGAGCAAATTTGCTTCTAGTGGACCGTAATGTGTGATCGTCAACCCAAATCAACTACCCAACACAGTGCCAATTTTATCAAATATGATAGTGTTATACAAATGAATCGGCAGATCTAATATTCGGGCCCAAGTAACCAGTTTGGGAGGAATACCTGTAGTAGGTTGGAAATCTTCTGACCAACATGTAACCATCAAAGTACACCCAAAGATTGCCCAAGGGCCATTTGTTAGGGCGTTAATTCAATTTTCTTCACACGTCAACTGAACTACATAATGATTCAGGGACAGTTTGTATACTTTCCAGCGTGATATATGAAGCCATAAAGTTCTGATGCAATCACATAGTGTCATATAACCGATTGATTTTCCAATAAATCCTGACAACAATAGTGAATCAGAAGGGATGATGGAGTGTATGAGCCTCCAATGAAATATAGATCTCATGGAAACCTCTGTCATTAACTATAGAGACATCATTCAGATCAAGAAATACAATATCATCAACTTGTATGAACGGATCCCCGTTAGAAGTTTGGTTGCCGACAGTTACATCCCTGAAACTAGGTTTTTGCAGAGTAACCGTCGGTGTCGGTTCATCAACATCTGCAGATTGTTTGTCTGATACAGGAGTATTAGACGTAAGGACAGATGAATTCTATGCCTGTTGATTTCGTTCCAGTAAAGAATCTTCCGATTATATTTTAGTTGTAGGTCCTTGCATTCCAGAATACACAAAATCAATGCCGACTTGTTCAACTCTATGCCGAAAAGGATCTGTCTGTAGTTGTTGTGTTGTATCTGATGAAACCGCGGCGACCCCGGCCGTGTCCTCCGGCATGATGACCATAACCGCCTCGCCCTCCCCGACGGGAGGCCATGAGTCGCAACAAGTCGTCAGAGTCGGAAGCCATCCTCTCTATATGAGTGAGTTAAGTTCTAGGTCATACTAGTATATTCATGAATAGTAAATTAGATAATAAAGTAAATAATACAAAATAAAAATTCACCACCTTAAATTAATCCAAGCGAGGATCGAAAATGCGATTAAATCCCCCAACCTATTGACTTGTACAAAAAGTGTATCACATTCTATATTATATGATTGGTAAATATCTTAAGCATTGGGACTCATTTCATCATAGCCCTTTAAGTCTATCTCCCGACCTATAATGACTTGTAATCCTCACTTTATAACTTGACATCAACCTGCAGTGAATCCCTGGTAGGTGGTAGGTCGATTCCCTAGTGAATGAAGTGACAACAATCTTTTCTCCAACTTTTTTTCTTTCAATTGTGACATAAATCATAGATTATATTAATTAAAGTCAAATTCATATTATATATTTTCTAGTAGAATATTATTAATGAAACTATCTCAGCATTCAATCAAGTGACTAAAACCGTGTAGACATGCATCCTTTATTTCTTAGTTTGGCTAATTTAACCACAAGCACGACATCCATGAGTAGTGTACATTATAATATACAACACCATTATAATAATAACGTGTTTAGTTTGTCAATTGATAGTATAGATGATGACAACTAGTGAGATACCTTCAACAAGTGACTCATTTTATTCACATATTTGTAGTGACAAAACACAAAAGTAAGAGTAAAACATTAGATTCTATTCCATCCGTCTACCTTGATGGAGGTACCATAGATGTTGGGTGGTGGAGTTATATTGATCATTTTTAAGCTAAATGAATAAAATAATTCAAATTTATGATTATAGAAATTACTTGAGCATCTAAGACACAGTTAGGAACTTTGTTTTGAATTTCTTAATAGTTTGTGAACATGAGTAGGAAAAATTTGCCAAATCAAGTAAGATAGACTTTTTATGTGTTTTGTGGAAATTTTAATGGGAATATGGACACATATATTGAGATCGCCTCACTTGAGTATTTGATTCCAGTAAAGGAAATTTTCTATGATTCTAAGAAAAGAAGGAATCATGTTGTGACATTACACTGAATAATAGATCACCTTAGTATCATGTGTTTAGGTTCTAAAAATCAACAATATAATATTAAAATTAACATAATTGTGGATGTTGTGAATTGGTGAATCAATACCCATTAAAATATTGTCTAGATATTAAATATGAGAAGTATTTTTTGGTGAAAAAATAAATACGGAAAGTACATGTAAGATATAACATTTATGTTCCTTGATTTCATATTTATATTTTGAAGTTGTAGGTATTTCATATAATAATGTTCCACAAATTGAAGTTGATTATAAGGCTCATCACTCAACCTTTACCCTAATTTACCTTTCATCAGTCACCACTACCAATAGAAAAAGAATAGAACTTACTGCCCCTTCCACCCTATCACCAATGCCACAACCAACCATACTATAGTATAACTACACAACAATCAAAACCAAGGTATTTCACCCCTACCAACCATTTCTCATGGTTCAACATGAGTATAAGGGTCGCGATCACATTCTCCCCTTTCTATTTTTATATGTGAACTCTCTCAAAGACCATAAAGAAATTGGCAAGGCCTCAAAGCTCTTAGCTTTCAGGTTTTTTAATTTTGAGGTTCTCTGGCGTAAATACGCTTTGGTTGGGTGATAGATGTGATTGAGGAAGTAAAATTATATGTTTCTTATTCATTCGTTATCTTGCTAATATTGCTTTCGTCATCATTATCATTGATGTTTCTTTCATTTTCATTGATGTTCTTGATGCCTTTGTTACCATTACTATTGTTCATGTCTTTGTTGCTACCGATGTTGTCATTGTAGATCCATTCTCTGCCTTTGCCTCTGATACACTTTTTGTTTTGTGTTTGGTGTTATTATGATGTTGAGATAGAAGAGACAACTAGACTCACCAATTTTCTAACCACAATGAGAATCCTATAACCCTTGGGGTTACTTGTTTTGGGTCTTTCTCGTTTGATCATTTATTTTTTACCGCATTATTTTACAAGTTAGATCGTTGATTCATAAGTGATGATTAACTAGGTCAAAACTATTGAATCCCCAAATCTCCAAACATGCCCACGGTAAAATGAGAAAGAAGGGAAATATTTTTTTCATTATACGGTTTTAGAACATATTACACACACATTATGAAACTAAAGTTACTAAGAAAAGTGTATGGGACACATGGGTTTGGAAAACATAACTACCAGCTATAATGGTTCACTTAAGTGAATTACTGATAAACCTTAAGACATTAATGAAGTTAAGAAAACTGCCATTTTAGCTTATTTTGACGATCAAAATATCATAGTTGTCGCCATAAAAGGAGACACTAGATCTGAATTTTGGTGTAATTGCTTTGATGATGACCATGAGAAGTATCCTCATGACGAAGTGCATTACATGACATTAATAACATAATTTTTTAGATGAAACATAATTTTTATAGTTAAAAATAGTTTAAAAATTACAAGCAAGTTTTTCTCATAAAATACTAGTATTAACACATAAAAATATATAGAAAAGCACAACTACATGCTATTCCATCAATTCTCGTCTATGTAGGTATCATTGTCTATTGGAAGGAAGTTGTTCAAGTGGATAATTTTGTCTTCTCCTAGGATCATTGGATATCTACTATCAATCGATCAATGTCTTCTTTCTAAGATGAGATATTATCACTCCAAATAGACCATTGTTTGCATTTATTCCTTACATAATTATATAGCTTTATCATGGTTTCTCTTAGTTCAGTCAACATGTTCAAGTTATATTATAAGTGTTGGACTAATACCATCATACAACGAGTATTTCAAATGAGGTACCACATCTATATGTTGATATGGTCGGCATGGATCATTGTGCTTTATCGATCCTTATTAGTGTTAGTGACATCTATGTACACTCTTACCATGCTAGAAAGGCTACACTGCCCAACAAAAATCATATTGTCCATTACAATGAGGTACTTTTTAATAAAATATAATAAGTTTTTGGCTGTGGATGAGAGAGCACAAATCCATACATTTTAAGATAAATATTACACATAAAGTGGCCAATTGATAGGTTTACAACATGTGCATTTGATAATTCACAAAAAATATATTTTTGTTTGAAAGTTGGAACGTAAATGTAAAATTGATAACCGTAGCATGTTTCATATATTTTTTAGACTTGAGTGGCTTTGTATTCTCATAAACTCTCACCTGATCCAACTTTGGCCTGACTAGCACGATGGAATGTGTTTAGTTCCTCTTTTCTTTGTTGCATTTTTATTGTCAACCTGATCGTCAATATCTTCCATCATTTGATCATCATCATGCTTTTTCCTAATAATTTTGTGTAGGATGCAACCTTTTTGGATTATAAGTCATTGCTTCTCCATTAGGAATGTCATGTCTATATTTATAATCTTATGAACACGTTAGTGAAGAATCTTTAAATTTATGCAAAAAATGACCTAATAATGGATCCATTTGTTTTTACATACCTCAATTGGTAACTTGTGATGAACCTCTATCCAAGATTCAAATTTTGATCACCCTATGTACCTAGATGTGATATTGCGACACTTAATATGTCTTCATATCGTTTTTGTGATACTATATCTTAATCTTATATAATTATTGGTCTAATATTGCTGAAAATGTTTATGTGGACTCTGAATCAGTAATATTTATGCCATGTATGTCTAACAAACATTTGGATCACTCGTATGCCCTACTTTTACCATATGACATAAATGTGACGTGAAATATGACTAAATGTAAATGTTGACGACTTGACATCTAATCTCATACAAAACTTGCACTAATGATAATCCATGTGATATTATTACTTCAAGTTAGTAACATGTTGATACTTAGGATATAAAATCAAAGTGGATCTCTTTTGAACTCTCATGGTGTATATCTTGCATGAAAATGACTCAATATGACTTAAAATGCCTATGTTGATGCCTATGTCATTAATCTTGCTCAAATCTTATGGCATACATATTAATATTATGGAACTCTAAGTATGAAATATCTAATATTACTAGGATGTTTCACCCTAAATCAAAATGACAAATGATATAGTATGTAGCTTGATGATGAAAATTTCATGTACTTGAGGTGTTGAAACAAACACTATGGAAATGGTACTTTAATTGAGTGAAACATTTGACCCAAATGAAAATATAATTAGGATGATAAAAATCTTGTAGCTTTCAATAAAATCATACCTTATTTGTATATTTGATCCTCTTTGAGGGACTATTATTAAATATCTAGTTAATAATCTCTAATCAAGTTGCTAATCTAGTGCTATATCAAGGTACACTTTATCCTCCTATTGGCTAGATAATGGTATTCAAACTTGCTTGTATTAATATGTCTAAAAATGCTTGGTATGTGTAGTTGTTTGAGATGCACGTCTCCTATGACTAATATGTTTTTTCTTCATTATACTACGTCAAAAAACATGCAATCATAAATAAACTTATCCTTTATAGAAACCCTATACACTTTCCCATACTCTTGGGGCAAGGACACAAGGTTGGGTATCATACTTGACTTATCAAGAAAGGGAAGACCATGAAAAAGATAGGGTTATCTCTTGGCATTGGTATTGAGGTCCCTCATGTTGGAATATGGTCAACTCTTAACTTCTAGTCTTGTTGTTGACCCTCAGGTAAAAATAAGTGTCATTCTTAGCACTGGATTGAATGACAGTCACAGACCCCTTCCTTTGAGAAGATAGTGGAAGGACTTATGATAATTTTGGTATATTAGAAATGCATTTAAAATATGCTTGTGTGATAAAAAGAACATCCTTTATATTGTTACTTTATTTTTGGTTTTTATATTATGTTTTAACCAAAAAGATATGTTACATAAACCTTCTATTCTATGTTTACTAAAGTGTACTCAACATTGTTGTGCCCATGTGTGACAATCATATGGTTTTGGGATAACAAGTAAACTATGACAATATTACAATGATCTTTGACTCTACACTAATATGATATATGTTGTGTACATCTCTATTGACCATCATACAATACAAATGAAATATCCATATGGTTTGAATATACGGGACTACAATCTTGATGTTCAAGTCCTAGTTAGTTTCTTTTGTGCATGTAACCCTTTTGTTCTTGCCTTATGGTTTATATTGTTGTTATTACTATTGTTAGTTTATTATGCGTATGTTATGTGAATGTGATCTATTCTAGGGACATGTTCTCAAGTTCTTTCTCTGCTGAATTTGTACTTTTTACGAGCTTATATTCAAGTAAGAAATTGTTCCACGACAACACATCATACAATATGTCGATGATACCACTCTTTTCCTCAATCTTGATGACCAAAAGATCATCGATACTATCCTCATTCTTAGAATATTCACTCACCTCTCTAGACTTAAGATCAATATCAACATAGTCTCAGATCGTGGTATAGATATCAGTGATATTGACATGGATCTCTACAAGTTATGCTTGATTGTAGGGAAGAAATATTTGTTACAAGATATCTCAGTCTATCCCTTTAATCCTACAAACCTCCAACTAGTGCCTGAAACCCAATAATCCAAAATTTCAATTATTAACTTACACTCCAAAAACCCTACTATCACATATTTATTCTTAGCCCAATCCCAATTCCGCTACCCAGATAGACTACTTTAAGGCATTGAAGCGCCTGTCTTTGTGCAGTCAAAAAATCATACACATAGCATACACTGGAATTAAATAAAATTTATTTTTATTTATTGAATGAACCTTACAAGGTTTGCATCACGATCCAAAGGTGAACTTGGAAAACATGAAGTAAAACATTATTCTTATGAACATTGAAAACTCCTTTATATTAAGAAGATCCCTCGTGATTTGCTGGAACTTATTTACTTCATCAATATCAGAGTAGAAAAGTTGAGTGCATGAGATAAAAAAGGCAATCATTTAAAGTTATCCTTTTTCCTAATAGGGGAAAATCAAGACACGACAGTGCAAATACACATGTATGATATCATAAAACATGTGAAAATTGCATATAATATAAATTCTTGGCATTTAAATAATAAACAATAGAAACAAAACATTAAATGTTTTTGAATATTTTATGAAAACACAAAGTATTTTATTATATTTTCCCATTATATAGTTCATGGCCATTATTTCCTCTAATACCTAGGTTCTAGGATATTCAAGGCACTAAATCCTATCTAAACTCATATTTTCAGTCTATTTACCTTCACATTGGATTCATTTACTACCCTCGTAGGTGTGAATCATTTTATGTTTAATGTACATCAGGTCCTTTGATCACCCCTAGGTGAGGACTTGTTTGTACCCATGCATTAAATCATAACTATAGATGGTGAGGATATGTTTGCATGTTGAGATTTAAATATCAAGGTATAATGGATTTATTACTATATGTTCAAGGTTTTTTAAAACATACCTATATATGGAAAGACAAAAAATCATATCATAAAAGGTCACTAGATATATATTTATTTATATACCAAGATGAAAGACGTATTCATATTATACAACCAAATAATACCATATGTAGGTCAATAAGAGAAAAAAAAATCTTTTTTAAGTCAGAGTACATATCTAGTATGTCAGAGATTTGAGTAGACCCCTTTTAGGATCCTAACTAATGACACCTTATTCATTGAAGGGCCCTGATAGACTATAAGATATTATTACAACATGTGATGGAGAGCAAGAGGAGGTGAGGGGTCAAGCACTCATCCATGTTTGTGGTTGTAAGTGCAATAATTTGTAGAGGGGAAAGGAAGTTATGCATAACATACATGAGGAGAGGAGCAGTAGATATTTGGACATATATTTCATTTGTATTTGTATTAAATTCAACAAAAAAGAAGTATGAGGGTAATTATATTTTCCATCTATATATGAGATCTCATGTTTAGAAAAACTGAATCATGTCTTCTAAAAATTAAAAATTTATATTACTTTAAACTCATAGCTAGCTCCTCAAATTTATTGACTAGGAAAGGAAAAGAATCAAACTAAATGTTGATGCTTTCCCATGTATATATTCTTACTTCAGTTCTGTGTCTTTGTGACTTATAATTAGTGAGCTAGGAAACTTACATTAGTCCCTCAAAACAAGTTGGAATGACTTGGTGCCATTATAGATTATCTAACATGGTTTGTATTATACTTCAGTAGTTTGTAATAAATTCATTTCTACTAGATACCATATCATTATTCCCTTTACTAAGCTGAACAAAAGCAACTCAAAACATGTAACTTTGACTCTCCATAACATTAGTTGGTAATTAGTTAAGAAAGAGTCAAGTACATAACAACTTCCTATAAAAATTTGCACCAAATGCCTTCTCTTCAAAAGTGACAAATTACCTTCATTCTAAAATCAATTAATGCTATTTGAAATCTCAAAAAATTGACAATTATTTTTATATATTCTAAATCCATGTTGACCAAAGATCGAAGAAAAAGGAAAGTATTGATGGCCTGGCCATTATCCCAAATACCATACAATAACTACCCACATATCTCACTAGTCTCTTCAAGAAATCTTCCTAAATCAATAAATATTTCCTAATGTATCAAATAGTCATTCCCTTCCTAATAATTAATCATTAGCCACTACAATACTAATTCTTATATATACTTAGTTTTATTAAATGAATCCACCACATATCATATTCACTTTTGTTTTTCTCTTAATACCTTTCAAATTATTTCAAAGCCTATCATTTCCAAATTTCCAAAAATGAAAGATATTTAACCAAACTATCATCACAAAAGTTATTAGATCATTACCAAGTTTGAGTCAAAAATCAAGAAACTTAAATTGATGTTTCTTACCAAAAGATTCTAAACATCCTGAAATTGTCACATTTCCTACGTACCTCATTATATATTCCTACAATCCAAAATAACTTACGTATTTGTTTCATAAATCCAAAAAATCCTAAAAATACCAAAATACCTCCCATCTTGAAATTTAGGAAGGAAAATGAGTGATTGGAGTGAAATTCCACTTTGTCACACCCGTACACTTAACCTAGCTAGTAGACTCACTCTAATCAATTCTTTACTAACTTTGATTATAACTTATTTCATAAGTTGCATTCCCCTTTACTCCATCATAATTAGCCAACTTCATAAAATTTGTCAATAATTTCTTTGGGCTGACACAAATGACAGACCCAAACCAAAATTGAGCAAATGACAATCAATTTGTAAATACAAATATTATATATGTGGGGCATTATTGATATTACGATACACTCCAATTGTATTGTGCATAAGATCACACTTCTCTTTGCCCCAATTTACCCTCAAAATGGAAATATCATATCTTTCTCAAATATTATCAACCCCACAATACTTGGCCCTCTACTACATAGACCCAGTCTCCCCTCTTTAAATACTATGAAAAATATGGTCTTTAACTACACAAAAAAAATTGTAGCAAAAACCCCAAAATTTGTAGTTAAAACTTTGTCTACATTTATCCTTACATTTAGAATATGAAGCTAATACCCGTGTAGCTAATTGTTTAGGCTACATTTTTTAAAGTTGTAGTTAGTTATTCCTCTGGCTACAAATTCATATGTAACCCTAATTGTAGGTAACAAATGTCCTTACACATAAAAATTTAGTTTCCATTGTAGCTAAATATATGACTACAATTCAATTTGTAGCTATGATATGTAGGGAGAGATAACATTGGTTACAATTTGTATATGTAGTTCATGTATAGAAAAAATTAGCACTTACTACACATGTAATTATATCTAGTGTGTAGTGAAAGACACCATGTACTACAAATACATATGTAGTAAGACACATTATGTATCCAGTCAGTCGCTTGCCAATATAATGAGGTTTTCAGAAAGAAAAAAGATGAATGATAATCAAGATCGAGTTGTGCTTACAATGTCAACAATGATATTTTTATTTATATTTGAACTATGAGTACACATGGGGAGGACATTAACATGGCCCCTATTTTACAATATGCATGGAAAAAAGAGACATGTATACAATATCTTCTTCTGACTGCCTCTATCCACTGCAGACTCTATATGCCACATGATCATGTGCATTTTCTTCTATCTTGATTTTTCTTTTGTATTAATTTTTCCACTTGTATCATCAATGAATATGATAACATTAATAAACTCATAAGAAGAGATTAAAGACTACTAAAGTATTGCTCTTCTTCATTGAAAATAGAGAACTTATCTGTGCTCTGCTTCTGATTGGCCATAGGAATCTCTTGTAGTTGATATTGATATTCATGGAGATTCTTGAAAGACAAATCATTCTCATCAACAACTGGCAGTACCACCCGGTCCCCAAGTTTGAGGCTTCCATATATCTCAGCACATATTTTGTGAATCTGAGACTATATATTGGATAATTCATTTGTCCTCTCTTCCTTTTGCGTAGAAATTGATCCTGTACAAGAGATATGGCATCCAACTATAACTTAACTTGCAGTAACATAATTTTTTTTATGCGGGTGAAAGTAAGAGAGTATGACACTAATTTTGAGAAAATGACGTGTACTGGAACAAACCAATGAAATTATTGCATAGTTTACCTTTCACATGTACATGAACACCAATTTATGATACTCCAATCAAGGTTATGCAATAGATTATTTTGTCTAGAATGAAGAAGTGATATGAAGGCCTTTTCTACAATCATTCTTGGCATCAAATAACCTGATCTGCAAAAAAGGTCATACAGAATGATCAAGTTGTCTTGCTAAAAGTTATACATATCAGAATTTATACAAAACAAAGCTATATATGAGTTATAATGGCATCATTATTTACCAACAATTGTTGTGGCAATGTGGTAGTCAGATCAAAACAAAACATTGTAGCATCTAAAACAATATCTAATGTGAGGGGACTGAATATGCAGAAAATAGGTTTGTGGAAGCTGAAATGCTACATTCTTTGAACTAAATGTGACCTAGATATGTTGGTTGTGATAGTATTAAATGTTGAACATCATCTTGATGATTAAAAAGAAGACGGACAAAGTGTCCAACAAAATGAAAACAAATCACTAATTTAAAACACAATGTGATCATATATATAGAATCACAAGGGATGCATCGCAGTAAAAACTGAATATAAAAATGTTATCTTAACCTTCAATAGTCCAGAAATGCAAGTACATGTCTTGTCAATCACGAGCATCTGAGCTAATGTTAACAGATTGCACAACAACATACTCACTAAAGCTTGATACTGCAACGTTTGAACACATGGTGATGGATTTCATATTAGGGTTGAGAGTTTCTGATCATATGGAACTTGGAATGCAGGCCCTGATCATATGAGAACTTAGCTTGATATCTAGAAAAGTCTCATTGTCAATTACAATCTTGGGATGTTAGTTAGACTATAGACTACTAGTACCACTATTTCTGGATTCTTATAACTGAAGAAGACTTGGAAAGAAAGGGAGGTAGTAGATGGGAAAGCTTATAATGACAAGCAAGGATATTACCTACTTTGGATCTTATGAGATGACTATAAATAGATATGGTTTGAACATCTTCTCACGAAATGTTTGAATAAAATTATTAGGACCTAAAACAAGGTGAGAACATAAAGTGAATCAGATACGCTTTGACAACCAAGAGAACCACTCTTATTTTTAATAAAGGAGGTAATCAGATATGATTATGTGTATTTTCTAGAAAACTCAGGTCAGGTCCCAAGTCAAATGTCATGACAGGGGACTTGCACATGCAAATTGATTATGTGAACAAGAATACGCCTAATAAATACAAAAATCATCTCTTACTCATCGTAGAACAGAAAATCAAACTAATTAGAGAAGATATAAAATAGTGAACGATTCTAGAAAAAAAATAACTTCTTTGGATCAAAACCAAAACCAATAAGAGAATATTCAGCAAAAGCACCCCATTTGATCTAGCCACCATAGCAAGATAACTTTCCATGAGATTGGTTTTCCCAAATCAGGAAAAAACATTCATCCTCTTTGATCTACTCCCCTCTTTGCCCTCCCACTCTTTCTCTTGATACTAACCGCTTGGTGCTAGATGTCCATCTTTGAATTTGAAAGCAGTGAGTGAAGCTCCCAAGGTCTGCAAGGAAATGTCTAGTACAAGATGCTTAAGCTTACATATAAGCACATAAAACCTTTTTTTGTGGTTCTAATTGTTGAAATTATGTTTTTAAGTTGTGTTAATCAAAGAATCTAGAGAAAGTGGAAGAGATATATGTGAACCAAGAGAACTTGATGCAAATCTAAGAATTCGAGCTCTAAGAAAAACATAAGAAAAGTGTTTGGAATGTTCACATCGAACAATTCAATAGGGTGTATTCAGAAAATTCAAAAGTCAAGTATCATGTCATCTCTGTTAAGCTCATACCTTCCTGCAATTGAATCGAAATCCCCGCAAACTACCATAGGCATGTTTGCATTGGAAGCACCAAAGAGCCAACCCCATTTCACATGGGTTAGAGTCCATGTATAAGCTACTACACAAAACATCAAGACACATTAGATAAGCACAAATCTAGCTTAAGAGTCTAAGCCGATCTATTGTCCCCTATGTCTTGGAGCAGGGCTCGTCTGCTGTTACAACAAGCAAGATTTCTTGGAGGATAAGATCTTTGTACAGAAGCTCAGCTATAATTCTTTGTAATCCTGATTGGCTTAGCATTTTACAGTGATTTCAATATGACATAAGTATTTTTTTTATCTCTTTAGTTAAATGATGCATGTTGTAGCTGTAAGATTTCAAAACCTTCAAAAGATATACTTATGTGCAATGTGGACCAACAAATCTATTACTACTATATTATATATACTATGTACTAATATGTTGTATATATGCTCTCTAATATTGTGCAATTGTTATAGACTGGTAGTGTAAGATGTTGCTCAAATTGTAATAATATACTAGCACATATTATTATTGATTAAATATAATCCTGCTATATTTTTACCTCAATTTTGTTCTTATACATTAATGATGATATTTCACTATTGTATAATACTATATTGCTGGATGCTACATAGCAATGGGTATGTTATTTATATATACTACTAAAACTTACATATACTAGTATTCTATTATAGCATAAAATCATGTACTGTTTCGTACAAATATACTACTATATGGTTTTTTATATTGATATGCATATTGTGTAGATAATATCTTATATTCGTAAATGGGTTTACATATGTATAATTTTAAAAAATATCTCATATATTTATATATAAATATATTTAGAAACTTAATCATATGCTTTTATGGAAACAAAGAAGTGAGAATGGTGATAACTGACAATCCAAGGAGACATCTTGGAGTTCCTCTCGTGCATGAGAGAATGAACAAGGTAACATATTCTAGTGTCAAGAATGAAATGAATAAGCAACTATCAACTTGTCCAGGAAGATCAATGAACATGGCGAGAAGAGTCTCCCTTGCAAAGGCTAGACTCAACTCTGTTCCAGTTTATATAAATGCAATCAGCTAAGCTATCTGCATCAACATGTTGAGGATATGGATCAAATATTTATTCGTTTCATTTGGAATGTGATAAGAACAAATAAGATCTGTAAGTAAAATGGTTTGAATATATTATGAACAAAAGTAGTAGATGTGTGATGAAGGGAGAAATTACTAATGCCTATATGGGTAAGTGGATAGAGGACTGACAAAACCCAACCACACATCAAGACACAAAAATCCCATAGGATATGAGAGGCTTGGAGGTTTCTTCCATTGGGCTAAAAGACGGCTCATGGGACAAAGGTTTTCGAAAGGAATGGTAAATATTAGAGATGGTACAAACCATTATCCGCATGATTACAGTAGATCCAACAACTAGTACAAACTATTGGCCTCTAGATCCTGTCAAGAAAGGTAGAATTACAAGAAAATAATCATACAATGAGATCATGAGAAGTTAGAGAAATGACTCTATAGGCAAATGGAACATTATTTATAAAAAAAATCTAGAAATCTCAAAAAACATTCATATGGAATATTATGCATAATAGCATAGTAACCAAATTGAAAATCCAGTTTATGCAACACACCAGAAACCCCGAATGCATTAAATCCAATTTTCCCAACAAAGACATTATGTACCTCCACAGGGAATACTAGTCTTCCAGGTTGCTCAAGCAGTATGGAAGAGCATTGATTAGAAATTTGATGTGGAATTCTATCTGAAAGAAGATTTTAACCATGGTTTGACATAAATTCTGGAGTTGAAAGTCATTGGTGACCAAGTTTTCATGGACCTACTGGGATCTCTGAAGGACTATTCATGATCGAGCTTTTCAAGGACAAAAAAAATCGTGAAAAAGATAGAAAGGAAATATTGCTAAGGATACGAAGAATGTAGATATACTCAAAACACTAACCCAAACAGCAATATGGTGACATGAATTTGACAGACCGAACACTCAAAGCTTCAATTAGGGTGAAGTAATGCTATGTAATAGAGCAATGTTGTGTGCACATGAGATACACAAAGTATGCAACTCTCCACTTAATCTGACAGAACTATATAATCAAACTGGGAGATTAATATAAAGATCATGAAGAAAACATGAAAGTGATGCTAGAGGAATGCAACCAGCACCAAAAGCATAAACTTGATGAAGAAAAATATGAATTGGCTTTAAGCAAAATGGCAGACCATAATCACTGAAATGCAACACATAAATGCAAATATGAGAGCTCACCCAAAAAACAAGACTACATGGAGAGTTCCTATCAAGCACACACCCAAATCTCACATAGCCAAAGTGGAACTTTGATCACTACAGTGACTACTCCATATAATTATTTATACATGTTAAACAATAACCACTACTCTTTCTAGCCACTATCAGTAGCATTAGTTGGATGTGGCTGGTCACAATGACACCATGACACAATTAAGCATTGTGCCCTCAAATTCAGAGAGCAATACAAGTGCAACAACACCAACAACAAAAAAGGGCAGTACAAGTGCATAAACATTAATGACACTGGATGGAAGTCCAGGTGCATCAACACAAATGACAAAGGAGGAAGGTTGTGAGGAAGAAAATAAAGAAAATAGAGAAGTAGCATTTTCTAAGTACGAACAACAATATCTCGTGTCAATGTAGTTGAACAAGCCCTAGATCCATGTGAGGTCGGTGATCTATGAGTCCATGATGATGTGTGGTGCTAGGAAGTCATGTAATAGCAAGAAAATGTAGGCAAATAGAAATAGTCTAAGATGAGTAGCGTAAGTTCAGGGAGAAAAAATTGGGGGTATATCTATGATAAAGGTAATCTTGCATCTTGAAAGACTAGGGTAAAGGGTGGTTGGACTTTTGACATTCCTGGAGTCATGTATTGTATAGTAAATATAGATATAATAAATAGGATGAAAAGGAATCAATAAATGACCACAAGCTCAAGATGGAAGCTGGCAAAGACTATCTAGGATGGGATTCAATATACTTGTGCAGTGGACATGTTCACTACATGTATTTACTCCATTAGATCTTGAGCAACCTAAATAATGATAAACAATACAAGCAGTTGCTTGTATGTTTTACAATTGGATCTTGGTAGTTGTAGTCGATACTATAAATTAGGAACTATGATATATTCATGAATATACAATACATTAAATGTCAAGCTACAATGGTGGTGAGAAAATTGGTCCAACTAAATGAATTGCCTTCAAGGACATGAGGAAGATGACCAAAGCAAGAGAGACACCCTAAGCATGAATGGAGGAAGCCACTTGATGGTTTCTTAAAATTGAATATTGATGTGTCTATAGTCAAGAGAATAAACAAAGATGTGATTAATTTTACTCTAAAAATCACCAAGAAGAATGGATCATGGGGGCTACAAGATTTATACTAGAGCATACATACTAAGCTATAGCTTTAAGTGAACATGGTTGGCCTAATAACAATTTATGATATCAGTGAACCACTAATCCTTCATACATATAGTATGACACAATTTAAATCCGACGTGCCTCCTAATATAAAGCTCAATGCATATAGATCAGGAAGCTAATGCCACACATGCATACAATGGATATTTGATTCATTAGAAGAAGCTCCAAAAAGTTTGTGAACCTCATTGGGAAGTAAAAGAGAAACTAGGATAGAAACATAATTTAAGAGAGGACAAGTCTTTGGCTAGACCTGCATTTAGAGGAAAAGATGAATATATAACCTCAAAATAGTTTCCAAAAATTACCACAAGTTTGAAGTTACATATTGTAGAGTTCTCATCCAACTAGTCAAATACCTCATCCAATTTTGTTGATTTCCATAATACAAAAAAAGAAGTATAGAAGTTGTTGACATTAGAAGCAACATTATAGGAAAAAATTATTGAACAACATGTTTAATGGAAATGAAAAAGAAAAACATAAAATAGTTGTACCTTGGATGAAATATATTGATTGTCATCTCAATAACAGCTTTATAGAACTAAGAAATTTGAGCTAGAATATCATAAGAACCTCTAGGCACATCATCATAGATGTAAACTGTAGATCATTTCACCCTTCAACAAGACAAATAGTTATAAAGTCCAAACTCTGAATTTGAGAAGCTCGAGTTATTCATGGAAATATGTAGTGTTAGCTTTAAATTCATCTTCTATAAGATGCATTCCAGGATCAAGAACATGTAGGATTAATTCAGGTTAATAGCATCAAGAAGCGTCACTTCCATGAGTCATAGAAACAAATGCCTCAATATGAGAAAACCAACAAATAGGAGCATTACAAATTGCACTATATTATAAAATAGAACGCAAAGAAGCAACTGCTACATAGCATTTTGCAACCTTCTAGCATTAGCCTTCCTTGTAAGAACAAAGGGGTAAAGAAAACTCCATCAAGTAGTGCAAGTATAAACAATCAATACTGCTTCTTAAAAGAATATTCGTATCTCAAAGATTATACAAGCCTCCAAATTTTTGTAATGTACAATTGTTTTACTAGTTCTATTGCCAATGTATAAGGTATAAATGACTTTCCTACCTAGGACCTAGGTAAGACAATTCAACAACTCATATTGATTTCAGAATAATACCATAGATTCATTTCTATATAGTGTTTTATAAACTTCTAATAAGTGGATTCTTAGGTATACAATATCCACAAAGATATGGTATACTAACTTATTCATCATTATTGCTCTTATCCTCTCCTCCCTATTTTCCACTAATAGGAGAGGACACATTCAGATAGTAAGGAGCACACAAGGATGTAAGGCACAGGACAGGGTGTGGAGCATGACTCTACCCACTCTAGTGTTGCAAGGCATCAATATAAGATTTGAAGATCATGTACCATATCAGTATCCAAGGCTAAGAATAACTGTGGTTCATGTTTCAAAAAGATCAAGTGGTAAAAATAGTTGCATGGGAAAAAAAAGTATCACAAGGATACATATCTCGGGCAACCAAAATTGACGTCCACACATTTTAGATCAAAGTCAAAGTATACTTTGGAAGTATGAACTATATAGTTATATGTTAAGAAACAATATCGAGACATATTACAACATACAAATCAACCACATGTTGTATCCCATCATGTAATAATCATGTGTATCATGAAAATTTTTAGTTCATTGTATATTAAGATAAGGCACAAAATTATAACCTTCGTCAACTTTATATTATCCCCAAAAATTCAAGGCATTCGAATATGTAAAAGTAATAGAACAACATAAGATGCCGAGTAAGATATATAGCCGGTGTCACAACTTCAACCACATGTTAGTAAGACTCTGCAATAGTCAATAAAGCTACAGTGATGGAGTTAGAAAGTTCAAATTATGCGATTTTCCATTAATTTCACCCTAATATATCAAGGATGGCCACTATATTAATAGTTTCTCTTGGTTGCTCTGCAACTCATCAGAGGGTGGATCCAATGAGGGCATTAGTTTTGCATTAGATATTCGTTATGTTCTTGTGAACTGGATTGCTACCATTTTCCCAATAGCTACATCAATGTCGTCATCCCTTCCTAATTACAAGATGTTAAAAGCTTGACATTGTCATCATGCTTTTATACATGATAACTGGTACAATTTTGCAACTATTGTAGGCTCAATCCTGATTATTCATGGAAAGGCTAGGTTTATTCAAATGCTAAGGATATTATTGAAATGAAAATGAATGGCACTCTAGAATTATCAAACATTAAGAAAATCCTACTAGTTCTGAGCCATTGTATACCATTTCTAAATGAGGGAAACGCAGATGTATTACAGTAACATGGTAGTTTCTCAATAGATTTGGATGTAGAAAGTGGTTCCAACTGATTTAGATACTTATGGATTTTTGTTTCAGGAACCACCACTTTATTTCTCTATCTTCTTAATTGAAGAAAATTCTGACTATAATAAGGGGAGATATTGTTCACATGGAGCCATGTCAAATCCCAAAAACTCTCTCCCCATTAGGTTACAAAGGCAACACATTTCACAGAAAATATATTTTTGAATAGGTCAAAGCCATTGGAGTGTTATGTATACTTCATATCACATTATATGTGAAGATAATCACTCCTCAAATGCCATGTTCACAGAAGAGGCATGTTACATCAGTAAATTCAGAATTGGGGATTCAATGGAGGGAAATGACTAGACAACCTGCATTTTCAAAGCCAAGAGCAAAGGTTATCATGTATCAGACAAAAAACATTGAACTTGTTTGATACTAGATGCATTAGTAGGTGGGTTATGCCATGATGAATGTTTATAAACTAAAAATAAAAATTAAGTGTTGTGTATGTTGCTAGGAAGAATATTCTTACTATTCTAGTTATAACCCTCCAGTCATGATTTTACTACTTACCATGCATGATCTTTAGGTTCATCTCCTTCATTCATTGAAGGGCTTATGTGGGAGCCTTCAGAAACACATTGCAGGCTCTAAACCATCATGGAGGTGTGCAGGAAATGTATCAAACAAATTCTATATGATTCTAGTAAAAATAGAAGTAGAAAGGCAAATGAATATAATTCTATCAATATAAGCCAACAAATTGTATTCTAAGAAATAGGGAGAGAAAACATGTAGTGGACTGACCATAATGACAAACTATGATTTAGTGGGGAAAGGACTAGGAGAAGAGCTAAAACCATGGGGTGACTACCAAGGAAAGATAGAACCCACAACCAAAAACAACCTAGTTGATGTGCATGCAATTTATATCGTTTTCCATTCATTAAAAAAATACAGTACCAACCTATATAATGTGAATCCAATCTATATTGTTTTCCATGTATTAAAAAAATAGAGTAATTGTCTTCTATACATCACCAGAAGCCCCCCAATCCTTGCCAAGAGCACTATTGGTTCCCTAGTCTCCAAAATACCATATATACATCCCCCATTTTCCAGACTACTTGACCAAAACATTAGTTTTTCTAGGGCAGTTCCCCAAGTAACTCATCTAAGCTTGAGGAATCTGAAGTGGTTCAATAAGTACTTAATCCTATAGTTTTCTCCACTTACATAAAATATGTGATCCAAGCCTGCATAGATCTAAAAAGAATGACAACACTAACTTGGATCTATCTCTATAGTTTAATATTGCAATAGAAATAGGACAAAGAAGGCCAACCAAGCTGGAAAAGGAATCCAGCAAGCAACACATGTGATACATATTCTAACTTTTAGCTTGATTTGAGCGACGAGAAACATATCATATTCCTTCTCCAAGACAAATCTCATAAGAGGAGACTCCTCTTATCCTTTAAAATATGGATCCAAACTGTTTGCATCCAATCTATCACATACACAACCAAGTAGACCGCCACAAACTTTAATTATCTCATTATAGTTCATTGGCTAAGATTTCAGATGATGCAAATCATCCACTTGACATATTTGAACTCAAACGTCGCATTTAACGATCAAGCAGTGCACACAACAACCAAGGAAAATCATCATGGTGGCTCCAACGAAAGAGATAAAACAAAAATAATGAAAGCATCCACTTGGAACCCAAGAGAAGTCCCTAGAAACCCAAGTCAGCCAAAAATTATAGGAAGAAGAGACTTACCATTTACCTAAAACAAATGGGCAGCAATAGGCAGCATAATAATAGTTGCACCAAGTCAAAAAGGTGCAATAGCTATTTCTGCAAAGAGAAACGACAACAAGATTGTAGTAGAAAAGGCGTACCAAGCCCTAGGAGCAAGCATGTAGAGGATGAAATGGATGAGCAGTGGTTGAATATAAGAAGTAGAAGAAGTTGACCAGAAATCATCCACAAACCAGAAAGCGGGAATGAAATATGTAGGTGAGAAGAAACCCTAATAGAGGAAATGCATTTCCTGATCTTCAAAAATCAGTCACCAAAATCATCTCATAGAATAACATATTTAACAAATAAAAGGATTCTAATCACCTTTAGGTTCAACCAACTCATGAACTAAAAAAGACTATCTTGAGATAATAGAATTCGTATATTTTCCTTGAAAAGTATAGTTGAAAAGTGGTACTTAACTATTAATAATGCATGAAATGAAATGTGATTGAGCAAAACTCTGGTAGAGGTGATACATTACCAGAACATCAAATCAAATAGTAAAACCATCTCATACAAATATTTTTCCAAACATAAAAAGGACAAATAGAAAAACCTACTATCATCATATAATTTCCATCCACTGTAGTGATTTACATGTTTGTAATGGCATCAATATTCACATTGACTGATCAGGTTCCATTAAGCTCCTATCAAATAGTTCATGTGATGTACAACTCTATTTCCTAGATGCCAACTATTGTTGCTGCTGGTGGTGCTGGTGGTTTGTTGGCCACATCTATTTATATAGAAATTCCACATAGAGTTTGAACTTGGAAGTCCATGGACCACCTAGCCCATGTCATGTGATAAAATCTAATTGATGACTCTCCCAATCCCTATATACAAAGGCACCCTTCCTAAACCATTGGAACAGTTAGTCGTATAACTACTCTGAAATTTAGGTAGGCCCCCTACTACGATTTAAGTGGCCAACTTGACCCTTCTGTAGAAGAAGATGTCAAGGCTCAATCAAGAAGGCAATTGGGGTTTATCAGAGTATAAAATATTGTCTCTCTATTATAGTACCTCCATGCCGACTATGCTAATTTGTTGAAAATCTTTAAATGACTATTATCATTGTTGGCATTACTACCTTTTTCTCATCCGTGCATTATCTAAAATGTATCTAAAATAATGTGAATAGATTATTCAAAATTGATGCAAATTTTGAGATTATTTATTTGATAAATGATTTTATATTTAGAGAGGGCCCACAACTATTTTATTTTCATGGGAACATGGTTTTGTATAGAGAGACAAGCAATGAATCCCATGAAAATTTCTTTTTGATTAAGGTAAGAACTATCACATTTGATACATTCCTATAACTATATATCATTACCTAAAATTTGTGAATCTCAAATGAATACAGATTGCACAAGATCGAAAAAATACAATAAATCCCATTTAGACAAGAAAGAACATGATATGTACTTATTATAACCATAGGCATCCAGGAAAAACAAGAAGATTGCCAATATATACAGTGTTATGTGTCTCTTTAGATGAAGTGGTGTACTTTGACCACTAAACATGGTAAGAACACTCATACAAAGGGTAATATAGAGCTAAAATCAAAGTCTAATCTCAAGCATCGTAATGGTGAGAAAGTAAAACCCCAAACAAGGCCACACCATTGAATGACTAGTTGTTAGAAATTGTTGGGAGAATTCTAAATATTACATAGGAGATAGCGTATCAAGAACTAAACACTTGACCCACAAAAAAGGCATCTTGTATTTCACATTTATTTGAATCTACATATAAGCCATTAATAGTTATTTTGAACAACAAATCAAAATCAACATGGATGTGAGATATATCTTTTTTTATGTGAAACTAGCATCTTGCATGTAGATACGATGTGAAATTTTGCTGATGCGGTAGATTATTAGAAACTATTGGGAAAAATAGAAGTATGGAGAATAGAAGTGTGGAGAAATAGATTGTTACTATGCTATCCAGAATTTGGACTCACAATTGATCCAACTACAAAGGTGTAGAATGTTGATTGAAGGTTTTAGTGCTAATGACAAGATCTAGTACAAGAATGTTGTTTGTAAAAAAATATCCAGAAGCAAATCTAAAAGCAGGTTGATCGACTAAACTGTAAAGGCATTCAAGAAAAATTATAATAAGCAATAATGAGTCTTCCCTTAGTGGTAACCTAGATGGATATATGGCAATATCTATTATTTGAATCTTACATTAGAATAGCTGAAAGCAATAGTAAAAGTATAAAGATAATCCTAGATGATAATGTACCATGTAAATAACCTGAAACTAAAATTGAATATTGTCGATCTGAAATGTACTTGGGAATACTACTACTAGTAGTATGAGATTTGAGTACCAAAATAATCAACTCAGTTCAATTGGAGGGGGCACATTCTAGACTAAAAAGTTTCATATTCATACCATTCGAAAATCTTCACCTCTTGAAAACCAAGATGAGAACCATATGTCATATAGGGTACATGATCTAGGATAACTGATCAAAGTATGTGGTCGGCCTATGATGGTTATTCCTTACACCTTTAGTTCTGTTTCCAGCAAGTAGAACTCTACGGTTCTTCCTCGTGCTCTCAGCAATATCCAACATGGAACGGGGGGTCTAGAACGAGGAGATATGCTTTTTATTTTCATCTTCTATATGGTATACCAGGTATGAGAAACTGGATGACGGAAATTGAAGGGGGGGTATGTAGATAATGTAGCTTATTTTACCGAAATATATCTCAATAGGTGTGATTCGACCTTGCTCCTCACCTCTGACTTTATGTTTCCTCATAGAACTGAAATCAAGCCTCCTATCTGGTGGTCTGTGATGTTGGGTGCGAACATTACATGATTGATAAGTGTGTGAGGAGGTGGAGATGATGAGAGGGAGAAAGGGCGATAAGATAGCAAGTTGTGGTGGGAGGGGATAAGAGAGTGAGGCAGGGGTCATGATGGGAAAGGAGGATGTAGGGGGGCGCTATCGAAATGACGGGGGTATTGTGATTGAAATTGCGCCAATACAGGTGGGTGGGGAAAAGTAGTGCTCGTAAAAAGAATTTACATTTTCAAGTGTTTTGGTTGTTTTGGGGGATGAGTATGGAAGAGTTTTAGTTTATAGCCAATTCTTATATGTAGTTAATTTTGTAGCTATTACAATAAATATAATTTGTTTGCTTACATTTTTAGAAATTATAAGATAACGTACTTTTAGATATAAATAAAACATATGTAGTTAAACTAATTGTAGCGAGATCATCTTTTGCTTGTAGTGAAAGACATCTTAATAACACTCACTATGCCATCCAACATAGTATACATATCCCACCTCTTCTCTTCAATCATACTTGTGTTTGGTGTGACCCTTGGTTGAACTTTATCTCGATTTCCAACTCCAGACTATGTCTCTCCATACCAATGACCCACAATATCATTGCACACAAAGCATCTAAACCCCAATATTCTTTCGAAAGTCCTTATGATCAAATATTTACAACATAATGTCAGAAAATATAAAAAATATTATACATTCATGCTTTACATTAGAGTCACAAAATCTTACAAATATAAAAAAAATAAGAATAAGTATCAGGTCCTATCTACTCTTCAACAGGGGACAACTCTTTCACGTCTCTTCTAGGTATTCTTTGATCACATTCCCATTAGTTCCCAAAGGAAAACAAACCACACATGGGCCCCAATAAGGGAAACATGGGTCAACAAAGCTGGTAAAAAATTGGTATATGGATAGTAATGTAATATATAACTATATACAAAGGATTTTTATAATAAAATGCAAAGGAATAAACAATATAGGTAAGTATCAAGAGATAGAAATGGGTTTCAAATTCAATAAGATTCAATATCCAATTTTTGAGAATAATAATTCAATTTTCAAATAAATACCACGTGTCAGTGTCTAGTTGTTGGGGAAGCTATGTGTTCTCTATATGGATAATGAAAACACACCATCTGTGTTTCTATTATATCTTCAATTTTTGTAAGATTTAATTATAAAAATATAAGCCATGATTTGATAAGTAAATATTATTGTGATATTATTGCTAGGATGATAATGTTACTAATGAGATTATTTACATTGCAAATATGTCCATGGACCACAAGAACAAGGAATAAGAGTTTTTATGTACAAAAAAATATTAATGGATTTGTGAATTATTGGATAATAGAAATATATAATATGCAAGTTCCCAAAAGAAAAAAAGATGTGTGGTATTTTCGATAATTAAAAGAGTAATTATCTAGTTAGTTTGGAAACACTTGTTTTAAGACATCAATTAATATCATTACAATATAACTTTTGATATACTCAAAAATAAGAAGGAAAAGAAGAGAATTCAAGAATATAGGAGAAAAAGGAAGTTTCAAGAAATAATGAAAAATGTATTAAATAATGTTAAAAGGAGCAAGTTTTTGTATGTGAAAGACATCCCTATAATCTCAAATTACTAGATATTGATTGGAAAATACTTTATGAGTTTCGTTTAAGTGAGGATAATTGTTTGAAAGGATATATCATAGAGATAGAAAAGCGTAATCTAGAATTCAATGCTAAAGTGGTTCCTAAAAGGACCAATTACCCAATGTGTACCAAATAGTTAAATGTTCTTACTTAATGGATTTTTGTTGTCAAATCCAAGTCCTAACTAGAATATGGTAGTACCTTCTCATGACTTTTAGATTTTTAGGAATAAAAAGGCAAGAGTTATATATACAAAGGAATATATTCTTTCCTAAAATCATACATTGCTTTCCATAATATTAGTGGGTGTCAAATTGTTGAATATAAAGGGATATCTTTTAGTAGTATGGAAGGAGATAATGTTGAGATTTTGGAAACATAATAATATGGCTTGCCACTTTTGGATTCCTTGAACCCCAAGGGTAAACGGGAAGAGGGGAATGAGGGAGAAGAATATGAGAGGGAGTTTGTATATATATACTTGGGGATTTCACACACAATTACCCTACCATTCTTTTCCTCTCCCAACAACATCCCTCACACGATCATCATCTCCTCTCCCACTCGCTATTTTCTTTCCTACATGTGAGTAATCTATATGATGCAGCATACCTCCATGAGGAGGAGCACTGCCATCACCAAGATTAAACATGATCGCCTTAACACTTTGTGGGTCTACCATACCAGTTACGTAGCTGCCACAACATGATCATGGTGGTTGCGTAGGAGGTTAGAAAGGAGGGATAACCAACACTAAGCCTTGTTGAGTGTCACCATGGGCAGAGTGTGTGGATGTAAAGATAACAATGTCGAGCCCTCTGAGTGTGGGGGAGGAACTAGAGAGAGAGAGAGAGTTAGAGTGGTAGCGACAATGTTGTAATGCGGGAAGCATGGTGCATCGACAGACAAGACGGTGAAAGGTTAGTGAGAGAACCTGTTCCCTGAGGGAGGATCCAGAGGTTATCTTATCACCATAAATCATGACATGTGGCATCTATTTTGTTGGATGAGGAGCGAACCAGAGAGGGAGGAGGAAAGAACATTTCCACTTTGAGAGAGATGAGGAGTTTGACCACTTGCTCTTGTCATTGGTAGGGTTTAAGGTGGTAGAGAGGTTGTAGACCTGGAGCCTAAGTAAGCACCATAAATGAGTGTTGGAGATGGGAGTATGATTTGCAATGGAGAGAGAAACACAAAATCTCCATTGGAGATGAAGCAACAAAACCAAAGAAGCACGCTACATCTATATAGAAGCAACACCTCATGAGGAAGATGAGGGAAAGAAGTATGACGTGAGCCAGTTAGGCTAGGATTTGATGGTTCAGTCCCAAACCCAGGCACACATTGCTGATTCAAGTTGGTAATAAGCTAGGAATGGGCTTACCAATAAGGAGCCACCATCACCACAAGGCCAAGGTAAAATAGTATTATTGAGTGTATTTTCCAAAAATGGTAGTGAATGCTAGGCTTGTCCCAAAATAGAAAAGTTAAATATCATTTTGATTGAAAAAAACAAGAGTAACAAAAATAGACTATAATTGGGATCAAATTCGGAACTCAATTCCAAAATTAGGATTAATACTTATATTCTTAGTGAATGGTGTGTGAAATTCCTAGATTTGGGTATTAAAAAGTTGAAAACATTAAAAACCTCTCTCATATGTTATTGTCTGGTAATGTGGCATATAATGGTGATTTAACATGATTTTGATCATAATGATGATACTTAGGTCCCCTAATATAAATAATCATGCATATGAAGTAATTAGGGTTCAACATCATATTTTTTATGTCATTTAAGGAGCATAATTGAATCTAGTGTCATGGTACAATAACATAGTAGATTTCATAATCATGGCAACAACTAATATGAGTTAGGGTTCTTGAGTCATTAAAACAATGAACATGGGAATTGGAGTATCAAACATTGCTTAATAATACCTCAATACCAAAGAAAACTAAATCCTAGATTAGAACCCGAGTAGAGTTTAATCTAAGTAATGTGATTAAAGTGTTGGTGACACTTTAGGATTTAAATTCATGTGGATTTATTGTTGAATTGCTTGAACATGTTGATTGGATTGACTGAATCAATTTGAAGTATATATTGCATGATAATATTCATGGTTCTACTAAAGCTAGGTGGTTACGCTTATGACTACCTACATTAGTTTTTCATTGTTTTTCGAGTATTTCTCAAGGATTGAATACTAAACTGTTGGATGTTTATTTACATTATGTTCAATTATAATGCCACTATGAGTATCACATAAAGGAAGATGAAGAAAATGATTGTTCTTATTTGTAAGTAATTGATTGTACATATGTTGTTAAGTATTTGTACACTTTTGCATGCACCCCACGTACAAAGAAATTTCAATATGTCGATCCATGCTTTTGTTTCATAACATTTTAGGTACATGCTAGATAAGATGATATCAAGATATGAAGGAAAATTCATTAATTGAAGACATTAATGTGGCATCCAACTCACAAAACAAGAATTTCTTAAGCGGAAGTGAATGATTTGCAGCAGATTACTAAAAATCACTAAAAATTAAAACTTTTTTGCTAAGAGATCTACACATAGGAAACTTCTTTCATAAATAACCAAAGTATACATTTACATCATGGTTCAAAAGTACATAACTTGTATCATCTCTTCTCAAGGATTACAACATCAGCTGCCCTAATAACAGTATATACAGACAACATAAGAATCTCGAGGCATCAAGCCAAAATCTCAGATCGGTTCATTAAAACACTAACTATAAATTTCGAGGACCTGAGAGTACAGAGACAACACATATGACTACTATCTATACAAAACTTGGCAGTCAGTGCCTCCACCTGAGTTATCACTGATGTACCTGTTGTTGTTGCTGCTTTTCCCTTGCTATAGAGTTCCTACTTTTTCTACATTTGCCTAAAACTTTGGATCCCACGGGGGTGAGACAATTGTAAATTACCCCAGCGGGAGATATAACTATCCTCCAATACATTATTATAGCAGTTTATTATAATAAAATTGAGCGGGAGTTCTTATATATTAACAACAGTATTAATCATTGAATGAACAGAGTAATGTAATCTCCTTTCCTAAGGAGAGCATTGCATTTATCCATGATATAATCATAATTCATCCATCTACTTTCAATGAGTATAAAGAGATATGAATAACATCTATTAACTAGAGATGCATAAAAGAAATGTAATATCAGCCAATGAATTTCCATTTTCAATCCTTAAGAAACATGATATACGGCTGATTACATTTTACAATCACACTTATGCCCTGAGGAGATGAGGTATACCTCTCATACTCCAATCGACCATTGCGAAGTCAAAATCTGTACCACACAAGGTCAATGGAAGAGCCAGCTTCCAACACCTCTCACATCTCGGTCAGTACGAAACAACATGCAGGTCATCTTGTGTCTCTTCTAGATAGCTTTTTAGGGTATACTGGCAACTTCTCTATAGAGTTACAGCGTCAACTGCACTCTCATCGGCAATCGAGAGATTTAATGTTTATCTCCATCGACCCGACATTAAGTATTATTGGGAGATGTGTACGCCATCTATCCCAATCATCACGAGATTTGTGATACATCGATCCCGACACATACAATGAATGATTGAGAGGTCTAATGTTTACCTTCCAACAATCTATTCATCCGGACATAAGGATATTTTTGCCCATTTACCCCCGCATATTCAAAATATGCATTCCGGGTTTTTCTGCGGAGCACCCATTTCACCATTCAGCAAATTCTGACGTTGATGGATCTGTGGTCAAGACTCTACATGATATGATTTCACTTAATTAATTAAACACCTTAGCATATTCTTTTAGCATCAGCCAAGTTCTCAAACATAACTCATTCAGACAAATGCTACAAAGAAACATGTACTATTTTCATCAATCACTTCTCAGTCTTTATAAGAAGACATTGGGATTTTCGTCCCTTAATTCATTTCTTGAAAGTTCACATCTCTCAACAACATCATTATCATACTTATCAAATATGGGTATTCATACCCTCAGTTCATTACTAATCACTGTTACCACTTGTTAGGTAACTATTACCTCTAGGTTCTTAGACCGAGGTATACATGATACTTATTACACAAGCATCACACATGGCTCACAATGTGGGCTCTGATCTCCAAACCATGACATAAACATGATTAAAACTTAGCGGAAGCGAATCGGTAATCAGCGGAAGACAAAACTCACGGGAAATTAAAACTTTTCGAGATAAGAACTTGTATCCATAAAAACTCCTTTCATAAAGAGAGGTAACTGTTTACATCTCAGGATAATTACTTCTTGAGTAATTATATACATCAAGATACAAAATCTCAAGATCACATAACACAAGACTCCAAGACCTGAGAGTACAGAGGACACATAGGACTGACTCTAACTACACCACATGGCAGGACAAATCTCCACCTGAGATTACTGCTGCCCCTGGTGCTGCTGCTGCTGAGACTGGTCACCTGTAGGCTGGTTCCTTCGTCTCCGACGTCCACCTAAAAAGTTGAAGCCTACGGGGTGAGACAATTATACATAATTGTCCCAGCGAGAGTTATAACTCTTCGCCAGAAGCTGTATTATAACATCAAAGATTATTTTAAACAGTAAAGCCTTCAAAGCATTCTATAACAGTTGCAGGTATAACAAGATCTCTACAATTTAGGAGATATGGAGAATATCAACATTATTGCAATGTAACATCAACCAACTAACTTGGAGTCATCTCTAACAAGTTATACTACATGGTTAATTATGTTTTACAAACAACATTATGCCCTGTGGAGATGAGGCTTACCACTCATACTCCAACTGATCGCTGAGAAGCCGCATCAGTATCATACATAGGTCATTAAGAGAGCCGGATTCTCATGACCTTCACCTTCCTCAGTCAGTAAGAGGATCACTTGTAGGACATCTTGTGCCTCTACTTAATATAGCTCACCAGGGTAAACTGGTCCTTCGCTATTCTAGAGTCACATTGGCGTTCTGTACTCTCTTCGTCATCAGGAGGTTTCATATTTACCTACCACTGATACGGACATCTGTGCTTTCTTCGTCATCAGGAGGTTTCATGTTTACCTACCACTGATACGGTATAAAACTATAGTGAAGGATGGATGGATTACACATCTACATCACTTTCCTACACTAGGATGTAAGGTTCTACACATCCATGTACCCCACATACTCAAAAGTATGTGCTCCAGGAGTTCCCTGAGGAAAACCTGTTTCACCATCACTTAATTTCTGACAATGATGGATCTATGATCAGGGCTCTACATTATACTTGATTAGTTAGGTACATTCAGTATTCTTTAACAGCATACATTGTTCTTCAAACAATAACAGTAGCATAGCAGCTATAAAAGAAGAAGACTAAATGTAACAGGCCTAACTTATATCAATCATCAGTTATCATTATCCTCATCACAAGTCATCTCTAAGGCATGACCTTGATGGTATTCATGGCTCTCATAGCCCATTATCAGCATAGGATGCCACTGGCAAGGCATCAGATTACTTTACTTATTCATAAGGCTAACGGCATGCCTTTAATGAATATAACATCAACATCCATACCTGGATATGATTACCTTCATATCAGAACCTGCATGGTTAATATATCTGATAAAGGTAATACAACAATAAGGAATGTACTTCCTACACTTGTCATAAGAGTTAAATCTTTAACTCAAATCAAATAGAGTTTAATACTCAAAAGTATGCTATTACCCTTGAATTAGGGTTTACTATTCACATTACATGTCATCACCCTTGAATTAGGGTTTACTATTCACATCAAGGTGAATTAAACTCATAACATCATCATGTATGAGTAACATCTTCATTGATGCTCTTGGTTTAGTTAAAGGTTCATCATTTATCATAATTAGGGTTTCTATGATCTCACACAGGTGGATCATACCCTAATTATGCTCATTTCTGTGTATTGGGGATGCTTCAATTGAGTTTCCACTTAAAAAGGGTACTTTCTCTCTCTAGAAGTACTTTCTCTCTCTAGAAGTACTTTCTCTCTCATCATAAGGTTAGGTGATGTCAACATCACTCTAAAACAGGTTGGATTGAGTCATCATAGGCTAACATAGCCAAAAACATCATCATTATGTGATTTAGAGTTACTTTCTCTCTCTAGGGTACTTTCTCTCTCTAGAAGTACTTTCTCTTTCATCATACTAATGGTGGATGATAACTTTAGACTAGATCAAGTTGGATAGAGTCATTATGACTAAAAACATTATTCTCATGTAATTAGAGTTTGAATTGAGCAAGGTATAACTCAATTGACCCTTCAGGGGTATATTGGTAATTCACCCCATTGATCATCATTATGGTCAAAACCTTAGTCAAATAACCCCTTAATATCCTAGGTTATCATTAGGGTTTGATTAGGGCAACATTGAACCATTTACATCATCAAATGATTGAATGTGGTCAACCTTGGATCACATTGATTAATTTCAATCATTAATCATTAATTGAATTGAGATCGGTTGAAAGTGTTGACCGTTTGCCCATTTTGACTTTCCAAGACTGCGAGCCTCCTTCTAGCTCCAAGACCGCGAGCCCCCTTTAAGGTTTCAAGACCGCGAAGCCTCCCATTGGTTCAAGTTAATGTTGAGACCGCGAAGACCAACTTTGAGTTGAGACCGCGAGGGTCATGAAGACCGTTTGCCCTGCTTTGACCTCAGGACCGCGAGGCCCTTCACGGTCTTGAGACCGCGAGCCTCCTCTTGGTCTTGAGACCGCGAGCCCTCTCACGGTCTTGAGACCGCGAGCCCTCTCACGGTCTTGAGACCGCGAGCCCTCTCACGGTCTTGAGACCGCGAGCCCTCTCACGGTCTTGAGACCGCGAGGCTCTCATGGTCTCAGCCACTTGGTCCTTCAACAAGGCTCAAAGGTGCAACCACTAATGTCAAACGATGTTGAAGCCTTCAAAAGGTCCAATCTATGTTGACCACTTATGGAGTGGGTTAATCAAGATTATGCTTGACCAATTGGTCAACCAATTGACTCTCAATTGTTGACCAAGTAGGATTGAAATCGATTCAATTAGGGTCTATCAATGTTCACCCATCAACACTCAACAATGTGCATCAACACAAGGTTGAACTCTTCAATTGAGCTCCAATTGGGCCCAAACTTGGCCCAAACGGTCTTGAGGTCATGTGGGTGGACCCCACATGGTCTTGAGACCGTTTGCCCAAGATTTTATCAAAGTCTAAGGTGATTTGATAGGGGTTGAACCATGATTGACCCACAAAACAGAATTTTGATTAAATTGATAACTTATTTGCGATTGGGTCCTCAATTGGTCAAATTACTCAACCCTAGACCTTCAAACGGTCTTGGGTGATTGTCCTCTCGGTCTTGAGACCGTTTGCCCATCAAATTTTTGGATTCTAGTGGAAATTCATCAATGGTTGAACAAATTGAGTTGATGATTATATCAATATTTAATTGCAATGTAAATTGGTATAAAAGTACCTTCAATTGGTCAACAAATCTTGACCCCAGACCTTCAAACGGTCTTGGTTAATTGCCCTCACTGTCTTGAGACCGTTTGGTGACCCCCAAACGGTCTTGAGACCGTTTAGGTCAATCAACCCTAAAAACCCTAATTAGGTCACCATAATTTCAGTACTGATTTTACCTAGGGTTAGCCCTAGTATTCACCTTTCAACTCTTAGCCCGTTTTGAATTAGACCATCAAACTTGGTGAGTTGTTAATTAACATAATTTTGAACAGTAATCTCATACGGTCAACGCTTAGTCAACGACCTTACACGGTCTTGAGACCGTTTGCCCAAAAAGGCAATTTCAGACCGTTTGAACATCAGCAATTAATTCATTTAAAGTTGTCACTTAAAAAGGTCATATCTCCCGATTCCTTTGGAGTTATTCTCCCAAATTTTGAGGGTAATTAGCCTATATAATTAGGAACAGATTTCTTATACGGTCCACGATCGGTCAACGGGGCCAAATGGTTTTGAGACCGTTTGCCCTGTCGCGGTCTCGAGACCGTTTGCTCACCTCGCGGTCTTGAGTCCGAGAGAGAAAACTGTTAGGACCATTTAAGGAAAAGAAAAGCGGTGGGTTTTCCTTGGAAATCACGCCTTCATCTTCTAGCTCAAGAACAGTACAGATATCCCACGGGTTTGCTTGCAAAATAGCAGGGAAAAGTAGGGAAATACTAAGAGCTATCATTAAAACGCGTATAAAGATGCACATAGTAAAGCATGGGTTTAGAGTTATAAAACCCGCCTAAAGCTTGCTTCTTGAGCTCTAAGATTTCAAGCTCCAAGCTCTAATGGTGTCCTTGAGTTCCCACAGGTTGGCCAAGGTGAAAACTCCAAGGAAGGATGAAAAGAGACGGCTAGAAAGGTAGGGTTTCAAGAGTTAGCCATGAAGATGACCTTGAATTCGAATTCTAACCATGGAATTAGGCAAGAAGAGGGATTTAGACCTACCTTGCACCCCTTGGTCGTCCTCCTTAGCTCCAAGGCAGTCCTTGGTCGTCTTTGGTGAAATGAAACAGTAAGGGAACGAAGGGTGAGTTCCCTTGCAACTAAGGGAGGGAGAGCTTATATACATGGGGTAGGATCTTCAACATTAGTTCATAAGTTTCCCTTAATTCCAACTAAGTCCTTCCTTTATTACTTGCTCGTCCCTTCCTCTTTATTCTAAGGACAAACCTTATCTTAAGTTATATAAAAGAAGGCAAGGAAGAACAATCTAATAATAAAGTTCATACTTAAAGGGATATTGCACATATACCCTGATTATTCAATCACAAAGCCTATTTCTTAACTTGATAACTCAATTGAGGTGAATTCCTCATCATTTATTCTCTAAATGATGGTAAGAGTCTAAAAAGATACTTTAGATGACATTCTTTACAAATTGCATCCCATCATTTGGGTAAATTACATTTTACCCCAAATTAGGGTTTCAAGCCCTGGGATTGCTTCCACAACTGCACCTTGGTGCTCTAGCTTGGGAAATCCCTCAAACTTTGCCAAAGAGATTCTCATGATGTCTCAACATCAGAGGAACATCTCAACATGTGAAAAATTGCAAACTAACCCTTTTTAACTGGGTAAATTGTACATAGGTCCCTGTATATCAAAACAATGCTACAACTTTAAATAAAAAGGAGCAAATACTAAAATATACGTTTCTGAGAAACTTAATTACATGCTCAGAGTTAATCACAAAGATTTAATTACATATTTAGGCAAAACACCTAGGGTTGACTCATAACCCAGGTCAGGGATGTTACAAAGTATCCACCCCTTACAAGGATTTCGTCCCCGAAATCGATAAAACATACTAAGAGAAAAGGGCATGATACTTCCTTCTCATCTCATCCTCTAACTCCCAAGTGGCTTCTTCAATACCACGATGGTTCCAGAGGACTTTCACAAGACTTATATCTTTCTTCTTTAACTTTTTAATTCGTTTATCAAGGATTGACGCTGGTCCCTCCTCATAGGATATGTCATCATTCAATTCTACTTCCATAGGTTGTAGAACTGACTCGGTGTCTGGGTGACATTTCTTCAACATAGAAATGTGAAACACAGGATGTAACCTTTGTAATTCTGGGGGAAGCTCTAGTTTATATGCTACCTTTCCAATCCGTTCAATGATTGGATAAGGCCCCATATATCTAGGAGCTAACTTCCCCTTCCTTCCAAAACGAAGGACCCCTTTCCAAGGTGAGACCTTAAGATACACTCTGTCTCCAACCTGGAACTCTAAGGGTCTACGACGTTTGTCAGCATAAGATTTCTACCTATCCTGAGCAGTCTTAATCTTATGTTGTATAACTTTAATCTTTTCCGTGGTTTGCTGCACCAGGTCAGGACCTAACAACTGGTGCTCACCAGTCTCAAACCAACACAAGGGTGATCTACAACGTCTACCATATAAGGCTTCATAAGGTGCCATATCAATACTATGCTGATAGCTATTGTTATAGGCAAACTCTATAAAGCTTAGGTGTAGATCCCAACTTCCGGTGAACTGGAGAACACATGCTCGCAACAGGTCTTCTAAGGTTTGTATGGTCCTTTTCGACTGTCCATCAGTCTGTGGATGAAAGGCCGTACTAAACTTTACCTTAGTGCCTAAGGCACTGTGCAACTGTTCCCAAAAACGACTTGTAAACTGAGGACCTCTGTCTGAAACTATTGTGACAGGAACTCCGTGCAAACGCACTATCTCTTGAACATAAAACTCTGATAACCTTTCAGAAGAATAGGTTGTTTTGACAGGTAAGAAATGTGCTGTCTTAGTCAACCTATCAACAATTATCCAAATGGAATCATGTCCTTTGCTTGTCCTGGGTAGGCCAACAACAAAGTCCATGGTCACATGGTCCCACTTCCACTGTGATATGGGTAAAGGTTGCATTGTCCCTGCAGGCTTCTGGTGTTCAGCTTTAACTTGCTGACACACAGGACACCTCAGAACAAACTCTGCAACGTCCTTCTTCATCCCAGGCCACCAATACAGATCCTTCAAATTCCGATACATCTTGGTGCTCCCTGGATGCATAGCATACATGGAAGAATGGGCTTCTTCCAGGACTAACTTCCTTAAGTTGTCCACATTCGGCACTATCATTCTTCCATTATAACAAGCTACTTGATCTTTTGAGTCATGAAACCCATCTTGCTTCTCATTTCCATACTCAGATCTTATATGTTGAACTGCAACATCACCTAGCTGTGCTTCTTTAATCTGCTCTCTTAGGGTAGGTTTAATATGCATCTCAGCTAACAAACCGGCTAGCAATGACACCTTCAACTGTACATTGTCTTGCCTTAAAGAGATAAGCATATCTCTTCTAGAGCATACTAAAGAGTTTAGTTGTGCTCTATTCATGGTTGATGTTGCTGATTTCCTACTCAAGGCATCTGCAACAACATTGGCCTTGCCTGGATGGTAATCAATTGTACAGTCATAGTCCTTGATTAACTCCATCCAGTGACGTTGCCTCATGTTGAGCTCATGCTGAGAAAAGATATACTTAAGGTTTTTGTGGTCTGTGAAAATTTGGAATGTCTCTCCGTAGAGATAATGTCTCCAGATCTTCAAAGCATGAACCACAGCTGCTAACTCCAGATCGTGTGTTGGATAATTCTCCTCGTGTTTCTTAAGCTGTCGAGAAGCAAAAGAAATCACTTGTTTATCCTGCATCAACACACATCCTAGTCCATTTTTGGAAGCATCACAGAAAAATACATATCCTTTTCCTTGTTTAGGTAGCACTAATACAGGTGCACTTGTCAACCTCTCCTTCAGCAACTGGAAAGATTGTTGACACTTATCACTCCAAGAAAAAGGAACATCTTTCCGGGTTAACTTGGTCAAAGGTAAAGCTATAGAACTAAAGTTCTTTATGAACCTTCGATAATAACCAGCTAACCCCAAGAAACTTCAAATCTCCGTCGGTGTTTTCGGTTGTTCCCATTGTAGAACAGATTCTACCTTTGTAGGGTCAACACGAATTCCCGAGGCGGATATTACATGTCCAAGAAAAGATACCTCCGGCAGCCAGAACTCACACTTGCTAAACTTAGCGTACAACTTATGTTCTCTTAGCAAGGTCAAAGCTTGGCGAAGATGCTGCTCATGCTGCTGAGCATCCTTACTATAGATCAGAATGTCATCTATGAAGACGACAACACACTGATCAAGGAAAGGTCGAAAAACTCTATTCATGAGTTCCATAAATGCAGCTGGTGCATTAGTTAGTCCAAATGACATCACCGTGAACTCATAGTGACCATATCTTGTCCTAAAGGCAGACTTGGATATGTCACTATCCTTAATGTGGAGTTGGTGATATCCAGACCTCAAGTCTATCTTTGAAAAGACTGTTGCACCACACAACTGGTCAAAGAGATCATCAATCCTCGGCAGAGGATACTTATTCTTTATTGTCACTTTATTGAGTTGTCTGTAGTCGATGCATAACCGCATTGACCCATCTTTCTTTTTAACAAACAAGACCGGAGCACCCCAAGGTGAAGTACTCGGTCGGATAAAACCTCTCTCAAGTAACTCTTGAAGCTGTTTCTTGAGTTCTTCCATCTCGGCAGGCGCCATCCTATACGGGGTTTGAGCTATGGGTTTCGTATCTGGGATCAGATTGATTTCAAAATCAATCTCCCGAGGTGGTGGTATACCAGGAAGTTCTTCAGGAAACACATCCTCGAATTCCCTGACTATGGGAACTTCAGCAGGATTGGTCCTTTCCTTGGTAACATCTACCACATGGGCTAAGAATGCATAACATCCTTGCCTCAACAGCTTATCAGCAACCATAGCTGATACAAGACAGGTGGGCAGAATCTTTCTTTCTCCTTGAAAGATCCATGTGCTGCTTTCATCAGCAAACACAGCCAACTTGGACTCACAATCCAAGACAACTCTATACCTTTCTAAGGTATCCATTCTGAGGATTATATCAAATCCCTACATATCAAGTGGTATAAGATCCACTTGAATGCGATGGTCAGAAAAGAAAAGGATGTAGGGAGAACATACCTCCTGCAAAACGGCAGACCCACTCAACGGAGTCTCTAACAACAAACTATCTGCTCTATGACTAACAGTCACATTACAGTTACGAATCACTTCACGAGTGATGAAAGAGTGCATAGTACCCGGATCAATCAGAACGGATACAACACAGGATATAGACATATCAGAATATAAAAGTTTCATCTGACCTGCCACTACCCGTGGATTGACCACTGCCTCAGGTGGGTTCATAGCATAGAACCTCGCAGTCGCCTGGTGTTGAGGTGGTGCTGATGATCCAGCTTGAGACGCTTGTCCATGTCCTCGAGCTGCTCCTTGATGTTGTCTATTCTGAGATCCCTGTTGATTCTGTCTCGGGGGTTGTTGTGTCACACTGACAGGCCTAGAACGGCAATCCTTCATCAAGTGTCCCACCTTACCACAGTTGTAGCAACTCTTCTCCTGTTGCTGTGGTCTGGGTGGTCCAGTAACTGACACTGATGCAGAACTGTGCGTCCCTTGAAGCGGTTGACTCTGCCCTCTACCTCTGCTTGGTGTCCATTGAGTTTGAAAACTTGATCTGGGTGGTGGAGGGTTAGGTGCAGAGAATCTAGGTTTCTTGGAATCCCTAGATGAAGAACCCTGGAACTGTGGATATCTTTTATGGGTTTGTCTTTTCTCAACCACAGATCTCTCTATCCTTCGGACTGACTCAACGAAGGTAGAGAATCTCTCTCTGTTTTCTAAGGCAGACACAGGGGTTGACATATCAGAATTCAAACCCTTCTTGAATCTTCTGATTCTTTCCTCATCCGTAGCATCCATGTGCGGACAGAACCGCAACAACTCCATAAACTTAGCTTCATACTCACTAATGTTCATCATACCCTGCCTTAGTTTCTCAAACTGAGAGATCTTCTCATCTAGGAAGGTCTTTGGAAAATATCTATTGATAAATTCCCGACAAAACTCTTCCCATGAGAACTCTACTCCAGGTCTCTTCTGCTCTTCCATGTTCCACCAGTGACCAGCACTACCTTTGAGAAGATAGACAGCATGTCTAACCTTCTCAGCTTCCGGAATCATAAGAATCCTAAAAGCCTTCTCCAACTCTGTCAACCATAAGTCAACATCTGCAGGGTCGGCAGTTCCGAAGTACTCGGTAGCTCCGACACGACGAAGTCGTTCGAATGTCTTACCAATACCATGTACTTCAGGCTGGACAGGTGCCCTAGGTGCAGGAATGGGCATCCTATCGGTTATATGTGTCATGGCAGTCATGAACTGCCCGAACATCGTCTGTACAGCTGGATCACTCATGTCAGCTGGGTCGAACTGGGGTGGCTCTCTTGGCGACTCAGGTGCATGTTGTTCTATTCTCGGAACTCTTGCACCGCCTCGAGGTGCACTAGCACTACTTTCTGCCACGTGCTCATCACGATGTTCTGACATTCTTATGTATCTTCTTCTCCTGAGGAGCAGAAGATTCTATTAGATGAGGAAGGAGTACTAAAGGTAGACTCGACATCCTAAGTCCTATGCCTCTGTAGACTCAACTGAACCTGGAGCTCTGATACCACTAGTTGTGGGCTATGATCTCCAAACCATGACATAAACACGATTAAAACTTAGCGGAAGCGAATCGGTAATCAGCGGAAGACAAAAATCACGGGAAATTAAAACTTTTCGAGATAAGAACTTGTATCCATAAAAACTCCTTTCATAAAGAGAGGTAACTATTTACATCTCAGGATAATTACTTCTTGAGTAATTATATACATCAAGATACAAAATCTCAAGATCACATAACACAAGACTCCAAGACCTGAGAGTACAGAGGACACATAGGACTGACTCTAACTACACCACATGGCAGGACAAATCTCCACCTGAGATTACTGCTGCCCCTGGTGCTGCTGCTGCTGAGACTGGTCACCTGTAGGCTGGTTCCTTCGTCTCCGACGTCCACCTAAAAAGTTGAAGCCTACGGGGTGAGACAATTATACATAATTGTCCCAGCGAGAGTTATAACTCTTCGCCAGAAGCTGTATTATAACATCAAAGATTATTTTAAACAGTAAAGCCTTCAAAGCATTCTATAACAGTTGCAGGTATAACAAGATCTCTACAATTTAGGAGATATGGAGAATATCAACATTATTGCAATGTAACATCAACCAACTAACTTGGAGTCATCTCTAACAAGTTATACTACATGGTTAATTATGTTTTACAAACAACATTATGCCCTGTGGAGATGAGGCTTACCACTCATACTCCAACTGATCGCTGAGAAGCCGCATCAGTATCATACATAGGTCATTAAGAGAGTCGGATTCTCATGACCTTCACCTTCCTCAGTCAGTAAGAGGATCACTTGTAGGACATCTTGTGCCTCTACTTAATATAGCTCACTAGGGTAAACTGGTCCTTCGCTATTCTAGAGTCACAGTGGCGTTCTGTACTCTCTTCGTCATCAGGAGGTTTCATATTTACCTACCACTGATACGGATATCTGTGCTTTCTTCGTCATCAGGAGGTTTCATGTTTACCTACTACTGATACGGTATGAAACTATAGTGAAGGATGGATGGATTACACATCTACATCACTTTCCTACACTAGGATGTAAGGTTCTACACATCCATGTACCCCACATACTCAAAAGTATGTGCTCCAGGAGTTCCCTGAGGAAAACCTATTTCACCATCACTTAATTTCTGACAATGATGGATCTATGATCAGGGCTCTACATTATACTTGATTAGTTAGGTACATTCAGTATTCTTTAACAGCATACATTGTTCTTCAAACAATAACAGTAGCATAGCAGCTATAAAAGAAGAATACTAAATGTAACAGGACTAACTTATATCAATCATCATTTATCATTATCCTCATCACAAGTCATCTCTAAGGCATGACCTTGATGGTATTCATGGCTCTCATAGACCATTATCAGCATAGGATGCCACTGGCAAGGCATCAGATTACTTTACTTATTCATAAGGCTAACGGCATGCCTTTAATGAATATAACATCAACATCCATACCTGGATATGATTACCTTCATATCAGAACCTGCATGGTTAATATATCTGATAAAGGTAATACAACAATAAGGAATGTACTTCCTACTCTTGTCATAAGAGTTAAATCTTTAACTCAAATCAAATAGAGTTTAATACTCAAAAGTATGCCATTACCCTTGAATTAGGGTTTACTATTCACATTACATGTCATCACCCTTGAATTAGGGTTTACTATTCACATCAAGGTGAATTAAACTCATAACATCATCATGTATGAGTAACATCTTCATTGATGCTCTTGGTTTAGTTAAAGGTTCATCATTTATCATAATTAGGGTTTCTATGATCTCACACAGATGGATCATACCCTAATTATGCTCATTTCTGTGTATTGGGGATGCTTCAATTGAGTTTCCACTTAAAAAGGGTACTTTCTCTCTCTAGAAGTACTTTCTCTCTCTAGAAGTACTTTCTCTCTCATCATAAGGTTAGGTGATGTCAACATCACTCTAAAACAGGTTGGATTGAGTCATCATAGGCTAACATAGCCAAAAACGTCATCATTATGTGATTTAGAGTTACTTTCTCTCTCTAGGGTACTTTCTCTCTCTAGAAGTACTTTCTCTTTCATCATACTAATGGTGGATGATAACTTTAGACTAGATCAAGTTGGATAGAGTCATTATGACTAAAAACATTATTCTCATGTAATTAGAGTTTGAATTGAGCAAGGTATAACTCAATTGACCCTTCAGGGGTATATTGGTAATTCACCCCATTGATCATCATTATGGTCAAAACCTTAGTCAAATAACCCCTTAATATCCTAGGTTATCATTAGGGTTTGATTAGGGCAACATTGAACCATTTACATCATCAAATGATTGAATGTGGTCAACCTTGGATCACATTGATTAATTTCAATCATTAATCATTAATTGAATTGAGATCGGTTGAAAGTGTTGACCGTTAGCCCATTTTGACTTTCCAAGACAGCGATCCTCCTTCTAGCTCCAAGACCGCGAGCCCCCTTTAAGGTTTCAAGACCGCGAAGCCTCCCATTGGTTCAAGTTAATGTTGAGACCGCGAAGACCAACTTTGAGTTGAGACCGCGAGGGTCATGAAGACCGTTTGCCCTGCTTTGACCTCAGGACCGCGAGGCCCTTCGTGGTCTTGAGACCGCGAGCCCTCTCACGGTCTTGAGACCGCGAGCCCTCTCATGGTCTTGAGACCGCGAGCCCTCTCACGGTCTTGAGACCGCGAGGCTCTCATGGTCTCAGCCACTTGGTCCTTCAACAAGGCTCAAAGGTGCAACCACTAATGTCAAACGATGTTGAAGCCTTCAAAAGGTCCAATCTATGTTGACCACTTATGGATTGGGTTAATCAAGATTATGCTTGACCAATTGGTCAACCAATTGACTCTCAATTGTTGACCAAGTAGGATTGAAATCGATTCAATTAGGGTCTATCAATGTTCACCCATCAACACTCAACAATGTGCATCAACACAAGGTTGAACTCTTCAATTGAGCTCCAATTGGGCCCAAACTTGGCCCAAACGGTCTTGAGGTCATGTGGGTGGACCCCACATGGTCTTGAGACCGTTTGCCCAAGATTTTATCAAAGTCTAAGGTGATTTGATAGGGGTTGAACCATGATTGACCCACAAAACAGAATTGTGATTAAATTGATAACTTATTTGCGATTGGGTCCTCAATTGGTCAAATTACTCAACCCTAGACCTTCAAACGGTCTTGGGTGATTGTCCTCTCGGTCTTGAGACCGTTTGGATGAGTTCCAAACGGTCTTGAGACCGTTTGCCCATCAAATTTTTGGATTCTAGTGGAAATTCATCAATGGTTGAACAAATTGAGTTGATGATTATATCAATATTTAATTGCAATGTAAATTGGTGTAAAAGTACCTTCAATTGGTCAACAAATCTTGACCCCAGACCTTCAAACGGTCTTGGTTAATTGCCCTCACTGTCTTGAGACCGTTTGGTGACCCCCAAACGGTCTTGAGACCGTTTAGGTCAATCAACCCTAAAAACCCTAATTAGGTCACCATAATTTCAGTACTGATTTTACCTAGGGTTAGCCCTAGTATTCACCCTTCAACTCTTAGCCCGTTTGGAATTAGACCATCAAACTTGGTGAGTTGTTAATTAACATAATTTTGAACAGTAATCTCATACGGTCAACGCTTAGTCAACGACCTTACACGGTCTTGAGACCATTTGCCCATAAAGGCAATTTCAGACCGTTTGAAAATCAGCAATTAATTCATTTAAAGTTGTGACTTAAAAAGGTCATATCTCCCGATTCCTTTGGATTTAGTCTCCCACATTTTTAGGGTCATTAGCCTATATAATGAGGAACAGATTTCTTATACGGTCCATGATCGGTCAACGGGGCCAAACGGTCTTGAGACCGTTTGCCCTGTCGCGGTCTCGAGACCGTTTGCTCACCTAGCGGTCTTGAGTCCGAGAGAGAAAACTGTTAGGACCGTTTAAGGAAAAGAAAAGCGGTGGATTTTCCTTGGAAATCACGCCTTCATCTTCTAGCTCAAGAATAGTACAGATATCCCACGGGTTTGCTTGCAAAATAGCAGGGAAAAGTAGGGAAATACTAAGAGCTATCATTAAAACGCGTATAAAGATGCACATAGTAAAGCATGGGTTTAGAGTTATAAAACCCGCCTAAAGCTTGCTTCTTGAGCTCCAAGCTTTCAAGCTCCAAGCTCTAATGGTGTCCTTGAGTTCCCACAGGTTGGCCAAGGTGAAAACTCCAAGGAAGGATGAAAAGAGACGGCTAGAAAGGTTGGGTTTCAAGAGTTAGCCATGAAGATGACCTTGAATTCGAATTCTAACCATGGAATTAGGCAAGAAGAGGGGTTTAGACCTACCTTGCACCCCTTGGTCGTCCTCCTTAGCTCCAAGGCAGTCCTTGGTCGTCTTTGGTGAAATGAAACAGTATGGGAACGAAGGGTGAGTTCCCTTGCAACTAAGGGAGGGAGAGCTTATATACATGGGGTAGGATCTTCAACATTAGTTCATAAGTTTCCCTTAATTCCAACTAAGTCCTTCCTTTATTACTTGCTCGTCCCTTCCTCTTTATTCTAAGGACAAACCTTATCTTAAGTTATAGAAAAGAAGGCAAGGAAGAACAATCTAATAATAAAGTTCATACTTAAAGGGATATTGCACATATACCCTGATTATTCAATCACAAAGCCTATTTCTTAACTTGATAACTCAATTGAGGTGAATTCCTCATCATTTATTCTCTAAATGATGGTAAGAGTCTAAAAAGATACTTTAGATGACATTCTTTACAAATTGCATCCCATCATTTGGGTAAATTACATTTTACCCAAAATTAGGGTTTCAAGCCCTGGGATTGCTTCCACAGCTGCACCTTGGTGCTCTAGCTTGGGAAATCCCTCAAACTTTGCCAAAGAGATTCTCATGATGTCTCAACATCATAGGAACATCTCAACATGTGAAAAATTGCAAACTAACCCTTTTTAACTGGGTAAATTGCACATAGGTCCCTGTATATCAAAACAATGCTACAACTTTAAATAAAAAGGAGCAAATACTGAAATATACGTTTCTGCGAAACTTAATTACATGCTCAGAGTTAATCACAAAGATTTAATTACATATTTAGGCAAAACACCTAGGGTTGACTCATAACCCAGGTCAGGGATGTTACACACAAGGCCCATTAAGTGTCTTATCACCTTTCACTAGGCAACAACTTACTCATATGACTCATAAAGTCCATGCACATTTTGTTACTTTTACTAAGCAACAACAACATGGAGGCACACAAGGACAATCAATATTTTAATATATAAAAGCCATAGCTCAAATCTAGTTATGATCACCAACTCATGATATCTACATGGTTAATAGATATGATAACAATCATATGATTCAATTATCACATCATATGATACAATAGTAACACCACCATTCCTATATCAGGATTAGGGTTTACTATCAATTAGGATTTTCCAAGGGTTAGGATCTCCCATTTCTCATTAGTTAGGGTTTCATGTTTACATCATTAGTTCAACCCTAATATATTGCTCCACCCCTCTAGGAGCATTCAATACTGTCATAAGTATTTACTCATGATCATTACTTTCATCATATATCATTTATGAATATCAATTCAAGGTATGAGTTCGTCTCTCAACCTTACCATGGTATGTTTATATCATACCCATTATCCTATCTTAACCCCTTTCTCATAGTGTTTAGCCAACACTTATCAAAGTGCATTGAATTCATTACATATTCATTGTAATAATTTACATGATACACACTTGTTGTATTTCTTATCCAAGTATATTATATTAAGATGCATCAAGGTATATCAACCTTGAAATTCTAAATGTGATATCTATCATGTCCTAATGTATCACTTTTATACTCATTCAATATTACTTAAGATAATCAACTGACCTTGTATTAAGGTATTTTCCTCTTAATACTTTTAACCATTCACCTATCACTTTCATCATATAGTGCATAGGTTACACATTAGTATTGTCCAACTATCCTTAAGGATATGAACTTATCTAATGGTTAAGCATTGTTGATATAGAATAATCCATTATCAACCACTTTAGGTATTTCAACTCTTAGGATATTATCCACATCATAAATTAATGTTACATACATCATTCCTAAGAGTTTCATGTCCTCATCTTTGTAAGGTGTATAGGGTTGTTACACATGTATAGAGTTGGACATATAATGATCTAGGCATTATCTTGTCCCTTATACCCTTACTCATTAGAGTATCAATATTACCATTCATATGGTTTATCAATTTTACCCATCATAGGTGTAACATTCTCATCTTACTTGATTATATTAACCACACCCTTTTTTAGTGTATTGACCAATATACCATCACTAGGGTTTCATATATCAATACATGGCATCACCCTGGATTTGATTCTCACATCACAACATTATTTAGGGTTCCACATAATATCATTCTTATTTAGGGTTTCATATGACATTACCCTATATTAGGGTTTCACATTCAATAACCCACAATTAAGGTTTTGAATCACATTACCCTGAATTAGGGTTTCACATGTCATCACCCTTAATTAGGGTTACATCCTTACCATAGATTAGGATTATACCTAACATTGCCCTAATTAGGGTTAAGGTTCATGAATCTTCTTAATTAGGGTTTCATGATCACTTTATAATGGATCATTCCCTAAAATTCATAGTTTATTTATATTGAAAGTATTGAGGCTTATCCATTACATGATTATTCTACATGTATGGATTTCTCTCTCTCTCATCCTCTCTAGAATATTGACTATGTCAAACTTGGTTAGATTAGGTCATTCAACCCTTCAATTAAGTTTATTCAATTAGGGTTGACATAGCATATTGAAGTATTGCTTACCTAAGCTTCAAGGATTAACTCATCTAATATTACCAATCACTTGGTACCCTAAAGGTACAACCCTAGTGATTTTCTTTAAGATAAATTAGTAACAAATATAGGGTCTATTGAACCTTCATCTCATTAAGTTATCAATTTATTTGATCACTTTAGGTTACCAAACTATCTTGACCCTTTGATCTCTAAACGGTTTGAAACCGTTTAAACAAATTGCCTTTGAAACCGAATGGGCTTGGGTCTCCAAACGGTTTGAGACCATTTGGTCAAGTTTTGTATAGATAATAGTCCTATGTGTCATCTTTGTACTCTCAGGTCCTCGGAATTTATAGTTAGTGTTTTAATGTACCGATCTGAGATTTTGGCTTGATGCCTCGAGATTCTTATGCTGTCTGTATATAATGTTATTAGGGCAGCTGATGTTGTAATCCTCGAGACGAGATGATACAAGTTATGTACTTTTTAACCATGATGTAGATGTATACTTTGGTTCTTTATGAAAGAAGTTTCTTATGTGTAGATCTCTTTGCAAAAAGTTTTAGTTTTTAGTAATTTTTAGTAATCCACTGCAAATGATTCGCTTCCGCTTAAGAAATTCTTGTTTTGTGAGTTGGATGCCACAAGTATAGTGGTATCAGAGCTCTAGGTTGGCTGAGTCTATAGAGACATAGGACTAAGGTAGTAGAGTCTATTCTAGTGTCTTCCAGTGTATCTGATAGTGTCTTCTGCTCATATAGGAGAAGTATAACTTGAAGACGACTGGCTCTCATGAGGAGTTTGCTATAGAAAGTAGCAATGTTGCACTAAGAAGGAATGTAGGGGATCAGAGCAGAGAAGAACATACACCTACACATCCCCAGTTTTACCTAGCCATGATAGAGAGCCCATCTTTCCCTACTCTGCTTGATTAATTTAGTATAACTATGATACACATAGTAGATTGTGCATTAGCAATGCAACCTAGACTACCAGTCTTCTGCGTTTGCCTAAAAAGTTGGATCCCACGGGGGTTAGACAATTGTAAATTGCCCCAGCGGGAGATATAACTCTCCGCCCAAACATTGTTATAGCAGTTTATTATAATAAAACTGAGCTAGAGTTCTTATATATTAACAACACTATTAATCATTGAATGAACAGAGTAACGTAATCTCCTTTCCTAAGGAGAGCATTGCATTTATCCATGATAGAATCATAATTCATCCATCTACTTGCAATGAGTATAAAGAGATATGAATAACATCTATTAACTAGAGATGCATAAAAGAAATGTAATATCGGCCAATGAATTTCCGTATTCAATCCTTAAGCAAACATGCTATACGGATGATTACATTTTACAATCACACTTATGCCCTGAGGAGATGAGGTATACCGCTCATACTCCAACCGACCATTGCGAAGTCGAAATCGGTACCATACAAGGTCAATGGAAGAGCCGGCTTCCAAGACCTCTCACATCTTGGTCAGTATGAGACAACATGCAGGACTTCTTGTATCTCTACTAGATATCTTTCTAGGGTATATTGAAAACTTTGCTATAGAGTTACAACGTCAACTGCACTCTCATCGGCAATTGAGAGATTTAATGTTTATCTCCATCGACCTGACATTAAGTATTATTGGGAGATGTGTACAACATCTATCCCAATCATCGGGAGATTTGTGATACATCCATACCGACACATACAATGAAGGATTGAGAGGTTTAATGTTTACCTTCCATCAATCTCTTCATCCGTACGTAAGTATATTTTCACCCATTTACCCCCGCATATTCAAAATATGCATTCTGGGTTTTGTCGCAGAGCACCCGTTTCACTATTCAGCAAATTTTGACGCTGATGGATGTATGGTCAGGGCTCTACATGATATGATTTCACTTGATTAATTAAACACCTTAGCATATTCTTTTAGCATCAGTCAAGTTCTCAAACATAACTTATTCAGACAAATGCTACAAAGAAACATGTTCTGTTTTCATCAATCACTTCTCAGTCTTTATAAGACATTGGGATCTTAGTCCCTTAATTCATTTCTTGAAAGTTCACATCTCTCAACAACATCATTATCATACTTATCAAATCTGGGTATTCATACCCTCAGTTCATTAGTAATCACTGTTACCACTTGTTAGGTAACTATTACCTCTAGGTTCTCAGACTGAGGTATACATGATACTTATTACACAAGCATCACACATGGCTCACAAGGCCCATTAAGTGTCTTATCACCTTTCACTAGGCAACAACTTACTCATATGACTCATAAAGTCCATGCACATTTTGTTACTTTTACTAAGCAACAACAACATGGAGGCACACAAGGCCAATCAATATTTCAATATATAAAAGCCATAGCTCAAATCTGGCTATGATCACCATCTCATGATATCTTCATGGTTAATAGATATGATAACAGTCATATGATTCAATTATCACATCATGTGATACAATAGTGACACCACCATTCCTATATCAGGATTAGGGTTTACTATCAATTAGGATTTTCCATTCCATTACCCAATTGAGGGTTAGGATCTCACATTTCTCATTAGTTAGGGTTTCATGTTTACATCATTAGTTCAACCCTAATATATTTCTCCACCCCTCTAGGAGCATTCAATACTATCATAAGTATTTACTCATGACCATTACTTTCATCATATATCATTTATGAATATCAATTCAAGGTATGAGTTCATCTCTCAACCTTACCACGGTATGTTTATATCATACCCATTATCTTGGCTTAACCCCTTTCTCATAGTGTTTAGCCAACACTCACTACAAAAAATTTGGCTTTTGTTGAAGAACATTTGTGAGGAACCAAAAATCGTGAATAATGATGTCCATTTGTGAGGGCGCATCCTTCAAATATGGGACCAAATCCCTCAACCGTGTACTTGACATCGTTAGACATTTTATGTGAACATTGGTCCCTCACAAATACATTTCTTACAAATCACCCCCTCAAAAAATCCATGCCAAATGTTCCCTCCATCTCATAATCCTTCCCTCCATTCTAAAACACTGATTAGTCTATCAAAATTCATGAAAAAAATAACCCTGTCCCGGCGGGCGCTCCTTTCCCCCTCATTTCCTCCGCACTCCTCCACTGAACCCTCCCCCTCCTGATTCTCTCATCGGTTCCTCCGCACTCCTCCACTGAACCCTCCCCCTCCCGATTCTCTCATCGGTTCCTCCGCATTGGGTCATCCTTGACGCCAATCGCCCTGCTCGGTTGCTGCCGTTCATCCTTCGCATTGGGCTCATCCTTCATAACTCATTGCCGCTGTTGACGGTTGCTGCCCTCCGCCATTGACAGTTGCTGCCCTCCACATTGGTCGTTGCTGCTATGCAGTCACCGTGCTTGATTGCCGCCGATCGCCCTGCTCGGCCATTGGTCGTTTCTGCTACGCAGCTTGCTTCTTCGGCCACTGGAATCCTCTCTAGGTTCGTATCTTTTTCTCTTTTTCTCATTTGGGAGAGCACTAGCCTTCGACCTCTGATAGCCAAGATTGGTTCTTCCTCCAATGGGCTTCCAGTTCATACCTCATGTGTCTTCCTCATCTCCTCCCAATGTGATCTGCATACTATTAGCTGGGTTTACTTAGTAAAAATACTAACCATCTAGTATTCATATGAGTTAACTCCCCCTCCCCTAAGGGTTAACGTTCACACGTATAAGAAACATATCACAATGTTGAAAAACTTTGACTATCCTCAGTTGCATGGAGATGGTCATACAACAGTAATAGAGAGTAGTCAGGGGCGTGTTCAATATTTGGAAGCGAGGAAATAGCTCCTTGGGAGTAGCTATCATAACTAAATGGAAGGGAATCAAAGTTGTGATGTACATAAATTCCTAGGCTATGCATCTATAGTATAGCATCCTCATAATGATTTTCTATCATACAACTTTATGTTTTGTCAATAAGAAAAGAATAATTTACTGATGTGATTGAGTAGATATAGTATTTGATTGAATATTGTCTTTCTCGAATATGTACAATATCTATTAATTGTACAAACTCGAATTTATGTATAATACCTACCATGTAATCCAAGTCATACTTGATCAAATATTACTCATATATAATTGTTGAGGCTCAAGCTTGGTTCAAAGCAATACACATGTGTGCATGTATGTTTAATTTTTCTACTCTGTTCTATTCTATATGAACAAGTGTTCTCATGACACACATATATATGGGTCAGAGCCAAAGTAGTTGATAATGAATGTATTAATAATATTCCTAGTTTCTTTGAAGACAGTATGAAGGAAATAAGCAATACCTCCTTTAAATCTATTATATGTATCCTTTACTGTATCTGGTGGTATAGAAATAAGGTGATTTTTGAGGAATGGTTAGTCAATGTGAGTGTGCTATAGTCTATTATCCATAATGAGATAAAAGTGCTTCTTTACTAAACGAGCCCTGTGTTCTTTTTTCTGGAATTGCTATGCTTGTGCTTATTTTCTAAAGATGAAGAAGGGTTCCATCTGATATTACTGGTTTATTGATGTAGTGGTGATCAAGATGGTTGTATGTGTTCTACAATGTTGGAGTTTCCATACTAAGTTAAAAGTGCTTCTTTTCTAAGGGGGTTTCGTCTCCCTTTTTTGGAGTTTCCTACTTGTCCTTATGTTCATAAGATGAAGTAGAGCTTCTATCTGGTGTTTTTTAGTCTATTGATCCAGTGATGATCAAGATGGTTGCTTGTAAACTGTTGTGCTGAACTGACCTTTCTTTTGAAAAGAAGTTCTAGAGGTGACCAAAGCATCATTCTGATTAAAAACCCTTACATTTAAACCCATTCCTATAAACACATTTCTTATTGGGTGAAAATTGTAGATTGCTTTTGTGGCTACATTAACTTGCTTCTCAAGTGAGGCAAAGCTTGGGGAGTTACATTCTTCTCTTCTAACTCAACATTGTTGGCTTTTCTTTTCCCATAGTCAATTTTCTTAGGAAAGATCTTGTCAAACATGTATGATGGAATCACCAACATGGGATTATATTTTTATCTTCCTCCATGCCAACATGGTTTAGATAGTTGACTCTCATGGAAATCATATTGTCATGGGGGTTCACTTGATTTTTCATGTATTTTCATTCTCATGTGGACACTCTATAGAGTATCAACAAGAGTTCTAGGATTCTTTTGTGGATACTTCACACATTTCATCTAAGTGTCATTCATCTTTTGAAGGGGAAGTGGTTAACCTTGTTACCCCTCCCAACTCTTTTGAGAAAAATAACTTAGAACCTTCCTTTGAGTTTCTAAAATGTAATAAGAAGAATACGTCCAGAGGTAGAGGGAGAAAGGGGTCAACTGAGGATAACAATGCTACTTTATCCAATAAGTTTGATAATTTAGCAATTGTTTATCCAATAAATTTGGGTAGTTATAGTGGATTTCTCATCACACTAGTCATGGTATTGGGAGAGTTTTTGTTTTGTGGAATGGTATCTAATGCTCTGTTGAAAAGCTTTTTTAATATGATAAATTAAAACATACTAGAATCACTACTGGGGATAAAAGATTTCTTCTTACTGCTATTTATGGTCACTTGTACGAGTATTGTTCTGTTTTCTCACTGCGTTGTTTTTGAATGTTTTGTTTTTGGTACTAAGTATAATATAGCCTGGTGTTTTTGCATTTTGCAGAGGCACACTAATTCATTGTCAACATTTCAGAAGTCTAGGTAGAAGCCTCAAGAAAGAATGGGTGTTCTTAGTAATGTGGGTTCCTCCTTGTTCCCTTAATTGTTAAAACAACATTTGTATATATGTCTTTTTTCCTTTACCCCCTCCATCTAAAATAATACCCTTTCTGTAACATGTGGTTGTGATGCAGGCCCTAAAAGCCAATAACTGTAGTAATGATCCTCTGCTAAGTGCAGCTCTGTACTTGGAGATTAATTAAAGGCCGACTGCCCAGGGCTCCCATGGGATACATCCATTCCTGATATAATAGTTGGCACTTTGGTGAACTTCTCTGAAGGCTTATTTAGGATCTCATTCGCTGTGGAAACATGAAGGGCGTTGTAAGTAAAATATTTTAATGTATTTCGTTTAAATTAGTTAAAAGAAATACATAAAAAAAATTTACTGACAACGCACTTAATGTTTCCACAGCGAATGAGATCCTGAATAAGCCTGCAGAGAAGTTCACCACAACTGAGCATCTTCCATCCTTGCCAAAGATCTCCTAAGAGCCAACTATTATATTAGGAATGGATGTGTCCCATGGGAGCCCTGTGCAGTCGGCCTTTAATTAATCTCCAGGTACAGAGCTGTAGTTAGCAGAGGATCATTACCATAGTTATCGGCTTTTAGGGCCTGCATCACAACCACATGTTAAAGAAAGGGTATTTTAGATGGAGGGGGTAAAGGAAAAAAGACAAATATACAAATGTTGTTTTAACAATTAAGGGAACAAGGAGGAACCCACATTACTAAGACAAATATACAAATGTTGTTTTAACAAATGTTGTTTTCAAATACTCCTTTTGTTGAATGCATGTCTGAAGCTTTCCATGGGCATGACAGACATTCTATTGATGCTAAGTGTGCACAAAGATGGTATGCTACTAACTTATAATGATACATATCATACAAGTGAACCAGAAGTTACCATCATTATTTCTGCCCATGCTTTAGTGCTTCTATGCCCATCATTTGATTTTTAAAGATACCAAACTTATTTACATATCATTTCAAAATTTCTGGTCCTCTTCCTTTTCACTACCTACTTCTATCTGTGATGAAGTGGAAATAACTATTATAAATTTCTTGTGGGGATAGTGTGAAGGAAAGAATGATATCCATCTTATTAAGTGGGATGATGTAACCAAGGTAAAGGATGAAGGTGGTATGTCTATAAAAAAAGTCAAACACGTTTTTAAGGTTGCTATGATCTTAAATATCTGGATAGTAGCTTCAAAGAAAGGTAGTCCATGGATCAAATTGATCCATGAGAAATACCTTCTTAAGGATTCTATCTAAAATATTGATATCTATGGTCAACTTTCTTGGTATTTAATTCAGATGATCATACATCTGAATTTAAAATCCTATTACGAAAGATTGCTAGAAACAACATCTCAGTCATGAACAACCTAAAAAAAGAGGGTTTTTCTATACTTCTATATGTTTGCTGTGTAGAAGTTCTAATGAATTTATCATTCATTTATTCTTTAATTGACATGTAGCTGATTTCATCGGGGTAAGGCTGTTGAGTGTAAACTCACTGATAGGATTCCCCTATCATGAAGATTGGACTCATGATATAAAATATTTAAGGTATACTATCTTGTCTAAGATCAGGTTGTTGTTGCCTAAGGGAGATGTTGGGTCTACTTTTTGAATCCTTTTGGTGATCTTGTGATATGAAGTGATGTCTTGATGATCTATTTTCTTGAAGATTTTGTGATTGGATTGTCTCTTGGCCCTGTTATATAGTCTCTCTGTTTGGGATGGATGGGTACCTATGCTACTACAGTTCTTGAAGGATTTTTCTTGTTCTTTTGAAGCTCAACTCTGGGGATGCATATGAAGAATGTTTAGTGATCAACAAAAGTTTCTTCTGCCTCTTTTTTTGCTTCTTATATATTGATAGACTTCATGTATGTCTTCTCCCTTCCCTCCCCTTTTCTCTTTTTCCTTTTCATGTTGTATATTCGACCCCCTTTTGCTGCAATTGTTGCAAAAAAATCAGTCCTTTTATACTACTATTTCTTTGATTTTTTTTCTATTTCCTCTTGTGTCTCCTATTCTAGCTTCTTTTCTTTTCTTTTTTTGCAATTTCTCCTTCATTTCCTGTTCCTGCTATTGCATCTAAATTTTTGTTACTGCTATGTCCCCTCTTATTGCTATTTCCTTGTTACTCATATCAGAAATTCAGATTCTTACACAAGCCTAGACTACTAGTACCACTTCTATTTGCAAGTTTTCTTCTACTTTTTCTTACTTATTCTTGCTCCTACATGACTACATCTCAAACAGATGTTGCTGTTTGCATGTATTTGTTAAAGCTTCCTGATCTCTTCTTATATTTTCCTAACAGCTGTTTCCTAACATCTCAAACAACTGTGCTTAACTTATTATATATTTTCCTTCATGTAGATGGATTTTCTAATAGATTGGAGTTGTATGTATATTGGGAATAGAGTGCGAAGTGATGTATTCAAGGCAGGGTTACGAAATTTCATTGAGTTTGCTCTTATCCATCAGAGACCAACTAGACAGGGGAAATTAATATGTCCTTGCAAGGTATGTTTGAACAAATACCTTAAAGCAGAGGAGGAGGTATTCTCACATGTACTACAAAAAGGATTTGTACATAGCTATGATGTTTGGACGTTTCATGGGGAGGTGATTGGTAGGAGCAATCCTGTTGTGGCACCAAACATGCCTAGCACCGACAATATGCATCATATGCTGGAGGATTTGTTTGGTATGGGTGACACAACAAATGACCACTCTACAGAAGCTAAAGAGGAACCTACAAATGTACATGCACAAAGATTTTACAAGCTACTAAAAGAGGCAGATCGACCACTCTATAGAGGTTGCACAATCATTCTAAGCTATCGTATTTGGTTGCCTTGCTATTTTTGAAGGAGGAATCTGGATGGTCCAATGATTCTTTCACAAAGTTGTTACAGTTGATTATTTCAGGATTTCCAGAAGAAAATTGTCTATTCCCGGAGACTTACTATGAAGCAAATGCGATCGTGAAGGATTTATGACTTGATCATTCTACTATAAACGTATGTACAAATAATTTCATGCTTTTTTTGCAAAGATGCAGCTTCAAAAGAAAATTGTGATACTTGTGGTGCTTCAAGATGGAATGAAAAGCAATACAAAACAAATGGAAAGAAGGTAGTTGCTAAGTTCATGTATCACTTCCCTTTGATACCTCGGTTAGAGAGGCTCTATATGTCTTCATCTATTGCTAAAGATATGATTTGGCCATTAGAAGTAAAAGGCAAGGATGGTCGTATTCATCATCCTTCAGACACACCAGAATGGTTGTCTATTGATGCCAGGTATCCAGACTTTGCTGCTGAACCACGCAATATTAGATTGGCAGTAGCAACAGATGGATGTAATGCATTTGGCAATATGAGTGCATCACATAGCATCTGGCCTGTGTTGGTGACACCTCTCAATCTTCCGCCTTGGCTTCTTATGAAAGAACAATTTATTATGATGTCCCTATTAATCCCAGGTCCACATATGGTTGGCAATGACCTTGATGTATACTTGGAGCCATTAATTGAGGAGTTGCAACTACTTTGGGAGCTTGGAGTCAAAGTTTATGATGCATATAGAAAAAGGAACTTCACTATGCGGGCAATGATTTTATGGACCATTAACGATTTCCCAGCATATGGTGACTTATCTGGTTGGAGCACTAAAGGTAAGAAAGATTTGGGATGTCCTTTTTGTAATGTGGAGACTGTATCAAAATGGTTACAGTATGAGAAAAAGAAATGCTATGGTTTCCATCGACATTTTCTTCCAATGAATCATCCATATAGACGTGATAGGAAAAATTTTGATGGTGAAAAAGATTTTCGATTTCCACCTAAGCCACTATCTGGAGAAGATATACTGAGGCAATTTGATGGATATGAAAATATCACATTTGGAAAAATGAATAAGCGCAAGAGGCTTGGAGATCAAATTCAACCATTACCTCCTGGTTGGAATAAGATAAGCATCTTTTTTCAGCTACCTTATTGGAAGTATTTATCTGTTAGACACAATCTGGATGTGATGCACATAGAAAAGAATGTGTGCGAGAATATTTTAAACACATTATTGGGTGATTCTAAGAAAAGTAAAGACAACTTACAAGCTCGTCAAGATATGAAGAAAATGTGCATTCGAAGAGATTTATGGCCAGTAGATGCAGGTGACCGCTATTACTTGCCTCCAACATCTTACACCATGACTAATGTGCAAAAAGATAAGTTCCTGTCTGTGATAGAAAAGTTGAAAGTTCCTGATGGCTATTCTTCTAACATATCTAGGTGTGTTAGCAAATCTGATAGAAAACTTGTTGGGCTGAAAAGTCATGATTTCCATGTTCTTATGCATCAACTTCTACCTGTTTCCTTGAGACATTGCATAAGCTTAGATGTGTACAAGCCTATTGATAATTTGTGCTCATTTTTCAACAAGCTTTGCTCTAACATTATTGATGTGGAGGAATTCAAAGAATTGGAACAAGAAATTGCTATCACTCTTTGCCAGTTGGAGAGAATCTTCCCTCCTTCTTTCTTCACCATCATGATGCATTTGCCCATTAATTTAGCTTATGAATCTAGGCAAGCCGGATCTGTCTGAACTAGGTGGATGTACCCAATAGAGAGATACTTGAAGAAATTGAAGAAGTATGTAAGAAACAAAGCTAAACCGACTGGTTGTATTGCTAGTGGCTATTTAGCTGAAGAAAGTTTGACATTTTGTGCTAGGTACTTGCATAATTTTGAGACAAAACTGAACCGCACTCCTCATAATGTTGATGGATCTCCAATTAGAGTTGGAGTGTCAAGAAATTTCGACATCCACACTTTGGAACAAGCCCATCGTTATGTCCTTTTCAATAAAGAGGAATTGAATGTTTACAGAAGGTAAGATTTAATTACGTCCTAAAATTCTTGCTGATATTTGTATATTTGTTGTACATTAATTCAGACACTTCTTATAAAGCAGTGAACACATGTGTATTCTTCAAGATATGGAACCCAACATTGCCCCACGGACCCTAGAAACAAAACATGCAAAGGAGTTTTCTAAGTGGTTGAAAGAGCATGTAAGTCTCAAACATTAATATTGTTGTCACTCTTAATGTTCAAGTTAGTGTAGATTACATTAATGTTTTACTTTTTATGAAGGTAATGCAAATGCAAGAGATTAGGCCGAACAATATTAGCGATGATTTGAAATGGTTATCCCAAGGCCCTTGTGCTGAGGGAATGTCTTATGAAGGATTTTCGGTCAATGGATATCATTTCCGTTCAAAGCACATTGAAAGTACATGTACTACACAAAATAGTGGAGTGTATTTGTGTGCTGACACTTCAAGTTATTCAAGTGGTAGAGATCGAAATCCTATAAATGATGAAGTCACATATTGTGGCTACTTAGAGGAGGTTATTGAGCTAACTTATGGTCCAGGAATCAAAGTTCCGTTGTTCAGATGTTCTTGGTATGATGAAAGCACTTCTAACGGGTCGCGAATTGATGAATATGGGTTCACACAAATCAACACTTCAAGGATAAAAAAAAGGAGGAACCCTTTATCCTGGCTTCTCAAGCATTGCAATGCTTTTATGTGAAGGATCCTAATGTTGATGATTGGTGCACAATGCTAAAGCATCCTCCTAAAGATTATTCTAAAGTACCTCCACTCACAATAATGTCAGATAGCTTGCTATTTGGCCCAAGATTGGATCTAAGTTGAAAGTATCCGGGGTCTTCAACACATTGAGACAGAAATCTCCCTTTAAACAACATATCTTTCCACAATTTCACATCAGTCCCCTTTCCAATGTGGAATTGGACATTATAGAGATATCTATCTCTTATATTGAGGATGGTCTTCCACATCCAGCTATTGGATTGCTTATATTGAGGATGGTTTCATATAACTTGCATGTATACCTATCTACTTTTTCTAATTATATGTTTCTTATGGTTTAGAAAATTTCCGAGATCAACAAGGCAAACAGAGCAAACAAAGTGATGGATCATACCACAGGATCAAAGCCATGGAGTTGTTATCGGGCAGAAATAGTATTAATAATGGATACTTGTCTTTCTTAGTAGGAGTTGAACATATAACATGGACAATTATTATGTTATCTATCATGTGTAGGTCAGTGAAGATCAACCCGTTGTGCCTCTTAACAAATTTTTGGAAAAAGTTTACGACAAAATCCCACAAGTGGTTAGAAAATGGATATTTGCTTTCCTATGATGTCTACAAAGCTACATATGCTTAGATATCTCAATTTAAGCTTTCCTTTTATGATGCTTTCTAATTACAACTTGAAATCTCTGATATCGTGGAAAACCAAGTAGCAAACCAAGAAGAAATAGATCCTAGAAGTGTTGATAATCTAACACGTGCTGCTTATTTGCAAGTTTTAAATCCTTCCAAAAAGGCTAGGATCCGAGGTGTTGGAATTGGGCACAAAGAGATAGGACATAGGGGAAAAGCTGCCTGTATAAGATATGAAATGCTTCTTGAGGAAAGCAATGCAAAGGATGTATGTTGGATTATAACTAAACTTGAACTATTAGTTACAACTAGTCTATTAGATCGATGTTTGTAATTTGTTTTCTATTTCAGGATAAACTTAAGGAACTTGAAGAAACAGTAAATGGATTGAAGAACTCCGTCTCCCAATTAATGACTTGGTATAATCAATCACAGGTAACTCAGATTCACTTGTCTATGTCAATGTAATATATAATTATTTTTGACATTGTTGATGTATTTGTTATAGGATGGCGGTATTAATGTTGATTGTGCAGCTGAATACCCCAATCAGAATACTACAGGTGTCTTACACATGCAAAGTGGCACAAATAGGTCAGATGTGGGTTCTTTTCACATACAAGACAATACAAGTAATGGTGTAGATGTAGGCATGTTTCCCAGGCAAAATAATTCAAGCGGGGATGGCTTAGGAAGACTTTCTAGACAAATCAATTCAAGCAATTCAAGGGAGAATGGAGTAGGCATGCTTTCCATACAAGGCAATTCAAGGGAGAATGGAGTAGACAGGCTTTCCATACAAGGCAATGGACATCCACTAAGATTTCAGCCACAGGTACCTCATAACAGCTATAGATTATTTTCAATATTCATACACATAATAATATTAACATGTACACTTTATTAAAGGCTGCAGTTGAAAGTTGGTGCCCTTCTTCTGGTAATAATCGACAAAGTCATCCTCAAATGCAGAACACACCAAGCACATCTTCATCAGTGTCTTTCACACCAAGAACTCAGCGTTTAAATCAGGTATTCAATACGTGCTCGATTAAACTTCTAGTGATCTGAATGACATGATTTTAAAAAAACTGAAGGCTTTACATTTTTCATGTGTTTAAGATATATTTAGTATTGTATATTTTTTTCCTACATGTGACATATTTGAATTTGTCACAAGACATCCATAGTTTCAGATTTTTTAGTTTTTAGTTGTTTTGTGTGAATGGACTTTATAGAGTTCAAATTTTATGTTTATGTTTTTATAGAGTTCTGTTGTACAATTCATGTTTACAAACAGTGTTGGTTATGTCGTTTCCAATTAGTAGGGTATTAATACTTGAATTTGTCACTGACTTAAATCTGCATTAGTAGGGTATTAACATAACCAGTGTTGGTTATGTTGTTTTCTATCTCGCATGAGTTCAAGCATCAATTTGTGTAGCAACTGGATTGAAGCAAAGTGCTTTCTTCAGCTCGTTTGATTCATATGAAAATGGGAGAATATTACTACTTTCAAATGACATACTAGTAGCTAGGATGACTTCAGTTTGGAATTTCATGAATATCCTTACTACTAAATCTTAAGCCATTCTATCATCTTGATCTTTCTTTGGCTTGCGAAAAGTAGCTCAAAAAAAGATATTCTGATGGATTTTTAAAATGATTTCTAAAACGTAGGCATGTTGATAATGCTATCTACAAGCTGCATGTTTCATTACTATTAAAATGATTTAGGTATATTCTGGCAGGTCAGCCAATTTTCAGTGTAATAGATCATTGTGATCTTCTTGATCAATATGTTGGCTTACTAAATGAGTTCAAGAACGACATATTCTGAGGGATATTTAGATGAGCTCTAAATCTTAGGCGTGTTGATTATGTTATCTACAAGTTGCATCATTCTTTACAATTAGAATGGTATAGGGACATTCATCTCCAGACCTTTTAGTTGCATATTGTTTTTCTGTTGGATGGCATGTTTTTCACTAGAAACGACCAGCAGTAATTTATTAATTCAATTTTATCCGGCACCAGGTTTATTCAATGATCATGAAAGGTTTTATTTTTTCTTACGATGGTTGGTTCTGTTCTATTTTTATGCTGTCTTGAAGTTGTTGTTGACCTCTTTCCTAGTTGTTTGTTGCTGGTTCAGATCTGGACTGGAATGGCAGGGATCTATAGTTGGTTCTTGTTTCTTTTGTTCCTTTGGTTTCTGGCTGCCTGGCATTGGTGGCTGTGCTCTCTTTGTTTTGTGTTGTGTAGTCTTGAGTGCTGCTGGTTGTTGACGGCTGGGGCAGGGTAGGTGTTGCCATTGTGATTCTTTCGAAGTGTTGATGATCTGCAGTATATGTTGGTCGGCTTGTTCTGCTGTTTTGTGCCTGAGTTGTTGGCTCTACTGTGTTGGTCGAGTCCTTTGATGGTGGCTGATGTGTTGGTTGATCCTCTGTGCTCCCCTCTTACTTTTATAGAGATGGTCGAGTCTGGTTGTGTGGTTCGGTAGCCTGCTGAGGCAGTTGTTCACTTACATTTATCTCTACTTCGCACTCACTCTGATTCCTTTTGGTATTTATATTGATAGGGTAGAATTACTTTTAATGATGAATTTCGACGGACAATGCACCTTGGAGTAGACCAAAACCGAAATATAAGGGTAAGTTGTTTGTTGTACTATGATTTATGTATAAACTTTAAATTTTATTAATATAATGATTTGTCATTTTTAGGAGAAGAATATTCAAGTACCTAACCGTATGAGGCCTGGCATTGATGAAGAGCACCACACCATTTGAAGGAATATGGAGACATTATAGATCTTAAGAGTTTCTAGCATGATATGTTCATTGTCATCAATCTCAAAATTTTGAACCATATGTACTCTTTATTTATACAAACGTTGAGCACGCAATGTATGGATAATATTTTGCTTCAATAACAAAATTTGGTTTGAGGTGATTTAACATTTTTATGTGTCATTTTGGTGTTGAATCTTCTTATGATGTCATGTGAATTATTATAAAAATTTTGCTTGAGGTTATGTATACAAAGTTTTCATTTAAAATTTGATATTCACTATAGTAACAATTAATTATCATTTAATAAATCATTCAATAATCAATAACAAAATCATTTACAGTAGTCCCTCATAAATATATTGATGAAGGTCCAGATTGACCATCAAAATTGCATTGATGACGACCACATAGCCCCTCAAAAATAATATTAATGAAGGCATTATCCTTCAAAAATATATTCTCTAGGACCATCAAGTCCCTCAAAAATGTATTTATGAGAACTAAATAGTCCCTCAAAAATGTATTTATGAAGGCTAAATAGTCCCTCAAAAATGTATTTATGAAGGCTAAATAGTCCCTCAATATAACATTCTTGAGGGTCAGTTGGTCTGTGACAATTGTATTCGTGAGGGCCACTTGTATTTGTCACGTGAGTTCTCTTCACGGACCATTTGTGAGGGCCAGACCCACAACCGTCCCTATTTCTGAGGGCCTGTAGAGAGGGGTTTGTGACAGGACTCTCCCGTGAATAATGGCCCAATTTTTAGTAGTGCATAGTACGTCATTTGTGCTGACAGTAGCCTAAAACCCTGGTCTATCAAAGTGCATTGAATTCATTACATATTCATTGTAATAATTTACATAATACACACTTGTTGTATTTCTTATCCAAGTATGTTGGGTTAAGATGCATCAAGGTATATCAACCATCAAATGCTAAATGTGATATCTATCATGTCCTGATGTATCACTTTTCTCCTCATTCCATCTTACTTAAGATAATCAACTAACCTTGTATTAAGGTATTTTCCTCTTAATACTTTTAACCATTCACCTATCACTTTCATCATATAGTGCATAGGTTACACATTAGTATTGTCCAACTATCCTTAATGATGTGAACTTATCTAATCTTTAAGCATTGTTGATATAGAATAATCCATTATCAACCACTTTAGGTATTTCAACTCTTAGGATGTTATCCACATCATAAATTAATGTTACATACATCATTCCTAAGAGTTTCATGTCCTCATCTTTGTAAGGTGTATAGGGTTGTTACACATGTATAGAGTTGGACATATAATGATCTAGGCATTATCTTGTCCCTTATACCCTTACTCATTAGAGTATCAATATTACCATTCATATGGTTCATCAATTTTACCCATCATGGGTGTAACATTCTCATCTTACTTGATTATATTAGTCACACCCTTCTTTAGTGTATTGACCAATATACCATCACTAGGGTTTCATATATCAATACATGGCATCACCCTGGATTTCATTCTCACATCACAACATTCTTCAGGGTTCCACATAATATCATTCTTATTTAGGGTTTCATATGACATTATCCTAGATTAGGTTTCACATTCAATAACCCACAATTAGGGTTTACTATTCATCCCAATTAAGGTTTTGAATTGACGTGGTATTTTGAATGCACTAACAAACTCACTCAGGGTTGATATCCCCGAGTTTTTACCAAAACCAAAGTCCAATAATACCACCCGCAAGTAGATGAGTCTTATCGCAGTATAGTTAAGGATCGAACCCAAAGGACAGCGTTTTTAAGAATCTTTGTCAATCAAATCTTGCACAAGTAAAACTAATATTTAGAACGATTGGTTGATTTGAGGTTAATTAAACTAATTGTAGGAAAGTAAAGACTGAATTTAAGCTAGATTAAGATCAATGATATGGAATCCCTGGGATGGTATTGGGTTTCACCACCACTGCTCATGCAAGAACATATAAACATAAAATATCCATGCAAGATATAACTATCCAAGTAGAGCTGCTGCGAAACTGCCCATACGGGCGTTAGGTCCACGTAAGCATCACCTTTGTCATCATATTTCTCGTCGCCAACAGGATCACATACTTATGGCTCCGAAGATACAACATCCAACTAAGGTTGTGAACCACCTATACAGGCGTTAGGTTCACAGAAGCGTCACCAAAGGTTAGATGGCTCATCCCCTCACGGATCATACACTTACGACCTCAAGGAACCTCATTCTATTTCTAGGTTTGGAGTCACCCGCGCTAATCGATAAGTAAGCAGTCGATTTATATACGAGCAAACATCGACGATTAACAAGAAGATACAAAATCCAACTAAAGTTGTGAACCCCCTATATAGGCGTTAAGTTCATAAAAGCGTCACCGAAGGCTAGATGGCTCATCCCCTCATGGATCATACACTTACATCCCCAAGGAATCCCATTGTATTTCTAGTTTGGGAGTCAACCTGTTAAATGACATTTAGTCCTACATGAAGATATTCTCACAACAAAAGAAGAACAAAGATGAAAGCAAGCAAACAAACAAACAGTGAACTTAGCGATTAGCAATGAAATGAAAAGTTATATACATTGCCATGGATGGTTAATATTATAACATGTTTGCATGGGCAGCGGGGTAGCCCCCGCACCCCAGCGAAAAGGTACTAGTCGCTCATGATGCGAGAAACAAGAAGAGTGAGAAAGAGAGAGAAATCTGCCATGGACTCAGTGTAGAAGGTAGTGGAAGCTCGGTGAAGTAGATACGACCTCCTATGTCGTGTCGGAGCAAATCTGGATGCGAACGGGAGTTGCCAAGATAGACCGAACAGTCTCCCTTGCTCCGTCTTTCTTCTCTCCTCAGCCACCTTAATTGGAACAGGGGCAGTAGGTGAAATGAAACTGGCACAGACTGGACTGGTTTCAGATCGGATCTGTATACAGGCAGCCTGTCGGTGTCCCGCAACCTATGTCCAATTGAGGACCCTTAGGGTCCTATTTATAGGCACAGGACTGACCCCAAACGGTCTGGAGATATTTTAGCCCAAACAGTTTCATTTAATTTAGCCCAAATGATCTGTAGAAACTGACCAAACGGCCTTGCAAAACCTGGGCAAACGGTCTGTAAACCGCATGAGACCAAACAGTCTTGAGCAAACAGTCTTGTGCAAACAGTCTGTAAACCGTATAAGACCAAATGATTTTGAGAAAATGGTTTGGAAACCACACAAGACCAAATGATCTTGAGAAAATGGTTTTGAAACCGCACGAGACCAAATGGTCTCACAGACCATTTTCTCTCCTCCAAACGGTCTTGAAAAAGGGGCAAACGGCCTTCAGCAGAAGCAAATGGTCTCGATTTATTTCTAATCTAAACGGTTTCCAAGATGCGGCCAAACGATATGGGATCAAAATTCAGCAAACGGTCCTGCTTTTGTCAATGCTCCACAAACGAGCAGCAGACAGTCCGCTTGGTAAATCGATCGGGTAGCCCTCCAATCTATCAATCAATCTTCAGCCTACTTCCGTAGATGTGACGGCCTCGGGGCGACCCCCATTTGGTCTGCGAACCACCTCCAATCGACCTTGCTCGGGAGCTACAAAAGTGTGCTGGTCGGAGGTTGAAGACGACGCACCACGGTCGTGGTTAGGCACCACGGTCGCGGTAAATCTGTTGTCCCACGGCTGTGCCGCCTTGCACGGGCGTGGTGGGTGTGAAATCGAGTTATGATGGCATTGTGCCACGGCCGTGGTGAGGTATATTCCACACGACCGTGCTGCCTCACACGGGCATGGCGAGTGAGGGAGGGTCGATGCAGGTAGGGTGCCACGGTCGTGGCTCGTCGACCACGGTCGCGGCGAGTGAAAGCTCAAGCATTGAGGATGGTCTCCCACGGTCGTGGCCCCACCACACGGTCGTGGTGATGGCAGCAGACCACAGCCGTTTTGGACCACCACGGCCGTGGTTAGGACTCTGCTTTGTGACCTTGAGTTCATGCACTGCTCGATCCCTTACGGCTGAGTGATGCCTCCAATCGGTCTCTGCTGCTCAAACGGTCTTGAGACTGCATGGGCTCAAACGGTCTTGAGACCGCATGGGCTAAAACGGTCTTGAGACCGCATGGGCTCAAACGGTCTTGAGATCGCATGGGTGGAATTGCTTGGTTAGATTTCTTGATCGGGGCCAGAGATGAAGGTGGGCCTTGACTACTTGTTCAGCCTTGTCATAACCTGCATTAAATGAACAATATTTAGTTAAAACCTTAATAATCGAATCGACTAAGTAGTTTTGCACATTATGATTCATATTGAGTGAAATAGTATGTATAGAGTTGAATTGGTCCCGAAGTGATAATTGAATTTCTTGATGAATATAAACTCATCAAAATACCCCAAACTTAAACGTTGCTCGTCCTCGAGTAACACAAAATCTGAAACAGTCGCCAAATGAATACTTTCAATTCATGTGATTGCTTCATCTTCACATCATGAGTGTTTTCTTTTTGCTCCACATGACTTAGTATCTCGACCTCCTAAGACCACAAAACACATCTTACCATATCTTCGTTCTTGAATTCATTTTCCAAAATCACTTCATCCTCACCTTTTCCAACAACAAGCATGTCAAAGAGTTTTGTAAGAGTTCAGAGACACCCACAGAATAACAAGTGTGCATTTGATCTAACACTGGTGTTTTCCAGGATAGGGTAGGAAATCATTGTGCCATTAGGTACAAAAGGGAGTGAAAGGTGGTATGGGAGGAAGAAGTAAATCTCTCCTCTATTCGACTTAAGACTTTTATTTGCTTTACAATTTCATTTATTGCATTTTTTGTGCGAATGTCTCCTCTATTCGACTCAAGATTGCATTTCTTTTTGTTTGCACTTTGGCATCTTTTTGTTTGCAAATATCTCCTCTATTCGACTCGAGATTGCATTTTTGGTGGTACGCCCCTATTTTTTTGTGAGGGGTATGGTAGAAGCGGATAAATAGGGAAGTGGCGTGCCACCCCGAACTTAGGGTTTGGCACATATTCGGCTATTTTTGTTTCTTTTTTATGAATGGAGGGATACGAAGATGATAGAAGAGGTGTAGAAGAGAGTTTAGATCAGAATGCAACTTGATTTACAATTCAATGCACCAGGTTGTTCTCTTTATCAAACTCTGCTCAAATAATGACTTGATGAGGATTCGGTGGGGATTTCATGCTATTGTTCCACAAATCAGCTAGGAAGCATGACATGTTTGATCCCTATCAGTTTGACATACACTTATCATCTTTGCAAAAAGTATCATGAGGTTAGGAATCATAAACTTCACAAGATGATTTCAATCAAAAGGCTTGTTTCAAAAAGTGGTCCTTTTGAGGATTTACTTCTATTAAGGAGGATATAATGATTGAAAATGCATAGCAATGTAGTTAGTGACTTTTAATGAAACCAGGAGGTGTCAAAAATTTTATCAAGTATCTGTTCAATTTCTTTGAAAAACATTAAAGAATTTTGAAAAAAAAATATCAAGGATGTGATAGTGAAAACTTAAGTGTGAAAAGGATGGGTGTAGGTGGAAAGTGAGGTACGTACCACCCACCCCCACCTCGAACTTAGATATTTGCTCGTACCGAGCAAACCCTAAATCTAAGATGGAGGGGAAAAATCATGCCAGAATGACCACTAGGTGTGGTTGCGTTCTGATCAGCGTGCATCCTCTAATCTGAAAATCTCAAAGGTAAAGAGCAATTAGATCTTAAAGTAGCATCTTGCGATGCAAATTTTATTTAATGAAAAATTAACTAGAATGTAAAAACAAAATTTAAGAAATATTCTAATTTGAAAATAAAAGTAAAACAAATTTATTGATCAGGTTGCCTCCTGACAAGCGTCGTTGTTTTATGTCGATGGCTCGACAGAATTTTTCAGCTTCACGGATGATCCTTTGGATTGGTGAGTTTCAGCGTTGCTTTAGTTCCTATGTCAGTTGAGGTGAAATATCTCTTTAAGCGGTGACCATTTGCCATAAATTCTCCTGACTTTTCACTCCATAAAGAGAAAGCACCATGTGGGGAAATGCTTTTGACAATGTAAGGTCCAGACCAGTGAGAACGGAGTTTTCGTGGAAATAACTTCAACCTTGAGTTAAATAGCAGAACTTGGTCTCCTACTTGTATGTCTTTTCTTTTCAGATGTCCATCATTCCAGAGTTTTGTGCGTTCTTTGTAGATTCATGCATTCTCATAGGCTGTCATCTAGAGTTCATCTAGCTCTTGGAGTTGTAGAATCCTGGCTTGGCCAGCTTCTTTCATATCAAAGTTCAGTTGTTTAATTGCCCACCATGCCTTGTGTTCTAGTTCGACTGGAAAATGACAAGCCTTTCCATATATTAATCGAAAAGGTGTAGTCCAGAGGGGTGTTTTATAAGCAGTTCGATAGGCCCATAAGGCATTGTTGATTTTCGTTGCCCAATCCTTTCGATTGCGTCCTATAGTTTTTTCTAGAATAGCCTTTAGCTGACGGTTAGAGACCTCTACCTGTCCACTTGTTTGTGGATGGTAATGCGAGGCTACCTTGTGTGTTACACCATATTTTCTCAGTAAAGACTCAAAGATTCTTTCAAGGAATTGGGAACCTCTGTCATATATCACGGCTCGTGGCACTCCGAAATGGGGGAAAATAAAATCTTTGAATAATTTGATGACGGGTTTGGAATCACTAGTGATGGTTGGCATAACTTCAACCCATTTTGAGACGTAGTCTACCGCCACTAGGATGTATGAAAATTCATGAGAAGATGGGACTGGACCCATGTAGTCCACCCCCCAAACATTGAATATCTCTACTTCTTGCCATATATTCAGCGGCATCTCGTCTTTCTTTGTTATATTACATGTTCTTTGACATTTTTCGCATGATAGGAAAAAATCATAGGAATCTTTGGATACGGTTGGCTAGAAGAATCCACATTGCAAAACCTTTAAAGAAGTCTTTTTAGAGCTCATATGTCCTCCCACTGGTCCTGAGTGACATTGTTCCAAAATTAGTTGAGCCTCTTCTTCGGTGATACATCATCTATACAGACCATCGACACCTAGTTTAAAAGGATATGGCTCATCCCAGTGATATTGCTTCACATCATGCATGAACCTCTTCAGGGAATTCCCGATGCATTGAGGATTGATAACCCCAATAGCAAGGTAGTTCACAAAATCCGAGTACCATGGTATAGCTTCTGAGGCCTTCATTAGTTGATCATCCGATAGGGAATCATATATCAGAATCTTCTCAGTATCCTGAGTGTGGATGTGACTGAGGTGGACTGCTACAACATTCTCTGTACCCTTTTTATCTCTTATCTCTAAATCAAATTCTTGTAATAGGAGGATCCATCTAATCAACCTGGGTTTTGAATCTTTCTTTGCCAGAAGGTACCTAATAGCTGCATGGTCTGTGTAGACAATAACTTTTAAACCGATTAGGTAGGATCTAAATTTGTCAAAGGAATATACAACTGTAAGAAGTTCTTTCTCTGTAGTTGCATAATTTCTATGGGCTTCATCGAGGGTTTTCGATGCATAATAGATCACGTAATGTTTCTTCTCTATACATTGTCCAAGCACAACACCCACAACATAATCACTGGCATCAAACATGATTTCGAATGGGTGATACCAATCAGGAGATCTAATGATGGGAGTGGTTGTGAGGGCCTGTTTCAGTGTGTTGAAGCTTTTGACACATTCTTCATTGAAATTGAAATCAGTATCCTTTAGTAATAGGTTCGTCATTGGCTTCATTATCTTGGAAAAGTCCTTTATTAATTTTCTATAAAATATGGCATGACCTAGAAAAGCACGGACTTCTTTTACGTTTGTTGGAATAGCTAGTTTAGAAATCACTTCAATCTTGGCTTTATCTACATGAATTCCTCTATTGTTGACCCTATGACCGAGGACAATGCCTTATCTTACCATAAAATAACACTTTTACCAATTTAGCACAAGATGTGCTTCTTCACAACATTTGAGAACCAGGGAGAGGTGCTTAAGACATGAATCAAATGAATCTCCATATACAGAAAAGGCATCCATAAAAACCTCCATAATGGTTTCGATGAGACCGGAAAATATAGCACCCAAGCAACGTTGGAAAGTTGCAGGTGCATTGCAGAGGCCAAACGGCATTCTTTTAAATGTGTATGTTCTGAATGGGAAGGTAAAGGTTGTTTTCTCTTGGTCATCTGGATGTATGGGTATTTGATAGAATCCAGAGTAACAGTCAAGATAACAAAAATATTCTTGGTGAGCCAACCTTTCTATGACTTGATCAAGGAAAGGCATTGGAAAATGATCTTTTTGAGTTTCCTTATTTAATTTTCTATAATCTATGCACATCCTCCACCCAGTGACTATTCGAGTGGGGATGAGTTCATTGTTTTAATTCCGTATAGCAGTTGTTCCACCTTTCTTCGGGACTACATGCACTGGGCTCACCCATGGCGAATCTGATATCGGTTAGATTATTCCATCTATGAGCAATTTAATGACCTCGCTACATACCACTTCCTTCATATTTGGGTTCAATTTCTATTGATGCTCAATAGTAGGATTGTGATCTTCCATCGTAGGGATCTTGTGCATACACAGTGCTTGACTGACCCCAGTGAGGTCACTCATTTTATAACAGATGGCTTTTTTTTCTTTCCCTCAATTCCTTCAGAAGTTTCTCTTCTTGTTCAGCTGTTAGATCGGAATTTATAATAACTGGACAAACCTTAAGATCGTCTAAAAACACGTACTTCAGTCCTTCAGGCAGGGGCCTCATTTTGGGAGCCTCTGGTTTTTCTCTTGTTTCTTCTGTAGTTTCCATAGCTTTGAGTTCTTCACTAATGGATTCAACAGCTTCTTTAGCGGAGTCGAGGGATTCGACGTAACCTTTCACTTGTTCATCAATTTGTTCATCAATTGATGGGTTTGTTAGAGAAACTTCTAAGGGATCGTCTGATTCATGATGCTCTTGAGTTAGAAGTGACATTTTCTCAATGCAGACAATTAGATATACTTCTTCTTGCATACTTGGTCTTCTCATACTTTCAAAAACCTTGAATTCAAGAGTTTCTTTACCTAATCTGAGTAGTAAGGTACCAGCTTCAACATCAATCAGGGCTCTTGCAGTGGCGAGGAATGGATGACCAAAGATGAGAGGATATCTGGCGTCTTCTTTTATGTCCATAATGACAAAGTCGCATGGAACATATGTGTCCTTGCCTACCTTGACTGGGACGTCTTCGAGGATTCCTAACAGACATTTTATCGAATTGTCTATGAGCTATATAGTCATGTCAGTAGGAAGCAATTCTACAAATCCTAATCTTTTTCTTAGGCTAAGCGGCATAATAGAGATGCTTGCACCTAGATCTGTCAATCCTTTCTTGCATGATGAGTCACCAATATGACATGAGATTCCAAAGGATCCCAGGTCTTTTTGTTTCTTGGGCATCTTTCTCAATATGATATCTGATGTAGTTGTTGCCAGTTTTACTGTCTCATATTCCTTAGTTATATACTTCCTTGTTAGGAGTGACTTTAGGTACTTAGTCCAGGCTGGTATCTCAGCCAGAGCATCTAAGAAGGGTCTATCAACATGAACTTTCTTCATAGCCTCTTTAAACTGATTGAATCTAGTATCGAGTTTGATTTGACTTAGACGGACTGGGAAGGGTATACGAGGCTTATATACAGGAATATCAAGTTCTGGTGTTTTAGTTTCTTCATCAGTAGATTTCTCAGGACTTCCCTTATCAGTCTTATCATCTTTTGATTGAGACTCTAGTGTTGTTGAGTCTTGGGCAATCACAGGTTCATCCTCATATGTAATAACCACAGGTGTCTTTTTAGGGGGATTTGAATAATCTTTCCCTGACCTAGTGGTGACTGCCTACAACTGTTCAGGATGCTTAGGATTGTTCTCGGGTTGGCCAGCAAAGACTCCAACATGTGGCTTTATGCTAGCTGCGAGTTGAGCTAGTTGAGATCAATAGCCTTCTACTGAGCTTGTTAATTGGCTATCATAGTTTGCTGAGTTTGTAACATCTTTTCAATGGCTGATAGCTTGTCATCAAAAGATACGGGTCCTTCTTGCTATCCTTGTTGTTGATTAAGATTTTGATACTACGAGTTGTTTTGATAATTATTATAGTTCCTATTCTGAAAGTTCCCCTTGAAATTTCCTTAATTCCTGAAATTCTGTTGTTGATTATACTGGAATCCTGGAGGGCCTCTTGGTTGATTTTTTGAACTAAATTGATGCGAGTTTACTGCTCCTGAGGGGTTTCCATATTGAAAACCTGGGTGATTCTTATTCTGATTCAGATTGTAATAACTTTGACCAGGAATGGTGTTGATAGCATTTGGATTTTCCATCTGACCGTTATCTCCTTGGCCACATACATTACTCATAACAACATCATATAGAACATTGCATGATAAAGTGGAATGATCAGTGCTCTTACATGCTTTGCAGAACAGGGAAGCAGACTTGACTTGTTCTGGTTGTCGAATAGGTGAACATCCTCTCCCAATAGCAGCAAGAGATGATTCAATATGGTCTTGCTTGGAAACTAAGAGTTTCAAGGTTTCAGCGATAGACTTGTACTATGGAGTAGCTTCAGCCATAGCTAATTTCAAAACTCCTTTACCTATAGATCTACCCCAATTAGCTTGATTTTCTTCTCCTAGGCTGACGATTCTCCATGCACTGTCATAACTTTGATGCATGAAGTTTCCTCCAGATGAGGAATCTAGAAACCTCTTAATATCATCATCCACACCCCTATAGAAAATTTTGATGAGTTGATTCTTAGGAATTCCATGGTGTGGACACTTGCGTAGAAGCTCTTTGTACCTATCCCATGCTTCAGCGAGAGTTTCTCCAGGGACTTGAGTGAAATTTGTTATCCGGCCCCTAATTTCATATGTGAGAGATGCAGGATAGAACTTTTCGAGAAACACATTTTGGAGTTGTTCCCAGGTGGTGATGGGTATTTCACTTTGCAATGAATTGTACCAACTTATGGCTCTATCAGCAAGTGAATACTTGAAGAGACGGAGTCGAATGGCATCGTCAGATACTCCATTTTTCTTTGTCATGGCACATAGATCGATGAATCTCAGAAGATGTTCTTGGCTATCCTCTGCTTGTTTGCCATAGAAAGGGTTGTTTTGAAGCAATGTGATCCAATGTGCCCTAATCTCAAAATTGGTAGCATTGATGGGAGGAGGTTGTACTGGATGATGAACATTCACAGCTTTTGGGATTGAGAACTCTCTAAGATCCTTTTGTAGTTCAGCTACTTGCGTTGCTGCTTGTGCTGCTAGGATTTCCTGCTGAACCGCAGCCATGGCTTCTTGCATGACCCTCTATCTTTGTGCATTGATGGATTGAGCCACTCTTTGGGCTACCTCATCTTCTTGATCCATCCTTACTTGATTCTCTCTGATCTGACGATGGAAAGTTCTGTCTATCTCGGGATCAAAGCTCACTGTGAGTCCGGGGCTGTCCGAACTGTGCATACACTATGCCTTGGGTTGTACCTGAAAATATAAAGATTTTGAAAATGAGATCCACAAAGTAGAGTCAAATTCAAGTAGATGATCGATTGTTTCAAAAGAAAAAGAAAAATCCTAGATTAGTCTTAAAAGAACTAGATTTGACTGACTGATTCTGTTGTCCCCGGCAACGGCGCCAGAATTTGACGTTGTTTTTTGAACGGAATAACAAACTCACTCGGGGTTGATATCCCCGAGTTTTTACCAAAACCAAAGTGCAATAATACCACCTGCAAGTGGACGAGTCTTATCGCAGTATAGTTAAGGATCGAACCCAAAGGACAACGTTTTTAAGAATCTTTGTCAATCAAATCTTACTCAAGTAAAACTAATATTTAGAACGATTGGTTGATTTGAGGTTAATTGAACTAATTGCAGGAAAGTAAAGACTCAATTTAAGCTAGATTAAGATCAATGATATGGAATCGCTGGGATGGTATCGGGTTTCACCACCACTTCTCATGCAAGCACATCTTAGCATCAAACATCCAGGAAAGATATAACTATCCAAGTAGAGCTGTTGCGAAACCCCCCATATGGGCGTTAGGTCCGCGTAAGCATCTCCTTTGGCATCAGATTTCTCGTCGCCAACCGGATCACATACTTATGACTCCGAAGATACAACATCCAACTAAGGTTGTGAACCCCCTATACAGGCGTTAGGTTCATAGAAGCATCACCGAAGGCTAGATGGCTCATCCCCTCGTGGATCATACACTTACGACCTCAAGGAACCCCATTTTATTTCTAGGTTGGGAATCACCCATGCTAATCGATAACTAAGAAGTCGATTTATATACGAGTAAACATCAATGATTAACAAGAAGATGCAAAATCCAACTAAGGCTGTGAACCCCCTATACAGGCGTTAGGTTCACAGAAGCGTCACCGAAGGCTAGATGGCTCGTCCCCTCGCGGATCATACACTTATGACCTCAAGGAATCTCATTCTATTTCTAGTTTGGGAGTCAACCTGTTAAATGACATTCAATCCTACATAAAAATATTCTCACAACATAGGAAGAACAAAGATGAAATCAAGCAAACAAACAAACAGTGAACTTAGCGATTAGGAACGAAATGAAAAGTTATATACATTTCCATGGACGGTTAATATTATAACATGTTTGCATGGGCAGCGGGGCTAGCCCCCGCACCCCAGTGAAAAGGTACTACTCGCTCATGATGCGAGAAACAAGAAGAGTGAGAAAGAGAGAGAAATCTGCCATGGACTCGGTAAAGAAGGTAGTCGTAACTCGGTGAAGTAGATACAGCCTCCTATGTCATGTCGGAGCAAATCTGGACATGAACGGGAGTTGCCAAGGCAGACCGGACAGTCTCCCTTGCTCTGCCTTTCTTCTCTCCTCAGCCTCCTTTGTTGAAACACGGGAAGTAGGTGAAATGAAACTTGCGCGGACTGGACTAGTTTTGGATCGGATCTGTATACAGGCAGACTGTCGGCATCCCACAACTGATGTCCAAGTGAGGACCCTTGGGGTCCTATTTATAGGCACATGACTGACCCCAAATGGTCTAGAGATATTTTAACCCAAACAGTTTCATTTTATTTTGCCCAAACAATCTGTAGAAACTGACCAAACGGTCTTGCAAAACCTGGGCAAACAGTCTATAAACCGTACGAGACCAAACGGTCTTGAGCAAACGGTCCTGTGCAAACGGTTTGTAAACCGTATAAGCTAAACGATATTGAGCAAACGGTTTGGAAACCGCACGAGACCAAATGATCTTGAGAAAATGGTTTGGAAACCGCATGAGAGCAAATGGTCTCACAGACCATTTGCTCTCCTCCAAACGGTCTTGAAAAAAGGGCAAACGGTCTTTAGCAGCAGCAAACGGTCTTTATTTCTTGCTAATCTAAACGATTTCAAAGTTGCAGCCAAACGATCTGGGATCAAAATCGAGCAAATGGTCCTGCTTCGGTCAATGCTCCGCAAATGAGCAGTAGACAATCGACTTGGTAAATTGATCTGGTAGCCCTCCGATCTCTCAATTGATCTTCAGCCTACTTCTATAGATGTGATGGCCTCGGGGCGACCCCATTTGATCAGCGAACCACCTCCAATCGACCTTGCTCGGGGGCTGCAAAAGTGTGCTGGTCGGAGGTTGAAGACAACGCACCACTGTCATGGTTAGGCACCACGGTCGTGGTAAATCTACTGTCCCACGGCCGTACCGCCTTGCACGGGCGTGGTGGGTGTGAAATTGAGCTCTGATGGCATTTTGCCACGGCCGTGGTGTGACACCACAGTCATGGTGAGGTAGCTGCCACAGGGTCGTGCTGCCTCGCATGGGCGTGGTGAGTGAGGGAGGGTCGATGCAGGTAGGGTGCCACAGTCGTGGCTCATCGACCACGGTCGTGGCGAGTGAAAGCTCAGGCGTTGAGAATGGTCTACCACGGTCGTGGCCCCACCACACGGTCGTGGTTATGGAAGCAGACCATGACCGTTTTGGACAACCACGGCCGTGGCTAGGACTCTTCTTTGTGACCATGAGTTCATGCACTGCTTGATCCCTTGCGGTTGAGTGATGCCTCCAATCGGTCTCTGCTGCTCAAACGGTCTTGAGACTGCATCGGCTCAAACAGTCTTGAGACCGCATGGGCTCAAACGATCTTGAGACCGAATGGGCTCAAACAGTCTTCAGACTGCATGGGATCAAACGATCTTGAGACCGCATGGGATCAAACGATCTTGAGACTGCATGGTCTCAAACGATCTTGAGACCGCATGGGCTCAAACGGTCTTAAAACTGAATGGGTGGAATTGCTTGGTTAGATTTCTTGATCGGGGCCAGAGATGAAGGTGGGCCTTGACTACTTGTTCAGCCTTGTCAAAACCTACATTAAATGAACAATATTTAGTTAAAACCTTGATAATCGAATAGACTAAGTAGTTTTGCACATTATGATTCATATTGAGTGAAATAGTATGTATAGAGTTGAATTGGTCCCGAAGTGATAATTGAATTTCATGATGAATATACACTCATCATGAATCACATTACCCTGAATTAGGGTTTCACATGTCATCACCCTTAATTAGGGTTACATCCTTACCATATATTAGGATTATACCTAACATTGCCCTAATTAGGGTTAAGGTTCATCAATCTTCTTAATTAGGGTTTCATGATCCCTTTATCATGAATCATTCCCTAAAATTCATAGTTTATTTATATTGAAAGTATTGAGGCTTATCCATTACATGATTATTCTACATGTATGGATTTCTCTCTCTCATCCTCTCTAGAATATTGACTATGTCAAACTTGGTTAGATTAGGTCATTCAACCCTTCAATTAAGTTTATTCAATTAGGGTTGACATAGCATATTGAAGTATTGCTTACCTAAGATTCAAGGATTAACTAATCTAATATTACCAATCACTTGGTACCCTAAAGGTACAACCCTAGTGATTTCTTTAAGATAAATTAGTAACAAATATAGGGTCAATTGATCCTTCATCTCATTAAGTTATCAATTGATTTGATCACTTTATGTTACCAAACGATCTTGACACTTTGATCTCTAAACAGTTTGAAATCGTTTAAACAAATTGCCTTTGAAACCGAATGGGCTTGGGTCTCCAAATGGTTTGAGACCATTTGGTCCCAAATGGTTTTGAGACCGTTTGGGCTCAAACAGTCTTAAGACCGTTTGGTCCAAACCATCTCAAAACCGAATGGACTAAAAAGTCCTATCAACACTTACATGATTCATGATTTCAATGGATGAACCGATTATCAATTGAGTCCTTGATTTATTTAACACTTGAACTATTGAATCAACCTTCAATTAAACCATCAATTAGGGTTTTGAACCTACTTGATCTAGGATTTCAACTCAAGGAACCTTCAATTAGGGCTTTGTAACGTCCCCGGATTTTCACCTTCTCAAAACCCCATGGAGATGAGAAGACAAAATCCGAAAACGTTAGCAATCATATCAGAGAGCGATGCGAAAGCATAATACGCATACATGAACATTCAACTATGATGCATACACCATAACATTCTCAACATTCAACATATTTATATTACAACATGAATTAAATTTACATATTGAAAGAAGATTTACAAGTCTAATAACATGTATGCTAATAGGATCTTAACACAATAGGTACAACCTGGACAACTGCTCACTTCCTTTCTTTTATCCCACGCTAGCTCTGAACCTAAAACATGCGTGAAACAACAAATCAACACACAAGGTGTTGTGTACGTGGGTAGAAAGATACATACTAATATGTTTGCATAATTGAAATAACTTGAGAAAGAAAGAGTAAAAGAAAACATTGTTTAAAGCGATAATCAGGTAAACACATATTTTTAGATGTCTTTTGATGCGTTTGTACTACTAAGTGGTGTCACACTTCATTTTTCCCCGCCCCTTGGGCTATGGGGACCGAGTGCCGACCTTATATTTAGAGGGGAGAGAGAGAGATGTCACACTTCATTTTCCCCTTCCCCTTCGGCTATGGGGACCGAGTGTGGACCTTATATTTAGAGGAAGAGAGAGAGCATATATCCACTTAGTAGCTACAAACCATCTATACTCTTTGTTGTTCTTATTGACATGGTGAAGATACTACAATCATAGTACATTCAAGCAATATTCTCAAATAAAGACAAGCAATACATCATAGCTATTGCACACAAGAAAACTAGTCATATACTTAGATAAAGCCCACGTACCTGAGTCCAGAGATTTCTAATCATTCTTTCTCATCTAGATATATGGTCATCACCTGGTTAATAATAAAATCATATACTAGCATCAGATTCTGATCATCTGAACCCTAGTCGTGTTCATTTTAGGGTTTGCTTAGATCATTATGTTATTCTCATGATTACTTGTATTCTTACCTTATATTTATCTTACTGGTGTCATTTTCCAGATTACAGTTCATCAACTGGATATACTCATGTGTCACATTATTATGTGGACATATTTAGCATTATGTCACTTTCATTAACCATATTAGGTTTACATCACATATATTTGTTGGATAAATTGGATATTATGATAAATCCCTTTGTTTCGATGATGACAAACATTTCATTCTTATTAATCTAACGAGATACTTAAGTGTGCAGGAACAAGGTGATGACAAAGTTCTAGGGAATCCTTACGCTTGAATGTTTATAAATATCATGCAATGTAATCATATGTAAACTTGTACAAATATATAATGTACAAGTACTTAGACTTCATGTAAATCAAGCGTTAGATCTCCCTAACTAAACACTACACTTAGTTAGTACATCTCCTTCTAATAGGATCACATAATGCACACTCATGCACTCACTTAGTATCTTAATTGAAAGATTGAAAATAGAGTCAATCTCGGTCGACCACACTCCTCGACCGAGACACTCTCGGTCGACAAACTTCTCGACCGAGATTGACCAAAAGTAGCCGTTAAACACAGCAGTTAACAGTTGCAAATAAACGTTAATCCAGAGAGCCTGTCGGTCGAAAAATCCTCGACCGACCTGGCATCTCGGTCGACAAGTCCTCGACCGAGATGGTCTCTGACAGCAACTGCAGAATTAATTAACTAGCCGTTGCTAATGCGCCTAACTTATTCCTAACGGCTAGTTAAGCACTAGGAACCCCCTAGAAGTTGTCTAGAACGTCCTTAAGGATACTTAGGCCATTCCTATAAATAGGACAAGCCATAGGACACTAGAATACACTTACATACTCAATTGTGCAATCTTTGAGCATACACTACATTGGCAATCTGTTTAGAGCAATAGTGCAATTCCCACACTTGTTATACATTCATATTGCTACCGTTTTGTGTCCTATAGACTAGGATCTCCTACACATAATAATCACATTGCTATATATCTTGGTTGGGAGATCCGAACGCTTGATATAGGAAAATCAAGCCTTGTGCTTACAACGGTATTGTAATTTCTGTATTTCTTTCTTGTTCCTATTTATTCCTTGTACTCTCCTTGCTACTCCTAGGGTTGGAGGCTGCGGATTGGAGGGGGTGGACTTCTCAGGTGGAGAAGGGGACTTCAAGCTACTTCAAGAAGGCTATCGCACGGGAAGCTACTTCAGAAGGCTGGTGCAACGGGTGTTGGTGCATCTACTTCAAGGGAAGGCTGCTTCGAGTTGGGCGATTACTTCTAGGTGAAGGCTGCTTGAAGGGTTTAGGGAAAAGAAATGTATTTTATGTAAAGTCCTTGCGAGGTAATAAAATAATTTCTTTTCAAATCCCAGGTTGGGTAAGCAACCGGGTAGTGGACTGACTACCTTAGTATTTGCTAAGGCTAGGAACCACTCTAAACCCTTGTGTCTCTTTGTCCAATCTTTCTTTGTGGTTGCTTGAGTTTAAATTATTTTAAAATCATTATAAAACTCTATTCACCCCCCCTCTAGAGGCTTTCAATATTAAGGGTTCTCTTCATATAACATGCATTCTATACATCATCATGATCTCATAATTAAATCTGAGTTTCCAAATACAGATATGAGCTTACTCTGTAAATTTCATCATTTATTGAGCATGCATGTATTAATTGCATCATCTTTAGTGTTATTAGCCCTAATTAGACATATTAATAAAATTAAATAATTTCGTACATCAACATGATCATATCTGACATCATATGCATTATATACATAATTTTGGACTTACTAATATTTTTCCATGATTTTATGTCATCATTTGCTATTTATTATCCATTAAATAAGCATTACATATCTTACATGATATCACTATTTTTAGTGCATCAAAAATCTGATATTCTACTTTCATATTATTCTACGCATTTTTCTAACCATTTCAGTACCTTATTTGTATTTTTCTGATCATCGAGCTATTTACTACGAATTTTGGAATATCTACATATTAACTAAATATTTACCTTTTTCGTCCAATCGCCATGCGCCACATGTCCCGTACGGTGCGCTTCACTTGCATGAAGTGGGTCGGTCGGTTTTGTGATATAGACCTGGTTCTTTTCTAGTTTTGCTAGACCAGAGCCGGTCTAGATACACTGCTCGCCCCTCTTTCTTTTTCCCGTTCAACGTGATCTATTCGCAAGACTCAGAAACAGAGCGCCGCCGCTAGGCAGATCCTCCGTTGAGCAATCTTGCACGACAAAGCCCTCCTCATCAACAATTAAGGCTGCCCTTGGCTTCTTCCATACACACTCGATGCCACCGTCCAGTCGTCCCTCTGCACGCTCCTCGTCCTCGTGAGGTCGAGGAGGCCACCACCGCAGGTCACCACCGTGAGAGAGATCTCCGGTGAGCATTACCACGCTGCCCGGGTTTCCTCATCTACTATGAAGGGCACCATCAGCTTCATTGATCCAAGGTAGACCTCCACGGCTAGTCGGCTCCGGTGGTTTTCCTCTAAAGCTCTAGATCAGTGGGAGCTCCGGCCATGGCAGCTGCCATGGCGCCAAGAAAAGGGGGGGAACTAGTTTCCCGCCTCCATCCTGACATCTGGGGCTTCCAACAGCTTCGGATTTCCTCCCAGAACCCGTCCTTCACCTTCAAAACCACTGCGGAGCCCTCTTGCTACACCGCCCAACCTGGTGACCTTTACCATCTACTTCTTCCTTTTCCTTCCAACCTGTTTCGTCTGTGCTCAGGAAAGGAGACAAGAGTGCAACTGTGGGGAGGCAGAGGATTCCAGTGAGTGAAGTGTGTTATTGAGGCTTTTACGGAGATCGTGATATGTGAGAAAATATCCTGTGATTGCCCCGCTTACATCGGATCTCAGTGACACCTCAACCAAGTTGCGTTCCTCCATCATGTAATCTCGCATCCAACATGTTTTTGAGACCAAAACCCCACTATTCATTCATGTAACTAAATTCTCCAAACAACCTGATAATAATTATATAAGCCTAAAATCCAAATCAATGAATCATCAATTCTTGACCAAACAAGTTTACCTTGCATATTTTGATCACATCACATCTCAAGTCTCATCATTAAACCACTTGAGTCCATTTATGCTTCAATTGACACTTCACTTCGTAAATACTCAACATTAACTAATAAAACATGTTAAGCATCTACGTGTCCATAGAAGTCCCTAATAAAGTATGTATTCTATAATGGAATTGTGGTCATATATGTGGGTCAAAGGTACCCATCTATGCATAAATGTCACCTCAACTTGGAATTTATCAATTAAGAAAAGTCATGAGCTTCAATTACTATATTGGATACAAAACCCTAAAATCTAGGTCATCACATTCACCCCACCTTATATGGAATTTTGTCCTCAAAATTCAACTAATCTCATCCTTAAGAGGTTATTTAGGAGTTCAACTTCATATACATCATAATTTCTTATGTTCTAAGACCACCATATTGCATGCACTCTAAGTTGTCAGCTTAGGGTCTAGAGGTTCTTGGGTGTGTCCACCCTACCGTATATATGTGGAAGCATCACTTAAAGTCTTAGCCATAACATGACATTATGATATCTTAGGATTACATCACCCCTAAGGATACAAGTTTTGTTCATACTTTTATAGTTTAAGAGGAATTCATTTATATGCCATGGTATTCAGATCGTTCAAATCTAACATCATTAACATCTTACAATGATTTTAGGATTAGAGGAGACTTATCTTCATCCTTGATATTAGGATTTTTCTACATAAGAAGGGCTTACGTAACATTAGGGTTTCACCCTATGGTGTGATATTCATACCCAACTTAGAAGCATACATTGAGAAGGATCAAAGTTACGAACTATATTTCTGATCATATATCTTATGATCTAAAAATATATTTATATCAAGTTCATGAGTTCAACTTTTTATGTCTTGCATGTATTATGTGAAGGGAAAAAGAGAATATACTAAGTTTATCCCCTGATCTCAGCATCATATCTTTCATGTTTCATATGAAGGGGAAGAGAATATTTTAAAGTCAAACTTATCATGATTTCAATCTTGGGTACTACATGTATGATATAGGGGGGAAATATAGAATAGGTCAAGCTTTTACGAGTGACTCCTCATATATAAATCATCTATATAGCTCAGGTGAGGTTTATATCATCATATATTAAGAAAGAGAAGAAGAAGGGAGAACGTGTATTTTGAGTATCTTTTGCACAAAGCATCATACTCTCATAACTAGAGTTCATATATTACCTCACTTGCAACTAATGATGAGATTCACAAGATATGTCACTCCAGCTAGGACCTAACTCAGCCAAAGGACTGACTTTATCATATGGGTCATCTACCCATCCTTTTATTTTACCCAATTCTCACATATAGATTTGAATCATGCATAAGGACTCAACTCAACACTCAAGAGTAATCTAGTGTAGGACTTTTTTTTAACACATATCTCATATATTGGAGGCTAGGTCCTATGACCTTCTCCCTATGGGTCTTACTCTCTCTAGAGTTCACCACATATCTCATCCTACCACTAGACATCCTCCTTGTATAAGAGCTTGAGGCTCATGCACACTCATCTCTATCTTAACTTAGCTTATCTTAAGTAGGAAAAGGGAATGTACTTTCATCATCACGACTTAGCATAGATCCTCTAAGAGTGGATTCAGCTCATATACAACTCAAATCTTAATAAGGAAACTTATACCATCATAGATCAAAGTTAGATAAGATTCTATATGCTTATTTCATTCATCTTTCTTTTGTCTATCTATGTATCACATAACCTTATGAGTCTCTAGATGTCTAATCTAGATCTATTCTCTCTTGTAGACTGATGTCACTCCCTTTCACTTAGATTGCATGAACACCCACTACTCTCCTGTGTGAGGGACACATTTTTATATATACATATATCTAATAAAATATTATATAGTTTTTCTCTGAGAAAGAAGGCATCAGAGAAAACTGTCGAGGTGCGAGCCGATTGGGAAACAAAACCAAACCAGCAAACTCGAGTGTCCAACACACAGTAGATAGACTGGTGCCATGTAACCTAGTTAAATGGTGAGAACATGGTGTATAATCGTATAGCTACCCAATACATATGAGCTCTATATGAAAAGGGTTTCAGACACTTGTCTAAACCTAGTTCTCGAACATCTAGGTTCTAACCTAGAGGCTAAGTCAAACCTTATTCCTATAGCACAACTTACTAAGTTTCTAAGGTTTAATGCAAAAGGTGAAATTTAGTTTTATGTCTCGTGGTGAGTAATTGTCAGGTGTAGCTATTGTTCATGCTCTGATACCAACTGTAACGTCCCCGGATTTTCACCTTCTCAAAACCCCATGGAGATGAGAAGACAAAATCTGAAAATGTTAGAAATCATATCAGAGAGCGATGCGGAAGCATAATACGCATACATGAACATTCAACTATGATGCATACACCATAACATTCTCAACATTCAACATATTTATATTACAACATGAATTAAATTTACATATTGAAAGAAGATTTACAAGTCTAATAACATGTATGCTAACATGATCTTAACACAATAGGTACAACCTGGACAACTGCTCACTTTCTTTCTTTTATCCCACACTAGCTCTGAACCTAAAACATACATGAAACAACAAATCAACACACAAGGTGTTGTGTACGTGGGTAGAAAGATACATACTAATATGTTTGCATAATTGAAATAACTTGAGAAAGAAAGAGTAAAAGAAAACACTGTTTAAAGCGATAATCAGGTAAACACATATTTTTAGATGTTTTTTGATGTGTTTGTACTACTAAGTGGTGTCACACTTCATTTTTCCCCACCCCTTGGGCTATGGGGACTGAGTGCTGACCTTATATTTAGAGGGGAGAGAGAGAGATGTCGCACTTCATTTTTCCCTGCCCCTTGGGCTATGGGGACTGAGTGCAGATCTTATATTTAGAGGAAGAGAGAGAGGATTGAGGGAGGGAGAGAGAGAGAGAGCATATATCCACTTAGTAGCTACAAACCATCTATACTCTTTGTTGTTCTTATTGACATGGAGAAGATACTACAATCATAGTACATCCAAGAAATATTCTCAAATAAATACAAGCAATACATCATAGCTATTACATACAAGAAAACTAGTCATATACTTAGATAAAGCCCACATACCTGAGTTCAGAGATTTCTAATCATTCTTGCTCATCTAGATATCTGGTCATCACCTGGTTAATAACACAATCATATACTAGCATCAGATTCTGATCATCTTAACCCTAGTCGTGTTCATTTTAGGGTTTACTTAGATCATTATGTTATTCTCATGACTACTTGTATTCTTACCTTATATTTATCTAAGTGATGTCATTTTCCAGATTACAGATCATCAACTGGATATACTCGTGTGTCACATTATTATGTGGACATATTTAACATTATGTCACTTTCGTTAACCATATTAGGGTTACATCACATGTATTAAGGGTGCTCATCATATAACATACATTCTATACATCATCATGATCTCATAATTAAATATGAGTTTCCAAATACAGATATGAGCGTACTCTGTAAATTTCATCATTTATTGAGCATGCATGTATTAATTGCATCATCTTTAGTGTTATTAGCCCTAATTAGGCATATTAATAAAATTACGTAATTTCATACATCAACATTATCATATCTGACATCATATGCATTCTATACATAATTATGGACTTACTGATATTTTTCCATGATTTTATATCATCATTTGCTATTTATTATCCATTAAACAAGCATTACACATCTTACATGATATCAATGTTATTAGTGCATCAAAAGTCTGATATTCTGCTTCCATATTGTTCTACACATTTTTCTAAGCATTGCGGTACCTTGTATTTTTATGATCATCGAGCTATTTACTAGGAATTTTGGAAGATCTACTTATTAACTAAAGATTTACCTTTTTCGTCCAATCGCCATGCGCCACGTGTCCCATACGGTGCGCTTCACTTGCATTAGGCGGGCCGGTCGGTTTGGTGATCTAGACCTGGTTCTTCTCTACTTTTGCTAGACTGGAGCTGGTCTGGATATACCGCTCGCCCCTCTTTCTTTCTCTCGTTCAACGCGATCTATTCACGAGACTCAGAAATAGAGCGCCGCCGCTAGGCAGCTCCTCCGTCGAGCAATCTTGCACGACCAAGCCCTCCTCATCAACCATTAAGGCTGCCCTCGGCTTCTTCCATACACACTCGACGCCACCATCCAGTCGCCCCTCTGAACGCTCCTCCTCATGAGCTTGAGGAGGTCGTCACTGCAGGTCACCACCGTGAGAGAGTTCTCTAGCGAGCATTACCTCGCTGCCCGGTCTTCCTCGTCTGCTATGAAGGGCACCATCAACTTCGTTGATCCAAGGTAGACCTCCACGGCTAGTCAGATCTGGTGATTTTCCTCTAGAGCTCTGGATCAATGGGAGCTCCGGCCATGGCAGCTGCCATGGTGCCAAGAAAAGGGGGGGAACTAGTTTCCTGCCTCCTTTCTGACATCTGGGGCTTCCAACAACTTCAGATTTCCTCCCGGAACCCGTCCTTCACCTTCAAAACCACTGCTGAGCCCTCTTGCTACACCGCCCAACCTAGTGACCTTCGCCATCTACTTCTTCCTTTTCCTCCCAACCTGTTTCGTCTGTTCTCAAGAAAGGAGATGACAGTGCAACTGTGGGGAGGTGGAGGATTCCAGCGAGTGAAGTGTGTTATTGAGGCTTTTGCAAAGATCGTGATATGTGAGAAAACATCATGTGATTGCCCCGCCTACAATGGATCTCAGTGACACCTCAACCAAGTTCGGTTCCTCCATCATGTAATCTCGCATCCAACATGTTTTTGAGACCAAAACCCCACTATTCGTTCATGTAACTAAATTCTCCAAACAACCTGATAATAATTATATAAGCCTAAAATCCAAATCAATGAATCTTCAATTATTGATCAAACAAGTTTACCTTGCATATTTTGATCACATCACATCTCAAGGCTCATCATTAAACCACTTGATTCCATTTATGCTTCAATTGACACTTCACTTCGTAAATAATCAACATTAACTAATAAAACATGTTAAGCATCTACGTGTCCATAGAAGTCCCTAACAAATTATGTATTCTATAATGGAATTGTGGTCATATCTGTGGGTAAAAGGTACCCATCTATGCATAAATGTCACCTCAACTTGGAATTTACCAATTAAGAAAAGTCATGAGCTTCAATTACTATATTGAAACTCTGCTAGAGCCTTGGGCAGTGGGCCCGGTCGTTACAAATGGTATCAGAGCTAAAAACCCCTCCAGTAGGTGGGGCCCACATAGGCATGTGGCATGACAGTCTTGAGCCGTGCGGTCCAGGCAGGTAGGAAAGGGTTGTCCATGGTTGACATAGCCACCCCTGCGCTGAAATTCTGTGATCGGGAGCTGGGTGTCCATGGGCCATTGTGGGTCTGCACTGAAATGGGGTCAGATTATGAGGCCATATAGTTGATATTGACGAGGACGTCAAGAGTCTAAGTGGGGGAGCTTGTAACATCCCAAGATTTGAAGCCTCAGATAAGTTGATCTTAAAATGAATGATTGAACTACCCATATCACCAAGGTGCACCTCCTTTTCCGGGAGCCCATCTCTAAAGAACTCCATAGTTAAGCGTGCTCAGCTTGGAGTAGTATTAGGATGGGTGACCAGTCGGGAAGTTGATCCTTGCTTGCACGTGAGTGGAAAAAAGTGTGCAGTTAAGGCTAGTGGTGGTCTGTGGGGTCAGTCATCATTCCTGAAACTCTACTAGAGTCATGGGTAGTGGGCCCGGGCATTACAGGCTTGGAATCGAATAGTCATCAATGATCAACATTAATTGATTCCATTGCAACTAATGAATCATTATCAAATTTTTGATATGACCAGACCCCAAATGGTCTTGAGGTCATTTGGATGACCTCCAAATGGTCTTGAGACAGTTTGCCCCATTCCACCCTTGAAATTTGTGGAATTCAATAGGGTTTGGGTCATTGGATTGATCATCAAATCAACAATTGATTGCATTTCAATTTGGTATATTTGGACCTTCAAATACTCAACCATACTTAACCCTAGACCTAAAAATGGTCTTGCTTGACCTCCAAACGGTCTTGGGACCATTTGGGCTCGATCACCCAAAAAGCTAAGTTAACCAAATTGAATTTCAGCACTTAACCCGATTAGGGTTTGCTAATTGATTAACCTTCAACTAATGAACGCTTTGGAATTAATCAATAAAATTTGATGGCTCATCAATCATAAATATTAGCATCATTTTTTTTCCAAACGGTCAACCCTGGTCAATTCTTCCAAATGGTTTGAAATCGTTTAACTTCAAACGGTTTGATAAAACTGTTTACTTTCAAACGATTTTGGTTGAAACTGAATGAGCAATATGTTGAAATCGAATGAGATATAATTCTTTGGGAAAACTGTCCAAGATGATATCATCATCATCTACCTTCGTTCATGTAACTCCTAGTACATCTGATTTAATGGAAATACCATTTTCAACAAGCAATTAATCAAGAAGATGAAGGAATCAACGAAAATGCAAGATTAATAGTTGAATAACAATGTAGAGGGGTTCAAGTTATATAACCCGGCTCCAATTGAGATTCAAAGCTTGGAGCTTCACATCAACAATGGTGGATGAAGCTTTTGCAACTCCCACTAGACTTGTCCTCAAGCTTTTGGGTGAAAAGATTGGCTAGGGTTGAAGATGGAGTGAAGAAAAGAAGAAATCAATGATTTATTTTCGATTTCCACCATGGAATCAAGGTGAACCAAGGTTAAGAAGCTTACCAATAGGTTTGGGGTCTTCCTACTGGTCCTTCAAAGCTCCCTTGGTCGTTTTCCAAGCAAGTAGAAGAAAGGGATTTGGAAAAGCCTTTGATTTGGCTTGTAAAGGGTGTTTTTATAAGAAAATCAATGAGAGAGAAAATGCCTTATTAAAAGTCTTTTAAATCCAAAATTAGTGCCGCCTCTTCCCCCTCATTCCCTTGGATACGAGGCTATCCTTCTTTCCTCTTATTCCGCTCAATTATCATCAATTTAAAGAAAAGCAAAATAAGCACCTTAGTTCATATTATACTAATATCCATAAGTGAGTGGATATTTCTTTTTCTTATAATAATGTGAGTGAGTTATCCACTTCCTTTGGATATTTTCGTACCTTTGCAAGGCACAAGCTCGTCCAACCTCTTTGGAAATTCATCCCTCAACTTTTGGTTGAAGGGCTCTTTAATTAATATATTTATTTTTGTATTAAATTGAATTAGGGTTTCAATTATGCATAAATCTTGATTATTTTATTACCAAGATTCTCTCTCCTACAAATTAATTCAAATGAGGCGCCCCTCTCATTTTAATTTCTCTACATGATGCCAAGAAATATTAGGGACCTTATTGAAGTGGTAATTTGCATATTGAACCCTAGGTTTTTTGGGTAAATTGCACTTTACACCAAAACTAGGTTTTAATGCACAAACATTGCTCAACAAGCTCTATCTTAGTGCTCCAGCTTGTGAAAGCCATACCACTGCATCATACTCACTCTTATGATGTCTCAAAATCTAAGGAACATTTTATGATGTACAATTTGCAAGTTAACCCCTCAACTTGGGTAATTTACACTTTAGTCCAAAACTAACAAAACAATGTTTCAACATTATTCAAAAAGGACTGAAATTGAAATATAAGTTCGTCTTGAGCCTTAGTTACTTTTCAAAAATTAAGAGCAAGCATCTAATCAACTTTATTAGGTATAACACCTAGGTTTAGAAAATAACCTAGTTCAGGGATGTTACAAATTATAAACCCCTAACAAGGATTTCGTCCCTGAAATCCCAGACAAAGGAAAATAGGTATTATTTATTCATCATACTATCTAGTTTCCACATAACATTTCATTTTTATGGAGACATCATAAAGCTTTGATCAACATAATATTATTCCACACAAGTTTATCATAGAAGGGTTCACACGGGACACATACTCCACTGTCCTTTTTATTATTGATTATGGATTTGATTCTGTGTCAGGTAACACTTTCCTTATTTTACCATTTCATGTGACAAATTCTTGTTTCTAAGGAGTCTTCCATGCTCCTTAGTTAATTCAGCATTTCATCTTCAAGATCGCAATTATGTTTTGTCACCCATTTGGGACTATAAGCCTTTTCATACCTCGATTGTGCCATCTCACTTGGTGACACAATACTAGATCTCCTTATTACTTGTACTAACTATCTCATTAGTTGTACATTTAATCATCATAACGAGAAGTTACTTATCAATTAAGAATTTTCTTAAAAATATCTTTAATTATTATGTTTATGCAAAGCATAAACCCCTAACATATGATGTTCATGTTATTTCATGTATAATTAAACTGATTTCATGATTGACCATTACAGGTAGTCAACATAAATCATTTGATATTTTTTAGATACCAGAATCTTTTACCTTGGTATCTATCACATGTGTTGAAAACACATCACATATTTATCTTCCTTTCATCTTGGGACATTACTTGTTACACATATTCTTTTCTTGGGAGCAAGGTCCAAAACATACTAATACTTATCTAAGTATTCATGAACACTTTTTAAATTATGCACATCAAGTGTCCTAAGACCCACTTGATTGCCATGTCCCCGAAAGGAAAGAAAACAAGGAATCATATTCCTCTTATTATTTCATATATTTCCAACTATTCATGAATCATTTACCCTTTATCTAATCCAAGGTTACTTGCCCTCAACATAGGAATTTATAAGGATGATTACATGACATTATTCCTTTCTTTGTTATGCTTACAATCTTTATTGAACAGGGATCACCTCCCTTGTTCTCATTATCATCTTATGAGGAGTATACTTTTAATTACTCATACACACATGCTTATCTGAGATTATCTCAGAATTCTCTTTCTTATAGTTAGGAAATGACACATTGATCCATACCATATTTCTAATTTTGTGATACTCATTAGATTGACTCAGAATGACTACTGGATCAGAGCAATCAAAAAGATAATAATCTAAGAGTTTCCATACTCACTTTATCATCAATAGTTGTATACCTGGCCAGGGTATATAAATACTGAGATTAAGTAGTATGCACTTTGTATACTATTATTTTCCTTACTTTTCATATTATCACAAGCATACTATTTAACATTCCTAAATTTTATCCAGGCACCTCTTCTATACCTCATCCTTTTTCATAGAGGTAAGAACAATATAAAACATTTATATTGTTTACTATGCAAAATGTAAGTCCTCTCAGGACTAATTAAGGAAAGCTCAATCAATTTCTTTCTCAATTAAACTCAGGAAACCATAAAATGACATATTAGAATGACATAATTTTGTCTAACCTATCATAATTTGTGGATGGTTCACTGCCTCAGGCTGATTCTGCCTCAGAGGTTGATTCACCATAACATTTCTGGCGGAGCAATCTCTTGCCAGATGTCCTACCTGTGTACATTGGAAACAAGTTCTGAGCTCTAGATGTGGTCTAAAAAGTTCTTTATTCTTTCTGGATAGCCCTTGCCTTGGTGCACTAGGCCCTAGTTGTGCTGGTGGTACCAAAAACTTCTTCTTTTTGGAACTACCAGGCCTCTGTTCTTGGATTTGGATAGACCTTTTCTCAATTCTTCCTTTATATTCCTTTTATGGAAAATTAGGTCTGATATGTCCATGCTTCCTACACCTATGGAAGATCCTGGTTTCAGATTGTATCCTATCCCTTTCATCATTATTCATTGCTCCAACAGGCTGATGTTGAGCAGGAAACCTATGGGAGTTCAACACTTCATCGTTGGGGGCTGGTAGTCTAGGTTGCATTGCTAATGCATGATCTACTATGTGTATCATAGTTGTACTAAATTGCTCAAGCAGAGCAGGGAAAGCTGGGCTCTCTATCATGGCTAGGTAAAACTAAGGATGAGCAGGTGTATGTTCTTCTCTACTCTGATCCCCTACATTCCTTCTTGGTGCAACATTGCTGCTTTCTGCAGCAAACTCCTCATGAGAGCCAGTCATCTTCAAGTTCTACTTCTCCTATATGAACAGAAGGCACTATCAGATACACTAGAAGACACTAGAATAGACTCTACTACCTTAGTCATATGTCTTTGTAGACTCAACGAACCTAGAGCTCTAATACCACTAAACTTGTGGCATCCAACTCACAAAACAAGAATTTCTTAAGCGGAAGCAAATCATTTGCAGCGGATTACTGAAAATCACTAAAAATTAAAACTTTTTGCAAAGAGATCTACACATAGGAAACTTCTTTCATAAAGAACCAAAGTATACATTTACATCATGGTTCAAAAGTACATAACTTGTATCATCTCTTCTCGAGGATTACAACATCAGTTGTCCTAATAACATTACATACAGACAACATAAGAATCTCGAGGCATCAAGACAAAATCTCAGATCGGTTCATTAAAACACTAACTATAAATTCTGAGGACCTGAGAGTACAGAGACGACACATAGGACTACTATCTATACAAAACTTGGCAGCCAGTGCCTCCACCTGAGTTATCACTGTTGTCCCTGTTGTTGTTGCTACTTTTCCCTTGCTATAGAGTTCCTACTTACTCTGCGTTTGCCTAAAAAGTTGGATCCCACAGGGGTGAGACATTTGTAAATTGCCCCAGTGGGAGATATAAATCTCCGCCAAAACATTGTTATAGAAGTTTATTATAATAAAACTGAGCAGGAGTTCTTATATATTAACAACAATATTAATCACTGAATGAATAGAGTAACGTAATCTCCTTTCCTAAGGAGAGCATTGCATTTATCCATGATAGAATCATAATTCATCCATCTACTTGCAATGAGTATAAAGAGATATGAATAACATCTATTAACTAGAGATGCATAAAACAAATGTAATATCAACCAATGAATTTCTATATTCAATCCTTAAGCAAACATGATATACGGCTGATTACATTTTACAATCACACTTATGCCCTGAGGAGATGAGGTATACCGCTCATACTCCAACCGACCATTGCGAAGTCAAAATCAGTACCATACAAGGTCAATGGAAGAGCCGACTTCCAAGACCTCTCACATCTCGATCAGTATGAGACAACATGCAGCACTACTACAGAAACGGCCTTTGGTGTCGGTCGTTTAACCCCATTTGGCATCGGTTTCCGACCGACGCCTATGTGGGCGCCGCTAAAGGTCGAACACTTCGGCGTCGGTTTTTTAACCGACGCCTATTTAACCTATAGGCGTCGGTTTTTTAGTAGATAACCGACGCCAAAAGGGTTTGCGCCACAGAAAATGGCGTCATCTAGGGCACTTTCTGCGTTGGTTATTTACTAAACGACTGACGCCTATATGGAATATAGCATCGGTCTTTTAGTAGATAACCGACGCATAAAGTGCCCTAGATGACGCCATTTTCTGTGGCGCGAACACTTTTGGCGTCGGTTATATACCAAAAGACCGACGCCTATAGATTAAATAGGCGTCGGTTTGATACGAATATTCGACGCCATTTCCAGGACTGCTTTGGCCACATCAGGCGTCGGTTTTTTGAAAAAAACCGACGCTGTAGGTCTTTGCTGGCGGTTTTCTATAAATAACCGACGCCTATATCTATTTTTTTTTTCATATCAGTTTGTAGGCCTGCTATGGCTGGTCAGCAGGATGAGAACCTGCAGTTCAGTTTTCTGAACTGCAGGTTTACGACATCCATTGATATCAGCCTACAAACAGGCCGCAAACCTGCAAAAGTCACAAGGAAAATTTCACACAAGTACATACATTCAGACATCAATTCAATTCTCACATTCACACATATAGAAACATTCAAATACATGTATTAACATTCAGAAATATTCATTTACAAAGTATCATTCATTATCGCTATCAACATCCCAATTATATCTTACAGTTGCCACTGCTTGTATGGCTTTTGCCCATTCTTCTCTTACTTCATTTAATGCTTCCATCGTATATGGAACATGTATATTTTTTAAGCGTTTACCTATAGTGTGGTCAGTTTTAAACACCTGCAAAGAGAATGATGTATATATATAAGTAATAATATAAAAATAAGATTGATATATTTCATACTAACTAATGAGACTATATATAATACCTCATGTATGCTATCGATGTCCAATGCGGCATGTTTGATAATCATCTACATAAATCGCATCACATAGTATGCGCATGCCCAGCCATTGTCTTGTGTAGCACACTATAAATTGAAACATACAAAATAATACAACTAAGCACAATTCACATCAATAATATATATATTCGAGTCGGGAACTTACTTGTACGTTCTGCCAATTTATTGGCTGGTTCTTTTTCCTTGGGACCGTTCCTCCAGCCTTTTTGAATGCATCTAAACCCCTACATGTTAATATAACACAATAAATTGCATAAGTAAATAGTAATGTAATAAAAGATGTTAACGGATATAAAAATGAAATATTTCTCACCAGAATAATGGCATTCTCATTACGTGTCCAATTTTAGTGTTCAATGTACTCCCGATAGGATCTAGATAATAAACTGTGAATGTCCCGGGGACAATAACTAGTAACTCCCAATGTCTACCGCTAGAGGTAAGAAGTTAACAATTAATAACTCAAAATGCAAAATAAAAATGGAATTTTCTTAAGTCCAAATTATAAATAAAGTAAACTTACTTGACATTGAATGGAGCTATTATTATCGTCTTCTTTTGCTGACCAAAAATTGTAAAAGCATCTATACAGTATTGTTGAACATTATCAGGGTCTTTAGCTACCAAACTAATCAATGATGGAATCAAAAATCCCACATGATCAAATGCAAATTGTTTGCAATGATCTTCGACTAAGTAGCTGCAAAACATATAGGCGTATGCATTAATATATAAGAAACCAGATCACCGGATCTTACACAAGGTATATGGATGTATAAACAAGATCTCACCTTATCCATGTCTCTATCATTGATGTATTCATCCAATCATACATAAACAGCTCAATAATATCTTGTATAAATAAAGAGCTATCGTATGATTGACCTGCATAATCTGCATCTAAAGAAACTATTATAGGGCAATGTATATTATGTGCCCGTAGCCAACATTCCATTCCCCTACAAGCAGGACCTAACGGGTATGTTAGGTCAGTTGGAACCCAAGTTGGTAATACGGGAAGTGGAGGTGGAGGCCTAGGTGCTCCTGGTGTCTTCTTTTTAACCTGTATATATAATTTCAGATCAGTTGACATCATATATACACATTAATAGTCTAAATCAATGTAAATTTATCTTACAATTTCAGTCGTGTAGACGACATCTGCTTTGGGCCACAATATGACCCTGCCTTCTGCCTCACCAAGTGTATCAATATCTAGGTGGGCATATGGCAACGCAACTTCCCTCCAATTGGGTAATACATGTATCGGGCTCACACGAATGTAGCCCTACGGCATTGGAGTCCCATGAAACGTTGCCCCAGGAAGGGACTGGTAAGCCTGCGCCTCTGCAACAACATAGTCTTGCATTCTTAAGCGGCATGGCTTCAATGCCTACAAATTTACGTAAAGAATGTTATACATATATACATATAATCTTGAAAACATATCATCTTGAAAAGACTAGCTACAATGTCATAAACAATACTTACAGCAGACGTGCTAGGCGATGGGTCTCCAGGATTACTCACAGTCTGTGCATCAGGAGAAGAGTGGGTCGCCATAGGATGATTGGAAGTCTGAGATGCCTGCCACTGCAGCAATTCTTCCTTGACCTTCTCAGCAACTACATCGTTGACCTTCTTAGCAACTAAATCCTCAACTCTCTTATTCTCCTATACATGGATAAAAGAAACATTAGCTTCTTATTAATGAATTTCCTTTTGCAGTAACATTCTAAAAAAAGAATAGGTTACCTCTTCTTGAGAAAGTCCCGATCTGGGTTTGCACTGGGATGGCCCAAAGAATGCTTGGATGCCAACACCAGCGCCGGCACCTCTAACACGTCCAGGATGCTCTGGGTTACCCAGAGCAACTGTCAATTCATCCCTTGTGCCCTGAGGGATGAACGTGCCTTGTTTCCTCTGCTCGTGCAGCTCCCGCTAATCACCATAAAAAGAAATTGGTAAGTTAACACCACAAATAATCAATATTCAAATGATTTCTCTAAGAGTTGTATTTTACCATTTTTGCAGCCGCCTCAGCAGTTACAGGCTTCTTTATTTCACCCTTCTTGTTTTGCCTGCCAGCTATCCAGATATCATGGCGAGGCATGGGTGTGGCAGACTCCTGAGTAGGAGCAGACTCCTGAGTAGCAGCAGACTGCTGAGTAGCCACAGACTCCGCCTGTAGTCTTTGGCGAACGCTTGCATAGCCTTTTGGACCCATAGTGTGGTCATGCACATTCAGTGCACGCCTTGCTTTTTGTGCGTCACTGAGGGCCTAGTTAGTATGCACATTAATGATTTGGTTAGTAGCACTAAATGTTAATCTTGAATAGGTGAATACAATGTATATTAATTAAATTGGGAGTGACGCCTAATACCTTGAATTCTTCAGATTTTCTTGAAGCAACAAAATTGTCCCAATCTTCTTTGTCCAAGAAGTTCCATTGTTCAAGGGCTGACTTCTTCTTCTTATCACCCTCTTTTATGTATTCTCTGTTCAGATTTGTCCTATAATTCCTAAGCATCTTTCCAGCGCGTTGCATCACACTTTTACGATGCAACTTCTCATCCAACGCAAACAAATTCTGTAAAATAGAAATGTTATTAACTAGTATCCAAAATAGAATTGCAAATAATAGAATTTGTAATCTACAAAATAGAATTGCAAATAATAATAACTCACGCATAAATCCTTCCATATCAAGTCTTTTTTCCCCTGAGGAACTTTATGCCAATTATCATACTTAACACCACAATGGCTCCGAGTGGTACACCCAAGATAGTTTACAAAATTATTGCGGTTCACTCCAATTGCATTTCCTCCATTATCAAACTCCACAACCAATTTGGATCCACTGCCACTTAGTGCTATTAACTTCTTCAACAGAGTGATGCCCCTTTTCTTGTTAAGTGTTTGGTGTTGCGCATCAAGTTGCTCCAGTGCTTCAGTGGGTACATGTGCATCATCAACCAAAATTTTGACAAAAATAAACACACTGAATTAGCCCAATATAGAAATATAGGATATATGACATAACTAGAAGATAATGAATTTTATAGAAATACAGGATATGTTTTTAGAACTTACATTGGTATCCTCGCCATGCTCGTCATGGACAGCATGATCATCATGGACTTCATGCTCATCATGGTCAGCCATCTGAAAATGTCATTAAAAAGGCAAACATTTAGCATTTGTATTAACTAGAAAAAGGCAAACATTTAGCATTTGTATTAACTAGAAAAAGGCAAACATTTAGCATTTGTATAAACATACATGTCTCTAAAATTGTGATCTTTTATCAATTAACAATCCTTCATTGTGATCTCCGCGCACATATAAGTCATCATTAGCTTCAATATTTTGTGGAGTTGGCAACCCAACTGAGAATGGACTGGAGTCATCATACTTATCATAGTACTCTTCTTCATCTATAGGATCTTCAATGAATTGTCTTTTACCGTGAAGAACAACCGACCATTTATCATTCGCAGGATCATCGATATAGAATATTTGTTTCGCCAGTGATTCCAATATGAATGGTTCACCCTTCTCGCCAATCTTTTCAAAGTTCACCAAAGTGAAACCCAATTCATCCACTATAACTCCTTTGGTGTTATCAACCCAATTACATTTAAAGAGAGGAATTTTGAAATCTATGTAGTCAAACTCCCAAATGTCCTCAATGACACCGTAATATGACATTTTAGCTTCACGTGGACTCTTATCCTTTGCACTTGCAAAGTACATAGTCGACGCTTGAAGAGTGACCCCACTATTTTGGACAACACTCTTATCATCTTGGCACTTTGTGTAATATGTGAATCCATTAATGTCAAACCCTTCATAAGACATAACATTCGGTTTTGGTTTAAAGGTGAGGCATTTGATAGTTTCTGTAATATCATTTGGTGTTTGAGATAGTTGATGTAAGACTTTATCTTCAAACCACTTAGTAAAAGTCTTATTATGCTCTCTAGCAAGCCACATTGAACTTGCTCGAGGATGTTGTCTCTTTATGAAATTGGTATGTTCCTCGATATAAACACTCACTTCGTCCATATTGTGTAAAATATACAAGTGAGCTTGTTCCAACTGCTCACGGCTGATTACTTTCACCCGTGATCCCAAAATTCCTTTGCCCTCCTCAATATTCTTGTCATTATCAGGAGTGTCATTACCACTGAGAAATTCATTGCAAAAATCCATAACCTCTCTCGCCACATAACCTTCAATAATACTCCCTTCAGGCCGATAACGGTTTCAAACATCACCTTTAAAAATGCTCATGTATCGTTCAAAGGGATACATCCAATGCAAGAAAACTGGTCCCAACATTTTCACTTCCCTAGTCAAGTGGACAACAAGATGTACCATGATATCAAAGAACGAAGGAGGGAAATACATCTCAAGCTGACATAGGGTAACAACCACTTCTCTTTGCAAATTATCGAGAGTATCAGGGTCAATAACTTTACTGCATAGACTGTTGAAAAAGAAACAAAGTCTGGTAATTGCAAACCTTACATGCTTCGGCAATATAGATCGAATTGCCACGGGTAATATTTGTTGCATTAGAGTGTGACAATCATGAGATTTAAGACCTATCAACTTCAGATCTTTCATTGATACCAATCTACGGATGTTGGATGAGTAACCATGTGGCACCTTAACATTTACCAAGCATTCACAAAAAGTTTTCTTCTCCTTTCTAGACAACGTGTAACAAGCGGGAGGTAAGTATGTTCTTTTACTACCCATTTCACATAATTCTGTTAATTCTAACCTTATTCCCATTTCACGTAGGTCCAGTCTGGATTTTATCCCATCTTTCGTCTTACCTGGTATATTTAACAGAGTACCAATGATGCTATCACAGACATTTTTCTCAACGTGCATTACATCGATACAATGCCTGACTGTCAAAGAACTCCAATAAGGAAGATCCCAAAATATTGAATTCTTCTTGAATGAAGAATTGTCACTCTGTGTGGCCATACTACATTGTGATTTCTTACCAAATTCATTGACAATGTCTTTTACTCTTTCATAAACAACATCCCCTGGTATAGGTTTAGGTGCACTCCGTTCATCATTCCATCCATTGAATGTTTTGTGCTTCGTATGATACGGATGGAATTTTGAAAGAAACCTTCGATGACCAAGATATACAGTCTTGCCGCCATGTTTTAGTCGTATTGAATCAGTGTTTTCTTCACATATAGGACACGCTTTAGCTCCTTTGACACTATATCCAGACAAATTCCCATATGCTGGAAAGTCATTAATAGTGCAAAACAACATAGCGTGCAAATGAAATGTCTCTCTTGCTGAAGCATCATAGGTCATCACACCTTCAGCCCAAAGTTTCTTTAAGTCATCAATCAAAGGTTCAAGATAAACATCGATATCATTTCCGGGTTGTTTAGGGCCCGATATCAACAATGACAACATAACGTACTTATTTTTCATACACATCCAGGGAGGAAGATTGTATATAACAAGCATGACTAGCCAAGTGCTATGTTGGCTGCTCAATGTCCCGTACGGATTCATCCCATATGTACAAAGCCCAAGTCTTAGATTCCTATCTTCTTCACCAAATTTGGGGTACAATAGATCAATCTTCTTCCACTGTGGGGAATCAGACGCATGTCACAGGATCCCATCATTATTTTTCTTAACATCTGCATGCCACCTCAAATTCTTCGCATCTTTCGGATTTGTAAACAAGCGTTGAAACCGTGATATTATAGGTAGATACCACAACACCTTGGCAGGAGAACCAGTTTTGGACTCCCCCGAAGTCGTCAATTTATACCGTGACGCACCACATTTTGGACAATATTTCAAATCTACATAGTCCTTTTGAAATAATACACAATCATTCGGGCATGCGTGTATCTTCTTGGCCTCCATTCCCATTGGGAACAACATTTTATTTACCTGGTATGTTGAGATTGGCAGCTCGTTTCCTTCAGGAAGCATTTCTTTCAACAAAGTCAACAATGAAGTGAAGCTTTTGTCGCTCCATCTATTGTTAGCTTTCAACTTATACAATCTCAACACAGCGCTAAGCTTCGTAAACTTAGCACAGCCTGTGTATAACGGTATCTCAGCATCATGCACAATGTTTCTAAAGATAGGAGGTGGATCGGTGTGCTCTACCCTACAACTATCCAGCATCGCATCAACGATGTATGCTGGAACTGGTTCATTCACATTTATGTCATCGGAGGCAATTTCTTCTTCCACCCAAGCACTGCTATCGACATCTACTGGTTTCGATTTTGAAATCTCTCCATGCCAGTGCCATTCTGTATAGCCTTGTACAATCCCGTTGCACATGACATGACTTTTGATTTCCTCACCAGTGTTGACTTTCAAGTTGTTACCGCAATGCCTACATGGATAGTAGAACCTATCTGTAGGTTTTTTCCTATGTTCCTCAGTAAATCTAATAAACTGATCAAGACCAGATATAAACTCTGGGGTGCAACGATTACGAATGGACATCCATGATCTATCCATTCTATGATCAGAGAAAACAATTATATATTAGGAAACAAGTATATATTAGGAAAAGATTAGGGTATACACTTACATCCTAAGTGTATAATGTGATGTCATTCTTATATATAATAAATGTGTACCACCTATCCCATCCTTGAACACCTAATCTCACTAGTAAGTGTATAATGTGTATTGGGTTTTCAAGAAAATTCCGGCAGCATTTCCCCGCTGTTCTCTAAGTACATATGTACTTAGAGAACAAACGGGGAAATGCTACTGAAATTTTCTCGAAAACCCAATACACATTATACACTTACATCCTAAGTGAGATTAGGTGTTCAAGAACAGTCCCAAACCGGGGACTATCCAAGATTTACTCCTAATGAGTCAATCTTGGACGGGTTTCTAGGCCAACAAACACAATAATAGATATGTACATGTTAGGGTTTCATCACAATTGATGTTAGGGTTTCATCAATGTTAGGGTTTAATCAAATCATATTAGGATGCTAGAATGGACAACTTTAAATCAAATTAGGATTTAAATTAGGGTTCCAATAGGATTCAATTTAATTAATTTTTATGTGAAAGATGTAATATTATAATACATACAATGGCAATGAAATGAAACCCTAATTGTATTGGAACTCATAAAATGATGTCTCAAAGGTTGAATCTAATATATGCATCCTAAAAAAGGTATCACACCACAAATGTGCATTTCAATAATCATATTTTATTTCCTTCCAATTAGTGTGGGTGCCAAGTTTGGAATTGTTTTCTAATCATGGGTCCCTTAATTTTATTTAGGATAGATGATAAAATCAAGGATATCAAATAGTATAAGGCGCACCCCCAAAAGTAAAAAAATGGATTTATATTATGCATCATACCTTGGTTGCTGATTTTGTTTTGATGCACGACAAATAGTTACCATTGGGTCTTGGTCCACGGGAGGATAATCTATCTTCTACCTATTTAGAATGCTTCCTTGTGTGCACATCCACATAGTATATGTGTCTAAATTGACATTCTCCTATTTAGATTGTTTCATTCATAAACACATATGTGTTCTTGAGTTTTGGGATTCTAATTATAGCCAATTTAAATCATGTTAGTTAGCAGTATTTTTTTTGGATCAATTATGCTTGAGATGCAGGTATTTCTGTAAAGGATGGTCATTGACTCCTGAAAATGGGAATGCCACACGAACATGGATGAGAATAGGTAGATGTTTTTGAGCATGGGCTTGACATCAGCCAAGTTATGGTGTGGAACGAGGAGATGAGACGGTTACTGAATGGAAAGAATGGCAGAGGAAGGGCTTGATGCTAGTACAGCGGAGGGGAGCACTGACTATGGAAGCTAGATTCTTCCCTGATAGGAGGAGGGGTGAGAGGGTTTCTATGAGAAGCTGTGGTGGAAGAAATAGGGAAGCTATGGAGGAAGGTCAGACGAGGGGAGGACCTAGAGGGGGATACATGAGGCGATGGAGAGATAGATAACAAATTAGCGACATGGCAAAAAATAAAGGTAGAAGGTGCTATGGCTAATACCTTGTGAGCAGCGGAGGCAAGGAAGAATACCACGCCGCAGTAGGGCGTGAGCAAGGAGACGCAGAGCAGCAGCAAGGAGGAAGGAGCGGGCGGTGCTGGTGGCGGCGACGCAGAGCAGCAGCAGGAGCAGGATCGTCGGCGGCGTGGAGGTGGCGTTGTCGTGGAGGCTAGAGAAGCGGTTGCGGCGGCGCGGAGGCGGTGCTGTCGTGGAGGCTGGAGAAGGCGGTGCGGCGGTGATGCGGCGGCACTGTCGTCGAGGCTGGAGAAACTGGTTGCAGCGGCGGAGGGTAGGGCGGCGACAGCAGCAAAGAAAGGGGGAAATTCTCACAATGAAACAGAAGAAACGGGAAGAGTCGGGCGATCGCGGGATATAAAGTTCCCAAATAGCGTCGGTTGTTTAAAACAACCGACGCCTAAACATCTTTAGCGTCAGTTGTTTGAAACAACCGACGTCCAATTGGACGATATTTTCATGAAATTATTTGGCGGGAACCACTTTCAGCGTTGGTTATAAAAGGATCACCGACGCTGAAAAGGACACTTTTCGCGCAAATTTCCATCGCACATAAGCATCGGTTTTTTATCTACATAACCGACGTTGAAAGTGACACTATTTTTTTCGCTCAAAAATTGGATTTCGCGGGCAACTTTAGGTGTCGGTTTGTTATAAACAACTGACGCTGAATACAAAGCGGTACCCGTGTCTGGCTGGTCTTCGAATATAGACGTCGGTTTGTCTAAATAACCGACGCCTTATATGATAGGCGTCGGTTTTCCTTAATAACCGACGCCCAGAAAAGTGACACTGAATGCTATTTCTGTAGTAGTGCAGGATATCTTGTGTCTCTACTAGATAGCTTTCCAGGGTATACTGGCAACTTCTCTATGGAGTTAAAACATCAAATGCACTCTCATCGGCAATCGAGAGATTTAATGTTTATCTCCATCGACCTGACATTAAGTATTATTGGGAGATGTGTGTGACATCTATCCCAATCATCAGGAGATTTGTGATACATCCATCCCAAGACATACAATGAAGTATTGAGAGGTTTAATGTTTACCTTACATCAATCTCTTCATCCGTACGTAAGGATATTTTTGCCCATTTACCCCCGCATATTCAAAATATGAGTTCCGAGTTTTATCACAGAGCACCCGTTTCACCATTCAGCAAATTCTGACAATGATGGATCTATGTCCAGGGCTCTACATGATATGATTTCACTTGATTAATTAAACACATTAGCATATTCTTTTATCATCAGTCAAGTTCTCAAACATAACTTATTCAAACAAATGCTACAAAGAAACATGTTCTATTTTCATCAATCACTTCTCAGTCTTTATAAGACATTGGGATCTCAGTCCCTTAATTCATTTCTTGAAAGTTCACATCTCTCAACAACATCATTATCATACTTATCAAATCTGGGTATTCATACCCTCAGTTCATTACTAATCACTGTTACCACTTGTTAGGTAACTATTACCTCTAGGTTCTCAGAATGAGGTATACATGATACTTACTACACAAGCATCACACATTGCTCACAAGGCCCATTAAGTGTCTCATCACCTTTTAATAGGAAACAACTTACTCATATGACTCATAAAGTCCATGCACATTTTGTTACTTTTACTAAGAAACAACAACATGGAGGCACACAAGGCCAATCAATATTTCAATATATAAAAGCCACAACTCAAATCTAGCTATTATCACCATCTCATGATATCTGCATGGTTAATAGATATGATAACGGTCATATGATTCAATTATCACATCATGTGATACAATAGTAACACCACCATTCCTATATCAGGATTAGGGTTTACTATCAATTAGGATTTTCCATTCCATTACCCAATTTAGGGTTAGGATCTCCCATTTCTCATTAGTTAGGGTTTCATGTTTACATCATTAGTTCAACCCAAATATATTGCTCCACCCCTCTAGGAGCATTCAATACTATCATAAGTATTTACTCATGATCATTACTTTCATCATATATCATTTATGAATATCAATTCAAGGTATGAGTTCATCTCTCGACCTTACCATGGTATGTTTATATCATACCCATTATCTTGGCTTAACCCCTTTCTCATAATGTTTAGCCAATACTTATCAAAGTGCATTGAATTCATTACATATTCATTGTAATAATTTACATAATACACACTTGTTGTATTTCTTATCCGAGTATGTTGGATTAAGATGCATCAAGGTATATCAACCTTGAAATGCTAAATGTCATATCTATCATGTCCTGATGTATCACTTTTCTCCTCATTCCATCTTACTTAAGATAATCAACTGACCTTGTATTAAGGTATTTTCCTCTTAATACTTTTAACCATTCACCTATCACTTTCATCATATAGTGCATAGGTTCACATTAGTATTGTCCAACTATCCTTAATGATATGAACTTATCTAATGGTTAAGTATTGTTGATATAGAATAATCCATTATCAACCACTTTAGGTATTTCAACTCTTAGGATGTTATCCACATCATAAATTAATGTTACACACATCATTCCTAAGAGTTTCATGTCCTCATCTTTGTAAGGTGTATAGGGTTGTTACACATGTATAGAGTTGGACATATAATGATCTAGGCATTATCTTGTCCCTTATACCCTGACTCATTAGAGTATCGATATTACCATTCATATGGTTTATCAGTTTTACCCATCATGGGTGTAACATTCTCATCTTACTTGATTATATTAGCCACACCCTTCTTTAGTGTATTGACCAATATACCATCACTAGGGTTTCATATATCAATACATGGCATCACCTTGGATTTGATTCTCACATCACAACATTATTCAGGGTTCCACATAATATCATTCTTATTTAGGGTTTCATATGACATTACCCTAGATTAGGGTTTCACATTCAATAACCCACAATTAGGGTTTACTGTTCATCCCAATTAGGGTTTTGAATCACATTACTCTGAATTAGGGTTTCACATGTCATCACCCTTAATTAGGGTTACATCCTTACCATAGATTAGGATTATACCTAACATTGCCCTAATTAGGGTTAAGGTTCATCAATATTCTTAATTAGGGTTTCATGATCTCTTTATCATGGATCATTCCCAAAAATTCATAGTTTATTTATATTGAAAGTATTGAGGCTTATCCATTACATGATTATTCTACATGTATGGATTTCTCTCTCTCATCCTCTCTAGAATATTGACTATGTCAAACTTGGTTAGATTAGGTCATTCAACCCTTCAATTAAGTTTATTCAATTAGGGTTGACATACCATATTGAAGTATTGCTTACCTAAGCTTCAAGGATTAACTCATCTAATATTACCAATCACTTGGTACCCTAAAGGTACAACCCTAGTAATTTTCTTTAATATAAATTAGTAACAAATATAGGGTCAATTGATCCTTCATCTCATTAAGTTATCAATTTATTTGATCACTTTATGTTACCAAACGATCTTGACCCTTTGATCTCTAAACGGTTTGAAACCGTTTAAACAAATTGCCTTTGAAACCGAATGGGCTTGGGTTTCCAAACAGTTTGAGACCGTTTGGTCCCAAATAGATTTGAGACCGTCTGGACCCAAACGGTCTTGAGACCATTTGGTCTCAAATGGCCTTAAGACCGTTTGGTCCAAACCATCTCAAAACCGAATGGACCAAAAAGTCCTTTCAACACTTACATGATTCATCATTTCAATGGATGAACCGATTATCAATTGCGTCTTTGATTTATTTACCACTTGAACTATTGAATCAACCTTCAACTAAACCATCAATTAGGGTTTTGAACCCAATTGATCTAAGATTTCAACTCAAGGAACCTTCAATTAGGGCTTGGAATCGAATAGCCATCAATGATCAACATTGTGGAATTGATTCCATTGCAACTAATGAATCATTATCAAATTTTTGATATGACCAGACCCCAAAAGGTCTTGAGGTCATTTGGATAACCTCCAAACGGTCTTGAGACCATTTTCCCCATTCCACCCTTGAAATTTGTGGAATTCAATAGGGTTTGGGTCATTGGATTGATCATCAAATCAACAATTGATTGCATTTCAATTAAGTATCTTTGGACCTTAAAATACTCAACCACACTTAACCCTAGACCTCTAAACGGTCTTGGTTGACCTCCAAACGGTCTTGAGACCGTTTGGGTGACCTCCAAACGGTCTTGGGACCGTTTGGTCTCAATCACCCATAAATCTAAGTTAACCAAATTGAATTTCAGCACTTAACCCGATTAAGGTTTGATAATTGATTAACCTTCAACTGATGAACCCTTTCGAATTAATCAATCAAATTTGATGAGTCATCAATCATCAATATTAACATAATTTTTTGTTTCCAAACGGTCAACCCTGATCAATTCTTCCAAATGGTTTGAAACTGTTTAACTTCAAACGGTTTGATAAAACCGTTTGCTTTCACATGATTTTGGTTGAAATTGAATGAGCAACATGTTGAAACTGAATGAGATACAATTATTTGGGAAAAGTGTCCAAGATGTTGTCATCATCATCGACCTTCATTCATGTAACTCCTAGTACATCTGATTTCATGGAAATACCATTTTCAACAAGCAATTAATCAAGAAGATGAAGGAATCAACGATATTGCAAGATTTATAGTTGAATAACAATATAGAGGTGTTCAAGTTATATAACCCTCCTAGAAAAGAGCTTCAAAGGTTGGATCTTCACATCAACAATGGTGGATGAAGCTTTTGCAACTCCCCCTAGACTCGTCCTCAAGCTTTTGGGTGAAAAGATTGGCTAGGGTTGAAGATGGAGTGAAGAAAAGAAGAAATCAATGATTTATTTTCAATTTCCACCATGGAATCAAGGTGAACCAAGGTCAAGAAGCTTACCAAAAGGTTGGGGGTCGTCCTACTGGTCCTCCAAAGCTCCCTTGGTCGTTTTCCAAGCAAGGATAAGAAAGGGATTCATAAAAGCCTTTGATTTGGCTTGTAAAGGGTGTTTTTATAAGAAAATCAATGAGAGAGAAAATGCATTATTAAAAGTATTTTAATTACAAAATTAGTGCCGCCTCTTCCCCCTCAATCCCTTGGATAAGAGTCTATCCTTCTTACCTCTTATTCCTCTCAATTATTCTCAATTTAAATAAAAGCAAAATAAGCACCTTAGATCATATTATACTAATATCCATAAGTGAGTGGATATTTCTTTTGCTTATAATAATGTGAGTGAGTTATCCATTTCCTTTGGATATTTTCGTGCCTTTGCAAGGCAAAAGCTCGTCCAACCTCTTTGCAAATTAATCCCTCAACTTTTGGTTGAAGGGCTCTTTAATTAATATATTTATTTTTGCATTAAATTGAATTAGGGTTTCAATTATGCATAAATCTTGATTATTTTAATATCAAGATTCTCTCTCCTACAAATTAATTCAAATGAGGCGCCCCTCTCATTTTATTTGCTCTACATGATGCCAAGAAATATAAGGGACCTTATTGAAGTGGTAATTTTCATATTGAACCCTAGGTTTTTAGGTAAATTTCACTTTACACCAAAACTGGGTTTTAATGCACAAACATTGCTCAACAAGCTCTATCTTTGTGCTCCAACTTGTGGAAGCCTTACCACTGCATCATACTCACTATTATGATGTCTCAACATCTGAGGAACATTTTATGATGTACAATTTGCAAGTTAACCCCTCAACTTGGGTAATTTACAATTTAGTCCAAAATTAACAAAACAATGTTTCAACATTATTAAAAAAGGACTAAAATTGAAATATAAGTTCCTCTTGAGCGTTAATTACTTTTCAAAAATTAAGAGCAAGCATCTAATCAACTTTATTAGGCAAAACACCTAGGGTTAGAACATAACCCAGGTCAGGGATGTTACATTAAAGTTAACTTTTAAGGATGATTAACTAGATACTTCTTCTAATATGTACAATTTTGATGATGGAAAGTTATGTAAGTTCTAGAGGAACATCTTGTAAACAATATATTTTGATTAATAAAAGTTATTTACTATTATTTATTATTTGCAAAATCTACATCCTTGGGAATTTGTTGGTAATGACTCTCATCTTTTTAGCCTACCTTCCTTAATTGGGGGTTGTTGAAAAGCGAGGTCATTACAATTTTCTAGTATACTGAGGGACCTCATGTCATTCTCTCTATGCAGAGTCATGGAAGTGTTATTGCACTAAACTATGTGCCCTAACCTACCCATTTTTATGTTTATATATTTTCTGCCACTTTTTTTAGGATTTATTATTGGTGGATTTTCAAGGAGGTGGGTTACGATTTACAAATATTTTAAGCCAATCAACCTATCTAATTATGCATGCAATCAATGAGGGAAATAACTTTCCAAATAGAAATCGAAATTTTGTACCTCCTGATCTAAGTATGCAAAATTGTGAGTTCCAAGTATTCAACTACAAGAATCTAATCAAAATAGATGGATCTACAAATGTAGAGGAATATTTGTCACTATATGGCTTGGAATCAAGTGTTGTTCATTTTTTAGTTTTTCAGGCTTATATTTTTCCATAATGAATTTATATTCTGCATTTCCCATCACTGTCTTTTCTAGACTTTCAACTAGGTTATATATATATATATATTTATATATATATATATATATATCTTTGTGTGTGTAATTAGAACTGCATCATCGATTGTTTCATCATATTTTCTATTGATTAAAGCCTAAAATCTTATTCTCTCTCTTATATATAATTCATTTTAGTCTCTAGGAATATGTTTGTTTACGAATATACCCTCATTAGGGATTTCTAGGATTTATATTCGAAATTCTCCAATCCATACAAGTCAAGATTCCAAATATGTATATAAGTATATCGATATATTTAGTACATCTTTATATGATTAAGAGAAAGTAGATTTACTTACAATTCAACCATCCTTCTTATATTTTCTCTCTCTAAACCATATATATGTTCTCTCTCTCTACAATATATTGTATATATGAAGATATACATGTCTAGGGTTTTTAGCCAAGTTACATTTATAATCAATGTTACATATTCAATTATTCATATTACTCCAGATTAGTACCTAATATTACCCTTTCTATGATATGATACAATTCTATTTAGTAACTAAGGTTTTAAAATCTTTAACTTAGAAGATATGTTTCATCAAGATACTCCTACTAGATATATTTTAGGGTATGAATTTGTAGCAAGGCTTATATAGTTCTCAATAATTATTCAAGTTGCAAATTTTCTATATAACTACTACATATACTAATATGATCTAAGTCTAGGTCTTATTTCTCAAATAAACTAATTTATTATCATGACCAGGTTTAATCATTATTCATGTTATTATCTAAGATAAAGGCTTCAATGTATTAGGTCATACTTAGGTTCAAAATTCTGAAAATATATTTACATACATGTGATTTAGCATGTGCACACATACATATCACTATATGTGACCAGGTACATAATACTTAATATTATTAGGCATTCATATTTACATTAACTATTTCCTTTGACTTATTATCCAATGTAAATGATGATGATTATATTTGACATGGACAACTGTTTGGGTTTCAGTGATTGTTTGATGGAAAACCTACATAATTTCTTACTGGCAACTCAATGTATATGTGTATGTACTATAACGTTCACGCTATTAGTGGTAAACTAACATATGTATTAATTTTATTATTTGATCTTGTCCTTAATCTCATTTACTCATTGATCTCTATGCTAAATAATAGTAGTGTAGGGATACTGACATATTGTCGGGTGTTCTTGTTGTTGGTTCAATTTATGTTGATCTTTTTGGAAGAAGTTCTAAATACATCAATGAGAAGGGTCGAGGAGGCTAGCGAGTTTTCTCCAGGACATTATATGGATCACCACTATCTTCAAGAGCCATGGACATGAGAATGGGCTTTATATGGAGTAGGACACACTAGGAGGAGAGGTCATTTTACTACTATATCACTATAAGTCGTGGTAGCATCACAAGGAGTTCCATCTCTAAAATTTGCAAGGCCAATGGAGATTAATAAGCATCAGCTGGATGGCAGGAACCAAGGTTGTCGGGAATTAATGCAGTGGTTGTTGGGATCTAATTTGTAGGTGGTGACAATAGGGTGCAAGGGATCATGGGGAGGGATTCATTGTAGAGAATTGTGGTGCATATTGCTATCGCAGGACTGACAAGGACATCCTTGTGTTGCAGTTGGATGGGAAGCTCTTCTAGGATTCAACTAAGGTGGAAGGAGATCAAGTGGTGAAGGAAAAAAAGTTTTAGTCTATTATTTTGATGGCGATGCACTAGGAAAAATTGAAGAGGGGACCATCCATGGAGGAAGGTAGAGAAGAAAGGCACTGTAACGACCCACACTTTTGAGTGTCTAAAAGACCTTAAAGTCGCAGATCGTTAATCATAACTTCTAGGATCATATTCAAGAAATAATACAAAATAGTAAACAATTTTCATTAATGATCAAATATTTACATGTTTAGATAAAAACCTCCTCTAAGGAGTTACATAACTTTTAAACAGAATTAACTTTTACATGTGTGAAGATAAACGATTAAGACTAAACCTTCATGATTAAACTATAGTGTCCTCAACATCTTTATCTGTACCCTCATGTCCACGAATCAAGTATATCTGATACCTAAAACGCCGACAAACAAATATGTGGTCAGTATATTGCTATACTGGTACGTGGGTTCAAACAATAATCACAAGTACAGATATAAGCAAACATCTTTATCTTGTATATAAGAAAATAAACTTGTTTTCATATTCTAACCCATATATGGTCAACTACGTCAGGTGTAATCACTGTCCCTCTGGGGCTCGTGTGCATTACCCTTAAAATCAGTCTGACCCAAGGTTCAGAATGTAATTATTTACTTTACATGATACTCATATGAACTTTATAGTTTGCAAGAACTAAATAAACAAGCAAGCAGTTTATTTGTCGTTCAATCTCATCGAGAAACATCGGCAATCTCAGAATTCGATACATGTAATCATAAGTGTAACCACGTACCTTATGCCATCGCAGAAACCATGCAGAATATATCACATGTACTTTAAGAGTGTTTCCAAACATCCAAGCAACAAAGCATGTAATCAACAAGTATCTGAAACAAAGCATACTACGTATGTGTCTCCATGTATTCTCATTATACTAATCAGATTTAGATGTACTCCTAAACTAGGGTTTAGGTTATCTCATGTTTGGACTAGGGATTAGGGATACAAACCCTAGTTCCATCATATTAAGGTTTCTATGATTACAACTTCAGTTATACATATTAGGTGAAACCCTAATCATCAACTTAAGCACATTAAATTACCCGTGACACCTAAATCACATTACTAACATTAAGATCATAGTAAGATGTCCATATTGGTTTTAAAACCCTAAATAGCAAGAATAAGATTATAAATCTAGAATCATCCATTATTCAACATTATTACAGATTTCCTTATTAAACTTGGCAAGATTAGGTGCTAGCTTAACATGGACGAATCTATTCAATTAAGCATCATATTACACAAAACTAGGTTTTCTGTTTCATTAAACCCATTAGAACATGTATTGCCTATACTTTTAGAATATGAAGCTTAATCAGGTTCTAAAAGTATTTTATTTGGATTCCTCTCTTTTTTCCAATCAAAATGATATATAGTTTTGCTATATTCCGAGTTACCACAAATTAACTAGATTAATTGCAAGATATGCATATACGGACCAATCAACAACTACCACGTCAGCATAAGTAAATCATACCGTGTTTTCATTATCCGGGCTAGGTTTATAATGAAAGGACATTCATGCCCTTGTGGTCTATGTGCATCCTCAGGGGTCTTCAGGTCTTTTGAACCCCTGGTCATCTCCTTTCTTGTGAAGGAGTCTGCTCCCTGCCCGACGGCGATGGCAGCCGTCCCGTTCTCGTAGCCCGATCATCACGAAGTAGTGGTGCCTGGCCAGGCCCTCGCTGAACCCAACACTCCCCCTGGCAGTGGTCCTCCATGGCCTCAGCAGAGTTTTTTTGTTCGTGCCGTCCTCCCTCTCTGTCGCGTTGCAGCCTCCACACACACAGACGCAGACATAGCTGCCGCTTAGTTTTAGGTGTCGCGATAAGCTACACTCTCTTTCTGCCGCACACATTGAGTAGCCACACACACAAGGCATGCCCCTGCCACCTCATCCCCGTCTACTCCTCCTTGGCGATCATCCAGGTTGCGGGAATGCCGATCTACGTTGCTGCGGGCTGGAGGGTGATCATCCTCGTGCTCTCCCACCACTACAGCTCTGCCTGTGGTTGTGGCTGGGAGACTCCTGATGAGGCTAGCTGCGCTCTAGGTCTACTGATGGTGGCAAACACCCTCCTACACTTCTCCTGTGGTGACACCACTCTGGTTGTTTCCCAGCGAGCCGACACCGAGAAACCTTACAAGTTTCTGGACTAGCGGCGACGCGCATCTTGGAGGGAGGAGGCCTAGACCAACCCCCTGTCTCAGCCTGGTCTTCACCAAGAACTGGCCTGACCTGTAGGATGATGGATGCACTTATTGGCTACAAGTTCCTGCCTAACATACGAAGGAGAGATCCAAGCAAAAAGTCTGCACTTCTCCCTCATAGGTCCACGGGATCCGAGACCCTATTTTGTGGTGGAAGAAGCACCCCACCATATATATATAGGTTAGGTGGTCTCTTAGGGTTATAGGGAAGATGGTGAAGAAGGTGGCGGCATGCCTGGCTTTGCTTCTACTTTGAAACGCAGGGTAGGGTAGAACTTATATAGGAAGTATGAGTCTCCTTCCCAAAGGTAGATGGACTCCTTTCCTAATGAGAGTCCATGTGGGTCATGACTTACTAATGGTAAGGTACTAAATATAAAACATACACCTTTGCACATTCTTTCCTTTATCTTTCTTTTAAGCATTAAAAGATGCCTTTTTCTATTCACAATTATCTCCAATTACACGAATAGGGAGAAGCCAAGGCATATCTATATTTATCTCAACTTTCTCTTACTTTTCTTTTAAACCATGTTTCCTATTTCCTTTAGGGAACTAACGTATTGTTCCTTTATTTGACTTCCATGAAAAAGGTGGATAATCCTTTAAATTAATCATCTAGTCCACCTATTATCTTGGATTATCCTAGAAATCCTCTCATTATCTTAACTTGTAATTATCCTTCAACATACCAAAAAGGCAACCCAAGGTATCACTATTTGGTATCCCAACCATTGTGTTTCCAATAATGGAAAGATAAGTATTCTTTTAATTATCTAACACATTATTAACTTTATTCTCCTTTGGAAAATATTTATCAATATCAAAAGTCATTACTATTTATTAATGCATGAATTTCGTTTATCTATTTGTCTCGTGCCAAAAGCACTTGTGTGACAAAGGCAATTAACATTACTATTCCACCAATAAAATCATTGAGGAATTATCAATTAAATTCATGCATCATATTTTATAGTTCAGTTTTTACCAAAATTTTAGGATATTACAGGCACAATAGCTGAATTGGTTCTGCAGATTCATTGTTGGAGTTTGGGAACTAGATGCCAGTCGGGTTCCTTGAGTTATGTCTGTTGTAGATGAGCTATCAACATCATGATGTTGGTTGTCAATGATCAGAAGAGCAGATGAAGTGATTGCAAGTCTAGATGGCTTATTAGATTTAGGAAGGGACTCTAGGGTTTTGAGAAACCTTTGTAGCAAGAGGGGATTGGGGCTTGAGGAATTTATGGCACCTTAGTTGCAAGGTGACCTACGTCATTCTAAGTTAATTTTCCAATTTATGGATCTATGTTAGCCTATTGAATTTTTATCATATATCACTCAATAAATAATTTATAATATGTTAAGTAATGTTTTTAATTGATTCTAAAGCCATTAGTTTCTATATTGAGAGTTTATGATCTATTGAAGGTCCATCTAATTTTATTAAGCTTGAGTATATCTGATTACAAGAAAAGATACCAAAATGGTTCACAAAATGTAATTGAGGGGCCTATTAGCAATTATGTCTTGGAGAGGAGAATGAATATAATTAGATAAAAGGAATTTAATTGAAAACCATTCTATCTCAAGGACCAGGATAATTTAATGAAATTAGTGATTGGGATTTGAGATGAGGGGCAACATTATAAATAAGTTCAAGTTAGGGGAAAATATCTCAAAATAGACCAAAATCTAATATGTTACATTCTTCATGTGAAAACTCTCTCAAGTGATGTGTCTCATACAACCAACTCTCCACTGATGATATCAACCTTCTTAGAGATCAACTAAGTTCTACTATTAACTCCAACACATTCAATGGATCTGAGGGAAAACTTACTCTACTGAGAAAGCCTATACATTTTGCGTTGATCTTGGACATTCAACCAATTTTAACAATAGATATCGGTGTATCAAATATCCAACAAAAACACATTCAGTCATTTGATGGATAATACACAATAGACTTCTTATTGATAACAAGTGTCACTCTAAAAGGTTTTTGTAAGACTTACATTGGTAACTTATGTCAATCCCATTTGGAGGCTGCTTACATTTTTTCACTTGTCCATTTCAAATCAGATTTGGCAATAGTTGTTTCATTGCGATGAGCTTCAATTGAGTATACACATATGGGCCTTTTATCACCTTACCTACAATAACTCCAAACTACAAAATATCCAACACATAGATACCCTTGCTTTCACCATTACTGATTCATCCGAAATTCAATAAAATTATAGATTTTCTTGGTAACATGTTACTTCCCCTTTCTAAGATATGTGACAATATTCTTGATTTATAAGATGATATTTTATCTTAATCAAGCTCATGTAGGTTCCATTCTATTTGACCTAGATAAAGGACATTCTCATATCAGTTAATTAGACGTGGATGTTTTCAACAAGGAGATCCACTCCTTGGAATCATGACTTGACGTTTTGGAAGAGGAAGCTTTACTAGTACCACATTTAGTTTCCTTATTTTATATTTTAGTTAATTTTGTGAGAAAGCTTGTTATGGGGTGCCTCCCCATGCTATTAGGTTTAAACTGTTAAGGTGTGTTTTGTACTTCTTATACTTGCAAACTATGATATCATGCTTGTGATCTCTGTCCTTTTTTATTAATAACAACATCTTATAAAAAAAATATTACATCTATATGTTCCTTGTACTGTGTTTACCTCACATAGAGGTCCTTCTGAAATAGTGTGAACCGCGTAAGTCCATACAATAGATGCCCCTAACAAGAGGGAACATTTATGCAAGACTCATAAAGTCATAGAGCTCAAACAAGCCACTTCCCATCTATGTGCGATCTCAGTTATCGTTACTTTTGTTTGAGTGGGGATTTTAGATTACGTTTTTTATGAGGAAGGCTGGTCAATAACAGTCGCGTAAGGCTGTTTTTTTTTCATCTTCCCTTAATGTCTCTAGGGGAATCGAACTTGCAACTTGTACTACAACCAATAGTAAACTTTACCGATTAAACTAGTTATAAGTTCTCTTAGTTAGGTTACTTCACTCATCGGTGAAGTAATACACTTCTTTTACAAATAAAATAAAATGGTAATCAAAAGGAACATAAATGTGCTTTCAAACCACACGCTTCAAGATATAGACACTTTAAAATAACTTCGGGTGATCGTAAAGAATGGTGTTATCCTTGCCTCTTCTCAACTACATAAGGTTGCTCCAACATCTTTCAGTAAGCAAGTAACGAGAAAAATAAACAAAAGGCAAGGGAGGCAGTCCCGTACCGTGCTCTATATTACAGTGGCAGGGTGGTTAAGGGCTCTTTTGGTTGCTTGAAAAACATTTGTCAAATGTGAATTGGAAAACAGGAATTGCAACACCAGGAAATCGAACTGTACGGCAACAATTTGGTTAGATGTACTTCCAGTTCGACGCGTTTATTTAATGTTACGTGTTAGAATGTTGTTTTAGTTATAACTATACACCACACTACTTGTGTGAAGTTTTATTTGCTGAGCTGTAGAGCAAAATAGGAGCTGGAATGCTGCTGCACGCGATAAGGAATTTGAATTGCGTCCAAATTCCGTGAGGTCCAATCTCCTCATTTTGTGCATGCGGACAATTAAGGTTCGTTTTCCGGCTATCAGATAATACCACGTCGAACCAAACGAGTGTAGTTGATAGACGCAGTAGTTGACTTTCACGTTTTTATTTATAGTACAACGAATCGTGCCCTAATAGAAGTACATGGCTACTTGCGGAGTCACTGATACTGGAGTTACGCTACACACAGTCCCCCTTACCCCCGGGTTCCCACTCGTTTTTTGGGAAAATACATCTGCAGCATTTGCAGTTGTCTTTGTATTAATACTCATGCAAAGTCCATGCAACAATATGTCTCTCCATTCTTCTCTCAAGAGTATTAATACTCATGCAAAGTTCATACAAAGTGTATTAATTCGTTTTTTCTCTTATAATTATTCTCTCCCGTTCTAATCCACCCACCTGCATTCCCGTATTAGTACAGTACCTACAAAATCCAATAACAATATTGATCTGGAAGTATAAATACAGTACCTACGAAATCCAGTAGTAACATTTGTCATCTGGACATAAGTACAGTACCTACGGAATCCATGCAAAATAAGTACAGTACCCATTTGTTTATTCCAACTCAGTTTTTTCAAACATAAGTACAATACTTACCAAATTATAAAACCAAGCATAAGTACAGTACTTAACAAATTACAAAATCAAGCATAATTGTATAAAGTACCTACGGAATCCAATAACAACATTTTTCGCCTGGACATAATTTTTTTATAAAAATATAGTGCACATCTGGTCCACAATCAACTATAAAATGCTTCTATAAGTATTGTACCCAATTATTAATTTTCAACCCAGTTTGTCAAATATAAGTACACTACCTCTCAAATTCATTTGTGAATGTATATGTATTTATTGTAGGTACAGTACTTACGTAATCTGCAGTGGAGATAAATATGAAATAGAATTTTTTTGTAAGTTATAGTGGATTGATATCTGCCATTTGCATGACTGTTGCATGGAGTAGGTGACGAGATAATTATTTCATGCATCATTTTTACATGTAAAAACATGCAGAATCGCTGTTGCTGATATCCATTTAATTGTGTATGCGGCAGCAGAGGTTAGTGGGCATGGCAGTGGGCTGACGCAGCAGCTGGTGGGAGCAGGAGTTGGTGAGTCCCGATGTCCGGGTAGGTGGTTGGGTATCTGGGGTTTTATGTGTAGAATTTTTCCTGTTACTTGCCCATGTTCTCAGCTCTCTACGATGACCAGACGCATGGCGCGCAACTCCTTCAGCAGATAGTCACGTATAGGACATATGATATCCTGGTTGAAGAAAGAAAACGCAGTAACTCCTGTTTTGGACATCTCGTTGGAGCAAAACACCGATGATACAACACCCCCAAGCAAAAATCGAGATATCGCTTGACATTGGGATTAGGGACTTGTTTCTAGCGGATGGAGAATGGGTTTGGACGATACTATCTTCCCTTCTTAACGAACAAGGCGTGGGAGGAGGTAAAAAAGATCACCCTTCGAGGGACAGCAGAAAGTGACAGGATTATTTGGAACCTTCGTTGGGAGGCGACTTCACAACGAAGATGACGAAGGCCGTAGTTTTTTTTTTTTTTTTTTGGGGGGGGGGGGGTGGGGGGGTTTGGATATCCTACCGTTTACAATGTGGATTTGGTCAAGCCACATACTGATGATAGTAGCTACCTTCACTTGGAAGATGTTGCACACGATGGTATCATCGATAACAGGATCCGAGATTGCCTCATCCCCACAGTGTCAAGGTGCGAATGTCGCGAGGAAAAGGACCTAGAATCGCTTGACAGGTGTTGGGGATGACGAACCCGCAGGGACTCCATTAGGGAAATGCTTCACCAGTACTGGGCACATGTCAAGTTTTACTCTTTGGGGAGGGTTCCTCTTGAGTGTTCTACCTCCCCTGGTATGATGGCACATATGGACTCAGAGGTGTAAAAGAAGGTTCGAAGGAAGACGTGATCAGGAGACAAAGGTTTGGGAGCAGGTTAGAAGTATGGCAGTGGGAGCATGCAAGGAAGTGATGTTCACCAGAGCAGACGACCAGGACAAAGCTTCACATATGCTACACTATGGCTTCTCTCCTCATAGAGCGAAACAACCGAGTACCGAGGTGGTCTGTTGGAGCCCACCTGGAAGACACGAGCAGGAACTGAACCTGAGTTTCCTCCCCTTCGAGAAGAAGCAGAGGAAGATGGCGACCATCGGCGGGATAGTTAGAAATGAACTTGGAGAGAGCATTTTTTTCATTTGCTTATGCTCTGGGGGAAGAAACTAGACTGGATGCAGGTATTACGACCGCTATGTATGCTTGCAACCTGTGCACGATCACAGATTTTTCGTTAAACCAGGTCGAGGTAGACTTGCCTCTGGTGCACGACAGAATTACGGAAAGTAAGGTTATCCCTTGACGGACAAAGAAGGAAGTGGATACCATTTTGGCATTTCTCGTCAACAAGTATATTCCCTACTGGCTCATTCACATGGAAGAGAATGGGGTAGTCGGTCTGGCAGAGCACGCAAGGATGCATCCCATGCTCCTAAGCTCTTCTGGAAGGGGGTTACCTCTGAAGACGCGAGACAAGATGATTCAAGACCTTAGTGAGATTGGATATGATAGAAATATACTCTCTTAGTTAGATTAGCGCTTATATGTACAATGATATCAATAGATATACCGCTCGGTTCTTTTTGGTTCTTTGGACGAGCCAATGGTGGGCCTTTTGTTTCAACTTGGAGATCCTTGTAAGTTTTTTGGGTTTAGTTCGCAGGGAGACGAGATGAATGGAAAAGAAAAAGCTTTAGAAGTGTTGTACTCATCCCGTCTCCTTACGGGATCACTACTATTACTATACATGTTGTGGTATCCCACTGTTGGCTATACTACTATAACAAAAAATTGCTATTTTATAGTTTCTTTTAAAAAAAGGACAGATGTTATGCTAGCTGCTTTTACGTGACTTCAGTGGCCGGAAACGGAGACTGAGCTGAGCCGTCGGAGAGACAAAAGGACCACCTCACCTCCCCGCAGGACCGCTAAGTGATCAAGGTTCTTGGACAACAGCTCCCTGCTGTGCTCAAGGACCGGTAGCAGTACAACTACACGGCGTGTATCGGTCTATCCGTCCACTTCACCTCGGTGCAAGCTGGTTTACGAATTAACTAGCCTCTCCTCATGGGCATTTTTCCTTATAAATCTGTTATGATGTAAAGCCGGAAAAATCGGAGAATGTGCACGTATAATGCAAGTAGAAGACGAAGAGCAATAGCGGAGCTAGAAAATTAAAATATGAGGGCTGAGTCAGAAAAAGTCCGTATGGGTTGTAACAAGGGGTTGAGTTAGATAAATTCATAAAAATCTACTAAAGGTAAAACCTGAATTTAGGCCACTTGACTAGAAATAAGACACTAATGCCAATCCATCTCACGAATTATTTATTATAATATTTGAAAAGAAAAAAAACACACACACATTATATATATATATATATATATATATATATATATATATATATATATAGAGAGAGAGAGAGAGAGAGAGGGGTATATATTCACTACCCGCATGGGTAACTAACTTTAGTTACACGTGAATCTATTATAATAGAAAGGTACCTGTTTGTAATGAAACAACCATCGTTTGTAAAGAGACAACCAAATTTGTAATACAAACACTCGTTTTGTATTACAAATCTAATTATGGTAAAATGGTATTTATAACAACAATTTATGTTGTAATACAAAATGAGTTTTTGTATTACAAATTTGGTCATCTCATTACAAATGTGATATGTCTCATTACAAATAGTACCTTTCTATTACAAAATAGATCAACAGGTAACTAAAGTTAGTTACCCATACGGGTAGCGAATGAATGATATATATATATATATATATATATATATATATATATATATATATATATATATATATATATATATGGGCTAATCTTTAATATCCGCACGGGTAGCTACCCACACACCCTTCCTGTCACTTTTTTTTTAAATTCACAATTGTAGAGGAACATTTTATCTAACTCCCCAAAAAAATTTATCCAAAAATGATATTATTTGCCTATCTAAAATAAAAAAAATACGTCTATATATTTACTGACTATATATTTTCTACGCAATTACTTTTTTAGTCATATAGTTACTTTTTTATCAATACAATTCACTACAACAAAATCTACTATAAGTCAGGGTTAACTGGTCAGGGATAAAAGTCCTGACCAAATTAGATTTGGTTCCCAAGTCCTATCCTTAGCCAATGCGATTTTAATCCCTGGCCAAAATATATCTTTTTTTAGATTTCTTTCCCAGATTGAGCGGGCCTTTTAGCGCTAATGCAACCAGGGCGACGGGTCGTTTCATGCTTCCAACCCTTCCGCTTTCACACCCTCCCCCGAATAGTCCCCCGCTCCCGCTCTTCAACTTCTCTCACAAGCCGCCGCCCGACTCCGGCGAACGGTTCCTGTGCGCGAAGGATTTCTGCCGCAGCCCGACTCCGGTGAACAGTTCCTGTGCACGAAGGACTTCTGGCCAGCCGCCCGTTGCCGCAGCCGACCGTTGGCTGCCAGCCGACCGTTGACGCTCGGCTCGCCTCGTTACTCATTGTTCAACATGTTTTGCTAGCTTCCTTCTCGTTTCTGACTTTCTCCTTCATCCTTTTTCTGGTACCTTCTAGTTTTGTACGTCTATGTCACTTGGTTTTCGAAGAGTCACCGCAAGGAGCCCGTGAAATCGTACTGCGGAGCAGGCAACAACTTATTTCCAAGGCTGATGACGAGCTCGGGGTGCTGTAATGTTCAGTCCCGCTAAACATGGCGGGATTCTGAAGCTCGTCAGTTAGGGTCTGATTTGTTTCCCGTAACTGACTGTGAAAACCAGGGAAGTCAAATTCCATAACCTTTCTTTCCTGATTGGTTTGAGGGAACTCCCAAATTTGGGTTCCGCGATTTTACAAAGACTTCCGGGAGTATAAATAGGGTTTCAGATTTGACTTCCTAATCAAAACCACGGTAAAATGAGTTCCGCCGCCTCCGACTCGTGTTCGCTTCGACGATGCCCTTCTGTGGCTGGTCCTGTGAAGACCGCCTTCTGCAGAACTGTCGCACTTGCACAACCGGCAGTGTGTGCATCTGTCCTGCGTAGAATATTGTTAGTAGCTTCTGCTCCATGACCTGGTGTTTGCAATCGAAGGTGCTGGGATAGATTAGACGCAGGTGGTATGGACGTCGTCGTCGTCCTCATCACCTCCATTGAACAAGTTGCCCTCACATGCAACATCCTGGTGGGTGGAGGTAGAGGCTGCCCCCGACTGTGCCAAAGTATGATTGCGTGCCCGCTAAGGCATGGCTGCGTGCCATACATCATTTGAGAGTTGGAGTTATCAAAAGTGATGGAGACCTGGGAGAATCTTGGAAAGCAGGTCATGTATTTCTTCTAAAATGGTGTAGATAAGTCATTATATATGCAATGATCTTCTCGCTAACATTGAAGATGAGAAACTTCCAGGATCCATGTTTGTCCCCGTCCACCAAACTACGAACTCCCATGAAACCATGGAGGAGGCAGAAACAAAGAAGTTCTGTCTAATTAGGAATAACAGTCCTTTTATTTCCTTAGATTTGTAATGTCCTAAAGTTATTTGATACAATGTCAAAGGCATTTTATATCAAGTTTGTTGTAGCGCTTTGAAGTTGTTTGTTGAAAATCACAGATTGTTTAAAAAATGCAGGTTTCAAACCAATCACCTAGAATTCCTTTTCTAGGTATATATATATATATAATACGTGAACAGGTAGTCTGGAATTCGCTACCCGTGTCTCCTAAAAAATAGCAATTCGGTCAAAATTAACCCACTGGACAAAAAACTAACTATTCAACTCAAAAATTAAAACTGTGTAAAATACACAACAAAAATTCTGAAATAAATATGTAATTGTATAGTTGTTATAGTTGTTAGAAATGTAATTGTTTATGTATGAAAAGTAATATTTTGCAAGGTAAAGTAACCATTTACATGTGTAAAGTAAGAAATTCTAAAAAAAAGTAAACAAATGTGGAGCGGGTAGCTACTCGCGTGGGCATCGAATGAACGACCTATGTATATTATTTGCCTATATTATTACTATATAAATACATAATTTTTTACTTGAGAAGGGCGAAAGAACCTCGATTGCTCCCCATATACCTCCTCTCCTGAATAGAAGCATAAAAGGAGAAAAAGAAGTGTTCCAAATAAGACATAGAGGTGGGATCTCTACATTCAACAACCCACAATAAGTAAGGCCATCGATAGTATGTATAGAAAAATATAAAAATGAAGACAATCCATTAAATCAATAATCACTGGGAGTAACAATTTCCCTTTGTAGGACCACTTTGTGAATCCATCTCTACATCATCGTTGCCATCAAAATTGACCAGACTCATCAGAGAGAAGGTCTCTTTGTCTTGTGAAATGAAGAACACTCAGGATTAATCTTAAGTTCGATTGTTGAACAAGCATCACTTATGGAAATTTATTTTCTAATCATTGAATTTGTTATGAATATTTGATATAATATAAGCTCATATTTTTATTATCATTAAAGAAGGTAAAACTTTGAGCAACTCAGTTATTCTACAAGATGCATGTAGATAGAGTCAATCATTAACCTAATAGAATGATCAATACACAACTCCTATTGCATATGAAGTGAATGAACCTATCATAATAGAAGTTGTTGTTAGTGTGTTGTCTAAGAAAAACATGGCCCTAAATTTTCATAAACAAACAAATATAAACAAAAACATGATCAAAATTTTCATCATGGTTGAAACAAAGAACTAAACGTAGGTGTCTTGGAAACCCCCTTTATTGCAATTTGCCCAATGAAGATTTTATTGTTATTGATTAACCCCAGATGACATAACTTTAAATGAACATTTAATATTCTATTTTTTTCCATAGCATGTTTTGTGCCTAGAGTGTATTAAAAAAGTATAGGAACTAGTAGCATTATAGTTTTTTCCCATACTCAAACTATCTTAAGTTTTTTTTTACATCTACCAAGTCTATTTGTGAAGTATTGAATCAAGTCAACTAGTCCAACATTAACCAATGTTATTTTGAATTTATTGTTTCTAAAGGAATAAAGAAGACAATGAGATCTTGATAACCCATTTTCACTCAGCCTCATGCACAACCCTAATCTCCTCTAGCCACTAGAGAGGTGATAGTGGGAATGCCTTCATCACCTTCATGGTTATTTTATGTGTGATTTATTGCACAAGAAAATCACCTAGAGAAAGTCCCTAGAGCATTACATAGACTTTTTATAATAATGACCACCCACAAGAGGACATATGTTATCATAGATTAGTATTAGGATTGAATCAAAACGATAACTTTTATAAGAATTATTTGGTTAATGTAACCATAAAAGAATTAGTATTTATCCCAAAAGTTTAATTTGGTTTATTATGCTAATATTATGAAAATCAAAATGCTAGATTAATGTTTTGAATAACTATTATGGAAAAACTAGGGTGAATGAGTTTCACCACTACTACCTATAATTCACTCTCATCACATCACAACACTCATGAACATAGTACTTTGAGGATAGATAAATCAATTATTTCAAAAATATGATTAAATCACAAAGATATTACTCTAATATTGTCGTTGTGCTACCTAGAGATAATGTATATATTACCTAAGGAAACACCTATCTAAACTTCTCATTAAGGGCTACACTTGGATCTAATCTATATTCTTAGAATTAGGATGGAAATTCTCTACCTCCAAGTCTAGATAAACATGCATACATGTCAGCAAAACACATAAACAAACATAAATAATAGATTTAAAATGTAACACAGTTCACACAAGTTTAGATGCAGATAGTAGAGCAAAGTAGGTAGTATGGCTACTCCCATTACCCTATTAAGGGGAATACTCACTCCTCATAACAAATACAAGATAAAAAAATTTGTATAGAACAAAATTACATGTTCATAAAAGTAAATGTATGAGCAAGTCGTGATCTAAAGATGCTTGTCTTCTCACTTAGGGATGTCTTAAGTGAAGAGCATGAACATTGAGGTTGATCAGTTGTTGAATGGATGATTGATCCAACTACTGGAATAATGTTTGATCAAACTCTATATCAAGATCAATTGATCAAGGTGGTAGAGCAATGTAGATCAATTAAACTAGAGTGGAGGTTGATTGATCAATCTCTTTTGAGTCTGATTGGTCAATCTGGATTAGAGGTCAATCGATCTAACTCTTTTGAGGGTGATGAGTCATGGTAAAGTTCATTAGCCTCTCCATGTCTCCAGGATTTTATGAAATGGAGGGTATGTCCTTTTTTATTGGAGTCAGAGAGGAAGGCAATAGCCTCTCAAGGAATTTAATGAGGCATCTGTAGTGAATGCATTGGAAGTGAGAAGATGAAGGGTCATAGGTGTGTGAAGGTGAATCACTTGAAGTCAAACAATGGAGTTTGATTGGTGTTGGTCAATTGGAGAGTGGTCGATCATCGAATGGTCGATCTCTAGGTGGTCAATCCGTGAAGTTTAGTATATCGATTTGACCAATAGATCTTGATTGATAACATGATAGATCAATGGAGATCAATATGAAAAACATAAACTAATGAAAATCGACCAATAGAGCTCGATCACAAGTAGGACAATTGGCTGAGGTCGATCACTGGAGCTCTATTTGGAGGTAAATGAAAATTATTAATTACTGGATCATGATTTGAATGCATCAACTAGTAGCTTAATTAGTAGCTCAACTATGTGGTCTATTAGGAGATCAATCAAATAGGTCGAGGAGGTGAGTCATGGTCTTGAAGATTAAATGTTGACCAAATTTTCCTTTTGAGCATGCTGACAAATCATTTTGGGCAAAGGTGTTTCCCCACACCTTGCAAGAAGCTCCCCCCTCTAGATTACCACTAGATAAAGGGTAGATGAGCCACCTAAGACAACCCGATGCCACATGATAGAGATTACTCAAACCAAAGCATAGAATTAACACTAAGCATCCAAATTAACAAAAAACATGGTAAATTAAAACTGATCACTAATATATTCACAAGAAGAAACAAACTACATGAATGTTCAAAAACTGTGCCACATGTATCACTTATCATACCATCAAGGTATATACATCATCATATGGTAGCCATATTGCCACAAACTTGTTACAAAAGAGAACATATTTATACATACAAGCCATACATGCACAAGCATGTGATTATGCCGAAAACCTCGTATTGATGTTCAATCATCTTAAAAACACCCCCAAAGACCTAAAAGTATAGGGACGACACATAGGACTCTATGACAAAACACCAGCAACATATCCAACCTTCAACAACTACTACTCTCTGTGCTTCTCTTCCTTTACCGCACAATCTCTACCACATTGTACACGATAACCTAAAAGATGTGGAAACCCAAGGGGCGAGACCAACATCCCAGCAAGATATATAACTACTGTTAACACATATAGATTATAGCTGGAAAGAAATACAATTAACATGATGAGCATATTCAATCAAATGAATAATTAAAACCGATAACACATATTAAGCAGTTTAAGATCTGCAATTGATCAACAAATTATCATATATTCACAAAAGGAATATGAGGAACATGTATAATCGTTATCAACTAAACAATATAAGAAACAAGGCAAAAGGCCATCCAATGTGACACATATTTAACCCTAAGAAAAATATACTATGTGACTGTATTACATCTTTTATTATGCACTATAGAGATGAGGTATACCACTCATACTCCAACTGACCACTAATAATTCAAAATTAGTGCCATACAAGATCTAGGAGAGCCCAACTCTTATGATCTCCCATACCCTTAGTCAGTCTAAGTCTGCCACAGTGACATATAGAATCAAACATCAATTCCACCTTGGTATATAGACATGACAATACCGAGATATGACCGCAATGATTCTCATGCCAGGTTATGATCACAACCATCCCTAAAAAACATATCATCTGAGATACAAACTCAACCGTTCTCCTATCGGGGTATGATTGCAGCCACCCACAAAAATAATGATTTTGGATGCAAGGATATATCCTCAACTTGAACCCCCACATATTCAACAATACGAGCTATGATTTTCCCGCATGAATTACTCCTTTCACTGTCCAACAAGTACAGACTTTGAAGATGGATCTATGGCTCAGGGCAACCTTAATGATTAGAGTTCCACTTGATTAATTATTTCTAATTGGATGTCTTTTAATGCATCAATCAAGTTAAAACGTACTAACCCAAAACAAAATCTACAAATATTAGGGTAGGTTACAATGTCAGAAGATATAAAATAGATTAACTTAAAGCTGATCACACCATCACTGCGTTATACCTGGCCATCCCCATTATCATATCATTAGGGGATAACCATCCCTCATCACATCAGTAGAGGCTATCACCTCACATTAATAATTAAGCCTCTATCATGTCATAAGACCCAATCACATAGTTCATGCATGTCAACATTATATCACCATGCCTCATAAAAGCTCATAATCATCACGATGTATCATATAAAAGATACCATAGAAGTCACAAGCTATGTTGTGTATTCAACCTAAAACATTAGAATTACTCAATATGTGAGAGAAAATAATTTATTACATGATAAACATTCAAGAAAGTCAAGAAATTACATGATGTTCCCAAAGTAAGGTTATGGTTTCCATAGATAGCCGATTAGGGTTTCCATCACAACTCTCAACGTCAAACCCTAGGTACATCACTTCCCACATCCTTGGAGAACAATACGTTAACAATTAATATTATTATCAACTAGTCATTCCAAACAACACTATGTATCGACCATACAAGGTTAAGAGCAATTGTAGTGACCAACCTTCATAGGAAATGTAGCGACCACTCAAAAAGAACTATGAGTAGCGAACAAATAGGGTTAACCCGATGTAGCAACCATAAGGAGGGTTAGCTATGTAGAGACCGCAAGGAGGGTTAGCTATGTAGTGACCATGAGGTCCAACATGCTGCAACCGTTATGCAATTAGTGTTAGAGATTATGTAGCCGCCCACCATATCAATACCATATGTAGTGATCGCATCACATTAACCATAGTAGCGACCACAGGGAAGGTCAAAACATAGAGACCACACCAACATCACACCAAAGTTGTGTTGACTCAACACAAGGGCTCATATGTAGCGACACCAAACAACAACTTATGTAGCGACCAAAGTAGCTTAGGGTTAGGATTATGGTAACCAAACCAGAATCCTAGAACACCATCAACATGGTCATCATGCCCTCAAGAAACCAAGGATACATGTGGACCAAATCAGATGCTCAACATCAAGTAACTCAAGCGTCACCAAGATAAGAACCACATGAAGATGATGAACTTCAAAAACCCTAAAATGAACATCATTAAGATAAAAAAGGAACCCGTGCTAAGAGAGAGAAAACTAAATGGCCAACACATGTACATAAGAACCAAAACCTCCATCTAACATATGATGGCCAAACCATAAACATGGTGATAAAACCAACATTCAAGGTGCATGTACGAAACAACAACTCCACCATCACTTACATTTTGGGTACATGAATTAGGTTTAAAGGAAAGAGAAATCTATACAAGAATACTTTAAAATCTTAAACCCTAAATCAAGATAGAGTCATCTAACAAATTATGATCACATTTTAGAGATAGAACAATAACATGCAAACAAGATATAAGTGCAACAATATAAGAAGGGAAAAGTTATACAACCCGCCTGGAGGTGAAAGTCAACCTCCTAAGCCACAAGTTCCAAGAGAGAAGAGAAATGCCAAACTTGGATCAATTCCAACTCTAAGAAAGATCACCTCAAGAGAAGAAGAACACACCAAGGTCAAAGAAAGCTCAAAAGAAAGAGGATAAAAACCCTAGGCTGAAAAAGAAAGAAGAAAGAGGAGAGATTCATCTCACTCAGGTACTACCATTGTTAAACAATAGTCTCAACCTCTATGGAGAGAAGTTCCTCAGGATATCCACCATGGAGAACCATACTCTAATGGCTAAGAGAAGAAAGAAAGAGGAAGGGTTCAAGAAAAATGAGATGAAAGAGAGATAACTACTTACCAAGATCAAAGTTCACCAAGAACCACCACAAGGGAGATGATCAAGCCCTATATAACCGTGTGTAAGTATAAAATGACCACCTTCACCAAGATCAGAACCTCCAATTATACCACCAAGCTCAAAGATGAATATAAGAAAGAAGAGATAAATAAGAGATATAAAAGGTTTAATTGAATGTGAAAACAAAGGGTATAAATACCCAAGGGTAGGAGAGAGGTGAAAGGTATGAGGCATCAAGATAATAGAGCCTCTCATGACACATGTACCTAGAAACCATGGCCATGCAAGCAATCTAGATATGCATTCAAGAAAGAACGTTAAAACCAAGGTTGAGTAGCGACCTGTAGGCCATTCAACCCACCTTTGGTTGAAGAAAAACCAAGGGTTAACATAGTTGCAACCATTACACCATGTCACCTAAACAATAGATCGACACACACATTAACATAAGCACCCTAGCGACCACAACCAAGGAAAAGGCACATAGGTTGCTACAAATACAACAAAGAAAGATATTTCGATCGAAGCACTCCAAAGAAACTCAAAACATATTGGGCACTACACTTAAGGATCAACAACTCATGATGCTAAGGCACAAGAGGTACATGCAACATGTGAAAAATAACAAGATAAATCCTAAACATGGGTAAATTGCAACTTGGTCCAAAAGTAACATACATATAGTATAACTAGCTCAAACATCCACCAAACTGGACCAAACTGAAAACATAAATGTGTCACATGCTATTAAGGTGAATCACATGATTGGATTAAGGTTTAAGCATCTTATTAAGTAAATCAAGTAAGATCAAGCACTAATCTAGATCAGGGTTCTTACAACCATAAATCCCTAACGAGGATTTTGCCTCCAAATCCTATGCAAAAAGAGATGGATACTTTCCATGCATCTCATCATCAAGCTCCCTCATGGGTTCCTCCATGACACAGTGATGCCACAAAACCTTAATGAAAACATTATCCCTCTTCTTCAACTTATTCACCCTCTAGTTTAAGATCAAAATAGGACCCTCCACATACGACACGTCCTCTTCCAACTCCACCTCAACAGCCTACATCACAAGCTATGTGTCAGGGTGACACTTTCTCAACATAGAAACATGGAGCATCAGATGCAACCTGTGCAACTCAGGAGGCAACTCCAACCTATAAACCACCTTCCCAACATACACCACTATAGGGTAAGATCCCATACACATGGGTGCCAACTTACCCTTTTCCCCAAACCTTAACATGCCTTTCCAAGGAGATACCTTGAGATACACCTTGTCTCCCACATAGAACTCTAAGGGCCTCCGATAATTATCATCATAAGATTTCTACCTATCTTGGGCTACCTTCAGCTACTGTAGAATCATCTTAATCTTCTCTGTTGTCTGTTGTACAAGATCAGGCCCCAAAAATTGATACTCACCCATCTCATACCAACACAATGGAGATCTACAACATCTCTCATACATAGTCTTATACGGTCCCATATCGATATTTTACTGATAATTGTTGTTGTATGCAAACTCTACCAAACTGAGATGCACATTTCAACTAACCATAAACTATAGAACACAAGCTCTCAACAAATCCTCCAATGTCTATATAGTCCTCTCAGACTGTCCATCTGTCTATGGGTGAAATGCAGTACCAAACCTCAACTGCGTACCCATGGCTCTATGCAGATGCTCCCAAAAGCAACTGTTAAATTGATGACCTCTGTCGAACACTATCATCACTGGGATACTATTCAAATGAACTATCTCATCAACATATACATGTGCAAGCTTCTCAGTATTATATGTTGTCTTTATAGGAAGGAAGTGTGTTGACTTGGTCAACCTATCCACTATCACCCATATGGAATGATGACATTTGGTTGTCCTAGGAAGTCCAACCACAAAGTCCATCGAGATATGATCCCATTTCCACTGTAGTATAGGTAATGCTTGCAAAGTCCCTATAGGTTTCTGATGCTCTGCCTTAAGTTGCTGACATACAGGACACTTCGCCATAAACTCAACTACGTCACGCTTCAAGCTAGGATACCAATACAGATCTTTCATATTATCATACATTTTGGTACTTCATAGTGTACATCGAAGAGTGAACCTCTTCTAGAACCAACTCCCTTAGAATATCAACATCAGGAACCATTACTTTACCGTGGTAACACACTATCCCATCCTCTGACTCATGGAAGACATCACGCTTCTTGCTGCCAAACTCTACTCTAAACTGTTGTATAATAGTATCATCATGATTTGCAACTCTGATCTAATGCCTCATCGTATGCTTCATCTATAACTAGGCCAACAAGTCTCCAACAAGGATACCTCTAACTTCACATTCATCTGGAGAAAAGACGCTAACATGTCTCATTTATGGAGCACCAAAGAACACAATTGTGCCACATGTGTAGATGATGACAAAGAAGATTTTCTTCTCTAGGCATCTTCTACAACGTTCACCTTCCCTATATGGTAATATATGGTGCAATCATAATCTTTGATTAACTTTATCCAGTGTCATTGTTGCATATTCAACTCCTACTTGGAGAAGATCTTATGTAGATTCTTGTGGTCGGTGAAGATCTGACACTTCTCACTATAAAGGCAGTGCCTCCAAATCTTCAAAGCATTGACTACATATGCAAGCTCAATATCATGCGTCAGATAGTTGTCCTAGTGTTTCTTAAGTTGTCGCAAAGTGAAAGAAATCACATTCTTATCTTGCATCAACACACAACCCAAATTATTCTTCGACACATCACAGAAGATGATATAATCCTTCCCTTGATCAGGAAATACTAACACTCATGTACTAGTCATCTTATCCTTTAAAAGATGGAAAGAACACCGACACGTGTTGTCCCAGATAAAAGGCACACCTTTTATCATCAACTTTGTTAGGGGTAACGCCATGGCACTAATGTTCTTGATGAACCTCCTGTAATAGCCCACCAGGCCAAGAAAGATATGAACCTCCATAAGTGTCTTAGGATACTCTCATTCTATGAATGACTGAACCTTCTTGGGATCCATATGAACACCCTCAACAAATATCATGTGTCCAAGGAAAGACTCCGCTTTCAGCCAAAATTCACACTTGCTAAAACTGGCATACAACTTATATTTGTTGGGTTTGATGGGAGACAGAGAAGGCAGTGGAAACAAAAATTTTCTTCTCCCAAACCCATAACAAAAGGAAATGTGTCAACGTCTAAACAATAGGAAGGATGGTTTGTAGAGGCGTACCTTGTCTCGAGGCTTGCTCGGTGACTTTACCTCGTGGCTTGCATGGTCTTCACCTTCAGTCTTGGACGGTGTCTTTGCAGCTCCTAGTCTCACCGGGATTGTCAGGATTGACAGCTATCCTCCGAGTGGAAGAAGTCTCCCGTCTCTGAAGTAGTCCACACGGACCGCCTGTAACTCCAATCTCCTTGTCCCAAAAGGAATCAGAAGGAGTCACACCCTCCTATCGGTGTACTAGTCACTGACACACTCTCATGCCACCAATCATTTTCAACATTTGTCTTTCCCTTTCTGTGCCTCCCTTATCGGGTAGCACTTGCTCGGACTCTCTCTTGGTTACCAAAACCAGAGAGAACAACAACTTTGCAGAGCAACTGGTGCACTGAGTTATGTTCCTGAGAAGCCCCCACTACCCCTATATATAGGGAGGGTCATGGGATAGGGTTCTCTATCCCGAGCAATGCGGGATTAATGCAGGAGTAGAAGGGTTTGAGATTTTCCACAAAACAACCAACTGCGCCACCTGAACCGATCGTTTCATACATGAAACGGTCGGTTGGGGAGTTGAGCCGATCGGTTCACATCTCAATCGATCAGTTGGGGCACCTGAGCTGATCAGTTCACTTATGAGATGATCGGTTCGTGGTCCTGATCCAACTCAAATTGACTTTCAAATTTGTTTCCGATTAATCAAATATTAATCCTTATCCAAATCAAATTTGTACAGGTGAAACAAATTGTTTTTGCAAAATAGTCTTCTGACTTTCCAAACGATCTCGATTAGACCAGTTGAGCCGATCGGTTCAACCCTTGAACCGGTCGTCTCAGCATGTCTTGAGCCGATCGGTTCATCACATGAGCCAATCAGTTCACCAACTTGAGCCGATCAGTTCATCACATGAGCCGATCGGTTGGAAGTGCAGACTGTGCAAAATCAGTCAATTGCAGTTTCTATCAATCCAACACCTTGAATACTATGATTTTGAGCTATCAATTGATTGAGTGTTTAATTGAACTACTAAACTCCTTTAGTAATCAATCTAAACATTATTTGTGGATAAACTCCTCTTCCAGGTTAAATCCTATGTGTGTGACCCTGCAGGTCCATTTCACATTGGCAGTGAAAGTCCATAACACTTATGACTTCACAACCAAAGAGCGGTGCCTAGTCGTACATCAGTGCTACCCAAGTGAAATAGAAAGTTGGAGAACAAATTTCAATCCTACATTCCATGAATGGTGTTACAGCAAATGTATAATTCCTTTGTCACTGATATCTTGAATGAACTCAAGGCATGGAATAGTCATCCTATCAATGTTCATTCACTTTCTTGATCTCAGGGTAGATTGGAGGAGATATGTATGACATCAATATCGCATACTGATTCACACATGCGTGTGCACGCCTATCTCAATCCTACTCATCAAGTGGCCATGAATATCAAACTCCCTCAGGAGGGACAAATCCCATATCTATCACTCACCCCTCAAAAGCCCCATGTGTCAAAGCCACCCAATCATCGCCTTTATAACAACCCATGTTTCAGGACTGCGTTTGATGATGTCAAAGTGTACCCAATCACATGTGTTGAGTCTAGTGATTTCAGGTCAAAGAATCACGCTCACTACCATCACTGTGAGAACTGACTATGACCACCATGTAAGGTTCCATGTGTCAAACTCACGATGGGTCTGTTCGGTACACTTGTTCTCTAACAAGTACCTATGTGTTTGGTTTGATATCTCCATTTCATGACTAATGAGATTCTGTCATCAACCAACACCACAATATAGTCTTGTGTGTCATTGTTGTCTATCTACCTTCCACAATGAAACCCGACTAGGGACATAATAAGAATGTACATACTCTTAGCATCCATATGATCTCATCGTTCAGGTCCTCAACTTGAAAGCATACGTCATTGAGTACTGTCATTCTCTAGACATTCAATTTGTTCTATCATTATCTCATATGACTGAACCAGAAAGAATTGGAAGCTTGCCTTTGATCTTTATCAAATCAATCTTAATGTATCCCACCAATCATCCCATGATTGGCTCTCAGGGCATACATACCAACAGACTCCCACTTGCACTGCGAGCCAATCACCCTTGAATCATATTCATAGTGATCTTCAAACATGTCCCACATGTCACTGTACTCTAGTGCTAACATAGTGAGTTATGACAACACCTTGCCAAAGTCAGTATTAATTGCGTGTCTCTCGTCTCTTCACTGTACGTCATATGTATGAGATGGAGTTTCCGTAATATGCGATCTAGTATTCCTTTGCTAACTTTTAGCCACATTGCATGACCTAGTACTCTTTACTTATCATCAAAGATCGGAACATCTATAAGTTCATCTCATGAACTTCCAAATCCATATAGTATCCACTGCTATTCTTTAACACATGGATACTCAGCATTTCCTCTTGAACAACATTATTGGAACATTTCCAATTATCAACAAACATTCACTTTTATATATATCCCATATATATATATATTGCGATTAATTTTCTATCCTTTTCGGAAGTTTGCATCAGTGTAACTCTTTACAGTGAACCCTTCCTTATTTCCTTAGAACTAGTACTTCTCAAGTACTTATCAAGTTCTTATGGTATTCCAGTAACCCTTACTGGAACTAGACAAACATCCACTCGTCATGTCCCACATACGAGTTATTAGGATGAGCATATCATATTGTGATGTCCTACATACAAGATGATGAATGCACTTTGTTCTTGCCATGTCCATACATGCAAGATAATGGGATGATTACATACATGATAGATCCATATCTATTCTTAGTGTTCCCATTCTTCATAAGAATTGGACACTTGGCCTTGGGATACCAACTCCATGTAACATGGACAAGTTTTCTCCCACCGAATCTATGCATATTGAACCCTTCAGTATAGATTGCCAATGTATGCTCTCTCTTTTTCAGGTCAAGAGGTTTTTGAGAACTATCTCTATAGATCTCTATTCCTATCTCATAGGAAACGTCTCTATCTTCCTTAAAGATAATTTCCACTTTGGATTTCCATTCTAGAACATTTCCATTCCTCATCAATATGTGAAATGTGAATACGCTCCCACTAAATCACAAATCCCTTCTTTATCTTTGTCATATCTGTCAAACTCTTTGACTATATTATCAAAGTAAAGACCCAACTCTGAGTTGCTTGTACTTAATCAATCACATTGATTAGTCCATTGTAAGATATAGACTTCATTTACATAAATGGATTCATAAACCTTATAGGTTGTCACGTACACATCCTTGTTTTATTCCTCATAGGAATGCAGTTTTAGTATCCATATGCCAAATCTCTTAGTCATTAAGTTGCAATCAACAAGCATCATCCTTCTCAAAATGTTATCCGTGTGTCTTAACATTTAAGACTCATTCACACTTATGGATTTCATCCCAATGGGTGCTACCATTAAGGTCATACCTTATGGTTCACATGGAAGTCATTTAGGATGTAATGGTCATAAAACATAACTCCAAATCCGGTTCCTCATATTCATCTAGATAGTTGACTCATCACATGACCAACTTATCTCATAGATAATTGAGGTGTTTCTGTAAAGGATATAAGAACTCATAACTCCTTGTGATTCTTAATGTCCTTTAATAGTGTGGAGTATTCATTATTTAAGAAGAAATTAGTTATTTGAAAATCATCCTCTAACTCCTTAGAGTATGACTCCTTATTGATTTAGACATCACCATGCCTTAATCATGAGTTCACTATGATACACTATCATAATCACTCATAAGGTTCTCAAACACTTGGTTCAAGCATTTCATTCACTGATCTCATCAAGAATTAACACTTTACCAAATATGTACTTCATCTATGATATTCTTGAACACTTCAAGATATTCATATTTGGTATTTCTCTAAACACCGTTTGAAGTATTAGCATTTTCTCCAATAGGTATGTAAATACATCACATGTATTATACCTAATAGGATAATCATTCTCCCACTACCACTAGTGAGGATTGATTAATCATGTCCAAGAGATTCATGTCTCTTATTGGTTCTCTAACCAAAAGATTCTAGCTTATCCATCATATGGAAACTAGAAATGAATTTCTCATGATTATGCTAATTTGATTGTTTGAGTTATCAATAACTTTTAGGTATCATTTTATCTTATGCATACCAAGTACTACAAGATAAACAAGGCATTGCCATAAAGATCATATCTTTGAAATTTGAAACATCAACTTTATTAATTGCTATCATTGTCATACAATATGAAAAATAAAGTGTTTCTATTGGCAAATTGAAATAGCAGTTCTCAACTCTATTTCGTGCCCTTTAGGTTAAAATAAAGTGAAAGGTACTCCTATCTATGGAAGCAACACTTTCTCCAATGATGGGTACTCCTTTCTCGGTCCTTTCGTAAAGGCCATCACTTCTTTGTAGATCTTACATATCATATATGTCAGATCTTCATCTTGGTATCATATACCTCAGAAGCGGTTCATTTCATGATACCTCAGGTGGAGATCTCCATTCCCTCATTCTTCTTTTGTTCTTCCATATATAGAGGGCAATTCCCTCATACACCCTTTCCCTATGTTCCTTGATGCTGAAGATGACTTGGATTGCTGGCTAGCATCAGAACGCTTCTTTGCTTTTCCTTTGTCCTTGCCTTTAAGACTTACCCTTCATTGATCACATCAAACATTAGGGTTTGTCTTTCTTCATAATTGCCTCTATTGTCCTCAACATGTCCAAAAACTTTGTCAACGCTTGTCAAAGTTGTCCATGTCATAGTTCAGAATGAACTACATGATTCTCGCAACATTTGTAGTATCATACCAATAGCGAACTCTTGGCTCAGAGGGAATCCTTCTTGGTCAGGTTTTTCCACATACCCAATCACATTGAGTGTGTGAATACCTTACTGGATCTCCTTCTATCATGACATACTAGGATAGTGTCTTGGAGACATCATATGTCTCATGTTGTCTCTGCAACTCATAGTTCAGAGAACACAACATCAAGCACTCCACATCAATGGCATCCTCAGTATGCTTCCATAAGCATACTTTCAGCCGTTGGTGTGGTGGGATCGAGTTCATCTGGTTCTGGTATAATCAGGACTTAGAGCTTTCACTCTTCGATTGAGAACACGTCCTAACCAGTCGTGGAATTATTCCCATTTAATTTGTTGGTCTTAAGGACTGATCGCAAATAAAGTGATTATTGTTGATTAGCCATTTATTGTACAAAAGGAAATATATGCATTTTAGTACAAAACTCAATTTTGACTTATTTTATTGATTTGAAATGTTGACGATACAATTAGGACTTTAATTAATTATCACTTCCACTATTTTTGTTCAAATTGATAGCCCTCACCATCAATTCGGAAGATTGCAGCGTACAATCTTCTAGTGGGTCAAGATCTGTATTTCATCAAGTCATGAGTCAGCTTTGGCTGATCGCCCACAATCTTGACTTTTTAGGTGGGACATCATGCCAATTGCATCATATGCAACTCTTGATGAATGAACATGTACAACACCTTGCCATGAACATTTCGTGCCTCTGGGCCTAGACGCTCTAAGAATCACCAGTTAAGTCTAACCCAAAAGCCGACATGGTAAACATGCACCCTGCTTTGGCAGAACCTACATGTTTACCCTTCACACTTCTGTGAGATAGATGGCGCACCACGCTTTGGCGTAACCTACGCTTGGTCGATCAAGTTTTTCATGTGTGTCTCTAATGCAAAGCGTATCAGACTTAATATTTAGATGAGGGATTTGGTTTTTATAGGTACATATACATATCCAATCACCACAATATATAGTATGTATCATATACATGCTATATCCCACAAAAAACATGCAAAACAATAAAAGCGATGATTATGGCCATTCTAATGTGATTCCTAGAGCCAAGAGGAATCACAGTCATGTAGGTCCACATCACATGCAACCTGTATAAGATGAACTCTGTACTTTGCCTTTACTAGTTTGATCAACTCATCTCCATGATTGATCGGCTCACCATCAGGCCGGTCGGTTGGGTGCCACCAGTCAATCGGTTGGCTCCTCCAACCGATCGGTTCGCCTGGTCATCGTGCATCTCTTCATGGCCGCCACCTGATCATCTTTCTCCACGAACTGGTCGTCTGGATCACCAACCGATCGGTTCACTCCTTGAACTGATCGTCTCAGTTGCCATCAGGTTGTCCGCCATTCTTTGACATAATAGGAAATAAAAGATCTATCCTATTTACATTTAAATTTGGAAACCCCGAGTTACATTCGGGGGGAGCAAAGGTAGGAAAGAAATCTTGAGTTATCTCAAGTTACATCAGGAATCGGAGATGGAGAATCGGTGCGGAGACCAAGATGCAAGCTACCACATACAACCAAGCACACATACATAGGGTTTATTGGCCATAACCACACTATACATCCACCACAAAACTCATTTAAGGGAGACGTGTATCGAGTGCATTCATATTACATATTATATATGTATATTGGGATTTGTGGATTTAGGATTGGACATGCATAAAGCCAATTTTATTTCCATCGTATGCAATAAATAAAGGCGACAAACCAAAAATTGATCATATCGATAATCCTAAAGTATAGAGCAGTTGACGTGGCTCTGATACCACTGTTGGGTTTTAAGGGAGACAAAGAAGGCAGCAGAAACAAAAAAAAATCTTCTCCCCAAACCCAGAATAAAGGAAACGTGTCAACGTCTATACAATAGGAAGGATGGTTTATAAAGGCGTACCTTATCCCGAGGCTTGCTCGACGACGTTACCTCACGGCTTGCATGGTCTTCACCTCCGGTCTTGGATGGTGTCTGTGCAGCTCCTGGTCGCACCGGGACTGGCACCTCCTGGTCTCACCAGGGTTTTTGGGATTGACAGCTATCCTCTGAGCGACAGAAGTCTCCCGCCTCTAAAGTAGTCTACACGGACCACCTGGAACTCTGATATCCTTGTCCCATAAGGAATCAGAAGGAGTCGTACCCTCCTATCGGTGTACTAGTCACTGACACACTCTCCTACCACCAGTCACTTTCAGTAGTTGTCTTTCCCTTGTTGTGCCTCCCTTATCGGGTAGCACTTTCTCGGGCTCTCTCTCGGTTACCAAAACCAGAGAGAACGACAACTTTGAAGAGCAACTGGTGCACTGAGTTGTTGACTTAGAGAAGCCCCCACTACCCCTATATATATAGGAGGGTCATGGGACAAGGTTCTCTGTCCCGAGCAATGCGGGATTAATGCAGGAGTAGAAGGGTTCGAGATTTTCCACAAAACAGCCAACTGCGCCACCTGAACCAATCATTTCATGCATGAAACTGTCAGTTGGGGAGTTGAGCCGATCGATTCACATCCCAACCGATCGGTTGGGGCACCTGAGCTGATCGGTTCACTTCTGAGCCGATCAGTTCATGGTCCTGATCCTACTCAAATTGACTTTCAAATTTGTTTCCGATTAATCAAATATCAATCCTTGTCCAAATCGAATTTGTACAAGTGAAACAATTTGTATTTGCAAAATAGTCTTCTAACTTTCCAAACAATCTCGGTTAGACCAGTTGAGCCGATCGGATCAACCCTTGAACCGGTCATCTCAGCCTATCCTGAGACGATCGGTTCATCACATGAGCCGATCAGTTCACCAACCTGAGCCGATCAGTTCATCACATGAGCCGATCGGTTGGAAGTGTATGAACCGATCGGTTGGAAGTGCAGACTGTGCAAAATCAGTCAATTGCAGTTTCACTCAATCTGATACTCTAATCAATCAACCCAACACCTTGAATACTATAATTTTGAGCTATCAATTGATTGAGCATTTAATTGAACTACTAAACTCCTTTATTAATCAATCTAAACATCATTTGTGGATAAATTCCTCTTCCAGGTTAAATCCTATGTGTGTGACCCTGCAGGTCCATTTCACGTTGGCAGTGAAAGTCCATAACACTTATGACTTCACAAGCAAAGAGCGGTGCCTAGTCGCACATCAGTGCTACCCAAGTGAAATAGAAAGTTGGAGAACAACTTTCAATACTACAATCTGTGAATGGTGTTACAGTGAATGTATAATTCCTTTGTCACTGATATCCCGAATGAACTCAAGGCATGGAACAATCATCCTGTCAGTATTCATTCACTTTCTTGATCTCAGAGTATATTGGAGGAGATATGTATGACATCAATATCACATACTGATTCACACATGCGTGTGCACTCCTATCTCAATCCTACTCGTCAAGTGGCCATGGATATCAAAATCCCTCAGGAGGGACCAATCCCATATCGATCACTCACCCCTCAAAAGACCCATGTGTCAAAGCCACCCAATCATCACCTTTATAACAACCCATGTTTCAGGACTGTGTTTGATGATGTCAAAGTGTACCCAACGACATGTGTTAAGTGTAGTGATTTCAGGTCAAAGAATCACACTCACCACCATCACTGTGAGAGCTGACTGTGACCACCATGTCATGGTTCCATGTGTCAAACTCACGGTGGGTCTGTTTGGTAAACTTGTTCTCTAACAAGTACCAATGTGTTTGGTTTGATATCTCCATATCATGACTAATGAGATTCTGTCATCAACCAACACCACAATCTAGTCTTGTGTGTCATTGTTGTCTATCTACCTTCCACAATGACATCCGACTAGGGACATAATAAGAATGTACAAACTCTTAGCATCTGTATGATCTCATCATTTCGGTCCTCAACCTGAAAGCATACGTCATTGAATACTGTCATTATCTAGACATTCAATCTGTTCTATCATTATCTCATATGACGGAACCAGAAAGAATTGGAAGCTTTCCTTTGATCTTTATCAAATCAATCTTAATGTATCCTACCAATCATCCCATGATTGTCTCTCAAGGCATACATACCAACACTGACATCGTAGAACTCCTATGTGAGGTATGCACCTTAGGGGTGAAATGACCTAACCCTGGCAGTGTCTAGTATACGGGGGTCGGAACGTGCTATCAGGTGGCACAGGGGTGATGAAGCCCTAGTGGAAGTCTCCTTAAATTATAGTTTGCAGTGTCCAACATCAACCAGAAGTCCTAGTGGCACTAGACTACAGAAAAGTGTGTCCAACATCAACCAAAATTCCTGGTGGCACTAGAGTACAAAAAAGCCAATAGGTGGCTTGACTCTCTGCCTGTGTGATCAGGTTAGAGGAGGAGTCTAGTTTACTGCACAATAGGAATGTCGAGGCCAGAGAGCCAGTTTCCCTATTGCAGACCAGGAGAGTAGTCAGACTTAGCTATCCTGGGGTGTCGGCTAAGTCTTGTACGGTGAGATCGTAGTTCACTACGAGTCTTCATATGTAGAGTACACTGCATATGATCAGGGCATAAGCTAAAATATGTTCATATAGTTTTAAAGAGTTTCTTATATGTAAGGAAGGCTAAGAAAGATTCGAGTGAAATTTCCCAGTAATTATTGTTTGTATGTTTCTGAATTATTAGTTCTCTTTGAAATTAATCAAGCATGCTCAAATATTGATCTGCTCTTGTTGATATCTAGAGTATCCTACCATATTTATGATTGTCAATGATCAATCTCTTTAAAGCTTATTGTTGTTATAATTGATATCAATTTCTCAAAAGTATATATGCAATTATATTAGTGCTTTAAACTATTTCTTTGAAGTACTCATTCACTGAGCGAGTAGGCTCACCCATTTACTCACAATTTTTAGGAATATCACATGGACTTGAAGAAGGTCATTGCATCAGAGTAGATCTGCCATAAGAGTTAAGTCTGAGTATAGTTAAGTTCAGTCGGTCCCTGTCACTCTAGGTCCTTGTATAGATGTGAGAGAGTTGTAAATGATTTTTGTATCTTCGTTTCCTTAATAAGAGAGAATGCATTTGATTATCATGTCGTATGTACATGGAAATGTGAGAAACATAATGAATGTATGGATGTGTATCATTAATGTTGAGATCATATTAAAGTAATCAAGGTTTAATTCTCTTATCAAGTTTGTTTATGTGGTTCAATGCGAGAAAACAAAGAGTTTGAAAAAGAAGAAAAAGTTAAGGGTGATCTTTGTATTACGTTAAATCCTTAATGTATGCCCTAATCTCATGATTAATGGTAATTGTGAGATCGGAGGGTAACAACTTGGTATCAGAGCTTAGGCTGAGTTGTCAGGGACCATTAAGTTAGTAAGTTAGAGTCATAAGTGTGGCAGATAGGAGATGTTATTATGTTAGATCTAGGGATTTGAGTATTTGGATATCCTGGCCCAGTATCTGAGTACTTGGATCAACCAGTATCAAGCTACTCTGCCTATTCTTTCATGTATATCCTGGCCAGGTATACAGTGGAAGGATGGCCTAGAGAGGAACCCTAGAAATATTAGGGTTAGAAACAAGATAAGTAACACGAATTAAGAGAATAAATATAAAATGAGATAGAACTTTCATTTTGTATTGTTAATTTATTGAAGATGAATAGAAAAACTCTTATATGTTTGAATTCAGATATTCAGTACTTTGAAATATATATGGGTCTTTAAGATTTTTTGTACACTATGCAGTTGTAGCATTTATTGATTACATTCTATGTATCAAGTAGACTAGAAATGATCTTTGAATGAGCTTTCCTAAGCGGATAAGTTTTCTTCCACACATTTGAGATGAATAGGAGTTGAGTAATCCTGAGTAGCTCTTGGCTTCAGGACTGCATGTTCGGCCTGGTCCGACTCGTAGGATGCATTACTGGGATCTAATGACTCCTATTCGTAACATAACAAGAGTAAATTCTAGATAGATTAGATCCAAATTCTAGTATGAATGTATATACTCTAAGATTTTGAAGTATAAGGGAAAGACTGGGATAACTAAGAATAAGTTGGAACTGAAATCTGAGATCCAAATTTGGGGCCTCATATGAGAAACCCTTAATTAGGAATAAAGGAACACGACGTAAGGTTCAGATTAAGTTTAATTATTAGTATTATATGAACTCTAAATATGAAATATGGAAAGCATATGAGAAAAGTATATAAGGGTCCAAGATAGTAAGAATCAATCATGAGGAATGGATTATATAACTGAGTACAATGTTTCTATGTACTATAAAGCAAAGGGAAAATAGAAGAAAAGAGCTAAGTACACAATAAGTACATAGAATTGAAGAGTCTTCAGAAGAGTTAAAGTGAAGAGAATTAGATGAGCATGTAAATCATAAAACTAGGATAAGAAACTTAGTTGAAACAAAGAGAAATGTTGTAAATAATGAGCTTGATTAAGGAATGAGGGTTATGATATGATTGAGAGCATGGAATGTATACCTTTATTAATAAGTTTAATACATTCATCCGTACTACCTTTGGATTCTAAGTCTCTATAGAACAACAAACTAGTTTCTAAAAGAAGAATAAAAGTGTAGCTAAATAAATGAATAAGTCATACAATGGTAGACTATATTTAAGAAGGAAAAACTTGATTAAAAGAGATACTAAGTTCGACCCATGCATGAGCCGTTTGGTTTAAAATGAAGGATATGTAATGTATTAAACATGAGTTGAAACTAGTACAGAGATTATTGATTTAGAATTTCAACTTCACATTAGTGGAAGGATAAAAAGAAATATGTGCAACATGGTATACATGATCATATACATGAATAAGCAACATGATCATACGAAAAAAATTAGAAGTTAAAGATGGCAGGTGGAAGAGTAGTATATGGTAAGAGTATTATGGAAAGTAAGGAAGGGTTTGAAACATGGTGGAGTAATATAGATTATAAAAGAAAGAGGTTAGGAGATTCAATCAAGTGCTAATTAGTCAAGTATCCTTGTTGATAACTAACTAAACATACATACGAGAAATGTATTAAGGGAATGTTTGAAGATAAGAATTATAAGTCTTAGAATCATCTTCTCTTTCATATCTTCCTTAATGAAAGCAATGTGGGAATGAAGTAATAAGAAAATGAATCATATATGATGCATAGCCACCATGGTAGAGACGTATAGTGAATGTAATAATGACACACAATATGATGATGAAACTCTAGTGGGATAAATTGAGAATGTAATCTATCTGAATGGCCAAGTAAGAGAAAGGAAATTCAATTGATAAGATAAAGAAGACTTTAGTAAAACTTGTGAGATCCAAAGTTTGAATTTCAAATTAAGGGAGCAAAGTTACATCACAATAACATCATGCTACTGATAAGGAACAAACCCTAGAATGTTTAGAGTTGTAGTAGTTCAAGGGATGTCACTTGTGATTTGACCTTGAATACTAGCATCTCTATAAAATAAGATCATGAGATTTGCACTATGAGAAGTAAACTAGCACTGATAGTAATCTAGGGTTTAAAGATAGCTAATCTGAAAGGTTGATAAATAATATGGAAATGATTCATAGTAAGAGTAAGATACAAATTTGAAATGTAACAAGTGTGTTTTGAACAAAAGGAGAAATACAATATGAGTGAAGTGCGATATCAGATAAATTCTTGTAGAGATAGAAAGAATGATGAATAATCTATTTGTACCTTGTATGTTTCTATTTTAGGAATGTTTAATCTACATGATTAAAATGAGTAGGATAAGTAGCAAAAAGTAAGTAGTAGTGAATGAGGAGAGAGATAAGAGAAACCAATGGCTTTTAGTAATATGTTAATTTGTTTTTAGAAGTATAATTTGTTGAAGGTATATTAAGGGATGTAAATTGGTACTACGTATGATTTCAGTGTACATGTGCAAGCAATATGTTAATTAAAGGTGTCTGATAGTTGTAGTCATTCATACCAGTAATCCATCTTAGTATTGTACAATTGTGGTAGAGTGATATGGGTCAAATGATGATAAAACAAATGAAGGGTTACCTTGAATAAGGTATTCTTACCTATTCACTCATATGAATATAAGGGATGATAACCATATTGTATTGATATGTAACCCTAATGTGGTATAGCTTGTTATACCTAGCTTTAATATAACTAAGTGATGGTAATTGGGTATGAATAGCCTTGAATGACTAATACAATCATGGAGTACTTTATTACTATTGTTGAAACCTTAGTATGTTATAACCCGATGGTTACACCTTGAATTATGTGTGGGTTCATACTTGAGAATAATATGGAAAGTGATGGTAATGCTTCACCTTATGCATCCATGATGCAATGGGGATGCTGTGAGTAGTATTGTAAAATTACTTTTGAATCTAGTCTTCCAACTCAAGACTGTTTTGCTATTTGAGTAGAACAATGGTAAAATTCAAAAGAACATGGTGAACTCTCTTTTATGACTCAGAGGTAATATAAAACAATAGTACATATTGAGCTGTATGAATTGAGATGGTTGGATCAGATTATCAATGTTGAGCTAACACCTCAAGAGTATGAAAATATTGAAATGGTTGTTTCTCTCTCTCTATCCTATGATTGATTGTGGCATAGAGAATTCGTTGGATATCATTGGGAAATGTTTCAGACATGTTGTTATAATAAAAGAAATAAAGGAATTAATGTTGAAAAGTGCATTCAAGTATGAAATACTAGAATGTAATGACATGTAAGATTTCAGAAGCTTAAAATAAACTTTGAATATACTTTGTTTGTGTATTTATGTTTCGGGGACGAAACTTTTTAAGGGGGTGAGAATTGTAATGACCACATTTGTGCTTAATTGGTAAACTAGGGTTTACCTGAATGATTACATGCTTGATTAGATTGAACATCGTTTAGACTTGATTAATGATAGTAGATCAGTTGTGATGTTTCAAACCTAAGAAGAAACTCTATCTATGATTTTAGTTTGAATAATTAGGGTTTGAGAAATGTAAACCCTAATCGGCAAAATTAGGGTTTTAATAGTACATGAATATCGAATTGGATCAGGATAGCAGTGTGGTAAATGATTTTTCATATTTTCTAAAAAAAATTTAGTTAATTGAATTTTGGAAATAATATGGATAACTCAATCATACATATTGGAGAAAAAGTTTAGAATATTTGAGTGTTCGTTGAATGTGGTTCTTGGTTGAACAATACTTCAACCAAAATGTCGATAGAGTGTTTTTTAGTAGTGTAGTATTTTATTTTTAATTATTTATTGGTAACTGAAAATGATCTGAAATATTAACTGGAGATCTGAAACACAATAATAAACAACATCTAAAATTTTCATAATTTTTTGATGCTCTTAGACCTTATCAGTAGATGAGTTATAGTAATATTTTTATGACAAAAAATTCAGCTGAAATAAGAGAAATTATAGTGAGGGGTCAATGTGCAATTGACCCAAGCAGCTCAATTTCTCTATATGGTCAACCTAACACACAAGGAGATCTCATAAATCGTGATTCAATCCAGAGAAATGAAATCCTAGAGAGAGAGGGAGAGTTAGGGTTTAAGAGGAGAAAGTGATGGAGATGCTGACCTAGGGTTTTACGGTCTGAGGAATGATGAAATCATGTAAGTTTAGCTTTTTGCATAGACTTTAATGATGAATCTTCTCTCACATGTCACAATTTCGTCCCTCCTCTGATTTGATCCAAAATGGTGTCAAAACTTCCCCTTTTCTCACTCTTTCTTCATAATCCCTCATTTTTAGGGTTTCCGAGTTGAAAGGAAGAAGAATCGGGCGAATTGCTAGGGATTCGATATGAGATAAAGATTTTCAGGGATGAGCTGCATTTTTAATTTGTTTTCACACCTTAGGGTGAGTGGGAACTTCCTTTAAATAGTATTTTTCACGAAAATTGGTTAAATCATCCATAATCTTTAATTGCTTATTATGTGACTACAAACCCTAAATTGTGTGTTTGATCTAAGTTGTTGCAAAATGATATGAAACAGATTCTTCCTCTGTTTGGATGAATTTCAGATGATAAAATCATATTAGAAATGTATACAATACATCCTAATGAGAATTCCCTAAGTATTCGCAGAGGTTATAAGAGTAAATTGAAATATAGGGAATTTGTCTGCGACTGAAATTATTGCATAATTAAATAGAGAATTTTGTTTATCTGGACCCCCTTGGTTATGAATGATTGTTTATCTGAATGCATAGTACATATATGTTAGATGCTATTTTGGATTTCATGTGATGTGAATAGTGTTTGCTTGATATCTTCATAAAGAGGGTGAAGGCCTATATGAGTGGAAAGTTGGAAATTTGTGAATAAATATGGTGAAATCTATTTGAAGTGTTTTTTCTTGGCATCATAGACTTTATTTATGCAATGTTATTCTTGATTCAATATCTCAATGAATGGCATGGAAAATCCTAATTTAGCTTAATTTGAGGATTTCATACATATGTTGATTGTATATGACTTATTTAAAGCAATCTATATTTAGTGGTTGTTTATGACATATTAAATCCTTAGGAGAGCCATGTGATAAGTGAATGAGATAAATGAAATCCTAAGGATAGGGTGGTCAATGAATTAATCATTGTGATTACCATGTTCTTAGTATGAGATGCACAACCCAGGATTTGGGTCGATGTGCACGTTTTCCAAGAAAGTGCAAATAATTTATGGGTGCAAATGACGATTACTTGTATGTCAAGTAATTAGCTCTTATTAGTATATTAAGATGTTTAATTGCATGATTCTAGTGTATAAGTTCCAAATGGACATGCATTATGTTTATCTAAGTATTTCAGTCTTCCTGCATGTATAGTATGTTGATTTCTCAGTATATTACAGTCTTTGAATATACTGCTCTACCAAGTTTAGAATGATATACATGTTGTATTATAACTTCAAATAAGTAGACGCGACACCATAGAGATACTAGAGTCAAGTATAAGTAAGAGAAAGGAACAATGTAGAAAGAGCTTTATAGGAATAATAAAATAATAGACTTAAGAGCCCTGACACTGTAGAACCCCTATGTGAGGTTTGTGCCTTAGGGGTGAAACGACCTAACCCTGGAAGCGTCCAGTATACGGGGGTTGGAATGTGCTATTAGGTGGCACGGGGGGGACGAAGCCCTAGTGGAAGTCTCCTTCAATGATAGTTTGCAATGTCTAACATCAACCAGAAGTCCTGGTGGCACTAGAGTACTGAAAAGTGTGTCCAACATCAACCAGAAGTCTTGGTGGCACTAGAGTATAGAAAAGCTAATAGGTGGCTTGACTCTCCGCCTGTGTGCTCGGGTTAGAGGAGTATTCCAGTTTACTGCACAATAGGAGTTTCGCGGCCAGAGAGATAGTTTCCCTATTGTAGACCAGGAGAGTAATCAGACTTAGCTATCCCGGGGTGTCAGCTAAATCTTGTACGGTGAGATCGTAGTTCACTATGAGTCTTCATATGTAGAGTAAACTGAGTATGAACAGGGCATAAGCTAAAATATGTTCATATAGTTTTAAAGAGTTTCTTATAAGTAAGAAAGGCTAAGAAAGATTTGAGTACAGTTTCCCAGCAATTATTCTTTGTATGTTTCTGAATTATTAGTTCTCTTTGAAATTAATCAAGCATGCTCAAATATTGATTTGCTCTTGTTGATATCTACAGTATCTTGCCATATTTATGATTGTCAATGATCAATCTCTTTAAAGCTTACTATTGTTATAATTGATATCAGTTGCTCAAAAGTATATCTATAATTATATTAGTGCTTTAGACTTTTTCTTTGAAGTACTCATTCACTGAGCGAGTAGGCTCACCCCTCTACTCACAATTTTTAGGGATATCGCCTGGACTTGAAGAAGGTCATTGCATCAGAGTAGATCTGCCATAAGAGTTAAGTCTGAGTATAGTTAAGTTCAGTCGGTCCATGTTACTCTAGGTCCTTGTATAGATGTGAGAGAGTTGTAAATTATGTTTGTATCTTCATTTCCTTAATAAGAGAGAATGTATTTGATTATCATGTCGTATGTACATGGAAGTGTGAGAAACATAATGAATGTATGGATGTGTATCATTAATGTTGAGATCATATTAGAGTAATCAAGGTTTAATTCTCTTGTAAAGTTTATTTATGTGGTTCAATGTGAGAAACCAAAGAGTTTGAAAAAGAAGAAAAAGTTAAGGTTGATCTTTGTATTACGTTAAATCCTCAATTTATGCCCTAATCTCATGATTAATGGTAATTGTGAGATCGGGGTGTAATAGGACACCTCCTGAATGCTAGAACTCCTCACCTTAGTATCCACCACATGTGCTAGAAAAGCCTCACATCCTTGCCTCATCAGCCTCTCCACTATCATTACTGACACCAAGAACGTATAAAGAATCTTCCTATCTCCTTGGAAGACCCACAAAACATCATAGTCATAGAACGTAGACACCTTGGAACTACAATTCAAGACCACCCGATACTTCTCAAAGGTATCCATTCCAAGGAGCACATTGAATATGTGCATGTCAAGTGGTATAAGGTCCACTTGAATGTTTCATCCTGAGAAAGAAAGAATGCAGGATGGACACACCTACAACAACTTGATGGAACCAACCAAAGGGGTCTCTAGAAGGAGATTATCATATCTATCACTAACAGACAAAGAACATGTAGCTATCACTTCTCTAATGAGAAAAGAATGTGTCACACCCGATTCAACCAAAATATATATATAGTAGGAAGAAGACAAATCAGAATGAAATGGCTCGATATGGCCTATCATGACACGAGGGTTGACTACTCCTTCCATCTGACTCATAGAATAGAATCGAGTCATTACATGTTGTCTCCCCCATCATTTGTTGGACTACCCAGTTGAACCATCTTATGACACTTGACCACATATTCTACCACTACCACTGTTGAACTATCATTGTTGCAATCCTTTTTAACTTTGTCTCGGATATTGTGTCACCTCCTCATCCTTCATTGGGAAAAATGGCCTTATATGTCCCTACTGTCCACACCTATAATAGGTCCTCATGTCAAATTGCAGCCTAGATGACCTTGTCATTGAAACTGATGCCGTACTATGAGCTCCTTCTGGTCGAAACTACAGCCTCTTCCCTTACTCAATAACAATTGAGACTGAACAACTAACCTCTATTGTGACTGAGGTGCTGCAAAACTAGTCTTCTTGAAGCCTCCATAAGACTGCCCTTGAAACTCTGTTGGTCTCTTCTTGGCATTTGCCTCACACTTCTCCGTGGCTAACCATTCAATCCTCCTCACAGACTCCACAAATGTTGCAAACTGTTCCATGTTCTCTAAAGTAGATACCCTAGTCATCAATTTTGAGTTCAAGCCTTTCTCAAAATGTCTGATCCTCTCCATATCAGTTGTAGGCATGTGTAGAAAAAACCTCAGAAGCTCCATGAACTTGGCCTCATACTCATTGATTGTCATAGATCCCTGAATGATCTTCTCAAACTACGAGATCTTCTCATCTAGATAGGTCTCCAAAGAGTATCGACTCACAAACTCCCACCAAAACTCCTCCCAACTAATTACCACTCTAGGCCTTTTCTCCTCCTTAATGGCCCACCATTGTCCAGTACTACCCTTCAATAGGTACATTGTGTGCTTCACCTTATCCTTTTTTGGGATGATGAGGATCATAAAAGCATTCTCCAACTTTGTCAACCACATATATGCATCTTTCGGGTCTTCCATTCTAGCGTACTCTATCGCCCCCACATCACTTAACCTCACAAATATCTTCCCAGAACCCTAGGATTGCTCATTGGGGATAGCTACCCTTGCTTGGGGTACATGAATTCTATCCACCATATGTGTCATTGTGGCCATAAATTGTCCAAACATGGACTGAAAAGTGGGATTGGCCACAATTGTTGGGTCAAACTGAGGCACTTTAGGCACTCCATCTACTCTTTCCTACCTCCTGGCACCACCTCCTAGTGTAGAAACACTGCTCTCAAAAACATGTTCTTCGTGTTCTCCAAACATATCTTTTCCCTTCTTCTTCTTCTTCTGCATAAGAAGAAGCTATGATCAAATATGTTGGATGACATAAAAACAGACACAAACCCTAGTCCTATGTCCTTGTAGGCTCAATGAACCTAGACCTAATACCAAAATTTTCATGAGACAACCTGATGCCACACGAGTGAGATTACTCAAACCAAAGTGCATAATTAACACTAAACATCTAGACTACCAAAAAAATGGTAAATTAAAACTGATCACTTATATATTCATAAGAGAAACATACTACATGAAAGTTCACAAATGGTTCCACCTGTATCACTTGTCATACCATCAAGGTATATACATCATCATACAGTAGCCATTTTTCCACAAACATGTTCTAAAAGATAAACTATTTATACATACAAGCCATACATGTACAACCATGGAATACTACTAAAAACCTTGTATCGATGTACAATCATCTACAAAACACCCCCAAGGACCTGAGAGTACAGTGATGACACATAGGACTCTATGAAAATACATTAGAAGTATATCCAACCTTCAACAACTATTGCTATCCTTGCTGCTCTTCCTCATCACAATCTCTACCACGTCGTGCACGACCACCTAAAAGATGTGGAAAACCACTGGGTGAGATCAACGTCCCAATGAGAAATATAACTCTCCACCAACAACTATTGTTAGCATAGATAGATTATAGTAGGAAAGAAATGCAAATTCAATTAAATGAATATTCAAAACTGATAACATAGATTAAGGAGTTTAAGCAACTACAATTGATTAGCAGATTATCATATATTCACAAAAGGAATATGAAGAACATGTTTAACTGTTTTCAACTAAAAATGTAGGAAACAAAGCAAAGGTTCATCCAATGTGAAGTGTATTTAACCCTAAGAAAAATATACTATGAGACTATATTACATATTTTATTATGCCCTGTGAATATGGAGGTATACCACTCATATTCCAAGTGACCACCAATAAGTTGAAATCAGGGCCATACAAGATCTAGGAGAGCCAGACTCTTATGATCTCCCACACTCTAGGTCATTCCAAGTCCTCCGTAGTGACATATAGAGTCAAACTACAAATCAGCCTAGTCTGCCTTGTTATATAGGCACAACACTAGTGAGATATGACCACAGTCATTCTCCTACCAAGGTATGATCGCAACCATCCCTGGAAACAAATCATCTGAGATACGGCCTCAACCATTCTCCTATCGGGATATCACTACATCCACCCTCAAAACTAATGATTATGTATGTAAGGATATATCCTCAACTTGCACCTCCGCATATTCAACAATATGCACTTTGGGTTTCTTGCAAGAATTACTCATTTCACCATCCCATAAGTACCGACATTGAAGATGGATCTATGACTCAGGGAAACCTACATGATTAGGGTTCCACTTGATTAATTATTACCAATTAGATGTCTTTAATGCATCAATCAAGTTACAACGTACAAATCCAAAACAAATTCTACAAAGATTAGGGTAGGTCACAATGTCAGAAGATATAAAATGGATTAACTTAAAGATAATCACACCATCATTGGATATTGTCTCACTTCCTTATACCAGGCCATCACCATTATCATATCATCAAGGGATAACCATCACTCATGAAATCACTAGAGGTTATCACCTGACATTAGACATTAAGCCTTTTGAGGTCATAAGACCCAATTACATAGTCCCTTCATGTCAACATTATCACACCAAGCCTCATAAGGGCTCATTATCATCACCCTATATCATATAAGAGATACCTTAGCAGTCACAAGATATGCTATGTATTCAACCTACAACACTAGGGTTACTCAATAGGAGAGAAAAAATACTTTATTGCATGTTAATCATTCAAGCAAGTTAGGTAATTACATCATGTTCCCAAATTAAGGTTAGGGTTTCCATACATAGCCAATTAGGGTTTCCATCACAACACTCAACATCAAACCCTAGGTACATTACTTCCCACATCCTTAGAGCACATTAGGTTGATAATGGAATCCACCTCGAGAAGCCCGACTAAAAAAATTGGGGGAGAACCGAGCCTCTCTCCGAGACAGTGCCCAGTTCGTTACGCCTTTCGTGTGGGTCGGAACTTACCCGAAAAGGATAGCGAATTAGGGTTTCCATTGCAACACTCAACATCAAACCCTAGGTACATCACTTCCCACATCCTTAGAGCACATTAGGTTAGGTATTATTATTATGATCAACCAATCATTCCAAACAACACTATGTATCGACCATACAATGTTAAGACCATCTATAGCGACCAACCTTCATAGTACATGTAATGACCACTCAAAAAGAACTATGAGTAGAGACCAAACAGGGTGAACCCCATGTAGAGACCACAAGGAGGGTTATCCATGTAGCGACCATGATGTCCAACATGTTGTGAGCATTAGGAAATTAGGGTTAAATTGTGTAGTGAACCACCATTTCAATACTAAATGTAGTGATTGCAACACATTAACCATAGTAGAGACCACAAGGAAGGTCAAAACATAGCGAACACACCAATATCACACCAAGGTTGTGTCGACCCAACACAAGGGCTCATATGTAGCGAACCCAAACAACAACTTATGTAGCGACCAAAGTGCCATAGGGTTATGATTATGGTGACCAAACTATAACCCTAACACACCATCATCATGGTCATCGCACCCTTAAGAAACCAAGGATGCATGTCGACCTAATTGGATGCTTAACATCAAGGAATGCAAGTGTCACCAAGATAAGAACCACATGAACATGATGAACTTCAAAAAACCCTAAAATGAACATCATCAAGATAAAAAAGGAAATCATTCTAAGAGAGAGAAAACCAAACATCCAACACATGTAACAATAACCAAAACCTCCATCTAACATATATTGTCAACCTTAAACACGGTGATAAAACCAACATTCATGGTGCATATAAGAAACAACAACTCCACCATAACTTAGATTTCAGGTACATGAATTAGGGTTAATGGAAAGAGCAATCTATATAAGAATACTTCAAAAACTTAAAACCTAAATCAAGATATCATCATCGAACAACTTATAGTCAAATTTATAGATAGAATAGTAATATGCAAGCAAGATATAAGTGCAACAATAGAAGAGGGGAAATCATACAACCTGCGTTGAGGTGAAGGTCAACCTCCCAAGCCACTAGATCCAAGAGAGTAGACAAACACCAAACTTGGATCAAATCGAACTCCAAGCAAGATCACCTCAAGAGAGGAAGAATACACCAAGTTAAAAGGAAGCTCAAAAGAGAGAGGGTGAAAAACCTAGACCAAAAAAGAAAGAAGAAAGATGAGAGATTCATCTCACTCAGGTACTACCATGATCAAACCATAGTATCGACCTCTATGGATAGAAGTTCCTCAGGATAGCTACCATGGAGAACCATAGTCTAACGACCAAGAGAATAAAGAAAGAGGTAGAGTTCAATAAAAATGATATCAAATAGAGATAATTACTTACCAAGATCAAAGATCACCAAGAACCACCACAAGGGAGATGATCAAGCCCTAGATCATCACACGCAAGGAGAAAACGAACACCTTCTCCAAGTTCAACACCTCCACTTGCACCACCAAGCTCAAGGATGAACACACACAGTAAGAGTGAATGAAGAGAGCTCAAAGGGTTACTTACATGTGAAAGAATGGGTATAAATACCCAAGGATAGGAGAGAGGTGAAAGGAATGAGGTATCAAGATAATAGAGCCTCTCATAACACATGTGTGATGAACTGGAATTTGGATACTTATAGAATTTAGTTATGTTGGACCTAACAAGAGTACTTCGATCTTATTTGAAGTTTTCTTACATGATAAGATTAATCAAAGGAAGTTATATGGAGCAAATTAATGTTTAGGTAAGTGATATTTGAACACTTATGAGGTCAGGGCCAATTTATTAGTCTCCACAAACTCAAGTGATAAATTCATGAGCATTGAGGTTTATGATGAATAACTTGGTTATTGTATTAACCATAGTACTCTTATGAAATAATTGACTTGGAGGACATTAGTGATGTCATATGATCATACTTTGGCCCTTTGAATATATATATAGTACTTAGGTATAGATTTTATGTAATGCAATCTTTACTCTCTTGGCTGTGCGGCATGTTGGAAGCCACCAGCCACAGACCCAGAACCAGGTCTTTCTCAACCTCCGAAAGTGGAGGAGCAGTACCAGATTGGTTTCATGGAGATCCAAAGAGGGTGGGTGATCATAGGGAATTCAGTTCCCCTAATCATAATCTACGCAACCTCCAAATCTATCGACCCATTCCTACCCCTAGTCCTTCCACCTGTACTTTCATGCCATGCCTTAGGCAGGATTTCGACTCATCCTTGTCGCGTCTACATGAGCCTAGCTAGACTTGCCGACTACATCATCATCATGGAGCAGTAGGCTCTTCCTGGCCATAATAGCAAACCAGACCGATCAACTCACCACCCACAGCGGTTTTCTCCCTCAGACGATCATTAGAAGACCTAGAGCCATGATGCCCTTGTCGGTGCCTTCTGTCACGGTGGCGGTTTCCGGTTATGGAGACAGAGTGTTGAGCCTAAGTTCTAGCTGCCATCCTATCTGCTACCACCATGACATGGAACTCTGGAAGGAGATATCTTCGAGGCGATAAGCTAACATGATGGTGCCACCATAAAGCAAGAAGAGGATAGGGACGTTGGTGGTTTTCTAGCTGCTTCTTTCCTCCGCAGTGCTGTTTCCCTCTTGAGCAGAGGGTGCGAATCTTCCGAACGAAATCTAATGGACCCGTCGCCGGAATCCATGTTCTCACAATGATGCTCCTACAACCTAGCAGGCGGGGACGAGTGTTGGCCCCTGGGAACCCTGCAGCAGAGGCATTCACAGCCACTGCAAGATGGAGCGGAAACTACCATCCAAGCAGCCGCGAGGAGGAGGCGGCACCTGCTGCTCCCACGCCGGAGTAGAACCTCTCCCAGCGGCGGCGGCTTCCCAGAGTCCCAACCTGCCTTCCAATTCACTGAAGGAGGAGAAGGACGAGCCCGCAACAATCGAGTTCCTGACAGTGGAGAGCCGTGACCATGGTGGCGGCTCCTGCCCAGAAGAACAGATCTTAGAGGAGGACCTACAGTTGAGGAAACCAGGAGGATCCTGCGGCGGGCTGGCGGCGATCTTGAGAGCACGGAGGCCTGCGGGCGGTGCCGGCGCAACTATTACTCGTTGAAGATGAGCTGTACGACGGCGGCGTTGGGAAGAAGCTCACGCCCAGGCATCGAGCGGAAGTCGCGAGGAAAGCAGGAAGAGGAACGGGACGGGAGTCTGAGTCACGAGGATGGACCTTGGTTGAGCCGGCTCCTATGCTTTCTAGACCAGGTCTTGCTAGGGTTAACTAATGGGCCAGACCAGAACCTCGCTGACCCCAAAAGCTGGTATGGCTAGAGGAGGTCTGACCAGCGTGGCCATTCCTGGAGCGCCACCTCAGACGGTGGGCCCATCATATAAGGTAAATCATTTACTTATTTACAGAAAAGGTTTTTATTAAGTATAAGACTAGTTTTCATGAATGCATAATGATATGATGTACTTTGGATGCTTGTGTTTGCATATAAATTCTTGGATGTGTATTAGTAGTATATGGTCCACAAAACATTACAGAACATAAAAGAATATGGATGGTTTGTAGCTACTGAGTGGATATATGTTCTCTCTCTCTCTCTCTCTTCCTCTAAATATAAGGTCGGCACTTGGTCCCCATAGCCCAAGGGGTGGGGAAAATTGAAGTGCGACATCTCTCTCTCCCCTCTGAATATAAGGTCGACACTCGGTCCCCATAGCCCAAGGGGCAGGGAAAAATGAAGTGTGACACCACTTAGTAGTACAAAAACATCAAAAGGCATCTAAAAATGTGTTTACCTGATTATCACTTTAAATAATGTTTTCTTTTACTCTTTCTTTCTCAAGATTATTTCAATTATGCAAGCATATTAGTATGTATCTTTCTACCCATGTGTACAACACCTTGTGTGTTGATTTGTTGTTTCACGTATGTTTTAGGTTCAGAGCTAGCTTGGGATAAAAGACGGGAAGTGAGCAGTTGTCCAGGTTGTACCTATTGTGTAGATCCTAGTTTAGCATACATGTTCTTAGATTTTAGAATTTTTCATTCAATATGTAATTGTAAACCATTGTGTAATAAATTCATGTTGTATAAATTTACATGTTGAATGTTGATAATGTTATGGTTGTATGTTCATGTATGCGTATTATGCTTCCGCATCGCTTTCTGATATGATTGGATGATGTTTTCGGATTCTGACATCTCATTCCCAATAGGGTTTGGAGAAATCAAAATCCGGGGACGTCACAACATGTCCCTCAAAACCACAACCATTCAAGTACTCCAAATATGTATGCAATAAATAATGTTAAAACCATGGTTGAGTAGAGACCTCTAGGCAACCTAATGCTCCTTTGGTCAAAGCAAAACCAAGGGTTAACATAGCAGCGTCCGCTACACCATGTACCCAAACAACAGGTCAACAGACACATCAACATAAGCACCCTAGTGACCACAACTAAGGACAAGGCACCAAGGTTGCTACAAACACAACCAAGACAGGTGTTTCACTCAAAGCACTCCAAAGAGACATGAAACACATCAGGCGCTACACTTAAGGATCAACAATTCAAGCATCCCTACAAACCTTAGCATCAACACCCATGATGCCACCTCATCAACCAAGGTCCAACAAGGCACCCCTAAGAATCATTCTCTCTATCATGATGCTAAGGAATAAGAGGAAGATCCAACCTGTGACATATTTCAATATAAACACTCAACATGGGTATTTTGCAACTTGGTCCAAAAGCAACATACATATAGCATAACTAGCTCAAACATCCACCAAACTGGGCCAAACTAAAAACATAAATGTGTCACATGTTATTAAGGTGCATCACATGATTTGATTAAGGTTTAAGCATCTAATTAAGAAAAGCAAGCAAGGTCAAGTAATGAGATAGGTTAGGGGTCTTACACCACCTAGTCCCTGCTGGTTAGGAGAGATATAACTCTAAGGGAAAACAAATAAAGTAAGAAAATCCTAACAACATAAAATCTAGATAAAACTAAATGAAGAAATTTTTAAGGAAAACAAATAAATCCATATGCATAACCAAACTAGAAATGCGAACATAACTTGGATGAATGTGCATTCATCATTATTTCCCACATGTAGGTTCAAGGGTTGATAATATTCTTAACCTAGGTCTTCTTGAAGATGACAAACAACTTTGTTGAAAGATTGCACAGTTAGGGTTATTGGAGGGAAGAGAAGGCAGAATCGTTAATCTAGAATAGGAAGTGGATGATTCGGAAAACCAAGTTTCTCGACTTTGTCATCAAAAAAAAACATAGATGAACATTATAAATTTTTGGCTAAAGAGAACGCTTGACTCATCAATGTCTATCATCCAATTATTTCACTGGAAAGACACATAAGGTTTTGGAATGGGTTCTGTGGAGCTTTAAAAACTGATTACTACTAATAAAAGAGATTGATGATATTAGTCTTACTGGAAAGATTAAGTTTTTTGGATTCAACTATATGGTCTACCCTTAGGCCATCATTGTGAAGAAAAAACCTACTCCATTTGCAAGTACGATAGGGTGAGTTGTGCAGTTGGAGACAGATGACATCAGAGGGAAACAACACCTTGTGTTAGGTTTAGAATTCATTTGTCAAAACTATCCAAAAGAAAAAAAATATAATAGACAAAAAAATGGAAACATTGTTATATTGGCATTAAACTACAAGTGACAACCAAAATTTTGCTACCTTTGTAGCCACCTTATCCATGTTGATAGAGATTGAAAGTTGGGGTAAGATCAAATACAAGACTAGAAAAGACCATGGGGAGCATGGCTTGACATGTGACAAAAAAAACCAAGGATATCTGACTCTGAGGAATTGCATGGGAAGGGATGTGCAAAGGTAAGGTAAGTGTCAAGTGATCAGTAGTCTTACATGTAAAACTTGATAGAGAATCATCATCATCATCATGGAGAAATAAGTCACATAGGAAGGATGAGATCAAAGTTTTAGCTCAAGAGGATGAGCAACCATCTATGATAAACTCCAAACTGAGTAAAAAGGTAAAGCATGTAGCACAAAATGGGAGAATCGGGCTCCTTAGAAAGAGAGCATCAATAGATTCTAGACGATATTGGTGAAGTTCAGGAAATACATAAAGTGAGGGGGAGAAAATACAACCTATAAGACAATATGATGAAATAAGAACCTAATAATTCAAAGGATAGTGAAAATAAATAAGGTAACATGTTTGTTATATGTATTGAGAGCCATCATGTGATGACTGTAAAAGGTATATTTCACACTTGAATTGATTATTAATAAGGTTGTTTCAGTATTGAAATAATGAATTAACCTAATATTTTTATAATGATTTTTAACTTTGATGACATATGGTTTTGGTCAAGGACCTGAACAAAAGACCATATGTATAATAAGAGTTATCATTCTTGTTATACACCTAGTCAGTTATTATTATGCATAGTATAGGACAACAATAATACACAAGACTAGCATGTATGGTGAGTGATGGTTGTGTCTCTTTAGTCATGATATTGGATATCAACTCAGATGCATGGGTGCTAGTTAGAGAACAAGATGTACATGATAAACCCACCTTGAGATTGAGACATGGAAGTCATGTAATGACATGTCAAAGTCATATCTCAATGTGAAAGTGGTGATTGTAAACCTTAGACCTAAAGTCATTGCAATGACCCATGTTGTTCTATGTAATTTGACACTATCTCAACGTCTTTGAAATATGAGTTTGCAAAAAGGTGGTGATCGGGTACAATGTGACACATTCAGCATATTGTGAGTGATGTAGATGAAATTTGTCGCTCACTTGACAAGTAGGACTATGAAATACATGGCCATGCTCATGTTGGTCAATATATGACATTGAGCTCACATTATCTTGAATAGTCTATTCTAGTTAAAAGAACAAGATTGAATGATAGGAGGATGATGTTCCTTGACTCAAATTCAATATGCATATTTGTGATAAGCGGATTATAAAGTCATGATAACATTATTCAATTCACATGTTGTAGTTGTTATTCAACTCATTTTTCTTAATTGGGTGGTAATGATGTCTGTCTAGACACCAATATTTGCTTGTGTGGTTTTGAACAACACTACCAATGTAATTAGGAACCTACCAGGTCACATGCATAAGTAAGCATAAGGGAATTGAAGTTTGCAATCAAATATATGATTAGAATAGTTATGGATCATAAACATGTTAATTTACCTTATAATCAGCCAACAAAAATGTTTGATCAAACAATCATATTGATTGGGTTAATAGAGAAATTGATTGTCAATTAATCGAATTGCGACCTCCACTAGACACATGCGACTAACCAATTAAGAAACCACTTTAGGAACTAAAAATGTTACATAGAAAGTTTTGGAAATTGGATGGACAATCAGATCTACATTTAGATTGTCCTGATCGGGTGATCAACTAAGCTGATTGGGTTGTTAGGGGCTATCATTGGCTGATCAAGAAATGTGACCGGATGATCACAATCTAGTTTGAGTTTTTCAACACTGAACTATTTTTGGGATTCCTATTTGTAAGAGATTAGAATTAGATTTTTCTAAACCCATGCCTCTCCTATATAAAGAAGGCACACTCAAACAGGTGAGACATATCTTCTGAGACAACTTGTGAGACAAGTTGTCTGTTAAACTTCTCTCTCCTAGAGAGGAAGTCACCCTAAGGAGTGCTGCTCAAGATAGCATAAGAAAGGGAGATCTGAGGTGATTATTATACTGAAAACTCTTGTTCCGTTTTGACTTGGTGGTGAACGTAATGCACAATGTTCTCCCTCATCAAAATGAATGAAGTACATGCTTAGATGCACATGTAGAGGCTTAAAGAAAATTTTCTACACAAAAACAATTGTGCATCAGCTTAGTAGCCAGTACAGGTCTCTTTTCTTATTCGTCTAGATTTCTTGGTGGCCATTTTGGAACTAGATATGGAAGATATTTTTCATCACCAACATAAGATACACATCGTTGTTGGACAACTAGTGTGCACTAAGGTATCACCTTAATCCATTCTTATGTATTTTGTTCACTGGCATTTTATACCAATGACTGATCTTAGGACTGGGTATAATCGAGAGACATTTTTGTTATTCCATCGTGCCCCCTAATTGAAAACCCAACAGTGGTGTCAAAACATATATCTTATTCTTCTAACACTGGTTTGGATATTAAACTGAAAAAGACTCATTGGATAAAGATTGCATATACATGTATCCATGATAATCGACTAATATCTCATATGATATGATAAGTATGACATATACCTATATAAGACATTATGAATCAATTTTATTGGTTGATGTGGATATGAAAACTATATCATAGTTGTGTGATTATCTTAAAGCGGGAAGTCACCCTAAGGACTGTTGCTCGAGATAGGAATAGAAAGGGAGCTCTGAGGTGATTATTACACAGAAAACTCATGTTCCTCTTCGACTTGGTAGCCAACGTGGTACCCAATGTTCTCCCTCATCCACATGGATGAAGTAGAGGCTCAGACACACATGTGGAGGCTTAGAGAAACTTTTCTACACAAAAGCAATTGTTTATGAGCTTGGTGTCCAGTACAGATCTCTTTTCTTATTCGTCTGGATTTCTTGGTGGCCATTTTGGAACTAGATATGGAAGATCTTATTCATCACCAACATAAGATGTGCCTAGTTGTTGATCAACTAGTTTCACTAATGTATCACCTTAATCTGTTCTTATGTATTTTGTTCACGGACATTTTATATCGATGATTGATATGATGATTGGGTTTAATGGGAAGAAATTTGTGTTATTCCATTGTGCCCCCTAATTGAAAACACAACAGTGGTGTCAGAACATGTGTCTTATACTTTTAACACTTTTTTGGATATTAAACCGCAAAAGACTTATTGGATAAAGATTGTTTATATGATGTGATAAGTATTACATATACCTGTATGACACCTTACAAATCAATTTTATTGGTTGATGTGGATATGAGAACCATATCATAGTGGTGTGATCTAAAACATGTAATATCATCATATTTATATTGATCAAATATTATATAACATGTATGCATCTTGCATGCCATGCCTTTCTATATTCATTCTCCATGTAAATTTAATTATGGAATTAAAATAACAATGGTCCATGGTGGAGAGGAGGAGATGATTAGAACACACCCCTAAGAGGATCATAATTGGAGGGTTTGTGATCAAGATGAGATGACGTATCAATAATAACACAAGATCTTCCCATATTAGGGAATGATCAGCTTGCGTGATCAAGTGACCAGAAACCCTAAAAAGTGATGATTTAGGATTTCATTTAAATGTGAGTCTTTTACTTGTTATTATGTAACACTTGTTGGATCAATTTGTTCTACTATTTATTGTATGTGGTGACTTTTATAGTATATAATGCATAAAGTAACATATATGTAATACAAATTGAAAACATGCATATGTATGTATATAAATTCCTTAATATAACATTAATGTTGAATATGTCTTCCTAGTGAAATACATATGAGAACCTTTTTTGACTAAGTGTGGGCATGCCAAGTAGAGCGGACCATCTTCCAAGTGAAATACACATGAAAACCATATTGTATTAGCCTTGGGCTGGACTTTGCTAGGTAGGGATGTCAATAAAAGCCCACATTCAATCACTTGGTTCAACCCACTCAGTCCAATCCATCAAATAGGTGTATCCACACTGTGAGATGGATAACATGTTTAGATTATTTACATAAATACAACCCGATTGGGTGACCACTCGACGCCGCGACAAAGACAAAATCCCCCAATTTCCGCACTATGATAGTAGTCACACAGTGAGAAACCATGTCACTTTACTGGACTACTTAACGCTCGCCGCAACACTATCGCTTCCAACCAAATCGGGAGCCTCTATGTCCTCTAGAGGGTCATCATCAATAGTTGATTAGCATATATAGCTCTAGCATTACGGAGAGCTAGATCATGCACTGATAGAGGGATTGATCACACACAGTGCTGGTGATCTGAGTCAAAGTGAGGAGTGAGTACTAGATATAGTAACAATTTAACTATGGGTAAGTATCTTTTTCTCATGAGCTTCTTTCTCTCTAGACATGGACACCTATGATAAGATTCTTCCATCACCCCTTCTTTTATGATTGGTCATATTGCTATGATGGGTTTAACACACATGTGCCTCCCAACTCTCGTCTCATCTACATCACCATCATCCTACTCACCTATATCCTACAGATCCCCATTTAGTGGGAGGAGCAGTACATGTTCCACATCCCCATCCTCAGTTGGCCTCTCTGGAGATCACCACAATACATAGAAATTCGTGCAGTGCCTCTTCTTTCACACACTCAAGCTTCACTCTGAAGTGCAGCCTCTTTTTTTGTAGGAGAAGTCAGGAAGCTATTTTATTCATCTTGCCTTCCTTGTGCAAGCCAATTTGAAGGATTATTACAGGTCAAACTACTAGAACCATAATTAAAGATGGTAGTACTACTACCATTACAAGACTCTAATTGAATAATTCCATCCACACTAGGTGGAGGGATAATATAATGATACAGGTACCTCTTGGTTTTGAGATGGTGCTATAGCTAGGGTGTCTTCTGCCTGATTTCTTTCTTGGTGCCCATGTTGTATCTTCCACCCTCTTCGCAGAACCTTTCTAATCCTCAAAATCCAAGTATAGCCTTGGGTTGCAGCTGATATCCTTGTCTATACTTGCGATGACATTCTTACTATCAGAATCAAAGTATGCTTTCTCAATTTGATGTTCACTCCATACTACATAGCATCTAGCAATCCTTCCAGTTCTTCTTCTAGGACACTGGATGTGTTCATCATTCGACCATTACCACAGATCTACTTGCCCTCACTATCTCTTCCGATGAACACCGAGGCTGCTTTGTTCTTTCCAGTAGCCGCATCAGTATTGAATTTGATGTACCCTAGTTTAGGCTTGCTCCATGTCTTTTGCTTTTTAACATTTGTGTTCCCCCGATCATCCTCCCACACTTTCATGGTGAAAGCTATATCCTTGGTGATTTGTCCTACCTGACGATCCACTGGACAATGTACACCTTCCATCACTTTGTGGCATCTGCTCTTCCATATATGCTAGCAGGTAACACTAAAAGCCACCTGTGTTTTGTGTCCTTTCGCTAGGATCATTTTCAACCAAACTCTTATTTCTCCTAGAGCTAGCAGTTCCGTCAATTCTCCTTGTGTTAGAATTCTCTTCCATACTTGTTGGGCGTGGATGCAATCCCTCAAGGCGTGGATACTAGATTCTTCCTATTCTTGACACCGGCTGCACTTGTCATCTTCAGTAAGGTTTCTGGCCTTCCTTTTGGCGTTAGTCAACAAGCCTCCATGAGCAACAATCCATAGGAAAATCTTTATTCTACTGATACCTTTAACTTCCAGATCAGATTACATTCCCATGGAACCTCTATGTTCTTATCTCTTCGCAGACTATTGTAGGTGGCCTGCGTCGTATATTGGTTGTCTTCAGTAGGGCACCAAACCCATATATCTTTGTGGTCCAGTTTAACTGGAGGTTGAACACCTGTGATTCTTCTACTCACCTCCGCAGGAAGCCACTCGTTCAAGAAGTTTGTATCCCACACCCCCTCCTCCGTGGCAACACTAGCTACTAGTAAGTCTTTTAGATCTTCAGGGATAGTCTTGGACGCAAGATCTTCTAACTTGAACCCAGGTTTCACCCAACAGTATATCCAAAATCTGGTGGAGTAACCACTTATAGGTTGTATTCTCGCATTCCTCATAATGAACTCCTTACCTTCGAACACAGCTTTCTTCAGCTGGGAACCTATTTGTGTCTGGCTTCCTACAAAAATTATGAATTGTTTGTGCATTCTTCTACACCAACCAGACTTTGATTCACCCAAGGTGTTCCAGGCATTTCGGAGTAAGAGGGCTTCATACCACTCCCTCATAGCTTTTATGCCGATTCCTACTTCCTGCTTAGGACTAGTAACCTTGTTCCATGCAATAAGAGACATCGGGTGGTTCTTATGACCCCCCCAGATAAAGAGACTCACCATGCCATCGACTCGATCACATAAGTTGACCGGTAGGCGGGCAGATTGCATGACATACGTTGGAACAACGGTCAAGGAGCTCTTTGCAAGACACTCTGCCCGCCATGAATAGGCAGTGAGCAGACCAGGCATTAATGCGAGTGTCGATCTTTTCAAGAACATCCGAATAAGTGTTGTGATTGACTCTCATGTGAAGAATGGGTACGCCTAGGTACCTTCCCAAGTCCTCAGTAGTCTGAAAGCCACATATTCACTTGATCCTCCTTCTCTCTATTTTGTCAACAGTGCATGAGAAGTATATCCTTGTTTTGGTTGTTGATACCGACTGGCATGATGCTTTCCCAAACATCTCAAAGCAAGAGATGATGTTCTTTATTTGTGTAGTACTAGCTTTAGCAAAAAGGATGAGATCATCTGCAAAGCAGACATGTGACACAACAGGTCCACTTCTACTTAGTTTTGCCGACTTCCACCTCCCGTCTTGCACAAATTGATTTATTAGCTAAGATAGCCTTTCAAGGCACAAAATGAACAGGTAAGGTGATAATGGATCACCCTACCTAAGCCCTCTAGAGGCTTTGAACTCATTCGAGTGTTCCTATTCCATATGACATAGATGCCCCCCCACCCCCCGTAATTGAGTTCATAATATATCGCTTGATATTGCTTGGTAACTCAATTTTATGTAAGATGTCTTCTACAAATTGCCACGACATCATGTCATATGCTTTGGTTAAATCAACCTTGATTATTATCATTTTCCTACCCGTCTTGCTCCTCATATTGCAGATTAGATCTTGAACGAGGGCTATATTGTCATGGATGCACCTCCCTAGAACAAAACTACTTTGTTCCTTAGAAATCCAAGTAGGCATGAACTTCTTAAGCCTTTCAACAACCACTTTGGAGGTAAGTTTCAAGACTATATTGTTTAGAGAAATGGACCTCAATTGCTCGCATTTTTCGGGCTTAGGCACTTTAGGAATCAACAAAACCTTTGCATTACACAACTCCTGCTTCAGCAGATGACCTTTCAAGGCATTCATGACCGTTTGACAGACTGACATACCCACCTGATTCCATTCTTTCTGGATGAAACAGGTGGTAACTCCATCAGGTCCTGCTTTTTGGGGGTTAAGACCTTTCAGAATCCTATGTATTTCTTCTTTATTTGGTACCCTTGCAAGCTCTTCCTTTTGGTCCACCTCCATCAGTTTAAACTCTCCCAGAATCCTTTGTATGTTCTCTTGTCTTCTATCCCTTGGGTCAGTAAGGACCTGCTTAAGATGCGTGATCACCATGGTCATCAGTTCTTGCTTGTCCGTTATCCACTCGCCCTGGTTGTTCTTCAGCATAGTGATGATATTTCCCCATCTTCTTTGGTTCACCCACGCATGGTAGAACTTTGAATTATTATCTCCATCCTTTATCCATTCCAAATGGGCTTTCAGTTTCCAATCCTCTTCCTTTTTCTATAGAATTTTGTCTAACTCAATATGCATTCGGTTGCACAAGTGATCTGTAGTAGTGTCATATCTACTCGCCAAGTTTGTTTACAAGGAGTTGATATTATTTATCATCCTGTCTTTGTGCTTTCTTCTGTCCTTCAGTAACCTCTGGTCCCAGTCATTCAAGTGTCCTTGTGCTGCTTTCAATGCCTCTTCAAAGCACTCGTCTTTGTTCCAGACCTCACTCAACAAGTTTGAAAATTGGGTTTCCTTATGCCAAGATGCCCTAGTACCGAACCTTCTCCCCCCATTCATAGCTGGCCGATCTCGTGAGTGCAGGAGAATAGGACAGTGATTAGAGTTTATACGAGGCAGATGTTCTAAATACATATGGGGGAATCGCTAAATGAACTCGGTACTGAAGATGCAGTATATCATGCACTGGTAGAGGGATTGATCACGCACATGCATTCTTTAGAATGTCTTGTTGTAAATATTTTGTTTATGCATGTTTAGATTCTAACAATTGTACATGTCTAGGTTATATGTGCAAATATATTTGGTGATATATTTCTATTCATGGACACCCTTTCTAAAGAATCTAGATCTCCAAACCCAAGTTCACACCTTTCATATAACGAGACCTTGCCGGATGAAAGTATGGGTGTTGCATAACCACCTACTAGACTATTTAGGAGCAAGATTTGAAACCATTATAAGAGGAACAAGGTGGAAGTGCATTGGAAGACATAATGTATATATATTTTTTAGTGAAGGAATAATGTATATATTAGTGTAAAGTGTATGTAGCAAATGCCAAGCATGGGACTTCTCATCTTCATGATCATACAAATTTGAGATGCCCAATTTTGAACGGGGATGGTGTTAGGAGAGAAATATGCACAAGAGAGGAATTCAACCAAGAAGATGGGAGAATAGTTGATATAGATATGATCCTTAATCATGACTACCATGTATACATAATTGAGCATATTGGATTTTGGGAAATGCTTGATGTTATTCAGCTTTTGTTTAAGTGTCCAATGAGATATACCATCAAGCACAATATTATGAAGATATATAATGGTGAGAAGAAAAAGGAAATGAGGTATTTAGGAAGTCTTAATTGTTTAGTTGCATGACAACTGATATGTTGTCATCAAATTATACAATGAGGGGATACATGGTTGTCAGTGCACATCATGTTGACTCCTCTTGCACTTTTAGGAGCCAAATACTGAGGTATTGTCGTCACTATCTAAAATATCAGTTGAATAAGTAATATTCTATACCTCCCATTACATGTATTTATAATCTATAACAACTTGTTTAGGTTGTCATACATTCTTTGCCCACACACAAGTGAAGTGCTATGTGAAGTTTTGATGAATTTCCTAATTTATTGGAGCTTTAACACTATGTTTTCATGTATCACTGTTGACAGCTGCTCCACATTTGATCTAAGGATTTAGTTGGTCAAAGATAAACTATACCCAAACTCCATAATATTGCAAGGATTTTTTTTTCATATGAAATGCACTTCGTATATATTGAATCTTGTTGTGAAATATGGGTTAGTAGTAATCAAAGATATTGTAGAAAAGATATGAGATAGTGTTGCATATTGGATTGCAAATCCAAAGATAGTAACGAGGTTTGAGGAGACTACAAGGCAATTTAAGATACCCATTGTCAAGCAGTTATCTTTAGATTGTCAAACTAGGTGGAATCCTACCTACTCAATGCCTAGGACGGTAATTAGTTACAAAGATGTGCTTAATGTGTTAAGGGAACGTGATAAAAACTACAAGATGTTACCAACTGATTTAGATTGGTAGTTTTGTTTGAAGTTTGTGAGAAATTGAAGGTGTACTACAAAGTAACAGAGGTGTTTTTTATGACAAGATATCTGACTTCCAATTCATGCTTTATAAACTTTGTAAAATTTGAGTGGCATTAGACAGTTGGTAGAAAATTCCAAATTAGGTGATCATGGCAATGGCTAAAAATATGATGGAGAAGTTTTGGAAAATATTGGAATATCATTTAAGATTCCAATGGGAGTTTTTTTTGTACTCAACTTAAGGTATAAATGGAGGTAGTTGACTTTTATTTTGTAGCATACATGGAGATAATGCTACAACCCACATAAAAATGGTTGAGATTCATGTATTGGTATGCTTAATGACTATAAAGATAGAAAAAAGTTACAAGAGAAATTAGACAGTTATTGTCCATTTTCAAGTCCACTGTCTCCTCTTAAGAGGATGTTAATGATGATTTGATAAACTTTTATGCTTCTATGAAGAAGCAAAAGAGAAAATCGAGTGACTTAAAGATTGAACTCAAAAACTACTTGCGCATTGATATATTATCTCAGTTTTTATACATTGATGTACTAATGTGGTGGAAGAGAAATGATGATGTTCATCCTACCCTAAAGATCATTGCAATGGATTTTTTAGTTCTTCCGTTATCCTTTGGGTTCTCAGAGTTAACATTCAACAAGTCATGGAGGGTAATTGATCCACATTGTAGTGGACTTCATCCTACTATGGTTGAAGGTTAGATATACACTCACATCTAACTAAAAAGTAGTAGAAAACAAGGTAGGTATCGACTTCACATCGTTTACTTTATTTCTGAAATTGATGCTCTTAATTGATAATTTTGTATTTGAACTTATATAGATGGAACAAATGGACCAAATGACCATACTAGTTTTAGGATGATGAAGAGTATGAAGATGATGGTAAAATGTGTCTACTTATCAATCTAATTCTCAGCTCTAGTGATATTTTCACATGTTGTTTGAAATTAATAAATTTGTTATATTTTAGTAACTTCGTCCACACAATAGAAGCTTTTCATTTGCAATAGGCATATTGGAAGCTGATTTTCTTATTCAAGGTAAATAACTTCAACCTTTTGTGTTGCTTTCACCTGGCTTATAGAGGTTTTTAGTGTCAGTTTACATGCATGTGTTACTGGATAGTTGAGATAGTAGGGTACCACTGAATACTCAGTCATTAGCATTATTTATGGGGGTTTTGTATTAGCATTGAATGCCATACTCTTGTCCAAGAAAGCTATAAAAGAATGAGTTTTGTTACTTTATCTGCTAATAGAATACTTTGATTAAATTACTAATGACTTATTTTGGTAGTTTATCAACTAATAGAATATAAATGACTTGATTTGGTCTTCAGATACTAATAGGATACTTCTAATAGATTACTACTAATAGACACTTTCTGAAATTGATTTAATACTTTATCATGTAAGTTATGTTTTTTTTATAAAAACTATTATTGTTGTGTGGAATTTAGATTCATATATTTCTTTTGACATTGTGTGAAATTGCAATTTTGTAGAGAAAGATGTAAGGAGTCTCTCTCTCTCTAGGTGATGCAGTGAATATTTTCCCCAATGATCTTTGATACAATGATGGTTGCTACATGTCTACAAGGAAGTCTCCTAGTTTATATAGGTTGGAAGATGTTTGAAGCAGTGTTTGTGTGTGAATCCAAGAGAGAAAATTGTTCTAGTTTTACTTCTACTAGTTTTAGTCATACAAGAGTGATGGGATGGAAGTGTGAGCTATTAGAAAAGGCAATGTTGGTTTTATATTTGCTAGTTTTATATGTGATGGATTTGAATTCAGATTGCAGCAATAACATTTTTCACAGACAATTAAAGTGCTTTCCAAATTTAGTGGTTGAAATATATCGATTTTATGATTTTTTGGACAAAACTTGTGTATGGTGTTCTGACTTGCAGCAATGATGGGCTATTGTGCAACCTTTTGTTCATATTTATATTTTCATCCAAATGTATTTACTTTGTGACAAATATAGGTTCAGTTGTATAACATTCTAAACACAAATAATCAAGGATGGGTTAATGTATAAAACTCAGGGGTTTTGAGCAACTTTCTATTCATATTTATAATATTTGGAGCCAACCATATATACTTTGGAACAAATACATAAAATACAGGGTCTGTGGTATGATGTTTTGGGCTAAATAAATCATTTCTTGGTTAATATATAGAATTTAGGGGACTTTATGCAATTTTTTGGTTAAACACCTGTGCGGTGTGAAATTGGATGGATGCAACCCATGATACAGTGGGAAACTATGTATTTACATACAGTTCACCCATTTGTGGAAATCAACATAATAACATGTCTGGGTGGTTTGTATGTGATGGTATCGGTGCGAGTATTCACTTTATGCCATCCCTATGACTAGGTGATGTAAATAGGATTAAGCACATAGAGGCATAAAGACTGCATATAATTCAGATGATGAATTATTGACATGGACTTGTGCAACCATCTTTACAACAACTACATATGATGGAATTATGTTGTTACCTACATTAATCATTAAGCTATGTGTGTCAACATTGGTTGAATAATGACTTAATCTTTTAGATCTTGACTCACTAAAAGATTGCTCATTGTGATCTTCCAAATGAATATTGAGGTTTATTAATTTAAATAACATAGTGGGAAGAAATTGATTAAAGACCAAATTTATTCCGTTACATCAGATTTTTGAAATTAAATTAATATTCATATCAATTTTTTGACTTGTAGATCAATGGTGAACACAGCCAAAAAATTGTTTCCAATGTGATATATTATTGAGAAAGATAATTTGAATGGAAATAACTTTAACTAATGGTTCAGGACATTGAGAATTGTTCTTATACATGAGGATAAGATTTCGTGCCCATACGAGTACCTAATGAAACAACTCTGGATGCCTTAGAGAAAAAATGCTTACAAGAAGCATTTTGATGATGATATGGGCATCAAATGCATGATCCTTTTCTCCATGAATCATGAGATCCAGAAGCAACATGAGAACATGCATGTTGTTGAGATGATAACACATCTCACGAACATGTATCAAAAACAACCAAGGATTTCCTTTAGGTCAAGAGTAATCCATATATATGTAATCCTACAATCATTGTCAAATTCATACAATCAACTTGTCCTGAATTACACCATGAACAATTTTTGTAAGCCATTGACTGAGCTACTTGGCATGTTGAGAATTGTTGAGGGACAAATCAAACGCAAGCCCAAAAATATATTGATGGCAAGCAAATGGAAAGGAAAATCTAATGGAAAAAGAAATTCTAAGACAGGTTCTAAATCTAGCTATAAGTGTTCTATACTTAAAGTAAAAGGACGAGTGGCTATAGGGAGATAGTTATCACCATTGTCAGTGGGAAAAACATGAGAAGAGACATTGCCCTCTCTACCTTTAGGAATTTAAGAACAAGAATTAGGACAAAGAAATATCCACTTTAGGTATATATGTTATTAAAATAAACTTATCAACTTATTCATCATGGGTATTGGATACTAGATGTGGATCTCACATATGTTTAAATATGCACGTGATCTAAAAAGAAATAGATCTTTAAACAAAGAGGAAGTGGAATTACAAATTGAAAATGGAATAAGGGTTACTTCCAATGTAGTAGGAACCTATTGTTTATCTCTAACCACTGGGATTGTAATATAGTTATAGAACTTCTATTGTGTATCTACCATAAATGGAAACATTATTTATGTATCTTATTTAGAAAAGAATGCTTTTGAGTTTTGAATAAATATTGATCATAATTCCATTTCTATAGATGAATTCTTAATGGAAGTGCCCCTATGTCTTACAATCTTTATTATTAGATCTTCAAACAAATGTATATAACATAAATACCAAGAAGTTAAAACTCAATGGCCAAAATAAAACATATATTTTACACTCTTGTATAGAGCACATAAATGAGAGGCGTATTTATGGTCTTCATAAAGATGATTATATTGACTCTTTTGATTTGAATCAATAGAGACATGCAAATATTATTTATGGGAAAGATGAGAAAATCACCTTTCATCGGGAATAAGAAGAGAGCAAGTGATCTACTAGGACTCATACATACTAATGTTTTTTTACCTTTTAGTGCAAGTTTTGAAGGTGGATATCAATACTTCATCACTTTTATTGATGACTTTAATAGACTTGGATATGTGTATCTTATGAAACACAAATAAAAATTCCTTGAGAAGTTTAAGGAATTCATGAATGAAGTACAAAATAAACTTGGTAAAAGAATCAAAGGACTTCAATAAAATTGAGGTGGTGAATATCTTAGCCAAGAGTTTGAGGTCCTTTTGAGGAATTGTGGTATTGTATGACAATAGATCCACCTAGAACACCATAATATAATGGTGTATCCGAGAGAAGTAATTACACCTTGTTGGACATGGTATGATCAATCATGAGTTTAGGTGATATTCTAATTTTCTTTTTAGGGTAGTCTCATGAACCGTGTTCCCGCTTAATAAAGTACCTTCAAAATCCATTGAAAAAACATCATATGAGATATTGAATTGGAAACGTCCCAATATGTCTTTCATGGAAGTTTGGGGATTTGAAGCTTATGTAAAGATGCAATTTTGTGAATATCATGGTTCCAAATTGGATAAATATATCTTTGTTGCATACCCTAAGAAACTACGGGTTATTAATTCTATATTCAATCTAACAACAAAGTGTATGTTTCTAGAATTGATGTATTCCTTGAAAAGGATTTTCTTCCTAGAGGAAACAATGGGAGGAAAATAGAACTCGAAGAAGTTCAAGACCAACAATATTACATTGAATATATGAAGGTAGATGAGAAACACGAGGAAACAAAAAATAATGTGGAACCTCAAGACTGTATTATAGCATAAAGGTCTAGTAGGGGATGTCTTGAGCCAGATTGATATGGATTTCTCATGACTTAAGAAGGCGATATGTTGGTCATTGAAGATTATGAACTTACAATGATGCTTTTGAGAGAACATATTTTAAGAAATGGCTTGAGGCCATGAGATTTAAGGTGGACTCTGTGTATACTAACACAGTATGGACCTTGGTGGATCCACCTGAAGGGTAAAACCCATAGGGTGCAAATAGGCTTCAAGAAGAAGACCGACATCAATCGTAATGTACAAATCTACAAAGGTACATTGGTTGCAAAAAGTTATATACAAGTTCAAGGTGTTTACTATGATGAAACCTTTTCACCAGTTTCCATGGTGAAATCCATTATGGTCGTGCTTTCCATTGCAGCTTATCATGACTATGAGATATAACAAATGGATGTTAAAATTGATTTCCTTAACGGGAATCTTCTAGAGAAGTGTACCTAAAAAAACTTGAAGATTTTTTTTGCTCCAAATGAAGCCAATAAATATATAAGCTACAAAGGTAAATCTATGGATTAAATCAAGAATATGAGAGTTGGAATCTTCCTTTTAATGAGACACTCAAACTATTAGGTCTTATCCAAAATAAATATGAACCTTGTGTTTACAACAAGTTTAGTGGGAGAATGATTGTATTATTGTATGTAGTTGACACACTATTGATGAGAAATGACATACTTACTCTACTATTGGTTAAAATATGGCTTGGCAATACCTTCTCAATGAAGGAGTTTGGTGAAGCATCCTATATTCTTGAATCAAGATCTACACATATAGATATAGAATGCTACTTGTTCTAAGAACAAGCACATACATTGACAAAGTGCCAAAGAGGTTAAGCTTGGAAAATCCTAAGAGAGGAAACATACCCATGTATCATTGAATAAATCTCTCTAGAAATCAATGTCATAGAATTTTGGAAGAGAGGGCATGCATGAGTAACATTTCATATGCCTCGACAATTGGATATATCATGTATGGAATGATATGTACGTGCCAAGATGTCATGTATGCCTTGAGAATGAGGAGGAGATACCAGTCAGATGTGGGTGATGGTAACTGGATTGATGTAAAGAACATAGTTACATACTTGAGAAGAGTTAAGGATCATTTCTTGAGTTATGGTTTTAGGAAGAGTTAGTTTTAAAAGGTTATACTGATGCAAGCTTCCAAAACAACAAGGATGATTACCAATCATAATCAGGATTCATATTTTGCCTAAATGGTGGAGCTATAACTTGGAAAAGTTCCAAGTAAGAGACTGTAGTTGATTCTACAAAAGAAGCTGAGTACATAGCTTGCTTATTTGCAAGAAAGGAACAAGTATGCATGAATAAGTTAATTAGTGAACTTGGGGTGGTTCCAATCATTGAAGATGCAGTAGACCTTTACTGTTACTGTGACAACAATGAAGCTATTGCACATGCTAAGGAACCCAGATCGCATCAATGTCCCAAGAAGATACCTAGGCATAGCTGTCTCATTTGTGAGATTGTACAAAAAGGAGATATACAACTTTTTAGACTACCAACATAAAAGCAATGTTGATGATCATTTAACTAAAGCACTTTTAGGGAAGAAACATGGTGTTCACATTAGGTGTATCAGATCTAGCTATATGAATAATTGGCTCTAGAATAGGTGGGAGATTGTTGGTTACATACCCTGAGAGCCATCATGTGATGATTGTAAAAGGGATACTTTGTACCCGATTTATAAATTCAATTCCACTTATTATATTTGTTTTGGTATTGAGATAATGAATAAACCTAATATTGTCATGTGAATTTTTAACTCAATGACATATAATTGGGTTGAGGAACTGAACATGAGATCATATGTATAATAAGAGTTCTCATTCTTGTCATGTCAGTAGTCAATTATTATTGTGGTTAGTACAGAACAACAGTAATACACAAGCCTAGCATGTATGGTCAGTGATGGTTGTCTCTTTACCCATGATGTTGGACATCAACTCATATGCATGGCTAGTTGTTTGAGAATAAGTTGTATGAGACAAACCCGCCTTGAGATTGACACATGAAAGTCATGTCATGACATGTCAAATCATATCTCAATGTAACAGTGATGGCTATCATTTAGATCCAAAGTCACTACAATAACACATGTTTTTCTATGTACTTTGCTACCAGCTCAATGTGCTCTGATATGCAAGTTGCTAAAAGGTGTTGATTGGGTACACTATGACACATGGGGCATACCATGAGTGATGTAGAAAGAATATGTCCCTCCTTTGGAGTGATATCCCCGACCAATTTATAAACGAGACTATGAAATAAATACCCATGCTCGTATGAGTCGATATATGATATTGAGCTCACATTATCTCAAATAGTATATTCTAGTTCAAGGAATAAGATTGAATGATAGGATGATGGCATTCCATGCCTCAATTTTAATCTAGATATATGTGATAAAGGGATTATAAGGTCATGGAAACATTTTTCACTTTACATGTTGTAGTTTCTCTCTAACTTCATTCCTATTACTTGGGTGGAAATAATGTGTTGCTAGACACCAGTCTTTGCTTATGTTGATTTGAGCATCACAACCAACATAATTAGGAACCTGGTTAGTCACACACATAAGGATGCATAAGGAAATTGACATTTTCAATAATAATATATGAGTTGAATGATTCTAGATCCTAAACATGATGATTTAGCCAAAGCTCAAAACACCAAATTAATTAATTGTTGATTATATTGATTGTGTAGGTAGATCAATTGATTGTCAATTGAATGATTGAGATTTTCAGTGACACATGTGATCGATTAATCAAGCAACCTGATTGGGGGATCAAAATGTTACAGTCAAACATTTGAAGGCAAGTCGGGTCTAGATCTGGATTGTCTTGATTAGGTACTCAGCTAACCTGATCAGTCAGGGGCAATGATCTATAGACCTAGAAACATGATGAGGAAATCATAATTGAGTTTGATTTTTTCAGGACTAACTATTTTTTAGATTGTTATTAGGAAAGGGTTAAATTTAGATTTTTCCAAGCCCATGAATCTCTTATATGAAAGGGGAACATACCAAAGGATGTGAAATATCTTTTTAGACAACTTGTAAGACAAGTTGGGTGTAAAACTTCTCTCTCTTGGAGAGAATGTGACAGAGTGAGTTTTTACATTATTTTCTCTACTAAAAAATTTCCTAAGTTATTTCCTAAATTACATACAACCATATTAGGGTAAATTATGTACTTAGTCAGTAACCATGATAAAAATTCGAATTTCAACCCCAATTTTATACCATAGTTAGATAATGACATCATGAGCCTCTACCTAATTTTTCAATTTAAATGGATAAACCATTTAGGAGTTATAGGAAATTGAATTCAACACACATAATATCATCTATTTAGCCTAAAGACCATTAATTTGGATATATGTTTGACATTTAAATGTCACATGAGTCAATAAATTAGATCAGGTGTGGGTCACTCACCTGATTCACATCCTAACCATTGGATCATTTTGTTCACAGATCAGGGAGCATCGAATTCTCTGAAGATCGTCAACAACCTTCCACAAACTATAGCATCTCATTCGACTAACGACGAGATCATTCTTGACTCCCTCCCAACATCCTAGACCATATAAGCAAAGGATATTTTGAGGAGAGAGTCCCCTCATCAAAATGAGCCCAACAACCCTCGCCAGGTCACCCCTCTTCCTTAGAATAGGGAGAACCAACTCCTAGATACCTACTCATCTCACTTGGTGGTGGTGCTCATTTTACGGCTTTCCCACTACACCTCCCCACCTCTATATAAACCTACCACTAGCTTCGCCGACCTCCCTTTCATCGTTCCCTACCCACAATTGCCCCAAAGAACACCCCATCCTCCCTGGCCTGAACCACCTCCACCTCGTTGACCAAGAGCACCTCCCTCACTTTGGGAGCCTCCACCCTTCAATCAAATGAGATTGTACACTCTAGAGACCTTAGCAAGGTGAGCCGCACCTCCAGTTGGAGCAATAAGGGACCAAAGGCGTGGTTCGACAAACACCTACAAGCAAGCCCAAGACCTCCTTAGTCGACGAGGTTGGTGATGTCTTAGAGCATCAGGAGGCTTACAAATCCATCATTAGACCTTCATGGATCTTACTCGTCCCTCAATCCAATCAGAAGGGAGGAAAATCTCTAGATCCTACTTTCATCTTCTTCACTTGTGTTTGATCGAAGCTCAAGTTTTCATCCACCTCCAACGACCATCTCAAGTTCGTTAACTCCGATAAGACCACACAAAGCCAACTGAGACTCCACACAGCCCTGATATCCCATGTCTCCATCAAACCATCACCCCCCTCTCCACCTACTCACACTGCCTTCCATGGTGTGAGTAGTTGATGAATCTGATTAATGAAATCCCTGATCCAACCATACCCTATCACGCCCAATAATTTTGATCCCATGAGCATTCTTGTCCTTTTCACACTCTCACTCGGCCCTCCCTTAGCCAAGGATGGCTCATGGGTTAAGAGGAGGATGCATGGAGGTAGATCACTCCTCTGATCTGTGAGGTCCAACCACTTTTTCTTTTTTATTTTTCTTTTTAAAACACTAGCATTTTCCTGATTGGTTGATCTTGTAAAATCCATAATAAATTATTCCAGTACCCAAAAAATCCATATAAAATACCCAAGTTCTCAGAAAAATAAGGAGAACCTTTATAAATTATCACCTATACCTAAATCCAATCCTATATTGATGTACCCTTTTATAACTTTGATTTATTTCTTTTTTAACATTAACTTGTAGAAAATGAATACAAAAATAGATGCCAATATTTTTTTATAACCTTGACATATCAAATCTGACCCTGAGTCCTCTGACTCAAAATCCTTAAGTTTTTGATCAATAATAGACTTAAAAACCCATAATACCACATGAATAATATATTTTCTCTCTCTCTTTCAACAATGGTAATTAAAGGAAAACCAATTATCCCATATACCTGATCCACTCTCAAAACCCTAAAATGAGGATTCCCCCTCTGAATACTATGATCTGAGCCAATGACTCTAGATGATAACCCTAATTAATCCAAAACCTAATATTAGGTGTTGAGGACCCATAATGACATTAGGTCTTTATTTCTCTTTCAAGGTGATCTACTCTCTTAATCTAGACTTTTTGAAATCAAGATCTAAGATTCAAGGTATGTTGATATATTTATATGACTAGTTTTGTTGGAAGATATAATTATGAGTACTTGCTTGCATTTAGTTGTATAATTTTTCTAAGATGTATATCTATACATATTGATACTTTTCTGACTTGAAGACTAAGAACACTAATGAAAGAAAATGGAATGTAGTTATTGATGGTGTTCATTAATCTCCATATTAGAGAGGGAAGTATTAATGTGGGCTAGCACCTCCCAAATGGTACATGGTACGCAGGGAGATCCCTAATGGTACAAGGTACACGAGGAATGGACCCAATAATATACATTTTGTTTGTGCTAAAACCACCATAGTAATGCATGCCCATTGAAATATGATTAATAACTTGATTATACCTAATTTTCTACCTTAAATAATGTTTTCATTTCTCTTCTTCTTTCTTTAGTATTTTAAATATGCACGTACCAATTTTATGTTCATCGTTTGTTTCTCATATTTTCTAGGTTTAAGGAATAAGTAATGTGTCTCAAAGTACCTAAAGATAATAAATAATGATCAAGGAGGATGATTAGCTAGATGGATGCCTCTCATCTTATTTTCTATTTAGCTAGTTTTTCATTTCATTAGATGATGTGTATGATGTATATGTCCTATGTATTTTATTTCCTTAAGAATTTATATCTTCTTCTAATGAATAATGTAATATGACCTTTTATCCTTATGAATGATGGTGGTGTGACTACTTGAATGATGTTTGTGAAGAATGATCTAACATCTTATTATATACTAGTTTACAATCACAATCCCTTATATTTTCCCTTTTGACATCTTATAGATATGAGTGCATGCATACCTAAGGAATGTCATTATGGAAAGTATACATGAATTGGGGTTGTCATAGTTGGTATCAGAGCCAATGTTCACACATCATAGTCACATGAAACCTCATTTACACTATTGTGAGCCTAGGGTATTCCTTGAGTTAGGGATACAAAGGGTGGAGGTGACTAGGATAGCATCTTCCATGGGTCTGCCTAAAGTATATGTGCCACTTGCATAGAAATCACAAGGTTACCAATATGGAAGTATAAGTCTACCTTGCCAATACCCTAAGTCTCCCCTACTTCTTGGTCATACCTTAATTAAGGACCTTTATCATATATAGATACTCCATCTTATCTCCTCTATAGAAAAATTTCCTTCTCATCCTTACTTTATAAATATTGCCCTCTCTCTATGATAAAAGGTTAGGAAAAGAGACACTCTATTTAGAAGTTCTAAGGACTGACAAATAAGGATTATTAGGGTATCTTCCCACAATTATCACACTAGCATCATGAATAACCAATAAAGAAGAATAATGAAATAAAATATGACAAAAGTGATATATTTAATGTATTTCATCTAATTTTCAAGATGCCTCCAGAAACCTGTAATTATAAGACTTTTGAAGAGTCATCCTCCAAGAAGAGGAAAGAATATGAAACTCATGAAGAACCTGATTCTAAGATAATGGCTAGGGATAGGTGGGAAGAACAAAAGAAAGTCCTTCTAGACTTCATGGAGACCATTGCCTTAAAAGGAACCCCTTAACCCAGTTCATCTAGGACAAAAGGAAGTGATTGTGTTAGATTTCATCTAACTTAACCCTGACACCTTTAGGGGGAAGACCAGCCCAAGGTAATGGATAAGGCTAAAGCCTGGACCCTGTCCATTGAAAATGTCTTTTGTGCCCTATAAGTACCCAATGAAAAGGAGGTCAAATTTTCCACACATCTTCTTAAGGGAGGGGCTAAAATATGGTGGGAAAACTATGGCCAGAATTGGGGAGAGGAAGTGGATATCATGGTATGGGAAGCCTTTAAAACCCTCCTCACTGATTGTTTTATGTCCATAGCGGAGAAGAAGAGGAAGGATAGAATGTACATTCATCTTAAGTAGGGCAGTCTCTCGGTGGCTGACTACACCTACAAGTTTAGGCTTCTGGAGCATTATGCCCCCATTAAGACCGAGGATCTCCTCTTAGAGCATTATGTTGACTGCCTAGCCGCCCACTTGAAACCCCTAGTCATTGCCTCCCATCCCAAAAACATAGATGAAGTTGTAGATATGGCACATAAGAAAGAAAGGGAATAGGGTTTGCAAAAGCCTTCAAGTATGGGATACTTATGGCTAACCACCATCAAGGGGGATAAGTCCAGGAAATTCCACCTTGGCCATAATAACAATGGATCAGGAAACGGAGGAGGTTCAGGTAAAGGAGGATAGAAAAACCTAAAAAAATAGTAGAGGACATCTCATCCAAAGTGCAAGACTTATGGGCAATTCCATGGTTGAGTACGCCGCAATTCCAAGCTAGTATGCTACAACTGTAAGAAGGACAACTATTTCATTGCTAAATGCCTGACTCCATCCATCTTTAGCAATCCTACAGTAGGTTCTCCACCCCCTCAGGGACACCACAATGCCATAGTATTCACAATGACTGTAGAGGAAGATAAGGTAATCCCAATCATCTTGTTGAAGGTAAGATTAACTATTTTCATATATCTAATATCTTGTTCAATGCCTTCAAATTATTCATGACATAATTTTCCTGTGTAGGAATTGTATTCCTAAATGATCATCCTGTTAAATATTTATTCAATTCTAGATCTATGAACACATTCATTTCTCAAAATATGGCATCTATTTTACACCTGCATATAAGGGACTTGGGATATATTCTTGATGTATCAACTCCTAGTGGAAAAATATTTATGACATTATAGAAAATTGATGTTCTGCCTCTACAATTAGAAAATCATTACATGCCCTTTGAATTCATCCTCTTAACTATGGAATACTTTTATATTATACTTGGTATGGATTGTCTATACAAGTATCATGCCCAGATAGACTGTAGAAATAAGATGGTAGTCCTATCTCAACCTAATTCTTATTTTGTGGTGAACCCTAGGGGAAGAAAATTCTGTAATAATATTATAATTTCCTCTCTTAATGCTAAAAAGATCATTTTTAAAGGATGTAAAGTCTTCCTCACATTATTCTCAGAGACCAATCCTAGTAATGGGTATGTAGAAAGATTGAAGGTGGTATGTGAGTTTCTTGACATATTGCTGGAGCAGCTTCCTAGGCTGCCTCCAAACAAAGACATTGAGTTCTCCATAGATCTTCTTCCTGGAACCACTCCAATTTCTAGGGCACCGTATAGGATGGCTCCTACTGAGCTTATAAAGTTGAAGAAATAGTTACAAGAACTTCTCAACAAAGGTTTTATCCATCCCAGTGTTTCCCCTTGGGGTGCACCTATTATTTTTGTCAAAAAGAAATAATAATTCTATGTGTATGTGTATTGACTACCACATGTTGAACCAGTCCACTATTAAAAACAAATAACCCCTCCCTCACATTGATGACCACTTTGATTATCTTTGTACTGCCAAATTCTTCTCTAAGATTGATCTTCATTTTGTCTACCATTAATTGAAAGTCAAGGACTTTGACATTTCTAAAATTTCTTTCCGAACTCGTTATGTGCATTACAAATTTCTAGTGATGCCATTCGGGTTAACCAACACACTGGGCATATTTATGAATGTGATGAACAAAGTCTTCCAACCTTATCTGGATGAGTTTGTGGTCATCTTTATTGATGATATTCTGATCTATTCTGACTCTTTGGAGAAGTAGTGTGAGCACTTGTAGGTAGTCCTTGAAATCCTTTGAGCTTAGAAATTCTATGGCAAGCTCTCTAAATGTGAATTCTGGATTAATAAAGTCATTTTTCTTGGTCATGTCATTTCTGGGGGTAATATATATGTTGATCCCACAAAAGTGTCTGATATTCTTGTTGGAAACCTCCTCGAAACCCTTCTAAAATCTGGAGATTCTTTGGTTTTTTGGGTATTATCGTCGCTTCATCCCAAATTTCTCCAAAGTTGCACTTCCTCTGACTAAGGTTACTTGGAATGATGATCATTTCATCTGGTCAACTTCTTGTGATTCTAGTTTCTAGGAGTTAAAGCAGAAGTTTACATCAACCCCTATTCTAGTTCTACCTTTTGGCATTGTAGGGTTTGTGATCTTTACAGATGCTTTGAGAAATGGGTTAGGATGTGTTCTGCAATATCATGGAAAGGTGGTGGCCTTTGCATCCAGACAACTAAAAGCCAATGAACTTAATTATCCCACACATGAATTGAAATTATCTACAATCATTCATGCTCTCAGAATATGGAGGCACTACCTCTATGGAACAACATTCAATATCTTCACCGACCACAAAAGCCTAAAATGCATCCTGACTCAGAAGGACCTCAACCTGCGTCAACGCTGATGGATTGAGTATATGAATGACTATGATTTCATTATTGGCTATCATCTGGGCAAGGCTAATGTAGTTGTTGATGCTCTTAGTAGAAAAAGGGCAATATGTGCATCTTTATCTATTCCCAAGTGGAGGAACATAGAGGATCTAGTGGGCTGGAAGCCACAATTTATGTTAGATCGTCTTTAAGTCAAGAACATCTCCATCATGTCTGGTCTTCAGTTTGAACTTCTTGAGGAAAAAAAAGCTAATCCTGATCTTAAAGAACTCTCCTCTCTCCTATCAAAGCCTCAAAGACATCTGTCTCTGGGTCTTGATAGTGGTCTTCGATACAAGAATCACATGTGGGTTCCTAAGCAATCAGATATGGAGACGAAGATTCTCAATGAGCCACATGGGTCAAAGTAAACAGTTCATCCTGGCACAACTAAGATGTACATAGACCTACAACATCAGTTCTGGTAGAGAGGCATGAGGCATGGTATTTCTAAATTTGTGTCCAGATGTCTGACATGCCAAAGAATCAAGGTAGAGCACCAGAGGCCACGTGGTCTACTAAAACCGCTTGAAATCTCAGAATGGAAATGGGAACACATTGTCGTGGAAATGTGACAATGCGTTTGTACATTATTTTCTCTCTCTTAAAAAATTTCTCAAGTTATTTCCTAAAATACCCAAAACCATCTCCCTTTATCATTTTAATCTTTTTTTTTTGAAACCACAAACATGCTTTATTGATGACTTTCAATTAGGCTACAAATATTGACCTCAACCATTAACCAAGGAGGTTTAAAGGTAAAATCTACTACCAAAGCATTGTGTAAGACATGCTTGGCTACAACATCAGCAATTAAGGTGTACGATCTAGGTATATAACAAAAGGTGAGAAAGGATAGCTGCTCTTCAGACCACTGTCTAAGCAAGGGTTTGATGATCATCGGAACATCACTGGTTTTGTTGAAGAAGGATATGCCTGTCTTGGAGTCAGAGAGGATCACAGGGCTAGAAATCCCTTCCTCCAGACATATGGAAATGGCTTTGGAGATAGCTCTGACCTCAGCTTCAATGGCGCTAGGCGCATGACCTGGGAAACCGACACCTCGTATTAAATCACCAGATTTTGTCATGACTACTATGCCTGAGGCATAGGTATTGGAATGTTTGTTGAAAGCCGCATCTACAAAAATGAGATGGTTCTTATCTGTGAATTGGATTGTATCAGAAGCTTCAATTTTCTTCTAAAAAATGTGCTTAGGAAGGTCCATAATAGAAGACGATCATGCCCGAATGAACTTAACCAGAACATCCGTAGGCGCCCTGTGCTGAGTGTGAGCCCATTCATTCCTTGTTGTCCATAGATGCTAGCAGGCGATGACTTGTAAAGGATTGTCTTTTGCCTCCCTGATAACAGTAGCTCGCCATTGATTAGCATCCAGGTTGAAAAACTGCTGGGGCACACCGATTGCCCGCCATACCTCTTTGCTTCTAACACAATCCCGCAGGCAATGGATAATTGTTTCCTCGCCATTGTTGCATTGTGGGCACAATGTTGAGATCTCCATGTGCCTTCTTGCTTTCTCAACATTGGTTAGGAGAGCGTTATGCAACAGCAGCCATAAAAATATTTTGACCCGCCCTGGCACTTTCAGCTTCTACATGACTTCGCAGATATCAGAACTAGCAGTGTCATTTTGATGCCTGAGCCAACTGTATGCAGACGACGAAGAGAACTCACCAAGTGGGTCCTCATACCAGGCCCAACCATCCTCCCCAGCCTCCAACTGCGGTGGTGGAATGTCTTTAATGCGAGGCCAAGTATCATTGGGAAGGAAGTTATGGATGAAGCTCCAGTTCCACGAATCCTCACTGACAGCCAACGAGGATACTTTCAGGTCCTGTAGCCCTTCTGGAGTGACGAAGGCGGGGTGCATCGCAGTTAGGCTTTGATTGGCAAACCAAGGGTCAACCCATACATTTATAGAAGTACCATTGTTCACGATTCTCTTGCAGTTGTCCTGAACGAGGGGAATCGTTGAACGAATAAAGGACCAAGATGCAGAACACGAACCCTTTTTTAAGGAACCCTTAACATAGTATTTGTGTCGCATGACCTGCACCCAGGTCTTGCTCGGGCAAGATAAGAAAGTCCAAGTGTTTTTCAACATTAGAGAAGAGTTTTGATCAGAGGCATCTTTAATGCCTAGACCCCCATTCTTTTTAGGGCATGTAACCTTGTTCCAAGAGATTAGTGACATTTTCTTTTGATCACGGGCACCTTGACATATGAATCGTCTGATATGCTTATTAATGTCAATGCATATGGCGGGAGAGAGTCAAACAGATTGCATGGCATAAGATGGGATTGCTTGTAAGGTTGCTTTAGCCAGCGTGATCCTTCCAGCCAGAGAAAGATGACGGTGAGTCCAACCATTCATTCTGGCTTTGATAGAATCAACAAGGGAGGCATGGGTGTTTTGGTTGATTTGTTTGTGAATAATAGGTACCCCGAGGTATTTCCCCAAATCTTCTGTGAAGGGGATACACAGGCGGTTACTTACACAAACTTTCTCTGAGGAAGGAATGTTGGACGAGAAATAGCATTTGGATTTAGCAGCTGAAACTTCCTGGCCCGAAACATCGGAGAATTCACGTAAGATACACTTTAAGCAGGATGCTTGGCGTGTAGAGGCTTCTGCAAATAGGATAATGTCGTTGGCAAACATAACATGCGAGATGGGGGGGCATTCATAGAAAGGACCAGCGGTTTCCAATCACCCTTGCGCACAGCTTCAAAAATAGCTTGATGAAGACATTCCATGCAAAGCATGAAAATGTAGGGACTTAACGGATCGCCCTGTCTGACACCTTGATTGGGCTTGATAGGAGGAAGAGGACTACCATTCCATAGAATAGAGGACTGTCCCAAGGAAATAATGCTCATGATCAGCTTTACAATGGAATCTGGAATCCCCACTTTTGTGAGGGTGTCGCAGATAAAAGGCCAGCTCATTCTATCAAAGGCCTTGGACAAATCGATTTTCACTGCCATCCATTTCTTCTTCCCTTTCTGGAAACACATTGAGTGAATGGCCTCTTGGACAAGCAGGATGTTGTCTGTAATTTTCCTACCCGGGATGAAGCTTGACTATGCCGGTGAGATCCACAGATTCAGAAATGGCTTGAATCTCTCCACAATCACCTTGGAAATTAGTTTAAGACATGAATTCGTGAGAGATATGGGGCGCAGGTCACTGCATGTTTCAATGTTGCTATTCTTTGTAATGAGGACGACATGAGAATTGGCTAGCTTCGGTTGTATGTATGACGTAGAGAACGCTGCTTGCACTGTGGCGATGATTGACAGACGGATGAGCTTCCAGTTGAGTTGAATGAAATCAGTATGGCCCAAAGCTTTAGAAGGGTTCATTAGCAGCAAGACTTTCCTAACTTCTTCTTCACTTGGTATTTTCACCATCACGATGCTTTGGGCTGGCTGGAGCCCCGGGAAGAGGCCAATGTACTGTGAGGGGTGGTGCCCACGAGGTTGGGATGGGGTCATTAATTTGTTAAAGTGTGTCCAGACCAATTGCTTCAGATCTGCTTCATCAGTGATCCAGTCGCTGGCATGATTCTTAAGCCTGCTAATGCGGTTGCGTTGACGTCTCGCTTTCACTTGAGAGTGAAAGAATTTGGTATTACAGTCGCCTAGTTGCAGCCAATCGATGTGGACTTTCTGTTTCCAATCAACTTCTTCACGGAGAAGAATATGTTGTAGTTGCTCCTGGAGGTCAATACAAGACATTTCGTTAGCTAAGGATGGATTGGCGGGAAGTGATACCTGAGCCTTGTTCAATTTGTGAATAATGAAGTTCTTCTGATGGTGTTGGAGTCTCATAATATTGTCCTCCCATCTAGTGATGGCCGGACTGAATTTTGCTAGAGCCTCCGTGAAGGGGAGGGAGCAGTCCCAATTAGCGGCAACTTGATTAGAGAAATCCTCATGCATATTCCAACTGGCTTTTGTTCTGAACACACGATTAGCACGACCACCTCTGGAATGGCGAGATACAAGAAGAGCATTGTGATCAGAGAAATATCATGGAAGGATCGTGATTGTCGTAGATTGATTGTAATCAAGCCAGTCACTGTTCGCCACAAGTTGATCCAGACACCTGAAAATCCGTCCCCTATGAAAGGTAAACCATTGGCCTATTGAAGGGACCTCTGCTAGGCCAGTAGCTAACAAAGTTTTTTTGAAGGCCGAGCTCACTGCATGATCGAAGAACTTGCTTCCAACCTTCTCAGCAGGCGAGAGCATGGTGTTGAAGTCGCCAATGACTTCCCAGTCTCCGGAAATGCCATTGGCTATGTTCAAGAGGTGATTCCAGAGCCACTTACGGTTAGTAGAGCTCGGACTGCCATAAACAAAAGTGATCAAATATTTTTTGTTAGCTTGACAATGGATGAACTATCTGTGATTTAGAAGAATGTCGATGGACGTGGTGTACTGGTCCCTGAGTAACTAGATACTGCCAGAAAAGCCAATAGCTTCCACTCGATGAGAGGAAGAGAAACCAATGGATTTAATTATCCCTTCAGCTCGTGAGACACATCATCTGGGCTCGATGATGGCCATGATTTGTAACCTAAATTTTCTTTTAATATAACGAAGAAATTGTATTTTTTTATCAGAGCACGCACCCTGTATGTTCCAGCAGAGATAATTCATGGATCACAGTGAGGGGAAAGTTAGGTCACTGTTTGTAATCCGACCGCTGGACCTGGATCGTCCTCAGCACTGGTGAAAGTGACTTCATTTGCAACTGTTGGGATACTTGGACTGAAAAGATGGCAGGCCTCCAACACCTTGGTGCTTTCCGTGGCTTCGCTCGCCTTGCCCTTCTTCCTTATTCTATCAGGGCTGCTAGGCACTGCCTGGTAGACCACTCTTCTGTTTCTAAGCAGGACTCCATGCCTTGATGCACCCTCTCCATTGGCAGACGTGGAAGCACCGAAGCCGAAGTTAAACTGAAAAGGAGGATCCTTGGTGCTGGGTTGTTCTCTCCCGATAGAAGCATCATTACCGGTGAGAGTTACCGCAGTATTAACGGGAGGACTGTTGTTCTCAACTGCCTTCACGTGATTAGAGCCTGCCTGCTTTTCTCCTTGACTCTTATTACGATTCCTCTGATTGGTATGTATCTGCCATTCTCCCTCTGAAGGACCTCCTGTCTCGGCATGGGGTTGGGAGGTGTTATTTGTCTGGGATGGCTCGTTCTCCATAACCTTCAGTTGAGAGGACGTTTGGCGGGGCGGACGCCGCTCTGGTTTCTTGGCATGCATTGCTGCAGAGAAAGGAACTAGCAGAGGATTGGATGTGACTGTGTCAGCAGCAGCCACCACCGACTGAGGGCACCTTGCTTCCTCATGGTCGATGCGACCGCACCGCACACATAGAGTCGGGAGATTCTCATAATCGATCTTAAAGATTTCCCCGTTGATAAAAACCGCTGGCAGCAAGGGGTTGTGCATATCGATTTCAATGGCGATCCGTGCAAACCTTCCCCTGTTGCCCTGTGCCGTAGTGGCGTCAACCTTGATCATCTTCCCCACAAGATTGCCAACACCAGCAAGCAGTTTCATTTGATACAGGTGGATCGGGAGGTCCGGAATTCTGGCCCATACGACAAGTTTGCATTGGATTGGGTCAGAGGCACGGAAGTGCGGCGACCATGTTTGAACCGACAGATAGTTTCCAAAGAGAGTCCAGGGACCACCTGTAAGGATTTTTACATAGTCGTCGTTGTTGAAGAGTTGCACCACATAGTAGCCATTGTTGAGGTCAATTATGCGGAAGTTATCATGGATTCCCCATAGAATGGAGATACGATTGACTAGCGCTTGGAAACCTATGTTCAAGCTGACAACTTTGATGACAATTGCGTATTTCCAGGGCTCCAGAAGTGGGGGTACGACCTCCTCCCTGATGGCTATCGCTGGGATGGAACCACTGGCGTCAACGATCACGTCTGAAGCTTTAAGGAGGTCAGGAGAGATGACGGGGAGGCTGTGCCTGGACACCGGGCCTGTGACAGACTCCTTGTACGACTTCTTTGGCACAGCCATCTCGGTCTGATCATTTCCTTTTCCGCTGGGCGTCGCCGCATCCACCATGTAGTCGTCCGCGTCCATGGATTGTGTTACAGCGAGATCGTCGTTAACCTTGCTTGGATCTTCTTCCGCAGGACTCTCTGTATAGTCGTCTGGAGGAGGGCGGGCATGGCCGAACCCTCCTCTTCCCCCCAGCTGCTCGATCGCCCAGAGCCGCCACCGCCGCCTCTCATTAGGATCATTTTGATCTTTTTGATACACAAGATTTGATATAAAACAAACCCTAATTGAATATTAGGGTAAATTATGCACTTAGCCAATAACCATGATCAACATTCAAAATTCAACCCCAATTTTATACCATAGTTAGATAATGACATCACGAGCCTCTACTTCAATTTTTACATTAAATGAACAAACCGTTTAGGAGTTATAAGCAATTGATTTAAATGTACATAATATCATCTATTTAGCATAAAGACCTAAGTTTGTGATTAATTCAGCTATTTGTGTGACATTTAAATGTCACACAGGTTAATAAATCAGCTCAGGCATGGGTCACTCACCCAACTCACATCATTGTCGCCCGATCCTTTTGATCACTAATTAGGGAGTACCCAACACTCTAGAGGTTGTCATCAACCTTCCGCAAACTATGGCATCTCATCCGACTACCGACTAGATTTTCTTGACTCCCTCCCAATAGCCTAGACCATATCCGCTTAGGATATTTGGTGGAGAGATTCCCCTCTTCGAAATGAGCCCAACGACCCTCACCAAATCACCCCTCATCCTCGAAATAGGGAGAACCAAATCCCAGATACTTGCTCACCTCACTTAGCAGCGATGCTCAATTTAGGGCTTTCCCATCTATACCTCCCCACCCCTATATAAACCTACTAGTAGCTTCACTGACCTCCCTTTCATCGTTCCCTACCCACAATTTCCCTAAAGAATGCCCCATCCTCCCTGACTTGAACCATGTACACCTCACCGACCCAGAGAACCACCCTCGCTCCGGGAGCCTCCACCTCCAATCAACAGAGCCTGTACGCTCTAGAGGCCTCGGCAAGGAAAGTTACACCTCTAATTGGAGCAGCAAGGGACCAACGTCATGGGTCGACAAGCACCTGCAAGCAAGGTATTTGAGCATTAGGAGTCTTTCAAATCCATTGTTGTACCTCCATAAAGCATACTCATCTCTCAATCTAGCCGGAGGGGAGGTAAATATAGATCCTACTTTCTTCTTCTTCACATGTGTTTGAGCGACACTCGAGTTTTCGTCCACCTCTAATGGCCATCTCAGGCTCGTTAACTCTGGCATGACCACATGAAGCCAACTGAGACTCCACACAACCCTAATGTCCCTTGTCTCCTTCAAACCATCACCCCCCTCTCCACCCTGCTCGTAGTACTACCATGGTGCGAGCATGAGATGAATCGGGTTAGTAAAATCCCTAATCCAACCACACCATGTCACACCCAATAATTTCAATCCCATGGGCATTCATGTCCTTTTCACACCCTCACTCGACCCTCCCTTAGCCAAGGCTGGATCATGGGCTAAGAGGAGCATCCGTTGAGCCAAATCCCTCCTCTGATCTGCGTGGCACAACAACTCTTTTTTCTTTTCAAAACTCTAGCATTATTCTAATTGGTTGATCTTATAAAATCCATAATAAATGATTGCATCGCCTAAAAAATCCCCATAAAATACCCAAGTTCTCAAAAAAAATAAAGAGAACCTTTATAAATTATCAACTTTATCTAAATCCAATCCTAGATCTATGTACCCTTTTATGACTTTGATTTATGTCCTTTTTAGTATTAACTTATAGAAAAAGAATACAAAAATAGATGTTGATATTTTTTGAAACCTAGAGATATCAAATCTGACCCTGAGTCCTATGACTCGAAATCCTATGTTGTTGATCAATAATAGACTCAAAACCCCTAATACCACATGAATAATATATTTTCTCTCTCTCTCTTTCAATAATGGTAATTAAAGGTAAACTAGTTATCCAATATACCTTATCCAACCTCAAAATCCTGAAATGAGGATTCCCTCTCTGAACACTATGATCTGATCCAATGACTCTAGATGATAACCCTAATTAATCCAAAACTCTAATATTAGGTGTTGAGGATCCATAATGACATTAGTTCTTTATTTCTCTTTTAGGGTGATCTACTCTCTTAATCTAGACTTGTTGAAATCAAGATTTGAGATTCAAGGTACATGGATATAATTATATGACTAGTATATGAGTACTTCCTTGCATTTAGTTGTATATCTATACACATTGATACTTTTCTATCTTGAACACTAAGAACAGTAACATGAGAAAATGGAATGTAGGCATTTATGGTGTTCATTAATCTACTTATTAGAGAGGGAAATTATTAATGTTGGCTAGCACCTCCCTAATGGTACATGGTATGCGGGGAGATCCCTAATGGTACAATGTACATGGGGAATGGGCCCAATAATATATGTTTTGTTTGTTCTAAGCCCACCATAGTAATACATGTCGATTAAAATATGATCAATAACTTGGGTTTACCTGATTTTCCACCTTAAGTAACATTTTCATTTCTATTCTTCTTTCTTCAATATTTTAAATATGCTAGCATAGTATGTATCTTTCTACCACATACAAACTTTATGTTGATCATTTGTTTCTCATATTTTCTAGGTTCCAGGAACAAGTAATGCGTCTCAAAGTAACTGAAGATAATAAATAATGATCAAGGAGGATGATTAGCTAGATGGTTTCCTCTCATCTTATTTTCTATTTATCTCTTTGTTTCATTTCTCTAGATGATGTGTAGGATGTCTGTATCCTATGTATTTTATTTCCTTAAGAATTTATTTCTTCTTCCAGTGAATAATGTAATATGACCTTTTATCCTTATGACTGATGGTTGTGTGACTACTTAAATGATGTTTGTGAACAATGATCTGACATCTTATTATATACTTTTTGACAATCACAATCCCTTATATTTTCCCTTTTGACATCTTATAGATATGAGTGCATGCATATCTAAGGAATATCATTATGGAAAGTATACATGAATTGGGGTCGTCATAGGGAAAGTCACCCTAAGGACTACTATAAAAAGGAAGTTCCAGGGCAACTAGCATACTTAAATTTTAGATTCCTCTTTGAATTTCTAGCCAATGTGGTGCACCATGTTCTCTCTCATCCATGTGGATAATGTAGAGTCTGAGACATAAGCCAGAGGCATGAAAAAATATTTTACAAGAAGAAAATCATGTAGTGGCTTAGTGGCAAGTCCATATTCATCAAGATTTCTTGGCATCTAGATCATGAAGATCTTGTTCTTCATATACATAAGATGCATCTAGTTGTTGGAAAACTTGTGTGTGAAAATGTATCTCCTTTATCCATTATTATGTCTTTTGTTAACTAACATTTTATAGATATGATAAATTGGATGGATGGGTAAAAATGGAAGGAAGTTTTTTTATTCCATCTCTTACCAAAAACCAAACATAGTGGACCATTGACTCGATCGATGGTAGATGATTTGCAACATCTATGGACAAAGTTGATAACTTTGATGCCAAATTGATATGATGTTCTATGTGAAAGGGGTCACATATTTGAGGGACATGTGGTTAACATAAACACCCTATTTAGAATTATGCAAGTATACCTTGATGAGGTGACTGCAATCCATGAAGTGGTTATAGATCAAACAAAAATTGTAGTCTTACCCTGCTTTGGCAACCGATGTGAAGAATTGAAGATCCAAACCTTGGGTCATAAGAAGAGAGTTCAACCAAAAGAACCTTCTATTTTTGCTAAAAAGACACACAATATAGTAAAAAAAAACTACAAAAACCACTGATTATGAGGAGAAAAGTGTTGATTGAGGAGAGGGAACTTGAATATATAGAAGTTAGAGGTAGTTAGCATCACTAGGAAATGGAACTACCAATTGGGAATACTATACATGTACCTAGATGACAATTTGGGCAACTCACTAAATCTGAAATACACACAATGGGGGACAAGCACGCGAACCTTAGTGGACATGAGGCATTCCAAGTATAGGGTGTTGATATTGACAAACACCATGAACAACCATGAAAATCCTTAGCCAGAACATCTAGGGGTTGATCAAACCCAACAACATGAGTGCACTCTTCAATTGGTGTTGGAGAGAATACTCAAGCTTGGTTTTTGTCTGAGTGACAAGATTTCTTACACAGAACGTGATATGTTAAATGGGACTATGGTTTTTTTAATGGAATTTTTCTATCAAGAATTCGTAGATCAGGGGACATGGGCCTTTGGTTGAGGGACCTAGATGTCAAAGTGTCATGTTTTTTGCAGCATCATGTCAAACTTTTTGTCATTGAAAATGATGGAGGTCCTCAATTAAGGGCCATGAGCATTTATAGTAGGTCAGATTAACTACAAAAATGCCAATCCTAGGATCTCATGATAAGGTTGAGAGATATTTTAGACTTACCAATATTTTTTTGGGGAATTGATTGATATTATACAAATGAAATGAAGCTTGGGGTCCCTTACAAACATGATAGGTGGATGGAAGACTTCAAAGACACCATTGATGTGTTGGTATGTATGCCCTGAGAGCCAATCATGGGATGATTGGTGGGATACATTAAGATTGATTTGATAAACATCAAAGTCAAGCTTCCAATTCTTTTTGGTTCAGTCATATGAGATAATGATAGAACAGATTGAATGTCTAGAGAATGATAGTACTCAATGATGTATGCTTTCAGGTTGAGGACCTGAACGATGAGATCATACAAATGCTAAGAGTTTGTACATTCTTATTTTGTCCCTAGTCGGATGTCATTGTGGAAGGTAGATAGACAACAATGACACATAAGACTAGATTGTGGTGTTGGTTTATGATAGAATCTCGTTAGTCATGATATGGAGATATCAAACCAAACACATAGGTACTTGTTAGAGAACAAGTGTACCGGACAGACCCACCGTTAGTTTGACACATGGAACCATGACATGGTAGTCATATTCCGTTCTCACAGTGATGGTGGTGAGTGTGTTTCTTTGATCTGAAATTACTACACTCAACACATGTCGTTGGGTACACTTTGACATGATCAAACGCAATCTTGAAACATGGGTTGTTATAAAGGTGATGATTGGGTGGCTTTGACACATGGGGCTTTTGAGGGGTGAGTGATAGATATGGGATTTTTCCCTCCCGAGGGAGTTTGATGTCAATGGCCACTTGATGAGTAGGATTGAGATAGGCATGCATGCATGTGTGAATCAGTATGTGATATTGATGTCATACATATCTCCTCCAATCTACTCTGAGATCAAGAAAGTGAATGGACGTTGAAAGGATGACTATTCCATGCCTTGAGTTCATTCGGGATATCATAGACAAAGGAATTATACATTCATTGTAACACCATTCATAGATTGTAGGATTGAAAGTTGTTCTCCAACTTTCTATTTCACTTGGGTAGCACTAATGTGCGACTAGGCACCGATCTTTGCTTGTGAAGTCATAAGTGTTACAGACTTTCATTGCCAACATGAAATGGGCCTACATGGTCACACACATAGGATTTAATATGGAATAGGAGTTTATCCACAAACAATGTTTAGATTGATTTCTAAAGGAGTTTAGTAGTTCAATTAAACACTCAATCAATTGATAGCTCAGTATCAAAGTGTTCAAGGTGTTGGACCGATTGATTAGAGTATCAGATTGATTGAAACTACAATTGACTGATTTTGCATAGTCTGCACTCCCAATCGATCGGCTCATATGATGAACCAATCGGATCAGGTTGGTGAACCGATCGGCTCATGTGATGAATCGATCGGCTCAGGACAGGTTGAGATGACCGGTTCAAGGGTTGAACCGATCAGCTCAATAGGTCCAAACGAGCAAGTTGGGAAAGTCAGGTTGGTGAGTAATTTCTTTTCATTTCACTTGTCCAATTAGATTGGAACAAGGATTGGTATTTGGATCAATTTAAAACAAAAGAGGAAAAGTAAATCGGGAACTGATCAGGACCACGAACTGATCAGCTCAGGTGTCCCAATGGATAGGTTCAAGTGTGAATCGATTGACTTAGGTCCCCAACTTACCATTTCATGGTTGAAACGATCGATTCAGATGGCGTATTTGGTTGTTTTGTGGAAAATCTCAAACCCTTCTACTCCTGCTTTAATCCTGTATTGCCTGGGGTAGAGAACCTTGTCCCATGACCCTCCTATATATAGGGGTATTGGGGGCTTCTCAAGTACAACAAATCAGAACACCAGTTGCTCTGTAAAGTTTTCATTCACTTTGGTTGTGGTAACCAGGAGAGCCCGAGCAAGTGCTACCTGATAAGGGAGGCATAGCAAGGGAAAGACAACTATAGAAAAACAACTGGTTGTAGGAGAGTGTGTCAGTGACTAGTACGCCGACAGGAGGGTATGACTCCTTCCGGTGCCTTGTGAGACAAGGCGATCAGAGTTCCAGGTGGTCCGTGTGGACTACTACAGAGGCAGGAGACTTATTCCGCTCAGAGGATAGCTGTCAATCCCGACAGTCCCGGTGAGACCAGGAGCTGCACAGACACCATCTAAGACCGGAGGTGAAGACCGCGGAATCCGTGAGGTAATGTCACTGAGCAAGCCTCAGGACAAGGTATGTCTCTACAAACCATCCTTCCTATTGTATAGACGTTTACATGATTCCTTTAGACTGGGTTCGGGGAGAAGAAATTTTTTGTTTCTTCTTCCTTCTCTACCTCCCCTAAAACCCAACATGATGTGTGTGCATTGCTGGACATGGGCTTTCTGTCATCCCATTCACTTAGGACAATGGTCTAGACATTGATATTTTAGTCAAAGATATGCTTGACATAGCACTTTCCTCATTCAACTGGAGACAATTTTTCCCCTACTATTATGCTTTTCACCTTCCCATGAGCAAATGGGACCACTCCTATTGTTATTTATAATGACAAAAGAGAGATTAGGATGAAGAGAATGTATAAAGTTTCTTAATTTTAAATAACCTAGAATTCTAAAGATGCTTTTGGAGAGAGGATGAAGAACTACCAGGATGAGTTTGCATTAGGGAATCTTCTAGAAAAATGAAAAGGTTTGGGGGAAAAAATTGGAGGAATGGGCAACACACCAGTTTGGTATAAAGAAAAAAGTAAAAAAAACTAAAAAACTAATGCTTGAGGAATGGAAGAAGAAAACTTATAATGTTGTTCTTAGAAGATGTGAAGAATTGTCCAAAGACCTTGAATATTATCACATGGATGATTATGCATATTGGTGTTCTAGGGCTAGAGTGAATAAGTTGATGACGGGCAACAAAAATACTACAACCTTCCACCAAAAATCTTCTCATAGAGGGGTTGAAGGACAAATATTGAGTGTGGAAGATGGAGAAAGAAGAGACTCAAATAGTGTTTCTTGATTTCTTACAAAATATTTTACAAACAAGTGATCCCTCGGGTTTTGAAGAGATAAAAACTGGCATCAAACACTTGGTAGATAATGACAACAAAACTATTCCGCAAAGGGAAATCACTAGTAAGGAGATTAGAAAATGGACCAAAACAAGATGCACCCAAACTAAAGATCCAAGACCTAATGGGATGAAGCCTATATTCTTCCAAAAGTTATGGAGTTTAATTGGTCGATAGGATCTGAAAAGTTACATCAAGGAGTGGTCGAACATAAGCAAATATATAAAATATTTGAATTCTACTATTTTGGTTCTCATCCTAAAAGTGGCCAAGCCCAAAAAGCTAACTTCAGACCCATAAGTCTTTGTAATTTTGTTTATAATATTGCTTCAAAATTCATGGATAGTAGACTCAAGTTCATGATGGATAGAAATATTTCTCAAAACAAGAATGCTTGTATCCCTGGAGGGATGATAACTGACAATGCATTCATTTCTTATGAAATTTTACACAAATTGAAAACTGGAATAAGGAATAAGAAGGAAAAGTTTTCCCTAAAACTTGTCATGTCCATGGCCTATGATAAGGTAAATGGAACTTCCTAAATTTCTATTCAAATGAAGATAGAAATTGGGGAAGGATGGAGGAAACAAATCTTTAGTTTATTGATGTGCACCATTTGCACAACAAATTCACTAGAGAATAAGGTTCCCTGGATTTTATCCTTTAAAGTAGAAATTAACTCACCCATAAGTGAAAAGGTTCATTATAGTACAGAAAAAGGTCAATATCATGGGACAACATGATTAAAAAATTATATGTAACAATTTCTAAGTATAATATTTAAATCATGTTTGTAGAGAGGGATTAAAGCTAAAATAGGTAATGAAAATTGCAGAAGCTAACTTGTTAAGTTGAGTTATAATTCAATTATGAATGTATATTGGGGCCCAAGAGTTTATCAAAGTGGAACACATACTTATTGTAATGGATTCAACTCCTAAATTATAGTTAACTAGATCAAGACCATGCATATTTGTGACATTGTGGAACACAAATCTCATGAGGGTCAGACCTCTCACAAACCTCAGATATTGGTGTTTATGGATCATTATTCAATCATCCAATAAATATCTATCAGGGATCTCATCAAGAGTTTATGAGTTTCGATTGGTGTTACAACTCATGCATCCAGGATATCATCACCAAGAGTTATAACTCAAAAGAGAAAATGGATAGATCAATCATATAATTCCATCGGAGATCTCATCAAGAGTTAATGGGTTCACACAACATTGGTATCCATGATCTTTTCACCCAAAAAATATATAATTATTGTAAACATAGAACAAGTACATAAGTCAGAATAAAAACATCTAATCAATTTAACTTGGAGTCAAATACAATTAAGATAAGATATGGAGTATCAGGCTACTCCCCATGCCCTTGTGTGAAGGTTTTACTTGCAAATAATAGAAATAAACACAAGAGTAAGGATGGGGATATAAAGGTCATATTTCCATAATTGATCAACAGTAAAGAAATATCTATTAGGATGATGACAACTCGTTTTTCCCATCCTTCCCCAGCTCATGGGGGGCTCTCAAATGGTCAAGAATGAGATGCCCTTTAAAGAATGGAGGCTGGCTTGTAGTTATGGAAAAAGATTCCCAACATTTGGTTTGGCCGCATGGAAAATGTCCATGACTTATCAAATATTAAGCGTAATTGGTTGGGTCCCTTTTGAAGATTAATTTCCTTACTTTGATAGATTTCCAACTGATGCCTTGATAGCTTTGTGCTTGGTCAAATGGATTTAATTATATTCTTTTCTCCATATGAAATAGCATGGTCATGGCTTGTTTCTTTTATTGGCCAACTTGTCTTTAAATTAATTTCTCAACTATTTAAAGATAAGGAAACTCAATGGATACTTGTTTTATGCTTGGTCAAATGGAGTAATCTTTCACAATTTTAATTGCTTGCCCCAATAGGTAATGGAGAAAGTTATTACATTTATTTCCTTTAATTATTTTGACCATTCAACTTCTATGACTCTCTTTTCTGTAGATTTCCAATACAACCATTTTTAGTAAAGTTTAGGCTAGTCACAAGTTCCATAGTGGTCTGAAAAAATATTTTTCTTGTAGTTGATGAAATTGCTTTCCAAAACATATTTGAAGATCAAATTTAACGCTCCTGTGCAAAATATAAGGCATTTTTGGTGTGGAATATAAATATCAGGAACTACTGCAAGATCTATTGGTCAATCAACCAATTGGAAAATCTAGTCGAATGTCTAAAACTCTAGAATATGTGTTTCCTATAGGTAGTGAGATTCTCTTTATTATTCATATTTGAACATTATATTTAGAGTTCATATGTAGAATATGTTGCCTTTCTAGTGTGGGGTATATATATCATGCATTGTAAGAAGTTGTGCAAACATCTTCCCAGAGTATTTTTGGCAGTTTTTTATATTTGGAGTACATGGGTACACTTGAGATATTTTCTACAATAAATGAGTAAATCTAAAAAACTCTAATTTAAGATATAAATGAAAAACTAAGACTATTAAATCCTAAAACTAGGAATAGGAACAAAATAATTCTAGGAATGATCTCAAATATGCAATAAAAGTGGATGAATATGGATTCATCAAATTATCTTGAACTTGAATAGTGATCTCCTCAAGCATCGTAGAATCATAAAAATTTATCAAAATATACCAACATCCTCTCCTCATCACTCTCATAACACTACTTTTGTCCTGATCCCCTTTTATGGACAACCAACAATGATTCCTAAAATCATAGATCATAATTTCTAATTCTTTACCCAAAGTTGTTTATTACTTGTTTCTATCTCAAGACCTACAAAGGAGAATAGGTCATATCATATATGTTTTTAGTACTCCAACATATTCTTTTGAGTTCCACACAAGTTCAGGGTTTAATATTTGAGTGGATTTTGGGGTAGGTATATTCCCTAGGGTAGAAAAATGGAGTCAAATGAGGTATGGAAGAAGATATCATTCATTTATTTGACTTGATATCATTTTATTTATTTTTAATTAAATTGATTGTGTTTTTGTGTGTGCACATTGATATCTTTTTTTATTGGTTGTATGCCCCTATTACACATGAGGGGTATGGAAGAAGTGGTATAGGGGTAAGGGTTTGCAACCCCAAACTTGGAGTTTGACACTACTTTTGACTATTGATCATTTTTGCAAATGGAGGGCTAAGAAGGTGATGGAAGAAATGTAGAAGAGGTTGAACTTATGCATCTCATATTTCGAATTTAGTGCCTTGAGGAAGCACCATAATATTAGTTCAACTCTTTATACACCGTGCAAAAATCAAGAAATTTCACAAGCTATTTACGCTACTAGGGACATATTGCATTTGATTTCTCTCTATCCATTATAGCTTCCTAAAATTTCCATGTAGTAGTGCCACATAAGGTTCTAGGTGATAGGGTGAGTTCTAGTAATGGAAGTTTATAAAATTGTTACAAGAGAAGTCACTTTCATTCATCGATTTCATTGATTATATATGCAACACTAGTTGACTAGATATAGGACAAATAAGTAAGAAATGAAAATTCTAAGAATGTTAAATCTAAATTACATAACATGAAAAAACTAAAAATGGGAGATAGGGTGGATGTAATAGATACGTACCACCACCTATACACCAAACATAGGAAATATAGGATGGAGGGAGATAATGTGTTGGATTGCCTCCCAACAAGCACCCTATTTAACATTGAAGGCATGATGCTTGTGTTGTCCCCCGTGGAGGAGAAACAATTGGATCTTGTGTAGGACTGCCATATTGTCATGGTTGTTTCCCTTCCATTGACTCACTTATCCATGCTTGGATTCTTGCTTCATGTAATCTACCACAAGTAGTGTGATAGATGTCAGAATACCAAGCGAAATAGTTGGATTGTACCTGATTGAATCCCACAACTTGACATATGGATATCAATGTCATGAGGGATATGATATGAATCATTAGGATAGTACTGAGGGTGTATAGGAGTGAGATTCACTGGATGCATGATCAGCCCATCATTTTGGTTGCTCGTATCTATGGGGTTTGATCTGGAGAATGGTACTTGGGAAATTGACAACCCATGTCCCTAAGTGATTATTCTTGACTGACATATGGTGTCATAAGCTCATGAGATGCATGATTGCCCTCATAGATTGAAACCCACTAAGGGAAAGGGGAAAGTGGGTGGGGACTATTTGGAGTATTTTTGGGGTCTACATATAGACATGTCTTTGTTGATGGAATGGCTCTTGAGCACTTGGGATCTTCCCAGTAAGGAATGCCTCTTCTATGGTTGGTGATCTTTCTTCTGACATGGAGTAGATAGGTACACTCTCAATCCACTTTGCACTATGATCATCCTCTAAGGATATCATGTAATCATGTATTGATGGGGTTTCTAAGGAGAAACATTGTTGTTGCATCAACATAAATTGATCAATGCATTCAAGGAAGTATACTTCATCTTCTTTACTATACTCCATGGAACCTCCAAACTCTTGGAAGTCAACAGACTAGTTTCCTACTTATAGGGTCAGACGTCCTACTTCAACATAGATTATGGCCCTGGCTATGGTGAGTAATGTCCTTCCGAATATAAGGGTTAACAATGATCTTTCTTGATGTCCAATACTAAAAAATCACAAGGAATGTAAAACTCCCCAACTTTTTTGGTATATCCTCAATAATGTTGTCTTGGAAGAATTTACAAGCTAGATAGTAATATTGGTGGACCATAAATCAATAAGGCCAAGTCTCCTGCATAAGATAAGAGGTATTATGGAGATGCTAGCTACAAGATCAGTCAGATCTATTTGGCATGTAAATTTATTTATAGGGCATGAAATCCCAAAAGACCCTGGATCGTTGCACTTGTGAGGCATCTTATTGTGAATGATGTCAGTTGACACTCTTGCCATTTTCACTATTTCATATCCTTCATTTATGTATTTTTCATTAAGTCAGAGCTTAAAGAATTGACAGTAATGAGTCATTTCGCCCATGGCATTAAGTAATCTCTCTCTAGCTACTATTCTATTATGTTTCATGTTTTATATGATGTATCTTTAATGTGTTTGATGCCAACCAAGCTTGTCTATGGTTAATTAGGCTCCTTCTAGTCTATGTTTCCCACCTATAGATTTTGTGAAATTGGATACCATTATTGCAATTTCTTAATAGTGCATGTTGTTGCATATCTTGTATATATGACTTTAATTGTTTGGTTTTTTTAATCCATCCTTGGAAGACTCCCCATTTATCCATACTTGACAGACAAGTGGCTAAATAGGCCGGGAATCTAGTATTGATCTAAAACTCTAATAGGATGTTACACCAAAGGAATATGTCTTTGGAACTTTCAACAAAGGTATTTGTCACTATTAGGGTTTTGCTATCTAACTTGAGTTCCCAGGGTTTTACAGTGTATGAGGACTAAGTACATAAACAATCCAACTTGCAGTAAACATATCTTATATCTCCCTCTATCTTATCTAACACTTGAGAAAGGTAGTTCATTTAGTTTGTTTTTTTCTTGCCTAATACTTTTTATTGCATATATCTCTTCCTTGTTTTGTTTTTCTTTTCTAAGTAATAATTAGATCTTAGTTTCCTAATACACATCCTTCATTTCTACCTTGATTACATGCAATTTACCTTGTACGCTTGTCGGGTGTTTGATTTTGATTAAGTTTATAAATAATGAAAATTTGATATGCGACATTCAACATATGAGGTTGTTTCATCCTCTTATTAGTATATCTAATTGGTTGAGTGGCACACTTATCTCACACCCTAAACTTATACATTTCACCATCATCCTCATCCCCATCCTCCTACCCCCATATCATCATCGTCCTCCTCCTCACCTTAGTTGAGTGGACCAAGAGAGGGGATACTTGTTGAGGAATGAAATGCATTTGAATTCAAAAACATTAAAATGTTTGATGAACAAATGTGTCTTCACTTTTAAACTTTATTTATCAAAGGCAACCATTTTATTAATAGAAAATAACACTATTTACTTTATCAACTTTACAATCTTATCAACAAAGGTATGCATTAGTAAAATATTAGTATGTGTAATAAAAGAATTACTTGAATACAAAGGGTAAAGTACAAGAAAGAAGTTGTTCCTATTGGAAGAGAGGGAAAATGATGTAATATCTTCGGATTTGAGGCCTTGAATAAAATAATCTTAAAAGTAAAGATTGAACTACCCATATCACTAAGGTCCACCTCCTTTTTAGGGAGCTCATCACTAAGAACTTTTTGGTTAAGGATGATCCTCCTAGAGTAGTACTAGGATGGATGACCTATCAGGAATTAAACCATGATTGTGCATTAGAGAGGACAAAGCTTGCATTCAATGTCAGTGGTGGTTTGTGCAGAGAATCATCATTCTCAAACTATATTAGAGCCTTCGGTGGTGGGCCCATGCATTACAAATGGTATTAGAGATAACTTCTCTCTAGTAGGTAAGGCCCACATGGGCATATGCAACACCAAACTTAAGTTATGCAGTACCTGTATACCAGAAAAGGGTATCCTAGTTGATGGAGCCTCCGTTGTGTCAGTATCTATGAATGGAGACTAGGTGTACATGAGCCATTCTGGGTCTACCATAAACATGGAAGATTTTATGAAGACATAAAATTAAGCCTTGATTATGATGTCAAGAGTGTAAATAGGGGATGTGTAACATTACGAGATTTGTTTAATTGGGTACAATATTCTTAAAAGAAGTAGTGAATTACCCATATCACCATGAGGAAGCTACTTTTTAGAGAGTTCATCAATAAAAACTTTGTGGTTAAGCATGCTCACCCAGAGTAGTACTAGGATGGATTACCTATTGGGATGTTGATCCCAAGTTGTGTGTTAATGAGTAAAAAACACAGCCAATTCTAGTAGTGGTTTGTGGTATTGGTCATTATTCCCGAAACTCTAGTAGAGCCTTGGGCTATGAGCCCAAATATTACAAAAGTGATCTTAAAAAGAATGCTTGGACTACGCATATCTCCAAGGTGCACCTCCTTTTCAAGGAGCTCATCACTAAGAATTGCTTAAGGATGTTCATCCCGGAGTAGTACTAGGATGGATGACATGTCGAGATGTTGATTTTAGGCTATGCATAAGTGAGGACAAAGCTTGGAGTTGAGGCTATTGGTGGTCTGTGGGGCCATTCGTCATTCTTGAAACTCTACTAGAGCCTTGTGTGGTGAACTCAAAACATAATAGATGGTATCAGAGCTAGCTCCCCCTAGTAGTTGGGCCCATGTGCACATGTGACATGTTAATACAAGCCATGCGCTCTTGGCATGTTCAAAAGGGCTATCCTAATTGAAGGATCCATCCTTGCACTGGTAGTCGTGAATTAGATCTTGGTGTATGTGAGTAATTTTGGGAAAGTACCAAAATGGGAAAGATATTATGAGGTCATATAGTTGAGCCTTAATGAGGACTTTTAGAGTATAATTGGGGTATATTATGAAAATCCTAAGATCGAAGGTACCATATAAATTGATCATAAAAGAAACATTTAGACTACCCATAACACCAAGGTGCATCTCCTTTTTTAGAGAGATCATCACTAAGAACTTTGTCATTAAGCATGCTCAACCCAGGGTAATACTAGTATGGTTGACCTATTCGGAAGTTGATCTTAGTTTGTGCTGGAGTGAAGACAAAGCACACATCCAAGGCAAGTTGGAGTATGTTGGGCTATTCATCATTCCCAAAACTCGACTACAATCTTAGGAAGTGGTCCAGGGCGTTACACAAGCAATTGACCATTATAATTCAAGAAAAATGACAGTAACAGGATGATTATGCCAAGTAGTAATATGGCATTCCATTTAGATAGATAATAAATAATTATGGAGTTCTTGGCTTTTAAAAAATTTGCACTCAGAAAAAATAAACAAGGCATGATCATTATTTCTCACTCAAGCGATGACCCAAGCGACTAGGGACATGCCAGTCCCCCCTGACTTGAGATGGAGGGTGGTGAACTGTGTTTATCCACTCTCCTTATTCCCCTTGGCCTAATTTTTGGTAAGGGATGTGCGTAGAGCCAATCATCTGATGATTGACATGGAACGATTACCATATAGGATTTGATTAATAATAACATATATAAAGGCAAGCTTCCAATTCATCTGTTTCACTCAGTTATGAGATAATGAGGATACAAAGTGAATGTCTAGAGAATTATATTACTCAATGATGTATGTTGTCAAGTTACTATCCTTGTGGATGAGATCATACGGATGTTAAGAGTACATATAGATATTCTCATTATGTCCCTGATCGGTTATTATTGTGGAAGGTCAATAGACAACAATATCACCTAAGATAAGAGTGTGAGTTGGTTGATGACTAAATCTCATTAGTCATGATATGAAAATATCAAACCAAGAACACAAATACATGTTAGGGAACATTGTATCAGACATACCCACCTTGAGAGTGACACATGGTTTTGGTGGTCACAGTCATCTCTCATATTGAAGTTGGTGGTTGTAATTCTTAAACCTAAAATCACTACATTTGTCATATGTCATTGGGTATGATTTGACATCATCAAATGCAATCCTGAAACATGGGTTGTTATAACAGTGATGATTGGGTGACTTTGACACATGGGGATAGATTGTGAGTTATAGATATGAGATTTGTCCCTCCTATTGGAGTATGATATCCTTGCCACTTGATAAGAGAGCATGAGAAACACATGCTCATGCACATGTGAATTAATATATGATATTGAGGTCACATTATCTCAGACGGTGTGCCCTTGGTTCAAGAAACATGGATTGAACATTGAGAGGATGACCAACCATACCTCAAGTTCATTGTGGACATCAGTGAAAAAGGAATTATACAGTCATCACAACACCTTACACAGATTCTAGGTTGAAGTTTTTTCCAACTTTCCATTTCACTTGGGTAGCACTGATGTGTGACTAGGCACCACTCTCTGCTTGTGATGTCATTATCTAGTTATGGACATTCACTACCAATGTGACATCGGACCTATAGGGTCACACACATAGGAAGTCAACTAGAAGTGGAGTTTGATCTTGACTGACAATTGGATGTATTACTAAAGTGTTTAGGTATTCAATTCATGAAATAGATCACTCAATTAGTTGATTGGGTCTGCCAAACAACCATCTCACTGAGTGAGACGGTCGTTTGGGTAGCCAAATAGGCATCATAAGAAGTTTAGATGCTCATTTGGGGGTCAGGATGATCGAAGGGTGAATTGGCTTAGTTCTGCCCTTAAACCGAGCAGTTCAATATCATTGAACTGACCGGCTCATCTCAACTCATGATATGGCCATTTGGGTGAGTGAGACGGGTGTATATCTTGGGTGAGACAGCCCATTTGAGGCCGAATAAAGGTTTGTCATGTTTCCCAAATAGTTTCGATTGCACAAACTTGATGTGCAAGTAAATTAATATGATATATTAATTGGAATTGAAATTGCCAAATTTGTGTGCAATTGGGAAATTGCCAAACGACCATTTGACAATGTGAGATGACCATCTCGCACATCAAATGACCATATGGGTGTATAAAATGGTTGTTTCAACTAACGTAGGTAGTGAAAGTTCAAGTTCTTTCAGTCCTTTCCACTCCCACATGATCTCGTACAAATTGGGAACCCTGACCCTAACCTCACCTATAAAAGGAGGGGTATCAGGGGCTTCCCAAGACACAATGCTGACAATTGAGAATTAGTTCCTCTCACAACTATTATCCTCTCTGTTGTGGTAACCAAGAGAGCCTAGGCAAGTCCTACCCGATAGGGAGGGATAGCCAACAGGAGAGAACAACTGATAAGTTGTCATTGTGGGAGAGAATGTTGGTGACTAGTAAGCCAATGGGGGGAAAAACTCCTTCATGTCCATTATTGGTGAATGAAAGGAGTTCTAGTTGGTTTTTGTGGACTACCCTAGATGCAGGAGTTTGTTGTCTACTGCTAGGAGGACAACTACATCCTACAGTCAGTGGTTTGACCAAAAGAGAATTGTAGAAGTTGTCTTATTTGTTGTTTGTGATGAAGATTAGGAGCTGCACAACCACCATTCAAGAGAAACTTATCAAAAGCTGCAAAGAAGTGGGTTTTGTCACTAGACTTGCTCCAAGACAAGGTATAACTCACTAAAACCAAACTTCCTATTTCATAGTATTTGAAGTGCTCTTGATGTTATGGGAATACAGATAGATAACATTTTTGTTTCTGCTGCTATACTATGTTCTTGTATTGTCCAACAGTGGTATGAGAGCCATGTCAATTTACTATGTTTTAGGATAATCGATATGATCAAATTTTTTATTTTATCATTTATTTATTGCATACGATGCAAATATTTAAATTGCTCTCATATGTGTATATGATCAAAGACCAAATAATCCCAAACTAATATATATATATATATATATATATATATATTTATATATATTGATCATTATATATATATATATATATATATGTCACCATAAAAGTAGTTTTGATGGTGGATGTGTAGCGTGGTTATGGCCAATACCCATTTATCTATGTGTGGCTGGATGGTTTGGTTCTTATTTATCTCAGTTTGCGTACATAGTCTCTACCTCTTTCTTCCCAATGTAAAGTTATTGCTTTGCTACCTTTGCTCCTCTCAAATGTAACTCGGGGTTTCTATTATTCAATGTAATAAAGTAGAAATAGGATCATTTCCTTTTCTTGGAATGATGAAGAAGATTTTCATCACCAGTTGGGACGACCAGTTTGTGAGACTAACCAACCGTCTAGAGGACCAAGTAGGATAGACTAATCAAACCATAAGACCGCCTGGTGGATCCAATCGACCATCTAGAAAGAGTCTACACATCGGTTGGATAGGAGGCCAGACAACCGTCCCTAAAGGCCTAACCAACCGTTTGGAAGGAGTTCGAACATCAGCTGGACAGGAGGACCAACCGACCGGCCAAGAGGTGAGACGACCGATTCAAGGGTTGAACTGGTTTACCCAAATTGGCAAGCACATATCTATATCAACCGCAGGTTCATACATGTGTTGTGATGATTGACCTATGTGGTAGTAATTCCTTGTGGCTCCTAGTAATTACAAGTAGACATGTCCATAACCATAACTTTTTGTTTTATATTGTATGTTTACATTGTGGGATATAACATGTATATGATACATACTATATATGCGGTTATTGGATATAGTATATGTATATATATATATGATATATATAAAACCCCTCAATCAAACATGTTGAGTCTAAGATGCTTTCCAATAGCAATAAACATTAAAATCTTGATCAACCAAGCATATATTTGCATAAACAATGGTGTGTCATCTATTTCCTGGAAGTGTGATGATGGATATGTAGATTTGCACAAATCATTGTGTGTATCTATCGTATTGGCAATTGGGTCAGGCTTAACTGGTGACATGGAGAGACCAAGCCCAATGGCATGCAAATGATCATGGCAAGGTGATACGCATAACATCTATCCAAGAATTGCATATGATGCAATTGGCGTGATTGCCTACCTTAATGATTGATTATGGACATTGATGTAGGTTGAGTAATAATTCAATCATTTTGGATCTTGGCTCATTAGAAAATTGTTCGTAGTAATTTTCCAAATTGAGACTTGATGGTTATCAATTTGAGAAAAATAATGATAATGATAATTAATTGAAAACCTAATTGTTATCGCCCAAATTTAATCAAATCAAATCAAATCAAAAGGTTGAGTTTTTGACAAAATTGCAAATTCTTTTATAGAACCAAATGGCAACAACAAACAATCACTTTTCTCTATGAATGGTCCTTCAGAAGGATAAAATTACTGGGAATAAGTTCCACGATTGGTTCATGACACTGAGAATTGTTCTCACACAGGAGCGACAACTCTATGTCATGGAAACACAAGAACTAGAGGAACCACCTCAAAATGCTCCAAAGGTTGATAGGGATTCTTACAAGAAGCATACTGAAGATTCTAAGGATATCAAGTGTGTGATTCTATGTTCCATGAACTATGAGTTACAGAGGCAGCATGAGAACATGGGTGTAATTGAGATGGTTAGACATCTCAAGAACATGTTCTAAGATCAGGAAAGACAAGAGGGATTCGAAGGCTCCAAGGTGTTGTTCAAATGTACCATGGAAGAAGGAGATACAATAGGTCCTCATGTGCTCAAGATCATTGGGTATATGGAGAACCTTTCTAGAGCGGGATTCCCCTTAGGCTAAGAGTTGGCACTAACATGATTTTGCAATCCCTGCTAGAGTCATATAATAAGTTTTTCATGAACTAAAACATGAATGACTTTGACAAACCATTGACATAGTTGTTGGGCATGTTGAGAATAGTTGAGACACAAATGAAGAAAGACAAGCCCAACTCTATGATGATGATCAACAAGACAAAGGGGAAGTCTAAAGGCAAAGGAAAAGATAAGAAAGGTTCTAAAGCTAGCCAAAAGCCCAAGTCTTCAGATCTCAAAGAAAAAGGTGATGTAAAGAAAGGAGGTGATTGCCACCATTGTCAATAGCCTGGACATCAGAAAATGAATTTCCCACTCTGGTTATAGGAACTAAACAAGAAGAAGGTAGGCACTGAGGCCTCCACTTTAGGTATAAATGTTATAAGAGATTTTGATTACTTCTTCATTTGGTATGTTCTACCAAATAGAGATCTGACATAATGATGTGCAAAATCTGAAAAGAAGTAAAAGGCCTTCATGGAAGGACAAAGATGGGCAAGGTGGAGCAAGTATTGCAGAAGCCAAAGTCTACACTTAAATTTATCTTAGCCCAATGGGCATGTAATATAGTTATTAGAACTACTATTTCATAATTCCATTAGAATAGAAACATTTTCTTTATGCATCTTGTATGGACAAGAATGATTATCAATATAAAGTTTTTAAATGCTTGTATTTCAAAGATATGATCTTGCATGACATTGGCCCTAAAACATCTTGTGTTATTTATGCAAAATGATCCAAAGATGAATATTTATACAAAAGGATTATAATTGATAACTCAAGGTCATCATTAGAATTAGTCATCTTGTAGGAATATGAGAAGTGCATGCCTAGAATACATATCGATGTTGATCTAGATTCCCATGGTTATTGAATCTAAGGAAAGATTCAAATCTTATTTACGCACAAATATGACATGACATCCTTCACTAAATGTAGTGGGAGGATGTCTTCCATTAGACCTCATGCATATGATGCATGAAGATCTTATGGAATGAATGTTATAGATAATTAACTAATGCTTCATTTTTATTTGTTGGTAATATGTTGTATGTACCAAATGGAACAAAAGCATTAATCTCTTGAAAATGTTCAAGGAAGTTGTAAATGAAGTGTAACATTGATGAAAGTATTATGATACTTTGATATCATCAAATGTTGAAATACTTTATATCGATAACTTGAATACCTTTAGGAAAGAACTGTGATAATGTATCACAAGTCAAATCCATCTAAACACTGGTGATGTGTCAGAATGAAGGAATTGTACCATGATTAGTCATGATATAATTATCAATTAATCTATTCTTCTTATATCCTCACATATATATACCTGTCGCTAAATAATGTACCACAAATGGTTTTTAAGACATCATATATGATATGATTTGGGAATGTCTCAATAGGTCTAAAGGATTGAAACTGACCTTGAGAAAGTAGTTTCTTGAGAAGGTTTATCCATAAACCATGATATTTGAGCATAACTATTAATCCCTATCAAATAGTTTTTTTTAATAGGATAATTTAGTTCCTAATGATTTAGTGGAAGTAAAAGTAATACTCAAAGTGTTTGAGGCCAATAGGCAGGTGCAATGAGAACAATGAGAATCACAAGTTGTTGTGGAATCTCAAGTTCATCATATAACACAGAACAAAATATTTCTAGTAGATCACATATGAAATTGAAGGATAGTGAATCCAGCAATTCTGATGGGTTGGTCATATAGGATGAGCCAACTAGTCAACTATAAGCTTTTTCTGAGCTATATGAAATCCATGTAAGCTAACAAGGTAGGACCTTGATAGAGCCACCTAAAGGGGTAACACCTAAAGGGTACAATAGAGTCTTATGAGAAAGACCTACATGGATAACATAAAAGGACAGGTTGGTTGAAAAAATCAAATTTAATATGTTGAAGATGATAGAAATTCTATTACCAATTGTCATGCTTGTTGTTGTAGTTAGAATGGACCATGATATTTTTCATATTAAGATTGAAACTGGATTTCTTAAGGGAATACAGAGGATGTGTACATGACACAACCTAAAAGGTTTCATAACTTCATGAATGCAAATTAACTCTATAAACTACAAAGTTCAATCTAGGATTGAAACAAGCACCTTAGAGATGGGATCTTAAGACTTGATAAGACAACCACATAGTCTAATTTGAATCAAGACGAAAGATGAAATTTGTGTTTATAAAAGATTTATTGGGAGCATATATGAATATTCCACATATGATGAGGAATAACATCTCAACATAGTGAATTATGATAATTGGCATAAAAACCCCTTCAATAATGAAGGTATAGGTGAAACATCTTATGAGATAAAGATCAACACCTATGAGATAGTTCTTGAAAGTTTCACAAATGGAAGTTTGAGCACATACAATAGCAAAATGTTGATAGAGTTCAACATGGATGCTTTCAATGAGAGAGAATTCATATTAGTCTCTCATGAACCCAATATTTCTATTCTTGTTAATAATGGAAATATCATGAATAAGTTTCCATAGACCAGCCCAATAGTGGATCTATCATGTAAGCTATTAAATAATGCTTATCCCATATAATCTTGTATGTATTAGACATGACAAGATGATGTTAGACTCCAATAAGGGTTATTGGAAAGTATTTAAAAGTTATTCATTAGTGCTTATGAAGTACTTAAGGATATATTTCTAGTCAATAAGGATATCAATAAAAGGAAGAGTTGGATGTAAAGAGTTAAATTGATGCAGGCTTCCATAATGAATGAGTGATCACAATAAAATATGTTTGATTTAAAAGAGATGTGTTGATTAGTTGGAAAGGGTTCTGAACTAATAGCCATTAATTCTAATCTACAATAGAAGCTGAGTCTGATTGTGTTATGAACATAGAGTGATACTATATGGATCTAAAAGTTCATATGATGAATTTATAGATGTTTCGAGAATTGATGAATCAATAGAGATGATGTAATAATAATGGAGATAATTGTTAGGCAAGGAATATCAGATGCCATATTATGATGGTTTCATCTCAAAGTGAAGAGATAAGAAACATGCAAAATACTGACTATAAGCAAAGTGTTGCTAAACTACTAAATCAGCACTAGCACAGCAGAAGCATATTGGACATGTTTAGATCACTAAGGATGAGATCCCTTGGTGATTGGCTCTAAGTGCAAGTGGGAGTTTGTTGGTAAGGTATGCCCATAGAGCCAATCATATGATGATTGACATGGCACAATTACCATAAAGGATTTCATTAATAATAACATATATAAAGGCAAGCTTCCAATTCATCTGTTTCACTCAGTTATGAGAAAATGAGGATACAAAGTGAATGTCTAGAGAATTATATTACACAATGACGTATGTGGTCAACTTGCTATCCTTGTGGATGAGATCATACAGATCATAAGAGTACATATACATATTTTTTATTTGTTCCTGATCAATTGTTATTATGGACTGTTGATAGACAACAATAAAACATAAGATCAGAGTGTTCATTGGTTGATGACTAAATATCATTGGTCATGATATGGAAATATCAAACCAAGAACACATATATATGTTAGGGAACAGTTCATCGGACATGCCCACCTTGAGAGTGACACATGGTTTTGGTGGTCACAATCATCTCTCATAGTGAAGGTGGTGGTTGCGATTCTTAGACCTGAAATGACTGCACTCGTCACATGTTGTTGGGTACGCTTTGACATCATAAAATGCAATCCTAAAACATGGGTTGTTATAACCGTGATGATTGGGTTATGATGATTGGGTCACTTTGACACATGGGGATAGACTATGAGTGATAGATATGGGATTTCTCCCTCCTATTGGAGTATGGTATCCCTGCCACTTGATAAGCGAGACTAAGAAATGCATGCACATGGACATGGGAATCAATATATGATATTGAGGTCACATTATCTTAGAGAGTGTGTTCTTGGTTAAAGAAACATGAATTGAACATTGAGAGGATGACCTTCCTTGCCTCGAGTTCATTCTGCATATCAGTGACAAAGGAATTATACAATCACTACAACACATTACACAAATTGTAGCTTGAAGTTGTTCTCCAACTTTCCATTTCACTTGGGTAGCACTGATGTGTGACTAGGTGCCATTCTCTACTTGTGATGTCATAAGCTAGTTATGGAGATTCAGTGCCAACGTGACATGCGACCTATAGGGTCACACACATAGGAACTCATCTAGAAGTGGAGTTTGATTTTGAATGACAATTGGATTGATTATTAAAGTGGTTAGGTATTCAAATCACACAACTGATCACTCGATTGGATGACCAAGTCTACCAAATGACCATCTCACTGAGTGAGATGGCCGTTTCGGTAGCCAGATGGGCGTCTCAAGAAGTTGAGACAGTCATTTGGGGGTAAGGCTGATTGAAGTGTGAATTCACTTAGTTTTTCCCGTAACCAAGTAGTTCAATATGATTGAACTGACGGGCTTATCTCAACTCACCAGACAACCATTTGGGTGAGTGATACAGGCATCTCTCTTTAGTGAGACGGCCCGGTTGGGACCGAACAAATGTTTGGGATGTTTTTTGAATAGTTTCAATTCCTTAAACTTGATGTGCAAGTAAATTAATATGAGATATTAATTGGAACCGAAATTTCCAATTCGTGTGCGATTGGGAAACTACCAAATGGCTATTTGGAAATGTGAGATGACTATCTCACACACCAAATGACCATCTATATGTGTGAAATGACCATTTCGGATGTCGTAGGTTTTGAAAGTTCAAGTTCTTCTGGTCCTTTCCACTCCCACACGATCTCGTACAGACTGGGAACCCTGACCTTAACCTCACCTATAAAAGGAGGGGTATTAGGGACTTCCCAAGACACAATTTAAACAAATGAGAGTCAGTTCATCTAATAATTGTGACCTCTCTTTTTGTGGTAAGCAAGAGATCCAACGCAAGTCCTACCCAATAGGGAGGGATAATCAACAGGAGAGAATAACCGATAACTTGTCATTGTGGGCGAGTAGGTTGGTGAGTAATACACCAATAGGAGGGAGAACTCCTTGTCCATTCTTGGTGAATGACAGGAGTTCTAGTTGGTCCATGTGGACTACTCTAGAGTTAGGATTCTATTGGATATTGCTAGGAGGACAACTACAGCTTGTAGTCTGTGGCCTAACCACAGGAGCGATGCAGAAGCTATCTTGTTCATTGTTTGTGGTGAAGACCAGGAGCTGCACAACCATCATCTAAAAGCAACTTATTAGTAGTTACAAAGAAGTGAGTTTTGTTGCTGGACTTGCTCTAGGACTAGGTATAACTCGCTAAACCATCCTTGCTATTTCATAGTAGTAAATGTGATCTTGCTGTTATGGGAACACAAATAGATAAAAAAATTGTTTCTACTGCTATACTTTGTGCCCTTATTTCCCAATACCAATATCCCTTCCCCCCTTTTCCTTGGTGGTGTGGATTGTCTTTGGTTCAAGGTGTGTCTTGTCATGAGTTTGTATTGTGCGGTAACTAGATTAGGGTGTGCGGCATCGGGGTTGTGGGATTCTCCTCTTACCACACTGGTTGTCTTTAGTTTGCCCCTTGTTATTTTACTAGCTTTGTTAGTCTTGAATAATACCTAGTAGCTCACTAGGAGCTTGAAGTGTCTACAGCCCTCTTTTCCCTATTTTGTGTTCTCATTTTCCATGTTTTCTTCATGGTGTTGCTGCCTTGTAGCTTGGGTGTGTGCCACCTAGCTTTTTAGCAACTAGGTGTTCGATTGTAATAAGGGGTCACCTTCATTCATTGCTCTTTGGTGCCATAGATCATACTTGTGGTTGACCGACATAAATCTCACATCCAAAATGGAGTGGATCTAGAGTAGTAGGACTCTTAGATTTATAACCCGACACTCAGGCCCCCACAACTATTATACGGGGTCCGATGTAGTGGATCGGGGTCGAACCACAGGGACAAGGTTGGTAAGTGTTAGGAATGTAGTTCTTTAGACTCAAATACAACGAATGAAGAGGGTAGATTAGGATGGTGTTACCTAAAGAATGATGCTACTCCAAATAAAGTAATAAAAACAAAGGTAAGAAAAATGAACAAGAGAATAAGATCAAACAAGAAAGATGTAACAAAAATGTGGATGAGAACTTGGATCGGATTTCACCTACTCAGACCTCTCTCCAACATGCAATACTCAAATCCTTTTGTATACCCTTTGCAAGATTACAAGCAATCATCATATATGTCTATTCCACCCTCTCTCAAGCTTAGGATAGATATAGATTATAAGGTTGTCTCTCTCTCTTGAAATGACAAACAAAAAATCACAAAGAAAACCACAAGACCATTTATCTTTAGCATTCCAACATTTTCATGCATTCATGCAACTCCATAACACTTAGATAAGATTAATACAACTCTTTTGAGGCATTAAAAATAATACATCACAAGATGATAGCTAATCATGCAAGTGGGGCCTTAAGAACAAGGGTATGGAGATAATACTTGCTAGGAGTATATATATTCAAAAGGATGCAAGTATATACATGTTGGGAGAGATTTAGTGGCTACTTTAAACCTAAATAAAGTGTTTAGCCACACATGTTAACCAGTAGCACAATGACATTACAAAAGTGTAGATACATCAAGAATAATAATTAGGGGGTAGGTACAACATGAGGAAGATGATAGATCTAAAGAAGGAAGGAGGCAATACACCAACTGTACTTCTTTAGATCTAGATCTGGTACGGGTGTGGAAGATAGCAACTCCTTCTCTCGAAGAAGAGGATGGTGGTCTTCTCTCTCCTCCATCTTTCTTCTTTGAGATCTAAGACCAATGGAGATGAATGAGGATGGATCTCAAGTTGGGTAGCACTTCATCCCTCTTCATGTCCCCTTTGTATGTGGAGTCAAGGGCCTATTTATAGGCGCTTCCCAACTTACTTTAGTGTATAGGCTGCTACTTATGTAGTGGGCGTGATGGCCAGTGTAACGTCCATTTCACGTTGAACCCTTATCTCAATCATGTTGTTGTTTCAGTCTCTACCTAGTCAAGGTCACAATGGTTCTCTGGTCACAATGGCTTCTTCATCTTCTTAGACCCAACTTCCATCGCAGTCTCGACAGTTGTTGTGTTTAAGACCTAAAAAAGGGGAAGGATGACTATGAAAAGTTGTGGTCACAATAATCAACCACTAAACATCAGTCCGTCCTGGTCGATACGCCCATGGATCTGTAGTGGTTGGGATAGTTGTATGTATGTATTTGTTACAGCTGCAATAGAGATGAATTGGTAGCGACCTATGATGAATCTGCATGGATTAAGTAAGGTCATTAATTCAAATTCAAATATTGTTCAAGATCATTAAAGAAGTTAAAAAAGTCACAAAAAATGATGTTATAACAGAAACAAAATAGGTGCAAAAGGCTCACAAAATATCATGTTATCAACTCCCCGAAACTTAGAATCTAGTCTCTCTTCAGGCTTTTAAGTAGAATCAAATCATCGAGTAATGATCTATCAATATTTTATTTTTAGTGATTACATCATTACCAAATTATTCCGTCCTTATAGAAAAACCTTGTGACAGGGTTGGTTCACTTCTTGAAGTTCTATCTCCTCCCTTTATGTCCAGAGTTACTTGACTTTGTACCCCTTTTTCACCACTACCTTTTGTAGTAAAGGGGTTTCCTTTGCAATGACCTCCATGTCTTAGGTTTTGGGCTATACTCATAAACCATTCTTAAAAGGAGTATCTTTCACACCCTACCTTTATTTTGGGTTGAGCCTAGGTTATTGTGCTGGGGTAGGTTAGGCTTTTACTGTTTTCCTACATTCTTTGGTTTGCCTCAACCATGATGTTGTCATAAGACAATGTTGCCCAATTGGGCCCTGATGTAGTGTCAGATGGTTAATGTGAGGTTTGCTTTGAAATGCAGGTGGGTAAAACTTGGCTTCCAAATCGCACTTCTGGGAATGACATATTTGCATTCTTGAGTGTAGCAATACATCAACCATGTTTAATTCTTTGAAATCTTTCCAGACACAACTCTCATGATTTTTTTTCTTTTGACTTTTCATTTTACTCTCAAGCTTGGGAAAAGGGTTAGTAATATTGATGGGCGGCTAAGCCTCTTTTCAACCCAATGTCGAGATATTTTGAACTAGAAGAAGCAGTTGTTTCCATCTTGTGGAAGGTGTAGACTTTCTACCTAGTACTTTCAGGCTAGGGTGATTGGTCGGGAGTGTGGCAAGTAAAGTCCTCCTTATTTCCAGGGGTTCCATAGATTCAGGACTGTTCTTCTACTTTACACAATGTTTTGTTGTAAGAATGAGATAAGATCATATTGCTGTATCTTTTACATTTATGTGTATTAGTGGCTCATTTGTACTGCTCCAGAAATGATTACGCTACCAGGTAGCTGAAGGACAAACAAGTCCAAGAATAAAGTTCTTGAATAATCTTTGAAGAAACTAAAATTATGAACTATAGTTCAAAATTTAAGAGTGGAGTAAGGTAAGAGTTTGTACAAGATTTTTAAAAATTGGAATTTCAAATTTAAATTTTTGAATGTAGTGGTAAAATTATACCTCTCATGCCCGTTTATAACTCCTCCCCTAAAATTATCATCCACTTTGTCTTGGAGTATCAAAGATGAAGGTTTAGATATAAATGGGTCTGATTTACTATTGATGATATTCAAAGATAGCCCATTTTGATTGCAGCATCATGTTGGCATGTACTCATTGAAGAATGTGATAGTGTTCATGTTGCATGCTTTCAACTTTGGTATTCTGTAGGGCAAAGGCTATCATCCAAGCCAGGCAGTAGAATTTGCAGTCGTTGGAAAAATGCATCTACTGGGGACTTCTATGTCAGAATTGTGTCTTTTTGAAGTCTTTGCCCTTTGCGTGCGTGTATCCCTTTCTTTGATTGTGGATCATCTCTATGTTCGATTCGGCGCATGTAGCTGCTTTTTCTTCCATAGATGTCTTCACAATAGTCACATTGGTGTGTTCCTTCAGTGCACAGGCTAAATCTGAGTTGTTATATAAAATTGCAGTCCTAGGTATGACATTGACTACTAGAAGAGTCCAATGATTATCATGTAGAATGGGCAGGAAGATGTAGTCCGAAAGAGAGTTTGTTAGATGCAATTGTAGGTTCTCTTTTTCACCTGATTTCTTGTCTTTGAGTATGTCGTCGACAAGCAAGAAGTATGCCAAGTGCACATTAGTCATGTTGTCTCCCAACAATGATTTATAAGCAGACATAGGCTCATAGAAAGGTATCCCCATATTTTAAAAGTTTCACAGAGGTCATCTTTTAGTACAGATATGCCATCTCGTTCAAAGATTTCTCCTACAGTATATCGGTAGTAGAGACTCTCGTGATACATTTTCAAAAGCCCATCTATCAAAGTCCTAGAAAGTAGGCTCTATCGCCGCTTCTGTCCCATCTAGGCATATCTTAGGAATCTCCTCTTCATTTATCTCACATTCCTTAGGGTGATCTTTGGTCGATACTTCTTGTTCTTTTTAATAGCTATCATGGTTATCACTAATTCAACTATCTTTGGATGTTGTTGCTCCTCCTCTTTGGCTTCAGCTTGATGCTTGTCTGTAGGCCACCCTTCCTTCCATGCATAAGCCATGGTCGGCTCATTAGGGTCAATCCACAAGGTCTATAGTTGCTCCCTCCATGTATTCTTTTCTGGTAACATGATGCCTATGTCCATCCTACATAGTACAACATCGGGGGACATTACGGGGTCCTTAAAGAACTGTCAATTGTATATTAATTCATAACATAGGTACCCCACAAGCCATGCAAATCCTATAGAAAAAGGTCTTCTAATGGGATGCCCTTGTTGATGGTTTCCATCGTTATCAACACTATAACTTGTTTGAGATGGAGAAGTTCTTCCAATCAAACTTATGTCGGTCGCCTTCTCCCCGCATGGCTCGTTGGAGGCGGATAGGCACCTTCAAAATGTCTCTTGATTCCTTGTTCTTAAAGATTAAGGACGTGCTTGGTAGCTTAGCGGAGCAACAATTGCATATTTTGGTGTGGTTCTCGTATATATTAGCAACAATTAGACACCAATCCTTGATCGTCCTTATAGGCAATGTGACGAAGCATATCTCTGGCCTTTCCAAAGCATCTTGGAGTTCTTTGATAGCTTTGGAGTTATTCTTCTCCTCATACAATATGTTTTCCACATGTGTTGTGCCATTAAATATCGGATGTACTTTATCATGAGTGAGGAATTCCTCTAGCAAGGTAGTGTAGAGCACTTTATATAGACTTTTGTGTACCTGTGCTCTCTTTAAGAAGATCCCTCTGAGGTGTTCCTGTGTTAGAGTCTATCCTTTGTTATTATATAGAACATCTATGCCTAGAATACCTTCATTTAGAATGTCATCTAGGATGTGGACATCCCTACAATTGATGTGAGATATTGATGTCATGTCCATATCTACCATTTTGCATGGGAGTGGAGGAGTTGTAGTGATTTTTTTCCTTCTACGAGTGGGATTCGTTCTCTTGTAGGTGCATCAGTAAAGAAGGGGCCAGTCACCCTTCTTCATCATAAGATGTCTCTTCTTCATCCCGATGTACATTTCTGGCTAGTGTGACAGAAGTTGGGTCAGGTTCTTCAATAATCTTCTTCTCACATGGCAATGCTTGCATTTTGTTTTTTGTGGTAATTTCTTTAACAAACTCTTCTATGAGTTGGTTTGCCACTTATGGTGACTCAAGCACTACTTTGTTGAGTTCCACTAATGTGGCTTCCATTTTACCATCATATATGGCATCGTTGAGCTCTTTCTAGATGGGTTCCTATAGGAGGTAGTCATCAATGTTCAAATTGGTGTCTATACCTTCTAGGAACTTGGTTGTGTTGGATCTAGGTCACTATAGGGGGTGAATAGAGCTTCAAAAATTCTCACAAGAAAGATTAGACCTTCAAATTATATCAATAAAAAATAATAGCTTAAGTGCAATTTGAAGTCCTAACTAATAAGCATAGCAAGGATGAGAGAAAATTAAACAAGCACTTGGACAAGGTTGTTTAGAGTGGTTCCACTCTCCAAACTAGGAGAGAGTCAATCCACTACCTAGATAGGTCGACCTCTAGGACTTTGCAAGTTATTTTCTCTGTATATTTACCAATAAGAGTTACAACAAAGACCCACCAAAGGACTTACTTATCCAATACAAAGAGTCTTCAACCTTACCAAGGACTTACCCACTTTGCAAAGAGTCTTCCGCCTTCTTCCAAGGACTTACATACTCTTGCACAAGTCTTCAGCCTTCAAGGGATTACCCACTCTACTTGGATCTTCAGCCTCTGCCTTTTGCTTCACCTGGAGAAGATCTTCACCTCTTTTTCAACATTGAAGAAGAACATCAACAGCTCCACCTTCAGTCATAGTAGCTTTCTTCACCTTTGCTTCTTTGAGGAAAGGGGTAGGGAAGATGGAATGGAATGAGAGCTTTACAAGCACAAGGAAGTAGCTCTCTTACAACTGGCCTAACTCACTCATAATCAAGAAATGCTATGTAAATGAGAGAGAGAAAGGAGCTCAAGGAGTTGCAACACACTTAACTATAACAAGGACTTAGAATAGCATGAATGTGCAAACTTTGAATGAACTCCAAGGGGTCCTATTTATAGATGGGGGTGTTCCCTTAAGTGTGGGATCACTTAAGGGGAAAATATAGCCATTTTCCAAGTTGGAATGGATCTATACACAACTCACCAACGGTTATAATCACTTTTTCTGCATTTTCCATATAGTATATTCAGTCGAGTTCTAATCACGGTAACTCGACCGATCCACTAAATGAAAAAACCAATTTTCAAACTATCGATCGAGTTTGTTCTGGGAAACTCGACCGATGAGCTAAAATTAGTTTTTCTCGGAGTCGGTCGGTCGAGTTCTGTGAGTGTGCAATTCGATTGATTAGTCTCTTTAGAAAATCCATCATTGGATCGGTCGAGTTTCCAACTCGACCGATGAACAGACTGTGAAAATTTTTCTAAATTGACATTTGAGTGATTAAACGTTGGAATTAAGTGTCCCTAATTTTTTCTCATCTTAGTTACAATTGATATCATCAATACAAGTGATTACAAAAATCATCTAAGGTCATTTGGAGTGACTTCCCCAAATGTGCACTTGCATTGCTTTTGACTTGAACTTGAACAAGCTAGGGCTTGTATAAATTGATCCTTTCCATGTACCTAAAGCCTAAGATTAATCTTGAGCAAACATATTAGATACATAGGAATGGAATGATTAAGTCATTATCAAAATATGGGCAATGTATAACTCTCAAGTCAACAAGTGATTTTTGCTCTATCGAAGTAGGATGATATCTTTGATCCTGCTTCATCCTCATCAATTGTAGTTCCTACATGTTTTTCTATGATATTTTCTTTGGTCTCAGTGGGTTGAACATTTAAGTCAAGCCCCTGAATGACGTTGTTATTGTTGAGGCCTTTGGCTGCTTCTGGATCCTTAGGGGATGGTTGTTCCTTTTCCTTGGCAACACTCTCTAGTTGATCTTTATGCACATTAGCAATTTATTCCTTATTTTATGGTGGTCCACCTGCTTCTTTGTCTTCATGATCATCAGGGTTGGAAGAGCTCGAGGAAGCTTGAGAAGGAGATGGGCTTGTCATGCGCCTTGACCTCTTTCTATTTCTCCAATCTTCTATCTCCTAGTGTTCTGCTTCCATCTCCTTTTACTCTTCCTCTAAATGTTGGTGTTCATTGTCTAGATCTTGTAATGCTTCTTCATATCACTTGCACATCATTTCCTTTTTAGCACGTATTGTCTCTGTTTCTTTTTGAAGATCAACCATCTCATATGTCATCACTTTGATGGATTCAATCATTGTTGTTGGATTGTTGATGACTTCTTGCATAAAATGAGGGAGAGGCATAGTTCTTGCATCTAAGCCTTATACCTATGTGTTTAGTACATTCATGCTAGAATTTATATACAAATGGGCTTAGAATAGTTTTGCAATTGTGCCCATGTGGCATTGAATCGATGCCCTAAAACATCACTGAATGTCGACGTTTGATGTTATTGTTGTCTTTCAGTTGTAGTTGTTGGTGGTGTTGGTCTTGCCTCCTCAAGGATCTGTGGTGACTGGGTGCTTTCCGCGACACCTTTGTTAGTATTAGGGCATTTCCTTTCTTGTGTCTACTGAGAAGGTTCTTTTCGGATGTTTCCCTGTTCTACCCTGGCTTCTTGTTCATCATTTGGTGATGGGGCGGAGGTTGATGCTTCAGGCTGCTCTATAGTGATTGCAGGTATGGGCTGAGCTTGATCAGCTTCTGTGATATTTTCTGGCACAGCTATAGGGGCACTTGTCTTGTCAATTGTATCAATCATAGGTGTGTATGATATCTTTAATGTAACAGGGGGGAGGGAGATGCATTGATGAACCCTTCTCCATGGTGTGGTTCATTCTCCAGGGATAGTGGTTTGGTAGTTTCCATCCTTCCAGAGTGATTTTGAGAGGTTTGGACTACCAACACCTCCATTTTATGTTGTCGGGTCGCCAACTTCTTTTTGTTTTCTGGCTTGTGATACTTTGTCTCCAATGTTGGCTCAGGTTCATGTTAAGCTCTTATTCGTGATTCAGGTTCTACAACCTTTTTTATAGTGCTGGAGTGCATTTTGTTGAAGTCTTCTTCACTTGGCGGCAGCTTATGGGCGTCATAATACACCATATTTTGAAGTGGAAGAAGAAGATTTGAGTTGCTTGGTTTATAGAAGAACCTTTCACCCTTGTGGGTTAGAATGTCAGCATTCACCAGTGACATGATATCAATTTTCATATATCCCTCGGTAGGCTTGTATTTTTGCAACTATTCATCCTTTAGATAATGGGATGTGATGCAAGCTATCTGGCCTCCCATATAGAATTCCTTGGTCTTCATGGCCTATGGTCCCACTATTTTTGATAATTTGTCTATTAGCAGTCTTTTGATGTTTATTGATTTTGTGTCCAGCATTGACCGGATGAGGAATATATCTCATTTAGATATGCCCCTTGTTTCTGACATTGTGAAGATAGTGTTTGAAGTTATCTTATGAATAACCCTTATGAAGCTGGAAGGGATGAGGGAAGCTTTGGACTTCCTTGGTTTATGTTCAAGCTCTCCTGTCAACATTCTCCACACCTTGTGGTTATTGTATCCCACCAACTCTTTCTCACTGGATTCTTATAAGCAAGCTTGATCCTCCTCCATGGTTCTTGTGAAGATAGTATTTAGGATAGCTTCAGTGATGGAATGGTTTTTGCCTCCAATTCTGGCCTCTAGCCTGAATTCGTTTCCAGCCTCTTTGCCTTTCACATCATCGACATATACTTTCTCAAGTGACAACATAAACTCACAGTTCGGTCTATTAGGGACGGGGCCTCTGATGTGCATAAGGTGTGGAGGTTTGCTTTGGCCATAAACTTAATCACCCTAACATAAATGCCCAACTTCTTAAAGTCTTAGACATCTAGATATCTTGTAGGCCTGAAGCTCTTGGTCCTTAACATCATGTTGAAGTGTGATTGATGCACCTCATCTCTAGGCACGAACATTGTCAATTCCCTTGTAGGTTCCTTTGTGTCCAAGTCTTGTGCTTTGTGTGCAGCTGACTCCGCCCCTTCCCTAAATCTTTTGATGCATCCCTTGCAGCCTTCTTCTGTTTCTTGGTCTTTGTTTCAACTGGTGTTGCTACTTTTCTCTTTCCTTTCTTCTCTGGTGCATACTCAGATGTTTCTATCTTTGCAGTTCCTTGAGATTCCTTGGACTCTTTTGGAATCCAGTGGCCGAGGATGTATTCATACTTATTCTTCAACATCTCTAACTTGAGCTTCATTTGTGGAGATAGGTTGGGATAGTCACTCAATGTGTTGGTGACTGACTCCAGAGCTTCTTGTGCCCCCTGTAGAGATTTCACCTTCCTTGTCATGGTGTCAGAGGTTGAAGTTGACATTCTACAAATTCAATCAATTAAAGGTTGTCAGGTATTGATCTAGATAAATCAGATATATATAAGTAGTAGTTTTCACTTGTTCTTAGTGTATCGGTCGAGACAGACCGCCATCTGTCTTGGTCAAGTCACACCACCATCTGTCTCGATCGAGACACTAGGTGAACCATTATAGAGTGTGTCTATCACTACTAATTTTATATGTTGTGGCCGACAGAAGAAGCGCTCGAAACATTTTAATTACTATGCCATTCAAATTCATTCACCTACAAAGTTAGGAACTTATAAATAGGAGAGAGAAATTGTCCTAACATCATATACTCATGCTTATGAGCTTATCATGTGCTTGTGTATAAGAATCCATTCATATCAGCAAATCTGCATTTTGACCACTGCCATTCTAGTAGTTCTGACCGCTACACTCCTCTAAGGTTAGTGCTTCGGTCGAGACACCCTATGTGGGTAGCGATCGAAATTCCAAATGTCACGGCCCACGCATATCTGTATCGACCAGGATAAAGATAGCTCAAAAACCAAATAAAAGTGTCACGTTACGATCGAAACAAAACAACCAAGAAACTAGCACCGTGATCAGGATGAAAATAATGACCACAATAAATTTTTTAGCCAAACCAGTGTCACAACCATAATGGTTGTAGTGAACAAAATAGTTGTTGCAACCAATGTCACGACATGATCTACTATCACGACCAAACCACGTACACCTCAAATCCATCTTCAAGGAGGAAGGAGGAAAACCAATGATCGGAGAGGGGTCAGATGTAAAAGGGGAAGAAAAAATGCAATAAAGGTGAAGTGGCAAGCCATCGTTGGGTGGTCAGAACAGTGAGTAAAAAGGGTTTTAGTGACCATGATGGAGAGGTCAAAAAGGTGGATGATATAAATGGAGATGGTTTTGATCATGAAGGGGGAAAACCTGGGTCAGAACAATGATCAGAGTACCATAGGGAGTCAGTGGTGGTTGAAACAAGAAAGATAAATGTTGCGAGATGGAGGAAAGAATGGGAACCTTGCAGAGAAACTAGCAAAATCACAACGAACAAGAGTGAGGGTGAGTCAGAACTCCATAGATAGAACCGACATCGACCCTTGTGGTCTTGATTGCACGAGGGTTCTTTGTAAGGGTTTTGTCAGAGTACAGCATGAGAGAGAAAGCAAGAGAGCAAGGGGGTTTTACTGCTCATGCAACACAACCTTTATATCTGATAGCATAGTGACTGATACTGTCGGCTAAGTATTATGGTCAAAATGACCTTCGCGGTCACAACACTCCCAACATTCAAGACACTAATTTTGTTCGCGACCCTGGAGGAAGTGTAACAATCGAAACATGTGAATTAACACAGGTGAAGAGAGGTGCTATCTATTATGACCGACATAGCCTAAGAGAAAGGTAGTGGTTGCAACACTAATGAATGTGTACCAACCGATACATGGATTTTCAAGAGCAAACATTTTAGTTTTGAACTAAGCATCATTTATGCACATCATTGAAGCAATTTGAAAATATAATAAAAGAGATTGAGATTTAGCATTTTCCATCTATTTTAGATGAATTCAAAATACTTAGAGTGAGAAACTTCAAAGTTAAGTGTCTACACAATTTAGACTAAATGAGAATAAAGGAAAGTTTGCAATATGAAAGAAAGCAGTAAATTCTTGGGTTGCCTCCCAAGAAGCCCTATTTAAAGTCTTTAGCTTGACTCTCATTTCTGGCTTCTCATGATACATTAGCTGGTACCGGCTATGGCTCTTCTAAATCTAGTTTTGACCTTCTGACAAAAGCTTCATCTTCATTATATCTTTTAGACTCTATGTCCATTCACCTTAAAAGTACCAATTTTTTACTGGTAATCTCCATCACCCCATATGGGTAGATCTTGACAACAGAGAATGGGCCAAACCATCAAGATCTTAGTTTCCCTGGAAATAGCCTGATTTTTGAATTAAAGAACAGAATGTCTCCCTTTGACATGTCTGTGTTCTTAATGTGGGCATCATGCCACACGATCATTCTTTATTTGTAAATGTGGTTGTTTTCATAGGCATGTAGCCTCAGTTACTCAATCTCATGTAATTACAGGTACCTCTTTTGTCCAGACCTGTCCAGATCCATATTTAGGAACATGATGGCCCAAATGGCCCTATGCTTCAGTTTTATTGGGAAATGGCACAACTTTCCATAGATGAGACGATAGGGGGTAGTATGTATCGGCATATTGTAGGTGGTTCTAAATTCCCATAGGAAATCATACAAATTCATGGACCAGTCCTTGAGGGTCATGTCAATGGTCTTCTCTAATATCTACTTAATCTGTCTATTTGATACTTTGACATGTCCTGACGTCTATGGGTGGTATGGTGTGGTGACCTTATGCTTGACCCAGTACTTCTTCAGCAATGCTTCAAACTATTTCTCCATAAAATGGAACCCCCCTTTGCTAATGACAGTGTTGAACTTCGAATCCAGGAAAAATTGTCTTCTCAAACAATGTCAAAATACCTTAGACTCCCTAGACATCAAAGATCTCTACTTCCACCCAGGCATACATAGTCTACTATGACCATAATGTACTTGTTCCCTCTGGAGAATAGGAAGGGCCCCATATAATCCACTCCCTAGATAGACATCAAAGATCTCTACTTCCACCCAGTCAGACATAGGCATCTCATTTCTTCTAGTAATATTTTCAGCAAGATGGCATTCTTTAGAAGACTTGAAAAAAGACATGGCATCTTTGAAGAGTGTTGACCAATAAAAGCCTAATTGTGGGACCTTGGTTGCAGTCCTTTTCCTCCATGGTGACCTCCATATGGTGAGGAATAAAATTCATTGAGGATTGGAGGCACCTCTTCTTCTAGCACACAACTCTGGTATAAATTGTCAAAACATCTCTTAAACAACTGAGGATATCTTGGGAGGCAATTGTTCCCAGGACAAATAGTTATAGATGTTAGTGAACCACAATAGATTTGGTTTGACTACCTTGTCCATCTTCAAGGCCCTATATGCATAGTTTTCATTTATAGGTACCTGGATTTCTTCATTGAAAACTATTCTCAAGAGGTGGCCAGAAACCACGTTCTCCATTGCTTTTTTATCCATGTTCCCATGATCAAACTCTTGTAGAAACAAAGCCCATCACAACAGTCTCAACTTTGTGTCTTTTAACTGTATGAGATACTTTATGGCTCTGTGTTTTGTGTACAACTTTACCTTCAATCCTTTCAAATAGGACCTAAACTTGTCGAAAGAAAATACTATTGCTGGCATTTCTTTCTCAGTTGAGGTGTAGTTTACCCGAGATTCATCGAGAGTTCTACTACCATAATAGATTGCATAGTGCTTCTTCTCTCATATTTGTCCCAAGACAGACCCAATGGCATACTCACTAGCATCACACATGATTTCAAAAGGCAAATCCCAATTAGGTGCTTGTAATATTGGAGCCGATGTCAAGGCATTTTTCAAAATTTCAAACGATTCAAGGCACTTATCGGAGAAATCAAATTCCACATTTTTGTCAAGGAGGTTTGATAATGTATTTGAAACCTTTGAGAAATCTTTGATAAATATTCCATAGTATCCAACATGCCCTAGAAAACTCCCAACTCTTGTGATGTATTATGGAGGGGGTAACTTTGATATAGCTTTGATCTTTCTTTTATCTACTTCCATGTCTTTCTAAAAAATATTTTGCCTGAGAACTATCCCTTCTCTTACCATAAAATGGAATTTTCTCCAATTCAATACAAGTTTCTTCTCATCACATCTTTGCAAGACCTTTGACAAGTTTCCAAGACATCTGTCAAAGTCATGTCCATACACTGAGGAGTTATCCATAAATACATCCATTATGTGTTCTAGAAATTTTGAGAATATGGATATCAAGCATCTTAGAAAATTATTTGGCACATTACATAACCCAAAAGGCATTCTTATGAAGCCGTATGTCCCATAGATACAAGTCAAAGTAGTCTTTTCTTGATCATTTGGGTGAATAGGGACATGATAAAACTCTGAGTACCCATCAAGAAAACATAAACAAGATTGTCTTACAAGCCTTTCTAGAACTTGGTCGATGATAGGTAGAGGGAAGTGGTCTTTCCTCATGGCGGTATTGAGCTTACAGTAGTTGATACACATCCTCCACCCAATAACCGTATGAGTGGCCACTTCGTATCCATTCCTTCCTTTTACCACAGTGATCCCACCTTTTTAGGTGCAACATGGATCGGGATGACCCTGTTGTTGTCACTAATGGGGTAGATGATCCCTTCATCATGTAGCTTTATTACTTCTTTCTTTACAACTTCTTTCAGCATCTGATTAATTTTCTTAGTGGCTGAGCCAATGACTTAGTAGTTTCCTTAAGATTAATTATGTGCATGCATAGAGCTGGGTTGAGGCCTTTGATATCTTCCACAGAATATCCTATAGCTTTCCTTCATAGTCCGAGTTCCTTCAACAACTTTTCCTCTGGATCTTGTATTAGAGAAGAGTTTATGATAACAAGATTTCTTTCATCAACATCTAGGAAGTCATACTTTAGTCCTTCCAAGAGTTACTTCAACTCAGATTTTGGTTCTGATGTAGCTTTTTCTTGTAGTGTCTATTCCAGTGAGGCATGCATCATAGTTTCTATTGTACCTTCTTTGTAACTGAAACCTCCTCCTTAGGTTGATTCACGTAATCTAGAATCTCAACCACTTCAGGATCTTCTAGATTGGCATTAGAATTGTTTAAGACTCACATGAGAGGGTTGACTATCACATTGCTTTCTTGTACATCCTCACAATATTGAGTATAACTATCCATAAAATAGCTGAATCAAACAGAGAGGGTACTCTCATGGTGGATTGTACACAAAAATCAATGTGTTCATTACCAACGCATCCATGACATCAATTATAGCTCTCCCGGTGGTGAGGAATGGTCTTCCAAGTATCATGGGGTGTGATGGATCTCAACAATGTCAATTACCACTGTATCACATGGTATAAAGAAACTTCTGACGTAGATTGGGACATCCTCTACCACTCCTACTGGACTTGTCCTTATAATGGTGTGGTTGGAAAGCTAAATTCTCATACCTGTCTTCACCATGTATGTTTTTCCAAGACTTTGGGGTAAAAAAAGGGCATAAGAATGATACTTGCTCATTAAATCACCCAGTTCATTTCTCTCTACATTGTCTCCAACATTGAAAGGAATGGTAAATGCTCCTGGGTTTCTTTTCTTTGTGGGCATGGTATCTTGAAAAAAAGTACTTGACATCTTTGCTAGTTGTACTATCTCAACATGATCACCTCTCCTCCTCTTCATAATCAAGTCTTTGAAGAACTTAACGTAGGCATTTCCTCAATCGCATCTAGAATTAGAATATCTAGGTGCAACTTCTTTACTGCCTCCATGAACTTTCATATCTCTTCTTTAGGTGAGCCTTGATTAACTTGTATGGGAACGGTACTCTTGGGGCAAAGGGATTCCTTTGTGTAAATACTTATTCGGTGGGATCTAATTTCTTAGTCTTTGCACTTTTCTTCTTTATGTCTTTTCTTCGGCCTTGTCTTGATTTAATATCTCTTCCCTTTCAGACTCCTCCTCTACTATTGAGGAGTTAGTATGTGGCTTGGTAGTGTTTTCTTATTCATGATGGATCTCTTCTTTTTATTTCTCTACAACTTTTCCTGACTAGAGAGTGGCCACCTTCATAGTTTCTATGTTTGATGGGATCTTCCTTGGAGGACTCTTTACAAGCTTTTCCAGCTGGGCGGACTTTTGATCAATCCATCTTTGGTGAGTTTGCATATCCACCATTTGGGTTTGCATCGTGGTTCAAACTCTTAAGTTGTTGAATGCACTTAGGGTTAGTTGATCAGTCACTGAAGCTTTCCTTTTTGTAAAATCAAACAGCAGAGTGATCATGTCAGGCTAGTTGTTATCTTTGTTCTAATTATGACTTTGATTTTGTCCTTGATTTTGGTGAACATTTTTGTATTGATATTGACCTTAATAGTTGCTCTTGGTTAGTTGATAGCTAGTAGTCGAGGAATTTTGAGTCAATCCACCTTTTTTCTCAAATCCTGGGGGTGGCTTACACGAACCACCTAGTTGATGAGAATTATCAACAGTGTCTTTGTTTCCATAATTGAATCTCGGATGATCTGGCCATTTGAAATTTGCATAAGAGAAAATTGTTTTGTTTCTTCTTCACTTTCACTTTCTTCACTTTATTTTGGTCGTGTATAGATGCAGATGTCAATTCCATGGCCTCCTTCACCACATGTAACACGCTTCATGTGACGTCCCCAGATTTTGATTTCTCCAAACCCTATTGGGAATGAGATGTCGGAATCCAAAAACATCATGCAATCATATCAGAGAGCGATGCGGAAGCGACATATGCATACATGAACATTCAATATAACAACACCATAACATTTCTTAGCATTCAACATGTAAATTACAACATGAATTACAATTGCATATTGAAAGAGAATTTTACACAAGTCTAAACATGTATGCTAACTAGGATCTTAGACAATAGGTACAACCTGTACAACTTTCTCACATCCTATTCTTTTATCCCATTCTAGCTCTGGACCTAGAAAATATGAGAAACAAAAATCATCAACAAAAGTTGGTACGTGGTAAAAGATACACTAGTAAGGTTGCATAAAGGAAAATACTTGAAGAAGGAAGAAAGAGAGAAAAACCATTTCTTAAGGCAAAAATCAGGTAAACATCCTTTTTATTACATTTATTTGATGTGGTTGTACTACACTTATCTGCACTTGACTTACATCCAGTATGGGCAAAAATTATATCATCATACATCTAACATGGGCCAAAGCATCATACATCCATGTTAGGCAACATACATCCATACTGGGCTAGGTGCACTACTAGCTACAACCCATCCATATCCTTTTATGTTATATTAGATTTTGGCAAAGTATAAATCATAATAGTTCAACCAAGCAATGAATATACAAATAATAGCATTCATGATATTACATATCATAAGAAACCAAGAAATCTAGTCTCATACTTATAAGACCACGTACCTACTTGTTTAGATCAGATATCCAAGAATTCAGAATCAACAAGAACTATTGGTCCATGTGACCAAGACTAAGATATGTTCTTAGTTATGATTCTTTTCATGCTATCTTATTTGGATCATGGATTATCCATAATTTAATTAGGTTTTGAGATATTATCAGATATGATCCACAATAATATGGTTTGATTAGAAGAAGTTATTTAATTAATCAATTAGAAGATTCTCATAATCTAGGGTTTCTAGGATGGTTAGATAAAAGGAAAGTAACCCTTAGGATATTAATGATTTCATAAAATCAGGGTTCGATTCAGAGTTTAGGACCATTCATGATCACTAATCATCATCTAATAATATTAGATTTGATATAAAGATGTACATTTAATTACATGAAGAGAGAGAAGACTAGATTTAGGGTTTCTCCTAATTATTTCATCATTTATCTACTTAGACTAGTGTTTCGAGTTATATAGGAAATAGGGTTTCATCTAGGGTTAAATATATTTTAGAAGGTCAGATATCATCAAGGAAACCCATTATTAATAATTAATTATAATAAAAAAGGTCATTTAGGCTCTAGGCAGCTATTTTTGAAATAGGAAACGGATCTAGGTCCTAATCATATTTTATTTGGATAGAAAATATTTTTTTGATGAAAATTCTATATTGGTTCGATATTTTCTGATAATCCTAGCATTTTCTATGATTTTTCTAAGATAATCCATTTTCTATAATAAAAGGGTAAAGAAATTACCTTGATCAACGGCTATATCCGATTGTATCTACGACTCTCGTTGATTCTAGGATTTGTGAGGGATGGATTGGGTTGCCGACTTGGCACTTGAGGATTGGTTCACACTAGCACCTCTCTGTCTCTGTTGCTGCTTGCTCGAGTGGCAAGGTGATTACTCCGGTGAGGTGTTGAGGCTCCTACTGTGAGGACCAGGGTGAAAAGGATGCACCACCACCTTCGTCTTGTGCTTCCCCATTGATGCAGCTAGCTAGGTGGGTGCAACTCCCTTTGGGGCTCTGTGCCGACACTGTGGATGGAGAGGTCGCTGGAGTAGGGAGGTTTCGAGGATAGCCATTGATTGGGATCGGTGGGATTTTCCATGGAGCATCACAATAGCAAGGCGAAGATGTTTGGCGGGTGGATTTGGTGCGGGGTTCTCTGTGGTAGTGAGGCAATGGTGGTTCTAGAGGTAGAAGATGATGGAATGGGGGAGAGGTGTTCTGAGTGGTTTTTCTAGAATTGATGGTCGGAAAAGGGGAAAGAAGGGTTGGTGAAGCTGATGGTGGCCTTAAATCGAAGTGAGGCGGTGTAGAGGGAAAATCCCTAAAGGGGCGCCACTGCCTGTGAGAGGCGCGGAGATAAGGGGAGCTCATTCTCCCTAATCCGAGGGTGAGGGGGTTGAGTGAGGGCTTGTTGGGTTCATTTTGGGGAGATGAGGTCATCTAGAGGGATGAATCTTCAGGATTTGAAGTGAGGTGGTGACTCACTGATGATCGGCCTTGTTCTCACCTCCCCGCCCTTAGCGGGAGGTTAAAGATGGATTCCCAGCCCTTGGATCCCCGCGCAATCCAAAGGGGAACAATCCTAAGGTTAGAAATGTATGGACCAACCATAGAAGCCTTGTGACACATTTATGTGTCACGACCTGGTCATTTAAACCAAAACTTAGGTCCTAGGGTCCAATGTGCATGAATATATGCACCAAAATTCAACTTCTATATCTCCTAATTGGATAATCCATTTGCAATGAAATTTTAGGTGTAGCTTTATAATGTCATGATGTAGTTGTGGCATAAGTTTGGGAATGAAATTCGAAGGTTAGGCATGGTTATTGACTAGGCACATCAATTCCTAAAGTTCACCTTCATGTGACACTTAGGGTTTTACATTATGCGAATTTGGTAGGACATTTAGTCAAGGTTGACACCAGAACTTCAACATTGGTTCATATGTATATAATTCCTCAAAAGAATTTATTTCTCTACTCAAAAGATCACTAAATAAATGATTGGTCTCATGAGGACTTAATCAATCAGTAAGGGTATTCATTCACAATTGAATTCAATTAGGCATCATAGTCCTCTATCGTATCTCAAATCACCTAATTTGGGTGAAGGAATCCATGATTGTATTACTAATTCCTCAATTTGGTATTTGTCCTCTACATAGAATTCTTGTCTCTCAAATAATATATTAGTTATTAAAACTCAAAATCTAGGTTATCACACTTCATGACTTTCTCAATAGGTTTCTTGCCCTTGCCTCCAGTGTCCTTCAATAGTTTGACATATGTGGCAATCTTCTTAATTTGAGCCATGATGGTTTCCAGAGCTTTGGCTTCGACTGAAGGTCCTTCAGAGCTAGTCTTCTTGGATGAGACTCTATCACTTCTCTCATATTCCATGCCTTCTTGTAGTGTATACATATTGTCAAAGATCTTCACAGTTCTTGTCGGCTTCTTTCCTAGAAAATCACTCCTGGCAGCAACATTTAGTGAAGTCCACTCTGTGGTAGTCAGCCCACTGTAAAATGTTGTCACCAGAAATCCCTTGTTGTAGTTAGAATTAGGACAATCCCTTTGATACTCTAGATACCATTCCCAAGCTTTGTGAAGATTCTCTCTAGACTTTTGCTTTAAGGAAGTGATCTTTTGCCTATTTCAAATGGTTTTCTCAGTGGGGTAGAATTTAGTGATGAAAGCATCAGTAAGGGGCTTCATCCATAAATGGACTGGTATGGTAGGTTAAGATACCAAGACATATCTTTATCCTCTAGAGAGAAAATGAATCCTTTACAGTATATTTTTGCACTCCCCTCATCTTGATGATGTCACATATGTTTTTGAAGGCATCAAGATGATGTAAGGATTTTTATTTTTGGAATTCCTTCAAAAAAGCTTTTTTTGGATCATTAAGATGACGATAGGTTTTAGCTAAAAATTAGTTGCATCAAATCATGGGATAACAATTGGGTATCTGGACTCGTTAGCTCTGGTAGTAGCCAACTGTCTAAGCATTTATCTTCTTCATCATCTTCCTCCTCACTGTTATCGTGACCATGATGATTGTTTCTGTGTCTTCTGTGGTGGCGGCGGTGGTGCTCATGATGGTGCCTCTCCTCTTCAAGATCTTCATCCTCATGGTGTTGACCATCTGAGTGATGCTCCTCTCATTCTTATTTAGTTTTAGGAAGAATCCATGGATTCCGATCTTCACCAGAAGGCCCAACTTCTCTACGAGGTGGCATGTTGACATGCAAGGTAAGGAAGTTGAGGGTAACAATCTACCTCTCTTTGATCTACCTAAATAGTTTGCACAGTCAAGTTATAAAATTCGATGTGTAAAATGAAGTATTCTAAGAAATATAGATATCGTGAATTTAGATGTTAGTGCAGTCAAACGTATTACTAAGCTTGAGGCATGGGCATATAGTGGGTAGAATCGAGTTCTTAATAGTACCATTTTTCCTTATCCCTTGCAATAGAGCCAAAAAGTTGACCGGCCTAAATCACATGTCGAAAATGGAGTAGATCTAGAGTAGTTAGACTCTTAGATTTAAAACCTGACACTCAGGTCCCACAACTATTATATGGGGTGCGATGTAGTAAATCAGGGTCAAACCACAAGGACAAGATTGGTAAGTGTTAGGAACATAGAGACTTAGACTCAAATACACCAAATGAAGAGGATAGATTAAAATGGTGTTCCCCGAGGAATGATGTTACTCCAACCAAAGTAATAAAAGCAAAGGTAAGGAAATAGAACAAAAGAATAAGATCAAATAAGAAAGATGTAACCAAAAGGTGGATGGGAACTTGGATCGGGATTTACCTACTAAGATCTCTCTCCAACATGCAATTCTCACACCCTTTTGTATACCCTCAACAAGATTACAAGCAGTCATCATATATGTCTATTGCCTCCTCTCTCGAGCTTAGGATAGATGTATATTATACGGTTGTCTTTCTCTCGAGATGGCAAACAAACAATCAAAAAGCAAACCATATGACAATTTATCTTTAGAATTCTAACATTTTCATGCATTCATGCAACTCCATCACACTTGGATACGATTAATACTACTCTTTTGAGGCATTAAAATGTATACATCATAAGATGGTAGTTAATCATGCAAGTGAAGCATTAAGAATAATAGTATGGAGATAATCCTTGCTAGCAGTATATACATTCAAAAGGATACAAGTATATACATGTTGGGAGAGCCTTAGTGGCTACTCCCAACCCAAGTAAAGTTTTTAGCCACACATGTTAATGGGAAGCATAACGACGTTAAAAAAGTGTAGATACATCAAGAATAATGAAGAGGGAGAAGGTACAGTGTGAGGGAGATGATAGATCTAAAGAAGGAAGGAGGAGATACACCAATGGTACTTCTTCAAATCTAGATCTGGTACGAGCATGGAAGATGGAAACTTCTATCGAAGAAGAGGATGATAGTCTTCTCTCCCATCTGTCTTTCAACTTTGGAGATCCAAGACCAATGGAGATGAATGAGGATGGCTCTTGAGTTGGTCATCATTTTGTCCCTCTTCATGCCCCCTTTGTATGTGGAGTCGGGGGCCTATTTATAGGTGTTGCCCACCAACTTACTTTAGTTTAGTGGTCTCTACTTGAGTATAAAGTGAGAAGTCTAGTGTAACGTCCATTACACGCTGAACTCTTGTCTCGATCAGGATGTTGTTTTGATCGTTTCCTAGTCAAGGTTGCGATGATCTTCCATTCGCGACAACTTCTTGATCTTCTTGGTCATGACTACCATTGCGGTCTCAACAGTTGTTGCGGTTGAGACCTCACTAAGGGACACAACCACTATGCACAACGGTGGTTACAACAATCAACCACTAAAAATTAGTCAGTCCTGGTCGCTATGCCCATGGATCTGTAGCAGTTGGGATGGTTGTCTGCATGCATTTGTTACAGACACAACTAAGATGCATTGGTAGCTACCTATGATGAATTTGCATGGATTAAGTAAGGGCATTAAGTCAAATTCAAATGTTGTTCAAGATCATTAAAGGATTTGGAAAATCACAAAAAAGGATGTTATTACATAAACAAAATAGGTGCAAAAGTCTCACAAAATATCATGTTATCAGCGGTCCCCTTATTGTGGTCGATTGTAGATGTCACCTTCTTTGATTTGTTTTGTTTACGTGTAATCTCAATGCTAACATATTCCTAAGGGAATCCTAATGGTAATTGCAACTGTGTATGATGTGAAGACATGGGTATTGAGGTTTAACATGTTCTTTGAGCAATATACATTCAATATTGATGATGGTATCTATATAAAGTTGTTTATGTGCTTATTACAAGGATCCTGAGTGAAATGTATCTCAAATCTCTAGTCTCAACTCTATGAATCATCATTGGTCTCAATTACTTGTAGTATTCCTGGATATTGTTGTGGATGTTGTATGTATTTACTTAATATAATTGTGTCTATTCACCCTTCAAAAAGCAATACATGATCTTAGATAGACTACAACTAACTAATATAGGAATGAGACACCAAAGGATCTTGATTAATGCTAAAAATATAGAGTGACTAGAAATATGCTTCAAGGATGGAAAGACACACCCCAATATTATGATAGGTCAAAAGTCACATGTAATAAGTATGGTTGTGGAGAAGCATCACTACTTTAGATAATATTAGTATACAATAGTACATGCAAATACATCAAGGAAGAAGCAAAGTATAATTCATGTGAAGTCCAATAAAAAGAAGGGCATAAATGTTCACACATGGGGAATGGGGACATGATATCCATATGCAATGAGTTCAACTATAAAATACCCAACTTTAACTATCTAGCCTAATCCTTCTTGCTTATGCTTTCTCAATAATGTTAATCTTGATATATTTTCGAGTAATTTAGAGTGTACTAGGATGTTAGTTTAGATTTGTAGTATTTTAACGAATGACCATATTAGTTGATAATTAAGATTAATTAATTGTGATAATATGACATTTAGGGTTTGTTCTAAAATTTCAACCACCACAATATATTTTAACCCCCAAAAAAATTTGTAGAATTTTCTTATGACTGGATTAGTGAATGGAAGGGTATTTTTTTGTGAATTACATTCAAAGATTATTTTACCTTCAAGGTCATGGCTCATTATGTTTAAATGTTTTTATGTGGAAACTAACTCTAAAATCAGCATCCTCGACCCTCAATTCTTCTACATATCAATTTACAAGTTAACTAGCCACTAAATTCTCACTTAGTTTGAACAAGGAAAAAAATAGGATTAATCATTTAATTAAACTATGTGGTTGCATTTAATATCCCAATTTCATAAAGTCTTTGACGAATTTGCTGTCAGTAAATATTATTTAGTATACACCAATTTTTTCAGTAGCTCGTTATGAGCCATTGATTTCAAATCAAGCGCCTAACTATTATGTTCAACCACAATTCAGATCAAGAAACCTACCATCACTATATTCCCTCAGTCATACCTCTCCAATCTCTCTCTCTATATATCATCTCCTCTCCTTGTCCTCTCTCCTTCATTTCCCTCTCATTTTTTCACATCTTCTGATCTAAACTATCTAGGACTTAGTAATCCTTGCCTCCTTATTGGATTTTGGTCCCTTTCTCTATTTTTTTCATCCATGTGTGGTATCCTAGGTCACCATTGCATCCATGTGCATATGTAAGAGTTCTTCAACTTTTGTGTCACCTTGAGGAACTTGAATGGATCTCTTTTGGTGTCCCTTTTTCACTAAATTTGTATCTCCAACTTCATTCTCCTAGACTAGGATTTTTGTGGTCACCTTCCAGCTTGAGGCCACCTTTGGGTCTGGAAACCACTCAAATATTACTTCACATACAACCATATCTAATCCAATGTCCAATCCTACCTATTGAAAGGTATCTACAATTATCCTTTTTTTGAACCCTATTACGAAAATTGTTGTCCTCTTTTGCAAGTTTTATATTTTGTTCTTTGTTGTATTTTTGAGTAGGTGGTTTCACAAAGATGTGATGAACTTCCATAATTGGTTTGTTTCATTGTGAAAATTGATATTCATCTTCCTTGTACATGTGACCCTTGATCACGAAGGGGTTCCTTTCCCTACTATCTAGTCACCTGAGGGCCTCATATTACATTCCTTGAGTCTGGTTGATGATAGCGAAGGTGATGAATACCTGTGTAAATAGGTGTCAACCTAGTTTTGTCAGTCTACATTGTTTCTAGGTCAGGTTGTAAAAGTTACTTCTCCATCGAGATAGACGAGCATTTCTAGGATCAAGCTTACTATGTTTCCAATTTGGCTTGATTTTTCATAGTACGTGCTCAAAGACATATTGGTCCTTTGAGTCCATTTTATTCTATTAACAAACACATATTTTGAAGTCATGAATCTTCCAATCCTTCCTTATCACACATCTAACAACTTATACATAATGCAAGGGTAGCCTCATCCACACCCAAAGTTTTCATTTATAATATCCAGAAAATATATTAATACTCTAAAACACATTACTATTAACTAGACCAATAACAAATTAAATAAAAAATAATTTTACAATTAGGAATATGAGGCCTATCTATTAGTATGTTTTCTCTAGACCTATATCAATTTGGCGTACAAGTTAGTTTTTTGGTTTTGTTTTATATATATTGTTATATATTTTTATCTTTATAGAATTATATATAAATGACAATGGATAATGGAACAAACACAAAAGGACCTCAGGCTACAGAAGAATAAGTAGCAACGAGCAAGGGTGAAGAAAAGGATTTGGAGATGACTTCATCAGTGATGAACACAGAGGTTACGGAATTGGAGACACCTTCTTCAACAGATGTGCAGATCACCCCAGGTGGTACATAGACAGGAAGGAAGATACAAGGCGAAGGTCAAGCAACGGCTGTGAACCGGAGCACCCCCTCCTCTTCCAAAAGGAATCTAAAGGGGAGTGGGACGAAGATGAAGAAACCCATAATCACCCCTCCCTATGAGCCCTGGAGAAAAAGCCCAAGGCTAAGTAATCTAAACACTCTGGGATCCCTGGCCAAAAGTGTAGAGTCGACGGAGATGAACATGGTTGATGTATCTCAGGCCAATCGGTCTTAACAATCCCCACCCTTCACTTATGATGGTAGACACCCTCTGTTGGGATATTAGGGGAATTGGGAGTGATGGTAGATGTCGAATACTGAAGGAACTTATATCCAAACACAAACCTCAGATCGTGACCATTCTAGAACTGAGAATCGTGCTGATAGAGCAGCGTCTACTATTAAGAATCTTGGCTTCCCAAATTCTCATAGAGTGGAGGTGAGGGGCTATTATGGAGGTATCTGGGTCTGTTGGGATGCATCGAATTGTAAGGTGGAGATCCTTATGAGTCATAGGCAGTTCATCGCTTGCAAGATTAATGATGCATGCTTTGTTACCTTTTTTATGCAAGTCCTCACATAAGTACTAAACAACTAATTTGGAAGCACATCACGAGAATGGGAGAGATTTTCAAAACCCCATGGATCGCGATGGGGGATTTTAATGCGGTCACTAACCCCAGTGAAAAATCAGGCAATAAAACCTTCAATTATTCAAAGGTGGTTTTGTTCCATAATACTTTGATGGAGGCAGATCTCACTGACTTGGGGTTCGCTCAAGCTAAGTTCATCTACAAACATGGCTTGCTGCAGGAGAGAATAGATAGGGTTGTAGCCAACACGGCTTTCATCGGTTAGTTCCCAAACATGGTGGTGGAACATCTACCCAGGCTCTGTTCCAATCACTACCCGTTGCTCATCAAGTTCAGAAGCAAGCCACAATCCCTCACTGGTTCATTACCAAAGCTTCCTGGAAGGTGAACGCGGACTTCATCTGTATGCTTAATGAAACTCAGTCGTGAAACCTCGATTTCATGGATGCGTTGGAACAAGCCAAAGGTCACATTAGTAGGTGGGACATGAGGTACACAAGGGAGAAGAGAAAGCAAAAAGAAAGGCTTATGAACAACATAAATAGGCTTCAGGCAGACATGGCAGAGCAGTATAGTGAAATCTCTGATGCTTTATGCACGAGCTTCCAAAGGGAGCTGGATACAATCCTAAAGGAGGAGGAAGTCTATCTGAAGCACCACAGCCATATCAATTGGCTGAAGGAGGGGGATAACAACACTAGATTCTTCCAAAATTATGTCAATCAAAGCAGAAGGAAAGATCTCATTTCCAATCTTAGGAACACCAGTGGGGTGTGGATTATAGATGAGAAAGAGCTTATGAGGATGGTAGTCTCTAACTTTGAACATGTCATGATTGTACCCCAAGGTAGCACTACCCGCAGGCCGAAGAGAATGCCAAATCAGTTCACTGAGTTCACGGCTGACCAGCGGGAGGTGATAGGTAGAATCATGTCTGAAGAAGAGATACATAGCATAGTGATGTCGTTGGATCCCACCAAGGCTCCAGGTCCAGATGGAGTCAGTGCCTATTTCATCTAGGAGAATTGGAATACAATTGGACCCAGCCTTGTGAAGACTATCACAGAAGCCATTGCAACTGGGACAATACCAGAATCCCTCAGTGACTACATGATTGTGTTGGTCCCTAAGGTAAAGGCACCTGAGAAATGCGAGAACTTGCATCTGGTATCACTGAACAATGTCACATTAAAAATTATCTCGAAGTTGATTGGGGAAAGACTAAAACCTTTCATGCCAAACTGGATCTCAATGGCCCAGAGCAGCTTTGTACCCGTTCAGAGAATCACGGACAATATCACGCTGGTCCAGGATCTAATTCACACTATGAAGAGAAAGAAAGGAAATAAAGCCATGGCTATTAAGGTGGACCTAACCAAGGCGTATGCTCTTATGGATTGGAGCTTCATTGAGGACACCCTCAAAGGCACGAGAACTCACGAGAACAACATAAATTTCATTATATCACGAAAGGAGCAACTTCCATCGCTTGGAATGGTAGTAAATCTAGAACTCTAAAGGCAAGTAGAGGGCTCAGACAGGGAGACCCTTTTTCACTATATTTACTTGTGTTATTCCTTGATAGGCTGAGCCAACATATACAGTAGAGGGTGGAAGAAGGAGCATGGAAACCTCTAAAGGTGGGAAGGAAAGGGCCGCATATCTCTCACGTGTGCTTCACGAATGATCTCATCATCTTCTCTAAAGCCTCTCCATAGAAGATTAAGGTGCTTTTGGAGTGCTTTAGGATGTTTGAGGAAGCATTCAGTCAGACCATGTCAATGAGAAAAACTAGAATTTTCTTCTCTAGGAGCACCGACAGATCTCTAAGGAGGAAGATGTTGTGGAGGATAACCCTTTAGGAGATGACGAACCTTGGCAAGTACTTGGGTGTCCCGATCATTCACAACAGGGTCAGTAAAGATACCTATGGAGAGATCATTGAGAGGATGAATAGCAAAGTAAATGCTTGGGCAGCTAGAAGTCTCTCGCTGGCTAGATGAATTTTCCTACCTAAAGTGTCATTGGAGTCTTTGCCTACTTACATTATGCAATCCACAGTCCTTCCCCTACAACTATGTGATAAGATTGACAGTACTATCAGAAGATTTATAAGGGGAGGAGCTCATAAATCCCACCTCCAAGCATTGGTGGTGTGGGATAAGATCTATAGTGAAAAAGATAGAGGCCTTGGTCTGAAGAGAATGCAAGAATGGAACTTAGCTTTGCTGTATAAACATGCATGGGATCTTAGCAGTGGGAGAGATACACCTTTGTTCGCAGCCATGAATGAGAAATACAAGAGGTCCACCACCGGAGTAAGCATCAACCTCTCTAGACTGGGAAGAGCAGTGATGGCAGGAAAACAATTTATCGAGGACAATTCATACATGATCCCTATGAATGGATAGAACACAACATTCTGGACTGACCGATGGTGGAGAAACGACCCAATTCTAAAGGATATGGAGTTGAGGCATATCCCCACGGAGCTGATGGATTTGAAGGTACACAGCTTAGTTAACCTATAGGGGAACTGGGATGAAGAGTTCCTAAGGGATTGGCTAGCTCAACAACAAACTCGATACATTCTAAACCTTTCTTTACCAAAAGAGAATGACGGGCCAGATGTCAGGGTGTGGGCTCACACGAGTAACAGAGACTTCACTACAAAATCTTCCTACGAATGCCTATGGGAAGGAAAAGGTATCCACATTGCTGGAAGATGGAAGCATATATGGGAGATGAGAGCATCGACATGCATTAGAACCTTCGCTTGGCTCCTCCTCCATGGTGCTTTACTCACCAACGTCAAAAGAGCACAAAGACAGTTGGCATCTAACGTGATTTGCCCAAGATGCAATAAGGAAGATGATACCCTTGTTCATGCCCTACGGGATTGTGAGAAGGTGAAGGAGGTGTGGAGATGACTGCTATGTGGGGCGGAAGAAATAGAGTTCTTCTCTTACTCAAAAGCCAAAGCCTGGATATTAGAATGACTAAATCACGATGATGAGCACAAAACCTTGTTCTTTACTTCGTGTTGGCAGATCTGGCAATGCAAGAACAGTCGATTGTTCTTAGATGAGGCTCCTCCCATTGCGCAACAACTCAACCGCATTAAGAAGGAAGTTAGTCTACAAAATGAGGTGTTTAGAAGAGAAGGAATAGAAAGGTAGCAAGAGAAATGGACATCATGGGACAGACCTCCGGCAGGGTGGTTAAAATTTAACTACGACGCTTCGATGAAGAAAGGAGTAGCTTGTGGAGTAGTAGTCGTTAGAGATGAGAAGGGGGGATGGGCAGGAGGTGTCACAATGGGCCTGTGGGCCATTGATGTTGAGGATGTTGAGATCTCAACTGTCATGGTAGCTATGGAGTTGGCGGCAATGAATAATGTCGACATAGTAGTCTTTGAAACTGACTCGAGTACAGCCACGAAGATCATCAACGGATCACGATATGAGTTCCCTAGACACACCAAGGTGATCAGTATGATCTATAGATTGAGGAAAGATGGCTGGGTGGTGAAATATATACCTAGAGAAGTGAATGAGGTTGCATATGGCTTAGCAAAGCTCAATAGAAAGTTGGGTTGTGGGCTAAAATGTATGCCTTACCCACTAATGAAATCCAACCCCTGTCAGCTAGGGAGTTTTGTAAGGGTAGTAGTACTACCTCATTTTTGGTGATTGTAATTTTTGATTAAGTTTGCTCGCAAGAGGAGGGTGGGATGAATAAGATAGCCTCTGGACTTCCCCAAAAAAAATTATAATGAAATATATCTAAAATAAAGAATATATGATCTATCGCTTGATATAGGCTGTTGGATCTAATTGGGAAAAGTGCTAAAGTTGATTTGTAGGTGATGCGATGATTTTGAGTCGCATTTATAGACTTGTTTTACTCGTGTTTTATGTGTTTATTGGTCACTTTGGTGGTTAATATTGCATAATTCACTTATTTTAGTCTATGATCCTTCTCAGTGTCAAATCTATTTTATTTTATCGTTTTGAGCATAAATGGTTATAATTATAGGTTTTATCTCGGATGATGTGGTTTTGTTTTGCAATTTCAGGAAAAACACATATCTGCAGCTGTTGATACCATCGACATATGTCGATACTATTGACACAGCCACAAGCAGGCAGCCGCAAGGAGCAGCGTAGAGTCGATACCATCGACTGGGAAGTCGATGGTAGCGACTTACCATCAGGTTGCCAGCGACCAGCCAGTCGATACTATCGACCCCAAAGTCGATATTATCGAAACGTGTAGCTTCAGTGATGGAAAAGGGATAAAACTGACGCCTAAGGGTGTCGATACCATCGACCCGCGTTGATGGTATCGAGCCAACAACAGGCGCAATGACAGAAAAGAAAGAAGGCTTGCCGATATCACGAGGGGTCGATACCATCGACCCGCGTCGATGGTATCGACGCCGTCAGATTAAAGTTTGTTTCAGATCAGCTCAAATCCAACGGTTGTGATATTTTTGCAACCTAACTCGATGATTATTCCTAATGACGGCGGCCAAGAGCAGGGTATCATGTCATTAGCCGTTGCACATGTCCCGAGAGGGTGTGGAGAGAAGAACGGAGCCCAGAAGCACGCCCAGCCATTCCAGAAGCCGAAGAAGACGTTTTCCACCGCCGAAAGGCTGTAGATCGTGCATTCTACGCCAAGGAACGATTGGATCTTCTCCGTTCAGGGGTTTCATCACTTATTCACGTTTTTATCCATGTTTCCCCTTTCTTCAACCATGTCTTGCTCTGAGATGAACATGCGGGGCTAATCCCCTTTATCTTTAGGACCAGGAGTAGCCCGGGGAAGCATTGTATGACGTTTTTATCATAGTAAATCATAATTTATCTCTTAAATCCGTGGTATGATTTCATTTTCTCAATTATATTATTATGCTTGATCACCATAATGATAATCTAATGCCTTTAATTACTTTGAAAGAAGAATTAACAGTTGAAAAGAGATGAAATTCACATTAATTAAGAAATCCCTTGAATAAGGTGATGTACGGTTAATGGTGGAAACCCAAAGGTCGATTCTAATACACCTAGTTTAGGGTATATGTTACTACGATGGTGGAACCGACCTAGACATAGGTAGTGAATTGTACCACGACAGTGGACAATTCTGACTACAAGCCACTACCCGGATTGAGAGATGAATTTGATTAGCTATGTGGAAATTCATACAATGAAAACCCACGGTGAAACTGCAATCCTAACGATCTCCATTTGAATTGATTAAACTAAACACTTAATCGATTGCTTTGTTTTATTTTATTTTATTTTATTTCACAACAACTCTCATAACCTTTTTATTGGTCCAGCTGATTGCGAGTAGTTAGTAGTAGTCTACCGATAATTTAGTGTCCCTGAGTTCGACTCGGGCCTCACAAGGGCCTGTACTACATTGACGCGTGCACTTGCGTTATATGCACGGTAAAAGCGTGTCAAGTTTTTGGCACCGTTGTCGGGGACACGACAATTGTCGGCACTACGAGTGCTGCAAGCGGCCACTCTAGGCCACATTTTTATTTTATTATTTTAATATCATTTTTGAAATTCATAGTTTATCATTCATATTTAGAAACCGTCTAGCACGGTAATGAACCTAAATTATTATATTGTAGGTACTAGTGCATGGTGAGGATGCGTAGCACAGACTAGGCGCAGCTATAACCAGAGGTTCCACTGCCGGGACCAGACGACGAGGAGAACAACATTCAAAACTGACCTGAAGATATAGATTCAGACTCTGAACCAGAAGCTTTGGCTGAGGAACAGACAATCTGGGAGAATATCAAGGCGTCTTCTGCATCTGCATCTAAAGGGTCGATCAAGAGGTAGGCTATTAACATTCCCAACTATAAGATCGATCCAGGCCTAATAAATTTGGTCAAATCAAATGCATTTCACGGGCTCAAAAATGAAGACCCGGTGACTCACATTAGCCAGTTCGTGGAGAACTGTGACATGATCAAGATAGATAGGTTTCCACACGAGACATTGTACTTGAAGTTGTTCCCCAGCTCTCTGGCGGGAAATGCATGAGAATGGCTACATAATCTTGATGATGAGTATGTGGAATCGTGGGATCATATGGTTGAGGTGTTCTTCGAGAGATTCTTTCCACCCGAGAAGACCAACGATCTGGTACGGAAGATCCATAACTTCAGTCAAAAGGATGGGGAGACTTACTCTGAGACTTGGGAATGGTTTCGGATCATGCTAAGGAGGTGCCCGCATCATGGGCTTGACAAGGAGAAATAAGTTAAAATCTTCTATTTTGCTCTTTCCGAGCATGATAGAAGTAACTTAGATTCCGTAGGTTCAGGTTTCTTCTTAAACAACACAGGCATGAGGTGTTGGGAAATTTTGAAGAACATGGCTAAGAAGCAATCTTGGGGCGACAGAGACGCCGGAGAGTCAAAGGCCATCAAAGAGCTAAATGAGAAGATGGACCTTCTCGCCAAGAAACTACTTGCAAAAGTAGATACAGAATCCGAGGATGAAGATCAAGTGAAATTTATGCGCCAACAGTAGGGGAACAGAAACAACGACTACTCATGGAGGAAAGATAAGAAATTCTCCTGGAAGGACGCAAATAATTTCTTGCAGGACCCTGATGCAAAACCCCATCCGGCGCCAGAGGATAAGAGCAATGAGTTGTTCAACCAAGTTATAAAGTAGAATCAAGAACTAATGAGCATGTTTGGCCAGCAGATAAAGCAACAAGGGGAATTCATGAATCAATTCGGGCAGACCCTACAAAGCCATGGGGCTCAGATGAGGACGATAGAGACATCTTTGGCGCAGATGGCAGCTGAAATAGAAAATTTGAAAAAGCCAGCGCAGCAGGGTTTTCTGGGAAATACAAACATTCTAGGAGGAAATCAATAGGCTAAGGCAATTTTGCTACGGAGTGGCAAGTAGATTTTAAATTCCAGGGCCGATGATCTGGGTACACCCCAACCAAAAACTACAGGTGAGGCCACTGAGGAGGTTCCAATCCCAATCATCGAGCCGATAGAGGATGTGGTGGAGAATGTCACATTTGAACCAGTTGCTGAGAAGGAGACACAGAAGAGGACGCCATATGTGCCGCGCGCCACATCAAAGGGCACAGACTGTCCCGATTCCATATCCTAATAGCGTGAAATCCAAGAAAGTGTACGCTCAGTTTAAGAAGTTTCTAGATAGCTTTAGAAAGCTTTTTGTCAACATTCCATTGTTAGAGGCAATAGAGCAGATTCCCTCTTACAGCAAGTTTCTGAAAGACATAATCACAAAGAAGAGAAAAATCCCAGATACCGAGGTCATGGTTCTTAAGGAACAGGTGAGTGCTTTCATCATGGGCACATTGCCACCTAAAAGGCAGGATCCGGGCTACTTTAACATTTCATGTTACATTGGTAAAGTGAAATTTGGCGAAGCACTGTGTGATTCTGAGGCAAGTATAAATCTGATGCCTCTCTCTATGTTTAAGAAGCTGGGACTGAAAGAATCAAGGCCGAGCAATATGACAATTCAGTTAGCAGACAATTCTGTGGTGAAGCCATACGGCATTTGTGAGGACGTGTTGGTGAAAATTGATCGGTTTGTATTTCCAACAGACTTTGTAGTAATGGAAATGCAAGATGAATAGGGTAATGAGTTACTCCTTGGATGACCCTTCCAAGCCACTACAGATATGATACTTGAGATGGGAAGAGGCTGCTTGACCTTGGGTATCGCTGATGATCAGTTTGAAATGGGCATGCCCTCAAGCACAACACAATCTAAAGAAAAGGAGCAATGTCGCATGGTGAAGCACTTTGATCAAAATATTTCTATTTGTCTAGGGAAGCCACTTCTAGATATGGCTCATGTAATGACTAAGGTGGAAAAGGGGACACTGGCTATAGATATTATGGAGCAGACCAAAGTTGTTTCTCTTAGCAAGGCCGTGGGTTTTTCGAATGATGAAGAGGAGGACATCCCTCCTTCTACTGAAGATGAGGTCATAGCAAGTTTTATCTTCAATGCATATCTAGAACTACCTCTTGAAGCTTGCCTAGTTAATATAACACATGACTGGATGAGAAGCAAGTCACTACAAGAGTGTGTCAAGATGCTTCAGGTGCTTCCGTGCTTTTATGCTAGGTACTATGAAGATCTTGGAGAACTCCCACCACCGCTTCAGTCATCCTTGATCGTTCTGCCAGAGTTAGAATTGAAGCCACTGCCGCCTCACTTGAAATATGCATTTCTAGCTGAGGGTGAAAAGCTACCAGTGATTATCTCAGCATATCTAAGTGTCGAGGAGGAGGACCAACTGCTGATCGTGCTGAAGAACCACCGAGGTGCATTAGGGTGGTCAGTTGTGGACATCAAGGGAATCTCCCCTACACTGTGCTAGAACAAGATTCAGATCGAGGAGGGAGCCAAACCTGTAATTCAGCCATAGCGCCGACTAAATCGAAGCATGATGGAGGTAGTGAAGAAGGAGGTGATCAAGCACCTTCCTACAGGTATCATCTATGCTATATCTGACTCGTCGTGGGTGAGTCCTACATAGGTAGTCCCTAAAAGGGGGGAATTATTGTTACTCATAATCTATTGAATGAGCTGGTCACGACCTGCCTGGTAATCGGGTGGCATGTATGTATAGATTACCGTAGATTGAATGCTGCTACGTTGAAGGATCATTTTCCACTTCCATTCATTGATCATATTTTAGAGCGATTAGCAGGTCGATCTCATTTTTGTTTTTTAGATGGTTATTCGGGCTACAATCAGATTTCCATTGATCCTAAGGACCAAGAGAAGTCCACCTTCACTTGTCCTTATGGAACATTTGCATACTGCCGTATGCCCTTTGGTTTGTGCAACGCATCAGCAACCTTTCAGCGTTGCATGCTTGCCATTTTCTCCGACATGGTTGAGCGTTGTTTGGAAGTCTTTATGGATGATTTCTCCATCTATGGTGCGTCTTTCGATGAATTTTTATACAATTTGGATAAAGTTTTGCAACGATGTGAGGATACGCACTTAGTTCTCAATTGGGAGAAATGCCATATGATGGTTAGTGAAGGGATCGTGCTTGGACATAAAGTGTCTAGCAAGGGGTTAGAGGTAGATCCGGTGAAGATTGAAGTTATTTCCAAATTACCCCCACTGAATTCGATAAAAGGGGTACATAGTTTCCTAGGTCACGCCGGTTTTTATCACCGCTTTATAAAATATTTCTCAAACATTGCTAAACCATTATCTAAGCTATTGGAGAAAGATGCGGTCTTTGATTTTAATGAAAAATGTTTGCATGCATTTAATGTGCTTAAAGAAAAGTTAATTTCTGCACCGGTTGTGAAAACACCAGACTGGACAAAGCCGTTTGAATTGATGTGTGATGCATCAGATTTCACAGTAGGGGCCATTTTAGGACAACATGTTGACAACAAACCCACTGTGATTTTCTATGCGTCCAAAACTTTAAATGAAGCACAACTGAATTACACGACAACTAAAAAAGAGCTTCTCTCCGTTGTGTTTGCTTTTGAAAAAATTTGGCAATATCTTGTAGGATCTAAAGTCGTGGTATGGATGGACCACGCTGCCATAAAGTACTTGATGGAAAAGAAAGATGCCAAACCTATACTGATTAGGTGGATCTTACTGTTACAAGAATTTGATATTGAAATTAAAGATAAGGCGGGCGTAGAAAATGTGGTTGCGGACCACTTGTCTAGGTTGGAAAGGGTAGATGAGAAGGACATTCATATACCCATTACCGAGATGTTCCCTGATGAGCAACTTCTATCTATTAAATCTAAAGATCCATGGTTCTCTTATATTGTTAATTATCTTGCCTGCAAAATTATCCCATATGATTGGACATATCAAGAGAAAAAGAAAATTTTCCATTCTTTGTGATATTATTTCTAGGATGACCCCATTCTATTGAAGCAATGCAGGGATGGCGTGTTGCATAGGTGCGTACCGGAGGTTGAGTATGAGAGTGTACTTCATCATTGTCATACTTTACCAATGGGTGGCGATCATGCAAATTCTAGAACTGCGGTCAAGGTACTTGAGAACGGCCTTTACTGGCCTACATTGTTCCGGGACGCATATGATTATGTGCGGCGATGTGATTGCTTCCAACAGGCAGGTAACATTTTAAAGTGACAGGAGATGCCCCTCAATGTATTTCAAGAGGTCGAGGTGTTTGATTTGTGGGGTATTGATTTCATGGGACCCTTTGTGTCCTCAAACTCTAACTTGTACATTTTATTGGTTGTTGACTATGTTTCGAAGTGGGTAGAGGCAATTCCCACTAGGACTAATGTTGCTGTTGTAGTGTGCAGGTGTGTCAAGGACTATATTTTCTACAGATTTGGCGTACCAAGGATGATTATCAGTGATGGAGGTACCCATTTCAGAAATCAAAAGTTCGCTGCAATGTTGAGAAAGTATGGGGTAAAGCACAACATTGGTACCCCGTACTGTAACGACCTGCACTTTTGAGTGTCTAAAAGACCTTAAAGTCACAGATCGTTAATCATATACTCCAGGATCAGATTCATGAAATAATACAAAATAGTAAACAATTTCCATTAATGATCAAATATTTACATGTTTAAATAAAAAGCTCCTATAACGAGTTACATAACTTTTAAATAGAATTAACTTTTACATGTGTGAAGATAACCATTAAGACCAAACCTTCATGATTACTATAGTGTCTTCAACATCTCTATCTGTACCCTCATGTCCACGAATCAAGTATATCTGATACCTAAAACGTCGACGAACAAATATGCGATCAGTATATTACTATACTGGTACGTGGGTTCAAATAATAATCACAAGTACAGATATAAGAAAACATCTTTATCTTGAATATAAACTCATTTTCATATTCTAACCCTTATCTGGTCCACTACCTCAGGTGTAATCACTGTCCCTCCGGGGCTCATGTGCATTACCCTTAAGATTAGTCTGACCTAGGGTTCAGAATGTGATCATTTACTTTACATGATACTCATGAACTTTATAGTTTGCAAGAACTAAATAAACAAGAAAGCAGTTTATTCATCGTTCAATCTCATCGAGAAACATCGGCAATCTCGGAATTTGATACATGTAATCATAAGCGTAACCATGTACCTTATGCCATCGCAGAAACCATGCAGAACATCTTATGTACTTTAGGAATGCAATCCAAACATCCAATCAACCAAGCATGTAATCAAAAAGTATCTGAAACAAAGCATACTACATGTGTGTCACCATGTATTCACATTACATTATTTACATCTAGATTCACTCCTAAACTAGGGTTTAGGATTATCCCATGTTTGGATCCGGGATTAGGGTCAAAAACCCTAACTCCTCAGGTTATGGTTTCTAAGATTACAGTCTCACTTATGCATATTAGGTTAAACCCTAATCGTCAACTTAAGCATATTAAACTATTCATGACATCTAGATTAATATCAGCATTAGATCATAGCAATATGTCCACATTAGTTTTAAAACCCTAAAATAGCATGTATATGACTATTAATCTAGAATCATCCATTATTCAACATTATCAAGGTTTTAATCATTATACATGGCAAGATCAGGTATTAACTCAGCTTAAATGAGTCTACATTAATAAGCATCAGATTAAGGCAAATCCAGGTTTTTCCTTCTCATTACACATATTAGGACATGTATAGCCTACACTTTTAGAACAGGAAGCACTATAAGGTTCTATTAGTATTTTATTTGGATTCCTATCATTTTTCTGATCAGATTGATATATAATTTCACTATATTATGAGTTATCAATAATTTTCTGGAATTATTATAAGATACTTACCTTTGAGCCAATAACGTTCTGCCACGTCAGCGGATACATGCTTCTATTTTCCTTATTTACTAGGCTGGCTCGGATCACAGGAAAAGACCTAGTCAGCCCAGGTCTTAAACGTGTGAGTAGGGGCAAAGGGGTCATTTGACTTTGTTCCTTCCCCTTCCTCGTGATCGTGTGAGGCCTCTGTATGCCGATGGGCATGGCAACAAAACTAGGCCACGAGCGGCACTCTCAGGCCCTGCCTCCTCCTCCTCGGCTCATGTTGATGCCAACACGGGGAACCACGCTGCATGGGCTATCAGACGAACCTCGATACCAGGCCACGCTGGCTGATTCGCCTTCCTCACTCACCATATCCTCGTCTTCCCCTATTGCCGTGAAGCATGGCCTCCGTCTGGGGTTTGCAACCTTATGCACGGTGCTACAAAGAGTGCTTGCCTCCCTTCTCCTCGTGCTTCCCCCACTCCGCCTCCGAAGTCGGAGCTTCATCTTCTCTGTGAGTCCTGTGAACGACCCGCGCTGTGCACGTCAGTGCTCGCGACTCTACCGGGAGGAGGACACCACCGCCGAGACATCGTCATATCCTTCTCCTCTCATGACACTGCCTGCGGATAGCGTCTTGGACTCCCATCCTCGCCTCTAAGCTACTGGACAGACTACCACCTCTAACTTTGCACCCTAAACGCCTGTCGCAGCCATGACTACTGGCGCCCAGCCTTGTCTTCGGAGGAGCAGAGCGCCGCCTGGTCAAAGCATGTGTATAAGACAGGTTCAGAACCCTGGAAGGGCGGCATTTCCCATGAGGGAAGGGAAGGAAAAAGTGCCAAGGGCAAACCAGGCTATGGCCGCCCTCCTTCTCAAGAGAAGCTCCGATTTAGAAACACGATATGATGTTGTCCTACATCCATTTTGCAGGTTTGCTAAAGGACATAGGGATTTCTTGTAGGGTTTCACACTGGACCACCATGGCTATGGTGAATCTCTTGGATGGCAAGGTGTTGTGTGAGGGAATCCCTATAAATATATACAAACCCAGGGAAACCCTAGTGGCTTCCATGTATAAAGAAATTAAGAGAGAGGGAGGTCCAAGAGTCTTATTTAACTTCTTCGTACACCCATGTGATATATGGCTATGGGTCACGATTTCTTGATATGGAAAGTGTTTCTATTCTCATAAAACTTGACCAATATTCCTCTCGATAAACTCCCTCTAGGATTCTGTTTCCTTTTCTTATTATCTTTATTCACCAAACTTGTCCTTTCCTTTAAACCATATTCCGTATTTCTCTTAGGAAACTTACATATTGTTCTTTTATTTGGCTTCCAAGCAATAAGTGGATAATCCTTTAATTAAATATTTGAACCACATATTATCTTGGATTATCTTAGAAATCCTATCATTATCTTAACTTGTAATTATCCTTCAACATACCAAAAAGGCAAACCAAGGTAACACTATTTGTGTCCCTACCATTGTGTTTCCAATAATGGAAAGATAAGTATTCTTTTAATTATCTAACACATTATTAAATTTGTTCTCCTTTGGAAAACATTTATCAATATCAAAAGTCATTACTATTTATTAATGCATGAATTCCATTTATCTATTTGTCTTGTGCCAAAAGCACTTGTGTGACAAAGGCAATTAACATTACTATTCCACCAATAAAATCATTGAGGAATTATTAAATTAATTCATGCATCATATTTTATAGTTTAGTTTTTACCAAAATTTGAGGATATTACATTCACCCCTCCTTAAAAGGAATTTTGTCCTCAAAATTCACACCCAAAAGAAAAAGGTGAATTATAACTCATCTTAGTTTCAAGTCTTAGGGTTAGCACCCTACTTAGACATCTTTACATATGTTATTATGCAAATTCCACACATTAAGACTAAGATTGGTACTTGAATTCAATTCAATGTATATCTACATCTTTAGTATACACATCTTATCGTCACTTGATGATTTCATTCTTATTTTGTTATTTCATTACTACTTGGTGATTTCTTTTTTCACCTAGGTGTCCAACATATTACACATTATTTTCAAATAAGGGTGAGGTAACACCTCTAACCCTAGTTCATGTCATTACACATTAAATGTAGGATATTCATCCTCATTATCTCAATTTTAAGCATAACGTGTATCTATCCATTCTCCCTCCCTCATAATGAAATGAAATAATAATTTGGCTACAGCCCAAACACAAAGTTCAATCCATTCCAAGAGCGGAGATAGTACATCCACACATTACCTTGCAATTTCACCTATTAAGTTGAATCATACTCTATATGACTCTAAACTTTCTTTCTTAATTTTATAGCATTCTTCTATCTCATGGAGTCAAGTGTCCCTTTTCTTACTCTTAAGTTAGGGCACAACTTATCTCAAGTTTTCATGACTTCCATTAACTTTTATATTTACATCTCATGTATCATTATGAGCCTTAGACAAATCCTTGAGGTCTCTAGGGGTATAGGTACTTTTGGAGTGATCTCATCCTTATGCATCAAGAGAGTGCCTTTCATATTCACCCATTAGGCTCCATGATCCTCATAGAGGTAGCTAATCTCCTGAGTCATGTACCTTGGATAAACCTAGTTTACCTCCCGACCACATGGTATTGTGCATTCAGGGAACAATCAACTCCTAACCCATTGGTCCAATGTACCTATAATACACCCTACTTGACCCTAGGATTGCTTTAGGACTCTACCCTCCCTAAGGGTTTCTTTTGAGATGTCACATCTTTTAAGCACATTATTCTCTTATTTAATTCTTTAACCAGGATTGCTTTCATTTCTCTCTTTTGAGTACACATAATGCAGTGTCATCCCGTCATTGGGCTCGGGCCACCTTCCCTCCAGGGCTTGGTGCCATGTCGGTCTTCCCTCCTGGGCTTGACCTCTGTGATCTTCCCCTCTAGGGGCTAGATCCTAAACAACTGCATTGTGGACTTAGGCCACCTTCCCTCCTGGGCTTGGTGCCTGCCTGGTCTTCCCTCTTGGGCTTGACCTTTTCATGACCTTCCCTCCTGGGCTTGGTCATCCACTTAGGCCACCTTCCCTCGTGGGCTTGTTGCCTTACTAGTCTTCCCTCCTGGGCTTGACCAGTTGTGTCACTCAGAGTTGGCATCCTTGGGTTCAAAGAATTTAAGTATGTTAATCATTTTTTATATCTTTAACTCTTCACTTCTCTAGGTGAGGATTAAAGTTATCTCAATACTTAATTACATTTATTCACTTACCTTTTAAGGGTAAGTCCTAGCCTAGGGTGCCTTCTTGGCTCATAGGAGGGGGTTAGGATCTCTAGCCACAACCTGATCCCAAGATCTAGGTTTTGTCTCCCTCATAGGTCATCTTCCCACTCTCGGGTTGACCCACCCCAGGTTATCTTACTAACCCTAAAGGTTTTATAGATATCTCTTTGTTTTCATTGAGTATAACTTTTATCATTATGACATATCAACCCATGTTTGCTTAATCTCTGGAATACCCCCTCATGGTCTCTGTTCATTTAATGAACTTGGGTCACCTTCCCTCCAGGGCTTGGTGCTACCTTGGCCTTCCCCTCTAGGGGCTTGGCCACCATCACTAAACTTCTAGAGACAACATGAGGAGTTTGAGCGAGTTATATTCCAACTTTTCATTTTGTTATATATACATGTACTGGGTTTTTGTATCTCTTAAGACTTATCACCTAAGTTTTATGCTCCTCATGCCCACATGCATGGGAGATTGGGTTACCTAAACCATCCCTTATCTTTCTTATTCATGATTTCAAGTTTCACATGGGAAATGTCCCATACCACCACACCATGTTGATTACCAATTTTAAGTTTCACATGGGTAGTGTCCCATACAACCACACCATGTTGATTACCGATTTTAAATTTTTACATTTTAATTCTCTTATTAATATTTTCTTTTTCAAAGATTTTTAAGAAAGAGATGAGAAGTAGACGAAATGTGAGATGAAAAACCTAAAAGATACTTTAATCTTTACTAATTTTTCTCCTAACTTTCTAAGGATAATTTGAAATTATAAACTATTAAGTATTAGTTGATGAATCTGGGCTCTGATACCAAATGTAACGACCCGCACTTTTGAGTGTCTAAAAGAACTTAAAGTCACAGATCGTTAATCATATACTCCAGGATCAGATCAATGAAATAATACAAAATAGTAAACAATTTCCATTAATGATCAAATATTTACATGTTTAAATAAAAAGCTCCTCTAAGGAGTTACATAACTTTTAAATAGAATTAACTTTTACATGTGTGAAGATAACCATTAAGACTAAACCTTCATGATTACTGTAGTGTCTTCAACATCTCTATCTGTACCCTCATGTCCACGAATCAAGTACATCTGATACCTAAAACGCCGACAAACAAATACGCGGTCAGTATATTACTATACTGGTATGTGGGTTCAAACAATAATCACAAGTACAGATATAAGCAAACATCTTTATCTTGAATATAAACTCATTTTCATATTCTAACCCTTATCTGGTTCACTACCTCGGGTGTAATCACTGTCCCTCCGGGGCTCGTGTGCATTACCCTTAAGATCAGTCTTACCCAGGGTTCAGAGTGTGATCATTTACTTTACATGATACTCATATGAACTTTATAGTTTGCAAGAACTAAATAAACAAGCACATAGTTTATTCATCGTTCAATCTCATTGAGAAACATCGGAAATCTCGGAATTCGATACATGTAATCATAAGCGTAACCACGTACCTTATGCCATCGCAGAAACCATGCAGAACATCTTATTTACTTTAGGAATGCAATCCAAACATCCAATCAACCAAGCACGTAATCAACAAGTATCTGAAACAAAGCATACTACGTGTGTGTCACCATGTATTCACATTACATTATTTACATCTAGATTCGCTCCTAAACTAGGGTTTAGGATTATCTCATGTTTGGATCCGGGATTAGGGTCACAAACCCTAACTCCTCACGTTATGGTTTCTAAGATTACAATCTCACTTATGCATATTAGGTTAAACCCTAATCGTCAACTTAAGCAGATTAAACTATTCATGACATCTAGATTAATATCAGCATTAGATCATAGCAAGATGCCCACATTAGTTTTAAAACCCTAAAATAGCATGTATATGACTATTAATCTAGAATCATCCATTATTCAACATTATCAAGGTTTTAATCATTATACATGGAAATATCAGGTATTAACTCAACTTAAATGAGTCTACATTAATAAGCATCAGATTAAGGTAAATCTAGGTTTTTCCTTCTCATTAAACATATTAGGACATGTATAGCCTACACTTTTAGAACAGGAAGCACTATAAGGTTCTATTAGTATTTTATTTGGATTCCTATCATTTTTCTAATCAGTTTGATATATAATTTCACTATATTCTGAGTTATCAATAATTTTCTAGAATTATTATAAGATACTTACTTTTGAGCCAATAACATTCTGCCACATCAGCGGATACATGCTTCTATTTTCCTTATTTACTAGGCTGGCTCAGATCACAGGAAAAGACCTAGTCAACCTAGGTCTTGAACGTGTGAGTAGGGGCAAAGGGGTCATTTGACTCTATTCCTTCCTCTTCCTCACGATCGTGTGAGGCCTCCATATGTCGATGGGCACGAAAACATAACCAGGCCGCGAGCGGCACTCTCAGGCCCCGCCTCCTCCTCCTCGGTTCATGTTGATGCCAACACGGGGAACCACACTGCATGGGCTGCCGGACGAACCTCGATACTAGGCCACGCTGGCTGATTCACCTTCCTCACTCACCATATCCTCGTCTTCCCCTGTTGTCGTGAAGCATGGCTTCCATATGGGGTTTGCACCCTTATGCACGGTTCTATAAAGAGCACTTGCCTCCCTTCGCCTTGTGCTTCCCCCACTCTGCCTCCAAAGTCGGAGCTTCATCTTCTCTGTGAGTCATGTGAATGACCCGCGTTGTGCACGTCAGTGCTCGCGACTCCGTCGGGAAGAGGACACCACCGCCGAGATGTCGCCGTATCCTTCTCCTCTCGCGACACTGCCTGCGGATAGCATCTTGGACTCCCATCCTCGCCTCTAAGCTACTGGACAGACGACCACCTCTGACTTTGCACCCTAAACGCCTGCCACAGCCATGACTACTGGTGGCCAGCCTTGTCTTCGGAGGAGCAGAGTGCCGCCTTGTCAAAGCATGTGTATCAGACAGGGTCAGAACCCTGGAAGGGCGGCATCGTCCATGAGGGAAGGGAAGGCAAAAGTGCCAAGGCCAAACCAGGCTATGGCCGCCCTCCTTCTCAAGAGAAGCTCCAATTTAGAAACACGATATGATGTTGTCCTGCATCTGTTTTTCAGGTTTGCTAAAGGACATAGGGATTTCTTGTAGTGTTTCACGTTGGACCACCATGGCTATGGTGAAACTCTCGGATGGCAAGGTGCTGCATGAGGGAATCCCTATAAATATATACAAACCCAGGGAAACCCTAGTGGCTTCCACATACAAAGAAATTAAGAGAGAGGGAGGTCCAAGAGTCCTAGTTAACTTCTTCATACACCCATGTGATATATGGCTATGGGTCACGATTTCTTGATATGGAAAGTGTTTCTATTCTCATAAAACTTGACCAATATTCCTCTCGATAAACTCCCTCTAGGATTCTGTTTCCCTTTCTTATTATCTTTATTCACCAAACTTCTCCTTTCCTTTAAACAATATTCCATATTTCTCTTAGGAAACTTACATATTGTTCTTTTATTTGGCTTCCAAGCAATAAGTGGATAATCCTTTAATTAAATATTTGAGCCACATATTATCTTGGATTATCTTAGAAATCCTCCCATTATCTTAACTTGTAATTATCCTTCAACATACCAAAAAGGCAAACCAAGGTAACACTATTTGTGTCCCTACCATTGCGTTTCCAATAATGGAAAGATAAGTATTCTTTTAATTATCTAACACATTATTAACTTTATTCTCCTTTGGAAAACATTTATCAATATCAAAAGGCATTACTATTTATTAATGCATGAATTACGTTTATCTATTTGTCTTGTGCCAAAAGCACTTGTGCGATAAAGGCAATTAACATTACTATTCCACCAATAAAATCATTGAGGAATTATCAAATTAATTCATGCATCATATTTTATAGTTCGGTTTTTACCAAAATTTGAGGATATTAGACGTACCATCTGTAGACACAAGGGAAAGTTAAAGTCTCCAATAGAGAGATTAAGAAAATCTTGGAGTGCACATTGGCTTCGACACGGAAGAACTAGAGTACTCTGCTACCGGACGCTTTATGGGCATATCGGACGTCATATAAGACACCTATAGGTACTACGCCTTTTAGGTTGGCTTATGGGCGGGCCTACCATTTGCCGGTGGAATTGGAGCATAGGGCGCACTGGGCGCTAACGAAGCTGAATTTGAACTATGATGAAGCAGGGCAGAAACGCTTGTTAGAGCTAAATGAACTCGATGAACTGAGGATGAATGCATATGAAAGCTCGTGGATTTACAAGGAGAGAACAAAGTTGATTCATGATCGACACATTCAGATGTGTGTCTTCAGGAAGGGAGATCGTGTGCTCTTGTTCAACTCAAGGTTGAAGATGCATCCCGGGAAATTGAAATCCCGATGGAGTGGACCTTTCACTGTAGAGGAGGTCAGGCCACATGGAGCAATCATGGTGCGTGATGGCGAGACAACATTTTTGGTTAATGGACAGTGATTGAAGTTGTACTTTGGTGAGGATTACACGAAGAAAGTGCATGAGGTCAAACTCATTGCACCTACGGATACATGAGGAGCTTGATTTCATCTAGCCTGAGACGTTAAATAAGGGCGCTTGTTGGGAGGCAACCCAGCCATTGGTAGTTTCATTTAGTTTCTTTCACATTTGTAAGTTAGTTTGATTTGATTTTGTTTTTAGTGTAAAAATGATACCATGATCGTTTGTTCAGTGTGTAGGTCTGAGGCAGGGTCGATACCATCGACCCTTGTGTCGATGGTATTGACATGGGCACAGTTAGGCGGCTGCAAAAATTTCTCTGAGTCGATACTATCGACGGCCTCATCGATGGTATCAACCTACCATCAATAACATCGAGGAAATCTCCAGAACGGGGTCGATAGTATCGACAGGGCTGTCGATACTCACGAGATCCCTGAAGATATTCAGATGAAATTTGTCTCAGTGAAGTCGATACCATTGACGGGAATGTCGATGGTATCGACCCGGTTCATGCAGAAAGCGGCGGCCAGGCCTCGCGAGGGTGTTTGCCCTAAGAAGAGTCGATACTATCGACGCGACACGTCACCGATCCGCGAGAAGAAATCAACGGTGATCGCTACATCAAAAGAATTGATCTGTGGGATGAGTCGATACCATCGACACCCGTCGATGGTATCGACGTGTCATCGATCTGGGCCCCCACATCAGGCTATCGACAGCCGTCGATACTAGCAGAAGACCGGATTGTGCTAAAGGTGTCGATACCATCGACACGCATCGATGGTATCGACGGGTGCACAGTAGCGACGGTTGTGGTTATAAAAGAGAAGGATGGTTATCATATTATGTCACACCTTCAGAGCCTTTGCCCCTACTTGTGCTTTGCGCATTGCCGTGCGACCGGAGCCCAGCTATGAGCATCCAAGGAGCGCGATCTTGATCGAGTCTTCACCAAGCAGAGATTGTCTTCTCCGAGATCATCTTCATCGAGATCCATCTTCTATTCCTCTTTCTCAGCAACAATGGTGCGTACAGATGGTGCATCTTCTTCACGGGCGGTACCCAATGAGATTTCCGAGTTCATTCCTCTGCGACCCGCATCGATTCCTCGTCCGAGGATAGTCCACCCTTCTGCGGAGATCTGGAAGGTCTACGAGGAGCTTTTGAAGAGAAAGATTGAGCCCACGTGCTACGTCGATCGGACGATGGTACGCGACCTGGGGTTCAATGACAATCTCGCTTACGTCTTGAAGGGGCAGGCGAGACACACAACCAGGAGGTCCGATGAGTTGGAGTACCATGTCGACGGCCAACCATTCTTCAGCGAGTGGCCGACTTACAAGGAACTCGTGGCAGAGTTCATGGCATCATTGGACATCAATGTTCTGCCCAATGACTTGATCACCACCGACAGAGAGTGGAAGAAAGGACGGGTGTCATTCAGACACTTCAACAACAACTACACCATTACCCTCGACCAGTTCAATTCGGTGTACACCTGGTATCATGATGCTTACCAGCATCGGAGGCCAGACAACAAGATGGACTACGATGATATCTTTGCCCAGCTTGTGACTATGCCTCCGAGCAAATCTGTCAGCTACCACAACGCTGCAGTTGCTGACTTCGAGCATCCGTTTGTGCAGATTCTGTACTGCATGCTCTGCACCACACTATTTTCTCATGGTGACTTGTCTCTTAGCAAATTCCAAGAGATGGATTTGTTCTTCCTGCACAAACTACTGAAGCGCGAGGAGTGTAATTGGAGCGTGTTCTTCTTGATGCGCGTGGTGGCCATGAAAAGGAGTACGAGGAAAGCTCCTATCCATTTTGGAGGGCTAATCACACCATTGGTTGTCTATCTTGGGTTGGATATCTCCCAACTTACTCCCCTTTCTAGCAGGAGCAAGGTCAACCTGCAGCATCTGCACCGCTCCAACCTCCTCCTGCTTCGTGATGGCTTGGCATATGCACATTGACATGTTAATCACGAATATCAAGAGTGTTCGCTTCCAGACCCTGTCTTAAACATCGAGGGCGCTCAGCATTTTAGGTGGCCCATCATAGCCATTGCTGAATCGGATGAAGATGGTGGCAATGACGACAATGATAATGACGGTGATGAGCATGAAGAAGAAGAGGAGGCTTTCACTCCTCTTCGGGCACGAGTAGCACCCCGGAAGCATCCCCGCTTCCACCCGGGTGAATCTTCATCTTCACAGCCTCCGCCACCTCCGCCCTCTCGTCAAGGAGAGGATGCCTACTCTATGCAAGGGATGTACTCGATGCTGCAGAAGATTCATCAGACCCAGCAGCAGCATACAGCTTCATACGTCGGTATTCAGGATACAACGAACCGGATGTTAGATAACCAGAGGGCCATTTTCAAGAATGAGCGCCTCCTCCTCGACAACCAACAAAACATCTACGACATGTTGCACAGGATGGAGATGCAGCAACATCCCTTCTACGACAATTACTGGAGCCAAAATTATTTTGGGGGGTATCCACAACCTCCGCCAATGCCCCATTATGATCCGAGCTTCCAGGAGTAGTACCCATCTTGGGACCCCTCAGCCCCGCAGTACCCGCCTCCTCCTACAGAATGATCGGTATCACTGTTCCACCTTTTAAGGTTGTTTTTTTCTATGAGGCCATAGTCGAATTCAAGCTTAGGGGGGGAGTTGGAACAGTTTATATCCTTTAGTTTTTAGTTTTTTTAGTTTTTATTGTTGTGTGTTTTGTCATTTATTTCTCTTAGTTATTAGTTGTTCGTAGGATCCACACTCTATCTAGTGTAATTGTGGATGTCTAATGTCATGTGTCATCTCGTTGCTTGTACATGGAAATTAGGGGTAAATTTGAAAATTTTTAGTGTTTTTACAAGCTTGGGTTGTTTAACTTTGAGCACATAAGGAAATAATTGGGTTTGTCAACTCTAAAATAGGAAATCACAACTGTACATTCCTATGATTCATGAAAAGTGGACGGAACTGGTTGTTTGAGCCTAAACTAACCAAATGATAATGAGACTTTAATTTGAAATAAGAGAAAGAAACCTCTTAATTTTTACACAGGTCAGTAAGGAGGGACACATAATATTTTCCAAAGGTTCGGTCAATTAATCTTGTGATCTATCCACCCCTTTGTTTTTATATTCCACCATAAGAACTGGAAGTACATTACGATTTTCATCTCTTTGATTTCATCCCATGTAGATAGGTCTTGCATTGCAACTATTTTCACATGTTTTTGCATGAAAATGAAAAAATAGACTAGTTATACATGCACATTATCCTTAGGTGTGTGTCATTTAGTTGCATAACTATCATTTTGTAGCTGCATTCACATTTTTGTGCATATAGTACATCATGCATCTTATGTCTTCTGAACATGAAAGGTTATGAACTTGTTCCATACCTTCTGAATGCTTCAAATGTATAAGTTATGCAACAATAAGTGAGACCGACAAATGATTCATGGTCAGCTATGAAAATAAGGGTTTAAAAAAATTAAAAAAAAAGTTTTGAAAAAAAAAGAAGAAAAAAAAGAGTATTGAGAAGCAAGTAGGAATGAGAGGGAGAAAGGAACATGTTCTCACTTGCATACTAAGAAGAATAAGAACAGGGTGTAGTTTCTTAGATATTCCATCTCACCTTGAGACAGAATGAAAGTGCATGCATCATTCCACCCAAATGTAGGCATTAGGGCATTTTCATTTGCATATGCATCATTTAGGTCATTATGGTTTTTGTGCATTTTAAAACCATATAATACTTCCATTTCTTCAACAAGCCACCCATTCCATCCACTCGTTGCTCGAATTGGTAGGCCACCGTGATTTTCTTCTCACTTGTTAATACCAGGAGAGCTGCTTCCATGTAGATGGTAGTTAGGGCGAGCAACGTAGATAGAAGATCACAAGATGCACCGAGTCTGGACTGGAGGATTTTATTATGTTAACTGCCTTATGTGATAGTGTTCATCAATTTTGAGGTAGATATCTTTTATGGATGATTATAATCGCCTTTAGGGTAATTATCATTCCGTGGTTAGTGAGGGTCGGAATGTGAATGTCTGGCGGGGATCATATGGCGCAGTGTGTTGTGATAATCTGTTCTTTAGTTGATCCTCGCAATTCTATTCTAGAGTTTTGCTGCTCGAGGATGAGCAATGTTCAAGCTTAGGGGAGTTTGATACGATGATTTTGAGTCGCATTTATAGACTTGTTTTACTCGTGTTTTATGCGTTTATTGGTCACTTTGGTGGTTAATATTGCATAATTCACTTATTTTAGTCTATGATCCTTCTCAGTGTCAAATCTCTTTTATTTTATCGTTTGGAGCATATATGATTATAATTATAGGTTTAATCTCAGCTGATGTGGTTTTGTTTTGCAATTTCAGGAAAAACACATGTCTGCAGCTGTCGATACCATTGACATATGTCGATACTATCGACACAGCCACAGGCAGGCAGCCACAAGGAGCAGCGCAGAGTCGATACCATCGACTGGGAAGTCGATGGTAGCGACTTACCATCAGGTTGCCAGCGACCAACCAGTCGATACTATCGACCCCAAAGTCGATACTTTCGACACATGTAGCTTCAGTGATGGAAAAGGGATAAAATTGACGCCTAAGCGTGTCCATACCATCGACCTGCGTCGATGGTATCAAGCCAGCAGCAGGCACAACAACAGAATAGAAAGAAGGCTTGCCGATATCGCGAGGGGTCGATACCATCGACCCGCATCGATGGTATCGACGCCATCAGATTAAAGTTTTTTTTAGATCGGCTCTAATCCAACGGTTGTGATATTTTTGCAACCTAACTCGGTGATTATACCTAATGACGGTGGCCAAGAGTAGGGTATCACATCATTAGCCGTTGCACATGTCCCGAGAGGGTGTGGAGAGAAGAATGGAGCCCAGAAGCACGCCCCAGCCGTTCCGGATGCCGAAGAAGACGTTTTCCACCGCCGAAAGGTTGTAGATCATGCATTCTACACCAAGGAATGATTGGATCTTCTCCGTTCAGGGGTTCCATCACTTATTCACATTTTTATCCATGTTTCCCCTTTCTTCAACCATGTCTTGCTCTGAGATGAACATGTGGGGCTAATCCCCTTTATCTTTAGGACCGGGAGTAGCCCGGGGAAGCATTGTATGACATTTTTATCATAGTAATTCATAATTTGTCTCTTAAATCCGTGGTATGATTTCATTTTCTCAATTATATTATTATTCTTGATCACCATAATGATAATCTAATGACTTTAATTACTTTGAAAGAAGAATTAATGGTTGAAAAGAGAAGAAATTCACATTAATTAACAAATCCCTTGAACAAGGCGATGTACGATTAATGGTGGAAACCCAGAGGTCGATTCTAATGCACCTAGTTTAGGGTATAGGTTACTACGACGGTGGAACCGACCTAGACATAGGTAGTGAATTGTACCACGACAGTAGACAGTTCTGACTACAAGCCACTACCCGGATTGAGAGATGAATCTGATCAGCTATGTGAAAATTCATACAATGAAAACCCGCGGTGAAACTGCAATCCTAAAGATCTCCATTTGAATTGATTAAACTAAACACTTAATCGATTGTTTTGTTTTATTTTATTTTATTTTATTTCACAAAAACTTTCATAACCTTTTTATCGGTCCAACTAATTGCAAGTAGTTAGTAGTAGTCTATCGATAATTTAGTGTCCCTGAGTTTGACTCGGGGCTCACAAGTGCCTGTACTACATTGACGCGTGCACTTGTGTTATACGTACGGTAAAAGTGTGTCAATAGGGTTTGTGTTTATAGATGGAATTTAATCCTAACTCATCTAAATTAATTTACTAGGTGTTTTAAAATCCCAATGCATGTGTGTAACTTGGTTGGCCCTCTTTCTAAGAGTCAATAGAAATCTATGTGATCCTACTCTATTTCTTTTTTCATTATGATGACTAGAGCCATAAATATCCCATATGAGGCATATCTCACAAAATTAATAATTTTTCTTATATCTTAATATGAATTGAAAGATATTTTATAATGAGACTTTCTCCCTACTTAGATTATAAAATTTCTAGAATCAATATTGATGAGTCCTATGACTTGATCTTCATTCAATATGCATGTCAATTTTTATTTGAAATGAACTTTCACGACCTTTTATTTTGCATCATGTGATCATCTATTAGAATGATTTGATTTATGTGTTTTTTGTATGGATGTGATAAATTTTATCTTCGTATACGTATGAAAAGTTGATAATTCATGTAATGAATTTGAAAGAGTATATGTGTAAGGCTCTCTCTATTTAATTATTTAAATTTTGTAGAATCATGATTGATTAGTCACTTGACCTCAATTTGATACAATATGGATGTTCTCATCCCCTTCAATTAGAAATTATAGTGCTTGACCTTTTATTATGAATCATGTGGTGACCTATTGGAAAGATTTGATATATATTCCTTGTGTATGGATGTGATGAATTCCCACACCATATAATTATGCAACGGTGATAACTCTTGTAATGAATTTTTTAAGAGAATATGTGTATCATGTCTTGCTCAGAGTAGATTACATCTTTTCATGCTGACCCCATATTTTAGAGAAGATGTGTATCTTATCCTAATCACTCTATACTTTAAATAATATGTAAATCATGTCCTATGTAGAGTAGACATGTCATTTCCTTCTCACTCCATATTTTATAAATGATATGTTGATTCCTATTGACGTTCTTTATAGCTTTCATATGTAAGAACACAAGACGTTTATATCTCATTTCCATCTATTTGAAAATATCGTTTATTTATTTTATTTCTTGTTAAACTAAATACCTCATCTCTTGAAAAGAATATTATATTCAATGTATTGTATTTTGAACTACATGTTCCAAATCTCTCTTGCTTAAGGAATTTTCTTTCTTGTATCACCTTTTTCATATTTATTACCAAAAAAATTCTATATTGCACCTGTAATGTTTCTATAGGTTCACACTTCTCTTTTGTTTCCTTCTTCTAGTGTTGTTTCCCAACCCAGCTAGGAGATGAGAAACCTATAGATTAGGAGTTTGAAGAATATGTTCAAGTTTAGTTGCATGAAAAGTTCTTAGATGACCAAGTTGCCCACTACAACCAATCTCTTTAGTATAGACTTTGTTTTCCTTTTATTTTGTCCTTCATGGACAGATTGATGAACAGTGTTCAAATTTTTTACTAGTCTAGTTAATTTTGATGCTACAATTCCATTTTTTCTTCACCATACTTGTTGACAAAGTGACATGCACCAATTTATATTTGCAAATTTTTTGTTGTGGTTGAATGGTTGGAATTTACATATGTCATATCTCATAAGAAGTGAGGAGTGGAACCCCTCTTGGTTTCCACTCATTACAAGATGGTATCAAAACTTGTACAGTTAGTACACTATATTAGAATGCCCTGGTAGTTCCCTTTATCATAAAAACCTTTGCAACAAAGAATTACTCTAGAATGAACTTTTACTAAATGTTTGGATAAGCAAATGATACATAATATTTTGTGGTGATACTAAGGGTCTTGAGTTGTTAACCTACATTTGTGGAAACACCATGCGATTTTTCCTTGCAATATTTGTAAGTGTTTGGATAGCCTTTATGTGGTTATAAGATATGACTATAGGGTGAAACAAAGTGATGAAAATGGTATAATAGTGGAGTATGGTGATTTTATTATGGTAGGCTTTGTGACCTGGTTCTCACATTGGTTCTTTTACCATCAATTCTTGTATTTTTCATAATGTAACATATAGAAATTTGGGCACTAAATCTATTATGAGATGTGAATTCATAATTCTCTCAAAATTTAATTCCATTTGCAAATTAATCTCTCATTAAAAGCACATTTTATCATTTGGATCAGTTATCATGTTATTGGATTTTAGTTTAAATCCTTATGATTTCTTTGTGTATAAATGAGTTCATTCTCTTCACTTGAGAAATATTTATAAAGTAGTTCATTGATTTATCTTCATTATAGCTCAGTTTGAAATTCTTGTGCTAAAATACTTCGACCAGACCTTATATTTCAAAAATACACCTATTTTGTCAACTAATATCTTGGAAAATATTTAAAAATATAATTTAATTTTATAGATATCAGTTTTGGGATACTTAACTCTTGTAAAATAAAATGAATATATTGTGGCTCTAATGTATGAAGTTAGCATTCTTATAAGTTAATATATTTGGAGACAAACATGTGGAAAAACTTTTAGTAAAATATATAAGTAAAAATTAAGCTATGAAATTAACAAATACTACATGTCAAGGAATTTTTATTTCTCATTTATTGGCATGTTTGTCCCCTTTAGAACTTGTGAACCGTTCCTCCCTTTTGTCATCAAGGCTCTTAGAAACCCAAGAACCCCGCTCACCCCTTACATATAATCAGAAACCCTTCAACAACATGGATATATGGCCCCACAATCACCATAAAACTTGCAAATGCCATGATAATTGTAGTCATGAAATCTACCATTAATATTTCCAAAAATAAATACATATGTGAATCCTATCTTAAGAATGAAAACCCCTATACTTAGGAACCTTTGGGCACATCTTAATACATGCATCCCACATTCATTGGTCTCAATAAGACTGAACTCCATTGTGCCATCAGCCACCATGGAACTCTTCATAGTGAATTGCACTTTTTATAGAGGTATTCAGACATGGATGAAACCATCAATACCAATACCATTATCAGCTCCACTATCATAAGATGAAGCTCATCTATCAATATCCTAGTCTCTTCCAAGTCACCTAAGATCCTCATTCTCAATGACCTAAGATTTGATGTTCAGAAAGGGAAGAGACCCCCCATCCATCATTAAAAAAACTTGAGCCTTCATTGAAGATTAGGTTATAAATACCTTGACTGTAGTTACAATGTTCTTGAGAACTACCTATTGAATCCTTGGATAACAACTAGACATTATTCACATAGATATGATCTAGATCATGTCCACAATCCACAAGTCAGCAATTTCTTCTTGTATGTCAGTTCTTCAAATGTTAGTTAATGGGATAATGGAAAACATTGGATAATTTTTAGAAGGATGGGATATGAACCTAAATCTCGTGAATCATAAATAATATTAATCTATTAGCAATGAGTGGTGATAGGAACTAAATCACTTCATTTTATAATTCACATATCATATTGCTAGTATGCATACTAATGTGTTAGTACCAGTCTTATTAGTAAAACAAGTCAAAAATTTCTCTATAATATCATATTTAGGACATTAGTTAATTCAAACATATTACATAAAAAATTAAATAATGTTAAATACATGAATTTTGATGCAAGAATAACCTAGATGAATTATTTCTTATCATGTCAGTTTTGTTAATATTTTTATGTATATTCATCTAAAAATATCTTTTTAGTAAACTCTATAGTTATTAGTAACAAAATTTTGTCTAGTGTTCTTATTTTTGTCGAGATGTGGAATCCCTAGATTCAGGTGATACTAGAAAATTTATCTGTGCTTTCCTTAATTGCATTAAGGATATAAAAGAGGAAGAATCTATATAGGAAAATTCCTTTGAAAACATATATGTAGAGTATTATATCTTAATAAAAATGGCTTTGGATGATATGGTAATGTGGGCTATATATAAGTCAACTTTATTCTCACATCATGTATGATACATATTTATATTCATATATATGATTGAGATCATAGTGGAGTATATGACTCATATAAGGAGAGGAATGCCAGAAAAAACCCAAATAATCCTAAGAATAGTATTTTCAAAAATAATATATCATATAATGAACATATTTGACCCTAGTAATTATATGGAGCAATATTCTTAGAGAGAATAGAATTTGAGGACATGATCTAGATAAAAGATGTTATACTTGAGTATGTAACCTAGATGAAAATATAGAAATGATAGTAATGGGAAAAGTATGGGATAGAAATTCTAAATGGAAAACTAATCTTAAAAGTTAATAAATTTGATTCCAAGCCAAACAGTAACAAAACTATTGTACCTTGTAGCTTGCCCTTTCCTTAGTTCATGGGTTCACATGAATTGTAGCTTGAGAATAGTTTTGGAGTCTTGAGGTACTAAATTTTTTATTTCAATTACTATGTTATTTCATCTGTCTTGGACTTTAATCATAGAATGTTGGCAAGTTGTGATCCCACATTGCTTATTATCCTTGTCTTTCCAATTTAAAGGTCATGATAACTACCTTAAATATTGAATATTGTTGAGCAATTGAATAAATTTAGATTTGTATATTGGAAAATTTTAATTATCTTCCAGAGCTTTAGCTCGTTGATTCAATGGGTCATCTTTAAAACCTTGCATAGTATATAGTGGACACAGAGGTCCCCTAGTTTGGTTACCCCCATAGGCAAAGCCATTCTCTCATAGAGGGGAGGCATCAAGCACCTATCCCTAGTGAAGACAAAATATTAAATATCATGTGACCATTCATAGATCCTTAAATGTTGAATAGATTTTTATTTTGACATTTGGAATTCTTGATACACTTGAGTGTATCTACTTTTGTGAATAATATCATGAATTTTTTAATTGGATTAATCTTGTGAATTCTATATTTTTCATTTTGAAATTCTTAAAATTTTCACCTTAGTTCACAAATAGTTCTTAACTAATTTTTAAATACTTTGAATCTCTTCTGGTTTATTATTTAAATAGCTAAATAGTAAAGATATTGTACCATCTTTGTTGACCCAACCTTCTTTGGTTCCATATGTGAATTTATTATCTATAAGGATTCTTTTATAGGAGATACAAAGAAGATATAGAAGACACATGCATGAGTTTTCTCTACTGAAGAGTAGGACTCATGTATGTTTCAAATACTAGTGTTTATGTATATGCTTTTATGAACTCTAATTGTAAAGCATGAATGTACTTGTTTATATATTTTGATATAATTTTGAAGAAGTTTGATCATAAAGATCATAAATTACATAAAAGTTCTTGTGATAAAAATTACTTTTCTACTATAGGTAAGGACGAATAAAGGGTTTTTTCAGATTCTATCTATGTTTTCTTAAATTAAGTCACGATGAATAACTACATGTATTACTTGAATAGAAACCTATATTTGGATATAACAAAACCCTAAGCACATAGGTTAAGAGTAGCGCATTATAGAAGATTTGTTCTATGTGTACAACTCAACGGACCTCCCTAAGCACATAGGTTAAGAGTAGCACATTGTAAAAGAATGTTTCTATGTTTATAACTCAAGGGATCTCCCTACTTTATGTTTTTATGGTGTAGAGAATTGTACCAATAAAATCACTAGATGGGTATGTGAACCCTATGGTGGTTTGTAAAACTAGGAAACCATACTTTGCATGTCCTAACATACTATAGGTTCAATGCTCAGTGGGTTAGAATGACATGTATACTTATGGTCTCCACCTAGAAGCATTAATTCAAAGGTTTAGATTTAATTGCATTACCCTTCGATGTGTTAAGTTTGACTTATTAAGTTTAAGCTTATTAAAGGGTGGAGGGTAGTTTGTTACTAAGTTATGCATTATTTGATTTTAAGGAAAAAATCCTCTTTAAGGGGTGTATTTTTTTAACATACCTAAATTTAAGTATGTAGCCTAATCATCTATGCCTTACGCCTTATTAAAAATGTTGGTATTTAAATCCTTTTTACAGCTATAGAGTTTACTATGATGTTTTTATATAGACAAAGTGTTTTAAAAAATGACCATCTTATTTGAGGATTAGGTGTAATTAATCAGGACAATGTTATATTTAGGGTATTTTTTACTATTTTTACCACAATAATAGATTTTAGCTTAAAACAAGTTATCAAGAATTTTCCTCTAACTTGATTAGAGAATGGAAGAGTAAAACAATGTGGGAATATGTGACTAAAGAAGAGATAATTACATCAAAATATTAATTCACATTAGAGTCATGAATTTCTATATTTAGTCATAATAAAATTGAAAACTAACTCAAAAATTAGCTTCATCACACCTCAATTTGGATGCATGTCAATTTTCAAATTAATAGGACATCAAATGCTCATCCAGTTTGAATAAGAAAAGAAAAAGGATCAACCATTCAATTAAATTATATGTGATTTCATTTAGTAATCCTAATTTCACAAAGTCCTCTACTATTTTGATGATACGTGAGATTTTGTTGTATAAGCCATTTTTCTTGGTAGCTTGTAGTCTCTATTGGCATGTATGCCTAGAGAGCCAATCATACGATAATTGACATGGGGCATTTGATACCTGATTTGATAATGATAAAGGTAATTTTGTCTATTATGTTTGTCTCAATTAGGAGATGATGAAGCAGACATATTAGATGTCTAAATAATTATGTTACTCCATGACATATGCCTTCAAGATAAAGATCTAAACAATGAGATCATATGTATGATAAGAGTTCATAAATTCTTGTTATTCCCCCAGTTAGATGTTACTGTGAAAGAAAAATAGACAATAGTAATACATAAGACTAGAGTGTGTGTTGTTTGACGACAAAATCTCATCAGTCATGATATGTGATATCAAACCACACACATAGGTACTAGTTAGAGAATAATGTACCAGACATGCCCACATTGAAAGTGATATATGGATACCATGGAATGGTAGTCAGAATCATCTGTCATAGTGATAGTGATAATTTTGGTTCTTAGAATGAAGGAACTACATTCATGACATGTCATTTGATGTATTTTGACATCATCCAACATGACCTTGAATAAGGGTTTCTATAAAGGTGGTTCTCATGTGCATTGTGACACATGGGGATGGAGTGTGGTGATGTAGATTGAATTTATCCCTACAACATGATATTTTTATCCATGCCACTTGATAATAGATACTAAGAAACATATGGTCATACTCATGTGACTCAATATGTGATATGTCAGCTCACATGCAACTCATATTGGCTACTCTAGATCAAGGAACATGGATCAGACATTGAAGAGGATGATAATTCCATGCCTCAAGTTTAATCCTTATATCAATGAAAAAGGAACTATACGATCACGATAACTCTGATAGTTGATTGTATGTTGAAGTTTTTCACCAACTTTCCAAATATTTGGGTAGGAATGATGTGTTTCAAGATATCTCTCATTGCTTATGATGTCATAATTTGATTATGGACATTCACTTCCAATGTAATTTGGGTCCTATAGGAACAAACACATATGATTCACTTAGAATAGGATTTTACTCATGAATATGGTTTAATTTGAGTACTAAAGCATTTAGGTATTCAATTTAAACACCATTGGTTGTATATTTTCTAAATAGGTATTCTGAATTGCCAGGATCAGAAATGAACAGCCAGGTTCATAAATGAACTGGCCATTTCAAAGTGTGAACTCACCATTCTAAATGTGAAATGATCGACTCAATGACTCAGTATGACTGGATAAAGGATTGATGCTGACATCATGTTGTGCATTAATAGAATATGAAATGCCAATACAATTGTGAATAGAAAACATAGTGGAATGACCAGTACAAGTGTTGAACTGGTCGTCTCATGTGTGAATCAACTGGTTCATGCTTTTCAAGTTCTAGAAAATTCATGATATTCTATCTCTTTGACTCCCGCTCAGACTAGAAATCTTGACCCTGACTGTTTTAACCTGGATTTTCACTTGTATTTTAATTAGTTGAAATGCAATTATTTGAATAAATAGGGTAAATTGGAAATATGGTGTGCTTTGTTTTAAAAGTATGATTTTCCTTTGCAAATTTCCCTTTATTGTGAATTTTGTAGCAATTACTATTTTATTAGTCTAATAATGGATATAAGGGAAAAGGAAGAAAAGAAATTCAATATTTAGAGCAATGCAAAAGATAATGGGTAATAAATAATGTAGTTTTGAGAATTGTGTGGAATTTTCTAGAAAGTGATATGGATTACCACTAAAGGTTTGATTATAGTTTCACATGGTTCATAATAAGAAATGTCATCAAAATAAAGAAAATATAAAAGATAGAAAGAGAAAATAATGTGTTATAATGCCTAAATGTGCCTTATAAGATAAGACTTGAATCTAATTTGATATTAACAACCCAAAAATTGATGAATTAGGGTTTTTTCAATTTAAAAATGCATATATTTATAAAACTAGGTTTTGTAAACCAAAAGGGCATGAAAAGTGATAATTAGGGTTTGTGAACACAAAACCCTAATGAAAGACTAAATTAGCTCAAAAAACCTAACATGGTCCCCAAATCTGTCTTAATGGTAGATTTTGTCTAAAATAATAATACATGGGTATTATGATTTTATGTTAGGGTAGTTGCTTGATTGGTTGCTCTTATTGACTTTTGCTTAGACATCAAGTTTCTTCTGAGGAAAGGTATGTGGTTACTCCTATGACTACTCACATTAGTTTGTTAGCATTTTTTGAGGTTTGTCGAATGGATTACAAATAAATGCTTGGTTGTTTATTTAGTTCATGCAATTTATAGAGTCACTATGGATATCACATCGTATTGTATATAACTTTCTTGAACCCCTCATACCAACTCTAAAAGTCTGATAATAAAAAGAAAGAGAGAGTCATAGGATGACTTGGACTAGGCCCCATATTGGGAAGGTCATATGAGTTCAAGCCCTGGATTGGGAAGAACAACATGGCACCTAGCTCCATATTGAGAAGGTGGCCTAACATCCAATGTAGAGACAAGACCCTAAGGAATGGTATCGCAGAGGTTGAGTAAAAATGGGTTGAGAAGTTATGATGAAAATGTTAATTTTGATTATGTAACAATATTTGTTGTGAATATGTTGTTATCATTTAATGTGAATATTTTGTTTCCCAGACATAACAATATAACTTGTTATATTGATTGTGTTTTTTTCCACTGTGTTGTAGGATAATATGCTATCATTCTACAAATATGATGAGAAATGGGCATTCAGAGGAGAAGGCACCAAAAGAAAAGATTTAACATAATCCTAGAGGATATAGATAATTAGATAGAATTTATTTTTGTTCTAACCATTAGGTTTACATTTCATGTAAACATCTTGAGGAAAGATTATTTTTTACTAAACTCTTTTGAAGTTAGTTAAAATTTATTAATTATTTCCGATTATTTGCTAAACCTCGATCATGTAAATATGGTAATGTTTGTTCCCTCTCAGTCCTCCTAAATAGGAGATAACATGAGGAGGGGGTCACTACATTTGGTATCATATCTAGTTTACCAAATAGTTATTAAATTTTAAAGAGTTTTGTAGAACCCAAGGGAATTATTAGAGTATTTTCCAAATATGATGGTGTCTAGAAAGGACCACGATTCGAGGGCTGGAGATATTTTCATCTGCACTGCTAGTTGTCTTACGAGGACTCCCAGACCCATGCATCTGGTCTGTCCAAAGTCAGAGATTTTACTCAAAATAAAATACCTCAAGGTTTTTTCCTAATCTAATTTTGTTCGTTATCTACCCCTTTCTTTACCCACCAAACCTTAGGTGCCTATAATTGCTTTCTCCAACCTTTTGAGTATTATGATTATAAATATTAGGGAACAAGGCATCCTCCGCCAAATAATCAACAAAAATGTGGAGATAATGATAAAGAAAAATATTTTATGGATTTTCCCCTGTAAAGGTAAACCCTAGATGGAGCAAGGGCTAGGTTGGGAAAAACCTTAGTAGGTTGAGGGAATCACAAAACCCTAAGGTGTACGGTGTAGTCCCTAGACCCCAAACCTTAATCATGAGTTAGGAGTAAAGCATGACCCTTCCCTGATAAAGCCTATGAAATGAATAGAGAAAACAGGGAACCCAATAAGTAAGGATACCTTTGTTTATCCATGCATGCAAGTGTGTAGAGTTAGGCATGAATGATACGCATGAAGGGTTTGGATATACATGTGAAACATAGACAATTAGGGGTTACATGACCCATAATGCAACTTTTAGAAATGGTGTCCTGACTAGGGGTGAGTCAATCTTAGAGAGGATAAAAGATCCATGAGAGAGATAATACCCTGAACTGGAAGATTAGTATGTGACTAGAAAGTCTAAACTCCTTCTGGTAGGCACCCTAACATGAAGTATGTTCCCATACCAGTATGATAAGTAGAATTGAGGGGCATGAAGCTAAAAGGGGAAGTAGTTTTAGAATATATTCCTAAAGCCTTGTTGGAATACATAATAGATAGAATGAATTAAGTATTATAGAATGAGATAATATGGTTCTTGATGATCTCAATCAGATTTGAGTGTTTGACTTTCATTTTTGAGGGTTTGACTTAAGAGTTTCTAATACAAATATGTGTGATCCTATGAGGTAAGAGAAGCTAAGTGATGATAGATGGGAATCAACAGGAGCCTCAAACTCTTATACAAAGGGGGACCCCTACTGTTAGGACCAATGATAGGGTTAACTCCTGAGAAAGTAGGGCCCAGAAGGAGAAGGTTATGAACCTAGTGTAGGGAAATTGGGTAGAGATATAGCTAGAGGGAAAAAAATGTTCGTTTCCCAAAATAGCAAGATCGCATCAACAATAATGCATCTAGGAAGGAAAGATTTCAAGGTTACACCTGGTCTTGGTGAAAGTAAAGTGACATTACACTTGCAACAGTATGATGCTTCTTTAAGCAGCAACACTTGAATAGTCATCTCCACCGACCTCTTGGTGCAGCACCATAAACAACGGTTGACCATGTCCTCTAGAGGAAGACAACGACCTCCCACCTCTACAGTAGTCCATGCAGACCACTGAGAACTCCAAATTTGCTCTATGAGATCCAATAGGAATGAGTTGTCCCTTTTGAACATCAACCTGTTAGGGTTGATTCGCTCTCCTGCAATAGTATCTCCCTTGATATCCCTTCTTTTATCGGGTAGGACTTATTCGGGCTCTCTATTGGTTACCTCAACCAGAGTGGAAAACAAATTGTACGAGGTAATTGTTGTCTCTGGGAAGCCCCCATTACTCACTATTTATAGGAGAGGCCGGTTCATGTTTCCCAATCATTGTGGGAGTCGAAAAGGTCAAATTCATGAATTTTCTAGAACCAGTGCACGACAAAACTAGTTGTTTCACACACCCAACAGATCAATTGATGCATGAGTTGGTCGATTCACTAGGTGAACCAGTCGGTTCGTGCAGTTTCCTATTCTGAAACAAGTTGGTAACTAGGGCATAATTAATACCAAACATGATGTTAGCATCAATCCTTGATTCAATCGAATAGACAACCAAACTGGACAATTCATCCCATGAACCAGTCGTTTCACTCCCCAGTTCAGCCATTGATCAGCCAATGTTGATTCCAATTGACCTAAAACTCCAACCAATCGGTTCATTATCCAACTGGTCGATTTAGAGTCCATCTAGTCAATTTTAAACCTCAGTTGTTTAATTGAATACCTAAACAATTCTAGTAATTAATGTAAACATAATTCATGAATAAACACCTTTAATTCAAGTGCATTCCTATGTGTGTGACCCTATAGGTCTAGAAGTACATTGGTAGTGAATGTCCATAACAAACTTTTGACATCACAAGGAAAGAGTGGAATCTAGAAATACATCATTGATACCCAAGTAATTGGAGAGTTGGAGATCAAATTCAACCTAAAATCCACGATCAATGTTACCGTGATCGTATAATTCCTTTATCTCTGATATCTGGATTGAACACGGGGAATGGAATCATCATCCTCTCAACATTCAATCTATGTTCCTTGAACTAAGAGCAGACTGTCTGAGATGTATGTGAGTTCATATATCACATATTGAATCACATTAGTACAGACACACATTTCTCAGTCTCACTTATCAAGAAACCATGGATATCAATCTCCTGTAGGAGGGACAAATCCCATATACATCACTCGCACTCTATCCCCATGTGTCACAGTGCACCCAATCATCACCGTTATGTCAACCCTTATTCATGATCACATTGGATGATGTCAAAGTACATGAATGACATGTGATGAATGTAGTGACTTTAGGTGTAAGAACCACAATAGTCACTTATCACTATGAGATATGATTCTGACTATCATTCCATGGTCTCCATGTATCACACTCATGGTGAGTCTGTCAGATACATTGTTCTCTAACATGTATTTGTGTGCTTGAATTGATATCACATATCATGACTAATGAGACTCTATCATCAGTCAACACACACTCTAGTCTTAAGTGTTATTATTGTCTATTTTGCTTCCATAGTAATATTCAACTAGGGACATAACAAGAATGTATGTACTCTTAACATTTGTATGATCTCATTGTTCAAGTCACGTACTTGAAGACATACGTCATCGAGTAACATCATTTTTTAGACATCTACTATGTATGTGTCATCATTTCATGCTAAGACAAACATAATAGACAGAATTACCTTTATTATTATCAAATCAGGTATTTCATGCATCATTTTAGTCATCATATGATTGGATCTCTCGACATACATACCAACACCTAGACTCCAAGACCTGAGGAATTATGAGAAATATTTGTATGATATGTCCTAAACTAGACTACCCCTGAGAGGATGAGTTGAGTTTTTATATGTATGATCCTTAGAGGCTTGTCATCCCCTAGATTTCCTCTGAAGGAACAAACCCTAGATACAGAGAAAGAAGTTGCTTACTAAATCTATGTAAAATGTGAATTACTACCATCTACGTGAGGGAGAGAAAGTCCCAAAATCCTGAAGAGGTAAGGAATGGTAATATATTGTGAAGCCTTGTAATCGGGTTGGTGGTTCCTTATTTAGGACTCTAGTGGATAATGGTGAGAAATAGGAAGTTGGGTAAGGATATTTCATGAGTAGGAATCAAAGAAGAGAATTCCATGACATATTTTGGTATGGAACGTGCTTGAGTGGCTAGGTCATGCAGTTGGGATGACCAATGCTAAGGAGGTAAGCCTAAGGTCCCTAGACCTAAGAGGGAAAGTGGTGGTATCTAGTGCATATAATGCTCATAAAGTTGAGTGAGAACATAAAGATTGAGCATGACACCCCCCTCAAATAACGTGTTAGGGGAGACCACACTTGGACTTGATATATGTTTGATGAGCCACTCATGCAAGTTAGTTTAGCACCATCATAATAACATAAACTAATCTAACCTAGAGAGGTGAGGAATGGAAATGATACAATGGAAGACTTATACATGGTTTAATAAGTTCTCTATCTACTATTGGTTAGATATATTCTTGAAATATGATAATATGAAGTAACTATCTAACCTCAGGATGGACCTATAATAAATATTACAACTTAATGTGAGAAAATGAAATAAGATAGTGCTCAGGATGAATAAAGAATGAGGTTGTAATTGACATGAGGGTTATGTGGTAAAAAAACTTGTATGCTCCATCTCTTACTGGCCTATTACAAAGAATGGATCATATTAGGAGAGTACAAGGTACATGTCATATGGTATTAAATGAAATGTTTGCTCCTATAGACCTGAACATAAGAAACATATTGTATCAGTTCCATTATATCTAAACACTTCAACCTTGGTAGGAATCCAACTCATGAGAGGTAAATCACATGATATAATGATGTAACTTTCAGGTAAAAAATGCATGGATAATATAATCGAATATATGCCAAAAGATACATGACCTCTCATGGTGATATATATTTTTTATTCAAATATACTTTTGTAGTCCTTGATATTTCTAAGTATTAGTCTTGTTCTAGAATAGTCCATACCCTAGAAAGGTAATTTACAAATCAGTAAGAGATTAAGTGCATGAAGCACAAAAGCACATATATTGAGTATGATTATTTGTACCCACGTGTGACCATCTCTAAGGGACATGAGGAAAAGTCATTATGGAAATGATTGATAGAATGGTCCATGCCCAGATGGGAAGGTGCCATGAGCCCAATAAAGGGACATAAAGAACTATGGGTTCCCTGAGAGATGAAGGAAATTTGGGTGAAAGCATTATAAAGGATATAATGTGCTTGGATATTATCAAAGAAATCTCAAACAAAAAGTGTGATGAAATAAAATAAAGTTATGACGTCTCACTAAAACCCTTGGAACGGGTAGGGCCACAAGTGAATTCTAAGATCTGGTAGGATTATTAAAGGTACAAAATACTAATAAGTATAGAGAATGATCATGTGCTAAGTGCATAATGCCCTTGGGGGTCAAGAGTAGATCACTCCAAAGGTACCTAAGCCATAGAGAACTTGAGAGAGTGATTAAGGCTGATGAGACATGAGAAGTGTACAAGAAGACCTATGATAATGTTTGAATAAGAAATCATAAAAGGAGTCATGCTTAAGGCTCAAACATTATGAGGGAAGTTTCTCCTATATGTATGCATAGAATCAATGGAATGGTGGTATTCATGGTTTAGAGTCATGTAGAGAATGATTCAACCTAAATCTGAAATTAAAAGTTAATGTGTGGATGCACCATCACTACTCTTGGAATGGGATGAGGTTTGTATTTGGAATGCAGCCAAATGTTTATTTCATCTTGTTGTGAGTGTTACAGATGGGACAACCACATGCCACATAAAAAATGGAAATTATATGAGAAATAAATACTTAAGTTGAAATCCTTTTAGCATAATCGAGTATTTGATGTGTTACATCACCCCTATGAGAGAATATTGAACAAATAGTTTGGAAATCTAGGTATACCTGATAACCACCAAATTAACAAATGGAATTTGAATTCTATAGATGTAAGAATTAATCTAATGAACAACAAAGGAGTAACTATCTAACTATATATTGAGGTACCAAGTAAAGACAAATCAAGTCTGACATGTTGATCGAGCTTGTAGCAGTGTAGTTAGACAACCCAAGTAAGATGCAGTGAAAGGTTTGATGGAAAAGCCTAAGACACATCTCTCAATGGGAGTCGGTGGTGGAATCTGAAATAAAAATTGCATTTTGGTTCTTGTTGTTTCACGGTTAAGGACTTAGAATTTCATTGGTCTAAGTATACCATACACCCTGGTACCACAAAGATGTTCAAGGACCTAGAGCGACACCTTTGGTAGTCAGGAATGAAGAGAGACATAGTCTCTTATGTATCTAGTTATCTCACGGTGGAGGATGAGAACCAACAACCATGTAGAATACTACAATCAATTGAAATTTCTGAGTGGAAATGGGACCAGACCACTATGGGGTGTTGGCGTGTCTCCCCAAGACAAAGAAAGATCATGATGCAATATGGGTTGTGGTGTACCGCCTAACAAAGTTAGCATGTGTCCTTGTCCTAAAGATCACTACCAAGGTGTTAGACATAGATGAACTACATGTTAGAGAGATAATTCATTTGCATGGTGTTCTTAATTCTTTTATCTCTGATCGTGACCCTATCTTCACTTCAAAATTATGGAAGCAAGTGCATGAAGAACTTGGTATGAGGTTGAAATTTAATACAACCTATCACCCCAGACTGATGGGCAATCAAAGAGGACGATTAAAACTGTATAGGATTTATTGAGAGAATGTTTGCTTGATTGGGGTGGATTATGGGAGCAATAATTTCCCTTAACTGAGTTTACCCATAATAATAGCTAACAAGCCAATATCCAGATGCCTAAGTCTGAAGATCTTTGTGGGAGGTCGCATTGGTCACCTCTTCACTGGGATGATGTCAGTGAGAGAACCTCAATGAGGTTATAAGAACTAAAGTTGTATGTTGACAAGGTCACTTTGATCAAGCAAAGACTAAAGAGAGCCCAAGATTGACAAAAGTCGTATGTTGATGCAAAGTAGACATATTTTCACTTAACTATAGGTGATCATATGTTCTTGAAAATCTGAACCCTTCGAGCTATAGCTAAGAATAGAGGAAAGCTTGAGTCCCCAATATGTGGGTTCGTTTGAGATCCTAGAACAAATTGGTGAGGTTGTTTATCATTTACCTTTACCACTACAATATAGTATGATGCATGATGTATTCCATGTGTCTAATATGAAGCACTATGTGAAGGATCCTATCCATGTGTTAAGCATCTAGCCTATTGAACTCCAAGGGATATTATGGCACCCCACACCACACAAAGATAGATTACACAAAACATAACCATGGAAGAAGGATTAGCAAATGGATTACTGAGAAAACACTAAAAATTAAGACCTTTTTCATAAAATAGCCATATAGAAAGAGCCTTTACACATGAGTCCTTTCATGCCTCAAAGCATTCACAAGGCATGTTGTCAACCTGTAACAAAAGCATTGTTCCAGAATATATATACATGATTCCATCATATTTGATATACAAAGGGTACATAAAAATAGCATGTCCACAAAACATCTACAAAAAAGGTTCCCAAAGACTTGAGTGTAAAGGGATGACTCAAGGACTCTACCAAAAAAAGGCATCAAACAACACCTCCAACCTTATCAACTAGTGCTCCTTTGGCTTCTGCTCAACCTCCTTTGCATGATCTCTACCTCTTTGTGCTCGTCCACCTAAAAGGGTGTGGGAAACCCACGGGGTAACATTCCAAATCTCAGCGGGAGATATAACTCACCACCAACTCTATTATTATCATATATAGATAAACAGAGCAGCAGTATAAATACAACTAAGACAAAGTAGGTAATGATTATTAACAGGGACAACAATTATAGTTGAATCGTGAAACATATTAATAATTTAAAAGGAATATGGAGAACATGTATATTTTCTATCAAGAACATTGTATAAAGATCAAGCAAGGCCTCAACCAATGTATTTGTATTTGATCCTATATAGTTATACTACACGGCTGATTATGTATTTCATTATTCACAGAGGATTTAAGCCGTACCACCCAAATCCAGCTGACCAATCGATAAGTCAAAATCAGTGCCATACAAGGTCTAATTGAAGAGCCAGAATCCATGACCTCGCCACACCTCTTGGTCAGCACAAGAGAGAACACTGTAGAGACATATCAGTCAATAGAAACAATGACATATAGTAAAGATTAGGTATTGGCTCACGCATGGCCATCCACATATATAATCATAACTAGCCCACCTTGGTATAGGTACGATGCTCGAAGAACAGGCTCATGCATGGCCGTTCTAACAAAAGGAGTGGCTCATGCATGGCCATCCATATCATAATGAGATCAGCTCACGCATGGCCATCTCACACATCATGTATTTAAGGATATAAGGAATTACTCGATTTGTACCTCGCATATTTAAAAATATGCGCTCCGAGTTAACTCGTTTCACCATCCAATAATAAAGATGACAATGGAATGGATCTATGACACAAGGAAACTACACTATTGGATTTCACTTCATTAATTAGATCAATTTAAACATATTTAAGCATCAATCAAGTTACAATGTATAACCTCTAAACAAGATCTACATAAATAGGGCATGACTCATTACCAGAACATATTGAATCACATCATCACTTTATGAATGTTATTCATTAAATGTCCATCTCAAGGACCAAAGTCCATCACAAAGACCAACGTCCATCACAAGGACCAATGTCCATCACAAGGACCAATGTCCATCACATCATAACCACCATAGCTCATACATGGCTATGTACATTAATTAGTATCACCTACATGATTAGAAGTTGATAACAAGAAGTCAAAGCATTATCATCTCATAGAACTCATGCTATACATTCACATAATACACTTTACATCATAACGATTACAGTTTCACTTCTCCCAATTAGGGTTTGCAAGGTTGGATCACCAACCACCCTTAGGTTATCACTTTCCTCATTATTATGAGATGTGTTATGAGACATAGAAGCATGTTTCTCATTATCATTATAAAACATGTTTTGTGGCATAGGAACATAACCCACACATTATATGTACAACTACACCGTAGGATCTCATATCATCACTATGAGACCCTAACATCAACATGGTATGTCTCAAGTACCATCACAAGATGTTGATTAGGGTTAACACCTATGGTATCGATTAACCCTAAATGTATTGGGAAACCACACTAAAATTGGGTATCAACCACCATACTAAGGTAGGGTATCGGTCACCATACTATGGTAGGATATTAGTTTATCATTACTAGGTATCGACCACCACAAATGATATTGGTTTATAGGTTCATGAGAAAGAGTATCGGCCATACAATCTCATAGGGTATCAGTCTAAGTATCCCTTTAGATATTGACGACCTTCACCATCATGGGATATTGGCCACTAGGGTTTAGAAAAGTATAGGTTGAACATCAAGTGGTATGCTTCCCTCTTCAACTCTAGGAGTATCAGGATGCATGTGTGTCAGATTATATGTATATCGGATTAGGGTTACCCATGTCAACTTCCATACTCAAGTAAAAGCATGGAGATTCAACACTCTTCCTCACTAGTCATCACAAGATCATAACAAACCCCATCATGTGTTTAGACGACAGCATATCAATTTAGCATGTCAGATTGCAGTGCATATTGGTTTAGTATATCATATCGGTTTAGTCATCTCCTACCTTAAGTTGACAAAACTAACAAGGAAAAAGAAAGGTGCATCTCATGGAAGAAACTTAGCAAGGTTCTATTCTCAAAAATAGAACTTAAGGCTTCCAATTAAAGCTACTAACAAGCAAAGAATAATGATCTAAGGAAAACTATCAAGGTAACAAGTAGAAAGGTGATAATAACAAAGTAGGTTTAGAGTTATATAACCCCCCTAAGAACAACCAGCAAGCTCTAAGCTCCAAGGTCAAGGTCCAAGCTTCCCAAGCCCAAGGTAGAAGAAGATCCTCCTAGATCGATCTCCACAATACCTCTAAGATGGAAGATAGAACCATGGTTAAGAAAGCAAAAGAGAGGAAGTAAGATACCAAGGTTATAGAACCATGGTTAAGAAAGCAAAAGAGAGGAAGGAAGATACCAAGGTACATTGTCGAGAAGAAGAAAGAAGGAGAGAAAGAAAGCTAGAAAACCATGGCTTACCAAGGAAGAAGATGAAAGAGAGTACCACAAGCTTTTGGCTCACACACCAAGATCTAAGGGAAAGTTCTCTTCAAGCTCAAGGTCAGACACTAAGGAGAGAAAGGAAGGATCACTAAAAGGGTTCTCTTGCATGGGAAGAGAGGGGTATATATACTTGGCTGATGAGAGAGAGAGAACGGGGAAGGTGTCACCACCTTAGAACCCTAGAAGACACATCCCAAGAAGAAAGGCCACATGTAACACCATGCAACAAGGTGATAGGATCTATGTCTCACTCACTTGGTCACTAAGGAAGGTCAAGGCTGATACACTCATCCATCCCCTTGACAAACTGATAGGGATGATACCCTAGGTCACAAACTAATATGGCACATCTCTAGAGTCACCACAAAATGATATGGTGATCCTCAAGGTACAACCAAACCGATTGGATGTCCCTCAAGGCACCCTCAACTGATATCAAGCCTCCTTAAGGCCACCAAAAACCGATACCATGTCTCCTCAAGGCTCTCAAGCCCGATACAACACTCTTATGAGGAAAGCACACCTCAAACATGTGCCCAAAACATCACCAAGGATGTCACCACTCAACCAAGACCAAAACAAGGCATCCAACACTTCCTCTCTCCTCTAAATGATTCTAAGAGAAGGAAGAAACACTCTAGAGGTTGAAAACTTGCACATCAAATCTATTCTGGGTGAATTGCAAGTTTACACCTAATCTCTCCACAAAATACAAGCATCAACCAAACAAGCTCAAACAAGGAACTTACCTCCAACATGCCCAAATTACATCTAGGTGATTAGAGAAAGGAGCTAAGCAAGACACTTAAGCAAAAGAAATAGGGTTAGCCCAAAATGTGGGTCAGGGTCCTTACTAGCCATAAACCCCTAATAGGGATTTTGCCCCCGAAATCCTAAGAGAAAAGAGAAGGGTACTTCCTCCTCATCTCCTCTTTGAGCTCCCACGTGGCTTCCTCAACACTAGGATGATGCCAAAGAGCCTTCATAAGCACAAGGTCCTTCCTCTTCAACTTCTTCACCCTCCGATCAAGGATCAACACGGGACTCTCCACATAGGTCATATCCTCATCAAGCTCCACCTCCATAGGCTGTAGCAATGACTCTGTATCCGGATGGCACTTCCTCAGTATACTGACATGGAACACTGGATGCAACATGTGCAACTCAATGGGAAACTCCAACTTGTAGGCCACCTTCCCAACTCGTGCCACATCTGGGCAAGGTCCCATAAACCTGGGAGCCAACTTACCATTCTTCCCAAACCTCAAGAAACCTTTCTAGGGAGAGACATTCTGATATACTTTGTCTCCCTCTTGGAACTCCAAGGGTCTATGACGATTGTCTGCATATAACTTCTGTATGTCCTGTGTTGCTTTCAACTATTGTTGTATCACTTTGATCTTCTCTGTCGTCTATTGCACAAGCTCAAGACCCAAATGTTGATACTCCCTTGTCTCACACCAACACAACAGAGACCTACAATGTCTCCCATGCAACGCCTCATATGGTGCCATGTCAATACTTCTCTAATAGTTGTTATTATAGGAAAACTCTATCAGACTGAGGTGTATATCCCAACTTCCTATAAACTAAAGAATACAAACCCTCAATAGATCTTCCAAGATCTGGATGGTCCTTTCAAACTCACCATCTATATGTGGGTGGAAAGAAGTGTTGAACTTCAACTGCGTACCCAAGGCTGTGTGCAATCATTCCCAAAAGCGACTTGTAAACTGAGGACATCTATCAGATATGATAGTAACTGGGACGTCATGCAAACGTATTATCTCATCAACATAGACTTGAGCAAGCCTCTCTACTGTGAACATTGTCTTTATAGGAAGGAAATGTGCTGACTTGGTCAACCTGTCAATGATTACTCAAATGGAATCATAATCTTTGGTTGTCCTAGGAAGACCAATCACAAAGTCTATAGTCACATGATCCCATTTCCACTAACGTATAGGCAATGGTTGCAATGTTCTAGTCAGCTTTTGATGCTCAACTTTGACTTGTTGACATATTGCACACCTTGCGACGAACTCAGATACATCTTTCTTAAATTCGGGCCACCAATACATATCCTTCAGGTTGTGGTACATCTTGGTACTACCTGGGTGTATAGTATACATAGATGTATGAGCCTCTTACAACACCATCTTCCTCAGGTTATCCGCATCAGGATCTACTATCTTGTGATGATAACATACTATCCCATCTTCTGTCTCATGAAAACCATCATGCTTCTCAATGTCGAACTCTGATCTAATCTACAACATCACAATATCTATCTATTGAGCTTCTTTGATCTATTGTCTCAGCGTAGGCTTCACTTGTAATTGTGCCAACAAATCGGCTAACAAAGAGACTTCCAACTTGACATTCATTTGACGCAAGGAGACCAACATGTCTCGCTTGTGGCACATTAAAGAACTCAATTGACCTCTATCCATATATGAAAACTTCCTGCTCAAAGCGTTTTCTATGATATTCACCTTTCTTGGGTGATAATCAATTGTTTAATTGTAATCTTTGATCAACTCCATCCAATGCCGCTATCTCATATTCAACTCCTACTGTGAAAAGATATACTTCAGGTTCTTGTGATTTGTGAAGATCTGAAACTTCTCCCTATACATATAGTGCCTCTAAATCCTCAAAGTATGAACCACAATAGCTAGCACCAAATCATGAGTTGGATAATTCTCCTCAAGTTTATTAAGATGTCAGGAAGTAAAAGAAATCACTTGCTTGTCTTGCATCAACACACATCCCAAACCATTGTTGGATGCATCACAGAAGACAATATATCCTTTTCCTTGCTTTGGCAAAACAAAAATTAGTGCACTTGTCAACTTCTCCTTCAATGTCTAAAAATCTCATTGACATATGTTGTCCCAAATGAATGGCATATCCTTTTGCGTCAACTTAGTTAGGGGTAGGGAAATAGGGTTGAAGCCCTTAATGAACCTTCTGAAGTAGCCTACCGAACCTAGAAAACTATGCACTTCTATCGGCATCTTTGGCTGCTCCCATTTTGTTACAGACTCTACCTTCTTAGGGTCCACGTGTACTCCTTCTGCAAATATAATGTGCCCCAAGAAAGCTACATCCTTCAACCAGAACTCACACTTGCTAAACTTAGCATAGAGCTGGTGTTGTCTCAATACTGTCAATGTCTGACGTAGATGTTGTTCATGTTGCTGATTGTCCTGACTATATATCAAAATGTCATCTATGAAGACAACCAAAAACTGATCAAGGAATGGTCGGAACACCTTGTTCATCAAATCCATGAACATTGATGGTGCATTGGTCAGCTCAAACGGCATAACCACGAACTCGTAGTGACCATACCTCATCCTAAAAGATGACTTTGATATGGCATCCTCCTTGATCTTCAACTGATGATATCCTAATCTTCGATCTATCTTTAAGAACATCTTCACGCCACACAGTTGATCAAACAAGTCTTCTATCCTCGGCAAGGGATACTTATTCTTTATCATGACCTCATCCAACTCTCTGTAATCTATGCAAGACCTCATAGATCCATCCTTCTTCTTCACAAATAGTATTGGATCACCCCACGGAGATGTACTCATCCTGATGAAATCTTTATCAAGTAGTTCTTGCAACTGTCTCTTCAATTCTTCCATCTCTATCGGAGCCATCCTATATGATGTATGAGCTATTTGCTACGTGCCAGGAACCAGATTAATCTCAAAATCAATCTCACGGGGTGGGGAAACACTAGGAAACTCTTCAGGGAACACATATTCAAACTCCCTAACCACAAACACTTCTTGGATACTAGGACTCCTCACCTCTATATCCACCACATGTGCCAAAAATGCCTCACAATCTTGTCTCAGAAGCTTCCTTGCTACCATAGCTGATACAAGACATGTCGGGAGAATCTTCCTATCTCCTTAGAAGATCCACGTCTCACTACCATCTACAAATGTATCTTGCTTGGAACCACAATCCAAGACTACTCTATACTTTTCTAGGGTATCCATTCCAAGGATCACATCGAATCCATGCATGTCAAGTGGTATGAGATCCACTTGAATGTTGTGTCTCAAAAAAGAGAGAACACAGGAAGGACACACATCCTACAACACTGCAGAACCAACCAACGGTGTTTCTAGCAACAAGCTATTCTTCTTATGACTAACATGCAAAGAACAACTATTAAGCACTTCCTGTGCGATAAAAGAGTGTGTAGCACCCGGGTAAACCAAAACAGATATAAAGCAAGAAGAAGACAAATTAGAATGAAATAACTCCATCTAACCTTTCACCACTCATGGGTTGACCACCACCTCCATATGACTCATAGTGTAGAATCTAGCCATTGCATGTTGTCACCCATGTCCTCTGCTTCCCTGAGCAGACAATTCAACTTGTGACGCTTAGACACACCCTTGTCCTCTTGCGTTGCTATTGCTCTACTGTCTCTATGAGTCCTACTGACTCTACCTCGACTGTTGAGTCACTTCATCATCCTTCATTGAGCAGAACGGTTTGGTATGGCCAACTTGTCCACACTTATAGCACGTCTTGTCCCCATGCCAAGGCCTATGTGGTCTTGTCACTGATGTTGATGCAACACTCTGGGCTCCTGAGGGCAGAAAACTATGGCCTCTGCCCTTGCTCAGTGATCATTGTGTCAAAGCACTAAACCTCTGCGACGCTGACGGTACAAAATATCTCGACTTCTTGAATTCACCCGACAACTGCACTTGAAATTGTGTAGATTGCTTCTTAGCACTTGCCTCTCTCTTCTCCTTCGTAGATTGTTCTATCCTTCGAACAAACTCTACAAACATAGAAAACCTCTCTCGATTCTCCAAGGCATCATCTGGGGTAGACAACTTAACATTCAACCCCTTCTCAAAACAACAAATCCTCTTGTCTTCCGTCGCATCCATGTGAGGACAGAACCTCAACAACTCCATAAACTTTTCCTCATACTCGTTGATCATCATGGATCCCTGTCAAATCCTCTCAAACTGACTGATCTTCTCATCAAGATACATCCAAGGAAAGTGTCGACTTACAAACTGTAGTCAGAACTCCTCCCAACCAACAACAACACCAGGTCTCTTATCCTCCTCTATGGCCCACCAATGGCCAGTACTCCCTCTCAAGAGGTACACAACATGCTTCACTGTAACGACCCCACTTTCCGATAACCCCCAATTAAGGGAGACCAAGAAGTTAGAGGTGTTATCCCAAAACAGGATCAGTGGTTTTGCAAATAATAAAAATAATTAATAAATTATACTAAATACTAAACTGAAAACTAGAATAAAATTTTTCTTTTAACATACCTTCAAAATTAGGTAACTGGGACTTCTACCCAAAGTAGGATTCTATCTACCTAAATCCTCCTTTATTATTTTAAATTTAATCTTCACAAGTGCCACTTTACAGTTTGTCCAATTTCAGATATTACCTAAAACGCCGGTAAACAAAACAACGGTCACTATAACAAATTACACTGGTATGTGGGGGAACCAATAATCTTGCATTTAATTGTAACAACATATTGCAAGCAATTATGATTTAACAAAACAAACTTTACGTTTTAAACATGACTACTCAATCCTTACATACCCTAGCCTCTGTGTTGTCCCTGTAGTGGACATGGATACTACCTCTCATATGGTAGATCTCAACTAACCCCCATGATCCTACCTTACAGGTAAATCAATACATAGGGTTGTGGAGTTGTATGGTCCTACCCAAGGGTAGACCTACACATCGACTCATGATAACCTAATGATCCTACCTCATAGGTAGACCATGTACTATGTCATCTATCTCATCATCATTAGAGCTACAAAGGAGGACCAGGATCTGAGCTAGTCATGCATGTATAATTATGGTGATAGCCATAGTCACTTTATAGTTGAATGAAATAAATGTCAACCAAGCAGTTATTTCTAAGCAACCGATATAAACTTTAGAAATCACCATGAAACTAAAGAGATATATTTGTAAGAGTAACCACATACCTACTTTGGAGATCTCACAGAAGCAATATATTCAAATCCAACTAGATGTCCAATCAAGCAAGCCAAACAAGCAATCAAGCAAACATTGATCCTGAAAACATGTATAACACCTAGTTGTTACCATCACATCCCAAACAACTTTTTATTTACTTGGGACACCTTTCTAAGGTTTTAAAGCCTCATTAATATGCATTAGGATTTCTTATATCAATTTCTCAAACTTTATCCTTTTTAGGTCAATAAACCCTACAACAGCTTTTCTACTCATAAAAACCTTAATAGCTCAAACTATCCTCATGAAGGGTCTTTTATACTCAAATTGACTTAGGATCATCATATATCTTTTTTATTCATGGATTTGAATAATTTAAAACCATTAAAAGTCATCATCACCTAAATTAGGGTTTCTAAGCCCATTACTGCACTTTATACACATGAAACCCTAAAATAAGCCAATTGTGCATAAAGATCATCTTTTTAGACTTAAATCTTCCTTTTATTAATAGTAGGTTAATATTTTCTCAAAACATTCAAAGAACATCATTAGATCGAACTATCATCAAATCTAAGGGTTTTTCATTAATTAAACCATGAAAGATGATAACTTTATACACTTTTGGAATTTCAAGCGATATTTGGATTCAATTATATTTTTAGTGCTTTTCTTACATTTATATTTCATCTTAATCGGAGTTACCAATAATTAATTATGATTTCCATGAAAAATTTACCTTTGACCAATCGTTGACTGCCACATGTCCCTTCTACATTTTCCTTTTCCTTTCCCTGGCTCGCGGATCCTCCTCCTGGATCTGGATCCCCTGAGTCCCGGCTGACCCGCACCCATGAATCCTTCTTCGAGCGCTCTACTCTGTTTCCTCTAGAAAACAGAGTGTCGCGAAGCAGGGTTGCTTCTGCCAGCAGGCTCCAACTTCCTACCTCCTTCTAGCTGACAATCGCCGTCTCTCGACCCCTGGTCTCTCTCTCCTTCAGTCCGGGTTGCTGTGGTGCCGCAACCTCTTGCAGCCACGTGATCATGTGCTTCTATGTTCCCACGGAAAGAAAGACCAGCGCCGCTGGCTGCTCCATCCACCGCACGGGAGGAGTCAGAGCTCCGGTGCCTGCAACAACCTTCGCGCCACCAGTCAAGATCCGGCGAGGCTCCTCGATCGTGTAGGTGCCTTCGGTTGATGCCAAGGGGTTGTGGAGCAAGCTGGCCAGAAAATGCCCAGGCGGGTAGGTCCTATCTGCGGATTGATGTGAAAGAGGGGGCATGGCTATGGAAGGATGACTTATCCTCTCAACTTGCGTATACATCCCCTGGTCTCGCGTGAGGGCTATGGTCCTTATATAAGCAGGGTAAGGCAAGGGTGAGTGCCCATCGGTTTCAATGGAGTCCCATCTCCGGGAGGAAATTCAGGAAATCTAGAATACACACGAAAACCAGTAGAAGAAAGGGATAGGAAGGTGTGGATTTATATCCCAAATCCAATGGAAGCGATTGCATGCAATTTCGTAGACCAAGGAGAGACAAAACTAGAGAGGAGAATCATCCACATTATAGCCGACTTTCCTTGTTGGACAGGAGGAAGAAGACAACCCCTTGACCATTTGTTCTGAATCTAAGGGCTTCCAGGCTGTGTGACATTAGTAAAGTCTCCCCCCAGATTCCTTTTCCGAATTAAATGTGACAATTTCATTCATTTAAGTTATTCCCCTCCACTTTAGGAAAAATTTTGAAAAATCATATCTCCTAAACTGCTTATCAGTTTGATCCCAAATTTTGAAGGAAAGTCTATAATAACGTAAACCACTAGTGTTCCAAGTTTGGGACTCAAAATCAAAATTATGAGAGACTTTTCTTCATAAGTTATCACTTATTAATGCATATTTTCTCTCTCTTATTCTTTTATATTCCTTATTTGGATTCCTTTTATCAATAGAAACCTTGTGGATTATAAATCTCATCCATGATGATTCAATCACACATCGTTCCACATATTTCTCATACTTTCATTATTTTCTCAATTTCTTTTCTTATTTATGCATTATTTGATTTCCTCCAATTTTATTTATCTTTTATCATCTTGGACTCACTGACATAATAGGGTCCACAAAATCATATATTTAAAATAAATATCATTAAATAAATCCATTTACTGTACATAAATCATACAATTCCCATAATCATACATTTATTGGGGAAATTTCTTATCCCACCATACGAACCCAAAATTTGGGGTTGTAACATTCTTCTCCTCTTATAGGAATTTTGCCCTCAAAATTCCACCAAACATACAAACAATTCAGGATAAACTTCCCTATGTCCATCAAACGCTCCCATGTGGCTTCATCCTCTCCATGGTGCTTCCAAAGAACCTTTATCATCTTCTATCCTTTACTCCTAAGCTCTCTCTCTCCTCGGTATCTCATACCCTCATAGCTGACTCAGGGTAAGTTATCCTCCCTTGGAGTTGAATAAGTTTAATGCTCAACACATGGCTTGGGTACATCACATAGTGCTCTAGATCAGACACATGGAACACATCATACATCATATTATCCTGAGGAGTAAGGCTAAACATAAGAAACTCCACCAATCCATCTCAAATGGACCCATGTATTGGGGACTCAGCTTTCTTATCTATAGCTCATAGGGTTCGGGTTTTCATAACACATGTTCACCCACAGTGAACTGCATGTCAGTCTGCTTCACATCAGCTGATGACTCCTATCGATCATGGGCTTCCTCAATCATTGCTTGATCAAAGTGACATCATCTTCTTACACTTGTGGTCTCTTTATGACCTTCACGAGGTCCTCTTACCGACATCACCCTAGTAAAGAGGTGACTGACATGACCTCCCTTACAGAGCTTCTTACATCCCTATATTGGATATGGTGGCTATCATCACAAGCAACCTAAACTAGGGGCAAGAACTGCTCCCACAAATCACCCTGAATGAGCACACATGCTCTCATCAGACCCTCTAAAGTCTGGATCATACTCTCTTGGTTGTCCATAAGTCAGGGGTGATATGATATACTAAACTTCAATCTGGCATCGAGTTCTTCTTACACCTACTCGAACAACATGGAAGTGAACTTGAGGTTATGCTCAAGATATTGAACTTGGATCACAGCATAGTTTAACTATCTCTCTCTCATATATTTCAACCAAAACTGTCATACTGATAGTGTTCTCTCTTAGTCAAGGGATAAGGTCAACTTGGTAAGGCGATCTACCATAACCTGTATTGCATCATGACCTCTCTTGGTCCAGGGGAGACCCACCACATTGTCCATGGTGATCCACTCCCATTCCCTCTCAGGGACTTCTCATATCTATAGAAACTCACTAGGTTACTAGTATTCGACCTTCACCCTCTGGCATGTACGACAACCGGGCACATGCAACACTATATCCTTCTTCATCCCAGGTCCTCAAGGACCACATACAAACCTTAACCATCTTGGTAGTACCACGGTGTACGGTGTACTTAAAATCATGAGCTTCTGGCACGACATGATTCCTCAAGGGTGACTCCTCAAAAACCCTAAAACATTCTACTAGCAGAATTTCACCACCTTCTTTTCCTAAGAAGTGTATCTAAGGTTCTGACAACTATCCTTTTATCTCATCAAGCTCTGGGCTGGCTAACCACTAACTTGACCAATGGGTCAGGTTATATCTGAGTGTAGCCACATAAGTCTAGTCCTTTAATGGTCATAGGGACTACCTAGCAACCTTTTCTAGTCTCTCTACTGCCTATGCAAGACAGATATACACCTCAGCTATTTTTTTTTAGAACATCTTGTTACCACATAAGCATACTTACAGGCTAGGTGATGGTGAAGACATAAACCCTCATATACTTCACTCATCATCCTCATCTTAGGTTTAGGTCTAACTGAGGCAAGAAAACTTTGAGCTCATCATCTCAGTTATCAAACCCAAACTTATGACTCATAGATTCCAACTGCTTCCAGGAAGGTACATTCTCATATCACCTTTGCTCTTCTCATGATTTCCTAGCATCTATCCAATATATTCACCAAAGGGTGTGGTACATCCTCTAATCTCAAACACTATAGAAGAGTTTCAACTCATATCACCCCTATCTTTAGTATATGACATGCATTTTGTCCTATCTCTCACACTCATAACAAGATCAAATAAGCATTTGGTTGCAGTCTAAATATAGAGTTCATCCCATTCCAAGAGTAGATTAGGTGCATCACACATTGCCATTATGCTTTCCAATCTAAGTTGAAACATACTTCACATAACTCTTCACCATGAACGTCTCCACTATGGATCTAAACCCATGGGAAGAATTTTCCCATCACCTCTAGATTTTAACATATCTATTATGTACAATCCTTGGTCATTACCTCAAGGTCTCTAGGTTGTCGGCACTTTTGGTGTGATTTGACCTTTATGCATCTAGGGAGTGCCTCTCACATTTACCCCTTAGACCCCATGAACTCATGAATGTGGCCAACCTCCTAACCCATGGTCCTTGGGTAAAGGTAGATGTTACCTCCCGGCCCTATGGTCTCATGCATCCAGGGAACAAACAACTCCTACTTCCATCGGTCTTATCCCTTCATGAACTTAGTATTGACTTAGGATTCCATTCATAGCACATCTCATTCTTGAATCATCACCCGAATATCCATCCTCTTTCTGGGAATTCATGGTTATCCCTCATAGGAATCATGGTGACCTACCTAACTCAGTCTGGCCCCATACAAGTTAATGGCAACATATCCTCATGCCCCTTAGAGATGGTCACACATGGGTCTATAGATTCATGCTCACATTATGTGCTCGTACACTTAAATCGTCAAGCTCTTATAAGAGACCTCTTTAGGTTACCTCAAACCTAAACAAAAGTTGGTGCTCACCCTACCTGAAGGGTTCCTTCCCAGGATGGGAGAAAACTATCCCTTGATAGTAACAAAGGTCTCCAAGGTTCACATCATCATGTATATGCTTACCTCCTAACATGATACTTATGTATGTATCTAGTAAGAAGACAACCTACTAAACCATACTAGGTTCCTTGGTATGTCATACTTGTTCCTTATTCCTCGAAGTTGAACTAATATCATACTTGCATATGTCATAAACTTGTGAGTGGTTCATCAACATATATCTCAGTTCTAGTGGGGTTTCCTTTTTCTCTAACACACGAGGGGTGCCATACTCAAATACTATGAACTCAATAAGCCTCATGAACATCATGTGCACTGGGTACTACTACTTCCCCTCTTAGGTCTAGGAACCCCAGGCTCACCTCTTATGAATCAGCTAGCTAACTGCATACTGTGGTGCTTCCATTTCATATGAGAGATCGTACAACGAGGAGATGTGAAGATTTGCAAAGTACCAACTGAAGACAACATAGCTGATCCACTGACTAGAGCCCTTTCTCAGCAGAAGCATGATGGTCATGCTAGGTCACAAGGACTGAGGTTCCTTGGTGACTGGCTCTAAGTGCAAGTGGGAGTCTGTTGGTATGTATTCCCATAGAGAAATTCATATGATGATTGTAATGGGATACTTTGTAAATGATTTGAATAATAATGAAGGCAATTTTTTATCTATATGTTTAAACTGTTTCTGAGATGATGGTGTAACATGATAGATGTCTAAAGAATGGTTTTACTCAATGACATATGCTTTTAGGTTCAGGACCTAAACGATGAGATCATACGAATGTTAAGAGTATACATTCTTGTTTATTCCCTAGTCGGTTGTTATTACAGAAATAACCATAGACATCAATAACACTGAAGACTAGATTGTGTGTTGGTTGATGACAGAATCTCATTAGTCATGATATAGTGATATCAAACCAAGCACATAGGTACTTGTTAGAGAACAAGGTACCGGACAGACCCACCGTGAGAGTGACACATGGAACCATGACTTGGTAGTCACAGTCAGCTCTCACAGTGATGGTGGTGAGTGTGATTCTTAGACCTGAAATCACTACACTCAACACATGTCGTTGGGTACACTTTGACATCATCAAACACAGTCTTGAAATATGGGTTGTTATAAAGGTGATGATTGGGTGGCTTTGACACATGGGGCTTTTGAGGGGTGAGTGATAGATATGGGATTTGTCCCTCCTAAGGGAGTTTGATGTCCTTGGCCACTTGATGAGTAGGATTGAGAAAGGCATGCGCATGCACGTGTGAATCAATATGTGATATTGATGTCACACAAATCTTACCCAGTCTGCTATGAGATCAAGGAAATGAATGAACGTTGACAGGATGACTGTTCCATGCCTCGAGTTCATTCAGGATATCAGTGATAAAGGAATTATACATTCACTGTAACACCATTCACGAATTGTAGGATTGAAAGTTGTTCTCCAACTTTCTATTTCACTTGGGTAGCACTGATGTGTGACTAGGCACCGCTCTTTGCTTGTGAAGTCATAAGTGTTATGGATTTTCACTACCAATGTGAAATGGACCTGCAGGGTCACACACATAGGATTTAACCTGGAAAGGAGTTTGTCCACAAACATGTTTAGATTGATTACTAAAGGAGTTTAGTAGTTCAATTAAACACTCAATCAATTGATAGCTCAGTATCATAGTGTTCAAGGTGTTGGACTGATTGATTAGAGTATCGAATTGATTGAAACCGCAATTGATTGGTTTTGCACAATTTGTACTCCCAACCGATCGGCTCATGTGATGAACCGATCGGCTCATCTTGGTGAACCGATCGGCTCAGGTGGTGAGTCAATCGGCTCATGGACAGGGTGAGCGATTGCTTCAAGTGTTGAAACAATCGGTTCAACTGTTGCAACCGGGCAAGTTGGGAAAGTAAGATTGGTGAGAAATTTCTTTTCGTTTCACTTGCCCAATTTGATTGGAACAAGGATTGGTATTTGATATCAATTGGAAATAAAAGAAGGAAAGTCAATCGGGAACTGACCAGGATCACGAACCGACCGGTTCATAAGTGAACCAACCGGTTCATGGGTCCCAACCGATCGATTGAGGTGTCAACCGACCGGCTCTGATCCCCAACCGACCATTTCAGTTATCAAACGATCGGTTCAGGTTGCGAGTTGGTTGTTTTTGTGGAAAATCTCAAACCCTTCTACTCTTGCTTTAGTCCCGCATTGTCTGGGATAGAGAACCATGTCCCATGACCCTCCTATATATAGGGGTATTGGGGGCTTCTCAAAGTACAACCCAGTGCAACTAGTTGCTCTGTGAAGTTGTCATTCTCTCTGGTTTTGTTAACCAAGAGAGAGCCCGAGCAAGTGCTACCCGAAAAGGGAGGCACAACAAGGGAAGACAACTGCAAAAAGCGACTGGTGGCAGGAGAGTGTGTTGGATACTAGTACGCCAACAGGAGGGTGTGACGCCTTCTGATTCCTTGTGGGATAAGGAGATCGGAGTTCCAGGCAGTCCGTGCAGACGAATGTAGAGGCGGGAGACCTCTGTCGCTCGGAGGACAACTGTCAATCCCATCAGTCCCGGTGAGACCATGAGTCTTCAGTCCCGGTGTGACCAGGAGCTGCACAGACACCATCCAAGATCGGAGGTGAAGACTGCACAAGGCGCGAGGTACTGTCGCCGAGCAAGCCTCGGGATAAGGTATGCATCCACAAACCATCTTTCCTATTATATAGACATTGACGCGATTCCTTTTGTTCTGGGTTTTGGGGAGAAAATTTTTGTTTCTGCTGCTTCTCTGCCTCATCTAAAACCCAACAGTGGTATCAGAGCCACATCAACTGCTCTATATTTTAGGATTATCAATATGATCGATTTTGGTTTGTCGCCTTTATTTATTGCATACGATGCAAATAAAATTGGCTTTATGGATGTCCAATCCACAAATCCCAAATATACATATATGATATGTAATATTAATGCACTCGATACGTGTCGCCCTTAAACGAGTTTTGTGGTGGATGTGTAGCATGGTTATGGCCTATGAACCCTATATCTGTGTGTGGTTGTATGTGGTTGCTTGCATCTCGGTCTACGCACTGATTCCCTTTCTCTCATTCCTGATGTAACTCGAAATAATTCGAGATTTCTTTGAATGTAACTCGGGGTTTCACAATTCAATTGTAAATAGGATAAATTTTATTTCTTGTTATGTCAAAGAACGGAGGACGACCTGAGATGATCGGTTCAAGGTGTGAACTGATCGGTTGGTGTTCCAGATGACCGGTTCGAGGAGCTAGATGAGCGGGTGGTGACCTGAGGAGATGCACGACGACCGGTGAACCGATCGGCTGGAGGCGCCAGTCGATCGGCTGGTGGCACCCGAACATCCAACTTGATGGCGAGCCGATCAGTCATGGAGATGAGCTGATCAAACCCAAAAAGGCAGGCACAGATTTCATCTTGTACAGGTTTCATGTGATGTAGACCTAGATGACCGTGATTCCTCTTGGCTCGAGGAATCACAATAGGATGGCCATAATCATTGATTTTTATCGTTTTGCATGTTTTTTTGTGGGATATAGCATGTATATGATACGTACTATATATTGTGGTGATTGGATATGTATATGTATATAAAAACCAAATCCCTCATTAAATATTAAGTTTTAGATGCCTTCCAAATGTGACACATGTGAAAAGCTTAACCAACCAAGTGTGGGCACGCCCTAGCATGGTGCACCGTCTATCTCGTGGAAGCATGAAGGATGAATGTGTGGGTCTTCCCTAGCAGGGTGCATATTCATCGTGTTGGCTTTTGGTCGAACTTAACAAGGTGACCTAGATAGGATCTAGCACCTTGAGGCATGGAGATGATCATGGCAAGGAGTTGCATATGACATCTTTCAAGAGTTGCATATAATGCAATTGTCAAGAGTTGCCTACCTGGGAGATCTGAGTTGTGGGTGACAGCCCTAGCTGGTCCATGGCTCAGAGGATTTCAGGATCTTGGCCCACTAGAATATTGTGCGCTACAATCTTCCGAATTGATGGTGAGGGCTGTCAATTTGAGTCAAAATAGTGGGAGCGGTAATTAATTAAAGGCCTAATTAACTATCATCAAATTTATTCAAATCAAATCAAAAGGAGTTTTGACAAAATGCAATTTTCTCTTGTAGAATGGCAAAGGAATCATCTTTTAAAATGGGCAAATTAATTGAGCATAAATTCCATAACTGGTTGAGGATTGTGAGAAGTGTTCTGCACAATCCAGATATACCAGGAGCCTTTGAATCCACTCTATTTACGCTTAATGTGTTGGTGAAGAAGAAAGAAAGTTCATTGATATAGATCAATGGAATGAAAGGTAAGGGAGAGAAGGGTTCTCTCACCAAACCAATTTCTTCTACATGGAGAGGATGGAAGGAACGATGGAAGAAGAAGTCAGAGATAGAGATCTCTACTTCTGGTGTATACGTGATAGAGATTAACTTTACTACTTCTTCATCATGGGTACTTGATACCAGATGCGGATCTCACATTTGTTCAAATGTGAAGGATCTTAAGAGAAGTAGGCCTTTAGGGAAAGGCGAGGTTGAACTATGTGTTGCTAATGGGGCAAGGGTTGCCTCCAGTGCCATAGGAACCTATGAGTTAACTCTACCAAGTGGGCTAATAATAGAGTTGAAGAACTGCTATTATGTACCTGCCATAAATAGGAATATCATTTCCGTCTCTTGTTTGGACAAAGATGGATTTGAATTTCTTATTAAGAATGGAAAATGTTCCATTTCTAAAGATGGGATCTTTCATGGCAGTGCCCCAATGTCTTATGGTCTATACTTGATAGATTTAGAGACAAGTGTATACAACCTAAACACCAAAAGGCAAAAAATCAATGACTCAAACAAAACATATCTTTGGCATTGTCGTCTAGGGCACATAAATGAGAAGCGCATTTCTAGACTCCATAAAGATGGTTATCTAGATTCTTTTGATTATGAATCAATAGAGACATGTGAATCTTGTTTATTGGGCAAGATGACCAAGACTCCCTTTTCAGGTAAAGGTGAGAGAGCTAGTGATCTATTAGGACTCATACATACTGATGTATGTGGGCCTTTTAGAACTAATGCCAGAAATGGGTGTCAGTACTTCATTACCTTCACTGATGATTTCAGTAGGTATGGCTATGTGTACCTGATGAAGCATAAGTCAGAAACCCTTGAAAGGTTCAAGGATTTCATGAATGAAGTACAGAACCAACTTGGTAAAAGTATTAAGGCACTTCGATCTAATCGAGGTGGAGAATACTTAATCCAGGAGTTTGAGGACCTTCTACGAGCCTGTGGTATTGTATCACAATGGACTCCGCCTGGAACACCACAGCATAACGGTGTGTCTGAAAGAAGGAATCGCACATTGTTGAATATGGTGCGATCAATTATGAGTTTTTCTGATCTTCTGATTTCCTTCTGGGGTCATGCTCTTGAAACTACCACGTTTACACTTAACAGTGTACCATCTAAATCGGTTCAAAAGACACCATATGAGATATGGTACGGGAAGTGTCCCGATTTGTCTTTTCTGAAGATTTGGGGTTGTGAGGCTTACGTTAGGAAAATGTTTCCTGATAAACTTGGACCCAAATCCGATAAATGTTATTTTGTTGGATACCCCAAGGAAACGAGGGGATATTATCTATACCACCCTACCGACAACAAAGTGTTTGTTGCTAGGACAGTTGTGTTCCTAGAATAGGAATTTATTTCCAAAGGAAACAGTGGGAGGAAAATAGAGCTTGAAGAAGTTCAAGCCCAACAAGAAAATATAGAACTGGTAGATGTACGAAAGGAAAATGGAGATTCACAAGGTGTTGTGGAATCTCGGTCTCCTCAGGTAACACAAGGACCTCGTAGATCTAGTAGGACCCACCTTGAACCTGAGAGGTTTGGATACCTTGTGACTCAGGAAGGTGGAGAGTTGATCATAGATGATGATCCAACTACCTACGTAGAGGCTATGGAGGGACCAAATTCGGAGAAATGACTTGAATCCATGAGATCTGAGATGGAATCCATGTACTCCAACAAAGTATGGACTTTGGTGGAACCACCCGAAGGGGTAAAACTCATAGGGTGCAAGTGGGTCTTTAAGAAGAAGACCGACATGGATGGCAATGTGCAAACTTATAAAGGCAGATTGGTTGCGAAGGGATTTTGACAAGTTCAAGGTGTTGACTATGATGAAACCTTTTCTCCAGTTGCCATGATTAAGTCCATCAGGATCATGCTTGCTATTGCAGCTTATTATGAGTATGAGATTTGGAAAATGGATGTTAAAACCACATTCCTTAACGGGAATATAAATGAGGATGTGTACATGACACAACCTGAAGGTTTTATAGATCCAAAGAATGACAATAAAGTCTGTAAGCTGCAAAGGTCAATCTATGGATTGAAGCAAGCATCTCAGAGTTGGAACACTACTACAGAAACGGCTTTTGGCGTCGGTCGTTTAACCCCATTTGGCGTCAGTTTCCGACCGACGGCTATGTGGGCGCCGCTAAAGGTCGAACACTTCGGCGTCGGTTTTTTAACCGACGCCTATTTAACCTATAGGCGTCGGTCTTTTAGTAGATAACCGACGCCAAAAGGGTTCGCGCCACAGAAAATGGCGTCATCTAGGGAACTTTCTACGTCGGTTATTTACTAAACGACCGACGCCTATATGGAATATAGCGTCGGTCTTTTAGTAGATAACTGACGCATAAAGTGCCCTAGATGACGCCATTTTCTGTGGCGCGAACACTTTTGGCGTCGGTTATATACCAAAAGACCGACGCCTATAGATTAAATAGGCTTCGGTTTGATATGAATATCCGACGCCATTTCCAGGACTGCTTTGGCCACATCAGGCGTCGGTTTTTTGAAAAAAACTGACGAGGACTGCTTTGGCCACATCAGGCATCGGTTTTTTGAAAAAAACCGATGCTGTAGGTCTTTGCTGACGGTTTTCTATATATAACCGACGCCTATATCTTTTTTTTTTCATATCAGTTTGCAGGCCTGCTATGGCTGGTCAGCAGGATGAGAACCTGCAGTTCAGTTTTCTGAACTGCAGGTTTACGACATCCATTGATATCAGCCTACAAACAGGCCGCAAACCTGCAAAATTCACAAGGAAAATTTCACACAAGTACATACATTCCGACATCAATTCAATTCTCACATTCACACATATAGAAACATTCAAATACATGTATTAACATTCAAAAATATTCATTTACAAAGTATCATTCATTATCGCTATCAACATCCCAATTATATCTTACAGTTGCCACTGCTTGTATGGCTTTTGCCCATTCTTCTCTTACTTCATTTAATGCTTCCATCGTATATGGAGCATGTATATTTTTTAAGCGTTTACCTATAGTGTGGTCAGTTTTAAACACCTGCAAAGAGAATGATGTATATATATAAGTAATAATATAAAAATAAGATTGATATATTTCATACTAACTAATGAGACTATATATAATACCTCATGTATGCTATCGATGTCCAATGCGGCATGTTTGATAATCATCTGCATAAATTGCATCACATAGTATGTGCATGCCCAACCATTGTCTTGTGTAGCACACTATAAATTGAAACATACAAAATAATACAACTAAGCACAATTCACATCAATAATATATATATTCGAGTCGAGAACTTACTTGTACATTTTGCCAATTTATTGGCTGGTTCTTTTTCCTTGGGACCGTTCCTCCAGCCTTTTTGAATGCATCTAAACCCCTACATGTTAATATAACACAATAAATTGCATAAGTAAATAGTAATGTAATAAAAGATGTTAACGGATATAAAAATGAAATATTTCTCACCAGAATAATGGCATTCTCATTACGTGTCCAATTTTAGTGTTCAATGTACTCCCCGCAGGATCTAGATAATAAACAGTGAATGTCCCGGGGACAATAACTAGTAACTCCCAATGTCTACCGCTAGAGGTAAGAATTTAACAATTAATAACTCAAAATGCAAAATAAAAATGGAATTTTCTTAAGTCCAAATTATAAATAAAGTAAACTTACTTGAAATTGAATGGAGCTATTATTATCGTCTTCTTTTGCTGACCAAAAATTGTAAAAGCATCTATACAGTATTGTTGAACATTATCAGGGTCTTTAGCTACCAAACTAATCAATGATGGAATCAAAAATCCCACATGATCAAATGCAAATTGTTTGCAATGATCTTCGACTAAGTAGTTGCAAAACATATAGGCGTATGCATTAATATATAAGAAACCAGATCACCTGATCTTACACAAGGTATATGGATGTATAAACAAGATCTCACCTTATCCATGTCTCTATCATTGATGTATTCAACCAATCATACATAAACAACTCAATAATATCTTGTATAAATAAAGAGCTATCGTATGATTGACCTGCATAATCTGCATCTAAAGAAACTATTATAGGGCAATGTATATTATGTGCCCGTAGCCAACATGCCATTCCCCTACAAGCAGGACCTAACGGGTATGTTAGGTCAGTTGGAACCCAAGTTGGTAATGCGGGAAGTGGAGGTGGAGGCCTAGGTGCTCCTGGTGTCTTCTTTTTAACCTGTATATATAATTTCAGATCAGTTGACATCATATATACACATTAACAGTCTAAATCAATGTAAATTTATCTTACAATTTCAGTCATGTAGACGACATCTGCTTTGGGCCACAATATGACCCCGCCTTCTGCCTCACCAAGTGTATCAATATCTGGGTGGGCATATGGCAATGCAACTTCCCTCCAATCGGGTAATACATGTATCGGGCTCACACGAATGTAGACCTGCGGCATTGGAGTCCCATGAAACGTTGCCCCAGGAAGGGACTGGTAAGCATGCGCCTCTGCAACAACATAGTCTTGCATTCTTAAGCGGCATGGCTTCAATGCCTACAAATTTACGTAAAGAATGTTATACATATATACTTATAATCTTGAAAACATATCATCTTGAAAAGACTAGCTACAATGTCATAAACAATACTTACAGCAGACGTGCTAGGTGATGGGTCTCCAGGATTACTCGCAGTCTGTGCATCAGGAGAAGAGTGGGTCGCCATAGGCTGATTGGAAGCCTGAGATGCCTGCCACCGCAGCAATTCTTCCTTGACCTTCTCAGCAACTACATCGTTGACCTTCTTAGCAACTAAATCCTCAACTCTCTTATTCTCCTATACATGGATAAAAGAAACATTAGCTTCTTATTAATGAATTTCCTTTTGCAGTAACATTCTAAAAAAAGAATAGGTTACCTCTTCTTGAGAAAGTCCCGCTCTGGGTTTGCGCTGGGATGGCCCAAAGAATGCTTTGATGCCAACACCAGCGCCGGCACCTCTAACACGTCCAGGATGCTCTGGGTTACCTAGAGCAACTGTTAATTCATCCCTTGTGCCCTGAGGGATGAACGTGCCTTGTTTCCTCTACTCGTGCAGCTCCCGCTAATCACCATAAACAGAAATTGGTAAGTTAACACCACAAATAATCAATATTCAAACGATTTCTCTAAGAGCTGTATTTTACCATTTTTGCAGCCGCCTCAGCAGTTACAGGCTTCTTTATTTCACCCTTCGTTTTTTGCCTGCCAGCTATCCAGATCTCATGGCGAGGCATGGGTGTGGCAGACTCCTGAGTAGGAGCAGACTCCTGAGTAGCAACAGACTGCTGAGTAGCCGCAGACTCCGCCTGTAGTCTTTGGTGAACGCTTGCATAGCCTTTTGGACCCATAGTGTGGTCATGCACATTCAGTGCACGCCTTGCTTTTTGTGCGTCACTGAGGGCCTAGTTAGTATGCACATTAATGATTTGGTTAGTAGCACTAAATGTTAATCTTGAATAGGTGAATACAATGTATATTAATTAAATTGGGAGTGACGCCTAATACCTTGAATTCTTCAGATTTTCTTGAAGCAACAAAATTGTCCCAATCTTCTTTGTCCAAGAAGTTCCATTGTTCAAGGGCTGACTTCTTCTACTTATCACCCTCTTTTATGTATTCTCTGTTCAGATTTGTCCTATAATTCCTAAGCATCTTTCCAGCGCGTTGCATCACACTTTTACGATGCAACTTCTCATCCAATGCAAACAGATTCTGTAAAATAGAAATGTTATTAACTAGTATCCAAAATAGAATTGCAAATAATAGAATTTGTAATCTACAAAATAGAATTGCAAATAATAATAACTCACGCATAAATCCTTCCATATCAAGTCTTTTTTCCCCTGAGGAACTTTATGCCAATTATCATACTTAACACCACAATGGCTCCGAGTGGTACACCTAAGATAGTTTACAAAATTATTGCGGTTCACTCCAATTGCATTTCCTCCATTATCAAACTCCACAACCAATTTGGATCCACTGCCACTTAGCGCTATTAACTTCTTCAACAGAGTGATGCCCCTTTTCTTGTTAAGTGTTTGGTGCTGCGCATCAAGTTGCTCCAGTGCTTCAGTGGGTACATGTGCATCATCAACCTAAATTTTGACAAAAATAAACACACTGAATTAGCCCAATATAGAAATATAGGATATATGACATAACTAGAAGATAATGAATTTTATAGAAATACAGGATATGTTTTTAGAACTTACATTGGTATCCTCGCCATGCTCGTCATGGACAGCATGATCATCATGGACTTCATGCTCATCATGGTCAGCCATCTGAAAATGTCATTAAAAAGGAAAACATTTAGCATTTGTATTAACTAGAAAAAGGCAAACATTTAGCATTTGTATAAACATACATGTCTCTAAAATTGTGATCTGTTATCAATTAACAATCCTTCATTGTGATCTCTGCGCACATATAAGTCATCATTAGCTTCAATATTTTGTGGAGTTGGCAACCCAACTGAGAATGGACTGGAGTCATCATACTTATCATAGTACTCTTCTTCATCTATAGGATCTTCAATGAATTGTCTTTTACCATGAAGAACAACCGACCATTTATCATTCGCAGGATCATCGATATAGAATATTTGTTTCGCCTGTGATGCCAATATGAATGGTTCACCCTTCTCGCCAATCTTTTCAAAGTTCACCAAAGTGAAACCCAATTCATCCACTATAACTCCTTTGGTGTTATCGACCCAATTACATTTAAAGAGTGGAATTTTGAAATCTATGTAGTCAAACTCCCAAATGTCCTCAATGACACTGTAATATGACATTTTAGCTTCACGTGGACTCTTATCCTTTGCACTTGCAAAGTACATAGTCGACGCTTGAAGAGTGACCCCACTATTTTGGACGACACTCTTATAATCTTGGCGCTTTGTGTAATATGTGAATCCATTAATGCCAAACACTTCATAAGACATAACATTCGGTTTTGGTTTAAAGGTGAGGCATTTGATAGTTTTCATAATATCATTTGGTGTTTGAGATAGTTGATGTAAGACTTTATCTTCAAACCACTTAGTAAAAGTCTTATTATGCTCTCTAGCAAGCCACATTGAACTTGCTCGAGGATGTTGTCTCTTTATGAAATTGGTATGTTCCTCGATATAAACACTCACTTCGTCCATATTGTGTAAAATATACAAGTGAGCTTGTTCCAACTGCTCATGGCTGATTACTTTCACCCATGATCCCAAAATTCCTTTGCCCTCCTCAATATTCTTGTCATTACCAGGAGTGTCATTACCACTGAGAAAGTCATTGCAAAAATCCATAACCTCTCTCGCCACGTAACCTTCAATAATACTCCCTTCAGGCCGATAACGGTTTCGAACATCACCTTTAAAAATGCTCATGTATCGTTCAAAGGGATACATCCAATGCAAGAAAACTGGTCCCAACATTTTCACTTCCGTAGTCAAGTGGACAACAAGATGTACCATGATATCAAAGAACGAAGGAAGGAAATACATCTCAAGCTGACATAGGGTAACAACCACTTCTCTTTGCAAATTATCGAGAGTATCAGGGTCAATAACTTTACTGCATAGACTGTTGAAAAAGAAACAAAGTCTAGTAATTGCAAACCTTACATGCTTCGGCAATATAGATCGAATTGCCACGGGTAATATTTGTTGCATTAGAGTGTGAAAATCATGAGATTTAAGACCTATCAACTTTAGATCTTTCATTGATACCAATCTACGGATGTTGGATGAGTAACCATGTGGCACCTTAACATTTACCAAGCATTCACAAAAAGTTTTCTTCTCCTTTCTAGACAACGTGTAACAAGTGGGAGGTAAGTATGTTCTTTTACTACCCATTTCACGTAATTCTGTTAATTCTAACCTTATTCCCATTTCACGTAGGTCCAGTCTGGATTTTATCCCATCTTTCGTCTTACCTGGTATATTTAACAGAGTACCAATGATGCTATCACAGACATTTTTCTCAACGTGCATTACATCGATACAATGCCTGACTGTCAAAGAACTCCAATAAGGAAGATCCCAAAATATTGACTTCTTCTTGAATGAAGAATTGTCACTCCGTGTGGCCATACTACATTGTGATTTCTTACCAAATTCATTGACAATGTCTTTTACTCTTTCATAAACAACATCCCCTGGTATAGGTTTAGGTGCACTCTGTTCATCATTCCATCCATTGAATGCTTTGCGCTTCCTACGATACGGATGGAATTTTGAAAGAAACCTTCGATGACCAAGATATACAGTCTTGCCGCCATGTTTTAGTCTTATTGAATCAGTGTTTTCTTCACATATAGGACACGCTTTAGCTCCTTTGACACTATATCCAGACAAATTCCCATATGCTGGAAAGTCATTAATAGTGCAAAACAACATAGCGTGCAAACGAAATGTCTCTCTTGCTGAAGCATCATAGGTCATCACACCTTCAGCCCAAAGTTTCTTTAAGTCATCAATCAAAGGTTCAAGATAAACATCGATATCATTTCCGGGTTGTTTAGGGCCCGATATCAACAATGACAACATAACGTACTTATTTTTCATACACATCCAGGGAGGAAGATTGTATATAACAAGCATGACTGGCCAAGTGCTATGTTGGCTGCTCAATGTCCCATATGGATTCATCCCATCTGTACAAAGCCCAAGTCTTAGATTCCTATCTTCTTCACCAAATTTGGGGTACAATAGATCAATCTTCTTCCATTGTGGGGAATCAGACGCATGTCGCAGGATCCCATCATTATTTTTCTTAACATCTGCATGCCACCTCAAATTCTTCGCATCTTTCAGATTTGCAAACAAGCGTTGAAACCGTGATATTATAGGTAGATACCACAACACCTTGGCAGGAGAACCAGTTTTGGACTCCCCCGAAGTCATCAATTTATACCGTGACGCACCACATTTTGGACAATCTTTCAAATCTACATAGTCCTTTTGAAATAATACACAATCATTCGGGCATGTGTGTATCTTCTTGGCCTCCATTCCCATTGGGCACAACATTTTCTTTACCTGGTATGTTGAGATTGGCAGCTCGTTTCCTTCAGGAAGCATTTCTTTCAACAAAGTCAACAATGAAGTGAAGCTTTTGTCGCTCCATCTATTGTTAGATTTCAACTTATACAATCTCAACACAGCGCTAAGCTTCATAAACTTAGCACAGCCTGTGTATAACGGTATCTCAGCATCATGCACAATGTTTCTAAAGATAGGAGGTGGATCGGTGTGCTCTACCCTACAACTATCCAGCATCGCATCAACGATGTCTGCTGGAACTGGTTCGTTCACATTTACGTCATCGGAGGCAATTTCTTCTTCCACCCAAGCACTGCTATCGACATCTACTGGTTTCGATTTTGAAATCTCTCCATGCCAGTGCCATTCTGTATAGCCTTGTACAATCCCGTTGCACATGACATGACTTTTGATTTCCTCACCAGTGTTGACTTTCAAGTTGTTACCGCAATGCCTACATCGACGGTAGAACCTATCTGTAGGTTTTTTCCTATGTTCCTCGGCAAATCTAATAAACTGATCAAGACCAGATATAAACTCTGGGGTGCAACGATTACGAATGGACATCCATGATCTATCCATTCTATGATCAGAGAAAACAATTATATATTAGGAAACAAGTATATATTAGGAAAAGATTAGGGTATACACTTACATCCTAAGTGTATAATGTGATGTCATTCTTATATATAATAAATGTGTACCACCTATCCCATCCTTGAACACCTAATCTCACTAGTAAGTGTATAATGTGTATTGGGTTTTCAAGAAAATTTCGGCAGCATTTCCCCGCTGTTCTCTAAGTACATATGTACTTAGAGAACAAACGGGGAAATGCTACCGAAATTTTCTCGAAAATCCAATACACATTATACACTTACATCCTAAGTGAGATTAGGTGTTCAAGAACAGTCCCAAACCGGGGACTATCCAAGATTTACTCTTAATGAGTCAATCTTGGACGGGTTTCTAGGCCAACAAACACAATAATAGATATCTACAATGAAGCCGGACTCCATACAAACAGTATATAATTTAGTGATTGTTCATTCTAATTTATACCAATGTACAAGTAATATAAAGAACAATGATTGTTCACATTCTAGGCCAACAAACACATGTGATGTCATTCTTATATATAATAAATGTGTACCACCTATCCCAACTTTGAACACCTAATCTCACTAGTAAGTGTATAATGTGTATTGGGTTTTCAAGAAAATCCCGGCAGCATTTCCCCGCTGTTCTCTAAGTACATATGTACTTAGAGAACAAACGGGGAAATGCTACCAAAATTTTCTCGAAAACCCAATACACATTATACACTTACATCCTAAGTGAGATTAGGTGTTCAAGAACAGTCCCAAACCGGGGACTATCCAAGATTTACTCCTAATGAGTAAATCTTGGATGGGTTTCTAGGCCAACAAACACAATAATAGATATGTACATGTTAGCGTTTCATCACAATTGATGTTAGGGTTTCATCAATGTTAGGGTTTAATCAAATCAAATTAGGATGCTAGAATGGACAAGTTTAAATCAAATTAGGATTTAAATTAGGGTTCCAATAGGATTCAATTTAATTAATTTTTATGTGAAAGATGTAATATTATAATACATACAATGCCAATGAAATGAAACCCTGATTGTATTGGAACTCATAAAAGGATGTCTCAAAGGTTGAATCTAATATATGCATCCTAAAAAAGGTATCACACCACAAATGTGCATTTCAATAATCATATTTTATTTCCTTCCAATTAGTGTGGGTGCCAAGTTTGGAATTGTTTTCTAATCATGGGTCCCTTAATTTTATTTAGGATAGAAGATAAAATCAAGGATATCAAATAGTATAAGGCGCACCCCCAAAAGTAAAAAAATGGATTTATATTATGCATCATACCTTGTTTTCTGATTTTGTTTTGATGCACGACAAATAGTTACCATTGGGTCTTGGTCCACGGGAGGATAATCTATCTTCTACCTATTTAGAATGCTTCCTTGTGTGCACATCCACATAGTATATGTGTCTAAATTGACATTCTCCTATTTAGAATGTTTCATTCATAAACACATATGTGTTCTTGAGTTTTGGGATTCTAATTATAGCCAATTTAAATCATGTTAGTTAGCAGTATTTTTTTTGGATTGATTATGCTTGAGATGCAGGTATTTCTGTAAAGGATGGTCATTGACTCCTGAAAATGGGAATGCCACATGAACATGGATGAGAATAGGTAGATGTTTTTGAGCATGGGCTTGACATCAGCCAAGTTATGGTGTGGAACGAGGAGATGAGACTGTTACTGAATGGAAAGAATGGCAGAGGAAGGGCTTGATGCTAGTACAGCGGAGGGGAGCACTGACTGTGGCACCTAGATTCTTCCCTGATAGGAGGAGGGGTGAGAGGGTTTCTATGAGAAGTTGTGGTGGAAGAAAGAGGGAAGCTATGGAGGAAGGTCAGACGAGGGGAGGACCTTGAGGAGGATACATGAGGCGATGGAGAGATAGATAACAAATTAGCGACATGGTAAAAAAGAAAGGCAGAAGGTGCTATGGCTAATACCTTGTGAGCAGCAGAGGTAAGGAAGAAGACCACGCCGCAGTAGGGCGTGAGCAAGGAGACGCAGAGCAGCAGTAAGGAGGAAGGAGCGGGCGGCGGCGACGCAGAGCAGCAGCAGGAGCAAGATCGTCGGTGGCGCGGAGGCGGTGTTGTCGTGGAGGCTGGAGAAGCGGTTGCGGCGGCGCGGAGGCGGCGCTGTCATGGAGGCTGGAGAAGGCGGTGCGGCGGTGATGCGGTGGCACTGTCGTGGAGGCTGGAGAAATTGGTTGCAGCGGCGGAGGGTAGGGCGGTGACAGCAGCAAAGAAAGGGGGAAATTCTCGCAATGAAACAGAAGAAACGGGAAGAGTCGGGCGATCGCGGGATATAAAGTTCCCAAATAGCGTCGGTTGTTTAAAACAACTGACGCCTAAACATATTTAGCGTCGGTTGTTTGAAACAACCGACATCCAATTGCACGATATTTTCACGAAATTATTTGGCGGGAACCACTTTCAGCGTCGGTTATAAAAGGATCACCGACGCTGAAAAGGACACTTTTCGCGCAAATTTCCATCGCACATAGGCGTCGGTTTTTTATCTACATAACCGACGCTGAAAGTGACACTATTTTTTTCGCTCGAAAATTGGATTTCGCGGGCGACTTTAGGCGTCAGTTTGTTATAAACAACCAACGCTGAATACAAAGCGGTACCCGTGTCTGGCTGGTCTTCAAATATAGATGTCGGTTTGTCTAAATAACTGACGCCTTATATGATAGGCGTCAGTTTTCCTTAATAACCGACGTCCAGAAAAGCGACACTGAATTCTATTTTTGTAGTAGTGGAATCTTTGATTTGATGAGGAACTCAAAGTGTTTGGCTTTACTCAAAATGAAGATGAACCTTGTGTGTACAAGAAGGTTAGTGGGAGCTCGACCACATTCCTCATACTGTATGTGGATGACATACTTTTGATGGGGAATGATGTCTTAGCCTTAGAGAAGGTAAAGACTTGGCTTGGGAATACTTTATCAATGAAGGACTTAGGAGAAGCATCCTACATTTTAGAAATTAAGATCTATAGAGATAGATGATGCGATGATTTTGAGTCGCATTTATAGACCTTTTCATATGTGTTTTATGCTCTAATTAGTCATTTTTATGGATAATATTGCATAATTCACTCATTTCGGTCTTTGCCATCATTTTATGTCGAATCCCCTTAGTTTTATCATTTTGAGCATTATTTATCACATTATTATAATTTGTGTGGATTTATTTGGTCTTGTCTTGGAATTTCAGGAAAAACAAGTATCTGCTTCTGTCGATACCATCAACGGAAGTCGATACCATCGACCAAGCCACAGGTTGCCAGCCGAAAGAAGCAGCAAAGAGTCGATACCATCGACACTGATGTCGATGGTATCGAGACGTCTTCAGATTCATGGTGAAGGAGTAGTCGATAGTATGGACACCAAGTCGATACTATCGACACATGGAGGCTACAGCGTCACTTAATGAAAAACCGATGCCAAAAAGGGAGGGTCGATACCATCGACCCGCGTCGATGGTATCGACACCGGCAGATATGCGTTGGATTCGTTTTGGTCTTAATCGGACGGCTGGAGTTAAATGACGACCTAATTAGGGACTTATACCTAATGACGGCCACCCAGAGGAGAGGATCATCGAATTTTTCATTGCACAAGTGCCGAGGAGTGAGAGAAAGGAGAACAGAGGCCAGAAGCTCATCCCTGTCGTTCCGGACGCTGCCGAAGACGAATTTCACCACCGAGAGATGGGAAAGCTCATGTTCGTCGCAAAGGATCTACCGGTTCTTCTCCGTTCAGGGGTTTTTCCATTCAATTCACGTTTTTCATATGATTTCCCCTATTTCTACCATGTATTTGTGCAAGATGACCATGCGGGGCTAATCCCCTCCATATTTAGGACCGGGAGTAGCCCGGGAATGCATTGTATGACAGTTTTATATTAATAATTCATATTTTCTCTCTTAAATCCGTGGTATAGTTTTGTTTTCTCCATATATTGTTATGCTTGATCACCATAATAATAACTTAATGCCCTTAATCACTTCGACAGAAGGATTAACGGTTGAAAAGAGACGAAACCTACATTAATCGACAAATCCCTTGACAAAGGAGGTGTAAAATTAATGGTGGAAACTGAGAGATCGTTCGTAATGCACTTAGTTTAGGGGAATGATTACTACGACGGTGGAATCAACCTAAACCTAAGTAGTGAATTACACCACGACAGTGGGTAATTCTGTTTTCAGGCCACTACCCGGAAAGAGAGAGAAGATTGAGGAGTTATATGAAACCTAATGCAATGTTGACCCGCAGTGAAACTGAAATCCTAAAGATATCCTTTTGAGTTGATTAAATTAACCTTTAATCGATTCTTTGCTTTGTTTTATTTTTATTTTCTTTTAATTTCGATAACAAACCCAACTTTGTTATCCGGCCTAGCTGATTGCAATTAGTTAGTAGGAGTCTCCAACAATTCATGTATCCCTGTGTTCAACTCAGGCCTCACAAAGGCCTATATTACTCGACGCGTACACTTGCATTTTTAGCGCGTAGTAAAATACACGTCAAGTTTTTGGTGCCGTTGCCGGGGATACGGCGAATTGTTGGCACTTCGAGTGCTACAAGCGGCCACTCTAGGCCACAAATTTCTTTTTAATTTTCATTCAAATTCAAATATTTTTACATTGCACTATAATTGTTATACTCGTCTAAGCATAGTACTGAACTCAAATTTTCTTATTTCAGGTATTGTGTATGGTGCATACACGTAGTACATACTACGACAATCTCACACCAGAGGTTCCGTTTTCGGGACCTGAGGACGAGGAACATTCTGAGCATGAGTACCACGAAGAGATAGATTCTGAATCTGAACCAGAAGACATGGCTGAGCCACAGACCATATGGGAGAAGATCAAAGCTTCTTCTTCATCAGCTTCAAAGGGGCCAATAAAGAAAAAGGGGATCGACATACCGACATATAAGATTGATCCAGCATTGATTAATTTGGTAAAATCAAATGCATTTCATGGGTTGAAGAATGAGGATCCTGTTGCACACATCAGCCAGTTTGTTGAAAACTGTGACATGGTGAAGATAGACAGGTTTCCACAAGATGCTTTATACCTCAAACTGTTCTCGAGTTCCTTGGCAGGAGCAGCACGAGAGTGGCTACATAACCTCGATGACGAATTTTTGGAGTCTTGGGATCATATGGTGGAGGTTTTCTTCGAGAGGTTTTTCCCTCCTGAGAAGACCAACGACATGATTAGGAAGATTCACAATTTCACCCAACAGGCCGGTGAAACATATTCTGAAACTTGGGAGCGATTTCAGGTTATGTTGAGGAGGTGTCCGCATCACGGGCTGGATAAAGAGACACAAGTGAAAATCTTCTATTTTTCTCTCTCTGAGCACGATAGAAGTAACCTTTATTCAGTTGGATCCGGATTCTTTCTGAATAATACAGATACCAGGTGTTGGGAGATACTAAAGAACATGGCTAGGAAACAGTCATGGGGTGACAGAGGTGTCGTGGAACAGGTCAGAGCTACTGGCGAATCCAGAATAGTTAGGGAGCTGAACGATAAGTTAGATCTTCTAGCCAAGAAGCTGCTGACTAAGGAGGATGCATTTGAAGATGAGGAGGCCCAAGTGAAATTCATGCAACAACAGGGCTATAGAAACAATGACTACGCATGGAGGAAGGATAAAAAATTCTCATGGAAGGATCCAAATAACTTTCTGAAGGATCCGGATGCCAAGCCACAACAGAGAGCCGAGGATAAGAACACTGAATTACTTAGTCAAATGGTCCAGCAAAACCAAGAGATGATGCCCATGTTTGGTAAACAATTGCAATCTCAAGGTGATATTCTAACCAAGTTTGGGCAGATGCTGCAAAGCCATGGAGCACAAATGCGGGCATTAGAAACCACTGTGGCACAGATTTTGAGCGAAGTGGCGGCCATCAAGCATGCCAATCAATAGAAACCGGCCAAGAATGCAAACGTGGCCCAAGCACACCACCAGGTCAAATATGTGTCTCTGGTAAGCAATGAGGAGGAACCTCAGGTGCAAGAAGCTGTAGAAGAAAGAAGAATGACGTTTAATACACATTCGACACCGGCGATACCATATCCACGCACTTACTACAGATTGCCGGGAGGAAACCCTTTCTTCAGGAAATCACAGCGAGTTGTGAGTATGGTATCTCCATCTAGGCAAGAAGAACAAGTGCAGGTTGTTTGTACACATGCGGAGACATCTAAGGTGAGAGAGGAACCACAACAAGCTACTACTATTAAGGATGTCTCGCCAAAGCCCACGTCGGAGGGAGTGATTGAAGCAAGCTTAGGGGAGGTACCCCCGAAAAGCTCATATGTGCCACCTCACAGTCGTGTTGATGCAGCAGATATTTCAAATTCGGTCAATACTAAGACAAAGAAAGAGCATGGTCATTTTAAGAAATTCCTGGAGATATTCCGAAAACTCCACATCAATATTCCATTAGTGGAGATGATCGAGAAGGTGCCCGCCTATGGGAGGTTCATCAAGGAAATCATCAATAAGAAGAGGCGGATAAAAGACAATGATATTTGTCGGATGAATGAGACGGTGAGCTCTATGATTCACGGGAGTTCACCAAAGAAGAGAAAGGACCCAGGAGGTTTTTACATTCCATGCTCACTAGGTGGTCAACATTTTCCCAAAGCACAATGTGATTTCGGCGCTAGCATAAATCTCATGCCTTTGGCGACATTTCAAAAGATGGGGTTAAAAGAGATAAAGAAGTTGGCCACAACAATTGAATTAGCGGATGGGTCTATAGTGAGACCCTATGGAGTATGTGAAGATGTTCTAGTCAAAGTGGATAGATTCATATTTCCGGTGGACTTTATCATCATGGATATGCCGCCGCTCCAAAGCTGTGAAATTCTTCTAGGAAGATTGTTTCAAGCAACGGCAGATGTCGTGACTGCCTTAGGGAGAGGGACCTTGTCCTTGGGAATTGGAGGAGATCGAGTTGAATTCAAATTACCGCATGATCCTCTAAGCGCAGTCCTTGAAGTGAAAAGATGATGAGCTTCATACCGTCTAGCCTAAGACGTTAAATAAGGGTGCTTGTTGGGAGGCAACCCAACCATTGGTACATTAGGATAGTTTAATTATAGTCATAGATTGCTTTCATTTCATTTAAATTCTAATGTAAAGAAGATACCTTGATCCGTTCGTTCAATGTGCAGGCTAAGGCAGGGTCAATACCATCGACACACTGGTCGATGGTATTGACATAGGTTCAGGTTGACAGCTGCAAAAATCGCTCTGAGTCGATACTATCGACGGTCCCGTCGATGGTATCGACAGACCCACAGGCAGGTTGCGCAATAATTGTCGATGGTATCGACATGCCAGTTGATACCATCGAGATCTCTGGAGAAGTTCAGAATGATTTGTCTCAGTCAACTCGATACCATCGACGACCTCGTTGATGGTATCGACATGGGCACAGGTTGAAGTGAAAAAGTGGCGGTGTCGCAATGAAGTCAAGTCGATACCATCGACACCCGTCGATGGTATTGACATCCATGTCACCGATCCGCACAAGGACATCGACGGAGATCGCGAAGTCCACGTCAAGTTTTTGTAGGAGCCCTTTTACGACCATTACTAGAGTCAGAGCTACTTTGGAGGCTATCCACAGCCTCCGCCGAGGACCCATTACGATCCGAGCTTCCAGGGGGAGTATCCTTCTTGGGATCCTACGGCCCCACAGTACCCACCTCCGCCTCCACAAGACTGATCGGGTATCTCTATTCCACTCTTAAGTTTGTTTTTGACTATGAGGCCATAGTCGAATTCAAGCTTAGGGGGGTAGTTGGAACAGCTCTATCTTTTCTTTTATTGTTTTTAATTTTTAGCAGTGTTATTTGTTTCTTGCATTTTTGGTTTTTGTAGGATCCACGTGCTATCTAGTGTAACTGTGGATGTCGTAAAAGTTTGTCATCTTGCTGTTTGTTCATGGGAAATTTAAAAAAAAATTGTGTCTTTGGATAGCTTGCTTTGGTTGACCTTGGGGAACACATCCTACGAAAATGATTGATTATGTCAACTTTAAAACAACATTTCACACTTGTACTCCTATGGATTCATGCGAAGTGGACAGTAATGGTTGTTTGAGCCTAACCTAACCAAATGGTAATGAGACCTTAATTGGATGTAAGAGAGAGAACCTTCTAAACCACTACACAGGTCAGTAAGGAGGGACACATACTATCTTTCTAAGGTTCAGTCATTTAATCTTGTGATCATTCCACGTCATTTTTCCATAATCCACCTAAGAATTGGAAGTAAAGTGCAGTTTTAATTCCTTCTTGTGTGCATAGCATTTAGATAGGACTCGCATTGATATTTTTTTTCCATACTTGTGCATAAAAAGAAAAAAATATAGAGATTCATGCACATTACCTTTAGGTTCATGTCATGTAGTTGCACTCATGATATTCACGCATAAAATACACCATGTGTCTCAATTTTTCCTCAAAGGTGAATTAAACTGTTCCATACCTTCTAAATATTGCAAAGATTTCCAAGCATGAAGGAAGTAGCCCAATACATGTATCTCTAAGCAATTATGGATATGTGGGCTAAAGAAAAGAAAAAAAAATTCTGAAAATCTGAAATAAAGAAAAAAATTTAGAAAAGAAAAAAAAAGAGAATTTAGAAGAAAGTGGAATAAGAGGGAGAAAGGAACATGATATCACTCGCATTACAGGAAAATTGAGTACATGATGTGGCTTAATTAGATTTCCATCTCATTTGGAGGTGGAAGGTTAGTGCATGCATCATTTCACCCAATTTTAGGCATTAGGGCATTTCTAGTGTGCATTTGCATCATTTAGGACATTTTGTTTCATGCATATTGAAATTGTGCAATACTTCCAAGTTCTACCATGAACCACCCATTTCCATCCACCCGTTGCTCGGATTGGTAGGCCACCGTGAATTTCTCCTCACTAATGATTATCAGGAGAACTGCTTCCATGTAGATGGTAGTTAGGGCGAGCAACGTAGTATAGGTGATCACAAGATGCACCAATGCTGATACGGCGAATTTTATTATGTTAACTGCCTTATGTGATAATGTTCATCGGTTTGGAGGTAAATTTCTTTTATTGATGATTATTGTCGCCTTTAGGGTAATTACTGTTCTGTGGTTAGAGAAGGCCGGTTTGAGAATGTTCAGTGGGAGTCACATGGGAGGTGGGGTTGGTGTGTTGTTTTTCAGTTGACATCTGCAATTCTATTCTAAGGATTAGTTGTTCGAGGGCAAGCAACGTTCAAGCTTAGGGGAGTTTGATGCGATGATTTTGAGTCGCATTTATAGACCTTTTCATATGTGTTTTATGCTCTAATTAGTCATTTTTATGGATAATATTGCATAATTCACTCATTTCGGTCTTTGCCATCATTTTATGTCGAATCCCCTTAGTTTTATCATTTTGAGCATTATTTATCACATTATTATAATTTTTGTGGATTTATTTGGTCTTGTCTTGGAATTTCAGGAAAAACAAGTATCTGCTTCCGTCGATACCATCAACGGAAGTCGATACCATCGACCAAGCCACAGGTTGCCAGCCGAAAGAAGCAGCAAAGAGTCGATACCATCGACACTGATGTCGATGGTATCGAGACGTCTTCAGATTCATGGCGAAGGAGTAGTCGATAGTATCGACACCAAGTCGATACTATCGACACATGGAGGCTACAGCGTCGCTTAATGACAGAACCGACGCCAAAAAGGGAGGGTCTATACCATCGACCCGCGTCGATGGTATCGACGCCGGCAGATATGCGTTGGATTCATTTTGTTCTTAATCGGATGACTGGAGTTAAATGACGACCTAATTAGGGACTTATACCTAATGACGGCCGCCCAGAGGAGAGGATCATCGAATTTTTCATTGCACAAGTGTCGAGGAGCGAGAGAAAGGAGAACGGAGGCCAGAAGCTCATCCCTATCGTTTCGGACGCTGCCGAAGACGAATTTCACCACCGAGAGGCGGGAAAGCTCGTGTTCTACGCAAAGGATCTACCGGTTCTTCTCCGTTCAGGGGTTTTTCCATTCAATTCACGTTTTTCATATGATTTCCCCTATTTCTACCATGTATTTGTGCAAGATGACCATGCGGGGCTAATCCCCTCCATCTTTAGGACCGGGAGTAGCCCAGGAATGCATTGTATGACAGTTTTATATTAATAATTCATATTTTCTCTCTTAAATCCGTGGTATAGTTTCATTTTCTCCATATATTGTTATGCTTGATCACCATAATAATAACTTAATGCCCTTAATCACTTCGACAGAAGGATTAACGGTTGAAAAGAGACGAAACCTACATTAATCGACAAATCCCTTGACAAAGGAGGTGTAAAATTAATGGTGGAAACTGAGAGATCGTTCGTAATGCACTTAGTTTAGGGGAATGATTACTACGACGGTGGAATCAACCTAAACCTAAGTAGTGAATTACACCACGATAGTGGGTAATTCTATTTTCAGGCCACTACCCGGAAAGAGAGAGAAGATTGAGGAGTTATATGAAACCTAATGCAATGTTGACCCGCGGTGAAACCGAAATCCTAAAGATATCCTTTTGAGTTGATTAAATTAACCTTTAATCGATTGTTTGCTTTGTTTTATTTTTATTTTCTTTTAATTTCGATAACAAACCCAACTTTGTTATCCAGCCTAGCTGATTGCAATTAGTTAGTAGGAGTCTCCAACAATTCATGTATCCCTGTGTTCGACTCGTGCCTCACAAAGGCCAATATTACTCGACGCGTACACTTGCATTTTTAGTGCGTAGTAAAATACATGTCAATAGATCTAGAAGGCTTCTCAGACTAAGTCAAAGCACGTACATCGACAAAGTGCTGAAGCGGTTCAGCATGGAGAACTCAAAGAGAGGCAACATCCCCATGCTACATGGAGTCACTGTCTCTAGAGCTCAATGTCCCCAATCTTGTGAAGAGAGGGAGCGTATGAATGGGATCCCATATGCATCAGCCATCAGATCCATCATGTTCGCTATGTTGTGCACACGCCCAGATGTCTCGTATGCTCTCAGCATGATGAGCAGGTACCAGTCAGATCCCGGGGATGCTCACTGGACAGCCGTAAAGAACATCCTCAAGTACTTGCGAAGGACTAAGGATCAGTTTCTTGTTTACGGTGGCGAGGAAGAGCTGGTTGTAAAGGGATACACCGATGCAAGCTTGCAACCCGATAAAGATGATTACAGATCGCAATCAGGATTTGTATTTTGCCTTAATAATGGAGCTGTGAGTTGGAAGAGTTCCAAGCAAGAAATAGTTGCCGATTCTACTACAGAGGTCGAGTATATTGCTGCTTCACATGCAGCAAAGGAGGCTATTTGGATCAGGAAGTTCATTTCTGAACTTGGTGTAGTTCCCAGTAGCTATGATGCAATTGAGCTTTATTGTGACAATAATGGAGCTATTGCACAAGCTAAAGAACCCAGATCACATCAGTGGTCCAAGAACATATTGCGGTTCTTCCATCTCATACGAGAGATCGTACAACGAGGAGATGTGAAGATTTGCAAAGTACCAACTGAAGACAACATAGCTGATCGACTGACTAAAGCCCTTACTCAGCAGAAGCATGATGGTCATGCTAGGTCACAAGGACTGAGGTTCCTTGGTGACTAGCTCTAAGTGCAAGTGGGAGTCTGTTGGTATGTATGCCCATAGAGAAAGTCATATGATGATTGTAATGGGATACTTTGTAAATGATTTGAATAATAATGAAGGCAATTTCTGATCTATATGTTTAAACTATTTCTGAGATGATGGTGTAACATGATAGATGTCTAAAGAATGGTTTTACTCAATGATGTATGCTTTTAGGTTCAGGACCTAAATGATGAGATCATACGAATGTTAAGAGTATAAATTCTTGTTTAGTCCCTAGTCGGTTGTTATTGTGGAAATAACCATAGACATCAATAACATTGAAGACTAGATTGTGTGTTGGTTGATGACAGAATCTCATTAGTCATGATATAGTGATATCAAACCAAGCACATAGGTACTTGTTAGAGAACAAGGTACCAGACAGACCCACTATGAGAGTGACACATGGAACCATGACTTGGTAGTCACATTCAGCTCTCATAGTGATGGTGGTGAGTGTGATTCTTAGACCTGAAATCACTACACTCAACACATGTCATTGGGTACACTTTGACATCATCAAACGCAGTCCTGAAATATGGGTTGTTATAAAGGGGATGATTGGGTCGCTTTGACACATGGGGCTTTTGAGGGGTGAGTGATAGATATGGGATTTGTCCCTCCTAAGGGAGTTTGATGTCCTTGGCCACTTGATGAGTAGGATTGAGAAAGGCATGCGCATGCACGTGTGAATCAATATGTGATATTGATGTCACACATATCTCACCCAGTCTGCTCTGAGATCAAGGAAATGAATGAACATTAACAGGATGAATGTTCCATGCCTCGAGTTCATTTAGGATATCAGTGACAAAGGAATTATACCTTCACTGTAACACCATTCACGGATTGTAGGATTGAAAGTTGTTCTCCAACTTTCTATTTCACTTGGGTAGCACTGATGTGTGACTAGGCACCACTCATTGCTTGTGAAGTCATAAGTGTTATGGACTTTCACTACCAACGTGAAATGGACCTGTAGGGTCACACACATAGGATTTAACCTGGAATAGGAGTTTGTCCACAAACATGTTTAGATTGATTACTAAAGGAGTTTAGTAGTTCAATTAAACACTCAATCAATTGATAGCTCAATATCATAGTGTTCAAGGTGGTTGACTTATTGATTAGAGTATCGGATTGATTGAAACCACAATTGACTGGTTCTACACAATCTGTACTCCCAATGGATCAGCTCATGTGATGAACCGATCGGCTCAGCTTGGTGAACCGATCAGCTCAGATGGTGAGTCGATCAGCTCATGGACAGGGTGAACGATTGCTTCAAGTGTTGAAACGATCGGTTTAACTGTTGCAACCGGGAAAGTTGGGAAAGTAAGATTGGTGAGAAATTTCTTTTCGTTTCACTTTCCCAATTTGATTGGAACAAGGATTGGTATTCGATACCAATTGGTAACAAAAGAAGGAAAGTCAATCGGGAACTGACCAGGACCACGAACCGACCGTTTCAGAAGTGAACCGACCGGTTCATGGGTCCCAACCGATCAGTTGAGGTGTCAACCGACCGGCTCATATCCCCAACCGACCATTTCAGTTATGAAACGATCGGTTCAGGTTGCGAGTTGGTTGTTTTTGTGGAAAATCTTGAACCCTTCTACTCCTGCTTTAGTCCCACATTACCCGGGATAGAGAACCCTATCCCATGACCCTCCTATATATAGGGGTATTGGGGGCTTCTCAAAGTACAACCCAGTGCAACCAGTTGCTCTGTGAATTTGTCGTTCTCTCTGGTTTTGGTAACCAAGAGAGAGCCTGAGCAAGTGTTACCCGAAAAGGGAGGCACAACAAGGGAAGAAAACTACAGAAGGTGACTGGTGGCAGGAGAGTGTATTGGCGACTAGTACGCCAATAGGAGGGTGTGACTCCTTCCGATTCCTTGTGGGATAAGGAGATCGGAGTTCCAGGCAGTTCATGTGGATGACTGTAGAGGCAGGAGACCTCTATCGCTCGGAGGACAACTGTCAATCCCGATAGTCCCAGTGAGACCAGGAGTCTTCAGTCCCGGTGCGACCAAGAGTTGCACAGACACCGTCCAAGACCGGAGGTGAAGACCACGCAAGGCACGAGGTACTGTCGCTGAGCAAGCATCGGGACAAGGTATGCATCCACAAACCATCTTTCCTATTATATACACATTGACACGATTCCTTTTGTTCTGGGTTTTGGGGAGAAAATTTTTGTAGCCGCTGCTTCTCTGCCTCCTCTAAAACCCAACAGCACGACCACCCAAGGTTGGGTCACCATAAGGCACCAGGGATCAAACAACCACACATGGTTCATGTTTCTCATGGATACTCAAACCCTTACGTAAAGCATGCATGTCAAACCCACATATGTGCATGCACAGACAACTGTGGTGTGACAACCGTCTCGTGAAAACAAGATCAATGAATTTAAACTAATGCAGAAGCGTTTCGTTAGCAGCGGAAATACTGAAAATCACTAAAAATTTAAAACTTTTTGTAAAGAGATCCTCGAATGGTAAAACTCTTTTTATAAAGAAACAAGTTAAGTTATTTACAAACGGATCCATCATTACATATCTGGATTACTCATCTCAAGATTCATGACACTGACTGCCCTGTTAAACTATTCATGAGCAGTATACAAAATTTCTCGAGGCATTAAGCCAAAAATCTCATATCTACATTAAACATCTACCGACTCCTAGGAGCTGAGAGTACAGAGACGACACATAGGACATTCTATCTACAAGACTTGACAGACAGTGTCTCCACCTAAGGATCACTGCTGTCCCTGATGTTGTTGCTGCTGCTATTGCTGCTCACCCACTGATGGGTTCCTTCATCCTCGACATCTACCTAAAAAGTTGAATCCCACGGGGGTGAGACAATTGAATAATTGTCCCAGCGAGAGTTATAACTCTTCGCCAGAAGCGTTGTTATTGCAAAAATGGAATAACGTTGAGCAGTAGAACTATAAATATTCAACAGCAGGTGAAACATTGTGTAAGCTAAGTAGAACAGTATTTTATAAGCAATCATTTCAATTATAACTTGATTACATGACAAGAAATATGTCAATATGGAATATGAAGAACATGTATACTAGTTATTCAACTAGAGCACTATAAACAATGTATCATCAATCATTGCTTTTTGTAGTTAACCTAAGAAATTATGCTATACGGCTGATTACATTTTTCAAACATATTTATGCCCTGAGGAGATGAGTTACACCTCTCATACTCCAACCGACCATTACGAAATCACAATCGGTACCATACATAGGTCATCTGAAGAGCCAGATTCCTATGACCTCATCTTCCTCAGTCAGTGTGAGGATCAACATGCAGGACATCTGGTGTCTCTGCCATAATAGCTTTCCAGGGTATTCTGGCAACTTCGCTATTAGAGTTATAGTGGCATGTTGTACTCTCTTCACCATCGAGGGATTTCTTGTTTATCTCTCATCGATGCGGCATTAACAACATCATCAGGAGATTAGTGATACATCATCCCGACATAAACATATAATGAAGGATTGAGAGAATAAATGTGCATCTCACATCAATTCCTACATTAGGACGTAAGGATATTCGCATCCATAACCCCCACATACTCAAAAGTATGCTCTCCAGGAGTTCCCTTAGGAAAACCTATTTCACCATCATTTAACTTCTGACAATGATGGATCTATGGTCAGGGCTCTACATGATATCATTATACTTGATTATTTAAGTATATTATGGCATTCTTTTTAGCATCATGAATGTTTTCAAACATAAACCAATAAGACAATTTCTTATAAAGAAAGAGTACTAATTGTATCAAGTTCATATCACATATTGTTATCATTGGGATATCAATCCCTAACCATCTCATCATTATGATTCAGGAATATGGGTGTTCAAACCCTTAGATCATCAAAACACTTGTTACCAAGTAACATATTGCCATCAAGTTATTTAACAGCATGAACATGCTTGTAGCAATGCATATATTTCTCATGGCTCATACAGCCTATCAATCTCATATGTTACCTCTTACTAGGCAACATAGCATGTCATTACTTTCAAATCTTATAAGGTTCTTTCAATGAATATGGCATCATAACCCTTACCTGGCTATGCTCACTTCTTTATAAAAAAAAACCTGCATGACTAACACAATTGATAAAATGTACATTATATCTATATCAGCACAATATAAATTATTTCCAAGTCAAGTATAGAACACCACGATCGTGCCACAAAAGGTTACCACGACCGTGTTACATCACCACGGTTGGTTTCTAGGTTTAGGGTTTCCTATTCAATTCAATTAGGGTTAACAAACCCCTTTAACTTAAAAAGGCATAGTCGTTCCTCATTTCATAATTCAATCATAGAGTTTCATGCTTAAAAGCATAACTCAGAATTAGGGTTTACTGTTCACATCATCACATTTCCCTAGATTAGGGTTTACTATTTACATTACATCACTTTACCCTAGATTAGGGTTTACTATTCACATTTATTAGGATTACTTCCATTAATGCCTTCAAATTAAGGTTAAGATTCATTAACTATCATAATTAGGGTTTTCATGATCTCACTATGAAGGATCATACCCTAATTAGATATATTCATACATATTGGAAGTTTATTACTTGATTCTCATTCATATAAGGAATCTTCTCTCTCCTCTTTCTATCAGATGATGTGTACATCACCTTTGATTAGGCTAAGTCAATTCAACCTTGACAACATGGATTATATCATTACTTATTGTGATCATTAAGGCTCACTTATTTAAAGAGTATTAGTCACTCTATCCCATCAAGGGTACCTTTGTAATGTTCACCATTGATTATAACATGCATTAATCAACTAATTACTTGTTCCCTTAATCACTTTAGGTATCTATGAGGTTTAGGTTAATCAATCACTAAACCATCTTGACCACTAAGGCATCAAACGATCTTGACCTCTTTAGACCTCAAACGGTCTTGCACACTAAACGCTCAAACGGTCTTGGACAGACCTTGAAACCGTTTGGTGTTGAAGACTGTTTGGTCTTGTTGACTTTTGAAACCGTTTGGTAAAGTGCACACTCAAGACCATTTGCTAAAGTATAGGTAAAGACCGTTTGGTCAAGTTTGACTTTGAAACCGCATGGACATAACCGACCTTGAAACCACATGAGACTAAACGGTTTGGGATCGTTTGGTCCCAAATGGTCTTGAGACTGTTTGGACTCAAATGGTATTGAGACCATTTGGACCGAAACGGTCTTGAGACCGTTTGGTCCAAACCATCTCAAAACCGCAAGGACCAAAAAGTGTCTCAACCTCTTCAATTGAGTTAGGGTTTCCAATGTTGAACCCCTCAATCGATCATGCACTTGTTAGCCACTCATTAATTGAGTCTATAAGGTCAACCTTCAAATGATTTGACACTCAATTGACCCTCAATTGATCACCAATTAGGGCTTGGATCAATTGGATTAGGGTTTGAAATCGATTACCCTTCAACATGTTTCAATGTGAGTCTAGATGAATTGAAACCATTGATCCATCATTCAATTGATCATGACCTGACCCCAAATGGTCTTGGGATCGTTTGGATGACCTCCAAACGGTCTTGAGACCATTTTCTCAAGTCCACATCAAAAACCAACTCATCTAATTAAGGTTTGGCTCATTGGATTGATCACTAGGTCAACAATCAATTGTACTTCAACTTGTTACTTTTAGATCTTCAACCACTTAACCATAGTCAACCCTAGACCTCCAAACGGTCTTGTGTGACCCCCAAATGGTCTTGGGATCATTTGTATATCCTCCAAATGGTCTTGAGACCATTTTCCCATTATTTTATCAAAAACCAAGTCATTCAACTAAGGTTTGAACCCTAGGTTTGGTCACCAAATCATCAATCAATTATTCATCAACTTGATATCATTGGGCCCTCAATTGGTTAACACTACTTAACCCTAGACCTCCAAATGGTCTTGGGTGATCACCAAACGGTCTTGATACCGTTTGGGTGATCCTCAAATGGTTTTTTAACCGTTTGGGTCACTCAACCCAAACTTCAACTTAATTCAATTATTGAAATCAGCAATTAATCTGATTAGGGTTTAGGTGGTTGATGGGCCTTCAATTGGTGATCTACTTGAAATTAGTTGATGATTTTTGGTAGGTAATTAGTTTACATAATTTAAAACAGACCTCCAAATGGTCAATTCCTGGTCAATGCATCCAAACGGTCTTGGACCGTTTGCTTCCATGTGTTCTTGTGAAGCTGATTGAACTCAAACGGTTTGAAACTGTTTGCTCCAAATGGTTTGGCAAACCGTTTTCTAAAGTTGGGAGACCATTTGTTAAATTTATTTCTTGGATAAACATAGGAATTAACTTCATCATCTTCTACCTCAAGAACAAGGGCTGTTCTTCACAGAAAAGATATCAAGAACACACAAAGGTGTCTAAAGAAGAAGCAACGATTCTAGGAAAGAAAAATGCAAAAGCCAAGCTTAAGGGTTTAGAGTTATAAAACCCGCCTCTAGATCTAATCCGGAGCTCCAAGCTTCATATCTTTAATGGTGGATGAAGCTCCAGTGGTTTTCTAAGGTCCGTTCTTCAAGTTTTGGATGGAGAAGATGGCTAGAAAGAAGAATCGTGTGAAGAAAACTAAGAAACCAACCTTGTTTTAGGGTTTCCACCATGAATTCGAGTTAGATGATGATCAACACTTACCAAGTCAGATTTGTCATCCTTCCTATGCTCCAGAGATCCTTCTTGGTTGGCCAAAGCAAGAAAATAATAAAAGGAACTAAGGGAAACGGTCCCTTGCTTTGTTGATAAGGATGCTTTATATATTTATGGGTATTTTCAAGGAAAAGAAAAAGATTGTTATCTCTTTTATTTCCTAAACATATCCACCAAGGCTTGCTCCATCCTTGGACATGTTTTCCACCTACTAGACTCATGCAACTCCTCCATTATCCAAGGTTTAAAGGAAAAGAAACCAAAACACCTTAAAGAGTTGTTTATTAATATCCATCTTTATTGGATATTACTTAATATATTATTAGTGTGAGTAATTTCAACTTCTACCATGATCATTCAGATGAGGCACCCTTTTCATTTTCTTTGCTCCACTTGATGCCAAGAAACATGATAGATCCTCTAGAGGTATATTTTACATGTTGGACCCTATGTTTTGGGTAATTTGCACATTACACCAAAACTAGGTTTTAAAGCACAAGGATTGCTCTACAAGCTATATCTTGGTGCTCAAGCTTGTGGAATCCATACCACCACATCATATTCAATATTATGATGTCTCAACATCTGAGGAACATCTTATCATGTGCAATTTGCAAGTTAACCCTTCTATTTGGGTAATTTGCACATTAGTCCAAAATTAACAAAACAATGTTCCAGCATTATTCAAAAAGGACTGAAATAGAAATATAAGTTCCTCAAAAGCTTTAATTACATTTCAAAGGATAAACACAAGCATCTAATTACTCAATTAAGCAAAACACATAGGGTTAGTACATAACCCAGGTCAGGGATGTTACAAATTATCCACCCCATACAAGGATTTCATCCCCGAAATCATTACAAAAACATATTAAGAGAAAAGAGTAGGGTATTTCCTTCTCATCTCTTCCTCCAGTTCCCACGTGGCTTCTTCAATACCACGGTGATTCCAGAGGACTTTCACAAGACTTATGTCTTTCTTTTTCAACTTTTTAATTCTCTTATCAAGGATCAACACAGGTCCTTCTATATAAGATATATCATCATTCAACTCTACTTCCATAGGTTGCAGAATTGATTCTGTATCAGGATGACATTTCCTAAGCATGGAAATGTGGAACATAGGGTGTAACTTTTGTAGCTCTGGTGGTAACTCTAGCTTATAAGCTACTTTTCCAATCCGTTCAATGATTGGATAAGGCCCCATAAACCTAGGAGCTAACTTTCCTTTCCTTCCAAATCTAAGAACTCCTTTCTAGGGTGAAACCTTAAGGTACACTCTGTCTCCAACTTGGAATTCTAAAGGTCTATGACGTTTATCAGCGTAAGATTTCTGCCTATCATGTGTAGTCTTTAACTGTTGTTGTATTACTTTAATCTTCTCAGTGGTCTGCTGCACAAGTTCAGGGCCTAACAGTTGATATTCACCAGTTTCATACCAACATAGAGGTGATCTACAACGTCTACCATACAAAGCTTCATAAGGTGCCATGTCAATGCTATGTTGATAGCTATTATTGTAGGCAAACTCTATCAAGCTTAGATGTAGGTCCCAACTTCCTATAAACTGGAGAACACATGCTCTAAGCAAGTCCTCCAATGTCTGTATAGTCCTTTCTGACTGTCCATCTGTCTGAGGATGAAAGGCTATACTAAACCTTAATTGTGTGCCTAAAGCTTTATGAAGTCACTCCCAAAAATGACTCATGAACTGGGGACCTCTATCAGAAACAATGGTAACTGGAACCCCATGCAGCCGCACTGTCTCATCTACATATAACGGTGCCAACTTTTCAACACAATAGGTTGTTTTGACAGGTAAGAAATGTGTTGTCTTCGTCAACCTATCAACTATTAACCAGATGGAATCATGTCCTTTGGCTGTCCTGGGTAGACCAATCACAAAGTCCATGGTTACATGATCCCACTTCCACTGTGGTATGGGTAAAGGTTGCATTGTCCCTGTAGGCTTATGGTGTTCAGCTTTAAGTTGCTGACACACAGGGCACCGCATAAAGAACTTAGTAATGTCCTTCTTCAAACCAGGCCACCAATACATATATTTCAAGTTTCGATACATCTTGGTGCTTCCTGGATGCATAGCATACATTGAAGAATGTGCTTCTTCCAGGACTAACTTCCTCAAGTTATCCACATCCGGTACTATCATCCTACCATGATAACAGGCTACTTGATCATCTGAGTCATGGAAATCGTCTCGTTTCTCACTACCATACTCTGACCTAATTAGTTGAACTGCAACATCAACTTGTTGTGCCTCCTTGATCTGTTGTCTTAGAGTAGGTTTTATATGCATCTCAGCTAACAACCCAGCTAACAATGATACTTTTAACTGTACATTGTCTTGCCTTAAGGAGATAAGCATATCTCTCCTTGAGCACACCAAATAATTCAGTTGTGCTCTATCTAAAGTTGGTGTTGCTGATTTCCTACTCAAAGCATCTACAATGACATTGGCCTTCCCGGGATGATAATCAATTGTGCAATCGTAGTCCTTGATTAACTCCATCCAGCGGCGTTGCCTCATGTTAAGCTCATGCTGAGAAAAGATATACTTAAGGTTCTTATGGTCTGTGAAAATATGGAATGTCTCTCCATAAAGATAATGTCTCCAGATCTTGAAGGCATGAACCACAACAGCTAGCTCTAAATTGTGTGTCGGATAATTCTCCTCGTGTTTCTTAAGCTGTCAGGAAGCAAAAGAAATCACTTGTTTATCCTGCATCAACACACATCCTAGTCCATTCTTAGAGGCATCACAGAAAACTATATATCATTTTCCTTGTTCAGGTAACACAAGCACAGGTGCACTTTTCAACCTTTCCTTCAACAGCTAAAAAGATTGCTGACATTTATCACTCCAGGAAAAAGGAACATCCTTCCTGGTCAACTTGGTCAAGGGTAAAGCTATAGAACTGAATTTCTTAATGAACCTCCGGTAATAGCCTTCCAACCCTAAGAAACTTCGAATTTCCATTGGCGTCTTCGGCTGTTCCCATAGAAGAATGGATTCTACCTTTTTAGGGTCAACACATATACCTGAAGCAGATATTACGTGTCCAAGGAAAGATACTTCTGGTAACCAGAACTCACACTTGCTAAACTTAGCATATAGCTTCTGTTCACTTAGCAAATTAGAGTCTGACGAAGATGCTGTTCGTGCTGTTGAGCATCTCTACTATAGATCAGGATGTCATCTATAAAGACAACAACACACTGAACAAGAAAAGGTCAAAAGATTCTATTCATGAGTTCCATAAATGTAGTTGGTGCATTAGTTAGTCCAAACGACATAACTATGAACTCATAGTGACCATACCTTATCCTAAAGGCAGATTGAGGTATGTCACCATCCTTAATATGTAGCTGGTGATATCCCAACCTCAAATCTATCTTTGAAAAGATGGTTGCACCACGCAACTAGTCAAAGAGATCATCAATCCTCAGCAAAGAATACTTATTCTTTATTGTTACTTTATTTAACTGTCTATAATCAATGCACAACCGCATTGATCTGTCTTTCTTCTTAACAAAGAGGACCGGAGCACCCCAAGGCGAAGTACTCGGTCGGATGAAACCCTTCTCGAGCAACTCTTGCAGCTGTTTCTTGAGTTCTTCCATCTCAGTAGGTGCCATCCTATATGGTGTTTGTGCTATAGGTTGTGTGTCTGGGATTAAATTGATCTCAAAATCAATCTCCTGGGGCGGTGGCACACCTGGAAGTTCTTTAGGAAATACATCTTCAAATTCCCTGACTACAGGAACTTCAGCAGGATTAGGACTCTCCATGATAGTATCTATCACATGGGCCAAGAATGCATAACATCCTTGCCTCATCAGCTTCTCGGCAACCATAGCTGACACAAGACAGGTGGATAGAATCTTTATTTCTCCTTGAATGATCCATGTGACACTTTCATCAGCGAACACAGCTTGTTTGGACTCACAATCCAAGACAACCTTATACCTTTCTAAGGTATCCATCCCAAGGATTACATCGAATCCATGCATCTCAAGTGGTATGAGATCCACTTGAATGCGATGATCAGAAAAGAAGAGAATGCAGGGAGAACATACCTCCTGCAACACAACGGATCCCATCAACGAAGTTTCTAACAACAAACTATCTGCTCTATGACTTATAGTCAGATTGCAGTCAAGAATCACTCTTCGAGTGATAAAGGAGTGTATAGCACTCGGATCAATCAAAATAGATACAACACAAGATGTAGACATATCAGAATTAAACAACTCCATCTGACTTGCCACAACCTGAGGGTTAATCACTGCCTCAGGTGGATTCATCGCATAAAACCTCACCATCGCTTGTGGTTGATTCGGTGCTCGATGACTAGGTGTCGATGATCCAGCTTGGGACGCTTGTCCACGTCCTCTAATGTTACCTGAAAATTATCGCCTTTGAGATCCTTGCTGACTCTGCCTTTGAGGTTGAGTTACACTCGCTTCTCGGGCTCTACAATCTTTCATCAGATGTCCCATCTTAATTTCCACATATGTAACAACTTCTGTTCAGTTGTTGTGGTCTGGGTGGTCCTGTAGCCGACATAGATGTTGAACTAAGAGTTCCTTCTAGTGGTAGGCTTCATCCTCTACCCCTATTTGACGTCCATTGCGTCTGGGTACTGAATCTAGGTGGTGGTGTAGGTATAGAAAACCTAGGTTTCTAGAAACCTTTAGATAAAGATCCTTGGAGCTGGGGATACATATTCTTATTCTTTGTCTGTCTCTTCTCTGATACAGACCTCTCTACCCTTCTGGCAGACTCCACAAAGGTAGCAAACCTTTCCCTGTTCTCCAGAGCAGACACAAGGGTGGTCAACTCAGCGTTTAATCCTTTCTCAAAATTCCTAATCCTTTCTTCATCTGTAGCTGCCATATGCGAACAAAACCGCAACAACTCCAAGAACTTAGCCTGGTACTCGCTAATGTTCACTGGTCCTTGTCTTAACCTCTCAAACTGAGAGATTTTCTCATCCAAAAACATCTTAGGGATGTATCTATTAATAAATTCCCGTCGGAAAACTTCCCATGCAATCTCCATACCTGGCCTTTTCTGTTCTTCTATGGTCCACCAATGATCAACACTCCCCTTAAGAAGATACACAGCATGCCTAACCTTCTCAGCTTATGGGATGTTCAGCATTCTAAAGGACTTCTCTAGTTCAGTTAACCACAAGTCAGCATCTGCTGGGTCAGCTGTTCCAGCATACTCTGTGGCTCCAACTCCGTGAAGTCGTTCAAACGTCTTGCCGGTTCCTTGTCCTTCTGGATGGGTAGGTGCCCTAGGTGGAGGTATAGGCATCCTATCAGTCATATGTGTCACGCCAGTCATAAACTGCCCGAACATGGCTTGGACGGTTGGGTTCCCCATGGCAGTTGGGTTGAACAGGGGTGGTTTGGGCATAGGTTCTTCTCTTTTTGGGTTTCTTGCACCTCCTCTGGGTGCAACGAGACTACTCTCAGCAACGTGTTCCTCGTGTGGTCCAGACATCTTTAGTTTTATCTTCTCCTCCTTAATGAGCAGAAGACACTATCAGATATACTGGAAGGCTCTAGAACAAACTCAACAACCTAAGTCCTATGTCTCTGTAGACTCAACGAACCTAGAGCTCTGATACCACTAAATTGTGACGACCATCTCACGAAAACAAGATCAACGAATTTAAACTAATGCAGAAGCGTTTCGTTATCAGCGGAAATACTAAAAATCACTAAAAATTTAAAACTTTTTGTAAAGAGATCCTCGAATGGTAAAATTATTTTTATAAAGAAACAAGTTAATTTATTTACAAACTGATCCATCATTACATCTTTGGATTACTCATCTCGAGATTCATGACACTGACTGCCCTGTTAAACTATTCATGAGCAGTATACAAAATTTCTCGAGGCATTAAGCCAAAAATCTCAGATCTACATTAAACATCTACCGACTCCTAGGACCTAAGAGTACAGAGACGACACATAGGACATTCTATCTACAAGACTTGACAGACAGTGTCACCACCTAAGAATCACTGCTATCCCTGATGTTGCTGCTGCTGCTGTTGCTGCTCACCCACTGATGAGTTCCTTCGTCCTCAGCGTCTACCTAAAAAGTTGAATCCCACGGGGGTGAGACAATTGAATAATTGTCCCAACGAGAGTTATAACTCTTCTGTAGAAGCATTGTTATTGCAAAAATGGAATAACGTTGAGCAGTAGAACTATAAATATTCAACAGTAGGTGAAACATTGTATAAGCTAAGTAGAACAGTATTTTATAAGCAATCATTTCAATTATAACTTGATTACATGACAAGACATATGTCAATAAGGAATATGAAGAACATGTATACTAGTTATTCAACTAGAGCACTATAAACAATGTATCATCAATCATTGCTTTTCGTAGTTCAACCTAAGCAATTATGCTATACAGTTGATTACATTTTTCAAACATATTTATGCCCTAAGGAGATGAGTTACACCTCTCATACTCCAACCGACCATTACGAAATCGCAATCGGTACCATACATAGGTCATCAGAAGAGTTGGATTCCTATGACCTCATCTTCCTCAGTCAGTGTGAGGATCAACATGCATGACATCTGGTGTCTCTACCATAATAGCTTTCCAGGGTATTCTGGAAACTTCCCTATTATAGTTACAGTGGCATGTTGTACTCTCTTCACCATCAAGGGATTTCTTGTTTATCTCTCATCGATGCAGCATTAACAACATCATCGGGAGATTATTGATACATCATCCCGGCATAAACAAATAATGAAGGATTGAGAGATTAAATGTACATATCACATCAATTCCTACATTAGGACGTAAGGATATTCGCGTCCATAACCACCACATACTCAAAAGAATGCTCTTCAGGAGTTCCCTTAGGAAAACCTGTTTCACCATCATTTAACTTCTGACAATGATGGATCTATGGTCAGGACTCTACATGATATCATTATACTTGATTATTTAGCATCAGGCATGTTTTCAAAAATAAACCAATAAGACAATTGCTTATAAAGAAAGAGTACTAATTGTATCAAGTTCATATCACATATTGTTATCATTGGGATATCAATCCCTAACCATCTCATCATTATGATTCAGGAATATGGGTGTTCAAACCCTTAGATCATCAAAACACTTGTTACCAAGTAACATATTTCCATCAAGTCATTTAACAACATGAACATGATTGTAGCAATGTAGATATTTCTCATGGCTCATATAGCCTATCAATCTCATATGTTACCTCTTACTAGGCAACATAGCATGTCATTACTTTCAAAGCTTATAAGGTGCTTTCAATGAATATGGCATCATAACCCTTACCTGGCTATGCTCACTTCTTTATAAAAAAAACCTACATGACTAACACAATTGATAACATGTACATTATATCTATATCAGCACAATATAAATTATTTCCAAGTCAAGTATAGAACACCACGATCATGCTACCTTGCACGGTCGTGCCACAGATGGTTACCATGACTGTGTTACATCACCATGGTTGGTTTCTATGTTTAGGGTTTCCTATTCAATTCAATTAGGGTTAACAAACCCCTTTAACTTAAAAAGGCATAGTGGTTCCTCATTTCATAATTCAATCATAGAGTTTCATGCTTAAAAGCATAACCCAGAATTAGGGTTTATTGTTCACATCATCACATTTCCCTATATTAGGGTTTACTATTTACATCACTTTACCCTAGATTCGGGTTTACTATTCACATTTATTAGGATTACTTCCATTAATGCCTTCAAATTAAGGTTAAGATTCATTAACTATCATAATTAGGGTTTTCATGATCTCATTATGAAGGATCATACCCTAATTAGATATATTCATACATATTGGAAGTTTATTACTTGATTCTCATTCATATAAGGAGTCTTCTCTCTCCTCTTTCTATCAGATGATGTTTGCATCACCTTTGATTAGGCTAAGTCAATTCAACCTTGACATCATGGATTATATCATTACTTATTGTGATCATTAAGGCTCACTTATTTAAAGAGTATTAGTCACTCTATCCCATCAAGGGTACCTTTGTAATGTTCACCATTGATTATAACATGCATTAATAAACTAATTAATTGGTCCCTTAATCACTTTAGGTATCTATGAGGTATACGTTAATCAATCACTAAACCATCTTGACCACTAAGGCATCAAACGATCTTGACCTCTTTAGACCTCAAACGGTCTTGCACACTAAACCGTCAAACGGTCTTGGACAGACCTTGAAACCGTTTGGTGTTGAAGACCGTTTGGTCTTGTTGACTTTTGAAACCGTTTGGTAAAGTGCACACTCAAGACCATTTGCTAAAGTAGAGGTGAAGATCGTTTGGTCAAGTTTGACTTTGAAACCGCATGGACATAACCGACCTTGAAACCGAATGAGACTAAACGGTTTGGGATCGTTTGGTCCCAAACAGTCTTGAGACCGTTTGGACCCAAACGGTCTTGAGACCATTTGGTCCAAACCATCTCAAAACCGCAAGGACCTAAAAGTGTCTCAACCTCTTCAATTGAGTTAGGGTTTCCAATGTTGAACCCCTCAATCGATCATGCACTTGTTAGCCACTCATCAATTGAGTCTATAAGGTCAACCTTAAACTAATTTGACACTCAATTCACCCTCAATTGATCATCAATTAGGGCTTGGATCAATTGGATTAGGCTTTGAAATCGATTACCCTTCAACATGTTTCAATGTGAGCCTAGATGAATTGAAACCATTGATCCATCATTCAATTGATCATGACCTGACCCCAAACAATCTTGGGATCATTTGGATGACCTCCAAACAGTCTTGAGACCATTTGCTCAAGTCCACATCAAAAACCAACTCATCTAATTAAGGTTCGGCTCATTGGATTGATCACTAGGTCAACAATCAATTGTACTTCAACTTGTTACTTTTAGATCTTCAACAACTTAACCATAGTCAACCCTAGACCTCCAAACGGTCTTGGGTGACCCCCAAATGGTCTCGGGATCGTTTGGATATCCTCCAAAAGGTCTTGAGACCATTTTCCCATTATTTTATCAAAAACCAAGTCATTCAACTAAGGTTTGAACCCTATGTTTGGTCACCAAATCATCAATCAATTATTCATCAACTTGATATCATTGGGCCCTCAATTGGTTAAGCCTACTTAACCCTAGACCTCCAAAGCTTCTTGGGTGATCACAAAACGGTCTTGAGACTGTTTGGGTGATCCCCAAATGATTTTGAAACCGTTTGGGTCACTCAACACAAACTTCAACTTAATTCAATTATTGAAATCAGCAATTAATCTGATTAGGGTTTAGGTGGTTGATGGACCTTCAATTGGTGATTTAATTGGAATTACTTGATTATTTTTGGTAGGTAATTAGTTTACATAATTTACAACATACCTCCAAAGGGTCAATGCCTATTTAACGCATCCAAACGGTCTTGGACCATTTGCTTCCATGCGTTCTTGTGAAGCCAATTGAACTCAAACGGTTTGAAATTGTTTGCTCCAAACAGTTTGGCAAACCGTTTTCTAAAGTTGGGAGACCGTTTGTTAAAGTTAATTCTTGTATAAACATAGGAATTAACGTCATCATCTTCTACCTCAAGAACAGGGGCTGTTCTTCACAGAAAAGATATCAAGAACACACAAAGGTGTCTAATGAAGAAGCAACGATTCTAGGAAAGAAAATTGCAAAAGCAAAGCTTAAGGGTTTAGAGTTATAAAACCCGCCTCTAGATCTGATCCGGAGCTCCAAGCTTCGTATCTTTAATGGTGTATGAAGCTCTAGCAGTTGTCTAATGTTTGTTCTTCAAGTTTTGGATGGAGAAGATGGCTAGAAAGAAGAATCGTGTGAAGAAAACTAAGAAACCAACCTTGTTTTAGGGTTTCCACCATGAATTCGAGTTAGATGATGATCAACACTTACCAAGTCAGCTTGGTCGTCCTTCCTCTTCTCTAGAGCTCCTTCTTGGTCGTCCAAAGCAAGAAAATAAGAAAAGGAACTAAGGGAAATGATCCCTTGCTTTGTTGATAAGGATGCTTTATATATTTATGGGTATTTTCAAGGCAAAGAAAAAGATTGTTATCTCTTTTATTTCCTAAACATATCCACCAAGGCTTGCTCCATACTTGGCCATGTTTTACACCTACTAGTCTCATGCAACTCCTCCATTATCCAAGGTTTAAAGGAAAAGAAACCAAAACACCTTAAAGAGTTGTTTATTAATATCCATCTTTATTGGATATTACTTAATATATTATTAGTGTGAGTAATTTCCACTTCTAACATGATCATTCAAATGAGTCGCCCTTCTCATTTTCGTTGCTCCACTTGATGCCAAGAAACATGAGAGATCCTCTAGAGGTATATTTTATGTGATAAAGTGGATTTTTGAAATCCATAAATCTCCAATAACATATTAGAATCCATATCTTGAGTTACAATGAGAGTTCCAAGTGTTTTGGTAAAGTGGAGATGTTGAATGAGAATTATATAATGATTAATATCTCTCTTTATATGCCTTCTTGAGGAATTTAATTGACAAGTCAAATAGCTGAGTTTTTACACCAAAATCGAATGGATTGTACCTTGAGGTATGGTGAAGCTATGGTTAAATTTTGGTGGCAATTGGATGTTCCTAGAGGGAGTTATTAAGGTTTGAAATTTGTGAAATAATGTACAATTTTTGGTGTTTCATAGACCTAAGTTGCTGATCAAATAAAGTGTCACGCCCCTGGTCTGGGCTGGGCTTGTGTGGCCGAATCCGGGCCATTCATATCTAATCCAGTGGTTGGGACTGCCTGCTTAAGTGAGCCCGGATCTTGCTTTGGGCAAGTTATTTTATAATCGTTAGATGTACCCTTGATGGCTGGATCTTCATCCCCTACCTCCAGTCAAACGAGGGATCGTGGGGTTGCAGTGAGTGGGAGGAGTTAGCCTCGCCCCACGATGTGGTCGTGGCTCAGTGAAGGGCTTGAAGTGGGCAGTCGTGTTCGACTCGACTAGAGGAGCGAGAAGACCCCTTAAGGGAGATGCGAGACCGTTCCAATAGGTAGAACAAGCCACGCGAATCCCTGGTCTCTCCACAGCATCGTGCAGGTGGCGGAAAGACATTGAAGTCAAGAATAGAAGGTCGTTTTGAGGAAGATGAAGAAGGAAGAAGCAAGGCCGAAGCCAGGGGAGACGGATGTGAGCTTTTGTTTCAGTGGTTTCAGGTGGAGGTTCCATGGCGGACGGAGCCAACCTGACCAGAATGAGGGAAGGGCTCGGAGACCTGTGGGGAGAGCTTCTCGCCATGAGCAAAGGTTGCAATGAACTCGTGGAGACCCCGCGAAGCTTCTGAAGCTGCAGGTCGGTGCGTGAATGATCAGAGGCAAGACGCCTCTTTTGCCCCTCCGCAGCGAGGTCGACGCCGGAGATCCCGCCGATCTAGAACGGCGGAGGCATAGCTCTGAAGCTGAGTGGTCGTGGAGGTCACTTCAAGGTGCGCGAACGTGATGGAGGCGTGAGGAGCTCACGATGAAGAATTGATCGCTGTGGATTCCTCACCGGAGTTGGGTGGCTCGGCGGCGCCCTTCCACAACAGGGGACGGGCGAGTCCCTGAGATCGGGATCGCAGGGGAGAAAGAAAGAAAGGCGGACCGGGTCTAGGTAGCGAACCGGCCGCATGAACAGTGAACCGGTGGCTCAACTCGGTCCAAGTGCTGAAGACCGCCGGCCCAAAGGAGGAGCAGCGCCCAACTTACCGGACACGTGGCGCATCCCCATAGGCTCAGAGAGGTAATAATCTACAGATCTTCAGTAATTCATAGAAAATAGTCCGCATGTCAGAAAAATACAAATAAGGTATCGAAATTCTCAGAAAAATGAGTAGAGTACAATGAAAGCATAATATCAGACTTTTGACGAACTAATATCAGAGTAATCATGTAAGATGTTAAATGGCCTTTATATGCATAATAAATAATAAACAAAGGCCTAAAATTATGGAAAATGTCAGTTAGTCCATAATCATGTTTATAATCCATCTGAAGTAATAAATACTGATGTTGATGTACGAAATCATGTAATTTGCATAATATGGCTAATTCGGGCTAATAACCCTAATTAAAATGCAATTAATGCATACATGCTCAATAAATGGTGAAAATTACAGAATAAGCTCATATCAGTATCTGGAACCTCAGAATTAAATATGAGATCATAATGAAGAACAAAATCCATGTTATATGAAGATGAATATTAATACATGTTATAAAACCCTAATTTTGAGTAATACATGTAACTTAGGGTTAATATGTATAAATAATGATATGGAACATGATATTCAGATTATGTATCTTAATCTGTAATGTAAGATCAGTAACCTAATTACAAGATGATAAGACAAGTAATAAAGTACATATACTAATGAGATAAGCAAACCCTAATATGGTCACGATTAGGGGTTAAGATGATATGTAAGATGATGAGAACCTAATGATGGTACATATGATCTTATCTTAATCAGGTTTAACCAAGGATATAGTTGATATCAGGAATATGTGGTGATTATGTTTCTCTTGACCAAGGTACGCCATTACCTCTTACTTGGCTTATTATACATTATGATTGTGTTATATGGAAGTAAAGACTTGGCATATGGTATTGATTGAAATGATTGTTCTTGCCTGATATGTTGCTTGATTTTCAATACTTATGGCTATGAACACCTGCAAACATAATATAGATGTTCCATCATAAGATAGCTCATAAACCACTAGGTGGTAGAGCACATGCATAATGATCACAAGCCACTAAGTGGCAGATCATATGATGTTTGTATAATGATCACAAGCCACTAGGTGGCAGATCATAAGGCCTAAAGATGTCAAAACCACTCGGTGGCAGACGCATGAGACGTATGATGGAAATGTACTTAAAATATGTGTTCTCTTTTGTTAATGAATATCTTTGTGCAAGTATACGCTTTTCTTATATTCTTCTATTACTGCCAAGTATATTAGTTTTATCTTATTGCCAAGATATGATGAGAGGTAAATAAAAGACACGTAGGCGTACTCAGTACAATATTCATGAAATATTGTGCTGACGTGTACCGCATGTAATCTTTTGTTTAGGTTGTGGCTTGTGCTTTGAAGATCCAGGATCGTTGAGAGTTGTATAGCGAGCTGATGTACAGGTGGACCTGTTGTCTTAAGATCCTGTAGTTTAGATGTAGTACATGTATATGTATAGTTTGTGTTCAATATGTAATATCAAATGTTGTAACAATTCATTATGTAATTATATGTTGAATTGTGAACATGTGTGTATGGTTTTATTATTGTTCATGTACATGTGCTACTGATTGTTTCCTTCTGACTCCCTCGATTTTCTTCTTCTTAGCCTCGTGTGGGATGTTTAAATTGGGATTCTCGCTGAGGTGAGGGTTTCAATTTGGACGTCACGCATCAGATTAAGTTTTAGAAAATCTGGGGACGTCACAGGTGGTATCAGAGCATGAACAATAGCAAAGCCTAACATTTGCTCATTATGCAACTCAAAACTAAAGAACTTTGAACTTAATAATCTTTTAGGGTTAGATTAGTCGTCTTTTAGAGACTAGATCTGACCTAGCCTCTAGGTTAGCACCTAGATGTCCGAGAACTAGGCCTAGACTGGTGCTTGTTGTATAGCAAGTCCTTAGATGTCGTACTTTCCTTGTAGTGCAGCGGTATGGGACGTTGCACTATTTGGAAATGACGTGCATCAAGGGAAGAGAAACCCTAGACATATGGCGCTTGTTGTCTAGAGTAGCTACACTAGTCTACCCCTTGTTCTCACCCTTTTCACTAGTTTTCATGACACTGGACTCTCTACTATGTGTGGGACACTCGTTTCAGGATTTGGTTTTTGATTCCAATCGGATCGAACCTCGATAGTTTTCTCTGACGTTTGTTTATCGGAGAAAAACTATATAATATTTTATTATGTATATGTATTATAAAAATGTGTCCCCACACATGTACGAGTAGGAGGTGGTCATGTGACCTAAGTGAAAGTGAATGACATCAGTCTAGAAGAGAGTGTAGTTCTAGATTAGATGTCTAGAGCCTTGTTAGAGTATATGATAGGTGGAATAGATGATATAAGTTTTGATGATATGATGTAAGTTTCATATAGATAGTATAAGATGGTTTATGATGATCTTTGTTTGTTTTGAGGATGTAAGTTCAAGTTTGAGGACTTGAGATAAGTTTTGTTGATGCAAGTATGCATTCTTTTATGGGATAAGATAAGCTAAGTTAAGACAAGGTTGTGAGTCAGCATGAGCCTCAATCTCTTTTATGAAGGAGGACCTCTAGTGTTAGGACCAGTTTTAGGGTTAGCTCAAGAGAGAGTGAGACCCACAGGGAGAAGGTCAGAGAACCTAGACTCCACGATATGAGAAATATGAGAAATACGTGATATAATATGTCCTAAACTAGACTACTCCTGAGTGATTGAGATGAGTTGCTTTATGCATGATTCCTATAGTTTTGTGGAACCCTAGATGTCCTTGGGAGAACCAAACCCTAGAGATAGATAGAGGCTGGCTATATGTGCATATGTGGATAAGAATATGAGTGCCTTCCATCTGGGTGAGGGAGAGAGCCCAAGACCCTGGAGGAGGTAGCTATGTTAGTTTCTGTGAAGCCTCATGCTCGGGTTGGTGGTTTCCCACATAGGAATCTGGCGGTGTATATAAGAGAGTTTTGAGTAAGCATGTGTCATGGGTAGAAGACCTATGAATAGTATGTCATAGCATGTTTGGTTGTTCTTATGTGGCTAGAGCTGGTAAAGCTATCGCTAGTTCCAATGAGGTAATCCGAGAACCCTAGACCAAGGGGAAAGATAAAGTATAATCATATGAGATACTCATAAGGTTGAGTTAGCTCAGAGAGACTGAGCATAGTGCTAGCCTCATGGTATGGGTTAGAGGAGCCTCATTTAGACAAGATAAAGTTTGATATAAGCTTAACAAGCCGCTCACATAGGTTTGTTTAGCACAACGAAGATGTAATAAATATACAGATGTGATTTAATCTCGATACATGATTTATAGACATGATATGATGAAAACCTAGAGATGGCTTGATAGATATCAATGCATAAATGGTTAACCGTGTACATGATTAGGATGATAATTTGATAGTGCTGGTCAATCTTGTGAGAAATTCATTAATAAATGCTGCAATTTATTACGAGTAATGAAATAAGATCCTATGAATGAAACATGTTGCACGAGGTGTTAATCTTAGTGCCTTATAAAGATGAAATATATAGTTTGATAGTTAGCACAACATAACGATTATGACATCTTGGTATGATCTTGAGGGATCAAGTGGGTTAACTTTAGTTAACTCCCTCCTAAAAGTCTTATGTCAATAATGGACATGTTCTAACAAATTAACTCAATAAAAATGTTGATGACACCTTGATGTATGAGTTAATCTTAGTTAACTCCTTTATAACATGGAATATGATGTGGAATAATAATGCATGAATAAAGATGAGGATGCAACCCTAATATATGAGATATGGAATGACATAACCTAAGCTCCTAAACCCTTGGTTGAGCCTTCTATGAAGTGAGGTTTCACCCTAGATGCTTTTGAAATCTCCCAAGAGTGTTTTGGATATGACCATGGAACTTTGTTTCTTGAATATGTTACAAATAGAATGGTGCCTACATGTGGATGAAGGCAAGATAAGGTTTTCCTTGGAAGTATGAGTATGGGTTACTTTCGAGGACGAAAGTTCTTTTAAGATGTATATGATGTGAAAGACCGGATTTCTAGTTTAATTTCGAGGACGAAATATCTTTTAAGGTGTGTAGGATGTGATGAAGTGGATTTTTGAAATCCATAAATCTCCAATAACATATTAGAATCCATATCTTGAGTTACAATGAGAGTTCCAAGTGTTTTGGTAAAGTGGAGATGTTGAATGAGAATTATATAATGATTAATATCTCTCTTTATATGCCTTCTTGAGGAATTTAATTGACAAGTCAAATAGCTGAGTTTTTACACCAAAATCGAATGGATTGTACCTTGAGGTATGGTGAAGCTATGGTTAAATTTTGGTGGCAATTGGATGTTCCTAGAGGGAGTTATTAAGGTTTGAAATTTGTGAAATAATGTACAATTTTTGGTGTTTCATAGACCTAAGTTGCTGATCAAATAAAGTGTCACGCCCCTGGTCTGGGCTGGGCCTGTGTGGCCGAATCCGGGCCATTCATATCTAATCCAGTGGCTGGGACTGCCTGCTTAAGTGAGCCCGGATCTTGCTTTGGGCAAGTTATTTTATAATCGTTAGATGTACCCTTGATGGCTGGATCTTCATCCCCTACCTCCAGTCAAACGAGGGATCGTGGGGTTGCAGTGAGTGGGAGGAGTTAGCCTCACCCCACGATGTGGTCGTGGCTCAGTGAAGGGCTTGAAGTGGGCAGTCGTGTTCGACTCGACTAGAGGAGCGAGAAGACCCCTTAAGGGAGATGCGAGACCGTTCCAATAGGTAGAACAAGCCACGTGAATCCCTGGTCTCTCCGCAGCATCGTGCAGGTGGCGGAAAGACAGTGAAGTCAAGAATAGAAGGTCGTTTTGAGGAAGATGAAGAAGGAAGAAGCAAGGCCGAAGCCAGGGGAGACGGATGTGAGCTTTTGTTTCAGTGGTTTCAAGTGGAGGTTCCATGGCGGACGGAGCCAACCTGACCAGAATGAGGGAAGGGCTCGGAGACCTGTGGGGAGAGCTTCTCGCCATGAGCAAAGGTTGTAATGAACTCGTGGAGACCCCGCGAAGCTTCTGAAGCTGCAGGTTGGTGCGTGAATGATCAGAGGCAAGACACCTCTTTTGCCCCTCTGCAGCGAGGTCGACGTCGGAGATCCCGCCGATCTAGAACGGCGGAGGCATAGCTCTGAAGCCGAGTGGCCGTGGAGGTCACTTCAAGGTGCGCGAACGTGATGGAGGCGTGAGGAGCTCACGATGAAGACTTGATCGCTGTGGATTCCTCACCGGAGTTGGGTGGCTCGGCGGCGCCCTGCCACAACAGGGGACGGGCGAGTCCCCGAGATCGGGATCGCAGGGGAGAAAGAAAGAAAGGCGGACCGGGTCTAGGTAGCGAACCGGCCGCATGAACAGTGAACCGGCGGATAAACTCGGTCCAAGTGCTGAAGACCGTCGGCCCAAAGGAGGAGCAGCGCCCAACTTACCGGACACGTGGCGCATCCCCATAGGCTCAGAGAGGTAATAATCTACAGATCTTCACTAATTCATAGAAAATAGTCTGCATGTCAGAAAAATACAAATAAGGTATCGAAATTCTCAGAAAAATGAGTAGAGTACAATGAAAGCATAATATCAGACTTTTGACGAACTAATATCAGAGTAATCATGTAAGATGTTAAATGGCCTTTATATGCATAATAAATAATAAACAAAGGCCTAAAATTATGGAAAATGTCAGTTAGTCCATAATCATGTTTATAATCCATCTGAAGTAATAAATACTGATGTTGATGTACGAAATCATGTAATTTGCATAATATGGCTAATTCGGGCTAATAACCCTAATTAAAATGCAATTAATGCATACATGCTCAATAAATGGTGAAAATTACAGAATAAGCTCATATCAGTATCTGGAACCTCAGAATTAAATATGAGATCATAATGAAGAACAAAATCCATGTTATATGAAGATGAATATTAATACATGTTATAAAACCCTAATTTTGAGTAATACATGTAACTTAGGGTTAATATGTATAAATAATGATATGGAACATGATATTCAGATTATGTATCTTAATCTGTAATGTAAGATCAGTAACCTAATTACAAGATGATAAGACAAGTAATAAAGTACATATACTAATGAGATAAGCAAACCCTAATACGATCACGATTAGGGGTTAAGATGATATGTAAGATGATGAGAACCTAATGATGGTACATATGATCTTATCTTAATCAGGTTTAACCAAGGATATAGTTGATATCAGGAATATGTGGTGATTATGTTTCTCTTGACCAAGGTACGCCATTACCTCTTACTTGGCTTATTATACATTATGATTGTGTTATATGGAAGTAAAGACTTGGCATATGGTATTGATTGAAATGATTGTTCTTGCCTGATATGTTGCTTGATTTTCAATACTTATGGCTATGAACACCTGCAAACATAATATAGATGTTCCATCATAAGATAGCTCATAAACCACTAGGTGGTAGAGCACATGCATAATGATCACAAGCCACTAGGTGGCAGATCATATGATGTGTGTATAATGATCACAAGCCACTAGGTGGCAGATCATAAGGCCTAAAGACGTCAAAACCACTCGGTGGCAGACGCACGAGACGTATGATGGAAATGTACTTAAAATATGTGTTCTCTTTTGTTAATGAATATCTTTGTGCAAGTATATGCTTTTCTTATATTCTTCTATTACTGCCAAGTATATTAGTTTTATCTTATTGCCAAGATATGATGAGAGGTAAATAAAAGACACGTAGGCGTACTCAGTACAATATTCATGAAATATTGTGCTGACGTGTACCGCATGTAATCTTTTGTTTAGGTTGTGGCTTGTGCTTTGAAGATCCAGGATGGTTGAGAGTTGTATAGCGAGCTGATGTACAGGTGGACCTGTTGTCTTAAGATCCTGTAGTTTAGATGTAGTACATGTATATGTATAGTTTGTGTTCAATATGTAATATCAAATGTTGTAACAATTCATTATGTAATTATATGTTGAATGGTGAACATGTGTGTATGGTTTTATTATTGTTCATGTACATGTGCTACTGATTGTTTCCTTCTGACTCCCTCGATTTTCTTCTTCTTAGCCTCGTGTGGGATGTTTAAATTGGGATTCTCGCTGAGGTGAGGGTTTCAATTTGGACGTCACGCATCAGATTAAGTTTTAGAAAATCCGGGGACGTCACATTTTACATGTTGGACCCTAGGTTTTGGGTAATTTGCACATTACACCAAAACTAGGTTTTAAAGCACAAGGATTGCTCTACAAGCTATATCTTGGTGCTCAAGCTTGTGGAATCCATACCACCACATCATATTCATTATTATGATGTCTCAACATCTGAGGAACATCTTATCATGTGCAATTTTCAAGTTAACCCTTCTATTTGGGTAATTTGCACATTAGTCCAAAATTAACAAAATAATGTTCCAACATTATTCAAAAATGACTGAAATAGAAATATAAGTTCCTCAAAAGCTTTAATTACATTTAAAGGATAAACACAAGCATCTAATTACTCAATTAATCAAAACACCTAGGGTTAGTACATAACCCAGGTCAGGGATGTTACATGAGGCATCCAACTCATTGTGTCTTCTCTTTCTCTAACTAGCACTTAGGGTTAGGGTTAGCATCATCCTTAGAGGATGCATCAGGTCTCTTCCTCTTCCTGGAGGCTTCTTCCTCCAAGGTGAATTCACTCTCTCCTTATCCTCCTACAAGAAGGTCTAACCTCAGAGCTCTCCTAAGGGCACGACAACACACACCATACAACCTTAAGCATGTAACTAATCTTTAGTTTACGCTTAAACTATTAAACTTATGTCCATGACATCTTGTTTACATGTTTTTCATTATTTGGTGGAGGATTTCTTAATCCTTATTACTCCAATCCCAAACACATGAGGGTGGTGGAGAGAGAGAATACCCTAAGAACTTAATGTTTCTCTAGAAATAAGAGGTAAAGAAGGGACGAAATTAGATGAGAAGACCTAGAGGTATCTTATTTCGAATCAAATCATTTCATTTTGGTCAGGAAGTCACATAGAATCTGGGAGTCCTCATAAATCGGCTAGCGAGGCAGAGAAAAATCTTGCTAGCCCCCGGATTGTGATCCTTTTCTTGACACCTCCATCATCGGAACATCTTCTAATAACTCTCTTTGGGCTCTAAATATTTTGTAAAATTTAATAATTATTAGAGATTAAATGGAAAACCATGGCTCTGATACCAGTTGTTATGACCCCACCTCCCGGTAACCCCCAATTAAGGGAGACCAAGAAGTCAGAGGCATTATCCCAAAACAGGATCAGTGCTTTTGCAAATAATCAAAAATAATTAATAAATTCCACTAAAGACTAAACTGACAACTGGAATAAAATTTTTCTTTTAACATACCTTCAAAATTAGGTAAGTGGGACTTCTACCCGAAGTAGGATTCTATCTACCTAAATCCTCCTTTATTATTTTAACTTTAATTTTCACAAGTGCCACTTTACTATTTGTCCAATTTCAGATATTACCTAAAATTTTGGCAAAGAAAACGACAGCCAGTATAAGGAATTATACTGGTATGTGGGGGAACCAATAATCTTGCATTTAATTGTAACAACATATTGCAAGCAATTATGATTTATTAAAACAAACTTTACATTTTAAACATGACTACTCAATCCTTACATACCCTAGCCTCTGTGTTGTCAATGATGTAACATCCCTGACCTGGGTTATGATTTAACCCTATATGTTTTGTTTAAGAAGGATAATTATATGCTTGCTTTTACCTTTTGAAAATTAATTAAGGTTCAAGAGGAGCTTATGTTTCAATTTCAGTCCTTTTTTAATAATGTTGAAAAGAATGTTTTTCTTATTTTGGACTAATGAGAAAATTAGCCAAGTTGAGAGGTTAACTTGCAAATGTTACATGATAAATGTTCCTCAAGTGTTGAAGCATCATAAGAATGAGAATGATGCAGAGGTATGGCTTGTGACAGCCTAAGCACCAAGAAAGAGCTTGCTAAGCAATGTTTGTGCATTAATAAGAGACAAGAAAATTAGAGGGGGTCTCATTTGAATCTCTTTGGAGGAGAGAGAATCTTGATATTAAAATAATCAAGATTTAAGCATAATTGAAACCCTAATTCAATTTAAATGCAAAAATAAATATATTAATGGAAGTTCCCTTCAACCAAAAATGGATGGTTGAATTTACATAAGTATGGAAGTCCTTTTTTTGTAAAGGCAACGAAATATCTAAAGTGAGTGGAGAGTCCACTCACATTAGTTAAAGAAAAAGTAATATCTACTCAATTTTGGATATTATTATTATATTGATTAAGGTGCTTAATTTGTTTTCTTTAATTCATGGATAATGAAGAGTAATTACAAGGTGGGGGAGATGGCTCCATATGAAAGGGATTGAGGGAAGTATGTGGCACCAATTTTGGGAGTTGAAGGAATTAATTATCACTTTCTCTCTCATGAAATTCCTTTACATATATCCCATTTTTCACCCACATGAAAGACTCTATTCGACCCTTCTTTCTTTCCTTGCTTTGGCCATGCACAAGGGAGCTTAGTAACAATAGGAGGACGTGACCCAACCTTTAGGTAAGCTCCATAGTCATCTTCAACCTTGATTTCATGGTGGAAATCGAAATTCAATGCTTAATTTCTCCTTTTCTTCATTCAATCTTCAACCTTAGCCATTCATTTCAATGAAATACTTGAGAACGGAACTTGGATAGTTGAGAGAGCTTCATTCACCATTGAAGACATGGATATTGAATCTTGGATTCAATTTTGAAGGAGGGTTATATAACTTGAACCCTTAAATGTCATTATTGCTTGCAATTTATTCATCATATGTTGAACCTTTCTTCTTTCTCAATTTCCTTTTTATTAGTTGTTGAAATCACCATAAGAATCACAATTGATTTTGAAGGTTTGCATATTGAATATGATGATGTCATCTTAAGTACACACCTCAACAAAGAAATGGGCAAACGGTTTTCAAAACTGAATGAATTGATTCAGTTTTAAAACTGATTGAGTTGATTCGGTTTCAAAATTGAATGGGTAATTGAGTTCAAGACCAAATGGGTAATTGAACCCAAGACCGAATGGGTAATTTACTTCAAAACCAAATGGGTAATATAGTTCAAGATCAAATGGGTAATTGACTTCAAGATCAAATGGATAATTGAGTTCAAAACCGAATGGGTAATGGATCTCAAGATCGAATGGGTAAATTGAACTTCAAAACTGTTTGGGGTTAATTACTGATGTGAATGTTGAAGATCCAATGGCTCAAATTGATTTAATTATAATGGATTCTAGAATGGATGATCCATTGATTACAAACCCTAATCGATTGATTGAAGAAATCCTAATTGAATTGGGTCAATTTCTTGGTTGATGGTCCAAACTGTCTCAAGACCATTTGAGACCAAATGGTCTCAAGACCGTTTGGAGGTCAAGGATTGTGATGGATGATTGGAGATCCAAGGGCTATAATTTGATGTACTTTCAATGGTCCAATTAATGAGTAATACAATAGAGAAAACCCTAAAACCAATTGATTGATTGGAGGAAACCCTAATTGGTCGATTCAGTTTCAAGATGATTTGGACCAAACGGTCTAGAGACCATTTGAGTCCAAACAGTCTTGAGACCGTTTGAGATCAAATGGTCTTCAGACCGTTTGGAGAGCAAATGGTCTCAAACCGTTTAAAGTTCAATTGGTTTCAATAATGAATTGCTCATGCGGTTTCAAACCGTTTGGAGATAATTATATTTTATTCAAATGGTCTCAAACCATTTAGGGACTTTGAGATCAAGACCATTTGATGGTCTAACGGTCTTAAGACCGATTGAAGGTTTTGGGACCAAGACTGTTTAAGGTCTAACGGTCTTCAGACCATTTAGAAGTGTAATTGAATCAAGATCGTTTGAGGGTCTAAAACCTCAAGACCGTTTGAAGGTCTAATTGACTCAAACCATGTAAGTACTATTAAACCCCATGATTGTTGATGATGTTTATCAAAGATAATTACAATGGTTGTACCTTTAAGGTACTTAAGCGATTAGTACATGTTGAGTGGTTAACCTTTGATGCTTATGGAAGCAATGCCTCAATATATTATGTTAACCATAAATGTATGCACTTGAATGAAGGGTTGACCTAATCTAATTGAGTTTTAAGTAAATAACATCCTAGAGAGGATGAGAGAGAAAGGAATCCATACATGTATGATAATCATGTAGTGATTGATCCTCAACACTTTCAACATGAATAAAATATGTAATTAGGGTTTGATCCATGATGATGAGATCATGAAACCCTAATCGAGAAGGTTGATGAGCTCTAACCCTAATTTAGGTTAAAGATTGGTTGAACCCTGATCTAGGGTGATGGTGTAACCCTAATTTAGGGTAATGATATGAGAAATCCCAATTCAGGGTAATATAATGAAAAACCCTAATTTAAGAGGATGCTTCATGAAACCCTAAATTCAGGTAAAGTTACATGTGAAACCCTAATGCAATAATGTGATGTGAAAACCCTAATTAAGGGTGATGTCATGTGAAACCCCAATGTAGTGATGTGATGTGAAACCCTAATCAAGGGTGATGTCATGTGAAACCCTAATGCAGTGATGTGACGTGAAACTTTAATCCAGGGTGATACTATGTAATGCTATATGAAATCCTACCCTAATATAGGGTGAAGGTATGTGAAACCCTAATTTTGGGTTATTGTGCATGAAACCCTAATCTTAGGAAATATGATGATAAACCATAATCCTAATTTTGGGTAATGGGATGAATATCCCTAATTGACATGAATTTGGGAAACCCTAACCCTAATAAGCGAATAGTGATGCTACCATTACATTTCATAGTGCTAATATGTAATTGATATAACTGTTATCATGTGTACTAATCATGCAGGTATCATGAGATGTCGGATATAGCCAGGTATGAGCTATGATGTTTTATTATTGAAATTGTTTTATGGGCCTTGTGAGCCATAATATGCTTTGTTGCCAAGTAAGAGGTAACAAGAAATTATATGGGCTTTGAGAGCCATGTGAGATGCTTACGTAACAAGTATCATGTTTACCTTGGTCAGATGACCTGAAGGTATTAGTTACCTGATAAGTGGTAACAAGTGTTCTTTTATGAACTGAGGGTTTGAATACCCATATTCCATAATCATGATGATGAGATGTTAAGGGATGAGAATGCCCCTGATGTGACAAGGGATTGATATCCCAATGTTTTATATAGCTTTGAAAAGTACTTGATAGAAGTATTACTCATTCTTTGTAGTGTTTGTTATAATAATTTATGTTTGAAAACGTGATTGATGCTAAAAGAATATGGTAATGTACTTAATCAATCAAGTGAAATCTTATTATGTAGATCCCTGGCCATAGATCCATCATCATCAGTAGTTTGGTGATGGTGAAATAGGTTTTCCTATGGGATCTCCTGGAGGGCATATTGTTGAGTATGTGGGGGTTATGGGCACAAATATCCTTACGCCCTAATGGAGGAATTGATGTCAGATAAGCATTAAATCTCTCAATCATTCATTATATATGTTGGGATGGATGTATCACTAATCTCCCGATACTGTGATGGATGTAACACGAATCTCCCGATAATGTTAATGTCGGATCAATGTGAGATAAACATGAAATCTCTCGATTGTGAAGAGAGTACAACCACCACTGTAACTCTATAGCGAAGTTTCCAAGATACCTTGGAAAGCTATTGAGTAGAGACACAAGATGTTCTATATTTTTGTCCTCACACTGACTGTGGAGGATGAGGTAATGGGAATCTGGCTCTTCCTTGACCTATGTATGGTACCGATTTTGGTTTCACAATGGTCAGTTGGAGTATGAGCGGTATACCTCATCTCCTCAAAGCTTAAGTATGATTGTAAAATGTAATCAGCCGTGTAGAGTATTTGTTTAACGTTGAAATACGAGAATCACTGGTTGATGTTACTTTTCTTAGCATATCTTAGACGGATAAATGTTATATATGTTCTTCATTTCCTTATGGGATAAGTGACATGCTGCTTTATCAAGTTATTGCTGAAATGCTTGGAATAAGAATATTGCCCTAATATGTTTAGATGTTAATTTATCTGTTGTTAAAAATATACTATTCATCTGCTCAGTTTTATTCTATTAAACTACAATAATAATATTTCTGGAGAAGAGTTATATCTCTCGCTGGGACAATTTTTAATTGTCTCACCCCCGTGGGATCCAACTTTGTAGGTAAACGTAGAAGAAGAGGCATAAACCCTACAGTAGGGGTAGAGCAGCAGCAACAACAACAGGGACAATAGTAATATCTTAGGTAGAGGCATTGGCGGTCATGTTTTTTATAGAGAGTCCTATATGTCATCTCTGTACTCTTAGGTCCTCAGAGTTAGTATTTAGTACCTTTAATGAATCGATCTGAGATTTTGGCTTGACGCCTCAAGGTTCTTATGCTGTCTATGTATAGTTTTATCAAGGCAGTTGATGCTTGTAATCCTCGAGAAGAAACGATACAGGACATGTACTTATGAACCAAGATGTAAATAAAGTACATTTGTTCTTGATAAAAGAGTTTTCCTATGTTTGGAACTCTTTGTAAATGGTTTTAATTTTTAGTTATTTTCAGTAATTCCGCTGCTTATGTTTTAATTTCACAATTAATTACATTGTGACGGTATAATCTGGTGTTGGGTCATATCACCTGCAGTGGACATGGATATTGCCTCTCATATGGTAGATCTCAACTAAACCCCATGATCCTACCTTACAGGTAGATCAATACATAGGGTCGTGGAGTCATATGGTCCTACCCAAGGGTAGACCAACACATCGACTCATGATAAACTGATGATCCTACCTTGCGGGTAGACCATGTACTAGGTCATCAATCTCATCATCATCGGAGCTTCAGAGGAGGACCAGGATCTGAGCTAGTCATGCATGTATAATTATGGTGATAGCCATAGTCACTTTATAGTTGCATGAAATAAATGTCAACCAAGTAGTTATTTCTAAGCAACCGATATAAACTTCAGAAATCTCCATGAAACTAAAGCGATATATACATAAGTGTAACCACATACCTACTTTGGAGATCTTACAGAAGCAATATATTCAAATCCAACTAGATGTCCAATCAAGTAAGCCAAACAAGCAATCAAGCAAACATTGATCCTGAAAACATGTATAACACCTAGTTGTTACCATCACATCTCAAATAACTCTTTATTGACTTGGGATGCCTTTCTAAGGTTTCTAAGCCTCATTAATATGAATTAGGGTTTCTTATATCAATTTCTCAAACTTTATCCTTTTTAGGTCAACAAATCCTAAAATAGCTTTTCTACTCATAAAAACCATAATAGCTCAAACTATCCTCATGAAGGGTCTTTTATACTCAAATTGACTTATGATCATCATATCACTTTTTTATTCATGGATTTGAATAATTTAAAACCATTAAAAGTAATCATCACCTAAATTAGGGTTTCTAAGCCCATTATTGCACTTTATACACATGAAACCCTAAAATAAGCCAATTGTGCATAAAGGTCATCTTTTTAGACTTAAATCTTCCTTTTATTAATAAAAGGTTAATATTTACTCAAAACATTAAAATAACATCATTAGATCTAACTATCATCAAATCTAAGGGTTTTTCATTAATTAAACCATGAAAGATGATAACTTTATACACTTTTGCAATTTCAAGAGAAATTAGGATTCAATTATATTTTTAGTGCCTTCCTTGCATTTTTTTGATGAACTTTCATATATATTTCATCTTAATTGGAGTTACCAATAATTAATTACAATTTCTACAAGAAAATTACCTTTGACCAATCATTGACTGCCACATGTCCCTTCTACATTTTCCTTTTCCTTTCCCTGGCTCACAGATCCTCTTCCTGGATCCAGCTCCCCTATTACCTGGATGACCCGTGCTTGTGAATCCTTCTCCATGCATGCGACTTTGTTTCCTCTTGAAAATAGAGTGCCGCAGAGTAGGGTTGCATCCGCCAGCAGGCTCCAACTTCCTACCTCCTTCTAGTCACCGATCGCCATCTCTCGACTGCTAGTCTCTCTCTCCTTTAGTCTGAGTTGCTATAACATTACAACTCTTGCAACCACGTGACTGTGTGTTGCTCTGTTCCCATGAAAAGACAGACCAGCGCCGCCAGGTGCTCCATCCACCGCACGGGAGGAGTCAGAGCTATGGTTCCTACAATGGCCTTCGCGCCACCAGTCGAGATCTGGAGAGGCTCCTCGATTGTGTAGGTGCCTTCGGTCGATGCCAAGGGGTCGTGGAGCAAGCTGGCTAGAAAACACCCAGGCTGGTCGATGCCATGGGGTCGTGGATGGCTTACCCTCTCAACTTTCGTATACATCCCCCGGTATCGCATGAGGGCTATGGTCCTTATATAAGTAGGGTAAGGCAAGGGTGAGTGCCCATCGGTTTCCATGGAGCCCCATCTCCGGGAGGAAATTTGGGAAATCTAGAATACACATGAAATCCAGTACAAGAAAGGGATAGGAAGGTGCGGATTTATGTCCCAAATCTAATGGAAGAGATTCCACGCAATATCGTAGACCAGGGAGAGAAAACCGGAGAGGAGAATCATCCACACTGTAGCCGACGTTCCTTGTTGGACAGGAAGAAGAAGGCAACCCCTTGACCGTTTGATCTGAATCTAAGGGTTGCCAGGCTATGCGACATTAGTAAAGGCTCCCCCCAGATTCCTTTACTGATTTAAATGTGACAATTTCATTCATTTAAGTTATTCCCCTCCACTTTAGGAAATTTTTTCTAAAAATCATATCTCCTAAACCGCTTATCTGTTTGATTCAAAATTTTGAAGGAAAGTCCATAATAACTTAAACCACTTGTGTGTGCCAAGTTTGGGACTCAAACTCGAAAGTATGAGAGACTTTTCTTCATAAGTAAGTTATCACTTATTAATGCATATTTTTTGCATATTTTCTCTCTCTTATTCTTTTATATTCCTTATTTGGATTCCTTTTATCAACAAAAACCTTGTGGATTCGAAATATCATCCATGATGAGTCAATCACACATCATTCCACATATTTCTCATACTTTCATTATTTTCTCAATTTCTTTTCTTATTTATGCATTATTTGATTTCCTCTAATTTTATTTATATTTTTATCATCTTGGACTCGCTAACATAATAGGTTTTAAGAAATCATATATTTAAAAGAAATATCATTGAAGAAATTCATTTACTGCACATAAATCATATAATTCCCATAATCATACATTTATTGGGGAAATTGCATTTCCCACCATATGAACCCAAAATTTGGGATTGGAACATTCACCTTATCCTCTTTAGGGATACCCAAGATCTTAAAAGCCTTCTCAAGCTCTTTCAGCCACAGATCCACATCCGTCGGGTCAGCTATTCAGCATACTCAACCCCCTCAACATGAAGAAGTCACTCAAAATTCTTCCCAGTACCCGAAGATTTAGCATGGGGAACAGGTTCCCTAGGCTGAGGTGTAGCCATCATGTCCACCATATGAGTCAGCGTTGCCATAAATTTCCCAAAAGGTGGTTGAAAGCTAGGGTTTTCTATCATGGCTGGGTCAAACTGGGGGACTTCAGGCACCTGATCTTCTCGTGCCTAGTTCTTTGCACCACCACCCAGTGTAGCAACACTGCTCTCAGAAGCATGTTCTTCATGTTCTCTAGACTTCTTTAAGCTTTAATTCTTCTCTGTATAAGCAAAAGTGACTATAAGACAGTCTGGAGGACACTAGAACAGACACAAACCCTAGTCCTACATCCTTGTAGAGTCAGCAAACCAAAAGCTTTGATACCAACCAAGCTGTGGTGCCCCGTGCCACACAAAGCAAGATTACAAAAAGAATAACCGCGGAAGAAGAATTAGCGAATGGATTACTAAGAAAACACTACAAATTAAAATCTTTTTCATAAAACAGCAATAAAGAAAGAAACATTACACATGAGTCCTTACATGTCTCAAGCATTCACAAGGCATGTTGTCAAACTGTAACAAAAACACTGTTCCAGAACATATATACATGATACTTTCATATCTGATATACAAAGGGTACATACATATAGCACATCCGCAAAACATCTACAAAAAATTTCCCAAAGACCCAAGTGTACATGGATGACTCTAGGACTCTACCAAAAAAAGACATCCAACAACACCTCCAACCTTATCATCTACCACTCCTCTGGATCCTACTCAACCTCCTCTACACGATCTCTACCTCTTCGTGCTCGTCCACCTAAAAAGGGTGTTGGAAACCCACAGGGTGTGATTCCAAATCTCAATGAGAGATATAACTCACCACCAACTCTATTATTATCATAGATAGATAAACAAAGCAGCAGTATAAATACAACTAAGATAAGGTAGGTAATGATTATTAATAGGGAGAGCAATTACTGTTGAATCGTGAAACATATTAATAATTTAAAAGGAATATGAAGAAGATGTATATTTTCTATCAAGAACATTATATAAAGATCAAGCAAGGTCTCAACCAATGTATTCATATTTGATCCAATACAATTATACTACACAACTAATTACATATTTCATTATGACCACTTGATAAATCGAAATCAATGCAATACAAGGTCTAATGGAAGAGTCAAAATCCACGATCTCGCCACACCTCTTGGTCAGCACAAGAGAGAACATTGCAGAACATATCAGTCAACTGCAACAAGGACATATAGTCAAGATTAGGGATTGCCTCACACATGGCCATCCACATATATAATCATAACTAGCCCACTTTGGTATAGGTATGATTCTAGAAGAATAGGCTCACACATGGCTGTTCAAACAAAATGAGTGGCTCACGCATGACCATCCATATCACAACGAGATCGTCTCATGCATGGCCATCTCACACATGATGTATTTAAGGATACATGAATTACTCGATTTGTACCCCGCATATTCAAAAATATGCACTCTGAGTTAACTCGTTTCACCATCCAACAATAAAGATGACACTGGAATGGATCTATGGCACATGGAAACTACACTATTGGATTTCACTTGATAAATTAGATCAATTTAAACTTCTTTAAGCATCAATCAAGTTACAACGTATAACCTCTAAATAAAATCTACATAAATAGGGTATGACTCATTACCAAAACATAGTGAATCACATCATCACTTTGTGCCTGTTATTCGTTATATGTCCATCACAAGGACCAATGTCCATCACAAAGACCAACATCCATCATAAGGACCAATGTCTGTCACAAGGACCAATGTCCATCACATCATAACCACCATAGCTCATACATGGCTATGTACATCAATCAATATCACCTACATGATTAGAAGTTGATAACAAGAAGGCAAAGCATCATCATCTCATAGAACTAATGCTATACATTCACATCATACACTTTAAATCATAATGATTAGGGTTTCACTTCTCCCGATTAGGGTTTTCAAGGTTGGATCACCAACCACCCTTGGGTTATCACTTTCCTCATTATTATGAGATGTGTTATGAGACATAGAAGCATGTTTCTCATTATCATTATAAAACATGTTTTGTGGTATAGGAACATAACCCACACATCATACATATAACTACTCCATAGGATCTCATATCATCACTATGAGACCCTAACATCAACATGGTATGTCTCAACTACCATCACAAGATTCCAATTAGGGTTTACACCTATGGTATTGGTTAACCCTAAATGTATCAGGCAACCACACTAAGATTGGTTATCGGCCACCATACTAAGGTAGGATATCAGTTTATCATCACTAGGTATTGGGCACCACAAATGACATCGGTCTAGAGGTTGATGAGAAAGTGTATCGGCCATACAATCTCATAGGGTATCAGTCTAAGTATCCCTTTAGATATCAACCACCTTCACTGTCATGGGATATCAGCCACTAGGGTTTAGAGTAGTATAGGTTGAATATCAAGGGGGATGTTTCCCTCTTCAACTCTAGGTGTATCGGGCTGCATGTATGTCGTATTATATGTATATCATATTAGGGTTACCCACATCAACTTTCATACTCAACAAAAAGCATGGATATTCAACACTCTTCCTCACTAGTCATCACTAGATCATAAAAAACCCCATCATGGTAGGTATAACAGTTTAGATGAAAGCATATTGGTTTAGCATGTCAGATTTCATTGCATATCAGTTTAGCAGATCATATCACTTCATTCATCTTCTACCTCAAGATGACGACACTAACAAGGCAAAAGAAAGGTGCATCTCATGGAAGCAACTTAGCAAGGCTCTATTCTCAAAAGCAAAACTTAATTCTACCAAGAAAAGATACTAACAATCAAGGAATAATGAGCTAAGGACAAGTAGCAAGGTAACAAGTTGAAAGGTGATAATAACAAAGTAGGTTTAGAGTTATATAACCCGCCTCAAGAACATCCACCAAGCTTTAAGCTCCAAGGTCAAGCTCCAAGCTTCCCAAGCTCAAGGTAGAAGAAGATCCTCCTAGTTCGATCTCTACAACACCTCCAAGAAGGAAGATAGAACCATGGTTAAGAAAGAAAAAGAGAGGAAAGAAGATACCAAGGTCTATGGCTGAGAATAAGAAAGGAGGGACAGAAAGCTAGAAAACCATGGCTTACCAAGGAAGAAGATGAAAGAGAGCACCACAAGATTTTGTCTCACCCACAAGCTCCAAGGGAGAGTTCTCTTCAAGCTCAAGTTCGGCTACCGAGGAGAGAAAGCAAGGATCACTAAAAGGGTTCTCTTGCATGGGAAGAAAGGGGTATATATACTTGGCCGATGAGAGAGAGAGCAAGGGGGAGGTGTCACCGCCTTAGAACCCTAGAAGACACATGTCCAAGAAGAAAGGCCACATGTAACACCATGCAACAAGGTGATAAGATCTATGTCTCACCCAGTTGGTCACTAAGGAAGGTCAAGGTCGATACACTCATCCATCCCCTTTCACAAACTGATAGGAATGAAACCCTAGGTCACAAACTGATATGGCACATCTCTAGAGTCACCAAAAAATGATATGGTGATCCTTAAGGTACCACCAAACTAATAGGATGTCCCTCAAGACACCCTCAACCGATATCAAGCCTCCTAAAGTCAACCACAAACCGATACCAGGTCTCCTCAAGGCTCTCAAGCCCGAGACAACACTCTTATGAGCAAAGCACACCTCAAACATGATCCCAAAACATCACCAAGGATGATACCACTCAACCAAGACCAAAAAAAAGGTGCCCAACACTTCCTCTCTCATCTAGATGATGCCAAGAGAGGGAAGAAACAATGTAGAGGTGGAAAACTTGCACATCAACTGCTATTTTGCATGAATTGCAAGTTTGCACCAAACCTCTCCACAAAACACAAGAATCGACCAAACAAGCTCAAACAAGGAACTCAAACCTCCAACATGCCCTAATTACATCTCAGGTGATTAGAGCAAGGAGCTAAGCAACACACTTAAGAAAAACAAATAGGGTTAGCCCAAAATGTGGGTCAGGGTCCTTATGGATATTGACTTACATTGAGTCACCTTTGAGGATACTAGATACCAAGGTGAAAGAGATTAGGAATAAAAATATAAAGATGGTAAAGGTTCTTTAGGGCACCATGGAGAGGATGAAGCCACATGGGAGCTAAAGACTGACATGGAAAAATATCATCCTAATTTGTTTGTATTACTAGTTCAATTTTGAGGTCAAAATTCCTATAAGAGGGGAAGGATGTTATAACCTAGATTTTCACTTGTACTTTTACTTAGTTGAAGTGAAATAATTTGAATAAAATGGGCATATTGGTAATATGGTGCACTTTGTTTTGAAAGTATGTTTTTCCTTTGCAAATTTTCCTTTGTTGTGAATTTTGTAGTGATTACTATTTTATTAGTCTAATAATGGATATAAGGGAAATGGAAGAAAATAAATTTGATATTAAGAGCAATGCATTATTGGATGGGTATCCCAGAGGTTGAGCAAAAATAGGTTTAGAAGTTATGATGAAAATGTTAATTTTTATTTTGTAACAATAATTGTTGTGAATATGTTGTTACCCTTAAATGTGAATATTTTGCTTCCCCGACATACCAATATAACTTGTTATACTAAAAATATATTTGTTTCATGGAATTTTAGGACAATCTGCTATCATTATGCAAATATGATGAGAAATGGACATTTAGAGGAGAAGGCACCAAAAGAAACGACTGAATGTAATCTTGGAGGATATAGATAGCTGGATAGAATTTATTTCTATTGTAACCATTAGGTTTACATTCCATGTAAACTCCCTTGAGATAAGATTATCTTGTTACCAAACTCTTTTCAATTTAGTGAAAATTTAGTAATTATTTCTAGTTATTTGCTAAACATCGATCTTTTAAATATGGTAATGGCCCTTTCTATCTCAATCCTCGTGGATAGGGGATAACACAAGGAGATGGTGTAAGGAGTGGGACCCGAGAGGGGATCTACTTTCTACATAGTTTGAGAAATTAAACCCATCTATTCCAAACACACTAGGAAGGTATGGCACAATATGTGTATTTTTTCCTCAAATGATGATATATAAAGTAACCAAAGTATAGCAACATAATATATAATAATGACTATATCCAATTTGATAAAAGTACATCATTATCTCCCAAATAGTGTTTACATGCAGATTACAACATAAGGATCTAAGTAGAGGGATACCCAACTATCTCTACTCTATCTCCCATGAACTTAACCTAGAAGGTCCATGTCATCATGTCCAGTCTTCTAAGTCCTACACCTAAGACTATGCCACATCTGGGTGTATTGATAGACAACACCCATGAAGGGGAATACAAAAGGAAGGGACATCAGAAAATGTGAGTATGTGTAGTAAATAACTACTAGGAACTACATTAGGAAGCTCAAAATAATAACATCAAATTAAAGAATGATCTAGAGAATTAAGTTCCAATAGAAATATATCAGGATAAGAGATGAGACGTGTCTAAACTAAAGAATATCAAGTATAGAATCTTGCGTTTAAAATTTTCCATTAATAATAAAAAAATATATTTTGCATGTAATAAATAAAGACTGAAGTTACTTCAAGCAAGCTTAAGACACTATTGGGTCTCAACCTAAAATAATGGGTGGAAAAGCACACCCTAGGTAGAAAAGCATGCCTTTGTAAATAATGGGTGGAAAAGCACAACTTGGGTGGAAAAGCACGCCCCTATAAATATGGTTGTACAGATGTACCATTATAAGGAATAAATCTAGTCTAAGGATCAGACAAATAGGGAAAGACAAGTATAAGTTCAATCCATGTGAAAGAACATAATGAGAACATCCAAAACTAAATCAGGTAGGGTCAAGGACCCATAAGTAATATCCAAGACATACACATTTCATAATGATCAAAAAGATAATAACTACTAATGCCTCGTATGGGAAATGATGTTTGTCATAATAGTAGTGCCTAGATAATAGAAAAGATACACATACCTTAACTTGAGTTGCTAAATCGAAGATTGAATCCATACCTCCAAGTCTAAGGTCAACTCAACTTACATATAGGTTTAGATTCATCAATTTGGGTTTATGTTATAAAATATGTAAATATTTTGAAAACCCTAGAAATCCAATTTGATCGGTAAAATCCTATGTTGATTCTCGAGATTGACCCAAAACTGACTTCAAGGTTTCTTGAAAATAAATCTTGACTCAAAAATACATCTTTATAAATTATTATATTTTCTTTAATGTTCATAAGTGAAAAGAAAACCTTATATTGACACTTGATTAGATTTCAAAGAGTAAGTTCAGGGTAACTGATCATGGACGTGACTCCAAGATCTAGACTTATCTTTTAAATCTATCTTTAATTATTAATGTGTTATTATAAAAATTTAAGACCATAGAAATCAAATCTTTAGAACATGTGAATTACGTGATGAAATCTATACCACAATGTAGAGAAAATTCTAATGATTCTAAAACATATATTTTTGTAATTTTTTGAGCTTCCAGTAAAAGATATGGTTTTTTACAAGTTCTGACCAATCACAATTCATTAAAAAGCCAAATCAGAAAAAGATCTGTGTGAGAGAGGGACTAGGCTTGGTGAATTGGCCCAATTAGGCTTGGCCAAGTTGCTCGATCAGTGACCAGTGAGGCTCACTTCATAGCAAAAGAAAATGGGGCAAAAAGACAATTTTGCCCTTAGAGGAAAAATGCAAAGAAATAGGATTCGAGGAGGGTAGAGGAGTAAAAGTATTCGGGGAATTCTTTGCCTTCATCCACAGTGTTGTTGATTCTCAAAGTAGTTGGCTACTACTTGGTGAAATTGGGTGAATCTATACATCACCAAAATTTGTCGTAGTGAAGACATCAAAAGAAAGCAAAGTCAGTCAAACTCACAACACACACCAATTGAGTTGTCTAAAGTTGTCGAGGTCCAGGGAGAAGCGTCACAAATTTGAAACCAAAACTTGATCACTGACAACCAATCTAGTAGCATGTGAGGAAATTGCAAGAGGAGGAAAATTTTTTGAAGGGTGACGAAGGTCTGAGTACCCCTATATATAGGTGTGGATTCAAATATGAGCAAATGCCCTTGCCCAAGTATTGGTTGTTTCTCAAATATTCACCAAAATAACACAAGTAGGGGATCAATCGATGTGGAATTGAGAGAGAAACTTGTAGGCAAAGAAATTGTAAACAATGATCAAGTTTGGATAGAGAAAATAGAATTTAAAAATCCACAAACTGGCACCATTTTTCCTTTTCACTCGCGATCTAGGTGATGAGTAGTGAGCCGTTGGATAGTGATCCAATGGTCTCGATGAAAGCACACATAAAATAAGGTCCACATCACGTGTGACACATTAAATGATATCCTAATCCAATTTCAAATGAAGTGTGATTACATTATTTCTTATTTTCTCTCTCTTCAATTGAGGGTGCAAACAAAGTCCAATATAAAGTGAAAATTGATATGTAGCATGATTTGCACATGCAGATTCCAATTTTGACATTAGTTTTTATCTTTGGTGTCTCCAATTATTTTATTTAATTCTTTTAAAGTAAATCATATATTCTCTTTCCTCGTAATTTATAGATATCTAGAAACCATCAATTAATGTGAAACTTCACCGTCAAGCAAACTTAAACTTGTGAAACTTGATTTTGCCATTAATTTTCTCTTTTGAGATTATTTTACACTTTACTTAATATTTTGGGCTTTACATACTTTCTCTCTCCTAACTTCACTAAAATAGTCAAGTTTGTCTAAATAAAATGAAAATTTACACATAGGCTAAACTTGTGTGTAGATTTCAAATCTAAGGTTTAATTCTACTTTTGGAGACTTTTAGTTATTTATTTAATACTTTTGGATCTTATCTTATTTTTTTCCAAATAGAATTATGTTAGTTATTATTATGTAAATAATGTGAAAATTAGTTCCCAATGCCATAGGCACCAAAGGAACACACATTCACTATTGTATTTGTATTTTTAGATTTCTTTTTATGATTTATGGCACCATTAAGAAATTTGACACATTATCATGATATTTATCAAAACATTATACCAAAACTTACTTAATTAAGTCCTACTATTGTCACATTATTACAAAAAAACTTATATATTATCATTATGCACAAAAATCTACAATTTACTCATTTCACACCTTATGTCTATTAATTCCTTATTTATTTAACTTATGAAACATTATTAATATTTATGAAGATGAATTCACCATTTGTTATTCCAAAGCATATTATTTATTTTTATTTAGCCATTATGTTAGTAAAGAAATATATGTAATATATTTCATTATCTCACTTACATGTTGGCACATAATTAAATTAGTGTGTAAGTGTTCTATATTTTAATTATTGTTTGGCCACATCTAAAGAGAAAACCTAACTAGCTTTCTGATCATGGGATAGGGTAGGAGTCTAAGTTTTGGTTCGTTGCAGGGGGTCGTTACACTAACCTTCGTACAAATAGAGGGGTAGTAGAGGCTTTCTAGAGACATAACAATTCTCTCTGACAAGTTGTTGTCCTCTCTAGTTGTGGTAACTAGAGAGCCCGAGCAAGTCCTACTCTTAAAAGAGAGGGACTGCAAGGGAGAGACAACATGGGAGAGTGAATCAACAGTAGCAGGTTGACATTCGAAGGGACAACTCCTTCTCATTGGCTTTGGTATCACAATGTGAAGTTCCTCATGGTCAGTGTGGATTACTATAGAGGTGTTAAGGTCATCACTACCAGCTAGGAGGACACAATCAACCACCATTTGTGGTAATCAACCAGGAGGCCATTGTCGATGCCACCCGAGTGCTACTTGAGAAGAAGTATGTTGATACAAGCCAAACTTGCTCCAAAACTATGTATATGTTGTGCAACCCTCTTTCTGTTATATATTTGTTGAATTGATCTACTATGTAAGGGAAATATGGAAGTAAAATTTTTGTTTCCTCTTTCATATCTAATGCCATATTTCCCAATAGTCTCATCATGAGAAATTCATTTCAACGAAGTGGCTGAGTTGTTGTCCTCTACCCTGGTTCATATAAGGAACTTTATTATGAATATATGGCCTCATTTGGCTCTCTCATATCTCTTTCTCTATATATATCCTCATGTCCTAATTATTTCTCCTTCACCTTTCCACATCTTCTGATCCTAAACTATCTAAGGTTTAGTGAAGCCATCTCCTTATTGGGCTATGGTTTCCTTCTCTCTTCTCTATCCATCTCTTGTTGGCATCCTGGGACACAATATCCTTCCCACCTCTATGTAAGGGTTGTTTAACTTTCATGTTGCCTTGAGAAATTAGAATGGATCTCTTTTGGTGTCCATTTCCCCCTATATTTATACCTTTGACTACATTTTTATGGGCTAGGAGTTTCGAGGTCGTTTTCCAGCTCGAGGCCAACTTTGGGTTCAAAACCACCCAAAATATTACTTCATGTACTAGAGAAGATAATTCAATGTTCAATCCTTCCTATTGAAAGGTATCTACAATTACCCTTTTTCCGCCCACTCTTACTGAAGCAGTTTTTGTCTTTTGCTATTGAGGTTTTAGAATTGTGCTTTTCATCATGTTTTGGGTAGGCAGTCTTGAAAGGGTTCAATGAACTTTGATAGTGGGTTTGTTTTGTATTGTGCAAATTGATGTTCATAATCTTATACCTATGATTGGCCATGTCTGGAGTTCATTCCCAAATATCCAATTGCACAATGGCCCGATATTGAATTCCTGAGTCCGGCCAATGATGGAAAAGGTAATAAACTCCTTTTCAACTGGTGCCAACCTAGTTTCTCTGATCTTCATTATTTCTAGGTTAGGATATTGAAGATGCTTATTCATTAAAATCGAGGAACATTTGTAGGATTGAATATACTATGTGGCCAATTTGACCTGGTTTTGCTTAGCATGCACTTAGGGTCAATTTTTTTTCTCCATTTTCTTATATTAAGCCACATAGTCTTTAAAGTTATGAATCTTCCAATCATTCCCCATCGTGCATCTAGTCGATGAGAGGCAATGTGAGGGTAAAATCATCTTTTCCTAGAGGTTTTCATTTATAATATCCAAAAAAAACATTAAAGTTCTAAAATGCATAGCCATCATCAAGAAAATCAAACATTAAAATATAAATATGTCTTGGAAACTAGAAAATGTAATCTCTCTAATAATGTTCTTTTGGACCTTAATAAATTTGGAGTAAAACTCATTTATAGGATTTTGTTTAATAATTTTTGTTAAATATATTAATCAAAATAAATTCATAACAAATTATTATTGTGCTAGATTATTATAATAAATATGTTATTAAATGAAGAAGGTACAAACTATCAATTATAATGGGTTACTGGACCAAATTTAGCTAACACAAAAATTGAATTTTTGGGTATTATTTTATATTGGAATATAATCTTCATTCATATGAAAATATATATTAGGTGTTTGAAACTCTAACCTAGGTGTGGACCTAGGGCTTGACCCTATACTTATTAAGACTAATAACAAGGTATGTGCATCTACTCTTTTTCTTTTTGTCATTATAATGACTTAGATCCTAAAAGTTCCCATATGAGCCATATCTTTTGAAATCTAATCTCTTTTTCTTATATCTTGCAATCTTTTGAAAGATCTTTCATTGTGAGAAATTCTCTATCTTTGATTATGTAATTTTGGAACTACTAGTGATGGGTCCTTTGACCTCAACTTGATTCATCCCCTTTAATTTGAAGTGAACTTTCTAGAGCTTTTACGATGCATCATGAGGTAACCTATTAGCATGCTTTGATATATCTATTTTTGTGAGGATGTGATAAATTCCCACATCATATAATTACAATTCCTATAATGACATTTAAAATAGAAGATGTTTATCATGTTCTGCTTAGAGAAAATGTGTAGCTTTTCCTTCTCACCCACTATTGTAAAGAAGATGTGTATCTTTTCCCACTACCCAATATTCTAGAGAAGATGTGTATCATGACCTACTTAGAGCATTTGTGTATCTTTTCTCCTCACCCCATATTTATAGTATATGCAATAATTCCCACCTACTTGCTTTAACCAAATAAGATGCTTTTAACTCATGTTCTTGTATTTGGAAAGCTATCATTATTGATATTATTTATTGTTAAACTAAATTGCTCATACTTTGACATGGATATTTTCTTGAATGTAATTTTATACATGTTTAGATCCCACTTGCTTAAATAACTATCTTGCTTGTCTCACAGTTTTCCTATCTTATGCCCAAATGTTTCGATATTGCACATACTCATGATCTCCTACTTCATGCTTCTCTATTGTTTCCTTCTTGTGGGTGTTATTTCTAGACCCATCCAAGAGACATGTAGCATATGGACTGGGAGTTAGAAGATATTGCTTAAGTTTAGTTGTATGAAAAGTTCTAAGATGGCTAATTTTCCCACTGTAGCCAATCTCTTTAGTTTAGCTTAGACTTTCCCACTCCTTTTAGTTTGTCCTTTGTGGACCAGTTGATGAACAATGTTCAAATTTGTGATAGTATAGTTTGATTTAGTTGCTACAGTTCTGGTTGCCAATACAAAAATTATTAAGAAATTGGCGTTCACACTTCTATATATCAAAGAGTAAAGTCATATGATAAAAAGTACAATTGCATAAGGTTTCAAATATACATTAAATATGGATTAAAAGAAGGAAAACCAATATACCTTGACCAATAGGTATTTTCTCCTCGAGTGACTTCACAAGATGACCAAGAAGTGTCCCATACATTCTGCAAGCTCTACGAAGGTGAAAGTCTCATCCCAAACTCCAAGCCTCTTTCAAGACAAGTTGGGCTTCAGGAAGATAGGCAGAGTTGTTTGGGGTTGGGTTAAGGGCTGAGGAATATCATTAAAATGTTTCACAAATGTGGTTGGATGGTTTAATAGCATATAGGATGGTGAGGCAATGGGGACATAGAATAAAGAGAAAGACATGCAAAACAAGGAAGTTTGCTTTAACAGATAGGAGAGAGAGAGAAAGGAGAGTCTGCTTTGAATCCCCAGGGAATCCCTTGGATCAATCTCCTTCTCTCCCTTCCATCATATACTAGTCAAGTACCTATCACATAGCATAAAGTATAAATAAGTGCATTTGATAATATAAGAGAACTATTGGGGAATAACATGCATTATGGACACTTTGATGTGAATAATGGTGGAAAAGACATAATATGAAGATCCAATCAATAACTTCATCAGCAAACATAATATTGTTTGGTTAAGGGACGTTAAACCCAATTTATTTTGGGAGACATCAAAAAAAATTTGATTTCATTAGTTTTTCCAGATTTTCTCTTATATATAAGATTTTTTTTCATGCATCTACATTTTTGTATGGTGCAATTCTTCATTTTCATTCGTTAAGATGCTTGATTAGGTGACGAATTGATGCTAGTTTGAATGTATCACAATGACAAGTATATGTTGAAACTTGATAATATGTGATGTTTCCAAGCACGAAAACAATGTGCAATTGTAGGAGCCTAATATTTTTTATTGCCAACATCATCTTTCCTCATATGACACGGCGTGTCATATCTTCCTATATGTCAAATGGTTTTACATTGCTGAAACACGACATGCAAACTTGAAAATGTTGTCTCAATGATGGACAACATTAAGATATTTATATTGAACAAGCCATTCTCAACCTAAATCATAACAAGTGGCATTGTCCAAGGAGACAAAGAAGACAATGAACATGAACATGTTGTGCTTCAAAATTATATGGTTTTTGCTAATATGTGAAAATTCAAGGATATTGTAGGGAAGAACGTGACGTCCAATACTTCACACATGTCATGTTACTTGGTTGCAATAAATTCTATACAAAGGCATGACGTAGAAATGACTTGCATCATCCCCAAACACATCATGTCTAACTCTAGATGTTCAAAATAATAAAGGGGAGGTGTTGCATTAGGGAATAGTACATCATTCCCTTTTTCGCACCACCTCTTCCTATCCCTTGTTAGAGCCAGACCAGCCAAAGGACTGAAGTCACCCCATTCTCCATCAACCAACACCCACCTGAGCTTGACCACCTCAACACTCATAGATGTACACTGCCTTTCCTCACTTTCTCACCATCTAAGAGTATCAACACCTACAACACCACACTCCAACCTTGATGGTGGGATTGTCACTGACGCACCCTAAAATCTCTCTCATAGCCTCCACCCCATAGGTTTATTCTACTTAAAGGGAAGCTACAAAGAAGAAGAAGAGGCGGATTTCCTCCCCCTTATGGCAGGAGTCCCACTTGAGCATCATTTTTGTAGAGAAATCCTTCTCTATGACAATTATATCTCATTTCTTCCTCTTCTTATCTATATTTCTTCATATCTACTGATGTGTTTTGTATAGATTTGATTTATAAGCCTGCTCACGAAACTTCCATCCTAATGGGGTATTTTCCCTTCTAGTTGGTACCTTCTTGGCATTAGTTGCTCATGTGATGAGAATTAATTCATTTCATTTAGGATTTTATTCTTTGTTTTTCTATATTGTTTTACATGCTTATGGGAATGTTGACCACGGTCCCTTATGAATCCTAACTTGGTGTGCTCAAAAGAGGAATTATTGCTTGGTTATCTTCCTTTTTGTGGATGATGGTTAATAATTGTTTTCCTTAAAGAGATTTGAGAAAGTTATTATTAAATGTTTGATTGATAGTTAAGATATGTCAACCTACCTACCTAGTTTATTTAATAATTGAGAGACATTAATCACATATTGTGGAGATAGGACAAAGAAGAAAATTTTATCTTTTGTGTATGTTCATCATAATGGATGTCATGACATCAAATACTTCTCTGTTAAATTGATAATCTTGAAAGTGAATGATGACTTGCTTAGGTAGCTCATGTTAATCTCAAACTAGCTCTTTTCTTATAGAATCTCCAGTCAATTGAATTGGTTTAACACTTGAATTTCATTGACTACTTGCGGGGACGACCTTAACCTACAACTAGATGCAGACCCATACTATTGCAGTCCTCTAGCTTGTGTTGCTTAGGTTTACTATTGACCAACAGATCTTGATGCATCAAGACACTGCTTAAATCCACATATAGAATGAGAATTCGACAAATGAAAAGAAACCATTGTTCTGCAAGACTAGTTGATATCTAAGTCTTTAGAAAACAAAGTGAGGCCTTGGGCTTAGAACCCCCCATTGGCTCTTCTATTGGGAAAATGCAAATTGAAAAATAGGAATGCACGACCGTTGAGTACAAAGAGAAAAACTTGAAAAATGAAAATGAAAATCATGTGCATTCTATGCTAAAATTTTGTGTACTCTATGAGGAAACATTGTGTATGCTATAGAAAAATTTGGTAATCAGAAAATGAAAACATGGTACTCACAAAAAAGAAATCTGAATTATGTTAAAATAAACTTGGTGTAGTGATATACATAAAGTGGTGTATTCTTCTGAAAATATGAAAATGTGATGATTTCACTTACTCTAATGTTAAACGGAATGTAAAGTTTTTGTTTACTCAGCCAATAATGTGGTTCTACTACCTATTCAGCAAATGGATATGTGTGTCTATAACTCTATATAGCTGTATTGCAACCTATAATTTCTTGCAAGAACTTTATCTATCTTGCCCGGAGCTATATGCTGCTGTCGTAATAGAGACTATAGCACATGTAGATATATACTTATATCGACATCATTTGATGTAAGTAATGCAAAGAAAATACAAACTTTACAACTCACTAGAAGGCGCCGCTCTGCTTCAGTTAAGCTAGACCCTCTAGTCAGGGTCCAATGTCACTTGTAGGGGGTTTCCAAACCTAGATCTTTTTATGAACATACCCTTCTCACAAATATTCTTCCTCTTAGGTGGTCCATTGGGGCCTTTGCCTTTCGTAAGGTGTCATCTAGACATTTTTGCAAACCATTTGGAAATGGAATTGGCAATGACAACGTGGATCAAGAAATTGACAGCAAAGAAGACGGGAACGATGCAGCAACACCGGCCAAAACAACCATCATTGCACATCCTAGTTACAGTTTACACGCCAATTAGCGGTGTTAATATTAGTTACGTGTTTTGAGGTGCATGTCTTGAAGCTTAAGGGTTTCATTCACTCCATTATGACCGTTCACTTTTATTAGGACGGTCGAGATGGCTTACAGTATTGGCACTACCAAAAATCGCTGACGCGTTACAGTCAACCCACTCGCTAAATTTCATATCCTGTAGTTATTGTTGCGTTGAAAATATGTTGAAGAAAACACTCATGAGCCCCTGATCGAATTGGCTTATTTGGAATTCACCATTTGGATCAAGATCTTTATTTGGAGAAACAGCACCTATCGCCGTTGTTTAGTACTAAAAGCCATGTCAATCCGAGTCTGCCGAGCATTCTAACGTACAGAGTGGACTTCGAGATCTCCACAATCTAACATCACAGGAACCCGTCAGATTGCCAATCTGCTCGCATTGTGTCTTCAGTAAGACTAGTCCAAATCAGAGGAGATCGGTCTTAGTTGGAACAGTCAGGTATTCAACTACTGCATCCCCGAGGATGCTCGGAACTCGGAAGTTGGATTCCTATGGTGTACGTGCGCGATGTATTAGACCCGTCATGTCAACACTGCGCTTTTGTTGCAGGTGGCTAGTCGCTTCCATCTCCAGCTCCTGCTACGATATCCACATTGGAACCGCCCACCATTAGGGCGAGAAGGAAGAAGACGCGGAAGAGAGATATGGAAACAGAGAAGTGTACAGAAATTTGTGGGGAAACGAAACCAGAAGCAGAAGCAAGTAGTAACAGAACGGCACAAGCAATCCGGTTGATCGTGTTCAATGACGACAGACCTGCCCGTTCTCTCAGTTGTTCATCATCTGCGCGCAGCGAGCTAGCTGCCCCCCTCCGCTGGCGTGATTGATATGCGTGTTCGTGTGATTTGTCCGTTGACGGGTCCTTTCCTCTCATCCCCACTACCTTCATACATTGGACCGGTCACTAGTCACTGCTCACCCCTGTCAAGTCCCAGAGACTCGTCAGCTACAGCCTGTGGCCGGGCCACACTCCACCCCACCCCGGCGCCGCAGGCCCGGACCACCGCAGGCACAGGCACAGCCGCACAGCAGTTCAACTGCTCAGCAAGACGTCACGACCTATTCAATGGGATAGTACGGAAACTAGCGCCACCACCCCGACCCCTGTCGTCATCGCTTCAGCTGGATACCCGGACCAGTGCCCTGCCGCCCCAGGCGATGGGTGCTGACCAAGGAGTCCCACCGGAGGCAGAGGGCCGGAGGCCAGCGCCAGATATGGACCCTCCAGCTGACGGGTCCTATTTTTTTTTTAAACAGACTAATACGGAGTAGCCATACAACGAAAACGGAGACAAACTTACATTCCACGCAATGATCAGAACACATACATCCCACCACAAAAACTCAAATACATACATCCCACCACAAAAACTCAAATCGGAATTTGATAAAAATAATGATGCATTCCTCTTCTATTTCGCTGGCTAATGCAGTTTTACATGAGGGATACTGTCGCGAATGATTCACAAAAATAAGATTAACTAATGCGGAAGCGTGTTATTAACATCGGATTACTGAAAATCACTAAAAATTTACAACTTTTTGTAAGTAGATCCATTCTCAGAAAAACTCTTTCAACAAGAACCATCAAATTATATTCATATCCTAGTTCACATAGTACATTCTCTATTCCATTTCTTCTCAGGGAAAATATACATCATTTGCTTTACCAAAAGCTCAAGTAACAAAATCCTCGAGGCATCATGTCCAAAATCTCAGATCGATTATAAAAACACTATTATTGATTCCTAGGACCTGAGAGTACATAGACGACACATAGGACTATATTTACATATATACTAGTCTTGACCTGTATCTCCACCTTAGGATCTACTGCTGTCCTTGTTGTTGTTGCTGCTATCCTTCCTTTATTATGAGGTTTCTGTCTCTACCTCGTCCTCGTCCGCGTCCACCTAAAAATATTGAATTCCACGGGGGTGAGACAATTATAAAATTGTCTCAGCGAGAGATATAACTCTCTGCCGAAAATATTATTATTGCAGTTTAATAGAAGTAAACTAAACAATGGAAACATATATTCAACAACAGATAGTTCAGTATCTATGCAGATTAGGGTAACATTTCTATTCAAGCATTAAAACTAAAACTTGTTAAAGTAGCATGTCTCTTATTCAATAAGGAGTTGAAGAACATACATAACATTTATGTATCTAAAACATGTTAAGTAGAATAACATCAACCAGTGATTCTCGTATTTCAATCTTATGCAAATACTGTAACATCCCTGACCTAGGTTATGCTTTAACCCTAGGTGTTTTGATTAAGAAAGATGATTATATGCTTAATCTTATCTTGTGAAAAGTAATTAGGGCTCATGAGAAACTTACGTTTCAATTTTGGTCCTGTTTGGACAATGTTGAAGCAATATTTGCTTATTTTGGACTAAAGTGCAAATTACCCAAGTTGAGGGGTTAACTTGCAAATGTTGCAAGATAAGATGTTCCTCTGATGTTGAGACATCATAAGAATGAATATGATGTAGTGGTATAGTTTTCCCAAGCCTGGACACCAAGATAGAGCTTGTTGGACAATGTTATGCATTAAAACCTAGTTTTGGGTGTAATGTGCAATTTACCCAAAATCTAGAGTTCAATATGCAAATTACCACTTCAATAAGGTCCTTAATGTTTCTTGTCATCATGTAGAGCAAATAAAATGAGAGGGGTGCCTCATTTGAATTAAGTTGGAGGAGAGAGAATCTTGATATTAAAATAATCAAGATTTAATCCTAATTGAAACCCTAATTCAATTTAGGGCAAAAATGAATGTATTAATTAAAGGACATTCAACCAAAATGTTATTGGTTTATTTTGAATAAGGATGGAAGTTCTTTTGCCAAGATAAGGAACGAAAATATCTTAAGTAGGTGAAATTCCACTCACCTTTTTTTTTTGCAACAACTAGAAACTAGTAACTAACATTACATGATAGACGGAGTAGAACTAGAAGTCTTGAAAAGAGACTGCATATCATCTTGGTAGAGAGCTAGAAGAGGGGTCGGGCAAGTTGCCCATGCACAAGAGGCTTCCGGTTGCTTTAAGCACTGCTTCGCCAGCCAGTCTGCGAGCTTGTTTTGGCTTCGTCTCTGGAACACCACCTTGAATAGAGGTAGATCCATACAGAGGATCTTGATGGCTTTGGATAGAAGGGCATATCTGGGTGGAGGAGCTGCCAGATCTTCGATCCAACTCGACGCATTCCAAGAATCCGTGATCAAGATACCTGGGCCAATGCTTGTTTGTTTCACATACAAAAGAGCTGCTATGATGGCCATCAGTTCTCCACGCATAGGGTCTGTGCCAGGAGATTGTTGAGCCTGAGCGTGTAACCAGACACCCTGCCTGTCCCTGAAAACCATTCCGGTAGCGCATGCACCTGCCGATTTGTTGATTTCCGTATCAACATGGATGATGATGGACCAAGGAGTAGAGGGAAGGATTGTGGAGGTCGGGACAGCAGATTGAGGCAGGGAAGACGAGAAAGCTAAGGAGGAAGCGATTGTCTCAGCCCTGCATTGAGTGACAACCACCTGAGGAGGGACAGTTTTGTTTTCGAATATGTATAGATTTCTTGTTTTCCAGAGCCACCAGCAGGTGATGGCAAAGCAGACGTCCCAGTTGGGAGCTTTCCTCATAGTCTTCAGATTGTATGAAATCCATTCCGTGATGGTACCCAGAGAAAAAAATAGTGTTGCATCAGGAGGTAATAGAGATTGCCACACCGCCATAGCCTGCAGGCAATCTCTAATAGCATGGAGAGTATCTTCAGAAGGACCTTGGCATCGCTCGCACGAAGAATCGATTGTGAGATGGCGCCTAACCCTGAGGACGTTCGTGAGTAGCTTGTCATGGTGAATTAGCCACAAGGTGGTCTTAATGCGGTGTTGGGTCTTCAAGCTCCAGATTGCTTCATAGCAGTCGACGGTGGCAGAGTCCGTGGAGTTCATAATGAGATTATATGCTGAGTTGGAGGAGAAGGTCCCTTTAGCAGACGGAAGCCATATGCGATGATCATCTCCAAAGTCAGGCCGCGGAGGCGGCGTGAGAGCAATGGCTTGTGCAGTCTGGTCATCGAACCAAAAGTTGATGAAGCTCGTGTCCCACTCGCCAGTGTCAGAAACTAAGGAAGACACTGTCATATCCCTAATGTCATCTGGGATTGTCATGCTACTCCGGAGGTTAGGGGCAACCCCGTCGCCGACCCAATGGTCGGTCCATACGTTTGTTTGCTCACCGGAGATGGCAGTCATTGACGAGTTGTTCAGAATGAGAGGCACCAGAGTGAGAATACCTTTCCAGGTATGCGAGCCATAAGAAGAACCAAGACTTTGTCTTCCATATTTGGCCTGCATAAGTTTTGTCCAAGGCGCTTGGCTTTGAAGGATGTATTCCCAAGCGAGCTTAGCAAGAAGTGCTTTATTTGAGCCTGCCGCCGATCGGATGTCGAGGCCTCCTTTATGGGGAGGTTTGATTAATTGCTTCCAGGAAACAAGATGAATCTTCTTGGGGTCCTTCGAGCCACTCCAGATGAAATTTCGTATCAGTTGATCAATCCTATCAGAGGTAGAAGCTGGAAGAAGGGTGGATTGCATAGTATAGCACGGATAGGCGGAGAGGACGGATTTCGCCAGAGTGACCCTTCCGGCCATGGATAAGAACATGTTCTGCCAGGAATGTATCTGTGAACAGATCTTGTCGATCAGGTATTGATAGTGAAGTTTGCTTTTCTGCTTGTGGATGATCGGGATGCCTAAGTGACGCCCCAGATCCAAAGTCTCCTTGATAGCTAGAGCCCGACTGACAGCTGCCCAAACATGCCGTGGAGTGCTGGAGGAGAAAAAGACCGAGGATTTGCCATGGGAAAGGACCTGACCGGATGCTTGGCCGAAATGATGCAGGCATCTGTTTAAGATTGTAGCTTGACGAACAGAAGCTTCCCCAAAAAGAATGATATCATCTGCGAAACACACATGGGTGAAGGCTAGCCTTTGTCTAGTTAAGCGTACAGGCTGCCAGTTGCCTTGTGTGAGTTCATCTTCAATCAGTTGACTCAGTCGCTCAAGGCAAAGGATGAAGATGTAGGAGGAGAGGGGGTCGCCCTGCTTTACACCATACGACGGTCTGAAGGAGCCAATGTTTTCCCCATTCCAAAGGATTGATGTAGTGCCTGAGGAGATAATCTGCATTATGATATGAACAGGATTGCTAGGAATATGCGCCCTTGAAAGGGTATCGGCGATGAAGGGCCAGCTGAGCTTGTCGAAGGCCTTCATGAGGTCAAGCTTAATGGCACAGTGTGCTTCTTGTGCTGTTTGGATTCCATGGAATGAATGATCTCCTGTACGAGGAGGACATTGTCTCTGATTTTCCATCCCGGTACAAAGCTTGACTGGAAAGGTGAAATCCATTCTGATAGGAGGGGCTTGAGTCTGTTGGCGATGACCTTTGATAAGAGTTTCGAACAGACATTATTCAAGGAAATCGGACGAAGCTGGGAGCAGGATTCCGGTTGCTGCGTCTTAGGGATGAGGATCAAGGTGGAGTTCGTGCAACCTTGCGCAATGGGGCAGCTCGCAAACGGGCCTTGTACCAAATGACAGACCTGCTGCTTGAGTGTCGGCCAATGCTTCTGGATGAAGAAAACGGAGATGCCATCTGGACCTGGAGCTTTCAGTGGTGCCATGGAATCGAGAGAGCGTTTGATCTCCTCGCTATCAGGGATACGGGACAGAGCCTCCAAAACCTCCGCGCCTGGTGAAGTATAATAGCCGATGAAGGACGCACTTTCTCGACGGCGTTGGTCGAACGACTTTTACTGATAGACGTCAGAAAAGAAGGATAAGATGAGGTTGTTAAGCGTTGTACCTTCTTCAATCCAATTTCCATTAGGGTCTTTTAGTCATGAGATCTTGTTCATGCTCCGTCTCGATTTGACAATGGAGTGGAAAAACTTTGTGTTGTTGTCGCCCAGCTTGATCCAGGAGCAGCGCGACTTTTGTTGCCAATCAAGTTCTTCCCTCTGAAGGATCTCGTCTAGTTGACATTGAAGCTCCACCGTGTCCATGGCGAGATTGTAATTGAAGTTTAGAGCTAGTTGGAATTGGTTCCAACGAATCATGTTCCCAATTCTATCTTTCGTTCTTCTGTCTTCCTTCTTTTTCTTCGCAGCCCACTGAACGGCCCTCTTCAGAAAATCTGAACCCACCTCCCCAAAGGGAACCCCGGGGTCCCAATTGTTTTGCAGAAACTCATCGAAAACCTTTGTCTCAGACCAGCTGGCTGCTGTTCCATGGAAGGTGCGCTTTCTGTTGCAAGCATCTTCATGGGTGATCAGAATTGGGGTGTGGTCTGACTTGTTCCTTTCAAGGACAAGAACCGGAGATGACACGGGAAGATCGAGCCAAAGGCCATTGCCCAGCGCTCTGTCTAGCTTCTCATGAAGGAGGCCTCTTCTGAAGGTGGTGCGCGCGCCATTGGTGCTAAGGTTGTGAAGGTTACAGGAGGCTGCTGCTTCGATGAAGTCGTTGCTGTTCGCTTTATCGAATGAACTGCTTCCGAACTTCTCCGATTGAAACATAACCACATTGAAATCGCCCGCCACCACCCAAGGCATGTTGATTCCGGAGGCGAGAAGGCTCAGGTGATGCCATAGGAATTTCCTGCTGCTTCTAGTGGTGCCCCCATAAACGAAGGTGCATAGGAAGGAATTGTCTATGCAGCAGTGAACAAATTGCTTATGGGAAAGAAGGATGTCGACTTGGGTGCCCGTCTTCCAAAGGACCCAAATACCACCCGCAAAACCGACCGCTTCGACCCTGTGAGATTGACGAAAACCTAGCTTCTTGATGATCAAGGTAGCTTTGGTTCCACTGCATCGAGGCTCAAATATACCAACTACAGAAACTTGATAACGGTTGACAAGGTTCTTCACATTATTCTGGGTATCGTCGTCACTGATACCCTGAACATTCCAACACATGACTTTCATGGGGTACCTTCTTCAAGGGTTGAGGATCCCATCTCTTGTGCGGCCTGCTCTAAGTCCTGTAAATGAGATTGCTTGCCTCGCTTCCTGGTGGTTGCACGTCCAGGGTCTCCCGCATGTATCACTTTTCAGTTACGTAGGTGGATACCTACAGAGGATTTTGCCAGGCTTCTGTAAGGCACGTAGGATGGACCTGTGGTGCCCATATTGAACTGGGTAGAGATGAAGGGATGAGGTTGCATGGAACGTCCTTGAAGGACCTCGTCACCCGAAGGGCGCGTAACAGTGTGGTCCGTGGGTGGAGCAGATGGCGTTGGGACGGCAGGGATCTGGGAAGGCAGGTTGTTGGGCACTGGTTGGGGACGAGAGGATGATGAAGTTCCAGGAGCTTGAGTAGATTTGTGATTCTTCTTTTGTAGACTCCAGTCAATACCGTCATTTCCTCCTCTAGCTATACGTTCGGCTACTGTGTCGGCGTCGATGATCTCTTAGATATCACCTTCCTCCTCCTGTTGTGTCTCCAGAACTTGGAACTTGTTATGGCCTTCGAACAAACTCCGCTGTGATTGGGAGGGTTGTTTCTTCCTTGGCTTCCGCACTACCGGCTTGGCATGGATGTCCTCGGAGAAGCCTGCCATGTGCTGCGGCGTGGGGGTGGGGACAAGAGATCCCGTCTCGACAGCAACTCATCTTGCCGCATTTTCCTCTTCGATCTTCTTCTTGCAGTCTTTGTCGATGTGGCCTGCTTTGCCGCAATGAAGTCATATATAAGGAATATTTTCATACTCCACCTTGTACCGGAACCCGTCCACCCAGATTGCCGGAACTAGGGGTAATTCCGTGTTGAGTTCCACCGCCAGGCGCGCGAAACTTCCTCTCCGCTGAAGTGTGGTGTTTGAATCCACCTTTATAGTCTTCCCTAGGCGATTGCCTATCTCTTACAGCAGCACCTCTTGGTATAGGTGGATCGGCAGGTTGGGTATACATATCCAGGCTACTATGCTTGGGGGTGAGGCTCTATCCGGAGAGAACGCCGGCGACCACCGTTGTACCGTTAAGTAGGAGCCAAAGATTGGCCAAGGTCCGCCTGCGAGTGCATTGATATAGTCCTCTTCTGCCTGCAATTGCACGATGTAGTAGTCGTTCGCTACATCGATAAGGTTGAAACCCCCCACCGGTTTCCACATGGCCTTGATTCGATCACGGAGCGTGAGATAGCCGATCTCCCTAGCGAGAAGCTTGACTACGAGGGAGTACTGCCACGGCTTCAGAAGGTCTTCTAGGGCTTCTTGGCAAAGCTTGAAGGTCGGAAAGCCCTCCTCTGCAGATACCGCAATGTCAGAAGGTAGCAGCTTGGTGCCGTTGGAGTCTGCATCAATGTGGATGAAGTTCCTCGGGTTGTCACGCGATCTTTGGGTGACCGTGTCTTTGTAGGATAATTTGACGGGGCTTCGTGGTTCAGCGGATGGCTGGGATTGGCCCGACAGGGGAGGAAACGCTGCGGGGGAATCCTGCATGTCGCAGTCCATGGACGTGCCAACGTTGGCTGGGGCCGTCGTATGATCGCGGGAAGAATTATGTTGGCTGTGTGAGGCAAAGTTGAGGGATAAGCCAGAGGAACCAAGCACCACCGTGCCCGGAGGGCCGGAGGGGGGATCCCCGTCTCCATCGTCTTCCTGAAAACGTCGATCGCCCATACCCTCTGCGGAAACCCTAGCAGCCGTCATTTTTTGAAATTCCACTCACCTTATTATAAGGAAAAGAATTTCCACTCAAAAAGATATATTAATATTATAATGGATTAAGGTGCTTATTTTCTTTTCCCTTAATCCATGGATAATGGAAGCGAGTTCAGTGGCTTTGAGTTGCCTTTGTATGCAAGCAAACCAAGGAGGAAGAGGTGGTACTATTTTTGGAATTAAATGCATTTTAATAAGGCATTTTCTCTCTCATCAATTTCCTTATAAAAGTGCCATTTCCAAGCCCAAACCAAGGCCTTTTCGGATTTCTTTCTTCCCCTTGCTTGCAAAACCGACCAAGGAGCTAGGGAGGAGCAGGGAGCACGTCCCCAATCTGTTGGTAAGCCCTTGACCTTCGTTCTCCTTGATTTCATGGTGGAAATCAAAAATAATTTATGGATTCCTTCTTATTTTGATCTCCTCTTCAACCCTAGCCAACTTTTACAATCAAAAGCTTGAGGACGAGCCTAGGGGGAGTTGCAAGAGCTTCATCCACCATTAATGGCATGAGCTTGGAGCTTTGGAGCTCAATTGGAGGCGGGTTTTATAACTCAAACCCTTAATCATTGATATTGCATCAATTCTCTATACTTTGTTGATTGTTTTCTTTAAATTGCAACACTCTTGATTCTTTGCTGCAATTTCCATCAAGAACGGTTGCTGTTCTTGGTTGTTCGAAGGAAGGGGATGATGACATCATCCTAGATTCTTATCCAAAGAAACGTACCAAGCAAAATGGTTTTGATAGCTATTCCAAATCGTTTTAATTTGATTGGCTATGCGGTTTCAGTAAACCGTTTAAGGGAAAACGGTTTGAAACCATTTGGGAGAAAACGGTTTCAAGACCGTTTGAGATGGTTGACCAAGCCTTGAAAGTTTGGGAATTTTGTTCCTAATTATGTAGGCTGATGAACCACCAAATTTGAGGGGTTAACTTCAAAGGAATCGTAGGTTGAAGGCCAATCAATTAGGCAAATCGAATTGAATTAAATGCTGATTTTTCAACCTGATTAACTTGACCTGTTTGGGAAAACGGTTTCAAGACTGTTTGAGTGAGTTGAACAAGTGTTGACCGTTTGTGATTACTGTTCATAATTATGTTGGTTGATGACACTTCAAATTTGAGGGATTAACTCCCAAGGAATCGTGAGTTGAAGGATAATCAATTGGGGAAACCTAATTGGATTAAGTGCTGATTATCAATCTGATTTAATTGAACTTTTTGGGCAAACGGTCTCAAGACCATTTGAGTGCGTTGACCAAGGGTTGACCGTTTGGTATTACTGTTACTAATGATGTGGTATAATGACTCACCAAATTTTAGGGATTAAATCCCAAGTAATCGTGAGTTGAAGGCTATTCAATTGGGCAAAACCCTAATTGAAAACAGTGCTGAAATTCCAATGAGTTAATTTGAGATTTTGGGTTGATTAGCCCAAACGGTTTCAAGACCGTTTGGGGATCACCCAAACGATCTCAAGACCATTTGGGGGTCACCCCAAGACCTTTTGGAGGTCTGGGGTCAAGTATAGTTGATCAATTGAAGGACCAAAGGTACCAATCATATTGCAATTAAGTGCTGAATTGTTGATCAACTCGATAGACCAATCCTTGATGATTTTTCACTAGAATCCAAAGGTTGGATGGGCCAAACGGTCTCAAGACCGTTTGGAGCTCATCCAAATGGTCTCAAGACCGTTTGGTGGACACCCAAGACCGTTTGGAGGTCTAGGGTTGAATATGGTGAAGTATATGAAGGTCTAAAGATACCAAGTTGATTTGCAATAAATTGCTGATTTGGTGATCAATCCAATGATCCAAACCTTAATTGGATGGCTTGGATTTGAGTGATTTGATGGGCAAACTGTCTCAAGACCATTTGGAGGTCATACAAATGACCTCATGACCGTTTTGGGTCAGGTCATACCCAATTTGAATGATGGTTCAATAGTTTCAATGTATCCAATCTTGCATTGATGAGTGTTGATGAATCATTGATTCCAAACCCTAATTCAATTGAATCAAACCCTAATTGATGACCAATTGAGGGTCAAATCAGTTAAAGTTTGACCTATTAAACTCAATTGAAGTATGATTATAGGTCCAATTGATGATTGGTTCCATGAATTCAATGATTGAAGGAATCAACATTGAAAACCCTAATTCAATTGGATACCTTAAGTAATGGAGGTCCAATGTGATTGAATCTCTTGAGAATAGAGATGATGAATCATCCATTGATCCAATGATGATTAGTAGTGATAATCAATGAAGGTACAAAGGTTGAAACCCTAACAGTACCTAAGTGATTAGTGCCAATTAATGGATGAACCCTAATTGCTTATAAGAATAATGTCTTGGTACACTATGTTAACCATAGTTGTATATACTTGATTGAAGGGTTGATGTAACCTAATCAAGTTGATAGGATGATGGAAAGGAATTCATACATGAGTATTTATCATGTCATGAATAGGGTATGATCCTTAATAAAGAGATCATGTGAACCCTAATTGAGGTTGATTCCATGTAAACCCTAATTGAGGGTGATGCCATGAGAAACCCATGTTGGGATGAATAGTAACCCTAATTTTAGGCAATATGATGAGAAATCCTAATGAAGGGTGATGTTATATGCAATCCTCACCCTAATGAAGTATGATAGTATGGGAAACCCTAATCCTAATAATGGAATGGTTACTAATATATTGATGGGGGAAATGCCTAAATTGATTGATTGTGGATATCCTTATAGCAAGTAATGCTTTAACTTGAGATGAGTCCATATTATTAAATATAGTTGGACCATTCTTATGTGTGACCTATGGACTTCATGGTAAGGGTGATAGGTTAATGGATGAAAGGATTAAGATGGGAAATACCTTAATCCAAGATAAGCTGATAACTTAAGGAAGTTGAAAGTGATGAGGAAAGTGATATATCAATATGTGATAAATATCACTTTTAGCATTACAGGATTGATATAGTTCAATACCTGGAATAGTTGCACAGGATTAGCATAGTATAATACATGGAATAACATCTACACAGGATTGGTTAAACTCCAATACCTGGAATAGTGTCACAGGATTGGCTAACTCCCAATACCTGGAATAATAACACAGGATTGGCTAACTCCCAATACCTGGAATGCACATGATTGACATAGATCAATACCTGGAATAATAACACAGGATTGGCTAACTCCCAATACCTAGAATGCACAGGATTGGTTAAATCCCAATACCTGGAATAATAATACAGGATTGGCTAACTCCCAATACCTGGAATGCACAGGATTGACATAGATCAATACCTGGAATAATAACACAGGATTGGCTAACTCCCAATACCTGGAATGCACAGGATTGACATAGATCAATACCTGGAATAATAACATAGGATTGGCTAACTCCCAATACCTGGAATGCACAGGATTGGTTAACTCCCAATACCTAGAATAATAACACAGGATTGGCTAACTCCCAATACCTGGCATGCACAGGATTGACATAGATCAATACCTGGAATAATAACACAGGATTGGCTAACTCCCAATACCTGGAATGCACAGGATTGGTTAACTCCCAATACCTGGAATAATAACACAGGATTGGCTAACTCCCAATACCTGGAATGCACAGGATTGACATAGATCAATACCTGGAATAATAACACAGGATTGGCTAACTCCCAATACCTGGAATGCACAAGATTGGTTAACTCCCAATACCTGGAATAATAACACAAGATTGTCTAACTCCCAATACCTGGAATGCACAGGATTGGTTAACTCCCAATACCTGGAATAATAACACAGGATTGGCTAACTCCCAATACTTGGAATGCACAAGATTGACATAGATTAATACCTGTCATAATAACACAGGATTGGCTAACTCCCAATACCTGGAATGCACAGGATTGGTTAACTCCCAATACCTGGAATAATAATACAAGATTGGCTAACTCCCAATACCTGGAATGCACAGGATTGACATAGATCAATACCTGGAATAATAACATAGGATTGGTAATAACCCAATACCTGGAATAGTTGCACAGGATTGACATAAATCAATACCTGGAATGGTTGCACAGGATTGACATAGATCAATACCTGGAATGGATACACAGGAATAATATAAATCTAATGCTTGTACTAGTTGCACAGGATTGGTGTAATCCAATGCCTGGAATACTTATATAGGATTGGTATAGACCAATGCCTGAATAAGACATGAGGATGTACACTCTCATGTCCATTATAACCAAAATATGTTTAGCATATTGGCTAAGGCCAATAAGTTGAAACAAGAATGTCTCATGGGTGACATATCAAGATAATGAGTGTCACAAGAGAATGTCTCATGGGTGACATATCAAGATAATGAGTGTCATAAGAGAAGTTTGATATGATGGTATGATATGGAGAATAAATGATATACATGTTCTTCCTATTCCTTATTAAGAGAATGTGTTAAACTGCTTATCATCTGCCTAGTTTTATATCCTTAATTGCAATAATAATGTTTTGGCGGAGAGTTATATCTCTCGCTGGGGCAATTTACAATTGTCTCACCCCGTGGGATCCAACATTTTTAGGTGGACGCGGACAAAGTGGCAGATACTCTTTTGCAGGAAAAGGAAAGCAACAGCTTGGACAGTAGTGAGATCTCAGGTGGAGGCACTGACTGTCAAGTCATATAGCTAGAAGTCCTATGTGTCGTCTCTGTACTCTCAGGTCCTCGGAGTTTTCAGTCAGTGTTTTTGATATATCAAACTGAGGTTTTGGCTTGATGCCTCGAGATTCATATGCTGTCTGTATATAATGTTCATAAGGCAGCTGATGTTGTAGTCTCTGAAAAGAGATGGTACAGGTTATATACGTTTGAACCAGAATGTAAATGTTATAAAATGGTTCTTGTTGTAAAGGATTTCCTATGTGTGGATCTCTTTGCAAAAAGTTTTAATTTTTAGTGATTTTTGGTAATACGATGTTAGTGATTGCTTCTGCTTAGTTAATAACGTTTGTCCGATCGACGTTGTTACAATTGTGGTATCAGAGCTCTAGCTTCGCTGAGTCTACAGAGACATAGGACTAAGGTATCGAGTCTGTGTTAGTGTCGTCCAGTATACCCTATAATGATTTCTGCTTGTGCAGAGAAAGGGTAAAGTTTAAAATGACTGGAGAACACAAGGAACACATTGCTGAGAGCAATGTTGTTGCACCAAGAAGAGGTGCAAGGGATCATGCAAGAACAGAATGAGTGCTTGAGAATCCCCATTAAGATCTGATCAGGATAGAGAATCCTATGATCATGCTCTTGTTGGGAAGATTAGGGAAACAGTAATGCATATGAGTGGACTGGATGCTAGGCCTATAACCTAGGTTATCAGTCCTTAATATAGAAAGCTTGAGCTTTAAAAGAGTTCCTAAATGACTTAGTCATGTTGGAACAAGGGAAAATATGGAAGAGATTAACTTATGGCAAGAAAGTAGACTCTACCATGAGTTTAGACAGATAACAAATATGTGATGACAATGCCCAAGAAGGGGCAATAAGTTGAGAAGTAGGGGATGGTCTCTATAATTTTAGAGACATTTGCCTAATGGTTCTAAAAAGCCAAAGTTTTTTTTGTATCAATAGTGCAATAAATGCCTAGTATACCAGGGCAGTAGCCAATAAGTAAGTGTAAAGGTCTTAACCTTTCACCTGTAAGATCCCATGGCTTAGTTTTTGTTTCAGTAATAAGACTAATAAGACCATGATGTGAGGACAAGGTATGTTATAAATGTGTGCATGTTGAGTACACTAAACCCTTTTTGTTATAAAAAGGAGGAATGTTGATTTTGTTTTTCCTATTGGTTGCTATATAGGGAAGAAATGATGAGAACTAGAATTTGAATTTTGTTTAGTATTCTTTTAAATGCTCTATATTGTTCTTACCTCTATGAAAGAGGAAGAGGTATAGAAGAGATGTCTGGATAAAATCTAGGGATATTAAATCTTATGTTTATGATAATATGAAAAGCAAGGAATATGATAGCATGTAAGTGCATACTACTTGATCTCGGTACTTGTAAACCCTGATCAGGTGTACAACTATTGATGATAAAGTGAGTATGGAAACTCTTAGATTGATATCTTTTTGATTGCCCTGATCAAGCAATCATTCTGAGACAATCTAATGATTATCATGAAATAAGAAATATGGAATGAATAAATGTATCATACCTTAAGTACAAGAAAGAAGGATCTGATAGGAATTCAGATCAGTATGTGTATATGAGGAAGTAAAAGTATGATCCTCATATGATGAGAAAGAGAACAAGGGAGGTGATCCATGTTCAATAAAGTTGTAAATATGATAAAAGAAAGATAAGAATATGATGTGTTTTCAACACATGTGACTGATACCAAGGTAAGAGATCCCAGTGTCTGAGAATTATCAGATGGTATAGATTGACTACCTGGAGTGGTCAACTGTGAAATCAGTCTGATTATATAAAATGATATGAACATCATATTTTAGGGGTTTATGCTTTGCATAAACATAACAACTAAAATATGTCTTTAAGATAAGTTCTCATTTGACTCTATGAGAATCTTGTGTGAAGGAACTTTGTGCTGATCAAAGTTCCATGATGTCCCCATAACAATGAGGTGTTATGAAGAGACATGATGATATGATGAATGAATAATGTCTGTTCCCTTTATCTGGGATTTCGGGGACGAAATCCTTGTTAGGGGTTTATAATTTGTAACATCCCTGACCTAGGTTATGCTTTAACTCTAGGTGTTTTGATTAAGAAAGATGATTATATGCTTAATCTTATCTTGTGAAAAGTAATTAGGGCTCATGAGAAACTTACGTTTCAATTTTGGTCCTGTTTGGACAATGTTGAAGCAATGTTTGCTTATTTTGGACTAAAGTACAAATTACCCAAGTTGAGGGGTTAACTTGCAAATGTTGCAAGATAAGATGTTCCTCTGATGTTGAGACATAATAAGAATGAATATGATGTAGTGGTATAGTTTTCCCAAGGCTGGACACCAAGATAGAGCTTGTTGGACAATGTTATGCATTAAAACCTAGTTTTGGGTGTAATGTGCAATTTACCCAAAATCTAGGGTTCAATATGCAAATTACCACTTCAATAAGGTCCTTAATGTTTCTTGTCATCATGTAGAGCAAATAAAATGAGAGGGGTGCCTCATTTGAATTAAGTTGGAGGAGAGAGAATCTTGATATTAAAATAATCAAGATTTAATCCTAATTGAAACCCTAATTCAATTTAGGGCAAAAATGAATGTATTAATTAAAGGGCATTCAACCAAAATGTTATTGGTTGATTTTGAATAAGGATGGACGTTCTTTTTCCAAGATAAGGAACGAAAATATCTTAAGTAGGTGAAATTTCACTCACCTTATTATAAGGAAAAGAATTTCCACTCAAAAAGATATATTAATATTATAATGGATTAAGGTGCTTATTTTCTTTTCCCTTAATCCATGGATAATGGAAGGGAGTTCGGTGGCTTTGAGTTGCCTTTGTATGCAAGCAAACCAAGGAGGAAGAGGTGGTACTATTTTTGGAATTAAATGCATTTTAATAAGGCATTTTCTCTCTCATCAATTTCCTTATAAAAGTGCCATTTGCAAGTCCAAACCAAGGCCTTTTCGGATTTCTTTCTTCCCCTTGCTTGAAAAACCGGCCAAGGAGCTAGGGAGGAGCAGGGATCACGTCTCCAATCTGTTGGTAAGCCCTTGAACTTCGTTCTCCTTGATTTCATGGTGGAAATCGAAAATAAATTATGGATTCCTTCTTATTTTGATCTCCTCTTCAACCCTAGCCAACTTTTACAATCAAAAGCTTGAGGAAGAGCCTAGGGGGAGTTGCAAGAGCTTCATCCACCATTAATGGCGTGAGCGTGGAGCTTTGGAGCTCAATTGGAGGCGGGTTTTATAACTCAAACCCTTAATCATTGATATTGCATCAATTCTCTATACTTTGTTGATTGTTTTCTTTAAATTGCTACACTCTTGTTTCTTTGCTGCAATTTCCATCAAGAAAGGTTGCTGTTCTTGGTTGTTCGAAGGAAGGGGATGATGACATCATACTAGATGCTTATCCAAAGAAAAGTACCAAGCCAAATGGTTTTGATAGCTATTCCAAATCGTTTCAATTTTGATTGGCTATGCGGTTTCAGCAAACCGTTTAAGGGCAAACGGTTTGAAACCGTTTGGGAGAAAACGGTTTCAAGACCGTTTGAGATGGTTGACCAAGTGTTGAACGTTTGGTAATTTTATTCCTAATTATGTAGGATGATGACCCACCAAATTTTAGGGGTTAAATCCAAAGGAATCGTAGGTTGAAGGCCAATCAATTAGGAAAATCGAATTGAATTAAATGCTGATTTTCAACCTGATTAACTTGACCTGTTTGGGAAAACGGTTTCAAGACCGTTTGAGTGAGTTGAACAAGCGTTGACCGTTTGGGATTCCTGTTCATAATTATGTTGGTTGATGACCCTTCAAAGTTTAGGGATTAACGCCCAAGGAATCGTGAGTTGATGGCTAATCAATTGGGGAAACCTAATTGGATTAAGTGCTGATTATCAATCTGATTTAATTGAACGTTTTGGGAAAACGGTCTCAAGACCGTTTGAGTGCGTTGACCAAGGGTTAACCGTTTGGTATTACTGTTCCTAATGATGTGGTATAATGACTCACCAAATTTTAGGGATTAAATCCCAAGTAATCGTGAGTTGAAGGCTATTCAATTGGGAAAAACCCTAATTGAAAACAATGCTGAAATTCCAATGAGTTAATTTGAGATTTTGGGTTGATTAGCCCAAACGGTTTCAAGACCGTTTGGGGATCACCCAAACGGTCTCAAGACCGTTTGGGGGTCACCCCAAGACCGTTTGGAGGTCTGGGGTCAAGTATAGTTGATCCATTGAAGGACTAAAGGTACCAATCATATTGCAATTAAGTGCTGAATTGTTGATCAACTCGATAGACCAATCCTTGATGATTTTTCACTAGAATCCAAAGGTTGGATGGGCCAAACGGTCTCAAGACCGTTTGGAGCTCATCCAAACGGTCTCAAGACCGTTTGGTGGACACCCAAGACCGTTTGGATGTCTAGGGTTGAATATGGTTAAGTATATGAAGGTCTAAAGATACCAAGTTGATTTGCAATAAATTGCTGATTTGGTGATCAATCCAATGATCCAAACCTTAATTGGATGGCTTGGATTTGAGTGATTTTATGGGAAAACGGTCTCAAGACCGTTTCGAGGTCATCCAAATGACCTCAAGACCGTTTGGGGTCAGGTCATACCCAATTTGAATGATGGTTCAATAGTTTCAATGTATCCAATCTTGCATTGATTAGTGTTGATGAATCATTGATTCCAAACCCTAATTCAATTGAACCAAACCCTAATTGATGACCAATTGAGGGTCAATTGAGGGTCAAATCAGTTGAAGTTTGACCTATTAAACTCAATTGAAGTATGATTATTGGTCAAATTGATGATTGGTTCCATGAATTCAATGATTGAAGGAATCAACATTGAAAATCCTAATTCATTTGGATACCTTAAGTAATGGAGGTCCAATGTGATTGAATCTCTTGAGAATAGAGATGATGAATCATCCATTGATCCAATGATGATTAGTAGTGATAATAAATGAAGGCACAAAGGTTGAAACCCTAATAGTACCTAAGTGATTAGTGCCAATTAATGAATGAACCCTAATTGCTTATAAGAATAATGTCTTAGTACACTATGTTAACCATAGTTGTATATACTTGATTGAAGATTTGATGTAACCTAATCAAGTTGATAGGATGATGGAAAGGAATTCATACATGAGTATTTATCATGTGATGAATAGGGTATGATCCTTAATAAAGATATCATGTGAACCCTAATTGAGGTTGATTCCATGTAAACCCTAATTGAGGGTGATGCCATGAGAAACCCATGTTGGGATTAATAGTAACCCTAATTTTAGGCAATATGATGAGAAAGCCTAATGAAGGGTGATGTTATATGCAATCCTCACCCTAATGAAGTATGATAGTATGGGAAACCCTAATCCTAATAATGGAATGGTTACTAATATATTGATGGGGGAAATGCCTAAAGTGATTGATTGTAGATATCCTTATAGCAAGTAATGCTTTAACTTGAGATGAGTCCATATTATTAAATATAGTTGGACCATTCTTATGTGTGACCTATGCACTTCTTGGTAAGGGCGATAGGTTAATGGATGAAAGGATTAAGATGGGAAATACCTTAATCCAAGATAAGCTGATAACTTAAGGAAGTTGAAAGTGATGAGGAAAGTGATATATCAATATGTGATAAATATCACTTTTAGCATTACGGGATTGATATAGTTCAATACCTGGAATAGTTGCATAGGATTAGCATAGTCTAATACCTGGAATAACATCTGCACAGGATTGGTTAAACTCCAATACCTGGAATAGTGTTACAGGATTGGCTAACTCCCAATACCTGGAATCATAACACAGGATTGGGTAACTCCCAATACCTGGAATGCACAGGATTGACATAGATCAATACCTGGAATAATAACACAGGATTGGCTAACTCCCAATACCTAGAATGCACAGGATTGGTTAACTCCCAATATCTGGAATAATAACACAGGATTGGCTAACTCCCAATACCTGGAATGCATAGGATTGACATAGATCAATACCTGGAATAATAACACATGATTGGCTAACTCCCAATACCTGGAATGCACAGTATTGACATAGATCAATACCTGGAATAATAAAACATGATTGGCTAACTCCCAATACTTGGAATGCACATGATTGGTTAACTCCCAATACCTGGAATAATAACACAGGATTGGCTAACTCCCAATACCGGGAATGCACAGGATTGACATAGATCAATACCTGGAATAATAACACAAGATTGGCTAACTCCCAATACCTGGAATGCACAGGATTGGTTAACTCCCAATACCTGGAATAATAACACAGGATTGGCTAACTCCTAATACCTGGAATGCACAGGATTGACATAGATCAATACCTGGAATAATAACACATGATTGGCTAACTCCCAATACCTGGAATGCACATGATTGGTTAACTCCCAATACCTAGAATAATAACACAGGATTGGCTAAATCCCAATACCTGGAATGCACAGGGTTGGTTAACTCCCAATACCTGGAATAATAACACATGATTGGCTAACTCCCAATACCTGGAATGCACAGGATTGACATAGATTAATACCTGGAATAATAACACAGGATTGGCTAACTCCCAATACCTGGAATGCACAGGATTGGTTAACTCCCAATACCTGGAATAATAATACAGGATTGGCTAACTCCCAATACCTGGAATGCACAAGATTGACATAGATCAATACCTGGAATAATAACACAGGATTGGTAATAACCCATTACCTGGAATAGTTGCACAGGATTGACATAGATCAATACCTGGAATGGTTGCACAGGATTGACATAGATCAATACCTGGAATGGATACACAGAAATAATATAAATCTAATGCTTGTACTAGTTGCACAGGATTGGTGTAATCCAATACCTGGAATACTTATTTAGGATTGGTATAGACCAATGCCTGAATAAGACATGATGATGTACACTCTCATGTCCATTATAACCAAAATATGTTTAGCAGATTGGCTAAGGCCAATAAGTTGAAACGAGAATGTCTAATGGGTGACATATCAAGATAATGAGTGTCACAAGAGAATGTCTCATGGGTGACATATCAAGATAATGAGTGTCACAAGAGAAGTTTGATATGATGGTATAATATGGAGGATAAATGATATACATGTTCTTCCTATTCCTTATTAAGAGAATGCGTTAAACTGCTTATCATCTGCCTAGTTTTATATCCTTAATTGCAATAATAATGTTTTGGCGGAGAGTTATATCTCTCGCTGGGGCAATTTACAATTGTCTCACCCCCGTGGGATCCAACATTTTTAGGTGGACACGGACAAAGAGGCAGATACTCTTTTGCAGTAAAAGGAAAGCAACAGCATGGACAGCAGTGAGATCTCAGGTGGAGGCACTGACTGTCAAGTCATATAGCTAGAAGTCCTATGTGTCGTCTCTGTACTCTCAGGTCCTCGAAGTTTTCAGTCAGTGTTTTTGATATATCAAACTGAGGTTTTGGCTTGATTCCTCGAGATTCATATGCTGTCTATATATAATGTTCGTAAGGCAGCTGATGTTGTAGTCTCTGAAAAGAGATGGTATAGGTTATATATGTTTGAACTAGAATGTAAATGTTATAAAATGGTTCTTGTTGTAAAGGATTTCCTATGTGTGGATCTCTTTGCAAAAAGTATTAATTTTTAGTGATTTTTGGTAATATGATGTTAGTGATTGCTTCCTCTTAGTTAATAACGTTTGTCCGATCGACATTGTTACAAATACGCTACACAGATGATTATATTTTTACAAACATTCTTAAGCTTATGCCCTGAGGAAATGAGATATACCACTCATACATCAACCGACCATGATTACGTAAAGCATCGGTATCACACAAGGTCAATGGGAGAGCCGGATTCCATGACCTCATCCGTCTCGATCAGTACGAGACTACTTTAGCAGAGACATCATGTGTCAGACTGCAATTAGCTTGTCAGGGTATATTGGCATCGCCGCTATAGAGTTATAGCCCGTAGCATATACTCTCTTTAGGGTTATGGCCCGTAACCAATGCCTGGTATTATATTGAGGAGTTATGGCCCGTAGCCATACTCTTATTGGGGTATGGTCCAAAACCAATCCTGTACATAGGACTTAGCCCGTAGCCATTCCTATGGGGCATAAGGATATATTAGCCCAATTACCCCCGCATATTAAAAAATATGCATTCCGAGTAAAGATCGTTTTACCATTAAGCTAATTCTGACGCTGATGGATATGTGGTCAGGGCAACTACATTATATAGTATCACTTGATTAATTAAGTACATTATCATATTCTTTTAGAACCAGTCAAATTTTCAAACATAACTTATTAAAACAAGTGCTACAAAGAAACATGTAATGTTTTCATGAATTACTTCTCAGTCTTTATAAGACATTGGGATCTCAGTCCCTCATTTCAATACTGGGAATTATCATCCCTTCACAATCTCAATACCATAATTATATGGATCTGGGCATTCAAACCCTTAGCTCATCACCGAGCACTGTTACCACTTTTTCAGGTAACTATCACCTTCAGGTCATCTGACCAAGGTAAATATGATGCTTATTACATAAGCATCTCTCATGGCACTTAAGTCCCATTACTTCTCTTATTACCTCTTACTAGGAAACAAGGTATAACATGGAACATAAGGCCCATAAAATGTCATAGCTCATACCTGGCTATGTTCATCATCTCATGATACCTGCATGGTTAGTATAGATGATAACATATACATCAATTTCATATCAACACCATGCAAAACAATATATAACATCATTATTCAAGGGTAACACCACTATTTCCTTACCAGGGTTAGGGTTTCCCATTTCTTGTCAATCAGGGTTACTCATTCCCTATGTTCAATCAGGACCAATGACTTATCATTTCATTATCCAAGGTTAGAGTTTCATGTTATATGGTATAACCTAGAATTAGGGTTTCACATACCTTCACCCTATTTTAGAATTAGGGTTTATTGTTCACATCACATCACCCTAGATTAGGGTTTATATTCAATAACCCATAATTAGGGTTTACAATTCATCCTAATTAGGGTTTATCATGAAACTACCCAAAATTAGGGTTACTCATGTCATCACTCTAAATTCATATCACATCATCCTCCTAGTTTAGGTCTTACTCAAACTTGCCCTAAATTAGGGTTTGAGTTCATTAATAAACTCAATTAGGGTTTCATGATTTTTTATTCAAGGATCATACCCTAATTGTATATTACATCATTTTGAATGTTTAGGCTTAATTGCTACATGATTATCATTCATATATCAATCTTTCTCTCTCATCCTACTTAGGATGTCCACTACTCAATTCTTGATTAGCTTGAGCCTATTTTTCATTCAAATACATGCATTTAGGGTTAACATGATGTATTGAATTATTACATCATTATGCACTAATGATTAATCCCACTAAGGGCATCAATCATCTAAGTACATCATATCTTCATATGGTTTAGTCCAATGAACCTTCTTTTTTTGGATAACGTGGGAACCACCCCCGAGGAAGCGCCACAATCGTGACCCCCTGGCAGTGTAAACCCCCAGTCCCCCCTCGACTACCCGCACACCGGGGGGAACATTTAAATCGCACAGTGGGCCGGTCTGCACGAAGGGGAACCTTCAATTATATGAGGTATTCAAATGAATTGACTAATTGAGTCTTCAATCACACTAAGTGATCAATTGGATTAACCAATTGAATCTTCAATTGTATTAGGTATCCAATTGAATTGACCCTATTGGGCCTTAAATTACATGAGATGTCCTAAGGAATCAACCATGTTAAACCTCAAAAATTTCTTATTACATAGGCCCTAAACAATCTTAGTTCTTAGAATTCAATTGGTAGAAAATCATTTGAGCAAATTGTTCTTGAAATCGATTAGACAAAGCATGTGTTGAAATTGTTTGCACTTTGGGTCTCCAAACGGTTTGAGACTGTTTGGTCCCAAATGTTCTTGAGACCATTTGGACTCAAACAATCTTGAGACCATTTGGGCTCAAACGGTCTTAAGACCGTTTGGTCCAAACCATCTCAAAACCGAATGGACCAAATAGTCCTATCAACACTAACATGATTCATGATTCCAATGGATGAACCAATATCAGTTGAATCCATGATTTCTCTATCACTTGAACAATTGAATCAACCTTCAAATAAACCATAAAATAGGGTTTTGAACTCAATTGATTTAGGATTTCTACTCAAGAACCTTCAATTAGGGTTTTGAAATCGAGTAGCCATCAATGTTCAACATTGTGGAACTAATTCAATTGCAACTAGGGAATTATCATCAAGTTTTCGATATGAACTGACCCCAAACGGTCTTGAGGTCATTTGGATGACCTCCAAACGGTCTTGAGACCATTTTCCCCATCTTATCCTTGGATTTTGTGAAATTCCATTAGGGTTTAGATCATTAGATTGATCATCAAATCAACACTTAATTGCATTTCAATTTGGTGTCATTAGACATTCAATTACTCAACCATACTTAACCCCAGACCTCCAAATGGTGTTGGGTGACCCCCAAACGGTCTTGAGACCGTTTGGGTGACCTCCAAACGTTCTTGAGACCGTTTGGGCTCAAACACCCAAAAATATAAGTCAATCAAATTGAATTTCAGCACTTAACCCGATTAGGGTTTGCTAATTGATTAACCATCAACTGATGAACCCTTTGGAATTAATCAATAAAATTTGGTGAGTCATTAAACATCATCATTAGCATAAAATTTCCCAAATGGTCAACCCTGGTCAACTCTCCCAAACAGTTTGAAACCGTTTAGTTTCAAACGGTTTGATGAAACTGTTTGCTTTCAAACAGTTTTGTTGAAATTGAATGAGAAACTTAGTTGAAACCGAATGGAATGCAATTTCTTTATGGAAATGTGTCCAAGATGATTTCATAATCATCTACCTTCATCCCTGCAGATCTTAGTACTTCTGATTTCATGGAATTATCAATTTCAACCAACAATTAATCAAGAAGATGAAGGAATCAACGAAATTGCAAGATTGATAATTGAATAACACTGTAGAAGGGTTCAAGTTATATAACCCACATTTAAATATAATTCCAAGCTTCAAGATCCACGCATCTAATGGTGGGTTAAGCTTTGACAACTGCCCAAGGTCCTTTTGCAAGCTTTTGGATGAAAGAGTTGGCTAAAGTTGGAATAATCGAGTGGAGAAAACAAGAAATCAAGCATTGATTTTTGGTTTTCACCATGAAATCAAGGTGAAAGGAGGTCAAGAACTTACCAAAAGGTTGCGGGGTCACCTTTATCCTACTCCTAAGATCTCTTGAGGTCAGACAAAGCAAGAGGAGAAAAGAAATCTGAAAAAAATCCATGTATGGGTGGAAAATGGGATATGTATAAGGAAATCCAATGAGAGAGAAAATAGAATTAATTCCTTTAATTTCCAAAACTATTGCCACATTTTCCCCCTCAACTCCTTGGACACGAAGCTATCTTATTTTTCTTGCAAAACTTCATCTTTATCCAAGAATTAAGGGAAAAGAAATTAAGCACCTGAACCCTTATAATAGTAATATCCATATTTGAGTGGAAATTCTTTTTCTTATAATAAGGTGAGTGGAGTTTTCACCTCCTTGGGATATTTCGTGGTCCTTGCAAAGCTCAAGGACGTCCACACACATCTGAATCCAACCATTTTAATTTTGGTTGAAGGCTCCTTTAATTATCTTGTTTATTTTTGTATTAAATCGGATTAAAGTTCCATTTATACTTAAATCTTGATTATTTTAATATCAAGATTCTCTCTCCTCCAACATAATTCAAATGAGGTGCCCCTCTCATTTTTTTTACTCTACATGATGCCAAGAAACACGGGGGACCCTCTAGAAGTGCTATTTTGTATATTGAACCCTAGGTTTTGGGTAAATTGCACATTACCCCAAAACTAGGTTTTAATTCACAAACATTGTTTAATCAGCTCTTTCTTGGTACCCAGGCTTTCACTAGACCTACCTCTACATCATCTTCATTACCATGATGCTTCAACACATGATGAACATATTATCATGTACAATTTGCAATTTAACCCCTCAACTTGGGTAATTTGCACTTTAGTCCAAAACAAGTAAAAAATATCATTTCAACATTATTAAAAAAGGACTAAAATTGAAATATAAGTTCCTCTTGAGCCTTAATTACTTTTCAAGAAATAAGAGCAAGCATATAATCAACTTTATTATGCAAAACACCTAGGGTTAAAGCATAACCCAGGTCAGGGATGTTACAAGTTATCCACCCCTTACAAGGATTTCGTCCCCGAAATCATCAACAAAAACATTAAGAGAAAAGAGTAGGGTATTTCCTCCTCATCTCTTCATCTAGTTCCCATGTGGCTTCTTCAATGCCACAGTGATTCTAGAGGACTTTTACAAGATACATGTCTCTCTTTTTCAGCTTTTTGATTCTTCTATCAAGAATCAACACAGGTCCTTCCACATATGATATATCATCATTTAGTTCTACTTCCATAGGTTGTAGAACTAATTTTGTGTTAGGATGACACTTCCTTAGCATGGAAATGTGGAACACTGGGTGCAATCTATGCAACTCAGGTGGTAACTCCAGCTTATAGGCTACCTTTCCCATCCTCTCAATGTTTGGATAAGGCCCCATAAATCTAGGAGCTAACTTCCCCTTCTTTCCAAATCTGAGGATACCTTTCCAAGGTGAGACCTTGAGGTATACTCTATCTCCGACTTGGAATTCTAAAGGTCTATGACACTTATCAACGTAAGATTTCTATCTATCCTGAGCTGCTTTCAACTATTGTTGTATTACTTTAATCTTCTCAATTGTTTGCTAAACTAGCTCAGGACCTAAAAGTTGGTACTCTCCAGTTTCATACCAACATAGAGGAGGTCTACAACGTCTACCATATAAGGCTTCATATGGTGCCATCTCAATACTATGATGATAGCTATTATTATAAGCAAATTCTATCAAGCTCATGTGTAGATCCCAACTTCCTACAAATTGAAGGACACATGCCCTAAGCAAGTCCTCCAAAGTTTGTATGGTCCTCTCAGACTGTCCATATGTCTGAGGGTGAAAGGCCATACTAAACCTTAATTGCGTACCCAAAGGCTTATGGAGTCATTCCCAAAAATGACTCGTGAATTGGGGACCTCTATCAGAAATGATAGTAGTTGGAACCCCGTGCAAACACACTATCTCATCTATGTATATCTATGCAAGCTTCTCAACAGTGTAGGTTGTTTTGATAGGAATGAAATGTGCTATCTTAGTCAACCTATCAACTATCACCCAAATGGAATCATGACTTTTGGTTGTTCTTGGTAAACCAACCACAAAGTCCATGGTTACATGATCCCATTTCCACTGTGGTATAGGTAGAGGTTGCATTGTTCCTGCGGGCTTCTGATGTTCATCTTTAACCTGCTGACACACCGGACACCGCATAACAAACTCAGCAACATCCTTCTTCAAACCAGGCCACCAATACATAACTTTCAAGTTATGATACATCTTAGTGCTTCCTGGATGCATATCATACATCGAAGAATGAGCTTCTTCCAGGACTAATATTCTTAAGTTATCAATATCGGGTACTATCATCCTACCATGATAACAAGTTACTTGATCATCTGAATCATGAACGCCATCCCGTTTCTCACTACCATACTCTGACCTAATCTGTTGGACTACAACATCAGCTTGTTGTGCTTCTTTAATCTACTATCTCAGAGTAGGTTTCACTTGCATCTCGGCTAACAACCCGGATAACAATGATACCTTAAGCTGTACATTATCTTGCCTTAAGAAGATAAACATATCTCTCTTAGAGCACACTAAAGAGTTTAACTGTGCTTTATCTAAGGCTGGTGTTGCTGATTTTCTGCTTAAAGCATCAGCAACCACATTGGCTTTCCCTGGATGGTCATCAATTGTACAATCATAGTCCTTGATTAACTCCATCCAGCTGTGTTGCCTCATGTTCAGCTCATGTTGTGAGAAGATGTATTTTAGGTTCTTATGGTCTGTGAAAATATGGAATGTCTCTCCATAAAGATAATGTCTCAAGATCTTCAAAGCATGGACTACAACAGCTAGTTCTAGATCATGTGTTGGATAATTCTCCTCGTGTTTTTAACCTGTCGAGAAGCAAAAGAAATCACTTGCTTTTATGCATTAACACACATCCTAGACCGTTCTTAGATGCATCACAGAAAACTATGTACCCTTTCCCTACTCAGGTAACAGCAACACAGGTGCACTTGTCAACCTTTCTTTCAATAACTGGAATGATTGTTGACACTTGTCATTCCAGACAAAAGGAACCTCTTTCCTGGTCAACTTGGTCAGGTGTAAAGCTATAGAGCTGAAGTTCTTAATGAACCTCCTGTAATAGCCTGCCAGTCCTAGGAAATTGTGAACCTCCATCAGTGTCTTTGGATGCTCCCATTGCAGGACAAATTCTACCTTCTTAGGATCAACACGAATACCTGAGGCAGATATTACATGTGCGAGAAAGGAAACTTCTGGTAACCAAAACTCACACTTGCTAAACTTAGCATACAACTTATGCTTTATTAGCAAAGTCAAAGCCTGAAGGAGGTGCTGCTCATGCTGTTGAGCATATCTACTATAGATCAAGATGTCATCTATAAAGACGACTACACACTGATCAAGAAAAGGTCAAAAGATTCTATTCATGAGTTCCATGAATGCATCTAGTGCATTAGTTAGTCCAAACGACATAACCATGAACTCATAGTGACCATACCTTGTCCTAAAGGCAGACTTAGGTATGTCACTCTCCTTAATATGTAGCTGATGGTATGCCGACCTCAGATCTATTTTAGAAAAGACAGTTGCAGCACACAACTGATCAAACAAGTCATCAATCCTTGGCAGAGGATACTTGTTCTTTATAGTTACTTTATTCAACTGCCTATAGTCAATGCATAATCGCATAGACCCATCTTTCTTCTTTACAAAGAGGACCGGAGCACCCCATGGCGAAGTACTCGGTCGGATAAAACCCTTTTCAAGCAACTCTTGTAGTTGTTTCTTGAGCTCTGCCATCTCAGCGGGTGCCATCCTATACGGTGTTTGTGCTATAGGTTGCGTCCCCATGATTAGATTAATCTCAAAATCAATCTCTCAGGGTGGTGGAACACCTGGAAGTTCCTTAGGGAATACATCTTCAAATTCCCTGACAACCGGAACTTTAGAAGGATTAGAACTCTCCATTGTGGTATCAACCACATGAGCCAAGAATGCAAAGCATCCCTATCTCATCAACTTTTCAGCTACCAAAGCTGACACCAGACAGGTTGGAAGAATCTTTCTATCTCCCTAAAAGATCCATGTGTCACCATTGTCAGTGAACACATCCGGCTTGGAACTACAATCCAAGACCACCTTATACTTTTCTAAGGTGTCCATCCGAAGGATTATATCAAACCCATGCATCTCAAGTGGTATAAGATCCACCTGAATGAGATGATTAGAAAAAGAAAGAATGCAGGAAGAACACACCTCCCACAACACTGCGGACCCCAACAAAGGTGTTTCTAGCAACATGCTATGTACTTTGTGACTGACAATCATGTTGCAGTCATGAATCACTTCTCGAGTGATAAAGGAATGCGTAGCACCCAGATCAATTAACACAGATGTAAAACAGGATGAAGACATATCAGAATGAATTAGTTCCATCTGACTTATCACAACTCGTGGATTAACCACTGCCTCAGGCTGATTCATTGCATAGAATCTTTCCGTTGCCTACTGTTGACCCTATGCTCTATTATTGGATGCTGAAGATCCTACCTGGGACGCTTGTCCACGTCCTTGGGTACCACTAGAAAACTGATTTCTCTAAGAACCTTGTTGACTTTGTCTCAGGGGTTGATTCACTACTACATTCCCTGTTGGGCAATCCCTTGCCAAATGTCCTACTAATCCACATCGATGACAAGTTCTATTCTCTTGATGTGGTCTAGGGGGTCCAGTTACTGATGTTGATGCTGTGCTAGGGGCTCTGCTCGGAGGAAAACTACACCCTCTGCCCTTACTTGACGTCCACTACGTCTGGGTATTGAACCTCTGTGGTGCTGCCGGTGTGGAAAACCTTGGTTTCTTGAAACCCTCAGAACTTTGTCCATGAAATTGAGGATACACTTTCTTATTACTGGTCTGTCACTTCTCAATCACATACCTCTCTATCCATCTTACGGACTCTACGAAGGTGGAAAACCTCTCCCGGTTCTCTAAAGTAGACACCGGAGTGGTCAATTCAGCGTTCAACCCCTTCTCGAAATGCCAAATTCTCTCCTCATCCATAGATGCCATATGCAGACAAAACTGCAAAAGTTCCATGAACTTAGCCTCATACTCGCTAATGTTCATTTGTCCCTGCCTAATTCGTTCAAACTGAGTTATTTTCTCATCCAGAAAAGTCTTGGGAAAGTATCTACTGACAAATTCTCATCGGAACTCTTCCCATCCAATCTCAGCACCTGGCCTCTTGCCCTCCTCAATGGTCCACCAGTGACCAGCACTCCCTTTAAGAAGGTATACAACATGCCTCACCTTCTCATTCTCAAGGATATTAAGGATCCTAAAGGCTTTCTCCAGATCAGTCAGCCATAGGTCAGCATCTGCTGGGTCGGCTGTACCAGCATACTTTAAGGCTCCTACCCTCCTAAGCTGTTCAAAAGTCTTACCGACTCCATGTCTTTCATCATGGACTAGTGCCTTGGGTGGAGGTAATGTCATCCTATCTGTCATGTGAGTCATGGCTGCTATAAACTGTCCAAACATAGCTTGGAAGGCTGGATTCCCCATATCAGCTTGATTGAACTGGGGTTGTTCAGGTACAGGCTCCTCCCTATCCTGGTCTCTTGCACCTCCTCCCGGTGCAGCAACACTGCTCTCAGCAGCGTGTTCATCGTGTGATCCAGACATCTTTAGTTCTTCTTCTCCTCTTATATGAGCAGAAGACACTATCATATAACTGGAAGACACTAGAATATACTCAACAACCTTAGTCCTATGTCTCTGTAGACTCGGCGAACCTAGAGCTCTGATACCACTAAGTTGTCATGAACGATTCACAAAAACAAGATTAACTAATGCGAAATCGTGTTATTAACATCGGATTACTAAAAATCACTAAGAATTTAAAACATTTTGCAAGGAGATCCATTCTCAGGAAAACTCTTTCAACAAGAACCATCAAATTATATTCACATCCTAGTTCACATAGTACATTCTCTGTTCCATTTCTTCTCAAGGAAAATATACATCATTTGCTTTACCAAAAGCTCAAGCAACAAAATCCTCGAGGCATCATGCCCAAAATCTTAGATCGATTATAAAAACACTATTACTGATTCCTAGGACCCAAGAGTACAGAGACGACACATAGGACTCTATTTACATATATACTAGTCTTGACCAATATCTCCACCTTAGGATCTACTGCTGTCCTTGTTGTTGCTGCTGCTGTCCTTCCCTTATTATGAGGTTTCTGTCTCTACCTCATCCGCGTCCACCTAAAAATATTGAATTCCACGGGGGTGAGACAATTATAAATTTGCCTCAACGAGAGATATAACTCTCTGCCAAAAACTTTATTATTGTAGTTTAATAGAAGTAAACTGAACAATGGAAGCATATATTCAATAGCAGATAGTTCAGTATCTATGCAGATTAGGGTAACATTTCTATTCAAGCATTAAAGCTAAAACTTGTTAAAGTAGCATGTCTCTTATTCAATAAGGAGTTGAAGAACATACATAACATTTATGTATCTAAAACATGTTAAGTAGAATAACATCAACCAGTGATTCTCGTATTTCAATCTTATGCAAATACGCTGCACGACTGATTACATTTTTACAAACATTCTTAAGCTTATGCCCTGAGGAAATGAGATATACCGCTCATACACCAACTGACCACGATTACGTAAAGCATCGGTACCACACAAGGTCAATGGGAGAGCCAGATTCCATGACCTCATCCGTCTCGGTCAGTACGAGACTACTTTAGCAGAGACATCATGTGTCAGACTACAATTAGCTTGCCATGGTATATTGGCATCGTTGCTATAGAGTTATAGCTTGTAGCATATACTCCCTTCAGGGTTATGGCCCGTAACCAATGTCTGGTATTATATTGAGGGGTTATGGCCCGTAGCAATACTCTTATTGAGGTATGGTCCGAAACCAATCCCGTACATAGGACATAGCCCATAGCCATTCCTATGGGGCATAATGATATATTTGCCCAATTACCCCCGCATATTCAAAAATATACGTTCCGAGTAAAACTCATTTCACCATTCAGCTAATTCTAACGCTGATGGATTTGTGGTCAAGGCAACTACATTATATAGTATCACTTGATTAATTAAGTACATTATCATATTCTTTTAGCATCAGTCAAGTTTTCAAACATAACTTATTAAAACAAGTGCTACAAAGAAACATGTACTGTTTTCATCAATTACTTCTCAGTCTTCATAAGACATTGGGATCTCAGTCCCTCATTTCAATACTGGGAATTATCATCCCTTCACAATCTCAATACCATAATTATATGGATCTGGGCATTCAAACCCTTAGCTCATCACTGATTACTGTTACCACTTTTTCAGGTAACTATCACCTTCAGGTCATATGACCAAGGTAAATATGATGCTTATTACATAAGTATCTCTCATGGCACTTAAGGCCCATTACTTCTCTTATTACCTCTTACTAGGCAACAAGGTATAGCATGGAACATAAGGCCCAATAAACAATTTCAATACATAAAATGTCATAGCTCATACCTGGCTATGTTCATCATCTCATGATACCTGCATGGTTAGTATAGATGATAACATATACATCAATTTCATATCAACACCATGCAAAACAATATATAACATCATTATTCAAGGGTAACACCACTATTTCCTCACCAGGGTTAGGGTTTCCCATTTCTTATCAATCAGGGTTACTCATTCCCTATGTTCAATCAAGACCAATGACTTATCATTTCATTGTCCAAGGTTAGAGTTTCATGTTATATGGTATAACCCAGAATTAGGGTTTCACATACCTTCACCCTATTTTAGAATTAGGGTTTACTCTTCAAATCACATCACCCTAGATTAGGGTTTATATGCAATAACCCATAATTAGGGTTTACTATTCATCCTAATTAGGGTTTATCATCAAACTACCATGAATTAGGGTTACTCATGTCATAACTCTAAATTCATATCACACCATCCTCCTAGTTTAGGGTCTTACTCAAACTTGCCCTAAATTAGGGTTTGAGTTCATTAATCAACTCAATTAGGGTTTCATGATTTCTTATTCAAGGATCATACCCTAATTGTATATTACATCATTTTGAATGTTTAGGCTTAATTGCTACATGATTATCATCCATATATGCATCTTTCTCTCTCATCCTACTCAGGATGTCCACTACTCAATTCTTGATTATCTTGAGCCTATTTTTCATTCAAATACATGCATTTAGGGTTAACATGATGTATTGAATTATTACATCATTATGCACTAATGATTAATCCCACTAAGGGCATCAATCATCTAATTACATCATGTCTTCATATGGTTTAGTCCATTGAACCTTCAATTATATGAGGTATTCAGATGAATTGACTAATTGAGTCTTCAATCACACTAAGTGATCAATTGGATTAACCAATTGAATCTTCAATTGTATTAGGTATCCAATTGAATTGACCCTATTGGGCCTTCAATTACATGAGATGTCCTAAGGAATCAACCATGTTAAACCTCAAAAAGATCTGATTACATAGGCCCTAAACAATCTTAGTTCTTAGAATTCAATTGGTAGAAAATCATTTGAGCAAATTGTTCTCGAAACTAATTAGACAAAGCATGTGTTGAAACCGTTTGCACTTTGGGTCTCCAAACGGTTTGAGACCGTTTGGTCCCAAATGGTCTTAAGACCGTTTGGTCCAAACCATCTCAAAACTGAATGGACCAAAAAGTCCTATCAACACTAACATGATTCATGATTCCAATGGATGAACCAATATCAGTTGAATCCCTGATTTCTCTATCACTTGAACAATTGAATCAACCTTCAATTAAACCATCAAATAGGGTTTTGAACCCAACTGATTTCAGATTTCTACTCAAGAACCTTCAATTAGGGTTTTGAAATTGAGTAGCCATCAATGTTCAACATTGTGGAACTAATCCAATTGCAACCAGGGAATTATCATCAAGTTTTTGATATGAACTAACCCAAAACGGTCTTGAGGTCGTTTGGATGACCTCCAAACGGTCTTGAGACCATTTTACCCAACTTATCCTTGGATTTTGTGAAATTCCATTAGTGTTTAGATCATTAGATTGATCATCAAATCAGCACTCAATTGCATTTCAATTTGGTGTCATTAGACTTTCAATTACTCAACCATACTTAACCCCAGACCTACAAACGGACTTGGGTGACCCCCAAACGTTCTTGAGACCATTTTTGTGACCTCCAAACGGTCTTGAGACCGTTTGGGCTCAAACACCCAAAAATCTAAGACAATCAAATTGAATTTCAGCACTTAACCCGATTAGGGTTTGCTAATTCATTAACCTTCAACTGATGAACCCTTTGGAATTAATCAATAAAATTTGGTGAGTCATTAACCATAATCATTAGCATCAACTTTCCCAAATGGTCAACCCTGGTCAACTCTCCCAAATGGTTTGAAACCATTTAGTTTCAAACGGTTTGATGAAACCATTTGCTTTCAAACAATTTTGTTGAAACCGAATGAGCAACTTAGTTGAAACCGAATGGAATGTAATTTATTTGGAAAATGTGTCCAAGATGATGTCATCATAGTCTACCTTCGTCCCTTCAGATCTTAGTACTTCTTATTTCATGGAATTATCAATTTCAACCAACAATTAATCAAGAAGATGAAGGAATCAATGAAATTGCAAGATTGATAATTGAATAACAACGTAGAAGGGTTCAAGTTATATAACTCACCTTTAAATATGATTCCAAGCTTCAAGCTCCATGACTCTAATGGTGGGTGAATATTTGAAAACTGCCCAAAGTCCGTTTGCAAGCTTTTGCATGAAAGAGTTGGCTAAAGTTGGAAATCTAGTGGAGAAAATAAGAAATCAAGCATTGATTTTCGGTTTTCACCGTGAAATCAAGGTGAAAGGAGGTCAAGAACTTACCAACAGGTTGGGGGGTCGTCTTTCTCCTGATCCTAAGCTCTCTTGAGGTCGTACAAAGCAAGATGAGAAAAGAAATCCAAAAAAAGTCCATGTATGGGTGGAAAATGGGATATGTATAAGGAAATCCAAGGAGAGAGAAAATAGAATTAATTCCTTTAATTTCCAAATCTATTGCCACATTTCCCCCCTCAACTCCTTGGCCACAAATCTATATTATTTTTCTTGCAAAACTTCATCTTTATCCAAGAATTAGGGGTAAATAAATTAAGCACCTTAACCCTTATAATAGTAATATCCATATTTGAGTGGAAATTCTTTTTCTTATAATAAGGTGAGTGGAGTTTTTACCTCCTTGGGATATTTCGTGGTCCTTGGAAAGCTCAAGGACGTCCACACACATATGAATCCCACAATTTTAATTTTGGTTGAAGGCCCCTTTAATTATCTTATTTATTTTTGTATTAAATAGGATTAAAGTTCCATTTATACTTAAATCTTGATTATTTATATCAGGATTCTCTCTCCTCCAAAATAATTCAAATGAGGTGCCCCTCTCATTTTATTTACTCTACATGATTCCAAGAAACATGGGGGACCCTCTAGAAGTGCTATTTTACATATTGAACCCTAGGTTTTGGGTAAATTGCACATTACCCCAAAACTAGGTTTTAATGCACAAACATTGTTTAATCAGCTCTTTCTTGGTACCCAGGCTTTTACTAGCCCTACCTATGCATCATCTTCATTCCTGTTATGATTCAACACATGAGGAACTTATTATCATGTACAATTTGCAATTTAACCCCTCAACTTGGGTAATTTGCACTTTAGTCCAAAACAAGTAAAATATCATTTCAACATTATTCAAAAAGGACTAAAATTGAAATATAAGTTCCTCTTGAGCCTTAATTACTTTTCAAGAAATAAGAGCAAGCATCTAATCAAATTTATTATGCAAAACACCTAGGGTTAAAGCATAACCCAGGTCAGGGATGTTACAGATACCTTCAACTTCAACATGTATCTGTGGTAGAATAACTGCATTAAACCGGTGTTCTGAAAGGATATCACTTTTACACTTGTTGTCATACAACTATGCAATAAAATTAATCAAGAAAAAGTAACCTCCTATGAGGAGATAAATAAGTGTCAATTAACAACGAAGGAGACAAAATAAGACAAAAAACCTAATCTAAAAGAACAAGTAAAGAAGAAAGGGGGCAGGAAACCTGTAGGATAGAAGAAGAATGTTGCCTCCAAAGGCACCATACACCAGTCACCAAGCAAGTTTAACTATGAGAACACGTCCCAATAGCCAAAAATCCTTAGAGAAACCCAGATACAGACTCAAAAATCTAGAACAAAATGCTAGAGGAGAGAAATGGCCGCACCTCCCAAAGAAGAAACCCTACGACGTTGAGCGAGAAGAGACCAAGGGGGAGTGGGGCACCACTTTGTAGTGTCTAGAAACCCCCTCCCCCCACCCAGCCACTTCCAAAGAGGGAAACCTAGCCGCGTTAGGGCTAGGGAGAGTGGAACGCCACTTCTCGTTGCCCCATCTACTTGACGGGTCTTATTTAACCTGCCAAGTTACATAGATTCCACATTGACCCAAACTGCGCAAGTTTACAATCTTCCTCAAACATGCTTATTAGTAATAGGAAAATGATATATAGACCAAAACCTAGATTAGAAATGACACCCTTTTTGTTTTCTAGCCTCTCGATGACCGGACACGTCTCCCGCAAGACGACCACTTGGCCATGCGCTGATGGGATACCCCACTTATTTTAAAGAAAAATAAACTATGCTAGTGGAGGTGTTGTACAACCTGAGTTGCCCGCCATCCCCCTCCCCTTATTCCCCTCCCGCTTAAGAATGAAGAAGTTTGAATTCCCCCAGATCCCCCCCCCCGTCTGGTCAAAGAAGAGAATTGTGGCCACTGGAAGAGTTTACCAGAGAAGATAGTAGTGATGACAATAACAGATGAGGATAGCGATGATGCATAAAATGTTGCTTCAGCGGAACAAACAGTAGCAGAACAATCTACAACATCACCAAATGTATCTTCATCGGAACAAACAAGAGCATCACAAACCAATGGTTGTCGGGCTATAACCCAAAAAGAGAAAAAGGTTGGTCTTTTACTCAGTAACAATGCACAATATGTGGCCCTCATTCACGTTAGGGCAGCCACTAATCGAATGATCCCAAAACCCATCTACAAAGGGAAAATTTTGTCGGCCCAAAAACTCCAAATTCAAATTAGACAACTTTTAGTAACATATTCTATTCCCTTTTAACAGTACTTAGTCCATCATGTATCTATCTAATGTTTGTTCTTCCAGTAACAATTTCTAATTATGCCCTATGACAAGCACAATAACAAACCAGTTTGCATCAGCAACAAGCAACAAACCAAGCCACTCAGAACACCCACATGGTTTTTTAGTAACCTAACTTAGCAACCAACCCTTATAACAAACTCACGCCATACAGACCATAATCCCATAGCTGTCAAACTTGTTCGGTATAATACCTTAAACACATGCAACCTACATGAAATCAAACCATGCATGTAATTGTGATGACAAATCCCAAACAAAAAATAAATACAAATTCGGAAGCGTTCATCAACAACGGATTACTGAAAAATCACTAAAAATTAAAACCATTTACAAAGAGATCCAAACACAGGAAAACTCTTTTATCAAGAACCACTATATTTCATTTACATTTTGGTTCATAAGTACATATCTTGTACCATTCCTTCTTGAAGATTACAAGCATCAACTGCTCTGTTAAGACTATACACAAGCAACATAAGAACCTCAAGGCATCAAGCTAAAATCTTAGATTGATTCATTCAAAGTACCAACTACTAACTCTGAGGACCTTAGAGTACAGAGACGACACATATGACTTTCTATACAAAATATAACATCCAGAGTCTCCACCTAGAGATATTACTGTTGTTCCTGCTGCTGCTATCCTTCCCTTACTTTATGGTTTCTACTTCCTTGTTCGCATTCACCTAAAAATGTTGGATCCCACGGGGGTGAGACAATAGAAAATTGTCCCAGCGAGAGATATAACTCTCTTCCAGAAACATTATTATTGCAGATAAATATTTTTAAACTGAGCAGGAGTTCTTTTATATTAACAGCAGTATTAATCATTATATGAACAAAATAAGATAATCTCCTTTATTAAGGAGAATATTGCATCTACCCATGGTAGAATTATACATCATCAATCTACTTTTCAAGGAATGTAAGGAATCATAAATATATCATCTATCAACTAAGGATGCATAAAGAAATGTAACATCATCCAATGATTTTCGTATTCAATCCTTAAGAAAACATGCTATACAACTGATTACATTTTACAATCATACTTATGCCCTAAGGAGATGAGGTATACCGCTCATACTCCAACCGACCATTGCGAAGTCAAAATCAGTGCCATACAAGGTCAATGGAAGAGCCAGATTTCCATGACCTCATCTGTCTCGGTCAGTACGAGACTATATGCAGGACATCTAGTATCACTACTAAATAGCTTTCTAGGGTATACTGGTAACTTCGCTATAGAGTTATAGCCCATAGCATATACTCTTTTCAGGATATGGCCCGTAACCAATGCCTAGTATTGTGGAGTTATGGCCCTTAGCCATACTCTTATTGGGATATGGTCTGTAACCATTCCTATGCATAGGATATGGCCCGCAGTCATTCCTATGAGGTGTAAGGATATATTCACCCATTACCCCCACATATTCAAAAATATGCAGCTTCCGAGTTATGCCGCGGAGCAACCCGTTTCACCATTCAGCAAATTCTGACGCTGATGGATCTATGGCCAGGGCACTACATGATGAGATTTCACTTTATTAATTAAGTGTATTACCATATTATTTTAGCACCAGTCAGGTTTTCAAACATAAATTATTATCTCAAATGCTACAAAGAATGTGTAATACTTATATTAAGTACTTTTCAAAGCTTTATAAAACATTGGGATCTCAATCCCTTATCTCATCATGGGCATTCTCATACCTTAACATCTCATCATCATGATTATGGAATATGGGCATTCAAACCCTCAGTTCATCAAAGAACACTTGTTACTACTTATCAGGTAACTAATACCTTTCAGGTCATCTGACCAAGGTAAACATGATACTTGCTACATAAGCATCTCACATGGCTCTCAAAGCCCATTTAGTCTCTTGTTGCCTCTTACTAGGCAACAAAGCATATAATGGCTCACAAGGCCCATAAAGCATTTAAATAATTAACACATCATAGCTCATTCCTAGCTATGCTCATCATCTCATGATTACCTGCATGATCATTACATGATAACAGTTATATCAATTATATATCAAAACTATACAATGTAAGAGTAGCATCACTATTCCCTTATTTAGGGTTAAGATTTCTCTTACATATCATCACCCTTCATTAGGGTTAGGGTTTTCCATTATTAACCAATTAGGTTCTCAAGATAATATTCTTAATGATCAAGCCCTAATTTATTGCTCCACACACCTAGGAGCCAACATTGATAACATAAGTATTCAATCATACTCATCTTTTATCAATAATTGAATTATCAACACAAGATACGAGTTCCTTTCTCATATTTGCCAAAGTATGATTACATCATACTTTATTAACTTGGCTTAACCTTTTCTTAAGGTATGTTAGCCTACACTTATCAAAGTGCGTTACATCTTAATATAATAATTGACATGACACACTTCATGTGTTACTCATCCAAGTATATTAGATTTAGAATACATCAAGGTGTATCAATCTTGAGGTGCTGGAAGTGATATCTATCATGTCTTGATGTATCACTTCCCTCATCACATTTATCTTAAGTTTATCAACTTATCTTGTATTAGGGTGTCTCCCATCCTAATACTCCATGCACCAGTTCATCACATTTATCATGTAATGTATTGCTCATCAGTCACTTATTTGAAATATGCAACCATTATCAATGATACAGACTCATTTCGAGTTAAGGAATTATTGATATAAAGATATCCATTATCAACCTCTTTAGGTGTTTCACTTATCACTATATTAGTCACTATTCCATTATTAGGAATAGGGTTTTCCATCTTTATAAACTAGGTTTCACATAACATCTCCCCATATATGGGTTGCACATAGCGTTACCCGAAATTAGGGTTTCTCAATTCAACCCAAAGTTAGGGTTATGGTTTATCATCATATTTCCCAAGATAAGGGTTTCATGCTCTATAATCCAAAATTAGGGCTTCACATACCTTTACCCTATATCATGGTTAGGATTTCATATTAGGGTTTCATATAGCATTATATAGCATCACCCTAGGATTAGAGTTCACATCATATCTTTGTATTCGTGTTTCACTTGACATCACCCTTGATTAAGGTTTCACATGACTTCACCCTTAATTAGGTTTTCACATGACATCACCCTTAATTAGGGTTTCATCTTTACCCTAGATTAGGGTTACACCTAGAATTTCCCTAAATTAGGGTTAGGGTTCATCAACCTTCTTAATTAGGGATTCATGATCTCTTTATCAAGGATCATACCCTATTTACATATTATTTTCATGTTGAGAGTGTGTAGGGGCTTAACCACTTACTTGATCATTATACATGCATGAATTCCTCTCTCTCTCATCCCCTCTAGGATGTTGATCACTTCAAACTTGATTAGATTAGGTCAACCCCTCATTTAAGTATACACACTTAGGGTTAGCTTAGTGTGTTGAGATGTTTCTTCCATACACATCAAAGGTTAACCACTCCAAAGGTACTAATCACTTAAATACCTTGAGGGTACAAACATTGTAATTACCTTTGATAAACATCATCAACAATCATGGGGTTGACTGTACTTATAAGATTTGAATAAATTAAACCTTCAAACGGTTTTGAGGTATTAGACCTTCAAATGGTCTTGATGTATTTTGACCTTCAAACGGTCTTGAGGTGCTTGACCTCCATACGGTCTTGAGGTGCTTGACCTCAATTCGGTCTTGAGGTGCTTGACCTCCATTTGATCTTGAGGTGCTTGACCTCCATTCGGTCAACTCTCCCAAACGGTCAACATGACCAAATAGTTTTGAAGATCAAATTACCCATTCGATCTTGATCAACTTTACCCATTCGATCTTGATTGATTTTACCCATTCGGTCTTGATCACTTTTACCCATTCAGTCTTGATTGATTTTACCCATTTGGTCTTAATCAATTTTACCCATTCGGTCTTGATTGGTTTTACCCATTCGGTCTTGATCAATTCCATCAATTAAGGCTTTAATCAATTCAATCGATTGGAGTTTGTAATCAATGGATTATCCATCACTGAACCTATTACGAGTCAATCAATTAGAACCATTAGATCATCATCCAACCATGACATCTCCTGACCTCAAACGGTCTTCAGGTCGTTTGACCTCAAACGGTCTTGAGACCGTTTGTTCACCAAACGATCTTGAGATCGTTTAGTCTCAAGAGTGAAACCGTTTGCTCAAGATATTCATTGAGGTGTGTGCTTATGATGATGTCATAATCATCAAGCTTCGATCCTTCAAAATCTACTTCCATTCTTATGGAAATTTCATCAATTATTCAAAGGAATTTCAAGAAGAACAAAATGATCAACAAGTGATGAAGAATTGAATGTAATAATAACATTTAAGGGTTCAAGTTATATAACCCACCTTCAAAATTGAATTCAAGCTTCAAACTTCACGTCCTCAATGGTGAATGAAGCTTCCTCAACTTCACAAGGCCCGTCCTCAAGTCTTTGAGTGAAATGAATGGCTAAGGTTGAAGATTGGATGAAGAAAAGAAGAAATTAAGCATTGAAAATCGATTTCCACCATGAAATCAAGGTTGAAGATGACTATGGAGCTTACCTACATGTTGGGGCACATTCTCCTACTGCTCCTAAGCTCCCTTGTGTTCAACCAAAGCAAGGAAAGAAAAAGGGATTGACAAATCCTTTCATGTGGGTTGAAAATGGGATGTATATAAGGGAATTTCAATGAGAGAGAAAGTGATATAAAAATCATTTAGCTCCCAAAATTGGTGCCAGATACTCCTCTCCATCCCTTGCATATGAATCCATCTCCCCCACCTTGTAATTCCTCTTCATTATCCATGAATTAAAAGAAAGCAATTTAAGAACCTTAACCATTATAATAATAATATCCAAAATTGAGTGGATATTACTTTTTAGTTAACTAATGTGAGTGGGCTCTCCACTTACTTGAGATATTTCGTCACCTTTTCAAGGCACAAGGACATTCACATTCATGAAAATTCAACTATCTCATTTTTGGTTGAAGGGTACTTCAATTAATATATTTATTTTTGCATTAAATTGAATTAGGGTTTCAATTATACTTAAATCTTGATTATTTTAATATCAAGTTTCTCTCTCCTCCAAAGTGATTCAAATGAGACACCCCTCTGATTTTCTTGTCTCTAATTGATACCAAGAAACATTAGGGGCTCTCTAGAAGTGGTATTTTGCATATTGAACCCTAGGTTTTGGGTAATTTGCACATTCACCAAAACTAGGTTTTAATGCACAAACATTGCTTAATAAGCTCTTTCTTGGTGCTCAGGCTTTCACAAGACATACCTCTGCATCATTCTCATTATTATGATGGTTCAACACTTGAGGAACATTTTATCATGTAATGTTTGCAAGTTAACTCCTCAACTTGGGTAATTTCCACTTTCGTCCAAAACAAGCAAAACATTAATTTAGCATTATTCAAAAAGGACTAAAATCGAAACATAAGTTCCTCTTGAGCCTTAATTACTTTTCAAAAGATACAAGAAAACATATGATTATGTTTCTTAAACAAAACATCTAGGATTCATCCATAACCTAGGTCAGGGATGTTACAGTAATGTCCTTAATTCCTTTGGTAATAAGATAGCACATGAAGATACATCATCCTAAATAAACCTATTTTTCTATCTCCTTAATTGATAACAAACCTTCAGTGCACATTTTTATACATAGTTACTTGTGTTGTAACAAACTACCATTCCATTGATAATAGAAAGTCCATTATGCATTGAAGAAAACTGTTTGTTACCAGGGAGACGTTATACATGCAATCATATTTATAGGACTTGCAACAACACCAACAAAATGATGCCACACTTATCCTACATCATTCATAACAAGCACTCACATTCCCAGTCAATCATAACACATTTTCCCCTACATTGTTGCTATGATTACTGCATCTGCTTGAATATATAGCATAACAGAACGTCCATTTTCCCTCAAACAATTCAAGAAAACTATATTCATATTATTTCATGTGTACCAAGCAAATTTTGTTACATCAAAGATCAAAACATTTACTTTGCTATCCATCCTGCTTATACTTTTGTGTAACAAATCCACTCAAAATTACCATATGTTGTTCATGCACATTACTATTTACATGTACTCGTATATTCTAGTTCGAGTTGCATTTTTAATTTACTCTGCCAAAGTCATTGACATAGGCCTGAATGAAGTCCCCAATCATAACTATACTCATATATTCATTCCACTCAAAAGCCTAATGTTATGGAGTTAATAATGAACAAGCATATAACCAGTCAATCATAACACATTTGCCCCTTTAGTGTTGCTATGCTTACGTCCATATTGAATATATATCATAAAAGAACCTCAATTTGTCCTCAACCAATTCAATCAAACTACATTCATGCATTGAATAATTTAGTTTGTTAGCCCAACCACAATATGTATTCATTCATGTGTACCAAGCAAAGTTTGTCATTCGTACACAAAACATTTGTTTTGCTATATATCTTGTTTATAATTTTGCTATTCATCACTTAACAAACTACCACCCATTTCTGATCATGCTCATTGTTGTTTACACTGATCATGTATTTCAGTTCATTATGCATTTTCCATGTAGGCTGATGAATTCATTAATGTAGACCTGAATGAAGATGCCAATCAAAACTATACTCATACGACTAAAAAGTATGATGTTATTGAGATCGATGAGGATGACATGTTACCACTAAGAGCTCCTGGCCAATCAAAGAAAACCAAATCACAAGCAAGAACATCATATTCCATTCTTGTTCCCATTACGTCAACATAGTTTGGATTGCCTTTGGTTGGTGCTATATTAAGATCAACTGACCAAGAAAGATGCTTTTACGAGCTATATGCATATGCATCCGACTTTGGTATCAAAACATCCCATTCTTCCAAGGAATGAAATGAAAAATCAACTGCAAGGATCACATACATGTCTGTCAAGGGAGTTAGGCCACCAAACAAATGCAAGGATACATTATACATATACAAACTGACTGCACGAACAACATGTCCCAGCCATATTAAGTTGAAACACACTTTCTCATGTGAATATCAGATCTCACACATACAACTTAGCCACAATCACCCAATGTTGCAACAAGTTATGATGAGGTTATTACCATCCAAAAGGCAAATACCGTTTGACATACAAAGGTGCATTGACCTTAATGATGCAGCTGGCATTGGAGCAGCCAAATCTATGACTTCTTTAGTAACTAAAGTTGGAGGTTATGATGGCCTTACATTAACATAGGAGGACCTCAACAACCATCTCCTTAATTCGAGGAAGCTGCGTCTAGGTGAAGGCGATGTCCATGCCATACAAATATACTTTATAAAAATGCAAAAGAATGACTTAGAATTCTTCTATGTGTTAGACTTGAATGATGACAATGTTCTCAAAAATGTATTTTGGGCTAACACAAGATCTCGAATGGAATACAAATACTTTTGTGATTTTGTTACTTTCAATACAACATATCTCACAAACAAATACACAATGTCATTCACACCATTCGTCAATATTAACCATCATGGGCAGTCTATGCTCTTAGGGTATGGGTTACTATGTGAAGAAACAACAAAGAACTATGTATGGCTGCTTCAAATGTGGCTGCAATGCATGGGTAACCAATCAATGCAAATTTGTTTCATTGCACAATTTCTTTTGAATATGTTGTTACTACAATCACTACTGAATCAACTTTGTTACTACTGCCACTACTGTTGTTTGTTCATTTCCATGTAGTTCAATGTTTTTGCATCAATTGTTTTTGCTATTCAATCATACATGACCCCATACTAGGTATATTATGATGAGTTCTATTAACATTCCCTCATACAATCTGTAACACCTAACATTATACGTTGTTAGGTAATGCAATTTTTCACAAATATAACATGTTTTCTACATTATGAACTACAACCCATGATTCTGAATGGAACTGGAATGTATGACATTTCTTGTAACTCATTAACCAACTTGCATGCTGATAGGAACCCCACCAAAGGGGATTGTAACTGACCAAGATCTATGAATAATAAATGGGTACATCAAGTGTTTCTTGATGTGAGGCATCGGCTCTGTCTGTGTTACATAATGAGAAAATTACCAGACAAACTGGGGGAAAATTTCATTACATCCAATCTGGTCAGGAATGCAATATATGAGAACTCATCAATTGATGCTTTTGAATAGAATTGGTCAGCTGCAATATAGACTTGCAAAGTAAACTAAGATGGTTGGCTGACATGAATGTATCAAATACACCATATGTGGGTACTTGCGTACGATGACGATTTCTTTTGGGCAGATATGACAACAACCCAAGGTAGTGAGTCAATTAATTCATTCTTTGATTGTTACGTTAACTTGAAGACATCCTTGAAATAATTTTTTAATCAATACCAACTTGCTCCAGAAGTAAGGATCAAGACAGAGAAGAAAGTTGATTATGATGATCTGGATAAGCATGTTCAGTTAAGGACCAAATTTCAGATTCAAATTGATGTAAGATTGGTGTACACTCAAAGCATATTCAAGAAGATTCAAATTGAACTACAACGTATGATGTATTGTGATGCACTCCTATTGAACAAGGTAGATACATTATCTACCTTTTGTATAAAGGAACAATGCATGGTGTTCTTACCATATGGCAACTTTGTATTACTTGAAACCAGTTCATTGTCACACATGACTTTGCCCAGAACAAACTGTTATGTAGCTGTCATTCATTAGAGTGCAAGGGTATTATGTGTCGACACTCATTATGCGTCCTTACTCACAAATGTAGGATAGAAAAGCTGCCAATGCAGTATGTGCTAGACAGGTGGAGGAAGGGCATCATACATGATTATGGAAACAACACAAAAACCATATGGATATGTACCAAATCATTTGAGAGAGCTGATGTAGTTTCAAACATTTGCCAACATTGCATAGAAATGTCACATGTTTCAGATAAGCAGTTTGAGGTTGTTAAGCATGCACTAAACACAACAATACAGACTTGTAAAAGGCACAACTACTGGAAACCAGTGTGAGCTTATTTTATTTGATTTCATTCCATCGTTCTTGCATATAACTATTTCTTAGATTTAAAAATTATTCACATTAATTTCAATTTAATAACCTACACTCACTATATTGCACTGGAAACAAAATTCTACATCATAACCGCAGGTAGAAAAGTGCAAATCAACAGATGTAACTGCAAATAAGTATCTTGTCACAACCAAGACGGTTCCAAGGTCACAATCTTTGCGGGAAAAGGGCTGGAAAGAAATGAATGAAAAAAAACAGAACACCTGCAAAGTCTAGTAAGAAGAAGCCCAATCAATCAACCAATATGGAACGATTATTCCCAGTACCCCAATTTCCAACAAATCAACCTAAAATGTGGACACCACATAGAAGCATGAATGATATATGCAACTCTTCAAACATAGGTTACAACATGAATGATATCTGCAACTCTGCAAACATAGGTTATAGAAATTATATTCCTATTGAACACATCATTGGCCAAAGATAGAGCATGCCATCTCCTACAACACCATGTCAATACATGCAGTTTGAAGTGGGCACCTACCAAAGAAGAATTGATGCAAGTTCAAACACATCAACCCTCAGTCATAAGCAATATCAATTTGTTCTCTCTAGCTCAAGCATCAGATAAACTTTCAGCACACCCTCTCCTCTTGCTACTTCATGGTTAAGCTACACTATCCACAGAGAACATCTTTCAATATACTATTTTGAAACCTTTTTTTCAATTATTTTGACCACACACATGTACACTTTTTATAGTACTATGGTTTAAGCCATACATACAGTTGTTTAGTCATGTATACCCATAAATATTGGTTTAATATGTAACCAATAATGGTGAAATATATGTAAGTTCTTACAGTCAACACAAATTATTTGGGGTGATGACAGATGCTCAATCCCAATTTAAAAGTGTTTTTACAACAGACACTCATATGTTGCTGGCGTGCTGCACATTACATCATCTTTTGATACATTCAGTCCATTTTACATGTTATTCCAATCTGCATAAGTGAATTTACCTAGCATCAGTCAGCCTACATGGTTTGACATGGACTTGCATAAACTGCAGGGTGCCTTACAGGACATGAAATTTCAACAAATAAATACCTTACTTTAATTGGCTACCATCAGGTAAATCACATGTTAGAAGGGTTTGTGCCTTATTGTTTTCATGTAAGCTTGGTGTAATTTTTATATAATCAATGTAGTTTTGTATGTTCATCGGTTTACAAAGCTTATGTGCCAAGATTAAAATGTTATGCATTGTTGTCATCTACATTTAAAATGAACATGCATTATTATTTGCAGAGACAGTTATGTCTTAGTCTCCTAAACTAGAAATGTGGGGTTGCGGAACTGATGCTGCTTGCACCAAAAATGGCCACAAACCAATGTGTTTGTTTATCCTTAGTTGCTTTAGTGCTACCTGTTATAGTGTGAAAGTAATTCCAGTTGTTAATATAATCATTTACGATGAAGGTTGTAGTTGGGCTTGTTTGCATACTTACGAATCAGATTTTTTAGGGTAATAGAATGTTTGTGTCATATGTTGACGATGCATGTAGACCTAGTTACTCGGGGTAACGTTGGTCCAAGTTACGTATGTTTACCCATCCACCTCAATTTACTCGATTGATGACACAAACTCAAATCAAACATAACACGGAAACCTCATTAACATACACCTTTACCAGTTACTGGCATTTAATATTTTACACTCCAACTTTGCTACATCCATCCAATCCCAGCATAGCAGGAAAATCTTGTTACAATCGACACCCTTATATTTGTGACATACTGCAATTTACACTTGAATTCTGTTACAACCAGTCCATTTTTTCCCTTTATGCAGGTTTGCATCACTACCTTTTCCCAACATCGGTCAGTCTACATGGTCTGATGCAGACTTACATAAGATTTAGACTATTGTACAGTACATGAAATATCACCAAATAATTACCTTACTTTACTTGTTGCAATAAGGTAAATCACATGTTGTATGGGTTCGTGCCTTATTGTTTTTGTTTCAAACAAGTCTAGTTTTTCTATAATAATTGCAGGTCTATGTCTTCATTGGATTTTTGAGTTTCTAAAAGAAGAATGGAATGTTCTTCCCTATTGTAATCTACATCTAAACTGAACGAGAAGTAGTGTATGCAGAGGCATAATTATGTCTTAGATTGCTTAAACTAGCTATGTGGGGGTATAGATGTTGCTTGCTAATGTGTTTTACATAGCCTTAGTTAAATTTTTGCTACTCTTTGCAGTGAGAAAGTGATTCCAGTTGTTATGCAAAACGTGCACCATGAATACTATAGTTGTGCTTATTTGCATACTTACAAATTAGGTTCTTGGGGGGGGGTAACGTACTGTTGCGGTCACTTGTTGAATATGAATGTAGTACTACTTCATCATGATAACACTGGTACAAGTTACTTAAGTTTTACATCCAAATAAATTTATTTGTGTGATGACACAGACTTAGTGCAAACATAGCATGGATGTCTGATTAACATATATACTCGTCAGTTATTCACATTTGCTATTCTCATTCATCTTTGTTACATCTGACCAATTTACCTGTTCCACCAAATCGTTCACTTGTTCCTTTATAGCATCATAAGCTCATCATGTTGTGATACATCCTGGCATAATATGTACCTCACTTTACACCTTATCATATCTTATTGCAGACATAACTTCATCTTGTTAGTAAATTGCTAATTGGTACCTCATATTTCTGTTATGGCATTGCATATAAACAATTTTTGTGTGCCATGGACAACGACTTGGGTGGATTCATCATCTTAGTGAATGTGATTGGATTGGTTGAAGAGTAAGATGAATGGAAAGTCCGGTTAACATACACACTCGATAGTTACTGCCATTTTCTATTTTCAACCAATTTTGTTACTGAAATCCAATTTACATGTTCCACCAAATTGTTTACCTATTTCTTGTTGTTACCTATTGTACATACATGTACTGTCTATTATTACTTGATGCAAGAACATGTTAGTACTTTGTTTTGAACTGCTTATTTGACACGGTTTTTGTGGTTACCTAGAGGAATGTACTTTGATAATTTTTTGTAGGTTTCAGCAGTAAAAAGATTATATTGATGTTCGTGGTGAAGTCTTCTTCCCTTTGTGCGCAAACATGAATTACACTTACCTTACATGACTTTAACTGGATGAAAATACATAACCACTGCACTGACTAAATGACTTAACATTGTACATACATGGACTGGCTGACATACACCATACAAATGTTGATAAGCAACATCTGAAAGTGAACACACAACAAGTACATCAACACTTCCATCCATCTAATACTATACGATCAACATGCTCCCGACCATTCTCTAAAACATAACAACAAAACTATTTAGCACTCCCAATGCTTTTTCTTGAGCATTCTACAAAATGTAACACATACTAGCTTAATATGCTACAAAATATAATAGTTTACAGCCAGTGCGATGTTTCATGGCCTTGATATACTTAGTTCCATTGTTCTGCATACGCAAAACATACCTTTATACAGACCACACTTAAAATGCTAGAAAAACATGGCATCCCCAAATATAGTTAACTGTTACAGTACATGCACCTAACATTGCACCAAAGCCCTCAGACATCATATACATACAACATCCCCATGCAAATAAGATAATTTTGATTGAATACCTTAAATACTATTTTTCATGAAAACCACTTACAAAATTCAACACATCCCTTTCAGTATGCCCCTTCATTGACATACTCCTTCATTTATAGTATAAGTACAACATTGTTGCCACACACATGTGATGCACTGGTTCCTCATATGAATCTTCTATCCTCTGTCCTTCACATATGCATTCCATCCACCTCATAACATACACACCATAGCCATTCATTTCGATAGGTTGAAGCACTACCTTGTTATCGAATAAATTCTTCCAGCCATCTTTCGAGACAATGTTGTTGGCTAAATTGACATTATGATAAATCCCTTTGTTTCGATGATGACAAACATTTCATTCTTGTTGATCTAACATGCTACCTGAGTGTTGCAGGAATGAGGTGGATGATAAAGCACTAGGGAATCTATATGCTTGAATGCTTGTAAATTTCATGAAATGTAATCAATTGTAAACTTGTACAAATATATAATGTACAAGTACTTAGACTTCATGTAAATCAAGCGTTAGATCTTCCCTAGCCAATCACTACACTTAGATAGATCATCCCCTTCATTAGTGTCACATATGCACACTCATACATACACTTAGCACTTTATTTGAAACATTGAAACAGGGTCAATCTCGGTCGACAAATTCCTCGACCGAGACACTCTCGGTCGACAAGCTTCTCGACCGAGAAAGACCCAGGTAGTCGTTAGACACAGCTGAAAAAGTAGATGGCAGTTGGAGATGAACGTTGCGAACACTAGATCCAGAGAGCCTGTCGGTCGACAAAACCTCGACCGAGTAGGTGTCTCGGTCGACAATTCCTCGACCGAGATGGACTCTGACAGCAACTGCAGAATTAATTAAACTAGCCATTGTTAAACCAACTAGTGGATACCTAACGGCTAATTGAGCACTTGGAACCCCCTAGAAAGTATCTAGAATGTCCTTAAGCATCCATAGGTCATTCCTATAAATAGGACAAGCCATAGGACACCAAAAACACACTTGTGCATATACTTGAGCTTACACTTGCAATTGGCAATCTGTTTTGAGCAATTAAGCAACACTAGCATTGGCTATTCTTTTCCTTGCTCCAAATTTCGTGTTCTATAGGCTAGCATATTCTATCCACTAAACCTACATTCCAATATTCATTGGTTAGGAGATCTATATGCTTTATATAGGAAAATCAAGCCTTGAGCTACAAGTGGTATTGTAATTTCTATTTTTCCTTCTTGTTCCTTTGTATCATTGTATTCTCCTTGCTACTCCTAGGGTTGGAGGCTGCGGATTGGAGAAGGTTCTTCTCGGTGGAGAAGGTGGACTTCGGACTACTTCAAGAAGGCTGTTGCAACGGGAAGCTACTTCAAGAGGAAGGCTACTTCAAGAGGGAGCTTGAAGTTACTTCAAGAAGGCTGCTTCAAAGTTGGTGCAACTACTTCTAGGTGAAGGCTGTTCGAAGGGTTTGGTGAAAGAATTGTAAGTTTATGTAAAGTCCGTGCGAGGTAATAAAATTTGATTCTTTCAAAATCCCAATTGGGTAAGCAACCGGGTAGTGGATTGACTGCCTTAGTATTTTCTAAGGTTGGAACCACTCTTAAACCTTGTCCCCTTGTCCAATATTTTTGTGGTTGGTTGTTTGAGTTAAATAATTTTTAAATTAATTTTAAAACCCTATTCACCCCCCCTCTAGTGGTTTTTCAATTGGTATCAGAGCAGGCTTCAAGGAACTCTAACCAAGTCTTGAAGAATGGGTGACGGGCTTGTCAACAACCTCAACCTTGAAGGGACACTTGTGGCTAGACCTCCGACAATCGATGGAACTAACTACACCTACTGGAAAAGAAGAATGCAATTTTATTTCCAAGGGATTAGTTGGGATCTATGGAGGATGGTGTCAACCCCCTATGAGCTTCCTCAAGTGGAATATGCAGCTTGGGACACAAATACGGTAAAGTCAGCTCAAATGAATGCAAAGGCTGTAAGTATTCTCTATTGTTCAATTTCAGTAGGAGAATTTAATAGAATATCAAATTGTGAAACAACCTATGAAATTTGGCATAGACTTTCTATAACTTATGAAGGGACTGTTCAAGTTAAGAATTCTAAAATTGGAATGCTTAAACAAAAGTTTGAACAGTTCCGTATGGATACGAATGAATCTATTAGTGATATGTATGCAAAATTCTCTTCTATTGTAAATGGTTTGAATGCTCTAGGTAAAGTTATTATTGAGGAAGATCAGGTGTCAAAGATCCTTAGATCACTTCCTCCCAAGTACAAGTCCAAAGTGACGGCCATTGAAGAAGCAAATGACCTCACCCGACTAAGAATGGAACAACTCATTGGCAACCTAGAAGCTCATGAGGCTACCTTAGAAGAGGAAGAAAGAAGAGAATGTGAACTTCAACAAGGAAGAAAGAAGGACATTGCATTCAAAGCATCAACCAAGAACAATCATGATACAAGTGAAGATGATAGTGAAGAAGAAACTCTCATTGTAAATGGTAAGCAGTATGAAAGTTTTAAAACTAATAAAACTTGTAGTGTTTCTTCTTCCAGGTGCTTTGAATGTGGCAAGAAGGGACACATGAAAGGTGATTGTCCAAAACTCAAGAAAGGGAAGAAATCATCTCACAAAAAGAAAGAAAGAGCATATAAAGCTGCATGGGATGATTCAAGTGATGATAGTGATGATGGAAAAGAAGAAGTAGAATGCCTCATTGCTACAACAAATGAAGAAGAAGAAGAAGAGGTAAGTCTTTTTGATCTACCAAAAGAAGATCTAATTGCTAGTCTTCAAGATACACATGAGAAATATATTGAGTGCAAGAAGAAATTTAAGAAATCAAATAAAGTAAATGATGAGTTAAATGCTAAACTTATTGCTCTCACGTTTCAAAATGAATTCTCAAAAAGGCTATTGAAGATTATGATATTAAGTTGAAATCTGTAGAAGCAAATTGTAATCTTCTTTCCCTTGAAAAGTTAAACTTGCAAACTCAAGTAAATGATCTTCAAAAACAACCTGTTTTGTGTACACATCTAGATTATGATATTATTGTGAAAGAAAGAGATTCTTTGTTATCTAATCTAGATCAAGCACAATTAGATATCAAGAAGAAAATTGATGAGATCATGAAGTTACAACAAAAAGTGAGTAGCTTGAGTAACAATAATATTCTTGAAAATATCTTGAATGATTCTTATCGTCAAATTGGAAGGAGGGGACTAGGTTATAAAACTAAAGGAAAATCTTATCAAAAACCTAGTTGGGAAAGGACACAAGTGTTAAAGAATCAATCCATGTATGTACCAAAGAACAACACAATTTCTAGAAATGAGATTGACTCTATTAGTTGTCATTATTGTTTGCGTCTTGGACATTACTCTTTTTCATGCCCATACAAGAAAAGGAATGATGATCTAGCTTGGGTTTCTAAAACTTAGAAGCTTAAATTTGACTAGTTGAGATTTGACCTAAACTGATTCTTGATATACAAATGTTAATATCTCAACACAATTGAGTTTTCACTTTCATATTCTTATATTACAATTACTGAAAACAGTTCTGAAACAGTACAGAAACTTTCTCGGTCAAGAAACTGGTCGACTGAGAACATTGTCGGTCGAGAAATCGTCTACCGAATAGGTTACTGCCTTCAAAACTGCAATAAATCTGCTGAACCTATTTTAAATTCATCTAGTTTGCTATAAATTTATTATTAATGATTGATATGCAAATCAAGAATGAATCTTGGAGAATATCTTTGAAACAAAGACATATTGATCTTTTTGCATTATGAATTAAAGTATAACATTATAAATATGAAATCCTTAAATATATTGCAAAAGTGCTATATGAAGACTGATTTTGAACAAACCGTATTCCTTGATTGAAAAAGTTTATTAAGCATGATCATTTACATGGCTTGTCTTAAATTCGAAAAACCATGAATCATGAATGAGATTATTTTGGTTTATCCTCTACATGGTTTGGTTTAAAACTGAAAATTATAAACCATGATGGTTTCATCAAGGAAATTACTATTTTATCATAGTCCGCATGGTTTATCCTAAGCATTTCTTGGTCCATCTATATAGGAACCATGTGTATTACAATTTAAATGGTCAGTGTATTTCATGAAATTACATGCTTCTATCTTGATCATTGGATACACTACTACTGTTCTATCATAATTATTGTGCCCTATGTTTCATTGGTTTGTCTAAAATAATCTTTGATCTATATATACAAACCATGAATATTGCTATTGATCATTGTAATTCAGGTCATATGAAGATGTCATTTTGCATAAATAGTAAAACTTCATGGCATAAATACATTTTCTGCAGAAATTATACTTCACATATAAGTGTTCAAGTTGGAAATCTGCAGAAATTGCCTCTTGGTTGAAGTTAAAGTTTGACCAAGGGGCGCTATGGTCGCAGTCAAGGTCGACCTAAAATAAGCTTGACAAAATGCTTATTTGTACATCATTTTACTGTACTTAATCTTAGTATCTTGATTCAAAATGTGTTTATCATATTGAAAACATGAAGCTCTATTAAAAAGTCAAAATCAAATCTTAAAAATCAATTTGTGACCTTAGAATCCTCAAATTATCTTAAATATAAGATTATGGGGGAGCTCACACAAACAAATTTGATTATTACAAAACATTGTAAACATCATTTGAAGCTTATTATGACCTTAGTATTTTAACTTTTGGTTATGAAGAAAACTACAAATATCATATATCTTGTTCTTAAAGGAATTCTCTATAACAAATCAGGGCTTAACATCCCGTGCATTTGGATAGAGACATTTTTCATAGATTAAAGGACTCTCATTCCATTTTCAGGGCTTAACATCCCTTGTAAAATGATTGAGAAATCAATACATATGCCTTGACAAGGCTTAACATCCTTTGCAAATGATTGAGAAATACATTATGGATAAATTCAACAATAAATGACTTATATTTATATAAATTCCTTGATTTTAATTGAATATCTCTTTTAGGGGGAGCATAGCATAAAGTTAAGGGGGAGACATAAAAGTCATACAAAATGATTTTCTTGGATATCTTTTTGAAATGACAAAGGGGGAGAAATAATATAAAATCAAAAACATAAAATAAAATGAGTTTCATAATATCTCAGCCAGCACCTACTTGCAAAACAAAATTGGCTACAAAAGGTAATCTTCAGGTATGAAACTCACATGCTTTATATTTCCTTATTTTATATTTAGGAAATGTTTGTCATCTTCAAAAAGGGGGAGATTGTTGGATAAATTGACATTATGATAAATCCCTTTGTTTCGATGATGACAAACATTTCATTCTTGTTGATCTAACATGCTACCTAAGTGTTGCAGGAATGAGGTGGATGACAAAGCACTAGGGAATCTATATGCTTGAATGCTTGTAAATTTCATGAAATGTAATCAATTGTAAACTTGTACAAATATATAATGTACAAGTACTTAGACTTCATGTAAATCAAGCGTTAGATCTTCCCTAGCCAATCACTACACTTAGATAGATCATCCCCTTCATTAGTGTCACATATGCACACTCATACATACACTTAGCACTTTATTTGAAACATTGAAACAGGGTCAATCTCGGTCGACAAATTCCTCGACTGAGACACTCTCGGTCAACAAGCTTCTCGACCGAGAAAGACCCAGGTAGCCGTTAGACACAGCTAAAAAAGTAGTTGGAAGTTGGAGATGAAAGTTGCAAACACTTGATCCAGAGAGCCTGTCGGTCGACAAAACCTCGACCGAGTAGGTGTCTCGGTCGACAATTCCTCGATCGAGATGGACTCTGACAACAACTGCAGAATTAATTAAACTATCCATTGTTAAACCAACTAGTGGATACCTAACGGCTAATTGAGCACTTGGAACCCCCTAGAAAGTATCTAGAATGTCATTAAGCATCCATAGGCCATTCCTATAAATAGGACAAGCCATAGGACACCAAAAACACACTTGTGCATATACTTGAGCTTACACTTGCAATTGGAAATCTGTTTTGAGCAATTAAGCAACACTAGCATTGGCTATTCTTTTCCTTGCTCCAAATTTCGTGTCCTATAGGCTAGCATCTTCTATCCACTAAACCTACATTCCAATATTCATTGGTTAGGAGATCTATATGCTTGATATAGGCAAATCAAGCCTTGAGCTACAAGTGGTATTGTAATTTCTGTTTTTCCTTCTTGTTCCTTTGTATCTTTTGTATTCTCCTTGCTACTCCTAGGGTTGGAGGTTGCGGATTGGAGAAGGTTCTTCTCGGTGGAGAAGGTGGACTTCGGACTACTTCAAGAAGGCTGTTGCAACGGGAAGCTACTTCAAGAGGAAGGCTACTTCAAGGGGGAGCTTGAAGTTACTTCAAGAAGGCTGCTTCAAAGTTGGTGCAACTACTTCTAGGTGAAGGCTGTTCGAAGGGTTTGGTGAAAGAATTGTAATTTTATGTAAATTCCTTGCGAGGTAATAAAATTTGATTCTTTCAAAATCTCGGTTGGGTAAGCAACCGGGTAGTGGATTGACTGCCTTAGTATTTGCTAAGGTTGGAACCACTCTAAATCCTTGTCCCCTTGTCCAATATTTTTGTGGTTGGTTGTTTAGGTTAAATAATTGTTAAACTAATTTTAAAACCCTATTCACCCCCCTCTAGTGGTTTTTCAAATGCTTATCTTACTAATGAGGCTTTTGATAGTCGTTGCTTGTATTTTCAAAACGCTACAATCATAAAAAGTTTGTAAAAGTAAACAATAAAACTTGCTTCATAATCAGACCAGCAACACTTATGGATGACTCATATTTGGCTTGTTATACTTACCAATGTAACTACATCGATATCGTATGGATGGCTCATATGTGGCTTGTTATATCTCCTCACTGGACGTAGACTGTTGTAGTGAAGTATCTTCTTATATTCATGTAACACCACTAGCAAGTGCCAGTGCTGTGAGTTAAGAATTGGAAGAAGTATTACATTTTCCTTCTTTATCTGTTCACTTTTCTCATAACAAAATCTATGCATTAAGGGTCATTCTTTGTCTTAATTATGTGTGTCATGCATGTTTTGAAAATAAACACCCTCCTTTCCCATTTTTTGTCATACTCTTTTCGCATGAGTTCATCCTACCTTCAACTATCTGTTGTTGTCAAAATGGGCGGCAACGTCATTTATTATTGGAAACACAGTCATTAGTAAAAACATTCAAACCAACTAGTAAAATGGGTTCTAAGAGAGAAAATCAAATAGTTAATGAGTTCCTTTCCATTTTTAGCATTAATTTAATCACTCATCTTAGTTCTACAAATTGAATTGTACTTACAATTTCGTATGATACATGTAGTCATGTAAGGATCTACACAATAGATATAACTAACAATTCAACAAGAAAAAATAACATACCATTTAGATCTACACCATACCCTTTAGAGCGTCACACATACTACAAATCCACCCCAACCAAACATGAATTGTCATAAAATAGACCCAAACACACGCACCTGACACACACTAACACAAGCGTGTGCAATCCTAGGAACCTTAAGTGCTAGCAACAGACGTCATGCATTTATCTAACATAGCAACAACACATTCAACTTGTGTTTTGATCTATATACTATACGTTGTTCACAAGCATTGCACGGATATAAATGTGAGGTCCCATAGGAGTTGTTCTCCTTACTAGAATAAAATGTCATACCATTTTACTTTGTTCACATACCTAGTTTGTGATGTTACCTCCCCTTTTCACCATATCTCTAAAATATTTCCGCATGATACATGCATTCTTGGACTTTAAAATAATATCATCACCACACTTGTCCTTGCTAGTAAGCTGCAAAATAACAAACACTCACTAAATATGCTTGCTACATATGGAAAATGACATATTCACATTACAACTTTGTGCTTTTTTTGTACCATCTTGAGTAACAATACCTCTTGTTTGCTGATGAAACCGATTGCATCATCATCCTAGTTTAACATCACATCGATCTTGTTCTTCTTGGTAGGAGACATTAGCTTCACCCTACGCTCTTGATGCTCATCCTTGATCCTCCTAACCAAAGAACTCGGGCTATTACATTTCCTTACCATTTTGTTGACATGTTTTGATGGATTCTCAATTCTACCCTCGCAGGTAATCTTCTCAACTATGTCTTTTACAGGGTTGTAGCATGAAATAACAGAACATAAGAACATACATTTTAAAGATGGTGCCACCATGTGCAGGCTAGTGAATATGAGTAGAATACACTTATCAAGGCATACCCTTTCATCGACCTTTAGTCCATACACGACAAGCCATTCCAAATTTGCCACAGCCTTTGCCTTACCCTTATTTTTTACAGACAAGTTGACTAATGTCAGTGTTCTCATTACACTCAGAATCTTTTCAATGTCATCTTTAATGTTGGTCTTCTTCCACCAATCTTCTACCTATATAACATATATATTTGTTCATTACAGTTACATATACTATTATTTCCGAAAAACATTTTCTTGAGGATATCTTTCGTATATATACATTTCCCCCCACTAGTGGATTTATCATGCTCCTTTGTGTTCATGGTTTCTTGAGGTACTTGCGTCAAACCTGTGGCCTTACACGGGAGTGGTGTGACTTACTCAAGTTTTCCAACAACAACCCCAGCTCCTAATGAATTCACATCAATCAACAAAATAAACCAAATAATGATCAAATTTTAAAACATTACATAACACTAGTATACACAGATGACTTACCCAGCCACAGACACCATAATTTCCTACAGCAGAGCTAGTGTCATTCCTTGTTGTAGGTTTTCTTATAGGTGTTGTCTTCACAAGTTGAGGGATTGTTATTCTTGGGCAATCACCAACAATAAGTTCACCCTACACCAGATTACACGAAATGCATTCAATTACTCCTTATATTATGTTGAAGAATGTAACAAATAACATAACCATCTATATATACATCCCCCCCCGCTTGGGAAGTTTTCTAGTTGTTGAGCTCTTGTGCCAACATCCAAACCATCCATTACATGATCTCCAGAACCATCCATGGTAGGTGTATCATAACAAATCTAAAACATAAGAAACCATGTCCATGAAAATTTTAGTTGCAGTTCATGATGTAATGGAATTTATTTGTAAACATTAAACATTCTTTTAAAAATTAAATATCATCTTTGATACACTTCCTTTCCTCATTAGTGATAGGGTGTCAGCCCGACCACTTGTCATTTGCATCGGCCCCGGGGTTTCGTAACCATCCTGACAACATTTAGTTATACATTACACAAACAAAGAAAATATAAAATCCAAAAAAATTATTTTAATACTGTGATACACACTTCACATGTCTTTTTAGTGGTATATCTTGTTACCGAACGCCTTCCAACACCTTCGATCACCTGTAGACACTATATTGTTTATCTAACACATAGTCATCTTATTATATGTTGGACAACTTTGATGTAAATAAAATTATTTAATAATAAAATATATTTTTTCTAGTTAACTCGTATACACCACATTCAGAACAATACTACAATCATATGAACCATACATTCTAAATAGCCACCAAGATAGTACAAATCTTAGCTTGTGCAGTGTCAACATCAATGTCCAATCCGTGCTCAGCCTCCATTCCAACATTATCTTCAATCAGTGTGTCATATTGTGTCTTCGGTGTTACATAAAATGAACAATACAAGACACACTGTCAATGTTCCAAGTAAACATATTGGAAAGTACCATGTACTACTGTCTTAGTTATGTTTCACTCACCGTCTTTGCTATACTCCATTTCCTCTTACATGACCATGTAACTAGTACCGCTGCAACCAATAAACGCGGGGGTTGACATTGCTAAAAGATCCTTTATAGATAATCATAACATAGTCATATTACCACTTCCATAATATTTCAAAAGGTAAACATTAAGTCTATATCGTTAACCATAGTTGTACCTTTTTCTGTTCAGATCTTGTGACCGAACGATTGCCAACAGAATCCTTCACTTGGAACCAAATCATACATTCTATTAGATACAATGATCATTGTACACTTACCATGGTTAACCATGGTTAACTAATTGCACAAACAACATAAAAAAACATTATGTCATACAAGATAAGAGATAACTAATTTATCAAATTCCACTAATGACTATACCAATATGTACACTCTTTGTGCTTATGGGAACTGCTTGCTTATTAACATCACTAGGTGCGATTGTCAAATTCTTGCGCAGATATAATTTTTTGTGCATTGCTTACAACCAACTCATTACCAGATCCACGACACCTACTTCTCCATCTATACCAATGACATCCCTATTTCTTGTGCTACGAGGACCCTACATAAAACCAGTGTGGCAAAATAAGTGTAAGCAACAACTATCTATGTCATGCTATCAAACAAACAAAATCTATTAATCGACAGATGCAATCTTAGGATGTTATTTTGTTGTCTTAGTCTTTTTTTCCACCATGTAACACGTGCATATGTACCACATATGCGGCATAAAATGTCCTTGGAGCAATTTACCATGATCTGCTTGCCAATTGTTTCTGTTTTGGTTACATTCGTTGCTATTGTATGAGTACTTCCTACACCCGATTCCATGATGTTGGCAACATCTGGTTCTCTCGTATCCTGCAATTTTTCTTTAAATGTAATCAACATATATAGAAAAACAAGGTTATAAAAATAACTATATTAAAAAAAAATTCAATTCACATCCAACTCATGCAAGTGAAAACATAGTTCATTCATCATCGCCTTATGTATTGTTTTTATGTCATTGTTGTTTACTCTCTGGACCTCTTCACATGAATCCAGGAAGCTCTTAGGACTAGACCTAGTAATGCACATCTACATTACAACATTAAATATTCAAACATACAAAATACAAGCAGTGAAGAAGTTCATCACCAATGCACAACAAAATGTGCTTGTTACCTTGGCAGGAGTTGCCAAATCAATTAACGGTACATCTATATAAATACTACCATCATGTATATGGTGTTTAGTATAAGTGAAATTACGTTTTGTAAAAAATATGTCCAATATTAGCAGCTACATGATACTTATACCTTGTTCCTGGTCCATCTAGTTTTTTGGGTACACTAACACTATCAATTGCAACAGCTTTTTCCTACAAAATAATAATAATAGACAACTAGCACTGTTTGGGAAACTAAATAAATCGCTAAAGGCACACAAATACTACCACAATCAGTTATTACGACATTATGAAGTTAATACGGTAAACCACCTACTACCACAACTTACAACATACATGTCAGCAGTACATTGTGATTTATCATCCACCCTACCAACGTCACCAGCCATCTACAGTAGGTTTATAGCAATGACATGTGTCAACATCAAAATCTTAGTACACATATGCAAGTACCTATCTTATACACAAAGCTTTAGAAGACATGTATAGAAGCATTGTGTTCTTACCTTTACACCACCTTCAACCACTTTGCATTGAGCCATCTCTTTCCTAGCTTCATATAAGTTCCCTCCAAAATCCTACTGTTACAACATATCTAGTTAACTTATTGTAACCAACTATATGTGAGTAGAGAAATATTACAAACATTTCAGAAGGAAGTCTCCTTACATTAACACCAGTTCCTTCGTCCTGATCAGCTACATCATTTGTTTCATCAACAATGGGAATTATCTGCATACAAAATGAGTACCACCTCACCTCAATTATATCTATTGTAACATACATACCCAACCTAAATATTGTATCAGGCCATCCTTTATCATAAAAGATTGTTTCTTCCCAAACAACATCCATGACCATATTTTACATACTGGTATACCACACCGTTCTACTTTTCTGTGGTTTACCAACATGTACTACAAAGCTTATATAATGTCAATTACGACCATATCAGTAATCAATACTCATGCAATTTTGTTTTAATATTTATCAAAAAATGATAGACAAAAAATTTAACAAATAAAAGTTTCATTTTGTGTATCTCTTCACCACATTCGCCATTGCCTTCGCTTATTGACAAATTCCCAGACATAGTTTGAGCAAGTGTTGGATCTGCTATTTGTCTGACCTCTAGCTCAAACCACAGTAACTCAATCTCACAAACATTAATGTGGCATGCTTCCTTCAATGCCTTATACTTTCTTTCCATCTTCCTTAACTTCTTTTTGAGGTCGGCAACCTCTTTCAGGTGCTCCTCCTACCTCCCTTCTGTCTTCTTCTTTAACTTCATATTCTTTAATTTCATCTTAGTTTCCATCAGTGACAAAGATATCGTTACACGTTAGTAAATTTTATTACAACAATTGTACATAATCAGAATCACAACAAACATCCATTGTCATAACACAAAAAATTCTACATGCTAATAAATACAAAAAATGGGCTCATGTTGCGTTACCACTCCGTCCAACCTAACATATTGTGACCCGCTGGCTGCAAACTTCACCGTCTTGCCCAAACTCCTATCACTTTTCAAGTAATATGGCAATAATTTTGATCCATCGAGGGATTTGATGGACAAGGCATGGTCAACCAACCAAGAACTCATCATGTTAGTGTAGTCCCAGCAATTCCCTAAGGGGAATGCACCTAGTTTGGCTTTCTTATTGATTCATGTTACCCTCTTAAACCATACCGTCAAAATAAATGAACAACCCTTCAGATACCCGCTATTCCTTTTACACATTTCTTTCATGCCAAGGTCCAAATAAGTAAACACAAAATCTGCCCAATTGAATTTTTCTAGGTCAAAGAGAACATCAACATATTCCCATAAATATTTGTGAATTCCAAAACCAGCATATGGATAGAGAAAGGTTTCCATCATTATGACTATCCATATCTTCACAAAGTCCTCTATGGGCTTTTCATATGTTTTAGTAGACAAAGACCTTAGCACATCCAATGCTTTCATTATTTTTATGTCACCTTTGAAATAGTCATTATATATAACAATGTCATTAGTTCTTTCTTGAACATACCTTGCAACAATAGTATCTCTTACATAAAGAACAAACTTTGTGTACTGTTATACGCCTTAAACTATCGTAACAGAAGCTTGTTTAGGGATTTTGAAAATCTTCCTAACACTCGGTGGGTATCCCCAGAATTTGACCAACTTGCTTTGCATCAAACCGAACAAGGATAAATCCAAGCTTGAAACACTTCATCTTGCAATCATTGCTTTATATCAACCACTTTATTAGAGAAATATTGAAGTTCTTAGGACAAATCAAAGAAATGAAATGACCAAACACAATCTTCTTAAGCAAATCCTTGTGTGGATCATTTTCCATAGCCAAAACCATATTGAATTTCTGATAAGAGCAACGGGTGGTGATCCCTTTCGGCCATTTCTCCACCCTATCTGATTCATCTTGGCTGCCATCTACATATATCCTGCTCCAATGGACAAACAATACTTATATCAATAAACAAAAGTAAACAAATTCTCATAGTATTATCCCAAATGTTACATCACACTCTTAGCATTTATCCCAAAAACCCTACACTTGTTACAACCCATTCTTAGTGTTTATCCCAAATGTTACTTGTTACACAAAGCTCGTAGTCCATTATAACTCATTACATAAAAATTTACAAATTCAAACACATTGCCATAGCAAATGCTACAATATTTATGCGCATTTACCAACTATATTTATAACAACCTAGCATTGTGTTACCCAATATTGTGACTTATCAAATAGATAATATGGCCTCATAAATGTATTCTATAACTGTTCTAATCAACAATAACTTTTAAACAACAATACGTGTTAGATAACAACAATCCGTCATCACTCAAGATCTACTTTGTCACTTTATCTATGAAAATACTAGCATACCAATAAGATGTTGTTGTACAACCACATTAAGAATCAAGCAAAAATAATATGTTGTTTTGTAGACCCATTGCATGTTTCATGTAACAACACTTTCAATATATTATAACAAACCTCCCACGTTGCCATTTGGTTCTTATTCACTCTACGTAACAATCATAATATATAGTTTGTCCTATACCTACATATTACATGTGCATAACTAATAACATAGTTTATGTTGTTATAACAACAAATCTATAGGTAAACTCAACTAGGCACTTGTTCACCATACTCAACTGCATGTAGAAAAATCTTTAGATATATTGTATCACCAATAATATGGATACGTTGTCCCCTAACCTCAGTATAAAAAATCACGAATAACTACAGTCCAACACAATAAATATTGCCGAGCTATAACAATAAATCGAACAGAACTGATGAGTAGCAACAACAATATTCCACCAATGGCTATATATCCACAACACGTAACTACACATATTCATTAGTGCTCCAATGATAGCCCAATTCGTTTATAATAAGTAACATCTTCATCATCTTATACCCAAGTGTTACTTGCCATAACAAAATATTTAGATACCATGAGTATGTACTCTAACACATGATACTACAACTACACTAGAGCAGCACAACAATCACACATAATATGTTACCAATATGTTATAGTAGATCCTGTTATAGTTTCAAAACTGCATTGTTGGCACCAACATTTTGGTGAGCAAGAAAGCATCCATTCAAGTATAAACAATGGAAAAAACCTACTATTCTACATTAATTTTTAGAGAATTTTCCTTAATATAGTCTGTATAATGTAGGATAATAGGTTATTAATGTGGAAACATTTGGCATGCTTGTGTAACAAGTGTTTTCCGCAAAACTAGAAGCAAAGATGTGATCAAACTTGTACCACTTGTTAGCCTAGTTGAAGTGGGAAATGTACTACACTAGAAAGACGAATGTCATTGGTATAGACGGAGCAGCTTGTATCCCAAATGTTACTTGTTACACAAAGGCCACAGTCCATTATAATCAATTACATAAAAATTTACAAATTCAAACCCATTGCCATAGTAAATAGTACAATATTTATGCGCATTTACCAACAATATTTATAACAACCTAGCATTGTCTTCCCCTATACTGTGACTTATCAAATAGATAATACAACCTCATAAATATATTTTATAACTGTTCTAATCAACAATGCCTTTTAAACAACAATACGCGTTAGATAACAACATTTCATCCTCATTCAAGATTTACTTTGTCACTTTAGCTATGAGATAGCAACATATCAATAAGATGTTGTTTTACGGTGACATTAAGAATCACGTAAAAACAATATGTTGTTGTCTAGAGACTCCAGACCCATTACATGTTGCATGTAACAACACTTTATATATATTATAACAAACTTCCTACATTGCCATCTGGTTCTTATTCACTATATGTAACAATCACAATCTACTCATACTCAACTGGGTTCTCAACTGCATGTAACAAAATCCTATTATAACCAAACATATTAAGATATAGTTAACTGGATGTAGCCAAATCTTCATGTATTTTGTATCACTGATAACATGAATATGTTGTCCCCTAACCTCAGTAAAAAAAACACAAATAACTACAGTCCAAAACAATAAATATCACCTAGCCATAACAATAAATCTAACAGAACTGATGAGTAGCAACAACAATCTATTACCAATATCTAAACATCCACAACATGTAACTCCAACAACAACCCAATTCGTTTATATTAAGTAACACCTTCAACATGTTATACCCAAGTGTTACTTTCCATATCAAAATATTTAGATACCATGACTATGTACTCTAACACGTGATACTACAACTACACTAGGGCAACACAACAATCACACATAACCTGTTACCAATTTGATACAACAAGATACTGTTATAGTTTCAAAACTACATTGTTGGAAACAACATTTTGGTGACCAACAAAACATCCATTCAAGTATAAACCATAACAAAAAGGTGTTGTTCTACATTATTTTTTAAAGATTTCTTCTCTTGCTTAATCTAGTATGTGTATTACAGGATAATAGGTTATTAATGTGGCAACATTTTACAAGCTTGTACAACAAGCATTTTCTGCAAAACCAGATGCAAATATTTGATCAAACTTGTACCATTTGTTAGCCTAGATGAAGTGGGTAATGTACTACACTAGTCGACAATTAAGAGAAACTTTGAAACAATAAGTTCGATCTCACAAGCCAGAGTTCTCTGAACCAAATCACACCTTTAAACACTAGCCCAAGTAAAAGTAACTGACTAAATAATCTCAAATCATTGTTAATAACACCCAGTATTGATTTTGTAACAAGTATTTTGTCACACCTTGCTAGTTGAGAGCCAAAATGACAACAACATGCACCTCTATCCCTATCGACTTTTGAGAAGAAGATCGCCGCACCACCACACAACAACAGGAGAATGTGACAGTCTGACAAGGAGATGATGATAGGGAGAACAACAATGCCCTATTTGTCGATGGAGGAGTTAGTTGGCAGGAGCAGGAGACCATGGGAGGCAGAGCAGCGAACAACAGTGAAGGTGGAGAGCCGAAGGCAGAGCTGCCGAAGTTGCTTGCAAGAACCCTACACCAATTTTCATCTGGGGCGGAGAAGGGAGGGATGGCAGGGAGGATAAGTGGAACTGGTGGATGGAGTGAGGAGGAAGTCTAGGCATTTGAATAGGATCCAAACAATAGATAGGATGACCCATATGACAACAGTAAAGGAGGGAGGACATGTGCTATTTCACATCCATCAGCATGGGAGAGCGGAGAGGATTTTTTTGTCCTTATGTGGGAGGGTTCTGGGTTTGAGTTTGAAAATAGTGTTGTATAGAAAAGCTCTTAGTAATAGTAGGTATATCTCTTCCATTACATGGGGTACCTGTGTATAAATGTTGTGTTACTTTGAAGACCATGACTGCAGTGTTTCTCGTCATTGTACTTAGCTAAATAAAAAAAATACAAAATTAAAGTGATATTTGCTAGTTTTCTAGGCCATGGGGTTGGAGCATGCCACCTGGATTGCCTTTTCGAGGCCTTAGAATTTGGGCTTCGCATATGCGAGGGTCCTCTTTTAGTTAACATTATACAGGAATGTGATGATAGCTGGTTGATTGATTTCTTTGATGGAAGGTCTATGTCATGTTGGTGTGTGTGTACACATGTTGTGCATGTTCAATGTCTCACGTGGATGAAGAATTAGCATAGGAAAATTCTTCCCACAACACCTCATCCACCAATATCTCCACCCCTACCTCGAGAATTCACACGGGTACAACAATCCACATTGTGCGGACAGTCACAACAGTGCGGAAGTGCAACAGCCGACCCTCGACGATGATTGCAGCTGTGCACAAATCTCAATTGACCAATAGGCATCCAACTGCTCCATGCAGTCCATGCGACCGATTTTTTCCCTACTGTAGTAGTAATTAGCAGTAGTGTTGACCAATCAAAACACCGAAACAAAAATCAAACCTTATGCATCTTCATCTTCTAGCACTGTTCAGCTATATAATCCACATTGTCTGCCATTTTTTATTTGAATTTTCACTATATTCCCTCCATTTCCGTATCCTATATATACACTCATACCTATCGAGCAAGAAGTCTTGGTTGCTCAGTTGTGCTCCTATGACCTGAGTCTGTGCCGTCAACACAGTAAACACATTGCTGCTAATTGTTGATTGAAGGTTAATCTTCGAGAGTAACATCATCCATCACTGATTCAAGGTTATTCTCCTCTTATAACATTTTATTTCTAGCAATTGCGGATTTACACAACAAGAGAGGTTATCCAATCTACTGATTAAAGGTTAGTGACCTTTTTAACTTTTTCAAACCATAGATCAATAATCTAATCCATATCTTCTCCAACAATTATTCCAAATTTCTTTTTTTTTTCAGCGACCATTCATATACCACAATAAGACCACAATTATATTAACAGTTGTACCAATTTACAACAAACACGGTACCAATTAAAATACCAAACATTAATCGATTAATAGTTTTTCAATCAGCAACATTGTATATCTCTATTAACAGTATCATTCCATATATCATTAATCTTCGCCTAATCACACTATCTGTAACATTCCATTATTAATCTCCATGTAGTATTCCAACAATCATCACTAAAGTTGGCGTATCGAGGACCAATAACTTTCTTTCATTAGAATAGTACCAATCAATACTTCATACCGTATCATTAAATTACATAAACAATGTTTAATTTTTTTTACAAACTTTGCAGATGCCAGTAGATGACATCGATCTTAATGTCTCATTTAATTGCAATAAGGAAGATATTTTCGACAGCCCAACTAACCCATATGTATTAATTTCACAAAATATCAATTTCTCTAAATTTATCATTCCAAGTATTGATGAACGAGTTGAAAAATCAAAAGTTGGCATGGTATTTGATTCCATTGAAGAAGCCAGGTCATTCTATGAAGCATATACTGATGCTTGCGGTTTTGGAGTATCAACAACACATTCTACAAAAAATCAGTGCACAAATTCTATTGTGAGATTAACCTTGTCATGCCTTAAAGCTGGTAGACTTCCATAAACTGCAAATACGACTATGTACCATCTTCTTCCAACCGCTAAGACCAATTGTGTTGCCCATATTATATTTTTCCACGACATATATAGCGATCAGTTTGTTATTACATCTTTTCAAGAACAACATAATCACCCCCTTTTAGAACCAAGTGTTATAAGATTGTTGCCTTCAAAAAGAAAGATCCCAGAAGACATTGTGAGGAGGATTGATCTAAACGATCGGGCCGGTACATCACTTGTATTTTTTTACATATAATAACATTAGAGAATACCAAATTTACATATAAACCATACTAATTGATATAGGTATCAGTGCTGCAAAATTTATGTCCAGTTTTGCTGTTGAGGCAGGAGGATACAACAATTTACCTTTTACTGAGAGGGATGTCAGAAACCGTGTTGCTATATCTAGATGTCTAAATCTTAGTAAAAGTGATGTAAAAGCTATTCAAGATTATTTTATTAATATGCAGACCAGAAATCCAAAAAGTTTTATGTTATGGACTTAATTGATGATGGTGTTCTTTGAAATGTATTTTGGACCGATTTAAGATCGATACATGCTTACAAATATTTTGGTGATGTAATCACATTTGATACTACATACTTGACTAATTGTTATGAAATTCCTTTTGCTCCATTTGTTGGTGTCAATCACCATTTTCAAAGCATTCTTCTTAGTTGTGGTCTTCTATGTGAAGAAACGACTGAAAATTATGTCTGGCTTTTCCAGACATGGCTCAAATGTATGGGTAAGTCATCACTACAAATATTCAACACTATTTAATAAAAAATTTAGTACTATGTTCAATATTATTAAGTATTGTTAAGTCAGACCATACCAATGCTAACATAGTACTTACCATTATTTAACATATGCCCCTCCAAATGGTATAATAACAGATCATGCCCAACATATAATGAACATAATCAAAATTGTTTTTCCAAATATCTGTCATCGTCTTTGTTTGTGGAATATGATGAGGAAGCTACCTGATAAGCTTGGTAAGGATTCGTATACGTCTTTTATGGTCAAGCGTGTTGTATGTGATAGTATTAAAGTAGATGAGTTTGAATCTAATTGCATGGTTCAAGGTTGTACAAAATTATAATGTCAAGGAGGATGGGTGGCTGAATAGAATGTATCAACTAAGAGAAATGTGGGTTCCTGCATATATTGATAAATATTTTGGGCTGATATGACTACCACACAACGCAGTGAATCTATGAATGCATTTTTTGATGGCTATGTAAATTAGTGTACATCATTGAAGCAACTTGTATACCAATTCGAGCTTGCCTTATGCTCTAAATATAAAAAAGAGAGACTCGCCGAGTAAGAATCCATGCATAAAACAACACCCGCAAGGACATCATATATGATAGAATTCCAGTTCAGAGATCTTTACACTATTTCCTTATTTAAGAAATTTCAGGATCACCTTTTTGGTATGATTTCATGTGACACTAAAGTCATTTTTGATGATGGTGTCAATGCCAATTTTAATGTTATAGAGCATTGCAACATAATTATATTTCCAAATGAATCGAAAATGTTTGAAAGACATTTTACCGTTGTGCATGAATATTCATCCCAAAACATGAATTGCTCATGTAAATATTTTGAATCCAGCAGCATCCTATGTCGTCACATGTTATGTGTTATGATTCGTATTTTCAAGTTTGAAAAAATTCCTAATCAATACATACTTGATGGGTGGAGGAAAGACATAACTCATTTTTATGATGAATCAAAGCAAGACCCAAAGCAAAACTTGCACAGTGCAATCTCTAAATCTGAAGATATTATTCAATTTTTTTGTGGATTTTCCGACTTCACAAAATCATCTAATGATAATTTTGAGCAGATAAAAAATATTCTTATTGATGCTTATAAAAAAATAAAACAACCCGATTCACATTTAAATGTAAGTGGTTGTACAAGTTCTATGATACTTTCATGCGCTTATATATTCTTACCAATTTTTATGTTTTTAACAGTTGGAACATTGTTCAAAACAATCCGTACGAGATCCACTTTTATGCAAAAGAATTGGTCACCCTTCATCAGTGCGGAAAAAATCTTTCAAGGAGGAACAATCAACGAAGAAGTTAAAGTCAAAAAAGAAGAAGGTGTATACTCTTCCACACATAGAAGAAGAACAACATGTAGATCAATCTCACAATATAGAAACAAATGCAAATCTTATGGGGGATATTCCATGTACAAACTCTACAAGACATCAGAAATATATTGGAAACTCTGATCGTAATATGTCAGAGCAGTACAACAAGTCTCCAAATCCAAACAAGTCAGAGCGGTGGAATCACCCTCAAACTAATTGGTGGATTGATCTTTTTTCAATGTCCAAACCAAATAATATTTGATTGTATTTCATGTCTGTTTATCAATGTCAATCATTCTACATTACAAAACCTAAGTAATTTCTCCCCGTATTTCCTAATACCGAAACTCAAATTTAACAGTACTAACTACATACTAACATACAACCATGTTCTTAACTTAATGGTACCAAAACATATGTACAATAGTACGAAAACAAAGCTTAACTATTACATTCAATGTAAATATTCCATGTACGATAAACAGTATGACCGCCATTTGATAATACCGAATAGATTAAACAACAATACCAATCTTATACAAAAATACTACCAAATTTGAATCACATCCATGTTGCTAAATCTAGATGTTCAAAACATACGTACAACAGTACCAAAACAAAGCTCAACTATTACATCCAGTGTAGATATTCCATGTACGATAAACCGTATGGTAACCATCTGACAACATCGATTAGTTTAAACAACGATACCAATCTTATACAAAACACTACCAAGTTCGAATCATATCCATCCCAAAGCATACACAGTTTGGTAGTAGTATAATAGTATTAATTTCAGGCCATAGTAGTATCAATGTAGTCAAACAGTAATACCAAAGCATCAATGAGAACCCCTATTGCTATTGACAATATCGAAAATAGTAAACAACCATACTAATTTTCATACTTAAACCGTACCAACTTAGGATCATATCAATACCAAAGCATCCACATCAATAGCTATAAATCACAACGCAAGTGTTACATTCACAACAAGAAAACATTTTACTTTCAATACTAAAGCATCCACGATAAACCCTATGGGTGTTGAGAATATCAAAAAGAATTGAAAACAAAACCAATTTTCATAGATAGCACATCAATAGCACAGAATCCACAACAATAAAGCATTTACATCAAGAAAGCATTTCACTATAAACATTGTAAACAATCTACAACAAGAAAGCCTTATAAGAAATCTTCAGCAAGAAAGCATTTCACTATAAACATTATGTTAAACATTGCTAATACCAAAATAGTAGACAACATTACCAATCTCAGACCACATTAGTACCAAACTCATTCGTCAGTAATACCAAACCATCTACATCATTACTACCAAAAAACAACCTAAATGTCACATTTTAGTTTGTTCACCAATAACATCAAAATGCACAGATGTCTAAAGTACTAATTAGTGACACATACATACTCCTTCTGGTTTAGTAATCTCATTGCATATGTCCCCCTCAACAGGTGAACGTTATCTACCCTTGTCCCTTCAATGCCACAATCCTGAATCAGTTCTTCTATCCATCTTATGACATAGAATCCACAATCATTGCTTGTAGGATCCTGTTGGGGAGCTCTTCTGTTATAAATTATTTTCCAACCCCGATCTGATATTTTAGTTTTAATCTTCAATGCATATTTTATTGCTTGGGCCTAAGTTCATCACACAAAATAAAATATTCAACACAATACTTAATGACATCTTATAACAATATATTATATTTGAAATTAATAAGACGTGCTTACCATCAGAAGTGCATCTCTATCATATGCATTGTACACTACAACACTGTCTGCATTCCTTTCCTCTTCCAGACTGTTATAGCGAACAAAACCTTTTCTGCCTAAAGTTCCTACCAGCAGATGCCAGTGTGCACCTGTCAAAATAAGCATAATCATAGTTTTTATTTCTAATATTTCCCCCATATGTTTCCAGAAATAATTTTTCAGTCCTGATTCATTGTGTGTTATAATAGTGTTTGGCAATAAGGAATGGAAAATGAAACACTTTCTACAGTTGCCTATACTTCCTCTCCTCATTATTTCCATCACCCCTTCCATGACCTGCAAATAAACACAACAATACCAATTTGATATACAAACATTACTAAATTTTTATGGAAAAAGTGCTTTATGCTATTTCGGTTCTAATTACTTAACATTCCTACCTTTTTCACCATCTGTTTCAAATCACTCCTCATCAAAGTTGTGTGTGGTGATATGTATACAACATCACCATTGTTGGTTCCTTCCCTGGTTATCTATATTACAAAAAAATCAAACATCAAACACATATTACTGCTTCTACAATCAGTGTCAATATTTGTTGTGTTGCATAACTAAACATCAAACACATATTACCACTTCTAGAAATTTTATATCCTCTTCCATAAGAATCTGCACTACATTGTTATTAAAATATCTCATAACTGTAATAACCGACGGATCATCATCGTCCCCCTTTGCTTTCCTCTTAAGTTTTTCTCTTCTAACAACCGGCAATACAATTTTTCCCTTCTTTTTCCTCTTAAGGCCATCTTCCACTTGATCAACATGATCACAAACTGTAACAATCCATTCTTTTGTATCCCACTAAATAAGAATTTAAATGAATAAACATGAGATAGGACATTTTATGCAGTTATCATAAATTTAACAATAACCATAACATCATAATACATCATTTTTCGCCGTTAGGTCGTCAATCAGCAGATTCCCATTCAAACTTTTAACAGGTGTTCTGTCAAAACTAGATGGAAACAAATTGTTGATTATATCATCAATTTGTTTATCTAGTTTTGTGCTGGTATACTCTTTAGCCTACAAGAAGTAAAACAATGACAACATCATATATGCACTATACCAAACCATATACTATTCAATACTTATTTTCAAACTAATATGTATCAAGAGTTTCCCCGACCCTTTTGCTTATTTATCTTCAACAAGAATGACAACTTTTCCTCTCTCTAGAGTTATAAAAAAACTGTCATAACCTGCAAATTGTTCCATTTCTTTTTTAGGGCTATGATGTTGCCCTTCTCCAATTGTAGGGTTCTGAGCTTGCCCTTTTCCAATTTCACGACTCTGATATTGCCCTTCTCCAATTTCAGGGCTCTGATGTTGCCCTTCTCCACTTTCCTCCACCTTAAAAAAAGTAATCAGTTTGTCAAGTTAATGCCAATTCTAATCAAAATTGTATCAACACAATATAAACTTATCCATAGACCACTTTCTCTTTATTTTCTTCACTAACTAGGGTTGTAAATGGTTCACATTCTACAATCATAGTTACATTCTCCTTTTCACTATTGTCACTCTGAATTTCTTGAGGGACATCTTCTTTACCAATTTCCTGACATTCAAACAATCAAGGTGTGACATACATATTTTTAGTAATTACCATACCAAAATTCACGCATAACTGTACCAAACAAAACATATTTCATAACATTTACTTTATCAGTTTTATCATTTTATGCAACAATTTGTTGCAGTTTTTGATCATTTGCTTCTCGAGCAATCACATATATTGTCTCTACTATGATATTATTTGCATCAGCTATTTCTTTCTCTTTGCTTTTTTCCTTTTCCTATAAAAAAGAATTAACAAATGTACAATATGCTATATGAAGTGAATACAAAAAAAATCAATAGGACATTACTAACGTCTGCAAATAATTTTAGGCTTAATTTTGAAGAAAATGTCTTTTTATCGACATTTAATTTTAGAGTCTTCGATTCATGCCTTTTTTGGAGAACGAAATCCAACATCAATCACAAAAAAAGTTATATATTGCTGGTTTTATTAAAATAAATTAAACATCAACTTTGTGACAAAACTAACATCCTTGTCATCACTGTTCTCCTTATCGTCCGATTCCTGAACCTTCCTTTTATTTTTCTTCTGTAATCATTCAAAACAATTATTCATAATATTATAATTACCAATGTATTAATAAAATAGTAATAGTAGTATACCTTCAGACTATCCCTCATATCTACAAGGGTATCTCCGTATGAATCATCTTCTTCATCATCATATTTACTCTCAGATTGTTCACTACATGTTCCTTCCATAGTTGGATCATCCAATCCATGTACCGCCAGTTCCTCCCTAAAAAAACAAACAATCATTTTGGCTTTTATTCAAAGCCATCTGCAACCCATCCAGCTTAATTTTCAAATCTTCATTCTCCGTCGTTAACCTCCCCATATCTTTGGCATACTTCAGTTTCTATTTTTTTAATTCTAATCCCAATTGCATTTGTCTGCTTCTAGATATGCTATTTTCACTCTGGTTGAATCTAGCACATCGCTGTCACCAAAAACTACCAATTTCTTTCCCACATCCCCAACTTTCCATTAATCATGGATGTATACCCCATTAAGTTCAGCAATTTTTTTGTCATTTTTTGACAAATAAATGCAGAACTTATGATCATATTTCCATTTATTGATGTGTGGTACCCCATTTGGATAGTCTTCTGGTAACATCTTTTGAGCTTCCCTAAACTAGACCTTAAAAGAAATACACTTGATATTAATAAAATTTGACAGAAGTACATCATAAATCAGCACGACAATACCAATAATTACCATTAACAGTGCACTGCATCCCTTTAGGTAACTCTTTTGGTTTATAGTCATCTCCGTCATCCCCAAATAGAGGTAGTTGTGGATTGATTCAGCCCAATTGAATTTGTCAATCCTTTCTAGATCATCGATCAAATTGAACATCACTTTCTGGATTCCAAAATTTCCGTACGGATATAAAAAACTACTAAGAAACACCAAAATCCAAATCTTGACGAAGTCTTCTTTGCTTTTGGTGTCTTCCTTCTCTACAAGTTCCTTTAATATTTCAACAACATCATTTACCTTAGGATCTCCTTTAAAATATTCACACCTTATCTTACTGCCTTTACCGGCCAATTTGTCGGAGTGTAAGAAACTGCTAACACCTAAACAAATTAACAACATACTATAAAAAATCAATTAATATATTGTTCCAAATCTAAATATATACTTATATTTACATATATAGTACCCCAAATTGTTTTACCTGTAGTAGGTAAGCCTAGTATAGCGCACACTTACTGGGGGTTAAATCCCACCAATGTGCTTCCAATCTTGAAAGCCATTTTATTTCCATCATATGAATAAACAAGGTCTTTTATGAGGTTCATGTCCAAATAATTAGGACATCTCATCCCAACGAACACACCAAATACAGTATCCTTAAACATGGTCACATGTTCATTTTTAGAGATCCCTAAGACAAACTTAAATTTGTTTATGGAACATCTACTTCCAAAATGCTCTGTGGTCATCTGATCCTCACTTATCATTTCTATGTCTACAAACAACACCTATAATATAAAACAACAACATACTTTTATAAAAGCAATAAGAAACATTTTATTACTTATTTTTACATAAAATAAAACTAATGTGCAATAGTCACAGTACCAATAATTCCACAGGCCAGTGCAACAACAAAGTTTTCTCTATTTCTTTTTCAGGTTTTTGTCACTAAAAACTTTCCCACATCAGTATTCTATAAATAACTATCCACTCTCCCCAACTTTCCCCAAATCATACCAAAAAATAATACCAATCAGTACCAATATTTATGTAATAATGTTCATAAACATAATCTCAACAACCAAATAACCAGAAATTATATTATCAGCAAAACACATATATTTGTTACACTAAACTAAAACTAACATTAATTAATACCAATAATTATTCAAGTCAATACCAATTTTATTCATTTCGGAAAATATTGCGCCACCATGAAATAAAATATGAATCAGTACCAATATTTATGTATAGTACATAAACAAAATCTCAATAGTCAAATAACCAGAAATTATATTATCAGCAAAATACATATATTTATTAGACTAAACTAAAACTAACATTATTTTACTTTGCATTACATATATTAAATATTTACAACAATAAATTATATTTAAAACAGTACCAGATTACATTGTATTATAACCACATTGGTACATAAATTTATAACCAAGAAACCAAATCAAAACCAAAAATAATATTAACCAATGCTAATAATTAGATAAGACAATACCAAAATTATACCGCAGTTATTAAATAAAATAATTTTGTATTACATAACTACCATTGCCATAACATATATTATTTCTATCCAAAACCAAACTATCTTTAAAAAATTAACAAATTAATTAGTATTACAACCACTTAATGTAGTTCGACTTACAACACACATTGGTACCAATTAACTCCAGAAGCAATACCAATAATTATGCATTGCAGTACCACCACAGATTGGTACACAGTATCAATTTCTAAAACATTTACCAGCACTCATTGGCACACAATATCAATTTCAAAAATAGTACCAATGTACCCAGTATCAATGGACTCGGATTAGACACATTTATACCAATATGTATGCTACACAATACCTAAAATTTCCATATAGAAATTTCAAAACATTCTGAAAAAAATATAGTTATAATTGAATTAATCATACACTTGTTCTAAAAAACCTATATCCCTTGTCAAATATATGAAATAAGCACTCCGGGCATTATCAGGATCATACAAAATGATATTAAAAACAATGTCAATACCTATTCAAAATGGTACTTGCAATATTAAGATGAAAGGAAACCGTTCTAAACTAAAATTTCCTCCACATCGTGTTCATTAAGTTCATTAAAAATTATTTCGAGATCCTCAAAATATTTGTTTCAGTTTTTTTTGGCAATTTCTAAGAAATCAGTTTGCTTCCCTTTTTCAGACGGAACCCCCAAATCTATGCTCTGAACTCTCTGTATCTCCAGAAAAAAATACTAAATAGAATTTTCTACTCTATTAAGGTGACATGCAAATCGATTTTTGCTGAGGAAAGGTTTTTTCTAGAGGAAATTGAAGAGTAGAAAGGGTTTTGGAGCACTTAACTGAGCCACATCTTCTCTGACTACCTCTCGCGATCTTCTTCTCCGGCGAACTATGCTTCTTCCTCCTCCAAGCTCCACAGCTTTCTTATGCATTGTGCTTTCTTCCTCCTCTAGGCTCCACAGCTTCCTCCACCGGCAGCGAGCAGCTTCCTCCGTCGGCAACGAGTAGCTCGTTCAGCTCGCTTCGCTTCGCCCTTTTCACCAGGGAGAAACCGCGCACAAGAGAGAGAAAGAAGAGAGGGAAGGTCAACTCCGCAAATGCCACCTCACATGCACAAAAGACGGGAGTGCATCCTCTTTTTTTTGGATATCCCCCGATTTGGTTGGGGCCGGGTAACCGAACCGGTGCCCTTTGAACTTCTAGCACTGTTATGTGCAAAAATCCATACAGTGCGGACAGTGCCTCAAAAATACGCGCTCTGCGGTATACTGCAGCGTGACGCCTGCCTTTTTGGGGTTTTCCGGGGTCAGGGTGTGTATGTTGGTGCATATAGTGTGCTATATATCACTACTCTTAGCGTAACACCTCCTGTACTGATAAGCTAATAGGTTGGTTGTTAAGCCGCTGCGGGGGTCAGCTAAGGTAGTATAGATTAGCATGTTGAAGTATCTCTTATTTGAGGATTGAGTCGGTTGATGATATAATAACATATATACTCTAACATTTACTCCGTTTGCACTTTTGTCCTTTTCAGTAAAAGATCTGTTTTACTTTAGTTGGGGTCCTCCTTGTAACCTTCAGTTCTAGTCCACTGTGGAATAGGATGAATAAATTTTTCCTATAGTTTCTTAAAAGTTTATAGGTTGTTATGTTGTGACTACCGTAGGTTGAAGGAAAAGATATACAGAAACTTCTTTCAAAATAATGTCGACCAGACATACTGTACAAGGTGATTACTAAAAAGAGATGCCAGGGATAAAAGAGTGACGCATGCTTTTGGCATCAACACGTCAACGTGCAAATTTTCAGGTCACATGTCAGAGCGACCACGTTCTCCACCTCTTCTGATCTCAGTTGCGCCACACTTGCAACTCTCCGGCGCAAAAAGATGGTGTGACGATGGGTCGGAATCAACTTTTCAGATGCAACCTTTGCCACAACATTTCACTTATAATAACACATGGGTCAATATGTAAGTGAAGAAACTAATGGAAAAGAATTCATTTGAATCCTCCCATGACCTTTCATATAGCGATTCGTAATTTTAAAAAGTCAAAGGAAATTATGTGGTTCAATTCTTCTATGGTCTCCTATGGTTGCCTTATCAAAAAAAATATTTTCTAACTAGAAATATAATATAATATATATATATATATATATATATATATATATATAATACTTCCCGTACTATTTCTATTTTTATAAAGTATAGATTAGAACAGAAGTATTACTTTCTAATTAAGAACAACAGCGGAAAAACTACATAGTAAACATGGTGTGATTGTGTACAAACCTTCCGTATTCTTTATGTATAGTACACATCAAAATATAAGGACCTCTTTGTAGTTAAAAACATTAGAAGAAAAATTAAGCTCTGATAAAATGGACCTTTCATCCATTGATTTCCCAATCTACTTTGTATCTTTATTATACTTAATAACCCCAATTTATCATCAAATAAGTATTAAACACTCATTTTGAAGGAATTTCGGTAAAGGTATGATTTGAGGATATTGGTGACACTTAATTGAAGAATTTGATACCTTTGTGTCCCTTGAATACATAAAAATATATTTATATTAGATTCGCTAATCTTTTGGATTATTTTAGTATTTGTATTTATCTTTTGGAATCCCAAATTTTTGTAAATATTCCAAACTATATAGTGAGCTTTGATTCCAAATTTTACTCCAATGAGAGTTTCCTAGCTCCCTATATAAATTCCAAAGTTTACATCCAAAATCAGCTTCTTACACCTATTTTCCCCTTGATTTTTGTCTTATTGGGCCGCTTTATGCCTTAATGGTCTGCATATGGGTGCCCTAGCTGGCCCGTAGTGGGAGACCTGACCAGCAAGTCGTCCCCTACCTCAGGCAGCTAGAGTTTCTACCACTTTCTGGGAATGAGTACCCGAATCTCCTCTATTTAGCCCCATTTCACAATTTTTTTATCCAAACTCTCTTTCGGATTCCACCCCATTTGTTGATGATTTCTCTCCTATTAATCCATTTTTTAGAAGGTTTGAGAACTTCTCCATGACCTCTTCCATGGAGACTTGCACGTTGATGTACACCTAACCTTAGGCTCCCTGTCTATCTTTAGACCCCCTTTTAGTCTATTTTTTTATCATGCACACAACAAATTCCTTCGTTTTTCCCTACATGCCTTTGCACTTTTGCCCAAATCCACAACAACCTTGCAGTCGCAATTACTATAGCAAGTCATTTCATATTTGTAGGTTCCACTCTCTCTCTCCCACTCTCTAATACTCTCTTCCTCTCTCAATAGATTATATCTTGATCATATGCCCCACATATAATATCTAAAGTAGACAAATCTGTAGTCCATTTCAGTCTCAAGAACATGACTGACCGGCATAAAGCGTGCGTCCGAAAAGTGGAGGTGGATTTAAAGTAGTCAGACTTTTAAATTTATAACCCGAAACCTTCTAGGCCCCCGCAACTTTGTTTACGGGGTCGAAGTAGATATGCGGGGTCGAACACCAGGACAAGGGTGGTAGTGATGAGAACGCTGAATCGACACTTTACACTCCGGTACGGGTAAGGAGACGATAAAGTTCCTCAAGGGAACAACGTGCTAAGATCGATGAAATAAAAGAAAACTATCTCCAACTGGAGCTATGAGAAAAAAATAGGTTTTAAGCATTTATAAGTTTTTAGGGTTTTCGTGCAACGGAAACAGAGAGATAAAACTATTGCATTAGCAAGGAACGAAGGAGAAAGCTTCGGCAAAACAAGTGACATCAGAAACATCTTGTACCCCTTCTCTCGAAGAGGGTACCTCTAACTAAGTATCAACACCCCTCTCGAGGTTGCTGGACTTAAGTTAGAGTGGAAGGGTTACTACAACAACTCTGATCCTGGGCACTCTCGTACTCCAGTATCAGACCGAACACTAGAGTCACAACACCTCTCTCAAGGTTGTTGCAACGGGAAAACATGATTCGATAGCTAATCGAAACGCGATCCAAGCGTACAAGCTAGAGTTCAGATGTTAAACATAACAATCATCAAACAAAGGTACCAAACATAAAGCAACACATAGTTAAACTCTTCTAATTCCATTAACATATAAGGGTATGATTACATTGCATAAGTAAAGGAAGTAAATGACTAAAATAAGTAAAGATAAATGTCGCCTTCTTGATATAGAAGGGCGACAGGCAGCAGCAGATCCTCCAGCCTGATACTGGGCAGGGGCCTTGCCCGATACGCCCGTGTCGGGCGGCACACCCTCTTGGGCGACACACTAATGACGGGCGAACGTATCGTGCAGGGCGCCCTTGCTCGATACAATCGTGTCGGGCGGCACCCTCTCGGGCGACACGCCGCGACCGGCGATGCGTATCGGGGTTCGGTATTGTGTCGGGCTAGAGTGTTGCTTCTAGTATCAGACACTTGTATCGGGTATCGTTGTTGGCCGATATTGGCCTGCAGTGGTGTCCGGGACGACCCTAAGTGAACCATTCCCTCCCTCTCGGGATGGGGAAGTGCTCACCTAGAATTGTCCGGCACATATCTGAGGCACGATACGCTAGCTCCCGAAGCTTTCCTGAGTTGGCTTGTGTAGGGTTTTGACCTGTCCCATCGGAGTCCTGTAGCTGCTATTTATAGGCAACGGTTGGGGAAGTTATGGTGCTCCGGATGCCACATGTTCTTCCTCCAGCTCCATTATTGCGGCTTCAGGGACGCCCAATATATGTATCGCCCATCACAAGGATTTCGGGTTGTCGGTCATCGTGATGAGTGGTGCCTGCCGGTGGGTAGCCTGTATCACGTGACATGCTTCAGCAATTGCGGCGAGTCCGGCTCCCTGTCGGGTAAATAGCGTGTCGCTCATCCGCTTCCTCTTACGCGGCACCCTCGTGTCGCGCAACAGTGTATCGTGCTGCCCTATCGGGCAGTGAGTGTATTAGCCGACTGGTTGGTAGGAAGGTCGATGCGGGTGGAATACGTTTGTGGGTCAGGACGGGCCTTTTTGCTGATAAATGAGTTAAAAATCAGGTAAAAACTATGCAAAAGATGATAATATTGAGTTAAGAGCATAGCGAGGCCTGTTTATTCAAAAACATGGCAAAAAGGAGAGGAAAATAGTTTAAAAGGGTAGTTTTGATAACGAAATAAGGGCCAAAAATATCACAAAATTTGGTGTTATCAACTCCCCCAAACTTAGCATTTTGATTGTCCTCAATCAATCTTTAAACATTGTTTTTTGATGCTTCTTCTTAACCGATAAAGTTTTCAGACCATGGGTTGAGCGAGCATTGAGATGTCTCACAGAGAATGCGGCCCGACCACGAACAACAAACTTTATTTTCTCCTGCCTTATTTAAGTAAAAATTTTCTCTACAGCTTCAGCGAGACTTGGGTGCATGATTCGAAGTTAGCTTTCACACCAAATAGCTTTTGGGGGCAGAAAGTTGTGTGCTTGGGTAGGCTTAAAGATTTTTGGGTTTTTCTTCTTGTTTTCCATCAATCCATCTAGGTACGGGTCCGTTAGAGGGCGTGTGGTCCCTGCAGTCCAAGCCAGTTGGCTTTAGAGCAGTGATTTCACATCCTACGTACCACTGCCCCGGATCTACCATGCCTAAAGATGGGTACTTTTGGAAAACAAGTGTGTGTATATATATATATTTTCATTCTTTTCATTTGGCACAACTCTCATGCTTTTATTCACTCTCATAAGGCTATTCTCTCTTTTTGGGATTTTGTTGGATAAGGGAAAACAAGAGGAATTTTTGTTGTTTGGGCAACCTTTTCCTTCTGCATACACATCTCTTAGCTGTTGCAAGATTATTTTTTGAATTTTTTTTGGCGTGGAACATCGTAGTCTTTTGTCGTTTGAGGCTGCATTATCAGTAAGACATAACAAAACTTGCATCTCCTTAGGCACATAGAAAATAAACTGGCAAGAAGTTTTATCAGGTTTTTTTACTATATAGTGTCTTTGTACATATGCATGGAGATAAAATAAGCAAAAATTTTCAAAATTTTTGTATGAGCATGTATATAGAAAAAGAACAGAAGAACAAAAGGGTGAGGTCTAAAAATTTTTCGAAATTTTTATACCTCCCTCACTGATACATAGTACCCCCCCAAACTTACTCCACACTCTGTCCCAGAGTTGTGAAGTAGATAAGGTAGGGTAATGTTAATGCAGTGAGGGTTAAAGGCTGGTGAGTGCGCCTGCGCCAGATAGAAGCTCCCACACATATTCTCCTAGTTTTCTATGGTAGTCGATGTAGTGGAGTTGGTCAGGCATCTCTTCATTTGATATCCATTCCAGGACGAGGATGCCACAGTCGTTGGATAAAGGAATCTGTTGTGGACTGCAGTGGCAGAACTGAAGCTCGTGCCATTTTCTTGCTGCTGTGTCTAGGAATGGTTGTATCAGCGCCGCCACATCCTCATAGTATTTTCGTACTAGGTGCTCGAGGGAGGTCAACGCTGTTGATGTACACTACACCGGATGGTCTTTGTTGTTGTCCGAGCTGTTGTAAAAGATTCCTGCTCGTTGGCGAGTGTACACCGTCAGGAGCGTCCAGTGGTTGTAATGCAGGATGGGCAGAAAGATTGTGCGTGGAACCTTGCGCTCCAACTCTGCCAAAAAAGATTGCTTTGCTCCTGTTTCATCGGCGAGGCAGATGTTGTTGAACATCATTGGATGAACAATGTATGCATGTTCAAACTTTGTTTGTAGCATTTGGATGTAGGTGGCCACCACAGATATTGCAAAGCATCCCCCATCCTTTACCATGTCCCTTAAGTCATCAACCAGGACTATGGCATCGCCTGCCTCATAGATTACGTTTGCTGGGGTAGAATGGATAACTTCAGAAGAATTTCATTAACCTGCTCCTGCGTGAGTGTAGAGCACGAGAAGCGATCAAAGTTGTTGATCAATTCTTCTAATGTTTCAAGCGAAGTAGGGTCTTCAAATCCATGCACTTCCCGTATGATCATTAACTGCTTGCCTGCCCCATACATGCCTTTTTCTATCTCAGCTTCCTTCTCAGGAGTGCTACTGGGCTGCGAAGATTCGTCTTCTAGGTCACTGTCTAGCAGCCTCTCTGGTATGCCCACGTCTAGGAAATAACGCTTGTTCTTGATCAGCAACAATGCATATATGCTTCTAAGCTGGTAGAAGTTTTGGCTCTAGAGTTGTCTTAAAAATCCGAAGACATGTATCATCTTCATGGCTCACAGGACTATAAAGGCATTGTTTCCACTTCCCTCTTCTTCTTAGATGGGGAAGTCCCTCAGTGTGAAGAAATTCCAGACACCGCTATGGCAATGGATTCCATTCTTGATAACATGGTGGAGGCGCAGTGGGAGTAGCCTCAGAAGTTTGTCTTCGGGGTGTACGAAAGTGTTGCCTATGCACGGGACCTCTTTGTTGTAGCAGCTGAGTAGTTAAACATCATGACTGCAGAGGTCAGCAACGCACATGAACCAATTCTTTCGATGTTTGTAGGGGCCAGCACCAGGTTTGGGTTGTGCTCTTCAATGTGCTTTAGCATACTGGCCACCTGTGTAGATTCATACAAACCCCTCATCAGTCTTCTCACCAAGGCCAGGGTGGCATTGTAGATCGTCTGTCAGCCTGTCCTAACGCCTGCGTTCTCTATCACTGTGCCTTATAGGATCCTGAACAACTTCTTTCCAACGACGGCTGGGGAGCGGAATATGCTTCTTAGCGCTCCCCGTTGCACTGAGAAATAGACGTCACTCCAGATGACTTCTTCTTCATCAGCCTACGACCTCAAGACCTTATTCAGAAGCTTCTAGTCCCTGATAGTCAGGTATCTGATGGCTCTTTTGTCGAAGTCCGCCATCTCGAAGGAAGGTATCTCCGACGGCGAAGAGAATGCATCTTCCGTCGAGCTTTTTCCTCTGGGGGGTGTCTTTGGTTGGCAGCGCAGATGTCCCCCCTTCTCCCTCTGATTAATCAGAAGAATCCTCCCTGATGTTGACAGATTCATCGTTGTCTTCGACTTCATTTAGGGAGGCGGAGGGAGCGAAGTCTTCAATGCCTCGGGAGCTCTCCTCTCCTACTGGAGTCTGTGGCAGACTTATGCGTTGTCTCCTTTTAGGGTGTTGTAGAGGACCCGCAGGAGGAGGAAGAGGATGATGATCCTGACGAGGCTGCCGATGAGGGGGGTGGAGAGCCTGATCTAGGAGGTGACAGAGACCTTCTCGGCTACCTTGGGTGCGGATGGTCGTCCCCCCTGTTTAGCCTCTCCTAGATCACGTCAAGGCGCTGGAGGGCCTGCTGAAGAGTAAAGTTGAATGCCTCTAGTTGGCCATGAAGTCCAACGAGAGTCAGCAGTTCCCATTCCTGGCTATCCAGCCTCTGCTGAAAAAATGAAAACTTGCGGGTTAGAGAAGTAAATGTAGCCGAGTGGCTTTCTGTTACCTCTCGCAAGTAGTCGAATTCGTGTCCCAATATTTTCCTGAGCGACGGAGGTGTTCCTGCAGATCTCCCTCTCATCCCAGCGATACGTCTCTCGCGTGAGGGTGTACCTGAGGAGGTAGAACCTATCGCGATCGTCCATGAGGTGGACGTTGCTGGGCGAGGCGTCAGCATTTTTGTGGCTGCCTTCGCCTTGCGTTCTTGTCGTGGCAGAGAAGGTCGTGGTGTGGGCGGATGCTGCTCCTCCTCTACATCATCAGCGGTCTCATCAGCAGCTGCTATAGGAGACACCGGTGGCAGTGTTGGCGTTAGCAGTGCAGCTCTGAGCTCCATCTCGAGGATCTCAGCGAATACCCTATTATTGGTGTCCGGCTGTGCTTCTTCTTCTGCCTCTAAAGGCACCACAGGAGCTTCGGGATCTGTGGTTGTCTCTCTCACAATAGCTCTCGTCGTTGTCTCGGCGACCTCAACGATCTCCGGTTCTTCTTCAGCCATGACAAGTGTTGTCGTTATTGTGGCTGGTATAGTAGGAGCGACGACAATGCTATCAACTGCTGTCGTCGATTGCTCTAGAGCAGTGGGCTGCTCGGCAGGGGCTGTTGAAGATTTGTCCTGCCGAGTGCCAAGAGGGATTAGTTCTCCTCTTGCAGCTGCCCTTTCTTGTATTCTGGTGGTGGTGACATAAGCTGCATCTACCGCCATAGCTTCTATTTCTACTGTAGTGAAGACCATCTTTTCTGCGTCGTAGGCGGCGCATTGAGGGAGTGGAAGGAGGGTGTTTGTCCTTGCGAACTTGTAGAAATATCTTCACCCCTCCTTCTTTATGATGCTGGCCCTCATGAGGTACTTGAGGTCGATCAACTCGTCACCCATCGTCCTCGAAAGACTGCGCGGCTCCCGTGGGTATCCAAACCCAACCGCGATCAGGTTGACGATGCCACCCATGCAATATTCTTTGGTGGCATCCTTTATCGGGTGTAGCCTGTTCAGCAGAAAATGCCCCAGGTTGATCACTCTGCCCTCCATCATGTGCCACATGATGTGGAGTAATTCGGTGTAGATATTGCTGGACTCGTTCTTGCTGAAGAGCAGACACGCCACCAGCTTGTGCACAATCCTCCAGAAACAGGAGTGCACCGCCGCCACCTTGCTTCCCGGCTTGAATGATATTTCGCCAGTCAGCTTTTTCTAGAGATCAATGGGGTTGAACTCGTCTCCTTCGGTGATCCTTTCACCGTTATTTAGCCGCTTCTCCTCCTCCTCCTCACTGGAAGAGAAGATCTTGTTGAGAAGCTTTTCGGAGATGACGTGCTCTGAGTTGTACAGCCGCCCTTGCAGTCTGTCTGCTCCGCCATATTCTTCAACGTCCGCAGTTGTATTCTTCACTCGGCGGAGAGACGACATGAACTTTTTTGTGAGTTTGGTGTAGGAGGTAGAGCGGCTGAGGTAAATCTTTCTCAGTCATGTTGGGGCGAGGACTTTCTCCAGTCTTTACAAAATACCCAGTTGAATGAAGGAAGACTGGTGGCAGAATCTTCTCGGCCTGTAGAGCTTAGTCACCAGTTCTGCATACCGACGTCCATGCTCATCATCTCTTGGCACGAATCTTCCTGGTGTGTGATCCAGGGGTTTTTCCGCTACTATAGGAGATGAGGTCGGAGCTGCAACTTCTTTAGTTCTTTCTCTCTTTTCAGTAGTTGATGGCCCAGCTGCTTCGGGGATCGGGTGTTTCTGCCCGGCGGTTTTTATTTCAACTGCTGCCTCAATGTCGATCTTTCTGCCGTGTTCGTCAATCAAACGATGGTCTGCTTTGTACGAGCCATATCTGTTATCAATAAACAAGTTCATTAGTCATTTATGTGTTCCGATATTAGGTGGACAAAACTAAAAAGCGATATCAGCGCTAAAAGGAAAAACAGATCGCGCGATAAAAATTAGGCCTGATATAAAAGTTACACGACACCATCGTATCGGGTGATACGAAACCTTCAAAAGAATCACCGTAGGCTCATGCCTAATATAAGGTCTGGGTGTCGTCCATCAGAAGAACATCTAGGCGATACAAAATTGGACGATACGGAGAAAAACTGTGTGTCATAGCCGTAGCCCGACACGAGTGTGTCGGGCGACACGGTCGTGTGAAAGAAAGTGCCTGATAGGGTCTTCTCAGAGGAAAAACGTGTCGCCCGACAACAAGAACAAACGAGGCAGCACAAGGATGGGCGACACAGTTATCGCCCGATATGATATGGCGTATTGGGCGAGCGCGTGCTAAAGGCGTGTCGCGCGATGCATGTGTCGGGCGATACAAGAAGTGGTAAGTTCGATACGATGCCCGCGATATGAAGCTGTGTCGGGCAAGCATGGACGATAGGGTTGTCGGGCTATACCTTTGCTTTCTTAAGAGTCCTATGTGACATGAGAGCATAAGAGGGTTGTGCGACATGGGAGCAAAAGAAAGGAATTACTGCACGATACAGGTAGCTAGAACAGTAAAATGCAGTAGCCCGACATGGTAAAACCTCCGTACTATATATAGCGATCCAAGTCGGGGTAAAACAAGCCATACCCGAGTCGGGCGCGTTCAGCGCGCCGGTTGAGATGCCGCTCGATCTGGCCAAGAAAAAGAGTTACATGCCAGATGCACGGTCGCCCGATACAAGGCCCTAAGGAAAAAACACTAGATAAAACCCAAAGATGAAGTGAAGGAAAAAGGTGATTGAAGGGTAAAACATCATTGGCCTAAGGTTAAGTCTTGGCCTCAGATAGTATTACTCATCAATGTTGATAAAATAGAACGGTGGCCATAAAACAGAGGACTCAGTGCACGTGGCGCATGCACTGACTCGGGCCTTATTACAGTCTAAGTGTTCGTAATGTTCGTCTTGCATGAAAGTAAATAACATCCTATTCTAGGAAAATAAAAAAGCTCGGGCTGCCTCCCGAGGAGCGCTGTAGTTTTCGTTGCTAGCTCGACGGTTCCAGCTTCTTCACTTTTTAGCCTCTAGCATCATCCATCTCTTGCAACTCGATCCTGTTCTCTCTCGATCACAACCCTACCTTCTTTGCGGTTTCGGTGTTGGACTGTATTTTGCCCGATGAATTCTTTATTAATTCGGCCATCTGAGCTAATTGATGATCAATTTGGCGTTGATGTGTCTGCATATCCTCCATCTGGACCTGCAATGAGTTCAAAACACCCGAATTTGAAAGTGCACTCTGTGCTAGCTGGTTATTAATTGTGTCCTGCCTTTTTACAAAATCAAACAATTGTCCAACCACATCTGATTGGCTTGAAACCTTGTCCTGTCCCTACTCCTTGGCTGATCCTTGGTATTTAAATTGCCCCTGGAAGTTTCCTTTATTTGACTGGAAGGAGGTGTTTTTGGTGTATAGACTTGGTCCTCCTATCTTCTCAAAAGCTTGAGGCGGCTTGGTGGAGTTATGCAGCTAATGTGAGTTTTCAACTGCATCTTTGTTGCCATAACTGAAGCCAGGGTGGTCCGCCCTTTTGAAATTTACAAAGGAGACATTCTCAGTCTCCTCTTCCTCAGATTCGGTATCGCTTGATGCATCAGGTCGGGTGTAGATGCAGTTATCTACCCCGTGTCCACCCTCTCCATAGGTGACACACTTCATGACCTTTTCAACCTGCTTCTTCCCCTTTCTACCAGATTCTTTTAGCTGCTTTACATCCATTGCTATCCTATGGATCTGAGAAGTAATAGTCTCCAGAGCCTTGGATTCAAAAGAAGGTCCTTCACTAACCTTCTTAGCTTTCCCCCTGTCGGATCTATCACAGTCAGTGTCGGCTTGCAGCTCGGCCATGTTCTTGATGATCTTCTCAGACCTACTCGGCTTCTTCCCCAGGAAGTCACTTCCTGCTGCTGCATTCAGTGAAACCCTTTCATCGGGAGTTAGACCGTTATAGAAGGTAGTGACTAAGAAACCTTTCTTGTAGTTGTGGTGAGGGCGGTCCCTCTGATATTCTTGGTATCGCTCCCAAGCATCGTAGAGGTTCTCGTTTGGCTTTTGCATGAAGGAAGTTATCCTTTCTCTGTTCCGCACGGTCTTCTCAGTTGGATAGAACTTGTTCACAAAGGCATCCGCCAGTGCCCCCCATCCATTTAGAGCTTGGTGGGGCAGCCCCAGATACCATGATAGAGCCTTATCTTCCAAAGAAAAGATGAAGCCCTTGCAATAGATTACCTCCTGGGGAACTCCCCGCATCTTGATGGTGTCACAGATATTTTTGAAAGCATCCAAGTGGTGATAGGGGTTGTCATTCTTAGAACTCCCCCTAAAGCTTTTGTTTTAAATCATGGAGATGACCGATGGCTTGAGCTCGAAATTGGTGGCGTTGAATCGCGGGATGATGACAGGGAATCAGGAATTCTTAGCCTTTGTGAAAGCTCCCTCAGATTCTTTTCTTCTTCTTCTGAATCATCACTGTCACTGCCTTCTTGGCGTTGTTCTTGATTATTGTGATTTCTTCTGTGCCTCTAGTGGTGACGACGTCTATTATGGTGATGGTTTTCCTCAGACTGCTCCATTTCTGGATCTTCAGGTTGATCATTGTTGTCGTAGCGGTCATTGCCTTCAGGTAGAGGCGAATGAGGTCTGGCCCTCCCTTGGCGTTCACCTTCAGAAAGAGGTTGTTCAACGTGAGGCTGCATGTTTGATGGTGTCGGTGCTCAGTTGAGCAGAATGCCTTTCTTCTGAGTACCTGAATATCGTGTAAAATCAAGTCAAAAAATCTGTTATTAATAATATGAATTGTTCATATCAGGTAAGAATAAAAATATGAAAAAAAGGAAAAGAGAGTGCTGTCAAGCTTATTTCTAAGCTTGAGGCACTGGAGTGTAGTTAGTGGATTCAGGTTCATCAACAGTACCGTTTTGCCTTGTCCCCGGCAACGGCGCCAAAAAGTTGACCGGCCTAAATCGCACGTCCGAAAAGTGGAGGCAGTTTTGAAGTAGTCGGACTTTTAAATTTATAACCTGAAACCTTCTAGGCCCCACAACTTTGTTTACGGGGTCGAAGTAGATATGCGGGGTCGAACACAGGGACAAGGACGGTAGTGATGAGAATGCTGAATCAACACTTTACACTCCCATACGGGTAAGGAGACGATAAAGTTCCTCAAGGGTACAACGGGATAAGACCGATGAAACAAAAGAAAACTATCTCCAACTGGAGCTACGAGGAAAAATTAGGTTTTAAGCATTTATCAGTTTTTAGGGTTTTCGTGCAACGGAAACAGAGAGATAAAACTATTGCATTAGCAAGGAACGAAGGAGAAAGCTTCAGCAAAACAAGCGGCAGCAGAAACATGATGTACCCCTTCTCTCGAAGCGGGTACCTCGAGGTTGCTGGACTTAAGTTAGAGTGGAAGGGTTACTACAGCAACTCCGATCCTGGGCACTCTTGTACTCCAGTATCTGACCGAACACTAGAGCCACAACACCTCTCTCAAGGCTGTTGCAATGAGAAAACATGATTCAGTAGCTAATCAAAATGTGATCCAAGCGTACAAGCTAGAGTTCATATGTTAAACATAGCAATCATCCAACAAATGTACCAAACATCAAGCAGCAGATAGTTAAACTCTTCTAATTCCATTAACATATAAGAGTTTGATTACATTGCATAAGTAAAGGAAGTAAATGACTGAAATAAGTAAAGATAAATGTCGCCTTCTTGATATAGAAGGGCGACAGGCAGCAGCAGATCCTCCAGCCCGATATCGGGCAGGGGCCTTGCCCGATACGCCCGTGTTGGGTGGCACACCCTCTCGGGCGACGCACTAATTACGGGTGGACGTATCGTGCGGGGTGCCCTTGCTCGATACAATCATGTCAGGCGGCACCCTCTCGGGTGACACGCCGCGACCGGCGATGCGTATCGGGGTTCGGTATTGTGTCGGGCTAGAGTGTTGCTTCCAGTATTGGGCACTTGTATCGGGTATCGTTGTTGGCCGATATCGGCCTGTAGTGGTGTCTGAGACGATCCTAAGTGAACCATTCCCTCCCTCTCGGGATAGGGAAGTGCTCACCAAGAATTGCCCGGCACACCTCTGAGGCACGATACGCTAGACCCTGAAGCTTTCCAGAGTTGGCTTGCGTAGGGTTCCGACCCGTCCCATCGAAGTCTTGTAGCTGCTATTTATAGGCAGAGGTTGGGGAAGTTATGGTGCTCCGGACACCACGTGTTCTTCCTCCAGCTCCATTATTGTGGCTTCAGGGATGCCCGATATGTGTATCACCCGTCACAAGGATGTCGGGCTATCGGTCATCGTGACGAGTGCCGCCTTCCGATGGGTAGCCTGTATCATGCGACACGCTTCAGCAGTTGCGGCGAGTCCGGCTCCCTGTCGGGTAAATGGCATGTCGCTCATCCGCTTCCTCTTGTGCGGCACCCTCATGTCGCGCGACAGTGTATCGTGCTTCCCTATCAGGCAGTGAATGTATCGACCGGCTGGTTGGTAGGAAGGTCGATGCGGGTGGAATACGTTTGTGGGCCGGGACGGGCCTTTTTGATGATAAATGAGTTAAAGATGATAAAATTGAGTTAAGAGCATAGCGAGGCCTGTTTATTCAAAAACATGGCAAAAAGGAGAGGAAAATAGTTTAAAAGGGTAGTTTTGATAATGAAATAAGGGCCAAAAACATCACAAAATTTGGTGTTATCAATGACAAATGCAATGGAAATATTATTAGCTTTTACTTCCACTCCCTGTTCTAAAAGTTCTTATGTAATGAACATTGGTAGTGATTATGAAATCAAGAACTTTGACTAAAATTGAACTTATTATAATGATATCTATTTGAATTGATTTTTAAACTACATTTACAATCATTATCTTGAACCTTCATGTTACAACCTCAAATTTTGCATGTGTTTTCAAAATTGAAATATAATGATTTTGTGAATTTTTGGGTTTAACTAAAAAGGTTGTGATCTTTGCTTCAAAAGATGGGTTTCCTTACAAATATTCCTTTAGATAGGAATTTCGTGATTCCCATTATTATATTAATCCAATAATGGATATAAAAGAGAAGAAAAGAAGAAAAGTCCAAATATAAGAAAAAGATACAAGATAATGTGTTTTAAACAAAGTATTTATAAGAAATACTTGGAAATGTCTCAAAAGTGGCATTAATGGCCACAAATGAGTAAAATGTGTTTACATATGATTCCTAATAAAAGAAATATGAAAATAGGAAAAAGAAAGAAAGAAAGGGAAGATAAAGAGAAATCCTTGAAAATAAATATGTTAATAAAGAAATAAGGCAAAGGAATATTTTCCTAAAATGGGATTCCGTGACTTTAAGGTTCCTTGAGGTCCAAGGAATCCAAAATGATAAGATAATGGCCAAAGAAAGAGTAAATACCAATTAATTTGGTTTTATTAATGAATAACTTGTATGTGAAGGAAATACCCTTTTTCCTTTAGAATTTGGGTGTCAAAATTTATACACATGTAGATAATGCGAAGATGGAGTTTTCCCTAAAATTTGAGTGAAAAATACTAAACGAGGAGAGAGATATGATTTTTAAAAATTTCCTTTGTTTAATACAGATTTTTCTTATTTTTAAAGAGCTGGAAACAGGGGGGCGATGGTAGCCATCAGATTATCCAGGTGGTCCAAAGGACTACCGATTTGACAGTAGATGTGCATCTTCTACCTCAACTCGTAGAAGGAAAGGGACTGGGAAAAATAGGTTATTCCCAAGTCGATTTTTCTTCAATCGCAAGATACCAGGAAAGAATCAAAGACCACGAGGGTCTTTAGGACTTGTTTCCGCACTCAGCCAACCTGGCTTATAGGGTGGTTTGAGTGGTCTAAAAGAAATGCCCAAAACCGCAGGGAACCATGGCAGCAGTGGAGGTTTGGGAACCCTAACTCGGAACCCCCACCTATATATATAGGACTGCCTTTGGTTTCGGCTAGGTCCTACAATCTCAAATGGCATGGTTCTAGCTCCGATTCCTCTCTATCTCTCTGGATCATCTTCCCTCCGGCGGCAAGACTGCCGCAGTGCTACTGTGAGCAGGTCTAGAAGATGAAGAAGGAGAAGGGGAGCGGGAGCCATAGGATCGATGTCCACCATGGATTCGTGGGGGAACTGAAGGCCCAGATCTACTATGCATTTCAGTATGCTGTGAGTGGATATAGTCGATGCGAGCCACACAATCTATGTGCCAGTCAGTGCAACCTGGATCAAACGGCCATCCTTTTTTCTAACTAAAGGTAACTACTCGCTCTCTGAATAGAAAATCAAAGAAATAGGTGAATCTTGAATAAATCACTAAAAATAGATTCTTTGGCCGAAAAATACAAATAAGTAGTGCTTTTTGATCAAAAAATGCAAGGAATGCAATGAAAATGAAATTGAAGCCTGATTCTGCTTGAAATTCAAAAGGTATGCACAGATGCTATCTTTAATCATTTATCTAATGAAAAACCCTAGTCTTTATTGATTAATGTAATTAGAGGGGTTTAATGGATGAATGAAGTTGATATTAACCTGTTAATTGTAAAAGGAACATTAGGAACAAAAAGGATGAACTTTGCACGTAATTGGTTTAATTTAGAGTTTCATGTGCATGAATATGCTTGAATGAGCCTTGAAACCCTCATATTAGTAATTATGATTCTTAATGGCTTTAATTGCTCAAATTCATGAATAAAACTGAGAAATGATGGTTCTAAGAAATTTTGAGTATAAAGGTTTCTAATTGTGGATAAACACCTTTAATGTAGAAATTAGGGTTTTCTAATGAATAAAGGTAGAATTAATGACCATTAGAATTCATATGTGAATTAGACAATAATGAACTTGGAATTGATGATAAATGAGCATAATGATCTTGTCATGGATTAAAAGGATAAAAATAGTAGCTTTAATGTAAAAGAGGTTTGAGAGGCTTAATTAATGGATAATTATGCCTTTAATCCGAAACTGAGTATTAGATGTTGAAATAATTAAGGTTTGTGTTCAATTGCGTTAAATTAGGAAAGATGAAGGGAAACCCTAATTGCAATGGAAACCCTAAAAGTGGACTAGAAACCCTAGGAAGCGAGCTAGATTTAATAGATCTTAATGACATGAGTAATAAAAGGAAATTGTATAATTGTTTCAGGATCTTATTGAATGCTTGCTTGCCTATTGATTGATTGGATTATTTCTGTCTCACATCAACTTGACAGGTATGTGGTTGCACTTATGAATATCTTGAGTTAGTTTTCATAGGTTTAACGAAGTTTTCATCGATGTCATGTATTAATTGTTGGATGATTTTAATTCATGCAAACTATATTGTAGATATGATTATCATATAAGATATGTGCCTACTAGCTCAGATCCTGGTCCCCTCTGTGGAATAATAGTTGACCTAGTACATGGCTACCTATGGGGTAGGTCCATCAGGTCATTGGATGACTTAGTACATGGCTACCAATGGGGTAGGTCCATCAAGTCACATTGATTTAGATATTGGGCAACCTTCGGGTAGTGCCATGCGACTGTATTACCCTATGTATTGGCAACCTATAAGGTAGGACCATGGGGGTAAGAATCTACCTAAAGGAGAGGTAGCATACAAGTCCACTATAGGGATAACACAAAGTTAGGGGATAGGTAAGGATTGTGTAGTATGGTTTAAAACGTAATCTTGGCTGTTAAATGATAATTGGCTGATTACATTGTTATTATAGTTGCATGATTATTGTTTCCCCCACATACCAGCTTCTTGCTGACCGACTTTTTGTTTGTCGGCATTTTAGGTACAATGAAAAGAACAAACAGTAAAATGGCATATGTGGAATTAAATGAGAATTAAAGTGTAAAGGAGGATTAGATAGATTAGTATCTGTGTGGATAGAAGTTTTGAAAACCCAATTTTAAAAGGTATGCAAAGTTTTTATTTTTACCATATTTCAGTATAGTTGGTAGAATTTAATAATTGTTAATGATTATTCGTCGAACCTTTGATCTGGGTTATTAGATAACGACTCTGATGTCTTGGTCTCCCTTGAGTGGGGAGTTACCAGGAGATGGGGTTGTTACACTTCATGTATAAATTGAACCTCGATAAAGGGTCCTTGACATTTTAACGTATAAATACCTAATGAAAAATATATCTACATATTCACTCTTGATATTTTATATTGCTGACATATGAAGAAAATCATGTTACTTGACAGTTTTGAATGATTTAACTTTGATGATTATGAATCCAAGTCACTAGGTCTACCCATTTTAGTAACTTTTGATATTGCAACCCATATCTAGTGATGTTGATATCTAAGACTCTATGTTATCACGCTTGATACATGTACTCATGAAAATCTATGAAAACTGATTAATGTTATCTAATAAAAATTGTGTGATAATGTACCTAAAAACATGAAATATTGACCATGGATATATTCCACACATGAATTCCACTAATAAGACTTAAAAACCCTATTTTGGTCCTTATGACACCAATATGTTGGAATTCCTTTTTTTTATATGTATGTACTTGTTTACATGCCAGGAACTAAAACTTTTTAGCTTGACTTACTCAAGATCTTACCATAATCTTGAACATATGTTTTTTATCCTCATATTGACCTTGATTATGATATTGTTTGGTTCTGTATTATAAGTACAAGTTATATGATTTGTCCTACTCTACTTGTTTGAGATACAACATTCTTTTGGATAGTGTTCTAAATTTATTATACTTATTTTGACAAAACTCTAAACATAAAAAATATTTCCATCATAAAAACCTTGTCTTAGCTTGATGCACCAACCTACAACGTGGGGTAAGGGTGTGGGCCCTCATTTACCTTGCTTTGCATGCCTACATATTGGGGTAAGGGTGCAGCCTCATCCTACCTTGTTGCACCTGCCTTTGGGTAAGACACATATCTCAGTGCACCTTCCCATAGTGTTAGGGTAAGGATACACATTTGGAGGGTACCTTGGTATTCCTCAGGTAGTCATGATTCACATGGATCCATCCAATGGGATGTTTGCCCTAATATTGAACCTAGTGGTAATATCCTCTTTAGTACATTAGAATTCATAAATATAAGATGATTTATTTTGAACAATTAAAGTTTTCTTAGTTTTGTTTTGTTTGTTTTGGTTTATATTACCTTTTTCCAAGAATTATATTCTTTATTATTGCAAGTTCCATTTTTATTTTGTAAGTGTACCAATGCATTTGCATTGATTTTGATTTTCTTTATTTTAGCTTTATGATGATCAATTGCCCGGATCTTCTTCCGCTAATGCGAAATGACTCAAGAAACCCTGATCAAACTTCAATAACAAGAACATCACGGGATATAGTAAAGATCTTGGGATCTAGTAGCTAGCTTCTAGTTATACTTTATGTTCCTTTCATATAATGTTTCCTTTGGGCCCCTCTTGTAAGTATTATGGTTCAAATAAATGAAATGAGAATATTATTTTCGTACTATATTTTCCAGTGTGTTATTTCCTTTGTTTCACCTAGGGACAAGTGCTTCAACCCCTCTACCACTGTCTAGGTAGTGGGATTCAGATAGGGTAAGAACAATTATGTGAAAGTAACTTTATAAGAGAATTCATTCATATATGTTGTCCACCACAATATGAACTTGATATGTTCTCTCAAATTCTACAAAAGCTATCATTGTGTTGACACTAAATTTTAAGTCCTTTGAGTTCTTTGAATAATGGTCCTAGTCTTTTCTATCTTTTGTAATAAAAAAATCACAATCTACCCCGAACCCCAACACCCACCTACCCCTAAGCATCATGTGTTATCATCGCACAACGTAGAACCTGGGGCCTACCATACACATGCATGGTGGCCGCCTACTGGGCTAGTATGCATGATGCATGGGTTTTTAGTTATTTTCACAGGCATATTTCCTTGGTTTTATGTACTGATTTGTCATTTATTTGATTAATTATGCATGAAATGCTATCAGTAGCTTGTTCTATCTAAATGCATCAAATTATGTGATTTTTACTGATTGAAATAGTTTAAAGTTGATTCCAAGTGCTTATGTACGTTCTTGTGTAATTTCCGGTACAATAGAGTTTCACAGACTTGATACTACCGACATTCAAAGTCAGTGGTATCGACTTCACGTCAGTAACAGATCAGAAAACTCACATAAACTCGATACTAATGACACCCAAAGTTGGTAGTACCAATATCACATCAGAGAGGTGTAAGAAAGGATTCGCAACAACTTAGTACTACTGAGTTCACCAACTCAATACTACCGAGATGGCATCAGGAAGGCAGAGTTAGATTGACCCAAAGACTCAGTGCTATCAAGACAATTTGATAATACTGACATTGCTGGAGCACATGCTTAACCTAACAATTTGATACTATCGACTTCTCAGTCGATACTACTGAGTCTGCCCGATCAGGAAATCCAAAGGCAACACTCTAATCCAACGAATGGCGTTATTTCATACCCTAAGTGGCTTATATGACTTGAAGGGAGTACGGCCAGACCTAAGGGATGCAGTTGTTTCCCATTGCATGACAATAGAAAGATAGGAAATGAGAGAATGGAACCAAAGGCTTCATTTGGGATGATCCGAGCACCTTTGGTGGGTGATTCTGCAACTGCAAGACAGTAGATCGCACATACGTCGAAGGGGATCATCTGGATCGGCTATTCTCCAGGGGTTACCTTACATTTTCTAACATTTCCCACGTTTTTCTCTTCATCAATGAAAACCATGATGGGCTAAAGCCCTTAATTTCTTAGGATCCAAGAGTATCCCGGATATGCATTGTAATTGACTTTTATGCATTAATATCATCTTTATCCCTATTTTTTGGATATAAATCTATGAAATTGTCTTACTCTATTTATGCTTGATCACCATCGATAGATTATGAAACCCTCAATCATTTTGGGAGAGAGGTTAAGGGTTAGAAAAGTATAGATTTACTTTTTTACTACGCCCTTTGGTAAAAGTGGAGTGTAAATGGGAGGAGAAACCCAGAGATTAATAGAAAAGCAGCTAACTAACCAACCAATTACTATGAAAATGGGATTGGCATTAGAATAGGTAGTGAACTAAACTATGGAGCAGGTATAGTTCTTGGTACATGCTCTTTGTCTAGGGATAGGGGTAATCGATATTAGTGTGTGGAGTTAATTGCAATGTTATATGAAGTGAAACCATTGTCCTGAGAAATTCCTTTTAATCTGATTAACTTAATCTTTAAGATTATTTCATTTCTACATTCATTTTTATTTCATCAAACCAATTCAACTATTTCATCGGCCCAACTGATCAGATCATAGTTAGTAGTAGTATTCTGGATTACGTTTCCCTGTGTTCGACTCCGACCTCAAAAGGCACGTATTACTTCAATATGTATGTTTGTGTGTTACACGCACATTATACGCATGTCAAGTTTTTGGCACCGTTGTCGGGGAAATAGAAACATTCAACACTATGATTGTTGTGATCAGCCACTCTAGGCCAACCCTTTTTAATTTTTAGTTTTATTTTACTCAAAGCTGAATTATAATATCATTATTGTTTCCAGCTCCACTATCATATTTTGATAATTATTTTTGCTGCTTTAGGGTACTAGTGCATGGTGCATACCCGAGCCCATGAGTACAAAGAGACATCTTCATCAAGTTTCGGTCAAGTAGAACTCCTTCATAGAGAAAGGTAATTCATAAGATATGTAGAAAGATTCAACTAAACCCTACCACCAACACCTCCACCTAAAGGACTTAAAACACCAGAGGAACCTAAATCAATAGAAATGGGTGATGGAGCAGAAGAGAAGACGATCTGGGAGAGGATCAAGGCCTCTTCGTCTAAGGCTCAAAAAGGACCAATTAAAAGTCAAACCATCAATGTGGGTAGCTACAAGATCAATTTAGGATTAATCTCTTTAGTCAAATCCCAAGTATTTCACGGCCACAATTCTGAAGACCAGAAGACATGCATTAGTAACTTCATTGAGAACCGTGACATGGTCAAGATAGAGAGAGTATTGATGATTGTCATATATCTAAACCTATTCCCATCATCTCTGGAAGACAGCGCAAAGTCTTGATTTCACGATCTTGATGATGAATGTATCGAGACATGGGACCAGATGATCGACACCTTCTTTGAGTATTACTTTCCTCCAAGAAGAAAACAACCTGGTAAAATAAGATCCACAATTTCAAACAACAGCCTGATGAATCATATTATGAAGTATGGGTGAGATTCCAAAATATGTTGCGGAAGGTCCCTCATCACAGTATTGATTTGTTAGGATAGGCAAAATCTTCTATTACAGTCTGCATAAAGTAGTGAGAACTACACTTGATAGTATAGGAGCATGTTTCTTCCTCAACAACAACCCCCCCCCCCGCTATCATGAGATATTAAAGAACATATCCAAGAACCAGTCATGGGGCGATGAGAGAGAGCTTCTAGCAACCATAATGAGTGTCAGGGAGTCCAAGGTCATCTCTGCATTAAATGAAAAGCTAGACCTACTTTCCAAAAAGTTGTGTGCTAATGACAGATCACCTTTAGAACAAGAAGAAGAGGAATGCAAGTTTGTGCACCAACAATAGTAGTATAGGAGCAATGAATACTTGTGGAGAAAGGATCCTAAGTTCTCATGGATGGATCCCAATAATTTCCAACAAGACCCATCTCAGGCGCAACAACCCAAGCCAAAATAGTTTGATGGCCAAGCACAATATCAACAAGAATAAAAGAAGATGGACTGTATTGAAGAAATGCTTGGAAAGCTGGTTAGTCAAAATGAATTTCTTATTGGTCAAACTCAGAGAGAACTCCAGAACCAAGGGGCATGGATCCACAACATTGAAACTCAGATTTCTCAAACAGTAGTAGATATGGGCACATTGAAGCAGCCAAACCAACAATGGTTCCCAGTAAACACAAATGTGCCTTCTGGAAATCAACACATCATGGTAGTCCTACTCCATAGTGGTAGGAAGCTACAGAATGATGCACCATCAAGTTCAGATGCAGGTGATGTTACAGGAACAACAACTAAGATTGTGACAGTGGATGCTGATGAACCAGATATGCTAGCATAGAAGAAGACGATTGAGGAGCATGCTGATGAGGTAGAGGGAATAAGAACAAAAGTATATGTCCCACCTCACCAGAGGACACCAGTGACCACAATTCCTTTTCTAAACATCTTGAAGGCAATGAAAGTAGTCCGACAGCTCAAGAAGTTCTTAGATGGTTTCAAGAAATTATCTATCAATATTCCACTCATCGATGCAATTGAGTAGATACCATCGTACGACAAGTTCCTGAAGGACATAATCACCAAGAAGAGAAGGATAACTTAAACTAATGTGGTAGTGTTAAAGGAGTAGGTGAGTGCTTTCATTCTGGGAACGCTACCTCAAAAAAGATAGGATCTAGGTTGTTTCAACATTACTTGCTTCATAGGGAAGACAAAGTTTGGAGAATCTCTTTGTGATTCAGAAGAAAGCATAAACCTTATTCCCTTGTCAACTTTCAAGAAGCTAGGTCTTAAGGAGTCCAAGAAAAAGTAGTATGACTATCCAATTGGCAGAAATTTTTGTGGTCAAGCCATACGACATTTGTGAGGATCTTCTGGTGAAAGTAGACAAATTTGTTTTCCCTACAAATTTTGTGGTAATGGAAATGTAGGATGATCATGGAAATGAACTTTTTCTAGGGAGACCATTCCAAGCCATGGATGATATGTTTTTGGAGATGGGCTGAGGATGTCTGAACATGGGTATCCAGGATGACAAGTTTGAAATTAAGATGCCTGAACACTCAAAAGCTATGGGGGATACAACATAGTGCAACTTGCTTCTGAAGGTGGAGGGAAAGATTTCTTTATTTCTAGGAAAGCCATTCCTTGACATGGCCCACGTGATGACTAAGGTAGAAAAGGACACTTTACCAGTTGATATCATGGAAAACACTAAGATGATCTCATTAGCCAAGGCAATGCGTTACCCGGAGGATGACGAAGACGATTATGATTCGACTACCATAGAGGAGGCCACTGTTGATTCCTTGCTACAGACATATCCAAAGCTACCTCTGGAGACATTCTTGATGAATATAGTGGATGGCAATACACACAGTCACTCTGTAAAAGTGTGTGTATTGATGTTGAAGACGGTCTCCTATCGCCATGCAAGACATTTCGAAGATCTTGGACCACCTCCTCTGCCATCGGTCCCGTCTCTATTAAGCCCACCGGAGTTAGAATTGAAGCCCTTGCCACCACATCTAAAGTATGTCTTCCTGGCTGCAGAAGAGAAGCTCTAAATGATTATATCATCGTCTGTGAGCAGTGAAGAGGAGAAGCAGTTACTTACTGTGTTGAAGAACAACCAAGCCGCTTTTGGGTGGTCGATAGCAGACATAAAGGGAATTTCTCCTATCTTGTGCCAGCACAAAATCTGGCTCGAAGAGGGAGCCAAAGCGATAGTTCAACCTCAAAGGAGACTCAATCCTATTATGACTAAGGTAGTGAAGAAAGAAGTGGGAAAGCTCTTATTGGTAGGTATTATTTATGCTATTTTCGATTCTATGTGGGTTAGCCCAACTCAAGTAGTTCCTAAGAAAGGGGGATCACTATCAAAACTAATGCTTCTAGTGAGTTAATCTCAACAAGGTTAGTAATGGGGTGGTGAGTATGCATAGACTACCAACGTTTAAATGTCGTCATTTTAAAAGATCATTTTCCTTTGCCTTTCATTGATCAGATTTTGGAACGACTCACCGGTCGTTCACACTTTTGCTTCCTCGATGGGTATTTTGGTTATAGTCAGATTTCGATTGAGCCAAAGGATCAGGAGAAATCTACTTTCACCTACCTTTATGGCTTGTTTGCATATATACAGATGTCATTTTTCCATTGTAATGCACCCGCCACTTTCCAACACTGTATGCTTGCCATCTTTTCAGATATGGTATAGAGATGGTTGGAGGTTTTCATGGATGATTTTTCGGTATATGGGGAGTCATTCAATGATTGCCTATATATTCTCGACAAAGTTTTATAAAGGTGAGAGGACACTCACTTAATCTTGAATTGGGAAAAGTGTCATATGATGGTAAGTGATGGGAAAAGTGTCATATGATGGTAAGTGAGGGCATAGTGCCTTGACACAAGGTGTCCAACAAGGGTATGGAAGTAGACCCAGTTAAGATAGAGGTCATCTCCAAGCTACCTCCACCAACATCAGTGAAGGGAGTAAGGAGCTTTTTGGGACATGCTAGGTTTTACCGTCGTTTTATCAAAGATTTTTCAAAAATTGCTAAACCTTTATCGAAATTGTTAGAAAAAAGGATGCTGAATTTTCTTTCGATGAATGATTATTTAACGCCTTTGAAGTGCTAAAGGAGAAGTTTATCTCTACTCCCATTTTGATGTGCGACGAATCAGACTATGCGGTGGGATATGTGTTAGGTCAGCACAAAGATAAGGCTCCTACATTCATATATTGTGCATCTAAAACCATGAATGATGTGCAACTCAATTATACTACCACAGAAAAGGAACTGTTGGCAGTTGTTTTTGCATTTGAAAAATTTCGCCAATATCTAGTTGGGGCTACGGTGATTGTTTGGACTGACCATGCTGCCATCAAATACATGTTACAAAAGAAAGATGCAAAACCTAGATTAATTAGGTGGGTTATACTGTTATAGACATTTGACATAGAAATTAAGGATAAGGATGGGGTGGAAAATGTGGTAGCAGATCACCTATCTAGGTTGGAAAGGGTTAATGAAAAATATTTCGATATCCCTATTGTTGAGGAATTCCCTGATGAAAATTTTTTTGCTCTTAAGACCAAGGATCCTTGGTTTGCAGACATTGTCAACTATCTAGCATGAAAGGAGATTCCTGAAGATTGGGGATACCAAGAGAAGAAGATATTTTTTCATTCATTAAGGTTTTACATCTGGGATGATCTCACTTTGCTTAAACTGTTTAGGGATGAAATTCTAAGGAAGTGTGTACCCAAATGTGAAAGCATTTTATCACACTGTCATTCTCTACCTACAGGGGGCATCACGCTAGCTCTAAGATGGCGAACAAAGTTTTAGAGAGTGTGTTCTATTGGTCAATGTTGTTTAAGGATGCTCACAAAATTTTTTGTCATTGTGATGATGCATGTCAACATGTAGGAAATATATCTAAACGACATGAAATGCCACTGAATGTTTTCAAGAAGTTGAGGTGTTTGATTTGTGGGACATTTATTTCATGGGACCTTTTGTGTCATCTAATTCTAATATATACATATTACTTGTTGTTGACTGTGTATCTAAGTGGGTGGAAGCAATTCCAACCCGCACCAATGATGCATAAGTTGTGTGTTGGTTTGTTAAAGATAACATTTTCTATAGATTTGGTGTCCTCTGATTGATTATTATTGATGATGGATCACATTTCACCAATAGGAAATATGGATCCTTGTTGAGTAAATATGGGATTAAACACCGAGTGGGTACTCCCTACCACCCACAGATGCAAGAAGAAGTTGAGGTGTCCAATAGAGCGGTGAAGAAGATCTTGGAAAATACGGTCTCAACGAACAGGAAAAACTGGAATTTTGTGTTGAATGATGCTCTGTGGGCATATAGGTTAGCCTATAATTCACCTATAGGAATTATGCCATTTAGGTTGGTTTATGGGCGTGCATGCCATCTACCAGTAGAGTTTGAGCATAAGGAGAAATGGGCGTTGAGAAAGCTGAATTTTGGATTGGATGAAGCATGTAGGAAGAGATTATTAGAGTTGAAAAAGCTAGATGAACTGAGGATGGTTTCTTATGAGAGTTATAGAATTTATAAGGAGATAACTAAGAAGATTCATGATAGGCACATCTTTTATAGGGTGTTTCTCTCGGGACAGAAGTTTCTGCTATTTAATTCTAGACTTAAGTTACATCCAGGCAAGCTAAGGTACAAATAGAGTGAACCATTTGTGATCGAGCAAGTTTCCCCTCATTGTGCTATGAAGATAATAGATGGTACAAGGTCATTCCTTGTTAATGGCCAGAGATTGAAGCATTATTTTGGGGGGAAATAGAGACAAGGATAGAAGAAGCGCAACTCATTGCAATCTAGTAGATTCTTTCTCTTAGGCACGTCTAGTCTAGGACGTTAAACAACGACACTTGTTGAGAGGCACCCCAACCTTTATTTTGTTCTTATTTATGTTCATTTTAGTTTTTTATTTGTTGTTTCATTTTTGTTTCATGAAAAAAAGGTACCTTGTCTCATTTTTGGGAGTGTGCAGATCATACAAAGTCGGTACTACCAAGTCTGCAAGTCGGTAGTACCAAATTCATGTTAGGGAGACATCGATAAAAGAAAGACAAACTTGGTACTACTGACTAGACCAGTCGATACCACTGAGTCTCTGAAGATCTTCACATGCCTAACTGATAAGCACTCGGTAGTATTGACATCCAAGTTAGTATTACTGACTTTTTAAGTGCTCCAAGGTTTGAGACACCAAGATGAAATCTTGGAAATACCGATAAAATATGTCCAAATCGGTACTACTGAGTGAAAAGTCAGTAGTACCGACTTATGACGTTAGCAATCTGTGTGCAAAAAATCCAAATGCTGAGTTGATCTTCATTGAGCGGTCAATAGTATCGATCCATGACACAAGTTGGTACTACCAACTAGGACTCGATACTACCGAATCTAAGTGATCCGTGCTCAGGTCATTAGAAAACATCAGCCGTCGATACATCCTAGCCACATATTCATGTTTACAACTAGGTACTACCAACTGAAATGTCAGTAGTACCGACTCTACCCAATCTCATCTATATAACAAAGGGTGGTGAATCCATTTTCTTCACACCACCTCCTCCACTCCTCCTGTAATTCAGAGAAAAGATGCACCAGGCACCGCCACTCTTCACCGAGCCTCTTTTTCTCCATCTTCCTTCTTGCATCATCACCATGGCACCAAGGAGGGGTGCATATTCATCACAAGATCAAGGAGAGTTGGTCCCTTGACCAACCCACATTCAACATCCAAACCCAGAGACCAAGAAGGTTTATGAGGAGCTTCTTATGAGGTAGATGGTGCCAACGTGATATGAATATCACACCCTGATCGAGCAAGTGGGCTTCACTGACAACATGTGTTGGGTATGTCAGCAGTAGTTAATGGAGGTAGATGATCCATTCTTTAGTGACTGGTCGACCTACCCGGAACTCAATTGCGAGTTTCTGGCTTAACTGGAGGTCCTTGTCGCCCCTGAGAAACAAATATAAGGTGAATGGAGGGAAGGCAAAGTCAGTTTCTACCTCTTCAACACCAACCACTCCATCACCTTGCAGACATTCAACCACACCTTCAACTGGACTCATGTCCCAAAATGCTCTTCTCCTTTCGACATTGACTATGACCTTGCATGGGAGTGGTTGACTGAGGTGCCAGAAGGTTTTCACATCAGTTGGCACGCCAACTCCATCACTGACATCAAGCATCATTTTGCCCAGATTCTACATCGCCTTTGCACCAACACCATCTTTACCCACTCTGCCCAATTCCAAGGGAAGGTCCAAAAGTCAGACCTCTTCTTCCTCTACAAACTGTTAGAGGGAGAGCCCTTTAACTTTGGGTCCTTACTCCTTCTACACATGGTCACAGTAGGTGCATAGTGCAGAGGAAAGTGCCAATTGTTTTGGGGGACTTCTTACCCCTATAACGCTGCACCTCCATCTCGACCTGTCTACTCTGAAACCATGGTATCTTTGAAGAGATTGGATCTCTAGAACTTATGAAAGGTAGGAATCCTCAGCTTACTTTATAACACAGTGTATGCGAACTACACGGTGGGAGGAAGGTACCGAGAGCATAGCCTTCCCGACCCTATTTTGAATCTATAAGGAGTCGAGCATCTTAGGTGGTCATTTGATGATGGTGAGGGCAACAATCAAGCTGAGGAAGTAGCCCATGATGACACCGCACAACCACATGATTTAGACGATGATGTTGAGGAGGTAGAGCCCACCATCCCCATTACCCCGAGAGTGGTCCCACACAAACAAGCCCACACCTACGCTACCTTGAGTTCATCTTCCCTGCCCCCTTCTCAGGAGGAGCACAACCCGTTTGACATGGCATGTATGTATGGATGTTCCAGGACAATTAAACATGACAACAACAACATCAAGCGATATTGGCTAGTGTATAGGAGATACAAGGATAGTTCTACCAACGTCAGCAGGCAATATATGAGAATGAACGTCTTCTCTTAGCCAACTAAGAGAATGTCCATATGTGGCTACAGCAGATGGAGAAATATCAACAACCATTCTTTGACCATTATTGGAACTAGGGGTACTTTGGAGGATACCCATAGCCACCATAAATGCTGCCATCAGATCTATCTTTTTAGGGGATGTTCCCTCCCCATGACCCCAACATGCCACATCCACCACCTCCTCCATTTTGAGCATGGTACCGTTGTTCCACCTCTTAAGTTCGAATGTTGACTATGTGGACATAGTCATATTCAAGCTTAGGGGTTGTTGGAACAACCATCTATCATAGTTTTTATTTTCATCTTATTTTAGTTGTTTTATTTTATGTTAGGTATGCAATTATAGGATCCACATCTATCTAGAGTAAATGTGGAGCAATAAATGCATGACTTCTTATATCAAATAGATTGTACTCATATGTGTCTTTGCAAGGAAATGGTTACCTCTTTATAGCTTAATTGCAAAATATTTCTGCAACACCACTTGAAGAAGTATTTGGATTAGTCAGCTTTAGGACATAGGATATGAATGAACATCTAAATCAACTTTGGAATGTGAATGAAGATATTGTTGAGTCGAAGCTGATCAAACCTTTAACGAGGTATTAAATGGAAATCTAAGAAAGAAACCTTAAGAGTACCCTATGCACTACACAAGTCATTAGAGAGGGACATATTATAATCTTATGAAAGGCAATGTCTCTTAGTTATGTGATTCCATCCATTTTTGACTCACTACCTCAAGATGAATGAGTACTCCAATTTATATCCTTTTGATTGAATGGAATAGAATAATAGGCAACATGATAGTTAGCTTGTTCTTTTGCATTAGAGAAAAAATATAAAGAGAGTTGCATTTGTATGCATGAGTTTGGAACCACTATACGTTGCTTATTCTTGATCTCATTCAATCTCTCTCATCCTTACTATGTATGTTTTAGTTACACTCAAATTCCATATTTGAAATCATATATCTTGAAGTAATTTGAAGGTCTAATCTAATTGTTTAAGCATTTTACCTCTATCCACCCCCCTCTAGAGCCCATTCATCCAACATGTTTGTGTCATCATATTATGATTGACGCAAACACAATAGACAAAATTACCTTTATCATTATCAAATCAAGTATATGATGCCCCATTGCAATCATCATATGATTGGTTCACTGGGCATACATACCAACAGACTCCCACATTCTCTTAGAGATATTCACCCACAAATCTTATTCCAAGTGATCTTAACATGTCCATCATGTTTCTGCTGTGTAAACACTTCTATAGCAGGTTTGAAACATTTGTTGTTTGTCCATATTTTGTAAGTTTTACATCTCCTCATTGTACAACTTCTCATATGAGATGGAAGTGTCATAGTACACTATCTAAGATCTGTTTCCTATCTAGTAGCTCCATTGTTGTCACAATATATGTATTGTGTCATTAATGCTTGGAACTTCCCTTAAGTTCATCCAAATGAACTTCTTGATCCATACAATATCCTTTGTTGTGTTCATAACACCTAGATACTCGGCCTCTATTGTAGAGTAAACAACTATCTCTTGCTCAAAAATTTTCCAACTAAGAGTTCTATTTTAAGGTGTAACACAAATTTAGAATGTGATAATTAACTTTTTATCATTTTAGAAGCTTACATCGATGTAACTTTTTACACCCAACTCTTCCTTATAACCATAATTAAGGAGCTAATCCCTTTAGTGCTTCTCAAGTACTTAAGGATGTTCATTATGGAAGTCTAATGACCTTAATTGGAATCTGACATATATCCTCTTGTCATGTCCAATACACACCAGATAACATGATGAGTACATAATGTTACAAACATGATAGATCCAATTGTAAATTCATACAATATCTTATTGATGTTTACCCATTCTTCACAAGAGCTAGGAAACTAGGATCTTTCATGTTGAACCCTTTCAACATCTTGCCAATGTATGTGCTCTTACTTTAGTCAAGAAGCCTTCTAGATCTATATCTATAGATCTGGATTCCTATCACAAAGGATGATTCACCTAAACTCTTCATAGAGAAGGTACTTTCCTAGAAAGGTTACAGTATTTGTAGTATAAGGATGTTATTCTCCATCAGTACATGGAATATAAATATTCTCCCACTCAACTTTTATAATCACATGTTTCATCTTCATTTCCTTTAAAGTCAAACTCTTTGACTATGTTGTCAAATCTAAGATTCCAGCTCAAAGATGCTTACTTCAATCCATAGGTTGACATTTTTAGATTATAGTCTTTATTTGAAATAACTGGATTCATAAAACCTTTATGTCATGTCACACACACATCCTCAGAAGAATTCCTATTGAAGAATGCCGCTTTAACATCCATTTCCGAATATCCTAGTATTATTAAGTTGCATTGGCAAGCATGATCCTGACGGAATTAACCATGGCAACTGGTGAACAAATTTCATCATGTTCAATACTTTGAACAAGTTTGAAACCCTTTTCAATCAATCTACCCTTATATGTTTGTACATTACCATCCATGTCAGTCTTCTTCTTGAAGACCCAATTGCATCCTATGGGTTTTACCCCTTCAGGTGGATCCACTAAGGTCATACCTTGTTGGTGTACATGGAGTCCATCTTTGATCCCATGGCCCCAAGCCATTTCTCATATTTGGGTCCCTTAATAGCTTCTAGGTAGATTTTTGACTCATCATTTATGGCCAACTCACTGCCTTCTTGAACCATAAGATATCATAATCTTTCAAGATCAAGGCATGTTCTACTAGATCAATGCATTTTATGTTACATAAGTAACTTGAGAAGCCACAAAAATTTGTGATTATACTTATTCCCATAGTACCTCTTTAGGTTCAATGTTTCTTTTTTAGCCTCAAACATTTTGAGTTCTACTTTTCTCCCACTGATTCCTTTGGAATTAAATTCCCTTTAGGAATATATTCATCCTAGTAGAAAATAGTTTTGTTGTCAGATTTGAATATAAAAGTAGTATTTAACAAAACAACATTTGTGGACAAAGCTTTTCAAGAAACTATTTTATTACACAATATTTCAATCCTATTTTTTATTAAAGACATATTAGGTCACCTCCCATCACATATCTCATTTATGGTGTGTTTTTGTACCATTTAAGATGGTACATTTATTTTAGTGTAAAGCATGTGCCAAATGGAAATTGGAAGATCAATTAGATTTATTGATGATCACACCATGACTAACAGGGTGTGATACCTTCTTTCTAATACATAATTATGTTTTAGGTGGATCTCATTGTGATACATTATCATGGTCTCCAAGAGGTTCCTCAAACTCTTGGTTTAAAATATTTCAACATCGATTATATCAAAGTGTCTTAACACTTTTATCAAGCTAGTTACGTACTTCATTGATGATCTCCTTGATCACTTCATCAGATCTAGACTTGTATATCATTAAATACAATCTACCATATCTATTGAGAATATTAGTAAATATAATCAGTAAAAAGTAATAACCTCTAGAATTTATTCTAAAAGGTCTACATACATGAATATGTATGCACCCTAATGGAATACTCGCTCTCCCACTATCTCTAGTGAAAGGTGCTTTTTTCATATTGCTCAATAAATAAGATTTGCATGTCTCTGTTGGTTCTTAACCAAAAGAGTCTAGGCAACCATCTACACATATTCTAGAAAAGAATTTCTTATTTATTTTCTCTAGATGAAAATGCTATAGGTAGTCATTGTTTGAGTCATCAAATCATTCAATGCATGTGTAATACATATTTATCTCTACAACCATGAAGTATAGATTATGAGACATAGGACATTGCCACACAAGATCTTATCTTTTAAAAATGGAACATCAATTTATTCATAATATTCTTGTCCATACAATATACATGATGTTTTCATCATGGCTGATGCATAATAGCAATTCACTAATTCTTTTACATGCAAATTAGACTGAATGATATATTCCAACTGTAGTGAAAACTACTCTTGTTCTGCAGATTTCTAGCGTACTTCTTCTCTAGTCCTAAAGTAGAGATCTCTATCTCCTTCTTGTTCCCAAGTTCCTTTATGTAAAGAGGACAGATCCTTCTCTAGTATCCAGGCTAGTGACAGTGGTGGCACTTCCCTTCCTTATTCACTCCTCCCTTAGCTTTCAGTGTAGAAGAGTTTGATTTCTATCTAGATTTAGAACTCTTTGTAGCTTTGCCTTTGCCATTGGACTTCCCTCTATTGATCAACATCACTTTGGGTTTGTCCTTCTTCATATGTTCTTCAACTATCCTCAACATGCCAAGTAACTCTGACAACGGCTTATCAAAATCATTCATGTTGTCATTCATGATAAACTAGTTGTATGATTCTGATAATGGCTGCAGAATCACATATGTAGCCAACTCTTGGCCTAAGAGAAATCCCAGTCTAGCAATGTTCTTCACATACCCAGTCAACATGAGTGTATGGGGACCATTTGAATCTCCTTCAGCCATATTCCACATGAACAATGCCTTAGAGACATCATATCTCTCTTGTCTTGCCTAGTCTTGGTACATTGTTACAACCTCAATTTTGCATGTATTTTCATAATTGAAATGTAATGATTTTATGAATTTGGACTTAATTGAAAAGGTTGCATGCTTTGCTTCAAAGAAGGGGTTTCTTTGCAAAATTCCCTTTTGATAGGAATTTCGTGGTTCCTATTATTATATTTATCCAATAATGGATATAAAAGAGAAGAAAAGAAGAAAAATCCAAATAATATAAAAAGATACAAGATAATGGATAATAAGTAAAATATTTATGAAAAATATTTGGAAATATCTAGAAAATCGCATTAATGGCCACAATTGAATAAATTTCGTTTACATATGTTTTCTAATGGAAGAAATAGGAATAGAGGAAAAAGGAAGTAAAGGATAAAGAGAAATCCTTGAAAAGAATTTTTTTAATAAAAGAATAAGTAAGATAATGAGAAATAATGGATTTGGATGTGTCTAGAAGGATAATAAGCATCCTTCAAAAAGGGATTTCGAAATCTTAAGGTTCCTTAAGGTCCAAGGAATTCAAGATAATAATTTAATGACAAAGGAAAGAGAAAATATGTGAGATATATATATAATTGAGTGATAACTTACAACTAAAGAAAAGGACCTAATTTCTTTAGATAATAAAATCAAATTTGGCATGATGATATATTAAGTCATTACTAAGATTCCCTCAAAATTTGGAATTATTTAAATGTACAGTTTAAGAGATATGGATTTTTGAAAATCCCTAAAATAAATGGATCGTGTGAGCTTATGACCGTGGGATCGAGATCTGATGATTAGGAGATCATCACCTACCTCAGGACAGATAAGGAAAATAAAAAATGAGGAATAGAGTTATCCAAAATGGATTTCTTACACTTGAGCGCACAAGCAAACTTGGAAACCATCCAGTTGGATTGGTGAGATCTGTGTGGCCATCCCTACCCTAAGTTTTGCCTAGTTTGGGGGCATTTAGAAGAATATTCAAATCATCAAGACTCTCATAGGCCACCCTCTATAGCCATGCCTATATAAATGGGGTAGAGTTTCCCATTGAGATCGGAACCCCGTCCCAATCACTTCGCAGGACTAATCGGACCCCTCCTTACTCCCAACTTCACAACAACAATGCTCCTACTCCCCCTTCTTGTGCTCGGCCACAGGGGCACCACCGTCAGCCGTTGCAGGCCACCTCACCTCAGCTATGGGCTTCCATCGAGTCTGGGGTGGCCTAGGAATGGATTCAGTGCCCTTTCTTGGCACCTCAATGCTTTGGATCTCAAGGTCAACACACGAGTAGACCCGCCTTGGCACTGTGTCGCGGAGGGGGAAGGATTGGGGGTTGAAGACGATGCATGCCGAAGGACAAAACTTCCCCTCAAATGCATGTAGATCGTGATCAGCAAAGAAGGAGAAAGATGCCCTTTCTACAATAAACCCATCCGGCCACCTAAATGAATAAAATTGGGTAAGATGTTGATGTGTCACCTAGCGATTGGTCAGAATATAGTTTTCTTGCTAAAATCTTAACTCAAAATTGGTAACTCAGATGGAAATATATTATATATGAAAATTGATCCTCATAACGAGAGGAACACAAAAAATTTATATTTTAAGCTTAATTCTTCTTGCAATTCAAAAAGTATGAAAAGATGCTATCTTTAATGGTTTAATTGATGAAATACCCTAATCTTTGATGATTAATGAATTGGGAACGGTTATATGAATGTTTAAAGTGGATATTAACCTATTGTTAATAAAAAGGACAAAGTAGATCCAAAAGGATTATCTTTATGCATAGTTGGGTTAATTTAGGGTTCCATGTACATAAATATGCTTTAATGGGCCTTGAAACCCTAATCTTGGTAATTATGATTCTTAATGGATTTAATTGTTTGAATCCGTACATAGAATTGAGATTTGATGATTCTAAGCTATTTTGAGTATAAAAGTTCCTAATTGTGGATAAAAACCCTTAATTTGGTAATTAGGGTTTTCTAATGGATAAATGTGGAATTATTAATAAATAGGGTTCAAATATGTGAATTGAACTATAATGCAATATGAGTTGTCAATGCGAAAGAAACTAAAGATGATAATCAGCCTTAATGATCTGAATATGACTTAAAAGTAAAAAGGCAGTAGCTTTAGTGTAAAAGAAACATATTATAATTAATTGACATTCAATTGTGCTTATGATATTGAAATTAGGGTTTGCGATCTAAAAAGGGCACTAAAGGTTCTAAATGCATTATGGATGTTAAAACCCTAATAAGACCCTAAAGTTGGCCTAGAAATCCTAAGGTGGAATCCCAGTCAATCTTGAGAATGCTTTGGATAAAACAGTGACACATGGGTGTTCTACATTAATTTCAAGATATTGTTGATTGCTTGATTGATTGTTCTTGAATATTGTTGCTTAGACATCAAGTTGCTCTGGATCAGGTATGTGGTTACGCTTATGGTTAATCACTTTAGTTTTATGGCAATTCTCAGATGTTTTTTCAGTTGCCTGAGAATAACTGCTTGGATGACTTTTATTTCATGCAACTATAAAGTGACTATGATTATCACCATAACTATGTATACATGACTGGATCAGATCTTGGTCCTCCTCTGTGTCTTTGCTAATGATGAAAATGGTAACCTAGTACAGGGCCTACTTGTTAAGTAGGACATCAAGTTATCATGAGTTAGAAATTGGTCTACCCATGTGTAGTGCCATGAGACTCTTTAGCACACCATGAGTTAGGGAACGGGCTACCTATGGGTAGTGCCATGGGACTCAACCCTATAAATTGATTCTCCTGTTAGGTAGGATCATGAGGGGTTTAATGGGGATCTACCATAAGGAAGGTAGCATCTAGGTCCACTATAGGGACAACACAGAGGCTAGGGTATGGATGGATTGAGTAGTTATGCTTAAAATGTAAAGTTGTTTGTTAAATCATAATTGACTGCAAGATGTTGTTACAGTTAATTGTACGATTATTGTTTCCCCCACATACTGACATATTCATTTATGTTGATCAACATTTTGTTTTTTGGCATTTTAGGTACAAATTGAAAAGGACAAACAGTAAAGTGGCATATTTTGAAATTAAGAAATAAAGTGCAAGGAGGATTAGTTAGAATATAATCTAGATGTGGATAGAAGTTAGATATCCAAGTTTTTGAAAAAGGTATGCAAAGTTTTATTTTATTCCAGCTTTTAGTATAGTCATGGTAGAATTTGATAATTATTATTGATTAATTGTCGAACCTATGATTCGGGAAATTGGGATAACGACTCTGACCTCTTAGTCTCCCTTAATTGGGGGTTACCAAGAGGCGGGGTCATTACAATTTGGTATCAGAGCCCTAGTTCGTAATTTAATCTTTAGTAATTATTAAATTTTACAAACTCTGCAGAACCCAAAGGAGTTATTAGAGGATTATCTGAAAGACAGAGGTGTTTAGAAAAGGATCACGTCTGGGGGCTGGCAATATTTTCCTCCGCACCGCTAGTCAAAATACGAGGACTCCCAGATATGTGTGACTGTCTGGCCAATGTCTTAGGATCTGACTCAAAATAAGATACCTTTAAGACTCACTCATCTATTTTCATCCCTTATCAACCCTAACTCTGTTAAGATTCTAAGGTTTAGGGTTTTCTCTCTCTTCCTCACCTTCTTGAGGATAGGGTATGCATGATAAGGTTAAGGAATCCTCCACCACAATGAATAAAAAGCATGTAAATAAGATGTCATGGATATAAGCTTAATAGTTTAAGCGTAAACTAAAGAATAGTTGCATTCTTAGGTCGTATGACATGTGTTTTCATGAGGGACTTGAGGTTAGACCCTCTGGTCAGGAGGACAAGTAGAGAGTTGGTTTTGGAGGCAGAGATATCCATTACAGGTAGAGACCTGGCACATCCTTTGAGGATGATGCTAACCCTAACCCTAAGTGGTGGTTAGAGAGGGATGACATGATGAGCTAGGTGTCATGGTAGACCAGGTGTGTGGGTGGACATGCTTTAGATTTGGATACCCATGATGTTATGAGGCATGTGAGGTTGGATGACCTAGTACCTTTGGTGACCCAACCCTGGGAAGGGTCGTGCATGTTAGGGTGAGGGATAACTCCTTCATTGATGAGGTTGGAGATGACCATATAGAAACCCTATGAGCTTATATGAGCATGGCAAAGTTGCACCCAAAGTACGTCTGTAGGGCTGACAGTAGGCTAAAGCCCTGGCCAGGAGAGTATGTTGGATAGCTTATGATATAAGCATGAAGAGTTTTGGATAATCTTGGGTGAACATAGGTTTCTCTCATGTAGGTGTATGCTTGTGAGCTTGATCCACCTTAGAGAGAGGACCTCCAGTAGTAAGGTGGTTGTAGGGTTAAGCTCTAGAGAGAGAGAGAGAGAGACCAGGGCCCCAGCTAGAAGGTTGGAAGGTTAGACTTCGGGCTAGGAGAAACCCTGAGAAGTTGAGGATGATGAGACCTAATTCGATGGTTGTGGTTGCCTCATGCATAATCCCTGGGGGCTTATGGTATCTCAGTTGCCTTTAGAGGAACCAAACCCTAGAGGGAGGATGAGGCTGCTGGTACCTATGTGCCCATGGTATAGGTGTTTACCTTCTAGGGTTAGGAAGAAGAGTTCCTTAGACCCTAAAAAGGTTTAGTAACAAGTTGTGAGGCCTTATACCTAGTTGGTTATCCTTGAGGAGGACTCCACTCTAAGATGTTATTCAAGTGGAATGATAATTGGAAGTGCATGTTGTACCTTGTACATGCTTGGTACGTTGTTACAGGGTTGAGCATGTAGTTGGACATCAGAAAGGTGAACCTAGGGTTCCTAGACCTAAGAGGGGAAGTAGTAGTGTTGGGTGTACCTGATTCTCATGGCGAGATTTGAGTTTCCATAGATTTGAGCATGGAACCCCTCATGTTTGGAGGAAAAGGAAACCCGATGGTTAAGGTGTATGTTTGATGAACCCCTTTCCTATAAGTTGGTGACATGGGCATGTATGATGATGGTCCAATGTGAAGGAACGAAAACAAGTAGGACCTACCATGGAGACCGAGCATGGTTTAGAATGTGGTCTATTTATTAGCTATGTGCCTTAGTAGCTTGTTAGGGCTAAGAATGCTCATGTGAAGGTAAACCCTGGACATTGTGACCTTTGTTATCAGGATGTAGTTTCCTCCCATCCTGGGAGAGGGACCCTTTTGTAGGGTGTATACCAACTTTTGGTTGGGTTTGAGGAAACCCTAAGAGGTCTCATAGAATCTTGAGAAGCTAAGTGGAGAGTACATAGTGTAAGAGTGAACCTGTAGACCCATAGATGATCATCTCTGAGTGCATGTGGATGTGTTACCATGGAGGTAACCAGTATGGGGCCTGATCGAGGTAGATAGGTCGCCATGACCCCTATGAAAGGATGTAAGTTAGACCACGAATGCCATGAGAGATGATGGAGACTTGGGTAAGGTTTCAAGTTGGATATGTACTATGTTAGAATCCTAAGTCTATCCTAGGGTCAGGTAGGGGTAAGGTCGATGAAAGTAGGAGTTGCCTAATTCCCTAGTTGCACATGACCATAGGGTTGGGAGGTAACAGTTGTCATTGACTGAAGGCCATGGGTTAGGATATTGATCACCTTCATGAACTCATGGGACCCAAAGGGAAAATGAAGAGGGCACTCTCTGATGCATAAGGGAAGAGGGATGACCCCAAAAGTGACAGCACCCTATAGACCTAGAGGAGATGACCAAGGATGGTGTGATAATCCAAGTGGGGTCGAGACCAGTTTTTCATGGAAGTAACCTGGATATTGAGATGTCCATGATGTAGAGGCATGTGATACATGTTTCAAATTAGATTGTAGGTGTACTGGAAATGTGGGATGTACCATCTCTACTCTTGGAACGGGAAGAACTCTATATTTGGACTATATCCAAATGCTTATTTCCTCTTGTTATGGGAATGAGAGATATAACAATACGCATGTTGTACACCAAGGATAAAGATAATGTGAGTGGAAACGTTGCTATGATGCATGAGGATGGAGATAACAGCATACCCTTGTAGAGTGTAATATGTGTGGATGTTGTACAAATACCAAGAGAACTAAGGTAGTCATCTTGTGAGGATGTTTTTAGCTATGTGGAACTTATGAACTATACAAGGTTGAGTTTTAAAACTAAGAGGATGAGCTCAGAGTTTTCTTGATGAAGATGGACTTAGAGTTTTAGATGAGATAATAAATGGAATACATGGAGGTGTATGTCTTCAACATTACCTTATACATAAAGATGTGAGGTGGTAATGGATGCTCTTATTGAGATGCAGCTGCCTAGTTTAGCTAGAGGCTAGAAGAGGTTGTTAAGTTAGCCCTAAGTTTGAAAAATGTGATATGTTTGGCTAATACACAGATGTAACAAGATTAGTCGATCGAGTTAGTGGTTGCCAAGTTATCCAGCCTATTGCTTGTCATGAAGGAAGGATGGTTGTAGAACCTCAGATGCACTTATATGGGAAAGGAGGTGAGGAAACCCCGATTAGAGCGTTTTAGGGTTTCTGAGGAATCAACCTTGAGAAATCATGACATATAGGAGATCATGATTTTAAGTTCATCATACACCGTGGTACTACTAAGATAAGAAGTGGTAGTAGTGCTTTGGATGCCTAGATGAAGTTGCATGTGGCTTGTCACCATGCATGCCAGGAGGTGAAGGATGAACTCTAGTAACCCAGTGAATTGATATAGAGGATAAAGAGTCCCTGAGAGGGAATGAGGAGTTCATCACTATGGATGTTGTGGTAAGTCTCCCCTGGACCAAGGAAGGTCAAGATTCAATATGGGTTATGGTAGATCAACTTACCTAGATGACATGATCTAAGAAACGAGAGAGTATTGTCAAGAGACATGTCCGAGTTGAACTACATGTAAGAGAGATGGTTCAACTACACCATGATGCGAGTTCAAAGGTTCTTGAGTATGACCTAAAGGTTCACACCCATGTGGTGGAAGTAGGTACATGAAGAACTCAATGTTAGTATGTTTATCACCCCTAACTAATGGTTAGTATGAACTAGACTAGAGGGTCTGATGAGAGCATGTGTACTCATTCAGGGTGATACATGGAGACAGTTCTTGTCCTATGTAAGATGGGATGGTAACCACCATAGCCAGTATTAGGATGCAAAGAAGCTCTGTAAGATAGGTTGTGTCGGTCACCACTTCATTAAGATGATGTTGGTGAAGGGATCTCACGAAGGCCAGAAAAGACCACAGTGTGTGCAGTTGAAGTCTATTTGATCATGTACTGGTTAGAAAAGAGAGACCAAGGACGACATGAGTTGTGAGCAGATGCAAAGTAGACTAACATGCAGTTCACTATGGGAGAATATGTGATATGAAAATCTGACCCCTCTGAGCTATAGTTGTGGAAGCTAGTCCCCGATACATGGGTCTGTTTGGGATGGATTGGTGGAGAAGGATTATGTTTAGTCTTACCCCTCAGGATAATGTGATATGTGATGAGTTCCATGTGTCCAATTTAGAGCACTATGTGAGGTACCCGGGCCATGTGTTGAGCAATGAACCTAGAGAGCCCCAAGGGAGGCTGAAATGACCTGAGTCACCTGTGAGGATTATAAATGCCAAGGTGAAAGAACTCATAGAAAAGAATATGTGATGATAAAGGTTATTTGGAAGTGCCATGGATAGGGTAAAGCCACATAGGGGCAATAATGGATATGGAAAAGTCTTATCCTGAATTGTTTATATGTTTGGTGGAATTTTGAGGGAAAAATTCCTATAAGAGGGGAAGGATGTTACAACCTCGATTTTGCATGTATTTTCATCATTGAAATGTAATGATTTTATGAATTTGGACTTAATTGAAAAGGTTGCATGCTTTGCTTCAAAGAAGGGGTTTCTTTGCAAAATTCCCTTTTGATATGAATTTCATGGTTCCTATTATTATATTTATCCAATAATGGATTTAAAAGAGAAGAAAAGAAGAAAAGTCCAAAAAATAGAAAAAGATACAAGATAATGGATAATAAGCAAAATATTTATGAAAAATATTTGGAAATATCTAAAAAGTGGCATTAATGGCCACAATTAAATAAATTTCATTTACATATGTTTTCTAATGGAAGAAATATGAAAAGAGGAAAAAGGAAATAAAGGATAAAGCGAAATCCTTGAAAAGAAATATTTTAATAAAAGAATAAGATAATGAAAAATAATGGGTGTGGATGCATCTAGAAGGATAATAAGCATCCATCAAAATGGGATTTCGAAATCTTAAGGTTCCTTAATTTCCAAGGAATTCAAGATAATAATTTAATGACAAAGGAAAGAGAAAATATGTGAGATATATATATAATTGAGTGATAAATTGCAACTAAAGAAAAGGACCTGATTTATTTGGATAATAAACTCAAATTTGGCATGATGATAGATTAATTCATTCATAAGATTCCCTCAAATTTTGGGATTATTTAAATGTACAATTTAAGAGATATTGATTTTTGAAAATCCCTAAAATAAATGGATCGTGTGAGCTTATGACCGTGGGATCGAGATTTGATGATCAGGAGATCATCACCTACCTCAGGATAGATAAGGAAAATCGAAAACGTGGAATAGAGTTTTCCAAAATGGATTTCTTGCACTTGAGCGTACAAGCAAACTTGGAAACCATCCAGTTAGATTGGTGAGATCTGTGCGGCCATCCGTACCCTCAGTTTTGCCTAGTTTGGGGGCGTTTAGAAGAATCCCCAAATCGTCGGGACTCTCATCGGCCACCCTCTACAGCCATGCCTATATAAATGGGGTAGAGTTTCCCATTGAGATCGGAACCTCATCCCAATCGCTTTGCGGGACTAATCGGACCCCTCCTCGCTCCCAACTTCACAGCAATAATGCTCCTCCCCCCTTCTTGTGCTCGGCCGCAGGGGCACCACCGTCGACCATTATAGGTCACCTCGCCTCAGCTACGGGCCACCATCGAGTCCGAGGTGGCCTAGGAAGGGAGTCGGTGCCCTTTCTTGGCACCTCAGTGCTTTGGATCTCAAGGTCAACACACAGGTTGACCCGCCTTGGCGCTCTGTCGCGGAGGGGGAAGGATCATGGGTTGAAGACGATGTGTGTCGAAGGATGAAACTGCCCCTCAAATGCCTCTAGATTGTGATCAGCAAAGAAGGACAAAGATGCCCTTTCAGCAATAAACTCAGTCAGCCGCCTAAATGAATAAAATTGGGTAAGATGCTGGCGTGTCACCTAGCGATTGGTCAGAATATAGTTTTCTTGCTAAAATCTTAACTCAAAATTGGTAACTCGGATGGCAATATATTATATATGAAAATTGATCCTCAGAATGAAAGGAACACAAAGAAATTATATTTGAAGCTTAATTTTGCTTGCAATTCAAAAAGTATGAAAAGATGCTATCTTTAATGGTTTAATTGATGAAAAACCCTAATCTTTGATGATTAATGAATTGGGAAGGGTTATATGAATGTTTAAAGTGGATATTAACTTTTTGTTAATAAAAAGAACAAATTAGATCCAAAAGGATGATCATTATGCATAGTTGGGTTAATTTAGGGTTCCATGTACGTAAATATGTTTTAATGGGCCTTGAAACCCTAATCTTGATAATTATGATTCTTAATGGCTTTAATTGTTTGAATCCATGCATAGAACTGAGATTAGATGATTCTAAGCTATTTTGAGTATAAAAGTTCCTAATTGTGGATAAAAACCCTAAATTTGGCAATTAGGGTTTCCTAATGGATAAATGTGGAATTATTAATAAATAGGGTTCAAATATGTGAATTGAACTATAATGCAATATGAGTTGTCAATGTGAAAGAAACCAAAGATGATAATTAGCCTTAATGATCTGAATATGACTTAAAAGGAAAAAGGTAGTAGTTTTAGTGTAAAAGAAACATATTAGACTTAATTGACATTCAATTGTGCTTATGCCATTGAAATTAGGGTTTGCGATCTAAAAAGGGCACTAAAGGTTATGAATGCATTATGGAGGTTAAAACCCTAAAGTTGGCCTAGAAATCCTAAGGTGGAATCCAAGTCAATCTTGAGAATGTTTTGGATAAAATAGTGACACATGGGTGTTCTACATTAATTTCAGGATATTGTTGATTGCTTGATTGATTGTTCTTGAATATTAGTGCTTGGACATCAAGTTTCTCTGGATCAAGTATGTGGTTACGCTTATGGTTAATTGCTTTAGTTTCACAACAATTCTCGGATGTTTTATCGATTGCCTAAGAATAACTACTTGGATGACTTTTATTTCATGCAATTATAAAGTGACTTTGATTATCACCATAACTATGTATACATGACTGGCTCAGGTCCTAGTCTTCCTTTTTGGCTTTGCTAATGATGAAAAGGGTAACCTAGTATAGGGCCTACTTGTTAAGTAAGACATCAGGTTATCATGAGTTAGAAATCGGGCTACCCATGTGTAGTGCCATGAGACTCTTTAGCACATCATGAGTTAGGTAATGGGCTACCTATGGGTAGTGCCATGCGACTCAACCATAGAAATTGATTCACCTGTTAGGTAGGATCATGAGGGGTTTAATAGGGATCTACCATAAGGAAGGTAGCATCTAGGTCCACTGAAGGGACAACGCAAAGGCTAGGGTATGGATTGATTGAGCAGTTATGCTTAAAATGTAAAGTTATTTGTTAAATCATAATTGATTGCAATATGTTGTTACAGTTAATTGCACGATTATTGTTTCCCCCACATACCGGCATATTCATTTATGCTGACTGACATTTTATTTGTCGGTGTTTTAGGTACAAATTGAAAAGGAGAAATAGTAAAGTGGCCTATTGTGAAATTAAGAAATAAAGTGCAAGGAGGATTAGTTAGAATAGAGTCCAGATGTGGATAGAAGTTAGATATCCAAGTTTTTGAAAAATGTATGCAACATTTTATTTTAATCTAGCTTTCAGTATAGTCATGGTAAAATTTGATAATTATTCTTGATTAATTATCAAACCTATGATCCGGGAAATTGGGATAAAGGCTCTGACCTCTTGGTCTCACTTAATTGGGGGTTACTGGGAGGCGGGGACGTTACATACATGTTCTTAAAATATGTAACCATCTCAATAACACCCATGTTCTCATGTTGCTTGTGCAATTCATAGTTCATTGAGCACAACACTAAGCACTTGACCTCCAAAACATATTCAGAGTGCTTCCAGTAAGCATCCATGTCAGCCATGGGCCCATTGGTAGCCATTCATCTGAATCTAGAGTCTCTTGGACATAGAGCTTATGCTCTTGAGTGAGAATGATTCCCAAAATATAGAACCAGTCATTGAAGTTGTTCTCATTTAGCTTATCATTCTCAAGGACCAAACCCAAAGAAAATGTGTTTGTGTTTGCCACTAGATTCTACAAAATATTATGTGCATCATTTGTCAAAACACTTTTGATTAATTTGATTTGTTAAGTTTGAAAATATTCATAAGGCTTTTAATTAATTATCACTCCCACTATTTTTTTCAAATTGATAACACTCACATATCAATTCTGGAGATTGTAGCGTACAACCTTCTATTGAGCCAAGACTTAAAATAATTAAATTATTACCCGACCAACTTCAACATCCATAATCAATTATTAAGGTAGTCAACATTTGCCAATTACATCTCATGTAATTCTTAGATAGTTGTATGTACAACTCTTTGTCACATTCATTTGTATGCTTCTAGGAACTTAATCTCATTAAGGTCACCTAGTTAACTCTAACCCAAAAGCCAACATGATAGTAATGCACCCTACTTGACAAGCCCACATGACTACCATCACAATTCCACGAGATGGATGACGCACCACGCTTGGGGTGCCTATGCTTAGTCGATCAAGCTTTTTATTTGTGTTGCTTATAGAAAGCATCTAAGACTTAATATTTTATTAAAGGATTTTATATTTATCATAGACATATCCAATCACCACATACTTATAATATGTATCATATGCATACTATATCATAAGTCAAACATGCAATAATAAAATACAAGTGATGGTTATGGCCATACTAATATGAATCCTTGGAGTGACAAGGAATTACTACCACCTAAGGTTCACATCATATGAAGAAACCTAATATTGATGAAATCTTTTCCAGATCAGACTGGATCAATCGATTAAAATCTTAATCGATTGGGTGGCATGCTGGTCAGTTGGCCTCTTGGATTGGTCGACTGGTCTCATGTACCAGTGACGTCTGGACTCCTCTAATCAATCGTGTAGGCCACCAACCCATCACTCGGCTCCTCTTGTCATTAGGCCTTCTTGGTACTCCATTTAATCGATTCAACTTCTAAGTCTGTCGGTTCATATGGTGCAGAACACCTTCTTTTTCCATAATAGGAAATAAAACTATCCTATTCCTAAACTTATTACATTGTAATAGGGAAACCTCAAGTTATATATGAGGGGTGCATAGGAAGGAAAGCATTAATACTTTTACATATGGAAGAGGAGAGAGAAGTTTGGTATGAAAACCAAGATAAAATAATAATAATAACCATCCAACCAAGCAGAAATATATAGGGGTTTATTGGCCATAACCATTCTTACATCCACTAACAAAATAATTTATAGGGCGAAGCATATTAATTGCATATATCATATCATACATATAAGAATCATATGTGGTATTTAATCAGATATGCATACTAATCATTTAAATATCACACCACATGTAATAAATGCATTATAACACAAAAATTCGATCATATCGATTAAAACTCCAAAAATAGTAAATCGACGTGGCTCTGATACCAATGTTGGGAAATATGGCTACAAATATGGAAACAAAATCAATTTTTTTGCCATATTCTCCTAAGAGAATAGATCACATGAACAACTATACATTATGAAGGAAGGTATGCAATAGATATACATGGTCCTAGAGCAAATCTAGAGACCACCCTGACAACAACGTGCTTCTTTGGCAAGCAACACTAGAACAATTGCTAACGGCCTCCTGGTGCAGCACCACATATGACAGTTGTTGTTGTCATCCTGGTGTGGTAGCAATGGCCTCCATGCCTCCACATAGTTCATGCAGACCACGTTGAACTTACACCGCTCTACTAGAGCCAACTGGAAGGAGTTGTCCCTTCAAATGTCAACTTGCTAGGGTTAATTTGCTCTCATGTGTTGTCTCCCCCCTCCTATCCCTCCCTTTATGGGTAGAACTTGCTCCAGCTATCTAGTTACCACAACTAGAGAGGACAACACTTGTCAAAGAGTATTGTTGTGTCTTATGAAAGCCTTTAATACCCCTCTATTTATAGGATGGCTAGGGTCAGGGTTTCCAGATCAACTGAGAATTGAAGAGATGGATTCTCATGAATTTTCTAGAAGTTGCAAACCATCAAACGATCGGTTCACACCTGAACCAATAGGTTCACATGTGAAACAATCAGTTTAACACTTGAACTGGTCAGTTCACTTGATTTCCTATTCTCAATCACATTGGATTTAAATATACAATTAATGCACAACATGGCGTCAACACCAATCCTTAATTTAATCATATTGATCATTAAACTGGGTGATTCACAAGTTGAACCGATTTTTTCAAACCTTGAATCGGTCGGTTTTGTTGGCTAGATTGGACATTAGCATGCCAATTGTTTTGATGATGAAAAACATTTCATTCTTGTGGATTTAACATTCTACTTGAATATTTCAGGGTTCAAGAAGATGAGGAGATCATACTAAGTGGATAGTTGAAGATCAATGCACTTGAATGCTTAATATTTTTGTACTCAATGTAAAAACGTGTACAAGTATGTTATGTACAAGTTATTAGATATCTTGTAAATCAAGCGTTAGATCTTTCCTATCTACCCAGAACCCTTAGTTAGGATCCCCCTAGAGTCTAGAGCCAATAAACCTAATTAAAGAAATCATTTGATAGGATTTTCAAATAAGCCAATAGGGATATTTTTGGTCGAGAAAATCCTCAACCGAGACATAACTCGGTCCAAAACCTTGGTTGACTCAGACACTTAGCGGTCAAAGATTGAGTGCACTAAATCATTTGGTAAGTTTCCCATAGAACCCAAATAAAAGAATTTTTGGCCAAGAAAATTTTCAACCAGCACACTTTCGGTTGAGAAACAGTCGACAGAGAATCCCTCCGGTCGAAGTTTCAGAGCAACACATGAATTGTATACTTAACACATGTGCAGACTTAAAATTTGGTCGAGCACAGTGTCAACTGAGTTCAGTTGGACAAAATTATTCTCGACTGACAAGTAAACATTACAACTATTAACCAATGTGATTAATGCGCTAATTAGCCGTTAGAGAGAACCAATGCACTCAAGTCATATTCAGTCGAGAAGGCAGTTGACCGAATGACATCTGGTTGAAGAAATTGTTGACTAAGAAAGGTTCTGGATTGTTCTATCCTTAACGACTAAATTAGCCATTGTACCTAATGAAAGTTTACCCTAAATGGCTAATGAACACTCTTGACTCATCTAAATCGTACCCTAGTCACTTGGAACCTATTTCTATAAGTAGATGTGACCTTAGGGCACCTAGTACACACTTGAATGATTGTTATAGACAAGTTGAGCTAAAACGTGCAATCTTCATCCTTGGTCTCCAACCTTCTAGTGAACGGCTCCAACATCCATCATCATCCACTAGGAAGGTGTAAAAACTTGATATAGGAATCTAGACATTATATTTTATTGGTTAAGTATTTCTTTCTTCCAATATATTTCCTTTGTATTGTATTTGTTCTCCTTGACTACTTCAAGTGTAGGAGGTTGTTTTAGGGAGCTTTATTGGAGCTATTTTAAGGAAAAGAAGGTTGCTCCAAGGTTTCTTGAGGTTACTTCAAGAAGGTTTCTTCAAAGGAGGTTGAAGCTACTTCTAGGTGGTGGATCTACTTCTTAGTTGATAAGGTTTCTCCAAGTTTGCTTGAGGTTACTTCAAGAAGGATGCTTCATATGATGTTGGAGCTACTTTTAGGTGAAGGATATCTCAAGGTGGTGGAGCTACTTCAAGGTGGTGAAGGTTGCTCTAAGGGCTTGAAGTTACTTCAAGAAGTCTGCTTCAAGAGATTGAGGCTACTTCAAGGTGAATGCTACTTCAAGGAGGTGGAAGGTGATTGTATTTTATTGTAACATCCTTGTGAGGTAAATAAAATAAATCACTTTCAAAACCCCCATTGGAAGAAATTTGGTAGTTGACTGACAACCTTTGATTCAAAGGTATGAACCACTCTAAATCAAGGTGTATTCCTTATTTCCTCCTCCTTCTTTGGTTCAAGTTTATAATTGCACTTTAAAATACTAAAAGCTCTATTCACACCCCTCTAGGTCTTTCAATTGGTATCAGAGAAGGTATTCAATGAGCCTTAACTAGTCTTGAATGGGGGACAGTGTTCTACACAACCTCAACTTTGAAGGAACTCATGTGAGCCGGCCACCGCCCTTTGATGGAAGCAACTACACTTATTGGGAAAGGAGGATGCAATTCTACTTATAAGGGATTAGCCTAGAGCTTTGGAGAATTGTGTCCTTTCTCAACGAGCTTCCTAATACGGAGTCTGTGACATGGAATCCCGAAAGGGTAAAGCAAGTTCAATTGAATGCAAAAGTGGTAAGCATTTTATATAGTTCTTTTTCCTTTGGTGAGTTTAATAGGATATCTTTATGTGAAACTACCTATGAAATATGGCATAAGATTTTAGTTACACATGAAGGTACAAATCAAGTTAAGGATACCAATATTAACATGCTTAGACAAAAGTTTGAACAATTCCATATGAAACCTAACAAATCTATTAGTGAAATGTATGCAAGGTTTTCTTCTATTGTTAATAGCTTCAATGCCTTGGGTAAGTATACAAGTGAGGAATATCAAGTGTCTAAGATTCTTATATCCTTGCCTCCAAAGTACAAACCAAAGGTGATGACCATTGAAGAAGTCAATGACCTTACCCAGTTGAAGATGGAGCAACTCATTGGCAATCTAGAGACTCATGAAGTTACTCTTGAAGAAGAAGAAAGATTGGAGTTGGAACATCAGAAAGGAAGAAGGAAGGACATATAATTAAAAGCATCAACTAAAGCAGAAGTCATCACTCAAGATAGTTCTTAGACAAGTGGAGAGGACAATGAAGAAGAGGCATTCATTGTAAATGGTAAGAAATATAGAAGGTTTAAATCTAACAAGAATTCTAGTGTTCCCTCCTCCTCCTCCTCTCTTAGGTGCTTTGAATGTGGGAAGAAAGGACATGTCACGAATGAATGCCCTAAACTCAAGAAGAGAAAGCAATTTCCATCCAAGACGAAAGACAAAAGAGATAAAGCATACAAAGCAGCCTGGGATGAATCCATTGATGATAGAAGGAGTGAAGAAGAAGTAGAACGTCTCATGGCAAAAGAATATGATGAAGATTCAAATGAGTTTAGTGTTTTTAATTTATCTAAATAAGAATTAGTCACTAGTCTTGAAGAACTACATTTTAAATATGTTGATTATAAAAGGAAATTGAAGAAGCTTATGAAAACTAATGATGATTTGCATGATAAATTGAATGATCTTACCTTTGAAAATGAAAGTCTTGCCTGAAAAAGATACATTGAAATCATCTATTATTGATTACAATGTCAAGTTGCTTGCTCTAGAAACCAACAATAATCTTCTTTCTCAAGAAAATTTTGAATTGCTTGCTAAGATAAATAATTTTCAAACTCAACCTATTCTATGTACTCATTCAGACTATGATGTTGTTGTTAAATAAAGAGATAACTTGCTTTCTAGCTTAGACCAAGCAACGTTATATATTACAAAGAAAATGAATGAAATTGTTAAGTTGCAAAAGTATGTTAATGGCTTGAAGAATAATGATATTCTTAATAAAATTTTTGAAAGTTCCATTGGACAAGTTGGAAGGAGAGGCCTAGGTTATGTACCCAAAAATAAATCCTAAAAATGTCCTAGAACTAGAAAGACACAAGTTCCTAAGACAAAGGTCATGTATGTGCCTAAAGACAATCTAGCTCATGACCATAATGCTAAGAAGAGAAATGAAATTGATTTTATTGATTGTCATTACTATTTATCTTTTGGTCATTACTCATTTTCTTGTCCATATACGAAAAGGAAGGATGTTGAATTAACTTGGGTTCTAAAACCTCCAACTTAGAAATGTTGGACATATTAGTTGAGATTTGACCTAAACTTCATATTGAAATTCATAATGTCTAATCTCAACTAAATAAGTCTCAACTTGTATATCTTTGATTAGTTGATTGATTAAATGTGTTATTTGTATTAAAACAAGTGAAAATATCATGCTCATACTAGAAGTAGTACATGCATAACTATTTTCGATCGACAAAAATCTCAACTGAGATGCTTATCGGTCAAAAAACAAATTTGACTGAAAACAATTATGTCACAAATTGTTGTTATTGAAGTCATTTACTTGAAATCAATACTTGACGGCTGTAAAATGACTTTCCTTCTAATTCATATATATTCAAAAGAATGAAAATCATTCATAACCAAAAGGACCACTATATGGGTGCCAACACTTACATACTTTGCAGGTTTGATGGTTTATAGAAATTGCTCAAAAAACATATGACCAAAAACATGGAAGCTTTTTATACACTTAGAGAAAGGGTAAAATTATTGGTCACAGTCAGAGAAAATTTCAAAGGTAAAACTATTGGCATAGGTAATGTTGGTACAAATTTTAAATGTACTATTTTTTCAAAAAAACTACATAAGTGCTATAAAAATAGTTATGATTCATAATAAAATATCAAGGTTGTTGATAAAGGAAAAATAACTCTAAACCTCTTAACTCTATGGATACTATTATTAAATGACTTATTGAAAATAATGAATTGCTTATGTCACAGAAAGATTGTTCATGCAAGAAAGTTTCTTAGAATATGATCATTACCTAAACTTTCTTTTAATAAATATGAGATTTGTGTAATATAGTCAAGCAAATTAAGATCTCTTTTTAAAACTAAAACTTTGGTTACTTGATCATTAGAACTCATTCTCATAAATTTATTTGGTCCAATGTGAGTTTTATCTATTTGTGGTAAAGGATGTTGTTTTCTCTTCGAGAAAATATGATAGAGACAAATTCGATCTTAAGTCACAAAAAGGATTTATCTTGAAATATTCAATGTCGAGCAAAGCATCTAGGATTTATAAGTCTTCATCTAAGAGAGATGAAGAATAAATGATGATGATACACAACAATTATTTAAGACCTAGCCATATCTCCTAAAGACTTGATTATTAGACAATTGCTATATGAGTTTAGAAAGATTAATGTATAAGATTTAGTTCCTAAACCTAAAGTCAAAACATGCATTCAAACTAAATGGTTATGACGAAATAAACTAAATAAAGCTATGATATAATGAGAGGAAATAGACTTTGATATGGCTTATGCATCTATGCCTAGACTTGAGTCCATTCATATGTTATTTAACTCTAGCCACTCATAAGGACATCAAACTCTTCAAATGAATGTAAAAATTGTTTTCTTAATAGAACCATAAAAGAAGAAATCTATGTAGCTTAATACCATGACTTGAAACAAGATTGAATATGCATACAAAAAGAAAGTTGATTCATCACTTATGCTAATATAGAAGAAAATGTTATATCTTGGATCACTCTAGATAAGATACAGGTTCTAAAATTCTACAAAAGTGTCTCTCGTCTGACAAAGAGTCCGACCAAGGGGTGCCCCGGTCGAAGTCATGGTCGACCAAAAATAAGCCTGATAGAAACACTTATTTATAAATCAAATTATTTTGTAATTAACATTGATATATTAATGTTGTAAATTGCTCATCATGTTAATTCATTACAAATGTTTAGAATGAGAGAAATTGCTAATTAAAAATTGTGCAAGAAAGAAAAATTGCTTAAAGATCATAAATTTTTTTGACTCATAGTCTTACTTGATCAATTGATTTCAAAGTTGTTTTTGATTTGAAATGTCTTAACATTTTTAGCTCACTTTTGAGAGTTTTAGGGGAAGCTCATAAAATTCTTGGATATAATTTGCATATCTTTCTTATCATGCTCCTAATGGGATTCTCCACACCAATGTAGGCTTAACATCCCTTATATTCGGTCTAGAGATATTTTTTTATTACAAGCTTAAAGTATTATCATATAATTTTAGGGCTTAACATCCCTTTTAAATTGTTGAGAAATTAAGGATCAATTACTTTTACTTTATTAGGTCTTTTTATCACGAAGGACTCAACATTTCTTTCATTGGTAACTAGACAATACCTCAATTTGATAAATTAATTTGAATTCTCTATACAAATATGGGCTTACCATCCCTTATATTTGGTTAGAGATACATTTATTGATCCCACTGTGATCCTATAGAAATCTTAAATCATTTTGGGGCTTAACATCCCTTGTAAATGGTTGAGAAGTTAATATTGGTTTTTGAATTGTGGATAAATTTGACATCTTTATCAGAAATAATAAATTGACGGGGGGTAATCATTTAAGGGGGAGAATTTTTTATTCACACATCTAATCAACTTTTTGAAATGAAAAAGGGGGAGAAATAAAACTAAGAAAACTATTTTCATGAGTTTCATGATCTAATTATCTCTTGGCGTGACATTAATTGGTGGTAAATTGCCTTAAGAGATGGATATCATGTTCCATTATATATTTGGACATATTAGAATACATTTTATGAGATCCAATGACTTATTCATATTAGTTATGTCATAGGTATGAAACTCATTTCATTTCAAATATTTTTCTTATATTTTAGGAATGTTTGTGATCTTCAAAAAGGGGGAGATTGTGAGCTAAATTGGACATTAGCATACTCTTTGTTTTGATCATGACAAACATTTCATTCTTGTGGATCTAACATGCTACTTGAGTATTTTAGGGTTCAAGAAGATGAGGAGATCGTATTAAGTGGATAGTTGAAGATCAATTCTCTTAAATTCTTAATATTTTTGTACTCAATGTAAAAACTTGTACAAGTATATAATGTACTAGTACTTAGATATCATGTAAATCAAGTGTTAGATCTTTCCTATCTACTCAAAACCCTTAGTTAGGATCTCCCCTAGAGTCTAGAGACAATAAACCTAATTAAAGAAATTAGTTCATAGGATTTTAAATAAGCCAACATGGATATCTTCGGTTGAGAAAATCCTCAACCAAGACATAACTCAGTCACAAACATTGGTCGACTAAGACACTCACCAGTCTAAGCTTGAGTGCATTAAATCACTTGGTAGGTTTCCCTTAGAACCCAAACAGAACAATTTTTGGTCAAAAAAAATTTCAACCAGCACACATTCGGTCGAGAAACTAGTTGACCAAGAATCCCTCTAGTCGAAGTTTCAGAGAATCACATGAACTGTATACTTAACACATTCTCTGACTTAAAATTTGGTCGAATTCATTTTCAACCGAGTTCACTCAACAAAAATTATTCTCAACCGACAAGCAAACATTAAAACTGCTAACCAATGTGATTAATGCACTAATTAGTTGTTACATAGAATAACTGCACTGGAGTCATATTTGGTCAAGAAGGTAGTTGACCGATAAGACATCCAGCCAAAGAAATTGTCGATCAAAAAAGGTTCTGGATTGTTTTATCCTTAATGACTAAATTAGTCATTGTACCTAATGGAAGTTGACCCTAAACAGCTAGCGAACACTCTAGACTCATCTAAATCGTACCCTAGCACTTGGAGTCATGTAACTATTCTAACCCCAATCCTAATCCTACCGCTTAGATAGTAGAAAAAGGATTGAAGTGTCCGTCCCTGAGTGGCCCGATAGGATCTAACACACTGGCATATACAATAAGAAATAATAACTCAAAAACTGGATATTTAAAGAACAACTAACCCAATATGGAGATATATATGATTTGTCTTTGTCATCAGAGTATGTAGAGTGTGGAAACGATCTTATTCAATATTCCATTTGTATTGCCTAAAATCAAGAAAATCGATGACACACTCATGCAATTGTGTGATACGCTATCTAAATCAAGTAAAGTGATTTATAACAAAAGAGTATACCTGACAGGATTTATAGTCAAAAGAATAACAAATGATTTCCAAAACCAATATCATTTGAAATAATATTTGTTATTCAACGATTCAATTTTTATTACGAGTTCCCATTATGTTGTAATCAAATAAGCATGCTTATATATTTTGTGTGACTCTATTACCCCAATGTGCTGGGGAAGGTCACTAGGCTCCTTCTCACCGTAGGAACATAGGAGACCAATGTTCAAGTCCCACCTCCAAATGAGGGGGGGGGTTGTATCACTCAATATCATCATTATCAAAATTATCAATATCATCATCATTATCAATATACAGGCAGTCATAATGGGCATGCAATTTATGTTTTCATGTTTTTCAAAATATAGTATAGAAAAATGGAAGACTAATCATAAGGAACAGTAGATCATCCAAGTAAATAGCTAAGTATACAGTCAAGAGATACATAAAAGTATCTTCAATACAATAAAGGAGGAGTTATATAATAGCATACATTTCATCGAGGATTTTGAGTATGATCAATATCTGAGTCAATAGGTCAACCCTTCGAGTCAGATCCTAAATCATCAAGATTGGAACAAGGGTCAAGACCATGACTTTTAGAATATCATATTTGAATATTCGAGATTAGGGTTACACTTTTCCCATGTCAACCTTAGGGTTTGGTCATTCACTTATGATCCATAATATTTCAATATATCCAACATTATTTCAAGTGTACAATATATTCGAGTGTGAATGTCTTACCTAGGTTTTCAAGTATCATATGTGTTAACCCTAACTTTATGATTATTATACAAGCCATCATCACATTTCTAGATCATCATCATGATAACTAACATCATTGGAATTCAAGGATCAGTTTGATTAAAGTAGAGTCATAAATCATACATATGATCAAACTTTCCACAAGATTTAGATCCATTATCACAATATTAAGGTTAATCCTTGGTTCAATGTGCATGATTCATATTCTAGGAGAGATGAGTTGCAAGATCAGATCTAAACTCATACATAGTCAAGTTCATTTTCCAAGATGAACATTAGAGTCATAATTAGGGTTTCTCAAGGATTAATCATCATTGTTGAATCATTAGACAAATTATATACGAAAAGGAACAAGATCTAGGAATATCAGTGATAAATATCAATAATTAGGCTTCAAAAGTATTTTTAAAGGGTCTGGTGAAATGGTATAATTTTCCAGCGGGGTCAAAGGCATTGGGTTTTTCTAATAAAAAATGACTATTTACTCGAATAATTTGGCGTCAGGATGCATTTTCTACGATTTAAATAGGATTTGACCATATAGTACAATTTCAAGCAGAGAGGGAAATAAATACCTTAAAAAGAGGTAAACGGGGGACCGTTGGATGCACTAAGGATGTCCAGGATTGTGCCACATAGGCAGGATAGCTTGCTAGCTAAGATGCCCTGGTTCGATCTTGGTTTAACGCTTGATTTCTTGGTTCAATCAGCGGTTCGCTGGTCTATTGGGCCGGCCGATCATGCACTAGGACGATAGTTCAGGGCTCTATTTCCTATCCATGTAGAGCCTCGCATGAGCCCAAGAATAGGTTGGAGGGGCTCACCGACGTGGAGCAGCTCTGGAAGAAGGAGTGGGCGAGGGAGTCAGCCAAGGTGCCGCCCAAATACGTCTCAATCTCGCGAACTGGAAGAGCGCCTCAGGTGGTGGCACGGCGTTGCGAGGAGGAAATGTCCAATTTGGGCTTTGCGGCAGTGCCACACAGCAGTAGGGAGTTAAACGGGGAGTTCGGGGGAAAAACAACAAGAAATGGAGAGGTCTCGAGAAAGGTGATGTGTATGCGAATCATTGGGAGTCTAGGGGTCAGTTTAGGGATAAAGAGTGCTTGCACTTAGCCATGGTCATCAGAGTGAGAATGCTAGCCAAGGGAAATGTTTTGGCGGCATAGTGGTGTATGAAATCTATCCAAAATAAGGTTTGGTGAGTGCGAAATCGCAAGGGGAACATTTCCTCTCGATTAGAATTTCGAATTTGGGTCAGAGCGCAAAGGTTGGATGGGTTGGTCGCAATAACACCTCCCCACAATCAGTGGGAGGTTGAAGATGACCTTGCAGCTGCTAGATCAAGGTTGGATCCATGAGACGTAGATTGAAGGGCCAACAATCACCCCAGATCCCTTGTATGGATCGCTAACATGGCAAAGTCAAATAAAAAAGGCAAATAAAAAGGGATTTCAACACATAAACTTCATTAATCCATAGAAAATCGTAGGATTGTCAAATTGTTCTCAAATATGGATCACTACTTCACAAAAGCATGGAGAATCTTTAGAAAAAGTTTGAGAACAAAAATATGAAGTTTTATGGATCAATTTGTTTATTTGTACAAAGTGATGAATGAATCCAATTTGAGGTGTGATAATGTGTATACAAACTACATTGATCACCATATTTCGTATTTGAGTCTCAAAATTGATTATGTAGCTAAGAAAATTAAAATTAAACCATGAGTGAACATAAAGAGGGAAAAAGGGTAATTACTTCATACTTATGCAAAATTCCACTTTATCACATCCTTCCCTCCTTAAAAAGGAATTTTGTCCCCAAAATTCAAAAACATCCTCAAAATTGGGACTACCTAAATCCAGATCATATCTTCAAATATTAGAACATTCTCAACTATATAATCAAAATTATATCCTCAAAGTATAATCATCATAATTGGGATTCCATGTTCCATATAATAATCAACTTGGTACTAACACCACTTCATCATCGAGCAACAAAGTATCAAGGTGAATGCATATATTATCCAAAGTCAGCATATGAGTCGCAAATATGGAGATAATCCTATTGATCACAAATTTGGAGAGATCATATTTTAGGTCAAACAAATAGAGTTCAAGTGTACAAGATGACTTTCAGTCCCAATATCTTAGGGTCTTAGACTCTCCATTGGCCTAGGTGGGGTTATACATCCATGATTTGAGATTTCATATTTCAACATTTCTAGAAAATATCATACTTTCAATATCATGATTTTCGGGCTCAAACTGGGAGGTCCCACTCTAGTCCTAATGGGAGCTAAACCCTAAGTCATAAATCGAGAAGTCAAAATAGTCATCATTTCAAAAATTTCAAAATTTGGGATTTTGAAGTCATTTGTCATATATCTCAAGGTCTAAATAGTGTGATCATAGGATTTGTATCATTATTGAGATTGATAATCATGATTCACAAGTCCATTAATCAATATCAAGAGTTGATATTTTAAGCATCAAAAGTTATAGGTCCATAATTTTGAAACTAGCATTTAGATTCCTATTTAGACCTTGTGGGAGATCACTCATCTATATTCAATTTTGAGCAACCATATTCAAGCAATATTTGTGCAACATATCAAGATTTCATTATCATTTTATCCAATTTTGATGAATGATCTACACCAAGGTCTATCTAAGAAGTCAACCACAAGCTATACTCAATATTTTCATATATCAAAATCATTATCAAATCAATATTCAAGATCGAGTATCAACCATGGGTTTAACCTATTAGGCTTAGGTCAACCAGTCAAAATAGGGTGGAAGGGAATACCTTTCCAAACTCTAAATAATCAATAGGATGAAAACTTAGAGGTAGTCATAATAGGGATGTGACATAGGTTAGGGGAGTCATGAGTCAACTACCACCCTAATCTAGTACATTACCAACATTATTCATTATCAATTGATCTTATTCAAATAGGGAGAGTATCCATGATTAAATCAAATTCCATAAGGTCTTGATATCAAAAAATTCAAGATCATAATAAGGCAATAATGTCGAGATTTTACAAAGTCAAGTTAATATTTGCATTCCTTTCCTTTCATGATCAAGGTAGTGGTATAATTTGGAAATCGAGGATTTCAATTTGGAATTTGAGGAATTAGAGCATAATAGTGCAAAATCTAGGCCCAACATCATTACATCAAAATCGAGATTGCAAAAGGAATCAATAGTCAATAGGAAAATTGTTTTTTTATCATAGGTCTTACATCATGATTTTGTGAGTCTTAGGCTTAGTCACTTGATAGCATAGTCAACATGTGTATAACATAGGATACAAGTTTGCTTAACTATGTTTGTGGTTTAATCAACAATAGGGCAACATGGGCTTAATCGAATAGGGACCTTATCAACAACGAGGTATAAGGTATAAGTAATCCTTATTTCACCAAATCAAGATTTACCTCAACATAGGAAGCATATAGTCATGTTTTAGCTAATTTGAGTGTTCATGATATAAGGTATCATACATGAGTATTTGGTTTCAAAATTAATTTATCAAAATTGAGTTATCAAATTCAAGTCAGATCATGGTATCAACTTTCAAGATTTAGCGATATTCATTTTTCCCATGCGTAAGCTACCCATAATCGAGACATCATGTGGTAAAGGTCACAAGAAAGGACCACATGAAGAGATGAGAAGACTACCTAATCTTCATCTACATGGGTGTCTTAGGATGGTCCTTAAAGAAGAGATGAGATGCTAGAAGACTCTCTAGGGTTTCACAAGAGAACCTTTAGGTCCAGTTCTGGATCAACTAATGCCAGGTAGAGAAGGGGATCTCAGCCACTGTGAAGATAGATAAGAGAAATTATGCCAGGACCCCGAGCCTAGACACCTCAATTTTCACCATTATGGACTTTAGGGTTTCTTGGGTGTAGGAGACTTGAGAAATTATTTACTTAAAGTATATGGGAGTGTGTAAGCTCTGATACCAACTGTCACAGAACTGTTCTTACCCCAATCCAAATCCTACTTCCTAGACAATAGAAAAAGGATTGAAGCACCCATCCTTGAGTGGCTCGATAGGATCTAAGACACTGGCACATACAATAAGAAATAATAACTCGAAAACTAGATATTTAAAGAATAACTAACCCAATATGGAGATATATCTGATTTGTCTTTGTCATCAGAGTATGTAGAGTGTGGAAGCAATCTTATTCAGTATTCCATTTGTACTGCCTAAAATCAAGAAAATCGAGACACAATCATGCAATTGTGTGATACGCTATATAAATCAAGTAAAGTGATTTATAACAAAAGAGTATACTTGACAGGATTTAAAGTCAAAAGAATAACAAATGATTTCCAAAACCAATATCATTCGACATAATGTTTGTTATTCAACGATTCAATTTTTATTACGAGTTCCCATTATGTTGTAATCAAATAAGCATGCTTATATATTTTGTGTGACTCTATTACCCCAATGTGTTGGGGAAGGTCACTGGGCTCCTTCTCACCGTAGGAACATAGGAGACCAATGTTCAAGTCCCACCTCCAAATGAGGGGGGGGGGGTTGTTGCACTCAATATCAACATTATCAACATTATCAATATCATCATCATTATCAATATACTACAGTCATAATGGGCATGCAATTTATGTTTTCATGTTTTTCAAAATATAGTATAGAAAAATGGAAGACTAATCAAAGGGAACAGTAGCCCATCCAAGTAAATAGCCAAGTATATAATCAAGAGATACATAAAAGTATCTTCAATACAATCAAGGAGGATTTATATAATAGTGTACCTTTCACTGAGGATTTTGAGTATGATCAATATCTGAGTCAATTGGTCAACCCTTCGAGTCAGATCCTAAATCATCAAGATTGGATCAAGGGTCAAGATCATGACTTTTAGAATATAATATTTGAATATTCAAGATTAGGGTTACACTTTTCCCATGTCAACCATAGGGTTGGGTCATTCACTTATGATCCATAATATTTCAATATATCCAACATTATTTCAAGTGTACAATATATTCGAGTGTGAATGGCTTACCTAGGTTTTCTAGGATCATATGGGTTAACCCCAACTTTATGATTATTATACAAGTCATCATCACATTTCGAGATCATCATCATGATAACTAACATCATTGGAATTCAAGGATCTGTTTGATTAAAGTAGAGTCATGAATCATACACATAATCAATCTTTCCACAAGATTTAGATCCATTATCACAATATTAAGGTTAATCCTTAGTTCAATGTGCATGATTCACATTCTAGGAGAGATGAGGTTCAAGATCAGATCTAAACTCATACATAGTAAAGTTCAATTTTCAATATGAACATTAGAGTCATAATTAGGGTTTCTCAAGGATTAATCATCATTGTTGAATCATTAGACAAATTAAATAATCAATGGATCAAGATCTTGAAAAATCAAGGACAAATGTCAATAATTAGGCTTCAAAAGTATTTTTGAAGGGTTCATTGGCTTTTTCTGATAAAAAATGACTATTTACTCAAATAATTTGGATTCAGGAAGCATTTTCTATGATTTAAACAAGATTTGACCATATAGTAAAATTTCGAGCAGAGAGGGAAATAAATACCTTAAAAAGAGGTAAAAGGGGGACCATTGGATGCACAAAGGATGTCCAAGATTGTGCCACATAGGTAGGACAACTTGCTAGCTGAGATGCCCTGGTTCGATCTTGGTTCAACACTCGATTTCTTGGTTCAATCAGTGGTTCGCTAGTCTTTTGGGCCGACCGATCTTGCGTTGAGTCGAAGATTCAGGGCTCTATTTCCTATCTGTGTAGAGCCTCACGTGAGCCCAAGAACAGGGTGGAGGGGCTCGCCGACGTGGAGTAGCTCTGGAAGAAGGAGTGGGCGAGGGAGTCAACCAATGTGCCACACAAATACGTCTTAATCTCGCAAACTAGAAGAGTGCCTAAGGTGGTGGTCTGGCGCCGCGAGGAGGAAATGCCCAATTTGGGATTTGCGGTGGTGCCACATAGCATCAAGGAGGTCGGGGAGTTAAACGGGGTGTTCGGGGGCAAAATAAAAAGAAATGGAGAGGTCTCGAGAAAGGTGATGTGTATGTGAATCATTGGGAGCCCTTTTATAGGGTCTAGGGGTCGGTTTAGGGCTAAAGAGTGCTTGCACTTAGCCATGGCCATAGGAGTGAGAAGGCTAGCCAAGGGAAACGTTTTGGAAACATAGTGGTGTATTAAAGCTATCCAAAATAGGGTTTGGTGAGCGTGAAATTGCAAGGGGAACATTTCCTCTCGATTAGAATTTCGAATCTGGGTCAGAGCGCAAAGGTTGGATGGGTTGGCCGCAATAACATCACCCCGCAACCACCGGGAGGTTGAAGATGACCTCGTGGCTGCTAGATCAAGGCTGGATCCATGAGATGTAGATCCAAGGGCCAACAGTCACCCCAGATCCCTTGTATGGATCGTTGACATGGCAAAGTCAAATAAAAAAGGCATATAAAAAGGGATTTCAACACATAAACTTCAATAATCCATAGAAAATTGTATGATTGTCCAATTGTTCTCAAATTTGGATCACTGCTTCAAAAATACGTGGAGAACCTTTAGAAAAAGTTTGAGAACAAAAATATGAAGTTTGATGGATCAATTTGTTTATTTGTACAAAGTGATGAATGAATCCAATTTGAGGTGTGATAATGTGTATAAAAACTACATTGATCACCATATTTCATATTTGAGTATCAAAATTGATTATGTAGATAAGAAAAATAAATTTAGACCATGAGTGAACATAAAGAGGGCAAAAGGTTAATTACTTCATACTTATGCAAAATTCCACATTGTCACACTTGGAACCTATTCCAATAATAGAAGTGACCTTAGGGCACCTAGTACACACTTGAATCATTGGTATTCATAATAGCATACAATCTATACTTGTGCAATATTTCTAGAGAATAAGACAAGTTGAGATACACATGCAATCTTCATCCTTGGTCTCCAACCTTCTAGTGAACTGCTCCAACATCCATCATCCACTAGGAAGGTCTAAATGCCCTATATAGGAATCAAGACGATGTGCTTCATTGGTTAAGTATTTCTTTCTTCCAATCTACTTCCTTTGTATTGTATTTGTTCTCCTTGACTACTCCAGGTGTAGGAGGCTGTCTGAGGGAGATTTCTTGGAGCTACTTCAAGGAAAATAAGTCTTCTCCAAGGTTGCTTAAGGTTACTTGAAGAAGGCTGCATCAAAGGAGGTTGAAGCTACTTCTAGGTGAAGGTTCCTTCAAGGTGGTGGAGCTACTTCTTGGTGGAGAAGGCTACTCCAAGGTTGCTTGAGGTTAATTCAAGAAGGCTGCTTCAAAGGAGGATGGAGCTACTTTTAGGTGAATCCTATCTCAAGGTAGTGGATCTACTTCAAGGTGGTGAAGGCTGCTATAAGGGCTTGAAGTTACTTCAAGAAGTATTCTTCAAGGAGATTGAGGCTACTTCAAGGTGAAGGCTACTTCAAGGAGGTGGAAGGTGATTGTATTTTGTTATAACATCCTTGCGAGGCAAATAAAAATAAGTCACTTTCAAAATCCCAATTGGAAACAATTAGGTAGTGGACTGACAACCTTTGATTCAAAGGTTGGAACCACTCTAAATCAAGGTGTCTTCCTTATTTCCTCCTCCTTCATTGGTTTAAGTTTTTAATTGAACTTTAAAATACTAAAATCTTTATTCATCCCCTGTAGATCTTTTAGGTTCACCAACTGAACTGGTCAATTCCCTAGTTTAGGCAATGTTTAGATAATGTAGTTTAAATTGACCTAACACTTGAATCAATTGGTTTAGCACTTGAACCGGTCAGTTCACATTCCTTTCAGTAAATTTTCAGCAATTGTTGTTTAAGTTGAATTCTTAAACACTTTAGTAGTTAAGTTAAACACCATTCATGAATAAAGTCCAATTCCAAATGCATCTTATACATGTGACCCTATAGGTCCTGAGTTACATTCACAATGTATGTCCATAACCAATTTATGTCATCACAAGCAATGAGAGACATCTAGCAACAAATCATTGCTACCCAAGTAATTGGAAAGTTGGACTACTACTTCAACCTACAATCCATTATCAGTGTTTCCATGATCGTATAGTTCCTTTGTCTCTGATATTAGAATTGAACTTGAGGCATGGAAACGTCCTCCTCTCAACATTCAATCCATGTTCCTTGAACTAGAGTGGACTGTACGAGATGCATGTGAGATAACATATCACATATTGAGTCACATGAGCATGGCCATATATTTCTCAATCTCTCTTATCAATTGGCATGGATATCAATCTCCTGTAGGATGGAAAAATCCCATCTATATCACTCGCACTCAATCCCCATGTGTCACAATGCACCCGAGCATCACCTTTATGGCAACCTTTATTTAATTTTATGTTGGATGATGTCAAAATGCATCAAACAACATGTGATGATTATAGTGACTTCATGTCTAAAAACTACAATCATCACTATCACTATGAGAGTTGATTCTGAATACCGTTCCATGGTCTCCATGTATCACTCTCAAGGTGGCTCTGTCTGGTACACTGTTCTCTAACAAGTACCTATGTGTTTGGTTTGATATCACATATCATCACTCATGAGATTTTGTCATCAACCAACACAAACTCTAATCTTATGTATTATTGTTTTCTATTTTTCTTCCACAATAATATCCGACTAGGGACATAACAAGAATGCATGCACTCTTATGATACATATGATCTAATTGTTCAATTCCTAAACCTGAAGACATATGTCATTGATTAACATAATTCTTTAGACATCTACTATGTTTGCGCCATCCTCTCATGATTGAGACAAACAAAATAGACAAAAAATTATCTTTGTCAAATCAAGTATATGATGCCCCAATAAAATCATCATATGGTTGGCTCTTTGGGCATACATACCAACAGACTCCCACTTGCACTTAGAGCTAATTACCTGTGAATCTTATTCCAAGTGATCTTAACATGTCTATCTTGTTTCTATTGTGCAAGTGCTTTTATAGAGGGTTAGCAATGTTTGTTGCTAGTCGATATTTTACAAGTTTTACATCTCCTCATTGCATGACTTCTCATATGAGATGGAAGTGTCATAGTTTGCTATCTGATTTCCTTAGCCTATCCAATAGCTCCATTGTTGTCACATTATTTCTACTGTGTCATTAATGGTTGGAACTTCTCATAAGTTCATCCAAATGAACTTCTTGATCCATATAGTATCCTTTGTTGTTCTCATAACACCTAGATACTCAACCTCTATTGTAGATTGAAATAATTATCTCTTGCTTTGAAATTTTCCATCTAACATTTCTGTTTTAAGGTCAAACACAAATTCAGATTGCAATTTTTCAGTTTCTTTGTCATTTTGGAAGCTTGCATCGATGTAACCTTTACAACCAACTCTTGCTTATTTCCATAATTAAGGAACTAATGATTATAGTGCTTCTCAAGTACTTACATATGTTCTTTATGAAATTCCAATGACCTTTACCGGAATCCAACAGATATCCTCTTATCAAGTCCAATACACACAAGATAATTAGATGAGTACATAATATTGCACACATGATAGATCCAATCGCAAATGCAAATGGAATATTGCTCATGTTTCCCCGTTCTTTACAAGAACTAGGACACTAGGCTCTTGCATGTTGAACCCTTTTATCATCTTGCCAATGTATGTGCTCTCACTTACGTCAAGCAGCCTTCTAGATCTATCTCTATACATCTTGATTCCTATCACATAGGATATTCTTCATAGAGAATGTACTTTCCTAGCTAGGTTTTAACATTTGTACTATAAGGATGTTATTTCCAATCAATATGTGGAATTTAAGTATGCTCCCATTCAACTTTTGTAATCATAGATTTCATGTATTCAATCTCTTTGACTATTCTATCAAATTGAAGATTCTGGTTCTGAGATGCTTGCTTCAATCCATAGATTGACCTTTGTAGCTTATACACTTTATTTGCAATAACTAGATTTATAAATCATTTAGGCTATGTCATGCACACATCCTACTAATTATTCCAATTAAGGAATGTGGCTTTAACTTTCATATGCCAAATATCATGGTCTTATTCAACTGCATTGACAAGCATGCTCCTGGTGGAATTAACCCTGGAAATCAGTGAAAATATTTCATCATGTTCAACACTTAAAACAAGTTTGAAACCCTTTGCAATCAATCTTCCCTTATAGGTTTGTACATTACCATCCATGTCAGTCTTCTTTTTGAAGACCCAATTGCACCCAATGGGTTTTACCCCTTCAGGTGGATCCATCAAGTTCATACTTTGTTGGTGTACATGGAGTTCATCTTTGATCCCATGCCCTCAAGCCATTTCTCAAATTCTGGTCCCTAAATAGCTTCTAGGTAGATTCTTGAACCGTTGTTTATGACCAGCTCACCACCTTCTTGATCCATAACATATCATAATCTTTGAAGATCAAGGCATGCTCTACTAGATCTATGAGTTTTGTGTTACATAAGGAACTTAAGATTCTACAATAATTTGTGATTCTACTTGTTCTGACTATACCTCTTTAGGTTTAATGTTTCTTTGTTGGCCTCAAACTTCTCTAATTCTACTTTTCTCCCATTGATTCCTTTGGAATTACATTTCCTTTAGGAGTATAGCCATCCCGAAAATAAACACTTTTGTTGTCGAATTGGAATATAAAAGTAGTATTCAACAAAACAACATTTGTCGACAAAGCTTTTTAAGAAACTATTTTCTTAAACAATCTTTCAATCCTAATTTTTATAAAATACATATTGGGGACACCTCCCATGCCATATCTCATATGGTGTCTTTTTGAACCATTTTAGACAATACATTGTTTTAGTGTAAAGCATGTGCCAAAAAGGAAATTGGAAGATTGACTAGATTTATTTATCATAGCGCAATGACTAACAGGGTGTGATGCCTTCATTCTGATACATCATTATGTTTTAGGTGGAGCTCATTGTGATACATTATCATAATCTCCAGAAGGTCCTCAAACTCTTGGTTTAAAATATTTCAACATCGATCATATCAATGTGTCTTAATACTTTTACTAAGCTAGTTACATACTTCATTGATGATCTCCTTGAACACTTAAAGAGATCTAGACTTGTATTTCATAAAGTAAAATCTAGCATATCTACTAAGAACATTAGTAAATATAATGAGGCACAAGTAAACACCTCTGGAATTTATTCTAAAAGGTCTACATACATGATTATGTACGAGCCCTAATGGAATGCTCGCTCTCCCACTATTTCTAGTGAAAGGTTCTTTTTTCATATTGTTCAATAAATAAGATTTGTGTGTATCTATTGGTTCATTAACCAAAAGAGCCTAGACAACCATTTACATGGATTCTAGAAATTTGTTTCTTATTTATTTTCTGTAGATGACAATGTTATAGGTATTCAATTTTTTGAGTCATCAAGTCATTCAATGCATTTGTAATACATATTTGTCTCTACAATCATCAAGTATAGATTATGAGACATAGGGCATTTCCATACAAGATCTTATCTTTTAAAAATGACACGTCAATTTTTGCATAATATTCTTGTCCATATAAGATACATGATGTTTTCATCAATGGTTACTACATAATAGATATTCACTAATTCTATTACATGCCCATTAGGCTGAATGGAAGATTCTAACTATAGTAGTAGAAACTCTTGCTCCACACCATTCTAGCTTACTTCTTCTCGGGTCCTAAAGTGGAGATCTTTTTCTCCTTCTTCTTCTTGAGTTCCTCTAAGTAAAGAGGGAAGAACCTTTTCCAGTGTCCATACTAGTGATAGTGGTGGCAGTTCCCTTCCTTATATATGCTTCCCTTAGATTTCAGTGCAGAAGACTTTGGTTTCTGACTAGCTTTAGAACACTTCATGGCTTTGCCTTTTCCATTGGACTTCCCTTTTTTTATCATTATCACAAATTTGGGTTTGTACTTCTTCATTTGTGCTTCAGTTGCCCTCAACATGCCAAGTAAATATGAAAAGGGCTTGTCAAAATCATTCATGTAGTAGTTCATGACAAATTGGCTGCATGATTCCAGCAGTGACTGCAAAATCACATATGTTGCCAACTCTTTTTCTAAGGGAAATATCAATATAGCAAGGTTCTCCACATATTCAATCAACTTGAGTATATGGTGACCTACTAGATCTCCTTTAGTCATATTACACTTGAACAATGCCTTAGAGACATCATATCTCTCTTGTCTTGCCTAGTCTTGGTACATGTTCTTAAGAGGTGTAACCATCTCAATAACATCCATGTTCTCTTGTTGTCTCTGCAACTCATAGTTCATTGAGCACAACATTAGACACTTGACCTCCACAATATCTTTAGAGTGCTTCTAATAAGCAACCATGTCAACCTTGGGCGAGTTTGAAGCATGTTCATCTGGCTTTGTTGTGTCCAGGACATAGAGCTTACACTCTTGAGTGAGAATGATTCTCAAAGTCTAGAACCAGTCATGGAAGTTTCTCCCATTCAGCTTATCCTTCTCAAGGACCGATCACAAAAATAATGTTTGTGTAATCCATTATTTTGTCAAAAGAAAATGTACAACTTTTTTCATAACAGTTTTGATTAGTTTGATTTGATAACTTTGTCGATATTAATAAGGGTTTTAATTAATTATTCCTGCCACTATTTTGTTCAAATCATATCCCTCACTTATCAATTCGGAAGATTGCAGCATACAACCTTCTAGTGATCCAAGACCTAAAACAATTAAGTTGTTACTTAGCCAATGCCAACATCCATAATAAATTATTGAGGTAGGAAACATTTGCCATTCGCATCTCATGCAACTTTTGGATAGATGGTGTGTACAACTCTTTGTTACATTCATTTGTCTACTTCTAGGCACTTAATCTCATTAAGGTCACCTAGTTAAGTCTGACCCAAAAGCCAATTTATGATATTAATACATCATGCTTGGCAGGCCCACATGACTACAATAACACTTCCATGAGATGGACGACGCACCACACTTGATGTGCCCAAGCTTAGCCGATCAAGATGTTCATGTTTGTTGCTTATGGAAAGAATGTAAGACTTAATATTTTATTGAGGGATTTTATATTTATACATATACATATCCAATCAACACATACTTGTAATGTATCATATACATACTATATCCATAAGTGAAACATGAAAACATAAAATACGAGTGATGGTTATGGCCATACTAATGTAATTCCTTGGAGCCACATGGAATTTCTACCACCTAAGGTCCACATCATATGTAGAAATATGTTACAGATGAAGATCTTAACATTACCAGTCTGGTTCGATCTATTGAACTCTTGAACCAATTGGTTGACCTCCTGGTTGGTCGGTTGGTCTCTTGGATCAGTCGAGTGGTCTCTGGTACAAGCAACATCTGGATTCCTCTATTTGATCGGTTGGGCCAACATATGATTGGTCGGATCCTCCTATTGTCTACCCTCCTCGGTCCTCTGGTCGATCAGTTCGATTTTTGAGTCAGTCAATTCCTCGTGTAGAACGCCTTCTTTTGCCATAATAGGACATAAAACTATCCTATTCCTATTTAACTTATTATTGTAATAGGGAAACCTCGAGTTACATTTCGAGGGGTGCATAGGAAGGAAATCATTAACACTTTGACATATGGAAAATGAGAGAGTGAGGTTTAGTATGAAAAACTAAGATATAAAATAAGAATAATAACCATCCAACTAAGCACAAAGATCTAGGGGTTTATTAGCCATAACCATACTTATATCCACAATCGAAACAATTTTTAGGGTGACACATATAAATTGTATGTGTCATATGATATATATAGGGATCATATGTGGTATTTAATCAGATATGTACATTAGTCATTTAAATATTATCATCACATTTAATAAATAAATGATAAAACCAAAATTTTGGCCATATCAACTAAATCCCAAAACATAATAAATTGACGTTGCGCTAGTACTACTATTGGAAAATATGTCTACAATTGTTGCAGCAAAAAAAATTACTTGCCATATTCCCCTTAGGAATAAGATCATGTCAACAACTATAGATTGTGAAGAAAGGTATGCAAGAGATATACTTGGTGCTAGAGAAAGTCCAACAACTACCCTTACAACAACGTGTTTCTTTCTCAAGAAACACTAGAACAACTGGTGACAACCTCCTAGTGCAACACCACTAATGGTTGTGATTGTTGTCCTCCTAGAAATGGTGGAAACGGTCTCCACACATCTTTGTAGTTCACGTGGACCACCAGGAACTCCATGTTGCACTACCAGAGCCAACAGGAAGTTGTTGTGCCCTCAAACGTCAACCTACTAGGGTTGATACACTCTCCTGTATTTTCTCTCCATTGTCGTCCCTCCCATTTATGGGTAGGACTTTCTCGGGTTCTCTAGTTACCACAACTAGAGACGACAACAATTTTTCAAAGAATATTATTGTGTCTTCTGAAAGTCTTGACTGCCCCTCTATTTATAGGATAGTCAGGGTTGGAGTTTCCAGATCAACCAGAGTCAAAGAGATAGATTCTCATGGATTTTCTGGATGTTGTAAACCATGAAACAATCAGTTCACACCTGAACTGATTGATTCACATATGAAATGATCGATTCAATACTTGAATTGGTTGGTTCACATACTTTCATATTCTCAACACACATTGGCTTTCAATATTCGATTAATGAACAATAGATGCATTGAATATTATTCATTTTTCATAGGCTATTTATTATGTATTTCATGCAGATTTTCTCATTTTGTTACTACATATACATGATTTATCATTACTAGCATGTGATCATGCTTGCATCAAATATTATCTATTGTTGCTATTGTATATTGATTTATCTTAAATTATTGGACTTATGTTCTTTATTTTGAATTTTAGGAAAATTGACAAGTCCTGATTTAGCTTGGTGCTACCAACTGCTCCTTTGATGGTACTGAAAGTATAAGAAAAAGATTACTCATGAATTGACGATTCTCGGTGGTATCGACTAGATGGAAAGTAACGCGTCTAAAGTGCTTTGGTGCCACCAACCTCCAGTCGGTGGTACCGACTTTTACATGGAAAAATTGTCAGCAGATGTCAGAGAGAAACTTGATGCTATTGACGCCTCAGTCAGTAGTATTGACACACGCACTAACATCCAGTCGGTGGTACTGGCTTGTTGCGATCAGACGAGATTAAAGATGGGGATTAATCCAATGGCCATGACTTAACGACACCTTAAGTCTCTCTTATGACTACGAGGATTCTGGCTAGACCTAATCGTCACACTTTGGTTCATTGCGTGAAAGAGGAGAGCCGGGAGAAGATAAATTAGAGGGAGAAAGCTACGTTCCAGATGATTCAAGCACCTACAGTGGGCATATTTGTAGCTAGAGGATAGCAAATTGTCACGTTCATTAGAGGGAGTCATCTGAATCATCTTATCCAGGGTTTTCCATTAGTCTTTGATGTTTTCCTCTTCTTCGCCTTTTCCCTCTATGTGAATGGCAATTGAAATCATGCGGGGCTAATCCCCTAATTATTTTGGACCCAGGAGTAGTCCGGTAATGTATTGTACTTGACATTATGAGTTAATATATATGTTTTTCTTGATTTCTAGACATACTCCTATGATTGCATCATGAATTAACTATGCCTGATCAACATAGATAATTTCTCAAATCCTTAATTGCTTCAACAGAGAGATTTAAGATTGGAAAATTCATAGTAGTACGCAATTTATACCTTGCCTTGAAAGAGGGCTTACAATTGTGAAGGGAATAGCCCAGAGGATTTGTTAAAGCACCTAACTAAAAATTAAATTTCTATGAGAGTGGGCTTTATATTAGATTATGTAGTGAATTACATTGTGAGAGTGGGTAGTTTTTGCTACCAGTCCCTTGGTCCAGGGTTAGGAGAACTAAATATTGATAAATAATGATAATTGCAGTATAAATCATGATGAAACTGTATTCCTAGGGAATATGTTCCATTTTTTATCACAACCTCAGTAATTTAGTTTTAATTCTTGCAATTAGACAATTAATCGATCAATCACCTTTTTTCACTAGGCCTAGGTGATTGAGTCATAGTTAGTAGTAGTCTATGGATTAATGTTTCCTCAAGTTTTATATTTGGTCCTCTTTTGGCCTATATTACTTCAATACATGCACTTGTTTTATATACGTGTAGTAAATACACATCAAGTTTTTGGCGCCATTTCTAGTGAAATGGCAATCCAACATTATGAGTGTTGTGACTGGCCACTCTAGGCCATTTCTTTTCTTTTATTTACATTTAATTATTTCCTTTGGAATTGTGCATCATTGGAAATCTTTTTTTAGCAATAATTCACTAGTATTGTGTGTTCTCACTTTTCCATTAAGTTTCAAGTACTAGTGTATCGTGCACACTCAGATGACTGATTATAGATATTTTACTCAAACTATTGCAGATCATGAGGAGATTTTTCGCAGGGCAAGAGAGTTTTTAGCTTCAATTGAGAAGCTCATCCATACTTCACCACCACAGGAAGAGCAAGCAATGGCGGTAAGATAAGGTCCCGATGGAGAAGAGTGGGTTGGAGAAGAACTTGAGAAGCAAAGTCTAGGAGAAAATAAAAGCATCCTCAGTCACAACTTAGTTGGGACCAATCAAAAGGTAGACAATCAATGTGGGTAGTTACAAGCAAGATCCTAGTCTAGTGGCGTTAATCAAATCACAGTAATTTCATGGACACAACATGGAGGACCCGATGGTGCATATCAACAACTTTGTGGAAAGTTGTGATATGTTGAAGATCGACAAGGTCCCAACTACAATGATATACTTGAAGCAATTTTCTTGTTCACTGTCTGATAATGAAAAAGCTTATTTCCTTAGTCTCCTGTTAGAATCAATAGAGACATGGGATGAAATGATAGATGTCTTCTTTGAGCGATACTTTTCACCCTAGAAGACCAATGAATTGGTTGGAAAGATCAACAACTTCAAGAAGCATGTCGAAGATGTTAGATCAAAGGAATCTAGAGTGGAGGGTGAATAGAGCTAAAAACACTTGCACAAAATTTGTTAGACCGTAAAGTTACTTCAACTAAGGCACAATTGAAAATAGTGAATTTGATGGCAATCTAAGCATGCATAGCAAGGATGAGAGAGATTGAAAAAATCACTTGAGCAAGCTATTTAGAGTGGTTCCACTCTCCAAACTAGGAGAGAGTCAGTCCACTACCTATACAGGTTAAGCCCTAGGATTTTTCAACCTATGTATAATTATATTCCATTGTAAGACATACAATTGATCATCTTTTTCCAGGATAAGGATACCCAGCTTCCCTATGAGGTCAAGGGAGCCAATAACCTTACAACCAAGATCTTACCTATTTGGATCTAGAGTCTTCTACCTCACTAAGGTCTTACCCATTCTTGCAAGCAGTTGGACATGTTCACCAAGGAGATCCCCTCTTTGCAATGATTCTTTAGCCTTGAAGGATTTACCCACTCTACTCTTGGATCTTCAATATTGTCCTCCTCCTCACTCAAAGAAGATTTTTGCACCTTCTTCAAGAACTTGAAAAAGCTTGCACCTTCTCCTTCATTTGGATAAGATTTCACCAACTTGATCTTGAAGAAAGGGGCTAGGAAAAGAGAAGCTTTGAGATCTTTACAAGTATACAATGGAGTAGCTCTCTCACACAGATCATATCTCACTCATAATGACAAATTTAAGGTAATAAAGAGAGAGAAAGGGGCTCAAGTGGACTGGATGCACTCAACTATAACAAGGATCTTGAATAACATGAAGGATAAACCTAGGAATGAACTCCAAGTGGTCCTATTTATAGTTGAGGGTGTCTACTATAGGGTAGGAACACTTAGGAACATTTTCTATCCATTTGGGGTGTTGCAACAGATATAATTTTGAGTTTTGTAACACTCCAATGATTAGAGTCACTTTTTTTGCATTTTCCATACACTGTAGTCAGTAAAGTTTTCATAAATGTAACTCGACCAATTACACTATGTGACAAATTCAATTTGAGGCATCAGTCAAGTTTGTCATGTGTGGAACTTGACCTATTGCTTGAAATTGGTTATGATGTGTGCAAGGATCGGTTGAGTTCTATGAGTGACAAACTCGACTAAACCAAAGAATTCTCAAAATCCATAAAGCGGTCAGTCGAGTTTGAATCTCCACCAACAGACAACATGTAATGAATTTTGGAAAATTCTTTTTGAGTGATTAAACATTCAAATTAAGGGTTCCTAATTTTTTCCCATCTTAGTTACAAATCATATCCTCAATGCAAATGATTACAAAAATCATATAAGGTGATTTGGAGTGTTTTCTACAAAAGTGCATTTGCATTGCTTTTGACTTGATCTAGAACAAGCTAGGCTTGATAGATTTGATCCTTTTCATGTAACTAATTCCATAAATCAATCTCAGACAAACATATTAGATACATATAAATGCAATGGTTAAGTCATTATCAAAATATGGACAATGTGCAACACTTAGGTAAACATTCTCTCCCATTATGACAATGACAAACGATTCCTCAATATGTTGATAAGGAAATGAAATTTAAACCTTCACCTTTGAGAAAGGATGTGAGAGTTAAAACTTTACCTTGCGAATTGCAAAGGGATACATGAATAAACAATGTTAATTTCTCCCCCTCAATTCATGGTTACCTAAGTCTGCATGTTTTTCTTTGCACAAATAACCATAGCACATATACATACATAATATATGGTCCTCTAGCAAGTCACATGATATGTAGATAATTGACAATAAAAGGATTATATAATCAATAAAACAATATGGTTGAGGTCATTTTTCCCTTGTGGTACTTGAATTACATGTTCTCTCCCCCTTTGTCATTTCAAAAAGGCAGGGGGTAGATGAGCTAAAAACATGTGTCTTCTCCACAGGCACAAGCTAAAGCAAGCAACCACATATAGCACACACTAAATAGAGACGAATCATAGATAAACAAGCAAGCCAGTGTCATAATCAATATATGGAATAACAAACTACAAACTCATAAGATATAGTCAATCAAAGAGTTATGGTACATGGGATTAAGATTACAACACTAAACATATCCTATCGAAACAAAAACAACAAACCAGTGAGAAACAATGAAAAGATAAAGTAGTATCCCTCATATACACAGTGTCCAAATTTCTAATACATAATAGTCTACAATATATATATATATATATATGCTAAAAGAATTGTGTACTCCAGTACATGTAGCTTACATTTACCCACCTTCATTTATGGTGATTGTAAAATTATAATGAATAATCCAACCTTATGAATGTAAAGTATACCCCTTAGATAAGATGTATAGAAAAAATCAACACAATCAGATATTCATAGATCATCTAAAGAAAGAAAATGTGTATATCCTGATCAACGGTAAGTTGCAGAAATTGCATAATCCATTGAATGATTTGTTGCTATATCTCATGATCTATATGAGATATGGTTATGATTTTTTAAACACGTCTAATCTATGTAGCATTGAATCAATCCATATGGTTATATTTTACCAACATACTTCACATGTACTATTTTAATTGTCGGTACATGTAAGTTACATGTACCGGTCGGTACACACTTCCTAACCTCATATATATATATATATATATATATATATATATATATATATATATATATATATATATATATATATATATATATATATATATATATATATATATATATATATATATATATATATATATATGATCACTCTAAAGACTATAGAACTAAATATCTACACTATCTATGACATCTTCTACATCATCATCCTCATCCTCAGGCTGGTAGTCCTCATCATCATCAGATGGTGCAACCGAGGCAACAACTGTGGCCTCACCATCATCACCAAAATGACCAAAAAATCCTAATCATAAGTTTAGAACCATCCTCAAAACCATAATCTTTGGCATCCTTAGCAGCATCTAGGTCTGGCATCTCCTCATCGATAGGAGGTCCAAAGGCATGACCAGGCCACATGCATGTAATACATTTGTTTGCTCAAAGAAAGGAGAAGAAGTCCCATCAAGACTAGAAACCAAAGTGGCAATATGACAACAGGAATAGCCAGTAGAGGAAATGCACTAGGGGTAGGGGTAGGGGTAGGGGCATGTCCACCATCAACAACAGGGGTGGCAGCAGAAGCAACAAGGGGTGGTGGGTCTGGGTAGTACTGAATATATGCATAGGAGGCATAGTTAGCTCTAGGGTACGCCTGGTAGGTAGGGTAGGGATGGCTACATGATAGTTCATGGTTGAAATGATCTAGAAAAGGTCCTGGTGGAGATGATCATGAACCTAAAGGTTATACGCCTGTTGATGAATCATGTATCTCATGAGGGCTTCATTGGATACAAAAAAGTGGCACGGCCAGGATAGGGTGGTGGAGGTGGTAGAGGGGCTTGGGTGGAGGTGGAGGCTCTAAGAATGGCAGGGGAGGTAGGAAGAAAAGTCTTGTTGGTTGTAGTCTCACTGATGTTGACTCCTTTATGACTACATTTGTAGTGAAAATCATGGAAAAGGGATATCCTGAGCTGCAAAAGCGAAAAGACCACAGATCAAGGTAGGATAAGTAGGATGGGTGTCAAAGGTGTTCTTCCCATAGTCAAAGAAAGTCATGTGTTGAAGAATGTAGCAAGACCACTTGTCTCTGATATTCTTCAAAATATAGTACATTATCATATCAGTGTTTTCTGCAATCTCCATTTGATTTTTCTGTGGATGGACATTGCAATTAACCGCTAATACAATTAGACTATTTTTGATATCAATGGAAGAGGATGGCAAGGTTGACTTCTTCCTATAGGGGACATTGGGATTCCTTAAAAACTTATGAATGTCAGGAAGTTTAAGATCATTGCTTTTGTAGAAAGCCTTAGGGTCAAGCAAGTCATAATAGTCAGGGTAGTCAGACCTCCATGAGTTGGTAACCTCAATACAATTGAGATATATATTCAAGGAATCTTTAGATATAGTAAATTTGGTGTCGGATATCATAGAAGTTAGAACTACTTGAGTATCATGCGATGGAACATTTGTAGTGTAGTTCCATTGGAGATTTGCATAAAACTCATGGACTGTCTTATGCGAGTGATATAATTTGAGAGCATAGGTGTTCCACACACAATGCGCTAAGGTGATGGGAAGAAAACACCGTAGTGACCTCCTTGATAACCTCGCTCATGATGAAACAAGGTTCATACAGATCTTAAAAAGGGAGGGGATTCCTAGGAAGGAGTTTCTTAAAGAGATTTAGAGCTTGAGAGGATAAGAAGGAGGTGCCATCATAGGTTATGAGATGAGAAGCGGAGGAAGAAGATGGTGCTCCTATAGGGATGGACCTTTTCCTTCGATTTTAGGCCATGAAGGTGGATGGAGAAGATAAGATTGCTAAAGGACAAACACGTTGGGAAATACAACATCAGATAGGCAGTGGAAACAAAAAAATTTACTAAAATATTTCCCATTAACCAGCGGATCATGTTAAAAAATATGCAATGGAAAGGATGGTTTCACGAAGATATATCCGGTCCAGAAGTAACTCCAATGACAATCCTCGTCGATGTAGATGCACACTCTATCTTAGACAGTTTTTGTGTAGCTCCTGGTTGCACTGGGACTTGTCTAACTTCTCCTTCATGGACAATAGACTCGAACGTCATCGCCTGCAGCAGTTCCTCTCATCACGGATTGCTGGCTGACGTCATCCTCCTTAGCGATGGGCAAAGGTCACCTCACCTCTAGAGAAGTCCACACAGACCAAATAGAACTCCTTTTGTCCTACTAGAACAGATAGGAAGGAGTTGTCTGTGACGATCCGACAACAAATCAGACCGTCACTGTGAAATTAATTATGGAATTAACCATAATCAACAGAATCACAAAAATCACTAAAAATTAAAACCTTTTTGCAAAGAGATCTAATTCTAGGAAACTCTTATAAAGAGAACCAAAGTACTGTATATATTATAGTTCACACTGTACATACCATGTACCATCTCTTCTCAAGAAATATATTTAAAACAGTTGTTTTGCCAAGACTATACATAAGCAACATAAAACCTCGACGCATTCAAGCCAAAATCTCAGATCGATCATGAAAACACTGAGTACTGGCTCCAAGGACCTGAGAGTACAAAGATGACACATAGGACTCATATCTATAAGACACGACAATCAATATCTCCACCTAAGATATTATTGTTGTCCCTGATGTTGTTGTCCTTCCCCTGTTGTATGGTCCCTACCTGCTCGTCCGCGTCCACCTAAAAATGTTGGTGACCAAAGGGGTGAGACCCATGTCCCAGCAAGAGATATAACTCTCCACCAATAATATTATCATTGCAGATAGACAGTAATAAATTGAGCAGAGGATTCTTTATTATTAATAAGCAGGATAAATCACTATTTAAACATAATAGAGCAATATCATCTATTTAATAAGGAATATGAAGAGCATGTATAACATTTATACATTTTAGGATACATTAAACAATGTAACATCAACCAATGATTTATGTATTTCATCCTTAAGCAAATATGCTACACGACTAATTATATTTTACAATCACACTTATGCCCTAAGGAGATGAGGTATACCGCTCATACTCCAACCAACCACGACGGCGTAAAGCATAGATTCCATACCTAGGTCAATGGAAGAGCCAGACTCCATGACCTCATCCGTCTCGGTCAGTGCGAGACCACATGCAGGACATCTAGTGTCACTGCTAAATAGATTTCTAGGGTATACTGGCAACTTCGCTATAGAGCTACAGCGGCGGCTGCACTATCTTCGCAATTGATAGATTTCTTGTTTATCTCACATCGAATCGGCATTAAACATCATTGGGAGATTCATGATACATCCATCTTGGCACATATAATGAAGGATTGAGAGATCTCGTGTTTATCTCACATCAATCCCACATTAGGGTGTAAGGATATCCACGCCCATTACCCCCACATATTCAAAAATATGCCCTCCAGGAGATCCTATGGGAAAACCTATTTCACCATCACCAACTACTGACGATGATGGATCTATGGCCAGGGCTCTACATGATAAGATTTCACTTGATTAATTAAGTGCATTACCATATTCTTTTAGCATCAGCCAAGTTTTCAAGCATAAATTATTATGACAAATGCTATAAAGAAAAGTGTAATACATCTATCAAGTAATTTTCAAAACTTTATAAAACATTGGGATCTTAGTCCCTTATCTCATTTCTGGGAATTCTCATCCCTCAACAATATCATCATCATATTTACTGGATCTAGGTATTCAAACCCTTAGTTCATCATTGAACATTGTTATCAATTATCAGGTAACTATTACCTCCAGATCATCTGACCAAGGTGTACTTGATACTTGTTACACAAGCATCTCACATAGCTCACAAGGCACATTAACATATTGTCACCTCTCACTAGGCAACAAATAATATAATGGCTCACAAGGCCCATTAAGCATTTTTATCGAATAAACATCATAATTCATACCTGGAAATGCTCATCATCTCATAATACATGTATAGTTAGTATACTTGATAACAACCATATCAATTACATATTAACACTATGCAATACAAGGGTAACACCACTATTCCCTCATTAGGGTTAGGGTTTTCCATTCTTTATCAATTAGGGTTTCTCATACCATTACCCGAAATTAGGGTTAGGGTTTCCCATTCTTTATCAATCAGGGTTTCATGATCACATTATCAAAGATCAAACCCTAATTCATACTCTACACTTATTAAAAGTATCAATGTATGCACATTACATGTTTATTGCACAAGTATGATTTTCTCTCTCATCCTCTCTAGGATGTTTATTACTCCCTACTTTATTAAGTTGGCTCATTCTTTCACTAAAGTACATGCACCTATGCTTATCATAGTGTATTGAGTTTATAACTTTCATAAGCATCAAATGACAATCACTCTAAGTAACTATTCACTTAAGTACTTTAGAGGTACTTCCATTGTAATCAACCTTGAGATAACAAACACTCATAGGGTTGTTTGACCTTACATGGTTTTGAGACTATTTGGTTTATAAATGGTTTCAGATTATTTAACCTTCAAACGATCTTGAAAACCCCTTTAATCTTCAAACGGTCTTGAGACCCCTTCACCTTCAAACGGTCTTGAGATCCTCAAATCTTCAAACAGTCTTGAGACCCCTTTACCTTCAAATGGTCTTGAGATCCTCAAATCTTCAAACAGTCTTGAGACCCCTTGACCTTCAAATGGTCTTGAGATCCTCAAATCTTCAAACGGTCTTGAGATCCTCAAATCTTCAAATGGTCTTGAGACCCCTTGACCTACAAATGGTGTTGAGATCCTCAAATCTTCAAATGGTCTTGAGACCCCTTGACCTTCAAATGGTCTTGAGATCCTCAAATCTTCAAATGGTCTTGAGACCCCTTGACCTTCAAATGGTCTTGATATCCTCAAATCTTCAAACGGTCTTGAGACCCCTTGACCTTCAAACGGTCTTGAGATCCTTTTGACCTTCAAACGGTCTTGGACTGTTTGGACTAAATTAGGTTGATACCGTTTGCACTCTAAACAGTTTGAAACTGTTTGACCTATATTGTTTTGAAACCGTTTGATCACTAAATGGTTTGAAACTATTTGACCTAGATTGTGTTGAAACTGTTTGCTCACTAAATGGTTTGAAACTGTTTGACCTAGATTGTGTTGAAACTGTTTGCTCACTAAATGGTTTGAAACTGTTTGGCCTCTAACGGTTTTGAAACTATTTGGCCATAAAAATTTGAAACCATTTGATATTGTTGATCTAGAGGTGTGTGATAAGATGATGTCATCATCATCAAGCTTCAGACCTCCATTTCTACTATCCATACAACTTATGGATTCATTAATTCATCAACTACTCAAGAAAAATTCGAGAAGAATGAAAGATCAACATATATTGTAAGATTGAAATCAAATAATAATATCAATGGATTCAAGTTATATAACCCTCCATCAAAGCAACTTCAAAGCTCCAAGATTTTCATCTTTAATGGTGAAGATAGCTCCTCCAATTATCCAAGGCACGTTCTCAACCCTTTTGATGTAAAAGATTGCCAAAGTTGAGCATTGGATGGAAGAGAGAAGAAAAGAAGAGTTATAATTCGATTTTAGCCTTCAACCCAAGGTTGAAGATGACCATGGATCTTACCTTAAGCTTCAGAAATGATCTCCTCCTTCTCCTTTGCTTCCTTGGTCGTCAACATAAGTGGGGAGTGAATGCGTATTGTGAAAATAGCCTTTCAAGTAGTGGATAATTGAGTGTATATAATTGAATTCGTAAGATAGAGAAAGTAGGAGGGAAGTCATCAACTTTCCTTACACGTGCCCCCTCCACTTCCTTGTCTCTGAAGCTATCCTTCTTATCTTCACATTCCTTTGAATTATCCTTGAATTATAGTCGACCATTAAGCTCCTTAATGAATATAATACTATTATCCATTAGCACCTTTATGTTAGTGGACATTATTTTTCAATTACAATGTAGGTAGATATTTTGACCTACTTAGGAATATCGGAACCTCTCAAGGTATTTTGTATGCCATTCCATTATAGGATTTTTCCCATAGATTTTTAGTTGATGGGCACTTCAATTAATATATATATTTTTTTTTGCTACAAAATAACGTCGGGTTTCAATTATGCTTATTTCTTGCTTATTTTATTATCAAGAGTATCATTCCTCAAATATGGTTCAAACAAGATGTCCCTTTATTTTTATTTTCTCTAAATGATACCAAGAGACAGTAGGGACACTCTTGAGGTGGTATTTTACATATTTAATCCTAGGTTTTGGGTAAATTACAAATTACACCAAAACTAGTATTCAATGTACAAGTATTATTCAAACGAGCCCCTTCTTGGAATTTAGGCTTCCACAAATCATTCCTTAGCATCCTTCTCATTATTATGATGCTAAAGTACTTGAGGAATATTTATCATGTAACATTTTGCAAGGTAACCCCTTATATTGGATAAATTGCACTTTAGTCCAAAACAAGCAAATATTGCTTCAACATTATTCAAATAGGATCAAAATTGAAACATAAGCTCTCCTTTAGTCTTAATTACTTTTCAAAGGATAAAGACAAGAATATAAATGACTTACTTAAGCAAAACTCCTAGGGTTAAGGCATAACCCAGGTCAGGGATGTTACATTGTCCCTCCCGTTGGTGTACTAGTCACCTACCTACACTCCCACAACAATGATCCTCAATTGTTTCTCTCTCGTAGCTATCCCTCCCTAGTCAGGTAGGACTTTGTTGGGATATCTTGGTTACCAAAACCAAAGAGGACAACAATTGTTAGAGAAACTGATTCTCAACTGTCTGTGTTGTTCTCTAGAAAGCGCCCAATACCCCTCTATTTATAGTATAGGCCAGGATTAAGGTTCCCAGTCTATGCGGGAGTGGAAGGGACCAGAAGATATCAGATTTTCACAACAATTCTAGAAACTTTGCAGCCTACGGCAGTCAAAGCAGCTGTCTGGCATGTGAGACATTCGTTTCACACTTCCAGATGGTCATTTCACAGTTCCCCAGTTTTGCACACGTTTCAGCAATTCAACTCCAATTACTGCATGTCATGACATCAACACCAATCCTAGATGCAACTGAATTGCACCCCTAAACTGACCGTTTGGTGCATACGAGACGGTTGTCTTGCACCAAGAAAAACTATCATCTCGCACAAGCTAGACTGGCGTCTCACAGCCTGGGTCATAATGAATTCCATCCAATGTATAATACAATCAACCTGACACTCCAAATGATTGTCTCAACACTTGAACTAATCATTTGGCAGTCCAGTCAGCTGACTTGTTGTATGAATTGAATACCTAAACATTTTAGTAATAAATCCAGTCATCATTTAATATCAAACTCCTTTTCTAGATTAGTTCCTATGTTTGTGACCCTATAGGTCCCATATTACATTGGCAATGAATGTTCATAACAACTTATGACATCATAAGAAATGAGCGGTGCCTAGTCATACATCATTTCTACCCAAGTAAATGGAAAGTTGGAGAACAAATTCAACCTTCAATCTGTGTATGGTTTTACAATGTTTGTATAGTTCCTTTGTTGCTGATATCCAAATTGAACTTGAGGCATGGATCTATCAAACTCATCAACATTCAATCGATGTTTCTTGCTATACTAGACTGTATGAGATATATGTAAGCTCAATACCATATATTGACTCACACGTACATGGCCATGTATTTTTTAGTTTCGCTAACTCAAGTGGCCTTGGATATCATACTCCCATAGGAGGGATGAATTCCATCTGTATCGCTCACATTTAGTCCCCATGTATCATAGTCACCCAATCATCACCTTTATAACAACCTAAGTTTTAGGATTTTTTTTTTATGATGTAAAAGCATATCAAACGACATGTGATAAGTGAAGTGATTTTAGGTGTAATAACCACAAACACCACCATCACTATAAGACGTGATTCTGACTTACCTAGTTAAGGTTTCCATGTATCACTCTTATGGTGGGTCTATCTGATACACTGTTCTCTAACATGTATCTGTATTCATGGTTTGATATTGCCATAACATGACTAATGAGATTCTGTCATCAACCAACTCACACTCTGAGCTTATGTATTATTTTTTTTTATTCCACAATAACAACCGATCAAGGACATAACACGAATGCATATAATCTTAATATTCATACGATCTCATTGTTCAGGTCCTCAACATGAAGACATATGTCATTGAGTAATATCATTCTCTAGATATTTATTATGTTATTTAATTATCTCAAAAACTGAATAAATAGAATAACTTGGAATCTTTCCTTTATTATTAATCAAATCATTTACAAATTGTTCCACTACAATCATCATATGATTGGCTCTCTAGGCATACATACCAACAGACTCCCACTTGCACTTAGAGCAAATCACCCTCAAATCTTATTCCAAGTGACCTAACATGACCATCATGCTTCTTCTGTGAAAGTGCTTTAGTTAAGGGATCAACAATATTGTTTTTAGTTGGTACTCTACAAATCTTTACATCTCCTTGATGTACGATCTCTCGTATGAGATGGGACCACCTTTTTATATGCTTAGAATGTTGATTCAATCTGGGTTTCTAGCTTGTTTGATAGCTCCATTGTTGTCACAATATAGCTTGATTGCGTCGTTGATGCTTGGAACGACCCCAAGTTCAGAGATGAACTTCTTGATCCATACAACCTCCTTTGCTGCATTTGATGTAGCAATATACTTGGTCTCTGTTGTATAATTGACAACTATCTCTTGATTGGAAGTCTTCCAGTTTACAAATCTATTGTTTAGGAAAAATACAAATCCTCATTGTGATTTGTAATAATCTTTGTTAGTCTAGAAGCTTGCATCGGTGTAATCTCTTACCACCAACTCTGCCTCCTTCCCTAGACCAAGAACTGGTCCTTAATCCTTCTCAAGTACTTGAGGATGTTCTTCACGACTATCCAATGAGCATCACCTGGATCTAACTAACATATGCTCGTCATTCTCAGGGCATACAAGACGTCTGGACGGGTACACAACATTGCATACATGATTGATCCAATTGATGAGGCATATGGAATCAATCTCATGTGTTCCCTTTCTTCACAAGAACAGGGACATTGAAATTTAGAGATGGAAACTCCATGTAGCATGGGCAAGTTTCCCTCTTTGAGATCTCCATTCTTAACCACTTTAACACTTTGTCAATATATGTGCTCTGACTTAGTCGTGATCTATCTTTATAGATCTTTATCCCCAGGATGTAGGATGCTTCTTCCAAGTCTTTCATACATAATGTATTTCCAAGACATGTCTTTACCTTTTGTAAAGTAGGGATGTCATTCCCCATCAATAGTATGTCATCCACATACAATATGAGGAATATTTCCATGCTCCCACTAACCTTCTTATATACCAAGGTTCATATTCATTTTACACAAGGTCAAACTCTTTGATTGTCTAATCAAAATGAAGATTCCATCTCCAACATGCTTGTTTCAATCCATAAATTGACCTTTGTAGCTTACATATTTTATTTGCATCCTTTGGATTGATAAAACTCTTAGGTTGTGTCATATACACATCCTTAAGAAGATTCTCGTTAAGGAATGTGGTTTTAACATGCATTTGCCAAATTCTCATAGTCATGATAAGTTGCAATAGCAAGCATGATCTTGATGGACTTAACCATGGTCATTGGAGAAAAGGTCTTGTCATAGTCAACACCTTGAACTTATCTGAAACCCTTTGCTACCAATATGCCCTTATAGGCTTGTACTTTATCATCCATGTTTGTCTTCTTCATGAAGACCCACTTGCACCCTATGGGTTTTACCCCTTCAGGTGGTTCCAGTAAGGTCCATACCTTGTTGGCGTACATGGATTCCATCTCAGATCTCATGGCCTCAAGCCATTTTCTCTGACTATGGTCCCTCAATAGCTTATAGATAGGTTGTTGGCTCATCATCTATGACCAACTCATCACCTTCTTGTGTCACAAGATATACAAATCTCTCATGTTCAAGGTGTGTCCTACTTGATCTACAAGGTTCCTGTATTACTTGAGGAATTTGAGATTCCACAACATTTTCTGATTCTCTTTGTTCCTCTTATACATCAATTGGTTTAGTGATCTCTTTTTGGTTTCGAACCTCTTCAAGTTCCACTTTCCTCCCATTGATTCCTTTGTAAATAAATTCCTTTTATAGGAATACAACCTCTCTGGCAAGAAACACTTTGTTGTCAAATTTGGAATGAAAGTAATATCCTTTGATCTCCTTAGGATATCCAACAAAATAACATTTATCAGACTAAGGGCCAAGCTTTTTAGAAAAAAATTCTAACATAAGCTTCACATCCCCAAATCTTCATAAAAGACACATTGGGGCGCTTCCCAAACCATATCTCATATGGTGTCTTTTAAACTGATTTTGATGGTACTCAGTTTAGTGTATACGTGGCAGTTTCAAGAGCATACCCCAAAAAGAAGTTGGAAAATCAACAAAACTCATCATAGATCGCACCATATCTAGCAATGTGGGATTCCATCTTTCTAATTACCATTATTTTGTGGTGTTATAGGTGGAGTCCATTGTGATACAATACCACAGGCTCACAGAAGGTCCTCAAACTCTTGGTTCAAGTGTTCTCCACCTCGATCAGAATGGAGTGTCTTAATATTTTTACCAAGTTGGTTTTGTACTTCATTCATGAACTCTCTAAACTTTTCAAGAGCTTTTAACTTATGTTTCATTAGGTAAACATAGACATACCTATCGAAATCATCAGTAAAGGTAATGAAGTACTGATACCCACTTCTAGTAGTTGTTCTAAAAGGGCCACATACATCAATATGTATGATTACTAATAGATCACTAGCCATTTTACTGATTCTAGTGAAGGGAGTCTTGGGCATCTTTCCCAACAAACAAGACTCACATGTCTCTATTGATTCAAAATCAAAAGAGTCCAGATAACCATCTTTATGGAGTCTGGATATGCATTTCTCATTTATGTGCCCAAGATGACAGTGCTAAAGGTATGTTTTGTTTGAGCCATTGAGTTTTTATCTTTTGGTATTTGTGTTATATACACTTGTCTTTAGATGTATCAAGTATAGACCATAAGACATTGGGGCACTGCCATAAAAGATCTCATATTTACTAGTAGAACATCTTCCATTCTTTATAAGAAATTTGAATCTATTCTTGTCCAAATAAGATACATATATGATGTTCCTATTAATGGCAGATATGTAATACTAGTTCTTTAACTCTATTATTATCCCACTTGGAAGAGATAACTCATAGTTTCCAACTATGCTAGATGCAACTCTTGCATCATTTGCAACACGTAGTTCTACCTCAGCTTTCTTTAAAGGTCTACTTCTTTTCAGATCCTTCACATTTGAGAAAATGTGTGATCCAAATCCGATATCTAGTACCCATGATGAGGAAGTAGTAAAGTTAACCTCAGTAACGTATATACCATAAGTACAAATCTCAATCCCTTTCATCATCTTTGTAGGTTCCCTTATCCTTCTCATTACCTTGAGTGTAGAACACTTGGACTTTATCTTATCATCATCACATATTTGTCCATATTCGTTTGTGTTTCGACACTTATCAAAATGTCAAGCAACTCTGACAGTAGCCTAGCCATGTTACTCAAGTGATAACAGTCGATAAACTGGCTATATGATTTAGGCAATGATTGCAAAATAATATCTATGGCCAATTCCTGGCCTAAAGGAAATCCCAGACTTTCAAGATGCTTCATATGCGCAATCATATTGAGCACATGAGGTTCTACTAGATCTCCATGTATTGTTTTGCACTCAAATAGAGTCTTAGAGACATTATACCTTTCATGCTTATCACATTGTTTATGCAACTCACAACCCAGCATAAGGTTCTTGATGTTCACAAAATCATTAGCATGCTTCAAAGAAGCATCCATGTCAGTGTTAGGCAAATTTGGAGTGGATACTAGAACTAGTGTTGTAGAATCATGCAAAACACTTCTCAAGGTCTTGAACCAGTTATGGAAATAAATCTCATTTAATTCGTCTGATTGTGATGATTGAGTGTTTTCCATTTGATTCTACAAGAGAAAATTTGCATTTGTCAAAAACCAAATTTGATTTGATTTGATTTGAAAAATCAATATTAATTAAGTCTTTAATTAACTATCACTCCCACTATTTTATTCAAATTTATAGCCCTAATATCAATTCATAAGATTGCAGCATACAATCTTCAAGTGGGTCAAGATCCAAAACAATTTAGTTAATACCCAACCAACGTTGGCGCTCATGACCAATTATTAAGGTAGGCAATATTTGCCAATTGCATCTTACACAACTCTTAGATAGATGATATGCACAACTCCTTTCCATAATCATCTACGTGCTTCTGGGCTTAGACTCTCCAAGAACCATCAGTTAAGTCTAACCTAATAGACAATACGATAATAATGCACCATGCTTGGAAGGCCCACATTATTACAATCACACTTCCACAAGATAAATGGCTTACCACACTTGGGGTGCCCACGCTTGGTTGATCAAGATTTTCATGTGTGTTGCTAATAGAAATCATCTTAGACTTAATATTTTATTAATGGAGTTTGTATAATACATATACATTAACCAATCACCACATACATATAGTATGTATCATAGACATGCTATAATCCACAACAAAAACATGCAATAAACAAAAACGATGGTTATGGCCAGCCTAATGTAATTCCTTGGAGCCACAAGGAATTACCACAATCTAGGTCTACATCATATCTAGAAACCTATTGTTGATGAAGATTTGTGCTTACCAATCTACGGTTAATTGGTACAACCTTTGAACCGGTCGGCTAGCCTCTAGGTCGGCCGGTTGGTCTCCTCTAGCCGTTGGTCTAGCTCCTCCAAACAATTGGTTTGTCTTCCTATAGTTGATCATTTGGCTTGTCCAAATGCTCAATTCATCTGGTCCTTCAGGATCCTGGTCGGCTTGCCCAACGGTAGTCTTGGCCCCTCTACTGATCAGCTCAGCTCCTCCATGTGGTCGGTTGGCATCATTCTTCTTCATCAAAACAAGAAAGTAAACGATCCTACTTTCACATAATTATTGAGAAACCTGGAGTTAGATTCGAGGGGAGCAAAGGTAGAAGAGAATAATACTTTTACATTGGGAAGATAAGAGAGAGACTCAGTTCACAGACCAAGATAAACAAGATTAACCAACCACACAACCATGCACTGATAATAGGGGTTATCAACCATAACCATGCAACACATTCACCAGAAAAACTCACTTTTAGGGTGGTGCGTGTAAATTGCATTTCACACACACACACACACACACACACACACACACACACACACACACACACACACACACACATATATATATATATATATATATATATATATATATATATAATATATATTCATTTGGGTTGTTGTGTGGTGATTAGTCAGACATGCACATCAATTAGTTGAAATATTTTCATTGTATGCAATAAATAAGCACGATAAAACTAAAAATATGATCATATAGATTATCCCAAACATAATTAATTGATGTTGCTCTGATACCACTATTGGGAAATACAACATCATATAGGTAGTGAAAACAAAAAAAAATTACAGACATATTTCCCATTAACCAGTGTATCATATCAATAACTATGCAATGAATAGGATGGTTTCACGAAGATATACCTAGTCCTAAAGTAAGTCCAGCAAAAATCCTCATCGGTGTAGTGTGCACTCTATTTTAGATGGTGTTTGTGTAGCTCCCGGTGACATTGGGACTCGTCTGACTGCTCCACCATGGCCACTAGACTCAAAAATCATCGTCTACATTATTTCCTCTTGTTACGAACTACTGGCTGACTTCATCGTCCTTAGCGACGGGCAAAGGCCACCTTGCCTCTAGAGAAGTCCACGCAGACCAACTAGAACTCCTATCCTCGTGCTAGAACGGACAAGAAGGAGTTGTCCCTCCCATTGGTGTACTAGCCTGCTCTACCACAACAATGATCCTCAATTGTTTCTCTCCTATATATATTCCTCTCTAGTTGGGTAGGACTTGCTTGGGCTCTCTTGGTTACCACAACCAGAGAGGACAGTAATTGTCAAAGTAATTAATTCTCAATTGTCTATCTTGTGCTCTGGGAAGCCCCCAATACCCCTCTATTTATAGTAGAGGACAAGGTCAGGGTTCCCAGTCTGTGCGAGAGTGAAAGGGATTGGAAGATCTCAAAGTTTCACAACAATTCTGGAAACTTCACAGCCTTCGGCAGCCAAAATGGTTGTCTGGCAACCCAGATGGTCGTATGGCACGCATGACAGTTGTCTCACATTGTGAGATGCTTGTTTCACAGTTTCTTAGTTTTGTACATGTTTCTACAATTCAATTCCATTTAGTGCATGTCATGATGTCAACACCAATCCTAGAAATCAATCCAAACATTTTTCAAGACCAAACTCCTCTTCTAGATCAGTTCCTATGTTTGTGACCCTATAGATCCCATATTATGTTGGCAGTGAATGTCCATAACAACTTATGACATCACAAGCAATTAGCAGTGCCTAGTCACACATCATTTTTACCCAAGTAAATAGAAAGTTGGAGAACAACTTCAACCTACAATCTGTGTATATTGTTACAATGTTTCAATAGTTCCTTTGTCACTAATATCCATATTGAACTCGAGGCATGGATTTATCATCCTCTTCAACATTCAATCTATGTTTCTTGCTATAGCAGACTGTATGAGATATGTGTAAGCTCAATATCATATATTGACTCACATGTACATGGCCATGTATTTCTCAATCTCACTAACTCAAGTGGCCTTGGATATCATACTCCCATACAAGAGACAAATCCCATCTCTATCACTCACAGTTAGTCCCCATGTGTCATAGTCACCCAATCATCACCTTTATAACAACCCATGTTTTAGGATTACATTTGATGTTGTCAAAGCATACCAAACGACATGTGATGAGTGTAGTGATTTCATGTCTAAGAACCACAAACACCACCATCACTATAAGACGTCATTCTAGCTTACCTAGTTAAGGTTTTCGTGTATCACTCTTATGGTACGTATGTCCGATACACTATTCTCTAACATGTATATGTATACTTGGCTTGATATCACCATATCATGACTAATGAGATTCTGTCATCAACCAACTCACACTTTGATATTATGTGTTGTTGCTGTCTAATTTACCTTCCACAATAACAACTGATCAGGGACATAACAAGAATGCATATACTCTTAACATTTGTATGATCTCATTGTTCAGGTCCTCAACCTGAAGACATACATCATTGAGTAATATCATTCTCTAGACATGTATTATGTTATTTCATCATCTTGGAAACTAAATAAACATAATAAATTGGAATCTTGCCTTTATTATTAATCGAATCATTCACAAATTGTCCCATGACAATCATCATATGAGTGGCTCTCTGGGCATACATACCAACAAAAGAAACAACCACAAACAGGTTGTCTATCTACCCAGGTTGAGGTAGGAAGAGCCAAGGAAGGCCAAACAGGGGATGGGTAAGAAAGGTCAAACATAGGGTTGGAGAACTAGAGCATTGGAGCTTGGGATCGATCAATTTTTCTCTAGTTGAGAGTGAGAAAAGTTGGCCGATACCCTATTTTAATTTGGTCCAATTGTGCGATTGGTCAAGTTTTGTGGGTTGGAAACTTGACCAAATAAGTAGGTCAGCTAAGTTCTTAGATGGTGATCGATCGAGTTGTTAGCAGGAAAAACTCGACTGAATGGTCAACCAGTCTAAACTTCAAAAAATTTAATTCCAAGCCTCTAGGGTGCTATGTAAATGTATTTTTGCATCCTACCATGTATTTTAGATAGATTGAGGCACATTCCACTCATCATAGGGTACTATTTTGTGATAAAATGTTTGTTTGCAAAAAAATCCCCAAAAAACAAGCGAAACAAGGCACAAAAAAATAGCAAAATAGCATATAGCGAGCATAGGGTGAGCAAGAACATATCGATAAGATAACAACTAGCTAGAAGGCATGTTAATATTATCAAGGACAATTATAAGTAGTTTTCATCTAGTAAAAGCAAATTGCTCTCTATCTAGAGGTTTAGTGAAAATGTCCACGAGCTTATTCTTCATGCCTACATGTGTGATATAAATATCCTTTTTGGTAGTGTGGTCACGAAAAAAGTGATGAAGGACATTTATATATTTAGTTATAATATGAAATATAAAATTGTAAGATGGGTTAATTGCACTAGTATTATCACAATAGATTGGAGAAGCATCAAAATGAATGTTGAAGTCTTGGAGCATTTTCTTCATCCATAGGACTTGGACATAACAAATCCCAGCTACAATGTATTCAACCTCGGTATTTGAAAGAGCCACAATTCTTTGTTTCTTAGAGAACTAATAAACTAGGCATGGTCCTAGGAAGAAGCAAGTGCCACTTGTGCACTTTCTATCAATCAAACAACTTGCATAATCAACATCACTATAGGCAGTAAGAGTAAAGTCCCTTGACTTGGGATACTAGTCCAAAATTTTGAGTTTTGGCTAGATATCTCAAAATCCTATTAACTGCTATGATATGTGATTTTCTTAGACTTGATTGAATGTGAGCACACAAGCCAACAATAAACATTATATCATGTCTAGAGGTAGTTAAATAAAGTAAACTTCCAATCATACCTCTATAGAGCTTCTCATCTACCTTTTCTCCTTGCTCATCTCTGTCAAGGTTGGTGGTGTTTGACATGGGGGTGTCCATTATCTTCATGCTCTCCATCTCAAAGTGCTTAAGTAGTTCACTGGTGTACTTGCCTTGGTTGATGAATTCCCCATCTTTTGTTTGTTTGAATTGAAAGCTAAGGAAGAAATTAAGCTCTCCCATCATGCTCATCTCGAAATCATTCTATATAAGAGCACTAAACTCCTTGCAAAGATCAAGGTCAGCTCCTCCAAAGATAATGTCATCAACATAAATCTAAAAAACCAAGAAATTTCTTGAGGTGTGTTTAGAAATAAGGTAGAATCAATTTTGCCAATGATATAGCCACTATCTAGCAAAAAGTTCTTTAGTTTCTCATACCAAGCTCGAGGTACCTGTTTGAGTCCATAGAGAGATTTTTGTAACAAATACACATGATTGGGCAATTTATCATGTTTAAATCTAGGAGGTTGAGAAACATATACTTCCTCCTCCATTACCATTCAAAAATGCATTTTTAACATCCATTTGATAAAGCAGAAAATTGTTATGATGAATAAAAGCAAGCAACATTCTAATTGACTCAAGTCTAGATACAGATGCATATGTTTCATCAATACTTCCTGCTGGTTGTAAACTTGAGCAACTAACCTTGCTTTATTTCTTACCACTTTTCTGCTTTCATCAAGCTTGTTGTGGTCGACCCACTTGGTGCCAATCGTCTTTATATCACTTTGTCATGGCATAGAGTCCACACTCAGTTCTTCTCAAACTGTTCCAACTCTTCTTGCTTGTCTAGGATTCATTCATCATCTTTGAGAGCTTCTTTGACATATTTTGGCTCAAGTTGAGAGATTAAGGTGTTGTTTGCTTGTTCTTTGTTGTAGGCATCCCGCATCTTCATCCTTTCAAAAGGATTGCCTATGATAAGCTCTTTTGGATGATTCTTTGTAAAGTGATGGGTTGGATCCTTCTTTTCTTCTCCTTTCTCTTCTTCATCAACTAACACCTCCTTTCCTTTGTCAACAATGTTGATCTATTTCAAGTGAGGAATCACTTCATCTGCAACATCATCATTAACAATATTCTTGGAAATAGAGGGGTTAGTTTCAACAAACTTAACATTGATAGATTCTTCTACTTTACACAACTCAATGTTAAATACTCTATAAGCCTTGCCAATAGTGCTATAGCAAAGAAAGCAAGCCTTGTAAGACTTCAGATCAAACTTGTCTAGCGAATTCTTGGTGTTTAATACAAAACAAGGACAACCAAAAACATGAAATAAATCAATGTATGTCTTTCTACCACACCACAGCTCATAGGGGGTTTTCTTCAAAGATGGATGAGTAAAAACATGGTTTTGCACAAAACATGAAGTACTAACGGCTTAGGACCAAAACTTCTTTGGAGTATCATACTCTAGAAGTACAGTCCTAGCCATTTCCTATAATGACTTATTCTTTCTCTCTACAACCCCATTCTGTTGAGGTGTTCGAGGTGAAGAAAAGTTATGTGCATAGCCGGATTCCTCACAAAACCGTTCAAATAAATTATTTCCAAATTCTCCCCCATGATCACTGTGGATAGAGACAATTTGGCAAGAAGCTTCATTTTCATGTCATTTGCAAAAAATTGAGAAAACATCAAGAATATCACTATTTAACACAAGAAAGAAACTCCAAGTAGCGATAAAAATCACCGACAATCACAAGATAATACTAGCTACCACGAAGAGACTGTGTATGCATTGGTCCAAATAGATCAATGTGAAGAAGCTCAAGAACTCTTTTGGTGCTAAGGACTCCTTTGGATTTGAAGGAGGACTTGGTTTGCTTTCCTTGAGTACAAGTTTGGCATTCCTCATCCTTTTCAACATCCAATTGGGTAAGTCCCTTTACCTAATCCTTTTTGCTCAACTATTTCATTTGATGCATATTTACATGACCAATCCTATGGGGCCATAAAGAAATATCATTTGAATTAGCAACAAGACATCTACCAACAATAAGCTTATAGAGTCAAGCACAATAATATAGATATTACATTTCTAGTTCCCTTATATACAACATGGTAGGAGAGGGAATCTAGAAGCAAGCATTCAAGTGAGGTAAAAAGAACAAGACAACCATTACCACAAAGTTGACTAACACTTATTAAATTGTGATGTATGCCATCCATAAGAAGTACATTCTTGATGCATAGTGAATCACCTACATCACCCTCACATATAACCTTACCCTTGTTGTTGTCACCAAATGTCATCGATCCTCCTTTCTTCTTTGTGAATTGGTTGCAGTGGCTAATTTCACCTGTTAGATGCTTTGAACAACCACTATCAACAATCCATTTTCCTTTTACCTACAAGAAAGGAAGATGTCAGTGCCCAATTCAAACCTTTGGATTCAGTGTTAGCTTGGGGACCGATTTCATCTTTGGGTTGGTTCCCTTCTCTCCATAAATACAATAAGTAGAGTAATGGTCATCACTCTTGAGATGCACACAAACCATAGGGCTCTTAGAGCCAGAAGACTCTCCATGGAAGATAGGAGGTCCCTTTATCTTTTTATTACCCTTGCCCTTGCTTTTGCTCTTTGGAGCTCACCCTACATATCCCAAACCACTAGTAACAACTTGTTTGGTAGAATGATATAGAAATTCATTGAGAGACCTTTTTACCTTTGAGGAATTTCTACAAGGAAGCTCTTGGTTTGTGATTATCATCACTAAGAGTTATGACATAAGCTAGAAAGATCATCTTGTGCATGAAGTAAGTCAACCTCCAAAAAGAGGGATTTGGTAAGATAAGAATCTTTTTCTAAAGTAAGAATAGCAACTTCATGACTAGGCAATGATGGTCTAGAAGAAAGATCATTAACTTGATCAAGCAATCTAGCATTTTCAGTTCTAAGCATAACAATCTCATCAAGATAAATTCTATTTTGATCCTTAGTAGCATCACAAATTAAGATCATCATTTTTAGTTTTCAGTAAATCAAGCTTATCTACTGGGGCTTGGTTTTCTTCCTTAAGACTATTGTTCTTATGGTAGATCTCATTCTCTACTTCAACTCCATTGTATTGGAGATCAAGATCAAGAACTGCCCTTATGAGGAATCGATGCTATGAAGATGCAACTTCTCATTTTGATCAAAAATATCAATTTTAGCATACAAATCATCTATGATCTTACCAACCTCTTATTTTTAGACTTGCATTCAGAATAAGAAGAGCGGGTAGCATTAAGCATATCAATAAGAGTATCCTTAGACAACTCATGCAAGCTTACCTCACTTACCTCAGCAATGTCTTCAGTTGTAGAGGCCATGAGTGAAAGATGGCACTCACCTTCATCGGATATTGAACCACTTGAAGAGGATTCCTCCCAAGATGCATGAGCTGCATCTTTTCTCCTCTTGTCCTTCTTATCCTTCCTCTTGTACATGCCTTCCTTCTTGTAGTCATCCTTCTTCTTCTGGTTGCACTTGTGGTAGGCCTTCTTTGCCTTGGGACATTCATTCTTGTAGTGCCTTTTTGACCACCTTCACAACATCTAGGAGAAGAAGATGAGGAAGACTTTCCATTGAAGTACTTGCCTTTGGAGTAGTTTTCTTCATGATCATTATGGCCATCATATTCACTTGATGATGGAGGATAGGACCAGCAACCAAGTTGTTGTTGAAGAATTATTGCCTCCACCTAAGCTTTGAAGGCATTGTCTTTGATCTTCTTTGATTCCTTCTCCTCTTGCTTGTCATCTTCTTCTTGCTTGTCTAACCTTGTCTCATGAGCTTGAAGGTTTCCAATGAGCTCCTCGATGGCTAAGTCACCAAGACTTCTAACATTTTCAATGGAAGTCATCTTGGGTTACCATCGCTTGGGAAGAGACCTTAAAATCTTGGAGTTGATAGTTCCTCTATCCAAGGTGTGGCCCAAAACAACAAGCCCATTGATGATGGTGTTGAGCCTTGTGTACATATCGACTACTCTTTCCTTCTAGCCCATTTTGAAGTTTTCAAGCAGTCCATTGAGCATGTAGATCTTTGACTCTTTGACTTATTGTGTGCCTTCATAGGTAATACACAAATTGTTCCAAATCTTATGGGTTGCGTCCCAAGATGAGATCTAGTTGAACTCTGAGGGAGTGAGGGTAACATAGATGATTCTTATTTCCTTGGCATTCAACTACACCTTCTTGAGTGTAGCTTCATCCCAAGTAGCTACATCACCCTCTGGCTCCTTGTATATAAGAATCATCACCTTCCACTAGTCATAGTTCCTCCCTTGAAAGTAGAAATGCATCCTCTGTTTCCAATAGAGGAAATTTGTGTCGTCGAAGACTGGGGGTCTCATAGAGAAGCCTCCCTCTAGGTTGAGGGACCCAAGTAAGACGTCCATCTTCTCATCTCATGGGAAATGTGTCGTAGAATATTGTAGCTCGGATACCACTTGTTGAATCAAAGGGCTCTAAAGGTGGGGGGGTGAATAGAGCTAGAAACACTTGCAGAAAATTCATTAGAACTTCAAGTTACTTCAACTAAGGCACAAATGGAAATAGTGAATTTCATGGCAAACTAAGCATGAATAGCAAGGATGAGAGACATTGAAATATGCACTTGAACAAGTTGTTTAGAGTGGTTCCATTCTCCAAACTAGGAGAGAGTCAGTCCACTTCCTAGAGAGGTCAAGCCCTAGGATTTTGCAAATTATGTATACTTTTATTCCATCATAAGACATACAATTGACCTTCCTACTATGGGACAAGGATACCCAGCTTCCCTTTGAGGTCAAGGGAGCCAATAACCTTACAACCAAGGTCAAACTGATCCGAAGATAAAGTCTTCTACCTCACCAAGGTCTTACCCACTCTTGCAAGCAGTTGGACACCTACACTAAGGAGATCCCCTCTTTGCAACGAGTCTTTAGACTTGAAGGATTTACCCACTCTACTCATGGATCTTTAGCCTTATCCTCCTACTTCACTCGGAGAAGCTTTTTGCACCTTCTTCTATAGATTAAAGAAGATTGCACCTTCTCCTTCACTTGGAGAATCTTTCACCAACTTGATATTGAAGAAAGGAGTTGGGAAAAGAGAATATTTGAGAGCTTTACAAGTATACAATGAAGTAGCTCTCTCACACAGATCTTATCTCACTCATAATGATGAATTGAAGTGTAATCAAGAGAGATAAAGGGGATCAAGTGGACTGGATGCACTCAACTATAGCAAGGAGCTTGAATAGAATGAAGTAGCAACCTTGGAATGAACTCTAAGAGGTCCTACTTATAGCTGAGGGTGTCCACCAGAGGGTAGAAACACTTGCCAATGTTTTCTAGCCATTTGGGGTGTTGCAACTGATATATTTTTTAGTTTTACAACACTCCAATGGTTAGAATCACTTTTTCTATGTTTTCCATACACTACAGTCATTCAAGTTTTCCTAAAGGTAACTCGACTGATTGCACTATGTGACAACGCTAATTTGAAGTGTCAGTCAATTTTTTCCTATGTGTAACTTGACCGATCGCTTGAAATCAGTTTTTCTATGTGCAAAGATCGATCAAATTCTATGAGTGACAAACTCAATCGAACCAAAGAATTCTCAAAATCCATCAAGGGATTAATCGATTTTGATTCTCGACCGACAGACAGCCTGTAATGGATTTTGGAAAATTATTTTTGCGTGATTAAACGTTCAAATTAGGGTTCTTGATTTTTTCTCATCTTAGTTACAAGTCATATCATCAATACAGATGATTACAAAAATCATCTAAGGTGATTTGGAGTGTTTTCCATAAAAGTAAGTTTGCATTGCTTTTGACTTGCTAGAATAAGCTAGGGCTTGATAGATTTGATCATTTTCATGTATCTAATGCATGTAATCAATCTTAAACAAACATATTAGATACTTATGAATGGAATGGTTAAGTCATTATCAAAATATGGACAATTTGTAACACTTAAGTCAACGGAAGAGTCATATTCTGAAGCCTAGGAGTGATTTCAGAATGTGATCGGGAAGGTCTCTCATCATGGGATTGATTTATATGGGCAGGAAAAAAGTTTCTACTATGGCCTACATAAAGGGGAGAGGAAGTGCAAGATAATGTTTCTTCTTAAACAATAAAGCTACTGGCGTCATGAAATCCTAAAGAATATGGCCAGGAAATAGTCATGAGGGGAGGAGTGAGAAGCACCAACAATAATTCAAAGTGTTATGGAGGGAGATCACTGAAATGAAGGCCCAGATGGACAGACTCACAAGGAAGCTTGAGCAAAAATCTCGCACCTCATCTGGAGGTGAAGAGGATAATTGCATGTAACTACATCAACAATATCAACAAGATAGGGGCCCCAATAAGATAGATAAAATTGAATACTTTCTAGGTAGGCTAGTGAGTCCGAAAGTGACCTTACTGGACCATACAAAATGGGACAACAAAATCATAAAGCATAGATCTGCAACATTGAGAATCAAATTTCTCATCTAGCAGCAAAGGCGGCTTCCATAAAGAAGCCCATTCACCAGGGATTTCTTGAGAATACAGAGACATGTCATCAACACCACCAAGTAAATTTTATCTCTATTGACAAGAAGCTAGAACATCTTACTGAGGAGTCAAAAGAGCAACACACTCTAGAACCTTGGGTGTATGTGCCAAAAGTCTCATTCCCCTACAGTCTATATGGAAAACTAGGAGGATGCAGAATGCCAGTGCGGTATGCTCACACATGCACCTCAACAAATACAAGGTCAACAATAAGTGATAAAGATGACCCATTCACCAGCTATGCGAGAAAAATAACTTTAAAGTTCCACCATTGTTATGTCACCACCTCCAATTCTAGAAAAGGTGTTTGTGCAATAAGAATGGGTGAAGGTTCTACTCCGTAATGGAGTCATCACAGACAACAAGGAAGTACCTACACCTGAGAAGGAGCAGCCACAAATCATCCCATCTACAGGAGACGTGACAAATTCTATCCTAGAAGGTGGCGTTGAAGCAAGCTTAGGGTAGGAGATCTATAATGTGCCATACATTCCTCCACACTAGCATAAAGAGAAGCCACATGAACCAATCCCAGATAGTCTAAAGTCGATAAAGGAGGAAAAGCAGTTCAAGAAATTCTTAGACATCTTTTGAAGTCTCCACAACAACATCCCACTTGTGGAGGTGATAGAACAAATTCATGCCTATGGAAGATTCTTAAAGGACATCATCAACAAGAAGAGAGGGATAAAAGATATATATATCTTGCATGTTGATGAAGTGGTTAGTGCTTCATCTAGGGAAGATTGTCGATGAAGAGAAAAGATCCAAGATGTTTCTACATTCCCTGTTCTATAGGCCGCAAGCATAGTGTAACTCTAAGGCAAGCATAAATAGCATGCCTCTTTCTACCTCTCAGAAGTTTGGATTTAAGAAACCAATGAATACATCCATGATGATCGAGATGATGGACGGATCAATTGTGATCCCGTATGGGATATGCAAGGATGTGTTAGTAAAAGTTGATAAGTTCATCTACCATGTTGACTTTGTGGTTATGGATATGCACAAGATGCACAGATCAGAGATGTTCTTAGGAAAGTTGTTCCAAGCTATGAATGATGAGATTATTTCCATGGGTAAAGGATACTTGACACTTGGGGTATACGATGATAGAGTGCAGTTCAAACTTCTAGAAGAGTCTTCACCACCATCCCATGGCAACCCAGGTTGAAGGAAACCACCTTTTCGAGCCTAGGGCATTAAATAAGGGCGCTCATGGGAGGCAACCCAGTTTTATTTATGTCATTTACCTTTTTTTAGGACTTTTCATAATTTAAATTTAATATTTGTCTTGTTAGATTTTAGATTGGTGTAAAAAGGCACATTGATACATTTGTTTGGTTTGCAGGCAAAGCCAGAGTTGGGACTACCGACACGACTTTCGATACCTTTGACCTACTTAAAAATGTTCAACATGAATTTCCCAAAAAGTTGATACCACCAAATCCAAAGTTGGTGGTACTGAGTCCATATTAGGTCAAAGTCTCTAAAAAGTCAATACCATTGACACCCATGTCGGTACCACAGACTTTTCTTAGAAAACATCATAGTACTATAGGAAAAGAAAGTCGATACAACTGACACCCAAATCAGTACCACTGACTTTTCTCAGGAAAACTCACAAAGCTACAAGAGGAAGTTGTTGATACCACCGACATAGAAGTTGGTGGTACCAACTTGTAAATCTCAAAGAAGGTTATTGAATGTCATATTTTAGTACACATAAGTCAGTGGCACCAACACTAAGAATAAAGACACCAACATGGCTTGAACCACAAAAATCGATGGGAACATTTCAGCCACCACCACCACTACCACCACACATGGTACCCCCTTTCCACCACTCTATTTGGATTTTGATCATTAGGACATGGTCAAGTTCAACCTTAGGGGGCATTGGAATCACTTTATCTTTTTATCTTGCATTTTTTGTTAGTTATTTTGTTTTTGCAAGTGTAGGATCCATGTCTATGTAGTGTAATCATGGGGCATAACTATCATGATTTTTACCTCTATCATAGAGTGTTCTCTTGTGTGCTTTTGCAATGAAATCTGAAAATTTAAAGAAAAAACTAAAATTGGCATATCTTTGAAAGGTTAGTTGCAAATTCTAAAGGCAACATGACCTAGAGGAAGTGCATGGGTTAGTCAGCTTGAGGACATTTGATATGAGTGAAAAGTATTAATCTATCCATGAGGTGTGGAAGACGATGGGTTTGGAGCCCGAACCTACCAAATAATTAATGAGACCTTAAATGGATTTTTTTGAGATAAACTCTAAAGGTTACCCTATACATATGTTAATAGGAGAGGGACATATCAAAGTTTAAGAAAGAAATTGTCTCTTAATCTTGTGATTCCTTCTATTATTTATACATTTTATGCACTACCTTAAGATGATCAAGTAACCCAAATTGTTTCTTCTTGATTGCAATACATAGCATAATAGGTGACATGATAGCTAATCTTCTTATTGAATTATTTACAAAAATGAAATTTTTTTTAATTGCATAACAAAATTCATGTAGATTGCATATGTTATGCATCATTCATTCTTTCATCATGTACCCATGATTTCCCCCCCTAAAAATAAAGTGAAAGAATACACATCCACACCCCTCAAAATAAAATAAAATAATGAGTTGTTATAGTGAAGCCTGAGTGTACTCTTGAATCATGCTAAAATAGTAGGGGGGACAAAAAAAGAAAGAAAAAAATATTATGAAACAAAGGGGAGAGAAGGATGCCTTGACACTATTGAGATTTTCTTCAAGAAGAGATGAAAATAGTTGCATGATGTATTCTCTTAAACCACTCTCGTCAGTCAGATGTGACTTTTAATGCATGCATCATTCCACCCAAAATAGTAGGCGTCATGATTCATGCATTTCTTACTCCATTCACTTTGTAGGTTCATCATGTTTATTTTTGCATAAATGATTTGAAAGTTATTTGTGATTCTTCATAAGCTAGCTACTTCATTAAATACATTACTCTTTATGGTAGGCCACAAATATAATTGATCTCCTCATTCATTCTTATAAGGAGAACTTCTTCCAATTAGTTTGGTAGGTAGAAAAGAGCAATGTAGTTAGGGAATCACATGATGCACCTAGAGAATGCCCTATTGACTATGATATTAACTGCTCTATTGATAGTGTTTCATTGATCTAGGGGTGGACATCTATAATGGACATTTTTTGTCACTCAAGAGTGGTTATTTGTTCAGTGGTCAGTAAGGGTCAGTTTGGGGCTACTAGAGCGAGAGTAGTTGAGAAATGAAGTTAATATTATTTGTCCTTTTTCTGACTAGTCTCAAATAGATCTGAGGGTAGTGTTGCTCAAGGATGAGCAACATTTAATCTTAGGGGAGTTTGATGCACTTAATATTATCCATTTTATACATGCTATTTTATTATGCATTTCAGGCATATTTTCTATTTTGATAATACATATGCATGGTTTATCATCATTAGTCTGTGACACATTCTTGCATCAAATATTATCTATTGTTGCTATTTTATATTTATTAATCATAAATTATTGGACTTGTTTTTTTAATTTCAAATTTTAGGCAAATTGACAAGTCTTGATTTAGCTCGGTGCTACTGACTACTCCATTGATGGAATTGACAATAGAAGAAAAAGAATAGTCAAGAATCAAAGATGCTTTGTGGTACCAATCATAGGCTTGGTACTTGACTCGATGGACATTAATGCACCTAAAGCGGTTTGGTGCCACCGACCTCTAGTCGTTGGTACTGAGTTTTACATGGAAAAATTGCCAGGAGATGTCAAGGATCAACTTGGTGTTATTTATGCCACAGTCGGTACTACCGACACACACATGGAGTCACGACGTAGAAGAGGACTCAACACCACCGACATCTAGTTAGATACCAACTTGTCATGATCAGACGAGATTAAAGATGGTGATTAATCCATTGGCCATGACTTAATACACCCTAAGTCTCTCTTAGGACTAGGGGGATTCTAGCCAGACCTAATCATCACACTTTAGTTCATTACATGGTAGAGGAGAGTCAGGAGAAGAGCAAGGAGAGGATAAAGCTATGCTCTATACGATTTGAGCACTTCCAATGGATAGATTTATAGTCGAAGAACAACAAATCATCACATTTGTTAGAGGGAGTCATCCAAATCATCTTTTCCAGGGGTTTCCATTAGTCTTTGATGTTTTCCACTTCTTCTCCTTTTCCCTCTATATGTATGGCAACTGAAATCATGTGGGGCTAATTTCTTAATTCCTTAGGACCCGGGAGTAGCCTGGTTATGTGTTGTACTTGACATTATGAGTTGATATATATGTTTTTCCTAATTTATAGACACACTCCTATGACTGCATCATGAATTAACTGTGCCTTATCAACATAGATAATTTATTAGGTCCTTAATTGTTACAACCCCAATTTTACATATGTTTTCATAATTGAAATGTAATGATTTTATGAATATGTACTTAATTGAAAAGGTTGTATGCTTTGCTTCAAAGGATGGATTTATTTGCAATTATTCCTTTGATAGGAATTTCGTGGTTCCTATTATTATGTTAATCCAATAATGGATATAAAAGAGAAGAAAAGAAGAAAAGTCCAAATAGTAGAAAAAGATACAAGATAATGAATATTAAGCAATGTATTTATGAGAAATACATGGAAATCTCTAGAAGGTGGCATTAATGGCCACAATTGAGTAAATTTCATTTATATGTGATTTCTAATGAAAGAAATAGGAAAAGAGGGAAAGGAAATAAAAGATAAAGAGAAATCCTTGAAAAGAAATCTTTTAAAGAAATAACTAAGATAATGAGAAAAGAAAGATATGGAAGCACCTAGAAGGCTAAGAATTATCCTTCAAGGAGGGATTTTGTATCTTTAGGATTTCTTGGGTTCCAAGGAGTCCAAGTTGCAAAGATAATAGGAGAAGAAAGAGATAAAATCAAATATTTCTTTATTAAGAAGGAAATTTGAGAATACAATGAAAATATGAGAAAAATGTGGAAACATGGGTGATTGACTCATCATGGATGAGATTTCGAGTCTACATAGTTTATAATGGAAAAAGGGATCCAAATAAAGGAAAATAAAAGAATAGGAGAGATAAAATATGCATAAAATAGTGATAACTTGCATATGAATAAAAACACCTCATACTTTCGAGTTTGAGTCCCAAACTTGGCACACAAGTATTTTAAGTCATTAGGGACTTTCCTTCAAAATTTGGGATTATTTGGATGTATAGTTTAAGAGATATGGATTTTTTTTTAAAATCCCTAAAGTGAATGGATAATCTTTAATGTCACAAGATTTATTCTGACTTGAACTATACTCGGATTCTTTGTATTTGGCATGTGAGCTTTTGACTGTGGGATCAAGATCTGATGATCAGAAGATCATCACCTACCTTGGGACAGATAGGGAAAGTCAGGAATAGGTAAGTACAAATTTCCAAACGGATATCTCGTGATTGAGTGCACGAGTAAAATTGGAAACTAGCCAGATGGATTCGTGAGATCCTTGCGACTATACCTACCCTAGGTTTTGCCTTTCTTGGGGGAATCTAGAAGAATCCCCAAAAACTAGTGTTCTTGTCAGTTGTGCGCCATAGCCACATTCTATAAAAGGGGGATGAGCAACCCCTCTGAGTCACGAGACTTTTTCAAAACTTTTGATCCTCTCCCCTTCTCCCGATTTGACGTTGAGACCTACCCTTGGCTCAGTTCCTTCTCAAGTCCTATTGGGAGATTGTCCCCTTGATGTCCGCCTGATATGGACTATCATTGGCTGATTTGAACTCACCAGCAAGTTCGAGGGATGGAGGTGAAGGTAGCGGTGCCTTTTCTCAGCGCAATAGAGCACCACAGCCGATAGTGAACCCTTAGTTAACCATGGGTCCATGGCCTGCAAGCCACAGAGTCCCTGTTCGCAGAAGCAGAGGAGGAAGATGGGTTAGAGGTGAAAGACTCTTTTACCCCCAACGTGTATGAAGAAGGGCAGGTGACACGACTTTACCATGCGTACAACGCAAGTGTATGTGTCAATGTAATATAGGCCTTGTGAGGCCCGAGTCGAACACAGGGAAATGTGATTTTTGGTAGACTACTACTATCTACTCGTGATCAGCTAAACCGATTGTAAAAGTTTGGAAGTTGTTTTGAAAAAGAAAAATAAAAATAAAAGAAAACAAAGCAATCGATTAAATGGTTGGTTTAATCAATTCAAAAGAAATCTCTAGTATTGTGATTTCACCCAAGTTCTCATTGTACTAATTCCTTCACATTTATCACAACTCATCTCCATTTCTAGATAGTGGCATGTAGCCAGAATTGCACACTTCCATGATACAATTCACTACCTTAATCTAGGTCGGTTCCATGCTAGTAGTAACATATGCCCTAAACTAAGTGCATGAAAAACATGTCTCTGGGTTCCCACCATTAACCGTACATCACCTTTTCCAAAGGATTTATTAGTTAATGTGATTATTGCCTCTTTTCAAGCTTTATTTCTTCGTCAAAAGCAATTAAAGGTATTAGATTACCATTATGGTGATCAAGCACAATGATAGCAATGGAGAAAACGATATCATACCACGGATTTGAGGGACAAATTATGATAAACTATGTAAGAAGAGTCATACAATGATTGCCCAGGAAACTCCCGATCCTAGAGACAAAGGGGATTAGCCCCGCATGTTCATCTCAATATAAAACACCATAAAGGAAGGAGAAAACATGGAGAAAACGTGGATGGAGATGGTGTAACCCCTGAACAAAGAAGAACCACATGATCCTCAACGTGGGATGAGCATTCTGCAGCCTTCCGATGGTGAAAAGCTTTGTCTGTGTCTCTAAAATCTCTCGGGGAGTATCTCTCAGCTCTGTTCTTCCCTCTCTCCTCCTTCAGGACTTGTGCAATGGAATAGAACATCCTCCCGGATTTGGGCCATCTTTTCCTAGGTATAGGTACCGCTTACAACCACCAAAAGAATGCAGCCGTCCGATTGAAGTCATACTGGACGAAACTCTGATCCAACGGCATCGATACCATCGACAGGGTGTCGATGATATCAACACCTTAGGGTACCGATGCTTTCTTCAATTTATGGAAACCGCCTGAAGCCTTCTCGATACCATCGACCGTTCCTGTTGATGGTATCAACGGGGTGATATTTGGCTCGCTGTTGGCCTTTCGAGACAATCGACAAAGTGCCAATGGTATCAAACTAGCTGCTTCCTCTCCGGCTTTGTCACTGTTGCTCTGTCGATGCTATTGATGAGTCCAGAATTGTGAATTGCCAGAAAATGATAGAAAAACACAAATCAAATCCAAGAAATATGATGATCTATACAACATAATGTAAAATAAGATGAATTTGATGCAGGAAAGAATAATAGGCTAAAGGAGTTGAATCATGCGATATTAACCATAAATATGACCAATAAGCGCATAAAACAAGTTTAAAACTAGCCTATAAAAGCGACTCAAAACCCCTACATCAAACTCCCCCAAGCTTGAACTTTTCTCACCCTTGAGAAACCAAACTATAGAATAAAATTGTGAGGGTCAACTAAAGAACATAATCACATAAAAGACATCACAGTATGATTCCCACCTACAAGGCACATATCGGCTCTTACTAACCACAGAACGATAACTACCCTAAACGTGATAATGATCATCCATGACAAATGTCCACCCCATTATCAATGAACACAATCAAATAAAGCAGATAATATAATAAATTCCTACGGTTCATGCATGGTGGATCTTGCGATCTCCTATCTACATTGCTCACATCCTAACTACCATCTACAGTGGAAGCAGATCTCCTGATATACAAGAATGAGGAGATAATCATAGGTGGCCTACCATTTTGAGCAATGGGTGGATGGAATGGGCAGATGTGAAAGAACAGAAAGCACAAAATAGTTTAACATGCAAAAACAACAAAAATGACCTAAATGATGCATATGCATATGAAAATGACCTAATGCATACATTTTAGGTGGAATGATGCATGGTCTACTATTTCATCTCAATGTGAGATAGAATGTCTACAAAATAACATCATGTGCTTATTCTTCCTATTATGCAGGTGAAACAAGTTCCTTCCTCCCTCTTATCTCTACTTTTTCTTTTTTTCTTCTTCTTTTTTCAAATTTTTTTCAAGCCCTAATTTTCTCAATTGACTACGGAAATATTTACAAAACACAATTTTTTGTTTTTTGGGCTTATTTTCACATTACTGCTACAATTGATGCATTATAATCTACTTTTCAGAGATTATAGAACAAGTTACCCGCTTTTCTTATTTTTCAGAAGAAATCAGGCACATAATGTCCTATATGCTCAAAAATATGAAAATTGCAACTACATGAAAGTAATTATGCAACTACAATGGCATGCACTATAGAATGTGTGCATGCATAAATGATCTACAAAAACTTTTATTTTTCATTTTCTTTATATGCAAAATATAGCTACAATGCAATCCTATCTAAATGACATGCAATCAAAAGATGAAAAACTATAGTGTGCTTCCAGTTCTTTTTGGTGGAGTGTGAATGAAGTAAGGTGGATAGATCACAACACTAAATGACAGAACCATTGGAGAAAATTATATGTCTCTCCTTACTGACATGTGCACAGGGTAACTAAGAGGTTTCTCTTTCTCACTTAAAATTAAAGTCTCATTACCGTTCGGTTAGTTAAAGCTCAACATTCATATCCGTCGTCATTTCTTGAACCATAAGGATATACAGTTATGATCATATGTTTTAAAGTTGATCTACCCAATTATTTTCATAAGTTATGTGCTCAATTTCAAACAATTCACACATCAACCCCATATGAAAAACATTGAGATGACACACTTACATTAGACACCCACCGATTACACTAGATAGAAAGTGGGTCCTAAAAAGTTGTAAATAAAATAAATTACACAACTAGAAGAAAAATTGCAAAAAGCTAAGAAAAATGCTCAAACAGAAGAAAATAAAATAAAACTATGATAGAAATTGTTCCATCTCCCCCCCCCCAAGCTTGAATTTGACTATGGCCTCATAGTCAAGAACAAACTCAGAAGGTGGAACAGTGATACCCTACTACTGCTGAGGTGGGGGTGTGGTGGGTACTGGTGGGTATGGGGGTTCCACTCTGGATACTGCCCCTGAAAGTTGGGATCATAGGGTGGCATGGGTGGTGGCTGTGGATATCCCCCAAAGTAGTCTATGCTCCAGTAATGATCATAGAAAGGCTGTTGCTACTACTCGGTCCTGCCAACCTATCATAGACCTGTTCCTGGTTGGCGAAGAGTTGGCGCTTGTTCTCAAAGATTGCCTGCTGATTTTCATAGAGCCTATTTTGTGTATCCTGGATCCCTACAAAAGTTGTCTGATGTGACTAGAGCATTGTCTGCTAGGACTCCTGGATCGACTGGAGCATAGTATACGTCCCCTTCATAGATTAGGGGTCATCTCCATCGTGGGAGGGTTGTGGTGGCAGTGGCTGGGAAGAAGAGGATGCTCCATAGTTTTGTGGATGCTTTCTCATAGCAACTTGTCGTTGAAGAGGAATAGTGGCTTCCTCCTCCCCTTCTTCATCATCATCACCTTCTGGAGCCGCCGCCTCTTGAGCTGCTTCTTCTTCCTCATCATCAACATCAATGATCGACCACCTATAGCTTTGGCCTGGTCTGATGTTGAAGGTAGGGTCGGTAAATTGCACCCTGTGGAACACACCTTGCACATGACATGTGGCATACGCGATGCCATGTCAGACTTCAAGAAGGCCAGAGTTGACAAAGTGAAAGAGGTTGAGCGTGTTTTGACTCTCTATCTAGTCGAGCCCAGAAAGATCAAGCCCCAAATGCGTGGCAAGATGAGTAATAAGGCCCCCAAAGTATATTGGAGCCCGGTGAGAAACATTCTTCTTTACCGCCATAATGCACATGAGAAGGAAGGCTCCAAAATTGATCGGTTTCCTCTCTAACAGACAATGGAGGAAGAAGAGATTCATCTCTTGTAACTTGCTCTGAGACAACTTGGACCTTGCAAAGAATGACTTGGAAATTATCTGGTGAAGAATCCGAACAAAATGATGCTCAAAATCAGCTACAGCAGTATGGTGTCAGCTAACATAATACCCCTCGGGTATGGTGACCATCTTTGCATACATCATTCATAATCAACATTCTGGGATGGCTGACAGAGTTCGTTATGGGACCACCCATAAATCCTATTGAACTCATAGAGGGTAAGATTGTAGTCCCTATTGTAGAGGTGGAAAGACACATGCCCCTCTTTCCACTCTGTCTGCACCAGTACTAAGTCATTGGGAATGGCACAAATATCCAGAGAGGCCATGAACTCGATGACGATATCCTTGTAAGTGGGCCACCCGTTGAAGAATGGATGACCGTCGGCATTATCACGACAAAACTCAGTGGACTCGCCCAATTGTCCCGACATCACATAGGCCATATTGGCCTCAAAACCCAGATCCTTGATAAGCTCGTGGTCACCATACTGGGTTGGCTCAATCGGCCACTTCCATAACTTGTCATAAACCTTCTCTATCTCCGCCAATGGGTGGACTAGTCTCGAACGAGAGACTAATCCTTGTTGCGGGGTGGGTAGTGCAGGTGCAGTCCTAGATGATGACACTCCCGATCTCACCATGGTTGTACGGAAACGAGTGAGGAAAAGAAAATAGAATGGATCTGGAGAAGATGATCGGGGGACTCGGAGAATATTGAGATCTGCAAAGCCAAAGAAGATGCTCGAAGACGATCGTCGGCGGTGATCTTGGTTGCTCTTGGGTGCTCAGGGATGCTAAGCCTCAGATGTGGAGGGTAGGCAATGCGATGGTGTGATTAGAATGAAGATTTGCCCTCATTTTTATAAGGGACGGCCAAGTCTACTGTCGGTGCATCGATACCATCGACAGTCCCATCGATGGTATTGACGACTATTAGAATCTTCCCCTCGCTGTAATCGACGGCTGTTGATGGCTCGATGTGGGGACCCAGATCGGCCTCGTGTCGATGGTAGCGATAGGGTGTCGATACCATCGACACAGTCCACCGATAGGCATTGTGGACCGCTCGATGAAGACCTCAGATCGCTGGCGTGTCGTTGATACTATCGACCAATGTGTCAATAGTATCGACACCTATATGTTCCTTCAATCCTTGCAAAGTCTGACCAATTCAATGTTACTATAGACCTATTAATACCATTGACTAGTGTGTTGATGGTATTGAAATCACTGAGACAATTCGTCTAAAAATCTCCAAAAAAACTCGCTACCATCGACGACGAGTCCATACAATCGACGCCCGATCCTTTTTTCTACATGTTCTAGGTTCGATACCATCGACGAGGTCGTCGATGGTATCGACGGAATGAAATTTTGGTAGAATTATCCGATGTTCCAAATTAGATACCATCAACCCAGATGTCGATGGTATCGACCGTTCCCCAACCTGCACACTCAACAAACACATCAGGGTGTCATTTTTAGATACTAAGTGCTAAAATAATGAAAACTACCTAGGAATGTGAAAAATTTAAAGAAACAAACATGTACACTACCAAGGTTGGGTTGCCTCCCAACTTGTGCCTCATTTAACATCTTAGGCTAGACGATACATATACCTTAACCTGGGTTGATAAAGGATGTCTCTGATAATTCATTTAGCAATTTTAATTCCACTCTATCATTACCAATCCTCAGCGTCAAGTAGCCTCACCCAATGGTAGTGATTACATCAGCTGTAGCTTGGAACGACCTTCCTAATAACATCTCACAACCTTCTAGCTCATGCATGTCCATTACCACAAAGTCAACAAGGAAGATAAATTTGTCAAATTTGACTAACAAATCCTCACATATACCTTGTGGCTTAACGATGGATCCATCTGCCAACTCGATTGTCATGGAAGATTGTGTTGGCTTCTTCAATCCTAGCTTTTGAAAAGTGGCAAGTGGCATAAGATTAATGCCTGCTCCTGAGTCACACTGTGCCTTTGGAAAATGTTGACCACCTATGGAACATGGGATGTAGAAACATCTTGGATCTTTCCTCTTCTTTGGTAGCCTTCCTTGGATTATAGAACTCACTACTTCATCAACACACACAACATATGTATCTTTGATCTGTCGTTTCTTATTGATGATGTCTTTCATAAATATTACATATGAAGGAATTTGCTCTATTGCCTCCACTAATGGAATGTTGATGTGGAGCTTTTGGAACATCTCAAGAAATTTATTGAAGTGCCTTCGCTCTTTCCTTGGCTTCAGACTATCCGGGAATGGCACGCTTGGCTCCTTAATGCGCATGTGTAGTGGAATATATGTAACTTTAGGGATCTCCTCCCCCAACTTGCTTCAATTCCATCTTCCAGGATAGGACTCAGTACATCATCCATAGATGGCATAACTTGTGGCTGACTCTCCATATTGCTAGTGGCTGCTCCACTATGAAGTATAGCTTTCACCTGCTCTTTCGGCATAGGAGTCTCCTCAACAATCTGAGATGTGGGCACGGTAGTGGTGGAATCTTGGAGTGATTTGAATGGCATCCTACATCCTCCTGGAAATCCATACAAACTGCGAGGGTATGGAACTTTGGGATTATCCTCCAAGTCTATATGCATGATACTATGCTCATTTACCTCCTCAACAGGAAGCTCTGATGCTTTGCAGACTGAAATATATTTAACTTGTTGAAGTGGCTGAGCGGGATCAACATTCCCAGCTAGTTTTTGTTGAATTATTTGCTTCATCGCAGCCACCTCAGTTGAAATTTGGGTCATGTTGTCTCTAGAGTCCTCAGTTGTGCACCATGACTCTATAGAGTCTGCCTGAACTGATTCATGAACTCTCCTTGTGACTTAATTTGCTTGCTGAATGTGCTCATCAACTCTTGATTTTGCTTTATTACTTGGTTGAGCAACTCATTGCTCTTATCCTCCGCACTAGTATGTGGTGTTTTCTCTGGGTCTTGTAGAAAATTATTTGGATCCTTCCATGAAAATTTCTTATCCTTTCTCCAAAAGTAGTCATTGCTCCTATAGCCCTGTTGATGCATATATTTTACATATTCTTCATCCTCAGACCCACTGCTCTCCTTCTCTAAGAGCTTCTTGGTGAGTAGGTCCATCTTCTCATTCAATGCTTGAATGGCCTTTGCATCACCTACAACTCTATTTTGTTCTGGTGCATCTCTATTACCCCATGACTGCTTCTTGGCCATGTTCTTCAAGATCTCCCAACACCTTTTACCTATTTTGTTCAAGAAGAAGCCCGAGCCCGCTGAATCTAAGTTGCTTCTGTCATGATCATTGAGAGCAAAGTAGAAAATTTTAACTTTCTTGTCTTATCCAGCCCATGATGTGGGCACATCCTTAGCATGATCTGAAAGCGCTCCCATGTCTCTAAATAAGTCTCACCGGCCTTTTGATAGAAGTTATGGATCTTTCTCACGAGGTCATTTGTCTTCTCGAGTGGGAAGAATCTCTCCAAGAAGACCTCTACCATCTGGTCCCAGGTCTCGATGTGCTCATCATTGAGATTGTGCTGCCATTCACATGCATTTCCTACTAAAGAACAGGGAAAAATCTTTAAGTAGAGTGTTTCTTACAGGAACTTGTCAATCTTTATCATATCACAGTTTTCCACAAATGTGCTGATGTGGGCCACTGGATCTTCATTGTTCAGCCCGTGAAATGCATTAGACTTGACCAGATTTATCAGTGTTGGATCAAACTTGTACGTAGGAATGTTGATCGCCTGCTTTTTTATCGGCCCCTTGGATGCGGAAGAGGAGAAACCTTGAACTTCTCCCATATTGTATGCTCCTCAACCATTACATCAGGTTCAGAATCTATGTATAAGTCTTTGAGTTGATTGTGGATATGCTCCTCCTCGTCACCTGATCCTAAAGGCAGAATCTCAGGTGTCAACTGTGTGTAGTCAGTACTACACGTCTTCACCATGCACTAGTACCTAAAATGGGAAAAATTGATTAAGAACAGTGCTAGATGAATTAAAGAATTTAAAAGATAGACATTTTACTCTCAATAATTAAAATTATTAAAAGTGGCCTAGAGTGGCCGCTTGCAGCACTCGTTGTGCCAAAAATTATCGTTTCCCCGACAACGGCACCAAAACCTTGACACGACTTTACCGTGCATATAACGCAAGTGTACACATCAATGTAATATAGGCCTTGTGAGGCCCGAGTCGAACACAGGGAAACATGATTTTTGTAGACTACTACTAACTACTCACAATCAGCTAAACCGGTTGTAAAAGTTTGGAAGTTTTTTTGAAAAAGAAAAATAAAACCAAAAGAAAACAAAGCAATCGATTAAATGGTTGGTTTAATCAATTCAAAAGAAATCTCTAGGATTGCAGTTTCACCGCGGGTTCTCATTGTACTAATTCCTTCACATTTATCACAACTCGTCTCCCTTTCCAGATAGTGGCATGTAGCCAGAATTGCTCACTTCTGCGTACAATTCACTACCTTAATCTAGGTCGGTTCCATGCCAGTAGTAACCTATTCCCTAAACTAGGTGCATGAAAAACATGTCTCTGGGTTCCCACCATTAACCGTACATTGCCTTTTCCAAAGAATTTATTAGTTAATGTGATTAACGCCTCTTTTTAACTGTTAATTCTTCATCAAAAGAAATTAAAGGTATTAGATTACCATTATGGTGATCAAGCACAATGATAGAAATGGAGAAAATGATATCATACCACCGATTTGAGGGACAAATTATGATGAACTATGTAAGAAGAGTCATACAACAATTTCCTGGGCTACTCCCAGTCCTAGAGACAAAGGGGATTCGCCCTGCATGTTCATCTCAATACAAAACATCATAAAGGAAAGAGAAAACATGGAGAAAATGTGGATGGAGATGGTGTAACCTCTGAACGAAGAAGAACTGGATGATCATCAATGCGGGATGAGCGTTCTGCAACCTTCTGGCGGTGAAAAGCTATGTATGCATCTCTGAAATCTCTTGGGGTGTAGCTCTCGACTCCATTCTTCACTCTCTCCTCCTTCGGGACTTGTGCAATGGAATAGAATGCCCTCCCAGCTTTGGGCCATCTTTTCCAAGGTATAGGTACCACTTACGGCCACCAAAAGAACGTAGTCGTCCGATTGAAGTCATGTTGGATGAAACTCAAATCCGACAACATCGATACCATCGACGGTTTGTCGATGGTATCGACACCTTAGGGTACCGATGCTTTCTTCAATTTTTGGAAATCATTTGAAGCCTTCTCGATACCATCGATCGTTCTCGTCGATGGTATCGACGGGGTGATATTTGGCTCGCTTTTGGACTTTCGAGACCATCGACAAAGTGTCAATGGTATCGATCTATCTGCTTCCTCTCCGTCTCTGTCACTGTTGCTCTATCGATGCTATCGACAGATCGTTGATGGTATCGACAGGTCCAAAATTGTGAATTGCCTTAAAATGAGAGAAAAACACAAATCAAATCCGAGAAATATGATGATCTATACAACACAATGTAAAACAAGATGAATTTGATACAGGCAAGGATAATAGGCTAAAGTAGTTGAATCAGGCGATATTAACCACAAATATGACCAATAAGCACATAAAATGAGTGTAAAACTAGCCTATAAAAGTGACTCAAAACCCCTGCATCAGCAAGGGCAAAATGGTCTTTCTCTTCTGATTAATTGACTCAACCTCACTGGAGCGAGTCACTGAGTTAGCAGAAGCCAGTTGGCCGGAATGGACCAAGCTGCTCACGTGGCAGCCAATGATTGGGTGGGAGGTAATTTATTTTGCATAAATCATAACTAAATATACGTAACTTGGTTTGAAAAGTATTATATATGAATTTGGATAAGGATAATGCGTAGAATCCAATAAAAATATTTTTAAAGCCTAATTTCATGCCTATTTGCAAAAGTAAATTAAGTTGATTATAAAGTGCATTAAACTTAGGATAAAAACCCTAATTGTGATTAAAGATCGAATCTATGATGCCTAACTGGTTAATTAGAGCACTATTAGCCTGTTGGATGATAAAATAAGAATCAAATCTGATTTAGATGAGAAGTTTCTTGTTTTAGGGTTTTAATCTATGAATCCATAATAATGCGTGTAGAAACCCTAATCTAGGGTAAAGAAGGAGATTATTTTGAACAATTTGAATTATTTGGAAATATGTTGATAGTTGTTGATTCTTAGCCTGTTAGGAGATATAGGACAAGATAATTAGTGTTTATGAGTAGTTTTACTGTTTTAGGGTTTGTAGTAGCAAAAGAGATAATGAAACCCTAATTGCAAGTGAAACCCTAAAAAGAGATAGAAATCTTAAAAAGGAATAGAAACCCTAAGAAGCAAGATGGTTTGGATAGATTTTGATAAAAATGAATTGTATTTTATTTCAGGATTCTTGTACTTGCTTGATTGGATTTCCCTTATTGGTTGATTTTATCTCCAAAATCTACAGTATAGGTATGTGGTTACGTTTATGGTTAATCGCTTTAGTTTCACGGTGATTCCCGGATGTTTTATTGGTTGCCTAAAAATAACTGCTTGGATGAATTTTATTTCATGCAACTATAAAGTGACTATGATTATCACCATAAATATGTATACATGACTAGCTCAGATCCTGGTCCTCCTCTGTGGCTTTGCTAATGATGAAAAGGGTAACCTAGAGCATGGTCTAGGCTATCTTGAGTTAGGGATTGGGCTACCTATGGGTAGTGCCATGCGACTCTTCAAATGAGTTAGTGATTGGACTACCTATGGGTAGTGCCATGCAACTCTTCAACCCTAGATATTGATCTACGTATTAGGTAGGATCATGTGGGGTTAATTGGGATCTACCATATGAGGGGTAGTATCCAGGTCCACTGTAGGGACAACATAGAGGTTAGGATATGTATAGATTGAGAAGTTATATTTAAGATGTAAAGTTTGCTTGCTAAACGATAATTGCTTATAATATGTTGTTACTATTAATTGCATGATTATTGTTTCCCCTACATACCGACATATTCATTTATGTTGACCGACGTTTTGTTTGTCGGTGTTTTAGGCACAAATTGAAAAGGACAAACAGTAAAGTGGCATATTGTGAAATTAAGAAATAAAGTGCAAGGAGGATTAATTAGAATAGAGTCCAGATGTGGATAGAAGTTAGATATCCAAGTTTTTGAAAAAGGTATGCAAAGTTTTATTTTATTCCAGCTTTCAGCATAGTTTTGGTATAATTTAGTAATTATTATTGATTACTTGTCGAACCATTGATCTGGTTAATTGGGATAACGGCTCTGACCTCTTGGTCTCCCTTAATTGGGGGTTATCGGGAGGTGGGGTCGTTACATTTGGTATCAGAGCATTGGTTCCTCATTTAATCTTTAGTAATTATTAAATTTTACAAATTCCATAGAACTCGAGGGAGTTATTAGAGGATTTTATGAAAGACAGATGTGTCTAGAAAAGGATCACGTCCGGGGGCTGGCAAAATTTTCCTCTACACCGCTAGTCGGAATACGAGGACTATCGGATATGTGTGACTTCCTGGCCAATGTCTTAGGATCTAACTCGAAATAAGATACATTTAGGTCTCTCTCATCTTGTTCGTCCCTTCTCAAATCAAATTTTGTTAAGGATTCTATGAGTTAGGGTTTTCTCTCTCTTCCTCACCCTCTTGAGGATAGGGTATGTATGATCAGGTTAAGGAATCCTCCACCAAATTAATGAAAAGCATGTAAATAAGATGTCATGGACATAAGCTTAATAGTTTAAGCGTAAACTAAAGAATAGTTGCATGCATAGGTCGTATGACATGTGTTGTCATGCCCTTAGGAGAGACCTAAGGCTAGACCTTCTTGTCAGGAGGTTGAGTAGAGAGAGTTAGTCTTAGAGGTAGAGACCTCCATTATAAGTAGAGACCTGACACATCCTTTGAGGATGATGCTAACCCTATCCCTAAGTGGTGGTTAGAGAGGGAGATGGCATGATGAGATGGAAGTTTTGAATCCCTATGATAGTTTGAGCCATGTGAGGTTGGCTAGCCTAGTACCTTTAGCGACCCAACCCTGGGAAGGGTCATGCATGTTAGGGTGAAGGATTACTCCTTCATTGATGAGGTTAGTGATGACCATATAGAAACTCTATGGGGTGATATGAGCATGGCAGAGTATGCACCTTGAGTACGTTAGTAGTGCTGGAAGTGGTTCGAAACCCATTCCAGAAAGGCATGTTGGATAGCTTATGAGATAAGCATAAAGAGCTATGGATAATCTTGAGCGAACATAGGTTTGATCATACGTTTCATCCATGTAGGTGTATGCATGTGAGCTTGATCCACCTTCATGGAGAACCTCCATTGGCAAGGTTGTTTGTAGGGTTAGCTCTAGAGAGTGAGAGCAAGACCCGAGAAAGATAGTTGGAGGCATAGACTCTGAGATATAAGGAACCTAGAGAAGTCGAGTATGGTACGACCTAAGTGGATGTTTGTGGTTGCCTCGTGCATGATCCCTAGAGGCTTATGGTATCTTGGTTGCCTTTAGGGGAACCAAACCCTAGAAGAAGGATGAGGTTGCTAGTACCTATGTGTAGATGATATAATTTCTTATCTTCTGAGGATAGGAAGAAGAGTTCATTAGACCCTAAGGAGGTTTAGTAATAGGTTGTGAGGCCTTATATCTAGTTGTTTGTCCTTGAGGAGGGCTCAACTCTGAGGTCTTGTTCAAGTGGATAGATAATAGGACATACCTCATACATGCTTGGTTTGTGGTTATAATGTTGAGCATGTAGTTGGATAGCTCTTGCCGAAAAGTGAACCTAGGGTTCCTAGACCCAAGAGGGGAAGTAGTGTACCTGATGCTCATGATGAGATTTGAGTTTCCATAGATTCGAGCATGGCACCCCTCATGTTTATAGGAAAGGGAAACCACTTGGATTAAGGTGTATGTTTGATAAACCCCTACTTATAGGTTGGTGACATATGTATGTATGATGATGGTTCAATGTGAAGGAATAGAAACAAGTATGACCTATTAGGGAGACCTAGCATGGTTTAGTAGGTGGTCTGCTTGTTAGCTATGTGCCTTAGTAGCTTGCTAGGGCTAAGCATGCTCATGCGGGTGTAAACCCTGGACATAGGGACGTTTTTGACCTTTTCTTCTATCAAGAGATAGTTTCCTCCCATCCTGGGAAGGGACCCTTCTGTAGGGTATGGATCAACTTTTGTTAGGTTGAGGTAGCCTAAAGAGGTTTCATAGGATCTTGAGAAGATAAGTGGAGAGTACATGGTATGAGAATAAACATGTAGACCCATAGATAACCATCTCTAAGTGCATGTGGATGTGTTACCAAGGGGGTAACCGGTATGGGGCATGACCAAGGTAGATAGGTCGCTATGATCCATACGAAAGGATGTAAGTCAGACCATGAATGCCGAGAGAGATGATGGAGACTTGAGTAAGGTTTCATGCTGGATATGTACTATGTTAAATTCCTAAGTCTAACCTAGGGTCAGGTAGGGATAAGACCGATGGGAGTATGAGTTACCTAATTCCATAGTTGCACATGACCATAGGGTCGGGAGGTAACAACTATCATTGTCTGAGGGTCATGGGTTAGGAGATTGATCACCTTCATGAACTCATGGGACACAAAGGGCAGATGAGGAGGGCACTCTCTGGATGCATAAGGGAAGACGGATGACCCCAAAAGTGTCGGCACCCTACAGACCTAGAGGAGATGACCAAGGATTGTGTGGTGACCCAAGTGGGTTCGAGACCAGATTTCCATGGAAGTAACCTTAATATCGAGATGTTCATGATGTAGGGACATGTGTTGCACGTTTCAACCTAGATTGGAAGGTGTACCGGCAATGTGGGATGTACCATCTCTACTCTTGGAATGGGAAGAACTCTGTATTTGGACGGAAGACAAATGCTTATTTCCTCTCCTTATGGGGGTGAGAGATAGGGCAATATGCATGCCATACACCAAGGATAAAGATGATGTGAGTGGAAACGTTGCTATGATAATAACGTACCCTTATGGAGTGTATGATATGTGGATGGTTTACAAACATCAAGAGAACTAAGGTAGTCATCTTATGAGGATGTTTTTATCATGAGCTATGTGGAATATATGAGCTATACAAGGTTGAGTGCGATAACCAAGAGGATGAGCTCTAAGTTTTCTTGATGAAGATAGACTTAGAGTCTGAGATGAGATAGTAAGTGGAATACATGGAAGTGTATGTCTTCAACATTACCTAACACATAAGGATGTGAATTGGTAATGGATGCTCTTGTGATCCTACTTGTTCCCACTATACCTATTTAGGTTCAATTTTTCTTTGTTGGCCTCAAACTTTTGAGTTCTATTTTTCTCCCATTGATTCCCTTGGAATTACATTTCCTTTAGGAATACAACCGTCCTAGAAATAAACACTTTTGTTGTCAGATTGGAATATAAAAGTAGTATTCAACAAAACAACATTTGAGGACAAAGCTTTTCAAGAAAAGTATTTTCTTACATAAGAGTTCAATCCTAATTTTTATAGAAGACATATCGGGACATCTCCCATTCCATATCTTATATGGTGTCTTTTTGAACCATTTTAGACAGTACAATATTTTAGTGTAAAGCATGTGCTAAAAAGGAAATAGGAAGATCAACTAGATTTATTGATGATGACACCATAACTAATTGGGTGTGGTATCTTCTTTCTGATACATCATTATGTTTTAGGTGGAGCTTATTATGATACATTATCATGGTCACTCAAAAGTTCCTCAAACTCTTGATTTAAAATATTTCAACATTGATCATTTATCTAAGAGTCTTAATACTTTTATCAAGTTAGTCACGTACTTCATTGATGATCTCCTTGAATACTTCAAGAAATCTAGACTTGTATTTTATTAAATACAATCTACCATATCTACTGAGAACATCAGTAAATGTAATGAGGCACAAGTTGAGACGACCCAACACTGGATCAGACCATCATAGTGTAATTAATTGCAGAATTAAAACATAAGCAGTGGAATTAATAAAAATCACTAAAAATTAAAACCATTTTCAAAAAGATCCATATACAAGAAAACTCTTTTATCAAGAACTAATGTACTTTATTTACATCCTGCTTCATAAGTACATATCATGTACCGTTTCTTCTCGAGGATTACAAGCATCAGCTGCCTTGATAAAAATATACATAGAGAGCATAAAAACCTCGAGGTATCAATCCAAAATCTCAGATCGATTCATTAAAGTACTATCTACTAACTCCGAGGACCTGAGAGTACAGAGACGACACATAGGACTCTCTATACAAAACATGACAGCCAGTGTTTCCACCTGAGATATCATTGATGTCCCTATTGTTGCTGCTGCTACTGCTCTTCCCTTACTGTAGGGTTTCTGCTCCTTCTTCCACGTCTACCTAAAAAGTTGGATCCCACGGGGGTGAGACAATTGAAATTGCCCCAGCGAGAGATATAACTCTCTGCCAGAAATATTATTATTGCAAATTAATGGAATATAGCTGAGTGGAGGAATCATAAGTATTTATCAGTAGATAAATGAATTGTCTAAGTATATTAGAGCAATGTTCTTATTCAAAGCATTTCAGCTTATAACTTGATAAAGCAGTATGTCATTTATCCAATAAGGAATATGAATAACATGTATAACATTTATCCATTTAAAACATACTAAGCAAGGTAACATCAACTAGTGATTCTCATATTTCAATCTTAAGCAAATATGCTACACGGCTGATTACATTTTACAATCATACTTAAGCCCTGAGGAGATGAGGTATACCGCTCATATTCCAACCGACCATTGTGAAGTCAAAATCAGTACCATACATAGATCAAGGAAGAGCCGGAATCCCATGACCTCATCCTCCTCAGTCAGTGTGAGGACAAAAATGCAGGACATCTTGTGTCACTACTAAATAGCTTTCCATGGTATACTGGAAACTTCGCTATAGAGTTACAGTGGCGGCTGTACTCTCTTCGCAATCGAGAGATTTCATGTTTGTCTCACATCGATCCGGCATTAACATTATCGAGAGATTCATGATACATCCATCTCGGTATTCGGGAGATTAGTGATACATCCATCCCGGCATATATAATGAATGATTGAGAGATTTAATGTTTATCTCACATTAATTCCTCCATTAGGGCGTAAGGATATTCACGCCTATAACCCCCACATACTCAACAGTATTCCCTCCAAGAGTTTCTGTAGGAAAACCTATTTCACCATCTCCAAACTACTAACGATGATGGTTCTATGGCCAGGGCACTACATGATAAGATTTCACTTGATTAATTAAGTACAGTACCATATTCTTTTAGCATCAGTCAGGTTTTCAAACATAATTTATTATAACAAATGCTACAAAGAATAAGTAATACTTCTATCAAGTACTTTTCAAAGCTTTATGAAACATTAGGATCTCAATCCCTTGTCATATCAGGGGCATTCTAATCCCTTAACATCTCATCATCATGATTATGGATATGGGTATTCAAACCCTCAGTTCATTAAAGAACACTTGTTACCACTTATCAGGTAACTAATACCTTTAGGTCATCTGACCAAGGTAAACATGATATTTGCAATAAAGGCATCTCTCATGGCTCTCAAATCCCATTACATTTATTATTACCTCTCACTAGGCAACAAAGCATGTTATGGCTCACAAGACTCATAAAATAATTTCAATAATAAAAGATCATAGCTCATACTTGGCTATGTTCAACATTTCATGATACCTACATTATTACTACACATAATAACAGCTATATCAATTACATGTCAACACTATGCAATGTAATGGTAGCATTGTTGTTCCCTTCATTAGGGTTAGGATTTCCAAATTCATGTCAATTAGGAATACTCATCCCATTACCCAAATTTAGGGTTATGGTTTATCATCATATTGCCCAAGATTAGGGTTTCATGCATTATAAACCAAAATTAGAATTTCACACACACACCTTTACCCTATATCAGGGTAAGGATTTCATATTAAAGTTTCATATAGTATTACATAGCATCACCCTGGATTAGAGTATCATATCACATTTCTGTATTAGGGTTTCACATGACATCACTGCATTAGAGTTTCACATGACATCACCCTTGATTAGGGTTTCACATGACATCACCCTCAATTAGGGTTTCACATGACATCACTACATTAGAGTTTCACATGACATCACACTTGATTAGGGTATCACATGACATCACCCTCAATTAGGGTTTCACATGACATTATAGCATTAGAGTTTCACATGACATCACCCTTGATTAGGGTTTCACATGACATCACCCTCAATTAGGGATACATCATTACCCTAGATTAGGGTTTCATGTATCATTGCCCTAAATTAGGGTTAGGGTTCATCAACCTTCTCAATTTTCATGATCTCTTTATCAAGGACCATACCCTAACTACATATTATATTCATGTTGAGAGTGTTGAGGCTTAATCATTACATGATTATTATACATGTATGAATTTCTATCTCTCTCATTCTCTCTCTCTCTCTGATATCTTCCTCTCTAGGATGTTGATTATTTCAAACTTGATTAGATTAGATCAACCCTTCATTCAAGTGCATACATTTAGGGTTAACATAGTATATTGAGGCATTATACTCATCATTTAAATACCTTAAAGGTACAATCTTTGTAATTATCTTTGATAAACATCATCAACAATCATGGGGTTTAATAATACTTACATGATTTGAGTCAATTAGACCTTCAAACGGTCTTGAGGTTTTAGACCCTCAAACGGTCATGATTCAATTACACTTCCAAACAGTCTGAAGACCGTTAGACCTTAAACGGTCTTGGTCCCAAAACCTTCAATCGGTCTTAAGACTGTTAGACCATCAAACGGTCTTGCCCTAACTCCTTCAATCAGTTTTGAAATTGTTTACTCAATTTATCAATGAAACTGAATGAACATCAAATGGTTTGAGACCATTTTCCCTCCAAAAGGTTTGAGGACCGTTTGATCCCAAACGGTCTCAAGACCGTTTGGTCTAAACCTCCTTAAAACCGATTGGATGAACTAGAGTTTCCTCCAACCAATTAATTGATTTTAGGGTTTGCTTTATTGAATCGTACATCAATTGGACCATTGAATGTATATCAAATTACAGCCCTTGGATCTCCAATCATCCATCACAACCCTTGACCTCCAAACGGTCTTGAGACCGTTTCGGTGAATCAACTTAGAAATTGATTCCCTCAACTAGGGTTTCAATCAATTTAATAAAATAGGGCTAGTAATAAATGGATCACCCATCCTTGAATACATTAAATTTAAATCAATTTGAGCCATTGGATCTTCATCATTCACATTAGCAATTAACCCCAAATAGTTTTGAAGCTCAATTTACCCATTCGATCTTGAGATCCATTACCCATTCAGTTTTAAACTCAATTATCCATTTGATCTTGAAGTCAATTACCCATTCGGTCTTGTGGTAAATTACACATTCAGTTTTGAAGTAAATTACCCATTTGGTCTTGGGTTCAATTACCCATTCGGTCTTGAACTCAATCACCCATTCAGTTTTGAGGTAAATTGCCCATTCGGTTTTGAAACCGAATCAACTCAATCGGTTTTGAAAACCATTTTCCCATTCCTTTGTTGAGGTGTGTGCTTAAAATGACATCATCATCTTCAAGCTGCAAACCTTCGAAATCAATTGTGATTCTTATGGTGATTTCAACAACTAATCAAAAGGAAATCGAGAAAAAAGAAAGGTTCAACACATGATGAATAAATTACAAGAAATAATGACATTTAAGGGTTCAAGTTATATAACCCGCCTTCAAAATTGAGTCCAAGATTCAAGCTTCACGTCCTCAATGGTGAATGAAGCTTTTTCAATTGTCCAAGGTCCGTTCTCAAGTCTTTGAGTGAAATGGATGGCTAAGGTTGAAGATTGAATGAAGAAAAGAAGAAATTAAGGATTGAATTTCGATTTCCACCATGAAATCAAGGTTGAAGATGACTATGGAGCTTACCTACATGTTGGGGCACATCCTCCTGTTGCTCCTAAGCTTCCTTGTGCATGGCCAAAGCAAGGAAAGAAAGAAGGGTCGAAAAGAGTCTTTCATGTGGGTGAAAAATGGGATATATGTAAAGGAATTTCATGAGAGAGAAAGTGATAATTAATTCCTCCAACTCCCAAAATTGGTGCCACATACTCCCTTCAATCCCTTGAATACTAATCCATATCCCCCACCTTGTAATTCCTCTTCATTATCCATGAATTAAAAGAAAACAAATTAAGCACCTTAACCATTTTAATAATAATATCCAAAATTGAGTGGATATTACTTTTCCTTTAACTAATGTGAGTGGGCTCTCCACTCACTTTAGATATTTCGTGGCCATTGCAAGGCTTAAGGACTTCCACACTTATAAAAATTCAACCATCCCATTTTTGGTTGAAAGGCACTTCAATTAATATATTTATTTTTGCATAAAATTGAATTAGGGTTTCAATTATGCTCAAATCTTGATTATTTTAATATCAAGATTCTCTCTCTTCCAAAGAGATTCAAATGAGATGCCCACCTGATTGTCCTGTCTCTAATTGATACCAAGAAACATTAGGGACTCTCAAGAAGTAGTATTTTGCATATTGAACTCTAGGTTTTGGGTAATTTGCACATTACACCAAAACTAGGTTTTAATGCATAAACATTGCTTAACAAGCTCTTTCTTAGTGCTCAGGATACCATAAGCCATACCTCTACATCATTCTCATTCTTATGATGCTTCAACACTTGAGGAACATTTTATTATGTAACATTTGCAAGTTAACCCCTCATCTTGGGTAATTTGCACATTAGTCTGAAATAGTCAAAACATTGTTTTCAACATCATTCAAAAAGGACTAAAATTGAAACATAAGTTCCTCTTGAACCTTAATTACTTTTCAAAAGATAAGAGAAAGTACATAATTAACTTTATTAAACAAAACATCTAGGGTTAAAGCATAACCCAGGTCAGGGATGTTACAAATTATCCACCCCTAACAGGGATTTTGTCCCCAAAATCATCAAGAGAAAAGAGAAGGTTACTTCCTCCTCATCTCTTCCTCTAACTCCCACGTAGCTTCTTCAATTCCATGGTGATGCCAGAGAACTTTCACAAGACATATATCTTTCTTTTTTAGCTTTTTAATTCTTTTATCAAGGATCATCACAGGTTCTTCAACATATAATATATCATCATTTAATTCTACATCCATAGGTTGCAAAACCAACTCTGTGTCAGGATGACACTTTCTCATCATGGAGATATGGAACACTAGATGTAACTTATGTAGCTCAGGTGGCAACTCCAGCTTATAAGCTACCTTTCCAATCTGTTCAATGATTGGATAAGGCCCCATAAATCTAGGAGCTAACTTTCCCTTCTTTCCAAATCTAAGGACACCTTTCCAAGGTGAGACCTTGAGATATACTCTTTCTCCAACTTGTAATTCTAAAGGTTTATGCCGTTTGTCGGCGTATGACTTCTATCTATCATGTGCAGTCTTTAATTATTGTTGTATTACTTTAATCTTTTCAATTGTCTGTTGCACAAGTTCAGGACCCAAAAGTTGATATTCTCCTATTTCATACCAACATAAAGGAGATCTACAATGTCTACCATATAATGCTTCATATGGTGCCATATCAATACTGTGTTGATAGCTATTATTGTAAGCAAATTCTATCAAGCTCAGGTGTAGATCCCAACTTCCTACAAACTAAAGGACACATGCCCTAATCAGATTCTCCAAGGTTTGTATGGTCCTCTCAGATTGTCCATCTGTCTATGGGTGAAAGGAAATACTAAACCTTAATTGCATACCCAAAGTTTTATGTAGTCGTTCCCAAAAATGACTCATGAACTGGGGACCTCTATCAGAAAAAATAGTAGCTGGAACCCTGTGCAACCGCACTATCTCATTTATATATATTTGTGCAAGCTTCTCAGTAGTGTAGGTTGTTTTGATAGGAAGGAAATGTGTTGTCTTAGTCAACATATCAACTATCACCCATATGGAATCATGACCTTTGGTTGTTCTAGGCAAACCAACCACAAAGTCCATGGTCACATGATCCCATTTCCACTACGGTATAGGCAAAGGTTGCATTGTTCCTGCAGGCTTTTGATGTTCAGCTTTAACCTGCTGACACACCAGACACCTCATAACAAACTCATCTACATCCTTCTTCAATCCAGGCCACTAATACATATCTTTCAAGTTATGATACATTTTGGTGCTCCCTGGATGCATTGCATACATGGATGAGTGAGCTTCCTACAAGACTAACTTCCTTAAGTCATTGGCATCAGTTACTACCATCCTATCATGGTAACAGACTACCTAATCCCCTGACTCATGAAAGCCATCCCATTTCTCACTACAATACTCTGACCTAATCAGTTGAACTACAACATCATCTTGCTGTGCTTCTTTAATTTGTTGTCTCAAAGTAGGTTTCACTTGCATCTCAGCTAACAGCCCAGCTAACAATGATACCTTAAGTTGTATATTGCTTTGCCTCAAGGAGATCATCATATCTCTTTTAAAGCACACTAAGAAGTTCAATTGTTCTTTATCTAAGGTTGGTGATGATGATTTCCAACTTAGTGCATCAGCCACTACATTAGCCTTCTTTGGATGATAATCAATTGTGCAATCATAGTCCTTGATTAACTCCATCCAGCGGCATTGTCTCATGTTCAACTCATGTTGTGAGAAGATATATTTTAGATTCTTATGGTCTATGAAAATCTGGAATGTTTCTCCATAGAGATAATGTCTCCAGATCTTCAAAGCATGGACCACAGCAGCTAGCTCTAGATCATGTGTCGGATAATTCTCCTCGTGTTTCTTAAGCTGTCGAGAGGCAAAAGAAATCACTTAATTATCTTGCATCAACACACATCCTAGTCCATTCTTATATGCATCATAGAAAACTATGTACCCCTTCCCTTGCTCTGGTAACACCAACACAGGTGTGCTTGTTAACCTTTCTTTCAACAGATGGAAAGAAAGTTGACATTTGTCATTCCAGACAAAAGGAACCTCCTTCCTGGTCAACTTGGTTAGGGGTAAAGCTATAGAACTGAAGTTCTTAATGAACCTCCTATAATAGCCTACCAGTCCTAGGAAACTGCCTATCTCTGTCGGTGTCTTTGGTTGTTCCCATTGTAGGACAGATTCTACCTTCTTGTGATCAACATGGATACCTGAAGTAGATATTACGTGTCCTAGAAAAGAAACTTCTAGTAACCAGAACTCACATTTGCTAAACTTAGCATACATATTATGCTCTCTTAGCAGGGTTAAAGCATGACGAAGGTGCTGCTCATACTGTTGAGCATCTCTACAGTATATCAAGATGTCATCTATGAAGACTACTATGAACCGATCAAGAAAAGGTCGAAAGATTCTATTCATGAGTTCCATGAATGCATCTGGTGCATTAGTTAGTCCAAACGACATAACTATGAACTCATAGTGACCATATCTCATCCTAAAGGCAGACATAGGTATGTCATTCCCCTTGATACGCAACTAATGATATCCCGACCTCAGATCTATCTTAGAGAAGATAGTTGCACCATGCAACTGATCAAACAAGTCATCAATCCTTGGCAGAGGATACTTGTTCTTTATGGTTACTTTATTCAACTGTCTGTAATCAATGCATAACCGCATCGATCCGTCCTTCTTCATAACAAAGAGAATCAGAGCACCCCATGGTGAAGTACTCAGTTGGATAAAACCTTTCTCAAGCAACTCTTGCAGCTATTTCTTGAGCTCTACCATCTCCGCAGGTGCCATTCTATACGGTGTTTGTGCTATTGGTTGCGTGTCTGGAATTAGATTAATCTCGAAATCAATCTCTCAGGGCAGAGGAACACCTAGAAGTTCCTCAACGAACACATCTTCAAACTCCCTAACTATCGGAACTTCAGAAAGATTAGAGCTCTCTATTGTGGTATCTACCACATGTGCCAAAAATGCAAAGCATCCTTATCTCATTAGCTTCTCAGCTACCATAGCTGATACGAGACAAGTTGGAAGAATCTTTCTATCTCCCTGAAAGATCCATGTGTCACCGTCATCTGTGAACACATCTTGCTTGGAATCACAATCCAAAACAACCTTATACTTTTCTAGGGTGTCCATCCTAAGAATTATATCAAACCCATGCATCTCAAGTGGTATAAGATCCACTTGAATGTGATGTTCAAAAAAGGAGAGAATGTAGGGAGAACACACCTCCCGCAATATTGTAGATCCCAACAAAGGGGTTTCTAATAACAAACTATTTGTTCTATGACTGATAGTCATGTTACCGTCATGAATCACTTTTTGAGTGATAAAGGAATGCGTAGCACCCGGATCAATTAAAATAGGTACGAAGCATGATGAAGACATATCAGAATGAAATAGTTCCATCTGACCTGTCACAACTCGAGGATTGACTCTTGCTTCGGGTTGATTCATCACATAGAATCTCATTGTTGCTTGTTGTTGACCCTATGCTCGGTTGTTGGGTGTTGACGAACCAACTTGGGACGCTTGTCCATGTCCTCTAGCGCCACTCAAAAATTGTCGCCTATGAGAGCCTTGCTGACTCTGCCTCTGAGGTTGAGTCACACTTGCATCCCTAGCTCGACAATCTTTCATCAAATTCCCCATCTTTCTACATATAAAACAACTTGTGGTCTCCCTCTGTGGCTTGGGTGGTCCTATTACTAACACTGATGTTGAGCTGTGGGCTCCCTCGGGCGGTAAACTACGGCCTCTACCCTACTTGAAGTCCATTGCGTCTGGGTATTGAATCTTGGTGGTGCTATTGGTGCAGAAAATCTCAATTTCTTGAAACTTCTGGACCTCTATCCTTGAAACTGAGTATACACCTTCTTACTCTTGGTCTGACGCTTCTCAGTCACCGACCTTTCTATCCGTCTCACGGACTCCACAAAGGTGGCTAACCTCTCCCTATTTTCTAAGGCAGACACAGGAATGGTCAATTTAGCATTTAGCCCCTTCTCAAAATGCCAAATCCTCTCTTCATCAGTAGCTTCCATATGCAGACAAAACCATAAAAGCTCCATGAACTTAGCTTCATACTCGCTAATGTTCATTGGTACTTGCCTTAACCTCTCAAACTGAGAGATCTTCTCATCTAGAAACGTCTTGGGGAAATATCTACTAATGAATTCTCATCAAAATACTTCTCATCCAATTTCAACACCTGGCCTCTTACCCTCTTCTATTATGCACCAGTGGCCAGCACTCCCTTTAAGAAGGTACACTGCATGTCTAACCTTCTCAGCTTCTGGGATATTAAGGATTCTGAAGGCCTTTTCTAGCTATGTCAGCCACATGTCAGCATCTGTTGGGTCAGTTGTACCAGCATATTCTGTGGTTCCAACCCGGTGAAGTCGTTCAAAAGTCTTGCTGGCTCCTTGTCCTTCATGGTGAGTTGATTCCCTAGGTGTAGGTGGTGGCATCCTATCCGCCATATGCGACATGGTTGCCATGAACTGCCCAAATAGATCATGGAAGGTTGGGTTCTCCAGTGCAGCCTGGTTAAGTTGGGGGTGTTCATGTTTTGGTTCTTCCCTATTCTGGTCCCTTGCACCTCTTCCTGGTGCAGCAATGCTACTCTCAGTAGCATGTTCTTCATGTGATCCAGACATCTTTAAGTTCTTCTTCTCCTCCTATATGAGCAGAAGACACTATCAGATAACTGGAAGATACTAGAATAGACTCTACAACCTTAATCATATGTCTCTGTAGACTCAGCAAACCTATATCACTGATACCACTAAACTGAGATGACCCAATACCGGATCAGACCATCACAGTGTAATTAATTGTGGAATTAAAACATAAGCAGTGGAATTACTAAAAAATAAAACCATTTTCAAAAAGATCCATACACAGGAAAACTCTTTTATCAAGAACCAATGTACTTTATTTACATCCTGGTTCATAAGTACATATCATGTAATATTTCTTCTCGAGGATTACAAGCATCAGCTGCCTTGATAAAACTATACATAGACAGCATAAAAACCTCGAGGTATCAAGCCAAAATCTCAGATCGATTCATTAAAGTACTATCTACTAACTCTGAGGACCTAAGAGTATAGAGACGACACATAGGACTCTCTATAAAAAACATGACAGCCAGTGTTTCCACCTGAGATATCACTATTTTCCATGTTGTTGTTGTTGCTTCTCTTCTCTTACTGTCGGGTTTCTGCTCCTTCTTCTACGTCTACCTAAAAAGTTGGATCCCACGGGGGTGAGACAATTGAAATTTCCCTAGCGAGAGATATAACTCTCTGCTAGAAATATTGTTATTGCAAATTAATGGAATATAACTGAGCGGAGGAATCATAAGTATTCATCAGCAAATAAATCAATTGTCTAAGTATATTAGAGCAATGTTCTTATTCAAAGCATTTTAGCTTATAACTTGATAAATCAGTATGTCATTTATCCAATAAGGAATATAAAGAACATGTATAACATTTATTTATTTAAAACATACTAAGCAAGGTAACATCAACCAGTGATTCTCATATTTCAACCTTAAGCAAATATGCTACACGGCTGATTATATTTTACAATCATACTTAAGACCTGAGGAGATGAGGTATACCGCTCATACTCCAACCGACCATTGTGAAGTCAAAATCGGTACCATACATAGATCAAGGAAGATCTGGAATCCCATGACCTCATCCTCCTCAGTCAGTGTGAGGACAAAAATGCAGGACATCTTGTGTCTCTGCTAAATAGCTTTCCAGGGTATACTGGCAACTTCACTATAGAGTTACAGTGGTGGCTGTACTCTCTTCACAATTGAGAGATTTCATGTTTGTCTCACATCGATATGGCATTAACATTATTAGGAGATTCATGATACATCCATCCCAGTATTCAGGAGATTAGTGATACATCCATCCTGGCATATATAATGAAGGATTGAGAGATTTAATGTTTATCTCACATCAATTCCTCCATTAGGGCGTAAGGATATTCGTGCCCATAACCCCTACATACTCAATAGTATGCCCTCCAGGAGTTCCCGTAGGGAAACCTATTTCACCATCACCAAATTGCTGACGATGATGGTTCTATGGCCAAGGCTCTACATGATAAGATTTCACTTGATTAATTAAGTACATTACTATAACATCCCTGACCTGGGTTATGGCCTAACCCTAGAGGTTTTTCTTAATTAAGTTGTTTACAAATTTGTTTTAATCTTTTTAAAAGTAATTAAGACTCTTGTGGAGTTTAAATTTCAAGTTTGAGCTTATTTGCAAACTGTTTGTGCATTATATGATAGTTTGGGCATAAAGTGCAATTTACCCAAGATGAGGGGATATATTGAAATATGTCACATGTTGAATGTACCTCATGTGTTATAGCATCATAAGAGAGAGAATTATGTTAAAGGATGGCTTGTGGAAAGCCTAAATTCCAAGTTGTAGCTTGTTTGAGTAATGTTAGTGCATTGTGCATCAATTTTGGTACAAATTGTAATTTACCCATAATGTGGGGTTAATATGCAAATTACCACCTCTAGAGTGTCCCTACTCCCTCCTAGCATCATGTAAAGGAGAGATAAAGAATTAGACACCATGTTTGAATCATTTGTGAATGATGGTAATCTTGCTGATGAAATGACCAAGGAAAAGGGCTGAATTTGAAAGCTTAACTTGAGTTGTATCAAGTTGAAAAGCTTATATATGAGTGCCTATCGGCCATGGAGCCTAAGGAGGTGTCCCATATCGTTCTATGAACTCTTGGAAAAGGCCATATCGTGCAAAGCACATCAAGGAGGTGAGTTGTGTCGGGTTGCAACTTCCTTAGCAAAATGGTGACGGGTTGTGCATAAAGTGATGAATTAATTAATATATTTTATTCAAAAGGATATGTAATGGCCGAATCTTTATCTCCAAATGATCCTCAACTGTTTTTCATGTCAAGATAAATGTTTATTCATGCATGTACACGTGTCACCCATGCATGGACACGTGGCACCTACTAGCTCAAAATGTTGACACCTCATTTTTACCTTTCTTCATGTGCAACAAGTATATATACCCCTAGTTTCACCCTTAAGTGAAATTTTTCGACCCTTACCACCCTCCTACCTTGTGGTATCGGGCATGGAGCTCTTGTATCATGCAGGAGAGTAAGCATATCGTGCATAGGCCCTTGGATATTGCCCATAGCAAAAGCATATCGGCCAAGTAGGTGAAATTGGCCATATAAGGTGATATCGGCCAATAGGGTGAAGAGTTGAGTGCCATATCGTGCAAGTGAGTGCCATATCATGCAAGTGAGTGCCATATCGTGCAAGAGGGTTTTTATATGGTGCAAGGGCACAAGGGTATCGTGCATAGGCCTTGGGTATCGGCCATAACAAGTTTATCGGCCATACCATGTTGATATTGTCCATAGTAAGTTGATATCGGCCAATTTAAGTGATTTTGGCCACAAGTGAGGGGGTATCGGCCACAAGAAAGGTTGTGTCGGCCAAGAGGAAGTTCGTATCGCCCAAGAGTGGTGGGGTGTCGACCAAGGAGCTAAAGAACTCAAAACTTAACCCTAAGGTGAGGCAATGATCATCTTCAACATTGGATTGAAGCATGAATTTAGGGTTTTGATCTTCTTTTCTTTTTTCTTCACCAATTGCTTATCCATGGTGATTCTTTGCATATAGAGGAGTTTTGAAGTTCATCTTCAACCTTAGGAACGTGTACCTTTGGATCTTGGAGCTTTTAAGTTGTTCTTAAGGCGGGTTATATAACTTGAACCCAATTATGTTATTATGCACCTTCAATTTTGCCATACTTGTTGAACTACTTGCAATTCATTTTCTCTTGGATAATTGTTGAACATTTGAGTTATAAAAGCTTCATGGGACTGTGGTCCATGACTTAGAATAGTAAGAAGAAGGATCTTGAAGTTGATAATGATGACATCATTAGTATCGTGCAAAAGCACACAAGCACACACCTTCAACCCGATATGGAAAAGTTGCTCTAGTTTACTTGGGAAATCGATAGTGGTGTGCATTGGTTTGTACTTTGGGTTGATAGTGTTTTAAACAGTTGTCTAGCCTGTCACTTAACCCATGGTGAAGGTCAGGTCGTGTCCATGAAGGTTTGAAGAGGTCAAGCATTCAACCACACACCTTCAACCCGATATGGGCTAAGCTAGCATACATATACCTCTAAAATGATATGGTGTGGAAGTACCTTAAATTGCAATATACTTGATGAAGAAACACATGGAGTGTTTTATATCAAGTCATTCATTAATTGGTGTGGAGTTTAATGATTAATGATTAAGTAGGCTAATGTACCTTGAAGGAAAGGTTGAGCCAACTTAATAAAGTGTGATGTGATCAACATCCTAGAGAGGATGAGAGAGAAACTCATACTTGAGAACCAAACATGTAATGTGCATTTATTAATGTATCTAATATGTGTAAAGTATGATTTAGGGTTTGATCCTTGATAATTTGATCTTGAAACCCTAATCAATAAAGAATGGGAAACCCTAACCCTAATAAGGGAATAGTGGTGTTACCCTTGTTTTGCATGGTGTTGATATGTAATTAAGATGGTTGTTATCATGTATACTAACCATGCAGGTATCATGATATGATGAGCATATACAGGTATGAGCTATGATGTTTATTTGATAAAGATATTTAATGGGCCTTGTGAGCCATGTGAGATGCTTGTGTAACAAGTATCATGTATACCTTGGTCAGATAACCAGGGGTATTAGTTACCTAGTAAGTGGTAACTGTGTTCTGTGATGAACTAAGCGTTTGAATACCCAGAATTGGTAATCATGATGATGATAATGTCAAGGGATGAGAATTCCCAGTAATGAAATAAGGGATTGAGATCCTAAATGCTATATGTGTTTTAACGATTTGAAAAGTACTGATACATGTATTACATTTTTCTTTGTAGCATTTGTCATAATAAATGTTTGAAAACTTGACTGATGCTAAAAGAATATGGTAATGTACTTAATTAATAAAGTGGAATCTTATCATGTAGAGCCCTGACCATAGATCCATCATCGTCAGCAGCTGGTGATGTTTTGATTTGTGGTCGGATCGTCACAAAGTTTTGGTATCAGAGCTTAAGGTTCGTTGAGTCTACAGAGACATAGGATTAAGGTCGTTGAGTCTGTTCTAGTGTCTTCTAGTTTATCTGATAGTGACTTCTGCTCATATAGGAGAAGAAGTAAAGCTTAAAGATGGCTAGATCACACGAAGAACATGCTGCTGAAAGCAGTGTTGCTGCACCAGGAAGAGGTGCAAGGGATTAGGCTAGAGAGGAACTAGTACCTGAGAATCCCCAGCTTAACCAAGCTTCGATAGAAAACCCAGCTTTTCATGCTTTGTTTGGACAGTTCATGAATACAGTGACACATATGGCTGATCGGATGCCAGCACCAGCACCTAGGGCTCCAGTTCCCAATGAGGGGCATGGATCTGGTAAGACCTTTGAGCGGTTACGTCGGGTAGGAGCCACCGAGTATGCCATACAGCTGACCCAGCAGACACAGATTCATGGCTTACTGAGTTGGAGAAAGCCTTTAGAATCCTCAGCATTCCAGAAACTAAGAAAGTTAAGCATGTTGTATACCTCTTGAAAGGGAGTGCTGGCCACTGGTGGGCCATTGAGGAAGAGAAACGACTAGGTGTTGAGGTCGAATGGAGAGAGTTCCGAAGAGAGTTTGTTAGTAGATACTTTCCCAAGACTTACTTGGATGAGAAAATCTCTCAGTTTGAACGGATGAGGCAAGGACCAATGAACATTAGCGAGTATGAAGCTAAGTTTATGGAATTTCTACGGTTTTGTCCACACATGGCCACTACAGATGAGGAGAGAATTCGACATTTTGAGAAGGGTTTGAATGCTGATTTAACCACACCTGCATCTGCTCTAGAGAATAGAGAGAGGTTTGCCACCTTTTTGGAGTCAGTTAGGCGGATAGAAAGGTCTGTAATGGAGAAACGTGAAACCAACAGTAGGAAAATGCATACACAATTCCAAGGAAAGAGGTCCGAAAATTTTAAGAAAACAAGGTTTTCTGCACCAATAGCACCACAGAGGTTTAGTGCTCAGATATAGTGGACATCCAGCAAGGGTAGAGGTCGTAGTCTACTGCCAAGTAGAGCCCAAAGTTCAGCATCAATGTCAGTAACAGGACCATCTAGGCCGAAATGGGAAAACCTAAGCTACTTCCAGTGTGGGAAACTAGGACATCTGATGAAGGATTGTCCATTTGGAGACAGGAATGTAACCCAATCACTGAGGCAGAGTCAACAAGGCTCTCAGAGGCGACAGTTTAGCAGTGGCACACGAGGATGTGGACAGGCGTCCCAAGCTGGTTCATCTGTAACCGATAATAGGACGTACAACCGGAAACCACCAATGACGAGATTCTATGCTATGAATCAGCCAAAGGCAGTGGTCAACCCACGAGTCATGACAGGTCAGATGGAATTATTTCATTCTGATATGTCTTCATCCTGATTTGTATCTGTTTTGATTGATCTGGGTGCTACACATTCCTTTATCACTCGAGAAGTGATTCATGACTGCAATATGACTGTCAATCGTAGAACGGATAATTTGTTATTAGAAACTCCATTAGTCGGATCTGCAATGTTGCGGGAGGTATGTTCTCCCTGTGTTCTTTCCTTTTCAGAACACAACATTCAGGTGGATCTTATACCACTTGAGATGCATGGGTTTGACATAATTCTTGGGATGGACACCCTAGAAAAGTATAAGGTTGTCTTGGATTGTGGTTCCAAACAAGCTATGTTCACATACAATGGTGATACATGGGTTTTTCAGGGGGACAGAAAGATTCTTCCAACCTGTCTAGTATCAGCTATGGTAGAAGAAAAGTTGATGAGACAAGGATGCTTTGCATTCTTAGCACATGTGGTAGATACCAGAGTAGAGAGTCCTAATCTTTATGGAGTTTCGGTTGTTAGGGAGTTTGAGGATGTGTTTCCTGAAGAACTTCCATATGTTCCTCCACCCCGAGAGATTGATTTTGAGATTAATCTAATCCCGGGTACGCAACCTATAGCTCAAACACCTTATAGGATGGCGCCAGCTGAGATGGCAAAACTTAAGAAATAGTTACAGGAGTTGCTTGAGAAAGGTTTGATTCGACCAAGTACTTCTCCGTGGGGTGCTCTGGTTCTTTTTGTTAAAAAGAAAGATGGGTCTATGAGATTATGCATAGACTATAGATAGCTCAACAAGGTGACAATTAAGAACAAATATCCTTTTCCAAGGATAGATGATCTATTTGACCAGTTGCGTGGTGCAACAGTATTCTCTAAGATAGATCTAAGGTCAGGATATCATCAATTATGTATCAAGGAGAGTGACATACCTAAGTCAGCCTTTAGGACAAGGTATGGTCATTATGAGTTTGTAGTTATGTCATTTGGACTAAGTAATGCACCAGATACATTCATGGAGCTGATGAATAGAATCTTCCGGCCATTCCTTGATCAGTTTGTAGTAGTCTTTATAGACGACATCCTGATATACAGTAGAGATGGTCAACAACATGAACAACACCTTCGTCAAGCCTTGACTTTGTTGAGACAACACAAGCTATATGCTAAGTTTAGCAAGTGCGAGTTTTGGTTGTCAGAAGTGTCTTTTCATGGACACGTTATATCTGCTTCAGGTATTCGTGTTGATCCACAAAAAGTGGAATCTGTGTTAGAGTGGGAACAACCCAAGACACCGACTGAGATTCGCAGTTTCTTAGGCCTGGTAGGTTATTACAGAAAGTTTATTAAAGACTTCAGTTCTATAGCCTTACCCCTAACCAAGTTGACCAGGAAGGAAGTTCCTTTTGTCTGGAATGACAAGTGTCAGCATTATTTCTAGTTGTTGAAAGAAAGGTTGACCAGTGCACCTGTGTTAACTTTACCTGAGCAGGGAAAGGGATACATTGTTTTCTGTGATGCCTCCAAGAATGGTCTAGGATGTGTGCTAATGCAGAGTGATCATGTAGTTTCTTTTGCTTCCTGACAACTTAAGAAACACGAGGAGAATTATCAGACACATGATCTAGAATTAGCTGCAGTGGTTCATGCGCTGAAGATCTGGAGACATTATCTCTATGGAGAAACATTCCAGATTTTCACAGACCATAAGAACTTAAAGTATATCTTCTCACAACATGAGTTGAATATGAGACAATGTCGCTAGATGGAGTTAATCAAGGACTACGATTGTACAATTGATTATCATCCAGGAAAAGCTAATGTAGTGGCAGATGCACTAAGTAGAAAATCATCATCGCCAACCATAGATAAAGCATAGTTGAACACTTTAGTGTGCTTTAAATGAGATATGCTTGTCTCATTGAGGCAAAACAATGTACATCTTAAAGTATCTTTGTTAGCTGGACTGTTAGCTGAGATGCAAGTGAAGCCTACTCTGAAACAACAGATCAAAGAGGCACAACAGGATGATATTGTGATTCAACAGATCAGGTCAGAGTATGGCAGTGAGAAACAGGATGGGTTTCATGATTCAGAGGATGAGGTAGTGTGTTACCATGGTAGGACGGTAGTACCTAATGCCAATGACTTGAGGAAGTTAGTCATGGAGGAAGCTCATTCGTCCATGTATGCAATGCATCCAGGGAGTACCAAAATGTATCATAACTTAAAAGATATGTATTGGTGGCCTGGTTTGAAGAAATATCTAGCTGAGTTTGTTATGCGGTGTCCAGTGTGTCAGCAGGTTAAAGCTGAACATCAGAAGCCCGCAGGAACAATGCAACCTTTACCTATACCACAGTGGAAATGGGATCACGTGACCATGGACTTTGTGGTTGGTTTACCCAGAACAGCCAAAGGTCATGATTCCATTTGGGTGATAGTTGATAGGTTGACTAAGTCAGCACATTTTCTTCCTGTCAAAACAACTTATGCTGCTGAGAAACTTGCACATATCTATATAGATGAGATAGTACGATTACACGGGGTTCCATCTACAATTGTATCTGATAGAGGTCCTCAGTTTACAAGTCATTTTTGGGAACGACTACATAAAGACTTGGGTACTCAGTTGAAGTTTAGCACAGCTTTCCACCCTCAGATAGATGGGCAATCTGAAAGAACTATACAAACTTTGGAAGATTTGCTTAGAGCATGTGTTCTTCAATTTGTAGGAAGTTGGGACATACACTTGATCTTAATAGAGTTTGCCTACAATAACAGTTACCAGAATAGTATTGATATGGCACTATATGAAGCCTTATATGGTAGACAGTGTAGATCTCCGTTATGCTGGTATGAAACAGGGGAATACCAACTTTTGGGTCCTGAGTTAGTACAACAATCAACTGAGAATATTAAAGTAATACAACAACAGTTGAAAGCCACCCAGGATAGACAGAAGTCTTATGCTGACAAGCGTCGTAGACCCTTAGAATTTCAATTTGGTGACAGGGTGTATCTTAAAGTCTCTCCTTGGAAAGGTGTTCTCAGATTTGGGAAAAAGGGTAAATTAGCTCCTAGATTTATGGGACCTTATCCAGTGATAGCACAGATCGGAAAGGTAGCTTATAGGTTGGAGTTGCCACCTGAGCTATATAAACTACATCCAGTGTTCCACGTATCTATGCTGAGAAAATGTCATCCCGATACAGAGTTGGTGTTGCAACCTATAGAGGTAGAATTAAATGAGGATATATCCTATGTGGAAGGTCCAATGATGATTCTTGATAGAAGAATCAAGAAGTTGAAAAAGAAAGATATAGTTCTTGTGAAAGTTCTATGGCATCATCGTGACATTGAAGAAGCCACATGGGATCTATAGGAAGAGATGAGGAGGAAGTACCCTTCTCTTTTCTCTTGAGATTTCAGGGACGAAATCCTTGTTAGGGGTTGATAATTATAACATCCCTGACCTGGGTTATGGCCTAACCCTAGAGGTTTTGCTTAAGTAAGTTTTTTACAAATTTGTTTTAATCTTTTGAAAAGTAATTAAGACTCTTGTAGAGTTTAAATTTCAAGTTTGAGCTTATTTGCAAACTGTTTGTGCATTATATGATAGTTTGGGCATAAAGTGCAATTTACCCAAGATGAGGGGCTATATTGCAAAATGTCACATGTTGAATGTACCTCATGTGTTATAGCATCATAAGAGAGAGAATGATGTTAAATGATGGCTTGTGGAAAGCCTAAATTCCAAGTTGTAGCTTGTTTGAGTAATGTTAGTGCATTGTGCACCAATTTTGGTACAAATTGTAATTTACCCATAATGTGGGGTTAATATGCAAATTACCACCTCTAGAGTGTCCCTACTCCCTCCTAGAATCATGTAAAGGAGATAGAAAGAATTATACACCATGTTTGAATCATTTGTGAATGATGGTAATCTTGGTGATGAAATGACCAAGGAAAAGGGCTGAATTTGAAAGCTTAACTTGAGTTGTATCAAGTTGAAAAGCTTATATATGAGTGCCTATCAGCCATGGAGCCTAAGGATGTGTCCCATATCGTTCTATGAACTCTTGGCAAAGGCCATATCGTGCAAAGCACCTCAAGGAGGTGAGTTGTGCCGAGTTGCAACTTCCTTAGCAAAATGGTGACGGGTTGTGCATAAAGTGATGAATTAATTAATATATTTTATTCAAAAGGATATGTAATTGCCGAATATTTATCTCCAAATGATACTCAACTGTTTTTCATGTCAAGATAAATGTTTATGCATGCATGTACATGTGTCACCCATGCATGGACACGTGGCACCTACTAGCTCAAAATGTTGACACCTCATTTTTACCTTTCTTCATGTGCAACAAGTATATATACCCCTAGTTTCACCCTTAAGTGAAATTTTTCGACCCTTACCACCCTCCTACCTTGTGGTATCATGCATGGGGCTCTCGTATTGTGTAGTAGAGTAAGCATATCGTGCATAGGCCCTTGGATATTGCCCATAGCAAAAGCATATCAGCCAAGTAGGTGAAATTGGCCATATAAGGTGATATCGGCCAATAGGGTGAAGAGTTGAGTGCCATATCGTGCAAGTGAGTTCCATATCGTGCAATAGGGTTGTAATATCGTGCAAGGGCACAAGGGTGTCGTGCATAGGCCTTGAGTATCGGCCATAACAAGTGTATCGGTCATACCATGTTGATATTGTCCATAGTAAGTTGATATTGGCCAATTGAAGTGATTTTGGCCACAAGTGAGGGGGTATCGGCCACAAGCAAGGTTTTGTTGTCCAAGAGGAAGTTAATATCACCCAAGAGTGGTGGGGTGTCGGCCAAGGAGCTAAGGAACTCAAAACTTAACCCTAAGGTGAGGCAATGATCATCTTCAACATTGGATTGAAGCATGAATTTAGGGTTTTGATCTTCTTTTCTTTTTTCTTCACCAATTGCTTATCCATGGTAATTCTTTGCATATAGAGGAGTTGTGAAGTTCATCTTCAACCTTAGGAAGGTGGAGATTTGGATCTTGGAGCTTTTAAGTTGTTCTTAAGGCGGGTTATATAAATTAAACCCAATTATGTTATTATGCACCTTCAATTTTGCCATACTTGTTGAACTACTTGCAATTCATTTTCTCTTGGATAATTGCTGAACATTTGAGTTATAAAAGATTCATGGGACTGTGGTCCATGACTTAGAATAGTAAGAAGAAGGATATTGAGGTTGATAATGATGACAACATCAGTATCGTGCAAAAGCACACAAGCACACACCTTCAACCCGATATGGAAAAGTAGCTCTAGTTTACTTGGGAAATCGATAGTGGTGTGCATTGGTTTGTACTTTGGGTTGATAGTGGTTCAAACAGTTGTCTAGCCTGTCACTTAACCCATGGTGAAGGTCAGGTCGTGGCCATGAAGGTTTGAAGAGGTCAAGCATTCAACCACACACCTTCAACCCGATATGGGCTAAGCTAGCATACATATACCTCTAAAATGATATGGTGTGGAAGTACCTTAAATTGCAATATACTTGATGAAGAAACACATGGAGTGTTTTATATCAAGTCATTCATTGAGTGGTGTGGAGTTTAATGATTAATGATTAAGTAGGCTAATGTACCTTGAAGGAAAGGTTGAGCCAACTTAATAAAGTGTGATGTGATCAACATCCTAGAGAGGATGAGAGAGAAACTCATACTTGAGAACCAAACATGTAATGTGCATTTATTAATGCCTCTAATATGTGTAAAGTATGATTTAGGGTTTGATCCTTGATAATGTGATCTTGAAACCCTAATCAATAAAGAATGGGAAACCCTAACCCTAATAAGGGAATAGTGGTGTTACCCTTGTTTTGCATGGTGTTGATATGTAATTAAGATGGTTGTTATCATGTATACTAACCATGCAGGTATCATGAGATGATGAGCATAGCCAGGTATGAGCTATGATGTTTATTTGATAAAGATATTTAATGGGCCTTGTGAGCCATGTGAGATTCTTGTGTAACAAGTATCATGTATACCTTGGTCAGATAACCAGGGGTATTAGTTACCTAGTAAGTGGTAACTGTGTTCTGTGATGAACTAAGGGTATGAATACCCAGAATTGGTAATCATGATGATGATAATGTCAAGGGATGAGAATTCCCAGTAATGAAATAAGGGATTGAGATCCTAAATGCTATATGTGTTTTAAAGATTTGAAAAGTACTTGACACATGTATTACATTTTTCTTTGTAGCATTTGTCATAATAAATGTTTGAAAACTTGATTGATGCTAAAATAATATGGTAATGTACTTAATTAATAAAGTGGAATCTTATCATGTAGAGCCCTGACCATAGATCCATCATCGTCAGCAGCTGGTGATGATTTGATTTGTGGTCGGATCGTCACAATTACCATATTCTTTTAGCATCCGTCAAGTTTTCAATCATAATTTATTATAACAAATGCTACAAAGAATGAGTAATACTTCTATCAAGTACTTTTCAAAGCTTTATGAAACATTGGGATCTCAATCCCTTGTCATATCAGGGGAATTCTCATCCCTTAACATCTCATCATCATGATTATGGAATATGGGTATTCAAACCCTCAGTTCATTAAAGAACACTTGTTACCACTTATCAGGTAACTAATATCTTCAGGTCATCTGACCAAGGTAAACATGATATTTGCAATACATGCATCTCTCATGGCTCTCAAATACCATTACATTTCTTGTTACCTCTAACTAGGCAACAAAGCATGTTATGGCTCACAAGACCCATAAAACAATTTCAATAATAAAACATCATAGCTCATACCTGGCTATGTTTAACATCTCATGATACCTACATGATTAGTACACATAATAACAGCTATATCAATTACATGTCAACAGTATGCAATGTAATGGTAGCATTACTATTCCCTTCATTAGGGTTAGGATTTCCCAATTCATGTCAATTAGGAATACTCATCCCATTACCCAAAATTAGGGTTATGGCTTATCATAATATTGCCCAAGATTAGGGTTTCATTCATTATAAACCAAAATTAAAATTTCACACACACCTTCACCCTATATCGGGTTTAGGATTTCATATTAAGGTTTCATATAGGGTTACATAGCATCACCCAAGATTAGAGTTTCATATCACATTTCTGTACTAGGGTTTCACATGACATCACTGTATTAGAGTTTCACATGACATCACCCTTGATTAGGGTTTCACATGACATCAACCTCAATTAGGGTTTCACATGACATCACTGCATTAGAATTTCACATGACATCACCCTTGATTAGGTTTTCACATGAAATCACCCTTAATTAGGGTTTCACTTGGCATCACTGCATTAGAGTTTCACATGACATCACCCTTGATTAGGGTTTCACATGACATCACCCTAAATTAGGGTTACATCATTACCCTATATTAGGGTTTCATGTAGCATTGCGCTAAATTAGGGTTAGGGTTCATCAACCTTCTCAATTTTCATGATCTCTTTATCAAGGATCATACCCTAACTACATGTTATATTCATGTTGAGAGTGTTGAGGCTTAACCATTACATGATTATTATACATGTATGAATTTCTATCTCTCTCATTCTCTCTCTCTCTTCCTCTCTAGGATGTTAATTATTTCAAGCTTGATTAGATTAGAGAAACCCTTCATTCAAGTGCATACATTTAGGGTTAACATAGTATATTGAGGCATTGTACTAATCATTTAAATACCTTAAAGGTACAACCTTTGTAATTATCTTTGATAAACATCATCAACAATCATGGGGTTTAATAATACTTACATGATTTGAGTCAATTAGACCTTCAAACAGTCTTGAGGTTTTAGACCCTCAAACAGTCATGATTCAATTACACTTCCAAACGGTATGAAGACCGTTAGACCTTAAACGGTCTTGGTCCCAAAACCTTCAATCGGTCTTAAGACCGTTAGACCATCAAATAGTCTTGCCCTAACTCCTTCAATCGGTTTTGAAACCATTTACTCAATTTATCATTGAAACCGAATGAACATCAAATGGTTTGAGACCATTTGCCCTCCAAACGGTCTGAGGACCGTTTGGTCCAAACCACCTTGAAATCGATTGGATCAACTAGATTTTCCTCCAATCAATCAATTGATTTTAGGGTTTGCTTTATTGAATCATACATCAATTGGACCATTGAATGTATATCAAATTACATCCCTTGGATCTCCAATCATCCATCACAACCCTTGACCTCCAAACGGTCTTGAGATCGTTTGGGTGAATCAACCTAGAAATCGATTCCCTCAACTAGGGTTTCAATCAATTTAATCAATTAGGGCTAGTAATCAATGGATCACCCATCCTTGAATCCATTAAATTTAAATCAATTTGAGCCATTGGATCTTCATCATTCACATAAGCAATTAACCCCAAATAGTTTTGAAGCTCAATTTACCCATTTTATCTTGAGATCCATTACCCATTCAGTTTTGAACTCAATTATCCATTCGATCTTGAAGTCAATCACCCATTCAGTCTTGAGGTAAATTACCCATTCGGTTTTGAAGTAAATTACCCATTCAGTCTTGGGTTCAATTACCCATTCGGTCTTGAACTTAATCACCCATTCGATTTTGAGGTAAATTGCCCATTCGGTTTTGAAACCGAATCAACTCAATCAGTTTTGAAACCGAATCAACTTAATCAGTTTTGAAAACCGTTTGCCCATTCCTTTTGTAACACCCCTGACCTGGGTTATGAACTAACCCTAGGTGTTTTGCTTAAAATTATGATTAAAGGCTTGTGGTTAACCCTTGATATGTCATTAAAGCTTTAGAAGAATCTATATTTTCATTTCTGCCCTTTTTGAACAATGTTGTAAGATTGTTTTGTTTAATAGGGACCCATGTGCAAATTACCCAATTAGAGGGGTTAACTTGCAAATTGCACATGTTAAGGTGTTCCTATGATGATGAGACATCATAAGAATGAATATGATGTGGTGTTATGGATTCCCCAAGCTTGGGCACCAAAATATAGCTTGTAGAGCAATCCTTGTACTTTAAAACCTAGTTTTGGTGTAAAGTGCAATTTACCCAAAACATAGGGTGCAAAATGTAAAATATACCCTCTAGAGTACCTATCATGCATTTTAGCATCAAGTGGAGTAAAGAAAATGAGGGGGGGCACCTCATTTGAGTAACCATATAAAAAGGATAATCATTGTAATTGAATAATCAAGATGTATGCAAAATGACCCTTATATATGTATAACTTAATAAAGTGTTTGTCTTATTTTCCTCTAAACCAAGTTTGAGAGATAAGTTTGCATGTTATGAGAAGGGAGGAACGTGGCAAAGAAGTAGGAGAGGTGCGTGGAGGATATAGATGTAAAAGAGAAGAAGTATTTATCATTGCTTTGGAAATATGCCCAAAAATATATAAGCAAGTTCTTTTCACAATCAAGGGATCGTTTCCCTTTCTCTCTTCACTTATCTCTTGTTGTGGCCGACTAAGGAAGGATCTCAGGAGCAGGGGAGAATGGCCAAGTAGGTTTGGGTAAGCTTTGGTTATCTTCTAGCTCAGATTCATGGAGGAAATCATGATACAAGGTTGGTTTGCTAGTTTTTCTTACTAAGTTCTTCTTTCTAAGCATCCTTTCCGAAGAAGAAACCTTGGACGACATATGGAGCTCAAGACACCATTAAAGCTTCGAAGATTGGAGCTCTAGAGCTGGTTCTAAGGTGGGTTTTATAACTCTAAACCCTTAAACTTTGTTATGTATCTTTCTTTCTTGAAAAAGTAGTTTGTTCTTCTTTCCCCCATCCTTCCTTGCTTTCTTGCAACTAAAACCATGAAGAACAGACCTGGATCTGAAGGTAGAAGAAGGCGGATGAATACCAATGTTACTTTAGCAAATGGTTTTGCACCCTTGGCCAAACGGTTTTGCAAAACCGTTTGAGGGGCAAACGGTTTCACAAGGTCGGTTGGAGCAAACGGTTTCACTATTTGGTTGAGTTTACCAAGGGTTGCCGTTTGGGATTCCTGTTCATAATTATTTTGGTTGATAACCCTCCAAATTGTAGGGATTAACTCCAAAGGAATCGTGAGTTGAAGGCAAATCAATTAGGTAAATCTAATTGGATTAAGTGCTGATTTTCAACCTGATTAACTTGACCTTTTTGGGAAAACGGTTTCAAAACCATTGGAGTGCGTTGACCAACGGTTGATAGTTTGGGATTATTGTTCCTAATTATATTTCTTAATGACTAACCAAATTTTATGGGTTAACTCCCAAGGAATCGAGAGTTGAAGGCTAATCAATTAGATAAACCTAATTGGATTAAGTGCTGATTTTCAACCTGATTAACTTGACCATTTTGGGAAAACGGTTTCAAAACCATTTGAGTGCGTTGACCAAGCGTTGAATGTTTCATATTACTGTTCCTAATTATGTTTTTTAATAACTCACCAAATTTGAGGGGTTAATTCTCAAGGAATCATGAGTTGAAGGCTAATCAATTGGGCAAACCCTAATCAAAATTAGTGTTGAAATTCCAATGAGTTAATTTGAGATTTTGGGTTGATTAGTCCAAACGGTTTCAAAACCGTTTAGGGATAACCCAAACGGTCTCAAGATCGTTTGGGGGTCACCCAAGACCGTTTGTAGGTCTAGGGTGAAGTATGGATATGTGTTTGAAGATCCAAAGATGTGGTATGAACCCTAATCAGCTAAATGCTGATTTTGCAAGTGAATGAGATGATGTTTTGGGTTGATTGGCCCAAACGGTTTCAAAACCATTTGGGGATCACCCAAGACCATTTGGAGGTCTGGGGTTAAGTATAGTTGACCAATTGAAGGTCCAAAGGTACCAAATCATATTACAATTAAGTGTTGATTTGTTGATTAACTCGATAGACCAATCCTTGATAGATTTTCACTAGAATCCAAGGGTTGGATGAGCCAAACGGTCTCAAGACCGTTTGGAGCTCATAAAAATTGTCTCAAGACCGTTTGGAGGTCACCCAAGACCGTTTGGAGGTCTAGGGGTGAGTATGGTTAAGCAATTGATGATCCAATGTTACTAAGTTAAAGTGTAATCAATTGCTGATTTGATGATCAATCCAATGATCCAAACCTTAATTGGTTGACTAGGATGTTGATGATATGATGGGCAAACGGTCTCAAGACCATTTGGAGGTTATCCGAACGACCTCAAGACCATTTGGGGTCAGGTCATGACCCAATTGAGTGATGGTTCAATGGGTTCAACATCAATTAAGCTCATATTGATGCATGTTGAAGGATGATCGATTCCAACCCTAATCCAATCCATCCAAACCGTAATTGGTGATCAATTGAGGATCAATTGAGGGTCACATCAGTTGAGTATTAACTTAATTGGCTCAATTGATAAATGGTTAACCATGGCATGAACGATTGAGGTGTTCAACATTGAAAACCCTAACTCAATTGGAAGTGTTAATACACTTTTTGGTCCATGCGGTTTTGAGGGTGTTTGGACCAAACGGTCTCAAGACCGTTTGAGTCCAAACGGTCTCAAGACCTTTTGGGACCAAATGGTCTCAAGACCGTTTGGTGTTCATGCGGTTTCAAACCGTTTGGAGGTTGAAAGTGCAAAACCGATTGGGGTCTTTTAAAGTCAAGAATGCTTACTGCTTTAAAGGCATAGATGGTTTAATGGTTGACTAATATAAAATCCTAATTATATCTAAAGACATTAAGGGAACAAGTAATTAGTTGATTGAAGCATGTTATGATCAATGGTGAACATTACTAAAGTACCCTTGATGGGTTTAAGTAGTCAACACCTCTTGATCAAGCAAACCCTAATGAACATTGTAGTAATAATGTGACTTATGTTATCAAGGTTAAATTGACCTAACCTAATCATAAGAGATGTAAACATCATCTAATAATTTAGAGGGGAGAGAAGACTCCTATTATGAATGAGAATCAAGTAATATACTTCCAACATGCATGAATACACATAATTAGGGTATGATCCTTTACAATGGGATCATGGAAACCCTAATTATGATGATCAATGAATCTTAACCTAAGTGAAGACATGAATGGAAGTAATCTTCATACATAATGATGCTATGTGAATAGTAAACCCTAATCTAGGGTAATGTGATGCTATGTGAATAGTAAACCCTAATCTAGAGAGATGTGATGATATGAATAAGTAACCCTAATTCTGAGTTATGCTTTTAAGCATGAAACTCCATGATTGAGAAATGAGATAGGAATCACTATTCCTAATCTAGTTAAGAGATTGAATAACTCTATTTGGATTAAATGAGAATCCTAACCCTAGAAACCAGCTGTGGTATTATGACACAGTCGTGGTGAGTCCTTTGTTGCATGACCGTGCAAGGTAGCACGGTCGTGGTATCACATATATAATTTGAGAAGAACCTATATGGTGTTGTTATGATACAATATGCATGTTATTAGTAAATATTGATCATGCAGGTTTTCATAAAGAGGTGATCATATCCAAGTAAGGATTATGATATCTTATGTATTGAAATTACTTTACATGCTTCAAGTATAATGATATGCTATGATACCTAGTGAATGGTAAATTATGAGTTCAAGTACCAAGATTCTATAATCATGATGATAAATTTAGAAAGGTATTTGATAAATTGAGGAATTGAGATCCTAACACTTTGTGAGAAAAAGTATGGCTACAGGCCATGACTCTCCAATAATAATGTCAGACATTAGATATATGATCTAAGTCTGAAGAGAGTTAGTGTTGTAATGATGGTTTTATAAGTAAATAAATGCCATACATGTTCTTCTATTTCTTAAAAGATAAATGACATATGAGTTGATCAAATTATAGCTGTACTGCTTTAATAGGAAGAATGGTTTAATCTGTTAAACATTGTTTTAACTACTCCTAGACAAATATAACTTCTTTGTGTACATTTATTCTCTTAAGCTGCAATAATTATGTTTCTGGCGAAGAGTTATAACTCTCGCTGGGACAATTTTATAATTGTCTCACCCCGTGGGAAACATATTTTTATGTGGACGTGGGCGAGGAGGAAGAAATCCTTCAATAGTTGAAGGGCAGCATCAACAGTACCAGGGACAACAATGAAGTTTTAGGTGGGGACACTGGCTGTTATGCCACGAATAGATGTAGTTAGAGTCCTATGTGTCGTCTCTATACTCTCGGGTCCTCAAAGTAATAGTTAGTGCTTTTGAGTTTTTGGTCCATTACCTCGAGATTTTTGTATCTTGCCTTATATAGTTAACATGGTAGTTGATGATTGTAATCTCGGGATACGACCTTCACTACTACAGAAATGCCTTTTAGCGTCGGTTGTTTAACCCGCTTTGGTGTCGGTTTCCGAGCGACACCTATGTGGGCGCCGCTAAAGGTCTAACACTTCGGCGTCAGTTTTTTAACTGACTCCTATTTAACGTACAGGCGTCGGTTGTTTATATAAAACCGACGCCAAAAGGGTTCACGCCACAGAAAACGGCGTCATCTAGGACACATTCTGCGTCGGTGTTTAATTGGTAACCGACGCAGAAAGTGTCCTAGATGACGTTGTTTTCTGTGGCGTGAACCCGTTTGGCGTCGGTGATCAACTAAACAACTGACGCCATACTTCAAGACGACATGGCCGTGCTTCCCTGCACGGCCGTGTTTAGTACTATAGGCGTCAGTTTTATATGAATAAGCGATGCCTTTTCCACCACGGCCGTGCTTTCCTACACGGTCGGGTTGTTTGTAATATTAGGCATCAGTTTTTATCCAATAACCAACGTTGTAGGTCTTTGCTGATGATTTTCTGTAAATAACTGACGCCTATATCTTTTTTTTTTCATATCAGTTTGCAGGCCTGCTGTGGCTGGTCAGCAGGATGAGAACCTACAGTTCAGTTTTCTGAACTGTAGGTTTACGACATCCATTGATATCAGCCTACAAACAGGCCACAAACCTGCAAAATTAACAAAAAAAATTTCACACAAGTAGATACATTTAGACATCAATTCAATTCTCACATTCACACATATAGAAACATTCAAATACATGTATTAACATTCAGAAATATTCATTTACAAAGTATCATTCATTATCGCTATCAACATCCCAGTTATATCTTACAATTGCCACTGCTTGTATGGCTTTTGCCCATTCTTCTCTTATTTAATTTAATGCTTCCATCGTATATGGAGCATGTATATTTTTTAAGCATTTACCTATAGTGTGGTAAGTTTTAAACACCTGCAAAGAGAATGATGTATATATATAAGTAATAATATAAAAATAAGATTGATATATTTCATACTAACTAATGAGACTATATATAATACCTCATGTATGGTATCGATGTCCAATGTGGCATGTCGGATAATCATCTGCATAAATCACATCACATAGTATGTGCATGCCCAGCCGTTGTCTTGTGTAGCACACTATAAATTGAAACATACAAAATAATACAACTAAGCACAATTCACATCAATAATATATACATTGGAGTCGGGAACTTACTTGTACGTTTTGCCAATTTATTGGCTGGTTCTTTTTCCTTGGGACCGTTCCTCCAGCCTTTTTGAATGCATCTAAACCCCTACATGTTAATATAACACAGTAAATTGCATAAGTAAATAGTAATGTAATAACATATGTTAACAGATACAAAAATGAAATATTTCTCACCAGAATAATGGCATTCTCATTACGTGTCCAATTTTAGTATTTAATGTACTTCCCGCGGGATATAGATAATAAACAGTGAACATCCCGGGGACAATAACTAGTAACTCCCAATGTCTACCGCTAGAGGTAAAAAGTTAACAATTAATAACTCAAAATGCACAATAAAAATGGAATTTTCTTAAGTCCAAATTATAAATAAAGTAAACTTACTTGACATTGAATGGAGCTATTATTATCGTCTTCTTTTGCTGACCAAAAATTGTAAAAGCATCTATACAGTATTGTTGAACACTATCAGGGTCTTTAGCTACCATACTAATCAATGATGGAATCAAAAATCCCACATGATCAAATGCAAATTGTTTGCATTGATCTTCGACTGTGTAGTTGCAAAACATGTATTACGTATGCATTAATATATAAGAAACCAGATCACCGGATCTTACACAAGGTATATGGATGTATAAACAAGATCTCACCTTATCCATGTCTCTATCATTGATGTATTCAGCCAAGCATACATAAACAGCTCAATAATATCTTGTATAAATAAAGAGCTATCGTATGATTTACCTGCATAATCTGCATCTAAAGAAACAATTATAGGGCAATGTATATTATGTTCCCATAGCCAACATGCCATTCCCCTACAAGCAGGACCTAACGGGTATGTTAGGTCAGTTGGAACCCAACTTGGTAATGCGGGAAGTGGAGGTGGAGGCCTAGGTGCTCCTGGTGTCTTCTTTTTAACCTGTATATATAATTTTAGATCAGTTGACCTCATATATACACATTAACAGTCTAAATCAATGTAAATTTATCTTACAATTTCAGTAGTGTAGACGACATCTGCTTTGGGCCACAATATGACCCCGCCTTCTTCCTCAGCAAGTGTATCAATATATGGGTGGGGATATGGCAATGTAGCTTCCCTCCAATCGGATAACACACGTAATGGGCCCACACAAACGTAGCCCTGTGGCATTGGAGTCCCGTGAAACCTTTCCCCAGGAAGGGATGGGTAAGCCTGCGCCTCTGCAACAACATAGTCTTGTATTCTTAAGCGGCATGGCTTCAATGCCTACAAATTTACGTAAAGAATGTTATACATATATACATATCATCTTGAAAACATATCATCTTGAAAAGACTAGCTACAATGTCATAAACAATACTTACAGCAGACGTGTTAGGCGATGGGTCTCTAGGATTACTCGCAGTCTATGCATCAGGAGAAGAGTGGGTCACCATAGGCTGATTGGAAGCCTGAGATGCCTGCCACCGCAGCAATTCTTCCTTGACCTTCTCAGCAACTACATCGTTGACCTTCTTAGCAACTATATCCTCGACTCTCTTATTCTCCTATACATGGATAAAAGAAACATTAGCTTCTTATTATTGAATTTCCTTTTGCAGTAACATTCTAAAAAAAGAATAGGTTACCTGTTCTTGAGAAAGTCCCGCTCTGGGTTTGCGTTGGGATGGCCCAAAGAATGCTTTGATGCCCACACCAGCGCCTGCACCCCTAACACGTCCAGGATGCTCTGGGTTACCCAGAGCAACTGTCAATTCATCCCTTGTGCCCTGAGGGATGAACGTGCCTTATTTCCTCTGCTCGTGCAGCTCCCGCTAATCACCATCAACAGAAATTGGTAAGTTAACACCACAAATAATCAATATCCAAACAATTGCTCTAAGAGTTGTATTTTACCATTTTCACAGCTGCCTCAGCAGTTACGGTCTTCTTTATTTCACCCTTCTTGTTTTGCCTCCCATCTATCCAGATATCATGGCGAGGCATGGGTGTGGCAGACTCCTAAGTAGGAGCAGACTCTTGAGTAGCCGCAGACTCCACCTGTAGTCTTTGGCGAATGCTTGCATAGCCTTTTGGACCCATAGTGTGGTCATGCACATTCAGTGCACGCCTTGCTTTTTGTGCGTCACTGAGGGCCTAGTTAGTATGCACATTAATGATTTGGTTAGTAGCACTAAATGTTAATTTTGAATAGGTGAATACAATGTATATTAATTAAATTGGGAGTGACGCCTAATACCTTGAATTCTTCAGATTTTCTTGAAGCAACAAAATTGTCCCAATCTTCTTTGTCCAAGAAGTTCCATTGTTCAAGGGCTGACTTCTTCTTCTTATCACCCTATTTTATGTATTCTCTGTTCATATTTGTCCTACAATTCCTAAGCATCTTTCCAGCACGTTGCATCACACTTTTACGATGCAACTTCTCATCCAATGCAAATAGATTCTGTAAAATAGAAATGTTATTAACTAGTATCCAAAATAGAATTGCAAATAATAGAATTTGTAATCTATAAAATAGAATTGCAAATAATAATAACTCATGCATAAATCCTTCCATATCAAGTCTTTTTTCCCTTGAGGAACTTTATGCCAATTATCATACTTAACACCACAATGGCTCCGAGTGGTACACCCAAGCTAGTTTACAAAATTATTGTGGTTCACTCCAATTGCATTTCCTCCATTATCAAACTCCACAACCAATTTGGATCCACTGCCACTTAGCGCTATTAACTTCTTCAACAGAGTGATGCCCCTTTTCTTGTTAAGTGTTTGGTGTTGCACATCAAGTTGCTCCAGTGCTTCAGTGGGTACATGTGCATCATCAACCTAAAATTTGACAAAAATAAACACACTGAATTATCCCAATATAGAAATATAGGATATATGACATAACTAGAAGATAATGAATTTTATAGAAATACGGGATATGTTTTTAGAACTTACATTGGTATCCTCGCCATGCTCATCATGGACAGCATGCTCATCATGGACTTCATGCTCATCATGGACATCATGCTCATCATGGTCAGCCATCTGAAAATGTCATTAAAAAGGCAAACATTTAGCATTTGTATTAACTAGAAAAAGGCAAACATTTAGCATTTGTATTAACTAGAAAAAGGCAAACATTTAGCATTTGTATAAACATACATGTCTCTAAAATGGTGATCTTTTATCAATTAACAATCCTTCATTGTGATCTCCGCGCACATATAAGTCATCATTAGCTTCAATATTTTGTGGAGTTGGCAACCCAACTGAGAATGGACTGGAGTCATCATACTTATCATAGTACTCTTCTTCATCTATAGGATCTTCAATTAACTGTCTTTTACCATGAAGAACAACCGACCATTTATCATTCACAGGATCATCGATATAGAATATTTGTTTCACCTGTGATGCCAATATGAATGGTTCACCCTTCTCGCCAATCTTTTCAAAGTTCACCAAAGTGAAACCCAATTCATCCACTATAACTCCTTTGGTGTAATCAACCCAATTACATTTAAAGAGCGGAATTTTGAAATCTATGTAGTCAAACTCCCAAATGTCTTCAATGACACCGTAATATGACATTTTAGCTTCACGTGGACTCTTATCCTTTGTACTTGCAAAGTACATAGTTGACACTTGAGGAGTGACCCCACTATTATGGACGACACTCTTATCATCTTGGTGCTTTGTGTAATATGTGAATCCATTAATGTTAAACCCTTCATAAGACATAACATTCGGTTTTGGTTTAAAGGCGAGGCATTTGATAGTTTCTGTAATATCATTTGGTGTTTGAGATAGTTGATGTAAGCCTTTATCTTCAAACCACTTAGTAAAAGTCTTATTATGCTCTCTAGCAAGCCACATTGAACTTGCTCGAGGTCGTTGTCTCTTTATGAAATTGGTATGTTCCTCGATATAAACACTCACTTCATCCATATTGTGTAAAATATACAAGTGAGCTTGTTCCAACTGCTCACGGCTGATTACTTTCACCCGTGATCCCAAAATTCCTTTTCCCTCCTCAATATTCTTGTCATTATCAGGAGTGTCATTACCACTGAGAAAGTCATTGCAAAAATCTATAACCTCTCTCGCCACATAACCTTCAATAATACTCCCTTCAGGTCGATAACGGTTTCGAACATCACCTTTAAAAACGCTCATGTATCGTTCAAAGGGATACATCCAATGCAAGAAAACTGGTCCCAACATTTTCACTTCCCTAGTCAAGTGGACAACAAGATGTACCATGATATCAAAGAACGAAGGAGGGAAATATATCTCAAGCTGACATAGGGTAACAACCACTTCTCTTTGCAAATTATCGAGAGTATCAGGGTCAATAACTTTGCTGCATAGACTGTTGAAAAAGAAACAAAGTCTGGTAATTGCAAACCTTACATGCTTTGGAAATATAGATCGAATTGCCATGGGCAATATTTGTTGCATTAGAGTGTGACAATCATGAGATTTAAGACCTATCAACTTCAGATCTTTCATTGATACCAATCTACGGATGTTGGATGAGTAACCATGTGGCACCTTAACATTTACCAAGCATTCACAAAAAGTTTTCTTCTCCTTTCTAGACAACGTGTAACAAGCGGGAGGTAAGTATGTTCTTTTATTACCCATTTCACGTAATTCTGTTAATTTTGACCTTATTCCCATTTCACGTAGGTCCAGTCTAGATTTTATCCCATCTTTAGTCTTACCTGGTATATTTAACAGAGTACCAATGATGTTATCACAGACATTTTTCTCAACGTGCATTACATCAATACAATGTCTGACTGTCAAAGAACTCTAATAAGGAAGATCCCAAAATATTGACTTCTTCTTGAATGAAGAATTGTCACTCCGTGTGGCCATACTACATTGTGATTTCTTACCAAATTCATTGACAATGTCTTTTACTCTTTCATAAACAACATCCCCTGGTATAGGTTTAGGTGCACTCCGTTCATCATTCCATCCATTGAATGCTTTGCGCTTCCTACGATACGGAAGGAATTTTGAAAGAAACCTTCGATGACCAAGATATACAGTCTTGCCGCCATGTTTTAGTCTTATTGAATCAGTATTTTCTTCACATATAGGACACGCTTTAGCTCCTTTGACACTATATCCAGACAAATTCCCATATGCTGGAAAGTCATTAATAGTGCAAAACAACATAGCGTGCAAACGAAATGTCTCTCTTGCTGAAGCATCATAGGTCATCACACCTTCAGCCCAAAGTTTCTTTAAGTCATCAATCACAGGTTCAAGATAAACATCAATATCATTTCTGGGTTGTTTAGGGCCCGATATCAACAACGACAACATAACATACTTATTTTTTATACACATCCAGGGAGGAAGATTGTATATAACAAGCATGACTGGCCAAGTGCTATGTTGGCTGCTCAGTGTCCCGTACGGATTCATCCCATCTGTACAAAGCCCAAGTCTTAGATTCCTATCTTCTTCACCAAATTTGGGGTACAATAGATCAATCTTCTTCCACTGTGGGGAATCAGATGCATGTCGTAGGATCCCATCATTATTTTTCTTAACATCTGCATGCCACCTCAAATTCTTCGCATCTTTTGGATTTGCAAACAAGCGTTGAAACCGTGATATTATAGGTAGATACCACAACACCTTGGCAGGAGAACCAGTTGTGGACTCCCCCGAAGTCATCAATTTATACCGTGACGCACCACATTTTGGACAATCTTTCAAATCTACATAGTCCTTTTGAAATAATACACAATCATTCGGGCATGCGTGTATCTTCTTGACCTCCATTCCCATTGGGCACAACATTTTCTTTACCTGGTATGTTGAGATTGGCAGCTTGTTTCCTTCAGGAAGCATTTCTTTCAACAAAGTCAACAATGAAGTGAAGCTTTTATCGCTCCATCTATTGTTAGCTTTCAACTTATACAATCTCAACACAGCGCTAAGCTTCGTAAACTTAACACAGCCTGTGTATAACGGTATCTCAGCATCATGCAAAATGTTTCTAAAGATAGGAGGTGGATCGGTGTGCTCTACCCTACAACTATCCAGCATCGCATCAACGATGTCTGCTGGAACTGGTTCGTTCACATTTACGTCATCGGAGGCAATTTAAGAACTGCTATCGACATCTACTGGTTTCAATTTTGAAATCTCTCCATGCCAGTGCCATTCTGTATAGCCTTTTACAATCCCGTTGCACATGACATGACTTTTGATTTCCTCACCAGTGTTGACTTTCAAGTTGTTACCGCAATGCCTACATGGACAGTAGAACCTATCTGTAGGTTTTTTCCTATGTTCCTCGGCAAATCTAATAAACTGATCAAGACCAGATATAAACTCTGGGGTGCAACGATTACGAATGGACATCCATGATCTATCCATTCTATGATCAAAGAGAAAACAAGTATATATTAGGAAACAAGTATATATTAGGAAAAGATTAGGGTATACACTTACATCCTAAGTGTATAATGTGATGTCATTCTTATATATAATAAATGTGTACCACCTATCCCATCCTTGAACACCTAATCTCACTAGTAAGTGTATAATGTGTATTGGGTTTTCAAGAAAATTTTGGCAGCATTTCCCCGCTGTTCTCTAAGTACATATGTACTTAGAGAACAAATGGGGAAATGCTACCGAAATTTTCTCGAAAACCCAATACACATTATACACTTACATCCTAAGTGAGATTAGGTGTTCAAGAACAATCCCAAACCGGGGACTATCCAAGATTTACTCCTAATGAGTCAATCTTGGACGGGTTTCTAGGCCAACAAACACATTTGATGTCATTCTTATATATAATAAATGTGTACCACCTATCCCATCCTTGAACACCTAATCTCACTAGTAAGTGTATAATGTGTATTGGGTTTTCAAGAAAATTTTGGCAGCATTTCCCCGCTGTTCTCTAAGTACATATGTACTTAGAGAACAAACGGGGAAATGCTACCGAAATTTTCTCGAAAACCCAATACACATTATACACTTACATCCTAAGTGAGATTAGGTGTTCAAGAACAGTCCTAAACCAGGGACTATCCAAGATTTACTCCTAATGAGTCAATCTTGGACGGGTTTCTAGGCCAACAAACACATTTGATGTCATTCTTATATATAATAAATGTGTACCACCTATCCCATCCTTGAACACCTAATCTCACTAGTAAGTGTATAATGTGTATTGGGTTTTCAAGAAAATTTTGGCAGCATTTCCCCGCTGTTCTCTAAGTACATATGTACTTAGAGAACAAATGGGGAAATGCTACCGAAATTTTCTCGAAAACCCAATACACATTATACACATACATCCTAAGTGAGATTAGGTGTTCAAGAACAATCCCAAACCGGGGACTATCCAAGATTTACTCCTAATGAGTCAATCTTGGACAGGTTTCTAGGCCAACAAACACATTTGATGTCATTCTTATATATAATAAATGTGTACCACCTATCCCATCCTTGAACACCTAATCTCACTAGTAAGTGTATAATGTGTATTGGGTTTTCAAGAAAATTTTGGCAGCATTTCCCCGCTGTTCTCTAAGTACATATGTACTTAGAGAACAAACGGGGAAATGCTACCGAAATTTTCTCGGAAACCCAATACACATTATACACTTACATCCTAAGTGAGATTAGGTGTTCAAGAACAGTCCCAAACCGGGGACTATCCAAGATTTACTCCTAATGAGTCAATCTTGGACGGGTTTCTAGGCCAACAAACACATTTGATGTCATTCTTATATATAATAAATGTGTACCACCTATCCCATCCTTGAACACCTAATCTCACTAGTAAGTGTATAATGTGTATTGGGGTTTCAAGAAAATTTCGGCAGCATTTCCCCGCTGTTCTCTAAGTACATATGTACTTAGAGAACAAACGGGGAAATGCTACCGAAATTTTCTCGAAAACCCAATACACATTATACACTTACATCCTAAGTGAGATTAGGTGTTCAAGAACAGTCCCAAACCGGGGACTATCCAAGATTTACTCCTAATGAGTCAATCTTAGACGGGTTTCTAGGCCAACAAACACAATAATAGATATGTACATGTTAGGGTTTCATCATGATTAATGTTAGGGTTTCATCACAATTGATGTTAGGGTTTAATCAAATAAAATTAGGATGCTACAATTGACAAGTTTAAATCTTATTTCAACATGCATCAAAATCTAGGTTGTGCAAACCATTATATGACAAATATATGCAAGCAACAAACCATTATATGACAAAAATCTTTCACCATACTAGGAAAATACTATAGCATGTCCTCTCTAAATCTAGGTTCAGCATATACATCCAAATTAAATACACAACTCATGGATGTGGAAGCATTTGTGGAAGCATTTCAGAATCTAATCCGGTCCTATAAAGTTAAATCTAACAGCTCGTGGATGTGGAAGCATTTTTGCAGCCTTAGAAGCACTATCTTGCCTTTGATTAAGCTGCATATTGGGGATGGGTCTAGTTTCAGAATTTGGAAAGATCTGTGGATGCCTGGAAATAAATTTTTGGATGAGTATATTGATACTAAAAATGTGCTAAGGATTGGGTGTGGTTGGAATGGCTTCCTTAGCAAGTTCATCTGTGAGAAAAAATGGATCATTCCGGATAGAAGATGTTTCAAGGAGTTTAAGAAGTGCGTTGAAGAAGCTGATATCAGTCTTTATGATGATGATACTATTAGTATTCAAGGGTTTCATTCTCTGAAAATTAAAGATGCTTGGAACATCCTCAGAGGACCTAGAACTAAATCTGATTGGGCATGTTGGATCTGGAGGTTTGACCATCCCAAAGTTTTGATCATTAATGTGTGGAAAATCTTCTTAGCTAAACTACCTACGATGGATTATCTTAAGAAGATGGGATTCCAGTTTGTCTACTCTTTTCATCATCTGGAAAGAGAGAAACCATAGAACTTTCAGAAATTTATCTTCTGACAATAACAAATGCTGGAACAGCATCAGGGATCTAGTATCCCTATATGATTGAGCTGGTTTTTCTTTTATAGATCGGATGTATAGGTGGTTTGTAGTTTTCTTTTAAACCTTACTTGTACATAAACTCTGTTTTGTTGTCTAATAAAGAGGAAGGCGCTTACTGAGCGAGAAAAAACAACTGATCTCCCAACAGTGGTGGCGGTGACCAGCGAGCTCCAGGCGGCAGGGCAGGCAGGTGCAGTGGTGGCCGGCGAGCTCCAGGCGGTAGGGCAGACAAACCAAGGAGCAGCGGCGTCAGCGGCAAGGAGCAGCGGCGTCGGCGGGCGGCGGCAAGGAGGAAGGCGGCGCGGCGACGAGCTCCAGGTGTCAGGCAGGCAGACCAAGGAGCAGCGGCGTTGGCGGCAAGGAGCAGCAGTGGCAGCGGAGAAGGGGGCGCGGCGGCGGTGCGGCGACGCTATCGTGGAGGAAGAAGGAGCTTTCTTGGAGGAGAAATCGGCGGTGTGGTCGGGCGACAACAGAGAAGAAAAGGGAAATCGGCTCGCAATGAAACAGAAGAAAGGGGAAGAGTCGGGCGATCGCGGGATATTAAGTTCCCAAATAGCGTCAGTTGTTTCAAACAACTGACGCCGAAACCTCTTTAGCATCGGTCGTTTGAAACAACCGACGTCCAATTGGACGATATTTTCACGACATTGTTTGGCGGGAACCACTTTCAGCGTCGGTTATAAAAGGATAACCGACGCTGAAAGTGACACTTTTTGTGCAAATTTTCATCGCACATAGGCGTCAGTTTCTATCTACATAACTGACGCTGAAAGTGACACTATTTTTTTTGCTCGAAAATTGGATTTCGCAGGCGACTTTAAGCGTCGGTTTGTTATTAACAACCGACGCTGTATTCAAAGCGGTACCCGTGTCTGGCTGGTCTTTGAATATAGACGTCGGTTTGCCTAAATAACCGACGTCTAATATTGTAGGCGTCGGTTTTCCTAAAGAACTGACGCCCAGAAAAGCGACACTGAATGTTGTTTCTGTAGTAGTGCTTACAGAGATGTACTGATGGATCAGTTTGTAAATGACTTATCATGTTGCTTTATGAAAAAGCTTTACCATTTAAAGATCTTTCACAAAAAGTTTTAATTTTTAGTGATTTTTGGTAATCCGCTGCTTAGTGAACGCTCCGCATTAGTTAATCTTGTTTTCTCGAGATAGACGTTACATTTAGTGGTATCAGAGCTCTAGGTTCGCTGAGTCTACAGAGACATAGGACTAAGGTTGTTGAGTTTGTTCTAAGTGTTTTCCAGATTATCTGATAGTATCTTCTGCTCTCATAGGAGAAGAAGAACTTGAAGATGTCTGGATCACATGAAGAGCATGCTGCTGAGGGCAGTACTGCTGCACCAGGAGGAGGTGCAGGAGACCAGAATAGGGAGGGGCATGTACCTGAACAGCCCCAGATTGACCCATATGAGATAGAAAACCCAGCTCTCCATGCTTTATTTGATAAATTCCTGACAGCTATAACACACATAGCAGATAGGGTGCCACCATCTGCACCTAGGGCACCAGCCCATCAGGAAGGTTATGGAGTCGGAAAGACTTTTAAGATACTTCGCCGGGTGGGATCCATAGACTATGCTGGTACATCTGACCTAGCAGATGCTGATCTATGGTTGACAGAGCTGGAAAAGGCTTTCAGGATCCTTGATATTCCTGAAGCTGAAAAGGTAAAACATGAGGTATACCTCCTAAAAGGGAGTGCTGGTAATTGGTGGATGATAGAGGAAGATAAGAGACCAGGCGAAGAAATAGGATGGGAGGTATTCCGACGAGAATTCATCAATAGATACTTCCCTAAGACGTATCTAGATGAGAAGATCTCTCAATTTGAGAAGATCACACAAGGACAGATGAACGTTAGTGAATATGAAGCTAAGTTCATGGAGTTGTTGCGGTTTTGTCCGCAGATGGCAGTTAGTGATGAAGAAAGAATTCGACATTTTGAAAAGGGATTGAACGTTGAACTAGCCACTCTTGTGTCTGCCTTAGAGAACAGAGAAAGGTTTGCCAACTTTGTGGAGTCAGTGAGAAGGATAGAGAGGTCGGAAATTGAGAAACAACAGACAAGTAGTAAGAAGATGTACACCCAGCCTCAAGATCAAAGGCCTGAAAGTTTTAAGAAGCCAATATTTTCTATACCGACAGCAATATCAGGATTTCCTACCCAGACACAATGGATGTCAAGTGGAAGTAGGGATCATAGTAGTACACCAAGAAGACCCTCCGACATAGCATCAACATCGGTAACTAGATCGTATAGACACTTTGCACCCATGATCTGTTACCAATGTAAACAACCGGGACATATGGCAAAGGATTGTCCAGACAGGAATACAATAATGACTCAACCTCAAGGACAGAGTCTGCAAGGCTCACAAGGGAGGCAATATAATAATAGAGGACGTGGACAGACGTCCCAGACAGTTCAGATGAAATAAGTTTTGTTTTGATATTTCATATCAGGATTCTATGTATTAAAGATATGAAAATTAGCTATTTTTGAATTCCTTTGACTAAGTCCTAGAAGGACACAAGGGAGATAAGAACTTATATCTTACTCAGTATTCTTTAAAACAATTTATAATCTCCCTTAATTGTGTATTAAAAGATGAGATATAAATGTGATACCTGAAGAATAATCTAGTATGGTAAATCATGTGTGTATAATGATATGAAAAGTGAGGAATATGATGATAAGTAAAATACATACTACCTAATGTCAGTACTTATATACCCTGGCAAGGTATATGGATATTGTAGATAAGGCAAGTATGAAACTCTTAGATTGTTATCTTTTTTATTACTATGATCAGGTAATTATTCTGAAATAATCTAGAGAGTATAAGGAAATTAATGAGAAAAGCTAAGTGAAACTTCTAAATAAATATACTCAGTGAATCTTCTTAGTGAATACTTAGTGAATATACTTAGTGAACACACTCAGTGAATTTTCTCAGTGAACTTTCTTAGTGAATACTTAGTGAACTTCCTCAGTGAATATACTTCGTGAATATACTCAGTGAATTTCCTCAGTGAATACTCAGTGAATATACTTAGTGAACTTCCTCAGTGAATACTTAGTGAATATACTCAGTGAACTTCCTTAGTGAATACTTAGTGAATATACTCAGTGAACTTCCTTAGTGAATACTTCGTGAATATACTCAGTGAAATTCCTTAGTGAATATACTTAGTGAACTTCCTTAGTGAATACTTAGTGAATATACTCAGTGAACTTCCTTAGCGAATACTTAGTGAATATACTCAGTGAACTTCCTTAGTGAATACTTCGTGAATATACTCAGTGAACTTCCTTAGTGAATACTTAGTGAATATACTCAGTGAACTTCCTTAGTGAATACTTAGTGAATATACTCAGTGAATTTCCTCAGTGAATACTTAGTGAATATACTCAGTGAACTTCCTTAGTGAATACTTAGTAAATATACTCAGTGAACTTCCTTAGTGAATACTTAGTGAATATACTCAGTGAATTTCCTCAGTGAATACTTAGTGAATATACTTAGTGAACTTCCTGAGTGAATACTTAGTGAATATACTCAGTGAACTTCCTCAGTGAATACTTAGTGAATATACTCAGTGAGCTTCCTCAGTGAATACTTAGTGAATATACTCAGTGAACTTCCTTAGTAAATACTTAGTGAATATACTCAGTGAATTTCCTCAGTGAATACTTAGTGAATATACTTAGTAAACATACTTAGCAAACATACTCAGTGAATTTCCTCTATAAATACTTAGTAAGCATATTCAATGAACTCCTTCAGTGAAAGGTTTTGAGACAACATAGTAAATTTACTTAGTGAAATCTTCCAAGACAAATTGCTTAGTGAATCTTCTCAGTGAATATTTCCAAATTAATTGATTAGCAAACTTTCTTAGTGAACTGTTTCAAATAAATAAAGGATTGCTGAGTGAATTATCTGTGTTAAGGTATGTATGTTTCTCTTTTGGTAAACATTCTTGGGTGATACTAGAAGAATGTTCTTTTATGCTTCTTCCTTTCAAAAGTATGGACACCTTATGTTAGGGGTTTATGCTTTGCATAAATATAAATAGTGATAAGAAGTAATTAATGAAAGGGACTTTGTGTGAATTACAAATCCATAATATCATCATAATTTTTAGAAAATATGGGGAAAACTTGAGGGCCTTACTAATGAATAATATGTCCCTCCTTTTCCTGGGATTTCGGGGATGAAATCCTTGTTAGGGGTTTATAATTTGTAACACCCCTGACCTTGGTTATGAACTAACCCTAGGTGTTTTGCTTAAAATTATGATTAAAGGCTTGTGGTTAACCCTTGATATGTCATTAAAGCTTTAGAAGAATCTATATTTTCATTTCTACCCTTTTTGAACAATGTTGTAAGATTGTTTTGTTTAATAGGGACCTATGTGCAAATTACCCAATTAGAGGGGTTAACTTGCAAATTGCACATGCTAAGATGTTCCTCTGATGATGAGACATCATAAGAATGAATATGATGTGGTGTTATGGATTCCCCAAGCTTGGGCACCAAAATATAGCTTGTAGAGCAATCCTTGTACTTTAAAACCTAGTTTTGGTGTAAAGTGCAATTTACCCAAAACATAGGGTGCAACATGTAAAATATACCCTCTAGAGTACCTCTCATTCATTTTATCATCAAGTGGAGTAAAGAAAATTAGGGGGGGCACCTCATTTGAGTAACCATATAAAAAGGATAATCATTGTAATTGAATAATCAAGATGTATGCAAAATGACCCTTATATATGTATAACTTAATAAAGTGTTTGGCTTCTTTTCCTCTAAACCAAGGTTGAGAGATAAGTTTGCATGTTATGAGAAGGGAGGAACGTGTCAAAGAAGTAGGAGAGGGGCGTGGAGGATATAAATGTAAAAGAGAAGAAGTATTTATCATTGCTTTGGAAATATGCCCAAAAATATATAAGCAAGCTCTTTCCACAATCAAGGGATCGTTTCCCTTTCTCTCTTCACTTATCTCTTGCTGTGTTTGACTAAGGAAGGATCTCAGGAGCAGGGGAGAACATCCAAGTAGGTTTGGGTAAGCTTTGGTTATCTTCTAGCTCGGATTCATGGAGGAAATCATGATACAAGGTTGGTTTGCTAGTTTTTCTTACTAAGTTCTTCTTTCTAGCCATCCTTTCCAACCAATTCTGGAAGAAGAAACCTTGGAAGACCTATGGAGCTCAAGCCACCATTAAATCTTAGAATCTTGGAGCTCTAGAGCTGGTTCTAAGGCGGGTTTTATAACTCTAAACCCTTAAACTTTGTTATGCATCTTTCTTTCTTGCAAAAGTAGTTTGTTCTTCTTTCCCCCATCCTTCCTTGCTTTCTTGCAACTAAAACCATGAAGAACAGACCTGGATCTGGAGGTAGAATAAGGGGGCGTGAATACCAATGTTACTTTAGCAAACGGTCTTGCACCCTTGGCCAAACGGTTTTGCAAAACCGTTTGGGGGTTTGCAAAACCATTTGAGGGGCAAACGGTTTCACAAGGTCGGTTGGAGCAAACGGTCTCCAAGACCATTTGGTTGAGTTGACCAAGGGTTTACCGTTTTGGATTCCTGTTCATAATTATGTTGTTTGATAACCCTCCAAATTTGAGGGATTAACTCCAAAGGAATCGTGAGTTGAAGGTAAATCAATTAGGTAAATCTAATTGGATTAAGTGCTGATTTTCAACCTGATTAACTTGACCTTTTTGGGCAAACGGTTTCAAAACCATTTGAGTGCGTTGACCAAGGGTTGACCGTTTGGGATTATTTTTCCTAATGATGTTGGTTAATGACTCACCACATTTTATGGGTTAACTCCCAAGTAATCGAGAGTTGAAGGCTAATCAATTAGATAAACCTAATTGGATTAAGTGCTGATTTTCAACCTGATTAACTTGACCTTTTTTGGAAAATGGTTTCAAAACCATTTGAGTGCATTGACCAAGCGTTGACCGTTTGATATTACTGTTCCTAATTATGTTGGTTAATAACTCACCAAATTTGAGGGGTTAATTCTCAAGGAATCATGAGTTGAAGGCTAATCAATTGGGCAAACCCTAATCAAAATTAGTGTTGAAATTCCAATGAGTTAATTTGAGATTTTGGGTTGATTAGCCCAAACGGTTTCAAAACCGTTTTGGGATCACCCAAACGGTCTCAAGACCGTTTTGGGGTCACACAAGACCGTTTGGAGGTCTAGGGTGAAGTATTTATATGTGTTTGAAGATCCAAAGATGTGGTATGAATCCTAATCAGCTAAATGCTGATTTTGCAAGTGAATGAGATGATGTTTTGGGTTGATTGGCCCAAACGGTTTCAAAACCGTTTGGGGATCACCCAAAAGGTCTCAAGACCGTTTGGGGATCACCCAAGACCGTTTGGAGGTCTGTGGTTAAGTATAGTTGACCAATTGAAGGTCCAAATGTACCAACTCATATTACAATTAAGTGCTGATTTGTTGATTAACTCGATAGACCAATCCTTGATAGATTTTCACTAGAATCCAAGGGTTGGATGATCCAAAAGGTCTCAAGACCGTTTGGATCTCATCCAGACGGTCTCAAGACCGTTTGGAGGTCACCCAAGACCGTTTGGAGGTCTAGGGGTGAGTATGGTTAAGCAATTGATGATCCAATGTTACTAAGTTAAAGTGTAATCAATTGTTGATTTGATGATCAATCCAATGATCCAAACCTTAATTGGTTGACTAGGATGTTGATGATATGATGGGCAAACGGTCTCAAGACCATTTGGAGGTTATCCGAATGACCTCAAGACCATTTGGGGTCAGGTCATGACCCAATTGAGTGATGGTTCAATGGGTTCAACATCAATTAAGCTCATATTGATGCATGTTGAAGGATGATCGATTCCAACCCTAATCCAATCCATCCAAATCCTAATTGGTGATCAATTGAGGATCAATTGAGGGTCACATCATTTGAGTATTAACTTAATTGCCTCAATTGATAAATGGTTAACCATGGCATGAACGATTGAGGTGTTCAACATTGAAAACCCTAACTCAATTGGAAGTGTTAATACACTTTTTGGTCCATGCGGTTTTGAGGGTGTTTGGACCAAACGGTCTCAAGACCGTTTGAGTCCAAACGGTCTCAAGACCATTTGGTGTTCATGCGGTTTCAAACCGTTTGGAGGTTGAAAGTGCAAAACCGATTGGGGTCTTTTAAGGTCAAGAATGCTTAATGCTTTAAAGGCTTAGATGGTTTAATGGTTGATTAATCTAAAATCCTAATGATATATAAAGACATTAAGGGAACAAGTAATTAGTTGATTGAAGCATGTTATGATCAATGATGAACATTACTAAAGTACCCTTGATGGGTTTAAGTAGTCAACACCTCTTGATCAAGCAAACCCTAATGAACATTGTAGTAATAATGTGACTTATGTTATCAAGGTTGAATTGACCTAACCTAATCATAAGAGATGTAAACATCATCTAATAATTTATAGGGGAGAGAATACTCCTAATATGAATGAGAATCAAGTAATATACTTCCAACATGCATGAATACACATAATTAGGGTATGATCCTTTACAATGGGATCATGGAAACCCTAATTATGATGATCAATGAATCTTAACCTAAGTGAAGACATGAATGGAAGTAATCTTCATACATAATGATGCTATGTGAATAGTAAACCCTAATCTAGAGAGATGTGATGATATGAACAAGTAACCCTAATTCTGAGTTATGCTTTTAAGCATGAAACTCCATGATTGAGAAATGAGATAGGAATCACTATTCCTAATCTAGTTAAGAGATTGAATAACTCTATTTGGATTAAATGAGAATCCTAACCCTAGAAACCAGCCGTGGTATTATGACACGGTCGTGGTGAGTCCTTTGTTGCACGACCGTGCAAGGTAGCACGACCGTGGTATCACTTATATAATTTGAGAAGAACCTATATGGTGTTGTTATGATACAATATGCATGTTATTAGTAAATATTGATCATGCATGTTTTCATAAAGAGGTGATCGTATCCAGGTAAGGATTATGATATCTTATGTATTGAAATTACTTTACATGCTTCAAGTATAATGATATGATATGATACCTAGTGAATGGTAAATTATGAGTTCAAGTACCTAGATTCTATAATCATGATGATAAATTTAGAAAGGTATTTGATAAATTGAGGAATTGAGATCCTAACACTTTGTGAGAAAAAGTATGGCTACAGGCCATGACTCCCCAATAATAATGTCAGACATTAGATATATGATTTAAGTCTGAAGAGAGTTAGTGTTGTAATGATGGTTTTATAAGTAAATAAATGCCATACATGTTCTTCTATTTCTTAAAAGATAAATGACATATGGGTTGATCAAATTATAGCTATACTGCTTTAATAGGAAGAATGGTTTAATCTGTTAAACATTGTTTTAACTACTCCTAGACAAATATAACTTCTTTGTGTACATTTATTCTCTTAAGCTGCAATAATTATGTTTCTGGCGAAGAGTTATAACTCTCGCTGGAACAATTTTATAATTTTCTCACCCCGTGGGAAACATATTTTTAGGTGGACGTGGGCGAGGAGGCAGAAATCCTTCAATAGTTGAAGGGCAGCATCAACAGTACCAGGGACAGCAGTGAAGTTTCAGGTGGGGACACTGGCTGTTATGCCACGAATAGATGTAGTTAGAGTCCTATGTGTCGTCTCTGTACTCTCGGGTCCTCGGAATACTAGTTAGTGCTTTCGAGTTTTTGGTCCAGTACCTCGAGATTTATGTATCTTGCCTTATATAGTTAACATGGTAGTTGATGATTGTAATCTCAAGATACGACCTTAAAGAGATGTAATGATGGATCAGTTTGTAAATGACTTATCATGTTGCTTTATGAAAAAGCTTTACCATTTAAAGATCTCTTCACAAAACATTTTAATTTTTAGTGATTTTTGGTAATCCGCTGCTTAGTGAACGCTTCTGCATTAGTTAATCTTGTTTTCTCGAGATAGACGTTACACCTTTGTTGAGGTGTGTGCTTAAGATGACATCATCATCTTCAAGCTGCAAACCTTCAAAATCAATTGTGATTCTTATGATGATTTCAACAACTAATCAAAAGGAAATCGAGAAAAAAGAAAGGTTCAACACATGATGAATAAATTGCAAGAAATAATGACATTTAAGGGTTCAAGTTATATAACCCGCCTTCAAAATTGAGTCCAAGCTTCAAGCTTCATGTCCTTAATGGTGAATGAAGCTTTTTCAACTGTCCAAGGTCCGTTCACATGTCTTTGAGTGAAATGGATGGCTAAGGTTGAAGATTGAATGAAGAAAAGAAGAAATTAAGCATTGAATTTTGATTTCCACCATGAAATCAAGGTTGAAGATGAATATGGAGCTTACCTACAGGTTGGGGCACGTCCTCCTGTTACTCCTAAGCTTCCTTGTGCACGGCCAAATCAACAAAAGAAAGAAGGGTCGAAAAGAGTACTCTTTCATGTGGGTGAAAAATGGGATATATGTAAAGGAATTTCATGAGAGAGAAAGTGATAATTAATTCCTTCAACTCCCAAAATTGGTGCCACATACTCCCTTCAATCCCTTGCATATGAATCCATCTCACCCACCTTGTAATTCCTCTTAATTATCCATTAATTAAAAGAAAACAAATTAAACACCTTAACCATTTTAATAATAATATCTAAAATTGAGTGGATATCACTTTTCCTTTAACTAATGTGTGTGGGCTCTCCACTCACTTTAGATATTTCGTGGCCATTGCAAGGCTCAAGGACGTACACACTTATACAAATTCAACCATCCCATTTTTTGTTGAAAGGCACTTCAATTAATATATTTCTTTTTGCATTAAATTGAATTAGGGTTTCAATTATGCTTAAATCTTGAATATTTTAATATCAAGATGCTCTCTCTTCTAAAGAGATTCAAATGAGATGCCCCCTGATTTTCTAGTCTCTAATTGATACCAAGAAACATTAGGGACTCTTAAGAAGTGGTATTTTGCATATTGAACCCTAGTTTTTGGGTAATTTGCACATTACACCAAGACTAGGTTTTACTGCATAAACATTGCTTAACAAGCTCTTTCTTAGTGCTCATGCTACTACAAGTCATACCTCTGCATCATTTTCATTCTTATGATACTTCAACACTTGAGATATATTTTATCATGTAACATTTGCAAGTTAACCCCTCAACTTGGGTAATTTGCACATTAGTCCAAAATAGTCAAAACATTGTTTTCAACATCATTCAAAAAGGACTAAAATTGAAACATGATAAATGTATATTTATCCCTTTATTTCCATCTTTTAGATATCTTTCTAGGATTGTTTTGTTATTTATCTTCTTCATTTTGTTATTAATTGTATTAGTTTGAATTTTCTATTTATTTAGAGTTTGAAATATATTTTCTTGTTTTTTTTGTAGGAAAATAGCTCATGAGTAAATTCCCCTAGAAGATATTTTTGCACAAATTCCCGCAGTGTATGACTTTAGTATATACCTTTCACCAAAATTGGTATAATTACCACATACCAAGGTGGAATTTAATGTGCAAGTATACATTAGAAAGAGAATTCAATTATCTATAGGAAAAATATATTTTCGGACCGCTTCCGAATTTATGAATGCTCCAAAAATACGCTCGAAATCGCTTTTGTGGGAAATTACTGCAAAAGGAATGCAAAGCAATCAATTGTTTCCTCTATTGACTAGATCTAGAAAGTTAGCAGTCGTCGCTGGCCATTTATTTTGCCCTAAACCTAATGTATACCCCCTCCTTCTCCTATAAAAGGAGGGGCACTTCCTCCTCCTTGGGCATCTTGGTTTTTCACTTTTGCACTAGCATTCTCGGAGCATCTTATTCTTGTATTCCCGTAGTTCAGCAATAAAGCAATTTTATTTCTTGAAGCATTGCTCATTCTTAGATTGTTCCTCGACTCTTTTATTCCTCTTTAGATCTAGAACTCCTTTTCCCTTCCTTTAGTTCTGGAGCAAGGAATTAAGAACCTAGCCATTTCATTGTCTCTAGCATAAGGATTAATTTCCTATTTTGGGCTAGACTATGGCTAAGGTACTTTCTTCCTCCGTCTCCCCCTTCTCCTCAACTATGAGTGAGTAGTTCTATATCGAGGCAAGGGGAATAGCCCCTTAGCCATGGTTTGATCGAATTAGTTTTAATCAATTTCCTTAGACGGCGATTGGTTTATTAAATCGATAATCTAGTGAAGTAATTACTCACTTAGATTCATATGTTAACCCGGATGGAAATGACCATGGAAATCTGGGTTTAGAACGATTAAATCAATTCGCATAAAGATTTTGATGTGACCGCGGATTAATCTCTTTTTGGATGATGAACCAGGAAACATGAGCACCAGGACCAATGGGCTCATGTGGAGTTCATCTTTTGTGTTTCTTTTGTGATTCACATGTCGTCACCTATTGTTGATTAATAGTTAATTCACATTCTTATCATGGCTAAGGTGGTGAACACCCCAAAAGCCTCAATTCTCTCCCTTTGATTTCAAACATCGTATGATTCACTTTCTTTACTTCCAAGTCTTTCCATTCACAAGTTTATTTGTGCTAACAATCATTTCATTTTTCCTTATAACAGGGGCAAAATTTATTCTTGTTGGTTACAATATTATCTTGTGTTTCTTTCGTGCATTAGTGTAATCAATCAAACCCCCAACCCGACTTTTACTTTTCATTCTAAATCTGAAAATACAAAAAAATAATAAAACAAGTTATTCAAATAATTGAGTTTTTAAGAAACAATCTTTAAAAGTTGTCCTTTAGGATTCAACCCTTTCTATACTAGCCTTAATCGGAGAGTTAAAAGGATTAAACTCTAGGATTAACAATCTTAGTGATTGGTGTGTTAAGCAACCCATATCAATTTGGCGCCATTGTCGGGGATAACCGATTTGTTTCTTCGAACCCCAAAAATTTTTTTGAAAAACTTTTTTTCCTTTTTTTATGCCTTTCGAGTAACATTCTTGAAGTGCTATTCCTCCTTCTTCCGAGTTTCCATTCCGGCAGTCTGTTTTTTCTGTACACGATTAACTGATTCGTTTCTACATGCGATGCTCGCCGAACGCCAATTCCGTGGCGTGATTTTTTAATCTGGAACCAGAGAGGCTAAGGATGATTTTAATAGATGATGATGACGATGATTATATCATCTTCAATCAAGTAGAACCAACTCCAGTACCTAAAGCTCCACCAATCACTTCCATTGTGGATGTTAATCTAGTTGATTCTAATGGACAATCTACTTCATTGGAACCCTTTCTCTATAATGAACCGCCACCCTTAGAAGAAGTCCAATGTGATATAGCTGAGATTCCACACAACCTTGATCAGGATATGGATAGGTGTTTTAAAGAAATTTAGGATGCCACAAATGAAGAACTTTGTTTAGCTAGGGCCGCAGTTGTATGGGGCCCTACTATCCATATAAGTCAGAAAATGAGTGGATGGAGGCCTATGTTGATAAATTCATGAATCAAGAATCTTTTAACAAAAAGGTTAAAGACCGGTGGGCTCAAATAACATCCCAAAAACCTAAGACTCCACCACCCTTCTCAGTTGTAGGCCCATATTTGGATGTTTGCAATAATCATCCCATATTGGTTGAGCCTATTGTGACCAATGTACCATCACCTCCCCAACATGCACTGATGGATTCTTTTTAAAGGCTTCCTCATTAAGAGCACTATGACCTCACTCAACCACCTCTTTTTCCACATATGGTTGAACCTGATGAGGTGATTCTACCACCGCAAGAACCTTACATTACACCGTTCTATTGTAAGGTGATCCCTTTGAGCCCATTGAGTTGGGCACATGTCCTATAAAGGAATCAGATCTCCTCTTCAGCATAGTAAAGGATCCAATTGATTCCATAGACATCCATGTTGATGAGATCTTTTATGAAGAAGAGACGGAGAACTCCCCAATAGAGATGGAACAGCCTAGATTGATCATTTTTGATAATTATGACGACAATTATGCCATTTGTGAGTCTTCCACACCAAATCCACTGGATTCCATTTATGGGGTAAAGGATTTGTATGCACCTTGTTGCATAATCCACTAAGAAGACATACATCCCCATATGATTGTTTACTCGGCTAACAAACCAGTTCTTCTTATACAGGCACCCTCTTCACCACATGTAGATCCAGGCGGAAAAAAGATACTCGAGCCAGATTCTCCGTCTGATCTTCCACATCCGACACTACATTTGTTACCCAACTGGCACCTGCCAATCTCCCCCAATCCACATTCATCTCCAACACTGCTTTCACTGTTGAAGGAAGATATGTGGATCCTACTCGAAGGACTACGAGGTGATATACAACATCATTCAGAAAACCTTTTTAGGCTTCCACGACTACCCATCCATTGGGTGTACCATGAAGCTCCTCTATTCAAAACCCCAGCCATCATCGACATTCCCTTTAGATGGACATATTTTGAGCTACCAGTACCTCCTGGTGAACTCAACAAATTTCTTCCCTCCATCTCATGTTTGGGTTTTACTTGAGACAAGAAAAAATCTAAGTCTGGGGTGGAGGTGGGTGGTATGATTCTATTCCACCCCCTTATCTTTTTATTCATGCATTATTTCCACTTTTTTTTGTTTTGTATATAGTTGCTTTGTTCATGGCCATTATCTAGTCGGCCATATTTTTATTTCTTTTGTTGCAAAATGGCCTTTATCTAGTCAGACAATATGAATAGATGGTTATCATGGTACCCCTTTGAATTTAGTAAACTTTTTGCAAAGACTATTACAAATTTCCATGTATGAAACCACCATGTCACCTCGAACCCCTAATAACATCACTCTTCAGAATAGTTGGCAAGTCAAAGGAATCGATCAGAACCAAGCATAATTTTCCCTATATTTAAGAAATGGATTATCTTGTTATAAAATTTGTATGATCTGATTTATAGGAATACTCTAAATAGAGCAATGACACTCTCTGACAAAAATATATAAAAAATTTTGAAAGTTATAAGCACAAGAACATCTCTTCCTTCCTTCTATTTTTTTTTCTAAAAAAGAGTACAAAAATGAAGTCCAGGGTGGCATGCTTCCCAAAATAAAAACTCCATACCCCACAAAGGGGCGTACCATCAAAAGATGCCAGAAGTGCACATGAAAAAAAATTGTGACCAATGTAGTCACAACTCCATAAATTCATATCCGGAGTCGAATAGAGGAGGGATCAATATATTTTCGTCACTTCTTTCTTTGTTTTCACACCCCCAAATTCATCCTATTCTTGTGCAATAACTAAAAAAAAGAGTAATAAAAATTGAGAGTGTCAAAGAGAAAGTAAGACGATGCCTATTTTTCTACAAATTCTTATTTTAGAAGCTAGATTTGACAATTGTTTTGATAGGGAATACAAAATTGTATGCTACGTGGTTCTAGGAGATTGGGTCACTTGGCCAAAATTTAGAGGTGAGGACTGTAGTGATGTTATTAAGTTGAGGATGTCATATTGGGAGTATAAATTGGACTTTATTTGTGATTTTATTTGCTTGAGGATAAGCAAATATTCAAGTCTGAGGTATTTTGATAAATGTATATTTATCCCTTTATTTTCATCTTTTAGATATATTTCTAGGATTGTTTTGTTATTTATCTTCTTCATTTTGTTATTAGTTGTATTAGTTTGGAATTTTCTATTTATTTAGAGTTTTAAATATATTTGTTTTTTTTTTGTAGGAAAATAGCTAATGAGTAAATTCCCCTAGAAGATATTTTTGCACAAATTCCCGCAGTGTCTGACTTTAGTATATACATTTCACTAAAATTGGTATAACGCCCACATCCCAAGGAGGAATTTAATGTGCAAGTATGTGTTGGAAAGAGAATTAAATTATCTACAAGAAAAACATATTTTTGGACCGCTTCTGAATTTATGAATGGCCTAAAAATATGCTCAAAATCTCTGTTGCGGGAAATTACTGCAAAAGCAATGCAAAGCAATCAATTATTTCCTCTATTGACTAGATCCAGAAAGTTAGCAGCCGTCGTCGGCCATTTCTTTTTCCCTAAACCAAATGTATACCCCCTCCTTCTCCTATAAAAAGAGGGGCACTTCCTCCTCCTTGGGCATCTTGGTTTTTCACTTATGTACTGGCATTCTCGGAGCATCTTATTCTTGTATTCCCGTAGTTCAAGAATAAAACAATTTTATTTCTTAAAGCATTGCTCATTCTTAGATTGTTCCTTGACTCTTTTATTCCACTTTAGATCTAGAACTCCTTTTCCCTTCCTTTAGTTCTAGAGCAAGGAATTAAGAACCTGACCATTTTATTGTCTCTAGCATAAGGATTAATTTCCTATTTTGGGCTAGACTATGGCCAAGGTACTTTCTTTCTCTGTCTCCCCATTCTCCTCAACTATGAGCGAGTAGTTCTATATAGAGGCAAGGGGAATAGCCCCTTAGCCATGGTTTTATCGAATTAGTTTTAATCAATTCCCTTAGACGGTGATTGGTTTATTAAATTGATAATCTAGCGAAGTAATTACTCGCTTAGATTCATATGTTAACCCGGATGGAAATGACCATGGAAATCTGGGTTTAGAATGATTAAATCAATTCGCATAGAGATTTTGATGTGACCGCAAATTTATCTCTTTTCAGATGGTGAACCAGGAAACATGAGCACCAGGACCAATGGGCTCATGTGGAGTTCATCTTTTGTGTTTCTTTTGTGATTCACATGTCGTCACCTATTGTCGATTAATAGTTAATTCACGTTCTTATCATGGCTAAGGTGGTGAACACCCCAAAAGCCTCGATTCTCTCCCTTTGATTTCAAACATCAATTGATTCACTTTCTTTACTTCCAAGTCTTTCCATTCACAAGTTTATTTGCGCTAACAATCATTTCATTTTTCCTTGTGATAGGGGCAAAATTTATTCTTGTTGGTTATAATATTATCTTGTGTTTCTTTCTTGCATTAGTGTAATCAATCAAACCCCCAACCTGACTTTTACTTTCCATTCTAAATCTAAAAATACAAAAAAATAATAAAATAAGTTATTCAAATAATTGAATTTTTAAGAAACAATCTTTAAAAGTTGTCTTTTGGGATGCAACCCTTTCTATACTATCCTTAACCGGAGAGTAAAAAGGATTAAACTCTAGGATTAGCAATCTTATTGATTGGTGCGTTAAGCGACCCATATCAAAACATAAGTTCCTCTTGAACCTTAATTACTTTTCAAAAGATAAGAGCAAGTACATAATTAACTTTATTAAATAAAACATCTAGGGTTAAAGCATAACCCAGGTTAGGGATGTTACACAAGTAATCACCTTTAGTATTTATTGTAAAAGATTTACACACATCAATATGTACGAACACTAATGAAATACCTCGTTCTGTCACTATTTTTAGTGAAATGTGTTTTTATCGTATTGTGGATTCTAGAAATGCATTTCTCATTTATTTTCTTTAAATGGCAATGCCATAAGTATTCATTATTTGAGTCATCAACTCATTCAATGCATGTGTAATACATATTTAGATCTACAACCATCAAGTATAGATTATGAGACATAAGGCATTTCCATACAAGATCTTATTTTTTAAAAATGAAACATTAATTTATTCATAATATTTTTGATCATACAATATACATTATATTTTCATCAAAAACTGATGCATAATAGCACTTCACTAATTCTATTACATGCCCATTCGGCTGAATGACAGATTTCAACTGTAGTGACAATAACTCATGCTCCGCACATTTCTAGCTTATTTCTTCTCAAGTCCTGAAGCAGAAATTTCTATCTCCTTCTTGTTCTTGAGTTCCTCTATGTAAAGAGGGCAATTTGTTTTCTAGTGTCCAGACTGGTGCACTGGTGGCACTTTCTGTGGGCTCTGATCTCCAAACCATGTAATAAACACGATTAAAACTTAGCAGAAGTGATTCGATAATCATCGGAAGACAAAAATCACGGGAAATTAAAACTTTTCGAGACAAGAGCTTGGATCCATAAAGCTTCATTCATAAAAAGAGATAAACTGTTTACATCTCAGGATAATTACTTCTTGAGTAATTATATACATCAAGATACAAAATCTCAAGAACTCATACAAAAGAATCCAGGACCTGAGAGTACAGAGGACACATAGGACTGACTCTAACTACACCACATGGCAGGCTAAATATCCACCTGAGATTACTGTTGCTCCTGGTGCTACTGCTGCTGCTGAGACTGGTCACCTGTAGACCGGTTCCTCCGTCTACGACGTCCACCTAAAAAGTTGAAGTCTGCGGGGTGAGACAATTTTACATAATTGTCCCAGCGAGAGTTATAACTCTCCACCAGAAGCTTCACTATAACATCAAGAATATCTTAAGCAATAAAACTTTCACAGCATTAGATAACAGTTGCAGCTATAAACAAGAACTCAACACTTATGAGGTATGAAGAAATATAAGCACTATCACAGTGTAACATCAATCAACTAACTTGTAGTTATCTATAACAAGTATACTACGAGGTTGATTATGTTTTACAAACAACATTATGCCCTGTGGAGATGAGGCATACCACTCATACTCCAACTGATCGTTGAGAAGTCACATCAGTATCATACATAGGTCATTAAGAGAGCCGGATTCTCATGACCTTCACCTTCCTCAGTCAGTAAGAGGATCACTTGTAGGACATCTCGTATCTCTACTACTATAGCTCACCAGGGTAAACTGGTCCTTCGCTATTCTAGAGTCACAGTGGCGTTCTGTACTCTCTTCGTCATCAGGAGATTTCATGTTTATCTCCACTGATATGGATATCTGTGATTTCTTCGTCATCAGGAGGTTTCATGTTTACCTACCACTGATACGGCATGGAAATATAGTGAAGGATTGACGGATTACACATCTACATCACATCCCTACACTAGGATGTAAGGTTCTACACATCCATGTACCCCACATACTCAAAAGTATGTGCTCCAGGAGTTCCCTGAGGAAAACCTGTTTCACCATCACTTGATCTCTGACAATGATGGATCTATGATCAGGGCTCTACATTATACTTGATTAGTTAGGTACATTTAGTATTCTTTAACAACATACATTATTCTTCAAACAATAACAGTAGCATAATAGCTATAAAAGAAGAATACTAAATGTAACAAGCCTAACTCATATCAATCATAATTTCTTATTATACTCATCACAAGTCCTCTCTAAAGCATGACTTTGATGGTATTCATGGCTGTCACAGCCCATTATCATCATAGGATGCCATTGATAAGGCATCAAGTTACTTTTCTTATTCATAAGGCTAACAACATGCCTTCAATGAATATAACATCAACATCCATACCTGGATAAGATCACCTTCATATCAGAACCTGCATGGTTAATTTAACTGACAAAGGTAATACAAAAATAAGTAATACATTTCCCACTCTTGTCATAAGAGTTAAATCCTTTGATTCTCATCAATTGGAGTTTAATACTCATTTGCATGCCATTACCCTTGAATTAGGGTTTACTATTCACATTACATGTCATCACCCTTGGATTAGGGTTTACTATTCACATTAAGGTGAATTGAACTCATATCATCATCATGTATGAGTAACATCATCATTGATGCTCTCAGATTAGTTAAAGGTTCATCATTTATTATAATTAGGGTTTCTATGACCTCTCACAAGTAGATCATACCCTAATTATGCACATTCATGTGTATTGAAGGTTCTTTAATTGAGTTTCCACCTAAAAAGGGTAATTTCTCTCTCTAGAGTTACTTTCTCTCTCTAGAAGTATTTTCTCTCTCCTCGTACTAGTAGAGGGTGATAACACCACTCTAGATCAGGTTGGATTAAGTCATCATAGGCTAACATAGCCAAAAACATCACCACCATGTGATTAGGGTTTGATCTGATCAAGGTATTACTCAATTGACCCTTCAAGGGTATTTTGGTAATTTACCCCATTGATCATCATCATGGTCAGGTCATTAGTCAATTAATCCCTTAATGTCCTAGGATATCATTAGGGTTTAGATTAGGGCATAATTGATCCATTTATATCTTCAAATGATTGAGTGAAGTCAACCTTGAATCACCTTGATCGATCTCAACCATCAACCTCCAATTGGTTTGAGATCGTTTGAAAGAGTTGACCGTTTAGCCAATTTTGACTTCCAAGACCGTGAGGGTGTGTTGACCGTTTAGCCAATTTTGACTTCCAAGACCGCGAGGGTGTGTTGACCGTTTAGCCAATTTTGACTTCCAAGACCGCGAGCCTTCAACTTGGTTTCAAGACCGCGAAGGTTATGTAGACCGTTTGCTCACCTTTGACCTCAAGACCGCGAGGCCCCTCACAGTCTTGAGACCGTGAGCCCTCTCACGGTCTTGAGACCGTGAGCCCTCTCATGGTCTTGAGACCGCGAGGCTCACATGGTCTTAACCGCTTGGACCATCAACAAAGTTCAATGGTTACAACCGATGATGTCAACCGATGTTGAAGCCCTCAAAAGGTCAAAGCCATGGTGACCACTTATGGATTAGGTCAATTAAGATTATGCTTAACCAATTGGTCATTCAATTGACCCTCAATTGTTGACCAATTAGGGTCTATCAATGTTCACCCATCAACACTCAACAATGTGCATCAACACAAGGTTGAACCCTTCAATTGAGCTCCAATTGGGCCCAAACTTGGCCCAAACGGTCTTGAGATCATGTGGGTGGACCCCACATGGACTTGAGACCGTTTTCCCAAGATTTCATCAAAATCTAATGTGATTTGATAGGGGTTGAACCATGATTGAGTCACAAAAATCAGAATTTTGATTAATTGATAACTTATTGCAATTGGGTCCTTAGTTGATCAAATTAGCTTAACCCTAGACCTTCAAACGGTCTTGGGTGATTGTCCTCTCGGTCTTGAGACCGTTTGGATGACCCCCAAACAGTCTTGAGACCGTTTAGGTCAATTAACCCTAAAAACCCTAATTAAGTCACCATAATTTCAGTACTGATTTCATCTAGGGTTAGCCCTAGTAATCACCCTTAAACTTTTAGATCGTTTAGAATTAGACCATCAAACTTGGTGAGTTGTTAATTAACATAATTTTGAACAGTAATTTCATGTGGTCAAAGCTTGGTCAACGACCTTTCATGGTCTTGAGACCGTTTGCCCAAAAAGGCAATTTCAGACCGTTTGAAAATCAGGAATAAATTCGATTAAAGTTGTTACTAAAAAAGACCATAACTCCTAATTCCTTTGGAGTTAACCTCTAAATTTTTTAGGGTGATTATCCTACATAATTAGGAACAGATTTCTTATACGGTCCACGCTCGGTCAACGGGTCCAAACGGTCGTGAGGACCGTTTGCCCTCTCGCGGTCCGGAGGCCATTTGCTCACCTCGCGGTCCTGAGACCGTGAGAGCAAGTTAGGGAGACCGTTTAAGAAAGTGAAAAGTGGTGGGTTTTTCTTGGAAATCACGCCTTCATCTCCTAGCTCAAGAACAGTACGGATATCCCACGGATTTGCTTGCAAGGTAGCAAAGAAAAGTAGGGAACATGAAGAATTATCATCTAACCGCATAAAAGAGATGTATATAGTAAAGCATGGGTTTAGAGTTATAAAACCCACCTAAAGCTTGCTCCTTGAGCTCCAAGCTTTTGAGCTCCAAGCTTTAATGGCGTCCTTGAGTTCCCACAGGTTGGCCAAGGTGAAACCTCCAGGGAAATTCAAGAAAAGATGGCTAGAAAGATAGGGTTTCGTGAGCTAGTTATCAACTTGACCTTGAATCCGAGTTCTGACCATGGAATTTAGGCAAAAGAACGTCCCAAACCTACCTTGCACCCTTGGTCGTTCCTCTTGAGCTCCAAGACAGTCCTTAGTCGGCCAAGAAAGGGAAATAGTGATATGCATGAAGGAAAGGTTCCTTTGCTTGAGAGGTAAAGTGTATATATACTTGGGTGGGGTTTCATTAAAGGCCCATAAGTTTCCCATAATTCCAACTAGGTCCTTCCTTCATTACTTGCTCGTCCCTTCCTCTTTATTCTAAGGACAAACCTTCTCTTAAGGTCTAGAAAAAGAGGCAAAGAAAATCAATCTAATACTAAGGTACATACATAAAGAGCTATTGCACATATACCCTGATTATTCAATCACAAGGTATATTTCATAACTTGATAATTCAATTGAGGTGACTTCCTCATCATTTCTTCTCTAAATGATGGCAAGAGTCTTAAAAGATACATTAGATGATATATTTTTACAAATTGCATCCCTTAATTTGGGTAAATTGCATTTTACCCCGAATTAGGGTTTCAAGCACCGGGATTGCTTCCACAGCTGCACCTTGGTGCCCAAGCTTGGGAAATCCCTCAAACTTTACCAAAAAGGTTCTCATGATGTCTCAACATCAGAGGAACATCTCATCATGTGAAAATTGCAAGCTAACCCTTTCAACTGGGTAAATTTCACATAGGTCCCTGTATATCAAAACAATGCTACAACTTTAAATAAAAAGGAGAAAATACTGAACTATATGTTTCTGAGAAACTTAATTACATGCTCAGAGTTAATCACAAAGATTTAATTACATAATTAGGCAAAACACCTAGGGTTAACTCATAACCCAGGTCAGGGATGTTACAAATTATCCACCCCTTACAAGGATTTCGTCCCCGAAATCGATAAGACATATCAAGAGAAAAGGGCAGGATACTTCCTTCTCATCTCATCCTCTAACTCCCAAGTGGCTTCTTCAACACCACGATGGTTCCAGAGGACTTTCACAAGACTTATAACTTTCTTCTTTAACTTTTTAATTCTGTTATCAAGGATTGACACTGGTCCCTCCTCATAGGATATATCATCATTCAATTCTACCTCCATAGGTTGTAGAACTGACTCGGTGTCTGGGTGACATTTCTTCAGCATAGAAATGTGAAACACATGATGTAACCTTTGTAACTCAGGTGGCAGCTCTAGTTTATATGCTACCTTTCCAATCCGTTCAATGATTGGATAAGGTCCCATAAATCTAGGAGCTAACTTCCCTCTCCTTCCAAAACGAAGGACTCCTTTCCAAGGTGAGACCTTGAGATACACTCTGTCTCCAACCTGGAACTCTAAGGGTCTACGAAGTTTATCAGCATAAGATTTCTGCCTATCCTGTGCAGTCTTAATCTTTTGTTGTATTACTTTAATCTTTTCTGTGGTCTGCTGCATAAGATCAGGACCTAACAACTGATGTTCACCAGTCTCAAACCAACACAGAGGTGATCTACAACGTCTACCATACAAGGCTTCATAAGGTGCCATATCAATACTATGCTGATAGCTATAGTTATAGGCAAACTCTATCAAGCTTAGGTGTAGATCCCAACTTCCGGTGAATTGGAGAGCACATGCCCTCAACAGGTCTTCTAAGGTCTGTATGGTCCTTTCCGACTGCCCATCAGTCTGCGGATGAAAGGCCGTACTAAACCTCAGCTTGGTGCCTAAGGCTCTGTGTAACTGTTCCCAAAAACGACTAGTAAACTGAGGACCTCTGTCAGAAACTATTGTGACAGGAACTATGTGCAAACGCACTATCTCTTGAACATACAACTCTGATAACCTTTCAGCAGAATAGGTTGTTTTGACAGGTATGAAATGTGCTGTCTTAGTCAACCTATCAACAATTACCCAAATGGAATCATGTCCTTTGCTTGTCCTGGGTAGGCCAACAATAAAGTCCATGGTCACATGGTCCCACTTCCACTGTGGTATGGGTAAAGGTTGCATTGTCCCTGCAGGCTTCTGGTGTTCAGCTTTAACTTGCTGACACACAGGACACCTCAGAACAAATTCTGCAACATCCTTCTTCATTCCAGGCCACCAATACAGATCTTTCAAATTCTGATACATCTTGGTGCTCCCTGGATGCATAGCATACATGGAAGAATGGGCTTCTTCCAGGACTAACTTCCTCAAGTTGTCCACATCCGGCACTATCATTCTCCCATTATAACAAGTTACTTGGTCCTCTGAGTCATGAAAACCATCTTGCTTCTCATTTTCATACTCAGATCTAATCTGCTGAACTGCAGCATCACCTTGTTGTGCTTCCTTAATCTTCTCTCTTAGGGTAGGTTTAATATGCATCTCAGCCAACAATCCAGCTAAAAATGACACCTTCAACTGTACATTGTCCTGCCTTAAAGAGATAAGCATATCTCTCCTAGAGCATACTAAAGAGTTTAGTTGTGCTCTATCCATGGTTGATGTTGCTGATTTCCTACTCAAGGCATCTGCAACAACATTGGCCTTGCCTGGATAATAATCAATTGTACAGTCGTAGTCCTTGATTAACTCCATCCAGTGACGTTGCCTCATGTTGAGCTCATGCTGAGAGAAGATATACTTAAGGTTTTTGTGGTCTGTGAAAATCTGGAATGTCTCTCCGTAGAGATAATGTCTCCAGATCTTCAAGGCATGAACCACAGCAGCTAACTCTAGATCGTGTGTCGGATAATTCTCCTCGTGTTTCTTAAGCTGTCGGGAAGCAAAAGAAATCACTTGTTTATCCTGCATCAACACACATCCTAATCCATTCTTGGAAGCATCACAGAAGACTACATATCCTTTTCCTTGTTCAGGTAGCACTAGAATAGGTGCACTTGTCAACCTTTCCTTTAACAACTGGAAAGACTGTTGACACTTATCACTCCAAGAAAAAGGAACATCTTTCCGGGTTAACTTGGTCAAGGGTAAGGCTATAGAACTAAAGTTCTTAATGAACCTTCGATAATAGCCAGCTAACCCCAAGAAACTTCGAATCTCCGTCGGTGTCTTCGGTTGTTCCCACTGTAGAACAGATTCTACTTTCGTAGGGTCAACACAAATTCCCGAGGCGGATATCACATGACCAAGAAAAGATACCTCCGGTAGCCAAAACTCACACTTGCTAAACTTAGCATACAACTTATGTTCTCTTAGCAAGGTCAAAGCTTGGCGAAGATGCTGTTCATGCTGCTGAGCATCCTTACTATAGATCAGAATGTCATCTATGAAGATGACAACACACTGATCAAGGAAAGGTCAAAAAACTCTATTCATGAGTTCCATAAATGCGGCTGGTGCATTGGTTAGTCCAAACGACATAACTGTGAACTCATAGTGACCATACCTTGTCCTAAAGGCAGACTTGGATATGTCACTATCCTTAATACGAAGTTGATGATATCCAGACCTCAGGTCTATCTTTGAAAAGACTGTTGCACCACGCAACTGGTCAAAGAGATCATCAATCCTCGGTAGAGGGTACTTATTCTTTATTGTTACTTTATTGAGTTGTCTGTAGTCGATGCACAACCGCATTGACCCATCTTTCTTTTTAACAAACAAGACCGGAGCACCCCAAGGTGAAGTACTTGGTCGGATAAAACCTCTCTCAAGTAACTCTTGAAGCTGTTTCTTGAGTTCTGCCATCTCGGCAGGCGCCATTCTATACGGAGTCTGAGCTATGGGTTTCGTATCTGGGATCAGATTGATTTCAAAATCAATCTCCCGAGGTGGTGGTATACCAGGAAGTTCTTCAGGAAACACATCTTCAAATTCCCTGACTATAGGAACTTCAGCAGGATTGGAACTTTCCTTGGTAACATCTACCACATGGGCTAAGAATGCATAACATCCTTGCCTCAATAGCTTATCAGCAACCATAGCTAACACAAGGCAGGTGGGCAGAATCTTTCTCTCACCTTGAAAGATCCATGTGTTGCTTTCATCAGCAAACACAGCCAACTTGGACTCACAATCCAAGACAACTCTATACCTTTCCAAGGTATCCATCCCGAGGATTATATCAAATCCCTGCATATCAAGTGGTATAAGATCCACTTGAATGCGATGGTCAGAAAAGAAGAGGATGCAGGGAGAACATACCTCCTGTAAAACGGCAGACCCACTCAATGGAGTCTCCAACAACAAACTATCTGCCCTATGACTAACAGTCACATTGCAGTTACAAATCACTCTATGAGTGATGAAAGAGTGCGTAGCACCCGGATCAATCAGAACAGATACAGCACAGGATGTAGACATATCAGGATATAAAAGTTTCATCTGACCTGCCACTACCCGTGGATTGACCACTGCTTCAGGTGGGTTCATAGCATAGAACCTCACTGTCGCCTGGTGTTGAGGTGGTGCTGATGATCCAGCTTGAGACGTTTGTCCACGTCCTCGAGCTGCTCCTTGATGTTGTCTACTCTGAGATCCCTGTTGATTCTGTCTCGGAGGCTGTGTCACACTGACAGGCCTAGAACGACAATCCTTCATCAAGTGTCCCACCTTACCACAGTTGTAGCAACTCCTCTCCTGTTGTTGTGGTCGGGGTGGTCCAGTAACTGACACTGATGCAGAACTATGAGTTCCTTGAAGCAGTTGACTCCGTCCTCTACCTCTGCTCGGTGTCCATTGAGTTTGAAAACTCAATCTGGGTGGTGGAGGGTTAGGTGTAGAGAATCTAGGTTTCTTGGAATCCCTAGATAATGAACCATGGAACTGTGGATATCTCTTCTGAATTTGTCTTTTCTCAACCACAGATCTCTCTATCCTTCGGACTGACTCAACGAAGGTAGAGAATCTCTCTCTGATTTCTAAGGCAGACACGGGGGTTGACATATCAGCATTCAAACCCTTCTCAAATCTTCTGATTCTTTCCTCCTCTGTGGCAGCCATGTGCGGACAGAACCGCAGCAACTCCATGAACTTAGCTTCATACTCGCTAATGTTCATCATACCCTGCCTTAGTCTCTCAAACTGAGAGATCTTCTCATCTAGGAAGGTCTTTGGAAAATATCTATTGATAAATTCCCGACGAAACTCTTCCCATGAGAACTCTACTCCAGGTCTCTTCTGCTCTTCCATGTTCCACCAGTGACCAGCACTGCCTTTGAGAAGATAGACAGCATGTCTAACCTTCTCAGCTTCCGGGATGATAAGAATCCTGAAAGCCTTCTCCAACTCTGTCAACCAAAGGTCAGCATCGGCGGGGTCGGCAGTCCCGAAGTACTCGGTAGCTCCGACACGACGAAGTCGTTCGAACGTCTTACCGATACCTTGTGCTTCAGGATGGACAGGTGCCCTAGGTGCAGGCATGGGCATCCTGTCGGTTATGTGTGTCATGGCAGTCATAAACTGCCCGAACATCGTCTGTACAGCTGGGTTACCCATGTCGGCTGGGTCAAACTGGGGTGGCTCTCTTGGTGACTCAGGTGCAGGCTATTCTATTTCTGGAACCCTTGCACCGCCTCGAGGTGCACTAGCACTACTCTCTGCCACGTACTCATCATGTGGCTCAGCCATTCTTATGTATCTTCTTCTCCTGAGGAGTAGAAGATTCTATTAGATAAGGAAGGAGTACTAAAGATAGACTCGACATCCTAAGTCCTATGCCTCTGTAGACTCAACTGACCTAGAGCTCTGATACCACTAATTGTGGGCTCTGATCTCCAAACCATGTAATAAACACGATTAAAACTTAGCGGAAGCGATTCGATAATCATCGGAAGACAAAAATCACGGGAAATTAAAACTTTTCGAGACAAGAGCTTGGATCCATAAAGCTTCATTCATAAAAAGAGATAAACTGTTTACATCTCAGGATAATTACTTCTTGAGTAATTATATACATCAAGATACAAAATCTCAAGAACTCATACAAAAGACTCCAAGACCTGAGAGTACAGAGGACACATAGGACTGACTCTAACTACACCACATGGCAGGCTAAATCTCCACCTGAGATTACTGCTGCTCCTGGTGCTGCTGCTGCTGGAGACTGGTCACCTGTAGACCGGTTCCTCCGTCTACGACGTCCACCTAAAAATTTGAAGTCTGCGGGGTAATACAATTTTACATAATTGTCCCAGCGAGAGTTATAACTCTCCACCAGAAGCTTCACTATAACATCAAGAATATCTTAAGCAATAAAACTTTCAAAGCATTAGATAACAGTTGCAGCTATAAACAAGAACTCAACACTTATGAGGTATGAAGAAATATAAGCACTATCACAGTGTAACATCAATCAACTAACTTGTAGTTATCTATAACAAGTATACTACGGGGTTGATTATGTTTTACAAACAACATTATGCCCTGTGGAGATGAGGCATACCACTCATACTCCAACTGATCGCTGAGAAGTCACATCAGTATCATACATAGGTCATTAAGAGAGTCGGATTCTCATGACCTTCACCTTCCTCAGTCAGTAAGAGGATCACTTGTAGGACATCTCGTGTCTCTACTACTATAGCTCACCAGGGTAAACTGGTCCTTCGCTATTCTAGAGTCACAGTGGCGTTCTGTACTCTCTTCGTCATCAGGAGATTTCATGTTTATCTCCACTGATACGGATATCTGTGATTTCTTCGTCATCAGGAGGTTTCATGTTTACCTACCACTGATACGACATGGAAATATAGTGAAGGATTGACGGATTATACATCTACATCACATCCCTACACTAGGATGTAAGGTTCTACACATCCATGTACCCCACATACTCAAAAGTATGTGCTCCAGGAGTTCCCTGAGGAAAACCTGTTTCACCATCACTTGATCTCTGACAATGATGGATCTATGATCAGGGCTCTACATTATACTTGATTAGTTAGGTACATTTAGTATTCTTTAACAACATACATTATTCTTCAAACAATAACAGTAGCATAATAGCTATAAAAGAAGAATACTAAATGTAACAAGCCTAACTCATATCAATCATAATTTCTTATTATACTCATCACAAGTCCTCTCTAAAGCATGACTTTGATGGTATTCATGGTTGTCACAGCCCATTATCATCATAGGATGCCATTTATAAGGCATCAAGTTACTTTTCTTATTCATAAGGCTAACAACATGCCTTCAATGAATATAACATCAACATCCATACCTGGATAAGATCACCTTCATATCAGAACCTGCATGGTTAATTTAACTGACAAAGGTAATACAAAAATAAGTAATACATTTCCCACTCTTGTCATAAGAGTTAAATCCTTTGATTCTCATCAATTGGAGTTTAATACTCATTTGCATGCCATTACCCTTGAATTAGGGTTTACAATTCACATTACATGTCATCACCCTTGGATTAGGGTTTACTATTCACATTAAGGTGAATTGAACTCATATCATCATCATGTATGAGTAACATCATCATTGATGCTCTCAGATTAGTTAAAGGTTCATCATTTATTATAATTAGGGTTTCTATGACCTCTCACAAGTAGAGCATACCCTAATTATGCACATTCATGTGTATTGAAGGTTCTTTAATTGAGTTTCCACCTAAAAAGGGTACTTTCTCTCTCTAGAAGTACTTTCTCTCTCCTCATACTAGTAGAGGGTGATAACACCACTCTAGATCAGGTTGGATTAAGTCATCATAGGCTAACATAGCCAAAAACATCACCACCATGTGATTAGGGTTTGATCTGATCAAGGTATTACTCAATTGACCCTTCAAGGGTATTTTGGTAATTTACCCCATTGATCATCATCATGGTCAAGTCATTAGTCAATTAATCCCTTAATGTCCTAGGATATCATTAGGGTTTAGATTAGGGCATAATTGATCCATTTATATCTTCAAATGATTGAGTGAAGTCAACCTTGAATCACCTTGATCGATCTCAACCATCAACCTCCAATTGGTTTGAGATCGTTTGAAAGAGTTGACCGTTTAGCCAATTTTGACTTCCAAGACCGCGAGGGTGTGTTGACCGTTTAGCCAATTTTGACTTCCAAGACCGCGAGGGTGTGTTGACCGTTTAGCCAATTTTGACTTCCAAGATCGCGAGCCTTCAACTTGGTTTCAAGACCGCAAAGGTTATGTAGACCATTTGCTCACCTTTGACCTCAAGACCGCGAGGCCCCTCACGGTCTTGAGACCGCGAGCCCTCTCACGGTCTTGAGACCGCGAGCCCTCTCATGGTCTTGAGACCGCGAGGCTCACATGGTCTTAACCGCTTGGACCATCAACAAAGTTCAATGGTTACAACCGATGATGTCAACCGATGTTGAAGCCCTCAAAAGGTCAAATCCATGGTGACCACTTATGGATTAGGTCAATTAAGATTATGCTTAACCAATTGGTCATTCAATTGACCCTCAATTGTTGACCAATTAGGGTCTATCAATGTTCACCCATCAACACTCAACAATGTGCATCAACACAAGGTTGAACCCTTCAATTGAGCTCCAATTGGGCCCAAACTTGGCCCAAACGGTCTTGAGATCATGTGGGTGGACCCCACATGGTCTTGAGACCGTTGCCCAAGATTTCATCAAAATCTAATGTGATTTGATAGGGGTTGAACCATGGTTGAGTCACAAAAATCAGAATTTTGATTAATTGATAACTTATTGCAATTGGGTCCTTAGTTGATCAAATTAGCTTAACCCTAGACCTTCAAACGGTCTTGGGTGATTGTCCTCTCGGTCTTGAGACCGTTTGGATGACCCCCAAACGGTCTTGAGACCGTTTAGGTCAATTAACCCTAAAAACCCTAATTAAGTCACCATAATTTCAGTACTGATTTCATCTAGGGTTAGCCCTAGTAATCACCCTTCAACTTTTAGCTCGTTTGGAATTAGACCATCAAACTTGGTGAGTTGTTAATTAACATAATTTTGAACAGTAATTTCGTGTGGTCAAAGCTTGGTCAACGACCTTACAGGGTCTTGAGACCGTTTGCCCAAAAAGGCAATTTCAGACCGTTTGAAAATCAGGAATAAATTTGATTAAAGTTGTTACTTAAAAAGGCCATAACTCCTAATTCCTTTAGAGTTAACCTCTGAATTTTTGAGGGTGATTATCCTACATAATTAGGAACAGATTTATTATACGGTCCACGCTCGGTCAACGGGTCCAAACGGTCGTGAGGACCGTTTGCCCTCTCGCGGTTCGGAGGCCGTTTGCTCACCTCGCGGTCCTGAGACCGTGAGAGCAAGTTAGGGAGACCGTTTAAGAAAGTGAAAAGCGGTGGGTTTTTCTTGGAAATCACGCCTTCATCTCCTAGCTCAAGAACAGTACAGATATCCCACGGATTTGCTTGCAAGGTAGCAAAGAAAAGTAGGGAACATGAAGAATTATCATCTAACCGCATAAAAGAGATGTATATAGTAAAGCATGGGTTTAGAGTTATAAAACCCGCCTAAAGCTTGCTCCTTGAGCTCCAAGCTTTAATGGCGTCCTTGAGTTCCCATAGGTTGGCCAAGGTGAAACCTCCAGGGAAATTCAAGAAAAGATGGCTAGAAAGATAGGGTTTCGTGAGCTAGTTATCAACTTGACCTTGAATCCGAGTTCTGACCATGGAATTTAGGCAAAAGAAGGTCCCAAACCTACCTTGCACCCTTGGTCATTCCTCTTGAGCTCCAAGACAGTCCTTAGTCGGCCAAGCAAGGGAAACAGTGATATGCACGAAGGAAAGGTTCCTTTGCTTGAGAGGTAAAGTGTATATATACTTGGGTGGGGTTTCATTAAAGGCCCATAAGTTTCCCATAATTCCAACTAGGTCCTTCCTTCATTACTTGCTCGTCCCTTCCTCTTTATTCTAAGGACAAACCTTCTCTTAAGGTCTAGAAAAAGAGGCAAAGAAGATCAATCTAATACTAAGGTACATACATAAAGAGCTATTGCACATATACCCTGATTATTCAATCACAAGGTATATTTCATAACTTGATAATTCAATTGAGGTGACTTCCTCATCATTTCTTCTCTAAATGATGGCAAGAGTCTTAAAAGATACATTAGATGATATATTTTTACAAATTGCATCCCTTAATTTGGGTAAATTGCATTTTACCCCAAATTAGGGTTTCAAGCACCGGGATTGCTTCCACAGCTGCACCTTGGTGCCCAAGCTTGGGAAATCCCTCAAACTTTACCAAAAAGGTTCTCATGATGTCTCAACATCAGAGGAACATATCATCATGTGCAAATTGCAAGCTAACCCTTTCAACTGGGTAAATTGCACATAGGTCCCTGTATATCAAAACAATGCTACAACTTTAAATAAAAAGGAGCAAATACTGAACTATATGTTTCTGAGAAACTTAATTACATGCTCAGAGTTAATCACAAAGATTTAATTACATAATTAGGCAAAACACCTAGGGTTAACTCATAACCCAGGTCAGGGATGGTACACTTTCCTTCCTAATTCACTCCTCCCTTAGCTTTCATCACAGAAGACTTTGGTTTCTAACTAGCTTTAGAACTCTTTTTAGCTTTGTCTTTGTCCTTAGACTTCCCTCTATTGATCATCATCACAGATTTGTCTTTGTCCTTCTTCATCTGCACTTCAGTTGTCCTCACATGTCAAGTGATTCTGACAATAACTTGTCAAAATCATTCATATTGTAGTTCATGACAGATTGCTTGTATGATTCCGACAGTGACTGCAGAATCACACATGTGGCCAACTCTTGGCCTAAGAGAAATCCCAGTTTAACAAGATTCTCCACATACCCAATCAACATGAGTGTATGGGGACTGACTAGATCTTCTTCAACCATATTGCACTTAAACAACGCCTTAGAGACATCATATCTCTATTGTCTTGCCTGGTCTTGGTTCATGTTGTTAAGATGTTTAACCATCTCAATAACATCGACGTTCTCATACTGTCTCTACAATTCATAGTTTGTTGAGCACAATGTCACACACTTGACCTCCAGAACAACATCAGAGTGCTTTCAGTATGCATCTATGTTAGCCTTGAGCGTGTTGGGAGCGGTTTCATCTGACTATGTTGTCTCCAGGACATAGAGCAAAAATCATTCTCAAAGTTTGGAACCAGTCACGAAAGTTGTTCTCGTTGTTTGTGTTTGTCATTAGATTCTAATTTTTTTTGCAAATTTTATCAAAATACTTTTGATTAATTTAATTTAATAAGTTTGATGATATTAATGAGATTTTTAATTAATTATCATTCCTTTACAAAATCCAACCCCCAAAAAATAAGAAGAGATAAATGTTTATACATTATAACACAATTCTATTGAATCCCATCAAATTTCTATAGGAAGCATCCTAAAAATGGGCGTCACCAAAATGCATTTACCTTAGGCTCCGATTGGTTTGTCATTACTGGTCCGGAAAACACATGAACTGGAGTTCCTTGAGCGGTTTTTCATGATTGGTTTAAAATAAGTGTTGGAACTTGTGTTTCGTGACTTCTGGGAAGTTATAGACTTACATACAAAACACACTTCCTGAGTTCCTTCTTAAAAAGAGCGGAAAACGAGTTCTGGGACAACTAACAACATTTTTTATACAATTCTATTATTCATTCATTATAATTGATACATGTAAAAATATTTATGACTAGAAATATTAATGGTGAGGATATAGTTCGTTTCTAAAATCACAACATAATATGACAAAATATTATACAATATAATCTCACTATGTAAAATATTTAACACTATAACCAACCACATTATCAGTACAATCTACAAAATAAAAAATACAAATATCATAAAAAATAAACACTGCACCATGTAGAAACAATGTGAACATTTACGTAATATATTTTTATTCTTCATGTTTAAACAATATGATGCAAAAAATGATAATTAATTGTAACCATACATGAATAATATAGTAAAAAATTCCTACATAAATAATGTAAAAGTTAATATTCTACATTGTGTTAAACATTGATGAACCAAAATTTATATTTACAAGCACATGAAATGCTGATATTATTAAAATATTTTGTATACATAAAGTGAAATAAAAATATTGCAATGTGATTTTAATCGTAATATTTTTATTAAGATTATAATTGTATTATAATAAAATATTTTAAAGGAAAAACATCTGCACCATAACTACTTGTTATGGTTATTATGATTTAAGAATATTATGATTTTTTACGGATATGATTTTTTTTAAATGTTTTTGCCATCCTCCTCACTTATTTGTATTTTACAATAAAAGAAACAATTTTTAATCATTTTCATATTTACACTTACAACAAACCAATTATATGGAAGTGAATAGAACTTAAGTTCCAGAAACTGAACTATAGTTTCCAAAATATGAGTTCCATAGAACTCATGACTTACACCAAATCAATAGGAGCCTCAGTGTAGCATTATTCTTTAGCTTTAGTAATTAAAGCTGACGACTTTACGAGGGACTTTTTGTCTTTAAGGAGATGGCGGTTGAGAGATAATTGTAAAAAAAATGACAAAATAAATGAAAGCCATGCACATTTATTGGCGCCCTCGCTGCCACACAGCATGCAACGCGTATTTATACCACCTGTGTTCTCTCTCTTCCATCTCCCCGAACTCTGCACGCGGCACTATATGCACGAGCATTATCTCCCAACTTCTCTCTTTCTCTCTCTGGTCTTGGACTTCGGTCGTCCCCCACCCCTGTGTCTCTGTTGGCATTCAGAACATTGAAAGGGTAACCCACCGAATCCCCTTGCTTACTTTTAACTCCCTGGTCATCCCCCTCCGTCGCCTCTGCAGAATAAACCCACAAGTCCCCATAAAACCCCACCTCTCGCCTCTGGTTTCCCCAGTGTAGTAATTCCTACTGCAGCAGCTGGAGAGGCGCTAATAGCTCGTCCGTCGTCGCATTTCATCGGTTGCAGCAGAGACTGCACGAGAAACCACTCTCTTCTCCACTTGTGGCTATGTTACGAAGCCAGCAGGAACACAACATCCTTTCTTCCCTACCCTCCCTTGGCTATATTACGCTGTAAACCCTCCCACTCCTATTCCAGCCGCCTAACCCCAGTTGCACCAAAAAGGAGGTGGCACTCCCCCTTTGCTTTTTCCCGAGTTGGAAGCTGCTGTCTGGGAAGTCCCCTGGTTTCACAGGACGGGTGAAAGGGCAAATCCAAGGAAGGAAAAAAAAAACACAACACCATATACATATATTTAGTTTGATCCTCTCGTCTTCGACCTTTCTGGCCTCGTCCACATGGCTGTGTGCTTGGGTCAGTCCCACGGCCCTGCATATTAATCAACACCCCCTGACCGTCCTCGATCCGCCGGGCCTCTCCTCGCCACCTCTTGTCATTGAAAGTGCCACCTTGCGGCCTGCACTCAAATTTATGAACAGCGGTGGCGAAGAGAACATGGGGAGGGGAGGTGGGAGAAGACGGCACTGACGATTGTATAACCAAGAGCTTGACGCGTCGTCTTTCTTCTCCTTTGTAATCGTATCCTTCTATTCCATTGATCTTTCAGTCCACTAAAATGGTGTCGTCGTCTTGTCAGAGGAACACCAAATGCTGCAGCACTAGCAGCTGCCAGTTTCTCCCCGGCCCCATCATCGTCGGCGCGGGTCCTTCAGGTATGGCCGTAGCCGCCTGCTTAGCGGACCTGGGTATCCCGTCAACCATCCTCGAGAAGTCGGGATGCATCGCCTCGCTATGGCAAGAGCGGACCTACGACCGTCTGAAGCTGCACCTTCCCAAGCAGTTCTGCGAGCTGCCGATGATGGGGTTCCCTCCCAGCTTCCCCAAGTACCCATCAAAGCACCAGTTCGTGTCCTACCTGGAGTCCTACGCGGCCCGGTTCAACATCCGCCCGCTCTTCGGCCGGACCGTCGCGTCGGCAAAGTACGACGCCAAGAGCGGGTGCTGGAAGGTGATGACGACGCACACCCGGCCGGTTGGTGCGCCAGGCGATACAGAGGACGTGGAGGAGGTGTATATGAGCCGGTGGCTCGTGGTTGCTACCGGTGAGAACGCGGAGCCCGTGGTTCCGGATCTGCCAGGGCTGGAGAAGTTCGGCGGCCGGGTGATCCACACGTGCTGGTACAAGTCCGGCGCGGAGTTCCACGGGGAGAAGGTGCTCGTGGTTGGGTGCGGGAATTCAGGGATGGAGGTCAGCCTTGATCTGTGCAGGAACAGTGCTAGGCCGTACATGATAGCAAGGAACCCGGTAAGTAAGCTAGCTACTTGAGTTAGTTGTATGTTGTTATCAGGTGTGATTCATTTATTTTCAGCAGTAATAGCTGAATATTGCGCAAACAAACTGAATCTAATCCTCCGTTCAGGTCCACGTCCTCCCTCGTGAGATGCTCGGCCTCTCCACCTTCGCGGTGGCGATGGCGCTACTCAAGTGGCTCCCAATCCGATGGGTTGACAAGGTGCTCCTCCTCGGGGCCCACCTCTCACTCGGGAGCACGGGCAAGCTCGGTCTGCACCGACCCAAGACGGGGCCGCTTCAGCTCAAGAACACGACGGGGAAGACGCCGGTGCTGGACGTCGGCGCCTTGTCCTACATCCGCTCCGGCAAGATCAGGGTCGTCGGGGCGGTGAAGGAGGTGACCAAGGCAGGGGCGAGGTTCGTGGACGGTGAGGAGGAGGTACAGTTCGACTCCATCGTGCTGGCTACTGGGTACAAGAGCAACGTGGCGGCGTGGCTACAGGTATTCTTCAATCTTTAAACACACTTGGTGGGTTTCCCCTCTGGGTACGTGCCAAATTGCCGATGCGGAGCTTTGTTTTTATATGTATTTTTTACATTGACCGGGAAGTAATGGCACGGTACCAACGCATATATCATCTGATGGGCTATCAACGGGTATTTCCATTGAAACATCAACTTAACATCTCTCTTCTCGTTTATCTACTCAGGAGGATGATGACCAAGGCGTCGCCATTGATGAAGATAGAGACAACTCGTCATCTTCGTCCTCGTCGCTGTTCAACCAGGAGGGGAGACCAAAGAAGCCATTCCCCCACTGCTGGAAAGGCAGGAGAGGGCTGTACAGCGTGGGGTTCACCCTGCGAGGCATTCTCGGCACCTGCTCCGATGCCCACAACATAGCTAGAGATGTAGCGGACAAGTGGATGAACAAGCCTTGTCACCACCACCACTACCTTCGAGATGGTCAGCCCTGCGATGACCACATACACCACTTGCTGCAGAAACAGCAGCAGCGCCAAGATCCTCCTCCCGGATCCATGTTGCTAGATAGTGAGTAAATGAACCTGGGGAGAGTCACGTGAGTTCCATAAATCATACACATGTAGGTTGGGGGTGGTGGGGGTGTATACCAAACAAGAAAAATATCATCCGTTTCAATGTTGTTCCTTCAAGTGTAAATTTCCATCTTTATTCGTTTGTATTCATTTTCTTCTTTTGTTGCTCACTATAAATGTTTTTGTGATGTGATGAAATTTTGTGTGCGCTTCATGTCTTCAATTGAGATGTGTGGTGCACGTGGAATGGTCTCAATTCATATTAAATTTATGTCGCGTTGAAGGAAAGGTTAAACATCGCTGAGAAAGGAGGAAGGGTTGACATAGTCACACGGATGTCTTGTAGTTAGGTGAAACAACAATCAGCTTTTTACATGTCGGAAAAAAACATAAAAGATAAAGAATTTAAGGTTGATTTTACGAGTAAAACGAAAGAAAATTATAGACATCAAGGGTATACAAGGCGTCAGAATGATCGAAAGTCATTTCACTCAAATGGATGAGAAGTGCGAAAAAAACGTGAACTGGGTTTGACAATCCTCTAATGATAAAGGAAAGAGTTAGTCACCCTCAACTCAAATTCTAATTGTGATTGTAATTCCCAATATGTGAAAACCAAGCAGTTTGGTTGCTTTAAGAAAGGAACACTCGGATCTCCTATTTTTTTTGGGAGTGCTAATTTTTTAGGACTGAAATTAGGGGCGAGCAAATCATTATTCAGACATCAAAATCAAATCGTATTGGTCAGTTCGGTCCCGTCCGATTTTAGTCCATTTTGAGTTTGGTTCGGAAATTCTAGATATTCCATTCGTAGTTCGATTCGGACCATAACCGGGTCAGATCACAAACCAGTCTGTGGACCGAGTTAAGATGTTTTATATATTAAGTTTAATTATGTCAAAATTATAAAAAAAAAACAAATATTAAAACAATGCAGATGTTTGATATTAGTGTTAAAAATTAGTTAGAAGTAATTAGAATAATTAAAGTTATATTATGAAACAAATTATGGAATCTTGAAAAGTTATGATTGCGGTCTAAATAGTCTGATTTTAGTCCGATCTTACTTGAAATGATCTGATCAAGTCTACGGTTTATAGTTTTACGTAAATACGGTCTTCAATTCGATCTGGTTCGGTTCTGAACCAATGCTCACCCTTAACTTAAATGACCATTTCTGATTTTTTTTATTAATATTAGGGAGTTATAAATCCATTTGGTTTGTTTTGTTAATATATCTCAATCGCCTATCTGAGTACTTGGGTTGAGATGCGAGGAATAAAAAGAGAGACAACGACACAAGAAATCGACTATGAACTAGAAGTACTTTCTTTTGCAATCAAGGCGAAAATATGTAGACGAGACAAATACAATAAGATGGCAATGATGTAGTTGTAATTGGTAAGTAACTAGATAAGATCTAGTTCAATAAACCCGACAATTTTGTTCTTGCATGATGGATGAATAAATAGATAGGAAATCATTATGTAAGTTGAACATAAGAGTAAAAAATGATGAAATGAACAAGCAGTTGTGACGAAAATATGTAGACGAGACAAATACTATAAGATGTCTACGGTTCATAGTTTTACAGGAAACCAATTTGGTTTCATGCCTGGTTGATCAACAACTGATGCTATTTTTTGATAAGGAGGCTTATGGAGAATTGTAGGAAAAGAAAAAGAGATCTTCACATGGTTTTTATCGGTTTGGAAATGGCTTATGATCGAGTATCCAGAGAAGTGTTGTGGATGGTTTTAAGGAAAAAAAGGTATGCCAATCCAATACATTGACTTGATTAAAGACATGTCTGATAGCTCTACTGTAAGTGTGAAGACTCCTGGAAGAGAGACACCAACATTTTCCATCACAATTGGGGTACACCAAGGATCCACACTCAACCCAAATCTATTCGTTCATGTTATGGATGAGTTTACAAAGAATGTTCAGGATGATGCTCGTTGGTGTATGTTATTTGCTGATGATATTGTATTGATTGAAGAAACTAAAGATGGTTTGAATGATAAAGTTGTACTTTGGAGAAAGACACTGGGATCAAATGGATTGATGATCAGTAGGAGCAAAACTGAGTATATGCACTACAATTTCAGCCAAGCTCGCAGTGTGAATGGTGGAGCCAAGTTGGATGAGTAGATATATCAAAATGTGATAAATTTCATTACTTGGACTCTATCATTCAAACAGATGGAGATGTCCAAAATGACATTTGTCATAGAATCACTGCAAGATGGTTGAAATGGAGGAGTGCAACTAGAGTATTATGTGATTGGAAGATCCCTCTCAGACTAAAATGTAAGTTTTATAAAACTGTTATACGACCAACCATGCTCTATGGGAGTAAATTTTGGATGGTGAAGAAACAAGGACAAGATGAACATGGTTGAAATGCGTATGTTGAGATGGACATGTGGGAAGACAAGAAAAGATCGCTTGAGAAATGACTATATCAGAAATAAAATGAGCATTGCGAGCATTGGGGACAAGTTGTGCGAGGGCCGACTCAGATGGTATGGACATGTGCAACGCAGACCGACTAATGCACCTATACGAGGCAATATTGTTGAGGCAAGAACAATTAATAGAAGAAGAGGAAGGCCTAAATTAACATGGGAAGAGCTCATAAAGAGAGATTTTAAAAATCTACATCTCAACAAGAATATGACCCGTGATAGAGCTGAATGGTAAAGAAGGATCTATGTAGCCATCCGCAACATAGTTGGGATTGAGGCTTAGTTGATGATGATGATGAACAAGCAGTTGCTTTGATCTAGATTTTTAGTAATTTGTATGAAAAATTGCAACAAGTCAACTAAAATTGGTGGTTTTGATGCATATTTATGGTTTCGACAACCTCCCAGATTATTACAATCATCATTCTAGAAAAAGATATTCTAGACAATTGTAAATAGAGTTTGGTAGTTTGCTCTATAGATCAATGAGGGTGAAAAAGGGCCTTAACGATTGGCAGAAGGCGGGGGAGAGGGTGTTGGAATAAGATTGTTTCGACCCATGTCCTAACTGAATTTTGGGTTGAGTAGGAGTTGGCTTGTGTTGCCAATCCTAGTAGGAGCTAAATCCAATAGGAGAGAAGATGACTCTCTATTTGCAACATTGGAATTGGATTAGGAATTGGACTAGAATTACAGTGGGATTCCTAATTGCTACCACATGTCCAGGAAGCCTATAAATAGAGACCCTGAGGGAGGCCATGGAGATAATCCCATCAGTTATTTGTTGTTGGTGCCTTCTGTGGTAGAAGTGCCAGAAAACAAGAACAACTGGTGGTTCTCTCTTGCAGTAAGAGAGGGTCAGTGACTTTTCCTTGAAGTGAAGTACTAGTTGACAATCAATGACACATTGGTGGTGCATCAACAATGGCGATGTATCCGGTCAGCGGAGGACACACATTAGTTGGTGGCACTATGTTAGTGTTGTGACAACGACTATGAAAGAAATCCATCCGTTCAGCGGAGGACGTGCATCTTCTCTCTGAGGCGGGTAGAGCTTCTGGTTGGTGGCGAGGTACGCAACCTTGTCAGGTGCAGAGGTGGCCCAATCATCGGTTGCAGTAGCAACATGCAAGGGGACAACTGTGTGTCTGATCCTCTACAACGACAAAGGTGTTGTGAGGAGAAAATGATAAGTGGGATATTTTGCACATATTGGGTGTAATTCTATTCTTCCTATCTTAGTTCTCGTGTGGGGGGAGCTATCTGGATTCAAAAGAAATTAAATCTAGATGGTGTGAGTTATAATCTTGATTACATAGTGCTTGTTGGTTGGTATTGCCCCATGGTTTTTCTCTTCTCATTTTGGGGAGAGTTTTCTACATTAAATCTTGCACTTTCCGTCTTGCAAAACACGTCACTTTCTCACTAAAATTCCTAACAAGTTGTATCAGAGTGAGGTTGGAAGGTTGAAGTGAAAGTGTTACCACCCCAATTTTTGGGTTCTTTTCGGTGAGAAATGTAATTTCTCCTATTAAAGATATTTGACCAAATAATGATATAATTTGTTTTGAATAAATGGATTTCATTTACAATAGCCTTGTTGGTTGTTTTGTGGGATTTATTGGCTATTGGGCCCAATAACAAGGAAACGACAAAGGAAATTCCATTATTAAATAAGAAAATGGAGAAAAGAAAGATGTAGAAACCTCTAGAAGGTAAAAGAATGCTATCCAAAGGTGGATTTCGTGCCTCTTGGGTTCCTTGGGTTCCAAGGAGTCCAAAGTTTCAAAAATAATGCAACAAGAAAAGAAAAGACCAATTAAGTATTTCTTTATTAAGAAAGAAAATGAAAACAATGAGAAAATATGGGAAATAAGTTGAAAGAGGTATGATTGAGTTATCTTTGGTGGATTTTTGTATCCATAAGGATTCTAATGTTAAAAGGGATTCCAAAAAGGAAAATAAAAAGAGAGATGAAGAGAAATCCTCAAAATAGATATTTTAATAAAGAAATAAGTAAGGTAATGAGAAATAATGGATATAGATGCATCTAGAAGGATAATGAGTATCCACTAAAAAGGATTTCGAAATATTAGAGTTTCTTAGGGTCCAAGGAGACCCAATGGAGAAAAAGAAAGAGAAAATACCAATAATACAAAATAAGAGGATAATGTGATACATAATTAATGGATTTTGTGGCATTGTTAAAAAGGAGGTATTTTCTACTAAAGAAAAGTATAATTTTTGTGGCCAATGAATTAAAAGCCAAGAACAAGAAGATAAAAGAAATAATTTTTGAATTCCTTAATAGCCAAGGATCATAGATAATCAAGGAATTATTTAAAAAGAGAAATCTTATACTTGTTTAAGGAAAGTAGGTTTCCTTTTTGAGAAGGGGCCTTGTTTCTTCGTGGGCAAGCACCCTAGGGCATTGCTATCTATCCCTATATAAGGGACGAACCCATTTGCCTTGAGTTTCCTTGTCTCCCACTCATCTCCAACCAATCACCCACCCAAAAACCCTAACTAAAAAGAAGTAGCGTGATCATGAAGACACGAGGTGGCAAGAGGGAGTTGCGAGGGAAGCCTGATGCTTCATGATACTAAGAAGCAACTTTGCCATTGTGGTCGTGCCCTAATGTAGGCGCAGCAGCTGCAACTTGGCTGCAAGGCCGCTCGCATGGGAAGACCTGGCCATCACAATCTAGTTGATTTAGCCATGAGATCATAGCGTCCATGAGTGCACGGAGGAGCGTCGAAGGCGAGGGAACTATCTCTGGTGGCCGTCGGGGTCAGGGAAGAGGAGGACCCGCACGAGCCACGGCCGTGGCGGCAACGTTGGGTCGCGAGAGCTGGAAGACGACCAAGTATGTGTTGGACAGAAATGCCCCTCCACAGGCTGAAGTGCCAACCACTTACACGGGGGTAATCCAGTCATTTGATTATGTTTTCAATCGACCGTGCTACGTTGCATGGGTTTGGTGACGTGGCGTTCTGCCATTGGTCCAAGTAAGTTAATTTTGCAAAAATCATATCTTTTTATTGGTAGCTTAGATGAATGCATATAAAATATGAAAGTTGCTCAGAAAAATGAGAGGAATTCATTAAAATAGTTTTAGAAGCTAATTCCTCTTGCATTTCGAAAAGTAATGGAAGTTATCAACTTTAATGCTTTAATGATTAAGAAACCCTATTTTTAGATGATTAATGTATTTAGAAGGGTTTTATGGATGATTAAAGTTGATATGACCTGTTAATTATAAAAAGGTACATTAAGAACAAAAAGGATGAACTTTGCACATAATTAGTTTAATTTCGAGTTTCATGTACATAAATGAGCTTTAATGGGCTTTGAAACCCTAATGTTAGTAATTGTGACTCTTAATGGCTTTAGTTGTTCAAGTTCATGAATAAAGTTGAGATATGATGGTTCTAAGCTATTTCGAGTATAAAAGTTCCTAATTGTGGATAAATACCCTTAGTATGGTAATTAGGATTTTCTAATGGATAAAGGTGGAATTAATGGTAAATAGAGTTCATAAAAGATAAGTTGTTAATTTGAAAGGAACCAAAGATGATAATTGGGCCTAATGATCTTATCATGAATTAAAAGGATAAAAATGGTAGTTTTAATGTAAAAGAGGCTTAATGGACTTAATTGATGGTTAATTATGCCTTTCATCCAAAATTAAGGTTAGATGTTGTTAAAAGGTAACCTTAATATCTTTCGTGAAGAATAGATGAGATAATTAGGGTTTGTCTACCATTTTTCCAAATTAATCCCCCAAGTACATATAATTCAGAAGAATATGTGGGATTAAAAGAATAAAAATGAAGAGGAACCCTAATTACAATGGAAACCCTAAAAGTGGACTAGAAACCGTAGGAAGCGAGCTAGGTTTAATAGATCTTGATGGCATGATTAATGATAGGAAATTGTATGCATATTTCAGGATCTATTTGTGTGCTTGCTTGCCTATTTGATTTCTTGCATTGATTGGATTAATCCTGTCTCAAATCAGCCTGGCAGATATGTGGTTACGCTTACGATTATCCCGAATTAGTTTTTCGAGGATTTCCGAAGTTTTCATCGGTGACTTGAATTAAACTGTTGGATGAATGTAATTCATGCAAATTATAAAGTGGATATGACTATCACCTAAGATATGTGCCTACTCGCTCAGATCCTAGTCCCCTCTGTAGCTTGATGGATTGACCTAGTGCATGGCTACCTATGGGGTAAGACCATCAGGTCATTGGATGACTTAGTACATGGCTACCGATGGGGTAGGTCCATCAAGTTACCTTGAGTCAGGGATTGGGCTACCCTTGGGTAGGGCCATGCGACTCCACAACCCTAAGTATTGGCTACTGACACAATTTTACCGTGCATAGAACGCAAGTGCACGCGTCAATGTAGTATAGGCCCTTGTGAGGCCCGAGTCGAACTCAGGGACACTGGATTATCGGTAGACTACTACGAACTACTCACAATCAGCTAGACCAATAAAAAGGTTATGCGAGTTGTTTTTTTTAAAAAGAAAAAGAAAATAAAATAAAACAGAGCAATCAATTAAATGTTTAGTTTAATCAATTCAAGTGGAGATCTTTAGGATTGCGGTTTCACCGTGGGCTTTCATTGCATGAATTTTCATATAATAATTCAGGTTCATCTCTCAATCCGGGTAGTGGCCTGTAGTCAAAATTGTCCACTGTCATGGTACAATTCACTACCTATGTCTAGGTCAGTTCCACCGTCGTAGTAACCTATACCCTAAACTAGGTGCATTAGAATCAACCTCTGGGTTTCTACCATTAATCTTACATCACCTTGTTCAAGGGATTTGTTAATTAATGTGAATTTCATCTATTTTCAACCGTTAATTCTTCTTTCAAAGTAATTAAAGGCATTGGATTATCATTATGGTGATCAAGCATAACAATATAATTGAGAAAACAAAATCATACCACAGATTTAAGAGATAAATTATGAATTACTATGATAAAAATGTCATACAATGCTTCCCCGGGCTACTCTCGGTCCTAAAGATAATGGGGATTAGCCCCGCATGTTCATCTCAGAGCAAAACATGGTTGAGAAAAGGGGAAACATGGAGAAAAACATGAATAAGCAATGAAACCCCTGAATGGAGAAGATCCAAAATTCCTCGGCGTAGAATGCACGATCTACAACCTTTCGGAAGTGGAGAACGTCTTCTTCGGCTTCCAGAATGGCTGGGGCGTGCTTCTGGGCTATGTTCTTCTCTCCACACCTTCTCGGGATGTGTGCAACGGCTAATGACGTGATACCCTGCTCTTGGCCACCGTAATTAGGTATAATCACTGAGTTAGGTTGCAAAAATATCACAGCCGTCAGATTTGGATCGATCTGAAACAAACTTTAATCTGACGATGTCGATACCATCAACGCGGGTCGATGGTATCGACTCTGCACGATCTCGGAAAGTCTTCCTTTCTTTTCTTCGTTGTGCCTAATGCTGACTTGATACCATCGACGCGGGTCGATGGTATTGACGATCTGAGGCGTCAGTTTTATCCCTTTTTCGTCGTTGAAACTCCACGTGTCGATAGTATCGACTATGGGGTTGATAGTATCGACTGTCTACTCGCCAGCAACCTGATGGTAGGTCGCTACCATCAACTTCCCCGTCGATGGTATCAACTCTGTGCTACTCCTTTCGGCTGGCTGCCTGTGGTTGTGTCGATAGCATCGACGGCCGTCGATGGTATCGACAGCTGCAAATATGTGTTTTTCCTGAAATTGCAAAACAAAACCACATAAGCCGAAATAAAACCTATAGTTGTAATTAATTATGTTCAAAACAATAAAATAAGGGAGATTTGACATTGAGAAGGATCATAGACTAAAGTAAATGAATTATGCAATATTAACCACCAAAATGACCAATAAATGCATAAAACACAAGTAAAACAAGTCTATAAATGCGACTCAAAATCATCGCATCAAACTCACCTAAGATTGAACATTGCTCATCCTCGAGCAACTAAACTTTAGAATAGAATTGTGAGGGTCAACTAAAGAACAGATTATCACAACAAACATCACCATATGATCCCCATCGGACATTCACATTCTGACCCTCACTAACCACGGAATGATAATTACCCTAAAGGTGACAATAATCATCCATAAAAGATATCTACCTCAAAATTGATGAACACTATCACATAAGGCAGTTAACATAATAAAATTCTCTGGTCCAGACTCGGTGCATCTTGTGATCTTCTATTCTACGTTGCTCGCCCTAACTACCATCTACATGGAAGCAGTTCTCCTAGTACTAATGAGTGAGGAGAAAATCATGGTGGCCTACCAATTCGAGCAACATGTGGATGGAATGGGTGGCTCATGGAAGAAATGGATGCATTATACTTTTAACATGCACAAAACAATAATGACCTAAATGATGCATATACAAGTGAAAATGCCCTAATGCCTACAATCAGGTGGAATGATGCATGCACTATCATCCCGTCTCAAGGTGAGATGGAATATCTAAGAGAACTACATCATGTCCTTATTCTTCTTAAGATGCAGGTGAGACTATGTTCCTTTCTCCCTCTCAATCCTACTTGCTTCTCAATTCTCTTCTTTTATTTCTTTTTTTTCCAGATTTTTTCATTTTTTCTCTCTTTTTTTTCTTTTTTTTCTAAACCCATATTATCATAGATGACAATGAATCATTTGCCGGGCTCACTTATTGCTGCATAACTTATACATTTGAACATTCAGAAGGTATGGAACAATTTCATCACCTTTTATGTTGCAGAAGATATAAGACACATGATGTACTATATGCACAAAATATGTGAATGCAGCTACAAAATGACATGTATGCAACTAAATGACATCCACTTAAGGATAATGTGCATGTATAACTAGTCTATATTTTATTTTCATGCAAAATATGTGAAAATAGTTGCAATGCAAGACCTATCTACATGGAATGCAATCAAAGAGATTAAAACCATAATGTACTTCCAATTCTTATGGTGGAATACGAAAAACAATGGGGTGGATAGATCACAAGACTAATTGACTGAACCTTTGAAAATTATTATGTGTCCCTCCTTACTAACCTGAGTGGTAATTAATAGATTTCTCTCTCTTATTTCAAATTAAGGTCCCATTATCATTTGATCAGTTTAGGCTCAAACAACCAGTTCCGTCCACTTTTCATGAATCATAGGAATAGACAGTTGTGATTTTCTATTTTAGAGTTGACAAACCCAATCATTTTCTAAAGTTATGTGCTCAAAGGTGAACAACACAAACATGCAAAACACTAAATTTTTTAAATTTGCCCCTGATTCCCATGTACAAGCAATGAGATGACACAAGACATTAGACATCCACAATTACACTAGATAGAGTGTGGATCCTACAAACAGACTCATAACTAAGAAAAACAAATGACAAAAGACAAAGCAATAAAAAGTAAAACTAAAAACTAAGAAAACTAAAGGATAGAGCTGTTCCAACCCCCCCCCCCAAGCTTGAATTCGACTATGGACTCATAGTCAAAAACAACCTTTAAAGGTGGAACAGTGATACCGATCATTCTTTCGGAGGAGGCGGGTACTGCGGGGCCATGGGGTCCCAAGATGGATACTGCCCCTGAAAGCTCGGATCGTATTGGGGCATTGGTGGAGGTTGTGGAAACCCCCCAAAATAATTCTGGCTCCAGTAATGATCGTAGAAGGGCTGCTGCTGCATCTCCATCCTATGCAACATGTCGTGGATGTGCTGTTGGTTGTCAAGGAGGAGGTGCTCATTCTAAAAAATAGCCCTCTGGTTATCGAGCAGCCGGTTCGTCGTATCCTGAATACCGGCGTATGAAGCTGTATGCTACAATTGGGTGTGCTGGATCTCTTGCAGCATCATATACATCCCCTTCATGGAATAGACATCCTCTCCATGTGGAGAGGGCTGCGATGGCAGAGGCTGTGAAGATGAAGATGCACCCGGATGCATGCGGGGATGCTTCCTAGGTGCCACTCGTGCGCGAAGAGCGGGAAAGCCTCCTCTTCCTCTTCAGGCTCGTCGTCATCATTGTCATTGTCATCATTTCTGCCATCTTCATTCGAGTCCTCGATGGCTATGACAGGCCATCATAAATGCTGAGCGCCCTCAATGTGGAAGACGGGGTCTGGAAGTGAACACTCTTGATATGCTTGATTGACATGGCAGTGTGCATATGCCAAGCCATCACAAAGCAGGATGAGGATTGGAGCGGTGCAGATGCTACAAGTTGACCTTGCTCCTGTTGGAGAGCGGAGTAAGCTGGGAGAAAATTAACCCAAGATAGTGGGCTAGCGGTGTGATGAGCCCTCCAAAATGAATTGGAGCCTTCCACGTACTCCTCTTTACAGCCAACACACGCGTTAAGAAGAACACACCCCAATTGCACTCCTCGCGCTTCAGCAATTTGTGTAGGAAGAACAAATATGTCTCTTGAAACTTGCTGAGAGATAGGTCACCATGAGCGAACAGGGTGGTGCAGAGCATGCGGTGAAGAATCCACACAAACGGATGCTCGAAATCTGCAACCACCACATTGTGGTAGCTGACGAATTTGCCCGGGGCGCAGTCACGAGCTGGGCGAGGATATCATCATAGTCCATCCTGTTATCTGGCCGCCGGTGCTGGTAGTCATTATGAAACCAGTTATAAATTGAATTGAACTGGGCGAGAGTGAGGGTGTAATCGTTGTTGTAGAGTCTGAATGACACCCATCCTTTTCTCCACTCTCTGTCAGTGGCGATCATATCATTGGGCACCACATTGATGTCCAGTGATGCCATGAACTCCGCCACGAGTTCCTTGTACGTCGGCCACTCGCCGAAGAAATGCTAGCCATCGGCATGGTACTGCAGCTCGTCGGGCCTCCTGGATGTGTATCTCGCCTGCCCCTTCAAGACATAGGCGAGGTTGGCCTCGAACCCCAGATCATGGACCATTGTCCGATCAACATAGCGTGTGGGCTCAATCTTTCTCTTCATCAGTTCCTCGTAGACCTTCCGGACCTCTGTGGAAGGATGGACAATCCGCGGGAGAGGAATAGATGCAGTAGGTGAAGGGATGAACTCGGGGATCTCCATATGATCCTCCCGTGAAGAAGAAGCATCGAATGTACGCACCATCGTCTCCGAGAAAGAAGGAATAGAAGACGGAGCTCGGTGAAGATCGGAGAAGACAATCTCTGCTCGATGAAGGCTCGGGGAAGAACTCACTCCTTGGATGCTCGTAGCTGGGCTCCGGTCACGCAACAATATGCACGACACAAGTGGAGGGCAAAAGCTATGAAGGTGTGATGTCATATGACAACAATCCCTCCCTTTTATAACTGAGGTCGTCGTTGTTGTGCACCCGTTGATACCATCGACACGGGTCGATGGTATCGAAACATGTAGCACAATCCGGTCTTCCGCTAGTATCGACGGCTGTCGATAGACCGATGTGGGGGCCCAAATCGATGATGCGTCGATACCATTGACATGGGTCGATGGTATCAACCCATCCCACAAATCGACTCTCTTGATGTAGCGATCGCCGTTGATTTCCTCTCGCAGATCGATGATGTGTTGCGTCGATACTATCGACACAAGTCGATAGGATCGACTTCTGCTTAGGGCAAACACCCTCGCGAGGCCCGGCCGCCGCTTTCTGCCTGTAACTGGGTCGATACCATCAATAGGACCGTCGATGGTATTGACTTCACTGAGACAAATTCGTCTGAATATCTCCAGAGATCTCACGAGTATCGACACCTATGTCGATACTATCGACCTCATTTTTGCAATCAACCTGATGGTGTGTTGATACCATCGACGAGGCCGTCGATAGTATCGACTCAGAGAAATTTTTGCAGCTGCCTAACTGTGCCTATCTCGATACCATCGACACAATGGTCGATGGTATCGACCCTGCCTCAATCCTACTCATTGAACAAACGATCAAGGTATCATTTTTACACTAAAAACAAAATCAAATCAAACTAACTTAAAAATGTGAAAGAAACTAAATGAAACTACCAATGACTGGGTTGCCTCCCAACAAGTGCCCTTATTTAACGTCTTAGGCTAGACAAAATCAAGCTCCTAATGCATCCGGAAGTGCAATGAGTTTGACCTCATTCAATTTCCTTGTGTAATCCTCACCGAAATACAACTTCAATCGTTGTCCATTAACCAAGAATGTTGTCTCACCATCGCGCACCATGATTGTTCCATGTGGCCTGACCTCCTCTACAGTGAAAGGTCCACTCCATCGGGATTTCAATTTCCCAGGATGCATCTTTAGCCTTGAATTGAACAAGAACACACGATCTCCCTTCTTGAAGACATGCATCTGAATATGTCGATCGTGAATCAGCTTTGTTCGCTCCTTGTAAATCCGCGAGCTTTCATAGGAATTCATCCTCAACTCGTCGAGTTCATTCAGCTCTAACAAGCATTTCTTTCCTACTTCATCATAGCTCAAATTCAACTTCCTCAGTGCCCAGTGCGCCTTATGCTCCAATTCCACCGGCAAATGGCAGGCCCGACCGTAAGCCAACCTAAAAGGCGTAGTGCATATAGGTGTCTTAAACGCCATCCTATACGCACACAAAACGTCTGGTAGCAATGTACTCCAGTTTTTCTGTGTCGAAGCCACAGTGCGCTCCAAGATCTTCTTAATTTCCCTATTGGAGACTTCCACTTGCCCCTGTGTCTGCAGGTGGTACGGGGTACCAATGTTGTGCTTTACCCCGTACTTTTTCAATAATGTCGTGAACTTATGATTCTGGAAATGTGTACCTCCATCACTAATAATCATTCTTGGTACACCAAACCTGTAGAAAATGTATTCTTTGACAAACATGCACACTACAGCGGCATCATTAGTCCTAGTGTGTATTGCCTCTACCCACTTCGATACATAGTCAACAACTAATAGAATGTACAAGTTAGAATTGGAGGACACAAAGGGTCCCATAAAATCAATATCCCACAGATCGAACACCTCGACCTCTTAAAATACATTGAGGGGCATCTCCTGTCTTTTTGAAATGTTACCTGCCCGTTGGCAGGAATCACATTGCCGCACATAGTCATATGCGTCCCTGAACAAAGTAGGCCAGTAAAGGCCACTCTCAAGTACCTTGGCCGCAGTTCGAGAACTAGCATGGTGGCCACCCATCGGTAGAGTATGGCAATGATGAAGGACACTTTCATATTCCACTTCCGATACACACCTGCGCAACACACCATCCCTGCATTGCTTCAACATAATAGGGTCATCCCTTAAATAATAACGCAAAGAATGGAAAATTTTCTTTTTATCTTGGTATGTCCAATCATTCGGGATAATTTTGTAGGCAAGATAATTAAAAATGTAAGAAAGCCAAGGATCTTTAGATTTCACAGATAGAAGTTGTTCATCAGGAAACATCTCGGTAATGGGTATATGCACGTCCTTCTCATCTACCCTTTCCAACCTAGAAAGATGGTCTGCCACCACATTTTCTATTCCCGCCTTATCTTTGATTTCAATATCAAATTCTTGTAAAAGTAAGATCCACCTAATCAGTCTAGGTTTGGCATCTTTCTTTTCCATCAAGTACTTTATGGCGGCGTGGTCCATCCATACCATGACTTTAGATCCAACAAGATATTGCTGAATTTTTTCAAAAGCAAAAACGACGGCAAGAAGCTCTTTTTCAGTTGTCATGTAATTCAATTGTGCTTCATTTAAAGTTTTGGATGCATAGAAAATCACAGTGGGTTTATTGTCCACACGTTGTCCCAAAACAGCCCCTACTGTGAAATCCAATGCATCACACATCAGTTCGAACGACTTTGTCCAATCCGGTGTTTGCACAACCGGTGCAGAAATTAATTTTTCTTTGAGCACATTAAACACATTTAAACACTTTCGTTAAAATCAAACACAACATCCTTCTCCAACAACTCACATAATGGTTTGGCAATTTTTGAGAAATCTTTTATAAATCGACGATAAAACCCGGTGTGACCTAGAAAACTCCTTACCCCTTTTACCGAATTTGGTGGGGGCAATTTGGAAATAACTTCAATCTTCACCGGATCTACCTCCAACCCCTTGCTAGACACTTTATGTCCAAGCACGATCCCTTCACTAACCATGATATGACATTTTTCCCAATTGAGAACCAAATGTGTGTCCTCACATCGTTGCAAAACTTTGTCCAAATTGTATAAACATTCGTCGAAAGACGCACCATTGATGGAGAAATCATCCATAAAGATTTCCAAACAGTGTTCAACCATATTGGAGAAAATGGCAAGCATGCAACGCTGAAAGGTTGTCGATGCGTTACACAAACCAAAGGGCATACGGCGGTATGCAAAGGTTCCATAAGGACAAGTGAAGGTGGACTTCTCTTGGTCCTTAGGATCAATGGAAATCTGATTGTAGCCCGAATAACCATTGAGAAAACAAAAATGAGATCGACCTGCCAATCCCTCTAAAATCTGATCAATGAATGGGAGAGGAAAATGATCCTTAAGCGTAGCAACATTCAATCTACGGTAGTCTATACATATACGCCACCCGGTTACCAGACGAGTCGTGACTGGCTCATTCAACAAGTTATGTGTAACAGTAATTCCCCCCTTTTTAGGGACTACCTGTGTAGGACTCACCCACATCGAGTCGAATATGGCATAGATGATACCTACAGAAAGGAGCTTGATCACCTCCTTCTTGACGACCTCCATCATGCTATGATTTATTCGGCACTGTGGCTGAATTATCGGTTTGGCTCCCTCCACGAGCCGGATCTTGTACTGACACAATGTAGGGGAAATCCCCTTGATGTCCGCTACCGACCACCTGAATGCAACTCGATGGTTCTTCAGCATGATCAGCAGTTGATCCTCCTCTTCGGCACTCAGATATGCCGAAATAATCACTGGAAGATTTTCACCTTTAGATAGAAATGCATATTTCAAGTGCAGTGGCAATGGCTTCAATTCTAGTTCTGGCGGGTTGATTAAGGATGACTGAAGTGGTGGTGGGAGTTCTCCAAGGTCTTCATAGTACCTAGCATAGACACTCGGCAACACCTGAAGCATCTTGGCACACTCTTGTAGTGACTTGCTTCTCATCCAATAATGTGTTATGTTAACCAGGCAGGCTTCAAGAGGTAGTTCTGGATATGCATTAAAGACAGAACTTGCTATGGCCTCATCTTCAGTAGAAGGCAGAATGTCCTCCTCTTCATCATTGGGAAAACCCACAACCTTGCTAAGAGACACAACCTTGGACTGCTCCATGATGTCTACATCCAGTGTCCCTTTTTCTACTTTAGTCATTACATGATCCATATCTAGAAATGGCTTCCCTAGACAAATAGAAATATTTTGATCAAAGTTCTTCATCACGCGACATTGCTCCTTTACTTTAGATTGCGTAGTGCTTGAGGGCATGACCATTTCAAACCGATCATCAGCGATACCCAAGGTCAGACGACCTCTCCCCATCTCTAGTATCATGTCAGCAGTGGCTTGGAAGGGTCGTCCAAGGAGTAACTCATTACCCTGTTCATCCTGCATTTCCATTACAACAAAGTCTGCTGGGAAAACAAACCGATCCACTTTCACCAACACATCCTCACATATGGCGTATGGATTCACCACAGAATTATCGCCAACTGTATTGTCATATTGCTCGGCCTTGATTCTTTTAATCCCAATTTCTTGAACGTAGAGAGAGGCATCAGGTTTATACTTGCCCCAGAATCACATAGTGCTTCGCCGAATTTCACTTTCCCAATATAGCATGAAATATTGAAGCAACCTAGATCCTGCCTCTTAGGTGGCAATGTGCCCATGATGAATGCACTCACCTGCTCCTTGAGAACCACAACCTCAGTATCAAGGATTTTCCTTTTCTTTGTGATGATGTCTTTCAAAAACTTCCCGTAGGAGGGGATTTACTCTATTGCTTCTAAAAGTGGAATATTGACAGAAAGCTTCCTAAAACTATCTAGAAACTTCTTGAACTGAGCGTCCACTTTCTTGGCCCTCACACTATTGGGATATGGGATCGGGACATTCTGTGCCCTTTGGTGTGGCAGCACATATGGCGTCCTCTTCTGTGTTTCCTCCTCAGCAATAATGAGTTCTGTTGCAACATCCTCTACCACATCCTCAATCGATGTTGTGGTTGGAATCAGGGCCTCCTCTGCGGCCTCACCTATGGTTTCTGACTGGGGTTTGATTGGTTCATCGGCCCTGAGGTTTAAAATCTTTTTGCCATTCCGTAGCAAGATTGCCTTAGCCTGCTGATTTCCTCCTGGAATGTTTGTATTACCCGGAAAGCCTTGCTGCGCTGGCTTCTTTAGATTTGCTATCTCCGCTGCCATTTGCGCCAAGGATGTCTCTATCATCCTCATCTGAGCCGCATGGCTTTGTAGGGTCTGCCCAAATTGGTTCATGAATTCCTCTTGTTGCTTGATCTGCTGACCAAACGTGCTCATTAGTTCTTGATTTTGCTTGATCACTTGGTTGAGAAACTCAGTGCTCTTATCCTCCGCCACTGGTTGGGGTTTTGCATCAAGGTCCTGCAAGAAATTATTTGGATCCTTCCAGGAAAATTTCTTGTCTTTCCTCCATGAATAATCGTTGTTTCTGTACCCCTATTACTGGCGCATGGACTTTACTTGAGCATCATCATCTGATTCTGCGTCTTCTTTTGCAAGTAGTTTCTTTGCTAGAAGGTCCATATTCTCATTTAGTTCTTTGATGGCTTTTGACTCCCCTGCAGCCCGAACATGCTCTACGGTGTCTCTGTCGCCCCCAGGATTGCTTCTTGGCCATGTTCTTCAAAATTTCCCAACACCTTGTTCCTGTGTTGTTTAAGAAGAAACCTAAACCTGCAGAGTCTATGTTACTTCTATCATGCTCGGAAAGAGAAAAATAGAAGATTTTCACCTGCTTCTCTTTGTCCAACCCATGATGCGGGCACCTCCTTAGCATGATCTGAAACCTTTCCCAGGTCTCGGAGTACGTCTCCCCTGCCTTCTGGTTGAAATTATGAATTTTTCTGATCATATCATTTGTCTTCTCGGGTGGAAAGAATCTTTCAAAGAACACTTCCACCATGTGGTTCCATGATTCCACATCTTCATTGTCAAGATTATGCAACCATTCTCGTGCATTTCCCACTAGAGAGCTTGGAAACAACTTCAGGTAAAGTGTCTCCTACGGGAACCTATCTATCTTGATCATATCACAGTTCTCCACGAATTCACTTATGTGCGTCACCGAAACTTCATTTTTAAGCCCATGAAATGCATTTGACTTGACCAAGTTGATTAATGCAGGATTAATCTTGTAGGTTGGAATGTTGATCGCCTGCTTCTTTATTGGCCCCTTTGAAGCGGATGAGGAAGAAGCCTTTATCTTCTCCCATATCGTCTACTCTTATGCCATGGCTTCTTATTCTGAGTCAGAATCTATATCTTCCAGTTGGGGCTGAACGTTGTTCTCCTCATCGTCAGGTCCTGGCAGTGGAACCTCTGGTGCTTGTTGCTTGTAGTCGTTGCTACGCGTCCTCACCATGCATAGTACCTACAAAATGATAATTTTAGTTCATTACCGTGCAAGACGATTACAAATTGTGAAAAATAAAATTTCAAAAATGATTTCAGAATAATAATAAAAAAAAGGCCTAGAATGGCCGCTTGCAGCACTCGTAGTGCCGACAATTGCCGTGTCCCCGACAACGACGCCAAAAACTTGACACGATTTTACCGTGTGTAGAACGCAAGTGCACGTGTCAATGTAGTATAGGCCCTTGTGAGGCCCGAGTCGAACTCAGGGACACTGGATTATCGGTAGACTACTACTAACTACTCGCAATCAGCTAGACCAATAAAAAGGTTATGAGAGTTGTTTTTTTAAAAAAGGAAAAGAAAATAAAACAAAACAGAGCAATCGATCAAATGTTTAGTTTAATCAATTCAAGTGGAGATCTTTAGGATTGTGGTTTCACCGCGGGCTTTCATTGCATGAATTTCCATATAATAATTCAGGTTCATCTCTCAATCCGGGTAGTGGCCTGTAGTCAGAATTGTCCACTGTCGTGGTACAATTCACTACCTATTTCTAGGTCGGTTCCACCATCGTAGTAACATATACCCTAAACTAGGTGCATTAGAATCAACCTCTGGGTTTCCATCATTAATCTTACATCACCTTGTTCAAGGGATTTGTTAATTAATGTGAATTTCGTCTCTTTTCAACCGTTAATTCTTCTTTCAAAGTAATTAAAGGCATTAGATTATCATTATGGTGATCAAGCATAACAATATAATTGAGAAAACAAAATCATACCACGAATTTAAGAGATAAATTATGAATTAATATGATAAAAATGTCATACAATGCTTCCCTGGGCTACTCCCGGTCCTAAAGATAAAGGGGATTAGCCCCACATGTTCATCTCAGAGCAAAACATGGTTGAGAAAAGGGGAAACATGGAGAAAAACGTGAATAAGTAATGAAACCCCTGAACAGAGAAGATCCAAGCGTTCCTCGACGTAGAATGCGCGATCTACAACCTTTCGGCAGTAGAGAACGTCTTCTTCGGCTTCCGGAATGGTTGGGGCGTGCTTCTGGGCTCTGTTCTTCTCTCCACACCTTATCGGGACGTGTGCAACGTCTAATGACATGATACCCTGCTTTTAGCCGCCATCATTAGGTATAATCCCCGAGTTAGGTTGAAAAAATATCACAACTGTCGGATTTGGATCAATATGAAACAAACTTTAATCTGACGGTGTCGATACCATCGACGCGGGTCGATGGTATCGACTCTGCATGATCTCGGCAAGTCTTCCTTTATTTTCTTCATTGCGCTTGATGCTGACTCGATACCATCAACGTGGGTTGATGGTATCGACACCCTGAGGCATCAGTTTTATCCCTTTTCTGTTGTTGAAACTCCACGTGTCGATAGAATCGACTATGGGGTCGATAGTATTGACTGTCTACTCACCAGCAACCTGATGGTAGGTCACTACCATCGACTTCCCCGTCGATGGTATCGACTCTGCGCTACTCCTTGCGGCTGGCTGCCTATGGTTGTGTCGATAGCATCGACGACCGTCGATGGTATCGACAGCTGCAGTTATGTGTTTTTCCTGAAATTGCAAAACAAAACCACATAAGCCGAAATAAAACCTATAATTGTAATCATTTATGTTCAAAACAATAAAATAAGGGATATTTGACATTGAGAAGGATCATAGAATAAAGTAAATGAATTATGCAATATTAACCACCAAAATGACCAATAAATGCATAAAACACAAGTAAAACAACTCTATAAATGCGACTCAAAATCATCGCATCAACTACCAGTGAGGTAGGGCCATGGGGGTAAGGATCTACCATGTGAGAGAGGTAGTATCCAAGTCCACTGCAGGGACAAAACAAAGATAGCGGATAGGTAAGGATTGAGTAGTATTTCTTAAGATGTAATCTTGGCTGTTAAATGATATTGGGTTGATTACATTGTTATCATAGTTGCATGATTATTATTTCCCCCACATATCAACATGTTCATTTATGCTGACCGACGTTTTGTTTATCTACGTTTTAGGTACAAGTTTGAAAAGGACAAATAGTAAAGTGGCATATGTGGAATTAAATAAGAATTAAAGTACAAAGGAGGATTAGTTAGAATAGACTCCAGATGCGGATAGAAGTAGATATCCAAGTTTTTAAAAAATGTATGAAAAGTTAAATTTTATTACAACATTTAAGTTTAGTTTGGTATAATTTGATAATTATTATCGATTATTTGTCGAACCTTTGATCCAGAAAATTGGGACAACGACTCTGACCTCTTGGTCTCCCTTAATTGGGGGTTACTGGGAGGCGGGGTCATTACATTTGGTATTAGAGCATAGGTTCCTCATTTAATCTTTAATAATTATTAAATTTTACAAACTCTGCAGAACCCAAGGTGTCTAGAAAAGGATCACGTCCAGGGGCTGGCAAGATTTTCCTCCACACCGCTAGTCAGAATATGAGGACTCCCAGATTAGTGTTACTGCCTGGCCGATGTCTTAGGATCTGACTCAAAATAAGATACCTTTAGGACTCTCTCATCTTGTTCATCCCTTCTCAACTCTAATGATGTTCAGGATTTTAAGGATTATTGAGACGATCTGATCCATAAACCACGATACAAACTCAGCGGAAGCATTCGATTAGCAGCGGAATACGAAAAATCATCGGAAATTAAAACTTTTTGAGACAAGATCTTGAAATCATAAAACTTCTTTCATAGAAACAAGATAAACAGTTTACATCTCTGTTTAAATCACTTCTTGAGTGATTATACACAACTAGGTACAAAATCTCAAGATTTACAACCAAAATCTCAGACCAACTAACTCCAAGGACCTGAGAGTACAGAGACGGTATAGGACTAACTAACTACATGACTCAGCAGTCAGTATCTCCACCTGAGATTCACTACTGCTCCTGGTGCTGCTGCTGTTGATACTGATCACCTGTAGACTAGTTCCTTCGTCCTCGACGACCACCTAAAAAGTTGAAATCTACGGAGTGAGACAATTTTAAATAATTGTCCCAGTGAGAGTTATAACTCTCCTCCAGAAGCTTTATTATAGCAATCAAAGAACAACATAAGCAATAAAAGCTTTTAAGGTAATCAACAATAGATTGACATTAAGTAGGACAACAACATTTAAGAAATATGAAAAACATATATACTAGGCAGTGTAATTTTAGTCATTGTATCTCATAGTTTAACCTAAGCAGATATGCTACGCGGTTGATTATATTTTACAAACATTATTATGCCCTGCGGAGATGAGCTATACCGCTCATACTCCAACCGATCACTTATTAAGTCGCATCGGTATCATACCTAGGTCATCAAAAGAGTCAGATTCTTATGACCTCATCTTCCTCAGTCAGAGTGAGGATAAACATGTAGGACATCTAGTGTCTCTGCTACTATAGCTTACCAGGGTATTCTGGTACTTCGCTATTAGAGTCACAGTGGCATTCTGTACTCTCTTCATCATCGAAAGATTTCTTGTTTATCTCTCATCGATGCGGTATAAAAGATTTCCTCGGGAGATTAGTGTTACATCACCTCGACATAAACATATAGTGAAGGATTGATAGATTAAGATACATCTACATCAATTCCTATACTAGGATGTAAGGATATACACATCCATATTCCCCCACATACTCAAAAGTATGTGATCCAGGAGTTCCCTTAGGAAAACCTGTTTCACAATCATTTAACTTCTGACAATGATGGATCTATGATCAGGCCTCTACATGGTATGATTATACTTGATTAGTTAGGTACATTTCAGTATTCTTTTAACATCATACATGTTTCCAAGCATTTAAATATGAAAACACTGCTATACAAGAAGAATACTAAATGTATCAAGTTTAACTCATATCAGTTACCAAAGGATATCAACTCATCATAAGTCATTTAATCAACATGACCTTGATGTTACTCATAGCTCTTACAACCTATCATCTCATATGATGCTACTTAAACTTAGGCATCATAGCTTATTCACTATTCATTAAGCTTAACAACATGCTTTCAATGAATATGGTATCATAATCCTTACCTGGATATGATCATCCTCATATAAGAACCTGCATGGTTAATTCAACTAATAGTAATAAACAATTCATTTCAAGAGTTGTACCTTCATATTCTTACAATAGCTAGGTTCCCTGATTTACATCAATTAGGGTTATCCAATCCCTTCCATTATGATTAGAAATAGTGGTTCCTCCTTTCATAGTTAAATCATGAAGATTCATGCTTAAAAGCATAACCTGGAATTAGGGTTTATTGTACATTTCATCATATTACCCTAGAATTAGGGTTTACTATTCACTTTACAGTGAATTGAGCTCATAGCATCATCATGTATGAGAAACATCATCACTGATGCCTTCAAATTAGGTTCAGATTCATCAATTATCATAATTAGGGTTTTCATGATCTCACATAGGTGGATCATACCCTAATCATGCACATTCATATACATTGAAAGTATTTTACTTGAGTTTCAACCATAAATGGTATCTTCTCTCTCCTCTTACTAATAGATGGTGATTACATCACTCTAGAATAGGTTGGGTCAAGTCCTCATTGATTAACATAAGCTAAGTCACCACTATCATGTCATTAGGGTTTGATTAAAACAAGGTATCATCTAGTTGAACCCTTCAAGGGCATATTGGTAAAGTACACCATTGATCACAATCATGGGTCAATCTATTAATCATTTAACCACTTAGTGTCTTTAAGTATCATTAGGGTTTGGATTAGACCACCATAGAACCAATTTAAACCTTCAAAGTACTAAGCAAACACAACCCTAAAGTCTCCAAACAATTACACACTTTCAACCTCCAAACGGTCTTGAGACCATTTGGATGTGTTGACCGTTTGCTATAGTTGACTTCAAGACCGCATGACACTCAAGACCGTTTGCCCTTAAACGGTCTTGAGACCGTTTGAGTGCGTTGACCGTTTGAGAGTGTTGACTTCCAAACCGTTTGGATGAAACGACCTTGAAACCGCATGAGTTGAAATGATCTTGAGATTGATTGGACCAAACGACCTTGAGATCGTTTGAGTCCAAACGGTCTTGAGATTGTTTGGATCCAAACGGTCTTGAGACCGTTTGGTCCAAATGGGCTCAAAACCGCATGGACCTCAAAGGTGTATCAAAGGTTATAATCGATTATGGTTATCTATGTTGAAGCCTTCAATTGGCCATAACCTTGTTAACCACTTATAAATTGAGACAATTAGGGTTAACCTTAATCAATTGGAAACCAAATTGACCCTCAATTGAAAGCCAATTAGGGTTAAATCCAACTCAATTAGGGTTTGCAATCGGTTAACCCTCAATGTTCAACAATGTGAAACAAATTGAAGTTGAACCCATCAATTGATACTCAATTGGGCCCAAACTTGGCCCAAACGGTCTTGAGATCGTTTGGACACCCTACAAACGGTCTTGAGACCGTTTGCCCAAAGTTTCATCAAAATCTAAGTCGATTTGATAAGGGTTGAACCCTAATTAGGTCTAAAATCAGCACTTTTATTCAATTCATCAACCTATTGTGATTGGACCCTCAATTCATCAAATTACCTTAACCCTAGACCTCCAAACCATCTTGGGTTGTCACCAAATGGTCTTGAGACCGTTTGAGTGAACCCCCAAATGGTCTTGAGACCGTTTGGGCCCTTCAACCCAAAGTTCACCAAAATCTATCCTTGAAAACAGCAATTCAACCCGATTAGGGTTTAGAAGGTTGAAGTGCCTTCAACTTGTGATTGGTTTGCAATTAGATCATGATTCTTTATAATTGATTAATTCAACATGTGTACAACAGACCTCTAAATGGTCTTCACTTGGTCAACCCTACCAAATGGTCTTGGAGACCGTTTGAATCTAAACGGTCTTGCAAGACCGCATGAGATCAAACTGTTTTGAGACTGTTTGATTTCAAACGGTTTGCAAACCGTTTAGACCAAATGGTCCAAGGTCGTTTGATAAAGTTACCTAGGAATTCATGCCCATCATCTTCAACCTCTTTTCAGGTCAGTTATTTCACGGATTGCTTGCAAAAGTGCAAGGAAGAATGGGGAAGAAGAAGAACTAAGTACTAATTTGCAAGATCATAGATATGCATAATAAAGCAAGAGGTTTATAGTTATAAAACCCGCCTCAAACGTTGTTCCTAGAGCTCCAAGCTTCCAAGCTTCAATCCTTTAATGGCATATTGAGATCCACAGGTCGGCCAAAGGAGTCTCTCCAAGGAAAGGTTGGGGAAAGTCGGCTAGAACAAGAAACCTAAGTGAGATAACCATAAAACCAACATTATACAAGGAATTCCTCCATGAATCCGATCTAGAAGATGGTCTATTCTCACCTTAGAACAAGTTGGTCATCTCCCTGAGCTCCAGAGCTCTGCCTTGGTCAGTTGAGCAAGATGATAAATGAAGAAGATAAGGGAATACGTTTGCTTGGTTTGCAAAGAAAGAAGCTTATATAGCTTGGGTTAGTTTTCAACATAAGGACCTCTAGTTTATGTGTTTCTCATCTAGGTCCCTCCTTAACTTCTAAGTCACATTCAATCTATAATAAATTAATCAAAGCCCATCAAAAATCAAGATCTAAGGGTAAAGAAAGCCAACATGCAAACTAAGGTGCATATATAAAGGGTCTCCTTACTCATATTAGGTGATTTTACTACAAAGGTCATTCTTCTTATTTAATTATTTAATTGAAACGCCCCTTTCATCATTTCTACTCTGAATGATGTCAAGAGTCATAAAAGATACTCTAGAAGGTGTATTTTACAAGTTGCACCCCACATTTTGGGTAAATTGCACTTTACTCCAAAACTAGGGTTTTAAGCACAAGGATTGCTCCACAAGCTGCATCTTGATGCCCAAGCTTAGGAAATCTATCATACCTCATCATATTCACTCATGTGATGTCTCATCATCAGAGGAACATCTTAACCTGTATAATTTTGCAAGTTAACCCCTCTAATTGGGTAATTTGCACATAGGTCCCTGCATTACAAAACAATACTACAACATTGTTTAAAAAGGACAGAAATTGAAAATGTATGTTCCTCATGAACTTAATTACATGCCAAAAGATAATCACAAGTATTTAATTACATGATTAAGCAAAACACCTAGGGTTAACTTATAACCCAGGTCAGGGATGTTACAATGATGGTTTTCCCTCTTTTCCCCACCCTCTTGAGGTATGGGTAAGGTTGATAAGGTTTAAGGAATCCTCCACCAAATTAATGAAAAGCATGTAAATAAGATGTCATGGACATAAGCTTAATAGTTTAAGCATAAAGTAAAGAATAGATACATGCTTAGGTCATATGACATATGTTGTCATGCCCACAGGAGAGACACGAGGCTAGACCTTCTTGTCAGGAGGATGAGTAGAGAGAGTTGTTCTTGGAGGCAAAGACCTCCATTATAGGTAGAAACCTGGTACATCCTCTAGGGATGACGTTAACCCTAACCCTAAGGGAAGGTTATAGAGAGAGATGACACGATGATCTAGATGTCATGGTAGATCATGTGTGTGAGTGGACATGCTTTTAGTTTGATACCCATGACGATATGAGCCATGTGAGGTTGGATGACCTAGTGCCTTTGGCGACCCAACCCTGGAAAGGGTCGTGCATGTTAGAGTGAAGGATAGCTCCTTCAATGATGAGGTTAGTGAAGAACCTATAGAAACCCTATGGGATTATAGGAGCATCGCATAACATGCACCCAGAGAACGTCAGTAGTGTGGGCAGTAGGTTGAAACTCTGGCCAGGAGAGTATGTTGGATGGCTTATGAGTCAAGTATGAGGAGCTCTAGATAATCTATAGGGAACATAAGCTTCAACATAGGCTTCACCTATGTAGGGGTATGCTTGTGAGCTCGATCCTTTATGGAGAAAGAACCTCTAGTAGTGAGGCTGTTTGTAGGGTTAGTTCTAGAGATAGAGAGCAGGACCCAAGCAAGAAGGTTGGAAGCTTAGGTTCTGAGATATGAGGAACAGTGGGGAGTTGAGGATAATGCGAACTAAGTGGATGGTTGTGGTTGCCTCATGCATGATCCTTGGAGGCTGATGATATCTTGGTTGCCTTTAGAGGAACCAAACCCTAGAGAGAGGATGAGGTTGCTGGTACCTATGTGCATATGGTATAGGTGTTTACCTTTTGAGATGGGAAGAAGAATTCCTTATACCATGAAGAGGTTTAGTAACAAGTTGTGAGGCCTTACACCTAGTTGGTTGTCCTTGAGGAGGACTCCACTCTTAAGTGTTGCTTGAGTGGAAGGATGATCGGAAGTGCATGTCATACCTTGTACATGCTTGGTTCGTGGTTAAAAGTTGAGCAAGCAGTTGGACGTTAGAGAAGTGAACCTAGGGTTCCTAGGCCTAAGAGGGAAAGTGGTATAGCTGATGCTCCTAATGAGATTTGGGTTTCTATAGATTTGAGCATGACACTCATAATGATTAAAGGAAAGGGAAACCCCCTTAAGTCTAAGGTATGTTTGATGAACCCCTCACATCTAAGTTGGTGATAGGGGCAGGTATGGTTTTGATCCAATGTTGAGGAATGGGAACAAGTATGACCTAGAAAGGTTTAGTAGGTGGTCTGCTTGTGCCTTAGTAGCTTGCTAGGGCTGAGCATGCTCAGATGGATGTAAACCCTAGACATAAGGACATTTGTGACCTTTGTTATCAAGATGTAGTTTCTTCCCATCTTGGGAGAGGGACCCTTTTTTAGGGTGTATACCCGTTTTTGTTGGTTTTGAGGTAACCTAAAGAGGTATCATAGGATCTTGAGAAGCTAAGTGGAGAGTACATGGTAAGAGAATGAACCTATAGACCCATAGATAACCATCTCTAAGTGCATGTGGATGTGTTACCATGGAGGTAACCGATATGGGGCCTGACCAAGGTAGGCATGTCGCCATGACCCCTATGAAAGGATGAAAGTCAGCCCAGGAATGCAGAGAGAGATGATGAAGGCTTGGGTAAGGTTCTAAGTTGGACATATACTATATTAGAATCCTAAGTCTATTCTAGGGTCAGATAGGGATAAGACCGATGGAAGTAGGAGTTGCCTAATTCCCTAGTTGTACATGACCATAGGGTCGGGAGGTAACAACGATCATTGTCTGAGGGCCATGGGTTAGGAGATTGATCACCTTCATGAACTCATGGGACCCAAAGGTCAAATGAGGAGGGCACTCTCCAATGCATAAGGGAAGAGGGATGGCCCAAAAAGTGCCGGCACCCTACAAACCTAGAGGAGATGACAAAGGAGGGTATGATGACCCAAGTAGGTTCGAGACCAGTTTTCCATGGAAGTAACTTTGATATCAAGATGATCATGATGTATAGACATATGTTGCATGTTTCAACTTAGATTTGAAGGTGTACTGGCAAGGTGGGATGTACCATCTCTACTCTTGGAATAGGAAGAACTCTGTATTTGGACTACAACCAAATGCTTATTTCCTCTTATTATGTGAGTGAGAGATAGGACAATACGCATGACATACACCAAGGATAAAGATGATGTGAGTTGGAACATTCCTATGAGGTATGAGGACAGAGATGATAACATACCATTGTGGAGTGAATGATACAAGGATGGTTTACAAACACTAAGAGAAATAAGGTAGTCATTTTATGAGGATGTTTTATCATGAGCTATGTGGAATTTACAAGTTATACAAAGTTGAGTTTGATAACCAAGAGGATGAGCTCAGGGTGTTCTTAATGAAGGTAGACTTAGAGTCTGAGATGAGATGATAAGTGAAATAGATGGAGGCGAATCTCTTCAATATTACCTAACACCTAAGGATGTGAAGTGGTAATGGATGCTCTGGTTGAGATGCAGCTACCTAGTTTAGCTAGAGGCTAGAAGAGGCTGTTAGGTTAGCCCTATGTTTGGGAAAGAATATGTTTGGCTAACACTCAGATGTGACGAGATCTGTTGAACAAGTTAGTGGTTGTTTGGTTATCCAGACTAGGCCTTGATGCAATGAAAAGATGATTGTAGAACCTCATATGCACTTCTCTGGAAAAGAAGGTGATGAAACCCTGATTAGAGTGGTTTAGGGTTTCTGAGGATTTAATCTTGAGGAATCATGCCATATAGGAGATCATGATTTTAATATCACCATACACCATGGTATTGCTAAGATAATAAGTGGTAACAATACTTTGATGCCTAAGATGAAAAGTATACAAAGATGCATGTGGCTCGTTGCCATGCATGTCAAGAGGTGAAGGACGAACACCAGTAACCCACTGAGTTGGTATAGAGGATGAAGAGTCCCCGAAGGGGATTGGGAGTTGATAACTATGGATGTTGTGGTAAGTCTCCCCTAGACCAAGGAAGGTTAAGATGCAATATGGGTTATGGTAGATTGCCTTACCTAGATGACTTGAGAAAGAAAGAATACTGTCAAGGGACGGATCCAGTTGAACAACATATGAGAGAGAGATGGTTCAACTACACCATGATGCGAGTTCTTGAGTATAACCTAAAGATTCACTTCCATGTGGTGGAAGTAGATACATGAAGGACTCGATGTTAGTACAATTTATCACCCCTAACTAATAGGATGATCCAGACTAGAGAGTCTGATGTGAGCACGTGTGCTCATTCAAGGTGATACATGGAGACAATTCTTGTTTTCTGTAAGATGTGATGATAACCACCATAGCCAATATCGAGATGTAAAGAAGATCTGTATGGGAGGTTGTGTCGGTCACCACTTCATTAAGATGATGTGGGTGAAGGGACCTCGTGAAGGTCAGAAAAGAACCCCATTTAGTGTAGATGAAGTTGCTTTGATCATGCAATGGTTGAGAGAGAGCCCAAGGGCGACATGAGTCGTGAACTGATGCAAAGCATACCGACATGTAGTTCACTGTGGGAGAGTATGTGATGTGAAATACGACCCCTCTAAGTTATAGCTAAAAGAGAGATGAGTCCCGGCTGCATGGTCCATTTGAGATGGATTGGTGGAGATGGTTGTGTTTAGCCTTACCCCTCAGGATAACATGATGCATAATGTGTTCCATGAGTCCAATCTAGAGCACTATGTGAGGTACCCAGGCCATGTGCTGAGCCCTGAACCTATTCAACTTTATGAGAGGCTGAAATGTCCTGAGTCACCTATGAGGGTACAATATACCAAGGTAAGAAAGAACTCAGATGGAAGAATATGAGATGATGAAGGTTCTTGGAAGTACCATGGAAAGGGTGAGGCCACATGGGAGCCATGATGGACATAAGAAAGGCTTATCCTATTTGTTTGTGTGGCTAGTGGAATTTTGAAGGCAAAATTCCTATAAGAGGGGAAGGATGTTACAACCCCAATTTTTGGGTTCTTTTCGGTGAGAAATGTAATTTCTCCTATTAAAGATATTTGAACAAATAATGATATAATTTGTTTTGAATAAATGTATTTCATTTATAATAGCCTTGTTGGTTGTTTTGTGGGCTTTATTGGCTATTGGGCCCAATAACAAGGAAAAGACAAAGGAAACTCCATTATTAAATAAGAAAATGGAGAAAAAAAAGATGTAGAAACCTCTATAAGGAAAAAGAATGCTATCCAAAGGTGGATTTCGTGCCTCTTGGGTTCCTTGGGTTCCAAGGAGTCCAAAGTTGCAAAAATAATGCAACAAGAAAAGAAAAGACCAATTAAGTATTTCTTTATTAAGAATGAAATTGAAAACAACGATAAAATATGGGAAATAAGTGGAAAGAGGTATGATTGAGTTATCTTTGGTGGATTTTTGTATCCATAAGGTTTCTAATGTTAAAAGGGATTCGAATAAGGAAAATAAAAAGAGAGATGAAGTGAAATCCTCAAAAGAGATATTTTAATAAAGAAATAAGTAAGGTAATGAGAAATAATGTCTATAGATGCATCTAGAAGGATAATGAGTATCCACTAAAAAGGATTTCGAAATATTAGAGTTTCTTGGGGTCCAAGGAGCCCCAATGGAGAAAAAGAAAGAGAAAATACCAATAATACAAAATAAGAGGATAATGTGATACATAATTAATGGATTTTGTGGCATTGTTAAAAATGAGGTATTTTCTACTAAAGGAAAATATAATTTTCGTGGCCAATGAATTAAAAGCAAAAAACAAGAAGATAAAAGAAATAATTTTCAGATTCCTTAATAGCCAAGGATCATAGATAATCAAGGAATTATTTAAAAAGAGAAATCTTATACTTGTTTAAGGAAAGTAGGTTTCCTTTTTGAGAAGGGCCCTTGTTTCTTCGTGGGTAAGAACCCTAGGGCGTTGCTATCTATCCCTACATAAGGGACGAACCCAATAGCCTTGAGTTGCCTTGTCTCCCACTCATGTCCAACCATGCACCTGCCCAAAAACCCTAACTAAAAAGTAGCAGCATGATCATGAAGCCACGAGGCAGCAAGAGGGAGTTGCGAGGGAAGCCTGATGCTTCATGATACCAGGAAGCAACTTCGCCATCGTGGTCGTGCCCTAATGTAGGCGCAACAGCTGCAACTCGACTACAAGGCCATCCGTGTGAGAAGACTAGGCCAGCGTAATCCAGCTACTTTGGCTATGAGATCATGGCATCCATGGGTGCGCGGAGGAGCGTCAGAGGCGAGGGAACTGTCCCTAGTGGCCGTCTGGGTCAGGGAAGAGGAGGAGGACCCACGCCAACCACAGCCATGGCGGCAATGCTAGGTCGTGGGAGCTGGAAGACGACCAAGTGTGTGTTGGACAGAAATGCCCCTCAACGGGCTGAAGTGCCAACCACTTACACGGGGGTAATCTGGTCATTTTATTATGTTTTTAATCGACCGTGCTACGTTGCATGGGTTTGGCGATGTGGCGGCCTATCATTAGTCCAAGTAAGTTAATTTTGCAAAAATCATATCTTTTTATTGGTAGCTCGGATGAATGCATATAAAATATGAAAGTTGCTCAGAAAAATGAGAGGAATTCATTAAAAATAGTTTTATAAGCTAATTCCTCTAGAAATTCGAAAAGTAATGGAAGTTTTCAACTTTAATGCTTTAATGATTAAGAAACCCTATTTTGAGATGATTAATGTATTTAGAAGGGTTTTATGGATGATTAAAGTTGATATTAACTTGTTAATTATAAAAAGGTACATTAATAATAAAAAGGATGAACTTTGCACATAATTAGTTTAATTTAGAGTTTCATGTACATAAATGAGCTTTAATGGGCTTTGAAACCCTAATGTTAATAATTGTGACTCTTAATGACTTTAGTTGTTTAAATTTGTGAATAAAGCTGAGATATGATGGTTATAAGCTATTTCGAGTATAAAAGTTCCTAATTGTGGATAAATACCCTTAATATGGTAATTAGGGATTTCTAATGGATAAAGGTGGAATTAATGGTAAATAGAGTTCATGAAAGATAAGTTGTTAATTTGAAAGGAACCAAAGATGATAATTGGGCCTAATGATCTTGTCATGAATTAAAAGGATAAAAATGGTAGTTTTAATGTAAAAGAGGCTTAATGGACTTAATTTATGGCTAATTATGCCTTTAATCCAAAATTAAGGTTATATGTTGTTAAAAGGTAACCTTAATATCTTTCGTGAATAATAGATGTGATAATTAGGGTTTGTGAGTAATTGTATAAAATTAGGGTTTAAAAGAATAAATATGAAGAGGAACCCTTATTGCAATGGAAACCCTAAAAGTGGACTAGAAACCCTAGGAAGCGAGCTAGGTTTAATAGATCTTGATGGCATGACCAATGATAGGAAATTTTATGCATATTTCAGGATCTCTTTGTGTGCTTGCTTTCCTATTGGATTTCTTGCATTGATTGGATTAATCTTGTTTCAAATCAACCTGGCAGGTATGTGGTTACACTTATGATTATCTAGAATTAGTTTTCCAAGGATTTCTGAAGTTTTCATTGGTGACTTGAATTAAATCGTTGGATGAATTTAATTCAAGCAAATTATAATGTGGATATGACTATCACCTAAGATATGTGCCTACTAGCTCAGATCCTAGTCCCCTCTGTAGCTTGATAGATTGACCTAGTGCATGGCTACCTATGGGGTAGGACCATCAGGTCATTGGATGACTTAGTACATGTCTACCAATGGGATAGGTCCATCAAATCACCTTGAGTCAGGGATTTGGTTACCCTTGGGTAGGGCCATGTGACTCCACAACCCTAAGTATTGGCTACCTGTGAGGTAGGGCCATGGGGGTAAGGATCTACCATGTGAGAGAGGTAGTATCCAAGTCTACTGTAGGGACAACACAGAGATAGGGGATAGGTAAGGATTGAGTAGTATTTCTTAAGACGTAATCTTGACTGTTAAATGATATTGGGCTGATTACATTGTTATCGTAGTTGCATGATTATTGTTTCCCCCACATACCGATATATTCATTTATTCCGACTGACGTTTTGTTTGTCGGGGATTTAGGTACAAGTTTGAAAAGGACAAACAGTAAAGTGGCATATGTAGAATTAAATAAGAATTAAAGTACAAAGGAGGATTAGTTAGAATAGACTCCAGATGTGGATAGAAGTAGATATCCAAGTTTTTGAAAATGGTATGAAAAGTTAAATTTTATTACAACCTTTCAGTTTCGTTTGGTAGAATTTGATAATTATTATCGATTATTTGTCGAACCTTTGATCTAGAAAATTGGGATAACGACTCTGACCTCTTGGTCTCTCTTAATTGGGGGTTAATGGGAGGTAGGGTCGTTACAAAAAGTGACAATGGTGTTTGAAGATGAGAAAATGTGCATTGACAAGTTTGATTGCAAGGATTTTGGTTTTTGGAAAATGCATATTGAAGATTATCTGTACCAAAAGAAATTACATCAACCTCTGGCGGGGACTAAGCCTTAACAAATGAAGCAGGAGGATTGAGATCTCTTTGATTGTCAGACACTTGGGGTGGTTAAGTTGACATTGGTACAAAATGTTGCATTCAACATTTCCAATGTGAAGACGATGGCAAGATTTCTGAAGACGTTATCAAATATGTATGAGAAGCCAACTGCTGCAAATAAGGTATATTTGATGCATCATTTGTTCAACCTGAAGATGAGTGAAGGAGTCTCAATAGAAGATCGCATCAATGAGTTCAACATCATAATTACTCAACTGAACTCAGTGGAGATAATGTTGGATGATGAATTCAAAGACCTTATCTTACTTTACTCTTTGGTCAAGAGTTGGTCTACTACAGTGATCGGCCTTTCTCTCGCATTCGGAAATGAACGCAGGACAAAGGAAGGAATCAAGCTTTAAATTTATAACCTGAAACCTTCTAGGCCCCCACAACTTTATTACGGGGTCGAAGTAGATATTTGGGGTCAAACACAGGGATGTGGTGACATTTAGGATGCCACAGATCTCGTTCTTTAGTCAGATAAGCCAAGATGATAGTCGATAAAAGTAAGTGCTAGAACTTGTAACATCCCTGACCTGGGTTATGAATTAACCCTAGGTGTTTTGCTTAATTATGTAATTAGATGCTTGTGATTATCTTTTGGTATGTAATTAAAGCCTCTGAGGAACATATATTTCTGTTTCTGCCCTTTTTGAACAATGCTGTAATATTGTTTTGTAATACAGGGACCTATGTGCAAATTACCCAATTAAAGAGGTTAACTTGTAAATTGCACATGTTTATATGTTCCTCTGATGTTGAGACATCATAAGAGTGAATATGATGAAGTGTTATGGATCCTTCAAGCTTGGGCACCAAGATGCAGCTTGTGGAGCAATCCATGTGCCTTAAACCCTAGTTTTGGAGTAAAGTGCAATTTACCCAGAACCTGGGGTGTAACATGTAAAATATATCCTCTATAGTATCTTTTATGAATTTTGGCATCAATTAGAGTAAGAATGATGAAGAGGGAGCTTCATTTGAATAATCAAATAAGATGGATAACCCTTATAATTGAATAAGCAAGTTGTAAGCAAAATGACCCTTTATGTGTGCAACATAGTAGTATGTTTGGCTTCCTTTCCTCTAGACCTTAGTTTAAGAAAGAGTTTTTCTCAAGTAAATAGAAGGAGGGGCGTTCCCAAAAAAAAAGGAGAGATAGATCTAGTTGAGAAATGAGGAAACAAGTGTCCTTATCTTGAATTTTCACCCAAAGTATATATACACCTTTCTTTACTTAGCAAGGATCGTTTCCTTCACTTCCCTTCTTATCTTCTTTCTTGGACTGACTAAGGACGGAGCTCTGGAGCAGAGGAGAATGGCCAAGAAGGTTTGGGGTAAGCTTTGGTTGCCTTTTAGCTCGGATTCATGGAGGAATTCATGGTTCAAGGTTGGTTTGCTAGCTTTTCTTATCTAGTTCTTCTTTCTAGCCATCCTTTCCTACCAATTCTCAGAGAAACAACCTTGGACGACTTGTGGATCTCAAGATGCCATTAAATCGTGGAAGCTTGTAGCTCTAGAACTGACTTTAAGGTGGGTTTTATAACTCTAAACCCTTAAACTTTGTTATGCATCTTTCTTTCTTGCAAAAGTAGCTTGTTCTTCTTTCCCCCATCCTTCCTTGCTTTCTTGCAAGCAAAACCATGAAGAAACAACCTTGATCTTGAGGTAGAAGAAGATGAGCGTGATTGACAATGTAACTTTACCAAACGGTCTTGCACATTTGGTCTAAACGGTTTGCAAAACTGTTTGGAACCAACGGTTTCAAAACCGTTTGGATTCATGCGGTTTGCAAGACCGTTTAGATTCAAACAGTCTCCAAGACCGTTTGGGAGGTTTGACTAGGCATTGACCATTTGAGGGTCTGTTGGACACATTATTAATTAATCACCTACAAAGATTCATTAACTAATTACAAGAAAATCACAAGTTGAAGGCACTTTAATAACCTAAACCCTAATCGGGTTCATTGCTGATTTCATTGGACCAATCATGTTGAAGTTTGGGTTGAGTGGCCCAAATGGTTTCAAAACCATTTGGAGATCACTCAAACGGTCTCAAGACCGTTTGGTGATCACCCAAGACCATTTGGAGGTCTAGGGTTAAGAGAATTGGATCAATTGAAGGTCCAATCATAATAGGTTGTTGAAACAATCAAAGTGCTGATTTTGTGATCTAGTTAGGGTTCAACCCTTAACAAATTGACTTAATTTTTTATGAGACTTTGGGAAAACGGTCTCAAGACCATTTGGAGGATGTCCAAACGATCCCAAGACCGTTTGGGGTCAGGACATGGCCCAATTGGATGATGGTTCAATGGGTTCAACTTTAATTAGACTCATGTTGATGAATGTTGAAGGTTGATCGATTTCAAACCCTAATTCATTTGGTTCCCACCCTATTTGGTGACTAATTGAGGATCAATTGAGTGTCCATTTGGTTAAGGATTAACCTAATTGGCTTAATTGATAAGTGGTTAACCTTGGCATGAACAATTGAGGGGTTCAACATTGAAAACCCTAACTCAATTGCAAGTGTTGATGCACTTTTAGGTCCATGCGGTTTTGAGATGTTTGGACCAAACGGTCTCAAAACCGTTTGAATCCAAACGGTCTCAAGACCGTTTGGGGGAAAACAGTCTCAAGACCATTTGGGACCAAACGGTTTCAAAACCGTTTGGATCCATGCAGTTTCAAACCATTTAAGGTCATGCGGTTTCAAGGCTGATTTGCTCAAACGGTCTCAAAGTCAAACTTGACCAAACGGTCGATGTGACCAAATGGTTTACACCTCACCTAGAGAAAATGGTCTTGCATATGAACTTGTCCATGTGGTATTAAAAGTCAAAGGTACCAAACGGTCAAACCTTCCATGTGGTTTCAAAACCGTTTGGAGGTTGAAAGTTCAAAACCGTTTGGGGTCTTTTAAGGTCAAGATTGCTTAATACTTAATGTTCCAAAGGCTTAGATGGTTCAATGGTTGATTAACCTAAACCCTAATGATACCTAAAGACATTAAGGGAACAAGTAATTAGTTGATTTATGTATACTATGATCAATGGTGGACATTACTAAAGTAACCTTGAAGGGTTCAAGTAGATAACACCTCTTGACCAAGTAAACCCTAATGACCATAATGGTGATAACTTGGCTTATGTTAATCAAAGTTGACTTGACCTAACCTAATCTAGAGTGATGTAAACATCACCTAATAATAAGAGGAGAGATAAGACTCCTAATATGGGTGAGAATCAAGTAAAATACCTTCAATATGAATGAATGTACATGATTAGGGTATGATCCTTCATAGTGAGATCATAGAAACCCTAATTATGATGGTTAGTGAATCCTAACCTAATTTGAAGGCATTAATGATGATAATCTTCATACATGATGGTGCTATGAGCTCAATTCACTATGAAGTGAATAGTAAACCCTAATTCTAGGGTAATACCATGTGATGTGAATAGTAAACCCTAATCTAGGGTGATGTGATGAATGGAATAATTTTGGGTTATGCCCTTAAGAATAAAACCCTATGAATGAATCATAACATGAGGAACCTTTATGTCTTGTAAGCTAAAGGTGTTTAGTATCCCTAAAAGAGGTAAATGAACCCTAACCCTAGAAACAAATCAAGGTATGTTGTTGATCAGCACGACCGTGCTAAGGAGCACGGCCATGGTAGCTTCCCCTTGCACGACCGTGCAAGGAAGCAAGACCGTGGTGTCCTATAAGGAAATTGAAAAGTTTTGATATTATGCTAATACTGTTATATTTGTATGTCCTTAATTGTATTAGTCATGCAAGTTCATATTATGAGGTGATCATAGCCAGGTAAGGGTTATGATGTCATATTCCTTAAAAACATTTATAAGCTTTAAGAGTAATGATATGTGAGAAGTATATACATTGCTTTAATCAAGGTCATGTTGTTAGATGACTTGATGCTTATATGTCACTTGGTAGCAAGTGTTATGATAATCTGAGGGTTTGAATAACCATGTTCCTGAATCATATGATGAGATGGTTAAGAAATGGTATCTAAATGATAACTGATGTGAGTTAGACTTGATACATTTAGTATTCTTATTTCATAGCTGTTGTTCTAATGATTAATGTTTGAAAACATGCTTGATGCTAAAAGAATGCTGAAATGTATCTTAATAATCAAGTATAATCATATCATGTAGAGCCCTGATCATAGATCCATCATTGTCAGAAGCCAAATGATGGTGAAACAGGTTTTCCTAAGGGAACTCCTGGATCACATACTTTTGAGTATGTGGGGGTTTATGGACGCGAATATCCTCACGTCCTGATGTAGGAATTTATGTAAGATGTACTTTAATCCATCAATCCTTCATTATGTGTTTATTCCGGGATGATGTATCACTAATCTCCCGAGGGAATCTTTAATGCCGCATTGATGAGAGATAAACAAGAGATCTTTCGATGACAAAGAGAGTACAAAACGCCAGTGTGACTCTAATAGCGAAGTTGCCAGAATACCCTGGAAAGCTATTATAGAAGAGACACAAGATGTCCTGAATGTTGATCCTCACAATGACTGAGGAAGATGAGGTCATAAGAATCCGGCTCTTTTGATGACCTATGTATGATACCGATGCGATTTAGTAATGGTCGGTTGGAGTATGAGCGGTATACCTCATCTCCGCATGGCATAATATTGTTTGTAAAACATAATCAGTCGCGTAGCATATCTGCTTAGATTGAACTACGAGAAACAATGATTGATATTACATTGTTTATAATATTCTAGTCTAGTAACTAGTATACATGTTCTTCATATCCTAATATTGTAATGATTTCTTGAGTAATAGTTGCTTTACTTAATCCTAAGCCTGCTGTTGAATGTTTTAAAGTTATATTTTTTATGTTATTCTTTCTTTGCTATAAAAAAGCTTCTGGAAGAGAGTTATAACTCTCACTGGGACAATTATTCAATTGTCTCACCCCGTAGGTTTCGACTTTTTTAGGTGGACGTCGAGGATGGAGAAACCAATCCGAGGGTGAGCAGTATCGGTAGCAGCAACACCAGGGGCAGCAGTGAATCTTAGGTGGAGATACTGACTGTCCAGTCTTGTAGATAGCATGTCTTATTTCGTCTCTATACTCTCAGGTCCTAGGAGTCAGTAGGTCTGAGGTTTTTGGCTTTAAGCCTCGAGATTTTGTATCTTGCCTTGTACAGTTAACAGGGCAATGGATGTATATAATCACTCGAGAGGTGATTCCACAGAGATGTAATGTTTAACCATGTTGTAAACAATTTATCTTATTTCTTATAAAAAGAGTTTTATGTTTTAAAGATCTCTTTCCAAAAAGTTTTAATTTTTAGTGATTTTTCATATTCCGCTGCTAATAAACCACTTCCGCTAAGTTTACCTCGTGATTTACGAGTCGGACGTCTCAGTCTAGTGGTATCAGAGCTCTAGGTTCACTGAGTCTATAGAGAATTAGGACTTAGGATGTCAAGTCTACTCTTACTGTTTCCAGTATATCTAATAGTGTCTTCTGCTCCTCAGGAGAAGAAGATAAGTTAAGGATGTCTGGACCACACGAGGAGTATGTGGCAGAGAGTAGTGTTGCTGCACCCCGAGAAGGTGCAAGGAACCCAGAGATAGAGCAACCTGTACCTGAGCCACCCCAGTTCAATCCAACTGACATGGGGAACCCAACCGTCCACACCATGTTTGGGCAGTTTATGACTGCCATGACACATATAACAGATAGGATGACAATGCCTGCACCTAGGGCACCTACTCAACCTGAAGGACAAGGAATCAGAAAGACATTCGAACGACTTCTCCGAGTCAGAGCAACTAAGTACTTTGGAACAGCTAATCCTGCAGATGCTGATCTGTAGTTGACTGAGTTAGAGAAGGCTTTCAGAATCCTGAACATCCTAGAAGCTGAGAAGGTTAGACATGCTGTCTATCTTCTCAAAGGGAGTGCTGGTCACTGGTGGACCATGGAAGAGAAGAAAAGGCCTGGTGTGGAGGTTGCGTGGGAAGTCTTTCGATGGGAATTTATCAACAGATATTTCCCTAAGACATTCCTGGATGAGAAAATCTCTCAATTCGAGAGGTTAAGGCAAGGTCTGATGAACATTAGCGAATACGAAGCTAAGTTCATGGAGTTGTTGCGGTTTTGTCCGCATATGGCTGCTACAGAAGAAGAAAGGATTAGGCGGTTCGAGAAAGGGTTGAACGCTGAATCAACTACTCCCGTGTCTTCCCTAGAGAACTGGGAGAGGTTTGCTACCTTCGTGGAATCTGTCAGAAGGATAGAAAGGTCCGTAGCTGAGAAGAGACAAACCCATAAGAGGATGTATCCTCATTTCTAGGGATCTTCATCCAGAGACTTCAAGAAACCTAGATTTTCTGCACTGACACCACCACCACCTAGACCCAGTGCTCAGACACAATGGACACCGAGTAGAGGTAGAGGACGAAGCCTACCGCTACAAGAGGCTCACAGTTCAACATCTATGTCGGTCACAGGACCACCCAGACCAAAGCAACAAGATAGAAGTTGTTATATATGTGGGAATATGGGACATCTGATGAAAGACTGCAGAGCTAGACCAGCAAGTGTAACACAACCACAGAGGCAGAGTCAGCAAGGATCGCAGAGAAGGCAGTTTCCAGGAGCAGCTAGAGGACGTGGACAAGCGTCCCAAGCTGGATCGTCAGCACTGAATCAACCACAGGCAACAACAAGGTTCTATGCGATGAACCCACCTGATGCAATGATCAACCCTCGGGTTGTGGCAGGTCAGATGGAATTGTTATATTCTGATACGTCTACATCCTGCATTGTATCTGTTTTGATTGATCCGGGTGATACACACTCCTTTATCACTCGAAGAGTGATTCATAACTGCAATATGACAATTAGTCATAGAGCAGATAGCTTGTTGCTTGAGACTCTGTTGAGAGGGTCTGCCGTGTTTCAAGAGGTATGCTCTCCCTGCATCCTCTTCTTTTTTGAACAACGCATTCAAGTGGATCTTATACCACTTGAGATGCAAGGATTTGATATAATCCTTGGGATGGATACCTTGGAAAGGTATAAGGTTGTTTTGGATTGTGAATCCAAGCAAGCTGTGTCTGCTGATGATAGCGACACATGGATCTTTCAAGGTGTGAGAAAGATTCTACCCACCTGTCTTGTGTCAGCTATGGTTGCTGAGAAGATGATGAGGCAAGGATGTTGTGCATTCTTGGCCCATGTGGTAGATACTACCATGGAGAGCCCTAACCCTGTTGAAGTTCCTGTAGTCAGGGAATTTGAAGATGTATTTCCTGAAGAACTTCCAGGTGTACCACTTCCTCGGGAAATTGATTTTGAAATCAATTTGATCCCTACACACAACCTATAGCACATACACCGTATAGGATGTCACTTGCCGAGATGGAAAAACTCAAGAAACAGCTACAAGAGTTGCTTGAGAAGGGTTTTATCCGACCGAGTACTTCACCCTGGGGTGCTCTGGTCCTTTTCATTAAAAAGAAAGATGGATCAATGCGGTTATGCATTGATTACAAACAACTAAACAAAGTAACAATAAAGAATAAGTACCCTCTTCTGAGGATTGATGATCTCTTTGACCAGTTGCGTGGTGCAACCGTCTTCTCGAAGATAGACTTAAGGTCAAGATATCATCAACTTCGTATTAAGGATAGTGACATACCAAAGTCTACCTTTAGGACAAGGTATGGTTACTATGAGTTCACAGTTATGTCGTTTGGACTAACTAATGCACCAGCTGCATTTGTGGAACTCATGAATAGAATCTTCCGACCTTTCCTCGATCAGTGCGTTGTTGTCTTCATAGATGACATTCTGATCTATAGTAGAGATGCTCTGCAGCATGAACAACATCTTCATCAGGCTCTAACTTTTCTAAGAGAACACAAGCTATACGCTAAGTTAAGCAAGTGTGAGTTCTGGTTACCGGAAGTATCTTTCCTTGGACACGTGATATCTGCCTCGGGTATTCGAGTTGACCCTAAAAAGGTAGAATCTGTTCTACAATGGGAACAGCCGAAGACACCGATGGAGATCTGTAGTTTCTTAGGGTTGGCTAGCTATTACCGAAGGTTCATTAAGAACTTCAGTTCCATAGCTTTACCCTTGACTAAGTTGACCAGGAAGGATGTTCCTTTTGTTTGGAGCGATAAGTGTCAGAAATCTTTCCAGCTGTTGAAGGAGAGGTTGACAAGTGCACCTGTACTTGTGTTACCTGAGCAAGGCAAAAGATACGTGATTTTCTGTGATGCCTCCAAGAATGGACTCGGATGTGTGTTGATGCAGGATAAGAAAGTGATTTCTTTTGCTTCTCGACAGCTTAAGAAACATGAGGAGAATTATCCGACGCATGATCTGGAGTTAGCTGTTGTGGTTCATGCCTTGAAGATCTGGAGACACTATCTCTACGGAGAGACATTCCATATTTTCACTGATGATAAGAACCATAAGTACATCTTCTCTCAACATGAGCTTAACATGAGGCAACGTCACTGGATGGAATTAATCAAGGACTATGATTGTACAATTGATTACCATCCAGGGAAGGCCAATGTAGTTGCAGATGCTCTGAGTAGGAAATCAACAACACCAGCCTTAGATAGGGCACAACTAAACTCTTTAGTATGCTCTAGGAGAGATATGCTTATCTCCTTAAGGCAAGCCAATGTACAGTTGAAGGTATCATTGTTAACCGGGTTGTTGGCTGAGATGCATATAAAACCTACTCTGAGAGAAAAGATCAAGGAGCTACGATGCTGCAGTTCAACCGATCAGATCAGAGTATGGTGATGAGAAGCGAGATGGTTTCCATGACTCAGGTGACCAAGTAGCCTGTTATAATGATAGGATGATAGTACCGGATGTGGATAACTTGAGGAAGTTAGTCCTGGAAGAAGCTCATTCTTTGATGTATGCTATGCTTCCAGGAAGCACCAAGATGTATCGAAACTTGAAAGATATGTATTGGTGGCCTGAGATGAAGAAAGATGTGGCTGAGTTTGTTCTGAGGTGTCCTGTGTGTCAGTAGGTTAAAGCTGAACACCAGAAGCCTACAGGAACAATGCAACCTTTACCCATACCACACTAGAAGTGGGATCATGTAACCATGGACTTTGTTGTTGGACTACCCAGGACAAGCAAAGGGCATGATTCCATTTGGGTAATAGTTGATAGGTTGATGAAGACAACACATTTCTTGCCTGTTAAAACAATCTATTCTGCTGAGAGGCTAGCACAGTTGTATGTTCAAGAGATAGTGTGACTGCACTGAGTTCCATTCACTATAGTTTCAGACAGAGGTCCCCAGTTTACAAGTCATTTTTGGGAGCGACTTCATAAAGCTTTAGGCACCCGGTTAAGGTTTAGTATAACCTTTCATCCTCAGACTGATGGACAGTCAGAAAGGACTATACAGACCTTGGAAGACCTGTTGAGAGCATGTGTTCTTCAGTTTACAGGAAGTTGGGATCTACACCTAAGCTTAATAGAGTTTGCCTACAACAGTAACTACCAACATAGCATTGATATGTCACCTTATGAAGCTTTGTATGGTATATGTTGTAGGTCACCTTTATGTTGGTATGAAACCGGTGAATATCAACAGTTAGGTCCTGATCTTGTACAGCAGACCACAGAGAAGACTAAAGTGATACAACAACAGATTAAGACTGCACAAGATAGGCAGAAATCTTATGCTGATAAGCGTCGTAGACCTTTGGAGTTCCAGGTTGGAGATAGAGTGTATCTCAAAGTTTCGCCTTGGAAGGGAGTTCTGAGGTTTGGAAGGAAAGGGAAGTTAGCTCCTAGGTTTATAGGGCCTTATCCAATCATTGAATGGATTGGAAAGGTAGCCTATAAACTAGAGTTGCCACCAGAGTGATCACATCCTATTTTGGACGATTATCTTAGTCTTTTTCTTTAGTTTTCCATACTCTTTCTAAATTAAAACTATACATAATCCCAAATTTACCCTATTTTTGTAAATATACCATCAGACTAACTTTTCCTTCTTTTATGCAGAAAAACACGAAAAAAAATCATAAAAGAATAACTCAACCTCAAGACTGCATGGATTCAATCGGTCTTGACACCGCATGAAGCCAACCGGTCCCGAGACCGCATGGAGTCACACGGTCTCAAGACCGCATAAAGACAACCGGTCTCGAGACCGCATGAAGTCACACGGTCCCAAGACCGCATGAAGCCAACCGGTCCCGAGACCGCATGGAGTCACACGGTCTCAAGACCGCATGAAGCCAACCGGTCCCGAGACCGCATGGAGTTCAAACGGTCTCAAGACCGCATGAAGCCAACCGGTCCCGCGATCGCATAGAGTTCAAACAGTCTCAAGACCGCATGAAGCCAACCGGTCCCGAGACCGCATGAAGTTCAAATGGTCTCAAGACCGCATGAAGCCAACCGGTCCCAAGACCGCATGAAGCCAACCGGTCCCGAGACCGCATGGAGTTCAAATGGTCTCAAGACCGCATGAAGCCAACCGGTCCTGAGACCGCATGGAGTTCAAACGGTCTCAAGACCGCATGAAGCCAACCGGTCCCGAGACCGCATGGAGTTCAAACGGTCTCAAGACCGCATGAAGCCAACCGGTCCCGAGACCGCATGGAGTTCAAACGGTCTCAAGACCGCATGAACCCAAACGATCTCAAGGTCCAAACGTTCTTGAGGTCCCAAATGGTCTTAAGGTCCAAACGGTCTCCAAACCGTTTGGACTTCACTTAAGGCCTATAAATAAGACCCCAAGGGTCCTCCATCATGGAGGAAGGGTTCAGACATCCAAAGGCTGCCTCAATCACTCCAGAGCAAATCTGACTTCCGTCCTCCGCCCAGGTGCTTCCGGTCTGAGACCCATACTCCATCTCGAAGCTGCTTTCTCTCTCTCTGCCAAAGAAGGTGGCAAGAGGGAGATCTCATCATCGAGCAACCTGTGAAGCTGGTGGATTGTTTCTCTCTCTCCAAGGGGTTGACTTTCCTCTCTCGTTTGTGGGGATGATGCTCTCTCTCTCTCTTCTTGCCTCCTTCTTTGTCCTAGTCATGAGCGAGTAGTCTCTCTCTCACTAGGGTGTGGGGAGTAGCCCCGCTACCCATGTTTTCATATCATGCAAATGTAATCCATAAGTTGTAATATAGAGTTCATATCTTTTCAGTTCAACATCAAACGTTTAATGAATGCTTGTTGCTTGATCACCAACTTGTGTTATCCTTTATCTTTTAGTATGAATTGTCTACGTTTGTGCTATTAGATCTGAAACTCATTTGCATGTTGGTTTTAGGTGCATGTATCCACCATGCATCTGTTTCGGTATCTAGGAGTGCCTTCCTAAAAGTGGAATATACTCACTCCCATCGTTGTACTTTCATGCTATGAAATGGAATCAGTTGACGTGTGAAAGTACAACCTTGATAAGTCGAGGAATACACTTTGCGGAGGGAATGTTGTAAAGTAAGTGACCATACCTACATGGATGGCTGGCGTTACAACATTCCCACACTCCTCGTAGTTAGTCATCCGAAAGGAAGCTAAGTCTACAAAGATACTAACTAATCTAACTCTTATTGCAGGTTATGCTTTTATGTTGCATGTGTTGATCCATGTGTAGTGGTGGTGAAAACCGATCACACCCTAGTGATTCATTAATCATTGTTAACAACCTAAGTTTACTTTCTTACCTTTACTTTACTTGCATTTAGCTTAAAAACAACCATATCAACCTTTTGATCTAAATACCAACTACTAAAGAGATTAAGTGAAATTATTATGTTTTCCATCTTGTTGGCAACAACAAGACCGTTGTCTCGAGGATTCGACCCTTAACTATACTACGATAAGACTTCCACGTATCTTAGCATATGTGAATGGAGTTCTCTATCTAGTATAAGCAAGGCTAAACCCAAAAACTTACCATCTTTAGGATTTTTAGTTGGTGCACGCAATTCCACATAAGTGGAAGCTCCATCAAAAATTGGCGCCGTTGTCGGGGAACGAACCCGGGTCACCCGCGTGACAGGAGGGAACGAAACCGTTTGGGACCAAACAGTCTTGAAACCATTTGAGACCAAACGGTCCTGAACCTGTTTGGAACCAAATAGTTTTCAAACCGTTTGGCCTTTAATTTTAATTTAACTTTCATAAAATCACAAAAACACATAAATACAAATAAAATCTCTTTTTTCTAATATGATTTTCTAACTCTTGCTCTCCCATTTTTCAGCCATGGCATCACCAGCAAAGGAGGCCACCAGCTTTGAAGACACTGCAATCTGGACAACAGAGCAACTGATGATAGAACAATCTAAGCTCCAGAAGATCAGAGATGACTTCAACAGGACCGAAAAGGCGCCACCAAATGTCAAGATGATGCAAGTCCTATGCGACCTTGACCGAATCGAAAAGTGCCTAGCAGAGGCACATGAAGAAGAAGTGGAAGACATCTCTTCCTCTGATGATGAAGGCTCGGAGTACAATCCTAACTCTGAGGAGGAATCCCCTGCCAAAGAACAAAAGGGGAAATGCAAGGTCCTGGAGACCGCAACTGGGCAACCCTCCAAGAAACCGGCAAGAAAACAAGTTCGACCTGCCTCTGCAATGAATCAACCCTTTGCAAAACCTACCACCACCATACCTACTACTACCACCACCATCACCACCATCCCTACTACTACCACCACCATCCCTGTTACCACCCCCACCTTCACTCCCATCACCACCAAAACATCGCCACCAGAAAATCTTTTCATCCAAACCAACCTCTCCACTGACAAAACATTAAAACCCACCAAGTATGTTTGCTCCAGCATTCTGCTCAAGATGGGGATTTTCGACCGCATCTCTAAACGTACTAGAAAAAGCCAACCTCGCCAGGTTGTGTCTAGTACCTGAAGTATCCTACTCTGAACCCACTACAGAGTTTTTCACTTTTCTGACCAAGGAGCCCGTCGACATCATGGATAGGTCACGGGACGGAGGTGACAGAAGGCTTGTCACCCAAATCTTCGGCAACAAGGTTGTCTTAACGGAAAACACGCTGAATACAGTCTTTATTGACAACCAGGAACAGCTGCGGAAAGCCATGGCACTGGGAACCGATCATCCAGAGTTAAACAGACACACATTCTGGAAATCTCTAACCGGGATCCCCACCTATGATGCGAAGACGTGCAAAGCATCAAACATACACTCTGGATTTGTGAGCACCCTGCACAAAATCCTTGCTGGCGCACTCTTCCCCAGGACAGAAGGGGGAAACGTTATAATGTCGGATCTTTTCATTCTCTGGTCTATTCTCAAAGAAAGGTCAGTCAATATCGGATGACATATGATCCAGAAATTATCATCTTCTGGCATGGGGAAGGAAATCTGTATGGGGGGTCATGTCACATCCATTATTAAATACCTAAAGATGGACAAACCCCTACCCCGCTGCACACAACTAAAGGGCGACATCCTTACCAATGAACAAACTCTGAAGAACTCCTTCATCATCAAGGAAAAGGATGGGAAACTACACTATGTTTTCTACCCTATGGTCAAGTCATCTAGAACACTCATCCCGCTTCCGGAGCTAGCACATTACGACACCAAACATCTCCTCTTCTCTGATGAGGAGCTTTCACAACTACTAGCTTCGGTTAAAACAACCGAAAAGAAAGCAACAACGGGACAGACAGAGCTGAGCATCACAACCCCGGCAGCTCAACCAACAAAAATACCTGTCAAACGACTTTCCAGAAGGCAGTTGCAGGCCCAACAGTTGTCGGGGACACCAACATCTCGGCCAAATCTAGAGGCCAAGACCCTCCATGAAGAAAACTTAACCACCTCTTCAATCGACTCTTTCCTTCAGAGTCTACATGCTCATCTAAATTCCACCACTTCTCCACCTTCCACCTTTCCAACATCTACCACTCCTCCCTTCTTCCCCACATCCACGCAACCTTTCACATCTTCTTCTTCACCCATTTTTACTTTGGGATTTCCCTTCTCCATCCCTATGCCCGACTTTACCACTTTCCCTTTAACCTCCACAATTTCCACCCCATCACTATCGCTACCACCGCTTTCACCTCAAATCCCACCACTTTTCACTTCCACCACCACCCCGACACCGCTGGTGACTACATCCACAGTCACTACGCAGCTCGGGGCATCAGCAGTGTCTCCTCGACAAGACACTAGTACCATCCCACGCAGACCCCAGCCATCCCACCCTTCTGCTCCTGGGGTCCCTTTTGCAAATATCAGTGAGGAATTCGGCCCTCAATTCGACGCTGTCCGAAACCTCCTCACTGATCCCTCTAACATCTTACATTCTATTTTTTCTTGTGTGCAGGGTTTATCCCGACAGGTGGCCACGATCAACGAACAACACCGCACCTTGCCCACCATCCTCCAAGGCTTCCAGCAACGACAAGATGAGGTGGATAAGCAAGTTGAGCACATCAACAATCACTACAACACCTTGTCGGACCTGGTCCTTGGAGCGAAGCGTCAGCAAGAAGCAATGGCGAAGCAAGTCAATGAGATCTCCATGCAGACTCAGCCTCTGCCTGAGACTCTCCGCGAGCTCCAACAACAACAAGTAGTTCTGAGCACGCGCTTGGACACCATCAACAACACGCTCACACAGCTACAACATTGCCAAGAGGAGTCCAATAATGATGAAATCCAGCAGTTACGTGCTCAAGTTACAAATCTTACAGCACGTCTCCTCTCCACGGAGGGCAGATATACTGAACTCAAAGAATCCCATGATGCACTGCTCGAAACACACGAGCATCTGCAAGTGGCTTTCGATGAGTTACAAGCCACCCATCGGCGGTGCAAAACGTCCGCGAGTAAAAAGCAAGCAGACAAGGCAGCGGACGACAAGGATGGCGATGATGATGAAGAAGACGATTCCGACTCATCTGCTGATTCAAACAAAGATAACACCTCCTCGGGTAATAAACATGATGATGGAGAGGACCCTGGAAATGCAGCAGAACCCTCTCACAAAGGGTCCGACAAAGGTCACCATGATAGTGACCATCACCCCACGTCCCCACACAATGATAAAGTCAACATGTCATACGGGGACCAATTCTTTGATTATTCCGTGCTGGGATCCATCAGGGAAGCTGCTAAAGACGTGGCCTTCGCTGAGTTCCACCATTGTATATTAGGAACCAGTGCCAGCTCACCAAAAACAACTGCTCCACTTCTCTCCACACCTCCTCCCTATGACCAGGACGAGGCATAACGAGTAAGCTTAGATACAGATGAAGACCTCGATTCTGCCTCCGACTCGGACGACGATCTACCAGGCCATGAACAGGCCTTAGAACAACCTGCTTCTCACCCTCCACAAGAGCTTCCCCCGCCACCACCTCTACCGCACAAAATGCATGACCTGGATATGGCGGCCATCTCCACTTTAGATGCTCAGGACATTTTTATACTGAACACTATAGTGGACGATGCAAAGGCGGGGGAAGACATAATCTATCACAATACAAAAACTAGGCGTAAGATGACACGTGAAGACTTTCACAGCATCCTACGACCTCGGTCCACGATGCCAATGGCACTCTTTCGTGTCCTTCTCGCCAACAGTATAGAAGTGTACAGAAGCTCTAAGCTGCAACAGCCGGTCTTCAATGCCTCGCCCACTCTGTCTATCAGCCTTTTATACAAAGACATAAGAGCAAAGTTGATCGAGTGGCTGCGTGCTCGTTTAGCACGTCGGGCACGTTATCTTACCGTGCCCTTCCAAGTTTCGGACCACTGGCTTTTTATGATCGTGGATACCGAGGCTCGGGATGCCAAGGTGTATAATTTCTGTGGCGCCGAGCTACCATCCGACACAATAAACTTCGCTGGTGAAGCAGCAGGAGAAGCCAGATGTATACCCTTCCGGCTGCTCAAGTTAATTTGGGCTGCACGCCCATCACTCCGCCAAGATTGGAGTCAACCTTGGTTCAAAATCATAAACCCTCAAGTTCAAGCCACCGAGGGATCTGGGGATTGCGCTTTCTGCACCATACATCACATCCAAGCGCCGAACCAGGAAATCCCATTTACTGATCTGGTTGCTGATGATTTTCATTCCTTGCACGGGCGTTATGCCATGGAGCTCATCTGTGATAGACGGTTCTTCAAGGACCCAACTATGGCACCAGATGACGTCCCTCGCTACCTCTTCTCAGCCATCCAGCGACCGCAGCGGAGACCCTTTCGACAAACTCTGAAGGAGTCAGAGACGACCAAAGTGCCAATCGTCGATACCGAGCAAGCTAACAGCAATATCGATCCTCTGTCTGCCATTGAACCAACCTTTTCTGACTTTGATTGCGATTCTTGCAAAGGTCTCTCTGACCTCGAATTGCGTCTCATTATGGCGCGACTCTCAGCCGAAAAAGATGGACTGGTATTCATGTCTCAGGACATTCTTGTAATGGCAGACACACTACGAGAGACTTTACAGGTTAAAGGATCCCTCTCTGTAAGCCTTATAGCCACCTATCAGTTTCTACTCGGCCAAAATAACCCAACAACATACATGGCATCCCCATATATGAAAGATGATCTTTTAAAGCTCAAGAACTTCGGCACAACTGACACGCTGATCTCCTATCTCCAGCACACATCGCCGACGTTCATCATGCTACCTTTCCTCTATCATGAGCACTGGATGCTCCTTGCAATAAATCTCCCAGAAGGAACAACCACAATATATAATAGTTCCGATAGCCAGCACAACGCACGACATAGAAACTACGTCATGACACCGAAGACGCCAACAAAAGTAGTGGCAAAGGAGTGCGCCGACAAGTTAATTGATTTTCTGAGTCAGCATACAAGGGCGTATGACAAAGAGCATTTTCACCGCCCTTCCTTCTGCCACAAATGCCCCCAGCAAATTCGACAATCAAATGACTGCGGCTTCCACATCCTCTACTGGATGTACACCATCATTGTTCTCCAAAGACCAGTAGAAGAGATGACTGACGTGGATTACCACGCTCTACGACGACAGTTCGCATCCAATCTACTTCATTCCCTGGGGGCAAATGCAGATTTACCTTAGCCTGCAACCCTTGTCCTAATTACTTCTCAACCTATCACTTTGACACTTTGAGGACAGAGTGAGTGATAAGTTAGGGGGGTACATTAGACAAGGGTGAGGTATCATTTTTTTACATCCCTCTTCCTTCTTTTCTTTTCTCTGTTTATACATTTTCCCTTTTTAACTTTCTTTTTAATTAACCCTTTTTGGAGTAGAATCACCCTCATTTAACTCTAGAATCATGTTAGTCCCCAAAAGTAAATAGCACGTAGACATTTAATGGCGATTTAATAATGTCACTCCACTATTGATTTTCATGCTTTTTCTTCAATTCTTTATCTGACTCTCCATAGGTCAAAATCAGGGCAGAAATAAGCCAAGCTCTCAAGGATGAGAGGGGCATCAGGAAACTTCCAAATCAAGAAGTTCTGCAAGTGGACCACAAACTAAATAAGTGCATGTTGAAAAACTCTAAGAATAGCTTTCCTCTCTTCAAAATAAAAGAGGCTTGGCTGCCCAAAATAATTTCCCAAACAAAACCCCAAAACCCAAGCCTGTGAGTTATCGAATAAAATCCAGAGAGACGAATAAAACTATGAGAGTTGTGCCATGAATAAGGATCTATATAAAGAACCGATGAAGGTTTCACCCAGCCGGCACATTCCGCTACCCTCACAAAGGCAGATGTGTCGTGCCCGGTAGTGAAACCCTAAGGTATCTGAATATATGAAAGGCTCATAAAGGACTCACCCGGCCGGTACATTCAGCTGCCCTCACAAAGGCAGATGTGTCATGCCCGGTAGTGAGATCCTAAAAGCATAGACAACCCCTCCCCCACTTGAAGGGGAAGTTACACTTCAAGGCTTTAGCCAACCCTCATACCCTCTCTAGCTTCCAGTAGGTCTTTCAGAGAGGTATAAAGCTGATTAGAGTCAACAACATGCACAGAATAAAAGTGGTCCCGATGCGAGCTATGAGATACAGAAAGAACCTGAGACTCAAGCAACTCTCGAAACCTGAAAGAGTCAAGGCAAGCAATAAGACTTGATATGACCTTAGGAGAACTCAGGTTAAGAATTGAAGCAAGAGTATGGAAATCCTAACTAAATAAGATCGCCTCACCATTACATGCCTCAGCTCTATCTAACTTGAGGACAAGCTGGACTCTAAGTTAGGGGGGGTGATAACATCCTATTTTGGACGGTTATCTTAGTCTTTTTCTTTAGTTTTCCATACTCTTTCTAAATTAAAACTATACATAATCCCAAATTTACCCTATTTTTGTAAATATACCATCAGACTAACTTTTCCTTCTTTTATGCAGAAAAACACAAAAAAAAATCATAAAAGAATAACTCAACCTCAAGACCGCATGGATTCAATTGGTCTCGAGACCGCATGAAGCCAACCGGTCCCGAGACCGCATGGAGTCACACGGTCTCAAGACCGCATGAAGCCAACCGGTCTCGAGACCGCATGAAGTCACACAGTCCCAAGACCGCATGAAGCCAACCGGTCCTGAGACCGCATGGAGTCACACGGTCTCAAGACCGCATGAAGCCAACCGGTCCGGAGACCGCATGGAGTTCAAACGGTCTCAAGACCGCATGAAGCCAACCGGTCCCGAGACCGCATAGAGTTCAAATGGTCTTAAGACCGCATGAAGCCAACCGGTCCCGAGACCGCATGAAGTTCAAACGGTCTCAAGACCGCATGAAGTCAACCGGTCCCAAGGCCGCATGAAGCCAACCGGTCCCGAGACCGCATGGAGTTCAAACGGTCTCAAGACCGCATGAACCAACCGGTCCTGAGACCGCATGGAGTTCAAACGGTCTCAAGACCGTATGAAGCCAATTGGTCCCAAGACCGCATGGAGTTCAAACGGTCTCAAGACCGCATGAAGCCAACCGGTCCTGAGACCGCATGGAGTTCAATTGGTCTCAAGACCGCATGAACCCAAACGGTCTCAAGGTCCAAACGGTCTTGAGGTCCCAAACGGTCTTGAGGTCCAAACGGTCTCCAAACCGTTTGGACTTCACTTAAGGCCTATAAATAAGACCCCAAGGGTCCTCCATCATGGAGGAAGGGTTCAGATGTCCAAAGGCTTCCTCAATCACTCCAGAGCAAATCCGACTTCCGTCCTCCGCCCAGGGGCTTCCGGTCTGAGACCCATACTCCATCTCGAAGCTACTTTCTCTCTCTCTGCCAAAGAAGGTGGGAAGAGGGAGATCTCGTCATCAAGCAACCTGTGATGCTGGTGGATCGTTTCTCTCTCTCCAAGGGGTTGACTTTCCTCTCTCCTTTGTGGGGATGACACACTCTCTCTCTCTCTCTTCTTGCCTCCTTCTTTGTCCTAGTCATGAGCGAGTAGTCTCTCTCTCACTAGGGTGCGGGGTGTAGCCCCGCTACCCATGTTTTCATATCATGCAAATGTAATCCATAAGTTGTAATATAGAGTTCATATCTTTTCAGTTCAACATCAAACGTTTAATGAATGCTTGTTGCTTGATCACCAACTTGTGTTATCCTTTATCTTTTAGTATGAATTGTCTACATTTGTGCTATTAGATCTAAAACTCATTTGCATGTTGGTTTTAGGTGCATGTATCCACCATGCACCTGTTTCAGTATCTAGGAGTGCCTTCCTAAAAGTGGAATATACTCACTCCCATCGTTGTACTTTCATGCTATGAAATGGAATCAGTTGACGTGTGAAAGTACAACCTTGATGAGTCGAGGAATACACTTTGCGGAGGGAATGTTGTAAAGTAAGTGACCATACCTACATGGATGGCTGCCGTTACAACATTCCCACACTCCTCGTAGTTAGTCATCCGAAAGGAAGCTAAGTCTACAAAGATACTAACTGATCTAAATCTTATTGCAGGTTATGCTTTTATGTTGCATGTGTTGATCCATGTGTAGTGGTGGTGAAAACCAATCACACCCGAGTGATTCATTAATCATTGTTAACAACCTAACTTTACTTTCTTGCCTTTACTTTACTTGCGTTTAGCTTAAAACAACCATATCAACCTTTTGATCTAAATACCAACTACTAAAGAGATTAAGTGAAATTATTACGTTTTCCATCTTGTTGGCAACAACAAGACCGTTGTCTCGAGGATTCAACCCTTAACTATACTACGATAAGACTTCCACGTATCTTAGCATACGTGGGTGGAGTTCTCTATCTTGTATAAGCAAGGCTAAACCCAAAGACTTACCATCTTTAGGATTTTTAGTTGGTGCACGCAATTCCACGTAAGTGGAAGCTCCATCATAGAGTTACAGAGGTTACACCCTGTGTTTCACATTTCTATGCCGAGGAAATCTCACCCTGATACTGAGTCAGTTCTACAACCTATGGAAGTAGAATTGAATGATGATATATCTTATGAGGAAGGACCAGTGTCAATCCTTGATAAAAGAATTAAAAAGTTGAAAAAGAAAGAGATAAGTCTTGTGAAAGTCCTCTGGAATCATCGTGGTGTTGAAGAAGCCACTTGGGAACTAGAGGAAGAGATGAGAAGGAAATACCCTACTCTTTTCTCTTAATATGTTTTGTTGATTTCGGGGACGAAATCCTTGTAAGGGGTGGATAATTTGTAACATCCCTGACCTGGGTTATGAACTAACCCTTGGTGTTTTGCTTAATTATGTAATTAGATGCTTGTGATTATCTTTTGGTATGTAATTAAAGCCTCTGAGGAACATATATTTCTATTTCTTCCCTTTTTGAACAATGCTGTAATATTGTTTTGTAATACAAGCACCTATGTGCAAATTACCCAATTAAAGGGTTTAACTTGTAAATTGCACATGTTTAGATGTTCCTCTGATGTTGAGACATCATAATAGTGAATATGATTAAGTGTTATGGATCCTCCAAGCTTTGGCACCAAGATGCAGCTTGTGGAGCAATCCATGTGCCTTAAACCCTAGTTTTGGAGTAAAGTGCAATTTACCCAGAACCTGGGGTGTAACATGTAAAATATATCCTCTAGAGTATCTTTTATGACTTTTGGCATCAACTAGAGTAATAATGATGAAGAGGGATTTTCATTTGAATAATCAAATAAGATGGACAACCCTTATAATTGAATAAGCAAGTTGTAAGCAAAATGACCCTTTATGTGTGCAACATAGTAGTATGTTTGGCTTCCTTTCCTCTAGACCTTAGTTTAAGAAAGAGTTTTGCTCAAGTAAATAGAAGGAGGGGCGTGCTCAAAATAAAAAGGAGAGAAGGATCTAGTTGAGAAATGAGGAAACAAGTGTCCTTATCTTGAATTTTCACCCAAAGTATATATACACCTTTCTTTACTTAGCAAGGATCGTTTCCTTCACTTCCCTTCTTCTTGCTTGGACTGACTAAGGATGGAGCTCTGGAGCAGAGTAGAATGACCAAGAAGGTTTGGGGTAAGCTTTGGTTGCCTTTTAGCTCGGATTCATGGAGGAATTCATGGTGCAAGGTTGGTTTGCTAGCATTTCTTATCTTGTTCTTCTTTCTAGCCATCCTTTCCTACCAATTCTTGGAGAAACAACCTTGGACGACCTGTGGAGCTCAAGACGCCATTAAAGCTTGGAAGCTTGGAGCTCTAGAACCGACTTTAAGGCGGGTTTTATAACTCTAAACCCTTAAACTTTGTTATGCATCTTTCTTTCTTGCAAAAGTAGCTTGTTCTTCTTTCCCCCATCCTTCCTTGCTTTCTTGCAAGCAAAATTGTGAAGAACCGACCTTGATCTTGAGGTAGAAGAAGATGGGCGTGATTACCAATGTAACTTTACCAAAAAGTCTTGCACATTTGGTCTAAACGGTTTGCAAAACCGTTTCGAACCAAACGATTTCAAAACCATTTGGATTCATGCGGTTTGCAAGACCGTTTAGATTCAAACGGTCTCCAAGACCGTTTGGGAGGTTTGACCAGGCATTGACCATTTGAGGGTCTGTTGGACACATTATGAATTAATCACCTACAAAGAATCATTAACTAATTCCAAGCAAATCACAAGTTGAAGTTACTTTAATCACCTAAACCCTAATCGGGTTCATTGCTGATTTCATTGGACCAATCATGTTGAAGTTTGGGTTGAGTGGCCCAAACGGTTTCAAAACCATTTGGAGATCACTCAAACGGTCTCAAGATCATTTGGTGATCACCCAAGACCATTTGGAGGTCTAGGGTTAAGAGAATTGGAGCAATTGAAGGTCCAATCATAATAGGTTGTTGAAACAATCAAAGTGCTGATTTTGTGATCTAGTTAGGGTTCAACCCTTAACAAATTGACTGAAGTTTTGATGAGACTTTGGGCAAATGGTCTCAAGACCGTTTGGAGGATGTCCAAACGATCCCAAGACCGTTTGGGGTCAGGACATGGCCCAATTGGATGATGGTTCAATGGGTTCAACTTTAATTAGACTCATGTTGATGAATGTTGAAGGTTGATCGATTTCAAACCCTAATTCAATTGCTTCCCACCCTATTTGGTGACTAATTGAGGATCAATTGAGTGTCCAATTGGTTAAGGATTAACCTAATTGGCTCAATTGATAAGTGGTTAACCTTGGAATGAACAATTGAGGGGTTCAACATTGAAAACCCTAACTCAATTACAAGTGTTGATGCACTTTTAGGTCCATGCGGTTTTGAGATGTTTGGACCAAACGGTCTCAAAACTATTTGAATCCAAATGGTCTCAAGACCGTTTGGGGGCAAACGGTCTCAAGACCATTTGTGACCAAACGGTTTCAAAACTATTTGGATCCATGCGGTTTCAAACCGTTTAAGGTCATGCGGTTTCAAGGCTGATTTGCTCAAATAGTTTCAAAGTCAAACTTGACCAAACGGTCAACGTGACCAAACAGTTTACACCTCACCTAGAGCAAACAGTCTTGAGTATGAACTTGTCCATGCGGTCTTGAAATTCAAAGGTACCAAACGGTCAACCCTTCCATGCGGTTTCAAAACCGTTTGGAGGTTGAAAGTTCTGGGGTCTTTTAAGGTCAAGATTGCTTAATACTTAATGTTCTAAAGGCTTAGATGGTTCAATGGTTGATTAACCTAAACCCTAATGATACCTAAAAACATTAAGGGAACAAGTAATTAGTTGATTGATGTATACTATGATGAATGGTGGACATTACTAAAGTAACCTTGAAGGGTTCAAGTAGATAACACCTCTTGACCAAGTAAACCCTAATGACCATAATGATGACAACTTGGCTTATGTTAATCAAAGCTGACTTGACCTAACCTAATCTAGAGTGATGTAAACATCACCTAATAATAAGAGGAGAGAGAATATTCCTAATATGGGTGAGAATCAAGTAAAATACCTTCAATATGAATGAATGCACATGATTAGGGTATGATCCTTCATAGTGAGATCATACAAACCCTAATTATGATGGTTAGTGAATCCTTGTTGGTGTGTATGCCCTGAGAGCCAATCATGGGATGATTGGTGGGATACATTAAGATTGATTTGATAAACATCAAAGGCAAGCTTCCAATTCTTTCTGCTTCAGTCATATGAGATAGTGATAGAACAGATTGAATGTCTAGATAATGACAGTACTCAATGACGTATGCCTTCAGGTTCAGGACCTGAATGATGAGATCATACGGATGCTAAGAGTTTGTACATTCTTGTTACGTCCCTAGTCAGATGTCATTGTGGAAGGTAGATAGACAGCAATGACACACAAGACTAGATTGTGGTGTTGGTTGATGACAGAATCTCATTAGTCATGATATAGAGATATCAAACCAAACACATAGGTACTTGTTAGAGAACAAGTGTACCTGACAGACCCACCGTGAGTTTGACACATGGAACCATGACATGGTAGTCACAGTCAGTACTCACAGTGATGGTGGTGAGTGTGATTCTTTGACCTGAAATCACTACACTCAACACATGTCATTGGGCACACTTTGACATCATCAAACGCAATCCTGAAACATGGGTTGTTATAAAGGTGATGATTGGGTGGCTTTGACACATGGGGCTTTTGAGGGGTGAGTGATAGATATGGTATTTTTCCCTCCTGAGGGAGTTTGATATCCAAGGACACTTGATGAGTAGGATTGAAATAGGCGTGCGCACGCATGTGTGAATCAATATGTGATATTGATGTCATACATATCTCTTCCAATCTACTCTGAGATCAAGAAAGTGAATGAACATTGATAGTATGACTGTTCCATGCCTCGAGTTCATTCGGGATATCAGTGACAAAGGAATTATACATTCACTGTAACACCATTCACAGATTGTAGGATTGAAAGGTTTTCTCCAACTTTATACTTTCACCTGGGTAGCACTGATGTGTGACTAGGCACCGCTCTTTGCTTGTGAAGTCATAAGTGTTATGGACTTTCACTGCCAACGTGAAATGGACCTGCAGGGTCACACACATAGGATTTATCCTGGAAGAGGAGTTTTTGTCCACAAGCAATGTTTAGATTGATTACTAAAGGAGTTTAGTAGTTCAATTAAACACTCAATTGATTGATAGCTCAATATCATAATGTTCAAGGTGTTGGACATATTGATTGGAGTATCGGAGTGATTGAAATCACAATTGACTGATTCTACACAACCTGTACTCCCAACCGATCGGCTCATGTGATGAACCAATCGGCTGAGCTTGGTGAACCGGTTGGCTCAAGTGTTGAGCCGATCGGCTCAAGATCAGGGTGAACCGATTGCTTCAAGTGTTGAAATGATCGATTCAACTGGTGCAACTGAGCAACTTGGGAAAATAGGATTGGTGAGAATTTTCCTTTCGTTTCAATTTCCCAATTTGATTGGGAAATAGGATTGGTATTCGATACCAATTAGAAACAAAAGAAGGAAAGTCAATCGGGAACCGACCAGGACCACCAACCGACCGGTTCACTTGTGAACTGACCGGTTGAGATGTCAACTGACCGGTTCAGGTCCCCAACCGACCGTTTCACTTGTAAAACGATCGGTTCAGGTTGCGAGTTGGTTGCTTTTGTGGAAAATCTCGAACCCTTCTACTCCTGCTTTTAGTCCCGCATTGCCTGGGATGGAGAACCCTGTCCCATGACCCTCCTATATATATAGGGGTATTGGAGGCTTCTCAAAGTACAACAAAGTGCAACCAGTTGCTCTGCAAAGTTGTCCTTCTCTCTGGTTTTGATAACCGAGAGAGAGCCCAAGAAAGTGCTACCCGCAAAGGGAGGTGCAGCAAGGGAAAGACAACTGCAGTTGCAACTGGAGGTAGGAGAGTGTGTTGGCAACTAGTACGTCAATAGGAGGGTGCGACTCCTTCCAATTCCTTGTGGGACAAGGAGATTGGAGTTACAGGTGGTCCCTGTAGACTACTTCATAGGCAGGAGGTTTTTGCCGCTCAGGAGGACAACTGTCAACCCCGACAGTCTGGTGAGATCAGGAGTCATCAGTCCCGGTGCGGCCAGGAGCTGCAAAGACACCATCCAAGACCAGCTTTGAAGACCACGCAAGGCACGCGGTATTGTCGCCGAGCAAGCCTCGGGACAAGGTATGATTCCACAAACCATCCTTTCCTATTATATAGACGTTGACGCGTTTCCTTGTTCTGGGTTTGGGGGAGAATTTTTTTTTGTTTCCGCTGCCTTCTCTGCCTCCCCTAAAACCCAACAGTGGTATCAGAGCCACGTCAACTGATCTATATTTTAGGAATATCGATATGATCGATTTTGGTTTGTCGCCTTTATTTATTGCATACGATGTGAATAATATTGGCTTTATGCATCTCCAATCCTAAATCCACAAATCCCAATTACATATATGATATGTATTATTAATGCACTCGATATGCGTCACCCTTAAATGAGTTTTTGTGGTGGATGTATAGTGTGGTTATGGCCAATAAACCCTATATGTGTATGGTTTTTTGTGGTTTCTTGCATCTCGGTCTGCGCACCGATCTTCCTTCTCCTATTCCTGCTGTAACTCGAAATAATTCGAGATTATTTCCTACCTTTTCTCCCCTCGAATGTAACTCGGGGTTTCCTTTTTAAGCAATGTAAAATTAGGATAGATTTTATTTCCTGTTATGTCGCAGAACGGCGGACATCTGACGACAGTTGAGACGATCGGTTCAAGGTGTGAACCGATCGGTTGACGTTCTAGATGATCGGTTCAAGGAGTGAGCCGAACGATTGATGACTGGTTCGAGGAGTGAGATGAGAGGGTGGCAGCCATGACGAGATGCACGACGACCAGGTGAACTGATCGGTTGGAGGAGCCAACCGATCGGCTGGTGGCACGCAGATGACCGGGCCATGATGAGCAGTCATTCATGTAATGAGTTGATCTACTCCAAAGGCAAAGCACAGAGTTCATCTTGTACATGTTGCATGTGATGTAGACCTAGATGACTGTGATTCCTCTTGGCTCGAGGAATCACATTAGGATGGCCATAATCATCGCTTTTATCGTTTTTCATGTTTTCTGTGGGATATAGCATGTATATGATACATATTATGTATTGTGGTGATTGGATATGTATATGTATATAAAAACAAATCCCTCATTAAAATATTAAGTCTTATATGCCTTCCATTAGTGGCACACATGAAAAACTCGATCGACCAAGCATATTTTACGCCAATGTGTGGTGTGCCGTCTATATTGTGTAAGTGTGAAAGGTAGACATGAAGGTTCTGCCAAAGCAGGGTGCATGTTTACCGTGTCGGCTTTTGGGTTAGACTTAACTGGTGATTCTTAGAGAATCTAAGCCCAGAGGCAAGGAATGTTCATGGCAAGGTGTTGCACATGTTCATTCATCAAGAGTTGCATATGATGCAATTGGCATGATGGCCTACCTAAATAGTCAAGATTGTGGGCGATCAGCCAAAACTGACTCATGACTTGATGAAATATGGATTTTTCCCACTAGGAGGTTGTACGCTGCAATCTTCCGAATTGATGGTGAGGGCTATCAATTTGAAGTACAATAGTGGGAGCGATAATTAATTAAAGGCCTAATTATATCGTCAACTTTTCAAATCAATCAGATAAGTCAAACGAGTTTTGGACTAAAATTGCATATATTTCCTTTTGTTAAAATAAATGGTTAATCAACAAAATCACTTTATTTGCGATTGGTCTTTGAGACCAACAAATTAAATGAGAATAATTCCATGACTGGTAAGGATGATGAGAAGTGTTCTCAAATAGCAAAAGCTCTAAATCCTAATTATACCAGAACCAGATGAACTCAATCCCACCACATCAATGGCTGAAAGTATGCTTATGGAAGCATACCGAGGATGACATTGATGAGGAGTGCTTAATGTTGTGTTCTCTGAACTATGAGTTGCAAAGACAACATGAGATATATGATGTCTCCAAGACACTGTCCTAGTATATCATGACAGAAGGACATCCAGTAAGGTATTCACACACTCAATGTGATTGGGTATGTGGAAAGACATGACTAAGAAGGATTCCCTCTGAACCAAGAGTTGGCTATTGGTATGATACTGCAAATGTTGCGAGAATCATATAATTCATGATAAGCTACAACATGAACAACTTTGACAAGCGTTGAAAGAGTTGTTGGACATGTTGAGGATAGTAGAGGCAAAGATGAAGAAAGACAAACCATAATCTTTGATGTGATCAAAGAGAAAGGTAATTCTTAAAGGAAAGGATAAGGGCAAAGCAAAGAAGTGTTCTGATGCTAGCCAGCAATCCAAGCCGTGTTCAGCCTCAAGGCACATGGGGAAAGGGTGTATGAGGGAATTGCCCTCTATATCTGGAAGAACAAAAGAAGATGAAGGAGAGGATGGATATCTCCACCTAAGGTATCATGAAATGAACTGCTTCTTTATCTGAGGTATATGATACCAAGATATGGATATGTCATATATGATATGCAAGATCCGCAAAGAAGTGATGGCCTTTGTGAAAGGACCAAGAAAGAAGTACCCATCATTGGAGCAAGTGTTGCTGCCATATATAGGAGTATCTTTCAATTTATTTCAGCCTAAAGGGCACAAAATAGAGTTGAGAACTGCTATTTCATATATTACCAATAGATAGAATCACTTTATTTTTGCATATTGTATGACAATGATGGCAATTAATAAAGTTGATGTTTCAATCTTAAAGATATGATCTTTGTGGCAATGCCTTGTTTATCTTGTGGTATTTGATATGCATAAGATAAAATGATACCTAAAAGTTATAGATAACTCAAACAATCAAATTAGCATAAATCATGAGAAATTCATTTCTAGTTTCCATGTGATGGATAAATCTAGACTCTTTTGGTTAGAGAACCAGTAAGAGACATGAATCTCTTATACATGATTAATCAATCTTCACTAAAGGTAGTGGGAGAATGATTATCCTATTAGGTATGATACATGTGATGTATTTACATACCTATTGGAACAAATGCTAATACTTCAAATGGTGTTTAGAGAAATACCAACATGAATATCTTGAAGTGTTCAAGATTATCATAGATGAAGTGCAAATTTGGTAAAGTGTTAATTCTGGATGAGATCAATGAATGAAATACTTGGACCAAATGTTTGAGATCCTTATGAGTGATTATGATAATGTATCATAGTGAACTCATGATTAAGGCATGGTGATGTCTAAATCAAGAAGGAATCATACTCTAAGGAGTTAGAGAATGATTATCAAATAACTGAATTCTTCTTAATAAAAGTATACCCCACACTAATAAAGGACATTGAGAATCACAAGGAGTTGTGAGTTCTTATATCCTTGACAGATACACCTCAATTATTTATTTGATGAGTTGTTCATGTGATGAGTCAACTATATAGATAAATATGAGGAACCAAATTTTGAGTTATGGTTTATGACCATTACATCCTAAATGACATCCATGTGAACCATAAGGTATGACCTTGATGGTAGCACCCATTGGATGAAATCCATAAGTGTGAATGAGTCTTAAGTGTTAAGACACATGTATAACATTTTGAGAAGGATGATGCTTGTTGATTGCAACTTGATGACTGAGACATTTGGCATATGGATACTAAAACTACATTCCTATGAGGAATAAAACAAGGATGTGTACGTGACACAACCTATAAGGTTTATGAATCCACTAATGCAAATGAAGTCTATAAGTTACAACGGACTAATCAATATGATTGATTGAGTACAAGCAACTCAAAATTGGATCTTTACTTTGATGATATAGTCAAAGAGTTTGACTGATATGTCAAAGATAAAGAAAGGATCTGTGATTTAGTGGGAGCGTGTTCACATTCCACATATTGATGTGAAATGGAATTGTTCTAGAATGGAAATCCAAAAGTGGAAATTATCTTTAAGGAAGATAGCGATGTTTCCTATGTGATAGGAATAGAGATCTATAGAGATAGTTCTCGAAAAATCTCTTGACCTGAAAAGAGAGAGCATACATTGGAAATTTGTACTGAAGTGTTCAGTATGCACAGATTCAGTGGGAGAATAATTGTCTTTGGAGTTAGTATCCTAAGGCCAAGTGTCCAATTCTTATGAATAATGGGAACACTAAGCATAAATATGGATCTATCATGTATGTAATAATCCCATTATCTTGCATGTATGGACATGGCAAGAATAAAATGCATTCATCATCTTGTATGTATGACATGGCAATATGACGTGCTCATCCTGATAACTCGTATGTGGGACATGACGAGTGGATGTTTGTCTGCTTCCAGTAAGGGTTAATGGAATACCATGAGAACCTGATAAGTACTTATGAAGTACTAGTTCTATGGAGATAAGGAAGAGTTCAATGTAAAGAAGTACATTGATGCGAACTTCCGAAAGGATAGAAAATTAATCGCAAAATATATATAGGATATATAAAAGTGAAAGTTTGTTGATAATTGGAAGTGTTCCAATAAATCTGTTTAAAAGGAAATGTCGAGTATCTATGTGTTAGAAAACAACAGTGGATACTATATGGATCTGGAAGTTCATGAGATGAACTTATATTCTGCTCATTGATGACAAGTATGGAATCCTTGATCATGCAATGTGGCTAAAGGAATACTAGATCGCATATTACGTCACCTCCATCTCATACGTGTGACATACAACTAAGAGATGAGAGCCATGCAATTTATACTGACTTTGGCAAGATGTTGCCATTACTCACTATGTTAAGCACTAGAGCACAGTAACATGTGGGACATGTTTCAAGATCACTATGAATATGATTCAAGGGTGATTGGCTCGCAGTCCAAGTGGGAGTCTGTTAGTGTGTATTCCCTAAGAACCAATCATGGGATGATTGGTGGGATAGATTAAGATTGATTTGATAAACATCAAAGGCAAGCTTCTAATTCTTTCTGCTTCAGTCATATGAGATAGTGATAGAATAGATTGAATGTCTAGAGAATGACAGTACTCAATGACGTATGCCTTCAGGTTCAGGACCTGAACGATGAGATCATAAAGATGCTAAGAGTTTGTACATTCTTGTTACGCCCCTAGTCGGATGTCATTATGGAAGGTAGATAGACAACAATGACACACAATACTAGATTGTGGTGTTGGTTGATGACAAAATCTCATTAGTCATGATATAGAGATATCAAACCAAACACATAGGTACTTGTTAGAGAACAAGTGTACCGAACAAACCCACCATGAGTTTGACACATGGAACCATGACATGGTAGTCACAGTCAGTACTCACAGTGATGGTGATGAGTGTGATTCTTTGACCTGAAATCACTACACTCAACACATGTCGTTGGGCACACTTTGGCATCATCAAACACAGTCTTGAAACATGGGTTGTTATAAAGGTGATGATTGGGTGGCTTTGACACATAGGGCTTTTGAGGGGTGAGTGATGGTATGGGATTTGTACCTCCTGAGGGAGTTTGATATCCAAGGCCACTTGATGAGTAGGATTGAAATAGGTATGCACACGCATGTGTGAGTAAGTATGTGATATTGATGTCATACATATCTCTTCCAATCTACTCTGAGATCAAGAAAGTGAATGAACGTTGACAGGATGACTGTTCCATGCCTCGAGTTCATTTGGGATATCAGTGACAAAGGAATTATACATTCACTATAACACCATTCACGGATTGTAGGATTGAAAGTTGTTCTCCAACTTTCTACTTTCACTTGGGTAGCACTGATGTGTGACTAGGCACCACTCTTTGCTTGTGAAGTCATAAGTGTTATGGACTTTCACTGCCAACGTGAAATGGACCTGTAGGGTCACACACATAGGATTTAACCTAGAAGAGGACTTTTTGTCCACAAGCAATGTTTAGATTGATTACTAAAGGAGTGTAGTAGTTCAATTAAACACTCAATTGATTGATAGCTCAATATCATAATGTTCAAGGTGTTGGACATATTGATTGGAGTATCAGATTGATTGAAATTGCAATTGACTGATTCTGCACAACCTGTACTCCCAACTGATCGGCTCATGTGATGAACCAATCGGTTGAGCTTGGTGAACCGGTCGGCTCAAGTGTTGATCCGATCGACTCAAGATCAGGGTGAACCGATTGCTTCAAGTGTTGAAACGATCGATTCAACTGGTGCGACTGAGCAACTTGGGAAAATAGGATTGGTGAGAATTTTCCTTTCGTTTCAATTGCCCAATTTGATTGGGAAATAAGATTGGTATTCGATACCAATTAGAAACAAAAGAAGGAAAGTCAATCGGGAACTGACCAATACCACCAACCGACCGGTTCACTTATGAACCGACCGGTTGAGGTGTCCCAACCGATCAGTTGATATGTCAACCGACCGGTTCAGGTCCCCAACTGACCGTTTCACTTGTGAAATGATCAGTTCAGGTTGTGAGTTGGTTGCTTTTGTGGAAAATCTTGAACCCTTCTACTCCTGCTTTTAGTCCCGCATTGCCCGGGATGGAGAACCTTGTCCCATGACCCTCCTATATATAGGGGTATTGGGGGCTTCTCAAAGTACAACAAAGTGCAACCAGTTGCTCTACAAAGTTGTCCTACTCTCTGGTTTTGGTAACCGAGAGAGAGCCCAAACAAGTGCTATCCGCGAAGGGAGGTGCAACAAGGGAAAGACAACTGTAGTTGCAACTGGAGGTAGGAGAGTGTGTTGGTGACTAGTACGTCAATAGGAGGGTGCAACTCTTTCCAATTCCTTATGGGACAAGGAGATTGGAGTTCCAGGTGGTCCGTGTGGACTACTTCAGAGGCGGGAGGTTTCTATCGCTCAGAAGGACAACTGTCAACCCCGACAGTCTGGTGAGATCAGGAGTCGTCAGTCCCGGTGCGACCAGGAGCTGCTCAGACACCGTCCAAGACCGGCTTTGCAGACTGCACAAGGCGTGAGGTATTGTCGCCGAGCAAGCCTTGGGACAAGGTAAGATTCCACAAATCATCCTTTCCTATTATATAGATATTGACGCGTTTCCTTGTTTCGGGTTTGGGGGAGAATTTTTTTTTGTTTCTGCTGCCTTCTCTGCCTCCCCAAAAACCCAACAATCCTAACCTAATTTGAAGGCATTAATGATGATAATCTTCATACATGATGGTTCTATGAGCTCAATTCACTATGAAGTGAATAGTAAACCCTAATTCTAGGGTAATACCATGTGATGTGAATAGTAAACCCTAATCTAGGGTGATGTGATGAATGGAATAATTCTGGGTTATGCCCTTAAGCATGAAACCCTATGAATGAATCATAACATGAGGAACCTTTATGTCTTGTAATCTAAAGGTATTTAATATCCCTAAAAGAGGTAATTGAACCCTAACCCTAGAAACAAATCAAGGTATGTTGTTGATCAGCACGACTGTGCTAAGGAACACGACCATGGTAGCTTCCCCTTGCACGACCGTGCAAGGAAGCACGACCGTGGTGTCCTATAAGGAAATTAAAAAGTTTTGATATTATGCTAATACTGTTATATATGCATGTCCTTAATTGTATTAGTCATGCAGGTTGATATTATGAGGTGATCATAGCCAGGTAAGGGTTATGATGTCATATTCCTTGAAAACATTTATAAGCTTTAAGAGTAATGATATGTGAGAAGTATATACATTGCTTTAATCAAGGTCATGTTGTTAGATGACTTGATGCTTATATGTCACTTGGTAGCAAGTGTTATGATAATCTAAGGGTTTGAATAACCATGTTCCTGAATCATATGATGAGATGGTTAAGAAATGGTATCTAAATGATAACTGATGTGAGTTAGACTTGATACATTTAGTATTCTTCTTTCATAGTTGTTGTTCTAATGATTAATGTTTGAAAACATGCTTGATGCTAAAAGAATGATGAAATGTATCTTAATAATCAAGTATAATCATATCATGTAGAGCACTAATCATAGATCCATCATTGTCAGAAGCCAAATGATGGTGAAACAGGTTTTCCTAAGGGAACTCCTGGATCACATACTTTTGAGTATGTGGGGGTTTATGGACGCGAATATCCTCACGTACTGATGTAGGAATTGATGTAAGATGTACTTTAATCCATCAATCCTTCATTATGTGTTTATGCCGGGATGATGTATCACTAATCTCCCGAGGGAATCTTTAATGCCGCATCGATGAGAGATAAATAAGAGATCTTTCGATGACGAAGAGAGTACAGAACGCCACTGTGACTCTAATAGCGAAGTTGCCAGAATACCATGGAAAGATATTATAGAAGAGACACGAGATGTCTTGCATGTTGATCCTCACAGTGACTGAGGAAGATGAGGTCATAAGAATCTGGCTCTTTTGATGACCTATGTATGATACCGACGCGATTTAGTAATGGTCGGTTGGAGTATGAGCGGTATACCTCATCTCTGTAGGGCATAATAATGTTTGTAAAACATAATCAGCCGCGTAGCATATCTGCTTAGATTGAACTATGAGAAACAATGATTGATATTACATTATTTATAATATTCCAATCTAGTAACTAGTATACATGTTCTTCATATCCTAATATTGTAAAGATTTCTTGAGTAATATTTGCTTTACTTAATCCTAAGCCTGCTGTTGAATGTTTTAAAGTTATATTGCTTATGTTATTCTTTCTTTGCTATAACAAAGCTTCTGGCGGAGAGTTATAACTCTCGCTGGGACAATTATTCAATTGTCTCACCCCGTAGGTTTTGACTTTTTTAGGTGGACGTCGAGGACGGAGAAGCCAATCCGAGGGTGAGCAGTATCAGTAGCAGCAACACCAGGGGTAGTAGTGAATCTCAGGTGGAGATACTGACTGTCCAGTCTTGTAGATAGCATGTATTATGTCGTCTCTGTACTCTCAGGTCCTAGGAGTCAGTAGGTCTGAGGTTTTTGGCTTTAAGCCTCGAGATTTTGTATCTTGCCTTGTATAGTTAACAAGGCAATGGATGTATATAATCACTCCAGAGATGATTCCATAGAGATGTAATGTTTAACCATGTTTCAAAGATCTCTTTCCAAAAAGTTTAAATTTTTAGTGATTTTTCATATTCTGCTGCTAATAAACCGCTTCCACTAAGTTTACCTTTTGATTTATGAGTCTGACATCTTAGAACTAGTCTAGTAGGTTGTCACGATATAAAACAAACCAATGAAAAGAAAACAAAAAAAAATAGAGCTCGTGATTCTGCTAAACAGAGAAAGAGAGTTCCTGGCTATGTAACCACAAACGGGGAAGTCTATGTACTCGTTCTTGAGCGTAGACAACCCTTGAACACCCAAGCAAGCATCTAGTATGCACGGTGGCATCTGTCATGTGGGGTCATCCCACTCGCTCTCGCGATGCGTGACTAAAACCATCAACAATATGTCAATGACCCTCTCTCGAGGAATGACATATCAACACCTCAGAATACACTAAGTTCCCTCTCGGGTCTTAGGATATTCTGGGGTGTTAGGAACAGAATACCTTGGATCGTCCTCCTCTCGGGTTCAGATCCAAACTATCATCTCTTAGCTATTCTTACAACGGATCTCTCGGTACAGGCAGAAACAGCAGTTCAAGCGAGTAAGAGATCAACCAAACTAGCAATCATAACTTAGAAAGAGAAAATAGAACATGCAACATACTAGATCTGATATGAATCTACTTGATTAAGGAAAAAGTATATAAACATGCCCAGATCAGGCTACATAGCCAAGAAGGAGCTAACTAGCCATAGACAAGCATAGATAGCACCGAACAAAGATGGATAAACATCGTTTGTACAAGAAATAAAGGAATACAGTAGAATGAAAGAGAAGAGAGAAGAGATATAGCCCGTAGAGGAGAGGTGGCTCTCACTCCTCGACCTCTGTGCAGACCGTATCTCGGCCCTTGGGTCTTCTCTTCATCCCTCTAGACTCCTCAACTCTCTCTCTCTAGACCGTATCGGGCGACCGTATCGGGCAATAGACTTTTGGGGAACTCGACACACTAGCTCCTTGGTCTAGGAACTAGCTCTTGCAGGGTCCTCCCTCCGGCTCCTCCTTTGCTCTGTAGGTTGGCAGCTGCTGTTTATAGGCAGCGAGTTGATGGGAGTTGTAGCTTTTATTGGTCCACGTGTCCTTCATCCGTGTCTTCAATCTTGAGGCATCAGGTGGGCCAATATGACTACCGCCCGACGACTGTGTCGGACAGGGGGAGTGTCGGGCAGCTGTATCGGGCAGACCATATCGAGCAACCGTATCGGGAAACCATATCGGCCATCCGTGTCGGCCAGGTTGTATAGGGCAGCCATATCTGCGAGACCATATCGGGCAGCCGTATTGGCCAGCTGCTGGAATTCTTGTCTTTTCAGGTTCGGTACTAGAGAGTCCTAAAATTGGCTAGTTTCGGTGCCTACAAGTCAAAAATTGGCTAATTAGCTACATTATTGGCTATTTTTACTACTTTTATCTAATGCGAGATAGAAAGCATAAAACATGAACAAAAGAGTGCATATTAAGACTAAAGTGGCACAAAACTATAGATAAAAGGCATAGAAAATATGCACTAATTTGGGTGTTATGAACTACCCCAAGCTTAAAACTTGCTTGTCCTCAAGCAAGGCTGTGCTCAAAGAACAAAAAGATAACATCCAAATTAATCTTGGCAATAAATGCTAAGGTTAAGAAAAATAGTTTAAAACATCAATTCTCCTGATCCATGTCGTTTCAGAACAAACCCCCACCTATCAGGCACAATCCTGCCAAAGTAAGATCAAAGAGTTTCCAAGCAAGATTAAGCAAATCCACTACAACCTGTCGATACTCATGAGGGTTTGAACCATAATTATTTAAACAGGAAAGAGCTATCACAAAGGTGATCACGCGGGTGATGAGCAATGATCCATCACCATGAATCCATGCAAACGAATCAGGAATACCATGCCTCTCACTTATTCATGTCCTAAGAAACAAAGTAAAAAGACTCTACTGACTTCTGAGAATCCCGATCTGCGTCAGGTTGGTCCATGTAATGAGCAACAGTCCCTGTAGTCTGAGCCAATTGGCCCAGAGCAATGAGACGAACTCCTCGTACTGCGCTCGAACCAACCCTGCTACTGAGATGATCTCATAAGTCACCTAGGGGGTTCCTAGTGACTCTCTAATGAGCTTTTAGAGTGGTACTACCAAGCACGACATATCCGCGTTCATGAGCATAGTCATACACCGGTTGGGTACCATCCTCAACTCTCCTAAAAGAGAAAACAACACTCATTTATTGTTCACACTCAGGCTTTTAACATCTGCATTCTATTTGTAGGCTTGAGTGAGAACTATATAGATATTTTTCGGATTTTGTGGGCGGCCAAGCCTCTTTTGCACATTTTTATGTTTTTCATCTTTTTGACTCAATCTAATGTGAGAAGGCACATAGTCCATCAAGGAAAACACTTCATTTTGATCATAGCTCAAAACTCATCATGATCTACTTGACACCTATGTGAAAAGTTGCAATTATGATTCAAGAATCCTTAGAATAGAGGCAAGCTTGTGAAACAACAACTAGGATTCTTTAATCTTATTTTAACTCATTCCAATGGTCCTTTACCATGGATTCACCATTCACAACATAGATCAAGGGAATTTAGCTTTAAGCTATGAAAAAGGGACATAACCTTAGATTTATTACCAAACTCAAGGAAAGAGTCAACAAGCAAGTCAAGCAAGAAGTCAAGTAATTTTTAAGATGAAAATTGTGCATATAAGCATAAAGTAAAGCATTTATCTATTAGGTTTGCACCATATAGCCATAATTGCAAAGCTAAAAAGCTGAAAATTTTGAAAATTTAAGACTAAATGCAGGAAATAGACATGCATGCAAGAAGGGTGAAGAGAAAGAAGGGCGAAGCCTACCACCCCAAGCTTAAAAATTTTGCTCGTCCTCGAGCAAGACTTAAACTTGAGATAGTGAGGCAGGAATGCATGATTTTAACGAAAGTTATTGAAGTTCTAAAGATGATGCATGGGTACAAGGTTATAAAAACAGTTAGAAGAAAGAAGCTAACTAATAAGAACATGAAAAGCAAAATTTATTGTAATAAAAGTGCAGGAGGGTGGGTAATAGAAAAGGGGGTGGTTGCCCCACGATACTGACACGGGGATTCCAAATCCTAAGTTTTAGGACCAGTGTCACTTGTGTCTTGCCGATGGGTTCCTCCACATAATATGAGTAAAATAGGCGGATGTGTTGGCCCTGCCGAGTCTGAAGAAGAAAAGTGAAATCCGATGACTCGGTGAAGTCATCTTTGTGCTGGAAGTGGCTTGAACTACACTGGGATGAATTCTTCAGCATATCATCCTCAGGGTACCTTTCATTATATGATTCTAAGAATGAAGGTCCTGGGATGTCGACATAGGATGAGATAGATGAGAGAGGTTGGACGTCATCTTGAGGACTCATATCTTCTCTCTCCATATATGCACTTGAGGTTGGATGCTCAGATAAATCTTCATGTACCGTCTGAGTCATCCAATCATCTTCTGAGCAAAAAGTACCCCCTGAAGAATCTATTTGTTGTTCTACCACCCCAAGCTTATCACCCGGCGTGGAGTCAGGGGTGTCTTCATGCTCAGCATCCATGTTGTAGTGAACCGTCCATCCTACCCCCTTGACGTCCACCAAGCCTAGTTAAGATATGGTGGTGAATGATGGCTCGTGCTGCTCCAACTTGTCTTTGTTACTGTACTCACTACTCCACGTCGAGCAGCTATCGTCGTTGAACAAATTGTTCCAAACCATGGTTGGCGTGCTGCTCAAAGCGAAGTGAAAAGTCTCAATATGAGAAATGTCACTTTGGTCTGGTTCAATATCTGACTCTAGTTCCTCAAACCAATCTTCTGGTTGTGAGGTCGATTGGCTTTTCGAGTCTTCATCATCGTCATCATAGACCCATTCATGTCTATGACTCATTTCTTCCATTGGTTCATCAGTTGGGTCATCTGGATAGAATGAAGGGCTTCCCCAAGTGGGTTGGTCTTCATAGAAAAATCCTGGTGAATCCAGTTGATGGTCTGAATAGGATGATGGTGCATACTCCACTTCAGACCCAATGGAATGGTCTTGATGACTAACGTCTTTATCGTCTTGTGATGGCAGTTGTAACCGAATTGTAACCAGATCAATGAGCTCTTGGATCCTCCCACCTTGTTCAACATCTTTATCATGAAGTTGTTGTACTTGAGCAGCAATGCTTTCAAGATCCGTCGATTCTGCCATGCACTTATAAGGGGAACCCACTGTATCAAACTGATGCTTTAGGATGAATCCTTGTTCAACAGTTTGAAGTATACTACTACCCTGGTCTGCAGCCTCGGTGGCTACTTTGAGATGACAATCCTGCTCTTCTAATAGTTGTTGGAGCGGATCGATGTTTTCTTGGAGATGAGGAACTAGGGAGGTGAGTGCCTTGACACTTTCTCCAGCTAACTCCACTGCCTTGATCAGTTCTTGATCCCATGATAGCACGGGAGTCATTGGTTGAATGGTAGTCTCCTTTGTTGGAATTTCAACATATGACGACGGTGGAGGTAAGTATAACTCGACTAGCTATAGAGCATGACCTTCAAATACTTGCCAGCAGTCGGAACTGCAGAAAAAGTCGGGAGGACAGGTGGACAAGATGACTTGTCTTGCGGAAAGCAAGGTCCATGGCTGAAAAAGGTATGAGAAAAAGAAAAGTGATTTAGTATATATGAACAAGCATGTGTAAAGCAAGAGGAAAATTATGCATGTATATACAAGCTTATAGTGACTGCACAAAATTCTACTAGGCGTGCAAACGTGGAAAACCACGTCCCTGGCAACGGCGCCAAAAGTTGATCGACCTTTCTCTCGCGTCCGGAAATGAACGCAGGACAAAGGAAGAAATCAAGCTTTAAATTTATAACTCGGAACCTTCTAGACCCCCACAACTTTATTACGGGTTCGAAGTAGATATACAGGGTCGAACACAGGGACGTGGTGACGTTTAGGACGCCACAGATCTCCTTCTTTAGTCAGATAAGCCAAGATGATAGTCGATAAAATTTAGTGCTAGAACTAGTCTAGCAGGTTGTCATGATATAAAACAAAACAAAGAAAAGAAAACAAAACAAAACAGAGCTCGTGATTCTACTAAATAGAGAAAGAGAGTTCCTGGCTATGTAACCACAAACGGTGTAGTCTATGCACTCATTCTCGGGCATAGACAACCCTTGAACACCCAAGAAAGCATCTAGTATGCACGGTGGCATCTGTCCTGTGGGGTCGTCCCACTTACTCTCGCGATGCGTGACTAAAACCATCAACAATATGTCAATGACCCTCTCTCGAGGAATGACAAATCAACACCTCGGAATACACTAAGTTCCGTCTCAGGTCTTAGGATATTCTGGGGTGTTAGGAACATAATACCTTGGATCATCCTCCTCTCAGGTTTAGATCCAAACTATCATCTCTTAGCTATTCCTACAACGGATCTCTCGATACAGGCAGAAACAGTAGTTCAAGCGAGTAAGAGATCAACCAAACTAGCAATCATAACTTAGAAAGAGAAAATAGAACATGCAACATAGTAGATCTGATATGAATATACTTGCTTAAGGAAAAAGTATATAAACATGCCCAGATCGGGCTACATAGCCAAGAAGGAGCTAACTAGCCATAGACAAGCATAGCTGGCACCGAACAAAGATGGATAAACATCATTTGTACAAGAAACAAAGGAATGCAGTAGAATGAAAGAGAAGAGAGAAGAGATATAGCCCGTTGAGGAGAGGTGTCTCTCACTCCTCGGCCTCTGTGCAGGCCAGATCTCGGCCCTTGGATCTTCTCTTTGTCCCTCTGGACTCCTTGACTCTCTCTCTAGGCCGTATCGGGAGACCGTATCGGGCAGTAGACTTTTGGGGAACTCGACACACTAGCTCCTTGGTCTAGGAACTAGCTGTTACAGGGTCCTCCCTCCGGCTCCTCCTTTGCTCTATAGGTTGGCAGCTTCTATTTATAGGCAACGAGTTGATGGGAGTTGTAGCTTTTATTGGTCCACGTGTCCTTCATCCGTGGCTTCGATCTTGAGGCATCAGGTGGGCCAATATGACTGTCACCCAACGACCGTGTCGGGCAGCTATATCGGGCAGACCGTATCGGGCAACCATATCGTCCAGGTTGTATCGGGTAGGCATATCGGCCAAACCATATCGGGCAGTCGTATCGGCCAGCTGCTGGAATTCTTGTCTTTTCAGGTTTGGTACTTGAGAGTTCTAAAATTGGCTAGTTTCGACGCCTACAAGTAAAAAATTGGCTAATTAGCTACATTATTGGCTATTTTTACTACTTTTATCTAATGCGAGACAGAAAGCATAAAACATGAACAAAAGAGTGCATATTAAGACTAAAGTGGCGCAAAACTATAGGTAAAATGCATAGAAAATATGCGCTCATTTGGGTGTTATCATACATTGACAACAATCAGCAGTTCATCAGGAAGCATGAAGCTAAAGCTTGGCGATATCTGAGATTTAATTTAGAGTGAAGACATCCGTAGAAGGGAATATGGAAAATCTAATTTTTCAGGTTCAACTCTATACGTTGAAGGTAGAGGAAGAAATCTGTGTCACAATCACGGTTCTAATTGTGGGCAGTCAAAGAAAAAGAGTAAAGAATGCTACTATTATGTAAAAGTTGGGTAATTCAATAAAGATTGCAAGATCTGGAAGAAGGTGTCATAAGAACTTGCTAAAGAACATGAGGATGATGATCAGAACAATGTAGTTTCCATAGCGAAAGATCTAATATTAACAGTCCAAGAGCAGGGATTGAACACGGAGGATGGTGTTGAGTGGGATGTAGACACATAAGCGACGTGTCATGTTGCAACTCACATGAAGTTCTTCACAAAATATAGAAGAGGGGACTTTGGCGATGTGAGGATGGGGAATGTTATCTACTCAAAGATCATAAGGATTGGTGACGTCTACATCAAAATAGATTATGGGTGTACTATCATGCTCAAGGATGTTCGTCATGTTCTAGACTTGAGGCTTAGTGTAATTTCTAGTTCCTTGTTGGATAGGAGTGGATATCATCCTGGGTTCGGTGGTGGGATGTACAAGGTAAAAAAAGGGTGTTTGGTGATAGCTCGAAGAAAACTCTACTACAATCTATATAAAACCACATTAAGAGTGCACAAAGAGAAGGTTCAGGAAGTTAAGAAGCCAACACCAATTCAAAGGAAACAAGGAGGACTTGGAAGTACTCCTACAGATAGCCGCAGGTCTAAGCTGTGGGATTCTCTCGATGATGTCAACAAGGGTATAAAAGTAAGTTTCAACATTAATCATGATGACACCCAATTAGAGAAGGTCGCTCTATAGACTTCTTCTAGACAGTGTGCACATGAGGAAGAAGGACAATGCAATGGACATATAGTTGATGCAGGCAGAATGGAGGATTGGGCTCTTGATGTGGGGTTACATCGACATGGGGGAGAGTTAAAGGAATGTTTTTGATTCATACTACATAAGGCCAGAAATAAAATTTTCATCCAGGATGGCTCGACACACTGGCCAAGGGGAGCAAAGAAAGTTTCAAGTGTGTCCATGGAGAGAGAAGCGGTGCTGCCAGGATACTTCTTCTTAGTTTCTTGGGAACAAAGTGAAGTCAGGGTGGTACTTTAAGAAAAGGGATGAAAATGACAGTATATGTAACATCCCTGACCTGGGTTATGAACTAACCCTAGGTGTTTTGCCTAAATATGTAATAAAATCCTTGTGATTATCTTTTGGCATGTAATTAAGTTCCTAAGGAACATATATTCTTTTTCATTTCTGTCTTTTTTAAACAATGATTGTAGCATTGTTTGGTAATACAGGGACCTATGTGCAAATTACCCAATTAGAGGGGTTAACTTGCAAAATTGCTCATGTTAAGATATTCCTTTGATGATGAGACATCACATGAGTGAATATGATGAGGAATGATGAATTTTCCCCAAGCTTGAGCATCAAGATGCAGCTTGTGGAATGATCCTTGTGCTTAAAAACCCTAAATTGGAGTAAAGTGCAATTTACCCAATTTAAGGGGTGCAGCTTGTAAAATACATCATCTATAACATCTCTTATGACTCTTGTCATCATTTAGAGTAGAAATGATGAAAGGGACACATCAATGAATAAACAGATAAGAAAAAATGATCTTGTGCATAAAATTCACCATGTATGTGTAAGAGGACCTTCATGTGTATACCCTAGTTGAAGGTTGATCTTTTCTACCCTTAGATCTTGAATAGTGATGAACTTTGCTTAAGTTTAGATGGATTGGACGTGCCTTAGAAACAAGGAGGGACTTATATGAGAATCCCATGCTTTAGAGGTCCTTATGGTGCAAAATGGCCTTAAGGTATATAAGTCTTTTTCCTAGTAAACCAAGTAAACGATTCCTCATTCTCTTCACTTCTCTTCTTTCTCAAAACGACCAAGGCTGAGCTCTGGAGCTCAGGAGATGATCAACTAGGAGCTAAGGTGAGAAGAACCATCCTCAAGCTCGAGTTTTTTCATGAATTCATCTTTTAAGGTTGGTTTTGTGGATAATTCACTTAGCTTTCTTGTTCTAGCCATCTTTTCCCAACCTTTCCTTGGAGAAAAACCCTTGGCCGACCTTGGATCTCAAGACACCATTAAAGACTTGAAGCTTGGAAGCTTGGAGCTCAAGGAACGACCTTAAGGTGGGTTTTATAATTCTAAACCTTTTGCTTTGTTATGCATACTTTTATTCGTGCAAATAATAGTTAGTTCTTCTTCTTCCCCATCCTTCTTTGCACCCTTGCAAGATTTTCGTGAAGAACATACCTTGGTTTCAAGGTTAAAGACAAGGGGCATTAATACCTATGATGGTCCTTATCCAACTTTACTAAACGATCTTGGACCAATAGGTCAAACGATCTCACACTCGTTTCAATCCAAACAGGTTCAATAGGTCAGTTTGGCCAAACGGGTTCCAACCCATTTGAGGGCGTTGACCAAGCATTGACCGTTTGGTATTTCTGTTCACAATTTTGTAGGCTAATGACCCACCAAATTTTAGGGGTTAACTCTAAAGGAATCGTAGATTGAAGGTCAATCAATTAGGCAATCGAATTGAATTAAGTGCTGTTTTCTAAACTGATTAACTTGAATCTTTGGGCAAACGGGTTCCAACCCGTTTAAAGGAGTTGACCAAGCATTGAACGTTTGGGATTCCTGTTCATAATATATTGAATTTCATTTCTAACAAGAATCATGATCTAATTCCTAACCAATTAAGAGTTGAAGGCATTTCAACACCCTAACCCTAATCGGGTTAAATTTGCTGATTTTCATATAGATTTTGATGAGTGTTGGGTTGAAGGACCCAAACGAGTTCAAACCCATTTGGGGGTTCATCCAAACGATTTCACACTCATTTAGTGACACCGCAAGACCGTTTGAAGGTCTAGGGTTAAAGAATGTGATGGTTTGAGGGTCCAATCACAAGATATTGATAAATTGATGAAAAGTGCTGATTTGTAATTTAATTAGGACTCAACCCTTATCAAATCAACTTAAATTTTGGTCAAACTTTGGGCAAACGGTCTCAAGACCGTTTGGAGATCATCCAAACGATCTCAAGACCGTTTGGGCTAAGTTTGGGCCCAATTGGAGTTCAATTGATAGGTTCAACCTTGTTTTGATCCACATTGTTGAAATTGATGAGTAGCCGACTGGAAACCTTAATTGAGTTAGACTTAACCATAATTGGCTTTCAATTGAAGGTCAAATTGGTGCCCAATTGATTGAATCTCATCCTATTTGACTCAATTTGTAAGTGGTTAACATGGCTTGGGCCAATTGAAGCCTTCAACTTAAGAAATCCTTTTCAATCATGACCTTTGTATCACCTTTCATGTTCATGCGGTTTAGACCCAAACGAGTCCACACTCGTTTAGATCCAAATGAGTCCACACTCGTTTAGACCCAAACAAGTCCACACTCATTTAGACCCAAACGAGTCTACACTCGTTTAGACCCAAACGGGTTCATACTCGTTTAAGCCCAAACGGGTTCACACTCATTTAGGTCCAAACGGGTTCACACTCGTTTAGGTCCAAACGGGTTCACAATCGTTTAGGTCCAAACGGGTCCACACTCGTTTGGACTCAAATGGGTCCACAACCGTTTAAGGTCAAGAAGGTCCACACCCATTTGGACTCAAATTGGTCCACAACCGTTTACGGTCAAGAAGGTTCACACCCGTTTAAGGTTCAAATGGGTTGAAGGTTGAAGGTTAAACCCTAACCTAATTGAAGACTTTCAAGGATGATTATACTTAACTACTTGAAGGTATAAATGGTTCAATAATGATCCAATATAAACCATAATGGTAACTTAATACATTAAGGAACTAAGTGACTAATGAAGTGACCCATGATGATGATCAAAGGGTAATTTACCAAAATTCCCTTGAAAGGTTCAATTGAGTGATACTTTGTCCTAACCAAACCCTAATCACTCAATAGTGGTGATTTGGTCTATGTTAATCAAAGAGGACTTAATCTAACCAAATATAGAGTGGTGTAATCACCATATACTAGTAAAAGGAGAGAGAAAGTACCAATTATGATGGAAATTCAAGTAAAATACCTTCAATATACATGAATGTGCATGATTAGGGTATGATCCACCAGATGAGATCATGGAAACCCTAAATATGATAATTGATGAATCTTAATCTTATCTGAGGACTTTAATGATGATGTGTCTCATACATAGTGATGTTAAGAGATCAATTCACCAATAGGTGAATAGTAAACCCTAATTCTAGGGTGATGACATGTATTGTGAATAGTAAACCCTAATTCTAGGGTGATGACATGTATTATGAATAGTAAACCCTAATTGATGAAAAATCAGGGAAACTTAGCTCTTGTATGAGTAGGGAGATACAACTTCTTTAAATGAGTTATTTATTGTTATCAGTTGATTTAATCATGCATGTTCCTATATGAGGATGATCATATGCAGGTATGGATGATGATACTATATTCATTGAAAGCATGTTGTAGATTTATGAATAAGAGATTTATCCTAATGCCAGGTTAATAACATCTTATGAGATTGATAGGCTGTGAGAGCCGTGAATACCATCAAGGTCATGCTTTAAGAGATGACTTGTGATGAGAATATTGAGAAATGATAATTGAAGAGAGTTAGGCTTGTTACATTTAGTATTCTACTTTCATAGCTGTTGTTCTAATGATTGATGTTTGAGAACCTGTATGATATTAAAGGAATACTGAAATGTACCTAACTAATCAAGTATAATTATTCCATGTAGAGCCCTGATCATAGATCCATCATTGTCAGAGACCAAATGATGGTGAAATAGGTTTTCCTAAGGGAACTCCTGGAGCACATACTTTTGAGTATGTGGGGTATATGGATGTGTAAAACCTTACATCCTAGTGAATGAATTGATGTAGATGTATCTTAAATCCATCAACCCTTTCACTATGTATTTATGCCGGGGTGATGTAATACTAATCTCCCGAGGAACTCTTTTATACCGCATCGATGAGAGATAAACAAGAAATCTTTCGATGGCGAAGAGAGTACAGAATGCCACTGTGACTCTAATAGCGAAGTACCAGAATACCCTGGTAAGCTATAGTAGCAGAGACATTAGATGTCCTGCATGTTGATCCTCATACTGACTGAGGAAGATGAGGTCATAAGAATCCAGCTCTTTTGATGACCTATGTATGATACCGATGTGACTTAATAGTGATCAGTTGGAGTATGAGTGGTATACCTGATCTCCGTAGGGAATAATGATGTTTGTAAAACAATAATCAACCGCGTAGCATATCTGCTTAGGTTGAACCACGAAATACATTGGTTGATGATACATTACTTAGTATACATGTTTTTCATATTCCTTAAATGTTATTGTTCTAATTGATAACGATTTGCTGCTGATAACCTTAGAACTTTTATTGCCTATGTTATTCTTGGTTGCTATAATAAAGCTTCTGGCAGAGAGTTATAACTCTCGCTGGGACAATTATTTAAAATTGTCTCACCCCGTAGATTTCAACTTTTTAGGTGGTCGTCGAGGACGAAGCAATCAATCTTCAGGTGACCAATATCAGTAGTAGCAGCATCAGCAGCAGCAGCACCAGGAGCAACAGTGAATCTCAGGTGGAGATACTGACTGCTGAGTCATGTAGTTAGATGGTCTTATGTCGTCTCTGTACTCTCAGGTCCTTGGAGTCTTTTGGTCTGAGATTTTGGGTTTTAAATTTTGATATTTTGTATTTGGCTGTATATAATCACTCATGAAGTGATCTAACAGAGATGTAATATGTTTACCTTGTTTCTTATAAAAGGAGTTTCATGATTTCAAGATCTTGTCTCAAAAAGTTTTAAATTTCCGGTGATTTTCGTATTCCGTTGTTAATCGAATCGCTTCCGCTGAGTTTAATCGTGTTTATCTCGGATTTTGGAGATCAGAGCCCACAATTAAGTGGTATCAGAGCTCTAGGTTCGCTGAGTCTACAGAGACATAGGACTTAGAGTGTCGAGTCTATCCTTAGTACTTCTCTCTTATCTAACAGAGTCTTCCGCTCCTCAGGAGAAGAAGATAATTAAGGATGTCTGGACCACAGGAGGAGTACGAGGCCGAAAGTAGTGTTGCTGCGCCTCGAGAAGGTGCAAGGAACCTAGAAATAGAACAACCTGTACCTGAGCCACCCAGAGAACCACCTCAGTTTGACCCAGCTGACATGGGAAACCCAGTTGTTCAAACTATGTTCGGGCAGTTTATGACTTCTATGACACACATCACCGACAGGATGTCCATGCCTGCACCTAGGGCACCTTCCCAGCCTGAAGGACAAGGTATCGATAAGACGTTAGAGCGACTTCGTCGTGTCGGAGCAAACGAATACTTTGGAACAGCTGATCCTACAGATGCTGATCTGTGGTTAACCGAGTTGGAGAAAGATTTTAGAATCCTCAACATCCCAGAAGGTGAGAAGGTTAGACATGCTGTCTATCTTCTCAAAGGTAGTGCTGGTCACTGGTGGACCATGGAAGAACAGAAGAGGCCTGGAATAGAGATCTCGTGGGAAGACTTTCGTCGGGAATTTGTCCACAGATATTTTCCAAAGACCTTCCTAGATGAGAAGATCTCTCAATTTGAGAGATTGAGGCAAGGCATGATGAACATTAGCGAGTATGAAGCTAAGTTTTTGGAGTTATTGCGGTTTTGTCCGCACATGGCTGCCACCAAAGAAGAAAGAATTAGAAGGTTCGAGAAGGGTTTAAACGCCGACTTGACTACTCCCGTGTCTGTCCTAGAGAATCGGGAGATGTTTGCTACCTTCGTTGAGTCAGTCCGAAGGATAGAGAAATCCATAGTCGATAAGAGACACACCCATAAAAGATATCCGCAGTTCCAGGGTTCTTCATCTAGAGACTTTAAGAAGCCTAAATTCTCTGCACCTACACCTCCACCACCCAGATCTAGTGCTCAGACACAGTGGACACCGAGTAGAGGCAGGGGACGAAGCCTACCACTACAGGAGACTCGTAGTTCAGCATCAATGTCAGTCACATGACCACCCAGACCACAACAACTGGAGAGGAGCTGTTACAACTGTGGGAAGGTGGGACATTTGATGAAGGACTGCCGATCTAGGCCTGTCAGTGTGACACAGCCTCCGAGACAGAGTCAACATGGATCACAGAGAAGGCAATCTCAAGGAGCAGCTCGAGGACGTGGGCAAGCGTCTCAAGCTGGATCATCAGCACCACCTCAACACCAGGTGACAACGAGGTTTTATGCTATGAATCCACCAGATGCAATGGTCAATCCACGGGTAGTGGCAGGTCAAATGGAACTTTTATATTCTGATATGTCTAAATCCTGTGTTGTATCTGTTCTGATTGATCCGGGTGCTACACACTCCTTTGTCACTCGGAGAGTGATTCGTAACTGCAATATGACAATTAGTCATAGGGCAGATAGCTTGTTTTTGGAGACTCCGTTGAGTGGGACTGCCGTTTTGCAGGAGGTATGCTCTCCCTGCATCCTCTTCTTTTCTGGTCATCGCATACAAGTGGACCTTATACCACTTGATATGCAAGGATTTGATATAATTCTTGGGATGGATACCTTGGAAAGGTATAGGGTTGTCTTGGATTGTGAATCCAAACAGGCTGTGTTTGCTGATGATAGCAACACATGGATCTTTCAAGGAGAGAGAAAGATTCTGCCCACCTGTCTGGTATCAGCTATGGTTGCAAACAAGCTGATGAGGCAAGGATGTTATGTATTCCTGGCACATGTAGTAGATGTTACCAAAGAAGGTCCCAACCCTGCTGAAGTTCCTATAGTCAGGGAATTCAAGGATGTGTTTCCTGAAGAACTTCCAGGTATACCACCGCCTCGGGAAATTGATTTTGAAATCTATTTGATCCCAGATACAAAACCTATAGCCCAGACACCGTATAGGATGGCGCCTGCTGAGATGGTAGAACTCAAGAAACAACTTCAAGAGTTACTTGAGAAAGGTTTTATCCGACCGAGCACTTCACCCTGGGGTGCTCCAGTTTTGTTTGTTAAAAATAAAGACGGGTCAATGCGGTTGTGCATTGATTACAGACAATTAAATAAAGTAACAATAAAGAATAAGTACCTGTTGCCGAGGATTGATGATCTTTTTGACCAATTGCGTGGTGCAACAGTCTTCTCAAAAATAGACTTGAGGTCTGGATATCATCAACTCCGTATTAAGGATAGTGACATATCCAAGTCTGCCTTTAGGACACGATATGGTCACTATGAGTTCACGGTTATGTCGTTTGGACTAACCAATGCACCGACTGCATTCATGGAACTCATGAATAGAGTTTTTTGACCTTTCCTTGATCAGTGTGTTGTTGTCTTCATAGATGACATTCTGATTTATAGTAAGGATGCTCAACAGCATGAACAACATCTCCGACAGGCTCTAACTTTGCTAAGAAAACATAAGCTATATGCTAAGTTTAGCAAGTGTGAGTTCTGGTTGCCGGAAGTATCTTTTCTTGGACATGTGATATCTGCCACGGGTATTTGTGTTGACCCTACAAAGGTAGAATCTGTTCTACAGTGGGAACAACTGAAGACACCAACGGAGATTCGAAGTTTCTTGGGATTAGCTGGTTATTATCGAAAGTTTATTAAGAATTTCAGTTCTATAACCTTACCCTTAACCAAGTTAACCCAGAAAGCTGTTCCTTTTACCTAGAGTGATAAGTGTCAACAATCTTTTCAGCTGTTAAAGGAGAGGTTGACAAGTGCACCTGTGCTTGTGTTACCTGATCAAGGAAAAGGATACATAATTTTCTGTGATGCCTCCAAGAATGGACTCGGATGCGTGTTGATGCAGGATAAGCAAGTGATTTCTTTTGCTTCATGACAGCTTAAGAAACACGAAGAGAATTATCCGACACATGATCTGGAGTTAGCTGCTGTGGTTCATGCCCTGAAAATCTAGAGACATTATCTCTACGGAGAGACATTCCAGATTTTCACAGATCACAAAAATCTTAAGTATATCTTCTCTCAGCATGAGCTTAACATGAGGCAACGTCGCTGGATGGAGTTAATCAAGGATTATGATTGTACAATAGATTACCATCCAGGAAAGGCCAATGTAGTTGCAGATGCCTTGAGTAGGAAATCAGCAACATCATCCTCTGATAGGGCACAATTAAACTCTTTAGTATGCCCTAGGAGAGATATGCTTATCTCCTTAAGGCAAGACAATGTACAAATGAAGGTGTCATGGATTGCCGGGTTGTTGGCTGAGATGCATATCAAACCCACCCTAAGAGAGCAGATTAAGGAGGCACATCAAGTTGATGTTGTAGTTCAACAGATCAGATCTGAGTCTGGTGATGAGAAGCGAGAAGGTTTTCATGAATCAGATGATCAAGCGGCATGCTATCATGGGAGGATGATAGTACCAGATGTAGATAACCTGAGGAAGTTAGTCCTGGAAGAAGCTCATTCTTCAATGTATGCTATGCATCCAGGAAGCACCAAGATGTATCGAAACTTGAAAGATATGTATTGGTGGCCTGGGATGAAGAAGGACGTAGCTGAGTTTGTTCTGAGGTGTCCAGTGTGTCAGCAAATTAAAGCTGAACACCAGAAGCCTGCAGGAACAATGCAACCTTTACCCATACCATAGTGGAAGTGGGATCATGTAACCATGGACTTTGTTGTTGGTCTACCTAGGACAATCAAAGGACATGATTCCATTTGGGTAGTTTTTGATAGGTTGACTAAGACAACACATTTCTTACCTGTCAAAACAACCTATTCTGCGGAGAGGTTATCACAGTTGTATGTTCAAGAGATAGTGCGTTTGCATGGAGTTCCTGTCACTATAGTTTCTGACAGAGGTCCCCAGTTTACAAGTCATTTTTGGGAGTAGTTACACAGAGCCTTAGGCACCAAGCTAAGGTTTAGTACGACCTTTCATCCATAGACTGATGGACAGTCGGAAAGAACCATACAGACCTTGGAAGACCTGTTGAGAGCATGTGTTCTCTAGTTTACCGGAAGTTGGGATCTACACCTAAGCTTGATAGAGTTTGCCTATAACAATAGCTATCAGCATAGTATTGATATGGCACCTTATGAAGCCTTGTATGGCAGACGTTGTAGATCACCCTTGTGTTGGTATGAGACTGGTGAGCATCAGTTGTTAGGACCTGATCTTGTGCAGCAAACTACAGAAAAGATTAAGGTAATACAACAACAGATTAAGACTGCACAGGATAGGCAGAAATCTTATGCTGACAAGCGTCGTAGACCTTTAGAGTTCCAGGTTGGAAACAGAGTGTATCTCAAGGTCTCGCCTTGGAAAGGAGTCCTTCATTTTGGAAGGAAAGGGAAGTTAGCTCCTAGATTTATGGGGCCTTATCCAATCATTGAACGAATTGGAAAAGTAGCCTATAAACTAGAGCTGCCACCAGAGTTACAAAGGTTACACCTTGTGTTTCACATTTCTATGCTAAGGAAATGTCACCCTGATACTGAGTCAGTTCTACAACCAATGGAGGTAGAATTGAATGATGATTTATCTTATGAGGAAGGACCAGTGTCAATCCTTGATAACAGAATTAAAAAGCTAAAGAAGAAAGATATAAGCCTTGTGAAAGTCCTCTGGAACCACCGTGGTGTTGAAGAAGCCACTTGGGAACTAGAGGATGAGATGAGAAGGAAATACCCTGCTCTTTTCTCTTAATACGTTTTATCAATTTCGGGGACGAAATCCTTGTAAGGGGTGGATAATTTGTAACATCCCTGACCTGGGTTATGAACTAACCCTAGGTGTTTTGCCTAAATGTGTAATAAAATCCTTGTGATTATCTTTTGGAATGTAATTAAGTTCCTAAGGAACATATATTCTTTTTCATTTCTGTCTTTTTTAAACAATGATTGTAGCATTGTTTGGTAATACAGGGACCTATGTGCAAATTACCCAATTAGAGGGGTTAACTTGCGAAATTGCACATGTTAAGATGTTCCTTTGATGATGAGACATCACATGAGTGAATATGATGAGGAATGATGAATTTTCCCCAAGCTTGAGCATCAAGATGCAGCTTGTGGAATGATCCTTGTGCTTAAAAACCCTAAATTGGAGTAAAGTGCAATTTACCCAATTTAAGGGGTGCAGCTTGTAAAATACATCATCTAGAACATCTCTTATGACTCTTGTCATCATTTAGAGTAGAAATGATGAAAGGGACACATCAATGAATAAACAGATAAGAAAAAATGATCTTGTGCATAAAATTCACCATGTATGTGTAAGAGGACCTTCATGTGTATACCCTAGTTGAAGGTTGATCTTTTCTACCCTTAGATCTTGAATAGTGATGAACTTTGCTTAAGTTTAGATGGATTGGACGTGCCTTAGAAATAAGGAGGGACTTAGATGAGAATCCCATGCTTTAGAGGTCCTTATGGTGCAAAATGGCCTTAAGGTATATAAGTCTTTTTCCTAGTAAACCAAGTAAACGATTCCTCATTCTCTTCACTTCTCTTATTTCTCAAAACGACCAAGGCTGAGCTCTGGATCTCAGGAGATGATCCACTAGGAGCTAAGGTGAGAAGAACCATCCTCGAGCTCGGATTCTTGCATGAATTCATCTTTTAAGGTTGGTTTTGTGGATAATTCACTTAGCTTTCTTGTTCTAGCCATCTTTTCCCAACCTTTCCTTGGAGAAAAACCCTTGGCCGAACTTGGAGCTCAAGACACCATTAAAGACTTGAAGCTTGGAAGCTTGGATCTCAAGGAACGACCTTAAGGCGGGTTTTATAATTCTAAACCTTTTGCTTTGTTATGCATACTTTTATTCGTGCAAATAATAGTTAGTTCTTCTTCTTCTTCCCCATCCTTCTTTGCACCCTTGCAAGCTATTTCGTGAAGAACATACCTTGGTTTCAAGGTTAAAGACAAGGGGCGTTAATACCTATGTTGGTCCTTATCCAACTTTACTAAACGATCTTGGACCAATAGGTCAAACGATCTCACACTCGTTTCAATCCAAACGGGTTCAATAGGTCGGTTTGGCCAAACGGGTTTCAACCCATTTGAGGGCATTGACCAAGCGTTGACCATTTTGGATTTCTGTTCACAATTATGTAGGCTAATGACCCACCAAATTTGAGGGGTTAACTCTAAAGGAATCGTAGATTGAAGGTCAATCAATTAGGCAATCAAATTGAATTAAGTGCTGTTTTCTAAACTGATTAACTTGAATCTTTGGGCAAACGGGTTCCAACCCATTTGAAGGAGTTGACCAAGCATTGAACGTTTGGGATTCTTGTTCGTAATATATTGAATTTCATTTCTACCAAGAATCATGATCTAATTCCTAACCAATTAAGAGTTGAAGGCATTTCAACACCCTAACCCTAATCGGGTTAAATTTGCTGATTTTCATATAGATTTTGATGAGTGTTGGGTTGAAGGACCCAAACGAGTTCAAACCCATTTGTGGGTTCATCCAAACGATCTCACACTCGTTTAGTGACACCCCAAGACCGTTTGAAGGTCTACGGTTAAAGAAATGTGATGGTTTGAGGGTCCAATCACAAGATATTGATAAATTGATGAAAAGTGCTGATTTGTAATTTAATTAGGACTCAACCCTTATCAAATCAACTTAAATTTTGGTCAAACTTTGGGAAAACGGTCTCAAGACCGTTTGGAGATCATCCAAACGATCTCAAGACCGTTTGGACCAAGTTTGGGCCCAATTGGAGTTCTATTGATAGGTTCAACCTTGTTTTGATCCACATTGTTGAAATTGATGAGTAGCCGATTGGAAACCTTAATTGAGTTAGACTTAACCATAATTGGCTTTCAATTGAAGGTCAAATTGGTGCCCAATTGATTTAAGCTCATCCTATTTGACTCAATTTATAAGTGGTTAACATGGCTTGGGCCAATTGAAGGATTCAACTTAAGAAATCCTTTTCAATCATGACCTTTGTATCACCTTTCATGTTCATGCGGTTTAGACCCAAACGAGTCCACACTCGTTTAGATCCAAACGAGTCCACACTCGTTTAGACCCAAACGAGTCCACACTCATTTAGACCCAAATGAGTCTACACTCTTTTAGACCCAAATGAGTTCACACTCGTTTAAGCCCAAACGGGTTCACACTCGTTTAGGTCCAAACAGGTTCACACTCTTTTAGGTCCAAACGGGTTCACACTCTTTTAGGTCCAAACGGGTTCACACTCGTTTAGGTCCAAACGGGTCCACGCTCGTTTGGACTCAAATGGGTCCACAACCATTTAAGGTCAAGAAGGTCCACACCCGTTTGGACTCAAATGGGTCCACAACTGTTTAAGGTCAAGAAGGTTCACACCCGTTTAAGGTTCAAATGGGTTGAAGGTTGAAGGTTAAACCCTAACCTAATTGAAGACTTTCAAGGATGATTATACTTAACTACTTGAAGGTATAAATGGTTCAATAATGATCCAATCTAAACCATAATGGTAACTTAAGACATTAAGGAACTAAGTGACTAATGAAGTGACCCATGATGATGATCAAAGAGTAATTTACCAAAATGCCCTTGAAAGGTTCAATTGAGTGATACTTTGTCCTAACCAAACCCTAATCACTCAATAGTGGTGATTTGGTCTATGTTAATCAAAGAGGACTTAATCTAACCAAATCTAGAGTGGTGTAATCACCATCTACTAGTAAGAGGAGAGAGAAAGTACCAATTATGATGGAAACTCAAGTAAAATACCTTCAATATACATGAATGTGCATGATTAGGGTATATGATCCACCAGATGAGATCATGAAAACCCTAAATATGATAATTGATGAATCTTAATCTTATCTGAGGACTTTAATGATGATGTTTCTCATACATAGTGATGTTAAGAGATCAATTCACCAATAGGTGAATAGTAAACCCTAATTCTAGGGTGATGACATGTATTGTGAATAGTAAACCCTAATTCTAGGGTGATGACATGTATTATGAATAGTAAACCCTAATTGATGAAAAATCAGGGAAACTTAGCTCTTGTATGAGTAGGGAGATACAACTTCTTTAAATGAGTTATTTATTGTTATCAGTTGATTTAATCATGCAGGTTCCTATATGAGGATGATCATATCCAGGTATGGATGATGATACTATATTCATTGAAAGCATGTTGTAGCTTTATGAATAAGAGATTTATCCTAATGCCAGGTTAATAACATCTTATGAGATTGATAGGATGTGAGAGCCATGAATACCATCAAGGTCATGCTTTAAGAGATGACTTGTGATGAGAATATTGAGAAATGATAATTGAATAGAGTTAGGCTTGTTACATTTAGTATTCTACTTTCATAGCTGCTCTTCTAATGATTGATGTTTGAGAACCTGTATGATATTAAAAGAATACTGAAATGTACCTAACTAATCAAGTATAATTATTCCATGTAGAGCCCTGATCATAGATCCATCATTGTCAGAGACCAAATGATGGTGAAATAGGTTTTCCTAAGGGAACTCCTGGAGAACATACTTTTGAGTATGTGGGGTATATGGATGTGTAAAACCTTACATCCTAGTGAATGAATTGATGTAGATGTATCTTAAATCCATCAACCCTTTCAATATGTGTTTATGCCGGGGTGATGTAATACTAATCTCCCGAGGAACTCTTTTATACCGCATCGATGAGAGATAAACAAGAAATCTTTCGATGGCGAAGAGAGTACAGAATGCCACTGTGACTCTAATAGCGAAGTACCAGAATACCCTGGTAAGCTATAGTAGAAGAGACATTAGATGTCCTGCATGTTGATCCTCATACTGACTGAGGAAGATGAGGTCATAAGAATCCGCCTCTTTTGATGACCTATGTATGATACCGATGCGACTTAATAGTGATCGGTTGGAGTATGAGCGGTATACCTCATCTTTGTAGGGCATAATGATGTTTGTAAAACAATAATCAACCGCGTAGCATATCTGCTTAGGTTGAACCACGAAATACATTGGTTGATGATACATTACTTAGTATACATGTTTTTCATATTCCTTAAATGTTGTTGTTCTAATTGATAATGATCTACTGCTGATAACCTTAGAACTTTTATTGCCTATGTTATTCTTGGTTGCTATAATAAAGCTTCTGGCGGAGAGTTATAACTCTCGCTGGGACAATTATTTAAAATTGTCTCACCCCGTAGATTTCAACTTTTTAGGTGGTCGTCGAGGATGAAGTAATCAATCTTCAGGTGACCAATATCAGCAGTAGCAGCATCAGCAGCAGCACCAGGAGCAGCAGTGAATCTCAGGTGGAGATACTGACTACTGAGTCATGTAGTTAGATGGTCTTATGTCATCTCTGTACTCTCAGGTCCTTGGAGTCTTTTGGTCTGAGATTTTGGGTTTTAAATCTTGAGATTTTGTATCTGGCTGTATATAATCACTCATGAAGTGATCTAACAGAGATGTAATCTGTTTACCTTGTTTCTTATAAAAGGAGTTTCATGATTTCAAGATCTTGTCTCAAAAAGTTTTAAATTTCCGGTGATTTTCATATTCTGTTGTTAATCGAATCGCTTCCGCTGAGTTTAATCGTGTTTATCTCAGATTTTCGAGATCAGATCCCACAGTATACTGGCATGCTTGAGGAGAATGACCATCTATTAGAATCCATCACAGGTGGTGATGGAATCTAGAAGTTACTCTGGATGATTGCTGAAGACAACATCTCCCTTATGGGCCGGAGGGGGAGATTGTTGGAATAAGATTGTTCTGGCCCATGTCCTGATTGGATATGGGCTTGAGTAGATGTTGGCTTGTATTTCCAATCCTAGTAGGAGTTAATTCTAATAGGAGAGAATATGGATCTCTATTTGCAACATTGGAATTGGATTAAGAATTGGACTATGAATTGTAGTGAGATTCCTAATTGCTACGACATGTCATGAATGCCTATAAATAGAGGCCCTGAGGGAGGAAATGAAGATAATCCCATCAATTGTTTGTTGTTGGTTCCTTCTATGGTAGAAGAGACAAAAACAAGAACAATTAGTGGTGCTCTCTTACAGTAAGAGAGGGTCATTGAATTTGCCTTGAAGTGAAGTAGCGGTTGAAAGCCAACGACACATTGGTGGTACATCAACAATGGTTTCGTATCCGGTCAGTAGAGGACACACATAAGTTGGTGACACTACATTGGTGTTACGAAAATGACTACGATAGCAATCCGTCCGTTTAGTGGAGGACGTGCATCTGCTCTTTCAAATGGAGAGAGCTTCTAGTTGACAGTGAGGTACGCAACCTCATCAGGAGTAGAGACAGTCCAGTCTGTAGTTGTAGCGGCAATAGGCAAGGGCACAACCATGTGTCTAATCCCCTACAATGACAGAGGTGTTGTGAGGAGGAAATGATAAGTGGGATATTTTGTACACGTTGGGTGTAATTCTATTTTTCCTATCTTTATTCTCGTGTGGGGGGGAGCTATCCGTATTTAGGGGTTATTAAATCTAGACGATGTGAGTGGTAATCTTGATTAAAGAGTGCTTTTTGGTCACTATTTCCCCGTGGTTTTTCTGTTCTCATTTTGTGGAGAGTTTTCCTTGTTAAATCTTGTGCTTTCAGTCTTGTAGAACACACCACTTTCCCACTACAATTCCTAATAGAGGGGTGGGGGATGGGGAGTATTTATACCTATTAGTGAGGGTCTGTTATTCAACATCGAGAAAGAGGTTTTGTGAGCATTTGGATAAAAAAATGAAAATAAAGGCAAAGATGCTTCTCTCAGGGGATCATGCATAATGCTAATTTCTATGAGGTGAATTTCTAGCCAAGCACCACATTACTCAACATGGCACCCCAGATGAAACTAAAATTTCATAGGGGTGTCCTGTGAACATGAATCATAAGTTTTTTCTTAACCGAATCTAAGTTTCTGAGGGTATCTAAATGGGAATTTTGTAAAGCCACATGATTTCAAGTCTAATATAAAATGATCTTACAGGGAATGACTGAACTACCCATATCACAAAGGCGCACCTCCTTTTTAGAGAGTCTATCACTAAAAAACTTTGTGGTTAACCATGCTCAACCCAGAGTAGTACTAGGATGGGTGACCAATTGAGAAGTTTATCCTGACAAATGTGTGAGTGAGGATAAAGCACACAGTTAATGATAACATGGTCTGTGGTTCCAGTCGTCATTCCTAAAACTCTACCAGAGTCTTGGGAAGTAGACCAAGACATTAAAAATGGTATCAATGCCATAATATGTCAAGTAAGTGGAGCCCACATTGACATGTGGCATGCCAGTCTCAATTCGTGTGATTCAGACATGTTGGAAGGGGTTGTCTATGGTGATGTAGCCACCCTTGTGCTGATGTTCTGCGATTGGGATATGGGTGTTATGAGACTTTATAGTAGAGCCTTGACAAGGATAAAATGATTGTAAAAACAATGATTGGATTATCCATATCACCAATGTGCACCTCCCTTTCAGGGAGTCCATCACTAAAGAACTCTGTGGTTAAGCATACTCAGTCTAAAGTAGTACTATGATGGGTGACTAGTTAGAAAGTTTATCCTGACTTGTGCGAGTGAGGACAAAGTGCACAATGAAGGCTAGTGGTGGTATATTGGGTCAGTTGTCATTCCAGAAACATTACCAGAGCCTTAGTCAGTGGGTCTGAGTGTTATAAATTTTATTTTTGATGTGAGATTACATCTTTAAACAATAAAATCAATTAGGAAAAAGAGGAAAGATGGAAACAAAAAATTTGAGAGACAATTATTTTCTTTTCCCTTTCTTTTTCTATAAGACATAGATTGAATTGAATATCTTTCTTATTAAAATAATATCTTATTTTTTCAAAAGAGATTAAAAGAAATATTTTTCATTTAGGATTAGATATGAATATTTCATTTGTAGACAATTTAGTTGGAACATTTTGGGATTTTTCCTTAACTTCATTTAAAAGATAAATTATAATTAAGTCCAACGAAATGATTTTCTATTTGTGAACCTTGATAGGTGGCAAATGGATGAAATAATGTAAATCAAATAGGTAAACATGTGAAAAATGGAACAATTCTGATATTTTTTTTCATTATCCATAAAACAGATCCACTCTTAATATGTGATAGAATGAACAAAATGGAGTGTCAACAAGTACAAAACATAAATCACTTAATTCCAAAATAGTTTGTACACTATCCTAAAGAGAGGAGCAACACATGTGTTGGTCAATGTTCACAATAGGGCAATCCTTCTATTTGTAATGTGCACATAAACAACTAGCATTATAAGCTTGTGTACAAATATGTCAATAGAATTTACACTTGTTAAGCTTGTTTATGTATTAGTTGTGTGTTGCACATTCTGGAGCACCGAGACTTGGTGGTCTCTCTTCTTTGGGCATTCATGATGGAAGCTTAACTTATGCTTTTCTCCCTAATATTGTTAAAAAAGAATGTCTTGTGAAGATAGAGGCCAATATCTAAAATTGATATCTTATCTCAAGACTAGTGAAGATGCCTCCACCAATAAGAGAAGTCTAGAAATGACAATTCTTGAACACATCACAACACAAGTAACTATAAAATATTGAGATAGAAAAAAACCAATAAACTAGTTTGGCTTTTGTGCTTATAGAGTTTGTATACCACAACTTGGTAATGGTTTGTTCTTTCCGTAATAGGGAACATGATGAATGTAATTCACTTGTGGTGTTGGCAAAAGAAAAGTGTAACATAATGGAATCCATCACCTAAATCCTAGAAACCTTAATAACATGTAAGATGTGTGATAGGCTTAGTTCTTGAGAAACCACTAAATGAAGTGCTTGATATACCCTAGTATACCTCAATACACATTAATATATAAACCTAGAATGAGCATATAATGAATGTTCAAGTGCAAACCTTAAACCTAATGACATGTGACCTAATTTTGCATGGATCAATAGATTTTGAGGTGATGATCAATTACAGTCATGAAGACTAACCTATTCATGTCAATGAATAATATTGATCTAAACTTAAACCCTAGTTCCAAGTTGACCCTAGATACCATACACATATATTGTAGAATGCTTGGTATAAAATTGAACCTAAGTATTTATATTCCTTGATGAACTTGGTACCATTATGTGACTCATTATGTAGAATATGGTTCATATAGTAAATAATATTGGCACTTTCCTTCATCAGTATACACCTTTTTAGTTTGAAAGGGTAACAATACATGGATGGATCCAATATGACCTAGATAGTTAGTATTAGTTGGAGTGATCTAAATTAGTAGAATATCAAATAATATAGTATTTTTCAATATTTACACATACCTATATACTTTTGTTTGAATAACATTTAATTAAGTGGAACCAAATATAAAATTTAGTTCAATAATAACATTTTTCCTAATTAATTTGGGTGATTCATTCATGCTAGGAAAATCCTAATTTTAGATTATATATCAACTACTGAGGTAGGATAAACTCTAGTTTGTTAGAATGTTCATAAGATAGGCTTAAATTATGATATAATGGAAGACTCATATTCTACCTATGGAAATTAGCTAGGATACCTGATTCTAATTGATTTTGATAATGATAACTAGCTTAAAAATATAAAAAAATAATATATACAATACATAATGCACTAATCAAACTAATCTTTTTGATGTGCCAATATCATTATTTCATACTTTCATCATGAGGTCATGCACTTCTTTGAGTTTTCTTTTATGTGGGCTCTCTTCTGGAGCACCTTTACTAGATCTATGAGAGAGTCATTTGTCTCCTTCAGTTGAGGAGGCCATGAGGAATGAATAGTAGGAGTCCTAATTCCTTGGACTATTTGTCCCACCTCACTGCACCTCTTATCTAGATTTTCCCTCCATAAGATTCATCGTATCCATGCTAAGAGAACAATTCCTAACTATACACGGTTTGGTGCCATCTAGTTTATAAAAAAAACCTTGGATGTCGCTCTAATCTCTCTCCCTCGATTTCTATATCTATGAGGATCTTGGCATCTATATCAAAAAAACCCCAACAGGCATATCTAACCACCCAAGAGTACATTAGAAGTGTAGGAGATGGCACATTTTAGACTTGCATTATGATGTGTGCATGTACTGACCCACAAAAATTAGGTTCTTAGTAGAACACTAATGCTAAAAATGGCATTTTGTTACTTAGAACCACTTATTAAACTCTATGCACAATTTTGGGTCATGTTGATATGAAAATGATTTCTTTTGTACAAGTGTTTCCTATTCTATCAACACACAAAGAGAACTATGTGGCTTATTATTTGACTTTAAAAAAAGATAGTAAGATGAAAAAACATGGAATGAAAGTTTAAATTGTCTTTCCAATCTCTTTCTTTAATTTTCATGTTTTTGAAACTCCATCACTTTAAAATGATGTTTCTTTTATTTCTATAATGTATGGACATTTTAATTATAATTTTTATTGATATTTTCATAAATGAAATTCTTGTGGAAAATTATCAAAAAGAGTCTCTTAGAAATTTTAACAAATTATTGCACCCAAATTAAATGATATTACTCTTGCGGCCCTCACAATTTTAATCTAACAAAAAACCCTAACATAAAATACAAATCCAAAACCATAATTTCACAATTTAAAGTTAAAAATACATAGAAAAATTTAGTTTACCATAATGTCTTCCTTACTACATCTTTGTTTGACGTTATGGTATGAAATCAACATAAATCGTCTGAATTTTTATTAAATAGCACACTAATTTTGGTAAACACTAGTTTGAATAATACAAATAATGGTTTAACCAAAATTAATATAGTTTAATGGAACACCCAAAATCTATCCCTCAACTGTTAATAAATAACAAGGAATGCTTTAGAAGTAAAATAGATCATTAAGTATTTTATAGTAATTTCTAATGACTATTATAGCTTATACACAAATATAACTAGTATCACACCAAGGTTAAAACCCTACTTATACTTGGATGACTTTAAATTTTGGTAAGCTCATATAAATATAATCCTAAAAATCGATTAACTAACAAGTGATTATGATAATCTAATGTGATAATCATAATCTTGATACTTAATTTATATAAAAAAACTAATACCACAATTTTTGGACACACATAATTACCCAATATGGTAATGAGAATGTAACCAAACTAGATTTTGAAATAGTTCCAATATATCATGTATTTTTTATTCTTTATGGGTTTTGGATTGATTAGATCTTCCTTTACTCATCTCCATCACATCCCACACACCCCATTTAAGATTGGAAGCCTAGTCTAGATTGGACTTTGAATTCGGGTGCATCTGTGTCCTCTTGACCCCTCCTCTTCACACCATTTTTTCTAGATTCCAGAGTATGTGATTCTTCTCACCACTTAGTATTATCCCCTATGATATAACATATGATGAAATCATCACCATAATATTACCCTTATGATCACAATAAGTTTGATCCTGAAACTGTCTCTTCTTATTTAAATGTACATCCTTAACCACCGCATACCCCCCCCCCCCAATTTTTTTCCCAAAATTATCATTAAATCTGCTCATTTTCTTTGTGGCCTCCATCAATATCAATGTAACCTAAGAAACATCCATATTACCTATATTAACCCATAACAATCTCTCTTTGTATTACATAATAGGATATTAGAGTCCTACTATGTTAATAAATAGAACTTTAGAAGATTCAAAAGTTAAGACCAATTCGGCTGGACAAAGGGATTAACATGCTTGCTATCAACAAGATTTTCTCCTTACATTCATTGGATTTATAAAGGTCAAGGCACAATTACTATGTAAGGAAAATGTTATAGGAAATGTAAAAGATGGGGACAAAAGCATTTTGACTAATATAAATGATGGAGGGAATGTAGGAAGAAAGCATGGTGGTGATTACACTTTTTTTTCTAGAATGTGTGCGTGCCTCCTTTTTATTATGGTGTAAAAAATAGAACATAGTTCATTTTATGTATGAAGCTACGAACATAACAGAACAAAGACATAAAAGATTAGCATTAAGGTCTATACAGACATATAAGGACAGTTTCACTAGCTTTCCACCGAGCTTCCACATCCCTTCTGTTATTGGTGAAGAGATGTATATTCCTCTCATGCCATACAAGTAAGGCAAGTCAAATGAGATTTTGTAGTGATCAATAGAGAATAACAATCATCCCAAGAACCAAGTATATGCACAATCCAATTTCTTTTTTATAGAATTATTCCAAATAGCCTAGCATGATGAATGTTCAAGAAAACATGCCAACCATCTTCATAACAAACTCATAAAGAGAACATTTAGATACAATATTCAAACCAAACTTGCTCAAGATATTGTGTATCAACTCTATGTTGAAAGATCCTCCATCCTAGGAAACTAAAATTTATAGGTATCTCTTGCTTCCAAAGATAGTTGTCTGAAGGAACATCAACTCTCATTTCCCTAACAACATTGTAGAAAATCCTCAAGGTAGGTTCTTTTGTACACTTTGAAAGCACCCCATCTTTATTAGTGAAAACAATTTTAAGATTGAAAACACAAGAATTGAAATCCTTGAAACAAACGGGATGGAAGAGAGCTAGATCCCGAAGGCAAGTAAACGAACCGCGAGCATCAGGAGGATGAAGGGACGACGAGATGGCAGACGGGAGACACCAACACGTTGGCTGTTGGGGAAGATAACACACAGATTGCTGAACTATCGATACCGCAGGAAGGGCTTGAGTTTAGGGTTGCCGAAACGAAAAGGCAACAGGCGGAGGACGCTCACATGGATAGGGAGACATCCATCCCGGGAGCGCAAGGACACCGTGGTCTGGGTTCAACAGTAACAGAAAAGAGAACTGCCGACAGCACGAAAGGTAAAGAAAATGAAAGACCTTTCTCGTTCAGCGCCGTGGTCACGGGCAATACCGGATCGAACAATAACTCATCCTTCCTAGAAAAGCTTTTCGAGGAGAACCTCACCGGAGCAGATGTAACACTCAAAGAGATAGACAGGACGCCGGCACTGGCGATCCGTCTGGAGGCAGAAGAAAACTTGATTAAGCCTTGGAAATATGCTGTGGTGGTACGGCTCTTGGGGGCCGACATAGGGTATATGACCCTCCGCGACAAGCTTAAGCTCCTATGGCAAATTGTCGGACGGTTCAATATGTACGAACTGGACTTTGGCCACTTCGTCGTCCAACTCTCATGTAAGCAAGATTATGAAAACGCCCTCACAGGAGGACCATGGAAGATATTCAGAATGAACCTTTTGGTCTGGGACTGGTATCCTACGTTCAAACCAGCAGACAAAACACCAGAGCTGATAGTGGCCTGGGTACGCATACTAAATCTTCCTTTACACCTATACGTGACAACCATATTTGAGTATATTGGCCTAGCTTTGGGCCGCCTCATTGAAGTCGATGTGCATACGGCCAACCGATCTCGTAGCAAATTTGCAAGATTGGCTCTGGAAGTGGACACTACCCAGTCCTTAAAACCCACCATTCTTATCAATGGCGTTGAGTACAACATAGAATATGAAGGAATTCCCTGCGTCTGTGCGAGCTGCGGCAATACAGGGCACACATCCAAGGAATGCAGAGGCACAAATGAGACGGAAGAGACTACCGACTTAAACGAGAGTGCTCCAACAGCAAGGAACCACCAGAACCACAATCTGAATCATAATGGGTGGCAAACTCAGCGGCGACAAAGAAGTAAAAGGCAGAAACAGATCGATCAATATACACGCGAACCAGAACCCCCTTCGAATAATCAGTTCGCTGCCTTGGAGGAAGAAGATGAACAGTACACCGTAGCACAGGAGGATCAGGTGAATGTTGATACAGGCCATACGCAAGAAAATCCTATTAAATCAAGTAAGGTGTGGAGAAGAAAGAAGACCAATACTACAGGTGAATCATCGAGAACTACCCTAGGAGACATCACTAATATGCAGGTCGAAGCGACAACAACCACTACAGCAGTGAAGAACACTCATGTAGACGTCGAGGTGGATTTAGACGAGGTGGTCGAAGTCATTGACATTGCTGCCATTGAAGTACCAGCTGTTACCAGAGAGAATCTCGAAAAGGAGGTGGAAATACAGTTACCAGAGCTGATAGCTGAAATCAATGAAGTCATCGCAACACTGCACATCACTGACAGTCGTAAGACAAAAGGCAACCCCATGAAGATGAAACGTAAAGGTAGAGTCAAAAACACAAATATCACTGAACATATGCGAAGAAATCCGAGAAGGATGCAAAAGGAGATCGATAAAATAGAAGCTTTGAGCTCAACACATCAGTGGATATGGATCAGCAGGCTCAGGAACAAGCTAGCGAGGACAAGGAGAACCAGGCACCACCCACATCAAATTGTTCTTAATGCAAGACATCATGTGCTGGAATATCCGAGGCATAGCCAAAGCAGATTCTAGAAGAGTTCTCAAAGAGTATTTAAACATGTACAAGCCCAAGGTGCTAGCCATTCTGGAACCATGGATTAGTGGATCTAAAGCTACTAAAACAATAAAGAACCTCAGTTTTAATAATTCCTTTCGTGTAGAGGCCAGGGGTTTCTCCGGGGGTATTTGGGTGTGTTGGAATGACTTCAACTGCAATGTGGAAATTATCAACTACCATCGGCAGTTCATTTCTTGCTGTATAAATAATAGTACCATCATTACCTTCACCTACGCCAACCTGCATTTAAGCGTTAGGAGCCTGCTGTGGAAGCACTTTATCAACATGGGACAGTCTTTTGCTAAGCCATGGATTGCACTTGGTGATTTTAACACCACGTTATGCCCGGATGAAAGAAGCGGATCCAAACACTACAACTTCTCAGAAGCAAGAAAGTTTAAAGAAACTCTCCTTGAAGCCGGGTTATCTGACTTGGGTTTTTTAGGGCCAAAGTTTACTTTCAAAAGAGGAACCTTGCAACAACGCATTGATAGAGCCGTTGCCAATGTTCAGTTTATTCAGGAATTTCCTAACTTTACTGTCATGCACCTGCCGTGAATCCCATCTGATCACTGCCCTCTGTTAGTGAAAGCTTCACCACCCAGTATCATACAACATCGTTTCATCGCGAAAGCAGCTTGGTCTCATAACCCAGATTTCAAGAACCTGCTGGCTGACAAATGGGGAGACAATCTTGACTTCAGTGAGGCACTCGACAAGGCTGCACCATCGATATCAAAATGGGACCGCAAAACTTCACATGAACAAAAGAGGAAAAAAACTAGACTATTAAGGAATTTGGAACAGCTAGAGAAAGAACTAGCTGTCTCGTATAACCGAATCTTAGATGATATCTACCTTAACATGAAAGCTGAACTGGAAGACATACTAAAAGAGGAAGAGGAAGATCTGCAACAACGCATCCACCTAAACTGGATCCGCAATGGAGATGTAAACTCAAAATACTTCAATGCTTATATCAAAAAAAGACGGCGATCAAACACTATCACAAAGCTTAAAGATGCTGATGGCGTATGGGTCAGTGAACCAAGTGAACTGCAAAAGATGGTCTGCGATCATTTTTGTAAACTCCTAACAGCTGAAACAGGAGTAAGACGAGCTGTGATGGATCGTATTCCGGGCAGTTTTAAACATCTCAGTGACACTGAAATACAAATGATAGTTGCGTTACCATCCGAACAGGAAGTGCTGATGGTGTTGAAGAACATGAACCCCTATAAGGCGGCAGGTCCATATGGGATTAACGGACTATTTCTCATGAGGAATTGGAAGGTTATCAAAGGGTCTGTAATGAAAACAGTAACGCATGCACTGTCAGGAGGGAGCCTAAATGACAAATTGTGCAACTCTACTATAGTGCTTATACCCAAAGTGACAGCACCTACGATCTGTGAACAATTACAGATGATCTCCCTGAATAACATATGCCTAAAGCTGATCTCAAAAGTAGTAGTTGAAAGACTGAAAATTCACATGCCGGATTGGATATCTCAGGCACAAAGCAGCTTTGTACTCGGACGACGGATTACGGACAATATAGCCATAACTCAAGAAGCCATTCATATGATGAAGAAAAAGAAGGGAGCAACCTATATGGCAATTAAAGTTGATTTAACAAAGGCCTATGACAGGTTATCCTGGAACTTCATTCAAAACACTCTCAGTCGCCTGCACCTCCCACCAAACATTACAACTTACATTATGAATTCGATAACTACGGGCACTTGTTCAGTTTTGTGGAATGGATCGTCCACACCTGCCTTCAAAGCCAGCAGTGGGCTTCGTCAGGGGGACCCCTTATCACCATACATATTTGTGCTATGCATTGAGAGATTAAGTCAAATGATCAATGACGAAGTCAAAAAAGGAAATTGGACACCTATCACACTCAGTAGAAGTGGGGTCAAAATCGCTCATCTATGTTTCGTCGATGACTTGATTCTGTTTAGCAAAGCTTCTTGCAGCCAATTGGAAACGATCAAGAGCTGTTTCAGAAAGTTTGAGCAAGCTTCCGAGCAATCTATATCTATTAAGAAGACCCATATTTTCTACTCGGCCAGTGTCCCAAAGCTCACCCGTCGCAGAGTAAACAAAATTGTAGGATTCAAGGAAACTGAGGATCTCGGTAAATATCTAGGTGTTCCTATCATTCATTCCCGAGTCACCAAGCAAACGTATGCTGACATCCTAAATAAGGTGGATTCCTGCATCAATAGTTGGTCCTCTCGCACCCTTTCTCTGGCCGGCCGTTGCAACTTAGTCCGATCAACCTTATCGGCCATTCCTACATATGTGATGCAGACAGCACAAATACCTTTGCAACTGTGCGATCGTATAGACAGTAGCATACGAAAGTTTTTGTGGGGAGGTAGCTACAAAGACCGCCCCATGTTACTCGTCGCTTGGAACAAAGTGACCAACAACAAAGAGGATGGAGGTCTCAGAATACACACTATGAGGGAATGGAATTCTGCTCTGCTCTTTAAGAACACCTGGGAAATAGCTACAAATAGAGACACCTCCTGGTGTAGGTTCATGGCAGATAAATTTAAAAACCACACAGAAGGAAAGCACACCACCCTGTCCCGGCTAGCTAAATCATCCCTGATGGGTAAGAAGTTCATAGAAGATAACTCCTATAACCAAGTTTTGAACGACAATGATACAAACTTCTGGCATGATAAGTGGTGTTATAAGGAGAGTACGCTAGCTGAACATATGACGCGTGACATCCCCAATGAGTTGCAGGATCTGCAGGTGGTGAGTGTTATAACTGACGATAACAGTTGGGATGAGCCATTCCTACGGGTTGGCTCATCGATGCGCAAGCAGAGCACATAATACACATGAACCAGCCGCTAAAACTTGAGGAGAAAGATGTGAAGGTCTGGAATCTGTCCATTAATGGGCAGTACTCTATCAGTTCAGCATATCATCAGCTCAGAGCCAATAGGAATCAAAAGGTCGAGGGCAATTGGGAGAGAATATGGAAAGCTAGGGTGGCAGCAAAAGTCAAGTTCTTCATGTGGTTACTATCCCACGACGCTATTTTAACCAACCATAAGAAGGTCCATAGACATATGTCTTCTGACCCAAGCTGCAGTAGGTGCCATGCGCACGGGGAGACTAGTCTGCATGCTATTCACAACTGTGAACAAGTCCGCGAAGTGTGGAAGGGCATCTACAAAGGAAAACTGCCTTTAGATTTCTTCACAACAGATCTCAGGAGCTGGATTAGAAATGGCTTGCGAGGAAAGGAAATCGAACAAAGCTGCTTCATGATCGCCTGTTGGTACCTTTGGGCATGTAGAAACTCAGAAGTCTTCGATAATAATAAGAAACCAACCGGTCATATCATCAAATATATCAGATTAGAGACTGAACTATCAAGGAAAGCTTGGTAGAAAGAAACATCGCCAAATGGTGTATGTTCTCAGAAGGGTGAACAATGGGTACCCCCACCCACAGACAGCCTGAAGATGAACGTGGATGCAACCCTACTTAGACATAAAAGCACTGCAGCGATGATTATCAGGGACGTCAATGGAGACTGGATAGATGGGTATGGTTGGATATTCCCTGCTGACTCAGCTCTACATGCAGAATTAACTGCAATCTCAGCGGCCATGAACCGAGCTAAAGGTCTGAATTATAAATACCTGATAGTAGAAACCGATTGTAAACAAGCAACTGGAATGATTAAGGAGACTTGCTCGGCGAACCCCAGATTCGCCCACCTACTATATGATATCCAGACGCTCCTTCGGGAGAATAGAGATTGGCATATCAGGCATGTCGCGAGGTCATCCAACAAGGCTGCAGATGGCTTAGCTAAATGCCATCTCAGAAACAAAACTGGTCCGTTCCAATATGTAAGACCCCCTGAACCTATCAGGGAGTGGTATGTTAGAGACAAATGTAATGGTAGTAGTACTACCATGTTTTTTTCGCAAAATAATTTATGTAATGCTAGTTCTGTGGTTTGCCTGCATGAGGAGAGCTGGATGAATAGATGATCTCCTGACTTTTCTAAAAAAAATCCTTGAAACAAATCTTATTCAGAAGATTCAAACTTTTGTCTTTTATAAACTTCTCCATACTCCCATACAAAACTGACTGCCACTCTCAAAATGTTGCATGATTCAAGAACATATAGAAGAAACTTGTTTCCAGTAATCCAAGGGTCTCTTCAAGTAATTACTGAGTTACCCCTATCAATCTCATAGGAAATGTGTGGTAGAGTAATATACCTATACTTCAGGGCTTGCCTCCACATCCATGATCCGTTGGCAGATATATTACTAATGATAGAGATAGGTGTCCCTAAAACTTACGGGCCAATGCTCTGAGAGATATGGTAGGACTATATTTTGGTATCTATATAAGCTTGGTTGTTGTGAAGGATGGTTAAAGTGACTTTTGCTCAAATAGTTTCTAAAAGAAGGTCATGAAGTCATGTCTGAAGACCTCCTAGGTATCAAGATTGGGAGGAACCCCTAGGCCATCCTGGCTAGGTGCATTGTCTTGGTTAAGGTAGCTTCTGGTGTTATGAACCTCATTCTCCTTTGGGATTGTGGTAAGAGATTTTTTTGTAGTGAGGTGCACCCTAGATATGGATGATAGATCATCAAGGCAGAATGTGGGTAGCATGGGACATGAATCATTGAATAAGTATTTGAAAAAGATGACATCTCAAAGCTCTATGGTGTCAAGTGGACCATGATCCATCCTATATGTACATCTTTTGTACATGGATTTGCTTTTGATGCATCCTTCTTGGGCATAAAAAAATGATGTTTTCATCTTCTTTTTTCTTATCCATATAACTAAAGCTTTTCATTGGGGAGGGTAATGGGAGAATAATGCCCATCCTTATCTGTTGTTGGGCAAGGGTAAGGGTAATTACCCACCTTCTAATTTCCCATACCCTACCCTTACACTTACCTTCTTTCATGTTGTGTAAACAGGTGGTTACGGGCAAAATGAGGGATCATGCATGATAGGTTACAATTTACTATTTTGCCAAAAGCAACTACAAATTATATTGATGTCACTACTACTATGAGGTAGGCAGCACACTAGATAATTATAATACTATGAGATAGGCATCATACTTCCCACTTACAGGAAACATATGTACTGTGTATGTAAAACGAACACAAATTTATGTTCTTGCATTAGTTTTGTAACACATAGTGTTAATTTATCTTACTAATATTATTCATACTATTAAAAACTATAAATTTATGTTTCAACACCACCGAAATTTTCCATTGATCCAGAAACCACAGTGCATCAATCTATATACTAATTTATCAACGTTTTCAAAGTGAAATAGTTGAGGGGAACAATAAAATGGCATATGTAAAATGGTGTCTCTAACATGAAAAAATGGACCTATTACTTCATAGATGTACATAAGGAAGTTAACAATGTGTTTTGTGCAAGGAGAATGTCCAGTGCACGAGTAGGAACTTTGCTTGTTTTGACTTTCTATTTATTGATCTCAATATATTTAGTTGAGTAGATATACATTTTAGTGGGTAACTGGTAAGTAGTATGGATAATGTATCATAGAAATGTTCACACCCTAATCTCTATCCTACTTACTAAATAGTGGTAGATGGATTGAAGAGTCTGATCATGGGTGGCCTAAAGGAAATGACACACTATCATATACAATATGAGTATCGCAAAACAAAAAGATTAATAAGAGATACCATCCTAATTTATGATTTCATAAACTTGTCTTGTCATTAAAGTGTATTCAAAAGATGAAGAAAACCTTAACTATCTCTTTTTGAAACATGTTTACCTAATAAGGAAAATTTATGACATATGGTTAGTGAAAAAGAAAAAAATACATTATACATAAGACAAGTGGAATTCTTAACAAAACAATCTCTTGGATTTATAAAAAAATGAGCAAAACTTTAAATCCAAGAAGTCATTCAAGAAAACACCATTTATGTTATCTCATTTTCTCATGATACAATTTATATGGCCATTATACCCTCTATGACCCTATTTGGTTTACTAGATTATGTGTAGAATAGGACTTTGAGTCCTTGGTAATTAAAATACCATTTTTGGTAGGGCAAAACTATCATTAGGATTGCAATTGGATGACAGTAGAGCCCAAATGATTGGGACTTCTATGTTATGCCATAAACCCGTGGTACTTGCACATTACAACATACCTTCTCCCCCCTGATTGGCCCCGACTTCATCAACTCCCAACTCATGCCTACTCAAGAAAATACCACTGAAGCCTTTCCCTAGCGTTTTTTCCTTTGTCTTCTTTCTTTTTGTAGGATCATATCAGTTTTATTCCTCCCCTCTATGATTTTTTTCATCAGTATCACTCAATTTTGTGCTTTTCTACAGGAGACACCTGAAGTCGTCTGTGTAGAACCCCATAAACACCTCTGCCTACAAGTTATCTTTGTTCTTATATCACATACAATGGTATGTGATTTCTATGGAACACTGCTGGTTACCTTTTTAGGTATACACAAATTAACCACCTCCAAATTGCTCATCTTATCCCCATCAATCGCATAGTTTGACAAAATAAATACTCCCAAACTCCCATCATTAGATATTTTATTAAAGCATTGCACACATGATTCTACCTTCAGTTCTACTTGAAGGTTACTAATCTTATCTTTGAATACATCCAAACATAGGAGGGGAAAACAAACCTATTGATCCATGCATATACTTTGTTATACTTTCCTTTCCAGATTCTATTTATATCCTTTCTGGTGAACCAAATATGGCCTACCCCCTAGGTTTGAGGATATAGGTATTCAATCATGTCTACACCCAAATGTGAGGGTTTGTTTACCACCACATTAAGACCTTTTACTACACCCGTAGGTTTGGCTCTATTTGTTTTGATGTACATTAGACCCTTCCAATAACCAAATGTGAGGGCTTGTTTGTACCTACGCATTAGACCCAAACTACACCCAATTGATGAGGGTTCGTTTGCATGTCAAAGTTTGATTATAATGTATATTAAAGTGTTGGTTTATTTTATGTTCAAGGTTTTCAAAATATACTTATAGTGAAAAATTAGAATATTGTTTCATAGATAGTCACCTAATTCAATCAGATACTATTATATGCCAAGAAAAAAAGAAATAACTCATACCACATAAGAAAACACTACCATATGCATGTCAAGGAGGATACTAAGCATATCTTGATCAGAGTAAGACCTTTGGGAGTCAAAAGTAGGTCAGGGTCAAATTCGGGCACAATAATGGGTATACATGCTTTGGTATTCTAGTCATCAATATGTAGGGTCACAAGGACCAGATTAGGGTTTCTTAAAGCTCATTATTATTGTTAGCTGTGTCACTCCATCAATAACCAATGTTCCATTTTATCATGGTTTCAATACTAATATCATTTCAAAACATCATCGTTATCAACATTTGTGGATGGTCCACACCTAACCCATAATATGTACTTAACTCCTAAATCCAAAGCAAAGGTGAAGTCCAAGAGTCAAGATCTAGGTATTCACAAATTTGGTGGGGGAAATTATAAGATTTGATACCCTCATATTCAAAGTTTCACAAATTAAGGGTTATCACCCAATGTCAAGATCCATCAATATTTTTTGGGTACATAAATTATATTATCTAAAATTAGAAGTAAGAAGGTCAACAAAATTAATATACAATAGCATGATGAGTAAAATAATATCAACATAGTTTAGAGTGTCAAAAGTTACTATCAAAGTCAAAGATTGGGAATTTTAAAGATTAAACATCATAACTGAGTCATTATATAGTATTAGATATTCAAAGATTAAGTTTATAGATATAAGAGGAAACATGTGAAATTGGGGTTTAAAACCATTTTTAAACAACCAATTGTATTTTTATGAAAAAATGGACTATGAAGGTCATATTTTCTAGATAAAGGACAAAAATACATCATTTTTGTAAGTTTTGATCAACTAATGCTATTTTGTGATAGAGAGGAGAAAGGATTAATCAAAAAATAGAGAAGGGGTAAAACTCTGGCCATAAGATCTAAGTTAAGGGTTGAGCATGGACTAGATTCAAGGCTAAGGGCTATCTCTCCCTTGATTGGATATGTGCAAGAAGTGACACAATGCCCAGAGAATATAGGAAAAGGAAGTGGGAATAAAGGAGAGAGTGAGGGTGTTGGTCATGTTCGTGGGGAAATAAAAAAATGAATGGGATGATTTTTATGGGGTAAGAGGTCTGAGATTAGGGTTGTGGAGTTTGGGCTTAATTAAATGGGTGGAGGTGGATTCCTTGGGGCAAAAGGCTTGAATTGGAGCAATATAAGCTTGTGGAAGCATCACAAGTGCAAGAGGGGTAGAATCGAATGGGTCAGGGTTTTAGAGTTGGCCTGACAACTGCCCACCCTTCTATCTCCTACTCAAGGTAGGAGACAATCCCAATGCCACTAGATCTTGATCTAGTGGTCACTGGGTATCAAGGCCGAGCTGGTGGAAGCGAGCCAGGTCTAGAGCACAAAATTTTGGTCCACAGGGAAATTATCCCGGTTCACCCTCACTTCAACCAAGCATGTTCATGGTTGCTCAAATAGATGAATCGATCGAGCACAATAAGGAAGAAAAAAAGGTTTTTGAGCTAAAAGTAGAGAAGATCATTCAAATTCCATATTAAATCTTGCAAAAACCAGATTGTTGTGGAATATGGATCATGACTCCATAATAGAGAGTAGAACACATGTTTTAGTATGATCAAGTAATTCATTTATTGAGTATATGTGTATCAAATTTATTCAAAATGTGGATTTTCACTATAATGGACATCATAGAGTCAAAAAATAATGGGAAACATTAGAGTGATAAAAACAAATCAATTAAGGGTAATTGTGAAATTGGATCATAGTTGTGTCAAAATTCACTTTTTCACATAATTCATATCCCTTACATTTACCCTTTAAAGGACCAGGCGAGCATGTAAAGGGTAAACATACATTATTTAACAAAAGTCTTTACACTTACGCTATAGGGTATGGATATAGGGTAAACAATTTTATGTGTATCCATTTACAATGCTAATCTAACTCCAAATTTCTCCAATCAATAAATATCTTCTTGGAAGACAACCTCATTGCCACTTTTTTTTTTACTTTACATGATTGACTCTATTTCCTCACACCATATTATTGTCAAATATGATTTTTGGGGTGTTCATATCTTTCTCAGTTATTTTGATATGATTGATGTATTTCCAAATACCTCTAATTCGATATCGTGGGCCATTTTTTCATGGACTTCATTTGCACAAAGTGTTTAGCTCGCATCACCCCAACCTTCAAAATTTATGGTTTCTTGGATGACATTCAATATCAAAGTTTCTTGAAGCCACAATTACTTGAACTAGGGGGAGGTGTAGGGAGGGTGTGGCATTCTCCCTAAGATGGGTGAGGATAAGTAGGTAATGATCAATAGATGATTTGGTAAGGTTTACCAACCTACAACTTGGTCTTCGCTCACCCCATGCTTGGTTAAAGAACCTTGATATAGTCTTTCCCATTTGGTAGGTGTCCCTCCCAACGATGCACCACATCTTGGAAAATACAAAGGAGGAAGAAAGAATATTTCTTCAATGTGGAATCACATATGGTCAGCCGATGCATGATGCTTCTACCCATCTTATATTTGATTTTATAATGGCCAAGCGACCAAATATTTGTGTTTATAATGCAACTATTCATAGAATAAAAGAAAGGTAGTCATATAGAGTGTCTAGACATAAACATGGGATTAATGGATCTAGGATAGCAAGTTATTTAAGAAAGTGAATATGAGAAAGCATATTCAAACTCAATTGTGTATACTCTCTTTATCATATGCATCCTTCTCAAGATTTTTAGATTCCCACTTAGAAAGAATATTTTCTTTGTGATATTCTTGATATAGTAGAATTTAATTCTTCTTATTCAATGTAATTGATCATTTAGACTCATTCACTACTACAGAAATAGCATTCAGTGTCGCTTTTCTGGGTGTCGGTTATTAAGGAACACGGACGCCTTATATTAAAGGCGTCGGTTATTTAGAAGAACTGACGTCTATATTCAAAGACCAGCCAAACACGGGTACCGCTTTGTATACAGCGTCGGTTGTTTATACAAAACCGACGCATAATGTCATCCAATTTTCGAGCGAAAAAAATAATGTCACTTTCGGCGTCGAGTCTGTAGTTAAAACACCGACGCTTATGTGCGATGGAAATTTGCGCGAAAAGTGTCCTTTTCCGCGTCGGTCGTCCTTTAATCACCGACGCTGAATGTGGTTCTCGCCAAACATTTTCACGAAAATATCGTCCAAATGGACGTCAGATGTTGCGAACGACCGACGGTAAAGATGTTTAGGCGTCGGTTGTTGTAAACAACCGACGCTATTGGGGAACTTCATAACCTTCGATCGCCCGAATCTTCCCCTTTCTTATGTTTCATTGCTACCCTATTTCCCTATTGCGGCGATTTCTCCGGCGATTTCTCTGCTGCTGGTACTAGTTTTTCTCTGGCGCTTCTCTCCGGCGCTTCTCTCCGGTGCCCCATCTCCGGCGTCCCCTCTCCGGTGCCCCTCTCCGTCGCGTTTCTTCTCTGGCACCCCTGCTGCCCGCCCTTCTGCTCCAACCGCCTGCGCCGCCGCCACGCTTGACAACCGGCGCCTCCGCAACGCCTGGTGCCCACCTGCCTGCCACGCCTGAGAACCGGCGCCGCCGTACCCCCTTCTCCTTCTCCTCCGCCTGGCCGCTGCCTGCCTGCCGCCGCCTGGCCGCCTGCTTGCCTGCTGCGGCTGACGCTCCTGCTCGTCGGAGTCACTGCCGCTAGTTCTGGAGCTCGTCGGCCGCCACCCACGTACTCAACCAGCTCGACCTCACCCTACTCTTCTTGCCCAGGTACCTGCAGACCTGCCCAGACGCGAAATTGGTTCTTTATGTGCTGACCTAATCTGCTTGCCTAATCTGCTTGCACGAAATTGGCTCCCTACTCTGCTTGCTTAATGTGCCTAATCTGCTTTAAGTGGTCCTAATATCATAACATGATAGTTTTATTATATGATTTGTGGCACTTTAGGGTGTATATACATGCAAATTATATAAGTGATAGATGTTGGATGTTTGTCAAGGTTTCTTGAAGATTGAATAAGTGATAGATGCTGGATGTTTATTTATTTCATCTATCCATGTTGCCTATAGTTTATAACATTGCATTGTGAATTATTGCATGTTTGAAACTATGAAATTCTTGATTTATTAGATGATATTCAAGAAAACCCTAGTTTGATGAGCATGTTGTTAATCATGTTAATTATGATTCTTCTATATATTCTGATGTCATTATATAATTATGTGATCCCAACATATTAAATTGAATTAGAATGATTTCATGAATTATAGGGTTTATATAAGAATGACAACACATGTATTTGTTGGCCTAGAAACCCGTCCAAGATTTACTCAGTAGGAGTAAATCTTGGATAGTCCCCAGTTTGGGACTGTTCTTGAACACCTAATCTCACTTAGGATGTAAGTGTATAATGTGTATTGGGTTTTCGAGAAAATTTCGGTAGCATTTCCCCATTTGTTCTCTAAGTACATATGTACTTAGAGAACAACGGGGAAATGCTCCCGAAATTTTCTCGAAAACCAAATACACATTATACACTTACATCCTAAGTGAGATTAGGTGTTCAAGGATGGGATAGGTGGTACACATTTATTATATATAAGATTGACATCAAATGTGTTTGTTGGCCTAGAAACCCGTCCAAGATTGACTAATATATACTTGTTTCCTAATATATACTTGTTTAAAAGGTTAACTGATGTTATACAACTTTTTCTGAAAATATATAACATCGTTATATGTACTTACACTTTGTTAATACTAATATTGTGCAGTCTCTGTCTTCCCATAACAATGACTATGAATTGGGCCTCTATGTCAATGTTAACGTTCCCTATTGAAGAACAATTGGACATCATCCTAGATGATCGTTCCTTAAACCAATTGGTCATACCCAAACATTGGCATTTTCTAAAAGGAAGACACTACATGCCTGGTAAAGTGACCCTAACTTTTGGAAATTATTCACATGTAATCGAGGTTGAGTATGATTTGGCGGGAAATCTTGTATCAAAATCCGGTTGGCGTGATCGGATTGGAGAGCTGTATCTGGTCCGTTGGAATAGGCTTTTTCTCCGTCCAGTTGGCGATAATTCCATCAAAGTTTGGATAACCAACAACAATTGCGACACCCTCGATCATCTTCTGCGGTATGAGCGCACGGCGTCGGATATCATCTATGAGGAATCGGAATCTGAATCTGAGGCGTGATTGGATTGGAGAGCTTCGTGACACAGCTTCATCATCAAAAAGAAGTTATTGATGCATGCGGGACCATGTTGATGTAGTATTTAGTTGTCTATCTATCTAGACTTGTCTGTATTAATAGTTTTTTTAATTATGCGCATGTTTAGGGGTACACCAACCCCTTTGTTTAGTTATTGTTATAACTAAAGTGTGTGTTCCCATGAATGGAACTGTAAGTTGCTACATGAATGCTTATAACTGAAGTGTGTGTTCCCATGAATGTTCCCATTTACATGATTACACTACTATTTTCTCATATTGTCTTGCCTCAAAAAAAAATTCTTTTATTGTTTAGTCTATTTTAATACGACATACTTGCTTATATCTTTCTTAATGATGAACTGTAATACGACATACTTGCTTATATACTTGTTTCCTAATATATACTTGCTTTCCTAATATATACTTGCTTTCTCTGATCATAGAATGGATAGATCATGGATGTCCATTCGTAATCGTTGCACCCCGGAGTTTATATCTGGTCTTGATCAGTTTATTAGATTTGCCGAGGAACATAGGAAAAAACCTACAGATAGGTTCTACTGTCCATGTAGGCATTGCGGTAACAACTTGAAACTCAACACTGGTGAGGAAATCAAAAGTCATGTCATGTGCAACGGGATTGTACAAGGCTATACAGAATGGCACTGGCATGGAGAGATTTCAAAATCGAATCCAGTAGATGTCAATAGCAGTGCTTGGGTGGAAGAAGAAATTGCCTCCGATGACGTAAATGTGAACGAACCAGTTCCAGCAGACATTGTTGATGCGATGCTGGATAGTTGTAGGGTAGAGCACACCGATCCACCTCCTATCTTTACAAACATTGTGCATGATGCTGAGATACCGTTATACACAGGCTGTGCTAAGTTTACGAAGCTTAGCGCTGTGCTGAGATTGTATAAGTTGAAAGCTAACAATAGATGGAGCGACAAAAGCTTCACTGAATTGTTGACTTTGTTGAAAGAAATTCTTCCTGAAGGAAACGAGCTGCCAATCTCAACATACCAGGTAAAGAAAATGTTGTGCCCAATGGGAATGGAGGCCAAAAAGATACACACATGCCCGAATGATTGTGTATTATTTCAAAAGGACTATGTAGATTTGAAAGATTGTCCAAAATGTGGTGCGTCACGATATAAATTGACGACTTCGGGGGAGTCCAAAACTGGTTCTCCTGCCAAGGTGTTGTGGTATCTACCTATAACATCACGGTTTCAACGCTTGTTTGCAAATCTGAAAGATGCGAAGAATTTGAGGTGGCATGCAGATGTTAAGAAAAATAATGATGGGATCCTACGACATGCGTCTGATTCCCCATAGTGGAAGAAGATTGATGTATTGTTCCCTGAATTTGGTGAAGAAGTCAGGAATCTAAGACTTGGGCTTTGTACAGACGGGATGAATCCGTACGGGACATTGAGCAGCCAACATAGCACTTGGCCAGTCATGCTTGTTATATACAATCTTCCTCCCTGGCTGTGTATGAAAAATAAGTACGTTATGTTGTCATTGTTGATATCGGGCCCTAAACAACCCGGAAATGATATCGATGTTTATCTTGAACCTTTGATTGATGACTTAAAGAAACTTTGGGCTGAAGGTGTGATGACCTATGATGCTTCAGCAAGAGAGACATTTCGTTTGCATGCTATGTTGTTTTGCACTATTAATGACTTTCCGGCATATGGGAATTTGTCTGGATATAGTGTCAAAGGAGCTAAAGTGTGTCCTATATGTGAAGAAAACACTGATTCAATAAGACTAAAATATGGCGGCAAGACTGTATATCTTGGTCATCGAAGGTTTCTTTCAAAATTCCATCCGTATCGTAGGAAGCGCAAAGCATTCAATGGATGGAATGATGAACGGAGTGCACCTAAACCTATACCAGGGGATGTTGTTTATGAAAGAGTAAAAGACATTGTCAATGAATTTGGTAAGAAATCACAATGTAGTATGGCCACACGGAGTGACAATTCTTCATTCAAAAAGAAGTCAATATTTTGGGATCTTCCTTATTGGAGTTCTTTGTCAGTCAGGCATTGTATCAATGTAATGCACGTTGAGAAAAATGTCTGTGATAGCATCATTGGTACTCTATTAAATATACCAGGTAAGACTAAAGATGGGATAAAATCCAGACTGGACCTACGTGAAATGGGAATAAGGTCAGAATTAACAGAATTACGTGAAATGGGTAATAAAAGAACATACTTACCTCCCGCTTGTTACACGTTGTCTAGAAAGGAGAAGAAAACTTTTTGTGAATGCTTGGTAAATGTTAAGGTGCCACATGGTTACTCATCCAACATCCGTAGATTGGTATCAATGAAAGATCTGAAATTGATAGGTCTTAAATCTCATGATTGTCACACTCTAATGCAACAAATATTGCCCGTGGCAATTCGATCTATATTGCCGAAGCATGTAAGGTTTGCAATTACCAGACTTTGTTTCTTTTTCAACAGTCTATGCAACAAAGTTATTGACCCTGATACTCTCGATAATTTGCAAAGAGAAGTGGTTGTTACCCTATGTCAGCTTGAGATGTATTTCCCTCCTTCGTTCTTTGATATCATGGTACATCTTGTTGTCCACTTGACTAGGGAAGTGAAAATCTTGGGACCGGTTTTCTTGCATTGGATGTATCCCTTTGAACGATACATGAGCGTTTTTAAAGGTGATGTTCGAAACCGTTATCGTCCTGAAGGGAGTATTATTGAAGGTTATGTGGCGAGAGAGGTTATGGATTTCTGCAATGACTTTCTCAGTGGTAATGACACTCCTGATAATGACAAGAATATTGAGGAGGGCAAAGGAATTTTGGGATCACGGGTGAAAGTAATCAGCCGTGAGCAGTTGGAACAAGCTCACTTGTATATTTTACATAATATGGACGAAGTGAGTGTTTATATCGAGGAACATACCAATTTCATAAAGAGACAAAATCCTCGAGCAAGTTCAATGTGGCTTGCTAGAGAGCATAATAAGACTTTTACTAAGTGGTTTGAAGATAAAGTCTTACATCAACTATCTCAAACACCAAATGATATTACAGAAACTATCAAATGTCTCGCCTTTAAACCAAAACCGAATGTTATGTCTTATGAAGGGTTTGACATTAATGGATTCACATATTACACAAAGCGCCAAGATGATAAGAGTGTCGTCCAAAATAGTGGGGTCACTCTTCAAGCGTCAACTATGTACTTTGCAAGTGCAAAGGATAAGAGTCCACGTGAAGCTAAAATGTCATATTACGGTGTCATTGAAGACATTTGGGAGTTTGACTACATAGATTTCAATATTCCGCTCTTTAAATGTAATTGGGTTGATAACACCAAAGGAGTTATAGTGGATGAATTGGGTTTCACTTTGGTGAACTTTGAAATGATTGGCGAGAAGGCTGAACCATTCATATTGGCATCACAGGCAAAACAAATATTCTATATTGATGATCCTGCAAATGATAAATGGTCGGTTGTTCTTCATGGTAAAAGACAGTTCATTGAAGATCCTATAGATGAAGAAGAGTACTATGATAAGTATGATGACTCCAGTCCATTCTCAGTTGGGTTGCCAACTCCACAAAATATTGAAGCTAATGATGACTTATATGTGCGCGGAGATCACAATGAAGGATTGTTAATTGATAAAAGATCACAATTTTAGAGACATGTATGTTTATACAAATGGTAAATGTTTTCCTTTTTCTAATTTATACAAATGCTAAATGTTTTCCTTTTTCTAGTTGATACAAATGCTAAATGTTTGCCTTTTTTATGACATTTTCAGATGGCTGACCATGATGAGAATGATGTTCATGATGAGCATGAAGTCCATGATGAGCATGTTGTCCATGACGAGCATGGCGAGGATACCAATGTAAGTTCTAAAAACATATCCTGTATTTCTATAAAATTCATTATCTTCTAGTTATGTCATATATCCTATATTTCTATATTGGCCTAATTCAGTGTGTTTATTTTTGTCAAATTTTAGGTTGATGATGCACATGTACCCACTGAAGCACTGGAGCAACTTGATGCACGGAGAGGACATTCCAACTCGAGATATCGTCTACCGTTTCCTCCTCCTCCGCAGTAATATCCTCATCTCTAAACGTTTCTCGTAGGATTCTGAACCCCTCCCTTCCCTCTACTACATCGAAGCCATGCCGCAGTTGAACCCTTTCGCCGAGCCCTACCCGGCCAAGCAGGCGTCGCCTGAAGCACCACCGTCGTCGTCGTCTCCACCTCCATCGCAACTTGCTGTGCTAGTCCTGACAGTTTATCACCCCACATGCCTTCCTCCTCAGTTCCTACCGCTAGACGACCACACAATGGATCCAAGAGGATTGCAGGCGTTCGCCAAAGACTATAGGCTGAGTTAACTCAATAGTTAACTCAGCCTATAGTCTTTGGCAAACGCCTGCATATCCTCTTGGATCCATTGTGTGGTTGTCTAGCGGCAAGAACTGGGGAGGAAGGCATGTGGGGTCATAAACTGTTAGATATAATTGGGATGTTGATAGTGATGATGAATGATACTTTGTAAATGAATGTTTCTGAATGTTAAAACATGTATTTGAATGATTCTATATGTGTGAACGTGACAATTGAATTGATGTCTGAATGTATCTACTTGTGTGAATCTTTTTATGTTAATTTTGTAGGTTTGTGGCCTGTTTGTAGGCTGATATCAATGGATGTCGTAAACCTGCAGTTCAGAAAACTGAACTGCAGGTTCTCATCCTGCTGACCAGCCACAGCAGGCCTGCAAACAGATTTATAAAAAAAATAGATATAGGCGTCGGTTATTTACTGATAACCGTCAGCACAGACTTACATCGTCGGTTTTTTGTTGAACACCGACGCCAAAAGTGTTCGCGCTACAGGAAATGGGAGTCATCTAGGACACTTTTCTGCGTCAGTTTTTTAGTATATAACCGACGTAGAAATCGTCCTAGATGACGCCGTTTTCTGTGGCGCGAACCCTTTTGGCGTCGGTGTTTTATAATAAACCGACGCCTTTATGTTAAATAGGTGTCGGTTTTTTAACCGACGCTGAAGTGTCCAACCTTTTAGCGGCGCCCACATAGGCGTCGTTCAGAAACCGACGCCAAAGGGGGTTAAACAACCGACACTAAAAGGCACTTCTGTAGTAGTGATTCATGCAAATGCATGAGTTAATTATTTGTGTGAAATGTTATTTTTCTTTCTATGGTTTGGTTTATTGCTTGTTTCTTATCTAGGATGACTCGTATGAGTCATTGTTTCTCTCGCAAATGATTGGGATATGTACATAAAGCATTATATGTTATCTTGTCTGTGACATTCATGAGGAGGATCTCTTAGATATAGGAGATAGGTTGGATGGGAGGAGTTGGGTGGTGACATGGGACTTTAATGCTTATATAAAAGAGGAGGAGAAGGTTGAGTAGGGAATGCTTAGCTTGGGTAATAAGAGATTTTAGTGAGTAGGTGAGGAGGGTTGAGGTATTGCATGCATGATTTTAGTAAGTCTGTTCACTTGGGTGGACAAGCATATAGGAATGATAAAGAAGTGGGAGAGTCTAGATTGAACCTTCATAGGGATGAGTCTACAAGATGGTTGGCATGCTATTGAGGAAAACCCAGTGAGGAGACATTATTTTGATCAGTGCCCACTTTGGTTGAGTTTTTAGAAGGGGAAGAGGGGGTTGTTAAGAAGGGTATGAGATTTAGTTTCATGAATATTTGGTTGTGCCATGTTTGTATCATGGAGGTGGTGAGAGAGAATTTGAGGTTTGTAACATGGGTGGATCCTTCCTACAAATTGCTTTTGAAATAATGAAGTTTGAGAGATATGCTTGTTAGGTGGAATAGGGATGAGGCATGAGATATATTTGACATGGTCAATAGATGCAACAAGATGGTGAGGATGTTGTAGGGGAAGGGGTTCTTATTGGAGATGGGGGAGATGATTCAGTAGAGTCAGATGAAGAGTTGAAGGAGGCACTAATATGGGAGGAATGTTGTGAGTGCGAGAATTTAGGAGTGCAATGGCATAAGGAGGGGGAAAATACTAGATTATTCCATTCCCATGTCAAATAAAGGAGGAGTAGGCTTGTGGTAGAGCGAATGGGATGAGAAGATGTGAAGTGGATTGTAGGGACTAACAAGGTCATGGAGGAGGGTTTGTGTTTTTACTCTATGTTGTTCACTTAAGAATGGGAGGGAGAGTGGATAGTTAGAAAAGGGTGTTTTATATGATAGTTGAGGATACTGATAATGAGATGAAAGTGTGTTAGCCTACATAAAAGGAGGTCTGATGGGTAGATGTAGATAGTGGACTTGGTCGAGATGGTTTAGAGGTGGTCTTTTTCAATCTTTTCATAAGGTTGTTAAGGAGGACTTAGTCGAGATTTTCAAGCACTACATGAGTAGTGGGTTCATCAACATGAGTATTTAATGTGTTAGGTTGGTTCTAGTAATGAAGAAGGAGGTTTCAAATAGGATATCTAACTTTTGCAATGTGCATTGAAAATGTGTCAAAAAGAGTGGCGTCACAAGTGATATATGCAAGATTGGCTTTTTTGGTTACCAAGTCAGTGTTGATTGAGAAGGTGACTTTTTTTTAAAGGGATCAAAATACAAAACAAAGTCAAGCTAGATTAGGAGCTCTTGCATGACTTAGAGGTGGGTGAGACACGATACCTTGTAGTATATATGGTGGGCATGGAATATATGTGGATTGGCCTTTTTTGAGAAGTTCGAATGAAATTTGGGTTTTTGTTTAGGGTGGTTGGCATGGTGTTGAACATTATAAGAGAGGGGTGGTTTTAATAGTGTTGAACAAGAGCTTGAGAGGTTCTTTTCTTGCCATAAAGAGTTGAGATAGGGGGACCCTTTCTCTTCGATTTTATTTATCCTTGTGCAATAGGTTTTGGGAAGATGAGCATTGGAGGCTGCTACAAATGGGCTTATCTCAAGATTCAATATCCATAAAGAGAGAGTGGCACCAAGACACATGATGATTCCTGATGATCTTCTACTCATTTTGAGGCAGGTTGGAAGAATGATGGAGGTAGTAGAGGAGGTTTTGTGAGGATATTGGCACAACTTAAGTGTGCATGCTAAACATAAGTGTATTCTTAAGAGTAGCTTAGGGAATTGGGACGGGTAGAAAATATTACCAACCAAAACAATCGTCTAGGCCAAAGGAAAGAACCGATTTGGTGATCAAACTAAGAACAAGAGTTAAGAGTGTAAAAAGTAAAGTTGATGAAAAATCATAATTAATGTTTTCTTTAGGATGCCAATTTCATCATGGTTTCAACCTATACATGACTCTATTAAATTAAATCAACGTATCTTACTCCTTTGGTTTAAGCTTCTATAGTTTGCACTACATGCTTCCTCAATGTAGCACAATATTTACTCTAGTTACTAATTCTCTTTCACAACATCAATATTGTTTCAACCTGCCACACTAAATGAGATTACTGAAAATCAAAATGTCAATCTTACACTAATTAATCATATTAACAAAAAGGTATAGAATTAAGACTGACAAAAATTTCAAAACATTTCAAAGAGCATATGCAAAAAGATCTAACCTTCACATATATTAATGTTGGATAACTTTACACAAGTTCCATGGCCTCATCCACAACCTGTATACAAAAGATGTTGTTTATCTAATTACTACATTTACATAAAGCATGAACCAATGCTTACAACCTAAAACTCAAGTCGATATACATGATTTAAAAAAAAAACCGACTCCAACCTGAGAGTACAAACACGACTCTTGGACTCTACAAAACCCAATCAACCTCATGAGTCCACTTATTTTCAATTTGCTCCTCCTTATCAATCTGCAATAGATGTTATTACCAAACACCTAAAAAGATGTGGTGACCCACAAGGTGATACCCATGTCCCAATGAGAGATGTAACTCCAAAAGCATATATTACTTACTAGATATATGTAGATTAAGAAGTTGAATAGATAAAAGTATGGAGTTCAAAGATTAATATAGTTGCACAGAAGATTAGACAGATCTAGAATCATAAGTAAAAGTTTATTTATCTAATTACATTATAAATCATCTATATTTTAAAAGAAACAAAAAAGGATGTTAATCCAATGTGCGTACCCAAGTAACCCTAAGCAATATGCTACACAACTAGATTACATATTTTATTAAATCTTGGGTAGTTTGAGGCATACCTCTCAAACCACTAGCAAACCATTACAAAGTCATAATTAGCCCCATAGGATGACTGAAACCCTAAGATCCCTTCCCCTTGGTCAGTATGAGTCTGTTGTAGTGACATACAAACCAACAAAAAAAACAACCTAATACACCCTAGGTACACTTGCAGCAACACTAGAAACTAGGGTGTTCAACCCTCAAATCCGAGTTACAATCACAGTCACTCTCAATTACATTTACATTTGAGAAACAACCTCGACCATTCTCTAGAAACCTTAGAATCAGGATGACAAGAATATACTCACCCTGCACCCACATATACTCAAAAATATATGAATCTGAGTTCCTTTTAGAATACTCATTTCACTATCCAACACATCTTGATATTGAAATAATTCTACAAACTGAGGATATTACATGATTAAGGTTTTACTTGATTAATTAAGCTAGTTGAGTATTTTTGGATTGCATCAAACAAGTTACATACAAGATCCTATAGTATGCTCACAAAATAATTTGTAGGAGACAATTTCTAAAGAATTAAAACGTATGAAATGTGTTCCATGTTATTTCATCATGGTATATTTGTCCATTGTTATCCATAAAGAGGACTAAACCTCCAACCAGGGTGCAAATAGTCCAAAAATCCATTTTGATAAAACAACAATAACTTCCTATAGGGGTATCATTTACATCTAAAATTTTGCTTAGAGTTTAACAAGTTAAAAATAAGATATCACCCCAAATTTTAGCATAAAAGTTCATCATATGTATGAGCTATTGTGTTTTACAAGAATTAAACATTTATATGACCAATAACCTATCATGGATGAGTTACTTTCAACATTTTGATTTTGTCTAACTATTGTTTCAACAACAAAACAATAGTTAAAATCATTAAAACTACCATCAGGTAACCACCATATAGTAATATTAAAAGAATGGGTCAGATATCTAAGCATTGGGTACCAAAACATCACATATCTGGCATATAAAGGAGTCATTACACCCCCATTTACAAAACAAAATCTTTCATAGGATCTAAGGAAGGCATAGCACCCCATTTTTATCATCATTTTTAGGTCAAACAGTACACCAAAAGGCCATTTTTCACATATTACTAGTTCTAAAGTAAGATTAAGGACATGCATTTCGAAGGTAGACAAGAAGAGCATTCAAAGTTGTAAAACTTGCCTAGTTAGAGAGGGAATTGAAAATAGGAAAGAATAACTCTGAAATCCAAGATGGAAAACTTGAAAATCTACAACTAAATGTCAACCTCTGTCAACCAAGATCCAAGAATGCCTTCTTTTTCCATGTATAGAGGGGAACTAGAGCAAGAAGAGAAAGAAAGAGAGTTCTCAAGCCCACATGCATAGGGTTCCAGCAACAATACCAAGAAACTCGGCCATACAAGGAATAAGGGCGACAAATAGTAAGAAAATGAGTGAAATAACATAGATCATACATGAAAGAATCAAGGAAAATGATCGACGACTCTAGATTAGTCTAAGGAGCCTCAATTATTGCACATGCATCCACAAAAAGTCTATGATCACTGACCTCAATGGGTTCTTGTGAAACTCCAGAAAGCAGCACTAAGATCACCAAAGATGAGAAGAGAGAAAGAAAGGGGTATTTATAGCTGGGTGGAAGTCTGTTGCTTTTTAGAAATCCAAGTGACCACCACATGTCCAGGCAACCATAAAGTACCCATACAACCATCGAGAATCCACGCGACCACCCCAGAATCTAGGCGACCACTGAGAATTAAAAAAATCCAAGCAACCACAAAAAAATCTAGGCGATCATCGAGGATCCAAAATTCTAAGTGACCACTGAAATTCTAGGTGACCATTGAGGATCCAAAAATCCAAGCAACTACCAAAGTTCTAGGCGATCACTGAGGATCCAAAATCCAAGCGACTGCCAAAAATCTAAGCAAACCGAGCAACAAAAAATTCAAGCAATTGCCAAAATTCTAGGCGACCACCAAGGATAAAAAAAATCCAAGAGACTGTAGAAATTCTAGGCGACCATAGAGAATACAAAATCTAAGAGACTATTGAAAATCCAAGCGACCAAAATGGATCCAAAAATCCAAGGACCGTTGAAATTCTATGCGATTACCGATGGAAACACTGCTTTACTACTTCATAAAGCTCATGTAAATCCAAAAAAAGAAAGGCCCAAAAGCATTCAAAGTATGTGTACAATTTCAATATCATTAAAAATAGTATAAAGTTGTTAAGAAAGTACTTTTACACCCCTAAAATTGGTAAATTACACATAAGTCCACAAAATATATAAAACTACATAATGAGCATATGAAGTCAGAATGAACCAAAATTTAGACAAGCTTTTAATTGTTATAAAAACCACATACATTTAATTATGAAACTAAGCATCCAATTAGGACAAATAAATTATACTTATAGGTAAGAAAGGTTAGGGGCCTTACAACCATAAACCCCTAATAAGGATTTTGCCTCCAAAATTTTAAGCAAACATGGATGGGAACTTCCTATGCGTCCCATCCTCTAACTCCCATGTGTCTTCCTCTACACCATGATGATGCCACAACACCTTCACTAAGGATATGTCCTTCATCCTAATCTTCTTCTATGAGGAGTAGGACCTTAGAGGGGATCCACTCTCTACTAAAAATTAGAAGAATAAAACATCCATTCCAAACACACTCAAAGGTATGCTGGAATAGGTGTAAATTTTTCAAATTAGAATAAATGGTATTCAAAATGACCAAAGGTTAGCAACAAAAGTAAACCAATGACTATATTCAATTTTTACAAAAGTTTACAAAAGTTCATCATAATCTCCCATAAGGGTTTACATGCATGATAAAACATAAGGATCTAAGTAGACGGAAGTCCAAACTACTTCAAAACTATCTCCAAGCAACATCTCTAAGAGCTAGGTCCATGTTGGAAGTTATGTTCTCCTTGATCATGTTCAACACCTCGATCGAAACTTGGATGGTTGGGAAATCACCCAGCAAGAGGGAGAAAAACAATGTATGTGTCAAAAAATAAACAAGTACAAAAAATAAGGAATTAACATGAAAGTAAAGGCTAAGGTTTCATCATAAGATGAAGAGAACAAGAGTATGAGGCATAATCAGATAGATATTTGCCATAAACAAAATATAATAAAAGGGTTGCATGTATGATGATTATGACTACCTTAACTAAGTAGGGTTGCGACACCTACCAAACCTCAACCTATAGGTGAGGGGATAATTAATACAATCCCAGTCACCTATACATATTTTTATGGGGAAGAATACGACATTCCCTAGGGCAAATTAATACATGCCCTATCTATGGGTGGTTGTACATAAGTACCACTAGTATAGCTAAATAGTCCATAAAATCAACATGATAAAAAAGAAATCATTGCAAGTAAAATCATCATATCAATTAGAACATGGCAGTGGGGTACAAGACCCAAGAAAAAGAATATCATTACCAATTTTGAGGCAATTTAACAAAATAATCATGAATAGAGGGAATAGGGTTTATTAAAGCCTCATTAGAAAAATATAGGGTTTGGCTTGTAAATATCGCAACATTGGGTGTAAGAATGCACATACCTCTCTAACTGATATCAGTTACTAACTTTCACTACTTTAATTGAGTCCAAGTTCCTCTTTGCCTATTTTCAATGTATTAACATGTATTAGAGTACATAATGCACATTAATGTATAGAAACCCTAATTTTAGATTTTTTTTTGCAAAACTCAGATTTAGATTTTGAAAACCTCACCAATGAACATACTCGGTTCTTCTTCACAAGAAAACATATTTTTATGTTAATTTTAGAGTTATGATGATTAACATGTACTTTTTATGGATTTTATGCATTGAATTCGTTTTCCAAAAATCACCCTTACTCAAACCTTAAAATCAGACCTCAAAATCATTTCTATTAGATATATATTAATTTTTTGATTCCAAAACATATTTATTTGTCAAGTTTGGATAAGCGGCTTAAAAGATATGAATTCAATTTAAACCAATCAGGAAATGACAAGTCAGAAATCTTTGACAGAGAGGAAGAGTGAGAGAGAGAGGCAGAAAACACCATTTGACCCAAGATCAGGGTTGGAGATGCATAGGTAACCAAACTAGATCTTCTATAGAAGGTAAAATAGTAAGAAACCAAAACCCTAGAAGAACATGGTAAATAGAGATGGAGATCATCGATTTTAAACATAAAAGCATGATTTTTAAGCATGTAGTAAGTAATATATGAGAAGGGGGTTATAAAACTCACCTCTAGGAAGGTGGATAGGTTCAAGTAGCAAGGTTCCTAAGCTAGATAGGTTGTTTTATCCAACAAATCTCCTATCTCGAGCAAGAAGTACCTTCTCCACTTTAGAGTTGAAAAACCCTAGCAAAAGAACATGGAGGTGAGATGTTTATGGGTTCTAGGTGGGGTTTAACCATGGAATGCCATAGTTCCAAGTTGGAAGAAGTTGGGAGGAAGACGAAAAACATGAAAACATGGAAGGGAATGAGTAAACTTACTAGTTTTGGTTGAAATCACTAAGAAGGAGCTTTTGAAACTCTAAATAGAGCAATTCAGAATCCTAAAAGCCTTCTTCATCAAGGTAGGCACACTCTTTTACCTTGGGACAACATCTTTGTGGAAACACAGAGTAGAAACTATGCTCTAAGCTATAGGAAAGAGAAGGAGAAAAAGAGTTTTTGAATTAGGAGTTGGGAAGGGGTAGATATGGCTTTATAAAGAAGGGGGCAAGCATGAGGTGTCTATGGGACTTTCAATGTGTCCTTAACCTAGGGCTTCATGGCCATGCAAGAGGAGAACCTATTGAGGGTTCTTGAATATCAAATGTCGATTCTAAAAGCCCATGGAGACTTCTAGGCCATCCACCTCCAATCAAAGAAATAGCCCCATTGGTTGATAGCTTTTAAAGATAAGCTCATTTATTAAGAGTGTAATCCCTAAAATACCCTTGGAGAGAAACACATTCAAACCAAGGTGCAACAAGGTGAACCATAGTTAAAAATATATAAAATGGTAAGGGAATATCTAAGGATTAAAATTTAAGTGATTATTTGCAAAATAAACCTCCCAATAGGGTAAATTGCATGAAAGTCTAGAATGTACCTAAAATGGCATAACTTGCACGAACAACATTCAAATTGAATCAAATTTGAAACCTAGGCTCATTTTATGATTTCAAAATACATCAAAAAGTTAGATTAAGGTATATAGAACTTAATTATGGTAATTAAGCTTGTTCAATACATTAAGAAAGGTTTGTAGCAACACAAATTTATTTACCATTGTTCCACTTAAGTGGTGATTTTGCATTTTAGATCCTTAAATAAGCTTTCACTGAGGTATTTGTGCATAAACCATTCCATTGGTATAATTATTGAACAAATATTCATCAAACCACTACAAAATTCCACAATTTAAACATCAATGCCAAAAAAGGATAGAAAGGAAAGGAAAATCTTGGAAAAGGGCCAAAAAGAGATTATGTCCATGTTTTGGCATGCTACAACACTCTACCCCTTAAAGAAAATTTCTTCCTCTAAATAACAAGAAAAGAGAGGAGGGTGTGTATGTGACATCTTATCTTTAACTACTAGGTTATTTCCTCCAAACCATAAAACTTCCACTAAAACTTTCACTAAGTCAAACTCATTTTTTTTAACTTGGGAGTTCAGATTCAGGAGTTCAAATTTGTTACAACCCCAATTTTTGGGATCATTTGGTGAGAAATGCAATTTCTCATATTAAAGATAATTGAACAAAGAATGGTATAATTTTTTTGGAATAAGTGGATTTTGTTTACAATAGCCTTGATGTTTGTGTTGTGGGCTTTATTGGCTATTGGGCCCAAATAACAAGGAAATTCAATTAGTAAATGGATAATTGAATTAAAAAAAAAGAAATATGTAGAAACCTCTAGAAGGCAAATCCAAAGAGGATTTCGTGCCTCTTGGGTTCCTTGGGTACCAAGGAGTCCAAAGTTGCAAAAAGAAAGCAATAAGAAAAGAAAGGATTAATTAAGTATTTCTTTATTAAGAAATAAATTGAAAATAATGATAAAATGTGGAAAATGTGTGGAAAGAGGCATAAATGAGATTTCTTGGAAAAATTTCGTATCCATGAGGTTGCTAATATTAAAAGGAATTCCAATGAGGAAAATAAAAGAGAAATAAAAAGAAATCCTCAAAAGGAGGTATTTAAATGAGAAATAAACAAGATAATGTGAAATAATGCATAATGATACATCGAGAAGGATAATAAGTATCCAATAAAAAGAATTTCGAAATCATAGAGTTTCTTGGGATCCAAGGATTCCCAATGAAGAAAGAGGAAAGAGGAAATACTGATAAAGAAAAAATAAGAGAATAATGTAATACATTATTAATGGTTTTTGTGGTTTTGTTAAAGGAGTGGTATTTTCTACTCAAGGAAATATGGAAATTCGTGTCAATGGTTTAAAAAGCAAGATGAAAGAGAATAAGAAAGTGGATTTTCGTATTTCTAATTATCCATGGAAAAATGTATAACAAAGAAGTTATGAGGAGAGAGAAGAATACTTCTCCTTAAGGAATGTGATTCCTATTAGAAGAGGGACATCGTTTCTTTGAGGAAAACCATCCTAGGGCTTCTTTGACCTCCTCTATATAAGGGATGAGACTTGGGGTCGAATCCAGAGGAATTCCACGTAGCTATATCTCCCTTCTTCATCTTTTTCGTGAAAACCCTAACCAAGCCAACGTAGGGCTATCTTGGGAGCACATGGCAGCTGTGGTGGATCTTGATGAAGGCATGACGCAACCACGAAGGTCTAGGATGGGCTGCTACCGTTCCCTTGCTCTCATCTTCACTCAAACCGCCCAGCGGGCCTACAGGTCTTGGCCGCGGTGGATGCAACTTCTGGTCTGACTTAGGCTGCCTCAGCCACATCTAGAGACCTCCGCGGGTGAGGAGGAGGGTGGCGGAGGTAGTGGAGAAGTCACAGGTGCGCTAGGGACCAAGGAGAAGAGGAGGGAGCTTCCCCCGAGCAGCAACAACATGACAACAACCGCGGATGAACCTCACGCAATAACGACCACCTTGACCTCGTTTTGGGGATGCTTTGCATGCGCCAAGGGGCGGAGGAGGCATAGGAACCCTTCCCTGTGGTTGTCGGGGTCCAGGAGAGGAGGTAGAAGGACCGCAAGCCGCGGCTAGGGCTGCTGCGGCGGCCGTTCTGGAGGTTGAAGAAGGAGAGTTGGCGTTGGACGATTCTGTCCTCCGTGGGCTAAAGAAACCTCAACTTAAGCGAGGGGTAATCACGTCATTTCGTCATGTTTCAAAAACACGCGAGCTTGCATGAGAACAAGGCGACGTGGCGCCCTCTCATTGGTTGTGGTAAGGTTTTCTTGTGAAAATCATAGTTAAATATTCGTAGCTCGGATGACAAAAGTTTCTATATGAATTTTGATCCTCAAAACGAGGGGAATTCAATGAAAATATGTTTAGGAGCTAATTCCTCTTGCTATGCGAAAAGTAGTGTAAACCATCATCTTTAATGAATAAGAAACCCTATTTTGAAAGGAATTAAGTGTTTAATAGGGTTTAAGGGATCATTAGAGTTGATGTTAACCTGTTAAATATAAAAAGGTACATTATGTTCAAAAAGGAAGAATTTTGCACATGATTAGTCTAATTTAGAGTTTATGTGCATAAATACGCTTGAAATTTGAAAAGGATATAAAGTTATCATCTTTAATGATTTAATTAAAGAAAAACCCTTAGATTTGATGATAGAAGGATTTAATATTGTTCAATGGATAATTCAAGATGATATTAACCTGTTGTTAGTAAAAGTGAAAATAGGATCTGAAAAGATGATCTTTTTATATAATTGGCTTAATTTAAGGTTTTCGTGCATGATTATGCATTAATGAGCTTAAAAACCCTAATTTAAGAGAATATGTCTTTTAATTGGTTTAATTGTTCAAATCCATGAATAAATAGGGATATGATGATCCTAAGTCAATTTGAGACTATTAAAAAATGGATAGTTGAGCAATTAAGGTTCATATAAATGGAAAAGAGTATTTTAGGGTTTGTTAGCCTAAAACGGATAAAGTTTGAGAAATTGATCTAAGAAACCCTAATGAATACTAATGAAACCTTAATGCGGATTAGAAACCTTAGAAAGAGAATCCAAGTCAATAAAGTAGTTTCTTGATGAAGTGTGTAATAAATAGAGTACATATTTATTTCAGGAACTGTGTGATGATTGAATTACTTGCTTGGATATGTTGATTGGCTTGATTGTATATACATGAAGTATATGTTCAATAATCTACATGACTCATCAAATCAGGTATGTGGTTACGATTATGAATAACTACTTTAGTTTCCCGATGGATTCTCAGATGTTTAAATCACATTGAATGCAACTAAACTGTTGGATGTTTATTTATTTCATGTAACTATAAAGTGACTATGATTATCACTATAAATGTGCATATATAACTGGATAGATCCGGGTCCACCTCTATTACTTTGAAAAGGCTAAAAAAGGGGTAATCCTAGAGTAAGGTCTAGGTTACCGTGAGTTAGAAACTGGGCTACCTACGTGTAGTGCCATGAGACTCTTTAGCAAATCCCAAGTTAAGGAGTGGTCTACTTACGAGTAGTGCCATGTGACTCAACCCTAGAAAATGGTTCACTTATAGGTGGATTATGAGGGGTTTAATGGGGACAACACAGAGGATAGGTTACTCTTGGATCGCGGAGTTATATCTAAAACGTAATATTGGTTGTTAAATAAGTAATTGAATGATTACATTATTATCATAGTTGCATGTTTATTGTTTCCCCCACATACCAGCTACGGCTGACCGACATTTTGTTTGTCGGCATTTTAGGTACAATGAAAAGAACAAACAGTAAAGTGGAACATGTGATACTAAATGAGAATTAAAGTGCAAAGGAGGATTAGATAGATTAGTATCGGTGTGGATGGAAGATTAGAGATCCAAGTTTTCAAAAGGTATGCAAAAATTTATTTTCTTACAGCTTTCAGTATAGTATGTTAAAATTTGATAATTATTCTTGGTTAATTGCCGAACCTTTGATCCAGAAGTCATGGGTGCGGCTTCGACCTCTCGGTCTCCCTTAATTGGGGGTTATCGGGAGGTGGGGTCGTAACAAAATTCTTCATAGGAAACTCCTCATAGGTTAGGTTGTCATGTATCACTAAGGGTTCCACTTTTACAATTTGTTTTTAATGTTTTTGTCTTATTAGCATTATATTCATTATGATATTACATCATCCTCATTATTCTTTTAATTGTGTCTGATTATATTCAAAAGAGTTATATTTCATTATTATGCTCGAAACCATACATATTTCTTATTTATCTCATTATGAATTTTAGCACAATTAGAGTTTACTCAATTATCTCAATATGAATTATTATATCTGATCATTATATTTAATAATTTGTTTTTAGACTCCATTATCACCTTATTAAATTATATTAGATTATTTTGTATGAAATAAGACACTTTATCCAATTTTCTACAATTAATATGAATAATGTCACATTAATCACTTATATCTACATTAAACATTGTCACATTGTCGCATTCGTGCTCACATTAATGTCATCATTAATCATTTTCTCATATTTATTCAGTTCTTATGATTGATTATGCACTTTTATGGGAATCCAGTTACTTCCTATCCATGTGGAAGTCATTACATGCATTTAATTGAACAAAGTAGAACATACTATCTATTAATGATTTGATTCACCTACCAAGTCATGATTAGGTGATTAATTAGGTGTGTATTAGAGAATAAGGTGATATGCATTTCATATAGATGACCTTACTAATTTATGATTAGGTGATTATATATCATTTGTGTATTAAAGTATGTTATCTGATTATGACCCCTATTGTCACTAATGTATCAATAATGTCATTAAGGATGCATAGGTTAAGGTTAGATGATTACAACTTAGGGTTTATGTCAATATGATCATTATTATTCATCTATACATTCGTAGTATGCATTAAATACAAGATTATGTTACAAGTATCTTGCTCATCATTTCATTAGTGTTTTTTGGTCCAAGAAATGTTTAGCCTCATGTGTTCCCACAATTAGTATTATATGTGAGTTACTCATATAATTTGCATTAGATATTCATTAGGGTTCAAACATGTGAACTATTCATTAGATGACCATTATATGTTCATTAGTATATAAAAAAGCTTGTCAGGTTAAAACTATCACTTGTTTGGTAAAAAAATAAGGATCCAAGAAAACTATCCTCCTAATCATGGAGTTAGGGTTTCTAGAGCCGGTGTAGCTAGATTTTGGTATGTTACGTGACCCCACCCCCTTAGAAAGGATTTCATCCTCAAAATCTAACCACCCAAACATCATCAAACCAACTACTCTCCTTCCCTTAAAAGGTTTGACCTACTAAGACAAACTAATCTAGAGGTAAAAGGGTGAATCTAACTAAGCGATGTACATGGTCCATCATGCTTCCACTATGCACTCTGATTGCTTACTAAACACCAAACTTCAAAGTCTAGGTTCTTAGGGATAGACTATCCAAATATGTAGTTCTAGGGGACATAAGAGAACTATATTGGGTATTCATCCTCAAACAAGCATTACACCTGAAAGACAAGGTCAACATATTAGGTTCTTAGGATTACCCAACTTAGGTGCCTAAGGCTACTATTGTCATACTATTTTAGATAGTCAATATCAGCTTAGGCCAGGCATGTATCATATGGATCTGGGATTCCTCATAAACCAAGCTAGTGATGCGGAGGAAAATCTTACCAACCCCCGAACCCTGATCCTTTCTAGATACCTTTGCTTTCAACGTATGCCCTAATAGCTACCTAACATTATCACCACATTATGGTTAACTAAACACGTCTCTAATGTGAAACTCTTATGATCCTAAATCAATCTTCATCATCTCAAGAATATCATAGATCAATTCTAGGGCAAACATGTCACTTAAAGAGGAACTATATGAGGCAAGGGATCTAATTATGGAGATAAAGTTGAAATAGTCAGATTTTGACTACCATGGGCTCTGATACTATTCTATAAGGAGTGGGACATGAGAGGCGATCCGTTCCCTACTAAAAATTTGAAGAATAAAACATCCATTCCGAACACACTCACATGAATGATGGAATAGGTGTAAACTTTTCAAATCTCAATAAATGGAATTCAAAATGACAAAAGTGTAGCAACGAAATTAAACCAATGACTATATTCAATTTTTATAAAAGATTACAAAAGTACATAACAATCTCCCATAAGGGTTTACATGTGTGATACAACATAAGGATCTAAGTAGAGGGAAGACCAAACTACTTCACATATGTCTGCAAGCAACATCCCCAAGGGCTAGGTCCATGTTGGAAGTTATGTTCTCCTTTATCATGTTCAACACCTCGATCTAAACCTAGGTGGTTGGGAAATCACCCAGCAAGAGGGAGAAAACAAGGTACAAAGAAATGAACAAGAACAAAATATACGGAAATAACATGAAAGTAAAGGCTAAGATTTCATCATAAGATGAAGAGAACAAGAGTATGGGGCATAATCAAATAGATATTTTCCATAAACAAAACATAATAAAAGGGTTTCATGTATGATAATTATGACTACCTTAACTAAATAGGGTTGAGGCACTTATTGGGCCTCAACCTATAGGTGAGGGGAGAATTAATACATTCCCAATCACCTACACATATTTTTATGGGGGAGAATAAGACATTCCCTAGGGCAAATTAATGCATGGCCTATCTATGGGTGGTTGTACATAAGTACCACTGCTATAGCTAAATAGTCCATAAAATCAGCATGCTAGAAAAGAAATCATCGCAAGTAAAAGCATCATATCAATCTGAATATGGCAGTGGGGTACAAGACCCAAGAAAAAGAATATCATTACCAATTTTGAGGCAATTTAACAAAAGAATCATGAATAGATGGAATAGGGTTCATTGAAGCCTCATTGGGGAATACATAGGGTTTGGTTTGCAAATATCCCAACTTAGGGTGTAAGAATGCACATACCTCTTTTACTGATATCAATTACTAACTTTCACCACTTTAATTGAGTCCAAGTTCCTCTTTGCCTATTTTTAATGCATTAACATGTATTAGAGTACATAATCCACATCAATGTATAGAAACCCAATTTTAGAACTATTTAGAAAAACTATGATTTAGATTCTAAAAACCTCACCAATGAACTTATTAGGTTCTCCTGACGAAGAAAATATATTTTAAGTTAATTTTGGAGTTATGATGATTAAGATGTACTTTTTATGGATTTTATGCATTAAATTCATTTACCAAAAATTACCTTTCAATAAACCTTGCAACAGACCTCAACAACATTTATATTAGATATAGATTAATTTTCTAATTCCAAAACAAATTTATTTGTCAAGTTTGGATATGCGGATTAAAAGATATGAATTTTTCAATTTGAACCAATTAGGAAATGACAAGTCGGAAATCTTTGAGAGAGAGGAAGAATGAGAGAGAGGTAGAAAACACCATTTGACCCAATATCAGGGTTGGAGATGCATATATAACCAAACTTGGTCTTCTAGAGTAGGTAAAACAACAAGAAACCGAAACCCTAGAAAAACATGGTAAATAGAGATGGAGATCATCAATTTAAACATAGAAGCATGAGTTTTAAGCATGTAGTAAGCAATGTATGAGAACGAGGTTATAAAACTCACATCTAAGAAGGTGGATAGGTTCAAGCAGCAAGGTTCCTGATATAGAGATGCAAGTTTCTCCAACAAAGATCCTATCTCGAGCAAGAAGTATCTGAAAAACCACTAGAGGGGGGTGAATAGGGTTTTATGATGATTTAATATTAATTCAACCAAGCAACCAAAATTGAAATTTGGATAAGGAGACACGATGTTTAGAGTGGTTCCACCCTTAGAAAAAACTAAGGGAGTCAGTCCACTACCCAATTGTTTCCAATTGGGATTTTGAAAGGACTTGTATTTTATTACCTCACAAGGATGTTATATAAGATACAAATAACTTCACCCTTAGGATAGCCTTCACATAGAAGTAGTCTCACCAACCTTGAATCAACCTTCCTTTAAGTAACTCCAAGCTCCCCCTTGAATTAGCCTTCCTCTTGAAGTAGCTTCCCATTGAGACAACCTTCTTGAAGTAATCCTAATTCCGCCGAGCTACCTTCACCACTGAAGAAGCTCCAACAACCTCCTTTCCATAGCCTCCAACCTAGGAGTAGCAAAGGAGAACAAAATACAATAGAAGGAATAAGAAAGAAGTAGGAAAGTGCAACTTTACCAATGTAGCACAAGGCTTGAATCCTATATCAAGCGTTTGATCTCCTAACCAAAGTGGATGGACGTGAATGTATAGTGGATAGGAGATATCAACTTATAGGACACAAATTCACAGCTTGTGAAAATATTTTTCAAGTGAAAGCTTTGCTAATGGCTTGCTACAATGTGATCTCAAGTGAATTGTATATGCAAGTTGTGTACTCAAGTGAGTTTAGATGTCCTAAGGCATGTCCTACTAGTACTTAGGGACATTCTAGACACTTTCTAGGGGGTTCTTAGTGATCAACTAGCCGTTAGGTATCCACTAATTGCATTTGTAACAACTAGTTAATTAGCTCTGAAAAGTGCAGATAGAAACCTTCTCGGTTGAGAAGTTTGTCGACCAAGTGTCTCTCAGTCAAGGAATTTGTCGACTGAGGGTAAGTCTAGGGAAAGTGTATTGCAACGTTCAACTCAACTCCCAACTACTTTTCTAACTCAGTCTAACATCTAGCAAGGTCTGTTCTCGGTCAAGGAGTTTGTCGACGGAGAGTGTCTCGGTCGAAGTTTTTGTTGACCGAGAACATCCCTGATTCAATGTGTTCATTTACTGAGTGTGTGTATCAATGTGCTATTGTGGTTCTAACTTAGGAGATGACCTATCTAAGTGTTGTGTGTGGATAGGGAAGAACTAAATGCTTGATTTACATGATATCTAAGTACTTGTACATTATAAACTTGCACAAGTTTTTACATTGATTACAATAATGAAAATGAAGCAATTTTAGCAAATTGATCTTCCAAGTCTTCTCTATCCACCACCTTATATGCTTGTCCCTAAAACACTTAAATAGAAATTTAAAACCATAAGGAAGAAATGTTTGTCATCATCAAAACAAAGGGATTATAATAATGTCCAATTTAGCCAACAATCTCCCCCTTTTTGAAGATGACAGACATTTCCAAAATATAAATCAATGCAATAAAAATCATATGAGTTTCATACCTGAAGTTTACCTTTTGTTGCCATTCTTTTATTTGCAAGTATGTTCTAGCTGAGAGATTATGAAACTCATTTTACTTTATATTATTTATTTTATATTATTTCTCCCCCTTTTTCATATCAAAAAGATAAACAAGCTAAACATTAATTATGAATTTTATTTCTCCCCCTTAATTTAATAATTTGATACTCAATGCAAACCACTTATTTTTATGTCAAATTTAGCCACAATTTATTTCTCAATCATTTGCAAAGGATTTTAAGCGTTGAAATTATATGAGATCCTTCTTGATTCATGGCATATGTGTTTTGATTTCTCATCCATTTAACAAGGGATGTTAAGCCCTGAAAATGATATGAGATCCATTTAGGCTCATGATGGATACATATATTGATTTCTCATCCATTTTACAAGGGACGTTAAGCGCTGAAAATGACATGAGAATCCTTTAAGCTCATGAATATATTTAATAGTTTCTCAACCATTTAAAAGGGATGTTAAGCCCTAAAATGATGTGAGATTCTTTTAAGCTTAGCATTGAATGTATCTCCAACCAAATACATGGGATGTTAAGCCCTAATTTGTTTAGAGAATTCCATGAAGGACGATATATACATTATATTCATAAATATTGTAGACTCCTTTATTTTCATAACCAAGATTACTTTGAAGATACTAAGGTCATAACTAGTTTCAAATTTTCTTTATGATGTTTACAAAGTTTTGTGAACTCCTTCTTAATCTTATAGTCAACATAGTTTTTGTGAGCTCCCCCTTAATCTTATAATCAAGATAATTTAAGAATTCTAAGGTCATAACAAGCATTAAATCATAATAAGTTATCCTTTTATGAGAGCTATGCACTAAAATCTTGTTTTAATATACTAAGATTGAGTGCAAGGAAATGATTTACAATTAAGTATTCTGCCAAGCTTATTTTAGGTCGACCTTGACTTTGACCTGGGTGCCCCTCAGTTGATTTTTATTTTGACCGAGAGGCAATTTCTGCAGATTTCCAATTTAAGCATTCACAATAATACATTTGATTGAATATTAAGCCTTTATTTATAGAAAAATGTGTACCTTAAAAACATGTTTTATTCTTATAGTATTTAATGACTTGAAGAAAATTCATATGACTTGTAACATTTTTTCTCTTAGAACAAACAATTAGATAAAACATTAATATTCTTGTTCTAAGCAAGATAAATAATATTGCTTGCCTTTTTCTTCGTAGAAGATTTTATATGAGAAACATAAAACTTGAAGTCCATAGTGAAGATATTCATGCATCACAGAGATGATATCCTTTTCCATAATCTAAGCACAAGATAATCATAATATGTCAAGATGCATTTGTGCCATAGAGATTTACCTTAATGCAATAATGGCATTTTCGATTTTATAGCATCTTCTATATATGCAATGAGCTAAACTACTATAATCATCTTGATGAGAAGAGCAATATTTATTCAATCCAATAGAATCGAATTCATAGGTTTCAATAAAGTTTTCTTAAGTCACATGGTTCAAAAATTTTAAATTGACCAAGGAATATTTTAGGAAAACCATGTGAAAGATCATATTTAATCAAACCTTTGATAGTATGTGAGCTTGCAATAATTGTAAAGACTCATAAAGCATGTTTAATTGCAGTAAGAATATATATTTTCAATCAAAATCATTAATCTTCACAAGCAACATTATTTGCAGTAATTTTCGGTAAGAACATCATATACATTTTCTCACAATTTTATGATGCAAGACTATCAATATGTTTTGATTTGACAATTTTGTCTGAAAGTTCTTTTCTTCAAAATGTTTCCTTTAATCCTACTAATAATCTTAGTTAGGAATATTGATAGCAAATTGAATCAATCAAACAGGTTCAATAGGTCTTGAGTCGGTCGAACTATTTCTCGACCGAATATATCTCGGTCAAAGATTTTCTCGACTGAGTTTTCTTTTGTTTTTACAGGTTTTATTAGGTTTTGTAGGCTTAAAAACAGTAACCTGCTCGGTCGAACTATTTCTCAACCGATAGTGTCTTAGTTGACAACTTTCTCGACCGAGATTGTTTCTGTACTGTTTTCAGTAGTTGTTTACAAGTAAAACCTAGATCAATTTTTTAGAATTATGCAAGTTAATTCTCAGTTTAGTTGAGATAAGAAATTTGAATATCAAAGTAATATTTTAGGTCAAATATCAACTAATCATATTCAAATCTCTAGGTTTTGGGAACCCAAACTAGATCAACATCCTTTTTCCTGTATGGGCAAGAAAAAAAATAATGTCCGTGACGTAAGCAGTAATAACAACAAATGAAATCAATTTCATTTCTCTTTGAGTTGTTCTTGGGTACATAAATGGTCTTGGGTGCTTGCGTTCTTCTAGGTTTAGTTTGATATGATTTCTCTTTTAGAACATATCCAAAACCTTTCCTTCCATTATAACGAGAAGAATTTTTCAGAATCTTATCAAGAACATCATTGTTTCTCAAGCTATGAATAATCTCATCAATTTTCTTTTTAATATCTAACCTTTCTTGATCTAGATCATATGATAAAGTATATCTTTCTTTACCAATAGCATCATAATCTAGATGAGTACATATGATAGGTTGAGTCTGAAAATTATTTAGTTTTGCAAGCAATTCAACCTTTTCTTGAGAAAGACGATCATAGTTTGTTTCTAAAGTAAGAAACTTCATATTGCAATCATTTAAATATGATTTCAAAGTAAGGTTTTTAGAAATAATTTTATCCTTTTCAAAAGAAAGATTATTTAATTTAGCATATAAATCCTCATTAGTTCTAGTAAGTTTCTTTAGTTTCTTTTACAATCAATATATTTATCACACAATTCACCAATGCTAGCAACTAACTCTTCTTTAGATAAATAAAAAAAATTTACCTCTTCTTCTTCTTCATTTGTTGTAGCAATAAGACACTCTACTTCTTCTTTTCCATCTTCACTATCATCACTTGAATCAATCCATGCAACTTTATATGCTCTTTCTTTCTTCTTGTTAGATGATTTCTTCCCCTTCTTAAGTTTGGGACAATCACCTTTTAAGTGTCCCTTTTTGCCACATTCAAAGAACCTGGAGGAAGAAACACTAGAAATTTTGTTAGTTTTAAAACTTCTATACTGCTTACCATTTACAATGAGTGTTTCTTCTTCACTATCTTCTTCGCGTGTGTCATGACTATTCTTGGTTGATGCTTTGAATGCAATGTCCTTTCTTTTCTCCTTTTTGTGTTCAGTTGCCAATCTTTCTTCTTCTTCAAGGGTAGCTTCATGAGCCTCCAAGTTGCCAATGAGTTCTTCCATCCTTAATGTAGTAAGATCATTTTCTTCTTCAATGGCCGTCACCTTTGGTTTGTACTTTGGAGGTAAGCACCTAAGAATCTTTGATACTTGATCCTCTTCACTAATGGTTTTACCTAATGCATTCAACCCATTAACAATAGAAGAAAACTTTGCATACAGTTTACTAATAGACTCATATGGTTCCATACGAAACTGTTCAAACTTTTGTTTAAGCATACCAATTTTGGAATTTTTAACTTGAATAGTTCCTTCATAAGTAATAGAGAGTCTATGCCATATTTCATATGCAGTTTCACAATTTGAAATTTTATTGAACTCACCTATGGAAATTGAACTATAACGGATACTTACAACATTTGCATTTAATTGAGCTAACTTTACTGTATTATTATCCCATGTAGCATACTCTGTTTGAGGAAGAGTGTAGGCATTTGAGACCATTCTCCATAGATCCCAGCTTATCCCTTGAAAGTAGAATTGCATCCTCCTCTTCCAATAGGTGTATTTGGTGCCATCAAATGGTGGAGGCCGAGGCACAAGTGTTCCTTCCAAGTTGAGGTTGTTTAGTACCCCATCACCCATTTTCTTCAAGACTCGATTAGAGCTCCTTAAAGCCTACTATGATACCAATTGAAAAACCACTTACGGGATGTGAATATGGTTTTATGGTGATTTTAATATTAATTCAACCAAACAACCACAATTGAAATTTGGAGAAGGAGAAACGACATTTAGAGTGGTTCCACCCTTAGCAAAAACTAAGGGAGTCAGTCCACTACCCAATTGTTTCCAATTGGGATTTTGAAAGCACTTGTATTTTATTACCTCGCAAGGATGTTACATAAGATACAAATACCTTCACCTTTAGGATAGCCTTCACCTAGAAGTAGTCACACCAACCTTGAGTCATCCTTTCTTGAAGTGACTCCAAGCTCCCCCTTAAAGTAGCCTTCCTTTTGAAGTAGCTTCCCATTGAGACAACCTTATTGAAGTAATCCTAAGTCTGCCGAGCTACCTTCACCACTGAAGAAGCTCCAAAAACCTCCTTTTCGCAGCCTCCAACCTAGGAGTAGCAAAGGAGAACAAAATACAATAGAAGGAATAAGAAAGAAGTAGGAAAGTACAACTTTACCAATGCAGCACAAGGCTTCAATCCTATATCAAGCGTTTGATCTCCTAACCAAAGTGGATGGACATGAATGTATAGTGGATAGGAGATATCAGCCTATAGGACAAGAATTCACAGCTTGTGGAAATGTTTTGCAAGTTAAAGCTTTGCTAATGGCTTGCTACAATGTGATCTGAAGTGAATTGTATATGCAAGTTGTGTACTCATGTAAGTTTAGATGTCCTAAGGCATGTCCTATTTATAGGAATGGCCTACTAGTACTTAGGTACATTCTAGACACTTTCTAGGGGGTTCTTAGTGCTCAACTAGGCATTAGGTATCCACTAATTACGTTTGTAACAGATAGTTATTTAACTCTGTAAAGTGCACACAGAAACCTTCTCGGTCGAGAAGTTTGTTGACCGAGTGTCTCTCGGTCGAGGAATTTTTTGACCGAGGGTAAGTTTGGGGAAAGTGTATTGCTATGTTCAACTCAACTCCCAACTACTTTTCTAACTCACTCTAATGGCTAGGAGGGTCTATTGTCAGTCGAGGAGTTTGTCGACTGAGAACATCCCTGATTTAATGTATTCATGTACTGAGTGTGTGTATCAATATGATATTATGGCGCTAACTTAGGGGATGACCTATCTAAGTGCTGTGTGTGGATAGGGAAGATCTAAATGCTTGATTTACATGATATCTAAGTACTTTTTCATTATAAACTTGTACAAGTTTTTACATTGATTACAATCATGAAAATGAAGCAATTTTAGCAAATTGATTTTCCAAGTCTTCGCTATCCACCACCTTATATGCTTGTCCCTGAAACACTTAAATAGAAAGTTATAACTATAAGGAAGAAATGTTTGTCATCATCAAAACAAAGGGATTATAATAATGTCCAATTTAGCCAACAGTACCTTCTCCACTTTAGAGGTGAAAAACCCTAGCAAAAGAACATGGAGATGAGGTGTATAAGGGTTCAAGGTGGGGTTTCACCATGGAATGCCATAGTTCTGACATGGAAGAAGGTAGGAGGAATACAGACAACATGTAAATAGGGAAGGGAAGGAGGAAACTTACTAGTTTTGGTTGAAATCACCAACAAGGAGCTTTAGAAACCCTAAATAGAGCAATTTGAAATTCTAAGAGCCTTCTTCACCAAGGTAGGCACCCTCTTTTACCTTGGGACATCACCTTCATTGAAAAATAGAGTAGAAACTATGCTCTAAGATGGAGGAAAGAGAAGGAGAATAAGAGTTTTTGAATTGGGAGGTGGGAAGGGGTAGATATGGCTTTATAAAGAAGGGGACATGCATGAGGTATCTATGGGACATTCGATGTGTCCTTAGCCTAGGGATTCATGATCATGCAAGAGGAAAAATCATAGAGGATTCTTTAATATCAAATGTAGGTTCTAAAATCTCATGGAGACTTCTAGGCCATCCCCACCGACCTCCAATTTAAGAAATAACCCCATTTGTTGATAGCAGTTAAAGATAAGCTCATTTATAAAGAGGGTAATCCCTAAAATGCTCTTGGAGAGAAACACCTTCAAACCAAGGCGCAACTAGGTGCCCCATGGTTCAAAATCTTGAGAATGGTAAGGGAATATCTAAGGATTAAAATACAGGTGATAATTTTCAAAGAAAACCTCCTAATTATATAAATTGCATAAAAGTGCAGAATGTACCTAAAATTGCTTAACTTGCACAAACAACATCCAAATTGAACCAGATGTGAAACTTAGGCTCATTTTATGATTTTAAAACACATCACTAAGTTATATTAAGGTTTAGAGCATTCAATTATGGTAATTAAATTTATCAATACATTAAGCAAGGTTTGTGGCCTTACACTTCTGGCAAATTTTTTTTTTACCATTGTTCCAATTAAGTGGCAATTTTGCATTTTAGATCCTTAAATAAGCTTTGACTGAGTTATTTGTGCATAAGCTCTTCCATTGGCATAATTATTGAACAAATATTCTCCAAAAAAATATAAATTCCATGATTTAAACATCAAGGCCAAAAAAGGATAGAAAGGAAAGGAAAAGCTTGGAATAGGGCCAAAAAGAGAATATGTCCAAATTTTGGTATGTTACATCTGCACACGCCTATCTAAGATCAACACAGAGCCCTCAACATATGTAATATCTTCCTTCGACTCTACCTCTACTGGTTGTATCGTTTTCTCTAAGCCTAGATGGCACTTACTCAACATAGAAATATGAAACACGTTGTGTAATCAATGGAAATCTAGAGGCAACTCCAACATGTATGCCACTTTACCAACCCGAGATATGATAGGGTAAGGTCCCATAAATCCAGGGGACAACATACATTTCTTCCTAAACCTAGAACACCTTTCCCAGGGGAAACTTTGAGGTACACAAGGTCTCCAACTTGAAACTCCAAAGGTTTATGACAATTATCTACATATGACTTCTACCAATTATTGGAACACTTTGATCTTCTCTATAGTTTGTTGTACTAACTCAAGACCCAAAAGTTGAGTCTTGCTTTATACCAACTAAGAGGAGACCTTCAACACTGACTGTGGAAAGCCTCATATGTTTCCATGTATATACTCCTCTAGTAACTGTTGTTGTAGGCAAACTCAATCTAGGTTAGGTTAATATCCCAACTACTAATAAACTGAAGAATACACAATACCAAAAGATCATCTAAACTCTATATGGTCCTATCTGACTGACCATCTGTCTGTGGGTGAAAGGTTGTACTAAACCTCAATCGTGTCACAAAATTTGTATGTAGATGTTCCCAAAAGCTACTTGTAAACTGAGGACCTCTGTCAGAAACTATGGTAATTGGTATTCTCATCCTCATGGATATACATCAACTTCTCTTTTTAGTAGTCGGTCTTGACTGACTTAAGTGATCTGACTTTGTCAATTGGTCAATGATCACCGAAATGGAACCATGACCTTTAGTTGTCCTTGGAAGACCAACCCCAAAGTCCATAGTTATGTGATCCCATTTCCATTAAGGAATTGGCAAGGGTTGTAACATCCATGTAGGCTTCTGATCTTTAGCTTTGACCAACTGACACATCAGACACTTGGCCACAAACACTACCACATCATGCTTCAGACCTGATCACCAATACAAGTCTTTAAGATTGTGATACATCATAGTAATGCATGGATGCATCGCCTTCATTGACGAATGAGCTCCCTGAAGCACCATCTCCCTCAGATTGCCAACATCAGGAACCACTTCTCTGTTGTGAAAACACATTTTCCCGTCATTTGTCTCATGAAATCTATCATGCTTTCCATTGCCAAATAGTGATCTTATGTTTTGTATCACAACATCATTCCTACCTACATATCTAATCTATTGTCCCAACATTGTATTGACCTATAAAAGTTCCAAAAAACCTGCCAACAAGGAAACCTCCATCTGTACATTGATTTTTCGAAGCGACACTAGCATGTCCCTCTTGTGACATGCGATGGAGTGAAATTGCACTTCATCTATAGGCGATGATGAAGACAAAGATGACTTTCTACTTAAAGCATCATCAATTACATTTGCATTACCACGATGATAATCTAGTGTAAAATCATAGTCCTCAATTACTTCCATCCATTTCTTCTACCTCATGTTTTGCTCTCGCTTTGAAAAGATTTTCTATAAATTCTTTTGATCTGTGATGATTTGACACTTCTCTCCATACATATAGTGCCTCCAAATCTTCAAGGTGAGAACCACAATAGGAACTCTAGGTCATGAGTTGGATAGTTCTCCTTGTATTCCTAAGTTGTCAAGAGGTGAAAGAATCCACATTCTTATCTTGCATCAATACACATCCCAATAATACCTCTTAACTAATCAAATAGATCACCTATCCTCAGAAATGGGTACTTGTTCTTCATTGTAACATTTTTCAACTGTCGATAATTTATGAAAAGTCTCAAAGAACCATCCTTCTTCTTCATGAACAACATTGGAGGACCCCAAGATGAATTGATCAACCATATGAAACCCTTTTTCAATTACTCCTATAACTATTTCTTAAATTCCTTCATCTTAGCTAGAGTCATCCAATAAGGTGACTGTACTATGGGCTGCGTACCAGGAACTAGATTGATTTCAAAATCAATATCTCTAGGGTGTAGAACACTTGGAAACTCATCATGTAAAACATCCTTAGACTCACACACCATTGGTACATCCCATATACTAGGAATCCTCACCATTGTTTCCACCATGGGTGCCAAGAAAGATTCACACCATTGTCTCATCAACTTTTCTACTATCACAACTAGCACCAGACAAGTAGGAATAATCTTCCTATCTCCTTGGAAAGTCCAAGAGACATCCCCATTACAGAATGTCATAATTTTGGAACAATGATCCAAAACTACCTTATACTTCTTTAAGTTATACATCCCTATGATCACATCGAATCCATGCATATCAAATGGCATAATATCCACTTGGATGTTACATCTTAAGAAACAAAGAATGCAAGATGGACACACTTCCCACAATACAACATTACAAACCAAAGGGTTTCAAATAAGAGGGTTCTAATAAGAGGCTATCATCTCTACTACAAACAGGAAGTTACACCTATTTATTACATCTTTGATGATAAATAAGTGTGTCACGCCTGGGTCAACTAAAACATACACATATGTAGAGGTAGACAAGTCAGAATGAAAAAGTTGCATCTGACCTGTTATGACCCATGGGTTGATCAAACCTTCTGGCTGGCTCATAGCATAGAACCTAGGTGTTTTCTTTTTTCTTCTACGGACTATACTACCTAGTCCTAAAGACTCTGCCTATGATGTCTATCCATGATCTCTACTACCACCACTACTGAACTGCTACTACTATTGTGAGCCCTGTTGTCTCAGCCTCGACTGCTCGGTAGCATCCTGATTCTTCATAGGGAGGAGCCATCTCACATGCCCAACATGTCCACACTTGAAGCATGTCCTTGTGTCATATTGCAACCTAGATGCCCCTATCATAGACACTAACCCAGAACCATTCCCCCAATTGGCAGAAAATTGCAAACTCTTCCCTTGCTAGAAGACCTCTGTGACTGTAATTGTGTCCTTGACTCTGAAAAGGTTGACTTCTGTTGTTTGACTAGTGGTACTGTGGTGTAGGAAACCATGACTTCTTGAAACTACCATATGATGATCCATGGAACTGAGCAAACCACTTTCTAGCATTGGCTTCTCACTTCTCCACAGTTGTCCTGTCTATCCTCCTCAAGAACAACACATAGAAAAAAAACTCCTCTCGATTCTCCAAACAAGTTGATGTCGTTGCCAACTTGACATTCAATACATTCTCAAACCTTCTAATAGTCTCCTTCTCGGTACCTATCATGTGAGGATAGAGCCTCAACAACTCCATGAACTTTGCCTTGTAGTCATTCACATACCATGATCCTTGGTGCAACCACTCAAATTGAGAGATATTCTCATCTTGATACATCCCGGGGAAGTAACGACTCACAAAATCCCACCAAAACTCCTCCCAACCTACCACCTCACATGGCCTTTTCTCCTCCTCTATGGCCCACTAGTGTCCAACACTCTTCAGAAGGTAGATCATGAGCTTCACCTTATCCTCATCGGAGATGTTCAAAATCCTAAGCACCTTCTATAACTCTATCAACCTGTCAACATCTATTGGGTCTACCTTACCTGCATACTCTTTGTCTCCTACATGCTTCAACCTCCCGAAGGTCTTCCCTAGACCCTGAGATTCAACATTTAGGACATGTTCCCTTGGTTGGGGTGTAGGTGCTCATCCTCCAGATGTGTAATCATCGCCATAAGCTATTCAAACATAGACTGAAAAAGCTAGATCTACCATGGTTGAAGGGTCAAATGGGGGAAGAATGGGTTGTTCTTCCCCCTCCTTAGGTACTTTTCCTTCATGTACCTGTATCCTACCATCACCTCCTAGCTTCACAAAACTACACTCTGCATGCTCTTGATGTTATGGTCAAATATGTTAGATTACGTAAAAATAGACACAACAACCTAAGTCATATGTCATTGTAGACTAAACAAACCTAAAGCTCTGATATCACCAAATGTGGCAACCCACTACACTAAATGAGATTATTCAACTTAAAATGTCTATCAGACACTAATTAATCTTATTAACAAAAAGGTACTGATGGAGCTTCCACTTACGTGGAATTGTGTGCACCAACTAAAAATCCTAAAGATAGTAAGTCTTTAGGTTTAGCCTTGTGTATACTAGATAAAGAACTCCACCCACGTATGCTAAGATACGTGGAAGTCTTATCGTAGTATAGTTAAGGGTCGAATCCTCAGGACAACGGTCTTGGTGCAAGCAATAAGATGGAAAACGTTAGAATTTCATTTAATCACTTACTAGTAGGTACTTAAATCGAAAGTTGGGTTTTGTTGTTTTAAACTAAGAACATACAAAGTAAAGAAAGAAAGTAAATCTAAGGGGTTAAACTATGATAAAGGTCACTAGGGTGTGATCGATTTTTCACCGCCACTACACATGGATCAGCACATGCAAAGCAAAACATAACCTGCAAAAAGAGTCTAGTCAGTTAGTATCTTTGTAGACTTAGTTTCCTTTCGAAGAACTAACTACGAGAAGTGCGGGAATGTTGCAACGCCAGCCATTCCCGATCAAATGGTCACTTACTTTGCATCATTCCCCTCGCAAAGTGTGTTTCTCGACTTACCAAGGTTGCACTTTCATACGTCAACTGATTCCATTTCATAGTATGAAAGTGCAACGAATGATAGTGAGTTTACTCCACTTCTTGAGAAACACTTCTAGATACCGAAGCAGATGCATGGTGGATACATGCACCAAGAACCAACATACAATCGAGTTTCAAATCTAATAGTACAAACGTAGACAATTCATACTAAAAGATAAAGGATAACAGAAGTTGGAGATCAAGCAACATGCATTCATTAAATGTTTGATGTCGAACTGAAAAGATAAGAACTCTATATTACAAATTATGGATTACATTTACATGATATGAAAACATGGGTAGCGGGGCTACTCCCCGCACCCTAGTGAAAGAGACTACTCGCGCATGACTAGGACAAAGAAGGAGACAATAAGAGAGAGAGAGTGCATCATCCCCATAAAGGAGAGAGGAAAGTCAACCCCTTGGAGAGAGAGAAATGATCCACCAGCTTCACAGGTTGCGCGATGACAAGATCTCCCTCTTCCCACCTTCTTTGGCGGAGAGAGAGAAAGGAACTTCGAGATGGAGTATGGGTCTCAGACCGGCAGCCCCAGGGCAGAGGATGGAAGTCGTAAGTGCTCTGGAGTGATTGAGGTAGCCTTTGGACGTCTGAAAACTCCCCCCTGGTTGAGGACCCTTGGGGTCTTATTTATAGGCCTTAAGTGAAGTCCAAACTGTTTGGAGACCGTTTGGACCTCAAGACCATTTGGATCTTGAGACCGTTTGGACTTCAAGACCGTTTGGATCTTGAGACCGTTTGGACCTCAAGACCGTTTGGATCTTGAGACCGTTTGGACCTCAAGACCGTTTGGACCTCAAGACCGTTTGGCTTCAGGTGGTCTCGGGACCGTGTGACTCCATGCGGTCTCGGGACCGATTGACTCCATGCGGTCTTGGGACCGATTGGCTTCATGCGGTCTTGGGACCGTTTGACTCCATGCGGTCTCGGGACCGATTGCTTCATGCAGTTTTGGGACCATTTGACTCCATGCGGTCTCGGGACCGATTGGATTCATGCGGTCTTGGGACCGTTTGACTCCATGCGGTCTCAGGACCGATTGGCTTCATGCGGTCTTGGGACCGTTTGACTTCATGCGGTCTTGGGACCGTTTGACTCCATTGCGGTCTCGGGACCGAATGATTCCATGCGGTCTCGGGACCGATTGGCTTCATGCGGTCTTGGGACCGTTTGTCTCCATGCGGTCTCGGGACCGATTGACTCCATGCGGTCTCGGGACCGATTGGCTTCATGCGGTCTTGGGACCGTTTGACTCCATGCGATCTCGGGACCGTTTGGCTTCATGCGGTCTGAGGCTAAGTTAGTCTCTTATGATATTTTTTTATGTTTTTCTGCATATATAAAAGGGAAAAGTTAGTCTGATAATATATTTATAATAAGAGGGAAAATTTAGGGATTATGTATATATTTAATTTAGAAAAAGTGTGGAAAACTAAAGAAAAAGACTGACATAATCATCAAAGTTGGAGGTTATCACCCCCCTAACTTAGAGTCTAGCTTGTCCTCAAGTTAGATAGAGCTGAGGCATGTAATGGCGAGGTGATTTTATTTAGAATTTCCATACTCTTGCTTCAATTCTTAACCTGAGTTCTCCTAAGGTTATATCAGGTCTTATTGCTTGCCTTGACACTTTCAGGTTTCGAGAGTTGCTTGGGTCTCAGGTTCCTTTCGTATCTCGTAGCTCGCATCGGGGCCACCTTTATTTTGTGCATGTTGTTGACTCTAATAAGCTTTATACCTCTCTGAAAGACCTACTGGAAGCTAGAGAGGGTATGAGGGCTGGCTAAAGGCTTGAAGTGTAACTCCCCCTTCAAGTGGGGGAGGGGTTGTCTATGCTTTTAGGATCTCACTACCGGGCACGACACATCTGCCTTTGTGAGGGTAGCTGAATGTACCGACCGGGTGAGTCCTTTATAAGCCTTTCATATATTTGGATACCTTAGGGTTTCACTACCGGGCACGACACATCTGCCTTTGTGAGGGCAGCTGAATGTGCCGGCCGGGTGAGACCTTCATCGGTTCTTTATATAGATCCTTATTTATGGCATAACTCTCATAATTTTATTCGAATCTCTGGCTTTTATTCGAAGACTCGCAGGCTTGGGTTTTGGGGTTTTGTTTGGGAATTTATTTTGGTCGGTCAAGCCTCTTTTATTTTGAAGAGAGGAAAGTTGTTCTTAGAGTTTTTCAACATGCACTTGTTTGTGGTCCACTTGCAGAGCTTCTTGATTTGGAAGATGCCTAATGCCCCTCTCACCCTTGAGAGCCTGGCGTATTTCTGCCTTGATATTGACCTATGGAGAGTCAGATAAAGAAGTGAAGCAGAAGCATGAAAATCAAAAGTGGAGGGAAATTATTAAATCGCCATTAAATGTCTAAGTCCTATTTACTTTTGGGGACTAACATGAATCTAAAGTTAACTGAGAGTGACTTTATTCAAAAAGGGTTATTTAAAAAGAAAGTTAAAGAGGAAAAAGAAGAAAAGAGAATATGTACAAACAGAGAAAGGAGAAAATGGGGAAAGAGAGATTTAGAAATGATACCTCGCCCTTGTCTAATGTACCCCCACCCTAACTTATCACTCACTCTGTCCTCAGAGTGTCAAAGTGAGAGGCGGAGAAGTACGATGACAAGGTCTGCAGGCTAAGGTAATTCTGAATTTGCCCCTGGTGATTGAAGTAGATTTGCTGCGAACTGTCCGCGTAGAGCATGGTAATCCACGTCAGTCATATCTTCTACTGGTCTTTGAAGGACGATGATGGTGTTCATCCAGTAGAGGACGTGGAAGCCACAGTCATTTGATTGTCAAATTTGTTGGGGACATTTGTGGCTGAAGGCAGGGTGATGAAAATGCTCTTTGTCATAAGCCCTTGTGTGCTGACTTAGAAAGGAAATTAATTTGTCAGCGCATTCCTTCGCCACTACCTCTGTTGGCATCCTTGGTGTCACGACATAATTCTTCTGTCATGGATTGTACTGGCTATCAGAACTGTTATATATTGTAGTTGTTCCATCTGGTAGATTTGTTGCCAGGAGCATCCAGTGCTCATGATAAAGGAAGGGTAACATGATGAACTTCGACGTTGTGTGATGTAGAAAGGAGATCAGTGCTTCAGTTGTGCCGAAGTTCTTGAACGTTAGAAGATCATCTTTCATGTACGGGGACGCCATTTATGTAGTGGGGTTATTTTGTCCGAGTAGAAACTGGTAAGCGGCCATAAGGCTTACGGAGAGGGATCCTTTAAACTGTAAAGTCTCTCGAAGCATGTCTGCCATAACTAAAATGTCCCTAGACATGAATACGAGCTCATCCTTTTTGGCTGAAAGCCGCGTCATAATGAGACGTAGTTCGAGGTCGTTGAGACCTTTACAAGCACTGTGATCGAAGTAAGGAAAGGTTGGTTCTATGGCAGACAAAGGATCGATGTCTCCTTTACTTTTCTCGGTAGCTAAGGATGGGTCCTTTGATATCTCCAACTCTTTCAGAGTTTGGCAGAAAGGTCACCTCATCGGGCATTGGACAGCTGAAAAAAGGTAATGAGGGACGTCATCTGGAGCCATTGTTGGGTCCGTGAAGAACCTTCTATCACAGATGATTTCCATGGCGTAACGCCCTTGCAAAGAATGAAAAGCTTCAGTGATTAGGTCCACAAAAGGGATTTCTTGGTTCAGCGCTTGGATGTGACGTATGGTGCAGAAAGCGCAATCCCCAGATCCCTCGACAGCTTGAACTTGAGGGTTTATTATTTGGAACCAGGGCTGGCTCCAGTCTTGGCGGAGCGATGGGCGTGCAGCCCAAATTAACTTAAGCAGCCAGAAGGGTATACATCGCGCTTCACCTGCTGCTTTACCAACGAAGTTTATTGTACCATCGGGTAGCTCAGTGCCGCAAAAATTATAGACCTTGGCATCCCGAGCTTCGGTGTCGACAATCATAAATAGCCAATGATCTGAGACTTGAAAGGGCACGGTAAGATAACGTGCCCGTCGTGCTAAACTGGCACGCAGCCGCTCAATTGATTTTGCTCATATGTCTTTGTATAAAAGGCCAATAGACAGAGCAGGTGAGGCGTTGAAAACGGGTTGCTGCCTCTTAGAACTTCTATACATTTCTATACAGTTAGTGAGAAGGACGCGGAAAATTTCCATCGGCATCGTGGACCGAGGTCGCAGGATGTGGCGGAAGTCTTCTCTTATCATCATGCGCCTGGTTTTGGTGTTATTGTAGATGATGTATTCCCCTACCTTTGCATCATCCACAATAGTGTTCAGTATAAAAATGTCCTGAGCATCTAATGTGGAGATGGCCGCCATATCAAGATCATGCATTTTGTTTGGTAGAGGTGGTGGCGGGGGAAGCTCCTGCGGAGGGGGAGAAGCGGGTTGTACCAGGGCTTCTGCATGGCTTTGTAGATCATCTTCTGAGTCGGAGGAAGAATCGAGGTCTTCATCTGTGTCTAAGCTTACTCGTTCTGCCTCATCCTGGTCAGGGGGGAAGGCGCCGACATGTCGAGCGTGGAGAGAGGTGGGGTGGTTTTTGTGGGCGGGCTTGCGCTGGTTCCTAATATACATTGTTGGAATTCAGCATAAGCCGCGTCTTTGGCTGACTCCCCGATGGACGCCAGAGTGGAATAATCAAGGAATTGGTCCCCATATGACATGTTAACATTATCATTGTGTGGACATTTGGGGTGATGTTCATCGTCATGGTGGCATTTGTCGGAACCTTTGTGAGAAGGTTCTGCTGCATTGCCTGGGTCCTCTCCATCATCAGATTTATCACCTGAGGAGGTGGTATCATTGTTCGAGTCAGCAAATGAGTCGGAGTCTTCTTCTTCTTTGTCACTATCGCCATCCCTGTCGGCCGCTGCCTTGTCTGCTGGCTTTTTACTTGCGGTCTTTTTGCACCGCCGATGGGTGGCTTGTAACTCATCGAAAGCCACTTGTAGATGCTCGTGTGTTTCGAGCAGTGTGTCGTGGGATTCTTTGAGGTCATTATATCGACCCTCGGTGGAGAGGATACGTGCTGTTAGATCTGTAACTTGGGCACGCAGCTGCTGGATGTCATTATTAGTTGACTCCTCTTGGCGATTATGTAGCTGTGTGAGGGTGCTGTTGATGGTGTCCAAGCACGTGCTCAGAACTACTTGTTGTTACTGGAGCTCGCGGAGAGTCTCAGGCAAAGATTAAGTCTGCGTAGAGATCTCATCGACTTGCTTTGCTGTCGCTTCTTGCTGGCGCATCGCTCCAAGGACTAGATCTGGCAAGTTATTGTAGTGGCTGTTGATGTGCTCAACTTGCGTAGCCACCTCATTTTTTCGTTGCTGAAACCCTTGGAGGATGTTGGCAAAGGCTTCATTCTGCTCTTCGATCGTGGCCACCTGTTTCGATATTCCATGCACACAAGAAAAAATAGAATGTAAAATGTTAGAAGGATCGGTGAGGAGGTTTCGAACGACGTCGAATTGACGGCCAAATTCCTCACCGATATTGGCAAAAGGGACCCAGAGGCGGAAGGGTGGGGTGGCTGGGGTCTATGTGGGAGGGTGGTAGTGCCTTGCGGAAGAGACACTGAGGATGCCCCAAACTGCGTGGTGACTATGGATGGAGTCACCATAGGTGTCGGGGTGGTGGTGGATGTGAAAGGTGGTGATATCTCAAGTGAAAGCGGTGGGAGTGATAGAGATGGGGTAGAAACTGTGGAGGGGAATAGGAAAGTGGTAAAGTCAGGCATAGGAGTGGAGAAGGGAGAGCCTGAAGGAAGAAGGGGTGAAGAAGAGGATGTGAATGGTTGCACGGATGTGGTGAATAATGGCGGAGTGGTAGATGTTGGAAAGGTGGAAGGTGGAGTGGTGGTGGCGGTTAGATGGTCATGTAGACTCTGAATGAAAGAGTCGATTGATGAGGTGGTTAAGAATTCTTCATGGAGGGTCTCGGCCTCTGGATTTGGCTTTGATGTTGGTGTCCCCGACAGCTGTTGTGCCTACAACTGCCTTCTGGAAGGTCGTTTGACAGGTATTTTTGATGGTCGATCTGTCGGGGCTGTGATACTGAGCTCCGTCTGTCCCGCTTTTTCTTTCTTGTCGGTCGCTTTAACCGAAGCTAAGAGTTGTGTAATCAGCTTGTTAGAGAAGAGGAGCTTTTCTGTGTCATAGTTTGTAAGCTCCGGAAGCGGGAGGAGCGTTCTTGATGACTTGACTGTAGGGCAGAAGACATAATGCAGTTTCACATCCTTTTCCTTGATAATGAAGGAGTTCTTCAAAGTTTGTTCATTGGTAAGGATTTCGCCCTTTATTTGCGTGCTGCGAGGTAGGGGTCTGTCCATATTAAGGTATTTTATGATGGATGTGACATGGCCCCCATGCATATTTCCTTCCCCAGGGCGTAAGTTGATAATTTCTAGATTATTTGTCATCTAATGTTGACTGGCCTTCCATTTAGGATGGACCAGAGAACAAAGAGATCCGAAATTATAACGTTTCCTCCTTCAGTCCAGGGGAAGAGTGCGCCAGCAAGAATTTTGTGTAGGGTGCGCACGAATCCAGAATGTATGTTCGATGCTTTGCACATCTTAGCATCATAGGTGGGGAGCCCGGTGAGAGATTTCCAAAATTTGTGTCTGTTGAACTCAGAGTGCTCGGTTCCCACAGCCTTGGCTTTATTTAGCTGGTCCTGGTTGTCGATATAAACTTCGTTCAACATGTTTTCTGTTAAGACAACCTTGTTGCCGAAGATATGGGTGACCAACCTTCTATCACCTCTGTCCCGTGTTCTATCCATGGTGTCTACGGGTTCTTTGGTAAGGAAGGTGAAGAATTTGGTAGTGGGTTCATAATAGGAGAGCTCAGGTACTAGACATAGCCTGGCGAAATTGGCTTTGTCTAGCATTTCGAAAATGCGGTCATGGATCCCCATTTTAAGTAGTATGCTGGAGCAGACGTACTTAGTGGGTTTTAGGATTTTGTCAGTGGAGGGGGTGGTGTGTATGAAAAGTTTTTCTGGTGGTGGTGCTATGGTGGTGACGGGAGGGAAAGTGGGGGTGGTAACAGGGTGGTGGTAGGTTTTGCAAGGGGTTGATCCATAGCAGAGGCAGGGTGAACTTGTTTTCTTGCCCGTTTCTTGGAGGGCTGTCCAGTTGCAGTTTCCTGGACCTTGCGTTTCCCCTTTTGTTTTTCGGCTGGGGATTCTTCCTCGGAATTAGGCCTGTATTCCGAGCCTTCATCGTCATCAGAAGCAATTGTAATTTCTTCTTCAGGTGCCCCAGCTAGGCACTTTTCGATGCGATCAAGGTCACACAGGACTTGCATCATTTTGATATTAGGTGGCGTCTTTCCTGTCCTGTTGAAGTCATCTCTGATCTTCTGGAGTCTAGCTTGTTCTGCTAGCAGATGCTCTGTTGTCCAGATTGGAGATTCGTCAGAACCGATGGCTTCCTTTGCTGGTGATGCCATATCTGCAAAATGAGAGATCATGAGTTAGAATGACATGTTTAGAAACAATTCAGATTTTATTTGTATTTATGTGGTTTTATGTATATATATATTTTTTGTATTTTTAGAGATTATGGAAAGCCAAACGGTTTCAGGACCGTTTGGTCTCAAACGGTTTGAAGACCGTTTGGTCTCAAAAGGTTTGAAGATCGTTTGGTCCCAAAAGGTTTGAAGACCGTTTGGTCCCAAACGGTTTGAAGACCGTTTGGTCCCAAACGGTTTGAAGACCGCTTGGTCTCAAACGGTTTTAAGACCGTTTGGTCCAAAACGGTTTGAAGACCGTTTGGTCCCAAACGGTTTGAAGACCGTTTGTCCCAAACGGTTTGTAGACCGTTTGGTCCCAAACGGTTTGTAGACCGTTTGGTCCCAAACGGTTTGGGAACCGTTTGGAAGGCGGGACGACAGGTTACAGCCGGCAAGGGTGAAAACGGCGAAAGGAAGGCAGAGACGCTGGCGATGAAGGCGGCGATAGAAAAGGTTGTCGGAGAAAGGTGACAACGGAAGGAGCTGATGGCGCTAAAGATGAAGATAAAGAGGATTGCGGTGAGGCTGGCGGTAATGAAGACAAAGGTGGCTCTGACGTTGGAGAAGGGGAACCGCCGCGGCGGCGCCGAAGTTAGAAACGTCGGTATAGAGGGTTGCAGAAGAGAAAAATCCGGCCAAGCTGCCGTGGTTGATGGACTACCTTACAACTGCTGGTGGCGTCGATGAAGAAGCAAAGGACGGTGGAATGGAGGTGAGGTTTTCGTGTAGAAGCACGGGAACCAGGTCGTCAGAGGCGAAACACGCGGGAGTAGGAGGGTGCAAAAGCAATGGAACATCTCTTGCATGAAAACTTGTAAACTCAAGAGTCGAAGAGAAGAGAAGGAGGGGGAGGGTTTATATTTATAGAAAACGGGGGTTTGACTTGACAAAAACCCTGGTCAAACGATTTCGAGACCGTTTGGCTCCAAACGGTTTCAGGACCATTTGGCTCCAAACGGTTTCAGGACCATTTGGGAGGGTTAAGGGCAAACAAATTTTTGTATTTTATATTTATTTATTTTGTTACTTTTTTTCTTTTCTTATTTTTTTTTATTTTCAATTTTTGATGTTTGTTTTGGTTAAATGAACTGTTTTTGTATATTTTCATAAAAAAAAACAAAATGTAAAGAAAAGAACGGGAAATAAAGGAAGAGGTTGAAATCTTGGGTTGCCTCCCAAGTAGCGCCTGGGTTTTACGTCGCTGGCTCGACGAAGCTGTGACGTTGTTATGGTGATGGCGTAGCGTCTTTGATTTCTATGGTTTGTCTTGGCATTTTGTCTGTCGGAGAGTAGTATCTTTTCAAACGATGACCGTTGACCGTCCTTTCGCCTCCGTTGTTGTCGACAATTATCACAGCTCCAGTTGGATAAATATGCTTTATGGTGAAGGGCCTGGACCATTTTGTTCGAAGTTTTCCGGGAAACAACTTGAGCTTGGAGTTGAAAAGGAGTACGTTGTTACTGACGGCGATATCTTTCCTCTTAAGATGACCGTCGTGCCACATTTTTGTCTGCTCCTTATAGATTCTGGCACTCTGATAGGCAGTCATGCAGAGCTCTTCTAGCTCCTGCAACTGGAGTTGTCTATTCTCTCCTGCACTTTTGAGATCGAAATTTAATTGTTTGATGGCCCACCAGGCTTTGTGTTCCAGCTCTACTGGACGATGACATGACTTCCCGTACACCAAATAGAACGGGGTTGTTCCGATTGGTGTTTTGTATGCAGTTTGGTATGCCCAAAGGGCATCAGGAAGTTTGGTGGACCAATTAGTGCGGTTTTTGTTCACTGTTTTTTCAAGAATTGCCTTTAATTGTCTATTAGATACCTCTACCTGACCACTAGTCTATGGATGGTAAGGCGTGGCGACTTTGTGATTGACTCCATACTTTTTCAGTAAGGCTTCAAAACGTTGTTCCAAGAAATGGGTCCCACCATCTGATATGACAGTTCTCAGAACTCCAAATCTTGGGAAGATAATATCTTTGAACAATTTAATAACAGGCTTGGAATCACTGGACACAGTGGGTACATCTTTGACCCACTTTGAGACGTAGTCCACCGCGACCAAGATGTAAGAGAAGTCATTGGATGAAGGGAAAGGGCCCATGTAGTCTACCCCCCACACATCAAAAAGCTCAATTTCCTGCCACATAGTGAGGGGCATCTCGTCTCTTTTTGATATATTGCCAGAAAATTGGCATTTGTTACATGCTTTCACAAAATCGTAAGAGTCCTTTGATATGGTGGGCCAGAAGAAACCAGATTATAAAACTTTTATGGCTGTTTTCTTAGCACTCATATGCCCCCCGTGGGTCCGGAATGGCAATGCTCTAGGACCGTGGTTATTTCTTCTTCTGGCAAGCAACGACGGAAAAGTCCGTCAGCACAAAGGTGAAACAAGTAGGGTTCGTCCTAATAATATTAGTTTATGTCATGAAGGAACTTCCTTTTGTCATGGTGGGAAGCAGAGGGGTGGATAATCCATGTGGCTAGATAATTAACGATATCTGTGTACCAAGGGAAACCATGAGTGGCCTTCATAAGCTGGTCGTCTGGTAGGGAGTCCCGGATAGGGATTTTATCTTCTTCGTCAACCTCGATACGGCTGAGGTGATCAGCTACAACGTTTTCCACTCCACTTTTATCCTTAATTTCCAAGTTGAATTCCTGAAGCATCAACACCCATTGGATGAGCCTGGGTTTGTCATCTTGCTTTTGAATCACGTAGTGAATGGCGGAGTGGTCGGTATAAACGATGACCTTAGAACCAATCAGATATGAGAGAAATTTTTCAAATGCATAAATGACAGCCAGAAATTCTTTCTCTGTGGTAGTATAGTTTTTCTGCGCTTCATCTAGCATTTTGGATGCGTAGTAGATAATGTAAGGTTTCTTATCAATTCACTGTCCTAAAAAAGCCCCTATAGCGTATCACTTGCGTCGCACATGATTTTAAAAGGCTGTGACCAATCTGGGGCTCTCAAAATAGGTGTGGAAATTAAAGCATTCTTGAGGGTGGAGAAACTTTGCATTCATTCTTGATTGAAGATGAATTCAGTATCCTTAGTCAGGATTTGGGTCATGGGTTTTTCTATCTTTGAAAAATCTTTGATGAATCTTCTGTAGAATCCCGCATGACCCATAAAATCTCTCACTCCCTTTATATCTTTCGATGGTGACAGTTTCGAGATAACGTCAATTTTTTCTTTATCCACCTCGATCCCCCTATCACTCACCCTGTACCCAAGGATGACACCTTCTGTTACCATGAAATGACATTTCTCCCAATTCAGGATAAGGTTTGTTTCCTTGCAGCGTTGCAGAACTTGTCCAAGATTGATTAAACAGTTGTCGAAGGACTCTCCGTAAACTGAGAAATCGTCCATAAACACTTCCATGACGGATTCAGTTAAACTGGCGAAGATGGCAGACATACACCGTTGGAACGTAGCGGGTGCGTTGCACAACCCGAACGACATCCTTCTAAAGGCATATGTCCCAAAAGGACAGGTGAAGGTAGTTTTTTCCTGGTCCTCCGGGTGTATGGGTATTTGGTAAAACCCGGAGTAGTCATCGAGGTAGCAAAAATATTTTTGATGAGCTAGGCGTTCCATGACTTCATCAAGGAAGGGTAGAGGGAAGTGGTCTTTCCTCGTAGCTTTGTTCAGCTTCCTATAATCAATACACATCCTCCACCCTGTTACAGTCCTGGTAGGCACTAACTCATTTTTGTCGTTGAGCACTACAGTAGTGCCCCCTTTTTTTGGAACAACCTGGATAGGGCTGACCCACTAGGAGTCAGAAATAGGATTGATTATGCCAGCTTTGAGTAATCTGAGGACCTCTAGATGAACTACCTCCTTGAGATTAGGATTCAGTTTTCTTTGATGTTCGCGAGAGGGCTTGAATTCTTCAACCATTGGAAGTCTGTGCATACATAGGGCTGGATTTATGCCCGTTAGGTCAGTTATCTTATATCCAATGACCTTTTTATGCTTCCTCAGCTCATCCAGAAGCCTTACTTCTTGATCATCTGTAAGGGTAGAACTGATGATGACTGGGCATAGCTTTTCCTCATCTAAGAAAACATGTTTAAGCCCTGTGGGTAAAGTCTTCATTTCAGGGGCTTTCGGTGGCTCAACTGCTTCTATAATGGTAACGACTTTAAGTTCTTCAAAAGTGGCCTTTGGCGCTTCTTCGGCCTTTTCTAGATGTTGCAGACACTGTTGAACTAGTTCATTAGCAGAGAATTCAACATCCGGATTAATTAGAACATTCTCCAGTTCGTCAGCTGGCTCGGATATTTCTAACTGTGACATTTGTTGAATTGCGTCAAGCAGGAAAACCTCCTCTAGGATGCTTGGGCCTTTCATACTATTAAGGACTCGGAATTGAATTGCTTCTTTTCCGAGCCTAAGAATGATGGTGCCAGCTTCGACGTCAATAATCGCCCTGGCAGTAGCGAGGAAAGGTCTGCCGAAAATGATCGGGTATCTCAAGTCTTCTTTAATATCCATGATAACGAAGTCGCACGGAACGTAAGCATCCTTACCTATCCTTACTGGGATATCTTCAATGATCCCCAGAGGTGCGGTTATGGTGGAATCAACTAATTGAATAGTCATTGCGGTAGGTAGCAATTCGGTGAAACCCAGACGCTTGTACATAGAATAAGGCATGATGGATATGCTGGCCGCAAGGTCAGCTAATCCTTTTTTAGTAGATGTGTTTCCAATGCAACATTGGATTCCGAAGGAACCTGGGTCCTTCTTCTTTTTTGGCATTTTGTTTAAGATGATGTCAGAAGTGGTCTGAGAAAGCTTAACAGTTTCTTTCTCCTCGGTGATGTACTTTCTTGATAATAAGGTCTTGAGGTATTTTCCCCAGGCTGGCACCTCGGAAAGAGCATCAAGGAGCGGGATATCAATGTATAGTTTCTTCATTGCCTCCTTGAACCTTTGAAACCTGGTGTCCATCTTCGTTTCTCGCAGTCTACCTGGATACGGGATTCTTGTTTTATATTGCAAAACTTTAGGTTCTGCGGACACTTGGTCTTTATCTTTGCCCTTTGTGCCCTCTAAGGGCTTCTCAATTCCCTGTTGCGGGCTCTCATTCGTCATAAAAATAGGTGTATCATCATTATCCAGAGTGATCTTGGTAGTCTCATGAAGAGTGCGTCCCGATCTTGTAGTGACAGCATTCAACTGTTCATGTCTATTTTGTCCATGCTTAGGATTTGATTTGGGCCGCCCTGCTAAAGTGCCTACCGGAGGCTTCAATTGTGCAACAATCTGGGCAAGCTGGGCTTCTACTGCTTTTTGCTGTGCTTGCTGATTAGCGAGCATAGTCTGTTGAGATTGCAGCATCTGCCTTATCAAGGATATTTCATCTTCCAGTTGATAAGGAGTGTTTTTTAGAGGACTTTGTTGTTGGGTTTGTTGAGATTGTTGTGGTGGTAGCGCCAGCTGAGGTTGCTGAGTATGCAGCTATGGATGGAGCGGAGGCTGAGTGTACTGGTAGTAGGCCGATTGGTTACTGGGGTAGTTAGCCCTAGAGAAGTTATTCCTGGAATTCCCTTGATTTTGGTTGAAATTGTTTGGGAACCCAGGTGGTAGCCTACTAGAGGATCCTCCCTGCGTCTGATGCTGTGGATTTGCAGTTCCCGCAGGGTTTCCATACTGAAATCCTGGATGATTCCTTGGCTGATTAGGGTTGTAGTAGACTTGTCCAGGGATAGAGTGGATGGAGTTGACTTGTTCCGGTAGTTGTTCTTCTGACTGGTCAGTAATAGGTTCATATGGTTGTGGTGGTGGATGCAGATCCATCATCACATTGTAAAGCATTCCGCAGGAGAGGATCGGATGGTCAGAAGCATGACAGGCCTCACAGGTCCCTGTGGCAGCCTTGACTTGTTGAACCAGAGGATTTTTCTTCTTATCAAACTCTCCGAGAGACGTCTCGAGAGCTTGTTGTTTATGAACTATAGTTTTCAAGGCTTCAGCTATTGCTTTTATCTCTATTGATTCTTCAGCTTTGTAGACCTTGAGGACACCTTTACCAACTGACCGTTCCCAATTGGACTGGTTTTCAGCTCCGAGAGTAACAATTTTCCAGGCATCCTCATAATTCTTTCTCATGAAGTTTCCTCCAAATGAGGAATCTAAAAACTATTTGATATCATTGCTCACTCCCCGATAGAAGGTTTCTATCAATTGGTTCTGGGAGATTCCATGATGGGGGCATTTCTGCAAAAGTTCTTTAAACCTTTCCCATGCTTCAACGAGGGATTCTCTGGGTAACTAAGAGAAGTGATTGATCTTCCTTCTGATCTCATAAGTCAGTGAGGGGGGAAAGAACTTCTCTAAGAACTTTTCCTCTAGGGGAGTCCAGGTGGTAATTATGGGTTCCCTGTCGAGTGAGTTGTACCAACTCAGGGCCCTCCCAGACAGAGTGAAATGGAAAAGATGAAGCATTATCGCGTCAAAAGTGACTCTGGCTTGCGGAACCAGGCGGCACCGTGCCTTAAACCTTTTCAGATGATCCATGTAGTCATCTCCAGAACCTCCGGAGAAAGAGATGCCTTGCATGATCTGGATCCATTGGGTCCGAATCTCGAAATTGGGAATATTGATAATCGGAGGTCGGACCGGGTGGTTATCCTCATAGTTTTTTGGGACAGCATAGTCCCTCGGTTTCTTGTTTCTTAACTCCAACTGAGCAACTTGGGTTGCTGCCTTAGTTTCAGCTCTGATGCGGGCTTGCTCTTCCGCACGAATCTCCGCTTGGATTTGGGCACGAGTGTCCGCGATGAGTTGTGCCCGTTGAGCGGCGATGGCGGCATTTACCCTCTCCATCACCAAAGCAGCCTGGCGTTGATCGTCGGCCATTTCCCTGGCTCATTAGCGATTGAGACGAATGTGGCGATGGAAACTTCTCTCTACCTCAGAGTCGTACTCCGGATCAGGGGAGAATCGGAGGTTATGCGATGATCGCATACACGTTTTCAACCTGAGTAGAGAAAAGAAAACACCTTTAGATAATGGTAAAGATATAATGGTTTCAAGAAGATATAGACTTATGATTAAAAAGAAAGTGTAAAATCCTAACCAACTGGAAAGGTACTAAATGAAATTACAATGTTCCGTTGTCCCCGACAACGACGCCAATTTTTGATGGAGCTTCCACTTACGTGGAATTGCGTGCACCGACTAAAAATCCTAAAGATAGTAAGTCTTTAGGTTTAGCCTTGCGTATACTAGATAAAGAACTCCACCCACGTATGCTAAGATACGTGGAAGTCTTATCGTAGTATAGTTAAGGGTCGAATCCTCAGGACAACGATCTTATTGCAAGCAACAAGATGGAAAACGTTAGAATTTCACTTAATCACTTACTAGTAGGTACTTAAATCGAAAATTGGGTTTTGTTGTTTTAAACTAAGAACATACAAAGTAAAGAAAGCAAGTAAATCTAAGGGGTTAAACTATGATAAAGGTCACTAGGGTGTGATCGATTTTTCACCGCCACTACACATGGATCAGCACATGCAAAGCAAAACATAACCTGCAAAAAGAGTCTAGTCAGTTAGTATCTTTGTAGACTTAGTTTCCTTTCAGAGAACTAACTACAAGAAGTGCGGGAATGTTGCAACGCCAGCCATTCCCGATCAAATGCTCACTTACTTTGCATCATTCCCCTCGCAAAGTGTGTTTCTCGACTTACCAAGGTTGCACTTTCATACGTCAACTGATTCCATTTCATAGAATGAAAGTGCAACGAATGATAGTGAGTTTACTCCACTTCTTGAGAACCACTTCTAGATACCGAAACAGATGCATGGTGGATACATGCACCAAGAACCAACATACAAATGAGTTTCAAATCTAATAGTACAAACGTAGACAATTCATACTAAAAGATAAAGGATAACAGAAGTTGGAGATCAAGAAACATGCATTCATTAAATGTTTGATGTCGAACTGAAAAGATAAGAACTCTATATTACAAATTATGGATTACATTTACATGATATGAAAACATGGGTAGCGGGGCTACTCCCCGCACCCTAGTGAAAGAGACTACTCGCTCATGACTAGGACAAAGAAGGAGGCAAGAAGAGAGAGAGAGTGCATCATCCCCATAAAGGAGAGAGGAAAGTCAACCCCTTGGAGAGAGAGAAATGATCCACCAGCTTCACAGGTTGCATGATGACAAGATCTCCCTCTTCCCACCTTCTTTGGTAGAGAGAGAGAAAGAAACTTCGAGATGGAGTATGGGTCTCAGACCGGAAGCCCCAGGGCGGAGGATGGAAGTCGTAAGTGCTCTGGAGTGATTGAGGCAACCTTTGGACGTCTGAAAACTCCCCCCTAGTTGAGGACCCTTGGGGTCTTATTTATAGGCCTTAAGTGAAGTCCAAACGGTTTGGAGACCGTTTGGACCTCAAGACCGTTTGGATCTTGAGACCATTTGGACTTCAAGACCGTTTGGATCTTGAGACCGTTTGGACCTCAAGACCATTTGGATCTTGAGACCGTTTGAACCTCAAGACCGTTTGGACCTCAAGACCGTTTGGCTTCAGGCGGTCTCAGGACCGTGTGACTCCATGCGGTCTCGGGACCGATTGACTCCATGCGGTCTCGGGACCGATTGGCTTCATGCGGTCTTGGGACCGTTTGACTCCATGCGGTCTCCGGACCGATTGGCTTCATGCGGTTTTGGGACCATTTGGCTCCATGCGGTCTCGGGACCGATTGGCTTCATGCGGTCTTGGGACTGTTTGACTCCATGCGGTCTCGGGACCGATTGGCTTCATGCCGTCTTGGGACCGTTTGACTTCTTGCGGTCTTGGGACCGTTTGACTTCATGCGGTCTCGGGACCGATTGACTCCATGCGGTCTCGGGACCGATTGGCTTCATGCGGTCTTGGGACCGTTTGACTCCATGCGGTCTCGGGACCGATTGACTCCATGCGGTCTCGGGACCGATTGGCTTCATGCGGTCTTGGGACCGTTTGACTCCATGCGGTCTCGGGACCATTTAGCTTCATGCGGTCTGAGGCTGAGTTAGTCTTTTATGATATTTTTTTGTGTTTTTCTGCATATATAAAAGGGAAAAGTTAGTCTGATAATATATTTATAATAAGAGGGAAAATTTAGGGATTATGTATATATTTAATTTAGAAAGAGTGTGAAAAACTAAAGAAAAAGACTGAGATAATCATAAAAGTTGGAGGTTATCAGGTACATAATTAAAACTGACTAAAATTTCAAATCATTTCAAATAACATTTGCACAAAGATCCAACTTTCACATATATTCATGCCAGGTAATTTTACACAAGTTTCGTGGCCTCAGCCACAACCTATATACAAAAGATGTTCGCCACCTAATTACAACATTTTCATAAAGAATGAACCAAGGCTTACAACCAAAAACACATGTTGATATACATGATATGAAAACCCCCTACCTGGACCTGAGAATACAGCGACGACTCTAGGACTCTACAGAACCCAACCAACCTCCTTATTCTATAATAGATAATGCTATCGAACACCTAAAAAGATGTGGTGACCCACGAGGTGAGACACATGTCCTAGTAAGAGATATAAGTCCAAACAATTCTATTGCTTACCAGAGATATGTACATTAAGCAATTAAATAGATAACATTATAGGGTTGAATTGTTTATTTTGTTTACACAAAAGCTCAATCAGAGATAGAATTGTAAGTAAAGTTGATTTCTCTTACCACATTATAAATCATTTACAAAAGAAAAGAAACCAAACACGGATCATCATCCAATGTGAGCCGCCAAGTAACCCTAAAAAATATGCTACTTCACTAGATTACATATTTTATTAAGTGTTGGGTAGTTTGAGGCTTACCTCTCAAACTAGATGACGAATGCAAAGTCACAATTAGACCCATATAAGATCTAGGATGACATGAACACTAAGATATCTTCCTCTTAGTAAGTATGAGTGTGTTATAGTGGCATACCAGTCCAACTACAAAGTAGCCTAGTCTGCCCCTAGGTACACAAGCCATGACACTAGAAACCATGTTATTCAACCCTCAAATCTGATTTACGACCACAACCACTCTCCATTACGTTTAAGTTTGAGACACAACATCAACCATTCTCCAAAACCCTTGGAATCAGGATGACAAGGATATACCCTCCATGCACCCACATGTACTCTTTTTTAGAGAAAATAGATCAATACATTACTTGTTCACCGTAAAGCATCTACAAATAGTGAAAATAACACAACTAGAACATACAAAGATTAGATTTAGTAACCCAAGACCCCTGAAAATTGTATCAGAAATAGAGCAGAGCATCTGCATTAATTTCTCTTCAATGATGTTGTTTAAAGCAACTTTCCATGAAGAATTCCTTCAACCTGAGCATGTAGTAGGGGCAAAGAGACTAGACCATAATGATGTTTTGATGGATTATCACCTCAAGAAAGATCATAAAACCAAGTAATAAAATCAAGACACATAAAAAAGGAGACCTAGCCATGGGTAGGGGTCTCTCTCTCCTAAAGAGAGGTCTCAACAACACACAAACTAACCAATAATGACTAGTAGTGACAAAGAAGGCAAAGAACTTGCCACTACAACACTAAAACTACAAAAATGGGGGCACCCACATATACTAAATAGTATACGACTCTGAGTTCCTTTCGGAATACTTGTTTCACTATCCAACAAGTCTTGATACTAAAATAGTTTTACTGATTCAGGGCACTACATGATTAAGGTTTCACTTGATTAATTAAGTCAATTATGTGTTTTTCAGATTGCATCAAACTAGTTACATACAAGATCCTATAGTGTGCTCACAAAATAATTTGAAGGATACATTTTACTACAATTTTAAAAAATGTAAAATGTATGAAATTGATTCCATTTTATTTCATCATGGTATATTTGTCCATTTTTATACAAAAAAAGGACTAAACCTCCAACTAGGACACAATACAACCCAAAATACTATTTTGACCAAACCAAAAATAACTTCCTATAAGGGTAACATTTGCATTAAAAAATTTGCAAAACATTTAACAAGTCAAAAACAAGATATCACCCCAAACTTCAACAAAAAAATCCATCGTATGTAAGAGTTATGGCATTTTCCAAGAACTAAACATTTACATGACCAATAACCTAGCATATATGAGTTACTTTCATCATTATGATTTTGTCTAACTATCATTTAAAAAAAAAGTAAATAGGAGCACTAAAATCACCCTAGGTTAACCACCATATAGTAATATTTAAGGTGTGGGTCGAATTTCTAAACATTGGCTACCAAAACAACACATATATGATATTTAAAGGAGTCATTACACCTGTATTTCGAATTTTAGACCTTGTATATTTAAAGAAGAACTCTTTCCATAGAAGAAAACGTTTATAAGGTTTAAGGAAGGCCTAAGAACCCATTTTATCATCATTTTCAAATCAAATGGTACACAAAAGGCTTTCTTTTCTCATATTACAAGCTCTAAAGTAAGATTAAAGATACACACATAGAAGGTAGGAAAGAATTACATTCAAAGTTATAAAACTTACCTAGTTAGAGAGGGAACTGGAGATATAAATAAGAACTCCAAAATCCAAGATTGAAGATTTGCAACAAAATGTCGGCCCAGACCACCAAGCTCCAAGAATGCCTCCTCCATCCACGAATAGAGGGGAACTAGAGTAAGAAGAGAGAGAAAGAGAGTTATCAAGCCCACATGCATATGGTCCAACTAGAACATAAGAAAAATTGACCATAGAAGGGAGGATAGTGAAGAACAGTAAGAAAAGAAGTGAAAGATGAAGATCTTACATGAAAGAAGCAAGGAAAATGATGAATGACTCTAGATCAATATAAGGAGCTTCGGTTCTCGCACATGCATCCACAAAAAGTCTATGATCACCGACCTCCATGGGTTCTCATTGACCTCCAGAAAGCAACACTAGAATCCCCAAAAATGAGAAGAGAGAAAGAGAGGGGTATGTATAGATGGGTGGAAGTTTGTTGTTGTTTAGAAATCCAATTGACCCCTGAAAATTAGGCAACCACCGAGAACCCAAGCGACTGCTGAGAATCTGGGTGACCATCAAGAATCTAAAAATCCTAGAAATCATTAAAATTCCAGGTGACCACTGAGCATCCAAAAATCCAAGCGACTGTTAAAATTCCAGGTGACCACTGAGGATAAAAAAAATCCAAGTGACGTTGAAAATCCAAGCGACCACTGAGGAACCAAAAACCCAAGCTACCGCTAAAATTTCAGGCTACCATCGAGCTTCCAAAAAAATCCAAGAGACACCCTAAATTCTAGGCATCTACTAAGGATCCAAAAATCCATTCAACCATTGAAAATTTAAACGGAGGATCCAAAAATCCATGTGATCGCCAAAATTTCATACAACCACTGATGGAAACACTACTCTACTTCTTCATAAAGCTCATGTAAACCCCACTAAAAAATAGGGATCAGATGCATTTAGAGGATATGTAAAATTTTAATATCAATAAAAAAAACTATAAAGATGTTAAGAAAGTACTAAAAAATATATTTACACTACAAAAATTGATAAAATACACATAAGTCTACAAAATGTATAAAATTGCATAATTTGAGCATACAAAGTCGGAATTGAACCAAAATTTAGACATATTTTTATTGACTAATATAAAACCATAATCTGAAGTTTATTTTTTTAACTAAGCGTCCAACTAGAATAAACAAAATATATTTAATTGTTAAGTAAGGTTAGGGGCCTTACAAATATAAAAGGTCAAATGATATGATCTATCTCTGGAAAAATACCTCATAATGGTTGAACCACTTTCACATCATGTTATTGACTGTGATGATGATGACTTCTCTTATTATGAACCATGCTTTAACAACAGTTAACAACCTAACACATCTTCATGGTGATCAATAATAAATAAGGCACTAAAGCTTTTACATTTTAAAATTCCAAAGCAAATGATAACCTATATTGAATCAAATATGAACACGAATAAGCCAACATGGGAATACCCAAAGTCCTATAGATTGGATTTTAAGCCCCTCACTCTCAATATGGAATAAAGGAAGGAAGGAAGAAGAGAAACACACAGAAAATGCTTATAACATAGTGGAATGGAAGTCTGTTGTAGCATGTGAGTTTTTTACTACTAGGGATGTGCCTTGCTACATGTCTCTTTCTCCCCTTATCCTTGGGCTCTGGTTCCACCAAGGAAAACTAATGGAATGGCCTTCAGATGAGATGCCCTTGAATGATATTAGATCTTTGCAGTCTGGTATATCCTTTATGGCTAGCCTCTCTAGGTTTATATAGGAAGAGGCAAGGCACCACATGTCCAATAAGCCATCATATATACTTTTTTTTTCTTTAGTTGAATGTTGGTGCCATGGACTTTGGAGTTAGAGCCACACAATTTCTCAATTTATTGTGACTAGGACTTCTGTTCTTCATACCACCAACTTGGGTTGGTGGTACTAAGAATTCTTTTGGTGCTTCCCCTTATTTCTTCACAATTCTTCTACTTTCATTATCAGTTCCACTTATAGACATGTTAGTACCACCGACTTGGGTTGGTCATATCAACATTATTTAGGTTTTTGCTTGTTTATCTCTGCAATATAGTAGCATTTAAATAGGCAAATAACAAAATGCAACCATTTTGGGCCAAATACATGAAAAATAGATAAAATTGATGCATACAAGATATTTTAATAAAATTAGGAAAAATGACATAAAACACATAAATATGAAAGAAATTGTCATGAAAACATGTCTAAATCAGCCTCAATTTTGGTAGAGAAATTATGTGCATCCAAATCCCCTAAACTAGAGTATGCTTGATATCGAGCAACACAACTTTGGATTTAGTTGAAAAAGTCACAAAAAAGACCCATATGTGAACTAGATAATTCTAATCATACTTGACAATAGACTCAGGGGCCTTACAAGCCATAAACCCCTAAGAAAGATTTCTCCCAGAAAATCCCAAGCAAAAAGAGATGAATACTTCATATGCATTCTTCCTCAAGATTCCATGTGGCTTCCTCTATATCTTAGTGATGTCATAGGACGACATGTAGGACTCTATTACTAGACGTTAGCTACATAACCATGATCCAAACTCTACAACACCTCAGGATGTCTTTCTTGACCACTACAAGCTCTATCCCATCATGCATGTCCACTTACAAGATGTGGAAACCCATAGGGTGAGTCCAAATACCAGCGATATTTATAGCTCTCCACCAACATCTATTAAAAGCATAGATAACTAAACAAGAGATTATGCTATGAACAGATAAGCAAATTTAGGTATCCACAACTGATCAATAGAACATTCTATGCATTTAGAAGGAATATGAACAACATGTATAACTATTATAAAGTAAACAATATATGAAACAAGACAAGGGCTCATCCAATGTTATCCATATTTGTCCCTAGGAAAATACACTACACAGTTGTATTAAATATTTGATCAATGCCCTGAGGATTTGAGTGGTACCACCCAAATCCAACTACCCTCTGCTAAGGGCAACTGATGGTGCCATATAAGGTCAATGGAAGAGCCAAAATCCATGACCTATCCACCACCTCTTGGTCAGCACCAGAGTAACAATGACATATAGTCAAATGAAGGATCGACTCTTGCATGGCCATACATATAAACACCATATCCCGACTTGGTATAGGTCATGACGCCAATGAACTGAGATACGACCCGCAGTCACACTCCTGCTAGGGTATGGCCCACAACCAATCCTATGAAATGTCACAATTCCCAATGTATGATCGAAGCTCACGCATGGCCACAATCATCCTCCATATATCACGACTGTGAATGCAAGGATATCCACTCAACTTGTGCCCCTACATATTCAACAACAAGCGCTCTGAGTTTCCTGAAGGAGTTACTCATTTCACCATCCAACACTACGGCTGACACTGGAATGGATCTATGGCACAGGGCAACTACATGATTAGGGTTTCACTTTATTAGTTATTCCAATTGGTTGATTTAAGGCTTTAGCACACAAGTGGACATACAAAACCCTAATTCAATCTAGAAAGCATAAGAAACTTTGGAAGATATGAAATGGACACGGTGTGAACTTGTCACATCATTTCAAGGCATCACCGTCTCATGGCCTTAAACAAGGCTATGAACATCACCGCGTGTTAACACTGCCACCTCAGGCTAATCACCATGGTCACAACACTGGGGATAATAACCCCTTATCACATCACTGGAGGATATCACCTCTCACAAGGCATCAAACCTTTAGTAGGTCATAAGACCAATCACACCATTCCTATATATCAACATCACATCATGCCTCAACATGTACAATGTGTATGATCATTTCCATGTATTGCATATAGATTCCCATATCATTCACATAACTATGATATTCCTTTCATCTACAAGGTTAGGGGATCATAACAAGAAATATAAAATATCATAGATCCCTATGTCTCATCATGATCTCAACATGCCTCATAAGATTCACAATCATCACCATAGCATACACAAGCCATGGCATGCATTCAACCTACAAGGTTAGAGGTTAACAATCAGAGAGAGAAATCATCATATCATAATAGCTATTACAAGAAAAGAAGTAACCCATCCATATCTCCAGATTAAGGTTAGCATTCCACACTTAGACAACTAGTGTTTTGTAGTTATTTCCCATCACCTACCCTAGGTACACCATCTTCCATATTCTTTGGTCACATAAAGGTTAAGAATCATATTTAGGGTTAACTAAGTACCCACTCAAATAGTATTATATATGGCTCATTCATTACTCATATGCATGTTTTAATTATGTATTCAAATATGTGTCTCAACCACCCATCATACATATGTCTTGACCATCTACCATATACACGTCGTGACCACCAACCCTATGGGTTGTGAAAACCCACTCATCAAGGTGTATCAACCTCAACATGCATACACATGGACACAAACTGCCATGCTCCATCACCTGGCCACAACCAAAATACACTTATACATGTTCATGACTGTGACACACCCTCACTTGCCCTTCACCTAGTCATGACTGCATGATACCTTCAACCTGGTCGTGATCGTGTCACATCAAGGCTAAGCTTCAACACTGATTTCACAATGGGGCATCACGTTCATCAAACATAAAGAAACATCTCATCTATCATCTAGAAAGAGGCATTGTAACCATGAGCCACAAACAACATCACTACCACAACTGAAAGTAGGCATCACAACCAAAGGTGTTGCATTCAAAATGAAAACCAGGCATTACTATCAGCCGTTGCAACCTCAACAAAGGGAACGTCTCAAACTTCAACACATACACAAATCATCAACAACTTGGCATCACTACCACTTCCAACAAGGCATTGTGTCCAACACCAGGCATCTTAACCACTCTGCCTAGTATTGCATTCAGCCATTACAATAAGAATACTAAGGGCCATAAAGATCATACTCATTGATTCCAAGTCGTCAAACCCTAGAGTTAAAACTAAGAAGGTCATCAACTAAAACCATATAGGAGAGAGAAGGTCAAACCTCAAAACATGAGGAAACTTCTAAAACTCCAAGGTAATATGAAGGCCAAAACTAGATCATGGTGGTAAAGCCAAAACCCAAGATACATGTAACACCATATTCTCAAAGCCACCAATAAAACATGTACATAGATATTAGGGTTTAAGGAGGTTAATCTATATGAGAATACTACAAGGTCTTAAGCCTCAACCTAAGATAACATCATCTAGCTCATTAACGTCATACTTAGGGGATAAAATAATAGCTTACACCAGGAGAGATCTATCTCTAAAATCAGGTACATCATATTAGGGTTTCAAAATATTAAACATATCAATTATAATCACCACCATCACTTAAGCTCTAGAACATGATATCATCTACTAGAATATTGAGGGCACATTTTAGAGAGAGAAACATCAACATGCAACTAAGATTAAGAGTGCTAATAATATAAGAGGGTAGAAAATTATAAAACCCAGCTTAAAGAAGATCAACTGCAAGGATCAAAAGCTCCAAGCACATGATCACCAATAGAGGAAGAAGCTCCACCAAAGGATCCACTTTCAGCCACAAGATCACCTCAACAAGGAGAAGAAACCAATATTAGAGATTGCTCAAGAAAAAGGGAAAAGAAACCCTAGGTTGAACCGAAGGGAGAAGGGAGAAAAGAGAGTAGAAGTTCCTCACACTGGGGTCCACCTTGTCAAAACATGGCCTATGACCCTTGTTATGAGGGGTTCACTTCTCAAGAATGACCACCATGGGAAATCCATGGTCTAAGGCCAATAAATGAGAAGAAGATGGGCTAGAAGTTCCAAGGAAATGCTAGCAAAGAAAGGGAAACACTTACCAAGGTTGAAGATGAGCAAGGACCACTACATGCAAGGGATCTGATCATCAAAGCTCTAAGGATATGCCCTTATTTTCTCCACCAAGCTCCATGGACGAGCTAAAGAGAGGGAGGAAGAAGGAGGAATGAAAGGTTCACTTTCAAGAAGGGAAGAGGGTTAACATACTTGAGGAGGAGGGAAGTAGGGTGAAGATGAGGTGTCAACACCTATAAGAACCAAAGGGACACTTGTCCACCTAAGGAACACACATGCAACCACTTAAAACACACATACATGAGGTGGTGATACAACCTATATCATGTCCCGACCTCTTAGGGTCCCCAAGATCTAGGTGACGGTCAAGACAACTAAGGATGGTCGAGACAAATACCAGACAAGTGCCTTGGTCAAGACACAAGCTCCCTCAACAAACTAGGTCGAGAAAACCCACAAAAAGACAAAATGACTCAACCCAAGCACAACGAAGACCATCTAGGTCGTGACCACTACACCCGAGGAAAGTGTCTCAGTCGAGACACATACATAGCACACCTAGGTCATGAGACTCCAACATGTGCACCAAGGTTAGCTTCAAGCAAACCCTAGAAAACCTTAGCATCACCACATGATGCCATCTCATCAACCAAGGTCCATACAAGGCCACTATGCATAATTCTCTCTCTGATGATGCCAAAGTACCAAGGACACACTGAATATGTGGCAAACTGCAAGATCACCCCTCAACTTGGGTAAATTTCAATTTGACCCAAAACAAGCATAGAAAGCACAAACATCACCTAGACAAGCACAAATTGGATATTTAAGATCTCCACAAGCTCTATAAGCATACACAAGGATTAGATTATGGTTCTAAGACCTTAATAAATCTAAAACATATAGGGTTAGTCCAAAATCTAGGTCAACAACCTTATAAGCCATAAACCCCTAATAGGGATTTTGCCCCCGGAATCTTTAAGAGAAAAGAGACAATTACTTCATACACATATCTTCCTAAAGCTTCAATGTGCCTTCCTCTATATCTTTGTGATGTCATGGGACCTGTGGGTTTTGGGCCCACCATGCTTTTGCTACAACACTTTGATCTTCTAACTCAATATCGGTCTTACTAGTGACCGGCTCAATAGTCTAGCTAACAATGGAAGGGGTTGCCAACTTTCTTCATTATTATACATATTTACAACTTCTTATGTGTCATATTACCTTTTTCACCTTGGCTTCCTTATTTGCATATGAATTATTAAGGTTAAAGAATCTCATCACTTCTCTTTTGGTTGTTGTTCATCATTTTCATGTATGTTTTCTTCTTTTATCACGTTTTCCCACCCCCCATCAAAAGGTAGACCATCATATTTCATATTTATTTCATGAAGCAGAGGTCATCTCTTCTTTAACCCTATTCATGTGTAATGAAGGTTTTTATTTAGTACTTACTTATTCTCATATGTTGGTCTGAGGTTAGCTAAGATTTCACTGTATTAGTTCATCATTATTTTCATTTGTCACCTTTTGTCATACTTATCTCAGGAATTCTTTCCACCATATGTGGATTATACACCCTATCTTACATCATTAGCACATATTTAACTGCCTTTATATTAGAAACTTCTTGGAATTACCACTTCTAAGATCTCTTATGGCTTATTTGTGTTCAAATTCAAGTTTTATAGTACCATATTCTTCTCTTATGATTATCAATCATTACAATTTTCATAGGTTATGATGTAGTTCTGTCCTTGTTTAGAGCAAGATGAAGGTATTATTACTATGGTTCATGTTTAATTATGCTCTTTTGGTTGTTTCAAAATGACTACTTGATCAGAGTAATCAAGAAGAAAGCAACCTAAGAGTTCCATATTTACCTTTTCTTAGGTATCTGAAAACCTGGCCAGGGAACTCAAGTACTGAGGTTAGGTAGTATGCACCATGTTTTATGTCATGTTACGAATTTAGAAACCATCCTAATACTAGTCCTAGTGTCCATGTAGAATCAACAAACCTAGAGCTATGATACCACCAAATGTGACACCCTTTGCCATACAAAGCGAGATTACTCAAAATCAAGTGTGAAATTAACACAAACAACAACATTACCACAAAAGAGGGTAAATCAAAACTGATTTCATAACTATACATCAAGTTCAAATCATCATGTCTGAAGCCATAAAATGGAGCCACTTGTATTTCATTCATATCAAAAGTCATTACATGACATATTTCACTGGCTATCGAGCCACAACCTGTTCCATGTGATAACCTATTCACATACACAAATCACATCTGAGCCATCATCATATGTCCAAAAACTCAAACCTATGCACAACGTCTATAAAACATACCTGACGTGTATTTTACTACGCGCTTAAACGCAAGTATACGCGTCGAGTAATATAGGCCTTGTGAGGCCCGAGTCGAACTCAGGGATACGTGAATTATTGGGGACTTTTACTAACTAATCGCAATCAGCTAGACCGATTAACAAAGTAGGGTTTTGTTGTTCAAATTAAAAAGAAAATAAAAATCAAACAAAGAAAACAATCGATTAAAGGTTAATTTAATCAATTCAAAAGGATATCTTTAGGATGGCGGTTTCACCGCGGGTCAACATTGTATTAGGTTTCATATAATTCCTCACACTTCTCTCTCTATCCGGGTAGTGGCCTGAAATGAGAATTACCCACTGTCGTGGTGTAATTCACTACTTAGTTTTAGGTTGATTCCACCGTCGTAGTAATCATTCCCCTAAACTAAGCGCATTAAAAACGGTCTCTCAGTTCCCACCATTAATTTTACAACTCCTTTGTCAAGGGTTTTATTGATTAATGTAGAATTCGTCTCTTTTCAACCGTTAATCCTTCTGTCGAAGTGATTAAGGGTGTTAAATTATTATTATGGTGATCAAGCATAACAATAGAAATGGAGAAAACGAATCTATACCACAGATTTGAGAGAAAAATATGAATTATTGATATAAAAATGTCATACAATGCATTCCCGGGCTACTCCCGGTCCTAAAGATTGAGGGTTTTAGCCTCTCATGTTCATCTCACACGAATACATGGTAGAAATTGGGGAATTCATAAGAAAAATGGGAAATAAATAGGAAAACCCCTGAACGGAGAAGAACCGGTGGATCCTTGGCGTAGAACACGAGCTTCCCCGCCTGTCGGTGGTGGAAATCGTCTTCGGCAGCGTCCGAATCACCCGGGATGAGCTTCTCAGCCTCCGTTCTCCTTTTTCTCCTCCTCGGCACTCGTGCAATCCAAAATGAGATCCCCCTCCCGTGTGGGCGGCCGTCATTAGGTATAAGTCCCTAATTAGGTCATCAAATAACAACAGCCGTCCGATCGAGATCAAAACAGATCCATCGCATATCTGCCGGCGTCGATACCATCGACGCAGGTCGATGGTATCGACCCAGCGGATTAGCGGCAACTTTCTTTTCTTTTATTCTGAGCGCCTGTGGTGATCTCGATACCATCGACTTGGGCGTCGATGGTATCGACTCCTGTAGCGTCGGTTTTGTCTTCTAGGGACGCTGTAGCTCTCCTTGTGTCGATGGCATCGACTTCCGTCGATGGTATCGACTGCATCCTCGCCAGCAACCTGAAGTGATCTCGATGCCATCGACTTAGGTGTCGATGGTATCGACTCTGTATTGCTCTTCTCGGCTGACAACCTGTGGCTTGGTCGATGGTATCGACTTCCGTCGATGGTATCGACGGAAGCAGATACTTGTTTTTCCTGAAATTTCACAACAGGACCAAGTAAATCCACACAATTTATAATAAGATGATAAATAATGCTCAAAATAGTAAAAAAAAGGGGATTTGACATAATATGAAGGCAAAGACCAAATTAAGTGAATTATGCAATATTATCCATAAAAATGAGTAATTAGAGCACAAAACACATATGAAATAGGTCTATAAATGTGACTCAAAATCATCGCATCAAACTCCCCTAAGCTTAAACATTGCTCGCCCTCGAGCAACTAATCCTTAGAATAGAATTGCACATGTCAACTAACAATCAACATACCAACCTACATCACACATGAATCCCACTGGACGTTCTCAAACCGGCCTTTCCTAATCACAGAACAGTAATTACCCTAGAGGCGAAAATAATCATCAATAAAAGAAATTATCCTTCAAACCGATGAACACTATCACATAAGGCAGTTAACATAATAAAATTTGCCGATTCAGCATTGGTGCATCTTGTGATCGCCTACACTACGTTGCTCGCCCTAACTACCATCTACATGGAAGCAGTTCTCCTGATAAACATGAGTGAGGAGAAAATCACGGTGGCCTACCAATCCGAGCAACGGGTGGATGGAATGGGTGGTTCATGGAAGAATTTGGAAGTATTACACAGTTTCAAAATGCATAAAACAAAATGCCCTAAATGATGTAAATGCACATTAAAAATGCGCTAATGCTTAAAATTGGGTGGAATGATGCATGCACTAACCTTCCACCTCAAAATGAGATGGAAATCTAATTAAGCCACATCATGTACTCAATTTCCCTGTTATGCAAGTGATATAATGTTCCTTTCTCCCTCTTATTCCATTTCCTTCTAAATTCTCTCTTTTTTTTTCTTTTAGCCCACATATCCATAATTGCTTAGAGATACATGTATAAGGCCATTTTCTTCACGATTGGAAATCTTTGCATTATTTCGAGGGTATGGAAAAGTTTAGATCACTTTTTAAGACAACCTGAGGTACATGGTGTACTTATGCGTGAAAATCATGAAAGTTATGAGTGAAACTACATGACATGCACCTAAAGGTAATGTGCATGAATCACTATACATTTTTTTTTTCATTTTATGCAAAAGTTTGAAAATAACAATGCAACTCCTATCTACATGCTATGCACGCAAGAAGGAATTAAAACTGTACTTTACTTCCAATTCTTTGGTAGATTATGGAAAAATATGAAGTGGAATGATCACAAGATTAAGTTACTGAACCTTAGAAAAATATCATGTGTCCCTCCTTACTGACATGTGTAGTAGTTCAAAGGGTTCTTTCTCTTATATCCAATTAAGGTCTCATTACCATTTGATTAGGTTAGGCTCAAACAACCGTTACTATCCACTTTTCATGAGTCAATGGGGGTGTGGGTGTGACATATTGCTTCAAAGTTGACATAATCAATCATTTTCATAGGACAAGTTCCCCAAGGACAACCAAGTTAAGCTATCCAAAAGACACATAAATTTTTAAATGCCCTTAAATTTCCCATGAAAACAGCGAGATGACAATTTTTAAGACATCCACGATTACACTAGATAGATGTGGATCCTAAACAAACTAAAATTGCAAGAACAAATAACAAAGCAAAAACTAAAAACAACTAAAGAAAAGATAAAAGATAGAGTTGTTCCAGCCACCCCCCTAAGCTTGAATTTGACTATGGCCTCATAGTCAAAAACCAACTTAAGGGTGGAACAGTGATACCTTGATCAATCCTGCGGAGGCGGTGGTGGGTATTGTGGTGCCGTAGGATCCCAAGACGGGTACTCCCCCTGGAAGCTTGGATCATATTGGGTCCTCGGCGGAGGCTGTGGATAGCCTCCAAAGTAGTCTTGACTCCAGTAATGGTCGAAGAAAGGCTCCTGTTGCGTCTCTATCCACTGCAACCGGTTGTGCATTTGCTCGTGGTTGGCGAGGATGAGCCGCTCGTTCTCGAACATAGCCCGTTGGTTGTCAAGTACCCAGCTCGTAGTCTCATGAATGTCGGTATACATAACCATGTGCTGCTGCTGAGTCTGCTGGATGTCCTGCAGCATGGTGTACATCCCCTGCATGGAATAGGGATCCTCGGTTGGCTGCTCGTGCTGTGGTGATGGTGGCGGGGGCTGAGATGATGAAGAAGCACCCGAATGCATCCTAGGATGCTTCCGTGGTGCCACACGTGCTCGAAGAGGTGTGAATGCCTCCTCTTCCTCTACAGCCTCGCCTTCTTGCTCATCACCTCTGCCTTCTTCCTCGGAGGACTCGATGGCTATGATTGGCCACCGGAAGTGCTGCTTGCCCTCTATGTTGAAGACGTCGTCCGGTAGGGAGCTCTCCTGATAAGCTTGGTTGACGTGGCTGTTGCGATCGTCGTCGATGTCTGTGTGCGGATCGGTGACATGTCCGTCGATACCATCGACGGATGTCGATGGTATCGACTTGCTTTTATTGCGACACCGCCATTGTGTTGCATTCAACCTGTGATGATGTCGATACCATCGACGAGGCCATCGATGGTATCGAGTTGACTGAGCAAAATTCGTCTGAATATCTCCAGAGATCTTGATGGTATCGACTGGGGTGTCGATACCATCGACACTTTTATTGCGACCTGTCTGTGACCATATCGATACCATCGACAAGTGTGTCGATGGTATCGACCCTGCCTGTGCCTGCACGTTCAACAAACGGATCAAGGTATCATTTTTAAACTAAAATTTAAACGAAATAAAAGCAATCTATGACTAAAATTAAACTATCCTAAGGTACCGATGGTTGGGTTGCCTCCCAACAAGCTCCCTTATTTAACGTCTTAGGCTAGACGTATGATAGTCATCATCTTTTCACCTTGGGGACTGCACTTAGAGGATCATGCGGTAATTTGAATTCAACACGATCTCCTCCAATGCCCAAAGACAAAGTACCTCTCCCTAAGGCAGTCACAACGTCTTCCGTTGCTTGAAACGGTCTTCCTAGGAGAATTTCACAACTTTGGAGTGGTGGCATATCCATGACGACAAAGTCCACAGGAAATATGAATCTATCCACTTTGACAAGAACATCTTCACATACTCCATAGGGTCTCACGGTAGACCCATCTGCCAATTCAATTGTTGCAGCCAACTTCTTTATCTCTTTTAACCCCAACTTTTGAAATGTAGCCAAAGGCATGAGATTTATACTAGCGCCGGAATCACATTGCGCTTTAGAAACATGTTGACCACCTATTGAACACAGAATGTAAAAACCTCCTGGGTCCTTTCTCTTCTTTGGTGAACTCCCGTGAATCATCGAGCTCACCGTCTCATTCATCCTATAAATTTAATCATCTTTTATCCGCCTCGTCTTATTAATGATTTCCTTGATGAACCTCCCATAGGCGGGTACTTTCTCGATCATCTCCACTAATGGAATATTGATGTGGAGTTTTCGGAATATCTCCAGGAATTTTTTAAAGTGACGATGCTCTTTCTTTGACTTAGGATTAACCACATTTAAAACATCTGCTGCCTCAACACGCCTATGAGGTGGCACATAAGAGCTTTTCGGGGGTACCTCCCCTAAGCTTGCTTCAATTACTCCCTCCGGCGTGGGCTTTGGTGAAACATCATCAACATTAATATCAACAATAGATATATCAGCACCTTGACAGACAGTCTTGACTTGCTCTTCTCGCCTAGGTGGAGGCGTGACCACCAAGGGCTCTTGGCGTCTTTTCCAAAAAGAAAAAGTGCTTCCGCCTGGTAGTCCATAGTAAGTGCGTGGATATGGTATCGCCGGTGTTGCATTCACATTGAAAGTCATTTTTCTTTCTTCTACAACTTCTTGCACCTGAGATTCCTCCTCAGTGCTTACCACAGACATGTACTTGACCTGATGGTGTGCTTGAGCCACATTTGCATTCTCGGCTGGTTTCTGTTGGTTGGCGTGCTTAATGGCCGCCACTTCACTCGAAATCTGTGCCACGGTGGTCTCTAATGCCCGCATTTGTGCTCCATGACTTTGCAGCGTCTGCCCAAACTTGGTTAGAATATCACCTTGAGATTGCAATTATTTTCCAAACATGGCCATCATCTCTTGGTTTTGCTGGACCATTTGAGTTAGTAATTCAGTGTTCTTGTCCTCGGCTTTCTGCTGTGGCTTGGCATCCGGATCCTGTAGAAAATTGTTCGGATCCTTCCATGAAAACTTTTTATCTTTCCTCCATGAGTAGTCCTTGTTTCTATAGCCCTGTTGTTACATGAATTTCACTTGGGCCTCCCCATCATCAGATGCATCCTCCTTAGTTAGCACCTTCTTGGCTAGAAGATCTAACTTGGCATTCAGCTCCCTCACTATTCTGGATTCACCAACAGCCTTGACATGTTCCACAGCCCCTCTATCACCCCATGACTGTTTCCTAGCCATGTTTTTCAGTATCTCCCAACATCTGGTATCCGTATTATTCAAGAAAAATCCGGAACCAGCCGAGTCCAGGTTGCTTCTATCATGCTCGGAGAGAGCAAAGTAGAAGATCTTCACTTGGGTTTCCTTGTCCAATCCATGATGTGGACATCTCCTCAACATGACCTAGAATCGCTCCCAAGTCTCAGAATAAGTTTCACCCGCCTGTTGGGTGAAATTGTGAATCTTCCTGATCATATCATTGGTCTTCTCAGGAGGGAAGAACCTCTCGAAGAAAACCTCTACCATGTGATCCCATGATTCAACAAACTCGTCGTCAAGGTTATGAAGCCACTCTCGCGCTGCTCCTGCCAATGAACTTGGGAACAACTTGAGATACAACGCATCTTGCGGGAACCTGTCGATCTTCACCATATTGCAATTTTCAACAAACTGACTAATGTGTGCCACTGGATCTTCATTTTTCAGCCTGTGAAATGCGTTGGATTTGACCAAGTTAATCAGTGCCGGGTCAATCTTGTATGTAGGTATGTTTAGCCCCTGTTTCTTTATAGGCCCCTTTGATGCTGAGGAAGAAGACGTCTTGATCTTCTCCCATATTGTCTGTGCTTCAGCCATTTCTTCTTCTTGTTCTTGCTCAGATTCAGAATTTATATCACTTTGGTGTTCCTCCTCGTAGTAGTCCTCGTCCTCTGGTCCCGCAGATGGAACCTCAGGTGTGCGATTCACGTAGTCTCGACTACGTGTGTGCACCATGCAAAGTACCTGAAATATGGAAATAGGGATTCAGTACAATGCTTTGAACGAGTCAACACAATTATAGAGAAATAAAGGAATTTTTGAAATTGTTTTAAAATAAAAAAAAATGTGGCCTAGAGTGGCCGCTCTTAGCACTCAAAGTGCCAATAATTCGCCGTATCCCCGGCAACGGCGCCAAAAACTTGACGTGTATTTTACTACGCACTTAAACGCAAGTATACGCGTCGAGTAATATAGGCCTTGTGAGGCCCGAGTCGAACTCAGGGATACGTGAATTATTGGGGACTTTTACTAACTAATCGCAATCAGCTAGACCGATTAACAAAGTAGGGTTTTTTTGTTCAAATTCAAAAGAAAATAAAAATCAAACAAAGAAAACAATCGATTAAAGGTTAATTTAATCAATTCAAAAGGATATCTTTAGGATGGCGGTTTCATCACGGGTCAACATTGTATTAGGTTTCATATAATTCCTCACACTTCTCTCTCTATCCGGGTAGTGGCCTGAAATGAGAATTACCCACTGTCGTGGTGTAATTCACTACTTAGGTTTAGGTTGATTCCACCGTCGTAGTAATCATTCCCCTAAACTAAGTGCATTAAAAACGGTCTCTCAGTTCCCACCATTAATTTTACAACTCCTTCGTCAAGGGTTTTATTGATTAATGTAGAATTCATCTCTTTTCAACCGTTAATCCTTCTGTCGAAGTGATTAAGGGTGTTAAATTATTATTATGGTGATCAAGCATAACAATAGAAATGGAGAAAACGAATCTATACCACGGATTTGAGAGAAAAATATGAATTATTGATATAAAAATGTCATACAATGCATTCCCGGGCTACTCCCGGTCCTAAAGATTGAGGGTTTTAGCCTCTCATGTTCATCTCACACGAATACATGGTAGAAATTGGGGAATTCATAAGAAAAACGGAAAATAAATAGGAAAACCCCTAAACGGAGAAGAACCGGTGGATCCTTGGCGTAGAACACGAGCTTCCCCGCCTGTCGGTGGTGGAAATCGTCTTCGGCAGCGTCCGAATCACCCGGGATGAGCTTCTCGGCCTCCGTTCTCCTTTTTCTCCTCCTCGGCACTCGTGCAATCCAAAATGAGATCCCCCTCCCGTGTGGGCGGTCGTCATTAGGTATAAGTCCCTAATTAGGTCGTCAAATAACAATAGCCGTCCGATCAAGATCAAAACAGATCCAACGCATATCTGCCGGCGTCGATACCATCGACGCGGGTCGATGGTATCGACCCAGCGGATTAGCGGCAACTTTCTTTTCTTTTATTCTGAGTGCCTGTGGTGATCTCGATACCATCGACTTGGGCGTCGATGGTATCGACTCCTGTAGCGTCGGTTTTGTCTTCTAGCGATGATGTAGCTCTCCTTATGTCGATGGCATCGACTTCCGTCGATGGTATCGACTGCATCCTCGCCAGCAACCTGAAGTGATCTCGATGCCATCGACTTAGGTGTCGATGGTATCGACTCTGTATTGCTTTTCTCGGCTGACAACCTGTGGCTTGGTTGATGGTATCGACTTCCGTCGATGGTATCGACGGAAGCAGATACTTGTTTTTCCTGAAATTTCACAACAGGATCAAGTAAATCCACACAATTTATAATAAGATGATAAATAATGCTCAAAATAGTAAAACAAAGGGGATTTGACATAATATGAAGGCAAAGACCAAATTAAGTGAATTATGCAATATTATCCATAAAAATGAGTAATTAGAGCACAAAACACATATGAAATAGGTCTATAAATGCGACTCAAAATCATCGCATCAATACCCAAGGACCCGAGTGTACAGGGATGACACATAGGACTCTATTACTTGACGTTAGCTGCATAACCATCATCCAATAGCTACAAAACCTATGGATGTCTGTCTCAACAACACGAGCTCTATCCCAACATGCACATCCACTGAAAATATGTGGAAACCCACAAAGTGAGACCAAACATTCCAACGAGAGTTATAACTCTCTGCCAACATCTATTAACAGCACATATAACTAAAATAGGAGATTATGCTATGAATAGATAAGTAGATTTTGGTATCTACGACTGAGCAGTAGAACATTTTATGCATTTAGAAGGAATATGAAGAACATGTATAACTATTATAAAGTAAACAATATATGAAACAAGACAAGGGCTCATCCAATGTTATCCGTATTTGTCCGTAGTAAAATACACTACACAGATGTATTACATATTTTATTAATGCCCTGAGGATTTGAGTCGTACCACCAAAATCCAACCACCCCTGCTAAGGGAAACCGACGGTGCCGTATAAGATCAATGGAAGAGCCAGAATCTATGACCTCTCCACCACCTCTTAATTAGCAGAAGAGAAACAATGACATATAGTCAAATGAAGGATCGACTCATGCATGTCCATTCATATAAACACCCTAGCCCGCCTTGGTACATGTCACGACTCTAATGAACTAAGATATGACCCACATTTGCAATACTACCATTGTATGTCCTACAGCCAATCCTGTGAAATGTCACAATTCCCTAGGTATGATCTGAGGCTAACACATGGCTACAATAATCCTCCATATATCACAATTCTGAATGCAAGGATATCCACTCAACTTGCGCCCCCACATATTCAACAATCTAGCAGTAAGGTTGACACTGGAATGGATCTACGACATAGGGAAACTACATGGTTATAATTTCACTTTATTAATTATGCCAATTGGGTGATTTAAGGATTTAGCACACAAGTGGACATAGAAAACCCTAATTCAATGTAGCAAGCATAAACAAATTCAAAAGATATGAATCGTACAAGGTGTTAACTTATCACATCATCTCAAGGCATTACTGTCTCATGGCCTTAAACAAGGCTATCAACATCACCACCGGTTAACACTTCCACCTCAGTATAATCATCATGGTCACATTGACGTGATATATTATCGCACTAACAAATTCACTCAGGGTTGAGATCCCCTAGATTTTAACAAAACCAATGTGCAATAATACCACCTGCAAGCAGACGTGCCTCATCCTAGTATAGTTGAGGATCAAATCCTAAGAGATAATGTTTTTAAGAATCTTAGTCAGTCGAATCTAGTTCAAGTAAGACTAATATTTAGAACGATTGGTTGTTTTGAGGTTAATTAAACTAAGTGCAGGAAAGTAAAGGGCAGAATTAAAGTTGATCTAGATTAATGATGTGGAATCGTTGGGATGGTACCGGGTTTCACCACCACTACACATGCAAACACGTCTAAATATCAAACATCCAGACAAGATATAACTATCCAAATAGAGCTATTGCAAAACCCCCCATACATACGTTAGGTTTGCGTAAGCATCACCTTAGGCATCAGATATCTTACGACTCTGAAGATACAAAATCCAACTAAGGTTGTGGTCCTCCCTATGGGATGTTAGACCACAGAAGCTTCACCGTAGGCTAGATGGCTCATCCCCTCACAGATCACTCACTTACGACCTCAAGGAATCCTATCAAAAGTTCTCATCAAGAAGTCGATCGCGCTAATCGAAAAGTAAGTAGGTGGTTAATCTACAAGTAAACATTAATGATTAACAAAGAAGATACAACATCCAACTAAGGTTATGGCCCTCCATAAGGGATGTTTAGGCCACAGAAGTGTCACCATAGGTTATATGGCTCATCCCCTTTCGGATCATATACTTACGACCTCAAGGAATCTCATTCTATTTCTAATTTGAGAATATACCTCATTAAACAACATTCTACCCTACATATAGAAGTTCTCACAACATAGGGAAAAAAACAAGATGAAAGCTTGCAGGTAAACAACTACATACATTGTCGATTAACAATGAAATGAAAAGATATATACATTGCCATGGAATGCTTAACAAGAGAACATGCTTGCATGGGCAGCGAGGTTAGTCCCCACACCTCAGCAAAAAGGAACTACTCACTCACGATGCAAGAAACAACAAGAATAAGAAAGAGAGATGATTCTTCCATGAGCCTGACGAAGAAGGTAGTTGCAACTTGGTGAAGATGATGCGATCTTCTACATCATGTTGGAGCAGATCTAGAAGAGGAAAGAGGGACGCCAAGATAGACCGGGAAGTCTTTCTCACTCATACCTTCTCTTGTTAGTCTCCTTGAATTGCATCAGGAGAAACATGTGGATATGTGTGATGATCTGGATCGGACCTGTGTTCAGGGAACCTATTGGCGTCCCAGATCTGATGCCTCAAATGAGGACCCTACTGGTCCTATTTATAGGCTCATGTCTAGTCTCACGATTTGGGCCCAATCACAATTTTTACAATTTGCTTAAACAGTTTGGAAACCGTTTAGATGAAGAACTAGTCTTGTATAAGTTTTCTTCCAAATGGTTTGGTGTCTTGGGCCCAAACGGTTTAGTATATATATCCAAACAGTCTTGTGCTTATATGACCAAACGGTATTGGAGTGTAGAACATCCAAACGGTTTTGCTTATATATGACCAAACGGTCTTGGACATATGCTCCATACAGTCCTGTATTAAGTTCTTTCCAAATGGTTTTGGAGGATCGTAATCTCACTAACGATTTGCAAACTGATAGCATGTCCAACCGATCTTCATGCTGATCGGTCTTGAGAACTTGTGTTCTATCCATACGGTCTCAGACTCATGTCGTTCCAAGCGATCTTGCAGTCACAGCTCCAAATGGTTTTGGAATTCCGATCAGTCTCGTGGCTTGTGATGCCCAATCGGTTTGGATCTAACTGGATTCCACCAATGGTCTCGAGAACTCAACGCAGCCACATGGTCTTGCAGATCATGCACTAGCCATCTGATCTATGGCCCATCGGTCTGGAGGGTGGAGGGTTTGTGATGGCGGTGGCTGGAGGTGGTATTGACAAGGTTGTAGATGTTGCGGATGACAGTGCTGTGACTGTGCTATGGAGTGGCGCCGATATTTTTAGGTTGGTGGTGACGCTGTTGTGTGGTGTGGTAGTGTTGTTGTAGATGACGGTGGAGTCTTGGTGGCTGCCGACATTGTAGATGGGTTAGAAGAAGGTGTTGGCGACAGCAGGGACATGGATCAGGTGGAAGGGAGAAGCATAAGAAGGTGGAGCGCAGGCGGATGGAGGTGCGATGGAGCTAGGGTTTGTAGATCGGGTGGGAGGAGGAAGAAGAAGGTGGAGGTGTAGGTTGAGCGGAGGTCCAAACGGTCTTGATCCAGTTTTCCCAACCAGTCTTGAAGACATGTACTCCAAATAGTTTGCAACCCTATGGTGTGCTTTGCTCTAATGGTTTGAAAACTTATAATGACCATACGGTCTGGTGCTCTGCTTTTCTTCGATCAGTCTCGAGATGAGAGTCTCCAAGCGGCCTTGGGATGGCAGGTTCCAAACGATCCTTGGCTCTCATTCATATGGTATTAGTGATCGATACTTCTCCAGACGGTTTAGCATTCCCACCTCCGATCGGTCTTGCGGTCAGAGATGTCCAAATGGTCTTGACGACGTTACCAAATGGTCTTGAAGACTGATGGCATCAAATGGTTTTATAAAAGAGTTAAGTCCAAACAGTCTTGGGGTAGAGGTTGCCCATACGGTCTTGAGACAATATGGAGGAATGGCTAGGATCGATAGATCAAAACCATTTGGATGAAACCATATGGATGAGACAATTTGATCAAGATTGTTTGGTCAAAACTCATTGGTGATCTAGGGTTGAGAAGGGAGGGTCCCACTCATAAGGGTTTAATATGGATGATGAAGATTGCATGGTGGTGATTATTGTGGATAAGGGTTGAACGGAGGTGGGTGACATCAGATAGTTGAACTTCATTATGACCTGCATAAAATTGATATAAACTCAGTTAATAATCTTGGTAATTGAACTACTTTTTTTTTGCATTTTGTGAGATCTAATAGATGAAATGAGATGTATTGAATCAAATTTGGCCCAATATGGTGATCGAAATTCATGATGAATACGCATTCATCAAAACACCCCAAACTTAAACGTTGCTCATCCTTGAGTAACACAAAATCTAAAACAGTCACCAAATGAATACTTTTTGATCATGTGATTGCCTCCTCTTCACGTCACAATTGTTTCCTTTCTGCTTAGTATGATTAAACATCCCAACTTCCTGAGACCACTAAACACATCTTACCATATTTTCATTCCTGACTTTGCTTTCCAACTTCAATTCTTCCTCACTTTTTCCAACAACAAGCATGTCAAAGAGTATTATAAGAGTCCAAAGATACCCGCAGAACAACAAGTGTGCATCTGATCTGACACTGGTGTATTTTAGGGTAGTGGAGGCATTCAATGTGCCTTTATGTAAAAAAAGGGAGTGAAGGGTGGTATGGAAGGAAGAAATAAATCTCTCCTCTATTCGACTCAAGATTTTTATTATATAATTTTCAATTTCATTTATTGCATTTTTTGTGTAAATCTCTCCTCCATTTGACTCGTAATTGCATTTTTTGTGTGCACTTTGGCATCATTTCTTGGTAGTACACCCCTATTAATTTGTGAGGGGTATGGAAGAAGCAAATATAGAGGGAAGTGGCATGCCACCCCGAACTTAGCATTTGGCACTATTTTGGCTATTTTTGTTTCTTTTTGATGGATAGAGGGGTACGAAGATGATAGAAGAAGTGTAGAAGAGAGTTTAGATTCGAATGCAACTTGATTTACAATTCCGTGTACTAGGTTGTTCTCTTTATCATACTCTGCTCAAATAATGACTTGACGAGGATCCGATGGGGATTCCATGTTATTGTTCCACTAGTCAGTTAGGAAGTACGACATGTTTGATCCCTATTAGTTTCATAGAAACTTGCCATTTTTGCATAAAGATCATGATGTTAGGATTCATAAGCTTCACAAGATGATTTCAATCAAAAGGCTAGTTTTCAGAAGAAGGTCCTTTTTAGGATCTGCTTCGAATAAGGAGGGTATAATGATTCAAAATGCATCGAGAGAAAATAGCTAGTTCAACAATGGTTTTTATTGAAACAGAAAGTGTCAGGACTTCATCAAGTATCTATTCGATTTCTTTGAAAAACTTTAAAAATTTTGAAAATTTTATTTGAAAATATTGGTAAAAAATATAACGATGAAATCTTAAGTCCGAAATAGATGCATGAAGGTGGAAAGTAAAGTACACACCACCCACCCTCCACCCTGAACTTAGAATTTTGCTCGTCCCGAGTAAACTCTAAATCCAAGATGGAGGGGAAAATTCATGCCAGTTAGACCACCATATGTGGTTGCGTTCCAATCAGCATGTATCCTCCATCTGAAATTCTAAAAAATGAAGATAAATCAGAACTCGAGATAGCATCTCGCCATGCAATTTTTATTTGGTGTAAAATTATCTAAAAAGTAGAAGCAAAATTAAGAAAAATTACTAGTTCAGAATTAAAACTAAATACAAATTATTGATCGGGTTGCCTCCCGACAAGTGCCTTTATTTTACATCAATGCCTCAACTTGATTCCTTCAACTTTACGGTGGATATGTTGGATTGGTGAGACACAACATTACTTTAGAGCCTGTGTCAGCAGAGGTGAAATATCTCTTCAATCATTGACCATTTGCCACAAATTCGCCTGACTTTTCACTCCATAAAGAGAAAGCACCATGTGGGTAGATGCTCTTGACAATGTAAGGTCCAGACCAGCGAGAACAAAGTTTTCTTGGAAATAACTTCAGTCTTGAATTGAACAAAAGAACTTGGTCTCCAACTTGAATGTCCTTTCTTTTTAGATGACCATCATGCCAAAGCTTTGTGCATTCTTTATAGATTCGTGCATTCTCATAAGATGTTATCTGGAGTTCTTCTAGCTCCTAGAGTTGCAAAATCTTGGCTTGGCCTACTTTCTTCATGTCAATATTTAGTTGTTTCATTGCCCACCATGCTTTGTGTTCCTGTTCTACAGGCAGGTGGCATGACTTTTCATAGATCAGCTGAAATGGTGTAGTTCCAAGAGGAGTTTTAAAAGCAGTTCGGTAGGCCCGCAATTCGTCATTGATTTTTACCGACCAATCTTTTTTGTTGCAGCCTACCATCTTTTCCAAAATAGCCTTGAGTTAACGATTAGAAACCTCTACCTGTCCACTTGTTTGTGGGTGGTAGGGTGAGGCCACCTTGTGAGTTACACCATATTTCCTCAACAATGCTTCAAAGCTTCTTTCAAGAAAATGAGAACCTCCGTCAAATATCACAGTTCGTGGGACTCCGAAACGAGGGAAAATTATATCTTTGAACATCTTGATGATGGGTTTGGAATCACTAATGATGGTCGGTATGGATTCAACTCATTTTGAGACGTAATCCACCGCCACTAGGATGTAGGAAAATCCATGAGAAGATGGGAATGGACCCATGTAGTCCGCACCCCAAACATCAAATATCTTGACTTCTTGCCACAACTTCAGTTGCATCTCATCTCTCTTTGTTATGTTACCCATTCTCTGACACTTGTCACATGATAAGACAAAGTTGTAGGAATCTTTGGATATGGTTGGCCAAAAGAAACCACATTGCAAAACTTTCAAAGCAGTTTTCTTGGAACTCATATGGCCTCCAACTAGGCCTGAATGACATTGTTCTAAAATAGATTGAGCTTCTTCCTCAGCGATGTAACATCTGTAGAGACCATCAGCACATAGCTTAAATAGTTATGGTTCATCCCAGTGATATTGCTTCACATCATGCTTAAATTTCTTCAGTGCATTCCCAGCACATCATGCATAAATTTCTTCACATCGTGCATAAATTTACATAGTCTGAGTACCAAGGTGTAGCTTCTGAAATTTTCATTAATTGGTCATCCGGAAGAGAATCATTAATCGGGATCCTCTCAGTATATAGAGTGTGGATACGACTGAGGTAGTCTGCCACAACATTCTATGTACCCTTTTATCTTTTATCTCCAGATCAAATTCTTGTAGTAGGAGAATTCATCTTATCAACCTAGGTTTTGCATCTTTCTTTGCCAGGAGGTAACAAATAGCCACATGATCTGTGTAGACAATGACTTTTGAACCTATGAGGTAGGATATGATTTTGTCAAAGGCATACACGACTACAAGAAGTTCTTTCTCGGTAGTTGCATAATTCTTTTGAGCTTCATCAAGGGTTTTCGATGCATAGTAGATCACGTAATGTTTCTTCTCTATATACTGCCCTAGAACAACACCCACCGCATAATCACTGGCATCACACATAATTTCAAATGGGTGATCCCAATCTGGAGCTCTAATGATGGGTGTTGTTGTAAGAGCATGCTTTATATTGTTGAAACCTTTAACACATTTTTCATTAAAATGGAACTCAATGTCCTTTAGCAACAAATTTGTCATCGGCTTAGTTATCTTAGAGAAATCCTTTATAAACCATCTGTAAAAGCCTGCACGACTGAGGAATGCACCAACTTCTCTTACATTCGTTGGAATAGTGAGTTTAGAAATCACTTCAATTTTTTCTTTGTCTACCTCAATTCCTCTACTACTGACTCTATGACCAAGGACAATCCCTTCTTTCACCATGAAGTGACACTTCTCCCAATTCAACACAAGATGTGCTTCTTCACACCGTTTGAGGACAAGGGAGAGGTGCTTCAAGCATGATTCGTATGAATCTCTATATACAGAAAAATCATCCATAAAAACTTCCATGATAGTTTTAGTGAGACCAATGAATATAGCTGCCATGCAATGTTGGAAAGTTGCAAGCATATTATAGAGTCTGAACAACATCCTTCTAAATGCGTACGTTCCAAACAGACAAGTAAAAGTCATTTTCTCTTGGTCATCTGGATGTGTAGGAATTTGATAGAATCTAGAGTAACCATCGAGATAACAAAAATACTCTTGGTGAGCCCATATTTCTAAGACTTGATCAAGAAATGGCATTGGAAAATGATCCTTTCGTGTCACTTTGTTCAACTTCCTATAATCAATGCACATCCTCCACCCGATAACTCTTTGAGTGGGGATGAGTTCATTGTCTTCATTGTGTATCACTATAGTTCCTCCTTTCTTCGGGACAACATGTACGAGGCTTACCCATGGTGAATCGGAGATCGAATAGATAATACCTATTTTGAGTAATTTAGTAACTTCAAGACAAACAACTTCTTTCATATTCAGATTGAGTTTCCTTTGGTGTTGAACAGTCAGTTTGTGATCTTCCTACATGGGGATTTTATGCAGACACAGTGCTTGACTGACCCCAGTGAGATCACTCTTCAATCCTTCAGGTAAGGGCTTCATTTTAGGAGCTTGTGGTTTCTCACATGAGTCTTCAGTAATATCCACAGCTTTGAGTACCTCAAATTTATCTTCTGGACCTTCCTGAGCAGTGTTGAGTTGGAGATCACAATCATTTATTTGTTCATCAATGGAATCATCGGCAGATGGGGTTGTTAGAGCCACTTCTAAAGGATTGTCTTGTTCATAATCCTCTTGCATGAGCTGCGTTGTCTGCTCTATTCACTCAATCAAGTAAACTTCTTCTTGCATACTTGCTCTTCACATACTTTCAAAAACTTTGAATTCAAGTGTTTCTTTACCTAGTCTGAGCAGCAAGGTTCCTGCCTCAACATCAATCAGGGCTCTTATAGTGGCGAGGAATGGTCGTCCAAAGATGAGAGGGTATCTAGTGTCTTCTTTTATGTCCATAATGACAAAGTCACATAGAACATAGGAATCTTTGCCAACCTTGATAGGGTCATCCTCAATGATTCCCAAGGGTAGAGTCACAGTGTTATCTGCAAGTTGTATGGTCATGCCGATTTGGAGCAGTTCAGCAAACCGTAGACTTTTGTAGAGGCTAAGTGGCATGATGGAAATGCTAGCACCAAGGTCTTCCAATCCTTTCTTACATGAAGAATCGCCGATATGGCATGAAATCCCAAAAGATCCTGGATCATTATGCTTCTTAGGCATCTTACTCTGAATGATGTCTGATGTGGTGGTCGCTAACTTACTATCTCATATTCCCAGTCATATATTTTATTGTTAGAAGTGACTTTAAGTACTTCTTCCAGGATGGTATCTCAGCCAGTGCATACAAAAAGGGTATATCAACATGAAGTTTCTTCATAGCTTCTTTAAACTTATTGGACTGAGTATCAAGATTGGTTTGACTTAAACGAGAAGGGAAAGGTATACAAGGCTTGTATTCATGGATATCAGGTTCTAGTGTTTCAGTTTCTTCATCAATAGGTTTCTCAAGACCTTCCTTGTCTGTCTTATCAGTAGTTACTGACTATTTTGGTTGAGACTTAGGTGTTGTTGAGTCTTGGACAATCACAGGTTCATTCTCATATGTAATAACCACATGTGTCTTGATAGGGATCAGAATAGTCTTTTCTGACCTGGTGGTGACTGCTTTCAATTGTTCAGGATGTTGAGGATTGTTCTCAGGTTGGGCAGGAAAGTCTCCAATAGGTGGCTTCATGCTAGCTGCAAGTTGAACTAGTTGAGACTCAATAGCTTTTTGGTGGGCTTGCTGGTTAGCTATCATAGTCTGTTGTGATTGCAACATCTTCTCAATTGTTGTTAGTTTGTCATCTGGAGAGACAGGACTGGTTTGTTGCCCTTGTTGTTGATAAGAGACTTGGTTGGGATTCTGGAATTGAGAATTGTTCTGATAATTGTTGAAGTTTCTATTTTGAAAATTATCCCTTAAATTTCCTTGATTTTCAAAATTCTGTTGCTGATTATACTGGAATCCCGGTGGGCCCCTTTGTTGATTAGTTGAAACAAGTTGTCTTGAGTTTTCCTCTCCTGAAGGGTTTCATATTGAAATCCAGGATGGTTCCTATTCTGATTCGAATTGTAATATCCTTGACCAGGGATGGTATTGACATCATTGATGTTTTCAATTTGACTATTATCACCTTGACTACAAATGTTGCTTAGGACAACATCATACAGAACATTGCAAGCCAAAGTGGAATGATCAGTACCATTAAATGATTAAAAAAATAGTGAGGCAGACTTGATCTGTTCATTTTGTTGAGGGGGTGAACGTCCTCTTCCAAATGCAACAAGGGATGATCTGATATGATCCAACTTGGCAACTAGGAGTTTGAGGGTTTCAATAAGAGACTTGTATTCTGGAATAACTTCATCCATAGCTACCTTCAACACTCCCTTGCCTACAGGCCTACCCTAATTAGCTTTGTTTTCAGCTCCAAGGGTGACAACCCTCCATGCGCTATCATAGCTTTGACGCATGAGGTTTCCTCTGGATGAGGAGTCTAAAAACCTATTTATGTCATCGTCCATAGCCCTATAGAAGATTTCAATAAGCTAATTCTTGGGGATTCCATGATGTGGATAGTTGCGTAGAAGATCTTTATATCTTTCCCATGCTTCAATAAGGGTTTCTCCAGGGGCTTGAGTGAACTTAGTTATTCGACCCCTAATTTCATAAGTGAGAGAGGGAGGGTAGAATTTTTCCTGGAAAACATTTTGTAGTTGTTCCCATGTAGTCACGGGCTCGCATTGCAAGGAATTGTACCAACTTAAAGCTCTATCAGGAAGCAAATACTTGAAAATATGGAGTCTAATTGCATCGTCAGATACTCCATTTTGCTTTGTCATGGCACATAGATCAATAAACCTCAAAAGGTGTTCTAGACTATCTTCACCTTGTTTACTATAGAATGGGTTGTTTTGAAGCAAGGTAATCCAATGTGCCCTTATCTCAAAATTGGGAGCATGGATGGGAGGAGGTTGAACTGGGTGACGAACATCATCAACTTTAGGGATTGAGAACTCCCTAAAATCCTTTTGTAGTTATGCTACTTGCACTGCTAGGATTTCTTCTTGAACTGCAACCCTAGCTTCTTGCATGAGTCTTTCTCCATGTGCATTGATGGCTTGAGCCACCCTTAGGGCTATTTCCTTTTCTTGAGCCATTCTTGCTTAGTTCTCTCTATTTTGATGATGAAAGGTTCTGTCTATTTCAGGATCAAAGCTGGCAATGAGTCTGGGACTGTTCAAACGGTGTATACACCAGTCTTGGGGGTACCTGAAAGGAAAGGATCTAAAGTAAGATTGATGGAGTAGAGTGAAATTCAAGTAGATGATAATTGTATCAAAAGAAAAAGCAAAAACCTAGATTAGCCTTAAAAGAACTAGATTTTACTAACGGATTCTGTTGTCCCCGACAATGATGCCAGAATTTGACATGATATATTATCGCACTAACAAATTCACTCAGGGTTGCGATCCCCAAGCTTTTACCAAAACCAATGTGCAATAATACCACCCGCAAGTGGACGGGTCTTATCGCAGTATAGTTGAGGATCAAATCCCAAGAGACAACATTTTTAAGAATCTTAGTCAGTCGAATCTAGTTCAAGTAAGACTAATATTTAGAACGATTGGTTGTTTTGATGTTAATTAAACTAAGTGCAGGAAAGTAAAGGGTAGAATTAAAGTTGATCTAGATTAATGTTGTGGAATCGCTGGGATGGTACTGGGTTTCACCAGCACTACACATGCAAACACGTCTAAACATCAAACATCCAGGCAAGAAATAACTATCCAAATAGAGCTACTGCGTAACCCCCATACGGGCGTTGGGTTCGCATAAGCATCACCTTATGCATAAGATATCTCGTCACCATCTGGATCACATACTTACGGCTCTGAAGATACAAAATCCAATGAGGTTGTGGTCCTCCCTAAGGGATGTTAGACCATAGAAGCGTCACCGTAGGATAGATGGCTCATCCCCTCATGGATCACACACTTTCGAACTCAAGGAATCCTATCAGAAGTTCTCATCAAGAAGTCGACCACGTAATCAACAAGCAAGCAAGTGGTTAATCTACAAGCAAACATCGATGATTAACAAAGAAGATAGAACATCCAACTAAGGTTGTGGCCCTCCCTAAGGGATGTTTAGGCCACAGAAGTGTCACCATAGGTTAGATGGCTTGTCCCCTTACAGATCATACGCTTATGACCTCAAGGAATCTCATTCTATTTCCATATTGACAGTCAACCTCATTAAATGACATTCTACCCTACATATAGAAGTTCTCACAACATAGGGAAAAAACACGATGAAAGCGTGCAGGTAAACAACTACAAACATTGTCAATTAACAACGAAATGAAAAGTTATATACATTTCCATGGAATGCTTAACAAGAGAACGTGCTTGCATGGGCAACAGGGCTAGTCCCCACACCTCAGCAAAAAGGAAATACTCGCTCATGATGTGAGAAACAAGAAGAATTAGATAGAAATAGGATTCCACCATGAGCATGATGCAGAAGGTAGTCACAACTTGGTGAATATGATGCGATCTTCTACATCATATCGGAGCAGATCTGGATGAGGAACGAGGGACACCAAGACAGACTGGGAAGTCTTTCTCACTCCTTCCTTCTCTTCTCAGTCTCCTTGAATTGCAGCATGAGCAGTAGGTGGATATGCGTGATTATCTGGATCGAACCTATGTTTAGACATCCTGTCGGCATCCCGGATCCGATGCCTCAAATGAGGACCCTACTGGTCCTATTTATAGGCTCGGTTCTTCTCTCACGATTTGGGCCCAGTTGCAATTTTTACAATTTGCTTAAACAATTTGAAAACCGTTTAGATGACCAACCAATCTTGTATACGTTTTCTTCCAAATGGTTTGGTGTATTGGGCCCAAACAGTTTAGTATAGATATCTAAATGGTCTTGTGCTTATATGATCAAACGGTCTTGTAGTGTAGAACGTCCAAACAGTTTTGCTTATATATGACCAAATAGTATTGGACATAGGCTCCATATGACCCTATATTAAGTTCTCTACAAACAATTTTAGAGGATTGTAATCTCTCTAATAGTTTGCAAACCGATAGCACATCCAACCGGTCTTCGTGCTGATCGATCTTGAGAACTTGCATTTTGTCCATACGGTCTCAGACTCACGTCATTCCAAACAATCTTGCAATTGTATCTCCAAAAAGTTTTGGAATTCCATTCGGTCTCTCTTGCGACGCCTAATAGGTTTGGCTCTGACTGAATTCCACCAACAGTCTCCTGAACTCAACACAGCCACATGGTCTTGCAGACCATGCGCTAGCCATCCGATCTGTGGGCCATCAGTCTGGAGGGTAGAGGGTTTGCGAAGGTGGCTGGAGGTGGTATTGGTGAGGTTGTAGATGTTGTGGATGACGACGTTGTGACTGTGCTATGGAGTGGCGCCGAGATTTGTAGGTTGGTGGCGGCACTTCTATGTGGCATGGGAGTGTTGATGTAGATGACGGTGGAGGCGCGGTGGTTGCCGACACTACATATGGGTTAGAAGAAGGTGTTGGCGGTGAAACAGACATGGATTGGGTGGAAGGGAGAAGAAAAAGAAGGTGGAGCGCAGGCCGATGGAGGTACGATGGAGCTAGGGTTAGCAGATCGGGTGGGAGGAGGAAGAAGAAGGTGGAGGTGTAGGTTGAGTAGAGTTCCAAATGGTCTTGAGCCACTTTTCTCAACTGGTCTTGCAGACTTGTACTCCAAACAGTTTGCAACCCAACAGTGTACTCTGCTCTAATAGTTTGAAAACCGATAATGACCATACAGTCTAGTGCTTTTCTTTTCTTCAATCGATCTTGAGATGATTGTCTCCAAGTGGTCTTGGGATCTAACCTACTCTATAGAGGAGAGTTTTATAACATTCTTCACTTATATTGCTTGTTAAAAGCTTGTTAGTTCATGTTTATGCTTTAATGTGATGAAATAATCATAGAGAAACCATGCTTGTTTAGAATTACAAATTTCTGTGGTGTTCCTTATTCTATTCCCATTCTATATGAACTTGTAAACATGTGTACAACCTTTCTAAGGTGAAACATGATATGGGACAGGTTGATAGCAACAACCTATGGTTCTAAGCACAAAACAATCGATGGTTCAAATTAGGGTTTTCAAGCTATTTCCTTCACTACTACATAACCGATGGTGATACCATGCAATTATCAATGATGTTGCTATTTTTACAACTGATGGTCTTGATCAAAGGTGTCAAATGATGGTGACAATGTATGGTCACCCCCCTTATGTCAGGCTTTGGCTCAATTAGAAGTTTAATGATCAACCATTAAGTACCCTAATGATGTTATCAATCAATGATGACATTAGCTTAATATTTGATAGTGTTGAAGGAATATAGTGTTGATCCTATCAACCAATAGTGAGTCAAGATTTTAAACGTATCTTATGTTCAACCCCTAACCAATTGTTTCTTGGTTCAATGAATTCAATGGTTAAACCATACTCAATTTAATGATTTTGAATAATGAACCCAATTTAATTGATGAGTTTGGATGCTTTAACATCCAATGGATTAGAATAAATCCAATGATATTATATGTTGGTTCTAGTAATGAAATGTGATGGTACAACACCTTTGAACTTGTGGTATTACATTTTCCCTCATATGAATATATTTGATAAATCATCATTACAAGTGAATGTGTACCCCTAATGAAATATGACTTGTTACACCAACTCTAATATCCCTAAGTGATAGGGATTGATTGTAATCATCCTTCTTAAAGTGATTAAATGTGGTTATGAAGTACTCTCTTCTTGTGTTGAAACCATAATATGATTATAGTTGAGCATCATAGTTTGTTCTATGCAAATCTTATATGTCACATGTGTGATTGATGTTCTGTTGAGCCTTATTTTAAGGCATTGAAAGAAAATGATGATTATACATGAATTGATGAGGTGGTCATAATGACCTTTGGTCATGTTTGAGCCCCGATTGAGGTGAAATCCTCTTCATGTTCCAATAAGGGTTGAAACCATGGAACTTCTGATAAGAAATGGGTATATTGAAATAGTATTATGTAATGTGGTTCATTACAATGCAATGGATGGAGCATGTGGTAATGTGATTAAGATTTATACCTCAAATGTTTTATATGTTATGAAGTTGCAATTCTTATACACTTGATAGAAATGGAATAGGGTTTGTATGTCCAACTAGCATAACTTATCAAGTGAAACTCTAATCATGTGGTGCCATGTCCCATAGATCTATCTCAGTGTTAGAAATTGCCAGATAGTGAAACGAGTATTCCTAAGGGAAACTTAGAGAACATACTGATGAGTATGCAGGGTGCTTGTCATACTGAATTCAAGTTTTAGGGAGGATGACAGTGGTCATACCTAGCCCTTAGTTTTAGAACGATTGTGGTCATGTCTCGGTGATTATATATATATAATGAGATTGGAGGACATTTGTGGTTGTACCTCGGATGGTAGGGTATGCATACCTGCCTCCTTTCACTAGTGTTGTGACCTGTACCAAGGACAAACTAGGTTGTTAGCAGCTTGACTTTACATGTCACTATGGCAGACTCGTACTGACTGCGGGCTAAGAAGATCTTAGGAGTCTGGCTCTTCCTAGATCTTGTATGGAACTAATTTTGACTTATTAGTGGTTAGTTGGGACTTTAGTGGTATTCCGCAAATCCCTCAGGGCAATGTAATAAAAGAAGTGATATACACCTTCAAAAAAAAAGTGATATAAGTTGTGTATTATACTGGCTATGATTAAATATGTCTCACATTGTTTGATTAGTCTTTAACTTGTCTTTATACTACTCAATTTTTACAAGATGATATCATATAACCTTTGAGTATTCATACTTCTTGTAAAGTTAATTTTTTAAATGGCTTAGTATGCTTAACCTATTCAATCCACTTAAATTTCTTATTCATTACCAAATCTACTCAGTTCATTTACTGTCAATCAATATGTTATAATCAATATATGTTGGAGAGAGTTATATCTCTCACTGGGACTGGGTCTCAACCGTGGGTCACCACATTTTTTTAGGTGGTCACGTGCAATGAGTTCAAGGTCGCTCTATGGAGGAGAACCAACCTGGTAATCAATAGATTCAGAAGGTTGGTTAGTTGTAGATGTTAGTAGTAGAGTCCTAGTGTCATCCCTGTAATCTCAGGTCTGGGTATGGGATGTGTTTTTTTAGATGATATACTCATATCGACACAAGATTTTGATAGTATGCAAATGTTTGTAAATATATGGAATGTACATCTAAAATATCTTTTGTATGCAGGATGTGATTGAGGTCTTTGGACCCATATGTGAATGTTTGTTACAGTATATGAGAATGGAATGATGGACCTTTATGTAAATGTTCTAGAGTTTATTTACATTGTTGGGATTGGTTTTAATTATTCCACATTTTTGAATTTGTGATTAATTAGTAGTTGATCGTGTTTTCTATTATGATTAATCTCATTTAGCTTGACTAGGTGTCACAGTTAAGTTGGTATCAGAGATCTAGGTTTACTGAGTTTATAGGGACACATGACTTAGGTTTGAGTCTGTTCTTATGTATCCAACATATATAATCATAGTTTATGCTTATGCAGATATGTCTGGAGGACATGAAGAACACGTTGAGAGAATCTATGTTGCACCAGGAGGAGGTGTTGGGAGGCAGGCACACGATGAGAGAGTGCTAGAAGTAGGGCCAGAGCAGCCTACAATGCCTCATCTAGACCCCACAATGATGGTCAATCCTGAGTTTCAATCTATGTTTAAACAGATGATGGCCACAATTACCCATATCACTAACAGAGCGCCAACACCTCAAGCTAGGGCAGACACCTCTAATGTGGAGTCCCGAGGTGTCGAGAAGACATTTGAACATTTTAGACGTGTTGGGGCGATTGAATATGTGGGTACTTCTGATCCCGCAGATGCTGACATGTGGTGGACTAAGTTGGAAAAGGTGTTCAAAATCCTAAACATTGTTGAAGAAAACAAAGTTAAGCATGTGGTATACTTGTTGAAGGGTAGTGTTGGCCACTAGTGGGCCATAGAAGAGGAGAAAAGGCCAGGAGTTGTGATAGGATGGGGGGAGTTTCAGAGGGAATTTGTTAGACGATATTTTCCAGAGACCTACCTAGATGAGAAAATCTCTCAGTTTGAGAAGATTCATTGGGGAGATATGACAATCAATGAGTATGAATCAAAGTTTATGGAACTTTTGAGGTTCTTCCCACACATGGTAGCAATAGACAAGGAAAGGATATGGAGATTTGAGAAGGGTTTGCGTACGGAGTGGACTACTACAACATCAGCCTTGGATAATAGGGAAAGGTTTTCCACCTTTGTGGAATCTGTCAGGAGGATTGAGAGGTTTGGCATAGAGAAGCGTGAAGCTAATGCCAAGAAGTGACCTATGTAGTTTCAAGGACAATCATTTGGAGGCTTTAAGAAGCCAAGGTTCCACTACTGTCACAACCAAGGTCAACCTTCACTGAACCAAGATCACTTGCACCATAATAGTGCACCCCGAGTAGGGGTATAGGTCATAGTTTTACACTGACTGGAGCTCACAATTTATCATATGTTTCAGTTATAGGGTCATTTAAACCATAGAGTGATAACTGAATGTGTCATCAATGTGGACAGACAAGACATATTAGATGGAGTTGCCCTATGAAGGTTGAGGAGGTGACTCAACAGCCAAGGCAGAATCAACAGGGATCACAACAATGACAGTTTGATATTGGTAGTTGCAGAGGACACAGTCAAGAATCATAGATAGGATCCTATGGACAAGTGAGCAGAGGACGTGGATGGCAGCAAAAGATAGGTAGGTTCTATGCCATGAACAAACCAGGAGCAGTGGTCAATCCATGAGTCTTGACAGGTCAGAGGGTATTATTTCATTCTGATTTGTCGACTTCTTGTTTCATATCTGTGTTAGTAGATCTGGGTGTGACACACTCTTTTATCACTAGAGAGGTGATAGGTAGTTGTTATCTACATGTTAGTCTTAGATATGATAGCCTGCGTCTAGAGACTCCTTTGGTTGATTCCGCCGAGTTGCGGGAAGTGTGCCCTTCTTGCGTTCCTTCTTTTTCTAGACACAACATTCTAGTGGATCTTTTGCCACTTGGCATGCATGGTTTTGATGTAATCCTATGAATGGATACCTTGGAAAAATACAAGGTAGTCTTGGACTATAGTACTACGGTGGTGATGTTCCATGATGGAGATGTACAATGAATTTTCTAGGGTGATAGGAAGATTCTTCCTACATGTTTGATGTCAGCTATGACAACTGAGCGGTTGATGATACAAGGATGTGAGGCTTTCTTAGCTCATGTTGTGGATACCAAGATGATAGGTCCTAGTATCCAGGAGGTACTAGTGGTGTGAGAATTTGAGGATGGCTTTCTTGAAGAATTTCCTAGAATCCCCCCTCCTAGATAGAATGAATTTGAGATCAATCTTGTTACTGGAACATAGCCCATATCATAGGCAGCATACAGAATGGCGCCAGCAGAGATGCAGGAGTTAAAGAAACATTTACAAGAACTTTTAGAGAAGGGTTTTATTAGGCCAAGCACTCCTACTTGGGGTGCTCCCGTGTTGTTTGTTAAAAAGAAGGATGGTTCAATGAGGCTGTGTATATACTATAGACAGTTGAACAAGGTGACAATAAAGAATAAGTATCCTTTGCCAAGGATTGATGATCTTTTTTATCAGTTGAGAGGTGCCACTGTGTTTTCAAAGATAGACCTGACGTTAGGTTATCATCAATTGAGAATTAAGGCTGATGGCATATCCAAGTCAGCTTTTAGGACTAGGTATGGTCATTATGAGTTTGTGGTTATGCCATTTGGGCTGACCAATGCACCTGCAACTTTTATGGATCAGATGAATAGGGTGTTTAGACCTTAACTTGATTAGTGTGGGGTCGTGTTCATAGATGATATCCTGATATACTCCAACGATAGTCAGCAGCATGAGCTAGGCATTAACTTTGTTGTGGAAGCATCCACTATATGCTAAGTTCAGCAAGTGTGAATTTTGGTTATCTGAAGTGTCTTTTTTGGGCCATGTTATATCTACAAAAGGCGTCTGTGTTGATCCCAAGAAAGTGGAATCTGTACTAGAATGGGAACAACCCAAGACACCAACAGAGATCCACAATTTCCTAGGTTTAGCATGCTACTACAAGAGGTTCATCAAAGACTTCAGTTCTATAGAGTTACCCCTAACTAGGTTAACCAGGAAGGATGTTCCTTTTGCGTGGAATGACAAGTGTCAACACTCTTTCCAACTGTTGAAAGAAAAGTTGACTAGTGCATTGGTGTTAGTACTACTAGAGCAAGGGAACATCTATATTGTCTTTAAGAATAGGTTGGGATCTGTGTTGATGTAGGATAAAAATGTGATTTCTTTTGCTTCGTGATAGCTTAAGAAACATGAGGAGAATTACCCAATACATGATCTAGATCTTGTAGCGGTGGTCCATGCTTTAAAGATCTGGAGACACTATCTTTATGGAGAAAAGTGTCAGAGCTTCACTGACCACAAGAATCTATAGTGTATCTTCTCAAAATAGGAGCTAAATATGAGGCAGAGGAGATGGATAGAGTTGATTAAGGATTATGATTGCACAATAGACTACCATCCAAGGAAAGAAAATGTGGTAGCTGATGCATTGAGTAGAAAGTCATCTTCATTATTAATGGTAGATAATGCACAATTAAATTCCTTGATGTGCCATAAGAGAGATATGCTAGTGTCTCTTCGCCAGATGAATGTATAGCTAGAAGTTTCCTTGCTGGCAAGATTGTTGGCACAATTACAAGTGAAACCTACCTTTAGATAGTAGATTCATGATTCACAATAGAATTAAATGTGATATAGAATATTTGATCAGGGATTGGCAGTGAAAAGTATGATGGATTTCATGAGGCAGATGATGGTACAATTTGTTACCACAATAGGACAATAGTTCTTGATGTTGATGGGTTGAGGAAGATGGTACTTGAGGAGGCTCACTCCTCCATGTATGCAATGCATCTTGGAAGTACCAAGATGTACCAAAACTTGAAAGACATGTATTGGTGGCCAAGTCTAAAGCATGATGTGGCAGAGTTCGTTGCCAAATGTCCAGTTTTTCAGCAGGTGAAGGCTGAGCACCAAAAGCATGTGAGGACATTACAACCCTTACCAATACCACAGTGGAAATGGGATCATATTACTATGGACTTTATGGTTGGTCTTACTAGGATATCCAAGGGTCATGATTCCATATGGGTGATAGTAGACATATTGACTAAGTCAGCTCATTTTCTGCCAGTCAAGACAACCTTTACAGCAAAGAAATTGGCACAAATATATGTTGATGAGATAGTCCACCTGCATAGCATTCCAGTGACTATAGTTTTTGATAGAGGTCCACAGTTTATAAGTCATTTTTGTGAGCGTCTGCATTCAACAATACGAACACAACTGAGATTCAACACAACTTTTCATCCGTAGACTGATGGCCATTCTGAAAGGACTATTAAGACTTTGGAGGATCTCTTGAGGGCCTGTGTGATCAATTTCTTGGTAGTTGGGATGTACATCTAACTATGATAGAGTTTGTGTGCAACAATAGCTATCAAAGAGGCATATATATGGCTCCTTATGAGGCTCTATATGGGAGATGATGTCAGTCTCCTCTTTGTTGGTATGAGACAGGTGAATATCAACTTTTGGGTCCTGAGCTAGTACAACAAACTATAGAAAAAATTAAAGTGATAAAACAACAGTTGAAACCAGCCCAGGATATGAAAAAATCTTATGTAGATAAATTACACAGACCACTTGAGTTCCATGTGGGAGATAGAGTATATCTTAAGGTTTCTCCTTGGAAAGGCGTGTTGAGGTTTGGAAAGAAGGGTAAGTTGGCTCCTAGATTTTTGGGACCATACCCTATCCAGCCTCATGTTGGAAAGGTAGCTTAGAAGTTGGAGCTACCACTAGAGCTACATAGATTGCATAATGTCTTTCACATCTCTATGTTTAGGAAATTCCATCCAGATACTGAGCATACAATCCAACCAGTAGAGGTTGAGTTAGATGAGGATATCTCCTATGTTGAGGGTCCTATGTTGATCCTGGATAGAAGGGTGAAAGCTAAAGAGAAAAGATATAATACTAGTGAAAGTTTTGTGGAATCACCACGGCATAGAGGAATCCACATGGGAACTAGAGAATGAGATGCGTAGAAAATACCCATCTCTTTTTGCATAGGATTTCGGGGCAAAATCATTGTTAGGGGTTTATAGTTGTAAGGCCCCTAAACTTTCTTAATGAGTTTGATAAGCTTTATTACCATAATTGAATGACTATAACCCTAATATAACATTTTGATATGATTTGAAATCATAATACAAGCTTAAGTTTTAAATTTGGTCAAATTTGGACACTATTTGAGCAAGTTATGCAATTTTATGTACATTTTGGACTTTTCTACAATGAACCCAATTGAGGGGTTTTCTTTGCAAATTTTTCACATAAATTATGCTCCTTAGATTCTATCTTATCATTCTTGAGTATTTTAAGCCATGGGGATCGTATTTGAGCCATGGTTTGAAGGTGTTTTCCTCAAGGGTATTTTAGGGTTCACCCCTTCATGGATGAGCTACCTTTAGTAGCTATCAACTAATGATTTGTGTGATTGACTTGGAAATTCAACAAACGAGAGCTAATCAGGTCTACATGGGTGGTGGGGGAGATTCTTGTGTGTGTTCTTGTATATTCTTAATAGTTTAAGGCCACAGACACTTGGAAAGATACTAGAACTCCAACTTTTTCTTTTTCTTTATCTTAAATTTCATATACTTATCCCTAAGCACCCAAACGAGCCATTTTCTCTCCACCACTTCCTACCTTCTACAAACCTCGTTATCCCTCTATGCTTCTACAAATTTCTTGTCCAAGTAAGAAGCAAGTGGGGATCTTCTTGGAAAAAGAATCTAGGGTTGCAATTGACTTCCTTTAGGGGTTCCTAAAGCTCCTTCCTAGTGGTCTTGACCTAAAAGTGTAATTATTACCTTATTTCTTCCATTTATTTCTTTTCTATTATTCCTCCTATATTTCTCCAGGTCATAACCTTTCTGTTCCATGGTGAAAGTGTCTCTAGAACTCAAAAATCTATCATTTTTGTTTCTTTTTCTAGGGTTTTGCTTCTTTGTGGAGAGAAGTACCTATTTGGCCAAGTTCATATCTGAATCTAGCATTTTCTTGCCATATTTTCTCAAGATTCTTGCTATTTAGGATCTGACCTACTCTATAGAGTCGAGTTTTATAACATTCTTCACTTATATTGCTTGTTAGAAGTTTGTTAGTTCATGTTTATGCTTTAATGTGATGAACTAAGCATAGAGAAACCATGCTTGTTTAGAATTACGAATTTTTGTGGTGTTCCCTATTCTGTTCCAGTGTTATACGAACTTGTAAACATGTTTACAACCTTTCTAAGGTGTAACATGATCTGGGACAGGTTGATAGCAGAAACCTATGGTGCTAAGCACAAAACAATCGATGGTTCAAATCAGGGTTTTCAAGCTATTTCCTTCACTACTACATAACTGATGGTGATACCATGCAACAATCAATGATGTTGCTATTTTGGCAACTGATGGTCATGATCAAAGGTGTCAAACTATGGTGACAAGCTAGGTTCACCCCCCATATGTCAGTTTTTGGCTCAATTAGAAGTTAAATGATCAACCATTAAGTACCCTAATGATGTTATCAATCAATGATGACATTAGCTTAATATTTGATAGTGTTGAAGGAATATAGTGATGATCCTATCAACCAATAGTGAGTCAAGGTTTTAATTGTATCTTAATATTTTCAGCCCCTAACCAATGGTTTCTTGGTTCAATGAATTCAATGGTTAAACCATACTCAATTTAATGATTTTGAATAATGAACCTGATTTAATGGATGAGATTGGATGCTTTAACATCCAATTGATAAGAATAAATCCAATGATATTATATGTTGGTTCTAGTAACGAAATTTTATGGTACAACACCTTTGAACTTGTACTATTACCTTTTCCCTCACATGAATATATTTGATAAATCATCATAACAAGTGAATGTGTACCCCTAATGAAATATGACTTGTTACACCAACTCTAATATGACTAAGTGCTAGTGATTTATTGTAATCATCCTTCTTAAGGTGATTAAATGTGATTATGAAATACTCTCTGCTTGTGTAGAAACCATAATATGATGATATTTGAGCATCATAGTTTGTGCTATGCTAATCTTATATGTCACATGTGTGAGTGATGTTTCGTTGAGCCTTGTTTTAAGGCATTGAAAGCAAGGATGATTATGTAGGAATTGATGAGGTGGTCATAATGACCTTCATGCATGTTTGAGCCCTGATTGAGGTGAAATCCTCTTCATGTTCCAATAAGAGTTGAAACCCTGCAACTTCTGATAAGAGATGGGTACCTTGAAATAGTATCATGTAATGTGGTTCATTATAATGCAATGGATGACACATGTGGTAATGTGATTAACATTATACCTCAAATGTTTTATATCTTATGAAGTTGCAATTCTTATACACTTGATAGAAATGGAATATGGTTTGTATGTACATTTGTATGATTTATCCTTAATTCACCCAATTCGCATAACTATCAAGTGAAACTCTTATCATGTAGTGCCTTGTGCCATACATCTATTAGAGTGTCAGAAATTTCCAGATAGTGAAATGAGTATTCCAAAGGTAAACTCAGAGTACATACTGATGAGTATGCGGGGTGTTTGTGATCTTGAATTCAAGTGTTAGGGAGGATGACAGTTGTCATACCTAGCCCTCAGTTTGAGAACAGCTATGGTCATGTTTGGATGATTATATATATATGATGAGATTGGAGGACAACTGTGGTTGTACATCAGATGGTAGGGTATGCATACCCACCTACTTTCAGTAGTGCCATGACCTGTACTAAGGATGGACTAGGTTGTTAGCATCTTGACCTTATGTTTCGCTGTGGCGGACCCGTACTGACTGGGGTAGAGAAGATCTTAGGAGTTCGACTCTTCCTAGATCTTATATCGAACTAATTTTGACTTAGTAGTGGTTAGTTGGGACTTGAGTGGTATTCCTCAAATCCCTCAGGGAAATGTAATAAAAGAAATGATATAAGTTGTGTAGTATACTGGCTATGGTCAAATACATCTGACATTGTTTGATTAGTCTTTAACCTGTCTTTATAGTACTCAATGTTTACAAGATGATATCATATGACCTTTGAGTAATTATACTTCTTGTCAGGTTAATTTGCTTAATGGCTTAGTATGCTTAACCTATTCAATCCATTTAAATTGCTTATTCATTGCTATATCTACCCAGTTCATTTATTGTCAATCAATATGTTATAATCAATATATGTTGGAGAGAGTTATATCTCTCGCTGGGACTGAGTCTCACTTATGGGTCACCACATTTTTTTAGGTGGTCACGGGAAACGAGGTCGAGGTCACGCTATGGAAGAGAACCAACCTGGTTATCAATAGATTCAGAAGGTTGGTTAGTTGTAGATGTTAGTAGTAGAGTCCTAGTGTCATCCCTGTACTCTTAGGTTCAGGTATGGGATGTGTTTTTTTAGATGATATACTCGCATTGACACGAGATTTTGGTAGTATGCCAATGTTTGTAATTATATGGCATGTACATGTGAAATATCTTTTGTATGAAGGATGTGATTGAGGTCTTTGAACCCATATGTGAATGTTTGTTACAGTATATGAGAATGGAATGATGGACCTTTATGTAAATGTTCTAGAGTTTATTTACATTGTTGGGTTTGGTTTTAATTATTCTGAATTTTTTACTATGTGATTAATTAGTAGTTGATCATGTTTTGTGTTTTGAGTAATATCATTTAGCGTGATGAGGTCTCACACTTAAGTTGGTATCAGAGCTCTAGGTTTACTGAGTCTACAGGGACATAGGACTTAGGTTTGAGTATGTTCTTATGTATCCAACATATATGATCATAGTTTATGCTTATGCAGATATGTATGGAGGACATGATGAACATGTTGAGAGTAGCTATGTTGCACCAGGAGGAGGTGGTGGGAGGTAGGCACATGATGAGAGAGTGCCAGAAGTAGGGCCAGAGAAGCCCACAATGCCTCATCCATACCGGACAATGATGGACAATCCTAAGTTTTAGTCTAAATGTTTAGACAGATGATGGCCACAATTGCACATATTGCTAACAGAGCACTAACACCTCAAGCTAGGGAAGCCACCTCTAATGCAGAGTCCCAAGGTGTCAGGAAGACATTTGAACATCTTAGACGTATTGTGGCGATTGAATATGTGGGTACTTCGGATCCAGCAGACGCTGACATGTGGTTGACTGAGCTGGAAAATGCATTCAAAATCCTAAACATTGTTGAAGAAGACAAAGTTAAACTTGCGATATACTTGTTGAAGAGTAGTACTGGCCACTGGTGGTCCATATAAGAGGAGAAAAGGATAGGAGTTGTGATAGGATGGGAGGAGTTTTAGAGGGAATTTGTTAGCTAATATTTTCCAAAGACCTACCTAGATGAGAAAATATCTCAGTTTGAGAAGATTCATCAGGGAGCTATGACTATCAATGAGTATGAATCAAAGTTTATGGAAATTTTGAGGTTCTGCCCACACATGGAAGCAACAGACAAGGAAAGGATCTAGAGATTTGAGAAGGGTCTGAGTACAAAGTTGACTACTACATCATCAACCTTGGAGAATAGGGAAAGGTTATCCACCTTTGTGGAATCTGTCAGGAGGATTGAGAGGTCTGCCATAGAGAAGTGCGAAGCTAATTCTAAGAAGCGACCTATGCAATTTCAAGGGTAATCATCTAGAGGCTTTAAGAAGCCAAGGTTTTTCCCAATGCTATCACAAACAAGGTCAACCTTCACTGAACCAAGATCACATGCACCATCATAGTGGACCCTGAGTAGGGGTAGAGGTCTCCATTTTCCACAGACAGGAGCTCATAGTTTATCATCAGTCTCAGTTATAGGGACGTTTAGACCACAGAGTGATAACCGAGTTTGTTATCAATGTGGAAAAACAAGGCATATTAGATGGAATTTCCCTATGAAGGTTGAGGAGGTGACTCAGCAGCCAAGGCATTATCTATATGGATTACAACAATGAAAGTTTGATACTGGTAGTGGCAAAGGATGCAGTCAAGCATCATAGATAGGATCCTTTAGACAGGTGAGAAGAGGATGTGGATGGAAACATGTGAGAGCTAATTTCTATGCCATGACCCAGCCAGAAGCAGTGGTCAATCCACGAGCCGTTACAGGTCAGATGGAATTATTTCATTTTGATTTGCCTGCTTCTTGTTTCATATCTATTTTAGTAGATTCGGGTGTGATGCACTCTTTTATTACCAGAGAGTGATAGGTAGTTGTTATCTACCTGTTAGTCTTACATTTGATAGCCTGCGGCTAGAGACTCCTCTGTTTGGTTCCGCTGAGTTGCGGGAAGTGTTCCCTTCTTGCGTTCTTTCTTTTTTCTGGACACAACATTTAAGTGGATCTTTTGCCACTTGACATGCATGGTTTTGATGTAATCCTAGGAATGGATACCTTGGAAAAATACAAGGTAGACTTGGACTATAGTACTAAGGTGGTGACGTTCCATCATGGAGATGTACAATGGATTTTCTAGGGTGATAGAACGATTCTTCCAACATGTTTGATGTCAGCTATGACAGCTGAGCAGTTGATGAGACAAGGATGAGAGGATTTATTAGATAATGTTGTGGATAACAAGGCGAGAGGTCCTAGTATCCAAGAGGTACCAGTGGTGTGAGAATTTGAGGATGTCTTTCCTGAGGAATTTCCTAGCATTCTCCGTCCTAGAGAGATTGAGTTTGAGATCAATGTTGTTACTAGAACACAACCCATAGCACAATCAGCATATAGAATGGTGCCAATAGAGATGCAAGAGTTAAAGAAACAATTACAAGAACTATTAGAGAAGGGTTTTATCAGGCCAAGCACTTCCCCTTGGGGTGACCCCGTGTTGTTTGTTAAAAAGAAGGATGGTTCAATGAGGTTGTGAATAGACTATAGACAGTTGAACAAGGTGACAATAAAGAATAAGTATCATTTGCTGAGGATTGATGATATTTTTGATAAGTTGAGAGGTGCCACTGTGTTTTCAAAGATAGACCTGAGGTTAGGTTACAATCAGTTTAGAATTAAGGATGATGACATATCCATGTCAGCTTTTAGGACTAGTTATGGTCATTATGACTTTGTTGTTATTCCATTTGGGATAACCAATGCACCTACATCTTTTATAAATATGATGAATAGGGTGTTTAGACTTTATCTTGATTAGTGTGTGGTCCTGTTCATAGATGATATCCATATATACTCCAAGGATAGTCAATATCATGAGCAACACCTTCGCCAGACATTGACTTTGTTGAGGAAGCATCAGCTATATGGTAGGTTCACCAAGTGTGAATTTTGGTTATCTGAGGTGTCTTTTATGGGCCATGTTATATCTATAAAAGGTGTTTGTGTTGATCCCAAGAAAGTGGAATCCGTACTAGAATGGGAACAACCCAAGACACCAATAGATATTTGTAGTTTTCTAGGTTTGGCATGCTACTACAAGAGGTTCGTCAAAGACTTCAGTTCTATAGTGTTGCCCCTAACTAGGTTAACCAGGAAGGATGTTCCTTTTGCTTGGAATGACAAATGTCAACGTTCTTTTCATATGTTGAAAGAAAAGTTGACTAGTGCACTGGTGTTAGTACTGCCAGAGCAAGGGAAAGGCTATATTGTCTTTTGTGATGCTTCAAAGAATGGGTTGGGATGTGTGTTGATGCAGGATAAAAATGTGATTTCTTTTGCTTTGCGACAACTTAAGAAACATGAGCAGAATTACCCAACACATGATCTAGACCTTGCAGTGGTGGTCCATTCCATAAAGACCTGGAGACACTATATTTATGGAGAAAAGTGTGAGATCTTCACTGACCACAAGAATCTACAATATATCTTCTCAAAATAGGAGCTAAATATGAGGCAAAGGATATGGATGGAGATAATTAAGGATTATGATTGCACAATAGACTATCATCCAAGGAAAGAAAATGTGGTATCTAATGCATTGAGTAGAAAGTCATCTTCATTATCAATGGTAGATAATGCACAATTAAATTCCCTGATGTGTCATAAGAGAGATATGCTAGTGTCTCTTCACCAGATGAATGTACAACTAGAAGTTTCCTTGCTGGCATGATTGTTGACATAATAACAAGTGAAACCTACCTTAAGACAACAAATTCATGATGCACAATAGAGTGATACTATGATACAAAATACAGTTCACATGTCTCGACCATCTACCATATACATGTCATGACCACCAACCCTATGGGTTGTGACCACCCACTCATTAAGGTGTATTGACCTCAACAAGCATACACATGGACACAAAATGCCATGCTCCATTACCTGGACACAACCAAAACACACTAATACATGGTCATGACTGCAACACAACCTCACTTGCCCCTAAACTGAGTTTTGGTTGCATCATATCTTCAGCCCGATTGCGAACGCATCACATAAAGGCTAAGCTTCAAGGCTAACTTCACAATTGGGCATCATGTTCATCAAACACAAAGACACATCTCATCTATCTCCCATGAAGCGGCCTTGTAGCCAGGAGCCACAAGCAACAACATGACCATGACAGAAAGCAGGCATCCCAACCAAAGGCGTTGCATTCAGAACGAAACCAAGCATTACGATCAGGTGTTGCAACCTCAATAAAGGGAACGTTTCGACCTTCAACACATACACAAAGCATAAAAAACTTGGCATCATGACCACTTCTAGCAAGGCATTGTGTCCAGCACTAGGTGTCACGACCACTCTACCAAGCATTGCATCAGCCGTTACAATAAGAATACCAAGGGCCACAAAGCTCATACTCATGGATTCCAAGTCATCAAACCCTAAAGTTAACACTAAGAAGGTCATCAAGTAAAACCATATAGGAGAGAGAAAGACAAACCTTAGAACATGAGGAAACATCTAAAACTCCAAGGTAATATGAAGGCCTAAACTTGATCATGGTGATAAAGCCAAAAATCAAGTTACATGTAACACCATCTCCTCAAATCCACCAAGAAAGCGTGCACATAGAGATTAGGATTTAAGAAGGAAGGTATTATATAGGAGAACACTAAAAGGTCTTAAACCTTAGCTAAGATAACATTATCTAGATCATTAACGTCATACCAGGGGCTAACAATAGTAGCTTACACCAGTAGAGATCTATCTCCAAAATTGGGTACATCATATTAGGGTTTCAAATTTTAAACATATCTATAATAATCGCCACCATCACCTGAGATCTAGATCATGATATCATCTACTAGCATATTAAGGGCACATTTTAGAGAGAGAAACATCAACATGAAAGTAAGATTAAGAGTGCTAATAATAGAAGAGGTTAAAAAGTTATAAAACCTTCCGTAAAGAAGATCAACTCCAAGAATCACAAGCTCCAAGCACACGATCACTAAGAGAGGAAGCAGATCCACCAAAGGCTCCACTTTCGGCTAGAAGATCACCTCAAGAAGAAGGATAAGACACCATGGTTAGAGATTGCTCAAGAAAAAGGGAATAGAAACCCTAGGTTGAACTAAAGGGAGAAGGGAGAAAAGAGAGAAGAACTTACTCACACTTGGGTCCACCTTGTCAAAACATTGCCTATGCCCCTTGTGATGAGGGGTTCACTTCTCAAGAACGAACACCATGGGGGATTCATGGTATAAGGCCAATAAAAGAGAATAATATGGGGTAGAAGTTCCAATGAAATGCCATCAAGGAAAGGGAAACACTTACCAAGTTTGAAGATGACCAAGGATCACCACATGCAAGGGATTCGATCAGCAAAGCTCCAAGGATCTACCCTTCTCTAATCATCCAAGCTCCATGGAAGAGCTATAGAGGGAGGAAGAAGGAGTGCCAAAAGGTTCACTTGCAAGAAGGGAAGAGGGTTTATATACTTGAGGAGGATGGAAGTAGGGTAGAGATGAGGTGTCAACACCTAAAGGCACCAAAGGGACACCTTTCCACCCAAAGAACACACATGCAACCACTTAAAACACACATTCAGAAAGTGGTGATACAACCTATGTTGGTTCTTGACCTCTTTGGGTCCCAAACATGTAGGTCACGGTTGAGACAACTAAGGGTGGTTGAGACAAACATCACACAAGTGTCTTGGTCGAGACACAAGCTCCCTCAATAAACTAGGTCGAGACAGCCCACATAAAGACAAACTATCTCAACCCAAACACAATTGGGACCCTCTAGGCCATGACCACTACATCTAAGGAAAGTTTCTCAGTCGAGACACATAAAAAGCACACCTAGGTCGCAATACTGCAACATGTTCACCAAGGTCATCTTCAAGCAAACCCTAGAAAACATTAGCATCACCACATGATGCCACCTCATCAACCAAGGTCCATACAAGGTGCCACTATGCACCATTATCTCTCTCATGATACCAAAACACTAAGGACACACTCTACATGTGAAAAATTGCAAGATCACCCCTCTGAAAAACTACTATAGGGGGTGAATAGGGTTTTATGGATATTTTAAAATTAATTCAACTCAAACAAGCAACCACAAAAAGATTGGAGAAGGGGACAAGGATTTAGAGTGGTTCCAACCTTAGTAAATACTAAGGCAGTCAATCCACTACTCGGTTGCTTACCCAACTGGGATTTTGAAAGTATTTAATTTTATTACCTCACAAGGATGTTACATAAAATTACAACACTTCCACCAAACCCTTCGGACAACCTTCACCTAGAAGTAGTCTCACCAACCTTGAAGCAGCCTTCCTTGAAGTAACTTCAAGCTCCCCCTTGAAGTAGCCTTCCTCTTGAAGTAGCTTCCCGTTGAGACAACCTTCTTGAAGTAGTCCAAAGTCCACCTTCTCCACCTGAGAAGTCAAACCCTCTCCAATCCACAGCCTCCAACCCTAGGAGTATCAAGGAGAGTACAAACAATATAAAGGAACAAGAAAGAAAAATAGAAATTACAATACTGTTGTAGCACAAGGCTTGATTACCTATATCAAGGATTTTGATCTCCTAACCAATGTATATGGAAGTGTAAGTGCAGTGGGTAGGAGATGCTAGCCTATAGGACACGAATTTGGAGCATTGGAAATGTATAGCCAATGTTGGAGTTGCTCAATTGCTCACTAGAATAAATAGCCAATTGCAAGTATTATGCTCAAGTGTGTGTTAGGTGTCCTAAGGCTTGTCCTATTTATAGGAATGGCCTATGAATGCTTAAGGACGTTCAAGACACTTTCTAGGGGGTTCTAAGTGCTCAACTAGCCGTTAGGTATCCATTAGTTTCTTTAACAATGACTAGTTAATTAATTCTGAAAAGTGCAGACAGAGACATTCTCGGTCGAAGAATTGTCGACCGAGAGTCATAGTCGATCGAGGACTTGTCGACCGAGGGATTGTCTGTAGCAACGTGATGATCCAACTCCCAACTATTTTGTCTGTTGTGTCTAACGACTATTTGGGTCATTCTCGGTCGAAGAGTTTGTCGACCGAGAGTGTCTAGGTCGAGAAGTTTGTTGACCGAGAATAACCCTATTTCAATATTTTAAACTAAGTACTAAGTGTGTGTATGAGTGTGCAGTTGTGACACTATTGTAGGGGATGACCTATCTAAGTGTTGTGATTGTCTAGGGAAGATCTAACGCTTGATTTCCATGATGTCGAAGTACTTGTACATTATATATCTTGTACAAGTTTTTACATTTGATTACAATCATGAAATTAACACATAGATCTTCCAAAGTTGTGTCATCCACCTAGTTCCTGTATCACTCAAGTAGCACGTTAGATCCACAAGAATGAAATGTTTGTCATCATCAAAACAAAGGGATTATAATAATGTCCAATTTAGCCAACAATCTCCCCCTTTTTGAAGATGACAAACATTTCCTAAATATAAAATAAGGAAATATAAATCATATGAGTTTCATACCTGGAGTTTACCTTTTGTAGCCATTCTCTTGTTTTGCAAGTGTGTACTGGCCCAAGATTTATGAAACTCATTTTTACTTTATGTTTTTGGTTTATATTATTTCTCCCCCTTTGTCATTTCAAAAAGATATCTAGGAAAATCATTTTTGTATGACTTTTATTTCTTCCCCTTAATTTTATGATATGATCCCCTTAACTAAGATATTCAGTTTGAAAAATAGGGAATACATGTAAACCATTTATTGTCGAATTTAGCCACAATTTTTTTCTCAATCATTTGCAAAGGATGTTAAGCCTTGAAATGATATGAGATCCTTTTAGATCTATGACATATGTATTTTGATTTCTCATCCATTTTACACGAGATGTTAAGCCCTGAAAATGATATGAGATCCATTTAATCTTCTAATAGAATGCATCTCTAATCAAATACACGGGATGTTAAGCCCTTAATTTGTTTAGAGAATTCTGTTAAGAACAAGATATATATCATATTCATGAATATTGTAGATTTCTTTGTTTTCATAACCAAAACTACCTTTAAGGATACTAAGGTCATAACAAGCTTCAAATGATGTTTATAAAGTTTTGTAAGCTTATTAATCTTATAATCAAGATAGTTTGTGTGAGCTCCCCCTTAATCTTATAATCAAGATAATTTAAGGATTCTAAGGTCACAATCAATATTAGATCATAATAAGCTGACCTTTTATGAGAGTTATGCACTAAAATTATGTTTTCAATATGATAAACACATTTTGAATCAAGATAGTAAGATTAAGTGCAGTAAAATGATGTACAAATAAGCATTTTGTCAAGCTTATTTTAGGTCGACCTTGACTTCAACCATAGTTCCCCTTGGTCAAACTTGATTTCAACCAAGATGCAATTTCTGCAGATTTCCAATTTGAACACTTATATGTGAAGTATAATTTCTATAGATTTTCAATTTAAAATGCATTTGTGCCATGAAGTTTTACTATTTATGCAAAATGGCATCTCCATATGAGCTGAATCACAATGATAAAAAAATATCTATTCATGGTTCGTATATATGGATCAAAGATTATTTTAGACAAACCAACGAAACATAATGATCATGGCACAATAAGTATGATAGAATAGTAGAAGTATATCCACAATACAATGATCAAGATAGAAACATATACATACGATGATTATGATCATTTATTTCAATACACATGGTTCTTATATAAATAGACCAGGAATACTAAGGAAAAACCATGTGGATTATGATAAAATAGTAATTTCCTTGATTAAACCAACATAGTTCATAATTTTTCAGTTTTAAGCCAAACCATGTAGAGAATAAACCAAAATAATCTCATTCAGGTTCATAAGTTTTCAATTTTAAGACAAACCATGTAAATGAACATGCTTAATAAACTTTTTCAATCAATGAATAAGGTTTGTCCAAAATCAGTCTTCATATAACACTTTTGCAATATGTTTAAGGATTTCATATTCATAATGTTATACCTTAATTCATGATGCAAAAAAAAGATCAATATGTCTTGTTTCAAATATGGTCTCCAAGATTTATTCTTGATTTGCATATTAAATCAATCATTAATAACAAATTGATAGAAAACTAGATTAATTGAAAATAGTTTCAGCAGGAACTTGATTCGGTCGAACTGTTTGTCGACTGAATTTATCTCGGTCGAAATTTTTCTCGATCGAAAATGCTGCTGTTTGTACAAGTTTTATTAGATTTGTTGCAAACTTGAAAATAGTAACCTATTCGTTCGACTATTTCTCGACCGACAATGTTCTCGGTCAAATAGTTTCTCGATCGATAATGTTTCTATATTGTTTCAAATTTGTTTTCAGTAATTATTTCCAAGTAAAACAAGAATATAAAAGTTAAAGCTCGATTGTGTTGAGATATGACATTTGTATATCAAGAATCAGTTTGGGTCAAATCTCAACTAGTCAAATTTAAACCTCTAAGTTTTAGGAACCCAAGCTAGATCATCATTCCTTTTCTTGTATGGGCATGAAAAAGAGTAGTGTCCAAGACGCAAGCAATAATGACAACTAATAGAGTCAATCTCATTTCTCTTTCTAGGAGTTGAGTTGTTCTTGGGTACATACATGGATTGATTCTTTAGCACTTGTGTCCTTCTCCAACTAGGTTTTTGATACGATTTTCCCTTAGTCTTATAACCTAGTCCTCTCCTTCCAATTTGACGATAAGAATCATTTAAGATATTATCAAGAATATTATTGTTACTCAAGCTACTCACTTTTTGTTGTAACTTCATAATCTCATCCATTTTCTTCTTGATATCTAATTTTGCTTGATCTAGATTAGATAACAAAGAATCTCTTTCTTTCACAATAATATCATAATCTAGATGTGTACACCAAATAGGTTGTTTTTGAAGATCATTTACTTGAGTTTGCAAGTTTAACTTTTTGAGGGAAAGAAGATTGCAAATTTCTTCTACAGATTTCAGCTTAATATCATAATCTTCGATAGCCTTTTTGAGATCTTCATTTTCAGAGGTGAACACAAGAAGTTTAGCATTTAAATCATCATTTACTTTATTTGATTTCTTAAATTTCTTCTTGCACTCAATATATTTCTCATGTGTATCTTGAAGACTAGCAATTAGATCTTCTTTTGGCAGATCAAAAAGACTTACCTCTTCTTCTTCTTCTTCATTTGTTGTAGCAATAAGACATTCTACTTCTTCTTTTCCATCATCACTTGAATCATCCCATGCAGCTTTATGTGCTCTTTCTTTCTTTTTGTGAGATGATTTCTTCCCTTTCTAGAGTTTTGGACAATCACCTTTCGTGTGTCCCTTTTTTCCACATTCAAAGCACCTGGAAGAAAAAACACTATAAGTTTTGTTAGTTTTAAAACTTTTATACTGCTTAGCATTTACAATGAGAGTTTCTTCTTCACTATCATCTTAACTTGTGTCATGACTAATCTTGGTTGATGCTTTGAATGCAATGTCCTTCTTTTTCCCTTGTTATAGTTCACGTTCTCATCTTTCTTCCTCTTCTAAAGTTGCCGCATGTGCTTCTAGGTTGCCAATAAGTTGTTCCATCCTTAGCCAGGTGAGATCATTTGCTTCTTCAATAGCAGTCACCTTAGGCTTGTATTTGGGAGGAAGAGACCTAACAATTTTTGAAACTTGATCTTCTTTGCTAATTACTTTACCTAAAGTATTTAAACCACTCACAATAGAAGAGAATTTTGCATACATTTCACTAATAGACTCATTTTGTTCCATACAAAACGGTTCAAATTTTTGCTTAAGCATTCCGATTTTAGAGTTCTTAACTTGAACAGTTCCTTCATAAGTTATGGAGAGTCTATGCCATATTTCATATGTCATTTCACAATTTGATATTCTATTGAATTCACCAATGGAAATTGAACAATATAGTATACTTACAACTTTTGCACTCATTTGGGCTGATCTTACCGTATTAGCATCCCAAGTTGCATACTCTGTTTGAGGGAATTCATATGGATTGATACCATTCTCCATAGATCCCAGCTAATTCCTTGGAAGTAGAATTGCATCCTCCTTTTCCAGTAGGTGTAGTCAGTGCCATCAAAAGGTGGAGGTCTAGCCACGAGTGTCCCTTCTAGCTTGAGGTTGTTAAGTACCCCGTCACCCATTCTTCAAGACTTTGTTAGAGTTCCTTGAAGCCCTGCTCTGATACCAATTGAAAAACAACTAGAGGGGGGTGAATAGGGTTTTATGGATATTTTAAAATTAATTCAACTCAAACAAGTAACCACAAAAAGATTGGACAAGGGGACAAGGATTTAGAGTGGTTCTAACATTAGCAAATACTAAGGCAGTCAATCCACTACCCGGTTGCTTACCCAAACGGGATTTTGAAAGTATTTAATTTTATTACCTCACAAGGATGTGGCATAAAATTACAACACTTTCACCAAACCCTTCAGACAGCCTTCACCAAGAAGTAGTCTCACCAACCTTCAAGCAGCCTTCCTTGAAGTAACTTCAAGCTCCCCCTTGAAGTAGCCTTCCTCTTGAAGTAGCTTCCCGTTGAGACAACCTTCTTGAAGTAGTCCAAAGTCCACCTTCTCCACCTGAGAAGTCAAACCCTCTCCAATCCATAGCCTCCAACCCTAGGAGTAGCAAGGAGAGTACATGCAATATAAAGGAACAAGAAAGAAAAATAGAAATTACAATATCATTGTAGCACAAAGCTTGATTTCCTATATCAAGTGTTTTGATCTCCTAACCATTGTATATGGAAGTGTAAGTGCAGTGGGTAGGAGATGCTAGCCTATAGGACATGAATTTGGAGCAATGGAAATGTATAGCCAATATTGGAGTTGCTCAACTGCTCACTAGAATGAATAGCCAATTGCAAGTATTATGCTCAAGTGTTGCACAAGTGTGTGTTAGGTGTCCTAAGGCTTGTCCTATTTATAGGAATGGCCTATGAATGCTTAAGGACGTTCTAGACACTTTCTAGGGGGGTTCTAAGTGCTCAAATAGCCGTTAGGTATCCATTAGTTTCTTTAACAATGACTAGTTAATTAATTCTGAAAAGTGCAGACAGAGACATTCTCGGTCGAAGATTTGTCGACCGAGAGCCCTAGTCGGTCAAGGACTTGTCGACTGAGGGATTGTCTGTAGAAACATTCTGATCTAACTCCCAACTACTTTGTCTTCTATGTCTAACGGCTATTTGGGTCATTCTCGGTCGAAGATTTTGTCGACCGAGAGTGTCTCGGTCGAGAAGTTTGTCGACCGAGAATAACCCTATTTCAATATTTTAAACTAAGTACTAGGTGTGTGTATGAGTGTGCAGTTGTGACACTATTGTAGGGGATGACCTATCTAAGTGTTGTGATTGTCTAGGGAAGATCTAACGCTTGATTTACATGATGTCTAAGTACTTGTACATTATATATCTTGTACAAGTTTTTACATTTGATTACAATCATGAAATTAACACATAGATCTTCCAAAGTTGTGTCATCCACCTAGTTCCTGCATCACTCAAGTAGCACGTTAGATCCACAAGAATGAAATGTTTGTCATCATCAAAACAAAGGGATTATAATAATGTCCAATTTATTCAACACCCTCAACTTGGGTAAATTGGAATTTGACCCAAAACAAGCACAAACATCACTCAAACAAGCTCAAATTGGATATTTAAACTCTCTGCAAGCTCTATAAGCATCCAAAAGGATTATATTAAGGTTCTAATCACTTAATGAATCCATAAAAAATTGGGTTAATCCAAAGCCTAGGCCAGTGGCCTTACACCTATGGCTTGGGTGCGGCACATATGCTTGACCTTAACCTGGTCGTGACATATTTGAGATGACTGTTTTGCTGTACTCAGATGCTAGACTGGAGACACCAGTTGATCAGATGGTTGTTCTGAGACATGTATTTGAAGTGTTAGGATGGTAAAATGAACATAGGACCAAATGGCCATCTGGGTTTGTGATGATGAGTTTCTTGGAGATGAACCAACTACTTGGCATTGTGAACCAATTGGTTTGAGTGTCTAGATGGTCAGCCTATAAATGTGAAGGAAAAGAAGAATATTTGCACATTTCATGGAAAAGTGGGTAATTTACAATTTTGTCCTAAAAATCACTAAAAAGGATAATTTATAATAAAAAAATGAAAACTATGTAAAAAGAGAGATGAATATACATTCATCAAAATACCCCAGACTTGAATCTTTGCTTATCCTCAAGCAAATAGAAGCACAATAAATCCAATTTATACTACCAACATGTCTATCCTCACTCTCTTAGCCATCACTTTCTTCCTTACCTCTAAATTTGGCCAAGAAACCCAATCTCCTAAGACAAATAGAACAAAATTATATATTTCCTATCAAAATAAATTTCATATCTTGTTTCTAAATCAAGACTTTGTAGAAAAACAAGCTTCATCATTCTTTTGCTTTGACACTCCCATTTTTTTCCTTTTTAGAGTTCTTGCACTATAACATGATGAAGAAGATGCAGGAGAAGAAGATCTCTCCTCTAGTCGACTCATGATATATTTATTCATGGACTTATGGCTACATGGGTCACAATGTTTTGTGTGCTCTTTTGGCATCTTTTGATGGTACACCCCATTTGATGGGTATGGAAAATTGAGGTGGGAGCATGCCACCCCGGACTTAGATTTTTGTATGGTGGTAATTATTTGCTTTTTCTTTGAGAGAGGAGGGGGATTTGTTCCTGTATTTATAAAATTCACTTTTTTTTCAAAGTGTGTCATTGCATAAGATACAATTTTCCTATAAACCACATTATATGACATTTATGACAAGTTAATCAATAGTTAAACATGGAGAAAATTTATGTTTGGTTCTCATTGATTCCGTATGACTTGCCAACTTTTCCAAGGAGTGATGCTAGTTTGGGGTCCTAAGTGACGGCGGTTTTAGTCATGGAAATTTGTATTTTTTTTGCAAAAAAGATATACTGAATTCAAAGGGGTACAATGATTACCATATCTATTCATTGTGTCCATCTAGATAAAGGCCATTTTTTTAAAATAAGAAAATAGAACCATGGTTCACTAGATAAAGGTCCTAAGAGAAAATGAAAAAAAAGGAAATTAAAAGCAACTACATGTAGAAATAAAAGACAAAACATAATGCAAAAGGGAAAGATAGGGGGGGTGAAATAAGAACATACCACCACTCCACCTGGGACACATAAATTTTCTCATCATGAGAAAAATCTAATCCTGAGATGGAGGAAAGAAGATCACTATGGTGGAGGTGGTAGATGAAAGGAATGTGGAGAGTTTTAGTAGTAATTCCCCCAGTATGGGGAGTTGGGGTCAGGGTAGGCCTGATGGGCCCCATACTTCGCATAAGGTGTCCGTCTGTAATCATAGTGGCCCATTTCCACATTCAAAGAGTCCTAGGAACACTACATCAGATACATGTGGTTGAGTTGGTGGCCTTGGATTGTTGTTTGTGTTGAATGTCATCTAACTGACTTCAGATCTTGTAGAAGCCATAGGGCTTGTCAGGGCCTTCCTCATCACCAGTGCACCTTCTAGTGCGAGAGATAGAGGGTTGAAGTGGAGGGACAATTGCATCATCATGATCCTGCAATGAAACACTCCTCATGTGGGCAGTAGGCTCATGAACATTGCTTGGATCTGGGTGCTTCAAAAGAAAATTTTTAATGTGCCCTAGCATATTGGTTTGATTGAATGCAGATTTGTAGCTGCAAACATGGCATGTCATGGAAGCTTGAGAGGAGGGTGATTTTTTTTTAACGTCAAGTAGTATACGTGTTGCATTGATCCATAGAAGACAAACTTGTAGTCCTTCGGGTATCGAAGGACAATCAAGTGATTCTTGAACTCCAAAGGTGAGAAGGGTATGTGAGTGTAGCCCAAGAACAGATCTATGGAAGTCACTATGTGGCCGATGTAGAAGGAAGAGGAAGTAGTGAGAGTGGCCTAATAGTTAAGATGACCAATCATAGCACTTACCTAGTTGAAGGGCTTGCCATTTAGAAGGCACCACAAAGTGTAGAGATGAGAATGAGTAACGACTCCCTGTGTACCTTCCCTACTGAAGAAGGCCTAGGACAAGATGCAGTGAGGTAGAAAACTACTCGGTTATGGATGCTAGATGCCTTTGGGCTGCTGGGAAGCTGGGTGGAAGGCAAGTATTATCATCCCATAATTTCTCCATGTTGAAGTTGTTGGGATAGACGTCATGGCTATGCTATCGCCATTATAACAACCAATATTCATCTCGTTCATCCAAGAGAATGGATGTGAGCTGCCTAGTAGAGATATCAAATCCCTTCCCAAAGATGCAAATTTTGTAGTTGGAGTCCCCCCTAGAAGAGTGGAAATGGTGATAAGTGGTCATGAACTCAAGAGTGAGATCATTGTAGACTGGGACAATGTGGTAGGGGAAGTTAAGGAAGTGATTTCTTTGAAGAATGTCATCTACGCATCCCTAATTTTGAGAGCATTGAGTATGTAGCCACATGCCCATCGGGGAAGTTCGACGCCAAGTGAAGCATTGAAGTCAAATTTCTTGTAATGATCAACAGTGACGAACTGAGCATAGCTGTCTAGAGATGGAGCTATGTGACACAATCTGGGTCATGTTGGGATAACTGACCCACCTTTGTCTGATGAATATCCTTTTCAACCTCGTCGATGTCGTGAATCATTTCTTCAGGCATTTTAGGTGAGGACTTTCTAGTGGGTTCTCACATATGTATGCCCTAGCCCAATCTAGAGCGAAAAGGATGCTTGCGGGAGACTGTCTGCTTCGTGGGTTGCTTGCCCTTGTGGAATCGGTCAAAAAGGCCATGGCGGGACCCTCCTTCAGACATGGTGACAATGCTGTTAGAAGGCTAAAACGGGTGCCTGGCATGTGTGAAATGGACATTTGGGTGAATTAAAATGAGCGTTTGAGGGTCCAAATGATCATCAAAATTGGCAAATTGTGCTAATTGAGTTGATTGAAATGCTCAGTTGGTATATCCAACTGGTCGTTTCACTTGGGGATGAGATATCACTGAAGCTCATTGAAGAAGGTAGAAGAGGGGGTGAAATTGTGCTAATAGCAGTGCCAACTACCATTGACGAGCATCTTTGTGACCATATGACTGACTAGTTGAGATACTTGGTTGTCCTGACAGGATCACAAGATCGTGAGGTGTGTCGGCTAGCTCATTTGAATGGGGGTGAAACTAAGATGTCAAAATAGTCATCTCATTAGTGAAACAGCTGGTTGGAGCTGAGAGAGGAGGATGACAAGGTGGATCAGAGCAACATAAGGGCTCTTCATCCTCTAGAGTGATCGATTCAGCCCCAACATGGATGGGTGACTGGAAAAGATGGCTAGTTGAGACAAGTGAAATATGATGGCTCAAATGGCCATTGCAGCAAGTCATGCAAGCAATAGCCCATGTGACTTGTTGTTGGAAGAAATAGGAGGTGAGAGGCAAATGTTAGTGGGTGCTTCAAAGGCAGAACATCCGTCTAGACTGGAGAGGCAGTCAGCTGGTTGTTGCAGTGGCAAATTTGAAGTTTAGGGGCAACTACAAGAGGTGGAGAACTAGGGCTCATATGGGGTAAATTTATCAGTGAAGGTGTGATTTTGCCTTCCCCATTCAGCTTGTTTTATAGGAAAAATGAATGTCTGATCTGACCATTTGGGAACAACCAACCGATTGGCTGGTGTGTTTTGAAGCACACCTTAAGTGTGCCTCTTGGTCGATGAAACAATCGTTTTCAAAGTGTGAAACTATAATTTGTGAGATCTTGGGTGGTGTTGTTTTATCTGAAATTAGAATGCTCATAAATTGGAACGGTAGCCTTAAAGGGCGAAACAACCATTTTGCCTTCCCCAACTCATTGGTTCGCTGGGTGGGATGCCTTAATTTTATTAAAATTAGTCATTAGATAGGGTAGGCAACTGTCTCCCTTTTTTTAATCAGATTACTAAATTGAAACGTGATATAACAGAGGTTAGCCAAAACAATTTAAAAGGAATTGCAAAATAAATAAAAGTTGGGTTTCCTCCCAACAAGATCCTAGTTTAATACAAAAGGCTCGATACAAGGATGTCGAGGAGCTACTTCAGGCTCAGGATGGGGAGGGATTGGTGGTTCCTGGAAGTCAAGATCTTCAAGTAATAAGAGTTGATGTGCCTCAAAGGCAACAAAATCCTCAAAAGTGATGTACTGCTTCATCATATGCCCATTAACTTTGTACTCACATAACACTTTATCCTGAAGAAGAAGGTGTCATGTGGATAAACATGCTTAACAAGGTAAGGTCCATACCACCTGGATTTGAGTTTTCTCGGGAAAAGCCTTAACCTTGAGTTATAGACAAGGACTTGATCACCTTCTTGAATATCTTTCTGCCTAATATGTCCATCATCCCATAATTTGGTTCTACTTTAAAGATCCTAGCATTCTCATAAGCGATCATTCTGATCTCTTCTAATTCCTACATTTAAAGGAAATGGTTTTCTCCTACTTTAGATAAATTAAAATTTAAAGTTTTGATGGCCCAAGTAGCCTTGTGTTCCAACTCTGTGGGTAGATGACAAGATTTTCCATAAATCAAACTAAAAGTAGTGGTACCTATAGGTATTTTTTAGGCAGTTCTATATGCCCACATGACATCATAAATTTTCAAAGCCTAATCTATCCTAGTGCAATTGACTATTTTCTCTAGGATTGACTTGATTTGCGTATTTGAAACCACAACTTGACCACTAGTCTAAGGGTGGTAAGGAGAGGAAACCTTGTGATGGACTCCATATCATTTCAATAGAGATTCAAAAGTTTTCTCTAGAAAATGGGAGCATCCATTAGAAATTATGGTACGAGGTACCCCAAATCTAGGAAAAATAATATCTTTGAAAAGCTTCTTTACCAGTTTGGAATCACACGTTTTTGTGGGGATGGCTTCATCCCATTTTGAAACATAGTTGATAGCTACAAGGATATATTTGTACCCCCAAGAAGAAGGAAAGGGTCCCATATAATCCACTCCCATACGTCAAAAATATCAATATCTTACCATGCGGTCATGGGCATTTGGTCTCTCTTAGAAATGTTCCCATACCTTTGGCATTGATAACAAGTTAAGATAAATTCATTAACATCTTTGAATAAGGTGGGCCAGAAAAAACCATATTGAAGAACTTTTCTAATGGTTTTTTGAGATTTGTGTGCCCTCGGGTTGAGCCAAAGTGGCATTGCTCAACTATGTCATGAACCTCCTCCTCAGGAACACTCTTGTGATAGAGATCATCTGAACACAATCTAAAGAGATAAGGATCATCCCAATAATACTTCTTGACATCATGTTGAAATTTTTCTTTAGTTTTCCTTTGTATTCGGGATGTAGGACATCTGCAGCAACATAATTGACATAATTTGTGAACCAAGGATATTGGGATTCCATTTTGAGACATTTATCATCAGTAATAGAATCATTGATGGGAATACCATAGTAATAAAATAGGTTAAGGTGGCTAAGATGGTCGAAAACTACATTCTCGCAACCTTTCTTGTCAAGGATTTCTAAATGAAAGGATACAACAAAGAAGATGTTGTTTAGCATCCTTTTTTGTCATCAAGTATATAATGGCCGCATGGTCCATGTAAACAATCACTTTGGACCCTATTAAGTAAGAGAAAAACTTGTCAAAGGCCTAGACTATGGCTAAAATTTCTTTCTCTATGGTAGTGTAATTCTGCTAGGCATCGTCTAGAGTTTTGGACTCATAGTAAATCACATGGTGCATTTTGTCAACACATTGTCCAAAAATAGCACCAACAACAAAATCACTAGTATCACGCATAAACTTGAGAGGCAAGGACCAATCAGGGGCCCAAATGATAGGAGTATAAGTGAGGGAATCATTCAAACCCAAGAAACTAGACATGTAAGATTTGTGAAAAATAAAGGGTGTGTCCTTTTGGATGAGGTTGGTTAGGGATTTGGTAATTTTTGAATAATCTTGGATATCGTTGATAAAATCTCACATACCCAAGGAAGGCATGAATGTCCTTGACAGAAGAAGGGGGTGGAAGTTTGTAAATGACATTGATCTTGGCACTATCTACTTCTATGCCATGATTTCTAACTATATGTCCTAATATAATTCCATATGTCACCATAAAGTGGTATTTTTCCCAATTTAAAACCAAGTGTGCTTCCTCCCACTTTTCTAGAATAAGAGATAAATGACTGAGGCAAGAGCCAAAAATTTACCATAAATAGAGAAATATTCCATGAACACCTCCATTACGGTCTCAGTAAACCCAACAAATATAATAGACATGCACCATTTGAAAGTGGTTGGGGGCATTACACAACCCAAAATACATTCTCCTAAATACAAAAGTGATGGGTAGATGAAGGTTGCCTTCTCTTTCTCATCAGGATGGATGGGAATCTGATAAAAACCTAAATAGCCATAAAGATAACACAAATATTGTTGATGGGCAATGCAATCTAGTAGTTGATCCAGAAAGGGAAGAGCAAAGTGATCTTTCCTAGTGGCCTTATTCAATTATCTATACTTCAATACACATCCTTGATCCTGTAATAGTATAGATGGGGATGATTTCATCCTTATTATTTTTCATAACAATGGTTCCCCCTTTGTTGGGGAAAACTTGGACATGACTAACCCAGGGTGATCAGAGATGGGGTAGATGATTCATGCATTCAAAAGTTTGATAACCTCTATGCACGCAACCTCTTTCATGTTTGTATTTAATTTCTTTTGAGGGTCCCGAGAGGGCTTTTATTCTTCTACCATAGGAATTTTATGTATGCAAATAGTTTGATTGATCCCTGTGAAATCATCCATTTTATATCCTAGGGAAGCTCTCCTCTTCCGGAGCTCAGTCATCAGCTTGGATTCTTATTCATGGGTAAGATTGGAGTTAATGATAACAGGACAAATTTGTTGCTCATCTAGAAAAACTTATTTCAGATCTTTAGGGAGACGTTTCATTTGTAGGGCCTTAAGTGGTTTGGGCTTCTCTTCTATAAGAGATACAATCTTAAGGTCCTCAAATTCCTCATCAAAAACTTCTTCAATGTTATCTAAGTTGACCTTGTATTGATCAAGTTTATCAACTTCATAGCCATAGTCAGAAGGTGCCATGAGGGTGGTGTGAATGGGATCCTCAAATAACTCCCATTCCTGTCTCAACTAGGAAAGCCTATCAACACAATCGAGAAGGTAAACCTCTTCTTGAAGACAAGGTTCTCTCATGCTTTCATACACCCAAACTCTAGGGTTTGTTGGACAAGGCATAGGAGGACGGTTCTAGCCTTGATATCAATCAAATCATGGGTAGTGGAAAAGAAGGGAATACCAAAGATGAAGGGGTAGCGTAAATAATCATGTATATCCATGATCAAAAAGTCACATGGAGCATAAGTGTCTTTCCCAACACTTAGAGGTATGTATTCAATAATACCCATGTGCTTCTTCATGGACGAATTTGCCAACTCGATGTGCATAGAAGTGGGAAGCATGTCAACAAATCCTAACTTCCTGCATAGACTATAAGGCATGGTAGAAATACTAGCACCCAAATCTGCAAGGCCTTTCCTGTAAGCATTATCACCTAGGTAGAACCCAATCCCAAGGGAACTACGATCTTCCTTTTTCTTAGGCACTTTGCTTTGAATGATATCTGAGGTGGTTCTAGCAAGCATTACCTTATCATGCTCTTTGGTGGCATATCTCCTAGTCAATAGAGTTTTCATATACTTGTACCAGCCTGACATGTAAGCCATATCATCTAAGAAAGGGATATTCACATGCAACTTTATCATGGCCTCCCTAAATTTCATGAAATGAGTATCAAGGCAAGTTTTCTTTAGGCGGGCTTGGCAAGGTGTATGAGATTTGTAGACATAGATCACAAGATCATCAACCTCCACTAGTGGAATCACATGGGAAAGGTGGGTTCAGAAGAAGGTGTAGACACAATGACCACATTGTCTTTGTCCTCAAAGTCCAAAGGCACAACAGGGGTTTTCTCTACTGGAGGGGGAGGGGCATGAGTCTTCCCTGAATGGGTGGAGACAACCTTGAGTTGTTTAGGATGTTTTGGGTTATTTTCTGATTGACCAGTGAAGGTGCTAGCATGGTGTTTTTGTTTGGCAATGAGTTGGTCCAACTGAGCATCAATCGCCCTTTGGTGGGCCTATTGGGTGAGGATGAATTGTTATAGGGAGGCTATCATCTCACGGTCAGAGGGAAGAGTGGGGGCATTATGTTGCATTTGTGGCGGTGGTAGGTTTAGATTTTGGTATTGTTTCCCTTAGTATGGCCCAAAATTTTGGAAGTTACCCTGTAGTTCCCTTGATTCCCAAAGTTTCTATAATTGTTGTTGGGTTGGAAACCCTAGCGATAGATGGTAATTTGTTGAGGATGAGGGGGTATTTGTTGAGGAGGAAGTTGTGAAGCATTTTCTGGACCAAAGGGTTCCCATACTGGAATCCAGTGTGGTTTCATGTTTGATTTGGATTATAGTATGCTTGACCAAGGATTCTATGAATGGAGTTGAGGTCCTCCATTTGTTGTCCAACTTCTGTTTGTGTGTGGGCATTATAGAAATATTGACATTGTAGGATAGAATGATCATACCCTCGACAAATCTCATAGATGGAATCTGCAGCCTTAACCTGATGAGGTTATTGGTTCCTCTCATAGCCATTAAAAGAGGATTCTCAGATATTTTTCTTTAGGGCAATAAGCTTGAGGCTTTTGACAATTTTTTTAATGTTAGGGCTCTCCTCGGCCTTAGACACCTTGAGGACCCTACAAGTTCCTTGTCGGGCTTGAGTGTCAAAAGCACGCTTGACCACCCACAAGTGTTTTCTAGGTTCTAAGACATGAAATTTCCTCCAGATGAGGAATCAATAATTTTTTAGTGTCATTGTCGACATCATGATAATATATTTTGATTAACTATAATTGGGAGATGTCATGATGTAGACATTTACAGAGGAGTTATTTAAACTTTCCCAAGCTTCTCCTAGGGTTTCACCTAGGACCATAGAAAACATATTGATTTGGCCCCAGATTTCATAGGTGAGAGAACTGGGATAGAATTTCTCCAAAAAATTGGATTGAAGCGCATCCCAAGTGGTGATGCAGTCATTTCCTTCTAGAGCATTGCACAAATTGATGGCTTGACCATAAAGGAATACTAGAAGATTCGAAGATAGATAACATCTTCTGAAACACCATGGACCTTAGTTTCATAACATAAACCAGAGAACCTTTGTAGATGGCATTGGCAACTTTCTTGCTTGTAGTCAGAGAAAGGATTGGTTTGCATCATAGTGACCCATTGAGTATGGATATTGAATTACAGGGTAGTGATATCAAGTGGTGTGATAGGATGTTGAGTGTAAGAAGTTTCTGGGACCAAGAAGTCCTTTAGTTGTTTTTTCCTCTCTTCCTCACAAAGGGCGACATCTCTGGCCACTTGTTCATCCAATAAGGTCTCTCATAAGGATGCTTGTTCAGCCGTAAAAGGCTCTCGTTGGGATGCTTTTTTGGATGCAAAATAATATCATTGGCTAATAAGGGCCTATACAACTATGTGATTTACTCATTACTGATCCATCATAGGACAGTTTGCTCAATTTTAACAGTGGAAGGTTCTTTCTATCTCTAGGTCAAAAATTGGTGACATGGAATCAGTGTTCGATGAGCATTGCATGCGTAGTGATAATGACATATATATATATATATATATATATATATATATATATATATGTTTTTGTAGAAAAAACCTACTAATGGAATGGAAACTCAGTAGAAAGGGGAGTATAACTTCTAAAATGTTACTTGGAAGATGAAAAAAAGGAAAAAAATGTTCAAAAATTATTGGGGTTTGAAAAAACAATATGTTGTCCCCGACAATGAAGCCATTTTGATGTGTGTCATTTCACAATAAAAACTAGGTGGTTAATATAAGACTTTATCCTTTTTCACCTCAAACCAACCAGTTAAGGTGATTTATTAGTATAGAAAGGGTCAATCCACATACAACATTTTTAAGATTTGAATTTCTACCAAAATACTTTTGAACAAAAAGGTACAAAAAGTAAAGATCCAGAATAGATGGTTCATTATGCTAGAACATGCAAATTAAAGTTGCAAGGAAATAAAAGTTAAGTTAGGAGCAATAAAGAAAAGTTACACTAAGAATAGAGAAAAAGAGCTATGGTTACATCAAAAATAGAAGAATTATCTAAGAGAAAGATGTAAATTTCAAGTAATGAAAGGAAGCAATTGAAAGAACGTGATTAAAGAAATGGTTTGAACAAAGGAAAAAGATATCGAGGCTTAGGGGTTTTACCACCTTAGCTGACATGAAACATGATCGAAGAAATCATACAATGAGAAAGATAGAAGAAGGCATGTTAAACATTCATAAATGAATCACAAAAGATGAGCTCCCCATGAACCCATTGGTCCTGGCATTCACATCTCCTAGTTCTATCATCCTAATAGGAATTTTCCCAAGGTCGCATTTAAATACCCATGCTATTGGTTGGACATTCTAAATCATGAGCTCCATGGTCACATTCACCAATTCAATGTACGATAAAAGTTAGAGATCACGTTGTTTAAATCGACGATTTTCCAAACCAAAGGCCATCTATCCAATGAAATCGCATAACACCTTTGATCTAAGTTACACATGGCTAAGGGGCTACTCCCCTCGCCTTGACAAGGAAACTACTCACTAGCGATGGAAATTAAGGGAAGAATTAAGGAAGAAAGAAGGTGGGACATAGACTAGAAAATAAAGAATCTGAGGACTCTAGCTAGTGACTTTGAAATGGCCACCATTCTTAGTTCCTTATTCCAAAGAAAGAACAAGAACATAAATAAAGAAGAAAAAATGAGATCAAAACCAACTTTTATTAATGAACAATGGAGTACACATGCATGAATTGAAAACACTAATGCTGAAAGTAAATTGCGAATACAAAATAGGATCCTCTTCTTTGTAGAGTCCCCTCTCCTTTATAGGGGAAGGAGGGGTGGAAACCATGAAGGGGGAGAGGAAAAGAGGGTGATGGCATCTATTGATTTTTTTGTCTGTGCACCATGAACTGGCTAGTTCGCAGCATGAACCAGTCAGTTGGGTTGGAATGGTGCGGGCCCAAGGGTAATCAATCTAACCCTAATTGAAAAGGTGGTGGCGTCACTTGAATCGTAACTTGGGATTGAAGCAATCTCTGGACCGACCATTTGAGGGAGTCAGACGCTCGGTTCGCGCCACTTCATGTCCTGGTCAAGATGGAAACCCTAAGCCTTGTGTGCAGTGTAGATGCTTGACCTTAACCTGATCATGACATATTTGACATGGCCTTAGTGGTGTACTCAGATGATCGATTGGTGACACCATCCATTTGACTAGTTGTTTTGAGTCACCTGTCTGAAGTGTCAGGGTGGTAAACCTAATCTAGTACCAAAAGGCCGTTTGGCTCTATGATGAGGAGCTTCTTGGAGATGAACCAACCGCTTGGCACAACAAAACAATAGGTTTGAGTTTCTAGATGGTCAACAATTTACAATTGAAGGTAAAACCTAAAAAATGTGAAGGAAAAGATAAATCTTTGCACATTTAATCAAAAAGTGGGTAAATTATTTTTCCTAAAAAATTAGTAAAAAGGGATAAGTTCTAATAAAAAAGACTATAAAAACCATGTAAAAAGAGAGATGAATATACATTCATCAGATATCCAAAATCTATTCTTCAATTAACATAAAAGATAACGATAATGCTTGGTTAGACCAGAGTCAAACACCATATTTGTTCAAAAAGCCAAGGATACAATTAGGTGTTAAGTTCACCACGTATATTTTTGGATTAATGAATCCACTCAATTCCTTATGTGATTGTACTATTATATAAGCAAAATCAAATTGAAATTATAAGGTTACACATAGACCAATACTTTGATTCATGTGAACATTTTTCTAAAATTGACTCTTACAATAGATAAATGTGGATGCATGTAAGAAAATAAAAAATTGAGATAAAGGCAAACATGAACTAGCTAAGATGAAGCAAACTAACATGTAAACAAAACCAAAATAAAAACAAAAAGTAAGTTATATGGATGCAAGATAAATCCTATTACATACCCCACTAAGCTTGAATTTTACAATGTCATCATTATTAAAGACAAACTCAGGGATGTCATGGTTGTACCAGATAATCAGGCTCCATGGGGTAGAATAGTTTAGGTGGCAATTATTTGTTGCTTTTCATGATTTTTTAACCCATGCTTTGGTGGTATCGACACTAATAACATTTCTTCTAATATTTTAGGAGTAAAAAGATTGGTTAAATTCATCACGGTCTTAGTGGTGTCAACTAGTGTGTCAATGGCTCTCACTTCCTATAGAATCATGTTCCCCCACTAATTTTGAGTAGGTGCCACTGACTATGTACTCTATGGCACTAACATTTTAACTAACGGGTCTTATGTTCTTCTCTATTGGGGTTTCCGTGCCACTAACTTAGAGGTCCTTTGTAACAACTTTTCCTATTCCTACACACTGAACACACTCATCAGATATCATCAAATTGCATTTAAATTACAAACTAAAAATATGAAAATCCAAAAATAAACCTATTGATAAAAAAATAAAGACAAACATGTGGGTATCCAACCACTAAGTAACCTTGTTTACAGTCATAGGCTCGATTCAGTCATTGTAAGTCAAGTGATATTAAAATCTAAAGCTCCTCACACCCACCAACTAATTCTACCCCATAAACTGTTTAAATCTATTTCCATTTCTTTAGAAAGTATATTATCCATCTCTCAAATGGGTTTCTCTATGGGGTTATACCTTGACCGTAGTATAGGGACATGTCCATCTAGACCTCCACTTCCTATGTAATGTGCATGTTATGAATTTTCTTTGTATGCTCCTTGCACAATATCACATTTTAATAGGCATCTAGTATAATCTTATCTAGATTATGTAGCTCAAATCAACTCTTTTCTCATACAGAGGGAATCTCCATATTTAACTTGTTAAGCACCTATAGGGCCTTATTCTCAAGTTCAATTGGTAAATGACATGTCCTTCAGTAAACTAATCTATATGATGTGGTCCCCATGGGGGTCTTAATAGCCGTCCAATACAACTAGAGTGCATCATTGAGCCACATACTCTAATTAATTCTTTATTACAGATGACTTTCTCCAAGATCATTTTTAACTCCCTATTGGAGACCTCAAGTTGACCTTGGGTTTGATGGTGATAAGGTATGTCAAAAAGGTGTGAAACTCATTTTTTAAAAATAAAGCATCAAAGTGGTTATTTGTGAAGTATAAACCCTCATTAGTAATGATCATCATAGGTACCTCAAATCTACAACAAATAGTATTCATCTCAAGCCTCCATACACCCTATCCATCCCTGGTAAAAGTGGGTATGGACTCTATCCATTTGCGTAATCAAAACCAACACACTATAAAGAATTTTGTTAAGATAAAAGGTCCAATGAAATCAATTCCCCACAAATCAAAAGCTTCAATTTCATAAAACACATTGAGGGGCTATAAAGACCCAATCTTTACGGTCAAATATTAACAAAATGTACCAAAAGTATAAAAAATATTTATTACATCATGCTTTTACATTAGATACATAGAAGTTGTGAACATAATATTACAAGATTGAAAATAAGAATTGATTCCTATATAGTCTTCAATAGAGAATGACTCCTACATGTCTCTTCTAGTCCATCTTTGTATCACCTGTCCATGAGTTCTTAGAGGAACAAAACCACACATCAACCCCATTAAGGGAAAATATAGGTCATCTAGGATGGTACTAAATCCAATTTATTGAGCTATTAAAAAGTAGGTTCAAAATATTATTCAAGTATGAGATCATGGAGGGGACTATTTGGTGGACTTAGTTTAGCAAAATGAGACTAACAAGTATCAAATTTTCACTGTATAAAATTCAAAATAGAAATTCTACAAGGATAACAATCATGCAAAATTATTCAAGTTCAAGGTATCTAAATATTAAGAATGTTTCCAATGATTAACTTTAAATATAAAGATAGAGCACTGTCATATCATTTCTTTATCTATGACTATAATGTCATGTGTTCAATCATCTATGAATGAACGACACAATAGCCTACTATTTCAACTAGTATATTGGGGGACCACTAATCCATTACAACTTGTGCACTGGGTGGAGGGACATACCTAACCTCTAGGAGCCAAAGAAGTAAAGGGGTTAAATCTAAAAGGGACCAAAGTCCAGGGAGTCAAAACTCCAAGAATTCAATTTATTTTTCTATCTTAATATTTAAAAAAATCCAACAATAATGAATTTAGGAGTGGTGACCTTCAAAGGCAAGAAAGGCTTGTAAAATAATTTTGGGTTCACCACAAAACAAGATATATGGAACTCAAGAGGGAAACAAAATAAATCAATAAGTAAATCAATAATATAGTACCTCAAGGCTCCAAATATTACACAAATCATAATGTGAGTGGCTCCAAGGATTAAAGAAAAGACATCTACATATTGAAACAATGTTATTACTATTTTTCACAAAATCAAACATTCAATTTATATTACTTATGTCTAGGATTTTCCACTCCCAATTCATATTTGATATTTTCCCATTATCTTTCTTTCTAGGGTTTCTAGCTACTTGATATGTATATATATAATCAAATTATATACTCAATTGGTATTTTTCATTTCCTCTAGATTGGATTCTAGATTATTTTTCTCCATTATATTATTAAATTTACTAGTATTCTCTTACTAGGAATGTGTAGGGTTTCTAATTAAAATTCCTCAATTCATACATAATCATATGATCTAACCTAGATTCATATATGTGTATCGATATATATCCAATGGTTGGGAGGAATTAGTATCATAATCTTATATTTTTTATCTCTAACATATATCATATATTTGTAAATATACACATCTAAGGTAGGATTTCATAGAAAGGTTGTAGTTGTGTTTGCAATATAATTATTACATTTACCAAGTATAACTATTATCAAGATACCAATATGTACATATGTTAGAGTTAGTAAATATAGTCATATGAATTGATTTTATTTTATTGATCTAGGATTATTATGTAAGTTAAGATATCAATGTTATCATCATCACTCTATTCCATATAATAGAGAATTTCATAGTAGTTTACATTTATTGGGGTCTTTTGGTATTCATAAACTAATGTATATAGTTCTATGCAGATATTATGATATATATATATATATATATACACCTAGGGTTGCAAATATCATAGTATGGACTAAATCACCATTTATGATACAGTCCATTAGGATACATTGGAATTACTCATTTCAATTTCATTTATCCACTTAGCTATATTTAATGCATACTAGAATCATATACATTGTTATAGTGACTATGTAACATTTCTTAGGTACCTTAATCACCATAAACTCAACTTTATATTCTATTATCATAATATATTTAACATAATTTGGAAAAAGGGGAGGATAGTACTGACGTACTAGAGGATCAACATAATAATAATCTATGGATGCATTTGCGATGGACCGGCTCCCAATTGAACTCTATGATTCTATTCTTGATCTCATTGGATCAGACCTGACTCTCTTCCATGGATTCTTCTTCAAGGATGGTGGGGTAGACGTAGTTCTTAAGTCTCGATCCATTGTGAAGGTTGGATCTGAAATGGTGAGGATTTAGGGGTAATGATAGAGATCTCTGCATGGTGTTTTAGTTCATCTTCCTCCTCACCCACAATATTACTATGGATAACATGGAGTATTGGACTCAAGAAGCTGGAGGTTTTTTAGCATGTTCCTTTGACCAGTCTATGTTTAAACTTACTCTCCTTTCTTTGGATCCTATAGGTCTGTGTAGCTATATGAGGTGCTTGGAGGGTCGAAGTGTGATGTGTAGGCTAGCAAGAGGATTAAGAACATAGTCGACCGACATTTTAAAAATAAAGGATCCTATGCATTGTCATTTGGAGATGATCGATGATTGTCTATTGTTGTTGTCATTAAATAAAATGAAGTGATTTGGATTGAAATTTGCTAGGGGATCAATATTTGCATCGGAGGGGCCTGGTTGTGCATTGAATGACCTGAGAACCCTATAGTATGGTGTGGAAACATGACCTGCTGCTTCATGACAAACATGTCATATATATGCCTGGGTTATGGAGTTATGTAGTCGCTACTTGTAGAAGTCAGGTGATGTGGTGAGGAGTTAGGAGGTAGGAGGTGATAATCTATTTTAGGATTGATGCTTCAGATGGTGTTAAGATGGATGGATGCTAGTGAAGTTGGTGAGGGAAAGTGATGGTTTGCGGATCAATTCAGTAGGTGACAGGCGCAAGATGATAGGAGAGTAAGGAGGCAACTAGCGCTTATCTCCATGGATGTGGGAAGCAAGCAAGAGGGAGAAGGTTGTGGTTGGTGAGGCAATCAATGTCTATGGTGAGGAAGAGCGAGGGTGCGGTTTTGAAACAATTGGGTTGATCGGAGGAGATGTCAGACCTTATAATGGTCATCGCATTGTTGTTTCCTAGAGAGGGTGGGGTCATAATCACAATTGGAGTTTGGGCAGGTGATCAAGATGGTAGTGGTTTTCAATGCTAACTTGGAGTCTTAGATCTGATCACGATAGAGAGGCTAGGTTTTTCTAACTCGCTTCCTAATTTTAGGCTGGGAACAATGATCGCCCTTTGATCTATGCACCTGCATTCATTTCATTGGTAGTTGGAGGCGTTATATAGGGTGAAGTTAGGTGGATCTAGTATTTGAGGGTTTTCGGTTAAATAGGGAGGGATCAATGGGAGTTATTTAAGGTTTCAACAGTGCCTATTGACGAGGAACGATGAAGGTCAGTTTTATTGGCAAGTTTGGACCTCCATTGCGTTATGAAGGTGCATTTCCACTGGAGATCTATATGCCAAAGAATAGTATTCGTAGCGGTGTATTTAGGCTAGTTAACTCTCATCCAAATATATCACTGTGTAGGTCATTTAAAACTAGGGTAATGGAAGGTGAATACCATGATATTAACTATGTGGAGTGAACCAACTCCGCAGGTCCTTATAACTATTGGAACAAGGGTTATATGAGGTGAGAATCCATTTTCTAATTTAGTCTATTAATAGAAATTTTTTTATTATCAATTACCTAGTTTATAATTACTTCTTATTCTCTCTTTTTTGTTCCTACAACATATATTTATGACTCTAAAATTGTATTCCTAAGTCTAATTTTTGTTAGTTTATGTTTACAAGAATACTAACACTTCACCTTTTTGCTCTAAGCTAGCTCATTATATCTTGTTTTATTAATTAATTTTTAATGATATTTTTAATTGATTCCACATCCATTAGTTCTTCAATATAGAGTATTTGAACTATGTAAGGTCCATTCATTAGATTTGTACTCAAATATTTTCAATTGCAATTACTAATGTTAGAATGATTCACAAAATTAAATTAAAGGATTGGTGTGTATATTTTTCTCAATTGTGGAGAATGAACTAATTGAACACGAGGACCACAAAGGAGAAAATACATAGTATCAAATGACAATGAAATTTGATTTAAGTAACCAAATAAGTCTTGGGAGGAAGACATAAATTCATATTAATAAAAATGATGAGTCATAGATTAGTATAGATTTAGTACCAAATTTTAGTATGCTACAAGGACATTTTGTGCCTCTTGGATTTATTATTGTCTATTCACATAGATCACATTTCTTCACAAATTTGTATTTGTCTTTAATAAAAGCCAAACTACATTATAAGACCTTAGTATCTATCCTAAAACTAGTGTGATTCTAGTAGTGAGTGACAATGAACATGAATGCTCTCCATCTCAACCCACTTGAGAAAACATAGTATAAAATATTTTATTTAAACAAATTCAACAAGATAGGATCCTACCAAATAAAATAATGCATAGAATAAAACAATGTCTTCCTATCTTTTGCATTTCATTCATCAATCATTACCCCACTTGCTAAATATTTCAGAAAACTAGAATACTAGAGGTCCATGTGTTTGACAATGAACAACAGTTCATAATAAAATGTTTCCTGATGGGCACCTCTAATCTAGTGTCATATTGTGATAACTTGATTTTCTCTTTCTTTCTTTTATTCCTCAAATTACTTTACACCTCAACAAGTTTAACACTTAGTTATGCTCCGTGACCTTCCTTGCCTTTGATTTGATGAAAGAGAGACATAATGTACTCAAGTAATGCGTCAGACCTGATTAAATGTTACAATGAACTTTTTTTTGACTAATGATGAGGCTTTGCTACACCATGGATATGTAATTCCATTTTTAGTCCTCACAATGAGTCTGATTGTATCCTAACTTCAATTTCAAGTTGTAGGGTTTGATGCCATGGTTCCAATGCATCTTTCATTTCCCTATTTTAAGTTTCCATGAGGGAAGTGGACCCATTTAAAAATAAGAACTAAATTCTAACCCTTTTGTCCTTTTTTTCTTCTTTGGGCCGACTAGAAACTAGGCCCAACCGGCCAACACCCCTTTTCTCCACCTTCGTCTTGTACCCCTCACACACACAGGGTCGTACAACCGCCCAATGACTTCCATGATGCATCTCCCCCACCTCTTTTCTCCCTCTCCCCTCACCTAACTTCCCTTTAGGTCACTTGACCAGCTATGGCTAGCAGTGGGGCACCTACTGGATGGGAGGAACTCAGTGGCCGCCACAACTACCACCCTAAACCCTAACCTACCCCCTTGCTTCCCCTCCTCCTATTTAAACTCTCCAACCCTTCATTTCTAAGGTTAGCTCCTCCCTCCACTAGAAGCAGCATTGCCTCCTACTTTCCTCGTCCACTAGCTTGGCATCACTGGCCCTCTCAGTTTTTGGAACCCTCCCACTGTCATGAGGATGACCAAAGGAAGGACAACAAGTCCTTGTTTTCCCTTGTGTTGTTTCCCCTACTCACTTTCCCTCACCTTCTTAGCTTTCACCCCACAAAACTTCTACGGACTCGAGCCGCCCCACATGCTGCACCCGAGCTTCTTCAGCGGCAGCGCCGCCCCAACTTCAGAATGATGACAGTGAATCGAGGGTTGTGCAACCACTCCAGACTCATCAACGCCCATGCTTGACCTCATGCCTTCTGCTCCAAAACTTAGAATCATACCCTAACCTTCTCCCAACTCCAGCAGCTCCTCTCCCCGGCCACCTACTCGTCGGTGGTACAGAATGACATGCCAGGCGCGAACATGGGAAACGAGTCCCACTCAGGATGTTGATCACAACATGGCCCAGCTAGAAAACCAGACCCAATGATCCACCCTACCTTCCACCCATCTGAGAAAGGTCACGGGCCAGTGAACCAAGTAGGTGATGGAGGGTACTCGTGTGCCCTTTCTTGTTGCCCAGTAGTGGTAGGCAGCGATTGGAGGCACCAAGGCCCGTGCCAGGCATCCTATGTAGCCCAGTTGGGGTCCATATTAGGGTAAATCACCCCTTTTAATCCCTTTTTAGGATGTTATATTCAAACCTTCATATCTCCCTGATCCTAAAACCAAATCATGTCATATAATACACATTTTGATCAGAAACACATCCTTTTTCATATGATGCTATCTTTTCCTATTGTCTTTGCATGACATTTCACAGACTTTTGAGTGTTAATCACCCTCTACCATGTTTAACATATGGGTATAATAATATTTTGGCTACTATTCATGCAAATAGGTATCCCTATTCTTTTGTGTGCATAATGTAATGACTTGAACCATCTACATACACCCTAATGTCATATTGACCTACCATGACCTAAAAGTGATTCATATGTGTTCTTGATTGATGTAATTTGATCTTGTGTAAAGTCTTGGACCTAATTTGCCTTTTGAGATGATTTGTACTTTGAAATCAGTTACCTTCGTGGTGTTGGGTATCACTTTTAACTAAGGGTAGGCCCTTTCTCCTATGTTGGACTCATATGACAATTTGATGAACTAATGTGCCCTAAATGTGATGTTCAGGTACTTATGTGGTTGTATCCTTGATTCTTGTGCTAATATGGATCGTTAATTATTCAAACCTCCATGTCCACTTCCCAATCAGTCCTTAAATGTCTTGTTTTAATAACTACCAAGTAGCATATTCATGTAACCCTTTTGACAATAGGTAATACCTACTGTGATCTATATGCACATGTTTCTTGTCTGGAATCTAACCTTACTAAGAACATGCTCTAATGATGCACATGATATCTTAAAGACTCCAAGTCAGAAATGAGCTCGTGTTTACATCTAATCTTATGTGGATGGTTCACCTAGATCTAGGACATAATGTTGATCCATGGACTATGATTGAATAATGACATGCATGTTTGTAAGTTTGAAACTATGTTTGAGATAATTGAAACCTAGATCTAGGGAGACATCCACATAAATCATATGATGCTTATCTATCCAACCCTAGTGATCTAAGACACTATGCTATATCTTTTCCTTGTGAAGTACCCTTAGATTGGATAATCTATAGGATCTTACTAAAAAATGCTTAATCTTATACTCTACTTGTAAGGTATGCTTACTCTCTTGACCCTACTATGGTATTGGCTTGTTTGTATGCATGCTCATATAAATGCTTGGCTAGTTAATTACTTATTTGAGCTACTTGTTCCCTATGATTAGTATGTTCGTTTTGCTTGAAATATGTTGAACAAACCTTGAAAATAATTAAACTTGTCCATTATACAAACCTAGTGTACCTGCCTATATTCTTAGGAAAAGGGCACAAGGTTGGGCATCTTACTTGAGATGTCAAGATAAGGCAGACCATGTCAATAAAAGCATAGCTACAGACCCCTCCAATGGGAAGTTGGTCAATGGCCATAATATGTTGTTGAGTATAATGGAAATACACCTAAAATATGCTTTGGATAAAAGAAGGTTGTTAGTGGTTCTTTACTTGTTTCATCTTCTTTTTTATATGATGTTTCTAGCCAAGCAAACTTTTATAGTAATCTTAAACTTTTTTTACATACCTTTTCATAGCTAGCATACTTAATGCTTTAGCATTAACATATTTTCTTTATCAAATTTGTAGTTGCCAAATGAAGATCTGCTGCACTCAAGACTCTAAGCTCTAAAATGCAATACAAATGAGTATGCTTGAATCTATAAATGGGTACATATCTCTTATATCCATGTTAAATATCTTGTTGTATTATTGTTATTGCCTTTTTCATATATATTGCTTGTGTGAAACTATGTGCCATTGTATGGATGGGTGCCCAAACCCTTTTGCCACTGAATCTGTAGTTAGTGGGGGTAGGATGAGGGTAACAAATGGTTCTGTGACACATCTTGTCTATCTATGAGAGAAAGAGGGTTCTCCACCACATTCTTTATGATGTACATATACCTAATCTCTATTTAAAATTCATGCAAAAGCAACACCCAATGATCAATCAGGGTTTGGCCTCTTTTTTCTGTAGTATTACTTTATTGCAACATGTTTCAATCCATACTATCACTTTTTCCCCAATCAAGTATTTTCTAAACTTATCAAATCCAAAAGCTACCACTAGAAGCTATTTGTCCATGATGGTGTAATTTAAATGAGCATCATTTAGAGTTTATAAGGCTTAGTCAATCTTTAAAATAGGAACACTCCCTCCTTTGATTCAAAATTGTGCCAACTTCATAGTTGAAAGCATCACACATCAACTCAAAATAGTTGACTCCAATCTGGGGCTACTACCATGGTGAATAAATTAATTTTTCCTTTAAAACATTGAAGGCATGTAAACATTGATCATCAAAATTATAATCCACGTCCATATTCAAAAGTTTCAAATGAGGTTTTGTAATTTTATAAAGATCTTTGATAAATTCCCTACAAAAACCCACATGTCCTAGGAAAATCCTCATTGCCTTCATCAGTGAAGGCGAAGCAAGATCAAAGATTAAGTCAATTTTATGGGGTCAACCTCCATTCCCCTGTTAGATGCCTTGTGTACCAAACTATCCCCTCATCAACCATTATGTAACATTTATGAAGTTGAATTCCTCACATCTTTATAAAACACAGTACAAACATGGTAAGAAAACCTCACAAGGCTCCTCATACATAAAAGTGTCATCCATGAACACCTTAAGGCACCATCTACAAATTATAAAAAATGGAAAGCATGCACCTTTGTAAAGTAGCATGCACATAACAAAGTGTAAAACACATGAGACCATAAGAAATTGTGTAGTAAGCACAAGTGAAGGTTGACTTCTCTTGAACCCATGCTTTATCAAAATTTGATTATATTCCAAATATTCATCCAAGAAACATAAAATGTGTGTGATCGAAAATCTGTTCCATGATTGGGTAGATGAATGGTTGAGAAAAGTGGTCTTATTTGTGTAGTGGGATTGATACAATTATAATATATGGAAAAATGTCATCCTATAAGTATCCTATTAGACACTAACTCATTCACGATTTTAGTGGTAACTGTAACACCACCATTATTGGAACAACATGTGTCAAATTTACCCACTTTGAATTAGGAACAAATTACCCCCGTAACAGTTTGATCACCTCCTTCTTCGCTACCTCTATTGTGATTGGATTTAGTCTTATTTGAGGTTAAACTAGTGGGTTGGATCCCTCATCTATTATTTTATACTCACATATTTTTGAAGAAACACCCTTTATGTCTTCTATCTACCACCCAAATACTGTGTGATTGTTCTTGATAAGAATGAACAACTAATCCTCTTATGAGCTACTCATACACAAGGAAATGATTACATGAAGATTGCCTTTTGTTGCTAGGAAAGTGTACTTCAGATGCGATGACAATGGCTTCAGTTCTAGATATGGGGGCATTGAAGTGATGCCACCAAACAAGGTGGTGATGGAGACAAGTCCTCAAAATGCATCGTATAATATATCGGTAACACCTAAAAAATATTGCACATTCTTCTATGAGTTCTTCATGAATGGTTACCTTTATCAAGTACATTGGATTTGCATTGAGTTGGAGCACTGGGTATGAATATTGAAGGGTTGCATGCACTCCTTTATAAAAATGGGTGGGCATGAGGAGATATTTTGGATATTTGGTGGCTTCAATAAATGAGACTGAGTCAAGTAAAATGCATCAAGATGACAAAGTGTTGGTGAAGGATGATGATATAAAGAACCAATGGAGAAACTACTCTCATAAGTTATGTAATGGATATACTATGATCAATTTAAGATACTTGGGTGACATGAATGCAAGAATTATCACTTACACATAAGGAGTTTCACTATCTGAGGTCTAGAATGCTTTGAAAAGATGAAAATAATAAATTCATGTGGTCTAGACGATATTCCTATTGTTATATGGAAGATTATGAGGGATTAAGAATCTATTTTTCTAGAAAATACCATTAACAAGATTACACAGACAAATAAGATGCTGGTTTAATGGAGAAATAGTACTATAGTCTTGATCTACACGAATAAAGGAGGTGTTCAAAGCTGCACAAACTGCAGGGGTATTAGGTCGATGAGTCACACTGTGAAACTTTGTGAGAGGATTATTGAGCAAATTCTAAGATTGATGACTTAGATATCTATCAGCCAATTTGGTTTTATGATGGGAAGATCAATAGATGATGCTATTTTTCTGATAAGAAGGCTTATGAAGAAGTATACAGAAAACAAAAACGATCTTCATAAGGTGTTTATTGACCTGGAAAAGGCCTATGATTGAGTACCCATAGAAGTTTTATGGAGGATTTTGTATTAAAAGGGTGTGCCTATCCAATACATTCACCTAATTAAAGACATGTATGATGGCTCAACTATAAGTGTTAGACTCTTGGAGAAGAGACATAAACATTTCCTATCATTGTTGGGGTACATCAAGGATCCACACTCAGACCTTATATATTTGTTCTTGTTTTGGATGAGTTGACAAATCATGTTATTTGTTGATGATAATATCCCTTGGCTCATGCTATTTTATGATGATATTGTGTTGAATGATGAAAGAAAAAAAATATAGAATGATAAAGTTGAACTTTGAAAAATGCATTGGAATCTAATGGACTTATTATTTGTAAAAGCAAAATTGAATATATGAAATGCAAGCTTAGCCAATCTAGAAATGTGAATGGTGGAATCAAGATGGATTAAATGTATATACCAATATGTGATAAGTTTCGTTACTTAGGTTCTATTATTGAAAGGGAGGGTGATATTTAACATGATGTTTGTCACAGGATCACAAAAGGTTGGTTGAAGTAGAGGAGTACAACTAGAGTAGTATGTGACCAAAGATTTCTCTCAGATTAAAAAGTATGTTTTATAGAACAACTATACTCCCATCCATGCTAGATGGGAGCGAATGTTGGGCAATGAAGAAATATCATCTCAACTAGATGAATGTGGTTGAAATGTGTATGCTTAGATGGATGTCAGGGAAGATGAGAAAAGAAATTTATATCAAAAACATAGTGGGGTGGTGAGCATCGATGGAAAGTTGTGTGAAGGTCGTCTAAGATGGTATGGACATGTGCAAGACAAACCAAAAAATGCACTTATTTGAAGCAAGTTTTTGAGTCAAGCACAATTAAAAGAAGTAGAGGAAAACCCAAATTAACTTGGGAAGATCTTATAATGAGAGATTTGAACCTTTACATCTTGATCAGAGTATGAACCATAACATAGCTGATTGGAAAAGAAGAATCCCTATAGCCATCTCCAACATGGTTGGGATTGAGGCTTCGATGATGATAATGATGGAAAAGTGAGTCTGTAACAATTTTCTCCATTGTGTCTACTTTAGACATTATCAACTTGTTCCATTGCATGAGCCATGTCTAAGAAAGGCTTCCCCAGAAGTAAGGGAGCATCTAAATCTATATGTTTTTGTTCAAGGCATAAGCCCACTTTATCTAGATTTTTGAGCATTTTAGGAAGCTTGAACTCCATCCTATCATCTTTGATGCCAAGTATTATTCTTCCTATCCACATTTCTAGTGTAACATATGTTGTGGCCTAGAATGGTCTGCCAAGGAGTAACTTTGATCCATGGTCTTCTTGCATCACCATCACTACAAAGTCTATGGGGAATATATATCTATATATCCACCTTGACTAGGACATCTTTACAAATACAATATTTTCGCACCAAAGATTTGTGCGCCAGCTTGATGTCATATTCATTTGTCTATTATCTAGAAAACATATCTTCTTGAATGTATTAAATGGCATAAATTTGATGTTTTCTCCTAAATCACACAAGGAATCTCCAAAATGATATTGGCCCCATGGAGAAAGGAATGTTGAAGAATCTTGGATCATTCTCTTCATGGGTAGATTAATGTGGAATCAATATGCTAATTACCTACTTTAGTACCACCACATTAGAATGTTTAATCCTTTTCTTCTTGGTAATGATATCCTTCAAACATTTTCCATTAGAGGGAATTATCTCAACAACCTCGACTAAGAGGATGTTAACATGGAGTTTGTGAAATACATCTAGAAATTTCTAAATTTTTTTATTTTCCTTAGTCTCCTTAAGGCTCTTTGGTAAAGTCACAAAGACTACAATCTTCCTACTGTGTGGTGGAATGTAACCCTTCTTAGAGGTTTTTCACCCCTTAGGTTGGACTCAATAAACCCTTCACCTACATCCTATTTTGGAATTTGATTTGCAATTATCCTTCAACTGTTGAATAAGGGGTGCTTCTAATTTGATCAATTTGTGATTTCCTTTCCAACCCCTTCATGTTGCACAAAGTTACTATTTGAGCTTGTTCATAATGTCATGAGATATATGTGCCCCCATGTTGAGATAGTTTCTCCAACTATGCTAAGTCTGATTCCATCTATGATACTTGAGTGTCAAGATTCCTTCTTTGGGCTCTGATGTCTTGATCTTCCCTAGATAATCAAATTATGCTCCTATTTTATTCATAAATTTCCGAAGAACAACTCTATAGTGATCATCCTACTTTGGGCCATGCACTTGTTAAAATTCCCATTGGGCCCCACTGTTGGTTCACAAGATGTTGTTGTGCTAATGATGGATCATGTTGAAAGTTAGTGGGATCTATAAAAGAAAATTTTGGATTGCCCCTCCAATAACACTCGTTCCTTCTATTAGGCTGTTGTGAATACATGCAATCCTCTTCCTCTCCAGATGAGATGTCTTCTTCTTCTCAAGTTTCTTTGCCAACTTGGCCACTTGTGTCTTGAGTTTCATAACTTCATTTGATTCCTTAACACTTTTGGCTGAGGTAGAAAACTCACACCCTCAGCCCAAGATTGACTTATGGTCATATACTTTTAAGATTTCATGGCACTTTATTGCTTTATTATTCAGAAAGATAATTCACCAACACTATCAAGTGTGGTCCTCTATCCTATATGTAAGACATAATAAAAGGTCTTGGCTTGACCATACAAGTGAATTCCATGGAATGGTGCCTTCCTCAACATGTTTTGGTATCTCTCCCAAGCCTCCAAATATGATTCATTTTCTTGTTTATTGAACCCATAAATCATTCCTACCAAATCATTGGATTTATGAGAGAGAAATATCTATAGGAAAGGCATCATCATTTCTTCCCATGAGGAAATTGATTCAAGAGGTAGAGTAAGGAACCATGTCTTGGCCCTATCTATTAAGAAAATAGGTAGCAGTTTCAAACAAATTATACTGGATTGAATGCAGTCTGTCTTTTTCATATGACATTTTTAATAAAACAATTAATATGTTGCATTATCTATTCATTGATAATCCTGTAGAATGCTTGTAACTTGATAAGTGAAGTAAGTCCTAGATTCATCTTGTCACTTACCATGTTAACCACTTGCCGCTTTATGAGATCCAATTGTGTCCTAACAAATGAGGCATTGATTTTCTCCCACATAGTCTGCTCATCATCTGAAATGTCCAAGTCCTTATTATTCTCCCTGTGGTAAGATGTATCTTCAATTCTTCACAAAATCTTTAGGAATAATCTCTAATTCTTTCTCAATCTCTAGATTGCCCTCATGTAGCAATGTGTTTCATCATATTTTGTGGTCTGTGTGTGAACCATGAACAAGTAACTGAAAAAGAAAACTAAATATAGATCATAGAAAACTAATTAAAAGTAACAAACATATTCTATATTATTTTTTTTTAAATTTAAAGGAAACCAATAGAAAAAGAAAACTGATCTGGAATGGTTGATTTTAGCAATCTTAGTGCTAGCACTACCAATACCCAGACAATAGAACCAAACACTTGATATGACATAAGTGTGTGTGCTAAATGTAAGTATATGTGTTGAGTAGTAAAGGTACTGAAAGAGATATGTATGTTGAACTCAAGAAATTTAGATGACTAGAGATTATTACTAACCAAAACAAATCAACTAGGCCTAAGAAAAGAGTTGATTTTGTGATTAAACTAAGAACGAGAATGAAAATTGCAAAAGTTAAAGTGGATGAAAGATTACGTTAATTAAATTCTATAGGATGCTAGTTACACCATAATGTTAACCTATGCATGCATTTTGTTAAATTTAATACAACATATCATGCTTCTTTAGATTAAGCATATGCAGTGTAAAGATCTGTTTTAAAATTAGGCATCTTATTAGGGTTTAATTTGAATGATTTCATGCTTAACTGGATTTATCATTGATTGAAATTGATTCATAATGATAGTTTAATTTTGATGTTCTAAACATAATGCGAACTCAAAGTATACCTTGTTCTAAATAGTTAGGTTGTGGAAATGGAAAAGCCTAATTTGCCAAATTGAGAATTTACATGAAAAATATGATAAATGTTGTGTTGTACAGAATGATGCTTAGAAATTTATATACAAATTTGATTTATTTAAAATTTCGATAGGGTTTGGAAAACTCAATTGCAAGTGTTTTTGAAAAATGTCAGAATTTTAAATATTTGATGATCTATTTTTTGGCCTAGTTTTTCTAGGACAAACTCCGCCGATCATGCATTCGGTTTGAAATATAACAATCTTGTATTTGATTTTTATCCTTTTATTGGTACATTGAAATTAGATAAGCTTTCAAATGTATCTTGAAAGCTACATTTCATATATTATGTTAAATTATAATAATTTTTAGATTTTGTCTATGTTCTATAGAGTGTGGTGTCAATCGAGTTTCTTATCAGTGATAACTGAGCCAACCAACCAATCAAAACAAATAAAAAATGCAATGAAGGGCTTGTTTACAATATATAAGTTCCTTAATTTATATATATGAGTAACCAACATCCAAAACATGGTGATAGTTGGATGTGGAGAGCTATAACTAGACACAGAGACACAATCCTTCATTTGGTCTGATTCAAAGTTGGAAATGGAAGCACTATTTCCCTTTGGCAGGACCCGTGGGTGAAAGGGTCTTTACTACAAGACTGCATTGGCGCAGGGTTCAGACTAAGGTCAGGACTCACTCCTGACATGAAACTCGACTCTCTAATATGTGGAGGTGAATGGCATATGCCTTCTATTCGTGGAATGGAAGCTCTCTCGAATATATGTGCAAATACAAAAATCCATTCTATGGATTTCTACTATTTGGAAGGTCTAGAAAAGTACTCCCTCAAGGGAGTGTGGAACCGTTGCAGGACCCCAGGAACTAAACCATACTGGTCCAAATGGATCTGGTCTCTCAAACTTCTGAACAGACTAAACTGTTTGGTTGGAAAATGTTTCAAGGCAAGCTAGTCTCTAAAAACTACCTCTAGACCAAAGGGATTCATTTGGCGTCAAGATGCCATCTCTGCAGGCAGGAATCTGAAGAAGATACCCACGTTTTATGGAATTGTGAGTTCTCAAAGAAGGTATGGCTTCCTACTGAACATTACATACCATTCAATGTGTGGTCTTATGGACTTGATTCACATCAGAATAGTAAAGGAAAAATAGTCGGGGTTAATTCTTATCAACCATTTATGGTTTATGAGGAACCTAGTTTGTTTTGAAGAAGTACAACCTGAGCCAAAGTCACTTTGGAAAAAGGCAGTATCTAATTTCTTATCATTACACAGATATATTTTCTTCTACATAGATAGGTTTTTTTCCTTTCAAAAAGTTACTTTACTGCACTTGTACATGATGTTTCACTTTTTTGGCAATGAATAGAGAGGCATGCTTAATGATAAAAAAAGTAACCACCACCCAAGGATGTCTAATATTTCATTTTTATTTCCATATAAATGAAATCCTCGAGAGAGAGAGAGAGGGAGAGTTAGGGTTTGAGTGAGGAAGAAGTTGCAGATGTTGACCTAGGGATTTATCATCTGAGAAATCATGAAATCAAGAATGTCTGGCTATTTGGATTGGCTTTCATGGTAAACGTGCTCTATGTATGAATTCAACCCCCCTATTTTTGAATCAAAAGGATGTCAAACCACTATATTTTCGAATTCAGCCCCCCCTTCCATTATTTGAATCAAAAGGATGTCAAATCACTATATTTTCTCTTTCTTTTTCCCTAATCTCTACTTGTAGGGTTCTTGAGTCGCAAGGGGGATGAAAAAGGCTAGTTGCTCAAATATTGATTGGATTTCTAGAAATTCAGAGTTTGTCCTACATTTTAAGGTATTTTACATCTGATATAAGTATTTATCTCTCTTAAGATTTGTAATCATGTTGAAAGCCTAATTTATCCAGTTAAAATAATCAAAAACATTGCTAGTATATGTATGCCATTGGGTAATTAATTGGGATGATTTTAGGGAAATAAATGCTACTGATTTAGATCCTTTCTCTTTGATTTGTATTTGCATAGTTCCTTATATATTGATTCAAGATATATGAAAAGTCTTAGTGATAGAGAACTATATCATTTTAGACCATTTTTACTCAAAAAAACACCCAATGGATGATTTTCTTGGAAATTTCATTGGCATGTATGTAATCATATTTGAACTTAATAAGAATGAGTTTCTAACATAAAATTAAGAATCCTTATTTGAATTTAATATGTTATTTATATGAGGACCATCATATGATGATTTGATAAGAAGGAAATCCATGTCTAGGGTTAATGTTGAGGGATGGACTCAAATGAGTCAATGAATCACGGTGTGCTTGTAAATGATTGGTTGATTGTGTGCAATGGAAACTAGGGTTTCTATGTGTCTTGAATAGACTCAGTGAAGCTTTGTAAACCATGATGAGATTGCTAAAAAATATGATTCTTATGATGTGTTGAGGACTTCTTAAACCCTAGAAATTCCGTATTAAGTTGAGTATGAGAAATAAAGCCTGAACTTGTATTTAATCTTGTAAATCTCAACAGATGCTCAATGATACATGTTATTAATTCAATTAAAGGTGATAAGCCTTATTAAGATGATATAAGCCTAAAGCATGTATTCTAATATAATATATGGAATATGAGCAAAACCGACATGAATGCTAAACTTTTATACAAGTCACTTAATGATGAATTGAGAAATGAATAAAGATTAAGGAGTAAGAATAAGAAACCCTAATATACGATACCTTCTATATTAAGAGTTTAATCAATAATAGAAGGATTGCTTTTATTTACCAAAATGCCACTATCAATCAAATGTCATGGTACATGTATCTAGATGCAATATAAGAAATGGAGAAGGGTGATGTGGATTGTGATGATATTTAATGAATGATATATTAATAAAATAATCTTTTATCTTTTCAATTTGAATATGATTTGGTTGACCTAAATATATGAAAATCAGATTATAAATGATTTCATTGAGATAGAAATTTTATGTATTAAGTAAATTTAGAATTATTTGTTCATAGAGTAGTAGTGACATGAAATAAGATAATTTTAAACTGATGAATATGAAATGAAGGGAAAATGATGAACATTAGTATATGGATCAAAGAACCTAAGCCTAAGCCTTAAACAATGATATATGTGACACTAATGAATAATGATATCTAATAAGGGATGAAGGAATACACATGAGTACAATTTTATTCAATTACAAGATGAGGTACAATAATATGATTAGGTTTATAAGAAGGTCATCTTGGATTTTAATTTTATGTTAGGATACTTGTATTCTAAGAATGGCCTTCTCTAATGGATTTCTAATGAGATTACTTATGTGTCAAATAGTAGACCTAACTGAAGAGTGGTAAATAGTAAGAGAGGAGTAGTAAGTGTGTTATGCACCTTCATTTTTGAGATTTACTCATATGTATGAAAATTGAATGAGATACACATATGTTATATGAAAAGCATGTTCTGAGCATGATGAATGGCATAAGGCATGTAACACAAAGTAAAGGAAGAATGATGTATTCTAACGGGGTTGTGGTCTTTGAACTACTTCTCAGGATGTGCCTTGATCCACATCTCTTCATCTCATTATCCTTGGGCTCTGGTACCTTTAAGCATTGCTGATGGGATGGCCTCCAGATGAGAGACACCTGAATGAGATGAGGTCCCTCTGGTCTGAGATGCCTTTGTAGCTGCCCTCTTTGGGTTTATATAGAAAGAGGCAAGTCAACACATGTCCAATAATCCATCACATATACTTTGTTAAATCTTGGTCATCATGTGAATGTCAGTGCCATTGACTCACTCAATTTAATGCTATTAGGTCTTCTGATCTCAGTTCCACCAACTTTTGTCAGCGGTATTGAGAATTCTTTTGACACTTCTCTTTCCTTCTTCTCAACTCTTCTTCTTTTATTATCGTTTCCCCTTTTTTATATGTCTATGCCACCAACTTGGGTTATTTTATCAATTATCTTCATATTTGTACTTGGTTATCTCTACAATAAAGAAAAAGTGTATTAGGAAAATAACAAAATGCAACCATTTCAGGGGAAGTACATCGAAAATAGATAAATTGATGAACAAGGTATATTTTTGTAAATTTAGGCACACATACACAAAACACTTGAATGTGAGATAAATCCAAATGAAACATGCTTAAATCACCCTCAATTTTGGTAGAGAAATCATGTACATCAGGTATGAGAGGGCTTCTAGCCAAAGTGTAAACAAGAGGAAGTCATAGTTCAGGATGGGGAGCATTAAGACGAGAGGAGGGATAGGTTGTTGGATGAATGAGGTTGCACGAAGTAAAGGGAGACATTGTCCTACCCATATGTGATATTGGTAAAGGTACATATGTCAGATAGATACTATGATGAGATTGTAGATAAGATGATGAGGAGATTGTCATCTTTGTTGAGTAGACTCATGGCTTTCTTAAGGTGGGTCATCTTGATTAAACCACTATTTAGGTCATTTCCAGTTTACACCCTTATGGCTTGTGTGGTCTCGGTGGCTGTTATGAGGAAGATATAAAAGTATATGGTGATGTTTCTTTGATACTCTTGAGTAGGGAAGAAGATAAGTATTTGTGTTAGATAGGAAAAAGTGGTGGTTTGAATGGAGGATGGTGTCTTTAGTATTATTGGGTTGGGAGATTTTTACCATGTTTTTGTGATGAAGGCTTCTTGGAATCTTAGGGAAGGTTTGTTTAAGTGGTTTATTTTTTCTATTGGAGGAAGTATATGAGGTTGTGTTTTTGGTATAGGAGTATTCATGGTTCCTTATGAACGCCATAATTGAGTCTATTACCGAAAGAGGGTGTGATGTGTGTTTCCCTTGGTCCTGAGGTGCACCATATGGCACATCAACGAGGGATGTCTCTTTCTAGATGACAAATTGGTCTAATTTTAGGAATGATGAGATAACTAGGGAGGAGTTTACTTGGGCATGTACATGGTAGTGAATGAAGTTAGTGATGGAGGTGGGACCTCTTGGGGGTGTATCTGAGTGAGGAAGGGTTGGTGTGGTTGGGTTGTGTTAGGAACTTCTTGTCCTTGAAAGTGGACATAAATGTTGGAGTGCTTTTTGAGGATGGCATGTTCTACTTATGGTTGTCGAGTGTGTTCATGAGAGTGGAGGGAGGTTGGTGTGGGTGAGAGGTATGGAGTGTGGTTTAAATTAGATTTGGGATGTTTGCCTACAAGAGAAGGTTTCCACCTTTACTCAACATGTGAGTAATAAGGTGGTTTCAATGGATGATAGGATTAACTCGTCTTGAGATGTGAGTGTTGTAGGGAATATGAGGGGGGTTTGCTTGGTCACTTTCTCTTTGATGAGATTTGGCAAGGAAGGTTTCAAGGTGAACATAGGAGGTTTTATGTTTCTCTTCTTCAAGGAGGCTAGGGTGTGACTTGCTTTGATGTTGGGGGCTATCCTCTCACCATAATTTGTATAGTGGTATGGCCCAACTTCTTTGGCACGACCTTTCTAGGGATCATGGGTTCAAATCTCCTCTCTAATATTTTTACTGCAATACATATTTTGTCATCTTGACATTCAATATCTGATAAAACTTTACAAAAAACAAAATCAATGATGTATTGGTAGTCGAGCCGTACTGCATAAGCTGTCTAGTACTATTGTGTTTTTATTCTAGAGGTTGGGGGTTTGATTCTTTCCTTTTTTTCTTATGATATGCCAATATTTATTGATCTATTATCTATAATACTTGAAAAAAATTATACAATCTTTGAACAAAATATAATATGCCATTTCAAAATTTTCACCTTTTATCTCCCATTGTAAAATTGTATGAAATATAAATTAATTTACATCATCAAATTTTATTTTATTTTTAATTTTAAAATTTTCATAATTAAAGTCTTATCTATCTATTATCTATGGAAATATGTTCTAACTAGATAAAGTAACTTTAACCCTTTATTATAGTTCATAATTAAACTATATGTAAGCTTTGTATAATCATTGTTTGTTCATATTCATTGTACATACATATGTTTACATATATATTTAGAATCTAGCATGATTTTCTTGTGTGATTTCTTAAAAGTATAGTATGCTTTTCTGCTTGGTCTTAATGTGTGGATTCATAAAATAAATATGTAAAATTTTTATTTTATTTTTTCCATGAGAGATAAATCATGAATTTATCATGACAACTGAACGTGTATAATAAAAATATACATTCGGCTACAAGTTAACATTGTTTTTGTGGTAATTTGTTTTCTCAATAACCACCTTCCTCCTCTTTATTAAAGACTCGGTCCAAAGAACAAAGTCCATAAGATGTACAAAAAATATAGGCAAACAATATGTGCCTATACAATATATCTACAAGAAAGAATAAGCACTACTTGCAAAAGAAAGGGTATTTGTGATGTCGATCCATCATTTATCCACATCATATTTAGAATACCTGAAGATCCTCATACCACCCAGTTTGATTACAATATCATAATACATCAATGTTGTTGATTTTTTTAAAAAAGAAGCTAAACACTCCTCCAGTTCACTAGGGACTTTAGCAATATTTTTAGAGTTGTTTTCACAAAGAACACATCTAGGATCAATGTGAATCCCAAATGTATGTAAGTAATCCAACTTAGGAAGTTTTCCAACAAAACCTTTCCAAATTTTTAAGATATAGTTCCTTGGATGGTCAAATTTCCACAACTAGTAAGCCCAACTCATATTTAGTGATTATCCACTAACGATGTTCCAAGCATTTTTTATCTTCATATTAGGGAGTCTATTAATGTTGATCATATCTCTATCATGGAAATGTATACCATCCATATTAACACATGTTCTTAGATCATTAAAGCTATTTATACTAGGAATGTTCCACTTTTCATAATGAATATGTTAAACACACTAAGTCAGTTAAACTAACTGAGCATATTTAGCAGATCGAGTATATTAAACACACTAAGTCAGTTAAATAGATAGGCATAACAACATGCATGACTAGAAGGCATATGGATGGACAGGTAAGACTATCATCTACTAAATAGTTAATTCTCTTACCACATTATATAACAACTAAGCAGTATAAGAAACAAGGCAAGGGTTATCAACCAATGTGAATCATGGTTAACCCTAATCAGATGTACTACATGACTATATTATGTCTTTTATTAAGCACTAAGGAGTTTGAGATAGACCACTCGAACTCCAACTAACCATTTCTAAGTTGAATTTAGTGCCATACAAAATCTAGGAGAGTCGGTCGACCCCTAAGATCTCATCTGCCCTCAGTCTGTACGAGTCATCCCTAGCAACATATAAAGTCAAGCAACAAACAACCTAGTCTTCCTTGGTATATAGGTCATGATACTAGTAATCAGGGTATACAAACCCAATAATCTAAGGTACAACCACAATTGTCCTCTATCCCATCATATATACAAAAACCTGAGTTACGACCAAAGCCATGCTCCTTCTGAGGTATGACTGCAACCATCCTCCATAATCTTGGGGATGACAAGGGCACACAGTCTCATGAACCCCGCATACTCTATAGTAGCTCTTCGAGTTTCATTTAGGAATACTCGTTTCACCGTCCAACAAGTCCTGGTACTGGAATGTATCTATGGAACATGACACTACATGATTAGGGTTTCACTTGATTAGTTAATGCCAATTAAGTGTATTTTAACTACATAATCAAGTTACATACAAAGCCTAAAGATTTCTATAAGAACATGGGTAGATTGCAACTTCAGATAATATAAAGTGTATAAAACATAAAGCTTATCACATGGTACAATTGTATTGCCATACATGTAGCCATACTCATCTTCATACCATCACAGGGTACAAGTCCTTGTCACATCATGAAGAGGATAACACCTAACCAGGATTCAACCATGCCCAAGGTCATAAGACCGTCACATCATTCCCTGTAAGAACATTATTATCTTTCCATGCATCATCAAGGCTCATCATACCATCACCATACATGAAATACATAGTTTTAATACTACACTACATTTAGGATCTCTAATGTTCATAAGATAGAAAATTAGGATTACAAAACATAGAGAGAGAAAGTATTCCATCATCATACTAATCACACAAGAAGCTATGTCACATCATCACTTACTTGTATTAGGGTTAGGTTCAATGAGAATGGTTGAATTAACATTACTAATCATCACTTTACAAAAACCTTAGGTTAGTATTCATTCAAGGGAAAAGGCAAGACTATTAGATCATGTGAACCATACCCCAAAAGATTTGGGTTACTTCATCAAAACACCATCAATCATAAACAAGGAAACATAGTGACCATGGGCAAAATCCCTCATCGACCACATTAAGTAGGAACCAATTTGGTGACTGTTGAAACTAGGGTTCACCATCTTGGCGACCGTTGAGGTTATCCACCTTTAGCGAACGCTAGGTATAGGCACCATCAATGACCACTAGGTTTAACCATCTAAGAGGCCACTAGAGTCAAGATACTTGGGGACCACTGGGGTTAGGGTTACATCAATGTCTGTTATGGTTGAGTAACATTGACAACCGATTGGAATGACAACTCTTGGTGACCATTAACATCAAAATCCTCATCGACCAGATAAGGTACCAAACCTTGGCGACCATGATGGTTATACAAACCTCATCGACCACATGGATTCCCATCTTAGCGACCACCTAAGATCAAACCCTTGGCTACCATACCTAGAGAAAAACTTGGCGTGCATCCAAACATGGTTCAACAACATAGCGACCACTATGACCAAAAGCTCAATTACCACAAGAGAGAGAAATGTTAGAGAGCATGGAGAGACTAAACTATCATCAACCACATAGAGCCTAAAATAGGTTGGATATCAGCAAGCAATCCAAAAGGTCATCAAGTTACATTACTAGGAAGGAGATCATTTCAAAACTCTAATTTAGAAACCTTCATTTAAGAGAGAGAAAAACCATCGTTTCCACAAGCATGCAGGGACCAAAACTTTCATCACCAAAGGAGGATCGTACACAAGGGTATAAGGTTCATCCAAGAGGAGTTATCTACTCAAGAATCACCATATAAACAAAAACCCTAGATAAAAGATACCATCTTTATACTTGTAACAACATTTTAGGGTAAGGTTATGCACATGCAAGGTGAGTGTAAGCATTAATCATGGAGAAAATTATATAACTCACCTTAGAGATGATGTAGAAACTCCAAACAGCAAGGTAGCTTGAAGAAAAAGAAGGTATAAACCCTAGATTGAGCACTCCCCTTGGCCAAGCTAGCTCCACCTCCAAGAAGGAAGCAAATATAAGACCAAGAAGAAGAGCAAGGCCACCTAACAAACTCAAGAAGGGTAGATCCAAACCCTATATCAACTTGCAAGGTAGATTGCCCAAGCTCCTACCACTTGAGCTCCTTATTCTCCACCACAAAATGGGGGGGGGGGGGCAAGCTCCAAGCAACCGAGGAAGAAGAGTGAGAAGACTAGGGTGTGTAAAGAGGTTGTTTGAATGCAAAGTGAGTGGATTATATATCATAGGGTCGGAGAGAGAGAATGGAGGTTAGGTGTCATGCCAAGCTTGCCATGTATCTAAGAGAACTTGTCCATGCAAGCATGTCACAAATGCAACTAGGTCAAACACAACTAGGCAACCCCACCAAGGAGAGTCATTGACTAGGGTGAGGAGAAAAACATAACAACCACTCAGCATCTTATCAACTAAGATGGTTAGAAAGGCAAACGACCGCCAACCCTAGGTGGTGTTGGCGACCAAGATGAATTCAAATATCATGACCGCCAACCCTGGGTGGGTTAAGAAAGCTTCATCGATTGCCAAAAAATTTAGGACCATAGAAAAACTTGGCGATTACCAAACCCTAGGCATCTCACCTCAAAGTCAATCATAGACTTAGGACAACCATGTAAACCCTAATCTCAACACAAGATTCCACCACTTAAACCAAGGTGTACCAAGGTGCCCCAAAGCACAACCACATAAAACATGATGTGAATAGATGTCAGGCACAACAAGCATGTGAAAAATTGGAAAAAAATCCCTAGAAGTGGGTAAATTGCAATTAGATCCAAAACAAGCACATATATGTAGGGCTAGCTCCAGTTGTTTCCAAACTGAACCAAAATTGCAACATAAGCTTTCCACATGATATCAAAGCACATCGTAAGGTTTTAAGCTTATGACAAGCAATCATGTTACATCAAAAGCAAGGTCAGGTATCTTACAGAATAACATTGCTTTATAAACCATCATAACCAATACCAATCTTAAGTACTTTTTTCAGATCAATATAGTAACCCATAAAATTATTCTCAAGGAGCCAAGGATATTTCCAGATCTTAAAATTGGACCCATCACCAATTGGATCTTAATACATGGAAGCAATAGATTTCTCAAGCCAACAATATGTTTCCATATCTAAGAGCTCTTCGCCTTGATTTTACATGACCAATAAGAATACTTCTTCAAATAAATTTCATTAAGCCATTTAACCCATAAAGTATCTTTTTAGAGGCAACATTCCAAGCATTTACTAACAAAACAATGTCATTTATATCCTCAACCCTACTAATCTCCAAACCACCCTCCTTTTTTGGTCTACAAACCAGATTCCAATACACATAGTGCAACTTCTTATCAAGAGAAGGACCACACTAAATGAATGACCTACAAATTATATTAATCTAACATTAGTAGGTAGGTGGAAAATAGAAGACCAATATAAGTGAAGGACAATCAGGGTAGAGACCAGAAATTCCACTATCCCTAAAAAAGAAAGAGATATCATCTTCTAGTTCCCAAGTTTCTTCCTAACCTTATCCAGTAGAGAGATGCAATACAAAATTTTCAATTTACCACAAAAAAGAGGTAACCCAAGCTACCTCACAGTAAGAACACCTTTTTTAATATTGAAAATATGAGTAATAGAATTAATATCAACATTATGACTACAGAAGATATTTCTCTTACTCAGATTCATAACTAGACCAAAAATATTCCCAAAATGGTCAAGAAGTTGATTAAGATTGGAAGCATTTTTACTATTTGCTTTTGCAAAAATCATCACATCATCAACAAAAGGAGTATGTGAAATAGTGATATCCCCAACACTCAAGGGAACCACAAGATCCGTTGTAACTATATTCTCCATCATAGCAGTAAACCCTTGCATTGCAATAACAAATAATGAGGGAGCAAGAGGATCACCTTGTCTTATACCATCAGAGGGATAAATCACACAAGAAGAACATCAATTACCAAGAACATGCAAGCTAGTAGAATTCATAACAGTCTTTATCCAGTTGATCCAACAACTAGGAAAGTTCATCTCATTCAAAATTATGAAAAGAAAAGGCCATTTGACTAAATCATAGACTTTCGTCAAGTAAGCTTTAATGCACATGTTTTCATCATGACCCGAGAAGTTAAAATCGGTATTAATATCATCAGCCAGAAGAAGGGCATCATCAATTTTTTCCCTTTTACAAAAGTGACCTGGTTTTGACTAATGATGGAAGGCAAAACACTTTGTAATCTATTGGAGAGGATTTTGGAAATTATTTAATACAGAAAAGTGCACAATGCAATTAGTCACCAATCTTTCATACATTCAACACCCTACGCTTTACTAAATGAAGGTGATATAAGATTTGTTTATCTCCTCAAGTATCTTATTGTTACTTAAGAACTTCAAGACAACTTGAGTGACATCCTTCCTAATAATATCTCTAGCAACTTAAAAAAAATGGCCATCAAAACCATCAGGACTTGGGGCTTTATCCCCATATGCCTCTTAATAACCATGCCTACCTCCTCCTTAGTGACAAAGGCCCTAAGAATGCTGAAATCAACCTCCAAAATGGTAGGAATAGACCAGTTAGAATCCCAAAAGACATCATCATCGACATAATATCTGTTAAAAATCTCATTATAGTAGTGATGAATATATTTAGATATCTCAGATTAATCATAAGTTTTCACACCATCAATACTCAAACATCTGATTTGATTACTGGTAGCTCTGCCTTTAATAGAATTATAAAAGAAACTTGTGTTCTTATCGCCAAGTTTTAACCAACTACTCTAGACATATGTCTAAAAAAGGACTCCTCTCTATCAGCTGCTTGAAACGCTAACTTTCTTTTTCAATAGCAATCTCTCTTAGATTGGTATCATCATAGAATTTATCAGCATCTTTCAAGGCCTTATTAGCTTCAAACTCTAAAACTTTAGAAGAACGGGAATATTTTCAAACTTTTCCTTATTCCATGTTAGAAGTTTATCTTTAACATTCTTCAACTTCCTTGTAACATAAAAAGAAATCTCATTCGTACTCATAACTCTTGTATAATTATGAAAGGAAAATCCTGGGGTGGAATCCATACGTTTAATGAATTACAAAGGGTACATTCGTCTCCCATATGGTCGAGCTCTAAACATCGAATTACCCACAACATCAATAACCCAAGCTTCTTTTACAATATTCAGAAAACCAGGATGACTAGACCAAGAATTGACGAATTTGAAGTAACCTCTTTTTTCCCTGACAACATTGTTCATTCTGATAATCAGATAGTGGTGATCACTATGAATAGTGCTTTGGATTACTCCCCAACTATCCTTAAAATAGTCCCTAAACACCTCATTATACAAAGCTCTATCAATCTTTGACATGATAAACTAGTTACCTTTCCTCTTATTATCCAATAGTAAGCTCCTTTCAGATCCATCTCTCAATGAGATCCATATTATCAAACACTTCGTTAAAATCATTCATAGATTTAACAGAACAGAAGCCTCTTCCTTTTCTTTCGTAAGAAAATGTAATCGCATTAAAATCGCCAATCAGAAACCAGGGCCCAACAGTACTACTATGAATGTTTCTGATCTGATCCCAAAGATCACATCTTCTTTTTTGTCATTTTGACCACAGATGGTAGTTAGAAAAAACAAAATATCTTTATGCTCAACACAACAATGAATTACATGATCAGTCTCCAGATCAAATACCAATCCGTACTGTCCCAAATTCTATGCATGACTTTACTAATCTTCTTGTATCTAACTGTTGTTTCAAGCAGAATGTTAATAGGTACCCCCCCCCCCTCCCTCCCTCCTCCTCTCTTCTTCAAAAAAAAGCTTCGGGTTCATTGTTTTCCTCAAGCAGGTTGTGAGCCTAATATCTGCAGCCGTGGAGTTGAGCAGTGCTTCCACCAGGCAGGTACCCATCGCATACCTGCTTTGAACCCTGCTGTTACTCACAATTGGAAGGAGCATGCACAACGTGTGGTTCCATGCGTGCGCGCTGTGCGTCACAATCATCATCCTTCCACCATCCCTGTTGCCATCCTGCTTCTTCTGAGCTGGAGCTTTATTACCACCTCAAGGACATGTACACGCCATGTTCTGGTACTGCATGCAGGGAAGGGGAAATGATTGACGGATCACGTATTGCATACATCATCCTACCTCACCTCCCGCATTGATGCAGGTCAGAGAGGCATACCTGTAGGAGGAGCAGAAAGCTACAGCTCGGCCGTGGTTTCACTGCAACGGCATGCAGCTGCAGGGTGGAGTTACTATAGCTATAAATCTATGACCGGAAAGAGGGGAGGCGAGGAACGGTAGGAGGAATGGGAAGGTGATGGACGGCTCAATATTTGATGCCCGGTTGATGCCAAAGAGATGCACTGATGCACAACGCACAGTAGTACGCCGCAAGAGACGCTACCCCTAGCATCAGATAGGTGGGGTTACAACGACGGACACGTCTTACTCGAGATGATAGTCAGCGAACTGTGCGACTCCCAGCTTTCCCCTCGCCACCTGCTGCATCCCTCTTCCTCCTCCTCACATGGCGTTCTCTGCTGCATTTCTCAATCGATCTGTGGTCATCTCTGCGTATGCATGTCCACTCGTCCTCATGCTTTGTCCCTTCCATGCAACATGCCACGAAATAACGAGCAGCGCGAGGTCTGTGCCAGCAGATGGGGCAACCATGGAAACAGTACGCTACGCAACACTATATTGCCCTTGCATGCGTGAGAACAAAACTAAGAAGGGAAGTAATTCTACTTCCCTCCCTAATTTTGTTCTCATACATTGAAAAATATTCAAAAGGATAAAAAAAAATCTCAATGTGGGTGCCATTTTTGAGGCAAAAGATTCAATATTCAGGGAGGTCTTCATCAACATTATGCTGAACCAGATCTCTAAGCCTCCTAAAGTTCCCCTTGGAGATCCGTGTGCACACAAATTTTCAAAGGAGGCATTATATTCATCCCGTCTCCTCATAGGCCAAACCACAGCAGAAAAAATTACATCATGTATTTCACATTAAGACTCTGTATTTCAGGCAGGTTTTGAGAATGGCTGAGATCTGTTCAGCGTGTGCTGAAAAATCTTTCCAGTGTTGGATCTGGGTTGCATTTTTGGTCCATATAGCAGAACTATGCGCAAAGTGGGACGTGAGATTGATGGCGTGCGGGAGCAGCAGAAACGACGGACCGATGGGTAAAACGTACGTTTCTTGCAGGACGAGCGGAAGGTCAGAGAGAGATAGAGCTGAGAATGCAAACAGAGGAGAGGATTCAGATATCAGATGGACTCCACCTCCACCATCGATTAGGATCCCTTGCAGACTGCATTGCTGCAGCAGCTGACAGTGAAGCTGCAGGAGAGAAGGGGACGAAAGCCCGGGTCTCTTTTGACGTCTAATCATTCAATGGATTTCGTGGACCCTTGTGGTGGGGAGCGAGTTGCTACTATTCAAGCTAATGCATTTGGTATGGTCCTGTTTTCCTTGACCTCGGGCTGAACGGCACATGAAGACGGCTGCTCAGCTGGCCAGTTGTCCGTATAGAACCGCCCCCCTATCCGTATGAGTATGACAACAGTCCGGACTGACATGAAGTCAGTCGGACTCTAGGGAGCAGGGACCCCGTTTGTTTGAATACAGGGGGTAGCCACTACCCGCAGCACTACCTTAAAAATTCTTCTCCGTCGATTTATTTAGCATAGGGACCGGTCTCTCCACAACCCGCAACGAATCCTCCCTTCCTCTTTCCCTTTCCGTCCTTGCTATTTCTTTCTTGTTTGGGTGGTTTTGTCCAAGAGTATGATTCTTCTTGTGTACCCCTGTTTTTGATCCCCGATCAGGAGGCCAATGAATGATCCTCCTGAGTTTAACATTAAAAAAAATCTATAATTTTTTTTTGCTTTTTCTAATATGTGAAAAATGTTTTATCATATCCTAAATGTGAATGTTGTAGAGAGGAATACGGGTATTGGCTAATCACTTATTGCTTTTGGGAAGTGTTAAAGAGAACATGGGACTAACTAGAAGTTATGTGTTATGGCTCTTCTAGTACGTTTGGTTTTTCTTTGCTTAGGTGTTGGGGATAATGAGTGGACCATAGTGAAATAGGGGTGTGGAGGGTGGTATTCGCGGTTGTGATCACACACTGCATATGAGTAGTATGGCATGTGAGTAGTATAGTGATAAGATCATGGTGTCTATAGAGTAGGGGTCTAGAGGATGGTGTGTTCTATGGCCCATACTTGCATGTATTATGCATGTTTCTACCTCAAAGGTGAGGATACGACCATGGATTAACTTTGGTCAGCTCGAGGAGGATAAGGATGTGTTGGATCTTAGGATGGGTGATTGTGTGCTCTAGAGGGGGAGTGAATATAGTTGAATGTACTTAAATAAAATTTATTAGACCTTTAAGATAAATCATAAAATATAGTTGCTAATATGGAAAATTTGAGTGCAACTAAACATACATAGAAAGGATGAGAGAGATTGAACATGCACCAATTGACAAGCTATGTAGAGTCGTTCCATACTACAAACTCGAAGTATGTCAGTCCACTACCTAGAGAGTTTAACCTCTAGGATTTTTCAACCATTGTATTCTTATATTTCATCATAATACTTACAATACATGACCTTCCAAAGGACTTACCTATCCAAGCCAAGAGTCTTGAACTTACCCAAGGACTTACCCACTTTGCAAGGAGTCTTCTGCCTTCACCAAGAACTTACCCACTCTTGCACAAGTCTTCGGTCTTGTAGGAATCACCCACTCTTCTTGGATCTTCAACCTTTGACTTCACCTATGCCAAGGAGAATCTTTCACCAAGGACTTACCCACTTGAGCCAGGAGTCTTCTGCCTTTACTAAGGGCTTATCCACTCTTGCTCCAAGTCTTCGGCCTTGTTATTCACCAAGGGACACCTTCCCTTGTTCTTCTTCACCTCTTTTATCTAAGTGAGAGAACCTTCATCTTCACAGGTGAATGAGAGATTGAGAGGTGGTGGAAGTGAGAGCCTCACAAGATATACATATAGGACTAGTTCTCTTACAAATCTCCTACTCATTCTAATTGATGATGCAAGTGGTTAAGCTTAGAGAAAGAGAGGAGGTTGTAGGATGCACTCAACTATAGAATAGGGACCTTCATAGTGCTTGGCTAACCAAGGGATGAAGCCCAAGGGGTCCGATTTATAGTTGAGGATGCCTAGAAGCCTTTGGAAACACTTAAGGACAAATACTAGCCAATTGAGATGTTGCAACAAATATTTTTTTGAGTTTTGTAACATTCCAATGGGTAGCAACACTTTTCTATACAGTGCATTCGGTCGAGTTTTAATAAAGATAACGCGACTAATCACACTATGTGACAAGACCAATTTAAACCATCAGTCGAGTTTATTCTGGTGGCAACTCAACTAATCCACTTAAATCAGTATTGGACAAAGAGGTCATCAGTCTACTGTGGATGGACAACTCGACCGATCGATATCATTCTTAAAATCCATTAAGGATCGATCGAGATTGAAACACAATTAATAAAGTGCTTGTAATAAATTTTCCAAAATGATATTTAAGTGCTTTAATATTTGATTTAAGTGATCATGATTTTTTGAATCTTAATTATAAGCCATACAATCATTACAAGTGATTTACAACATCGTTCTAATGGATTTACATCATATTCCACAAAAGTACACCTGCTTCAATTTTGACTTGTCTTTTCTCCAAATTGAGATGTGCAAGTTAGGGCATTTGGAGTGTGTCTATACCTAATATGAAATCACTCAAGTAGAAGAATTATGCATAATTAAGTGGAATGGTTTAGACATCATCAAAACAAGGGTTTTAGTCAATTTAGACTTTGATTCGACATTGACCTAGAGTCAGCAAGATGAAGGAATTGGAATTAAATGTTGGGAAAGTTGATTAGATGAGAAGAGGAGTAGGGGATGGTTGGAGAGTGGTAGGAGATATTTTTAGACATTTAGAGGAGAAGGTGGTTTTGAGATTTGTTTTGCCTGGGAAAATAGAGGCAGTCTAGATAGTAGTGTTAGAGTCAAGAGAATATGGACTTAACTCACACATAATGAGTGGATATAGAAGATTCATGTTGGGGACTGGTGATATGAGATTTATACCAGTGGTGTGTTGATGAACTAGAACTGATGGGAGGGTTATGAAGAGAATTATCCTATCCTGAAGGATTTTTATGATAATTCTAGGGCATTGTGACATGTTTATAGAGAAACAAACTAGATGAACATATGTCTCACAAAGTATTACATCAAACTGGATTATGCCTACTTCTTGATTCTTGTAAAGATCCTAATGATAAAGTTAAATTATAGTGAAAAGTACTTAACGCTAATAATGTTATTCAAATGATACAAATATGTTAAGTAATTGGAAAAATACTAGATCAGTTGATGAATAAATTGAAGCATGCGACCTCACTAGTAAAATATTTTCATTTTCATTTAAAGTAAATAGTGAAGAGTCATTTTCTTGAATGTAAATGTTTTGTGTTTAAGTTTAAGTTAAGTCTTAAAGGTCAAAAAATAAACAAGCACATGTAAATTGGAAAGACTTCTAGACTTAAATGACATAAGCAATTCATTTACTAAAAGTTATAATTTAAGATGTATTCTAGTTTTTTTTATAATTGTGGAAATGTATATCGGGGATTTAAGGCAAAAAGAATGGGCGACATGATATCATATTTTTAGTAAAAACTTGTACAACTGCCTAATGTTTGAACATCACCTATGTGTGGTATTAAAGTGTGCATATAGTGATAACACGCCCCATCGCTCTGCACATGCAACCCTGATGTGCACCATTGATGCACACATGCAACCCAATGTGATTCTTTCTCAACATTAGAAATTGCTAAAAAGGTCACAACTTTTTATTTACTTAACAAAATGTGGTGAAACTTGTTTTCCTAACTTTATAATTCAATTTTCCACCAAAAAAAATCCTTAAAAATAAAAGAGGGGACTAAGAGGGTGATTTCAGTGATGATTTTAAGAAACCAGAGGTAAAGCTTAGCCAGTTTTCTATATAGAACCGCCCCCTATCTGTATGAGTATGACAACAGTCTGGACTAACATGAGGTCAGTCAGACTCCAGGGAGCAGGGACCTTGTTTGTTTCAATATAAGGGGTATACAGTACCCACAATACTACCTTGAAAAATCTTCTCGGTTGATCTATAAAATAATTTCACTTTTTCTAATATGTAAAAAATGTTTTATCATATCCTAAATTTGAATATCTTGTCCAGCCAGAGTTTTCCGGCTAGTTATGGCTCGGTAAGTCCAGATGAAGGACCCAGGTTCGAATCACACCGAAGGCACTCTGCGAAAAGTAGCACAAATTTGATTGGTTGTGGGAGGGGGGTGACCGGACCACACCCTCTCATGTCCTAAGAGTTAACGCTGTATGGGGGGTCACGATTGTGGTGCTTCTACGGGGGTGGTTCTCTCGTAAATAAAAAAAATTGAATATCGTGGAGAGGGATATGGGGTATTGGCTGATCACTTGTTGCTTTTGGAAAGTTTGATAGAGAACATAGGACTAACTAGAAGTCATGTGTTTTTCTCTTCTAGTAGGTCTTGTTTTGCTTTGCTTAGGTGTTGGGGATAATGAGTGGATCATAATTGGATAGGGGTGATGAGGGTGGTATTTACACTTGTTGTCACACACTACATATGAGTATCATGGCAAGTGAGTAATATAATGATATAATCATGGTGTCTATAGATTAGGGTTCTGGAGGATGGTGTGTTCTATTGCCCATACTTGCTTGTATTAGATGGGCTTTGATCAGGCATGAGGGACAAAAGGGAAAGGTATGGTAAGAAGGATGCATGTTTCTACTTCAAAGGTGAGGATATGACCATGGATTAGCTTTGGTCAGCTCAATGAGGATAAGGATGAAGGAATTGAAATTAAATGTTGGGAAAGTTGGTTAGAGGAGAAGAGGAGTAGGGGATGGATGGAGAGTGGTAAGAGGGATTTTCAAACATTTAGAGGAGAAGGTGGTTTTTGTATTTGTTTGGCATGGGAAAATAGAGGTAGGCTAGAGAGTAGTGTTGAGTCTAGAGAATATGGACTTAACTCACACATAATGAGTGGATACAAAAGTGTCTTGTTGGGGACTAGTGACATGAGATTTATACTAGTGGTGTTTTGATGGGATATAACATATTGGAGGGTTATGCGGAGAATTATCATGTCTGAAAGATTTATTATAGTAGGTTGGATTATGTCTACTTCTTGATTCTTGCAAAGATCCTAATGACGATGTAAAATTATAGTGAAAAGTACTTAACCCTAATAGTCCGATTCAGATGATACAAATATGTTAATTAATTGAAAAATTATTGATTAGTTGATGAATGAATTGAAGCATGTGACATGAATTGTAAATTATTTTTATTTTCATTTAAAGTAAAAACTTAAGAGTAACTTGCTTAAATGTAAAGGTTTTGTGTTTACCTTGAAGTTAAGCCTTAAAGGTTAAAAAGTGAGTATGCACATGCATATTGGAAAGGCTTTTAGACTTATATGACAAGTAAATAATATACTAAAAATATTATTTTGAGGTTTATTTAAAATTTTACTGGGTACTTTTAAAAAATTATATCATCGATTTAACGCAAAAAATGGGTGCAAGTGGAGTAAAATATGAAGTTGATATCATATTTTTAGTAAAAACATGTGCAACTGGCTAATGTCAATGATCAAATAGCGAGGGCATCACCCATGTGTGGCATCAATGCACACTTATAGTGCTAACACGCCCCATCAGTGTGCACATGCATCCCTAATGTGTCCCATTGGTGTGCATGTGCAACCCGATGTAGTCCTTGCTCAACATAGAAAATTTCTAAAAAGGTAAAAAAATTATTTAATTAGTAGTATTTGATGAAGTTTGTTTTTCTATATTTATAGATCCATTTTACACCCAACTAAACCCTTTAAAAAGAGAAGTGGAGACTAAAGGGGTGATTCTAGTGATGATTTCAAGCAATCAAAGGTAAAGCTTGGTGCTTTTCTAATTAGTGTCATGTTATTTGAAAATTTTAGTTTGTTTCTTCCTTTCCTATTCCCCCATACCTATTTCTCTTAGATTAAGAGGATGGATGAGGCCATTTTGAGGTTTCTCCCTATGAACCTATCATTTTGAATGAATTTTTACTTGACCTCGCCTAAACGACCTAGTTTTTTATTGTTTCTCTCTAATTTTAGGTGAGTAGATACATATTTAGAGAACTGTATATTCCTTCTCCTTCTAATTTTCTAAGCTTCCCAATGAAACTAAAATTTCTTCATGAATAAGGTCATGAAAGAGAGATAAATGGGTCTACTAAAAGGTTTAACCTACATTTTGGAGTATGAAAAATAAAACCTAAATTCCCCATTCCATGGTGAAGATGGTTTTTTTCATCTCTGACGAAGTCATCCTTATCTAGTTTTATCATGAGGATCTATATGCAAATGAACAAGTTCATGTCCGACCATGTTGTGCATGGAAACATCAAACTATGAATGATAGAGGTCATCTTTTGGGTGGATTTATTCAGATCCATCTGATCGAGATACATGTGAATATGTTCATCTCTCTTAGAGACAAATGTTATATTAGCCATCTGGGTGGGGGTAGGACATAGGGATATTACTCCCACGTTAGTTTGTTTCTACACTTCCTCATGTAATTTTAGTCTATCTTCCAATTCTATGTGCCTAACCTTTTTCTTAATGGGACACATTCTTGATGTAGACTGATGCGATGATTTTGAGTCGCATTTATAGACCGATTTCATATGTGTTTTGTGCCTTAATTACTCATTTTCATGGATATTATTGCATAATTCACTTTATTTGGTCTTTGCCATCATTTTATATCAAATCCCCTTTGTTTTACTATTTTAAGCATTATTGATCATCTTATCATAAATCGTGTGGATTTACTTGGTCTTGTTGTGCAATTTCAGGAAGAACAAGTATCTGCATCCGTCGATACCATCGACGGATGTCGATACCATCGACCAAGCCACAGGTTGTCAGCCGAGAAGAGCAATACAGAGTCGATACCATCGACACCCATGTCGATGGCATCGAGATGTCTCTAGGCTGCTGGCGAGGATGAAGTCGATACCATCGACGCAAGTCGATGCCATCGACTCAAGGAGAGCTATAGCATCGCTAAATGACAACAACTGACGCTAAAGGAGTCGATACCATCGACACCCAATTCGATGGTATCGAGATCATGACAGGCGCTCAGAATAAAAGAAAGGAAAGCTGCCGCTAATCCGCTGTGTCGATACCATCGACTCGCGTCGATGGTATCGACGCTGGCAGATATGCGTTGGATTTGTTTTGATTTCGATCGGACGGCTGTTGTTATTTGACGACCGAATTAGGGACTTATACCTAATGACGGCCGCCCAGACGGGATCATCATCTCATTTTGGATTGCACGAGTGCCGAGGAAGGGAGAAAGGAGAACGGAGGCCGAGAAGCTCATTCCGGGTGATTCGGACGCTGTCGAAGACAATTTCCACCACCGACAGGCGGGGAAAGCTTGTGTTCTATGCCAAGGATCCACCGGTTCTTCTCCGTTCAGGGGTTTTCCCATTTATTTCATGTTTTCTTATGAATTCCCCAATTTCTACCATGTATTCGTGTAAGATGAACATGAGAGGCTGAAACCCTCAATCTTTAGGACCGGGAGTAGCCCGGGGATACATTGTATGATGATTTTATATTGATAATTCATATTTTTCTCTCATATCCGTGGTATAAATTCGTTTTCTCTATTGCTATTGTTATGTTTGATCACCATAATAATAAATTAATGCCCTTAATCACTTTGACAGAAGGATTAACGGTTGAAAAGAGATGAATTCTACATTAATTAATAAAACCCTTGACAAAGGAGTTGTAAAATTAATGGTGGGAATTGAGGGACCGATCTTAATGCGCTTAGTTTAGGGGAATGATTACTATGACGATGGAATCAACCTAAATCTAAGTAGTGGATTACACCACGACAGTGGGTAATTCTCATTTCAGGCCACTACCCGGATAGAGAGAGAAGTGTGAGGAATTACATGAAATCTAATACAATGTTGACCCGCGGTGAAACCGCCATCCTAAAGATATCCTTTTAATTGATTAAATTAACCTTTAATCGATTGTTTTCTTTGTTTGATTTTTATTTTCTTTTAATTTGAACAACAAAACCTTACTTTGTTAATCGGTCTAGCTGATTGCGATTAGTTAGTAGAAGTCTCCAATAATTCACGTATCCCTGAGTTCGACTCGGGCCTCACAAGGCCTATATTACTCGACGCGTATACTTGCGTTTAAGCGCGTAGTAAAATACACGTCAAGTTTTTGACGCCGTTGCCGGGGATACGACGAATTATTGGCACTTTGAGTGCTAAGAGCGGCCATTCTAGGCCACATTTTTTTTATTAATTTTAAAACAATTTCAAAAATTCCTTTATTTCTCTATAATTGTGTTGACTCGTTCAAAGCATTGTACTGAACCTCTATTTCCATATTTCAGGTGCTTTGCATGGTGCACACACGTAGTCGAGACTACGTGAATCGCACACCTGAGGTTCCATCTGCGGGACCAGAGGACGAGGGCTACTACGAGGAGGAACACCACAGTGATATACATTCTGAATCTGAGCCAGAACAAGAAGAAGTAATGGCTGAAGCACAGACAATATGGGAGAAGATCAAGGCGTCTTCTTCCTCGGCATCAAAGGGGCCTATAAAGAAACAGGGGCTAAACATACCTACATACAAGATCGACCCAGCACTGATTAATTTGGTCAAATCCAATGCATTTCACGGACTGAAAAATGAAGATCCAGTGGCACACATTAGTCAGTTTGTGGAGAACTGCGATATGGTGAAGATAGATCGATTTCCGCAGGATGTGCTCTATCTCAAGTTATTCCCGAGTTCCTTGGCTGGAGTGGCAAGAGAGTGGCTTCATAACCTCGACGACGAGTTTGTTGAATCATGGGATCACATGGTGGAGGTTTTCTTCGAGAGGTTCTTCCCTCCTCAGAAGACCAATGATATGATCCGGAAGATCCACAATTTCACCCAACAGGCGGGTGAAACCTATTCTGAGACTTGGGAGCGATTCCAAGTCATGTTGAGGAGATGTCCACACCATGGACTGGACAAGGAAACCCAAGTGAAGATCTTCTATTTTGCTCTCTCCGAGCATGATAGAAGAAATTTGGACTCGGCCGGTTCTGGATTTTTCTTAAATAACACTGATACAAGATGCTGGGAAATACTGAAGAACATGGCTAGGAAACAGTCATGGGGCAACAGAGGTGCAGTAGAACATGTCAAGGCTGCCGGCGAATCCAGAACAGTTAGGGAGCTGAATGACAAGCTAGATCTTCTAGCCAAGAAGCTGCTAACTAAGGAGGATGCATCTAAGGATGAGGAAGCCCAAGTGAAATTCATGCAACAACAGGGCTATAGAAACAATGACTATGCATGGAGGAAAGATAAAAAGTTTTCATGGAAGGATCCAAATAATTTTCTGCAGGATCCGGATGCCAAACCACAGCAAAGAACCGAGGAAAAGAACACTGAATTGCTAAGTCAAATGGTTCAGCAAAACCAAGAGATGATGGCCATGTTTGGTAAACAATTACAATCTCAAGGTGACATTCTAACCAAATTTGGGCAGATGCTGCAAAGCCATGGAGCACAAATGCAGGCATTAGAGACCACCGTGGCACAGATTTCAAATGAAGTGGTGGCCATCAAGCACGCCAATCAATAGAAACCAGCGGAGAATGCGAACGTGGCTCAAGCACATCATCAGGTTAAGTACATGTCAGTGATAAGAAATGAGGAATCTCAGGTGCAAGAAGCTGTAGAAGAAAGAAAGATGACTTTCAATGTGAATGCAACACCGGCGATACCATATCCACGCACGTACTATAGATTGCCGGGCGGAAACCATTTCTTCAGAAAATCAGAGAGAGTTGTGAGTATGGTATCTCCATCTAGGCAAGAGGAGCAGGTGCAGGTTGGTTGTGCACATGTGGAGACATCTAAGGCGAGAGAGGAACCAAAACAAGCTGCTACTATTGATGATGTCTCGCCAAAGCCCACGTCCGAGAATGATTGAAGCAAGCTTAGGGGAGGTACCCCCGAAAAGCTCTTATGTGCCACCTCACAGGCGCGCTGATGCAGCTGATGTTTCAGATCCGGTTAATCCTAAGTCAAAGAAAGAGCATCGTCACTTTAAAAAATTCCTGGAGATATTCCGAAAACTCCACATCAATATTCCATTAGTGGATATGATCGAAAAAGTACCCGCCTATGGGAGGTTCATCAAGGAAATCATTAATAAGAAGAGGCGGATAAAAGATGATGAAATTTATTGGATGAATGAGACGGTGAGCTCTATGATTCACGGGAATTCACCAAAGAAGAGAAAAGACCCAGGAGGTTTTTACATTCCGTGTTCAATAGGTGGTCAACATTTCCCTAAAGCGCAATGTGATTCCGGCGCTAGTATAAATCTCATGCCTTTGGCTACATTTCAAAAGCTGGGGTTAAAAGAGATAAAGAAGTTGGCTGCAACAATTGAATTGGCAGATGGGTCTACCGTGAGACCCTATGGAGTATGTGAACATGTCCTCGTCAAAGTGGATAGATTCATATTTCCTGTGGACTTTGTCGTCATGGATATGCCACCACTCCAAAGTTGTGAAATTCTCCTTGGAAGACCGTTTCAAGCAACGGCAGACGTTGTGACTGCTTTAGGGAGAGGTACTTTGTCCTTGGGTATTGGAGGAGATCGAGTCGAATTGAAATCACCAGATGATCCTCTAAGCCCAGTTCCCAAGGTGAAAAGATGATGATTGTCACACCGTCTAGCCTAAGACGCTAAAGAAGGGTGCTTGTTGGGAGGCAACCCAACCATCGGTACACTAGGATAGTTTAATTTTAGTCATAGATTGCTTTTATTTCGTTTGAATTTTAGTTTAAAAATGATACCTTGATCCTTTTTGTTCAATGTGCAGGCACAGGCAGGGTCGATACCATCGACACACTGGTCGATGGTATCGACATGGGTTCAGGTTGACACCAGCAAAAATCGCACTGCGTCGATACTATCGACACCCCCGTCGATGGTATCGACATGGTCACAGACAGGTCGCAATAAAAGTGTCGATGGTATCGACATCCCTGTCGATACCATCAAGATCTCTGGAGATATTAAGACGAATTTTGCTCAGTCAACTCGATACCATCGACGGCCTCGTCGATGGTATCGACATCATCACAGGTTGAATGCAATAAACGGAGGTGTCGCAATAAAAGCAAGTCGATACCATCGACACCCGTCGATGGCATCGACGGACATGTCACCGATCCGCATGAAGACATCGACGACGATCGCAACATCCACGTCAGCGATCCGGGTGCTGCGTCGATACCATCGACTTCTGTCGATGGTATCGACCCGTCAGCGATACGGGTTTCTCGATCCAGCAAACGTCAGCCGTCGATACCAGCGACAGATGTGGCTACCCGCGAGACGTGTTGATACCATCGACCCGCGTCGATGGTATCGACGGGTCAACAGGGGCGCCGATCAAGTCTATTTAAGGGGACTTGCAACGTCATATGACATCACACCCTCAGAGCAAGTATCTCCCATTGCGCAGAGCACTCCCCCGAGCCCTCTACACCTGCGGAGAAGCGTCATCGAGCGAAGATCTTCACCGAGCGGAGAATTTCTCTCTATCTTCACCGAGCTCTTTGCTCCCAATCTCATTCTTCTCGCAATCATGGTGCATACGGGCGGAGCATCTTCATCAAGCGCGCACCCCATGGCGATCGAGGAGTTTGTTCCTCCTCCAACCGCTTCCATCTCTCGTCCACGCCTCATTCATGCCAACATGGATGTAAGGAAGGTATACGAGGAGATAATGAAGTGGAAGTTCGAGGCAACCCGGTATGTGGACCGGGGAATGATCAGGGAGCTGGGATTCGAGGCCAACTTGGCCTATGTGTTGGCCGGGCAAGCGCGGCACACCAATCGCTTCTATGAGATGGACTGTCATGCGGATGGGCAGCCGTTTTTCAGCGAATGGCCCACATACAAGGAACTGGTGGCCGAGTTCATGGCGTCTCTTGATATCTGCGTCGTACCAAATGACGTGGTACCATCAGACCAGACGTGGATCCAGGGAAGGGTGTCCTTCCGACTCTTCAACAACAATTACAACATCACGTTGAAGCAGTTCAATGACATCTTCAACTGGAACCACAGCCGCCACGATCACCGACGCCCGGCCGCCCGCACCGACTACGACAAAATCTTCACCGAGCTAGTTACAGTGCCGGCAGGGAAGACTGTGAGCTACCACAATGCCGCGGTAGCAGATTTTGAGCACCCGTTCGTCCGGGTCTTGCATAGGATGCTGGGCTTGACCTTCTTCGCTCGGAGCGATCTTGCTTTGAGCAAGTTTCAGGAGAGTGACCTGTTCTTTCTCTATGCACTCCTGAAACGTCAAGAGTGCAACTGGGGAGCATTCTGGTTACAGCGCGTCATGGCGGTGAAGCGGAGCACAAGGAAGGCTCCAATACACTTTGGTGGTCTTGTCACCAGGTTGGCGCTGTACTTGGGGCTGAACTTTCAGTCCATGACTCCGATTTCTGCGCGGAGTACGGTGAACGTGCAACACTTGCACCGTTCAAACCTCATTCTTATCTGAGACGGGTTGGCGTACGCTCATTGCCACGTCAACCAAGCTTACCAGGAGGCATCCCTGCCGGACGACGTCTTCCACATCGAGGGCAAGCAGCATTTCCGATGGCCCATCATAGCCATCGAGTCCTCCGACGAAGAAGGTGGAGGTGAAGACCAAGAAGGCGAGGCCGAGGAAGACGAGGAGGCTTTCACACCTCTTCGAGCACGCGTGGCACCACGGAAGCGTCCTAGGATGCATCTAGGTGCATCTTCATCATCTCAGCCCCCGCCGCCATCACCACAGCAAGAGCAGCCAGCTGCGGATCCCTACTCCATGCAAGGGATGTACACCATGCTGCAGGACATACAGCAGACTCAGCTGCAGCACATGGGTATGTATACCGGCATTCATGAGACTACGACCCGGGTACTTGACAACCAACGGGCTATGTTCGAGAACGAGCGGCTCATCCTCGCCAACCAAGAGCAAATGCACACCCGGTTACAGCGGATAGAGACGCAGCAGGAGCCCTTCTTCGACCACTACTGGAGTCGAGACTACTTTGGAGGTTATCCACAGCCTCCGCCGAGGACCCAATATGATCCAAGCTTCCAGGGGGAGTACCCGTCTTGGGATCCTACGGCACCACAATACCCACCACCGCCTCCGCAAGATTGATCAGGGTATCACTGTTCCACCCTTAAGTTGGTTTTTGACTATGAGGCCATAGTCGGATTCAAGCTTAGGGGGGTGGCTGGAACAGCTCTATCTTTTATCTTTTCTTTAGTTGTTTTTAGTTTCTGCTTTGTTATTTGTTTTTGCAATTTTAATTTTTTTTCTGTGTCTTTTGGATAGCTTTACTTGGTTGTCCTTGGGGAACTTGTTCTATGAAAATGATTGATTATGTCAACTTTGAAGCAATATGTCATACTCACACCCCCATTGACTCATGAAAAGTGGATAGTAACGGTTGTTTGAGCCTAACCTAATCAAATGGTAATGAGACCTTAATCAGACGTAAGAGAAAGAACCCTTTAAACTACTACACATGTCAGCAAGGAGGGACACATAATTTTCTTCTAAGGTTCAGTCACTTAATCTTGTGATCATTCCACCCCATTTTCTATAATCCACCCAAGAATTGGAAGTAAAGTGCAGTTTCAATTTCTTTTGTGTGCATAGCATGTAGATAGAATTTGCATTGTTATTTTCATACTTTTGCATAAAACGAGAAAAAAAAATGTATAGTGATTCATGCACATTACCTTTAGGTGCATGTCATGTAGTTGCACTCATACTTTCATGATTTTCATGCATAAGTACACCATGTATCTCAGTTGACCTGAAAAGTGATCTAAATTGTTCCATACCCTCGCATTAGTACAAAGATTTCCAATCATGAAGAAAATAGCCTAACACATGTATCTCTAAGCAATTATGGATATGTGGGCTAAGAGGAAAAGAAAAAAATCTGAAAGAAAAAAAAATTTTTGAAAAAAAAAGAAGAAAAAAAAAGAAGAGAATTTAGAAGGAAATGGAATAAGAGGGAGAAAGGAATGATATCACTTGTATAACAGGGGAATTGAGTACATGATGTGGCTTGAGTAGATTTCTATCTCATTTTGAGGTAGAAGGTTAGTGCATGCATCATTCCACCCACTTTTAGGCATTAGGGCATTCTTAATGTGCATTTGCATCATTTAGGGCATTTTGTTATATGCATACTGAAACTGTGTAATACTTCCATATTCTCCCATGAACCACCCATTCCATCCACCCGTTGCTCGAATTGGTAGGTCACCGTGATTTTCTCCTCACTCATGATTATAAGGAGGACTGCTTCCATGTAGATGGTAGTTAGGGCGAGCAACGTAGTTTAGGCGATCACAAGATGCACCATGGCTGAATCGACGAACTTTATTATGTTAACTGCCTTATGTGATAGTGTTCATCGGTTTGAAGGATAATTTCTTTTATTGATGATTATTGTCGCCTACATGGTAATTACTGTTCTGTGATTAGGGTAGGCCGGTTTGAGAACGTCTAGTGGGAGTCATTTGTGATGTGGGTTGGTATTTTGATTGTTAGTTGACATTCGCAATTCTATTCTAAGGATTAGTTGCTCGAGGGCGAGCAATGTTTAAGCTTAGGGGAGTTTGATGCGATGATTTTGAATCGCATTTATAGACCGATTTCATATGTGTTTTGTGCCTTAATTACTCATTTTCATGGATATTATTGCATAATTCACTTTATTTGGTCTTTGCCATCATTTTATATCAAATCCCCTTTGTTTTACTATTTTAAGCATTATTGATCATCTTACCATAAATCGTGTGGATTTACTTGGTCTTGTTGTGCAATTTCAGGAAGAACAAGTATCTGCATCCGTCGATACCATCGACGGATGTCGATACCATCGACCAAGCCACAGGTTGTCAGCCGAGAAGAGCAATACAGAGTCGATACCATCGACACCCATGTCGATGGCATCGAGATGTCTCTAGGCTGCTGGCGAGGATGAAGTCGATACCATCGACGCAAGTCGATGCCATCGACTCAAGGAGAGCTACAGCGTCGCTAAACGACAACAACCGACGCTAAAGGAGTCGATACCATCGACACCCAAGTCGATGGTATCGAGATCATGACAGGCGCTCAGAATAAAAGAAAGGAAAGCTGCCGCTAATCCGCTGTGTCGATACCATCGACTCGCGTCGATGGTATCGACGCCGGCAGATATGCGTTGGATTTGTTTTGATTTCGATCGGACGGCTGTTGTTATTTGACGACCTAATTAGGGACTTATACCTAATGACGGCCGCCCAGACGGGATCATCATCTCATTTTGGATTGCACGAGTGCCGAGGAAGGGAGAAAGGAGAACGGAGGCCGAGAAGCTCATTCCGGGTGATTCGGACGCTGCCGAAGACAATTTCCACCACCGACAGGCGGGGAAAGCTTGTGTTCTACGCCAAGGATCCACCGGTTCTTCTCCGTTCAGGGGTTTTCCCATTTATTTCACGTTTTCTTATGAATTCCCCAATTTCTACCATGTATTCGTGTAAGATGAACATGAGAGGCTAAAACCCTCAATCTTTAGGACCGGGAGTAGCCCGGGGATACATTGTATGATGATTTTATATTGATAATTCATATTTTTCTCTCATATCCGTGGTATAAATTCGTTTTCTCTATTGCTATTGTTATGTTTGATCACCATAATAATAAATTAATTCCCTTAATCACTTCGACAGAAGGATTAACGGTTGAAAAGAGACGAATTCTACATTAATTAATAAAACCCTTGACAAAGGAGTTGTAAAATTAATGGTGGGAATTGAGGGACCGATCTTAATGTGCTTAGTTTAGGGGAATGATTACTATGACGATGGAATCAACCTAAATCTAAGTAGTGGATTACACCACGACAGTGGGTAATTCTCATTTCAGGCCACTACCCGGATAGAGAGAGAAGTGTGAGGAATTACATGAAATCTAATACAATGTTGACCCGCGGTGAAACCGCCATCCTAAAGATATCCTTTTAATTGATTAAATTAACCTTTAATCGATTGTTTTCTTTGTTTGATTTTTATTTTCTTTTAATTTGAACAACAAAACCTTACTTTGTTAATCGGTCTAGCTGATTGCGATTAGTTAGTAGAAGTCTCCAATAATTCACGTATCCCTGAGTTCGACTCGGGCCTCACAAGGCCTATATTACTCGACGCGTATACTTGCGTTTAAGCGCGTAGTAAAATACACGTCATAGACACATGTTAATGTACATTGGTCAACTCACCAATCCTTGGCATGCCAATGTATCTCTAGGAAAAGACATATTTATTGAAGAAGGTGCTTGATCAAGGCTGATTTTATTGATGGATTTAGGCGGCGCCTATCTTCACAAGAGGTGGGTTTGATTCCATGATGATATCAACAAGTTGAATTTTATCTACAATGGGGCACAACTAGCATTCAATAATCATATACTTGAGGATGAATATGTTCTCTAAAGGTTCATTGATATGGGTAATGGATATATCTTTAATCAACTACCTTTGGATGACACGTCGGTGATAGAATATTTCTAACTTTGTCTTGCTGGACTTCTTATAGATATGCTTGAAATGAGGGAGGAGGGCCTGTCAGGAGACCCAAGTAGGAGTCTAGATAAAGAGATAGGATGCTGACATGAGTTTACTATGTGTAATATGCAAGTGAACGTACCGATGTAATAAGGCTTTTTGAGGCCTAAGTTGAACATGGGGACGTGTTTCTCCATTAGACTACTACTAACTGTAGTCTAATTAGCTAGGCTGGTTGTAAATGGTTGAATTGATTTGATTTACAAAACTAACGTAGAAACAAAATGAATTAAACGTTTGAATTAATCAGAGATGGAATGAATTCCTTAGGATAGTGGTTTCACCACATATAACACTAGTAATGAACCTCACACATGAATATCTATAATCTCAATCCCTGGATAAGGAGCCTATAGACAGAGTTACCTGATTCCGCAATGTAACTCACCACCTAATCTAATATCAATCCCACTTCTGTAGTTATTGGTTGATTAGTTAGATGCTTTATGATTATTCTCTAGGTTTCTCCTCCTATTTACACTCTGTTTTTTCCAAAGGGTCCAGTACACTGGTAAATATATGCTTTCCAACCCTTAATCCCTCTCCTGAGATGACTAAGAGTCTATTAATCCACTTATGGTGATCAAGCACAAATAGAACACAAATCTTTGATAGATTGATATCAAGTAAAAACAGATAAAATTGATATTAATGCATAGAAATCAATTACAATGTATATCTGGGCTACTCCCAAATCCTAAGGAATAAAGGTTTTTAGCCTTGCATGGTTTTCATCGATGAATACATGGAAAGGAAGAAGAAAAACATGGAAAACATTAGGAACCTAAAGTAACCCCTCAATGTCTGCCCGTCTGGAAGATCCCCTCCATTGTATGTTGATGAATGCATATTCATCATGGAATTCAATTACCATCTTGAGCTCATTTTGACTCAACATATCAAATTTCATTCATTAAATATCAAAATGTATCATAATGTGCAAAATTACTTAATTGATTCGATTATCAAGGTTTTAACCTAATTTATGTTGATTTAATGCAAGTCTTGATAAAGCTGAACAATTAGTTGGGGCCCACTTTCACTCACCCTTGGTCCAGAGAAATTTCATCCATTCGGTCTCAAGACCATTTGAGCCCATTCGGTCTCAAGACCGTTTGAGCCCATTTGGTCTCAAGACCATTTGAGTCCATTCGGTCTCAAAACTATTTGAGCCCATTCGGTCTCAAAACCATTTGAACTCATTCGGTCTCAAGACCGCTTGAGCCCATTCGGTCTCAAAACCATTTGAACCCATTCTATTTCAAGACCATTTGAGTCCATTTGGTCTCAAGACCGATAGACCAGTAGACCGATTGGAGGCACACCTCAAACCCATTTGGATGTCGCATGACTCCAGACCGTTTGGGCGCCAAGGTCACAAGACCGTTCAGCTACGAAGACCGTTTAGCCGTGAAGACCGTTTGGCCACAATACTCTCAGACCGTTTGAACAACCAAGCGATGAAGACCATTTGCTGCATCCAAACCGCATGAAGCAAACCGTTCAATAATTAAATTGTTTCCAAACCATTTGATGCTACCAATACAAGACTCAATGAAGGAAATATGCAAACCGAATGACCAAATCAATGATCGAATGAAGGAAATGTGAAAATCGTTTAAGTGGGCTACATGCCAACCGTTTGAGCAAGATTTAAGACCGTTTGAGCTGATTGTACCAAACCGTTTGAAGGAGAAATATCTACAAGACTGTTTGGCCTGGAATCACACTAAAACGTGAGGGCCAGATCTGTGTTGATAAATAGTACCAGCAGGGTCCCCATTTGAGGCATCGGTTCTGGGATGCCGACAGGCTGTCTGTATACAGGTCCGATCCAAATCCATTTCTATCCACGCAAGTTTTATTCCACCTACTTCCCCTGTTGCAACCAAGGAGACTAAGAAGAGAAGGAAGACAGAGTGAGGAAGATTGTCTCGTCAGTCTTGGCATCTCCCGTTCAACCTCCAGATCTTCTCCGAAACGATGTAGAAGGCCGCATCATCTTCACCGAGCTGTGACTACCTTTTGCACTGAGTTCATGGCGAATTTCTCTCTCTTACTTATTCTTCTTATTTCTCGCACCATGAGCGAGTAGTCCCTTTTCACTGGGGTGCGGGGACTAGCCCTGCTGCCCATGCAATCATGTTCTTTTGTTAGACTTTCCATTGCAATGTATATAACTTTTCATTTCATTGTTAATTGTTATGTTTGCAGTTCGATTAATTGCTTGCTTTCATCTTTGTTCTTCCTATGTTGTGAGAACTTCCATATGTAGGATTGAATAACGTTTAATAGGTTGACTCACAAACTAGAAATAGAATGGGATTCCTTGAGGTCGTAAGTGTATGATCCACGAGGGGATGAGCCATCTAGCCTTCGATGACGCTTCTGTGTACCTAACGCCTATATAGGGGGTTCAAAGCCTTAGTTGGATTTTGTATCTTCTTATTAATCGTCGATGTTTGCTCGTATGTTAATCACCTACTTGCTTATCGATTAATGCGGTTGACTCCCAAACTAGAAATAGAATGGGATTTCTTCGAGGTCGTAAGTGTATGATCTGCAAGGGGATGAGCCATCTAGCCTTCGGTGACGCTTCTGTGTGCCTAACGCCTATATAGGGGGCCCACAACCTTCGTTGTATTTTTGTATCTTCAGAGCCGTAAGTAAGTGATCTGGATGGTGATGAGACATCTGATGCCTAAAGTGATTCTTATGCAAACCTAATGTCATATGGGGGGTTTTACAACACCTCTATTTGGATAGTTATATCTTGCCTGGATTTTTGATGTTCGGACGTGTTTGCATGTATAGTGGAGGTGAAACCCGATACCATCCCAGTGATTCTATATCTTTTGATCTTAATCCAACTTTAATTCAGCCTTTACTTTCCTGCATTTAGTTTAATTAACCACAAACCAACCAATCGTTCTAAATATTAGTTTTACTTGAGCTAGATTTGACTGATAAAGATTCTTAAAAACGTTGTCCTTTGGGTTCGATCCTTAACTATACAATGATAAGACCCGTCTACTTGTAGGTGGTATTATTGCACATTGGTTTTGGTAAAATCTTGAGGATTTCAACCCCGAGTGAGTTTGTTAGTGCGATAAAATTGCCACGTCAAATTCTGGCACTGTTTCCGGGGACAACGGAATCAGTTAGTCAAAATCTAGTTCTTTTGAGGCTAATCTAGGATTTTAATTTTCTTTTGATACAATCGATCATATACTTGAATTTGACTCTACTATGTGGTTCTCACTTTTGAAATCTTTCTAATTCAGGTACAACCCAAGGCATAGTGCATGCACCGTTCGGACAACCCCGGTCTAACAATGAGTTTTGATCCCGAGATAGATAGAAATTTTCATTGTCAGATCAGAGAGAATCAAGCAAGGATGGCTCAAGAAGAGGAGATAGCTTGAAGGGTGGCTCAAGCTCTTAATGCACAGAGAGAAAGATTCATGCAAGAAGCTAGAGCTGCGGTTCAAGAAAAAATCCAAGCAGCACAAGCAGCGACACAAGCAGTAGAACTATAAAAGAACCTTAGAGAGTTCTCGATCCCCAAAGCTGCTAATGTTCATCATCCAGTACAACCTCCTCCCATCAATGCTACCAATTTTTAAATTAGGGCACATTGGATCACATTGCTTCAAAACAACCCATTCTATGGCAAACAAGGAGAGGATAGTCAGGAACATCTTTTGAGGTTTATTGATCTATGTGCCATGACAAAGCAAAATGGAGTATCTGATGATGCCATTCGACTCTGTCTCTTCAAGTACTCTCTCATTGATAGAGCCATAAGTTGGTATAACTCATTGCAAATTGAACCCATCACCACTTGGGAACAACTTCAAAATATGTTTCTAGAAAAGTTCTACCCTCCATCTCTCACCAATGAAATTAGAGGGCAAATAACGAATTTCACTCAAGTCTCTGGAGAAACTCTTGCTGAAGCATGGAATAGATACAAAGAGATTCTACACAAGTGTTCACACCATGGAATTCCTAAGAATCAACTCATCGAAATTATCTATAGGGGTGTGGACGATGATATCAAGAGATTCTTAGACTCCTCATCTGGGGGAAACTTCATGCGTCAAAGTTATGACAGTGCATGGAGGGTCATCACCATTGGAGTAGAAAATCAAGCCAATCGGGGTAGATATGTAGGTAAAGGAGTGATGAAAGTAGTTATGGCTGAAGCTACTCCTGAGTACAAGTCTATTGTTGAAACTCTAAAACTCTTAGTTGCCAAGCAAGAGCATATTGAATCATCTCTTGCTACAATTGGAAGAGGACGTTTGCCCACCCGACAACAAGAACAGGTCAGTTCGGCCACACTGGTTTGTGAAGCATGTAAGGGCACAAATCACTCCACTTTGGCATGTAATCTTCTTTACGATGTTGTTCTAAGCAACATATGTGGACAATGAGATAATGGTCAAATGGAAAATCTTAATGTTGTTAATACCATCCCTGGTCAAAGTTACTACAATCCGAATCAGAATAGGAATCATCCAGGATTTCAATATGGAAACCCCTCTGGAGCAATAAACTCACATCAATTTGGTTTGAACAATCAACCACGAGGCTCACTAGGATTTCAGTATAATCAACAATAGAGTTTTAGAAATCAAGGAAACTTCAAAGGAAATTTCTAGAATAGGAACTTCAATAATTATCAAAACAATTCCCAGTACTAGAGTCTTAACCAAGTTCCTTATAAAAAACAAGGACAACAAGCAAGTCCCATAACACCTGATGACAAGCTATTAGCCATTGAAAAGATGTTGCAAACTTAGCAAACTATGATAGCTAACCAACAAGCTCAGCAGAAGGCTATTGAATCCCAACTAGCTCAACTTGCAGCTAGCATCCAGCCACCAGCTGGGGTTTTTGTAGGCCAACCCGAGAATAATCCTAAGCATCCTGAACAATTGAAGGCAGTCACCATCAGATCAGGAAAATACTATTTTGATCCTCCTATCAAGACACCTGTGGTTGTTACAGATGAAGATGAACCTGTGATTGTCGAAAACTCAACAACACCAGAGTCTCAACCTAAAGAACCAGTAACTGCTGATAAGACATACAAGGAAAGTCCTGAGAAACCTATTGATGAAGAAACTGAAACACCAGAACCTGATATCCCTGTATACAAGCCTTGTATTCCCCCTTCTCATTTAAGGCAAACCAAGATTGATACTCGGTTCAATAAGTTTAAAGAAGCTATGAAGAAACTTCATGTTGATATACCCTTTTTAGATGCTCTGGCTGAGATACCAGCTTGGACAAAATACTTAAAGTCACTCCTCAGCAGGAAATATATAACTGAAGAATATGAGATAGTCAAGTTAGCTAAAACCACTTTGGATATCATCCAGAGTAAGATGCCAAAGAAACAGAAAGATCCAGGATCTTTTGGGATTTCCTGCCATATCAGTGATTCTTCATGCAAGAAAGGACTAGCAGATCTTGGTGCTAGCATCTCCATCATGCCACTCAACCTTTGCAAAAGGCTAGGATTTGATGAACTTCTTCCAACTGGCATGACCATACAACTCACACACAATTTGATAAAACACCCATTAGGAATTATTGAGGATGTACCTATCAAGGTAAGAAAAGATTCCTATGTTCGATGTGACTTTGTCATCATGGACATAAAATAGGATGCTAGATATCCTCTCATCTTTGGACGTCCGTTCCTCGCCACTGTAAGAGTTCTTATTGACGTTGAAGCAGGAACCTTGCTACTTAGATTAGGTAAGGAAACTCTCGAATTCAAGGTTTTTGAAAGCATGAGAAGACCAAGTATGCAAGAAGAAGTTTATATGATTGAGTGCATTGAACAAATATCACTCCTCACTCAAGAGGGATATGAACAAGACGATCCTTTAGAAGTGACTCTAACAAACCCCTCTACTGATAATTCCATCAGTGAACAAGTTAAAGAGTGTGTTCTTGACCTTGATACTACCGAAGGAGATACCGAAGCTACATTTGAAGGACTCAAGGTTGTGGAAGCTACTGAAGAAACATGCGAAAAACCATAGGCCCCCGAAATGAAGCCCCTGCCTGAGGGACTGGAGTATGTGTTTTTGGATGACCTCAAGGTTTGTCCAGTAATAAGAAATTCTGATCTTACGATCGAACAAGAAGATAAACTCCTAAAAGAATTGAAGGAGAGGAAGAAAGCAATTGGATACAAAATGAGTGACCTCACTGGGGTTAGTCAAGCATTGTGTATGCACAAGATCCCCATGATGGAAGATCACAAGCCAACTATTGAACATCAACAGAAATTGAATCCAAATATGAAGGAGGTAGTCCGTAAAGAGGTCATTAAACTACTCACCGCTGGAATTATCTATCCAATATCAGACTCACCATGGGTGAGCCTGGTGCATGTAGTCCTGAAGAAAGGTGGAACAACTGTAATACAAAATGAAAATGATGAACTTATCCCCACCCGAACAGTCACAGGGTGGAGGATGTGCATTGATTATAGGAAGTTGAACAAGGCATCTCGAAAAGATCATTTTCCAAAGCCTTTTCTTGATCAAGTATTAGAGCGGCTGGCCCATCAAGAATACTTCTGTTATCTTGATGATTACTCTGGATTGTACAAAATATCTATACACCCAGATGACCAGGAGAAAACCACTTTCACCTACCCATTCAGAACATACACATTTAGAAGAATGCTATTCGCCCTCTGCAATGCACCTACAACTTTCCAGCGTTGCATGGTTGCCATATTTGTTGGTCTCACCGAGACCATTATGGAAATTTTCATGGATGGTTTTTCTATATATGGTAATTCATTCGATTCATGTCTAAAACACCTCTCCCTGGTCCTCAAATGATGTGAAGAAGCTCATCTTGTGCTCAACTGGGAGAAATGTCATTTTATGGTGAAGGAAGGCATTGTCCTCGGCCATAGGGTCAACAATAGAGGAATTGAAGTAGATAAGACCAATATTGAAGTGATTTCCAAGCTCTCTATACCTATCAATGTAAAGCAAGTTCAAGCATTCCTTGGTCACACAGGTTTCTATAGACAGTTTATAAAAGATTTCTCAAAGATAACCAAGCCAATGACAAATTTGTTACTAAAAGATGCTGAATTCAATTTTGACGAAGAATGTGTCAAAAGCTTCAACACACTGAAGTAGGCCCTTACAAATACCCCCATCATTAGGGCTCCCAACTGGTACCACCCTTTTGAAATTATGTGTGATTCCAGTGACTATGATGTGGGTGTTGTTTTAGGGCAATGTATAGAGAAGAAACATTGTGTGATCTATTATGCATCGAAAACTCTCGATGAAGCCCAGAGAAATTATGCAACTACTGAGAAAGAACTTCTGGCAGTCCTATATGACTTTGATAAGTTCAGATCCTACCTAATTGGTTCAAAGATCATTGTCTACATAGATCACACTGCTATTCGTTACCTTCTAGCAAAGAAAGATGCAAAACCTAGGTTAATAAGATGGGTTCTCCTCCTGCAAGAATTTAATTTAGAGATCAGAGATAAAAAGGGTACATAGAATGTTGTAGCTGACCACCTCAGTCGCATCCACACTCTGGATACTGAGAAGATTCCGATTAATAATTCCCTTCTGGATGATCTACTAATGAAGGTCTCAAAAGCTATACCATGGTACTCAGATTTTGTGAACTACCTCGCTGTTGGGGTTATTCATCCTCAATGCACTGGAAATGCACTGAAGACATTTATGCATGATGTGAAATAGTACTTCTGGGATGAGCCGTACCTTTTCATACTATGTGTTGATTGTCTATATAGACGATGTATCGCCGAAGAAGAAGCCAACTTATTTTGGAACAATGTCACTCAGGACTAGTGGGAGGACATATGAGCTCTAAAAAGACTTCCTTGAAGGTTTTGCAATGTGGATTCTTATGGACAACCATATCCAAAGATTCCTATGACTTTGTCCTATCATGTGACAAATGTCAAAGATCTGGCAATATAACAAAGAGAGATGAGATGCCGCTGAATCTATGGCAAGAATTAGAGATATTCGATGTTTGGGGTGTGGACTACTTGTGTCCATTCCCATCTTCTAATGGATTTTCATACATCCTAGTGGCGGTGTACTATGTATCAAAATGGGCTGAAGCCATACCAACTTTCACTAGTGATTCCAAACCAGTCATCAAATTATTCAAGGATATTATTTTTCCCCATTTTGGTGTCCCACGCACGGTGATATCCAACGGAGGTTCCCATTTTCTTGAAAGAAGCTTTGAAGCATTGCTAAGAAAGTATGGTGTTACTCACAAGGTAGCCTCACCTTACCATCCACAGACAAGTGGACATGTAGAGGTTTCTAATCATCAACTCAAGAGTATCTTGGAAAAGACAGTAGGACGCAATCAGAAAGATTGGTCGGTGAAAATCAACGACACATTATGGGCCTATCGAACTGCTTATAAAACTCCCCTCGGGACTACACCTTTTCGATTAATATATGGAAAGGCTTGCCACCTGCCAGTCGAACTGGAACACAAGACATGGTGGGTAATAAAGCAATTGAATTTTGATACGAAAGAAGCAGGTCAAGCCATGATTCTGCAACTCCAAGAGCTGGACGAACTCAGGATGACAGCTTATAAGAATGCAGGAATCTACAAAGAACACACCAAAATTTGGCATGATGGTCATTTGAAAAGAAAATACATACAAGTGGGAGACTAAGTTCTGCTATTCAACTCAAGGTTGAAGTTATTCCCAGGGAAACTCCGCTCTCGCTGGTTTGGTTTGGACCGTACATTGTCAAAAGAATCTCCCCACATGATGCTTTCTCTTTATGGAGCGAAAAGCCGGGTGAATTTGTGGCAAATGGTCAACGTTTGAAAAGATATTTTACCACATCCGACGTAAGAACCGAAGCAATAATAGATTTCTCCAATCAAAAGGAACCACCATGAAGTTGAAGATATCACGTCGAGCCATCGACGTAAAACAAAGGCGCTTGTCAGGAGGCAACCCGATAAATAAAATTCATTTTAACTTTGAATTAGAAATTTTTCTCAAATTTTCAGATAATTTTGCACCAAATAAGAATCACATCGTGAGTGCTATTTTGAGTTTTGATTGACCTTTCTTTAGATTTTTAGATAAGAGGATGCACACTGACTGGATGCACGCTACCACATCTAGTTGTCAATCCGACATGACTTTTCCCCTCCATCATGGATTTAGGGTTTGCTCGGGATGAGCAAATTTCTATGTTCGGGGTGGAGGGTGGGTGGTACGTACTTTACTTTCCACCTACACACATCCCTTTCATACTTAAGCTTTCACTGATAAAAATTTTCAAATTTTTCAAAATTTTTAATGTTTTCAAAGAAATTGAATAGATACTTGATGAATTTTTGACACTTCTTGTTTCATAAAAGTCACTAACTAACCTGCTATGCATTTTGTAATCATTATGCCTTCCTTATTCGAAGCAGCACCGAGAACAACCTAATAAAGCTTTTGGGACACGTGTCTCTGGTTCAACCAACGGGTCAACTGGTTGACCCTGTGACATCAACATGACACCTATACATGATATTACTATATACATACATGATACATGTATATGCAAGCATGTTATAGTTTTATGTATGTCCATATATGAAACTATATAAGTGTGTATGTATGTGTACCTAATCTCATGTATGGAACTTTGAGATGATGAATTATGATACATCAAAAAACAAAACCTAGTATCTATTCATAAAGAAGCAACAAAATGGTCTTGTAATATTTAAAACAAGTGATAAATACTTAATAAGTGAATATATGACTGTATGGAATAGTTGGATATGCATGTAAGGACATTAAAATCAGTTATATGGTCATTTAGGTAAGGAAAAATTATTCCAACCAGACCCAACTGAGTCTTTGACTTGAGGGTCGGGTCACCAGGTCGGTGGTTGAACTGGCTGGGTCACTAGGCCAACTCCATGTCTTAGTCAAAAATAGGTGTCAGCCCCACCCGACCCCCAAAACTTGCGGGGTGGAGGTTCAATCAGTCGGGTCAAGTTTCAAAACTATGATTAAAACTATTAGAATGTTGCATGTAATGTATAAAACCTAATTTCATGAGAATTACCTTACGGTATAGTAGTTCTTATGTGTTGTAGTCAAATGTTTTCCAATAACATTACTTCAATGATTGTAACTATAGGAAATAACAATGATCACCACCCCGTGTGGATCCCCCATCATACATGTTAATGACAAGGAATGCTACACTGGGAACCTGATGTAGTGGAAAAAGGTGTATTTGATAGTGGTTGGGGAGTCGACAAACATTTAAGTGTTTAATTTTAAAATAAGGGTAGGTATTTTTAGTTTATATATTGGATGCCTATATTGTAATTTGATTTTTTTTAAACTTCATATATTATTCTTTGTTGGATAGTTTAAGCTCTAATGGTGAACTGCATATATGAAATGACTTACACTGGATTATAAAAAGGTTGCTTCCTATCTTATCTTTAGTTGCAAGGATACTCTGTAACATTTGATTCACTCCTATGTTCAAAGAAGTCATTTGATTTCCATTTAAAGGTGAGTTCCTTCCGCAGAAATCTTATGTCATTTACATTACCTAATTTTGAACAATTACCATGCTTTGTTTTTTTTATTGTATTAATCATGTGTGGATAGGTTCTTATTTAGCTTAATAAACCATCCATCCCACCTATTAATGAATTTTCAATGGAAATTAGAATTTACATTGTTAGAAAGTTCTGATATAGCAACAAATCTCTTATGTATGAGAGTATCCATTTGGTTCTTAAATGGTGCTAAGTGCGAACATTCCTTGGTGCTATTCTCAGCTTTTTGTTCGATTATGAGACAAACATGAGTTTATTTTTAGGAAATGCACACTGAGTGGTCGAATTCTTCTTAGAGAGTCAAAATTGGTCTGATTGGTGCTTAGGATGTAATCAATTACATTGCCGAGTTTATAAGAAATACGTGTTAGATGTGGGTCTTGTATGTAAGGTAAGCAATTTGTTGGCCTTGGTAATGAATTATGTCTTAGATGTGAACCTACTGATGTTTGTATGTCGTTTGATGCTTCCTTAGTAACAGGAAGTAGTGATTCCAGCTGATGTTTCCTTAATGGAATGTCGGGATGTAGATTTTGATTGTTTCTCTCTTCTCATTTCTAATGGTTTGTTGGGATAGTCATAGCTTTGTGCAGGTAGATTTATTCTTTCTATTTGCATAACTTGTTCACATACCAAATGCAATACAACACTTGATGCATATTCTTCATTTGTTGGGTTCTTCAGTGATTATGAAGCTTTGATAGCAGTAAGCATTGACCCTGAAGCATTGTTGAGATTGACTCATTGCACATAGGTTAGTTTCTTGAAGGTAATAGATGTGTTTCAGTTAATAAATAGAGCCAAGTAATATATATGTTTTAGTTAATAAACAAAGCATGGTTTATTCTAGTTTCTATTGCATTTCTAATTTTATGGAGTAGCAATAGATAGAATGAATCTAGTTTTTATTGTATTTCTAATTTTGTAGAGTTGCAACAGATAAAATAAATGCTAGATTTCCGCCATGTAATGCTGGGGCTGATTTTTATAAAAAATTCTAGATCAAAAGGAATAGGTTGTGCCGTCCAATATGTGATTAAATAATGTATTATAATCTAGTCAAGATGTACTCAGACTTGACGGTTCGCACAATAAGGTTTGGTGGGGACCTCCTTATTTAGCAGCATCTTTAACTGAGACAGGGAAGACGGGCTAGAATTAACAGTTGGACAAAGATGAACAACTGACTCCATTCATCCTGCTTCAGAATGAAGGATTGCAACCGTCCAAGCTAACCCTGTTTGTACTAGTGAAGGGAAGTATGCGGAATTGAAGGAGAGTGTCAACAACTTTCAAGTAAGTGTCTTTTTGAAAGTTTGAATCATTTGAAGAGTTAACATGGGTAAGTTTTCAAGTTTATTGCAGTAATGCTTTGAATATATACCATTTAGTTCATTTATAGATCAACAAATATTGTATGTTAGAACTTGGAAAACAATTGAACTAAACTGCCTTCATGTTTTTATGCTCACTTCAACATTTTTTATGTCGATTGACTACTGCATTTCAATTAGGGTTAATGATTAAGATTGGTCTTTCTACTGACATTTAGGATATGTAAAAGTCTGGCATCTTGGTGGCTAGCACAAACTATTGAACTCCCAACTACAATCATTCTAATTTGTCACTATGCTCTGTACTAATAATGTCACTATATTAATTTGTGATATACAATGGTATAATAAAGTTTGGAAGCTTGATTGTGGATCAAGGAAGAAGAATTGGGATTCTGACTAAAATTCTATATATGTTTTTTCTAGGAGTTGTGTTGTGCACTTCATACTTCCCCTTTTAAAATAACCTTACATCCACATATGAGACAACATTATATTTTAGTGCAAACATTGTAGGGGACAGACAGCACGGCCATGCCACCTTGCACGACCATTCTACAGACACCCAAAATGGGTGTGCCAGCCCAGAATGGCCACCATCACCAACCTGACCACGACTGTGCTGACCAGCATGGTCATGCTACCACAGTATCACCACAACTGTGGTCCTCACTCATTTACAGTTGTTTATACTAATTTGTGTGTTTCACTATGATATAGATTTGTCCTAGCGATGCTTTTGGAGAACAAATGATTAGAAACCTTGAGGTAAGAACTGCATTCCATTATTATTTATAGTAGACAATATTATTTCTATCTTATTTAAAATGCTTTATAACAGACCAGTATTATTTCTTTTTTATATGTGTTGTTAGATAAAAATAGAGCCAGTGCAGAATTTAACCTTTCAAGTATAAAAGAAGTTCTCAATAGCTACAAACTCTCCTTAAAAATCAGGAACATTAAGAAAAGGCATGGCAAGATAATATTGAAGAAAAATGGGGCTTGTTTGGGCGTACACTTAAGCATTAAGTTCTAGGTGATATGTTTGTTGGATGATAATAGAAATATCTTTAATCCAATATGATAGCCAATTGTGACTACAAAAAATTGCAAAAGTGTCTCGTTTTTACTATTTTATCTCCAGGACTAATCTTTTTCATTTCATCCAATTACAGGTCACCGGAATTGCATCGGTTGCAATAATTGGAACTGCTGCTGACTCAAGCTCAATGAATTATTTAGCTGCAACTACTGCTAAAGCTGGGAGTTTAATGGTTGAGAAGGTTGCAAGCCTGATTTCAATATATCTATGCAACACTCATGGTAGAATCTTGTTACAATCTTTACAAGATGAAAATAGATGTACTTTGTTGTCCAAGTTTCTAAACACATTCTTAACCATGTTAAATGCAAGAACCACTGAATTCAACAAGGGGCTTGGTGACCAACTTGTTGTTTGCACTGATCAGCTACCACTGTGTTAGTGTGTTTTCCACCAAGATAATGAAAAATTCTAAATGAGACATCTTTATTTCAAGCTGGCTGTGGAGTGGTCAAAGATCATGAGGTGATTCGCTTCCCAACATTTATCTCTCTCTCTCTCTCTCTCTTCAATATAGAAACACTAAAAAAGTTGGACAATAACCCAACTTAGTAGAAGTAGCTAATCTATCTATAATACCCTGAATACAAGTAAAATATCTATTTTAGGTTGCATCTAAATTTTTTCTAATGATAGGCTACTGAGAAGAAGGCACCTTCGAGTTTTTTTTTCTTCTGTTGCAGTGTTGATGTAAACCTGGTGCAGGTACTTAGTAGGCTGATGATGTGAATGGCAAGCACACAAATGAGGTGATGGATGGCTACCCACATTTTATGTGGAGGCAATGCTATTAGAATTAATAAGTTTTGCTCCTATCACTGGTTGTTATGGATATGTTAGAGATGAATGTCGTGTCAACTTGGGAAATTTGTAGTGGACTTAGGTCTAGCCTGAGAGGGTTAAAAGAAATCCACTCTGGACTTTTACCTCTCATTCTATTTTTACTAGAATCCTGGATCCATTATCCACAATGACAATTACTATGTTAAGAAATATTGTTATTCCATATAGTTTGAATCTTCTTTTTTGCTGTATGAGTTTCCTGGGTAAGTTCATCTTCCTATTTGAGGGCTCGAGTACTAATTGTTTATATTCTTATTGGAATTGGAGGTTGATCTTTACCCCTTTATGTTATAGTTCTATATTTATGATGGAAAGGGACATGTATACATGTACATCTTTGTGAAGATCGAGTTGCATTGAATTTCAAAGATTGTTTGTTGTTGAGGCCAGATAAGTTGCAGAAAATGATTCAGCTATCTTCATCTTTGAATGCCAAAATTCCAAGATTCTCAGCAGCTGTGGCAACAATCAAGTCAAGAAATCAAGTCAAGAAGTGCCATCTGAGAAGGTGCTTGTTGAATGGGTTGTTGAAGCTATTTCCTTAAGGAGCTCTGAAGTTGGCATGCTTAAAAGTAGATAGTCATATCAGGGAAGCGACAACTCCAATGATGTAGAAGTTATTGTACTGAATAAAACAATGTTGTATGAAAGTATATCAATGGTGTTGTATTCAATATAGGGGGCAATGTAAAATGTCCTCCCCATGTAATTGCCATTTGATTATAAATAAAAAATATTCATACTTTTGGAAAACCGAGTCCGGATGCAATTGGCATTCAATTAGAAAACTCGATAATGAACTAAAATTTGAATGACTAAAAGCCATAAAAATGTAGTACTACAGAACTAGTATGTCAGTAGTGGATTTTTTTATACGCCATTACACTAAAAAAGAATCATTTCATACAACAACATAATACAAAATAGTGGTATTTGTATAAAAGCCAATTGATGGATAGTGGCTTTTTTATAAATGCCAAATGATGGTTTAGTGGCCTTTATTTGGCATTTATTGGAAGCCACTAAAGACAAACGTTTTGTGGCGTTTAGAACTTACACCACTATCTTTCTAGTGGCATTGGTACTAGAGACGTTTTTTTAAGTGTCAACAAATGCCACTAAACATGTTTAGTGGTGTTTTTTTTGTGGCATTTCAAAAAGGCCACTAATGGGCATTTTTGTTGTAGTGCTAATATCACTTACCCTAGAAACCTAGACCTGAAAAGTCCTACTAGAATTACACCTAACCCTAGTTACCCAACTAGTAGTATAGGGTATATTCTACTAGCACTTGCCTTGTTGTTTGGTTTGGTAATCTAGATAGAATTCTGATGGTTGCTTGCTATGTTGAGAACCCCCAACTAATATCAAACCACATCCCCAAATGGCCCACATTCCCTAATCATCTTGCTTAAAACCCATCTTGCTTTGCTTGCTTTTTCATGCTAGTCTAGTTTAGTCACTTTTGCTTAATCTAGTTAATTGCTTAGTTTTGCTCTTTACTTTTAACTTAGATTCTTGCTCTTGCTAGCAGTTAGTTTAGATCTTAATTGCTTCTTGCCTTGCTAGAGTAGTGTAGTTCATCTTTCTCTTGTTTGGTTAATTGCTTGGCCTAGTTGCTTAGATTCAACTTGCTTAGGATAATCTAGCTTTTTGATAACTTATTTTCCATCTTGCCTTTCCTTTCTTGTTTGCTTAGTGTAATCACAAACAAAACTTTTAAAACCCTCAAACCCTAATCTCCACACTAGGAACATAGAAAACACTACCCTAGATCTAGTGCACCCTCTATCCGTGAGAACCGACCCTTTTCTTGCCAATCACCTATACTACAATAGTACCCCGTGCGCTTGCAGGAAACCTATTTAGTTTTGTGGTCGACTTGTTTAGGGACAATATAAATTTCAAAAGTGTTCCCATACGTGTGTCCAATCTCGTGGGGCGCATTTAGTCGACTCAAACCGGCTAGCGTGTAGCACCTCTAACGAACACACCAAGCTTTCTGGCACTATTTCTGGGGATAGAGGCACTTGTCCTAGCTAGATAGTGTTGCTTAGCCTTTCCTTTTACCCTCACCATTGCTATTATTTATTCTTTGTGTTACTGTTGCATCTTGGTTTTCTAACTTGGTTTCTTGTTGTTTGTTTGTGTATTGTGTAGGTGACAGCTGCGCATGCACTAAGCATGTTCTACTTGTACTGACTTGGTGTTATATGACCTTGAGATTGGTAGAAGGAGGTGCCAAGCTCGTTGTAACCAACACCGAGAGGATGATATGGCTGAAAACAACCCACCCCCGGATGCTCAACCACCGCAGCACCACCCACTGCACGAATACTTCACCCTGGGGAACTACAACTCCCCCATCACCACCTTAGTTGACGATATGCCAGGTCAATAGTTCTCCATTCCGCCTGCACTCCTAGGACTCCTCCCTACTTACTATGGGATGGAGAATGAGAATCCCTATCACCACATTGATGCTTTCCTGGAGACGTGCTCCACTTTCCGTTATTGACGTTCATCACCCAATACAACCTCCTCCCATTAACGCTCCAAATTTTGAGATAAGAGCACATTGGGTTACACTACTTCAGAATAGCCCTTTCTATGGTAAACAAGTAAAAGATAGTCAAGAACATCTTCTGAGGTTTATAGATATATGTGCTTTGACAAAGTAGAATGGAGTCACAGATGATGCCATCAGACTCCGTCTCTTCAATTATTCTCTTTCTGATAGAGCCATGAGTTGGTATAATTCCTTGCAATGCGAACCCATCACCACTTGGGAACAACTTCAAAATGTCTTCCTAGAAAAATTCTATCCTCCTTCTCTCACCTATGAAATTAGGGGCCAAATAACACAATTCACTCAAGTCCCTGGTGAAACCCCTGCAGAAGCATGGGAAAGATATAAAGAGCTCCTACAAAAGTGTCCACATCATGGCATTCATAAGAATCAACTCATTGAAATCTTTTATAGGGGTGTAGATGATGATATCAAGAAGTTTTTAGACTCCTCATCTGGAGGAAACTTCATGCATCAAAGTTATGACATCGCATGGAAAGTTGTCACCCTTGGAGCTAAAAATCAAGCCAATTGGGGTAGACCCATAAATAAAGGAGTGTTGAAGGTTGCTATGGCAGAAGCTACTCCGGAGTACAAGTCTATTGCTGAGTCTTTAAAGCTCCTAGTTGCCAAGCAAGACCAACTTGAATCATCTTTTGCCACCTATGAAAGGAGACACTCACCCCCTCGACAACAAGAACAAGTCAAGTCAGCTTCACTCTTCTATGAGGCATGTAAGGGAACTGATCATTCTACTCTAGCCTATAACATTCTCTATGATGTCATTTTGGGTAATACTTGTACCCAGGGAGATAATGGTCAAATGGAATGTCTGAATTCCATCAACACTATCCCTAGTCAAGGATATTATAACCCGAATCAGAGCAGGAACCATCCAGGTTTTCAATATGGAAATCCTTTAGGAACAGAAAACTCACGACAACTTGGTTCAAATAATCAACAACAAGGCCCACTGGGATTCTAGTATAACCAACAACAAAATTTCAGAAATCAAGGGAATTGTAGGGGTAACTTTCAGAACAGGAACTATAACAATTATCAAAATAACTCTCAGTTCTAGAATCCCAACCAAGTCCCTTACCAGAATCAACAACAAGGGCCACAAGTCGGTCCCATCTCTCCTGATGACAAACTCTCAGTCATTGAAAATATGTTGCAGTCACAACATACTATGATAGCGAACCAGCAAGCCCATCAGAAGGCTATTGAATCTCAACTAGCTCAACTTTCAGCTAGCCTCAAGCCACTTGTTGGAACTTTCATTGGCCAACCAGAGAACAATTCTAAGCATCTTGAACAACTGAAGGCTGTTACCACCAGCTCCGGGAAAGACTACTCTGACCCCCCTACCAAGATACCAATAGTAGCAACAAACGATGATGACTTTGTGAATGTCCAAGACTCTACAATACTTGAGTCTCAACCTAAGGAACCACCAACCACTGATAAGACAGACAAAGCAAGATTGGTGGAAACAATTGTTAAGAGTTGACTAGTCAACATGGGAGGTTGATAAAAAGGGGTATGTGTCTGATGTGTTCCTCCTCTTTTGGAAACTTCCAAGTTTTGAATTCTAAAAAATGTTAGGGGGAAAAAGTAGCATGTGTATCTTATGGGTGCCCCCACTTTCAAGTCAGATTTAAATTCATTATAGTGTTTGTTAGGATGATAGGGAATGTGTTGGACATGTTTGCATAAATTTAGGTATTTGACTAGAAACTTTAGGTGAACTTTGGTGAAATAATTAAGTGTGCTGGGATTGTAGGATTCACTCCTACAGTTTTCGAACAACGACATTAAAATAATGTAGTTTGCAACATAATATGCATCACTTGGACATTTACTTGATTTGATAGTGTTCTCATTGTGTAAATTGTTATTTTTGTTAACAAGAGTGACCCTAATAATAGAGAAGACTAAGTGTCAAGAGCATTGATATGCGTATAATGTGCGTGTAATATATGCAAGTGTATGTATCGAAGTAAACATGCCTTTTGAGGTCCGAGTCAAACATAGGGAAATGTAATCCAGAATACTACTACTAACTATGATATGATCAGATGGGCTGGTAAAATAGTTGAATTAGTTTTATTAAATAAAAATGAATGTAGAAATGAACTAATCTTAAAGATTAAGTTACTCAGATTAAAAGGAATTCCTCAGGACAATGGTTTCATCGCGGATAACACTGCAATTAACTCCACACACTAATATCGATTATCCCTATCCCTGGATAAAGAGCCTATAGCAAGAAATACCCACTCCCATATTGTAGTTCACTACCTATTCTAATGCCAATCCCATTTCCATATTAATTGGTTGATTAGTTAGGTGCTTTACAATTAATCATTGGGTTTCTCCTCCCATTTACACTCCAATTTTCCCAAAGGATGCATTAAATAGGTAAATCTATGCTTTTCCAAACCTTAACCTCTCTCCCACAATGAATGAGTGTCTAATAATCTATCTATGGTGATCAACCATAAACAGAGCAAGACAATTTCATAGATTTATACCCAGACAATAGGGATAAAGATGATATTAATGCATGAAAGTTTATTGCAATGCATATCTGGGCTACTCCCAGATCATAAGGAATTAAGAGGTTTAGTCCCACATGGTTTTCATTGATGAATACATGGTAGAGAAAGAGAAAAATATGGGAAGCATTAGAAAATCTTAGATAACCCCTAGAGAATAGCCAATCCGAATGATCCCCTTCAACGTACGTGCGATCTACTGTGTTTTGACTGCATAATCACCCACTGGAGGTGCTCGAATCATCCCAGATGAAGCCTTTGGTTCCTTGCTCTCCTCTCCTCTCTCTCCAGTGTCATGCAATGAAAAATGGTTGCATCCCTTAGGTCTGGCTGTACTCCCCTCAAGTCATAGAAGCCACTTAGGGTATGAAATAACGTCGTCCGTTGGACTAGAGTGCTGCCTTTGGATTGCTTGATCAGGAAGACTCAATAGTCTCAAATGAGAAGTCGATAGTATCGAGTTGTTAGGTTAAGTGTTTACTCCCACAATTTCGGTACTATCAAACTATCTCGATAGCACCGAGTATTTGGGCCGACCTAATTGTGACTCCCTGATGCCATCTCGATAGTATCGGGTCCGTGGACTCATTAGTAATGAGTTGTTGTGAATCCTTTCTTGTGCCTCTTTGATGTGATATAGGTACTACTAACTTTAGGTGTTAGTAGTATCGCATCTGCACAAGTTTTCTAATCTATTACTGACGTGATGCCGATATCACCAAATTTGAATATTTGTAGTATCAAGTCTGCCAAACTCTATTGTACCTAAAAATACACAAGAACGTACATAAGCACTCAAGATCAACTTTAAATTATTTTAATCAATAAAAATCACGTAATTTGATGCATTTATATAGAATAGGCTATTGATATCATTTCATGCATAATTAATCAAATAAAAGACAAATCAATACATAAAACCAAGGAAAATATGCATGTGAAAATGACTAAAAACCCATGCATGAAACTCCCCTAAGATTAAATGTTGCTCATCTAGAGAAACACTCTCTTGGACCTATTTGATATAAGTCAGCAGAAGGAAATAACACATGAACTCTTTTCTTAAACATTTCCACCAAACAATCCCTAAATCGGCTTTCAATGACCACTGAACTAATAACTGCTATACAACGACCGAAATTCCATAAAAGCTATCCACCTTTTGATCAATGAACACTATCAAGAAAGTAGTTAATATCATAGTTATTCAGGCATTCACTTGGTGCATTATGTGATTCCCTATTCTAAATTGCTCTTTCCTAACTACCAACTAATTGGAAGCAGATCTCCTTAAAAAATGGATGAGGAAATAAATCATTTGAGTGGCCTACCAATAAGAGAAATTGATGGTATGAATTGGGAGAAAATTGAAGAATCACAAGTACATCCAACTTATTTATGCAAAAGTATGATAACCCTACATGAGTGAAAATAATGTCATGCATGAATCCTAATGCCTAATGTCTTTTTTTTTTCCTATAAAATGATGCATGTGTCAAAGCAATCTCATCAATAAATGAGACTGACAAAATAAAACAAAAGAATGTGCCATGTGGATTACTTCGTCTCTTCAAAAAAGGTTAAGACATACTTTCTCCCTCAAAAAACTTTGAACATTGACGAACTTCATATATTTTTTCCTAGCCCAAGTTTTTTTCCAACATTATTGAGTTTATGATCGGGCAATAATTTCATACTATTTTCTCTGAGATGTGGAGGTACGTCCCTACACTTCAATCTTCATAAATGGAGACTAAGATCCACATGAAAAAATTAATTGAATGTTATGGAATGTATGCAATCTACATGAAATTGTTATGCAGCTAAGATGGTATGCACTAAAATTATTCATGCACACAAATGCAACTTTCTTTATATTTTTTTCTCTAATTCAAAAGAACAAGCTAACTGTCATTTTTCCTATTATGCTATTCCATGCAATCAAAAGGATATAAATTGGAGTACTCATTCATCTTGAGGTTGTGAGTCAAAAAATGGATGGAATCACATAACTAAGAGACATTTACTTTCATAATATTATAATATGTCCCTCTCTAATGACCTATGTAGTACATAGGGTAATCTTAAGGTTTCTTTCTTAGATTTCCATTTAATATCTCGTTAAAGGTTTGATAAGCTTCAGCTCAACAACATCTTCATTCATATTCCAAAGTTGATTTAGATGTTCATTCATATCCTATATCCTAAAGCTGACTAATCCAAACACTTCCTCAAGTGGTGTTGCAGAAAGATTTTGCAATTAAGCTATAAAGAGGTAACTATATCCTTACAAAGACACATATGAGTATAATCTATTCTATATAAGAAACCATGCATTTACAACTCCACATTTACTCTAGATAGATGTGGTTCCTATAATTGCATACCTAACATAAAAGAAAACAACTAAAATAAGATGAAAATAAAAACTATGATAGATGGTTATTCCAACACCCCCTAAGCTTGAATATGACTATGTTCACATAGTCAACATTCTAACTTAAGAGGTGGAACAACGATACCATGCTCAGAATGGAGGAGGTGGTGGATGTGGCATGTTGGGGTCATGGGGAGGAAACATCCCCTAAAAAGACAAATCTGATGGGAGCATTTGTGGTGGCTATGGGTATACTCCAAAGTACCCCTGGTTCCAATAATGGTCAAAGAATGGGTGTTGATATTTCTCCATCCGCTACAGCCACATATGGACATTCTCTTGGTTGGCCAAGAGAAGACGTTCATTCTCATATATTGCCTACTGATGTTGGTACAAATGTCCTTGTATCTCCTGTACACAAGACAACATCGCTTGATGTTGTTGTTGTCATGTATAAATTTCATGCAACATCCATACATACATGCCATGTCATACGGGTTGTGCTCCTCCTGAGAAGGGGGTAGGGAAGATGAACTCGAGGTAGCATAGGTGTTGGCTCGTTTGCACGAGACCACTCTCCGAGTAATGGGGATGGTGGGATCCACCTCCTCAACATCGTCATCGGAATCATGTGGATGCTTGATGTCATCATGGGCTACTTCCTCAGCTTGATTGTTGTGCTCACCATCATCCACCGACCACCTAAGATGATCGACTCCTTGTAGATTGAAAATAGGGTCGGGAAGGCTACGCTCCTGATACCTTCCTCCCACCGTGAAATTCACATACACTGTGTTATAATGTAAGATGAGGATTCCTGCCTTTCAGAAGTTCTAGAGATCCAATCTATTCAAAGATACCACAATGTTAGAGTAGATAGGTCGAGATGGATGTGCAGCGTTATAGGGGTAAGCAGTCCCCCAACAACAATTGGCACTTTCCTCTGCACTATGCACCTAACTGTGACCATGTGTAGAAGGAGCGAGGACCCAAAGTTAAAGGGCTCTCCCTCCAACAATTTGTAGAGGAAGAAGAGGTTTGTCTTTTGGACCTTCCCTTGGGCTTGGGCAAAGTGGGCGAAGATGGTGTTGGTGCAAAGGTGATGTAGAAACTGAGCAAAATGACGCTCGATGTTAGTGATGGAGTTGACATACCAACTGATGTGAAAACCTTCTGGAACCTTAGTCAACCACTCCCACGCAAGGTCATAATAAAAGTTGGAAGGAGCAGAGCATTTGGGACATGAGTCTAGTTGAAGATGTGGTTGAATGTCCGCAATGTGATGGAGTGGTTGGTGTTGAAGAGGCATAAACTAACTTTTCCTTCCCTCCATTCACCTCCTATTTGTTTCTCAGGGGTGACAAGGACCTCCAGTGAAGCCAAGAACTCGCAAATGAGTTCTGGGTAGGTTGGTCAATCACTAAAGAATGGATCGTCTACCTCCATTAACTACTACTGACATACCCAACACAGGTTGTTAGTGATGCCCACTCGCTCAATCGAGGTGTGATATTCATATCACGTTGGCACCATCTTCCTTATCAGAAGCTCCTCATAAACCTTCTTGGTCTCCAGGTTTGGATGTTGAATGCGGGTTGGTCGAGGGACTAACTATCCTTGCTCTTATGATGAATATGCACCCCTCCTTGGTGCCATGGTGATGATGCAAGAAGGAAATTGGAGAAAAAGAGGTTGGGTGAAGAGTGGCGGTGCCCAATGCATCTTTTCTTTGAATTATAGGAGGAGTGGAGGAGGTGGTGTGAAGAAAATGGATTCACCACCCTTCGTTATATAGCTGAGATTGGGCAGAATCGGTACCATTGACATTTTAGTCAGTATTACTAGTTGTAAACATGAATCTGTGGCTAGGATATATCGACAACTGACATTTGCTGATGACCTGAGTGCGAATCACTCAGAGTTAGTAGTATCGAGTCCTAGTTTGTTGTACCAACTTGTGTCATAGATCAATATTACTGACTGCTCAATGAAGATCACCTCAGCATTTGGATTTGTTGCACATAGATTACTGACGTTATAAGTCAGTACTACTGACTTTTCACTTGGTAGTATCGATTTGGAAAGATTTTCTCAGTATTTACAATATTTCATCTCGGTGTCTCAAACCTGGGAGTGCTTAAAAAGTTAGTAATACTAACTTGGATGTCAATACTACTGAGTGCTTATCAGTTAGGCGTGTGAAGATCTTTAGAGACTCAGTGGTATTGACTGGTCTAGTCAGTAGTACTGAGTCTGTCTTTCTTTTATCGATGTTTCCCTGACATGAATTTGGTACTACCGACTTGCGAACTCAGTAGTACCGACTTTGTATGATCTGCACACCCCAAAAAATGATACAAGGTACCTTTTTCATGAAACTAAAATGAAATAACAAATAAAAAACTAAAATGAACATAAACAAGGAGAAATAAAGGTTGGGTTTCCTCCCAACAAGCACCATTGTTTAACGTCCTAGACTAGACGTGCCTAAGAGAAAGAATCTACTAGATTGCAATGGGTTGCACTTCTACTATCCTTGTCTCTACTTCCACACCAAAATAATGCTTCAATCTCTGACCATTAACAAGGAATAACCTTGTACCATCTATTATATTCACAACACCGTGGGGGGAAAACTTTCTCAATCACAAATGGTCCACTCTATTTATACCTTAGCTTGCCTAGTTGTAACTTTAGTCTAGAACTAACTAGCAAAACCATCTATCCTGAGAGAAACACCCTATTCAAGATGTGTCTATCATGAATCTTCTTAGTTCTCTCCTTATAAATTCTAGAACTCTCATAAGCATCTATCCTCAATTCATCTAGCTTATTCACTCTAATAGTCTCTTCCTACCTGCTTCATCCAATCCAAAATTCATCTTTCTCAACACCCATTTCACCTTATGCTCAAACTCCACTGGTAGATGGAATGCACACCCATAAACTAACCTAAATGGTGTAGTTCCTATGGGTGACTTATAGGCTATCCTATATGCCCACAGAGCATCATTCAGCACAAAATTCCAGTTTATCCTATTAGTTGAGACTGTCTTTTCCAAGATCCTCTTCACCGCTCTATTGGATACCTCAACTTCTCCTTGCATCTGTGGGTGGTAGGGAGTACCCACTCGGTGTTTCATCCCATATTTACTCAACAAGGATCCATATTTCCTGTTTGTGAAATGTGATCCACCATCAGTAATAATCAATCAGGGGACACCAAATATGTAGAAAATGTTATCTTTAACAAACCAACACAAAACTTATGCATCATTGGTGTGGGTTGGAATAGCTTCCACCCACTTAGATACATAGTCAACAACAAGCAATATGTAGATATTAGAATTAGAAGACACAAAAGGGCCCATTAAATCAATGCCCCACAAATCAAACACCTCTACTTCTTGAAAAACATTAAGTGGCATTTCATGTTGTTTATATATATTTCCTACATATTGACATGCATTACAATGACGAAAAAAATTGTGAGCATCCTTAAACAACGTCGACCAATAGAACCCACTCTCTAAAACTTTGGTGCCTTCCTAGAGCTAGCGTGATGCCCCCTATAGGTAGAGAATGAAAGTGTGATTAAATGCTCTCACATTCGGGTACACACTTCCTCATAATTTCATCCCTATACAGTTTAAGCAAATTGGGATCATCCCAGATGTAAAAACTTAATGAATGAAAAACTCTCTTCTTCTCTTGGTATCCCCAATCTTCAGGCATCTCCTTGCATGCTAGATAGTTGACAATGTCTGCAAACCAGGGATCCTTGGTCTTAAGAGCAAAAAGTTTTTCATCAGGGAATTCCTCAACAATAGGGATATCAAAATCTTTTTCATTAACCCTTTCCAACTTAGATAGGTGATCTACTATCACATTTCCACCCCAGCCAAATCCTTAATTTCTATGTCAAATTCCTATAATAGTAAAATCCACCTAATTAATCTAGGTTTTGCATCTTTCTTTTGTAACAAGTATTTGATGGCAGCATGCTCGGTCCAAACAATCACCTTAGCCCCAACTAGGTATTGGAGAAAACTTTCAAATGCAAAAACAACTGCCAACAATTCCTTTTCTGTGGTAGTATAATTGAGTTGTGCATCATTCAAGGTTTTAGATGCATAATATATGACTGTAGGAGCCTTATCTTTGTGCTGACCTAACACAACTCACACCACATAGTTTGATGCATCACACATCACAATGGGAGTAGAGATCAACTTCTCCTTTAGCACCTCAAAGGCATTAAATAATCAATCACTGAAAGAAAATTCAACATCCTTTTTTCTAACAATTTTGATAAAGGTTTAGCAATTTTTAAAAATTCTTTGATAAAACGATGGTAAAACCCAACATGTCCCAAAAAGCTCCTTACTGCCTTCACCGATGTCAGTGGATGAAGCTTGGAGATGACCTCTATTTTAACCGGGTCTACTTCCATACCTTTTTTGGACACCTTGTGTCTAAGCACTATGCCCTCACTTATCATCATATGACACTGTTCCCATCACTTACCATCATATGACACTTTTCCCAATTCAAGTTAAGTGAGTTTCCTCGCACATTTGTAAAAAAATTTCAAGATTATATAGGAAATCATTGAATGACTCCCCATATACTGAAAAATCATCTATGAAAACCTCCAAGCATCTATGTAACATATCTGAAAAGATGGCAAGCATACAATGTTGGAAAGTGGCAGGTGCATTACAATGGTGAAACAACATCCGTCTATATGCAAATGTGCCATAAGGGTAGGTGAAAGTAGATTTCTCCTGATCCTTTGGCTCAATTGAAATATGATTATAACTAAAATACCCATTGAGGAAGCAAAAGTGTGAATGACCGGTGAGTCATTCCAAAATGTGATCAATGAAAGGCAAAGGAAAATGATCTTTTAAAATGACGACATTCATATGTTGGTAGTATATGCATACTCACCACCCCATCACTAATCTAGTTGAGATTAACTCACTAGAAGCATTATTTTTGACAGTGATCCCCCTTTCTTAGGAACTACTTGAGTTGGGCTAACCCACATAGAATTGAAAATAGCATAAATAATACCTACCAATAGGATCTTTCCCACTTCTTTCTTCACTACCTCAGTCATAATAGGATTGAGTCTCCTTTGAGGTTGAACTATCACCTTGGCTCCCTCTTCTAGCCAGATTTTATGCTGGCACAAGATAGGAGAAATTCCCTTTATGTCTGCTATCGACCACCCAAAAGTGACTTGGTTGTTCTTTATCACAGTAAGTAACTACTTCTCCTCTTCTTTGCTCACAGATGATGATCTTATCACTGGGAGCTTCTCTTCTGTGGCTAGGAAGACATACTTTAGTTGTGGCAAAAAGGGCTTCAATTCTAACTCTAGTGGGCTTAACAAAGACGGGACCGATGGCGGAGGAGGTAGTCCAAGATCTTTGAAATGTTGTGCATAGTGATAGGGGACCTCCTTTAGCATCAATACACACATTTTTATAAAGCGACTGTGTGTATTTTCATCCACTATATTCATCAAGAATGCCTCCAGAGGTAACTTTGGATATGTCTATAGTAAGGAATCAACAATGGCCTCCTCTATGGTAGTCGAATCATAATCGTCTTCATCATTCTTCGGGTAGCGCATTGCTTTGGCCAATGAGATCATATTAGTGTTTTCCATTATATCAACTGGTAAAGTGTCCTTTTCTACCTTTTCCATCACGTGGGCCATGTCAAGGAATGGCTTTCCCAGAAATAAAGAAATCTTTCCCTCCACCTGTTGAAGCAAGTTGTACTATGTTGTATCCCTCATAGCTTTTGAGTGTTGAGGCATCTTAATTTCAAACATGTCGTCTTGGATACCCATGTTCAGACATCCTCGACCCATTTCCAAAAACATATCAGTCATTGCTTGGAATGGTCTCCCTAGAAAAATTTCATTTCCATGATCATCCTACATTTCCATTACCATGAAATCTGTAGGGAAAACAAATTTGTTTACTTTCACCAGAACATCCTCACAAATGTCGTATGGCTTGACCACAAAAATTTCTGCCAATTGGATAGTCATACAACTTTTTCTTGGACTCCTTAAGACCTAGCTTCTTTAAAGTTGACAAGGGCATAATGTTTATGCTTTCTTCTGAATCACAAAGAGCTTCTCCAAACTTGGTGTTCCCTATGAAGCAAGTAATGTTGAAACCACTTGGATCCTATCTTTTTGGAGGTAGAGTTCCCAGAATGAAAGCACTCACCCGCTCCTTTAAAACTACCACATCAGTTTCAATCATCATTCTCTTCTTGGTGATTATGTCCTTCAGGAACTTGTCATACGATGGTATCTACTCAATTACATCAATGAGTGGAATATTGATAGATAATTTCTTGAAACCATCTAAGAACTTCTTGAGTTGTCAGTATACTTTCATTGCCTTCAAGATGTTTGGAAAAGGAACTATGGTCACTGGTGTCCTCTGGTGAGGTAGGACATATAATTTTGTTCTTATTCCCTCTAGCTCATCAGCATGCTCCTCAATTTTCTTCTCCTGTGCTAGCACATCTTGTTCATCAACATCCACTATCACAATCTTAGTTGTTGTTCACGTTACATCACCTGCATATGAACTTGACAGTGCATCATTTTTTTGCTTCCTACCATTGTAGAGTAGGACTGCCTTGATGTGTTGATTTCCAGAAGGCACATTTGTGTTTGCTGCGAACCCCTAATGGTTTAGCTGCTTCAATGTGCCCATATCTGTTGCTATTTGAGAGATCTGAGTTTTAATGTTGCAGATCTGTACCCCTTGGTTATGGAGTTCTCTTTTAGTTTGACCAATAAGCAATTCATTTTGACTAACCAACTTTCCAAGCATTTCTTCAATACAGTAAATCTTCTTTTGTTCTTGTTTATATAGTGCTTGGCCATCAAACTATTGTGGCTTGGGTTGTTGTGCCTGAGATGGGTCTTGTTGGAAATTATTGGGATCCATCCATGAGAACTTAGGATCCTTTCTCCATGAGTAGTCATTTCTCAGATACTATTTTTGTTGGCACACAAACTTGCATTCCTCTTCTTCTTCTTCTTCTGAAGGTGGTTTGTCATTAGCACACAACTTTTTGGAAATTAGGTCTAGCTTTTCATTTAATGCACAGATGACCTTGGACTCCCCAACACTCATTATCATTGATAGAAGATCTCTCTCATCTCCTCATGACTGGTTCTTGGACATGTTCTTTAATATCTCATGACAACAGGTGGGTTTGCTGTTGAGGAAGAAACCTGCTCATGTACTATCAAGTGTAGTTCTCTCTATTTTATGCAGACCGTAATAGAATATCTTTGCCTATCCTAAAAAATCAATACTGTGATGAGGGACCTTTCACAACATATTTTGGAATCTCTCCCATGCTTCATAATATGATTCATCGGGCTGCTGTTTGAAATTGTGGAGCTTATTTTACCAGGTCGTTTGCTTCTTGGAGGAAAGTAATGCGCAAAGAAGGTGTCGATCATCTGGTCCCATGTCTCGATACATTCATCATCGAGATTGTAAAATCAAGACTTTGCGCTGTCTTCCACAGATGATGGGAATAGTTTTAGATATATGACAATCATCGATACTCTCTCTATCTTGACCATGTCACAGTTCTCAACAAAGTTACTAATGCGTGTCTTCTGGTCTTCAGAACTGTGGCTGTGAAATGCTTGGGATTTGACTAAAGAGAATAATCCTGGATCGATCTTGTAGCTACCCACATTGATGGCTTGTCTTTTAATTGGTCCTTTTTGAGCCTTAGACAAAGAGGCCTTGATCCTGTCCCAGATCATCTTCTCATCTTCTCCATCGGCCATTTCTGTTGATTTAGGTTCCTCTGGTATTTCAGGTCCTTCAGGTAGAGGTGTTGGTGGTGGGGTTTGGTTGAATCTTTCTACAGATCTTCTGAATTACCTTTCTCTGTGAAGGAGTTATGCTTGACTGAAACCCGATGAAGATGTCTCTTTGTACTCGTAGGCTCGGGTATGCACCATGCACTAGTACCCTAAAACAGCAAAAATAATTGTCAGAACATGATAGTGGAGCTAGAAACAATAATGATATTATAATTTAGCTTTGAGTGAAATTGTAATGCCCGGGCCCACTGCCCAAGGATCTAGTAGAGTTTCAAGAATGACGACTGTCCCCACAAACCACCACTAGCCTTAACTGTACACTTTGTCCACACTGACACGCAAGCCAGGATCAACTTCCCGACTGGTCACCCATCCTTGTACTACTCCAAGCTGAACACGCTTAACTATGGAGTTCTTTAGAGATGGGCTCCCTGAAAAGGAGGTGCACCTTGGTGATATGGGTAGTCCAATCATTCCTTTTAAGATCATGTTATCTGAGACATCAAATCCTGGGATGTTACAATCTCCCCCACTTAGACTCTTGACGTCCTCGTCAAGGCTCAACTATAAGGCCTCATAATCTCTTCCCCATTTCAGTGCAGACCCATAATGGCCCATGGACACCCAGCTCCCGATCATGGAATACCAACGCAAGGGTGGCTACGTCAACCGTGAACAACCCTTTCCTACATGCGTGGACCGTACAACTCAAGACTGGCATGCCATGCCCATGTGGGCCCCACCTACTAGAGGGGAATTGGCTCTGATACCATTTGTAATGCACGGGACCACTGCCCAAGGCTCTAGTAGATTTTCAAGAATGACGACTGGCCCCAAAAACCACCACTGGCCTTAACTGCACACTTTGTCCACACTGACGCGCAAGCCAGGATCAACTTCCCGACTGGTCACCCATCCTAGTACTACTCCAAGCAGAACACGCTTAACTATGGAGTTCTTTAGAGATGGGCTCCCTGAAAAGGAGGTGCACCTTGGTGATATGGGTAGCCCAATCATTCCTTTTAAGATCATGTTATCCGAGACATCAAATCTTGGGATGTTACAATCTCCCCCACTTAGACTCTTGACGTCCTCGTCAAGTCTCAACTATAAGGCCTCATAATCTCTTCCCCATTTTAGTACAAACCCATAATGGCCCATGGACACCCAGCTCCCGATCACGAAATACCAGCGCAAGGGTGGCAACGTCAACTATGAACAACCCTTTCCTACATGCCTGGACCGTACAGCTCAAGACTGGCATGCCATGCCCATGTCGGCCCCACCTACTAGAGGGGAATTGGCTCTGATACCATTTGTAATGCCCGAGCCCACTGCCCAAGGCTCTAGTAGAGTTTTAAAAATGACGACTGGCCCCACAAACCACCACTAGCCTTACCTGCGCACTTTGTCCACACTGACGTGCAAGCCAGGATCAACTTCCCGACTGGTCACCCATCCTAGTACTACTCCAAGCTGAACACGCTTAATTATGGAGTTCTTTAGAGATGGGCTCCCTGAAAAGGAGGTGCACCTTGGTGATATGGGTAGTCTAATCATTCCTTTTAAGATCATGTTATCTGAGACATCAAATCCTGGGATGTTACAGAAATAAAACTAAAAATTAAAAAGGGTTGGCCTAGAGTGGATGATCACAACACTCGTAGTGTTGAATGTTTCTATTTCCCCGACAACAGTGCCAAAAACTTGACATGTGTATAATGTGTGTGTAACACGCAAGTGTACATATTGAAGTAATACATGCCTTTTGAGGCCGGAGTCGAACACAGGGAAATGTAATCCAGAATACTACTACTAACTATGATATGATCAGTTGGTCTGATGAAATAGTTGAATTGGTTTGATTAAATAAAAATGAATGCAGAAATGAAATAAGATTAAAGATTAAGTTACTCATATTAAAAGGAATTTCGCAGGACAATGGTTTCACCACAGGTAACATTGCAATTAACTCCACACACTAATATCGATTACCCTTATCCCTAGACAAAGAGCCTATAGAAAGAACTATACCCACTCCCACAGTTTAGTTCACTACCTATTCTAATGCCAATCCCATTTCCATAGTAATTGGTTGCTTAGTTAGCTGCTTTTCGATTAATCTTTGGGTTTCTCCTCCCATTTACACTCCACTTTTCCCAAAGGGTGCAATAAACAAGTAAATCTATGTTTTTCTAACCCTTAACCTCTCTCCCGAAATGCTTGAGGGTCTGATAATCTATCGATGGTGATCAAGCATAAACAGAGAAAGACAATTTCATAGATTTATATCCAAAAAATAGGGATAAAGATGATATTAATGCATGAAAGTCAATTAAAATGCATATTCGGGCTACTCCCAGATCCTAAGGAATTAAGGGGTTTAGCCCGACATGGTTTTCATTGATGAAGAGAAAAATGTGGGAAACATTAAAAAATGTAAGGCAACCCCTAGAGAATAGCCAAACCAGATGATCCCCTTCGACATACGTGCGATCTATAGTCTTTCAGTTGCAGAATCACCACCAGAGGTGCTCAGATCATCCCAAATGAAGCCTTTGGTTCCTTTCTCTCCTTTCCTCTCTTTCTATTGTCATGTAATGGAAAATAGATGCATCCCTCATGTCTGGATGTACTCCCTTCAAGTCATAAAAGCCACATAGGGTACAAAATAATGCCATCCATTGGATTAGAGTGATGCCTTTGGATTTCCTGATCAGGGCAGACTCAGTAGTATCGACAGAGAAGTCGATAGTATCAAGTTGTTAGGTTAAGCATGTGCTCCAACAATGTTAGTATTATCAAATTGTCTTGATAGTACTGAGTCTTTGGGTCAATCTAACTCTTCCTTCCTAATGCCATCTTGGTAGTATTGAGTCGATGAATTCAGTAGTACTAAGTTGTTGTGAATCCTTTCTTGCGCCTCTCTGATGTGATATTGGTAATACCAACTTTGGGTGTTAGTAGTATCAAGTCTATGCAAGTTTTTTGATTTGTTACTGACGTGAAACCGATACCACAGACTTTGAATGTCAGTAGTATCAAGTCTATGAAACTCTATTGTACTTGAAATTACACAAGAACGTACATAAGCACTTGGGATCAACATTAAACTATTTCAATCAGTAAAAATCACATAATTTGATGCATTTAGATGGAACATTCTACTGATAGAATTGCATGCAATATTAATCAAATAAATGACAAATCACTACATAAAACCAAGGAAATATGCCTGTGAAAATGACTAAAAACCCATGCATCAAGCATACTAGCCCAGTAGGTGGCCTCCATGCATGTGTACGGGAGGCTCCAGGTTTGACGTTGTGCGAAGATAACACATGATGCTTAGGGGTAGGTGGGTGTTGGGGTTCGGGGTAGATTGTGATTCTTTTATTACAAAAATAGAAAAGACTAGAACCATTATTCAAAGTACTCAAAGAACTTAAAATTTAGTGTCGACACAATGATATATTTTGTATAATTTGAGAGAACATATCAAGTTCATATTGTGGTGGACAACAGATATGAATGAATTCTCTTATAAATTTACTTTCACATAATTGTTCTTACCCTATATGAATCCCACTACCTAGACAGTGGTAGAGGGATTGATGCACCCGTACCTAGGTGGAACAAAGGGAATAACACATTGGCATATATAGTAAGATAATAATATTCTCATTTCATTTATTTGAACCATAATATTTACAAAAGGGGCCCAAAGAAAACATTATATGAAAGGAACATAAAGTATAACTACAAGCTATCTACTAGATTCCAAGATCTTTACTATATCCCATGATGTTCTTGTTATTGAAGCTTGATCAGGGTTTCTTGAGTCATTTTGTATTAGCAGAAGAAGATCTGGGCAACTGATCATCATAAAGCTAAAATAAAGAAAATCAAAATCAATGCAAATACATTGATACACTTACAAAATAAAAATGGAACTTGCAATAATAAAGAATATAATTTTTTTTTGGTCCTAATAATAAAGAATATAATTCTTGGAAAAAGGTAATATAAACCACAAAAAACAAAACAAAACTAAGAAAACTTTTTAAGGGTAAGTCAGGAGGCGTTTTATTCATCCCGTCCTCCTCTTGCGAGTACATCAAAGATACTATTATAGGCTAGGTTATGAACTGCATTAAACTTGCCAGTACTACTACCATTACAATCTCTAATCAGCTTGTCATATAGGCATTCAGGTGGACGGGTGTAATACCTCCATCCTTGGTTTTGTTTTTTATGGTAGTTGGCTAACTGATCATCCAGCTGGTTTCGATCTCTCCTCACATGGACACGCATCCAATTTGGCCTCATCATCCTCTTGTAGTCAGCCTGAGATTCTGTAAATTGTGGTGCTTCAGCCTGTTCCCCTTGGAGCAGTTGAACAGTAAGCTTGCAGTCTGATTCCACAATCACCTTATCCAACCCTGCCTTCTTTACCTCCTCCATGGCGATGATAATGGCTTTCACTTCAGCTTCCAGAGCATCATTGGAGATAACTTTGGTTCCCTTCCCTATCAACCACCTCCCTCTCCATTCCCTCGCCACAAGGGCACAACTACTCCCTTTCTTTCGGAAAGCATCATCTACATTTATTTTGGTCCATCCTTCCTTTGGCATCTCCCACATCTCATGTTGATCTTTTTCTGGTTCCTCCGTCCCCTTCTCCCAGGACAACTTATTCAACCTTATGTCTCGTGTCACAATTCTTGCTGTGTGAACTTGGTTGGGTGGATTACTTTCCATAACCTATCTATTTATGCTCTTCCAGATATGCCAGCAGCCATACATAAAGTTGTCTTGTATCTTCTTATTCCTCAGGTTCCTTTGTATCCATGCATTCATGTTTGGTTCTGTAAAGAAACTCTGTGGAATCCCATTGCCCAGGATGTTCTTCCAGCAGTCAGTAGCATGATTACAATCACGAACAACATGAAGTCTATCTTCCTCTTGTGTCTTATAGATGCCACACTTGTTATCCTCTGCCATTTGCCTCTCCTTTCTCCTCTTGTTTGTGAGGATTGCATTATGCGACAATTTCCACATAAACATCTTTACCCGAGCTAAGGTGTGGGCATCCCAAATCGTCCGTCATTCACCCCGAACCACAAGATCTGCTTCCTGTTGACAGGAGATTGTTGTCAATTTGCCTATGCTAGTATGATTCCAAACTCAACTGTCTTTCCCAACATGCTTCTTAGGTGGTTGAATATGCAAAATCTCCTTCACACAGTTCGTCGGAAGCCACTCCCTCAAGAAATTCACATCCCATACATTAGTGTCTAGCATAACACTCCGCACCTTCAGATCCTGGAGATCCTTCGGTTTGGCCTTGGTGGCGTTATCTCTCAGCTTCCCTCAGTTCCTCACCCAAACCACACCCCAAAATTTAGTGTCCATGCCCGTCACCAACTGTATATGAGAATTCTGATTGATGAACACTTTGCCCTCCAAGGTAGCCTCACCATCCTGGAGAGATTCAATCTATTTCCTTCCTTATTACCTTCATATCTACTGCTCATAAGCTGACACCATATCGTGCATCTATGCGTCGCCACTTCCCATGAATTCTTTGCCATGAGAGCCTTTCTCCAGTCTCTCATTGTCTTAATGTGTAAACCTCCATGAACTCTTTCGTTGATAACCTTCCTCCAGGCTATGAGAGACAAGGGTCGTTTCTTCCTTCCTCCCCCCAAATGAACTTCCTAATTGTGTCGTCGATCCGATCACATAGACCCACTTTTCAAGAAATCGGTACGCACGGCCGCATATACTCCCGCATATAGCTATTCAGTCACCCTACCACACCACATATTACTAATCGGTCCACTAAACGGTCATGGGCTGCATATACTCTCATTTGGACGATTAAGCGGCCGATTAAACTCCACTTTTTGAAAAGCCCACAACTAATGGTCATGCATTTCATACATGCATGTATATATATACACACATTTAATTATATATATAAATTGAGATATATAGTCATTGAATTATATGTATACATTGTAATACATATAAAAATTTTCCACAGGCATGTATACATTTATTCGCATACCTTTTGATATATTAACAAGTATAGATACATATACAATATACCTAAATATACAATCACATATTTGTTCATGTATATATACATTTTGATTTATTCACATTTATACACACTATACATATATTTATACATTGATTTACCTACATTTTAGTATTTGTACATATATTACAAACACATTCTATATATAGACATATATACATATATAAGCATACCATGCATCATACATGCATATTAATATGTTTATAAGTAAATAGATGTACGTGCCTATTCTATATGTTTTAATTTATGATCTCGCTATATTATTTTATATTTAATCAGTTTATTGAAATAAAAAAATCCAAAACCGCATATACTCCCGCATACCGCATATACTCTATCCAGTACCCTCTCTGCCCGTACACCGCATACCGCTTTCCTAAACCATGCATAGACCTATCGGCAAAAGGGCCGTTTGCATCAAGTAGGTAGGCATCGCCGTAAGTGTCACCTTCACTAGACAGACCCTCCCTGCAAGGGATAGGCAACGGGTCGCCCCAGATGTCACCTTATTATTCACATTGGTGAGCACTTAGCCATAGGTTTCTTTATTTACCCTCTTATGCAACAGCAGCACCCCGAGGTATTTTCCCAGGTTGGATGTCTCAATGAAACCACTGGTCCTGCAAATGGCTCGAAGCATTCTCTTCTTAACTCCTCTAGAAAAGTGTGTTCTCGTTAAAAATAAATAATCTTTTATTTATGAATTCTAATGTACTAAAGAGGACATTACCACTAGGTTTAATATTAGGGCAAACATCCCATAGGATGGATCCATGTGAATCATGACTACCGTAGGAATACCAAGGTACCCTCTAAATGTGTATCCTTACCCTAACACTATGGGAAGGTGCACTGAGATATGTGTTCTTACCCAAAGGTAGGTGCAACAAGGTGGGATGAGGCTGCACCCTTACCCAATATGTAGGCATGAAAAGCAATGTAAATGAGGGCATGCACCCTTACCCCACATTGTAGGTTGGTGCATCAAGCTAAGACAAGGTTTGTATGATGGAAATATTTTTTATGTTTAGAGTTTTGTCAAAATAAGTATAATAAATTTAGAACACTGTCCATAATATTGGTGTAGCTCAAACAAGTAGAGTAGGACAAATCATATAACTTGTACTTATAATATAAAACCAAACAATATCATAATCAAGGTCAATATGAGGATAAAAAACATATGTTCAAGATTATAGTAAGATCTTAAGTAAGTCAAGCTAAAAAGTTTTAGTTCCTGGCATGTAAACAAGTACATACATATAAAAAAAGGAATTCCAACATATTGGTGTCATAAGGACCAATATAGGGGTTTTAAGTCTTATTAGTGGAATTCATGTGTGGAATATATCCATGGTCAAGATTTCATGTTTTTAGGTTCATTATCACACAATTTTGATTCGATAACATTAATCAATTTTCATAGATTTTCATGAGTACATGTATCAAGAGTGATAACATAGAGTCTTAGATATCAACATCACTAGATATGGGTTGCAATATCAAAAGTTACTAAAATGGGTAGACCTAGTGACTTGGATTCATAATCATCAAAGTTAAATCGTTCAACACTGTCAAGTTACATGATTTTCTTCATATGTCAGCAATATAAAATATCAAGAGTGAATATGTAGATATATTTTACATTAGGTATTTATATGTTAAAATGTCAAGGACCCTTTATCGAGGTTCAATTTATACATGAAGGTTCAAGATAATGATTCTAAATGTAGTTTAAAAATTGATTCAAATAGATCTTTTTTTTCATGCAAAAATTTGTTACTAGATAACCAAAACTTTGGGTACATGAGTGCCCCGAGGAAAAAACCAATATCCTTTATTGTCCCCACGTAGGGGAACAAGACAGGGATCTGAAACAGAAAACTCCAAACTAAGAGATGAACAGGAGGAAGATAGATCTGTCTAAGAATTACAGATTAAAAAAGGGGAGAAGGGGAAACATACATAACCAATAAAGCACACCCACAAAGACGTCTGTAGAAACACCATCTCAACTTCCAAAACTGAAACACAAAGACATCCCTAATCTCACCTCCCAATTAAATCCCAGCTGGATAACTGAGTGAAACCAACTAGAAGAAGCCAGGCTTGCCACTCCAACCTTCTCCCCTGAAGAGAAGAAAACAGTGCCACTGATTCTCATCTTCATCCGAATAGGCAAAGAACCAAGTGACCAAGATCAAACCGGAGAATACTAATAGGTGCCTTCTTAGATATCTGTAACGGAATAAAATTCCATCCATGAAGCAACAGTCAACTCACCCACAAATAAAGCTTACACAGACATAAACATTCATCCACATATATCCAATGATCGACCACCTGCAAGTATTTTTGAGGTATCAAATTGGTACATGTTCTGGACCTCCCAAGTAGTTGATAGCTGATCAGCAGGGAGAAGACTCCTCGCTTCTAGCTTTCTTATGCTTTTTCTTCTTTTTCTTCATCTTGGTTACCTTGTTCACACTGAAATCATCAAGAACCTCCAGATCAATGTCGCAAGAACTGATCGAGGAGACCTCATCTGAATTCCATGTGAGCTTATGCTGGTACTCCAGGGATAAACTAGTGTCGATAGCTGGCTATTTCACACATTGAGGATTAGCACATATTTTTGATAGGGAAAGTTCCCAATCAAGGTTAAGTGACTCATAACCCCTTTCTGGTGATTGACAATGCATATCCGGTTCCAAAATCACATGAGGGATTTTTTTTCATTCTTATTGGCATCAACTTCAGTTGAAGCTCCAGCAACAGGTGCTCTCATGGAATGGCCAGAACTCACTTCGGCATCCCGTCGAACACCCTGCCTTCTCGCATTTTTACCTGCTCGAATTTGCATTTGACTGGGTAATTATTTTCTCTTTGCTATCAACAGACAAGATGGAAGTCTGTGCCCAAACTGATTGCAGTGGGAGCAAGTCTTTGGCTTTTCTATATAACCAATCTTCACAGACTTGGGTACTGCATCCACCATGATCGTCACCTCCTTCAGGAAAGTAGAACTTGAGCTGATCTCAATGCAAATGAGAGCATCTTTGAGACAGTCCACCAAGAGACAAGCATCTTCAATGTCTAGGGGCTTCCCAACCAGGCTTTCCACTCCGCCTAGTCTTCTTGACGTCCAGTGAAGAGCTAGATTCTCAAGAATGATCTAGACAATGAGCTTGGAGAAGGATAACGACGGAAGTGGGGAGTCCGGCTCCCAAGATTGGGCGATGATGAGTGATGCATCCATCATCCAAGGTGCTTCCTTTAATACTCTCTCCCTTTCAGAAGCCATCAGAAGCTTGATGACATACCCCTCTGCTTCCTCTGTGACTATCTCGAATGGACTACTAGGGTGCCATTGGCGGCGGATCCATCCATGGAGTTGAATCTGAAAGGGCTTCCTTCCCATGAATCTAATGGAGATATACTCTTCCCACGAAGGGATGGCTTCATCGTCACTTGAAATTGAAAAGCATCTAATGTCGTTTCTGATCTCAAGCTCGATGAACTCAATCACAACAACTTCCCCGCACAGCCTTCCAGTACAACTGGCCAACATCCAGTCGACCAAGACACTTGACGAAGAAGATCCATGTTCTCCCACCGACAGCTGCAGAATCGAGGAGGTCGAAGGTGGGGGATTCGTCGGGGTAGGACTCACTTGTGGGTTTTGGCCTTCTTGGGACGAGGGGCTCCTAGCCTCTCCAATAACCTCGCCTGAGCTACCCGGAGGAATCGGGATTGATTCTGATGTAGAGGACCTCTCCGCCGTATAGCCATCATAAACCCTAGGGATTCAAATAGATCTCATGATAATAAGGTCAATTTTAGTCAAAGTTCTTGATTTAATAATCACTACCAAAGTTCATTACACAAGAACTTTTAGAATAGGGAGTGGAAGTAAAAGCTAATAATATTTCCATTGCATTTGTCGTGTTCTTGAGATTGAAATGGACTACAAATTTGTCTACTTTAGATATTGTATGTGGGACATATGATCAATATACAATTTATTGAGAGAGGAAGAGAGTTAGAGAGAGAGAAAGAGAGAGAGAGAGAGAGAGAGAGAGAGAGAGAGAGAGAGTGGAACCTGCAAATATGAAATGAATTGCTACAGTAATTGTGACTGCAAGGTTGTTGTGGATTTGGGTAAAAGAGTAAAGGCATGCAGGGAAAAACCAAGGATTTTGTTGTGTCCATGATCGAAAAATAGACTAAAAGGGGGTCTATATATAGACAGGGAGCCTAAGGTTAGGTGTAAAACAATGTGCAACTATCCATGGAAGATGTCATGGAGAAGTTCTCAAACCTTCTAAAAAATGGATCAATAGGCGAGAAATCAATAACAAATGGGGTGGAATCCGAAAGAGAGAGTTTGGATGAAAAAATTTGTGAAATGGGGCAAAAGGGAGGAGATTCAGGTACTCATTCCCAGAAAGTGGTAGTAACCCTAGCTGCCTAAGGTAGGGGACGACTTGCTGGTCAGGTCTCCCACTACGGGCCAGGCAGGGCACCCATATGCAGATCATTAAGGCATAAAGCGTCCTGATAAGACAAAAATAAAGGGAAAAATAGGTGTAAGAAGGTGATTTTGGATGTAAACTTTGGAATTTATATAGGGAGCTAAAAAACTCTCATTGGGTTAAAATTTGGAATCAAAGCTCACTGCATAGTTTGGAATATTTACAAAAATTTGGGATTCCAAAAGATAAATAAAAATACTAAAATAATCAAAAATATTGGTGAATCTAATATAAATATATTTTCATGTATTCAAGGTACACAAAGGTATCAAATTCTTCAATTAAGTGTCACTAATATCCTCAAATCATACCTCTACCGAAATTACTTCAAAATGAGTGTTTAATACTTATTTGATGATAAAGTGGGGTTATTAAGTATAATAAAGATACAAAGTAGATTGAGAAATAAATGGATGAAAGGTCCATTATATCAGAGCTACCTTATATCATTGACATGAACTTGATTGATTCTAAATGCTCCTAACATTGATAATATATGTTATGATAGCTTTAATTAAAATATGACTAATTTTATGTAGGGGGGATAGTATAATTATATAATGGATATAAATCTATGTTAAATAAGAAAGTCTGTAGTTGATTCTCGATGTAATTTTTCTTCTAATGTTTTTAACTACAAAGTAGTCCTTATATTTTGATGTATACTATAGATAAAGTATACAGAAAGTTTGTACACAATCAAACCATGTTTACTATGTAGTTTTTCCACTGTTGTTCTTAATTAGAAAGTAATACTTTTGTTCTAATCTGTATTATATAAAAATAGAAATAGTATGGGAAATATTATATATATATTATATTTCTAGTTAGAAAATACTTTTTTGATAAGGAAACCATAGGAGACCATATAAAAATTGAACAACATAATTTCCATTTACTTTTTAAAATTACAAATCGCTATATGAAAGGTCATGGGAGGATTCAAATGAATTCTTTCCCTTTAGTTTCTTTACATACATATTGACCCATGTGTTATTATAAGTGAAATGTGGTGGCAAAGGTTGCATCTGAAAAGTTGATTCCGACCCATCGTCACTCCATCTTTTTGCGCCAGAGAGTTGCAAGTGTGGCGCAACTAAGATCAGAAGAGGTGGAGAACATGATCACTCTTACATGTGACCTGAAAGTTTACATGTTGACGTGTTGATGCCAAAAGCATGCGTCACTCTTGTATCCCTTGCATCTCTTTTTAGTAATCACCTTCTTGTACTGTATGGCTGGTCGACATTATTTTGAAAGAAGTTTCAGTATTTCTTTTCCTTCAACCTATAGTAGTCACAACATATCAACCTATAAACTTTTAAGAAACTATAGGAAAATTTTATTCATCCTATTCCACAGTGGACTGGAACTAAAGGTTACAAGGAGGACCCCAACTAAAGTAAAATAGATCTTTTACTGAAAAGGACAAAAAGTGCAAACAGAGTAAATGTTCGAGTATCTATGTTATTATATCATCAACTAACTCAATCATCAAATAAGAGATACATCAACATGTTAATCTATACTAGCTTAGCTGACCCTCGTAATAGCTTAACAACCAACCTATTAGCTTATTGGTACAAGAGATGAAACCCTCTACTCTGCTCTGATCTAACGAAAAGGGGCGACTAGGGCTCCCCTGCGGCGTGGCTGGCTTAGGGGAGGGGCTCTAGGATGCCTGTGAGCGCCTGCCTACTCCCCCCGGGCCACTCTTCCACTCCAGCTCGCTTGGCTCCAGTTTGTGGTGGCAGTTTAGTCTAGATTTGGCCTCACCTCTCCTTTCCTTCGACAGTGGAGTTTCGTACCATGGGTCGGACTTCACTCAGGCATATGTGGCAGTAGAGCCTAGCGGAAGTGGTAACGGATGCGGCCCGCCTTAGTGGTTTTCTTTGCATCCCCCTCGGGAAGATCTGGCCCTATCATCCACCGAGCTGGTCCTTGTGGCTTGGATCTTTCCCCCCTTCCTCTGCTTTCCTGTTTTTTTTTTCTTCATTGTTTGGTAGGGTCAGTGGCAGTTTATCTGCTTGGTTTGTCGCCGCTAGTCTGCGTTTAGTTGTCAGTGCTAATTGGCATTTTATCTATCACACTTTGCTGTGACCTCTCTTTGGGAGAGTGATAAGATCTCTAGCTACGGCTAGATCTCCCTTTTGCTTTGGATCGATCTTGTTACTCAGTTGTATGGCTGTGTATGAGTTGATATACGACCAAAATACCGTCTTGTTCTAGCACCTCTACCACTACTCAATGCTCAGGTTCGAGGAGTTCTTCATGAAAAACTGCTTAAGACAGCCTCAAGGAAGAAGAATCAATGCAGAAATATTTCACTCTCATTCCAATATGAGTTTTAGTGCTCTTGGGTTACTGAACTTGATGTTTGTTTGTTCTATTTGTATCTTTCTTCCCAATTGTAGATGTTGTATGGACAACAAGTAATGAATCGATCCATTTGTTCTAAAAAAAACTTATCAGTACAAGAGGTGTTACGCTAAGAGTAGTGATATATAGCACACTATATACACTAACATACACACCCTGACCTCGGGAAACCCCAAAAAGGCAGGAACCACACTGCAGTATACCACATAGCACATATTCTTTTAGGCACTGTCCACACTATGTGGATTTTTCACAATAACAGTGCTAGAAGTTCAAAGGGCACCAGTTCGGTTACCCGGCCCCAGCCAAATCGGGGGATATAAAAAAAAAGAGAATGCACTCCCGCCTTTTGTGCATGTGAGGTGGCATTTGTGTAGTTGACCTTCCCTCTCTTCTTTCTCTCTCTTGTGTGTGGTTTCTCTCTGGAGAAAAGGGAGAAGCAAAGTGAGCTAAATGAGTTGCCCGTTGTCAGTGGAGGAAGCTGCTCATTGTCGACGGAGGAAGCTACAGAGCTTGGAGGAGGAAGAAAGCAAAGTGCGTAAGAAAGCCGCAGAGCTTGGAGGAGGAAGAAGCACAGTTCACCAGAGAAGAAGATCATGAAAGGTAGTCGGAGAAAACGCGGCTCATTTAAGTGCTCCAAAACCCTTTCTACTCTTCAATTTCCTCTAGAAAAAGCCTTTCCTCAGCAAAAAACGATTTGCATGTCACCTTAATAGAGTAGAAAACTCTATTTAGTGTTTTTTTCTGGAGATATAGAGGGTTCAAAGTATGGATTTAAGGGTTCCGTCTGAAAAAGGGAAGCAAACTGATTTCTTAGAAATTGCTAAAAAAAACCCAAACAAATATTTTGAGGAACTCAGAATAGTTTTTAATGAACCAAATGAACACGATGTGGAGGAAATTCTAGTTTTGAACGGTTTCCTTTCATCTTAATATTGCAAGTACTGTTTTCAATAAGTATTGGCATTGTTCTTAATATCATTTGGTATGATCCTGATAATGCTTGGAGTGCTTATTTCTTATATTTGACAAGAGATATAGGTTTTGTAGAATAATTATATGATTAATTCAATTACAACTATATTGTTTTTGGAATGTTTTGGGGTTTCCGTATGGATATTTTAGGTATTGTGTAGCATACATATTGGTATAAAAGTGTCTAATGCGAGTCCGATGATACTGGTTACATTGTTACTTTTTTGAAATTGATACTGTGTACCAATGAGTGTTGGTAAAAGTTTTAGAAATTTATATTATGTACTAATCAGTGCTGGTAATTCAATGCATAATTATTGGTATTGCTTCTGGAGTTAATTGGCACCAATGTGTGCTGTAAGTCGAACTACATTAAGTGGTTGTAATACTAATTAATTTGTTAATGTTTTAAAGATAGTTTGGTTTTGGATAGAATTAATATATGTTATGGCAATGGTAGTTATGTAATGCAAAATTATTTTATTTAATAACTGTGGCATACTTTTGGTATTGTCTTGTGCAATTATTAACATTGGTTAATATTATTTTTGGTTTTGATTTGGTTTCTTGGATATAAATTTATGTACCAATGTGGTTATAATACAATGTAATCTGGTACAGTTTTAAATATGTTTTAGTGTTGTAAATATTTAATATATGTAATGCAAAGTAAAATAATGTTAGTTTTAGTTTAGTCTAACAAATATATGTGTTTTACTGATAATACAATTTTTGGTTATTTGACTATTGATATTTTATTTATGTACAGTATTACATAAATATTGGTACTGATTCATATCTTATTTCATGGTGGAGCAATATTTTCTGAAATGAATAAAATTGGTAATGACTTGAATAATTATTGGTATTAATTAATGTAGTTTTAGTTTAGTGTAACAAATATATGTGTTTTGCTGATAATATAATTTTTGGTTATTGGGCTGTTGAAATTTTGTTTATGAACATTATTACATAATTTGGTACTGATTGGTATTATTTTTTAGTATGATTTGGGGAAAGTTGGGGAGAGTGGACATTTATTTTTAGAATATTACTGTGGGAAAGTTTTTAGTGACAAAAACTTGAAAAAGAAATAGAGAAAACTTTGTTGTTGCACTAGCCTGTGGAATTGTTGGTACTGTGACTATTACCGATTGGTTTTATTTTATGTAAAAATAAGTAATAAAATGTTTCTTATTGACTTTATGAAAGTACGTTGTTGTTTTATATTATAGATGTTGTTTGTTAATTACCCACTCTTCTCAAGGATCTTCAACCTTCAACTTCACCTTCACCAAGAGTAGCTTTCACCAACTTTTCTTCAAAGAAAGGGTGGGGGAAAGGGAAGATTGAGAGCTTCACAAGGAGTACAATTAATTATATCCCTCACAAATAACCTATCTCACTCAAATTGAAATTTTGATTAGTAAGCAAGAGAGAGAGAGAGAGAAAGGGTCTCTTAGTAGACAAATCCACTCAACTATAGCTAGGAGCATAAGAAGCAATCTTGAGATGAAGCCTAAGCCCCCCTATATATAGTCGGGGTGTCTACTAGATAATAGAAGCACTTGGGAAAGTATTCTAGTCATTTGAGGTGTTACAATGGATCTATTTTTTATGTTTGCAACACTTCAAAGACTAGAAACATTTTTTACACATTCCATACAATGCAATCGGTCGAGTTTGAATGAAGTAAACTTGACCAATAGCATTACACGAAAAAGCAAACTTGAACTGTCAATCAAGTTCATCCTAAACTTGGCCGACGGCTTAAATTTTTTTTGGTTGTGCAAGGGTTTCGGTCGAGTTTGTCCTGGGGAAACTCAACCGAACTTGGCAGTTCCCAATATCCATCAAGGGTGTCGGTCAAGTTTATCAAAGATGAAACTCAGCTGACAAAACACCCTATAATGAATCTTAGAATTGTCTGTATATTACTTAAACATTCATTTTAAGTGTTTCTAATTATTTTTTCTCATATAAAATACAAGTCATAGCATTAATACAAATGATTACAAAAATTGGGCATTTTCCATAAAAGTGTATTTGCATTGACTTTGGCTTGTATTTGGTCAAGCTAGGGCTTGCTTGAATTGATCTTTTTCATATGCCTAATACCTGAAATCAATCTCAAATAGACATATTAGTTACATATGAATGGAATGGTTAAGTTAATATCAAAATATAAACAATGTATAACTGTGAGGTCAACATTCTTTACCTTTTTCAAGATGACAAACCATTCCTCAACATATTGAAAAAAGACTTAGAATTTAATCTTTTACCTTGTAAATTCTAGGGAGGTACATGAATGAACAATAGAAATTTCTCCCCCTCAATTCATGCTTACCTTTGCATGTATGGTTGGTTTTCCCAAAAAAGCATAATTATAACACATATATACTATTTGAGTCCTCTTACAACTCACATGATATTTCAGGGAATTAACTAGAAAAGGATCACACTTCAATATGTACTAAGCTCACTCGTCCCCCTTTGTCATATCAAAAAGAGAGGGGTTAGAAGATCTAAAACAAGTATTATCCAAAAAGCACAAATGACACAAAAAACCACCATATGCAAGCACCACACATAGGCCAAAAAGAGAACAAAACATACTAGAGTCATAATCAAAATATGTAAGTACATACCAAATAACTCATGAGATATAGGCAAGCATAAAGTAAAGGTAAATATAATAATATTGCAACAAAATACATATCCTCTTGAGATGAAACTACAAAATAACAAAGAAAACTGACATAATATAAAAATAGTAGTCTCAGAAACAATGTCCAATGTTCACTACATGTAAAATTACACAAATATAGATTGATGAGAACTATAAGGGCTAAAAACTAAACATCAAGTGAATCTATGTTGAGGGCCTCGTCATCATCACGTTGGCAGTCTTCATCGCCATTAGAAGGTGCATCAGGGGCAATAGGTGTGCCCTCACCACCATCTCCATCATCATCAGAGCCATCATCACCATCCTCATTAGCATCCTCATCCTCATCACCATCACCATCAACATCATCCTCCATGTCCTCATCAGTCATCTCTGTGTCCTCCTCAAGAACGAAAGAGCAAGGATCGGGCCATCTGTGATTTTACTCTTCCTAGGAGATGCCACAGTCGTGCAATGCCTTCGCTTACTCATAATTGGGTATAGAAGCCCAATTAAAGTCATCAAGAATGATAGCAGAAGGGCCAATAGGAAGTGCAAGTAGATGAGAGGAGTAGGGGTAGGTCTACTATCAAAGGTAAGGGGTATAGTGGAAGAATCACTCTGGTAAGTTGGGTGGGACTGACTATATGCATAAGAGGCATAGTCAGCAGTTGGGTAGGGCTGGTAGGTGGGATAACAATGGGTGCATGACAAGTTCGTGATTGACATTATCTGAACAAGATCTCGATGTAGATGCTCCTAGACATGTAGGTCGAATGTATGTTGGTGCATCATTTAACCCAACATGGTTTCATTAGACATCAAAAACAAAGCATGGTCAGGTCTGGGAGTAGGTTGGGTGGAGGATGAAGCACTAAGAGTAGAGGAGGTGGGGTGAAATGATTTCTTGATTGTGGTGTCACTGATATAAACTATTGGTATGTATGCCTAGAGATCCAATCATATGATGATTGTGATGACATATTAACATAATGGATTTGATAATAACAATAAATGCAAGCTTCCAATTCATTCTATTTCACTTATTTATGAGATAATGAGGAAACATAATGAATGTCTAAAGAATGATATTACTCAACGATGTATGACTTCAAGTATGTGACTTGAAAATGAGATCATACATATGTTAAGACTATGCACATTATTGTTATGTCCCTGGTCAGATATTACTATGGAAGGCAGATAGACAAAAGTAACACTTAAGACCAAAGTGTGTGTTGGTTGATGACATAATCTCATCAGTCATAATATGTGATATCAAATCAAGAACATAGATACTTGTTGGGAATAGTGTATCAGACAGACCCACCTTGAGAGTGACACATGGAAACCATATATGGTGGTCATAGTCATCTCTCATAGTGAAGGTGGTGATTGTGGTTCTTAGACATGAAGTCAATACACTCATCACATGTCATTCAGTATACATTGACATCATCCAATGTAACCTTGAATAAGTATTGCCATAACGGTGATGATTTTGTATATATGACACATGGGGATTGACTATGAGTGATGTAGATGGCATTTATCCCTCCTACTAGAGTTTGATATCTTGGCCACTTGATAAGCGAGATTGAGAAATGCATGTGCATGCAAATGTGAGTCAATATATGATATTGAGGTCACATATATCTCAGACTGTCTTCTCTAGGTTCAAGAAACATGGATTGAGCATCAAGAGGATGACGATTCCATGCCTTGAGTTCATTCTGAATATCAAAGACAAATGAATTATACAATCACTGCAACACCTTACACATATTTTAGGTTGAAGTTGTTCTCCAAGTTTCCATTCACTTGTGTCGCACTGTTGTGTGACTAGGCACTACACTTTGCTTATGATGTCATAAACCAGTTATGGACATTCACTGCCAACGTGATATGGGACCTATAGGGTCACACACATAGGATACACCTACAAGAGGAGTTTAATCATAAATGATAATTGAATTGATAACCAAAGTGTTTGGATATTAAATTTGAGCAACAAATCATCTAACTGAGCTCCCAACCATCTAGTTTAAGGGTTGAGATGACCGATTGGAGTGTCAGATTGATTAAAAATTGAATTTTCTGAGTTCTTCCTAAAATGGGGAGTGAACTGACCGATTCAATTAATGAACCAACCAGATCAGGTCACCAACCGACCATTTAGTTGGGTGAGATGCCTGGTTTGTGGAGAAATTAGATTGCATCAAGGATTTGTGTTGATGTCACATTGGGCATTAATTGGATTCAAATTGTTGATTTATATGCAATTGGGAAACATGGAGAAATGACCAGTTCACTGAGAAAAGAGATAGGCTTGCCTAGAGAACTGACTGATTTTCCACTTGTAGGTTGTGAATTTTGTTATGTTCCCATCCCTTCCACTCCCACACAGACTGGGAACCCAGAACCTAACACCTTCTATAAATATAGGGGTACTAGGGGCTTTTCAGATACAACTCAATTGCCTCCGATAATTTTTGTCCTCTCTGGTTGTGGTAACCAATAGAGAGCCCAAGTAAGTCCTACCCAATAAAGGGAGGGATACCAAGAGAGAACAATTTTGGGAGAGCAAGTTGGTGACTAGTACACCAACGGGAGGGACAACTCCTTCCTGTCTGTTCTAGTAGAACAACAACTGTTCTAGGTGGTCCGTATGGACTACTATAGAGGCAAGGAGGTTTTTGTCTACCTCTAGGAGGACAACATCAGCCTACAATCCTTGTGAAGACCTGAAGCTGTTGTAGACGTTATCCCAGTGCAACTAGGAGTGTTTCACTACAACAATGAGTTATAGTCATTGGACTTGCTCCAAGACCAGGAATGAACTCGTTAAACCATCCTTCCCACTACATAGTTGTTGATGCGATCTTTCTATCATGGCGAAGATAGACATACTTTTTTATTTTCACTTCCTACACTAATCTGATATTTCCCTACAGTGGTATTAGAGCCACGTCAATTTACTATGTTTTGGGATTTATTGATGTGATCAGATTTTGGTTTATCATTTTTATTGCATACAATGGGAATACATAAAATGATTAATGTCTGAATAAAGACCACATACAATCCTAAACATATATATATATATATATATATATATATATATATATATATATATATATATATATATATATATATATATATATATATATATATATATACACACATATACATATATATATCCGTGTGTGTGGTGTGTGTGTATATATGTATATATATGCAATTTACACGTGTCACCCTAAAATTTATTTGGATGATGGATGTGTAGAATGGTTGTGGCCAATAACCCAAATATTTGTGTGTGGTTGGATGGTTTGATTTTATTCCAATTATATCTCGATTTGCATACTGAGCCTCTACCCTCTTCTTCCCAATGTAATTATTATTCTTTCCTACCTTTTCTCCCCTAGAATGTAACTTGACATTTCTCTTTACCATGTACTAAGTTTAATAGCAATAGGAAAGTTTATTTTCTTACAGCAACAAAAGTGACAATCAACACTAGGAGAGCCGAGCGTTTTAAGTGGAGAGCCGATCAATTGGAGGACCAAGGAGGGTAGATTGTAGGAGGAGCATGTTGACCAGTTAGTGGTCCCAACTTACCACTTGGAGGTGTCCAAACATCAATTGGGTAGGAGGTGAACTGATCATTTAGATGACTAACCGACTGACCAATAGGAGAGACGACCAATTAAAGGGTTGAACTTATCAACCCAGATTGGCAAGAATAGATGGACACCAACAATAGGATCATGCATGTGATGTAGACCTAGGTGGTAGTAATTTCTAGTGGCTCCAAGGAATTATGATAGATATGGCCATAAACATCATTAATGTTTTATATTGCATTTTATGTTGTGGGATATAGCATGTGTATGATATGTAATAGTATGTGGTGATTGGATATGTATATGTACATATATATATGATATATATAAAATCCCTAAATCAAATATATTAAGTCTAAGATGATTTCCATCAGTGGCACATATAAAAATCTTGATAGACTAAGTGTGGGAACCCCAAGGGTGGTGCGTTGTCCATCTCGTGGAAGTGTGATGGTAATAATGTGGGTCTGCCAAGCGGGATGCATTATTATCATTTCTGTTGGGTTTTAGGGGAGACAGAGAAGGCAGTGGAAACAAAAAATTTTCTCCCCCAACCCATACCGAGGAAACGCGTCAACGTCTATATAATAGGAAAGGATGGTTTGTGGAATCATACCTTGTCCCGAGGCTTGCTCGGCGACAATACCTCGCGCCTTGCGCGGTCTTCAACTCCGGTCTTGGACGGCGTCTGTGCAGCTCCTGGTCACACCGGGACTGACGACTCCTCCTCCTACCGGACTGTCGGATGACAGTTGTCCTCCTAAGCGGCAGTGTCCTCCCGCCTCTGTAGTAGTCCACACGGACCACCTGGAACTCCACTCTCCTTGTCCCACAAGGAAGTGGAAGGAGTCGCACCCTCCTGTTGACGTACTAGTCGCCAACACACTCTCCTGCTACCAGTTGCAACTGCAGTTGTCCTTCCCTTGCTGCACCTCCCTTTTGCGGGAAGCACTTGCTCGGGATCTCTCACGGTTACCAAAACCAGAGAGAACGACAACTTCGCAAAGCAACCGGCTTGCATTGAGTTGTACTTTGAGAAGCCCCCAATACCCCTATATATATAGGCGGGTCATGGGACAGGGTTCTCTGTGCCCGGCAATACGGGACTAAAAGCAGGAGTAGAAGGGTTCGAGATTTTCCACAAAAAGCAACCGGTTCGCAACTTGAAATGATCGGTTCACAACTGAACCGATCGGTTCGGCCATTGAGCCGATCGGTTGGACCTGAGCCGATCGTTTGGGGCACTCCAACCGATCGGTTGGTGCCCTGAACCGATCGGTTCATGGTCCTAATCTGGCTCAAAAAGACTTTCCTTGTTTCGTTCTCAATTGGTATCGTATACCAATGTTATTCCCAATCGAATTGGGCAATTTGAAACCAAAGGAAAATTCTTGCCAACATGACTTTCCCAACTGGTCGGTTGCACCAGTTGAGCCGATCGGTTCAACTCTTGAACCGGTCGTTTCAACCTGGGCATGAGCCGATCGGCCTGGACGCTCCAGCCGACCGGTTCAGCACCTCAGCCGACCGGTCCATCACATGAGCCGATCGGTTGGGAGCACAGGTTGGGCAAAATTAGTCAATTGCGATTTCAATCAATCTGATACTCCAATCAATGCGTCCAACACCTTGAACCATATGATATTGAGCTATCGACTGATTGAGTGTTTCATTGAAATACTAAACTCCTTTAGTAATCAATCTAAACATTTCTTTGTGGACAAAACTCCTCTTCCAGGTTAAATCCTATGTGTGTGACCCTGTAGGTCCATTTCACGTTGGCAGTGAAAGTCCATAACACTTATGACTTCACAAGCAAAGAGCAGTGCCTAGTCACACATCAGTGCTACCCAAGTGAAAGTAGAAAGTTGGAGAACAACTTTCATCCTACAATCTGTGAATGGTGTTACAGTGAATGTATAATTCCTTTGTCATTGATATCCCGAATGAACTCAAGGCATGGAACAGTCATCCTGTCAACGTTCATCCATTTTCTTGATCTCAGAGTAGATTGAAGGAGATATGTATGACATCAATATCACATACTGATTCACACATGCGTGTTCATGCCTATCTCAATCCTACTCATCAAGTGGCCTTGGATATCAAACTCCCTCAGGAGGGACAAATCCCATATCTATCACTCACCCCTCAAAAGCCCCATGTGTCAAAGCCACCCAATCATCACCTTTATAACAACCCATGTTTCAGGACTGCGTTTGATGATGTCAAAGTGTGCCCAACGACATGTGTTGAGTGTAGTGATTTTAGGTCTAAGAATCACACTCACCACCATCACTGTGAGTACTGACTGTGACTACCATCTCATGGTTCCATGTGTCAAACTCACAGTGGGTCTGTCCGGTACACTTGTTCTCTAACAAGTACCTATGTGTTTGGTTTGATATCTCTATATCATGACTAATGAGATTCTGTCATCAACCAACACCACAATCTAGTCTTGTGTGTCATTTCTGTCTATCTACCTTCCACAATGACATCCGACTAGGGACATATCAAGAATGTACAAACTCTTAGCATCCGTATGATCTCATCGTTCAGGTCCTCAACCTGAAAGCATACGTCATTGAGTATTGTCATTCTCTAGACATTCAATCTGTTCTATCACTATCTCATATGACTGAACCAGAATGAATTGGAAGCTTGCCTTTGATGTTTATCAAATAAATCTTAAAGTATCCCACTAATCATCCCATGATTGGCTCTCAGGGCATACATACCAACATACTCCCACTTGCACTGCGAGCCAATCACTCTTGAATCATATTCATAGTGATCTTCAAACATGTCCCACATGTGATTGTGCTCTTAGTGCGAACATAGTGAGTAATGACAACACCTTGCCAAAGTCAGTATAAATTGCATGTCTCTCATCTCTTCGTTGTACGTCACACGTATGAGATGGAGTTGCCGTAATATGCGATCTAGTATTCCTTTGTTAACCTTTAGCCACATTGCATGATCAAGGATTCCAGACATGTCATCAATGAGTGGAATATCTATAAGTTCATCTCATGAACTTCCAGATCCATATAGTATCCACTGTTGTTCTCTAACACACGGATACTCGGCATTTCCCTTTTAAATGGTTTTATTGGAACACTTCCAATTATCAACAAACTTTCACTTTTATACATCCTATGTATATTTTGCGATTAATTTTCTGTCCTTTCGGAAGTTCACATCAATGTAACCCTTTACATCGAACTCTTCCTTATCTCCATAGAACTAGTACTTCCCAAGTACTTGTCAAGTTCTTATGGTATTCCAGTAACCCTTACTGGAAGTAGACAGACATCCACTCGTCATGTCCTACATACGAGTTATCAGGATGAGCACATCATATTGCTATGTCCTACATACAAGATGATGAATGCATTTTATTCTTGCCATGTCATACATGCAAGACAATGGGATGATTTCATACATGATAGATCCATATCTATTCTTAGTGTTCCCATTCTTCATAAGAATTGGACACTTGGCCTTGGGATACTAATATCCATATAACATGGACAAGTTTTCTCCCACTGAATCTGTGCATACTGAACCCTTCAGTACAGATTTCCAATGTATGCTCTCTCTTTTCCAGGTCAAGAGATTTGTCGAGAACTATCTCTATAGATCTCTATTCCTATCACATAGGAAACATCTCTATCTTCCTTAAAGCTAATTTCCACTTTGGATTTCCATTCTAGAACAATTCCATTTCACATCAATATGTGGAATGTGAATACGCTCCCACTAAATCAAAGATCCCTTCTTTATCTTTGACATATCAGTCAAACCCTTTGACTATATCATCAAAGTAAAGATCCAATTTTGAGTTGCTTGTACTCAATCAATCACATTGATTAGTCCATTGTAACTTATAGACTTCATTTGCATTAGTGGATTCATAAACCTTATAGGTTGTGTCACGTACACATCCTTGTTTTATTCCTCATAGGAATGCGGTTTTAGTATCCATATGCCAAATGTCTCAGTCATTAAGTTGCAATCAACAAGCATCATCCTTCTCAAAATGTTATCCATGTGTCTTTAACACTTAAGACTCATTTGCACTTATGGATTTCATCCAATGAGTGCTACCATCAAGGTCATACCTTATGGTTCACATGGATGTCATTTAGGATGTAATGGTCTTATACCATAACTCAAAATCTGATTCCTCATATTCATCTAGATAGTTGACTCATCATATGAACAACTCATCGCATAGATAATTGAGGTGTATCTGTCAAGAATATAAGAATTCACAACCATTGTGATTCTTAATGTCTTTTATTAGTGTGGGGTATTCTTTTATTAAGAAGAATTCAGTTATTTGATAATCATTCTCTAACTCCTTAGAGTATGATTCCTTCTTGATTCAGACATCACCATGCCTTAATCATGAGTTCACTATGATACACTATCATAATCACTCATAAGGATCTCAAACATTTGGTCCAAGTATTTCATTCATTGATCTCATCAAGAATTAACACTTTACCAAATTTGTACTTCATCTATGATAATCTTGAACACTTCAAGATATTCATATTGGTATTTCTCTAAACAACATTTGAAGTATTAGCATTTGTTCCAATAGGTATGCAAATACATCACATGTATTATACCTAATAGGATAATCATTCTCCCACTATCATTAGTGAAGATTGATTAATCACGTCCAAGATATTCATGTCTCTTACTGGTTCTCTAACCAAAAGAGTCTAGATTTATCCATCATATGGAAACTAGAAATGAATTTCTCATGATTGATGCTAATTTGATTGTTTGAGTTATCAATAACTTTAGGTATCATTTTATCTTATGCATACCATGTATCACAAGATAAACAAGGCATTGCCACAAAGATCATATCTTTGAGATTGAAACATCAACTTTATTAATTGCCATCATTGTCATACAATATGCAATAATAAAGTGTTTCTATCTATTGGCAATATATGAAATAGCAGTTCTCAACTCTATTTCGTGCCCTTTAGGCTGAAATAAACTGAAAGATACTCATATCTATGGCAGCAACACTTGCTCCAATGATGGGTATTTCTTTCTTGGTCCTTTCGCAAAGGCCATCACTTCTTTGCGGATATTGCATATCATATATGACATATCCATATCTTGGTATCATATACCTTGGATAAAGAAGCGGTTCATTTCATGATACCTTAGGTGGAGATCTCCATCCCCTCCTTCATCTTCTTTTGTTCTTCCAGATATTGAGGGCAATCCCTCATACACCCTTTCCCCATGTGCCTTGAGGCTGAAGACGGCTTGGATTTCTGGCTAGCATCAGAACACTTCTTAGCTTTGCCCTTGTCCTTGCCCTTAAGAATTACCTTTTCTTTGATCACATCAAAGACTATGGTTTGTCTTTCTTCATCTTTGCCTCTACTATCCTCAACATGTCTGACAACTCTGTCAACGCTTGTCAAAGTTGTTCATGTTGTAGCTTATCATGAATTGTATGATTCTCACAACATTTGCAGTATCATACCAATAGCCAACTCTTGGCTCAGAGGGAATCCTTCTTAATTAGGTTTTCCACATACCCAATCACATTGAGTGTGTGAATCCCTTACTGGATCTCCTTCTGTCATGACATACTAGGATAGTGTCTTAGAGACATCATATGTCTCATGTTGTCTCTGCAACTCACAGTTCAGAGAACACAACATCAAACACTCCTCATCAATGTCTTTCTCAGTATGCTTCCATAAGCATACTTTCAGCCATTGATGTGGTGGGATCGAGTTCATCTGGTTCTGGTATAACTAGGACTTGGAGCTTTCACTCTTTGAGAACACTTCTCACCATCCTAACCAGTCGTGGAATTATTCCCATTTAATTTGTTGGTCTCAAAGACCGATTGCAAATAAAATGATTTGTTGATAAACCATTTATTTTAACAAAAAGGAAATATATGCAATTTTAGTCCAAAACTCTTTTTGACTTGTTTGATTGATTTGAAAAGTTGACGAGAAAATTAGGCCTTTAATTAATTATCGCTCCCACTATTTTACTTCAAATTGATAGCCCTCACCATCAATTCGGAAGATTGCAGCGTACAACCTTCTAGTGGGCAAGATCCTGAAATCCTCTAAGTCATGAGTCAGCTTTGGGTGATCCCCACAACTTAGATCTCTCAGGTAGGCAACTTTTGCCAATTGCATCATACGCAACTCTTGTTGAATGAACATGCACAACTCCTTGCTATGAACATTCCTTGCCTCTGGGCTTAGACGCTCTAAGAATCACCAGTTAAGTCTAACCCAAAAGCTGACATGGTAGAACATGCACCCTACTTTGGCAGAACCTACATGTCTACCCTTCACACTTCCACAAGATAGACGGCGCACCATGCTTTGGCGTAACCTACGCTTGGTCGATCGAGCTTTTCATGTGTGCCGCTAATGGAAGGCATATAAGACTTAATATTTTAATGAGGGATTTGGTTTTTATATACATATACATATCCAATCACCACAATACATAGTATGTATCATATACATGCTATATCCCACATAAAACATGCACAAACGATAAAAAGCGATGATTATGGCCATCCTAATGTGATTCCTCGAGCCAAGAGGAATCACGGTCATCTAGGTCTACATCACATGCAACCTGTACAAGATGAACATCTGTGCCTTGCCATCTGAGTTGATCAACTCATCACATGAATGATCTGTACTCTCCAGCCAGTCGTCTGGGTGCCACCAGCCGATCGGTTGGCACCTCCAACCGATCGGTTCGCCTGGTCGTCGTGCATCTCGTCATGTCCGCCACCCGCTCATCTCGCTCCTCGAACCGGTCATCAACCGATCGGTTCACTCCTTGAACTGACCGTCTGGAACGTCAACCGATCGGTTCACGCCTTGAACCGATCATTTCAGCTGTCGTCTTTATGTCCACCGGTCTTCGACATAACAAGAAATAAAAATCTATCCTATTTAATACATTGCTTTTAAAAGAAAAAAACCCCAAGTTACATTCGGGGGGAGCAAAGGTAGGAAAGAATCTCGAATTATTTCGAGTTACATCAGGAATAAGAGAGGAAGATCGGTGCGCAGACCGAGATGCAAGCAACCACAAACAACCACACACAGATAGGGGTTTATAGGCCATAATCACGCTACACACATCCACCACAAAACTCATTTAAGGGCGACGCGTATCGAGTGCATTAATAATACATATCATATATGTAATTTGGGATTTGTGGATTTAGGATTGGACATGCATAAAGCCGATATTATTCGCATCGCATGCAATAAATAAAGGCGACAAACCAAAATCGATCATATCGATATTCCTAAAATATAGAGCAGTTGACGTGGCTCTGATACCACTGTTGGGTTTTAGGGGAGACAGAGAAGGCAGCGGAAACAAAAATTTTCTCCCCCAACCCATACCGAGGAAACACGTCAACGTCTATGTAATAGGAAAGGATGGTTTGTGGAATCATACCTTGTCCCGAGGCTTGCTCGGCGACAATACCTCACGCCTTGTGCGGTCTTCAACTCCGGTCTTGGACGGCGTCTGTGCAGCTCCTGGTCGCACCGGGACTGACGACTCCTCCTCCTACCGGACTGTCGGATGATAGTTGTCCTCCTAAGCGGCAGTGTCCTCCCGCCTCTATAGTAGTCCACACGGACCACCTGGAACTCCACTCTCCTTGTCCCACAAGGAAGTGGAAGGAGTCGCACCCTCCTGTTGACGTACTAGTCGCCAACACACTCTCCTGATACCAGTTGCAACTGCAGTTGTCCTTCCCTTGCTGCACCTCCCTTTTGCGGGAAGCACTTGCTCGGGATCTCTCACGGTTACCAAAACCAGAGAGAACGACAACTTCGCAAAGCAACCGGCTTGCATTGAGTTGTACTTTGAGAAGCCCCCAATACCCCTATATATATAGGCGGGTCATGGGACAGGGTTCTCTGTGCCCGGCAATACGGGACTAAAAGCAGGAGTAGAAGGGTTCGAGATTTTCCACGAAAAGCAACTGGTTCGCAACTTGAAATGATCGGTTCACAACTGAACCGATCGGTTCGGCCATTGAGCCGATCGGTTGGACCTGAGCCGATCGTTTGGGGCACTCCAACCGATCGGTTGGTGCCCTGAACCGATCGGTTCATGGTCCTAATCCGGCTCAAAAAGACTTTCCTTGTTTCGTTCTCAATTGGTATCGTATACCAATGTTATTCCCAATCGAATTGGGCAATTTGAAACCAAAGGAAAATTCTTTCCGACATGACTTTCCCAACTGGTCGGTTGCACCAGTTGAGCCGATCGGTTCAACTCTTGAACCGGTCGTTTCAACCTGGGCAAGAGCCGATCGGCCTGGACACTCCAGCCGACCGGTTCAGCACCTCATCCGACCGGTTCATCACATGAGCCGATCGATTGGGAGCACAGGTTGGGCAAAATTAGTCAATTGTGATTTCAATCAATCTGATACTCCAATCAATGCGTCCAACACCTTGAACCATATGATATTGAGCTATCGACTGATTGAGTGTTTAATTGAACTACTAAACTCCTTTAGTAATCAATCTAAACATTGCTTTGTGAACAAAACTCCTCTTCCAGGTTAAATCCTATGTGTGTGACCCTGCAGGTCCATTTCACGTTGGTAGTGAAAGTCCATAACACTTATGACTTCACAAGCAAAGAGCGGTGCCTAGTCACACATCAGTGCTACCCAAGTGAAAGTAGAAAGTTGGAGAACAACTTTCATCCTACAATCCGTGAATGGTGTTACAGTGAATGTATAATTCCTTTGTCATTGATATCCCGAATGAACTCGAGGCATGGAACAGTCATCCTGTCAACGTTCATTCACTTTCTTGATCTCAGAGTAGATTGAAGGAGATATGTATGACATCAATATCACATACTGATTCACACATGCGTGCGCACGCCTATCTCAATCCTACTCATCAAGTGGCCTTGGATATCAAACTCCCTCAGGAGGGACAAATCCCATATCTATCACTCACCCCTCAAAAGCCCCATGTGTCAAAGCCACCCAATCATCACCTTTATAACAACCCATGTTTCAGGACTGCGTTTGATGATGTCAAAGTGTGCCCAACGACATGTGTTGAGTGTATTGATTTCAGGTCAAAGAATCACACTCACCACCATCACTGTGAGTACTGAATGTGACTACCATCTCATGGTTCCATGTGTCAAACTCACGGTGGGTCTGTCCGGTACACTTGTTCTCTAACAAGTACCTATGTGTTTGGTTTGATATCTCTATATCATGACTAATGAGATTCTGTCATCAACCAACACCACAATCTAGTCTTGTGTGTCATTTCTGTCTATCTACCTTCCACAATGACATCCGACTAGGGACATATCAAGAATGTACAAACTCTTAGCATCCGTATGATCTCATCGTTCAGGTCCTCAACCTGAAAGCATACGTCATTGAGTATTGTCATTCTCTAGACATTCAATCTGTTCTATCACTATCTCATATGACTGAACCAGAATGAATTGGAAGCTTGCCTTTGATGTTTATCAAATCAATCTTAATGTATCCCACTAATCATCCCATGATTGTCTCTCAGGGCATACATACCAACAATTTGTCAATTTGATCAAAATAATGAGAGCATATCTAATTAGAGACCTAATTAATATCGTCAATTTTAATCCAATCAAAAAAGAGTTCTTGACAAAATTGCATATTATTTTGTAGAATCAAATGGTAACTGTAACGACCCCGCCTCCCGATAACCCCCAATTAAGGGAGACCCGAAGGTCAGAGTCGTTATTCAATTAACAAGATCAAAGGTTCAACAAATACTCAATAATAATTATGAAATTATACTAACTAACTGGAATTTGGTATAAAATTAAAACTTTACTTACCTTTGAAAACTTTGGAAATCTATCTATCTAGAGCTTGAATTATTCTATCTAATCCTCCTTGAACTTTATTTCTTATTTCCACAATGTGTCACTTTACTGTTTGTTCTTTCAATTGTTGTTCCTAAAATGCCGACAAATAAAATGTCAGTCAATATATCGAAATATACCGGTATGTGGGAACAACCAAAATCTTGCAAATATGGCTAACAATTTAATAATCACAATAAAATTATTTATCAAGCCACTTTACATTTTCAATGTGTCATTCTCCACCGCTTTTTCCCTAACCCTGGCATACCCCTCTAGGGTTTCTCTTTTGCCATTGACTTAAGGCCACCTTCTCAATCTCGAGCTTGGTGCCTGGGAGTCACCTCTCACGGTGCTCCATAGTCATGCATCATAGACCACCTTCTCATTCCCAAGCTTGGTGTCTGGGGTCACCTCTCATGGTGCCCATTGGTCTACCCTCCTAGGCCTGACCTTTATGGCATCTTCGATCCGGGTGGCATGTAGGTGTGAGAATTCACATGTATATATAATTGCAGTATGAACATCCAAACGATTTAGATTGCATTCAATGTGAGGAAACATTCAGAAAACCCTCGGAAAACTAATGTGATTAATCATAATTAACCACATACCTATACATGCAGATTTGAGACAAAGTAGTCCAATCAATCAAGACATCCAATCAAGCAAGTACAAGAATCTTGAAATTACATCCAATTCATTTTTATCAAAAACTATCCAAACCATCTTGCTACTTACGGTGTCTATTCCTTTTTGGGGTTTCTTCCTCTTTTTAGGGTTTACTTTGCAATTAGGGCTTCCCTTCATCTTTTACTATTTTAAACCCTAACTTAATGCAATTGATCACAAACCCTAATTATCTCAACATCTAATCCTCAGTTCAGATTAAAGGCATAATTATCCATAATTAAGCCTCTTAAACCTCTTTTACATTAAATCTACTATTTTTATCCTTTTAATCTATGACAAGATCATTATACTCATTTATCATCAATTCAAATTTCATTATAGTCTAATTCGCATATGAACTTGATTTACCATTAATTCTATTTTTTATTCATTAGAAAACCCTAATTACTACATTAAGGGTAGTTATCCACATTTAGGTACTTTTATACTCGAAATAGCTTAGATTCAGTGTATTCCAACTTTAATCATGAAATTAATCAATTAAAGCCATTAATAGTCTCATTCATTAATATTAGGGTTTCAAGGCCCAATAAAGCATACTTATGCACATGAACTCTCAATTAAACTAATTACATGCAAAGTTCATCCTTTTTGTTCCTAATGTGCCCTTTCATCATTAACAGGTTAATACCAACTCCTTTTTTTGGAATAGGGTAAATATATTTACAAAAAGTAGGTATAGCTAAGCTATACAACAAAGAAGGGCATCTCTAAAAATGATACCCCAAAACCATAGACAAAAACCAAAGACAAAACTATACGAGGGAACTATACAGAAACCCCTAGTATACTTTCGTAACAAAGCTTAGACTAAGTAACAGCTCCTGTCTATGCTTTACATGCCATGTTAGATTAGTGGAAAAAAGCTCCAGCAGCTTGAGTTCTTCACGCCCACCAGATTCGTGCTTCCTTCTATTTCTTTCATTCCAAATCATATAGATCAGTCCGGATATGCAGAGATTGGCAAAACTGCTAAGCGCTTTGTTCTGCCTAAATTGATCTTTGTCCCAAGTCAAAATCTCATAATGGTTGTTTAGGCCATTGAGTTTCCAACCATTTCTAAGGAACATGATTTTGAGAAGCTGATTAGAAAATCTACAATTAAAGAAAACGTGATCTGCAGACTCAACTTCCTCTTTACACAGATAAAAAATGGCATCTAACTAGATGCCCCAATTGAGAAGCCTATCCTTCGTGGGTAGCTTGTTGAGGAGAGCCCTGTATAACAGCGTGCTCCATTTGGGGCAATGAAATCTCCCCCAAATCATGTCAGCGAGCTCTTCACATCTTGACGTGCATGTATTAGTGTAGGTTAATGGTGGGGGGGGGCTAGGATAGCCCACCCACCATTCGCAGCCACCCTATACAAGAAGGGTGAATTATTAATCTAATCACACATCGCACGCCACACCCTGGAAGGATTACAATCAATATTACATAAAGGGAGATTGATGTATCTTCTTTTCAGCCATTTCACCCAGTAGTTGTCATCCTGGGTTATAAACCTTTCAACTATCTTCTTTGTGCATAGCATCATCAGATAATCATGATCCATGATCTGCAACCCACCCTATTTGAAGGGTTTCACAATAATGTCCCAAGCCACTCCATGGCTTTTGCCAGCCCAAATAAAATTAGTTGTTAAAGAACGAATGTTATTTAGAACATGCTTTGGAATAACTCCCACAGTAGCCCAGAATCTCACTGTGGCTTGAACTACTGATCTAACCAACACCAGTCTACCCGCCATAGAAAGATTTAGTCCACTCCATATTTCAATCTTTGTCCTGAGGTTGTCCATCAGCTTGTTAAAGTCTCTGGATTTGGTTCTTCCTGAGGCCATAGGAATCCCAAGATATTTAGTGGGAAAAAACCCCTGATCCATCCCAGCAACACTTTTCAATCTGCCCCTCATGTTATCACACGATTTCGAGAGAAAGACCTATGATTTTATAGTGCTAATGTATAAGCCAGTTTGTTTCCCAAATACCTTTAGATTTTTGGTAATTTCCTTCAGCCGTTTAGCATGGCCCACAGAAAAGAGAAGAACATCATCAGCGAAAATGAGAGCTGGTTTAACATTAATACCTTTGACTTTGAACGTCTTCACAGAGTTTTTAGTTTCTGCCTCTTTGATCATATGACTCATTCCTTCCATGAACATTGTAAACAGTAATGGAGATAGAGGGTCTCCTTGTCTTAGACCATTTGCAGATCTGAAAAGACCTTCAGGGGCACCATTAATGAGCACAAAAAAGGAACAAGTACCATAGAATTATTTAATTAGATTGATCCACTGCTGACTGAAACCCAAAGATATCATAGTCTTGTGAAGAAAGGACCAACTGATGTGGTCATAAGGTTTGCTAATGTCAACTTTTATCATGGCTTTGGCAGTAGAATTCTTTTTTTTGAAATCAATGACATACTCGGAAGCAAGGAGGGAGCAGTCCTCTATTTTCATGTTCTTGATAAAAGCATTCTGGTCATCTGAAATAATATGTGGTATAACGTCTTTAAGTCTCTTGGAAAGCAGCTTGGATATAGTTTTGTACATCACATTGTAGCAAACAATAGGCCGATAATCATTAATCGTTCTTGCATATTTAGATTTGGGAACTAATTTGATAAACGCATGGTTTGCATCCAGAACCATGTTCCTCCCTTTTACAAACCATCTCATAGCATCGCATAAATCATTTTTAATGATGGGCTAAGTGGCTTGGAAGAAATGGCTATTAAAGCCGTCGGGACCAGGAGCTTTTGAATAATGTATGGAGAACAAGGCGCTTCTGACTTCTTCTTCATTAATGTCTTTGCACAGATCGGCATTCATAGCAGCATTGACTTTGTCCTTAGGGAGATTTAGCTCCCCCTCATAACTTCCATCACTTCTGTTATAAAGGTTGCTAAAGTACTTAATTGCGTGGGCAGTAATCTCCTCATGGCTTTCGATAGGATTGCCCTATTCATCTATCAATTCATAAATGCTATCTCTCATCATCTTCTTTTTTGTTACAACATGATATATTATGGTGTTACAGTCACCATCATTTATCCACTTCATTCTATTCCTCTTCCATATGTATTGTTCCTCCGCCTTCTCAAGGTTTCTGACTCTGTCCTCATTGTGTTTTTCTTCTTTAATGAGCTCACTATTCAGTGGGTTGTCCCTGAAATTCATAGTAGCTTGCTCGTATTTTTGTCTAGCATCCCTCAGGAGATTTTGAATGTTAATGTTTTCTTTTGTCCAGCCTTTGAGAATCCCTTTAGTTCTTTGAACCTTCTTGAGAAATCTAAATAATGGATTCCCCTCCTGTTGTGTGCTCCAAGATTCTTTAATCTTCTCATTGAAGCCATCCCATTTACTCCAAAAATTAAGGTACCTAAACAGTTTGGGATTTTGTTTCTTCTCTGACAGATTCACCTTCAGCCAGGCATGATCACTGAAATGATGGGACCCCATTCTAGTAGCCACACAAGGAAGGATGTCGAGCCAAGCATTATTAACCAGACATCTACCCAGCTTACTAGCTATACACTTCTTTTGTTTATTCGACCACGTTGTGTCACCGCCAATAGTGTCAAGCTCATGAAGTTCTGCAGTGTCCAAACAGCTGTTAAATTTGTTCAGAATCCTCTCCGGAACTCTCATTCCTCCTATCTTTTCACTTACACTGTGAGTGTTGTTTAAATCACCTAAAACTAGCCAGGGGATCTGGTCTTGAGCAGTAGATGTCAACATAGGCCATAGTTTGTCTCTATCAGCCTCCATGTTCTCACCGTAGATAGCAGACAAAATACAAGAGAAACCGCCAATATTAAAACACCTAACTGTAATGACTTGGTCGCTGACAGCAATGGGCTCAATTGTCCATATCTCTAGATTCCACCCCAGCACAATTCTGCCTCCATCCACCACCTCAAGGTTGGAAATGGACTCCCAATCTCTAGGAAAAATGGACTTAATGCGATCTGAGCAACACCTTTTAATCTTTGTCTCAAAATAGCAAATAACGTCTGCCTTTATCCTCCTTAGAATCTTCCTTAACCTTGCTTGAGTCACTGGTAAGGAAGCTCCTTGCACATTCCATGTGAGGAAAGTCATTTATCATTGGCTTTGTGCCCTCCTCCTCCACCAGATTTGGGCATGTTCATCGTCTTAGCAGTAGCACTTCTTGTAGTGCGAGGGCTTCTGCTTCTGCCTCCTACTGAACTAGCAGGCATTTCCTCATTTTCTAGTTGGTCTAGCACAGAGAAAGGATTAGTATCTGTGTTGGCCGCAGATGCCTCACCCACCTCAGCCGACTTGGTCTCATTCACTGCCGTTTCTTGAATTTCTCCATCTTCTAGATTAATGGTTTCAGTAACCATGTTCTCTCTATTCATCTCTGTGGCATTAGGAATAATGCTCTCTTGTCTAACCCCCTATTTGGTGCTGCTACATCGAGGGGATTTAGAATGCGATCTTCTCTTTTTTTGTCTTCTGACATCGGGAGCCACAATGGGTGGTGACAACATTAGCACCGTCGACCTCTCACCTGGACAATTGCCAGTGATATGCCCAAACACTTTACACATTGAGCAATGGTCAGGGAGGGCTTCATAACACAGCTTGACCTCCCATTCACCACCATTGGGTAACTCGACCATGATTTCTGGAGGAGGCTCCTCTTCAGCAGTGATGTCCACACAGACCCGTGCACATCCCAGCATCGTTCTGTCCACCCTTATGTCAATGGCTCGAGGTTCCCCTATGGCATTGGAGATTACATTAATGGCTCTAAAGGACCAATGCTTCCCCACGTCAGGTAGTGAGATCCACACGGGTGCCATATTTAGAGCAGTCCTCTGGATGTCAGCCTTTGGCGTCCAACGCCTGACCAACACAAGCTGGTCATCGAAGAAGCAGGGGTTGTGATGGATAGAAGCTTTCAGATCACCGTCATTGGCAAATCTAGCCAGGATAAGTCCGTCAATAAAGGAGAAGACCTCCAGGTCCCCCCTGGGTTTCCAAGTTCGAAGCATCCATCCTCTAAGTTGGGCGATATTTATAGAGGTCTGCACAATTTGAACGATTGCCGAGAACCTGTGATAGTCGTCCATTTCTTCCATGATGGGGTCAATGAATATCGTCTACCTCCGGCCATCCCCTTCTTTGAAGAAGGGTTTCTTAGGGTCATCCGCCACAGTCCCCCTAATGCGCATTAGGGGGCCTTCAACCACCTTAGCCCACTTTCTGGTGACCGTGACATCAGAAACCGGTTTGCTCGAGTTCTCCTTCTCCTTGCCTTTTGCACCAGATCCAGCAGCCTGGCTTTGCGAAGCCTATCCAGGGTCGACGAATCCATCGGCCACCGGACCAATGCCCACCATCGCAGACTTCACCGGATCAGCCACCTACTCCTAGGACAAGCAGGACAGCATCACCGCGGGGAAGATCAGGGCCACCAAGAGGCCTTACTGCCGTGAGGGCAACAAGGTGGGAGAAGGAAGCATGAGGGGTGGATCTTCTCCCCCTAGGGGGAGAAATGAAGTGAAGACATGAAGGGGATACCTAGAGAGAAGCCAGAGCTCTCGCGGTAGAGAGAGAAGCTGGTGTTTCTCTATCCTTTTTTTTCGTATGTTTTGGTTAATACCAACTCTAATCATCCATTAAACCCTTATAAATATATTATTCATCTCAAAATAGGGTTCTTTAAACATTAACACATTAAAGTTGACATCTTCCATTACTTTTCAAACTAGAAGTAAAACTAGTCTCTACTAGTAATTTTATTGAATTCCACATGCTTTTCTGAGAAAGATTCATGTATTATATGTCCCCAACCGAGCTACCATTAAAAAGTTATGAATTTAATAAATTCACTTACTCTAGACCAATCAGAGAGCACCACGTCGCCTCCTTTACCATGCAAGGCTCTTACGATTTGGAAAACATAACCAAATGTTAGTTTTGCCCTCGATAAGTGGATTGGTTGTTTAGTCTGTGGAAGGGCAACTCCGTCCAACGCCACCCTAGTTCCTTCTTCCTCGCGCAACTATCAGGCCGCCGCCCTAGCTGCTGACCTACAGCACTTAGCGGCCTTCCTCCCACCTCCTCGAGGCTCGTGACTTGCTAGGATCCCTTTCCTAACTCCGCCCCACCCTGTCGCAGCCAACCATGCTACAAATCATGACTAAAATGTTCGTTCATAAGAGGACTAGTGTTGTGATCTGCAGCTAGGTTATAGGTGTTCTGCAAGTATTGTGTAGGGTTAGAGTAGGAAGATGAGGGCATAGCCTCCTTAGGTCTCTTATGGAAGCACCAAGCCACCATCCATGCCACTTCTTGATCCCCCGTTTGCACCAGGGTTCTCCCTACCCTCTTGGTTAGGGTTAGCATGAAAAGAAGAAGAAGAATAGGTTGTATTGCGTGGGATTTCTCTCTGGACCATGACCAGGGCTTTACCCCTTTATATAGGGTGGAGTATGAAGCCCTAAGGTGTGCCTCATGAGGACACAAGTCCCAAACTAGAAAGGAAATGTAACATCCCTGACCTGGGTTATGAACTAACCCTAGGTGTTTTGCCTAAATATGTAATTAAATCCTTGTGATTAACTTTGGGCATGTAATTAAGTTCCTCAGAAACATATATTTCAATTTTGCTCCTTTATGTATAAAGTTGTAGCATTGTTTTGTAATACAGGGATCTATGTGCAAATTACACAGTTAAGGGATTAAATTGCAAATTGCACATGTTGAGATGTTCCTCTGATGTTGAGACATCATGAGGATGTTTATGATGAAGTTTGAGGGATTTCCCAAGCTTGAGCACCAAGGTGCAGCTGTGGATGCAACCCCTGTACTTGAAAACCCTAAATTGGTGTAAAGTGCAATTTACCCAATTTGAGGGGTGCAACTTGTAAAATACATCATCTAAAATATCTTTTATGACTCTTGGAATCATTTAGAAGAGAAATGATGAAAAGATCACTTCATTTGAATAATCATATAATAAAGAACACCTTTGTGATTGAATAATCAAGGTGTATGTATAATAGCCCTTTTATGTGTATGCTTTAGTAATGGGTTGATCTTATTTGCCTTCAATTCTTGACCTTAGAAGGAGATTGTCCTTAGAAATAAGGGGTAGGGACGAGCAAAGAAGAAAGGAAGGACTTAGATGAGAAATGGGATAAAGTAGAAGCTTTATGGAGAAATTTCACCAAAAATATATATACCACTTCCTTTGCAAGCAAAGGAACGTTTCTTTCATTCCCTCACTTATCCCCCTTGCTCAAACCGACTAAGGCAGAGCTATGGAGCATAGGAGAACGACCAGGGAGTTCAAGGTAAGTTTGGATCATCCCTTTTGCTTGAATTCATGGAGGAAACTCAATTTCAAGGTTGAATTCATGGCTAGCTCACCTAGCTTTATCTTTCTAGCCATTCCTTTCCAACTTTTCCTTGGAGAATTCACCTTGGCCAACCTGTGGAGCTCAAAGACGCCATTAAAGACCTGAAGCTTGGATGCTTGGAGCTCAAGGAACAACCTTTAGGCGGGTTTTATAACTCTAAACCTTATGCTTTGATTATACATCTTTTTCTATGCATATAGTTGCTAGTTCTTCTTCTTCCCTATTTTCCCTTGCATCCTTGCAAGCAAAATCGTGAAGAACTGCTACTGTTATTGAGGTAGAAGATAAGGGAATTAATTCCTATGCTTATCCATGGATTTATACTTTACCAAACGACCTCCACCAATTGCCCATACAGTTTACACAACCGTTTGGTGGGCAAACGATTTCAGGGTTGTATGAAGGCAAACGGCCTTCAAGACCGTTTGATCGCATTGACCAAATGACGACCGTATGGGAATCTTGTTTATAATTATGTAGGTTAATCACCCACAAAATTTGAGGGGTTAACTCCAATGGAATCGTGAGATATAAGCAAATCCATTAGCAAATCCAATTGAATTAAGTTCTGATTTTCAATCTGTTTAATTTGCCCTTTTTGGGAAAACGGTCTCAAGACCATTTAATATGGTTGAACAAGCATTGACCGTTTGGGATTACTGTTCATAATGATGTTGATTAATGACTCACCAAATTTGATGGATTAATTCCAAACGAGTTATGAGTTGAAGGTTGATTAATAGGGCAAATCCTAATTGAAATCAGTGCTGAAATTCCAATGAGTTAATTACTGATTTTGGGTTGATTAGCCCAAACGGTCTCAAGACCATTTGGGTAATCATCCAAACGGTCTCAAGACCGTTTGGGGATCACCCAAGACCGTTTAGAGGTCTGGGGTCAAGTATAGTTGACCAATTGAAGGTCCAAAGGTACCAAATCATATTGCAATTAAGTATTGATGTGATGATCAACTCAATAGATCAAACCTTGATGAATTTTCACTAGAGTCCAAAGGATGGATGGGAAAACGGTCTCAAGACCGTTTGGAACTCATTCAAACGGTCTCAAGACTGTTTGGTGTCAACCCAAGACCGTTTGGAGGTCTAGGGTTAAGGTAATTTGATCAATTGAAGGCCCAATTACAGTGGGTTATTGAAATAATCAAATTGTTGATTTGTGACTTAATTAGGGTTCAACCCCAATCAAATCAACTTAGATTTTGATGAATTCTTGGGAAAACGGTCTCAAGACCGTTTGGAGGTTATCCAAACGATCCCAAGACCATTTGGGCCAAGTTTGAGCCCGATTGGAGGTCAATTGAGGGGATCACCTTTGATTTGATTCACATTGTTGAGTGTTGATGGTTGAATGTTTATAGACCTTAATTGCACCAACTCCAACCCTATTTGGATATCAATTGAGGATCAATTGAGTGACCAATTGGTTAAGGCTAACCCTAATTGTCTCAATTGATAAGTGGTTAGCAAGCTTGAGACCAATTGAAGGCTTCAACATAGGAAACCCTAATCGAGTTTACCCTTTGAATCACCTTGGAGGTCCATGCGATCTTGAGCTTTTAGGACCATACGACTTCAGGACCGAATGAGTTCATACGACTTCAGGACCGAATGAGTTCATACGACTTCAGGACTGAATGAGTTCATACGACTTCAGGACCGAATGAGTTCATACGACTTCGGGACCGAATGAGTTCAAATGACTTCAGGTCCGAATGAGCTCAAACGACTTCAGAAGTCAAACTATGACTAAACGGTCTTCACCCCATCTTGGGCAAATGACCTCAAGATCGTTTAAAGGTAAACGGTGTTGAGTGTCATGCGGTCTTGAAGTCAACCAAAGCTAAACGGTCTACAACCTTAAACGATCTCAGGATCATTTGAAGGTTGAAGGTGTGAAACCTATTGGGAACTTTTAAGGATAAGTCTGCCTAATGCCTTGAAGGCTTAGATGGTTTGATGGTTGTTCAACCTAAACCCTAATGATACCTAGGGACATTAAGGGTCAAGTGGTTAGTATATTAACCCATGTTATGATCAATGGTGAACCTTACCAAAATACCCTTTATGGATTCAAGTAGGTAACCCCTTTTTATCATGCAAACCCCAATGGTTACAATGGTGATGACTTGGCTAGGCTTATCAATGTTGATTAGACCTAACCCAATCTAGAGGGATGTAATCATCACCTATGAGCAAGAGGAGAGAGAAAATCCCAATTATGGTTGAAATCCAAGTAAAATACCTTCAATATATATGAATGTACATGATTAGGGTATGATCCACCTATGTGAGATCATGAAAACCCTATTTATGATAATTGATGAATCTTAATCTTATCTGAGAGCATCATTGATGATGTTCCTCATACATGATGATGTTATGAGTTCATTTTACCATTATGTAAATAATAAACTCTAATTCTAGGGTGATGGCATGTAATGTGAATAGTAAACCATAATTGATGAGAATCAGGGAACTTAACTCTTATGGCAGGAGTGGAAAGTATAATTCTTGATTTGAATTGCTTTTATCAGTTGAATTAATCTTGCAGGTTCTGATATGAAGATGATCATATCCAGGTATGGATGATGATGCTATATTCATTGAAAGCATGTTGTTAGCTTTATGAATAGTAAAATATCTTGATGCCTTGTCAATGTCAACCTATGAATTAAATGGGCTGCGAGAGCCATAAATACCATCAAGGTCATGCTTTAGAGATGACTTGTGATGAATGTATTGAGAAATGATGATTGATGAGAGTTAGGCTTGTTACATTAAGTATTCTCATTTCATAGCTGTTATGCTAATGTTATTGTTTGAAGAACAATGTATGATGTTAAAATAATACTGAATGTACCTAACTAATCAAGTGTAATGTATAGCCCTGATCATAGATCCATCATTGTCAGAGATCAAATGATGGTGAAATAGGTTTTCCTAAGGAAACTCCTGGATCACATACTTTTGAGTATGTGGGGTATATGGATGTGTAGAACCTTACATCCTAGTGTAGGTGTTTGATGTAGATGTGTAATCCATCAATCCTTCACTACAATCCCATACCGTATCAGTGGATGGTAAACATGAAACCTCCTGATGACGAAGAAAGCACATATATCCGTATCAGTGGAAGATAAACATGAAATCTCCTGATGACAAAGAGAGTACAGAACGCCACTGTAACTCTAAAATAGCGAAGGACCAGATTACCCTGGTAAGCTATTATAGTAGAGGCACGAGATGTCCTACAAGTAATCCTCTTACTGACTGAGGAAGGTGAAGGTCATGAGAATCCGGCTCTTTTGATGACCTAGTATGATACCGAGGCACTTAGCAGTGATTGGTTGGAGTATGAGTGGTAAACCTCATCTCCACAGGGCATAAAAGTAATGTTTGAAAAACATAATCCACAGTGTAGCATACCTGTTAGAGATAACTACGAGTGATTGATTGATTTTACACTGTATAGTGCAAATGTCTTCATGTTTCATAACTGTTGAACTCATGCTTACTATTATATCTGATGTTGAATACTTTGAAGCTTTTACTGCTTAAGTTATTCTTTGAGGTGCTATAATAAAGCTTCTGGCGGAGAGTTATAACTCTCGATGGGACAATTATGTAAAATTGTCTCACCCCGTAGACTTCAACTTTTTAGGTGGACGTCGAGGATGGAGGAACAGGTCTACAGGTGACCAGTCCCAGCAGCAGCACCACCAGGGGCAGCAGTAAAATCTCAGGTGGAGATTTAGCCTGCCATGTGGTGTAGTTAGAGTCAGTCCTATGTGTCCTCTGTACTCTCAGGTCTTGGAGTCTTTTAGTCTGAGATTTTGGTTATGAGTTCTTGAGATTTTGTATCATGTTGTATATAATTACTCAAGAAGTAATTATCTGAGATGTAAACAATTTATCTCCTTTTATGAAGGAAGTTTTTTGGTTTCAATGCTTTATCTCAAAACGTTTTAATTTCCACTGATTTTTGGTATTCCGCTGCTAATCGAATCGCTTCCGCTAAGTTTAAATCGTGTTTATATCGTGGTTTGGGATAGAGTTCTCATGGGAAGAGTTTCGTCGGGAATTTATCAATAGATATTTTCCAAAGACCTTCCTAGATGAGAAGATATCTCAGTTTGAGAGATTGAGGCAGGGCATGATGAACATTAGAGAGTATGAAGCTAAGTTCATGGAGTTGCTGCAGTTCTGTCCGCACATGGCTGCCACAGAAGAGGAAAGAATCAGGAGATTCGAGAAGGGTTTGAATTCTGATATATCAACCCCTGTGTCTGCCTTAGAAAACCGAGAGAGATTCTCTACCTTCGTTGAGTCAGTCCGAAGGATAGAGAGATCTGTGGTTGAGAAGAGGCAAACCCAAAAAAGATATCCACAGTTCCAGGGTTCTTTATCTAGGGATTCCAAGAAACCAAGATTCTCTACACCTAACCCTGCACCACCCAGATCAAGTTCCCAAACTCAGTGGTCACCAAGTAGAGGCAGGGGACGAAGCCTACCTCAACAAGAGACTCATAGTTCTGCATCAATGTCAGTTACTGGACCACCAAGACCACAACAACTGGAAAGAAGTTGCTACAACTGTGGGAAGGTGGGACACTTGATGAAGGACTGCCGATCTAGACCTGTCAGTATGACACAACCTCAGAGACAGAGTCAACATGGATCAAAGAGAAGACAACCTCAAGGAGCAGCTCGAGGACACGGGCAAGCGTCTCAAGCTGGATCATCAGCACCACCTCAACCCCAGGCGATAGCGAGGTTTTATGCTATGAACCCACCTGATGCATTGGTCAATCCACGGGTAGTGGCATGTTAGATGGAACTTTTATATTGTTATATGTATAAATCATGTGTGGTATCTGTTCTGATTGACCCGGGTGCTACGCACTCCTTTGTCACTCGGGGAGTGATTCGTAACTACAATATGACAGTCAGTCATAGTGGAGATAGCTTGTTTTTAGAGACTCCGTTGAGTGGGTCTGCCGTGTTGCAAGAGGTATGCTCTCCCTGCATTCTCTTCTTTTCTGTTCATCGCATTCAAGTGGACCTTATACCACTTGATATGCAAGGATTTGATATAATCCTCGGGATGGATACCTTAGAAAGGTATAGAGTTGTCTTGGATTGTGAATCCAAGTTGGCTGTGTTTGCTGATTAAGGCAACACATGGATCTTTCAAGGTGAAAGAAAGATTATGACCACCTGTCTTGTATCAGCTATGGTTGCTGATAAGCTATTGAGGCAAGGATGTTATGCATTCTTGGCCCATGTGGTAGATGTTACCAAGGAAAGTTCCAATCCTGCTGAAGTTCCCATAGTCAGGGAATTCGAGGATGTGTTTCCTGAAGAACTTCCTGGTATACCACAACCTCGGGGAATTGATTTTGAAATCAATTTGATCCCAGACACGAAACCTATAGCCCAGACACCGTATAGGATGGCGCCTGCTGAGATGGCAGAACTCAAGAAACAGCTTCAAGAGTTACTTGAGAAAGGTTTTATCCGACCGAGCACTTCACCTTGGGGTGCTCCAGTTTTGTTTGTTAGAAAGAAATATGGGTCAATGCGGTTGTGCATTGATTATAGACAACTCAATAAAGTAACGATAAAGAATAAGTACCCTCTGCCAAGGATTGATGATCTCTTTGACCAGTTGCGTGGTGCAACTGTCTTCTCAAAGATAGACCTGAGGTATGGATATCATCAACTCCGTATTAAGGATAGTGACATATCCAAGTCTGCCTTTAGGACAAGATATGGTCACTATGAGTTCAGAGTTATGTCATTTGGACTAACCAATGCACCAGCTGCATTCATGGAACTCATGAATAGAGTTTTTCGACCCTTCCTTGATCAGTGTGTTGTCGTCTTCATAGATGACATTCTGATCTATAGTAAGGATGCTCAGCAGCATGAGCAGCATCTTCGCCAAGCTTTGACCTTGCTAAGAGAACATAAGCTGTATGCTAAGTTTAGCAAGTGTGAGTTCTGGCTGCCAGAGGTATCTTTTCTTGGACGTGTGATATCTGCCTTGGGAATTCGTGTTGACCCTACAAAGGTAGAATCTGTTCTACAATGGGAACAACCGAAGACACCGACGGAGATTCGAAGCTTCTTGGGGTTAGCTAGTTACTATCGAAGGTTTATTAAAAACTTTAGCTCTATAGCCTTACCTTTGACCAAGTTAACCCGGAAAGATGCTCCTTTTTCTTGGAGTGATAAGTGTCAACAGTCTTTTCAGTTGTTGAAGGAGAGGTTGACAAGTGCACCTGTGCTTGTGCTACCTGAGCAAGGAAAATGATATGTAGTCTTCTGTGATGCCTCCAAGAATGGACTTGGATGTGTGTTGACGCAGGATAAATAAGTGATTTCTTTTGCTTCCCGACAGCTTAAGAAGCACGAGGAGAATTATTCAACACACGATCTAGAGTTAGCTGCCGTGGTTCATGCATTGAAAATCTGGAGGCATTATCTCTACAGAGAGACATTCCAGATTTTCACAGATCACAAGAACCTTAAGTATATCTTCTCTCAGCATGAGCTTAACATGAGGCAACGTCACTGGATGGAGTTAATCAAGGACTACGATTGTACGATTGATTACCATCCGGGGAAGGCTAATGTGGTTGCTGATGCCTTGAGTAGGAAATCAGCAACATCAACCATGGAAAGGGCACAACTAAACTCTTTAGTATGCTCTAGAAGGGATATGCTTATCTCTTTGAGACAAGACAATGTGCAGTTGAAGGTGTCATTGTTAGCCGGGTTGTTAGCTGAGATGCATATTAAACCTACCCTTAGAGAGAAGATTAAGGAAGCACGGCAAGGTGATATTGTAGTTCAAAAGATTAGATCGGAGTATGGTAGTGAGAAACGAGATGGTTTCCATGACTCAGATGATCAAATAGCCTGTTATCATGGGAGGATGATAGTGCCGGATGTGGACAACTTGAGGAAGTTAGTCCTGGAAGAAGCCCATTCTTCAATGTATGCTATGCATCCAGGGAGCACCAAGATGTATCGTAATTTAAAAGATCTGTATTGGTGGCCTGGAATGAAGAAGGATGTTGCAGAATTTGTTCTGAGGTGTCCTATGTGTCAGCAAGTTAAAGCTGAACACCAGAAGCCTGCATGAATAATGCAACCTTTACCCATACCACAGTGGAAGTGGGACCATGTTACCATGGACTTTGTTGTTGGCCTACCCAGGACAAGCAAAGGACATGATTCCATTTGGGTAGTTGTTGATAGGTTGACTAAGACAGTGCATTTCTTACCTGTCAAGACAACCTACACTACTGAGAGGCTCACACAGATTTACATAAATGAGATAGTGCGTTTGCACGGGGTTCCAACTACTATCGTCTCTGATAGAGGTCCCCAGTTCACTAGTCATTTTTGGGAATGACTTCATAATGCTTTAGGCACCCAGTTAAGGTTTAGTACGGCCTTTCATCCACAGACTGATGGACAGTCGGAAAGGACCATACAGACCTTGGAAGACCTGTTGAGAACATGTGTTCTCCAGTTTACCGGAAGTTGGGATCTACACCTAAGCTTGATAGAGTTTGCCTATAACAATAGCTATCAGCATAGTATTGATATGGCACCTTATGAAGCCTTGTATGGTAGACGTTGTAGATCACCCTTGTGTTGGTATGAGACTGGTGAGCATCATTTGTTAGGACCTGATCTTGTGCAGCAAACTATAGAAAAGATTAAGGTAATACAGCAACAGATTAAGACTGCACAAGATAGGCAGAAATCTTATGCTGACAAGCGTCGTAGACCCTTAGAGTTCGAGGTTGGAGACAAAGTGTATCTCAAGGTCTCGCCTTGGAAAGGAGTCATTCGTTTTGGAAAGAAAGGGAAGTTAGCTCCTAGATTTATGGGGCCTTATCCAATCATTGAACAGATTGGAAAAGTAGCTAATAAACTAGAGCTGCCACCAGAGTTACAGAGGTTACATCCTGTGTTTCACATTTCTATGCTAAAGAAATGTCACCCAGACACTGAGTCAGTTCTACAACCTATGGAGGTAGAATTGAATGATGATATATCTTATGAGGAAGGACCAGTGTCAATCCTTGATAACATAATTAAAAAGTTAAAGAAGAAAGATTTAAGCCTTATGAAAGTCCTCTGGAACCACCATGGTGTTGAAGAAGCCACTTGGGAAGTAGAGGATGAGATGAGAAGGAAATACCCTGCCCTTTTCTCTTAATACGTTTTAACGATTTCGGGGACGAAATCCTTGTAAGGGGTGGATAATTTGTAACATCCCTGACCTGGGTTATGAACTAACCCTAGGTGTTTTGCCTAAATATGTAATTAAATCCTTGTGATTAACTTTGGGCATGTAATTAAGTTCCTCAGAAACATATATTTCAATTTTGCTCCTTTATATATAAAGTTGTAGCATTGTTTTGTAATACATGGATCTATGTGCAAATTACCCAGTTAAGGGATTAACTTGCAAATTGCACATGTTGAGATGTTCCTCTGATGTTGATACATCATGAGGATGTTTATGATGAAGTTTGAGGGATTTCCCAAGCTTGAGCACCAAGGTGCAGCTGTGGATGCAACCCCTGTACTTGAAAACCCTAAATTGGTGTAAAGTGCAATTTACCCAATTTGAGGGATGCAACTTGTAAAATACATCATCTAAAATATCTTTTATGACTCTTGGCATCATTTAGAAGAGAAATGATGAAAAGGTCACTTCATTTGAATAATCATATAATAAAGAACACCTTTGTGATTGAATAATCAAGGTGTATGTATAATAGCCCTTTTATGTGTATGCTTTAGTAATGGGTTGATCTTCTTTGCCTTCAATTCTTGACCTTAGAAGGATATTGTCCTTAGAAATAAGGGGTAGGGACGAGCAAAGAAGAAAGGAAGGACTTAGATGAGAAATGGGATAAAGTAGAAGCTTTATGGAGAAATTTCACCCAAAATATATATACCACTTCCTTTGCAAGCAAAGGAACGTTTCTTTCATTCCCTCACTTATCCCCCTTGCTCAAACCGACTAAGGCAGAGCTCTGGAGCATAGGAGAATGACCAGGGAGTTCAAGGTAAGTTTGGATCATCCCTTTTGCTTGAATTCATGGAGGAAACTCGATTTCAAGGTTGAATTCATGGCTAGCTCACCTAGCTTTATCTTTCTAGCCATTCCTTTCCAACTTTTCCTTGGATAATTCACCTTGGCCGACCTGTGGAGCTCAAAGACGCCATTAAAGACCTGAAGCTTGGAAGCTTGGATCTCAAGGAACAACCTTTAGGCGGGTTTTATAACTCTAAACCTTATGCTTTGATTATACATCTTTTTCTATGCATATAGTTGCTAGTTCTTCTTCTTCCCTATTTTCCCTTGCATCCTTGCAAGCAAAATCGTGAAGAACTGCTACTGTTCTTGAGGTAGAAGATAAGGGCATTAATTCCTATGCTTATCCACGGATTTCCACTTTACCAAATGACCTCCACCAATTGCCCATACGGTTTACACAACCGTTTGGTGGGCAAACGGTTTCAGGGTCGTATGAAGGAAAACGGTCTTCAAGACCGTTTGATGGCATTGACCAAACGACGACCATATGGGAATATTGTTTATAATTATGTAGGTTAATCACCCACAAAATTTGAGGGGTTAACTCCAAAGGAATCGTGAGATATAAGCAAATCAATTAGCAAATCCAATTGAATTAAGTTCTGATTTTCAATCTGTTTAATTTGCCCTTTTTGGGCAAACGGTCTCAAGACCATTTAAGATGGTTGACCAAGCATTGACCGTTTGGTATTACTGTTCATAATGATGTTGATTAATGACTCACCAAATTTGATAGATTAATTCCAAACGAGTTATGAGTTGAAGGTTGATTAATAGGGCAAATCCTAATTGAAATCAGTGCTGAAATTCCAATGAGTTAATTAGTGATTTTGGGTTAATTAGCCCAAACGGTCTCAAGACCATTTGGGGAATCATCCAAACGGTCTCAAGACCGTTTGGGGATCACCCAAGACCGTTTAGAGGTCTGGGGTCAAGTATAGTTGACAAATTGAAGGTCCAAAGGTACCAAATCATATTGCAATTAAGTATTGATGTGATGATCAACTCAATAGATCAAACCTTGATGAATTTTCACTAGAGTCCAAACGATGGATGGGAAAACGGTCTCAAGACCGTTTGCAACTCATCCAAACGGTCTCAAGATTGTTTGGTGTCAACCCAAGACCATTTGGAGGTCTAGGGTTAAGGTAATTTGATCAATTGAAGGCCCAATTACAGTGGGTTATTGAAATAATCAAATTGTTGATTTGTGACTTAATTAAGGTTCAACCCCAATAAAATCAACTTAGATTTTGATGAATTCTTGGGAAAACGGTCTCAAGACCGTTTGGATATCAATTGAGGATCAATTGAGTGACCAATTGGTTATAGACCTTAATTGCACCAACTCCAACCCTATTTGGATATCAATTGAGGATCAATTGAGTGACCAATTGGTTAAGGCTAACCCTAATTGTCTCAATTGATAAGTGGTTAGCAAGATTGAGACCAATTGAAGGCTTCAACATAGGAAACCCTAATCGAGTTTACCCTTTGAATCACCTTGGAGGTCCATGCGATCTTGAGCTTTTAGGACCATACGACTTCAGGACCGAATGAGTTCATACGACTTCAGGACCGAATGAGTTCATACGACTTCAGGACCGAATGAGTTCATACGACTTCAGGACCAAATGAGTTCATACGACTTTGGGACCGAATGAGTTCAAATGACTTCAGGTCCGAATGAGCTCAAATGACTTCAGAAGTCAAACTATGACTAAACGGTCTTCACCCCATCTTGGGCAAATGACCTCAAGATCGTTTAAAGGTAAACGGTGTTGAGTGTCATGCGGTCTTGAAGTCAACCAAAGCTAAACGGTCTACAACCTTAAACGATCTCAGGATCATTTGAAGATTGAAGGTGTGAAACCTATTGGGAACTTTTAAGGATAATTCTGCCTAATGCCTTGAAGGCTTAGATGGTTTGATGGTTGTTCAACCTAAACCCTAATGATACCTAGGGACATTAAGGGTCAAGTGGTTAGTATATTAACCCATGTTATGATCAATGGTGAACCTTACCAAAATACCCTTTATGGATTCAAGTAGGTAACCCCTTTTTATCATGCAAACCCCAATGGTTACAATGGTGATGACTTGGCTAGGCTTATCAATGTTGATTAGACCTAACCCAATCTAGAGGGATGTAATCATCACCTATGAGCAAGAGGAGAGAGAAAATCCCAATTATGGTTGAAATCCAAGTAAAATACCTTCAATATATATGAATGTACATGATTAGGGTATGATCCACCTATGTGAGATCATGAAAACCCTATTTATGATAATTGATGAATCTTAATCTTATCTGAGAGCATCATTGATGATGTTCCTCATACATGATGATGTTATGAGTTCATTTTACCATAATGTGAATAATAAACCCTAATTCTAGGGTGATGGCATGTAATGTGAATAGTAAACCCTAATTGATGAGAATCAGGGAACTTAGCTCTTATGGCAAGAGTGGAAAGTATAATTCTTGATTTGAATTGCTTTTATCAGTTGAATTAACCTTGCAGGTTCTGATATGAAGATGATCATATCCAGGTATGGATGATGATGCTATATTCATTGAAAGCATGTTGTTAGCTTTATGAATAGTAAAATATCTTGATGCCTTTTCAATGGCAACCTATGAATGAAATGGGCTGTGAGAGCCATAAATGCCATCAAGGTCATGCTTTAGAGATGACTTGTGATGAATGTATTGAGAAATGATGATTGATGAGAGTTAGGCTTGTTACATTTAGTATTCTCATTTCATAGCTGTTATGCTAATGTTATTGTTTGAAGAACAATGTATGATGTTAAAAGAATACTGAATGTACCTAACTAATCAAGTGTAATGTAGAGCCCTGATCATAGATCCATCATTGTCAGAGATCAAATGATGGTGAAATAGGTTTTCCTAAGGAAACTCCTGGATCACATACTTTTGAGTATGTGGGGTATATGGATGTGTAGAACCTTACATCCTAGTGTAGGTGTTTGATGTAGATGTGTAATCCGTCAATCCTTCACTACAATCCCATACCGTATCACTGGATGGTAAACATGAAACCTCCTGATGATGAAGAAAGCACAAATATCCGTATCAGTGGAAGATAAACATGAAATCTCCTGATGACGAAGAGAGTACCAAACGCCACTGTAACTCTAAAATAGCGAAGGACCAGATTACCCTGGTAAGCTATTATAGTAGAGGCACGAGATGTCCTACAAGTAATCCTCTTACTGACTGAGGAAGGTGAAGGTCATGAGAATCTGGCTCTTTCAATGACCTAGTATGATACCGAGGCACTTAGCAGTGATTGGTTGGAGTATGAGTGGTAAACCTCATCTCCACAGGGCATAAAAGTAATGTTTGAAAAACATAATCCACAGCGTAGCATACCTATTAGAGATAACTACGAGTGATTGATTGATGTTACACTGTATAGTGCAAATGTCTTCATGTTTCATAACTGTTGAACTCATGCTTACTATTATATCTGATGTTGAATACTTTGAAGCTTTTACTGCTTAATTTATTCTTTGAGGTGCTATAATAAAGCTTCTAGCGGAGAGTTATAACTCTCGCTGGGACAATTATGTAAAATTGTCTCACGCCGTAGACTTCAACTTTTTAGGTGGACGTCGAGGACGGAGGAACAGGTCTATAGGTGACCAGTCCCAGCAGCAACAGCACCAGGGGCAGCAGTAAAATCTCAAGTGGAGATTTAGCCTGCCATGTGGTGTAGTTAGAGTCAGTCCTATGTGTCCTTTGTACTCTCAGGTCTTGGAGTCTTTTGGTCTGAGATTTTGGTTATGAGTTCTTGAGATTTTGTATCATGTTGTATATAATTACTCAAGAAATAATTATCTGAGATGTAAACAGTTTATCTCCTTTTATGAAGGAAGTTTTATGGTTTCAATGCTTTATCTCAAAAAGTTTTAATTTTCGCTGATTTTTGGTATTCCGCTGCTAATCGAATCGCTTCCGCTAAGTTTAAATCATGTTTATATCGTGGATTGGAGATCAGAGCCCACAGGAAACATACTTTCCTTGGTTGTGAAGCAACCATCTCTCTCTCTCTTCATTATCTCCTATTTCCTTGATATTCCTTGTTGCATAGATATTTAGGAATTCGAAATTCCTCTCCCTTATCCTCATTAATCTTGTCTTTTAATTCATTGGCCTCGAAATTATATTCTCCTCAAGTAGGAAAATACTCCTTCTTAATAAAACCACATAATTCCATTAATTATGTATTCCCATTATCCTTATTTTTCAATTTTGGCATTTTCTCTTTCTTTCCTCTTCATTGGGACTCCTTGGATCCCAAGAAACTCTATTATTTTGAAATCCTTTTTATTTGATACTCATTATCCTTCTAGATGCATCTAAATGCGTTATTTCACATTATCATGTTTATTTCTTATTAAAATATCTCCTTTTGAGAATTTCTCTTTATTTCTCTTTTATTTTCCTCATTGGTATTCCTTTTATCATTAGGAATCCTTGGAATACGAAATTCCACTTAGGATTACTCAATTATACCTCTTTTCACTTGTTTTCCACTTTTTACCATTGTTTTCAATTTCTTTCTTAATAAAGAAATACTTAATTGATCTTTTCTTTTCTTATTTCTTTTGCTTTGCAAATTTGGACTCCTTGGAACCCAAGGAACCCATGTGGCACGAAATCCACCTTTGGATTAAGCTCTTTTGCCTTCTAGAGGTTTCTACATCTTTCTTTTCTCAAATTCTCAATTATTCATTAATTAATTGAATTTCCTTGTTATTGGGCCCAATAGCCAATAAATCCCACAAAGCAACCAACAAGGCTATTTATTCAACAAATTATATCATTATTTGTCCAAATATATTTAATAGGGTAAATTACATTTCTCCCCAAAAGAACCCAAAAATTGGGGTTGTAACATCCTTCCCCTCTTATAAGAATTTTGCCCTCAAAATTCCATCAAGCAAGCAAACAAACAGGATAAGCCTTTCTTATGTCCATCAGGGCTCCCATGTGGCTTCACCCCTTTCGATGTAGCTTCCCAAGAACCTTCATCATCTCATATTCTTCCATCTGAGTTCTTTCTTACCTTGGCATATCATACCCTCATAGGTGACTGAGGACATTTCAGCCTCTCAAAAGCTGAATAGGTTCAGGGCTCAACACATGGCTTGGGTACCTCACATAGTGCTCTAGATCAGACTCATGGAACACATTATACATCATGTTATCCTAAGGGGCAAGGCTAACCACAACCATCTCCACCAATCCATCTCAAATGGACCCATATATTGGGGATTCAGCTTTCTCAGCTATAGCTCAGAGGGGTCATATTTTCACATTATATTCTCCCATAGTAAACTGCATGTCAGTCTACTTTGCATCAGCTCACAATTCATGTCATCTTTGGGCTCTCTCTCTCAGCCATTGCATGATCAAAGTGACTTCATATGCACTCATTGTGGTTCTTTTCTGACCTTCATGAGGCCTCCTTCACCAACATCATCTTAATGAAGTGGTGACCGACACAACCTCCTTCTTGCATCCCGATAAAGGATATGGTGGTTAACATCACATCTTAAGAACTGCCTCTTTGTATCACCCTGAACAAGCACACTTGCTCTCATCAGAACCTCTAGTCTGGATCATACTGTCCATTAGTACGGGGTGATAAACTGTACTATTTTTGAGTTCTTCATGTATCTACTTCCACCTTATGGAAGCGAACCTTGGTCATACCCAAGAACTTTTGAACTCACATCATGGTGTGGTTGAACCATCTTCTCTCTTAAGTAGTTCAACCGAATCTGTCTGGTGACAGTACTCTTCCTTTCTCATGTCATCTACGTAAGGCGATCTACCATAACCCGCATTGCACCTTGACCCTCCTTGGTCTAGGGGAGACTTACCACAACATCCATAGTGATGAACTCCCATTCCCTCTCGGGGACTCTTTATACTTTATATCCATGCACTAGGTTACTGGTGTTCGTCCTTCACCTCCTAGCTTGCATGCAACTTTGTTTTGAGTTCTACTATCACTTACTATCTTTCGGTGATCTTGAAAACCATGATCTCATGTATGTCACAATTCCTCAAGATCGATTCCTCAGAAACTCTAAACCACTCTCATTAGGGTTTTATTACCTTCCTATACAAAGAACTGTATCTGAGGTTCTATCACCATCCTTTCACTAAATCAAGGACTAAACTGGCTAACCAAACAACCATTAACTTGTTCAACATATCTTGTTACATCCGAGTGTTAGACAAAACACATCTTCTTTCCAAACTTAGGGTTAGCCAAATAACCTCAACTTCTTCTAGCCTCTAGCTAAACTAGGAAGCTAGATCTCAACCAGAGCATTCATTACCACTTCTTATCCTTAGGTGTTAGGTAATGTTGAAGACATACACCACCATGTATTCTACTTATCATCTCATCTCTAAGTTTGTCTTCATCAAGAAACTCTGAGCTCCTCTTCATGGTGATCAAACTCAACCTTGCATAACTTGCAAGTTCCAGATAGCTCATGGTATCACATCCTCACAAGATGATCTCCTTAGTACTCTTTGTGTTTGTAAACCATCCATGTATCATTCACTCCATAAGGGTTTGTTATCATCTCTATCCTCATACCTTGTAGCAATGTTCCAACTCACATCATCCTTATCCTTGGTGTATGGCATGCGTACTGTCCTATCTCTCACTCCCATAACAAGAGGAAATAAGCATTTGGCTGCAGTCCAAATACAGAGTTCTTCTTGTTCCAAGAATAGAGATGGTATATCCCACCTTTCTAGTACACCTTTACATATAAGTTGAAACGTGCCACACGTGTCTCTACATCAAAACCATCTTAATATGAAAGTCACTTCCACGGAAAACTGATCTGGAACCTACTTGGGTCACCACACAATCCTTGGTCATCTCCTCTAGGTCTATAGGGTGTCGACACTTTTGGGGTCATCCCTTTTCCCTTATGCATCTAGAGAGTGCCCTACTCATCTGCCCTTTGGGTCCCATGAGTTCATGAAGGTGATCAATCTCCTAACCCATGGCCCTCAAACAATGATAGTTGTTACCTCCTAACCCTATGGCCATGTGTAAGTAGGGAATTAGGCTACTCCTTCTTCCATCGATCTTATCCCTACCTGACCCTAGGATAGACTTAGGATTCTATTATAGTACATGTCCAACTTAGAACCTTACCCAAGCATTCATCATCTCTTTTCCTACATTCATGGGCTGACTTTCATCCTTTCATAGGGATCATGGCAACCTGCCTACCTTGGTCATGCCCCATATCGGTTACCTCAATGGTAACACATCCATATGTGCTTAGAGATGGTTATGTATGGGTCTACAAGTTCCTTCTCATACCATGTACTTTTCACTTAGCTTCTCAAGACCCTATGAGACCTCTTTGGGTTTCCTCAAAACCCACAAAATTGATAAACACCCCATCGAAGGGTCCCTCTCCCAGGATGGGAGGAAACTACAACTCTTAACAACTAGGTTACAACCGTCCTTATGTTTAGGGTCTGCATCCACACGAGCATGCCTAACCCAGCAGCTACTAAGGCACAAGCAGACCACCTATCAACCCATGCTAGGTCATACTTATTCTCTTTCCTCAACATTAGATCAACTTAGTTGTGAGGGGTTCATCAAACATACCCTTAACTTAAGGGATTTCCTTTACCTCTACACATGAGGAGTACCATGCTCGAAACTATAGAAACTCAAATATCATCATGAGCATCAGATACACTGCTTCCCCTCATAGGCGTAGGAACCCTAGGTTCACCTTTGGGTGTCTGACTGCATGCTAAATCTCTTAACCATGAATCAAGCATGTCCAAGGTATGTCATGTACTTCCATGATCCTTCTACTCGAGAAACACTTCGGAGTTGAGCCCTCTTCCAGGACAACCAACTAGGTATAAAGCCTCACAACTAGTTACTTAAACCTCCTCCGAGTCTAAAGCACTCTTTATCTCATCCAGTAGGTAATCACTTATACCATAGGTACTAGAAGCATCATCCCCTCTCTAGGATTTGGTTCCTCTAAAGGAAACCAAGATATCATCAGCCTCCAGGGATCAAGCATAAGGCAACCACTATCATCCACTTAGGTTGCATCATCCTCAACTCCCCATTGTTCCTCATGTATCAAAATCTAAGCTTCCAACCTTTTTTATTAGGTCCTGCTTTCTCTCTCTAGATCTAACTCCACATCCAGCCTCACTACATGAAGTTGGATCAAGCTTACCAGCATATCCCTACCTGGGTGAATCCTTTGCTCAACTCATGTTTGGCTCAAGATTATCCTTAGCTCTTTATGTTTATCTCATAAGACATCCATCATAATTCCTTGTCTAGGGTTTCATCCTATTGTCAGCACTAATGGCGTACTCTGGGTGCAAGCTATACCCTACTTGCACAAGCCCATAGGGTTCTATAGGTTCTTCTCTAACTTCATCCATGAAGGAGCTATCCTTCACTCAAACATGCACGACCCTTCCCAGGGTTGGGTTGCCAAAGGTTCTAGGTCATCCAACCTCTCATGGCTTGTATGGTAATCCAAAGGCATATCTATCCAAACACCCAGTCAACCATGTCATCTAACTCATCATGTCATCTCTCTCTCTAACCTCCACTTAGGGTTAGGGTTAACATCATCCTTGAAGGATGTGCTAGGTCTCTACTTTAATGGAGATCTCTACCTCCAAGACTCACTTTCTCTACTCATCCTCCTGACAAGAAGGTCTAGCCTCAGGTCTCTCCTGAGGGCAATGACAACTTATGTCATACGACCTAAGAATGTATCTATTCTTTTACGCTTACTCTATTAAGCTTATGTCCATGACATCTTATTTACATAGCTTTTTATTAATTTGGTGGAGGATTCCTTAATCCTTATCAACCTTACCCATACCTCAAGAGGGTGAGGAGAAGAGAGGAAACCCTAATCCTTAAGGTCCTTAACAAAATTGAGTTGAGAAGGGATGAACAAGATGAGAGAGTCCTAAAGGTATCTTATTTCGAATCATACCCTAAGACTATGGCCAGGAAGTCACACATATCCGGGAGTCGTTGTATTCGACTAGCGGTGCGGAGGAAAATATTGCCAGCCCTCGGTCGTGATCCTTTTCTAGACACCTCCATCTTTCAGATAATCCTATAATAACTCCCTTGGGTTCTTTGGAGTTTGTAAAATTCAATAATTATTAATGGTTAAGTGAGGAACCTATGCTCTGATACCAATTGTAACGACCCCGCCTCCCGGTAACCCCCAATTAAGGGAGACTCGAAGGTTAGAGTCGTTATTCAATTAATAGGATCAAAGGCTCGACAAATAATCAATAATAGTTATGAAATTCTACTAACTAACTGGAATTTGGTATAAAATTAAAACTTTACTTACCTTTGAAAACTTTGGAAATCTATCTATCCAGAGCTTGAATTATTCTATCTAATCCTCCTTGCACTTTATTTCTTATTTCCACAATGTGTCACTTTACTGTTTGTTCTTTCAATTGTTGTTCCTAAACTGCCGACAAACAAAACGTCGGTCAGTATATCGAAATATATCGGTATGTGGGAACAACAAAAATCTTGCAAATATGGCTAACAATTTAATAATCACAATCAAATTATTTAATAAGCCACTTTACATTTTCAATGTGTCATTGTCCACCACTTTTTCCCTAACCCTGGCATACCCCTCTAGGGTTTCTCTTTTGCCATTGACTTAAGGCCACCTTCTCAATCCCGAGAATGGTTCCTGGGAGTCACCTCTCACGGTGCTCCATAGTCATGCATCATAGACCACCTTCTCATTCCCAAGCTTGGTGTGTGGGGTCACCTCTCATGGTGCCCATTAGTCTACCCTCATGGGCCTGACCTTTATGGCATCTTCCATCAGGGTGATATGTAGGTGCGAGAATTCACATGTATATATAACTGTGATAGCCATAGTGACTTTATAATTGTAGTATGAACATCCAAACAGTTTAGATTGCATTCAATGTGAGGAAACATTCAGAAAACCCATAGAAAAATAATGCGATTAATCATAATTAACCACATACATGTACATGGAGATTTGAGACAGAGTAGTCCAATCAATCAAGACATCCAATGAAGCAAGTACAAGAATCCTGAAATTACATCCAATTTATTTTATCAAAAACTATCCAAACCATTTTGCTACTTATGGTGTCTATTCCTTTTTGGGGTTTCTTCCTCTTTTTAGGGTTTACTTTGCAATTAGGGTTTCCCTTCATCTTTTACTATTTTAAACCCTTACTTAATGCAATTGATCACATACCCTAATTATCTCAACATCTAATCCTCAGTTCATATTAAAGGTATAATTATCCATAATTAAGCCTCTTAAACCTCTTTTACATTAAAGCTACTATTTTTATCCTTTTAATCTATGACAAGATCATTATACTCATTTATCATCAATTCAAAGTTCATTATAGTCTAATTCACATATGAACTTGATTTACCATTAATTCTATCTTTTATTCATCAGAAAACCCTAATTACTACATTAAGGGTAGTTATCCACATTTAGGTACTTTTATACTCGAAATAGCTTAAATTCAGTGTATTCCAACTTTAATCATGAAATTAATCAATTAAGTCCATTAATAGTCTCATTCACTAATATTAGGGTTTCAAGGTCCAATAAAGCATACTTATGCACATGAACTCTCAATTAAACTAATTACATACAAAGTTCATCCTTTTTTTTCCTAATGTTCCCTTTCATCATTAACATGTTAATACCAACTCTAATCATCCATTAAACCCTTATAAATATATTATTCATCTCAAAATAGGGTTCTTTAAACATTAACACATTAAAGTTGGCATCTTCCATTACTTTTCGAACTATAAGTAAAACTAGTCTAAACTAGTAATTTTATTGAATTCCTCGTGCTTTTCTGAGCAAGATTCATGTATTATATGTCCCCAACCGAGCTACCATTAAAAAGTTATGAAATTAATAAATTCACTTACTATGGACCAATCAGAGAGCACCACATCGCCTCCTTTACCATGCAAGGCTCTTACAATTTGGAAAACATAACCAAATGTCAGTTTTGCCCTCGACAAGTGGATTGGTTGTTCAGTCTGTGGAAGGGCAACTCCTGGTTCTTTCTTCCTCACGCAACCATCAAGCCGCCGCCCTAGCTGCTGACTTGCAACAATTAACGGCCTTCCTCCCACCTCCTCGAGGCTCGTGCCTTGCTAGGATCCCTTTCCTGCCTCCGCCCCACCCTGTCGCAGCCAACCATGCTGCAAATCACGGCTAAAACGTCCATTCATAAGAGGACTAGTGCTACAATTTGCAGCTAGGTTACAAATGTTTTGCAGGTATTGCGTAGGGTTAGAGTAGGAAGATGAGGGCGGAGCCTCCTTAGGTCTCTTGTGGAAGCACCAAGCCACCATCCATGCCACTTCTTGATCCCCCGTTTGCACCAAGGTTCTCCCTACCCTCTTAGTTAGGGTTAGCACGAAAAGAAGAAGAAGAATAGGTTGTATTGCATGGGATTTCTCTCTGGACCTCGACCAGGGCTTTACCCCTTTATATAGGGTGGAGTATGAAGCCCTAAGGCATGCCTCATGAGGACTCAAGTCCCAAACTAGAAAGGAAACACACTTTCCTTGGTTGTGAAGAAACCATCTCTCTCTCTCTTCCTTATCTCTTATTTCCTTGATATTCGTTGTTGCATGGATATTTAGGAATTCAATATTCCTGTCCCTTATCCTCTTTAATATTGTCTTTTAATTCATTGGCCTCGAAATTATATTCTCCTCAAGTAGGAAAATACTCCTTCTTAATTAAACCACATAATTCCATTAATTATGTATTCCCATTATCCTTATTTTGCAATTTTGGTATTTTCTCTTTCTTTCCTCTTCATTGGGACTCCTTGGATCCCAAGAAACTCTATTATTTTGAAATCCTTTTTATTGGATACTCATTATCCTTCTAGATGCATCTAAATGCATTATTTCTCATTATCATGTTTATTTCTTATTAAAATATCTCCTTTTGAGAATTTCTCTTTACTTCTCTTTTATTTTCCTCATTGGTATTCCTTTTATTATTAGGAAACCTTGGAATACGAAATTCCACTAAGGATGACTCAATTATACCTCTTTTCACTTGTTTTCAACAATTTACCATTGTTTTCAATTTCATTCTTAATAAAGAAATACTTAATTGAAACATCTCCTGTTCCCTACGTCCTCGTCACTCTGGCGATTAGGGCTAGCAGGCGTGAACATCGTCCTCCCTTAGCTTAGGGTTTACTCTTGCAGGTTCAAGCGAGCGGGTCTTGCTCTTGGTTCTGTCTCTGGTATGGCGGCAGAACTGGCAGAAAGGTATGCTGGACTACGGCTGACAGAGGAGGAGGAGGATCCTATCAAAGTTTAGGCGGTTGGTAGGGGTGAAGAGGTGGAAGACCACACAGAGTTGGCGCTGGTGGGCAGGCTCCTTACGGATAGATCCTTCAATTTCTGAGCGATGGAGAGGACGATGGCACAGGCATGGAGTCTTCGTGAATCGGTGGAGTTTAAATAGCTAGAGGGAGGTGCTTTTGTGATGCAGTTCACCCACTGGTCGGACAAACAATGCATCATCGAAGGGGCGCTGTGGAATTTTGATGGTCGTCTTCTCCTCTTCAAATAGATCGACAAGGAGGAACAACCTAGAAGATTGAGGATCGACAGATCACCCTTCTGGGTTTGCCTGTACGACATCCCTCTAGGGTATCGGGCAGAAGGGACCATCAGGGCGATCACGGCTCGCATTGGAGAGGTTTTGGCCACCGACAGAGACAACTTGGGATGGGACTCCTCTCTACGAGTCTGGATCTCGCTGGACGTCACCAAGCCTCTAAAGAGATCATTGAAGATCAGGGTGGAGAGCGGGAAGATTTTGGAGGTTGAGATTAAGTACGAGAGATTGTCGACGTTTTGCTTTGTGTGCGGGTGCCTTGGACATGTCGACAAGGACCACCAAGACTACGCCAAGGATGTGGATCGGAAGAACGAGTGGGGTAACTGGATGAGAGCTTCCCCATGGAAGCAGCGAATGCAGGAGGGATGCAAGGCTGAGGTAAGTGGAGGAGTGAGGAAGACGCTCACCTTCAGGGTGAGCTTGTCGGAGGAAAGGAGGAGTTCAGGAGAGACAAGTGACAGTGCCAGTGTTGCGGGGGGCTCGACGTTGGGGTAGGTGGGGGAGGAGCGGGAGAAGGTGGGCGGAAGGGGAGCGGCGGCAGGCGGGATGTCGGGTGGAATGGGGGAATACGGGAGGGAAAGGAAGGTGACGGGGATGGTGGACAGGCGGGTGAGGGAGTCGATGGTGGCCTGGGCATCGCCAGCAGCAACACTGGGGCGGGGAAGGGAACACAGAGGGGAGACGAAGGTGTGAAGGCCTTGGCGAGGACGGCGATGGAAGGCAGAGTCATAAGACTCACGAGGGAGGAACTCATAGGCATGCGGGGTGCATGTAGCACCCAGGAGACGAACCCGATGGGGGGGGAGCAGGCAAAGAACCATGGGACGCAGGAGGGATAGGAAGAGCAGCTCAGCGCGAGCAGTGACAACCAACAAGAAGACAACAAGAACTCATATGATAACAGTGACCATGCAATCAAAGATCACACGTTGAAGATTAGTGAAAGATGGGGGGTGCAGGGTTTTGTGGGAGACGACGCTGGTCTACAGATGAATCTTGGATATGGTGCTAAGGAGTATCCATCCCAAAGCAAAGGCGAGAGAAGGGCCATTACCAGAGCACAAAGGCAGAAAGAAGCTGGGTCAAAGAGAAATCAGGGATCTAAACTGGGACAAAGAAAAAAGAAACATAAGCCATGGGTTTATAAAATGAGCCGGGGCACTTGGTTGGGCATCCCAGAGGAAGAGGTAGTGTGGGAATGTGCTGCTGGAAAGCGGGTCAGAAGTGGGGAGCTTTGTGACATGGATCTGGATGACCAGACACCACAGTAGACAAGAGAAAAAAGACAGAGGATGAATGCTGAGATTATGTCCGTGATTGAGGAGGGTGTAATAGCCCAAGTAGCGGCGACTGGCAGTGACCAGTCCCGCGAAGGCCAATGAAAATCTTTAGCTGGAATTGTCAGGGATTGGGCGACCCTGACACATGCAAAGCTCTATGGGCCTGGGTCTGGAGGGAGCGCCCAAATATAGTTTTCATCATGGAAACTATGATGGTGGACAAGCAACTTGAAGACGTCAAAAGGAGCTGTGGTTTCTCTGATGGGATGTGCATCTCTCGTACTGGCAGGGCGGGGGGACTTGGTTTCTAGTGGAAGGACTTAGAGATGGAAATTCTGAGTTATTCAAACAGGCACATATTGGCTTTGGTTAAAGATGGGGCAGTAGACTGTACGTGGAGAGATATTGGGATCTATGGTTGGGCGGACCAGCAGAATAAGAAAAAGACCTGGGAGCTCATGAGGAGACTGAAAAATGAGGCAAACGAACCGGTCATCTTCTACAGGGACTTCAATGAGATTGTTTCTAATGCAAAAAAGGAGGGGGGGCTGCCAAAGGATGAAAAGTTTATCCAGAACTTCAGAGACATCATTGACGAATGCAACTTGATTGATGTGGGCTTTGAGGGAAATATTTTCACGTGGAAAAGGGGGTTGACATCAAGAACTCTAGTAAAAGAGAGGTTAGACAGATTCCTTCCGGAGCTCGAGTGGAGAAATATGTATAAGTTCTGTAGAGTGTTCCATCTTCCCATTTATGAGTCGGATCATGCACCTATCATTCTCAAAGCAGACAACAATGGCAACAAGAAGAGGAGGGGGAGTGTGCAATTTATATTTGAACCCATGTGGGTGAACGAGGAAGAATGTGCTAATATCATCAAGGGGGTCTGGGAGCACGGAAGAGAGGCTGATTTGAACAGGAAACTACTGACCTGTAAAGATAATCTGAGAGAGTGGGCTGCTGAAAAGTTTGGGAATAGACAGAAGAAAATTAAAGAACTGGAAGATGATTTAAAAAGACTTCAAGCATTTCCCCCAAATCACACAAATCTTATGGAAGCGGAGGAAAAGTCTAAGGATCTGTAATATTGGCTTCAAAGAAATGAAGAGTACTGGGCTGCCAGGGCGAGGGTGAAGGAGATGAAAGAGGGGGATAGGAACACCGCCTACTTCCATCAAAAAGCTACAAATAGGAGAAGAATGAACTAGATTGAGGAGCTTGAGGATGGGTAGGGCCAGATGAGACACCATGAAGAAGAGATAAACAACATTATTGTAAATTACTTCACTCAGCTTTTTCAATCTAGCAATCCTTTAGGTTTTGAGGAGGCCACCAAGGGGATTCGGGAAGTGATTTCTGGAGACCAGATAGAGGAGATGGAGAGAGACATTACTGACGAGGAAATCAAGGCGGCACTGGAGCAGATGCATCCTAACAAAGCACCGAGACCGGATGGTATGAAGACAATGTTCTATCAGAAGTTTTGGGGAGTGGTGGGCAAGGATGTTGCAAACTATATCAAGGGATGGTGGAAGGGCGAACGAGACTTGATGGTGGTAAATAAAACGTTAGTGGTGCTGATCCCAAAGATTGAGAAGCCTAAAATTGTGGGTGAGTACCGGCCCATCAGTTTGTGCAATGTGATGTACAAGATTGCTTCCAAGGTGCTGACAAATAGACTAAAGCCGCTTATGAATAGTATTGTTTCTGAAAACCAAAGCGCTTTCGTGCCAGGGAGAATGATCACTGATAATGCCATCATAGCCTATGAGGTGTTTCACAATATGAAAAGAGACAAGGGGAAGAAGAAGGGCAACCTTGCTTTGAAACTTGACATGTCCAAAGCCTATGATCGAGTCGAGTGGAGTTTTCTTGACACTGTCATGGAGAAGATGGGGTTTGGGAGGAAATGGAGAGACAAGATCCAGGAATGTATCACTTCTGTCCAGCATACCTTTGCCATTAATGGGGATAGGACCAAGAGCATGAGACCTGCACGCGGGCTTTGCTAGGGTGACCCTCTTTACCCATACCTTTTTATTTTATGTGCTGAAGCTTTTTCCACATTGATTAGCACTGCTGTCTGAGACTCCCAACTACATGGCATTAAGCCGTGTAGGGGAGCACCCTGTATCTCACACCTTTTCTTCACAGATGATAGTATTCTATTTGCTAGAGCAACCAATGCAGAATGCCTAAAGATAGCTGAAATCATCAGCCAGTATGAACAGACATCTAGTCAGAAAATAAATTTCTTAAAGACAGAGGTTGTTTTCAGCAAAGGTGTACGAGGCACAAGAAGAGAGGAGCTGCGAGATCTCTTGGGAGTAAGTGTCGTGGATCCTCATGCTTGCTACCTTGGTCTCCCCACAATGGTGGGTAGGTCGAAAAAGTAGGTTTTCAGCTTCATAAAAGAAAGAATATGGAGGAAGCTTCAAGGCTGGTCTGAAAAATTACTGTCAAAAGCAGGAAGGGAGGTCCTCATCAAGGCAGTGGTGCAAGCAATTCCTACCTATGTCATGAGTGTTTTCCAGTTGCCTGTGGGTACTATGGAGGAAATACAACGCATGGTGGCTAGATTCTGGTGGGGAGCAAAGGAGAAGGAGAGGAAGCTCTCATGGATGAGTTGGGAGAGGCTATGTAAACCAAAAAGGCAGAGAGGGCTTGGATTCAGGGACTTCTACACCTTTAACCAAGCCCTTCTAGCCAGACAAGCTTGGAGGTTGGTTTGTCACCCGGAAGCCCTAGTTACCAAGGTGCTCAAAGTGATATACTTTCCAAGGACGTCCTTTTTGGGAAGCGAGGAGGGGGTATGATCCGAGCCATGTATGGAGGAGTCTATGGGGAGCAAAGGCAGTGCTCAAGGAAGTGGTCCAGTGGAGAGTGGGGGACGGAAACGACATAGACATATGGGACGACAAGTGGGTTCCGAAGGAAGTGGACATGCTAAGAAGGTTCAAACATGAAGGCAGCCCGGAGTACCACAAAATAAAGGAGCTCATGACGGAGGACAGGACGAGATGGGATGAGAGTAAGGTGTGGGAATGCGTTCTGGATAGCATTGCTACAAAGGTTTGTGCAATCCCAATCATCAATAGGAAGCCCACAGATTGGTTGATGTGGTGGCCGTCCAAGAATGGGGAGTTTATTGTCAGGTCTGCTTACTAGATGGGTTTGCTTGGGGTGGAGGAGGCACGAAAATACAATGACCGGGGAGGAGACAGGATATGGAAGAGGGTATGGCAGGATGGATGGAGTCCAAAGACTGCGCACTTCTTGTGGAGAGTATGTACGGGTGGGCTTGCCACGAGGGGATGACTTTTTGACATGCATTGTATTGAAGACGAAACATGTATGCTTTTCATGTCTGAAAAAGAGACCATACCTCACATGATGTTCAGGTGCCCGAATGCGACAGAGATGTGGGATCAAACATCAAGGGCGATACAACATTGGGTGGAAGATAGGAAGGATGGGGAGATTCAATCAACCATGGGGGCTGCTTTACAAGACACGACACCAGGAGAGAGGGAGGTCATAGTGACAGCTATGGTGGCTATATGGAGAGGTCGATTCTTGCGAGTCTTCCAATCTAGCGTTCCGAATATGGGAGTGCTACTACGCTGCTATATGGCCACGGTGAGAAACACGATGGAGGGGGCGGGGTGTGAAGGCATGCACGCTGCCCAGGTGGGCATCGCAGTACAACAGCACGGGGGGGGACACTAGCATGGCTCCTCAAAATGACGTTGGATCCAGTTGGAAGAGACCGGTGCAGGATAATGTTAAAGTCAACGTGGATGGCTCGTGTGAGGAGGAGGAGGCGGCGGGAATCGGTGTTGTAGCTAGAGATGAGGGGGGTTCAGTCGTGGGGATGTTGGGAGTAAGGGTAACGACAGGAGCAGATATCACTTTGACAGAAGCTATAGCGATAAGGGAAGCACTCGCATGGGCAAGAGAGAAGGGCTTGAACAGGGTAGAAGTTGAATCCGATGCCAAGGCTATCATCCACGCATGCAATAGCAGCAACCTAAGGAAAGACTACATTGGCTCCATTGTAGACGACATTCTTCATCTGAAGCAATCTTTTTCTTTCTGTAATCTTAGCTATGTTAGCCGTAGATGCAACAAGGTTGCCCACAAGGTAGAAAATTCTGCACGTAGGGGCCAAGTAGATAGGTTTTCCTTTTCCCAGAATGTTCCTTCGAACTTTATGTCTTTTGTAATTAGTGATTTAGCTACTTAATAGATGACGGGGAGCCCCAATCATAGGGCTTCCCATGCTTCCTAAAAAAAAGAAATACTTAATTGATCTTTTCTTTTCTTATTGCTTTTGCTTTGCAACTTTGGACTCCTTGGAACCCAAGGAACCCATGTGGCATGAAATCCACCTTTGGATTAAGCTCTTTTGCCTTCTAGAGGTTTCTACATCTTTCTTTTCTCAAATTATCAATTATTCATTAATTAATTGAATTTCCTTATTATTGGGCCCAATAGCCAATAAAGCCCACAAAGCAACCAACAAGGTTGTTTATTCAACAAATTATATCATTATTTGTCCAAATATCTTTAATAGGGTAAATTACATTTCTCCCCAAAAGAACCCAAAAATTGGGGTTGTAACAATAACACGTAACAAACACTTTTCTTCATGATCGGTCCTTGAGAAGGACAAGTTAAATGGGAATAACTTCCATAACTGGTTAAGGATGCTGAGAATCATTCTCACATAGGAGTGTAAGTTATATGTCCTTGAGACACTGGAGCCAAATGAACCGCTTCCCAATGCACCTAAGGCTTATAGGGATGCATACAAGAAGCATACTGAAGATGCCATTGATGTCAAGTGTTTGATGTTATGCTCCATGAACTATATGTTGTAGAGGCAACTTGAGAACATTGATGTTATTGAGATGGTCACACATCTTAAAAACATTTGCCAAGATTAGGAAAGACATGAGATATTTGATGTCTCTAAGGCATTGTCCAAATGTAACTTGGTAGAAGAAGATCCAGTACGTCCTCATTTACTCAAGCACATTGGGTATGTGGAGATCTTGAATAGACTGGGATTCTCCTTAGATCAATAGTTCGCCACTAATGTGATTATGCCATTTCTATTAGAGTCATACAATTAGTTTGTCATGAACTACAACATGAATGACTTTGACAAGACATTGTTTGAGTTATTAGGAATGTTGAAAATAGATGAAGCACAAATGAAGAAAAACAAGACCAAGTATGTAATGATGATTAGCAAGACAAAGAGAAAGTATTAAGGAAAAGGCAAAGCTAAGAAGAGTTCTAAAGCTATCCAAAAGCTCAAATCTTTAGGATCTCAAGGCAAAGGGAGGAGTAAAGAAGGGAGGCAACTGTCACCATTGTCACCAGCCAAGACATTGGAAAAGGAATTGCCCTCTCTTTCTGGAGGAATTAAAGAAGAAGGAAGGGACAAAGATCTCTACTTTAGGTATAAACATTATAAGATAAATTTGATTACTTCTTCATCCAGGTGTGTGATATCAAATGTGGATTTGACATATGTTGATGTGCAAGATCTGATAATAAGTAAAGCCATTATGAAAGGACGGTGATGGACTATGATGAAGCAAGAGTTGATGCAACATAAGTCTACATATAAATTTATCTTATACCATTGGACATGTAATAGAGTTAGTTGAACTGCTTTTTCATTATGACAATAAATAGAAACATTTTACTTTATGCATCTTGTATGATAAGGATGATAATGAATAAAGAGTTCTCTATGCTTCTATTTCAAAATGTGTTCTTGTATGGAAATGCCCCAATCATCTAGTGATCTTTATATGAAAGTATCTAAAGATGAATGTTTATAACCAAAAGGATTATAATCGATAACTCGAACAATGTCAATAGCATTGTCATCTACAACACATATATGAGAAATTCATTAATAGAATCCATATTGATGTTTATCTAGACTCTTTTAGTTATAAAAACAATAAGAGACTCACAAGTCTTATTTATGAGCAAAATGACAAGCCACCTCTCACTAGGTGTAGTGGGGAGAACAAGCATTCTATTAGTTCTTATACATATTGATGTATAAATATCTTAGGCCAATAGTTCGCCACTGATGTGATTCTCCTTAGGGAAATAGTTCGCCACTGATGTGATTTTCCAGTCTCTATTAGAGTCATATAATTAGTTTGTCATGAACTACAACATGAATTACTTTGACAAGACATTGTTTGACTTATTAGGCATGTTGAAAATAGATGAAGCACAAATGAAGAAAATCAAGACCAGGTATGTAATGATGGTTAGCAAGACAAAGAGAAAGTATAAAGGCAAAGACAAAGCTATGAAGAGTTCTAAAGCTAGCCAGAAGCTCAAGTTTTTAGGATTTCAAGGCAAATGGAGGAGTAAACAAGGGAGGCAACTGTCACCATTGTCACCAGCCTGGACATTGGAAAAGGAATTGCCCTCTTGTTACAACCCCAATTTTTTTGGGTTCATTTGGTGAGAAATGTAATTTCTCATAACAAAGATAAATGAGAAAATAATGATGTGTTTTGATTGAATGCATGTATTTCATTTAAAATAGCCTTGTTGATTTATTTGTGGGCTTTATTGGCTATTGGGCCCAATAACAAGGAAATTCAATTAATAAATGAATAATTGAGTTTTTGAGAAAAGAGAGACGTGGAAACCCATAGAAGGAAAAAGAATGTATTCCAAGGATGGATTTCATGCCTCTTGGATTCCTTGGGTTCCAAGTAGTCCAAGGTTGCATAAAGAGAGCAATAAGAAAAGAAAAAGTCAAATAAATATTTCCTTATCAAGAAAGGAATTGAAAATAATGAGAAAATATGGGAAATAAGTGAAAAGAGATATAATTGAGTTATCCTTTGTGGAATTTAGTATCCCAAGGATTCCTAATGATAAAAGGAATACCAAGGCAGAAAATAAAAGAGAAATAAAATGAAATCCTTAAAAAGAGATATTTTAATGAGAAATAAACAAGATAATGGGAAATAATGAAGTTTAATGCATTTAGATGCATCTAGAAGGATAATGAGTATCCAATAAAAGGATTTCGAAATAATAGAGTTTCTTGGGACCCAAGGAGTCCCAATAAAGAGAAAGGAAAGAGAAAATACTAAAATTGCAAAATAAGAGGATAATGTGAAACATTATTAATGAATTTTGTGATATTGCTAAAAAGAAGTAATTTCTATTAAAGGAAATAGAATTTCGTGTCTTTTGGTTAGAAGGCAAGTGTAAAAGAGATTAAGTAAGAGGGTTTTAGAATCCCTAGTTACCATAAGATATGGTTTATCAAAAGAATAAGGAAAGAGAGAGGAACTTGCATCCTAATGAAGGAATTGAATTCCTTTTGGGAGAGAGAGTTTGTTTGCTTCGAGGGCAAGCATCCCAGGGCGTTCCTACACTCCCCTATATAAGGGGTAGGCCTTGGGCCGAATTCAGAAGATCCCACACACCATCTTCTCTTCTTCTTCCATGTTCTTGTCCATAAACCCTAACGGAGGAAAGCGCTGTGATCCTGGAACAACTAGGAGACCAAGTGGGTTGCGAACGAAGCTGCACCTTCCCCGATGTCAGAGCAAGCTCCAGCAAGCATCACCATGCCCTCAACAACGCGCCACAACAGCAACACGACTGCACAGGGCGACTGCAATGGCGGGTAAACCCTGTCAACCCTGGCCATCTTGGCCGCATGTTTAGGGTGTTGAGGGTGCGCCCAGCCATGGCGGAGGTGGGGCACAGGTGGGTGTGGAGTTTCATGCCTTGGAGAGGGCGGAGCAGCCCTGCAAAGAGCCGTCCTTGGCAGCCTTGCGGCTGGACGAAGGTAGAAGATGACCTAAGGGTCATTAGACCGTTCTACCCCTCCGCAATGTGCCAGATCTGTTGATTAATTTCAGGGTATTTCTGTCTTTTCGTTATGTTTACAAATCTGTAAGGCAACGTTGCATGGAGCAGGACAAGTGGCGCGTTCTGATTGGCCCAATAGTAAGTGATTTTGCAAATTTCATAACTTAAGATTGGTAGCTCAGATTAAAACAAGTCTTATATGAAAATTGACCCTCAGAATGAGAGGAATACAAAGAAATTATGCATGTAGCCTAATTCTTCTTGAAACTAAAAAATTATAGGGTTTTGCATCTTTTGATGCATTAATGGATAGAAAAACCCCTAGAATGATGTAAAAACGAACATGATGAATCTTTTATATATTTTGATCAATCTTAACCTGTTATGAATAAAAGGAATGATGAAATCATAAAAGATGATTAGTATGTTGGTTTTAGGGTTTTATGATCATGAACATGGTTTAATGGACTAAAAACCCTGATTTGAGTAAATATGAGTTTTAGTGGCCATAACACGATATTGCAAGAATACAATTGTAATATAATGATTCTTGAACATAGTTTGGATTAGAGAATCTTTGATAAAGGTAATTAATATGATTAGGGTTATGTAGGAAACCTTAGAAACCCTAAATTGAATATAAAGGATACATCTTTGAAGACTAATAGGTTAATTTGAAAGATATCAACCTATTGATTGATAATATAGAGTTTTCATCCGTTTGGTATACAAAATTGGTAGTTTTAGGGTTGTAATCCATAAATGAATAATAATTCATATGGGAACCCTAATTGGGATAAAAGAAGAGGAAAACCATGATATTTCAGATTAGGGAAGTAAAATACTAAATGAAGATCCTAAGACTGTTAAGAATATTAAAAGGAGAGAATTTAAAGGTTTTAAGTAGATTTGATGAATTAGGGTTCTTAATAACTAAGAATGGAGGAAAAACCCTAATTCCTAAGGAAACCCTAAAATTGGAATAGAAATCCTAAGGATGATGATGATATTGAATAATTATTAATAAAAGGAAATTGGTATATTTATTTCAGAATTTTGTGCATGATTGGTTTCTTGATTGGGATTTCTATGTTCTGATTAATTCTATATCTGAATCTGCAATACATGTATGTGGTTACGCTTATGACTACCCGAATTAGTTTTTTGAGATTTTATCGATGTTTCCATCATGGCTTGAATTAAACTGTTGGATGTATTTAATTCATGCAAAATATAATGTGAATATGACTATCACATAAGAAATATGCCTACTACCTCAGATCCTAGTCCCCTTTGTAGCTTAATGGGTTGACCTAGTAAATGGCTACCAATGGGGTAGGCCCATCAGGTCATTGGATGACTTAGTAAATGGCTACCAATGGGGTAGGTCCATCAAGTTACATTGAGTTAGAGATTGGACTACCTATGGGTAATGCCATGCGACTCAACCCTAGATATTGATCTATTTGTTAGGTAGGATCATGGGGGGTTAATAAGGATCTACCTAGAGAGAGGTAGTATCTCAGTCCACTGCAGGGACAACACAGAGATAGGGGATAGGAAAGGATTGAGTAGTATGGTTTAAAAAGTAATTTTTGATGTTAAATGATATTTGGTTGATTACATTGTTAACATAGTTGCACAATTATTGTTTCCCCCACATACCAGCTTCTTACTAATCGACGTTTTGTTTGTCGACATTTTAGGTACAAATGAAAAGAACAAACAGTAAAGCGACATATGTGGAATTAAATGAGAAATAAAGTGCACACTAGGATTAGTTAGATTAGCATCTTCATAGATAGAAGTTTAGAAATCCCAGTTTTTCCAAGGTAAGAAAAGTTTTATTTTATACCAGTTTTCAGTTTAGTTGGTAAAGTTTATTAATTTTTATTGATTATTTGTCGAACCTTTGATCATGTTAATTGAATAACGGCTCTGTCCTTCGGGTCTCCCTTAATTGGGGGTTACTGGGAGGTGGGGTCGTTACACCTCTCTTTCTGGAGGAATTAAAGAAGAAGGAAGGGACAGCGATCTCTACTTTAGGTATAAACATTATAAGATAAATTTGATTACTTATTCATTTTGGTGTGTGATATCAAATGTATATTTGACATACGTTGATGTGCAAGATCTGATAAGAAGTAAATCCTTTATGAAAGGACAAGGATGGACTATGATGAAGCAAGAGTTGATGCAACATAAATCTACATATAATTTTATCTTATACCATTGGACATGTAATAGAGATTGTTGAACTGCTTTTTCATTATGACAATAAATAGAAACATTTTACTTTATGCATCTTGTATGACAAGGATGATATGAATAAAGAGTTCTCTATGCTTCTATTTCAAAACGTGTTCTTGTATGGAAATGCCCCAATCATCTAATGATCTTTATATGAAAGTATCTAAAGATGAATGTTTATAACCAAATGGATTATAATTGATAACTTGAACAATGTCAATAGCATTTTCATCTAGAGCACATATATGAGAAATGCATTACTAGAATCCATATTGATGTTTATCAAGACTCTTTTGGTTATAAAACCAATACGAGACACACAAGTCTTATTTATGAGAAAAATGACAAGCCACCTCTCACTAGGTGTAGTGGGGAGAACAAGCATTCTATTAGTTCTTATACATATTGATGTATAAATATCTTTTAGAAAAAATGCTAAAGGTAGTTATTTGTATTTCATTATATTCACTGATAATATCAATTGATACATGGTTTGTATTTGGTGAAATACAAACATGAATCTCTTAAAGTATTCAAGGAGATTAAAAATGAAGTATAACTTTGATAAAAGTATTAAAAAACTTTGATATGATCAAATGTTGAAATACTTTACATCAATAGTTTGAAGACCTTCTGGATAGACCGCGATAGGGTATCATAAGTCAAATCCACCTAAAACATGATGATGTCTCAGAATAAAAGAATTACATCCTGGTGAATCATGATGTGATTATCATTTAATTTAATCTTCTAATCTCCTCATGAATACTTACTTTACACTAAAACAATGTACCATCTAAAATGGTTTAAAAGACATCATATGTGGTATGATACGGGAATGTCCAGAAATGTCTTAAGGATTAAAACTTATGTAAAGAAAGTAGTTTCTTTAAAAGGTTTATCCACAAACATGATAGTTGAATGCTATCAATCCCAATCTAGTAACAAAAGTGTTTTATTACAAGGATAATTGAGTTCCAAAAGAATCAGTGGGAGTAAAAGTAGAACTCAAAAAGTTCAAGGTCAATAAGGAGGTACAATGGGAACAAGTGGGAATCACAAATTATTGTGGAATCTCAAGTTCCTCTTGTAGCACAATACCTCATAGTTCTAGTAGAACACATCTAAGATTGAATGATTGTGAATCCAACAACTCAGATAGGTTGGTCATAAGATGATCAACCAACGATTCAATAAGAAGCAACTGAGGACCATACTCTGTGAAATGGCTTAAGGCCATTATGGAGTCCATGTACACTAACAAGGTATGACCTTGTTACTACCACCTAAAGGGGTAAAACCCGAAGGGTGAAGTAGGGTTTTCATTGGAAAGACCTAAATGGATTACCTAAAAGGACAAATTGGTTGCAAATATTTTCAAATCAGTTCAAATTGTTGAACACGAAGAAATTCCTTCACCATTGTCATGCTTGTTATTACAGCTAGTGTAGACTATGAGATTTCGAATAAAAATTTTAAAACCACATTCCTTAAAAGAAATATTTTAAAGGATGTGTACGTGACATGACCTAAAGGTTTTATAACTTCATGTATAAGTTATAAAGTTCAATCAGAAAGATTGATACACACATCTTAGATATGGGATCATTTGACTTGACAAGAAAGTAAAAGAGTTTGACTTGAATCAAGATAAAAGAAGAAATATGTGATTAAAAAATATTTAGTGGGAGCATATATGAAAATTTCACATATTGATGTGGAATAACATGTCAATACTCTATAAGTATTGAGATCTAGCATGGAAAACACCTTCAACAATGAAGGATTAGGTGAAACATCCGATGGGATAGGGATTGTGATATATAGAGATGGTTCTTGAAAGTATCATAACCTAAGCATGATCACATTTGATAGCAAGATGTTGAAAGAGTTCAACATGAAGGATTCAATGAGAGATAATCTCACCATGATTCATGTGATTAGTCTCTCAAGAAACTTATCTTTTGATTCTTATGAAGAATGAAAAAACATGAGTAAGATGCCATATGCACTAGCAATTGGATCTATCATGCATGCTATGTCAATGTACTCATCCCATCAGTCTTGTATGTATTGGACATGACAAGATTATATCAGTTTCCAATGAGGGTCATTGGAATGTTATTTGAAGACATGCATTAGTAGTTGAGAAGCACTATTGGATTAGTTGTTGGAATAGAGCAACAAGGAAGAGTTGGCTGTAAAGGGTTACACTGATGCAAGCTTCTGAAATGATAGAAAATGGTTGCAATATAAAATGTGTTTAGTTTTAAGAAAAGAGTTGTGAGTTGGAAGGGTTCCGAACTACATAACATCATTTCAATTCTACAATAGAAGTCGAGTATCATGGTGTAATGAACATATGAAAGGATACTATATGGATCTAGAATTTCATATGGATGAACTCAAGATGTTCCAACCATTGATGATGCAGTAGAGATACTGTGATAACAATGGAACCACTTGTTAGGTGAGGAATATCAGATAACATATTACGGTTGGTCCACCTAATATGAAATTTTATACAATGAAGAGACAAGGAACATGCAATATACAGATTGAAGTGAAGTGTTGCTAACCCACTGAATTAGAACTTGCACAACAGAAACACGATGTACATGTTCGTATCACTAAGAATGAGATTTTTGGGTGATTGTCTCTAAGTGCAAGTGGTAGTTTGTTAGTATGTATGCCTAGAGAGCCAATCATATGATAATTGTGATGGCATATTACCATAAAGGATTTGAATAATAATAACAATAAAATAAAGCTTTCAATTCATTCTATTTCACTCAGTTATGAGACAATGAGGAAGCATAATGAATGTCTAAAGAATGATATTACTCAATGATGTATGTCTTCACATACGTTACTTTAACAATCAGATCATTCGAATGTAAAGAGTATGTACATTCTTGTTTTGTGCCTAGTCAGATGTTTTGTGGAAGGAAGATAGACAACAATAACACTTAAGACTAGAGTGTGTGTTGTTTGAGACTGTAACATTATGAATTCTAAATGTAATCTCCTTGTAACCCTTTTCCCTAAGTTATCTTCTTATTTCTAACCTTTATTTCCAGGTTGACGAATTCTTGGAATTTATAGCGATTTTTGTTGACTTGAGAGGTATACATTGTTCATATTTTGATAATAACTCAACCATTCCATTCATATGTATCTAATATGTTTGCTTAAGATTGATTTAAGTCATTAGGTACATGAAAATGATCAATTTACACAAGCCCTAGCTTGTCCAAGTTCAAGTCAAAAGCAATGCAAATGTGCTTTTTAGGAAAACACTCCCAAATCACCTTAGAATAATTTTGTAATCATTTGTGTTGATGATATGGCTTGTAACAAAGACGATAAAAAATTAGGGACATTTAATTACATCAGTTGATCACTTTCAAATCATTTTGCAAAATTTGTTACAACACTTTAATCGATCGAGTTTGGATCTCAATCGATCTCTGACGGATTTTTGGAAATGGTTCAGTCAAGTTGTACACTCACATAACTTGACTGACCAACTCACTGACCAAAATTGATTTTGGCTGATCGGTTGAGTTACCCCAGGACAGACTCAATTGGTAGTTTGAAAATTGGCATTGTAGATTAGTGGATCAGTCGAATTACCTTTATTGAAACTCGTCTGAATGTAATATACAGAAATTACAGAAAAAGTGATTCCAACTGTTGGATAGTTGTTGAAAATAGATCTTTTGCAAGTTGTAAAATAACTATTTTTGTTCTTAAGTGATCCCACACTCAAAGGAACACCCCTAACTATAAATAAGACCTCTTGGAGTTCATTCCAAGGTTGCTCATTCATGCTATCCTTGCTTCTTGCTATAGTTGAGTGTGCTACAACCCTTTCAGCCCCTTTCTCTCTCTCATTTACAAAGCATTTCACATTTATGAGTGAGGTATGCATGTTGTAAGAGATATACCTCATTGTTACCTTGTAAAACTCTCCATCTCTTCATCTTTTGAATCCCCTTTCTCAAATAGCACAGGCTGAAGTGATCTTCTATGAGTGAGGAGTTTTTATTCTTCTTTAAGGCTGAAGAAGGTGTGAAGATCTTCTCTAAGTGAAGGAGAAGGACAAGGCGAAAGATTCAAGAAGAGTGGGTAATCCATGTGAGGCCAAAGACTTGATGCAAGTGTGGGTAATCCTTATTGAAGGCTGAAGACATATTGATCAAGTGGGTAAGTGCTTGTGTAGGTGAAAGACTCTTGTCTTGAACAGGTAAGCCCTTGGATGTAAGGTGATCTTCTTGTATCTCTTATAATGGAATATAAGTATACATGGGTTGCAAAGTCCTAGAGGTTGACCTCTCTAGGTAGTGGATTGACAATCTCCTAGTTTGGAGATTGGAACCACTCTAAACACCTTGTCCAAGTGTTTGTTTTCATTCTCTCTCATCCTTGCTATGCTTGTCTAGATAGGACTTCAAATTTAGTTTTAGCTTGTGGTTTCAGTTGATATAATTTGAAGGTCTAACTATTTTTGTGAGAATTTTTAAGCTCTATTCACCCCCCTTTAGAGCCCTAGACCCAACAAGTGGTATTAGATCAAGGATCTTCTCCAAAAAAATCTCCTACGAGACTAGAAGATGGGTGAGAACCTACTTGGTTCCCTAGAGGGATGCTTCTCCATTCACCCCCAGTCATCAACGACACTAACTTCCTTTATTGGAAGCAGTGGTTGTTGTTATACATTCAAGGGATGAACTTTGATATGTGGAAAATTATGATTACACCCTACAAGGAGCTAACCAAAGTTGTATCAACCTGGGATGAAGCATCCATAAAGAATGCCCAACTCAATGCCAAAGAAATTAGCATCCTCTATGCAACCCTCACTCCATCTGAGTTCAACTACATTTGTTCATGGGATACAACCTATGAGATATGGAATAAGTTGTGCATCACTTATGAAGGCACAAAGCAAGTGAAGGAGGCTAAGATCTACATGTTGAACAACCTTCTTGAGATCTTCAATATGGGGAAGAAATAAGGAGTTGTCCAGATGTACTCAAGGCTCAACATCATCATCAATGGCCTATATGCTTTGGGACATACTTTGGATAGGGGAAAATCAACTCAATGATATTAAGGTCTCTTCCAAAGAAATTGGAGTCAAAGGTGATCTCCATTGAAGAAGTAAGAAGTCTTGGTGATCTTCCAACTGAGGAGCTTATTGGAAATTTACCAGCTCATGAGCCAAGACTTGACATGCAAGAAGAGGAAGCATAGCAAGAAGAAAAGGAATAAAAGAAGATCATAGATAGTGCCTTCAGAGCTCAAGTGGAGACTCTTATCCTTCAACAACAACTTGCTTGTTGGACCTCTCCCTCCTCCTCAAGTGAAGATGATGGCCCTAGTGAGCATGAAGCCAACTTTTCCAAGGGAAAACTCTTCAAAGGAAATAAATCTTCTTCATCTACTCCAAGGTTCTACAAGTGTCGTAAAAAAGAACACTATAATAGTGAATGTACTAAGGCAAGAAAGTCACACCACAAGAGCAACTCCAAGGAGGATGAGTACAAGAAAGATAGAAAATACAAGAGGAAGGACAAGAAGGAGAGGAGACACAAAGATGCAACTCATGCAGCTTGGTAAGGATCATCCTCTAGTGGATCAAGCTCCGATGAAAATGGAGAGTGCCATCTTGCACTCATGACCTCTACAAGTGAAGATATTGGTGAGGTAAGCGAGGTAAATTTGCATGAGTTAGATAAAGAAACTCATATTGACATGCGTTTTACTACCCATTCTTCTTATTCCAAATGTAAATCCAAAAAGAAAAGGTTGGGTAAAATCATTGATGACTTGTATGCTAAACTTGATATTCTTGAGCAAAATGAGAAAATTCTTCTTGAGAACATTGATTCCTTGCAAGGACAATTTCTTGATCTTGAGATCCAATACAATGGAGTTGAAGTACAGATGGTGTCTATCTTAAGAATATTACATCTCTTAAGGAAGACAACCAAAAGTACGTAAAAGAGCTTGAGTTACTTAAAACTAAAAATGATGAACTTAAGCTTATTAGTGACGCTTATAGAGATGAGATGGATGTTTATCTCAACGAAATTCAATTCTTAAATATGAAAATGCTAGGTTACTTGGTCAAGTTAATGATTTATCTTCTAGACCTATTTTTCTGAGTAAAGATGTTGTTTCTATTACTCTTAAAAAGATTCTTATTTGTCTGAAGCCCTCTATTTAGAAGTCGGCATTGTTCATGCTAGAGATGATCTTGCTAGCTTGTCTTCTACTATTATATGTCTTATTGATGACAATCACAAAATTAGAGCCTCTGTATAGAAATTCCTCGAAGGGAAAAACTCCCTAAATGAAATCGTTGACCATTCTAACAAACAAAGTGGTAGTAGTGGTTTGGGTTTTGTAGCGGGAGCTCCTAAGGGAAAGAGTAAGGCCAAAGGTAAGAAAAAGAGTAAGGAAACTCCTCTTTTCATTGGAATGTTTTTGTGAAGAGTCTGGATATGCACATAACATTTCTTCACCTTGAACACCTCAACAAAATGGGGTTGTAGAGAGGAAGAACATGTCACTATAGGAAATGGGTAGGACCATGCTTTTAGAGTATGCCACTCCAAAGAAGTTTTGGGTCAAAGCTGTTAGTACCTCATGTTTTGTGCAAAACTGGGTTTTCACACATGCTTTTTTGAAGAAAACCCCCTATGAGCTATCGCGTGGTAGGGAGCCTTCTATTGAGTATTTTCACCTTTTCGGGTGTCCTTGTTTTATTTTGAACACGAAAGATTCCCTTGACTAGTAAGGCTTATAGAGTGTATAATGTTGATCTATCTAAAGTAGAAGAATCTATAAATGTAAAATTTATTGACAATAACCCCTCTGTTTCATAGGATATTGCTAATGATGGTCTTGTAGAAGAAGTAATTCCTATCCTAAAAGAACTCAACATCACCCAAAAGGGAAAAGATGTGGCCACTCAAGAAGAAGAGATAGATGAAGAAAAGGAGGATCCAACTCCACACTTTGAAAAGAATCATCCTTAAGAGGCAATCATAGGTGACCCCTTTGAAAGAGTGAAGACACGAGCTGCCTACAACAAAAAACAATCAACAATGCCTTCATCTCACAACTCAAGCCAAAGAATGTCAAAGAAGATCTTAGAGATAGGGCTTTCATCGGTCCAAACCCAGACCAGACCGAGACCCGGTTAACCAATAGTTCATGGACCGAGGACTGGACCAACTAAGAATCGGGCCGGTCTGAAACCGGACTAGAAAAATGATGGACCGGACCGGGACCGGGACCGGACTGAGACCGGACCAGATAATCAATATTCATATACTATTGATTATAAAATATAAAAAAATATGTTATATTTATTAAATAATTAATAATCCATTTGAGTTTGTTAACACAAACCAAGCTGCACAATTTAATTCTTACAATTTGAGAGAGTAAACTATCATAAGAATATTAGGAACATTACTAACACTATTTTTACATAGAGCAAGCTATTCGAGACTAACTGTCATAAGTTTGTAGAACATAAAAAACTAACACTTGCAATAATTATAAAATTTATTTGTGTGATAGTTAATATGTAATAAACTTATTTATTAACAATTCAAAATGTAGCGTCCTTTAAGTTTTTTGTAGCCATAATGTAATGCAATGTCAAAATTATTTAGCAACTACTCATTACTTGTATAAGTGCAATGGTTAATGTAATTGACATTTTTTGATATAGAGACATCAATGCAGATTAAAATATTAATATACCCTTTGGTAAATTCTAGCATCATTCATAGTATACAATACATCCTACAGTCCTTCATAAATATTGGATTTCATTAGTATATATACAACATTTCTATGTTATCCGGTCCAACCGGTCCAGACCGATTTTCACTTGTTTTGTACCGGATCAGACCAAGGACCGGATTTAGGAAAAATAGTGGACTGAGGAGCGGCCAGAAAATCAAGTCGGTCCAAGACCAGACGGGACCGAATAGCTGGTCTGTTCCGGTCCACTGGTCTGGACTGAGAAATGTATGACCCTACTTAAAGATGATGAGTGGATCCTAGCAAAACCAGAAGAACTGGACCAATTTGAGAAGAACAAAGTGTGGACACTAGTTCCAAGACCATGTGATAGAAAGATCATTGGCACTAAGTGGGTCTATTGCAACAAGCTAGATGAAAGCGGCAAGGTGGTAAGAAACAAAGCAAGGTTAGTGGCTCAAGGCTACAATCATCATGAAGGTATATATTTTGATGAAATATATGTATCTATAGCTATAATTGAGTTCATTTGTATGTTGCTTTCTTTTACTAGTCATAAGAATTTCCTTCTATATCAAATGGATGTTAAAAGTGTGTTTCTAAATGGTACAATTAAAGAGGAAGTGTATGTTGCACAACCTCTGAGCTTTGAACATGATATTTTACCTAACCATGTGTATATATTGCAAAAATATCTCTATGGACTAAAAAAAGCATCTCGAGCTTGGTATGATTAATAAAAGAACTATTTGTTAGAGCATGGGTATATCATGGGCAAACTGGATTCTACCTTGTTTCTCAAACACACTTCTAACAATTTTCTTATCATTCAAGTTTATGTTAATGATATCATTTTTTGTGGAACTAATCTTAATATTTGCAAGGAGTTTAGTGATCTTATTCAAAGTGAGTTCAAGTTGAGTATGATGGGTGAGATTACATCCTTCCTCAGCTTCCAAATCAAGTAAAATGAAGATGGGATTTTAATCAACTAAGGCAAGTACATGAGTGGGCTACTCAAGCACTTTGGTATGGAGATCACCAAGTCGATGGACACCCCCATGTCAAACACTGCCAAATCTGATAAAGATGAAGAAGGTGAGAAAGTGGATGAGAAGCTCTATAGAGGTATTATTGGAAGTTTACTTCACTTAACTGCCTCTAGACCTGACATAATGTTTAGTGTTGGCTTGTGTGCTCTCTTTCAATCAAATCCCAAGAAATCACATTCTATATTTGTTAAGAGGATTTTAAGGTACTTAGCTAAAACCCAAAATTTTGGACTATGGTATCCAAAGTGAAGGGACTTTACTCTTATGTCTTATAGTAATGCAAATTATGCAACATGTTTGATTGATAGAAAGTGCACAAGTGGAACTTGCTTCCTCCTAGGACCATGATTGGTGTCTTAGTTCTTCAAGAAATAGAGAACAATGGCTTTATCAACTACCAAGGATGAATACATTGAAGTCAAGAGTTGTTTTTCCCAGGTGCTATGGTTAAAGAAAACGCTCTAAGACTTTAACATTTATTTTGATGCTTTTCCTATCTATTGTGGTAATACTAGTGCAACCAATTTATCTTATAGTCCTATACTACATAGTAGAGCCAAGCATATAGAGGTTCTTTGTTACAACCTCAATTTTGCATGTATTTTCATTTATTGAAATATAATAACTTTGTGAATTTGGGCTTAAAAAAAAGATTGTAAGCTTTGCTTCAAAGGATGAGTTTCCTTGTAAATATTCCTTTGGATAGGAATTTTGTGACACCCATTATTATATTAATCCAATAATGGATATAAATGAGAAGAAAAGAAGAAAAGTCCAAATATTAAGAAAAAATACAAGATAATGAGTATTAAGCAAAGTATTTATAAGAAATACTTAAAAACTGGCTTTAATGGCCACAATTGAATAAAATTCATTTGCATATGATTTATAAAAAAAGAAATATGAAAAGAGGAAAATGAAATGAAAGATAAAGGGAAATCCTTAAAAAGAATAAGGAAATAAGTAAGATAATAAGAAAATGGATAAGTAAAAGGCAAAGGAATATTTCCCCAAGATGGGATTTCGTGCCTCTTGGTTTCCTTGGGTTCCAAGGAGTCCAAAGTTGCATAAAGAGTGCAATAAGAAAAGAAGAGATCAATTAAATATTTTCTTTATTAAGAAAGAAATTGAAGACAATGATAAAATGTGGGAAATAAGTGGAAAGAGGTAAGATCAAGTTATCCTTGATGGATTTTCGTATCCATAAGATTCCTAATGCTAATAGGAAACAAAATAAAGAAAATAAAGATTAAGAGAGAGGGAATATGCATAAATTATGCCTTATAAGTCCTTGACTTGCATATGATGAAAAAGGGTTTTTCCTTTCGATTTTTGGTCTCAAATTTCATAAAATGGTAGATTAAGTCATAATAAACTTTCTCCTAAAATTTTATTGAAAAAGGATAAACGAGGAAGGAGTTATTGATTTTATAAAAACAAAGGGATAATCAATTTATCATGTGATTTAAAATCAGAATGGGAAACAATGCCCAGCCCAGGCAGGAATCACGCTCAGTGATGGCCGTTGGATGGTGATCGGATGATCAAGGGATCATCTTCTAGCTCGAGTCAGAAAAGGAAAGATCAGCAAAACTTGTAATCTTCTCGCACCCCTCTCTCTCTACTCAGGCCACATTTTGGAAAGATAAGATGCCCAATAGAATCGGGAGACTAAGTCGGTTTGAATCATCCATGGTTTCCCTTGGTTTCCAGGCGTGGGACAGTTTCCCCTAATTTGCGGATAGAGTCAGACTCCATGCCTACCTCCCTATATATATAGAGGGTTGCACACCCTCTGCGGAAGCCGAGATCACCCCCATGGGTCTGGATGGAAGGGGACAAGTCAGCATGTGGATTGATTGTGATTAAGATGACGACCTTCACCTCCAATCTAGAGCAGTTCCTCGCCGGAGAGGGGGATCCTCCGCCCCGTTGATTCGAGCCACTTCTAGAGCATCTGAGGGTGCCGTTGAGTTCAGAGGGGACCAGAGGAGGTGCGGCACCAGTTCACGGGCAGGAGTTGGACTCGCGAGGAAGAAGAAGGGAAGGGGGAGGGAAAGGACCGTGTTGCCCCCGATGTCTGAGAAGGAAGGTAAGGGAAGATTTGTATTTCACTTTCTTTAATCGCAAAGATCAGGCACACATATCCTTAACTGTTGGATCCTGAGTGGACCAATGGACCTCGAATCAGATGGCCATCATTTTTCTGAAGTTAGTAATTAAATCGATAAAAAAAGGGTTTTCTTACAAAAATAATAACTCTTGCTAGGAAACTCGGATGGGAAAAGTATATACATGAAAAATGATCAAAAAAATACGAGGAATAAGTTAAAAATGGTTTAAAAGCCTAAATTTGTCTCTTTTAACAAAAGTGTATTGTTTTGATGAAAAGGGTGTTAATTTGTAGATAGAAACCCTAATTGTAAATCAAGGATAGATTTAATTTTGCAATTAGATTAATTCAAGCGTGGTTAACTTGTTTAATGATAAAGTTAGATTTTAACATATTTTGATGATGGAATTGCAAGAATTAGGGTTTTAAACCTAATGTTGTAATTAAAACCCATAGAAACCCTAAAGTGAGGAAAAAGGGAAGACAAGATATAGTAATATGGAAATTAGGGTTTTTTGTGATCCAAACCTGATCTTAGGGATCTTAATGGAAAATAAGAAAAGATAATTGGGGTATGATGGATATTTTGATAAAAATAAAATAAAAGTGGTAAAAAGGAAAAGAAACCCTAATTATGGTCGAAACCTTAAAATGGGCTAGTAACCCTAGGGCACGATTAGGTCTATTAGACTTGGATACCATGATCCATGATAGAAAATATTGGATGTTTATTTCAAGACTGAATTGTGCTTTCTTGCTTGATTCTGGATTACTTGATTGTTTGGATTATTTCTGCATTCAAGACAACTTGACAGGTATGTGGTTAATTATGAATAACCGCCTTAGTTTCCCGAGGATTTTCCGGATGGTTAATCGCATTGAATGCAAATTATCTGTTGGATGTTCATATTTGAAAATCATAAATTCACTATGATTATCACATTAAAAATAAGAAGTATGTATTCTCGCACCTATATGTCACCCTGATGGATGATGCCAAAGGTCAGGCCCAGATGGGTAGACCAATGGACACCTTGAGTGGTGACCCCCAACACCAAGCTCGGGAATGAGAAGGTAGCCTATGATATTGCATGACTAGTGGGAACCATGAGTGGTGACCCCCAGGCACCAAGCTCGGGATTGAGAAGGTGGCCTTAAGTCATTGGCAAAGGTCACCCTAAGGTGGATATGCCAGGGTTAGGGAAAAAGTGGTGGAGAATGTCATACTCAAAAGTGCAAATTAGCTTGTTAATTAATTTGATTATGATTATTAAATTGTTAGCCATATTTGCATGTTTTTGATTGTTCCCACATACCAGTATATTTCGATATACTGACCGACATTTCGTTTGTCGGTGTTTTAGGAACAACATTTGAAAGAACAAACAGTAATGTGTCACAATGTGGAAATAAGAAATAAAGTGCAAGGAGGATTAGATAGAATAATTCAAGCTCTGGATAGATAGATTTCCAAAGTTTTCAAAGGTAAGTAAAGTTTTAATTTTATACCAAATTCCAGTTAGTTAGTAGAATTTCATAATTATTATTGATTATTTGTCGAACCTTTGATCATGTTAATTGAATAACGGCTCTGACCTTCGGGTCTCCCTTAATTGGGGGTTACCGGGAGGCGGGGTCGTCCCAATTGGTATCAGAGCATATCTTCCTCACTTAATACTTAATAATTATTAAATTTTACAAATTCTATAGAACCCAAGGGAGTTATTAGAGGATTATCCGAAAGACAGAGGTGTCTAGAAAAGGATCACGATCGGGGGCTGGCAATATTTTCCTCCGTACCGCTAGTCGGAATACGAGGACTCCCGGATCTGTGTGACTGCCTAGCCAAAGTCTTAGGGTATGATTCAAAGCAAGATACCTTTAGGACTCTCTCATCTTGTTCATCCCTTCTCAAGTCCAATTCTGTTAAGGACCTTAAGGATTAGGGTTTTCTCTCTTCTCCTCACCCTCTTAAGGTATGGGTAAGGTTAATAAGGTCTAAGGAATCCTCCACAAAATTAATGAAAAGCATGTAAATAAGATGTCATGGACATAAGATTAATAGATTAAGCACAAACTAAAGAATAGATACATGGTTAGGTCGTATGACACCTGTTGTCATTGCCTTCAAGAGAGACCTGAGGATAGACCTCCTTGTCAGGAGGATGAGTAGAGGGAGTTAGCATTGGAGGTAGAGACCTCCATTGAAGGTAGAGACCTAGCACATCCTCTGAGGATGATGTTAACCCTAACCCTAAGTGAAGGTTAGAGAGGGAGATATCATGATGAGTTGGATGTCATGGTAGACCGGGTGTTTGGATAGACATGACTTGGATTCCATACGAGCCATGAGATGTTGATAACTGAGTACCTTGGGCAACCCAACCCTGAGAAGGGTTGAGCATGTTTGGGCAAAGGATAGCTCCTTCATTGATGAGGTTAGTGAAGAACCTATAGAAACCCTATGGGCTTACGCATGTAGGGGATATCATGCACCTAGAATGCTTCAGTAGTATGAGCAGTAAGTTAAAACCAAGGCCATAAGGACAGGATGGATGGCTCATGAGATAAGTATAAGGGGCTATGGATAACCATGAGTAAACATACACTTGAGTATAGGCTTCACCCACATAAAGGAATACCTATGAGCTTGATCCTTCATGGAGAGATGACCTCTAGTTGTATGCCTGGATGTGGAGTTAGCTTTAGAGAGAGAGTAAGAAGGTTGGAAACCTAAAACCTCGAGATGTGAGGAACAATGGGGAGTCGAGAATGATGCAACCTAAGTGGATGATAGTGGTTGTCTCATGCATGATCCCTGGAGGAGGATGATATCTTGGTTACCCTTAGAGGAACCAAACCCTAGAGAGAGGATGATCCTTATGGTACCTATGCGTCTGTGGTATAGGAGTTTACATTATGAGATAGGAAGAAGAGTTCCTTAGACCTGGAAAGGTTTGGTAGCAAGTTGTGAGGCCTTATACCTTGTTGGTTGTCCTTGAGGAGGACTCGACCCTGATGTGTTGCTCGAGTAGAAGGACAACAGGGAGTGCAGGTCATGCCTTATACATGCTTGATTTGTGGTTAAGAGATGGAGCATGCAGTTGGATACCCAAAGGCGAACCTAGGGTTCCTAGGCCTAAGAGGGGAAGCAGTGTACCCCATGCTCATGATGAGATTTGAGTCTCTATAGTTTCGTGCATGGTACTCCTCATGTGTAGAGGAAAGAGAACAAGTATGATCTAGCATGGTTTAATAGGTGGTCTTCCTATGCCTTAGTAGCTGCTGGGTTAGGCATGCTCATGTGAATGTAGACCCTAAACATAAGGACGGTTGTGACCTTGTTGTCAAGAGTGGTAGTTTCCTCCCATCCTGGGAGGGGGACCCTTTGGTAGGGTGTATACCAATTTTTCTGGTTTTGAGGTAACCTAAAGAAGTTTCATAGGATCTTGGGAAGCTAAGTGGAAAGTACATGGAATGAGAATGAACCTGTAGACCCACAGATAACCATCTCTAAGTGCATGTGGATGTGTTACCATGGAGGTAACCGGAATGGGGCCTGACCAAGGTAGGCAGGTTGCCATGACCCCTATGAAGGGATGAAAGTCAATCGAGAATGTAGAGAGAGATGATGAAGGCTTGGGTAAGGTTCTATGGTTGACAGGTACTATAATAGAATCCTAAGTCTTTCCTAGGGTCAAGTAGGGATAAGACCGATTGAAGAAGGAGTTGCCTAATCCCCTAGTTGCACATGACCATAAGGTCGGGAGGTAACAACTATCATTGTCTGAGGGCCATGGGTTAGGAGATTGATCATCTTCATGAAATCATGGGACCCAAATGGAAGATGAGTAGGGCACTCTCTGATGCATGAGGGAAGAGGGATGACCCTAAAAGTGTCGGCTCCCTATAGACCTGGAGGAGATGACCAAGGATTGTGTTTAGACCAAGTAGGTTCGAGACCAGTTTTCCATGGAAGTAAGTGATATCGTGATGTTCGTAGAGACGTATGTGGCTTGTTTCAACTTAGATGTAAAGGTGTACTGGCAAGGTGGGATGTACCATCTCTATTCTTGGAACAGGAAGAACTCTGTATTTGGACTGCAGCCAAATGCTTATTTCCTCTTGTTATGGGAGTGAGAGATAGGACAGTACGCATGCCATACATCAAGGATAAAGACGATGTGAGTTGGAACGTTGCTATAAGGTATGAGGATAGAGATGATAACATACCCTTGTGGAGCAAAGGATACTTGAATGGTTTACAAACACTAAGAGTAGTAAGGAGATCATCTTGTGAGGATGTGATGCCATGAGCTATCTGGAATTTGCAAGATATGCAAGGTTGAGTTTCATCACCATGAAGAGGAGCTCAGAGTTTCTTGATGAAGATAAACTTAGAGATGAGATGATAAGTAGAGTACATGGAGGGGTATGTCTTCAACATTACCTAATACTTAAGGATGTGAAGTGGTAATGAATGCTCTGGTTGGGATATAGTGCCTAGTTTAGCTGGAAGCTAGAAGAAGTAGAGGTTGTTAGGCTAACCATAAGTTTAAAAAAAAAGATAAATTTTGATAACACTCAGATATAACGAGATCTATTGAATAAGATTAGTGGTTGTTTGGATAGCCAGCCTAGTCTGTGATATAATCAAAAGATGGTTGTCAAACCTCAGATGTACTTCTTTGGAAAGGAAAGTGATAAAACCCTATTGAGATTGGTTTAGTGTTTTTGAGGAATCAATCTTGAGGAATCATGACATAGGGGAGATCATGGTTTTAAGATCACCAAACACCATGAAACTACAAAGATGGTAAGTGATAGTGGAATTTTGTATGCTTAAAACAAAGTTGCATGTAGTATGTGGCCATGCAAGCTAGGAGGCGAAGGACGAACATCAGTAACCCAGTACATGGATATAAAGTATAAAGAGTTCCCGAAAGGGAATGGGAGTTCTTTATTGTGGATGTTGTGAGTCTCCCCTGAACCAATGAAGGTCGAGATCCAATATGGGTTACGGTAGATCGCCTTACCTAGATGACGTGAGGAAGGAAGAGTTCTATCATGGGACAGATTCGGTTGAACTACTTAAGAGAGAAATATGGTTCAACTACACCATGATGCGAGTTCAAAAGTTCTTGGGTATGACCAAGGTTCACTTCCATGAGGTGGAAGTGGATACATGAAGAACTCGATGATAGTACGGGTTATCACCCCATACTAATGGACCGTATGATCTAGAGGGTCTGATGAGAGCACATGTGCTTATTCAGGGTGATACATAGAGACAGTTCTTAAGATGTGATGTTAACCACCATAGACTTTATCGAGATGAAAGAAGTTCTAGAAGGAGGTTGTGTTGGTTACCACTTCATTTAGATGATGTTGGTGAAGGGGGCCTCATGAAGGTCAGAAACAAAACCACAGTGTGTGCAGTTGAAGTCTCTTTGATCGTGCAATGGCTAAGAGAGAAAGCCCAGAGGTGACATGAGTCGTGAGCTGATGCAAGGCAGACTGACATGCAGTTCATTGTAGGAAAGTATGGAAATCTGACCCCTCTAAGCTTCAGCTGAGAAAGGTGAGTCCCCGATATATGGGTCCATTTAAGATGGATTGGGGGAGAGGGTTGTGTTTAGCCTTACCCCTCAGGATAACAGGATGTATAATGTAGTACATGAGTCCGATCTAGAGCACTATGTGAGGTACCCAAGCCATGTGCTGAGCCCCGAACCTATTCAGCTTCTGAGAGGCTGAAATGTCCTAAGTCACCTATGAGGGTATGTTATACCAAGGTAAGAAAGAACTCAGATGGAAAAATATGAGATGATGAAGGTTCTTGGGAGGCACCATGGAAAGGGTAAAAACATGGGAGCCCTGATGGACATAAGAAAGGCTTATCCTTTTTGTTTGGTTGCTTGAGGGAATTTTGAGGGCAAAATTCCTATAAGAGGGGAAGGATGTTACAACCTCAATTTTGCATGTGTTTTCATTTATTGAAATATAATAACTTTGTGAATTTGGGCTTAAATAAAAAAAAAGATTGTAAGCTTTGCTTCAAAGAATGAGTTTCCTTGTAAATATTCCTTTGGATAGGAATTTCGTGACACCCATTATTATATTAATCCAATAATGGATATAAAAGAGAAGAAAAGAAAAAAAGTCCAAATATTAAGAAAAAATACAAGATAATGAGTATTAAGCAAAGTATTTATAAGAAATACTTGAAAAGTGGCATTAATGGCTACAATTGAATAATATTCATTTGCATATGATTTCTAATAAAAGAAATATGAAAAGAGGAAAATGAAATGAAAGATAAAGGGAAATCCTTAAAAAGAATAAGGAAATAAGTAAGATAATAAGAAAATGGATAAGTAAAAGGCAAAAGAATATTTCCCCAAGATGGGATTTCGTGCCTCTTGTGTTCCTTGGGTTCCAAGGAGTCCAAAGTTGCATAAAGAGTGCAATAAGAAAAGAAGAGATCAATTACATATTTTCTTTATTAAGAAAGAAATTGAAGACAATGATAAAATGTGGGAAATAAGTGGAAAGAGGTAAGACCGAGTTATCCTTGATGGATTTTCATATCCATAAGATTCCTAATGCTAATAGGAAACAAAATAAAGAAAATAAAGATTAAGAGAGAGGAAATATGCATAAAATGTGCCTTATAAGTCCTTGACTTTCATATGATGAAAAAGGGTTTTTCCTTTCGAGTTTTGGTCTCAAATTTCATACAATGGTAGATTAAGTCATAATAGACTTTCTACTAAAATGTTATTAAAAAAGGATAAACGAGGAAGGAGTTATTGATTTTATAAAAACAAAGGGATAATCAATTTATCATGTGATTTAAAATCAGAATGGGAAACAAGGCCCAGCCCAGGGAGGAGTCACGCTCAGTGATGGTCGTTGGATGGTGATCGGATGATCAAGGGATCATCTTCTAGCTCGAGTCAGAAAAGCAAAGATCAGCAAAACCTGTAATCTTCTCGCACCCCTCTCTCTCTCTCCTCAGGCCATATTTTGCAAAGATGAGATGCCCAATAGAATCGGGAGACTAAGTCGGTTTGAATCATCCATGGTTTCCCCTAGTTTCCAGGCGTGGGACAGTTTCCCCTAATTGGCGGATAGAGTCAGACTCCATGCCGACCTCCCTATATATATAGAAGGTAGCACGCCCTCTACGGAAGCCGAGATCACCCCATTGGGTCCGGACAGAAGGGGACAAGTCAGCACACATATTGATTGTGAGTAAGATGACGACCTTCACCTCCAATGTAGAGCAGTTCCTCATCGGAGAGGGGGCTCCTCCGTCCTGTTGACTCGAGCCAATTCTAGATCATCTGAGGGCGCCGTTGAGTTAAGAGGGGACCAGAGGAGGTGCGACGGAATCCACGACGGTTGAGGAAGCCAAATGCCCAGAGTCAACCCTGAGGTTGACCGCGCGCAAGCACCAGTTCGCGGACAGGAGTTTGACTCACGAGGAAGAAGAAGGGAAGGGGGAGGGAAAGGACCTTGTTGCCCCCGATGTCTGAGAAGGAAGGTAAGGGCCGATTTGTATTTCACTTTCTTTTAATCGCAAAGATCAGGTGTGCATATGCTTAACCATTGAATCCTAAGTGGACCAATGGACCTCGAAATAGATAGCCATCATTTTTCTGAAGTTAGTAATTAAATCGATAAAAAAGGGTTTTCTTACAAAAATAATAACTCTTGCTAGGAAACTCGGATGGGAAAAGTATATACATTAAAAATGATCAAAAAAATATGAGGAATAAGTTAAAAATGGTTTAAAAGCCTAAATATGTCTCTTTTAACAAAAGTGGATTGTTTTGATGAAAATGGTGTTAATTTGTAGATAGAAACCCTAATTGTTAATCAAGGATAGATTTAATATTGCAATTAGATTAATTCAAGCGTGGTTAACATGTTTAATGATAAAGTTATATTTTAACCTATTTTGATGATGGAATTGCAAGAATTAGGGTTTTAAACCTAATGTTGTAATTAAAACCCTTAGAAACCCTAAAGTGAGGAAAAAGGGAAGAAAAGATATAGTAATATGGAAATTAGGGTTTTTTGTGGTCCAAACCTGATCTTAGGGATCTTAATGGAAAATAAGACAAGATAATTGGGGTATGATGGATATTTTGATAAAAATAAAATAAAAGTGGTAAAAAGGAAAAGAAACCCTAATTATGGTTGAAACCTTAAAAGGGCTAGTAACCCTAGGGCACGATTAGGTCTATTAGACTTGGATGCCATGATCCATGATAGAAAATATTGGATGTTTATTTCAGGATTGAATTGTGCTTGCTTTCTTGATTCTGATTACTTGATTGTTTGGATTAATTCTGCATTCAAGACAACTTGACAGGTATGTGGTTAATTATGAATAACCGCCTTAGTTTCCCGAGGATTTTCGGGATGGTTAATTGCATTGAATGCAAATTATCTGTTGGATGTTCATATTTGCAAATCATAAAGTCACTATGATTATCACATTAAAAATAAGAAGTATGTATTCTCACACCTATATGTCACCCTGATGGATGATGCCAAAGGTCAGGCCCAGATGGGTAGACCAATGGACACCTTGAGTGGTGACCCCAGGCACCAAGCTTGGGAATGAGAAGGTGGCTTATGATATTGCATGACTAGTGGGCACCATGAGTGGTGGCCGCCAGGCACCAAGCTCAGGATTGAGAAGGTGGCCTTAAGTCATTGGCAAAGGGCACCCTAAGGTGGATATGCCAGGGTTAGGGAAAAAGCGGTGGAGAATGTCATACTAAAAAGTGTAAATTAGCTTGTTAATTAATTTGATTGTGATTATTCAATTGTTAGCCATATTTTCATGTTTTTGATTGTTCCCACATACCAGTATATTTTGATATACTGACTGACATTTTGTTTGTCGGTGTTTTAGGAACAACATTTGAAAGAAGAAACAGTAAAGTGTCACAATGTGGAAATAAGAAATAAAGTGCAAGGAAGATTAGATAGAATAATTCAAGCTCTGGATAGATAGATTTCCAAAGTTTTCAAAGGTAAGTAAAGTTTTAATTTTATACCAAATTCTAGTTAGTTAGTAGAATTTCATAATTATTATTGATTATTTGTCGAACCTTTGATCCTGTTAATTGAATAACGCCTCTGACCTTCGGGTCTCCCTTAATTGGGGGTTACTGGGAGGCGGGGTCGTTACATTCTTCATCATTTCTTCATGATTTCATTGCCAAGAAATATATTCATATCATGCATGTGGACACAGAAAATCAGTTGGTAAACATTTTTACTAAATCTCTAGCTAGAGAGAAATTCAATTTTATTTGGTCTAAACTTCTCATAATTGGTTTGGGTGAATTTGATCCACCTTCTTGTTAGTTGTTATCTATCCTATATGATTTTCTCATGTCTTAATCACCTTTGCTTACTAAAGTTCTATAATTTTCATGTTCTTTTGCCTTTTCTTCACTTTTTTTGGTTATTTTTTGCAAATGGCTGTTTTATTGCTAAATAGTACCCAATGATGAGTGATACGTGCCTAAGTATGTTTAAAATTCAAAATGGATTAGAAAAATAAATTTAATTAGCACCGAAATAGCTAGAAACTAAGATTTCTAAATTTGGGATAACCTTTCTGTCAGTCGAGTTGCCAACTCGACTGATTGGTGGCTGAGGGCTTTAGTAAAAAGCCATTTGGTCGAGTTTCCATCTCAAAAAACTTGACCGATGGTCGGGCTAGAACAAAAATTAAGTAGAGTTCGAGTGACTATTCTCCCTCTCAACTAGAGAAAAGTCAACTGATTCCTCCATCTCTCTCAATCTCTCAACCCTTGCCCTGACCTTCCCTCTCCTGGCCCTAGCTAGCCCTCGTTTGACCTTCCTATCTCTTTTGCCTATCAAGACTAGGTGGTTATATGACCATAGGTGGTGATCTTCTCTAGTTTCAACTCCCATTCTTCTCCATTTTGCCTCCATGGCTTCAAATAGAAGAAAGAGGGCCGCCCCTACTGGAGTTCCTTTATCCTCATCCAACTCTCACCTCATTTCCTATGACAAGACCTTATTTGTCTCAACTGAAGTTCTAAATCGATATAAGGAGATCCTTCCTGGGAGCCCTTTCCCTTCCGTTCTTTTTTTGAGCCTAGACTCGCAAAGCAAAAAGTCATAGATGAGGTAGCTTAGTTGCTTTATGATCATCATCTAGCTTCCCTGAGTCTCGAACGTCGGTGGTTCCACAATTCCATGACAAGCACTAAGGAGTTTCATGAATTATATGCTAATCTATCATGGAATTATGACACTCATATACCCCATCCTAATACTCAAGTGATTACCACTTCCATGATTGTCGGCAAGAAGTTCACAATCTCATATGATACCTTGAATATGTTTTTCAATGGTATTAAGGTAACTGACACATGGAGGAAAGACCATCCTGAGTATTTTGACCTGCTTGATCCTAAAGCCTTCTACAAGCAATATGATATCACTCTCCTTGACATACATAAGTTCTTGAATAAGCCTCAGTTTCCCTATAGGAAGAAATCCACCATACCCTCTGCCTTGGACCTTAAAAATTGCATTCTCACTTTGATAGTCAATTGCAATATTCACCCCAAAAAGAATCAAATTGAAATTGTAGAGAATATCACATTGTTTATACTTTGCCTATTGAAAAACATCCAAGTCAAGTGGTCTAGATATGTTCTCCACCATATGACCTACTTCGAATCTAGGAAGAATACATGTGGCACCCACCCACCCTAACCAGCTTTGATATATGGTCTCTTTGCCTTTGCAATTGAGAAGTCTCTTTTTCATGATCTTCACTACAAACCCTCTAGAAAAGGAGTCTATATAAGTGGGACCACAATCAAGAAAAGCTTTTTGCCTACATCTTCTTCCACCACACCTGGAGCATCTACCTCCACCTAGGTACCTCCACCTCCACCACCATCCCAGCCTCTCTGCACCTCATTTCATGTATCTGATGAAGCCCTCATGGGTTACATGGTGCATTAGCTGGCATACTACCTATAAGTTCAGGAGAATCTACATCAAGATCTATGTTCTATCGTGTCTTCTATGAACCTATCTTATATGCATCCCTACCCTGCCTAGAATCCCTACCCAGGTGGTGATTATGCTTCCTATGCATATAATCACTTCTACTGGGCCCCTCCACCTACTGCTTATGTTGCTACACCCTCTACTATTGGTGGATATGCCTCTGCTCCTACCCCTAGAGTGCTACCTCTCCCTACTAGCCCCATACCTACCTTTCTTGTAGGACTTGGAACTTCTTCTCCCACTTTCTATGATACCAAGGAGCTCCACGATCTTGGCATGTCTTAGGATGAGCATAATGCCATGTGACCCGATCGTGGTTTTGGTCCTTCTGCCAATGAGGAGATGCCCAACCAAGTTGATGAGGATGTTACTTCTAATGATGAGGAGGCATCTGAGGATGATGGAAAGGATGTTTCAGATGGTCTTGATGATGGCGTTGTTGCTACCTCTTATGACAAAGGTGAAGTTCTGATGAGGACTATGAGCCTGAAGCTTCTGATGATGACCCTTTGGACTTAGATATCCTAGACATTTAGATGTTTTTGTTTTTAGTCATTAGATGATGATCATATATATCTTTCTAGACTATTTTGTACGTAAAACATTTGGGAGCATTATATGAGATGTACTATTTATATCACCATGTTTTCATCATCATTTTGGTTTGTAGTTGCTTTAGAACATGCTCATATGTTGTAATCTTAATCCTCTATATCATAACTCTATGTATGTTCTATCATGTGAGTTGTTGGTATGCATTCCATATTTTGATTATGACACAAGTTGCTTGTTTATGTCTCATCTCTATTTGGTGTGTGGCATGTGGTTGCATGTTTTATCTATGTTGATTGGATGGTTTTGGTTGTGCTTGGATACACCCTTTTTATGCTCTTCTACCCGTCTTCCTTTTTGATAATACCAAAATGGGGAGAGAATTTTAATGTTTTGAAGCTCAACCATATTGTTTTTACTACCTATGTGATCCTTTTCTTGTCTAATATATGTTTAATCATTTGACTCGCTAAAGGACCATGTAGTATATATGTTATATAGCTTTGTGTAGAAAGACTAACTAAGCAGGTAAAGAGTGAGCATAGATTGAGGGGGAGCAATTCACATTGTTCAAATTATGAATCCCCTTGAAATCCACAAGGATAAGGTATAACGTTACATATCCTTTTCAATATGTTGAGGAATGGTTTGTCATTGTCAAAAAGGGGGAAAATGTTGACTTGAGAGTTATAAATAGTCCATATTTTGATAATGACTCAACCATTCCATTCTTATGTATCTAATATGTTTGTCTAAGATTGATTCCAGGAATTAGGTACATGAAAAGATCAATTTACACAACCCCTAGCTCGTCCAAGTTCAAGTCAAAAGCAATGTAAATGTGCTTTTTGGGAAAACACTCCAAATCACCTTAGAATAATTTTGTAATCATTTGTATTGATGATATGAATTGTAACTAAGATGAGAAAAAATCAGGGACACTTAATTCCATCGTTTGATAACTTTAAAATAATTTTGGAAAATTTGCACAACACTTTAATCGGTCGAGTTTGGATCTTAACCAATCTGTGATGGATTTTTGGAAATGGTTGCATCAGTTGAGTTGTACACTCACAAAACTCAACCAACCACCTCACTGATAAAAAATAATTTTATCTTATTGGTTGAGTTACCCCAGGACAAACTCGACCCATAGTTTGAAAATTGGCTTTGTCAGTTAGTGGATCAGTCAAGTTATCTTTATTGAAACTCAGCCAAATGTACTACATTGAAAACCCCAAAAAAGTGATTCCAACCATTGGAGAGTTGTTATAAACCAAAATATATCCATTCTAAGTTGTAAAATGGCTATTTTTCATTCTTAAGTGATCCCACACTGAAAGGAAAACCCCCAACAATAAATAAGACCTCTTAGAGTTCATTCGAAGGTTGTTCATTCATGCTATCCTTGGTCCTTTCTATAGTTGAGTGTGATACAAACCTTTTATCCTCTTTCTCTATCTCATTTACAAAGAATTTCATGATTATGAGTGAGTTAGACATGTTGTATGAAATCTACCTCATTGTTACCTTGTAAAGCTCTCCATCTCTTCATCTTCCCAATCCCTTTTGTCGAAGAGAAAAGGCTAAAGTGATCTTCTCTGAGTGAAGGAGGAGTTGTTTTTCTTCTATAGGGATGAAGAAGGTGTGAAGATATTCTCCAAGTGAAGGATAAGGACAAGGCAAAAGATTCAAGAAGAGTGGGTAATCCTTGTGAGGCCAAAGACTTGATGCAAGTGTGGGCAAGCCCTTATTGAAGGCTGAAGACATATGGATCAAGTGGGTAATCCCTCTTGTAGGTGAAAGACTCTTGTCTTGAATAGGTAATCCCTTGGATGTAAGGTGGTCTTCTTGTCACTCTTATAATGGAATATAAGTATATATGGGTTGCAAAGTCCTAGAGGTTGACCTCTCTAGGTAGTGGATTGACTGTCTCCAAGTTTGGAGATTGGAACCACTCTAAACACCTTTCCAAGTGTGTTTTTTTCAATCTCTCTCATCCTTACTATGCTTGTTTATATAGGACTTCGAATTTATTTTTAGCTTTTGGTTTCAATTGATATAATATGAAGGTCTAACTATTCTTGTGAGAATTTTGAATCTCTATTCACCCCCATCTAGAGCCCTAAATCCAATAGTTTTGTGAACATTTGTTCAATAATTATACTAATGTGATGGTTTATGCACAAATACTTTAATGAAATCTTATTGAATTATGTAAAATACAAAATCACCACTTAAGTAGAACAACGGTAAATAAATTTGTGCTAGAAGTGTAAGGCCCCAAACCATGCTTAATGTGTTGAACAAGCTTAATTAGATAGTTAAGTGCTCTAAACCTTAATCTAACCTTGTGAGGTGTTTTGAAATAATGATATAAGCTTAAGTTTCAAGTTTGGTCAAATGTGGATGTTGTTTGTCCAAGTTATGCAATATTTATGCACATTTTGGACTTTTTTGCAATTTACCCAATTGGGAGGTTTTCTTTGCAAATTGTCACATGATCGATGTTTCCTTATCATTCTCAAGCTTTTTGGCCCATGAGGCACCTAGTTGTACCTTGGTTTGGAGGTGTTTCTCTTCAAGGGCATTTTAGGGATTTCCCCCTTTATGGATGAGCTTATCTTTAAGAGTTATCAACCACTGGGGTAGTTTCTCTATTTGGAGGTCAGTGGTGGGCCTGGAGAATCAACAATTTATGGATAAGAAGTCTCTAGGAGATGCGGAACAACTGTTTGCATGGCCATAGAAGCTCTCGACCATAGACACATGAAAAGTTCCACGGACACCTCATGCTTGACTCCTTCCTTATCCATAAAGGCTTGCATGTCCATGGGCACCCTTAGACATGGACACATGGAAAGTATCTTGGACACCTCATGCCTTTCTTCTTCCTTAACCATGAAGCTTTATATACTCCTTCCTTACCTCCCAACCAAAATTTTGGATCCATATCACCTCCTTCCTACTTAGAACTTGATCCCCTCTCTGTTTGGCCACAGAGGAGTTGTCCCAAGGTAGGAAAAGATGCCGTCTTGGTGAATGTCTTCTAGGGTTTTATCTAAGCTCATCTAGATTTTTTAAATTCACCTTTTGGCATTTTCAACCAAAGCAAGTAGGTTTCATTCCCTTCTCCTCTGTTTTCCCTACTGTTCTTCTTCCTTCCACCTTCCTCTAGGTCAGAACCCTGGTCTTCCATGGCATAAATCCATCTATAGCTCAAAAAATCTTCTTTCCATTCTCCAAATGTTTAGGGTTTGTATCCTTGAAAAGAAGGTGATTCTTGATCGAGTTTGGAACTACCAACCTTAATACATAAAATCCATAAAATTACAATTTATAACCATAATTCCAAAATTGACATAAAGATATGTTTTCTTGATCAGGAGAACCTAATTAGCCCAATGGTGAGATTTTTAGAGTCTAAATTCTAGTTTTGTGAAAAAGGTCCAATCTTAGGGTTTCTATGCTGTAATGTGCACTATGTACACTAATGAGTGTTAATAAATTGAAATAGGCCAAAGTTGAACTTGGAACATCTAGAAGTGATGGAACTTGGTATTTGAACACAGTAAAGAGGTATGTACATTCTTATACCCTAAGTTGGGATATTTGCAAACCAAACCCTATATTCCCTAATGAGGAACTATATGAACCCTATATTCTCTATTCATTATTCTTTTGCTAAATTGCCTAAAAAATTAGTATATGTTCTATTTCTTGGGTCTTGTACCCCACTCCAATGTTTCAAATATATGATGCTTTTACTTGCCATAGTTTCTTTTAGCATGTTGATTGCATTAGACTATTTATCTAATGTAGTGGTACTTATGTACAACCACCCATAAATAGGGCATGTGTTATTTCACCCTGGGTAATGTGTTATTCTCCCTAATATATAATTTGTGTAGGTGACTGGGATTGTGTTATTTCTCCAGTCACCTATAGGTTGGGGTCTGGTAGGTGCATCAACCCTACTTAGTCAATGTAGTCAATATTAATCATGCATGCAATTCATTTACTATTTTAATGTTATGGCAAGCATATAATTTGATTATGCCTCATACTCTTGATCTCTTCATCTATTGATGAACTTATTGAGTTTACTTCAGTGTTATTTTCTTTCTTTTGTTATTGCTCATATTGTTCACACATACCTTGTTTTCTTTCCCTCTTGATGGGTGATTTCCCAACCACCGAGATTTTGGACAAGGTGCTAAAAAAGATCAAGGAAGAAAGGACTACGAGTATATTCAAGACTTGCTTGAAGGAAGTCTATGTTTCTAAAGCTAGATCCTTTGTTTTCTCATCATTTTCTTCTTAAATACTTATGTAGTGAACAATGATGAAAGCCATGCAATAGCTTTAGTTTCTTTTCCCTTCTGCTGCTATTGACATTTTATATGTATCTAGTGCATGCTTATTTACTTGGAATATTATACATGAATCCCTCAATATCTATTATCTTTGTGAAAAGATGGATGTTTTGTATTCCTTCAAATTTTAGTAAGGAGGTGATCACACCTCTTTACATCATGGCATGAGAGCCTTTGGGCAACTACTAGGGCATGAAGTTGAAATCAAGGGTATCAAGAAAGGATTAGTGTTTGGGGGCTGCTAAGATTTTCCTTCACACCACTGGCTTAGTTTATGAGGACTCCTAGATCGATATCATACCTTCTTGGCTTGAGCTTACGGATTGTCCCAAATAGCATGCTTTTAGGCAATAGTAGACTTAGCCATTCTTTTCTCATCTATGTTGCTATACTCCTGGAAACCTAATATGATAACCTTGCCTTTCATGAGAGTCAACTTGTTTGAAAACATGAACAACAACAAAAACAACTCCATGTCTTCTACCCAAAATGACTCCAATAGTTTGGACAACCCGGTAACACCACAAGGAAATAGTGTGGTGAACCCTAACACCCTTGGCCTTACCACAAAACAAGAGTTGGCCATGTTGCACCAGCTACTCTCTTCTACCTTGGAGGGGCAACTCACTGCTACTACTGCCAATGCTAACTAGGCAAAGAAGTTTAGCCAGACAGACTTCATCAAGATGAAGCCACCTCACTTCAAAGGAGAGAGTGAACTGAACATGGTTGATAAGGCTGATGATTGGGTTTTGGCCCTAGATCGAACTTTTGAGGGCATGGCATGCGCTTTGCAACCTATGCGCTGGATAGACCGACCCAATTGTGGTGGAACGACATAGCCCACACCAGAGACACAACCACTATGACTTGGGACCAGTTTCTCAAGGTTTTCAGGGAGAAGTACATCTACTCGACTTTCTTGAGGAAGAAGGAGGCTGAGTTCTAAAACCTTCTGTAGGGGAGGCATGAGCGTTTTCGACTACGTTCAATGATACCTACTATTGGAACACTATGCCACCGACCTTGGTGTTGAAAGAAGATTGACCCTATTCCTGGAGGGTTTGAGTTATCAGGTTGGATAAAACCTTGTCCCACAACTTCCACTCACCTTCCAGAAAATGGTGGACAAGGACTTGGCAATTCAATCTTACCCTAGATATCAACTTTCGGGGCACAACAACAACAATAAGAGGAAGAATCATGGCGACAATTTTGGTTGTCTGAGGTGCAATTGGTGCTCCTGCTACCTTCCTCCTGTGAGGTGCGCTACCAAAAATGCCCGTACTCAAAGAGATGGTGAACCTGCACCTACCCGCCATGAGTGCGGCTAGGTTGCACATATTTGACCTTTATGTCACAAATTTTACCAAGGATAGGATCCAACCTAGCAAACGGCCCAGCAAATGGAACAACAACAATGATAGAATCTACCTCCATAAACAACAATCAGAACCAGCAATGATTGCCTATGGAGAGGAAGAATGGAAGGGTATTTTCTCTAAATATTGAAGAAGTTGGAGAGCACAATGAATTCACTGAAGGTACCTTAAATGCCAATATGCATCCTATCAAGACACATTTGAATTTTGTCTCTTCAAACACCTTCATGTCTTTTCAACTTTCTTCCATGTTAGAGTTAGAATCTAAATACATGGACTATGTGTTAGATGTAAAAGCATCTAGTGGTAGGATCTTCTCTTCTTATCTCAAACTCCCTACCTTCGACCTTTCTATGTCGGGAAAGATGTTTTGTTTAGACTTTATCATGTTTGACATGTCTTCCATTGATGTTATCTTGGGTATGAATTGGTTGCAGAAGAATGATGTAGTCTTGTTCTTCTAGAAAAAGAAAGTTAGATTGTTGCATCCCAATGGAGCGAGGCTATGAATCAAGAGTTAGGAAGCGAGAGGATTGACAATTCATCATCTCTATCACTCAAAGATGAAATGCTTGTCTCTCAAGGGTGTAGAGCATACTTAGCATCTATCGTTCTTGATGCCACACCTCTTGCTCTAGATCATTTAGATGTGGTGAAGGACTTTCCTGACGTGTTTGATGAGGAGTTTCCTAGACTGCCACCAACTCACAAGGTGGATTTTTCCAACGATCTTATGCCCATGACTTCACCAATCACGAAGATGCCTTACCGCTTGGCCCCTGCTGAACTTGCTGAGCTTAAGAAGTAGCTTCAGGAGCTTCTTGACATGGATTTTAACTACCCCAACATCTGACCTTGGGGAGCCCCTGTCTTGTTCATGAAGAAGAAGAACAGCTCATTGGGGAAATGCACAGACTACCACATGTTCAACCAAGTGATGGTGAAGAACCATTATCCCTTACCTCACATATATGACCTATTTGATTAGCTAAAGTCAACCACTATGTTTTTGAAGTTGGACCTTTGAAGTGGATACTACCAGATGTGTGTGAAGGAAGAGGATGCACCGAAGAAAACATTCAGAACTTGCTATGGGAATTATGAGTTCATGTTCCTACCTTTCAGTTTGACTAATGCCCCTACTACTTTCATGGCCCTGATGAAGCGAGTATTCTTCCCTTTCCTTGATCAGTTTGTGGTGTTGTTCATTGATGACATTTTGGGTTACTTTGCGATAGAAGAACAACATCACGAACACTTATGGATTGTGTTGAACACATTGAGAGAAAATCAACTTTATGCTCAATTCTCAAAACATAAGTTTAGGATAAAGGAAGTGATGTTTTTTGGGTCACATGGGTCATGTGATTTCTACCAGACATATATATATATATATATATATATATATATATATATATTGATCATGTGAGGGTAGAATCTGTGACCAAATGAAAAGCTCTAAAGAATCCCTCATAGATTCCTAGTTTCTTTGGGTTAGTAGGTTACTTTTATAGATTCATCAAGAGTTTCTCAGAGTTGGCCTTGCCTTTGACCAAGATAACATGGAAGAAGGTCAAGTTCTTATGGAAACCTGAATGTGAGGACAATTTCCAAAAGCTGAAGGAGTGCTTGACATCTGCACCTATTCTTGCCTTGCCCGTTGAAGGCATACCCTATGTCATTTCCATTGATGCTTCCAAAAAAGTCTTAGGGTGTATCTTGATACTAGAAGGTACAATGGTTGCCTATGATTCCCACCAATTGAAACTAAATGAAGAAAATCACCTACACATGCTTTAGAGCTAGCTACCTTCATTCTTGATAAAAGAATCTGGCAACACTATCTCTATGGCATGAAGTTTAAAGTCTTCTTCGATCACAAAATCTTGAGGTACATGTCGACACAGAAATATCTAAACTTGTGACAACAAAGGTGGATGGAGTACCTTAAGGAATACAAATTTACCATCACCTATCATCCCAATAAAGAAAATTCAGTTGTTGATGCTCTTAGTTAAAAGAATGATTTTGTATGTGTCGCTATGAGTTGTTCTGTGTGGAAGAATCTGGATCATGTTTCTAGTTGTCAACCTCAGCCGGTTGATTCAGTGGATGAAGATAAGTTGTGTTTGCACATGGCTAATTTGTCTGTTACACTGACCTGGATCTTGGAGGTTGTTGTTATATAGTTGGAGAGTTATGATATTGAGGAGATTAAGGCCTTAGTAGGGAAACCACAATCTGAGTTCTCAGTTGGAGTGGGTGGTGTTATCTACTTTCGACATAGGTTTGGGATTCTTGATGTTGGTAATCTAAGGCAGAAGGTTCTGAGTGAAGTTCATGGATTTAAGTACACAATTCATCCTGGCACAACTACAATGTACAAGGACCTACAAAGAATATTTTGGTGGAAGAATATGAAGAATGCCATAGCTTTGTTTGTTGCAAAATGTTTGACCTCTCAACAAGTTAAGATAGAGCATCAACAACCTGGTTGTTTTCTTCATCCACTTGAGATTCTGAAATGGAAATGGGAGAATATTACCATGGACATTGTTACTGGCTTCCTTAAGTCCAACAAAGGTTATGATGTTGTTTGGGTGGTGATTGATCGATTCACAAAGTCTTCCCACTTCTTTCCTTTCAAATACACTTACAAAGTTGTTGATATGGTTCAGTTGTATGTCGAGTGGATAATTCGTATGCATGGAGTGCTTGAAGTGATAATTTCTTACCATGACCTGAAGTTTACCTCGCAGTTATGGAGTCAAATTTAGGAAGATATGGGGACTGACCTACAGTTCAGTACAACATATCAACTACAATTCGATGGTCAAACAGAGAGGACAGTGTAGATTCTGGAGGATTTTCTTCATGCTTGTGTGATGGATTGGGGAGGTGATTGGGATAGAGATCTTCCATTAGTTGAGCTTGATTACAACAACATCTACCAAGCTAGTAGTGGTATGTCACCTTTTGAAGATCTCTATGGTAGACCTCATCGTTCACCTTTGCATTGGGATGGTGTTGGTGAACGTTCTCTAGTGAACACAGATGCAATGCATATGATGATAGATAAAGCTCAACTAATTAAGAAGCATATGAAAGATTCTCAAGGTAGACAAAAGATGTATGCTGATAAGAAGAGATCTGATGTTATCTTCTTAGAAGGTGACTGTGTGTTCTTGAAGATCAGGCTTATACGCTCTATTTCTAGATCTAAAGTTAAAGGAAAAGTAAGTCACCGCTATGTTGGACCATTCAAGATCTTGGATAAGCTTGGAGATTGTGAATACCGCATAGCTCTTCCTCATTCTTGTGATAAGATTCGTAACGTGTTCTATGTTTCTGTGTTGAAGAAGTATGTGAAAGACCCTTCTTTAGAAGAAGTATTCTAAAGAAAATAATGCATGCTCATTGCTGAGTTTTGTGCAATATCCATTTGATTCTTTTTCAAATGGATATTGTAGTTAACTAGTTGAGCAACCAAGTTAGTCTTAATATCCATAGAAGAAGATGGTAAGATGGACTTGTTCCTATATTGGACCTCTGACTTCTTTAGAGTTTTATGGATATTGATAAGAGATAACTAAGGGTCACAACTCTTATAGAAGGCATCAGGGTCAAGGTGATCATAGTAGTTAGGATAGGTATTCATCTAATTTGATGAGGATCAAGATGAATAAGTATTCAAAGAATGTTAAGAGATTGAAAACTTGACTCCCTATCATGGATCACAAAACAACTTGGGTGTTATCAGGAGGCACTAAAGTGGTGTAGTTCCAGGTAAGATTCACATAGAACTCACACAACTTTTTTTTTGGTCGGTGAAAACTCATGTAGCTTTTTTCATTTTTTGAAAAGTGTATGTACAATGCATAGTACCTCCAAGGAGATAATAAGAAATAAAATTGTACAAAGAATCAAGGAATTGTTACTAATAGAGTCTATAGGTCCCTCTCCAAAAAAAGACAACTAGTGCAAGAGGGGACCACAACACGTAAAAAAAAAGCCTGACCCCAGAAGGGCACACATAAACCAAGAAGGGAAACAAATCAATAGTCGAACATCATAGGTATAAACTAGCCAGAGCACTATTGGCCTGATCATGTCTAGGAAACCAGATCTACCAAGAAGACAATCCACCCAAGACCTGCTTTCAGACACACACAACAGGGGAACAACCTAATTCAACCATACAAAGGAACATTGACATGGGAGAGGGGGGCTCAACCATCACTAGTCAGCTCAAAGAAAAGATCAAATGAAAAGCATCACAGAACCAGACAATAAAGGAGACTAGCCCAGCACCTGTCAAACATCACTCAAAGCGCAAAATCTCCACAGAAATCAAGATAACAAGTTTACCTACCGCCCAAGGATGTGCCATCTAAATAGGATCTCTATCAATCTGAAGTCAGAAAAATTCCTCCACACAGACCAATATCACCTCGTAGCTGAGAACTCATCAAGGTCCCGACTAAAAAAGCCTACTTTCAGACAAGCACACTAGGGAATGCCAATGAGATGACATGGGAGAGGGGAGCTTCTGCACCCGGAGGGGGACTCAACCTTCACTAGTCAGCAAATAGAGATCGAAGGAGAAGCACCACTAAACCATACCAAAAAGGATAACTAGCACATCACATGTCAAACATCGCCAAAGCACCAATCCAAAGCTGGGAAACAAACAAGGTCCCGATTGAAAATGCCTGAAAGAGCATTCAGATGTCTATTGAGAACAAACAATATAGTGAGAGGGGAGCACCGACACCCACCATAGTGGGGTCTCAAACATCACCAGAGACAAATGACTCAAACACTAGTAAGAACACCACATTACCATCATCTGAAGGAGACTGATATAAACCCATTTTACAACAAACTTCAGTGAGAGGGGAGCATCAACACCCACCAGAGTGGGGACTCAACCATCACCAGAAACAAGGTAAGCTTCATCTCCAACCATAGGACAAGCCAGAACAGAAAAGACTCCAAGGAATTCAACCATCACATGTTAACAATCCTACATGATGGTGAACTCATTGTCAATAACTCTCTAGACCTCATCAGGGCCCTTATGAGTGTTGTCATGCACCATCCTATTTCTTTCCAACCAAGCATGATATAGAATAAGAGGGCTAATGGTGAGTATCTTCATAATCATGCATACAAAGGACACATACAGAAATACCTCTCCTCCTCGAATAATCATTTGTGGGGTGTTTATATGCATGGCCTTCCACGTGTGGTATTTGCTACTCAAGTGGGATTTACTCTTCCATAACCAATAGAAATTAGGAATATCACCTTTTTTGGCTCTGACATTGTCCCAAATAGTTTTGAAATTAGCTTTGTTCCTTCCCATAAACAACCAGTGGTCATCTTCACCATCATTGCAAATGACCAAGCTATTCAGAGAATTAAGAAGATTTTTAGAACATCTAGACTTATTAATCCTCCACCTCCTATTGTAAATGATACTACTAAGGTAGGCATCTTGAGGAAGCCCAACCCTGCTTATAAGATTCCTGTCAACCACTTAATGAAGAAATTTACCATTATACCAAGGGTCTTTCCAAAGCATAATATTTTGTCCTGAGCCAATCTTCAGAACAATGAGGCACCTAAGAGTATCTCTACACCTTAACATCATGTTAAACATCCAAGAATGATTAGGGGACAAGTCACAACTCCAGATGGTATCTTCTTTTAAGTATTTCTCACCAATCCATTTCACCCAGAGTGAGTTCTTTTTTCTAGAAATGTCCCAAACATCAAGAATAAGGCATGCTTCAGCAACCTCCTTCATTTTTCTAATGCCTAACCCTCCTTCATATTTAGGTGACGTAACTAAATCCCATTTGATAAGGTGAAGGTTCTTCTTGTTATCCGAGTAACCCCAAATAAAATCTCTACAAATATTATCAATCTCATCCAAAATAGAATTAGGGACAGGGAATGCCATAACCCAGAAAATGTGCATAGTAGAAAGGGTTGAATTAACCAATTCTACTCTGCCAGCAAAGGAGAGTAATTTATTTTTCCAACTTTCCAGTTTCCTCTTGATTCTGTCCACCAACTACTCACATTGTTTCTTTCAAAGCTTACCAGAGAACAGGGGGATCCCCAAATACTTGGTATCCTCATAGTTTCAAAATTGCATATCTAGAGCATCTGCCACATACTTATTAGTATTAATAGGACTTGCAAAAATAGTACTTTTCTCTTTGTTCACAAGAAGCCCTAACATCTTCCCAAACCTATCCAGTAGAGACATTATACCAGCAACATTCTTGACAGAATTTTTAGAGAAAATCATCAAGTCTCTAGCAAATATCAAATGAGAACAGTGGCTAGACTTGGGGACAATAATAGGAGAGATGATTCTTTCATCTATATACTGCTTCATCATCTCAGGGAAGCCCTATATAGAAAGTACAAACAAATATGGGGTAAGGGGGTCCCCCTTCCTAATGCCATTAGAAGGAAAAATCAGCTCAGAAGGTTCACCATTAACAAGCACCTAATAAGTTGTTCAGTGAAAGATAGCCTCAATCCACCTGATCCATCTAATCAAGAAAACCATCTTAAATAAAATAGAAAAAAAAATACTTCCAACTGACAGAGTCATAGGCCTTGGATATATCAACTTGGATACACAAATTCGGGCAATTCTTCTTCTTGAAATCGCTCAAGATTTATTAGTAAGAAGCACAACATCTTTTAGGCTTCTTCCTTTGACAAAAGCACATTGTTTAGTGTCAATAATACCAGGTAAAACTTGCTAAAGCCTATTAGCAAGGGTCTTCGAGATGATTTTATAAAAAACATTGCATAAAGCAATAGGATGCCAATTCTTGATGAGGGTAGAATCATTACCTTTTGGGAGGAGGGTGATGTATGTCCTATTAGCTTATTTGAGGAGATTGCCATTTTGGAAGAACTCTTTCACAGCTTCATCAACATCATCCCCAATCACAAGTCAGGCATATTTATAGAAGAAGAAATTAAACCCATCTTGGCCAGGGCACTTGTCAACATTAAGATCCTTAAGAATCTCATCAATTTCCTTTCTAGATACCTCCTTAGTTAACATCATATTCTCGATACTTGAAATCTTGGTCCCCTTCCATTCACCCTTCCAGACTTCACCAGTGTCATTCTTATAGAACACACTGCTTTCTTGCTTGAGTGGGAGTTATTATAGATCATGCATTTAGAGCAAAGAGCATCAAGAAGTTGGTTAAAAAAGACTTTCTTAACCTCTTTACATAGGTCATTTACAAGAATCAACAAGGGCCTAAAGGGATAAGGGATCCTAGGCTACAACTCCCTGTAATGATTGATTGCATGATCGGAGAAAAAGGAGGTACCATCACATGGGATATGCCTAAGATCAGTGGAGGAGGAAGGAACTCCAGCAAGACCTACTCTTTTTTCCTATTGTATGCCATGGAGAAGAAATTTGAGGAAAATGATGCCAAATAGGAAGAAGAATAGTAGTTGCAGGTTGGGGAAGGTCAAATAAGGCTAGCGATGGCTAGTAAAGGGATTTCAATGACCTAGGGTTCAAGGACAAACTGAAGGGGTGACTAATCAGTAATCAAGTGACGGTCTGTATATATTTCCACCCAATAGCATTTTTGGTCGAGTTTAAGATTTGGGAAACTCGATTGACACTATTGTGGGTTTAGTCCTTGGGTCTATTGTCAGTCGAGTTTCCCTAGAGAAAACTTGACCAAAAAAATAGTCTCTTAAAAATATTTGAAATTTAATTATAGTCCACTAGAGTGCCAAATAAATTTAATTTTCTAGCATGTCATGCATTTTGAACATACTAAGGCACTTTCCACTCATCATTGATTACTATTTTATGATAAAATAAGCATTTGTGAAAAATAGCCAAAAAAAGCAAAATAAGACATTAAAACTAGGCATATGTAGCACAAACAAGTATGAGATGAGCAATTTATGAACTAAAACATATAGATATGAGAACATGTATCTAGAAGGCATACCATTACCATCAAGAGTAGTAATAAGAAATTTTGTTCTAATGAAAGTAAATTACTCTCTAACTAGAGGTTTAATTTAAATGTCCACAAGTTGGTTTTCTACTTCCACATGAATGATATAGATATCATTCTTAGCAATGTGGTCATGAAGGAAGTGACGGTGGACCTCTATATGTATGGCTCTACTATGAAATATAAGATTATAGTAAAGATTGATTGTACTAGTATTATCACAAAAGATAGTAGAAGCATCATAATGAACATTAAAGTCTTAGAGCTTTGATCCATCCATAGGACTTGGGAACAACAACACTTAGCTGCAATGTACTGAGCCTTGGTAGTTGAAAGAGCCATAGTTCCTTGTTTCTTAGAGAACCAAGAAACTAAGCATGGTCCTAGGAGGAAGAAAGTGCCACTTGTGCACTTTCTATCAATGAAGCACCCGATATAATCTGCATCACTATAAATAGTAAGAGTAAAGTTCCTTGACTTGGGATACCATAGTCCAAAATCTTAAGGTTTGGTTAGATACCTTAGAATCTTCTTAACCGCTACAACATGGGATTTTCTTGGGATTTATTGAAATATAGCACACAAGTCAACATTAAACATAATATTAGGTCTAGAGGTAGTTAAATGAAACAAGCTACCAATCATTCCACTATAGAGCTTCTCATCTATCATTACACCTTCCTCATCTATACCATGTTTGACAATGTTTGATATGGGAGTATCGATTAGCTTGGTGTTCTCCATCCCAAAGCACTCCAAGAGTTCACATGTATACTAGGTTTGGTTGATGAAGTTTCCTTCCTTTGTTTGCTTGATGTGGAATCTAAGGAAGAAAGAAAGTCCCCACATCATATTCATCTCAAATTCACTTTCCATTAGAGAACTAAACTCCTTGCAAGGAATAAGATTAGTTTCCTAAAATATGATATCATAAGAATAAATTTAAATAATCAAAAAGTTGCTAGAAGTATGTTTAAGAAAGAGGGTAGAATCAACTTTGCACATGACATAGACATTGTCTAGAAAATAGTTCTTTAGTTTCTCATACCAAGCTCTAGGGGCTTGTTTGAACCATACAGAGCTTCTTGTAGAAAATAAACATGGTTAGGAATCTTGTCATGTTCAAGACTGGGAGGTTGAGCCACATAGACTTCCTCCTCTATTTTACCAGTCATAAATGCACTTTTAACATTTGGTATAGTAAGAAATTGTTATAGATATCAAAGGCAAGTAGCATTCTAATAGATTTAAGTCTAGCAACAGGAGCATAAGTTCCATCAAAATCAATACCTTCATGTTGTTTATACCCTTGAGCTACTAACCTTGCTTTATTGCTTACCACTTTGCCACTTTCATATAGCTTGTTGCAGTAGACCCACTTGGTACCAATGATCTTCCTATCATATGGTCCTGGAACTAAGGTCCACACTTTGTTCTTCTTGAACTGCTCTAGCTCCTCTTGCATAGCTAGGATCCATTCATCATATTGAAGAGCTTCTTTGATGTTCTTTGGCTCAACTTATGAGATGAAAGTGTTGTTAGATTATTATTTATTGAAGGCAACCCATGCCTTCACCCTTTCAAAAGGATTGCCTATAATTAGATCTTTAGGATGATCTTTAGTAAACCAGGGAGTTGGATCCTTCTTCTATTCTTCTTCTGATTCTTCATCAACTACCAACTATTTTCTTTTGAAAATGAGGTTGAGCTCTTTTAATATAGGAATCACCTCATCTACAACATCATCATTTACAATATTCTTTGAAATAGAGGGGTTAGTTTCAACAAACACAACATTTATAGATTCTTCTACTTTGGATAATTGAATGTTAAACACTCTATATGATCTACTAGTAGTTCTATAGCCAAAAATAAATCCTTATAGGATTTCATATCAAACTTGTCAAGAGAATCCTTGGTGTTTAAAACAAAACAAGTAAAAAAAGACCTAAAAGAAATTGATAGAGGGTTTTCTACCACACTATAACTCATAGGGGGTTTTCTTAAAGGAAGGATGAGTGGAAACCTTGTTTTACACAAAACATGAGGTGGTTATGTCTTCAGACCTAAATTTCTTGGGAGTATCATACCCAAAAAGCACGGTCCTAGTTTTTTTGTGTGGAGACCTATTCTTTCTCTCTACAAGCCCATTTTGTTGAGGTGTAGGAGGGGGAAAAATTATGTGAATAAGAAAATTCCTCACAAAACCTTTGAAACATATCATTTTCAAATTCTCCCCCATGATCACTATGGATAGATACGATTTTGAAAGACACTTCATTTTCAACCCATTTACAAAAAGTAGAAAAAATTATTGAGAGTATCACTTTTTGAAACTAAGATGAAGGTTCAAGTATAGTGAGAGAAATCATCGATAATCATGAGACAATACTTGCTACCACGAAGTGATTGAGTTATCATTGGTCCAAAAAAATCAATGTGAAGAAGTTCAAGAACTCTTTTGGTACTAAGGACTCCTTTGAATTTAAAGAAGGATTTCATTTGCTTTCCCTGTGTACAAGGTAGGCATTCCTATCCCTATCAGGTCCAATTTAGGAAGTCCTTTGACCAATTCCTTTTTGCTTAGCTTCTTCAATTGATGCATATTTACATGACCAAGCCTATGGTGCCACAAAGATATACCACTTTTACAAAACAACAAGACATTTACCAAGAATAGGCTTAAGAGAATCATGAACAATAACATAAAGGTTTCCTCTTCTGGTTCCCTTGTATATGGCATTGTAGGAGAGGGAATATAGAAGCAAGCATTCAAGAGAAGTAAATAACACAAGATATACATTATCACATAATTGACTAACACTAACAAGATTGTGATGCAGGTCATGCACAACAAGAAAAACCTTGATGGATAGTGAATCACCCACATCACCCTCACATATAACTTTACCTTTCATGCTATCTATAAAAGTCATTGATCCTCCTTTCCTTTTTGTGAAATTGTTGAAATGGCTCATCACACATATCATGTTCTTGGAGAAACCACTATCAACAAACTATTTTCCTTTTACCTATAAGAAAGGAAGATGTTGGTGCCCAATTCTAACCTTGGGATCCTAAGTTACTTGGGGACTCATTTCATCTTTGGGTTGGTCCCCTTCTCTTTGTAAGGACAATAAGTAGAATAATGATCATCACTCTTGCAATGTGCACAAACCAAAGGGTTCTTAGAGATGAATGACTCTACATGGGAGTTAGGAGGTTCCTTGCTCTTTTTCTTTCCCTTGCCATTGATTTTGGGAGCTCCCTCATATCTCAAACCACTTTTACAAATTTGTTTGATAGAGTGATCTAGGACTTCATTGAGGGACCATTTCCCTTTGAGGAACTTCTGAAAGTAAGATCTAAACTTATGGTTATCATCACTAAGAATAATGACAATAGAAGAAAGAATATCTAAATCATCTTGAACATGAAGCAAGATGACATCTAAATAGAGGGCTTTAAGATAAGAATTTTTTTAAAGTAAAACTAGCTACTTCATTACTAGGAAATAAAGGTCTAGAAGTAATATCATTAACTTTAGCAAGCAATCTAGCATTTTCAGCTCTAATTATAATAATCTCATCAAAATAGATTCTATTTTCATCCTTAATACCATAACATTGATGCCTAAGATCATTAAACTTGGCAAAAAGCTTGTCATTTTCAGTTGTAATAGAAAAAATTAATTAAGACAAGTTTGGTTATCACCTTTATGACTATCAATGTTCTTAAGATAAATACCATTTCCTAACTCTACTCCACTATATTGCAATTCAAGTTTAAGAAATTGACCTTGTAAGGAATTTATACTATCAAGATGAACTTTTTCATTTTTCTAAAGAAAATCAATTTTTGCATACAAGTCATTAATAATTTTTCCTAAACTTTTCTTACTATATTTCTATTTGGAATAAGAAGACGGGAAACACTAATTATGTGAATGAGTTCTTCTTTAGATAATTCATTCAAGCTTACCTCACTTACCTCACATACATCTTCACTAATTGAGGCCATGTGAGCAAGGTGACATTCTCCTTCTTTGGAGCTAGAATCACTTGATGAAGACTCCTCCCATGCGGCATGGGTTGTATCCTTGATTCTTATTTCCTTCTTGTCCTTTCTCATGAACTTGTTTTTCTCCTTGTAGTCCTCCTTCTTGGAGCTGCTCTTGTGGTAGGACTTCTTTGCCTTGGGGCAATAATTCTTGTAGTGTCCCTTTTGACCATACCCATAGCACCTTGGAGTGGAGGAGGATGGTTTTCCTTTGAAGTGCTTCCCCTTGGATTAGTTAGCTTCATGATCACTAGGGGCTTCATCCTCACTAGTTGGTGGAGTATCCCAACAAGAAAGTTGTTTTTAATAACATTGGCCTACACTTGAGTTTTTAAGGCTTTTCCTTCATCTTCTTGGACTCCTTATCTTCTACCTTTTTCTCTTCTTCTTGCTTGTCAAGTCTAGGCTCATAGGCTTGGAGATACCCTATGAGATCTTTAGTAAAAATCTCACCAAGACTTCTTGTTTTTCAATATAGGTCACCTTGGATTACTGCCTCATAGGAAGAAACCTAAGGATCTTGGAGTTGATGGTGCCTTGATGTTGGCCCAAAGAAGAAAGCCCATTCATAATAGTGTTGAGCCTTGAGTACATCTCAACTACTCTCTCTTTCTTACCCATCTTTAAGTTCTCAAAGATACCTTTGATCATGTAGACCTTAGACTCCTTGACTTTCTTGGTCCCTTCACAGGTCATGCATAGTTTGTTCCATATCTCATAGGCATGTCCGAAAAAGAGAACCGGTTGAATTCTAAAGGAGTGAGGGTTGCATAGATGATGGTAATTGCATTCACATTCAGCTGGTCTTTCTTCAAGGTAGCTTCATCCCAAGTAGCCATATCTCCTCCAGGCTCCTTGTAGGGAAGGATGGCCACTTTTGACATGTCATAGCTCATCCCTTGCAAGTAGAACTACATCCTCTGATTCATGCAGAGGAAGATTGTGTCATTGAAGATTTGAGGTCTCATGGAGAATCCACCCTCCAAGTTGAGATAACCTAGAAGTTTATCTTCCATCTTCTCATTTCATGGGAGATCTAGTTGGATAAGACCGTGGATCTGATACCACTTGTTGGATCAATGGGCTCTAGAGGGGGGGGTTGAATAGATCTAAAACTCTTAAACCAAATTGATTAGACCTTCAAATTACTTCAAGATGTAAGATTGCAAATATGGAATTTTAGTGCAACTAAAACATACATAGAAAGGATGAGAGATATCAAATGAGATCAAGAACAAGCTATGTATAGTGGTTCCAAACTCCAAACTAGGAGAGTGTGCATCCACTACATAGAGAGGTAAACCTCTAGGATTTTGCAACCATTACACCTTTCTTATATTCCATTATAAGAGATACAATAAGACCTTCCTTTTCCAAGGCAAGGATAGCTAGCCTTCCCTTTTAAGAATCAAAAAGAGCCAACAAACTTTACAAGTTCTTACCTATCCTTAGAGAAAGAGTCTTCAACCTCTACAAGTATAAGGCCCCTAACCTTGATTAGAGGTTGAACATGCTTTCTTATGTTAAATAAGTGCTTAAAACCTTAATGTAACCTATTGATGTGCTTTGATATCATGTGACAAGCTTAAGTTTCAAGTTTGGTCTGTTTGGACATTATTTATGTAAGTTATGCAATTTTGTGCACATTTTGGAGTTTCCTATAATTTACCCACATCTACAGTTTTTTCATGCAATTTATCACATGTTTTATGTTCCTTAAATGTTTTCATACCTTGATTGATTTTTCTGTGTCTTGGGGAGCCTTGATGTACCATGGTTTGATGATGACATCTCCCTAGGGTAAGGTAGGGTTTTGATCTCATGGATGAGCCACCTTGAGAAGCCATCAATCGATGGTTCCCCTATATGGGTGACATACGATGGTCATCCTTATGTGGGGGAAGCTATAGTGATATGTAGAGGTGGTAGGTGGATGTTTTTCTCTCTTAGGGTCCCTTAGACTGGTGGTTTGCTTGGAAGGGGTGACCAATCGATGGTTTTCCACCTAGTGACCTAGGGTTTCATCAAACGATGGTCATGAAGTGATGAAACTCAATGGCCACCCTAGGAGGGTCAAGATCTAATGGCCTAGCCCACTATAAAACTGATGGAGTTGCTTCTTGCATGGAAGTGATGTCCCTTGGCCATGGACATTTGGAAAACATGTTAGGGCACTTTAGCCTTCTCATCTCCCTCACCCAAAGAAATATAAACCTCCTACCTTCCATGCAAACAAACCTTTTGGATTACTTTCTATTCCTTGTTTTATAGCTTTTTGTACTCCTTTATCTAGAGGAGAAGAAGGTTCCCAAGGTAGAAAAAGGTGTTCGATCTCCTTGAATGTGCAACTAGGGTTCAGATCTACCCTCTTTTAGAGTGTGTGGAGCTTCCTTTGCTAGTTCTAGACCTAAGCAAGTCATATATCCCCAATTCATTTGTGTTCTCTACTTCCCTTCGTCCATTTTCCACCTTCTTCCTCCTATCCATGATTTTCCATGGTAGATCTTTCTCTAGAGCTTAAAGAACCCTTCTTTCTTGCTTCCTCGACCTAGGGTTTTCTTTCTTTCTTAGAGAAGAAGCTTGCTTGGCCATGTAGAGAGCTAATATTGGGTTTCCTTCTTCTTGTGCTCGAGTTACCTTGCTTTTTGGAGCATTTTATTCATCCTAGAGGCGATCCATATAACTTTTTCCACATTTATTGCTTACTTATAGCTTGCATATGCTAGATCTTGCTCTAAAAATAAGTTCTAAGTAGAAAGTTCCTACCTTTACCTAGGGTTTTAGATTAGGTGCTAGTTTCTTGGATGTTTATCTTCTTGGATGTGTTCTAAACCTTGTGTACGACCTGCCTATGATAGAGGAAGCTTTAGTATTGGCTTTCATGTCAAACAATGGCTTTTGGTCTCTCTTGAACGATGGGTTTACTTAGGGTTTTAAGGCTGATTTCTACATTGTATATCAACTCAATGGTTCTCCTTCATGTCAACTTATGGTCTTTGCTTTTGGTGCTAATTTGATTGTGCTTCTCATGAAAACCGATGGTCTTTCATTTGGTGCTGATTTGCTTGTGTTTCTCATGACAATGTATGCTCCTACCTCAGGTTCTATTTTGGTTTCTTTGGTGCTCATGAATCGATGGTCTTGGTTCCCTAGTGTGGCTTCAACCAATGGTTCTCTTTCCCTTCACCAAATGATGTATTTCCTTTGTTTTTTTCTTTGTTTTCTCACCTCATGATGACAACCGATGGGAGTACTAAGTTTGACGACTGATGGCCCTCCTATTCCATCAATCAATGGCTATTTTTACTCTTAAACTTGATGGTCTAGTGACCTATGATCACCAACCGATGGCCCTACTAGTTCAACACTCAATGGTGTCAACCAATGGAGGTTTTGACCTCATGATCTGATGGGGGTCATGGACACCACAACCAATGGCTATCCTGGACACTACAATTGATGGCTTTCTTTAAGTGAACAAATGCTGGTGGATGGTACTCCAACAACTAAATTTTTTTCTTGAGTCAACAACTGATGGTGTTCCTATGTTATCAAATGATGGCTTGACTAGGTTTAGTTGGAGACTCATCTATCTCACAACTTCATGATTTTCTAATTTGTTGCTCAAGGTGTTTGTTTATATTACAACCAATGTTTTACCGTTTCAACATCTGATGGTTTTGAGGTGATGCTTATGGTATGTTAGTTTGGTTTTAATGATGTAGAATCTAATGGTGATTTTCCCTTAATCATGTAGTCTTACCTTTACCCTCGTATGAATGTAAACTTATGACCACCATAATGAGATAATGTGTAATGTTGATCTAGCTTATCCTTGATAGACTAAATCCTAATACAACTTAGACATGATAGTTTATTATACTTAATGTAGTTGTTGAACCTAACCCCAATATGATCCAATCAAGGGGATTGCATATGCTTAGCTCTCTTCGATAACTTATGTGTTGATGGAATATCCTCTTAATGTGCTTGTAACCCTAAACTGCTAGTAGGCAAACATCTTAATGCAAGTTTATGCTAATCATGTGTATCAAAAGTAAGGTGATTGTTTGTTGAGACTTTGGTAAGGCATGGAAAGGTAATTATGTTCTTGCATGTGATTATGATGTGATGGTCTTAATGACCCATGGGCATGGTATGAGTCCTAATGGAGGTGTGATCTTCTTATTTATGTGATAGGGATTGGAGTCATGTGGTGGTGTGACAAGAACTATACCTCATATGTCATATATCTTCTAGAGTTGCTATATATTAATGCTTGCCAAAAATCAATTAGGGTTTGTATGTCCACTTGTTTGATGCACCCTTAATTCACCCAATTGGCAACAATTAATCAAGTGAAACCTTAATCATGTAGTTTCCCTAAGCCATAGAACCATTCAGTGTCAGGACTTTCTGAATGGGGAAACGAGTACTCCTATGGGAAACTCAAATCACATACTTTTGAGTATGCATGGTGCAGGGAGTGTACATCCTTGACATCCAGATCACAATTTTTTTGGAGGATGGCTGTGGTCATGCCTTAGTGTGAGAATAGTTGATACTTGTACATATGTGATTGAGGAAAGATACGATTGTACCTTGGGTGATAGGGTGGTATATACCCTGTTTCATTGTGACCTTTATACCAATGATGGGATGATGTTTAGCAACTTGACTATATATCACTGCAAACAAGTTGACTGTTATGTCACTATCTTTTCACTCGTACTGACTGAGGTTGGGAGATCATAGGATTTCGATACTCCTAGATCTTATACGTAACTGAATAACACTTTACAGTGGTAGGTTGGAGTTTGAGTGGTATACCTCACTCTCCCCAGGTATTAATAAAAAAATGTAATTCAACCATGTAGTATATATGTTTAGGGTTAAGCATGATTCACATTGGTTGTTTACCCTTGCATTCTTTTAGTATGCAACTTAGTTGATATCTTGTAAAACTTCTTAGATAATGATAATCTCATTTTTTTCTTGAGTATCTTGTTAATCAAGTATTTGATGCACTATCTGTTAGATCTGCTTAACATGTTATCATTACTGAATCTATTTATCTATTTAAAACTGCCTAACCCTGCTAATCATGTTTGATAACATAACATTGTAATTGATAACTGTTGGTAGAGAGTTATATCTCTCGCTGGGACATGGGTCTCACTCTAGTCATTTCCACACCCTTTTTAGGCAGTTGTCAGTGACATGGTAGAGATCGTGTTGTTCAGGAATAGCAGTTTGGAGATCAGTGAATGCAAAAGGTTGTATAGATGCTACTTGCTAGTATTGTAGTATATTCCTATGTGTTGTCCATGTACTCTCAGGTCCCGGTATGGATGTGTTATGTAGATGATGTATCTCCACACGTGGTTTTGGCACTATACCTTGATCATATATATATATATATATATATATATATATATATATATATATATATATATATCATGTACATGTGAACATGTCCTTTTATATACAGGTTGTGGACAAGGCCACAAAACATATGTAAATACCTAATATGGTTTGTGATATGATATAAGTGGTTGGACCTTGTTACAATATGTTTCCTCTCTTAATAATGATGTTTGAATCGATTTAAATTTTCCCTATTTTCCAATAATATGATGTTTAGTTGTTGATCAGTGGTTTTCTTTGAGTAATCTCATTTGGTGTAGCGTTGGGCATCACAATTTGGTTGGTATAAGAGATGTAGGTTCGTTGAGTCTATAGGGACATAGGACTAAGGTTGTGTCTATTTTTATTTTGTCCGACATATCTGATTTTAGCTTATGCTTATGTAGATATGTTTGGAGAGAATGTTGAACATGTTGAGAGTAGTGTTGTTGCACCAAGAGGTGGTGCTAGGAGGTAGGACAGAGTAGATGGAGTGCATGAAGTGCCTCCATTTGACTCAGAAACCATGGTCAATCCTACTTCTTAGTCCATGTCTAGACAGTTAATGGCCGCAATTACACATTTAGTAGACGGAGCTCCCATACCCCAAGCTAGGGCAGTCGTCCCTAACATAGAATCATAGGGTTCTAGTAATACTTTTGAGGGGTTGAGATGCATCAGAGCGGTTGAGTATGTAGGTACAACAAACCCAATAGATTTTGACATGTGGCTAATGGAGCTTGAGAAGGTGTTCAAGATCCTCAACATCTCGATGAGGACAAGGTGAAGCATGTTGTTTACTTGCTAAAGGGCAATGTTGGCCATTGGTGGGTCATTGAGGAGGAGACGATGCATGGTGTAGTGATCAACTGGGAGGAGTTTTAGTGAGAATTTATTAGCCAATACTTCCCAGAGATGTATCTAGATGAGAAGATCGTGCAGTTCGAGAAATTGCACCAATGATCCATGACCATCAACAAGTATGAAGCTATGTTTATGGAGCTTTTGAGGTTTTATCCTCACATGGAGGCAAAGGATAAGGAGGATCCATAGGTTCTAGAAGGGACAAAGGATAAGGTTGACGACAATAGTGTCTACTTTGGAGAACATAGAGAGATTTACCACCTTTGTAGAGTCAATAAGGAGGATCGAGTAGTCTATGATGGAGAAGCATGAGGCCAATGCTAAGAAGAGGCTAGCTATGTTCCAGGAGCAGTCTTTTGGAGGCTTCAAGAAGTCATGTTTTTATCACCACAGTTACAAAAGAGACCAGTCTTTTATGAGCCAAGAACATATGTACAGTCACAGTGGTCCCTGAGCAAGGGTAGAGGCTGTAGTTTTCAATGATCAGGAGTTGAGAGTACAATGTCAGTATTTATGCCAGGGCCATCTAGACCGTAGTACTGCTTGAGGACTTGCTACAAGTGTGGGCAAGTTAGGCATGAGAAGTGGGTGTGTATTCTAAGGAATGAGGAAGTGATGCAATATCTGAGGGTATACAAATAAACTCCACTATAGCTAGGAGCATAAGAAGCACATTTGGGATGAAGCCCAAGGGTCCCAATTTATAGTTGGCGGTGTCTACTAGCAAGTAGAACCAATCGGGAATGAATTCTAGTCTTTTAGGTTGTCGCAACAGATCTAATTTTTTATATTTGGAACACTTCAATGGTTAGAAATATTTTTTCTACACATTTCATACAGTGCGGTCAGTTGAGTTTTGGTGCGATTCCGCTAGTGGTGCTAACACACTAATCGATTGAATAGATGCGCCCCACGAGGTCAGAATGCACGGTGGATGGGGGTTTGCTTTCAATATTTATAAACCTAAACTAGCTACCTACGTTTACTAAAACACTACACCCGCAAGCGCACAGGGTCGTGTTGTAGTATAGGAAGGTGGCAAATAAAGGGTCGATCCACAGGGAAAAGAGGGGGCACTAGAGCTAGGTTAGTTTAGCTAGGTTCCTAATGCGGAGACTAGGGTTAAGAGTTGGAAGGTTGATTTGGATTGTTAACTAAGGATAAACAAGAAATTTAAAGGCAAGAATGAAATCTATGTTAACCCTAGACTGAATTAAGACTAAGCAAGCAAGGAAAGATTAAGCTAGGTAGGAAAAGGCAATTTACACTAAGGCAAGCAATAGAGAAGCAAAAGAACAATTAAAGAACTAAACTAGCATAAACAAGGCAAGAGCAAGGCAAGAAGCTAACTAAGCAAGAAAAGAACTAACTAAGCTAAACGAGCACAAAACTAGGGTTTTAAGCAGTAAAGAGATGTGTGGGCTGTTTAGGGGTATGAACTTATCACTTAAGTTGGAGGGGTTACATGTGAACATTATGATTCCATTTAGATTATCCAAACCAAACAACAAGTTAGAGTCTAATGAATTAACCTAAGCTACTAACTGGCCATGGATATGCTAGGTTGTGTATAGGGGAACTAGTCCCTAACACCCCCTACTACCCTTACGAGGCTCAATTGGGTTAGGGATTAGGTTCAATTCAATTAGAGTCTAATCAAGTCTAGGTTTCTAGATTAGGCATTCCTAGGGCAATTAGGGGCCGAGGGTAGTAATGGGGAGGTGAGATTAGGGTTTTGGACCCCAATTCCCCCACATTCTAGCCTTGAGAAGGCACCATGCTAATTGCACTAGAATGATCTAATATAGCTACTTAGATCTATCACTTAGGTTTAGGGAGATTGATTAAGATGTAGGAAGATGGGAGGCAACCCTATGATCCAAGAATTGGACCTAGGGGCAAATCCCAAAATTCACACATATAAGCAATTTGCCTAAATTCCTAGGTGATTTCACACACAAACCAACAAGTAATCCATGGAGAAAGAGATGCAAATAGAATATAATCATAAACAAATGAAATTACAAGGTTTACATGTCATTTTCCTCCAACATGGTATCAAAGTAACATATTTCCCCCAAAACAGCCCACCCAAGGGGCCTAGCTACTCATAACAAAGCAAAATACAAAAAGAGAGGAGAAAGAGGTAGAAGAAGCCATGGAGCTCGGTGTAGATGAAGAAGTCCTCCTCTCCAACAGTTGCAGGGATGTCCTCCTTCTTCTCCTTGGATGAAATGGTGTGTAATGATGGAGGGAAGTGGATGGAAGGCTTAGATATGGTGGGTTATGTGGTGGAAATGGTGAAATGGAGTGGATTTGAGGTGGATATGGAGTGGAATGGAGTGGGTGGTGATTTGGGGATCTAGGAAGGGGTAGAACGTAGCCGGCCTCGTGCCCTAGCTGCCACCTAGGTATATATAGGTGTGGGAGAAGCACTAGGTTATGTTAGGGGTAAAATGGGCAAAACAGTGAAAACTAGCTGAGTTTTGTGAGTAGCACGGCCGTGGTGGGTCACCACGGTCGTGGTGGGTAGGGTAGGCCACGATCGTGGTGTATGGGCACGATCGTGGGAATTAAAATGACTAAATGTCAAGTTGGTGGTCAAATTTGGGCTGAAAAGGCCACGGCCGTGGTGGGTTGAGGGTAGCATGGCTGTGCTGTGTAGCACGACCGTGGTGGGATCTGGTAGCACGGCCGTGCTGTGTGGCATGGCCGTGGTGGGATATGGTAGCACGGCCGTGCTACGTGGCACGGCCATGGTAGAGTATGCTCTCTAGCTTCTTCAAAATTGAGTTTTTTGCTGTGATTTCTTCATTTGCAGCACGACCGTTCTGTGCTACCACGGTCGTGCTAGGGGCTTTACTTGCACTTTGAGCTTCAACCTTCATTATCCATGGACTTCTTTGCTTAAGCTTGACTCTTGGCCACTAGGGGTAGGTTGGGGGAGCTCTGGGGCCTTCTTTGGGCCCCTCCATCTCTCTCGTCCATCCAAGTGTGGTCGAAGTACCTAAAAAACATGCAAATAATGTCCATAAGTGCATTTTACACAAATATGCATATTAAGGGAAATAAACATGTAATCTAATAGGTATAGATGTGATTGAAATGCAAAATTCCACAAGATGAAGCCCTAAAATAAGGCTGAATCACCACCCCAAACTTGAGACATACTTGTCCTCAAGTATGCTCCAACTCAATCTCTCTACAGAATTTTCACAAGCAAGAAACGACAAACGCAATGCAAAGGATGATTATCATTGAATGGGATCAAAGATGACTAAGTGCATGCATTTCACCTCTCTTCTCTCCTGCTTTCACAAACCAATCATGAAAAGAGCACAAAGCATATGAACTTCAAATATAGCGCATAGAATACACAAGTTATCAATACTTCTTCCATAAAGTTCCGGGTAAACCATTTCATGGTGGTGTTAATCAAGAATGACTAGGAGTGTTGTTTCTCATTCATGCATTCAATCTTATATTTCAAATCAAACCAAATGACCAACATGGCTGCGAAAAAGGGCAAAGTGAGCTAAGTTTGATGTTTCCTAGCTCAATGGGCATGAAAGTGGAAGAAATGGTTGCGGTAAGATTTTTGGAGTGTTTTTACACACTCATCTTTTCTTTATTTGAATGCTCTTAAACAGGAGTATCTTTTTATTTTGTTTTTGCTTTTCTTTTTTCTTTTCTTTTCTTTCTTACCCTTGGTGTAGATAGGGCAAATGGTGGATAGAGTGAAGCGAGGAGATGAATATATGGCCACCCCAAACTTTTGGAGGTGGCCAAGGCTGATTATGTGCACTAGGGCATCTTTTTATGAGGCGGAGGGGTATGAAGATGATGGAAGAAGAATCGGGTCAAAGAGGGGTCACTAGTATGATTTTCCACATAAGACATCCTACATGAGAATTAATCCAACACTTCATCCAAGATATCACACCACATGAATGAACAAAATGAAATTGATATATCAAACAAGTAATTCCACAAACACTAAGCGTTCAAAGCTTGCTTAATTTCATAATTCAACCAATTCAATCACAATCCTAAGAGAGGTGATGCACATGTAAAAAGTCAAGAATTGATACCATTTAGAAACAAACAATGTTAGCTCACTTGCATTTGTCAAAGATCATCATTTTTACTCAAAATAGTAGAGATTGGGTCAAAACATACTTTTAGGCAAGAAATCTCAAATTTGGGCAAAATTGGCCAAAACAGTGCCAAGTTGCCTTCAATCACATCTAAGCTCTATATTATTGAACTTAAAGTAGTAAACAAGCAAATACTAGCTATAACATGCAAGAATTACTAAAAATCTACATGATATGCAATGCATGGAAAAAAGAGCAAAATTTTTGAAAATTACACAAAAAATGACAAGAAAGTAAACGACATGGCATGTAGGTATGCAAAGCAGAAAAGATGACTAAGGTAGATAGCAAAAACAAGAAAACAAAAGTGGATGTGGCAGGTGAAATGTGAAGTGAAACTAGGGCATACCTTCCCTACCACCCCCAACTTTTGAATCATGTTGTCCTCAGCATGATCCTAGAGTTTAGGATGATAGGGTAGACGATCATGGCTCTCTCAAGGCTCTGGCAGTGTTCCTCCCTGTGGTGGAGGATGTGTAGTAGCTGCCCCACTAATCTACCTTGAGTGGCTGAAATTGGTCTGATGCACGGCCGTGCTGCGTAGCACGACCGTGGTGGCTTCAGGTTGCACGGTCGGGCTGCCTAGCACGGCCGTGGTGCAGTCCTTTGGCAGTTTTTCTCAATTTTGCTTATGAATCCAGGGGCTTGGTGTATTTTTCATGCAAATGACCATGGTCGTATTGATGTGCCACAACCGTGGTGGACCCTGTAGCTACTACTCTCCAAATGAGGAACATAACACTCAAAAACTTGACTCAAAGTGATTTTTCTTGGAATCCTTCTCTCAATTGTACTCAAATTTCCTTCATTTCACCCTGTTATCACCTGCACATCTTAAAACTAGACAAAAACTATTAAACACAAGTGTGTGTTCTTGGAAAATTTAAAAACAAAGAAATTATATCAAAAAGTGAAGGTTGGGTCAAAATTTCCCAAACCTATGTGGGTTGCCTCCCACAAGCGCTAAGTTTCATACCTTCAGCCAGGCTTGTTGTTCTTTCACCATCAACCATTGTCCAAAAACAAAATGTTTGCACCCCCATCATAAGAAATCCTCTCAAATGCTTTCCTTGATCGATCTTCCTCCCATTGGTCATGCAAGCTTCGTAAGTCTTTTTCAACAATTCTCTCTCCTTGGGGATCATCATCATAGATCTTAATAAGACTTAAGACCCTCAAAAATCTCATGCCATAGGTTTTCTCTCTCTTGAGGAATGGGTCTTCATAGGAACCAAAGAGAGGGGTCTCAGTCATATCCATTTGCTCATGGGAAGTAGGGGGAGCATGTGATAGTTGTGGTGGTGGCATCGGTGTTGATGGCCCTTGGACTTCAGGTGGAGAAGGGCATTGAGGTTGGAAGGTGAACTGGTAGGAGGGTTGTGGTGATGGAGGTGGTAGAATGAATTGAGGTTGGAAGGTAAATTGGTGGGAGGGTTGTGGCAATGGAGGTGGTGGTGGTGTGTAAGGCTTAGGATAGCCTTGGAGGTAGGGTAGTGGAGGAGGGAATTGAGGTTGGAAGGTTAAGTGGTGGGAAGGTTGTGACAATGGAGGTGGTGGAGGTAATGGATGGGTTTGTGCATTTTGGCCTTCCATCTTGTCTTCTCTGAGTGGCTTGTCACATGCACAAGGCACAACGAAACAAAAGAAAGCAAGTTAGCAAACCAATATGCACAAAAAATGCAAAGAGTAATGAATAAAGAATAGCAATGATGAGGGCAGTCGGAAAAGTCAAAGCTAAACTAACTAGCTAGGTCGAGCACCTCTAATCCCCAACAACGACGCCAGAAAGCTTGGTGCGATTCCGCTAGTGGTGCTAACACACTACTCGATTGAATAGATGCGCCCCACGAGGTCGGAATGCACGGTGGATGGGGGTTTGCTTTCAATATTTATAAACCTAAACTAGCTACCTACGGCTACTAAAACACTACACCCGCAAGCGCACGGGGTCATGTTGTAGTATAGGAAGGTGGCAAGTAAAGGGTCGAAAAGAGGGGGTGCTAGAGCTATGTTAGTTTAGCTAGGTTCCTACTGCGGAGACTAGGGTTAAGGGTTTGAAGGTTGATTTGGATTGTTAACTAAGGATAAACAAGAAATTTAAAGGCAAGAATGAAATCTATGTTAACCCTAGACTGAATTAAGACTAAGCAAGCAAGGAAAGATTAAGATAGGTAGGAAAAGCAAAATTTACACTAAGGAAAGAAATAGAGAAGAAAAATAACAATTAAAGAACTAAACTAGCATAAACAAGGCAAGAGCAAGGCAAGAAGCTAACTAAGCAAGAAAATAACTAACTAAGCTAAACGAGCACAAAACTAGGGTTTTAAGCAGTAAAGAGATGTGTGGGCTGTTTAGGGGTATGAACTTATCACTTAAGTTGGGGGGGTGACATGTGAACATTATGATTCCATTTAGATTATCCAAACCAAACAACAAGTTAGAGTCTAATGAATTAACCTAAGCTACTAACTGGCCATGGATATGCTAGGTTGTGTATAGGGGAATTAGTCCCTGACACCCCCTACTACCCTTACGAGGCTCAATTGGGTTAGGGATTAGGTTCAATTCAATTAGAGTCTAATCAAGTCTAGGTTTCTGGATTAGGCATTCCTAGGGCAATTAGGGGCCGAGGGTAGTAATGGGGAGGTGAGATTAGGGTTTTGGACCCCAATTCCTCCACATTCTAGCCTTGAGAAGGCACCATGCTAATTGTACTAGAATTATCTAATCTACCTACTTAGATCTCTCACTTAGGTTTAGGGAGATTTATTAAGATGTAGGAAGATGGGAGGTAACCTAGGGATCCAAGAATTGGACCTAGGGGCAAATCCCAAAATTCACACATATAAGCAATTTGCCTAAATTCCTAGGTGATTTCACACACAAACCAACAAGTAATCCATGGAGAAAGAGATGCAAATAGAATATAATCATTAACAAATGAAATTACAAGGTTTACATGTCATTTTCCCCCAACATGGTATCAAGGTAACATATTTTCCCCCAAACAGCCCACCCAAGGGGCCGAGCTACTCATATCAAAGCAAAATACAAAAAGAGAGGAGAAAGAGGTAGAAGAAGCCATGGAGCTCAGTGTAGATGAAGAAGTCCTCCTCTCCAGCAGCTGGAGGGACGTCCTCCTTCTTCTCCTTGGATGAAATGATGTGGAATGATGGAGGGAAGTGGATGTAAGGCTTAGATATGAGGGGTTATGTGGTGGAAATGGTGAAATGGAGTGGATTTGAGGTGGATATGGAGTGGAATGGAGTGGGTGGTGATTTGGGGAGCTAGGAAGGGGTAGAAGGTAGCCGACCTCGTGCCCCAGCCACCACCTAGGTATATATAGGTGTGGGAGAAGCACTAGGTTAAGTTAGGGGTAAAATGGGCAAAACAGTAAAAACTAGATGAGTTTTGTGAGTAGCACAACCATGGTGGGTCACCACAGTCGTGGTGGGTAGGGTAGGCCACGACCGTGGTGTATGGGCACGGTCGTGGGAATTAAAATGGCTAAATGTCAGGTTGGTGGTGAAATTTGGGTTGAAAAGGCCACGACCGTGGTGGGATCTGGTAGCACGGTCGTGCTGTGTGGCACGGCCATGGTGGGATATGGTAGCACGGCCGTGCTGCGTGGCACGCCCGTGGTGGGTGGTCGCAACACGACCGTGCTGTGTGGCACGGCCGTGGTAGAGTATGCTCTCTAGCTGCTTCAAAATTGAGTTTTTTCCTGTGATTTCTTCATTTGCAGCACGACCGTTCTGTGCTACCACGGCCGTACTAGGGGCTTTACTTGCATTTTGAGCTTCAAACTTCATTATCCATGGACTTCGTTGCTTAAGCTTGACTCTTGGCCAGTAGGGGTAGGTTGGGGGAGCTCTGGGGCCTTCTTTGGGCGCCTCCATCTCTCTCGTCCATCCACGTGTGGTCCAAGTACCTGAAAAACATGCAAATAATGTCCATAAGTGCATTTTACACAAATATGCATATTAAGGGAAATAAAAATGTAATCTAATAGGTATAGATGTGATTTAAATGCAAAATGCCACAAGATGAAGCCCTAAAATAGGGCTGAATCACCTAAATAAAGCAAACTCGACTGGTAGCATTATGCGACAAAGAAAATTTTAAGTGTTGGTCGATTTTATCCTAGATGAAACTTGGATGACAACTTAAATTTGTTTTGACTATGCAGGGCTGTCAGTCGAGTTTGTCTAGGGGAAACTCAATTGACCCTAGTAGTTCACAAAATCCAACAAGGGTGTTGGTCGAGTTTATCAAAGATGAAACTTAGTCGAAAGACACCATGTAATGAATTTTAGAAATTGCCATTAGAGTTCTTAAACATTAGTTTTAAGTGTTTTTGATTTTTTTTCTCATCTTAATTACAATTCATAGAATCAATACAAATGATTACAATTTTATCCTAAGGTTAGGGCATTTTCCATAAAAGTGCATTTGCATTGACTTTGGCTTGTATTTGGTCAATCTAGGGCTTGATTGGATTGATATTTTTCATGTACCTAATTCCTAAAATCAATCTCAAATATACATATTAGATATATATGAATGGAATGGTTAAATAGTCATAAAAAAATGGATGATGTATAACTATTAGGTAAACAAAACATAGTAGATGTCTAAAGAATGATGTTACTCGATGACATATGTCTTTGAGTTGAGGAATTGAATAATGAGATCATATGTATGATAAGGGTACATGCATTCTTTTTATGTCCCTTGTTAGATATTATTGTGGAAGAAAAATAGACACTAGTACTACTTAACGCTAGAGTGTGTTTTGGTTGATGATAAAATCTCATCAGTCATGATATGTGATATCAAACCAAAAATATAGGTACTTTTTAGAGAATAGTGTACCAGATAGACCCAACTTGAGAATGATACATGGTGAGCATGTAATGGTAGTTAGAATCATCTCTCAAAGTGATAGTAGTGATTGTGGTTCTTAGACATGAAGTCACTATAATCATCAGATGTCGTTCTATGTATTTTTACATCATCCAAGGTGACCTAGAATAATGGTTTCCATAAAGTTGATGTTGGGGTGCATTTTGACACATGGAAATTGAGTGTGAGTGATGTAGATGGGAATTGAACCTCATAGAGGAGATTTATATATGGGCCACTTGATAAGAAAGACTGGGAAATTTATGGCCATACTCATGTGACTCAATATGTGAAATGTGAGCTCACACGCATCTCATACATGTTTCTCTAGATCAAGGAACACATATTGAGTGTTGAGAGGATGAAAATTCCATGCCTTGAGTTCAATTCCGATACTAGGGACAAAAGAACTATATGATCACAGTAATGCTTATTATGAATTGTAGGTTGAAGTTGTTCTCCAACTTTCCATTTACTTGGGTAGCAATGATGTGTTGCTAGATGCCGCTCATTTCTTGTGATGTCATAAATTTGTTATGGACCTGCACGAATAACGTAACTTGGGGTTTATAGGGTCAAAAACATAGGATGTGTCTAGAATAGGAGTTTATTCATGGATGATGTTTAACTTGACTAATAAAGTGTTTAGGTATTCGATTTAAACAACAATTGCTCAAAATTGACTGACATGACTGTGAATTGAACAGTTCAAGTATTGAGCCAATCGATTCAAGTTTCAGGTCAATTTAAACTACATTGGTTTAAAATTTCCTAAAATAGGGTGTGAATCGACCGATTTAGTTGGTGAACCGACCGATTCAATGTCTAAAATGACCAGTTCAACTTGTGAATGACCTGGTTCAATGATCAATATGATTAGATCAAGGATTGATGTTGACCTCATGTTGTGCATTAATTGAATATTGAAAGACAATGTGATTGGGAATAGGAAGGCATGTGAATCGATCAGTTCAAGTGTTGAACCAATCATTTTGCATGTGAACTGATCAGTTCAGGTGTGAACCAATTGTTTGATGGTTTACAACTTTTAGAAATTTTGTGTGAATTCATATCTTCGACTCCTGGTTGATCTGGAAATCCTGACCCTAACCCTTCTATATATAGAGGGGTAGTCAAGGATTTTAGAAGATAGAAAAATGTTTATGACACGTGTTGTCCTCTCTAGTTATGGTAACTAGAGAGCTTGAGCAAGTCTTACCCATAAAGGGAGGGCCAACAAAGGAAATACAACATGGGAGAGTGAATCAACCCTAACACGTTGACATTTGAAGGGACAACTCCTTCCCGTTGGATCTGGTAGCACAATGTGGAGTTCTTGATGGTTTGCGTGGACTACGTAGAGGTGTGGAGGCTGTTTCCACCATTTCAGGAGGACTACAACCACCATTGTCCATGGTGCTGCACCAGGAGGCCATCACCAGTTGTTTGAGTGTTGCTTATGAAAGAAGCACACTACTGTAAGGGTAGTTGTTGAACTTGCTCTAGGACCAAGTATATCTCTTGCATACATTCTTTAACATTCTATAGTTGTTGATGCAATCTGTTGTGTAAGGGGATTATGACAAGTAAACTTTTGTTTCCGTACTTGTAGCCATATTTCCCAACAAAGGGTGAGTTTGAGTTTGGGTCAAACCTATCTGTATCTCGACCAACATAACATAATGAAAATTTACTACATTAGTTATATATGTTGGTTGGGCTAACAATTTTGACATTGATCTTGTATGTGTGAGGAATGTGCCAAGGTAGACTTAGACCCAAAAATTTAGATACTCATATTATTACATATACAACTATTTTTGACCATCCGTTTATCTGAAACATTTCAAAGAGAGTGACTATCTGTAACACCCGGGCCCACTACCCTAGGCTCTAGTAGAGTTTCAGGAATGACGACTGGCCCCACAAACCACCACTAGCCTGAACTGCGTGCTTTTTCCTCATGCACATGCAAGCCAGGGTCAAATTCCCGACTGGTCACCCATCCTAGTACTACTCCAAGCTGAGCACACTTAACTATGGAGTTCTTTAGTGATGAGCTCCCGGAAAAGGAGGTGCACCTTAGTGATATGGGTAGTCCAATCATTCATTTTAAGAGTGTTTTATCTGAGGCCTCAAATCCTGGGATGTTACAATCTCCCCCACTTAGACTCTTGACGTCCTCGTCAAGGCTCAACTATAAGGCCTCATAATATCTTCCCCATTTCAGTGCATGCCCACCATGGCCCATGGACTCCCAGCTCCCGATCACGGAAAACCAGCGCAAGGGTGGCTACGTCAACCATGGACAACCCTTTCCTACATGCCTGGACCGCACGACTCAAGACTGGCATGCCATTCCCATGTGGGCCCCACCTACTGTAGGGGAATTGGCTTTGATACCATTTGTAAAGCCCGAGCCCATCACCAAGGCTCTAGTAGGGTTTCAGGAATGACAACTGTCCCCACAGACCACCACTAGCCTTAACTGCGCACTTTGTCCACACTGACACACGAGCCAGGATCAACTTCCCGACTGGTCACCCATCCTAGTACTACTCCAAGCTGAGAACACTTATCTATGGAGTTATTTAGTGATGGGCCCCCGGAAAAAGAGGTGCACCTTGGTGATATGGGTAGTCCAATCATTCCTTTTAAGATCAACTTATCCTAGCCCTCAAATCCTGGGATGTTACAATCTCCCCCACTTAGACTCTTGACGTCCTCGTCAAGGCTCAACTATAAGGCCTCATAATCTCTTCCCCATTTCAGTGCAGACTCACAATGGCCCATGGACACCCAGCTCCCGATCACATAATACCAGTGCAAGGGTGGCTACGTCAACCATGGACAACCCTTTCCTACATGCCTGGACCGTACAACTCAAGGATGGGTGACCTGTGGTGGTCCACTAGTACTGGACAACCCTTACGCACATGCCAGGATCAACTTCCCGACAGGTCACCCATCCCAGTACTACTCCAAGTTGAGCACGCTTAACTATGGAGTTCTTTAGTGATGGGCTCCCGAAAAAGGAGGTGGACCTTGGTGATATGGGTAGTCCAATCATTCCTTTTAAGAGTGTTTTATCTGAGGCCTCAAATCCTGGGATGTTACACTATCTCATGGTATTGTCTTTGGAAAAGTCTCATATTGTTTTTTATATAAGATTTCTTTGATTGTCACTCATAGGCATAACTTAGTGTGTATGCACATAATTGAGAACACTTGCACACATGTGATTTTTAGAACTTCTTTTATTTTGATTCTTTTAATAATTCACTTCTTAAATAGACATCTAGCTAAAATTACGAATGCTTGTATTTAATGATGAACATATATAAATAATTTTATTATAATATTATTATTTAGATAGTAATTACAAATACATATGTCCTTAGACATGATGATATAAATGCATTGTAATACATATGGTTGTAATGAATGATAGTGTTCATATAACTGGTTCCCATGGTATATACTCACAACATGGACTTAAGGGGTGAAATTCATAAATTATACAACAAAAATCTAAATGGATGCATCTTCATATACTCCATTTCTACCTTGGTATGCGAATCCAACATGATCATATCAGGTTCTGATAGGCTCGACTCAAACTTGTATTATTAACATCAAGGAATATTTTTTCTAATTACTTTTTTGTTCCATATACCAACTATAATAGTTACCCTAACTTGTAAACAAATGAGTTTAAAGTATGGTGCATCACTAGGGTGTTTTTTTTTGGGGGGGGCACATTGCTTACCTTATTGGAATAAAACTCTTCAAAACTAACATCAATCTAGAAGTGACCAGAGTTGCCTAGCATGTTGTGAGGGCAATGAACCAATTATATGTTATTTTAGTCAACCATAAAGATGATAAACTTGACATACATTTACAAAGATATTTTATATTGAGCGTATTGAAATTGGAATCTAGATATATGAAACCCAAGAGGGGATGATACTAGATATGATGAAATTTGTATTGGTTCACAGTATTATGCAATAATCAAGATAATTGAAATTGATCAAAATTGGGTTTATTATGAAAATAATAAGTATAATGGTTGTTTATTGTATATTACCTATTTTCATATATGTCAATTATTATATGTAACATGCAACTATCTTTCCCATGTCCTTAACATGATACATGTTGATATACTTGAATTTGATGCTTTGTAGCAATCAGAGGCATGTGGAAGTAGTGGGGTTATCAAGAGATTTATGAGGATTCAGAGAGTTGAGATCCTAACTTCAATATTAATTAATAACTTCAAAATAAATTGTGTATAAATATTCATTCAATATAAATTTATATGTTCATATTTTTTATGTGGATTATGTATAATAATGAATTTTATTTCTTCTTCTAAGTATTTTTATGATATTATAGGTAAGAGTTTTGGTTTCTTGAACCCTAGTATCGGGAAGGAAGTTCTAGGATGTTAGGATCAGAATCAAATCATGAACAACATAATCATATTAAACAAACAAAAAATTATGAACATCTAGTAACCTTGATTGCATCTCTCTGTTAGACTTTACCATTTATAGAATGTTCTAAACTTGTTTTATACTTGTGTAGATTTTAATCTCTCTTCATATTCCACTAAAGTTATATCATGTGGTATGGGACATTGCGTCAAAAGGGGTCGAGTAAGGGAAGGTATCAAGTATTAAGGTTCCAATTATCTTCATAACGCGCCAAAAATGTATTTTAATTTGTATTTCCTTTATATATTTCTCACCATCATTTGGCTCCATCACCTCAATAATCTATGTATGGATGGGAAAGGCCATCAAGATCCATCACCCCAACAATCATTTTATGGGAGAGAGAGTTCACTAATGAACAAGCTCCATCACCCAAGAAACATCATATGGGAGGGACATATCACTTGAATCAAGTATCATTATACACAATATATATAATAGTCACCTCTTTAATGTTTGATTTTATTGTAAATTATCTATATAATTTTAGAAGATCACTAAGTAGGGAACAAGTAGCTCATCCATGTATATATCCAAGTAATATTCAAAAGTTACATAGAAATCATTATCCATAGCATTACTAGTTTGTTTAATAAGAAGTAACTCATACTTTTTAAGTTGATTTACAGTAAAAATACTAGATATTGGGAAATATAGGTAAACCCTACGTCAAAGATCCTATACAAACAAGACAAGTTCATGTGAATTGGTATGGTATCATGATTTTCACCCTTATGCTCAAACCCATGGATTAGGGTGATGAATTCCTAGGATAACCTTGAGCGGAAATTATTTACAAATCATTTTTATCAACATATCATAGTATAGATTGGTAATCATTTCATATGATACCAACATAGTGTGATTGATACAATAATTAGGTCAACTTAGATTAATGATCCCTAAAATCCCTATTGTACATGGAAAGGTGTGGAGGGGATGGGTATTCTATGTTATAAGTAAATATGAAGAGTCGTACAATGTATGCACCTATGATGAGTACCAAATTGGCCCATAACTATTTTTTATGTATCTTGACACCATCATAACACCACCAGATAAATACTACATTAATTATATATGTTGTTGGGGCAACAATGTATACATATATTTGTGTACAAGGTAGGCCCACACCAAGGTAGTCTTAGATCCAAGAACCTAGATACTCATATCATTATATATACAACTACATTTAGCTCTTCATTTATTTAAAATATGTAGAAAACAATAATACCTTAAGATAATCTATAATAAAACTCTCAAATTATTTTTTGTATAAGAATTTCCATAGTTAATATATAGGCAGAATAAAGGTGCATCACAAGGGTTTTTTTTTTGGGGGGGGGGGGGTGTGCATTCCCTACCTAATTGGGATATAACACTCCAATACTAGCATGACTCTAGAAATGACCCAAAGGTCCCTATCATGAGTTGAGGTCAAGGTGCATAGTATATGTCAAATTTAGTCGATCATAAAAGGCAAAAAATTGAGATATGTTAACAATTATATTGCATATCGAGATTCACAAAATTTGAATCCAAAAATATGAATCCCAAGAGGGGATGGTTCTAGATATGAAGAAGTTGGTGTTCATTCACCACACTATGCAACTAGATAACTAAAATTGAGTCAAAATTGTTTTACCATGGCGTTATGGTACTTTTCCGCTTTTCATGTAGCCAAACATTATATATAATGTACACATGTTTTACCCATTTGCATAACATGGTGTGTGCTAATACACTTGAATTTAATGCTTTGTAGGAATCAGAGGCACATGGAAATAGTTGTGTGATCAAGAGGTCTAGATGGATTCACGTAGTTCAAATCATAATATTGATGAATAAATTGAAAATCAATATTGGATTAAAATATTCATTTACATTTATATGTAGAAATTTCTTCTGTGTATTGTGTATAATCATGATATCAATTTCTTCCATGAAGTGCCTTTATGATATTTTAGATAAGATTTTTGGATTTTCACTCTTGGTCCCTAGGATTTTGAAGGAATATATAGGTTCTTAGGATTAGAACCAGATCATGAGAAACATAATCATAACATGGCAATTAAAAAAAGCAAACTTTTAACATATAGTATCCTTTAGGGAATGCTCTAAAACTTGGTTCTACTTTCTATCCTAAGTTCACCAAAATATCATGTAGTATGGAACGCCAAGTTTATAGGGTGGAGTGAGGGAAGGCACTAAATTTTGTGCTTCCAATTATCACTTTTTTGGTTGTGATATATGGAAATTACATTACTAGGTTGGTGAGGGATACTACATTGAGGGAAAGCCCTAGGCATGGAGGACCACATGTACTTTGGGTTGCTACACAAATATACACTAAGTTCTTACTCTTTCACTTAGCTTTTGATGGGTACAATATATATATATATATTTATTTATAATTATATATATATGTGTGTGTGTATGTGTGTGTGTGTATTTGTGTATATATATGTATGTATATAAATGAGTCATCAAGGAGACTTCCTCTCCCTGACCCCTCACCAACCTATGGAGGCCCAACATAGGAGGAGTATGGTAAACCAAGTGTTCAACCCATTAGTTCTGGAACAAACCATGTCAGATATAAATCATAGTTTATTCGTCCCCATTAAAATTTGAACATGAGACCTCTACATGTGTTCATAGTTCAATCACCAGTGAGCTACACCCTTGTAGACTGTATGTATTAAAAAAATGTATTCCACATAAAATTAGAGAGGTAGGTGACCATGACACCAAGTCATAAAGTGTAACATCAATCTACGTGAGTGATGTAGAGATAATGAATATAGATGTCAATATTGACAATACATGTTAGGCTATATAGATGACCTAGATGATATAAGTTTAATTAATAACATTATGCATTAGTTTATTTGAGCGTCACATACATCAAATGTCATTTATCAATTATTCAATCCACAGTTCCCATACAATTTGATTGATAATGATCTTAGTTGAATTTGACAATTCACACTATTTTTTGGGGATCTGATACTAGTTTTAACCATTCAAGTCTTATTACCGTGTATCCATTATACATCAATCCCAATCCCATTATCTTGTTAAATATCATTGAAAGCAGTGTGCCCCTCCATGAGTGACCCGATCCTTAATACAACTCATATGCATTAGAAGACAATTATTCAAACTTTATTGAAACAAGCCAAATATCTGCAAATGAGCTCGTATGCAACATGAAATAAAAGAGCTCAATTTCATAGAGAAACCCAACTAGATAAAATGATATAATCCCTTCATTATTAAGCTTGTCGTGGAATTCCGGACTGATGCAACATGTCCATTTTTGGTAGATATGTCAAGTCATTATCTCCTTGCATGGCCCAAAGTCATAAAATTAAGATGTTGTCATTACAACCACAATGCTACATTATAAAAACATGTATAATATTGAGTTTTTAGAAAAATAGATTGCTTGGCGGGATTTATGAGAACAATATTAATACATGATCAGAAACCTCAAAATGATACAAATATGTATAACCATCGTTTGTCTCCATCACCTCAACAATATATGCATGATAGGAGGAGGCCACCTGGATCCATCACCCCAACAATATTTGTATGGGAGAGGGAAATCACCAATAAACAAGCTACCCGAACTCTATGGGAGGGGTTGGTCACTTGCATCAAGTATCATTATCAACATCTTATATATTATTCATCTCTTTAATGCTTGAGTTTCTTCTAATATATTTATATAAATTTATATGATTACCCAATAGGGAACAAGTAGCTTATCTAAGTAAGTAGCCAAGGAATTTTGAAGAGGTACATATAATTCAAGTATCACTAATTTGTTCAATAAGAGGTAAAACATACCTTTTATATTGATTTACACTACAAAGAGTAGATCTTAGAAAATATAGGTCAACCCTAGGTCAGATATCCTAGACAAACAAGTTACATTCATATGAATCAGTTTGGGGTCATTATTTAAGGTTCAAGGTCATGCTTTAGGGTTATGAAGTCTAGGATGATCCAAAGTCGAAAACACTCACCAATCCATCATTATCAACATTATCACAATATATATCATTTTAAGTTCTATTCTATATTATCCCAACATAGGGTGAGAGATACTTTACTTAGGCCACCAAGACTAATCATCCTTAAAATCCATGTGTAACTTATTAATTCTTCATCATTATATTTCATTTTCAAGTCATTCATCATCCACATAACAAGTCATGATGGTATGATCTATATTATATATAATCATCTTAGGTACTGACTGGGGTTACATCTACGATACTAGATTGTATGTACATGGATTCATTATTCAACTAGTCTTAAATTTATGTGATAGAGTAGATCATTAATAAATAGAGATAGAGAAGTTCATATAAAATTTAGTCTTTTAAGCCATTTTAATGGATTCCTTACACTTTTATAGTCAATATAACATAATTTCATTCAATGTTTGGATGAAGGGTTGATTTTTATAGATGTATCCAAGTTAGGGTCATTAAATGGATTTGGACAGAGAGGTGAGAAAACAAAAAAGATGCAAAAAAGATCAGACATCATATGGGAGATCAAATATCTAGTGATTGTCTCACCCATTGATCTCGTAGGCAAGGAACAAGGCAATCTTGCACCTGTGGTGCTCACCAAAGCAAGAGGGGATTGCATGAGGCATTGAGATGAACCGAGGCTATCCAACAAAGCTCATCTAGAGCTTGCTAAGTCAACTATGTTCGTTATTGGTGCAAAGGAGGACTAGGACTCAAACATACAAACATTGTCATGATAAGAAATTGAGGTGAGGCAACAACAAATCGGGGCACCTCGGGGTTCAAGGATTGTCAAGAAAATGCAAGGGATGAGAAAGGGAGGTGTCGTACTGATCTAGGTAGGGGTTCTATATGTGGTGATAAAACCATGGTTAAAGTCAAGTGTTTTAACTTCTTCAGAACTAGAGGGAGTGGAACTAAAGGGTTTGACTTTCTCACTTAGTCCATTATTTTTGGTCAAGATAGGTATAGGTGTGTAAGTCCCCTAACCTATCTTTATCCTAACCTAGCTTCTAATCACATCTTGTTTGCTTGATTTGCATGATTTATTTAATTAATATGTATTTACTTGGAATGAACTAAAAATAATGGTTTGCCACATTGTACACATATGCTTCAAATAATGAGAAAACAAATACTCAAACTTTTTAAACAAAATATATTACCTCAATTTACTTGCAGTGATCTATGCTCAATCAATGTAAGGGATCATGCATTTCCCAATGCATATTCTAACTTGGTTAGTATGTTTTATAGCTTGTTTTATGTGTTTACTACCTTGGTTGATGAATTTCCTGGTTTGGCCAATGCATTTTTAGGTTGACCAATGGTTTTTTGGCTTAGCCAATGCATTTTATGGATTTATCATGTGTTTTTAGGGTTGGTTCCTTTTCTAGATCGATATACTTTTGGGTTGCATAGTAATTTTCTATTTCAATGTGTTTTCTTGATTTCACAATGCATTTTTTGGGTTAATATATTTTTGGTGCTCTTAATCTTGTTGGGCAATATTTACGGGTTGATATGCAAATTTTCACCACCCTCATCCTAAAAACATGTCCCCTTCATTCTAAAGCTCATTTGCACCCTCTTGATCAACTACAATATTATGGAACAAGGAGAGGATAAACCTAATGTGGTTGCTTGTGCATGTGCCTGGGTGGTGGTGATCTAGCTTGGTTCGAAGGATACAAGGGTAAGGATAATCACTTGGGTTTGCATCATATAACCATAAGATCTTTATCTATTCTCATATTTTATTGATGTTTATCCTCTTTTCCACCACGTTTGAATGTGGTTCTTAGGTAACCATGGTCAAAATAGCTTCCTTAATCTAGGTTCTCTCCTTTCTACTCTCTTTGACCTAGTTGAATCTAGACTTGCTAGCAGGTGTGTTGGTGAGCTGTTGGTGGGCTGTTTTGTGGTGTTTGGATCTTGGTTCATTCTCATACTTGGTAAATCTCATCTTCTTCATGAAAGACAAGTGATATGACATATAATTTAACCTACATTCAACTTGTAATAATGTTAAGAAATGATAAATATGCTTAAAGATGTTCTCTTTATGAGTTGTTTGAGTAGTATGATAGGTAATCTCATGTTTCCTTACCCTAATTCATCTTTCATGATAATCTAGTGGTGAAGCATTAAGCTTTCTTGTTTCTATAACATGGAAACTTCAAAATATACTTGCGTTTTCTCCAAGATGACAACTTTATTAATTGTTTGGGCCACATGTTGGGGAAGTTTGAATGATCACTTTCCTTTTTTTGAATGTGGATCTAATACAAATATACTAAGCTTCCCTTTTCATTGTAATGCTAGGATTTTCTTATATATGTGCTTCTTGTTCAACAATGAAATTTTAAAGCATTCTACCATGTTGGCTATGTCTCTTTCATGCCATGTTATTTTTGGACAAAATTTGTCACAAATGTGCATTATTGAAATATAAAGAGACGATATCTTTAGATATAAATTTTGAACTTTATGAGGGATTGCCCTTGATATGACCAAAAATGATGAAAATATAAGTGTTTACACTCTAAGAACATGATGCATAGCATCCTATAGTTTTTAAGGATTCTTATAGTTGATTGATATGGTAGAATGGATTTATGAACTATCTTTTTGGTCTTGGTTTCTTCATGGAAGGAGAATATAAGGATAGGTTAATCAAGTGAAACCTAAATCATGTAGCTCCTATGACCCTAGAACTAACCCGGTGTTCGTAAGTTGGGATACTAGAATAGTAACCTTGTATCATTCTTGGATGGTGATAAAGGAATTTGACTCATACATTAACGAGTATACATGGATAAACAAGGGTCCATGTTAGGTATGGTTTCCCTTAGTGACATGGATATGTATACAAGTGTTTTTGAGGCCATATCTCTAGTTATGTGTTACAATGTAAATGAGGTATGTGACATAATGTTTCATATGTGTCTTTTTACCCATGTGACAGGTGTCGTATCCTAAGTATCCAAGATGAACATGAATTTTGTTATGTTGTTTTTTTTTAAATTTTCCATTACTTGCTATGTCATACAGACCATATGGTGGGGGCTTCTTATGATGATTGGTAAATCTAAAATCCTATGTGGTGAACTAGTTAACTACATGGCCACCAACTATTGGCTTGAGTGGTACACCTCAAACTATCTAGTGTTGTAATAATAAATTAAGTAATCAAGAAAAATAGTTATATGTGTTTATGTATGTTGGTGATTCATATAATGATTCTTTAGTAATGTTATATAACTTTCATGTATTTCTTATCTTACTCTTATATTGCATAGCTTGTTGATTATACCACGTGGATATTATTGCTTATTTGATATTTTTCCTCAGTTAAACTTACAATAGTAGGCTAGTGTGCTTAGAATGTCCTACAATCATTATATCTTTATTTGGGAAATGGGTCACACTCTCATGGTTCTCCAAATTTATAGGTTCTCAACCTCATAGACATGGTTATAATAGTGAGTCACCCCCTTGGATGGTCAGTAATCGTTGGAGGTTGGTCTTTGAATTTCTTGAGTTGTCTAGAGTTTTCCTTGTATATTCTTATCTGATATGGTGTTTCATATCACAACATATTTGTCCTTCTATATTTGTCTTGAATTCCATGTATATATGCTCAAGTTTTAAACTGTGGAAGGATATATATTGAATGAGCAGGTAGTGACAATAGTCAATTCCATGATAAGTATTGTACAATTACTTCTTACTATATTTATATGATGACCCTTTTTTTGTAAATCTATATGGACTTGTGGTTTTCTTTTATGCTTCTCCCTACCTACTTGTGTAGGGAAATATGGGGACAGAGTAGGCATCAGAAACAAAAATTTCACATCCATATTTTCTAAAACTAGTAGATCACATCAACAACGATGTATCTAAAAAAAGGGTGCAAGACAAACCTTGTCCTGGAGCAAGTCCATTGAATATTCTTGAAGAGAGATGTGCTTACTTCCCAAGTAGCACATGGACAGAAATCGCAGACATCCTTCTAGTGTAGCACACATAGATAGTGGTTGATGACATCCTTCTAGAGTGGAAACAAAAGCTTCCACATCTCTACGTAGTCCACACGGCGCATTGGGAACTTCACATTGCACTATAAAGCCAACATAAAGGAGTTGTCATTCCATTCATCAATGTACTAGCCTCAACTTCCTTTCCCCTTCCTATCTCTCCCTTTCAGATAAGACCTCTAGGCTCTCTCAATCGTTACTAGAAGTGTGATATGAGTAGTATTGATATAATCTCTTGACTACCTCTCTAGACTTTATGTCTATTGTATGTCTTGAGCCTCAGCCACCACCCTCCTTATAAAGGAGTGGATGAGCTAGGGTTTTCAAAACCCAAGCGATAAGAAAGGTCAAATCTCATGACTTGATGACTGTGGTGGAAAACAAGTCGATAAAATTGACTATCTAGTCGGTCAATTGGCTTGTTCCAACAGTGCAATAACATTTTACATTAATTATATGATTAATGCATGTCATTATCAATATTATTAATTATTTGACCCATTCAAATTGATCTTTTGATCCAGTCAAATTGGTCATTTTGCATCCATTTGATTGACTAGACATTCCAGTCGACTGACTATGTATTTTGACCATCCATTAGGAACCTAATTCAGTCAGTTGGTTGGACACTCCAACGAGGTGACTTGTTGGTTCCTTCGTTGAGGGTCAGTAAGACCTAGTCAGTTGACTGGACACTCCAGCCCATTGACTAAAATGGCTAGTGTTATTTAATTTGATTACCTAAACACTTTTAGTAACCAATTTAAGTCTTATCCAAGAGTAAACTCCTATTCTAAGTGCATCCTATGCGTGTGACCCTATAGGTCCCATATTATGTTGCCAGTGAAGTCTATAAATATTGTGACTACACAAGAAATGAGTGATATCCAACAACACATCATTGTTTCCCAAGTAATAGGAAAGTTGGAAAACAACTTCAACCTACATCCATGATCAGTGTTATCGTTATCACATAGTTCCTCTATATCTGATATCTAGATTGAACCCCAAGCATGGAATCATCATCCTCTTAAAACTCAATATATGTTTCTCTAATTAGAGAAAAATTTTGAGGTATGATGAGTTCTTATATCATATATTGACTCACATGAGGATGGCCCTGCATTCTTAGTCTCTCTTATAAAGGGCACATGATATCAAACTTTTAATAGGAGGGATAAATCCCATCTATATCACTCACAGTCAGTCCCCACATGTCAGAATGTACCCAATCACCATCTTTATGTTAGCCCTTATTCAGGATCATGATGGATGGTGTCAAAGTTCATCGAACTACATGTGATGATTTTGACTATCAGTTTGAGAGATGATTTTGACTACCATTTAATGGTTTCCATGTATCACTCTCAAGGTGGGTTTGTCTGGTACAATGTTCACTAACACATACCTATGTGTTTGACTTGATATCCAATATCAAGACTAATTATACTCTATCTTCAGTCAACACACATTTCATACTTATGTATTATTGTTGTCTATTTTTGTTCCATGATAATATCTGACTAGGGACATAACATAAATGTATATACTCTAATTATACATATGATTTCATTCTTTAGGACTTTAACATGAATACATATGTCATCAAGTAACATCATTCTTTAGACATATATTACACTTGTGTCATTATCTCATAACTGAGACAAACATAACAGATGAAATTACCTTTATTAATATTATCAAATCAAGTACATGATGCCCCATATACTCATCAATGTGATTCACTCTATAAAGTAGATGGAGTAAGCTTTGAGAGAGAAAGCTCCACCTTCTCTCCAGAAAACACCACATCTGAGAACACCATCCTCCTTTCTGAGCACACCGAACCTCCTCTCCGGCTACTTCACCACCCTAGTACCTCTTCGAGCAGTGACACCCCAAATTTTATCTCTTATTATTACAACATCTGATTAGTAGTTGTCGATGATTATTGCAGACTACTATATTCTCTCGACAGCTTGAATCACCAGATAATACGACTCTCCCTTCTTACTCCACCTACATGTTTCCCTCCATAGTTAGCCATTTAACATGGTGTCGCTCCAGCCTACTACTTTTGAGGAAACAACATTTCTAGAGAACACATAGTTGACACTTATTGTCTCTTTGAATCCCACCATCCATCCTAATGTTTTCCCCCACCATGAGAACAGGAGGGAACATCAACAGAACCTTGAAAAAAAAATTATCATGCAAAGCAGGCACACTTCTCTACATCAACCAAGCTTATAAAAACAAGATCAGTACTAGAAAAAACAATATTTAGAAGCAAACCACCCATACAACCAATAACCTGATCATGCCTTCCAAAATTTTATTCAAGGACTACCCCCTTGAAAAACTAGATAATTATATCTCCATTAAGCTTCCCAAAGAATGGCTGCATCATTAGTTCAATTTCCTACCCGATAAAAACATAGTGAAGATCGGAAATAGGGAGTTCGAGGTCATAATGCTCAATGACAAAAAGTACAACATGCACGTAGTGGAAGGGTGGCCTGAGATGATCATACAACTCCATCTCAAGAGAGATTGTACCATCTACCTTTGTCCTATTTTAGACTAAACCATTCCATGGGTAATAGACTTCTACAATGAAACTCTTGTGAGACTATACTCCTTATTTAGAATGTCGAGAGTCGTCGATTCAGATTACCTAGACTCAGCGGACCAACTATTTGTCCTTGAGTAGCATCAACCTAAACCAGGACCATATGCTAACCCGATCGAGATCACTTCTTCAATAGAACTAGGATCATTATCACCTTCAAAAGTGCCTGACACCACTACTTCGGTCCTCCACAACAACTCCATTGCATACAAGTACATATATTCTAACACACATGCTTTTGATCCTCCTCCATCTCACCAGGGAGCTAAACCTAACTATCTTTTCTTCTTGAACTCTTCTGGTTTACCACCGAATTACGATTAAAATTTCCCACCCCTTTAGATTGTTTGTACATTGGAATTAGCCATAGAATCTTTAACCAAAGAGTATAATCCAAATGAATGGTCTCTTGTCACCTACATATGAAAACCTCTTTTCAAATATGTGCATTGCCTCAGATGCAACAATGGAGGACACTCTAAGTCCCAATGCAGACCCCCCTCTCATTGCTTCATTTGCAACAAGTTTGTCCATCTCTCTTACCGCTGCCCATACAAACTATGCCATTCCCCATAATGTCAAGGCTCTCAAACCATGAGAAAACACACTTTTCATGCAAAACATGTGATTACCTATAGATCACAAGAGTGTTGTCAAATCTATAAAGAAACCAAAACCCAATCAGATTGCTCCTGAATATCACAACTCCTTATCTTTCTTGAACATCCCTGACCATGATGTTTCGTCTCCACCTTTTGCTTTAGATCCTTCTCCACCGGTCTCCACAATTTTCCCACCAGGGGGAATCACACCCCTAAACCCTTATTTAAAGAGGCACCTCGAACTATTCCAGTTCCACCCTCCACTTTTAGAACCTCTCACATCATAGCATAAGCTACATATACACCTTTCATCATGGCTCCTGCGATCCACCTCGAGAAGGAATTCCCCATCGATTTTGTAACATACCAAAATTTGGTATAAAATTTAATTATTGAGATAAAAAAATATTTTTTACCTTTTCATTCATATTTACACTTCATTTGAATTATGTTGATAAATTGAACTTGGTAACAAATTCTTGGACTTGAAATCACACACATATATATATTGGATACTTAGATATCAAATTAGAATTAATGCTGAGAGTAATTATTCTAATCATCTTGGATTCATAACTAAGGGAGTTACTATTTTCTATATTTAGAATAATGACATGTGAACCAATATTGAAAATTTCAAGAGAAACTGATAAAAGGTATAAGAGATACACAATTTTGAAGCTATAAAAAGAAAACATCTAAGAAAGGAAATAAATTGATCCGCCAAACCAGGTTTGACCTGGTGCCCCACTCCTTTGTGCTGGATTAGTGCCAATACCACTTATTGTAAAGGAGAAATGGCCAGGCTATTCTCCCTTGATTCTCATCCGTTTCGATCGATTCAAAGACCGTCGAGTTTGTCTTTCAATCCTCCAACTCGACAACTATGTTTCTAAACACTCAAACTGCCATAGAAAGATTTTCCAGTAAGCCTCCTAGAGCTTGACAGAAACTGACGAGCCTCTGATCCCTACATTGCGCCACCCCGAGCTGTTTGACAGAGCTCCACCTTGCTATGGAAGCCCTAAGATACACCATTTAACTCGTATATATATCCCCATCAATCTCGATGCCAAGGTACCCAGATCTGCAAACCTTTTGCATCATCTCCACCTCCCTCAATCTGCTATGCCGCCAGCATAGCCACATCCTTGCTAGGAACCTAGACGCATGTGCAAGACCTGCCCCACCATTGCACCTCCTTCCCCACCCTCTCCTCTCTGGCCAGCTGTAAGGATCTGCCATCAACTTCCACCACTATGACATCACCACCACCATCACCCCCTGCAATGGCGGCGACACGTCTCTTCCTCCTTGAGCCATCAGTCGTCCTCCTGGTCCACAGACTCCCTATTCTCCTCCTTGCCAACGACAGTAGCACCCATCCTGGTGCACATCGATGACCCTTCACGATTGCATCTTCTTCCTTTCCATCCCTTCTCCGATCTACTGTGCACCGACCAATGTAGGTTGCAACCAACAGTCGCAAACATAACAACCAACTCTGACGGCGGCGGCCACCACTTATACCCCAACTCCGCGGGCATCATTGATCCCATGAACTCCTCATTGATGTATGTGCCTTGCAACTGAATTCTTAGACTCCAACTTCTACAACTGTTCAAAACTCCAATCTGAAGGTGACCAATGATTTAAGAAGGACTCTGCAACAATGATCTGTAGGTGAGTTCTTTGGCCTTATAGTTCATGTTTTTTCTTAGCATGCGTAGACACATATTTAAAGACCTAACTAAATATAAAATGTGAAGCCAATGAAGAGATTAGGATATCAGTATAGCCAATGTATTACAGTAAATGTTATTGTAATACTATATATACAGTACAATTATGTAGTGTACTGCTACTAGTAAGTTAGTAATTAAGTTTTCTGAATTCCAGTAAAGTGCATATTATAAATAACACATTAATTTTTACACATAACTATCAATTGGAAATACGTGAATCTACCAAAATATAAATGGTTAGAGAAGGAATATTATATACAACCTCTATAGGAAAAACTATAGTAAGTAGGTGGTATTTTAATGATGGTATTATTTATATGACGGATGGTACGTGTGTGTGTGTTGAGACCGTATAGATTGATTTCGAAGGTCTTATATCTTAATGCACATACAACATAATCCTACCGCTAATATGAGTTAGTTAATTGTATACTAAAATATAGATCATGATAATCTACCTAGAACTATATAAATTAGCTTTTAAATACCTAGAGATCCTAATATATGAAATTTAGTTGAATCCTTCTCTATTGGGTGTTATCGATTAGTCAACAATAATATAATAGATGGATGATGATAATAATCATTAGGCTGATGGGAAATCATGTGATATTAGTATATGTGCTAAGATATTTATATGTTAGAATGTCAATAATAGAGATAATTGATGAATGCATCAATAATATTGCTAACACAATTAACCTTCTTCTTTATGAAGTCAAACCTTAGACCACCAATAAGTTATATTGATAAAATAACCTAATTAATCCTAGTGAGTAAATGGAATTCCATTGCATATAAGATAAAATAACATTTTATAGGATTTAATCTAGAGAAAATATGATAAAAAACAATTGCGTATGTGATATGTATTATGTATAACCTATCTAGAAACCCTAGAAATGAGACTAATGGGAAACATGGAATAATAACCTAAAGGATAACCCTGATAGCATTTGATTTCAAAGAAACAACCCTATGATGACATAGAAATTCATTTTTTTAGATATCTACAGTATGGAGCTCATTGAACTTTGGGTGTGAAACAACATGGAATCTTAGCTTGAGAGAAGGTACTTAATTCTTGATTATTTATTGAACTATTTATTTCCCTCTTGGATTTCATCTACATAACTTTGAAAAAGTGGTGAACCATTTTATTAGCCTTTTCCTTATTGTTAAAGTTCACCACAACTACATTTGAAAGTTGAATATTATAGAGAAATTGAAATGTTGTAGATTTAGACATTGGCACAAAAAAACTCGAAATATTGGCTAAAGATCTTTGACTCATTAGATCCGGTGGGTTATGAACCCCAACCCTGCACAGTGGATAATGGACAATTAGAGGTCCCCCAGTACTGGTTACCCCCACAGGTGAAGTGTCGTTCTCTCATAGAGGGGAGAACACTAGTCACCTAGCCACTGGAGAAGACAAAATATTAGATTGATTGTGCCAATAGATAAATCATTTCATTTTGAATAATTTGATATGTTGATATTTGTTTGAGAAATCTCATTGTTGATTCTAGTTACCGCTCTACAATATTGTACCACTTTTGAAATTATCATGGTAACTAGTTCATTTTTTGCTATTATCATAGTCCACCAAGCAATCTTACCGAAATTTGATCTATAACTCTTTCATTTTTAATAGTTCAATAATTGAATTAGTACCAACCTAGTTGACCCTATTTTTTCCCCTTTATGGGGTCCATGTGTTTTTTCTTTCCCTCTGGGAAATTCATGGACAGAAGGATCACCCCACGTTGAAGATTCTACTGCTGAGATTGGAGACTAAATGGAGAAGGAGCATAAGGCTAGGTGTCCTTTGTGATCCTCTTTTCTTTAGTACTTTTAGCATTGTAGTCCCTAGAGGACAAAACTCTTTATCTCATGTATTTTCTGAGAGAACAATAGTTATGTTTTCATTTTGTTGATGTTCAAGCTACTTTGTTATCATACATGGATGCATGGTGTAAAACTATGTCGTCACAGATTTACCAACAAACTTAATGCGACTTCTGAAAGTCTTTACTAGTTGTAGTATCATGGTTTCCATTACAAACAACATAGACAACAATATTATTAAAATCCTAGATGTTACAAGAGTTGTCACCCTCCTTCTTCTAGGACACACCGTCCTTAAACCTAAAATCCTTTCCTCATGTCAACTTTTATACTTGGTACCTAAAGGTACAAAACTTGAGCACCTTTTTGGATGTCATGACCATTTCTTATGGAACCAGTTTTTTGCAAGAAAATATCACTAAATGGACCCCAGAACAAGGGTCCTTCCTTGCTGGTCTCGGAGTCTTGGGGTGGGTAGCCATTTCTGACCTTCCACCACATTTGGAGGAAGTTGAGTTTTTTAGCTATTGCACATTCCATTGGAGCCACCCTCCAATTTGTTAGTCATGATACTCTCCATCTCGTACACATCATCAAGGCTTTCTTTGTCTTTTCTATCAAACAAGCCATCACTTTATCGGCCTCCATCAAAATCAGACTAGGTGAGAAGATCTATAAAATCAAGCTCATTACTAAGAACCCTACTTCTATTACCACCACCTTCTCTGACATCACCCTTCACCCCATCATGTTTCTGCCCCATGAACACCACTTTTGTTTCCATCAGAAAACCCAACGATAAAAACATGGTTTGGGAGAGGAAGAACACTACCTCTCTTTCACACAACGAAACCAACTAGACCACTAAAAAAAAAGACCTAGAGTTTCCTCACCTATAGTGTACAACAACAACAATGCCTTTCTTGACACCTTCAAACCATTCCCATTCCACAATAACCAGGAGAATACCACCAACCTCGACTATGACGTAGTCCAGAAGCTTAAAATAGTCATTATTGAAGAGATTAGATCATCCCAGAGTCTAAAATAGAAGAACAAGGGGAAGGCTCTCATCTCGGTTCCGACAATCAACTCTCTTGCAACAACACCAGAAGGATTTACCACGAAAAACTACTTTGCAACAAAATAACCTGGTAAACTTCTTGCCCATCTTTTTTTTTATAACGAGGAACCCCTGAAGGGATCAACCACTATTGGACCCCACCCAGCCAAGGGTAAACCCCAGAACCAACTGCGTACATGGGGGCACCATGGCGCGCTCAGTAATGTGGGGCCTTTATTACACCCCCAGGGTTTTTTCCTAGAGTCAAACCCAGGTCCCTTCATTGGGGATTTCCGAGCCGCACCACCTAGTAAACTTCTTTCCCATCTTAAAAATGCACCAGTTATAACTAGACCATTTTTATTAGATTCTATGGATGAAAGCAAACACAACTACCCTATTGATAATATACAAGATATTGCATCATGGCTGCATATCCAATATTTCTCTTAGTTTGTTGACAAACTAGGTATAACTTTTGACAATGAGGAAGTGGCCCAAAAATCTCTAGAATATATAGAAAATCCATGCAATCGAGAAACCATAGACAACTTCACAACACCTTCACTTATCTTGATAACCTTCATATCACATTTTAATTTGTGACTACACCTACTTGTTATTTTTTCCTTTTCACCGATGGAAATATCATCTTGGAATGTATGTAGTGCGTCTAGTCTCAAGAGAAGAAAACAAGCAAGATGACACATATATAAAAACAATATTAACGTTGTCACTATCCATGAAGCTAAAACCTCCCTAGCCTCATTTGCCTTCAAAACTATAGGGGGAAAACATATTAACTCTTAGTATCAAATACCACCAATAGGTTTCAAAGGAGGTATCACTATAGGCATCAATAATCATATGTTCAACATCACACATATAGAATATCCTAAATAATCTATCACTCTAAATATCACAAACACTATTGATGCTCTAGAATGGACCTTCACTGGAGTATATGGTGCTCCAAGCTCAGATAAAACCCTCTTCATCAAGGAGATTGATAACATCCTCAAGACGTACAATCAAAAACCTTATCTTCTGGGTGGTGACTTCAACCTCATCACCTAACCATCTAGAAGGTGTAACATCTTAATTCAAATCGGTCACATGGCTACTTTTGACAAGATTCTCTGCAACCTCATCACCAATCATAGCATGATTAATATCCTTCCCTCGAGCACAAACTACACCTCGAGCATAAATTACTCATGGGCCAGGATTTACCACTTCATCTTCTCACCTTCCTGGGTAGATCTATATGCACACTTATTTGTCTCGGTAGTGTACAAACCTATCTCTAAACACTTCCCCATCATCATTGATACCAAACCAATCAAATGGGGACATAAACCTTTTTGAATTGAAAACTTCTAAATTTTGGACCCATCCTTCTTAGATATATGCAAACAAAACTGGCATATCTCTGCATCTACCACACGTGAAACAGGATACCACAACCAAAACAACACCAAAAGGATTATGGATTCCCTCAAGATTTGGCAAAAGCAAAAATATGGTAATATCATGCATAAACTGGTCGATCTAGAGAAACAACATCCTTTTGTAGATATTGACCCAAATGTCGACTATGCTCTTATCCTTACCATCAAAGCAGAAATGGACCACATCTAGAACTGTATTGAAACCATATGGAGGAAGAGAGCGAAAATCAAGTGGACTACTAAAGGTGGCAAAAACACCAAATTTTTCCATGAGTGTTGCAACAATAATGCATATGTGAATATCATCTCTACATTGAACATCAATGACACCATCACATCAAAAAAACATATGATCATCAAACACATAGTGAACCACTTCCAAAACAACTTCAATTAATGTCAGGAGCCTATTTTTCTGAACTCCATCAACTAGAAGTCTATTTGTAACAAAACCATATCATCCCCAAACAACACAATTTGAGAATTTACCTTTGAAGAAATAAAAGACCTTGTCACATCATGAGGGAAAGACAAATCTCTGGTACCTAACAACCTCAATATAGAATTCTATCTCTCCCTATGGGATCATATAAAAGGAGACGTCATGCACCTTCTCCTTTCCTTCCAAAAAAACATTGACGTACACAAACACATCAAAGTCCTCAACCACACAACATAGCCCTAATAAAAAGGTGGAGCACCCAGATTTTATTTCCCAATCTAGACCCATAAGTCTAATTAACACCTCCTACAAAATCTTAGCCAAAATTCTCTGCAACAACATCAAACCTCAGCTTGAAGACATCATAACCCATAACCAAAATGCTTTCCTGAAGCTCTGAAGCATCCATGATTCTTTCATTATGGTCAACAAAACTCTTCATCTATGCTATAAAAATAAAACCCATGTAATAGCCATCAAACTCAACTTCACAAAAGCTTTTTATTATGTTAATTGGAATTATCTCCTTAAATCTATGATAGGATATGGATTCCAAGATAAATGGTTTAACTAGATCCATGCTTGCATCTCTACAAACAAAGTCTCCATTGTCATCGATGGCACACCATTTGGACATTTCTGCAACACCAATGGCCAAAGGAAAGGCGACCTACTATCCACATACCTTTTCATCATGGTTACCTCACTCCTTACTAACATGATTAAAATGGGTACCTCTCATAGACTAATAGATTCCCCCATTGAATGTTTCAAAAACATCATCCAGTATGCAGATGACACCATGATTCTTGTCAAACCTAAATATGATACCATCATCAACAACATCTCAACCATTGGTGTATTCTTCTACATCTTCAGACTCAGAATAAACCTTAACAAATCTTCCATCATAGGTATCAACACAACCACAAAAACCATCCATAGGTAAAAAACCCTTCTCAAAAGCAAGATAGAGACTTTCACAGTCATGTGTCTTGGTCCACCTATCTCCCCCCATCCTACAAAACACAACCTTTGGGTTCCCATCATAGATAAAATAAAAAGCAAGCTCTCATCCTAGAGCAAAGACTTCCTAAACTTAGTTGGTTGTCTCACCCTCCTTAATAGCGTCATCACATCCATCACTACTCACTAACTTATCTGAATACTAGTCAAATCTTTGAATCAGATTGACTCTCTTAGGAGGAAACTTTTATAAAAACCATTTCTCCAAAAATTCTCAATAAAATAAACTAAACTTGGTTAACTGGGATAGTATCAGTGCTCTGCTTGATTATGGAGGATGGGGTATCATAGACATCAAGTTGCATGCTATCTTGAGCTAGAAAAAACTGACCTGACCCGAGAAACTTGACCCGTCCTATCCGCAACCTGACCTGACCTGACTAAACTCAAAGAAAATATAAACTCGAACTCAACCCTATGTTTACCCGAAACTCAATATGACCTAGAATTGTCAGACCCAATCATGACCTGACACTCGACCCGATGATATCGCATGACCTGAATCAACATGAAAAATCACAACTGACTTGACCTGACTTGATATCAACCTGACCTGACATTGACCCGACCCGACGTCAACCCAACCCCATCCATCACTAACCTGACCCTATATCAACTCGACTTGACGTCAAGCCGACCCTACACTAACCTGACCCTTTATCAACCTGACTTGATTTCAAACTAACCTTACACTGACCAATGAATGTCAACTCGATCTGAAATCAATCCAACAAAACACCGACCCAACCCAATGTCAACTTGACTGAGTACTAGCGAGTAGCAACTAGCGAGAAGACGAGAAGTCAAGTTTTAGTTTTATAATAGATTTTTGTATGGCTTTATTAGTATATTATTTATAAGATATAGTTTGCTTGATAATTTGATTGTAAGGAAAAGGAAGGGGGAATATATGAGATAATGGATAGTAAAAGAAAAAAATAACAAGTAAAAAAATATTTTCATTATTTTTTTAATTAATGCAACATATTAGTCATTACTCATTATCACAAGTCACAACGTAACCTGAATGAGGTCCAACTCAAAACAACTTGATTATACAAATATATAACCCAAGCAACCCCAACTTGATAACTACCCAATTCAAAATGACTAGATTCAAACTCGAGTTATCCCCAAGAAATAGTGTAAATTGAAACGACCTGAAGGGATTTGACGTGAACCCAATCCCAACTCAATAAATGAATATGAACAAAATTGTACCAAAATTGACCCGATCTAAACATGAGTTGACCCAAAAAAACAAAATGAACCAAAGGGACCAAACAAATACTAACTGACTCGACATGAAAGGATAAAATAACCTCAATTATCTTCGACCCATAATGACTATGGACAACCCTGAACTGACCCGTCTAATTGCCATCTCTCTAATCTAAACAGACTGAGACCCAACCTAAAACAACTAGACTTGGACAAAAAACACAACCTAAGAAGACCCGATCTGATTACTACCCAACCTGAAAATGACTCGACCCAAAACCAAAGTAGACCGAGGAAATTGTTCAAACCCGACCCAATATTAAGACGACTCAAAATGATTTGACTTGAACTTGACCCAACAGGATAAAGTAACCTAAAAAAGTATATACCTAAATTGACCCGACTCGAACCCAAGTTGACCCAAAATTACAAAATGACCCGAAGGGACCCAACCCGACCCAAATCTAACCGACCCGAAGGAATAAAATAACCCAAATTGTCTCTTACCTGTAATGATCCAACCTGAAATGACCCGACCCGAACTCGACCCGACCCACCCGATTTCTAGCTGTAATGCTATCTTCCTCATCAAAAATATCATCTAGGCTCTTATCACCAACACTCCCAAAATCTAGAAACCACCCATTTTCCATATATACTACAAAAACTCGAAGCCTTGGCATAAACCTTTGGACATGGAGGAACCATCATTGATGGATGTTGCACATGAAATGTTCGACTCAGCGTACTCAGAGAGAAGTTGCTTACTCTCTGGAGGTTCCAGATCCTTTCCTCCCCACTATGGAAATTCATCATAAGAAATGGGACATCATTATTAACATGATCAATACTCCTCTGCATGCCTTTACAAACACAAACTTTTGGACTGACACTTGGTACCACAACAACACAATTCAAAACTTAACCACCAACTTCCACATACCAAAACCTCTACAAAATACCACAACAACCAAAGCTCTCCAACTTTGACCAACAATAGACACAATTCCCTCAAAATCCACTTGTCTGAATGCCTCACCTCAGCTACGCTACAGGATATCATTCATAATCTTGAATTCAATTTCCAACATTATTTGATGGAGATGGGGTCACAAATATACACCTAAGAGAGCTTATTAACACCTTACTTACAGATGGCACATATCTGAGCTTACAAAAATTTGGAACATGAAATGACCAAAAAAATATAAATCTTCTATTGGGTCATATTTAAGAATAAAATCCCCACAGATCATAATCACACCAAGCAGGGCTTCTAGGGACCTAACGTCGGCAATCTTTTCCATGAAGCTGAAGAAACTACTGATTATCTCTTCTCTCTCTTCCCTTTCACGATGTTTTTTCTACACAGATTCATCTTACCTAGCTCCATTACAGGCTCCATACATACATGTCATCAGATGACACATTTCCAGGCCTTAAATTCTAACAACTCCCCACAAATCTTGATCATTGTCACTTTGTGGAACATTTGGATAGAAAGAAACCACAAAAAATAGAACAACACCTCTCATCCTAAACAATCGATCTATAATGATATCAAACATTCCTTTTATATTATCTTACATTGTAGGACTGACATCCACATCAACATAGGTGATGGATGATGATGATGATGTTCAAATGACTATCTTCAGAGACCACAATGAAGAAGGATGATAGCATCACTTTTATTTTTTTTAGTGATTTACTATGACGATCTGGATCCACTACATCATTTCACCTGCCTACTATCCTAGCATACGACTCAAGATTCTGATAACTACATCGTCACACCTGCCAACTATGACGATCTGCCACCACCATCTCTTTTCTTTTTTTAGTGGTTTACTTGATCATTTTCATTGATCTTTGCTTTGAGGCTCATTATTGAGGGGTGCCTCCCCAGGAACTTATGTGTTTTCTCTTTCACTAGGTTTTAGACTATCCCCTGCATGAAGGTAACATCTTCTGGTGATGTTGTCCTATTGATATCATTTTGCAAACTACTATTTATAGACATTTTTGTTTGTAAACATTATCTATCAGATGGCTCCTTTATCAAAAAAAATGATTCACTCTAGGGCATACATACCAACAGAATTCCACTTGCACTTAGAGTGAATAACCCATGAATATAATTCCAAATTTATTCACCATGACCATCATGTTTCTATTGCATAAGTGCTTTTGTTGGAGGGTTAGAATTGCTTCTAGTTGGTGCAAACTTCACATCTCCACACTGTATGAGCTTTCAAAAGATATGAATGCATTGTAGTATGCTATCTGGATTCCTTAGCCTATCAAATAGCTCCATTATTTCTACATAATCTCTACTGTGTTGACAATGGTTGGAATCACCTAAAGTTCACCAATGAGCTTCTTGATCCATACAATACCCTTGGTGTATCCAAAACAACAATTTGCTTGACTTCTATTCTAACCAACACCAATTGTCTCTTGCTCGAAACCTTTATAGCTTATAGTTTTGTAGTTAAGGTAGAACACAAATTGTGGTCAACATCTTTGTTAGTTTGGAAGTCGGCATCATTGTCACCCTTTTCATCCAACTCTTCTTTATCACCATAATCAAGGTATTGATCATTAGTGCTACTTAAGGATGTTCTTATGGCAGTCTAGTGACCTTCACTAGTATTTGACTGACACCTACTCATCATGCCCAAGCATACCAGACTAACATTACATACATGATAGATCAATTGTGGATGCATATGTCATTATTTGTATGCTCCCACTCTTCACAAGAACCAAGACATTGGGCTCTAGATAGACTAATTCCATGGGACATGGGCAAATTTTCTCTCTTTAAGTCTTGCATGTTGAACCCCTTCATCACTATGTCAATGTATGCACTCTTACATAGGACAAGAAGCCTTATAAATCTATCTCTATAGATCTTAATTCCTATCACATAAAATGCTTTTCCTAAATCCTTTATATAGAAGCTACTTCCGAGCCAGTTCTTTACCATTTGTTGGGTAGGGATGTCACTCCTAAATACAATATGAGGAATACAATTATGCTCCCACTAACCTCCTTATAAACACAAGTTTCATCTTCACTTTGACTACATCCAAACTCTTTTATTATCTTGTTATATCAAATATCCCATCTCTACGATACTCGATTCAATCCAAAGATTAACCCTTATAGCTAAGATGTAATGGCAATCACGATGTTGATGGGTGTCATCCATGTCACTCTTCTTGTTGATGACCCACTTGCACACTATGGGTTTTACCCCTTCAGGTGGATCCACCAAAGTCCACACCTTGTTCGTGTATACAAAATCCATCTTAGATCTCATGGTCTTAAGCCATCTCTCAACCTTTGGTCCTCAAATAACTTCTACATAGGTTGTTGTCTCGTCATCTATGACCAACTCATTGACCTCTTTATAAGGTATCCAAATCTCTTAGGCTTAAGGCGTGTCCTGCCATGTCTATGAGGTTGCTGTTTGTGATTCTCCTTGTTCCATATGTACCTCTATAGGTTCAATGTTTTCTTGTTGGTCTCATACATTTTGAGTTCTACTTATCTCCAGTGTTTCCATTGGAATCAAATTCCTTTTAAGGAACACAACAATCCTGGCAACAAAGACTTTGTTATCAGATGGAGTGTAAAATTAGTATCCCTTGGGATATCCAACAAATAATATTTACTTGATTTGGGAGCAAGATTTTTTAGAAACAATTTTATCTCATAATCTTCACATCCCCAAATATTCGTAAAAGACACATCGGGACATTTCCATGCCATATCTCATATGGCATCTTTTGAACCCAATTAGATGGTACGCAGTTTAGTTTAAACACTATGGTTTCTAAAGCATATCCCCTATAAGAAAATTGGAAGATCAAGTAAACTTTTCAATGATCACGCCACATCTAACATGGTACGATTTCTTCTTTCTGATGCATCAGTACGTTTTGTGTGGATTAAATTGTGATACAATACCGGGAATGTGTAGAAGGTCCTCAAACTCTTGGTTCAAGTATTCTCCAGATCAATCATATCAAAGTTCTTTAATACTAGGAATAACCTCTTAACATTTATTCTAAAAGGTCCACATATATCAATATGATGAATCCAAGTAAATTGGAGGAACCATCATTGATGAATGTTGCATATGAAATGTTCGACTCAGCGTACTCAGAGAGAAGTTGCTTACTCTCTGGAGGTGCCAGATCCTTTCCTCGCCACTATGTAAATTCATCATAAGAAATGGGACATCATTATTAACATGATCAATACTCCTCTGCATTTCCTTTACAAACACAAACTTTTGGACTAACACTTGGTACCACAACAACATAATTCAAAACATAACCACCAATTTCCACATACCAAAACCTCTACAAAATACCACAACAGCCAAAGATCTCCAACTTTGACCAACAATAGACACAATTCCCTCAAAATCCACTTGTCTGAATGCCTCACCTCTGCTACGCTACTGGATATCATTCATAATCTTGAATTCAATTGCCAAAATTATTTGATGGAGATGGGGTCACAAATATACACCTAATAGAGCTTATTACCTCCTTACTTACAGATGGGACATATCTGAGCTTACAAAAATTTGGAAGATGAAACGACCAAAAAAATATAAATCTTCTATTGGGTCATATCTAAGAATAAAATCCCCACAGATCATAATCGCACCAAGCACGGCTTCTAGGGACCTAACATAGGTTATCTTTTCCATGAAGCTGAAGAAACTACTCATCATCTCTTCTCTCTTTTCCCTTTCACGATGTTGTTTCTACACAGATTCATCTTACCCAGCTCCATTACAGGCTCCATCCATACATGTAATCAGATGACACATTTCCAGGCCTTAAATTCTAACAGCTCCCCACAAAACTTGATCATTGTCACATTCTGGAACATTTGGATAGAAAGAAACCACAAAAAATAGAACAACACCTCTCATCCTAAACAATCGATCTATAATGAGATCGAACATTCCTTATATATTATCTTGCATTGTAGGACTGACATCCACATCAACATAGGTGATGAATGATGAAGATGTTCAAATGACTATCTTAGGCGACCACAATGAAGAAGGATGATAGCATCACTTTTTTTTAGTGATTTACTATGATGATCTGCCTCCACTACATCATTTCACCTGCCTACTATCCTAGCATACAAGTCAAGATTCTGATCACTACATCGTCACACCTGCCAACTATGACGATCTGCCACCACAATCTCTTTTCTTTTTTTAGTGGTTTACTTGATCATTTTCATTGGTCTTTGCCTTGAGGCTCATTATTGAGGGGTGCCTCCCCAGGAACTTATGTGCTTTCTCTTTCACTAGGTTTTAGACTATCCCCTGCATGAAGGTAACATCTTCTGGTGATGTTGGCCTATTGATATCATTTTTTAAACTGCTATTTGTAGACATTTTTTGTTTGTAAACATTATCTATAATATGGCTCCTTTATCAAAAAAAATGATTCACTCTATGGGCATACATACCAACACCCACTTGCACTTAGAGTCAATCACCCATGAATATAATTCCAATTTATTCACCATGACCATCATGTTTCTATTGCATACATGCTTTTGTTGGAGGGTTAGAATTGCTTCTAGTTGGTGCAAACTTCACATATCCTCACTGTATGAGCTTTCAAAAGAGATGAATGCATTATAGTATGGGATCTGGGTTCCTTAGCCTATCAAATAGCTCCATTATTTCTGCATAATCTCTACTGTGTTGACAATGGTTGGAATCACCGAAAGTTCACCAATGAGATTCTTGATCCATACAATACCCTTGGTGTATCCAAAACAACAATTTGCTTGACTTCTATTCTAACCAACACCAATTGTCTCTTGCTCGAAACCTTTATATCTTATAGTTTTGTTGTTAAGGTAGAACACAAATTGTGGTCAACATCTTTGTTAATTTGGAAGTTGGCATCGTTGTCACCCTTTTCATCCAACTCTTCTTTATCACCATAATCAAGGTATTGATCATTAGGGCTACTTAAGGATGTTCTTATGGAAGTCTAGTGACCTTCACTAGTATTTGATTGACACCTTCTCATCATGCCCAAGCATACTAGACTAACATTACATACATGATAGATCAATTGTGAATGCATATGTCATTATTTGTATGCTCCCACTCTTCACAAGAACCAAGACATTGGGCTCTAGGTAGACTAATTCCATGGGACATGGGAAAATTTCCTCTCTTTAAGTCTTGCATGTTGAACCCCTTCATCACTATGTCAATGTAACCTCCTTATAAACACAAGTTTCATCTTCACTTTGACTACATCCAAACTCTTTTATTACCTTGTCATATCAAATATCCCATCTCTACGATACTCGATTCAATCCAAAGATTTACCCTTATAGCTAAGATGTAATGGAAATCATGATGTTGATGGGTGTCATCCATGTCACTCTTTTTGTTGAAGACCCACTTGCACCCTATGGGTTTTACCCCTTCAGGTGGATCCACCAAAGTCCACACCTTGTTGGCGTATACAAAATCCATCTTAGATCTCATGGCCTTAAGCCATCTCTCAACCTTTGGTCCTCAAATAAATTCTACATAGGTTGTTGTCTCATCATCTATGACCAACTCATTGACCTCCTTACAAGATATTCAAATCTCTTAGGCTTAAGGTGTGTCCTTCCATGTCTATGAGGTTGCTGTGTTACATGAGGAACTTGGGAATCCACAATAGTTTGTGATTCTCCTTGTTCCTTATGTACCTCTAGGGGTTCAATGTTTTCTTGTTGGTCTCATACATTTCGAGTTCTACTTATCTCCAGTGTTTCCATTGGAATCAAATTCCTTTTAAGGAACACAACAATCCTGGCAACAAACATTGTGTTATCAGATGGAGTGTAAAATTAGTATCCCTTAGGATATCCAACAAATAATGTTTACTTGATTTGGGACCAAGATTTTTTATAAACAATTTTATCTCATAATCTTCACATCCCCAAATATTCGTAAAAGACACATCGAGACATTTCCATGCCATATCTCATATGACATCTTTTGAACCCAATTAGATGGTACGTAGTTTAGTTTAAACACTATGGTTTCTAAAGAATATCCCCTATAAGAAAATTGGAAGATCAAGTAAACTTTTCAATGATTGCACCACATCTAACATGGTACGATTTCTTCTTTATGATGCATCATTATGTTTTGTGTGGATTAAATTGTGAAACAATACCGGGAATGTGTAGAAGGTCCTCAAACTCTTGGTTCAAGTATTCTCCAGATCAATCATATCAAAGTTCTTTAATACTAGTAATAACCTCTTAACATTTATTCTAAAAGGTCCACATATATCAATATGATGAGTCCAAGTAAATTGCTCACTCTCCAACTATTTCAAGTGAAAGGCTCTTTTTTCTTTTGCCTGATAAACAAGACTCACATGTCTCTATTGGTTCAAAACCAAAAGAGTCTAGATAACCATCTTTATGGAATCTAGAGATGTTTTTCTCATTTATGTGCCTTCGGTGACAATGCTAAAGGTATGTTTTGTTTGAATTATAAAGCTTTAGCCTTTTGGTATTTATGTTATATACACTTGTCTCTAGAACAAATAAAAATATATCATGCGACACTTGGGCACTACCACAAACGATCTTATCTTTAAATTGAAAAAATCATCATTTATTATATGAAATATGAATCCACTCTTTTCTAAGCAAGATAAATGATGTTTCAATAAATTCCAGGTACATAATCTCAATTATCTAAAATCCCATTGCACTGAGATAAATGATAGGTTCTAACTACAGTGGTAGCAACTCTTGCTCCATTAGTTCCACCTCATCCTTTCTTAACAGGCTTACATCTTCTCAGATCCTGCACATTTATATAATATGTGGTATCCTCATCTAGTATCCAATACCTAAGATGATGAAAAAGTAATATTTATCTCGTTAGCATATATATACCTGAAGTAGAGATCTCTATCTCTTACTTCATCTTCCTAAGTTCTGTTAAGTCAAAAAGGGCAGATACCTTTTGCACTTACTCTTATCCTTATCTTCAGTGTAGAAGACTTGAACGCCTTATCTTTCCGCTTGGACTCCCTTATGCTAAACACCATCATGGGATTTTCCCTCTTCATTCATTCTTCTCCACTTATCAACATGCGAAGAAATTCATACAGTGGTTTAGCCAAGTTACTCAAGTAATGACACTTGATAAACTATCTATATGATTCAGGAAATGATTGTATAATCATATTTGTGGCCAACAATTGCTCAAAGGATATTTCAGTCTCTCTAGATATTCAGCATGCCCAATCATATTGAGCATATGGGGCTCTACTAGATCCCCTTCTGTCATCTAAAACTCAAAGAGAACCTTGGAGACATTTTATGTTTGCTACTTTGCATGAATTTGGTGCATGTTCTTAAGATGTGATACCATCTCAATAGCATCCATATTTTCTTGTTGCTTATGTAACTCATAGTTTATACAACACAACATAAGGTTCTTTATGTATGTGGCATCGTTGGCATGCTTCCAATAAGCATCCACCTAAACTTAGGTGAGTTGGCATTGGGTTCCTCTGGCACAGATGCCTCCAGGACATAGAGGTTGTGCTCATGAGTGAGAAGCATTCTCAAAGTCTTGAACTAGTTATGGATGTTGGTCCCGTTTAGTTTGTCCTTCCTAAGGAACAATCAAAATGATAATGTGTCGTTGTTTGCCATTTGTTTTTACAATAAGAATATTACATTTTCAAAACTTTTTTTATTTGAAAATATTGATGATATTAATTAGGATTTTAAGAAATTATTTTGCCCACTATTTTGTTCAAATTAATGGCCCTCACCATCAATTTGGAAGATCACAGTCTACAATCTTCTAGTGAGCCAATATCCAAAGTAATTGAAATAATACCCAACCAATGTCAGTGTCGTAACCAATTACTCAGGTAGGCAACATTTGCCAATTGCATCCAATGTAATTTTGGATAGTTCATATGTATAACCCTTTGTCATATCCCATCCATATTATTCTCGACATTAATCAAATTAAGGTCATCTAGTTAAACCTAACCCAAAAGTGAACATGATAGAAATGCACACTGCTATGGTAGACCCACATAACCACCATCACACTTCCAAGAGATAGACGGTATACCATGCTAAGGTGTGGCGATGCTTGGTTGGTCAAGCTTTTAATGTGTTGCTTATGGAAAGAATCTAGACTTAATATTTATTGAGGGATCATATATATATATATATAAATATATATATATATATATATATATATATATATATATATATATATATATATATATAATCACCACATGCTTATAATATGTATCATGTACATACTATATCCACAATTGAAATATGCAATCATAAACATATGAGCGATGATTATGGTTGCACTAATGCAATTATTCAGAGACACAATGAATTGTTGTCCACCTAAGATCATACATCATATGTACTTCTTGTGTTGGAAATTAGATGGTCAATCGATTGGGCCATCCAGTTAGTCGATTGATCCTCTTGTTGGTCGGTTGGTCTCTGTAGGTCGATCATATGACTCTTGTCTCAAGTAGTTGGCTGGACTCTTCCTGTCAATCAGTTGGGCCTCCAGTCAATTGGTTGGCTCCAACAGTATTTCAGTCGATGGACTCAACTTACACTCAGTAGACTCATCTAGTCAGGACACCTTCTTCTTTCCAAAAAATGGAAATTAATGATAATCATATATATATATATATATATATATATATATATATATATATATATATATATATATTACATGATCTAAGGAGAATTCCTCGAGTTACATTTAAGGGGAGAACAGGGAGTTTAGAATTAGTTATATTTGGAGAAGAAAGATGAAGGCCCGGTGTGCAAATTGAATTGACAAGAGAATATAATGAAGGTGATTGATGGGATGGGATTAGACCCAAAGGGGAAGGTCACCATGAACCCAATGAAGGAACAGAAGGAAAATTATGTGTACCCTAAGAGATAAAGGAAATTCGGGTGAGAAAAGTATAAAGGATATAATGTGCTTGGATATTGTTAGGTAAACCTCAAGTAAAATGTGTGATGAGATAAAATAAAGATATGGCTTTTCAATTAAACCCTTGGGTAAGGTAGGGCCACAAGTCAATCCTAAGATCTTATAGGATCATTAATATATAAAATTTATGAGAATGTGGAAAGATCATTTCATTTGTGTATAAGGACCTAAGAAGTCACGATGGGATCATTTTGAAGGTACATATAACCTAGAAATTTTGAGGTAACAATTAAGGTTGATGAGACATGAAGACATGTGATAATTATCAATAAGAATCTTAATTAGGAGTTATGCTAAGACTCAAAGTTTGAGAAAAGTAATTCCTATATGTATGCATAGAATTAAGAAAATGGTGGAATTCATGGTTTGGAATCGTGTGATAATTCAATTTGGACCCAAAAATAAGATGGTAATGTGTAATTCACTATCTCTGGTCTTGGAATAAGATGAGCTTTGTATTTGGACTGCAGCCAAAAGCATATTTCATCTTGTTATGAGTATGAGAAACTAGACAGACACATGCCATACTAGGAACAGAAAAGATATGAGAAATAAATTCTTAAGTTGGAACCCTTTTATATAATCGAGTATTTGAGGTATTACCACACCCTTAGGAAAGAATATTGAATAAATGACTTGGAAACCTAGATGAACAAGGCAATCACCAAATTAAAATTTCAAATGGGGATATAATTACCAAGTGAAATTTAAATTCTATAGGTGTAACATTGAGTGTGGTGATCAAAATAATAGATTCAAGAGTTGAGGTACTAAAGGAGGATAAGCCAAGCCTGACTTGTTGACCAAGCAGGAGGTAGTCCAGTTAGATGACCCAGAGTCAGATGAGATGAAGGGTTTGATAGAGAAGCCTCAGACACATCTCTCGATGAGTGTAAGTGGTGGAATTTAATATGAAAGTCATATGTGAGTTCTTGAGGATTCCCCGTTGAAGATCATATCCAACAAGAATCTCATGGTTCTAATTATATGATACACCCTAGCATCACTGACATGTTTAACCTAGAATGAAGAGATAAATAGAAGCATATGTACCTTGTTGTCTCATATGTCAGATGGTGAAACAACGTCCTAGGGGGTTACTGCAGCCAGTTAAATTTCCTATGTGGAAATGGGACCAGAACACTTCGGATTTTGTGGTGGGTCTCACCAAGACAAAGAAAGGTCATGATGCGATAGGGTTTGTAGTGGACCGCCTAACCAAGTCGGTACTCTTCCCCACCTTGAAGATTATTTCCAAGGTGCTAGACCTAGCTGAACTATATGTTAGAGAAATAATTCTCCTGAATGGTATTACAATTTTTATTATTTCTGACTGTAACCCTAAAGTTCACTTCAAAGTTATGAGAACAAGTGAATAAAGAATTCAGTGTGAGGTTGAACTTCAGTATGACTTACCATCACTAGACTGATGGACAGTCAGATGGAATGATTTAGGCATTAGAAGACTTGCTGAGATCAAGTGTGCTCAGTTGGAGTGGATCATGGGAGCAGTGCTTGCCGTTAGCTGAGTTTGCCTATGATAATAGTTACCAAGCCAGTATCAAGATTCCACGTACAAAGCTCTTTATGGGAGGTCGTGTTGTTTACCGCTTCATTGGGATGATCTTGGTTTAGGTACCTTACTGAGGTTAGAGGAACTACAATTATATGTTGACAATGTCACTTTGATCGAGTAGGGGCTGGAGAGATTCCAAGATCAACATTAGTCATATGCTGACACAAAGCAGACAGATTTGCACTTCACTATAGGAGACTATGTGTTTCATAAAATCTAACCCCTTTGAGCTATATCTAAGAATGAAAAAAAAGGAATCCCCAATACGTGGGTTCGTTGAGATTCTAGAATAGATTAATCAAGTTGTTTATCATTTAACCTTACTAATAACATCTCATTTTGTGCACTTTTAGCATATGATTTATGCCTTCCCAAGCATACCTTTTATGGATTTCTCTACTTATTTGAGTATCTTAGTGTCAAAGTCTTGAATTCATACGCCTCTTACTTATACAGGATCTTGCTATGCCATGACCACAGTCAATGCCGCAACAGTGTCTGTACAGCCCACTAAAGTCCCGGTTGCGGTCATTGCCTCTGTTCAACAACCCCAAACCACAACCATGTCCCCTCCCTCCTACTGAAGTAATGCTAACGTGAGGCCACCCTGTGACCGAGGCCACCCCTCCAGCACCCCACGACTGAGGTAGACTGCCAAATGCACCATGAAAACAGAGGTTGTAACGACCCCGGCTCCCACTAACCTCCAATTAAGGGCGACCAAGAGGTCAGAGCTATTATCCCAATTTCCCAGATTATAGGTTTGAGAAATAAACAGTAATAATTATTAAATTCTACCATGACTATACTAAAAGCTAGAATAAAATAAAACTTTGCATACCTTTTTCAAAAACTTGGATATCTAACTTCTATCCACATATAGACTCTATTCTAACTAATCCTCCTTGCACTTTATTTCTTAATTTCACAATATGCCACTATACTATTTGTCCTTTTTAATTTGAACCTAAAACATCGAAAAACAAAATGTCGGTCAGCATAAATGAATATGCCAGTATGTGGGGGAAACAATAATCATGCAATTAACTGTAAGAACATATTGCAACCAATTAGGATTTAAGAAACAACTTTACATTTTAAGCATAACTGCTCAATCCATACATACCCTAGCCTCTGTGTTGTCCCTGCAGTGGACCTAGATGATACCTTCCTTATGGTAGATCCCCATTAAACCCCTCATGATCCTACCTAATAGGTGAATCAATTTCTAGGGTAGAGTCGCATGGCACTACACATAGGTAGCCCACTCCTTAACTCATGGTGTGTTAAAGAGTCACATGGCACTACACGTGGATAGCCCAATTCCTAAATCATGATAACCTGATGTCCTACTTAACAAGTAGGCCCTACACTAGGTTACCCTTTTCATCATTAGCAAAGCCACAGAGGAGGACCAGGATCTGAGCCAGTCATGTATATATATTTTTGGTGATAATCCTAGTCACTTTATAGTTGCATGAAATAAAACTCATTCAAGCAGTTATTTTCAGGCAACCGATAATACATCCGGGAATCTCCATGAAACCAAAGTTATTAACCATAAGCGTAACCACATACCTGAGCCGGAGAAACATCATTTCGAAGAAATAATAATCAAGAACAATCAATCAAGCACTCAACAATATCCTAAAATTAATGCATAACATCTAAGTGTCATTGTTTTATCCAAAACATTCTCAAGATTGACTTAGATTCTACCTTAGGATTTCTAGGCCCACTTTATGGTTATATTAGGGTTTTAGTGTTCATAAAGCTTTTATCACTTTTAATTCCCCTTTTAGATCACAATCCCTAATTCCAACAATTGAATGTCAATTAAGTCTATTATGCCACTTTTACACCAAAACTACCATCTTTATCCTTTTAAGTCATGACACAATCATTAAGGCCAATTATCCCCTTTGGTTTCTTTCGGATTAACAACTCATAATTTATTACGGTCTAATTCACATATGAACTTTATTTATCGCTAATTCCACATTTATCCATTAGAAAACCCTAACATATTATGGGTATTTATCCACAATTAGCATCTTTCATACTTGAATTAGCTTAGAATCATCATACCTTAGCTGTATTCATAGATTCAAACAATTAAAGCCATTAAGAATCATAATTACTAACATTAGGGGTTTCAAGGCCCATTAAAGCTCATATATGTACATGAAACCCTAAATTAATCAAATTACACATAAAGTTCATCCTTTTATATCTAATGCATCTTTTTATAATTAACAAGTTAATATCAACTTTACTCATCCATATAACCCTTCTCGATACATTAATCATCTTAAATTAGGGATTCTTAATCATTAATGCATGAAAGTTGATAACTTCCATTACTTTTTGAATTGTAAGAGGAATTTGCTTCTAAATCTATTTTTAATGGATTCCTCACATTTTTCTAAGAAAAATACATATATTATATGTATCATATGATCTACCAATAAAAAGATACTAATTTTGCAAGAATACTTACTTGGACCAATGGGATGCTGACACGTCAGCAATCCCATGCATTGTTTTCAAAAACAACACGGCCCATTTAAAAACATATCGGAAAGACTCTTTTGCCCCCGTGCGATGATCCATCTCTTCAAGCCCCGGGTGGGCATTTCTGTCCAGATGACTTTGGTCGTCTTCTTCCTCTCACAGCCTTCTGCTGCCGCCGCAACAAGGGTCAAGCGCGACCCAGCCTCTCCTTCCTGGACCCCAACGACCACCAGGGATCACTCGCCCACCTCCTTCGTGCCGCCACACACCTAGGGATGCCCTCCGCTCACGGCCAGAGTGGCTGGCTCAAGCTTGCTGAATCTACAACTTGTGACAGGTCTGGCAGTCATCCTTTTGTAGTTGTGCATGGATACGGTGAAGGGATGACCACCGAGCTTCCTTATGGCATCATGGGAGCATCATTCTTCCATCTTAATCCTATCCATGGATCTTCTTTGCTCAAGGGGTTTCATTACCCCCCCTCCCCGTTAGAGTTTGAGCAGGTGCGTGGTTGGAGAAGAGTGGGAGACAAGGCAAACTCAAGGCTATGGGTCTGTCCCTTATATAGGGATAGATAGAAATGCCCTAGCTCGCCTATCCACGAGGAAAAAAAGTCCCACATCAATCATGGCCACCATACTTTCCTTGTTTGAGATATAACTTCTCTTTTTTAATTATTAAAAGATGTCATTTTCTATTCATGATCCTTGGTTATTAAGGAATCCAAAATTTACCTCTTTTATGTTCCTTGTACTTGTCTTTTAATCCATTGGCCACAAAATTCTACTTTCTTAAAGCAAATAATATCTCTTTTTGATAATATCAAAAAGTCACTAATCACATTATCCTCTTATTTTGTATTATTTTTATTTTCCCTTCCTTCTTCTCCATTGGGACTCCTTGGACCCCAAGAAATCCTAATATTTTGAAATCATTTTAAGTGGATACTTATTATCCTTCTAGATGCATCTACATCCATTATTTCTCATTATCTTACTTATTCTTTTATTAAAAGATTTCTCTACAAGGATTTCTCTTTATCTTTTATTTCTTTTTCCTCTTTTTCTTTTTATTTCATTAGAAATCACATATAAATGAAATTTACTCAATTGTGGCCATTAATGCCACTTTCTAGAGATTTCCATGTACTTCTCATAAATATTTTTCTTAATATCCATTATCTTGTATCTTTCTCCATTATTTGAACTTTTCTTCATTTCTTCTCTTTTATATCCATTATTGGACTAACATAATAATAGGAACCACGAAATTCCAATCAAATGGATAATTGCAAACAAATCCATCCTTTGAAGCAAAGTATACAACATTTTCAGTGAAGTACATATTCATAAAATTATTACATTTCAATTATGAAAACATATGCAATATTGGGGTTGTAACATCCTTCACCTCTTATAAGAATTTTGTCCTCAAAATTCCATCAAGCATACAAATAATTCAGGATAAGACTTTTCCATGTCCATCTTTGGCCCCTATGTTGCTTTACCCTATCCATGGTGCTTCCAAAGAACCTTTATCATCACATATTCCTTTCTCTGAGTTTCTTTCACCTTGGCATCTATAATCTCACAAGGTGACTCAGGATATTTTTTCCTCCCTTGGGGCTCACTAGGTTCATTGCTCAACACATGGCTCGGGTACCTCACATGGTGCTCTAAATTGAACACATGGAACTTATCACACATAACATTATCCTGAGGGGTAAGGCTAAACAAAACCATCTCCACCAATCCATCTCAAATGGACCCATGTATCGAGGACTCAGCTTTCTCATCTATAGAACAGAGGGGTTGGATTTTCATATCACATATTCTCCCACAGTGAAATGTATATCAGTCTACTTTGCATCAGCTCACAACTCAAGTCGTCCCTAGGCTCTCTTTTCTAGCCATTCCACGATCAAAGCGACTTCATATGCACACACTGTGGTCTTTTCTGACCTTCGCGAGATCCCTTCACCAACATCATCTTAATGAAGTGGTGACCAACACGACCTCTCTTACAGAGCTTCTTTACATCCCAATACTGGCTATGGTGGTTATCATCACATCTCACATAGGACAAGAACAGTCACCATGTATCACCCTGAATGAGCACACATGCTCTCATCAGACCCTCTGGTCTGGATCATACTGACCATTAGTTAGGGGTGATAAACTGTACTAATATTGAGTTCTTCATGTATCTACTTCCACCTAATGGAAGTAAACCTTTAGGTCATGTTCAAGAACCTCTGAACTCACATCATGGTGTAGTTGAACCGTCTCTCTTTCATGTAGTTCAACCGGATCTGTCTCTCGACAATACTCTTCTCTTTCTCTTAGACTATGTCATCTAGGTAAGGTGATCTACCATAACCCATATTGCACCTTCACCTTCTTCAGTCCATGGGAGACTTACCGAGACATCCATAGTGATAAACTCCCATTCCCTCTCAAGGACTTTTATCCTCTATGTCAACTCAATGGGTTATTGGTGTTCATACTTCACCTCCTGACATGCATGGCGACAAGCCACATGCAACCCCGTACACTTCTTAGGCATCCAAAGTACTACAACCACTTATTATCTTAGTAGTACTAAGGTGTATGGTGAACTTAAAATCCTGATCTCCTGTATGTCATGATTCCTCAAGGTTGACTCCTCAGAAACCCTAAAACACTCTAGTTGGAGTTTCCTCACCTCCTTTTCCATAGAAGTGCATGTGAGGTTCTACAACCATCCTTCCTTCATGATAAGCCCTAGGCTGGCTAACTAAGCAACCACTAACTCGATTAACAGATCTTGTTACAACTAAGTGTTAGCCAAACATATCTCACAAACTTAGGGTTCACCTAACCACCTCTTCTAACCTGTCCACTAGTTAAACTAGATAGCTGCCTCTCCACAAGAGCATCCATTACCACTTCACATCCTTATGTGTTAGGTGATTTTGAAGACATACACTTCCATGTATTCCACTTACTATCTCATCTCAGACTCTAAGTCTATCTTCATCAAGAAAACTCGGAGCTCATCCTCTTGGTTATCGCACTGAACCTTGTATAGCTCATATATTCCACATAGCTCATGATAAAAACATCCTCATAAGATGACTACCTTAGTTCTCTTGATGTTTGTAAACCATCCACATATCATGCACTCCACAAGGGTACGTTATTACCTCTATCCTCATACCTCATAGCAATGTTTCCTCTCACATCATCTTTATCCTTGGTGCATGGCATGCATATTGCCCTATCTCTCACCCCCATAATGAGAGGAAATAAACATTTGGCGGCTGTCCAAACACAAAGTTCTTCCCATTCCAAGAGTAGAGATGGTGCATCCCACATTGCCGGTACACCTTCCAATCTAAGTTGAAATGTGTATCACATGTTTCCACATCATGAACATCTTGATATTAAGTTTACTTCCTTGGGAAAACTGGTCTCGAACTCACTTGGGTCATCATACCATCCTTGCTCATCTCCTCTAGGTCAATAGGGTGATGACACTTTTGGGGTCATCCCTCTTCCCTTATGCATCCAGAGAGTGCCCTCCTCATCTGCCCTTTGGGTCCCATGAGTTTGTGAAGGTGATCAATCTCCTAACCCATGGCCCTCAGAAAATTATAGATGTTACCTCCCAACCCTATGGTCATGTGCAACTAGGGAATTAGGCAACTCCTACTCCCATTGGTCTTATCCTTACCTGACCCTAGGATAGACTTAGGATTCAACATAGTACGTCCAATGTGAAACCTTACCCAAGTCTCCATCATCTCTCTCAGCATTCATGGTCTGACTTACATCCTTTCATAGGGGTCATGGAGACCTACCTACTTTGGTCAGGCCCCATACTGGTTACCTCCATGGTAACACTTCCACATGCACTTACATATGGTTATATATGGGTCTGTAGGTTCATTCTCATACTATGTACTCTCCACTTAGCTTCTCAAGATCCTATGGGACCTCCTTGAGTGACCTCACCCAACACAAGCTCGTATATACCCTACATAAGGGTCCCTCTCCCAGGATGGGAGAAAACTATCTCTTGATAGAAACAAAGGTCACAAACATCCTTATGTCTAGGTTTTACATCCACATGGACATGTTTACCCCAAACAAGCTACTAAGGCACATAGCTACCCAACAAACTACTTACTAAACCATGCTAGGTCTCCATGATAAGTCCTAATTGTTTCTATTCCTTTATATAGGACCATCATATGCCACCAACCTATATGTGAGAGGTTCATCAAACATACACCTTAATCTAAGGGGTTTCCCATTCATCTAATCATGAGGAGTGCCATGCTCAAATATATGGAAACTTAATTCTCATCATGAGCATCAGGTACACTACTATTTCCCCTCTTAGGTCTAGGAACTCTAGGTTCACCTTTTTGATGTCCTACTACATGCTCAACCCTATAACTACGTACCAAGCATGTTCAAGGTATGGCATGCACTTCCTATTATCATTCCACTTGAACAACACCTCAGAGTGGAGTCCTTCTCAAGAAGAACCTACTAGGTGTAAGGACTCAAAACTTGTTATCAAGCCTCCTCAGGGTCTAAGGAACTCTTCTTCCTATCCTTAGAAGGTCAACACTTATGTCCTCTTCTCATAGCTACCATCTTCATCCTTCTTCATAGGGTTTGGTTCCTTTAAAGGCAACCAAGATACCATAAGCCTCCAGGGATCATGCACGAGGTAACCACAACCGTCCACTTAGATCGTAACATACACAACTTCTCAGGGTTCCTCATATCCCAGAGTTTAAGATTCCATCCTTCTTTCTCAGGATTTTATCTCCTTCTCTAGAGCTAACCCTACAAACAACCTTACCACTAGAGGTTCTCTCTCTAAGAAGGTAGATCAAGATCTTATACAATCACCTACATGGGTGAAACCCATGATCGATCAAACCTATGTTTTCTCAAGATTATCCATAGCTCTTTGTGCTTATCTCATAAGCTATCCAACATGCCTTTCTGGCCAGGGTTTTAACCTACTACCAACACTACCAATGTACTCAAGGTGCATACTATGCCCTGCTCATATCAGCCCATAGGGTTTCTATATGGTCATCACTAACCTCATCAATGAAGGAGTTATCCTTCACTTTAACACAGACAACCCTTCCCAGGGTTGGGTCGCCAAGGGACTAGGCCAGCCAACCTCACATGGCTCAAACTATCATAAGGATTCAAAACTTCCATCACATCCTGACATCTCTCTCTCTCTAACCACCACTTAGGGTTAGGGTTAGCATCATCCTCAGAGGATGCGCCATGTCTCTACTTATAATGGAGGTATCTACCTTGAAGACTAACTCTCTCTACTCATCCTCCTGACAAGAAGGTCTAGCCTCAGGTTTCTCCTGAGGGCATGACAACATATGCCATACAACCTAAGCATGCAACTATTCTTTAGTTTATGCTTAAACTATTAATAGTATGGCCATGACATCTTATTTACATGCTTTTAATTAATTTGGTGGAGGATTCCTTAGCCTTATTATACATACCCTGACCTCAAGAGGGTGAGGAAGAGATAAAAACCCTAAACCTTAGAATCTTAACAGAATTAGGGTTGAGAAGGGACGAAAAAAGATGAGAGAGTCCTAAAGGTATCTTATTTTGAGTCAGATCCCAAGACATTGGCTAGGCAGTCACACAAATCCGAGAGTCCTTCTATTTTGACTAGTGGTGTGGAGGAAAATCATACCAGCCCCTAGATGTGATCCTTTTCTAGAAACCTATGTCTTTCGGAAAATCCTCTAATAATTCCCTCAGTTCTATGGAATTTGTAAAATTTAATAATTACTAAAGATTAAATGAGGAACTAATGTTCTAATACCAAATGTAATGACCCCGCCTCCCGGTAACCCACAATTAAGGGAGACCAAGAGGTCAAAGTTGTTATCCCAATTTCAACCATGACTATACTGAAAGCTGGAATAAATTAAAACTTTGCATACCTTTTTAAAAAACTTGGATATCTAACTTCTATCCACATCTGGACTCTATTCTAACTAATCATCCTTGCACTTTATTTCTTAATTTCACAATATGCCACTTTAATGTTTGTCCTTTTCAATTTGTACCTAAAATGCGGACAAACAAATGTCAGTCAGCATAAATGAATATGCCAGTATGTGGGGGAAACAATAATCATGGAATTAACTGTAACAACATATTGCAACCAATCAGCATTTAACAAACAACTTTACGTTTTAAGCATAACTGCTCAATCCATACATACCCTAGCCTTTGCGATGTCTCTACAGTGGACCTGGATGCTACCTTCCTTATGGTAGTTCCCCATTAAACCCCTCATGATCCTACCTAATAGGAGTATCAATTTCTAGGGTTGAGTCGCATGGCACTACCCATAGGTAGCCCACTCCTTAACACATGGTGTGCTAAAGAGTCACATGACACTACAAGTGGGTAGCCCAATTCCTAACTCATGATAACCTGATGTCCTACTTAACAAGTAGGCCCTATACTAGGTTACCCTTTTCATCATTAGAAAAGCCACAAAGGAGGACCATGATCTAATCCAGTCATGTATATATATTTTTGGTGATAATCCTAGTCACTTTATAGTTGCATGAAATAAAACTCATCCAAGCAGTTATTTTCAAGCAACAATAAAACATCCATGAATCACTGTGAAACCAAAGTGATTAACTGTAAGTGTAACCGCATACCTAATCCAGAGCAACTTGATGTCCAAGCAATAATAATCAAGAACAATCAATCAAGCAATCAACAATATCCTGAAATTAATGCATAACATCCAAGTGTCATTGTTTTATCCAAAACATTCTCAAGATCGACCTAGATTCTACCTTAGGATTTCTAGGCCCACTTTATAGTTTTATTAGGGTTTTAGTCTTCATAAAGCTTTTATCACTTTTAATGCCCCTTTTAGATCACAAACCCTAATTCCAACAATCGAATGTCAATTAAGTCTATTCTGCCTCTTTTACACTAAAACTACCATCTTTATCCTTTTAAGTCATGACACGATCATTAAGGCCAATTATCCCCTTTGGTTTCTTCCAGATTAGCAAATCATAATTTATTACGATCTAATTCACATATGAACTGTATTTATCACTAATTCCACATTTATCCATTAGAAAACCCTAATTACCATATTAAGGGTATTTATCCACAATTAGCATCTTTCATACTCAAATTTGCTTAGAATCATCATATCTCATCTTTATTCATAGATTCAAACAATTAAAGCCATTAAGAATCATAATTACTAACATTAGGGTTTCAAGGCCCAATAAATCTCATATATGTACATGGAACTCTAAATTAATCAAATTATACATAAAGTTCATCCTTTTAGATCTAATGCGTCTTTTTGTAATCAACAGGTTAATATCAACTTTAAACATCCATATAACCCTTCTCGATACATTAATCATCTTAAATTAGGGTCTAAATCATTAATTCATTAAAGTTGAAAAATTCCACTACATTTTAAATTGTAAGAGTAATTTTCTTCTAAATGTATTTTTAATGGATTCCTCACTTTTTTTTTTAGAAAAATACATATATTATATGTACCATTCCGATCTACCAATAAAAAGATATGAATTCTGTAAGAAATACTTACTTGGACCAATGGGATGTTGACACGTCAACATTCCCATGCATCGTTATCCAGCGCAACACGACCTACTTAAAAAATATCAAAAAGTCTCTTTTGCCCCCGGGCGATGATCCGACTCTTCAAACCCTGAGTGGGCATTTCCGTCCAGACAACTTTGGTCATCTTCTTCCTCACGCAGCCTTCTGCTGCTGCCGTAGCAAGGGTCAGGCGCGGCCCAACCTCTCCTTCCCGGACCCTGACAGCCACCAGGGATCACCCGCCCACCTCCGTCATGCCTCCACGCACCTAGCGACGCCCTCCTCTCACAGCCAGAAAGGCTGGCTCAAGCTTGTGGAATCTACAACTTGTGACCGGTCTTGTAGCCATCCTGTCGCAGTAATGCATGGATAGGGTGAAGGGATGACAACCGAGCTACCTTATGTTGTTGTGGGGTCATCATGCTTCCATCTTAATCTTGTCCATGGCTCCTCTTTGCTCTATGGGTTGCATTGCCCCCCCCCCTAGTTAGGGTTTGAGTGGGTGCATGGTTGGAGAAGAGTGGGAGACAAGGAAAACTCGAGGCTATGGGTCCGTCCCTTATATAGGGATAGATAGAAATGCCATAGCTTGCCTATCCACGAGGAAAACAACTTCCTCATCAACCACGGCCACCATTCTTTCCTTGTTTGAGATATAACTTCTCTCTTTTAATTGTTAAAATATGTCATTTTCTATTCATGATCCTTGGTTATTAAGGAATCTAAATTTTAGATCTTTTATGTTCCTTGTGCTCAACTTTTAATCCATAGGCCACAAAATTCTACTTTCTTAAAGCAAATAATATCTCTTTTTGATAATATCAAAAAGTCACTAATCACATTATCCTCTTATTTTGTATTATTTGTATTTTCCCTTCCTTCTTCTCCATTGGGACTCCTTGGACCCCAAGAAATCCTAAGATTTTGAAATCCTTTTTAGTGGATACTTATTATCCTTCTAGATTCATCTACATCCATTATTTCTCATTATCTTACTTATTCTTTTATTAAAAGATTTCTCTTCAAGGATTTCTCTTTATCTTTTATTTCTTTTTCCTCTTTTCCAATTTGTTTCATTATAATTCACATATTAATGAAATTTACTCAATTGTGGCCATTAATGCCACTTTCTAGAGATTTCCATGTATTTCACATAAATATTTTTCTTAATATCCATTATCTTGTATCTTTCTCCATTATTTTGACTTTTTCTTCTTTTCTTCTCTTTTATATCCATTATTGGATTAACATAATAATAGGAACCACGAAATTCCTATCAAAGGGATAACTGCAAATAAATCCATCCTTTGAAGCAAAGTATGCAACCTTTTCAGTGAAGTACATATTCATAAAATCATTACATTTCAATTATGAAAACATATGCAAAATTGGGTTGTAACAGAGGTCATGACCAATCAATACGTCGTGACCACAACACAGAGGTTATGTTAGTAGGCATCGTCTATAAATAGACCCCCCACCTCCGCCCATCAAATCATCAGATCATTGAGGACCACGAAGTGCTTCCAAATTCATGAGTCATCCATGTTCATACCCATCAGTCTTGGATCTCTGAAGATAGAAGTCAGAGGAGAGAGAAGATTGATTGTCCCCTCCTTTGAAGGGAAAAAATTGTCACAACTGTGCCAACTCCAGATCTAGACTTGAAGAAATACAGTTGATGTATCGCCTTCTTCCTTATCTATCTAGATCTATAATCTCTATCATGGTGTGCCCTCCCTGTTCATGGTTATTGATGTATCTATCCTTCTATGACACTGTTATGCTACTTGTTGACATGTGTGGCTAAACATTTTACTTGGGTTGGGAGTAGCCACTAAGGCTCTCCCAACATGTATATTCTTACTCCCCTTCACACACACACACACACACACACACACACACACACACACACACACACACACACATATATATATATATATATATATATATATATGCTCTTATCAAGATTATCTCCATATTCTTGTTCTTAATGCTTCACTTGTATACTTAGCTACCATCGTGTGATGTTTGATTGCTGGTACTTTGAAACAATAGTACCATCCTTATCTACTGTTATGGAGTAGTATGAATGAATGAAAGAGTTGGAATACTAAAGCTAACAGTCATATGGTTTGCTTTGCGGTTGTTGGGTTGTCATAGAGAGAGAGAGAGAGAGACTACCTTAAAACCTAGATCTATCTTAATCTCGAGAGAGGAGGGAATAAACATTTTTGATGATTTCTTGTAATCTTGACAAGAGTATACAGAGGGGTGTGAGTTTTGCATGATGGCGAGAGATCTTAGTAGGTGAAACCCGATCCAAGTTTCATTCCATTCTTTTGTTTCTAACCCCTTGTTTTACGTTTTTCTCTTTCTATATTTTCTTTCTTTTGCCTTTCTTTTTTTTGTCTGGAGCATCATTGTTCCTTAGGGAACACCCCCTTAATCCACCTTTTCATTTGGAGTGTAAGAGTGTGAGACTCTACGTACTTAACACTTACCAACCCTGTCCCTGTGGTTCGACCCCAAATACTACATCAGGCCTTGTATAATAGTTGCGGGGGCTTTAGTGTCGGGTTATAATCTTAAAAGTCCGAGTACTCTAGATATGTTCTAGTTTGGATGTGAGATTTAGACTGGTCAACTATTTGGTGTCGTTTCTGAGGAAAAATAAAAATGGTATTATTAAGAACATGACTCCATTCACTATACTCCTGTGCCTCAAGCTTATCCATAAGCTTGACTACACAAAATCGTTAAATCTGCTACTCTACAATTACATAGAATAGTTCATTTTCACACGTTCAGTTTTCTAACTCAAATGCGCGGTCTATTTAAGGAACCCAAAGGGAAGTAGATGTATTCAATTCTTCACTTTAACTTCAAGCCGTCATGCTGCCTCGTGTGGACGATAGTCTTATTGGGGATGATCAAAATGCAAGGGTTCAATACAGTGATCGCCACATGAGACAGAAGAAGAAAGAGAAGAGTGCCACTCAGATGGTCACCACCGCAAGGAAGAGTGATGCAAATAAGATCAACATCACCACCATCATAGAAGGCACCATAGGAATCACCAGGAACATGAACGCCATAATGAACGTGAATGTGATGACCAAAATAGTGAGGGTGAAGATGATGAGAAAGGGAAAACTCTTAGAGAGCTAGCCGCAACTAGAGCCAATGAGTTAATATGCCCAATTGTCATCTCCCACTTCAATGCAGCTAATTTTGAGTTGAAACCTGTTGCAATCTCAATCATCTAGAACAAGACCTTCCATGGGAACTCAAGGAATGAAAATATGTACCATCATCTTGATGCCTTCAAAAACATTTATGATACCATCCAAATGAGGGGAGTGCTCTAAGAAGTCATATATTTCAAGGGATTCAATTTCTCTCTCAAAGATAAATCTCTATCTGTGTACCTTATCTTACCCCACTAGTCCATAGATGGATGGAAACCCCTTGTAGATGCTTTTGTCACTAAATTTTACCCCACCAAAAGAACTATCTGTTATATGCAAAAGATCACTTCTTTCACTCAAAAACTAGGGGAAAATTCCACGAGGCATGGGAACATTTTCAAGAATACCAGAGAGACTTCCCCCACCATAACTACCATAAATGATTTCTGGTGACCACATTTTACAATAGGCTAACCCCCACAGAAAGAACTTCCATGAATGCAGCCACCAGTAGCAACTTTCTTGGTAAGAAACTGAGGAGAACCATGAAGATAATTTATAAAATGGTTGCATTGCAAGTAGGCATGGAATATGATAGAAATGATAGAGGATCATCCAAGAAGGCAATCTATGAAGGACCATCAATCGAAGCTAAGGATTTGGAAACCATTACAACTCAGATTCAGAAAATTGCTACCAGTGTCAAATAATTAAAAGACATTGGGGGCAAGGGAAGGAAACACTTAGATAAATTCATGAAATGTGTTACATGTTGAGAAGGAGGGCATGGAGTCGAGAATTGTATCTATACACATCCAGAAGAGACTGAAGAAAGTGAAAGTGAAGAAGAAACTAAAAATGTCCCTTAGGCCAATTTAAAACAATTGGAACATCGTGGATTTAACTACGACAACAAAGAAGATGTTGAAAATGCTCATGAACTAAGTAATTCATCTAAACTATCTCTAAGATTTGAGAAAAAAGGAGGAACAACTCAATATACTAGAACTATTAGTTATCAGACAAACAAAAATAGTTATTAGAGTCAAAATAAAAATGTGAGTCAACAAGGTCAAGGACAGGGCCAAGGATCGAGCTAGGCCAAGGATAGAAACCAAACTGACATGATCGCTCAATTGTTTGATTTTGTAAAGAGGTGAAATTTGGTAAATGACCAGCCTACCCAAAGTGCCATCACTAATTTAGGAGTGTTAACTACATTGCAAACTCAGATGGCAGACATCCAAACCCATCAAAGGTGGATTGGTTAACAGCTTGCTCAATTAGCAAAACTTATGAAAAACCCTCAGGGAAGATCCTTTCAAATACAGAGACTGCAAAGATGATCACTCTCTGATCAGGGAGGATGTTGGAAGACCCTAGTACGAACAACACCAAAGAAGAAAGAAGCTGTAGTGAGGAACAATCTGACAAGATAATTATACCTGAAGAATCCAAGTGACAAGGTTCAGCTGAAGATAGCAGAGCAGAAGAAAATGGCAAAAAGAAGAAGGATGGAGAGTTCAAGAGCTCATATCCAACAAGAGAAGTTTTTATGCAGAGAAATCCTTATGCCCCAAGAGTCCCCTTTCCCTAAAAACTGATCAAGGCACATTTAAAGAAGAGGTACAAGAAATTTATGGAAGCAACAAACAAGCTCAACCTAGATGTCCCGTTTCTAAATGCAATTGAAGAGATGACAAAATATGAAAAAAAAATTAAAGGCTTTATCACAAAGAGAAGGAGAGGAGACCATGTTGAGACCATGCAATTGGCAAAAAATGTCGAGCGCCTTTGTTCAAGCTGAGTTACCATTCAAAAAGAGAGATCCAGGGGCACTCAACATACCCTTCTGTGTTGGAGACAATGTGGAGAGGAAGGGATCAACCAATTTAGGAGCAAGCATTAGTCTTATGCCCTTGACTCTAGCTATAACGACCCCGCCTACCAGTAACCCCCAATTAAGGGAGACCAAGAGGTCAGAGCCGTTATCCCAATTTCCGGATCAAAGGTTCGATAAATAATCAATAATAATTATCAAATTCTACCAACTAAACTGAAAGGTTGTAATAAAATTAAACATTGCATACCTTTTTCAAAAACTTGGATATCTACTACTATCCACATCTGGTGTCTATTCTAATTAATCCTCCTTTGTACTTTAATTCTTATTAAATTTCACATATGCCACTTTACTGTTTGTCCTTTTCACTTGTACCTAAAATGCCAACAAACAAAATGTCGGTTAGCATAAATGAATATGCCGGTATGTGGGGAAACAATAATTGTGCAACTATGATAACAATGTAATCAGCCAAATATCATTTAACAGTCAGGATTACATCTTAAGCAATACTACTCAATCCTTACCTATCCCCTATCTCTGTGATGTCCCTGTAGTGAACTTGGATACTACATCTCTCACATGGTAGATCCTTACCCCCATGGCCCTACCTCATAGGTAGCCAATACTTAGGGTTATGGAGTTGTATGGCCCTACTCAAAGGTAGCCCAATCCCTGACTCAAGGTGACTTGATGGACCTACCACATTGGTAGCCATGTACTAAGTCATCCAATGACCTGATGGACCTACCCCATAGGTAGCCATGTACTAGGTCAATCTATCAAGCTATAGAGGGGACTAGGATCTAAGCTAGTAGGCACATATCTTAGGTGATAGTCATATCCACATTATAGTTTGCATGAATTAAATTCATCCAACAATTTATTTCAAGTCACCGATGAAAACTTTGAAAATCCTCAAAAAAACTAATTTGAGATATTCATAAGTGTAACCACATACATGTCAGGCAGATTTGAGACATAATTAATCCAATCAATCAAGAAATTCAAATCGGAAAGAAAGCACACAATGCGATCCTAAAATATGCACATAATTTCCTATTATTGATCATGCCATCAAGATCTATTAAACCTAGCTCGCTTCCTAGGGTTTCTAATCCACTTTTAGGGTTTCCATTGAAATTAGGGTTTCACTTCATTTTTACTATTTTAAACCCTAATTTTATACAACTACTTACAAACCCTAATTATCTCATCTATTCTTCACAAAAGATATTAAGGTTACCTTTTAACAACATATAACCGTAATTTTGGATTAAAGGCACAATTAAATGTCCATTAAGTCTATTATGCCTCTTTAACATTAAAACTACTATTTTTATCCTTTTTAATTCATGACAAGATCATTAGGCCCAATTATAATCTTTGGTTCCTTCCAGATTAACAACTCATAGTTCATTGTGGTCTAATTCACCTATGAACTCCATTTATCACCAATTCCACATTTTATCCATTAGAAAACCCTAATTACCAAATTAAGGGTATTTATCCCCAATTAGGAACCTTTATACTCAAAATAGCTTAGAACTATCATGTCTCAACTTTAATCATGAAATTGAACAATTAAAACCATTAAGAGTCACATTTACTAACATTAGGGTTTCAAGGCCCATTAAAGCTTATTTATGTACATGAAACTCTAAATTAAACCATTTACATGCAAAGTTCATCCTTTTTGTTCTTAATGTACCTTTTTATAATTAACAGGTTAATACCAACTTTAATCATCAATAAAACCCTTCTAAATACATTAATCATCTCAAAATAGGGTTTCCTAATCATGAATACATTAAAGTTGATAACTTCTATTGCTTTTCAAATTGCAATAGGAATTAGCTTCTAAAACTTTTTTTATTGGATTCCTCTGCTTTTTCTGAGCAACTTTCATATTTTATATGCTTTCATCCGAGCTACCAATAAAAATATATGAATTTTGCAATAATTTCTTACTTGGACAAATCATTGAGCGCCACATCACCTCTTTCCTTGTAACGTGGCCCGTTTAAGAAATATAACCAATTTACATTCCTTCCCTCATTTAAGTTGATTGTTTCTTTAGCCCGCAGAGGGGCAAATTGGTCCAATGCACGTTTGGTCGTCTTCCTCCTATGGAACCCTACGCAGTCGTCGACCTACAACCAAGCACGAGGCTATCTGCCTCACTCCACGGCCTGGAGCTCGCCGAAACTGAACGCCCTACCTCAGATGTTCCCTGCCGTGCCCAGTAGGGCCTCGAAGCATGGCTGAGATGGCTGGTTTCAAGAGAACCAAGCCCGCTCATGCGGATGTTCTTGCAGCTGAGTTGCAGCTGTTGTGCCTGGGTTAGGGCACGATGGTGATGGTCAAGCCTCTCCCTAGCATCGTGGGGCATCCTACTTTCATCTCGACTACATCACGGTCCCTCACTACTCCAGAGATAGAGCTATTCTCAAATGTTAGGGTTTGCATACAAAGAACAAGAACAAGAGAGAGAAGGGTATGTGGGATCTTTCTTGAACTTGAACCAGAGGGTCTACCCCTTATATAGGGGAGGGTATCCACACCCCAGCATGCTTTCCCATGAAGAAATAAAGCCTTTTCCCGATAGGAATCCTATTCCTTCAATGAGAAGTAATCTTCTCTCTCATATTTATCTCCTTGATAAACTATACTCTTTGGACATTTATGAATTCGAAAATCCTTTCTCTTATTCTCTTTATTCTTGACTTCTAATCCATTGGCACGAATTTATATTTCCTTTTTGTAGAAAATACCTCCTTTTTAACAATGCCCCAAAATCCATTAATTATGTATCACATTATCCTCTTATTTTGTATTATTGGTATTTTCTCTTTCCTTTTTCTCCATTGGGGCTCCTTGGACCCCAAGAAACTCTAATATTTCGAAATCCCTTTTAGTGGAGACTCATTATGCATCTATATCCATTATTTCTCATTATCTCACTTATTTCTTTATTAAAATATCTCTTTTTGAGGATTTCTCTTTATCTCTCTTTTTATTTTCCTTATTAAAATTCCTTTTAACATTAGGAACCTTATGGATATGGAAATCCACCAAAGATAATTCAATCATACCTCTTTCCACTTATTTCCCATATTTTATCATTATTTTCAGTTTCTTTCTTAATATAGAAATATTTAATTGATCTTTTCTTTTCTTGTTGCATTATCTTTGCAACTTTGGACTCCTTGGGACCCAAGGAACCCAAGAGGCACAAAATCCAACTTTTTATAACATTCCTTTGCCTTCTAAAGGTTTCTACATCTTTCTTTTCTCCATTTTCTTATTTACTCACATAATAATGGAGTTTCTTTTGTCTTTTCCTAGTTATTGGGCCCAATAGCCAATAAAGCCCACAAAACAACCAGAAAGGCTACTGCAAACGAAATCCATTTATTCAACACAAATTATATCATTATTTGTTCCGATATCTTTAATATGAGAAATTACATTTCTCAACAAAAGAACCCAAAAATCGGGGTTGTAACATCCTTCCCCTCTTATAGGAATTTTGTTCTCAAAATTCCATCAAGCAAATAAACCATTCAGGATAAGACTTTTCCATGTCCATCATTGGCCCCTATATGGCTTTACCTTAACCACGGCGCTTCCAAAGAACCTTTATCATCACATATTCCTTTCTCTGAGTTCTTTCACCATGGTACCTATAAACCTCACAGGTGACTCAGGTCATTTCAGCCTCCCTTGGGGCTCACTAGGTTCATTGCTTAGCACATGGCCCAGGTACCTCACACAGTTCTCTAAATTGGACACATGGAACTCATCACACATTAATTTATCCTGAGGGATAAGTTCAAACATAACCTTTTCCACCAATCCATTTCAAATGGACCCATGTATCGGGAACTCAACTTTCTCAGCTATAGTTCAGAGGGTTCAAATTTTTATATCACATATCCTCCCATAGTGAATTGCATGTTAGTCTACTTTGCATCAGCTCACGACTCATGTTGTCCCTGGGCTCTCTTTTCTAGCCATTGCACGATCAAAGCGACATCATCTGCACACACTGTGGTCCTTTTCTGACCTTCGTGAGGTCCCTTCACCAACATCATCTTAATGAAGTGGTGACCGACATAACCTCCCTTGTAGAGCTTCTTTACCTCCCTATACTAGCTATGGTGGTTATCATCACTTCTTACAAAAGACAAGAACTGTCTCCATGTATTACCGTAAATGAGCACACATGCTCTCAACAAACCCTCTAGTCCAGATCATACTATCCATTAGTTAGGGTGATAAACTGTACGAATATCGAGTTCTTCATGTACTAACTTCCACCTTATGGAAGTGAATCTTTGGGTTATACTCAAAAAACTTTTGAACTCGCATCATGGTGTAGTTGAACCATCTCTCTCTCTTACAAGTAGTTCAACCGGATCTGTCTCTTGACAATACTCTTTCTTTCTCTTGTTATCTAGGTAAGGTGATCCGCCAGAACCCATATTGCATCTCGACCTTCCTTGGGCTAGGGGATACTTACAACATCCATAGTGATGAACTCCCATTCCCTCTCAGGGGCTCTTTATCCTCTTTATCAATACACTGGGTTCTTGGTGTTCGTCCTTCACCTCCTGTCGTGCATGGCAACATACAACATACAACTTCATCTTAGGCATCCAAAGTACTATTGTCACTGACTATCTTTGTTGTACCACAATGTATGATGAACTAAAAAACATCATGATCTCCAGTATGTCATGATTCCTCAAGATTGATTCCTCGGAAACCCTAAACCACTCTATTCAGGGTTTCATCACCTTCTTTTCCATAGAAGTGCATCTGAGGTTCTACAACCATCCTTTTCTTGCATCAAGTCCTAGGATGGCTAACCAAAAAAATACTAACTTTTTCAAAAAACTTTGTTACATCTGATGGTTATCTAAACTTATCTCTTATTCAAACTTAGGGTTAACCTAACAACCTCTTCTAGCCTCTAGCTAAACTAGGCAGCTATATCTCAACCAGCGCATCCATTACCACTTCACATCCTTTGGCGTTAGGTAATCTTGAAGACATACACCTCCATGTATTCCACTTATCATCTCATCTCAAACTCTAAGTCTATCTTCATCAAGAAAACTCTGAGCTCATCCTCCTGGTTTTCGAACTCAACCTTGTGTAACTTACAAATTCCACATAGCTCATGATAAAACATCCTCACAAGATGACTACCTTAATACTCTTAGTATTTATAAACAATCCACATATCGTTCACCCCACAAGGGTATGTTATCATCTCTGTCCTCATACCTCATAACAACATTCCAACTCACTTCATCTTTTATCCTTGGTGTATGGCATGCGTATTGTCCTATCTCTCACTCCTATAACAAGAGGAAATAAGCATTTGGTGGTCGTACAAACACAGTTCTTCCTGTTCCAAGAGTAGAGATGGTACATCCCACATTGCCAGTACACCTTCAAATCTAAGTTGAAACGTGCAACTTATGCTCTACATCACAATCAATTCAATATCAAAGTTACTTCCATGTAGAACTGGTCTCGAACCTACGTGGGTCCACACACATTCCATGGTCATATCCTCTAGGTCTATAGGGTGCCGACACTTTTGGGGTCATCCCTCTTCGCTTATGCATCCAAAGAGTGCCCTACTCATCTTCCCTTTGGGTCCCATGAGTTCATGAAGGTGATCAATCTCCTAACCCATGGCCCTCAAACAATGATAGTTGTTACCTCCCGACCCTATAGTCATGTGCAACTTGGGAATTAGGAAACTCCCACTTCCATCTGTCTTATCCCTACCTGACCCTAGGATAGACTTAGGATTCTATTATAGTACATGTCTAACTTAGAACCTTACCCAAGCCTTCATCATTTCTCTCTGCATTCATGGGCTGACTTTCATCCTTTCATAGGGGTCATGGCGACCTGCCTACCTTGGTCAGGCCCCATATCGATTACCTCAATGGTAACACATCTGCATGCACTTGGATATGGTTATCTATGGGTCTACATGTTCATTCTCATACCATGTACTTTCCACTTAGCTTCTCAAGATCCTATGAGACCCCTTTAGGTTACCTTAAACCAACAAAACTGGTATACACTCTACAAGAGGGTCCCTCTCCCAGGATGGGAGGAACTACATCTTGATAACAAAGGTCACAAACGTCCTTATGTCTAGGGTTTACATCCACATGAGCATGATTAACCCTAGAAAGCTACTAAGATACAAGAAGACCACCCACTAAACCATGCTAGGTCATACTTGTTCTCATCCTCAACATTGGATCAAGATCATACCTTCCCATGTCATCAACTTAGCTGTGACGGGCTCATCAAACATACCTTAAACTTAAGGGGTTTCCCTTTCCTCTAAACATGAGGAGTACCATGCTTGAATCTATAGAAACTCAAACCTCATCATGAGCATCAGGTACACCACTTCCCCTCTTAGGCCCAAGAACCCTTGGTTCACTTTACTGATGACCAACTGCCTGCTCAACTTTTTAACCACAAACCAAGCATGCACAGGGTATGAAATGCACTTCCCATGATCCTTCTACTTGAACAACACTTCAGAGTGGTGTCCTCCTCAAGGACAACCAACAAGGTACAAGGCCACACAACCTATTACTAAATCTGTTCAGGGTCTAAGGAACTCTTCTTCCTATCTCAGAAGGTAAACACCTATACCATAGGCACATAGGTACCAGAAGCCTCATCCTATCTCTAGGGTTTGGTTCCTCTAATGGCTACCAAGATATCATCAGCCTCCAGGGATCAAGCATAAGGCAACCACTATCATGCACTTAGGTCGCATCATCCTCAACTCCCCATTGTTCCTCATATCTCAGAGTCTAGGCTTCCAACCTTCTTACATGGGTCCTACTCTCTCTCTCTAGAGCTAACCCTACAAACAACCTTACTACCCAAGGTCCTCTCTCCGTGAAGGTGGGTCTAGCTTATAAGCATACCCCTACATGGTGAAGCCTATATTCAAGCTTATGTTTGCTCAAGGTTATCCATAGCTCTTTATGCTTATCTCATAAGCAATCCTGGCTAGGGTTTCAACCTACTAATCGCACTACTGACGTATTCAAACCATATAAGATTGTAGGGTTTCCATAGATTCTTTACTAACCTCATCATTGAAGGAGCAATCATTCACTCTAACATGCACAAACCTTCCCAGGGTTGGGTCGCCAAAGGTACTAAGTCATCCAACCTCTCTTGGCTCATATGGGAATCCAAAGGCATGTCCCCCCCCACACCTGGTCTACCATGACATCTAACTCATTGTGTCATCTCTCTTTCTAACTACCACTTAAGGTTAGGGTTAGCATATCCTCAGAGGATACACCAGGTCTCTACTTATAATGGAGGTCTCTACCTCAAAGACTAACTTTCTCCACTCATCCTCCTGACAAGGAGGTCTAGCCTCAGGTCTTGCCTGATGGCATGACTACTCATGTCACACGACCTAAGCATATATCTATTCTTTATTTTACGCTTAATCTATTAAGCTTATGTCCATGACATCTTATTTACATGCTTTTCATTAAATTGGTGGAGGATTCCTTAAACCTTATCAGCCTTACCCATACCTCAAGAGGGTGAGGAGAAGAGAGAAAACCCTAATCCTTAAGGTCCTTAACAACATTTGAATTGAGAAGGGATGAACAAGGTGAGAGAGTCCTAAAGGTATCTTATTTTGAGTCAAATCCTGAGACAGTGGCCATGCAGTCACATGGATCTGGGAGTCCTCATATTCGGACTAGCGGTGCGGAGGCAAACCTTGCCAGCCCCCAGACGTGATCCTTTTCTAGACACCTTTGTCTTTCGGAAAATCCTCTAATAACTCCCTTGGATTCTATAGAGTTTGTAAAATTTAATATTTATTAAAGATTAAATGAGGAACCTATGTTGTGATACCAAATGTAACGACCCCGCCTCCCAGTAACCCCCAATTAAGGGAGACCAAGAGGTCAGAATCGTTATCCCAATTTCCAAATCAAAGGTTCGACAAATAATCAATAATAATTATCAAATTCTACTAACTAAACTAAAAGGCTGTAATAAAATTAAACTTTGCATACCTTTTTCAAAAACTTGGATATCTACAACTATCCACATCTCGAGTCTATCCTAATTAAGCATGCTTTGTACTTTAATTCTTATTTAATTCCACATGTGACACTTTACTATTTGTCCTTTTCACTTGTACCTAAAACGTCGACAAACAAAACGTCAGTCATCATAAATGGATATGCTGGTATGTGGGGGAAACAATAATCGTGCAACTATGATAACAATGTAATTAGCCAAATATCATTTAACAACCAAGATTACATCTTAAGAAATACTACTCAATCCTTACCTATCCCCTATCTCTGTGTTGTCCCTACATTGTACTTGGATACTACCTCTCTCACATGGTAGATCCTTACCCCCATGGCCCTACCTCACAGGTAGCCAATACTTAGGGTTATGGAGTCACATGGCCCTACCCATAGGTAGCCCAATCGCTGACTCAAGGTGACTTTATGGACGTACCCCATTGGTAGCCATGTACTAAGTCATCCAATGACCTAATGGACCTACCCCATAGGTAGCCATGTACTAGGTCAATCTATCAAGCTACAGAGGGGACTAGGATCTGAGCTAGTAGGCACATATCTTAGGTGATAGTCATATCCACATTATAGTTTGCATGAATTAAATTGATCCAACAGTTTAATTCAAGTCACTGATGAAAACTTTGAAAATCCTCAAAAAAACTAATTTGAGATATTCATAAGCGTAATCACATACATGTCAGGCTGATTTGAGACAGAATTAATCCAATCAATCAAGAAATCCAAATAGGCAAGCAAGCACACAATGAGATCCTAAAATATGCATACAATTTCCTATTATTGACCATGCCATCAAGATCTATTAAACCTAGCTCGCTTCCTAGGGTTTCTAATCCACTTTTAGGGTTTCCATTGCAATTAGGGTTTCACATCATTTTTACTATTTTAAACCCTAATTTTATACAACTACTCACAAACCCTAATTATCTCATCTATTCTTCACGAAAGATATTAAGGTTACCTTTTAACAAAATATAACCCTAATTTCATATTAAAGGCACAATTAAATGTCCATTAAGTCTATTATGCCTCTTTTACATTAAAAGTACCATTTCTATCCCTTTTAATTCATAAAAAGATCATTAGGCCCAATTATCATCTTTGGTTCCTTTTGGATTAACAACTCATAGTTCATTGTGGTCTAATTCACCTATGAACTCCATTTATCACTAATTCCACATTTTATCCAATAGAAAACCCCAATTACCAAACTAAGGGTATTTATCCCCAATTAGGAACCTTTATACTCAAAATAGCTTAGAACTATCATATCTCAACTTTAATCATGAAATTGAACAATTAAAGCCATTAAGAGTCACATTTACTAACATTAGGGTTTCAAGGCTCATTAAAGCTTATTTATGTACATGAAACTCTAAATTAAACCAATTACGTGCAAAGTTCATCCTTTTTGTTCTTAATGTAGCTTTTTATAATTAACATGTTAATACCAACTTTAATCATCCATGAGACCCTTCTAAATACATTATTCATCTCAAAATAGGGTTTCTTAATCATTAATACATTAAAGTTGATAACTTCCATTACTTTTTGAATTGCAAGAGGAATTATCTTCTAAAACTATTTTTATTGGATTTCTCTCATTTTTCTGAGCAACTTTCATATTTTATACGCATTCATCCGAGCTACCAATAAAAGATAAGAATTTTTCAATAATTTCTTACTTGGACTAATCATTGAGCACCACATCACCTCTTTCCTTGTAATGTGACCCGTTTAAGAAATATAACCAATTTATTTTCTTGCCCTCATTTAAGTTGATCCTTTCTTCATCCCGCGGAGGGGCAAATCAGTCCAATGCATGTTTGGTTGTCTTCCTCCTATGGAACCCTATGCGGTCATCAACCTACATCCAAGCGTGAGGCTATCTGCCTCACTCCATGTCCTGGAGCTCATCAGAACTGAACACTCTACCTCTGACATTCCCTGTCGCACCCAACAGGGCCTCGAAGCTGGGCTGAGATGACTGGTTTCAAGAGAACCAAGCCCGCTCGTGTGGTTGTTCTTGCAACTGAGTTGTAGCTATTGTGCCTGGGTTAGGGCACAATGGTGATGGCCAAGCCTCTCCCTACCATCGTGGGGCATCCTACTTTCATCTCGACTACATCACGGTCCCTCACTGCTGTAGAGATACAACTATTCTCAAAGGTTAGGGTTTGCATGCAAAGAACAAGAAGAAGAGAGAGAAGGGTACGTGGGATATTTCTTGAACTCAAACTAGAGGGTGTACCCCTTATATAGGGGAGGATATCCACGCACCAGCATGCTTATTCATGAAGAAACAAAGCCTTTTTCCCAAGAGGAATCCTATTCCTTCAATATGAAGTAATCTTCTCTCTCTTATTTATCTCCTTGATAAACTATACTCTTTGGACATTTAGGAATTCGAAAATACTTTCTCTTATTCTCTTTATGCTTGATTTTTAATCCATTGGCACAAATTTATATTTCCTTTTTGTAGAAAATACCTCCTTTTTAACAATGCCCCAAAATCCATTAATTATGTTTCACATTATCCTCTTATTTTGTATTATTGGTATTTTCTCTTTCCTTTTTCTCCATTGGGGCTCCTTGGACCCCAAGAAACTCTAATATATCGAAATCCATTTTAGTGGATACTCATTATGCATCTATATCCATTATTTCTCATTATCTCACTTATTTCTTTATTAAAATATCTCTTTTTGAGGATTTCTCTTTATCTCTCTTTTTATTTTCCTTATTAAAATTCCTTATAACATTAGGAACCTTATGGATACAAAACTCCACCAAAGATAATTCAATCATACCTCTTTCCATTTATTTCCCATATTTTATCATTGTTTTCAATTTCTTTCTTAATAAAGAAATATTTAATTGATCTTTTCTTTTCTTGTTGTATTATCTTTGCAACTTTGGACTCCTTGGCAACCAAGGAACCCAAGAGGCACGTAAATCAACTTTGAATAACATTCCTTTTCCATCTAGAGGTTTCTACATCTTTCTTTTCTCAATTTTCTTATTTACTCACTTAATAATGGAGTGTCTTTTGTCTTTTCCTTGTTATTGGGCCCAATAGCCAATAAAGCCCACGAATCATCTGGCAAGGCTATTGTAAATGAAATCCATTTATTCAACACAAATTATATCATTATTTTTTCCAATATCGTTAATAGGAGAAATTACATTTCTCAACAAAAGAACACAAAAATTGGGGTTGTAACACTAGAGAAAAGGCTTGGGTTAACATATATTATGAAGACGGGCATGAGAATCAAATTAGTTGATCACACCTTTACGAGACCCATGGGACTAGTGGAGGACGTCCCAATATGGGTCGGGCAATTTTTCATACCATGCGATATAGTAGTGATTGACACAGTTGAGGACCCTACGTGTCCAATGATATTCAGGAGACCTTTCCTCACAACTGGAACAACTCTAATATATGTAGCTGAAGGAATCATTACTTTGTGAGTTGGTAATGATCACATCGACTTCTGAGTACAAGACGCTATGATACGACTGTCTCACTTTGAGTCAGCTTACGTTATGGATAGCTACAATGAATACTATAAAGAGATGCAAGAGGATAGGTTATTGTTGATCCCCTTATACGAGCTTTGAATAGTACTGACCCTACCGTGGAAGACCCAAAAGTTGTAGAAATCCTAGACTACCTAATTCAACCTGAAGAAGAGCTTAGTGAGGATGAAGAAACTTTTGAGATTGTAAAGTATGCCTCACTTGAACAAACACATGAAGAAAAGATTGCACCGAGACCAAGGCCAGAATTGAAACCACTTACCAAAGGATTGAAATATTAATTCCTAGACGAAGAGGAGAGGAATCATGTGATTGTAAATGCAAACTTGATAGATGATCACCTAGAAAAGTTGCTAAAGGAAATCAGATTGTATAGAAAGGCTATAGGGTATTCGGTAGAGGACATCAAAGGACAACCCTGCCTTATGCATGCGCAAAATACATCTCAAAGAAATAGCTAAACCTTTAGCTCAACCGATGAGAAAGATGAATCAAATGCTAAAGGAATTTGTGAAGAATGAAGCTATTAAGCTGCAGGATGTCGGGATCATTTACCCCATAAGTGACAGTATTAGGGTAAGCCCTATTCATGTGGTTCCCAAGAAAGGTGGAATGATAGGGATAAGAGGTGAAGACTGAGATAAGGTAGCGACACGAATGGTAATAGGTTGGTGTATGTGCATTGACTGTCGCAAACTGAATGTTTCTATAAGAAAGGATCATTTGCCTCTGGCATTTATAGATCAAGTTCTAGAAAGGTTAGCTCATCATGATTACTTCTTTTTTCTAGACGCGTATTCGTGATTATATCATATACCAATTCATCCATATGATCAGTAAAAGACAACCTTCACTTGCATCTATGGCACATACGTTTTAAGGAGAATGACATTCGGGTTGTGTAATGCACCCTCAACTTTCCAACGTTACTAGATATCTATGTTTTTGGACTTTCTAGAAGACATAGTGGAGGTCTTCATGCATGACTTATCAGTCTATGGAACAGATTTTGAAGCATGTCTATGAAACATATCCTTAGTCTTGCAATGCAATGAAGAAAAATACCTAGTCCTAAATTGGGAAAAATGCCATTTTATGGTCCAAGACGGTATTGTCTTAGAGCCTAAAGTTTCCAAGAAAGGGATAGAATTGGATCTAAGAAAGATCGAGGCCATATCGAAGCTTCCGCAACCTAAATGCATTATAAGAGTAAGGAGTTTCTTAGGGCATGTGAGATATTACATAATATTTATAAAAGACTTCTTGAAGACTGCTAAAGCCCTTTCAAATCTCCTGATTAAAGATGTTGAATTAGAATTCACTAGTGAATGTTTGGACGCCTTCCAGGCCCTTAAAAAAGCATTAACAACAATGCCAATTCTACAAGCACCAGATTGGGAGTTACTATTTGAAATTATGTGTGACACCAGTGATTTCTCTATCAGAGTTGTCCTAATATAAAAGAAGGACTAGAGGCACCATTGATTTCCTACGCAAGTCAAACATTGGACAAAGCCCAAGTAAACTACACCATTGAAAAAGAAATGAAGGCTATCGTATTTTCCTTCAATAAGTCTAGGTCATTCTTGTGGGATCGAAAGTAAAAGTATACACTGATCACGGAGCTATAAAATATCTCATGTAGTAGAAGGATACAAAGTTGAGACTCCTATGATGGTCCTTATTACTGTAAGAATTTGACCATGAGATCATTGATAAAAAAGGAAAAGAGAATGTGGTTGCAGACAAGGGAAGACCCATGGGGAAGGGGGAGCAGGGACCACAACCCCCCCTCCAAAAAATGTAATCTATATATATGTCAGTATACATATATTTATAATGGTATATTTATAATATATATTATATGACTTCATATTCATCATATACATTGACTTGGTGTAGTGGTTCAAAGTTACACTCATATCTAAGAGGTCTCCGGTTTGATCCTTTATGCATGTATTATTCATTTTTCACAATGTCCGGAACGTGTAGATGCTATATATGTTATTTGACATAACACAACACATAGCTAGACTTATTGTAGTGGTAAACATGTTTAGTAATGTATTTGAGCACGTGAGTTCATGTCCTATATTAAATACTTTTTTTGGCCCCCCAATTGCTAACTCTTGGTGCTGCCACTGGTTGCAGACCACCTGTCAAGGATAGTTTTTAATGAAGAAAATAAATTGCCTATAAATGATAACTATGTTGATGAAGCTCTCTTGATGGCTTAGTCAGATGAATGAATCCTACCTTGGTTAGCTGACATTTGCAATTATCTTGCCTGTGGGAAACTTCCACTAGAGATCACTTATAATCAATAGAAGAATTTATTCTTTGATCTAATTAATTACTATTGGGATGATCCCCTTTTGTTCAAAATATGCTCTGACAACTTATATCGTCATTGTATACCAGAAGATGAAGTGCCCCTAATCCTCAAAGAATGCCATTCCTCACCTTATGGGTGCCACCACGAGGGGAAAGAACAACTGTATAAGTCATGTAGTCGGGATTTTATTGGCTGACTCTTTTTGAAGATGTTGCATCATTTGTCAAGACCTACAAAGAGTGTCAACTCACGAGAAATATTAGCTGAAGGAATGAGATGTCGATGGCCAATTGGGTGGAAGTTAAAATTTTCAATGTATGGGGGATTGATTAATAGGGACCTTTTCCATCATCAAAAGGGAACCAATATATACTTGTTGTTTTGGACTACGTCTCGAAATGCGTAGAGGTTGTTTCTACCCAAACCACGATTCCAAGGAAGCAATCAAGCTATTCGAGAAAACTATCTTCCCACGGTTCAGGGTACCACACACTATTATAAGAGGTCGGGGGTCTCAGTTTAGAGAAAAGCAATTCAATGCTCTATTGAGAAAGAATGGAGTAAAACACAAAATTACAACACCATACCATCCCCAAACATCAGGACAAGTCGAACTATCTAACAGGAAGATCAAGTAGATCCTAGAGAAGATTGTAAGTCATACAAGGAAGGATTGGTCTATGAAACTTGACGATGGGCTTACCGCACATCATATAAGATGCCTATAGGCATGACACCCTATAGCTTGATTTATGGGAAATCCTGTCATTTGCCCGTCAAATTAGAGCACAAATCCCTTTAAGCTACAAAATTTCTGAATGTGGATCTTGACAAAGCGCGAAAGAAAACATTTCTCCAACTTTAGGAACTGGAAGAGTTAAAACTACATGTTTATGAGAATGCAATGATCTATAAGGAAAGAACTAAGGTATGGAATGAAGCCCACCTGAAGAGAAAGGATGTCCATGAAGGAGACAAAGTTCTTTTATTCAATTGAAGTATGAAGTTGTTCCCCTGGAAGAAGAGAACAAGATGGTCTGACCCCTTTTCTGTGTTAAAAATATACACGTCAAGAATGATGGAAATAACTAGAGACAAGACATGCACTTTCAAGGTGAATGGGCAGAGGGTAAAAAGGTATTATGAATACAAGGCTTTTGTGAGAAGGACCGAGCTAAGTTTGGGGGAACCTAGTCCTCTAACAAATGAAATGTATGAGGAAGTATCAACACCAGTTGGAGGAGAATGAAACCAAAATTAGAGAGAGTCAAGCTAAAATACTTTAAACTAGCACTTATTGGGAGGCAACCCAAGCTTTTCCTACTTTCTTTTATGATTCAAGCTTTCCTGTATCTCATGTTTTAATCTAAATGCTATGTACCTCCCTCCTTCTAGGTATTTTGGTTTTCTGCATCTAAAATAAGTGTAAATATTGTATGTAGATTGCCATCTTTTCATATAGGTTTTTAATGAGAGATTAGAGGTGTTCTAGCTTTAAATATTTGTCTCTAACAACATGGTTATGTGTGCACCGTCGTAGCGGCACCTACCGTAGTTGTGGTGGCTAATTTACATGTCTTAAGGCTGTGGTCACAGCCTGATTGTAGGCACGTCTTGACCACAGTTGCAGCAGCCTACTCAGCCGCTGGCACGACTCCCTCCTAGTATAAAAGAAAAGTGTTCTCGATGCCAGGGTTTTTTTTTTCTCTTCTCACTTTCTGATTCCCGAACATTGGAGGAACCCTAACTGAAGAACAACCAGACGCAAGAAGTTGCGATGACAATCAATCACTAAGGGATGTTTGTCTTGAACATGACTACCAACATCATAACCTTGCCGTGATAGCACCACCTCCACCGTTGCTTCCCTAGCTGCCTGTTTCGAACTCCTAGCTATGCCAAGGTACCATTGCACATTCCTTTGGTTTACCACTCTCCCTATCTTTTGCCTATTGGAGGTTCATCACCTTACTTATTTCTACAATCCTAGAAGTTGCTTTTCCCTATTGCGTGGCGACATGAGAAATGCCACAAACGTTTTTTCACTTTAACCTAAGCTTCGTCGTCGTTTCCATTTTTCTCTTTAACCGCAAGTTTTTACTTGATTCTTTTCTCTTACGCTTCTGGGGTAGCGCCGCTATTCAGTCAGAGTTTGGGTGGTGAGCCACCACGATCATGCGATTGTAATCGAGTGGCTACCTTCAGGATCAAGGTCATAGTATTGATCATGGCTTTGGCCGTGATCGTGGTCTTTCCTTGTATGTATCTTCTCTTAATTAGGTCTAACACTGACCACTTTTGCGATGTCTCTTTTGCCTTGAAAATCACATGTCAAGGTCATGGTACCTTTCTTGATCACAATATTGCTTTCCATTTCTTCCACGTTCGCGACATCTCATGTGATTATGCTCTTTTGAAAATGCAATATTCAAGCACAAACAATTATAAATGAATTAAACGCTAATGCCGTGAATAAAATATAAATTACTATCTTGCTGACAATAATTTGAATGTGATCAATTTTAGAATGTCAACCTAAACTAATGACACATTGATGAAGAAGGAAACTTCACTAAGGGGTGTGGAAGAAAACCTAGAGAAGATAACCAAAGCGCTGAAGGATAACCCCAACCTCTCACCAACGAAGAAGCTTCAGTTGCAACTAATGAAGAAGAAATACGAGTACATCCTGGCCCATGAGATGCCAGATGAATTAGAAGAATCTCAGGAGGTGTCACAAACATACACCTCTGAGTACCAGCCACCTGAAATGGAATAAAAGAAGTTAGAGAAACACAAATCCAAAGCCAATGATGCAAAAGGAGGCAAAAAGAAGAAACTGGTCACCGTGGAAAAATCGAAGGGTTAGGAAAAAGAAGCGGCCCCCAAAGAGGTCAAAGAGGATGAACAAGAGGTCCTTAACTAGCAGGCACCAACATTTGTATCAAGAGATCATCTATACCAGTCACACTTCGATTGGGTGATAAGGAATAAAAGCTTCGAACATACGTGATACCTAGACGTCGTTGACTTCAAGAAGATGAGAATATACAACAAGGTGATAGACTTCTTGGAAGTTGCCACCATGCACACCCTATGTACATCAGAAGCTCCCTCTCTAACTCAACTGACGACAGAGTTCATGAAGTCAGTGATGGCGAGTGCAAAAAGGGTGGCAGAGACTTCAATCTTGATGTGAGGATAGGGGTCAAGGCACATCCCCAAAACTATATTCATGAAGACGACAGAAGAGGCACAAGCCTGCTCAACTATGCTAGGAAAAAATAAGTCATTGGATATAGTAGTCACCAGATGTGGGAGACGTTGATGGGAGAACATGAGCATGACTTGAAAATTTCGAAGGCGACTCTCATCACTTCTTGCTTCATCAGAGTGATACAACAAATAACCGCCAACACAGTCTTCAAAAGATCAAAAATAGAAGGAGTTACTAAGGGAGACCTATTTCTAATATGGTCCATGATCAATAAGAAACTGGTGAACATAGAAAGACTGCTAGTGAGAGGCTATCAGCCACTGTAGGAGGGGAAGCAAAGCAAACAAAAGAATTCTATATGGGAAGCCTGATAACTTGAATTGCTTACCATTATATGGTTGTTGACCTGATGATGAAGTATAAGAAGACCAAGGGACATACCAAGATAAATATCAAATCCATTATTAACACAACATCCTGGCACAGAAAGACAATAAACATTTCTACAAACAGAGCTGCTCTAAACTCCTACTACTCCTACCAGAGATGGCATACTATGATGCCCATAAGCTACGTCCTACATAGGAGGATGTATAAAAAATGTACTCAGGCACCACCAGCAAGGCCGCATGCCCTGTATTACCCACTGGTGAGAAGAATATGAGGGATAAGACACCAGAAATGGAGATGCAAAAGATAGAGGAAGGGAAGAAGTTGGCAATAAGGAAGCGTAAGAAGAAAACATCAGACAAATCTATCACCCCAAGTCTACCCTCACCACACATGTCAAAAGAGATTAAAGACCAACCTAAAGTGGAAGTAAACGAAGGAGGCGACCAAGCACATGTATATGCTATCAAAAAAGAATAGCACATAGAATGTGAAAAGGAATCGTGTCAAGAATCCAAAAGCCCCAAAGTTTCACCCAACCCTATGAGCCAGAGGTGGTGCTACAAGTACCAGACCAACCAGATGTGAGAACCTCTTCCCAAGCAATCGATGTTGAACCCATGAAGAACAAGTCAGCTCCGCAACCTAAGAAACCTATAGCATCAACAACACGATCAACAAAGCTTGTAGAGAAGCAACATCAATGCCCACATACATTCAGTGATGTACTAGGGCACAAATTTGATGCCATGTGGTTACACATGTAGCACACTTCTGAGTTAATTTCAATATTACTTCTTGCATGTGCACACTGACAACGCATGTACAAAATTTGAACACAAGAACTAAGGTACTCCCCCAATTCATGCAGGACGTCGCCAATACCTAAAACACGATGATGGAGGCTCTGAAGACACTAACACAAGAAATGGCTAACCTAAAAAAAGAATGGTATACCATGAGAGGTGATAAGGAAATGATGCGGAAGGGGTATAAAAATGTGTTAGAAGATATAAAAAAATGTTAGCGCTTAGACAAAGAACACTGACAACTAGAGCTAGAACGTCAGGAGATGGACAACAGGCGACAAAGAAAGATGTCAAAGCATCTAACCTATCCTTCCTCGTCACAAGCATCTTCAAGCCCATCAATCTGAGATAAATATGACGATGACATAGGAGGAATGTCTGAGGCCACAACTTCAAAAGTTGAAAGCGCCAACGTAAAGACTACCCCAAGGATGGAACCTTCTATGAAAAAGGTGCCACAAAAATCTGATGCTCATCAAGGTGTCAAAACAAAAAAGACAAGCACTTTATCATGAGTTTGATTTGAACATCAACCTAGACGATGAAAAGTCATATCAGCAGAATACCAACCTAATGTTGTTGTCAAGGAAGAAAGCAATTCCATACAACATCTCACATCAAGAGAAATGAGGGATCTCAACAAGTTCATGGATGATGTGACCTTTGGCTTGGACATCTACAATGACTTTTTACATGATCCTTCACATTACAAGCACAATGACAATATCTATAACAGAAAGATGGTTGCAACATTAACCGCTCTCAATTCAACAGAACTAGAGAATCCATCAAAGGGAGACAAACCCATAGAAGACTCAACTAGAGAGATAAAGACTAGAGAAACATTTTTGAACAATGAAAGCCAAGCAGCCAAACATTTAAAGTTGGATGCCAAGATACAGTCACCCACCAAGGAAGTACGACCCCCAACAATGCAAACAGTAGGAGACAGGACCTCAGAAGATGACTTGCCTCCTTCTTCATAGATGATCCAGTGAGAAAGCGAAGTGCATCTATTGATACTTTACCATTAGGTGTTTCCCCTCCTCTACCCTACAAAATGACGGACATGGACATGACCTCCTTATCCAAAATCAAATGCAAAGATGTCCATGTTTTAGCAGATGTGCTCAATGGTAATCTGTTAGTCATAGATATTCTCTACCACAAAAAAGGAAGGTCACTTAACAAGGTCTATTTTAAAGGGATCTTTTTAAAGAGATCATGAGAACACAAAATGTTGTTCAAAGTAATCTGCGCAACTCTGTTGGAAGAATTTCTACATCCCAAGAAAATGCAACCTATTTTCAATGGAACCACTCATCTAGCGGTTCAGCTTTTTCATAAAAATGACAAATCTTCCAATGTGAAAGAACTACAACAAGCAGGGAGTCAAGTGAAAACAAAGTTTGTAGTTATTCCTATAAGGAATGTAAAGTATTGGTCCCTTATTGTCGTCACCCTTCATGTTGACAATACTAGAAGATCATGTAATTCCTTAATGGAAAGATTAACTTGTCCAAACTCTTTTCCAATTTAGTGAAAGTTTTTTAATTATTTCTGGTTAATTGCTAAACCTTTGGTCATGTATTTATGGTAATGGCCCTTCCCCTCTCGGTCCACCTGAATAGGGGATAACATGGGGAGGGGTTTGTTACATATATACTAATAGATAGTATAGGATACACAATATCTAGGAAATGGTCATCTTGTAATGTTCATCTTATAATAGGTTTTTTGATAGATAGTATGAACCTACATAATTTTATGTAAGATACTACCATTTATGCATATATATGAGGATATATGTGCATATGTGCCTTAGGCATAAATAATTAATGATATTTGAGGATCTAATTTATTCACATAATTCCAAATATATAGATTATGATTTCCTAATATCAGATTCCTTAGACAAAAAAAATATAGGAAGGGAAGTACTAACGTATAGGTCACACACCATAGAATCGATCTATAGATCTGAACTAGTTCTTATGCTCAAGCTTAGTGTAAGACCCCTGACTTGAGTTTTTGGGTAACCCTATTTGTTTTGCCTAAGTAAGTGTTTTAGAACCTTGCACTAAACTTTTGAGATGTAATTAGGGCTTTTGGGCAACCTAAGTTTCAAGTTTGAGCTTGTTTCGATGATGTTTATTCTTTGTGTGATAGTTTTGGTGCAAATTTCAATTTACCCAAATCAAGGGGTTAATGTTCAATTTTTCACTTCTAGAGTGTATCTTCCATATCTTTTCATCATCTACAGGAGAAAGGAAGAAGTGGGTGCTTTGTTTGCATCTTGGGTGAGTCATGATTAGTGTTTCTATGGGTGATGTGTGTGCCTTGACCCATGTTTGTGTGGTGTGTTGTCTAGGACTGGTGGGGCCGCACCCTTGGTGGGTGGCCAAGAGGCTGAGACCCAACCTAGAGTGCATCACTATGTCTTGCATGTTAATCCAGAGTGGATGCATTTTGGCCTTTTTGCGTGGACAAGTGTCCCCTAGACACCTAAGGTGAGGATACCTCTCCTTTGACCTTTCTCTCATCCCTCAAGTATATGAACTCTTTTCCCTTCACACAAGTGAAACCTTTCATCCATTCTTGTTCTCCATTTTCCTTATGGACAACCTTAGAGCATTAATGATCAAGAAGAAGTCTCCGTGGAGCCTTGGTGATTGGATCCTTTACTTGTGGTGATTCTTTGTTCATCTTCCACCTTGGTGAGTTGTGCTTGTTGGGTCAACAACTCTAGAGGGGGGAGGGTGAATAGAGATTCACAAATATCACAAAATGAATTAGACCACCAAACTAAATTAAGTGCAGAAACTTAAACATACATCCAATTTGAGGTCCTAACTAATAAGCATAGCAAGGGTGAGAGACAAGGAAGAACATACACTTGGACAAAGTGGTTTAGAGTGGTTCCACACTTCAAACTAGAAGTGAATCAGTCTGCTACCTAGAGGTGGTTAGGCTCTAGGACTTTGCAATCTTGATGCTCTTATATTCATTCATAAGATTACAAGATAAAACCACTTTCATCCAAGGACTTAATAGCCCAAGCAAGGATCTTCAACCTATTGAAGGAACTTAACCACTTGAACCAGGGAGTCTTCAGCCTTCAATAAGGACTTACCCACTCCATCTTCAAGTATTTGGCCTTCTAGGGATTACCTATCCTTCTTGAGTGTCCTCCTTGCCTATGTCCTTCACTTGGAGATCTAGAACACCATGCCTTCTTCAACCTTGAAGAACATCAACTCCTTCTCCTTCACTCAAAGAAGATCTTCAAGCCTTTTCTTTAATAGGAAAGGGGATAGGAAGATGGAGGTGGAGAGATTTACATGGATACAAGAGGTATCTCTCTTACAACAAATCCTAACTCACTCATACTCATAGATTTGACTTGAAGGTAGAGATAGAGAAAGGGGCTCAAAGGTGTGCAACACTCTCAACTAAGCAAGAACCAAGCATATATGAAATGAGCAACCTTGGAATAAACTCCAAGTGGTCCTATTTATAGAGTGGGTGCTCCTTTTAGTTGGGGAACACTTAGGGTCAAATTATAGCCATTTTTTTACAAGGAAACAGATCTATTTTCACCCAAGAAAGTCACCAACGGTTAAAATCACTTTTTTTGCATTTTTCATACAATACATTCAATCGAGATTCAACAAAGGTAACTCGACCAATTGGGTAAAAGACAAACCCAAATTTTAAACCATTAGTCAAGTTTGTCTTGGGGAAACTCGATCAACCAATGAAAGTTGCATTTGGTCAGTAACTCGTTTGATCGAGTTCTGTGAGTGCACAATGTGACCGATGCACTCTTTAGATAATTGATCCAATCGATCGGTCGAGATCGTAACTCGACCAATTGACTACATGTGATCAATTTTCTAAAGTGCATAAAAAGTGATTAAAACTTGGTTCTAAGTGTCCCAATCAATTTTCTCATCTTAGTTACAATTCATATCATCAATACAAGTGATTACAAAATCTTCTAAGGTCATTTACATGGATTTCCTAAAAAGCACACTTGCATTGCTTTTGACTTGAACTGTAGCAAATTAGGGCTTGAGTAATTTGATCCTTTTCATGTACCTAACACCTGAAATCAATATTGAATACAGATATTAGATACATATGAATGGAATGGTTGAGTCATTATCAAAATATGGACAATGTATAACCTCTAGGTCAACATTCTCCCCCTTTTTGACAATGGCAAACCATTCCTCAAACATATTGAAAAGGATATACAAATTATACCTTTGCCTTGTGAATTAGGGGGATTTAAGATTTGAACAATGTGAATAGCTCCCCCTCAATCAATGCTTACTTTAACCTACATAGTTAGTCTATCTACACAAAGAAATTATAACATACAAGTACTATATGGTCCTTTGCAAGTCACATGATAAAACATAAAATGAACAAGAAAATGATATCATAAGCAATAAGCAGCAGTATAACAAAGAATAGCAATATGATTGAGTTTCAAGTCATTGAAGTTCTCTACCCCTTTTGACATTATCAAAAAGTAGGGGGGTAGAAGAGAATATAATCAGGTCTTCTCCAAAAACAATCAAGCAGATAATCATACATGCAATCTCATATTATATGTCAACCAGAGACAAAAGAAACATACAATCTCAATCATAAGCAAAATATGGTGAATTAAGGCACCAACTCATAGGATATAACATGATCAAAGATCAAGAGTGCACATAACATAGATTACAACTTAGAAGCATGTTCTCATAAAAGCAACTACAAGCAAGAAGTGATGAAAAACTAAAGATAAAAATATTACATCTCAAATAATGTGCTCAGATTTTTCTAATACAAAATATCCTAGAAAGATATATATGATCAACAAACCAGACTAAAAAATAAGAAATAACTAGATATCTAGACTATCTATGTCAACAACATCATCATCATCATAAGATCCAGGCTCGTAGTTCTTGTCTCCATCTGAAGGTGCAGCAGTAGTGGCTTCATCACCGAAATCACCATCAAAGCCATCACCATCATCATAAGCATCCTCACCAACACCATCATCGTCATCAACAACAATAGTCTCAGTATCAGCCTAGTTAGGCATCCCCTCATCCACAAAAGGACCAAAGCCACGACCGGGCAAATGATCATTCTGCTCATCCCAAGTCATACCAAGAGCATTGAGCTCATTGGCCTGAGGGGAGGAAGGAGCAGAATTGCCAAGACTGGCGAGTAGAGTGATCAAGGGGCTAGTAGGTAATGGTAGGTACATGGGAGTAGGACCACTAGCGGAAGAGGGTGGAGGAGAAATAGTGGAAGGCTCGAGGGTAGGGTAGTAATGATGATATGCATAAGAAGCATAATCACTACCGGGGAATGATTGGTAGGTGGGGTATGGGTGTGCACAGGACATGTTCATGTTTGACATGATTGAACACAAATCCTGGTGCAGGTGCTCCTGGACCTAGAGGTTGTATACTTATTGGTGCATCATGTAGCCCATAAGGGTTTCATTAGATACAAGAAATGAAGCACGGCTAGGTCGAGGTGGCTGAGGTGGAGTAGCTCAGGTAGAGGTGGAGGCAGGGGCTATAGAGGAAGAGGCTAAGGGTGAAGCATCAATTGTGGTGGAGGCAAAGACAAGCATAGACTTCTGAATCATGGTTTCACTGATACACACACCTTTCCTGGCTAACTTGTAATGATAGTCGGAAAAGAGTGATTTCTCAATGGCAAACAGAAACAAACCACAAATTAGGGCTGGATAGGGTGGATGGACGCCTCAGGTATTCTTACATGAATCAAAATAGGTCATGTGGTGAAGAATGTATCTTGACCATTTGACTCTGATATTCTCAAGAATGCACTACATTAACACCGCAATGTTCTCTGTAATATACGTTTGATTTTTCTTTGGATGGATGTTGCAGTTGACCATTAAGGCTAATATATGCTTTCTGAGATTGAGGGAGGAGGATGGTAGGGTGCTCTTCTTCTTGTATGGAACATTGGGTTTCTTTAAGTAGCGGTGAAAGTTAGGAAGAGTGTGCTCATTCTTCTTGTAGAAACCCTCAGGATCCAAAAGGTTGAAATACTCACCATAATCCTTGCACCATGTGTCATTCTCCTCATCTCTAAAAAAGAAGGCATTTAGAATATCCTCAGAGATTTGAAAACTCTTCCCGATGATCAAGGAATTTAGGATCATTTGAGTATCTAGCAGGAATACAAGGGTGTCTTAATTCCAATGCAAATTAGCATAGAATTTGTGAAATGCTTGTGTGCTTGTCATAGAAATACGAAAGTAGTCACGTTCAACAACCAGGGCTGATAGGTGATGAATGTCTAGAAACCTTGCTACTTGGTCTATGACTGCTTGACGCCTAGGGCTAAGTTCAAACAAAGCTTTAAATGGAAAAGGACTCCTAGGAAGAAGGTCCTTATACCTATTTACAGCTTCTATTGAGACAAACGAGGTGTCATAAAACGGAATCAAGTGAGATGATGAAGAGGAGGATGGAGCATTTCTAGGGGTGGATCGTTTTCTTCTATGAGAGGCCATGGAGGTGAAAAGAAGGAGAAGAAGAGATCAACCGCAGAAAGCAAGCCACAAAAACTGTCCAAACACCAACAAAGAGCAAAAGGGGAGGTATAGGGAAACCTATCTAGGTTGGGAAAGGGCTTGGATAAGGAAGGTAAGGGTTTGGGTAGAGAGCTTAGGGCTAGAAGAAGGGGAATCGGTCAGCTATTCTCTAGTTGAGAGGGAGAATAGTCGGTCGAACCCAACTTAAGTTGGCTTCATCCCATTGATCGGTCGCATTCTGAGAGTGGGAAACACGACCGATTGGTCCATTTTAGAATAGCTCTCGGCCACAGATCAGTCACATTTGTCCTGGGGGAAACTCGACCGATGGTCAACCTGACCTAAAACCATCAAACTCAATTTCTAGCCATATGAATGCTAATTAAATTTATTTTTCGAATCTATTATGTATGTTGAACATACTTAGGCACATATCACTCATCATTGGGTACTATTTAGTGATAAAAACCTAAAATCTGAGAATTGCCCAAAAAAAAGTGAAACTAAGCATGTCAACAAGCAAATTTTGCAATTTTAGCAATTTTAGGCAAGCAAGGTGAGTAAAGCATGAGCAAGACATATAGGATAAAAACAACTAGCTAGACAACATGTCAATATCATCATAATCAATTATGAGCAGTTTATATCTAATGAAGTTTTTTTTAGGGAAGCTAGAGGGCTATTTATTAATCTCGCCCCTCTCATGCAAGAAAATTGAGTAAAATCTTACACTGATATGGTTTCATAACAGGATGAAACATGGTAGTACTACTACCATTACAGAGGTCCAAGTTGATTATATCAACAAGGTCGGTAGGTGGTCTTTTATAAAAATAAAAACCACCCTGGTTTTTGTTGTGGAACTTGGCCAGCCAGTCCGCTGCCATGTTGCCTTCTCTCTTTGTGAAGCCACAAGTCCATCCTAGTTCCATTTTATTCTTCACCTATTCTTTCCACATGGTTAGTTTTGGGAACTCTGAAGAATTTCCCTCAACGGCGAGCCTTGCATTTTTGGAGTCCGTTTCTATGTGGGTGAGCTTGGGATTAAGTTGTTTACCTATCTCAGTAGCTAAGGTAATTGCCATAACTTCTGCTTCTAAGTCACTATTAGCTTTCATAATCTTACCCCGACCTCCTAGATACTAGCCATCGTGGTTCCTTGCAATCACTACAACCGCCGAACGACCTGTTCGTGCATCAAAAGTGGCATCTGTATTAAGTTTAACATCATCTTTAGCTAGTTTACACCAAATGGATGTAGATTCTGACTTTGTCTTAGCTGCGTCGCTACTGGCCCAAGCTTTGAAGGTAAGAGTGACGTCCTTTGTGATCATTGCCTAGAAGTGAAGAGATTTTAACATATTTCTCTCGAACACTACCTTGTTCCTCCAATTCCAAATATGCCAGCAACCGACTACAAATAGTAGGTTGCTAGGTTCCGGTTCAGATAAGTTTTTGTCCAGCCAGCTCCACATATTTGTAGTAGCAAAGAAGGTCATCCATGTATCGTGATGGATGATCAATTTCCATATTTGTGTAGCTTGTTTGCAATCATGAAAGGCATGAATAGTTGATTCCTCCCGCTTCTTGCAGATCGGGCAAATGCTATCACTGGTTAAATGTCTGGTTCTTCTTTTGCTGTTTGTGAGAATTGCCTCATGACCCGCGAGCCAGAGCAAGAACTTTACCTTCATAGAAGTTTTAAGTTTCCGAATCTTCATCCACTTTCCTTCCGTTTTGATGTCCTTGCCCTCCCGCAGGACAGTATAAGCGCTACTGGTAGAAAAATTGCCTGCATCAGTAAGGTTCCAAGCCCTCTTATCCGGTATCTCAATGAATAGTGGAGGAGGTGTGTTCACTATCTTCTTGATCATGTTCTGTGGAAACCATTCCTTCAACAGATCGATGTCCCAACTATAATCATGGGTTATAAGGTTATTTACTATCATCTGAGTCATGTTGTCGAGGATGGGCTTTAGAGTTACCTCCTTCAGCAAAGTATTGTTGTTGCACCAAACATCAGACCAAATGTTAGTAGACTCTCCATTGGTAATGATCATCTCAGAATTGTTAAGGATGAGTTGCTTCCGTTGTAGGGTCGCCCGTCCCAATTGGGATATGTCTGGTAGATAGTGACCCTTGTAGTTCTCGAACTTGTGCCTTAGACCTGCGCACCACGGTGATTTCCTGGCCGAAATCAGATCCCATGCATGTTTGGTGATAAGGGCTTCATTGAGTTCCCTCATAGATTTAATACCCAGACCTCCGTGTTCTTTGTCAGCAGTAATCTTATTCCAAGCCACAAGAGATAGGGGTTGTTGCTTGTTGCTACCTCCCCATATAAAAGAACGGATATTGCTATCTATATGATCACAGACCTTCGTAGGAATCACGGCGGTCTGCATTGCATATGCAGGGATGGCCGCAAATGTGGATTTAGATAAACTCACTTGACCAACAAGGGAGAGAGTTCGTGCTTCCCACAAACTAATATTTGACGACACCCTTATGATGACACCGCTGTAAGTATCCTTCTTTACTCTTCCATGAATCAAAGGTACGCCCAGGTACTTTCCCATGTTGTCTGTCTGGGAGAAATCGCTTAATCTGCATAAGTGTCTCCTGATATTCTGAGGAACGTTCTTAGCAAAGTGTATGTTAGACTTGTTGATGGATATGACCTGTCCCGAGATGACCCCAAAGTCTTTGAAGAATTTGAGGATCGCCTTCATCTCCCCAATCTGAGCCTTTGCAAATAAAAGCAGGTCATCAACAAAGCACAAATGTGATATTTTAGGTCCCTTGTTATAAATCTAAAACGGTGTCCATTTCTTCTCTGCTAGCAGTCTATCAATAGCCTGGCTAAGCCTTTCAAGACATAGGATGAAAAGATAAGGTGAAAGGGGGTCTCCCTGACGGAGACCTCTAGTGGCCTTGAAGGATCCGATCTCTTTACCTTCCTAAATAATAGAAGCATCACAGCCAGAGATTGAGTTAAGGATGTATTTTCTGATGGATTCAGGAAGCCCAATCTTTCTTAGAGTGTCTGCTATGAAAGGTCATGTCATTCTGTCATAGGCCTTAGAAAGATCAATCTTGATGGCCATAGTTTTAGATGTTGTTTTTCTCCGCATGATGTGAAGAATCTCCTGTGCTACCGTGATGTTATCAGCTATTCTCTGTCTTGGCACAAACACACTTTGGGTAGGTGAGATCCAATCCGGGAGGTAGCCTTTTAATCTTTCCACTATGATCTTTGATATAAGTTTAAGCACACAATTGTTTAAGGAAATATGTCTAAATTCCTCGCATTTCTCAGGTTTTGAAATTTAGGAATGAGGACAAAACTTGCATTGTAGAAAATGGACTCCAAATTCTTGCCTTCCATGGCTGTGCACGCTGTGGCCCGTAAGGAATTCTTAATGGAATGCCAATTCTTCAAAAGAAATGAAGTATCAACACCATCACGACCCGGGGCTTTATGGGGGTCGCTGCTTTTAAGGGTGTTATGAAGTTCATGTAAATTAGGTAGTCTCTCTAAGCTTTTGGCTTCATCGGCAGTAAGGCATCTGAAGGAGACCATGTAGTTACATATTTCATCCGCAATGTGGTGGACAAGCTCTATAAAAAGTCTCCTGAAGTGTTGTAAAACCATCTTTGAGATACATCTTTCCTTCGATATCCAGTTTCCAGAATGATCCTTCAACATAGAGATATTATTCTGTTGCCTTCTTTGCTTAACAAAGGCGTTATAAAAGCTAGAATTATTGTCTCCATTCTTGAGCCCATTGATATGGCTCTTTTGTTTGAGATCATCCTCTTCCTTTCTCAGGATGTCAAGGTACTTTGCTTCCATTTCTCTAATGAGATGAACTGTGGTTCTATCAAACCTATCAGAAAGGGAATTCTGAAGAGTTTCTAGGTTGTGAATGATTCTTCATTTCTCTTTGCCTCTTTTCTTTCTTTCTTTAGTTGCCCAGTCGATGATGTCTTTCTTTGTGTCACTGAGCACCTCATGAAAATCCATATGTGAGTTCTACTTGTCGTGAACTATCTTCTGGAATTCAGGATCATTAGTCCAAGATTCCCTTATGACAAATCTGGAAGAAGGTAAACCTTTCACTGTGGGACACAGAAGTATGGGGCAATGATCCGATTCTGCTCTTGGTAGATGATTCACCGTAACTTGTAGATAAGTTAATAGAAACTCTGTGTTGGCCAGTGCACGATTTATCCATTCCCGCAATTGACCATGGATGTAAGTATATCGGGGGTCGTTGTAACCAATATCAGATAAACCTGCTTCAAGTAAAGTGCTATTGAAGATCTGCGCCTTGTTGAAATTATAGAATGGACTGCCAATCTTTTCCTCAGGTAGTAGGGTGGTATCAAAATATCCTAGAGCTACCCAAGGCATAGAAGTATTCTTTCCAAGAGAAATCAAATGATCCCATAGAAATTTACAGACTGAAATATGCGGGCTCACATAAACAAAGGTGCAGATGAACGCTTCATTAATGCAGCAAGAAATGAACTGTCTATGATAGTTCTTAATTCAGATCTTACAGTCTTCCTCATTCCAGTAAATCCAGTTTCCACCTGAATACCCGCGAGCTTCACAGCGAAAGGATTTATTAAAACCAATTTTCCTGATTGTGTTTGTAGCAAAAGTGCCACTTATGCATGGTTCTAACACAGCTACGATCTTCGGTTTATGTAAGGTGATAAGATCTTTCAGCACCCTTATGGTATCATCATTACCTATACCTCTGACATTCCAACACAGAATATTAAACATTGACTCTAGGTAGGAAAGGTGTAGAGCTTACTAGACTTGGGTTTCCACTTGGTTGTTTTCTATAGCTGACTCATTACCTTCGCCATCGACTGTGGTCCTCATGTCTTCATTCTCTTCACTAATGGACTCTATTCTCCTGCTGCATCTACAGGCAGGTTGTTCATCTGGCAGTTTGCTCTTGCCCTTTCTCTTGGTGTTAAAGGTTATGCATGTTCCACATTTCATAGGGTGCAAGGATCTTTCAAAGGTCTTCTGCACTTTCTTTTGTCTGCTCTTTTTCAGCGATCGCGTGCATGGCGTCTATTCAGTCTCTATCTCTCCGGAATTATTGTCCATAATGGCCTCCTTCGGTACATTCTCGCCTTCTTCATCTATGATCACAATCTCGTTCACCTAAGGATTTACAACAACATGGTTCTCCTTGTTATCCTCAGATGCTTTTCCTCCTGCATTCCCCTCTTTATTGTTTGTATGATTGTTTGTGATATTCCCAAACACAGATTTGGTAACTTCCGGGACATCTTCTCTATGTACGACTTTCTTCTTCCTCCAAACATTAGTGGTCTTGTGTTGTTCTGCCCTATCCTCTCGCCCATGGTCCCGTTGTTCGGCAGTGCCTTCGGATTGTTCATATACAAACTCAGCTTGTTCGAATTCTAGACCTGCAAACCTGTTTGAGGTTTCACCTTGCGTACTACTCTGTATTATCTTGTTCCTTCTTGAGTTCTTTCTTCATGTCTGCACCTACCATCCCCTTGTGTTTGCTTCTTTGTGTGCATGTTGGGTTCTAGTTTCTCCCTCTTTCGGACTGTCATGTGTTGCTTCCTCAGATATTTGGGCAGTGTCACACGTCTTGGAAACGTGGCCTTCCTTACCACACTTCACACAGGCCCAAGGCAGTCCCTCATAGTACACCTCAAATTCCACTCCATTAATAAGAATCGAAGTGGCCATCTCCTTAGTTGTGTCGATCTCGATAGCCAATATGGCGAAACGGATACGTGATATGTTTTCAGTGTGGCTATAAATTTTGAATAAGTTGCCCAGAGCCTGTCCAATGTACTAAAACATAGTGTTAATGTACAGGTGGAGTGGGAGGTTTATGATCCTCACCCACGTGATTATGTAGTTCGGCAGGTCTACCGACGGTCTGAAATTTGGGTACCAGTCCCACACCACTAGCGGACATACAAAAATCTTCCATAGTCCTTCCATGAGTGTCGTCTCATAGTCATATTGGCATGAGAGTTGGATAACAAAATGACTGTGTTCCATCTTGAACATGTTAAACCTACCCTTAATCCGCCAGAGAAGCTTGATCTTGTCCCTAAGAGTCATATATCCTATCTCGGTGCCGATCAGGCAAGCCACCACTGCATATTTCAATGGTCTTATCAGGTCCTCTTCTGCATGAGGTTCTATTGATAGCGTCGGAACCCCATCCATCTCTTCTAGGGAAACCTCCGTGTATGGGAGATCTTCTTTGAAAAGCTTTTCCAAAAAGAATATATTACTATCATTCCTTTGTTGTACAGATGGTATGCCTCTGGTTGCTTCCGCATAAGAGATTGTCAGTTCCTCAATGTGTCATTCATGGTTTCCTTCATTCGCCCCGCCAGTCCCCGTCATCTCCGGAATAGTATTATCTCTTGGATCGATAGTCGTGTTCCCTCCATCTCGGTGATCATGCATGCTGGCCATCATGAAGGTTAGGCCGATTTCTGGCACTGAGTGCGTGGATACTTTCTTTATGTTTCTTCCAATTCTCTTTGGCCTCTCTCGGTACGTAGCGAGATTCTCAGAAACTTTCGGCTGTTGATCGTCGAAGGTAAATGTTGTGGCTACTCTAGGATTGAAGATCCTCTCTCCGCTAGCACCATTCTGGTCTCCTACATCATCGTCTCCCCGATCGCCCCCATGAGCCCCATCCAACCCTAGCGCCGCCATTATCCTGTTTCTCTTCACAAAGAGAAAACTTTAATGAAGTTAAATTTCTCTCTAGCTAGAGGTTTGGTAAAAATGCCTGCCAACTAATTTTCCATGTCCACATGTGTGATATAAATATCCTTTTTGGCAATGTGATCACAAAGAAAATGATGGTGAACCTCTATATATTTAGCTCTACTATGCAATATAGGATTATAAGAAATATTGATTGCTCTAGTATTATCGCAATATATAGGACAAGCATCAAAATATATGTTAAAGTCTTGGGGCATTTGCTTCATCCATAGGACCTGAGCACAACAACTCATGGCTGCAATGTATTTAGCCTCGGTGGTTGATAATGCCACGGTGCTCTGTTTCTTGGAAAACTAAGACACCAAGCATGGTTTTAGAAGGAAGCAAGTGCCACTTATGCACTTTCTATCAACCAAATAGCCCACGTAATCAACATCACTATATGATATAAGAGTAAAGCCCCTTGACTTAGGGTACCATAGACCAAAATTTTGAGTTTTGGCTAAGTACCTCAAAATCCTCCTAACAACAATAAGATGTGATTTCCTAGGACTTGATTGAAAGTGAGAACACAAGCCAACACGAAACATTATATCAGGTCTAGAGGCAGTTAAATAAAGTAAACTTCCAATCATACCACTATAGAGCTTCTCATCTACTTTCTCACCTTCTTCATCTATATCAAGTTTGGTGGTGTTGGACATGGGTGTGTCCATCGGCTTCATGCTCTCCATTCCAAAGCATTTGAGTAGTTCATTTGTATACTTGCCTTGGTTGATGAAGTTTCCATCTTTGGTTTGCTTGATTTGGAAGCTAAGGAAGAAAGTAAGCTCACCCATCTTGCACATCTTGAACTCACTCTGCATAAGATAACTAAACTCCTTGCAAAGATTAAGATTTTTCCCGCCAAAAATGATATCATTAACATAAATCTAAATGATAAGAAAATTGCTAGAAGTGTGTTTTAGAAATAAAGTAGAATCGAATTTTCCCATGACATAGCCATTGTCTAACAAAAAGTTCTTTAATTTCTCATACCAAGCTCGAGGTGCTTATTTCAGTCCATAGAGAGCTTTTGGTAACAAATAAACATGGTTAGGTAGCTTGTCATTTTCAAAGCCCGGAGGTTGAGCAAAAAATACTTCCTCCTTGATTGTACCATTCAAAAACTCACTTTTAACATCCATTTGATATAGAATTTTTTTTTAATAACTAGCAAAGGCAAGTAGCATTCTAATAGATTCAAGTATAGCAATAGGAGCATAAGTTTCATCAAAATCAATACCTTCCTGCTGATTGTAGCCTTGTGCCACTAACCTTGCTTTGTTCCTTACCACCTTGCCATTTTCATCAAGCTTGTTGTGGTAGACCCATTTGGTGCCACTAATTTTCTGTCACTTAGTCTTGGCACTAGAGTCCACACTCGGCTCTTCTCAAATTGCTCTAGTTCCTCTTACATGGCTAGGATCCACTCATCATCTCCAAGAGCTTCCTTGATGTTCTTTGGCTATAACTATGAGATGAAGGCACTGTCTTCTTGTTCTTTGTTGTAGGCAGCTCGTGTCTTCAACCTCTCAAATGGATTTCCAATGATTAGCTATTTGGGTTGATTCTTTGTGAAGGGAGGAGTGGGATCCTTCTTATATTCATCTTCTTCTTCAACCAACCTCTTACCTTTGTTGTTGATGTCTAAATCTTTCAAGATAAGAATTAAGTCATCTACAATATCATTATCAACAACATTCTTTCCAATAGCAGGGTTAGATTCAATAAACTTGAAATTAATACATTCTTCAATTTTGTACAGTTCAATATTGAAAACTCGATAAGCCCTTCTTGTAGTGCTATAGCCTCAGAAGAAAGCCTTGTACAATTTTGGATCAAACTTGTCGAGAGAATTCTTCATGTTCAAGAAAAAACAAGGACATCTGAAAATGTAAAAGAAGTCGATGGATGGCTTTCTACCACGCCATAACTCATAGGGGTTTCTTCAAAAATGGATGCGTAAAAACTGGTTTTGCACAAAACACAAGGTGCTAACGGCTTCAACCTAAAACTTCTTTAGAATATCATATTCTAGAAGCATGGTCCTCGTCAGTTCCTATAGTGACCTATTCTTTCTCTCTACTACCCCATTTTGTTGAGGTGTACGGGGAGAAGAGAAATTGTGCAAGTAACCAGATTTTTCACAAAATGCTCAAAAAGATCATTTTCAAACTCTCCCCCATGGTCATTACGGATAGAAGCAACCCGACAAGAAACTTCATTTTCAACTCGTTTACAAAAACTCGAGAAAACAACAAGAGTATCACTTTTAGAGATGAGAAAGAATGTCCAATTATAGTGAGAGAAATCATCGACAATCACAAGACAATACTTGGAACCACGAAGTGTTTGAGCTCTCATAGGTCTGAATAGATCAATATGAAAAATCTCAAGAGAACTTTTGGTACTAAGAACTCCTTTGGATTTGAAGGAGGACTTGGTTTGCTTGCCTTGTATACAAGGTTGGCATTCCTCATCCTTATCAAAATCCAATTTAGGAAGTCCCCGAACCAATTCCTTTTTGCTCAATTTCTTCATTTGATGCATATTCACATGACCCAACTGGCGATGCCAAAGAGAAATATCATTTTTATCCACAACCAAGCATCTATCAAGTACGGGCTTTAGAGTATCAAGCATAATAACATAAAGATTACCATTTATAGTTCCCTTATAGATAACATTGTAAGTGAGGGAATCTAGAAGCAAATATTCTAAAAAAGTAAATAACACAAGATAACCATTATCACAAAGTTGGCTTACACTTATCAAATTGTGATGTAGGCCATCAACAAGTAAAACATTTTTTATACTAAGCTCATTGCCTACATCACCCTAACCTATTACCTTACCCTTTTTGTTGTCCCTGAAGGTTATCGATCCTCCTTTCTTTTTCATGAATTTGTTGAAATTGTTGATTTCACCTGTCATATGCTTTGAGAAGCCACTATCAACAATCCACCTTCTTTTGACCCACATGAAAGAAGATGTCAGTGCTCAAATCAAACTTTAGGATCTGGGGTTAGCTTGGGGACCCATTTCATGTTTGGGTTGGTCCCCTTTGGCTTGTAATGACAATAAGTAGAGTAATGATCATCAAATTTACAATGAGCACATATGATTGGGTTCTTAGAGTTGAAATTCTCTCCATGGAAGAAAGGAGGTTCCACACTCTTATTCTTACGTTTACTCTTGTTCTTGTTCTTACCCTTAGGAGAAATCCCATCATATCCTAAACCACTAGTACCAATTTGTTTGGTAGAGTGTTCTAGGATAGCATTAAGCGATTTATTTCCCGTAAGAAACTTTTGCAAAGAAGCTCTTAACTTAGCATTATCATCACTAAGATTAATGATACTAGAAGATAAACTAGGAAGATCATCTCTAGCATGCAACAGGTCGACCTCTAAAAAGAGGGCTTTAGTATGAAATGAATCACATTCTAAAGCAGTGCTAGCTACTTCATTACTTTACAAAATAGGTCTAGAGGATATATCATTAACTTGAGCAAGCAGCTTAGCATTTTGACATTTAAGCAAAAGAATTTGCTTTTGATAAGCATGAGTTTCTTACTTCCTAGCTTCATCAATGAGGTTAAGTTCTACATTTTCAATTTTAAGAACATCAATCTCATCTAGGCATCTTTGGTTATCTTCCTTAAGAGTAGCAATGGTCTTAAGGTAGACACCATTCTCAACCTCTACTCCATTGTATTGGAGCTTAAGATCAAGAAATTTCCCTTGAAATGAATCAATGCTATCAAGGTGCAACTTTTCATTTTGATCAAGAATCTTAATTTTAGCATAAAGATCATCTATTATCTTTCCTAACCTTTTCTTTTTAGCTTTGTATTTAGTAAAATATGACTAGCAAGCATTAAGCATATCAATAAGAGTTTCTTTAGACAGCTCATGCAAATTGACTTCACTTACCTCAGATACATCATCACTTGTAGAGGCCATGAGAGCAAGGTGGCATTCTCCATCTTCAGAGCTAGAAGAACTTGAGGAAGACTCCTTCCATGCTGCATGAGTTGCATCTTTTCTTATTCTTTCTTTCTTCTCCTTTCTCTTGTATTTGCCTTCTTTCTTGTACTCCTCGTCCTTCTTGTGCCTGCTCTTGTGGTGGATCTTCTTGGCCTTGGGGCAGTCACTCTTGTAATGGCCTTTTTGGCCACATTCATAGCATCTAGGAGTTGATGAAGAAGGCTTCCCCTTAAAGTGTTTGCCCTTGGAGTAGTTAGCTTCATGCTCATTTGGGCCTTCATCTTCACTTGAGGAAGGAGTAGGGGACTTGAGTGCAATTTGTTGATGCCGAACCATCTCTTCAATTTGAGCTTTGAAGGTTGTGTCCTTGATCTTCTTGTAATCCTTCTCTTCTCTCTTTTCTTTTTCTTCTTTCTTATCAATCCTTGGCTCATGAGCATGAAGGTTTCCAACTAGCTCCTCGGTTGACAATTCACTAAGCTTGTACACTTATTCAATGGATGTCACCTTGGGCTCCCATCTCTTTGGAAGAGATCTCAAGATCTTAAAGTTGATTGTGCCTTTGTCTGTCACACTACCAAGGGCTGCCAATCCATTGATGATCACATTAAGTCTTGTATACATGTCTTCCACTCTTTCATTCTTTCCCATCTTGAAGTTCTAAAGTAGACCACCAAGCATGTAGATCTTGGCTTCCTTCACTTGCTCTGTTCCTTCATAGGTGACAGATAGCTTGTTCCAAATTTCATGTGCAGTGTCCCATGAGGAGATCCAGTTGAACTCAGATGGGGTGAGGGATACATAGATGTTGCTCACGACTTTGGCATTGAGTTGAGCTTAATTCATTTGGGCTTCCTTCTATGTGGAGATTTCCCCCTTTAGATATTCATACTTTAGGTGCACCACCTTCCACATATGATAGCTTACTCCTTGGAGATAGAACTGCATTCTTCTCTTCCAATAGAGGAAGTTGGTGTTGTTAAGGACTGGAGGTCGCATGGAGAAGCTTCCCTCCAATTTGAGAGATCCAAGTGCTAAATCACCCATCTTCTCCTACTTGTGGAAGTAGTTTGGAGAAGACCTTATTTGATACCACTTGTTGGGTCAAGGGCTCTAGGAGGGGTGAATAGAGCTTCACAAATCTCACAAAATGAATTAGACCACCAAATTAAATTAAGTGAATAAAATTAAACATATAGCAAATTTGAGGTCCTAAGTAACAAGCATAGCAAGGGTGAGAGACAAGGAAGAACATACACTTGGAAAAGTGTTTTAGAGTGGTTCCACACTTCAAACTAGAAGTGAGTCATTCCACTACCTAAAGGTTGTTAGGCTCTAGGACTTTGCAATTTTTATGCTCTTATATTCATTCATAAGATTACAAGACAAAACCACATTCATCCAAGGACTTAATGCCTCAAGAAAGGATATTCAACCTACCGAAGGAACTTACCCACTTGAACCAGGGAGTATTCAGCCTTGAACAAGGACTTACCCACTCCATCTTCAAGTCTTTGGCCTTCTAGGGATTACCTACCCTTCTTAAGCATATTCCTTGCCTATCTCCTTCACTCAGAGATCTAGAACACTATTCCTTCTTCAACCTTAAAGAACAACAACTCCTTCTCCTTAACTCAGAGAAGATCTTCAAGCCTTTTCTTCAATAGAAAGGGGATAGGAAGATGGAGGTGGAGAGCTTTACATGGATACAAGCGGTAGATCTCTTATAAAAGATCCTAACTCACTCATACTCACAAATTTGACTTGAAGGTAGAGAGAGAAAGGGGCTCAAAGGTGTGCAACACTCTCAACTAAGCAAGAACCAAACATATATGAAATGAGAAACCTTGGAATGAACTCCAAGTGGCCCTATTTATAGGTGGGGGTGCCCCTTTGAGTTGGGGAACACTTAGGGTTGAATTATATCCATTTTTGCATAAGGCAACAGATCTATTTTCACCCAAGCAAGTCACCAACGGTTAGAATCACTTTTTCTGTGTGTTCTATACAGTACATTCGGTCGAAATTCAATAAAAGGTAACTCAACCGATTGGGTAAAAGACAAACCCAAATTTCAAACCATCAGTCGAGTTTGTCCTGAGGAAACTCAAACGACCAATGAAAGTTGCATTTGGTTAGTAACCCAATTTTTGGAGTTCTGTGAGTGCGCAACTCAACCGATGCACTCTTCAGAGAATTGATCCAGTGAATCAGTTGACATTGTAACTTGACCGATGGACTTCCTGTGATCAATTTTCTAAAATGCATAAATAGTGATTAAAACATGGTTCTAAGTGTCCCAATCAATTTTCTCATGTTAGTTACATGTCATATCATCAATACAAGTGATTAAAAAAATCTTCTAAGTCATTTACATGGATTTTCTAAAAAGCACACTTGCATTGCTTTTGACTTGAACTGTAGCAAATTCGGGGTTGAGTAATTTGATCCTTTTCATGTACCTAACACCTAAAATCAATCTTGAATACACATATTCAATACCTATGAATGGAATGGTTAAGTCATTATCAAAATATGGACAATGTATAACCTCTAGGTCAACAGTGCTTTCTTTGGTGACGTTTTCCTTGTGTTACCTTCTCCATCTTCTTCCCTTCACTCGGGCATGGATCGTTCTTTGGTATGAAGGATGGTCTTGAGGAATTAACCCTCATCTCTAGGGTCATATGCCATGTCAGGATGAAGTTCCCTCTTTCTTTTCTTTCTTCTTCATCCTTAGGTCGGCTAGGGTTTATCTTTCTTTTCTTTTTCTTGGGCTATCTTAACCTTGACATGTTCTTCTCTTAGAGGTGTTGTTGTGATTGATATTGGGACCTTTGGTGGATCTTCTTCAACCTTTGGATCATATTCTAGGAACTTTGATCTTGGAGGTTGAATCCTTGGTGGTGATCTTCTGAAGACGGGTTATATAACTATTAGCCCTCTCTATTATTGCACTCTTTACTTTTGCATGCATCTATTTTTTTTCTCTAAACCATTCCCTTAACATGCTAGTAGATGATGTTGATCTTAATAATTTGTTTAGATATGGAAGTCTTTCTTGGTTTGAAAGAAATCTGAAACCCTAACTTAGCTTGTTGTTTTGGGGTGTGTACAACATGGTCTTTTACCCTTTATTGTGGATCTTTCTTGAGTTTAATGGAGAGAGTTTAGGTGACTGTCTTGTGGGGTTTCCACCTTGATAATGGTGGTGTTCCATGGAGTTTCTTGCTATTTTAGATCTTGTTCTTCCCTGTCTCAACCATGGTTATGTTTTGATGATGATCTTGGCCATGTAATGTTGTGACCAATACCCTAAGTTGATGATAGGCTGACACACCATGTTGATGTTAGGCTGACACCCTATGTTGATGTTAGGTCGACACACAACGTTGATGTTAGGCCGACACCCTATGTTGATGATAGGCTGACACACCATGTTGATGTTAGACCGACACCCCATGTTGATGTTAGGTCAACACCCACGTTGATGTTAGGCTGACACCCTATGTTGATGATAGGTCGACACACCATGCTGATGTTAGGACAACACCCTATGTTGATGTTAGGCTGACACACCATGTTGATGTTAGGCCGACACCCTATGTTGATGATAGACTGACACACCATGTTGATGTTAGGCCAACACCCTATGTTGATGTTAGGTCAACAGACCATGATAATGATATACTGAGACACCATGTTAATGGTAGACCGACACATGATGATGATGGTGGTTGCAGGGTATGCTTGGACACTAAATGATGTACTTGTATGAGCAATGAAAAAGTCATGTAATGTGTTTTTTGGAATAGTATCTGATCAATCTTAATTATATTCCTTTAACCTCATATACTCTAAGATGATGGGAGGTGATGAACTTGGGGTTGGATGTTGAACCTAGCCTTGTAAATCCTAATCTTCTAAGAAGGAACCCTAATCCTAATAATGTGCAATGTAACTTGGTGGTTTACTTTTTATGGAATGGATATGATGTTAGGATGTTATCTCTTTTGTTTATGAATTCCTAAACATGTAGGTGTTGTGAGTTGATAAGCATATCTAAGTGAAAGCTATGTTGACTATGATATCATACAGGTTGAATGAGCCTTCATGAGTCATGTTAAGCTACTTGTACTCAGGAATGATGTGAATAGGTCATATGACATGGAAATGGCTTATTTCCTAGTATGATATGACATTTCCTAATGATGAGTCATGGGATTTATATCCCATAGCATGTGGCTTTGATGATGATAATATTGTGAATAGCAACCATGCAGGCATCATGTGGTGATAATGTGATAAGTTCACACCTTATATGTTTATATCTTCTAGATTTGTACTATGTCCTTATCTTTGTAGTGTTTTCTATGGCTTTCTACATTTTAACTTGATTGATGCTAAAAGACACTTAATTGACTTAACTAATCCAGTGGAACTTAATTCATGAAGTTTTGCCATGTACCATAGATCCATCTCAATGTCAACACTTGTTGGATGGTGAACTGGGCTTTCCCTATTGGAGGCTTGGAGTCATATACTATTGAGTATATGCATTCACAAGATTGGATGTAGACCATACCCTGGAAGGAGTGCAGATGCAGGCTGTAGCTTAGTGACTTGATGCTTATGAGGTTTCACAGGATTGGTTGTGGGCCATACCGTGGTAGGAGTGTGGTTGTGGGCCATAGCTCAATTTTACTAGTGCCATGACCTGTACTAAGGGGAGTTAGATTTTTGTAGTTTGACTATATGTCGTTGGTTGCAGTTGACTGGTATGTCTCTATGGTGTACTCGTGTACTGACCATGAGGTTTGGTGAGGTCATGGATTCCGACACTTCCCATACCTTGTTGGAACCGATTTTGACTTAGTAATGGTCAGTTGTATTTGGGTGATACAACTCAAATCCTCAGGGCTTATTAAGATACATAATCCATCGTGTAGTATACTTTCTTAGGATCAAATGTGAAAATATTGGATGAGACCTTGCTTTTCTTTTGTACAACATAGTCGGTAGTAAATATACATGCTCTTCATATTCCTTTTATGATGATATGATGTTACACAATCCAATTGCAATTGCTTACACTATTTAGCAGTGATGATCATCTTTAGACATATCATTTAGCAAGATCCACTTATTATAGTTGTAGCTTTATTTCTCTCCTTTAATTACCTTATTTATGTTAATAATAGTGTTGGTGGAGAGTTATATCACTTTTTGAGATTTTTCTCTCACCCTGTGGGTTGTCCACATCTTTTAGGTGGACGTGCATGAGGTGTAAGTGATCGTGCAACTGAGGAAGAGCAGTAGCAAGAACAATAGAAGATGAGGTTGGATGTGCTGCTAATCTTTTGGTGTAGAGTCCTAGATTCATCCATGTACACTCAAGTCTTTGGGATGGTTTTTGGGTGTGCCCCTTTTGTGTAAAGATATTGCAGATATGCATAAATATATGTATATGTTTGGGATAGGTTTCTCTTGTTTCAGGATGCATGATGGCATATGTAATGCGAACATGTTGATGTAAGCACCTTGTAACTTATGATATCTAATGTCTGTGTCATGTGTGGACTTATATGTAAAAGTTTCTAGAGTTTTAGTGCATAATGAAATTGGTTTTAATTTCCAGTGTTTTTTGGTAATCCGCTTGTTTAGTTTTGTTTATGTGCTTAGTGAAGAGTTATCTCATTGGCCTGTGGCACATGGCACCACAGTTTGGTTGGTATAAGAGATTTAGGTTCTCTAAGTTTACATGGACCTAGGAATAGGGTTTGTGTCTATTATTGTGTCCTCCAATTTGTCTTATAGTGACTTCTACTTTTGTAGAAGAAGTTGAAAAGCTTAAAGATGTCTGGAGAACATGAAGAACACACTTCTGAAAGTAGTGTCACTGCACTAGGTGGAGGTACAAGGAACCAAGAATGAGAAGATCGGGTGCCTGAGGTCCCCCAATTCGACCCAGCCATGATTGAGAATCCTACCTTTCACTCCCTTTTGGGCAATTCATTGTTACTATGATGCATATGGCTGACAGGATGCCCACACCTCAGCCTAGGGAACCAGTTCTCCATGTAGAATCTTTGGTTACTGGGAAGACTTTTGAGCGGCTTCACCGTGTTGGTGTAATGGAGTCTGTTGGGATGACTGATCCAGTGGATGAAGATATGTAGTTTATCGAGCTTGAGAAAGCCTTCGAGTTTCTTAGTATCCCTGATGCTTACAAGTTGAAGCATGGGGTGTACCTTCTGAAGGGTAGTTTTGGCCACTGGAGGGTCATAGAAGAGGAGAAGAAGCCTGGTGCTGAGATAGGTGGGAGGAGTTCTGACATGATTTTTTCAATCGATACTTCCCACAGACCTATATTAATGAGAAGCAATTTGAGTGGAGCAGGCAAGTATCCATGATGATAGATGAGTATGAGGCTAAGTTTATGGAACTTCTATCATTCTATCTATACTTGGTTTCTACAGATGATGAGAGGATTCAACATTTTGAGAAGGGGTTGGATGTCAAGTTGTCTACCCTAGTGGATGCCTTAGAGAATAGAGAAAAGTTTGCCATGCTTTGGAGTCTATTCATAGGATGGAAAGGTCTGTGATAGAGAAGCGAGAGGCAAGTGCTAGGAAGAGGCCTGCTCAGTCCCAAGGACACTCATCAAGAGGCTTGAAGAAGCTAATGTTTTTTGCACCACCAGCATCGTAGAGGTTTAGTGCATAGGCATTGTAGTCACCAAGTTAAGACAGAGGTCATAGACTTCCACCTATTAGAGATCATAGCAAAGGGTCAGTGTTAGTGATGCGGATGTCTAAGCCACAATTTGAGACTAAAGCTTGCCACTAGTGTGGGCAAGTGAAACACCTAAAGTGGGAGTGCCCAGTGTGAGATGATGAGGTGACCCAACAACTGAGGAAGAGCTACTAGGGCGCATAGAGATAGTAGTTTGGAAGTGTAGGAGGATGAAGATGTGGTCAAGTGTATGCTTAATAAAGTAGAGGAGAGGGGCTACAGTAGGCAATGGCTATATTCTATTCCATGAGTTAGCTAGAGATGGCGGTCAACCCGCGAGTAGTGATAGGTCATATGGAGTTATTTCATTCTGATTTGTCTTCTTCTTGCTTTGTATCCATTTTGGTTGACCCGGGTGCAACACACTCTTTTATCACTCGTGTAGTACTTGACAATTGTCTTTTGCTTGTTAGTCATAGGAGAGATAGTTTGTTGTTAGAAACCCCTTTAGTTGGTTATTCTATTATGCAGGAGGTGTGTCCTTCCTGTGTCCTTTCTTTCTCAGGGCACAACATTCAAGTGGATCTCATACCACTTGATATGCATGGATTCGATGTAATCCTTGAAATGGAAACCCTAGAGAAGTATAAAGTGGTCTTGGATTGTGGTTCCAAGCATGTGATGTTTGTGGATGGAAATGAAACACAAATGTTCTAATGTTATGGGAAGATTCTTCTGACGTGTCTGGTGTCGATGATGGTGGCAAAGAAGATTTTAAGAGAAGGTTGCATGGCTTTCTTAGCACATGTGTTGAATACTAAGGTGAGGAGTCCTAGTATTCAGGAGCTGTCACTTATCCCAGAGTTTGAGAATGTGTATCCTAAGGGATTCCTAGGTGTTCCTATGCCATGGGAGATTGATTTTGAGATCAATCTAGTCCCAGGCATGCAAACGATAGATCAGACACCGTACAGGATGGCTCCATCTGAGATGGCAGAGTTGAAGAGACAATTGTATGAACTGCTTGACAAAGATTTTATCAGACTGAGTATGTCATCGTGGGGTGCTCTAGTGCTATTTGTGAAGAAGAAAGATAGGCCCATGAGGTTGTGTATAGACTATAGACGGTTGAATAAGGTGATGATAAAGAATAATTATCCCTTGGCAAGGATAGATGACCTATTTGATCAATTGTGTGGAGCGAAAATGTTCTCAAAGATAGACATGTGGTCATGATATCATCAGTTGTGGATCAAAACAACATTAAGATATAAGAAGAGGATATCCAAGATACTTTAAGTCTAAGATCCATTAACCAAGTTCAGGTCATCCTGTCCTATCCACCATGTCCTTCTCCTAAGGGGTTGGAAGCATACCCCAAAAAAGAAGACAAGTGGTAGTTATTAGCAAAAAAATGTTAGTGTGTCCATATTAAATAGGGACTAAGTAACATTATGGAAAAAGCACAAAAATTAATCATTCAAGGTTTCCAACAAAGAGGGAAAGAGAACATCCAAATGGATATCAAATAGAGCATGAAAAGAAGATAATAGTTACCTTTTAACAATGATAGATCAATAATATCACAAAACATAAACGGTTGTATGGTGAGTAATAAGAAGACTAGCATATACCAGATGTAGGGGAGAAACCCATATCTTCCATATCAAGGTCCAGAAGGACTAAAACCTTAGTGCCAAACAAATATAGATTTTATAGGAGGGATAAAACGTCAATACATGCCATAAGGACTAAAACCTTAGTGCCTGACTAGAGGACTACAACCTCAATACCCAAAATATATTATATTGTAGGAGTACTAGAACCTCAAGGCATTGATATGAGGACTAAAACTTGAATACCCAAAATAAATATGGTGTCACTACTTCTAGTTATGTCTAGTGAATCACACATGCAAATAGGACAAGAAACATAAAGCATAGTCAAGCTTAAATAAGGGATAAGAACATCCAATTGATAACAAGTGGGGTCTAAGGACCCGTAAACAAGTAATCAACCATAAGATACATCATAAGACCATAAAGTCCACCACTTGAATCTAGGTTTTCATTTCTTTCAAATACTCATATTAGGGTTACATAAGGAATAATATGAACAAGGTACGACTTAGGATCCAACAAGCATATCTAGCAAAATAAGAAGATCAAAAGATCTATTTCAATAAACTTGATCCAAAAACAAATCAAATCTGAAAGAGGAATTTCAATATACTAATACCTCATAGAGGTTCAAGACAGAGAAACAAGAGAGAAATTTCCCAACATGACTCATAGGGAATGCAACATACCTCATATCTAACTACCAACATCCAAGATACACCCTATGTCTACATCAGGACTTCAAACAACATAATTAAGCGTATATATATAGAATTAGCATTAAATTTGCATTAGTTATATAAAACCTTAAAAATCGTCCTTTTATCATTAGTGATCTAGGTTATCATAACCACATCATCTTGTAGGTAATATTTTACTAAGTTCATAACATGTTTTACTTTATTTTTATGAATTATTGATTATTAGATGTTAATTTTTGATATTCTAACCACTTAGAATAAAATCCATACAAATCACATATTTACTAGATTGGAATTATTTGATAAAACAAATAGTATTGGATGTAGAATAATCTCATGATTTCATAACATATTTGGTTTATTTTTCTGATCTAAGAATAATTTAATTTGAATTTTGGAAGTACTCACTAATCAGAAATTTACAATATACCATGTATACAACATATCCATTTTAATAGTACACGTGAGATGACCCTATCAAGTGCGGACACCTTGACAAGTCATGCCAAAGAAATCCAACAATGCTATCTCCCAAAAACATTACCAAAAGTCAAAATGACCATAAAGGCATGACAAATGAATCAAGGTGGCGAGGGCAAGACAGATAACCTAGAAACACAATTCTTCCTCCTTGATTGTCTTGTGATTCGTAACCATGGAGCTTTGGTCCAAGGATACTACATTGATAAACAAAATACACAATGACATTAGGTGATAATCCTTCATTTTGAGGAGTTCTAACAAGCATAATGACCCGAGACACATGTCATATGACAATTAGAGTGGCCAAATCCAACCTCTGTTGTCACTACTACAAAGGAAGTATTGAGGAGCAAGCAAACAATGGGATCTCACTGTCCAAATTGAAGAGGCGCAAAGAATCGTTATTCCATCACGAAGTCAAAGGTGAAAACCCTAGGCTAGAGATTGACAGAAGCTCTAGAATTCACCTATCCTTGTACAGGAAAAAGGAGAAATTAAAAAGAGGGAACCTCTAAATACCTCACAATAGGTGAATACAAAGGTTGCCTTAGCTTCTTGTACCTTATGGGATGGTTTTGGGTGGTCTTCAAACCTTGCAGTGAGCCCTGGAGAGTAGAAAAACCCTAGAGTCCTTATCTAGGTAAAATGATTCGGGGGTACACAACCAAGAGGATTGGGGCAAGATGGTTAGCTACATTAAATATATTTCCCTTTTTTCCTAATCAATTGGGGGATCAATCAATGCCCAATCAAAATTTGATTATTGAGAAGTAGACTAACTAAGACATGTAGATTTTGATTTTGAGATTGATATCCTCTTCATACTCACCAAATATATTTTTAATATTTCTTAGTTTATCTTATATTTTTTTTCCTAAAAGATATTAAGCCATCTATGATTATTTTTAAATGTGAAACTTAGCATCTTAACTAATTATGACCCCAAGAATCCAATTTCAATATCAATTTAACCTTTTAAGACTTTCTTTTATGAGTTCCAATAAAATTAGGGTTAGACTCTATTATATTAGTATTAATTACTATATTACCCTATTATCATCACCTTTTAATATTTAGTCTTATTATCATCATATAGTTACTGAAAGAGCTATGTGCACTATTTCACACAAATTTCCATATTATACTACTTTAACCTACTAAGTTCATTAATTCAATATCAACATAAATGCTGGCACATTATTGATATCCACTTACATGAAAGCTCCAAATATTATTATATTCTAAAAATTAAGCACATTGTACCATCATTGGACATTTTGTACATTTATTCTCTTTCAAATAATAATAATCCACAGTTTAATCATTATGCATGTATTAGTGAAATATGAAGCATGTTTGACATATACAAGCACCTTTAGGTTATTAGGTCAGATATCTTATATTATTCTAAAACCTAATGATAATGACACATCATTAGTGGTACAAAACAACAGTAGGTTAGGTTAGTCACCCAGGATCTAGGGTTTAGGTAAACATGATTACCATACACATCATCACTATGATCCAATACTTGGTTTAGGATCCATACACCATTTTCATAATCATATAAGGGTTTATAGATCCAGGGTATGGTTAGAGTTACATATAAGCTTATCTAGGGTTTACAATATAGTTTCTCATTATATTTATTAATGTTCATTAGGGTGAAAACAAGTGCATTAGGGTCCATATGAATCCTTGTTTGCTAAGGATCTAAGCATAAAACCATCCTATCAAAGGGATTAGGGTTTCTAGATTCAAGGTGATAGTTTTTAATATGTTACAACATGTACCCTTCCCTGGGGAAAAAAATTCAAGACATGATGGTGATGCTTGGAATCCCCTCATTATCCCCATAAAAACAAAAAATGAGAAATTGTAAACATGTCTCTATATTACCAACAAACAGTTTTGCAAAATACTATAAAATTCATAAAAATTCACAAGGAACTTTGAAAATTGTGAAAGAAAGTACTATATGTTTAATAAATAAAAAACTCAAGTATTTCCTTAAAATATGACAAACTCACTCCTATAAGGAAGTTAAATCAATTGAAAATCTTTCCAATCTTAAATCCTAGATCATGATTCACACTATTGAAATCCAATCATTTGATGTCGAATATGCTCTAATCTTTGATCTTCTCTAAATCATGTTATTATATGTGATCCTCACTCATTTTAAAATGCCCTTATTACATGTACCCATCACCATATTTCCACTAGGATTCTAGACCAAGGCCTTAAACTATATAAAATTTAACTGTATTGGGGAAAAAGGGATGACCAAAATGCATGTCTCTCTCATGACTTGTATATGTATGAAATCAGTAACTTACAAATTTGCATGTAGACCCTTACTAATCTACATATTACAAGAAGGTCATGTGTACACCACATTAACACTCCCTCTCAAGCTGGAGGTGTTGGAATTTAGGGGAGGTAGAGAAGGCAGCGGAAACAAAAAAATATCTTCTCCCCGAACCCAGTATAAAGGAATCGCGTCAATGCCGATACAGTAGGAAGGATGGTTTATAGAGGCATACCTTGTCCCGAGGCTTGCTCGGTGATATTACCTCACAACTAGTGCGGTCTTCACCTCCGGTCTTGGATGGTTTCTGTGCAGCTCCTGGTCTCACTGGGACTATCGGGATTAACAATTATCCTCTGAGCGGCAAAAATCTCCCGCCTCTATAGTAGTCCACACGGACCGCCTAGAACTCTGATCGCCTTGTCGCACAAGGCACCAGAAGGAGTCGTACCCTCTTTTCGGCATACTAGTCACCGACACACTCTCCTGCAACCAGTTGCCTTTCTACAGTTGCCTTTACCTTGTTGTGCCTCCCTTATCAGGTAGCACTTTCTCGGGATCTCCTAGTTACCACAACTAGAGAGAACAACAACTTTGCAGAGCAACTGGTGTTCTAAGTTGTTCTTGAGAAGCCCCCAATACCCCTATATATATAGGAGGGTCATGGGACAGGGTTCTCTACCCCGGGCAATGCAGGACTAAAGAAGGAGTAGAAGGGGTCGAGATTTTCCACAAAACAACCAACTGCGCCAGCTGAACCGATCATTTCAAGCATGAACCGGTCGGTTGGGAACCTGAGCCAATTGGTTCACACCAGAACCGATCGGTTAGGGTAGTTGGGCCGATCAATTCAATTCTAAACCGGTCGGTTCACTCCCTAGGTGATTCCTAATTGACTTTTCCTCTTTTATTTCGAATTGATCCAAATACCAATCCTTCTTCCAATCAAATTGGATAAGTGAAACGAAGAGAAATTTCTCACCAACCTGACTTTCCCAACTCGTTTGTTTGGACCAGTTGAGCTGATTGGTTCAACCCTTGAACCAGTCATCTCAACCTGTCCTAAGCCGATCGGTTTATGACATGAGCCGATCATTTCATCACATGAGCTGATCGGTTGGGAGTGCAGACTGTGTAAAATCAGTCAATTGTAGTTTCAATCAATCTGATACTCTAATCAATCGGTCCAACACCTTAAACACTATGATACTGAGCTATCAATTGATTAAGTGTTTAATTGAACTACTAAAGTCCTTTATTAATCAATCTAAACATTGTTTGTGGATAAACTCCTCTTCCAGGTTAAATCCTATGTGTGTGACCCTATAGGCCCATTTCACGTTGGCAGTGAAATTCCATAACACTTATGACTTCACAAGAAAAGAGTGGTGCCTAGTCACACATCAATGCTACCCAAGTGAAAAGGAAAGTTGGAGAACAAATTTCAATCCTAAAATCCGTGAATGGTGTTACAGTGAATGTATAATTCCTTTGTCACTGATATCTCAAATGAACTCAAGGCATGGAACAGTCATCATGTCAATGTTCATTCACTTTCTTGATCTCAGAGTAGACTGAAGGAGATATGTAAGATATCAATATCACATACTGATTCACACATGTGTGTGCACGCCTATCTCAATCCTACTCATCAAGTGGCCATGGATATCAAACTCCCTTAGGAGGGAAAAATCCCATATCTATCACTCACCCCTCAAAAGCCCTATGTGTCAAAGCCACCCAATCATCACCTTTATAACAACCCCTATTTCATAACTATGTTTGATGATGTCAACATGTACCCAACGACATGTGTTGAGTGTAGTGATTTCAGGTCAAAGAATCACACTCACCACCATCACTGTGAGAACTGACTGTGACTACCATGTCATGGTTCCATGTGTCAAACTCACGGTGGGTCTGTCCAGTACACTTGTTCTCTAACAAGTACCTATGTGTTTGGTTTGATATCACCATATCATGACTAATGAGATTTTGTCATCAACCAACACCACAATCTAGTCTTGTGTGTCATTGTTGTCTATCTACCTTCCACAATGACATCCAACTAGGGACATAATAAGAATGTACAAACTCTTAGCATCTGTATGATCTCATCGTTCAGGTCCTGAACCTAAAAGCATACGTCATTGAGTACTGTCATTCTATAGACATTCAATATGTTCTATCATTATCTCATATGAACGAACCAGAAAGAATTGGAAGCTTGCCTTTTATGTTTATCAAATCAATCTTAATGTATCCCACCAATCATCCCATGATTGGATCTCAGGGCATACATACCAATAGACTCCCACTTGCACAGTGAGCCAATCACCCTTGAGTCATATTCATAGTAATCTTCGAACATGTCCCACATGTTACTATGCTCTATGACACGATTTTACCATGCATATAACGCAAGTGCATGCGTCAATGTAATATAGGCCTTGTGAGGCACGAGTCGAACTCAAGGAAATGGAATTATCGGTAAACTACTACTAACTACTCACGATCAGCTAAACTGGTTTTAAAAGTTGAGGATTGTTTTGAAAAATAAAAATAAAACATAAGAAAGCAGAACAATCGATTAAATGGTCGATTTAACCAATTCTGATGGAATCTTTAGGATTGTGGTTTCACCGCGGGTTCTTGTTGCACTATGTTTTACACAATTATCATGAAATGTCTCCAAATTTGTGTAGTGGCCTGGAATTAGAATTGCTCTCTTCCACGATACAATTCACTACCTTAACCTAAGTTGGTTCCACATCAGTAGTAACCTATGCCTTAGATAAGGTGCATGAAAATTAGGTCTAAAGGTACCCACCATTAATCATACATCACCTATTCTAAGGAATTTATTGATTAATGTGATTATCATTTCTTTTCAACCGTTAATTCTTCGTCAAAAGCAATTAAAGGTATTGGATTATCACTATGGTGATCAAGAACAATGATATAATAGAGAAAAAGATAGCATACCATCAATTTTAGAGACAAATTCTGATAAACTATGTTAAAATTGTCATACAACGATCACCCAGGCTACTCCCAATCCTAAAGACAAAGGGGATTAGCCCTACATGTTCATCGCCATAGAAAACATGGTGAAGGAAAGAGAAAACATAGAGAAAACGTGATTTTATGTGAAGTAACCCTAGAATGGAGAAGATCTGGGTGCTCCTCGACATGGGATGAGCGTTCTACAATCTTCCAGTGGTGGAAAACTCTTTCTACGACCTCTGAAACAATCGGTGCTTAGCACTGGCTCCATTCTTACTCATTTCTTCTCCTCGAGACTTGTGTAGTGGCTAATGATGTGATCCTTGGCTTAGAGCCACCATTTTTTAGGTATAAGAACCACTTAAGGCCATCAAAACATCACCACCGTACGATTAGACTCGAGCTATAGATTAACCTGATCTGACGGCGTCAATACCATCAACGCGGGTCGATGGTATCGACCCACCCAGATACCGGCAGTCCTTTACTTTTCTGGGTTTGCTCTGACATGATCTCGATACCATCGACTTCTGTGTCGATGGTATCGACTCCTTAGGCATCACTTTTCTATGGAATCTGACACTCAAGCTGATTCTACTGAGAAGGAGTCGATAGTATCGACTATTTGGTCGATAGTATCGACTTGTAGAAATCTAACTCACTGAAGCTATCTCGTTACCATCAAAACAAGGGTCGATGGTATCGACTCATTCTACTCTTTTGTGCCTAGCTCCCTGTGGTCCTGTCGATGGTATCAAAAACTGTATATATTTGTTTTGCCTAAAAATCAAAGATAAACTCGAATCAACTTTGATAAATATGATCATTCATACCAAATGAGATAAAATAAAGTAAATTTGATGCATAATGAGAATATAGGCTGAAGGAATTGAATCATGCAATATTAACCATGAAAATGACCAATAATCACATAAAGCACATATCAAACTAGCCTATAAAAGTGACTCAAGATCCTCGCATCACTGTAGTGCTTACGCAGTGAGTTATGGAAACACCTTGCTAGAGTCGGTATTAACTACATGTCTTTCATCTCTTCACTGTACGTCACATGTATGAGATGGAGTTGATGTAATATGCGATATAGTATTCCTTTGCTAACCTTTAGCCACATTCCAAGACCAAGCACTCTTTATTTGTCATCAATGACTCGAATATCTATAAGTTCATCTCATGAACTTCCAGATCCATATAGTATCCACTAATGTTCTCTAACATACGGATACTCGGCTTTTCCTTTTAAACAACTTTATTGGAATGTTTCCATTTATCAACAAACATTCACTTTTATATATCTCATATATATTTTGCGATTAATTTTCTGTCCTTTTTGCAAGTTCACATCAGTGTAACTCTTTACAGTGAACCCTTCCTTATTTCCATAGAACTAGTGCTTCTCAAGTACTTATCAACTTCTTATGGTATTCCAGTAACCCTTACTGGAACTAGATAGACATCCACTCGTCATGTCCCACATACGAGTTATCAAAATTATCATATCATATTGTCATGTCCTACATACAAGATGAATACTTTTTATTCTTTCTATGGCCATAGATGTAAGATAATGGGATGATTACATACATGATAGATCCATATCTATTCTTAGTGTTCCCATTCTTCATAAGAATTGACACACTTATCTTTGGGATACTAACTCAAAGTTTTCTCCCACTGAATCTATGCACACTAAACCCTTCAGTATAGATTGCCAATGTATGATTTCTCTTTTCAGGTCAAGAGGTTTTTGAGAACTATCTCTATAGATCTCTATTCCTATTACATAGAAAATGTCTCTATGTTCCCAAAAGATAATTTCCACAAAGGATTCCATTCTAGAACATTGCATTCCTCATCGACATGTGGAATGCAAATATGCTCCCACTAAATCACAGATCCCTTCTTTATCTTTGTCATATCAGTCAAACCATATGACTATATTATCAAAGTAAAGATCCCAGCTCTGAGTTGCTTGTACTCAATCAATCACATTGATTAGTCCATTGTAACTTATAGACTTTATTTTCATTAATGGATTCATAAACCTTATAGGTTGTGTCACATACACATCCTTGTTTTATTCCTCATAGGAATGCGATTTTAGTATCCGTATGCCAAATCTCTTAGTCATTAAGTTGCAATCAACAAGCATCATCCTTCTCAAAATGTCATCCATGTGTCTTACTGCTTAAGACTCATTTGCACTTATGGATTTCATCCCAATGGGTGCTACCATCAAGGTCATACCTTATGGTTCACATGGAAGTCATTTAGGATGTAATGGTCATAAACCATAACTCAAAATCTGGTTCCTCAATATCATCTAGATTTTTGACTGAACATATGACCAACTCATCATATAGATATTTGAGGTGTATCTGTTAAGGAATTTGATAACTCACAACACTTTGTGATTCTGAATGTCCTTTATTAGTGTAGGGTATTCTATATTTAAGAAGAACTTAGTTATTTGATAATCATCCTCTAACTCTTTAGAGTATGACTCCTTTTGATTTAGACATCACCATGCCTTAATCACGAGCTCACTATGATACACTATCATAATCACTCATAAGGATCTCAAACATTTGGTTCAAGTATTTCATTCATTGATCTCATCAAGAATTAACACTTTCATAAATTTGTACTTCATCTATGATATTCTTGAACGCTTCAAGATATTCATATTGGTATTTCTCTAAACACCATTTGAATTATTATCATTTGCTCCAATAGGTATGTAAATACATCACATGTATTATACCTAATAGGATAATCATTCTCCCACTACCACTAGTAAAGATCGATTTATCATGTTCAAGAGATTCATGTCTCTTACTGGTTCTCTAACCAAAAGAGTCTAGATTTATCCATCATATGGAAACTAGAAATGAATTTCTCATGATGATGCTTATTCATTGTTTGAGTTATCAATAACTTTTAGATATCTGATGCAAGGGTTTTGGGTCACTTTTATAGGCTAGTTTTACATTCATTTTATGCATTTATTGGTCATATTTGTGGCTAATATCACATCATTCATTTCCTTTAGCTTATAATCTCATTATGCATCAATATTATCTTGTTTTATCTTATTTGGTATAAAGGATCATATTTCTCAGATTTGATTGGTGTTCTTCTCTTTATTTCAGGGAATTTGCATATCTGCAGTGGTCGATACCATAGACATTTGTCGATGCCATCGAGATGGTCACAGTACAGAGCCAGAGAAGAAGCAGAACTGGTCGATACCATCGACGACATGGTCGTTGCTATGGAGATTACATCAGCGTGCCAAAGATCAACAAGTGGATACTATCAACATATTGGTCGATAGTATCGAGATGCCTTCAGAAAGAACCCCAAAAATTGAAGAAGTGTTGCTACCCTAAGGGTTCGATACCATCGACACCCTGTCAATGGTATCGACATCATCATATCAAGAAATTGCCCAGAACAATCTTAATCGTACGGCTGCGATCTTTTAGCAGCCATAAGTGGTATTTATATGTAGGAAAAGACGGCCCAAGCCGTACTATCACGTCATTAGCCATAGAACAAGTTTCAGAAGAGAGGAGAAGGAAGAACAGAGCGCAGTGCTATGCCCCAGATGTTCCAGAGTTGTAGACAGAGTTTTCCACCGTCGGAAGGTTGTAGAATGTCCATCCTGCACCGAGGATCATCTGGTTCTCCTTTGTTCAGGGGTTACACCATCTCCATCCACATTTCCCCTATGTTTTCTTATCCTTCCATCGGGTTTCTCGTGAGGTATGTCTTTTCAACTTAATGCAAGATTGGATGAGAAGTACCTCATTACAAGAATGTGTAAAGATGCTTCAAGTGCTTCCTTGCTATTACGCCAAGCATTATGAAGATCTAGGACCGCTGTCACCACCGATTCAATCTTCCTTGATCATCCCACCTGAGTTGGAACTTAAGTCACTTCCCCCCCACTTAAAGTATGTCTTCTTGGAAGATAATGAGAAGCTTCCAGTGATCATATCGGCATATCTGAGTGCCGATGAGGAAGCACAGTTGATGATTCTATTGAAGAACCATCGTAGTGCATTTGGGTGGTCCGTTTCTGACATCAAGGGGATCTCCCCTACTCTATGCCAGCACAAGATTCGGCTGATGGAAGGAGCCAAGCCAGTGATTCAGGCGTAGCATCGACTCAATCCTAGCATGTTGGAGTTCGTCAAGAAGGAGGTGATCAAACTTCTTTCGGCGGGCATCATTTATGATATTTTAGATTCGACATGGGTAAGCCCACACAGGTAGTCCCTAAAAGGGAGGGGGATCACTGTCACTCAGAATATGTTGAATGAACTGGTTACCACCTGATTGGTAACCGGGTGGCGTGTTTGCATTGATTACCACCATATGAACTCTGCTACTTTGAAAGATCATTTTCCTCTCCCATTCATTGATCAAATTTTAGAGCGATTGGCTGGTCGTTCTCATTTTTGCTTTTTAGATGGCTATTCTAGCTATAATTAGATTTCCATTGATCCTAAGGATCAAGAGAAGTCGACCTTCACTTGTCCTTACAGAACTTTCACTTACCGCCACATGCCTTTTGGTTTGTGCAATGCACCAACCACTTTTCAGCGCTGCATGCTTGCTATTTTCTCTGATATGGTGGAGCACTGTTTAGAGGTTTTTATGGACGACTTTTCCATCTACGGTGTGTCATTTGATGACTGTTTGTTGTAGAGATGTGAGGACACACATTTAGTCCTCAATTGGGAAAAGTGCCATATGATGGTAAATGAAGGAATAGTGCTAGGACACAAGGTGTCCTACAAGGGACTAGAGGTGGATCCAGTAAAGATTGAGGTTATTTCCAGACTACCTCTGCCAAATATGGTGAAAGGGGTGCGGAGTTTCCTTGGTCACATGGGGTTTTATTGCCGATTTATCAAGGACTTTTCAAAAATAGCTACGCCGCTATCGGAATTGCTTGAGAAAGATGCATTTTTTTTAACGATAAATCTTTGCATGCTTTTGAGGTACTTAAGGAAAAATTGATTTCTGCATCGGTTGTTCAAATGTCGGATTGGACTAAGCCCTTCAAACTTATGTGTGACACGTTGGATTTTGTCGTAGGGGCTATTCTTGGCCAGCTTCTTGGGAACACACCTACAGTGATTTTTTATGTGTCTAAAACTTTAAATGATGCCCAACCAAATTACACCACTACTGAGACAGAATTGCTTGCCATGGTTTTCGCTTTCAAAAATTTAGGCAATATTTAGTGGGTTCTAAGGTTGTGGTGTGGACTGATCATGCCACCATAAAATACTTAATGGAGAAGAAAGATGCTAAACCTAGATTAATTAGGTGGATCTTATTATTGCAAGAATTTGACATTGAAATTAAGGATAAGGCGGGCACTGAGAATGTGGTTTCGGACCACTTATCTCGGTTAGAGCGGGTTAATGAGAGAGATACTAACATACCCATTACCGAGACATTTCCGGATGAGAAAATTCTTTAAATTCAATCTACGGATCCTTGGTTTTCACATATTGTCAATTACCTTGCATGTAAAGAAATCCCAGATGATTGGACTTATTAAGAGAAAAAAAAGATTCTCCATTCTTTGAGATATTATTTTTGGGATGACCCTATTCTATTGAGATAATGTAGGCATGGAATCTTGCACAGGTGTGTACCGGAAAATGAATATGATAATGTGCTTAGTCACTGTCATACACTACCCACCGGCGGTCATCATGTGAGTGCAAGGATGGCGGCCAAGGTGCTAGAGAGTGGCATTTACTGGCCTACACTTTTCAGAGACGCCTATGACTATGTGAGGCAGTGTGAGTCCTGTCAAAGGGCAGGTAATTTCTCAAAATGGGAAGAGATGCCCCTCAATGTATTTCAAGAAGTTGAGGTATTTGATTTGTGGGATATTGACTTCATGGGACCTTTTGTATCCTGTAACTCTAATTTATATATCTTGCTTGCTGTCGATTATGTATCGAAGTGGGTAGAGGCAATACCCATAAGGACTAATGACGTTGCAGTAGTGTGCAGGTTCACAAAGGATCATATTTTCTACAGGTTTGGTGTGCCAGAGATGATCATTAGCGATGGGGGCACCCACTTCATGAATCAGAAATTCGATGCATTATTGAGCAAATACGAGGTCAAGCACAATGTAGGTACCATGTATCATCCGCAAACACAAGGCCAGGTGGAAGTGTCGAACATAGAGATTAAAAAATCCTGGAGCATAGAGTGGCCTCATCAAGGAAGAATTGGAGTGTGTTGCCACCGTATGCATTATGGGCATATAGGATCGCATCTAAAACACCTATAGGCACTACGCTTTTTAGAATTGTGTATGGTCGGGCCTGCCATTTGCCAGTAGAATTGGAGAACAAAGTGCACTGGGCGCTAAGGAAATTGAATTTGAGCATGGACTAGGTAGGGAGAAAGTGAATGTTAGAGATCAATGAGCTAGAAGAGATAAGGATGAATGCCTATGAGCACTCAATGATCTATAAGGAACAGACAAAGAAAATCCATGATTGCCACATTCATCTACAAGTGTTCAAAAAGGGTGAGAGGGTGATTTTGTTAAATTCAAGGTTAAAGCTGCATCCTAGAAAATTGTGATCCCGTTGGAGTGGACCGTTCGTGGTAGAGGAGGTGCGACCCCATGGTTCTATCATGGTTAAGGATGGTGATAGAACATTCTTAGTAAATGGTCAAAGATTGAAGCACTATTATGGGGAGGACTACACAAGGAAGGTGTGTGAGGTTAAACTCATGGCGCTTAAGGAAGAATGAACAACTTGATTTCATCTAGCCTAAGACGTTAACGGAGGGTGCTTGTTGGGAGGCAACCCAACTGTTGGTAAATCTGTTTTCATTTAGTTAATTTGTCATATTTTTGAAGTATTTTTCATTAATTTAATACTAAGGGTTGTAAAAATGATGCCCTGATGTGTGTGTTAAGTGTGCAAGACTTCTTGGGTGTCGATACCATCAACCCTTGTGTCGATGGTAGCGACAAGGGTGCAGAGCAGCAGCTACAGAAAATTTGCTCCGTTGATACTATCGACGACCTCGTCAATAGTATCGACCACCCAACAGGTTGATCGACTCAAATTCTGGAGCAAGTCGATAGCATTGACCACAAGGTCGATGCTCATGATATCTCTGGAGATATTCAGACGAATCTTTGCCAGGGAAGTCGATGCCATCGACCCCTATGTCGATGCTATTGACACAGCTTCAGGGGAATCCAACGCCAAGGCCTCGCAAGGATAATGGATGCATACACGGGTCGATACCATCGACCCTTGTCGATGGTATCGACAGGCCACTTCATGGGATATCCACAACCACCGACCATGCCACCTTATGATCCGAGCTTTTAGGGGCAATATCCAGATTGGAACCCCCATATCCAGCAGTACCCGCCATTTCCGCCACCATCACACTAGCAGGGTATCATTGTTCCACCTTCTGAGGTTGTTTTTTTACTATGAGGTCATATTCTAATTCAAGCTTGGGGGGAGATGGAACAATTTATATCTTAGTTTTTTTGTTTAATTTTCTTTTATTTTAGCATTTTTCTTAGCTTTTTGCAATTTCTTTTAAGTTGTGTAATTTTGTTATTTACAGCTTTCTAGGATCTACATTCTATCTAGTGTAATTTGTGGATGTCTGATGTAAATGTGTCATCTCTATGTCAGTCAGATGGGGGTAATGTGTGCAATTGTCTGAAATTTGAGCATAATTAAAAATTTTCCAAGGAATTATAAGTTGGACTTGTTTCAAATTGCGCACATAACTTATGAAAATCATTGGATAGGTCAACTTTGAAACATATGATCACAATTGTACATCCTTATGGTTCAAGAAATGTGGATAGATTTGGATGTTGAGCCTAAACTACCCTAACGGTAATGGGACTTTAATCAGAAGGGAGAGAGTGAAACCCATTGATTGGTTGGTACACATGACAGTAAGGAGGGATGTATAATCTCTTCCAATGGTTTTGTCAATTAGTCTTGTGATATATCCACCCCATTTCATTCATACTCCACCATAAGTACTGTAAGTACATTATAGTTTTCATCTTTTGATGGCATGCCATTTAGATAGGATTGCATTATAACTAGTTGTTGCATAAAAAAAATATAAAAGAAAAAATTTGTAGATGAATCATGCATGTACACATTCTCAAGTTCATGCCATTTTAGTTGCATAATTACTTTCATGTAGTTGCATTTTGCATTTTTTTAGCATATAGGGCATTATGTGCCTTACTTCTTCTAAAAAATAAGAAAAGCAGGTAACTTGTTCTATACTCTCTGAGAAGTAGGTTGTAATGCATCAATGGTAGTAGCTATGTTAAAATAAGTTTGAAAAAAAAGTAATGTATTATAAATGTTTTCTTAGTCAAATTGAAAAGAAAAAAAACAAGAAGGACTTGAAAAAAGAAAAAAAGAATTTTAAGAAGAAATTAGAGAGAGAAAAGAACTTGTTTCACCTGAGAATTAAGAAGAATAAGCACATGATGTAGTTTTGTAGACATTCCATCTCACATTGAGATGGAATAGTAGAGCATGCATCATTCCACCCAAAATGTAGGCATTGGGTCATTTTCATATGCATATGCATCATTTAGGTCTTTTTTTATGTTTTGCATGTTAAATTGTATTGTGCTTCTTTTTCTTCCACAACTGCCCATTTCATCCACCCGTTGCTCAAAATGGTAGAACACCCATGATTATCTCCTCATTTTTGTATATCAGGAGATCTTCTTCCATGTAGATGGTAGTTAGGATATGAGCAACATAGATAGGAGATCACAAGATGCACCAATGTTAAATTGTATTGTGCTTCTTTTTCTTCCACAACCGCCCATTTCATCCACCCGTTGCTCAAAATGGTAGAACACCCATGATTATCTCCTCATTTTTGTATATCAGGAGATCTGCTTCCATGTAGATGGTAGTTAGGATATGAGCAACATAGATAGGAGATCACAAGATGCACCAAGTCTGAACTGGAGGAATTTATTATATTAACTGCCTTATTTGATAGTGTTCGTTGGTCTTGGGGGTGTGCATCTCTCATGGACAATCATTGTCACCTTTAGGGTAGTTATCGTTCCATGGTTAGTGAGGGTCAGCATGTGCCTGATAGGTGGGAATCATATTGTGATGTCTTTTATGGTAGTATGTTCTATAGTTGACCTTCACAATTATATTATGCAGTTTTGTTGCTTGAGGATGAGCAAAGTTCAAGCATACTTTTCCAAAAAAAAAGTTCAAGCTTAGGGGAGTTTGATGCAAGGGTTTTGAGTCACTTTTATAGGCTAGTTTTACATTCATTTTATGTGTTTATTGGTCATATTTGTGGCTAATATCGCATGATTCATTTCCTTTAGCCTATAATCTCATTATGCATCAATATTATCTTGTTTTATCTTATTTGGTATAAAGGATCATATTTCTCGGATTTCATTGGTGTTCTTCTCTTTCTTTTAGGGAACTTGCATATCTGTAGTGGTCGATACCATTGACATTTGGTGATGCCATCGAGATGGTCACAATATAGAGCTAGAGAATAAGCAGAACTGGTCGATACCATTGATGTCATGGTCGATGCTATCGAGATTACATCAGCGTGCCAAAGATCAACAAGTCAATACTATCGACATATTGGTCGATAGTATCGAGATGCCTTCAGAAAGAACCCCAAAAATTGAGGAAGTGTTGCTACCCTAAGGGGTCGATACCATCGACACCCCATCGATGGTATCGACACCGTCAGATCAAGAAATTGCCTAGAACGATCTTAATCATATGACTGCGATCTTTTGGCAGCCGTAAGTGGTATCTATACCTAGGAAAAGATGGCCCAAGCCATACTATCACATCATTAGCCGCCGCACAAGTCTCGGAAGAGAGGAGAAGGAAGAACAGAGCCTAGAGATATGCCCCAGACATTCTAGAGTTGCAGATGAAGCTTTCCATCGTCGGAAGGCTACAGAATGCCCATCTCGCACTGAGGATCATCTGGTTGTCCTTCGTTCAGGGGTACACCTTCTCCATCCACGTTTCCCCTATGTTTTATTCTTTTTCCATCATGTTTCTCATTGAGATGAACATACACAGCTAATCCCCTTTGTCTTTAGGACCGAGAGTAGGCTGGATAATCGTTGTATGACACTTTTTACATAGTTTACCATAATTTGTCTCTCAAATCCGTGGTATGATATTGTTTTTTCAATTCTATCATTGTGCTTGATCACCATAATCGTAATTTAATACCTTTAATTGCTTTTGATGAATAATTAATGGTTGAAAAGACGCAATAATCACATTAACTTATAAATCCTTTGGAAAAGGCGATGTACGGTTAATGGTGGAAACCTAAAGATATGTTTTTCATGCACCTAATTTAGGGTATAGGTTACTACTGATGTGGAACTGACCTAAATTAAGGTACTGAATTGTATCATGGAAGTGAACAATTCTATTAACATGCCACTACCCGAGATAGGAGATAAGTTGTGAAAATTATATAGAAATTAGTACAACGAGAATCTATGGTGAAACCACAATCCTAAAGATTCCATTTTAATTGATTAAACCAACCATTTAATCGATTGCTTTGCATTCTTTTATTTTTATTTTCTTTTTCAAAACAACTCTCAAACTTTTATAATCGGTCTAGCTGATTGCAAGTCATTAGTAGTAATCTACCAAAATTATGTTCCCTGAGTTCAACTCGGGCCTCACAAAGGCCTATATTACATTGATGTGTGCACTTGCGTTATACGTACGGTTTAATCGTGTCAATATCATTTTATCTTATGCATACCAAGTACCACAAGATAAACAAGGCATTGCCACAAAGATCATATCTTTGAAACATCAACTATATTGATAGTCATCTTGTCATTACAAGATGCAACAATAAAGTGTTTCTATTGGAAAATTGAAACAACATTTCTCAACTCTATTTCATGTCCTCTAGGCTGAAATAAAATAAAAGGTACTCCTATCTATGGCAGCAACACTTGCTCCAATGATGGGTACTCCTTTCTTGGTCCTTTCGTTAAGGCCATCACTTCCTTGTAGATCGTACATATCATATATGTCTGATATCCATCTTGGTATCATATACCTCAGAAGCAGTTCATTTCATGATACCTTATGAGGAGATATCCATCCCCTCCTTCTTCTTTTGTTCTTCCAGATATAGAGGAAAATTCCCTCGTTCACCCTCCCATGTGCCTTGAGGCTGAAGACGACTTGGGCTACTGGCTAGCATCAGAACCCTTCTTAGCTTTTCCCTTGCCCTTGCCCTTAGACATGCCTTTCTTTCTATTGATCAGCATCACATACTTAGGCTTGTCCTTCTTCATCTGTGCCTCGAGGCTAAAGACGGCTTGGATTGCTGGCTAGCATAAGAACGCTTCTTTGCTTTGCCCTTGTCCTTGCCTTTGAGACTTACCCTTCATCGATCACATTAAAGATTAGGGTTTGTATTTCTTCATCTTTGCCTCTACTATCCTCAACATGTCCAACAACTTTGTCAACGCTTGTCAAAGTTTTTCATGTTGTAGTTCATCATGAACTGTATGATTCTCACAACATTTGCAGTATCATACCAGTAGCCAACTGTTGGATCAGAGGAAATCCCAGTCTAGTCATACCCAATCACATTGAGAGTGTGAATACCTATTGGATCTTCTTCTGTCATGACATACTAGGATAATGTCTTGGAGACATCATATGTCTCGTCTTGTATCTACAACTCATAGTTCAAAGAACACAACATTAAGCACTCCACATCAATGGCATCTTTGGTATGCTTCCATAAGCATACTTTAAGCCATTGGTGTGGTGGGATCGAGATCATCTGGTTTTAGTATAACTAGGAATTAGAGCTTTCTCTCTTGGATTGAGAACACTTCTCAACGTCCTAACCAGTCGTAGAATTATTCCCATTTAATTTGTCCATCTTAAGGACTGATCGCAAATAAAGTGATTATTGTTGATTAATCATTTATAGTACAAAAGGAAATATATGCAATTTAGTCCAAAAACTCCCTTTTGACTTGATTGATTTGAAAAGGTTTTATGATATAATTAGGACTTTAATTAATTATTGATCCCACTATTTTTGTTCAAATTGATAGCCCTCACCACCAATTCGGAAGATTGCAGCGTACAATCTACTAGTGGGCAAGATCCTGAAATCCTCTGAGTCATGGACCAGCTAGGGTTGTCACCCACAACTTAGATCTTCCAGGTAGGCAAATCTTGCCAATTGCATCATATGCAACTCTTGAAAGATGTCATATGCAACTCCTTGCCATGATCAACTCCACGCCTCAAGGTGCTAGATCCTATCTAGGTCACCTTGTTAAGTATGACCCAAAGCCAACACGATGAATATGCACCCTGCTAGGGCAGACCCACATATTGATCCTTCACACTTCCATGAGATAGACGGTGCACCATGCTAGGGCGTGCCCACACTTGGCCGATCAAGCTTTTCACGTGTGTCGCATTTGGAAGGCATATAAAACTTTAATATTTAATGAGGGATTTGGTTTTATAGGTACATATACATATCCAATCACCACAGTATATAGTACATATCATATACATGCTATATCCCACAAAAAACGTGTGGAACGATAAAAGTGATGATTATGGCCATCCTAAAGTGATTCCTCAAGCCAAGATGAATCACAGTCATCTAGGTCTACATCACATGCAACCTTTACAAGATGAACTTTGTGCTTTGCCTTTACTGGGTTTGATCAACTCATCTCCATGATTGATCAGCTCGCCATCAGGCTGGTCAGTTGGGTGCCACTAGATGATCGATTGGATCCTCCAACCGATCAGTTTACTGGTCATTGTGCATCTCCTCAGGTCACCACCCGCTCATCTCGCTCCTCGAACTGGTCATGTAGAATGCCAACCAATCGATTCACACCTTGAACTGATCGTCTCAGTCATCCTCAGGTTGTCCTCCATTCTTTAACATAAAAGGAAATAAAAGTTCTATCCTATTTACATTTGAATTGAGAAACCCCGAGTTACATTTGGGGGGAACAAAGGTAGGAAAGAAATCTCGAGTTATCTCGAGTTACATTAAGAAAAGGAGGTAGGGAATCAGTGCGCAGACCGAGTTGCAAACAACTACATTCAACCATACACAGACATAGGGTTTATTGGCCGTAACCACGCTATACATCCACCACAAAACTCGTTTAAGGGTGATGCGGATCGAATGCATTCATATTACATATCATATATGTGTATTGGGATTTGTGGATTTAGGATTGGACATGCATAAAGCCAATTTTATTCACATCGTATGTAATAAATAAAGGTGACAAACCAAAATTGATCACATTGATAATCCTAAAGTATAGAGCAGTTGACGTGGCTCTGATACCATTGTTGGGCTTTAGGGGAGGTAGAGAAGGCAGCAGAAACAAAAAAATATCTTCTCCCTGAACCCAGTATAAAGGAATCGTATCAATGTTTATACAGTAGGAAAGATGGTTTGTAGAGGCGTACCTTGTTCCGAGGCTTTCTCAGCGATATTACCTCATAGCTAGTGCGGTCTTCACCTACGGTCTTGGATAGTGTTTGTGCATCTCTTGGTCTCACTGGGACTGTCGGGATTGACAGATGTCCTCCGAGTGAAAAAAAATCTCCCGCCTCTATAGTAGTCCACACAGACCACCTGGAACTCCAATCGCCTTGTCGCATAAGGCACAGGAAGGAGTCGTACCCTCCTATTGGTGTACTAGTCACCGACACACTCTCCAGCAACCAGTTGCCTTTCTACAGTTGTCTTTCCCTTGTTGTGCCTCCCTTATCAGGTAGCACTTGCTCGGGCTCTCCTGGTTACCACAACCAAAGAGAATGGCAACTTTGCAGAGCAATTGGTGTTCTGAGTTGTTCTTGAGAAGCCCCCAATACCCCTATATATAGGAGGGTCATGGGACAAGGTTCTCTAGCCCGTGCAATGCGGGTGTTATAGAATGGAATTTTGATATTATTGGATAGCCATTTGGATAAATAGGATGGTGACATCATCTTCTTTGATTTTATACATTCATGAAGCCAATTATGAAGTTAGGGGATTTTATGAATTAGTGTGATATAATGATGGCCTTCAAAGAGTGTCGATCATGCAAAGGCATATCTCTTGGGTTGATGGAGTCTGAATATCTTTTGAGGTATACTGGATCAAAGTATTTGATTTGCAACCTAAGTTTATAATAAGGATGTCATCCAATCTTTTTATTAGCCCTTGGGATGGATTGTGTAGCCTTGGATTTCTAACTCGGTGGACTTGGTCTTTGAGAAATTATCTATTACCCTACTTCAAATCAACAACGTGGGAGGAAGTAAAGTTCTCACAAGATCAGTCCACGACGATCACCAAACGTGGGCAAAGACATGTAGCAGGTCGTGGCCTCGTGGGGGTGGTGTCTTTGTGTTGAACGAAGCAGATGGAATCCGACTCCTCTTTGATAACCTAGGCTCGCGGTGACACTCTGTAGGACTGAGATCCACATGAGCAAGGGATGTCGGAGGATCTGCCTCACTACAACAGCGCCAATCGCTCACCAAGATGCAATCGTGGAGTCAGGTGTGAGAGTTTTGATAACTTGAAGTTTCAGAACATGTTGGTGAATCTTTGGAGGAAGAACCAGAGGGACCGGATGATTGGTGTTCCATGGATCAAGGATGGAGTAAGCAGTCGATTGCACACCGCAGATCTTCTCTGCAGCGGTGGCTTGGGCGGACGAGAGCCCACACGCGTAGGAGTCAAGCGCTACAGAAGGCAGCTGAAGCGGACGGAGCTCTAGATCAGTCATTGTCACCTTGAAAAGATAGCGTGATGGAGTCCTAGAGGTCTTCGCTTCCACATACGATGTGAAGGGAGAGGATCCCCCTTGCACACCACCACGACACTGCTGCTGGAGGCGAGCTCACGGGCACTAGAGCCTGGAGTCGCTGTCAAGCGAGGAGGCCCTGGAGGATCTCTCTCACCAGCACTCCGGCCTAGCGGTGGCATCGACTTCACAGTAGTAGAAGGGGATCGTCTCCAGTTATCACCATTGGTGGCGGCAGTGAGCTTGAAGGTGGGGGGATAGAGATCTGGAATCTCCGTAGCGACCCAGGAGGTTTCAAGGAGAGGCTTTTGAGGACTGATCACCTGCAATCCATCACTAGTGCTCATTGTCGAGCCACAATGATGCAACAGAGGTGAGGGGGCGGACCTGGAGGTGCACGATTGCATGCTGAGAACTGGAGACCAGCCAGCGACAGTGTGATGGCGTCTCAAGAACGGAGCGCGTGCGTAGGCGAGAAACCTAGGTCGCGTTCTCAAAACGGCCACCGACAAAGGAGAAAGGGAAGACCGACCCTCAAAGCCAAACTAGGCGGGTCCAGACTGTGAACCAGCGGCCCAAGCCTTGACTTGCGCCAACCCTTTAATGGCCACGTGGCAAGACCCGATTTGCTGAAAAAAGGTAAAAACTCTCAGAAATTCCCAGTTCTTCAATAAATCCTAAAAAATTGTCCGCTTATCAGAAAATTACAAATAAGGTACTGAAATTCTCAGAAACATGAATAGAATACAATAGAACCATAATATTAGGCTTTTTATGCACTTATAACAGTGATATCATGTAAGATGTGAAATTCTCATTTGATGGATAATAAATATCAAACAATGTTCTAAAATTATGATAACATGTCAATAAGTCTATAATTATGTATAGAATGCATATGATGTCAAAAATAATGATGTTGATGTAGGAAATAATGTAATTTGCTTAATATGGCTAATTAGGGCTAATAACCCTAAATAAAATGTAACAAATAAATGCATGCCCAATAAATGATGAAATTTACAGAGTATGTTCATATCATTGATCTGAAGATAAGATGTAAGTCGGATATCAGTTAGATACATAAAGTTCATGTTATGTGAAGTTGACCTGTATTACATGGTTTAAACCCCTAATCTAGGTTAATGATGTAATATAAGGTTAATATGTGCACAAACGAGATATGGAACCTAATGTTCAGATAATGAATCATAATCTAAAAAATGACATCAGTAAAATAATTCTACGATAAAAATACAAGTAATCATGGAAATATGCTAAGGAGATGAAGTAAACCCTAATGGATACAAATAGGGTTAATGATGATGAGAATCTGATGATGGTATATGATCTTATCTTGATCAGGTTTAACATAGATATAGAGGACATCAGGAATATGCTTTAGAATGATCTATCTATTTGGAAGGTACGCCATTATCTCTTACTTGGCTTATTATATAATATGCTTGTGTTATATGTGTAGTAAAATACTTGGCATATGATATTGGTTGAAATGATTGTTCTTGTATGTCATGTTGCTTGAGGTTTTCCATACTTATGGCTATGAACACATGAAACATAAAGTATCTGATCCATCATATGATAGCACTAAAATCTTTCGTAGTATAGTGCATTGAAGAAACATCAAAGCCCTTGGTGGCAGACGTAACATCAAAGCCCTTGGTGGCAGATATACGAGTTAGATGACATGGTGTAACGACCCCGCCTCCCGGTAACCCCCAATTAAGGGAGACCCGAAGGTCAGAGCCGTTATTCAATTAACATGATCAAAGGTTCAGCAAATAATCAATAATAATTATGAAATTCTACTAACTAACTGGAATTTGGTATAAAATTAAAACATTACTTACCTTTGAAAACTTTAGGAATCTATCTATCCAAGCTTGAATCCACTCTAACTAATCCTCCTTGCACTTTATGTTTTACTTTCACAAAGTGTCACTTTACTATTTGTTCTTTCAATTGTTGTTCCTAAAACGCAGACAAACAAAATGTCGGTCAGTATATCGAAATATACTGGTATGTGGGAACAACCAAAATCTTGCAAATATGGCTAAAAATTTAATAATCACAATAAAATTAATTAAAAAGCCAATTTACATTTTTCAGTATAACATTCTCCACCGCTTTTTCCCTAACCCTGGCATACCCACCTTAGGGTGCCCTTTGCCAATGACTTAAGGCCACCTTCTCAATCCTGAGCTTGGTGCCTGGGGGTCACCACTCATGGTGCCCACTAGTCATGCAATATCATAGGCCACCTTCTTGGTGCCTGGGGTCACCACTCAAGGTGTCCATTGGTCTACCCATCTGAGCCTGACCTTTGGCATCATCCATCAGGGTGTCATGTAGGTGTGAGAATCTACACATTTATTTTTAATGTGATAATCATAGTGACTTTATGATTTGCAAGTATGAACATCCAAACTGAAAATTTGCATTCAATGCGATTAACCATCCAAAAAATCATCGAGAAACTAAGGCGATTATTCATAATTAACCACATACCTGATCTAGAGCAACTTGATTGTCCAAGCAATAAGGATACAGAATAAATCAACAAGCAATAAACAATATCTTGAAATTAATGCATGCGATCCAAGTGTTATAGTTTATCCAAAACATTCTAAAGCTAGACTTGGATTCCACCTTAGGCTTTCTAGATCACATTAAGGTTTTATTAGGGTTTTTGCCTCCATAACGCTTTTATCATATTAAATGCTCTCTTAGTTCATAAACCCTAATTTCAGCATCATAAGCCCAATTAAAGTTGATTATTTCTCTTTTACACCAAAACTACCTTCTTTATCCTTTTAAGTTATTTCAAGGTCATTAGACTCAATTATCACCGTTAGTTCTTTCAGATTAACAAATCATAATTCATTATGTTCTAATTCCCATATGAACTCTATTTATTATTAATTCTACCTTGATTCAATCGGAAACCCTAATTTCTATATTAAGGTTAATTATCCCCAAATTAGGGATTTTAATGCTCAAAATAGCATATTCCAACTTTAACCATGAAATTAATCAATTGAAGCCATTAATAGTTGAATTAATCAACATTACAGTTTCAAGGCCCATTAAAGTATATTCATGCATATGAAACTCCAAATGAACTAATTATATGCAAAGTTCATCTTTTTTATTCCTAATGTTCCTTTTTATCATTAACATGCTAATATCAACTTTAATCATCAATTAAACCCTATAAATCACATTAATCATACCAAAGTAGGGTTTCTTTAATCATCATTACACTAAAGTTAATAACTTCTATTATTTTTCGAATTTCAAACATAATCTATCTCCAATTATATTTTTAATAGATTCCTCTCATTTTTCTGAGCAAAATTCATCTATTATATGTTCTCATCGGAGCTATCAATTAGGAGTTATGATTTTTGCATTAAACCACATACTTGACCAATTAGGAGATGCCACGTCACTCTATTCCCATGCAAGGCGCTTTGCATAGAAACATTTTGAAATGACGATTTAGCCCTTGGTTAAGTTTTCATCTCTTCAATGCCCGAAGGGGCATAACCGTCCAATCGCCCAGACATTCTTCTTCCTCACGAACTGCCGCAGATGCGCCGACTTGTAGCCCTAGGCCCGGCTCCCAGCTCCATCCCAACCTCGATGGCTATTAGGGTGGCTACCCCCGCCTCCGTCGTACCCTCTCGCACCTCTGGGTGCTTCCAGTTCATGGGTGGAGCAGCTACTTCAGGCCTGCTAGTTCCCGCGACCCATGGCGACCTGCAGCAAGACCTTGGACGTTGCACGATCTCCAGAGCACATTGGAATGTCTACGCTCCCATACGGCGTCGTGGGGGTGTCATGGTTGCAGTCCGTGGCTACTCCTTGACCCTGGGGTTGGCCTACCTCCCTTGATTAGGGTTTAGACGTCAAGAAATGTGAAGAAGAAGATGGAAGAGAGATAGTTGCTTGGGGTCCTTCTGAACTTGGGCAAGGATTCGACCCTTTATATAGGGAGGACATCCACGCCCTAACGTGCTTGGCCAAGAAGAAAACATGGTTCTTTTCTATTGGGAATCCAATTCCTTTAGGAGGAAGCAAGATTCTCTCTCCTATTTTCCCATCCTTTTGATATTATATTTTCTTTAAATACTAGGAATTCTAAATTCCTCTCCTTCACTCTCTTTATTTCTTGCTTTTCAATCCATAGGCACGAAATCCTATTTTCCTTTAATAGAAAATTACTTTATTTCTAGCAAAACCACATAATAATGTATTACATTATTCTCTTATTTTCTTTTATAGGTATTTTCTCTTTCCTCTTTATTCATTGGGACTCCTTGGATCCCAAGAAACTCTAATACTTTGAAATCCATTTTATTGGACACTCATTATCCTTCTAGATGCATCTAAATGCATTAATTCACATTATCTTGTTTATTTCTTCATTAAAATAGTTCTTTTTGAGGATTTCTCTTTATTTCCCATTTATTTTCCTCATTGGTATTCCTTTTATCATAAGCAATCCTTGGGATACGAAATTCCACCAAGGATCACTTAATTATACCTCTTTTTACTTATTTTCCACATTTCATCAATATTTTCAATTTCTTTCTTAATAAAGAAATACTTAATTGATCTTTTCTTTTCTTATTGCTCTCTTTATGCCACTTTGGACTCCTTGGTACCCAAGGAAACCAATAGGCACGAAATCCCTCCTTGGATTTGCCTTCTAGAGGTTTCTACCTCTTTTTTTTCTCAAATAATCGATTATTCATTAATTAATTGAATTTCCTTATTATTGGGCCAAATAGCCAACAAAGCCCACAAATCAAACAACAAGGCTATTTTAAGCAAAATCCATTTATTCACAACAAATTATATTATTTGTCCAAATATCTTTAATATGAGAAATGTGATCCATCTTTCTCTCTTAAGTAGTTCAACTGAATTTGTCCCTTGACAACACTCCTTTCTTTCTCATGTCATCTAGGTAAGGCGATCTACCATAACCCATATTACATCTTGATCTTTCTTTTTCAGGGGATACTTACCACAACACCCATAGTAGTGAACTCCCATTCCCTCTCGGGAACTCTTTATACTTTATATTCACGCACTGGGTTAATGGTGTTTGTCCTTCACCTCCTGGCTTGCATGGCCACATGCTACATGCAACCTTGTTTTAAGCATCTAGAATGCTACCATCACTTACTATCTTTGTAGTATCAAGGTATATCATGACCTCTTGTATTGTTATGATTCCTCAATCTTGATACCTCGGAGACCCTAAACCACTCTCAAAAGGGTTTTATTACCTTCCTATCCAAATAAGTTTATCTGAGGTTCTATCACCATCCTTTTACTACATCAAGGACTAAACTGGCTACCCAAACAACCATTAACTTGTTCAACATATCTTATTACATCTGAGTGTTAGCCAAAACACATCTTGTTTCTAAACTTAGGGTTGGCCAAACAACCTCAACTTCTTCTAGCATCTAATTAGGCAGCTAGATCTCAACCAGAGCATTCATTACCACTTCTTATCCTTAGGTGTTAGGTAACATACACCTCCATGTATTATACTTATCATATCATCTCAAACTCTGAGTTGGTCTTCATCAAGAAGCTCTGAGCTCATCCTCATGGTGATCAAACTCAACCTTGGTTAACTTGTAAATTCCACATAGCTCCTGATAAAACATCCTCATAAGCTGACTACAATACTCTCTCTTAATGTTTGTAAACCATCCATGTATCATTCAATCCACCAAGGTATGTTATCATCTCTGTCCTCATACCTTGTAGCTACATTCCAACTTACATCATCTTTATCCTTGGTGTAAGGCATGTGTACTGTCCTATCTCTCACTCCAATAACAAGAAGAAATAAGCATTTGGCTGCAGTCCAAATACAGAGTTCTTCCTGTTCCAAGAGTAGAGATGGTACAACCCACCTCGCCAGTACACTTTCAAATCTAAGTTGAAACGTGCCACATATGTCTCTACATCACAACCATGATGATATCAAAAATTACTTCCATGGAAAACTGATCTGAAATCTATTTGGGTTTACCCACAATCCTTAGTACCCTCCTCTGGGTCTATAGGGTGCCGACACCTTTGGGGTCATCCCTTTTCCCTTATCCATCCAGAGGGTGCCCTACTCATCTGCCCTTTGGGTCCCATGAGTTCCTGAAGGTGATCAGTCTCCTAACCCATGGCCCTCAGACAATGATAGTTGTTACCTCCCGACCCTATGGTCATGTGCAACTAGGGAATTAGGCAACTCCGTCTTTCATCGGTCTTATCCCTACCTGACCCTTGGATAGACTTAGGATTCTATTATTGTGTATGTCCAACATAGAACCTTACCCAAACATTCATCATCTCTCTTCTTGCATTCATGTGCTGACTTTCATCCTTCCATGGTGACCTGCCTACCTTGGTCGAGCCCCATACCGATTACCTCCATGGTGACACATCCACATGCACATAGAGATGATTATTTATGGGTTTATAAGTTCATTCTCATGCCATGTACTCTGCACTTAGCTTCTCAAGATCCTACGAAACCTCCTTAGGTTACCTCAAAACCAACCAAACTGGTAAACTCCCTACCAAAGGGTCGCTCTCCCGGGATGGGAAGAAACTACACCTTTATAACAAAGGTCACAACCATCCTTAGGGTTTACATCCATATGAACATGCTTAAACCAACAATTACTAAGGCACAAGTGTACCTACAAAACCATGCTAGGTCGCACCTGTTCTCATCCTCAACATTATATCAACTTAGTTGTGAGGAGTTCATCAAACATACCCTTAACGTAAGGGATTTCCTTTACCTCTACACATGGGGAGTACCATGCTCGAAACTATAGCGAATCAAATCTCATCATGAGTATCAGATACACTGCTTCCCCTCTTAGGCCTAGGAACCCTAGGTTCTCCTTTGGGTATCCAACTACATGCTCAACCTCTTAACCACGATTCAAGCATGTCCAAGGTATGTCATGTACTCCCTGTCATCCTTCTACTCGAGCAACACATCAGGGTCGAGTCCTCTTCCAGGACAACCAACTAGGTATAAAACCTCACAACAGGTTACTTAAACCTCCTCAGGGTGTAAGGCACTCTTTACCTCATCCAGCATGTAACCACTTATACCATGGGTACTAGAATCATCGTCCTCTCTCTAGGGTTTGGTTCCTCTAAAGGAAACCAAGATATCGTCAGCTTCCAGGGGTCACGCATAATGCAACCACTATCATCCCATTAGGCCACATCATTCTCAACTCCCCACTATTCCTCAAGTTTCAGAGTTTTAGACTTCCAACCTCCTTGTTGGGGTCCTGCTTCCTCTCTCTAGAGATACAACCACCTCCAACCATACCTACTAGAGGTCCCTTCTCCATGAAGACTCATGTTCTCAAGCAACCCCTATGTGGTTGAAGCCTATGCTCAACTCATGTTTGGTTATGGATTATTCATATCTCTTTATGCTTATCTCATAAGCCATCCATCATGCCCTTCTGGCCAGGATTTCAACCTACCACCGTACCACTTACGTCCTCTGGGGGCATGCTATCCCTTACTTGCATAAGCCATAGGTTTCTATAGGTCCTTCACTAACTTCATCCATTAAGGAGATATCCTTTGCTTTAACATGCACGACCCTTTCCCGGGTTGCCAAAGGTGCTAGGTCATCTAACCTCTCATGGCTCATATGACAAACCACAGGCATGTTTATCCAAACACCCAGTCTACCATGACATCTAATCTCATCATGTCTCTCTCTCTAACCTTCTCTTAGGGTTAGGGTTAACATCATCCTAAAAGGATGCGCTAGGTCTCTACTTTAATGGAGACCTCTACCTCCAAGACTCACTTTCCATACTCATTGATAACCTCCTATTTTAGTAGTTTATCTTAGTCTTTTTCTCTAGTTTTCCATACTCTTTTTACGTTTATACGGTACATAAACCTAATTTTACCCCTTTTTTGTAAATACATCATCAAACTAACTTTTTCCTTTTACACTTGCAGAAAAAGCACAAAAAAAATCATAAAAGAATAAACAACCTCAAGGCCGAGTGAAGGCAAACGGTCCCAAGACCGCATGGAGTTCAAACGGTCCCGAGACCGCATGAAGCCAAACGGTCCCAAGACCGCATGGAGTTCAAACGGTCCCGAGACCGCATGAAGCCAAATGGTCCCAAGACCGCATGGAGTTCAAACGGTCCCGAGACCGCATGAAGCCAAACGGTCCCAAGACCGCATGGAGTTCAAACGGTCCCGAGACCGCATGAAGCCAAACGGTCCCAAGACCGCATGGAGTTCAAACGGTCCCGAGACCGCATGAAGCCAAACGGTCCCAAGACCGCATGGAGTTCAAACGGTCCCGAGACCGCATGAAGCCAAATGGTCCCAAGACCGCATGGAGTTCAAACGGTCCCGAGACCGCATGAAGCCAAACGGTCCCAAGACCGTATGGAGTTCAAACGATCCTGAGACCGCATTAAGCTCAAACGGTCCCGAGACTGCATGAAGCTCAAACGGTCCTGAGACCGCATGAAGCCAAACGGTCCCAAGACCGCATGGAGTTCAAACGGTCCCAAGACCGTTTGACGCCAAACGATCTCAAGACCGTCTGACGCCAAACGGTCTCAAGTCCGTTTGACGCCAAACGGTCTCAAGACCGTTTGAACCCAAACGGTCTCAAGACCGTTTGACCTCACTCAAGGCCTATAAATAAGACCTCAAGGGCCATCCCTGAGGAGAGTCCAGACGTCCAGAGGCTGTCTCTCTACTACCAGAACAACACCATCCACCGCCCGAGGCTGCCGGTCTGAGACTCACGTTCCATTGCAAAGCTACCTTCTCTCTCATCAACAAAGAAGGTGATAGGAGAAGATCCGTCATCAAGCAAGCCACGAAGGGTGAAGATTGTTGCTCTCTCCACCAAGGGTTCAACCTTCTCTCCTCAGTGGAGATGATGTTCTTTCTATCTCTTCTTGCCTCCTCCTTTGTTGCTCCCTCTATGAGGAGCGAGTAGTTCCATCCACTGGGGCGCGGGGACTAGCCCCGCTGCCCATGCTTTGTGCTTAGTACTAAAAAGATGTTATCCTTTCGTTTTAATACTAAATCGTTTCATACATGCTTGAATGATGGCCACGTTCTTGTATGCATCTATTGTCTTTTGTTGTGGTTTGTCTACGACCGCTCTCGAGACTCGAATACCGATTTAGTGTTGGTTTCTGGTGTGTGTATCCACCACGCATCCGCTTCGGTGTCTAGGAGTGTATCTCAAAGAGTGGAGTATACTCACTATCATCCGTTACACTTCCATCTGTATGGAAGTTACCTTGGTAAGTCGAGGAACACGCTTTGCGAGGGGAATGATGTAAAGCATGTGACCATTTGATCGGGAATGGCTGGCGTTGCAACATTCCCGCACTTCTCGTAGCTAGGTTATCCGAATAGGAGACTAGGCCTACAAAGACACTATTCGATTTGATAATTATCGCTCGCTTGTTAGTTTTAGATGCACGTTTCATGAGGTTGAGTAAGATTTCTCTCTTTGGAAGACTACATATCTTCATTGACACGTAGAAATGTACCAAATGAGAGCTACTTAACCCTTGAAGGATGTGATGCATTGCTCTTGTCTTATATGGGCATTGGTCTTGTGGAACATCGAAGGATGCAATGCATCGCTCTTGTCTTACGAGGCATCGGTCTTGTGGATCATCCTTGAATGCAAAGCATCGCTCTTGTCTTATAAGGCATCGGTCTTGTGGAACATCCATGCATCTAGCTTATAAGTCTTGCTTGATTAGTACATAAACAATGCATGTGTAGCGGTGGTGAATACCTGCTTTACCCCAGTGATTCATCATCATTTGTTAAATCTTAGTTTTACTTGCTTTATTTACTTTTCATGCTTTAGTCTAAAAACCAATCAAAATCCAACCTTTTGATATAAGTGCCAATTAGTAAAGTAACTAAGTGAAGTGTTGTACGTTTTCCATCTTGTTGCTTGCAACAAGACCGTTGTCTTTTGGGTTCGATCCTAAATCTGTACTATGATAAGGCTTCCATACTCTTATGGGGTTGGAGTTGTTATCTAAGCACCAGTTATAGGTAAACCTAGGGAAGACATTCATCCTCTCTAGGGTTTTTGGTGATAGAATCCTGGGACTCCCATTGGAAGACTGAAAATCTTTTGGTGTAAGTTCCAGCTCCATCAAAAAATGGCGCCGTTGCCGGGGACAACGGAACGTTAGTATTTCACTTAGTTTATTTTTCTAGTTGGTTAGGATCTTACACTTTCTTTTTGAATCATAATTCACTATCTTCTTGAAGCTTTCATATTGTCTCTATTATCTAAAGGTGTTCTCTTTTCTTTACTCAGGTAGAACCCGTATATGCAATCACCGCATAATCGAGGATTCTCCCCTGATCCGGAGTTCGACTCCGAGGTAGAGAGAAGTTTCCACCGCAGAATCCGTCTCAATCGCCAACGCGCTAGTCAAATGGCTGACGAACAGCATCAAGCCGCTTTGGTGATGGAGAGAGTCAATGCTGCTATCGCCGCACAACGGGCACAACTCATTGCAGACACCCGTGCCCAAATACAAGCGGAAATACGAGCAGAAGAGCAAGCCCGCATAAGAGCAGAGACCGAGGCTGCTCAGCTCGAACTACGAAACAAGCAACTGAGGGACTATGCTGTCCCGAAGAATTACGAAGACAACCACCCGGTCCGGCCTCCGATCATCAATATCCCAAACTTTGAGATCCGGACCCAGTGGATCCAGATTATGCAAGGAATTTCCTTTTCTGGAGGTTCAGGGGACGATTGCATGGACCACTTGAAACGGTTTAAGGCATTATGCCGCCTGGTCCCGCAAGCTGGCATTGCTTTTGACGCAATAATGCTCCACCTGTTTCATTTCACCTTATCTGGAAGGGCCTTGAGTTGGTACAACTCACTGGACAGAGAACCCATCATAACCACTTGGGCCCCTCTAGAGGAAAAATTCTTGGAGAAGTTCTTTCCACCCTCGCTGACCTATGAAATCAGAGGGCAGATCAACCATTTCTCCCAGCTACCTGGAGAAACCCTCGCTGAGGCATGGGAAAGATTCAAGGAACTTCTACGCAAATGCCCTCATCATGGAATTTCACAGAATCAATTGATTGAAACTTTTTATCGAGGGGTAAGCGATGACATTAAACAGTTCCTAGATTCCTCATCTGGAGGAAATTTCATGAGGAAAAATTATGAAGATGCCTGGAAAATCGTTACTTTAGGAGCTGAAAACCAGTCCAACTGGGGGCGGTCAACCGGAAAAGGCGTCCTTAAAGTCTGTAAAGCTGAGGAATCTATGGAACTAAAGTCAATAGCCGAAGCTTTGAAGACAATCGCTCATAAACAGCAAACCTTTGAAACAACCCTAGGGGAAATTGATAAGAAGAAAACCCCGCTGGTTCATCAAGTCAAAGCCGTCACAGGATCCTGTGAAGCTTGTCATTCTTCGGATCATCCGACTCTTTCCTGCGGAATACTCTATAATGTGATGATGGATCTGCATCCACCACCACAATCCTATGAGGCCATCACTAATCAGGCTGAAGATCAGATTCCAGAGCAAGTCAATTCCATCCATACTATTCTCGGACAAGTTTATTATAATCCCAGTCAACCAAGGAACCATCCCGGATTCCAGTATGGGAATCCCTCTAGAACTGCGAATCCGCAACATCAGACACAAGGGGGGCTTGACAATAGGCTGCCTCCTGGATTTCCAAACAATTTTAACCAAAATCAAGGGAACCCAAGGAACAATTTCCCTAGGGCTAACTACCCTAGAAATCAATCAGCCTACTATTAGTACACTCATCCCCCGCTTCACCCGCAATTGCATATTCAACAGTCTCAACAACAAAACCCTCAGAAAAACGTCATTGCACAACTGGAAGATGAGCTATCTTTGATAAAACAAATGCTTCAGTCTCAGCAAACCATGCTAGCTAACCAACAAGCCCAACAAAAGGCAGTTGAAACCCAGCTTGCTCAGATTGCTGCACAGTTAAAACCTTCGGCAGGCACTTTTGATGGGCAGCCTGAACCAAATTCTAAGTACGGGCAAAACAAACACGAACAGCTGAATGCCGTCACCACAAGGTCGGGACGCATTCTTCCTGAACCCATCAAGATCACTCTAGATGATGATGATGTGCCCACTTTTATGACGAAAGAGATTTCGCAACAAGGGATTGAAAAATCCTCCGAAGGCACAAAGGATGAAAACAAAGAGCATGTACCTGCAGAATCCAAAGTCCCGCAATTCAAACCAAGGATCCTGTACCCAGGCAGACTGCAAGAAACAAAAATGGACGCCAGGTTTCAAAAATTCAAGGAAGCAATGAAGAAACTTTATATTGACATCCCACTCCTTGACGCTCTATCCGAAGTACCAGCATGGGCAAGGTATCTCAAAACTTTGCTATCACGTAAGTATATCACCAAAGAGCAAGAGACCGTCAAGCTCGCTCAAACCACTTCTGACATCATCCTGAACAAACTACCCAAAAAGAAGAAGGACCCAGGTTCCTTCGGAATCCAATGTTGCATTGGAAATGCATCCACAAAGAAAGGGTTAGCTGACCTCGGGGCTAGTATATCCATTATGCCCTACTCAATGTGCCAACGCCTTGGTCTCACTGACCTGCTGCCTACAGCAATGACTATTCAACTAGCCGACTCCACTGTAACTGCACCGTTGGGAATCATCGAAGATGTCCCAGTAAGGATAGGGAAGGATGCCTACGTTCCATGTGATTTTGTCATCATGGATATCAAAGAAGACTTGAGGTATCCGATCATTTTCGGCAGGCCTTTCCTAGCTACAGCCAGAGCGCTAATCGATGTAGAAGCTGGAACCATCATTCTTAGGCTCGGAAAAGAAGCAATTCAATTCCGCGTCCTTGATAGTATGAAAGGTCCCAGCATCCAAGAAGAGGTCTTTTTTTTAGACGCAATTCAACAAATGTCGCAATTAGAAATTTCCGAGCCAATCGACGAACTTGAAAATGCTCTTATCAATCCAGAAGTTGAGTTCTCTGCAAATGAACTAGTCCAGCAATGTACCCAATACCTAGAGAAGATAGAAGAAGCACCGGAGGCTACTTTTGAAGAGCTTAAAGCCATCACTACCATTGAAGCAGCAGAACCACCAAAAACCCCTGAATTGAAGACTTTACCCACAGGGCTCAAATATGTTTTCCTGGATAGGGAAGAGTTATGCCCAGTTATTATCAACTCCACCCTTACCGAAGACTAAGAAGTCAGGCTTCTGGACAAACTAAGAAGGCACAAAAAGATCATTGGTTATAAAATAACCGACCTCACAGGCATAAACCCGGCTCTGTGCATGCACAAGCTCCCTATGGTTGAAGAATTTAAACCCACTCGTGAACACCAAAGAAAACTGAACCCAAACTTGAAAGAGGTAGTTCGTTTGGAGGTCCTCAAACTACTCAAAGCTGGCATGATCTATCCTATCTCTGACTCTCAGTGGGTCAGTCCAGTTCAGGTTGTTCCAAAAAAAGGGGGCACTACTGTAGTAATCAACGATAAAAATGAGCTCGTACCCACTAGGACTGTAACGGGGTGGCGAATGTGCATCGATTATAGGAAGTTGAATAAAGCTACAAGGAAAGACCACTACCCTCTACCCTTCCTTGACGAAGTCCTAGAGCGCTTGGCCCACCAAAAGTATTTCTGTTATCTCGATGGTTACTCCGGGTTCTACCAAATACCCATACATCCAGAAGACCAAGAAAAAACCACTTTCACTTGTCCCTTTGGGACATATGCTTTCAGAAGAATGCCATTCGGGCTATGTAACGCTCTGGCTACTTTCCAACGCTGCATGTCTGCCATCTTCGCCGGATTAACCGAATCTGTTATGGAAGTTTTTATGGATGATTTCTCTGTCTATGGAGATTCTTTCGATAACTGTCTAAATAATCTTGAACGAGTCCTGCAACGTTGCAAGGAAACGAACCTTATCCTGAATTGGGAAAAATGTCATTTCATGGTAACAGAAGGTATCGTCCTCGGACATAGAGTAAGTGATAGGGGAATTGAGGTCGACAAAGCAAAGATTGATGTTATCTCAAAGTTGTCACCCCCGAAGGACATAAGGGGCGTTCGAGCTTTCCTAGGTCATGCAGGGTTCTACAGAAGGTTCATCAAAGATTTATCGAGAATAGCTAAACCCATGACCCAACTCCTGACAAAAGATGCCGAGTTCATTTTCAACCAAGATTGCATGCGAAGTTTCTCCACCCTTAAAGAAGCATTAATTTCCGCACCTATTCTAAGGGCTCCAGACTGGTCGCAACCTTTTGAAATTATGTGCGACGCAAGTGATTATGCCATAGGAGCCGTTTTAGGACAACGGATCGATAAGAAACCCTATGTCATCTACTATGCATCAAAAACGCTTGACGAAGCACAAAAAAACTACACGACCACGGAAAAAGAGTTTTTGGCTATCATCTACGCCTTCGAAAAATTCTGCTCTTACCTGATCGGCTCTCAAGTCATCGTCTACACTGACCATTCTGCTATCCGACATTTGATCCAGAAACAGGACGCCAAACCCAGGCTCATCCGCTGGGTATTAATGCTTCAAGAATTCGACCTAGAAATCAAAGATAAAAGTGGCGTAGAGAACGTTGTAGCCGATCACCTCAGTAGAATCGAGGTTGAAGAAAAAGATAAAATCCCTATCAGGGATTCTCTTCCTGATGATCAGCTTATGAAGTCCACTCATAGTTTTCCTTGGTTTGCTGATATCGTCAATTATCTAGCCACAGGGATCATCCACCCGTCTGCTTCATATCAGGATAAAAGGAAATTCCTTCATGATATAAAACGTTATCATTGGGACGAACCCTACTTATTTTACCTCTGTGCCGATGGACTTTTTCGCCGGTGCCTTCCAGAAGAAGAAATAACCTCGGTTTTGGAACACTGCCACTCAGGACCCACGGGGGGGCACATGGGCGCCAAGAAAACTGCCATAAAAGTTCTTCAATCTGGTTTCTTTTGGCCCACCATATCAAAATACTCACATGATTTTGTCAAAGCCTGTGATAAATGCCAATTTTCGGGCAACATATCAAAAAGGGATGAAATGCCTCTTACCATGTGGCAGGAAATTGAACTGTTTGACGTATGGGGGGTAGACTACATGGGACCTTTCCCTTCATCATATGGCTTCTCTTACATTTTAGTCGCGGTAGATTATGTCTCAAAGTGGGTCGAAGCTATACCCACCGTATCCAATGACTCCAAACCTGCTGTCAAATTGTTCAAAGACACTATTTTTCCAAGATTTGGAGTTCCTAGAACGGTCATATCTGATGGCGGGACCCATTTCCTGGAACGAAGTTTCGAAGCGTTACTAAGAAAATACAGAGTCCATCACAAAGTTGCCACACCTTACCACCCACAAACTAGTGGCCAGGTAGAAGTATCCAATAGACAGATAAAAGCGATTCTTGAAAAAACAGTGAATAAAAACCGCACTGATTGGTCCACCAAACTTCCTGACGCCCTCTGGGCATACCGTACTGCTTACAAAACACCAATTGGAACAACCCCGTTTCGTTTGGTATACGGCAAATCATGTCATCTTCCAGTAGAACTGGAACATAAAGCCTGGTGGGCCATCAAGCAACTAAACTTCGACCTTAAAAGCGCAGGGGAAAACAGACAACTCCAGCTACAGGAGCTAGAAGAACTCCGAATGACAGCATATCACAGTGCCAGAATCTATAAAGAGCAAACAAAAATGTGGCACGATGGACATCTTAAGAGAAAAGATATCGCCGTTGGCGACAAAGTGCTCTTATTCAACTCCAAGCTCAGATTATTCCCCGGAAAACTCCGAACAAAATGGTCCGGACCCTTCACCATAAAACATATCTACCCAACTGGAGCAGCCATTATCATTGACAACAACAAAGGAGAACGAACGGTTAACGGGCACCGTTTAAAAAGATACTACACTCAGGAAGACAAAACACATCAACAAACTCTCGATATCAGAGATGCTACGCCCACAGCATAACAACCTTACAGTTTCGTCGAGCCAGTGACGTAAAACCAAGGCGCTTCTTGGGAGGCAACCCAAGACCTCAGTATCACCTTCTCTAATTTCTTTTGAATTTGTTTTGCTTTCTTTAAGTTCTTTCATCATTAATCTAAAAATACAAAAAAATCTACATAATCAAAACTACAAAAACAATACATAAAACAAACAACATAAAAATTCATAAACCAAAATACAAAAAAAAATTTACATACCCAAAAACAAACATAAAAATATACAAACCTTTTGTGCCCCTCCAAACGGTCTTCAAACCGTTTGGAGCCAAACGGCCCTCAAACCGTTTGGGACCAAACGGTCTTGAACCCGTTTGGGACCAAACGGTCTTGAGACTGCTTGGGACCAAGCGGTTTCCAAACCGTTTGGAATACAAAGGCTCACCCACCTATCACTATAAATATCGACCCTGCCCCTCCGTCTTTCTCTCTTCGAACCTTCATTTTCTCCAGAGTTTTCGTGCGGAGAGCTTCCCTTTTTGCTCTTGCTGCAACCACGCAAAGTCATCCTTCCGTTCCGGCGACTCCACATTCCATCGCCAGTCGCTGCTTATGCTACCATCACCGTCGTTATCAAATGGTTTCATCAACCGACCCGTCACCTTCGTTGCCGCGCCGTTCTGTCGCCACCATCATGACGCCAGTGCCGTTCCCTTTACCATCGCACGACGTCTCTTGCTCCGCCATCGTCGTTGCTGTCAAAAGATTTCACCGACTCTCCCACCGTTTTCATCGCCGTCGCCGTTCTTCTCATCGTTTTCGAAGGCGCCGGTGCGTTCTTCACCTGCGCACCGTTCCACCTACTCCCGCGCCGGCGACCTGTGACTTTTCGCTTTCCAAACGATCTTGAAACCGTTTGGAACCAAACGGTCCTCAAACCATTTGGAACCAAACGGTCTTGAAACCGTTTGGAACCAAATGGTCCCGCAACCGTTTGGAACCAAACGGTCCTCAAACCGTTTGGAACCAAACGGTCTTGAAACCGTTTGGAACCAAACGGTCTTGAAACCGTTTGGAACCAAACGGTCCCGCAACCGTTTGGAACCAAACGGTCTTCAAACCGTTTGGAACCAAACGATCTTGAAACCGTTTGGAACCAAACGGTCCTCAAACCCAAAGCTTTTCTCTTTGCAAACGATCTGAGGTTTGGAGACGAATTTGTATTTAAGCTACTTCTAAAGGACAAAGATATCATGAACTTTTGTGGAACCAAGCAGCACATATCAAGCAGCACTTGCAACAAAGACTATCCTCCAGTTAATGGAAACATGGAAGATGGTATCAATATTGAAAAGCAGCTACCTAACTCAATCCATGGATGATGAAGTAGGACATCTCAAGGAAACTGATGTCGAAGGCAGCGGCTACCACAGTAACCTGAAGAATGATCAAGCAAAGGATCTGCTAGACAATATCAAGACAAAATTGCAAAAGAGTACGCTGCGAAATTAATGAAGCTCCTGCATCAGCACTCCAAGGCATACAGCAAAGAGCACTTCAATCGCCCAGCCTTCTGCCGCAATTGCCCCCATCTTTACGAGGGCAATTCGCATCCACTCTACTCCGATCTCCAGGGGCCACCGAAAACCTGCCTTAGCTCGCAGCCCTTGTTCTACTGACTTCTCTACCTATCACTTTGCCACTCTGCGGACAAAGTGTGTGATAAGTTAGGGGGGGATTCATTAGACAAGGGCTAGGTATCAACTTCTATACCCCTTTAAATAGTCACCTCAACTAACCCCAGAATCATGTTAGTCTCTGCAAGAAAATAGCACTCAGACATCAAATGGCGATTTATCAATTTCCACCTACTATGGATCCCGTTTTTTTGCTTCAATTCTTTATCTGACTCTCCACAGGTCAAAATCAGGGCAGAAATAAGCCGAGATCTCGAGGACGAGAGGGAAATTAGGCAACTTCCGAATCAAAAAGTTCTGCAATTGGACCACAAACCAAATAAGTGCATGCTGAAAAACTTTAAGAACAGCTTCCCTCTCTTCAAAATAAAAGAGGCTTGGCCGCCCAAAATAAATCCTCTTTCCAAAACCCAAGCCTGTGAGTTTTTGAATAAAAGCCAGAGAGACGAATAAAATCATGAGAGTTGTGCCGCGCATAAGGACCTATATGAAGAACTGATAAAGGGCTCACCCGGCCAGCACATTCCGCTGCCCTCACAAAGGCAGATGTGTCACGTCCGGTAGTGAAACCCTAAAAGTTCCAAGTATATGAAAAGGCTCATAAAGGACTTGCCCGGCCGGTACATTCAGCTGCCCTCATAAAGGCAGATGTGTCGTGCCCGGTAGTGAGATCCTAAAAAGCATAGACAGCCCTCCCCCACTCGAAGGGGAGCTACACTCCAAGCCTTTAGCCAACCCTCATACCCTCTCTAGCTTCCAATAGGTTTCCAGAGAGGTATAAAGTTGATTAGAGTCAACGGCATGCACAAAATAAATGTGGTCCCAAGGCAAATTTTGAGATATGGAAAAACCCTGAGATCCAAGCAACTCTCAAAATCCAAAAGAATCAAGGCATGTAATAAGCCTCGATATGACCCCTGGGGAACTCAGGTCAAGAATTGAAGCAAGAGTATGGAGACCCTAATTAAGATCGCCTTGCCATTTCATGTCTCAGCTCTATCTAACTTGAGGACAAGCTAGACTCTAAGTTAGGGGGGGTGATAACCTCCTATATTAGTAGTTTATCTTAGTCTTTTTCTCTAGTTTTCCATACTCTTTTTATGTTTATACGGTACATAAACCTAATTTTACCCCTTTTTTGTAAATACATCATCAAACTAACTTTTTCCTTTTACACTTGCAGAAAAAGCACAAAAAAAATCATAAAAGAATAAACAACCTCAAGGCCGAGTGAAGCCAAACGGTCCCAAGACCGCATGGAGTTCAAACGGTCCCGAGACCGCATGAAGCCAAACGGTCCCAAGACCGCATGGAGTTCAAACGGTCCCGAGACCACATGAAGCCAAATGGTCCCAAGACCGCATGGAGTTCAAACGGTCCCGAGACCGCATGAAGCCAAACGGTCCCAAGACCGCATGGAGTTCAAACGGTCCCGAGACCGCATGAAGCCAAACGGTCCCAAGACCGCATGGAGTTCAAACGGTCCCGAGACCGCATGAAGCCAAACGGTCCCAAGACCGCATGGAGTTCAAACGGTCCCGAGACCGCATGAAGCCAAACGGTCCCAAGACCGCATGGAGTTCAAACGGTCCCGAGACCGCATGAAGACAAACGGTCCCAAGACCGCATGGAGTTCAAACGGTCCCGAGACCGCATGAAGCCAAACGGTCCCAAGACCGCATGGAGTTCAAATGGTCCCGAGACCGCATGAAGCCAAACGGTCCCAAGACCGTATGGAGTTCAAACGATCCCGAGACCGCATGAAGCTCAAACGGTCCCGAGACCGCATGAAGCTCAAACGGTCCCGAGACCGCATGAAGCCAAACGGTCCCAAGACCGCATGGAGTTCAAACGGTCCCAAGACCGTTTGACGCCAAACGATCTCAAGACCGTCTGACGCCAAACGGTCTCAAGACCGTTTGACCTCACTCAAGGCCTATAAATAAGACCTCAAGGGCCATCCCTGAGGAGAGTCCAGACGTCCAAAGGCTGTCTCTCTACTACCAGAACAATACCATCCACCGCCCGAGGCTGCCGGTCTGAGACTCACGTTCCATTGCAAAGCTACCTTCTCTCTCATCAACAAAGAAGGTGATAGGAGAAGATTCGTCGTCAAGCAAGCCACGAAGGGTGAAGATCGTTGCTCTCTCCACCAAGGGTTCAACCTTCTCTCCTCAGTGGAGATGATGTTCTTTCTATCTCTTCTTGCCTCCTCCTTTGTTGCTCCCTCTATGAGGAGCGAGTAGTTCCATCCACTGGGGCGCGGGGACTAGCCCCGCTGCCCATGCTTTGTGCTTAGTACTACAAAGATGTTATCCCTTCGTTTTAATACTAAATCGTTTCATACATGCTTGAATGATGGCCACGTTCTTGTATGCATCTATTGTCTTTTGTTGTGGTTTGTCTACGACCGCTCTCGAGACTCGAATACCGATTTAGTGTTGGTTTCTGGTGTGTGTATCCACCACGCATCCGCTTCGGTGTCTAGGAGTGTATCTCAAAGAGTGGAGTATACTCACTATCATCCGTTACACTTCCATCTGTATGGAAGTTACCTTGGTAAGTCGAGGAACACGCTTTGCGAGGGGAATGATGTAAAGCATGTGACCATTTGATCGGGAATGGCTGGCGTTGCAACATTCCCGCACTTCTCGTAGCTAGGTTATCCGAATATGAGACTAGGCCTACAAAGACACTATTAGATTTGATAATTATCGCTCGCTTGTTAGTTTTAGATGCACGTTTCATGAGGTTGAGTAAGATTTCTCTCTTTGGAAGACTACATATCTTCATTGACACGTAGAAATGTACCGAATGAGAGCTACTTAACCCTTGAAGGATGCGATGCATTGCTCTTGTCTTATATGGGCATTGGTCTTGTGGAACATCGAAGGATGCAATGCATCGCTCTTGTCTTACGAGGCATCGGTCTTGTGGATCATCCTTGAATGCAAAGCATCGCTCTTGTCTTATAAGGCATCGGTCTTGTGGAACATCCATGCATCTAGCTTATAAGTCTTGCTTGATTAGTACATAAACAATGCATGTGTAGCGGTGGTGAATACCTGCTTAACCCCAGTGATTCATCATCATTTGTTAAATCTTAGTTTTACTTGCTTTATTTACTTTTCATGCTTTAGTCTAAAAACCAATCAAAATCCAACCTTTTGATATAAGTGCCAATTAGTAAAGTAACTAAGTGAAGTGCTGTACGTTTTCCATCTTGTTGCTTGCAACAAGACCGTTGTCTTTTGGGTTCGATCCTAAATCTGTACTATGATAAGGCTTCCATACTCTTATGGGGTTGGAGTTGTTATCTAAGCACCAGTTATAGGTAAACCTAGGGAAGACATTCATCCTCTCTAGGGTTTTTGGTGATAGAATCCTGGGACTCCCATTGGAAGACTGAAAATCTTTTGGTGTAAGTTCCAGCTCCATCACTCATCCTCCTGACAAGAAGGTCTAGCCACAGGTCTCTCCTGAGGGCAAAGACAACTCGTGTCATACGACCTAAGCATGTATCTATTCTTTAGTCTGTGCTTAATCTATTAAGCTTATGTCCATGACATCTTATTTACATGCTTTTCATTAATTTGGTGGAGGATTCCTTAGACCTTATTAACTTTACCCATACCTCGAGGGGGTGAGGAGAAGAGAGGAAACCCTAATCCTTAAGGTCCTTAATAGAATTTGAGTTGAGAAGGGATGAACAAGATGAGAGAGTCCTAAAGGTATCTTATTTCGAGTCATACCCTAAGACATAGGCCAGGAAGTCAAACAATACGGGAGTCCTCGTATTTCGACTAGCGGTGCGGAGGAAAATAATGCCAGCCCCCGAAAGTGATCCTTTTCTAGACACCTCAGTATTTCAGACAATCCTCTAATAACTCCCTTGGTTTCTACAAAATTTGTAAAATTTAATAATTATTAAAGATTAATTGAGGAACCTATGCTCTGATACCAATTGTAACGACCCCGCCTCCTGGTAACCCCCAATTAAGGGAGACCCGAAGGTAAGAGCCATTATTCAATTAACAGGATCAAAGGTTCATCAAATAATCAATAATAATTATGAAATTCTACTAACTAACTGGAATTTGGTATAAAATTAAAACTTTACTTACCTTTGAAAACTTTAGGAATCTATCTATCCAAGCTTGAATCCACTCTAACTAATCCTCCTTGCACTTTATGTTTTACTTTCACAAAGTGTCACTTTACTGTTTGTTCTTTCAATTGTTGTTCCTAAAACGCCGACAAACAAAACGTCGGTCAGTATATCGAAATATACAGGTATGTGGGAACAACCAAAATCTTGCAAATATGGCTAAAAATTTAATAATCACAATCAAATTAATTGACAAGCCAATTTACATTTTTCAGTATAACATTCTCCACCGCTTTTTCCCTAACCCTGGCATACCCACCTTAGGGTGCCCTTTGCCAATCACTTAAGGCCACCTTCTCAATCCCGAGCTTGGTGCCTGGGGGTCACCACTCATGGTGCCCACTAGTCATGCAATATCATAGGCCACCTTCTTGGTGCCTGGGGTCACCACTCAAGGTGTCCATTGGTCTACCCATCTGGGCCTGACCTTTGGCATCATCCATCAGGGTGGCATGTAGGTGTGAGAATCTACACATTTATTTTTAATGTGATAATCATAGTGACTTTATGATTTGCAAGTATGAACATCCAAATTGAAAATTTGCATTCAATGCGATTAACCATCCGAAAAATCATCAAGAAACTAAGGCGGTTATTCATAATTAACCACATACCTGATCCAGAGCAACTTGATTGTCCAAGCAATAAGGATAGAGAATAAATCAACAAGAAATCAACAATATCCTGAAATTAATGCATGCGATCCAAGTGTTATAGTTTATCCAAAACATTCTAAAGCTAGACTTGGATTCCACCTTAGGCTTTCTAGATCACATTAGGGTTTTATTAGGGTTTTTGCCTCCATAACACTTTTATCATATTAAATGCTCTCTTAGTTCATAAACCCTAATTTCAGCATCATAAGCCCAATTAAAGTTGATTATTTCTCTTTTACACCAAAACTACCTTCTTTATCCTCTTAAGTTATTTCAAGGTCATTAGACTCAATTATCACCGTTAGTTCTTTCGGATTAACAACTCATAATTCATTATGTTCTAATTCCCATATGAACTCTATTTATTATTAATTCTACCTTGATTCAATTGCAAACCCTAATTTCTATATTAAGGTTAATTATCCCCAAATTAGGGATTTTAATGCTCAAAATAGCATATTCCAACTTTAACCATGAAATTAATCAATTGAAGCCATTAATAGTTGAATTAATTAACATTACAGTTTCAAGGCCCATTAAAGTATATTCATGCATATGAAACTCCAAATTAACTAATTATATGCAAAGTTCATCCTTTTTCTTCCTAATGTTCCTTTTTATCATTAACAGGCTAATATCAACTTTAATAATCAATTAAACCCTATAAATCACATTAATCATACCAAAGTAGGGTTTCTTTAATCATCATTACACTAAAGTTAAAAACTTCTATTAGTTTTCGAATTGCAAACATAATCAGGCTCCAATTATATTTTTAATGGATTCCTCTCATTTTTCTGAGCAAAATTCATGTATTATAAGTTCTCATCGGAGCTACCAATTAGGAGTTATGATTTTTGCATTAAACCACTTACTTGACCAATTAGGAGATGCCACGTCACTCTATTCCCATGCAAGGCGCTTTGCATAGAAACATTTCAAAATGACGATTTAGCCCTTGGTTAAGTTTTCATCTCTTCAACGCCCGGAGGGGCATAACCATCCAATCACCCGGACCTTCTTCTTCCTCGCGAACTGCCGCAGTCGCGCCGGCCTGTAGCCCTAGGCCCGGCTCCTAGCTCCATCCCAACCTCGATGGCCGTCAGGGTGGCTACCCCCACCTCCGTCGTACCCTCTCGCACCTCTGGGTGCTTCCGGTTCATGGGTGGAGCAGCTACTTCAGGCCTGCTAGGTCCCGTGACCCGTGGCGACCTGTAGCAAGACCTTGGACGTTGCACGAGCTCCAGAGCACATTGGAATGTCTACGCTCCCATACGGCGTCGTGGGGGTATCATGGTTGCAGTCAGTGGCTACTCCTTGACCCTGGGGTTGGCCTACCTCCCTTGATTAGGGTTTAGACGTCAAGAAACATGAAGAAGAAGATGGAAGAGAGATAGTTGCTTGGGGTCCTTCTGGACTTGGGCAAGGATTCGACCCTTTATATAGGGAGGACATCCACGCCCTAACGTGCTTGGCCAAGAAGAAAACATGGTTCTTTTCTATTGGGAATCCAATTCCTTTAGGAGGAAGCAAGATTCTCTCTCCTATTTTCCCATCCTTTTGATATTATATTTTCTTTAAATACTATAAATTCTAAATTCCTCTCCTTCACTCTCTTTATTTCTTGCTTTTCAATCCATAGGCACGAAATCCTATTTTCCTTTAATAGAAAATTACTTTATTTCTAGCAAAACCACATAATAATGTATTACATTATTCTCTTATTTTCTTTTATAGGTATTTTCTCTTTCCTCTTTATTCATTAGGACTCCTTGGATCAATATGCTTGTGTTATATGTGTAGTAAAATACTTGTGTTATATGTGTTATATGTGTAGTAAAATACTTGGCATATGATATTGGTTGAAATGATTGTTCATGTATGTCATGTTGCTTGAGCTTTTCCATACTTATGGCTATGAACACATGAAACATAAAGTATATGATCCATCATATGATAGCACTAAACTCTTTGGTAGTACAATGCATTGAAGAAACATCAAAGCCCTTGGTGGCAGATGTACGAGTTAGATGACATGGCCTAAAAAAATCAAAGCCCTAGGGGCAGATGTACGAGATATATGATGGAAACTAAGCTTAAAATATGTGTTCTCTTTTGTTGATGAACATCTTTGTGCAAGTATATGATTTTCTTATATTTTCTTTATAACTGCCAAGTATTAGTTTTATCTTATTGCCAAGATATGATGAGAGGTAAATAAAATACATGTAGGCGTACTCAGTACAATATTCTTGAAATATTGTGCTGACGTGTACCACATGTAATCTTTTGTTTAGGTTGTGGTTATGCTCTTAAAGATCCAGGATAGCTGAGAGTTGTGTAGCGAGCTGATGTAAAGGTGGACATGTTGTCTTAAGATCCTGTAGTTTAGTTGTAGTACATGTATATGTACAAGTTTGTTGTTCAATATGTAATATCAAATGTTGTAACAATTCATGTTGTAATTATATGTCGAATGGTGAACATATGTTGTATGGTTTTATTATTGTGCATGTGCATGTGCTACTGTATTTCCTTCTGACTCCCTTGATTTTCTTCTTCTTAGCCTAGTGTGGGATGTTTAAATTGGGATTCTCACTGAGATGAGGGTTTCAATTTGGACGTCACACATCAGATTAAGTTTTAGAAAATCCAGGGACGTCACAGGTGGTATCAGAGCATGAACAATAGCAAAGCCTGACATTTGCTCATTATGCAACTCAAAACTAAAGAACCTTGAACCTTAATAATCTTTAGTGTTAGATTAGTCATCTTTTAGAGACAAGATATGACCTAGCCTCTAGGTTAGTACCTAGATGTCCGAGAACAAGGTCTAGACTGGTTCTTGTGTATAGCAAGTACTTAGATGTCGTTCTTTCCCTGTAGTGCGGCGGTATGGGACGTTGCACTATTTGGAAATGGCGTGCATCAAGGGAAGAGAAACCCTAGACATATTGCACACGTTGTCTAGAGTAGCTACACTAGTCTACCCCTAGCTACACTAGTCAAAATGTAATAAATTGGCTTAAGTAATCAATTGTAACTCTAAACAAGTAGTGCATCGAGTCTGTAGATCTATTCTAGTGTCAGGATTTGCTAGATGGTGAAATGAGTGACCTAAAAGGAGCTCAGAGTCATATACTATTGAGTATATCTGGGTGTAGGGAGGATATATCCATGTCATCTTAATCCCAAGATTTTCAGAGAGTGGTTGAGGTTGTGTCTCAGAGATGATATGTATTAAGAGTGACTACAGCTGTAACTCATATATGAGCATTTATACCCTGGTTTCTAGTGTCATGGCATGTTTTCCCAAGATAGAATAGGTTGTTTTAGTAGTTGGATCGATGTGCCACTATGGTTGTTATTTGTATAACCGATGGGAAGAGATCTTAGGATTCCAGTCATTTTAGATCTTATACAGTGTTGATTTTAACTTATCAATGGTCAACTAGTAGTCTGAGTGGTATACCTCAATCTACCATGGGCTTAATAAAAATGTGTAATTCAGTTGAATAACTATTATGGTTACTTGGCAAATCACAATGGATGATAATCCTTGATATGTTTCTTTTGATTTGTAGATGACTATTAATGTGATAAGAGAAATCAATTGTACTTATGAACCTATATATACCTAATCTTTTGTGTAAGTTTTGTAGTCTTTCAACTCTGTAATACTATCTACTTTAACTACCTTAATATATATATATATATAGAGAGAGAGAGAGAGAGATAAACCCTAGTAAGCAATGGATTTGTTTGGAATCATGTTTCTCATTTGGACATGGGTCTCACCTAGTGGGTCTTCACACCTTTTTAGGTAGTCAGCATTGCGGATAGAACCTTGATAGTGAGGAGGCATAGTTTGAAGATATGTAGAGATAAAAGGTGGCTTAGGTTGTATAGAGTCCTAGAGTTGACCCTTTACTCTCAGGTCCAGGCAGGGATCTTTGCATACGATATACATAAATTTTAGATTTTGGTAGTGTACTTATCCCATGTAAATTTTGTAATCATGTGAATGACACCTTTTGTATACAAGTTATGGATGAAGCCACTAAACTTCTATAAAGACAACCGGTATGGTATATGTGTTGTTGGACATCTATGTAAAATGTTTCCTATGGAATTTAAAATTTTATTTTGATTTTATTTTGCACCCTTTTGGTGATATGATTAATTACTATTTGATTGGTGTTTTGATCTTTATTAATCTTGTTTAGTGTGGTGGGTTGCTACAATATGACAGTATCAGATCCTTAGGTTCTCTTAGTTTAAAGGGATATAGGACTTAGGTTTGATGTGTTTGTTCTTACGTAATCTAATATATTTAATCATGGTTTATTGTTATGCATAAATGTAGAGAGAACGTGAATATCATGAGGAGAGTAGTTTTTTGGCAGTAGGAGGTCGGTACCTAATGGGGGAGTACCTGAGATGGGACCACGATAGCCCTTTTTGCCTCTGTTGGACCCTTCAACCATAACTGATCAAGCCTTTCATTCTATGTTTGGACAACAAATGGTGACGATTATGCATCGGGCAGACAAACAACCTGCACCTCAACTAAGACATCTATTCCCAATGTGGAATCTTAGGGTCTAAGAAGGACCTTTGAGAGGCTAAAGTGAGTGGGATCCATAGAGTATGTAGGTGCAACAGACCCAATATATGTTGACATGTGGTTGACAGAGTTGGAGAAGACATTTAGAATTCTAAATATCTCTAAGGAGGACAAGGTGAATCACACAATCTACCTCCTGAAGTGTAGTGTTGTCTATTGGTGATCCATCCAAGAGGAGAAGTGGCCAGGTGAGGTAGTCAGTTGGGAAGAGTTTTGGTGGGAGTTTGTCAATAGTTACTTCCCAGAGACATATCTTGAGGACAAGATGGCTTATTTTGAATAGTTGTGTCAGGGATCAATGGTTTGTCAACAACTACAAAGTGAAGGTCATGGAGTTGTTGAGGTTCTATCCTCACATGGTAGCCATAGAGAAGGAGATAATCTGAAGGTTCAAGAAGGGTTTAAACACTGAGTTGGCAATGATGGAATCTACTATGGAGTCTTGTGAGAAGTTATCTACCTTTGAGGAGTCTGTAAGGAGGATAGAGAGGATAATTGGGGAGCAGAGAGAGGCTAGTGCAAGAAAGAGGTATGCTCAGTTCCAAGGATTGCCATCTGGAAATTTCAAGAATCCAAGGTTTTCCTCATTGTAGTACTAGCAATCACAGCCAATGTTGACATTTTATGAACCTAGGATATAGGTACACTCATAGTGGTCTATTAGAAAGGGAAGAGGTCATAGCTTTCTGCCATCTGGGCCGAACAGTTCTAGGTGTGTGTGTGACAAGGTTTTCTAGGCTGCAATATGATACAAGGATGTGTTGCAAGTGTGGTCAGGTAGGGCATATGATATGGTATTTCCCTATGAAGAATCTGGAGGTTACGTAGTAGCTGAGGTAGAGCTAGTAGGGCTCACAACAACAACTGTTACAACCCCAAATTTTGGGTTCTGTTGGTGAGATATGTAATTTCTCATATTAAAATAATTTGTTGTGAATAAATGGATTTCATTTAAAATAACCTTGTTGTTTGATTTGTGGGATTTATTGGCTATTGGGCCCAATAACAAGGAAATTCAATTAATTAATGAATAATTGAGTTGTTGAGAAAAGAGAGATGAGGTGGAAACCTCGAGAAGGAAAAGCAATGTAATCCAAGAATGAATTTCGTGCCTCTTGGGTTCCTTGGGTTCCAAGGAGTCCAAAGTTGCATAAAGAGAACAATGAGAAAAGAAAAGATCAATTAAGTATTTCTTTATTAAGAAAGAAATTGAAAATATTGATGAAATATGGAAAATAAGTGAAAAGGGGTATATTTGAGTTATCCTTGGTGAAATTTCGTATCCCAAGGATTCCTAATGTTGAAAGGAATACCAATAAGGAAAATAAAAGAGAAAACCTAAAAAAGATATATTTTAATGAAGAAATAAACAAGATAATGTGAAATAATGCATATTGATGCATTTAAGGATAATGAGTATTCCTTAAAAAGAAATTTCGAATTATTATAGTTTCTTGGGATCCAAGGAGTCCCAATGAAGAAAGAGGAAAGAGGAAATACCATGATTGCAAAATAAGAAGATAAAGTGAAACTATATTAATGAATTTCATGGTTTTACTAAAGAAGTGGCATCTTCTACAAAAAGAAAATATAAATTTTGTGACTAATGGATTAAAAGCCAAGAATAAAGAGTATAGGGGAAAAAGTTTTCGAAATACCCAAATAATATATTTATATTAAAGGATAATAATGAGAGAAAAGGTTTCTTCTTATCTAAGGAAGATAAGTTTCCTTTTGAGAGAAGAATTTGAGTCCTCGTGAAGGCACACGTTAGGAATTCTTTGCTCACCCTTATATAAGAGGGTAGATCCTCCAGTGTGAGTCTAGGAAGGATCTCATGCACTTCTCTCTCCCTTATTCTTGTTTCTTGCATACAAAACCCTAGCCATGGGGGTTAATGTAACCTGGAGCGAGGTGGAGCGGTGAACGGGATCTTGATGGGGGAACGATGCTCCCAGACCCCTGAAGAAGAGTCCCAACCATCATCCCTTGACCCTAGCAACTGCACGACGCTGCAGAATGGTTGTAGTGCGGTCACGGTTGCAGGCTGTGTAATGGAGGACCGGCCGTTTTGGCCATGAAGCAGAGGTGCCCGGAGGTGCGAGGAGGCACATCGGGGTCAGGAGGGTGGTTTCCGGCAAGCTCCGGGCCTGGAGGTGGAGGGAGGCGACCACGAACAGCTGCAGACGGCCGTCGTTAGGGCTTCTCGCGAGGTGGAAGACGAGCTGGGCAGTTTTGACAAAAACGCTCCTCCTAAACATGAAGAAACGGGTAGCCGCACCGGGGCTATCTTGGTAATTTGGTTATAAACTCTAAAGAAGGCCGGGTTGCATGCTGGAGGCGACGTGGCGGCTTCCAATTGGTTTAAAAAGGTATTTCTTGAAAATTTCATAACTAAAAATTGGTAGCTCTGATGAGATCATACAACATATGAAAATTGCTCAGAAAATTGATAGGAATCTAAATAAAATATATTTAGATCCTAATACTTATTTCAAATCGAAAAGTAATGGAGGTTATTAGCTTTAGATGTAATAATGTTTAAAGAACCCTATTTTGATATGATTAAAGTGATTAGTAAGGTTTAATAGCTGATCAAAGTGGATATAAGCATGTTAATGATAAAAAAGAACTTTAGAAAGAAAAAGGATGAACTTTACATATAATTAGTTAATTTGGAATTTCATATGCATGAATATACTTTAATGGGCCTTGAAACCCTAATGTTGATTAATTTGACTATTAATGGCTTTAATTTATTAATTTCATGATTAAAGTTGGAATATGCTATTTCTAGCATTAGAGTTCCTAATTTGTGGATAAATACCCTAAAGGTGGTAATTAGGGTTTTCTCATGAATAAAAGGTTGAATTAATGGTAAATGGAGTTCATATGGAATTAGACCATAATGAATTATGAGTTGTTAATCCAAAATAAACTAAAGGTGATAATTGAGTCTAATGACCTTGAAATAACTTAAAAGGATAAAGAAGGTAGTTTTGGTATAAAAGAGAAATAATTGACTTTAATTGGGCTTATGATGTTGAAATTAGGGTTTATGAACTAAGACAAAATTTAATATGATAAAAGCGTTATGGAGGCTAAAACCCTAATGTGGTCTAGAAAGATTAAGGTGGAATCTAAGTCTAGTTTTAGAATGTGCTGGATAAACTATAACACTTGGATCCCATGCATTAATTTCAGGATATTGTTGATTGCTTGTTGATTGATTATTTACCCTTTTGCTTGGACAATCAAGTTGCTCTGGATCAGGTATGTGGTTAATTATGGATAATCGCCTTAGTTTCCCGATGATTTTCTGGATGGTTAATCGCATTGAATGCAAAATTATCTGTTGGATGTTCATACTTGCAAATCATAAAGTCACTATGATTATCACATTAAAAAAATAGAAGTATGGATTCTCACACCTACATGCCACCCTGATGGATGATGCCAAAGGTCAGGCCCAGATGGGTAGACCAATGGACACCTTGAGTGGTGACCCCAGGCACCACGAAGGTGGCCTATGATATTGCATGACTAGTGGGCACCCTGAGTGGTGACCCCCAGGCACCAAGCTCGAGATTGAGAAGGTGGCCTTAAGTCATTGGCAAAGGGAACCCCAAGGTGGGTATGCCAGGGTTAGGGCAAAAGCGGTGGAGGATGTCATACGAAAAAGTGTAAATTGGCTTGTTAATTAAATTGATTGTGATTATTAAATTGTTAGCCATATTTGCAAGATTTTGGTTGTTCCCACATACCAATATATTTCGATATACTGACCGACGTTTTATTTGTCGGTGTTTTAGGAACAACAATTGAAAGAAAAAATAGTAAAGTGACACATTGCGGAAAAAGAAATAAAGTGCAAGGAGGATTAGATAGACTAATTCAAGACCAGGATAGATAGATTTCCAAGGTTTTCAAAGGTAACTAAAGTTTTAATTTTATACCAAATTCCAGTTAGTTAGTAGAATTTTATAATTGTTATTGATTATTTGTCTAACCTTTGATCTTGTTAATTGGATAACGGCACTGACCTTTCAGTCTCCCTTAATTGGGGGTTACCGGGAGGCGGGGTCGTTACAATTGGTATCAGAGCATAGGTTCCTCAATTAATCTTTAATAATTATTAAATTTTACAAATTCTGTATAAACCAAGGGAGTTATTAGAGGATTGTCTGAAAGACTGAGGTGTCTAGAAAAGGATCACGTCCGAGGGATGGCAATATTTTCCTCCGCACCGCTAGTCGGAATACGAGGAGTCCCGGATCCGTGTGACTGCCTGGCCAAAGTCTTAGGGTATGATTCGAAATAAGATACCTTTAGGACTCTCTCATCTTGTTCATCCCTTCTCAACTCAAATTCTGTTAAGGACCTTAAGGATTAGGGTTTTCTCTCTTCTCCTCACCCTCTTGAGGTATGGGAAAAGTTAATAAGGACTAAGGAATCCTCCACCAAATTAATAAAAAGCATGTAAATAAGATGTCATGGACATAAGCTTAATAGATTAAGCGCAAACTAAAGAATGGATACATGCTTAGGTCGTATGACACGAGTTTTCTTTGCCCTCAGGAGAGACTTGAGGATAGACCTCCTTGTCTGGAGGATGAGTAGAGAGAATTAGTCTGGGAGGTAGAGACATCCATTAAAAGTAGAGACCTAGAACATCCTTTGAGGATGATGTTAACCCTAACCCTAAGTGAAGATTAGAGAGAGAGATGACATGATGAGTTAGAGGTCATGGTTGACCATATGTTTGGTTTGTCATACGAGCCATGTGAGGTTGGGTGACCTAGCACCTTTGGCAACCCAGGAAAGGGTCATGCATGTTAAAGAAAAGGGTAGCTCCTTCATGGATGAAGTTAGTGAAGGACCTATGGAAACCCTATGGCTCATGCAAGTAAGGGATAGCATGCCCCCAGAGTACGTCAGTGGTACGGTAGTAGGTTGAAACCCTGGCCAGAAGGGCATGATGGATGGCTTATGAGATAAGCATAAAGAGATATGAATAATCTTGAGCCAAACATGAGTTGAGCATAGGCTTCAACCACATAGGGGTTTGCTTGAGAATATGAGCCTTCATGGAGAAGGGACCTCTAGTAGGTATGGTTGGAGGTGGTTTTAGCTCTAGAGAGAGGAAGCAGGACCCCAACAAGGAGGTTGGAAGACTAAAACCCCAAAACTTGAGGAATAGTGGGGAGTTAAGGATGATGCGACCTACGTGGATGATAGTGGTTTCATTATGCTTGATTCCTGGAGGCTGATGATATCTTGGTTACCTTTAGAGGAACCAAACCCTAGAGAGAGGACGATTCTTCTAGTACCCATGGTATAAGTAGTTACCTGCTGGATGAAATAAAGGGTGCCTTAGACCCTAAGGAGGTGGCCTATGATATTTCATGACACTGTACTCTCTACTATGTGTGGGACACTCATTTTCATGATTTGGTTTGTGATTCCAAACGGATCGAACCTCGGTAGTTTTCTTTGACGCTTGTTTTATCGGAGAAAAACTATATAATATTTTATTATGTATATGTATTACAAAAATGTGTCCCCACACATGTACGAGTAGGAGGTGGTTATGCAACCTAAGTGAAAATGATGACATCAGTCTAGAAGAGAGAATAGTTCTAGATTAGATGTCCAGAGCCTTGTTAGAATATATGTTAGTTGGAATAGATGAAATAAGTTTTGATGATACGGTCTAAGTATTATATAGATGATATAAGATGCTTATGATGATATATGTTTGTCTTTGATGACTTAAGTTTAGGTTTGAGGTTTTGAGATAAGTTTTGATGTTGCAAGTAAATAGGCTTTTATGAGATAAGATATGTTATGTTAAGGCAAAGTTGTGAGTCAGCATTAGCCTCAAGCTCTTCTACAAAGGAGGACCTCTAGTGTTGGGACCAGTTATGGGGTTAACTCCAGAGAGAGTGAGACCCAGAGGGAGAAGGTTAGAGAACCTAAACTCCAAGATATGAGAATTATGAGATATGTGATATGATATGTCCTAAACTAGAATACTCCTGAGTGATTGAGTTGAGTCACTTTATGCATGATTCCTATAGTCTTATTGAACCCTAGATGTCCTTGGGAAGACCAAAACCCTCGAGATAGAGAGAGGATAGTTATATATGTGCATGTGAGCATGAATATGAGGCCTTCCATCTGGGTGAGGGAGAGAGCCCAAGACCCTGGAGGAGGTAGCTATGTTAGTTTTTGTACAGCCTCATGCTCGGGTTGGTGGTTTTCCACATAGGAATCTAGTGGTGTATATAAGAGAGCTTTGGGTAAGATGTTTCATGGGTAGAGACCTATGAAGAGTATGTTGTAGCATGTTTTGGTTTGTGCTTATGTGGCTAGAGCTTGTAAAGCTATCCGCTAGTGCCAATGAGGTATACATGAGAACCCTAGACTGAGAGGGGAGATATAGTGGTACATATGAGATACTCATAGAGTTGAGTTAGCTCAGAGGGACTGAGCATGGAACTACCCTCGTGGTATGGGTTAGAGGAACCTCATTTGGACTATATTAAGTTTTGATGCATGTTTCACGAGCCACTTGTATAAGTTTGTCAGCACAACAATGATATAATACATGTAAGATGTGATCTAATCTCGAGACATGATATATATACATGATAAGATGGAAACCTAGAGATGGTTTAATAGATGGCAATGCATAAATGGTTAACCATATACACGAATAATGATGATTAATGAGAACTGTTGTTTAATCTTGTGAAGAAATCACTAGTAAATCTTGCAATTTGTTATGAACAATGAAATAAGGTCATATGAATGCAACATGTTACATGAGGTGTTAACCTTAGTGCTTAATAAAGATGAAAAATATAGTTTGACAGTTAGCAAAACATAATGCTTACAACACCCTGATATGATCTAGATGGATAACAGGGGTTAATTATAGTTAACTCCCTTCTAAAAGGCATATGTCAATGTTGAACATGTTCTAACAATGAACTAAATAAAATGATTATGACACATTGATGTATGATTTAATCTTAGTTAACTCATTTAGAACATGGTAATATGATGTGGGAATCCTAAGGCACGGGTTAAGACGGAGATGCAGCCCTAATATATGAGATATGAAATGACATGACCAAAGCTTCTAAACCTTGAGTTCAACCCTAAATGGAGCGTTTGTGCACCCAAGATGGTTGTAAACCCCCTAATAGTGCCTTTGATACATGGTTCTAGGTAACCTTTGTGGATATGTTACACATAGCATAGTGCCTACATGTGGATGAAGGTAAGATAAGGTTTTCCCTAGAAGTATGAGTATGGTTTACTTTCGAGGACGAAAGTTCTTTTAAGATGTATATGATGTGATAAAGTGGTCTTTGGCTTTAATTTCGAGGATGAAATTTTTTTAAGGTGTGTAGGATGTTATAGAATGGAATTTTGAGATTATTGGATAGCCATTTGGATAAATAGGATGGTGACATCATCTTCTTTGATTTTATACATTCATGAAGCCAATTATGAAGATAGGGGATTTTATGAATTAGTGTGATATAATGATGGCCTTCAAAGAGTGTCGATCATGCAAAGGCATATCTCTTGGGTTGATGGAGTCTGAATATCTTTTGAGGTATATTGGACCAAAGTATTTTATTTGCAACCTAATTTTATAATAAGGATGTCATCCAATCTTTTTATTAGCCCTTGGGACGGATTGCGTAGCCTTGGATTTCTAACTCGGTGGACTTGGTCTTTGAGAAATTATCTATTACCCTACTTCAAATCAACAACGTGGGAGGCAGTAAAGTTCTCGCAAGATCAGTCAACGACAATCACCAAATGTGGGAAGATACGTGTAGCAGGTCGTGGCCTCGTGGGGGTGGTTTCTTTGTGTTGAAAGAAGCAGATGGAATCCGACTTCTCTTTGATAACCTAGGCTCACTGCGACAATATGTAGGACTGAGATCCACATGAGCAAGGGATGCCAGAGGAGCTGCCTCACTACAGCGGCGCTAATCGCTCACCAAGATGCAATCGTGGAGTCAGACGTGAGAATTTTGATAACTTGAAGTTTCAGAACATGTTGGTGAATCTTTGGAGGAAGAACCAGAGGGAGCGGATGATGGGTGTTCCATGGATCAAGGATGGATTAAGAAGCTGATTGCACACACCAGATCTTCTCTACAGCGGCGGCTTGGGCGGACGAGAGCCCACACGCGTAGGAGTCAAGCACTACAGAAGGAAGATGAAGCAGACAGAGCTCTGGATCAGTCATCATCACCTTGAAAAGATAGTGTGATGGAGTCCTAGAGGTCTTTGCTTTCACATACGACGTGAATGGAGAGGATCCCCCTTGCACACCACTGTGACACTAATGCTGGAGGCGAGCTTGCGGGCGCTAGAGCCTGGAGCCGCTGTCAAGAAAGGAGGCCCTGGAGGATCTCTCTCACCAGCACTCCGACCTAGCGGTGGAATCAACTTCACAGCAGCAAAAGGGGATCGTCTCCAGTTATCACGACTGCGGGCGGTAGTGAGCTTGAAGGTGGGGGGACAGAGATCTCGAATCTCCATAGCGACCCAGGAGGTTTCAAGGAGAGGCTTTTGAGGACTGATCACCTGCAATCCATCACTAGTGCTCATTGTCGAGCCACGCTGATGCAATAGAGGTGAGGGGGTGGACTTGGAGGTGCACGATTGCATGCTGAGAACTAGAGACCAGCCAACGGCGGTGTGACGACGTCTCAAGAACGGAGCGCGTGCATAGGCGAGAAACCTAGATCGCGTTCTCAAAACGGCCACCGACAAAAGAGAAAGGGCAGACCGAACCTCCAAGCCAAACCAGGCAGGTCCAGACTGTGAACTAGCGGCCCAAGCCTTGACTTGTGCCAACCCTTTAATGGCCACGTGGCAAGACCCGATTTGCTGAAAAAGGTAAAAACTCTCAGAAATTCCTAGTTCTTCAATAAATCCTAAAAAATTGTCTGCTTATCAGAAAATTACAAATAAGGTACTGAAATTCTCAGAAAAATGAATAGAATACAATAGAACCATAATATCAGGCTTTTTAATGCACTTATAATAGTGATATCATGTAAGATGTGAAATTCTTATTTGATGGATAATAAATATCAAACAATGTTCTAAAATTATGATAACATGTCAATAAGTCTATAATTATGTATAGAATGTATATGATTTCAAAAATAATGATGTTGATGTAGGAAATAATGTAATTTTCTTAATATGGCTAATTAGGGCTAATAACCCTAAATAAAATGTAACAAATAAATGCATGCCTAATAAATGATGAAATTTAGAGAGTATGTTCATATCACTGATCTGAAGATAAGATGTAAGTCGGATATCATTTAGATACATAAAGTTCATGTTATGTGAAGTTGACCCGTATTACATGGTTTAAACCCCTAATCTAGGTTAATGATGTAATATAAGGTTAATATGTGCACAAATGGGATATGTAACCTAATGTTCAGATAATGAATCATAATCTGGAAAATGACATCAGTAAAATAATTCAACGATAAAAATTCAACTAATCATGGAAATATGCTAAGCAGATGAAGTAAACCCTAATGGATACAAATAGGGATAATGATGATGAGAATCTGATGATGGTATATGATCTTATCTTGATCAGGTTTAACATAGATATAGAGGACATCAGGAATATGCTTTAGAATTATCTATCTCTTTGGAAGGTTCGCCATTATCTCTTACTTGGCTTATTATACAATATGCTTGTGTTATATGTGTAGTAAAATACTTGGCATATGATATTGGTTGAAATGATTGTTCATGTATGTCATGTTGCTTGAGCTTTTCCATACTTATGGCTATGAACACATGAAACATAAAGTATATGATCCATCATATGATAGCACTAAACTCTTTGGTAGTACAATGCATTGAAGAAACATCAAAGCCCTTGGTGGCAGATGTACGAGTTAGATGACATGGCCTAAAAAAATCAAAGCCCTAGGGGCAGATGTACGAGATATATGATGGAAACTAAGCTTAAAATATGTGTTCTCTTTTATTGATGAACATCTTTGTGCAAGTATATGATTTTCTTATATTTTCTTTATAACTGCCAAGTATTAGTTTTATCTTATTGCCAAGATATGATGAGAGGTAAATAAAAGACACGTAGGTGTACTCAGTACACTCAGTACAATATTCTTGAAATGTTGTGCTGATGTGTACCACATGTAATCTTTTGTTTAGGTTGTGGTTATGCTCTTAAAGATCCAGGATAGCTGAGAGTTGTGTAGCGAGCTGATGTACAGGTGGACCTGTTGTCTTAAGATCCTGTAGTTTAGTTGTAGTACATGTATATGTACAAGTTTGTTGTTCAATATGTAATATCAAATGTTGTAACAATTCATGTTGTAATTTTATGTTGAATGGTGAACATATGTTGTATGGTTTTATTATTGTTCATGTGCATGTGCTACTGTATTTCCTTCTGACTCCCTTGATTTTCTTCTTCTTAGCCTAGTGTGGGATGTTTAAATTGGGATTCTCGCTGAGATGAGGGTTTCAATTTGGATGTCACACATCAGATTAAGTTTTAGAAAATCCGGGGACGTCACAGCGGGACTAAAGCTGGAGTAGAAGGGTTTGAGATTTTCCACAAAACAACCAACTATGCCAGTTGAATCGATCGTTTCAAGCATGAACCGGTCGGTTGGGGCAATTGAGCCAATCGGTTCAAGTCTGAACCAGTCAGTTCACTCCCCAAATCAGTTCCTAATTGACTGTTCCTCTTTTGTTTTGAATTGATCCAAATATGAATCCTTGTTCCAATCAAATTGGACAAGTGAAATGAAGAGAAATTTCTCACCAACCTGACTTTCCCAACTCGTTTGTTTGGACCAGTTGAGCCAATCAATTCAACCCTTGAATTGGTCATCTCAACCTATCCTAAGATGATCGGTTCATCACATGAGCCGATTGGTTCACCAACCTGAGTTGATTGGTTCATCACATGAGCTGATCGGTTGGGAGTGCAAACTGTAAAAAATTAGCCAATTGCAGTTTCAATCAATCTAATACTCTAATAAATTGGTCCAACACCTTGAACACTATGATACTGAGCTATCACTTGATTAAGTGTTTAGTTGAAATACTAAACTCCTTTAGCAATCAATCTAAACATCATTTGTGGTTAAACTCCTCTTCCAGGTTAAATCTTGTATGTGTGACCCTGCAGACCAATTTCACATTGGCAGTTAAAGTCCATAACACTTATGACTTCATAAGCAAAGAGTGGTTCCTAGTCGCACATCAATGCTACCCAAGTGAAAAGGAAAGTTGGAGAACAAATTTCAATCCTACAATCCGTGAATGGTGTTACAGTGAAAGTATAATTCCTTTGTCACTGATATCCTGAATGAACTCAAGGCATGGAACAATCATCCTGTCAATGTTCATTCACTTTCTTGATCTCAGAGTAGACTGAAGGAGATATGTAAGACATCAGTATCACATACTGATTCACACATGCGTGCACATGCCTATCTCAATCCTTCTCATCAAGTGGCCATGGATATCAAACTCCCTTAAGAGGGACAAATCCCATATCTATCGCTCACCCCTCAAAAGCCCCATGTGTCGAAGCCACCCAATCATCACCTTTATAACAACCCATGTTTCAGGACTACGTTTGATGATGTCAAAGTGTACCCAACGACATGTGTTGAGTGTAGTGATTTTAGGCCAAAGAATCACACTCACCACCATCACTGTGAGAACTGACTCTGACTACCATGTCATGGTTCCATGTGTCAAACTCATGGTGGGTCTATCTGGTACACTTGTTCTCTAACAAGTACCTATGTGTTTGGTTTGATATCTCCATATCATGACTAATGAGATTCTATCATCAACCAACACCACAATCTAGTCTTGTGTGTCATTGTTGTCTATCTACCTTCCACATTGACATCTGACTAGGGACATAATAAGAATGTACAAACTCTTAGCATCCATATGATCTCATCATTCAGGTCCTAAATGTGAAATCATACGTCATTGAGTATTGTCATTCTCTAGACATTCAATCTGTTCTATCATTATCTCGTATGACTGAACCAGAAAGAATTGGAAGCTTGCCTTTGATGTTTATCAAATCAATCTTAATGTATCCCACCAATCATCCCATGATTGGCTATCAGGGCATACATACCAACAGTAGCATGTATATCATATGATGCAGATTTTTACATAAGAACTAAACTTGACAACCATTAATAGACTTAGTGAATAATTCAGGTAACTGGTCTTTAAACATTACTGGTGAAAACCGGATTAGGCTCTCCTATATATTTTCTATGAGAAAATGATAGTCAACTTCTATATTTTTCTTTCTTTTATGAAAAATATGATTTTAGGCAATGTAGACAACAGCCTGATTGTCACACTTCAACTGCATGGGACTACCTTGACCAAATCCCAACTCTTGTAATAGATGTTTGACCCATAATAACTCACAACCGGCTAAAGCCATAGCTCTATACTCTAATTCAGCACTAGATATAGCAACAACTATTTGCTTGGATAAAGCCATAGATCTACACTCTAATTAAGCACTAGATCAAGAAACAACAATTTGCTTCTTACTTTTATGTGACATTAGATTGCCACCCACAAAGACACAATATCTATAAATATATCCTCTATCAATGCTAGATCCTACCCAATCTGCATTAGTTGAAACCTTGGACTCACATGTGGTTATTATTTTGGTACAATATTCCTTTCCTAGGTGACTTATTTAAGTATCTCAAAATGTGCATGATATCCTCCAGTAATGGTTTCTCCATGAATTCACTAAAAACACCAGTTCCAAAGGAAATGTTAAGTATGGTGACAGTCAAATACTTCAATTTTCCAACAAGCCTTCTATAACACTAAGGGTCATCAAGTGGCTCCCCCTGTTCCATTGTCAATCAGACCTTAGGGTCCACTAGGCTCTCTACTGGCTTAGATTCAAGCATACCTATCTTTGTGAGAAGATGTAGAACATACTTTTGTTGTAAAATAACAATTCAAACCTTTGATTTGGCTACTTTAATCCTAAGAAAATATTCTAGGTTTTCTAAGTCTTTTGTTTGAAACTTGCCCTAAACAAAGTGATTGAGCTACTCAATACCTTGTCTATCATCACCGGTTATCACAATATCATCAACATATACTAACAAAAATACATATCCAGAATCACATAGTTGGTAGAAAATAGAGTAGGACATGATCCATCTACGAGGACCAAATTAAGAAAGAACACAACTGAATCTACCAAACCAAACACAATGTGATTACTTATGACCATAATGAGACTTATACAGTCAAAAAACCATCCAGACTCCCCCTAGCAACAAACTTTGGTGGTTGCTCCGTATAGATCTCTTCATTTAGGTCACCATGTAGAAAGACATTTTTGATATCAAGTTGTTGTAGAGTCCATGAATGTGTAGTTGCAAGTGTAACGCTCGTAACCCTTATTAACTCACAAACATAAGTTTCTTGGCCAAATTGGATTAATTTAATTCTTAATCTTGAAATTAAGTTTGGTTGTGATTTCATATTTGATGGTGAAATTATGTTCATGATTTGAATATAAAAAAACATTGTTTTCTCAAGTTATACGATTCACTTAACTTGTGGAATTCTTTAACTTACATTTTTTGGTAGTATGAACATAATTGTGACATTTGCTTGAGTTTCTTCGTGATGTGTGTAAGAATTTTATAATTATACTTCTCCTTTGGAATATTTTGAGACTTTCTTCCTTGGAGTTCATATAATCTTAGTGAGGAAGCATATCATTGTCTTCATCAGTTGATGGTTTCCTGGTGACCGTTTGTTTCTCGATGACAGATAGTTTTCCCAGTTCCCGATGAGGTTCTTGATTGATCAGGCCCTTTATGTGTTGATTGATGGATTTCTTTAATCAAAGGAATTGATGTGTGTCTGAGGATGATGGATGAATTTTGGTGGCTGACATATTTTCTTACCAATGCTTTCTCAGTGCCTAAACCTTCTGATTTGTCTCCCAACAGGTTCTCTAGGTGTTGATCAATAGACGTTCTACCAATGAGAGAGTAGTTATAGCCCTATAAATACCCCCTTATCTCTTTCTTTTCACTCTTTTGGCAGATCTCTAGTTGCAACCAGAGTTGTCTGATGAGATTTCTTGGAGAGCAGAGGTCGACAAAGGGTCATCAAGGTCAGAGATCACAAGCTTTTCATTAATGCATGTGATAGTTCAAATTTCTTGTGAATGATCCAATGTGCTTTGATCGAGATTCTTTCTTTGTATGTGTAAGATTCTTTCTCTTCTACTCATTTTGTTGTTGTTCTTTTCCATCCTTCCTCTTACAGCCAAGTTCCCTGGGTTTTCTTGGTGTCTTATTGTTGGAACCCTATGCATGTGGATTAAGATCTTTTATTTTTCTTCTTCCTTGCTCTAGTTCCACCTTGCTCATGGAAATATGAAAGTTCTTAGAGCTTTGGTGGGTTGACCTTGATGTTTGGGTGTTGATTTCAAGAGTTTCCATCTTGGATTTCAAATTTCTTCTCTATACCTTGTGAGTTATTTAACTTTGAATGTATTTCTTTCCTACCTTCTATATGCATGTCGTTGATCTTACTTTAGAAATCTTGAAATGCTAAATGATGGCCCTTATAAGTGTTGTTTCGTATGACAAAATGATGATCCAAGCATGTCGATTATATTTCATACCTTATCAACATTATTTGTTGAACATTGAACTAATCTTTTTGTATGAAAGATCTGACTTTTGAAACATTAGTTCTTAAACTACTATTAGGACGAAGTAAAAATGGTTACACAAAACCCTAATAAAGAATGTAACTTACTCATGATAAATATTGAATGTTGATGATGCCATTTGCATGAAGTAATATTGTTTTGAATGTAATGATGCTTATGAATTGATACATTCTACTTGATGGTCATTTCTTTCATGACCAAGGATGATTACATACTCTATGAAGGAGTTTTATGGAACTATTTAAATACATTCTATATCTTTTGAGGTTGCAAATCTGAATTGCTATTGTAAGAGTCATTTGGATGTTCATTCCTAAGTTGATTGATGCAGTCAAAATGTAATAAATTGGCTTAAGTAATCAATTGTAACTCTAAACAAGTAGTGCATCGAGTCTGTAGATCTATTCTAGTGTCAGGATTTGCTAGATGGTGAAATGAGTGACCTAAAAGGAGCTCAGAGTCATATACTATTGAGTATATCTGGGTGTAGGGAGGATATATCCATGTCATCTTAATCCCAAGATTTTCAGAGAGTGGTTGAGGTTGTGTCTCAGAGATGATATGTATTAAGAGTGACTACAGCTGTAACTCATATATGAGCATTTATACCCTGGTTTCTAGTGTCATGGCATGTTTTCCCAAGATAGAATAGGTTGTTTTAGTAGTTGGATCGATGTGCCACTATGGTTGTTATTTGTATAACCGATGGGAAGAGATCTTAGGATTCCAGTCATTTTAGATCTTATACAGTGTTGATTTTAACTTATCAATGGTCAACTAGTAGTCTGAGTGGTATACCTCAATCTACCATGGGCTTAATAAAAATGTGTAATTCAGTTGAATAACTATTATGGTTACTTGGCAAATCACAATGGATGATAATCCTTGATATGTTTCTTTTGATTTGTAGATGACTATTAATGTGATAAGAGAAATCAATTGTACTTATGAACCTATATATACCTAATCTTTTGTGTAAGTTTTGTAGTCTTTCAACTCTGTAATACTATCTACTTTAACTACCTTAATATATATATATATATATATAGAGAGAGAGAGAGAGATAAACCCTAGTAAGCAATGGATTTGTTTGGAATCATGTTTCTCATTGGGACATGGGTCTCACCTAGTGGGTCTTCACACCTTTTTAGGTAGTCAGCATTGCGGATAGAACCTTGATAGTGAGGAGGCATAGTTTGAAGATATGTAGAGATAAAAGGTGGCTTAGGTTGTATAGAGTCCTAGAGTTGACCCTTTACTCTCAGGTCCAGGCAGGGATCTTTGCATACGATATACATAAATTTTAGATTTTGGTAGTGTACTTATCCCATGTAAATTTTGTAATCATGTGAATGACACCTTTTGTATACAAGTTATGGATGAAGCCACTAAACTTCTATAAAGACAACCGGTATGGTATATGTGTTGTTGGACATCTATGTAAAATGTTTCCTATGGAATTTAAAATTTTATTTTGATTTTATTTTGCACCCTTTTGGTGATATGATTAATTACTATTTGATTGGTGTTTTGATCTTTATTAATCTTGTTTAGTGTGGTGGGTTGCTACAATATGACAGTATCAGATCCTTAGGTTCTCTTAGTTTAAAGGGATATAGGACTTAGGTTTGATGTGTTTGTTCTTACGTAATCTAATATATTTAATCATGGTTTATTGTTATGCATAAATGTAGAGAGAACGTGAATATCATGAGGAGAGTAGTTTTTTGGCAGTAGGAGGTCGGTACCTAATGGGGGAGTACCTGAGATGGGACCACGATAGCCCTTTTTGCCTCTGTTGGACCCTTCAACCATAACTGATCAAGCCTTTCATTCTATGTTTGGACAACAAATGGTGACGATTATGCATCGGGCAGACAAACAACCTGCACCTCAACTAAGACATCTATTCCCAATGTGGAATCTTAGGGTCTAAGAAGGACCTTTGAGAGGCTAAAGTGAGTGGGATCCATAGAGTATGTAGGTGCAACAGACCCAATATATGTTGACATGTGGTTGACAGAGTTGGAGAAGACATTTAGAATTCTAAATATCTCTAAGGAGGACAAGGTGAATCACACAATCTACCTCCTGAAGTGTAGTGTTGTCTATTGGTGATCCATCCAAGAGGAGAAGTGGCCAGGTGAGGTAGTCAGTTGGGAAGAGTTTTGGTGGGAGTTTGTCAATAGTTACTTCCCAGAGACATATCTTGAGGACAAGATGGCTTATTTTGAATAGTTGTGTCAGGGATCAATGGTTTGTCAACAACTACAAAGTGAAGGTCATGGAGTTGTTGAGGTTCTATCCTCACATGGTAGCCATAGAGAAGGAGATAATCTGAAGGTTCAAGAAGGGTTTAAACGCTGAGTTGGCAATGATGGAATCTACTATGGAGTCTTGTGAGAAGTTATCTACCTTTGAGGAGTCTGTAAGGAGGATAGAGAGGATAATTGGGGAGCAGAGAGAGGCTAGTGCAAGAAAGAGGTATGCTCAGTTCCAAGGATTGCCATCTGGAAATTTCAAGAATCCAAGGTTTTCCTCATTGTAGTACTAGCAATCACAGCCAATGTTGACATTTTATGAACCTAGGATATAGGTACACTCATAGTGGTCTATTAGAAAGGGAAGAGGTCATAGCTTTCTGCCATCTGGGCCGAACAGTTCTAGGTTAGTGTGTGTGACAAGGTTTTCTAGGCTGCAATATGATACAAGGATGTGTTGCAAGTGTGGTCAGGTAGGGCATATGATATGGTATTTCCCTATGAAGAATCTGGAGGTTACGTAGTAGCTGAGGTAGAGCTAGTAGGGCTCACAACAACAACTGTTACAACCCCAAATTTTGGGTTCTGTTGGTGAGATATGTAATTTCTCATATTAAAATAATTTGTTGTGAATAAATGGATTTCATTTAAAATAACCTTGTTGTTTGATTTGTGGGATTTATTGGCTATTGGGCCCAATAACAAGGAAATTCAATTAATTAATGAATAATTGAGTTGTTGAGAAAAGAGAGATGAGGTGGAAACCTCGAGAAGGAAAAGGAATGTAATCCAAGAATGAATTTCGTGCCTCTTGGGTTCCTTGGGTTCCAAGGAGTCCAAAGTTGCATAAAGAGAACAATGAGAAAAGAAAAGATCAATTAAGTATTTCTTTATTAAGAAAGAAATTGAAAATATTGATGAAATATGGAAAATAAGTGAAAAGGGGTATATTTGAGTTATCCTTGGTGAAATTTCGTATCCCAAGGATTCCTAATGTTGAAAGGAATACCAATAAGGAAAATAAAAGAGAAAACCTAAAAAAGATATATTTTAATGAAGAAATAAACAAGATAATGTGAAATAATGCATATTGATGCATTTAAGGATAATGAGTATTCCTTAAAAAGAAATTTCGAATTATTATAGTTTCTTGGGATCCAAGGAGTCCCAATGAAGAAAGAGGAAAGAGGAAATACCATGATTGCAAAATAAGAAGATAAAGTGAAACTATATTAATGAATTTCATGGTTTTATTAAAGAAGTGGCATCTTCTACAAAAAGAAAATATAAATTTTGTGACTAATGGATTAAAAGCCAAGAATAAAGAGTATAGGGGAAAAAGTTTTCGAAATACCCAAATAATATATTTATATTAAAGGATAATAATGAGAGAAAAGGTTTCTTCTTATCTAAGGAAGATAAGTTTCCTTTTGAGAGAAGAATTTGAGTCCTCGTGAAGGCACACGTTAGGAATTCTTTGCTCACCCTTATATAAGAGGGTAGATCCTCTAGTGTGAGTCTAGGAAGGATCTCATGCACTTCTCTCTCCCTTATTCTTGTTTCTTGCATACAAAACCCTAGCCATGGGGGTTAATGTAACCTGGAGCGAGGTGGAGCGGTGAACGGGATCTTGATGGGGGAACGATGCTCCCAGACCCCTGAAGAAGAGTCCCAACCATCATCCCTTGACCCTAGCAACTGCACGACGCTGCAGAATGGTTGTAGTGCGGTCACGGTTGCAGGCTGTGTAATGGAGGACCGGCCATTTTGGCCATGAAGCAGAGGTGCCCGGAGGTGCGAGGAGGCACATCGGGGTCAGGAGGGTGGTTTCCGGCAAGCTCCGGGCCTGGAGGTGGAGGGAGGCGACCACGAACAGCTGCAGACGGCCGTCGTTAGGGCTTCTCGCGAGGTGGAAGACGAGCTGGGCAGTTTTGACAAAAACGCTCCTCCTAAACATGAAGAAACGGGTAGCCGCACCGGGGCTATCTTGGTAATTTGGTTATAAACTCTAAAGAAGGCCGGGTTGCATGCTGGAGGCGACGTGGCGGCTTCCAATTGGTTTAAAAAGGTATTTCTTGAAAATTTCATAACTAAAAATTGGTAGCTCTGATGAGATCATACAACATATGAAAATTGCTCAGAAAATTGATAGGAATCTAAATAAAATATATTTAGATCCTAATACTTATTTCAAATCGAAAAGTAATGGAGGTTATTAGCTTTAGATGTAATAATGTTTAAAGAACCCTATTTTGATATGATTAAAGTGATTAGTAAGGTTTAATAGCTGATCAAAGTGGATATAAGCATGTTAATGATAAAAAAGAACTTTAGAAAGAAAAAGGATGAACTTTACATATAATTAGTTAATTTGGAATTTCATATGCATGAATATACTTTAATGGGCCTTGAAACCCTAATGTTGATTAATTTGACTATTAATGGCTTTAATTTATTAATTTCATGATTAAAGTTGGAATATGCTATTTCTAGCATTAGAGTTCCTAATTTGTGGATAAATACCCTAAAGGTGGTAATTAGGGTTTTCTCATGAATAAAAGGTTGAATTAATGGTAAATGGAGTTCATATGGAATTAGACCATAATGAATTATGAGTTGTTAATCCAAAACAAACTAAAGGTGATAATTGAGTCTAATGACCTTGAAATAACTTAAAAGGATAAAGAAGGTAGTTTTGGTATAAAAGAGAAATAATTGACTTTAATTGGGCTTATGATGTTGAAATTAGGGTTTATGAACTAAGACAAAATTTAATATGATAAAAGTGTTATGGAGGCTAAAACCCTAATGTGGTCTAGAAAGATTAAGGTGGAATCTAAGTCTAGTTTTAGAATGTGCTGGATAAACTATAACACTTGGATCCCATGCATTAATTTCAGGATATTGTTGATTGCTTGTTGATTGATTATTTACCCTTTTGCTTGGACAATCAAGTTGCTCTGGATCAGGTATGTGGTTAATTATGGATAATCGCCTTAGTTTCCCGATGATTTTCTGGATGGTTAATCGCATTGAATGCAAAATTATCTGTTGGATGTTCATACTTGCAAATCATAAAGTCACTATGATTATCACATTAAAAAAATAGAAGTATGGATTCTCACACCTACATGCCACCCTGATGGATGATGCCAAAGGTCAGGCCCAGATGGGTAGACCAATGGACACCTTGAGTGGTGACCCCAGGCACCAAGAAGGTGGCCTATGATATTGCATGACTAGTGGGCACCCTGAGTGGTGACCCCCAGGCACCAAGCTCGGGATTGAGAAGGTGGCCTTAAGTCATTGGCAAAGGGAACCCCAAGGTGGGTATGCCAGGGTTAGGGTAAAAGCGGTGGAGGATGTCATACGAAAAAGTGTAAATTGGCTTGTTAATTAAATTGATTGTGATTATTAAATTGTTAGCCATATTTGCAAGATTTTGGTTGTTCCCACATACCAATATATTTCGATATACTGACCGACGTTTTATTTGTCGGCGTTTTAGGAACAACAATTGAAAGAACAAATAGTAAAGTGACACATTGCGGAAAAAGAAATAAAGTGCAAGGAGGATTAGATAGACTAATTCAAGACCAGGATAGAGAGATTTCCAAGGTTTTCAAAGGTAAGTAAAGTTTTAATTTTATACCAAATTCCAGTTAGTTAGTAGAATTTTATAATTGTTATTGATTATTTGTCTAACCTTTGATCCTGTTAATTGGATAACGGCACTGACCTTTCAGTCTCCCTTAATTGGGGTTACCGGGAGGCGGGGTCGTTACAATTGGTATCAGAGCATAGGTTCCTCAATTAATCTTTAATAATTATTAAATTTTACAAATTCTGTATAAACCAAGGGAGTTATTAGAGGATTGTCTGAAAGACTGAGGTGTCTAGAAAAGGATCACGTCCGAGGGATGGCAATATTTTCCTCCGCACCGCTAGTCGGAATACGAGGAGTCCTGGATCCGTGTGACTGCCTGGCCAAAGTCTTAGGGTATGATTCGAAATAAGATACCTTTAGGACTCTCTCATCTTGTTCATCCCTTCTCAACTCAAATTCTGTTAAGGACCTTAAGGATTAGGGTTTTCTCTCTTCTCCTCACCCTCTTGAGGTATGGGAAAAGTTAATAAGGACTAAGGAATCCTCCACCAAATTAATAAAAAGCATGTAAATAAGATGTCATGGACATAAGCTTAATAGATTAAGCGCAAACTAAAGAATGGATACATGCTTAGGTCGTATGACACGAGTTTTCTTTGCCCTCAGGAGAGACTTGAGGATAGACCTCCTTGTCTGGAGGATGAGTAGAGAGAATTAGTCTGGGAGGTAGAGACATCCATTAAAAGTAGAGACCTAGAACATCCTTTGAGGATGATGTTAACCCTAACCCTAAGTGAAGATTAGAGAGAGAGATGACATGATGAGTTAGAGGTCATGGTTGACCATATGTTTGGTTTGTCATACGAGCCATGTGAGGTTGGGTGACCTAGCACCTTTGGCAACCCAGGAAAGGGTCATGCATGTTAAAGCAAAGGGTAGCTCCTTCATGGATGAAGTTAGTGAAGGACCTATGGAAACCCTATGGCTCATGCAAGTAAGGGATAGCATGCCCCCAGAGTACGTCAGTGGTACGGTAGTAGGTTGAAACCCTGGCCAGAAGGGCATGATGGATGGCTTATGAGATAAGCATAAAGAGATATGAATAATCTTGAGCCAAACATGAGTTGAGCATAGGCTTCAACCACATAGGGGTTTGCTTGAGAATATGAGCCTTCATGGAGAAGGGACCTCTAGTAGGTATGGTTGGAGGTGGTTTTAGCTCTAGAGAGAGGAAGCAGGACCCCAACAAGGAGGTTGGAAGACTAAAACCCCAAAACGTGAGGAATAGTGGGGAGTTAAGGATGATGCGACCTACGTGGATGATAGTGGTTTCCTTATGCTTGATTCCTGGAGGCTGATGATATCTTGGTTACCTTTAGAGGAACCAAACCCTAGAGAGAGGACGATTCTTCTAGTACCCATGGTATAAGTAGTTACCTGCTGGATGAAATAAAGGGTGCCTTAGACCCTAAGGAGGTTTAAGTAACCTATTGTGAGGTTTTATACCTAGTTGGTTGTCCTGGAAGGGGACTCGACCCTGATGTGTTGCTCAAGTAGAAGGGTGACAGGGAGTACATGACATACCTTGGACATGCTTGATTCGTGGTTAAGAGGTTGAGCATGTAGTTGGATACCCAAAGGAGAACCTAGGGTTCCTAGGCCTAAGAGGGGAAGCAATGTATCTGATACTCATGATGAGATTTGAGTCTCTATAGTTTCGAGCATGGTACTCCTCATGTGTAGAGGTAAAGGAAATCCCTTACGTTAAGGGTATGTTTGATGAACCCCTCACAACTAAGTTGATGTAATGTTGAGGATGAGAACAAGTGCAACCTAGCATGGTTTTGTAGGTACGCTTGTGCCTTAGTAGTTGTTGGTTTAAGCATGCTCATATGGAGGTCAACCCTAAGAATGATGGTGACCTTTGTTATAAAGGTGTAGTTTCCTCCCATCCTGGGAGAGCAACCCTTTGGTAGGAAGTTTACCAGTTTGGTTGGTTTTGAGGTAACCTAAGGAGGTTTCATAGGATCTTGAGAAGCTCAGCGAAGAGTACATGGCATGAGAATGAACCTATAGACCCATAGATAACCATCTCTATGTGCATGTGGATGTGTTACCATGGAGGTAACTGGTATGGGGCTCGACCAAGGTAGGCAAGTCGCCATGACCCTTATGAAAGGATAAAAGACAACCCAAGAATGCAGAGAGAGATGATGAAGGATTAGTTAAGGTTCGGAGTTGAACATGTACTATGATAGAATCCTAAGTCTATCCAAGGGTCAGGTAGGGATAAGACCGATGAAGGACGGAGTTGCCTAATTCCCTAGTTGCACATGACCATAGGGTCGGGAGGTAACAACTATCATTGTCTGAGGGCCATGGGTTAGGAGATTGATCACCTTCATGAACTCATGGGACCCAAAGGTCAGATGAGTAGGGCACTCTCTGGATGCATAAGGGAAGAGGGATGACCCCAAAAGTGTCGGCACCCTATAGACCTAGAGGAGATGACCAAGGATTGTGTGGTGACCCAAGCAGGTTTCAGATTAGTTTTCCATGGAAGTAATTTTTGATATCATGATGTTTGTGGAGACATGAGTTGCACGTTTCAACTTAGATTTGAAGGTGTACTGGCAAGGTGGGATGTACCATCTCTACTCCTGGAATGGGAAGAACACTGTGTTTGGACGGCCGCCAAATGCTTATTTCTTCTTATTATGGGAGTGAGAGATATGACAATACGCATGCCTTACACCAAGGATAAATATGATGGAAGTTGGAACGTTGCTACAAGGTATGAGGACAAGATGATAACATACCTTGATGGAGTGAATGATACATGGATGGTTCGCAAACACTAAGAGAGGTAGTGTAGTCATCTTATGAGGATGTTTTATCAGGAACTATGTGGAATTTGCAAGTTAACCAAGGTCGAGTTCGATCACAGTAAGGATGAGCTCAGAGCTTCTTGATGAAGATAGACTTAGAGTTTGAGATGAGATGATAAGTATAATACATGGAGGTGTATGTTACCTAACACTTAAGGATGAGAGGTGGTAATGAATGCTCTGGTTGAGATCTAGCTTCCTAGTTTAGTTTGAGGCTAGAAGAAGTTGAGGTTGTTTGGCTAACCCTATGTTTGGAAAGAAGATGTGTTTTGGCTAACACTCGGATGTAATAAGATATGTTGAAAAAGATAATGGTTGTTTGGGTAGCCAGTTTAGTCCTTGATGTAGTAAAAGGATGGTGATAGAACCTCAGATACACTTCTTTGGATAGGAAGGTAATAAAACCCTTTTGAGAGAGGTTTATGGTTTCTGAGGTATCAAGCTTGAGGAATCATAACAATACATGAGGTCATGATATACCTTGATACTACAAAGATAGTAAGTGAGTGTAGCATTCTGGATGCTTAAAACAAAGTTGCATGTAGCATGTGGCCATGCAAGCCAGGAGGTGAAGGAAGAACACCATTAACCCAGTGCATGGATATAAAGTATAAAGAGTTCCCGAGAGGGAATGGGAGTTCATCACTATGGATGTTGTGAGTCTCTCCTAGACCAAGAAGGTCAAGATACAATATGGGTTATGGTAGATCGCCGTACCTAGATGACATGAGGAAGGAAGAGTTATGTCAAGGGCCACATTTGGTTGAACTACATATGAAAAGAGATGGTTCAACTACACCATGATGTGAATTCGATAGTTCTTGATGTGACCTAAAGGTTCACTTCCATGAGGTAGAAGTAGATACATGAAGAGCTCGATGTTTGTATAGTTTATCACCCCATACTAATGGACAATATGATCCAGACTAGAGGGTATGATGAGAGCATGTGTGCTCATTTAGGGTGATACATAGAGACAGTTCTTATGATGTGATGTTAACCACCATAGCATTTATCAGGATGCAGGAAGTCTTATAGACAGGTTGTGTCGGTCACCACTTCATTAAGATGATGTTGGTGAAGGAGGCCTCGCGAAGATCAGAAAAGAACCACAAGTGTGTCCAGATGAAGTCCCTTTGATCATGTAATGGCTGAGAGCGAGCCCAATGGTGACATGAGTCACGAGTTGATGCAAAACAGACTGATATGCAGTTCACTGTGGGAGAATATGTGAGGTGAAAATCCGACCCCTCTAAGCTACAGTTGAGAAAGTTGAGTCCCCGATATATGGGTCCATTTGAGATGGATTGGTGGATATGGTTGTGTTAACCTTACCCCTCAGGATAAAGTGATGTGTTGCATGAGTCCGATCTAGAGCACTATGTGAGGTACCCAAGCCAGGTGATGTGCCCTGAACCTATTCAGCTTTTGAAAGGTTGAAAAGTCTTGAGTCGCCTATGAGGGTACAATATACCAAGGTAAGAAAGAACTCAGATGGAAGAAAATGAGATAATGAAGGTTCTTGGGAAACACCATGGAAAGATGAAGCCACATGGGAGCCCTGATGGACATAAGAAGACTTATCCTGTTTGTTTGCTTGCTTGATGGAATTTTGAGGGCAAAATTCTCATAAGAGGGGAAGGATTTTACAACCCCAAATTTTGGGTTCCGTTAGTGAGAAATGTAATTTCTCATATTAAAATAATTTGTTGTGAATAAATGGATTTCATTTAAAATAACCTTGTTGTTTGATTTGTGGGCTTTATTGGCTATTTTGCCCAATAACAAGGAAATTCAATTAATTAATGAATAATTGAGTTGTTGAGAAAAGAGAGATGAGGTGGAAACCTCTAGAAGGAAAATGAATGTAATCCAAGAATGAATTTCGTGCCTCTTGGGTTCCTTGGGTTACAAGGAGTCCAAAGTTGCATAAAGAGAACAATGAGAAAAGAAAAGAGCACTTAAGTATTTCTTTATTAAGAAAGAAATTGAAAATATTGATGAAATATGGAAAATAGGTGAAAAGGGGTATATTTGAGTTATCCTTGGTGAAATTTCGTATCCCAAGGATTCCTAATGTTGAAAGGAATACCAATAAGGAAAATAAAAGAGAAAACCTCAAAAAGATATATTTTAATGAAGAAATAAACAAGATAATGTGAAATAATGCATATTGATGCATTTAAGGATAATGAGTATTCCTTAAAAAGAAATTTCGAATTATTAGAGTTTCTTGGGATCCAAGGAGTCCCAATGAAGAAAGAGGAAAAAGGAAATACCATGATTGCAAAATAAGAAGATAAAGTGAAACTATATTAATGAATTTCACGGTTTTATTAGAGAAGTGGCATCTTCTAAAAAAAGAAAATATAAATTTTGTGACTGATGGATTAAAAGCCAAGAATAAAGAGTATAGGGGAAAAGGTTTTCGAAATACCCAAATAATATAGTTATATTAAAGGATAATAATGAGAGAAAAGGTTTCTTCTTATCTAAGGAAGATAAGTTTCCTTTTGGGAGAAGAATTTGAGTCCTCGTGAAGGCACACATTAGGAATTCTTTGCTCACCCTTATATAAGAGGGTAGATCCTCCAGTGTGAGTCTAGGAAGGATCTCGTGCACTTCTCTCTCCCTTATTCTTGTTTCTTGCATACAAAAACCTAGCCATGGGGGTTAATGTAACCTGGAGCGAGGTGGAGCGGTGAACAGGATCTTGATGGGGGAACGATGCTCCTAGACCCATGAAGAAGAGTCCCAACCATCATCCCTTGACCCTAGCAGCTACACGATGCTACAGAACGGCTACAGTGCGGTCACAGTTGCAGGTCGTGTAATGGAGGATCAGCCATTCTGGCCGTGAAGTAGAGGTGCCCGGAGGTGTGAGGAGGCACATCGGAGTCAGGAGGGTGGTTTCCGGCAAGCTCCGAGCCTGGAGGTGGAGGGAGGCGACCACGAACAGCTGCAAACGGTTGTCGTTAGGGCTGCTCGCGAGGTAGAAGACGAGCTGGGCGGTTTTGACAAAAACGCCCCTCCTAAACATGAAGAAACAGGTAGCCGCGTCGGGGCTATCTTGGTAATTTGGTTATAAACTCTAAAGCAGGCCGGGTTGCATGCTGGAGGCGACGTGGCAGCTTCTAATTGGTTCAAAAAGGTATTTCTTGCAAATTTCATAACTAAAAATTGGTAGCTCCGATGAGATCATACAAAATATGAAAATTGCTCAGAAAATCAAGAGGAATCTAAATAAAATATATTTAGAGCCTAATTGTGATTTCAATTCGAAAAGTAATGGAGGTTATTAGCTTTAGATGTAATAATGTTTAAAGAACCCTATTTTGGTATGATTATAGTGATTAGTAAGGTTTAATAGCTGATTAAAGTGGATATTAGTCTGTTAATGATAAAAAGGAACTTTAGAAAGAAAAAGGATGAACTTTGCATATAATTAGTTACTTTGGAATTTCATATGCATGAATATACTTTAATGGGCCTTGAAACCCTAATGTTGATTAATTCGACTATTAATGGCTTTAATTGATTAATTTCATGATTAAAGTAGGAATATTCTATTTCTAGGATTAGAGTTCCTAATTTGTGGATAAATACCCTAACAGTGGTAATTAGGGTTTTCTCATGAATAAAAGGTGGAATTAATGGTAAATGGAGTTCATATGGAATTAGACCATAATGAATTATGAGTTGTTAATCCGAAATAAAATAAAGGTGATAATTGAGTCTAATGACCTTGAAATAACTTAAAAGGATAAAGAAGGTAGTTTTGGTATAAAAGAGAAATAATCGACATTAATTGGGCTTATGATGTTGAAATTAGGGTTTATGAACTAAGAGAGCATTTAATATGATAAAAGTGTTATGGAGGCTAAAACCCTAATAAAACCCTAATGTGGTCTAGAAAGCCTAAGGTGGAATCCAAGTCTAGTTTTAGAATGTTCTGGATAAACTATAACACTTGGATCCCATGCATTAATTTCAGGATATTGTTGATTGCTTGTTGATTGATTCTTTACCCTTATTGCTTGGACAATCAAGTTGCTATGGATCAGGTATGTGGTTAATTATGGATAATCACCTTAGTTTCCTGATGATTTTCCAGATGGTTAATCGCATTGAATGCAAAATTATCTATTGGATGTTCATACTTGCAAATCATAAAGTCACTATGATTATCACATTAAAAAATAGAAGTATGGATTCTCGCACGTACATGCCACCCTGATGGATGATACCAAAGGTCAGGCCCAGATGGGTAGACCAATGGACACCTTGAGTGGTGACCCCAGGCACCAATAAGGTGGCCTATGATATTGCATGACTACTGGGCACCCTGAGTGGTGATGCCCAGGCACCAAGCTCGGGATTGAGAAGGTGGCTTTAAGTCATTGGCAAAGGGCACCCCAAGGTGGGTATGCCATGGTTAGGGCAAAAGCGGTGGAGGATGTCATAGTGAAAAGTGTAAATTGGCTTGTTAATTAATTTGATTGTGATTATTAAATTGTTAGCCATATTTGCAAGATTTTGGTTGTTCCCACATACCAGTATATTTTGATATACTGATCGACGTTTTGTTTGTCGGCGTTTTAGGAACAACAATTGAAAGAACAAACAGTAAAGTGACACATTGCAGAAAAAGAAAAAAAGTGCAAGGAGGATTAGATAGACTAATTCAAGACCAGGATAGATAGATTTCCAAGGTTTTCAAAGGTAAGTAAAGTTTTAATTTTATACCAAATTCCAGTTAGTTAGTAGAATTTCATAATTGTTATTGATTATTTGTCGAACCTTTGATCCTGTTAATTGGATAACGACACCGACCTTTCAGTCTCCCTTAATTGGAGGTTATCGGGAGGCGGGGTCGTTACAACAACAATAGTATAGTGGTGGTAGAAGTAGAGGTCGTTGACATACATTACAGGTAGGGTCTTCAGGACCAGCTAGTAGAATTTGAGGATGATAGAAGACGGCAGCTAGATTCTATGCTATTATTCAAGCAGAAGGAGTTGTTATTCCATGAGTCATAATAGGTCAGACAAAAAAAATTCATTTGACTTATATGCTTCTTCTTTTGTATCTATTTTGGTTGACCCGTGTTACACCCACATTTCACAATAACCACTTATCATGAGACTAGGGCATAAATTGAGGATTAAACATAATACAAGATTACTCTTAACTTTTTCAAAAATTAAACTCTTTGTTTTGTCACATTCAAGAACATAAACTAACTCTATAAGGGAATTCAAACTTTGATTCCTCTATGGTTTTAAGAATAAAGATACATATCTAAACATTCAATCTAGTTCTCACACTTTCATGTAGACAAGTCTTAATAATTAGGTACATACATTTCATAGATAAACAATGTTTCACATAATCTTTTACAACTCTCTTCTTCCTTTACAAGGTCCTAAAGAGACATGGACTGACATAACTCAACTAATCTAATTCTTAATTCTCATGGCAGTCTACTCTGATGCATTGACATCCTCAATTCACTTGGTTTCCTTAAGAAATTGTGATTAGAGGGGTGAGCCTACTCACTCAATGAATGAGTAAAACAATATAATAGTCTAAGGACTAAATTAGGCATAAAACATTATTAAATATATGAGATAAAAGAAAAGTAGTAATGAAGATTGAAAGACTAGTTCTATAGAAATTTGCAATTAATACATTAGCATGCATCACTAGAAATATGTAAATATCCAAGCATTGTCCTCATCATTTTCTTGGTAATCTATCATTAACTCTGACTTGACTTGGCTACTGGAATGACTACTACTATGTTGGCAAACTGAACATAACTGACTGATCTAGCAACCAAACTCTTTATATAACCTCAACTAAACTCAAATAACTTTCTCTTTTACTTTGACCCTGAACTATCTTGGATTGTACCATCCAATGGAAAGCCACTACTATGTGACTCATCGTACAAGTCTTAATGTAAACCCTAGGACCTTAACATTTCTACCACTACCTTCATCTGCATTGAGGGAGCCTCATAAAGGCTGACGGAGGCTACATAGCTAGATCTATATCTATGGCCCCTTATACTGGGTACTTAGAGGGGTTCCTATAATCACCCCCCGGTAACCCCCAACTAAAGAAGACTAGAGAGCCAGAGCCGCTATCCCAAAATAGGATCAATGGTTTTGAAAATAATCAACAATAATTAATATATTCTACCAAAGACTAAGCTTAAAGCAAGATAAAATTGTACTTTTCACATACCTTTCAAAAAATTGGAATTGGAACTTTACCAATGTAGGGTTCTATCTAACTAAATCCTCCTTTCTTTAATTATCTCTATTCTTAAAATATCACTTTACTATTTGTTCTCTTTAAATTATTCCTAAAATGCTGACAAAAAAATGTTGGTCAACATAAAGAATATACTGGTAAGTGGTGAAAACCAATAACTCGCACATATACTCTAACAACCTAGTTAGAGAAAATAATTGTTAACAATGCAAGATTACATTTTCAATATAACTTCTGAACCACTTTTACTTATCCTTTGGGATACCCTCTCTTAGGGTTTAGTCCTTACATGGGACTTTAGGCTACCTTCTCCATTCTGAGCTAGGTACCTCATGGGTCACCTCTCTGGGTGCCTTGCAATCTTCCCTCTGGGTCTTGACCACCTCTAACCTTTTCTCCATGGCTTGGTCTTCTCAAATCTTACATCCAGAGATGTATGTAGGTTTGGACAAGTCATATGTATACTTAAATAGTGATAATCATATTCACTTTATAGATTGTAGAAATAAATTCATCCAAATAGTTATTTCCATGCAATCGATGAAACATCAGGAAACACCGACAAACTAAAGTGAGTAACCATAAATAACCACAAACCTTATTTCGAGATCTCAAAGGAAATAAGAACAATCCAACCCAAGTAGGTAATCCAAGCAACCAATCAAGCCAATCACATAAGCACAACAGAATCCTGAAAAGCATGCACACCTATTTACTACATACTCATCAAGAACTCACTTTATTGACTTGGGAATACTTCCTAGGGTTTCTAGTTCGAATTAGGGTTTCCTTAGGGTTCTTTAGATCTATTTCGCAAGTTTACCTTTTTATGTCAAAAAAACCTTAAGACAACATTTCTATGTTTAAAACCCTAATTACTCATCTATTCATATTAAAGCCTCTTTATTACCAATTTGGCTTGGGATCAACCTAGCTTCATCTCATTCATAATATTTCCAAATAAAACTCATTAAAAGTCATTAACACCTAAATTAGGGTTTCTAAGCCCATTAATGCACTTTATACATATGAAACCCTAAATTAGCCAATTAAGCACATGGATTATCCTTTTAGATTCAAAATGTCCTTTTTATTAACAATGGGTTAATATCCACTTAAAACATCCATAGCACTTTACTCAATTCCATCAATCATTAAAATTAGGGTTTCTTATTCATGAAAGCATTAAAGATAGCAACTTTATGTACTTTTTGAATTATGAACATATTAAGGCTTTAATACTATTTTATTGTAATCTAAGTATTTTTTTGATCAAATTTCATATATAATTTGTCTTCATTTGATTTACATATAATTACTTATGAATTTTTCTAATTAATCTTTTATTTCCCAATGGGAGTCTGCCATCTCGGTTGGGCCAGCCAATCGAGCCTTGCCAACTCAGCAAAGATAGCATGTGTGGATGCGCGCTCAACTTAAATAAAACATAATGGAAAGACGACATTGCCCTTACCTACAATGAAGGAGCGTCGAGGTAGGAAGGTGTTTTCCTCGGGTATCGTCTTCAACCTCTGCTCGTTGCTCCTCGACGAGCCGATGGGAAACTCGAGTGTTGACTTTGCACTCTGTCATTCCTATGGACTCTGCAATCCCCTCAATTCCTCATCTACTACTCTCTACTATCAAGACGGTGTTGTTCTTCTCTGGCGAGAAGACATGACTGGACCAAGGTGAAGATCATGCCCTTTGCCGCAATTGAAAGCACCAACAAACTCACCTACTTTGTCTGGTCTCACAATGATTATTCTTGATTTTGCTGGTACCGCACAACACCCCCATTATATAGGGCAAGGTGTCGAGGTTTACTGGATTTGGGTAAATCTTGGTACACCATGAAAGATCCCTAATCCCAGTATGGATGGGATCCCTGGAATCTCTCGAAGATGTTGGGACCAATCCCAACTCTTCTCGGTCTCACAAACATGATCAAACCAGTTTGGAAACCAACCTGTACGGGTCTCAGGTTTTTACTTCCAACTGGGACTAGGATTAGACTAGCACCGTTGGATCTTGGATCCAACGGTCTACGTCGCCCGATTACTTATTAAATGGAAATCTAATTCCATTGAAAATGTGACATTTAATGTGATTATTCGATTATCCATTTACTTTAGGAAAACTTGCAAAAACCATAACTCTCTCATCGTTTATCCTTTTAATCCAAATTTTAGGGGAAACCTTGTAGTAGCATTATCTACTCGTATACCAAATTTGAGTCCCAAAAATTGAAAGGATAAAGGTCCTTTCTTCACATGAAAGTTAACACTTATTAAAGCATAGTTTAGACATATTTTGTCTCTCTTTCATTTTTATTTCTTTATTTGAATTCCTTTTACCATTAGAAACCATGTGGATTCAAAATCCAATCCATTATAATCAATCATACAACTTTCCAGAGAATTCCATATATTTCTCATCATTATCTTAATTTCTTTTATTATTGGATCTCTTTCCATATTTATTCTCTTTTAAACATATTGGACTTACTACTTCAATAAGGCCCATAAAAACATTTATGCAAAAGGAAATACTACCAAAGAAATCCATTCAAAGCACTTAAATCATACAATTTCATAATCATACATTTTATTGGAGAAATTGCATTTCAAACCATATAAGCCCAAAATTGGGGTTGTAATAGTGCATCTAGGCTAAAAATTCTCTACATCATGTAACATGGTTCCTCAAGAGATAACAAACAAAATGAATTAACTTCTAGAAGGTGTAGGTCCACACAGACTATATACTCTAACTAGTGGGTACCACTGGATCTCCAGTTATTATTGGATACTCCTACTACTAAAATGGAACCAATTGGATCTCTAGTTATTATTTGGAGTACTCTACTACTAAACTAAAGTACTACATGTACCCAATCGGTGGGTGTTGGACACTTAGTTCCGAGCTACTTCTTTCTATGTCTGATAGTCCATATCCCGTTTCACCCATCCCACTATAGACCTATAGGGAGGGCTCTAGGTTTTTAGGGCATCTACTACTATTGTATTTTACTGAATACTTAGACAATTGTAGTGAATTCACTGATGATATTATTTGAATGCATAACGTACTAATTACCCTTCTCTAAGAGTTTTCCATTTCTTAAATGCTTAACATATTAATCACCCTTCTCTAAGGGTTTTTCATTGCTCATGAACATATAACATTTCTCATATTTTCAAACAGATATCATGTCTATGGATATAACATTCTCATTCAACATTTGTTATATTTATACATGGAATCAATAACATTCCTATCTGGAGGATTGTTGGGTTTTTCGGGAGGCATAGAAGCAGTGGAAACAAAAATGTTCTCCCCAAAACCCAGAACAAAAGGAATCGCGTCAACGTCTATAGAATAGGAAAGATGGTTTGTGGATGCATACCTTGTCCCGAGGCTTGCTCGGAGACTGTACCTCGTGCCTTACGCGGTCTTCACCTCTGGTCTTGGATGGTGTCTGTACAGCTCCTGGTCGCATCGGGACTGAAGACTCCTGGTCTCACTGGGACTGTCGGGATCGAGAGTTGTCCTCCGAGCGACAGAGGTCTCTCGCCTCTGCAATCATCCACACAGACTTCTTGGAACTCCGATCTCCTTGTCCCACAAGGAATCGGAAGGAGTCGCACCCTCCTGTCGGTGTACTAGTCAGCAGCACACTCTCCTACCACCAATCGCTTTCTGCAGTTATCTTCCCTTGTTGTGCCTCCCTTATCGGGTAGCATTTGCTCGGGCTCTCTCTCGGTTACCAAAACCAGAGAGAACGACAACTTCACAGAGCAATTGGTTGCACTGGGTTGTACTTTGAGAAGCCCCCAATACCCCTATATATATAGGAGGGTCATGGGACAGGGTTCACTATCCCGGGCAATGCGGGACTAAAGCAGGAGTAGAAGGGTTCGAGATTTTCCACAAAAACAACCAACTGCGTAACCTAAACCGATCGTTTCACAACTGAAATGGTCGGTTGGGGATCTGAGCCGGTCGGTTGACACCTCAACCGATCGGTTGGGACCCATGAAATGGTCGGTTCACTTCTGAACTGGTCGGTTTGTGGTCTTGAACAGTTCTCGATTGAATTTTCTTCTTTTGTTTCAAATTGGTATCAAATACCAATCCTTGTTCCATTCAAATTAGGCAAGTGAAATGAAAAGAAATTTCTCACCAGTCTTACTTTCTCAACTTGCTCGGTTGGACTTGAACTGATCGTTTCAACACTTGAACGAATCACTTCACCCCTATCCTTGAGCCGATCGACTCACCAGTTGAGCCGATCAGTTCACCAAACTCAGCCGATCAGTCTATCACATGAGTCGATCGGTTAGGAGTGCAGATTGTGCAGAATCTGTCAATCGCAGTTTCAATCAATCCGATAATCTAATCAATCAGTCCAACACCTTGAACACTATGATACTGAGCTATCAATTGATTGAGTGTTTAATTGAACTACTAAACTCCTTTAGTAATCAATCTAAACATGTTTGTGGACAAACTCCTATTCCAGGTTAAATCCTATGTGTGTGACCCTGCAGGTCCATTTCACGTTGGCAGTGAAAGTCCATAACACTTATGACTTCACAAGCAAAGAGCGGTGCCTAGTCACACATCAGTGCTACCTAAGTGAAATAGAAAGTTGGAGAACAACTTTCAATCCTACAATCCGTGAATGGTGTTACAGTGAATATATAATTCCTTTGTCACTGATATCCTGAATGAACTCGAGGAATGGAATAGTCATCCTGTCAATGTTCATTCATTTCCTTGATCTCAGAGCAGACTGGGTGAGATGTGTGTGACATCAATATCACATATTGATTCACACGTGCATGCGCATGCCTTTCTCAATCCTACTCATCAAGTGGCCAATGACATCAAACTCCCTCAGGAGGGACAAATCCCATATCTATCACTCACCCCTCAAAAGCCCCATGTGTCAAAGCCACCCAATCATCACCTTTATAACAACCCATGTTTCAGGACTGCGTTTGATGATGTCAAAGTTTACCCAATGACATGTGTTGAGTGTAGTGATTTCAGGTCTAAGAATCGCACTCACCACCATCACTATGAGAGCTGACTGTGACTACCAAGTCACGGTTCCATGTGTCACTCTCACGACGGGTCTGTCTGGTACCTTGTTCTCTAACAAGTACCTATGTGCTTGGTTTGATATCAATATATCGTGACTAATGAGATTCTATCATCAACCAACACACAATCTAGTCTTTAGTGTTATTGATGTCTATGGTTATTTCCACAATAACAACCGACTATGGACCAAACAAGAATGTATACTCTTGACATCCGCATGATCTCATCATTTAGGTCCATAACTAAAAGCATATGTCATTGAGTAAAACAATTTTTAGACATCTATCATGTTACACTATCATCTCAGAAACAGTTTAAACATATAGATTGGAAATTGCCTTTATTATTATTCAAATCATTTACAAAGTATCCCATTACAATCATCATATGACTTGCTCTATGGGCATACATACCAATAGACTCCCACTTGCACTTAGAGCCAGTCACCAAGGAACCTTAGTCCTTGTGACCTAGCATGACCATCATGCTTCTGCTGAGAAAGGACCTTAGTCAGTGGATCAGCTATGTTGACTTCAGTTGGTACTTTGCAAATTTACACATCTCCTCGCTGTACAATCTCTTGTATGAGATGGAAGCGCCTCAGTATGTGCTTGGACCGCTGATGTGATCTAGGTTCCTTAGCTTGTGCAATAGCTCCATTATTGTCGCAATAAAGCTTAATTGCATCACAGCTACTGGGAACTACACCATGTTCAGAAATGAACTTCTTGATCCACACAACCTCCTTTGCTGCATGTGAAGCAGCAATATACTCGACCTCTGTAGTAGAATCGACAACTGTTTCTTGCTTGGAACTCTTCCATCTCACAACTCCATTATTAAGGCAAAATACAAATCTTGACTGCGATCTGTAATCATCTTTATCAGTTTGGAAGCTTACATCAGTGTAACCCTTTACAACCAACTCTTCCTCATCGTCGTAAACAAGAAACTGATCCTTAGTCCTTCGCAAGTACTTGAGGATGTTCTTTATAGCTGTCCACTGAGCATCCTTGGGATCTGACTGGTACCTGCTCGTCATGCTGAGAGCATACGAGACATCTGGGCATGTGCAAAACATAGCGTTCATGATGGATTCGATGGCTGATGCATATGGGATCCCATTCATACGCTCCCTCTCTTCACAAGATTGGGGACATTGAGCTCTAGAGACGGTGACTCCATGCAGCATGGGGATGTTGCCTCTCTTTGAGTTCTCCATGCTGAACCGCTTTAGCACTTTGTCGATGTACGTGCTCTGACATAGTCCGAGAAGCCTTCTAGATCTATCTCTATATATCTTAATTTTTAGAATGTAGGATGCTTCTCCTAAGTCCTTCATTGATAAAGTATTTCCAAGCCAAGTATTTACCTTCTCTAAGTCTAAGACATCAATCCCCATCAAAAGTATGTCATCCACATACAATATGAGGAATGTGGTTGAGCTCCCACTAACCTTCTTGTACACACAAGTTTCATATTCATTTTGAATAAAGCCAAACACTTTGACATCCTGATCAATTCAAAGATTCAAACTCCGAGATGCTTGCTTCAATCTATAGATTGAGCTTTGCAGCTTACAGACTTTATTGACATTCTTTGGATCTACAAAACCTTCAGGCTGTGTCATGTACACATCCTCATTTATATTCCCATTAAGGAATGTGGTTTTAACATCCATCTGCCAAATCTCATAGTCATAATAAGCTGTAATAGCAAGCATGATCCTGATGGACTTAATCATGGCAACTGGAGAAAAGGTTTCATCATAGTCAACACCTTGAACTTGTCGAAATCCCTTCACAACCAATCTGATTTTATAAGTTTGCACATTGCCATCCATGTCAGTCTTCTTCTTGAAGACCCACTTGCACCCTATGGGTTTTACCCCTTCGGGTGGTTCCACCAAAGTCCATACTTTGTTGGAGTACATGGATTCCATCTCGGATCTCATGGCTTCAAGCCATTTCTCAAAATCTGGTCCCTCCATAGCCTCTACATAGGTAGTCGGATCATCATCTATGATCAATTCTCCACCTTCCTGAGTCACAAGGTATCCAAACCTCTTAGGTTCAAGGTGGGTCCTACTAGATCTACGAGGTCCTTGTGTTACCTGAGGAGACTGAGATTCCACAACACCTTGTGAATTTCTATTTTCCTCTTGTACATCTACCGATTCTATGTTTTCTTGTTGGGCTTGAACCTCTTCAAGCTCTATTTTCCTCCCACTACTTCCTTTGAAAATAAATTCCTTCTCTAGGAACACAGCTGTCCTGGCAACAAACATTTTGTTGTCAGTAGGGTGGTATAGATAATATCCCCTCGTTTCCTTGGGGTATCCAACAAAATAACATTTATTGGATGTGGGTCCAAGCTTATCAGGAAACATTTTCCTAACGTAAGCCTCACAACCCCAAATCTTCATAAAAGACAAATTGGGATGCTTCCCGTACCATATCTCATATGGTGTCTTTTGAACCGATTTAGATGGTACACGGTTAAGTGTAAATGCGGAGGTTTCAAGAGCATGACCCCAGAAGGAAATCAGAAGATCAGCAAAACTCATCATCGATCGCACCATATCTAACAATGTGTGATTCCTTCTTTCAAACACACCATTATGCGGTGGTGTTCCAGGTGGAGTCCATTGTGATATAATACCACAGGCTCGCAGAAGGTCCTCAAACTCTTAGCTTAAGTATTCTCCACCTCGATCCGATCGAAGTCCTTTAATACTTTTACCAAGTTGGTTTTGTACTTCATTCATGAAATCCTTGAACCTTTCAAGGGTTTCTAACTTATGCTTCATCAGGTACACATAGCCATACCTATTGAAATCATTAGTGAAGGTAATGAAGTACTGATACCCATTTCTGGCATTAGTTCTAAAAGGCCCACATACATCCGTATGTATGAGTCCTAATAGATCACTAGCTCTCTCACATTTACCTAAAAAGGGAGTCTTGGTCATATATCCCAATAAACAAGATTCACATGTCTCTATTGATTCATAATCATAAGAGTCTAGATAACCAACTTTTTGGAGTCTAGAAATGCGCTTCTCATTTATGTGCCCTAGACGACAATGCCAAAGATATGTTTTGTTTGAGTCGTTGAGTTTTTGCTTTTTAATGTTTACATTGTATACACTTGTCTCCAAATATATCAAGTATAGACCATAAGACATTGGGGCACTGCCATAAAAGATCACATCTTTAGAAATGGAACAATTTCCATTCTTAATAAGAAATTCAAATCCATCCTTGTCTAAATAAGAGACGAAAATGATATTCCTATTTATGGAAGGTACATAATAGCAGTTCTTTAACTCTATTATTAGCCCACTTGGTAGAGTTAACTCATAGGTTCCTACAGCACTGGCGGCAACTCTTGCCCCATTGGCAACATGTAGTTCAACCTCGCCTTTCCCCAAAGGCCTACTTCTCTTAAGATCCTTCACATTTGAACAAATGTGAGATCCATCTGGTATCAAGTACCCATGACGAAGAAGTAGTAAAGTTAATCTCTATCACGTATACACCAGAAGTAGAGATCTCTATCTCTGACTTCTTCTTCCATCGTTCCTTCCATCCTCTCCATGTAGAAGAAATTGGTTTGGCGAGAGAACCCTTCTCTCCCTTACCTTTCGTTCCACTAATCTTTATCAATGAACTTTCTTTTTTCTTGACCAATGCTTTAAGCGTACATAGAGTGGATGCAAAGGCTTCTGGTATATCTGGATTGTGCAGAACACTTCTCACAGTCCTCAACCAGTTATGGAATTTATTCTCAATTAATTTTCCCATTTTAAAAGATGATTCCTTTTCCATTCTACAAGAGAAAATTGCATTTTGTCAAAACCCTTTTGATTTGATTTGAATAAAATTTGACGATAGTTAATTGGGCCTTTAATTAATTACCACTCCCACTATTTTGACTCAAATTGACAGCCCTCACCATCAATTCAGAAGATTGCAGCGTACAATCTTCTAGAGGGTCAAGATCCTGAAATCCTCTAAGCCATGGACCAGCTAGGGTTGTCACCCACAACTAATATCTCCCAGGTAGGCAACTCTTGCCAATTACATCATATGCAACTCTTGAAAGATGTCACATGCAACTCCTTGCCATGATCATCTCCATGCCTCAAGGTACTAGATCCTATCTAGGTCACCTTGTTAAGTCTGACCTAAAGCCAACACAATGAATATGCACCCTGCTAGGGCAGACTCACACATTCATCCTTCACGCTTCCACGAGATAGACAATGCACCACGCTAGGGCATGCCCACACTTGGTCGATCAAGCTTTTCACGTGTGTCGCATTTGGAAGGCATCTAAAACTTTAATATTTAATGAGGGATTTGGTTTTATATACATATACATATCCAATCACCACAATATATAGTATGTATCATATACATGCTATATCTCACAGAAAACATGCGAAATGATAAAAGCAATGATTATGGTCATCCTATTGTGATTCCTCGAGCCAAGAGGAATCACGGTCATCTAGGTCTACATCACATGCAACCTTTACAAGATGAAATCTATGCTTGCCTTTCTGGGTTTGATCAACTCATCTCCATGACTGATCGGCTTGCCATCAAGTTGGTTGTTTGGGTGCCACCAGCCGATCGACTGGCACCTCCAGCCGATCAGTTCACCGGTCGTCGTGCATCTCCTCAGATCGCCACCCGCTCATCTCGCTCCTCAAACCGGTCATCTAGAACACCAACTGATCGGTTCACTCCTTGAACCGATCGTCTGAGGTCATCCTCCGTTCTTTGACATAACTGGAAATAAAATCTATCCTATTTACAATTGAATTGTGAAACCCCGAGTTACATTCGTGGGGAGCAAAGGTAGGAAAAGAAATCTCGAATTATTTTGAGTTACATCATGAATGAGAGAAAGGGAATCCGTGTGCAGACTGAGATGCAAGCAACCACATACAACCACACACAGATATAGGGTTTATAGGCCATAACCATGCTATACATCCACCACAAAACTCGTTTAAGGGCGACGTATAGCGAGTGCATTAATATTACATATCATATAAGTATATTTGGGATTTTTGGATTGGACATGCATAAAGCCAATTTTATTTGCATCGTATGTAATAAATAAAGGCGACAAACCAAAACTGATCATATCAATAATCCTAAAATATAGAGTTGTTGACGTGGCTCTGATACCACAGTTGGGTTTTTCGGGAGGCATAGAAGCAGCGGAAACAAAAATTTTCTCCCCAAAACCCAAAACAAAAGGAATCACGTCAACGTCTATGCAATAGGAAAGATGGTTTGTGGATGCATACCTTGTCCCGAGGCTTGCTCACTGACAGTACCTCACGCCTTGTGCAGTCTTCACCTCCGGTCTTGGACAGTGTCTGTGCAGCTCCTGGTCGCACCGGGACTGAAGACTCGTGGTCTCACAGGGACTGTCGGGATTAACAGTTGTCCTCCGAGCGACAGAGGTCTCCCGCCTCTGTAGTCATCCAAACGGACTTCCTGGAACTCCGATCTCCTTATCCCACAAGGAATCAGAAGGAGTCGCACCCTTTTGTTAGCATTCTAGTCGCCAACACACTTTCCTACCACCAGTCACTTTCTGCAGTTGTCTTCCCTTACTGTGCCTCCCTTATCGGGTAGCACTTGCTCGGGCTCTCTCTCGGTTACCAAAACCACAGAGAACGACAATTTCACCGAGAAACTAGTTGCACTGGGTTGTACTTTGAGAAGCCCCCAATACCCCTATATATAGGAGGGTCATGGGACAGGGTTCTCTATCCCAAGCAATGCGGGACTAAAGCAGGAGTAGAAGGGTTCGGGATTTTTCACAAAAACAACCAACTGTGTAACCTAAACCGATTGTTTCACAACTGAAACGGTCAGTTGGGGATCTGAGTCGGTCGATTGACACCTCAACTGATCCGTTGGGCCCCATGAATCGGTCAGTTCACTTCTGAACCGGTCGGTTCGTGGTCCTGATCAGTTCCCAATTGACTTTTCTTCTTTTGTTTCGAATTGGTATCAAATACCAATCCTTGTTCCAATCAAATTGGGCAAGTGAAACAAAAAGAAATTTCTCACCAATCTTACTTTCCCAACTTGCTCGGTTGGACTTGAACCGATCGTTTCAACACTTGAATGAATTGCTTCACCCTGTCCTTGAGCCGATCGACTCACCAGTCGATCGGTTCATTACATGAGCCGATCGGTTAGGAGTGCAGATTGTGTAGAATCTGTCAATCATACTTTCAATCAATCTGATACTCTAATCAATCAGTTCAACACCTTGAACACTATGATACTGAGCTATCAATTGATTGAGTGTTTAATTGAACTACTAAACTCCTTTAGTAATCAATCTAAACATGTTTGTGGACAAACTCCTATTCCAGGTTAAACCCTATGTGTGTGACCCTGCAGGTCCATTTCACATTGGTAGTGAAAGTCCATAACACTTATGACTTCATAAGCAAAGAGTGGTGCCTAGTCACACATCAGTGCTACCCAAGTGAAATAGAAAGTTGGAGAACAACTTTCAATCCTACAATCCGTGAATGGTGTTACAGTGAATGTATAATTCCTTTGTCACTGATATCCTGAATGAACTCAAGGCATGGAACAGTCATCCTGTCAACGTTCATTCATTTCCTTGATCTCGGAGCAGACTGGGTGAGATGTGTGTGACATCAATATCACATATTGATTCACACATGCATGCGCATGCCTTTCTCAATCCTACTCATCATGTGGCCAATGACATCAAACTCCCTCAAGAGGGACAAATCCCATATCTATCACTCACCCCTCAAAAGCCCCATGTGTCAAAGCCACCCAATCATCACCTTTATAACAACCCATGTTTCAGGACTGCTTTTCATGATGTCAAAGTGTACCCAATGATGTGTGTTGAGTGTAGTGATTTTAGGTCTAAGAATCACACTCACCACCATCACTATGAGAGCTGATTGTGACTACCAAGTCATGGTTCCATGTGTCACTCTCACGGTGGGTATGTCTGGTACCTTGTTCTCTAACAAGTACCTATGTGCTTGGTTTGATATCACTATATCATGACTAATGACATTATGTCATCAACCAACACACAATCTAGTCTTTAGTGTTATTGATGTCTATGGTTATTTCCATAATAACAACCGACTAGGGACCAAACAAGAATGTATACTCTTGACATCCGCATGATCTCATCTTTTAGGTCCTTAACATAAAAGCATACGTCATTGAGTAAAACATTCTTTAGACATCTATCATGTTACACTATCATCTCAGAAATAGTTTAAACATATAGATAGGAAATTGCCTTTATTATTATTCAAATCATTTACAAAGTATCCCATTACAATCATCATATGACTTGATCTTGGGCATACATACCAACAAGGATGCCATTTATGTTTACTTCCAATAGCATAAAAACTTATGTATTTCATGACAAGGATATAAATTAGAGATTTTGCATCACATGAATCACAATGTGTTTGCATATAAAATAATATTTAGCTAGAAATCCAAAGAATAATATTTATCTAGAAACCCAAAGTAACACATGAATCATTTCAATCAGCCATTTACTGCTAATCAAACATGTACTCTTTTAGAAGCATACAAGAATCGATTTCCATCACTAATTACTTACTTTTCACAAGATATATATTGTGTAAATCATAAACTCTACTTGTCCATAAATCAAATTAAATTGATCAAACATGTACAATTAAATACAATACCATATAGACATTTATCTGAATATCAAATAGATTGATGTTCAAGCACCTAAATAATTTAGAATTCGTATTTCTAGAAAATCTCAAATAAATTTCTAAATTCTCTAATATTCAAGATACATGTATTTATATATCCATTTCATCACATAAACAATCTTATATCATATTTGGAACATGTAAATGAAATATTCTGTAAGCTAAATTCAAGAACAACAATTTTTCATTCACTGTCATAAATGGAGAAATTGATAACTTCAAGTAAAATCATCTAATTAAGTACAAATTATTGAAATGTTCTTTTACCCACTTACCTCAACTATTAAACACCTTAAAAATGCATTCCAAGAACTGATATTCTTGAATCCAATTTAAATGTTGAGGAATTAGTCAATTTCTTTTTCCTTTCAACTCAAGAATACTAGAATTGGAGATTGGAGAGAAAGAAAGATATAAGATGTTCATTTGATGTCCTTTCAATCTAAATCATAAGAGGGACAAAATTAATACATAGGAGAGAAGATTCATCACAAAAACCTATCTAAAGAACATTAGTGTACTTGATTTCATCACTTTTAGAAAGATAGATGTAAGACCCATGTCCTTGCTTTTTGGTTGAATATGCTTTCTTATCATAATTGGATTCTTAAAACCTTTACTAAAACCTAATATTCCCTTTTATATCATATGACAAGCTTAAGTTTCAAGTCTTTTCCAGTTTGGACGTTGTTTTAGCAAGTTATGCAATTATCTATTTGTTTTGAACTTTTAGGCAAATTACCCATATCTAGGATTTTTCTTGCAAATTGCACATGAATGTTGTGCCTCACGTGTTTTCACATCATGCTTGAGTTTGTTGTTTATTGGGGAACCTTGTTACATCTTTGTTTGAGGTGTGTTGAGTTTAGGGTTTGCTCTCTTTGATGCCCTAACCCTAGGGTTGAGCTTGAGGCCATGGTTGTTCTCATGCGGTCTCTAGGGTTCATGGTCACCAAGGTTTATTTAACCACCTAGGGTTGGCGGTCGATGATAATCTGAGTCATCTTGGTCGCCAAGAATCCTATGTGGTTCCTAGTTTTTGTGATCAACATGGTCGCTAAGAATTTCTATATGGTCGCTATGATTTTTTATCATCTTGGTCAATGAGGTTTCTTGTTGTGGTTGTTGTTTTTATGGTCTACATGTTTGACCTATATGCATGTGTGAGATGCTTGAATGGATGAGATGTGTGGACCATCAACACATGGCATGCATGGATAGACAGTTCTCCTTTCCTCTCACTCTCTCACCTTAAACCCTATATACCTCCCTCCTTGCAAGAAAGAAAGTTCTTTACACACCTATCTATCTCTCTCTTCTTCCTTGTTCTTGGAGCTCATTCCCCCTTGAATGGTGGAGAAGGAGGAGCCCAAGGTTGAAGAAGGTGGCTAGTCTAGCTTGCATGTGCACCTAGGGTTTGGATCTATCGTAGTAGAGGTCATTTGGTGCTTGCTTTCTTGGTTCCTTGGCCAAGGTACGTGAAATATCTCTCTCTATCTCATTATTATCCTTGCTTCCCTACCTTCCCATTTCTTCTTATTGGCTGGATCCATGGTGGAGCATGATCTAATGGTTGAGGAACACCACTTTCTTTCTTCTTTGACCTTGGGTTTGCTTCCTTTTTGGAGAAGATGCTAGCTTGGCTGAGTGGAGTGCTCAAGGTAGCATTTTCTTCCTTCCATCCTTGAGCTACCTTGTTGTTTGGAGTTTCTTCATCTTCTCTATGGCAGGTTATATAACTTTCTTCATAATTATAGCTTACCCTCACCTTGCATGCACATAATCTTTCCCTAAAATGTTGTTCCAAGTAGGAATATGATGTCTTTACCCAGGGTTTGTGTTTGCATGGTGATTCTTGAGTAGTGTATCTTCTTGGATGAACCCTAAATCTATCTCAATGTCATTATGTCACATGTATGGTGATGATTTGATGAGCCTTGCTAAGGCAAGGAAAGATAATGGTGTTCCTTCAGGGAATAATATGAATGGTCTTATTACCTTTAGACATGGTGGTGTACCCTAATTGAGGTGTTATTCTCTTCATGATGTGACAAAGAATGGCATCTTGTGATGATGTGATCAAAATTATTGGCATCTTGTGATGATGTGATCAGAATTTCATTTCATACATTTTATATCTTTTAAAGTTGTAACATACCATGCTTTTTGTAGAACTCTTTTAGGTTTTGTATGTAAATTGATTGATGTCGCCTTAACTCACTCAATTGGTTATAACTAATCAATTGAAACCCTATTTATGAATTTCATGTGGCATAGAACCATTCAATATCAGGACTTGCTGGATGGGAAAATGAGTGTTCCTAAGGGAGACTCAGAGTGCATATTTTTGAGTATGTGGGATGCAAGAGGTTGTGTTTCCTTGACATCCTAATCCCAAGGTTGTAGAGGATGGTTTTGGCCATGCCTTAGTTTAAGAATAGTTGATACTTGTGTGTCTGTGATGTGTTGGAGGACAGCTGCCATTGTACCTTGGATTATGGGGTTTTGTATACCCCAGTTACTAGTGATGTGACCTATATACCCAGGGCAGATGAGGTTTGGTTTGAACTTTGACTTATCATTTACTACAGGTAGTTTGACTGATATGTCACTACAGTTGACTCGTATTGACTGAGGGGGTGAGAACTTCAGATTATGACTCTCTTAGATCTTATACAGAACTGATTGTGAGAAAGCGGTGGTAAGTTGGAATTTGAGTGGTATACCTCAAACTCCACAAGGCTTAATAAAATATGTAATCCAGCCATGTAGTATATCTATTTAGAGATTAAACATGTTTCACATTGGTTGATAAACTTTTCCATATTCTTTACACTGCTCAATTGTTATATAATGCACTAGAATAAGTCAACTATTTAGTTGATGATAGTCTTATATATTTTTTTATATACTTGTCAATCATCCTTGTTTCTAGGCCTATCTATTTAATCTACTTGATCTGTTTAATTTGTTTAATAATATAACATGTTGTAGTCAATAATCGTTGTTGAGAGTTATATCTCTCGTTGGGACGTTGGCCTCACCTCATGGGTCACCACATCTCTTTAGGTGGTCATCTACAACAAATTTAGAATCATGGTGGTGAGGAAGATCATGCTAAAGAGTAGTAGGAGCAGAAGGATGGAGTCATTAGTGTGTCCTAGAGTTGTCCATGTACTCTCAGGTCTGGGTAGGGGGTTTTGTAGATGATATTTAAATCGAATTGAGTTTTTGGCAACATGTCAATGTTTGTATATGCCATGTATATGTGGAACTATATCTTTTGTATACGAGTTGTGGCTAAGTCAACTAGACATACATGTAAATACATGGTATGGTTTGTGTTGATATGCAAGTTGATGGGCCTTCGTGTAATTTTTTTTAGACATTAAAGTAATGTTTAAATCAGTTTTAATTTACCCTCTTTTCTAGTTGTATGGTTTATTAGTGATCAATCGTGTGTTTCATTTGGAGTAATCTTGTTTAGCATGATGAGGCATCATAGTTTGGGTTGGAATTGGAGATTTACGTTGGTTGAGTCTACAAGGACATATGACTTAGGTTTTTTGTTTGTTCTTATGTAGTCCAATATATCTGATCATAGCTTCTTCTCATGCACATATGTCTAGAGAATGTGAAGAGCATTCAGAGAGTAGCTATGTTGCACCAAGAGGTGTCATAAAGAGGCTAGCACATGATGGAAGAGTGCTAGTGATGGGGATAAAACAGCATGTGATGCCTCAGTTTGACCCTACAACCATGTAAAATCTAGCTTTTTCGTCCATGTTTGGGTAGTTGATGGTGACGATTGCACATTTAACAGACAGGGTGCCCGTACCTCAAGTTAGGTCAGCTATCCCTAATGTGGAATCTCAGGGTTCGGGGAAGACATTTGAGAGGTTGTGATGTGTGGGGGTGATCGAGTACGTAGGTATGGCAGACATGGTTGACACAGAAATGTGGTTGATCAATCTTAAGAAGGTGTTCCAGATCTTGAACTTCCTGAAAGAGGACAAGGTGAAACATGTTGTTTACTAGTTGAAGGGTAGTGTTGGCCACTGGTGGGTCAGAGAGAAGAATAAGAGATGGGGAATTGTGATAGGATGCGAAGAGTTTTGGCGGGAGTTCATGCACCGCTACTTCCCTGAGATGTACCTGGATGAGAAGACAGTGTAGTTTGAGAAGTTGAGTCAAGGTTAGATGACCATCAATGAATATGCAGAAAAGTGTATGGACCTTTTGAGGTTTTTTCCTCATATAGCAGTGACAGAAAAAGAGAGGATCCACAAGTTTGAGAAGGGTTTGAGCATAGAGTTGATGACAACAACCATGGTATTCTTAGTAAGGTTTGTTGCAACAGTAGTATGACAATGGTGGAGATAGAGGATGTGGACAAGAGTCACAGGCAAAATCTTGTGGGCCAATAGGAAGAGGATGTGAATGACAACATGTGATGGATAGATTATATACTATGAGTCAATCAGAGGGAGTGGTCAATCCATGCATCATGATATGTCAAATGGAACTTTTTCATCCTGAGTTGTTAGCTTCTTCTTTCGTATCTATTTTGGTTGACCTGGGCGTGACACTCTCTTTCATCACTAGATAGGTGATAAGTAGTTGTAATTTGCATGTTTGTAGTAGATCTAATAGCCTTTGGCTAGAAACCCCTTTAGTTGGTTCTGCCGATTTGCAGGAGGTGTGTCCCTTTTGCGTTCTTGCTTTCTTAGGATGCAGCATTCAAGTGGATCTTATGCCACTTGATATGCATGGTTTTGATGTGATCCTAGGGATGGATACCTTGGAGAAGTAAAATGATGTTTTCTACTATAGTTCCAAGGTGGTGACGTTCCATGATGGAGATGTTTCTTGGATCTTCCAAGGAGATAGGAAGAATCTTCTTGTGTGTTTGGTGTCAGTTTTGATAGAAGAGATCTTGATGAGAAAAGGGTGTGAGGCTTTCTTGGCTCATGTTGTAGATACCAAGGTGAGAGGTCCTAGTATCTAGGAGGTACATGTAGTGTGGGAGTTTGAGGATGTAGTTCTTTAGAAATTTCCTGGTGTTCCCTCTCCTAGAGAGATTAATTTTGAGATCAATCTTGTTCTTGGAACACAACCCCATAGCGCAATCATCCTAAAGGATGGCACCCACAGAGATGTAGGATTTGAACAAATAGTTACATGAGCTGTTAGAGAAAGGTTTCATCAGACCAACACTTCCCATTGGGATGCTCCCATGTTGTTCGTAAATAAGAAGGATGGCTCCATGAGGCTTTTCATAGATTACCAGTAGTTGAACAAGGTCACAGTGAAGAACAAGTACCCTTTGCCAAGGATAGAAGATTCATTTGACCAGTTGAGAGATGATATAATATTCTCAAAGATAGATCTGCGGTTAGGATATCAACAGTTGACGATCAAGGAAGATGACATACCTAAGACATGTTTTAGGTCTAGGTATGGTCACTGTGAGTTCGTGGCTATGCCATTTGGGTTGATCACTGAACCAGTAGCTATTATGGATTTGATGAAAATGGTGTTTAGACCATATCTGGATTAGTTCATGGTTGTGTTCATAGATGATATCTTGATATACTCCAATGACAATTAATAGCATGATCAACATCTTCACCAGGCATTGACGTTGTTGAGGCAGCACCAGCTATATGCCAAGTTCAGCAAATGTGAGTTCTAGTTTACTGAGGTGTCTTTTATTTTTCACATCATATCTGCTAAAGGTGTTTGTGTAGGCCCGAAGAAGGTATAGTCAATGATGGAATGGGAACATCCCAAGACACTGATGGAGGTCTGAAGTTTCCTAAGTTTGGCAGGCTACTACATGAGATTTATTAAGAATTTTAGTGTTGTAGTGTTACCCCTAACCAAGTTGACTAAGAAAGGTGTTCCTTTTGTCTAGGATGACAAGTGTCAGAGTTCTTTCCAATTGTTGAAGGGGAAGTTGACCAGTGCACCGGTGTTAGTTCTTCCAGAGCAAGGGAAAGTGTACATTGTCCTTTGTGATTCTTCAAAGAGTGGCTTGGGATGTGTGTTGATACAGGACAAAGACGTGATTTCTTTTGCTTCGTGAAAACTTAAAAAACATGAGGAGAACTACTCAATGCATGATCTGGAGCTAGCAGTGGTGGTTCATGCCTTTAAGATTTGGAAGCATTATCTATATGGTGATAAGTGTTAGATCTTCTCTGACCATAAGAACCTTTGATATATCTTCTTAAAGCAAGAGCTAAATATGAGGTAGAGGAGATAAATGGAGCTTATCAGAGACTATGACTGCATGATAGATTACCATCTAGGGAAGGAGAATGTGGTGGTTGATGCATTGAGTAGGAAGTCATCTTCACTGTCATCCACACACAAAGCATGATTACATTCAATGGTGTTCCATAACCGGGACATGTTAGTGTCGCTTTGCCTAATGAATGTATAGTTGGAAGTACCTCTATTGGAGGTGTTGTTAGCATAGTTGTAAGTGCAGACTACATTGTTACAATTGATCAAAGACATGCACCATAATGATATCGTGATACAAAACATCATGTTAGAGTTTTGCAGCAAGAAGTATGATGGCTTCCATGAGTCAGATGACGGGACAGTTTGCATTCACAACAGGATAGTGGTTCCTGATGTCGAGGGCTTGAGGAGGATGGTTCTTTAGCACGCCCATTCCTCAATCTGCATGATGCACCTTGGAAATAACAAGATGTACCACAATCTAAAGGATCTTTACTGGTGTCCAGGTCTGAAACGTGATGTGGTAGAGTTTGGTGCTAAGTGCCCAGTCTATCAGCAAGTCAACGTTGAGCACCAGAAGCCTGCTGGGGATGTTACACCCTTTTCCAATACCGCAGTGGAAGTGGGATCATATCACCATGGACTTTGTGGTTGGTCTTCCAAGGATAGCAAATGGTCATGATTCCATATGGGTGATAGTTGATAGATTGACCAAGTCATCTCACTTCCTTCTAGTCATGACGATGTATATAATAGAGAAGTTAGCATAGATATATGTTGATGAGATAGTTCATCTGTATGGTATTCCAGTTACCATAGTATCTGATAGAGTACCACAATTTATGAGTTAGTTTTGGGAATGTTTGCATATAGCTATGGGGACACAATTGAGATTTGGTACAACTTTTCATCCAAAAATAGATGGGCAGTCTCACAAGAGCATTCAAATTTTAGAGGCATGTGTTATGTAGTTTCTTAGTAGTTGGGATGTGCATATGAGTTTGATAGTGTTCGCCTACAACAAAAATTATCAAAAAAGTATATATATGGCAATGTATGAAACATTGTAAAGGAGATGTTGTCAATCATTTTTTGCTGGTATGAAACAGGTGAGTATCAGCTTTTGGGTCTTGAGTTAGTGCAACAAACTACATAGAAGATCAATGTGATACAATAATACTTGAAAGTAGCTCAGAATCGACAAAAGTCATATGTTGATAACCACCACAGACCGTTGAGTTGGATACTATGTGTACCTTAAGGTTTCCCCTTGGAAGAGCATTTTGAGGTTTGGTAAGAAGGGTAAGTTGGCTCCTAGGTTTATCGGACCATACCCTATCTTGTCAAGTGTTGTAAAGGTGGCATACAAGTTGGAGTTACCGCCAGATTTTCACATGTTGCATAATATCTTCCATGTCTCTATGTTGAGGAAGTGTCACCCTAGTAGAGGGCAGATGTTGTAGCCAGTGGATTTTTACTTGGAAGAGGACATGTGGTATGTTAAGGGTCCTATGTTGATCCTGGGTAGGAGAGTGAAGAAGCTAAAGAAGAAGAAGGACATATCCTTAGTGAAGGTGTTATGGCATCATCTATTTATGGAGGAGGCCACATGGGAGTTAGAGGAGGAGATGTGTAGGAAGTACCCATCCTAGTTTGTGTAGGATTTTGGGGGCAAAATCCTTGTTAGGGGTTAATTTTTGTAAGACCCCTGACCTTATTATTTTGTTGAACATACTTGCTTATCATAATTGGATTCTTAAAACCTTAATTAGACCCTAATATGTTCTTTGGTATCATGTGACAAGCTTAAGTTCCAAGTTTGGTTCAGTTTGGTCACTATTTGAGCAATTTATGAAACTATATGCTTCTTTTGAAATTTCATGCAAATTACCCATATCTAGGGTTTTTCTTACAAATTGTCACATGATTTTTTTTGCATCACATGTTTTCATATATGCTTGAGTTAGTTTTTCTTTGGGGTGCCTTGTTACATCTTTGTTTGAGGTGTGTTGAGTTTAGGGTTTGCTCTCTTTGATGTCCTAACCCTAGGCTTGACATTAAGTGTTGAGACACCTAGCATTTGTTGTCGCCAAGGTTGTTCTCATAAGCTTTCTAGGGTTGACAGTCACCAAGGTTTCTTGAACCACCTAGGTTTAGTGGTCGATGAGAATTGTAACTCATCTTGGTCACCAAGAATCCTATGTGGTCGCTAGGTTTTTGGATCACCATTGACGTCGCTAAGAATTTCTATGTGGTCGCTATGATTTTTGGTCATATTGCTTAGTGAGTTTTCTTATTGTGGTCATTTGTTTTGTGGTCGATATGTCTGACATGGCTTCATGTGTGAGATGCTTGCATGGACGAGATGTGTGGACCATTACATATGGCATGCATGGCTAGACACCTCTCCTTTCCTCTCTCTCTCTCACCTTGAACCCTATATATGCCTCCCACCTTACATGCTAGCAAGTTCTTTACACACCTAGATCTTTCTCTCTCTTCTTCTGTGTTCTTGGAGCTCATTCTTCCTTGCTTGGTGGAGACGGAGGAGCTCAAGGTTGAATAAGGTGGCAGAGCTAGCTTGCATATGCACCTAGGGTTTGGATCTACACTACTAAAGGTCATTTAGTGCTTCCTTGCTTAGTTCCTTGGCCTAGGTATGTGAGATCTCTCTCTTTATCTTTGATCCTTGCTGCCCTACCTTCCCCTTTCTTCTTCTTGGTTAGATCCATGGTGTAGATTGATATAGTGTTTCAAGAACACCTTTTTCTTTCTTATTTGACCTAGGGTTTGCTTCCTTTTTGGAGAAGAAGCTAGCTTGGCTGAGTGGAGTACTCAAGCTAGGGTTTTCTACCTTCCATCCTCAAGCTACCTTGTTGTTTGGAGTTTCTTCATCTTTTATAAGGAGAATTATATAAATTTCTTCACGATTATTGCTTACCCTCACCTTGCATGCACGTAAACTTTCCTAAAATGTTGTTCCATGTAGAAAAATGATGTCTTTACCTAGGGTTTGTGTTTGCATGGTGACTCTTGAGTAGTTCATCTTCTTGGATGAACCCTAACCCTTGTGCACAAACCTTTCTTGGTGATAGACGTTTTATTACTTGCATGCTTATGGAAAATGATGGTTTTTGCTCTCTCTAATGAGGGTTGCTAATTAGGGTTTTTAACAGATCTTCCTCCTTGTGATGCAACCCAATGACTTTTGCTTCTTGGTTGTAACTAACCTATTCATACTCTTAGCGGCCAATGAGATTTCAGACTCTTTATGGTCATCAAAGATTTTGCATCTTGATGGCCACCAAGATTTCACCCTTATATGGTTGATGAATTCTGAGTTATAGTGGTCGCCAAGTTTTTGAACTCTTATCGGTCACCAAGTTTTGAATGTATAGTGGTTGCCATGTTTTTGAACTGTGATTGGTCTCCAAGCTTTGAATGTATAGTGTTTGCAAGGTTTTTGAACTCTAATTGGTCACCAAACTTTGAATGTATGGTGTTCGTCAAGTTTTGGATCTCTCCATGGTTGGTCGATGAGTTTTTATCTTAGGTGGTTGCCAATGTTTGGACCCTTAGTAGTCGATGAAGTGTGGTACCCTAGTGGTCATTATTTTTGTAACCCTAGCAGTCACCAAAGCGACCTAACCATAGCGATCAATATATTCTCTGACCCTTGTGGTCGATTAATTTTATGATCTCTGTGGTCGCAATGTTTTGTAACCCTAGCATCGCCAATGTCTTTTGACCTGAGTGGTGGATGGGATCCTAACCCTTGATGGCCTCTAAGGATTCCAACCTATGTGGTCGATGAAAATTGATATCTTAATGGTCTCTATGTTTTCCTGACCTATGATCAGTGTTGTTGACTTTATGATTTCATAATTCTATGGTAATGCAAGAATTAGGGTTTACCCTTTAGGATTGACTTGTTACATTAATTAAACTTATCTTGTTGAACCCAACCCTAATACAAGTAGGTGATAATGGTTAATCAAGCTTAGCTTGTTTGTATTATTTGTGCGATGAGTACTACTCTCTTTGAATTTCATTATAACCCTAAAATGTTCCCATATGAACATAATAGGCTTTTACGTGCAATGTAATGTCAAACTTATATGTCACATGTATGGTGATGATTTGATGAGCCTTTCTAAGACACAGAAACCCCATTTTCTAAAGCATATAATGAGATTTGTAATCTCTTTTTAAAAGTATAAATGAAATCAATGATTGATTTGATGAGTTGATTTGAATGAATTTCGTGTATGATAGTCTTTTATGCTTTCTTGATGGGCCTTATTGGCCATTGAGCCCAATTGAAAGAAAAAGAAAAAGAAATGAAAAAGGAATTCAATGGGATAATGGGATCTATAAGAAAATGAATAAAGGATGATTAAAAGGCTAAAAGATATTTTCCCAAAAATAGAATTTCGAGTTATAAAGGTTCCTTGGGGTTCAAGGAACTCAGGATAATTATATAATAGCAAATGAAATAAAGAATATATGGAAAATATGAATAAAAGGGTGTTTTCTTGCAACTAAAGAAAAGGAACAGTTTAATTAAGATAATGATCCCTATTTTTGCAGGATGAAAGATAAAATCATAAAAGAGGTTCCCTTAAAATTTGAGGTAAAAGGGAGTTAAGAGTTGGGATTTATTGATTTCTTTCAAGATTATCCTCAAAATAGGATTTTCCTTGCAATCTGGGAAATCTTTCCCTTTTTGGTTGGGCACAGATGATAGGGACCGTTGGATCTTGATCCAACTGACCCAGCTCATCATCTAGAGTCCCAGAGGGACATGGACTACAGCACGACCATAGGGGGATTTTCCCCATCACTTTCTCGCGATCTAATGAATGTGCCAATTTGGAAACTCTCCCATTGAGATCAGGAGGGGACCCCGAACCATCGCAACCCCAATTTTGTGTTCGTTGGAAGCTTATAGGCTAAACGCCCAATTGGGCCAAAAGCTTGGGTGGCTGCAGGTATTGAAACCCTAGGGGAGCCCCCCCCTAGTCCTATACAAAGACCATCGCTCAGGTCCTAGAACCCCAGCGAACTCGAGCGACTAGCTATTAGGTCCCAGATCTTCCTCTCTCTCTCAATCCAACTTTCTCCAGAAAGAGCTCTGCCTTGCTCTGTCAAAGCTTGAGCAGTAAGAAAAGGAGGAAGACGACGTAAAAACGTCGTTCGATTCGGGATCATCGTGATCCTAGACGGGGATCTAACGGTGTTAGGAAGCAGCCAGTTAAGTGGAGTCGCTCGCGACTCTGAGCATTAGATCTAGATTCGAAGACCACAGCGAGGAGCAACACCCGCTTGCAGGGTTAGTGGGGGCGATAGATGAAGAGCATCGGATCAAGACACGGACCAATGGCGCATTGATTGTGCGGTCGACAAATTTCGGTAATTAGTCCTCTTTAATCGAATAATCAAGAAAATTGCTTTTCCTTGCTAAAATCATAGTAATAGCTAGGAATCTCATATGAAGAAACTTTATATATGAAAGTTGTGTAGAAAAATGCAAGGAACTTGATAAAAATGATTTGAGAACCTGGTCATAGTTCGTTTTGCAAAAGTGCCTTGATTTGTTAGAAAAATGCATTACAAGTTAATTAGAAACCCTAATTGTACATAAAGGATGATTCTTTGTAACTTAATAGGTTAAATTGAGGATTATCAACCTGTTAATTGATAACATGGAGTTTTCATCTGTTTTGAGCACAAAGATGGTTAATTTAGGGTTTATGTCTATAAATGAAAGATAATGTATATGGAAACCCTAATTTAGGGTAAAAGAAGAGGAAAACCATGTTATTTCGGATTAAGAATGTAAAGCACTAAATAATGATTCTAAGAATATTAGGAATATTAAAAGGAGAGAATTTAAAGGTTTTAAGTGGATTTGATAAATTAGGGTTCTTTATAACTAAGAATGAAGGCAAAACCCTAATTTTCAAGGAAACCCTAAATTGGAACAGAAACCCTAAGGGATAAGATGGAATTGGATAAATTTTGATAAAATGAAGTTGGAATGTTTATTTCATGGTTTCTACACAATTTTCTTGTTTGGATATTCTCTCTCTTCATATTTGATTCTGTATCCGGATCTACAATAACATGTATGTTGTTACGCTTATGATTATCCCGACTAGTTTTCTGAGGATTTTATCGATGTTTCCCTCATGGCTTGAAATAACTGTTGGATGCTTTTATTCCATGCAACTATAGAGTGACTATGACTATCACTATGAATATACATGTATAACTGGCCAGATCTGGGACCACTCTGTGGCTTATAAAGGCTAAAAAGGGGTAACCTATAGTAAGGTCTAGGTTATCATGGGTTAGAAATTGGGCTACCAAGTGTAGTGTCATGAGACCCATTAGCATGCCATGAGTTAAGGAGTGGGCTACTTACGAGTAGTGCCATGTGACTCAACCCTAGAAACGGGTTCACCTATAGGTGGGACCATGAGGGGTTTAATGGGGATCTACCATAAGGAAGGTAGTATCCAGGTCCACTACAGGGATAGCACATAGGATAGGGTACTTATGGATCGCGGATTTATATTTAAAATGTAATCTTGGTTGTTAAATGAATAATTGAATGATTACATTGTTATCATAGTTGCACGTTTATTGTTTCCCCCTCATACCAGCTCCGGCTGACCGACGTTTTGTTTATCGGTGTTTTAGGTACAAGGCAAAAGGAAAAATAATAAATTGTCATATTGCGAAATACATGAAGTAAAATGCAAGGAGGATTAGTTAGAGTAGAATGCGTACATGGATATAATTTTAGAAATCCAAAACTTTCAAAAGGTATGAAAAATTTTATTACAACTTTTCAGTATAGATTGTTGAAATTTAATAATTGTTCTTGGTTAAGTGACGAACCTTTGATCCGGAAGTTATGGATGCAGCTTCAACCTCTCGGTCTCCCTTAATTGGGGGTTATCGGGAGGTGGGGTCGTAACATTTGGTATCAAAGTGTAGGTTCCCCACTTAACCATTAATAATTATTAAATTTTACAAACTCCATAGAACCCAAGGGAGTTATTAGAGGATTATCTAAAAGATGGAGGTGTCTAGAAAAGGATCACGACCGAAGGCTGACAATATTTTCCTCCGCACCGCTAGTCGGAATACGAGGACTCCCAGATCCGTGTGACTGCCTGACCAAAGTCTTAGGGTATGATTTGAAATATGATACTTTTAGGACTCTCTCATCTTATTCGTCCCTTCTCAACTCAAATTCTATTAAGGACCTTAAGGATTAGGGTTTTCTCTTTTCTCCTCCCCCTCTTAAGGTATGGGTAAGGTTGATAAGGTCTAAGGAATCCTCCACCAAATTAATGAAAAGCATGTGAATAAGATGTCATGGACTTAAGCTTAATAGAGTAAGCGTAAACTAAAGAATAGATACATGCTTAGGTCATAAGACATGAGTTGTCTTTTCCCTCATTAGAGACCTGAGGTTAGACCTTCTTATCAGGAGGATAAGTAAAGAAAGTAAGTCTTGGAGATCGAGATCTCCATTACAAGTAGAGACATGGAACATCCTCTAAGGATGATGTTAACCCTAACCCTAAGTGGAGGTTAGAGAGAGAGATGGCATGACGAGTTAGACCAGGTGTTTGGATGGAAATGCCTTGGATGACGTATGGGCCATGAGAGGTTGGATGACCCAGTACCTCTGGCAACCCAACCCTTGGAAGGGTCGTACAGGTTAGAGTGAAGGATAGCTCCTTCATTGTTGAGGTTAGAGAAGAACATATGGAACCCCGTGAACCTATATGGGCATAATAGGAACCCAAAATGTATCAGTATTGCAAGCAATAGGTTGAAACCTTGGCCGGGAGAGTTTGATGAATAGCTTATGTGATAAGTCTAAGGGACTATCGATAACGTCGAGCGAATATGAGTTGAACATCGGCTTCATCTAGGTAGGGGCATGTTTTTGAGGTTGACCCTTCACGAAGAGGGGACCTCTAATGGTGAGGTTGGTTGAAGGGTTAGCTCTAGAAAGAGGGAGCAGGAACCAAGCAAGAAGGTTGGAATCCTAAGCTATAAGATATGTAGAGAGTTGAGGATGATGCGACCTAAGTGGATGATAGTGGTCGCCACATGCTTGATCCCTAGAGGTTGTTGATTTCTTGGTTTCCATGAGAGGAACCAAACCCTAGAGAAAGGATGAGTCTTCCGGTACCTCTGTACCTATGGTATAGATGAGAAGAAGAGTTCCTTAGACCTGGAGAGGTATAGTAATAGGTTATGAGTCTTTATACCATGTTGGTTGTCCTTAAGGAGGACCCAACTCTAAGTGTTGCTCGAGTTGAAGGATGACTGGAAGTGCATGTCATGCCTTTTGCATGCTTGGTTCATGGTTAAGAGATAGAGCATGTAGTTGGACACCTAAAAGTGAACCTAGGGTTCCTAGGCCTAAGAGGGGAAGTGGTGTACCTAATGCTCATGATGAGAGTTGAGTTTCTATAGATGCGAACATGGTACTCCTTAAGTTCAGAGGAAAGGAAAAGGTATGTTTGGAAAACCCCTCCCAACTAAGTTGATGACATGGGAAGGTATGATCTTGATCGAATGTTGAGGATGAGAATAAGTGTGACCTAGCATGGGTTAGCAGGCAGTCCGCTTGTGCCTTAATGGCTTGCTAGGGTCGAACATGCTGATATGGATGTAAACCCTAAGGATGTTTGTGACCTTGTTATCAAGAGTCATGGTTTACTCCCATCCTGGGAGAGGGACCCTTTGGTAGGGTGTATACCAGTTTTGTGGGTTTTGAAGAAACCTGAAAAGGTCTCATAGGATCTTGAGAAGCTAAGTGAAAAGTACATGGTAAAAGGATGAACTACTAGACCCATAGATAGCCATCTCGTACATGCATATGGATGTGTTACCATGGAGGTAACCTGTATGGGGCTTAACCAGGGTAGGCAGGTTGCCATGATCCCTATGAATGGATAAAAGTCAGCCCATGAATGCAGAGAGAGAGATGATGAAGGCTTGGGTAAGGTTCTAAGTTGAACATGAACTATAATGGAATCCTCATTCTATCCTAGGGTCAGGTAGGGATAAGACCGATGGAAGTAGGAGTTACCTAATTCCCTAAGTTGCACATGACCATAGGGTTGGGAGGTAACAGCTATCATTGTCTGAGGGCCATGGGTTAGGAGATTGATCACCTTCATGAACTCATGGGACCTAAAGGGCAGATGAGTAAGGCACTCTCTGGATGCATAAGGGAAGATGGATGACCCCAAAAGTACCGAAAACCTATAGACCTAGAGGAGATGAACAAGGAATGTGTGTGGACCAAAGTAGATTCGAGAGCAGTTGTCCATGGAAGTAACTTTGATAGCAAGATGATTGTAATATAGAGGCATAAACGACACATTTCAACTTAGATTTAAAGGTGTACTGGCAAGGTGGGATGTACCATCTCTACTCTTGGAACAGGAAGAACTCTGTATTTGGATTGCAGCCAAATGCTTATTTCCTCTTGTTATGGGAGTGAGAGATAGGACAATACGCATGCCATACACCAAGGATAAAAGATGATGTGAGTTGGAATGTTTCTATGAGGTATGAGGACAGAGATGATAACATACCCTGGTAAAGTGAATGATACATGGATGGTTTGCAAACACTAAAAGGAATGAGTTAGTCACCTTATAAGGATGTTTTTATCATGTGATATGAGTCATACAAGGTCGAGGATGATCACCCAGAAGATGAGCTCAAAGTGTTTTCAATGAAGATAGACTTAGAGTTCGAGTTTCAGATGATAAGTGAAATACATGGAAGTGTATGTTTTCAATGCTTAAGGATGTGAAGTGGTAATGGATGCTCTAGTTGAGATATATCTGACTAGTTTGGCTAGAAGCTAGAAGAGGTTTTTAGGCTAACCCTAAGTTTGGAAAGGAGATATGTTTGGCTAATACTCAGATGTAATGTGATCTGTTGAACAAGTTAATGGTTGTTTGGTTAGCCAGTCTAGTCCTCTATATAATAAAAGGATGGTGGTAGGACCTCAGATACATTTCTTTGGATAGGAAGGTAATGAAACCCTATTGAGAATGGTTTAAAGAATCGATCTTTAGGAATCATGACATACACCGTGGTACTACCAAGATAGTAAATGACGATAGCACTTTGGATGCTTAAGATGAGGTTGTAGGTGGGATGTGGCCATGCATGACAGAAGGTGAAGGATGAGCACTGATAACCCAGTGTATCAATATAGATGATAAAGGGTTCCCGAGAGGGAATGGGAGTTCATCACTATGGATGTTGTGATAAGTCTCCCCTAGATCAAGGAAGGACAAGATGAAATATGGGTTATGGTAGACCGCCTTACCTAGATGACATGAGAAGTACTATTAAGGGACAGATCAGGTTGAACTACATATGAGAGAGATGGTTCAACCGCACCATGATGCGAGTTTGAAGTTCTTTGAGTTTGACCTAAAGGTTCCCTTCCATAAGATGGAATAAGGTACATGAAGAACTCTCTGTTAGTATATTTTATCACCCATAACTAATGGTTAGACTAAAGGGACTGATGAGAGCATGTGTACTCGTTCAGGGTGATATCTAGAGACAGTTCTTGTCCTAAGAAAGATGTGATGATAACCACCATAACTAGTATCAGGATTGAAAGCAGCTCAGTAAGGGAGGTTGCATCAGTCACCACTTCAGTAAGGTGATGTTGGTGGAAGGACCACGTGATGGTTAGAAAAGGACCACAGTGTGTGTAGATGAAGTCGCTTTGATCGCACAATGGCTGAAAGGAGCCTAGAGATGATGGGAATCGTGAGTAAATGCAAAGTAGACTGACATGCAGTTCACTGTGGGAGAATAGGTGACATGAAAATCCGACACCTCTATGTTATAGCTAAGAGTGCTGAGTCCCTGATGCATGAGTTCTTTTGACATGGTTTGGTGGAGAAGGTTGAGTTTGATTTTTACCCCTCTGGATAAAGTAATGTGTGATGAGTTCCATGTGTCCAATTTAGAGCACTATGTGAGGTACCCCGACCATGTGTTGAGCAATGAACCTAGTGAGCCCCAAGGGAGGCTGAAATGGCCTGAGTCCACCTATGCAGTTTATAGACGCTAGGATGAAAGAACTCAGAGAAAAGAATATGTGATGATAAAGGTTCTTTGGAAACACCATGAGTACGATAAAGCCACATAGGGGCCAATGATGGACATGAAAAAGTCTTATCCTGAATTGTTTGTTTGCTTGATAGAATTTTGAGGACAAAATTCCTATAAGAGGGGAAGGATGTTACAACCCCAATTTTTGGGTTCATTTGGTGAGAAATGTAATTTCTCATATTAAATATATTTGAACAAATAATAATATAATTTGTCTTGAATACATGGGTTTCGTTTACAATAGCCTTGAGGATTGTTTTGTGGGCTTTATTGGCTATTGGGCCCAATAACAAGGACATTCAATTAGTAAATGAATAATTGAATTTTTAAGAAAAGAAAAATGTGGAAACCTCAAGAAGGAAAATCCAAAGAGGGATTTCATGCTTCTTGGGTTCCTTGTGTTACAAGGAGTCCAAAGTTGCAAAGAAAAGATTAATTAAGTATTTCTATATTAAGAAAGAAATTGAAAACAATGGTAAAATGTGGAAAATAAGAAATGAACAAGATGATGAGAAATATGTTCATTTCAAAATTTGTTGGTTTGATTGATGAATTTTGAGGGCAAAATTCCTATAAGGAGGGGAGGATGTTATAACCCCATTTTCTAAAGCATGTAATGAGATTTGTAATCTCTTTTTAAAAGTATAAATGAAATCAATGATTGATTTGATGAGTTGATTTGAATGTATTTCGTGTATGATAGCCTTGTATGCTTTATTGATGGGCCTTATTGGCCATTGAGCCCAATTGAAAGAAAAAGAAAAAGAAATGAAAAAGGAATTAAATGGGATAATGGGATCTATAAGAAAATGAATAAATGATGATTAAAAGGCTAATAGATATTTTCCCAAAAATAGAATTTCGAGTTATAAAGGTTCCTTGGGGTTCAAGGAACTCAGGATAATTATATAATAGCAAAGTAAATAAAGAATATATGGAAAATATGAATAAAAGGGTGTTTCTTGCAACTAAATAAAAGGAACAGTTTAATTAAGATAATGATCCCAATTTTTGCAGGATGAAAGATAAAATCATAAAAGAGGTTCCCTTAAAATTTGAGGCAAAACGGAGTTAATATTGGGAGTTATCGATTTTTTTCAAGATTATCCTCAAAATAGGATTTTCCTTGCAATTTGGGAAATCTTTCCCTTTTTGGTTGAGCGCGGATGATAGGGGTCGTTGGATCTTGATCCAACTGACCCGGGTCATCGTCTAGAGTCCCAGAGGGACACAGACTATAGCACAACCACAAGGGGATTTTTCCCAATCGTTTTCTCACGATCTAATGAATGTGCCAACTTGGAAACTCTCCCATTGATATCAGGAGGGGACCCTGAACCATCACAACCCCAGTTTTGTGGTCGTTGGAAGCTTCTAGGCTAAATGCCCAATTGGGCCAAAAGCTTGGGCGGCAGTAGGTATTGAAACCCTAGGGGAGCCCCCCTAGTCATATATAAAGACCATCACTCGGGTCCTACAACCCTAGCGATCTCGAGAAACTAGCTATTAGGTCCCAAATCTTCCTCTCTCTCTCAATCCAACTTTCTCTGGCAAGAGCTCCGCCTTGATCTGCCATTGCTCAAGTAGTAAGAAAAGGAGGAAGAAGACGTACAGACGTTGTTCGATTCGGGATCATCATGATCCTAGGCGGGGATCTAACAGCGTTAGGGAGCAGCCGTTTAAGTGGAGTCGCTCGCGACTCTAAGCGTTAGATCGAGATCCGACGACCACAGCGAGGAGCAACACCCACTTGCGGGGTTAGTGGGGGCGATAGAAGAAGAGTGTTTGATCATGACGCGGACCAGCGGTGCATTGATCGTGCGGTCAACAAATTTCAGTAAATAGTCCTCTTTAATCGAATAATCAAGAAAATTGCTTTTCCTTGCTAATAGTAATAGCTAGGAATCTCATATGAAGAAACTTTATATATGAAAGTTGAGTAGAAAAATGCAAGGAACCTGATAAAAATGATTTGAGAAATTGGTCATAGTTCGTTTTGCAAAAGGGCTTTTATTTGTTAGAAAAATGCATTACAAGTTAATTAGAAACCCTAATTGTACATAAAGGATGATTCTTTGTAACTTAATAGGTTAAATTGAGGATTATGAACTTGTTAATTGATAACATGGAGTTTTCATCTGTTTTGAGTACAAAGATGGTTAATTTAGGGTTTATGTCTATAAATGAAAGATAATGTATATGGACCCTAATTTAGGGTAAAAGAAGAGGAAAACCATGTTATTTCAGATTAAGAAAGTAAAGCACTAAATAATTATCCTAAGACTGTTAGGAATATTAAAAGGAGAGAACTTAAAGGTTTTAAGTGGATTTGATAAATTAGGGTTCTTAATAACTAAGAATGAAGGAAAAACCCGAATTTTCAAGGAAACCCTAAATTGGAATAGAAACCCTAAGGGATAAGATGGAATTGGATAAATTTTGATAAAATGAAGTTGGAATATTTATTTCAGGGTTTCTATGCAATTTGCTTGCTTGCTTGGATATTCTCTCTCTTCATATTTGATTTTGTATCCGGATCTGCAATAATAGGTATGTGGTTACGCTTATGATTATCCTGACTAGTTTTCCGATGATTTTATCTATGTTTCCCTCATGGCTTGAAATAACTGTTGGATGCTTTTATTTCATGAAACTATAGAGTGACTATGACTATCACTATGAATATACATGTATAACTAGCTAGATCCAGGACCACCTTTGTGGCTTGTAAAGGCTAAAAAGGGGTAACCTAGAGTAAGGTCTAGGTTATGGTGGGTTAGAAATTGGGCTACCAAGTGTAGTGTCATGAGACCCATTAGCATGCCATGAGTTAAGGAGTGGGATACTTACGAGTAGTGACATGTGACTCAACCCTAGAAATTGGTTCACCTATAGGTGGGACCATGAGGGGTTTAATGGGGATCTACCATAAGGAAGGTAGTATCCAGGTCCACTGCAGGGATAGCACAGAGGATAGGGTACTCATGGATCACAGAGTTATATTTAAAACGTAATCTTGGTTGTTAAATGATTAATTGAATGATTACATTGTTATCATAGTTGCACGTTTATTCTTTCCCCCACATACCAGCTTCGGATGACCGACGTTTTGTTTGTCGGCATTTTAGGTAAAAGCCAAAAGGACAAACAGTAGATCATCATATTGGGAAATACATGAAGTAAAATGCAAGGAGGATTAGTTAGAGTAGAATGAGTACATGGATAGAAGTTTATAAATCCAAAATTTTCAAAAGGTATGAAAACAATTATTACAACTTTTCTGTATAGATTGTTGAAATTTAATAATTGTTCTTGGTTAAGTGTCGAACCTTTGATCCAGAAGTTATGGGTGTGGCTTCAACCTCTTGGTCTCCCTTAATTGGGGGTTATCGGGAGGTGGGGTCGTAACAGATTTTCTTGTAGGGAACAATGTGAATGGTCTTATGACCTTTGGACATGGTGTTGTGCCCTAATTGAGGTGTTATTATCTTCATGATGTGTATGATGATGTGATAAGAGTTTCATTTCATACATTTTATATCTTCTGAAGTTGTAACATACCATGTTTTTTCTAGAACTCTTTTAGGGTTTGTATATAATATGATTGATGCAGTCTTTACTCACCCAATTGGTATTAACTGATCAAGTGAAACCCAAATCATGTAGTGCCTTGTTTCGTAGAACCGTTCAGTTTCATTACTTGCTGGATGGGGAAACAAGTGTTGCTAAGGGAGACTCAGAGCTCATACTATTTAGTATGTAGGGTGCAAGAGATTGTGTGTCCTTCACATCCTAATCCCAAGGTTAAGGGGGATGGATGCGGTCATGCCTCAGTTTAAGAATAGTTGATACTTGTATATTTGTGATGTGTTGGAGGATAGTTGTGGTTGTACCTCAGATGGTGGGGTTTTGTATACCTTGGTTACTAGTGTTGTGACCTATATACCAAGGGCGGACTAGGTTTGGTTTGTAGTTTGACTTATATGTCAGTGTGGGTAGTTCGACTGATATGTCATTTTAGTTGACTCATACTGACCGAGGGGGTGAGATCTTAGGATTATGGCTATCCTAGATCTTGTAGGGAACTGATTGTGACCTAGAGGTGGTCAGTTGAAATTTGAGTGGTATACTTCAAGCTCACCAGGGTTTAATAAAAGATGTAATCCAGCCATGTAGTATATCTATTTAGGGATTAAACATGTTTCACATTGGTTGATAACCTTTGTTGTGTTCCCTACACTACTTAGTTGTTATATAATGTAGTAGAATAAGTTAATTGTTTAGTATATGATAGTCTTATTTTCTTCTTTATATACTTCTCAGTCATGCTTGTTACTATGTCTATCTATTTAATCTTCTTGATATGTTTAATTTGTTTAATAATATAACATGTTGTAATCAATAACCATTGTTGAGAATTATATCTCTCATTGGGAATTTTGTCTCACCTAATGGGTCCACATACTTTTAGGTGGTCATCAGTGATGACGTCAAGATCGTAGTGGTGATGAAAAGCAGCATGAAGAGAAGTAGGAGCAGAAGGTTGGCTGGTCGTTAGTGTGTCCTAGATTCGTCCATGTACTCTCAGGTCTAGGAAGGGGATGCTTTGTAGATGATATGTTCGTCGACTCAAGATTTTGACAGTGTGCCAATGTTTGTATATGTCATGTATATGTGGAACTATATCTTTTCTATACTGTTTCTGGCTAAGTCCACTCGACATACATGTAAATACCTGGTATTGTATGTGTTGATATGCAAGTTGATGGGCCTTTGTGTAAATATTTCCAAACAAGATAGTAATGTTTAAATTGTTTTTAATTTACCCTTGTTTCTAGTTGTATGGTTTACTATTGATCGATCGCATGCTTTGTTTGGAATAATCTCGTTTAGAGTGACAGAGTGTCACAATAGAACCCAAGATCAACATCTTCACTCCTTTCCTCCTCTAAACCCTAATTCTCCCTATCTCTCTATGTAGGATTTTGTTTCTCTAGGATGAATCGCTAAATATGACCATGAGAAAGGTGTTAGGTTATTGATATAGATCAATGGAGGTGCTTGGGTCAATTGCAAATAACCCCCAATATTACATTTTATTTTATTTTAGGAAATTTTCTGTCAAAAATGTTAACTGATACATTAATTATTTCACTCCTAAAATGATATCAATAAATTTCAAAAATTTAGCGTGATGTCTAAAATACATTTTCAGATCTCTTTCCAAATTTCACCCAATTCAGAGTTACCAATAAAATACTAAAAATAATTTACTATATTGATAAGATTTCATTATTTCAGTGTGTTCGTCTAAATATTTGTTGATAAAACTCAGCTGCTAAACATGTTCATCACTTAACGAAATATTAAAAAAAATAATAGATCGTCACATGAGAGTTATCAAATATAAATATAATTTTTAGAACAATCTAAGTTACCAATAATATAGTAAAAATCATTTATTCTACTGCCATTTTTATCATTGAATTTCTCATCACATTTATGATTAACATATTGTCGAAATTAGTGCTTTGAGCACCAAAAAACTACAAACATTGTAAATTTGGATTTATAATAAAATAATATATATTTCCAACTATGTATCTAAATGGGGATCATGCACATCGATATTTGATATCAATTTCACATTAAACATATAAAAATTGTGATCCTACTAAATAGGGACATGGTCATTAAAATATCTCCCCCTTAAAGAGTTTCTTCCTCAAAACATACAAATATAAAGAGATATGTTCATTCAGAGTATCGTTCTTCATGCTAAGTTCTAGTATTTCTCTTATTCTTGTATTTGTTACTTGTACATTGAATTCCACACTAAATTTTCTATTCTTCTTTCAAATCCCAATCAACTTGTAACAAATCATATCAACATCAACAAGAAAAAATAGATCCATGATAATTTGCTAATAATTCACTTTCTTTTAGTATGGTTATTGATTTTGAGTTTTATTCTTTGCATGAATCTTATTATATAAAGTATCGACTATAACAACAGAATTAACTAGACTAGTGAACTAAAAAGATGGTGGCGCATGAGGGGAGTGCGGGGGGAGGTGGCACTTCAGGCGATCTGCGGGAAACCCTAGATGACGATGGCGGCGGAACAGGAAACAAAGGAGCCCGAGCGAAACCAGGCCATCACTTGATCAGATCGGGGAATCAAGAGAATCTATAGAAAGTCACATCCACCTTACATATAAAGGAATGAGAGAGGAAGGAACCTTTGGAAACCAAGACGACCCTAACCGAATGGAGCTAGATCAAAGCCCAATCGACGACGGAAATCCCTTACTAGGAGAAGCCACATCACCGATGAGAATGAGGTCATTTAAACATGCAGTAATGGGAACCAGTGGGGGAGCCATAGAGAATCCGTTCTTCATTGAAGATAAACTGAAAGAGATAATCAACCTTGAAGATATTGAACTAACCTACGAACGAGGATTCCCTGAGATCTACATCGCCCCGGAAGCATAAGAGATAGTGATCAAACTTTTCCAATATGCAGTTATAGTCAAGCTTATTGACAGGCACATTGGCTTCCTCACCATGGATGAGAGCCTAAAGCTCCTCTGGGAACTGGCGGGACGATATGAACTTTATGAACTGGAAGAACAACATTATGTATTGCAGTTCTATAGTAGAATGGATCAAGAAAATGTCCTCACTAAGGGTCCGTGGTCCTTGTTTGGAAGCTGCCTTCTTGTTTGGCCCTGGGATGGATACTTTGAACCCTCCAAGGGTCTCCCGAGTCACATAGTAACTTGGATGCGTGTTATGGGACTACCTATCCACTACTATAATCAATAAATCTTTCATAGCATAGGCCAAGCAGTAGGACAATTGGTGAGAGTTGATGATCATTCCACCAATCAGACTCGAAGTAGATTTTCCAGGATAGCAATTGAAATCGAAACAGAAAAACCAATCCACCATGCAATTATCATTAATGGGCGTAATACAATATCAAATATGAATCATTACCTAACACGTGTCTCAAGTGCGACAAACTTGGGTATGAGATGGTTGAATGTGAGGGAGTCGATAAAGGACCATCAAACCCTGATACCAACCCTATTAAAGACGAAGTGGGGGTTAGATGGATAGAGGAAGAAGAGAAATGGCATGTATACTATGGAAAGAATGTCAGAACCCGGAGACCACAATGTAATAAGGATTCGAATAGAAACTAGACTAAGGAATCGGGGAACAAATTCTAGTTGTTAGAAGAGAATGAGGAAGGCATGATCATTGAGGCTAATGAAAAGGACGATGCCCGAGCAACCACTCCATAGGATACGCGTGGCCCTAATGTCTGGAGGAAGAAACAAAGAAGGAATGAGGACTCTAATGTATCATCTAAAACAAATGCTGACACGCCACCAGCAACTGAAGATGGCTATATCTCCCAGATGATGTCAATCCAGTCTAATGTTGTTCCTAAACATATTGTTGTTATCCCAAGAGGTAATGAAGTCATTGATGGCATACCTGAGGACAATGAGGTAGCATCGACAAATACAGTTATGTCTAGTGCTAAAGGAGATAGTGTTATACCAACTGATAATAACAAAGCTAAAGATGGAGTGAAGAAACTAGTGATCCCAGGAAGGAAAGAGAAAGAGAAGACAACCCAGTCAGGGTTACGAAGTCTACAAAAAGATCACCCATATGTTACAAGAGGCTGAATGAGGAAAGGCTCTGAGGCCATTGAGGGTGAACTTACTCCACCTCAATAAACTTGTGTGTTATGATCAATACATTAGCTTGGAATATAAGGGGTGTTGGCAAGAAGAAAGCCCAAAACTTCCTTAAACAAATTGTGACTAAGCACAAAGTAAAACTTATGTCTATCTCTGAACCACATATATCAGGCATGGAGGCCCAAACTGCCATAAATGACATAGGTTTCTCTAGCTCACACAGAGTAGAGGCCAATAGTTTTTCTAGAGGAATTTGGGTCCTATGGAATCAAGATGAGTGTGATGTTTAAATACTTGAAAGCCACAAATACTTCATCCACTGTTGTATCAACAGAGATACACTATGTACCTTTATCTATGCTTCACCCAATCTGGGCAGTCGACCTGTCTTATGGGATCATCTTGTCAGATTGAGTCAGCATATAAATAGACCTTGGATCATTTTGGGTGACTTCAACTGCATGTTAAATCTATACAAGAAGTTGGGTGGGAAACATTTTAATGTATTAGAGGTCGCTAGATTCAGAAATGTTCTTATTCTGGCAGGGATTGCCGATCTGGGCAATACTGGCTATGCCTTTACTTATAAGAAAGGCCTCCTACATGAAAGACTCGACTGAGCCTTGGCTAATACGGAGTGGATACAAAAATATGTCAGGTTTACCTGTGAGAACTTTCCTCATATCGGTTCTGATCATAACCCCATTGCTTTACTCAATTCGGCTACTCCAATTCAGGCTGCAAGATTCAGAACCCGAGCATCGTGGAGCTTGGACCCCAATTTCCACAACATCCTAGAATTCCACTGGAACCCTAATGCTCAATTTCACATGGCCCTTCAACAAGATCAAGGTCCCATAACCAAGTGGGATACCATATCCAGGCATTCCCAAGGGAAAATCAAGCACCAAGTCATCACCCAAATAACTTATCTTCAACAAAATATGGAAAGAAACTATAATGAAGCTAGAGATCATGAATGCCTTGCCCTCGAGAACAAGCTTGAAGATATCCTCATGAAATAAGAAGAAGATTATAAATAGAAAAGTCATATTAATTGGCTTGTGGACGGGGACAGTAATACTAGATTTTACCACACTTATGTTAACAATAGGAGGAGAATGAACAATTTCATAAGCCTAAAAAATAGCCAAGGTAATTGGGTGTTGAATAGCACTGAGCTCAAAGCCCTCATCTCCAACCACTTTCAAAGCATGCTTACTAAAACACAACCACCAATAGCTGCAGCTATGGACAATATTCATGCTGAGTTCAAGCCCCTACATTCGAGCCAGATCAACAGAATAGGTGAAACTATCACTGAAAATGAAGTATGGAAAATCATCAAAGCGCCTGATCCTTTCAAAGCAGCAGGACCAGATGGTGTTGATATGCATTTTGTCAAAATGAATTGGAAGTGAATTTGTAACTTGGTTCTTCTCCTAATCAGAAGTATGGTTAATGGCAACGATATCCCGAATACAGTGGCAGATGCTTGTATTACCCCAATTCCTAAAGTTAAACATCCATCAAGTTGCAGCGATCTTAGGCCTATCACCCTGAACAACGTATGCCTCAAATTTGCCTCCAAGGTAGTTGTGGGAAGGGTAAAAAAGATGATGCCTCAATGGGTCTCACCTGTACAAGAAAGCTTCATTCTGGGCAGATGCATTCCTGACAATATCATCATCGTCCAAGAAATTATCAACAATCTTAGATGCAAGTCCAATGCTCCCTACATGGCTATAAAAGTAGATCTATCCAAAGCCTATGATCACATTTCTTGGAATTTCATTGAGAATATCCTTAACAAGATGACTTGGGATTCAAATATTAAAACTTACATCCTAAAGTCTCTCTCATCGGGCAGCACAAGCATCAACTTCAATGGTGATTCTCTTCCTCCTATCAAGACCTCCAGAGGACTCAGGCAGGGTGATCCATTATCCCCATACCTTTTTGTTCTTTGCATGGAACACTTAACTCAACTCATCAACTACTATGTCACTTCCAAGCAGTGGACACCTGTCAAAATATCCCAACAAGGCCTCCACATCTCCCACATTATTTTTGCAGATGACATAGTCATCTTTTCCAAAGCCTCTCTAGAGCATATCATGACTATTACCCAATTCTTCAAGAGGTTTTAGGAAGCCTCGAGACAACATATTTCTGTGGAGAAATCTAAAATCTTTTTTGCTTCATCAGTAGATAGAGCTACATGAGCTGTTATATGCAGAGCTAGCAGAATCATGGAGACAGATGACCTAGGAAAATACTTGGGAGTGCCTTTACTACAAAAAGGGTAACCAGGCAAACTTACTCATTATTAACCAACAACATGGAAGCTAAAATCAATGGTTGGGCTGCAAAATCACTGTCTTTGGTAGGTCGTGCTTTTCTAGCTAAGTAAGTATTGGCTTCCCTCCCCACATATGTATGCAAACTGCTAGAATACCCACCTTTATGTGCAAAAGGATAGACAGAACAATTTAGAAATTCATCTAGAGTGGATACAAAAATGAGAAATCTGTATCCCTAGTAGCTTGGAGCAAGGTGAGCACCAATATGAACAATGGAGGTCTGGGTGTTAAGTCCATGTCATCTTAGAACAAAGCACTTCTCTGGAAAAATATTTGGAAGCTCCTCAACAATAAGCACTCATTGTGGGCCAAAGGACTGAAGTATAAGTACAAGAATTTCAAGGCCAATTCTAGTAATAGAGCTACGCCTTTCTAGAGAGGCATTCAATCTGGTCTGGATTTCATCAAAGCTAATTGCATCAGAACAATCAATAATGGGGAAATGAATCCTGTTTGGAATGATCACTGGGTACCAGGCTACCAAGACTTGCGAACACTGAGTATCAAACCCATTCTTGTTGAAGTATTCGACCTTATAGTGCAATGTTTGTGTAACCTAAGTGGAGATTGGGACAAAGAGTTATTAATGAGCTACTTCCTGGATCATTGTGCTCATCAAATTCATCATCTTCCCACCCCAACCAAGAGTAAAGGACATGATACTTGGAGCTGGAAACATAGTGATAATGGAAACTACAACACTGGATCGGCCTACGATGTTATTAAGGCAGATAATCAGTACCCAATGAACAAGCTCTGGTCGATCATTTGGAAGCTACAGGTACCCAGCAAGATAAAACTCTTCATCTGGCTTGTTGCTCACAAAGCTATTATGACCAACACGAGGCACAAGTAGCACACATTTACAGATTGTGCAATTTGCTCTAGATGTGATGCTGCTGAGGAGACACTCTCCACGCACTATGGTCATTCCCTTACACACAAGATGTTTGGGTAAAGATTTCTAGTAATTCTAGAGGTAGTCCCATCCATACGTCCATTCAACAGTGGCTTATGTATCACCTGCAAGGCAGGAATGCAGAACCTACCCATTTCTCTTCTATATGTTGGGTCATCTGGAATGCAAGAAATGCAATGGTTTTTAACAAGATATATACTAGCACAGATAAACAAGTTATCCAATTTGATAACATGTATAGTAAGATTGCCAATGACAGACATATGAAACACAAAACCATGCATCAACATCCTATAGCAGATAACGAGGACAGTGGCATACCTGATGAGCATAAAGTGGTCTATGTCGATGCGGTTGTCAAGGGCAAACGGGCTGCGATTGCAGCTGTAGATCTGGATGAGAACAAATCCTAGACTGGAGGAGTTGCTATGTATATCCATGTTGAATCTGTCACAGAAGCCGAGCTTCAAGCCATTGATCTAGCCCTAAGCACTGAAGACATGGTTATGAGAGGACCTACAACTGTGGTTACAGATAGCATTAGAGCCATCAAAGCAATTGAGAGTCTTGTGGATATTTATCCTGCCTTCAACACTTGGATCTGATCCATCAATGACAACATCCATAAGTATCCAAGTGTTCAGATAGTTAATCTACCCAGACAACATAATTGCTTGGTTGATGCTCTAGCCAAACACCATCTCAAAAACTTCAAGGAGGGTCGTACTTATACGCACCCTCCACTAGACCATGTGGGTCACTATCCCATCTCCTTTCCAATATGTAATGGTAGGAGTCCTACCAAATTTCATTTTAATGCAGATAATGTATTAAATTTTTGTTGTATGCCTGCAAGAGGAGAGTGGGTTGAATAAGATGGTCTCCTGGATTCACTAAAAAAAAGTATCGACTATACATTTATTTCTCTACTATATTTCTGTAACACAATTAATAACACTGAAGAAACTATTTTGTTATTGTGGTACCTCAATGATGAAGCCCCCATTAGCTGCAAGATTAGAATAACCACAATTCACTATTGACCTAAAGTCCCAATGATTGATTATTAGGAATCATAATCAACTATCTCTTCCACTTAATTAGCATGCATTCATTCACCATAAAAATCATATAAACAAAGTTTACTTCCTTGGAACACCTTACACAAGAAATATTTTTAGAAAATATAAGCACTATTATAAAATTATTTGGTTTACTGATTTGTTTCTTGTCCATCATTACTTGTCTCTTCTCATTTATCCTTACTCTTTTACTGTATTATGAATATATGCTTGACTATGGGTATTCAAATACTGAAAACATAGAAGGGACTTCTTGTCTTCATGACTTTTATTAAACATGCATCTCTTATATTTTAAATTCATCTATCATTCTCTTATCTTAATCATCCACATAATTTTCACTCACACTTTTTAATCACATCTCTTATGCTCTAAATTACTTTCTAATAGTTATTTCACCTTCTTTGTAATTCTTTTCATGTTACCACATATAACCTTATTGTCTTTCAAGGTCAAGTTGCCATGGACCTGCCTTAAATTGCCAAATCTCTTACATCATAATACTATGATTCATCGACAATTTATCCACTTTAGATTATTCTTCTTTGTACTATGTTGTAAGTTCAGTGCTCTATAAAGATCCACACGTATCAGAATTTTCTCGTATACTTTCATATTTTTTCCTTGTACTAAAGTTTTTCTAATTGTTCCACTAGACTACTATAGATTATGATGTATCATCACTTCTCTTACATGATATATTTCTCATGATGTTTAAGTTTCAAAATAATCATTTCTTTGTATTGTATTCCTATTAAGGAATTTAAATTACTCATTGTTATAATTATAGTTCTCCATTATTCACTAAGATCCAAGATACAAGAATACATTCATATAGATAACAACATAAGCATCACAAAGTTTCTAAAACATACAATTTCTTGACCATTAATCCTTTGATGAAATATCAAATTTTAGATCATACTACTTTCTTTTCTTAAGCTATGTGCATCAACAATTTTGTATACTCGTTTTCTTACACTAGTGAGGGACCCATAAACAAGTATATGGACATTACCTATTATGGGTTCGTATATTACTTTTCTCCAATCTTATCCTTTTCTCATATTAAAATAACTTTATTTATCCCTTTTAATTGTGTGTGTTTTATTTCCAATAAGCATTCCTCCACATTTTACTTCCACATAATAAAATATCAAGGATGAGGAGAGTTCAAGTATTTCAAAATATTTTCTTCAAATATTCATTGAATACTTCTTTCAAGCAACTTAGTATTCTTTTCTTGTATGGATTTAATCATTTCTTATCAAAGAAAATTGACTACTTGACATTTTCTTTCTGCTCATATTTGTCTTATTATGATTTAAATATGAATTTACCATATGTATATCATCAATGTCTTATTCATCATCATTTGCTTTCTATGCACTATTCCTTTCATCTACTACTAGCCTTCACTAATCTCTTATTCGTCAGCCAAATATTCTGAGTTTTTAAGAGATTATCAACGAGAGTTATCTAATATAGATCCAATTTTCAAAACAATCTAAGTTACCAATAAAATACTAAAAATCATTTACTCTACTACTATTTTTATGAATGAATTTCTCATCACAATTGTGATTAACATACTATCAAAATTAGTGCTTTGAGCAACCAAACTAAAAGCATCATACATTTCAATTTATAATAAAATATTATATATTTCGAACTGTGTATCTAAATAAGGATCATGCACATCTATATTTGATATCAATTTCACATTGAACATCTGAAAATTGATATTAGGGTCATATAACCCTCAATGACCTACTAAATAGGGGCAAAGTCATTACAATCTCTCCACCTTAAAAATTTTATTCCTCAAAACTTATAAATATTAAGAGATGTGCTCATTCAGAATACCGTTTTGCATTCTAAATTATAGTGTTTCTCTTATTCTCATATCTGTTATCTGAATATTGAATTCCCCACTCATTTTTTTCTTTCAAGTCCCAATCAACTTGTAACGAATCATCTCAATCTCAACAAGAAAGCATAGGTTCCATGACAAATGGCTAATAATACACTTTCTTTCAATATGGTACATTCTTTTAAGGTTTATTATTTGCATTATCTTGTTATGTATTATATCAACTATATAGTTATTTCTCTACTATAATTTTATAGCAAAAGTGAAAACACTAAAAAAACTATTTTGCTATTTTGGTATCTCAATTATGAAGCCCCCATAAGTTGCAAGATCAGAATAACCACAATTTACTACCGAGATGAAGTTATATTTGTTGAGTAGCATGGATCATAATAAACTATCGCTTCCACTTAATTAGCATACATTCATATGCCATAAATATCATATAAACAAAGTCTACTTTTTCATGGAACATCTTTCACAAGAAATATTTTCAAAAAAGTTTGATCACTACTAGAAAAATTATTTATTTTATTAATTTGTTTCTTATCCATCATTACTTGTCTCCTATTAATCCTTACTAATTCATTGTATTATGATGATATGCTAGACTATGAGTAATCAAATACTCAAAACCTAACACAGACTTCTTATCCTTCCTAACTTTTGTTTAACTTGCATCTCTTATATTTTAGTTCATCTTTCATTTTCTTATCTTAATAATCCCCATAATTTTCACTCACATTTTTTCATTACATCTCTTGTTCTTTAAATTACTTCCTAATAGTTGATTCGCCTTCTTTGTATTTATTTTCAGGTTACTTCATATAACCTTGTTTTCTTTCAAGGTCAAGTTGACATGGACCAACCTTAAATTGCCAAATCCCTTACATCTTATGATATATGCTTAATCTGAAATATATCCTCTAGATAATTCTTGTTTTTACTATGTTCAAAGTCCATTCCTCTATAAAGGTTTACATGTATCATAAATTTTCTCGTATACTTTCATCTATTTTCCTTATACTAAACTTTGTCTAATTGTTCCACTGGAGTACTATGACTTATGATGTATTGTCACTACTCTTAGATGAGATATCTCTCATGATGTTTAAGCTTCAAAATAATCATTTCCTTGTATTGCATTCCTATTAAGGAATTTAAATTACTCATTGTTATAATTATAGCTATCCAATTATTTACTAAGATCCAAGATACAAGAATACACTCATATGGATAACACTCATGAAATCTCAATTTTTAGATCATGTTATTTTTTTTCTTAGGCTATGTGGCCCAATGATTTTATATACTCATTTTCTTACACTATTGAGGGATCCATAAATGAGTATATGCACATTACTTTTTTTGCGTTCATATATTACTTTGCTCCATTCTTATCCTTTCTCACATTCAAATAACTTTATGAATATCCCTCTTAATGGCATTTTTTTGTTTCCAATAGATATTCCTCCACATTTTACTTTCACATAAGAAAATATAGAGGATGAGGAGAGTTCAAGTATTTTAAGTTCTATTCTTTGAATATTCACTGAACTATTCTTTCTTATCAACTCATTATTCTTGTCTTGTATGGATCTAATCATTTCTTATCACAGAAAAATTTTACTACTTGACATTTTCTTTCTGCTCATATTTTCTTGTTATGATTAAAATATGAGTTTATCATATGTATATCATTAGTGTATTGCTCAACACTATCTCCTTTTCTATGCATTATTCCTTTAATCTACTACTAGCCTTCACTAATCTCTTATTAGTCAATTCTCACAGACATATCTATGCAAATTCATAATTCCATGGTCTGTATCGTTCTCACTATTCCCATGGATTAAATTTTTGAGTTAAAATTTTCCTAATTAACTTCACCTTATAAAACTTAGTACACGAATGTCTCTTCATTTTAATTTATAAGTCTTGTGCAAAAAAAGACATGCTTCTCAATATTAATACCAATTCATATCAATGTGACTCATTCACTTGTCGAACATCATCTTCATCCATCATAGACTTATCCAGCCACAAGTAATTATTTAAGCATGTGAAAGTAAGATCAACCATTTACTTGATACAAACATCTTTTTAAAATGGAAACAATGATGAATGCATTACTTTATCATGGGATGTAGGTTTCAATATGTTCATTTTATCACACATCACTTTCTATCTACATTGTGATAATTGTCTTTCCTTGTTCTTGGTATTTCATCTAAATTTATAATCTTATTCTCACATCTTACTAATTCATCTTTTTGGTAAACTTCTCTTTAATTATATCCTTCTGATAAATAAATCCTCTTTAGTGAACTTTTTATTTATTATGTTATCATTTCATCTTTTGTTTCCTCTATTCAGAAATACATAACTATGAATTTCAATTATGGATTTCATTGTTCTGAATCAATTTTCTTTCTTTGATTTGTTTCTATTTCTGCTTATCTTGTCTTGTTCATTAACTCATATCTAGGGTTGTTATCATAAATTGACAACTCCATCTCCTAACACATATTTCAATAACTTCCTTTTCCTTTTATTTTACTACGACTTCTCTCTTTGTTAAGTCTATTTCAACAATTCTACATGCATTTAAGTAAGTCAAACACTTCCTTCACTAGTCATTCTATTGGCTGAATTTTGTATCAGCTTAGTTGAAAGACTTTCTAGATAGTTTGTGGCATTTCAGAATTTTTTAGAGTCTTATAACATTTCATATATAGTTCAAAAACCATCATGATCTATTGTAACCTATTTCAAGAACAAATTGTTATTTGATGTGATCTATGCACATCCATATCTTAAATTATCTTTATTTATTCTCTTCTTTATTCCTATATTTATGTTGATCCATCATTGTTTTAGTTCTTCACTTGATTACTAGATGCAACTATTTTTTCTTATTTATTTTAAAATTTCCTTTGAATTCATGTATCCTAGTATTCCCATACCCTCGCATATGCTAATATTGTAGCATCATATCTTATTCTTATTCAAATTTTATTAGATTTGTTAGATCCAAGTAATGCATCTTGCCATCTGACATGATTTTTCCGTGTGTAAAGCGCAAGTGCACGCGTCAATGTAATATAGGCCCTTGTGAGGCCCGAGTCGAACTCAGGGACACTGAACTATCAGTAAACTACTACTAATTGTTTGCAATCAGCTAGACCAGTTAAAAAGGTTTTCAGAGTTGATTAAAAAGAAAATTAAAATAAAAAAAAAACAAAACAATCGATGAAATGTTGAGTTTAATCAATTTAGATGGGAATCTTTAGGATTGTGGTTTCACCGCAGGTTCTCGTTGTATGAATTTCCATACAGTTAATCAAATTTGTCTCTCATTCTGGGTAGTGGCCTGTAGTCAGAATTCTTCACTGTCATGATACAATTCACTACCTAAATCTAGGTCGGTTCCACCGTCGTAGTAACCTATACCCTAAACTAGGTGCATTAGAATCGGCCTCTGGGTTTCGACCATTAACCGTACATCACCTTGTTCATGGGATTTATTAATTAATATGAATTTCGTCTCTTTTCAACCATTAATTCTTCTTTCAAAGCAATTAAAGGCATTAGATTATCATTAGGGTGATTAATCATAATGATATAATAGAGAAAATGAAATCATACCACGGATTTAAGAGACAAATTATGAATTACTATGATAAAAATGTCATACAATGACTCCCCAGGCTACTCCGGGTCCTAAAGACAAAGGGGATTAGCCCTGCATGTTCATCTCAGAGCAAGACATGGTGGAACAAAGGTAAAACATGGAGAAAAACTTGGATGAAGTGATGTAAACCCCTAAACGGAGAAGATCCAAGCATTCCTCGACGTAGAGTGTGCGATCTACAGCCTTTCGGCGGTGGAAAATGTTTTTTGTGGCTCTCAGAATGGTTGGGGTGTGCTTCTTTGCTCCGTTCTTCTCTCCACACCTTCTCGAAACTTATGCAGCGGCTAATGACGTGATAGATCGCCCCTGGCCGCCATCATTAGGTATAAACACTAAATTAGATCGTCGAAATATCACCACTGTTGGATTTGGGCCGATCTAGAACAAAAACTAATCTGACGACGTCGATACCATCGACGCGGGTCGATGGTATCGACCCGTCGTGAGATCGGCAGGTTTCCTTTCTTCCCAGTCGTTCATCCTGATGCAGACTTGATACCATCGATACGGGTCGATAGTATCGACACCTTTAGGTGTCAGTTTTGTCACCTTTCCGACACTGAAGCTGTAGCATGTCGATAGTATCGACTTTTGTGTCGATAGTATCGACCGGATGATCACTAGCAACCTGAAGGTAACTCGCTACCATCGACTTCCCAGACGATGGTATCGACACTGCTTGGCTCCTTGCGGCTATCTATCTGTGACTGTGTCGATACTATCGACGGATGTCGATGGTATCGACAGTTGTATATATACATTTTTCCTAAAATTGCAAGACAAAGCCAAATCAGCTAAGATAAAACCCATTATTATCATCATTTATGATCAAAAAGATAAAATATGAGAGATTTGATACTGCAAGAGATTATAGACTAGAGTAAGTGCATTATGTATTATTCACCACCAAAGTGACCAATAAACACATAAAATGCAAGTAAAACAAGTCTATAAATGTGACTCAAAATCCTTGCATCAAACTCCCCTAAGCTTAAACCTTGCTCGTCCTCGAGCAACAAAACTTTAGAATAGAATTGCACAAGTCAACTAAAGAACAAATTATCACAACAAACCTTGCCGTATGATTCCAGCCAGACATTCACATTTCGGGCCTCACTAACCACATAATGATAATTATCCTCAAGGCGACACTGATCATACATAAGAGATATCTACCCCAAAATTGATGAATGCTATCACATAAGGCAGTTAACATAATAAAATCCTCCTGTCCAGACTCGGTGCATCTTGTGATCTTCTATCTACGTTTCTCGTCCTAACTACCATCTAAGTGGAAGCAGCTCTCCTAATATGAAAGAGTGAGGAGATAATCACGGTGGCCTACCAATCCGAGGAACGGGTATATGGAATAGGTGGTTGCGGAAGAAATGGAAGCATAATATAGTTTTAAAATGCCCAAATATCCAAAATGACCTAAATGATGCAAATGCAAATGAAAATGCCCTAATGCCTACATTTTGGGTGGAATGATGCATGCTCCTACAATTCCGTCTTAGACGAGATAGAATGTCTAAAAACTACATTATGTGCTTATTCTTCCTATTACACAGGTGAGACAAGCTCTTTTCTCCCTCTAAAATCATCCTTTTCTTTTTTTCTATTTTTTTAAGCCTTTTTTCTCTAAAATTGCAAAATGTACAATATTTTTCAGAATTATTTTTTTTTCTTTTTCGGGCTTACTTTCACATAATTGTAATCCTCGAGGCATTACAACTATATTTCGGAGAGTATAAAATGAGTTACCCACTTCTCTTATTTTTCAGAAGAAATAAGGCACATATTGTCCTATATGCTCAAAAATATGTGAAAATGCAACTACATGAGATCAGTTATGCAACTGTGATGCCATGCACTCAGGAATGTGTGCATGCATTATTCATCTACAAATTTTTTCATTTTCCATCTTTTTTATGCACAATCTACTAAAATGCAATCCTACCTAAATGCTATGCAATCAAAAGATGAAAATTGTAATGTGCTTCCAGTTCTTATGGTGGAATATGAAAACAATGGGGTGGATAGATCACAAGATTAATTGACTGAACCATTGGAAAATATTATATATCCCTCCTTACTGACATGTGTAATAATTAAGAGGTTTCTCTCTCTTATTTCAAATTAAGGTCTCATTATCATTTGGTCAGTTTAGGCTCAAACAACAAATTTTGTCCACTTTTTGTGAATCATAGGCATGTACAATTGTGGTTTTCTATTTTAAAGTTGACAAACCCAATAACTCTCATAAGTCATGTGCTTAAGTTCGAACAAAACAAGCTTACAAATTCACTAAAAAATTTTCAAATTTACCCCTGATCCCCATGTACAAACACAGAGATGACACATTACATTAGACATCCACAATTACACTAGATAGAGTGTGGATCCTAAAATAACTAAGAACTAAGAAAATTTCTAAAATAAAAGACAAAGCAATAAATGATAAAAACTATGAAAAATAATTGATAAAAGTTGTTCCAACCCCCCCCCAAGCTTGAATTTGACTATGGCCTCATAGTTAAAAACAACCTTAAAAGGTGGAACAGTGATACCGATCATTGGTCAGGTGTAGGTAGGTATTGCGGGGCTGTGGGGTCCCATGATGGATACTGCCCCTGAATATTCGGATCATAGAGGTTGAGGATACCCCCCAAAATAATTCTGGCTCCAGTAGTTGTCGTAGAAGGGTTGTTGTTGCATCTCCATCCTATGCAACCTGTCATGGATATTCTGTTGGTTGGCGAGGAGGAGGCTCTCATTCTCATAAATGGCATGCTGGTTAACATAGAATCGATTGGTAGTCTCCTGAATATCTGCAAATGATGTCGTGTGTCACTGTTGCATCTGCTGGATATCCTGCAACATTGTATACATGCCCTGCATAGAATAAGCATCATCTCCTTGTTGAGAGGGCTGAGGTGGAAGAGGTTGCAAAGAAGATGATGCACCTGGGTGGAAGTGGGGATGCTTCTGCGGCGCCACTCATGCCTGAAGAGGAGTGAAAGCCTCCTCTTGCTCTTCATGCTCGTCGCCATCATCATTGTTGTCATTGTCCCCGTCTTCCTCTTCATCAGAGTCATCAATGGCGATGATGGGCCACCTGATGTGCTGAGCTCCCTCGATGTTGAATACGGGGTCTGGAAGTGCACATTCATGATATTCGTGATTGACATGGCAATGTGCATAGGCTAAGCCATCACGGAGCATAAGGAGGTTGGAGCGGTGTAGATGATACAGGTTGACCTTGTTTCTGTTGGAAAGCAGAGTGAGTTGGGAAAAATCCAACACAAGGTAGAGAGCCATTGGTGTGATGTACCCTCCAAAGTGGATAGGATCCTTTCTTGTACTCCTCTGTACAGCCAACACGCACGTCAAGAAGAACGTGCCCCAGTTGCACTCCTCGCGCTTCAGCAGTTTATACAAAAAGAACAAATCCGTCTCTTGGAATTTACTAAGAGAAAGATCGCCGTGAGCAAAGAGCATCGTGCAAAGCATGCGGTGCAGAATCCGCACAAAAGGATGCTCGAAGTCGGCAACAACAGCATTGTGATAGCTGACTGATTTGCTTGGAGGCACAGTCACCAACTGGGCTTAGATGTCATCGTAATATGTCTGGTTATCCGGCCTCCAGTACTGGTCTCTCCCATGATTCCAGTTGTAAATGGAATTGAATTGCTGGAGGGTGAGAGTGTAATTGTTGTTGTAGAGATGAAAAGAAACACGGCCCTTTATCCATTCTTGATCAGTGGTGATGAGGTCGTTCGGCACGACGCATATGTCCAGCGACGCCATGAATTCTACCACAATATCTTTGTACGTCGGCCACTCGCTGAAAAATGGTTGGCCATCAGCGTGGAACTCCATCTCATCGGGCCTCCTGCCTATATGCCTTGATTGCCCTTTAAGGACATAAGCAAGATTGGCCTCGAACCCAAGGTAATGAACCATGTCCCGATCGACGTAGCGGGTTGGCTCGATCTTCCGCTTGAGCAATTCCTCATATGTCTTGTGTACTTCCGCCGACGGATGAAAAATCCTCGGATGAGGAATGGATCCGGGTGGCGGAGGAACGAAAGTTGGGATCTCCATCAGGACCTCCCTTGAAGAAGACGCTCCTTCCGTCTGCACCATCGTCTCAGTAAGAAAAGGAATATGAGATAGAGCTCAGTGAAGGTCAGAGAAGATGATCTTCGCTCGGAGCAGGGCTCAATGAAGAGATCACAATCCTTGGATGCTTGTAGCAGGCCTCCTGTCGCACAACAACGATCAATGCACAAGAACAAGGAAGAAACTCCAAAGGTGTGAAGAGATTAGAGAAATAACCTTCCCTTTTATAACTGAACCCGGCGTTGTTGTTGCACCATCGATACCATCGATGGGGTGTCGATGGTATAGACACCTATAGCACAATCCAAGTCTTCGCTAGTATCGACGGTTGTCGATGGCCTGATGTGGGGGCTCAGATCGATGATGTTTTGATACTATCGACATGTGTCGATGGTATCGACTCATCCCACAGATCGACTTCCTTGATTTGGCAGCCGCCGTTGATTTCTTCTCATGGATCAGTGATGTGTCGTGTCGATACCATCGACGCGGTGTCGATGGTATCGACTCTGTATGGATCAATTTTCCCTCGCGAGGTCCAGGAGCCGCTTTCTATCTGTAGCTAGGTCGATACCATCGACAGGACCGTCGATGGTATCTACTTCACTGAGACAAAATCGTCTGTAAATCTTCAGGGATCTCACGAGTATCGACATCAGTGTTGATACTATCAACCCCGATCTGGCTGTTTCTTCAGTGTCACTAATGGTAGGTCGATACCATCGATGAGGCCATCAATGGTATCGACTCAGAAAATTTTATGCAGTCGCCTACCTGTACCCATGTCGCTACCATCGACACAATAGTCGATGGTATCGACTCTACCTCAGACCTGCACACTGAGAAAATGATCAAGGTATCATTTTTACACTAAAAACAAAATTAAGCCAAGCTAACTTGTAAATGCGAAAGAAAAAGGATGAAACTACCAATGGTTGGGTTGCCTCCCAACAAGCGCCCTTATTTAACGTCTTAGACTAGACAAAATCAAGCTTCTCATGCATCCTTAAGTGCTATGAGTTTGACCTCATGCACTTTCCTCGTGTAGTCCTCGCCAAAGTACAGCTTTAGCCTCTGTCCATTGACCATGATGGCACCATGTGGTCGTACCTCCTCCACAATGAAAGGTCCACTCCATCGGGATTTCAATTTCTAGGGATGCAGCTTCGACCTTGAGTTGAACAATAGCACACGATCTCCCTTCTTGAAGACACACAGTTGAATGTGTCGATCGTGAATAAGCTTTGTTCTCTCCTTGTAAATCCTCGAGCTTTCATAGGCGTTCATCCTCAGCTCATCCATCTCATTGAGCTCTAGCATGCGTTTCTTCCCTGCCTCATCATAAGTCAAGTTCAGCTTCCTTAGCGCCCAGTGTGCCTTGTGCTCCAATTCTACCGGCAAATGGCAGCCCCCCCATAAGCCAACCTAAAAGGCGTAGTGCCTATAGGTGTCTTAAATGTCGTCCTATACGCCTATAAAGCATCTGGTAGCAAAGTACTCCAGTTCTTTTGTGTCGAAGCCACTGTGCGCTCCAAGATTTTCTTGATTTCTCTGTTGGACACTTTGACCTGCCATTGTGTCTGCGGGTGGTACGGGGTACCAATATTATGCTTTACCCCGTACTTCCTGAATAACGCAACAAACTTTCAAATTTTGAAATGGGTGCCTCCATCGCTGATAATCATCCTTGGCACACCAAATCTGGAAAAAATGTGATCTTTTACAAACCTGCACACTACAACAACATCGTTAGCCCTTGTGGGTATTGCATCTACCCACTTCGATACATAATCAACAGCAAGTAAAATGTACAAATTAGAGTTCGAGGACACAAAGGGTCCCATAAAATCAATACCCCATAGATCAAACACCTCAACTTCTTGAAACACGTTGAGGGGCATCTCTTGTTGCTTGGAAATATTACCTGCCCTTTGAAAAGAATCACATCTTCTCACATAATCGTATGCATCCCAGAAAAGTGTAGGCCAATAAAGGCTGCTCTCAAGCACCTTGGCCGCCATTCTGGAACTTGCATGATGGCCACTAGTTGGTAGAGTATGACAATGACGAAGTACACTATCATATTCTATCTCCGGTACGCACCTGCGCAAAATGTCGTCCCTGCATTGCTTCAACAAAATGGGGTCATCCCAGAAAAATTATCTGAAAGAGTGGAAATTTTTCTTTTTCTCTTGATATGTCAAATCATCTGGGATTATTTTACAGGCAAGATAATTAACAATATATTAAAACCATGGATCCTTGGATTTTACATAAAGGATTTGCTCATCAGGGAATGTCTCAGTAATGGGTATATTAATGTCCTTCTCATCTACCCGTTCTAACCTAGACAAGTGGTCCGCAACCACATTCTCTATTCCCGCCTTATCTTTAATTTCAATGTCAAATTCTTGTAATAATAAGATCCACCTAATCAATCTAGGTTTGGCATCTTTCTTTTCCATCAAATATTTTATGGCGGCGTGGTCCGTCCATGCCACAACTTTTGACCCTACAAGATATTGCTGAAATTTCTCAAATGCAAAAATGACGGTGAGAAGTTCCTTTTCACTTGTAGTGTAATTAAGTTGTGCTTCATTTAAAGTCTTGGATGCATAGAAAATCACAGCGGGTTTGTTTTCAAAACGTTGCCCAAGAACAACCCCCACTGCAAAATCTGAAGCATCGCACATTAATTCAAAAGGCTTTGTCCAATACGGCATTTTCACAACCGGTGCAGAAATTAACTTCTCTATGAGCACATTAAAAGCATGCAAACACTTTTCATTAAAATCAAACACCGCATCTTTCTCAAGCAGTTTAGATAATGGTTTAGCGATTTTTGAGAAATCTTTGATAAAGCGGCGATAAAATCCTACGTGACCGAGAAAACTCCTTACCCCTTTAACCAAATTAGGTGGGGGTAATTTGGAAATAACCTCAGTCTTAACTGGATCTACCTCCAACCCCTTGCTAGACACTTTATGTCCAAGCACAATCCCTTCACTAACCATCATATGACATTTTTCCCAGTTGAGAACTAAATGTGTGTCCTCACATCGTTGTAAAACTTTATCCAAATTATATAAACATTCATTAAAAGATGCACCATAGACGAAAAAACCATCCATGAAGACCTCTAAATAACGCTCAACCATATCAGAGAAATTGGCAAGCATGCAACGCTGAAAGGTTGTTGGTGTGTTGCATATACCAAAGGGCATGCATCGATATGCAAATGTTCCATAAGGACAAGTGAAGGTGGACTTCTCTTAGTCCTTAGGATCAATGGAAATATGATTGTAGCCAGAGTAACTGTCTAGAAAACAAAAGTGAGATCGACCTGCTAGTCGCTCGAAAATTTGATCAATGAACGAAAGAGGAAAATTTTCTTTTAACGTAGAAGACTTCAATCTATGGTAATCAATGCACACACGCCACCCAGTTACCAAACGGTTCGTGACCGACTTATTTAACAAATTGTGAGTGGCAGTATTTCCCCCCTTTTTAGGGACTACCTGTGTGGGACTTACCCACGTCGAATCAGAGATAGCATAAATGATGCCTGCAGAAAGGAGCTTGATGACCTCCTTCTTTACTACCTCCATCATGCTTGGATTGAGACTGTGTTGTGGCTATATTACGGGTTTGGCTCCTTCCTCGAGTCGTACCTTGTGCCGACACAGTGTAGGGGAAATCCCCTTGATATCCGCTACTGACCACCCGAATGCTCCACGGTGGTTCTTTAGCACGATCATCAATTCCTCCTCTTCATCGGCACTCAAATATGCCGAGATAATCACCGGTAGTCTCTCACCATCGGCTAAGAATGCATACTTTAAATGAGGCGTCAGTGGCTTCAATTCTAACTCTGGTAGAATGATCAAAGATGATTGAAGCAGTGGTGGGAGTGGTCTAAGATCTTCATAATACTTGGCATAATAGTACGACAGCACTTGAAGCATCTTGACACATTCTTGTAACAACTTGCTTCTCATCCAGTCATTTATTATATTGACAAGGCAATCTTTAAGAGGCAGTTCTGGATATGTATCAAGAATAGACCTTGCTATTGCATCATCTTCAGTAGAAAGAGGGATATCCTCCTCTTCATCATTTGGAAAACCCATAGCCCTACAAAGAGAAACAACTTTGGTCTGTTCCATAATGTCTACAGTCAGTGTCCCCTTCTCTACCTTTGTAATTACATGAGCCATATCTAGAAATAGCTTCCCTATACAAAGAGAAATGTTCTAATCAAAATGTTTCACCATTCAACACTGCTCCTTTGGTTTTGATTGTGTTGTGCTTGGGGGCATAACCATTTCAAATCGGTCATCTACGATTCCCAATGTCAAACGACCTCTTCCCATCTCGAGTATCATATCTACAGTAGCTTGGAAGGGTCTTCCAAGGAGTATCTCATTTCCTTGTTCATCTTGCATTTCCATTACCACAAAATCTGCTGGAAATACAAATCGGTCGACTTTAACCAAAACATCCTCACAAATACCGTACGGATTAACCACAGAATTGTCCGCCAACTGGATCGTCATATTGCTATGTCTTAATTATTTCAGTCCCAGCTTCTTGAAAGTAGAGAGAGGCATCAAATTTATACTTGCCCCGGAATCACACAATGCTTCGTCGAATTTCACTTTACCGATGTAACATGAAATGTTGAAGCAGCTCGAATCTTGTCTTTTTGGTGGCAATGTTCCCATAATGAAGGCACCCACTTTCTCCTTAAGAACGATGACCTCGGTATCAGGAATCTTCCTCTTCTTTGTGATTATATCTTTTAGAAACTTTCCATAAGATGGTATCTGCTCTATTGCTTCTAACAGCAGAATGTTGAGAGAAAGTTTCCTAAATCTATCTAGGAACTTCTTGAACTGAGCATCCACTTTCTTGGCTTTCAAACTATTTGAATATGGGACTGGGACAGTCTGTACCCTCTGATGTGGTGGCACATATGGTGTCCTCTTATGTGTCTCCTCCTCAGCAATGGGTTCTGATGTGACATCTTCTACCACATCCTCTACCGGCTCTGTGATTGGAATCAGAACCTCCTCTATGGCATCACCTGTGTTTTCTGGCTAGGGTGTGCTCAGTTCATCGGCCTTGGGGTTTAAAATCTTCTTACCACTCCGTAGCGAAATTTCCTTAGCTTGTTGGTTTCCCCCTGGAATATTTGTATTTCCGAGAAACCCTTGCTGTGCTGGCTTTTTCTGATTTGCTATCTCAGCTTCCATCTGTGCTAATGATGTCTCTATAGTTCTCATCTGAGCACCATGACTTTTTAAGGTTTGCCCAAATTGATTCATAAATTCTCCTTGTTGTTTAATCTGTTGGCCAAACGTGCTCATGAGTTCTTGATTCTTCTTGATCACTTGATTGAGAAACTCATTGCTCTTATCCTCCGCTGACGGTTGTGGTTTTGCATCAGGGTCCTTCAATAAATTGTTTGGGTCCTTCCATGAAAATTTCTTGTATTTCCTCCAAGAATAGTCATTGTTTCTGTACCCCTGTTGCTGGCGCATAAATTTCACCTGTGCTTCATCATCAGATTCTATGTCTTCTTTTGCAAGTAATTTCTTGGCTAGAAGGTCCATCTTCACATTTAGCTCCTTTATGGCCTTTGACTCACCTGGAGCTCGAATCTGCTCTATTGTGTCTCTGTCGCCCCATGATTGCTTTTTGGCCATGTTCTTCAAAATCTCCCAACACCTTGTGCCTGTGTTGTTTAAGAAGAACCCTGAACCTACTGAATCTAGGTTGCTTCGGTCATGCTCAGAAAGAGAAAAATAGAAAATCTTAACTTATTTCTCCTTGTCAAGCCCATGATGTGGGCACCTCCTCAACATTATTTGAAAACATTCCCAAGTCTCAGAATACGTCTCTCCGGCTTTCTGGATGAAATTGTGGATCTTCCTTACCAGATCGTTGGTCTTTCCGGGCAGAAAGAATCTCTCAAAGAACACCTCAATCATTTGATCCCACGTTTCAACGGTCTCGTCATCTAGGTTATGCAGCCATTCACGTGCATTACCTGCAAGAGAGCTAGGAAACAACATCAAATATAGTGTCTCTTGTGGAAACTTGTCTATCTTGATCATATCACAATTTTCCACAAATGTGCTGATATGTGCAACTGGGTCCTCATTCTTCATCCTATGAAATTCTTGTGACTTGACCAAGTTTATCAGTGTCGGGTCAATCTTATAGGTGGGAATATTGACTGCCAGTTTTTTTATTGATCCCTTCGATGTTGACCAGGAGGAAGCTTTTATCTTCTCCCATATTGTATGTTCTTCATCCATAGCTTCTGGTTCAGAATCTGAATCTCTATCTTCAGGTTGGTCTTGAATGTTGTTCTCCTCGTCATAAGGTCCCAACTGTGGAACCTCTGGTGATGGAAGTGTGTAGTTGGTACAACGTGTCCTCACCATGCACTAGTACCTTCAAAGTAATAAATTTGGTTTAGTACAGTGCTAGACGATTGCTAGATGTGACGGATAAAAAAATGAATTTCAAAAATTAATAATAAAATAAAAAGTGGCCTAGAGTGGTTGCTTGCAGCACTCGTAGTGCCTACAGTTGTTGTGTCCCCGGCAACGGTGCCAAAAACTTGACACGATTTTTCCGTGTGTATAACGCAAGTGCACGCATCAATGTAATATAGGCCCTTGTGAGGCCCGAGTCTCTCCGGCTTTCTGGATGAAATTGTGGATCTTCCTTACCAGAATATGTCTCTCCAGCTTTCTGGATGAAATTGTGGATCTTCCTTACCAGATCGTTGGTCTTCTCGGGCGGAAAGAATCTCTCAAAGAACACCTCAATCATTTGATCCCACGTTTCAACGGTCTCGTCATCTAGGTTATGCAGCCATTCACGTGCATTACCTGCAAGAGAGCTAGGAAACAACATCAAATATAGTGTCTCTTGTGGAAACCTGTCTATCTTGATCATATCACAATTTTCCACAAATGTGTTGATATGTGCAACTGGGTCCTCATTCTTCATCCTGTGAAATGCTTGAGACTTGACCAAGTTTATCAGTGTCGGGTCAATCTTATAGGTGGGAATATTGACTGCCAGTTTTTTTATTGGTCCCTTCGATGTTGACCAGGAGGAAGCTTTTATCTTCTCCCATATTGTATGTTCTTCATCCATAGCTTCTGGTTCAGAATCTGAATCTCTATCTTCAGGTTGGTCTTGAATGTTGTTCTCCTCATCGTATGGTCCCAACTGTGGAACCTCTGATGATGGAAGTGTGTAGTTGGTACTACGCGTCCTCACCATGCACTAGTACCTTCAAAGTAATAAATTTGGTTCAGTACAGTGCTAGACGATTGCTAGATGTGACGGATAAAAAAATGAATTTCAAAAATTAATAATAAAATAAAAAGTGGCCTAGAGTGGCTGCTTCCAGCACTCGTAGTGTCTACAGTTGTTGTGTCCCCGGCAACGGCACCAAAAACATGACATGATTTTTCCGTGTGTATAACGCAAGTGCACGCGTCAATGTAATATAGGCCCTTGTGAGGCCCGAGTCGAACTCAGGGACACGGAACTATCGGTAAACTACTACTAACTGTTCGCAATCAGCTAGACCGGTTAAAAAGGTTTTAAGAGTTGATTAAAAAGAAAATAAAAATAAAAGAAAACAAAAAAAAACAATTGATTAAATGTTGAGTTTAATCAATTTAGATGGGAATCTTTAGGATTGCGGTTTCACCGCGGGTTCTCGTTGTATGAACTTCCATATAGTTAATCAAATTCGTCTCTCATTCTGGGTAGTGGCCTGTAGTCAGAATTGTTCAATGTCGTGATACAATTCACTACCTAAATCTAGGTCGGTTCCACCGTCTTAGTAACCTATACCCTAAACTAGGTGCATTAAAATCGACCTCTAGGTTTCCACCATTAACCGTACATCACCTTGTTCAAGGGATTTATTAATTAATGTGAATTTCATCTCTTTTCAACTGTTAATTCTTCTTTCAAAGAAATTAAAGGAATTAGATTATCATTAGGGTGATCAATCATAATGATATAATGGAGAAAACGAAATCATACCACGGATTTAAGAGACAAATTATGAATTACTATGATAAAAACATCATGCAATGACTCCCCGGGTACTCCCGGTCCTAAAGTCAAAGGGGATTAGCCCCGCATGTTCATCTCAGAGCAAGACATGGTGGAAGAAAAGGTAAACATGGAGAAAAACATGGATGAAGTGATGTAAACCCATGAACGGAGAAGATCCAAGCATTCCTCGACATAGAGTGTGCGATCTACAGCCTTTCGGCAGTGGAAAACATCTTATGCAGCTCTCGGAGCGATTGGGGCGTGCTTCTGGGCTCCGTTCTTCTCTCTACAACTTCTCGGAACTTGTACAGCAGCTAATGATGTGATAGATCGCCCCCGGCCGCCGTCATTAGGTATAATAACCAAATTAGATCATCGAAATATCACCACCGTTGGATATGGGCTGATCTGGAACAAAAACTAATATGACGGTGTCGATACCATCGACGCGGGTCGATGGTATCGACCCATCGTGAGATCGGCAGGTTTCCTTTCTTTTCTATCATTCATCCTGATGCAGACTCGATACCATCAATGTGGGTCGATGGTATCGACACCTTTAGGTGTCAGTTTTGTCACCTTTCCGACACTGAAGTTGTAGAACGTCGATAGTATCGTCTTTTGTGTCGATAGTATCGACCGGCTGATCGCTGGCAACCTAAAGGTAACTCGCTACCATCGACTTCCCAATCGATGGTATCGACACTGCTTGGCTCCTTGTGGCTGTCTATCTGTGACTGTTTTGATACTATCGACAGATGTCGATGGTATCGACAACTGTATATATACTTTTTTCCTAAAATTGCAAGACAAAGCCAAATCAGCTGAGATAAGACCCATTATTATCATCATTTATGATCAAAAAGATAAAATATGAGAGATTTGATACTGCAAGAGATTATAGACTAGAGTAAGTGAATTATGTATTATTCACCACCAAAGTGACCAATAAACACATAAAACACAAGTAAAACAAGTCTATAAATGTGCCTCAAAATCCTCGCATCACCAGCCAATTTGGTCATAGCTACAGTCTTAAGCATGTTAAAAGAATATCCACTTAGGTGTACTCATTTTTAGATAATTTATGGTCCACTTGATGCAAACAATATAATATTTGATGTAACCTCATAGTGTACATCAATCCTAAGGAACCATACATTAATAAATTAAATTTCCAAATTCATATAGATAAGAGTACTTATATTCATCTCAAATCAAAACTATAGTATCAACAAAATTTGTATCAAGTTCTATCATTAAGCTCTTATTCTTTTGTTTCTTTTTGGTCATCTAACCCTAAACTTCTAGGGTTTCTCTCTAACCCATCCTCCCACTACAAACCTGGCCAAGTATATAGTGAAGAATAGATATAGTATCTTGTAAGGATATCCAAATACTCAAATCCCCAGAGCTATCATAATATCATCTCCTATATGCCACACTAATGACTCTAAATTATTGACTAAATGGTCCCTAGAAGCTTAGCCTGAGCTCTGATACCAAGATGTTATATCCACATCTCACAATAACCAATAATCATAAGATTATATCATAAATTGAGGATTAAACATAACACCATAACACTCTTAACATTTTTTGATATCAAACTCATTATTTTCTCACATTTATACACATAAACTAAATTTACAGGGGAATTTTGATTCCTCTAATCTAGTTTCAAGAATAAACATACATATCTAAACATTCATTCTAGTTCTCAGACGTTCATGTATACAAGTCTTGATAATAAGATACATACATTTTAATAGATAAACAATGTTATACATCATCATTTACAACTCTCTTATTTCTTTATAACGACCTAGAGTGATAGGGACTGAAAAAACTCGACTAATCTAATACTGAATTCTTGTGGTAGTCTACTCTATTGCATTCACATATTCAATCCACTTAGTTTCCCTAAACATTTGTGAGTAGAGGGGTGATCCTACTCGCTTGGTGAAAGAGTAAAATAATAAAATAGTCTAAAGCATTAAATTAGGCATATCAAATACTTAAATAATTGAAATAAAAGCAAAGTATTAAAGAAGATTAAAATACTACATGTATAAAAAATTGCAATTAACATATTAGCATACATCACTAGCAATATACATATATCAAATCATTTTCCTCATCATTCTATTGTTGATCTTTCATTAACTCTAACATGATTGGACTGCTGAAATGACTACTACCATATTTTCCAACTGAATATAATCGACTAATCTAACTATTGAACTCTTTATCTAAACTCAACTAGAATCCAATAACTTTCTCTTTTACTTTTCCCTTGAATTCTCTTGGTTTGTACCATCCACGGGTAAGACAATATTATGTGACTCATTGTACAAGTCTTAAGGTAAACTTGGGAGACCTTAAAACTATTATTACTACCTCGATTTGTGTCGATCAAGTCTAGTAAGGGATGACGATGGATAAATAGTTGGTTGTATACTTGAGGCTCCTTGTCCTGGGTACTAGGAGGGGAGCATCTAGTCTTAAAAGCCTCTGCCTCACATAATGTGGTTCCTCAAGAGCTAACACACAAAATAGAGTAACTTCTAGAAGGAGTATGTCCACAAGGACTATATACTCTAACTAGTGGATGTCACTGGATCTCTAGTTATTGTTAGATACTCCTACTATTGAAATAGTACCACCTAGATCTATGGTCATTTTTAGGTACTCTGCTACTATGTTGAAGTACCACTGATACCCAATTAGTTGGTGTTGGATACTCAATTCCAGGCTACTTTTTTCTATATTTGATAGTCCATATCCTGTTTCACCCATCCCACTATAGACTTGTAGGGAGGGATCTACGATGTTCACGACATCTACTACTACTATATTTTACTGACTACTTGGACAATTGTAGTGAATTCTCTGATGATACTTATTTGAATGTATAAGATATTGGTTACCCTTCTCACAAGGTTTCTCATTTCTTAAATTTTTTAACATATTGATCACCCTTCTCTCAGGGTTTCTCATTGCTCATGAACATATGACATTTCTTATGTTTTAAAATAGATATCATGTCAAATTATATAGACATTCTCATTTAGCATTTCTAATATTTATACATGGGATCAATAACATCCCTATTTAGGGGAATGACATTTATGTTTACTTACAATAGCATGAAAACTTATGCATCTCATGACAAGGATATAAACTAGAGATTTTGCATTACATGAATTAGAATGTGTATGCATATAAAATAATATTTGGCCAAAAACCTAGAGTATCACATGAATCATTTCAATCATACATTTACTACTAATCGGACATGTACTCTTTTAGAGACATAAAAGATTTGGTTTCCATGAATGATTACTTACTTTTCGCAAAATATATATTGCGTAAGTAAAAAAATCTACTTGTCCATATATCAAATTAAATTGATCAAACATGTACAATTAAAAACACTAATCACATAAGCAATACCATATAGACATTTATCTGAATATCAACTAGATTGATGTTCAAACACATGAATTGTCCATAAATTCAGTCCTCCAAAAAACACTCAAATAAAGTTATAAATTCTCTAATATTCAAGATACATGGATTTAATATATCCATTTCATAACATAAACAATTTCATATCATATTTGGAATATAGAATAAAATATTTTGTAAGTTGAATTCTAGAACAAATTTTTTCATTCACTGTGATGTATGGAGAAACTGATGGTTTCAACTAGAAGCATCTAATTAAGTGTAATTTACTAAAAGATTATTTTACCCACTCACCGAGGTGTTAAACACCTTAAACACATAGTCCAAGAATTGATATCCTTGATTCAAATTTAAACTTTGAGAAATCAGTCATTTTCTTCCTCCTTTTAACTCAAGAATCCTAGAAATGGAGATTGGAAAGAAAGAAAGAGACAATATGGTGATTTGATATCCTATTAATTCAAATTAGAGGAGGGACAATATTAATACATATGAGAGAGGTTTTTCCATGAAACCTCTCAAAAGAACATTAACTTACTCAATTTCATCACTTCTAGGAAGATAGAACCCAAGATCAACATTTTCACTCATTTCCTCCTCCAAAACCTAAATCTCCCTCTCTCTTTACAATTTTGTTTCTCTAGGATGAACCACAAATTATAAAAAAATGACTCATCAAGAAGACTTCCTTTCCTCGTCCCCTCATTGATCTATGGAGGCCCGACATAGAGGAGTAAGGTAAACCAAGTGTGCAACCCATTATTTCTGGCACAAACCATATTATAAAAGCTATTAGGGTGTTATCTTATTGATATAGATCGATTGAGGTTCTTGGGTCAATTACAAATAACCCCCAATATTAAATTTTATTTTATTTCAATAGAATTTTCTGTTAGAAAAGTTAACTAATATGTTAACTGTTTCAACCCTTAAATGATATCAAAAAATTTTGGAAATTTAATATGATGTCTCAAATTCACAGTCCAAATTTCACCCAACTAGGATTTACCAATAAAATACCAAAAGTAATTTACTATTCTGATAAAATTTTAATATTTTAGTATATATGGATGAATATTTATCGATAAAACTCAGTTTCTAAACATATCTACCACTAAACCAAAAATTCTGAAAATTTTAAGTGATCATCACATGAGATTTATCTAATATAAATCCAATTTTCATAACAATCTAATTTACCACTAAAATACTAAAAATCATTTATTGTACTTTTATTTTTATCATTGAATTTCTCATCACACTTGTGATTAGCATACTATTGAATTAGTGCTTTGAGCATCAGTAAACTACAAGCATTGTAAATTTGGATTTATAATAAAATACTATATATTTTGAACTATGCATATAAATAAGAATCATGCATATCTATATTTTATATCAATTTGACATTAAACATTTGAAAATTGAGATTAGGGTCTTATAACCCTCCAATTACCTATTAAATAGGGGTAGGTCCATGCATTGAGTTTTATTTGCTTTTCAAATACCACTTTCCAAGTATTTCATGCATTATTGTTCATTTTTACATCATGTGTGCATTGTTTATTGTTATTAGAATGTGAAAGGTTATTGCTTCAAATAATAAGTATTTTCACCAAATTATGTTAATTTATCATATTTTATTCATACTTTTGTAGGTTTCCCCTTATTTTAGGTAATTTGAGCACTCACTAGGTAGCTCAGTGCTACTGATAGTAAACTATGTGGTATTGACTTAACATGAAAATCCAACAGGGAATTAAAGAAATCTAGATGCTATTGAGATACCACTCAGTGCTAATGATATAGGGTTGGATGCCACTGAAATGCTAAGTCAATGCAACCAACTTATAGTCCAAAGAGCAACAATAACTAAGGTTTATAAACTCAGAGCTACTGACACCCAACTTGGTAGTATTGACTTTCATAATTAGATGAAGTCAGGACTTGCTAAATGGAAACTTGGTGCTACCGACCCATGTGTCAGTAATATCGACACTCAATGAGAGGTTCGAGTCAGTCGACGACTCAGTGGTACCAAATTTGCATGATCAGTGCATATTGAAGATCAATCTAAATCTGACAGCTAGGACTTAATGGTAGCCAGAGCCTCACTTATGGCCTAAGGGGAGGTTATCCAGACCTAGGAATCACGTTCTATTCTATTTCAACTAACCACAAAGTCCAAGGAGTAGGAGATGGAGATAACCATGTCACAAATGATTTATGAACCTCTGGAGAACAGATTTGTAGCTAGAACATTGTGGATTAAGACGTTCACCAAAGGGGATCTTCCATATCAGTTTATCTAGGGGTTTACATTAGTTTCTTATGTTTATCATTTTTTCTCTTTTCTCCTCCACATAAGAGACACTAGAAATTGTGTGAGGATAATCCCCTTGTTCTTTTGGACCTGGGAGTATCAGGTTATTACATCATAATTGACTTCCATATTTCAATATAGCTATTTCTTTTAATTATGGACATAAATCTACATTGATTAATGAATTGTCTATGGCTAATCACCATAGTCAATTGCTCAGATCATTAATTGCTTCAGAAGAGGGATTAAGGTTTGGAAAGGTAATATATTTACAGAGCATATATTGTGCCTTGGGAGAGAGCTTACAGATGTGAAGGGTATTATACATATGTATTGTTAATGGGCCTAGATAATTCCTAAATTGATAAGGGAGTGGGATTTATCTTAGTATAGGTAGTGTATTACGATGCAAGAGCGAGTAATACTTGATACATGTCCTTAGTATAGGGTTAAGGGTAAATGTTTATTAATGAAATGGAGTTAAATGTAATGTATACCGTGGTGAAATTGTAATCCTAAGGAATCCACCAATCTGTCATCACAATCCACTTGATTTAGTTTTCAATTCTTTCCAGTAGTTATAACCAAACAACCAATCAACTTTTCCTTAGGCCCAGCTGATGAGGTTATAGTTAGTAGTAGTCTCTCGAATACATTTTCTTGGGTTTGACATCCGTGCCTCATAGACCTATACTACTCAGCGTGTACACTTGTGTTTTTTAGGCATAGTTTAGGCATGTCAAGTTTTTGGCATAGTTTTTGGTGAAACGGCAAGCCTACCCTATGAGTGTTGTAATCGGTCACTCTAGTCCATTTTATTTTTCTTATAAAAAATCTATTGCTAATTTTTCTTTCTTTGAATTTGTGCTTAAACTAAAAAATTTATATATGAAATAAAATTTACTATTATTCATTCTCACTGACTACTATTTCATTCTCGGGTGCTAGTACATGGTTCAGACCAGAAACATTGACTATGGGGAATCAACTCAATAGAGTATAGGCCCACAAGAACTCCATCGCAGGGCAAGAGAATTTAGGGCTTCAGTGGAAAGGTTTCTCCAAACCCCATGACCACAGGTGGAGCAAGCACATGTAGTGTACATTGACCCATACAAGGAAGAGTGTGTTGGGGTTGAGCTTGAGGAACAAACTATCTAGGAAAAGATCAAGAAATCTTTATCCACAGCACAGTTAGGTCCAATCTGACCCAAAATTGGTGGTGCTTATTAAATCCAAAGGATTTCATGAACATGGTATGGAGGACTCAATGGCACACAATGAAGGCTTTATGGGGAGCTATGATATGTTGAAGATCGACAAGGTCCCATCCATGGTAGTTTACTTGAAGTTATTCTCGACTAATTTTTAGACAAGGCATAAGCATGGTTTCTCAGTCTTCCTTCTGAATCCATGGAGACATGGGATGAGATGATAGATTCTTTCTTTAAGAGGTACTTCCCACCACAGAAGACACATGACCTGGTTGGGCAAATCTAAAATTTCAAATAGCATGTCGAGGAAACCTATTCAGAATCTTGGGAGAGATTTCAGAACATACTAAGAAAGGTTCTCTATCATGTGATTGATCTTAATGGTTAGGCAAAGACATTTTAGTATGGGCTACATAAGGCGGGAGAACTATTTCTTAACAGTGCAGGAATAGGTTTCTTTCTGAATAATAAAGCCACAAGGTATCATGAGATATTGATGAATATGGCAAAGAATCAATCTTGGAATGACTCACTAGTGATCATCAAAAGTGTTGTGGAATCAACAGAGATCACTGTGTTGAAGGGAAAGATGGACAATTTTACAAGGAGATTTGAGTAGAAATCTAGAACCTCATCTGTAGGTGAAGAGGAAGAGTACATGTATACGTGGTAGTAGAACAACTGAGGCAGAAATGATTATGCATGGAGGAAGGATTCCAAGTTCTCATGGAAAGATCCTAACAAATTTCCACAAGATCTGTCATAGGTGCAGCAATCTAAACAACAACAGAGAAACATGTTGTGACGTCCCCATATTTTCTAAAACTTAATCTAATGTGTGACGTCCAAATTGAAACCCTCACCTCAGTGAGAATCCCAATTTAAACACCCCACACTAGGCTAAGAAGAAGAAAATCAGAGGAAGTCAAAAGGAAACACAGTCAACAGCACATGTACATGAACAATAATAAAACCATACACACATGTTCACCATTCAACATATAATTACAACATGAATTATTACAACATTTGATATTACATATTGAACAGCAAACTTAACATATACATGTACTACATCTAAACTACAGGATCTTAAGACAACAGGTCCACCTGAACATCAGCTCGCCACACAACTCTCAACTATTCTGGATCTTCAAGAGCATAACCACAACCTAAACAAAAGATTACATGCGGTACACGTCAGCACAATATTTCAAGAATATTGTACTGAGTACGCCTACGTGTCTTTTATTTACCTCTCATCATATCTTGGTAATAAGATAAAACTAATATACTTGGCAGTAACAGAAGAATATATAAGAAAAGCATATACTTGCACAAGGATATTCATTAACAAAAGAGAACACATATTTTAAGCTTATTTTCCATTATATACCAAGGCCTTTATGATCACTACCAAAGAGTTAGATCATTTGTACAAGGTGACCACTACCAAAGAGTTAGGTCAGACCACTACCAAAGAGTTAGGTCATTTGTACAATGTGACCACTACCAAAGAGTTAGGTCACTTCCAAGCACACTGCCAAAGAGTTAGTGCTTTCATATAATGGAACAAATATATTATGTTTGATGTGTTCATAACAATAAGTATGAAAAGCTCAACAACATAGTATATAAGAACAATCATTTCAATCAATACCATATGCCAAGTCTTTACTACTATATAACACAAGCATATTGTATAATAAGACAAGCAAGAGGTAATGGCGTACCTTCCAAAGAGATAGATCATACTAAACACATATCACTGATGTCAACTATAAGCTTGGTCAAACCTGATCAAAACAAGACCATATACTATCATCAGGTTCTCATCTTATTATGTCTCATCTTAACCTTAATTATATCCAATTTAGGGTTTACTTAACTTAGTAGGATATTCCCACTTTTACTTGTATTCTTGTCTTAGAGTTATCATACTGATGTCATATTCTAGGTTATTATTCATTATCCGAACATTATCTTCCATAGCATTTTTGTGCACATTAATTAACCCTAGGTTACACCATTAACCGAGATTAGGGTTTAAAACCATGTCTTAAGATTCATCTTCATATAACATGGATTATGTTCATCATTACGATCTCATAATTAATACTGAGGTTCCATATACTGATATGAGCTTATTCTGTGAATTTTGTCATTTATTGAGCATGTGTGCATTTATTGCATTTTATTTAGGATTATTAGCCCTAAATAGCCATATAAAGCAAATTATATTCTTTTGTGTATCATCATGACCATATCTGACATCATATGTATTATAAACATGATTATAAACTTACTGACATTTTCTCATAATTTTATATCATTGTTTGTTATTTATTATTAATTAATCAAGCATTACACATATTATATGATATCACTGAGATTAGTACTTCAAAAGCCAAATATTACAGTTTCATATTGTTCTACACATTTTTCTGAACGTTTTGGTACCTTGTTTGTAATTTTCTGATCAACATGCTATTTTCTACGAATTATATAAGATCTGGACTAAATCTAGGGGTTTACCTTTTTCAGCCAATGGGCATGCGCCACGTGGCTTGGGGCTGGCGCTGGTTCTTATTTACTTGGCTGCTTAGTCCGGATCCTATGCAAGATCCGTGGATCCCCTGATCCACATACCCGGGTCGGGTTCTTTCTCATCTTCCCCGTGCTCGCGATTCCTCGTTATCCCAGGCTACGCCAACACCGTGGGCGCGCTTCTGCCCAAGGCTGCCGCCGTGGAGCAGAGCTCCAGTGAGGGATAGGATCCGCCGATCCTCCTCCTCGGTCTAGGCAAGTGCCCCTGGCTCGACTACTGGACGACGATAAGGAATCCTCCCCACAAGCTCCTCTTCCTTTCTTGCATGATGGCTCCAGATCCCCATCTAGATGAGGCCGCCGCCGCCAGGGCTGCAGACCTACCGGGCTCCTTCTCGCATGAATTCCCGCACGCCGATGCTTGCGAGCGCCTCCTGGCACCAGCCGCCGTAGCTGCCCGGTTGATCCCCAGCCTGCATGACAGTATCTATGGTGTTGTCGCCTCTGACCTCTCAGACTCGCCAATGGTGCCTCCTCCGTCTCGGGTGTGAGTCCCCTCTACTCTCAGTCTGTGAGGGAGAGCCGCCGCAAGGACTCTACTATGGCGATGAAGTGGTAGTTAACGAGAAGTCAACCTCAGGGTCGACGCTGCTTGCTTCGTCTACTCCTGCTATGTGTTGCCTTCCCCTTCCTTCTTCTCCAGGGCTCAGCGTCATGTGCATCCCTTCACGTGAGAGTGATCTCATCATCGTCGTGTTGGAGCCTGATGGCGAGCAAGCAGGCGAGTAGGCGTTGGGGCCTCCATTTTCTTGGGAGTCCGACTGCACCTCCGACACTCCACCACCATGGCTCACCGCTGCACTCTGTAAGCTGTAACGGAGACTAGGGGTAAAAGGTGAGTCTGATCTCTCTCTCTACTCTTGTTCTTGTAGTCACGAAAAGAGGGTTGTGTAGGTATCCCATGATCTGGTGAAGATAACCACTCAGCTGGGATCGTGAGATTGACCACTACTCATCCCCTAGTCCACGTCGAAGCAACCACTCGCTGACCCTCCATGACTCCATAACTGACATGGGTTGAAGATGGCAAATCTGCTGTTGAATTAGGATATCCAAGGTCCCACAATAGGGCAACGAAGGTCTTATCCGTGGCTCTCCCTAGTACAATCGTGGCCCTACATTGAACAGGCTCGTGACACTAAGTTGATCAAAGCCTAAGTTGCTAAATATGAAACATTATTCTAAAGTACATCAAAATATTAATTATTGAGCTAACTTCAAACTTAAATATCTCCTTTTAGGAACACCAGAATATTATGAAACTTTAACCATGACTTTGATACAACTCAAGGTACTTTCTATCGCAATTTGGTGCCATAAATTAACTCTTTTATCATTCAATTAAATTCCCCAAATAGGTATAACTTATGGATCTGAATCATTATATCAACCTCAATTAATAGTCAACTTTACCAAAATACTTGAAACTCTTGTTGTAACTCAAGATATGGATTCTAAAAGTCCACTCCGTCACATCCTACACATCTTAAAAGAAATTTCATCCTCGGAATTAAGCTAGAAAACCCTCTTCGTCACATCATATATACCTTAAAAGAACTTTCGTCCTCGAAAGTACACCATACTCATACTTCCATGGAAAACCTTATCTTTCCTTCATCCACATGTAACAAACCACTCTATGTGCAACATATCCAAAAACGGAGCTCCAAAACCATATCTAAGCTACCAGGATGATTTACAACATCTAGGGTTAAACATCACTTCATAGAAAGCTCAACAAGGGTTTAGAAACTCAGGTTAAGTTATTACATATCTCATATGTTAGATTTGCTTCCTTATCTTAACTCATGCATTAATATTCGAAATTATACTATCATGTTCCAAAGAAGTTAACTAATGTTAACCGATTATGTCAAGGTGTCATCAACATTTTATGTTGTGCTAACTATCAAACTATATAGTTCATCTTTATTAACCACTAAGATTAACACCTCATGTAACATGTTTCATTCATATGATCTTATTTCATTGTTCATACCGAATTGCAACATTTATCAATGACTTCATCGCAAGATTAACCAACAATATCACATTATCATCATTATTGATTTACATGGTTAACCATATATACATAAGATATATCAAACCATCTCTAGGTTTCCCTCATATCAAGTCTACATATCACGTCTTGAGATTAGATCACATCCTTAAATATATTATATCATGGTTGTGTTAAACAAACTTATGCAAGTGGCTTATCAAACATATATCAAAACTTCATCTAGTCCAACTGAGGTTCTCCTAACCCAAACCACAAGGGTAGTTCCATACTTAGTCTCTCTGAGCTAACTCAACTCTATGAGTATCTCATATGCATATACTTTATCCTCCCTCCTTGGTTTAGGGTTTTAGATTACCTCATTGGCACTCGTGATAACTTCATAAGATCTAGCCACATAAGCACAACCAAAACATGACATGATGTTCTCATCACAGGTCTTCTACCCATGAAACATGCTTACCCAAAACTCTCTTATATACATCACTAAATTCCTATGTGGGAAACCACCAACCCGAGCATGAGGCTTCACAAAAACTAACATAGCTACCTCCTCCAGGGTCTTGGGCTCTCTCCCTTACCCAGATGGCAGGCATTCATATTCATACTCACATGCACATATATCCAACCTCTCTCTGACTCTAGGGTTTGGTCTTCCCAAGGACATCTAGGGTTCAAGAATACTATAGGAATCATGCATAAAGAAACTCAACTCAATCACTCAGGATTAATCTAGTTTAGTACATATCATATCACATATCTCATAATTCTCATATCTTGGAGTTTAGGTTCTCTGACCTTCTCCTTGTGGGTCTCACTCTCTCTGGAGTTAACCCCGAAACTGGTCCTAACACTTCAGGTCCTCCTTCGTAAAAGAGATTGAGGCTCTTGCTGATTCACAACCTAGTCTTAACTTGAGACATATCTTATCACATAGAAGCCTATTCACTTGCATCGTCAGAACTTATCTCAAAACCTCAAAACTAAACTTATATCCTCAAAGTCAAATAGAGATTATCACAAACTATCTTATGTCTTCTATATAAGACTTACATCATATCATCAAAACTTATATCATATATTCCATCTATCATAATATATCAAACAAGGCTCTAGACATCTAATCTAGAACTACTCTCTCTTCTAGACTGATGTCATTCTCTTTCACTTAGGTTACATGATCACCTCCTACTCGTACATGTGTGGGGACACATTTTTGTAATACATATACATAATAAAATATTATATAGTTTTTCTCCGATAAAACAAGCGTCAGAGAAAACTATCAAGGTTCGATCCGATTGGAATCAAAAACCAAATCCTAAATACGAGTGTCCCACACATAGTAGAGAGTACAGTGCCATGAAAAATAGTGAAAAGGGTGAGAACAAGGGGTAGACTAGTGTAGCTACTCTAGACAACGTGCGCCATATGTCTAGGGTTTCTCTTCCCTTGATGCACGTCATTTCCAAATAGTGCAACGTCCCATACCGCTGCACTACAAGGAATGAACGACATCTAAGGACTTACCATACAACAAGCACTAGTCTAGACCTAGTTCTCAGACATCTAGGTGCTAACCTAGAGGCTAGGTCAGATCTAGTCTCTAAAAGACGACTAATCTAACCCTAAAGATAATTAAGTTCAAGGTTTTCTGGTTTTGAGTTGCATAATGAGAAAATGTCAGGCTTTACTATTGTTCATGCTCTGATACCACCTGTGACGTCCCCATATTTTCTAAAACTTAATCTAATGTGTGACGTCCAAATTGAAACCCTCACCTCAGCGAGAATCCCAATTTAAACACACCACACTAGGCTAAGAAGAAGAAAATCAGAGGAAGTCAAAAGGAAACACAGTCAGCAGCACATGTACATGAACAATAATAAAACCATACACACATGTTCACCATTCAACATATCATTACAACATGAATTATTACAACATTTGATATTACATATTGAACAGCAAACTTAACATATACATGTACTACATCTAAACTACAGGATCTTAAGACAACAGGTCCACCTGAACATCAGCTCGCCACACAACTCTCAACTATCCTGGATCTTCAAGAGCATAACCACAACCTAAACAAAAGATTACATGCAGTACACGTCAGCATAATATTTCAAGAATATTGTACTGAGTACGCCTACGTGTCTTTTATTTACCTCTCATCATATCTTGGCAATAAGATAAAACTAATATACTTGGCAGTAACAGAAGAATATATAAGAAAAGCATATACTTGCACAAGGATATTCATTAACAAAAGAGAACACATATTTTAAGCTTATTTTCCATTATATACCAAGGCCTTTATGATCACTACCAAAGAGTTAGATCATTTGTACAAGGTGACCACTACCAAAGAGTTAGGTCAGACCACTACCAAAGAGTTAGGTCATTTGTACAATGTGACCACTACCAAAGAGTTAGGTCACTTCCAAGCACACTGCCAAAGAGTTAGTGCTTTCATATAATGAACAGATATATTATGTTTGATGTGTTCATAACAATAAGTATGAAAAGCTCAACAACATAGTATATAAGAACAATCATTTCAATCAATACCATATGCCAAGTCTTTACTACTATATAACACAAGCATATTGTATAATAAGCCAAGAAAGAGGTAATGGCGTACCTTCCAAAGAGATAGATCATACTAAACACATATCACTAATGTCAACTATAAGCTTGGTCAAACCTGATCAAAACAAGACCATATACTATCATCAGGTTCTCATCTTATTATGTCTCATCTTAACCCTAATTATATCCAATTTAGGGTTTACTTAACTTAGTAGGATATTCCCACTTTTACTTGTATTCTTGTCTTAGAGTTATCATACTGATGTCATATTCCAGGTTATTATTCATTATCCGAACATTATCTTCCATAGCATTTTTGTGCACATTAATTAACCCTAGGTTACACCATTAACCGAGATTAGGGTTTAAAACCATGTCTTAAGATTCATCTTCATATAACATGGATTATGTTCATCATTACGATCTCATAATTAATACTGAGGTTCCATATACTGATATGAGCTTATTCTGTGAATTTTGTCATTTATTGAGCATGTGTGCATTTATTGCATTTTATTTAGGATTATTAGCCCTAAATAGCCATATAAAGCAAATTATATTCTTTTGTGTATCATCATGACCATATCTGACATCATATGTATTATAAACATGATTATAAACTTACTGACATTTTCTCATAATTTTATATCATTGTTTGTTATTTATTATTAATTAATCAAGCATTACACATATTATATGATATCACTAAGATTAGTACTTCAAAAGCCAAATATTACAGTTTCATATTGTTCTACACATTTTTCTGAACGTTTTGGTACCTTGTTTGTAATTTTCTGATCAACATGCTATTTTCTACGAATTATATAAGATCTGGACTAAATCTGGGGGTTTACCTTTTTCGGCCAATGGGCATGCGCCACGTGGCTTGGGGCTGGCGCTGGTTCTTATTTACTTGGCTGCTTAGTCCGGATCCTATGCAAGATCCGTGGATCCCCTGATCCACATACCCGGGTCGGGTTCTTTCTCATCTTCCCCGTGCTCGCGATTCCTCGTTATCCCAGGCTACGCCAACACCGTGGGCGCGCTTCTGCCCAAGGCTGCCGCCGTGGAGCAGAGCTCCAGTGAGGGATAGGCTCCGCCAATCCTCCTCCTCGGTCTAGGCAAGTGCCCCTGGCTCGACTACTGGACGACGATAAGGAATCCTCCCCACAAGCTCCTCTTCCTTTCTTGCACGATGGCTCCAGATCCCCATCTAGATGAGGCCGTCGCCGCCAGGGCTACAGACCTACCGGGCTCCTCGCATGAATTCCCGCACGCCGACGCTTGTGAGCACCTCCCGGCACCAGCCGCCGCAGCTGCCCAGTTGATCCCCAGCCTGCGTGACAGGATCTATGGTGCCGCCGCCTCTGACCTCTCAGACTCGCCAACAGTGCCTCCTCCGTCTCGGGTGTGAGTCCCCTCTGCTCTCAGTCCGTGAGGGAGAGCCGCCGCAAGGACTCTACTGTGGCGATGAAGTGGTAGTTAACAAGCAATCAACCTCAGGGTCGATGCTGCTTGCTTCGTCTACTCCTGCTATGCGCCGCCTTCCCCTTCCTTCTTCTCCAGGGCTCAGCGTCATGTGCAGCCCTTCACGTGAGAGTGATCTCGTCGTCGTCGTGCTGGAGCCTGATGGCGAGCAAGCATGCGAGTAGGCGTTGGGGCCTCCATTTTCTTGGGAGTCCGACTGCACCTCTGACACTCCACCACCACGGCTCACCGCTGCACTCTTTAAGCTGTAATGGAGACTAGGGGTAAAAGGAGAGTCCGATCTCTCTCTCTACTCTTGTTCTTGTAGTCACGAAAAGAGGGTTGTGCAGGTAGCCCACGATCAGGTGAAGATAACCACTCAGTTGGGATCGTGAGATTGACCACTACTCATCCCCTAGTCCACGTCGAAGCAACCACTCGCTGACCCTCCATGACTCCATAATTGACATGGGTTGAAGATGGCAAATATGTCGTTGAATTAGGATATCCAAGGTCCCACAATAGGGCAACGAAGGTCTCATCCGTGGCTCTCCCTAGTACAATCGTGGCCCTACATTGAACAGGCTCGTGACACTAAGTTGATCAAAGCCTAAGTTGCTAAATATGAAACATTGTTCTAAAGTACATCAAAATATTAATTATTGAGCTGACTTCAAACTTAAATATCTCCTTTTAGGAACACCAGAATATTATGAAACTTTAACCATGACTTTGATACAACTCAAGGTACTTCCTATCACAATTTGGTGCCATAAATTAACTCTTTTATCATTCAATTAAATTCCCCAAATAGGTATAACTTATGGATCTGAATCATTATATCAACCTCAATTAATAGTCAACTTTACCAAAATACTTGAAACTCTTGTTGTAACTCAAGATATGGATTCTAAAAGTCCACTCCGTCACATCCTACACATCTTAAAAGAAATTTCGTCCTCGGAATTAAGCTAGAAAACCCTCTTCGTCACACATGTCTCAACAGTGCCAATAGGATAGGGGTCCTAGCAAGATAGATTGGGTAGAATACATGTTGGGATGGTTGGTGAATCATAATGAGGTGCTCTTGGACCAAACAAAGAGAGAGTATCTAAATCAAGGGGTGCATACCTGTAGCATAGAATACCAAATTTCTCAACTAGCAGTGGAAGTGACATCCCTTAAGAAGCCCAACCATCAAGGATTTCCAGGGAACATGGATGTTCCATCCAACAATCAATAGGTTAAAGCAGTACTCCTTCATAGTGGTAAACTGTTCATGAAAGACCAAAATGGGGCTCCAGAGAAGAACACCACCACAATCGACAAAGGGAAGGTGACAGATATTATTCCTCTAGAGAAACTACAAGGAAACTGCACCATAGGAGGAGAGCCCATAAGAGGAGTCAACTGAGTAAAAGGATAACAAGAAGGAGTCCTACATTCCATCCCATTAGCGAAAAGTTGTGATTCTAGTATCATTTACCAATAGCTTAAAGGCCAAGAAGGTTGATCAGTAGTTCACAAAATATCTAAAAACATTCAGGATGCTCCATGTCAACCTACCATTGGTAGATTCTTTAAAGAAAATTCCTTCCTATGGCAAGTACTTGAAGGATATTATTATTAAGAAGAGGAGGATATCTGAAATTTATGCATTGTTCTTAAAAGAGGAAGTCCGCACACTGATACAATGAAAACTTCCATAGAGGAGATAGGATCCAGAGTGTTTCAACATACCATACTACATTGGAAGGGTCAAGTTTGGAGATGCACTTTGTGATTCTGGGGCAAGACTGAATCTGATGTCATTGACTACATTCAAGAAATTGGGACTCAACGAATCCATGAAGAGAAACATGACGATTCATTGGCCAACAACTCAGTAGTGAGACTGATGGGTATCTGTGAAGACGTGTTAGTGAAGGTTGAAAAATTCATTTTTTTATTAGATTTCGTTGTCATGGAGATGTAGAATGACTATGGAAATAAAATATTGTTAGGCAGACCATTCCAAGCCACAACAGACATCATTTTATAAATGGGGAGAGGAAGGTTGCATTGGGGATCCAAGATAATTGGTTTGAGATTAAACTACCTAAATATCAACCATTGGATAAGAAAAGTGAACAATTCAACATGATGAAGCAATTGAGAACTCAGGTGTCACTATTCTTGGGAAAACCATTCCTAGACATGGCCCATGTAATGACAAAGGTGGACAAGGGTACTCTTATTGTCAATATAATGGAGCATAAAAAGAAAATTTCTTTGGCAAAAGATGTGATGTACCATGATGAGCATCGTTGACAGTTGCAGACGTGATGTTCTCTACAATTTCACAGGTATATCCATAGTTACCTCTAGAAGTTTGCCTCATGAACCTGGTAAGATTACTGCACTCACAATAATTTACTGGAGGAGTGTAAACTATTTCTAAAGACCTTGCCATGCTTCTATGCAAGTCACTATGAACACTTGGGACTGCCACCACCACCATTAGTTCCATATCTGAAGTGTCCTCCTGAGCTAGAATTGAAAGCACTACCACCACATCTGAAGTACACATTCTTGATAATAGATAACAAACTAGCAGTGATAATTTTAGCATCACTTAGTGTGAAACAAGAGGAGCATCTACTCATAGTTCTGAAAAATCATCAGGCCACATTTGGATGGTCCATGCAGACATAAAAAGAACCTCTCCTAGTTTGTGTCTAGACAAGATCTAGATTGAAGAAGGGGCAAAACCTATAACACAACCTCAGTGGTGTATGAACCTAATCATGACGGAGATGGTGAAGAAAGAGGTAGTTAAACTTCTATAGGCAAGTGTAATTTATGCTATCTCTAATTCTATATGGTTTAGTCCTACACAGGTTGTTCCTAAGAAAGGGGGAATCATGGTCACTACAAATTATTCTAGTGAATTAGTATCGACTAGGCTTGTGACTGAGTGGTTTGTGTTAATTGACTATCATCGTTTGAGCGCCGCTACTTTAAAAGATCATTTCCTACTTCCATTTATATATCAAATTCTTGAGAGGCTCTCCAGTCACTCACATTTTTTTTCTTTACAGGTATTTGACCCATGAAGAATGATGAATACGAGTAACGCATTGTCATTAGGAATTTATGTAAACCAATAAAGTATAAAACACATCCCACTTATTTTTTCCTAATATAAAAATAAAGGGAAAAGACTCTAATGACTCATGAGGTTCTCAATCTGCGTCAGGCTGGTCCATGTAACGAACAACATTACCTATAGCCCAATCCAGTTGGCTCAAAGCAGTGAGATGATCTCCTCATACCGTGCTCGAACCAACCCTATTACTAGGATAGTATCATTAGTCTCCTAGGGGTTCCTAAAAGACTCTTTAATGATTTTTTGATAACACTATCAGGCATGGAATATCCATGTTTGTGAGAGCAGTCATACACCCGCTAGGCATAAACCTTAACTCTCCTAAAAAGAAAAAATAATCACTCAAAATTTTATTCACTCTCAGGATTTTAACACCACATTCTAATTAATTGGTCATGGGTGCTAGATATATTTGGGATTGTCTGCTTTTATAGAAAAGGGAACTACTTTTTGGATTTTTAGGCGACCAAGCCTCTTTTGCATTTTTTTACTCAACCTAATGTGGGAAAGAATGAAGACCATCATAGTAAACATTCCATCTTGATTAAACTCAAACTCATCATCGCTGGCTCAAATCTTAGTGAAAATATTATACGGGACAAAAATCCTTAAAATATTATCAAACCCATGAAAACACTGCAAGGAGTTTTTATCTTTCATTGGCTCTAACAATTAGGCACAAACCTTAGGTTCATCATTCCTAACATGAAATAGGTGAACAAGTAATTTTAAAATGTGGGTAGCAATGCATAATCTTTGAATGCATTGTCAAAATTGTAAAAAGGAATCAATGAGATGAATGAAGCAAAATGTCAAGCAAATATAATGATGAGGTGATTCAACACAAAATGAGCATTAAACTTAAAAAATCATACCAACATACCCATAACTGGAGAAACTAAAAATTACCATCAAAGTCCTAAAAACATGGAATGAAAAACAAAGATAGAATAGATAGAAGGGTGTACTTCCCTACCACCCCAAGCTTAAAATTTTGTGTTCCCTCGAGCAAATTTAAACTTAGGGTAGTATAGATGGCATGTGTCACAGTCATCTATCTCCCGATGGAAAGGGGGTCTCCCAAAGATACTGACACGTGGATCCCAGATCCTAGGTTTTGGGAGACAAGTCACTTATGTCTTGCATATTGGATTCATCATGTATGAGTAGAATGTAAGGAGTGGTGGATCTTTCCAAGTCAGAAATAGGATAATAAAGTTAAAGGGATTGGTGACTTCATTTTCATACTGATCAAGAAATGAATTCCTTAGTATAACATTCTCAAGATATCCTCCAAAGTAAGGATCTTCATAATCAGTTCTCAGCATGTTGTCACATTATGTGATGGAGATAGGAGGTTTTGAGTCTAGAAAATGATTATGTTATTCACCATCCTTCTCAAAGCCTGAGATTGGATCACTTTCTATATACCCAAGTCGAATATGGGACATCCAATCATCTTTTATAGGCGGGGCAATCTTAGGTGAATCAAGTTGTGCATCCTTCACCCCTAGCTTGTCACTAAGCAAGGAGGTAGGATGCTTTCATGAGTTGCAACCGTGTTCTCAAAGTCTATCAAAACTGCATCCCCCATACTATCATCATCGTTCAAGGGGGTGAAGTGAAAGTATAAAATGGGTGGTCATCACCTTCCCAAAATTTGTAGTAATTGTCATCCTCATCATATGATCTATTCCAGCCTAAAGTAGGTGGTACGCTAGTAAAAAATGATAATCCTCAACATGTGGAATGTTGCTCTGAGTTGGAACAAAAAACAAAGTGGACCGGTCAAGCGAGTCATCAAACTAATATGTAGGGTGATACATGGCTTCTTGGTCATCCACGGGTATGTGAAAATATATATCATGAACTCCCATGTAAGTATACTATAAATCTTCTACTAGAGGTTGCACTATATCAAATAGTTGGAATGAAGGACTCTCATGGATACGAGAATCTTCACTAAAAAATCTGGTTGAGTACAATGGACGATCGAGTAGAAAGGCGAAATGAATTCCTTATTGGGACTAGTATATTGGACATGATGGTTGAAGTTGTCATACATGCAAACTGAGTGTGGATCCATTGTATACACTAAGGGTGTTTTATCAAAGCTCTATTTGTTAGCGTATGTGAGAGTTCTAATGTAGGCAGCTTGGATCATGTGGCTTGGCCTCTAGGATGCAGTTGAATACGGCTCAACACGATCTTGAAAGTAGGATGACATGTCTAACTTGAGTGCATCAATATTTTCTCTTACATTAGTAATTTCTCTCATAATATCTTAGTCGAAAACCAACATGGGATGTGGGAGCAATAGAGTAAAGAGTGGAAAATGATGAAGCAGAAGAAGTTAGTGGGGTTTGATTCAAGGATGCTAGCCGAAGTGGTTGATGCAAGGACACCAACTGAAGTGCACGATTCTCTATGATCCACTAATAGTTTTGAGTGTGGAAAAAGTCAGGGGTGAAAGTGGACAAGATGGTCTACCTTGTTGTGGCCAGATCCATGGTTGCAATCAAAATAAAGTAAAAGAGAGAGATTTTTTTTAACAAAGGTTAGAAAAAAACTAAGGAAGAAATTAAAAACTAAGAAAGGATATAAAATTATAAAGTAAACTAAAATAATAAACTAAGGAAAAAATAGTACTATCAGAATGAAAACTTGGTAGAATGAGAAGTACACTATCAGAATGGATTTCAGTAGGAAAATAAAAAAAGAAAAATATATATTTTTTTAAGAGAAATAAATAACAAGTAACAGACTGATTCTAAGTAGACCCCAAGTTCTTTGTGGTTTTCCATTGCCTTGTCCCCGACAATGGATCCAAAAGTTGATCACTCTTTTTTGTGGGTCAAAAGCATAAACACATATGTCCAGTCAAAGATATTAGACTTTAAATTTATACCGGACTTCAAGAGACGTCCGCAACTCAATATGAAGTCTTTGTAGTAGTGTGGGGTCGAACACAGGGACAAGGAGAACAAGAGCATGAGAATGGGAAATATTATCTTAGTTAACTCAATTCAAAGAGGTGATATTTATGTTGTGTTTAAGGAACAAATTAATATAATTAAAATTGTAAATCGAAGTTATCAAATATTAAAGAATAATAAAAATAAATATGAAACAAAAAGGAAAACTTGGATTGAGTTTCACCAATCAAACCATCCACAACCATGTAAAACCTTCTCTTGCAATTTATATATGTTCTTGGCATGTTTTGCAAATAGTCATAAAAGACATCCACTCCTTCCTTCTCTCGAGTTCCAGGTAGATTTCTATCCAAAGGTATCTCTCTCTTGAGATGATAACCAAAGGAACAAGTATAACTGTATGACTTTTGTTATATTAACTCCTCACTCTCATGTCTCATTATTAATCTATACTCCATATATAGCTAAATTCACTCTCTCAAATAAATCTATATCAAACATCACAAGAAGGTATCTAATCAACATGTGACATGTTAAAACAAGTGCATAGAAACAAAATTGTAAGAACATATGCAATGAACAGAAGAGGGAAAGATTACATGGTTGGGAGGACCTGACGTTTACTTCCAACCCAAGTTATGAATCTAGCCACTCATGGCACAAGAAGGAAATGTATTACAACTTGAATCGGTCATGGTAAATAGAGAAAAGAGAAAAGGTGGTTGGTTGCCAACTCTAGAGGTTGATTGTGATAACATGGTTTTTCACATGTATTTACATATTTGAAATGCAATTGTTGGTTTGTTAAGGATGTACTAAAAAAATTGATTCCTTGTTATAAAACTATGGATTTAAAAAGTAATTTCTACTTTGAAATGATTTTTTTAGATTTTATGGTTTTCAACAATTCAATAATAGATATGGGGAAAAGAAAGATAGAAATCCAATAGTAAGTAAATTGCTAAGGGTATTGGATAATTAATAATTTACATATGAATTATGTGGAGTTTTTTAGAAAAGTGGTGTGGAAGGAAAATATTGGTTTGGTTTGTTGGGTTTTAGGGGAGGCAGAGAAGTAGCGGAAACAAAAAAAAAATTCTTCCAAAACCCAGAACAAAAGGAATAGTGTCAGCGTCTATATAATAGGAAATATGGTTTGTGGATGCATACCTTGTCCTAAGGCTTGCTCGGCGACAGTACCTCACACCTTGCACGGTCTTCACCTCCAGTCTTGGATGGTGTCTGTGCAGCTCCTGGTCGCACCGGGACTGAAGACTCCTGGTCTCATCAAGACTGTCGGGATTGACAGTTGTCCTCCGAGTGACAAAGGTCTCCCGCCTCTGCAGTCGTCCACACGGATTTCCTGGAACTCCGATCTCCTTGTCCTATAAGGAATCGGAAGGAGTCGCACCATCCTATCGGCGTACTAGTCGCCAACACACTCTCCTACCACCAGTCACTTTCTACAGTTGTCCTTCCCTTGATGTGCCTCCCTTATCGGGTAGCACTTGCTCGGGCTCTCTCTTGGTTACCAAAACCAGAGAGAATGACAACTTCACAGAGCAACTGGTTGTACTGAGTTGTACTTTGAGAAGCCCCCAATACCCCTATATATATAGGAGGGTCATGGGACATGGTTCTCTATACCGGGCAATGCGGGACTAAAGTAGGAGTAGAAGGGTTTGAGATTTTCCAAAAAAACAACCAACTATGCAACGTGAACCGATCATTTCACAACTGAAACGGTCGGTTGGGGATCTGAGTCGGTCGGTTGACACCTCAACTAATCGGTTGGGATCCATGAGCCTATCGATTGACTTCTAAACCGATAGGTTTGTGGTCCTGATTAGTTCCTGATTGACTTTTCCTCTTTTGTTTCTAATTGGTACCAAATACCAATCCATGTTCCAATCAAATTGGGCAAGTGTAACAAAAGGAAATTTCTTACCAATCCTACTTTCCCAACTTTCTCGGTTGCATCAGTTGAACTGATCATTTCAACACTTGAAGCAATCATTTCACCCTATCCATGAGCCGATCGACTCACCACCTGAGCCGACCGGTTCACCAAGCTGAGCCAATCAGTTCATCACATGAGCCGATCGGTTGGGAGTGTAGATTGTGCAGAATCAGTCAATTGTAGTTTCAATCAATCCGATACTCTAATCAATGTGTCCAACACCTTGAACATTATGACATTGAGCTATCAATTAATTGAGTGTTTAATTGAACTACTAAACTCCTTTAGTAATCAATCTAAATATGTTTGTGGAAAAACTCCTATTCCAGGTTAAATCCTATGTGTGTGACCCTACAGTTCCATTTCACATTGGCAGTGAAAGACCATAACACTTATGACTTGACAAGCAAAGAGCGGTGCCTAGTCACACAGCAGTGCTACCCAAGTGAAATAGAAAGTTGGAGAACAACTTTCAATCCTACAATCTCTGAATGGTGTTATAGTGAATGTATAATTCTTTTGTCACTGATATCCTGAATGAACTCGAGGCATGGAACAATCATCTTGTCAATGTTCATTCATTTCCTTGATCTCAGAGCAGACTGGGTGATATGTGTGTGACATCAATATCACATATTGATTCACATGTGCATGCGCATGCCTTTCTCAATCCTACTCATCAAGTGGACAAGGACATCAAACTCCCTCAGGAGGGACAAATCCCATATCTATCACTCACCCCTCAAAAGCCCCATGTGTCAAATCCACCCAATCATCACCTTTACAACAACCCATCTTTCAGGACTGCGTTTGATGATGTCAAAGTGTACCCAATGACATGTGTTGAGTGTAGTGATTTCAGGTCTAAGAATCACACTCACCACCATCACTGTGAGAACTGACTGACTACCAAGTCATGGTTCCATGTGTCACTCTCACGGTGGGTCTGTCTGGTACCTTGTTCTCTAACAAGTACCTCTATGCTTGGTTCGATATCACTATATCATGACTAATGAGATTCTATCATCAACCAACACACAATCTAGTTTTTAGTGTTATTGATGTCTATGGTTATTTCCACAATAACAACCGACTAGGGACCAAACAAGAATGTATACTCTTGACATCCACATGATCTCATCATTTAGGTCCTTAACCTAAAAGCATATGCCATTGAGTAAAATCATTCTTTAGACATCTATCATGTTACACCATCATCTCAAAAATAGTTTAAACATATAGATCGGAAATTTCCTTTATTATTATTCAAATCATTTACAAAGTATCCCATAACAATCATCATATGACTTGCTCTATGGGCATACATACCAACAAAATCCCACTTTCACTTGGAGCTAGTCACCAAGGAACCTCAGTCCTTGTAACCTAGCATGACCATCATGCTTCTGTTGAGAAAGGGCCTTAGTCATTGGATCAGCTATGTTGTCTTCAGTTGGTACTTTGCAAATCTTCACATCTCCTCACTGTACGATCTCTCATATGAGATGGAAGCGCCGCAGTATGTGCTTGGACCGCTGATGTGATCTGGGTTCCTTAGCTTGTGCAATAGCTCCATTATTGTCACAATAAAGCTCAATTGCATCACAACTACTGGGAACTGCACCAAGTTCGGAAATGAACTTCCTGATCCACAAAACCTCCTTTGCTGCATGTGAAGTAGTAATATACTCTGCCTCTGTAGTAGAATCGGAAACTGTTTCTTGCTTGGAACTCTTCCAGCTCACAGCTCCATTATTTAGGCAAAATACAAATCTTGACTGCGATCTGTAATCAACTTTATCGGTTTGGAAGATTGCATCAGTGTAACCCTTTACAACCAGCTCTTCCTCGCCGCCTTAAACAATAAATTGATCCTTAGTCCTTCGCAAGTACTTGAGGATGTTCTTTACGGCTGTCCAGTGAGCATCCACGGGATCTGACTGGTACCTTCTCGTCATGCTGAGAGCATACGAGACATCTGGGCATGTGCACAACATAGCATACACGATGGATCCGATGGCTGATGAATATGGGATCCCATTCATACGCTCCATCTCTTCACAAGATTGGGGACTTTGAGCTCTAGAGACGGTGACTCCATGTAGCATGGGGATGTTGCCTCTCTTTGAGTTCTCCATGCTGAACCACTTCAGCACTTTATCGATGTACGTGCTTTGACATAGTCCGAGAGGCCTTATAGATCTATCTCTATAGATCTTAATTCCTAGAATGTAGGATGCTTCTCCTAAGTCCTTCATTGAGAAAGTATTCCCAAGCTAAGTCTTTACCTTCTCTAAGGCTAAGACATCATTCCCCATCAAAAGTATGTCATCCACATACAATATGAGGAATGTGGTCGAGCTCCCACTAACCTTCTTGTACACACAAGGTTCATCTTCATTTTGAGTAAAGTCAAACACTTTGACTTCCTCATCAAATCGAAGATTCCAACTCCGAGATGCTTGCTTCAATCCATAGATTGACCTTTACATCTTACAAACTTTATTGGCATTCTTTGGATCTACAAAACCTTCAGTATGTGTCATGTACACATCCTCATTTATATTCACATTAATGAATGCAGTTTAAACATCCATATGCCAAATCTCATAGTCATAATAAGCTGCAATAGCAAGCATGATCCTGATGGACTTAATCATGGCAACTGGAGAAAAGGTTTTGTCATAGTCAACACCTTGAACTTGTCGAAATCCCTTCGCAACCAATCTGCCTTTATAAGTTTGCACATTGCCATCCATGTCGGTCTTTTTCTTAAAGACCCACTTGCACCCTATGGATTTTACCCCTTCAGGTGGTTCCACCAAAGTCCATACTTTGTTGAAGTACATGGATTCCATCTCAGATCTCATGGCTTCAAGCCATTTCTTAGAATCTAGTCCCTCCATAGCCTCTATGTAGGTAGTTGGATCATCATCTATGATCAACTCACCACCTTCCTGAGTCACAAGGCATCCAAACCTCTCAGGTTCAAGGTGGGTCCTACTAGATCTACGAGGTCCTTGTGTTACCAGAGGAGAATAAGATCCCACAACACCTTGTGAATCTCCATTTTCCTCTTGTACATCTACCAGTTCTATGTTTTCTTGTTGGGATTGAACTTCTTCAAGCTCTATTTTCCTCCCACTGCTTCCTTTGGAAATAAATTCCTTTTCTAGGAACACAACATCCCTGGCAACAAACACTTTGTTGTCAGTAGGGTGGTATCGATAATATCCCCTCATTTCCTTGGGGTATCCAACAAAATAACATTTATCAGATTTGGGTCCAAGCTTATCAGGAAACATTTTCTTGACATAAGCCTCACAACCCCAAATCTTCATAAAAGACAAAATGGGACACTTCCCATACCATATCTCATATGGTGTCTTTTGAACCGATTTAGATGGTACTCGGTTAAGTGTAAATGTGGCGGTTTCAAGAGCATGACCCCAGAAGGAAATTGGAAGATCAACAAAACTCATCATTGATCGCACCATATCCAACAATGTGCAATTCCTTATTTCAGACACACCATTATGCTGTGGTGTTCCAGGCAGAGTCCATTGTGATACAAAACCACGGTCTCACAGAAGGTCCTCAAACTCCAGGCTTAAGTATTCCCCAACTCGATCGGATCGAAGTGCCTTAATACTTTTACCAAGTTGGTTCTTTACTTCATTCATGAAATCCTTGAACTTTTCAAGTGTTTCTGACTTATGCTTCATCAGGTACACATAGCCATACCTACTAAAATCATCAGTGAAGGTAATGAAGTACTAATACCCATTTCTGGCATTAGTTCTAAAAGGCCCACATACATCAGTATGTATGAGTCCTAATAGATCACTAGCTCTCTCACCTTTACCTAAAAAGGGAGTCTTGGTCATCTTGCCCAACAAACAAGATTCACATGTCTCTATTGATTCATAATCAAAAGAGTCTAGATAACCATCTTTAGGGAGTCTAGAAATGCGCTTCTCATTTATGTGCCCTAGACGACAATGCCAAAGATATGTTTTGTTTGAGTCGTTGAGTTTTTGCTTTTTGGTGTTTACGTTGTATACACTTGTCTCTAAATCTATCAAGTATAGACCCTAAGACATTAGGGCACCGCAATAAAAGATCGCATCTTTAGAAAAGGAACATTTTCCATTCTTAATAAGAAATTCAAATACATCTTTATCCAAACAAGAGACGGAAATGATATTCCTATTTATGGCAGGTACATAATAGCAGTTCTTCAACTCTATTATTAGCCCACTTGGTAGAGTTAACTCATAGGTTCCTACGGAACTGGCGGCAACCCTTACCCCATTGGATACACGTAGTTCAACCTCGCCTTTCCCCAAAGGCCTACTTCTCTTAAGATCCTTCACATTTGAACAAATGTGAGATCCGCATCCGGTATCAAGTACCCATGACAAAGAAGTAGTAAAGTTAATCTCTATCACGTATACACCAGAAGTAGAGATCTCTATCTCTAACTTTTTCTTCCATCATTCCTTCCATCCTCTCCATGTAGAAGAAACTAGTTTGGCGAGAGAACCCTTCTCTCCCTTACCATTCGTTCTGTTGATCTCTATCAATGAACTTTCTTTCCTCTTCATCAAAGCATTAAGCGTACATAGAGTGGATTCAAAGGCTCCTGGTATATCTGGATTGTGCAGAACACTTCTCACAGTCCTCAACCAGTTATGGAATTTGTTCTCAATTAATTTGCCCATTTTAAAAGATGATTTTTTTACCATTCTACAAGAGAAAATTGAATTTGTCAAAACTCCTTTTGATTTTATTTGAATAAAATTTGACGATAGTTAATTAGGCCTTTAATTAATTACCGCTCCCACTATTTTCATTCAAATTGACATCTCTCACCATCAATTCGGAAGATTGCAGCGTACAATCTTCTAGTGGGTCAAGATCCTAAAATCCTCTGAGCCATGGACCAGCTAGGGCTGTCACCCACAACTCAGATCTCCCAGGTAGGCAACTCTTGCCAATTGCATCATATGCAACTCTTGAAAGATGTCATATGCAACTCTTTGCCATGATCACCTCCATGCCTCAAGGTACTAGATCCCATCTAGATCACCTTGTTAAGTCCGACCCAAAGCCAACACGATGAATATGCACCCTGCTAGGACAGACCCACACATTCATCCTTCACACTTCCATGAGATATAAGTTGCGCCACGCTAGGGCGTGCCCACACTTGGTCGATCAAGATTTTCACGTGTGTCGCATTTGGAAGGCATCTAAAACTTAATATTTAATGAGGGATTTGGTTTTATATACATATGTCAATCACCACAATATATAGTATGTATCATATACATGCTATATCCCACAGAAAACATGCAAAACGATAAAAAGCAATGATTATGGCCATCCTATTGTGATTCCTCGAGCCAAGAGGAATCATGGTCATCTAGGTCTACATCACATGCAACCTATACAAGATGAAATCTATGCCTGCCTTTCTAGGTTTGATCAGCTCATCTCCATGACTGATCGGCTCGCCATCAAGTTGGTTGTTCGGGTGCCACCAGTCGATCGACTGGAACCTCCAGCCGATCGATTCACCGGTCGTCGTGCATCTCCTCAGGTCGCCACCCTCTCGTCTCGCTCCTCAAACCGGTCATCTAGAACACCAACCGATCGGTTCACGCCTTGAACCGATCGTCTCAGGTCGTCTTCCGTTCTTTGACATAACAAGAAATAAAATCTATCCTATTTACAATTTAATTGTGAAACCCCAAGTTACATTCGGGGGGAGTAAAGGTAGGAAAAGAAATCTCAAATTATTTTGAGTTACATCAGGAATAGGAGAAAAGGGAATCGGTGTGTAGACTGAGATGCAAGCAACCACATACAACCACACACAGATATAGGGTTTATAGGCCATAACCATGCTACACATCCACCACAAAACTCGTTTAAGGGTGACGCATATCGAGTGCATTAATATTACATATCATATATGTATATTTGGGATTTGTGGATTGGACATGCATAAAGCCAATTTTATTTGCATTGTATGCAATAAATAAAGGTGACAAACCAAAATTGATCATATCGATAATCCTAAAATATAGAGCAGTTGACGTGGCTCTGATACCACTGTTGGGTTTTAGCGGAGGCAGAGAAGCAGCGGAAACAAAAAAAATTTCTCCCAAAACCTAGAACAAAAGGAATCGCATCAACGTCTATATAATAGGAAAGATGGTTTGTGGATGCATACCTTGTCCCAAGTCTTGCTCGGAGACAGTACCTCATGCCTTACGTGGTCTTCACCTCTAGTCTTGGATAGTGTCTGTGCAGCTCCTGGTCGCACCGAGACTGAAGACTCCTGGTCTCACCGAGACTGTCGGGATTGACAGTTGTCCTCTGAGCGACAGAGGTCTCCCGCCTCTGTAGTCGTCCACACGGACTGCCTGGAACTCCGATCTCCTTGTCACACAAGGAATCGGAAGGAGTCACACCCTCCTGTCAGTGTACTAGTCGCCAACACACTCTCCTGTCACCAGTCGCTTTCTACAATTGTCCTTCCCTTGTTGTGCCTCCCTTATCGGGTAGCACTTGCTCAGGCTCTCTCTCGGTTACCAAAACTAGAGAGAACAACAACTTCACAGAGCAACTGGTTGCACTGAGTTGTACTTTGAGAAGCCCCCAATACCCCTATATATAGGAGGGTCATGGGATATGGTTCTCTATCCCGGGCAATGCGGGACTAAAGCAAGAGTAGAAGGGTTCGAGATTTTCCACAAAAACAACCAATTGTGCAACGTGAACCGATTGTTTCACAACTGAAATGGTCAGTTGGGGATCTGAGCCGGTCGGTTGACACCTCAACCGATCGGTTGGGACCCATGAGCCGATCGGTTCACTTCTGAACTGGTCGGTTCGTGGTCCTAATTAGTTCCCGATTGACTTTTCCTCTTTTGTTGCTAATTGGTACCAAATACCAATCCTTGTTCCAATCAAATTGGGCAAGTGAAACAAAAGGAAATTTCTCACCAATCCAACTTTCCCAACTTGCTCGGTTGCATCAGTTGAACTGATCGTTTCAATACTTGAAGCAATCGTTTCACCCTGTCCATGAGCCGATCGACTCACCACCTGAGCTGACCGGTTCACCAAGCTGAGCCGATCGGTTCATCACATGAGCCAATCGGTTGGGAGTGCAGATTGTGCATAATCAGTCAATTTTAGCTTCAATCAATCTGATACTCTAATCAATGTGTCCAACACCTTAAACATTATGACATTGAGCTATCAATTAATTGAGTGTTTAATTGAACTACTAAACTCCTTTAGTAATCAATCTAAACATGTTTGTGGACAAAATCCTATTCCACGTTAAATCCTATGTGTGTGACCCTGCAGGTCCATTTCACGTTGGCAGTGAAAGTTCATAACACTTATGACTTTACAAGCAAAGAGCGGTGCCTAGTCACACATCTGTGCTACCTAAGTGAAATAGAAAGTTGGAGAACAAATCTCAATCCTACAATCTGTGAATGGTGTTACAATGAATGTATAATTCCTTTGTCATTGATATCCTAAATGAACTCGAGGCATGGAACAGTCATCCTGTCAATGTTCATTCATTTCCTTGATCTCAGAGAAGACTGGGTGAGATGTGTGTGACATCAATATCACATATTGATTCACACGTGCATGTGCATGCCTTTCTCAATCCTACTCATCAAGTGGACAAGGACATCAAACTCCCTCAGGAGGGACAAATCCCATATCTATCACTCCCCCCTCAAAAGCCCCATGTGTCAAAGCCACCCAATCATCACCTTTATAACAACCCATGTTTCAGGATTGCATTTGATGATGTCAAAGTGTATCAAACGACATGTGTTGAGTGTAGTGATTTCAGGTCTAAGAATCACACTCACCACCATCACTGTGAGAGCTGACTGTGACTACCAAGTCATGGTTCCATGTGTCACTCTCACGATGGGTCTATCTGGTACCTTGTTCTCTAACAAGTACCTATGTGCTTGGTTTGATATCACTATATCATGACTAATGAGATTCTGTCATCAACCAATACACAATCTAGTCTTTAGTGTTATTGATGTCTATGGTTATTTCCACAATAACAACTGACTAGGGACCAAAGAAGAATGTATACTCTTGGCATCTGCATGATCTCATTGTTTATATCCTTAACCTAAAAGCATACATCATTGAGTAAAATCATTCTTTAGACATCTATCATGTTACACCATCATCTCAGAAACAGTTTAAACATATAGATCGGAAATTGCCTTTATTATTATTCAAATCATTTACAAAGTATCCCATTACAATAATCATATGACTTGCTCTATGGGCATACATACCAACATGGTTTTGGTTCCATATTGTTTTTAATAAGAAAATTTAAAAAAATAAGAAATATGGCCAAATTGGTAAGAGAAAAGAATTAATTTGATGCCTTATTAAAATGGAATATATGGGATACTTGGAGAAAAATAAAAGTATCATTAACTTGTGCATTTTGGTCTTGAAACTTTTCCAAACCTAGATATAATTGATTAACACTTTCCTATAAAATTTAGAATTAAAAGATAAAAGTTGAGAGATTTATGAATTAACTGGTTTTCCATACAGTGTTGATTTACAAGGAATAAGAATTAAATGTCACAATTTGATTTCAAAATCATACTCGGCCCTTTACTTATTCATGTGGCATGATAGACACTAGATCGAGATCCAATGATGGCTGAATCATTGTCTACCTCACACAAGAAAGGAAAGTCAGAACAGTAATTCTAGTTTTGCACTCTTGTCTCCCTCATCAATGTGCAAGCATATATGGAAACCCCTCCTATGGATTTGGGAGGTGATTACAAGTCGACCTATCCTAGGTTTCACCAACATTGGGGAGAAACTATGGATTTTCCCAATACGCAACCCAAAAAGGTTATTCTTTGCCATAGTAAAGTATAAATATAGGCATGTGATCTTCCTATGAGATCACCAACACGTTCAAGAAACTTTGCTCAACTCCCTAAATGTGTCTATGTCTCTATTCTCCTTACCCATCATCCACCTCTATCCCTCTCTGTAACCTTGTTGGAGATACCATCTTGTTGTCCTCATGACTTTGACCACCTCCTAGCAAACTAAGACCATTGGCAGCTTCAGTTGGGTACAACAAGGTATTGGTACCCTCACTGATCCCTGAGGAAGCTAGAATCTCAAAGTCAATCATTGTGTTGACTCACCAAGAACTTCTCATGAGAAAGCAAGAGGAAGAAGACGACAGGGAGGGAAAAGACTTCCTTTCCCCCCAAGCTTTCATGATAAGGTAAAGGTCAAATCGGACTTTTTCTCTCTTTTTCGCTCTCTCTAGAGAGCATTGTCATGCAAGCATGGTAGTCTAGTTGGCCTAAGCCCATTGGCTCAGCCCAGTCTAGTTGGCACAGCTAAGACCCTAGTTAATGCCTAGTTGGTGAGCCCTTATCGGCCAAAAATATTTAATTGTGCAAAAATTATAGTAATTTGTAGGAATGTCCAATGATGACAAGTAATATATGAAAGATGATTAGAAAAATGCAAGAAATCTACTAAATTGGATCCAATACATAACTCTTACCTCTAATTCTAAAAGTGCTTAAAGTTACTAACTTTAATATATTAAAATCATAGAAACCCTAATTTTTTATCTCTAATGATTGTAACTAGCTTAAATGACTTAGATGGATAAAGATTTATCTTATTGGATAAAAAGGACATATTTGACTTAATTTGGAATAAAGAATGAATATAGCATCAAAATTAAGGTTTGTAATTTAAAAAGGGCATTAAATGTGACAATTAGGGTTGGGGAAGCTAAAACCCTAATGAAACCCTAATCTAACCCCAAAACCCTAACTTGGAACCCAAGTCATCTAAATGTGAGTTTATGAACAAAATTGTAATATTTGGATGTTATGCATTGATTATAGGGTGATTGCTTTCTTATTCTCAACAACACTTGTTTACTTGGACTTTTGATCATCCCTGGGAGAGGTATGTGGTTACACCTATGACTACTCTCCTTAACTAACTTCCATGGCTTCTCAGAGTTTTCCCGATTGGATTGTAGTTAAATGCTTGCCTGATTATTTACTTCCAACAATCTATAAAGTCACCATGGATATCATCTTAAATAAATGTAATCTACTCAAACCCTGAATCATCTATGGTGAGTTAAAGATCATGGGATGAATAAATTCATCATGGGGATGACTGGTGATTAAGCCCAAAAAGGAAGATCACCTCAAGCCAAGCTCAGAAAGGAAGGCCTATGTATGAAACCAAGCCCAGATGAGAGAAGGTTATGGGTGTCCACTACAGGGACCAAAATCCTAAAGAGAGGGTTTCCCATAAAGAGTCTCCCCTAAAGAGAGGGCATACCATAGAGAAAAAGAGCATAAGGGTGGTGAGGTTAAAACAAAAAGTTGCTTGTTCAATTTTGTAATCATAATTGTTTATATCGTTGATTCTATTATTAAACCTACATGTGAATATTTTGTTTCCCCCACATACCAGTATATCTTGACATACTAAATGTTGTTTTGTTTCACAGCATTTTAGGTTAAACTACTATTAATCTACAAAATGTACATCCAGAGAAGAAGGCACCTAAACAAGAGATCTAAAGTTAATTTGGAGGATCTATATAGATTGTTTTTATTTCATATTGCAAACAATAGATTTCTATTTTCATGTAACTCCTTAGTGGATATTCTATCTTCATCGTGTTGTTAACTCTTTTTAATTTACTGAAATTTATAATTATATTTAGATAAATGTTAAACATCAATCCTATAAATATGATAATGGCCCTTACCCTCTAGGTCCACCTTAATTGGGTATAATAGGGGGAGGGAATCATTACATTTGGTATCAAACCTTAGTTCACCATTTAACCTTTAATAATTATTACATTTTAAGAGTTTTATAGAGACCAAGGGAATTATTATGGTATTTTATAAATATGATGTTGCCTAGAAGGGACCATGACCCAGGGTTGGCAAAACATTCCTCCGCACCGCTAGTTGGCTAACGAGGACTCCCATGCATGTGCATCCTGTCTGGACAAAGTAGGAGGATTTTACTCAAAATAAATACCTCTAGGATTTCTTCTCATCTAATTTCATCCCTTCTCTACCCCTTGCTTCACTCACCAAAACCCTAGGGACTTGATAATTGCTTTCTCTACCCTTGTGAGTGTTAGCGTTATGAATATTAGGGATTAAGGCATCCTCTGCCAAATAATAAATTGCATGTAAACAAGATGTTATAGACATAATGATGCTGAAAATGCCCTAAACATAAAATTAAAATGAAGCTTGATAATTTCTCCCTCCATCCTTCTAAATATTAGGGTTATGGATTTTAGGGATTAATGCATCCTCTGCCAAATAATAACATGCATGTAAACAAAATGTCATAGACATAATGATGCTTTAAAATCCCTAAATATAAAACTAAAATAAAGTTATTATGTGAACCAAAATGACCCGCACCAAGCTTACTGCCATCCCTGACAACACATCCAAGGACTATCCAAAGGGGAGGCCCTCCCACAAGGAGAAATTGTCCTCAGAGAAGAGAAGGAGGTCCATGGAGGGTGAGTCCTCTAGGAAGTGGAAGAGGGAATATGGGGCCTCTGCTGAGAAAGGTCCCGAGCATAAGGTTGTCCCCTTTAGCATGTCATACCCTGAGGATAGTCCTGACCCCAAAGGTGAACCTATGATGGAAGGTGAGCCCAAGGATGATCCAAAACATGTTGTTGTCTCCGCAATGACACTCAGGCAAGTACTTGTTCATACCCATTATGTACTCTAGGTAGAGCAATAAAAGAAGCTCACTGATACCATTAGTGACCTAGCACTCAAGGATGCTACCAGAGATGAGAATGGTGAACCCCTATCTATTATCCCTCACCTTAGAGCCACCATCCTTGACATTGTCAAGCTAAATATAGAGAAGTTATGGGGTGAAGACAAGATTGAGGTGGTTGACAAGGCGGACACCTAGCTCCTAGGAGTAGAGAATGGATTCCACATTCTAAAGGTGTAATCCAATTACAAGGTTCACTTTGTTGCTCACGTTCTTGAGGGAGCCACAAAGCTTTGGTGGGAGAGTTACATCATCGATTGAGACCTAATCACAAAATCCATGGCCTGATGGACCTCTATATCATCTTCTGTACAAGATTCATTCCTAGCTCTGCAAGGAGAAGGGAAAGCAATTCATGCTCCTTTATCAAGGTAACATGTTAGTGGTAGATTATGCTCAGAAATTTCACCTCCTAGAGCATTTTGGCTATATGATGACTGAATAATAGAGAGTGGAACATTTTTTAGAGAACATGCACTCTCAGATAGAACCTCATGTGATGGTGAGTAAACCCCTAAATTTCACTGAGGCCCTCAACTTTTCCGTAGACATGAAGAAGGAAGTCATGTCTGAACAGAACCTACCTAAGGGATATCTAGGGTTCACTGAAGCCACTTCTTCCCCAAGGAATAATAATAGAAAGTGGTGAGGATGTAATAATGGCAAGGGTAGGAATGGAGGAAGGGGAAAGTCTCATCAGGAGAACCATCACTTTGAGTGTCACACAAGTGGGAAGAACCACCTTGGTAGATGTTACCCTGAGAAGAAGGTGAGGTACCATTGCCATCAAGAGGGACATATCAAGTCCAATTGTCCTCTTACTGACCCTCAAAGTCTAGGTCTAGAAATGGTTCAAACCATGGTTTTAGCCCCTCCTATAGGAGAACATCTTCAGGCCTAAGTCATCGCCATTGACAGTGAGGAGGCCCGTACCAATGCAAATTGACTTATAGAAGGTAACCTCGTAGAATTCCTTTTCCTATCCTTTACCATGAAGTGCATAATTTGACTATTATAAATATGATGTAGGAATGCTTGATATAATGGTCCATAATGTTAAAGCTTTATTCCACTCTAGTTCTACTAATACTTTCATCTTGATAAATCTCACAACTATGATATGTTTGGACTTCAAGGACCTAGGATATGTCTTAGAAGTCACTACCCCTAGAGGTCGTATCTTCTCATCCCTCCTTAATACATTGGTCAAACCTATTAAATATATGAAAAATGAACTCCCAACTGACTTCATCCTACTTTCAATGTCATTATAGGAATGGATTGGCCTTATAACTATAATGCAAAAATAGACTGTAGGGAAAAGAAAATAAGAATAGAGAGACCAGGTCATGGACCCTATACCCAATTAGAGGTAGGAAAGATGCTACCAGCATCCTGTATGTGTCAGCTGTGAAAGCAGAAGGGATGGTAGCTAAAGGTTTTCTGGCACTCCTAGCTATTGTGACTGATCCAGAGCAAAAGGTACAACCCTTAGAGTAGATAGAGGAAGTTCGGGACTATGATAATGTGTTCCTCGAAAATTTTCTTGGCATACCTCTAGATAGAGAAGTGGACTTCTCAATAGAGTCAGCTCCTAGGACAAGCCTAATTTCCAGGGCACCTTACAGGATGGCTCCTGCTGAATTACTCGAGTTAAATAAGCAATTGCAAGAACTACTAGACAAGGGCTTCATCTGACCTAGAACATCCCCATGGGGAGCACCGATCCTCTATGTAAAGAAGAAGGATGGATTGCTCTGTATGTGCATAGACTATAGAATGATAAATTAGGCTTCCATTAAGAACAAGTATCCTCTACCCCATATAGATGATATGCTTGACCAGCTCAAAAGTGCTCGAGTTTTCTTGAAGATTGACTTGAGATACAATCATCATCAGTTGTGAGTTATGATGAGGATATCCCAAAAACCTCTTTCAAACCCGCTATGGCCAGTATGATTTATTGGTTATGCCTTTTGGGTTGTCCAACCCTTAAGTGTGTTTATGTACCTCATGAATAGTGTGTTCCAACCTTTCCTTGATACCTTTGCCATAGTATTCATAGATGATATCTTAGTTTACTCGAGGAGCTAGAACAACATCGTGAACACCTATCTGAGGTCCTTGATATCTTAAGAAAGTAGAAGTTGTACGGGAAATTCCCGAAGTGCAAGTTTTAGATAGACCGAGTTATATTCCTCGGGCACATTATATCTGGAGGAACCATTTTGGTGGACCCTGCCAAGGTAGGGCCATTCAAGAATGGCCATCCCCAAAGAACACATTTGAAATTCATACCTTCCTAGGATTGGTCGCGTATTATCGGAGATTCAGTGAGGATTTCTCAATGACTGCTTTTCCCTTAACCAAGCTCACTCGAAAAGACGAGAAGTTCATTTGGTCCAAATTGTGTGAAGCATGATTCTAGGAATTGAAGGAAAAGCTTACATTCGTTCTAACCATATCTTCGGGTAATGAAGGTTTATCATCTTCACCAATGCATCAAAGATGGTCTTAGGATGTGTGTTATAGCATAATAAGCATGTGGTTGCTTTTCTTCTAGATAGCTGAAGCCCTATGAGTTGAATTATCTGACCCCCAATCAAGACATTTCAGTTATTGTCTATGATTTGAAGATATGGCGACGTTATCTGTATGGGGCTAACTTTGACATCCTCACCAATCATAAGAGCTTGAAGTATATGTTGACTCAAAAGGACCTAAATAGCAACAAAGGCTTTGGATGGAGTACGTGAAGGATTTTGACTTCACCATAGCCTACCATTCCAAAAAGGCCAATTTGATTGTTAACGCCCTCAGTAGAAAATGTCTCAGTTCTGTAACTAGTTTGGTTAACCAGTGGAAGAGATTATAAGACTTTGCTTGATGAGTTCCACAGCCTTTGGTAGATAGGATTCATCTTTCCAATATCCATATCAAGCATGACATTTTATCGAGCTTGTAGAATCCTAGTTAGCCATCCTAGAGTAAGAAAAGATGAAAGGGTTTGATGAAAAAGCCTCAAACACACCTTTACGTGGGTGTGGATGGTGGAATCTAATAAGATGTTTAAGGAACTGCAATGATACTTTTAGAGGACAAGAATGAAGAGAGACATAGCTTCATACATGGCTAGTTGTCTCATGTACCAGATGGTGAAGGTTGAGCACCAGTGACCTATTGGGTTTCTTCAATCAATTGAGATTCCTGAGTGGAAATCAGACTAGAACAATGGATTTTGTGGTGGGCCTTCCCAAAATAAGGAAAGTACATGATGCAATATGGGTGGTGGTGGACCGCCTAACCACGTCAGCACACATCCTTGCCCTGAAGGTCACTACCAAGGTATCAAACTTAGCTAAGATTTACATTAGAGAGATAGTTTGTTTGCATGGTGTTTTGAGTTCAATTATATTTGATCATAACCCTAAGATAACTTTGAAGTTATGGAAACAAGTTTAGGAAGAACTCGTTACAAGGCTAAAATTTAGCACAACTTATCACCCTCGACTGATGGATAGACAGAGAGAACGATCCAGACCTAAGAAGATATGTTGAGAGCATGTGTGCTAGACTGGGGTGGATCATGGGAGCAATACCCGCCCTTAACTAAGTTTGCCTATAATAATAGTTACTAAGCCAATATCAGAATGCCTCCGTATGAAGCTCTTTATGGGAGGTTGTGATGGTCACTGCTTCATTGGGATAATGTCAGTAAGAGGACCTTGCTTAGGTTAGAGGAACTATAGTTGTATGCTAACAAGGTTGCTTGGATCAATCAAAGACTAACGAGATCCCAGGATCAACGGAAGTTATATGTTGATGCAAATTTGACAGAGTTGCACGTTACAATAGGGTATCATGTGTTTCTAAAAATCTGACCCCTCTGAGCTACAGCTAAAAATAGAGGTAGGTTGAGTCCCTAATACATGGGTTTGTTTAAGATTCTAGAATGGATTGGTGAGGCCACTTATCATTTAGCTTTACCGCCATAGTATAGTATGATCCATGATGTGTTCCATGTGTCCAATCTAAAGAACTATGTGAAGGATCATGTCCATGTGTTGAACATCGAGCCTGCTGAACTCCAAGGGAGACTGACATACCTTGAGTTTTCTATGAGGATAATAGACTCTAAGGTGAAAGATCTTAGGAATAAAATGATAGAGATGGTAAAGGTTCTTTGTAAGCACCATGGTGAGGATGAAGCCACATGAGAGATAAATACGGACATGGAAAAGTCTCATCCTAAATTTTTTGTATGATTAGTTGAATTTTGAGGACAAAACTCTTATAAGAGGGAAAGGAAGCTATAACATGGTTTTCCACATGTATTTACATCTTTGAAATGCAATTGTTGGTTTGTTAAGGATGTATTAGAAAACTCACTATGCCTTGTTTTAAAAGTATGTATTTAAAAGGAATATTCTCCTTTGCGATGATTTTTGTTTATATTACTATTTTCAATAATTCAATAATAGATATGGAGAAAAGAAAGAGAGAAAATCCAATATTAAATAATTTATTAAGGCTAATGGATAATTAATAATTTACATATGGAATTATGTGGAGTTTTCAAGAAAAGTGGTGTCAAAGGAAACTAATGGTTTGGTTTTGGTTCCATATTACTTTTAATATAAAAAGTTATCAAAATAAGAAATATGGCCAAGTTGGGAAGAGAAAAGAATTAATTTGATGCCTTAAATAAATAAAATAAAAGGGAGACTTGGAGACAAAGAAAAGTATCCTTAACTTGTGCATTTTGGTCTCCAACCTCACCCACACCTAGATATAAGTGATTAAGACTTTCCTTTAAAATTTGGGATTAAAAGGTTAAAAATGAGTGAGTTATGAATTAAATGGTTTTCCCTAAAGCGTCGATTTAAAAGGAATATGAATTAAATGTCACAATTTGATTTGCAAATCATAGATGGCCCTTTAATTATTCATGTGGCATGACAACCACTGGATCAATATCCAATGAAGATTGAGTCATCTTCTACCTCGTATAAGAAAGGAAAGCCAAAACAAAAATTTGACTTTTCCTTCTACTAAGTCAATTTCTACCAAGCCAATTGTGACTATCGGTATCTTTGGTTGGGCACAATGGAGGTATCAATACCCTTGTTAATCATTGAGAAATCTATAATCTTAGATTCAACCCTCCTCACATTGAATCTCTAAGAATTGCTCGCAAGCAAGTGAGAGGAAGAAGATGATAGGGAGGGAAAAGACTCCCTTGCCCCCGATCTTTCGTGATAAGGTAAAGGTCAAACTAGATTTTTTCTCTCTTTTTCATTTTTCTAGCAAGCATTGCCACACAGGAGTGGGGCCCTAGTTGGCCTAAGACCATTTTCTCAACCCAGCCTAGTTGGCACAACTAACATCCCGGTTAATTGCCTAGGTGGTGAACCCGTATTGGCTAGAAATATTCAATTTTGCAAAAATTATAGTAATTCGTAGGAATGTCCAATGATGACAAGTAATATACTAAAGTTGATTAGAAAAATTCAAGGAATTCATTAAAATTGGATGCATGACCTAAATCTACCTAGAATTTCAAAAGTGCCTAAAGTTACTAATTTTAATATATTAAAAGCATGGAAACCCTAATTTCATAGTTCTAATGATTGTAGCTTGCTTAAATAACTTAGATGGGGTAAAGTTTAATCTTTTTGGGTAAAAAGGGAATATTTGACTTAATTTGGAATAAATAATGCATATAATATCAAAATTTGGGTTTGTAATTAAAAAGGGCATTAAATGTGACAATTAGGGTTTGGGAAGCCAAAACCTAATTTGACCCCAAAACCCTAACTTGGAACCCAAGTCAGTTAATGTGAGTTTATGAAAAAAATAGTAATACTTGGGTGTTATACATTAGTTTTAGGGTTATTGCTTGCTTATTCTCAACTGCACATGTTTACTTGGACTTTTGATCGTCCCAAAGTAAGGTATGTGGTTACGCCTATGACTACTCGCCTTAACCATCTTCCATGGTTTCTGGGAGTTTTACCAATTGTATTGCAATTAAATGCTTGCATGTTTATTTACTTCCAGAAATATATAAAGTCACTATGGGTATCATCTTGTATAAATGTAAATTTCCCAAACCCTAAATCATCTATGGTGAGTTAAGAGCATAAGGTGAATGAAATCATCATGGGGATGACTGGTGATCAAGCCTGGAAAGGAAAATCACCTCAGGACAAGCCCGGAAAGGAAGGCCTATGTATGAAACCAAGCATGGGTGAGAGAAGGTTATGAATGTCCACTACAGAGACCAAAACCCTAAAGAGATGGTTCCTCATAAAGAGGCTCCCCTAAAGAGAGGGCACACCATAGAGAAAAGGAGGATAAGGGTGGCGAGGTTTAAACAAGAAAATGCTTATTCAATTTTGTGATCATAATTGTTGTTATGGTAGATTATATTATTACACCTACATGTGAATATATTTTTCCCCACATACCAATATATCTTGATAAATTGACTATTTTTTTCACAACATTTTAGGTTCAACTTCTATCAATATGCAAAATGGGCATCCAAACAAGAAGGCACCTAAAGAAAAGATCTAAAGTTATCATGGGCGATCTATATAGAAAGTTTTTATTTCATATTGCAAAAAATATATTTCCCTTTTCATGTACTCCTTAGTGGAGATTCTATCTTCATTATGTTATCAACTCTTTTTCATTTAGTGAAATTTATAAGTATTTTTATTTAATTGCTAAACCTCGATCCTATAAATATGATAATGGACCTTGCCTTATGAGTCCAATATGATTTGGGATAACAGGTTGAAGGGGTCATTATATATATGGTCTCAGGACTTGGCTTTGATTTTGGCAACAACCTTTGGTCTTGTTCATCCCAGAAATTCAAGATCCTTTTGTCTGGTGCCAGTTGCTTGGTATTTCTAGGAATAGAAGGGAAGCCTTAGAGTTGGTTTTGAGATTTGAATGGTTTAAAAATAAATATAGTTAGAAAGTTGTAAAGTTAGGAATTAATGCATATGGGACCCAAACCGTATTTGAGTGATGGAGAAGCAAGGTTGATACATTTTGCGGCGGAAGGTTGATATGTATTTGGAGGTAGACACACCTTAGGAGTTCAACACGCCTTCAAAGGTCAATAGGTGATGCTAGAGGAGTAGGTCAATGACTAGGCTAGGTTGATGGCTAAGCCAGTCGATAGTTGTCGGGTTGTCAAGATTTATAGGTCATCGGCCACTCAAGCGGCTAGTTTAACTTCATGTGCATTGATACCTTTGAATGAAGAAGATGATGTGACTTGTACATGTAGTGAAAGCGATGAGTTGGTGGTGTATTATTCTTGGTCAATGACTTTTAGAATAGACAAAAAATTACGAGTTGTTATTTGTAATTCTTGGTTGATGGATGTAATGTGTAATGTGCTCAATGGGCTTTTTGCTTTCCGAAGTAAATTACATGTCATTGCCTCAATATCCTTTGGAAGTGGTGACCATTTATAATTATGTAAAAGTGTCGATGGCTTTGTTGATCTATGTGAAAGACCTGATGGTCGATGCCCTCTTTGGTTAATATAATAAATGCCTCTTTACTATGTGTTGTGATGTTATTACCTTTATTGGATTGCTCTTTTGACCATGATCAATAATAAAAACCTTGATAGCTATGCAGCATAAATATAAATAAGAAGGATGAAGGTGGATGCTAGCATGGAAAGAAATTGAAGGTTGTTGATTGTCCTTTCCTTGATCGCTATATGCTCGGTCAAAATAATAATTCTGGTCTTTAACTGTCTTTTTCTTTTCCCTGATTGGCATCCTGACCACTCATTAAGAAAGCTACTTAAGGAGTTGTCATGGTGCCTGGTCAAATATATCAATGAGTTCTCATATTTTTCAAACAAAGTAAATTTGTTGGCTTATTTCCTTTACCTGCAAGTCAGAAAATATGGTATTAAAAAATTAAACTAAAAAAGGAAAATTACAAAAGTCTAAGAATTAGATAATTAAAGGCACATCATGGATAATAAAGGTATTAAATATAAAGTAAAATATATAGTAATATTCAATGAATTTGGGTGTTTTCAGTATTTGGGGAACAATCGATTTTTGTAGAACCATAGGATCAAAAGAAGTCTACCTTGATGTGTCCCTATGGTACTTTTGCATATCATCAGATACTCTTTGGTCTTTGTAATGCACTGATAATGTTTCAAAGATGCATGCTTGCAGTCTCTTCTGACATGATGGAGAATTGCCTTGATATTTTTATGGATGGTTTTTGGATGTAACAGAGAGCCTTTTGAGGATTGCCTTGCCAGTCTTGCTAAAGTGTTACAAAGACGAAATAAGTTTTTGAATGGTTAGAGAAGAATGTAGATTTAAAATTTGATGATCAATGTCTTAACACTTTTGAGGTTTTAAAAGATAATTTGATTTCCACAGTTGTGGTGGTGGCTCCAGATTGGAGTTATTCATTTGATTTGATGTGTGATGCATCTGATTTTTCACAAGGGGTTTTTCTAAGACGATGTAAGGATCAGGCATTTTCTATCATTTATTATGTGTATATAACACCTAACGATGCATAAGTAAACTATACCACCATAGAAAAAGAACTTTTAGGTGTAGTTTTTGCCTTTGATAAATTTAGACAATATTTGATAGGGCAAAAGTGATAGTTTGGAGTGATCATGCAGCTATTAAGTATCTTTTACAAAAGAAGGACGATAAACCAACACTAATTAGATGGATTTTTCTACTACATGAGTTTGATTTAGAAATTAAGGACATGGTTGGAGCAAAAAATGTGGTAATGGATTACTTGTGTAGGTTAGAGAAAGCGGATGAATCTAGGCTAGAGATACCCATTGTTGAGGAGTTCCCTGATGAGCAACTTTTCACCATACGGAACAAGGATCCTTGGTTTGCACACATAGTAAACTATTTGGCATGTGGAGAGATGTTGGAGGATTGGGGATATCAAGAGTACAAAATATTCTTCCATTCTTTGAGAATTTATGTATGGGATGGCCCTATCTTGTTAAATAGTATAGGGATGGCATTTTGGGGAAGTGTGTGCCAGAGTGTGAGTTTGAGAATATACTTTCTCATTTTCATTCCTTACCTACTGGGGGACACCGCGCTAGTTCCAAGATGGCGGATAAAGCACTAGAAAGTGGGTTTTACTAGTTGTCTTTATCTAAGATGCTTAGAATTATGTTTGGAGGTGTGATTAATGTGAACGGGCATGTAACATATCTAGGTGGAACCAAATGCCACTTAATATCTTTCAAAAGGTAGAGGTCTTTGCTTTATGGAGAATTGATTTCATGGGACCGTTTGGGTATTCAAATACTAATTTGTAATCTTTCTTGCAGTGGACTATGTGTATAAATGGGTGGAAGTGATTCCAACCAAAACCAATGATGCACAAGTCATGTGTATATTTGTTAAGGATCATATTTTCTATAGGTTTGGGGTTCCAAGAGTGATCATAAGTGATCAGGGATCCCACTTCACTAGTAGGAAATGTGGGGCCTTATTGAGAAAATATGGAGTGAAGTACAGAGTAGGGACCCCATACCATCCCCAAACTCAAGGTCAAGTTGAGGTGTCTAATAGAGAAATGAAGATGATCTTAGAAAATACCATCTCAACCACTAGGAATAATTGGAGCATGCAAAAGAATGATGCTTTATGGGCTTATAGGACAGCTTTCAAGACACCAATAGGAACAAATCCCTATAGACTAGTCTATGGAAAGGCACGCTATTTGTCCATGGATCTAGAGCACAAATCCAAGTGGGCTTTAAGGAAATGAAATTCGATCTTTCTAGTTCAAGGAAGAAGTGGAGACTAGAGCTCATAAAATTAGATGAGATTAGGCTAGGTGCCTATGAGAGCTTTAGAATATATAAGAATAGGACTAAGAAAATGGATGACTATCATATTCTCCATAGGGTGTTTCTACCTCAACAATGGGTTTTACTATTTAATTATAGTGTGAAATTGCATTGTGGGAGTTGAGGTCCTGGTGGAGTGGACCTTAAGTGGTTGTCAAGGCATTTCCTCATGGAGCGGTTGAAATAAGTAATGGTTCTAGATCCTCTTTGACAAATGGACAGTGTCTCAAACATTATTATGGGGGAGAGATAGACTATGAGGAGGAAGAGTATAATCTCAATGAGCTTCCTTGAGCATTTGAGTAACCAAAGATCGTCAAGCCTAGGACGTAAAACAATGGTGCTTTTGGGGAGACAAGTCACAATTTATTTTTCTATAATTTATTTTTCATCTAAGCTTGTTTAGGAGTTACTTTCATATTTGCATTTTGAATTTTTTTTTAGATGTTACTAAGGCACCTCGATGATTCTTTTTTTGTGTACAGGCAGAGACAAAGTTGGTACCACTGAAAAACTAGTTGGTGGAATCGATAGATGTGTAAAATCAACAGGGATGACATTAAAATTTTAGTACCACCGACAGGAAGGTCGATGGCACTGACTCCTTATCAGACAAAGAGAAACAAAAGTAATCATAAAGTGGGTAGCACCAACAACTTGTGTCAGTGGAAATGATATATTCCAAAGGAAGATATGCTCCATGATTGATACATTGAGAGGATGTTCGATCGCACCAAAGAAGCATGAAAAAAATATTACAGCTTGGTACCAATGACTACTAGCTCGATGGCACCGACACAATCATCCAGTATTGAGCTAAATTCTGTGCGGTACCACTGATTGAATGATTAGTGGCAACCACACAAAGTATGGGTAACTTGTGAGAATCAACTGGACACCACTGAAATCATATCGGTGGCACTGACTCTTGAAGAACAAAATCTATGGGACCAACATGAACGACCGAGTTCATCTACATCCTGCGATCTTTGCACCAATCCATACTGACATTTAAAAAGTCAGTACCACCAAATCTTGTCGGTACCACTGACATGGAGCAATCTATGGGTTGGTACAATGATGGATCCAGGTTGTTGGTGTCAATGAATGACACCAAAAAAACCATAGATAGAGAGAATATTCACATAGGTCGGTGGAACCAACTCGGCACAATAGGGAGGTTCAAAATCTATATAAGGGGATGTAATGGGGTATATCTATTCACACGCAAAGCATTCCCTTGCACTTCATAAGGCATCCAGAGCTCCAGATGTCTTCGAGTCCTCTTCAAGCTCTCTTTCTCAATTTTATTTCTCTCTTTGGAATCAATGGCTTCAAGAAGACAAGTGTCATTAGTAGGAGCAACTGAGAAGATGGTACCAAAGACATCTAGGATGGCTTTATAGAGGAAGACCAGAGGAAGCTCTTAACCAACATGATGAAGAGGGAGATTATACCCATGTGGTATGCTGACTACATTTTCCTTAACAACATTAGATTTGTTGAGAGCCTTCACTAAGTCTACTACGGGAATGGGATGGTGGGTGATCACCCCTTCTTTGGTGATTGACCAACCTACCAAGAGATCAAATACATATTTCTCACATCACTGGAGGTATGATGCATCCTTGAGGACCGATAAGGTTGGGAAGAAGAGTGGATCAAGTTTAGATTTTATAATGCCACCCACCACCTCACACTAGCAGAATTCAATGCAATATATGGATGGTGAATCGGTGGAGTAAGCTTCACCCCTAACAACTTTGACTACACCATGTCTTGGAAGTTGATACCAACCTAGCCTCAGGAGTTCATTTTCAACTAGCACCAGGCCTTGATGATGGAGTTCGAGCATCCCTTCATCTAGATTCTACACAGTTACCTAATGAATAAGATATTTGCCAGGTCTAGCCAAGGACAAGGGAAGCCACAGAAGGTCGACATGTATGTTCTATGGGTGTTTCTCACACTAGGGAGAGAGAAGTTTGACCATGACTTGTTCTTCTTACAGTACATGCTAGTTGTAAAGAGGCAAGCTCAAAGGAGGGCCCTAATTCACTTTGGGGATTACTCACACCTTTGGCTCTTCACTTCCACCTAGACTTCTTCAGGTTTCTGTCATCAAGACATCATCAATGCTTGATTTCAAACATTTAAAGTGGTCTCATCTCATCTCTAGGTATGAAGGGAAGGTTTATCATGTTGCACCATTGAAGGGTAGACGATGGAAAGGACTCTCCCAGACCCCATCTTCTGCCTCTGAGGAGTTTGGTTCCTCAGATGGCCAGTGTATGATGTAGTACCAGTCCTAGAGGGTGAGGATGAAGAGGAGAAGACTAAGTCAGGAAGAAGAGGAGGAGGAGGAGGAGGAGGACAAGTAGGATGCCATGCCTTCTATATAGAGGCAGCGTCTACATAGGGTTTCATGTAGATACACAACATCCAGCTCCACAACTCCACATCTAGGAGATCCATTCTCTATGGAGGGTATGTATGGGATTTTGCAGTCTATATGGTAGGGACAACAACAATAGTCAGCCATCCTAACACAAACACATGGGGTCCAAGAGCATCTCCTTTAGTAGCATCATGCAATATTTTCCAGTGTGCATCTTCTCCTAGACAACCAAGAGAACATGCACACTCACTTATATGCATTGAGTACCACCACCAACCACTCTATGACCAATATTAGAGTCACAGAAACTTTGCTAGATACCCACAACCTCCTCCTATGATAGTAGACCCACCCACATTTATTGGAACCTTCTACCCTCCTGATCTAGAGTTGCCATGAGAATGTTTCAGCCACCACCACCATTCTGAGCACATGGTACCCCATTCCACCTCTTTGTTAAATTCTAACTATGAGGGCATAGTCAAGTTCAAGCTTAGGGAGGTGTTTGGAATAGCTTTATCTTTTTATCTTTTATTTTCAATTAGTTCTTTTGTTTTTGCAAGCAGAGGATCCACATCCGTTAGTGCAATCATGGAGCTTAATTATCATGATTTCATATATCATCAAAGAGAAATGTGTTTTGTTCCTTTGATATGAAAATTTTAAAAAATTACCGATCACATCATGTAAAATGAATTTGCAAAGTCTAAGACACCACCACCTAGAGGAAGTGTATGGGTTAGTCATCTTGAAGACACTTAATATGAATGAAAATTTTAATTTGTCTTACATTTGTTGATGACAATGGGGTTTGAGCCTGAACCAACCAAATAAGTAACGGGACCTCAAATTGAGTTTTTAGAAAGAAACCCTAAGGTTACTCTGTAAATAGGTTGATAGGAGATGGACATGTCATAGTTCAAGACATGCATTTTCTCTTAATCACGTGATGCCACCAACTTTGCATGACATTTCATTCACAACCTTAACATGATCAAATAACTTGAATTGTTTTCTTTTGATTGCATTGCATTACATAATAGGTGGCATGATAGTTAGTCTTTTCAATTGAATTTGAAAAAAAAGGAAAAAAATCTTTATGTTGAGATTTGCATATCAAGTAGTTGCATAATGAATTTCATGTATATTACATTCTCTTTTTGCATCATATGTTTGCATTTTGTATCTATATAGCCTACTCCACTGATATAAAGTGAAAGGATACATATCCATACCCCTCTCAGTGAAAAAAATGCTATATAGAAGAACAACCAAAGCATAACTCACAAACAATGCTAAAATAATAGGCAAAAAAAAAATCAATTAAAGAGTGAAAAAGGACGCCTTGAACTTAAATCTAGAAATTATTCGAGGAGAAGTGAAAATAGTACATGTATGCATTCTTTTATTCCACTCTCATCAATCAGATAAGATTTTTTGTGCATTCATCATTCCACTAAAATAGTAGGCATTATGATTCATGCATTTCTTAATTTCTCCATTATATAGGTTCATCATATGTCATTTTTTCATAAATGATTTAGATGTTACTTGTGATTCTTTTTCATATCCACCTACTTCATTCCACCCATTGGTCTTTATGGTAGACCACATATATGATTGATCCCCTCATTCACTTTTATACGAGGAGCTGCTTATGATGTAGTTGGCAGGTAGAGAAGAGCAATGTAGATAGAAAATCACATGGTGCATCAAGTAAATGCCCTATTGACTACAATATGAACTGATACATTAATAAAGTTTCATTGATTTAAGGGCGGACGTCTTTAATGAACAATTTTGGTCACTGGAGAGTAGTTATTTGTTTAGTGGTTGGTAAGGGCTAGTTCAGGACCTATAGGTGGGGGTATTTGAGAAATATAGTTCATATGTTTGTCCTCTTGCTGACTTGTTTCAAATAGATCCAAAGGTAGTGTTGCTAGAGGGTGATCAACATTTAAATTTAGGGGATTTTGATGCACTTATTTTTTTCACTTTTCACATGCTATTTTTTTCATATATTTCATGGATTATTGTTCATTTTTACATTTTTGTATATTGTTTATCATTACTATCTTGTGAAGCGTTATTGCATAAAATAATAAGGAATTTCACCAAATTATGTCAAGTTATCATATTTTATTCAGACTTCTATTGGTTTTTCCTTATTTTAGGTAATTTGAGCACTCACAAGGAAGCTCGGTGCGGCAGTAAAGCCGGTGCTACCGACTTAACATGAAAATGGGGAGTTAAAGAAATGTTGGTGCTACTGAGATACGACACAGTGCTATGGATACAGGGTTCGATGCCACAAAAATTCTAAGTTGGTGCAACCAACTTATGGTCCAAAGAACATTAGTAACCAAGGTTTATTAACTTGGTGCTACCAACACCCAAGTCGAAAGTATCGACTTTCGTAAGTAGAATAAGTCAGAACTCACTAAATGGCAACTCGATGATACTGACCCACATGTCAGTAGTACCAACACTCAGTGAGAGGTTCGCGTCAGCCGATAGGGGATCCACTCCCTACATATATTTAAAAAAATAAATTAGGCAACCAAATACAAAAACTTCTACACAATTTAAAAGGGAAAGTTGCATGATATTTCTCAAAATAGCATGGACACCAAGCAATGAGTACTTGATCAACGGATAATAAACTAAACTATTACATGACCTTAACAAGTCCTCAATGTGTTTAATAAGAATAAATAGAATAAAACTAATAAAACATATAGACAGGACAGTTGCAATGGGCAACCTAGATATCTTAGAAGATATCCTCGAGGTCTACTCCCAGCTGTCGGTACTTTAAGACATTGGTCCATGAACACTTGATCAACTAGTGATTTCTCACCTTGGTAGTTTGGAAACAACCCAAAAAATAGATAAAAAGGGTATATGTTATTATCAACTGGTATATGTGGAATATAAAAGACTTTGGACATTTCAAAGAGTTTAGTTGCAAAAGAGGGTGTTACATTAAGAGGGTCGTTAAAATTAGGTAAGTTTAAGAGAAATCAGCTTCAATAGAATGAGGCATTTAAATTGTATAGTATAATGTTTGAAATGAAAAGCTTTTCCATTATTCACAATATCACAACAAGTATACATATTCACATGTCGATATATTTAGATTAAATATCTAGGGTACAACCAAGACACCAGTAGATATTTGGCCTAATGGGTCAAACGACCCACCTTGGTCGGAAGGATGTGCCCATGTATAAATAAGAGATGGAAAGATGCACCTCCGGTGTAAAGGCATGCCCTAATGGTTGTCCTCATGCACCATACAAAGAAGGAGCAATTTAGACATTGTTACAACCCCAATTTTTGGGATCATCTGGTGAGAAATGTAATTTCTCATATTAAAGATAATTGAACAAAGAATGGTATAATTTGTTTTGAATACATGGATTTCGTTTACAATAGCCTTGATGCTTGTGTTATGGGCTTTATTGGCTATTGGGCCCAATAACAAGGAAATAACAAAGAAAATTTAATTAGTGAATGAATAATTGAATATTTGAGAAAAGAATAATGTGGAAACCTCTGGAAGGCAAATCCAAAGAGGATTTCGTGCCTCTTGGGTTCCTTGGGTTCCAAGGAGTCCAAAGTTGTAAAAAGAAAGCAATAAGAAAAGAAAAGATTAATTATGTCTTTCTTTATTAAGAAAGAAAATGAAAACAATGTTAAAAGGGGGAAAGGAATGGAAAGAGGTATAAATGAGATTTCTTGGTGAAGTTTCATATCCATGAGGTTGCTAATATTAAAAGAAAGGCTAATGAGGAAAATAAAAGAGAAATAAAGAGAAATCCTCAAAAAGAATTATTTTAAATGAGAAATAAACAAGATAATGTGAAATAATGCATAATGATGAATCTAGAAGGATAATAAGTATCCAATGAAAAGAATTTCGAAATAATGGAGTGTCTTGGGATCCAAGGAGTCCCAATAAAGAGGAAAGAAAGAGAAAATACTAAAAAGGCAAAATAAGAGGATAATGTGTTGCATTATTAATGAATTTTGTGTTATTTTCAAAAGGTGGTATCTTCTATTAAAAGAAAATATGATTTCGTGACAAATAACTAGAAGGTAAGAATAAAGAGAGTAAGGATTTTCGTATTCCAAAAATATTCCTGAAATAAGGTATAATCAAAGAGATATTTAGTAGAGAGAGAAAGAGGAATTTGCTTGGTAATGAAGAAATCAAATTCCTTTTGGAAAGGGGTTGCGTTTCTTCATGGGCAAGCCATACTAGGGCTTCTCTACCCTCCCTATATAAGGGAAAGATCGTGGTCAGAGCCCAGAAGATCCTACACCTTGCTTTATCCTCTTCTTTCATGTTTTTGTACAAAAACCCTAACCATGAGGGCACATCCATAATCCCGAGCGACGGAGGGTTGTTTAAGGTCTTGCTTAAGGTGGGAAGCCTCCACAACCTCTATGGACCAATCAACAATCATACCCTAGTGACGATCTCATGCAAAGGACCTGGAACGGGTTGCACGACCAGCCAAGCGGCGCAGGCTGGGCACGCTTGAAACGGGAGACTTGGCCGTGGAACAAAGGCGTCGCATGCACGTGAGAACACGACGACGGCGTGGCTAGGACTTCCGGTGAGCTTCGTGGTCCAGAGAGGGAGAAATGGCCCACGCTCGTCTGCTGTTGGACGGCTAGGGCGACGCAGCAACAGCTGTGTGAGGTAGAAGAAAGCTAGAGGTCCCTTTGGACCGTTTTACCCCCCCCCCCGCCTGTTATGAAGAGACGATCATTTAAGTGGTGGGAAAAATTGACAATTGGTTATATTTTCCAAAGTCGATCGCGTAGCATGGCAACGGTGATGTGGCACAACCTGATTGGCCAAGTAAGTAACTTTTTGCTAAAATCATAATTAATTCTAGGAAGCTCAGATTAAAACAAGTTATATATGAAAATTGATCCTCAGAACGAGAGGAACACAAAGAAATTATGTTTGAAGCCTAATTTTGCATGCTATTTAAAACGTAGTGTAAATTATCATCTTTGGTTAATTAAAGATTAAGAAACCCTATTTTGATATGATTAATGTGTTTAATAGGGTTTATAGGATCTTTAGGGTTGATGTTAACTTGTTAAATGTAAAAAGGTACATAATGTTAAAAAAGGAATAACTTTGCACATGATTAGTCTAATTTAGAGTTTATGTGCTTAAATATGCATGAAATTTGAATTGTATATAAAGTTATCATCTTTAATGATTTAATTAAGGAAAACCCCTTAGTTTTGATGATAGATGGACTTAATGACGTTATTTGGATAATTCAAGATGATATTAACATATTGTTAATAAAAGTGAAAATAGGATCTAAAAAGATGATCTTTTTATATATAATTGGCTTAATTTAGGGTTTCGTGCATGATTATGCACTAATGAGTTTGAAAATCCTAATTTTGATGAATATGTCTTTTAATTGGTTTAATTGTTCAAATCCATGAGTAAATAGGGATGTGATGATCCTAAGTCAATAAAAGACTATTAAATGAATAGTTGAACAATTAAGGTTCATAAAAATGGAAAAGGATATTTTAGGGTTTGTTAATCTAAAAGGGATAAAGTTTGAGAAATTGATATAAGAAACCCTAATGAATATTAATGAAACCTTAATGCAGATTAGAAACCCTAGAAAGATAATCCAAGTCAATAAAGAAGATTCTTGATAAAGTGTGTAGTAAAAAGGGTACATATTCGTTTTAGGAATTATGTGATTACTTGCTTGGATCTGTTGATTGTCTTGATTGTATATACATGAAGTATGTGTTAAATAATCTGCATGACTCGTCAAATCAGGTATGTGGTTACGCTTATGAATAATTGCTCTAGTTTCACAGCGATTCCTGAAGTTTTAATTGGTTGCTTGAAAATAAATGTTGGATGTTTATCTATTTCATGCAACTATAAAGTGACTATGATTATCACTAAAAATGTGCATATATAACTGGCTAGATCTGGTTCCACCTCTGTTGCTTTGAAAAGGCTAAAAAAAGGGGTAATCCTAGAGCAAGGTCTAGGTTACCGAGAGTTAGAAACTAGGCTACCTACGTGTAGTGCCATGAGACTCATTATCCTGCCATGAGTTAAGGAGTGGGCTACTTACGAGTAGTGCCATGTGACTCAACCCTAGAAATTGGTTCATTTATAGGTGGATCATGAGGGGTTTAATGGGGACAACACAGAGGATAGGGTACCCTTGGATCGCAGAGTTATATTTAAAATGTAACCTTGATTGTTAAATGATTAATTGAATGATGATGTTGTTATCATAGTTGCACGTTTATTTTTTCTCCCACATACCAGCTTCGGCTGACCGACATTTTGTTTGTCGGCGTTTTAGGTACAAGACAAAAGGACAAACAGTAAATCGTCATACTATGTAATACATGAAGTAAAATACAAGGAGGATTAGTTAGAGTAGAATCCTTAAGTGGATAGAAGTTTAGAGATCCAAGTTTTCAAAAAGGTATGCAAAAATTTATTTTCTTACAGCTTTTCAGTATAGTATGTTAAAATTTGATAATTATTCTTGGTTAATTGTCGAACCTTTGATCCGGAAGTCATGGGTGCGGCTTTGACCTCTCGGTCTCCCTTAATTGGGGGTTATCGGGAGGTGGGGTCGTAACATTTAGTATCAGAGCGTAGGTTCCTCATTTAACCATTAATAAATATTAAATTTTACAAACTCCATAGAACCCAAGGGAGTTATTAGAGGATTATCCGAAAGGTGGAGGTGTCTAGAAAAGGATCACGACCGGGGGCTGGCAATATTTTCCTCCGCACCACTAGTCGGAATACGAGGACTCCCGGATCCGTGTGACTGCCTGGCCAAAGTCTTAGGGTATGAATCGAAATAAGATACCTTTAGGACTTCTCACCTTATTCATCCCTTCTCATCACGAAAATTCTGATAAGGACCTAAAGGATTAGGGTTTCCTTTCTTCTCCTCACCCTCTTGAGGTATGGGTAAGGTTAATAAGGTTTAAGGAATCCTCCACCAAATTAATGAAAGGCATGTAAATAAGATGTCATGGACATAAGCTTAATAGATTGAGCGCAAACGAAAGAATAGATACATGCTTAGGTCGTATGACATAAGTTGTCATGCCCTCAGAAGAGACCTGAGGCTAGACCTTCTTGTTAGGAGGATAAGTTAGTCTTGGAGATAAAGATCTCCATTGCAAGTAGAGACCTAGAACATCCTCTGAGGATGATGCTAACCCTAACCCTAAGTGAAGGCTAGAGAGAGATGAGTTGGACCAGGTGTTTGAAAGGACATGCCTTTGGGATGCCATATGATCCATGGGTGACCTAGCACCTTTGGCAACCCAACCCTGGGAAGGGTCGTGCATGTTAGGGTAAAGGATAGTTCCTTAGATGATGATGTTAGTGAAGGACCTTAGAAACCCTATGGGATTGTGCAAGTAGGGTATAGCTGGAACCTAGGGCACGTCATAGTGCTGATAGTAGGATGAAACCCTGGATAAGGAATTATGATGGAGCATAAAGGGTTATGGATGATCTCGAACAAACATAAGTTCGAACCTAGGTTTCACCCATGTAGGGCATGCTTTTGAGGTTAATCCTTCATGAAGAGAGGACTTCTAATGGTGAGGTCGGATGTAGGGTTAGCTCTAGAGAGAGCAGGAAACCCAGCAAGGAGGTTGGAAGCCTAAAACCCTGAGATATGAGGAACAATGGATGATAATGGTTGCCTCATGATCGATCCCAGGAAGTTGGTGATATCTTAGTTGCCTTTAGAGGGACCAAACCCTAGAGAAAGAAGATGAAGATTCTGGTACCTATGTGCCTACGGTATAGGTGTTTACCTTCTGAGGTAGGAAGAAGATGTTCTGTATACCCTGAAGTGGATTTGTAACAAGTTATGAGGCCTTGTACTTTATGGTTTGTCCTTGAGGGGGACCCAACTCTAAGTGTTGCTCGAGTTGAAGGATGGCAGGAAGTGCACGTTATGCCTTTTGCAATCTTGATTCATTGTTAAGAGATAGAGCATGTAGTTGGACACCTAAAAGTGAACCTAGGGTCCCTGACCTAAGAGGGGAAGTGGTATACCTAATGCTCATGATGAGAATTAAGTTGCCATAGTTTCGAGCATGGTACGCCTCATGTATAAAGGAAAAGGGAAGCCCCTTAAGTTTAAGGTATGTTTGACGAACCCCTCATAGCTAGGTTGATGATAAAGAAAGGTATGACCTTGATCTAATGTTGACGAATGAGAACCTAGATGAACAAGCATGGTACAGTAGGTGATCTGCTTGTGCCTTAAGAGCTTGCTAGGGTTAAAGTAGGCTCGTGTGGATGTAAAACCTAGACCTAAGAGCTTTTGTGAAGAGATAGTTTTCCTCCCATCCTAGGAGAGGGACCCCTTTGGTAGGGTGTATATCAGTTTGGTTGGTTTAAGGTAACGTGAAGAGGTCTCATGGGATCTTGAGAAGCTAAGTGAAAAGTGCATGGCATGAGAATGAACATGTAGACCCATAGATATCCATCTCTAATTGCATATGAATGTGTTACCATGGAGGTAACCAGTATGGGGCTTGACTAAGGTAGGCAGGTTGCCATCATCCCTATGAAAGGATGGATGTCATCCCATGTATACAAAGAGAGATGATGGAGGCTTGGGAAAGGTTCTAAGTTGGACATGTACTATAAATGGAGAATCCTAAGTCTATCTTAGGGTCAAGTAGGGATAAGACCGATGGAAGTAGGAGTTGCCTGATTCCCCCGTTGCACATGACCATAGGGTCGGGAGGTAACAACTATCATTCTATGAGGGCCATGGGTTAGGAGATTGATCACCTTCATGAACTCATGGGACCCAAAGGGCAGATGAGTAGGGCACTCTCTTGATGCATGAGGGAAGAGGGATGACCCCAAAAGTGTCGGCGCCCTATAGACCTAGAGGAGATGACCAAGGATTGTGAGGTGACCCAAGTAGGTTCGAAACCATTTTTCCATAGGAGTAACTTTGATATCGAGATGAATGTGATGTTGAGACATATGTGGCACATTGCAACTTAGACATTTTGTTTGTCGGCGTTTTAGGTACAAGCCAAAAGGACAAACAGTAAATCATCATACTGTGTAATACATGAAGTAAAATAGAAGGAGGATTAGTTAGAGTAGAATCCTTAAGAGGATAGAAGTTTAGAGATCCAAGTTTTCAAAAAGGTATGCAAAAATTTATTTTCTTACAGCTTTTCAGTGTAGTATGTTAAAATTTGATAATTATTCTTGGTTAATTTCTGAACCTTTGATCCGGAAGTCATGGGTGCGGCTTCGACCTCTCGGTCTCCCTTAATTGGGGGTTATCGGGAGGTGGGGTCGTAACAGACATCATCTCATAAAAAAGTGTTTTTGAGTAGCTAGTTCAAGGGTCCGTTGTGGTGATTCTCTGAGTGGCTTGGCAAGCTTCACCCCGCCTGGGGGAGGGGGAGGTCGGCGGTCGACTGGCTACTCCTTTCTCCCCCTGGGTGTCTTCTCTGCGCGTGCATCTCTATGGGGTTTCGTGTTGTCTGTGGGCCATGGGCCATCCTCGGGTGTCTCTTCTCCCCCCGTCTCATCTGCGATCAGTGGCCCTGTGTTTTTCATGCGGATTTGATGGGGGGACGTGCGAGGGAGGCCTGGTGTCGGTCGTCTGCCTCTGGAAGAGGGATGTCTTTCCCTACCTTTCCTTTTGTGTTTTTTCTGTGTAGTAGTGTGTGTTGGGTTGCCCTCTTTTGGTCGGCGGCTGGCATTGGTGTCCTCGAATGTCTTATAGGGAGGAGTTAAGTGGGGTACAATCTCTGGTGATTGGTCCCATCCTTGGTCACCATCGTCCACCTCAATTTGTATCTTGTGGGTGGAGGGGTGTGTCGGCATGGTGTGGAGTGAGGGTGGGGTTCCCTGCCTTCCCTACCCCCCACCATCTCAAACACCTTGGTCCTCCTTCCCTTGCAGTTGTTTCTACTAGGGAGTTTTGCCTCCTGCCCACCCAGCTTCTAGGGTGTCGCCTACCTATTTGTTATTTTTCCTGTGTGAGTTTTTCCGGTGCTTTGTTTTCGTGTATGTTTTGTCTGTCTGTTAGGTAGTGTCTTCATCTGGGTGGTGCTCCTTTTCTTATCGTCGATTTGTCTGTGTGTGTTGTTAGGGGTTTGATTTGTTCCCTTTATGGCCTTGTTCCTTTTTTGATGTTTTGTTGAGGGTTGTAGTAGGGGTCAAGCAGTGAGGATATAGTATGATTTTTTGTTGTCATCTTGTTGTGTCCTTTGTTCAGTCGAGCTCTCTCCCTTTCAGGTGGTCTATTGGCCTCTTCATGATGATGATCTCTACTGGAAACTATGCAAAATCACAACCCAGTATACTCAAAGGCTCATGCATATTGATGACTTCCATCCCAGATTGCTGCTTTAGATAGCCACTATAAGAGTTGGTCGGTGCTAAAATTTACCTATCGCATCCCAATCTGAGCCTTGTTCTATGTTGGTCCTCAAAGGGAGTAGTTTTTAGGTTCTTCATGGTGAGATCTCTATCTTGTAGATGCAATATCGCTTACTTTTAATGATATTGAGTTATTTTCAAAAAAAAACTTATGGTCCAAAGAACATTAGTAACCAAGGTTTATTAACTTAATGCTACCAACACCCAAGTCAAAAGTATCGACTTTCATAAATAGAATAAGTCAGAACTCACTAAATGGCAACTCGGTGATACTGACCCACATGTATGTAGTATCGACACTCAGTGAGAGGTTCGAGTCAGTCGAGAGGGGATCCACTCCCTACTTATATTTAAAAAAAATTACGCAACCAATTATAAAAACTTCTACACAATTTAAAAGGGAAAGTTGCATGATATTTCCCAAAATAGCATGGACACCAAGCAATGAGTACTTGAGTAGTGGATAATAAACTAAGCTATTACATGACCTTAACAAGTCCTCAACATGTTTAATAAGGATAAACAGAATAAAACTAATAAAACATCTAGACAGGACAGTTGTAGTGGGCAACCTAGATATCTTAGAAGATATCCTTGAGGTCTACTCTTGGCTTTCGGTACTTTAAAACCTTGGTCCATGAACACTTGATCAACTAGTGATTGCTCACCTAGGTAGTTTGGAAACAACCCAAAAAATAGAAAAAAAGGTATATGTTATTATCAATTGGTATATGTGGAATATAAAATACTTTGGACATTTCAAAGAGTTTAAGTGAAAAAGAGGGTGATACAACAAGAGGGTTGTTAAAATTAGGTAAGTTTAAGAGAAATCAGCTTCAATAGAATGAGGCATTTAAATTCTAGAGTACAATGTTTGAAATGAAAATCTTTTCCATTATTCACAATATCACAAGAAGTATACATATTCACATGTTGATATATTTAGACAAAATAGCTAGGGTACGACCAAGACACCAGTGGATATTTGGCTTAATGGGTCAAAATATGCACCTTGGTCGGAAGGATGTGCCTATGTATAAATAATAGATGGATAGATGCACCCCAGTGTAAAGGAATTCCCTAATGGTTGTGCTCATGCACCATACAATAGATATCTATCTAAATTACAAATCATGCATAAATAGAGTGGCAAGATAGGGTATAAGTCATCATTCATATTTTCAAGTCCAAATAAAATTGTAGGTGGGGTCATAGACACAAGGCAACAAGGTATTTATCAATCTCAGAGAATAAGGAATATCGTCATGCAACATACTAAAGTCCAAATTATAAGAAATGCCTCACTATAGGAACATTTTAGTCAAATTAATGCCCACAAATTAAATAGGGAAGAGAACATACCTCAAACCAAGTGTTACAAGTCACAAATCTTCCTAATAATAGGGCTCATGCAATTTCACCTCCTAACATTATATACATAGGTATTAGGGTCATAATTAAATCAACTAATTCATTAAACCCCAAAATTCCCTTTACTGAAACCTCAAAATCAGACTGTGAAACATATGTCAATAAATAAGGGGTAATTTTGTTATTTAAAAACGTATTTATTTGTATTTTGGTTGCACTCAATTGATTTATTATATATTTAACAAGTCAGGATAATTTCTAGAAAATTAGGTAAATGGAGAAATGTGATGACAATTATGCCCATTGACTTTATTAATAAAAATGAAACCACAAGGGTTGGGGAGGTCAATTAACAAGGATGAGTGTTCCTTATCTCCCACTCCATAGTTGGTGCTACTCCATGCCTATGGGAGCTTGACCCTAGAGGGTGTTCTCCTATCCCATGCTATTCCTCAAGTGTGGGAAGTTGACCCAACACCTCCTTAGATTTTAGTAGAGCTTTAGGGCCTATGCTCGGGTCATTAGGTCATCGAAAACCAATTCCAGTAATCATTTTACCAGTTATGTGGAGAGTGGACCGGATTTTGACATATGTGAGGCAACCTGGAGCTCATAGAGAGGGTTCAAAAATTGTGATTTGCATTGATTTTTCAAAGAAAAGTCAAGACAATGGTTGGGAACCAATCATGATCATCACATCGATCAACACGCGGTGAAATAGGAAAAATATCAACTTTTCATTGGCAACCAGATTTAGGTGGAAGAAGTTTGATGATCGAATCATCAAATCAACTAGCCCACGCGGTCAGTCAAAACATCCTGAGGATCCACCTTGACTTCTTGACTACCTTGGAAGTGTTCCTGGGCATTTGAGGTCCCTGGACTCCTCCATTGATGATGGTTTAATGCATATGAAAAGGGGAGCTTTTCGACTGATAATCTCAGTTGAATGTCGATGTTAAATGAATGCACAAATTGGTAGGTTAGGTTCTAAGGATGGTTACTTGGTGACAAATTATAGGGAAGTGTTGTGTGGAGGCGCGTCGGAGCTCCAAGGTCCATGGAAGTCCTTGAACTCGGTGGTGAGGCATAGAGGGCCTCGAGTGGGACCAAAGACTACGATGGATGCGAGGGAAGAGGGTGGTTCTCGCGGTGTGGTTAGAAGACAATGCATGGTAGTAAAGAGGGAAAATCATGTCTCTGAAGTTGGCAGTGGTGATTGGCCTATGATGGCATTTGGGTATTTAACAAATAGAGCACTAGGGGAGTTGAACTAGGGTTTAAAAGTCTTGGTATGAACAAGTGAAGTGTTTGATGGGGAAATCGTTCAAAATGGTAGCCGAATGGTGGAAAACAAATGTCACTAGTCAACCTACTATAAGTAGAAATGGTGTTGGAGCCGAGGAGAAGGAGGAGACAATGGCTCCATCATTTGATATAGCATGGGCCAACCAGTTCAGGAGGAAAAAGTCTTGCATGGGCATGACAGTCAGGCTAGCATACTTAAGGAAATTAACTGGCCATATACAATAATGCACATCTAATGCATTTAATTAAACTCTCAGGTAAATATTAATGAATTTCTTTGTCCATTCGATTGGGGTGCAAACAGTGCTTAAACAAAGCAAAATTCCTCGTGTTGACTAATTAAGATTTGATAACTCAATAATGTCATCAATTATGCCTTTTGGGATCCTCTGGGGTGGGATTTAGTTATTTGAAGTTTACATGTGATTAGAGTCACTCCCATTAATATTTCACTTCCTCATAATCCGAATTACTCCTAATATCCCCTTGCAACTTTAGCTAGGAATTTTTTAGAGTGTTAGTCAGGGTTATATCCTTCAAAAGGTGAATTTATGCTACCAACCTCAATATTATAGTTGCTTGTTCTATTCTTCACTTATTTTCATACAAAGGGTTCAATATTTATGATATTATATATAAGTCATGCAAAATCACTAATATGGTCTGATTCTAGGAAAAAGAGTAATCAACATAACCATAAGGGAATGAGAGGGTTCATATTTACCTAAGGTTGGGTATGCTACAACACACCACCCCTTAAAAGGATTTTGTCCCTAACATCTCAAGCAAAGAGAGAGGGGTGAGTTTGTAGCATCCTGTACTTGAACTCCCAGGTGGTCTCTTTGAGCCTGTGGTACTTCCATAAAACCTTCACAAGTTCAATTTCCTTACATTTCAGTCATTTGAATCTAGAGTCCAAGATCTTCACTAGAAACTCCTCACAATATAGATCGTCTCGTAACTCTAAGGGTTCAATAGAAAGAAAAGGAAAGGGGACGTTCACATACTTCTATAGGATACATATATGGGACACATTATGAGTGCTTTCATATGCAGAAGTAAGAGCTGGAAGGCAAGAACACTCCCCAACCTTATCCAAAATCTTAAATGGCCCCACATAATGAGGGCTCAACTTGCCTTTCACCTTTGACTTAGCAATAGATTGTATGGGCTTAACCTTTAGAAACACATAATCTCCACAAGGAAGTTTACATCATACCTCTTATTATCATCATACATCTTTGGTCTATCGTGTGTGTCCTTCATCCTTTTCTTTATCAATTGTATCTTATTAGTCATCATCTGTATGTCATCATTCTTCATTAGGGAATGCTCTCCCATGTTGTTACAACCCCAAATTTTGGGTTCCTTTGGTGAGAAATGTAATTTCTCATAACAAAGATAAATGGGCAAATAATGATGTATTGTGATTGAATGCATGTATTTCATTTAAAATAGCCTTGTTTGTTTATTTGTGGGCTTTATTGGCTTTTGGGCCCAATAACAAGGAAAATTCAGTTAATAAATGAATAATCGAGTTTTGAGAAAAGAAAGTGTGGAAACCTCTAGAAGGCAAACCCAAATAGGGATTTCGTGCCTCTTGGATTCCTTGGGTTCTAAGGAGTCCAAAGTTGCATAGTAAATGAAATAATAAAAGAAAAGATCAATTACATATTTCTTTATTAAGAAAGAAATTGAAAACAATGATAAAATGTGGAAAACAAGTGAAAAAAGGTGCAATTGAGTTATCCTTAGTGGAATTTCATATGCCAAGGATTCCTAATGATAAAAAGAATACCGATGAGGAAAATAAAAGAGAAATAAAGAGAAATCCTAAAAAAGAACTATTTTAATAAGAAATAAACAAGATAATGGGAAATAGTGGAGAATAATGCATATGGATGCATCTAGAAGGATAATAAGTAACCTCATAAAGGAATTTCTAAATATTAGAGTTTTTTTTTGGGTCCAAGGAGCCCAATGAAGAAAGAGGAAAGAGAAAACGCCAATAATGCAAAATGCGAGGATAGTGTACTACATAATTAATAACTTTTGATATTATCAAAAGGGGATGTATTTTTCTTTAAGGAAGTTGATCCTCATGGCCAATGGATTAAAAGTCAAGTACAAGGAGATTAAAACATGTAATTTTTGGATTTCCCTTTAAATGAATAGTTTCCTTAATAACCAAGGATACTAATAAAGAAGGTATATATTTAAGAAGAGAGTTGCACCTAAACAAGGAAAGTAGGCTAAGGGGACTTGTTTTCCCTGTGGTTAAGTATAAGGGGATGTTGCCATCCTTCCCTATATAAAGGGTTGGATCCAGGGCCTCGAGCTAATGAGATCTCATGCATCTTCCTCTTCATTTCTTCTTATCTCTGCATAAACCCTAGCGACGGGGGTAGTACGACCCCAGGGCAACACGGAGTCTTGAGATGGGGTTCAGAGGGAGCACAGTTCTCCCATGACATCGCGGATGAGCGCAGACATCACCCTTGCGCCCAAGCACGTGCACGACGCCAACAGGAGCGTCGCGGGACGTCCGCAAGTTGCATATCTAAAGAACCATGAACCGGCCACCATGGCCACAGCTCAGCAGCAAACTGGCTGGCGTGGGGGCGCGGCGGAGACAGGGGAACCTCCCTAGTGGCCATCGGGGTCCGGGGAAGGCGGTAGGGCCGCATTGAAGCACTGCTGCGGCGACAGCAGGTCATTGCCGCAAGGTACAAGAAGAAGAGGAGGTTTGTACGGTTTTGCCCCTGCGGGCGTTGCAAAGCCAAGGAGTCGTGCGGGGGTATAAGTGAAATTATCTTATGTTTGCAAGCCACCAAGCATGTTGCATGAGGCAGGCTACGTGGCGCCTCCTCATTGGCCAGCAGGAAGTAATTTTGTTAAATTCATAACTAAATATCCGTAGCTCGGATAGGTTTGCATAAAATATGAAAGTTGCTCAGAAAAATGAGGAGAATCTAATAAAAATAAAATGGAAGCCTGATTCTTATTTCAATGCGAAAAGTAATGGAAATTGTTAACTTTAGTGTATTAGTGATTAAGAAATCCATTTTTGATATGATTAACGTGATTAGTAGGGTTTAATTAATGATTAAAGTTAATATTAGCATGTTAATGATAAAAAGGAACATTATGAGCAAAAAGGAGGAACCTTGCACATAATTAATTAATTTAGAGTTTCTTGTGCATAAATATGTTTTAATGGGCCTTGAAACCCTAATGTTGGTAATTAGGACTACTAATGGCTTTAATTAATTGATTTCATGTATAGAACTGAGTTTTCATGATTAAAAGTTATTTTGATCGATCAAAAATAGAAGCTGGCCTCCACCCCCTCATCCAAGGAGATCTGGGACGCACTGAACTCCATGTCGCCAATCAAAGCCCCAGGTCCGGACGGAGTGGATGCGGGTTTCTACTAGGAAAATTGGAAGACTATGAGCAACCAACTATGTCAGTTTGTTCAAGCACCTTTCACGGGTATCCCGATCCCTCCGTGCGTGACTGATTCACTCATCATTCTCATCCCCAAGATTAATCCTTCTGAGAAATGTACCCAATTGAGACCTATTTCCCTCAACAACGTCTGCACGAAGCTCCTCTCAAAGGTCATCGCCAACAGGCTCAAGCCTTACCTCAATGACTGGATCTCACCTTACCAGTCGAGTTTGTCCCTGGAAGGAAGATTGGAGACAACATTGCGCTCGTCCAGGAGGTGGTACACTCGATGGAATCAAAATCCAACATGAAAAGAACTATGGCGTTGAAGCTGGACTTGATTAAAGCCTTTGACAAATTAAGCTGGCAATTCATCCGTGACACACTCACTCGAACTATGATACCCAGGGAGATCATTGACATCATCATGCATATCATCTGCTCCGGTGACTCCTCTATACTCTGGAATGGAGAGGTGACAGGAACCTTTAGACCTTCCTGCGGGGTCAATAAGGAGACCCCCTTTCCCCCTATATCTTCATTTTATGCCTGGAACGCTTCAGTCAATTGATAGCAGAAGAGATTGGTAAGGGCAATTGGAGACCTATCATCATCACCAGAGACAGAATCCCCATCTTGTTGGGTTTTAGGGGAGACAGAGAAGGCAGCGGAAACAAAAAAAATTCTCCCCAAACCCATACCGAGGAAACGCGTCAACGTCTATATAATAGGAAAGGATGGTTTGTGGAATCATACCTTGTCCCGAGGCTTGCTCGGTGACAATACCTCGCGCAATGCACGGTCTTCAACTCTGGACTTCGACGGCATCTGTGCAGCTCCTGGTCGCACTGGGATTGACAACTCCTACTCGAACCGGACTGTCAGATGACAGTTGTCCTCCTAAGCGGCAGTGTCCTCCCGCCTCTGTAGTAGTCCACACGGACCACTTGGAACTCCACACTCCTTGTCCCATAAGGAAGTGGAAGGAGTTGCACCCTCCTGTTGACGTACTAGTCACCAACACGCTCTCCTGCCTCCTGTTGCAACTGCAGTTGTCCTTCCCTTGTTGCACCTCCCTTTTGCGGGAAGCACTTGCTCGGGCTCTCTCACGGTTACCAAAACCAGAGAGAACGACAACTTGCAGAGCAACTGGTTGCACTGAGCTGTACTTTGAGAAGCCCCCAATACCCCAATATATATAGGAGAGTCATGGGACAGGGTTCTCCATCCCGGGCAATGCGGGACTAAAGCAGGAGTAGAAGGGTTCGAGAATTTTCCACCAAAAGCAACCATCTCGCAACCTGAACTGATCAGTTCACTGCTGAACCGATCGGTTCGGCCATTGAGCCGATCGGTTGGACCTGAGCCGATCATTTGGGGCACTCCAACCGATCAGTTGGTGCCCTGAACCGATCAGTTCATGGTCCTAATCCGGCTCAAAAAGACTTTCTTTGTTTCTTTCCCAATTGGTATCGAATACCAATATTATTCCCAATCGAATTGGGCAATTTGAAACCAAAGGAAAATTCTTGCCGACATGACTTTTCCCAACTGGTCGGTTGCACCAGTTGAGCCGATTGGTTCAACCCTTGAACCGGTCATTTCAACCTGGGCATGAGCCGATCGGCCTGGACACTCCAGCCGACCGGTTCAGCAACCTCAGCCGACCGGTTCAGCAACCTCAGCCGACCGGTTCATCACATGAACCGATCGGTTGGGAGCACAGGTTGGGCAAAAATCAGTCAATTGCGATTTCAATCAATCCGATACTCCAATCAATGTGTCCAACACCTTGAACCATACGATATTTAGCTATCGACTGATTGAGTGTTTAATTGAACTACTAAACTCCTTCAGTAATCAATCTAAACATTGCTTTGTGGACAAAACTCCTCTTCCAGGTTAAATCCTATGTGTGTGACCCTGCAGGTCCATTTCACATTGGCAGTGAAAGTCCATAACACTTATGACTTCACAAGCAAAGAGTGGTGCCTAGTCACACATCAGTGCTACCCAAGTGAAAGTAGAAAGTTGGAGAACAACTTTCATCCTACAATCCGTGAATGGTGTAACAGCGAATGTATAATTCCTTTGTCACTGATATCCCAAATGAACTTGAGGCATGGAACAGTCATCCTGTCAACGTTCATTCACTTTCTTGATCTCAGAGTATACTGGAAGAGATATGTATGACATCAGTATCATATAATGATTCACACATGCGTGCACGCCTTTCTCAATCCTACTCATCAAGTGGCCATGGATATCAAACTCCCTCAGGAGGGACAAATCCCATATCTATCACTCACCCCTCAAAAGCCCCATGTGTCAAAGCCACCCAATCATCACCTTTATAACAACCCATGTTTCAGGACTGCGTTTGATGATGTCAAAGTGTGCCCAACGACATGTGTTGAGTGTAGTGATTTCAGGTCTAAGAATCACACTCACCACCATCACTGTGAGTACTGACTGTGACTACCATCTCATGGTTCCATGTGTCAAACTCACGGTGGGTCTGTCCGGTACACTTGTTCTCTAACAAGTACCTATGTGTTTGGTTTGATATCTCTATATCATGACTAATGAGATTCTGTCCTCAACCAACACCACAATCTAGTCTTGTGTGTCATTGCTGTCTATCTACCTTCCACAATGACATCCGACTAGGGACATAACAAGAATGTACAAACTCTTAGCATCTGTATGATCTCATCGTTCAGGTCCTCAACCTGAAAGCATACGTCATTGAGTACTATCATTCTCTAGACATTCAATCTGTTCTATCACTATCTCATATGACTGAACCAGAAAGAATTGCAAGCTTGCCTTTGATGTTTATCAAACTAATCTTAATGTATCCCACCAATCATCCCATGATTGGCTCTCAGGGCATACATACCAACAGACTCCCACTTGCACTGTGAGCCAATCACCCATGAATCATATTCATAGTGATCTTCAAACATGTCCCACATGTTACTGCACTCTAGTGCCAACATAGCGAGTAATGGCAACACCTTGCCAAAGTCTGTACAAATTGCATGTCTCGCATCTCTTCACTGTACGTCATACGTATGAGATGGAGTTGCCGTAATATGTGATCTAGTATTCGTTTGCTAACCTTTATCCACATTGCATGATCAAGGATTCCAGACTTATCATCAATGAGTGGAATATAAGTTCATCTCATGAACTTTCAGATCCATATAGTATCCACTGTTGTTTACTAACACATAGATACTCGGCATTTCCCTTTTTCAAATGGCTTTATTGGAACATTTCCTATTATCAACAAACTTTCACTTTTATACATCTTATGTATATATATTGCGATTAATTTTCTGTCGTTTCGGAAGTTCGCATCAATGTAACTCTTTACATCGAACTCTTCCTTATCTCCATAGAACTAGTGCTTCACAAGCACTTATCAAGTTCTTATGGTATTCCAGTAACCCTTACTGGAAATAGACAGCCATCCACTCGTCATGTCACACATGCGAGTTATCAGGATGAGCACATCATATTGCCATGTCCTACATACAAGATGATGAATGCATTTTATTCTTCCCATGTCATACATGCAAGATAATGGGATGATTACATACATGATAGATCCATATCTATTCTTAGTGTTCCCATTCTTCATAAGAATTGGACACTTGGCCTTGGGATACTAACTCCATGTAACATGGACAAGTTTTCTCCCACTGAATCTGTGCATGCTGAACACTTCAGTACATATTGCCAATGTATGCTTTCTCTTTCCAGGTCAAGAGATTTTCGAGAACTATCTCTATAGATCTCTATTCCTATCACATAGGAAACATCTCTATCTTCCTTAAAGATAATTTCCACATTCGGATTTCCAATCTAGAACATTTCCATTTCACATCAATATGTGGAATGTGAACACGCTCCCACTAAATCACAGATCCCTTCTTTATCTTTGACATATCAGTCAAAACCTTTGACTATATCATCAAAATAAAGATCCAATTTTGAGTTGCTTGAACTCAATCAATCACATTGATTAGTCCATTGTAACTTATAGACTTCATTTGCATTAGTGGATTCATAAACCTTATAGGCTGTGTCACGTACACATCCTGGTTTTATTCCTCATAGGAATGCGGTTTTAGTATCCATATGCCAAATGTCTTAGCCATTAAGTTGCAATCAACAAGCATCATCCTTTTCAAAATGTTATCCATGTGTCTTAACACTTAAGATTCATCTGCACTTATGGATATGATCCAATGAGTGCTACCATCAAGGTCATACCTTATGGTTCACATGGAAGTCATTTAGGATGTAATGGTTTTAAACCATAACTCAAGATTCAGTTCCTCATATTCATCTTGATAGTTGACTCATCATATGAACAACTCATTACATAGATAATTGAGGTGTATCTGTTAAAGATATAAGAACTCACAACCCTTGTGATTCTTAATTTCTTTTATTAATGTGGGGTATTCTTTTATTAAGAAGAATTCTGTTATTTGATAATCATTCTCTAACTCCTTAGAGTATGATTCCTTCTTGATTCAGACATCACCATGCCTTAATCATGAGTTCACTATGATACACTATCATAATCACTCATAAGGATCTCAAACATTTGGTCCAAGTATTTCATTCATTGATCTCATCAAGAATTAATACTTTACCAAATTTGTACTTCATTTATGATAATCTTGAACACTTTAAGATATTCATATTGGTATTTCTCTAAACACCATTTGAAGTATTAGCATTTATTCCAATAGGTATGTAAATACATCACATGTATTATACCTAATAGGATAATCATTCTCCCACTACATTAGTGAATATTGATTAATCATGTCCAAGATATTCATGTCCCTTACTGGTTCTCTAACCAAAAGAGTCTAGTTTTATCCATCACATGGAAACTAGAAATGAATTTCTCATGATTAATGCTAATTAAATCGTTTGAGTTATCTATAACTTTTAGGTATCGTCTTATCTTATGCATATCAAATATCATAAGATAAATAAGGCATTGCCATAAAGATCACATCTTTATAAATTGAAACATCTCTTTATTAATTGCCATCATTGTCATACAATATGCAAAAATAAAGTGTTTCTATCTATTGGCAAGTATGAAATAGCAGTTCATAACTGTATTACATGCCTTATTGGCTGAAAATAAACTAAAGTATTCCTATCTATAAAGGCAACACTTGCCCCAAGTAAGAATGCTTTACACTTTACATCTTGATATCATATATCTCAAAAGTGTTACAAGTTTACTTTCATGACACCTTTAAGTAGAGGTTTCAGTCGCCTCCTTCTTCGTTTGTTCTTCCACGTAGAGAGGACAATTCCTTTTCCAATGTCCTGGCTTTTGACAATGGTGGCAATTTCCTTTCTTGGTCACGCCTCCTTTGGCCTTGAGAGCTGAAGATGGCTTGGACTCCTGGCTAGCTTCAAAACCTTTCTTAGCTTTGCCCTTGCCCTTGCGCTTGGACTTGCCTTTCTTGCTCGTGATCACCATCACGGACTTAGGCTTGTCCTTCTTCATCTGTAACTCGGCTATCCTCAACATGCCCAACAACTCTGACAGTGGCTTATCAAAGTTGTTCATGTTGTAGTTCATCACAAACTGACTGTAAGATTCTGGCAACGATTGCAGTATCACGTCAATAGCCAACTCTTGGCTCATTGGAAATCCCAGTCTCTGCAGGTTCTCCACATACCCAATCATCTTGAGTGTGTGAGGACCAACTGGATCTCCTTCTGTCATGACGCACTTGAACAGTGCCCTAGAAACATTGTACCTCTCTTGCCGTGCCTAATCTTCATACATGTTCCTGAGATGCAGAATCATCTCTATGACACCCATGTTCTCATGTTTCCTCTGCAACTCATGGTTCATTGAACATAGCATCAAGCACTTTGCATCAATGGCATCATCAGAATGCTTCTTGTAAGCATCCCTTTCTGTCTTTGGTGCATTAGGAGCGGGTTCCTATGGAATTGGAGTATCCAGGACATAGAGCTTACGCTCTTGAGTGAGAAGAATTATCAATGTCCGATACCAGTCGTGGAAGTTTGTCCCATTTAGCTTGTCCTTGTCAAGGACCGATCGCAAAGAAAAGTTGTTGTTTTTTGTTGCCATTTGAACTACAAAAAGGAAAATATGCAATTTTAGTCCAAAACTCATTTTTGACTTATTTGATTGATTTGAAAGTTTGACGATATAATTAGGCCTTTAATTAATTATCGCTCCCACTATTTTACTTCAAATTGATAGCCCTCACCATCAATTCGGAAGATTGCAGCGTACAACCTTCTAGTGGGAAAGATCCTGAAATCCTCTAAGCCATGGACCAGCTAGGGCTGTCACCCACAACATAGATCTCTCATGTAGGCAACTTTTGCCAATTGCATCATATGCAACTCTTGATAAGATGTCATCTACAATTCCTTGCAATGATCATCTCCATGCCTCAAGGTACTAGATCCCATCTAGATCACCTTGTTAAGTTCGACCCAAAGCAAACACGATGAATATGCACCCTGCTAGGGCAGACCCACACATTCATCCTTCACGCTTCCACGAGATAGACGGTGCACCACGCTAGGGCGTGCCCACACTTGGTTGATCAAGTTTTTCACGTGTGTCGCATTTGGAAGGCATCTAAAACTTAATATTTTAATGAGGGATTTGGTTTTATATACTTATACATATCCAATCACCACAATATATAGTACGTATCATATACATGCTATATCCCACAGAAAACATGCACAAAATGATAAAAGCGATGATTATGGCCATCCTAATGTGATTCCTCGAGCCAAGAGGAATCACGGTCATCTAGGTCTACATCACATGCAACCTGTACAAGATGAACTTTGTGCCTTGCCATCCGAGTAGATTAACTCATCACATGAATGATCTGTACTCTCCAGCCGGTCGTGTGGGTGCCACCAGCCGATCGGTTGGCTCCTCCAACCGATCGGTTCGCCTGGTCGTCGTGCATCTCATCATGTCTGCCACCCACTCGTCTCGCTCCTCAAACCGGTCATCAACCGATCGGTTCATACCTTGAACCGACCGTCTGGAAGGTCAACCGATCGGTTCACTCCTTGAACCGACCGTCTGATCAGTCGTCTTGATGTCCGCCGGTCTTTGACATAACAGGAAATAAAATCATATTCTATTAATTACATTGCTTTAAAAAGGGAAACCCCGATTTACATTTGGGGGGAGCAAAGGTAGGAAAGAATCTCGAATTATTTCGAGTTACATCAGGAATAAGAGAGGGAAGATCGGTGTGCAGACTGAGATGCAAGCAACCACACACAACCAATCATAGATAGGGGTTTATAGGCCATAATCACGCTACACACATCCACCACAAAACTCGTTTAAGGGCGACGCGTATCGAGTGCATTAATAATACATATCATATATGTAATTAGGGATTTGTGGATTTAGGATTGGACATGCATAAAGCCGATATTATTCGCATCGTATGCAATAAATAAAGGCGACAAACCAAAATTGATCATATCGATATTCCTAAAATATAGAGCAGTTGACGTGGCTCTGATACCACTGTTGGGTTTTAGGGGAGACAGAGAAGGCAGCAGAAACAAAAAAAATTCTCCCCAAACCCATACTGAGGAAACGCGTCAATGTATATATAATAGGAAAGGATGGTTTGTGGAATCATACCTTATCCCGAGGCTTGCTCGGCAACAATACCTCGCGCAAAGCGCGATCTTCAACTCCGGACTTCGACGGCGTCTGTGCAGCTCTTGGTCGCACCGGGACTGACAACTCCTACTCGAACCGGACTGTCAGATGGCAGTTGTCCTCCTAAGCGGCAGTGTCCTCCCGCCTCTGTAGTAGTCCACACGGACCACTTGGAACTCCACACTCCTTGTCCCACAAGGAAGTGGAAGGAGTCGCACCCTCCTGTTGACGTACTAGTCACCAACACGCTCTCCTGCCTCTTGTTGCAACTGCATTTGTCCTTCCCTTGCTGCACCTCCCTTTTGCGGGAAGCACTTGCTCGGGCTCTCTCACGGTTACCAAAACCAGAGAGAATGACAACTTGCAGAGCAACTGGTTGCACTGAGCTGTACTTTGAGAAGCCCCCAATACCCCTATATATATAGGAGAGTCATGGGACAGGGTTCTCCATCCCGAGAAATGCGGGACTAAAGCAGGAGTAGAAGGGTTCGAGAATTTTCCACCAAAAGCAACCATCTCGCAACCTGAACTGATCGGTTCACTGCTGAACCGATCGGTTCGGCCATTGAGCCGATCGGTTGGACCTGAGCCGATCATTTGGGGCACTCCAACCGATCGGTTGGTGCCCTGAACCGATCGGTTCATGGTCCTAATCTGGCTCAAAAAGACTTTCCTTGTTTCTTTCCCAATTGGTATCGAATACCAATATTATTCCCAATCGAATTGGGCAATTTGAAACCAAAGGAAAATTCTTGCCGACATGACTTTTCCCAACTGGTCGGTTGCACCAGTTGAGCCGATCGGTTCAACCCTTGAACCGGTCATTTCAACCTGGGCATGAGCCGATCGGCCTGGACACTCCAGCCGACCGGTTCAACAACCTCATCCGACCGGTTCATCACATGAACCGATCGGTTGGGAGCACAGGTTGGGCAAAAATCAGTCAATTGCGATTTCAATCAATCGGATACTCCAATCAATGCGTCCAACACCTTGAACCATACGATATTGAGCTATCGACTGATTGAGTGTTTAATTGAACTACTAAACTCCTTCAGTAATCAATCTAAACATTGCTTTGTGGACAAAACTCCTCTTCCAGGTTAAATCCTATGTGTGTGACCCTGCAGGTCCATTTCACATTGGCAGTGAAAGTCCATAACACTTATGACTTCACAAGCAAAGAGCGGTGCCTAGTCACACATCAGTGCTACCCAAGTGAAAGTAGAAAGTTGGAGAACAACTTTCATCCTACAATCCGTGAATGGTGTTACAGCGAATGTATAATTCCTTTGTCACTGATATCCCGAATGAACTCGAGGCATGGAACAGTCATCCTGTCAACGTTCATTCACTTTCTTGATCTCAGAGTAGACTGGAAGAGATATGTATGACATCAGTATCATATACTGATTCACACATGTGTGCACACCTTTCTCAATCCTACTCATCAAGTGGCCATGGATATCAAACTCCCTCAGGAGGGACACATCCCATATCTATCACTCACCCCTCAAAAGCCCCATGTGTCAAAGCCACCCAATCATCACCTTTATAACAACCCATGTTTCAGGACTGCGTTTGATGATGTCAAAGTGTGCCCAACGACATGTGTTGAGTGTAGTGATTTCAGGTCTAAGAATAACACTCACCACCATCACTGTGAGTACTGACTGTGACTACCATCTCATGGTTCCATGTGTCAAACTCACGGTGGGTCTGTCCGGTACACTTTTTCTCTAACAAGTACCTATGTGTTTGGTTTGATATCTCTATATCATGACTAATGAGATTTTGTCATCAACCAACACCACAATCTAGTTTTGTGTGTCATTGCTGTCTATCTACCTTCCACAATGACATCCGACTAGGGACATAACAAGAATGTACAAACTCTTAGCATTCGTATGATCTCATCGTTCAGGTCCTCAACCTGAAAGCATACGTCATTGAGTACTGTCATTCTCTAGACATTCAATCTGTTCTATCACTATCTCATATGACTGAACCAGAAAGAATTGGAAGCTTGCCTTTGATGTTTATCAAATCAATCTTAATGTATCCCACCAATCATCCCATGATTGGCTCTCAGGGCATACATACCAACAGACTCCCACTTGCACTGCGAGCCAATCACCCATGAATCATATTCATAGTGATCTTCAAACATGTCCCACATGTTATTGCCCTCTAGTGCCAACATATCGAGTAATGGCAACACCTTGCCAAAGTCTGTACAAATTGCATGTCTCGCATCTCTTCACTGTACGTCATACGTATGAGATGGAGTTGCCGTAATATGTGATCTAGTATTCCTTTGCTAACCTTTAGCCACATTGCATGATCAAGGATTCCAGACTTATCATCAATGAGTGGAATATAAGTTCATCTCATGAACTTTCAGATCCATATAGTATCCACTGTTGTTTAATAACACATAGATACTCGGCATTTCCCTTTTTCAAATGGCTTTATTGGAACATTTCCTATTATCAACAAACTTTCACTTTTATACATCTTATGTATATATATTGCGATTAATTTTCTGTCGTTTCGGAAGTTCGCATCAATGTAACTCTTTACATTGAACTCTTCCTTATCTCCATATAACTAGTGCTTCACAAGCACTTATCAAGTTCTTATGGTATTCCAGTAACCCTTACTGGAAATAGACAGCCATCCACTCGTCATGTCACACATGCGAGTTATCAGGATGAGCACATCATATTGCCATGTCCTACATACAAGATGATGAATGCATTTTATTCTTCCCATGTCATACATGCAAGATAATGGGATGATTACATACATGATAGATCCATATCTATTCTAAGTGTTCCCATTCTTCATAAGAATTGGACACTTGGCCTTGGGATACTAACTCCATGTAACATGGACAAGTTTTCTCCCACTGAATCTGTGCATACTGAACACTTCAGTACAGATTGCCAATGTATGCTTTCTCTTTCCAGGTCAAGAGATTTTCGAGAACTATCTCTATAGATCTCTATTCCTATCACATAGGAAACATATCTATCTTCCTTAAAGATAATTTCCACATTCGGATTTCCAATCTAGAACATTTCCATTTCACATCAATATGTGGAATGTGAACACGCTCCCACTAAATCACAGATCCCTTCTTTATCTTTGACATATCAGTCCAAACCTTTGACTATATCATCAAAATAAAGATCCAATTTTGAGTTTCTTGAACTCAATCAATCACATTGATTAGTCCATTATAACTTATAGACTTCATTTGCATTAGTGGATTCATAAACCTTATAGGCTGTGTCACATACACATCCTGGTTTTATTCCTCATAGGAATGCGGTTTTAGTATCCATATGCCAAATGTCTTAGCCATTAAGTTGCAATCAACAAGCATCATCCTTTTCAAAATGTTATCCATGTGTCTTAACACTTAAGATTCATCTGCACTTATGGATATGATCCAATGAGTGCTACCATCAAGGTCATACCTTATGGTTCACATGGAAGTCATTTAGGATGTAATGGTTTTAAACCATAACTCAAGATTTGGTTCCTCATATTCATCTTGATAGTTGACTCATCATATGAACAACTCATCACATAGATAATTGAGGTGTATCTATTAAAGATATAAGAACTCACAACCCTTGTGATTCTTAATTTCTTTTATTAATGTGGGGTATTCTTTTATTAAGAAGAATTCAGTTATTTGATAATCATTCTCTAACTCCTTAGAGTATGATTCCTTCTTGATTCAGACATCACCATGCCTTAATCATGAGTTCACTATGATACACTATCATAATCACTCATAAGGATCTCAAACATTTGGTCCAAGTATTTCATTCATTGATCTCATCAAGAATTAATACTTTACCAAATTTGTACTTCATTTATGATAATCTTGAACACTTCAAGATATTCATATTGGTATTTCTCTAAACACCATTTGAAATATTAGCATTTATTCCAATAGGTATGTAAATACATCACATGTATTATACCTAATAGGATAATCATTCTCCCACTACATTAGTGAAGATTGATTAATCATGTCCAAGATATTCATGTCCCTTACTGGTTCTCTAACCAAAAGAGTCTAGTTTTATCCATCACATGGAAACTAGAAATGAATTTCTCATGATTAATGCTAATTAAATCGTTTGAGTTATCTATAACTTTTAGGTATCATCTTATCTTATGCATATCAAATATCATAAGATAAATAAGGCATTGCCATAAAGATCACATCTTTATAAATTGAAACATCTCTTTATTAATTGCCATCATTGTCATACAATATGCAAAAATAAAGTGTTTCTATCTATTGGCAAGTATGAAATAGCAGTTCATAACTGTATTACATGCCTTATTGGCTGAAAATAAACTAAAGTATTTCTATCTATAAAGGCAACACTTGCCCCAAGTAAGAATGCTTTACACTTTACATCTTGATATCATATATCTCAAAAGTGTTACAAGTTTACTTTCATGACACCTTTAAGTAGAGGTTTCAGTCGCCTCCTTCTTCTTTTGTTCTTCCAGGTAGAGAGGACAATTCCTTTTCCAATGTCCTGGCTTTTGACAATGGTGGCAATTTCCTTTCTTGGTCACGCCTCCTTTGGCCTTGAGAGCTGAAGATGGCTTGGACTCCTGGCTAGCTTTAGAACCTTTCTTAGATTTGCCCTTGCCCTTGCGCTTGGACTTGCCTTTCTTGCTCATGATCACCATCACGGACTTAGGCTTGTCCTTCTTCATCTGTAACTCGGTTGTCCTCAACATGCCCAACAACTGTGACAGTGGCCTATCAAAGTTGTTCATGTTGTAGTTCATCACAAACTGACTGTAAGATTCTGGCAACGATTGCAGTATCACGTCAATAGCCAACTCTTAGCTCAGTGGAAATCCCAGTGTCTGCAGGTTCTCCACATACCCAATCATCTTGAGTGTGTGAGGACCAACTGGATCTCCTTCTGTCATGACGCACTTGAACAGCACCCTAGAAACATTGTACCTCTCTTGCCGTGCCTGATCTTCATACATGTTCCTGAGATGCAGAATCATCTCTATGACACCCATGTTCTCATGTTGCCTCTGCAACTCATGGTTCATTGAACATAGCATCAAGCACTTTGCATCAATGGAATCATCAGAATGCTTCTTGTAAGCATCCCTTTCTGTCTTTGGTGCATTAGGAGCGGGTTCCTCTGGAATTGGAGTATCCAAGACATAGAGCTTACGCTCTTGAGTGAGAACAATTCTCAATGTCCGATACCAGTCGTGAAAGTTTGTCCCATTTAGCTTGTCCTTGTCAAGGACCGATCACAAAGAAAAGTTGTTGTTGTTTGTTGCCATTTGAACTAAAAAAAGGAAAATATGCAATTTTAGTCCAAAACTCAATTTTGACTTATTTTATTGATTTGAAAGTTTGACGATATAATTAGGCCTTTAATTAATTATCGCTCCCACTATTTTACTTCAAATTGATAGCCCTCACCATCAATTCGGAAGATTGCAGCGTACAACCTTCTAGTGGGCAAGATCATGAAATCCTCTAAGCCATGGACCAGCTAGGGCTGTCACCCACAACATAGATCTCTCAGGTAGGCAACTTTTTCCAATTGCATCATATGCAACTCTTGATAAGATGTCATCTACAACTCCTTGCAATGATCATCTCCATGCCTCAAGGTACTAGATCCCATCTAGATCACCTTGTTAAGTCCGACCCAAAGCAAACACGATGAATATGCACCCTGCTAGGGCAGACCCACACATTCATCCTTCACGCTTCCACGAGATAGACGGTCCACCACGCTAGGGCGTGCCCACACTTCGTCGATCAAGTTTTTCACATGTGTCACATTTGGAAGGCATCTAAAACTTAATATTTTATCACCACAATATATAGTACGTATCATATACATGCTATATCCCACAGAAAACATGCACAAAACGATAAAAGTGATGATTATGGCCATCCTAATGTGATTCCTCGAGCCAAGAGGAATCACGGTCATCTAGGTCTACATCACATGCAACCTGTACAAGATGAACTTTGTGCCTTGCCATCCGAGTAGATCAACTCATCACATGAATGATTTGTACTCTCCAGCCAGTCATCTGGGTGCCACCAGCCGATCGGTTGGCTCCTCCAACCGATCGGTTCGCCTGGTCGTCGTGCATCTCGTCATGTCCGCCACCCGCTCGTCTCGCTCCTCGAACCGGTCATCAACCGATCGGTTCATACCTTGAACCGACCGTCTGGAAGGTCAACCGATCGGTTCACTCCTTGAACCGACCGTCTGATCAGTCGTCTTGATGTCCGCCGGTCTTTGACATAACAGGAAATAAAATCCTATTCTATTAATTACATTGCTTTAAAAAGGGAAACCCCGATTTACATTCGGGGGGAGCAAAGGTAGGAAAGAATCTCGAATTATTTCGAGTTACATCAGGAATAAGAGAGGGAAGATCGGTGCGCAGACCGAGATGCAAGCAACCACACACAACCAATCATAGATAGGGGTTTATAGGCCATAATCACGCTACACACATCCACCACAAAACTCGTTTAAGGGCGACGCGTATCGAGTGCAATAATAATACATATCATATATGTAATTAGGGATTTGTGGATTTAGGATTGGACATGCATAAAGCCGATATTATTAGCATCGTATGCAATAAATAAAGGCGACAAACCAAAATTGATCATATCGATATTCCTAAAATATAGAGAAGTTGACGTGGCTCTGATACCACTGTCGGGTTTTAGGGGAGACAGAGAAGGCAGCGGAAACAAAAAAAATTCTCCCCAAACCCATACCGAGGAAATGCGTCAACGTCTATATAATAGGAAAGGATAGTTTGTGGAATCATACCTTGTCCCGAGGCTTGCTCAGCGACAATACCTCGCGCAATGCGCGGTCTTCAACTCCGGACTTCGATGGCTTCTATGCAGCTCCTGGTCGCACCGGGACTGACAACTCCTACTCGAACCAAACTGTCGGATGACAGTTGTCCTCCTAAGCGGCAGTGTCCTCCCGCCTCTGTAGTAGTCCACACGGACCACTTGGAACTCCACACTCCTTGTCCCACAAGGAAGTGGAAGGAGTCGCACCCTCCTGTTGACGTACTAGTCGCCAACACGCTCTCTTGCCTCCTGTTGCAACTGCAGTTGTCCGTCCTTCGCTGCACCTCCCTTTTACGGGAAGCACTTGCTCGGGCTCTCTCACGGTTACCAAAACCAGAGAGAACGACAACTTGCAGAGCAACAGGTTGCACTGAGCTGTACTTTGAGAAGCCCCCAATACCCCTATATATAGGAGAGTCATGGGATAGGGTTCTCCATCCCGGGCAAAGCGGGACTAAAGCAGGAGTAGAAGGGTTCGAGAATTTTCCACCAAAAGCAACCATCTCGCAACCTGAACTGATCGGTTCACTGCTGAACCGATCGGTTCGGCCATTGAGCCGATCGGTTGGACCTGAGCCGATCATTTGGGGCACTCCAACCAATCGGTTGGTGCCCTGAACCGATCGGTTCATGGTCCTAATCCGTCTCAAAAAGACTTTCCTTGTTTCTTTCCCAATTGGTATCGAATACCAATATTATTCCCAATCGAATTGGGCAATTTGAAACCAAAGGAAAATTCTTGCCGACATGACTTTTCCCAACTGGTCGGTTGCACCAGTTGAGCCGATCAGTTCAACCCTTGAACTGGTCGTTTCAACCTGGGCATGAGCCGATCGGCCTGGACACTCCAGCCGACCGGTTCAGCAACCTCAGCCGACCGGTTCATCACATGAACCGATCGGTTGGGAGCACAGGTTGTGCAAAAATCAATCAATTGCAATTTCAATCAATCCGATACTCCAATCAATCCGTCCAACACCTTGAACCATACGATATTGAGCTATCGACTGATTGAGTGTTTAATTGAACTACTAAACTCCTTCAGTAATCAATATAAACATTTCTTTATGGACAAAACTCCTCTTCCAGGTTAAATCCTATGTGTTTGACCCTACAGGTCCATTTCACGTTGGCAGTGAAAGTCCATAACACTTATGACTTCACAAGAAAAGAGCGGTGCCTAGTCACACATCAGTGCTACCCAAGTGAAAGTAGAAAGTTGGAGAACAACTTTCATCCTACAATCCGTGAATGGTGTTACAGCGAATGTATAATTCCTTTGTCACTGATATCCCGAATGAACTCGAGGCATGGAACAGTCATCCTGTCAACGTTCATTCACTTTCTTGATCTCAGAGTAGACTGGAAGAGATATGTATGACATCAGTATCATATACTGATTCACACATGTGTGCACGCCTTTCTCAATCCTACTCATCAAGTGGCCATGGATATCAAACTCCCTCAGGAGGGACAAATCCCATATCTATCACTCACCCCTCAAAAGCCCCATGTGTCAAAGCCACCCAATCATCACCTTTATAACAACCCATGTTTCAGGACTGTGTTTGATGATGTGAAAGTGTGCCCAACGACATGTGTTGAGTGCAGTGATTTCAGGTCTAAGAATCACACTCACCACCATCACTGTGAGTACTGACTGTGACTACCATCTCATGGTTCCATGTGTCAAACTCACGGTGGGTCTGTCTGGTACACTTGTTCTCTAACAAGTACCTATGTGTTTGGTTTGATATCTCTATATCATGACTAATGAGATTTTGTCATCAACGAACACCACAATCTAGTCTTGTGTGTCATTGCTGTCTATCTACCTTCCACAATGACATCCGACTAGGGACATAACAAGAATGTACAAACTCTTAGCATCCGTATGATCTCATCATTCAGGTCCTCAACCTGAAAGCATACGTCATTGAGTACTATCATTCTCTAGACATTCAATCTGTTCTATCACTATCTCATATGACTGAACCAGAAAGAATTGGAAGCTTGCCTTTGATGTTTATCAAATCAATCTTAATGTATCCCACCAATCATCCCATGATTGTCTCTCAGGGCATACATACCAACACATCTCCCATGCAAGCTTTGTGGATGACATCATCCTTTTCGGGGAAGCCTCCATACATCAAGCAAAAGTTATCCTTCGATGCCTTAAGCTTTTCAATCATGCTTATGGACTTGCCCTATCCCATGAGAAATCGACTGTCTTCTTCTCTTACAACACCCCTTGCTCAATCAAAAATAGGATCTGCAATAGATTGGGGATTCAGCAGACGAGCAACCTTTGTCGTCACTTGGGCGTTCCCATCATTCATCGCAGGAAAGGAAAGGAGCTGTTTTCTTCTCTGCTGAAGAAATTTCAGAAGCACATTTCACAATGGCAGAATAACCTCCTCTCCCTTGTTGGGAGAATCACGCTCACTAAATCAGTTCTTCAATCACAAGCATGCTACATCATGCAAGCAGTTCAACTTCCCCTCTCAATTTGTGATCAAGCCGACCAAATTACTCGGAATTTCCTATGGAATGGCGGATCCCACAGACGCCTTAATCTGGTTGCTTGGAATACGGTGGCGAATCCCAAGCCTCGGGGAGGTCTTGGTCTAAGGAAGGTGAGAGATTTCAACTCCTGCTTGCTAATGAAGATGGTGTGGGATTTCTTTCAAAACAAGCGTATACCGTGGGTGAATATTATGCGCTCCAAATATCTCCTGAATGGAATGCCCAAATCTACTGGTTCTCATCTATTTAGAAGCCTAAAATCTTTCCTCCCGCTACTCAAAGTGAACGCTCGCCGTCATGCTGTGTCAGGCTTGGATACACTGGTCTGGACGGACGAGTGGATCAGAGCTGGTACAACGCCCACCCTTAAAGTTGACCTTACGGTCCCGGAGGATCTTGCTGATCTCAGGGTCTCGAGCCTGGTCCGAGACGACAGATCCTGGGATCATGACTTTCCCAATCACTGGTTTGTATAAGAAACAGTCCACGCCATCAGCCATATGCCCACCCCTAGAATCCACTACGGTGAGGACACGTTCATCTGGAAGCTGGATAACTATGGAGTCTTTACTGCCCACTCTGCTTACAACTTGATTTTCCAGCAAACACCGGAAGCACCTAGACCTCTGTTTGCAGCAGTTTGGTCTCTCCCAGTTTCGCATCGGGTTCGAGCTCATATGTGGCTGACACTGCATGATCGCTTACTTACAAACGCCATGAGAAGTAAACGAAAGATGACTGACAACTCATTGTGCTCGCGATGCAACAACTCGGAGGAAGACTGCCTACACGCGTTGCGGGACTGTAGGTCTTCTAGACAGATTTGGTCGCTCATTCTTCCCAGGGAGGTAAATCTCTTCTACGCAAGTCAGTCTACTCAAGACTGGATTGATTACAATATCAAAATTATCAAGGAGCCGTCCTCCTGGAAGATGCTCTTCGTCATCACTTACTGGAAGATTTGGAAAATAAGGAACATGCATGTTTTTGAGGACACTACTATACCTCCACAAATTGTGGCTGCACAATGCTATGCTGAAGCACGATCATCAAAACTGGCCTTCTCTCGTATCCCATCTGATCATTCAGAGAATTCAAGTCTGGATTACCCACTACGCCTACACAATACAAACTTCATTCTTCATATTGATGTCGCAACCTCGTCCAGGTCCAATATGTCCTGCACATGTGCTATTCTCCGCAGCAACATGGGAGAATGGATTGGGGGTTCCTCTCATTTGCACCCAGGCACTGATGCCATGGAGGGAGAGATCAAGGCTATTATTCACAGAGCAGAACTCGCAAGATAGCTAAATCAGCATCATGGTACCTTCCTTTCAGACTCCTGGAACTCAGTTCATTGGGTGAGAGGCCTAGAAATGATCCCAGGCAAGTTCATCACGAGCGTCTGTAAAGCTCAGGAAGCCCTTGCTACCATAAGTGTCACTGACCTCGTCCACATCAAAAGAAACCAGAATAAGCTCGCGGACATCATTGCTAAATCCTGCCTCAAACAACCCGGATCTGAAGGTGAATGGCAGCAATGCCCTGCCCTAGGGGAAGCCATCTATCTAGAAGACAAAGCCTTCTTCTATAATTTGCGTAGATCTCTGTCATGATGTAACCGATTCACTCGGTATTTCACAAAAAAAAAAGTTATTTCGAGCATTAAAGTTCCTAATTTGTGGATAAATACCCTAAATGTAGTAATTATGGTTTTCTCATGAATAAAAGGTGGAATTAATGGCAAATCGGGTTCATATGTGATGTGGACCATAATAAACTATGAATCAATGATAAATACATATAATGATATTGTCATGGATTAAAAGGATAAAAATAGTAGCTTTAATGTGAAAGAGACTTAATGAACTTAATTAATGGTTAATTATGCCTTTAATCTAAAATTGAGGATTAGATGTGGAAATAATTAGGGTTTGTGATCAATTATGTTAAATTAGGGTTTAAGATAGTAAAAGATGAAGGGAAATCCTAATTGTAACGGAAACCATAAAAAGTGGACTAGAAACCCTAAGAAACGAGTTAGATTTAATAGATCTTAATGACATGAGTAATATACTGCATGTACAGGTATGTGGTTACGCTTATGACTACCTGAATTAGTTTTCCGGGATTTTATCGATGTTTCCATCGTGGCTTGAATTAAACTGTTGGATGTATTTAATTCAAGCAAAGTATAATGTGAATATGACTATCACATAAGATATGTGCCTATGAGCTCAGATCATGGTCCCCTATGTGGCTTAATAGTTGACCTAGTAAATGGCTACCAATGGGGTAGGTCCATCAGGTCATTAGATGACTTAGTAAATGGCTACCAATGGGGTAGGACCATCAAGTCATCATGAGTTAGATATTGGGCTACCTTCGAGTAGTGCCATGCGACTCAACCCTAGATATTCATCTACCTGTTTGGTAGGATCATGCGGGGTTTAATAAGGATCTACCTAGAGAGAAGTAGTATCTCAGTCCGCTGTAGGGACAGCACAGAGATAGGGGATAGGAAAGGATTGAGTAGTATGGTTTAAAACGTAATCTTGGGTGTTAAATGATAATTGGCTGGTTACTTTTTTACTATAGTTGCATGATTATTGTTTCCCCCACATACCAGCTTCTTGCTGACCGACGTTTTGTTTGTCGACGTTTTAGGTACAAATGAAAAGAACAAATAGTAAAGTGGCAGATGTGAACTTAAATGAGAAATAACGTGCACAGGAGGATTAGTTAGTTTAGCATCTTCATGGATAGAAGTTTAGAAATCCCAGTTTTTCCAAGGTAAGAAAAGTTTTATTTTACACCAGTTTTCGGTTTAGTTGGTAAAGTTTATTAATTATTATTGATTATTTTTCAAACCTTTGATCCTGTTAGTTGAATAACGACTCTGACCTTTGGGTCTCCCTTAATTCGGGGTTACCGGGAGACGGGGTCGTTACACATGTCATCCTAGTGTAGTGGGGAACGACAAGGTCGTCCATAGAGTTCTTTGAATGGAGGCATATCGATGCTAGCCTGATAGCTATTATTGTATGCAATATAGGCCAACAAAAGATACTTATCCCAAGTACCTCCCCTTTCCATCACTCAAGCACACAATAAGTCCTCTCGAATTTGGATTGCCCATTCTAATTGTCCATCTATATATGGGTGGTAATATGTACTAAAATGAAGGTCAGAACCTATTTCATCTTGTATTTGCTTCCACAAATGTGAGGTGAACTTTGGATCACAATAAGAAACTATACCATTTGGAACTCCATATATGTGAACAATGTAGTACACATATAATTGTGCCATGTCAGAAACTTTGTACATACTTTTGAAGGGCAAGAACTGGGCAAACTTGGCTAGGTGTGTTGGTATGTATGCCCTGAGAGCCAATCATGGGATGATTGGTGGGATACATTAAGATTGATTTGATAAACATCAAAGACAAGCATCCAATTCTTTCTGATTTGGTCATATGAGATAATGATAGAACATAATGAATGTCTAGAGAATGAAAGTACTAAATGACATATGCTTTTAGGTGGAGGACCTGAACGATGAGATCATACAGATACTAAGAGTTTGTACATTCTTACTATGTCCCTAATCAGATGTCATTGTGGAAGGTACATAGACAACAATGACACACAAGACTAGATTGTGGTGTTGGTTGATGATAGAATCTCATTAGTCATGATATGGAGATATCAAACCAAACACATAGGTACAGGTTAGAGAACAAGTGTATCAGACAGACCCACCATGAGTTTGACACATGGAACCATGACATGGTAGTCACAGTCATTTCTCACAGTGATGGTGGTGAGTGTGATTTTTTGACCTGAAATCACAACACTCAACACATGTCATTGGGCACACTTTGACGTTATCAAACGTAGTCCTGAAACATGGGTTTTTATAAAGGTGATGATTGGGTGGCTTTGACACATGGGGCTTTTGAGGGGTGCGTGATAGATATGGGATTTGTCCCTCCTGAGGGAGTTTGATATCCATGGCCACTGGATGAGTAGGATTGAGATAAGTGTGCACATGCATGTGTGAATTAGTATGTGATATTGATGTCATACATATCTCCTCCAATCTACTTTGAGATCAAGAAATTGAATCAATGTTGACAGGATGACTGTTCCATGCCTTGAGTTCATTCGGGATATTAGTGACAAAGGAATTATACATTCACTGTAACACCATTCACAGATTATAGGATTGAAAGTTGTTCTCCAACTTTCTATTTCATTTGGGTAGCACTGATCTGCGACTAGGCACCGCTCTTTGCTTGTGAAGTCATAAGTGTTATGGACTTTCACTGCCAACGTGAAATGGACTTGTAGGGTCACACACTTAGGATTTAACCTGGAAGAGGAATTTATACACAAAAAATGTTTAGATTGATTACTAAAGGAGTTTAAAAGTTCAATTAAACACTCAATTAATTGATAGCTCAAAATCATAGTGTTCAAGGTGTTGGACCAATTGATTAGAGTATCAGATTGATTGAAACTGCGATTGACTGATTTGCACAAGTCTGCTGCCCCAACCGATCGGCTCATGAGATGAACCGATCGACTCAGGTTGGTAAACCGATTGACTCATGGGATGAAGTAATCGGCCCATGATAGGCTAAACCACCCGGTTCAAGTGTTAAACCGATCGACTCAACTGGTCCAACCGAGATCATTTGGAAAGTCAGAAGACTATTTTGCAAATACAATTTGTTTCACTTGTACAAATTTGATTTGGACAAGGATTAATATTTGATTAATCGGAGACAAATGTGAAAGTCAATTTGAGTTGGATCATGACCACAAACCGATCGGCTAAGGCATGAACTGATCGGCTCAGGTGCCCCAACCAATCGGTTGAGGTTGAACCGATCAGATCAACTCACCAACTGATCATTTTAGGGTGTAAAACGATCGGTTCAGGTGGCGCAAGTTGGTTGTTTTGTGGAAAATTTCAAACCCTTCTACTCCTGCTTTAATCCCGCATTGCCCGGGATAGAGAACCATGTCCCGTGACCCTCCTATATATAGGGGTATTGGGGGCTTCTCTGGTGAACAACTCATTGCACCAGTTGCTCTGTAAAGTTGTCATTCTCTCTGGTTTTGGTAACCGAGAGAGAGCCCGAGCAAGTGCTACCCGATAAGGGAGACACAAAAAGGGAAAGACAACTACAGAAAGTGACTAGTGGCAGGAGAGTGTGTCGGTGACTAGTACGCTGATAGGAGGGTGCGACTCCTTCATATTCCTTGTGGGACAAGGAGATCGGAGTTCCAGATGGTCTGTTTGGACTACTTCAGAGGTGGGAGACTTCTGCCGCTCGGAGGATAGCTATCAATCCCGACATTCTCAGTAAGTCCAGGAGCTGTACAGATACAGTCCAAGACTGGAGGTGAAGACCACGCAAGCCACGAGGTATAGTCATCGAGCAAGCCTTGGTACAAGGTATGCCTCTACAAACCATACTTTATATTGTATAGATGTTGACGTGTTTCCTTTGTTCTGGGTTTGGGGAGAAGAAATTTTTTTGTTTCCCCTACCTTCTCTGTCTCCCCTAAAACCCAACAAGGTGATCAATGAAAACCCATACCATATCATACCCACTTTTTTATTTTGGAAAATTGGTTACAAATTCCATGGTGATCTTCTCCCATTTCAACGTAGGTTTCTCGAGTGGGTGGAGAAGGCCACCATGTCACTGATGCTCTATTTTGACTTGTTGGCATGTCAAACACTTTGCAACGAATGTCTTGATGTCTTTGTTCATATTAATCCACTAGAAGAAGGTCCTTATACATCTTTGTTGTACTAGGATTGATAGTGTACTTCAACCTATGGGCTTCACTCAAAAATTATTTGTCTAAGGTTACCAGCATTAGGAATCCACAATCTATTACGATAGCATACAACACCATTCACTCTAAAAGAGAACTCAGATTGGGGCTTATAGGATAGTGTCTTCATCTCATCCATATCAAGACTGGCTAATTGGGCCCCAAGGACTTCTAAAATCTAGGAAGGGGTATTGGATAAACTGGCCATGTGTGCTCTCAACTTGTCTACTACCATATCCTCAACAACTTTTTGCAGTTTAGGTCTCTAGTGGGACATATGCTCCATGCTCCTTCATAATAAGCAACAAATTGAATCCTTCTTCATGCTCAAGGCGTCTACAAAAACATTGGGTTTTTCTGGGTGGTAAATGATGGTGAAGTCATAATATTTTAGGTACTCCATTTATTTCTGTTGTTGCATGTTCAAACCCTTTTGCATTATCAGATATCGCAAGCTTTTATGATCAGATAAAACATCAAAAATATACTATGTACAAATTGTGTTGCCAAATCTTCAGATCATGCACTATGGCTACCAATTCCAAATCATGGGCAAGCCAGCTTTCCTCATTTGGATTCAAATGGAAATACGTGTAGGCTATCACTAATCCTTCTTGCATAAGGATGCAGACCAACCCTTATTTCGATGCATCTGTGTAGATAATATAGGGTTTACCCTCAATAGGTAGGGCAAGAACAAGTGTAGAAGTCAAGCATCTCTTTATATATAAGAAACTCTTCTCACATTTGGGAGTCTAGCATCCTTCTGTGTTAGCTTCATCATGGAAGAGTTGACTCAGAGAAATTTTGGATTAATCTTCGGTAGTAACCCGCAAGGCCAAGAAAACTATGTATCCATAAATGCTTCTATATGCATTGCGACTTTGTCACTACTTCAATTTCAATTTTGGTTGGATCGACAACAATGTGGCCATCAGTGATCACTTGGCCCAAAAACATAACTTCTTTCAACTAGAACTCGCACTTAGAGAACTTTGCATACAATTGGTTCTCTCACAGTGTTTAGAGAAATACTCGTAAATACTCACAATGTTGATCCACTGACTCAAAGTATATAAGTACATCATCAATGAATAGCACCACGAAGTTGTCCAATTAGGGATGGAACACCCTATTCATAAAGTCCATGAATGTGGCAGGGGCATCAGTCAAGTCAAAAGGTGTGACTAATAACCCATAATGCAAGTAACATGTGTGAAAGGTTGTCTTTGGTATGTCATCATCCTTCGCGTACATCTAATAGTAACCACTATGCAAGTCCATCTTTGATAAAATTATGGTTGACTTTAGTTGGTCAAACAAGTCATCGATACGCAGAAGAGGGTAGTGATTCTTCATCGTCACTTGGTGTAGCATGTGGTAGTCCATGCCCATTTGCAACAAGTTGTCCTTCTTTTTCATGAACAAAACTAGAGCTCCCCAGGGTGACACACTAGGGCACATGAATTCCATGTCTAGGAGTTCTTGTAGCTATTTCTTAAGGTCAGCAAGTTCCACAGGTGTCATGATATATGGCGTCTTTGAGATAGGAGATGTGCCTAGTACAAGGTTGATGAAGAATTCAACCTCTCAAGAAGGAGGAAGCCCAGGCAATTGTTTAGGAAAGACATCATGGAAGTCCTTACCATATCGGTATCATTGAGTTCAGGAGGTGTAGGGTTCAGAACAATGAAATCTAGATAGTCCCTACAGCAATGCGAGATGAGCTTTTTAGTACTATTGAGTCTATATAATGAATTGACGATGCTCTTTTTTTCTTCCTTTAATACAGAAACGTTCACCATTAGGATGCACTAAGCTAACCTTCTTTTCTCTACAGAATAAGGTTGCATTATCTTTTTTCAGCCAGTCCATCACCAAGATGACATCAAAAGTCATCACGTTGAGGATGAAGTTCATCACAAATATATTTCTTGATATACAAAGGTCAACAGGAGGGATCTTAAGGTATGAAGAGCATACCATACCGGTAGGGGTTTGTATATCTAGAATATGATCCATGTACTCAGGTTTTAACTCTAGCATAGATTCAATCTTGGATGCTATAAAAGAATTTGATGAGCCAAAATAAAATAAAGCATTAATAGGTTGTTGGAGTAACATGTAGAATACCTTCAATACCCTCATTTCCTTCTTCAGCCTCCTCACCATCCAAGGTAAAGACACTCCCCATGTGCCTCTCAATAGGTGTATGCCTCCCTTGCTGATTGTTGTTGTTATTGTTGTTCCATGGAGGTTGTTGTGGTTGTGACAGTTGTTGAGGGGCTCATGGTTGAGCTGGGGTTGGGGCCTTCTATATTCAGGGGTATTGGGGCTTGATGTGCCCAGCTTGCCCGCATTCGTGACAGATCACTTTCTTTCCATATCTCTATGGTGCAACATTCCCAAAATGGCACCTTCTCAGGGGTGGTGACAAGAACATTGGTTGCAACTCTCACGATGATCATCAATAATACTATTTCTCTTATTGGAGTGTGAGTAACATGCTCATATCCCGGATAGGCCTTGACTGTGAGTGCCTTGTCTATAATCTACTGGAAAGTGAGTGGAAGTTGTGGTACCAAAGCTTGTCCAACCTAATATGATAACCCCTAGAAACATTATAGCACGACGATATTCTCCCAGCCATGTGGTGTAGCACTCAAGTAGGAGGAACCATTGGACGTATGTAGAAACACTAAGAGTGTAACATACTAGATCTTGGACCCTATCCTAGAACTTTTATCTTTTGGGTTTGACCAAACAAGTTTCAGAGTTAGACCTAAAAAGATGTTTAGCAAAGTTTTAATAAGTTAATGCATGTAAAATCACCTTAATGGAACCTAATTGGATGAATAATGAACTAATGGGCCACTAATGGGTCATATGACATAAAACATGTAAGAAAGTCTCACAAGTGAAAATAGACTTCAAATTCATAATCTACACACCAAAATAAGCTTATATATCAAATCTCATCTAATTTGGACCACCTTGAAATAATATGGTAGGTTAGGAGAGAGAAACTACCTAAAAGATGTAAGTAATAAATAAATGAGGAAAACGACACCAAAAGATTAAAATAAAGCCAAATTTGTATTCAACACATCAAATATACCTTAAATATGAAGTTTCACCTAATTGTATAATCCAAGTATCATTAATGCATCATGAAAGAGAAACAAAGGATATACTAAATACAGCATCCAAAAGTTTCCAAAAGTGAAATCTAACTACACAATCTAAATCTACATATTTAACTTAACTTATGTGCAAATTTTGGTTTAATTTGGATAAGAATAGGAACCTTAAATGAGGAAAGAGAAAGTATGTGCATTAGTTACATCTCACTTTAGTTAAATTAGATTTATTTAGTTGTCACGATCTATTTCTCTTCAATTTCATATGGTTTTTAGATTCAATGCATCACATAGTTTTTCTTTCCATTTTCCTTTCTTTCTCAGGCCATCGAACAATTTTGGTTTGAGTTCCTTGTTTCACGGATCGAATCGACGGTTGTAAGGCATCCATCTTCACTCGCCTAGTACGACTCAAACTCAGACTTCTCCTAATAGTGTTTAGACATTTCCTGTTTCCTGATCTCTTCCTCTACTCCTCCTCATGAATTTTTGGTTTCCTTTTCACAATCTTCGCCTCCCTCCGGTCTCAGGGATCCCTACTTTGGGTAGGTTTCTCCCTCTCTATCGTTGGGTCCACAAGAGGTTTCCACGTTCTCCCCTGTTTCCTTTTTCTCAAGCTTTCCTCGTTAAACCCAGACCCAAAACCTATAATTATGGCCTTCCACATGACCCCCGAACATCTAGAGACCATCTTCGATAGTCTCTTTGATCCCTTTATCCCTACAACCCCTTCTCCCTTCTCCATCTACCTTTTTTGGCAACGGTGAGATTGGTCGTGGGTTCTGGTGCTAGGCAGTTCCTATTCTTGGCATGGTTCAGTTCGTGGAGGTGTCAGGAAGCTTTGTAGGTCCTCTTCTCACTCAATTGGAAGGTAATGATGTTTCACCCTTTTCTTCTGCCTTCTGGTCATTTTTCTAATTACCGATTTGTGGTTGTCATATTGTTGACCTTCCTTGGCTTTTCACTCCATTTTTGGGTGCTTAACCCTTCTCCGCTCTTCGTTTGATTCATCATTGACTTGTCTTCTCTACATAAACTCCTCCATTTCTCCTGTATTTGCGATGGGTCTTTCTCAAGCTACACTAGACTACTTTCACTAAGGTTTTTCTCTCTAAGTTTGTCGGTGATTTTGAAATAAGGTTCATGTTGAACCTTTCACTTGATCCACTCTGGTTTGCGATCTATGGTTCGAGGATCTCATCACAGTTCTCGGTTGTCATGGGGTCTTTGCTAGGGAACAAGCTCCCATGTAGATTGCTCTCTCTACCCTTCTCTTCTATCTTTGTTTTCATTTTATGATCGAAGGATAAATCGATCTTTTCACCGTTCTTTTATCTTTTCATTTGTCCAAGTCGCCGCTAGGTTGGATGAGTGCTATACTGACTTGGGCGGCTTTATTTGGCTGGCCCAATCTGTGTAGGCCTCTTCCTCTCTCTCTTCTCTTTCTCACTTCTTTTGTCTGAGTTGTCTTTTTCTTATTTTTCAATTGGTCAATTTTATAAAATCGATAACTAATTAATCCCTAATTAGAAAAAATATGCATAAATAGTCAGTAAAATGAGAAAATTAATATCTATCTATTGATAATAATCTTTTCACCTAATTGTAATGTTTAAATAAAAGTGAATATTTTTTTGGTCGGAAAAAAAATGTGTTACTATTAAAACCAAAACATTAGGTACATAGTGCCTCTAAAAATAAACTAGATCTATGTGCCTCCATGCATGAAGAGCACATCAGATCAGAAACAAAAAAGAAACCCCAGATATCTAAAACCTAAGAGCAAGGTAAGAACCTAATAAGAAAAGCAGCACTAATAAAGAAGAAACAAAATCACACAGATTCATTAACCCCACCCACAAATATATCTATGTGATACACCTTGCTTTTCTACTAGAGACCATTCGTCAAATTAGGTCTTAAACCTGCTACTTGAGTAAGATGACAGCTGGGAAAGATGCAAAGGACTGAAAGGGGATTGCATGATCTGCCACATCCTTGCATCCTCCCTGGAGAGAGTATGATCTGCCACTTCATAACTCAACTCCATACAAATGAGGTAACTAAGTAGACATCATTATTCAGACAAATAGAGCCCATCCAGGACACACCTAAAACTTCAACAACCAACCATCATCAATCCAAGAACACTGACAGTCATGACACCCACAAAGATGTGTTACACGAAAGGACTCCAATCATCCACATACATTCTAGATAAGTCAGTGAATGAAATCACTTCAGCCAAAACAAAACATCTATTTAGAAACCAACATAATCAACCACGGATAAACTGATCAGTAGAGGGATCCTAGATAGATCCAGAAAAGTCTATCATAGGAATCTCTTCAGTTCCAGTCCTCCTGTGTTTTTTCTTCTTTTTCTTGGACCTTGGTTCCATGTTCACTCTGAAATCCTCAATTACCTCCTGATCAAGATCATAAGAGCTAACTGAGGATCCTTCATCTGAGTTCCAAGTGAACCTATGGTAATATTCCAAGGATATCCCAGTGTCATGTGTGAGTTGCTTCAAACAGGGAGGGATAGCAACTGGATTGGAGAAGGGAAGTTCCCAGTCCAAGTTCAGAGTTGCCTCAATCTCTACTGGAGAACTGCCTTTCATGTCAGGTTCCGGCTGTGCTCTATGAGGATCTTCATCAACCCTTTGCTCTGCTTCTAGGTTGACCCCCGAATCGTCTTCACAAGTGGGGATGTTCTCCTCGTTAGAGTGTCAAACACATTGACACCTTCTATTCTTCCCAGCTCTTAACTGCAATTAGTTTTGCATCGGCTTGCTCCCTGTGACCTTAGGGCAAGAGGGCAATCGATGGCCGAACTGAGAGTAGTTAGAACAAACTTGGGGCTTCACCACATAGCTAACCTTCAGGTTTCTAGGAGACCCATCTACAATGACCTTAACTATCCTTAGGAACTTAGAATTGGCAGCGAGTTCCACGCATGTTGTGGCATCACTCAGGCAATGGATGGAAAGACTTGAGTCTTCAATGTCAAGGGGCTTCCCGATAAGTCTAGCGACGCCACTGAGCCTTCTCGATGTCTAGTGAAGCCCTGTATTTTTTAGGTTGATCCATATGGGGAGCTTTGAGAAGGAGAGAGGCTGGAGGGGGAACCCGGTTCCCAAGCCTGGATGATGATTAGAGAACCATCCATCATCTACGGTGCCTCACTGAGAATGCTCCCCCTTTCCTTTATCATCGGTAGCTTCACAACGAACCCCTCTGTTTCCTCCACAATGATGTCAAACGAACCACTGGGCCTCCATTGTCAATGGATCCATCCATGAAGTTGATTTCAAAATGGATTTCTCCCCATGAATCTGATCGAGGTGTACTCCTGCCACAAAGGAAGGGGCTCATTCTCACTCGAAATTAAGAAGCACTTGACCCCATCAATAATTTTTGGCTTGAGAAAATTGACTGTAGAGATATTTTTGCAAGGTAACCCTGATCTACTGGCAGATAACCAATCAATCACCTTGTTACTTGCAGAAGAACCCCCACTCTCCTTAGGCGGCCGAGTTGTCAAGGTAGATGGAGTTGCAGGATTTGTTGACGAAGATGATGCCTCTGGACTGCCTCTAAACTGGGATGAAAGGATCCTTTGCACTCCATTAGCCTCACTTGAGCTCTCAGGAGGAACTGAGATTGGTTCTGGGGATGGAACCCTCTCCCTCGAGTTGGCACCGCCCCTAGGGTTTCCCCCCTCCTGCGACCCCATCCTCCGCTACCACCTCTCTGTGACATCTCTGACTCACAATAAAAGTGGATATTAATGAGGAATGTAATTAGATAATATCTTGGAAAATTCATAAATAATTATCTATACGAAAGAAAAATATAATAAAATATGTTTTGGACTCCTAATAGCATAAACTCAAATATGCCATGGTTTTGGTAACCTAATTCACATAATGACAAAAAGGTGGTTTTTAGGGTTCGGATAATGTACATGAGATTGATACAAAATCTACATATGTGTTTAATAGGTTCTTTGGATGCTTAGGCTTGGACATAAATGTGAGTTTGGACTTTGGACTCTAAAGTTGAGGTATGATTCCATCCCACATTATTTATATATTGAGCTATAAATCTATTTCCTCTCTTATGTATGATGTATCCCCTATTTCTTTATGTTGAGAAATTCACCTATCTTATCATTCTTTTGACTTTGGCCTACACATATGTCTATTCTCTTGATACCATGGTTCATGTGAACCATCTTGCTTATTGTGGACTTGGATATTCTCTTGATATCTATCTCGTGCCTTGGTGCATGTTGGTCTTATATAATGATATGTGCCCACTTTGAAGTGGATGTTTATATGTTTGTGTTGTCCATTGTGTGATGGCAACATTGTATAATTCTAACTATATTGTTTACTTGCCTCTACATTTTGCATGCTATGTGATTCAGTAGCACTAGAGTAGTGTAATTGCATTGGTTTCTGAGTGTCTGCCCCTGCTATTTTTTGGGATGGTGGTGGTGGTACCTCATACCCGAGTTTTAAGGATGTGAAGCATTGATTCAACTTTATATATTGAGAGTTTGGCAGTGTGTCATTCTTTATCAGGTTTCAAGGATGTGAAGCCCTGGCCGCCATTGTTATTTATATTGTTCTAGGGCTATGTTTATCTCACATCCATGCAGGTTGATGGTTATGGGGTGTTTGTCCTAATTCTATATATGTGCTAGTATGGCATGATTTTATTTGTTTGTTTATGGAAAGTATCTCTTTTATTGTTATTCTTTTCTTTTTATTCCCTTGTGGGTAGTCCTTGTCTTTTCTATGGGAAGCCTTTTATTTTTATGTCCCTTATTCTTTATAAATTGCTCAATTTCCTTTGTAGTATGCACATACCAGCCTTTGTTAATGTCTTCTATTTTTCTCCTTGCTGGGGTATGCTTCCAACCCTAGGTGAAGGATGTGGAGGATATGGCATAAAGTTATGGACCTAGCTTTAGGAGTTAAAGCTTGGAGACAATCTTGAGGTGGTTTAGATCTCCCTCTATGTGGATCATCGTGATGTACCTTTACATGTAAGTTTAAGTTATTCTTTTGTACCCTTATGAGAAATCGAATATAGTCAAAAATTTACTACTATTGCTATACTTTGGTTGTTTTGAATACCATTAAATAAGATTTGAAAATTTTACACCCACTCCAACATATCCTTTGTGTATATTTGACTGGAGGTTTGATTCTTCAAATTTTTAGTAGATAGGTGGTTTCACTTCTTTACAACATGGTATCAGAGCCAGGTTAGTCAAAATCTAACTATTTCAATTTTATCTCCCTTGTTGAACCCTTGACTTGGCTAGTGACCTCTAGGTGAGGTGTTCACCCTAGATTTTCTCAATGATGATCTTTTTATGCAATAAGATTTGACTTGAGGATGCAATTAGGTTATAGTATGATAAGAAGTCTTAACAAGAACAATTGTGACTTGGTTCTCACATTGATTTTGGTACCATCTTTGTTTTATCTCCAATGTTTCTTATCAACAAAAAAAAGAAATTTATTTTCAATATACTACTATATGTACAAAAAAATTCTCTAGTTTGTTGATGTTTTCTTGAATTAAAGTCACATTGAAGAAAAACCCTAGAATTGGTTGATTAGAATCTAACCCTAGTTTTGTGACTAGGATTGATATAAAGGTATAGTTGACTTACCCTATGACTTTTGGATGTTCATGTAGGGTTGATAGGTTAGAGATGCAAGGACCTAAAACTCAACCCTAGATGGAGACTTAATAGTTGGATACATGAGAAATATAAATCTCAAAAACATACACAACTAATAGTTATGTGGATAACCCTAAAAGTTGATTAGTTTGATTTATTAGGTTCAACCTTTTAAGGGGTGGAGAGTAGTAGGTGGTTGATGTTTGAATCTAGATTTTGAGGAAAAAATCCTTTTAAGGGGTAGAGTGTTGTAACATACTAGATCTTGGACCCTATCCTAAAACTTTGATCTTTTGGGTTTGACCAAACAAGTTTGAGAGTTAGACCTAAAAAGATTATTTGCAAAGTTTTAATATGTTAATGCATGTGAAATCACCGTAATGGAAAATAATTGGATGAATAATGAACTAATGGGTCATATGACATAACACATGTAAGAAAGTCTCAAAAGTGAAAATAGACTTCAAATTCGTAATCTACACACCAAAATAAGCTTACATATCAAATATCATCTAATTTGGACTACCTTGAAATAATATGGTAGGTTAGGAGAGAGAATTTGCCTAAAAGTTGTAAGTAACAAATAAATGAGGAATATGACACCAAAAGATGGAAATATAGCCAAATTCTTATTCACCACATCAAATTTACCTTAAAGATGAAGTTTCACCTAATTCGTATAATCCAAGTATCATTAATGCATCATGAGAGAGAAATAAAGGATATATTAAATATAGCATCTAAAGTTTCCAAAAGTGAAATCTAACTCCACAATCGGAATCTACATATTTAACTTTACTTATGAGCAAAGTTCAGTTTAATTTGGATAAGAATAGGACCCTTAAATGAGGAAAGAGAAAGTATGTGCAATAATTACATCTCACTTTAGTTAAATCGGATTTATTTAGCGGTCATGATTTATTTCTCTTTGATTTCATATGGTTTTCAGATTCAATGTGTCGCGCAGATTTATTTCCATTTTTATTTCTTTCTCGGGCCATCGAACAACTCTGGTTTAAGTTCCCTACTTCATGGATCGAATCGACATTTGTAAGGCCTCCATCTTCACCTGCCTAGTACGACTCTAACTCAGACTTCTCCTAACAATCTTGATCTCTTCTTCTGCTCCTCCTCATGGATTTTTGGTTTCCTTTTCACAATCATCACCTCCCTCCGATCTCGGGCATCCCTACTTTGGGTAGGTTTCTCCCTCTCTATCGTTTGGTCCACAAGATGTTCCCTTGTTCTCCCTTGTTTCCTTTTTCTCGAGCTTTCCTCATTAAACCTAGACACAACACCTATAAATATGGCCTTTCCACGACCCCTGAACATCTAGAGACCATATCCAATAGCCTCTTTGGTCCTTTTATCCATACATCCCCTTCTCCCTTCTCCATTTACCTTTTTCGGAAACAGCAAGCTCGACCGTGGGTTCTGGTGCTTGGTGGTGCTTGTTCTTGGTGTGGTTCGGTTCGTGGAGGTTTCGGCGAGCTTTGTAGGCCCTCTACTCACTCGATTGGAAGGTAATGATGTTTTGCCCTTTTCTTCTACCTTCTGGTCATTTTGTTAATTACCGAGTTGTGGTTGTCATCTCGCTGACATTCCTTGGATTTTCGCTCCATTTTTGGGTGCTTAACCCTTCTTCGCTCATCGTTCGATTCATTGTTGGCTTGTCTTCTCTGCGTGAACTCCTCAGTTTTTCATGTGTTTGCGATGGGTCTTTCTTGAGCTATAGCAGACTATTTTCTCTAAGGTTTTGCTCTCTAATTTCCTCGGTGATTTTGGAATAAGGTTCATGTTGAACCTTTTGCTTGATCTTCTCTAGTTTGTGATCTATGATTTGAGGATCTCATCATAGTTTTTAGTTTTCATGGGGTCTTTGCAAGGGAACAAGCTCCCTTGTAGATTACCCTCTCTACCCTTCTCTTCTATCTTTGTTTCAATTTTATGATCGAAGGGTAAATCGGTGTTTTCACCGTTCTTTTATCTTTTGATACGCGTGAGTCACCGTTGAGTTGGACAAGTGCTACACTGACTTGGGTGGCTCTGTTTGGTCAGCCCAGTCCACGTAGGCCTCTCCCTCTCTCTCTTCTCTTTCTCGCTTCTTTTGTCTGAGTTGGCTTTTTCTTATTTTTTGATTGTTCAATTTTATAAAATCGCTAACTAATTAATCCCTAATCATAAAAATATGCCTAAATAGTCAATAAAATGATAAAAAGAATATCTATTTGTTGATAATAATCTTGTCACCTAATTCTGATGTTTAAATAAAAATGCATATTAATGAGTAATGTAATTAGATAATATCTTTAAAAATTCATAACTAATTATCTATAAGTCAGAAAAATATATTAAATATGTTTTGGACTCCTAATAACATAAACTCAAATAAGGCATGGTTTTGGTAACCTAATTCACATAATTATAAAAAGGTGGTTTTTAGGGTTTGGATAATGTACATGAAATTGATACAAAATCTACATATGTGTTTAATAGGTTCTTTGGATGTCTAGGCTTGGAACTAGATGTGACTTTGGACTTTGGACTCTAAATTTGAGGTATGATTGCATCCACATTATTTTTATATTGAGAAATAAATACATTTCCTCTCTTATGTATGATGTATCCCCTATTCCTTTATGTTAAGAAATCCACCTATCTTATCATTCTTTTGACTTTGGCCTACGCATATGTCTATTCTCTTGATATCATGGTTCATGTGAACTATCTTTCTTATTGTGAACTTGGATATTCTCTTGATATCTATCTTGTTCCTTGGTGCATGTTGGTCTTATATAATGATATGTACCCACTTTGAAGTGGATGTTTATATGTTTGTGTTGTCCATTGTGTGATGGCGACATTGTATAATTCTGACTATATTGTTTACTTGCCTCTACATTTTACATGCTATGTGATTTATTTGCACTAGAGTAGTGTAATTGCATTGGTTTTTGGGTGTGCCCCTACTTTTTTTGGGGATGGTGGTGGTGGTGCCCCATTCCCGAGTTTCAAGGATGTGAAGCCTTGACTCAACTTTATATATTGGGAGTTTGGGAGTGTGTCATTCTCTATCAGGTTTCAAGGATGTGAAGCCTTGGCCTCCATTGTTATTTATAATGTTCTAGGGTTATGTTTATCTCACATGCATGCAGGTTGATGGTTATGGGGTGTGTGCCCTAATTTTGTATATGTGCTAGTATGGCATGATTTTATTTGTTTGGTTATGGCAAGTATCTCTTTTATTATTGTTCTTTTTCCTTTTATGCCCTTGTGGGTAGTCCTTGTCTTTTCTATGGGAAGCCTTTTATTTTGATGTCCCTTATTCTTTATAAATTGCTCAATTTCCTTTTTAGTATGCACATACCAGGCTTTGCTAATGTTTTCTATTTTTCTATTCTTGCTGGGGTATGCTACCAACCCTAGGTGAAGGATGTGGAGGATATGTCATAAAGTTATGGACCTAGCTTTAGGAGTTACAGCTTGGAGACAATCTTGAGGTGGTTTAGATCTTCCTCTACGTGAATCCATGTAATGTGCCTTTAAAAGTAAGTTTAATATGTTCTTTTATACCCTTATGAGAAATCAAATATAGTCAACAATTTACTTCCACTGCTATACTTTGGTTGTTTTGAATACCATTAAATAAGATTTGAAAAATTTACACCCATTCCATCATACCTTTTAGGTGTGTTTGGACTGGAGGTTTTATTGTTCAAATTTTTAGTAGGAAGTGGTTCCCCTCTGGGATCCCACTCCTTACATAGAGATTCTTACATTAGACTATAAAATCCCGCCTCCTTCTTCCTGAGTGCGGTAGGGCAGATACATTTTTGAGACCCCATTCCACCACACATGAGTCAGTGAATAAAGAACATATGTGGCAAACTGGACCTTCTAGTGGGGAGGGCACGCCATGCCCTTGAAGGTGTGTGTAATGGTAAAGACCCAGTCGTCAGCCTTATCCATCATTATGATCTCTCCTTCACCCTTGAAGTATGGTGGTTGCATATTTATGAATTTCTTCAGAGAGTAATCCTTGGGCTTCTCAACCCAACAAATTAACATTGGCCTGACCCATCAATATAGAAAAAAGAAGCTAATGTGGGAAATCCAGCTCCTGCTTGGGTGTGAGACTAGGCGTAGGAGGAATGACTGAAATAGGAGCCACATGTTGTACTTTGGGATTTCCTTGGGTGTAGGGAGTTTGCAACGGTGGGTTCATCAGAGGCATCCCAAACTGTTGTTGTTGCGAAGTAGTGAACCCATTCTAGTCATCCAATAGACAAGAGGAGTCACCATCACCAAAAAGATTGTTTCTCCTAAAAGTAGGGAACACAACAGTAAGAACCTAACTATATATATATATATATATAAGATAGCTAGTTTACCAATTGTCTTTATGCTCTGATACCATGTTGTAAGGAGTGGGACTCGAGAGGGGATCCACTCCCTTCTTCTATTTTGAAAATTAATTAGGCAGCCAATTCAAAAAAATTCCATAAAATTTAAAAGGGAAAGGTTGCATGATATTTCTCAAATTAGCATGGACACCAAGCAATGAGTACTTGAGCAGTAGAAAATAAACTAAGCTATCACATGACCTTAACAAGTCCTCAACATGTTCAATAAGAATAAACAGAATAAAACTAATAAAATTTCAAGACATGACAGTTGCAGTGGGCAACCTAGACATCTCAGAAGATATCCTTGAGGTCTACTCCTGGGTAACCAGTATCTCAGGACCTTGGTCAAGAAACACTTGATCAACTAGAGGATGCTCACCTAGGTAGTTTGCAAACAACCTAGAAAATAGATAAAAGGGTATGCATCAGTATCAATTGGTATATGTGCAATATAATATACTTTGGACATTTTAAACAGTTTAATGCAAAAGAGGGTGTTCCATCAAGAGGGGCCATTAAAATTAGGTAAGTTCAAGAGAAATAAATTTCAAGAGAATGAGGCATTTAAATTTTATAATACAATGTTTGAAATGAAAAGTTTTACCATTATTCACAGTATCACAACAAGTAGACATATTTGCATGCCAATAAATTTAGACTAAATAGTTGTGGTAAGACTGAGACACCATTGGATCCTTGTCCTTATGGGTAGAAAGAAGCACTTTGGGTGGAAAGATGTGCCCCTCTTAAATAAGAGGTGGAAAGACACACCCCAGGAGGAAAGACGTACCCTAATGGTTGTGTTCATGCACCATACAATAGATATAAATCTAAATTACCAAACATGCCTAAATAGAATGGCAAGGTAGGGTATAAGCCATCAATCATATTTTCAAGTCCACATAGAATTGTAGGTGGGGTCATAGACCCCAGGCAATAAGGTGTTTATCAATATCAGAGAATAAGGAATACCATCTTGGAATAAACAAAAGGCCAAATTGTAAGAAATGTTTCAATATAGGAACAATTAAGTCATATTAATGATCACAAACTAAATATGTAAGAGTGCATACCTCAATCTAAGTGTCACAAGTCAATAATTCTCTTAATAATAGGGCTCAGGCAATTTCACCTCCTAACATTATATACATATGTATTAGGGTCATAATTAAATATATAATTCATTAAACCCTAAAATTCACTTTACTAAAACCTCATAATCAAAATCCAAAACTTATACCAATAAATCAGCGATAATTTTTTGATTTCTAAAACATATTTATTTGTATTTTCTCACACTCTGTTGATTTATTACATAATTATTGATAGACTAATTTCTAGAAAATTAGATAAATGGGAAAAATGTGATGACGATTATGCCCGCTAACTTTATTAATGAAAAAATGAACCACAAGGGTTGGGGAGGTCAACTAATAGGGACGAATGTCCCTTACCCCCTGATCCATGGATGGCACATCTCCACGCCTATGGGAGCTTGATCTCATAGGGTGATTTCCTATCTTGTGCTATTCCTCGGGTGTGGGAAGTTGGCACAACACCTTCCTTGTATTGTGTCAGACCTGAAGGGCCAAGGCTCAGGTCATTAGGTCACCTAGAGCCAATTCCAGTAATCCCTCTTCCTACAATGTGGAGAGTTGATTGGAGTTCGATAGAGGTGAGGAGACCAGGAGCTCATGGAGAGGGTCCCAAAGTCACGATTCAAATTGGTTTGTCAAAGTGAAGTCAAGACAATGGTTGATAATCAACTGGTATCATCACAGTGATCGATCCACAATGAAATAGGGAAAAACACCGAATTTTCTTCGGCAACTAGATACATGCAGAAGAAGGTTGGTGATCAAATTTTCAAAACAAACAGCCCACACGGTGAGTCAAAACATCTTGAGGATCCACCCCGACTTCCTGACTACCTTGTAAGTGTTTTTGGGCACCAGAGGTCCCTAGAAAACTCCACTGATGATGGTTTAACACAAATGAAGAGGGGATCTTGTCAACCAATAAGCTCGGTGAATGGAGAGGCAAAAAGAATGCACAAAATGGTAGGTTAGGTTCCAAGAATTATTACCTGGCGACAAATTGCAGGGAAGTGGCGTGTGGCGGTGCGTCATAGCTCCAAGGTCCAAGGAAGTCCTCAAACTCGATGGGGTGCCACAGAGGGCCTTGTGTGAATTGACGACACTGGTGCATGTGGGGCAAGTGTGTGGTTCTTGTGGTGTGGCTAGAAGACGATACAGAGTAGTAAGGAGGGAAAAACCAGGTCTCCAAAGATGGCAGTGGTGGTTGGCCTACGATGGTGTTTTGGTATTTCATGCATAGGCACCAGGGGAGTGGTGATAGGGTTTAAACATCTTAGTATGAAGAGGTGAAGTGTTTGATAATGAAATTGTTCAAAATAGTAGCCAGAAGATTGATAACGAACTTTGCTTGTTAGCCTACTCTAAATGAAAATGGGGTCAGGGCCGAAGGGAGGAAGGAGACAATGGCTCCACTGTTGGATCTCGCTTGGGTGGCCCAGATCGGGCAGAACAAGTCTCACATGTGTATGGCATCTGGGCTAGCATACTTAGGAAAAATAAATGGCCATACATAATAATACACATCCAATGCATTTAATCAAATTCTTTAGCTAAGATTAATGAATTTCTTTCTCCATCAAATTGGGGACGTAAATTGTAATGACCCTGCCTCCCGGTAACCCCCAATTATTTAGGCGGCTGGCTGGTTTATTGTTGAAAGGGCATCTTTGCCCTTATTCGTTGTTCTCGATCTACAGGCGCGTGAGGGGATGCTTTATCTTTTGGCGAACGCTCATCTTCAACCTCATGAGCCCGCCTCTCTCACGATGTAACTCCAAGCAGTGGTCAACAATGGCGTTGACCCTGTGAGCCCTCATCCCCAACAGTCGGCGATGCTCCCTCTCCCTTCGCCTCAGTATGCCGAACTCAGGGAGCCTGTAACATCCCAGGATTTGAGGCCTTAGATAAAACACTCTTAAAAGGAATGATTGGACTACCCATATCACCAAGGTGGACCGCCTTTTCCAGGAGCCCATCACTAAAGAACTCCATAGTTAAGCATGCTCAGCTTGGAGTAGTACTAGGATGGGTGACCAGTCGGGAAGTTGATCCTGGCTTGCACGTGAGTGGACAAAAAGCATGCAGTTAAGGCTAGTGGTGGTCTGTGGGGCCAGTCGTCATTCCTGAAACTCTACTACAGCCTTGGGTAGTGGGCCCAGTTGTTACAAATGGTATCAGAGCCAATTCCCCTCCAGTAGGTGGGGCCCACGTGGGCATCGCATTCCAGTCTTGAGTCGTGTGGTCCAGGTATGTAGGAAAGGGTTGTCCATGGTTGACGTAGCCACCCTTGCACTGGTATTCCGTGATCGGGAGCTAGGTGTCCATGGGCCATTGTGGGTCTGCACTGAAATGGGGAAGAGATTATGATGCCTTATAGTTGAGCCTAGACAAGGACGTCAAGAGTCTAAGTGGGGGAGATTGTAACATCCCAGGATTTGAGGCCTCAGATAAAATGATCTTAAAAGGAATGATTGGACTACCCATATCACCAAGGTGCACCTCCTTTTCTGGGAGCCCATCACTAAAGAACTCCATAGTTAAGCGTGCTCATCTTGGAGTAGTACTAGTATGGGTGACCAGTCGGGAAGTTGACCCTGGCTTGCACGTGAGTGAGGACAAAGCGCACAGTTAAGGCTAGTGCTGGTCTGTGGGGCCAATCGTCATTCCTGAAACTCTATTAGAGCTTTGGGAAATGGGCCCGGGTGTTACAAATGGTATCAGAGCCATAACCCCTCCAGTAGGTGGGGCCCACATGGGCATGGCATGCCAGTCTTGAGCCGTGCGGTCCAGGCATGTAGGAAAGGATTGTCCATGGTTGATGTCGCCACCCTTGTGCTGGTATTCCTTGATCGGGAGTTGGGTGTCCATGGGCCATTATGGGTCTGCACTGAAATGGGGAAGAGATTATGGGGCCTTATAGTTGAGCCTTGACGAGGACGTCAAGAGTCTAAGTGGGGGAGATTGTAACCTCCCAGGATTTGAGGCCTCAGATAAAACACTCTTAAAATGAATGATTGGACTACCCATATCACCAAGGTGCACCTCCTTTTCTGGGAGCCCATCACTAAAGAACTCCATAGTTAAGCGTGCTCAGCTTGGAGTAGTACTAGGATGGGTGACCATTCGGGAAGTTGATCCTGGCTTGCGCGTGAGTGGACAAAAAGCGTGCAGTTAAGGCTAGTGGTGGTCTGTGGGGCCAGTCGTCATTCCTGAAACTCTACTAGAGCCTTGGGTAGTGGGCCCAGGTGTTATAGAGCCCCTTTGCAGGGGTTGCAATGGCTGGTGGCACCGTCCCCCATAAACATTCTCTTGGCCTGAAATAGGGCCGCTGCAGCCCTCTTAGACGAGGCGGTCAGGGCCTCCATCTCCCCCTCCAAGCATCTAGTCCTTTCCGCAAACCATCCACAAGTCTCCCATCCTAAGCAATTGCATGGCATTGCCCTGAATTTCCGAGAAGGTCCTGTGGCTGCAGGAAGAAGGAAGCGGCGGGTTGGGGGAGCTTGAACCGAAACTCGTGAAATCAACCAATGTTTCGTGCTTCCCTAGGAATGGGGGTCCCTTGGGAATCATTATATAGGTATGAGAGGCAATTCACTCATTGCCCTATCAAGTCTACTTGTCCAAAGCCAACTGGGATTTGGGGACTTCCTATTCAGGGAGGGAAAATGATGGTTTAATGGCTCGTTGTACTCCTCACTCTTTCCCGAATCTACCGAACTTTATTTCACAAAAAATCATCAAGGGAGTGGGGAGAAAGGAGTCCAGGAAGCTTCAGACTCTGCGCTTCATTTTTCCCGATAAAAGCCTGAGGTGGGTGACAACTCGACCACTATCGATCATGGATCGAACGGCCATGATATCACACGGCTTTAATTAACAAGAAATCAAAAATTGTGACATTTACTATTATCCTCGTCACTTTAGGAAACTTCCAAAAATCATATCTCTCAATCCGTGCATCCAATTGATTCCAAATTTTGAGGGAAAGTCAATAATGACTTAGTCCACGTATGTACCAAATTTGGGACTCAAAATTGGAAGTTTGAGATGCTTTTCTTTATATGAAAGGTATTACTCAAATATGTATATTTCTCACCTATTTTCTCTTTCTTATTTTCTTATTTCCCATTATTTCTATTCCTTGTAATCCAAGAAAGCAAGTGGGGTTCGAATTATTACTCATCATGACCAAACCCTCACTTCTCTCTTTATTTCTTGCATTACCTCCTTAATTTCAAATATTCTACTTATTTTTATTAAAATATCTCTTTTCGAGGATTTCTCTTTATCGCTCTTTTTATTTTCCTTATTGGAATTCCTTTTAACATATGGATACGAAAATCCATTAAAGATAACTCAATTATACCTCTTTCCACTTATTTTACCACATTTTATCATTGTTTTCAATCTCTTTCTTGATAAAGAAATATTGAATTGATCTTTTCTTTTCTTGTTGCATTATATTTGCAACTTTGGACTCCTTGGAACCCAAGGAACCGAAGAGGCATGAAATCCAATGTTGGATTATATTCCTTTGCCCTCTAGAGGTTTCTACATCCTTCTTTTCTCTACTTTCTTATTTACTCAATTAATGGAGTTTCTTTTGTGTTTTTCTTGTTATTGGGCCCAATAGCCAATAAATCCCACAAAGCAACCAACAAGGCTATTATAAACAAAATCTTTTTTTTCAAAACAAATTATATCATTATTTGTCCAAATATATTTAATAGGAGAAATTACATTTCTCACAAAAAGAATTCCAAAATTTGGGGTTGTAACATAAATAGTGCTCAAATAAATCAAAATTTCTCAGGTTGACTATTAAGAAGTGATAAACTCAATTATGTCATCAGTTTTGCCTTTTGGGATCCTCTAGGGTGCATTTAATGATTTGAATATTAAGCATGATTAGTTTATAGTTATCACTCCCATTAATATTTCACAACCTCATAATTCGAGTTACTCCTAATATCCCCTTGCAACTTCATCTAGGAACTTTCTAGAGTGTCAGTCAGGGTTATATCCTCCAAAAGGTGAATTTATGCTACCAACCTTAGTGTTTTAGCTATTTGTTCTATAATTAAATTATTTTCATGAAATGGGTTCATTATTTAGAATATTATCTATGAGTCATACGAAATCACTAATATGGTCTGATTTGAGGAAAAAGAGTAATCAACCTAACCATAAGGGAATGAGAGGGTTCATATTGACCTAAGGTTGGATACGTTACAACACACTTCCCCTTAAAAGGACTTCATCCCCAAAATCTCAAGAAAATAGAGAGGAATGAGTTTCTAGCATCTTGTCCTTAAACTCCCATGGTACTTCCATAAAACCTTTACAAGTTCAATGTCCTTGCTTTTCAATTGTTTGACTCTAGAGTCTAAGATCTTCACTAGAAACTCCTCATAAGATAGATCCTCTTATAACTCGAAGGGCTCAATAGACAACACATGAGAGGGATCCTTCACATACTTCTTCAACACAGATACGTGGAACACATTATGAATCCTATCATATGCAGGATGAAGAGCTAGATAGTAAGCACACTCTCCAACCTTATCTAAAATATCAAACCACCCCACATAATGAGGGCTCAACTTGCCTTTCACCTTTGACTTAGTAATAGATCCTATGGACTTAACCTTCAAAAACTCATAATCCCCATGAGGAAGTGACCATCATACCTCTTCTTATCAGCATACATCTTTTTTCTATCTTATGCAACCTTCATCCTTTTTTTATCAAATGTATGTTATCAGTCATCATATGTATGTCATCATTCTTCATCAGGGAATGCTCTCTCGCATCACCCCAGTGTAGTGGGGAACAAATAGGATCGTCCATAGAGTGCTTCGAATGAAGGCATACTGATGCTAGACTGATAGCTATTATTGTATGCAAACTCGGTCAATGAAAGATACTTATCCCAAGTACCTCCCCAATCCATCACATAAGAATGCAACAATTCCTCTAGAATATTGATTGTCTGTTCTAATTGTCCATCTATTTGTGGGGGAAGCTATACTAAAATGAAGGTCAGAACCTGTCTCATCATGTATTTGCTTCCTAAATGTGAGGTGAACTTCAGATCCAATCAGAAACTATAACATTTGGAACTCCATGTAGGTGAACAATCCAGTTCACATATAAATGTATCATGTCACAACATTATACATACTTTTGAAGGGAAAGAAGTGGATACTTGGTTAGGCAACCAATGAAAACATATACCACATCTTATCCACTTTTTGATTTTATAAAACCGATCACAAAATCCATGGTGATCTTCTACCATTTCCACTCAGGTATCTCGAGTGGGTGGAGAAGGCCATGATGAATGCATATCCATCTATCGTTTTACATAAATTTCATAAACTTTTTAAAATAATTTCTAGGACAATTTGTAATTTACCCACTTTTCAATTATTTGTGCAAATATTGATCTTATCTTCACACTTTTGTAAGTTTTTCCTTCAAAGAAAAATTTTGACCTTTTGAGCACACGAGACAACTGTGCCACAGTACCATACGATCGATTTGTCTCCAATAAGTTTCAACCCCAAAACCTGACGGCCTTGATGGTTCATCGGCTCGACATTCACTCTAATAAATCGACTGAAGCACTCCACTTACCATGTGACCATCTCATTCGCACCAAACACTTTTCTCATCTAAAAACTAGCCTTTTGATTGAAATCATCTTGTGAATCTTATGATTCCTAACATCATGATATTGATGCAAAATTGACAAGCATCTATCGAACTGATAGGGGATCAAACACATCGTGCTTCCTAACTGACTAGTGGAACAATAACATGGAATCTCCACTGGATCCTCATCAAGTCATTATTTGAGCAGAGTACGATAAAGAGAACAACTCGGTGCACTGAATTGTAAATTAAGTTGCATTCTGATCAGAACTATCTTCTACACTTCTTCTATCATCTTCGTACCTCTCCATCCATCAAAAAGAAACATAAATAGACAAAACAGTGTCAAACCCTAAGTTTGGGGTGGAACGCCTCTTCCCTCTATATCGGCTTCTTCCATACCCCTAACAAATAAATAGGGGCGTACCGCCAACAATGCAATTTCGAGTCGAATAGAGGAGACATTTGCAAACAAAAGATGCCAAAGCGCACACAAAAAAGAACTGCAATCTCGAGTCAAATAGAGGAGAGATTCCCACAAAAAATGCAATAAATGAAACAGCAAAGCAAATAAGAAAATCTCGAGTCGAATAGAGGAGAGATTTACTTTTTCCTTCCATACCACCATTCACTCCATTTTCTACCTATGGCACAATGCATGCCCCCACTATCTTGAAAAACACCAGTGTCAGATCAGATGCACACTTGTTGTTCAGTGGGTATCTCTCGACTCTTACAAAACTCTTTGACATGCTTCTTGTTGGAAAAAGTGAGGAGGAAGTGATATTGGAAAATGAACTCAAGAATGAAGATATGGTAAGATGTGTTCAGTGATCTCAGGAAGTTGAGATGTTGAGTCATTCTGAGTAGAAAGAAAACAATCATGATATAAAGATGAAGCAATCACACAAGTTGAAAGTATTCTTTTAGTGACGGTTTCAGATTTTGTGTTACTCGAGAACGAGCAACGTTTAAGTTCGGGGTATTTTGATGAATGCATATTCATCATGGAATTCAATTACCATCTTGGGCTCATTTTGACTCAACATATCAAATTTCACTCATTAAATATCAAACTGTATCATAATGTGCAAAATTACTTAATTGATTCGATTATCAAGGTTTTAACCGAATTTATGTTGATTTAATGCAGGTCTTGATAAAGCTGAACAATTAGCTGGGGCCTACTTTCACTCACCCTTGGTCCAGAGTGATTTCATCCATTCGGTCTCAAGACCGTTTGAGTCCATTCGGTCTCAAGATCGTTTGAGCCCATTCGGTCTCAAGACCATTTGAGCCCATTCAGTCTCAGAACTATTAGAGCCCATTCGGTCTAAAAACTATTTGAACTCATTCGGTCTCAAGACCGTTTGAGCCCATTCGGTCTCAAAACCGTTTGAACTCATTCGGTTTCAAGACCGTTTGAGTCCATTCAGTCTCAAGACTGATAGACCAGTAGAGACCGATTGGAGTCACACCTCAAACCCATTTGGATGTCGCACGACTCCAGACCATTTGGGCACCAAGGTCGCAAGACCGTTCAGCTGTGAAGACTGTTTAGCCGCGAAGACTGTTTGTCCACAATACTCTCAGACCATTTGAACAACCAAGCGATGAAGATCGTTTGCTGCATGCAAACCACATGAAGCAAACTGTTCGATAATTAAACAGTTTCCAAACCATTTGTTGCTGCAATACAAGACCGAATGAAGGAAATATGCAAACCGAATGACCAAATCAAAGACCGGATGAAGGAAATGTGAAAACCATTTAAGTCGGCTACATGCAAACCGTTTGAGTAAGATTTAAGACCGTTTGAGATGATTGTACCAAACCATTTGAAGAAGAAATATCTATAAGACCGTTTGGCATGGAATCACACCAAAAACGTGAGGGCCAGATCTGTGCCTATAAATAGGACCAGCAGGGTTCCCATTGGAGGCATCAGTTCTGGGATGCCGACAGGCTGTCTATACACAGGTCTGATCCAGATCTAGTGGCATTCACGCTAGTTTCATTCCACCTACTGCCCATGTTGCAACCAAGGAGACTGAGAAGAGAAGGAAGACGGGGTGAGGAAGATTGTCTGGTCTGTCTTGGCATCTCCCGTTCCGCATCTAGATCTACTCCGACATGACGTAGAAGGCCACATCATCTTCACTGAGCTACGACTACCTTCTACACCGATTTCATGGAGGATTTCTCTCTCTCTTTGTTATTCTTCTTGTTTCTCGCACCATGAGCGAGTAGTCCCTTTTGCTGGGGTGCGGGGACTAGCCCTGCTGCCCATGCAATCATGTTCTTTTGTTAGACTTTCCATGGAAATGTATATAACTTTTCCTTTTGTTGTTAATCGTTATGTCCGTAGTTCAATTAATTGGTTGCTTTCATCTTTGTTCTTCCTATGTTGTGAGAACTTCCATATGTAGGATTGAATGACGTTTAACATGTTGACTCCCAAACTAGAAATAGAATGGGATTCCTTGAGGTCGTAAGTGTATGATCCTTGAGGGAACGAACCATATAGCCTTCGGTGATGCTTCTGTGTACCTAACGCCTATATAGGGGGTTCACAGCCTTAGTTGGATTTTGTATCTTCTTGTTAATCATCGATGTTTGCTCGTATGTTAATCGCCCACTTGCTTATTGATTAATGTAGTTGACTCCAAAACTAGTAATAGAATGGGATTTCTTCGAGGTCGTAAGTATATGATCCGCAAGGGGATGAGCCATCTAGCCTTCGGTGACGCTTCTGTGTGCCTAACACCTGTATAGGGGGCCCACAACCTTTGTTGGATTTCTGTATCTTCAGAATCGTAAGTAAATGATTCGGATGGTGACGATACATCTAATGCCTAAGGTGATGCTTACGCAAACCTAACACCCGTATGGGGGGTTTTACAGCAGCTCTATTTGGATAGTTATATCTTTCCTAGATTTTTGACATTCAGACGTGTTTGCATGTGTAGTGGAGGTGAAACCTGATACCATCCCAGTGATTCCATATGATTTGATCTTAATCCAACTTTAATTTAGCCTTTACTTTCCCACATTTAGTTTAATTAACCACAAACCAACCAATCGTTCTAAATATTAGTTTTACTTGAGCTAGATTCGACTGAAAATGATTCTTAAAAGTGTTGTCCTTTGGGTTCGATCCTTAACTATACTGTGATAAGACCCGTCCGCTTGCGGGTGGTATTATTGCACATTGGTTTTGGTAAAATCTCGGGGATTTCAACCCCGAGTGAGTTTGTTAGTGTGATAAAATTGCCATGTCATGCATGCATTCTGCTATCTTTCGGTTGTAGAATCGTCCTTTGGAGGTGCTCAGATCTTCCCAGTTGAAGCTTTCGGTCCTCGATTCTTCTATTCTCTCTCTCCAGTTGTCGTGCAATGGATACAACCATCCCGCTGGTCTGGTCATCATCCCCCTATGTCATAGAAGGCACTTAGGGTATGAAATACCATCCACCGTTGGATTAGAGTGAAATCTATAGATGGCCTGATAGGGAAAACTCGATAGTACCGACTAGGTGAGTCGGTAGTACCGAGTCACTTAGGTTTAGTCACGCAATCTTGATCGTGTCAGTACTATCGACTAGACTTGATATCAATGAGTTTTGTGAGTGAACTACCTCCGTGACGTCAACTCAGAAGTACCAAGTTGGAAACTCAGTAGCATCAAGTTTTCTTGAATCATGCAGGGATTTACTGATGCTATTTTGGTACCACTGACTTTGGCTATCGCTAGCACAAGTTCTGGGTAAGTTTCGAATCTATCATTGACATCAAGTCGGTACCATTGACTATTACTAGGTTGCTAGCATCGAGTCTCTGGAACTTCCTTGTACCTAAAAATAAACAAAAATAACATAAGCACTTGGGATGTGTAAAATACTACATAAAACAATAAAATCATATAATTTGATACATTCAATAGAAACATGCCATCTATGTCATTCCATGCATAATAAATCAAATAAATGACTAATCTACACATGAAATCAAGGGAAAATGTGCATGTCATGATGACTAAAAACACATGAATCAAACTCCCCTAAGCTTAAATGTTGCTCGTCCTCGAGAAACACTCACTAGGGTTCGTTTCACAAAAATTAGCAAAAGGTCATAACACATACATTCTTTTCTTAATCATATCCACCTATCAAACCCTAAATCAACCTTCACTGACCACTGAACAGATAATTGCTCTAAAGTGACCAAAAACTTCCACAAAATATGTCCACCTTTTAGTCAATGACACTATCAAGAAAGCATTTAACATCATAATTACTCAGACATTCGCTTGGTGTATTGTGTGATTCCCTACACTAAATTGCTCTTTCCTAACTACCAACTACTTGGAAGCAGATATCTATATAAGCATGAATGTGGAGATAAATCATTAGAGTACCCTACCAATAAGAGCAATTAATGATTCAAGATGGGTGGTAAATGAAAATTTATAAGTACATCCAACCTATTTATGCATAGAGAATAATGAACCTATATGAATGAAAAGAATGCCATGCATGAATCCTAATGCCTAACTTTTTTTATTTTTATGAAATGATGCATGTATGGACGAGATGAGATTGTTTGCAAACTCAAAATAATGCACATGTGGATTAAATCATCACAAAAACAAACATGCATGATATACTTTCTCCTTATTTCTTTTGAACAATTTTCTTTTTCTTTTTTTCTTCAGCAAGCCTAATTTTTATGCTTCTTGCTTTCATGATTTCTTTTTTTAAGAGGTATGTCCCTGCACTTTAGCTTCATAACTGGAAATTAAAATCCACATGTTTAGGAAAATATGCATGCAATGTTGAAATGTATGCAACTACATGAACTGTATTATGCAAGCTAAGATGGTATGCACTAAAATCATTAATGCATACAAATGCACTGTTTTTCTTTCTTTTTCAAATGCAAGCAAACTAACTATTAGGTTCCTATCGTTCCATGTAATACAATCAAATGAAATAACTTGGAGTACTCATGAATCTTGAGGTGGTGAGTCAAAAATGAATGGAAAACAAATGGAATCACACAACTAAGAGACAATGCCTTTCATTATATTACGATATGTCCCTCTTAATTGACCTCTGTTCAGGGTGATCTAAAGGTTTATTTCTTAAATTTTCATTTAAGATCTCGGGTTTGGTCAATTTAGGCTCAACATATTCATCGTTCACATTCCTGAGTTGATTTAGATTTTCATTTATGTCCTAAGTGCTAATGCTGACTAGTTCAAACACTTCCTCAAGTGGTGTTACAGAAAGATTTTGTAGTTTAAGATTTTAAGGATATGACCTTTTTCATGCAACAACATAGAGAGTACAATCTATTCAAAAACAAAACCATGCATATACTACTCCACAATTACACTAGATAGGCGTGGATCCTACACTTACACAACTAAAAATAAAACAAACAACTAAAAAAAATAGAGATAGAATGTTGTTCCAACAGCCCCCCTATGATTTAATATGACTATGTCCACGTAGTCAATACTCACACTCAAGCGGTGGAACAACAGTACCATTGCTCAAAATGGAGGTGGTTGAGGCATGTCGGGGTCATGATGAGGGGACATCCCCTAGAATGAGAGGTCTGTAGGTGGCATTGGTAGTGGCTGTGGCTAATCTCCAAAGTATCCCTGGTACCAATAATTGTCTAAGAAGGGTTGCTGATAATTCTCCATCCACTACATGTGCATGTGAACATTATCTTGGTTGGCTAAGAGAAGGTGTTCATTCTCGTAAATCACCAGCTTATTTTGGTACAACCTTCCCTGAATGTTAGCACATCATCCAAAATCGCTTGATGTTGTTGTTGTCCAATTTGGATCTCCTGTAGCATGGTATACATACCCATCATGTTGTACGGGTCTTTCACCTCCTGGGAATGGGGTGGGGTAGATGAGCTCGAGGCAACATATGTTTGTGCACGTTTGCATGGGATCGGACACCAAGTGATGGGAATGGTAGGCTCCACCTCCTTAATGTTGCCATCATCATCATCATGCTACTCTTAATCATCACAAGGTACTACCATCTCTTCATCTTCCTCCTCTCCCGCATCTAGTGGCCATTGAAGGTGCTCCACTCCTCACTAGTTGAAGATGGGGTCGGGGAGGCTGGGCTCCCTGTACCTTCCTCGCCGAGTGCATAATGCAAGCACAATGTTGTGCTTCACGCCGAAGAGGCACAACTTCTTGAAGTTCTGGGCATCCAACTTTGATGTTGATTCCATTGGCACAAGAGTAGACAAATCAAGGTGTAGATGCAGTGCAATAGGGGTAATCAATCCCCCAAACATCAACAGTGTTGTAACATACCAAAATCCACTATGTATCTCTTTATACCCTTTTTTATAAGTATTGTCCTTCATTTTCATCCCATATATCTTCGGATATGATTCAGTGGAATTATGATGGTGATTGGATAAATGTTTCCTATATATTCTTAATATAGGGTTGTATGCACAAATACCTCAGTAAGATTTTAGATAATGGGCCTAAAGTGCAAGTTGTACACTAAGAAATAAAAATATTAAGATATTTCGTCCTAGAACTTTCTAGTACTTTTTAGAATAGGAAAAATAAGAGAAAATCCGAATTTTATATAAAGGAGATGATAAATACAATAATTAGAGGTAATATGAGATTTAATGGATAAAAGAGGATAATTAGAAATATTTTGCACCAAAAATTTAATTGGAAACCCACAAGGATAATTTGACACTCAAATTCGTTTTCTTGACCAAAAAGTAACTTAAGGGCCAAGTATCATTTAATTGGGAAGATAAATGTATATATTAATGACTTTATCAAAAGAAAGTAGGAAATACACTAATAAAGTGAAATAAAATACTTAATGCTCTAAAAATAGAAAAATAACTCCAAATTCGTAATCCAGACATAAAAATAAGGCTTTGGGCAAATTTGCAACTAATTTGGATAATGTGTGAATAATGAATAAACTAGGAGAGAGAAAGTGTGTAGAATCTTCTATTTATTTAATAAATAAATAATCCCAACTTGTAAAAAATATGACAAAATTGTATTCTAATTCCTTAGGGAGACTTATGAGTGAAGTTACAAAAATTTTAAGTAATGTTATCACCTCTTTTGAAGGAGGAAAGAGGAAATGACATTTTAATTATTTAACCTTTTAAACATCTCCAAAAGGTAAAACAAAATCCATATTTGGATTCTACGCATCAAAATCAATCAGAATATAAAATTTCGTAATTTTTGCATAATGTTTGGGCCTCCAAATGAGGAGAGAGAAAAACATTTAAATGAATATGCCCTTTTAAGTCGATTTTGAATAGGAATAAAAAGATGGCAACTATTATATCGTGATGATCATCAACCATTGGATCTCAATCTGAGGATCCGTGGGTTGTCTTCTTTGTTGGCCTGATTTGGAAACATAAGGCTTGTTTGCCAAGTATTCAAATCTAATTATCTCGAGTTTTACTCAATGCAATTCAATGATTTTTTATCCTACGAATTCCTTACGCAATTCTACACCATATTTTCCCAAGATTTTTGTGTTTTAATGAAGATTTGAGAAATGCCCAGCTCGTATGCCACCTCTCTCTACCCCCATCTAGCCAAACCCTAGTTTAGGTCTCCTTGTCTATATCTATATATATATATATACACATACCACGAGGACCGCCATCGCACTTGCAACTCAACCACGCTGTTAATTTCAAGTTTTGTGGAAGTTTGGACCATCATCTAGCTGTTGTAGGCTCCTGACCTTACAACACCTTCTTCTTCCTTTCCCATCAGCCTACGTATCAATTCAAGGTACTGATGAATTCGACTCTTCTTCTTCTTTCTTTTGAGTACCTAAACGTGAAGTTTGGTTGAGTGTGGTATTTTTTCCCAAACTGAGTCGAGCAAGCTGCTCACTAGTTGCTGCCATGGCACGGGCAATGGGAGGAAGATAACTCCCGACTATTTTACCAAATTGCCCCCGATCAGTTTTGCTTTGCTGTGTTTTTCACGCGAGGGCATTCACGTCTTCTCATCTTTTTTTTCTTGCTTTGACCCAGCTCTAACCCAACCAACCGAGAGGCCAGCTAGGCGCCTGCGCACACTAGGCCAGCCCCCTTTGAACTAGGTCAGCAGCGCAGGGCCCACTCCCCTCTTCTTTTTGCTCTATGCACACATGCCTTACCTACGTGGCAGGCTATGATTGGCCGAAGTAAAATAAATCATAGAAAATGATTCCAGTGGTCAAAAATTAAAAATAAATAGTGTTTTGAAATCAAGAGAATGAGATATATCTATTAAAAATATTTTTGAGGTTTGATTCTGATGTTTACAAAAAAGTATTTTTAGAATGATTTAATTAACTAAAAATCACCAAAAATAACCCGAAAAATCCATATCTTCAAAATATACAATATTATATGTCATTTTGATAAGAAACCCCAAACTAAGACTATGGTTATGTTTTTGAAGTCTAATTTGAAGGTTTGTGCAAAAAAGTTAGTAATATTAGGGTTTTAAACCTTTAATAAGTATACTTAATTCTAATTCATAGATCTAATGATGATATTAGGGAAAGTGGGTTCTGGTTTCATGAGAAGGGTTCGAAAGTGGTTTCTAGAACTCTTGAGGCTAAGGTATGTGCATCTACCCCCCTTCAGTTGAGAAATTATTTATACCTTTTACCTAGGTTCCCTAATGAGGCTTAATCTGACCTAAGTCATGATTCTTGAAACCTGAATTCATGTATGCCTCAAAAATTAGTTGTAGTATTATCCTGTTTGGGTTTTTATATCCCACTGCCTTGTTATATGAATCCTTTGATTAATATTGCATAACTCTTTTTCTATCATGTAGTTATATGTTCTATTTAATTGTAAAGTAGAGGTACTTATGTACGACCACCCACATAGGGCATGTATATAATCTCCCTAGGGGAATGTTTATAATTCTCCCCATAATATTATAGGTGACTGGGAATGTCTTATTCTCCCCTCACCTAAGGTTAGAGGTCCGGTAGGTGCCTCAACCCTACTTAGTTAGGTAGACATTTTAATTTACATGCAAATCCTTTATTTACTTTTGTTATTGGAAAGTTTCCTTAATAAAAGCCTCATACTCTTGATATCTTACCTTTTAATGATTTCCTAGTCCATTTTACTTGTTACAACTATCTTGTCACTTTTAGAATAATCTTGTAACACATACTTTTTCTTCCTTTTCCTCTTGTTGGGTGTCTTGCCAACCACCCAGGTGCCGGTGTTGTGCAAGAAGAAGGACGGGCTTGAAGGAGGCTTTCCTCAGGAGTTGATCTTTAGCCTTTGGAAAGGTTGGCTAGGTTTTTATAGATAGATCCTTCTTAGCTTATCTTTTCTTTTAGAAATCATTCTTGTAATCAACAATAAAATCCATGTGAAGGCTTATTATTTCTTTATTTCTGCTGCTATTGACATTTTATTATGTATCTGGAATCATGCTTATTTATTTGGAATATTATGCAATCATCCTCAAAGTCTCTAAATTTTGTTAAAATTGTGGATGTTTGTATTTCCTTTAAATTTTAGTAAAGAGGTGATCTCACCTCTTTACATCATGGTATCAGAGCCTTTAGACAACTATTAGGGCATGTAGTTGAAGCAAGGGTGTCTAGAAAGAATCAGGGTTTCGGGGGCTGGCAAAATTTTCCTCCGCACACTAGCTTGGTATACGAGGACTCCCATGCCCATATGATATCGGCCTGGCCTGCTCTAATATGAATTGTCCAAAGTAGTATGCTTTTAGGCAATAGCATTCTAGACATCCTTTTCTCATCTCTGTTTCTATTCTCTTCTCATCTATGATTATATACTCCTGAGAACCTAATATGATAACACTAATTTTTAGGAGAGGTGACTTGTTCGACAATGTGAACCAGGAGTCAACTCCTAATGACCCCAACACTCATGTGACTCCTAAGGTCAACCAGACTGCGACGGGTACTCCCGCCTTCACGCCTGAGCAAGAATTGGCGATGCTACGTCAGTTTTTGTCCTCTACCATGATGGGACAACTCAACACGATAGCTGCTAATGCCAACAAGCCGAGGGAGTTCACCCTCACCGACTTCATCAAGATGCAGCAACCCTGCTTCAAGGGTGAAAGTCAGCCTAACATGGTGGACAAAGCCGATGACTGGGTGTTGGCCCTGGATCGAACCTTCGAGGGTATGGTGTGCCCTCCTCACCAGAAGGTTCAGTTCACGACGTACGTGCTGGATGGACTGGCGTGCATTTGGTGGAATGGTGTTTCCTGTACTCGAGACACCTCATCTATGGAGTGGGCCTAGTTTCTGAAGCTATTCAAAGAGAAGTATATCTACCCTGCTTTCCTGAGGAAGAAGGAGGTTGAGTTTTACAGTCTCAAGCAAGGAAGCATGAGTGTGGCCGACTACATTTAGAAATTTCTACTGCTAGAACGTTATGCCACCGACCTTGGAGCTGACAGAAGAGCAACCATGTTCTTGGAAGGTCTGAAATATCATGTGGGTCAGAGCCTCATTCTGCAGATGCCACTTACTTTTCAACAGATGGTGGACAAGGCTCTCGCCATCGAGTCATATCTAGGGTTTCAATCTTCTAATGGATTCAACAACAAAAGGAAGAATCAGAATCAACATGAGAACCGCAGACGTGATCGCTACAACAGGTGCAATCACCACCATCCTCCTGGCAGATGCCCTACCAACAATGCGCCTTCTCGTAATGGCAACCATCCTCCACCAACCTTTCATGAGTGTGGCCAAGTCATGCACATCCGACCCAACTTCCCTCATTTCTAATAAGGGTATAATAATGCCCAAGATAGAACCTGCCTCCGTGGAACAACAATAACAAAAACAACAACAACCAGAACCCGAGGCGTCCCCCAATGGAGAGGCGAAATGGGAGAGTGTTCGCTCTCAATGCTGAGGAAGAAGGTGAAGGCAATGAAGTGTATGAAGGTACACTACACCTTAATATGCATCCTTTAAAAGCACTATTTGATTCTGGCTTCTCCAATACCTTCATATCTTGTCAGTTTGCCTCTATGCTAGAAATAGAATCTGAGTTTATGGATCATGTATTAGATGTAAAAACCCCTAGTGGTAAGATCTACTCCTCGTACCTCCAAACTCCTACCATGGACCTCTGTATATCCGGAATAATGTTTCCCACGGATTTTGTCTTGCTTGATATGACCGCCTTTGACATCATCTTGGGGATGGATTGGTTAAAGAGGTATAAATAAATTTTATACTGTGAGGAATATAAGGTTAGACTAGTTCATCCTATGGAATGAAAAATGTGTGTCAAGGGCAAGAAGTGAGAAGAGAGACAATTTGTCATCTCTGCCATTAAAGTTGAAAAGCTTATCTCACAAGGGTGTAGAGCTTTCCTTGCCTCCATAGTTCTCAATGCTACACCTCCTACTTTGGATCACATTGATGTGGTGAAAGACTTCCCAGATGTCTTTCTCGAGGAGTTGTCGGGGTTGCCGCCAACTCGCGAGGTGGATTTCTCTGTCGAGCTTATACCTGGAACTTCACTGATATCAAAGCCACCCTACCGCTTGGCCCCTGCTGAGCTGGCTGAGTTGAAGAAGCAGCTTGAAGAGCTTCTCGACATGGGCTTCATTAGCCCTAGTGTTTCCCCTTGCGGAGCCCCTATCCTGTTCGTGAAGAAGAATGATGGATTAATGCGGATGTGTATTGACTACCGCATGCTTAACCAGGTGATAGTGAAGAACCGTTATCCATTGCCGCGCATCGATGACCTATTTGATCAGCTAAAGTCAGCCACCATGTTCTCCAAGATGGATCTGCAAAGTGGTTACTACCAGATGCGTGTGAAGGATGATGATGTCTCGAAGATAGTTTTCAGAACTCATTATGGGCATTATGAATGCATGGTCATGCCTTTTGGTTTGACAAATGCCCCTATTGATTTCATGGACCTGATGAACAGAGTATTCCGCCCATATCTTGACAAGTTTGTAGTGGTGTTTATCGAAGATGTTTTGGTCTATTCTGAGACGTTATAACAACATCGTAAGCACCTGCATATTGTACTCTTGGCCACATGATTTCTACCGGTCATATAGCTATTGAACCTACAAAGGTAGAAGTTGTGACAAAGTGGAATGCTCTGAAAAACCCATCTGAAATATGTAGTTTCCTTGGTCTAGCTGGTTACTATCGGAAGTTTATCAAAGGATTCTCTGAGTTGGTCTTACCTTTGACCAAGCTGACTCAAAAGGAGGTCAAGTTCTCATGGACCCCTGAATGTGAGGACAGTTTTCAGAAGTTGAAGAAGAGCTTGACTTCTGCTCCCGTGCTTTCTTTTCCTGTTGAGGGCTTACCCTATGTCATCTACACTAATGCATCTAGACAAGGCTTAGGGTGTGTTTTGATGCATGACGGTAAGGTAGTCACCTATGCTTCTCGACAGTTAAAACCTAATGAAGCTAATTGGCCTACGCATGATTTGGAGCTTGCTGCCATAGTTCATGCTTTGAAGATCTAGTGACACGATCTCTATGGCAAAATGTTTGAAGTCTTTTCGAATCACAAGAGTCTGAGATATCTATTGAATCAGAAGGATCTGAACTTACGACAGCGTAGGTGGATGGAATACCTTCAAGATTATGACTTTACCATCACCTATCATCTTGGAAAGGTGAATGTCATAGCTGATGCTCTAAGTCGTAAGAAGGATTCGGTTTGTGCTACTCTGAGATGTTCAATGTGGGAAAACCTTGCACATGTGGCTAGCTGGAGACCTCAGCCTGTTGATTCATTGGATGAAGACAAGTTGTGTGTTCATATGGCCAGTTTGACCATTACAACAACCTAAATCTCGGAAGTCATGGCTGCACAATTGGAGAGTTCTGAGCTTGAAGAGATGAAAGCTTTATCTGAGAAATCGCAATCTGAATTCTATGTCGGAGTGGATGGTGTTGTCCATTTCAGACAAAGGTTGTAGATTCCAAATGTTGGTGATCTGAGACAGAAGGTTCTAAGTGAAGCTCATGGCTCCAAGTACACTATTCACCCTAGCACAACCAAGATGTACAAGGACTTACAACAAAGCTTCTGGTGGAAGAACATGAAGAATGACATAGCTCTATTCATGGCAAAGTGCTTGACATGTCAGCAAGTCAAGATTGAACAACAACAACCCAGTGGTCTTCTTCATCCTCTTGAGATTCCGGAATGGAAGTGAGAAAAGATCACAATGGACTTTGTTACTGGTTTCCCATAGTCCAAGAAAGGTTATGATGTTGTTTGGGTGGTGATTGATCGGTTTACAAAATCTTCTCATTTCTTGCCTTTCAAAACCACATATAAAGTTGTTGAGATGGCTCAGTTATAAGTGGAGTGGATAGTTTGTCTGCATGGTGTTCCTGCTGTGATAGTTTCTGATCGAGACCCAAAATTCATTTCTCACTTATGGGGTCAGATTCAAGAAGAGATGGCTACTGGTCTACGTTTCAGTACTGCTTACCACCCGCAAACTGATGATCAGTCCAAGAGAACAGTTCAGATTCTGGAGGACTTGCTACGTGCTTGTGTGATGGATTGGGGTGGTGCCTGGGATTGATATCTACCGTTAGCAGAGTTTTCTTACAACAATAGCTACCAAGATAGTATTGGTATGCCGCCTTTTGAAGCTCTCTATGGAAGACCTTGTCGTTCACCTTTGCATTGGGATGATGTTGGTGAACGTTCCCTGGTGAAGACCGAGGACATGCAGATGATGCTTGAGAAGGTACAACTGATAAAGAAGCGGATGAAAGCTTCTCAAGACTAATAAAAGATGTATGCTGATAAAAAGAGGTCTGATGTAAGCTTCTTAGTGGGAGACTATGCTTTTCTGAAGATCAAGCTTATACGTTCTATTGCAAGATCTAAAGTAAAAGGCAAGTTGAGTCCTCTCTATATTTGACCATTTGAAATCTTAGATAAAGTGGGATATTGTGCATATCGCTTAGCCTTACCTCCTACTTATGATAAGATCCACAATGTGTTCCATGTCTCAGTGTTGAGGAAGTATGTGACAGATCCATCTCATGTACTCACTATTGAACCGGTGGAGATTCATGAGAATCTGACCTATGAAGAACTACCTGTGAGGATCCTTAACTCCCGAGTAAAGCAGCTGAAGAATAAGGAGATAGAGCTAGTAAAGGTTTTGTGGAGATATCATGGTTTAGAAGAAACCACTTGGGAGTTGAAAGATGAGATGTTACGTACTCACCCTTCCCTCTTTGTATGAGATTCTGGGGACGAAATCCTTTTTAAGGGGTGGAGTGTTGTAACATACCAAAATCCACTATGTATCTCTTTGTACCCTTTTCTATAAGTATTGTCCTTCTTTTTCATCCCATATGTCTTTGGATTTGATTTAGTGGAATTATGATGGTGATTGGATAAATGTTTCCCATATATTCTTAATATAGGGTTGTATGCACAAATACCTCAGTTAGATTTTAGATAATGGTCCTAAAGTGCAAGTTGTACACTAAGAAATAAAAAGAATAAGATATTTCGTCCTAGAACTTTTTAGTTCTTTTTAGAATAGGAAAAATAAGAGAAAATCCGAATTTTATATCAAGCAGATGATAAATACAATAATTAGAGGTAATATGAGATTTAATGGATAAAAGAGGATAATGAGAAATATTTTGCACCAAAAATTTAATTGGAAACCCACAAGGATAATTTGACACTCAAATTCATTTTCTTTACCAAAAAGTAACTTAAGGGCCAAGTATCATTTAATTGGGAAGATAAATGTATATATTAATGTCTTTATCAAAAGAAAGTAGGAAATAGGACAATAAAGTGAAATAAAATACTTAATGCTCTCAAAATAGAAAAATAACTCCAAATTCGTAATCTACACATAAAAATAAGCCTTTGGGAAAATTTGTAACTAATTTGGATAATGTGTGAATAATGAATAAAATAGGAGAGAGGAAGTGTGTAGAATCTTCTATTTATTTAATAAATAAATACTAATCCCAACTTGTAAAAAATATGACAAAATTATATTTTAATTCCTTAGGGAGACTTATGGGTGAAGCTACACAAATTTTAAGTAATGTTATCACCTCTTTTGAAGGAGGAAAGAGAAAATGACATTTTAATTATTTAACCTTTTGAACATCTCCAAAAGGCAAAAATAACTCCGTATTTGGATTGCACGTCAAAATCAGTCAGAATATAAAATTTGGAAATTTTTTGATAACGTTTGGGCCTCCAAACGAGGAGAGAGAAAAACATTTAAATGAATATGCCCTTTTAAGTCGATTTTTAATATAAATAAAAAGATGGCAACTGTTATATCGTGATGATCGTCAATCATTGGATCTTGATCTGAGGATTCGTGGGTTGTCTTCTTCGTTGGCCTGATTTGGAAATAGATGGCTTGTTTGCCAAGTATTCAAATCCAATTATCTTGAGTTTTACTCAATGAAATTCAATGATTTTTTATCCTACGAATTCCTTGCGCAATTATGCACCATATTTTTCCAAGATTTTTGTGTTTTGATGAAGATTTGAGAAATTCCCAACTCGTGCGCCGCCTCTCTCTAACCCCATCTAGCCAAACCCTAGTCTAGGTCTCCTTGCCTATATATATACATACCCCGAGGACCGCCATCGCATTTGCAACTCAACCACGCTGTTAATTTCAAGTTTCATGGAAGTTTGGACCATCATCTGGCTTCCGTAGGCTCCTGACCTTGTGGTGCCTTCTTCTTCCTTTCACATCGGCCAACGTATCAATTCAAGGTACTGATGAATTTGACTCTTCTTCTTCTTTCTTTTGAGTACCTAAACATGAAGTTTGGTTGAGTGTGGCATTTTTGCCCAAACCGAGCCGAGCAAGCTGCTCGCTAGTTGCTGCCATGGCGTGGGCAACGGGAGAAAGATAACTCCCTGCTATTTTACCAAATTTCCCCCGATCAGTTTTGTTTTGCTGTGTTTTTCACGCGAGGGCATTCACGTCTTCTCACCTTATTTTTCTTGCTTTGACCCGGCTCTAACCCAGCCAACTGAGAGGCCAGCTGGGCGCCTGCACATGTGAGGTCAGTCCCCATTGGACCAGATCAGCAGTGCGGGCCCCACTCCCCTCTCCTTTTTGCTCTTTGCGCACATGCCTTGCCTACGTGGCAGGCTATGATTGGCCGAAGTAAAATAAATCATAGAAAATGATTCCAGTGGTCAAAAATTAAAAATAAATAGTGTTTTGAAATCAGGAGAATGAGATCTATCCATTAAAAATGTTTTTGAGGTTTGATTCTGATGTTTGTGGAAAAGTATTTTTAGAATGATTTAATTAACTAAAAATCACCAAAAATAACCCGAAAAATCCATATCATCAAAATATACAATATTATATGTCATTTTGATCAGAAAACCCTAACTAAGATGATGGTTATGTTTTTGGAGTCTAATTCGAAGGTTTGCGCAAAAAGTTAGTAATATTAGGGTTTTAAACCTTTATTGAGTATACTTAATTCTAATTCATAGATCTAATGATGATATTAGGGAAAGTGGGTTCTAATTTCATGAGAAGGGTTGGAAAGTGGTTTCTAGAACTCTTGAGGCTAAGGTATGTGCATCTACCCCCCTTCAGTTGGGAAACTAGTTATACATTTTACCTATGTTCCCTAATGAGGCTTAATCTGACCTAATTCATGATTCTTGAAAATTTCATTTATGCCTCAAAAATTAGTTGTAGTATTATCTTGTTTGGGTTTTTATACCCCACTGCCTTATTATATGAATCCTTTGATTAATCTTGTATAACTCTTTTCCTAGCATGTAGTTATATGTTCTATTTAATTGTAAAGTAGAGGTACTTATGTACAACCACCCACAACGGGCATGTATATAATCGCCCTAGGGGAATGTTTATAATTCTCCCCATAATATTATAGGTGATTGGGAATGTCTTCTAAGGTTAGAGGTCTGGTAGGTGCCTCAAACCTACTTAGTTAGGTAGACATATTAATTTACATGCAAATCCTTTATTTACTTTTGTTATTGGCAAGTTTCCTTAATAAAAGCCTCATCCTCTTGATATCTTACATTTTAATGATTTCCTAGTCCATTTTACTTGTTACAACTATCTTGTCACTTTTAGAATAATCTTGTAACACATACTTTTTCTTCCTTTTCCTATTGGGTGTCTTCCCAACCACCCAGGTGTCGATGTTGTGCAAGGAGAAGGACAGGCTTGAAGGAGGCTTTCCTCAAGAGTTGATCTTTAGCCTTTGGAAAGGATGGCTAGGTTGCTATAGCTAGATCATGCTTATCTTATCTTTTCTTTTAGAAATCATTCTTGTAATCAACAATAAAAGCCATGTTAAGGCTTATTATTTCTTTATTTTCGCTGCTATTGACATTTTATTATGTATCTGGAATCATGCTTATTTATTTGCAATATTATGCAATCATCCTCAAAGTCTCTAAATTTTGTTAAAATTGTGGATGTTTGTATTTCCTTTAAATTTTAGTAAAGAGGTGATCTCGCCTCTTTACAAGTGTCTTGTACTACACATTTCGCTTCACATGCATCATATGAAGTAGGAGAAAGGAGCCAAAGTTGATAGACTCACCTTCTAGTATCCTATAAAGAAAATATAGGTCCATCTTATGGACCTTCCCCTGACCTTGCACAGATCATGCAAATATTGTGTTGGTGTAGAGTTGATGAAGGATACGAGCAAATGGGTGCTCGATGTCGTTGATGGAGTTTACTTGTTAACTGATGTGGAAATCGTCTGACACCTCAAAAATCCACCTCCAAGATAGATCGTAGTTGAAATCTGAAGTGGTTGAGTGTTCTAGAACATGTGACCAGTCGAAGATGCAGTTGAACTCCCACAGTGTGACAGCATAGTTCTTGTTGAAGAGTCTGAAGCTGACCCTTCCTTCTCGCCATTCGCCTCCAACACTCTGCTTAGGGGCATGTAAGACATCCAGACATGCCAAGAACTCATGGATGAGCCCCGGGTACGTCTTCCAGTCGCTAAAGAATGGGTTGTCCCCATCCAAGGCCTGGCATTGGAAAACCCATCTCATGTTGTCTTCAAAACCCACTTGCTTGATGAAGGGGTGGTCTCCGTGTCGCATATGTATGATTGTCCTAATGTGCAACTCCTCATACAACCTCCAAATATCAGAAGTAGGGTGATGGATGTTTTTTATCTGTGGGACCAACTCTCCCTGCTCTGCCAAAGTAGAGGCTCCTCTCCTAGGGGCCATGACATTGATATAAGAAGGAGTTTAAGAGAATAGAAGCTCGGGGAAGATTGTTAGTGCCTGGTGCATCCTTGCTCTGAAATGCAAGAGTGGATGTTGAAGGTCTGAAGAAAATGGCCCCACCACCCCTCCTTATATAGTTGAATGTGACAGAGTCGGTATTGAATGTGACAGAGTCGGTACTACCAACTTTCGAGTCAGTAGTACTGAGTTAGCTAGCACGAATCTGTGGTCAGTGCATCAAAGAATTTCAATTGGATGACGTTGCTACTACAGATTGCCCCAGAGTTGGTGGTACCGACTGTCAGTAGGTAGTATCGACTGGTGTCATGGATCGGTATCACTGAACTCTCAATGAAGTGTGTTGTAGATGTTGGATCATGAGCAAATGGATCGTTGATGCATTGAGTTGACAATATCGACTTTAGGGTCAGTAGTACTGAGTTTTTGAAAATGTTGGTGCTTTCAAAATTTAGGGCTCGGTGTTTTAAAGCTGGGCACATCCAAAAGTTGGTAGTATCAAGACCTTACCAGTTAGCGCTTGAAAGATCTTCGGAGACTCGGTGGTACCGACTAGTTGAGTTAGTGGTACTGAGTATGTGTTGCAGTTGCAGACAAAACACTGACCCCATTTCGGTATTACCGACTGATAGACTCAGTAGTACCGACTTTTATGCCATTCACACTCCAAAAATGAGTCAAGGTACCATTTTTACATAAATCTAAGTAGAATGACATTTAAAAATGGAAATTGAACCTAAAAATATTGCAATAAAAATTGGGTTGCCTCCCAACAAGCTTCATTATTTAACGTCTAAGACTAGACAGTCCTTAGAGCAAGAATCTATGGAATGGGGCAAAGTTGCACCTCCTCTATTTGTGGCTCTACCTCTCCTCCAAAATAGTTCTTTAATCTTTGAAACTAGGTGAGAGTCCTCACATCTCTGTAGCACCCTATCAAGGTTATATAGGCAATCATTGAAAGATTCCCCATATACAGAAAAATCATCCATAAAAACCTCTATGCACTGCTCTACCATGTCAAAAAAAATGGCGAGCATACAATGTTGAAACGTAGCAAGGGCATTACAAAGACCAAAAGGCATCCGTCGGTATGCGAACGTGCCATAAGGGTAGGTGAAAGTAGATTTCTCTTGATCCTTAGGCTCTATGGAAATTTGATTATACCCAGAATACCCATCAAGAAAACAAAAGTGCGGACGACCAGATAATTGTTCTAAGATTTGATCAATAAAAGGTAAAGGGAAATGATATTTAAGGGTGGCTGCATTTAACCGGTGATAATTTATGCACACTCGCCACCCCAACACTAGCCTAGTGGAAATCTATTCATTAGTAGAATTAGTAGTGACCATGATCCCCCCCTTTCTTAGGAACTACCTGGGTAGGACTTACCCACATTGAATAAAAAATTGTGTAGATTATACCTGCTAACAGAATCTTGACGACTTCCTTCTTCACCACCTCAGTCATAATAGGATTGAGATGCCTATAAGGTTGGAAATTTGCCTTTGCTCCTTCTTCAAGCTGAATCTTGTGTTGGCACAAGGTTGGAGAGATCCCTTTAATGTCAGCTATGGACCACCCAAATGCAGTTCGGTGGTTTTTCAGCACAGTAAGTAGCTTTCCTTCCTCTTCACCACTCACAGAAGATGATATGATCACTGGGAGCTTTTTCTCTACAACTAAGAAGGCATACTTTAGTTGTGGTGGTAATGACTTCATCTCCAAGTCCGAAGGGCTCAATAGAGACGGGACCAATGGTGGGGTGGTGGTCCAAGGTCTTCAAAGCATCTTGCATAGTAGCAAGGTACTGCCTTCAGCATCAAAACACACTCCTCTAGATGGTTATTGCATATGATGTCCTCCAATCTGTTCATTAAGCTGCTTCTAAGGGTAGCTTGGGTGATGACTATATCACATAATCAGCTATGGCTTCTTCTACGGCAGTAGGGTCATACTCCTCTCCCTAATCTTTCGGGTAGTGCATTGCTTGAGTCACGAGATCACCTTTGTATTTTCTAGGATGTCCACCGCTAGAGTACCTCTTTCTACTTTAGTCATAACATGGGCCATATCCAGGAATAACTTCCCTAGAAATAGAGAAAACTTGTTGTCCATGTGTTGAAGCATGTTGCATTGCACCTTATCTCCCATGGCTTGAGAGTGCTCTAGCATCTTGATCTCGAACATGTCATCTTGTATTCCCATAGTTAGACATCCTATGACCATCTCAAATATCATGTCTGTAGTGGCTTGAATCGGTCTTCCAAGTAGAATCTCATTACCATGGTCGTCTTGCATTTCCATCACTACAAAATAAGTAGGAAAGACGAACCTATCCACTTTCACCATGACATCCTCACATATACCATATGGCTTAACTACTGAGTTGTCTGCCAACTAGATTGTCATGTTTCTCTTCCTAGATTCCTTAAGTCTAAGCTTCTTGAAGGTAGATAGGGGCATCTGATTTATACTCACCCCTGAATCACATAAAGCCTCTCCAAATTTTGTCTTTCCTATGAAACATGTGATATTGAAGCATCCAGGATCCTGTCTTTAATGAAGAAGTGTCCCCAAAATAAAAGCACTAACATGATCTTTCAGAACCATGACATTAGACTCCGATATTGATGTTCAGGTTTTGAGTCGCTTTTACAAGCCTATTTTACATTTGTTTTGTGCATTTGTAAGTCAATTAGTTGATCATATTTGCATAAATCTTCATAATTGGCTTGTATAATCTGCTTGCATCAAACTGTGCCTATTTCATCGTAATTATATTATTTTAAAAATTTCTTAGCCTTATACACAATCGTTGTGCATTTTCAGGAGCTCCCAAGTAATCAAGGAGTCAGTACCACTGACCATCCAGGTCGGTTCCACCTAGATGACGTCAGGGATAGGGCCTTAGTCGACCAAAAGAGTCAACGACACTGGCTGCAACAATCGATGCCACCGATAGAGCATCAGAGAGGCAAAGGAAATATTCACATCAGCTCGGTGCCACCAACTTCCAAGTCGATGGCACTGAATTTTCCAGAGCACGATCAAAACCCGATGCCATCAGTGCCACCGACATCCAGGTCGGTGCCACTGACCCTACCAGATTTTAGCAATCTAAAGTGGGCATCCCGATCCAATGGTCCACATTGTGTGGTACCGTAAGTTGACCTAAGATTAAAAGAAGGACGACCAGACCAAAGAAGGACATCACATTGCACTGCACGATGACCATAGAGGAGAGGGAGAAAAGAATGAAGCTGAAGGACGTCAGTCAGGAGATTCAAGCACCTCTGACGGACGATTCTGCTGCCGCAAGACTGCACAATGTGTGTTTCTCGAGGAGGATCAATCCAAGCACCTTCTCTCCAGAGGTTACACAAACTTCCTTCATGTTTCCCATGTTTTTCTTCTCTCCTTTGATGTATTTGCAATTGAGAACCATGTGGGGTTAAACCCCTCCTTTCCTTAGGACCCAGGAGTAGCCCGACGAATCATTGTATTAACTTTCTACATGATTTAGTATCAATTTCTCTTTTTTCGTGGATATATAAGTGTGGATCTGAACAACTTATCATCACTTGATCATCATCGATAGGACTACAAACCAATAGTTACTCTGAAAGGGGGAATTAAAAGTTAGAAAACCATAACTTGTACACTTTCCTACACGTTCCTTGGAAAAGGTAATGTATGGTTAGTGGAAAGAACCCAGAGCTTTCAATAATGAACCTAGACTAAGAATAAATTACCACAAACGTGGAATTTGCTTAGATTTAGGTAGTAAATTGCATCGTGGAAGCGAGCAATTCTGACTATAAGCTTTCTATCTAGGTTAGGAGTAGGAATTTATATTAATTCGGTAGAAATGAAATACAATGAGACCCTGTGGTGAAACTGGTAACCCTAAGGAACTCATTTCATTCGAATCAACCATTTTAATCTTCTGCTAATTTTCTTTTGTTTTTGTTCAAACTCATTTCAACTTTTTAATTGGCTTAGCTGATCACACCGTAGTTAGTAGTAGTCACTGAGACTACGTCTCCCTGAGTTCGACTCGGGCCTCACATAGGCCTGTATTACTCGACGTGAGCACTTGCGTTTCTACGCACGATTTTGGCATGTCAAGTTTTTGGCACCGCTGCCAGGGAGATAGTGACGTTTCAGCACTACGGTGTTGTAGTCATCCACTCTAGGCCACATTTAAATTTTTGTGCAATTTCATTTTGATCTAAAAGAAAAAAATAATTACTACATATTCATATCTTGATTTTTCTTTGATAAGTACCTTAACTAACTATCTTCAACTTTTCAGGTACTAGTGTATGGTGACAACAGGGACCACAGATTATGGAGAAGCTACACCTGAGGTTCCAGTCACTGTCGAGGCTCCAATTCAAACAACTTCACTAGAAGGCATACCATTATCACCCAGGCAACAAGCAATGGAGGACGAAAATCCAAGAGTAGAAAGGACTATCTGGGAGAGGATAAAGGCATCCTCTTCAGCTACAAAGATAGGGCCTATCAAAAAGCAGAATGTGAATGTAGCTCAATATAAGATTGATCCAGGTTTGATTGCACTCATTAAGTCAAAAGCATTATATGGGAACACCATGAAGACCTAGTGGCCCATATTAGCAATTTTATGGAGATTAGTGATATGGTGAAAGTAGGCATGTTTCTTCAAACTGCCATCTATCTGAAGTTGTTTCCATCATCAATGGCTGATAAGGCAAAGGAATGGCTGGACAAACCTGTCGAAAGAGTCGATTGAAACATGGGATCAAATGGTAGAAGCATTCTTTGAAAGATATTTTCCTCCAAAAAAGGCCAATGAGCTGATTAAAAACATTCACAATTTTAAGAAACATGCATCTGAATCATATTCCGAGGTGTGGGAGTGCTTTCAGATCATGCTCCAGAAGGTCCCGCACCATGGAACAGATTTGGAGAATCAAGTGAAGATGTTCTACTTTGGACTCCGCAAAAGTGAACGGACCGCTTTGGATAGTGCAGGCTTGGGGTTCTTTCTTAACAACCCACCCTCAACATGTCAGTATATTTTTAAAAATACGACAAAGAATTAAGCATGGGGCAATTAGAGAGACAATCCAGAGCAGATCAAGAGCATAGGGAAATTTAAAGTTATCACATCTTTGAATGAAAAGCTTGACTTGATAGCAAAGAAGCTGCTAGAGAAGGATAAGAATTCATCGAATGAAGAAGGCCAAGTGAAGTACATGCGGTAGCAAGGCTACATGAACAATGGCTACACATGGAGAAAGGATACCAAATTCTCATGGAAAGATATAAACAACTTCCTACATGACCCCGATCAACAAAACCAACACAGGAACAATCAGCAGCAACGACCTGCAGTAGAGGAGACCACCAATGAAATTCTCAACCGCATAGTGAAGAAAATGAGCAACTAATAAATAACTTCCAACGTGATCTCCAGAACCAAGGGGCCCAAATGAGGAGCTTTGAGACAACTTTGTCTCAGTTAGCAATAGATGTGACGTCTTTGAAAAAGCCTATGCAACAAGGTTTTCCAGGAAACACTGATACTCCAACATGAAACCAGCAGATGAAGGCCATACTACTGAGAAGTGGGAAGAAGACATTGACTCCACAGACAGTGGAGACTAAGGTGACAAAGCCCATTGATAGTGGTGACTCAGTGGCAGAGTAGGCTCAAAAAAAACCAGAGGCAAGCAACACAGGAGAAGAGTGAAATCAAGAATCTCAGGTGGAAAAGAGGACATTATATGTGCCACCACATCAGAGGGCACAGACGGTACCAGTACCATATCCTAATAGCTTGATGGAAACAAACATGGGTCAACAATTCAAGAAGTTTCTAGATATCTTTAGGAAGCTTTCTGCGAATATACTGTTGATTGAGGCAATTGAAAAAATACCCTCATATAGAAATTTTTTGAATGATATCATTAACAAGAAGAGGAAGATTGCTGAAGTAGTTGTACTGAGAGAGCAAGTCAGTGCCTTTATCTTAGGTACACTACCACCAAAGAGACAGGATCCCAATTGTTTCAACATCACGTGCTACATCGGGAAGACAAAATTTGACGAGGCACTCTGTGATTCAGGAGCAAGCATCAACTTGATGCCCTTATCTACTTTTAAGAAGCTTGGTCTCAAAACATCTAGAAAGAATAGTGTGTCGATCCAGTTAGTAGACAACTCAGTGGTGGCATCGTATGACATTTTTGAGGTTGTGCTTGTCAAGGTGGACTGGTTTGTTTTTCCTACAGATTTTGTAGTAATGGAGATGCAAGCTGAATAGGGAAACACAATTCTTTTAGGAAGGCCCTTCCAAGCAACAATGGATAAGATCTTGGAGATGGGAATAGGCCACTTGACTATGGGAATTAAAGAAAGAAGGTTCGAGATAACCATTCCAGATAATTCCAAGCCATCAAATGCTCAGGAGCAATGCAATATGATGAAGCACATGGATAGAAATATCTTGTTGTTCTTGGGAAAATCATTTTTGGACATGGCACATGTTATGACAAAGGTGGAGAAGGGTACACTCACTGTAGACATCATGGATAACACTAAGGTGGTCTCACTTGCTAAGGCAGTAGGGTACCCAGATGACGACGATGAGGAATCAAGTCTATCTACTGTGGACATGGATAGAAAGGATTCCCTACTACAGATCCATCCACAACTCCCGCAAGAGGCTTGTATAATGAACCGCATGGATCATTGTGTTCAGGACTAGTCACTGGAAGAATGTGTAAGACTACTAAAGGTGTTTCCATGTCCTTACACAATACATTTTGAGGACTTGGGACCGCTTCCACCTCCATTGGTTTCTTCACTCCTAAGCCCACACAAGTTAGAGCTCAAGTCGTTGCCATCTCATCTAAAGTATGTTTTTCTAGCTATTGAGGAGAAGTTATCGGTCATCATATCTGCATCACTGAGTAACTCAGAAGAAGAACAATTGATCACTGTGCTAAAGAACCACCAAGGTGCTTTTGGGTGGTCTGTGGCTGAAATCAATGGAATTTCTCCCACCTTGTGCCAAAATAAGATTTAGCTAGAAGAAGGAGCGAAGCCAGTCATTCAACCGTAGTGTCTCTTAAATCCAATAATGATGAAGGTGGTAAAGAAGGAGGTAATCAAGCTACTGTTGGTATGTATAATTTATGCTATTTTTGATTCCATGTGGGTTAGTCTGACATAGGTAGTGCCAAAGAAAGGGGGAATTACTGTCACCACTAATTCATATAATGAAAAAATAACCACTAGATTAGTGACAGGATGGCGAGTTTGCATTGATTATCATAGACTGAACACTGCCACACTTAAGGACCATTTTCCACTGCCATTCATTGATCAGATTTTGGAGTGACTCGTCGGTCTCTCTCACTTTTGTTTTCTTGACGGATGTTTGGGCTATAACGTGATATCAATCGAGCCTAAGGATCAGGAGAAGTCTACCTTCACCTACCCTTATGGCACATTTTCATACTGCTGCATGCCTTTTGGGTTATGCAATGCACCTGCTACTTTTCAGAGGTGTATGTTGGCGATTTTCTCAGATATGGTGGAAAGATCTCTTGAGGTTTTCATGGATGATTTCTCGGTTTATGGGACGTATTTTGATGATTGTTTGAAAAATTTAGACAAGGTTTTGCAGAGATGTTAAGACATGCATTTAGTGATTAATTGGGAAAATTGTCACATGATGGTTAGCGAGGGCATAGTGTTAGGCCACAAGGTTTCTAGTAAAGGATTGGAGGTGGATCTAGTTAAAATAGAAGTGATTTCAAAACTTCCTCCACCAACGTCGATGAAGGCAGTTAGGAGTTTTCTAGGCCACGCTGGGTTTTATCGTCGATTTATAAAGGATTTTTCGAAGATTGCTAAACCATTGTCTGATCTTTTGGAAAAGGGTGTTGAATTCAACTTTGATGAGAGGTGTTTAAAAGATTTTGAGATTTTAAAAGAAAAACTCATATCCGCACCGGTTGTGCAGGATCCAGATTGGAGCCAACCGTTTGAGCTGATGTGTGATGCATCAGACTATGTTGTGGGGGCAGTGTTGGGGAAATGCCAAGACAAAGTTCCTATGGTCATATATTATCCATCTAAAACACTTAATGACGCACAACGTAATTACACCACAACTGAAAAAGAGTTACTAGTTGTTGTCTTTGCTTTTAAAAAATTTAGACAAGATCTTGTGGGGGGAAAAGTGGTGGTGTGGACTGACCATGTGGCTATTAAGTACTTGCTGCAGAAGAAGGATGCTAAACCAAGATTGATTAGATGGATCCTTTTATTGTAGGAGTTTGACATTGAGGTCAAGGATAAAGCAGGGATAGAGAATATGGTGGTTGACCACCTATCTCGATTGGAGAGGGTAGATGAGAAAGATATGAATATACCCATTCTAAAGACTTTCTTGGATGAGCAGTTTTTCACCCTTAAGCAAAAAGATCCTTGGTTTGCTAACATTGTAAATTATTTAGCTTATCAGGAATTGCCTGCCGATTGGGGGTATCAAGAAAAGAAGCAATTCTTTCATTCTTTGTGCTATTATTTTTGGGATGATCCTACTTTGTTGAAACAGTGCAGGGATGGAATTTTGAGAAGATGTGCACCTGAAGGTGAGTATGAGAGTGTGTTAAAACATTGCCACACAATGCCTACAGGTGGACACCATGCTAGTTCTAGGACATCTGCAAAGGTGTTGGAGAGCAGGTTATATTGGCCGACCCTATTCAAAGATGCATATGATTTTGTGCATAGGTGTGACGCATGTCAGCGGTCAGGTAACATATCAAAGCGGAAGGAGATGCCCTTAAATGTGATTCAAGAAGTAGATGTTTTTTATTTATGGGGTATTGATTTCATGTGACCCTTTGTGTCCTCTAACTGTAACCTTTACATCTTGTTGGTTGTAGATTACATGTCAAAATGGGTGGAAGTGATTCCTACCCGCACTAATGATGCAAATGGTGTATGCAAATTTGTTAAGGATCACATTTTTTGCAGATTTGGAGTGCCAAGGATGACTATAAGTGATGGGGGACTCATTTCACCAACCGAAAATTTGGGGCACTTTTGAACAAGTATGGAGTGACACACTGTGTGGGTACACCTTATCACCCACAAACTCAAGGACAAGTTCAGATTTCCAATTGTGAGATTGAAAAGATCCTTGAGAAGACGGTGTCGTCTAGTAAGAAGAATTGGAGTGAATTGTTAGTAGATGTGCTATGGGCCTACAGTACTGCCTACAAAACACCAATAGGAACTACACCTTTTAGGTTAGTCTATGGTTGGGCGTGCCATCTTCCTATGGAATTAGAACATAAGGCTCATTGGGCGTTAAGAAGTCTCACCTTTGATCTCGATGAAGCAGGTAGGACAAGGATGTTAGAGTTGAATGAGCTTGATGAAATTATGATGAATGTCTATGAGAATTCAAGATTGTATAAGGAAAGAACTAAGCAAATTCATGACCAACATATAGAAAGGAGAGTTGATGCAGGGGTTTTGAGTCACTTTTATAGGCTAGTTTTACACTCATTTTATGCACTTATTGGTCATATTTGTGGTTAATATCGCATGATTCAACTCCTTTAGCCTATTATCTTGGAATGCATCAAATTCATCTTGTTTTACATTACTTTGTATAGAGTATCATATTTCTCATTTTTTATTTGTGTTTTTCTCTCATTTTTAGGAAATTCACAATTCTGGACCCGTCGATACCATCGACGATCTATCGATAGCATCGACAGAGCAATAGTGACAGAGTCGAAGAGGAAGTAGATAGTATGATACCATTAACAAGTTTTTGATGGTCTCGAAAGTACAATAGTGAGCCAAATATCACCCCGTCGATACCATCGACGAGAACGGTCGATGGTATCGAGAAGGCTTTAGGCAGCTTCCATAAATTGAAGAAAGCATCGGTACCCTAAGGTGTTGATACCATCGACACACCGTCGATGGTAACGACGATGTCAGATCAGAGTTTTGTCCAGCATGAATTCAATCAGACAGATGCATTCTTTTAGCAGTCGTAAGTGGTACCTTTACCTAGGAAAAGATGGCCCAAAGTCGTCATTCACATTCTATTCTATTACCCAAGTCATGAAGGAGGAGAGAGCAAAGAACGGAGCCGAGAGCTATGCCCCAAGAGATTCTAGAGACATAGACAGAGTTTTCCACCACCGGAAGGCTGCAGAACACTCATCCCGTGCCGAGGGTCACCTTGTTCTTCTCCGTTCAGGGGTTACACCATATCCATCCACATTTTCTCCATGTTTTCTCCTTCCTTCATGGTGTTTTGCATTGAGATGAACATGCAAGGCTAATCCCATTTGTCTCTAGGACCGAGAGTAGCTCGGGAAATCGTTGTATGACTCTTCTTACATAGTTTATCATAATTTATCCCTCAAATCAGTGGTATGATATCGTTTCTTCCATTGCTATCATTGTGCTTGATCACCATAATGGTAATCTAATAGCTTTAATTGCTTTTGACGAAGAATTAATGGTTGAAAAGAGGCGGTAATCACATTAACTAATAAATCCTTTAGAAAAGGTGATGTATGGTTAATCGTGGGAACCTAGAGACATGTTTTTCATGCACCTAGTCTAGGGCATAGGTTACTATTGGTGTGGAACCGACTTAGATTAAGGTAGTGAATTGTATCGCGGAAGTGGGAAATTCTGGCTACAGGTCACTACCCGGAAAGGGAGATAAGTTGTGATAATTGTGAAGGAATTAGTACAATGAGAACCCACGGTGAAACCACAATCCTACAGATTTCTTTTGAATTGATTAAACCAACCATTTAATCGATTGGTTTGTTTTCTTTTGTTTTTATTTTTCTTTTTCAAAACAACTTACAAACTTTTACAATTGGTTTAGTTGATCGCGAGTAGTTAGTAGTAGTCTACCGAAAATCACATTTCCCTATATTCGACTCAGGCCTCACAAGGCCTATATTACATTGACGCGTACACTTGTGTTATATACACGGTAAATTCGTGTCAAGTTTTTGGCACCGTTGTCGGGGAAATGGCAATTTTAGGCACTACGAGTGCTACAAGAGGCCACTCTAGGCCACTTTTAATAATTTTAATAATTGAGAGTAAATTGTCTATCTTTCAAATTCTTTATTCGTCTAGCATTGTACTTAATCAATTTTTCACATTTCAGGTACTAGTGCATGGTGAAGACGCATAGTACGGACTATGCACAGTCGACACCTAAGATTCTACCTTCAGGATAGGGTGATGAGGAGGAGCATATCCACAATCAACCTGAAGACTTAGACACAGATTCTAAACCTGAAGTAATGGTTGAGGAACAGACAATATGGGAGAAGATCAATGCTTCTTCCTCATCCGCGTCTAAGGGGTCGATCAAAAAGTAGGCGATCAACATTCCTACATACAAGATTGATCTGGCACTGATAAACCTAGTCAAGTCTAATGCATTTCATGGGATGAACAATGAAGATCTAGTGGCCCACATCAGCACATTGGTGGAAAACTGTGATATGATAAAGATTGACAAGTTCCTGCAAGAAGCACTCTACTTAAAGCTTTTTCCCAGTTCTTTAGCGGGAAATGCATGTGAATGGCTGCACAATCTCGATGATGAGTGCATCGAGACCTGGGACCAGATGGTAGAGGTCTTCTTTGAGATATTCTTCCCACCCGAGAAGACGAATGACCTAGTGAGAAAGATCCATAACTTCTGTCAAAAGGCTGGTGAGACTTAGTCAGAGACATGGGAGCGCTTTCAGATCATGCTAAGGAAGTGCCCACATCATGGGCTAGACAAGGACAAGCAAGTTAAAATTTTCTACTTTTCTCTCAATGAGCATGTCAGAAGCAACTTAGATTCTGCGGGCTCAGGCTTCTTCTTGAACAACATAGGTACAAGGTGTTGGGAGATCTTGAAGAACATGGACAAGAAGCAGTCGTGGGGTAATAGAGATGCACCAGAACAAGTTAGAGTTGCAGACGAATCAAAGGTAATTAAAGAGCTAAATGAGTCGATGGACCTAATAGCAAAGAGATTTCTAGAAAAATAGGATGAAGGATCTGATGAAGAGGCATAGGTCAAATTTATGCGCCAACAACAAGGGTACATGAATAATGATTACTCTTAGAGGAAGGATAAGAAGTTCTCATGGAAGGATCCCAATAACTTTCTACAGGATCTGGAAGCCAAACCAAAACGTACTGCAGAGGAGAAGAGTAATGAGTTGCTCAATAAAATTGTGAAACAAAACCAAGAACTCATGAGCACTTTCAGCAAGCAGCTACAAACTCAAGGGGAATTTATGAATCAGTTTGTACAGATGCTACAAAGCCACGGGGCACAAATGAGGACACCTGAGACATGTTTAGCACAGATGGCAGCAGAGATTGTGAGTTTAAAGAAGCCCACAATGCAAGGTTTCCTAGGGAATACTGATGTTCCCGGAAAGAACCATCAAGCTAAGGCCATTCTATTGACGAGTGGAAAGAAACTTTTAAACTCCAAGGTCAATGAACCGAGCACACCTCAGCAAGAAGACGTAGGTGAGGATGTAGAGGATGCCATAGTTATAGAGATAGTGGAGGATGATGCAGAGATGGTCACAGAAGAGCCCATTGTAGAGAAAGAGGCTGAGAAGAAGAGGATGCCTTATGTGCCACCACATCAAAGGGAACAGATCGTCCTGGTTCCTTATCCAAATAGTCTGAAGGCAAAGAAAGTTGATGGATAGTTCAAAAAGTTCCTGGAAAGTTTTAGGAAACTTTCTGTCAATATTCCCTTACTAGATGCTATTGAGCAGATACCCTCCTATGGTAAGTTCTTGAAGGATGTAATTACCAAGAAGAGGAAGATTCCAGACACTAAGGTGGTAGTGCTTAAGGAATAGGCCAGCGCTTTTATTCTGGGAAAATTGCCACCAAAGTGACAAGATCCAGGTTGTTTCAATACTTCATGCTATATTGGGAAGGTGAAATTTGGTGAAGCATTGTGTGATTCTGGGGCAAGTATCAACTTGATGCCCCTCTTTGCATTCAAAAAGCTTGGTCTTAAAGAATCTCGACAAAGCAACATGACAATTCAACTTGTAGATAATTATGTGGTACGACCGTATGGTATTTGCGAGGATGTCTTAGTCAAAGTTGATAGGTTCATCTTTCCAACTGATTTTGTTGTCATGGAGATGCAAGCTAAGCAAGGGAATGAGTTTCTCTAAGGAAGACCTTTCCAAGCCACTGCTGATATGATATTGGAGATGGGTAGAGGTCGGTTGACAATGGGTATAGATGATGATAGATTCGAGATAGTCATGCTGACAAATTCAAAGCAGTCACAATCAAATGAGAAATATCACAAAGTGAAGCACTTTGATCATAACATCTCTCTTTGCTTAGGGAAGCCATTTCTTGATATGGCTCATGTCATGACAAAGGTAGATAAGGGAACAATTGTTGTGGACATCATGGAACAAACAAAAGTGGTTTCTCTTGTTAAAGTTGTGGGTTATCCCAATGATGAGGAAGAGGAAGTCTCACCATCTACTGAGGATGAAGCTATAGCAGTCTCCATTCTTGACTCATACCCACAATTACCTCTTGAAGCTTGTTTGTTCAACATAATGAATGATTGGATGAGAAGTACATCATTACAAGAATGTGTTAAGATGCTTCAAGTGATTCCTTGCTACTATGCCAAGAACTATGAAGAGCTAGCACCACTGCCACCACCGCTTCAATCTTCTTTGGTCAGCCCGTCGGAGTTAGAGCTTAAGCCGCTGCCCCCTCACTTGAAATATGCATTTCTAGCGCTTCATGCAAAGCTACCGGTGATAATTTCGGCATATTTGAGTGTCGCTGAGGAAGTACAGTTGATGATAGTGTTGAAGAACCACCGTGGTGCATTTGGGTGGTCGGTTTCTGACATCAAGGGGATCTCCCCTACTCTTTCCCAACACAAGATCTGGCTCGCTGAAGGAGCCAAACCTATGATTCAGCCACAACATCACCTCAACCCTGTCATGATGGAGGTCATCAAAAAGGAGGTGATCAAGCTTCTCTCTATGGGCATCATGTTGGGTTTTAGGGGAGATAGAGAAGGCAGCGGAAATATAAAAAAATTATTCTCCCCAAACCCGGAATGAAGGAATCGTGTCAACGTCTATACAATAGTAAGGATGGTTTGTAGAGGTGTACCTTGTCTCGAGGTTTTCTCGGCGACTTTACCTCATGGCTTGCACGGTCTTCACCTCTGGTCTTAGACGGTGTCTGTACAGCTCCTGGTCTCACTGGGATTGTTAGGATTCATAGCTATCCTCCGAGCGGTAGAAGTCTCCTGCCTCTGAAGTAGTCCACACAGACCACCTGGAACTCCGATCTCCTTATCCCACAAGGAATCAGAAGGAGTCATACCCTCCTGTCGGCTTACTAGTCACCAACACACTCTCATGCAACCAGTTGCTTTTCTACATTTGTCTTTCCCTTGTTGGGCCTCCCTTATTAGGTAGTACTTGCTCGGGCTCTCTCTCGGTTACCAAAACCAGAGAGAACGACAACTTTGCAGAGCAACTGGTCTCTGAGTTGTTGTTCCTGAGAAGCCCCCAATACCCCTATATATATAGGAGGGTCGTGGGATAGGGTTCTCTATCTCGGGCAATGTGAGATTAAATAGGAGTAGAGGGTTTGATATTTTCCACAAAATGACCAACTTGCGCCATCTGAACCGATAGTTTCAACCTTGAAATGATTGTTTGGTGACCTCAACCGATCATTTCAAGCTGAATTGATCGTTTGGGACACCTGAGCTAATTGGTTCATCACATGAGCCGATCGGTTCTTGGTCCTAGTCCAACTCAAATTGACTTTCAAATTTGTCTCCGATTAATCAAATATTAATCCTTGTCCAAATTGAATTTGTACAAGTGAAACAAATTGTATTTGCAAAATAGTCTTCTAACTTTCCAAACGATCTCGATTGGACACATGAGCCAAATGGTTCAACTCTTGAACCGGTCAATTTAGCCTGTCTTGAGCTGATCGGTTCATCCGATGAGCCGATCAGTTCACCAACCTCAACCGATCGGTTCATCACATGAGTCAATCAGTTGGGGTAGCAGACTTGTGCAAATCAATCAATCACAGTTTCAATCAATCTGATACTCTAATCAATCGGTCCAACACCTTGAACACTATGATATTGAGCTATCAATTGATTGACTGTTTAATTGAACTACTAAACTCCTTTAGTAATCAATCTAAACATGGTTTGTGGATAAACTCCTCTTCCAGGTTAAATCCTATGTGTGTGACCCTACAGGTCCATTTAACGTTGGCAGTGAAAGTCCATAACACTTATGACTTCACAAGCAAAGAGCGGTGCCTAGTCGCACATCAGTGCTACCCAAGTGAAATAGAAAGTTGGAGAACAACTTTCAATCCTACAATATGTGAATGGTGTTACATTGAATGTATAATTCCTTTGTCACTGATATCCCAAATGAACTCAAGGCATGGTACAGTCATCCTTTCAACGTTCATTCACTTTCTTGATCTCAGAGTAGATAGGAGGAGATATGTATGACATCAATATAACATATTGATTCACACATGTGTGCACACGCCTATCTCAATCCTACTCATCAAGTGGCCATGGATATCAAACTCCCTTAGGAGCAACAAATCCCATATCTATCACTCACCCCTCAAAAGCCCCATGTGTCAAATCCACCCAATCATCACCTTTATAACAACCCATGTTTCAGGACTACATTTGATGATTTTAAAGTGTACCCAACAACATGTGTTGAGTGTAGTGATTTCATGTCTAAGAATCACACTCACCACCATCTATGTGAGAACTGACTATGACTACCATGTCGTGGTTCCATGTGTCAAACTCACGGTGGGTTTTTCCGGTAAACTTGTTCTCTAACAAGTACATATGTGTTTGGTTTGATATCTCCATATCATGACTAATGAGATTCTGTCATCAACCAACACCACAATCTAGTCTTGTGTTTCATTGTTGTCTATCTACCTTCCACAATGACATCCGACTAGGGACATAACAAGAATGTACAAACTCTTAGCATCCATATGATCTCATCGTTCAGGTCCTGAACCTGAAGGCATACGTCATTGAGTATTGTCATTCTCTAGACATTCAATTTTTTCTATCACTATCTCATAAGACTTTACCAGAAAGAATTGAACCTGCAAGAGGAAGAGTAACCACTAGGGAGACTTAGGTTTTCCACGGGGGAAGAGGGAGAACTCCCACCGCCGTTCACTAGTCGCCAGAGCAACTAGGGTTTGGACGGGAGAGAGCAACTGAATTCTATCACTAGCCTTCTGTACTTCATCATTCCACCACCAAGTCTCTTTTTGCGGAGGACCACAACCTTTGGACTCCCCCAAAACCTCTCCGGCAATTTTTGTTATGCAGGAGCTCATGTTATGCCACATAGTGTTGACATCAGACTCTAAGTTCCAAGTTCCCTCCTTTATGAGTTTATCATGAAAGGTCAATTTCTTTTCTCCTTTAATATTCCACCACTTGATCCTGCTATCTTGATTTTTGTTATACTTGCCTTTATTGATCTTCATGTTAATATCCAAAACCACCAACCTATGTTGGATCATGAGTTCTTTTCCAGGAATCACTTTACAGTTCTTGCATACTTTACGATCCTCCCACCTTGTAAGGAGGTAATCAATTTGGCTACAATTGTGCCCACTCTTGAAAGTAATCTTTTGAGATTCTCTTTTCTTGAAATGGATGTTTGCAAAAATCATATCATATGCAACTGCAAAATCTAATATCCTCTCTTTGTCTCCGTTTTTGCTGCCATATCCAAAACCACAATGAAATCTCTCATATCTATCATTGCTACTCCCCACATGGCCATTTAAATCACTCCCAATAATGATCTTTTCCTCTGTCAGTATTCCTTACATCAATTCATCCATGTTATCCCAAAAATCCTTCTTAGCCTCCTTGCTAAGGCCAACTTGGGGGGCATATGCGCTAATAATGTTAAAAATATTTCCCCCAAGAACGACCTTGATAGATATGATTCTATCACCCATCCTAGTGATATTGACAACATCATCCTTCAACATCTTATCAACAATAATACCTATGCCATTATTATGTTTATTAATGCCTATATACTAAATTTTGTAACATGTATCTTCAATCTCTCTACAACGTTCCCCTGTCCACTTTGTTTCATATAAGCAAGCTATATTGATTTTTCTTGTCATCATGGTATCTACTATCTCCAAAGATTTTCCTGTCAAAGAGCCAATATTCCAAGATCCAACTCTAAACCTTCTTTCTTGGACTTGCTTCTTTACCTGCCTTCTTCAAAAATGTTGCCCTTGCATATTTTTCACTACATTTGGTTAATGATGTGGCGGGACTAACTTCTTTACCCACACTCGCTCAAGATGTGGAAACCCTTGCACATTTTTCACTACGTCCTAGAGATGATGCAGCAGGACTAGCTTCTTTACCCACGTCCATTCAAGATGTGGAAACCCTTGCTTATCCTTCAACACAACCGTGCGTCGCTGTGTTGAAACCCCTTACATATTTATCACTACACCTGGGTGTCGATGCAGCGCGTCTCTAGGTAGGGACGCTCCAACAAAATTTTTATAAGAATTCATGTCATAGAAAGAGTGACAAAGTTTTTATGGCTAGCTGTCAACCTACCACCAACCCGCCTCCTTTATCCGGGCTTGGGACCGGCTACCATGCTCCTGTTGCGCACTCTAATCCTAAACCTTGGTGGTTGGGATTACCCAGCAAGTGGAGATAAAAGTATGTGTCAAATAATGGAATAAGTACAAACATAAAGTAACGTATTGCATGATAAAGAACTACTATGCTAAGAGGGTCAATAGTATGAAGCAAGTAAATTGTGGCAACACATCCCATTATCACACAGATAACGAGGTGTTACGCGAAAACGTGCGGAAATTGCCATAACCACAGATTATGAAAACACGAGTTAATTAAAACTGATTGCAGAAAACTGATAAACTGTGAAACTATTACTTTTCAGTCCTCATCCTGCACAAAAACATGTCATATATATACATCCATGAGACCTGATACGTGTCCACAGCTCAGAAACAGTTGTTCATCCATCACATGAGTTCACCACCTGTTCATATACAGAAAAGGCCCACATCTGGCCAATAGTAGGATATTCAAACATCATTGATCGATCATCGTGAAACAACATCAAAACACTGCCAAGGACCTGAGAGTACAGGGATGACTCTAGACTCTACTATAAAATATCCAAAACAGCAGCATGTCCATCGCTTGCCTTCTACTGCTCGTCAAGCTGCTCGGCCGCAACACCACGACCATGACCACGTCTACCTCGACCACCTAAAAAGGGTGTAAACCAGCGGAGTGAGACAATTGAACAATTGTCCCAGTGGGAAACATAACTCCCCACCGCAACTACAGAACCTCAGCAAGATAGACTATAACAGCAGATATCTAATAACAGATATAACAAGAGCAGTCTATATAAAGCAAAGCTATCCTTACCGATAAGCTTACAAGCTATACAAAAGCATATAACCAGATATATCTCAAGGAATATGATTAGCAAGATAAGATGTATCCCTATGTAACATGATTATCGGAACAAGATATAATGTCACATAACCTGCTTATCAAGATCATACATATTATCACATAACCTGCAAGATATAAATAAGATATTACACAAACAAGGCCTCAACCAATGTTTCGTGTTTATCCTAAGCAATAAGTACTAAATGGTTGTATTACGTATTATTATGCCCTGAGGATTTGAACCGTACCCTTCAAATCCAACCTTCGGTTATGAAACCCAAGTCGGTGCCATACAAGGTCAATGGAAGAGCCGGACTCCACGACCTCCCACCTCGCGGTCAGTATACGAGTACAACACAAGCAGGACCGCAGTCACATGCTGAAGTGGTCTAAGCCACAGGATCAGCTCCATAGGCTACCCTCACTCTAGCCCGCCTTGGTATAGGTCTCGGTGCTAATAAAACTGAGCCACGGGCCTGTTCACCGTGCTCTGAGCCATGAATGCATTCATGCTCCTCACATCACATATCCTAAGCCATGGGCCTGTTCACCATGCTCTATATACATATCTGAGTCTGTAACCGAAGTTACACTCTTACCTCCTCATTTTCAGGCTAGGAGCAACCTACACATATTCAACAATATGCGCTTCCAGGTTAACCCGTAGGAGAACCTGTTTCACCATCACCAAGTCCTGACGATGATGGATCTATGGCCAGGGCAAACCACATGATATATTTCACTGTGATTAATTAGTATCTTTTAGATGGATTGCAGGATTCAACCAAGTTGTATAACATGCAAGATATAACAGAAAGTAAACTACATTATATTATTATTTAAACCACATCAACCTAATCCATCTCAAGGATCCAACATCACATGTTACCACTTGGCCTCTTGCCAACCATCTAGATCCATCTCAAGGATCATCACATACCATAGGATCTCAATCCTTTATCATATACTGTTATTGCCTCTTAAAGCTCACATTATCATCATGGAACCAACATATCATTCACACAACCTCATAGAATAATTATCAATGTGATGTTGCTCATCACATATATCTCATAGCCTTTTCATGGCTAATCATCACCTGTATGGTTAGGGTATACAATAATCATAGATTCAACATAAGAACCATACTTATGATTACAAGATGATATTAGAGATACTATACTTGTCATTTACACTATTTGGTGATCAAGTGTACTAAGCACATCATTAACAAGCCATACATATACTTATCCTTATCTTGGGATTATATGAATAATCAAGATGTTCACATCAAGTAAGATGTCATGTGGAATACAAAGAGCCAGTATTATTGTTACTACTAACATTACTTTCATCATCCACTAACATCATTATAATCATATCATTAAGCAAGCTATTAGTGTAACTAACACCATTCTCATTTAACAATTAAGTACAAGGATTACTTCATGCATATCATTACTATCATTATTGCCATCCTTATTATGATCATTATTACTATCATCTTCTTTATTATTAACAAATAAGCATAAGGATCACATCATGCATCTTATTACAATTACCTTCCTCATTATCATCACTACTACTGTTATCATCATTACCCACATTATTAGTATTGGCATCATTAGTAGTATTAGTGTTGTTATTATTGCAAGGCATCATACTCATTGTTGTTATTACTAACAAGACACCACCATCATTTATTGGTGCATGGCTAATCACTTCCACATCACAAAGGACCGTTACTATATGATTACAAGACTCTCACCATAACTCATCACCACCCTCACTCAAACCCCCAAGGCCTATCGGCCGACACACACTCAATCCTAGGCTATCGCCCACCTTGGCTATCGGCCATCATGGGTGTCGGCCAGCATGGTTATCGGCCACCATGGCATGCATGGCCTATCGGTCAACATGCATGGTCTATCGTTCAAGACAAGGAAACAAGCCACACATGGCCATGTAGTCCGACACCAACAACCATCAAGCTTGACAAGGCTATATCGGCCAACACCTCAAGATGTATCACCCAACAACATCCAACGGCCAACTCATCCATATCGACCAACTCAACCATATCGGCCAACACCTCACTAGCTTGACCTATCGCCCAATACAAGAGCACTCATCATGTCGCCCATCACAAGGTACCCATCTCGCCCAACACCAAGACAAGAGAGGGTCTCACCCAACACAAGAACAAAGGGATTGCTTATCATAGGAACCATATCGCCCAACATGCTCACCATGTCGGCCAACGCCCATGCTAGGTCAACCTATCGTCCAACACAAGAGCAAGGATGTTGCCCAACACCAAGAACACTCATGTCGTTCAACTCAAGAACAAGGGTGTCGCCCAACATACCCAAAACAAGGGAGGATATCGCCCAACACCAAGGCAAGAGAGGATGTCGCCCAACAGGGATCATCACCTACCTCCAGCACAAGGAAACCCTAAACCCTAGAAAGCAAGGTGCACAAAGGAACCCTAAACCCTAAAGGGGGATCGGCCACCAAAGGAAACTCAATCAAGATCCAAGTCTAAGCTACTAATCTATGTACAAGAACAAGAACAACATGTAAAGAAGTTAGGGTTAGAAGTTATGCAACCCGCCTTAAGCTCCAAGCTCCAAGGAAGAAGATGCACTTCAAGCTCCAAGGGATGTCGTCCACCAAAGTTGATCCAAGAGAGGGTATCGGCCACCACTGCAACTCCAGGAGAGTGTCTCGGCCGACACAAGCAAGAGAGGGAGGAGTGTCGTGCACTCAAGGTGGAGGGGAGACCAAAAGAGCAAAGGAAGCTAAGGCAAAGGAAAGAGCTACATATATAGAAAGAAGGGGAGGAGAAAACAAGGTAGACCCTTGCTATGTGTCGTCCACCCAAGGGACACTTGTCCTAGGGTTCAAGCCAACATACTAGAAAAGCATGAGACACTTGTCAAAGATACATACCAAGTGTCCACCAACCAAGACCAAGCAACATGGGCGACACACACACTCCTTGGGCGGCACAGGCTTCTCTTGGCCGACACAAGGCTCAAGCAAGCCCAAACAAAGCACCTCAATGCCCAAACAAGCTCAAGAAAGGCCCAAGAAACACAAACAACAAGCCCAAGCCTTCCTCTCAACCCTAGAGGAAGCAAAGAGGGGAAAACATCTCACAAGATGGCAAACTTGCACACAAAAACCTAGACTTGGGGTTACTTGCAAGTATCCCCTCAAACTCTTAACAAAGCACAACTAAACCCTAATCACCACTCAAAGGTGATTAGCAAGCATCAAACCACCAAGGTTAAGCAAAACAAATAGGGTAAACCCTAAACGCAGGTCAGGGTCCTTACAAGCTAACCCCCTTTAAGGGATTTTGTCCCCAAAATCCGAAGAGAAAAGTGAGGGATGCTTCCTCCTCATCTCTTCCTCAAGCTCCCACGTGGCTTCCTCAACGCCACGATGTTGCCAAAGAACCTTCACAAGAACCAGGTCCTTCCTCTTCAGCTTCTTAATCCTTCTGTCAAGGATCGCCACAGGACCTTCCTCGTAGGTCACATCTGCATCAAGCTCAACCTCAACTGGCTGTATCACTGTACCTGAATCCGGATGACTTTTCTTCAACATACTGACATGAAACACTGGATGCAACCTGTGCAACTCTGGAGGCAGCTCTAACTTGTAAGCTACCTTGCCAACACGTGCTCTGATTGAGTAAGGCCCCATATACCTGGGAGCTAACTTACCCTTACGTCCAAACCTGAGCACACCTTTCCACGGCGAGACTTTAAGATACACCTTGTCTCCCACCTAGAACTCCAAAGGTCGTCGGAGATTGTCTGCATAAGACTTATGCCTGTCTTGTGCCACTTTCAACTGTTGATGTATCACCTTGATCTTATCTGTCGTCTGTTGAACTAACTCAGGACCCAAAAGCTGATACTCACCTGATTCATACCAACACAAAGGAGATATGCACTTCCTTCCATACAAAGCCTCATAAGGAGCCATGTCGATGCTACGCTGATAACTGTTGTTGTAGGCAAACTCTATCAAACTCAGATGGAAGATCCTCCAAAAACTGAATAGTCCTTTCAGACTGTCCATCTGTCTGCGGGTGAAAAGCTGTACTGAACCTTAACTGCGTTCCCAACGCTCTATGCAACTGTTCCCAAAAATGACTCGTAAACTGAGGACCTCTGTCAGAAACTATCGTCACTGGCACACCATGCAAACGTACTATCTCATCCACATATACTCGAGCTAGTTTCTCAGTTGTATACGTCGTCTTCACTAGTAGGAAATGGGAAGACTTAGTCAATCTGTCCACTATCACCCAAATGGAATCATGATTCCTAGTTGTCCGGGGTAGACCAACTATGAAATCCATGGTTATGTGATCCCATTTCCACTGCGGTATCGGCAAAGGTTGCAACATACCTGCCAGCTTCTGATGTTCAGCCTTCACTTGCTGACACACCGCACATCTCACCATGAACTCAGCTACATCTCTCTTCAAATCGGGCCACCAATACAAATCCTTCAGACTATGATACATCTTGGTGACACCTGGATGCATCGCATACATCGACGTATGTGCTTCCTCAAGCACCAACTTCCTCAGATCATCAGCATCTGGAACCACCATCCTATCACGATAGCAAACTAGCCCATCCTTGGACTCATGAAACCCATCACGCTTGTCGCTGCCGAACTCTGATCCGATCAATTGTACCGCATCATCTGTCTGCTGTGCATCCTTGATCTGTTGTCTCAAAGTAGGCTTAACTTGCATCTGTGCGAAAAGACCAGACAACAAAGAAACTTCCATCTGCACATTCATCTGCCGCAGAGAAACAAACATATCTCGCCTATGGCATACCAGAGAACTCAACTGTGCCTTCTTTAAAGAAAGAGAAGAAGACTTTCAGCTAAGCACGTCAGCTACCACATTCTCCTTACCAGGATGATACTCGATAGTGCAGTCATAATCATTGATCAACTCCATCCATCGTCGCTGTCGCATGTTCAACTCTTGCTGCGTAAAGATGTACTTCAGATTCTTATGATCCGTAAAACTCTGACACACTTCCCCATACAGATAGTGTCTCCATATCTTTAACGCATGAACCACTGCTGCCAACTCCAAGTCATGAGTCGGATAGTTCTCCTCATGCTTCTTGAGCTGTCGCGAGGCAAAAGAAACTACATGATCTTCCTGCATCAACACACAACCTAAACCTTTCTTAGAAGCATCACAGAAAACAACATAGCCTTTCCCAGGCTCTGGCAAGATCAACACTGGAGCACTGGTCAGCTTATCCTTCAGACTCTGGAAAGCTCGCTCACATCGATCATCCCAAACAAAAGGTACATCCTTCCTGGTCAACTTTGTCATCAGTAACGCGATCACACTGAATTCCTTGATAAACCTCCGGTAGTATCCTGCCAAACCAAGGAAACTACGAACTTCTGTCGACATCTTCGGTTGTTCCCAATCCGCAACGGATTCCACCTTCTTCGGATCTACTTTGACTCCTTCAGCAAATATCACATGACCCAAGAAAGTCACTTCTTCCAACCAGAACTCGCACTTACTGAACTTGGCATACAACTGATGTTGACAAAGAAGAGTCAACGCTTGATGAAGATGTTGCTCATGCTCTAGCCTGTCCTGACTATAGATCAAGATGTCATCTATAAAGACTACAACAAACTGATCTAAGAACGGATGGAACACTCTATTCATCAAATCCATGAAAGCAGCAGGTGCATTGGTTAACCCAAACGGCATAACCACGAACTCAAAATGACCATACCTCATCCTGAAAGCTGACTTTGGTATGTCATCCGCCTTTATCCTCAACTGATGATATCCTGACCGTAGATCGATCTTCGAAAACATTGTAGCACCACACAACTGATCAAACATATCATCTATCCTCGGCAACGGGTACTTGTTCTTGATCGTGACCTTGTTCAACTGCCGGTAATCTATACACAACCGCATCGAACCATCCTTCTTCTTAACGAACAACACGGGAGCACCCCACGGCGACGTACTCAGTTGGATAAAACCTTTCTCCAACAACTCTTGCAACTGCTTCTTCAATTTTGCCATCTCTGCTGGAGCCATCCTATATGGTGACTGTGCAACTGGCTGTGTTCCTGGAACTAGATTGATCTAGAAATCAATCTCTCGGGGTGGAGGAACACCAGGAAACTCCTCAAGAAACACGTCTGCAAACTCTTGAACCACTAACACTTCCTCAAGACTAGGACCTTTCACCTTGGTAACCACAACGGTATCCACCACGTGAGCTAGGAATGCCTCACATCCTTGTCGTAACAACTTATTTGCCACCATAGCTGATACCAAACACGTCAGAATAATCTTCCTATCTCCCTGGAAGATCCACTTCTCTCCAGAAACATCAAACACTGCCTACTTGGAACCACAGTCCAAAACAACCTTATACTTCTATAAGGTATCCATCCCAAGGATAACATCGAAACCATGCATATCAAGTGGTATAAGATCCACTTGAATGTGATGTCCCGAGAAACACAAGACACAAGATGGACACTCTTCTCGAAGCAAAGAGGAACCATCAAGAGGGGTTTCTAACAACAAGCTATCCTTCTTACATCTAACATGTAAACGACAGTTTTTAAGCATACTATAGGCGATAAAAGAGTGTGTAGCACCCGAGTCAACCAGAACAGATATAAAGCAAGAAGAAGACATATCAGAAGGAAATAACTCCATCTGACCTGTCACCACTCGTGGGTTGACTATCGCCTCTGGCTGACTCATGGCATAGAATCGAGCCATTGCTTGCTGTCCACGACCTCTACTTCCTTGAGCAGATGATCCAGCTTGAGACGTCTGACCGCATCCTCGACCTCTGCTACCACTGGCCTGCGGTCTCTCAGACTTCTGAAAACTCTACCTCGGTTGTTACGTCACTTCGAAATCTCTATTCGGGCAATTAAGCCTGACATGCCCGACCTGTCCACAAAGATGACATGACTTGTCCTCAAACCATGGCCTAGTTGGTCCTGTCACTGCCACAGAAGATGAACTTTGTGCCTTAGACGGCGAAGAAACATAACCTCTCCCCTTACTCGGAGACCACTAGGATGTTATACCAGAACTTCTCATCGTTGACGGTGCTGAAAACCTGGGCTTCTTAAAGCCACCAAACCTTCGTCCTTGAAATTGAGCAGGTCTTTTAAGAGACATAGACTCTCTTTTCTCCCGTACTGTCCTCTCGATCTGTCGAACTGATTCCACGAACGTAGCAAACCGCTCTCGGTTCTCCAGCGTAGACACCGGGGTTGTCAACTCAGCACTCAAACCCTTCTCGAAACGTCTGATTCGTTCCTCGTCTGTTGCCGCCATGTGAGGACAAAACCTCAACAGATCCACAAACTTGGCTTCATACTCAGTGATGTTCATTGTTCCTTGTCTCAACTTCTCAAACTGACTCACCTTCTCATCCAGATACGTCTTCGGAAAGTATCTGGTGACGAACTCACGTCAAAACACTTCCCAGCAGATCACCTCACCAGGTCACTTCTCTTCTTTGATGGTCCACCAGTGACCAACACTACCTTTCAGAAGGTAGACAACGTGCTTTACCTTATCTGCTTCGGGGATGTCAAGGATCCGAAAATCCTTCTCGACACTTATCAGCCACAGACCTACATCCGCTGGATCAGCCGTCCCAGCATAATCCGAAGCTCCAACTCGGCGAAGCCGCTCGAAGGTCTTCCCAATACCCGATGCTTCTCCATGGGGAACCTGTACTCGCGGAGGAGGCACTGGTAATTGCTCAACCATGAGATTCATCGTAGCCATTAACTGCCCCATAAGCTGTTGGTAGGCAGGGTGTTCAAGTATGGTTGGGTTAAATTGGGGAACCTCAGGCACCTGATCTTCATGTTCCTGTCCATCTGCTCCATCAACCGATACAGCATCACTATGCTCAGGAGCATGTTCTTCATGGTTTCCAGACATCTTGGCTTATCTTCCGCTGAGGGCAGAAGATTTTGTAAGAAAACCTGGAAAACTCATAAGAACAGACTCAACCTAGTCCTAAATCCCTGTAGACTCAGCGAACCTAAAGCTCTGATACCAAAACTTGTGGAAACACATCCCATTATCACACAGATAACGAGGTGTCACGCGAAAACGTGCGGAAATCGCCATAACCACAGATTATGAAAACACGGGTTAATTAAAACCGATTGCGGAAAACTGATAAACTGTGAAACTATTACTTTTCAGTCCTCATCTTGCACAAAAACATGTCATATATATACATCCACAAGATCTGATACGTGTCCACAGCTCAGAAACAGTTGTTCATCCATCACATGAGTTCACCACCTGTTCATATACAGAAAAGGCCCACATCCAGCCAATAGCAGGATATTCAAACATCATTGATCGATCATCGTGAAACAACATCAAAACACTGCCAAGGACCTGAGAGTACAGGGATGACTCTAGACTCTACTATAAAACATCCAAAACAGCAGCATGTCCATCGCTTGCCTTCTACTGCTCGTCAAGCTGCTCGGCCGCAACACCACGACCACGACCACGTCTACCTCGACCACCTAAAAAGGGTGTAAACCAATGGAGTGAGACAATTGAACAATTGTCCCAACGGGAAACATAACTCCCCACCGCAACTACAGAACCTCAGCAAGATAGACTATAACAGTAGATATCTAATAACAGATATAAGTCTATATAAAGCAAAGCTATCCTTACCAACAAGCTTACCAGCTATACAAAAGCATATAACCAGATATATCTCAAGGAATATGATTAGCAAGATAAGATGTATCCCTATGTAACATGATTATCGGAACAAGATATAATGTCACATAACCTGCTTATCAAGATCAGACATATTATCACATAACCTGCAAGATATAATGAAAATATTACACAAACAAGGCCTCAACCAATGTTTCGTGTTTATCCTAAGCAATAAGTACTAAATGGCTGTATTACGTATTATTATGCCCTTAGGATTTGAACCGTACCGTTCAAATCCAACCTTCGGTTATGAAACCCAAGCCGGTGCCATACAAGGTCAATGGAAGAGCCGGACTCCACGACCTCCCACCTCGCGGTCAGTACACGAGTACAACACAAGCAGGAGTGCAGTCACATGCTGAAGTGGTCTAAGCCACAGGGTCATCTCCATAGGCTACCCTCACTCTAGCCCGCCTTGGTACAGGTCTCGGCGCTAGTAAAACTGAGCCACGGGCCTGTTCACCGTGCTCTGAGCCATGAACGCATTCATGCTCCTCACATCACATATCCTGAGCCATGGGCCTGTTCACCATGCTCTATATACATATCTGAGTCTATAACCAAAGTTACACTCTTACCTCCTCATTTTCAGGCTAGGAGCAACCTACACATATTCAACAATATGCGCTTCCAGGTTAACCCGTAGGAGAACCTGTTTCACCATCACCAAGTCCTGACGATGATGGATCTATGGCCAGGGCAAACTACATGATATATTTCACTGTGATTAATTAGTATCTTTTAGATGGATTGGAGGATTCAACCAAGTTGTATAACATGCAAGATATAACAGAAAGTAAACTACATTATATTATTATTTAAACCACATCAACCTGATCCATCTCAAGGATCCAACATCACATGTTACCACTTGGCCTCTTGCCAACCATCCAGATCCATCTCAGGGATCATCACATACCATAGGATCTCAATCCTTTATCATATACTGTTACTGCCTCTTAAAGCTCACATTATCATCATGGAACCAACATATCATTCACACAACCTCATAGAATAATTATCAATGTGATGTTGCTCATCACATATATCTCATAGCCTTTTCATGGCTAATCATCACATGCATGGTTAGGGTATACAATAATCGTAGATTCAACATAAGAACCATACTTGTGATGGAGTGGACTTTTAAAATCCTAAATGTCCAATGACTTAAGTGAAAGCATATGTTTCAGTTAGATTGAGAGTTTCAAGCTTTTGATAAAGTAAGTGTGTTGAGGCGAGGTTGATGTCATGATTAAGACCTATCTTTGTATGCCTTCTTGAGGAATTTATTTGACAAGTCTAATAGCTTATTTTTTTGCACCAAAATCGAATGGATTGTACCTTGAGGTATGGTGAAGCTATGGTTAAATTTTGGTGGCTTTAGGATGTTCCTAGAGGAAGTTATGAAGGTTTGAAAATTGGGAAATAATATGCATTATTGGTGCTTGATTAGTCTAAGTTGTGGATTAAATAGGTGTCACACACCCTTGGCTTCTATACGATTCATGTGGCCTATCCCTGGCCGTGGATCCCATATCCAGTGGTTAGGTTCCCAGTTCTTAAGTTAGCCACGGATCCGGTTCTTTTGTGGGCCTTTCATAGCTGTTGGATGTAGATTGGACGACACTGAGCCCATCTCCAAGCTCCGGCTTTGGAGGAGTTATGGAACAGTGAAGACGAGCAACCATCTACACAGCCACGATCTCTGATAGTGGGGTGACTGGAGTGGGAAATTGGGTGGTTGGCCTCGTCTAAGCGAGTACTTCCGTCCTGGCCTTGACAACACAGCCTTTGGTGAAGTAGATAGAGAGAACGAGCCCTCCCTTTTGGAAGTCTCTCCACCGCAGGTTGCAGGTGGGAAGCGGAGGTGTGAGATGGAGGTAGTGAGGGAACTGGAGGAAGATGAAGAAGGGTAAAGCAAGGACGAGCTAAGGGGAGTTCAACCCAAACGTCCCTGTAGGCTGCCGAGGTGGCTTTGATATTAGACAGATTGGATCTCATCGGAGATGGAGCAAGAGCTCGGGGACATGTGTGGAGTGTTTTTCTTCGAGAGAGGAGATCTCAGAGGAGTTCCTCGAGGTGTTACGCAGGCTTCGGGAGCTTCGGATCGACGCGAGGAGGAGTAGAGGCTTTTTGCCCCTTGTCTCCTCCGCAGCCAAGGATGGCGGCGGCGCTCTCATCTAAACGGAAGTTTAGAGGTAGAGAACCCGAGGCGAGTGGCCGGTGGCGTCTAGGGAGAGAGACCGAAGCTCCAGCTGGGGTAGACCTTTTGCAAGGGGGAGGCGACACCCGTTTCTTGCTCACCGGAGCTGGGCCAGGCGGCGGCGCCCTGTGCAAACAGAGGCGCGGGTCTGGACCTGGCGAGCGGACTCAAGACAGAAGAAGGTGAACCGGGCCCGGGCACCTAGAACCGGCTTTCCCAGGGTGAGCCAGAGAAAGAAACGGCCGGCTCAGGACTTAGAGGCCGCACCCTTGCTGCCCACGTGGCGCATGGCAATTGGACGAAAAAGGTAAATGTTCAGTTAATACTTATATCTTCAAAAATTCATAGAAAATAGCCTGCATGTCAAAAAAATACAAATAAGGTATCGAAATTCTCAGAAAAATACGTAGAACAACCTGGAACTATAATATCAGGCTTTTGATGCTCAAATATCAGTGATATCATGAAAGATGTGTAATGCTTGTTTAGTGGATAATAAATAGCGAATGATGACATAAAATTATGGAAAAATGTCAGTAACTCCATAATAATGTTTATAATGCACCTGATGTCTGTAATCATGATGTTGATGTACGAAATCATGTAATTTGCTTAATATGTCTAATTAGGGCTAATAACCCTAATAAAATGCAATAAATGCACACCTTCTCAATAATTGATAAAAGTTACAGAGTAAGCTCATATCAGTATAATAAACTTCAGTTTTAATTATGAGATCATAATGATGAACAAAATCCATATTATATGAAGATGAATACTAATACATGGATTGAAACCCTAATCTTGGTTAATAGTGTAACCTAGGGTTAATTAATGTGCACAAAAATGATATGGAAGATAATGGTCAGATAATGAATCATAATCTGGAATATGACACCAATATGATAATTCTAAAACGAGAATGAAAGTGATAATGTATATATCCTAATGAAATAGGCAAACCCTAATGGACATGATAGGGTTAAGATGAGATGTAAGATGATGAGAACCTGATGATAGTATATGGTCTTGTCTTGATCAGGGTGTGACAAAGATATAGTTGACATGAGGGATATCTAATGATTAGGTTTGTTCTTGACCAAGGTACGCCATTACCTCTTACTTGGCTTATTATACAATATGCTTGTGTTATACGTGTAGTAAAATACTTGGCATATGATATTGGATGAAATGATTGTTCTTGTATGATATGTTGCATGATTTTCCATACTTATTGCTATGAACACATGAAACATAATATATCTGTTCCATTATATCTAAGCACTTCAACTCTTTGGTAGTAAAGTGCTGGAAATAAGTACTTCAACTCTTTGGTAGTAAAGTACTTGGAAGTGATCCAACTCTTTGGTAGTAGATCACATTGTGAAATGATCCAACTCTTTGGTAGTAGATCATAAAGGCCTTAATGCATTCAACTCTCAGGTAGTAAATGCATGGATGATATAATGGAAAATGTGCTTAAAATATGTGTTCTCTTTTGTTGATGAATATCTTTGTGCAAGTATATGTTTTTCTTATATTTCTTCTGTTACTGCCAAGTATGTTAGTTTTATCTTATTGCCAAGATATGATGAGAGGTAAATAAAAAGACACGTAGGCGTACTCAGTACAATATTCTTGAAATATTGTGCTGACGTGTACCGCATGTAATCTTTTGGTTTAGGTTGTGGTTATGCTCTTGAAGATCCAGGATAGTTGAGAGTTGTGTGGCGAGCTGATGTACAGGTGGACCTGTTGTCTTAAGATCCTGTAGTTTAGATGTAGTACATGTATATGTTAAGTTTGTTGTTCAATATGTAATATCAAATGATGTAACAATTCATGTTGTAATTATATGTTGAATGGTGAACATGTGTGTATGGTTTTATTATTGTTCATGTACATGTGCTACTGATTGTTTCCTTCTGACTTCCTCTGATTTTCTTCTTCTTAGCCTAGTGTGGGATGTTTAAATTGGGATTCTCGCTGAGGTGAGGGTTTCAATTTGGACGTCACACATCAGATTAAGTTTTATAAAATCCGGGGACGTCACATGTGGTATCAGAGCATGAACAATAGCAAAGCCTGGCATTTGCTCATTATGCAACTCAAACTAAAGAAAACCTTGAACTTAATAATCTTTAGGGTTAGATTAGTCGTCTTTTAGAGACTAGATCTGACCTAGCCTCTAGGTTAGCACCTAGATGTCCGAGAACTAGGTCTAGACTAGTGCTTGTTGAGTAGCAAGTCTTTAGATGTCGTTCTTTCCTTATAGTGCAGCGGTATGGGACGTTGCACTATTTGGAAATGATGTGCATCAAGGGAAGAGAAACCCTAGACATATGGCGCTCATTGTCTAGAGTAGCTACACTAGTCTACCCCTTGTTCTCACCTTTTTCACTAGTTTTCATGACACTGGACTCTCTACTATGTGTGGGACACTCGTTTCTGGTTTTGGTTTTTGATTCCAAACGAATTGAACCTTGATAGTTTTCTCTGACGCTTGTTTTATCGGAGAAAAACTATATAATATTTTATTATGTATATGTATTACAAAAATGTGTCCCCACACATGTATGAGTAGGAGGTGATCATGCAACCTAAGTGAAAAGTGAATGACATCAGTCTAGAAGAGAGTGTAGTTCTAGATTAGATGTCTAGAGCCTTTTGATATATATGATAGATATAATAGAGGAAATAAGTTTTGATGATATGAGGTAAGTTGATAGAGATGATATAAGATAGTCTATGATGATATATGTTTGTCTTTGAGGACTTAAGTTCAGTCTTGAGGATGCAAGATAAGTTTTGATGATGCAAGTAACTAGGCTTTTATGAGATAAGATATGTTAAGATGAGACCAGGTTGTGAGTCAGCATGAGCCTCAAGCTCTTTTAAAAAGGAGGACCTCTAGTGTTAGGACCAGTTTTGGGGTTAGCTCAAGAGAGAGCAAGACCCACACGGAGTAGGTCAGAGAACCTAGACTCCACGATATGAGAAATATGAGATATGTGATATGATATCTCCTAAACTAGACTACTCCTGAGTGATTGAGATGAGTTGCTTTATGTATGATTCCTATAGTCTTGTTGAACCCTAGATGTCCTTGGGAAGACCAAACCCTAGAGATAGATGGAGGCTCGATATATATATATGTATATGTGCAAGTGGAAATCAATATGAGTACCTACCATCTGGGTGAGGGAGAGAGCCCAAGACCCCGGAGGAGGTAGCTATGTTAGTTTCTGTGAAGCCTCATGCTCAGGTTGGTGGTTTCCCACATAGGAATCTAGTGGTGTATATAAGAGAGTTTTGGGTAAGCATGTTTCATGGGTAGAGACCTATGAAGAGGATGTCATAGCATGTTTTGGTTTATGCTTGTGTGGCTAGAAAGCTATCTCTAGTGCCAATGAGGTATACCCGAGAACCCTAGACCGAGAGGAAAGATAAAGTATATGCATATGAGATACTCATAGAGTTGAGTGAGCTCAGAGAGACTGAGCATGGAACTGCCCTTATGAGATGGGTCAGGAGAACCTCAATTGGGCTAGATAAATATTTGATATATGTTTAATAAGCCACTCACATAAGTTTGTTTAGCACAACCATGATATAGTATATGTAAGGATGTGATCTAATCTCATGACGTTATATATAGACATGATATGATGGAAACCTAGAGATGGTTTAATAGATGGCAATGTATAAATGGTTAACCACATACATGTATAATTATGACAATGTGATATTATTGGTTAATCTTGTGATAAATTCACTAGTAAATAATGCAATTTATTATGGACAATGAAATAAGATCATATGAATGAAACATGTTACATGAGGTGTTAATATTAGTGCTTAATGAATATGTTGAATACGTTGTGACAAATAACACAATATAATCATGGCGACACCTTGATATGATCTAGATGGATAACATGTGTTAATTATAGTTAACTGCCTCCTAAAAAGCATATGTTTATGTTGAACATGTTCTAACAATTAGCTCAATAAAATGTTGATGACACCTTGGTATAATGGGATAAGTTTGTTTAACTCCTTTAGAGCATGGTAATAAGATGTGGGAACCCTAATGCATGGGTTAAGATAAGGATGCATCCCTAATATATGAGATATGTAATGACATAGCCAGAGTTTTTAACCCTTGTTTGAACCTTCTATGGAGTGAGGTTTCACCCTTGATGCTTTTGAAACACCCCTAATAGTTCTTTGGATACATGGTTCTAGGTAACCTTTGCGGATACGATACACATAGAATAGTGCCTGCATGAGAATGAAGGAAAGATAAGGTTTTCCCTGGAAGTATGAGTATGGTGTACTTCGAGGATGAAAGTTCCTTTAAGATGTATATGATGTGACGAAGTGGTTTTTGCTTTAATTTCGAGGACGAAATATCTTTTAAGGTGTGTAGGATGTGATGGAGTGGACTTTTAAAATCCTAAATGTCCAATGACTTAAGTGAAAGCATATGTTTCAGTTAGATTGAGAGTTTCAAGCTTTTGATAAAGTAAGTGTGTTGAGGCGAGGTTGATGTCATGATTAAGACCTATCTTTGTATGCCCTCTTGAGGAATTTATTTGACAAGTCTAATAGCTTATTTTTTGCACCAAAATCGAATGGATTGTACCTTGAGGTATGGTGAAGCTATGGTTAAATTTTGGTGGCTTTAGGATGTTCCTAGAGGAAGTTATGAAGGTTTGAAAATTGGGAAATAATATGCATTATTGGTGCTTGATTAGTCTAAGTTGTGGATTAAATAGGTGTCACACACCCTTGGCTTCTATACGATTCATGTGGCCTATCCCTGGCCGTGGATCCCATATCCAGTGGTTAGGTTCCCAGTTCTTAAGTTAGCCACGGATCCGGTTCTTTTGTGGGCCTTTCATAGCTGTTGGATGTAGATTGGACGACACTGAGCCCATCTCCAAGCTCCGGCTTTGGAGGAGTTATGGAACAGTGAAGACGAGCAACCATCTACACAGCCATGATCTCTAATAGTGGGGTGACTGGAGCGGGAAATTGGGTGGTTGGCCTCATCTAAGCGAGTACTTCCGTCCTGGCCTTGACAACACAGCCTTTGGTGAAGTAGATAGAGAGAACGAGCCCTCCCTTTTGGCAGTCTCTCCACCGCAGGTTGCAGGTGGGAAGCGGAGGTGTGAGATGGAGGTAGTGAGGGAACTGGAGGAAGATGAAGAAGGGTAAAGCAAGGACGAGCTAAGGGGAGTTCAACCCAAATGTCCATGTGGGCTGCCGAGGTGGCTTTGATATTAGACAGATTGGATCTCATCGGAGATGGAGCAAGAGCTCGGGGACATGTGTGGAGTGTTTTTCTTCGAGAGAGGAGATCACAGAGGAGTTCCTCGAGGTGTTACGCAGGCTTCGGGAGCTTCGGATCGACGCGAGGAGTAGAGGCTTTTTGCCCCTTATCTCCGCCGCAGCCAAGGATGGCGGCGGCGCTCTCATCTAAACGGAGGTTTAGAGGTAGAGAACCTGAGGCGAGTGGCCGGTGGCGTCGAGGGAGAGAGACCGAAGCTCCAGCTGGGGTAGACCTTTTGCAAGGGGGAGGCGACACCCGTTTCTTGCTCGCCGGAGCTGGGCCAGGCGGCGGCGCCCTGCGCAAACAGAGGCACGGGTCTGGACCTGGCGAGCGGACTCAAGACAGAAGAAGGTGAACCGGGCCCGGGCACCTAGAACCGGCTTTCCCAGGGTGAGCCAGGAGAAAGAACTGGCCGGATCAGGACTTAGAGGCCGCACCCTTGCTGCCCACGTGGCGCATGGCGATTGGACGAAAAAGGTAAATGTTCAGTTAATACTTATATCTTCAAAAATTCATAGAAAATAGCCCGCATGTCAGAAAAATACAAATAAGGTATCGAAATTCTCAGAAAAATACGTAGAACAACCTGGAACTATAATATCAGGCTTTTGATGCTCAAATATCAATGATATCATGAAAGATGTGTAATGCTTGTTTAGTGGATAATAAATAGCGAATGATGACATAAAATTATGGGAAAATGTCAGTAACTCCATAATAATGTTTATAATGCACCTGATGTCTGTAATCATGATGTTGATGTACGAAATCATGTAATTTTCTTAATATGTCTAATTAGGGCTAATAACCCTAATAAAATGCAATAAATGCACACCTTCTCAATAATTGATAAAAGTTACAGAGTAAGCTCATATCAGTATAATAAACTTCAGTTTTAATTATGAGATCATAATGATGAAAAAAATCCATATTATATGAAGATGAATACTAATACATGGATTGAAACCCTAATCTTGGTTAATGGTGTAACCTAGGGTTAATTAATGTGCACAAAAATGATATGGAAGATAATGGTCAGATAATGAATCATAATCTGGAATATGACATCAATATGATAATTCTAAGACGAGAATAAAAGTGATAATGTATATATCCTAATGAAATAGGCAAACCCTAATGGACATGATAGGGTTAAGATGAGATGTAAGATGATGAGAACCTGATGATAGTATATGGTCTTGTCTTGATCAGGGTGTGACAAAGATATAGTTGACATGAGAGATATCTGATGATTAGGTTTGTTCTTGACCAAGGTACGCCATTACCTCTTACTTGGCTTATTATACAATATGCTTGTGTTATACGTGTAGTAAAATACTTGGCATATGATATTGGATGAAATGATTGTTCTTGTATGATATGTTGCATGATTTTCCATACTTATTGCTATGAACACATGAAACATAATATATTTGTTCCATTATATCTAAGCACTTCAACTCTTTGGTAGTAAAGTGCTGGAAATAAGTACCTCAACTCTTTGGTAGTAAAGTACTTGGAAGTGATCCAACTCTTTGGTAGTAGATCACATTGTGAAATGATCCAACTCTTTGGTAGTAGATCATAAAGGCCTTAATGCATTCAACTCTCAGGTAGTAAATGCATGGATGATATAATGGAAATGTGCTTAAAATATGTGTTCTCTTTTGTTGATGAATATCTTTGTGCAAGTATATGTTTTTCTTATATTTCTTCTGTTACTGCCAAGTACATTAGTTTTATCTTATTGCCAAGATATGATGAGAGGTAAATAAAAAGACACGTAGGCGTACTCAGTACAATATTCTTGAAATATTGTGCTGACGTGTACCACATGTAATCTTTTGGTTTAGGTTGTGGTTATGCTCTTGAAGATCCAGGATAGTTGAGAGTTGTGTGGCGAGCTGATGTACAGGTGGACCTGTTGTCTTAAGATCCTGTAGTTTAGATGTAGTACATGTATATGTTAAGTTTGTTGTTCAATATGTAATATCAAATGATGTAACAATTCATGTTGTAATTATATGTTGAATGGTGAACATGTGTGTATGGTTTTATTATTGTTCATGTACATGTGCTACTGAAGGTTTCTTTCTGACTTCCTCTGATTTTCTTCTTCTTAGCCTAGTGTGGGGTGTTTAAATTGGGATTCTCGCTGATGTGAGGGTTTCAATTTGGACGTCACACATCAGATTAAGTTTTATAAAATCCGGGGACGTCACAATACTTATGATTACAAGATGATATTAGAGATACTATACTTGTCATTTACACTATTTGGTGATCAAGTGTACTAAGCACATCATTAACAAGCCATACCTATACTTATCCTTATCTTGGGATTATATGAATAATCAAGATGTTCACATCAAGTAAGATGTCATGTGGAATACAAAGAGCCAGTATTATTGTTACTGCTAACATCACTGTCATCATCCACTAACATCATTATAATCATATCATTAAGCAAGCTATTAGTGTAACTAACACCATTCTCATTTAACAATTAAGTACAAGGATTACTTCATGCATATCATTACTATCATTATTGCCATCCTTATTATGATCATTATTACTATCATCTTCATTATTATTAACAAATAAGCATAAGGATCACATCATGCATCTTATTACCATTACCTTCCTCATTATCATCACTACTACCGTTATCATCATTCATCATTACTAGTATTAGTACTGTTATTATTGCAAGGCATCATACTCATTGTTGTTATTACTAACAAGACACCACCATCGTTTATTGGTGCATGGCTAATCACTTCCACATCACAAAGGACCGTTACTATATGATTACAAGACTCTCACCATAACTCATCACCACCCTCACTCAAACCCCCAAGGCCTGTCGGCCGACACACACTCAATCCTAGGCTATCACCCACCTTGGCTATCGGCCATCATGGGTGTCGGCCAGCATGGTTATCGGCCACCATGGCATGCACGGCCTATCGGTCAACATGCATGGTCTATCGTTCAAGACAAGGAAACAAGCCACACATGGCCATGTCGTCTGACACCAACAACCATCAAGCTTGACAAGGCTATATCGGCCAACACCTCAAGATGTATCGCCCAACAACATCCAACGGCCAACTCAGCCATATCGACCAACTCAACCATATCGGCCAACTCCTCACTAGCTTGACCTATCGCCCAACACAAGAGCACTCATCATGTCGCCCATCACAAGGTACCCATCTCGCCCAACACCAAGATAAGAGAGGGTCTCGCCCAACACAAGAACAAAGGGATTGCTTATCATAGGAACCATATCGCCCAACATGCTCACCATGTCGGCCAACGCCCATGCTAGGTCAACCTATCGTTCAACACAAGAGCAAGGATGTTGCCCAACACCAAGAACACTCATGTCGTTCAACTCAAGAACAAGGGTGTCGCCCAACATACCCAAAACAAGGGAGGATATCGCCCAACACCAAGGCAAGAGAGGATGTCGCCCAACAGGGATCATCACCTACCTCCAGCACAAGGAAACCCTAAACCCTAGAAAGCAAGGTGCACAAAGGAACCCTAAACCCTAAAGGGGGATCGGCCACCAAAGGAAACTCAAGCAAGGTACAAGTCTAAGCTACTAATCTATTCACAAGAGTAAGAACAAGAGGTAAAGAAGTTAGGGTTAGATGTTATGCAACCCGCCTTAAGCTCCAAGCTCCAAGGAAGAAGATGCACTTCAAGCTCCAAGGGATGTCATCCACCAAAGCTGATCCAATAGAGGGTATCGGCCACCACTGCAACTCCAGGAGAGTGTCTCGGCTGACACAAGCAAGAGAAGGAGGAGTGTCGTGCACTCAAGGTGGAGGGGAGACCAAAAGAGAAAAGGAAGCTAAGGCAAGGGAAAGAGCTACATATATAGAAAGAAGGGGAGGAGAAAACAAGGTAGACCCTTGATATGTGTCGTCCACCCAAGGGACACTTGTCCTAGGGTTCAAGCCAACACACTAGCAAAGCATGAGACACTTGTCAAAGATACATACCAAGTGTCCACCAACCAAGACCAAGCAACATGGGCGACACACACACTCCTTGGGCGACACAGGCTTCTCTTGGCCGACACAAGGCTCAAGCAAGCCCAAACAAAGCACCTCAAAGCCCAAACAAGCTCAAGCAAGGCCCAAGAAACTCAAACAACAAGCCCAAGCCTTCCTCTCAACCCTAGAGGAAGCAAAGAGGGGAAAACATCTCACAAGATGGCAAACTTGCACACAAAAACCTTGACTTGGGGTTACTTGCAAGTAGCCCCTCAAACTCTCAACAAAGCACAACTAAACCCTAATCACCACTCAAAGGTGATTAACAAGCATCAAACCACCAAGGTTAAGCAAAACAAACAGGGTAAACCCTAAACGCAGGCCAGGGTCCTTACATAAATAAATAAGAATTTTGTTAAGTCAAGTAATAATAAAGTTGCGTGCATGATTTAATATGACTACATTAAGCTAACATAGGGTTGAGGCACCTACCTAACCTCAATCTCTGGGTGAGGGAGAGTAACACATTCCCAACCCCCCCCCAGTATATATAAAATGGGGAGAGTGGTCAGGTTCCCCTGGGAGAATTTACACATGCCCACTATGGGTGGTTTGTACTCATGTACACTATATTAGTTAATTTAGTCAATAATTCATCATGCTTGAATAATTAAATGGCAGACTTAAGAATTGAAAACTTTGCAAATGGGGTCCATGATTCTAGAATAATTGAAGTAAATGTGCCACAATAAGGCAATAAAGAGAATGAAGGCTAAGCAATGCCTCACTGGAAAATTAGGTTTGGATAAAAAAATATGTCCAACTTAGGGTTAGAATGCACATACATAAATAGGTTGCACATACCTCTTTTCATACATAAAGGTTAACTTGAATAGTATACTTTGGTCCACAGAGTCAACTTTTCATCCTAGAAACACATTATGTATGTTAGCCAAGTCAAAATGAACATATTCATTCAAATTATATTTTAATATTATTCTTATCCAATTCCCAATCATCTAATGTCATGTTAGGGTTTATGATTTTAATCTTTGTTGAGAGAATATGTGATGCTTTATATATCTATCATAGTTCTAATTACTCATCTTTAGTCACATAGGTCTATGTAACTCATATATATATATATATATATATATATATATATATATATATATATATATATATATATATATATATATATATATCTGTGTGTGTGTGTGTGGATTATATTCTATATTCTTCCAATAGATTTAAAGATGTCATTTCTTCTCTATAATGTGAATCTATATTATTCCTAACATCATGATTACCATGTATATTGGTGTAAGTATATTCCACATGAATATCTATTAGGTTCACTAATATACACATGCTTTGATCCAACTAACATGTCATCTAGATATATGTTTATAAAAGTATATTCTTTTACATATTAATATCTTTTTCACCATTTAATTAATAAGAAGAGAATATAGTTTGATGCATTCCATAATTATATTTGTAATTATAATTACCATCTATTGCATAAATATGTATTTGTGTATCTAGAGTTTTGTTGAAACATGGTTATTAGAATTCTTGATAATCTATGTGTAGTACTAAAATGTAACTCATCTTATATATAATCTTTCATTATTAGTTGAGCCCTGATATTCAAGATTATAAATAAGGCAACATGCTCATCTTACATCCATCATTTGATATGTAGTACTACATGGATACATGTATAAACTAATAGGATGTATACAAGTAGGTAAATATGTTATAATAATGTGAACACATTTTGCAAAACAACTCCTTAGTTATAGATCTATTATACGGATCATAAATTAAGATTTAGATATTGGGTCCTTGGTTACCATAGGGAATTAGATCTATATCCTTATTACCATGGTTTACTTCCCATTTTCATCATAAGCTAATACTGAAAGATTGAAATATGGAAAGAATTATAGACCTTAGACAATAGAAACCAATGGATATGTGATGATCTGTTTGTGAGCATATCTAGGTTTCATCCCAAGATAGTTCCTCTGGATCTTCAGGTGGTGTCTTTCTGCTAGTCAACACAACATCAGGTGGTGTCTTACTACTAGCCAACACAGCGTCAGGTGGTGTTGCAGGTATAAGAGTCGATGTCATTGCAAGAGAGGAGTCGACGACGTTTCACTTGGTGGCTACGATGCCCTACTATCACGGTGTGTTGGATTCGAGGCTGCTCTGGATGTGCAGGTGAAGGTGATTGATGTGGGGGAGTAGATGGGGTTTCGGTATGCCGCCCAACAACATTGCTGGTTTTTGGAATAGCCGTCAGCTAGTATAGGCGTTGGGCACAGATCTAAGAGGGTGCTGGAAAGGGAGGCATGGATCAAATCTCTGCCATCTACATCATGTAGGCTCCCAGGGATCCACCGTATATGATGGGGGAGCATAGCGGATTGGAGGCAACATTCCTAGAGCAGGTGGTGACATCAGTCTATCACCGGTGAAGTTTTGTAAGGTTTATCAACTCGAGGTGTAGTGCTCTTCAGTAAGGAAAGTGATGATTGTCATGTGTTGTTTGCGTCTACTAACCCATGAATGGTAGAAGGAGTCATGGACGATGATAAGTTTGGAGGAACTATAGGGGTTGTGCGGCAGGGTGAGTGTGGTTTCTTGGTTGCCTTGGTTGTTGGGCATCGAGTCTGAAGGGGCGAGGGCATTTTTGTGGTGACGGTGTTGATGCCAGTGGCATGACAGCCATCATAAGGTCAGAGGAGGAGATAGGACGACCATGGTTCTTAGCACAAAGAAGAGGATAGGAGGAGGGTGTCTAGGGTTTCTGGGTGTGAAGGAAAAGGAAGGAACGAGGGAGGAGTTATAGGAGACAGACGACGAGCTATCGTGGTTATCAACGGGGCATCACCTATTTTGGAAGGGGAGAAAATGCGATGTCACGTTAGAGATGAAGCAGAGAGTAACACAACTGCATTATGTTTTTAGGGGAGAATGCGTTTAGAAAAATACTTGAGTGCTTAGTCAATTAGTACTATTAAAATCTAAGGCAATTAAGGTTTTCAATACCAATTCAATTGGAACAACAATTGATATCTGATTTTTAAGCAATTAAAAGGACATGTTAATTAGGAGTCAATGAGGTTTCCTTTTTCACATGCATTAGGCATTTATATATATTAGAGTTGCATATTCATTTAATTAATTAATAGGGTAAAGGAATTCTAATTGACTTGAAAATTCATGGGTTTGCTAATTAATGTGTGAGGAGTTTAACTTTACATTAACTGCTCCTTTTGAATGCATTTTTGTATTTGATTGTATGTTGAGTGCCTAATAATATATTTAGTACCTTTCTTAATAAATTTTGATATAAAAATTCTTTTTTCTCATTTCTTGTCCCACAAAGCCATAAAATCTCTAAATTAATATAATCTACTAATTATCTCTCAATAATGGTCATTTTACATAATTAGACTCTAATTAACACAAATGTTGAGAAATTTGTGTAAAAGCCCATTCATTGAAATGAATGTGGGTAAATATATCTCACATCATTAAGGTTTGATCAATTTCAACATTGAGGACAAAGAGGATAGAAAGGATAAGAAGGAAATAAAATCTTGAAAATGGGTTAAATTGCAAATAAACCCTAGATTCAATATGTTACACATACAGATGTTAGAGGATCTATTGAGAGCTTGTGTGCTCCAGTTTCCTGAGTCTAGTTGAGTTTGCTTATAAAAACAACTATCAGATGAGCATTTACATGGCATTGTATGAGGCTTTGTATGGTAGGTGGTGCAGGTCGCCTCTTTGTTGGTTTGAAACATGTGAGTACCAATTGTTGGGTCATGAGCTAGTTCAATAAACTACAGAGAATATCAAGGTGATTCAACAACATCTGAAGGTAGCAAATAATAGGAATAAGTCTTATGTTGACAACCATCATAAACCATTGGATTTCTAAGTGTGAGACCTTGTGTATCTCAAAGTCTCCACTTGGAAGGGTTTTTTGAGGTTTGAGAAGAAGGATAAATTGTCTCCTAGGTTTTATGGGGCCATACCCTATCACAGAGCAAGTTGGGAAGGTGGCAATAGGTTGGAGTTGCCACCCAAGTTGCACCAGGTTTCACGATGTCTTCCATGTCTTGATGTTGAGGAAGTGTCACCCTGATACAGAGCAGATGATACAAATAATGGAGTTAGAGTTGGAGGAGGATGTTACCTATATCGAGGATCCAACTTTGATCTTAGATAGTTGAGTCAGAAGCTTAGAAAGAAGGATGTAGCTCTAGTGAAGGTGTCATGGCATCATCGTGGTGTAGAGGAAGCCACATGGGAGTTAGAAGATGATATGCCTAGAAACTACCCTTCCTTGTTTTTTTAGGATTTTGGAGGGGGGAATCCTTGTTAGTGATTTATAGTCATAAGACCACTAACCTTGCTTAATTCATAAACATAAATTTCTTGGCTAAATTGGATTAATTTGAGGCTTAATCTTGAAAGTTAACTCTGGATGTGATGTCACACTAGATGATGAAACCATGTTCATGATTTGAATCTAAATAGCCCTTGTTTTCTCAAGTCATACAACTTACGTAACTTGTGGACTTCTATGTAAATTACCCTTTTCTGATAATATGAACATAATTGTGACACTTTCTTGAGTTGCGTCATGATATATGTAAGAACTTTATAATTCTACTTCTCCTTTGGATGCTTTGGAGCCTTGTTTTGTTGGAGTTCATATAAGCTTGGTGAGAAAGTAGATCAATGTCTTCATTGGTTGATAATTTCTTGATGACCATTTGTTTTTTGGTGACAAATGGTTATCCCAGTGCCTGATGAGGTTCTTATGTCATTGGGGCCTTTATTTGTTGATCAACAAATTTCTTTAATCGACAAGGTTGATGTGTGTGTGCACGCGAGGATGATTGACAAAATTTCAGTGGTCGTCATCTATTCTGACCAGTATTTTCTCAATTCTAGATGAACCTTCTAGGTCTTCGTCTGATGGGTTCTCTGGGTTTTGATCGACAGATGTTCTACCAACGAGAGAGTAGTTCCAGCCCTATAAATACCCTACTTCTCCCTTTCCTTTCACTCTTTTGGTGAAACTCTAGTTACAACTAGAGGAGCCCGATGAGATTTCTTAGAGAGGAGAGGTCAACAAAGGTTCGTCGAGGTCAGCGATCACATGCTTTTCATGGATGCATGTGCTAGTTTGAGTTACTTGTGAATGATCCAAAGGGATTTGATCAAATTCTTTCTTCCTATGTGTAAGATTCTTGCTCTTCTACTCATTTCCTTGTTGTTCTTCACCCTCCTTTATCTTGCGGCCGAGTTCTATGGGTTTTCTTGGTGTCTTCTTGTTGGAACCCTATGCATGTGGGTTGAAAACTCTCTTTTTATATTTTCTTGCTCTAGTTCCACCATTTTCATGGAAAGAGGAGACATTCTTAGAGCTTTGGTTGGTTGAACTTGACGTTTGGGTATTGATTTCAAGAGTTTCCACCTTGAATTTCGGATTTCTTTTATCTACCAGGTGGATTATATAACTTTGAATGCATTTCTTGCCTACCTTCTATATGCATGACATTTATCTTACTTCATAACTCATAAAATGATAATTGATGGCCTTTATAAGTGTTGTTCTGTATGATAAAGTAATGATTCAACCATATCAACTATATTTCAGACCTTATCAACATTATTTGTTGAACATTGAACTAATATTAAGTATGAAATACCTAAAATTCGAAAGATTAGTGCTTGATCTACTATTATGGTGATGCAAAAATGGTTGAAAGAAACCCTAATACAGAAGGTGACTTATTCATGATACATATTGAATGTTGATTATTCCCTTACATGAAGTGATATTGTTTCAAACATAGTGATGATTATGTCTTGATACACTCTAATTGGTGGTCATTCCTTTCATGACCAACAACAATTACATACTTTGTGAAGGAGTGTTATGGAACTATTTAAATACATTTTATATCTTCTAAGGTTGCAAATGCAATGACTTTTGTAAGAGCCATTTGGGTGTTCATTTGTAATCAAAACGTATTAAATTGTCTTTAAGTAATCGAGTGTAACTATAAATAAGTAGTGCCCTGAATCCGTAGAGCTATTCTAGTGCTAGGATTTGCTGAATAGTGAAATGAGTAATATGAAAGGATCTCATAGTCGTATATTGTTGAGTATATCCAGGTGCATGGAGGATATATCCTTGTCATTTTGATTCCAAAGTTTTTGGAGAGGGGTTGAGGTTGTGTCTTAGAGTTGATATGTATTGAGAGAGACTGCGGTCATAACTCGAATATGAGGGTTTGTACCCTAGTTTCTAGTGTCATGGCATGTGTACCCAGGAATGACTAGGTTGTTTTAATATTTGGGTCGATGTGACACTATGGTTGTTACTCGTACTGATTGAGGGAAAGATATCTTAGGATTCCGATCATCCTAGATATTATACGAGGCTGATTTTGACTTAGCAATCGTCAGCTAGTAGTTTGAGTGGTACACCTCAAACTACCTAGCGCTTAATAAATATATGTAATTCAGTCGTCTAGCATAATCGTTAGGGTTACTTGGCATATAACAATGGATGATAATCCTTTCTGTGTTTCTTATGAATTGTAGATGATTAATAATGTGGTTAGAGAAATCAATTGTATTTGTGAACCTAGATATGTCTAAACTTTTGTGTAAGTTTTATAGTCCTTCAACTTTGTAATACTATCTAATTTCACTACTTAATATATATAACCTTGGTAAGCAATATATGTTTTTGGAGTTATATCTCTTATTGGGACATGGGTCTCACCTCGTGGGTATCCACACCTTTTTAGGTAGTCAATAATGCAGATAGAACCTTGATAGTGAGGAGTCACCATTTTATAATCTATAGAGACAGAATGTTGGTTAAGTTGTATAGAGTCCTAGAGTCTTCCTTGTACTCTCGTATCCGTGCACGGGGCTTTGCATACAATGTATATCAACTCGAGATTTTGGTGGTGTAATCATCCTATTACACCCCGATCTCACAATTACCACTAATCATGAGATTAGGGCAACAATTTAGGATTTAACGTAATACAAAGATCACCCTTAACTTTTTCTTCTTTTTCAAACTCTTTGTTTTCTCACATTGAACCACATAAACTAACTTTACAAGAGAATTAAACTTTTTTTCTCTAATATAATCTCAACATTAATGATACACATTCATACATTCATTATGTTTCTCACACTTCCATGTACATACGACATGACAATCATTTGCATTCTCTCCTATTAAGGAAACAAACATACAAAACATCATTTACAACTATCTCTCAGATCTATACAAGGAACTAGAGTGACAGGGACCGGCTGAACTTAACTATACTCAGACTTAACTCTTGTGGTAGATCTACTCTAATGCAATGATATCTTCTTTAAGTCCATGTGATTTCCCTAAAATTTTTGAGTAGAAGGGTGAGCCTACTCACTGAGTTAATGAGTACTTCAAAGAAACAATCTAAAGCACTAATATAATTACAGATATACTTTTGAGCAATTGATATCAATTATAATAGAAGAAAGCTTTAGTGAGTCTAATAATTGACAGTCATAAATATGGCAGGATACTCTAAATATCTATAAGAGTGAATCAATATATGAAATGCTTGATTGATCATAAAGAGAACTAATAATTCAGAAACATACAAAGAATAATTGAATAATTGTACACACTTGTTTGACCTCTCATTCATTTTATTATGCCATGATCATATGTAGTGTACTCTACATATGAAGACTCATAGTGCACTACGATCCCACCATACAAGACTTAGCCGACACCTCAGGATAGCTACGTATGACTACTCTCTCGGTCTACAATAGGGAAACTGGCTCTCTAGCCTCAGCACTCCTGTTGTTCCATAAAATGGACTCCTCTAACCTGAGCATACAGGCGGAGAGTCAAGCCATGCCACCAGGACTTCTAGTTGATGTTGGACACGCTTTTCTGTACTCTAGTGCCACCATGACTTCTGGTTGATGTTGGACACTACAAACTATAATTTAAGGAGACTTCCACTAGGGATTTGTCCCCCATGCCACCTGATAACACGTTTCGACCCCCGTATACTAGACGCTGTCAGAGTTAGGTCATTTCACCCCTAAGGCGCAGACCTCACATAGGGGTTCTACGGTGTTCAGGGCTCCTAACTCTATTATTTTATTATTCCTAGAAAGCTCTTTCTACATTGTACCCTTCTGTTACTTATACTTGACTCTGGTATCTCTATGGTGTCGCGTCTACTTATTTGAAGTTATAATACAACATGTATATCATTCTAAACTTGACAGAGCAGTATATTCAAAACACTGTAATATACTGAGTAATCAACATACTATACATGCAGACATACTAAAATTCTTAAATAAATATATTTCATGTCCACTTGGCACATACACACTAGAATCATGCATATCAACCCAAATCTTGAGTTGTGCATCTCATAACTCAATTAAGAGTTAATTATTTATCATGACAAGAATTATTAATAATAACTGAGAACATTGATATCACAATACTTGATTCATTGAACACCCTACCCTTAGGGTTTCATTTAATCACTACAAATGCTACAAACAAAGGTGTAATACATCTATCACGTACTTTTCAAAACTTTAAAACACATGATACATGGGATCTCAATCCCTTATCACATTGTTGGGAATTCTCATCCCTTCACATCATTATCATGATTATTGGATCTGGGTATTCAAACCCTTAGCTCATCACATAGCATTGTTACCTCTGTAATAGGTAACCATTACCTCTAGGTCCTTAGACCAAGGTATTCATTTCACTGGTTGTACAAGTATTCTCATGGCTCACAAGGCCATCACACATCTTGTCACCTCTCACTAGGCAACAACTTATTCACATGGCTCCCATAAAGATTTCACGCAACATAAACATTCATTGAATAAAGACTACTATCAACAAATCATATAAAATAAATATATGTATGAAACCTTGGAACTAAGTTGAATTTGGGTTTCCATGCCATTCACTAGGATGTCATGCATCAATAATAACATTGAATAAATAAAGTCCATCATGTCAAGAAAATCCCTTCAAATGGATTTCACGATATCTATTCACAAATATCCACTTTCCTCGCATCTATGGTTTCACCCTCTTTACTGAGATATCAAACAAATACTATTCACTTTAACGAAATCCAAGATAGTATCTGACATATATGTACTATGAATTTAGATAAACAATCATTCATAACCAAGGGGATCTAGATAAGCAATTTTCTCTATTTACTTATACAACAAATTTCAGTCATAGACAAAATCTCTATATTTCAGTTTACTCTTATAACCTCTATGAATACTTAGGGAATTCTCATTAAGATGTATTGTATACATTTCTAATATTATTTTATCATCTGAACTTCATCCAAACAGAGGAAGAATCCATTTCATATCATTTTGCAACAACTTAGAACAAATAGACAATTCAGGGTTTCTAGTCGCATACTAGCAAATAAAGATTATGGATGAATTAACCACTTTTCGTGCAATATACTATTTAAAGGAAGTTACAACTCACCCTAAGGTGTGAAAACACCTTAAAACATAGATCATCTCTGAAAATCTCGATCTCATATCAAATCCCTAGCAATTCACCCGATTCTTCTTCCTTTCAACTCGGAAACCCTAAAAATGAGGGATTATGAAGAAAGAGTGAGAAAAGGGGAAGTTTTGATACCATTTTGGATAAAATCAGAGGAGGGATGGAATTTTGATATGTGAGAGAAGATTCACCATGAAACTATATCCAAATAAGTTAAACTTACATGATTTCATCATTCCTCATACCGCAAAACCCTAGGTCAGCATCTCCATCAATTTCTCCTCTCAAACCCTAACTCTCTCACTCTCTCTAGGATTTTGTTTCTATGGATTGAATCACGAATTATGAGAGATCCTTGTGTGTTAGGTTGACCATATAGAGCAATTGAGCTGCTTGGGTCAATTGCACTTTGACCCCTTACTATACTTTTTTCTTATTTCAGCAAAAATTTTCTGTCATAAAAAGGTTTCTATAAATTCGTGTATTTCAGAGATCAAACCTCCTCCAAAAATTATTAAAATTTATAATGTTGTTTATAATTGAGTTAAAAATCTTCAATTAAAATATGAGATCATTCCAAGCTTCCATTAAATAACTAAAAATCGAATAGTGAACTACTATCCAGAATTCTACAGAAATGTCAGTTACTATAATTCATCTACTGATAAGGTCTAAACACATCCAAAAATTATGAAAAAATTTACATTTTGTTTATGATTGAGTTTTATATTTTTATTTAAAATTTCAGATCATTTGGAGTTACCAATAAATAAATAAAAAACAAACAATATACTGTTGAATAACATTCTATCAGCATGGTCAGTTGAAGTATATCTCGACCAAGAATGACTTTCAAAGAACATCCAAAAATTCTAAAAATTTTCATTGAAATGCAAGATTGAGTTATACATATTATATCCAAATTTAAATTAAATCTAAGTTACATATAAAATATGATAAATTATTTACCGTACTACTATCTTGATCAAATTCCATACTCATGTACCATCAAAACCCTAATTTCAACCAACTAGGGTTTATATTTCTCAAACCCTAATTTATCAAACAATAGAACACTTAATATTATTATGAGGTTTAGAAAATCATAATTTAATTATCATCATTAATTAGATTTAAGAAATGATCAATCCAATTAAGCATATAATCATCCAGGTAAACCCTAGTTTACCAATTAAGCTCGAATACGGTCATAACAGTTCCACCCCCACCCCTAAAAGGGTTCATCTCAGAAACATAAACGTGCAAGAAAAGTACTTTTAAGGTTTATTTTAAGCTTATGAAATATTACATGTCATTATATTCTTGCATTTCATACTTGAATGTAGTTGTCAACGTTAAGTCCTTTATTTCTTTTCTAATCACAACATGTTAACATAGTTCTCAATGATAACAAAAAAATTCTCTATGCCACAATCAATCATAGCAGAGAGAGAGAGAGAGAAACAACCATTTCAATATTTTTTATACTCTTGAGGTGTTACCTCAACATTGATAATCTGATCCAACTATCTCAATTCATACGGCTCAATATGTAATATTGTTATGTATTACCTCTAAGTCACAAAAGAGAGTTCACCATGTTGTTTTGAATTTTTACAATTATGCTACTCAAATAGCAAAATAGTCTTGAGTTGGAAGACTAGATTCAACAAAAATTGTACAATACTACTCACAACATCCCCATTGGATCATGGATATATAAGGCGAAGCATTACCATTACATTCCATACTATTCTCAAGTATGAGCCCACACATAATTCAAAGTGTAACCATCGGGTTATAGCATACTAGGGTTTCAACAACAATAACAAAGTACTCCATGATTATATTATTCATTCAAATACTATTCATACCCAATTACCATCACTTAGTTATATTAAAGCTAGGTATAACAAGCTATACCTCATTAGGGTTACATATTAATACAATATGGTTATCATCCCCTTCTATTCATATGAGTGAATAGGTAAGACTACCTTATTTATGGTAACCCTCCATTTGTTTTATCATCATTTGAACCATATCACCATACAACAATTGTACAATACTAAGATGGATTACTGGTATGAATCACTACAACTATCAGACACCTGAAATTAACATATTGCTTGTACATGTACACTGAAATCATACGTAGAATCCATTTACATCCCTTGATATACCTTCAACAAATTATACTTCTAAAAACAAATTCACATATTACTAAAAGCCATAGTTTTCTCTTATCTCTCCTCGGATTCATTTCTACTTACTTTTTGCTTCTTATCCTTCTCATTTTAATCATGTAGATTAAACATCCCTAAAATTGAAACATACAAGGTACAAATAGATTATTCATCATTCTTGCTATCACTACAAGAATTTATATCATATCACACTTCATTCATATTGTATTTCTCCTTTTTTTTAAAACACACTTGTTACATTTCAATTTTATATCTTACTCTTTACTCCGAATCATTTCCATATTGTTTATCTACCTTTCAGATTAGCTATCTTTAAACCTTGGATTACTATCAGTGCTAGTTTACTTCTCATAGTGCAAATCTCATGATCTTGTTTTATAGAGATGCTAGTATTCAAGGTCAAATCACTAGTGACAACCCTTGAACTACTACAATTCTAAACATTCTAGGGTTTGGTCCTTATTAGTAGCATGACGTTGTTGTGTGTAACTTTGCTCCCTTAATTTGAAAGTCAAACTTTGGATCTCACAAGTTTTACTAAATTCTTCCTTATCTTATCAATTGAATTTCCTTTCTCTTACTTGGCCATTCAGATAGATTACATTCTCAATTTACCCTACTAGGGTTTCATCATCATATTGTATGCCATTATTACATTCACTAGATGCCTCTACCATGGTGGTTATGCATCAGATATGATTCATTTTCTTATCACTTCATTCCCACATTGCTTTCATTAAGGAAGATATGAGAGAAGATGATTTTGAGACTTAGAATTCTTATCTTCAAACATTCATTAATACATTTCTCATATGTAGGTTTAATTAATTATCAACAAGGATACTTGACTAATTAGCACTTTCTTGAATCTCGCAACCTCTTTCTTTTATAATCTATATTATTCCACCATGTTTCAAACCTTTTCATTACTTTCCATAATCCCCTTACCATATACTTCTATTCCACATATCATCTTTAACTTCTAGTTTTCTCTTATGATCATGTTGCTTCTTTTAGGTGTATGATCATATATACCATGTTGCACATATTTCTTTTTATCCTTCTGCTAATGTAAAGTTGAAATTCTAAATCCATAATCTCTCTACTAGTTTCAACTCATGTTTAATGCATTACATATACTTCATTTTAAATTTAACGACTCATGCATGGTTCAAACTTAGTATCTTTTTTAATCAAGTTTTTACCTCTTGAATATAGTCTACCTTTGTATGACTTATTCATTGGTTAAGCTACACTTTTGTTCTTCTTTTAGAAATTAGTTTGTTGTTCTATAGAGACTTAGAATCCAAAGGCAGTAGGATGAATGTATTAACTTCACAATAAAGGTATACATCCCATGCTCTTAATTATATCATAACCCTCATTCCTTAATCAAGCTCGTTATTTCCAAAATTTCTCTTTATTTCAACTAAGTTTCTTATCCTAGTTTTATGATTTACATGCTCATCTAGTTCTCTTCACTTTAACGTTTCTGAAGACTCTTCACTTCTATGTACTTATCGAATACTTAACTCTTTTCTTCTATTTTCCCTTTGCTTTGGAGTACATAAAAACATTGTACTCGATTATATAATCCAGTCATCATGATTGATTCTTACTATCTTGGCCCTTACATACTTTTCTCATATCTTTTCCATATTTCATATTTAGAGTTCATATTGTGGTGACCATCTTGTGAAAACATGATTAACTAATGCGGAAGAGAATTATTTGCAGTGGATTACTGAAAATCACTGAAAATTAAAACTTTTTGCATAGAGATCCTTATATAGGAAATCTTTTCCAACAAGAACCATTGCATAACATTTACATTCTGGTTCAAATGTACATAACATGTACCATCTCTTTTCAGAGATTACATCATCAACTGTCTTATAAACATTATATACAGACAATATACAAATCTCGAGGCATCAAGCCAAAACCTCAGATTGATTCATAAGACACTGACTAAAAACTCCGAGGACCTGAGAGTATAGAGACGACACATAAGACTACTATCTGTATGACTAGACAGACAATATCTCCATCTGAGATCTTATTGTTGTCCCTGTCGTTGCTGTTGTTGTTGCTCTTTCCTTGTTCTAGGATTTCTGCTTTGCCTCCCATGCATACCTAAAAATGTTTCCCACGGGGGTGAGACAATTGAAAATTGCCCCAGCGAGAGATATACCTCTCCACCAAAAACATTGTTATTGCAGTTTATTAAATTAAAACTGAGCAGGGGTTACTTTTACATTATCAGGTAGAATTATTCATCATAGAAAAGAATAAGATAATCTCCATTATCAAGGAGGTCATTGCATCTACCCATGGTAGATAAGTAATTCATATGTCTACCTTGCAAAGAATATAAAGAAACATAATTAACATTTATCCACTAAGGAATGCACAAAGAAATGCAACATCATCCAATGAATCTCTGTATTCAATCCTTAAGCAAAAATGCTATACGGCTGATTACATTTTACAATCACACTTATGCTCTGAGGAGATGAGGTATACCGCTCATACTCCAACCGACCACTGCTAGGAGTCGAAATCGGTACCATACATAGGTCAATGGAAGAGCCGGACTCTAAGACCTCATCTGTCTCGGTCAGTACGAGACCACATGCAGGACATCTCGTGTATCTGCTAACTAGCTAGCCAGGGTATACTGGCACCTTCGCTATAGAGTTATAGCGTCAACTGCACTCTCATTGCCAATCGAGAGATTTCTTGTTTATCTCCTCGATCCGACATTAAGTATCATTGGGAGATGTGTACACCATCTAACCCAATTATCGGGAGATTCATGATACATCCATTCCGACATATTCATGAAGGATTGAGAGGTTTCTTGTTTACCTTCCAACAATCTCCTCAAGAGGACGTAATGATGTTTTCGCCCATTTACCCCCACATATTCAAAATATGTGCTCCTGGTTTTTCCGCAGGCACCCGTTTCACCATCACCTATTCCTGACGATGATGGATCTATGGTCAGAGCACTACATGAATAGATTTCACTTGATTTATTAAGTACATTCTCATATTCTTTTACCATCAGCCAAGTTCTCAAACATAACTTATTACAACAATGCTATAAAGAGACATGTACTACTTTCATCAGATATTTATCAGTCTTTCAAAGATCCTGGGAACTCAGTCCCTCATTTCAATACTGGGAATTCTCATCCCTTCACATTCTCATCACCATAATCATATGGTTCTGGGTATTCAAACCCTTCACTCATCATTGAGCATCATTACCATTTATTAGGTAATTATCACCTTCAGGTCATCTGACCAAGGTATACATGATACTTGTTACCCAAGCATCACACATGGCTCATCAGGCCACTGCACATCTTGTCACCTCTCACTAGGAAACAACTTATTCACATGATATGGACTTATCTTAGTTTAAGGCATTGTTTTATTACAAAGTTTCCTATAAACAGCCACATTAGATACTTCCCTTTTCAGGGTATCAGCTACTATTCCATTATTAGGATTAGGCTTCACATAGATACACCTTCAACTAGGGTTTCACAAGGATGCACCCTCAATTAGGGTTTCATTTAGAATTGCCCTCAATTAGGGTTAGAACACAATAACCATGTCGATTAGGGTTTATGTTCATGATTAGGGTTTCATGATCTCTCTACTTTAAGGATCATACCCTTAATCACCACATGAATCATATTCATATATGAATTCATGCTATCATCATCTCAACTTGATTAGCTCATATCAACCCTTCCATCAAGTACATACTACTATGATTAACATAGTGTACCAAGTCATTGATCCTATAAGCAATTAGGGTTCATCCCTTAATTGGAACTAATCACTTAGGTACTATTAGGGTTTGAACCTTTGTACCTTCAATGATCATCATTACTAATCATCATTGGATCAATTAATCATTCATCATCTCTATTCTCAAGAGATTCAATCACCTTGGACCTCCATTACATAAGGTATCCAATTGAATTGATCAATTGAGTCCTCAATTACAACAAGTGTCTAAGTGGATTAACCAATTGAGTCCTCAATCAACTTTGACTACTTGATCCCCAAACGGTCTTGGTCCTTCAAGGTTCAAATGGTTTGAAACCATTTGGTAAAGGTGGTGCTTGAGGCCGTTTGTCCAAGCAAGTAGGTGAAGATCGTTTGCCCAAGTTTGACTTTTGAAACCGCATGGGCACAAACGGTTTGGGATCGTTTGGTCCCAAACGGTCTTGAGACCATTTGGTCCAAACCTCCTCAAAACCGCATGGACCAAAGATGGTCTCAACTACACCAATCGGTTTAGGGTTCTCAATATTGATTCCTTCAATCATTGAATTCATGGAACCAATCATCAATTGGACTTATCCTCATACTTCAATTGAGTTAAATAAGTCAACCTTAAACTAATTTGACCCTCAATTAGTCCTCAATTAGGGTTTGAATCAATTGAATTAGGGTTTGGAATCGATGATCCTTCAACACTAATCAATGCAAGATTAGTTACATTGAAACCACTGAACCATCATCCAAATTTAACATGACCTGACCCCAAACGGTCTTGAGGTCGTTTGGATGACCACCAAACGGTCTTGGGACCATTTTCCCATCACATCATCAAAATACAAGTCAACCAATTAGGGTTTGGATCATTGGGTTGATCACCAAATCAACAATTGATTACACTTAAACTTAGTATCATTGGATCATCAATTGCTTAACCATACTCACCCCTAGACCTCCAAAGGGTCTTGGGTGACCTCCAAATGGTATTGAGACCGTTTAAATGAGCTCCAAACGGTCTTGAGACCGTTTGGCTCATCCAACCCTTGGATTCTAGTGAAAAATCATTAGGGTTTGAGCTATTGGGTTGATCATCAAATTAGCACTTAATTGCAAAGTGATTTGGTACCTTTAGACCTTCAATTGGTCAACTATACTTAAACCCAGACCTCCAAAAGGTCTTGGGTGATCCCCAAATGGTCTTGAAACTGTTTGGGTGATTCCCAAACGGTTTTGAAACCGTTTGGGCTAATCAACCCAAAATCGCAAATCAACTCATTGGAATTTCAGCACTAATTTCAATTAGGGTTTTCCCAATTGATTAGCCTTCATCTCATGATTCCTTGGGAATTAATCCATAAAATTTGGTGAGTCATTAACCAACATAATTATTAACAGGAATATCAAACGGTCAACCCTTGGTCAACTCACTCAAATGGTTTTGAAACCGTTTGCCCAAAAAGTTAAATTAATCAAGTTGAAAAATCAGCACTTAATCCAATTAGGTTTGCCTAATTGATTAGCCTTCAAATCACGATTCCTTGGGAGTTAACCCATAAACGTTGGTGAGTCATTAACCAACATAATTAGGAACAGTAATATCAAACGGTCAACCCTTGGTCAACACACTCAAATGGTTTTGAAACCATTTGCTCCCAAATGGTTTCAAACTGTTTGCTCTCAAACGGTTTGGTGAAACCGCATGAGCAATTAACTCAAAACCGTATGAACCATGATTTCTTTGGAAAAAGTATCCAATATGATTCCATCATCATCTACCTTCATCCCTGAAGTTATAACAACTTCTGATTTCATGAATTAACCATTTTCAACCAGCAATTAAACAAGATAATGAAGGAATCATTGAAATTGCAAGATTAATGGTTGAATAACAATGAAAAAGGGTTCAAGTTATAAAACCCGCCTCCAATTGAGCTCCAAAGCTCCATGTCCACGGAAAAAATGGTGGATGCAACTCCTTTCACCATTCCAAGGCTCGTCCTCAAGGTTTGAGTGAAAAGGAATGGTTAGAATTGAAGAGGAGATCGAAATAGGAAGAAATCCATAATTTATTTTTGATTTCCACCATAGAATCAAGGTGAAATGGATCAAGAACCTTACCAACAGGTTGGGGGTCGTCCTCCTGATCTTCTCAAGCTCTCTTGGTCGTTTCCCAAGCAAGGAGAATAAGTGGGGTCGAAAAAGCCTTCCATTTGGCTTGTAAAGGGTCTTTTTATAAGAAAATCAAGGAGAGAGAAAGTGCCTTATAAAAATTCATTTAATCCCAAAAATGTGGCTGCCTCTTCCCCCTTATCTTCCTTAGGGACGAGGCTATCTTGTTTTCCTTTTATCCCTCTCAATTATCCATGATTTAAAGAAAAGCAAATCAAGCACCTTAAATCATATTATATTAATATCCATAAGTGAGTGGATATTTCTTTTTCTTATAAAATTGTGTGTGAGTTATCCACTCCCTTGGATATTTTCGTGGTCCTTGAAAAGCTCAAGGACGTCACACATACATATGAATCCAACCATTTTAATTTTGGGTGAAGGCCCTTTAATTAATACATTTATTTTTTTGCCCTAAATCGAATTAGGGTTTCAATTAGGATTAAATCTTGATTATTTTAATATCAAGATTCTCTCTCCTCCAACTTAATTCAAATGAGGCGCCCCTCTCATTTTCTTTGCTCTACATGATGCCAAGAAACATTAGGGACCTTATTGAAGTGTTAATTTATATATTGCACCCTAGGTTTTGGGTAAATTGCACATTACACCAAAACTAGGTTTTCATGCACATATATTGCTTTATCAGCTCTTTCTTGGTATTCAGGCTTCCATAAGCCACACCTCATCATCATCTTCACTCTCATGATGCTTCAACACATGAGGAACATATTATCATGCACAATTTGCACTTAAACCCCTCAACTTGGGTATTTTGCACATTAGTCCAAAACAAACAAAACATTGATTTCAACAATGTTCAAAAAGGACTAGAATTGCAATATAAGTTCCTCTTGAGCCCTAATTGCCTTTCACAAGTTGAGATTAAGCATTTAATCATATTTATTAATCAAAACACCTAGGTTTAAAGTATAACCCAGGTCAGGGGTGTTACAAATTATAAACCCCTAACAAGGATTTCGTCCCCGAAATCCCAAATAAAGGAAGACATGTGCATTTTATTCATCATACTATCTAGTCTTCACTTAACATCTCCTTGTTATGGAGACACCATAAAACTTTGATCAGCACAAAGTGTTTTCATACAAGATTCTCATAGAATCAACACACAAGGCACATGCTCCACTGTTCCTAATCATTGACTATAGAGTCAACTTTGTGTCAAACAACACTTCTCTTATTCAGAGAAACATCATACATTCTTTATTAATATCATGTTTATGCAAAGCATAAACCCCTAACATATGATGTTCATATCATTTTATATAATCAGACTAATTTCATAGTTGACCACTCCAGGTAGCCAACCTAAACCACCTGATAATTCTCAGATACCAGAATCTTTCTTCTTAGTATCCATCACATATGTTGAGAACACATCACATTTTTATCTTCCTTTCATCTTTGGAACATTAATTGTTACATATGTCCTCATCTTAGAACCAAAGTCCAAGATAAACTGATTTCATGATACTCATTAGATTATCTCAGAATGACTACTTGATCAGGGCAATCAAAAAGACAACAATCTAAGAGTTTCCATACCCACTTTATCTTCAATAGTTGTATAGCTGGCCATGGTATATAAATACTGAGATTAAGTGGTATGCACTTTGTATACTATCATATTCCACCTTTTCATATTATCACAAGCATAAGACTTATCATCCCTGAATTTCATTCAGGCACCTCTTCTGTACCTCATCATTTCTCAAGGAGGTAAGGACAACATAAAACATTTGTAATGTTTTACTATGCAAAACATAAGTCCTCATATGACTAATCAAGGAGAGTTCAATTATTTCCTTTCTCAGTTAATCCAAGAATTCATAAATTAACATATTTGCATGACATTATCTTATCTAACTTGTCATAATACATGAATTATTCACTGCCTCAGGCTAACTCTGCCTCAAAGGTTGATTCAACAGGCTATGGTTGAGCACAGACTCAATTTAAGTCCAGAAATTCATCATTTCCTTTTGCTTCAAACTACTGATGCTAATTACAAATCCGGTTGATATCTATAACATCATCATTGGGACTGGTAATCTAGGTTACACTGCCAAAACTTGATCCATTATATACATTACTATTGCCCTAAGTTCTCCAACAATAATACTTAAAGAAGGATTTTCTTATTATAGTTGGATCAGCTAGGGGATTCTCAGGCAATTGTCTCTCTCTTGCCTGTTCCCATGCACCTCTTCTTGGTGCAACATTGTTGCTCTCAGCAGCAATCTCCTCATGTGACCCAGTCATCTTTAAGTTCTTCTTCTCTTATACGAGCAGAAGACACTATCATATACACTGGATGACACCAGAATAGACTCTAATACCTTAGTCCTATGTCTCTGTAGACTCAACGAACCTAGAGCTCTGATACCACAAATTGTGGCGACCATCTCGCGAAAGCATGATTAACTAATGCGAAAGCGAATTATTTGCAGCGGATTACTGAAAATCACTGAAAATTAAAACTTTTTGCATAGAGATCCTCACATAGGAAATCTTTTCCAACAAGAACCATTGCATAACATTTACATTCTGGTTCAAATGTACATAACATGTACCATCTCTTTTCAGAGATTACATCATCAACTGTGTTATAAACATTAGATACAGACAGTATACGAATCTCGAGGCATCAAGCCAAAACCTCATATTGATTCATAAGACACTGACTAAAAACTCTGAGGACCTGAGAGTACAGAGACGACACATAGGACTACTGTCTGTATGACTAGACAGACAATATCTCCATCTGAGATCTTATTGTTGTCCTTGCTGTTGCTGTTGCTCTTTCCTTGTTCTAGGATTTCTTCTTTGCCTCCCATGCATACCTAAAAATGTTTCCCATGGGGGTGAGACAATTGAAAATTGCCCCAGCGAGAGATATAACTCTCCGCCAAAAACATTGTTATTGCAGTTTATTAAATTAAAACTGAGTAGGGGTTACTTTTACATTATCAGGCAGAATTATTCATCATAGAACAGAATAAGATAATCTCCATTATCAAGGAGGTCATTGCATCTACCCATGGTAGATAAGTAATTCATCTGTCTACCTTGCAGAGAATATAAAGAAACATAATTAGCATTTATCCACTAAGGAATGCACAAAGAAATGCAACATCAGCCAATGAATCTCCGTATTCAAACCTTAAACAAACATGCTATACAGCTGATTACATTTTACAATCACACTTATGCTCTGAGGAGATGAGGTATACCGCTCATACTCCAACCGATCACTGCTAGGAATCGAAATCGGTACCATACATAGGTCAATGGAAGAGCCGGACTCCAAGAGCTCATCCGTCTCGATCAGTACGAGACCACATGCAGGACATCTCATGTCTCTACTAACTAGCTAGCCAGGGTATACTGGCACCTTCGCTATAGAGTTACAACATCAACTGCACTCTCATCGTCAATCGAGAGATTTCTTATTTATCTCCTCAATCTGACATTAAGTATCATTGGGAGATGTGTACACCATCTAACCCAATCATCGGGAGATTCATGATACATCCATCTTGACATATTCATGAAGGATTGAGAGGTTTCTTATTTACCTTCCAACAATCTCTTCAAGAGGACGTAAGGATGTTTTCGCCCATTTACCCCCACATATTCAAAATATGTGCTCTGGGTTTTGCCGTGGGCACCCGTTTCACCATCACCTATTCCTGACAATGATGGATCTATGGTCAGAGCACTACGTGAATAGATTTCACTTGATTTATTAAGTACATTCTCATATTCTTTTAGCATCAGCCAAGTTCTCAAACATAACTTATTACAACAATGCTATAAAGAGACATGTACTACTTTCATCAGATATTTATCAGTCTTTTAAAGACCCTGGGAACTCAGTCCCTCATTTCAATACTGGGAATTCTCATCCCTTCACATTCTCATCACCATAATCATATGGTTCTGGGTATTCAAACCCTTCACTCATCATTGAGCATCATTACCATTTATTAGGTAACTATCACCTTCAGGTCATCTGACCAAGGTATACATGATACTTGTTACCCAAGCATCACACATGGCTCATCAGGCTACTGCACATCTTGTCACCTCTCACTAGGCAACAACTTATTCACATGATATGGACTTATCTTAGTTTAAGGCATTGTTTTATTACAAAGTTGCCTATAAACAGCCACATTAGATACTTCCCTTTTCAGGGTATCAGCTACTATTCCATTATTAGGATTAGGCTTCACATAGATACACCTTCAACTAGGGTTTCACAAGGATACACCCTCAATTAGGGTTTCATTTAGAATTGCCCTCAATTAGGGTTAAAACACAATAACCCTGTCGATTAGGGTTTATGTTCATGTTTAGGGTTTCATGATCTCTCTACTTTAAGGATCATACCCTTAATCACCACATGAATCATATTCATATATGAATTCATGCTATCATCATCTCAACTTGATTAGCTCATATCAACCCTTCCATCAAGTACATACTACTATGATTAACATAGTGTACCAAGTCATTGATCCTATAAGCAATTAGGGTTCATCCCTTAATTGGCACTAATCACTTAGGTACTATTAGGGTTTCAACCTTTGTACCTTCAATGATCATCATTACTAATCATCATTGGATCAATTAATCATTCATCATCTCTATTCTCAAGAGATTCAATCACCTTGGACCTCCATTACATAAGGTATCCAATTGAATTGATCAATTGAGTCCTCAATTACAACAAGTGTCTAAGTGGATTAAACAATTGAGTCCTCAATCAACTTTGACTACTTGAGCCCCAAACGGTCTTGGTCCTTCAAGGTTCAAACAGTTTGAAACCGTTTGGTAAAGGTGGTGTTTGAGACCGTTTGCCCAAGCAAGTAGGTGAAGACTGTTTGCCCAAGTTTGACTTCTGAAACCGCATGGGCACAAACGGTTTGGGATCGTTTGGTCCCAAATGGTCTTGAGACCGTTTGGTCCCAAACGGTCTTGAGGCCGTTTGGTCCAAACCTCCTCAAAACTGCATGGACCAAAGATGGTCTCAACTACACCAATCGGTTTAGGGTTCTCAATATTGATTCCTTCAATCATTGAATTCATGGAACCAATCATCAATTGGACTTATCCTCATACTTCAATTGAGTTAAATAAGTCAACCTTCAACTGATTTGACCCTCAATTGACCCTCAATTAGTCCTCAATTAGGGTTTGAATCAATTGAATTAGGGTTTGGAATCGATGATCCTTCAACACTAATCAATGCAAGATTAGTTACTTTGAAACCACTGAACCATCATCCAAATTGAACATGACCTGACCCCAAACGGTCTTGAGGTCGTTTGGATGACCACCAAACGGTATTGGGACCATTTTCCCATCACATCATCAAAATCCAAGTCAACCAATTAGGGTTTGGATCATTTGATTGATCACCAAATCAACAATTGATTACACTTTAACTTAGTATCATTGGATCATCAATTGCTTAACCATACTCACCCCTAGACCTCCAAACTGTCTTGGGTGACATCCAAACTGTCTTGAGACCATTTGGCTCATCCAACCCTTGGATTCTAGTGAAAAATCATTAGGGTTTGAGCTATTGGGTTGATCATCAAATCAGCACTTAATTGCAAAGTGATTTGGTACCTTTAGACCTTCAATTGGTCAACTATACTTAACCCCAGACCTCCAAAAGGTCTTGGGTGATCCCCAAACGGTCTTGAAACCATTTAGGCTAATCAACCCAAAATCTCAAATCAACTCATTGGAATTTCAGCACTAATTTCAGTTAGGGTTTTCCCAATTGATTAGCCTTCATCTCATGATTCCTTTAGAATTAATCCATAAAATTTGGTGAGTCATTAACCAAAATAATTAGGAATAGTAATCTCAAATGGTCAACCCTTGGTAAACTCACTCAAACGGTTTTGAAACCGTTTGCCCAAAAAGTTAAATTAATCAAGCTGAAAAATCAGCACTTAATCCAATTAGGTTTGCCTAATTGATTAGCCTTCAAATCACGATTCCTTGGGAGTTAACCCATCAAATTTGGTGATTCATTAACCAACATAATTAGGAACAGTAATATCAAACGGTCAACCCTTGGTCAACACACTCAAATGGTTTTGAAACCGTTTGCTCTCAAACGGTTTGGTGAAACCGCATGAGCAATTAACTCAAAACCGTATGAACCATGATTTCTTTGGAAAAAGTATCCAATATGATGTCATCATCATCTACCTTTGTCCCTGAAGTTCTAAAAACTTCTGATTTCATGAATTAACCATTTTCAACCAGCAATTAAACAAGATAATGAAGGAATCATTGAAATTGCAAGATTAATGGTTGAATAACAATGAAAATGGGTTCAAGTTATAAAACCTGTCTCCAATTGAGCTCCAAAGCTCCATGTCCACGGAAACAATGGTGGATGCAACTCCTTTCACCATTACAAGGCTCGTCCTCAAGGTTTGAGTGAAAAGGAATGGTTAGAATTGAAGAGGAGATCGAAATAGGAAGAAATCCATAATTTATTTTTGATTTCCACCATAGAATCAAGGTGAAATGAATCAAGAACCTTACCAACAGGTTGGGGGTCGTCCTCCTGATCTTCCCAAGCTCTCTTAGTCGTTTCCCAAGCAAGGAGAAGAAGTGGGGTCGAAAAAGCCTTCCATTTGGCTTGTAAAGGGTCTTTTTATAAGAAAATCAAGGAGAGAGAAAGTGCCTTATAAAAATTCATTTAATCCCAAAAATGTGGCTGCCTATTCCCCCTTATCTTACTTAGGGACGAGGCTATCTTTTTTGCCTTTTATCCCTCTCAATTATCCATGATTTAAAGAAAAGCAAATCAAGCACCTTAAATCATATTATATTAATATCCATATGTGAGTGGATATTTCTTTTTCTTATAAAATTGTGTGTGAGTTATCCACTCCCTTGGATATTTTCGTGGTCCTTGCAAAGCTCAAGGACGTCACACATACATATGAATCCAACCATTTTAATTTTGGGTGAAGGCCCTTTAATTCATACATTTATTTTTTTGCCCTAAATCGAATTAGGGTTTCAATTAGGATTAAATCTTGATTATTTTAATATCAAGATTCTCTCTCCTCCAACTTAATTCAAATGAGGCACCCCTCTCATTTTCTTTGCTCTACACGATTCCAAGAAACATTAGGGACCTTATTGAAGTGCTAATTTATATATTGCACCCTAGGTTTTGGGTAAATTGCACATTACACCAAAACTGGGTTTTCATGCACATACATTTCTTTATCAGCTCTTTCTTGGTATTCAGGCTTCCATAAGCCACACCTCATCATAATCTTCACTCTCATGATTCTTCAACACATGAGGAACATATTATCATGCACAATTTGCACTTAAACCCCTCAACTTTGGTATTTTGCACATTAGTCCAAAACAAACAAAACATTGATTTCAACAATGTTCAAAAAGGACTAGAATTGCAATATAAGTTCCTCTTGAGCCCTAATTACCTTTCACAAGATGAGATTAAGCATTTAATCATCTTTCTTAATCAAAACACCTAGGGTTAAAGTATAACCCAGGTCAGGGGTGTTACACATATAATATTAATTATTAAACTTAATTAGAATCTTATGTCGTGTTCCTTAATTCCCAATTAAGGGTTTCTCATATGAGGCCCCAAAGTTGGATCTCAGACATCAGTTTCAACTGATTCTTATCTATTCTAATCTTTCTCTTATACTTCAAAATCTTAGAGTATATACTTCAAAATCTCAGACATGTATCAACCAACCTGAGTGCCCTGGTGATTGGAGACCTATATCTCTTTGTAATGTGGTTTACAAGATAATAGCCAAAATTCTTGCTAACCGCTTGAGAGATGTGATGCCTGATATCATCAGCTTAAATCAGTCTGCATTTGTGAAGGGAAGAAGGATTTCAGATGCTATTCTTCTTGCAAATGAAGTAATCCACGACTTCAAAACTTGTAAAGATAACAAGCTATGTCTAAAGGCAGATCTTAGCAAAGCATATGATACCATTGATAGGATGTATATCCTTAATATAATGACGGCCATGGAGTTCCCTGAATGCTGGATAAACTGGGTTAAAGAGTGCTTGTACACTTCATCTTTCCAGGTCCTGGTGAATGGATCTCCTACTGAAATTATACATGCCACTAGGGGGATTAGACAGGGTGACCCTCTCGCTCCCTACCTATTTGTCATAGGAATGGAAGGTCTCACCTTTATGCTGAATAAAGCAGTGGAAGAAGAAAAGTTCAAACCTATTATGACAAGAAGCAACTCACTGTCACATATTTTGTTTGCAGATGATTTACTAGTATTTGCACAAGCCACAGAAAGGGATGTGACTGGAATTCTGGATTGTCTTGATGAGTTTAGCAGCCTCTCTGGCCTCAAACTCAACCCCATTAAGAGCCAGTTGTTCTTGAGCAACTCTACCCCTGCAAATATAAGCGAGCTTATGAAAGTGGAGAAAACGAACCTGCCAGTGAGGTACTTGGGTCTGCCATTGTTTTCTGGTCGTCTTACTAAAAACATGTGTTCTCCTCTGATTGATAAAATTAAGAATAAGCTGGACTCTTGGAAGTCCAAGCTGGTGTCGAAAGCTGGTAGGCTGGAGCTCATTATTTCCACCCTTTCCTCTTATCATCTCTTCTGGACTGGCACGTTCCCACTGCCAAAAGGAACCATGGATGAAATTGATAAACTTTGTAGGAACTTCCTTTGGGGAGATATAGAAGATTCCAAAAAAATCCATACGGTTGCATGGGATGAAATCTGTAAGCCTAAGGATGAAGGCGGCCTTGGTATCCGATCAGTAGTTGACTGGAGCAATGCTGGCCTCACCAGGCTGCTGTGGGACATAGCAAACAGCAAGGAAAATTTATGGGTAAGATGGATTCATAATCAATACTTGGTTGATGAGTCATTGTGGTCCCACAAACAAAGGTATAGTGCTAGCTGGATGTGGAGATCGCTGTTAAAACATCGAGACAAACTAAGCCACAGAGTAAGATTCAAGATTGGCACCGGCAGGTCTATATTTCTCTGGAATGACCCTTGGGTCCATGGTGACTATCTTGGTGACTCTGTTAATGCTGTTCTCAGCTTACGAAGTGGTTTGGAAAAGAACCAGAAGCTAAGCTCCCTGATTCACAGCGGTGCCTGGAGGCTTCCTAAATTCAGGGGTAGCTCTGCCATCACTAAGATCTGTAGTAACATATGTATTGATAAAGAAGACTTGTGCTATTTTGATGGCCTAGAATCCTTCACACTCAAGGGCGCATGGGAGCTGTGTAGGGAATGTCTGCCTGAACAACAATGGGCAAAGTGGTTGTGGAGGAGTAAAACACCTAACAAAGTTAAACTTTTCGGTTGGAAGTACTTCAAAAGCAGATTAATAACTGAAGATTACCTGCAGAATAGGGGCTACAACCTGGCGTCGAGATGTGCCCTCTGTAAGCAATCAAATGAAACAGAAAACCACATCTTTTGGGTCTGCAATTTTGCCCAAGAAATGTGGGATAGAGCAAAGCCGCATTTCATCCAAGAACCAGAAAACAAAGATTACATAACAAGCATTACTGTAGTAAAAGAAAAGCAGCTGATAATGCTTGTACTCTACCATATCTGGAGTGCTCGTAACCTGACAATTTTTGAAGAGGCCAGTATCACTCCGAAACAGACCTGGAATAAGGCTTTCACAGACCTTTGCTCCATGATATAGATAGATATGCATAGATAATCTTTCTATTTTTCTTACATATACGTACCCACTTGTAAATGTTGGTTTTGATGGAATATATAAGGAAGCACGCTTAATGATAAAAAAAAAGAATTTGGATCTAATCTATCCAGAATTTACTCTTGTTATGTTACTAATAGGAGTCATTAGATCCCAGTAATGCATCCTGCTAGCCGGACCAGGCCGGACCTATAGTCTTGAAGCCAAGAGATACTCAGGATTACTCAACTCCTATTCATCTCAAATGTGTGGAAAAAAACTTATCCACTTAGGAAAACTCATTCAAAGATCATTTCTAGTCTACTTGATACAAAGAATGTAATCAATAAATGTTACAACTACATAGTGTACAACAAATCTTAAAGACTCGTATATATTTCAAAATATTGAATATCTGAATTTCAACATATAAGAGCTTTTCTACTCATCTCCAATAAAACAACAATATGAAATTAAAGTTCTATCTCATTTTATATTTATGCTCTTAATTCATGTTAGTTATCTTGTTTCTAACCCTAATATTTCTAGGGTTCCTCTCTAGACCATCCTTCCACTGTATACCTGGCCAGGGTATACATGAAAGAATAGACAAAGTAGCTTGATACTGGTTGATCCAAGTACTCAGATATCGAGCCAGGATATCCAAATACTCAAATCCCCAGAGCTAACATCATAACATCTCCTATTTGCCACACTTATGACTCTAACTTACTAACTTAATGGTCCCTGGAAACTCAGCCTAAGCTCTGATACCAAAACTGTTACACCCCGATCTCACAATTACCACTAATCCGTATAAATTGAGGATTTAACGTAATACAAAGATCACCCTTAACATTTTCTTCTTTTTCAAACTCTTTGTTTTCTCGCATTGAACCACATACACTAACTTTATAAGAGAATTAAACTTTTTTCTCTAATATAATCTCATTATTAATGATACACATCCATACATTCATTATGTTTCTCACACTTCCATATACATACGACATGACAATCATTTGCATTCTCTCCTATTAAGGAAACAAACATACAAAACATCATTTACAACTCTCTCTCAGATCTATATAAGGACCTAGAGTGACACAGACTGACTGAACTTAACTATACTCAGACTTAACTCTTGTGGCAGATCTACTATGATGCAATGATATCTTCTTCAAGTCCATGTGATTTCCCTAAAAATTATGAGTAGAGGGGTGAGCGTACTCACTCAGTGAATGAGTACTTCAAAGAAAAAGTCTAAAGCACTGATATAACTATAGATATACTTTTGAGCAATTGATATCAATTATAACAGCAGAAAGCTTTAGAGAGTCTAATAATTGACAATCATAAATATGGCAGGATACTCTAAATATCTATAAGTCATTCATTTTATTATGCCCTGATCATATGCAGTGTACTCTACATATGAAGACTCATAGTGCACTACGATCCCACCGTACAAAACTTAGTCGACACCCCGGGATAGCTAAGTCTGACTACTCTCCTGGTCTGCAATAGGGAAACTGGCTCTCTGGCCTCGACACTCCTATTGTGCCGTAAACTAGACTCCTCCTCTAACCTAAGCACACAGACGGAGAGTCAAGCCATGCCACCAGGACTTCTGGTTGATGTTGGACACACTTTTCTATACTCTAGTGCCACCAGGACTTCTGGTTGATGTTGGACACTGCAAACTATAATTTAAGGATACTTTCAGTGAACATCAGGACTTCTGGTTGATGTTGGACACACTTGGCAGAGCAGTATATTCAAAACACTGTAATATACTGAGTAATCAACATACTATACATGCAGGCATACTAAAATTCTTAAATAAATAGATTTCATGTCCACTTGGCACATACACACTAGAATCATGCATATCAACCCAAATCTTGAGTTGTGCATCTCATAACTCAATTAAGAGTTAATTATTTATCATGACAAGAATTATTAATAATAACTGAGAACATTGATATCACAATACTTGATTCATTGAACACCCTACCCTTAGGGTTTCATTTAATCACCACAAATGCTACAAAGAAAGGTGCAATACATATATCACGTACTTTTCAAATCTTTAAAACACATGATACATGGGATCTCAATCCCTTATCACATTGTTGGGAATTCTCATCCCTTCACATCATTATCATGATTACTGGATCTGGGTATTCAAACCCTTAGATCATCGCATAGCATTGTTACCTCTGTAATAGGTAACCATTACCTCTAGGTCCTTAGACCAAGTTATTCATTTCACTGGTTCTACAAGTATTCTCATGGCTCACAAGGCCATCACACATCTTGTCACCTCTCACTAGGCAACAACTTATTCACATGGCTCCCATAAAGATTTCATGCAACATAAACATTCATTGAATAAAGACTACTATCAACAAATCATATAAAATCAATATATGTATGAAACCTTGGAACTAAGTTGAATTTGGGTTTCCATGCCATTCACTAGGATGTCATGCATCAATAATAACATTGAATAAATAAAGTCCATCATGTCAAGAAAATCCCTTCAAATGGATTTCACGATATCTATTCACAAATATCCACTTTCCTCGCATCTAGGGTTTCACCCTCTTTACTGAGATATCAAACAAACACTATTCACTTTGAACGAAATCCAAGATATTATCTGACATATATGTACTATGGATTTAGATAAACAATCATTCATAACCAAGGGGATCTAGATAAGCAATTTTCTCTATTTACTTATACAACAAATTTCAGTCATAGACAAAATCCCTATATTTCAGTTTACTCTTATAACCTATATGAATACTTAGGGAATTCTCATTAAGATGTATTGTATACATTTCTAATATTATTTTATCATCTGAACTTCATCCAAACAGAGGAAGAATCCATTTCATATCATTTTGCAACAACTTAGAACAAATAGACAATTCAGGGTTTGTAGTCGCATACTAGCAATTAAAGATTATGGATGAATTAACTAATTTTCGTGCAATATACTATTTAAAGGAAGTTCCCACTCACCCTAAGGTGTGAAAATACCTTAAAAACGTAGTTGATCCCTGAAAATCTCGATCTCATATCAAATCCCTAGCAATTCTCCTGATTCTTCTTCCTTTCAACTCAGAAACCCTAAAAATGAGAGATTATGAATAAAGAGTGAGAAAAGGGACGTTTTGATACCATTTTGGATCAAATCATAGGAGGGATAGAATTTTGACATGTGAGAGAAGATTCACCATGAAAATATATCCAAAGAAGTTAAACTTACATGATTTCATCATTCCTCGGACCGCAAAACCCTAGGTCAGCATCTCCATTAATTTCTCCTCTCAAACCCTAACTCTCTCTAGGATTTCGTTTCTTTGGATTGAATCACAAATTATTAGAGCTCCTTGTGTGTTAGGTTGACCATATAGAGAAATTGAGCTGCTTGGGTCAATTGCACTTTGACCCCTTACTATACTTTTTCTTATTTCAACAAATTTTTTTTGTCATAAAATGTTTCTATAAATTTGTATATTTAAGAGATCAAACCTCCTCCAAAAATTATGATAATTTAGCATGTTGTGTATAATTGAGTTACAAATCTTCAACTAAAAATTAAGATCATTCCAAGCTTCCATAAAATAAAAAAAATCGAATAGTGCACTGCTATCCAGAATTCTACAAAAATGTTAGTTACTGTAATTCATCTACTGATAAGGTCTAATGCATAAAAAAATTATGCAATTTTTACATGTTATTTATGATTGAGTTTCAGATCTCTAGTTAAAATTTCAGATCATTTGGAGTTACCAATAAATAATTAAAAATCAAACAATATACTACTAAACAACATTCTGTCACCATGGTCGGTTGAAGTATATCTCGATCGAGAATGACTTTCAAAGAACATCCAAAAATTCTGAAATTTTCACTAAAATGCATGATTGAGTTATACATATTGTATCCAAATTTCAATTAAATACAAATTACATAGAAAATATGATAAATTATTTACCATACTACTATCTTGATCAAATTCTATACTCATGTACCATCAAAACCCTAATTTCAGCCAACTAGGGTTTATATTTCTCAAACCCTAATTTCTCAAACAATATAACACTTAACTTTCTTATTAGGTTTAAGACATCATAATTGAATTATCATTATTAATTAGATTTATGAAATGATCAATCCAATTAAGAATATAATCATCCAGGTAAACCCTAGTTTACTAATTAAGCTCAGATACGATCATAACACATCCTATATAAATGTTGTAATTATGTGAACCACCTTTTGTATACAAGTTATGGTTGAGGCCATTGAACTTTTGGAAGGACACCTGGTATGATACATGTGATATTGGAATTCTGTGTAAAATGTTTCCTATGGAATGTAAAATTTTGTTTCGATTTTAATTATGCACGCTTTGGGTAATATGATTAATTAGTGTCTAATAGGCTTTTTGATTTTGAGTAATCTTGTTTAGTGGGGTGGGTTTCCATAATAAGAGATAAGAAGAGACAAACATAGGCCATCTTGGCCACATGAGAAATGTCTCTAAGTAATCTTCACGATAAATCTTTGTGAATCTCTTGGTCACAAATCATGCCTTGAGCTTGTCAACGGAACCATCATGCCCAACCTTGACTGTAAAATGCCCATTTGCAGCCAACCACTAATTTCCCAGAGGGATAATGAACTATTGACCATGTATTAGTTTAGAGACCAAACATTTATTCCATCATTGCAACATGCCATCTGGGGTGACTCAAGGCCTTTGAGATAGAAGAGGAAATGGAAATGGAAGACAAAGAGGATAGAAAGGCATAATATGATGAAGAAAGATGATCATAGGAACATAACATTGGAGATGGGATGAGAGTAAATGTTTGCCTTTGTGTAAGGCAATAGGCAAATCAACAAGATTGTTGGTTTCCACAAATCTATCTGACCGAATGGCAATTATGGAAGGATTGATACATGCATTTTCCTTCACATAACCCGAGGTAAGATTCTCCTTGGGACATGTGTAGACTTGCTTAATGGGTGGATGACTAGGAGAGTAGATCCTTGAGATTTGTGATTGTATGGCAGGTGTCTGACTGACTTATGCCTGAATGATTGGTGTTTGTATGACTAGTGGCTCAATGATTTATGCTTGAATGACTGTTGGAAATGGCAAAGACTCCTCAACCTCTTAAAAAGACTGAGAATCGCCAAAATATGGTGTGTCTTCAAAAAATGTGGCATCAGTAGAGACAAAGAAGTAGCAGTTTGATGGACAAAAACATTTGTACCCTTTTTGGGCTCGATAATAGCCCAAAAATATACATTTCATAGACTTGGGCCTTAACTTATCTTGACCACCGCCTAAAATATGAACAAAGCAAACACACCTAAATACTTTAGGTGCCATGTGGTATATTGGTTGTTTGGGATGAAGGACATAAAAGGGTATTTGATTTTGAATGATGGATGATGGCATACAGTTGATCAAGTAGGTGGATGTAAGAACAACTTTACTACAAAATTCTTTTGGGACATTCATTTGGAGAAGAAGGGTACAAGCAATTTTAATGATGTGTGGGTTCTTTCATTCTGCAACTCCATTTTGTTATGGATTATGTGGACATGAGGACTGGTGGATGATGCCATGCGATGAAATAAGTTGAGTAAAATTGTGATTTGAAGTACTCGTGGGCATTGTCACCGCAAAGGACTATGAATATGCTTGTCATAAATATTTCCAACTTCTTGGTAAAAAGATTGGAAGATGAAAACAAAACATCTGATTTGTCCTTCATCAGATATAACCATGTGACACATGAGTGGTCATCTATAAAGGTGACAAAGTACATGTATCCAAGATATGATGGAACCCGACTAGGACCCCAAACATTTGATTGAATGATATGAAAAGGTGACTCTGCTCTATTTTGGGTTCTAGACCTGAATGGTGATTGTTGGTACTTACGTAGATGACATGACTTACAATCTAGTTTATCCATATTGGACAACTTAGGGACCATCACTTTCAATATGTTTAAAGTCGTATGACCTAGATGACTATGAATATGTAGAGGAGATGTCGCTACACACACTTTTGGAGGCTCTCCAATGTAATAAACACCAACATGCTCATACCCTTTGCCAATGGCCTTCTGCGTCTTCAAATCTTGGACCACACAATTATCAGGTAAAAAGATAACAACATCATGAAGTGCATGTGTGAGTTAACTAATGGATATTAGATTGAACGAGAAGCTTCAGATGTACAAAGGTGAATCAAGAGAGATATTCAATAATGGGTTTATTTTTTTAGTATTATGAATGACAATTTTGGATCTACCACGATAGTGACATTGGGCAAAGATAATTTGGTGGGATGAGTGGATATCAAATGAGATGTACTAGTAATGTGGTCTGTGGAACCTGAATCCAAAACCCAGTATGATGATGTCATTCTGAAGGATTGAGAAGCACATGTTGATAATTCCACCTTTTGAGCTAGGTAATTTGATGTGGATGAAGCACACAACTGCATCAGCCATAAGTATTCATCCCTTATCAAGCTATATTGGTGTAACATATCCACAAGTAACTTAGAAGTTCCCACAAAAAAGTGTCTCAGTAATAACCAATCATATATTTTCTTTATGTAACAACAACATCAAACTAAGCAATGATCAACAATAATAGCAGTAGTAATCCTTTAATTCATATTATGCTTGATGATGATATGCTTTTAGGATGTAATACAGATTGATGGAATGTATTCTCTTAATTTTCAGACATCACAACAAATATGTTACAAGAGAACCTCAAGAAAGGACAAACAAACATCAAATGTGGCTGAAATTGTGCAGGTTGACACACTGCTACAGTCACACCGGGTTGACCACTTGAGGAAGATTGTTTTGACAACCCACTGTCTTAATGTAGATGAAGAGGATGACCCACATGTTGTGACTAGGGGTATAGGGGTGTCCTACAGAGCAAGGATCCAAGGGAAAATGGGGCCCTTACGCCCTCCTAGGCGGACTACCAAAGCAAGAAATAGTAGTTGTTGTGTTGAAGCTAAGGAGATATAGGGGAGGCCCACAATGGGTACATGAGCAGAAGGAATGTTCCTTAAGGCCGTTGGGGGTAGAGAGAGACCCTCCCCAGCCATTGCCTTTGAAAAACACTCACTGTAGAAGGAGCATGGGCCACTTTGGTAGTCGTCGTGCTACAATAACTCACTGTACGAGCACTCTAGCGGCAGAACAAATAAAGGAACAATCATGATGGCTATAACAATTGTTCAACAAAGAATTAAGATTTCAAACCATGTGCTCTGATACCATGCAGACATCCGTATTGGGGGGGGAGATGGCCTAAATGCATGTCTCTCTCATGACTAGTATATATATGAAATCAACAAGCTTACAGATTTGCATATAGACCCTTTCTTATCTACATATTATAAGAAGGTCATATGCACACCTTATTAGAATATACTATAAGCCCTATCCTAAATAAGCACTTCACATTTAGAAACTCTACATCTATATGCACTTTGAGAGGGTCTTAAATCATGGTCATAAATTGAAAGACCTGGATGCATAAAACCCTACCTCGATCAGGCATCTCGTTGGCATAAAGTCATACCCCAAGTAGGCAAAGTTGTTTTTAATCTAGAATACAAGGTCTACACTGAGTAGGCAAAACCTACATTTGCATCAAGCCCTACCCCTGCATACGCAAACCATTTTTCATTAAAGACCTATCCCACATAGGAGAACTAGTCATCCTCATCCCGCATAGCCAAATAATTTTGCACTCACACTCTGAAATCTAGTAGGTCCCTATTTTCATTTCAAGTGTTACCCCATGTAGGCACCCCACAATCCATCTTAAGACCTGCCATTAGTAGGTATTTTACATTCTAAAAATCCTTGTCTCGTATAGGAGACTTCCACATTTTACCATTATGACTCTAACTCTAATTTGTTCCATCTGTCATGTCTCTATGATTGACCCCATGCGCTAAAAAATCTTATCACATGGTTTTAGAGAAAAGTGATAATATTTTCAAAATCAAGCACTTTGATGATACATCATGTTTAGACTCAAGATTCAATAGAATATCACTTGAGGAGTCTCACCTTTTGGGGGCATGACCAAATATGGGGGCATACTTGACTCAAGCTTGTAGTACTCACTCATCCCTCAAACCTTGTCTTGATATGGGCAAATTATCAATACCTCATTTTTGGTCATATTATCGATGATTGAGACAAGTTTTAAATGTGGATAATGATGGAACTTATCTGATTAATTGCACACACTCCTGTATTTATTGCCTATCTAATCCATCTTATTTACTCATTTTCCACCCGTCAAGGGTTTATGGATAGATAATCCTTTCTTTGGACAAATGCAAGATTTGGCCTTTAGTTGAGATTTTTACAACCTTTTCCATAAGCTGTCCAACTAAATTTTTCATGAATAAAATATGCAAGTCCTATCCTAGTTGGAAATTACTTTTTGTTTTTTATCTATCTTCAAAAAACCAAAGCCACCATTTTTAAAGGAGACAACATTCAATTCAATTCCATAACTTTTTGAGAAAGAAAGAGAATAAGAGAAGATTTATTCCTCAAGTTTTTCATTTGAAACACACTTATAAACATTCAAAAAGTCAAAGACTCAGATAAGAAATGCCTTTGTTTATTGCTTGAGGACACCACACAGAACGCATTTTCCTACTAGGATGCCATGTGGTACAACATGGTGTTCCACCAGTGATGCACCCTGTAGAAACTAATATTTTGTAGGGTCCCCTTAGGGTATAATTCATAATTTTAATTTCTTATTCCTGATCTAATTGTAATTTGTCTAAAAAACTTCTCTATCAATGGTGATCCCCCAATCCTCACAAATGGGTATAAATACCCCCATGTATCCACAACTAACCAAAACCCCTTTTGACTCTCTTGAAGTAGTTAGAGAACTACCTCATCTTGCACAAACACCATCTATGATTATCTAGGATACCCTTATACTAAAATGACAATTCCAATGCATTAGGAGATTGTGCAAATAGTAAGGAGGCACCAATGGCAACTAGATTTAGTTGTTCATTCTAGATTCCATATCTAGATCATAATAATTTTTATCTACTTGAAATAACAACTACCTATCTATCATCTTGTTCAATTTGACTAAACTACTCCTCTTAGACATATGTATCTTTCTTCTTCATGGTCATAGCATACTACTTCTTTATTTACATCTTTATATGCTTGTTCGGTCTTGTTAAAAATATATTACCTCTTGCCCACAAATGACTAGTTTTCTATAATGATCTTAAATAAAACATGATAATCTATAAACATTAAGATGATTAATTTCTCTCTCACACACATCTAGATCTCACTTCATCTACCCACTCTTTCTCTTTCATTTCCATCCATTTCCCACATATCATCCCAAATACTCGATATGAATATTCTCTACCATGGGAGAGCCAGAGTTGATTGAGATCCCTATAAAAAAACTAGATTCTTTACATACGACATGGATAGTTTCATGGTCATTTTAAGACCCTGAAGGCTAGCATGCCTTAATCATGTTTTCTTGTTTAATTTTTTGGAATCAAATTTAAATTGAATGTTTTTTTTATAAAATTCAAGAAATCATAAGCAATATAGACCTTTCTTGTGGTGTGAGAATGCCTAAAACCTTCCCTATTTGTAATAGGATTATCGTTTCCTATCCCTTGACCATGATTTCCATGTCTTATCCACCCTTAGATGGAATCATTTCTGATCTTTTCTGCATTTTCTCACTGATTTCAATACATGTTTATTGTTTCCCTTGAAAAATAAGGTAGTACCTCTAAATTTTCTTATATCTCATTTTTAGTTTTACAGTGACATTTGAGATTATCTCCTTCGCATATTTTTCTACATTTTAAATTGATGGGATTTATTAAGTCATTGCTATTTTGCATCTATTGTTGTCTTTATGGAGTTTGACTATATTACAATAAAGGTATTTTAACATTTTTTTGTTGCATATGAATTAGTAGATACATAATATGTGAATATTAAACAATGGTTTGTTTCCTATGAGTGATGAGCACTATGTGTTATCTGTTCATATTATTTGAAACAAGCATCACATGAAACAACTTATATTGTGTAGATATTTGCAGTGATACCACTTTTTTTGCTCATACTAAATGAACTATATTGTTGTTCTGGCTCACTGAATGAACTAGATGTGGTCATAATTTAGTCATCTATGGTTAATAAATAATGATTCTTTTTATAATGATATTTTGAGAACAACCAAACAATGTTTATACCTAGAAAGTAGATAAATATAACTAGTTTACTTCATTGCATGAGTAAGGTACATGATCTTATCGTGAAACTTGATTTTATATAGAATTAATAATCATTTATTAGATATTTTACTAAATCATGAAGGACGAAACATAATTATTGGACGCCATAAATAAATAATTTCCATTAGGCTTGTACATGTCCTATAGGAGTTTTACATGAGGAGTGAAAGTCCTTGTTAATGAGTGGTTTGAATTTCTAACATGAGTTCAAATTAAATTCCATGTCTTGAAATGAGTGTGGTGAAATATGGGGGACTAGTATTGACCAAATTTGGGTGTTTGTTCCCCTTAGTCTCCTTAGATGATGTGCAATGCCCATGTCTTTAGTGATTTTGATGAATATAATTGATGTGGTTACATTTTATGATTCTCATTGGTTCCAAAGTAATATACCTTATATTCAATACACCTTTATTGTACACTATAATGGGTCTAGTGCAGTGTAACTATTGTGTTCTATAATAGTAGACATGACAACCTCATCTCATATTTATGGATGTTATTGAAGTCTTATAGTGAGAAATTAAACTCAAGGCTAGAAGGATGCATTTTTAACATGAGAATCAAGTGTGGTGACTTCCACATTGGTTGTAAAGGTTACGCCCCCAACATAAGTGTCACAATTTTAAAGCTTACACCAATTAAAATGGATAATTGAGAACTGTGAGGTTGATTCTGATTCTAGAATATAAGTCAGATTTTAAGAAAAATCGCCCAATGCCCGACCAAGTATTGGCCATCTATACAAACAATAAACATGACGAGGAGCTAATTTTCAAGACTCATGCTCCGTTTGATCAAGCAGTGCGACCGGACAGCGATGGGGCAAGGTCGGGCAAGTTATCACTCGTAAACGTTGTTACCAAACACAAGATCACCCACCGCTTTGAATTTGTATTATTTTTAGTGTTGATAGCGTTCAACACTAACTTTTTCTCACCAGACAAAAATCTTGCGATGATCCATATCACTGCACCACAACATTATTGGCTCACCATCCGTGTTACCAAACACTACATCAATCATTGAAAAGATTAATAGAGAGGCCAAAAGACATGCATACTATCACGGAACCGTTCTTACCCCAATCCCAATCTCACTGCCTAGACAATGGTAAAGGGATTGAAGCGCCCGTCCCTAAGTGGCCCGATATGATCTATCACACTGGCATATACAATAAAAAATAATAACTCAAAAACTGGAGATATAAAGAACAAACTAACTCAATATGGAGATATAGTCAATTTATCCTTGTCATTAGAGTATGTAGAGTGCGGAGGCGGTCTTATTTAGTATTCCATTTGTATTGCCTAAAATCAAGAAAATCAAGACAAAATCATACAATTGCACGACATGCTATCAAAATCAAGTAAAACAGTTTATAACAAATGAGTATACTTGGCAGGACTTATATTCAAAAGAATAACAAATGATTTCCAAAACTAATATCATTCGACAAAATTTTTGTTATTCAACGATTCAATTTTTATTACGAGTTCCCATTATGTTGTAATCAAATAAGCATGCTTATATATTTTGTGTGACTCTATTACCCCAACGCGATGGGGAAGGTCACTAGCCTCCTTCTCACCATAGAAACATAGGAGGGCAATGTACAAATCCCACCTCCAAATGAGGGGGTTGTTGCACTCAATATCAACATTATCAATATCATCATCATTATCAATATACGGGCAGTCATAATGGGCATGCAATTTATGTTTTCATGTTTTCCAAAATATAGTATAGAAAAATGGAAGACTAATCATATGGAACAGTAGCTCATCCAAGTAAGTATCCAAGTATACAATCAAGAGATACATAAAAGTATCATCAATACAATCAAGGAGGAGTTATATAATAGCGTACCTTTCACCGAGGATTTTGAGTACAGATCATCTAGTAATAGGTAGACCCTTCGAGTCATATCCTAAATCATAATGTTTGGATCAAGGGTGATGCGATGATTTTGAGTCGCATTTAGAGACCTATTTCATATGTGTTTTGTGCCTTAATTACTCATTTTCATGGATATTATTGCATAATTCACTTTATTTGGTCTTTGCCATCATTTTATATCAAATCCCCTTCGTTTTACTATTTTGAGCATTATTTATCATCTTATTATAAATTGTGTGGATTTACTTGGGCCTGTTGTGAAATTTCAGGAAGAACAAGTATCTGCTTCCGTCGATACCATCGACGGAAGTCGATACCATCGACCAAGCCACAGGTTGTCAGCCGAGAAGAGCAATACAGTGTCGATACCATCGACACCTACGTCGATGGTATCGAGATCCCTTCAAGTTGCTGGCGAGGAAACTGTCGATACCATCGACCCAAGTCGATGCCATCGACACAAGGAGAGCTACAGCGTCGCTAAACGACAACAACCGATGCTAAAGGAGTCGATACCATCGACACACAAGTCGATGGTATCGAGATCACCACAGGCGCTCAGAATAAAAGAAAGGAAAGCTGCCGCTAATCCGCTGGGTCGATACCATCGACCCGCGTCGATGGTATCGACGCCGGCAGATATGCGTTGGATTTGTTTTGATTTCGATCGGACGGCTGTTGTTATTTGACGACCTAATTAGGGACTTATACCTAATGACGGCCGCCCAGATGTAAAAATCATCTCATTTTGGATTGCACGAGTGCCGAGGAGGAGAGAAAGGAGAACGGAGGCCGAGAAGCTCATCTCGGGTGATTCGGACGCTGCCAAAGACGATTTCCACCACCGACAGGCGGGGAAGCTCGTGTTTTACGCCAAGGATCCACCGGTTCTTCTCCGTTCAGGGATTTTCCCATTTACTTCCTATTTTTCTTATGAATTCCCCAATTTCTACCATGTACTCGTGTGAGATGAACATGAGAGGCTAAAACCTTCAATCTTTAGGACCGGGAGTAGCCCGGGAATGCATTGTATGACATTTTTATATCAATAATTCATATTTTTCTCTCAAATCCGTGGTATAGATTTGTTTTCTCCATTTCTATTGTTATGCTTGATCACCATAATAATAACTTAATGCCCTTAATCACTTCGACAGAAGGATTAACGGTTGAAAAGAGACGAATTCTACATTAATTAATAAAACCCTTGACAAAGGAGTTGTAAAATTAATGGTGGGAACTGAGAGACCGTTTATAATGCACTTAGTTTAGGGGAATGATTACTACGACGGTGGAATCAACCTAAATCTAAGTAGTGAATTACACCACGACAGTGGGTAATTCTGTTTTCAGGCCACTACCCGGATAGAGAGAGAAGTGTGAAGAATGATATGAAACTTAATACAATGTTGACCCGCGGTGAAACTGCCATCCTAAAGATATCCCTTTTAATTGATTAAATTAACCTTTAATCGATTGTTTTCTTTGTTTGATTTTTATTTTCTTTTAATTTGAACAACAAAACCCTACTTTGTTAATCGGTCTAGCTGATTGCGATTAGTTAGTAGAAGTCTCCAATAATTCACGTATCCCTGAGTTCGACTCGGGCCTCACAAGGCCTATATTACTCGACGCGTACACTTGTGTTTTTAGCGCGTAGTAAAATACACGTCAAGTTTTTGGCGCCGTTGCCGGGGATACGGCGAATTATTGGCACTTTGAGTGCTAAGAGCGGCCATTCTAGGCCACATTTTTTTATTTTATTTTTAGAACAATTTCAAAAATTCCTTTATTTCTCTATAATAGTGTTGACTCGTTCAAGGCATTGTACTGAACCACTACTTCCAAATTTCAGGTACTTTGTATGGTGCACACACGTAGTCGAGACTACGTGAATCGCACACCTGAGGTTCCATCTGCGGGACCAGAGGACGAGGACTACTACGAGGAGGAACACCACAGTGATATACATTCTGAATCTGAGCAAGAACAAGAAGAAGTAATGGCTGAAGCACAGACAATATGGGAGAAGATCAAGGCGTCTTCTTCCTCGGCATCAAAGGGGCCTATAAAGAAACATGGGCTAAACATACCTACATACAAGATCGACCCAGCACTGATTAACTTGGTCAAATCCAATGCATTTCACGGACTGAAAAATGAAGATCCAGTGGCACACATTAGTCAGTTTGTGGAGAACTGCGATATGGTGAAGATAGATCGATTTCTGCAGGATGTGCTCTATCTCAAGTTATTCCCGAGTTCCTTGGCTGGAGTGGTAAGAGAGTGGCTTCATAACCTCGACGACGAGTTTGTTGAATCATGGGATCACATGGTGGAGGTTTTCTTCGAGAGGTTCTTTCCTCCTGAGAAGACCAATGATATGATCCGGAAGATCCACAATTTCACCCAACAGGCGGGTGAAACCTATTCTGAGACTTGGGAGCGATTTCAAGTCATGTTGAGGAGATGTCCACACCATGGACTGGACAAGGAAACCCAAGTGAAGATCTTCTACTTTGCTCTCTCTGAGCATGATAGAAGTAATTTGGACTCGGCTGGCTCCGGATTTTTCTTAAATAACACTGATACAAGATGCTGGGAAATACTGAAGAATATGGCACGAAAGCAATCTTGGGGAGAAAGAGAAAGAGGCCCAGTTGAGCAAGCAAGAGTTGCCAGTGAGTCAAAGGCAATGAGAGAGCTGAATGAGAAGATGGATCTTCTCGCAAAGAAGTTGTTGCAGAAGGAAGACAATGAGTCCGAGGATGAGGCTCAGGTCAAGTACATGAGGCAACAGCAGGGGTACAGGAATAACGATTATTCATGGCGGAAAGACAAGAAATTTTCATGGAATGATCCAAATAACTTTCTGCATGATCCGGACGCCAAACCTGCACCGGTCACGGAGGACAAGAGCACGGAGTTGCTCAATCAAGTCAGAAAGCAAAATCAAGAGTTGATGAACACTTTTGGGCAGCAAATAAAGCAGCAGGGTGAATTTATGAACCAGTTCGGGCAGACTTTGCAGAGCCACGGGGCTCAAATGAGAACTATAGAGACTTCCATGTCATAGATGGCAGCCGAGATTGCAAGCTTGAAAAAGCTGGCACATCCGGGTTTTCCGGGAAACACCAATGTTCCCGGGGGAAACCAACAGGCCAAGGCCATCTTATTGAGGAGCGGTAAGAAAGTGTTAAATCCAAGGGCGGATGACACAAGCACACTGCAGGACACAGTTGAAGAAGCAACAATCAAAGAGCAGCCCCCACCTGTCATAGAGCAAACTGAGGACATAGCTGAAGATAGTAAGGAAGAACAAGACACTGAGGAGGAACCACAGAAATTAACTCCCTATGTGCCACCTCATCAAAGGGCACATACCGTTCCGGTTCCCTATCCCAATAGTGCAAAAGCAAGAAAGGTGGATGCACAGTTTAAGAAATTTCTGGACAGCTTTAGGAAGTTATCAGTGAATATTCCTTTGCTAGAGGCGATCGAACAAATCCCGTCTTATGGGAAGTTTCTCAAAGATGTAATCACCAAGAAGAGAAAGATACCCGACACTGAGGTCGTAGTATTGAAGGAGCAAGTGAGTGCTTTTATTATGGGCACTTTGCCACCAAAGAGACAGGATCCCGGTTGTTTCAATATTTCTTGCTTTATCGGGAAGTTCAAATTTGGCGAAGCACTTTGTGATTCTGGGGCAAGCATCAATCTGATGCCCCTTTCTACGTTCAAGAAACTTGGATTGAAGGAGTCGAGACCAAGTAACATGACCATCCAATTGGCCGATAATTCTGTGGTGAAACTGTATGGAATCTGTGAGGATGTTTTGGTAAAGGTAGACCGCTTTGTTTTTCCGGCTGATTTTGTCGTTATGGAAATGCAGGACGAGCACGGTAATGAGTTACTACTTGGTCGCCCATTCCAAGCTACAGCTGATATGATCTTGGAGATGGGGAGAGGTCGCTTGACCTTGGGCATTGCGGATGATCGCTTTGAGATGGTCATGCCAAATGGTAATGCATCTAATAAAGCAAAAGCACATTGCAATATGGTGAAGCATGTGGAACAAAATATCTCACTTTGTCTTGGGAAGCCATTTTTGGATATGGCTCATGGTATGAGTAGGATAGATAATGGGACCCTAGCAGTGGACCTTATGGAGCAAACTAAAGTTGTCTCTTTATGCAAGGCTGTTGGGTTTCCAAATGATGAGAATGAGGACATTCCACCTCCATGGGAGGATGATGTGATTATTACTTCCGTCTTTGATGCATATCCGGAATTGCCTTTGGAGGCGTGTTTGTTAAATGTCGCTTATGATTGGATGCAGAGTACTTCACTCAAGGAGTGCGCCAAAATGCTTCAAATGCTTCCATGTTTCTATACGAGGCACTATGAGGATTTGGGTACACTTCCCCCACCGCTACAATCATCTCTTATTTGCCCACCTGATCTGGAGTTGAAGCCATTGCCCCCGCATTTGAAGTACGTCTTTCTAGCTGAGGAGGACAAGTTACCAGTGATTGTTTCTGCATACTTGAGTGTGTATGAGGAGGAGCAACTACTGATAGTGCTCAAGAACCACCGTGGAGCTTTTGGGTGGTCTGTGGCGGACATCAAGGGGATCTCCCCTACACTTTGCCAACACAAGATTCGGCTTGAGGAGGGAGCCAAGCCAGTCATACAGCCTCAAAGACGTCTAAATCCAAGCATGATGGAGGTTGTCAAGAAGGAAGTCATAAAGCTTCTTGCTGCAGGGATCATTTATGCCATATCCGATTCAACGTGGGTGAGTCCCACACAGGTAGTCCCTAAAAAGGGGGGAATCACTATCACTACTAATTTTTTGAATGAACCTGTCACCACCCGATTGGTAATCGGGTGGCGTGTTTGCATTGACTACCGCCGATTGAATACCGCAACTCTTAAAGATCATTTTCCATTGCCATTTATCGATCAGATTTTGGAACGTCTAGCTGGTCGGTCGCATTTTTGTTTTCTAGATGGCTATTCGGGGTACAACCAGATTTCTATTGATCCTGTTGATCAAGAGAAGTCTACGTTTACATGTCCCTATGGGACGTTTGCTTACCGCCGTATGCCGTTCGGTTTATGCAATGCGCCGGCGACTTTTCAACGCTGCATGCTCGCCATATTCTCTGACATGGTAGAGCGGTGTCTTGAAGTTTTCATGGACGACTTCTCGGTGTATGGAGCGTCTTTTGATGAATGCCTTTTTAACTTAGATAAGGTGTTGCAGCGGTGCGAGGACACACACTTAGTCCTCAATTGGGAGAAATGTCACATGATGGTGACGGAAGGAATTGTGCTAGGACACAAGGTGTCTAGCAAGGGTCTTGAGGTAGACCCCGTAAAAATTGAGGTGATTTCTAAGTTACCCCCACCAAATTCTGTAAAAGGGGTGAGAAGTTTTTTAGGACACGCCGGGTTTTATCGGCGATTTATTAAGGATTTTTCGAAAATCGCAAAGCCATTATCGGAATTGTTGGAAAAAGATGCAGTTTTTGATTTCAATGAGAAATGTCTTCACGCATTCGAGGTCTTGAAGGAGAAGTTGATTTCAGCTCCGGTTGTTCAAACGCCGGATTGGGAAAAGCCATTCGAGTTGATGTGTGATGCGTCCGATTATGCTGTGGGAGCTGTTTTGGGGCAAAGGGTAGATAACAAGCCTGCTGTGATTTTCTACGCCTCAAAAACGCTTAATGATGCTCAATTGAACTACACAACTACGGAAAAGGAGTTACTGGCCGTCGTGTTCACCTTTGAAAATTTTCGGCAGTACTTAGTGGGTTCTAAGGTGGTTGTGTGGACTGATCACGCTGCAATAAAGTATTTGATGGAGAAGAAGGATGCGAAGCCTAGACTAATTAGGTGGATTTTGCTCCTACAAGAATTCGATATTGAAATTAAGGACAAGTCGGGAATTGAAAATGTGGTGGCTGACCACTTGTCTAGGTTAGAGCGGGTTGATGAACAAGGTTTGCACATACCCATTACCGAGACCTTTCCCGATGAGCAACTTTTAAAAATTGATTCTAAAGAACCATGGTTTGCGGAAATTGTGAATTATTTGGCTTGCGGGATCATCCCGGAGGATTGGTCCTATCAAGATAAGAAGAAATTCTTTCATTCATTGAGATATTATTTTTGGGATGACCCGATTCTCTTGAAGCAGTGCAGGGATGGTATTCTTCGCAGGTGCGTGCCGGAGGTGGAGTACGAGAGTGTTCTCCACCACTGTCATGCGTCGCCTACAGGAGGACACCATGCTAGCTCACGGACAGCAGCTAAGGTGTTGGAGAGCGGCCTTTATTGGCCCACTTTGTTCCGGGATGCCTATGATTTTGTTAGGCAATGTGACCCGTGCCAGCGCACTGGTAACATCTCAAGGAGACAGGAAATGCCCCTGAATGTATTTCAGGAAGTTGAGGTATTCGATTTATGGGGCATTGACTTTATGGGACCCTTTGTGTCCTCAAATTCAAATCTTTACATCTTACTTGCTGTAGATTATGTGTCGAAGTGGGTGGAGGCAATCCCCACAAGAACTAATGATTCGAACGTAGTGTGCAGGTTTGTCAAAGAGAACATTTTCTGCAGGTTCGGGATTCCCCGAATGATCATAAGTGACGGAGGCACACATTTTCGAAATCAGAAATTCGCGACACTTTTAAAGAAATATGGGGTCAAGCACAACATCGACACCCCATATCATCCACAGACGCAAGGACAAGTGGAGGTATCAAATAGAGAAATCAAGAAGATTTTAGAAAGGACTGTAGCATCCACAAGGAAGAATTGGAGTGTATTGCTACCAGACGCACTTTGGGCTTATCGAACGGCGTACAAAACACCTATAGGCACCATGCCTTTTAGGTTGGCGTACGGCCGGGCTTGCCATCTTCCGGTGGAATTAGAGCACAAGGCCCATTGGGCGCTAAGAAGGCTGAACTTGCGCTATGATGAGGCCGGGAGAAAAAGGATGTTTGAATTGAATGAATTGGATGAGCTACGCATGACGGCATATGAGAATGCCCGCATCTACAAAGAGCGCACAAAGCTGATACACGATCGCCATATTGAGATGCGCACGTTCAAGAAGGGAGACAACGTTCTATTGTTTAACTCCCGTCTCAAACTGCATCCCGGGAAGCTGAAATCACGGTGGAGTGGACCCTTCATTGTGGAGGAGGTGAAACCGCACGGAGCGATTCTCGTGCGTGATGGAGATGCCACGTTCTTGGTGAACGGGCAACGCTTAAAGCTGTATTTTGGTGAGAACTACAAGAGGAAAGTGAATGAGGTCAAACTCATTTCACTTGTGCAAGAATGAGATGGAGGGAAGACGTCTAGCCTAAGACGCTAAACAAGGGCGCTTGTTGGGAGGCAACCCAACCATCGGTACACTAGGATAGTTTAATTTTAGTCATAGATTGCTTTTATTTCGTTTGAATTTTAGTTTAAAAATGATACCTTGATCCGTTTGTTGAATGTGCAGGCACAGGCAGTGTCGATACCATCGACACATCCGTCGATGGTATCGACATGGGTTCAGGTTGACACCAGCAGAAATCGCATTGCGTCGATACTATCGACACCCCCGTCGATGGTATCGACATGGTCCCAGACAGGTCGCAATAAAAGTGTCGATGGTATCGACACCCCAGTCGATACCATCGAGATCTCTGGAGATATTCAGACGGATTTTGCTCAGTCAACTCGATACCATCGACGGCCTCGTCGATGGTATCGACATCATCACAGGTTGAATGCAACACAACGACGGTGTCGCAATAAAAGCAAGTCGATACCATCGACATCTGTCGATGGTATCGACAGACATGTCACCGATCCGCATACAGACATCGACGACGATCGCAACAGCCACGTCAGCGATCCGGGTGCTGCGTCGATACCATCGACCTCTGTCGATGGTATCGACACGTCAGCAATCCGGGTTGTTCGATCCAGCAAACGTCAGCCGTCGATACTCGCGAGGGAGGCGGATACCCGCGAGATGTGTCGATACCATCGACCCTCGTCGATGGTATCGACGGGCCAACAGGGGCGCTGATCAAGCTTATTTAAGGGGACTTGCAACGTCACTTGACGTCACACCTTCAGAGAAAGTATCTTCCTTTGCGCCGAGCACTCCCCCGAGCCTTCCAAGATTGCAGAGAAGCGTCATCGAGCGGAGATCTTCATCGAGCGGAGAATTCTCTTCTCCATCTTCACCGAGCTCTGTTCTTCTAATCCCTTCTTTTCTCGCAACCATGGTGCACACTGCCAGAGCGTCGTCCTCAAGCGCTCATCCTATGGAGATCGAGGAGTTTGTTCCTCCCCCACCCGCTTCCATCCCTCGTCCACGCCTCATTCATGCCAACATGGATGTGAGGAAGGTCTACGAGGATATTATGAAGCGGAAGTTCGAGCCCACCCGGTATGTGGACCGGGGAATGATCCAGGAGCTGGGGTTCGAGGCCAACTTGGCCTATGTGTTGGTCGGGAAAGCGCGGCACACCAATCGCCTTTATGAGATCGACTGTCATGCGCATGGGCAGCCGTTTTTCGGCGAATGGCCCACATACAAGGAACTGGTGGCCGAGTTCATGGCGTCTCTTGATATCTGCGTCGTACCAAATGACGTGGTACCATCGGACCAGACGTGGATCCAGGGAAGGGTGTCCTTCCGACTCTTCAACAACAATTACAACATCACGTTGAAGCAATTCAACGACATCTTCAACTGGAACCACAGCCGCAACGATCACCGACGCCCCGACGCCCGCACCGACTACGACAAAATCTTCGCCGAGCTAGTTACAGTGCCGGCAGGGAAGACTGTGAGCTACCATAATGCAGCGGTAGCGGATTTTGAGCACCCGTTCGTCCGGGTCCTGCACAGGATGTTGAGCTTGACTTTCTTCGCTCGAAGCGATCTTGCTTTGAGCAAGTTTCAGGAGAGTGACCTGTTCTTTCTCTACGCACTCCTGAAACGTCAAGAGTGCAACTGGGGGGCGTTCTGGCTACAGCGCGTCCTGGCGGTGAAGAGGAGCACAAGGAAGGCTCCAATCCATTTTGGTGGTCTTGTCACCAAGTTGGCGCTTTATTTGGGGCTGAACCTTCAGTCCATGACTCCGATCTTTACGAGGAGCAAGGTGAACGTGCAACATTTGCACCGTTCAAACCTTATTCTTCTATGGGACGGGTTGGCGTATGCTCATTGCCACGTCAACCAAGCTTATCAAGAGAGCTCCCTACCGGACGACGTCTTCAACATTGAGGGCAAGCAGCACTTCCGGTGGCCAATCATAGCCATCGAGTCCTCCGAGGAAGACGACGGTGGTGACGAGCAAGAAGGTGAGGCTGCAGAGGAGGAGGAGGCTTTCACACCTCTTCGAGCACGTGTGGCACCACGGAAGCGTCCTAGGATGCATCCAGGTGCATCTTCATCATCTCAGCCCCCGCCGCCATCACCACAGTACGAGCAGCCAGCTGCGGATCCCTATTCCATGCAGGGGATGTACACCATGCTGCAGGACATACAGCAGACTCAGCTGCAGCACATGGGTATGTATACCGGCATTCATGACACTACGAGCCGGGTACTTGACAACCAACGGGCTATGTTCGAGAACGAGCGGCTCATCCTCGCCAACCAAGAGCAAATGCACACCCGGTTGCAGCGGATAGAGACGCAACAGGAGCCCTTCTTTGACCATTACTGGAGTCAAGACTACTTTGGAGGCTATCCACAGCCTCCGCCGAGGACCCAATATGATCCAAGCTTCCAGGGGGAGTACCCGTCTTGGGATCCTACGGCACCACAATACCCACCACCACCTCCGCAAGATTGATCAGGGTATCACTGTTCCACCCTTAAGTTAGTTTTTGACTATGAGGCCATAGTCGGATTCAAGCTTAGGGGGTGGCTGGAACAGCTCTATCTTTTATCTTTTCTTTAGTTGTTTTTAGTTTCTGCTTTGTTATTTGTTCTTGCAATTTTAGTGTTTGTTTAGGATTCACATCTATCTAGTGTAATCGTGGATGTCTTAAGAAAAAATTGTCATCTCGCTTTTTCATGGGAAATTTAAGGGAATTTCAAAAAAAAAAAATTCTGGGTCTTTTGGATAGCTTAACTTGGTTGTCCTTGGGAAACTTGTCCTATGAAAATGATTGATTATGTCAACTTTGAAGCAATATGTCACACTCACACCCCCATTGACTCATGAAAAGTGGATAGTAACGGTTGTTTGAGCCTAACCTAATCAAATAGTAATGAGACCTTAATTGGATATACGAGAAAGAACCCTTTGAACTACTACACATGTCAGTAAGGAGGGACACATGATATTTTTCTAAGGTTCAGTAACTTAATCTTGTGATCATTCCACTTCATATTTTTCCATAATCCACCCAAGAATTGGAAGTAAATTACAGTTTTAACTTCTTTTGCGTGCATAGCATGTAGATAGGATTTGCATTGTTATTTTCATATTTTTGCATAAAATGAAAAAAATGTATAGTGATTCATGCACATTACCTTTAGGTGCATGTCATGTAGTTGCACTCATAACTTTCATGATTTTCATGCATAAGTACACCATGTACCTCAGTTTGTCTTGAAAAGTGATCTAAATTGTTCCATACCCTCGAAATAGTACAAAGATTTCCAATCATGAAGAAAATAGCCTAACACATGTATCTCTAAGCAATTATGAATATGTGGGCTAAGAGGAAAAGAAAAAAAAGAAAAAAAAAGGGAAGAGAATTTAGAAGAAAATGGAATAAGAGGGAGAAAGGAACATAATATCACTTGCATAACAAGGAAACTGAGTACATGATGTGGCTTAATTAGATTTCTATCTCTTTTTGAGGTGGAAGGTTAGTGCATGCATCATTCCACCCAATTTTAAGCATTAGGGCATTTTCAATGTGCATTGGCATCAATTAGGGCATTTTGTTGTATGCATTTTGAAACTGTGTAATACTTCCAAATTCTTCCATGAACCACCCATTCCATCCACCCGTTGCTCGGATTGGTAGGCCACCGTGATTTTCTCCTCACTCATGTTTATTAGGAGAACTGCTTCCATGTAGATGGTAGTTAGGGCGAGCAACGTAGTGTAGGCAATCACAAGATGCACTAATGCTGAATCGGCAAATTTTATTATGTTAACTGCCTTATGTGATAGTGTTCATCTGTTTGAAGGATAATTTCTTTTATTGATGATTATTGTCGCCTGTAGGGTAATTACTGTTCTATGATTAGGAAAGGCCGGTTTGAGAATGTCCAGTGGGAGTAATGTGGGATGTGGGGTGATGTGTTGATTGTTAGATGACATCTGCAATCTTTTTCTAAGGGTTAGTTGCTCGAGGGCGAGCAATGTTTAAGCTTAGGGGAGTTTGATGCGATGATTTTTATTCGCATTTAGAGACCTATTTCATATGTGTTTTGTGCCTTAATTACTCATTTTCATGGATATTATTGCATAATTCACTTTATTTGGTCTTTGCCATCATTTTATATCAAATCCCCTTCGTTTTACTATTTTGAGCATTATTTATCATCTTATTATAAATTGTGTGGATTTACTTGGGCCTGTTGTGAAATTTCAGGAAGAACAAGTATCTTCTTCCGTCGATACCATCGACGGAAGTCGATACCATCGACCAAGCCACAGGTTGTCAGCCGAGAAGAGCAATACAGTGTCGATACCATCGACACCTACGTCGATGGTATCGAGATCCCTTCAAGTTGCTGGCGAGGAAACTGTCGATACCATCGACCCAAGTCGATGCCATCGACACAAGGAGAGCTACAGCGTCGCTAAACGACAACAACCGACGCTAAAGGAGTCGATACCATCGACACACAAGTCGATGGTATCGAGATCACCACAGGCGCTCAAAATAAAAGAAAGGAAAGCTGCCGCTAATCCGCTGGGTCGATACCATCGACCCGCGTCGATGGTATCGACGCCGGTAGATATGCGTTGGATTTGTTTTGATTTTGATCGGACGGCTGTTGTTATTTGACGACCTAATTAGGGACTTATACCTAATGACGGCCGCCCAGACGTAAAAATCATCTCATTTTGGATTGCACGAGTGCCAAGGAGGAGAGAAAGGAGAACGGAGGCCGAGAAGCTCATCCCGGGTGATTCGGACGCTGCCAAAGACGATTTCCACCACCGACAGGCGGGGAAGCTCGTGTTTTACGCCAAGGATCCACCGGTTCTTCTCCGTTCAGGGGTTTTCCCATTTACTTCCTGTTTTTCTTATGAATTCTCCAATTTCTACCATGTACTCGTGTGAGATGAACATGAGAGGCTAAAACCTTCAATCTTTAGGACCGGGAGTAGCCCGGGAATGCATTGTATGACATTTTTATATCAATAATTCATATTTTTCTCTCAAATCCGTGGTATAGATTTGTTTTCTCCATTTCTATTGTTATGCTTGATCACCATAATAATAACTTAATGCCCTTAATCACTTCGACAGAAGGATTAACGGTTGAAAAGAGACGAATTCTACATTAATTAATAAAACCCTTGACAAAGGAGTTGTAAAATTAATGGTGGGAACTGAGAGACCGTTTATAATGCACTTAGTTTAGGGGAATGATTACTACGACGGTGGAATCAACCTAAATCTAAGTAGTGAATTACACCACGACAGTGGGTAATTCTGTTTTCAGGCCACTACCCGGATAGAGAGAGAAGTGTGAAGAATGATATGAAACTTAATACAATGTTGACCCGCGGTGAAACCGCCATCCTAAAGATATCCCTTTTAATTGATTAAATTAACCTTTAATCGATTGTTTTCTTTGTTTGATTTTTATTTTCTTTTAATTTGAACAACAAAACCCTACTTTGTTAATCGATCTAGCTGATTGCGATTAGTTAGTAGAAGTCTCCAATAATTCACGTATCCCTGAGTTCGACTCGGGCCTCACAAGGCCTATATTACTCGATGCGTACACTTGCGTTTTTAGCGCGTAGTAAAATACACGTCAAAGGGTCAGGATCATGATATTTAGGGTTAAAATTTATCTATGTCAACCTTAGGGTTTGGTCATTCACTTATAATCAAACCATATTGCAATATGTCCAACATTTCTTCAAGTGTCATGTATTTTCTAGTGTGAATGACTTACCTAGGTTTTCTAGGATCATATGTGTTAAGCCTAATTATCATGGTCAACATGAAATTCCAAAATCAAGTATTTAGATCATTATCAAGTTCTAACATAATTAGGGTTCAAGATTAGATCGAGTTCTGATTAATATCTGAGATCAACTTTTTAGGTCAAAAGATCATAATATTCCACAAGATTTAGGCCAAGTATAATATTAAGATGGCATCATCATATTTAAGGTTGAATCATGTCAACAAATAGGTCAAGTCTGGTTTTATAGTCTCAAAATAGATATCAGAGTCAGATATAAGGTTACCAAAGTCTAATCACAAAATAGAGTCATTTAGACCAAATAACTAAGGAAGATATCAAGATTTAGTTATATCCATGAGCATAATCTGGAATAAGGTTTCAAAAGTATTTATAAACGATTCATTGGATTTTTCTGATCAAGATGGACTACTTATTTATAATTTTTGGAGTTCAGATGCATTTTCTATGATTAAAACGAGATCTGGGCATTTAATTGAATATTTGTCAGAGAAGATAATATAATACCTTAATTGCAAAATATGAGGGCCGTTGGATCCAAATTGGATGGCCTCGATTGTGCCACATGTCTCACTGGTCTAGTGGATCAGTGGACTCAGTTCAGTGGTTAAATTGGCTGGTTCACACTTGATTTCTTGGTTCAGACCTTGATTTAACTAACAATTGGACCGGGGCTCCCCTTCCTGGACCGGTCGGTCTGGGATCCTCTCTTCCTCGTGCAACATGTCCTCACGAGCCCAAAAGAAGGATAGAGGGTCTTGCTGGTGAAGGGAGAGCTTAGGAGAATGAGTGGTCGATGAGGGTAGGGAAGGCGTCGCCCGACTTCGTTGTGCCATCGTGAGTCGGATGGTGGTGGCGGGTTGAGGCGAAGAAGGGTCGAGAGGAGACGCCCAAAGGGGCCTATGTAGCAACGCCGCTATGGCAGTAGGAGGTGGCGAGGAGAAAATGGGCTATTCAGGGCTGAGGGAGTGAGCAAGGGCATGGCTTTGAACATGATGTGTTTGTTGCGGACCTTGTGGGGGTCCTTTTATAGTGGTAGGGGCTAGGTTTTAGGGCTAAACGAGATCTAGCACTTAGCTATGGCTACTAGAGTGGGAAGGCTAGCCAAGGGAAACATTTTGGCGGCTGAAGAGAGCAATAGTGATGGTCAAACTAGGGCTAGATCAGTTTGAAATTACAAGGTGCACATTCCCTCTCGGTTAGAATTTTAAATCGAGGTTGTTTATGGCTGATTGTGCCTTTGTGGTTGCAATTACTCCTCTCCACAATCAGCGGGAGGTTGAAGATAACTCTCAGGCCATTAGATCGTGCCCTAGTCTGTGGGAGGGTGCATCCAAGGGCAGAGATCACGCCCGAATCCATGCCTTGGATCAGTGACATGGAAAAGCCAATAAGATGGCAATTTAAAAGGGGATTTTACCACAAAACTTCAAGAAATCACAGTAAATCGTAGGAATGTCCAAATGACATAATTTTTGGACCATAGATCACAAAAATGTGGAGAATATTTAGAAACAGTTTGAGAACCAAACTATGGTGTTTGAGGGATCAATTTTCTTCTTTGGACAATTTGTTGACTTAATCAAATTTAAGGTGTTATAATGTGTATAAAGTTCACATTGATCACCATATTCCGAATTTGAGTGTCAATATTGATTATGAAGCCAAGAAAATAAGTTGAGACAGTGAGTGAGTATAATGAGGGCAAAAAAGTAATTTGAGCAAGGATTGGTGAAAATTCACTTTGTCACATCATTCCCTCCTTAAAAGGAATCTTGTCCCCAAAATTCAAAAACATCCTCAAAAATTGGGATTATTCAACCTAATTCATTTCCTCAAATAGTGGTGTATCCTCAAGTATAAAATCATGTCCCCAAATTTCAAGTAATCCAATAATCATAATTGGGATTCCATGTTCCATATCATAATCAACTTGGTACTAACACCATTTCATCATCAAGCAATTAAGTATCAAGATCATCACATATATTGTCCAAAGTCATTATGTGAGTCACAAATACAAAAAGCATCCTATTGTTCACAAATATGGACATATCATATTTTATGTCAAACAAATAAAGTCCTTGAATCAAGTGTACAAGGTGACTTTCAATCCCAATATCTCAGGGTCCTAGCCTCTACATTGGCCTAGGTGGGGTTATACACCCATGATTTGAGATTCATATTTCCACAATTTCAAGACAACATCATACTTCCAATATCATGATTTTCAAACTCAATATCAATGGGAGGTCCCACCCTAGTCCTAATGAGAGCTAAAGCCTAAGTCATTAATCGAGAGGGTCAATATAGTCATCATTTCAAAATTTTAATATTTGGGATTTTGAAGTCATTAGTCATATATCTCAATATCCAAATAGTGTGATCACATGATTTGTATCATTATTGAGATTTGATAATCGTGAGTCACAATATTATATATTAGTATCAAGAGTCCAGACTTTTGGACATCAAACGTCATAGGTCCAAAATTTTGAAGCTAGGGTTTAGATTCCTATTTAGACCTTAGGGGAGATCACTCACCTATATTCCATTTCGAGTAACAATATTCAAGCAATATTCGATCAACATATCAAAAATTCATTATCATTGCATCCAAGTTTGATGAATGATCTAGACCTAGGTCTATCTAGGAAGTCAACCACAAGCTACAGTCAACATTGTCATATATCAATTATCAAATCAATATTCAAGATCGAGTATCAACATTGGGTTTAACATATTTAGGCTAAGGTCAACCAATCCAAATCGGGTGAAAAGGGATACCTTTCCAAACTCTAAATAATCAACCATATGAAAATTTAGAGGTAGTCATAATAGGGATGTGACCTAGGATAGGGGAGTCATGAGTCAACTACCACCTAATCTAGAACATTAGTCATTATCCACTGAGCTTATTCAAATAGGGAGAGTATCAATGATCCAATCATATATATCAAGGTCATAAGATCAAAATTCATGATAATAGGGAAATAGTGTCAAGATTTTATAAAGTTAAGGTAATAGTTGCATCCCTATATAATTTGTAAATCGAGGATTTGAATTTGACATTCGAGGAATTAGAGCATAATAGTGCAAAATCTAGGCCCATAACCATCATATCAAAATTGAGATTGCAAAAAGCATCAATAGTCAATAGGAAAACTACTTTTTGCATCATAACCTTACATTATGATTTTGTGAGTCATTAAGATAAATAATTTGATGGCATAATCATGATATGTATCAAATTGAGAAAAAGAGTTTGCTTAACTATGTTTGAGGTTTAATCAACAATAGAGCAACATGGATATTAATCAAATCGAGACCTCATCAGCAATGAGGTATAAGGTTTAAGTCACCCTTATTTCACCAAATCATAATTTTTACAGTTTACCTCAAACATAGGGAGCGTGTAGTCTAATTTTGATTAAATCGGGGTTTTCATGAAGGGTCAAGCATGAGTATTTCATTTCGAAGTTTTCATTGATCAAAATCGAGTTTTCACATTAAGGTAAGATCATGGTATCAACTTTCAAAATTTAGTGATATTCATTTTTTCACATGCATAAGCTACCCATAATCGAGACATCATGTGGCAAAAAGGTCACAAGAAAGGACCACATGAGGGGATGAGAAGACTACCTAATCTTCATCTACATGGGTGGCTTGGGTAGTCCTTAAAGAAGAGATGAGATGCTAGAAGACTCTCTAGTGTTTCACAAGAGAACCTTTAGGTCCATTTCTGGATCAATTGAGGCCAGGTAGAGCGGGGGATCTCAACCACCATGAAGATGGATAGGAGAAATTATGCCAGGACCCCGAGCCTAGACACCTCAATTTTCACCATTATGAACTTTAGGGTTTCTTGGGTGTAAGAGACTTGAGAATTTTTTTACTTAAAGTATATGAGAGTGTGTAAGCTCTGATACCAACTGTCACAGAACCGTTCTTACCCCAATCCCAATCTCACTGCCTAGACAGTGGTAAAGGGATTGAAGTGCCCGTCCCCGAGTGGCCCGATAGGATCTATCACTCTGGCATATACAATAAGAAATAATAACTCAAAAATTGGAGATATAAAGAACAAACTAACCCAATATGGAGATATAACCAATTTATCCTTGTCATCAGAGTATGTAGAGTGCGGAAGCGATCTTATTTAGTATTCCATTTGTATTGCCTAAAATCAAGAAAATCAAGACACAATCATGCAATTGCACGGTACACTATCAAAATCAAGTAAAACAGTTTATAACAAATGAGTATACTTGGCAGGACTTATATTCAAAAGAATAACAAATGATTTCCAAAACCAATATCATTCGACAAAATGTTTGTTATTCAACGATTCAATTTTTATTACGAGTTCCCATTATGATGTAATCAAATAAGCATGCTTATATATTTTGTGTGACTCTATTACCCCAACGCGATGGGGAAGGTCACTAGGCTCCTTCTCACCATAGGAACATAGGAGGCCAATGTACAAATCCCACCTCCAAATGAGGGGGTTGTTGCACTCAATATCAACATTATCAATATCATCATCATTATCAATATACATGCAGTCATAATGGGCATGCAATTTATGTTTTCATGTTTTCCAAAATATAGTATAGAAAAATGGAAGACTAATTATAAGGAACAATAGCTCATCCAAGTAAGTAGCCAAGTATATAGTTAAGAGATACATAAAAGTATCATCAATACGATTAAGGAGGAGTTATATAATAGCATACCTTTCACTTAGGATTTCGAGTACATATCATCTAGTAATAGGTAGACCCTTCGAGTCAGATCCTAAATCATAATGTTCGAATCAAGGGTCAGGATCATGATATTTAGAGATCATGTTTCAATTTTCGAGATTAGGGTTACACTTTTCCTATGTCAGCCTTAGGGTTGGGTCATTCACTTATAATCAAACCATATTGCAATATGTCCAACATTTCTTCAAGTGTCATGTATTTTCTAGTGTGAATGACTTACCTAGGTTTTCTAGGATCATATGTGTTAACCCTAATTATCATGGTCAACATGAAATTCCAAAATCAAGTCTTTAGATCATTATCAAGTTCTAACATTGTTGGGGTTCAAGATTAGATCGAGTTCTGATTAATATCTGAGATCAACTTTTTAGGTCAAAAGATCATAATATTCCACAAGATTTAGGCCAAGTATAATATTAAGATGGCATCACATATTCAAGGTTGAATTAGGTCATCAAATAGGTCAAGTCTGATTTTATAGTCTCAAAATAGATATCAGAGTCAGATATAAGGTTACCAAAGTCTAATCACAAAATAGAGTCATTCAGACCAAATAACTAAGAAAGAGATCAATATTTAGTTATATCCATGAGCATCATTTAGAATAAGGTTTAAAAAGTATTTTTAAATGATTCATTGGATTTTTATGATCAAGATGGACTACTTATTTGTAATTTTTGGAGTTCAGATGCATTTTCTATGATTAAAATGAGATTTGGGTATTTAATTGAATATTTGTTAGAGAAGATAATATAATACCTTAATTGCGAAATATGAGGACCGTTGGATCCAAATTGGACGGCCTCAATTGTTCCACATAGCTCACTGGTCTAGTGGATCAGTGGACTCAGTTCAGTGGCTAAATTGGCTGGTTCACACTTGATTTCTTGGTTCAAACCTTGATTCAACTAACAATTAGACTGGGGCTCCCCTTCCTGGACCGGTCAGTCCGGGATCCTCTCTTCCTCGTACAACATGTCCTCACGAGCCCAGAAGTAGGGCAGAGGGCCTTGCTAGTGAGGGGAGAGCTTAGGAGAATGAGTGGTCGATGAGGGCAGGGAAGGCGCCGTCCGACTTCGTCGTGCCATTGCGAGTCGAATGGTGGTGACGGGTTGAGGCAAACAAGGGTCGAGAGGAGACACCCAAAGGGGCCTATGCGGTAGTGCCTCTATGGCAGCAGGAGGTGGTGAGGAGAAAATGGGTTGTTCAGGGCCAAGGGAGTGAGAAAGGACATGACTCTAAGCATGATGTGTTTGTTGTGAACATTGTGGGGGTCCTTTTATAGTGGTAGGGGCTAGGTTTTAGGGCTAAACGAGATCTAGCACTTAGCTATGGCCACCGGTGTGGGAAGGCCAACCAAGGGAAATGTTTTGGTGGTTGAAGAGAGAAATAGTGATGGTCAAACTATGGCTAGATCAGTTCGATATCATGAGGTGCACATTCCCTCTCGGTTATAATTTTGAATTGAGGTTGTTTATGGCTGATTGTGCCTTTAGGGGGTCGCAATTACTCCTCCCAGCAATCGGCGGGAGGTTGAAGATAACTCTTAGGCCATTATATCATGCCTTGATCTGTGGGAGGGTGCATCCAAGGGAAGAGATCGCCCCCCCAAATCCATGCTTTGGATCGGTGACATGGAAAAGCCAATAAGATGGCAATTTTAAAGGGGTTTTTACCACAAAACTTCAAGAAATCACAATAAATTGTAGGAATGTCCAAATGACATAATTTTTGGACCATAGATTCACAAAAAAGTGGAGAATATTTAGAAAAAGTTTGAGAACCAAACTATGATGTTTGATGGATCAATGTTCTTCTTTGGACAATTTGATGACTTAATCAAATTTAAGGTGTTATAATGTGTATAAAGTTCACATTGATCACCATATTCCGAATTTGAGTGTCAATATTGATTATGAAGCCAAGAAAATAAGTTGAGAGAATGAGTGAGTATAATGAGGGCAAAAAAGTAATTTGAGCAAGGACTGGTGAAAATCCACTTTGTCACACATACAAGCTTGCCAAATGATTTCTATAGATTCTAGAAGACACCCTCTCATCCATTGAATGCCTTAAAATTTTAAAGGTTTTGCTTGCTCAAGACATAGAAGAAGGAACTGAACAATTATTCTTGTACTGGTCCTAAAAATGACATAATCAAACTGTGGTGAGTACATTTTAGTGATGTAGAATTGGCTTGTTTACTTATTAAGTCTGAATATGGTACACATGGAATCCTAGAGATCTGAATTGAGAAATATTTGAATTATTGTTTGGTTAGCCATACCAACGAAAAGTTTTTTTTTTCAAAAATAAAAAGAAGAATTCAACATGTTTTTCCCTATTAAGAGGGCGAGTTTCGATTGGAAATAAGTTTATTTCAAGAATCTTATTTCTCCACTAATCAAATGGTCACACAAAAAAATCTTTAATGCTTTCTTGGATGTGCATATTGACACATTCCTATGCCATGAATCATTATTTTTTCAATTAAAAATTTACTTTCCTTCACGCTAATCATATATTTCTGCCTAAATTGCAAACCCAGTAAAGATAACTATATTTCATCCCAAAATATGGTTCCATCCAAACAAAGAATTTCTACAGGTAAAACAAAATAAATATTTTATATCGAGAATTTGTTCGTATGTGAACTTTTTTTCTCTCCATTCAATTAAAGAATATTCCTATAATATTTTCTTCTTTCTCCAAGTAAATAACTTACTATACCTTTTTCCTTCCAAATATGACTTCTTCATTTCCATCAAGTAATTTATTGCTAAGTAATGACTTCTTGGAAAAGTCTTTTTACCTTCCAAGAAAGTGTTTTACTCCAAATCATTTTTTACTTACACGTTAATGATTCTCCATTACTATTTATTTCATTTCAATAAAATATTCTTATCAAATTAATTTACATCCAACTAAGTAGTGTCACCTTGTTATAGTCTATCTACAAGTTTTATCAAATAAAAATTAAAAGTATATGGAAGAGTCCATTCCCCCCTTTCCTATGCCATACCCATGTAATATACAACTTCTTTATCGTTTTTCTCGTTCCTCATCAATTTCTACACACAAACATGACCACATAATTATTTTTAATACTTTTCTTTTCATCACCTCACATTTTAATCTCCTCAATTACCAAGCGCAACTTCTTACGGTCTGTTTGATATGTGGTGAATGGAGGAGGGGGGAGGCTGGAGCTGTTTGGTTGGACAAAATGACGGGGAAGAGAGGAGAATGGAGGGGAATGAAGGGAAAAGAAATAACTGTATTTTCAGCCACCAAATTAAAGTGGTGACAATGAGAAGGAAAAAGACTTGACGAGAAATATACTATAAAGATTAGTGAAAATATAAATATGAGAGAGAAAATATAAATAACATGACAGAAAAATCAATATAGCCTACAATGAATGTGAGTATAGAAGTAGTTGTCACGTATATGTTATATTACTTAGAGGAACATATGTATGGTTGGAGGAGTACTAATAAATTTTGAAGACATTTTTCTATGAATAAAAATAAAAATAAATAAATGAAAATAAAAAATATACATAATTTAGAAGAAGCTTAAAGATTTATATTTTTTTAGAAAAGATAACTTTTTGTGATTATTATACAAATATAAAAAAACAAAAATACAAATGATTAGAGAAAACACGATGAACTATAGTGGAAAATACTTAACTACATAGATGAAAAATTTGTTATAAATATAAAAATATATATAAAAAATTCTGTAACCAAAATTTAAATATGTATAAAAATTGGTATTCTCAATTTTATATTTAGTATCTCTTCTGTGGTGCTTGTAAGAAACAACAAATAAAACTCGAATGTTGCCTTTATGTACATCTTATACTTTTATTTGTAGAATTATATAGGCTTGGCCATTCAACAATGTTGACAACATTTTTTTGTATGCACCTCTATGAATGCACTTTTATAACATAATATATGTGTATAAATATATAAATATAATTGGTATATATATAAGTATTTTTATATTAAGAATGTTCCACATCACTATAATTCTATTATGTTTACATTATTTTTCAAATTTCCTTCCCTTATCCTTCCCTATTAACCAAACACACTGACACAAGTCTCTCCTCCCTCCGCTCCTTCCCTTCCTCTCCCCTCCCCTCTCCTCTCTTTATTCACCATGTACCAAATATAGCATTAGTTATTTATAAAATACAAGTACGTATATTGAAATTAAAGTTGAGCTAATGCAGGCGTAATATGAATCTAACACATTTAGTTAGAATCATTAGAATAAAGCTAATCTAAAAGAGATTTTGAAATCCATACTAAGAGATGGAATATGTGGTCGACATTTGAATTTAAAGAAGACTAAACCAATCGTGATCCTTTCTTCTAATCCAAATTTTGCCAAATACTGACAATGTCATAATCATATTACAAATTTTATTGACAGAAAAACAAAGCTAACTCTCATTTGTATATCATGCAATTATGGCCTTAGCTGTTTGCCACGAGGGCGATCCTTATGGCCGTTGAATCACTTGAATGGTTTTCTTATTTACTACAACCCAATTCATGCCTATTTCGGTGTGTGGCCTAGGAGTAATTTTTATTATGAAGTAACAAAAGACATATGTGAGCCTTATCAATCAATTACGACGTGTCAGGAATAATAAAACTACAAAAATGCTTTCACAAAACAATTTTTTTATATTTAATCCTTTATGAATAACAAAGTTTATAGATAAAAAAACAAATTTGTTGATGCAAACGACGATATTATAAAGTCCGTATTACTTATGTGTTGAATGGACCTGTAAAAATAGATCATTGACTTGTGGGCACCTGCGGGTCGACCCGTTTAATACGAGTTCGGGTAGGGGTTTTGATCACCTATTTAGTAATGGATCAAATATGACCCAACCTGTTTATTAGGCAGGTATAATGAGTTGATCCACGAGCACCAGCGGGTGACCCGTTTAAAAGGGAGATTATTTAAAGATTAAATTTTATAGATGAGTGCTTATGAGAATTTCTAGATATAATTATATACCTTGTGAACATTGAAATATATTGTATTTTATATTTACATGTAATATATATATATATATATATATATATATATATATATATATATATATATATATATATATATATATATGACAGAACTTACATGTATGTATTATAAATATTTTTCTTTGCAATTATCTTGCCAATCTTTGTGTATACATAATAAAAAATATTTTTATTTTATATCGACTATATGCATCGAAAAATTGTTCCTCTTTTATATTTGACGTCAAACACAACCATTGAGTATTTTTTAGTGTTCTAAACACTAATTTGTAACACAAAATGTAGTATTCTATTATAATTGACACGAAATATAATAAACTAAACATTATTATTTGTGTAACACATACAAAAAGAATTGCATGAAAAATAATATAGAAAGTTATATTAATATTATATTTTACAACATCTTTGAGTTTTAATACAAGTTATATGGGTACCCACGGGTCGACCCAACTCGGCGTCACATGAAAAATAATATAGAAAGTTATATTTATATTATTTTTAACATCTTTGAGTTTTAATACAAGTTATATGGGTATCCACGGGTCGACCCGTGACCCGCCAGATTGGGTTTGAGTGGATTTTTATATGACACATTTAGAATTGAGTCTTTTTTAATCTGTACCCGCGGTGATCCAAATCAAACCCAACCCGACCCACCCGTTTGACAGGTCTAGTGACACAAAAGAAAAAAAAAAGTGCTGCAAGCCCCAAAATGTATTAAAAGCAAAAAGTAAAAAGTAAAAAGTAATGACGTTTTGTCTCACGAGATGTTCCGTATCTATGGACTTTTGTAGTACAGGTTGACATGCCTTAAAACATGCATGATAAGATGCTTCATTATCAGTATCCGTCATATGTTCCAATCAAAATAACTACATATATTAACATGTTGTGGATCCCATCAGACCATGGACTAAGTAATGTGATATGAAACTTTTATGAGGAACATTAACTCTCAGACACAGACAAAACATACATTACAAATGCCATAATGTCGAAATTGATGAAGCAATGCACTATGATACCTGAATTCAGACTCCCGTTGCAAGTTCATCTCACGTGTTAAGCCTAGTAAGGCCTGGGCATTTAACGACAACATCCATAATCACGTTCACAAAGAAGATGACTCGACACCAAAGACAGCCCAGCTCCACGCGGTGCCGAACAAAAGTAGAAAGTCGTATGCATTGCAGTCAATGGGAACAATCGATACATTGAGCATTTGAGGAAATTTTTTTGAGATGGAGACTTTTGGAGAAATAAATGCAAAATGAGTGCATGGGATGCAATATAGTCTTGTACGTTTTAAATAACTTGTTAAATTTGTGGCTGTCGAATCCAGTGGTTGATTCGATGTCCTCAACCTGCAAATTCCACCGCCTGGTTTAGTAAAGAAAACTGGCTTACCTGGTATTCGTCAGCTCTTACAAAAAAAAAGCCCGGTGGTCGTCTTCTGCTTCCCCAGCAAGCGCCTGCCCCTAGCAAAGAGGGTTTTGATTGGGCAAGGAAGCATAGCGTGATCAGTAGTGTAGCTGGGCTTCATCAGCTGGCGCTGGACTTGGACGCTCAGAGTTTGATGTCACCGCGGCATCCCTGCTGAGGGTGCCCTGAACTCTCAACTCTACTCGCGTTGTGGCAGTAGTGGATTTGTCGGGGTCAGTCATGTCGCAGACTAACTGGGAAGCCGATAAAATGTGAGACTTTCTAGCACTACCGCTTCACTCTTCTTATCCTGTTTTATCTGTTTGAATTTTCAGTTTAGGGTTTCATGGCTTTGCATTTGGGCTCGCGGTCTCGATCTTCTCTTATTTCTGGTTAGGGTTTTATCTGTCCGGCGGAACCTGTTGCTTCGTTCGTTCTGTTTCGGCTTGACATGCCCATTTGAAGTTCGGACTCTGAACAGTCACTGCAAACCATACAGTTGCTGTAGAGGAAGTCTCTGTCATTGTTCAACTGGGTTTGGGCGGCCTTTCCCTCAACCATGTAGCGCCAAATGGCATCAATTTTGTCGAATAGCTGTTTGCTGCACTATTGTTCATTCTTTTGTTGAGGCATCTTTTCTAACATTAAATCTCTTTGTTTTCGCCTCTACATTATCCGGTTCCTTGCCTGTTCGTTAATGTTAGGTATCCGGTTAAGTTGTTACTGAATTTATTTCTGGTTCATGTACTACTTTTACCATCCAAGTCCTCTGTTTAGTTTGGTCTTGTTCGACAAATCTGTGCAGATATTGATGGTCAGTGGGTGTATTTCTTTCGTTAGATCTAATGCCAGTATCAACTGACAGAGATTCCTGTTGTTCATCCTATTCAAAAGAAGACTCCATATTCCATGACTGTGATAAGCGTGATACAACTGCTGATAGTCTTAAGCATATGTGAAAAATGATCCCAATACGGTGACATAGAAGCAATCAGTGCTCTGAAGAGCTGATGAACGACTTCTTTTGCGAAATGACAACACTTCGATGAAAAACTGGTCTTATCTCTGAAAAGCGAGAGAAAACCCATGTATATGTTTGTGGCTTGCTGGTTCTCGTCTAACCACTTTGGTCGCAGTCTTGCTTCTAGAATATGTTTCCTTCTGGCTCATCGACCTCTGTTTGTTTCCTGTTCAAATATAAATGCTTCGCATAGTTGCTTCTAACAAAACAACTGCACTTTGTGTTCTCTGTCACGTGTCCCTCATGTATGTGTCCTTGTTGTTGTCACTGCAGGTTGGATGTCTACATATATGATTACTTAGTCAAGAGAAATTTACAAGCATCTGCCAAAGCTTTTCAAGCAGAGGGGAAAGTATCATCAGACCCAGTAGGTGAGTAAAGACATAATTCATGCAAGTATATCTATGTTGTGTACGCCCATTTTTGAGCGTGTTCTGCTTTTTCTCAGCCATTGATGCCCCTGGTGGATTTCTTTTTGAATGGTGGTCTGTTTTTTGGGATATCTTCATCGCAAGGACTAATGAGAAGCACTCTGATGTTGCGGCATCTTATATTGAGGTCTGAAATTGTTCTCTCTCTCTATATATATATAATCACCCTCAAGTTCCATCAGAGAATCCTCTACTAAATAAATTTTTAGTTGGCAATACATGCTCTCTCTGCTTGACATACTTTTACTGTTTGCTGCAATTTGCTTTAAACCATGTTTTTATGACAATTGTTCACCATACCTTGTTTATAAGAAAATCAAAATATGTTGGGTAGTTTTTGTTTACAACACTAAGCTACAGAACTTCTACTGGTATATACCTTTCTGTCAATGACATTAAGACTATCATTGTGAGAGAGAAGGTACTCGCCAAACTCAGATGCTGCTATGTTTTGCACTCTTAAACTAAAGATCTTATTCTATCTAGAATCGATTTTATGCACATTCTCTGTGTTAATGGTGGAAGAAGCATAGCACGAACTTCTTTGAGGTGCATGCAATACTGTAATGTAATATCATTGATTAAAGTGACAACACTCTCGAGATTGAAGTTAAAACTGTAACAAAGAAGGAAAAGCGTGTCAGAAGAATCACATGTGAACAATTTTACCTCTCATGTAAGTTGTAAATCCAGCCACAAGCTTACCCTGCTGACAAAATGTTAACTTGGTTGACTTGAATTTATGCCAATGCCTGCTATGCCATTGATAGCCTTTTTGATAGGAAAAATAAATACCGAGTAGCCTTGAGAAGTGACATGCAAAACGAAAATATTTCTATGTTTTTGAAGCTTGAAAGCTGTCATATTACATCTTATGATATGTCATCATGTTTTTTATTCTCTTTCAAGATTGATTTATAGAAAGGAAGGTGCTAGACAACATTAATTGCTTCATATTTGTTGGACTTGACATAATACTCAAATTATGACTGTTCAAAATGAAAGTTAAGCAATTGCAAGTGTATGAGCTGAAATATTCTCGTGTAAGACACTGCAAGCAAAAAAGACTTTGCATCCCACCTCTTCTCATTAATCCAAATATCTATACAAAAATTAACCAGTTATCAAATATCCTTAAAAATACTAGTGTGCATCATATGCAAGGAAATCTCTAGGAGATGAAAGCTCTTGATGTCTGCATGCTATTTATGTTGGATCAAGGGCTCTAGAGGGGTGAATAGAGCTTCACAATTCTCACAAAAAGGATTAGACCACCAAATTATATTAAGTACGGAAACTTAAACAAACATCAAATTTGATGTCTTAGCTAGCAAGCACAACAAGGATGAGAGACAAGGAAGAGCAAGCACTTGGACATGTGGTTTAAAGTGGTTCCACGTCCTAACTAGTAGCAATGTCAGTCCACTACCTAGAGGTGGTTAATCTCTAGGATTTGCAATTTTGGTACTCTTATATTCCATCATAAGATTACAAGACACAACAACCACACATCTAAGAGCTTGGTACCTCAAGCAAAGATCTTCAACCTATAGAACGAGCTTTACCCACTTGAACCATGGAGTCTTCAACCATCAACATGGACTTACCCACTCCTTCAAGTCTTCAACCTTCAAAGGATTACCTATCTTTCTTGAGCGCTTGCCTTGACTATCTCCTTCACTTGGAGATCTGGAACACCCTGCCTTCAACCTTGAAGAATAGCAACCTCTTCTCCTTCACTCGGAGAAGATCTTCAACATTTTCTTTGATAGGAAAGAGGGTAGGAAGATGGTGGAGGAGAGCTTTACATCAATACATGGAGCGGCTCTCTTTCAAAGGAACTTATCTCACTCATACTCACGAATTTGACTTGAAGGTAGAGGGAGAAAGGGGCTCAAAGGGTTAGAACACTCTCAATTAGGCTAGGACCAAGCTTGTAATGAATGAGCAACCTTGGAATGAACTCCAAGAGGTCCTATTTATAGTTGAGGGTGCCCCTTTAAGTTGTGGGACACTCAGATATGAAATATAGCCGCTTTTGCTCAAAGCAACGACTCTATTTTTGCTCAAAACACACCAACGGTCACAATCACTTTTTCTGCAAATTCCGCACAGTGCAATCGGTCGTGTTTCAGTAAAGGTAACTCGACTGATAGAGTAAAAGACAAAGTCGATATTCAAATCATCGGTCGAGTTTATCCTGGGGAAACTCGACCGACCAATGAAGATCGAATTGGTCAGATACTCGATCGGTCGAGTTCTGTGAAACCACAACTCGACCGATGCTATCTTCAGAAACTTGATCCAGGAGGATCGGTCAAGTTTGCAACTCGACCGATTGACTGCCTGTGGTCAATTTTCTAAAGTGCATCTAAAGTGATTAAAACTTGGTGTTTAGTGTCCCAATCAATTTTCTCAACTAGGTTACAAGTCAATTCATCATTACAAGTGATTACAAAAATGTTCTAAGGTCGTTTACATAGATTTCCAAAATTGTACACTTGTAGCTCTTTTGACTTGAACTTGAGCCAATCTAGGGCTTTGGATTTTTGATCCTTTTCTTGTACCTAACATCTGAAATCAATCTTTAATACACATATTAGATACATATGAATGAAATGGTTAAGTCATTATCAAAATATAGACAATGTATAACCACTAGGTCAACATTATAGTCAAATAATGCTATTTTATTTGATTTTCAGATTTTTTTGCCTTACTCTTGTTGCACGAGTTAGTTAGCAATTCTTGTCACCTTAACTCAGTTATGAACTTCACTTCTATGCATGTAATAATGAATATTTGAAAAGAAGAAAAATGTTGTTTATAGAATCCAGTAGAATTATGTATACGTTCGTAAGTGGGGCATAAATCTATAGAAGAGAGTGAGTGAAATGCTTTCAGAATGAAGATAGTAGAGTCCAATCAAAGACGAGGATATCAAAATACTGTAAAAATGTTTATTCGATAAATTCTTAAATGCATACACCAAAAAAATGTTAATTCCTTTGCTATAAAAGAAAGTTTGATTACATGCAATGAGTAACATAGTCAAATTTTAAAGAAGGCACGTGGTCCCTATGGTATCCAAATTGACGAATGGAAGAGCATTGGATAGAAAGAGTTGTTTTGTTTGGCCGAAAATATTGCCATACTTGTTAAAGTGGCAAGGCACTAATACCAAGTGCTTTGGACTGCCCTCACACCTTCATATATATCTCATTTTAAGATATTTTCCCTATTTTACTCGTATTATTTCTATAATTAGTACCCCCCATTATATACATGTGCTTTTTGATCAAACAAATAGTCACACACATACATTTTATTGTTAAACCCTTAAACAAGCCGTAACCATTTATTTACACACAAACAAAGATCATTTCTACTAATTTTCATTTTTGTCTTCCCATGCATCTTATCTTTTACACTTTCCATGTTACATGCATATAATAAATTGCTATTATAGTAACCCCATATGTACTTTCATTCTAAATACATTTTATTTTCAATGCTTAAAACAACACCTAAACAATAAAGAGTCATGACCGAAATATATTTTGTTGTTACTGATCAACGTTCGTAACGTAACATGTAGAAAATGTTTTTGAAACACATTAGATATGTAAATTATCCCTCACGCATCATTGGGCAGACATAGTGAAAAATGTGCAAGGGCGTCACTTTGAATGGAGTAGACAAAGAAGCAAGTTCAAGACAAAAGGATAATAGTGGGATCTTTGAATCTTGACCCTTTTGTCTTTCTAGGTAGTGTATACTATGATCAATATAAAAGTCAAGATAGCTTGATCACATGAAAATTAAGTGGTCAGGTGAACGATGTAGATAGATTGGAGATACTAAGTAGTACATGTACTGAAAAACATAGAAATGACGTGGGAATTATTGCGTATAAGGTGTTGAAGGATGACATTGTCAAGATCACAAGGATGTCTGATAGAATTATAGCTATTACGCTTGTTCTTGGGAAAAATGTAAATTGTATTAGTGCTTATGCCCCGGAGATGGTCTTACTGTCGCCCATGTGGCTTGATTAATATATAAATTTCAATATGTTTTGTGTTTATATGCATGCTTTATTTTTTCATAAAATTCTTCCCCTCATTTACATATACTTTATAGTCATATATGTAGGTGTATACATATATTTACGTTTAGCCCCTCATACATATCTTTTATTGTATAGAAACATAGCCAAATCATTGTGCCAATTAGTTCTAATCAACGATCATGTCCAAAAAAAGAATATAAACAATGTGTGCGATGGAGAATCAATAAATAAATGTAGATCTAATGTGACAACTCCAGGTTGAAGCAAGGTTATTACTACCCAAGTTAAATGGATGGTTGTTGACAAGAAAAATAAGAAATTGTGTATTAACAATATTATTTCGAAGTAAACATAATATTTAGCACACAATGTTGACAACTACATCTAATTTGAATAGTAGGACAATTAAAAGAAACATTCAAGCACATTCCTAAGCCCTATGACCCACTAGAATTGCCCAAGGCGGCATATTAGGTAAGGTGAATGACAAGGTGCATGCATTAGGTGTGCCTTGTTGCCTAGGCGCACGCCTCAACAAGTATGGTTATTGGTATAATCCAATTCCTTTATCACTCGAAGAGTGATTCTTGACTGTGACCTGACTACAAGTCATAGAGTAGATAGTTTGTTGCTAGAAACTCTGTTGATGGGATCTGCTATGTTGCAGGAAGTATGTTCTCCCTGCATTCTCTTCTTTTCTGATCATCGCATTCAAGTGGATCTTATACCACTTGAGATGCATGGATTCAATGTAATCCTTGGGATGCATACCTTGGAAAGGTATAAGGTTGTCTTGGATTGTGAATCCAAGCAAGCTGTGTTCACTGATGAAAGTGACACATGGATCTTTCAAGGAGATAGAAAGATTCTACCCACCTATCTTGTGTCAGCTATGGTTGCTGAGAAGCTGATGAGGCAAGGATGTTATGCATTCTTGGCCCATGTGGTAGATAAACTTCTACCACAGGGATACATGCACTCCTCTCCCTAGCCCCCCTCCTTCGTTGTCAATCTCCCCTCCCCTCCATCTCAGAGGTTGACACCTCTTCCACCTCACCGCCTTTGCGCCTCTTAGCCGCCTTACTATTTTAAGGGAATCGCCTCACACATTCATGTCGAGGCGCACGTCTCGAGGCGTATTAGGACCGCCTTGTCTAGAGGTGTACGCCTCTCACACCTCGAGGTTCAACTTTTTTTCAATTGAGAAGCCAACCATTTGAGTCAGCCTACATGGATTCTTCTTTTTAGTCTCGCTGACAACGACTCTGTGAAGACATGGCAACACAACTGTGGTCAACTACGACGGCTCTTGCTTCTTCTTTAAGAGGCATTAGATGCTCCTCTAAGTGGCAGCGATGACTGCTCCTCTACGCAATGAAGGATGCTGTTGCCGCACCTTCTTCTCTTTGCGGTTGTGGAGGCGGACATGGATGTCGTAGAGGGAGAGAGTGGAGAGGAAGTAGGGTTGCGGGCAAAATGTTACAGCGGAATTAGAGAGAGTGAGTCATCAGGCTTGTGAGTGGGCTAGGTGCACTGCATGCAAATTTAGGGTTATTATTATTTTAAATTGTATTTGAGCCCGACCAATGATTTTGGACTGAAAAAATTTGTGGACTTCAGTTTTAGTCCATTACCATGTAAAAAGTACAAATACATGTTTAATAAACAACATAATATATAATTTAAAAATTATATATAGTTGTATCTATAAAATAATATTTATATTTGCGCTTCGTGCTTTTTGAGGCTTACGCCTCGAGGCTTATGCCTTGCCTCACGGAGATGAAAACGGCTCGACACGTCTCACACGTTTTTCAACCTTGGCCTCTAGTAAGCACAAATGTGCTTCTATGGAGTACTCATGACCATTACAAACACAGTTCGACATGGACACAACTATCTCATGAAGATGGCTTTAAGCTTTGATAATGAATGATATGGAACAGTTCCTAAAAACTCAAATTTATAATCAAACTCTTTGCCATATTAATACACTGAGGTTGGTACTTATAACTAACACTGTACAACTAAGTGTTGCAACATTATTGACTAAATACCTAGCTAATGACTCATGTAAGTAAAGAACTCACAATGGAACATAAAGCCCTATTCCTTACAAATGAGTCCTTGAAATAATAAATAAGCCCATGATATCCTTGGAATAATAAATAAGCCCATGATATAAAAACTATGTCCCAAAATTGGCTAAATTGAATAAAACCCGTAACTTCTACTAATCTGCCGATTTAAGCCCTAATGTAGGCTACTGAGCCTCTTAATGTCATGAATCCGCAGGCTGTCCTTACATCACTCCCTCTGCAACAACTGGCTTTGCTGCTCCTACTCCTGCAACAATTGCTGCTCATAATTATACAACAACTATTGCTCTTTTTTTGTTTTGCTTTTGTGGTTGCCTGCATTACGATTTTCACCATTTTTGTGCTATGTTAATGTTATCAATATATTCTTGAAGTAAAGGGCTAATTATTACACAAATTTCGTACTCACATGATTATACAACTCTAGACTAATTTTCAAGAATTATCTGACATGACCTTTGTTGTTTTACTTATCTGCAGCACGACATTGTTAATTTAGTGATGTCATCCCCATACTTGTCAAGGCGCTCGCCTAGGCGGCCGCCTAAGCGGCAAGGCGCCCTAGGGCTGCGCTTAGGCGAGGGCGCTTTGTTTATAATGCTACAGTGACCTAGTTTTGTGGGTCTGGTTGTATATTCACTTATTTTAATGTTTGATATGGCTACACCAATGTTCAAAATTAATAGTGTTGCCTATTTTATGTGCCAAATATCACTTTTAATTAGATCTAATATTCTTTTTTGGGTTTGACTGGATCTAATACTCTTTTTTGTTTGACTGGATCTAATACTCTTAGTACACATTTGATTTTTCTTAGGTTGCACCTTCAATTCAGATTGTACTAAGTAGCTATGCTATGAAGGATAGTGATTACATTGCTTAATACTTGTAGCTATGCATGACAATAAATATATATTTATTTGTTGATCACTCTCTTACATTCTTTACAATAATTCTTTTTGCGTTCTTGACATTATTGTCAATGATAATTTATTAGAATTGTAATTGGTTATTTTTTCATACAATAAAATATATATATATATGGGGATATCGACTATAAATATGTAGATAACCACATATATAATTATACAATGTGTGTATATGAGTGGGGAAAAACCATGACACATGTATATATACATAAAATATACACATAAATTATTTTTTTTAAATGTCGCCTAGGCGCGCCCCTAGTCGCGCCTTGGCGCAAGGCGTCCAGCCCCAACGCCGTGTCGCCTTACCGTCTTAACAAGTATGGTCATCCCCATTGTAGTTTTTCTTTTCTATGACTTGTTTCTCTTTGTATATTTTCATCTTGTCATTTCCTTATTTTCATCCTCTCTCCTCCATCACAAGTACACTTCCTCCAAAACTCATCTGTGTTTTCTACCCCCACCCTTAAGGCTAACTATGCCAACAATGGGTTCCTAAGCAAACGACTCTTGGGTAATGATAATTTGTTGCAACTTCGGCAGTCCTTGGTGGTGTCCCCCCTCTAATTTGGTTCGAAGTCTTGTTGGGTGTTGACTACAAATATGTGGACAACAACCTTCTCGAGCACAACAATGTCAAGTAGAAGCATGCTGATTTTTCCCCCGCCCCTGTGGTTGACCACACATTATCATGGAGTTTTTTCTCTATCAGTGGCCTTGTCTGCATCACGCACTTGGTCCTGCGTGTTGTGGATCATCTACCTTGAAGCTCACCCACATGGAACATGGTGGTGTGGAGAAAAGGCTGTTGAAGTTGAACGCGAAGGTGTCTGGGTCTTGCCGTCTTGGTGGTGGGGATGGTATCAACGATAGTAGAGTGATGGGAGATGGTGGGTGGCACACACATTGACAATCTGAGTAATGAATGGAGCTAGAGGGAAGTCATAGGCATTGAAAACAATTGAGGCCACTTATATAACACTTGAAGAAGAAGAAAACCAAATAAAGATCCGACCTTAGGAAGGGAAAAATAATAGATAACATGTTCTCATTTGACTGGTTTGAGTGATGGCTCATCCGGGTTTTAACTAAAATCTTCCTTCCTGCAGATAGAAACCTGGAACAACGCTAGCATAATAATGCTAAACTATAATAGAGTGAGACTCCACCATGCACTAGTCTAGTTGCTAGGGGTTGCAATGGCTTGGGAGGTTGTTAGGGAATTTGCCACTAGCGTTCTCATCCCCGGAGGCTGGGGGGTTGGTGACTAGATAGGAGGTTTAAAGGAGGCATAACAAGTTATCAAAATTCAAAGGTGAAACAGTCAGACTTAGGAGAGGAAAAATACAGGAAGAAGTGAAGTGCGAGAGAAAGAAAGAAAAAAAATGACAAGCGAGGGGTGAAATGAGAAGTCGCCATAAACCGATCCTGTCATGCTACACATAAAAGAAACTACTAAAGTCACACGAAATCTGTTATATTTGAAAATTAGGCTAAGTTGTATAGTCCCACGTAGTACAAAACTATATATTGTTAATCCTAAAATTAGAGTGTAATAAATAAAATCACATGTTTATTTTGGGAAACACTCCTACTTTTTGCTGTATACAGACTTCACCTTTATGTGCCACTTAGACTGAAACATATAAATACTGTTATTCAAAGCCAACATTGTGGTAGTATATATGATACTACCACATATTAGGTAAGAGGCTTACTTATTATAGCATGTTTGAAAAGTAGTATGACGCTTCAAAGATAGTATCAAAATTGGCAAGGTAGGAGTAGTGATATTATTTTATTTAATTGTAAATATAAACTTTCTAGTTACTTCATGGATTAAGTGTACTTTGTACACATATTTATAATTATCTTCACTTTGCCCAGATGGTTATACGGGCGCCCGCCTAGGCACCCTAGCCTCCAAAACCTGGGCACCAAGCTTAAGGCTGTTGAGCGGCCGCCTAGCCACCTCCTGGGCCTAATTGGGCCCATAATCTGGGCCAAATATATTTTTTTCTTATCTTATCAGTTCCCACGACCTTTTGCTTTTCTTTTGATATATGTTCTTCCTCCTTAATCTCTCCTCTTGTTTTTCTTTTCCTCCCAAAGCCACCGAGCAACGAAGTTGTTGCAATGCTACTGCGTGCTCCATGCTTTTTTCTTTCTTTCTTATTTTGCTTGCTCCATCCAGCAGTAAAACTGCTGCTCTACTATTACTCTATTATCCATTTACCGCTGCTTTACTATTACCAATTTACTGCATACTTCATGATGTTTTCTTCTTCACCCACCTATTTCTATTTACTGTTTATTAATCTCTTGTATGGATGTACTCACATTAATAAAATGCTGATTTCTTGCTTGCATTTTCGTTTTTCTTACTCTAGCATTTCTATATTATGTTCAATAATTCATATTTATACATATAAGCACTATATTGGTTTCTTTGGTTCTCATTTTTTTCTATCTCCTTTCAACTTTAATTTTGTTATTTATTCTTTTCACTCTACCAATCTTCATTTCTCATTTTTTCTCCATGGTTTCACCATACATAAGGTTCCTGCCACATGATATTCCATTTTTTTTGTTTCGTTCTGTCTTTGTACTTCATCTTCCCCCAACCTCCTATTTGTTTTCTTTTTTGAAATTTGTTCTTCCTCATCAAGTCAAGCTATGCTCTTTTTACTTTTTTCCTCTTCCCAATTCCTACTGGTTCGTATATTGCTTATAGGTTAACATTTCACTATATATAATGAAATAAATAAAAAATAAGTAAAAACGCCCAGGCCTGTGAGCGCTAGAAGGGAACGTCTAGCCGCCAATACAACACGCTCATGATGTGTTTGTTTCTTACAATATAGTAAATTTGTTTGTGGCTTGTGTCGTGATTCCATATTCGTCTCTATTTTTGTGTCTGTGCTTCCTAGTAAGGTATTGATGCTTACGTAATGGCAATGATGTTATACACATTATTTAACAATCCCTCCGTGTAGTTGTGGATCTATAAATGGAAGTTGTATAAGTTTGATATTATTTATGGATTTTTGAGCATGCTCATCCTCTATAATTGTTTGTGATCCATAAGCACCACCCCCACCAGCAACACCACTACCACCACACCATCATCTAAGCCTCATTCCCAGCCATGTTGGAATCGGCTACATGAACCCTTTTCCATTCAGCTCTTTATGGGTCATATTCCCATCAAGATGTAAAGATTCTATATCTCTCCTTATAAGTTCTTTTGAAGTTAATTTAAGCATGCCTCTTCCCCTTTTAAGTATGCTTGAATCAACTTCATAACTTCAGATTGGTGCAATTGTCGATTTGCATTGTAATGCCCATACAATTTGAGGCAATTGCCACATTGCTCATGCTCAAGACTTACCAACTCAAATTATTCATTAAAAAGATTTTTCTCAACCGATTTCCTTGTCCTCCTAGTGCCAACACATCCATGCTAACAGTTCTATTTATGCCACATTCATCTTGTTGGCACTTATTCCTTCACTGCCCAACATTCACTCCCATTCCCATACAACATGACTGGCTGTATAATCGTTTTTATACAATGTTTCAATTTGGCATCCGTGACTATCAGAATCTATCATGGTTATATTGTACCTGACAATTGTTGTGGACTCTTGTAAAAACATGCACCTTGTAGTTGGATCTTCCTTGAAAATCAGTTTGCTTAGAATAACTTTGTAATGTAGCAACTGATATGGAAATGATCCAGATTGTCAACCGAAGCAAGTCGTGATAGAACCGATGACTCCTGATTCTTGTTACATGGTTGTTTTTGGGAGGTAAGCTAAATGAAAAAAAAGAGTCTTGGTGCAACTTTTCAGGCCTCCTCTTGTTATGGTGGCTGGAGAAAGATTGGTTGGTGATGCTGGAAGCCGAGGCTTCCCAGCATTGGTATAACACAATTCCTTCAAGGTGTTTACCAAGGCTGCCATTCCTACCCTCTTATACATTGTCCTATGGGTTATCGATGCTGGAGTGGTGCCATGGAATTCTCGTTCCTTGTTGATGAAACATGGGTGAAGAGTCATGGCGGCTTCTTCCATTCTGCGAGGGTTTCTACCTGCCTTTTGGTGGGGTCCGTGAACGACGAAGAAGCTTTTCGAAGGTTGTAGGAGGTGGAAGGGGGATGAAAGGGGGTGGCGGACTGAGTAGGGTGCTTCTCCTATTGAGTAGTCCTTGCGAAGACGCCTGGAAGGAGAATGTTTCACATATATTGGTGGTTAATGTGTTAGTTTGCTGGAGGAGCTGGACTGAAACTAACTGGGAAGGCCGGTCGGGTGGATCTTGCATGGTACTGGATGTCAGACAGGGGATGGGGCTTACACTGATAAGTTTATTGACTTTGGAGTTTTAAGTGACTGGCTTCAGGTAAGGAATCAATTTAAACCCTTAAGTCTTAATGCATCCTTAGTTGTTGAGGAGGGCAGATGGAGGCTTGGAAGTAGTGGAGCTGAACAAGCCGTTCGTTGCACTCCAATGCTGATCACTAAGGTGATAGCAAACCTAATTTCTCTATAGTGTTCTATGTGATGCGGGGATTCTAAAGCTAGGCTCAGCAGGCCCTTCTTTTTGTTGAGGATATGGGGCTGTCTTGGATGAGAGGTTGGAATAGGTTGATGAAAAGGGATTAAGGTTGTGAATCGGTGTTCTTGTATGGCTCGACTTGGAGGTTAAGATTTTGGCCATATATATGGCTTGATTATTTTTCGTCAGAGCCAAATTTTCTTGGATTGAAGATTTGATTTTTCTAAGCTTGGGTGTTGGTTGGAGTGGGTTTGTTGCACCACGACGACCAATTTTGTATACATTGCACATATCGTAGACTCGCAACAAACTTCAGTGGCAATAGCTGAGATGCAAGTTGTCCATTTCAACTGTATTAATGGATGGATGGTATATTATTATATTGCCGTTTCTGTTCTTAATTCTGACTGACTATCTTTGTATTCAATTTGGATTTAATATCATATCCCTGATGCTACAACTATGATTTTTATTCACGCAATTGGTCTAAGTTGCAGTTTTCCTTCATTTTTGAACTATGTGCTGGCATTCGCTACAAATTCGTTCTTATATTTCATCAAGCTTGGGTATCAATGTCTGCTTTGTCGTTGTAGACTCAACTCATTAAAGCAAGAGAACAGCAACAACTGCAGCAGCCACAACAACCTTCACAACAACATCATCATCAACAACAACAACAGCAGCAACATCAGCAGATGCAAATGCATCAAATTTTGTTACAAAGGCACGCACAGCAGCAGCAGCAGCAGCAACAACAACAACAACAGCAACAACAGCAGCAACAACAGCAACAACAGCAGCAGCAACAGCAACAACAGCAGCAACAACAGCAACAACAGCAGCAGCAACAGCAGCAGCAGCAACAACAGCAACAACAGCAGCTGCAACAGCAACAACAGCAGCAGCAGCAGCAACAGCGTAGAGATGGAGCTCATCTTCTTAATGGTGCTGCAAATGGACTTGTTAGTGGTGACTCTCTCATGCGTCAGAGTCCGGGAACTGCCAATGCTATGGCAGCCAAGCTTTATGAGGAAGGGTTGAAATTACCTCACAGAGATTCCTTAGATGACACAGCTATGAAGGTTAAATTCTTCATTGTTGTTTATCTTTTTGAAATCTTGGAAGTGCTATTGCTCGTCTTTGCAGTAAAAGATAAATGATTCCGTCAAACTCATTAACTTATTCAGCAAAGGTTTGGAGAAAATGTGGGGCCTCTTTTAGATCCCAACCAGGCATCACTGCTGAAGTCTGCTGCTACTTCTAGCCAACCTTCGGGGTCTGGGTAATTTTTAACTGGAATCCTTTGCAATTACTTTTTGTTTGTTGGTAGTCATATTTGCATTCAGTTTTAACTATTTTGCTGCTTGCTCCTATTTTGATAGATTCTTGTGCTTGCAATTGTGTGTGCCATGAATGGATATATATACACTTGAAAGGACTGTGAATGAGTATGTACATATGAATGTACAATTTTCCTAAACCAGCTACTTCTGTTTCAGTCAAATTTTACTTGGGACTGCTGGAAGTATGCAAGGGAATTTGGCCCAAGTTCAAGGTAGAAATCAGCAGCTTGCTGGGTCTGCTCAGGTATATACTCATTTCTTAAAGATATTCAGTTTTCATATTTCTTTTGTAACCCAGATTCTTATCAGGATATCAAGAATGATATGACTTCTGTATTAAATTCTCGAGCTGGTGGTCCTGGTGGCTCTTTAATCGGAATTCCTGGTATCAATTTTTAATGTCAAATACTACCTTGTGATCTATTCTACTGCAGCTTGAACTGTCTCTACTTTATGTTCCACTTCTTTTTGAGTATTACTATATTTAAGGAGAACTTGGTCCTGGGGTTTACTCTATTTATTTTTGTTTCACAGGATCTAATAATGCTGGTAACAATTTGACTCTAAAAGGTTGGCCGTTAACGGTGAGTCTTCCTTATAACTCTAAAATGCTCCTTCCATGTATACAACTCTTACGTGGTTGCCTGTGAGCATGCTCGTCATACTTTTGATGTTATTACATGCTGCACTTTTATGTAACAGCATCTGGAAGAGGTCCTTCCGCAATCGACATTACATACTACAAATACTGATAATTCCTAATATACCTTCTAATTTTTATGCCATTTCTTGTCACTTGTTATTAAGGTCTTGTAATTTGTATTTCATAGTTTTCTACTTACATTCAGTAACAGTGATATACCTTGGCATATGATTTGGTAGCAAGATTTGCCATCCCAATCTTTTTTATCACATCAGATGTTGTAATCTTGAAGGCATTTAGAAAAAAAGAGATCCTGGCAAGTTAACCCCAGTTGGAGGGTTGGGAGCAGGTGGCAAAAGGTAAATGATGAATTTAGACTGCACTGAAGTGACAGTTTGATCATATGACCTGTTGCAAGTGGGGGTTGACAACCAACCATCTTGCAGCTTCTGCTGAGTGCTGACAAGCTGGTAAAAATATGATTTGACATGACTTTACTGGAGAGTAAACACTTATTTTCTTGGTTGTCCTAGGAGAAGACAGTACGCTACGACCTCCTTAAGTTGTCCCAAGTAACGTCTTTATTGCTGCAATTTAGTGATTTAGTTGCCAATCTCGCCATGTGAACGAAATTGAGTGAATCAATTGCCAATCACAAATAAAAATGAGCTATCATTTTGAATAACCTACTAACTAATACTGGCAGTGGCTTTTGAATGTAATTGAGTGAATCAGATTCAGATTTGTTTGTTTAGGTGAGTTAAGCTTCATGCCTAATCTGGCCCCGGTCTGACCTTAAGATATTCCAGTATTCCACTATCGAAGTTTGTATGGATTCCGGAATCAGCTATATTGAACAGCTAATTCTTGACGCCTTTAATCTTACCAGTTATTTCCCCATCATAAGTATCATTAGCATCATGCCATATAGTAACATGGTATATAATACTAAAGAGTGTTATATCTATACATAAAGTAACAGAAATGGCTTTTCCAAACACAGGTCATGGTCTAAGACACTTGAGTTGTTTTTCTGTAGGGGATCGAGCAGCTGCGTTCAGGACTTTTGCAACAAAAATCGCTTATGCAATCTCCCCAGCCTTTCCATCAACTTCCGATATTAGCACAACAGCAGCAGCAACTTCTGCTTCAGGCACAACAAAATTTGGCAGTACCATCAGCTGGAGATCTTGATAGCCGCCGACTAAGGATGTTTATGAATAACAGGAATATGATGCTTGGGAAAGATGGTCTTGTGAACTCTGTGGGGGATATGATTCCTAATGTTGGTTCCCCAATGCAAAGTGCATGTTCAGTTATGCCACGGACAGACACTGATATGCTGATTAAGGTTTGTAATTTTGTAAAGAGCTTGCACCCTCAGCCATTTGCATTTTTTGCATATCTTTTGTTCGGTCTATCTTATTGGCCTTTGGTCTTATTTGTCTGATTGATATGCTCTTTCTTTATTCGTTGATACCATGGGTTACTTGCTGATTTGAAGCTGTACATAGGTGTCGCGATGTCAATGGAACCTCTTAAGTTGCCAGCCTACTAAATTCTAATTTTACCTTGCACTTAAATTTATCATGCAATCTCTATTGGATCGTGATTATTTTGTATTCTAATACTCTTGCCCCCTGTTCATAAGTACAAAAGCTAAAAATGAACTGCGGGGTATACACAATTCACCTTTGATGTTTCTGCCTAATTCCGCAGATCATGTTGAGGTGTTCCTATTATCTTTTCTCGAGTTTGATATATTTACTAGGAATAATGAAAAATACATACATAGAGAATTTAGGGAGGGAGATGGATGAAGACAAAAACATAGGTCATACTTTTGGATAAAGATTGAAACTCAAATGTGGATCATGGAGACATGATTATTTCACATGCAAAAATCGTCTGTCTCACTAGATAGTTTGCCGAGGAATCAACAGTTTTGTGAGGTATGGATTGAAATTTGAGAGGCATCGTAATATTTTCCTATATGCCTTATCACATTTCTATCAAACAATTTAAAAATACACCTCTTGCAGATTGTAATGAACTTCTTTTACGGTCTTACCTTGCAAAAATCAAGCCCCAAAATCATACATGGATAATGCCGTTTTCCCAACAAGGAAGGTTGTAGCTTGAGATCGGTGATTCTGGATTCGGTCTCTGCAATTCTCTTATATGTTGATAAATAAGAAAATGGCTTTAGAAGCATGTACATTTACACCAGTCTTCATTCATAGGTAACTAATAGCTTTTATTCCTAGGAGGTAGATCTTAGCAAACTTTCTTTTTGCATATGAAGAATTTTTACTGCATTAGGATTCAATAATAGGAAACATTGAATGTGTAAGTTGGATTTGCGGAAGGCATCTGATATTGTGCGATGTAGTCACCTCTAGTTTCTGTGGAATGTCCCTTCCAAAAAACGATTCGTTGTGCTAGTGCATGTCATCAAATAAGAATTTTTTATTTTAGTTTTTTAGAATGGGATTAGTTATATTTAATCATCTAGAAGCATCTCTTTTAGTGATGGCTCAAGTAATTTCATGTTGAACAAGATGAGGCAGAGGGCTGATTAAGCGTTATGAATTTTTTACATCTTACATTCCTTGATATGGAAGTAATGCTCACCTTTTGCCGTGGAGTTAGAGGTTGCTTTTGACAACTTATAATTGATTCTTATAAAGTGGGATTGCGGAAGACACATGATCTTGTGGGATGTAGTCACCTCTAGTTTCTATATGAGTTTTCCCTTAAAAAATACAGATCCTTTGTGTCAGTGCATGCCATCAAAAGAAGGTTCTCTATTTTAGTTTTTAAGCAAGTAGTGATTGGCCTAAATCGCATGTCCAAAAATGGAGGCGGACACAGAAGGATTGAACTTCAAATTTATAACCTGATACCTTCAGGTCGTCCGCAACTCAATACGGGGTCGAAGTAGATATACGGGGTCAAAGACAGGGACATCGGGACGTTTAGACGCCTAAGATTTCGATTCTTAGTCATTAAGCAAAATCGGGAGTTGATATATGCAAGGAACTAGATAGGGATGGCAAAATCATCTGTTGCATCCTAATTGATCGTCCACTCAACCGAACCACTCGAGTGGATAACCATGCGTATCAGAGAGAGATGGATCGATAGTCCATTTTCTTTGGATGTTTGTGGCGGATGATGGCATATGAAACACACCATCCATGCTTTACTTTTTACACAATCCAATCTCGTCCTTTCATAGCTGGATGCCATGCATTCCCATGCAGCAACAATGGATATTCCGGCAATCAATGTTCTATTATACTGAGTCTAATCGGATGAGCTTATCTACTCCGTCACAGAGCAATCTGTCCAGTGACTAGAGCTAGAGGCTGTAGCGCCTAGGTACCCTAGAAATGAAAGCCCCTGGTATTATTGAGCGTCGATCTGTGCACGAACCAATGCAAATTGGTTTAAATAATAAACTAGGCGCCCAGCTTATTACGTGCATTATGTGGGCGTCCAAGGCTTTTTAGACCCAAATTAAGCCATTTAAAGGTTAAATTAGCATGAATCAAGTTTGGATTTGGTCAAATTAGATCACCTTGAGTCAATTTATGGTTGAAATAGCTCTGACTGAGGCAAAATCAGGTCAAAATTTGGAAAATTAGGGGGAAACAGGTCTGATTTGGGCCATATTGGTAAGTCATCATAGCTTGTTTGTTAAAAAGATATTTACTTCCTTATATGTCTGTTGTTCTTGCTCTTTTTTCTCTTTTTTTTAATCCTTTCTCCTGCATTTTGTTCCTAAATCCTACTGCTGGTACGTTTTTTTTTGAGTTATTCCTCCTACATCCCCTAATCCTCTTTTACATCACCCATGCTTCGTAATGTTGTTGATGTTGTACTCAAGGTTGTAAAATGCGTGAGGCGTAACGAGGCGTTTTTGTCTCAGTGAGGCGAAGCGTAAGCCTCAAGGCGTTTGAGGCGTAAGCCTCAAAATATGTGTGAGGCGGTAATAAAAATTAATTTATACATGTATTATTCATATGTGTTATGTATATGAATGTGTGTATAACAAAAATAGGTATATACAAGCAGAGTAATATGAAATAGAAATTAATTCTGAATCGTAATTAGGATAATAGAGAATAAAGACCCACCACAATACAAAAATATCTATGTAAAAAATAACGAGATATCAATTCTTTATACTACTAGAATAAAAGACGTCGATAGAAAAACTAGAGATAGAATTTCAAATTAATAGGGATGAGGAACCAAAATTAGTTAACAATGATATGAAATCCACCTACAGTGAATAAGAAGGTAGCAAACAAAGAGAAATTTAACAATGAAGATTGAATTTGTCACTCGAGAAATGATAATAAAATGTTTATTAATAAAAAATAACAATTAACTACAAGAACTTCGATTTTTTTTTTTGAAGAAAGTGTTTGTAATAATATTAAAAGTAGACAATTTGATGGTTAACATAAGACGTTATCATCCATAATTGAGGCGTGTGCCTCAGCTAAGCCTCAGAGCCTTAGTGCTTTGAGGCGGGCCTCAGACATTGTGAGGCGTAAGCCTCAGTCCAGGACACCGAGGCGTAAGCCTCGAGGCGCATTTGGGATAGCCTCGCCAAGAGGCGTAAGCCTCAAGAGCCTCAAGGCGGGTTTTTTATTACCATGATTGTACTTTCTATTTTCCTCTTTTACATCACCTGTTCCTCGTGATGTTGCTTCTGTTGTTAATATTTCTTTTCTTTTCTTTCCCATACTTTATATCCTCTGTATTGAGTTACAACCTCTTCCCACCCTTTTTTCCCTGTTTTTTTAATTTCTTTTCTACATCTCCTGCTCCAATTGTTCTTGCAGGCTTGTTGATATTACTTTTCTTTTTTCTTCCTACTACCATCTCCTACTACTGATGTCTTAGCCTCATTCTGCCCTCTTTTTATGTTTCCTATATGGCATTATATGTAGTATGTATGTATAATAAGAAGCAAATTAACATACTGAAAAAAAAACCGCCCAGAACAGCCTAGGCGCCTTGGTGGGCTAGGCGTCCCTTGGGACATGCGGACCGCCTAGCCACCTTGACAACTATGCTCACAACAACATCATTCTGTGCAATCGCCACAACCAACAACCTTTGCCCCTAGTAGGGGGAATGTATAATACTTTCTCACGAGATATCCCCTTCATCTATATCAATTTCAAGGAAGCAATTGATTATTAGCAAGTTGGGTAAAATCTTCCAATCGTTTACCATACTTTTTCTTGTCTACTACAAATTTCGTGCACTCACAACTGGCCCAAAGGCTATGTTTAGCTCTCTACCACAAAATATGGTAAGTCCCATTTTTCATGCAAGGTTTTCCCCCGTTTTGTGTGCCGCTTTACTTTCATATTATTTGTCCGCTTTGATTTCTTGGATATATTGCATTGTACGTTGCAAAACAAAGTTTTTGGTAGACGTGTATTTTTGCTTATTTCATTGTGCAAATCAGAATGCTCGACAGTAGATCTAATAGCCCCGTTCCGGTACCCAATCCGAATGCCTCTGCCAGATCCTCACAACCCTTGTTTACCCTTGACACTCTTGGTCAAGCAATCAATAACATCATGACTGAGCTTCACGCCATTCGCCAGGCAAACAAGCTCCATGCTATTCAACCCTCAACACCTTACATGGGGTATGGGATGCCACCAAACCCGAAAAAACACCACCCCCACCTAACCCTACTCTACAAATTTGTGCGCCACAACTCCATGAGACACATGAATACCGTCCCGTGGAGCCGTTGACTCATTTTGTAGAACTCGATCCTTCACCCCACCCCTATGCGGAACCACACCCCTATCAACTACCATGCCATCACGCTAACCATTATGTACCCCAATCCTCTACCCCACAAGCACACTATGCACCACCACCATTACGCCTCCACGTGTTCCCCATGTTTGGCAATTCATTCGTGCAACCCATTACTCTCCCCATCACTAAACACTGGCTCCGCTGCATCCTCCCATGGCTTCTCCTCCAGGACCACGTCCTCGCCCCCTAGCCATGGTGCTTTTCGGCCGCCCTTGTGGACCTATTCCTCCCCACAATCCTTACGGTCAGTATCACCCGAGATCTCATACACCGCGACACCACCTCACAATGATGTCACCCGACGAGTAAAATTGATGCTCCCACTTTTGATGGTAATCTTGATCTGAAAGCTTTTTTGAATTGGAAGTTTGGACGACTATTTCGACTGGTATAAATGACAAATGCCTAATAAATTAGGTTTGCAAAGATGAGACTGGAAGGGTCAGTTAAGAGATATTGGTAAGGTGTTCAGTGGGACATGTAGCATAGTGGTAAACCTCCCAACCTCTTTTGGGATGAGATGAAGACTAAGCTACATGAGCGCTAAGTACCCTCCCAATACCAAAGACAACTTTTTTATTGGATGGCCTTTAATCTGTTCAAGAGTACATGAAGCGGTTGAGGAAACTAAAAATCGTTGTGCTCACAATGATTTTGATTGGCAATTGGCTGCTCATTTTGTGCACCGCTTGCACCCTGATATGGAAATGGAATTACAACAGTATGACTCTTTGGAGGACGCGTTTCACCGTTCCCAAAGGTAGAAACATACCTACAGTCGGTTGCTCGTGGCCTATCCTTTTCTCGTTTTAGGCAAACACAATTGTTCCACTAGTAACCCCTCTGCTACCCTATCTAGGTCTGCCTACCCCCTACCCATGCCCCCTTACCAGAATTCTTCAACCCCTTCCTCCAGTAAGGGCAAGGAAGTTGTGACCACCTCATCCTGCCCTCCTCCGCGAGGCTGTGAATGCTTTTACTGCCACAATACGACTCACCTACCCGTCCAATGCCTTCATTGTGCTCTATTCATGTCCTCTGACCTGTTCATTAAACATGCTACAACACCAAAACTAAAATGAGAAATCCAAATATATTCTATAACAACCAATCCATACACAAGTAAGCATACATTACACAAAAGCACACATACTAACTCAACCAGCAGTTGTGTGGGCTAGCTAGTGCTACTGTGCTGGCTATAATGGAGAATCCAAAAATAACAGTAGCAATATGAAACATGTATGAGACGAACAAATGGTAAATAGAAATGGGAGAATGAAGAAGAAAATGGAAGAGAGAATAGTGAGAGGAGTTGAAGTCTTGTGAGAGGGTGATACTATAGTAAGAGGGAGCAAGAGGAAGAGGAGGAAATTTTGGAGGCAGATTAAGAATGGAGAAACAGTAGTGGGGGAGATGGAAGGAAAAGAAATCAGAATGTAGTTGCATGAACATGGGGGGAGACCAAAAAGGAGATTAAATGAAGCATTAAAAGGGAATGGGGGGACAAAAGGACGTCAAGAGGGAGGACGAAATGGTAGGAAGCATGGGAGCAAGAAGAAAAACGGAGCAGCAACATTTCTGCTTGGTGGAGGAGAAAAAACAGAATTCTGGGAGGGAAAGAAGAAAGAACAAAAAAAGAGGACATTACTGCCTGGTGGAAGGCATAAAACTGACAATAGTCTGAGGGGGAAGAAAAACTAACCAAAAAAGCAGTGACAAGAAGGGTCGTGGGAAGATGAGAAACAGGAATAAAAAACCTTTAAATTGTAGATGACTGGCTGATGTTCTATGCATCATCTCCGGTCGTCCAGGCTGCTGTTTACTTCTTAGCCTGTGAGTGCAAGCACTGCAAGGATTAAGGGGGGGGGGGGAGTACCTTGATGTGGGTTGCAGCAGGAACTTCTCAATTGCCTCCCCAAGACCAAGAGACATAGCAGCAGTATCTTGGGGTGGGGGTGGGGTAACTATTACGGTAAAAATTACTATAAAAAGTGATTTTGTTTATATAACAAAAAAGGTTACTTAAGTTATTAGACTGGGCCCAAATCCAGCCCACTAGCTTCCAATGTGTCTCAGTTCAAATAAGCACCCATAAGCACCCAGGCAGCCCGCCGAGAAGGCTTAGTTAAGTGGGCGCCAAGGATTTGGAACTGAAAGGGTCACTCAGGCATGGTCGCCATATAACCACGACCGTCTGTAAATAATTTCCTATGAATATGACAAGTGTAACACATAATTATAGGTCTAGTAATTTATTGTTAAAGATATTTGATTGGAAAAGTGAGCCTAATAATGCCATGTAATATTTTCTTCTCATCCTCAAACTTCTTGGCATCATTATTTAAATCTAAGACGTAATGGTATCCATGCTAGTACAATGATACAAATGTAATTTTAAAATCTAACTTAATGAGCAACTGAGAGTTAAAATGAATTAACATGGTTCATCATTGCATGGTCTAGCTTGGCATCTTAATTCTCCTTTGGTATCAATTGGCATAATCAAATGCAAGTCTCTCTTACACCTGTGGGTTCTTTTGGAAACTATCACCAATCACATTAGTTTGTGGGAGGCTATGGGTTCTTTTAGGAAACTATCACCACTCACATTAGTTTGTGGGAGCCTCTGGATTTTTTAGAAAACTGTTACCACTCTCATTTATCTATGGGAGCCTCTGGGTTCTTTGGGAAACTGTCACCACTCACATTAGTCTGTGTCAGTAGGTGTAGCGACATCACATGACTGTAGTAAATGATGACTTCTGGCTAAGAAAGAATTGTAGTATATGTTTAATGGGTTTGAGAATTTGAGCTACCTTCTCAGGTGTTGTTAGTTAGTTGTCTTGGGATGAAATAGAGTTTCTTTGAATGCGTGTTTTAGGCAAAAGATGTACATACTTGATTAAATTGCCTCCATAAACCCTAACAAGCTTGCTTTATGGTGTTTAAAAATGCTTAGGGAGATATCTTAATAGTCAGCAAAGGTGTCTGCATGCTCTCCTAGATATTGATATATGGAGAGAGAGAGATAAATAGTTAAGTGATAAATGGATCCTCAAGTATATCAAATAGAGAAGAAAGGTAATACATAACGGGCCTAGGCCCACATACTAATATCCTAACACTCCCTCTTAAGCAAAAAGTACACATGTAATCCTAGATTCCTAGTTGGTACCCATATGTTGGAACATGGATGCATGTGGTTGTTGAGTGAGAATATCATAATTTGATCTCCAATCTCCACAAGTGGTGTCATATTTTTTTTGGCTTAGACAAGGTCTCTCAGGATCCACATAAAGTGTCAATATACTATGATGCGCTTTGTGTGCTAGTGGAAGACTGGATTGTTTGCAATATGAATAGCTACATAACTGTCCCAATAAAGCACAACTAGCGTGTAGACTGGGATTTTGAATTTATTAAGGATGGTCTACACCCATTGAAGATCACAACATGCATGACCTATTATTCTATACTCTACTTTTGGTCTTGATCGAGCAACAATTGATTGCTTCTTGCTCCTTCATAAAATATGATGCTTTCCTATCATAATGCATGATCTAGATGTGGATTGCTGGACTTGGGTGTTTCTTGCCCAGTCTACATTCACATATCTAGATATAGTCTTCCATCGAAGCTTAATAGAACAAAACTCTGCCAAGATCACTCTTTCAACACCTTAAGATGTGTTGATTTCACACCTATGAGCTTAAAGTGGAGAGATAATGTGTTGAATGACTATTGTCAAATGAATCTACTTTCTAACAAGTTGTCGATATTGCTTCGAGGAGTAATTCCCTCTCATTCTAAGGTTTTGTGCAACAATTCATAAGAGTAGAGAAGCTTGGAACCTGTCATCCCGACTTCCTTTAGTAGATCCAAAACATTTTGTCTATGTGAGAGGTTGATTCCAGACTTGGATATGTGTACTTCTATACCTAGGAAGTATTAAAGGTTTCCCAAATCCTTAGGCTTCGTTTGAAAGGATTGACTTGGGATGAGGAATAAAAAAGATGAAAGGTACATGTAATGGAAGGGATTCTTGTTTTCTTGTTCTATGTTTGGGTGCAACTAGGATGAGATTGAGTACAACTAGGGATTTGCAATAAACTCAAAGTTGTAATTTGTAATCATTTTGTGTTATATTTTTATGAGGAGACACAAAGCCGTCTGCTTCCTCTCTGCCTAATAGTGAAAAGAAACAAATTAGCAGCAAGTCACTGTCTAATCAAAAGGAACAACAACTCAAAATGATGGCAGCCGTACGTCAAAGGTTGGAGGATACAAAAGGGAACGACCCACATGCTCACATACATTGGAAAACCAGTGGCTGGAAACACTGCTTGCTTGGAAAGGAAGAGGACCACGACAAAGCAAAGATTGAGCAATGTCGCCGCTGCCTGAACAAGCAAAGATCAAGCAATGTCGCCGCTGCCTGAACATAGGAAGCGGATGGTATGCTTGAACATAGGAAGCGGAGGAGTAGTGATTGAGCGAGAATAAGGGTATGGCGACGAGGCCCCAGACAAGGAGTGGGGGGTGAGTCAGCTTCCAAAACTACTTTTAGGTCTCACTTCTGTAATTGGTGTGGGAGAGGATTAATCCATAGCGGTAGTGGCGTGGGAATATGAGGAGCAACTGTTGCTCTATGTTGCCCTTGTGTCTGGAGCTGTGGTCCAATTACAACCGCTAGAGCCGACGTCCATTCACGACAGAGAGAGAGAGAGAGAGGGCAACAGAACTGAAAGACGGGTGTTGGGTGTGCGAGGTGTTTTGTACCGCGCAACTCCCATGGGGTATGGCAGAACTGGAAAGTCCCGACGGGTCTGGACTCTACTCCTGTCTGAATGCAATCCTACCTTTCCTTATATGCAAACAAATATGGGATTAATTTTCTTATTAGGATTAATATCCTATCCTTTGCTTAATCCCACAAACCAAACATGGCCTTAGTGCAAAAATGGGACGAAAGATATGTTTTCAGTATCGAGGTTCCCTGACTACCACTCCATGTGGTTACAATGTTTGCCTCGTGTCCAAAAATAGGATGTGACCCCAAAAGGACCAAGTGAAGCATATAGAATGGCCACCGACTGACCTCTTCAAAAGCAATTGTTTGAGGATTGTGTTTATCTTTTTAAACCAAGCTCGAGGAGATTGCTTCAGTTCATATAGGGAGCGACAGAGTCTGCTTACTTTATGGGAATACTCCCCTTCAACAAAAAACCTGGGGGTTGCTGCTTACACCTATCCAAATAGATTGTCATGAAGGAATGCATAATTAATATCGAACTAAAATAGTTTCCAATCCAAGTGGGCCACAAGAGATATCAAAATACAAACAAAGGCAATTGGAGTGAAAAACTAGAATGTTTTAAAGAAGTCATTGGTAAACGTACGAGTATACACATCGGAGGTAACCCATGCCTTTAGTCGCTCATTGGAGCCATTTGATAGATGTTTGACAGAATATACACAATGGCAATCAACAATTTTCTTGCAATGGGTGAATCAACTAGCTCCTAAGTATGATTATCATGAAGCACATTCATCTGCTGCATTACATCTTTCCACCTAAGGTGTCGAAGGGCATTCACGTAATGTTTGGGAACAAATGTATTATTCAAGGCCGTGGGCCTGTAACATGAGGGTAGAGGAGGAGAGACAGACAAGACAACAAGTGTTTGGATTGGGATGTTTAATAATGCAAGAATGAGTTTTTGCAAAGTGCCATTGACTCGTTAGATGGTATTGAGTAGATGATGTTGGTGAAGCAACTACTTGCGGATTAACTTCATTGTGTCTATGATAAACTTGGTGTAGAACTATGGTGGAGGTGGAGGCTATGATGGAGTAGTGGCATGTGGAGCTACATGTTTAGGAGGCAGGAGCAACAAATCATGAAGCAACACCATCAGAGGTGGCAAGAGAGCGAAAATAATTATTTTATTCCTCTCTTTGCTTGACTAACTTCCCTCCTGTCCGTTAGTCTCATTGGAATGAGTGAAGTCAATCCTCTCAAAGGCTCCCCCTTCTTTTAATACCAACGGAAAAAACCGTCTGCAAGATTTGACAGAAATATCAAGACCGAATCCTTGGGGTGAAACAAAAGCTTTCCACAATGACCCATAGGTAGCTCCCCTCAACGATTCAAAGTACCGACACTCTTGGAGGAATATGGAGGAAGAGGTCAAGGACAAATTCTATCTTTTGTACCGTAGCACCTTGACACTCCCAAACTCGTGTAACACCCTAGATTCAAGCAACACAATGAAAAGAAAAAGTCATATGCTTAAAAGGTAACATTTATAGAAACATATATGTGCTCAACAAGATCAAAACACTCTTTGAGGTTGAGAGTATCATTGAAAAAAGTTCTTAATCTCTCACGACAAGTTGTCAGCCTTTGGATCAAAATTATGCACAAATGTGAGAATAAAAAACTCGAGGACAAAGAGGATAATGATTTTACTAAGGCCAAGAACAAAACAGAGAAATTTCTTTTTCAGAATAGAGGATGGTTGGCGATTAATGAGAAAACTTGTTTACACAGCTTCAGACTAAGGTTATTTTGGTGATATTTAGCATGGATGGCTAAGGAATTGGTAGTGCTTCCAACGACACTGTTGTTTTTTGGGGTATAAGCACAAGATTATTGATGTCACAATAAAACAGGGGAACCACAAGTTCAATGACTTGTAGGCCATTTTTGGTTAGAAAGAGATATATAAAAGTGGAGTTTTGAACATATCATTTATAAAAAAACTGAACGTCAAGGGATGCTTTTAGCCACTATCACCGATTGTTTGGAATGGACTACAAACATTGGTATAGATTAAATCAAAAGGTTTTAGAGTTTTTTATGGTACAAGCAGGAAAAGAGACATGATGGTGTATCTTAATTGATATCTTTACATGACAGGAAAGAAATGGAAGATACAATCTTTACATGACAGGAAAGAAATGGAAGATACATAAGTCTAAAATTTTCAGCTTTCCAAATGAATGGTGACTGAGAGGAAGATGATATCGTTGTGGTTTGGTTGTGACAAGGGAAGTGGGACAAGGTGGTGGAAAGTAGTATGGATCACCATAGCGTGCTCCCTTCACAATCATTGGCATGTCCCACAAATCATGCAAGAAAAACTAGTAATTCCTAAGGTTTTAACGTTGAATCAACAAGTTTAGTAATAATTGTAGATTGTGTTGGAAACTAGCAATATAGTGGGTCAATCATAATTTTATAATAGAGTGCAATGAAGCCACGTTTATCAATGCATGTAATAGACCCAACTGACAAGGTGACAATTGAGTGTGGAATGAAGTAGTTGACTCTGGTAAGTAAGTATGGCATACTCATCATGTGGTGGGTAGCGCAGGACTCCATATGAATTGGAGGGGCGGCAAGCATAACTGACCCAATATCACTTTGGTGTGTAGCTGCAAGATGGGCAGAGGATGTAGTAGCTGTAGGGTCTCAATTTGACCGTGCTGCATAGGTAGAGGACTTTGCCTGCTGGGAGCACGGGAGTGCAATGATGAATCCCCAAGCTGCTGGAAAGTTGTACATGAGGCACCCGTACACATAGTCACAATATACTCTGACTTTTTGAAGAAGTCATGTTTAAAACACGGAATTTTCCCTAGATGTATGAAATGGACGAATAATTCCCAATTTGAGCATGGTCGCAATATATTACGTTTTATTCCCGTATTGTTCACGAATTACTTGTGTTCGACGTTTTCTTCCCGTTTAATACTTTTTTTCATGTACTTTTTTTAATTTTAAACCATTCAAGACTAACTTAGTTTGAGTGTATATATATGCGCATGTGTATATGTAAATATACACACATATATATGTATGTATCATGTATGTATGTATGTGTTGTATATGTATGCAATAGATGTATAGATATGTACTTATATATTGTGCAATATGTGTATAATATGTGTGTGTGCTATATACATGTGCAATATATATATATATATATATATATATATATATATATATATATATATATATATATATATATATATATATATATATATATGTATATATATGTCTAGAAGTTGCGGCTAATAATCCTCTTATTGAGATGATTAAAAAAGGAGTACAGGGTTCTCTTTTATAAGACAAGAGAAGACCACAGGATTTAGAGATAACCCATGTGGGATAAAACTAAACACAAGAAAAACACAGTAAAGAGAAAAATAGACTAAGTAAAAAGCACAGGAACGTCTATATACTAATACTCCCCCTCAAGCTGGAGCGTAGATGTCTATCATGCCCAGCTTGGATGTCATAGCAGTGAACCTTGTCTTTGGTAGCATCTTTGTGAAGATGTCAGCCACATGATCAATCGTATGAATATAGAGAGTAGAGACCTGGCCAGAGAGAACAGCTTCGCGGACAAAATGATAATCCACCTCAATGTGCTTGGTCCGCTCATGGAAAGTAGGGTTACTGGCAATGAATGTAGCTGCTTTGTTGTCACAATACATTGGAATAGGAGAAGAGTCAGAGATACCAAAGTCCTTCAGTAAGCTCCTAATCCAGAATAGTTCACAGGTAGTGTGTGCCATGGCACGATATTCAGCTTCAACACTTGAACGAGCAACTACAGACTGCTTCTTGCTTCGCCAAGTGACAAGGTTGCCTCCCACAAACGTGCAGTAGCTAGAAGTAGAGCGACGGTCAGCCTTGCTGCCAGCGTAATCAGAATCAGAATAGCCAAGAAGTTTGTAGTGTCCATGTTTCTTGTAAAGCAGGCCTTTTCCAGGAGAACTTTTCAGATATTTCAGAATATGACAGTCAGCATCCCAATGACACTGTCGAGGCTTATCTAGGTAACGACTAACCAATCCAACAACATCAGTAATATCGGCCTGTGTAACAGTAAGATAGATGAGCTTACCGACCATTCTGCGATATTGATGATTGTCAGGATAGGCAGGAGAATTCTCATCATCCCAGTCGCTGTTCGGATCCAGAGGTGTGCTAGCAGGCTTAGCACCTAGAAGACTAGTTTCAGACAGTAGATCCAGAACATACTTGCGCTGAGATAAGCAGAGGCCAGAAGAAGACCGAGACACCTCTATCCCAAGAAAATACCTGAGAGACCCAAGATCTTTGGTGACGAAATGTTTTTCCAGGTAGTGCTTGGTGGACTGAATACCAGCAGGATCACTTCCGGAGAGGATAATATCATCAACATAAACAATGAGAATAATAATGCCAACAGGAGTATTCTTGACAAAGACTGAGTGATCGGACTGGGAGCGCTTGAATGAAAAATTCTGAAGAATAGTGCTTAATTTATCGAACCAAGCTCTGGGACTCTGTTTCAAGCCATAGATCGCCTTTTTCAGTCTGCATACTTTAGAGGACTCCCCCTGAGCAACAAAACCAGGGGCTTGTGACATGTAGACTTCTTCATGAAGGTCACCATACAGGAAAGCATTCTTGAGATCAAGCTGGTACAGAGGCCAGTCAGAATTAATAGCAACAGAAATAAGAATTCTCACAGAGTTCAATCGTGCCACCGGAGAGAAAGTCTCAAAGTAGTCGACCCCATAGGTCTGTGTATAGCCTTTAACTACTAGTCTCGCCTTAAGGCGTTCAACAGTTCCATCCGGTTGATACTTGACTGTGAAGACCCAACGACAACCAACATGAGAGCAATCAGCAGGTGGATCAACAAGTTGCCATGTATTGCGCTCAGTAAGCGCCTGCATTTCGGTTTCCATAGCCTGACGCCATGCAGGATTTTTAATGGCCTGAGCAGTAGTTTTAGGAACAGATATAGCAGAAAGGGCCGTAGTAAAATTAGCAAAATTAGCACCCAGATTATCAGTAGAACAAAAATTCCCAATGGGATGCTTAGTACAAGTCCGTGTCCCTTTTCTCAGGCTAATAGGGAGATCAAGGTCAGAAAATACCTGCGGAGGTGTTTGATTTGGCACAGAGGATGAAGACGATGGAGAGGCCATAGAGGGAGCTGTCGGCTTCTGTCTTCTGTGATACACTTTCAGAGGTGGCATTTCAGGTGGGGAGGCATCATCAGAATTATCAGTCAAATCATCCACAACAGGTAAAGGTATATCAACCAATAAATCCGATGTGAGTGCAGAACCAGCCGGAGAATAGAAAGGCATGTGCTCAAAGAATACGACATCCGCAGAGACAAACCACTTTTTAGAAACAGGATCGTAGCATCGATACCCTTTTTGAGTGCGAGAGTATCCCAAGAAAACACACTTAGTTGCTCTAGGATCCAATTTGGTAAGGCCAGGCCGGAGATTTTTAACAAAGCACGTGCTCCCAAAGATACGAGGAGGCACAGAGAAAGGAGGTGCATCAGGAAACAAGACCTGATATGAAATCTTATTGCCGAGCACAGAGGATGGCATACGATTAATGAGGTAGCAAGCAGTAGATATCGCCTCGGGGCAAAAGGACCGAGGAACATGGTAGTGAAAAAGAAGGGTACGCACAACTTCAAGGAGATGACGGTTTTTACGTTCAACGACACCGTTTTGTTGCGGGGTATAGGCACAGGAAGTTTGGTGGATGGTGCCTTGGCGACGACAAAAACTACTAACAGAGGCTTGCATAAACTCCAAAGCATTGTCAGTGCGCAAAATTTTAATGGGCTTAGCAAACTGGGTACGGATTTCAGCAAAGAAGTCAGTAATTTTCTCAAGAATGGTAGATCTATCTTTCAGTAAGAACAACCAGGTTGTTCTAGAGAAATCATCAATGAAGCTCAGAAAATATTTAAAACCAGAAGTACTCGTCACAGCACATAGACCCCAAACATCAGCATGTATAATATCGAAGATAGCTTTAGAACTAATGCAAAATTTTGGTGAAAAAGTAGCACGAGTTTGCTTGCCAAGCTGGCATGTCTCACAATGAAAAACATAACTAACTACATCAGGTAATAAAGCTTTTAATTTTGCAGTAGAGGGATGTCCCAATCTATAATGCCACTGAATGTCGGCCACAGATGATGTCAAATATGCAGCTGGCTTCGGATCGTCCAAGTAGTAGAGCCCATCCGGTCCCTCATGGCCTGAACCAATCGTCATCCTCGTGCGCAGATCCTGAAACAGAACACCGTGCGAATCAAAAGTAATTGAGCAACGAAGGCTCTTCACAACTTTACTGACAGATAGTAAATTAAGGGGAAACTTAGGGACATAAAGAGTGGACTGCAGTGGCAGACTACCAGTAGAACTTATATCACCAATTCCAGTAACCGGTGATTTAGAGCCATCAGCTAAAGTAACAGGCGGTATAAAAGATGTCTTGTGCAATTTAGAGAATAAAGTAGGATTGCCAGAAATATGAGAAGTCGCACCAGAGTCAATCACCCATGAAGGTTTACCAGTCTTGGTCAGAAGGGCGGCGCTACCATCATTTGAAGCATCAGTAGAGGAAGCCAGGCGAGCTTGAAGCAGTTTTTCAAATTCCGAGCGGATCCAGTCAGCTGTTGGTGGAGCAGGTTCAGTCTGGTCAGAAGTCACTTTATTGGCCCAGTCAGGTTTGCCGTATTTGATCCAACAACGATCTTCAGTATGGTTGGTGCGCTTGCAGTGAGTGCAGTAGCGGGACTCCACAGGATCAACTCCAGAGCCACGACCAGGAGCAGAAGAACGTCCTCCGCGGCCACGACCTCTGCCACGACCGCGACCACGAAAAGAATCACCAGAGCGGACAGCGAGAGCTGCCCCATCAAAAGAGTCAGGCACGGACTGGGACACAATATGTAAGCGCTGGACCCTTTTTAGCACATCGCGGAGAGTGGGTAAAGGGTCGCTGGAGAGAATTTGGTCCACAACACCAGCAAAGGAAGCAGGTAGGCCTGCGAGAAACTGAACTAACATAAGTTTGTTCCGCTGTCGATGAACTTCATCGATGTCAGTAGAAAGATGATGATATACCTGGAACTCATCCCAGAGGGCACAACAGGAGTTGTAGTAATTCTCGACGGAGTCAGTAGCAGAATACTCCTGTTTGACAAGTTGCTTGAAGATCTCAAAGACCTTCTTAGGATTCTGTTGGTGCGAGTAAACATGGGAGAGTTGCTCCCACATTTCTTTGGCAGTCGGAAGACGGAGCAGAGACTGGCTGATCTGGCTTCAACGCTGTTGACCATCCATGTCATGACCCCATAGTCCTCTTTGGACCAGAGATCATAGGCTTGTTTCGTCTTCTTGTCAGCATCAGGGGCAGGAAGAGACGGGCCTTTTGTAGTCAGATGAGAGTGGCGACCTTGGGATTTGACATACAACTCAAAGGAGGCAGCCCGTAGGTGATAGTTGGAACTGTCCAACTTCACCGTAGTAACACAGAGAGTGCGCGGGAGATCTGGAGTTGCCATCAGACTAGAGCAGAACAGGAGCATAGGCACAACAAGGATCAGTAGTAGTAGTAATCAGTAGCAGGAGTCCACTACATGGACTAGTAGTCGTAGCAAGTAGGAGATCACCTCAGAAGACCCTCACGGGGCAGATAAAGAAGTAAGAAACCTATGCCACCATGGAGAAAAGATCACTCCACCATGAGGCGTAGGCAGGCAGAAGCGAAAAGCTGGTTTACGCCTTCAACGTGCCAGAACTGGAAAAGACACGGGCTGTACGTAAGCTTTCCGGAAGAGCGTATGGAGACGAATGGAAGCCTGTAGCCGAACTAGATGGTGAGCGAAGAACTAGGGAAGAGAAACAAGAGAGAAGAGAGGATGGGGAGGGTGGTTGTGGCGGCGGGAGATGTTAGTGGTGGGTGTGGGGTGGCGGCGGGCAGCAGGGGGGCGGCGGTGGAGACGGAGGAAGAAGAGAGGGGGGCTGCGATGGAGAAGAAGGGAGGGAAGAAGGTGGGCGGCAAGGGAGAAAGGTAGGGGAGGGGGTGACGGCTGCTGGAGGGGCTGGTGGTGGTGGTGGCGGCACCAAGGGAGGTGCAGGTCGGCGGCAGCAGGGGGGGCCGGGTGTGCGGCTGGGGCAGGATGGGCGGCGGCTTGGGAGAAGGGAAAGGATCAGGGTTAGGGCGGATCGGGAGGCTCTGATACCATCTAGAAGTTGCGGCTAATAATTCTCTTATTGAGATGATTAAAAAAGGAGTACAGGGTTCTCTTTTATAAGACAAGAGAAGACCACAAGATTTAGAGATAGCCCATGTGGGAAAAACTAAACACAAGAATAACACAGTAAAGATAAAAATAGACTAAGTAAAAAGCACAAGAAAGTCTATATACTAATAATATGTATATATATATATATATATATAGTTAGGCCAGAATACACTCAAGTAGTTTTCCATGATGCACTATATTTTTTAAAAATCTAATCCGTTGATCTTCTTAAACATCTTGTGAATAACTCATATACAAAATTTGAGCCCATTTGGACATTTATAGGTCATGTTATGAAGATTACAAAAATTATGCATTTCAATTAGTTTCGTGCGTCGATTTTGTTGCCCTCGGATGAGTGACACTCATGCAAATGGGCTCAAAATTCGTATATAGCCTAATTATAGTATGACAATGAAGATCAATGGTTTACATTTTATAAAAAAAATATTCTTGATATGCAAACACAACTTGAGTGTAGCGTGCGATCTGTACACTCGAGTGTATTCCAACCTGACTCTCTCTCTCTCTCTGTATATATATATATATATATATATATATATATATATATATCAAGGTTGTTCTTGGGGGAAATATTTTTAACATTATTAGCGCTTATGCCCCCCAAGTTGGCCTTAGCGAGGATGCGAAGAAGGATTTTTGGGATGACATGGATGAATTGATGCAAGGAATACCGATCGAGGAGAAGATTATTATTGGGAGTGATTTAAATGTTCATGTGGGGAGTGGTAATGCTGGATTTGAGAGTTCATGGTGGTTTTGGATATGGCAACATGAACGGAGAAGGAGAGAGGATATTAGATTTTGCAGTTACATATGATATGATTTTGGCAAACACCCATTTCAAGAAAAGAGAATCTCATAAGATTACTTTCAAGAGTGGGCACAACTGTAGCCAAATTGATTACCTCCTTACAAGGCGGGTGGATCGTAACATATGCAAGGATTGTAAAGTGATTCCTGGCGAAGAACTCACGACCCAACATAGGTTGGTAGTTTTGGATATTAACATGAAGATCAATAAAGGCAAACATAACAGAAACTAAGATAGCATGATCAAGTGGTGGAATCTTAAAGGAGAAAAGAAATTGACTTTTCATGATAAACTCATCAAGGAGGTAACTTGGAACTTGGAGTCTGATGTTAACACTATGTGGCATAACATGAGCTCCTGCATAACAAAAATTTCCAAAGAGGTTTTGGGGGAGTCTAAAGGTTGTGGACCTCCACAGAAGGAGACTTGGTGGTGGAATGATGAAGTACAAAAGGCTATTAAACTGAAAAGGGAGATCTATAGGAGCTTGCCCAAATCTGGAGATGATGCAACGTTCCAGAGATACAAGCAAGCAAAGAAAGAAGCTAAAAAGGTGGTTCGGGAGGCAAGGTCTAGATACTTTGATGATATGTATAAGAAGCTGGACACTAGAGAAGGGGAAAAAGATATATATAAAATGGCTCGTATAAGAGAAAGGAAAGGAAGAGACTTGAGTCAAGTAAAATGCATAAAGAATGAAGATGGTAGAGTATTGGTGAAGGACGATGATATCAAAAATCAGTGGAGAAATTACTTCCATAAGCTTTTCAATGGAGATACTGCATATAATGTTAGCGACTCGTGTGACATGAATACAAGAGATATCATTTACACACGACGAATTTCACCATTTGAGGTCAAGAATGCTTTGAATAAGATGAAAATGAGAAAGACATGCGGACCAGACAATATTCCCATTGATGTATGGAAGAGTATGGGGGATGAGGGAGTTACATGGTTAACAAATTTCTTTAACAAGATTATGAAGACCAAGAAGATGCCGGATGAGTGGAGAAATAGTATTATAGTCCAAATCTACAAGAACAAAGGTGACGTTCAGAGCTGTACAAACTATAGAGGTATCAAGCTGATGAGTCACACGATGAAGCTTTGGGAGAGGATTATTGAGCAGAGGTTAAGATCTATAACGCATGTATCAAACAACCAATTTGGTTATTTTTCTGATAAGGAGGCTTATGGAGAAGTATAGACAAAGCAAAAGAGATCTTCATATGGTGTTTATCGATCTAGAGAAGGCTTATGATCGAGTACCCAGAGAAGTGTTATTGATGGTTTTGAAGAAAAAGGGTGTGCCTATCCAATACATTGACTTGATCAAAGACATGTATGATAGCTCTACTGCAAGTGTCAAGACTCCTGGAGGAGAGACACCAACTTTTACTATTACAGTTGGGGTACACCAAGGATCCACACTCAGCCCATATCTATTCGTTCTGGCTATGGATGAGTTAACAAAGAATGTTCAGGATGATATTCCTTGGTGTATGTTATTTGCTGATGATATTGTTTTGATTGACGAAACAAAAGATGGATTGAATGATAAAGTTGAATGTTGGAGAAAGGCATTGGAATCAAATGGATTGATGATTAGCAGGAGCAAAACTGAGTATATGCATTGCAATTTTAGCCAATCTCGCAGTGTGAATGATGGAGCCAAGTTGGACGGAGTAGATATACCAAAATGTGACAAATTTCGTTACTTAGGTTCTATTATTCAAATAGACGGGGATGTCCAAAATGATGTTTGTCACCGGATCATTGCAGGATGGTTGAAATGGAGGAGCGCAACTGGAGTTTTATGCGATCAGAAGATCCCTCTCAGGTTAAAAAGTAAGTTTTATAGAACAACTATACGACCAGCCATGCTCTATGGGAGTGAATGTTGGGCGGTGAAGAAACAAGGTCTCAACAAGTTGAACGTGGCTGAAATGCGTATGCTGAGATGGATGTGTGGGAAGACAAGAAAAGATCGTTTGAGAAATGACTATATCAGGAATAAAGTGGGGGTGGCGAGCATTGAGGACAAGTTGCGTGAGGGCCGACTCAGATGGTACGGACATGTGCAACGCAGACCTACTAGTGCGCCTATACGGAGCAATGCTATTGAGCCAAACACTATAAATAGAAGAAGAGGAAGACCTAAATTAACATGGGATGAGCTTATAAAGAGAGATTTTGAATCTCTACATCTCAATCAGAATATGACCCATGATAGAGCTGAATGGAAACGAAGGATCCATGTAGCTGACCCCAACATAGTTGGGATTGAGGCTTAGATGATGATGATATATATATATGTGTGTGTGTGTGTGTGTGAATCCTCTGATCTTTTGCCGATTTTTCCCGAATCACTGATCATATTATTACCGTATGTTGATTGCTTTTTACCCGAATTTCCCGCATGCATGAATCTCCAATTTTTCAGCTCGACCGAACCTATCTTGAATACCGAATTTGTGATTATGCCCGTACGTAATCTTCGATAGTTGGGGAGACATGAGAAAAGGTCAAGTGGACAATTCAGAAGCAATGGTTGCTACAAGCTGGCTCTGGTCAATATGGGTGTATAGAGTCTGGGCCAGGTGAGTACTACCATGACCACGTCCTCGACCACAGTGAGGATAGACATGCTTGGAGTGGTAAACATTCTCATATTGCCAAATTTGTTGCATAGCTACATTTTGGATATGACCTCCATCTACATCCATGGCCTCATGCTGCAACTACAACTATCGACTAACAAGCCTTAGAAGGTTCAATGTGACTGTGAATGGTGCGAGGTATCATGTTATATTGAGAAAGACGTGCATACCTATGATCCATGGAAGGTAGAAATATACCTCCTAATAGATTTTTTTTTGAATATTGATGTAGCGTGGATGAAGGCCTTTTAGAATTCGACCCATTATAATGAAATCCAGTTTTTTAGTGATCTCTGTAGACGTAGTGGGTGGGAAAGGAAATAAGTTGATTAGCAATGCCTTCATGGAATCAAAGTAGGCTTCTAGAGTCCGATCACCCTGTTGTTTAGAAAACAATTTGTCTGTAATATTGTATAAGCGAAGTCAGTTTTCATCATGTGTAAAATTATTTTATCTCATGCCATATGGTCTTGGCTTCGCAGTGAAACAGATATTTCACTGCATGGCCTCATTCTGCAGCTACGACTACCAACTACCAAGCCTCAGTATATTCATTGTGGTTGTGAATGGTGCGAGGTGTCATGTTAGATTGAGAAAGGCAGGCACACCGCTCACCTATGATCCATGGAGGGTAGAAATATGCCTCCTAATAGAAATTGCTGAATGAAGGTGTAGCGTGGATGAAGGCCTTTCAGAATTCGGCCCCTGATGATGAAATCCAGTTTTTTAGTGACCTTTGTAGACGTAGCGGGTGAGAAAAGAAATAAGTGGATTAGCAATGCCTTCATGGAATCAAAGTAGGCTTCTAGAGTCCAATCAACCCGTTGTTTAGAAAACAATGTCCGCAATATTGTATATGGGAATCAAAGTATACTCACCTATGAACCATGGAGGGTAGAAGTATGCCTTCTAATAGAAATTGCTGAATAATGGAGTATCGTGGATGAAAGCCTTTCAGAATTCAGCACATGATGATGACATCTAGTTTTTTAGTGACCTCTGTAGACGTAGTGGGTGAGAAAAGAAATAAGTGGATTAGCAATGCATTATGGAATCAAAGTAGGCTTCTAGAGTATGATGACCACGTAGTTTAGAAAACAATGTCTGTGATATTGTATAAGCAAAGTCAGTTTTCATCACATGTAAAATTATTTGATCTCATCCCATACGGTCTTGGCTTCGCAGTGAAACATATATTTCACTGCAATTTGGGGCTTCGTGTTCGCCCAAAAGCCATTGGAGAACTTCACCATTCTCTTTTGTCCACTTGTCCTTTTCGGGTTTGGCCGACGAGTCATCCTTAAATGAATTCTAGCTTGCTGTGTGTGAGTGTGACTTGATAGAAGTCCACACAATGTTAATCCATAGGACGTAGAGTGTATTGCATGCATATGATATGTAAAAGTAGATGCAATGGGGTTTGTATTTGTAGCACTGTACAGGAAGAAGACACTAATCAGTATGAGTACACGGTCGGAGAATAAGAAAGAGAGGCACTACCGGAATAGAAAGCCTGGTAGGAAAAGATCACAAGAATGTAGCACTATCTTTTAGAAACATACAAACATCTCATACCGGAATAGAAAGCACGGTAGGAAAAGATCACAAGAATGTAGCACTATCTTATAGAAACATAAAAACTTCTAAGTTAGTGTTAAAGCACCCAACCATGCGGTGTAGGCGATCCACATGGGAGGAAAAAGAACTTAACGTTTGCCTCCTTTTTATGATTAAATCAATTGGTATCTTTTTCTTTCTCTTTTTTTTATTACAGATTTTGAACAGAACTCATTGATGGGGGTGGGGAGAGCAGGGAGAATAGACGACACCTCCACCCCGGCCCCTTGCTATGCTGGTAGTTGCGGCCTGTCCTGGGCTTGCTGAGCCACATGGGATGGGAGGCGGCTCCCCTCCTTGCCGCTGTAGTGGCAGCGACCCCTCCTGGTCCTGTGCCGCACAGGGAGGGCGATGGCCCTCCTCCATGTCATCACAGTGACTGTGGCCCCTCTCGGGCTGCACCTGTTGCATGTGGAGGGGGTGGTGTCCCTCCTTGGAATGCCGATGACGGACCCTCTGGGATGCAGCTGCTCGTGGGTGGCTGGGCGGTGGCTCTTGGGGAAGAAAAAGGAGAGGAGAAAGAAAGGGTTAGGGTTGAGGGATTACGGTGGTAGAGCTTATTCTTTTATACCATGTTGAAATGCAAAGAGAGAGCTCTTCTTAGTTAGCAAAAGTAATTAAAGGCTTTCCTATATATGTAGGGATATACCGATATATTTAGGTGGCAGATGGATCCTCACTTAAGTATATCAATTAGAGAGAGGAGAGGTTATTACATAGCGGGCCTAAGCCCAAATAACATAGCTTGCTTTATCTATTGAAAACTATATAAAATTAAACTTTATAGTTACATTATTAACAACAATAAGCATCAAATTATAGTATGGTTGAATTTTTTTATGTTCAGCTGTGGTTTGTTCACATGTTTAATAAAGCTTAATGACCTGAATCCTGCTTATTGTTAAACTTGAAAGTCCACTTGAAAGTCCACTTGAAAGTCCATAGGTAGCGAGAAGCAGATAATCAACCTACAGATTGGTCTTCTCAGGATATAATATCCTTTTGATTTGATTATTAAAACATTTGTTGGTATGGCGTCTGCTCTCTTGAATGTGGAAACTTCATTATAACCTTCCTTTGGTCAAATAATGTGCATATTTATGTTTTATCTGTGCTTTTAAGATATCACCACGGATAATATTTGTACTAGGTTTCTTGCTTTCTTCCGTTCTTCATATATGACTGGTTTGTATATTTGAATGTATGCTAGTTGGCAAAGTTTTTTAGCTCAAATTCGGGTTGAAAACAATTCTATTGATCAATAATGGCCCAGCTGTTGTTTTTGATCCATATATATACTAGGCCTGAGTCATTTCCCATGCTTTTCCTGTTCTTAGAAGATATCTCAGATACAGCAGCAGCAACTTTTACAAAGCAATAATCAGCAACAACAACTTCAGCAACACGGAATATCTAGTCCACAGCCACAAACTTCCAACCCTCACCTACAGATGCAAGATAAAATGGGTGCTGGCAGTGTCACAATGGATGGAAGTATATCAAATTCGTTTCGAGGCAATGATCAGGTCTCCCTCCCTCCCTCCCTCCCTCCCTCCCTCCTCTCCCTCCCTATCTGACTTGATTTGATTGGGCTTTTAATGCTGTTAATTATACCTTTACCTGTTGAATAAATTCGTGCTGAAGCATGCTTCTGTAGGCCTATATCAGAAGTTTCTCTTGCTATTAATTATTCATCTTACTAGATACATGTACAGATGCTGTCCTTTTTCTTACTGGATATATATGCATATATCTGTACTATCTATGGATTAAATTTGTATTATCATACCAAGATAAGATTCTCTTATCACATCATTAAATTGGGGGAGCGCTAAGTTGCTAACCGTCTCTTGAATTTTGCGCACTACATTTTTCTGTTGTTTGTTTTCTGTACGACCTTTTGCCGTTTTCAGCAACCGTCTCTTGAATTTTGCGCACTGCATTTTTCTGTTGTTTGTTTTCTATACGACCTTTTGCCGTTTTCAGCTTTGAATTATTAGGGTGTTGCCTCTGAAATTGAGCATGAAACAAATCCATATAATTTATCAGGTAACAAAAAGCCAGACGGGACGCAAGAGAAAGCAGACTGTGTCATCTTCTGGCCCCGCTAATAGTTCGGGAACTGCGAATACTGCAGGACCCTCTCCAAGTTCAGCACCTTCAACTCCTTCCACGCATACACCTGGTGATGTATCAATGCCATCTTTGCAACACAATAGCACATCATCCAAGCCCTTGATGATGTTTGGTTCTGACGCAACTGGCACTTTGACATCCCCATCAAATCAATTGGTAAACTGTTAATATCTGTATAATATTAGGGATGGAGGTTATTTTGTGCATCATCTGCAACATGTCCATCTGATAACTTTTATCACAGTGGGATGATAAAGGGGACATACTTGCTGAAGATGGTTCTTTGGAGGATAATGTTGAATCTTTTTTGACCCATGATGATGCGGACCTGAGAGACCCAGTGGGCCGCTGTATGGATGCCAGCAAAGGTAAACCAAATGTAGTTTGGCAAAATAAAAATCCTATATTACATTTAACAGTTCAATGCTTTTTAATAATACATCTTATGGGGTCAATCTTGATTTATAGGCTTCTCATTTAATGAACTTACCAAAATTCGAGCTAGTACCACTAAAGTTGTCTGTTGTCATTTCTCTTCTGATGGGAAGCTACTTGCTACTGGAGGTCATGATAAAAAGGTGTGTTGTAAATATTGCATTGCTGTGTTGGTTAAGATGGTCACTCTGAGTTGAACGTCTCTCTTATTTGCAAAACAGGCTGTTTTGTGGAACACAGACACTTTTCAGCCAAAAATAACTCTCGAAGAACATGCTTTACTGATTACAGATGTTCGCTTTTGTCCAAGCATGCCTCGTTTGGCTACATCTTCCTTTGACAAAACAGTGCGAGTTTGGGATGCTGATAATGTGAGTAACTATTCATTTTGAAAGAACCATATGCTGAAGTATTAACTACTTGGTACTTTGGTGTCAACATTTATTTGAAAATTGCTCTTCTCTACACATCTTGTCTCTATGCCACGGATGCATAATTGTTTATGTGCGCCGCGCCCTCTTGCAGAGTGGCAGTGTCATGATAATGTGCGAATTAATGAAGTTGCATGGAAAACATAAAATTTCCTCCAACCGTATGTGATCCGCAAATAACTACCATTTATACATGTTACTTGTGCATCATTTATGAACTATTTATGTTTTACATTTTCTTCCTGTTTTATACGTTTTCCTGTATTTTTCCTGATTGTTAAGACACCGACTTAGTTCAGGCGCACGCCTAGGCGTATATGTGTGTATGCATGTATATGTAATAGATACTTATTAAGGCGGACGCCTAGGCATCAAGGCGCCTCAAAGGGCTGCACCTTAATCTATATGCCGGCTTCGGTGTTCTTATGGGTCCCTACTCCTAATGTACACGCAAGTGCCTTGACATTTATTTTTAGTACTTTTATCGACTTTGGTGCACGAAATCATAATTATCTCGAATTGTAGTTGCTTATATCTGATTTCTGCATTGAGGTATTTTCTTACCCTAGTTAGCTATCCATATGCAATGTAGACGATCATGGTACTTATGCTAAATCCCTTCTTGCTCTTCATATGAACTTGAAACATCCTATATGTATAGCTGAGCTAGGTTAGTTATACACTCGAGCTATGAAGCACAGATATGGATGTGTATGGATACAAGATACATGGACTTTAGTAAATTATAGTATATGTCTACTACAATGGATACGAGAAAAATATTGTATATATTAAAATGAATTTTATTCTGATTATTCATAAAAATGCAAATTAAGACAATCTTTATTCAAAGACAACTATTAATAAAATGGATCTTCTTGGACATGGCGTTTTCAATCTTTGTCCGACTTCATGAACAATCATTTGCCTTTCATGTTGGTGTTTTATAATGACTTTTAACTTTTAAGCATATTTTTCTTTTCCCATTTCGCCTCTTCTATGACTCAGAATATTTTTGTTTTCCCATCTAGCCTCTTTTATGGCCCAGACCGTTTTCTTCCCTTATTTATGTCTCTATACATGTAATTTAATTATGAAAAGTCTGAAAAAACTGAAACATAACAAGTATCTTTAATTGTTTACATCTACAGTGTTTGTATCTATGTGCCTTAATAAAATGATACGTTCATTGGTCTCTAAAGGTGTTTTATAAGGAGATAGAGACAATTTATGGAAAGAAAATGGTTGTTGAGGCAAAATTTGCATGAACCAATAAATCAAGGGTATTTGTTCTGTTTGGATATTGTTTCATTCATTCACCTATATGCTTTTTTTTCAGGGCAAAGTTTTATATTAGTCACACGATACTAGTTTGTCTTTAGTTTGCATGAAGTGCTGTTCTACACTTCTCATTGGTTTCAGAATCCTTGTAGTGTATATTTCTGCGTTGAGTTGTATTCTGAATTATTCAGTTCTATACAGGTGGTCACTTGGGTAAATCATTTTGGTTTGAAGAAGGAAAAGCTTATTTGGTAGCTTTATTGATTGGACACATTAATTTGATCTTTAAAAGTTGTTGCTGAATAGATGTATATATATATATTTTTGATTAGCTGACACCAAATCGTAGGGTAGACAAACCTTATCAACTCTTCTAACAATATCCTCCATCTTAGCTAATAACCTAATATTACTCCCGTCCATCCATCAATACTTGGTACATGGCTTTCTAGTCCAGCTACCCCCATCAAGACTGTGTATCCAGCTTTTGACAAATATGCACCTGAAGCACTAGGAGACAAAATGATCCATAATCAGCTAATCAGTTCACCTTTCATCAAGTGCACTTGATAGACTGTAATGCTACTGTGCTATAAGAGAGCAATCCTGTGTTGCGTTGGATGGGAATTGCTACTAAGAAGAATGTACGCTATGCAAGGAGTTCAAACGGAGGCACACACAGTTGACTCTATAATTAGTAGATGTTTTCCAGTGTTTAGTTTTGTCCTGCTTTGTTTTTATTTTTTTGGGGGGGGGAATCTGGCTTTTCTCTTTCTCTACCATTCTGTATCAGTCACTTTGATGTTATACTCTAACATGCAGCCTGGCTACTCACTGCGCACTTTTACTGGGCACTCTAATACTGTCATGTCGCTTGATTTCCATCCAAATAAAGATGACGTTATAGTATCATGTGATAGTGACAGCGAGATCCGATACTGGAGTATTACCAACGGAAATTGCATGGGAGTATTAAAGGTTCGTCATACATTAGTCTGCCAAACAACTTATTTTGACATTGGATGTTGTGTTTCTGAATTCTTATATTGCCTCATGGAATATTAAATTATTATCTTGGACTGATTGTGTACTTTCAAAGGCCAATTAGACTTGCATTTGTCTGTCCCGCAGGGTGGCACCTCACAGATGAGATTTCAACCACGCCTGGGTAGGTATCTTGCAGCTGCAGCAGAAACCGTTGTTACAATACTTGATGCAGAAACACAAGCTTGCCGCCATTCTCTAAAGGTTGGTGTCGTCTATTTCTTAAACCAAGTGAACTGCAGGTCCAATCATATTCGACATGTTTCTGTCCGAATAGCAGAAATATTAGATTTGTTGTACCATGCTCATTTGCTGGAGTGTTTTTCGTGTGCGGAAATTTCTTCATCTTGATATCTTGATTGTGTCATTATAATCTTACCAGAGATGCTTGAGAGAGAGAAGAGGAACAAGACTTGAACAAAGTCTGATACCTTCTATTGGTGTGTTTTAAAACTTAAAAAGGCTTTTTCGATCTTAGGTCACTCACAAAAGGTGTTTATCGAGGCGCTGACCATGTGACAAAAGTCTGGAGACACAATTTTCAATTTTAATCAATTAAAAAGTACAATAGGGAAGCAGCAGTTGGGAATGATCTTGAAAGTAATAAGCATCCAAATAATTAGAGGGTAAGAGATAGGAATCGTATTTGTGGATAATTCATGTGCATTATTGAGATATGTCGTTGATTTATTCATCTTGTTGTATCCACATGCTGTCGTTATTGCCCTCTTGTACTTGCGTTCAACAATTTGTAATTGGGGTTCACATGCTTTCGTCCTTAAAAATAGCATGGACCATCAAAATACAAGTAGACGAGTTTTATATACTACCTTAGTTATCAAGGCGCCGACCTAGGCTCTAGGTAGGCCGCCTCAAGCTGGGTGCCTAGCCCCTAGGGATAACCTAAGTGGCCGCCTAGCCCCTAGGGATAACCTATGTGGCCGCCTAAGGCCTTATAGGCCCAAATTTAGCCACTTAAAGGCTAATTTAGCATAAGTTTGTATCAAGTTGAGTCATTTTATGGTTGAAATAGGTCTGATTTAGCCCCTGGTCAAATTTGGGTGAATTAGGTCTGATTTAGGGGAAAACAAGGCTAATAAGGATAAAATAGGTTTACTTTTAGGGAGGTTAGGTCTGATTTGGCTATATTAGATCTCATATCACCAATATAAGGAAAAATAGGTGTAGTTAGGTTTGATTAGGTACTAGGAAGCACATAGACTTCCCTAGAGCAGCCATGGCTGTTCTAGACCCGGATGGACACACGGTGGACACGACCCAGAAGTGTCCACTTTTTTTTTTAAAGAATGGACACGACATGGACACAGTGTGGACAACTTGGAAACAACTGGACACCCCGTGGACACTGCAGGCCTAAACCAATTCTCTATATAAAAGAAATATACATTATATACTCCTCTCTCCCTCTTATTCCAACACACTACCATTATGTCTCCTCCCCATCCTTCTTATTATTATATATTTATCTGTTATACATCATACTTAAAGATATAATTCATCATTCTTATAAAGAATGTTGTAGGAATTTGACACACATATTCATTGCAATTCATTGTTCTTCTTAGATACTTGATTTCATATTGCAAATGTAATCTACATTAATTATTCTTCATCGATCATTTATAATCTCATAATGGAAACATTGGTTTCTTATGAAGTCTGCATTCATACTGTATGTGAATTTGGGGTTTGATTTTATTTCTTTTAAGTTTGTCGTTAAATCTCATGTCATCAACTGCTTTATAGATATGGATAGATGGATATTGTTTCTATTAACTCAATCGTATGGATATGTATATGTATATGTATATTTGTGTACATGTATATGTATATCTATGTGTGTGTATATATGTATAAGTATGTGTATGTGTGTGCCGTGTCCTATATCTTCAAAAATCACAATGTCCCGTCCGTTCCATACCGTATCCTGTGTTTGCGTCTGTGCCCATGCTTACTGGTTAAGTCATGTTAAGAAAAATTAGGTTAGAATTAGGCCATATAATGCCAAATTTGGGCAGATGAGGTCTGATTTTGGGTATACAAGTTGATTTGGGAACATGTCTGATTTGGAGAGATTAGGTCTCTTTTAGGTCGCTATAGGGAAATTTGGGGAGCTTGGTCTGATTAGGTCACAATATACAAAATTAGCCCTGATTTAGGTTGAAATTAGGGGAAACCAGGTCAAATCAGATCAAATTTAGATCAAGTTCGTTCAGATCATGGCCAATCTCGTCTAATTTTGTTCATGGTAGGTGTGATATAGCCTAAATACTATGTAGTACTGTGTAATATTGCCATAATTACATATTTACAACTTTGAAATTATGAACATAAATATCTGAATATCAACACTATTTTAAAAAAAGGAAAATGCCTAGAAAAGCCTGGTCGACCGCCTAGGCGCCTAGGTGCCCCCTTAGGAATTCCTAGCACCTAGCCACCTCATCAACTATGTATACTACATACTATCAAACCAGGAAGCCCTAATTCTGGAACTAGGTTCTTCCTATTCAATCTCCTTTACCTTGGTCATTGTCATCTAGTTTTTCACTACCTTCTCTCCCCCCTTTCTTGTTTCCTATCACATCCCTCTAGGGTCGCTGCTGCCTGTTGCACTAACAACTTGGTCTATTAAATTTTGGCCCTAATAACTATAAAAGACCCCTTCTATCAAGGGCGACAAAGTCTCTTGCTGTTGCCTTTGCAAGTCACAAGCCCTACCTCATGCGTCTTGTATCTAACCTGGCTTCATTCTTGTTCCATCTGATGTAACCCCACTCCTATCAATGCAACATTATTTGGTGTAAGGATGAGCATCCAACCGGGCCAATTCGATCCAACACATGTCCCAACCTGCATAACCGGACACTGACCTGGTCCATATAAGTTATATAACTTGCATGAACTAGGTCGAAAATTTTGACTGATTTTTCTATGGGCTGGGTCTAAGCCACAATAAACCCAAACCCTAAGACCTATATACTCAGATTCATTACATATACATGTATATATAATCACTTGTTTATATGCAATATGTATTTTTTTGTAAGATAAATCTGCTTACAAACTTTTTCACTCACATTTTATCTGAGATATGTTTATAAGTCATATCAATAAGGTTGAAAGAATAATGTGTCAGAGTACATATAAATTATAGACACTCATTTGATATTTCACACATTTTTAATGATGTACAACATAATATAACCTTATAGATTGAAGGGGAACTACTTAGATTGTATGTTACCATTCATTGAAGCAAGGTGTAATTTTCTAATCATTAAACTGTTGGATGCCTTTAGTTATATTTCATGGAATAAATGGAATATTATTATTATCATTATTCAGTTGTCTAGTCTAGACAATATCATTTTAATCTATATGGTTGGATTTAGGTAACAAAAGAAAAGTGTAGTAGTTTTACGCCTAGTACATATAAGCTATACATTACTGATGGATCTACATATATTTGTAGAACTGTCTTCGTTTTAGCATGTATTCTGGACTGGTCCGAACCTGACCCAAAACCTAACTTATGACATGGGTCGAGTATGAGCCGAGATTTTTAAACAAACTCGAACCTAATCCCGACCCTCAAATTATTTAGCCAAATGACTTGGACACAAAACTGCCAATACCTGGGATAATCCAACTCGATGTTAATCCCTAGTTTAGCGTCATGAGCAACAACATGCGACACCAATTTGCCTTGTTGACGTCACTTCTTTCCATGCTTGCTACTAGATTCTCTACCAATGTTCCAAGCCCTTGGCCCTCCTTTGATTCTTCATCTTCCTCTTTCTCCTCCATTTCTATTGCCTCTTTAATGCTCCTCCTATCCTTCTATTTGTTTTCCTCCAATTCCGACACTAATCCCCTTGCTTAATCTTCCTCCAATTTCCAACTATAATCCCCTGCAACATGCTACATTTTCTTTGTTAGTAACTAACATTGCAATTTTCCCTTTTTTAGTATTTGGTAGTAAAAATATTAGTTGGTACTTTGCAGTTAGTAAGTACGGAATGATGTTTTATTTTTTGTTTTTGGTAACAATTTCTCTTTGTTAGGTATTGATTTTACCAGTTAGTAGTTAGTGGTTATTGTATGATTATATAGGGTCAATATATAAATTTATGTGAATATATAATTAAATTTAAAAAAGTTAAAATTCGATTAAAACCTATTATACTCCCGCTTATACTCCCACATACCATATATACTCTATTCAACACCCTGTCCGCCCGTACACCGATTACTGCTTTTCAGAACACTGCTGGGGAGTTTCTCTTTGCCTTTGTCCACACCAACCACTTTCATCGTCTCTTCATGGTTGGTGTGTGAAGTAGAGTAGATGAGATGAGATGAGAAGAGTAGTTTAGGTGCAGAGGTCAAAGCTCAAAGGAGGAAAGAGGAAGAAGAGCATTGTCTGGATATGGAGTTTTGTGTACTTAACGTGTTGTCTAGATCTCATTCTCTTGTTCAAGGCAAATAACTATTATCGTCCTTTAGATTCTAGGTTGCCAATCATTGATATGTCTTCTCAGATCAATTGTATGTCATTGACGATCTACATTAAGTGAATATGTTTCTTCATCGGCCATGTCTCGTGTATTCTACTCTAGCAACACTTTTATCTTCTAGCATTGAAGCATCTTGGATAGTTTGTACAGTTTGTTGTGTCGATCCGACTACCTGTCATTTGCAGAAGATCATTTGGTCGACTAATCCAACAATGTTTCCTCCTTGTTCATCCATGCCCCGTCAAGCACGTTGATGTTCACCCGTGCACTATCAAGCACATTGATGTTCATCTGTGCCCCGTGAAACATGTTGATGCTCCTCTGTGCGCTGTCCAACATGTTGATATTCATCCGTGCCCTGTTCAGCATGTTGATGTTCGTCTGTGCCCTATCAAGTACGTTTGTGCCCCATCAAGCACGTTGATGTTCATCCAGGCATTGTCAAACACGTTGACCGTCTTCTACTAGAAACTACTTCAATGGAAATATTGACTGAGTTGGTAGACTCAGATGATCTTCGTATTCTCCTTCAACATACTCCCAAGGTACAAGCTCCGACCTAGTCAAAGCTCCATCTATCTCAAAGATTTGATGTTTCTCAATCTTTCCCAAAAATTCAATGTTTATCAATCTCAAACAAAGCTTCATAAGTCAAAGATGCCAAAATCCGTGGGAGCGCACATGTCGTGCTGAGTCAGGGGATAAATCATGATTTAGTCATAACTCTTTTTCTATCTTGTTTTTGTTTGTCATCCAAGCTGGGCATGTGATTGTCCTTTACTCCATCTTGCGAGGGAGTGTTAGAAGTATTAATCATATCATTTGTGGGCCAGATTCTATAGCCCCATATAGAGTCTAGTCAGGTCTTGAAGCTTCTAGGGTCATGCCCACCTTGTCCTATATAAAGGAGTGGGGTCTCTCTTGTATCAATCATATTTTCTATCACATTATCACATTATCAACACTATCAATATTTCTGCAAGTATATTAGGGTAAAGGATATAGATAAATGTGAAATGAGGGTGATGGGAGAACGGTGGATTAGGAGAATGGGAATGATTAAGAATCAAGATAAGAAGACATGTGTGATGGCATCAACATACATTGTGGGAAAGCTATGGATGACACATTTTTTTGGCTGATCCAGCCTAGGCTCCTGGATGAAGGGATGGGTGGTGGTTGTAATTGGTATTTAGAGTTTAGGACTTAAGATAATTGTAGGTTGGTGGCTCAGACTGAAAATCTAATAGTCATGCGTTGGACTCTTATATTGACTCATGGGAAACCATCAAGCATAACCAAATATATAAATCAAGTCTATTCCCTGACAAAGCATATTGTACTGACACATGAGGGACCATCATGCATAACCAAATTTATATATCAAGTATATCCCCTGACAAAGCATATTGAGATGGATTGCAAATGCTATGATGATGGAGAGATCACTCTTCTTGAAGGTGCAAGGTCAAACAACTGATATTATATGAATGCATATGCTAGTAAGTGTCCTTAGGAATTTATCAACTAGGTAGGTACGGTTGATGTCTATGCTTCACCTTGAAGGGTAATATTATACATACATATATATACTTACATATATATGTATATATAGAATAAAGCTAGAATATAATAGATTCTACATAAAATTGGTTTTTTTGCCTATAATTATTACAGTGCATATTCAACGAGGAAAGTAATTTGATAGCGTTGATCTATATTGATGAGATAAGACACCACAAAAATTTGAGCTCATTTGGACAAATATTGCCCTTGCATCATAACATAGAAAAATTGTTGGCCTAGAAAAAATTTAAACGACTTTTTTGTACATGTTAGATGGATGGCCTAAAATTATCCAAATAACTTGAAAATTAGTTAATAGATATCTTATGAGGTGAAGATTAAGACTGTACGGTTGGATTTACATTTATTCAATGGAACATGTAAAACTACCGAGTTCAATTCGTGCTATGCTAGAATTGAATCTAGCCTAGTCTCTCTCTCTCTCTATATATATATATATCCTTGTTTTAAATATCAAGGACTGAATGTCTTACGTCATATATTTCTCTTGATCTTTTGTCCCACATTATATAAATCGGGGTTTCCATGCTTCCCTCATTCTATGTAAATGAGCATGCATTACATGCATGTAAATAAGAATGTTAATGATTAAATTTCCTACTTTTCACGACTAAGTATTCCACTTGAATTAGTTTTACCACACCTAATGGTTTATATTTAGAGAAATAAAAAATAAATATTCGTGATATTACTGATAGAAAATGCCCATTTAGGTGTGAGAGTGCTTGATAACAAAAAAGAAATTTTAGATATAACTTTAACCTAATTTTCTCTTTAAGAACTCTTAGTTGAGATTTAAATTTATTCATTAGCATCCCCTCCAGCTAGTGTATTAATCCATGCTAGTTTTTCAATTTGTTACTTAATTTGTGTTGTATGGGCGCCCGCCTGGGTGACCCTCCAGCCGCTGGACGCTAAACCTAGATGGGCAATTGGGCGGCTTGCCTGGGTATTAAATGGGCTTGGCTTGTGGGGCTTTTAAAAAAGAAGTAAAAAGAAAGAGAAAACGAGTAACTTGGCTGTCAAGTTACATTTAACCCGATTGTCAAGTTACATGTTCCTCTCTTGACTTCCCCTCTGAAACCGACACATGCTCTCCCATGTCCACAATGCACAAAGGAACTTTCTCTCATCCTCTTCCTTTCCTCTTCACTCCCACATTATCTCCCCCTTGCTTTCTCAGGTTGTTAGCTTGAACGACAACAAACGTTGCCTGCTGCCGTTGCATGCGTGAAGTAGGTTTTTTTTTGCTTTTTTGAGTTATTGTATCCCTGCCTCCTCTCTAAGTCTTCATCCTTCTCTTCCCACACCTCCCATCTCTTCCTTTTCCCGCTTCCTCTTCTTTTTGTTTTTGTCATGCACCTCGTCTGCCGACTCTTCCTCTTCCCGCCTCCTTTTATGACTGTTGTCGTCCATCTCCTCTTCCTCTTCTTCCTCTCCTTCTTCTCCTCTTCCTCCTTCCCCTTCTTCCTCATCCTGCTTTGTCTTTTTTTCCTCTTGTTTTAATGTTGTCAACCTCCCTTGCCCCCTCTTCCTCTTTCTCTGCCTGTCACCTTATTTTCCTTTTATACTGTCTCCACCTCCATTTCTTCCTCTTCTTCTTCTTCCCCCTTCTCCTCTTATCGCACTGTAAAAAAAACCATATTTTACATAATATATTTAAAAATTTAAAAAATGAAAAAAAACATAGGTTTGCCTAGGCTTCTGCCTAGACGCCTAGATGTCTGGGCGGGGGCCATAGGCAACACCTGGCGGCCTGGTTGCCTAGACAACCATGAACATAACGATAGATGATGTAGTACTAGGTGGTTCTTGCATGTCTCCAGAGAAACAATGGTAGTCACCCATTATGCCCGTTGTTTGGTCCAACTTTGTAATGTTGAATAGCAACTCAAACTGAGTGTCACAATTATTTATAGGGTGATGCCAGTGCTAGTGGTCCATTACCTTGTTGGGTTCAAGCCTACCAACCCTAAAAGCAAGGGAGTGGAGCATCATACAAATCTTCATGGGACTGGAAGTTGCTCCATTTCTTGTAATAAGTGCAAACCAAGACCCCAAGAGAGTTGCTCTTCCTCGTAACAAGTGCAAACCAAGACCCCAATAGAGTACCTCTATGGATACTATGGATATATATCTCAAGAGAAACCTGGCCACACCTCAAAAATAGAATAGTCGTAGTTGCCTTTTGAGAAGAAAGTAGGTTGTATGTTTTCATAATCATTTGTGGATTGTGCTGTCAATAACAACAGAATAGACAATTGACTCATCCACATAGCATTGTTCAGGAAAGCGGTATGCGGTGTACGGGCAGAGAGGGTACTGCATAGAGTATATGCGATATGCGGGAGTATGTGCGATTTTGGATTTTTTTCTCTCCAATTAACTGATTACATATAAAATGATATATCGAGATCATAAATAAAAATGTAAATATACATATTACACAATTATATATATATTTACATATAGACTAATATGCATGTATGATGTGCTTATATATGTATACATGTCTATATGGAATGTGTTTGTAACATATGTACAAATACTAAAAATGCATGTATATAAGTGTACTAATATGTGTAGCTTATGTATTATAAATGCCAATTTTAATCAAAATGTATACATGTACAAATATATCTTTGTATATGTAGGTATTTTATATCTATGCATATAGATGATTATGTCAAAAGGCATTCATATAAATATACAATTGTGACTGGAAATTGTTATATGTATAACTATGTATGGAGTCAGGCTAGAATACACTCGAGTGTACGGATCGCACGAATACACTCAAGTGTGTTTGCATATCAAGACTATTTTTTGCAAAATGTAAACCGTTGATCTTCACCGTCATACTATAACTAGGCTACATACAAATTTTGAGCTCATTTGGATGAATGTAAGTCACTCATCCAAAGATAACAAAATCGACGCGCGAAACTAATTTGAAATGTATAATTTTTGCGGACTTCATAACATGAGCTGTACATATCCAAATGTGCTCAAATTTTGCGTATGAGTTGTTCACGAGTTGTTTAAGAAGATCAACGAATTAGATTTTCAAAAAAATATTACATCATGAAAAACTACTTGAGTGTATTCCGCTCCGGATACACTCGAGTGTATTCTAGCCTGACTCACTATGTATATATTTATATCAATGACTACATATTTAAATTTTGATATATAATGAAATGTGTGTATATGTATGCATAATGCATGGACATAAGTTATGGGCTTTTCAAAAACCAAAGTTTAATCGGCCGCTTAATCGCGCAAGAGGGAGTATATGCGGCCCGTGAAAGCTTAGTGGACGATTAGCAATATGTGGTGCGGTAGGGTGATTGAATAAGCATAAGTATATGCGATCGTTCAGACTGATTTCCCGAACAGTGCCACATAGAATGACATAATGATTATTTTGAAGTTGCATTATATCAATGCCTCACTTGTAAATGAAGTTTATACTATAACAAATGAGTCCAACAACTAAAGTGTAAAGGAATTGCACCCAAGCACCCCATACTTGTGTTTGTGTTATGTTAATAAAATGAACTTGTTAGTTATCCTATGTATGGTAATAAAAAACCCACCTTGAGGCTCTCGAGGCTTACGCCTCAGTGTCATGGATTGAGGCTTACACCTCACAATGTCTGAGGCCCGCCTCAAAGCACTGAGTCTCTGAGGCTTAGCTGAGGCGCACGTCTCAATTTTGAATGATGATGTCTTATGTTAACCACCAAATTGTCTACTTTTAAGTTTATTAAAAACACTTTCTTCAAAAAAATCAAAGTTCTTGTAGTTGATTGTTACATTTCATTAATAAACATTTAATCATTATTTTCTGAGTAACATCTTTCAATCTTCATTGTTAAATTTCTCTTTGTTTGCTACCTTCTTATTCACTATATCAGTGAATTTCATATCATTGTTAACTAAATTTGGTTCCTCGTTCCTACTAATTTGAAATTCTATCTCCTTCAGTTTATCTATCGACATCTTTTATTCTAGTAGTATAAAGAATTGATATCTTGTTATTTTTTTACATATTTATTTTGGTATTCTGGTGGGTCCTTAGTCTCTATTATCATTATTAAGTTTCTAAAATAATTACTATTTCATATTGTTGTGCTTGTATATACATATTTTTGTTATAACACATTGATACACATAACCTATAAAAATATATATATGTAAATACATGTATAAATTTATTTTTTATGACCGCCTCATACATATTTTGAGGCTTACGCCTCGCCTCACTGAGACAAAAACGCCTCGTTACGCCTCACATATTTTTCATCCTTAATCCTATGTTATTCTTTACGTTTCAAAGTTTAGCTGTTTTCTATCCTATTAATCTTTTATTATATAAGTTGGGAGGTGATTATATTCATCCTGTCCTCCCCGTAAAGGCAACAACAAAAGAGATATTGTAACATACACCCTCACATCCTCGCAATCTCCCACAGTCGATCCCGGCATCAGCCCGGCGGTCGCACCAAACCAAAACCAAGACACCATGTATACCACAAAAAACCTCAACTATCCCTGTCCCAGTATAACCTAAAGTAAGGTTTATGTCTACTGTACACCATTTTTTTTCCTCTAATCAAATTGGGAAAAATTAGAGTGTAACACATCACTGCCAACCACGATATCCTGATTGGTCTCACCCCATCTACTAATAGCTATCCTTTTATTCGTTTAGCAGTTGTTATTGTCTCACATCCATCGTCCGCATGCATCACTTGTTAAATGTGGCAAATCACACACTTTTGTGATCAACTTCCTGTTGAGTGAAGCCCGAGCTGTTAATGTAGCTTCTAGTCCAACACCACTAGTGTAGTGATGGCAGTAATTCAACTGAGTGACGATATCCAACACAGAGAATCTTCATGGTCATCAATGTTTTAAAAAATGTTAAGCGGTAAGCGTGCGGACAGCACCTTGTAACTGGTTAAGCGGTAAGCAGCCGATTTTTGAAAAAAACGGGTTTTGATTTTCTATACAATTTTATAAAAAAATGCACATGTATGCATATATATACTATACTTTTTGGAACCTTTATACATATCTGAACACCCTAAATAACCATACTAAACACCCAAATACTTTATAACACAACTATAAAGCAATGATTATAGCTAAACTATTAAACAATAGACTCACACATAAAACACCCTATACAACTATAAAACAAAAAAGTATTAAGTATATATGCATGATACAATAACTATTTTGCATCACATTACAGCAGACTTATCATTGATACCTTACTAACTTATTGCTACATTTACATATCATCACTTGATAAAAAATTACAGCAGTACATTTAACCAAAGTATGCATTCTAAAATCTATGTCATGATTAGTTACATGTAATTTACTATGTCTTACATACAAAGTATTCATATTAAATTAACTAAGGCTTATCATAGAACATGTATTGTATATACGTTCAATATATTACAGCCAATAATTATTTTACTTTCAAAAATTACTTAATGTTACAGGCTTGCAGCAGTTTTCTTAAAAAAACGGGTCTGAGCGGCCAATTAAGCGGCTGATTAAGCGGGAAAAAATGCCCGTTTTTTTGAAAAAAATTAATCGGGCGCTTAGGGGGTATTTAAACGTCTGGACTGCTGAACCGATTAAGCGGCCGCACAGAACGTTTTTAATTTCACTGATGGTCATCATTATCAATATGCAACACTACTACAATAATTGATGCCATCTCTTACAAGCCCTGATACTCTCTCTCTCTCTCTCTAAATTTGTCGATCATCACCAATTGCTTCATTGCCCGTGTAACTCTTCATTTTCTCCGTCTACAATTGACTTGATCGAAAGAGATTGTTCATCATGTAGTCTACATCGGTTGTGGTCAATGGACCAATTTTAGTTACATTTGAGTATGTTGGATGGGTTGATCGAAAGAGATTATAATATACAAAGCTTATCCCAGCTACTTTCATTCACACAAGGTACCTCCATCATTTCATTACTAAGTTGAAAATGGTTCTGTTTGTGATTGTTTTATTCAGGCAACAATGTTCCAAGATTTTACAATTAAGATCTGATGCGGCAGACTGGAAGGATCTTTTTACATTTGGATGCATTAAATGAAAACATTAAGAAAAAGAGAATGATGGATTATGCTTTAAGCTATAATTTGGGAAGGGAGTCTGACTGGTAGCATTTTATTTAAATTAAAAAAAAATCAAATAAGGGGAAGTAAGATATAGATTATTAGTATGATTTTCCCTTCCTGTGAACTTTGTTACATTTATTTGCTTGGCGGACGTTTCATTTGCTACTTAATGTTGCTCTTTATTGATTCTCAGTTATATCTTAATTTTGAAGAGGGGTTAATTATGTTTTCGTCTTACGGCAACTTTTATGGTACAGGGACACAGCAAGCCCATTACTTCTATTTGTTGGGATGCCAAAGGTGAATTCCTTGCTTCAGTTAGTGAAGATTTGGTCAAGGTGTGGGCTTTTGGCTCTGGGAATGAAGGGCAATGTGCATACGAATTGAATTGTAGCAACAAGTTCCACTCGTGTGTCTTCCATCCTACATATCCATCTTTGTTGGTTATTGGTTGCTTCCAGGTAATCTTCTCATCTATTAAATTGGAAACCATTATCTGGGCTTGATGCTTTTTAATGTACACTCTTTACAGTCTTTTACTGGAGCATTTTGTTTGTCATGCTTTATTTAGTCCGTTCTCCTCAATTCATTGTTTTTTCTGGCGATTTAACTCTGATGTCGTGTAGAAATTCGAGCTTATATGTTATTAGGCTTTAATTTTATCTAAATCCATAGTGGAGTCTTCTTTTGTTGTAGTCCCACAGTCACCTAGTAGAAATACCATGAACTTGAGACCATATTGCGTTGCTTTTGTATCATTTAAAATTTACAAGCCAGTTGGCGCACCATCAGCTCTGGATTATAGGACATATGTCTGAAGATTCTATGGTTTGTATACCTTAGCCTAGTCCAGGCAGCTTGCCAAAACAAAGGTTCACATTAGAGCAGACAGTATTCTTGGTGGAATCATTCACTGTCTTGTCGCTCTAGTACAGATGCCATTTACTCTTTCCAAATATCACTAGTTTATTTAAATAAAGGAAAATTTAGGGTGAGATGGTATAGATTGGTCGAAGGATAAAATTAGAACCGTATACATTTTTTGGTGGTGTTTCACTATTTTGCATGCATGCTGTTTGGTAAAATTCAATATTGTTTCTAATACCATATGAATAAGAGGCAGTTTGCTGCCTGCTTTCCCACCTCTGTGCCTGTATGGTTGTTTACCTGACTGCTTGCTTGTTTGGTTCCCCTAACTGTGTTGTTTTCACTTTTTAAATTGATTCCATCACATCTCCTCTATGTTTATCCAGATCTCAAGGGTCTGTCTGCCTCCTCATGTTATGTGTATGTTTGCATGCTTCATCAACATGTTTGTCAGTTTTACCTGTATATTTTAATAGTGCGTTTGTGTATTTGTCAGTTTTACCTGTATATTTCAATAGTACGTTTGTGTACTTCTTCAGTTTGTACAGTCTCCTGCATGTTGTCGAGCTGCTTAGCTCGGCATTTTTTTCTTTTCAATTCTTGGTTTTTTACATTTTATATTTTATGATTTGCGCTTTATGTTTGTTTTAACACAAAGATGTTATTGAAGCATGTTGTGGATTTTACTGTCGAGTTCCATGTTTAAAATGTCGATTTTGATGTCGTTTCGGTTGGTCCAAAAACAGAAATTTACCGAAATTTTGACCAAAATTTCGATATTTTACGCTTTTTTGACACAAGATTTTGATGCACATTTTAACGTTTTCGATGATCAAATAAAGGAATTTCGTCATAATTTTTTACCATGGTGATCTATATACATAAATACACCTAATTATACAATAATATCATATGTTGGTTTAGGGTAGGTGGCTCCTACATTTTTTAGTGAAAATACACAAAACTGTTTCGATCAGGATTTCGATGATGCAATGTATACATACATATATTCTTATGTAATAACATGTTAGATCTTATATTTTGGATTGAATTGACTCAGGGGGGTCTCCCACATTTATTTAGGATTTTTCAGATTTTAAAAAAATATTATAATGCAATAAAAAAATCGAAATTTCGGCTATTTGGACCGGTCCATTTCGATGTCTGGTAGTGGTCAAAACCGAAATTTCGACCGAAATTTTAAACCATGGTCGAGTTAAAGAAATGCTCGAATTCATGTTGGTCCAATCTATCTGTGTTTAAGCAGTCTATGTGTGTATTTACAACATGGAAGGAGCAATTGGACTTTTAATCGATTGGTCGGTCGACATTATTTTTTTTACAATTCTCAATTTTGTTTTTTTGTCACTAATTGGAACAATGAGCCTACAACCAACCCGTTAAAAGCACACACGGGATAAAACTAATCAATCCAGTCTAATTGTGTGTTTGACATCATCAATATTTTCAAACAGAGTTCCACTAAATTATCTGTGTTCATTGATCTAATTTATTTGTGTTCAATCAATCTATCTCAGTGCTAATTAGCTAAGTCTATATGTGTACTCAAACATTTTGTCTGAGTATTAATGTCCGATTTATTTGCGCGCTTACATATTCGAGGAAGTCAGTTGGTTTTCACTCAAGATGCTTTCTCTTAGTACGTTTTATATAGATTAACACATGTTAATGCAATGGTCATCGTAAGTCCAATGTGAAAATTAATTTGACTTAAATTTTAGAGATGACGTGTTACAAGTCAAATGAAGTCAACTGGTCAACTTACCGAATGCATTTGTATATACTCAAGTAACTTGGATATGTGCTTATTGGTGTATCCATAATTTGTGCTTAGCAACATGTATGTATTTTTATCAATCTAGCATGTCTATATACTAACCAATTCAGTATGTTTGTATTTTTAGATTAGAATAAGTCAGTCCAGCTACTCCCTTTCTCTTAATGAGTTAGCTAAATTTTTTTTTTCACATTTTTTTGCACTTAAAGTTTTTTTTGTGTCTACTAGAGGGAGTCAATTGGATATTAATTGAGTTAATCGCTTTTAACAAATTGTTTATAGTTATTGTTAATAAAAATTATTGTAGAAAGTAGAAGTGTTGTTTATTGGATGATCTTAAAAGAATACATAGGAGTCTCTTATATAGCAAACATAACAAGAGACTAAACTAAGCGCTACCCATATGGGACTAAACAACATAAGAAAAGGAGTAAGTGAGGCACATGCTAAGCACATGACACTCAAGGTAAAGGAACAGAAAAACACATGAAAATACATGAAACTACATATCTCTATACTCCCCCTCAAGCTGGAGCGAAGATGTCGAAGAAGCCAAGCTTGGAACACAGATTCTGAAAGTGAGTCTTGGGTAGCACTTTGGTGAAGATATCCGCAAGCTGCTGTTCTGTACTGATGTATGGAGTGTAGATCTGACCAGAAAGAACCTTTTCCCGTACAAAGTGGCAGTCGACCTCAATGTGCTTGGTTCTTTCATGGAAGGTTGGGCTGCTCACAATGAAAATGGCCGCCTTATTGTCACAGAACATGGGCATAGGGCTATGCGGAGAGATGTCAAACTCCTTCAGAAGACTAAGAACCCATATCAGCTCGCATGTAGTATGAGCCATCGCTCTATATTCTGCCTCATCGCTTGATCTTGCCACAACGGTTTGTTTTTTACTGCGCCAGGTGACTAGATTGCCGCCCACAAATGTGCAGTATCCAGAAGTGGATTTCCTGTCAGACCGACTCCCTGCATAATCTGAATCTGAAAAACCAGATAAGTCACAGTGACCATTTTTCTTATACAGAAGGCCTTTTCCAGGAGCACTTTTAAGATACCGAAGAATATGAATAATAGCATCCCAGTGGCATTGCCTTGGTTTATCAAGATAGCGGCTAACAAATCCCACAGCAGCAGCTAAATCAGCTCTAGTGACAGTCAGATAAATGAGTTTGCCCACTATTCTTCGGAACTGGTGGCAGTCAGCATATGCAGGAGATGAATCACTGTCCCAATCCATATTGGGATCCAGAGGAGTGGTGGCTGGCTTGCATCCCAACATTCCTATTTCTTGTAATAAGTCAAGTACATATTTGCGCTGAGAGAGAGAAACGCCTGCAGAGGATCGGGCAACCTCAATTCCCAGAAAATAACGCAATTTGCCAAGGTCTTTTGTAATGAAGTGTTGTGCGAGATAATGTTTGGTTGCTTGTATCCCTGCGGGGTCACTGCCAGATAAGATGATGTCATCTACATACACAATAAGAATAACCAGCCCTGCTGTGGTTTTGCGTATGAAAACAGAGTGATCAGCCTGCGACCGTCGAAATCCAAAGGACATTAAGATTTTGCTAAGTTTGTCGAACCATGCGCGTGGACTTTGTTTTAAACCATAAATCGCCTTGCGAAGCTTGCAGATTTGAGAAGCAGACTCCCCCTGAGCAATAAATCCTGGGGGTTGCTCCATATAGACATCCTCCTGAAGGTCGCCATATAAGAAGACATTTTTCACATCCAGTTGATAAAGAGGCCAATCTTTATTGACAACAACAGATATCAGAATACGAACAAAATTAAGACGTGCGACTGGAGAAAACGTCTCAAAGTAATCAACGCCATAAATTTGCGTATATCCTTTCGCCACTAATCGAGCTTTCAAACGTGCAACGGTGCCATCTGGTTGATATTTAACAGTAAAGATCCATCGACAGCCAACTGGATGACAAGAAGAAGGCTTATCAACCAGATCCCAGGTATGTTGTTCATATAGAGCTTGCATTTCTTGTTCCATGGAAACAGATAAAGAGGCCAATCTTTATTGACAGCAACAGATATCAGAATACGAACAGAATTAAGACGTGCGACTGGAGAAAACGTCTCAAAGTAATCAACGCCATAAATTTGCGTATATCCTTTCGCCACTAATCGAGCTTTCAAACGTGCAACAATGCCATCTGGTTGATATTTAACAGTAAAGATCCATCGACAGCCAACTGGATGACAAGAAGAAGGCTTATCAACCAGATCCCAGGTATGTTGTTCATATAGAGCTTGCATTTCTTGTTCCATGGCATGTCTCCAGGCAGGGTGTCGAAGAGCTTCATTAGCAGTTTTAGGAATGTGCACAACAGATAATGCAGATGTAAAGTATGCAAGACTGTCACTCAGATGATCAGTAGAACAAAAGTGACTAATAGGATGCTGAGTACATGAACGGACCCCTTTTCGTAAACTAATAGGAATATGCAAATCAGAAAATACCTCAGCCTGTGGTGGATCCTCTGCTGACGCAGGATTTGGTTCAGCCGGGGCAGTGAGGGGCTTTGGTCTTCGCTTGTACACCTGTAGAGGTTTCTCTTGTGAAGTAGGAACATAAGGTATTTCTTCAACCAAAGGAAGAGGAGTGCTAGCCAAAATATCAGTAGTCAGGCGGTCCCCAGCAGCAGAGTAGAACGGCATGTGTTCAAAGAATATCACATCCGCACTTACAAACCATTGTTTCTTATCTGGATCGAAACAGCGATAGCCTTTCTGAGTCCGGGAATATCCCAAAAACACACATTTTACAGACCGGGCATCCAACTTCGCGAGACCAGGGCGAAGGTTTTTAACAAAACACGTACATCCAAAGATGCGAGGCGGCCAATGTATTTGAAAGCGGGAAGCGGGAGGCGTGCGGACGACACCCTGTAACCGATTAAGCGGTAGGCGGGCGATTAAGCGGGCGATTTTTGAAAAAGCGGGTGTCTAAATTTTATATATTTTTATACAAAATTACATGTATGTGTATATAAAAAATATATTTATAAGGAACTTCTATACATATCTAATCAGCAAATTAGTAATTAACTAAGTATTCATCAATACTTACTATTAATCAGCATCTCTAATCACTAAAATCAGCAAGCAGATCAGTAATTGTATATAACAAACTATGAATTATTGAATTAAAGTAATCACTAAAGTAATACTAACCAGCAGTACCAATCATTAATCACTGAAAGCAACAAGGAAATCAGTAAAACTAATCATGCATTACTAGTATAATAGAACAATAGGATATTTATTTAGATGCATTACAGTAGTACCCAATTATTACAGCTTACACACAAAGTATGCATTCTAAATTTGGACTAGCTATATCATAGAACATTTAATGTATACAAGTTTTGTATATTATAGTCAATACTACTTGGCTATGTAATTAATTAATGTTAGATGCTTACATTAGAATTTTTAAACAAAAGCGGGAAAAAGCGGGAAAAAAGCGGGCAAAAAGCGGGAAAAAGCGGGTGAGGCGGGCAAAAAGCGGGCGATTTTGTTCAAAATGATTAAGCGGGCGATTAATGGCAAAATTAAGCGGCTGGGGGTCATGGGCGCTTAAGCGGCCCGCCTGGGCATTTTTTATTTCACTGGAGGTGGCACAGAAAATAAGGGTTTATCAGGAAATAACAGAGTGTAGGGAACTTTGTTTTTCAAAACAGAAGAAGGCATGCGATTAATAAGATAGCATGCCGTCGAAACTGCATCAGGCCAAAAATAGTGAGGCACCTTGTAATGAATCAGGAGAGTGCGAGCAACCTCAAGAAGATGTTGATTTTTCCGTTCCGCTACACCATTCTGTTGTGGAGTGTATGGGCAAGTGGTTTGGTGGAGTGTGCCATGGGAGATGCAAAACTGAGTCACAGATTGTTGCATAAATTCTAGTGCATTGTCAGTCCGGAAGGTTTTAATAGGCCGATCAAATTGAGTTTTAATTTCAGCAAAAAAGGTACGAATGCAATCTAATACAGTGTTTCGACCTTTGAGTAAAAACAGCCAAGTAAGACGAGAGTAATCATCAATAAAGGTCAGAAAATATTTCACACCAGAATGACTGGGCACAGAACATGGCCCCCAAATATCCGCATGCACAAGTTCAAAAGGTTCTGTAGAAGAAATAAGTTTCTTTGCAGGAAAAACAGATCTTGTATGCTTGCCCATTACACAAGTTTCACAAGTAAAGGTATCGCCAGAGATGCCAGGAAAAAGATGCTTTAGTTTTGCCACAGAAGGATGACCAAGTCTAACATGCAGTTGAAGTCCTGTCACAGAAGTAGAGAGCATCGCCTTCGGAGTAGGTGGTCCATCCAGGTAGTATAGCCCATCTGGTCCCTCACGGCCCGAACCAATCCTCATCTTCGTGCGGAGGTCCTTCATAATACAACCAGAGGGGTCAAATTTAACAGGGCAGTTTAATTGTTTAACCATTTTGCTGACCGAAAGTAAATTGACAGGAAAGTTTGGGATATATAAAACCGAACGGAGAAATAATTCACGTGATAGAGGAACAGTGCCAGTGCCACTAACAGTAGTTTGTGAACCATTTGCCACAGTGACAAAAGAAATAGGAGTACGGGTGGTGAGGTGGGAAAATAAATGACGAGTACCAGTCATATGAGTGGAAGCACCAGAGTCGATGCACCACTTTGTGTTACCAGAGGAGGACGAGGCAAGCATGGCTGAGGAGTCTGAGGTAGAGGGTAGTTGTGCCAGACGTTCCTGAAACATTCTTTCAAACTCCGAGCGCAACCATTCAGTGTTAGGTGGTGCAGCAGATTGATCCACAGAAGAAGCAGCAGGAGTAGTATCATCAGCCGCTTGGTTGGCCCAAGCAGGTTTACCATGCTTTATCCAGCAGCGGTCCTCAGTATGGTTATCACGACCACACCAGCCGCAGTGGCGTGGGTTAGGTGAAGTGCCCCGTCCAGGTGCAGGAGTGCCTCGTCCGCTAGAAGTAGGAGGTCGGCCACCACGGCCTCGACCGCGGCCACGACCACGGCCATAATCAGTAGAGCGAGCAACCAGAGCCGGTGGTGCAGGAGCAGATGCAGTAGTCATCGTAGGTAGTCGCTGAACTCTTTTGAGGACATCTCGAACTGTAGGAAGCGGGTCACTGGACAAGATTTGATCAACAACCCACGAGAAGGAGTCAGGAAGCGCAGCCAGAAACTGCACCAGTCGAAGTTCATTGCGGTGCTGCTGTGCAATTTTGATATCGGCAGTCAACGGATGATACATCTCGTATTCATTCCATAGAGCAGAGCATTGATTGTAGAAGTCATCAATCGACAAGTCATTGGAGAACTCCTTCCTGGCGAGTTGTTTGAAAATCTCGAACACCCGCTTGGGATTCTCCTGGTGTGAATAAACATGTGCCAATTGGTCCCACATCGTCTTGGCATCCTGCAAGCAAAGTAGAGACTGGCTGATCCTAGGTTCAGTGCTGTTGAGGATCCAGGACATGACGCCCGAATCATCCTTGGACCACTGAATGTAGCCCTGTTTAGTCTTGTCGTCAGCATCAGCAGTAGGAGCATCAGGGGGATCAGTAATGAGATGATGGTACCGACTTTGTGCTTTGACATATAGCACAAACGACGCGGACCAAAGATGGTAGTTGGAACCGCCTTCAAGTTTGACGGTGGTAACGCACAGAGATCTGGGGGGGAATATGCCATGGCTGCAGAAAGGACCACGCCGTAGAGAAGCAGTAGAAACCCTTGACAGGCAGAGGCAGCAGAGACCCTTAATGGGCAGAAGTAGCAGAGATCTGACAAGGCAGATCAGAAAGACCCAATATGGGAAAAGAAGACATAGAAACCTACGCCGTCATGAGGAAAAATCAACGTTCCAGCATGAGGCGCATGCAAAAATCTCGAGGAACAAAGTAGACTCTCAACTTAGAAGGCCAGAGTCTTCCCGATCACAAATCCGCAATTTTCCGGACGTAGACGGAGAAAAATTAGAAAGTGCGCATGGCTGTACATAAGGATTTAGAAGGTGATTGTGTGGGAAAAGGTGGGTGTAATGGTGGAGATGGTGAGGGTAGAAGATATGGGTGAGAGGGTAGGGTGGGGAGGGAGGAAGGGAGGATGAAAGAAACGACGGGAGGTGGCTGTGTGGTGGAGCGGCAGCAGCAAACGTGCCGTTGCTGGCGGCAGGTGCGGCGGCTGGATGGGGGGGAAGGGGGGGTTGGCGGCTAGGGTGGAGGGTGAGGGGAAAGGGGGGGGGGTGGGGGCGGCGGCTAGGGATAGGGTTAGGATGGGCGGAAGGGTGAGGAGGTGAGGGAGAAAGGCTGTGGCGGCGGGGGGGGGGGGCGGCGGCTGGAGGAGGAGGGGGGGGTGTTAGGTCATGGGTGGGAAATTAGGGTGGGAGAAAATGAGGGCCTGCTCTTGATACCATGTAGAAAGTAGAAGTGTTGTTTATTGGATGATCTTAAAAGAATACATAGGAGTCTCTTATATAGCAAACATAACAAGAGACTAAACTAAGCGCTACCCATATGTGACTAAACAACATAAGAAAAGGAGTAAGTGAGGCACATGCTAAGCACATGACACTCAAGGTAAAGGAACAGAAAAACATATGAAAATACATGAAACTACATATCTCTATAATTATAAACTAGAAAAAAGATCAATTTAGAGATTTAACTTATAAATGATAATCAGTATTTTTATCATGTGTAATAATTTATATTAGATATTTTATTGTGCTAATTCAACTGCTATTCACGTGCTTAGCACGTGCTTTTTGCTAGTTCTAATATTGACAGAAGACGTGTAGGATAAATAATTTAGAAGAATATTCCTTAGGAAAGAGATGTCGGTGATTTCTGTTTTTATTTTATCCACATTATTTCGTGCAAAACCTTTCACAATCTCAAAAAAATGTGGATCAATAATTGGGTGTTTTCTATCCAGATGTATTCTTTATCCTGGTTATCCCTTGGTTAATGCTTTTGTTCTTTGATGCCCTCTTGTAGACTCTGGAACTGTGGAACATGGCTGAGAACAAGACCATGACGTTGCCCGCTCATGATGGGCTTATTGCTGGAATGGCTGTCTCGAATGTAACAGGGATGGTTGCTTCTGCAAGCCACGACAAGTATGTTAAACTCTGGAAGTAGATGTCCCCACAATGTGTTTGTTAAGATACTTCTGCGAATCAAGAGTAGCCAGGAATCACAAGCTATTTCCATTTTCGTTTTGATGGGGGCTTGATTTGGGTTCGAGGGAGGTGGGTGATTCTGAAACTGCATCTGCTCGAGTTATTCTGATTTTTGATTTTGAGCCCAGCGGCTGTTCATTGCCCAAGTCTCATAACAGAGTAACACACGTCTGTAACCTTTTTTAAATTAATGGGTATATAAGATTTCAGTCCATACATGTAATGACTGTCTGTACTCGTTACCTCTTTTGTTATTGAAACATGTTGGTCAAAAGAAGCTTGTCAAATGTATGCTTAATTGTAGTATAACTCATCATTCATTGGAAGTAAAGTCCGTGGCTCTACTTCCCTCTTCTTTCTTGCGTTGGTTTTGAAGTAATGTTAATGTAACCGGCATCTGTTGAAATATGACATTAAACAGGAGCATATTTTTATCCATCTCAACAGGAGTGGTACTGTATACCCTGCATCCATGGGATTATGTTGTAGTGTGGTAGGTGGGTAGGAAGTGAACACTTTTAAAACCCAATTGTATATGCGAGTTACAGTAGGTGCATATTAAACGTGCTTTACTTGACTCCAGGTTTTTCTGGTATACCCCTTTGTCAGACACATGCAGGTTGCGACATGGGCATGTGCTCTTCTGTTTCAGCTTGTTCACAGGTTGCTGTCAAGTTGCTGTATGGTTGATACTTGGCAGCCTCCTTGGTAGTTTAGTGGTTCAGTTGTTGTGTAGTTGGGATGGGGTTTTGGGGCTTGACCAGCTGAGCAAGCTTCTGATGATCTGATCCCTCTCTGCTGTTTAAAAGATCTAGGCGCCAAAGGCGTTAGTACTGCATGTGGTCGAGTAGTAAAAGACAAGGTATGAAACATTCATCAGAGATGAGCTGTTTATGCACTGTCTGCTGAAGTCGTGTTTATGCACTGTCTGCTGAGGTCGTTGGGATGGGGTTTTGGGGCTTGACCAGCTGAGCAAGCTTCTGATGATCTGATCCCTCTCTGCTGTTTAAAAGATCCAGGCGCCAAAGGCGTTAGTACTGCATGTGGTCGAGTAGTAAAAGATAAGGTATGAAACATTCATCAGAGATGAGCTGTTTATGCACCGTCTGCTGAAGTCGTGTTTATGCACTGTCTGCTGAGGTCGTCAAGATTGACAGACCAAAGTGATCCACACAACCACCAATTAAAGTCTCTTGACGGTAATCATAGAAGGCCCGTGTTCTGTGTACTGGCACCGAGAAGAAGAAGCTGAAGTGAGGACCCTCCGTCATCCTTGTCTGATACTCTCTTGACCATATCGGAGGAGGGGCAGCGCGAGCCAATGGTGACCATCCCCACTCCATTTCGTACCCATGGGGTGCACGTGGGTTTCAGGTGCCTCTGCATGGCTCCATCTGCTGGCAATTTAGTTATAAATTTGCCTCTTAATCATTAGTAATGGTCGACCGTTGAGGTCCTGGTGTTCATGGTGATGAGTTGATAGATGGGGACATATAGATGACTAGACAATGACACTGCTCCCTCTGCTGGCTCAAAATATGTAAATTAGTTATAAAATCGCCTCTTACTCGTCAATAATGGTCGACGTGAGGTCCTGGCGTTCATGGTCATGAGTTGATGGAAGGCCACATACATGACTTTGACGATGGGAAGAGCGAAGAGACAGCTGCAATTATAGGGTTTTGCTGCATGTTCACATTGAGGAAGAGCGCACCACTTGTCAAAATGAGTCCTCATTAGGGCTGTAAATGGGTAGGTATTATCCGGTTGCCAACTGCCCATACTTTGTAGCATTAGGTAAGGGAAGGCATATTTTTTACACATCCCCTGTTTATCCTTTGCCCTCTTTGCCCGCACTAGAGGGTAGGACAAAGGAAGAGATTTTACTACCCCTTTTACCTGTTCACCATTAGTATACAGTAAAATTATTAATTTCATATATACAATTGTCAACGCCTACAAAAACTCCGTCTCACTATCACTCTCTCAGTTTGTGATATTATTTGATTCTAGAAATTTTATTAAAAAATGGTAGCATGTCTCACTTTTATAGTCATATATTTGAGAAAAAATAATTTACCAATAGTAGATAATACATAAAAAAGGTTAGGCCTTGTTGATATATATACATATTGGGACATATATTAGTATTTTTAGTGTATAGTATTATTACTACTATCTAGAATTACTTTTTTTTTTTAGAATTACTTTTAGGAGTATATTGTTTTTCATGTAGGGACATAATATGGAATTATTGTTAAAAGTATTTCATTTCTATCTTTATGTTACAGTACCCGTTTCACCCATTATCCTATTCATTACCCCGCGGGTAAACATGCATGGGTAACAATAGGGTAAAGATTTTCAAGAAAAGAATAATTATCCTACTCGTTACCCACAACATTACGCGGATAAGGGAAATGGTAAGTCTTTATCCTACCCTGACCATTTATAACCCTAGTACTCATCAGTCACAATTAACAAAATCGACTATTGCCCAAGCGAATATATTCTTTTGCCTCTCCATGGCGGGGCCCGTTTGGTTAGTGTATAGGGATTGGCAGATCTTTGTCCAAAAGGAATACCATTACGATGCTTCCGATTATTAGGTTTAAAAGCCGTGTGGCAAGTTGTTGTATTTCTTACGTATTTGATTTTAAAACTTTTCAAAGTGACCGACCACAGCTCTCTCACATTTATATCCTTTGGTAATTGAAAACGGTGCATCCAAAACACGTAAAAATGCCAAATCCTCAACATAAACATAATTAATTATACCTCACGCACTCTAATATTACTAGGGCTGTCAATGTGTAAGGGTAATTCTGTTTACCCTTTACCCATACTTTGTAGAGAAGGGTAAGGGTAAAGGATTTTCTTACCCATACACTGTAACCCTCTATGTGCCAATATTTATATATAATATATTAAATGTATAGTCATTGTGCTGTTTGAGTCTATAAAATATTTAATATTATATGGTCATTATTTTTTAAAGTACATGATAATTTTATCTACTTCTTATGTAATTAACTTAGTTGTGTATGCAACACCATTTTGTAGATGTAAGACACACACATAAAGATAGTCTAGGCTCTATTAAATACTTGTGTGGTGTAAGACAAAATTATATATAATAATACGATTTAATATTTAATGTACCATTACCTTTCATTTCCTTTAAAAAAAAATCTTTAATGTATCATTTTATACATATGTGAGTTGGTGTTATTTACTTTATTTGTGCTTTATTTTTTTTGGAAGTAACAATATTTTAGAGGGTATAAGATATGTATGTTTCCAACAATAACTCTTTGTGACATATTGTCATTTAATATCATTTTAGTGAAGTAAAAATTATCTTTTGGGAACAATTTATTTGTTCACACCAATGCTAGGGTACTACCACTTGTATAAGCATTCAGTACAACACAAACCATTTATACAATGTGTATCACATTACTTAGAACCATTTTGGAAAAGCCATTCTGGAGCATCTTGATATTTCACACAAATGTATAAATGTATTAGTCATGCCATTATTGTTAATATTAGTATAAATTTGAAGAAGACATATAAATTCCCCACTTTGCCCTTACCCTCCCTGTTTGCCCTGTGGGTAAGAGGGTAAGGGTAAGGGGAGGGTAATGATATTGGTGGAGCGGGGAATTACCCATACCCTTACCCTTACCCTTGCCATTGACAAACCTAAATATTACGTTGTAACTTCTGATCACACATCCTTGATAAAACATGCGAATGGGGATCAGTTCCAACCGCTCACTAATGACCCAACACACGACACCGTTCTAGATCATGTTTGCATGTTATGGGGCTCACCTGATTTTAATCATACTTCGTGTGGTCAAACATGTAGGCAACGTGTAAGCATGTAGTGTTTCAGTCATTTAGAGTTGGGGATTGGGTAGAACCCTAACTTCGATATGTAATGTCAAGAAAAGCCCTAATGCGACAGTCTCCAATTCTAATTTGTAGTGATTTGATAAATTTAATAAGAATCAAACTACTATAATTCATTAGAGCAAGTAAACCTTAATTTGAGCAGAGAAGTGATATTCAATAGTACTTTTTTGGTTAACCAAACTTCTATCTTTATAGTAGTTTACAATCCAATTCCATTCAATTTAGGAAGAACTGCAAATGATACACTTAAACACATATCTACGCATTAAAGCATATTAGCTATGGATTGGGCCACATATTGACACAATTTACGTAAGTCTAGAAATATTCATCCGAGATAGAGAAGTTGACCGAGGAAATAAGATTTTGGACCGATCTTGCATTTAAAAATCATTGGAATTAGTTTGCACATTTTTATACATTTTATAAATAACCTATAAAAGGCCAGTTCTGATATCTTAACGAACGTTCCTTGTTTCTTTTCAATAACTTTAGATGTGTAAAATGTCTAACATTAAAATTATCTAATTCAGTGCGTTTAGTTATTTTATTAAAGTATTCATTAATTGTGTATGTACTTCATCACTACATAAAAATATTTTAGAGGTCACGACAAGGAATAAGAATCACCTCTAGGAAAAGAAGACGATCAATAATGGTTATGACAAGGTGGATTGAGTAGTGGTAGTATTAGTAGATATTAGAGTCAACCTCTTAGTGTTACTCACGGTTTGGGAAATAACATGATAAGTTTGTAATAATGTATATCTGTTGTAATATTTAGTAAACTAGAACTTGTTTCTTTTCTTTAAGTTGCAAGACTTTATTTCCACTAAAAATGTATAATGTTTTATTTTAATGAAACTTATAGAATTAAACTGTTAAATTAAATTTGGTATTTGTAGCAATCATGCATGTTTTGAATTTGTATTATGTTTATTAATGTACATGGTTTTCAATCTGTGGATTATTTTAGTATACTACAGTCAGCATGTCCTATCTTGGGGCTTATGGGAAATATTAGGGTTACATCACCACACTTTTTGATATTAATGTTTGAGTTACTAAGAGACTAGAAAGATTCCAATGAACATGCTATGTTTTTAATCTAATAATTTCCAAGGAGATAAGCAATATTATTGCTCTGTAGATCGAGCTAAAAGGTAAATAGATTAAGAAATTTTAAATATTAATGAAGATGATATATATGTGGACAGAGAACTCTAGCATCCAACAACATCATAAGTCTATATGACTAAGTACCTAGATGTAAAGAAGAAATGCAAGAGAGGTAGATTCAATTCTAGTCACAATAGGGAAATGATGGAATCTTATCATATACCTACATAAATCGGGTGAAAAAGAATATTTAGAAACTAGAAACATATGCATATGATATATATAAATTTGTTTCATATCATGCAATTACCAAAATAAATGTAAGTAAATCATGCACTCTATTCTCTTGAAGGAGGTGTATACTTATCGTGGCATTTGGTTGAGGTAGGATGTCAAGTGAGGATCTTGGGTTGATTTTGTGGAAGAATTTTTTTATGTGTACTACCCACCCACATTTCTCAATGAGAAAACATGATAACTAGAGAATCTTAGGCACGGTAATATGTTTGAGGTTGAGTAGGAGTATATCTATATCAAGCTTGCTAAATTCTTTATGTATATGGTTCCTATCGAGGTGGAGATATTATGATAAATTGAGGTACGTCTAAGGCCCGAGATGAGACATAATGTGTTTGCGTACATCATGGAAAATCTAGAAAGTTTCAATGACTTTTTTGAGGCAACCTACAAAATAGAGAAAACTATCAATGTAGTAAATAAATGTGACACAAAGCATTGAGAGGGGGTAAATCTTCTTAATATCATATCAATATCACTTATTTGGGAAGTTCACTAGAGGTTTGGGTTTCTTTCGAGGTAGGCACAACCCTAGGCTACATCATCCTATCCTTAGAGTTAGTCCAGGAGTTGGTAGATGATCATCTCCACATCAACGAGCACCACTTGAGAGGTCCATCATCTTAGTTTTTACTACAAGACCATAGAGAGGAGGGGTAGTTTGCAATATCTACTACATATATTATTCATAAGAGTATTGGGGTTTGGAATTTCAAGGCTTTCATTATTGTGGTTAGATGGGACATTTAAAGAAACATTATGCATATATAGAAAATACACAATAACAATATTCTCAAACGCAATTTCTAGAACAATAGTTTCAAGGATGGTAGGGACATTCATCTTCTAGGAGTTGTCGTAGTGTAGCACCATCCAACTCAGAGGAGGTGCATGTAGTAGTGAATCACCTAAATGACAACATGGAAGACCTAGAGCCACAAGTTAGTTTTATGCTATGACATCCCAAGATTGAGTGCTCTTGCCCAGAGTCATTACATGTGAGATGTTCATGATTGATGTAGTTAAACTTTCCATTCTAATAGATCACAGAGCACATCATTGAATCACTATTAATATGAATTCGCTTGTTCATGATATGTGTTATGGCTGCTATTGAGAGTTATATTAGGAGAAACAACCATTCTGCATGAAGTATGTCCAAGATGCCTTCTGAGCTTTAGTGGATGTAGTTTCGTTGCTAATATCATACCCCTTGCACTTAATACCTTTGATGTGATTTTGGTATGCATCACCATAGATCTTATTAAGTGTAGGTAAACTATTGGAAGAAGGAAACCTTGCTACAAATAGGGTTATTTATGATATCTTCCTAAATAGTGAAGGTTCCTCCTACACATATGATTTGAACAAATATAATAGATAAGGTGTCAAGGAAGGGTTTGAGGATTACTTTTCACATTTGATTACTACATAGGTAGAAACCTATGATTAACAAAAGTGCCAATTGTTAACAAATATCCTAATGTATTTTTAGAAGAACTACATTTTATACGCCAAAACATATAAATTGAGTTTAAATCTGGCTCTTTATATAATATCAAACTTTTGAGAAAGAACCTTACAAAATGTCTCTATCTAAGCTTAAGGAGTTGAAGACTATGCTACTTGAACTCCTAGACAAGGTTTCATACAACCTAACACAACACCATGGTGATCTCCAATTCTTTTTATGAAGAAGAAGGATTATACCATGCCTTTATGCATTAACTACATGTAGTTGACTAGAGTCACGATCAGGAATGGATATCCATTTTCAAGGATAAGTGATCTCTTTTAAGGGGCAAACTATATTCTCTATTTTTTTTAAAGTTAGGGTACTGTTAGTTGTACATTGGGGTGGAGGATGTTCCTAAGTCAAATTTCAAGACTAGGGATGATCATATGAGTTTCTGGTTATGTTGTTTTGATTAACCAATGCACATGCTATTATTATGGATATCATGAACATGGCATTCATGCAATATCTGAACCACTTCATAGTCATCTTCACTGTTGATGTTTTGATATATTCTAGTGATGTAGAGAAGCCTAGGATAACACTATTGTATAGCTTTGCAACTTTATCATCATCGGCTATATGACAAATTCCACAATTGTGAGTTCTTGGTTCTACATGTGGTATTCTAGGTCCACGTGATGTATGTGAAGTGATGTATAGATCCTAGGAAGGTGGAGTATGTACTCTAATGAGAGAAGATTAAAACTCCTACAAATTTAAAAATTTCCTAGGCATGACCAAATATTACATGAGATTATAAAGAACTTTAGTCTTATAAATACTCTATGTACTAGGTTGACAAGCAAAGGCATACACTTCATCTAATTTATGAGTATGAAAATATCTTATTACTTATGAAAAATATGCTAACAACAACACTCATTTTAACTATTCCAGAGGAAGGCAAGGGATTCATCATTTTCTATAATGCATCCAAGAGAGACTTCAAATGTGTGAGATGACAAGGCAAATGCTTATGATTCTAGAAATTTAAGAAATAGTGAAGAGAATTATCCCACACCTAGTTTTGAGTTGGGAATAGTGCATGCCTTGAAGATATGGAAACATTTCGTTTATGCTAAGCCATGTCCTATTTTCATTGAACATGAAATATTGAAATATGTTTATATATAGAAATATATTAACATAAAGCATTTGCAGTGATTAGAGATTATCAAATATCTTGAATTATCTACCATTTATCATTATGGTAAAACCAATGAGGTGGGTGATGCCTAAGCAAAATGTACTCGTCTTCTATAAATATGAAGTTTTCTCTTGTATTAGAGGATATGGACTTATTACTTAGGCTTATGGAGCCTATAATTGAGTTGGATGCATCTCTATAATGTTGTATGATTGCATAGATGCAAGGGAAGAATACACTTTCTGAACAAATAATAGAATTACATTGGAGGATGATCATATTAGTCAGCTTATACATGAGACATATTGAAGGGAAGCATTAGGGATTTAAGTGTTATGGGGATGAATTTTGTATATGCACAACATAGTGTATGTACCTAATGATAATGATAAAACAAGATCTTATAATAGGTCCATAGTTCTATATTTTCTATGCATTTGGGAAATTATAAGTTGTACAACAATCTCAAAGATATTATAACATCCCCAAAATTCTATCACAAAAATCCAAGAGTGCTAGTTAAGTCACTAGGAGTGCACACAATAATACAATGATATCACTTGCACATGCCATGATCACACGAACATCCAAACATCAAAGGTGAATTGTAACTAACATGTACATCACTTTTTAAAATATGGATCGTCTATCCACATGAAACTTTCTCACTCAACACATCAACATTCCAAAGATCATGCTATATCTATATATGAAAATGTTGAAATTGGGGACAAATGCAACACATTTTTGTTAAGTACATGGTGCCCATAAAGGAGATAGATACAAAAAAGAGGAAGCATAATAGTGCAATATCAAAATATAACTTGGTAGGATTTATAATAATAAAAAATATAAGTATCATATTAAAAAGCTTCAACACGTGATAACTTTTCGTTTGAGTCATATTTCCATATTACTTACTCATCATTATTTTGGTTCCACTCAATCCCAACAATCACCACTGGGAGGGGAAGGTCGCCTGCATACTTTCCACTCAACCCCAACATTCACAATATAGGAGGGGGAATGTCCCATATATGTATAAGATGTACTCAACCTCACACCCTATCTAGTGAAGCAGGAAGGTTGTCTATGTTAGCATCAATATAGATATATTTGATAGTGGACAATATTATGAATGTTTGGGTTCTTGCAACATTCATATATGGAACACCAGAAGGTAATAATAGGGAACATGAAGTTCATACAATATAATTTTCCAATCATTAATATGCAATATCAAACATTTCAAGAGGAAAAAGGTCATGCTTCTAGTCCCAATGGACTAGTTAATCAAAAGTAGGATAACCCCACATATCTTGGTTTGAATTCCTATTAATATTTTAGTTTCTCAACTCAGCCAAACTTAGTCAAAGCATATACCCACAAACATATAGTACTTTCACATTAGTAGTTATTAGTAATAAATTATATTTCTCATGTGTGATTATGGTTACCCTAGCTCAACCCGTTGACCATGGTTTACATGTCACAAAAATCAAAGACTTATTATGTTCTGTTGTCAAGATAAGGTTTAAATCATGAATAAGGGTTGATATTAATGAGTTTCAATTAAGATCCTAAAAAAGGTAGAATATCAGATGTATCATTTGTAAAGTAACTATTGACAAGTTCTAAAAGGTATATATGTCATTTTTATCTTGGAACTATAGAGTTTATCATAATTATTCAACATATAAGGATATATATATATATATATATATATATATATATATATCGCTATTCCTAATAACTATACTACAAAAAACTAAAATCTCAAATAAAATACTGTAGGACGTTATATCTAATTCTCTCGATCAAAATGACATACACGTTTTACATGTTTGAAACTTCCTAACAATTTCTAGTATTTTTTCAAGGTGAGTATATTGAAATTTTTAGAATTTACCTTGGTTCATATTGGGCTCATAATGGTCCATGGGATGAATGTTTCACCTGGGATTCAATCTGGTTAGAGTATCTCTACAGACAATCCACATTCTAGCTCTACTCTAGTCGTTTCTAGTGAATCTGGGTCCAACACTCCCAGATTACCTCCCTTTGGGAGGTAATCTGGGATACCCAACCCATGTTCTCCTACCAAAAAAGTGGCACTAGAAACCCTACCCTTGGGTGGCTACCATGGCTTGGAGCCACTGAAGGATATGGGTTCTAGGAGTCAGAAGCTCTAGTTCGCTTCCACGATGTTGCTAATTCCTTGAGTCTATTTACATGGATGTTATAGAAGCTGATAGAGGAAAAAGAATAGGGCAAAAATCAAGGAATGGGAGGTGTGAGTGTTGAGGAGGATGAGAAGGCCAGGAACTGACTCATTTTGTTTTCCCCTAGGTGAAGTAGCATTTGTGAGGGAGATAATGATGCACAATCAAAATAGTGGCCGCAAAGTAGAAATAGATTTCTAACAAAAAACAAACATCATGGTTACTTATCCCATTTACTTCCACCTTTCTTTTGTTTAACCCCACCTACATTAGTTTCCATCTCACCAAAAACAAACACCAACAAAATTTGTGTGAAATTATTACAACTTCTCATATTCAAATTCTAGTGAATGTGTGAAAGGATACATAAGGATTTCATAACATAAAAATGTTCTATAGTAGTGATCGAGATTTAAGATTAATAAGCACATATGGAAGTGACTTGTCAATACTTTGAATACAATTTCAATTCTACATGAACTCCCTCTGACTAATAAGGTTAAAAAAAGAATTTGTTTTTGGAATATTCAAAAATCCCAAAAGGGCATGTTTAAAGCTTATATATTCCAATTTCATTATCGCAACTCATTTAAATATTCTCCAACTCATCACTATACCTTTTCATTCCAACAAAAATAATATATATATTTATATATAAATCAAAATTTTCTAATATGTATTGCAATGACAACCAAAATACCAGAATCTCTCCTTCTTCTATAAATACATGTTTTAAATTCATAAAAATATTTCCATATAACCTAGTCTTGCTCAATATTTCAAAATATCTCAAAAGACCACTATAGCTAAGTATATTTCAAATCATACACTCAAAAGGATATCTAACCACTATTTAATAAAAGTATATTTTAAATTCTTTATTTTTCAAAACAAGACTATTTTATGAAAAAGGACCTTAAAGGTCAACAAATTACACTCACAAGACGTCCTTGAAATTCAAGCCATCTCAAATTTAGGCTAATCATAAAGTCATCACTTCCACTTTAGTTTGGCCTCCTTTCCAAGGCGACACATGCATTATTTTTCTATTTATCATTAAAATTTATATCTATGGTTCGAAGAACTTGTTAAAGAGTATACACTAAAAATTATAAGTGAGTTATCACACTTATCATGACACATTATCATCTTTCATCAGATATGATATTAAACATATGTACATTATGCTCGTGTAATATATGATCTAAAGATCACCTTAGATCATATATTATATATCCACATCAAATATTAAACACATGGTATGACATACACATATACTTGGTCAAGCTTACCCGAGTGACACATCACTCATATATCATATCATTATCTCAAGTGAGATCCACAATGCATCATATAAGGAAAAACATAATTATCAACATCAATGCTTCATAATTATCTCACATGTAGCTAACGATGAGTTTGACAAGCAAGAACAACTCATGATAACACATGGTGGGACCCCTATATTCCTTCTTATTGGAACCATAAACCTAAGCATGAGGCTCATTCTTGGAGACTACATGTTGTACATATCCTTTTGGGTTTTGGGACTCTTCCGCAGCTATATGGATTTTCTCACTTATATTCACCTACATATTTCTATGGGGTTTGGTTCTTTTTGCTAGAAAACAAGTGTTCATATATATCACATGAACCCCACATTAAGTGATACAACTCATATACTGAAACATTGTCTATCTTGAGAACCACATATCACCATATCATATATTCACATATCTTACGTTTCTCATATCTTAGAGGTTACATCCTATGACCTTCTCCCATTGGGTTTCACGCTATCTGGAGTTTAGTGTATCACATGCTCCATACCACATGTCTTCCTTTATAAAGAGCCTGACCACTATGTTGTTCCAAACCTTATCTGACTTATCATATCCCAACTTGCATAGCCTACATACATGCATGCATCCATGTGTACTAGCTGTGTGTAGCTCATACAAATTGACACACTAGAAATCCATACATATAAGGTGTTAGACTATCTAGGATTGCATGATCAAATTTAACTCAAATCATCAAAACATAACTTGAATCCTCAAACTTACTCTCATATCATTACCAAACTTAGATAATAAAATCAAACAAACTCATACTATGATGGTTGAAACTTATTTATGCTAGGCTACCTACTACCCTAATATTTACTATGGTTGTAGACAATCTACATTATACATCTATCATCTAGGAACCTTCTAAACTGATGTTACATCTCTTTCTCTCATGTTACATGGAAACCTACTACCTTTCTATGTGTGATAACACTTTTATTCTTATATATACACATATACTTGGCATAATTTTTTTCCGCTATCTAAACATGCAATGCAAAACCAATATATACCACTCAAATGATGCCCAAACCAAAAAGTGATATACCATGAAATTAAGTAGTCTAACACCACAATAAGTAGAGAAACATTTATGAAAATATGTGTTGTTCTGTATATACCCTAAGAACATGCTCAAGTTCATATCTAGGGTGCAATCTCTGTATAGGAACTCACTTCCTTCACTCTGCCGAACTGACATCCCATACAACAAGACATTAGAAGAAGAGAGGGTCAAGGATTACACAAATCTACACATAGTTTTAGAACGTCTACGTTTCTAACACAAGATTCTAAGTCTGACATTTATGAGACACTAAACATTTTTAGATGTTTAGGTTTCATGTTTTTCATAATTAAATTTGATCTTGAGCAATTGCAAGGTGTTCAGATGTTGTTCATGCTCTGATACCAACTATGACATCCCCAAATTTCAGCAAAAAAATTCAAGAATATTACTTAAGGCATAAAATTGCACTAGTGCAAGACTGATATCACTCACACATGGAATAATCACCCAAACACCCCAACAATTTACAATGCATATATATAGAAGAGTCACGTGATTTTATTACAAAATTTGAATTACACATTGAAGGTAAACTGTAAATGAATATGTACACCACTTTATAGGATCTACAAAAATGTCCACCTAACACTTGTTTACTCGACATATATCACCATTTCTTTATTCAAATTAAATATGAACTCGAAAACATAAAAATCGAGGAAAATGTAGCACACATGTTTTGAATACATGGTGACAATAAAGGACATAACTACAAAAAAGGAAGCATAAAAATGTAGAATCAAAATATAGCTTGACTTGATTTGTAGTAAGAAAAAAATAAGATCATTATCAGACTGAAAAGCTTCATTATGTGATACTATATCTTTAAAGTCATATTATACATCCTCATCATTATTCAAGTTCCACTCAACCACAACATTCACAATCTTGGGTGGGGAAGGTATAAGGATTTAAAGGTTCCACTCATCCTCAAACCTATATGGTAAGGAGGGAAGGTGGTTTTGTTTCCCAAACGCAACCAAGTAAATTGGTGTAAGACATTCCTTAGGGGGAGACACCACTAGTACATAACCGACATTTAGTGTCGGTTATTTAAGGCCTTTAGTGTCAGTTTCTAAGCGACACCTATGTGGGAGACGCTAAAATCCCAGCTGTTACGCGTCGGTTCAAAAACCGATGCCAAAACCCTTCACGCGCCACTGAAAACGCGCCAGAAGGGCACTATAGGCGTCAGTTATTAGATCAAAAACCGACGCCCTATACCTTCGCGCCACAGAAAGGGCGCCTTCTTGGGCACTATAGGCATCGGTTATTAGATACGAAACCGATGCCATATACCTTCACGCCATAGAAAGGGTGCCATTTTGGGCACTGTTAGCGTCAGTTATTAGATAAGAAACCGACGTCATATCATTACCAACACAGCCGTACTGGCCAGCACGGCCGTGGTGTCTGGTCCGCTGCCACGGCCGTGCTGGCCAGCACGGCCGTGGTGTTAAGGAAATGGACGTCGGTTACGAGTAGAAACCGACACTGTAACAGTTGCCATATCACTCCCAGCACGGCCGTGGTGTCTGGTCCGCTGCCACGGTCGTGCTGACCAGCACGTCCGTGGTGTTATGGAAATAGACGTCGATTACGAGTAGAAACCGACACTGTATCGATGTGGCATCAGTTTTATACAAATAACCGATGCCTTTTTTTTTTTTTTTTTTCTGTTAGTCTGCAGACCTGCTGTATGGCTGGTTGCAGGATGAGAAACCTACAGTTCAGTTATGAACTGTAGGTTTTACGACATCCATTGATATCAGCCAACAACAGGACACAAACCTGCAAAATTAACAACAAAAATATGCACACATTTAGCAATGCAACCTGCAGTTCCATTTGATTTTCACACATTTAGAAACATTCATGTAGCTAGCAATCTGTAGTTCCATTCATTTTCACATTCACACATATAGAAACATTCATATAGCAACCAATCGTTTCATTCATTTTCACTCAGACACATGTAGAAACATCCAGACATGTAGAAACATTCACACATATATTATAATTTAGAAATTCATTTACAAAATATCATTCTTTAGTCATTATTCGCTATCAACATCCCAATTATATCTTAAATCCCCCACTACTTGTATGGCTGTTGCCCATTCTTCTCTTACTTCATTTAATTCTCTCGTCGTATAGGGAGCATGTACATCTGGTAAGGCCGTTCCTGTAGTGTGGTCAGTTTTAAACACCTGTAAAGAGAATGATGTATATATATAATTAATGAGCTATAAATAAGATTGATATATTTCATATTATCTAATGAGACTATATAATACCTCAGCAATACAATCGATGTCCATTGCGGCATATTTGATAATCATGTGCATAAATTGCATCACATAGTATCCACATGCCCATCCATTGTCTTGTGTAGCACACTATAAATTCAAACATACAAAATATTAAAAAATACAACTAATTAAGCACTGTTCACATAATTAATATATACATATATTGCAGTCGGGAACTTACTTTCACGTTCTTCCAAATTATTGGCTGGTTCTTTTTCATGGGGACCTTTCCTCCAGCCTTTTTGAACTCATCAAAACCCCTACATGTTAATGTAACACAGTACATTGCATAATTAAATAGTAATGTAATAACATATGTTAACATATATGAAAATGAAATATTTCTCACCGGAATAATGCCATTTTCATTATGTGTCCATATTTTGTATTCAATTTACTCCCCTTAGGATCTAGATAATAGACAGTGAACGTCTCGGGGACAATAAACAGTAACTCCCAATGCATACCACTAGAGGTAAAAAAGTTAAAAATTAATAACTCAAAATCCACGATAAAAATGTAATTTTCTTAAGTCCAAATTATACTATGCAAAGTAAACTTACTCTACATTGAATGGAGCCATTATCATCGTCTTCTTATTTTGAGCAAAAATTGAAAAAGCCTCACAACAGTATTGTTGAACTGACGGAGGGTCTTTAGCTACTAGACTAATCAAAGATGGAATAAAAAATCCTATATGTTCAAATGCAAAATCTGCACATATCTTGTCTAAGTAGCTGCAAAATATGTATTAATTATGCATGCATTAATAAATAAGAAACCAGATCACCAGATCCTACACAAGGTATATGGATGTATAAAGAAGATCTCACCTTATCCATATCTCTATCACAGATGTATTTAGCCAATCATATCGAAACAACTCCAAAATATCTTGTATAAATAGTTTGCTTTCGTATGATTGACCTGGAACATCTGAATCTATACAAACAGTTATAGGGCAATTTATATCATGTTCGCATAACCATATTGCCATACCCCTACAGTTAGGACCTAACGGGACAGTTAGGTCCTGTGGAACCCAACTGGGTAATGTAGGAGGTGGAAGTGGAGGCCTAGATGTTGTGGGTGTCTTCTTTTTAACCTGTATATATATAATAATAATTTCAGATCAACTGACATCATATACACACACTAACAATTTAACATAATGTAAATTTACCATACAATTTCAGTAAAGATGACATCTGCTTTTAGCCACAATATCACTCCGCCTTGTGCCTCACCAAGCGTTTCACAATCTGGGTGGGCATATGGCAATGAAAGATCCATCCACTTGGGGAATATATGTACCGGGCTCACACGAATCCAACCAGTTGGTAATGGAGACCCGTGAAACATTTCCCCTGGTAGGGATGGGTAAGCCGACGCCTCTGCAATGACATATTCATTAACTTTTAGACGACATGGCTTCAACCCCTACACATTTTTGTGTAAAGAATGTTATATACATATATACATATCATCTTGAATTAAAAAACTAGTTACTATGTCATAAAAATACTTACAGCAGATTTGCTAGGTGGTGGGTCTATAGGATTACTCCCAACCTCTGCAGTAGGAGTAGAGCCTGCAGTAGGAGACACAATAGGTACTGTCTGGTAAGTGGTAGTCTGAGATGCCTGTCACTTTTTCATTGCTTCTTCAAGTTTCCTATCAAATAGCTTATCTACCTATACATGGATAAAAGAAACATCAAATTCTAATTATTGAATTCTCTTTTACAGTAACATCTACAAGGAAAAAATATGTTACCTCTTCTTGTGAAAGTCCCACTTTTGGGACATGTTTGCGCTGGGATGGCCCAAAAAAAGCTTTGATGCCCACACCAGCGCCTGCAGCCCTAACACGTCCAGGATACTCTGGGTTACCCAGAGCAACTGTCAATTCATCCCTTGTGCCCTCAGGGATGAACTTGCCTTGTTTCCTCAGCTCGTGCAGCTCCCTCTAATTGCCAAAACAAAAATTTGTAATTAAGTAAACACCACAAATAATCAATATTCGAACGATTGCTGTAAAATTACAATAAGATTAGGGTCTAGGGTTAACAGATTAGAGTTTTTGCATGGTTAAAACTTTAGGCCAACACATACATGTGTTTTCATTCTTATATATAATAAATGTGTACCACCTATCCCATTCTTGAACACCTAATCTCACTAGTAAGTGTATAATGTGTATTGGGTTTTCAAGAAAACTTCAGCATCATTTCCCCGCTGTTCTCTAAGTACATATGTACTTAGAGAACAAACGGGGAAATGCTGTCGAAATTTTCTTGAAAACCAAATACACATTATACACTTACATCCTAAGTGAGATTAGTTGTTCAAGAACAGTCCCAAACCGGGGACTATCCAAGATTTACTCCTAATGAGTAAATCTTGGACGGGTTTCTAGGACAACAAATAATGTGTTGTCATTCTTATACCTAAAATCCTAGTTCTTCAAGTTAGGGTGATTATTGATGTCTTTAAAAGCATGATTGGCAATTTAGGGAAAAGTTCATCATTTACATTCCAAGCATGTCACATGTGTGCATTACAGTTCATCATTAAGCAAGAAGGGTGATTAGGATTCTCAATATACTCAACAATGAAACAAGTTACCAATTTCATAGTTAAACTATTCATTAGTATGGAATGTCCATAGGAGTCACAGCCAAGGTTTTTCTAACAAAGACATAATCATTTTTTTATCTACCATATTAATCACCCTATCACATTAAAATATAAGATGGATAATCAGATATCACTGTCAACAAATTGGCTTCCTAACTTACTTCAACATCAATGGATATGAGTTACTTATTAAAAGAAGAATAACGAGAAGTAATTTGGGTTGTCAAGCACACACATCAATGTTGTGTTATATCTGTATTTATAGAATGTAAGATTACACAGTTTATAGAATGTAAGAATGTATTTATAGATCCTCAAGACCAGGTCTGTTGCTAGCTAGCACACATATACAATCATAAATCATGTAACAACATATAGTTATTGACTGTTTCAACACTTATCAAGTTACCAATAAGTAAATAACTTTAAAAAAAATAAAAAAACGCCCAGCAGGACACCTGGCGATTTTTCTCCAGGGCACCTGTAGGGCTTGACCTAGCCTAGGCAGAGGAAGAAAGGAGGAAGAAGCCGGCGTACCTTGAGGGAAGAGGAAGAAGGCCCGACCAGAGCAGAGGAGAGCAGCTGAAGGTGAAGCTGGCAGCGCCGGAGCAGAGGAGAGCAGATGGAGGTGAAGCTGGCAGCGCCGACGGCGAGGATCAGAGGAGAACTGCGGCGACGGTGACGGCAACGGCGGCGAGCGGCGCGTGAGGAGACGAATGGCGGTGCGGGGGAGCCAACCGGCAATGACGGCGGGGAGCAATCGGGGGAAATCGCCAGACCTAGCGCACGTCACAATGAAACAGAGACAATGGGGAAAAGTTCTGTTTGCGGGGCTATTAACTATACCATAGGCGTCGGTTATTAAAAAAAAACCGAAAACTAACACTAACAGTGTCGGTTCTGCACGACAATCGACACCAATACTTGATTATAGTCGTCAGTTTTTAACTACAAAAAAAATGACGTCTATATTCATATGCCGATTAAAAAAATCATTCTCGATTTATGACCATAGTCGTCGGTTTCTACCTAAAACCGACTTTTAAAGGGTGTGAAAAATTCCCTGCGGACAGTGCGGGAAAACTCATAAGCGTCGGTAGTTGTAGTAAAACCGACGACCAAAATGTGCCCAATTTCTGTCTTGCGAATAACCTTTAGTCGTCAGTTTTTTAATTATCAACCGACGCCATATGTCAAATTTTGGAGGTAATTTTTTTTCGCTGAAAATTTTGGATTTGGCGGTAAATTTTAGGTGTCAGTTTTTTATTAAGTAACCGACACTTAATAAAAGCAGTACCCGTGTCTGGTCGCCCTTCATAGATTGGATGTCGATTTATGTTATCAACCGACACTGTAGAGTTTAGGTGTCGGTTTGTTTATACAACCGACACCTTGAAAAGTGACTTTATAAGCCATTTCTGTAGTAGTGCACACACCACTATACTAGGGAACTATGGCACTTTTTATTCTCAAAAACCATTCCAGAAAGATTGATTGCGTTTACCATAAGGTACACACGAATAGGGCTTTTGATATTTATAAGACCCTAAGATAGACACTCTCTTATACTTCAAACACTACTCCACAAGCACACAGGACAATATTATAGTACATGAAAGCAGAAAGTTAAGGGTCGATCCATAGGGAGAGAGGGGGCACTAAAGCTTATTTAGATTAGCTAGGTTTCTAAATAGGAGTCTAGGGTTTTTAGGGTTTGATTGAGCTTTGTTTGTTAAACTAATCATGGTCAAGAAATGAAGAAAATGAAAGAAGCAACACCTAAGTTAACCCTAATTAAACAAATTAGTTCTAATTACCAAACAAAACAAGACTAGGCAAAAGAAGAAAAATTAAACTAAATCCAGCAAAAAAAGATCTAACACTACACTAGACTAGAAATTGACAACTATGGCAAGCAAGAGACTAAGACTAACATTAAATAACTAAGATTAGCTCAAGCAAGCACACAGGTTCACTAACTACTCTAGCAAGACCTAGATATCAAGAACAAAGCAATTAAATGGCAAATAGTTAGAGCAACTAACTAAGAAAGCATCAACTAGAAAGGAAGACAATTGGGGATTTAGCAAGTTAATGAGTGTGGGCCATTTGGGGGAATGTAACTAGAATCCAATTTGGGGGGTCATAACATGTAAATTCTATCCATTCACTCTATATTGTTAAACCAAAAAACAAGATAGATGCTATATAATTACCCTATGATACTAGTTGGACATGGATGGTATAAGGTGTGCGAAGTACACCCTAGCACACACTATGTAACCTTACAAGGATCAATTGAACTAGGACTTAGGTGAAATTCTAATAGGATCTAGAAAGTCTTGGTTTCTAGAGTAGATGTTCTTAGGGAAATTGGGAGCCAAGGGTAGGAATGGAGAACAGAGGTGAGGGTGTTTCACCTCACTCCACTCACTATCTCACCTTTAGGAAACTCCTAAGAAGTTACACTAAGTTCTCCTACACTAGCTACTTAGATCTTCCACATAGAATTGAAACTCGATCATTGAGAAATTTCCTCAGTCGTGGGATGACTTCGTCCCTGAAACACCGGTAAGAGAGGAGATATGTATGTGGGAAGTTAGGGTTCTATCTATGGACCCACTAGTTGAATCTAAGAACAATCCCTAAGATAGCCTCATACATGTCATTCTCTCCTAGAGTCTAAGTGATTTCAAGAACAAATCAACAAGCGATCCATGTTTTTAAGCACAAACCACAAAAAGAAAAATGGAAAATAAGATAAAAGTATAAGATAATAATCATATAACGAAATTATAGTATTTACATGTTATTTACCCCCAACATGGTATCAAAGTCACATTTTAGCCCCAAACAATCCACCTAAGGGGCTTATCTACTCATAATAAAACAAAAGAAGAATAAAGAAGGAGAGGATTCAATATCCATAGAATCTTGGTGAAGACTCCTTCTTCACCTCCTAGCAGCTGGAGCATGTCCTGCTTCCTCCAAGCTAGATGGTTGGCATGGAATGGTGGCAGGAAGTGGCCAAAAACCTATACAACTAGGGTTTTAAGGTGAGGGAAGGTGGCAATGAGGTGGAGGTAGGTGGGAGTATGTGACAAAGTGAGTTTTTCTATATTTTTCGCGCTCCTATAATTTTGATTATTCTAGTTATGCCCTCAACCATCTCTCTCAGTAAATTGATTAAATGGCCTATCAATTCCACATAATACTAAACCCTAAATGACACATAAAGGTGAATTTTAGGAGTTAATACACTTAATCAATTGCTATGTTGACCCTTCAAATTTCAATTCCAAATTTTCTCCATAGCTACATCATGACATTATAGAGCTATGCCAAAAATCTCATTACAATTGGATTTACTACTTAAGAGTTATTCACATTTGAAAATCATGTGTATAATGTCATATAGTAACTCTAGGACCTAAGTTTTCAATTTAATTGGTCAAATAAATGTCACACGACCCATTAAGCTGCTTGGGCGCATACCACTTAATTGGGATTTGACCCCAACCATCTGATTTAAGGGACATGGATCAACGCAGGGATCCAAGGGTCAAGGACCTGTCTTCAACCTCCCACAAAGGGCGGGAAGGAGAGAACAAACTTGAGCCTCGTCCAGATGCCACCTCCCGCGTGCTCGCGAAAATCTATCCAAAAGAATAGTTTCGTCTCGCCAAAACAGAGTCAACGAGCCCGCACCCGTCTCCCCTCGCCCTCAGATTAGGGAGAAAGAATCCCGACTCCCTTGCTGCTCTCACTAGCGGCGACAGCCGTCTTAGGGCTTCATTTCCCTCACCCTCAAGCGCCTATATAAGGCCTCCAACAGCTTCACCCGACCTCCCTTTAGATCCCACGAAACTCAATTCAAGGCACCTGACCTCCGAACACCACCACCAATTCCACCTCCCCTCCATCGTTGCACTGCCTCAGCGGCACCTCCATAGACCTCACCCCACCAATTAATCTTTGCCATCAAGTCCACCTCAACCCAGAGGTGCTTCGCGGCCAACCCCACCACCTCAAAACACCCTGCTCTCCCCTAACCCTCTCTCGCCGGTGACCTCGCCTGCCCCGAGGCGGCTCTGAGCTCCCCAGGGAGCCACGACATGTCAGTGGGCTGTCCGGATTCAACACAAGTTCATGAAGGCGATCGACGTCTTAACTGCTCTCCAACTCCACCAAGGAGCGAGAGAAATCTCACCGGAGCTGCCCCAGGCAACCTGCTGGCGTGCAAGCAAAGGAGAAGAGGAGGAGGATGGGTCTCCTAGGTGGAAAAATCCCCGAACGCCAAGTCAGCAACCCGATTCATTCCTTGCAAATCCTGGAATCAACGAGAGCCTTCGATCCAGTCAGATCCGACCGTTGATCAAGGTAAAAATCCTCTCTTTTTATTTTCTTTTACCCAAGAAATGGATTATCTTAGGAAAATCCTAGAAAATGCTACGAATATCGAAATATATCAAACCTATATATCATTTTCATCAGAAAAATGCGATATATCCAAATAAAATATAATCAGAACCTAGATCCGAGCCATTTTTCAAAAGTTATAGCCAAAGCTTAAATAATCATTCCATTATTATCATATTGTGTTATTGTGCTGATCTATAGTTAAGATCTGAGTTATGAACATCTAAAAACCCTATTGGGGTCCCTGATCATCATGTTACTCGAAACCCTAATCAAAGAGGGATATTTGATTCAATAGTTATGAAAAACCCTAATTTCTAGTTTCCTCTCTTCATGTGTATACTTATTACAACATTATGTCAAACCCTAACTATTAAATGACACTAAATGATTTTGAACGACCTTGACACCTTGGAGTCCAACTCTGATCTCTTGAATCTTATGTATCCTAAAGAGATACCCTTACTGATCTAACCCATAATGGAAACCCTAAATATGAATGCTCCCTTTTTGGATAATATAGGTATTTTCAACTAAATGAAACCCCAATAAGAAGGTATAATTTTGTAACTCCAAAAATAAGATAATAGTCATGGATAATCCCTGATCTAAACATGAGAATATGAATGCAATCATATCTAAAGAACCAACCTTAGTCAAGGAGGGAAAGCATTAATGTTGACTAGCACCTCCCTAGAGTACATGGTATACAGGGAGATCCCTAGAGTACAAGGTACACGGGGAAGGGCCCACTAATATAAGTGATTATGTGCTAAGTCCACCATAGTAATGCATATTCATTTGAAATATGATTAATAACTTGGGATTACCTGATTTTCTGCCATTAAATAAGATTTGTTTCTCTTTCTTCTTTTTCAAGTATTTTCAATATGCCAGCATAGTATAGATTTTTAATTCCACGTACCAACTTTTGTTGATGTTTTTGTTTCTCATATTTTCTAGGTACAAGGAACATATGATGCAATTAAAAGTGCCAAAAGCAAATAAATAATGGACATGGAGGATAGTTAGATAGATCTCCATCTCTTATTTTATCTTATTTTTAGCTAGATAGTTTTTATTCTTCTAGATGTTGTAATAGGATGTTCTAAATCCTATGTAATAATAATAATTTCCTTCCTTATAGAACTATTCATTCTTACTTCTCAAAGATTAAGTATGTGATGACTTTATTTATTCTCAATGAATGAAATGTTTGTGTGGCTATCTATTGATGATGTGAACAATGATCTTAGCATTTCTGTGACTTCAACTGATTTTCTCAATTTGTTGTATTTTCCTTTCTGACATTTATAGATATGAGTGCACACATATCTGTGGATGTCACTAAGGAAAGTATATAGAAATTGGGGTCGTCACAGTTGGCATCAGAGCCAATGTTCACACATCATAGTCACATAGACTTCATTCACCCTATTATGAGTCTAGGGCAGTCCTTGAGTTAGGGATGTGAAGGGTTGAGGTGACTAGGATAACATCTTCCATGGGTCTGGCTAAAGTTTTCGAGCCACTTTGCTTGGCAATCACGAGGCTACCAATATGACAGTGTAAGTCTACCTGGCCGATATCCTAAATGTCCCCTACTTTTTGGGCATACCTTAATTAGGATACTTCTCATCTATAGACATTCCCCCTCATCTTTTCTATAGGAAAAATTTCCCTCTTATCTCCATTTTGAATAATCCCCCCTTACCTTTATGATATAAGGTTAGGAAAGAGTCTCTCTATTTAGAAAGTCTTAAGGACTGATTGATAAGGATTTTAGGGTATCCTACACAAATCATAACATTAAGAACATTAATAATTAATAAAGGAGAATAATGAATTACTATGTGATAAAAATAATAATAATAATGAAAATAATTGCTGATTGATTAATCTAATATGTCCACCTAATTTCAGGATGCCTCCTAAGACTCACAAATCAAAGGCCTCTGAGGAATCATCCTCTAAGAAGAGGAAAGAGCCTGAAACCTCTGAAGTATTTGATCCCGTTACCATGACCAAGGAAAGGTGGGAGGAACAAAAGAAAATCCTTCTAGACTTTATGGAAACCCTTGCCATAAAAGGAACCCCTGGACCTAGCTCCTCTAGGAAAAGGAAGTGACGACGATATATTTCATAAAACTCAACCCTGATACCTTCTAGGGGGAAGATCAGCCTGAGGTCATGGATAAGGATGAGGCCTGGATCCTCTATGTGGAGAACGATTTTTGTACCCTAGAAGTACCCACTGAAAAGAAGGTCAAGTTCACCACCCATATGCTTAAGGGAGGGGAAAATATGGTGGGAGAACTATGGTGGGAATAGGGGAGAAAAAGTAGATTCCATGGGGTTGGAAGCCTTCAAAACCTTCTTCACTGATTGTTTTATGCCCATAGCTGAGAGGAAGAGGAAGGATAATATGTACATGGAGCTTAAGCAGGGCAGGCTTACAGTAGTTGACTACACCCAGAAGTTTAGACTTTTGGAACGTTATGCACCTATCATAACTGAAGATTGCCTCACCGAGAACTATGTTGACTACCTTTCCGCCCACATGAAAATCCTAGTCATAGCGTCCCATCCCAAAAGCATAGATGAAGCCCTAGACATGGCCCTCAAGCAGGAGAGAGAGAAGGGAATGCAAAAACCTTCCATCATGGGGTACTTAGGGTTAACCACTACTGAGGAGGATAAGTCTAGGAAGTTCAACCCAGGCCATAACAACAAGGGATCAAGGAAATGAGGAGGTTCAAGAAAAGGAGGACATAAGCACAATCGAAATCAATAGAAGATAGTCCGCCCAAAGTGCAAGACTTGTGGGCGACACCATGGTGGGGTATTCCGCCATACCAAGCCGGTCTGCTATAACTGCAAGAAGGAGGGTCATTTCGTCGCCAAGTGCCCCACTCCCTCTGTCTTTGGCAATCCTACAGCAGGTGCTCCATAGCCTTAGGGCCACCGCAATGACAGGGTATTTGTAGTGAATGCAGAAGAGGCCAAGGCAAATCCCAACCAGCTTTGTGAAGGTAATCTAAATTCTTTTCATAATTTAATATCTTGTTCAAGCCTACAAATTATTCATAACTCAATTATCCTTTGTAGGCACTGTATTATTAAATGGTCATCCTGTTAAAGCTTTATTCGACTCTGGATCTACAAATATGTTTATTTCCTGAACTCTAGCATCTATATTACATCTGCATATAAGGGACTTGGGATATATTCTAAATGTGTCTACTCCTAGTGGCAAAATACTCAAAACCCTACAAAAAACTGATGTCCTCTCTCTTAAATTCGAAAATCATGATATGCCCTTTGAATTCATTCTCTTAACTATGGAAGACTTTGATATTATACTTGGTATGGACTGGCTATACACATACCATGCTCACATTGATTGTAGAAACAAGATGGTATTCCTCTCTCAACCTCACTCTTTTCCTGTGAAAATCCCTAGGGGAAGCAGATTCTGTAATAATATTGTAATCTCCTCTCTTAAAGCTAAAAAGCTCAATTTTCAAGGATGTAAAGTCTTCCTCACATTAGTCTTAGAGACCAGTCCTAGTAGCGGGCCTATAGAAAGTCTGGAGATGGTACATGACTTCCCTGACGTATTTCTAGAGGAGCTTCCTGGGCTGCCTCCAAATAGAGACATTGAGTTCTCCATAGATCTTTTTCTTGGAACCACTCTAATTTCTAGGGTACCATATAGGATGGCTCCTGATGAGCTTGTGGAGTTGAAGAAATAGTTGCAAGAACTTCTCGACAAAGGTTTCATTCATCCTAGTGTTTCCCCCTGGGGTGCTCCTGTTCTTTTTGTCAAAAAGAAAGACGGTTCTATGCGTATGTGTATTGACTACCACATGTTGAATGAAGCTACTATTATAAACAAGTATCCTCTCCCTCGTATTGATGACCTCTTTGATCAGCTTCGTACTACTAAAGTTTTCTCAAAGATTGATCTTTGTTCTGGCTACCAATAACTTAAAATCAAGGATTCTAATATTTCTAAAACTGCTTTTCGAACTCGTTATGGGCATTACGGATTTCTAGTGATGCCATTCAGGTCGACCAATGCACCAGGCATATTTATGAACCTAATGAACAAAGTTTTCCAACCTTACCTTGATGAGTTCGTGGTCATCTTCATTGATGATATCTTGATCTATTCTGATTCTATGGAAAAACACTGGGAATACTTGCCCGTAATTCTTGACATTCTTCGAACCCAGAAATTTTATGGCAAGCTTTCAAAATGTGAATTCTGGATTGACAAAGTCATGTTTCTTGGACATGTCATTTCTGGAGGTAATATATTTGTTGATTCTACCAAACTCTCTACTATACTTGATTGGCAACCTCCTCGAAATCCTTCTGAAATCTGAAGCTTCTTGGGTCTGGCTGGGTATTATCGTCATTTTATTCCGAATTTCTCCAAAGTGGCACTTCCTATGACTAAGCTTACTCAGAAGGATGAGCACTTCATCTGGTCAGCTGCATGTGAGTCCAATTTCGAGTAGTTAAAGCAAAAGTTGATTCCGACTCCTGTTCTTGTTCTACCCTATGGTAACAAAGGGTTTGCGATATTCACTGATGCTTCAAGAAATGGGTTAGGATGTGTCCTGCAACAGAATGGTAAGGTAGTGGCCTTTGCATCTAGATAGCTAAAACCTAATGAACTTAATTATCCCACACATGATTTGGAATTAGCTGTAATAATTCATGCTCTCAAAACTAGAGGCACTACTTGTATGGGGCAACGCTCGACATCTTCACCGACCACAAAAGCCTGAAGTACATCCTGACTCAGAAGGACTTGAATCTGCACCAACGCCGATGGATTGAATATCTAAAGGACTGTGATTTCACTATTGCCTATCATCCGGGTAAGACAAATGTAGTTGCTGACGCCCTTAGTAGGAAAAGGGCAGTGTGTGCATCTCTATCTATTCCTGAATGGAGGAATATGGAGGATCTAGTAGGCTGGAAGCCACAGTTTCTGTCTGATCATGTGCATGTTAATAACATCTCCATCACATTTCGAACTTCTTGAGGCATAGAAGGCTAGTACTGATCTTGCAGAGCTCTCCTCTCTCCTATCGAAGCCTCAAATACATCTATCTATGGGTCATGATGGTAGTCTTTGATACAAAAACCGTATGTGGGTTCCTGAGCAGTCAGCGGTAAAGACAACGATTCTCAGTGAGGCACATGGGTCAAAGTACATAGTTCATATCGACATGACAAAGATGTACAAAGACCTACAACATCAGTTCCGGTGGAGGGGCATGAAGCATGATATTTCCGACTTCGTGTCTAGGTGTTTGACATGCCAACGAATCAAGGTCGAGCATCAGAGACCAGGCGGTCTACTACAACCCCTTGAGATTCTGAAATGGAAATGGGAACACATCACCATGGACTTCATGGTGGGATTACCCAGGATCAGGAAGGGATACGACGCCGCATGGGTCATAGTGGATCGTATCACCAAGTTAGCTCATTTTCGCCCTGTAAAGACTACTACAAAAGTTTCTGAGTTGGCTAACCTCTACATACGGGAGATAGCACGTCTGCATGGAGTTCCAACATCCATTGTCTCGGACAGGGATCCAAAGTTCACTTCAAATCTATGGAAACAAGTTCAAGAAGAATTGGGCACCAAATTGAACTTCAGTACAACCTACCATCCGCAGACAGATGGGCAGTCAGAGCGTACAGTGCAAATTCTGGAGGATCTTCTATGAGCTTGTGTTCTCAATTGGGAAGGCTCATGGGGCCATTACCTACCTTTAGCTGAGTTTGCATATAATAATAGCTATCATGTGAGTATTGGGATGCCTCCCTATGAAGCTTTATATGGGCGTCCTTGCAGGTCTCCACTACATTGGGATGACGTCGAAGAGCATACTTTGATGAAATATGAGGAGATGCAACTATATACCAATAAGGTTGCACTGATCAAGCAGAGGATGAAGTGGGCAAAAGATAGGCAAAAGTCTTATGTAGATGCTCACTGACAGGAACGTCAGTTTAAAGGAGGTGACCGCATTTTTTTGAAAATCCAACCTATTTGAGCTTTGGCCAAGAACAAAGGAAAGCTCAGTCCTCGTAATGTTAGACCATTTGAAGGTTCTGGAAAGGGTTGGTGAATGTGCCTATCATCTCTCTTTGCCACCTCACTATAGTGCCATGCATAATGTCTTTCATGTATCTAATCTGAAACCTTATGTTAAAGACCCTAGTCACATTCTGAATCATGAGCCCCTTGAGTTCAAAGATGATCTGTCTTATGCTGAGTCCCCAGTCAAAATTCTTGATTCCAAGACAAAGGAGCTTCATAGTAATCGACATATAGATATGGTGAAATTTCTCTGGAGCCACCATGATGAGACAATGCCACCTGGGAGGTAAAGACTGAGGTCGAGAAGAAGTGTCCACATCTTTTTTAGGCTGCTTGAATTTTGGGGACAAATTTCTTAAGAGGGGAGAATGTGACAAAATGATTTTTTCTATATTTTTCTCTATCCTATAATTTTTATTCTTCCAATTATGCCCTCAACCATCTCTATCACTAAATTGATTAAATGGTCTATCAATTCCACATAATACTAAACCCTAAATGTCACATAAAGGTGAATTTTAGGAGTTAATACACTTAATCAATAGCTATGTTGACCCTTTGAATTTCAATTCCAATTTTGCACCATAGCTACATCATGACATTATAGAGCTATGCCAAACATCTCATTACAATCAGAATGACCAATTAAGAGTTATTCACATTTGAAAATCATGTGTATAATGTCATCTAGTAACTCTAGGACCTAAGTTTTCGATTTAATTGGTCAAATAAATGTCATGCGGCCCATTAAGCTGCTTGGGCGCAGACCAATTAATTGGGATTTGACCCCACGCATCTGATTTAAGGGACACATATCTGTGCAAGGATCTAAGGGTCAATGACCCATCTTCAACATCCCACAAAGGGTGGGGAGGAGAGAATGAACCTGAGCCTCGTCCAGGCGCCACCTCACATGTGCTTGTGAAAATCTATCTGAATGAATAGTTTCGTCTTGCCAAAATAGAGTCAACGAGCCCGCACCGGTCTCCCCTCACCCTCAGACCAGGGAGAATGAATCCCGACTCCCTCGCTGCTCTCACTAGCGGCGGCTGACTTAGGGCTTCATTCCCTCACCCTCAAGCGCCTATATAAGGCCTCCAACAGCTCCGCCCGATCTCCCTTAGGATCCCACAAAACTCAATTCAAGGCACCTGAACTCCAAGCACCGCCACCAATTCCACCTCCCCTCCGTCACTGCACCACCTCAGTGGAACCTCCACAGACCTCACCCCATCAATTAATCTTTTCCATCAAGTCCACCTCAACCCATAGGTGCTTCACGGCCAACCCCACCACCTCAAAACACCCTGCTCTTCCCTAACCCTCTCTCTCCAGTGACCTCGCCTGCCCCGCAACGGCTCTGAGCTCCACAAGAAGCCACGACACATTGGTGGGATGTCCGGATTCAACACAAGTTCACAAAGGTGATTGACGCCTTAAGTGATCTCCAACTCCACCAAGGAGTGAGAGAAATCTCGCCGGAGCTGCCCCAGGCAACCTGCTCGCGCACAAGCAAAGGAGAAGAGGAGGAGGACGTATCGCCTAGGTGGACCAATCCCCGAACGCCAAGTCAGCAACCCGATCCATTCCTTGCAAATACTGGAATCAACAAGAGCCATCGATCCAGTCAGATCCGACCGTTGATCAAGGTAAAAATCCTCTCTTTTTATTTTCTTTTACCTAATAAATGGATTATCTTAGGAAAATCCTAGAAAATGCTATGAATATCAAAATATATCGAACCTATATATCATTTTCATTAGAAAAATGTGATCTATACAAATAAAATATAATTAGGACCTAGATCCGATCCCTTGTAAAAGTTATAACCAAAGCTTAAATAATCATTCCATTATTATCATATTGCATTGTTGTGGTGATCTATAGTTAAGACCTGAGTTATGAACATCTAAAAACCCTATTGGGGTCCCTAATCATCATGTTACTCGAAACCCTAATCGAAGAGGGATATTTGATTCAATAGTTGTGAAAAACCCTAATTTCTAGTTTCCTCTCTTCATGTGTATACTTATTACAACATTATGTCAAACCCTAACTATTAAATGACATGAAATGATTTTGAATGACCTTGAAACCTTGGAGTCCAACTCTGATATCTTGAATCTTATGTATCCTAAAGAGATACCCTTAATGATCTAACCCATAATGGAAACCCTAAATATGAATGCTCCCTTTTTGGATAATGTAAGTATCTTCAAATAAATGAAACCCCAATAAGAAGGTCTGATTTTGTAACTCCAAAAATAAGATAATAGTCATGGATAATCCCCGATCTAAACATGAGAATATGAAAGTAATCATATATAAAGAACCAACCTTAGTCATGGGTCATATGGACCAATAGTAACAAGTATACCCTTGATTTCCTTTCAGGGTGATCTTCTCTCTTAATATAGACTTGTGGAAATTTCATAGCTCAAAGGTATGTGGATATAATTATATGACTATTTTTTGCTGGATGTTAAATATAAGTATTTGCTTGTATGTATTTGAGTACATTGTTGGATGTAAATATATGAGTATTTTCATTATCCACATTGAACATTAAAGAACATAAATGAATGAGAAATGAAATGTAGTTGCTAGTGGTGCTCATTAATCTCCCTATCAGAGAGGGAAATCATTAATGTTGACTAGCACCTCCTTAGAGTACATAGTATATGGGGAGATCCCTAGAGTACAAGGTACACAGGGAAGGGCCCACTAATATAAGTGACTATGTTCTAACTCCACCATAGTAATGCATATTCATTTGAAATATGATTAATAACTTGGTATTACCTGATTTTTTATCATGAAATAAGGTTTCTTTCTCTTTGTTATTTTTCAAGTATTTTCAATATGCCAACATAATATAGCTTTTTAATTCCACGTACCAACTTTTGTTGATGTTTTTGTTTCTCATATTTTCTAGGTACAAGGAACATATGATGCACTTCAAAGTACCAAAAGCAAATAAATAATGGACATGGAGGATAGTTAGATAGATCTCCATCTCTTATTTTATCTTATTTTCAGCTAGATAGTTTTTATTCTTCTAGATGTTGTAATAGGATGTTCTAAATCCTATGTAATAATAATAATTTCCTTCCTTATAGAACTATTCATTCTTCCTTCTCAAAGATTAAGTATGTGATGACTTTATTTATTCTCAATGAATGAAATGTTTGTGAGGCTATCTATTGATGATGTGAACAATGATCCTGGCATTTCTCTGACTTCAGTTGATTATCTCAATTTCTTGTATTTTCCCTTCTGACATTTATGGATATGAGTGCACACATATCTGTGGATGTCACTAATGAAAGTATATAGAAATTGGGGTCATCATAGAGTAGGTGGGAGCTCCTTGAATGCACTAGGTAGGTAGAAATGAATGCTAAAATTGGATAAAATCCTTATCCTTAACATCTACAAGCTTTAGCACTTCCCTCCACCACGGTGCAATGGCATGGAAATGGGATGGATAATGTCCAAAATCCTAGAAGGAAGGGTTTTGGGGTGGAAGGTGATGTAAGGGAGTGGATTGAGGTAAGGAGGTGATAGGGAGGTGAAATGAATGCTAAAGGGATCCAACCCTCAACCTCCAACCACCTCCAAGGATTATATAGGGGTCTAGGGTTAAGTGGAGGGAAAAATAGGGAGATAAAGTGAAGAAATAGGTGGGGCTCAATGGTAGCACAGTGTGGTGGTCACCACATATGTGGTGGCCACCTCCCAGCATGACCATCCAGAATAAAACAATCATTTTGGCAATCTGGATCAAATTCTAAAAGTTTTTGTGAAGAGTCTGTGATTGGGGCATGACCTGATTAACCTTGGTAGCTGGAAGTTTTAAGGTCCTATCCTTGTATTTGAGCCTTGAACTTGGTCATCCATGGAGGTTATTTCTTCAATAAATTCTTTGATCACTTGGGGTATGTTGAGAGTCATTTTGGCTTCATTTTTAGGATCCTCCAAGCCTGGGGAAACCCTAGATTCAACCATCCTTTCCTTCTACATCAAGTAGTGGTCAAATACCTATAAAATATGCAAAAAAATCCATAAGTGCATTTGATAATAAACCATTTATTGGGGAAATGACATGCATTCTTCTAAGTTTAGATGTGATTAAGGAACAATAAGGCACAAATGAATCTCTAAAATAGGACTACATCAGAATGTCACCTATGTCAACATCAATATCATATATTGTAATATTTTTTTGTGTTTTTGTTCTTGCAACATACTTATATGAAACATAAAAAAGTAATCATAAGGAACATATAGTTTATGGATAAGATATTCTAGGATGTAATATACAATGTCAAACATTTTAAGAGGAAGCATATATGATTCTAGTCTCAATGAAATAGAAAATCTTAAGGAGGAAAGTATTACATACATTATTTCTATCAATATTGAAGTTTATCAACTCAATCAAATATGTTCAAATCATATAAAAACAAATATATTATTTTATATTCACATTAATAACTATTTCTAAATTAATTACATCAATTAGATTTCTCATGCATAGTTAGGGTCAATGCTAACCCCTCCCAACCATGGTATACATGTCAGAAACATCAAATACTAATTGTGTGTAGTGGTCAAGTTAGGGTTTACATAATGATATAGGGTTCATCTTGAGTGGATTCAAATAATATGACAAAAATATATAAGATCATATGCATCATTTGTACATAAACTGCTAACAAATCTTAAAAGGTCATATGTGTCATTCCATCTTTGAACTATATCATTTATCATAATTCTATAAGATATAAGAATACATATCATTACCCCTAATAATCAATCTACAAACAAATTTACACTCCAAATATAAGTCTATAGGAATGTATATCTCATTCTTCCAATAAAAATGATTTTTTTTGCTATTTATACATATTCGTGACAATTTCTATTACTTAAAAATGCAAGGATATATTTGGTATTTTTTTTAGAATTTACCTTGGTTTATATCAGTCTCACCATGGACCTTGGTCTAGAGTTGTGTGTGGGCTTCAGTTTTGAGAGCAACAACTTCTACGCACAACCTATGCCCTAGATCACCCCAAGTCTTTACTAAATAGGCTTGGATGAAACCACCCAAATGGCCTCCCTCATGAGAGAGCATAACAAGGAATAACTACACCCTATTATCTTGCCAAAATAAAGATGTTTTCGATCCTGCATCTATGGTGGTCGCCGTGTCTTGAAGCCACTTGAGAAGATGGTGGAAAAGGGTTCTAGGGGTTAAAGGCTCACCCCTTTGCTACTTACTTCACACTATTTCCATGGATGCTGAAGAAGATGATATGTAGTGGGTGAAGGGACACAATAATGTCAATCCCTCATGTTGAAACGATGAATGTATTTTCATCACATTTTTATTGCACACTCTAGGCTGCTTTTTCTCATTTAAGTAGTTAATTCTTGTTAAATTGCTTAGTTTCATTGTTTTTCTTTTGATCTCAAATTGTTAGGATTTTGATAACATTTCTTGCTTGTATGCACGGAAAAACACCACTTAACTTGAGATCATAATAGTGGTCCTTTCTTAATTACACATCTCAATTTTGGGGGATATTGGAAGGAAAAAAGAGACAATTCAACATTTATAATTAGGCACTCAGGCAACTGGATTTCCCAGTCAGCCAATCAACATGACTAACCAAAGACACCTCCCAAGCACCATCCAGTTGGCCGGACCACTTCCTCGATTTGACCGATAGAATTCATAACCTCCAAATCAGTAATCAACAATGCTCCTGATGGAAAGTCGGCCGATTGGAATTCCATCCTTCAAAACTCAGTAACCAACAAAAGACTTGGCGACTTGCAAGTTATCCTATTGAAATTCACTTTCAATTTCTTCCCAAGACAGTAAACATCATCATATTTGAAGGCCATTCAGTTGGCTGACTCACCTCATCGATCAACCAACTTTCCTGTAGCATAGTGCCCCCAAGAAAAGTCCAATTAATAGACACACTTCATAGACTGGGTGACAAGATTTTGACCCAATTTTACCTTAAAGTAAGTTACATTAGAGAATCAGGAACTTAGCCAGTCAGCTGACTCAACATCCCAACCAACAATGGGAAGACCAATAAATAATCCACCTAGAAGCCAAACCGTCAATTGGTTCTGTCAGTCAAGTGACTGGTGTGGTAGACAATGCAAAAGAAAGACAACCGCTAGATCCAATGAACTAACATTCTCTGGGTTCGAGGCCATCCATATAAATGAATATCATGACCTAACATTAAAGGGACATCCACACCTCGTCTAAACCTCATTTTTAGTGAAAGAGTAGGACAAAAGAGAGGAAACATCATCCTCTTCATAGAGTTTTCCAAAACCATTACTATTGAAGTGGTGAACTAGATCTAGTGACCTCTGACTACTCACTTCCTGGTTCTCAATGACATGTTTTGTTCCCACCTCTCTTGTAATTGTGCTTTGTCTATGGATATGAGTGAGTAGACTCCTCCAGTGGGGCATGTGATGTATCCGAATTGCCCATACCTCATTCTAATTGTTATCAAACTCGACATTTTCAAAAAATTAGATTGTTCTTCATTTCTCTAATTGCTTGCTTGTTGAAGTGATCATTCAATTAGCATGATTGATATAATATTTAACATAGAGTCCATACAATTTAGAATTGTATCCTAAAATGTATGCATAGGATTCTTGCAAACATGGAAGGAATTATACATGATGATTGGGTTGTGATCCATAAGCTATGCAATTTGTATTCCAAAAGGAGACAAACTCACATGGTTCTAGTCTAATTTAATACAATTAATTAGTTGGAACGATCAAGATGGGCATGCTGATGATGTTAGTGAATCCATATGTCCTAACATTGTCTTGATATTGTTTCAACCCATTATTAAATCATTTTTATTGCATTGAAATCTTAGTTTAGTAATCAATCAACAACCTATTTTTAAACACTGATCTTTACCATCGTATTTGACTATGATTTCATAAAACTGTTGTCCGTTGGGTTCCACCCTTGGCTATAACACAATAGACTCGTCCTCTTATGCATGGTAATTATTGCATGTGGTAAAAGGATTAAAACATGAGGCTAATTTAGCTTAGGAATTCTTTTAGTGCATTAAAACCTCACATCAATTTTGGTACCTTTTTGGGGACAACAAAAGGGATTGATTTGGATTTTCCTTATCAATTTGTATTCGTTCATATCTAATTGAAGTTTTATTTCTACTAACTAATCTTGTTTGATATCTTTTCAAGTACTTGTAGTGCATGCGACACACCCAAAGCATTTATTTCACACCTTTTGAATTCGATCATGAGATCAACACAACCTTTACTGCCTGAACTAAGCATACAAGAATAGGATGGACAAGGAAGAAATCAACCACAAGGTAAATCTGGCTCTTGCATCCTAGAGATAGGCTCTTGTGCAAGAGATAAGAGCTGCTATAGTGGAAGAGACCATGCCAAAGAGGCTTCTTTCCTTGAAGCTGAATGAAAAAGTAGACCAAGGTCTTCCTCATTCGTAAAGCTACCAATGAACATCATATGATGGTTCCTTCAACCAACACCACCCTAGATTTTGAGATTCATTCATAGTGGACCACCATGTTGCAAAACAACAATTTCACCAAAAATAGAGGCGATGATTGTCAAGATCACTTGTAGTGATCTGTTGATCTACGTGTCTTGAAAAAGCAACTTGGGGTGCTTGAATATGCCCTCAAACTTTGGCTGTATAGGTAATCATTGACAATAAAGGTGAGAAGTTGGTACAACACCATGGAGAGGGAAAACATCACGACTTGAGAAGGCCTTCAGGACAAGTTTCTAAAGAAGTATTACCCTCCATCATTACTTTTAAAATTAGAGGCTAGATCATATAGTTCTTCATGGTCCTAAGTGAGTCCCGAGATGCAGATTTGGAAAGATTCAAGGACCACAACATGGTATCTTACATGTTCAACTAATCGAGACCTTCTATAGGGGTGTTGATGACAACACCAAGAAATTCCCTGATTCCTCATCTAGATGAAATTTTATGTTCCAAAACTCTAACATTGCATGGAATTTGTCAATAGAGGATATGAAAACAATCATGTTCAAGAAGAGGATAAGGAGGTGTCTTCAAGGTGGTTAAATCATAAGACATTTCTAAGCTCAAATCCATAGAAAAGTCTTTGAACTGGCCTTCAAGAAGGATAGTCCTTTTTCAACACCTATGATACAAGAGGACAACCACAACATATGATGCATCAAGTCAAGTATGTATATATTTTCTGTGAAGCATGTAAGGACATGACTACTCCACCCTTAGCTGCCATTTTCTCTACAATGTCATGGTGAAAAATTCCCAAGTACATGATGAAGAAGGGTAGATGGAATACTTCAAGTTGATCCACAACATTCTTGGCCAAGGCTAGTACAATCCCAACAAGATAGAAACGACCTTGATTTCTAATATGGTAATCTGACAATAGAAAATGCATCACAACATCAACCATCTCAAGTGAAACATCCAAGGCCGTGGTCCCCCCAGGAAAGAACCAAGGTAACTTCAAACAGAACTTCCAAAACAATGGATACAATCAAGGGAAACAAGTTCAGAATCCAAACCAAGTGCCTCACATGCTGCATCCAAGAAACCTCACTTCCAATGATGTCAACTTTTCTTCCATGGAGAAGAGCCTCCAATCACATCTATCCATGATTTCTAGCCAATAGGCGACACTATCTAATATATAGGCCTCATAGAAGTCCATTGACTCGTAGCTATCCCAACTTTTTTCATTTCTACACCCTCCCACTACAACCATTGTGGGGCAACCTAAAATTATTCTATAACATCCTCAACATTTGAAGGTTATCTCCATACATTCAAGCAATGTGTATGCACCACCCCTAGTGACACCAACCACAATTACTAACAATTTCAATGATGATGATACAATGATGATTAAACGGGATCAAGCACTTGACCCCACTATTGATACTAATGCAGGGAATGAAAATAATATTTAGAAGGTTCCAGTTGACATTGTTGAAGCAAACATGCCAGTTTTACAAGATAAGATAACCCATCAAGCACATATATGAAAAACCAAGGCAGATGCCAAGTTTATCAAGTTCAAGGAAGCTATGGAGAATATTCACATGGACATCCCCTTCTTGGATGTCCTTTCTGAGATACCAACATGGTCAAAGTATTTACAGACTCTCTTGACCGAGAAATACACTACCAATGTATACAAAACTATAAAGCTATCCAAGATGACTCTTTTGGGATTGGCTTCTATATTGTATACACGAAGTGCAGGAAGGGGTTAGCATATTTGGCTACTAGCATTTCAATCATTCCTACAACCTTTGCCAAAGATTGGGATTCACTGAGCTACTCCCAACAACCATGACCATTCAGCTAATTTATTCCTCTATGATGAAGCCTATGGAGATCATAGAAGACATTCCAGTCAGGGTTGGCAAGGATGCCTACATGCCTTGTGATCATAAAAATAAAGGAGGATCTTAGATATCCTCTCATATTTGTCCTTCTATTCCTAGAAAAAAACCAAGATATAATGGATGTAGAAGTAGGCACCATTATTCTAAAGTTGGGGAGAGAGACACTCAAGCTCAAGGTGTTTGATAGCTTCAAGTGGCCTAGCATTCACAAGGAAGTATTTTTTCTTGACTACCATATTATCTAGGAATGTGAATAATATAAAGACCTATTGATAAAATTCCCCACCATTGTATATAGTTCATTTTTGATGACACACAACTTGATAAATATCAATTTCACTTGGAATCCTATGAAGAACAAAATGCTGAATTTGCACAACTAAAAATGATAAGTTGTTGAAGAAAAAGTAGAATCGCCCAAGGCACTATATGAATGACCTATGTGTTTTTCATGAGAAATAATCTTATCATGTGATTATAAATTCAGATCTCACTCAAGAGCAAGAGGAGGGGCTGATGAATGAGCTAAAAAAGGAAAGCAAACTTGGGATATAAGATGACCGACTAACATATGTCAATCATGCTATTTGTATACACAAGATCCCAATGATGGAGGACTATAAGACATCTAGAGACCCACAGGAAATTAAATCCCAATATGAAAGAGTTTGTTTGTCTAGCAATCATAGAACTGCTCTGAGGAGGGATCATCTTTCCCCTTGGATAAGCCCAATGCAAGTTGTTCCAAAGAAAGGTGACACCATAGTTGTTAAGATTGAAGAAAATGAGCTCATACCCACCCACATATTTATGGGGTGGAATATGAGGATTGACTATGTAAAGTTCAACAAGGATACACAAAAAAATCACTTCCCCCTTCCCTTCCTTGAACATGTTCTAGAACATGTGGTGTATTAGACATTTTCTATCTAGATGGTTACTCTAGCTTCTATCAGTTTCTAATCCACCCTGACAATGAGGAGAAGACCACTTTCATATGTACTTTTGTTACTTATGCCTTCAGGAGGACGCCCTTTGGGTTGTGCAATGCACCCACTACCTTTCAAAATTGCATGTCAACTATCGTTACAAAATTGACATAAATTGTAGTGGAGGTGTTTATGGATGCTTTTCTATGTATGGTGACTCCTTCAACTCTTGTTTGCACCATCTTTCTCTTATGTTAGAAATTGGTATTGAGTTGGGAGAAGTGCCACTTCATGGTAAAGAAGGTCATTGGTCTTGTCCGTAGAGTGAGTAACATGGGGATAGAGGTAGAAAAGGTGAATATTAATCTAAAAACTCACACATTAATCTAAAATTAAAGAAGTTCATACATTCTTGGGTCATACAATTTTTCATCACCAATATATCAAATATTTCTTGAGATTGCAAAACTGATGACAAACCATTTTTTGAAGGATGCTACTTTCTCTTTATATGATGCATGCCTAGAAAGTTTCACAAGTTTTAAGGCTTCTCTTGTTACCACACCCAATATCTAAGCACTGGACTGGTATCAACCTTTTGAGATCACGTGCAACACTAGTGATTATGTTGTAGGATTTGTTCTTGGACAATGAATTGAAAAGAGGCATCATGTCATATACTATACCTCAAAGACATTAGATGAAACACATCATAATTAATGCACCATCAAGAAGGAGATACTATATGTTGTGAACGCCTTTGATACATTCATATCATATCTTATTGGTTGTAAGGTGATTGTCTGCACCAACAACACAATCATTCACTACTTGATGATGATGCTAAGCTTATGTTAATCCTGTGGGTTCTATTTCCATGAAAAGAAAGTGTGCGACAACATGGTGGATGATCACAAATTCAATCGATAATTCTATTCATGATGAACATTTGATGGAGATATCTTTTGACATTCCTTGGCTTATAGATTTTGTTAAACTATCTAGCTGCTGGAATTTTACACCCAGAGTACATGAGTCATTCCAGGAAGAAGTTCTTGCACAAAGTCAAGAACTATTACTAGAATGATCTATATATTCTTTGACTTAGAGATGATAGTTTGTACTTAAGTGTGTCATGGAGAAAGAAGGGCACTCTATTCTTGAGAAATGCCACTCAGACCCAACATGTAGACACATGAGTGCAAAGTAAACTGCATTGAAGGTCCTTTGATGTGAATTCTATTGGCCTACAATATTCAAGGATGCATATGTATACATTATCTCTTTGGACCAATGCCAAAGATTCAAAAACAAATAAAAAATGGATGAAATGCCCTTGATATCTTGACATGAAGTTGCGATTTTTTATGTTTGGGGAGTTGATAATATGGGTCCATTTCCCACATCTTATGGCTACTCCTACAATATGGTTGTAGTAGATTATGTTTTGTAATACTGTCTTTGATGATTTAAAACCTGTAATGAAACTCTTCAAGGATATTATATTTCCTAGGTTTGGGGTAACATGCACGGTTACCTTCCATGAAACATCTCATTTGGAGGAGAAGTAGTTTGAAAAATTGGTGAATAATTATAGTGTTCACCATATAGTAGCCTCTTCATATCATCATAAAACCAGTGGCCAAGTAGAATTTTCAAACAGACAAATCAAGGACATCCTTGAAAAGACTATGGGATGCACAAGGAATGAATGGGCATTGAAACTTATTCTCCATTTGGTAAAGCAGTGTGATTGCTCGGGCAGTGATGGGGCATGGTCGGGCAAGTTGCAATTGCTTGTACCCATGTTACCAAACACAAGATCACCCATCACTTTGAATTTGCATTGCTTTTAATGTCGAGTAGTGTACACCTATAACTTTTTTCCACCAGACAAAAATCTTACAGTGGTCCATCTCACCTTACCAGAGCGTTGGCACACCAATCACGTTGCCAAATGCTGCATTAACATGACTCTTTGGGCAATGCCAAACATCATTCAATATCCCATTGGTTACTACTCCATTCCAACTTAAATACGATAAATAGTGCCATCTACCTATTTAGATGAAACATACAACTAGGTGGGTGGCTTCATTTCTGAATTTCAATCTATCTCTTACTAGATAAAAATTATTCTTACAATTGCAAGAGATAGAAGAACTGTGTATGTCTTCTTATGAGAATGCACACATCTATAAGGAGTGAACTAAGATGTGGCATGAAAACCGCTTCAAGAGAAAAGACATATAAGTGGGAGATCAAGTCTTGCTTTACAACACCTGTTTGATGTTTTTCCCTAAAAAACTAAGATCTTGAGGCATATGATGTATCTAGTGAAGATGATATCTATTTGCATGGAACATTCTTTTCATGGGACAAAGTTAAAGGAGATTTCATGGAAAACAAACACCAACTGAAGTGGTACATTACTTAAGAAGACCTACAACAAAGGAAGCAACAATGCTTCTCCGTTCCAATCTGATCACCATTGGAAAACTCAAGTGTCTAGCAAATGATGCTAAATAAGATACTTGTTGATAGGAAACCTAATGGTTATCTTAGTTAGATTAATTTCATGTCTTAGGAGTAGTTAGATTACAAATTTTATTCTACTATCTCACCTTCCTAGTTGCATTTTATAATCAAGCGTTTAGTTGATTCAATTTTTTGTTTGCAACTGCCTACAGGTTGAAGTCCAACTGATTGGGACTCTGCCAACCCCCCAATCGGGCATCTGGATCACCAAGTAGGTCAACTGAGAGGGTCTCCTTTTTGATCAATGATGAGTACATGTGAGTCAGCAATTGGCAAACCCAGTCATCCAACACACATGTAGTTGAGAACTTTCCATAGTTTCTAGTCGATGGATGTGCCAATCCAACCTTCTGATTGGAATGGGTACCCAAACATCCAATACTAGCTGAAGTCACAATTGTATTTCCAATAGACTGGTTGGTCTCTTCAACTGGTTGACTAGAATGGATGCTCGAACTTCTAGTAGATAATGATTCCCAGTGATACATGCCATTTTCTTGACTCATCAAGTGAGTTGGCCAATTGCCTTGGACAAATTTCATGCATGAAGCCACCCAATCATCCGAATCAAGAATGCAAGTCAGGTGAATGGAAATTACCGTTCCTCGCACTTCAGCTACATAGTACTCTGATACAAGCCAAGCCAATCAACCAACTAATGATTTCTCTCAACCACTACATAGAGGTTACTATTCAGGTGAGTCAAGGTAATTAAGTCAGCTGACTAGCCTCTTGTTGCTATTTTAAGCATACCTAGGGGCAAGGGAGTCGACAATGAGCCTTATTCACCCATTTCCCTATCATCACACCATGATTGTACATAGAGATTCCTCCCTTCATCCTTTCCTTGAGCTGTCGACTCCCTTACTCTAGTCGACCACCACTCGTGCTATCAACCAACCACTTCATTTCTGACTAGCCAGCCATTCAACGTCTTCACCAACACTCGATTTGTGCCGTCACCTCTCTAAGGAGCACCTTCTCCCCCAAACATCACTCGATTAATGTTATTCTAACCAGGTGACTGATGCTGCCCTTGCCACCCAGTGACTAGTTGGATCCCTTACCATTGCCCAATCTGTTGGTATGGTAAGCTCATAGAGCCAATCATATGATGATTGAAATGGTAGACATAAGATTTGATTAATAATAATATTATAAAGGCAATCTTCCAATTCATTCTATTTCACTCAATTATGAGATAATGAGGAAACATTATGAATGTCTAAAGAATGACAATACTTAATGACATATGTCTTCAAGTACTAGCCTTGGAGGATGAGATCATACAAATGTTAAGAGTGTGTACATTCTTGACATGTCCCTAGTCGGATGTTACTGTGGAAGGTAGATAGACACCAATAACACATAAGACTATAGTGTGGGTTGGTTGATGACAATATCAATAATCATGATATGGCAATATCAAACCAAGCACACATATACATGTTATGGAGTAGTGTATCAGACAAGACCCACCTTGAGAGTGACACATGGAAACCATCAATGGTGGTCATAGTCATCTCTTATAGTGAAGGTGGTGATAGTGATTCTTAGACCTAAAATCACTACGCTCATCATATGTTGTTGGGTACACTTTGACATCATCAAATACAATCCTGAAACATGGGTTGTTATAACAATGATGATTGGGTGACTTTAACACATGGGGATAGACCATGAGTGATAGATATGGGATTTGCCCCTCCTACTAGAGTATGATATCCTGACCATTTGATAAGAGAGACTGAGAAATGCATGCGCCTGCACATGCGAATCAATATATGATATTGAGGTCACATTATCTCAGACAGTCTACTCTTGGTTCGAGAAACATGAGATGAATTTTGAGAGGATGACGTGTCCATGCCTAGAGTTCACTTTAGATATCAAAAACAAAGGAATTATACAATCACTGCAACACCTTACACATATTGTAGGTTGAAGTTGTTCTCCAACTTTCCATTCACTTATGTAGCACTGATGTGCGGCTAGGCACCACTCCTTGCTTGTGATGTCAAAAGCTAGTTATGGACATTCACTAACAATGTGATATGGGACGTATAGGGCCACACACACATAGGAACTCTTCTAGAAGGGTAGTTTATCTTGAATGATGATTTGATAGGTATACTAAAGCGTTTAGGTATTCAATTCATGCAACAGATCAATAGATTGATTGACTGACTACCAAAAGACCATATCAAGTGTTGAGATGGATGTTTAGGTAGCCAGTTGAGCGTCTCAAGTGTTGAGATGACTGTTTGGGTGGTCAGGCTAATCAAACTTCGAATTGGCTAAGTTCATCCCTAGAACTGATCGACTCATCTCAAACTTACCAGATGGTCATCTGGGTGAGTGAGATGTGTGTCTCTCCTGGGTGAGACAGCTTGGATGGGCCGAATGAAGGTCTTAGATGTTTCCCGAACTAGTTTTTATTGCACATTACTTGGGGGTGCAAGGAATTAATATGTTATATTAATTGGAATCAGAATTGCCAAATTTCTGTGTGATTAGGAAACTTCCAAACGACTGTTTGGCAGTCTGAGACGACTGTGTCATGTGACCAGACGATCATCTGGGTCACCAGACGACTCTCTCGTGGTTTGTAGGTTGTGAAAATTTATGATCTTTCGGTCCTTTCTACTCCCGCACAATCCTGTACAGACTGGGAACCCTAACCCTATTGCTTCCTATAAAAGGAGGGGTACTGGGGGCTTCCTAGAGCATAATACAAACAACTGAGAATCAATTTCTCTGACAATTGTTGTCCTCTTTGGTTGTGGTAATCAAGAGAGCCCAAACAAGTCCTACCTGACAAGGGAGGGATAGCAAGGGAGAGAACAACTAAGATCGTTATTGATGGGAGAGCAAGTTGGTGACTAGTACACCAACGAGAGGGAAAACTCCTTCCTATTTATTCTAGTTGAATGATAGGAGTTCTAGTTGGTATGTGTGGACTACTCTAGAGGCAGGAGTCCTTTGGCTGCTGCTCAGAGAGCAAAGTCAACCTACAGTATGTGGTGAGACCATAGGAGCATTGCAGAAGCTATTCGTGTTCATTGTTCGTGGTAAGACCAGGAGCTGTAGAACTACCGTCTAAGAGAAACTAGTTCACAGTTGCATTGAAGTGAGTTTGTCACTAGACTTGCCTCAGGACCAAGTTTAACTCACTAAACCATCCTTCCTATTTCATAGTAGTTGAGGCGATCTTTCCGTTATGGGAATACAGATAGATAAAGTTTTTGTTTGTGCTGTTATACTCTGTGCCCGTATTTCCTAACATAATCCCCTTCACACAATCATCCAACACAAAAACCCTAGTCATTCAATGGCAAGCCACATCAATTATTTCTCAATTGTCTAGCTTCTCCATCGATCATCCACCTCACATCCTATGGGCCAGCCAATTGGCCCGAAGTCTCCGCTGCACATCTACATCCATTCACCTAGCATCATAAACAATAATTTCTCAAATGGACACTCTCCTAATAATATCTTCCTAGACTTCTAATCATTCCACTCACTCAACAAGTTGCCTGAATGGACTGTAATAGACTCACATGAATTAATTCTAGTCGCCCGACCCACTAGACCAACTAGCCATTTGAAATTCCAATAGCTGCTGAGGATGCCACACATAAGAGCAAGTGGGTCAGACCAACCATTTGACAATTATGGCTGTAGACTCATACATAAGTTCAACCCCTTTAGCTCCAAGAAGGGTAAAGAAAGAAAACTCAAGTAGCTCCACCCTCTCCTTCTCACAATCCAATCACCCACTCGCACGGGTGACAAATACAACCTACATACACCAAACATTATGGAGGAAGAAAATGCCTACACTGAGGAGGGCGTAACTGCCAACACAATGATAGTTGAGCAACTCATCAATGATATTGACAATCAATACATAACCTTCATACTTCACACCACTACCTCTTCTTCTTCTCTTACTAGGCAACCCTCTCCATTCGAGGACGTCCCCTGTTCCTTCCCAATGACATTTTCCCAACTACTTTGCCCCTTTTATCTACAAGTACAAGGCTTTGGTCTTTCCTGAGTACAAGAAAAGGTATAAGACCATAGAGCCCTCAGAGTGCAACTTCCCTGATGGGCATGCCAAACCACATCAAGGATCTTGGCATTCAGGAGGCACTAGAGTCCCTACTTTTCCACTCCTCATATCCATGTACTCTTACCATTTTGAATGCGGCTGGTCTACAAGGAGATAACCATCACAATTTTACCACCTTAGAGAGGAACATCAACATAGACTATCAGTTCATCTACTCCTACATGTTTGTCAAGGAACACTCGCTCAACAATACCAACCTCACGACCCTCATCTTCAGTGTCATCAAGGAGTGGAAAGACAAGTGCAATGAATGAAATCACAACTAGTACAACATGAAGGTTTTGTTGGATAAATTGGATATTATGATAAATCCCTTTGTTTCGATGATGACAAACATTTCATTATTATTAATCTAACGAGCTACTTAAGTGTGCAGGAACAAGGTGATGACAAAGTTCTAGGGAATCCATACGCTTGAATGTTTGTAAATGTCATGCAATGTAATCATTTGTAAACTTGTACAAATATATAATGTACAAGTACTTAGACTTCATGTAAATCAAGCGTTAGATCTCCCTAGCTAAACACCACACTTAGTTAGGTCATCTCCTTCCAATAGGATCACATAATGCACACTCATGCATACACTTAGTATCTTATTTGAAAGATTGAAAACAGAGTCAATCTCGGTCGACCACACTCCTCGACCGAGACACTCTCGGTCGACAAACTTCTCGACCGCGATTGACCAAAAGTAGCCGTTAGACACAGCAGTTGACAGTTGCAAATAAACGTTAATCCAGAGAGCCTGTCGGTCGACAAAACTTCGACCGAGTAGGTATCTCGGTCGACAAATTGTCGACCGAGATGGTCTCTGACAGCAACTGCAGAATAAAGTAACTAGCCGTTACTAATGCACCTAACTTATATCTAACGGCTAGTTAAGCACTTAGAAACCCCTAGAAGTTGTCTAGAACGTCCTTAAGCATCCATAGGCCACTCCTATAAATAGGACATGCCTTAGGACACCAAAAAATACACCTAAGCTACACTTGTGCTATATTTGAGCAAGCAATTACATTTGCAATCTGTTTTGAGCAATAGAGCAATTCTTACATTGGCTATTCATTTCCATTGCTCTAATTTCGTGTCCTATAGGCTAGTATCTCCTATCCACTACAATCACATTGTCATACACATTGGTTAGGAGATCTATACACTTGATATAGGCAAATCAAGCCTTGTGCTTACAACGGTATTGTAATTTCTGTTTTCCTTCTTGTTCCTTTTATTCTTTGTACTCTCCTTGCTACTCCTAGGGTTGGAGGCTGCGGATCGGAGAGGGTTGACTTCTCAGGTGGAGAAGGGGACTTCAAGCTACTTCAAGAAGGCTATCGCACGGGAAGCTACTTCAGAAGGCTGGTGCAACGGGAGTTGGTGCATCTACTTCAAGGGAAGGCTGCTTCAAGGTTGGGCGATTACTTCTAGGTGAAGGCTGCTTGAAGGGTTTGGGAAAAGAAATTGTATTTTATGTAAAGTCCTTGCGAGGTAATAAAATAAATTTCTTTTCAAATCCCGGTTGGGTAAGCAACCGGGTAGTGGATTGACGGCTATAGTATTTGCTATAGTTGGAACCACTCTAAACCTTGTGTCTCCTTGTCCAATATTTTCATTGTGGTTGTTTGAGTTCAATAATTTTCAAATTATCTATAAAACTCTATTCACCCCCCCTCTAGTAGTTTTCAATTGGTATCAGAGCAGGCTTCAAGGAACCCTAACCAGGTCTTGAAGAATGAAGGGTGGAGGTGACTACGACCGCAGACAAAGGAGCAACTTGGACCAACTTTCAACAAGCTGCAATTGGTGTTTAGGAACGAACCATACAACAATCGGCTATCCATGGAAAGAAAAGAAGAAAGAGGTCCATAAGAATTGTTTCATTGCTACAACCAATGAGGAAGAAGAAGAAGAGGTAAGCCTTCTTGATTTATCAAAAGAAGAGCTAATTTCTAGTCTTGAAGAAACTCACAATAAGTATATTGAGTGCAAGAAGAAATTAAAGAAATCTAGTAAAACAAACGATGAGTTAAATGCTAGACTTCTTGCTCTTACATCTGAAAATGACGATTTATATGCTAAATTGAATACTCTTGGTTTTGAAAAAGATGACATTGTTTCTGAAAACCGTACTTTGAAATCATCTCTAAGTAGTAGTGAAGTGAAGATTTTTACTCTAGAAACAAATTATGATCTTCTATATCAAGAAAAGGTTGAATTACTTGCAAAGTTAAATGACTTTAAAAAACAACCTATTTTGTGTACACATCTAGATTATGATAGTATAGTGAAAGAAAGGAATTCTTTATCATCTAATCTAGATCAAGCAAAACTAGATATTAAGAAAAGAATGGATGAGATCGTAAAGTTGCAACAAGAAGTTAGTAGGTTAAGCAACAATGGAATCCTTGATAGAATATTGGATAATTCCTATCATCAAATAGGGAGAAGAGGACTAGGTTATAAGCCCAAAGGGAAAACTCATCAACAACCTAGTTGGAGAAAGACACGAGCACATCAAGCCACATTTGTACCAAAGAACAACCTAGAACAAAACCATAGAAAAAGACTTGAGGTTGATTCTATATGTTGCCATTATTGCTCTCGTCTTGGACATTACTCTTTTTCATGCCCATACAAGAAAAGGAATGTTGAGTTAGTATGGGTTCCAAAACCCCCAAATTAAATTGATTAGACAAAGTTGAGATATGACTGAATACTTTAAATTGCACATCCTTATGTCTATCTCGACTTAACAGAAAGGGGTAACAAAATGATTCAAGTAACTAAAATTTCTAACTTGAAAATTTATCTCAATTAAGGTCCTTAAAACTTAAAATTTTGAATATGATAAGTTGAGAGTTGATCTAAATGTTACTTTGATATTCATATGTTTATCTCAAACTGATCTTTGAAATAATTAGATACAGTCTATATTGTACTTGAAATAGAATTCTGAACACTTTCCAGAAATTTGGTCGGTCGAGAATTTGTCAACCGAGTGAACCTCGGTTGAGAAATTGTCGACCGAGTATGTCACTGTTTTTTCAGAATGCTGTAAAATTGCTGAATTCTTTTGAAATTGTTCAAAATTGTTGTCTATTCGTGATCAATGACTGTATAATAAAGTATCAATTATGGAAATCATCCTTGAAAGATTATGAGAAATAAATTTGGTCAAAAACCAAAATTATTCTTAGTTTAAAGAAAATTTCTGTTCTATCATTCTATCATTATGTAGACAAGCAAAAGAACTTATTGGTGATTTATATCTTAGAAATGCTTGCAAAAAGAACAATGTTTTCAATTGATATCTTTAAAAGATTTGAAATATTCATTATGCTTTCATGTTTAGTATCACTTAAACATGCATCAAAATTGATATGAATGCTTAATTGGAAATCTGCAATTTTTGCCTCTTGGTTAAAACAAAATTTAGCCAAGGGGCGCTATGGTCGTAGTCAAGGGCGACCTAAAATAAGCTTTGACAAAATGCTTATTTGGACATCAATTTATTGAACTTAATCTTAGTATACTTTTGATAAAGGTCAAAATCAAAAATTTATCATTTGTGACCTTAAAAGTCTTAAATTGCTTAAATTGTAAGATTAAGGGGGAGATTATAAAAACAAATTTGATTATTTGATTATGAAGCTTACATTGTTAACATCATTTGGAGTTTGTTATGACCTTCGGATTCTTAAAAGTAATTTGTATGAAAAAGAATTTCATCAAAATGATATATCTTGCTCTTAAAGGAACTCTCTAAACAAATCAGGGCTTAACATCCCTTGTTTTGGTTGGAGACATTATTTTTTAAGTACTCTAAGATTAAAAGGACTCTCATTTAATTTAGGGCTTAACATCCCTTGATAGATGAGAAATAAATATACATTCATCATAAGCTTAAGGGAATCTCATATCATTTCAAGGCTTAACATCCTTTGCAAATGATTGAGAAACAAATTGTGGATAAATTAGACAAAAATCCATGTTCCTAATAGGATATCTATTTAAGGGGGAGAAGAAAAATAAAATATTCAACTTGGATATCTTTTTGAAATGACAAAGGGGGAGAAAGAATATACAATCAAAAATATAAATGAGTTTCATCTTGATGGCCAACACTCACTTGCAATACAAGAAAGGCTACAAAAGGTAATCTTCAGGTATGAAACTCACATGCTTTATATTTCCTTATTTCATATTTAGGAAATGTTTGTCATCTTCAAAAAGGGGGAGATTGTTGGATAAATTGGATATTATGATAAATCCTTTTGTTTCGATGATGACAAACATTTCATTCTTATTAATCTAACGAGGTACTTAAGTGTGCAGGAACAAGGTGATGACAAAGTTCTAGGGAATCCATACGCTTGAATGTTTGTAAATGTCATGCAATGTAATCATTTGTAAACTTGTACAAATATATAATGTACAAGTACTTAGACTTCATGTAAATCAAGCGTTAGATCTCCCTAGCTAAACACCACACTTAGTTAGGTCATCTCCTTCCAATAGGATCACATAATGCACACTCATGCATACACTTAGTATCTTATTTGAAAGATTGAAAACAGAGTCAATCTCGGTCGACCACACTCCTCGACCGAGACACTCTCGGTCGACAAACTTCTCGACCGAGATTGACCAAAAGTAGCCGTTAGACACAGCAGTTGACAGTTGCAAATAAACGTTAATCCAGAGAGCCTGTCGGTCGACAAAACTTCGACCGAGTAGGTATCTCGGTCGACAAATTGTCGAACGAGATGGTCTCTGACAGCAACTGCAGAATAAAGTAACTAGCCGTTACTAATGCACCTAACTTATATCTAACGGCTAGTTAAGCACTTAGAAACCCCTAGAAGTTGTCTAGAACGTCCTTAAGCATCCATAGGCCACTCCTATAAATAGGACATGCCTTAGGACACCAAAAAATACACCTAAGCTACACTTGTGCTATATTTGAGCAAGCAATTACATTTGCAATCTGTTTTGAGCAATAGAGCAATTCTTACATTGGCTATTCATTTCCATTGCTCTAATTTCGTGTCCTATAGGCTAGTATCTCCTATCCACTACAATCACATTGTCATACACATTGGTTAGGAGATCTATACGCTTGATATAGGCAAATCAAGCCTTGTGCTTACAACGGTATTGTAATTTCTGTTTTCCTTCTTGTTCCTTTTATTCTTTGTACTCTCCTTGCTACTCCTAGGGTTGGAGGCTGCGGATCGGAGAGGGTTGACTTCTCAGGTGGAGAAGGGGACTTCAAGCTACTTCAAGAAGGCTATCGCACGGGAAGCTACTTCAGAAGGCTGGTGCAACGGGAGTTGGTGCATCTACTTCAAGGGAAGGCTGCTTCAAGGTTGGGCGATTACTTCTAGGTGAAGGCTGCTTGAAGGGTTTGGGAAAAGAAATTGTATTTTATGTAAAGTCCTTGCGAGGTAATAAAATAAATTTCTTTTCAAATCCCGGTTGGGTAAGCAACCGGGTAGTGGATTGACGGCTATAGTATTTGCTATAGTTGGAACCACTCTAAACCTTGTGTCTCCTTGTCCAATATTTTCATTGTGGTTGTTTGAGTTCAATAATTTTCAAATTATCTATAAAACTCTATTCACCCCCCCTCTAGTAGTTTTCAGGTTTTAGCCATAAAGTTCTAGGTAAATACAACCACTTGTCTCCCCTCCTTTTATCATGGAAAAAATCCACCATTCATTCACAATCTAGTGATATACTATCTGCACATCCGCACTTGCATCATTTTCAACAGCTGTGGCACACTGTTGATCACTATTTTTATGGGTCAAAAGTATAAACATGATTTTCCAGTCAAATATATCAGACTTCCAATTTATACTTGACTAGAAGAGACATCCACAACTCAATACAAAGTCTATAGCAGTAGCACAGGGTGGAACACATGGATAAGGAGAATAACAAAATAAAAACAAAATGGTCTTAGATTAGACTAGTCGAACTAAATAAGTGAATTTGATGATGTTCTCGTTAAGGAATGAATTAATCTAACCGGGCAGTGAATCTAAGTTTATGAAAAGCTAAGGGAAATAAATAAAGATAAATTATGAAACAAAGATAAAGAGACTTGGATTGGGTTTCATTAATCAAACCAACTATAACCATGTAAAACCTTGACTCCTAATTTATATATATTCTTGACTCATTTTGCAAACAATCATAAAAGATATATGTTCCTTCCTTATCTCAAGATCTGGAAAGATTTTTGTCTAAGGGGGTTCTCTTTCTGGAGATAATAAGAAAAAGACTAATGGAAACACCATATGACTATTATTATAGTAGTTTTTTTACTCTCATATCTTACTACTATCCTATACTCTAGACCTCACTAAAATTATTCTCTTGAACAATATTCATATCAAACGTCACAAGAAGGTAGCTAATCAAAAAGTGACATAGTAAAATAATAGTATAGAAACAAAAATTTTAAGAACATATTCCATAAAATAGGAGAATGAACAATTTCATGGTTGGGAGGGCCTGACAACTACTCCCATCCCAAGTTATGGAGTTTAGCCACACATGGCACAATAAAGAGACATATTACAACCTGAAAAAGTCATGATAAAGGAAAGGAGGGTAAGAGATTGATACAAAGGTAGATCAAGTGATCGATCTACCACCCTTTCAGATGATAGCAAGAGATTGACGGATAGTGGTCGATCGTCATTGGTCAATGGCTCTTCTCCTTCTTTAGATCCTATCTTCATGCAATCATGTTTGTCAGATCCGTTGATGGTAGTGGATTGAGCCACTAAGGAAGAGATCAAATGTCAACTAGATCTATGGATCTAGATTGGTTGATGACTATCATCCTTAGGCTATGGAACTTGGTGTAATCCCTTCAACGTTATAACTCTAAGAACCCAAGATCGTTTGAAGTAACAATTGGGGGCCTATTCATAGGCTTTGACTTGTTCCTTGTAAATCTTGATTGGTCCACATGGCATTGACCTCTAATCTTCTTTTGTCGATGTTCATGGTTGATGAAGTGATTATTCGATAGGTCTTTGTCAATCATCAATAATGCCAGTCTTTACGTGTGTCAACAGAATGGCTCCTTGATAGGATTCCATCAATCTTTGAGGGTGTAGATAGGGATGTTGACATGGTCATCACTATCTACTTCCTCAATGAAGACATTGAGGAATTTACTCATCGACATGGTTGTCGATGGGTTTGTTCAATAACTGACTAATGAGAGGATTCTGTCAGGGCAGACGTCGATGAGATGAATCTATCGAGGCTCCCATGATAAGTGCATCGATCCTTCTACTTGATAGGTTGGAGCTTGATAAATCTGTCGATGATTACTTGATAGGGCTTTGTCAAGGGGGTTAGGCTGAAGTGTCGACCCATTCGGTTGATGGTTGGGAGTCTGTGGACTTTTGAGTGATCGATTTAGAGTATTGACAGCTGTCCATCAATTTTGCTAGTTTTGCACTAAATTCCTTCAAATATCAACAAAACTTAATTAAAACCTAACATTTGGTAAACTAAAAGTAAAATGAATAAAACCAAACATCTAAACACTATTTCTAATGATTTTTATAATAAATTAGGCCATTAAAAGTTCATCAAAACTGATGTTATCAACCCCCAAAAACTTAGAATTTAGCCTGTCCTCATGCTAATAGAATCATTATATAATCATCCAAGAATTTACTGAAATATAATTTTATATCAACCTCTTATGAAGACCATTCTCTTTTTCATAAAATGATCTGACTTATCAAGAAAATTAGTGGCAAAAAAATTCTTCCTTTGATTATCTTTTAATAATTTTTGGGTCATAATCTAGCTCTAGATATGTCTCACATTTCAAAGTAGATTTCACTCTCGTCAGGATATTATTTGGAAATGATAGGTAGGCGAACATGCTTATGGATATAACTTCCTTCTTTTTGGATCATTCAAGTACATGTCTGTTTAAATGGATGAGTGATCCATGCGTTACAGACCAATAGGCTTTAGAGCAGTGATTGCACATCCTAAATATCACTGCCCAAGATTGCTATACCTTTTAATGAACACCATCAGAATTTGGGATGCATTTTTGGTTTTAGAAGATAATAAAATCAACATGCCTTGTTCATGAGCACAACATTACACTATTTTACTAGCTCCTCAACTTGGCAAAACTCTCTGATTTTGTTCACTCCTCACTCTTTTTGGGATTTTGCAATAAAAGATGGAGATAGAAACAAGGTAACTCTTTCTTCTAATGCAAGAATATATGCTTTTGACAGAGTATTCTTTTTATATTATCTGAATATTTTTGGCGAGAATCTTCTGGTGATATCACAAGGTTAAAATTAAGATAGAAGAAGAAATGACATTGCAAACTCGACCGATCCTGATTAGATCTTGAAAATGACTTTTGATCAATCAAGTTTACACTTCACAAAACTCGACCGATCCCTCTACTGACCAAAACCGATTTAAGTGAATCGGTCGAGTTACCCCAGGATAAACTCGACCGATGGCATAAATTGGTCTTTTATCTTAGTGAGATCGGTCGATTTACCTTTATAGAAACTCGACTGATTTTACTATACGAAAAAGTGCAGAAAAGTGTTTCTAGCCGTTGTGGAGTTGCAACAATTGAAAATATAACCGTTGCAAGCAACAAAATGTCTAGTTTTTCATTCTTAAGTGTTCCCAAAGGCTAAGGGGCATCCCTAGATATAAATAGGACCCCTTGGGCTTCATTCCAAGGTTGAGCATTCAATGCAAAACTCTATGTGAGGTTCCTATTCAATAGTTGAGTGCTTCGTACAACCTCCTCTCTCTCTCTCTCTAATCTTAATCACTTGATACATTCATTAGAGTGAGTAGGAAATATGTAAGAGAGCTAGTCCTACATGTATATCTTGTGAGCCTCTCACTTCCACCACCTGCCTATCTCTCATTTCAACCATGAAGATGAAGGTTCTCTCTCTTGGCTAAGAGAGGTGAAGAAGAACAAGGGAAGGCGTCCCTTGGTGAAGATCAAGGCTGAAGACTTGGAGCAAGAGTGGGTAAGCCCTTGGTGAAGGCAGAAGACTCCTTGCTCAAGTGGGTAAATCCTTGGTGGAAGCTTCTCTGAGTGAAGGTGAAGTCAAAGGCCAAAGATCCAAGAAGAGTGGGTAATCCCTGCTAGGATGAAGACTTGTGCAAGAGTGGGTAAGTCCTTAGTGAAGTCCAAAGACTCATTGCAAAGTGGGTAAGTCCTTGGTATGGTTGAAGACTCTTTGTATTGGATAGGTAAGTCCTTTGGTGGTCATGTATTGTAAGTCTTATGAATGAATATAAGAGTGCAATGGTTCAGAAATCCTAGAGGTTGACCTCTCTAGGTAGTGGATTGACTCACTTCTAGTTTGAAGTGTGGAACCACTCTAAATAGCTTGTCAATTGGTGTATGTTCAATCTCTCTCTCCCTTGCTATGCATGTTTTAGTTGCTCTCAAACTTCCTATTTAGCAACCTTATCTTTTGATATATCTTAAAGGTATAATTTATTTTGTTTAAGTACATTCAACTCTATTCACCCCCCTCTAGAGCATCCAATCACCCATCTAGGATCCAACAATTGGTATCAGGGTGGGTCTTCTCCAAGCATACTTCCACAAGTAGGAGAAGATGGGTGACTACCAAGGAGGAAGATACTTGATCAATATTCCAATCTTTGATGGGAGCAATTTCCTCTATTAGAGAAGAAGGCTTCAATTCTACATCCAATGATCAAGTCTTGAGATGTGGAAAATGGTGAACAACCCATGCAAGCTACCAAAGACAAAGATTGAAGAATGGGATGAGGCTACCTTGAAGAAAGCAACCTTGAATGATAGAGCCATGCACATCCTCTATGCCTCCATGACCCCCACCGAGTTCAACCGGGTTTCTTCATGTGAAACAACCTATGAGGTATGAAGAATGTTATGTGTCACTTATAAGGGGACTATTCAAGTGAAGGAAAGCAAAATCTACATGATCAATGAGTTGTTTGAGAACTTCAAGATGGGAAAGGAGGAGAAGATAGCTCATATGTACCATAGGATCAACACCATTGTGAATGGTCTTGCGGTTCTAGGTCATCCTATGTCTAGAGGAGAAATCAACTCAAAGATCCTTAGAACTCTTCACAAGAGGTAGGAACCCAAGGTGACTTCCATTGAAGAAGCAAGGTCTCTTAAGGATATTCCTATTAAAGAGCTCACTGGAAATATACAAGCACATGAAGTCACACTTGACAAAAGAGAAGAAGTTGAAAGACAAGAGGAGAAAGATCTCAAGAGAATAAAGAAGGATGAAATGAAGGCTCAAATTGAAGCTATTATGGGACAAGCCTCTCCATCCTCTCATGTTGAAGAAGATGCCATGTAATTCAAGGGTATATTCTACAAAGGCAAGAATTCCTCCTCCATCCGGCGCCTCAAGTGTGGAAAGAAGAGTCACTTCAAGATAGATTGTCTACAAGGCAAGAAGACCTATCATCAACACAAGGAAAGAGAAGACAAGTACATGAAGAAGGAGAAATGGCACTCAAGCTCAAGTGACTCCTCCAACTCAAGCTTAAGTGAAGATTCAAGTGAAGGATATAGCTCAAGCTCTAGTGAAGAAGGATAATGCCATTTTTCTCTTATGGCTTCTACAAAACGTGAAGACTCAAATGAGGTAAATCTAAACTCTTTAGATAAAGAACCTTTAATTTCTATCATTTATGCTATTCGTTCCTCTCTTAAGTCTTCTAAAAAGAAAAGGAAAAAGCTTGCTAGAATTGTTGATAATATGCATACAAAATTAGATGATCTTGAAAATGCTAATTCTTTCTTGCTTGATGACAAAAATGCTTCTTAGCCAAGTAGACTCTATTAAACTTGAAAATGCTAGTTTGCTTGATAAGATTAGATTTCTAGAATCTCAACCTCTTATGACTAGTTCTAATGAATAACATACTTTAATTGTTGATTCTCTCATGCATGATATTGATGTTATTAAATCTAAAAACAAGGAAAAAGATTTTGTTTTACAAGAATTAGAATCTGAAATTGGTGTTTATCTTTCTAAGATTTCTTTGCTTGAAATAGAAAATGCCTCCTTGCTTGCTAAAATCAATGTGCTTGAATCTTGTTCTAGTAGAGAGAATAATGTTGCTGCTCTTCATATTGATAGAGATTCTTATTTAACTAAAACTCTTTGTTTAGAAAATGATGTTTTGCATGCTAGAGATAATATAAATCATTTGTCTTCTACTATTACTTCGCTTATGCATGATAATCATAGTTTGAGATCTTCTTTGCAAAGATTCTTAGTTGGAAAAAAGAATCTTAATGATATCCTACACCATACTACTAAACAAATTGGTAGATATGGTTTGGGGTATAATAGTATTCAAAGGAACAACAACGGTAAAGGACCTTCAATATTCCATGGAGAATCCTCTAGTTCCAAGACTATGGGAACAGACAACTATTGCAATGAAATTGGTCATTATTCTACTTGTTGTCTTTTTAGGAAAGCACCCAAGAGCAATAGGACTTGGGTTGCTAAACTAATCCCTCCGGACCCAAAAACATGATTGGGGACTATTTCATCTTTCTTCTTGTAGGTACTTGCAAATGGATTGACATGAGCTATAGATTTGCAAATTGACTTCTCAATACACATGAAAGAAGAAAGGTGAGATGTGTAGAAGGTGACAACAAGTGGAAAAAGGAATGGTAAGAAAAAAGGTAAATGTTTTCTTGCTTACAACCAATCCTAACTTATTTTTGTCAAGTTAGTGTGCATTATGCATGTGGTTTTTGAGTCAAAAGTGGTATTTTGTGATTCTTTTCACACTCTTGCTCAAAAACTATTTCTAATTCTTTCATAGTGCATTACTAACTTGCTTACAGATGTTTGGATATGGATTATATTTTTATCATGCCTCTAGATATGTTTTTATGAAATATATGTACTTTTTGACAACAGCTCTGTTGGTTGAGTTTGTCCTATTTGAAACTCGACCGATAGGCACCAATGGGTGTTGCCAACATCTGTCATCAGTTGAGTTGTCAATACACAGAACTCGACCGACAACACTGTGCACATAATATACATTAGGCTTATTGAATGAGAATTTCCCCTCTCAAGTATATTTTCTCAACCAATAGCCTTATTTTTTGGTACTCCCTTGGTACCTTTATATATGCATATCTCGCTTACAATTCTATCTTTCTAATTGCTCAAAATTGGCATATCTATATCTTGCAATTACTTGCTTTGAGTTTTTTTGTAGGTTTTGATGATGATCTCTTTGGATCTCTTGGTTGTGTCTAAAATTGCTTCCGCTATGCCCAAACTTGCTACATATATCTAGTGGTATATCTTGTTTGGATACAACCTTGAGGTTCTTAGTGGTGATCATCTTTTGGTAATGATGCATACTTGTTAGCGAGTTATATCCTTTCATGCTTCTAAAATTGCATATCTCTTTGTTTGGATATATCTCTACATATACTCATAGCTTGCTTTATTTTGTGTATCTTTTGGTATCTCTTTATATGATCTAGATCCTACTAGTGTCCTAACTTGTGATATCATATACAGTAGTTCACATACATGTAGTTCTAACCTTATTTATAATTGGTATTTTTTCTCATATAGTGGTATTTCACTATATGCTATGCTTGTATCTTGTCTCATACATACTCAAGCTTGTTCCTTGAATTGCATATCTACTATCTTGAGTTGCTTGCATAACATCGTGATGCGGGATACATAGATCTACATTATATGTAGAAATTGGAGCATTTTTGGGTTTCATGCATCTTTTGCTCTAGTTTCAATTTTTGGTGCAAGAGTAGTGTTTTTTATGCAGAAACTACCTTCTGAGCAAGGCTCATGTCTATGCCATGAGCCCTGACAATTTTTGGGAAAATTCCATCATCTTGAGGGTCAAAATTGCGATTTATTGTTTTTCTGCAGCTATTTATCTTGCATTTCTTTTGGTTGTTCAAGTGCATGCTTTAACTTGTTTTTCTTTCTATGCTTGGACAAGCCCCTATATGTGCTCTTATACTCTCATAACTTTTGTTATATCCTTTCTCTTTACAAGTGGTGTTTCTTATTTCTTCATAACCCCACTTTTTGAAATGACAAAGGGGGAGAAAGGTATGTCTTCTTTTGACAAAATAGGAAGAAGGCATGTCTTACATGAAGAAGAGAAGTATGCCCATGTAAAGGGAAGAAGGTAAATGGGAGAAGACATATATGTGTAGAACATATGAGTAGAAGACATAGTATTCTATAAATGTTATGAAAGCTAACCATGCAGGGGGAATAACATCAATTGAGGGGGAGTATGAGAACTCCACTAGCATCAATTGAGGGGGAGCATATAAAATCAATTCTATTGAAACCCCTAGGTTTCTCCAAAGGTATGACTTTACTTAAATGCTTTCAATACATTTATGGAATGGATTGTCATCTTCAAAAAGGGGGAGAATATTGACTCAAGGTCTAAATTGACTAAACCCTTGTTTTGATGATGACTAAACCATTCCACTTATTTGTGTCTAATGTCTCTACTTGAGTGATTTCAGATTAGGTATAGACACACTCCAAATGCACTAACTTGCACATATCAAATTGGAGAAAAGAGAAGTCAAGTCAATAAAAGTGCACATTTTTGTAATATGATGTAAATCCATTAGAATCATGTTGTAAATCACTTGTAATGATTGTATGACTTGTAATTCAGCTTAGAAAAAATCAAGAGCACTTAGATCGAATATTTAAGCACTCAAAAGCCATTTTCCAAAATTCACATTAGGCTGTTCATCGGTCGAGTTGCAAACTCGACTGATCCTAATTGGATCTTAAAATGACTTTTGATCAGTCGAGTTTACACTTCACAGAACTCGACCGATCCCTTTACTGATCAAAACTGATTTAAGTGAATCGGTCGAGTTACCCCAGCACAAACTCGACCGATGGCCTGAATTGGTCGTCTCTTAGTGGGATCGGTCGAGTTACCTTTATAGAAACTTGACCAATTGCACTGCATAGAAAAGTGCAGAAAAGTGTTTCTAGCCATTGTGGAGTTGCAACAATAAAAAATATAATCGTTGCAAGCCACAAAATGGCTAGTTTTCATTCTTAAGTGTTCCCAAAGGCTAAGGGGCATCCCCAGCTATAAATAGGACCCCTTGGGCTTCATTCTAAGGTTGAGCATTCAATGAAAAACTCTATGTGAGGTTCCTATTCAATAGTTGAGTGCTTTGTACAACCTCCTCTCTCTCTCTCTCTAATCTTAATCACTTGCTACATTCATTAGAGTGAGTAGGAAATCTATAAGAGAGCTAGTCCTACATGTATATCTTGTAAGGCTCTCACTTCCACCACCTCCCTATCTCTCATTTCAACCATGAAGATGAAGGTTCTCTCTCTTAGCTAAGAGAGGTGAAGAAGAACAAGGGAAGGCATCCCTTGGTGAAGATCAAGGCTGAAGACTTGGAGCAAGAGTGGGTAAGCCCTTGGTGAAGGAAGAAGACTCCTTGCTCAAGTAGGTAAGTCCTTGGTGGAAGCTTCTCTGAGTGAAGGTGAAGTCAAAGGCTGAAGATCCAAGAAGAGTGGGTAATCCCTGCAAGGCTAAAGACTTGTGCAAGAATGGGTAAGTCCTTCGTGAAGGCCAAAGACTCATTACAAAGTGGTTAAGTCCTTGGTTAGGTTGAATACTCTTTGTATTGGATAGGTAAGTCCTTTGGTGGTCATGCATTGTAAGTCTTATGAATGAATATAAGAGTGCAATGGTTAAAAAATCCTAGAGGTTGACCTCTCTAGGTAGTGGACTGACTCACTTCTAGTTTGAAATGTGGAACCACTCTAAATAGCTTGTCAATTGGTGTATGTTCAATCTCTCTCCCCCTTACTATGCATGTTTTAGTTGCACTCAAACTTCCTATTTAACAACCTTATCTTTTGATATATCTTGAGGGTCTAATGAATTTAAGTCCATTTAGCTCTATTCAGCCCCCCTCTTGAGCATCCAATCACCCATCTAGGATCCAACACCTTACATATCAATATGCATCCTATCAAGGCACTTTTTCATTCTACCTCTTTATATACTTTCATGTCTTTTTAGCTTGCTTCCATGTTAGATTTAGAATCTGAATGCATGGACTATGTGTTAGATGTAAAAGGATCTAGTGGTAGGATCTTCTCTTCTTATCTCAAGCTCCCTACCTTGGACCTTTGTATATTGGGAAATATGTTTCCTTCAGACTTTATCTTGTTCAAAATGTTTGTCTTTGATGTTATCTTGGGCATGGATTGGTTGAAGAAGCATGATGCACCCTTATTCTATCAGGAAAAGAAAGTTATCTTGTTGCATCCTTATGGAGAGAGGCTATGTATCAAGAATAGGAAGCGAGAGGATCGACAATTCATCATCTCTACCATCAAATCCAAAAAAATTGCCTCAGAAAGGGTGTAGAGCATACTTAGAATCTATCATTCTTGATGCCACACCTTCTTCTCTACATCATATAGATGTGGTGAAGGACTTCCTTGGTGTGTTTCCTGAGTAGTTGCTCGGACTACCACCAACTAATGAGGTGGAATTTTTCCATTGAGCTTATGCCTGGGACTTCGCCGATCTCAAAGCTGCCTTACCGCTTGGCCCCTATTGAACTTGTCGAGCTTAAGAAGCATATTTAGGAGCTTCTAGACATGGGTTTTATCCGCTCAACATATCGCCTTGGGGAGCCCTGTCTTGTTTGTGAAGATGAAGGATGGTTCGGTGTGGGTGTGAATAGACTACCGAATGCTTAACCAAGTGACGGTGAAGAACCATTATCCCTTGACTTGCATCGATAACTTGTTCGATCAGTTGAAGTTAGGTACCATGTTTTTGAAAATGGACCTACAAAGTGACTACTACTAGATATGTGTGAAGGGTGAGGATGTTCCAAAGATAGTGTTCAGAACTTGGTATGGGCATTATGAGTTCTTGGTCATGCCTTTAGGTTATACTAATGCCCATGTTGCTTTCATGGACCTAATGAACCGAGTATTTATTCCTTACCTCGGTCAATTTTTGGTGGTGTTCATTGATAACGTTTTGGTTTACTCTAATATAAAATAAAAACATCACAAACACTTGCGTATTGTGCTCAATACACTAAGAGAAAGCCAACTTTATGATAAAATTGCAAAATGTGAGTTCTAGATAAAGGAAGTGATGTTTCTGTGACAACCTCGATTTTCTCTCTCCTCCATTATACTTTTTCTCTCTCTCAAATCACTCAACATGAGTTTAATCCCATGAGGACTCGACTTGTCAATGACCCATTTTGATCACTATATGCATGATTTTCACAATGTGTGACATCAATCAACACTTTGAGCTTAGTATTATCATTTAATACATCATCCTCTTGAATCCATTTTTTTGAACACCATAAATATGACCATATTGCTCTCATTTATAAACTATGTTAAAGAGGATTCAATTACGAACCCAACGGCGCAAATATCGACTTGATCGGAGCTATGTAACCAAAGTTATGGTCCATTGAATATCTCTATTTAATGTTGGATTTATTTTTAGGTGTTTCATGTTGTATTTGGGCCAATTTTGGTCGCTCTAGGCCCAAATGAAGTTTGTGGCCCAACGGTTTTTCCCCTCCCCCCTTCCTCTTCGGGAAACCAGGGAGTCGACTGTAAAAAACAAAAGGGAATGGTGCTCTGCCTCCACCAGATTTGGGTAACGGAAGGGAACCAAATCTCATAACCCTAAACCTAGCCCCAAAACCCTATAAAAACACTCGCACCTCCAGGGCGCCGTCGGCTCTAGTCATCACCTCCACCTGCTTGGCCATCCGGTACCCTTCCTGCTTCGCCCAACCCACCTCCTTCGACCTGGGGTCTGCCGTCGCTGCCAAGGGAAGGCAAGGGCAGGAGCTCTCCGCGACTCCTCTTCACCTGGGCTGCTCGCCGACCACGTCCTAGGAGGCCGACCTGATACTTTTTGGGTTTGCGGGCATAGTAGATAGCCACTGGAGGCTGGGGCGCCATCGTACCCTATCCCTCCCATGTTCCCACATGGGAAATAGAGGTGCCGCTGGGCGTCGGGCGATGGAGACGAGCACAGCTGCCGTTGGATCGGCATCCAAGCGCTGGCAGCAAGCACCGCTTTCCCCTTTCAGCCTAGCCTTTCGTTGACCAGAGTCAAAGCTGCTGTGGGCCCCACGGCTGGGAGCAGTAGCATTAAACCAAGGTAGGAGCACCTCCCCGATCATCCGATCACAAACCAAGGGGCCGGATCCCCCTCAGTCATCAAGGGTAAATTCCTATGATCTCGGATGATGCTTCTATATGCTTTCTAATTGAAACTTCAAAAATGCATAACTCCTTGATCCTTTTACCAAATTTAATGAACCAATATATCATATTTATCCTCTCAAAAAGATCTACAACATGAGCATATTTCCAGACCCCGAATCTTCTTCTAGTTACCTTATTTTGCTAATGATGTAACCTTTGACTACTTTGAATATGTTTAACACATGATTAATGATTGGATCTTGATGCTCAATCTACTTCGATCCTTAAAATCAGTACTTGTGATATATACTTGAACTAAATGAAGGTCCTACTCTCCCTATTGTTCATCATGACCCTTTTTGTACATATGTGCTTAGTTTGGACTTTAATGATGAACGTTACCCCAAATTGCTAATCTTTTTGCTAATGGACAACCCCCTAATATTGTTATATGTTTCTTATGACCTAATGTTTCTGATCTAAATCATCTTTTAGATCTAGACCTCTTGATTCGATGAAACATGATCTAGGGTGCCCTTTTGTGAGTCTTTTGACCCTATAATGCATGTAAATGCCTTAAACCTTGATATGATTATAAAAAGTGCATGGAACATCATAATGGCATGAAACTTGAACCACACTCCTATGATGACCCCTAGATCAGTATAAGGTCATCAAATGTACTAATAACCAACCTTGGAACCCATCTTGGCCAAAATCCTAAAATACATCTAAATAGGATTAATGATGAGAATCTAATGCATATATGTAATCTTGTTCTTAATCAGGTTTGGCATGAGACTAGATGGTGAAGGATATGTTAGGTTATGAAATCTCTGAATTAGGTATGGGCCTTATCTAGTTATATGACTACTGCTTTCTTGCTTGAAAAGACATATATTATATGCTTGTTTGTCTATTTTCTCAAATATTGCCATGTAGTATTGCTATGTCATACTCGATGTTTGCTTCATCTGTTTTATAACTTGAACACACATATATATGGAACTCCATTATAATATTGTTGATAAAGGGCTCTAGGTTACGACCTTGAGGTCCCTCTCGTATAAAAGGGTTAGCTAATCTTGAGCACCCTTACGGACCCTTCCGACGGGAAGATGGTCAAAGGCCTTAAACATGTTTGATATTGTTGGTATAATGGAGTGAAATGACATAAAATATGGTTTCACATTTGTTAAACAATTAACATGTTTATTCTTGTTTGTTTAATCTTGAAATCTTTTCAAAATTATGCAAAGCTTATATATATGTGTATCTTTCGGCCCCATACTCAACACCTCGTGTGTTGACCCATTTCTCGTATGTTGTTTTTAGGTTCAGAGATGGCTATAAGGTTGATGGGCTCGGTGAGCTATGCTAGGTGTACTTATTGTAAGATCCAGTTTTAGTACCAAGTGACTCTTGAATATGTAATTCAAATCATGTAATATAATAATGTTATTTAATATATCTTGTTGATTGTTGAGATTATGTTGGTGCTTGTATCTTGTTATCTGTTCATGTGTGCTAAGCTTTACGCTTCTGCATTTCGCCTTTGGTATACATTTGGTTCATGGGACTGGGATTCCGGTTCCGTGACAGATGGTATTAGAGCATGAACAATAACTACACCAAACATTGCTCACATGAAACAAAAACTAAACTCACCTTACATCTCAACCCTAGAAACTTAATAATATGTCCTTTGTGGACTAGGTTGACTTAGACTCTAGGTTAGAACCTAGATGTTCTAGAACTAGGTGTAGACTTGTGTAAAGTACCTCCCTAGTCATGATTCGCGACATGTGCTTAGGATGTCTACACAAGTGTGCACCATGTTCTTGCTAGTTCTCTAGGTGTCATGATACTAGACTACCTAATGAGTGTGGTAACTCGTTTTGGTTTTGGTTTTATTCAGATGGAGTATGGTGTTTTTCATCGCCTGTTTAAATGTTGGAGAAAACATATTTCAAGTTTTATTATATGTACATATGAAAAATGTTACCACACTCAGAAAGGCAGTGAGTTTCCATGCAACCTAGAAGAAAGAGATGTAACATCAAGTCTAGATGAGAGAGTTTAGATGATAGTGATAGTCTCTAGAGTTGTCTAGAGCCAAGATATAGGTTAGGCAAGTGAACAACCTAGAAACCTAAGATGATGATTATGTTATTGGTGATGATGTTGATGTTTTATAGGACCCAATATGTTTGAGGAAGGTTAAGTATGTTTGACGATATGAGATAAGTTTGACCATGCAACCCTAGCTAAACCTAGCACCTTGTATGATACCTACCACTTGGTTGATGTGCTAAACATAGCTAGTGGGTGGACATGCTTGCTTGTACCTAGTCTTGTATGTGTGGAGATATGATATATGGTTCGAGACCAACACATGCCTCAATCTCTTTACAAAGGAAGACCTCTAGCATGAGACATATGAATAGGAAGACATGTTGATATGAGTTGACCCGTATCGGGAAAAGGTTAATAGTACCTAAACTCCAAAATATTTGAAATGTTGAATAATATGAATGATGAAATACTTGATGATGAGTCCCTAGCTAGAATACTTCTAAGTATATGAGTTGAGTGACCTAGTGGACGGTTTCCTTGAAAATGTTGAGCCCTAGATTTCCTATTAAATATCTAACCCTAGAGAAAGAGGCAATTGAAAATTTGATGATTGATATATATGTAGGTGAGGGAGATGTCCCAAGACCCTTAGATGATGTATATGATGTGTGATATTCTCGATGAGCCTCATACTTGGGTTAGTAGTTGTATATAAAGGAATCTAGAGGTTATCCTTGTTTTTTTTTGAAAGATGGGTAGAAATTTTGTTACACGTATAAGGTTGTGGTTAACATGTCTTGTTGGAAACATATGTCTTAGCTTGAGTGACTTGAGCTTGTGGAGCTGCTTCTAGATATAAGTGAGAAAATTCAAAAATCTTGACATTGATGATAATGTTGTTCCTATAATGATGCTTGATACATGAAATATCTCACTTAGGTTTAAAATCTTGAATATGCACAATAAGCCACTCTCATAAGCTACACCTAGTATGAAATCAAACCATACATGAAGATGTAGTTTTGAAATCATGAACTCGATACAATGATGCCTAGAGATCTTAGCTTGAATAGTTAGGTGTGACACCCCTAATCTCATACCCCGAATGAAAACATAAACATGCATGAAATCTAGTATAATGATGGAATATATACATTTAATGATGACCAAATTTGGAAGTCATGATTGAGGACATGTTCGTTTGTGAATTGATAACCTAGATTTTGATGATACACCTTGTTCCCATATGAAGTTATGAATACAAAACCTAATTAAAGGATACTAGTGACATGTATATAATCGAGATGAGTACACCTTTAATGATGATGACCTAAGTGTACACCCTATTGTGGGGAATGACTGGACAACTATGGTTGGATGCCTAGATTCCATATATTTTGACCTTGACTCTTAACTATGATCATGGTTGAATTTCGGGGACGAAATTCCTTGTAAGAAGGGAAGGATGTGACAACCTCGATTTTCTCTCTCCTCTATTATACTTTCTCTCTCTCTCAGATCACTCAACATGAGTTTAATCCCATGAGGACTCAACTTGTCGATGACCCATTTTGATCACTATATGCATGATTTTCACAATGTGTGACATCAATCAACACTTTGAGCTTAGTATTATCATTTAATACATCATCCTCTTGAATACATTTTTTTTGAACACCATCAATATGACCATATTGCTCTCATTTGTATACTATGTTAAAGAGGATTCAATTATGAACCAAACGATGCAAATATCGACTTGATCAGAGCTATGTAACCAAAGTTATGGTCCATTGAATATCTCTATTTAATGTTGGATTTCATTTTAGGTGTTTCATGTTGTATTTGGGCCGATTTTGGTCGCTCTAGGCCCAAATGAAGTTGGTGGCCCAACGGCTTGTTCCCTCCCCCCTTCCTCTTCGGGAAACCAGGGAGTCGACTGTAAAAAAGAAAAGGGAATGGTGCTCTGCCTCCACCAGATTTGGGTAACGGAAGGGAACCAAATCTCATAACCCTAAACCTAGCCCCAAAACCCTATAAAAACACTTGCACCTCCAGGGCACCATCGGCCCTAGTCGTCACCTCCACCTGCTTGGCCGTCCGGTACCCTTCCTGCTTCACCCAACCCGCCTGCTTCGACCTGGGGTCTGCCGTCGCTGCCAAGGGAAGGCAAGGGCAGGAGCTCTCCGCGACTCCTCTTCACTTGGGCTGCTCACCGACCACATCCTAGGAGGCCGACCTGATACTTTTTGGGTTTGCGGGCACAGTAGCTAGCCACTGGAGGCTGGGGCGCCATCGTACCCTGTCCCTCCCCTATTCCTACATGGGAAATAGAGGTGCCGCTGGGCGTCGGACGATGGAGACGAGCACAACTGCCGTTGGATCGACATCCAAGCGCTGGCAGCAAGCACTTCTTTCCCCTTTCAGCCTAGCCTTTTGCCGCTATGGGCCCCACGGCTGGGAGCAGTAGCATGGCGCCAAGGTAGGAGCACCTCCCCGATCATCCGATCATAAACCAAGGGGCCGGATCCCCCTCAGTCATCAAGGGTAAATTCCTATGATCTCGGATGATGCTTCTATATGCTTTCTAATTGAAACTTCAAAAATGCATAACTCCTTGCTCCTTTTGCCAAATTTAACGAACCAATATATCATATTGATCCTCTCGAAAAGATCTACAACATGAGAATATTTACAGACTCCGAATCTTCTTCTAGTTACCTTATTTTGCTAAAGATGTAACCTTTGACTACTTTGAATATGTTTAACACATGATTAATGATTGGATCTTGATGCTCAATCTACTTCGATCCTGAAATCAGTACTTGTGATATATACTTGAACTAAATGAAGGTCCTACTCTCCCTATTGTTCATCATGACCCTTTTTGTACATATGTGCTTAGTTTGGACTTTACTGATGAACGTTACCCCAAATTGCTAATCTTTTTGCTAATGGACAACCCCCTAATATTGTTATATGTTTCTTATGACCTAATGTTGCTGATCTAAATCATATTTTAGATCTAGACCTCTTGACTCGATGAAACATGATCTAGGGTGCCCTTTTGTGAGTCTTTTGACCCTAGAATGCATGTAAATGCCTTAAACCTTGATATGATTATAGAAAGTGCATGGAACATCATAATGGCATGAAACTTGAACCACACTCCTATGATGACCCCTAGATTAGTATAAGGTCATCAAATGTACTAATAACCAACCTTGGAAACCATCTTGGCCAAAATCCTAAAATACATCTAAATAGGATTAATGATGAGAATCTAATGCATATATGTAATCTTGTTCTTAATCAGGTTTGGCATGAGACTAGATGGTGAAGGATATGTTAGGTTATGAAATCTCTGAATCAGGTATGGGCCTTATCTAGTTATATGACTACCACTTTCTTGCTTGAAAAGACATATATTATATGCTTGTTTGTCTATTTTCTCAAATATTGCTATGTAGTATTGCTATGTCATACTCGATGTTTGCTTCGTCTGTTTTATAACTTGAACACATATATATACGGAACTCCATTATAATATTGTTGATAAAGGGCTCTGGGTTACGACCTTGAGGTCCCTCTCGTATAAAAGGGTTAGCTAAGCTTGAGCACCCTTACGGACCCTTCCGACGGGAAGATGGTCAAAGGCCTTAAACATGTTTGATATTGTTGGTATAATGGAGTGAAATGACATAAAATATGGTTTCAAATTTGTTAAACAATTAACATGTTTATTCTTGCTCGTTTAATCTTGAAATCTTTTCAAAATTATGCAAAGCTTATATATATGTGTATCTTTCAGCCCCATACTCAACACCTCGTGTGTTGACCCATTTCTTGTATGTTGTTTTTAGGTTCAGAGATGGCTAGAAGGTTGATGGGCTCGGTGAGCTATGCTAGGTGTACTTATTGTAAGATCTAGTTTTAGTATACATGAGCAGACTTGTACCAAGTGACTCTTGAATATGTAATTCAAATCATGTAATATTATAATGTTGTTTAATATATCTTGTTGAATGTTGAGATTATGTTGGTGCTTGTATCTTGTTATCTGTTCATGTGTGCTAAGCTTTACGCTTCTGCATTTCACCTTTGGTATTTCATGGGACTGGGATTCCGGTTTTGTGACAGTTTCTGGGTCATGTGATTTATGTCGGACATACAGTTTTTGATCTTGCAAATGTAGAAGTTGTGACCAAGTGGAAATCTCTAAAGAATCCCTTAGAAATTTGTAGCTTCCTCGAGTTAGTAGGTTACTATTAGAAATTCATTAAGAGCTTCTCAGAGTTGGCCTTACCTTTGGCCAAGTTTACATGGAAGGAGCTCAAGTTCTCATGGACACCTGAATGTGATGATAGTTTCCAAAAGATGAAGTAGTGCTTGACATATGCACATGTTCTTGCCTTATCTATTGAAGGCATACCCTATGTCATTTATACAAATGCTTCCAAACAAGGATTAGGATGTGTCTTGATGAAAGAAGGTAGAGTGATTGCCTATGCTTCCCTCCAATTGAAATTGGATGTAGAAAATTGGCCTACACATGATTTAGAGCTAGCTGCCATTTTTCATGCTCCAAAATCTGGTGACATCATCTCTATGGAGTAAAGTTTGAAATATTCTCTAACCATAAAAGCTTGAGGTACTTGTTGACACAAAAAGATCTGAACCTGTGACAATGAAGGTGGATGGAGTACCTTAAGGACTACGACTTTGCCATCACATATCATCTCAGTAAAGCAAATGTATTTGTTGATGCTCTGAGTCAGAAGAAGGATCTTGTATGTACTTCTATAAGTTGTTTTGTGTGGAATAATGTGCAACATGTTTCTAGTTGGCAACCTCATCCTGTTGATTTTGTGGATGAAGATAAGTTGTGTGTGTACATGGTGAGTTTTTATGTAACACTGACCTAGATCTCAGAGGCTGTAGCTACACATTTGGAGAGTTCTAAGCTTGAGGAGATGAAGGCCTAAGAAGAGAAACAATAGTCTGACTTCTTAGTTTAAGTGGGTGGTGTTGTCTGATTCCTACATAGGTTGTGAATTCCTGATGTTGGTAATCTAAGGCAGAAGGTTCTGAGTGAAGCTCATGGGTCTAAGTACACGATTCATCTTGGAACAACTAAAATGTACAAGGACCTACAGTGAAGCTTCTAGTGGAAGAATATGAAGAATGACATAGCTTTGTTACTTGTGAAATGTTTTACCTATCAACAATTCAAGATAGAGCATCAACAACCTTGTTGTTTTCTTCATCTGCTTGAGATAACAGAATGGAAATGGGAGAAGATTACCATGGACTTTGTTATTGGATTCCCTAAGTCCAAGAAAGGTTATGATGTTGTTTGAGTGGTGATTGATTGAATCATAAAGTTTGCCCACTTCTTTCCTTTCAAATCCACTTACAAAGTTGTTGATATGGCTCAGTTGTATGTTGAGTGGATAGTTTGTCTGCATGGAGTGCCTGAAGTGATAGTTTCTGACCATGACCTGAAGTTTACCTCCCGATTATGGAGTCAAATTAAGGAAGAGATGGGAACTGACCTATGATTCAACACAACATATCATCTACAAACAGATGGTGAGTCAGAAAGGACAATGTAGATTCTAGAGGATTTACTTCATGCTTGTGTGATGGATTGGGGAGATACTTCAGATAGCTATCTACCATTAGTTGAGTTTGCTTACAACAATAGCTACCAAGCTAGTATTGGTATGTCACCTTTTGAATCTCTCGATGGTAGACCTTGTCATTCACCTTTGCATCAGGATGATGTTGGTGAACGTTCTCTGGTGAAGACGGATGCTATGCAGATGATGATAGATACATTTAGCTAATTAAGAAGTGTATGAATGTTGCTCAAGTTTGACAAAAGATGTATGTTGATAAGAAGACATTTGATGTTAGCTTCTTTAGTGGGTGACTGTGTGTTCTTTAAGATCAATCCTATATGCTCAATTGCTAGTTCTAAAGTTAAAGGAAAACTGAGTCCCCATTATGTTGGACCATTCAAGATCTTGGATAAGGTTGGAGATTATGCACATTGTTTAGCTCTTCCTACTTCTGATGATAAGATTCATAATGTGTTCCCTGTTTGTGTTGAAGAAGTATGTGAAGGAGCTTTCTCAAGTACTTACTATTGAGCTTTTGGAGATTCATGAGAATTTGACATATGAGGAGCTACCTATGAAGATCTTGGACTCCCGATTAAAGCAACTGAAGAACAAGGAGATTGAGTCGGTGAAAGTTTTGTGGAAATATCACGGTTTGGAAGAAACCACTTGGTTATTGAGAGATAAGATGTTGCGTACTCACCCTTCTCTTTTTGTTTGAGATTTTAGGGATGAAATCTTTTTTTAAGGGGTAGAGTGTTGTAACATATTAAATTCTGAATGTAATATCCATGTAACACTTTTCAATAAGTTTTCTTTTCATTTCTGTCCTTTATTTCCTTGTTGATGAATTAGTGGAATTTATAAGTCTATTTAAGGATCTAAAATGCAAAATCACCACTGAAGTGGAACAATGGTAAATAAATTTGTGCTAGAAGTGTAAGGCCCCAAACATTGCTTAACGTGTTGAACAAGCTTAATTACAATAATTAAGTGCTCTAAACCTTAATATAACCTTCTGAGGTGTTTTGCAATGCATGAGATACGCTTAAGTTTCAAGTTTGGTCTAATTTGTATGTTGTTTGTCTAAGTTATGCAATTTTTATGCACATTTTGGACTTTTTTGCAATTTACCCAATTGCAAGGTTTTCTTTGCAAATTTTCACATACCTTATGATCGTTAGATGTTTCTTATCATTCTAGAGCTTGTTGGGCCATGGGGAGCATAGTTGTACCTTGGTTTGGAGGTGTTTCTCATCAAGGACATTTTAGGAATTTCCTCCTTTATGGATGAACTTATCTTTATGAGTTATCAACCAATGGGATGGTTTCTTTGTTTAGAGGTTGGTGGTGGGCCTGGAGAACCAACAATTGATGGCTAAGAAGTATCTAGGAGATGTGGAATAGTTGTTTTCATGGCCATAGAAGCTCTAGGCTATGGACACATGGAAAACTCCATGGACACCTCATGTTTGACTCCTTCCTTATCCATAAAGGTTTGCATGTCCATGGGCACCCTTAGCCATGGACACATGGAAAGTAACTTGACACGTCATGCTTTGCTTTTATATTATCCATAAAGGCTTGAATGATCATGGCTACCCTTATACATCGACACATGGAAAGTAGCTTGGATATCTCATGCATTGCTTCTTCCTTAACCACAAAGATTTATATACCCCGTCCTTACCTCCCAACCTAAAATATTTGATTCATATCACCTCCCTTGTCACATCCCAAATTTTGTCAAATATCTATGTGAATGTATTGTTTTAGATCTTAATGGAATAATTTTCAGACTTTGAGGCATTCTACGTACTAATGTTTTATGTGTCCTTTAGAATACACATGTTCAAGGAAATTAGTTAAGGGATTAATAAGTAATTATCTTTCCGGTTCCCAACATGACAAACAGTTAGAATATTCATTGGTAACCAGTGCTTGAGATCTCGACTGATTTTGGAATTTTGACTATAGGAGATGTCGGCTGTTGGAAGATAATGGATAGTGATCGGAAATAAGAGAACAAGAGCAAAAAATATGTTGTTAGAGATTTAATAGAACGTGACTTTTATATTACCAATGCACGTAGACCAAAAGATAAGTAAGATTAGTTAATTAGAAAAGGTTTATGTGCGAAATATTCTCTGACATGGTGTTGTTTAGTTGATTAGATAATAAATATAATATTTAAAGAAATCTATGATACCGACCAATCTCCGTCTCAATCTTTTGGTCTTCTATTCCAATATGTTATAAAGGATGAAATGATATCCCTATATAATAGGATCCAATGACTTGTCTTTATCCCACATCCTTTGCCCTTGGCATCTTCATTTCCACACAGATTGAATATTGTCGTCGGGTTGTATACCCTTCTTTTCTCATCAATACCTATGAGAAGAGCACCAGAGCTCCTATGGATTCTAGTCAAAACAACATAATAGGATAATATTGTGCCAGACCAGACATTGTGGACTGAATAGCAGATCTAGATGCTTCATTCTATGAAGGAGGGGGCATACAATGTATAGCATAATTCGTTAGAGTTGAGAGTACTTGGTCATGAACAACTATGGCATTCACACCAGTAATACTCGACACCCTTTTAAGATGGTTGGAGGTAGTATCAGGCAGAGAAGAGAAGCAAGAGGCTCGTTGGCACACACAAATTTATCTTGGGCAATGGACAAGAGCCTTGCACAGAGATCAATCTTCTATATGACCAGAACAAAGAGGAGAAGGAATTGGGGGCCAAGTCGACCATCGTCGGTTCTATCATCAGCTACATGTGTCTGCTACATCTATAAAGTGTAACATCCCTGACCTGGGTTATGAACTAACCCCAGGTGTTTTGCTTAATCATGTGATTAAATGCTTGTGGTTATCTGTTGATAATGTAATTAAAGCTTCTGAGGAACATATATTTTCCTTTCTGTCCTTTTTAAAACAATATTGTAATATTGTTTTGTTAAAAGTGGACTTATGTGCAAATTACCCAATTAGAGGGGTTAACTTGCAAATTGCACATGTTTAGATGTTCCTATGATGATAAGACATCATAAGAATGAATTTGATGAGGTATTATGGATTCTCTAAGCTTGGGCACCAAAATGCAGCTTGTGGAGCAATCCTTGTGCTTTAAACCCTAGTTTTGGTGTAAAGTGCAATTTACCCAAAACATGGGGTGCAACATGTAAAATATACCTTCTAGAGTATCTTTGATGACTCTTGGCATCAATTAGAGTAAAAGTTATGAAGATGGTGCTTCATTTGACTAATCAAATAAGAAGGAAAACCCTTGTAATTAAATAACTAAGTTGTAAGCAAAATGACCCTTTTATGTGTGCAACTTAGAAGGATGTTTGGCTTCTTTTCCTATAAACCTTAGTTAAAGAAGGAGTTTTGCTTAAGTATAGAAAGGAGGGGCGTGGCCAAGAAGGATAGAAGGACCCATATGAGAAATAGAAGAAAAGATTGTCCTTATCTTGAAAACATGCCCAAAGTATATATACACCTTTCTTTTACAACCAAGGGATCGTTTCCCTTCCTCTCTTCACTTATCTCTTGCTTGGACCGACTAAGGAAGGAGCTCAGGAGAATAGGAGAACGGCCAAGTAGGTTTGGGTAAGCTTTGGTTATCTTCTAGCTCAGATTCATGGAGGAAATCATGATACAAGGTTGGTTTGCTAGTTTTTCTTACTTAGTTCTTCTTTCTAGTCTTCCTTTCCAACCAATTCTTGAAGAAGAAACCTTGGAATACCTGTGGAGCTCAAGCCACCATTAAAGCTTAGAAGCTTGGAGATCTAGATCTGATCCTAAGGCAGGTTTTATAACTCTAAACCCTTAAACTTTGTTATGCATCTTTCTTTCTTGCAAACGTTGCTTGTTCTTCTTCCCTCCATTCTTCTTTGCACTCTTGCAAGAAAAACCGTGGAGAACAGGCCTTGATCTGGAGGTAGAAGAAGGGGGCGTGAATACCAATGCTACTTTAGCAAACGGTCTTGCACCCCTTGTCCAAACGGTTTGCAAAACCGTTTGGGGCAAACGGTTGCAAAACCGTTTGAAGGGCAAACAGTTTCGCAAGGTCGGTTGGGGAAAACGGTTTCTAACCCATTTGAGGGAGTTGACCAAGGGTTTACCATTTGAGATTCCTATTCATAATCATGTTTCTTAATGACTCACCAAATTTTAGGGGTTAATTCCCAAGGAATCGTGGGTTGAAGGCTAATCAATTAGGGAAACCTAATTGGATTAAGTGCTGATTTTTCAGCTTGATTAATTTGCCTTTTTGGGAAAATGGTTTCAAAACCGTTTGAAAGAGTTGACCAAGGGTTTACCGTTTGAGAATCCTGTTAATAATTATGTTGGTTGATGACCCACCAAATTTTATGGATTAATTCCAAAGGAATCATGAGTCAAAGGCTAATCAATTAGGTAAACCCTAATTGGATTAAGTGCTGATTTTCAACTTGGTTGATTTGACTTTTTGGGTTAATTAGGTCAAACGGTTTCAAAACCGTTTGGGGATTACCCAAACGGTATCAAGACCGTTTGGGGGCCACCCAAGACCGTTTGGAGGTCTAGGGTTGGATATGGTTAAGTGTTTGAAGATCCAAATATATGGCATGAACCCTAATCGGCTAAGTGCAGATTTTTGTAAGTAATTGAGATGATGTTTTGGGTGATTGAGCCCAAACGGTTTCAAAACCGTTTGGAGATTACCCAAACGGTCTCAAGACCGTTTTGAGGTCACCCAAGACCGTTTGTAGGTCTGGGGTCAAGTATGGTTGAGTAATTGAAGCTCTAAAGATACCAAATTGAAATGCAATCAAGTGCTGATTCGATGATCAACTCAATAGCTCAAACCCTAATGATTTTTCACTAGAATCCAAGGGTTGGATGAGCCAAACGGTCTCAAGACAATTTGGAACTCATCCAAATGATCTCAAGACCGTTTGGAGGCCACCCAAGACCGTTTGGAGGTCTAGGGGTGAGTATGGTTAAGCAATTGATGATCTAATGATACTAAGTTAAAGTGTAATCAATTGCTGATTGGGTGATCAATCCATTGATCCAAAGCCTAATTGGTTGACTTGGATTTTGATTATTTGATGGGAAAAAGGTCTCAAGACCGTTTGGAGGTCATCCAAACGACCTCAAGACCGTTTGGGGTCAGGTCATGTTCAATTTAGATGATGGTTCAATGGTTTCAAAGTAACTAATCTTGCATTGATTAGTGTTGAAGGATCATCGATTCCAAACCCTAATTCAATTAATTCAAACCCTAATTGAGGGCTAATTGAGGGTCAATTGAGGGTCAAATCAGTTTAACTTTGACCTATTTAACTCAATTGAATTATGAGGATAGGTCCAATTGATGATTGGTTCCATGAATTCAATGATTGAAGGAATCAATATTGAGAACCGTAAACCGATTGGTGTAGTTGAGACCATCTTTGGTCCATGCGGTTTTGAGGAGGTTTGGACCAAATGGTCTCAAGATCATTTGAGTCCAAACGGTCTCAAGACCATTTGGGACCAAATGGTCTCAAGACCGTTTGGGACCAAACAGTTTCAAAACCATTTGGATTCATGCAGTTTCAAAACCGTTTGGAGGTTGAAAGTGCAAAACTGTTGGGGATCTTTTAAGGTCAATAATGCTTAATGCTTTAAAAACTTAGATGGTTCAATGATTGTTTAACCTAAACCCTAAAGACACCTAAATTCATTAAGGGGTTAAGTAATTAGTGAACTAATGTATGTTAGGGTCAATGGTGAAGATTACAAAAGTACCCTTAGTGGGTTACTGTGACTAGTACCCTCGATCAGGTAAACCCTAATGACCTTAATGGTGATGACTTGACTTATATCAGTCAAAGTTGAGTTGACTTAACCTAATCAAGAGTGATGTAAACATCATCTATTAGTATGAGGAGAGAGAAAACTCCTAGTATCAATGACAATCAAATAAGATACCTTTAAAATGTATCAATACACACCATTAGGGTATGATCCTTCATAAGGAGATCATGGAAAACTCTAATTATAGAGATTATGAATCTTAACTTAATTTGAAGGTGTTAATGGAAGTAATCTTCATAAATAATGATGGTAAGACCTCAATTCACTATGATGTGAATAGTAAACCCTAATTTTAGGGTAAATCATGTAATATGAATAGTAAACCCTAATTCTAGGGGAATAACATGATGTGAAATAGTAGTCCCTAATGGTGGGATATTAATCATAAACCTAATCTAGGGGATATGTGATATGAATAGAAACCCTAATTGGAGGTGATGTTATGGGAAACTCTTATTAAGATGAATAGCAAGCTTAACTTATGGCTTATTAATCATGAAAACCTTGAGATGGTTTACTAGATAGTACAATAAGGTGAGGTGTAGCTAAATCAATTAAATAAAATGATTATGCATAAACATATAGAATAGGGTTAGTGAACCCTGTGAATGATAAATGTGGTAATTTCAATAAATAAGGATTTTAGAGGTAAGATGCCTAGATCCAAACATCCCTATGAATGAGTAATAGATCTTACACCTTACAATAATAATGGGCATCAAACTCTCAGAAATGATGCATACTAAAGCATTATGTAGATAACATCCTGAATATGAAGATACCTAGAATAATTGATGATAATTTATCCTATATCAACAATGTTTAAACCTATATCATTATAGATAATTGGATAGTTTTGATATATGATTTATGCATCATATGAGGAATGGGCTAATACTTAGAAGTGATGATCATTAATGATACATGATGAGTACAATAACCGAAATCAAACACTTATAATATCTTTGAATGCTCCCAAGGGTAGTGGCATATTATATGTTGGGTTTTAGGGGAGACAGAGAAGGCAGCAGAAATTTTTTTTTTCTCCCCAACCCATACCGAGGAAACACGTCAACGTCTATATAATAGGAAAGGATGGTTTGTGGAATCATACCTTGTCCCGAGGCTTGCTCGGCGACAATACCTCGTGCAATGCGCGGTCTTCAACTCCGGTCTTCGACGGCGTCTGTGCAGCTCCTGGTCGCACCGGGACTGACAACTCCTACTCGAACCGGACTGTCGGATGACAGTTGTCCTCCTAAGAGGTAGTGTCCTCCCGCCTCTGTAGTAGTCCACACGGACCACCTGGAACTCCACACTCCTTGTCCCACAAGGAAGTGGAAGGAGTCGCACCCTCCTGTTGACGTACTAGTCGCCAACACGCTCTCCTGCCTCCTGTTGCAACTACAGTTGTTCTTCCCTTGCTGCACCTCCCTTTTGCGGGAAGCACTTGCTCGGGCTCTCTCACGGTTACCAAAACCAGAGAGAACGACAACTTGCAGAGCAGCTGGTTGCACTGAGCTGTACTTTGAGAAGCCCCCAATACCCCTATATATAGGAGAGTCATGGGACAGGGTTCTCCATCCCGGGCAATGCGGGACTAAAGCAGGAGTAGAAGGGTTCGAGAATTTTCCACAAAAAGCAACCGATTCGCAACTTGAAATGATCGGTTCACAACTGAACCGATCGGTTCGGCCATTGAGCCGATCGGTTGGACCTGAGCCGATCGTTTGGGGCACTCCAACCGATCGGTTGGTGCCCTGAACCGATCGGTTCATGGTCCTAATCCGGATCAAAAAGACTTTCCTTGTTTCTTTCCCAATTGGTATCGAATACCAATATTATTCCCAATCGAATTGGGCAATTTGAAACCAAAGGAAAATTCTTGCCGACATGACTTTTCCCAACTGGTCGGTTGCACCAGTTGAGCCGATCAGTTCAACCCTTGTACCGTTCGTTTTAACCTGGGCATGAGCCAATCGGCCTGGACACTCCAGCCGACCGGTTCAACAACCTTAGCCGACCGGTTCATCACATGAACCGATCGGTTGGGAGCACAGGTTGGGCAAAATCAGTCAATTGCGATTTCAATCGATCCGATACTCCAATCAATGCGTCCAACACCTTGAACCATACGATATTGAGCTATCGACTGATTGAGTGTTTAATTTAACTTCTAAACTCCTTTAGTAATCAATCTAAACATTTCTTTGTGGACAAAACTCCTCTTCCAGGTTAAATCCTATGTGTGTGACCCTGCAGGTCCATTTCACGTTGGCAGTGAAAGTCCATAACACTTATGACTTCACAAGCAAAGAGCGGTGCCTAGTCACACATCAGTGCTACCCAAGTGAAAGTAGAAAGTCGGAGAACAACTTTCATCCTACAATCCGTGATTGGTGTTACAGCGAATGTATAATTCCTTTGTCACTGATATCCCGAATGAACTCGAGGCATGGAACAGTCATCCTGTCAACGTTCATTCACTTCCTTGATCTCAGAGTAGACTGGAAGAGATATGTATGACATTAGTATCATATACTGATTCACACATGTGTGCACGCCTTTCTCAATCCTACTCATCAAGTGGCCATGGATATCAAACTCCCTCAGGAGGGACAAATCCCATATCTATCACTCACCCCTCAAAAGCCCCATGTGTCAAAGCCACCCAATCATCACCTTTATAACAACCCATGTTTCAGGACTGCGTTTGATGATGTCAAAGTGTGCCCAACGACATGTGTTGAGTGCAGTGATTTCAGGTCTAAGAATCACACTCACCACCATCACTGTGAGTACTGACTGTGACTACCATCTCATGGTTCCATGTGTCAAACTCACGGTGGGTCTGTCCGATACACTTGTTCTCTAACAAGTACCTATGTGTTTGGTTTGATATCTCTATATCATGACTAATGAGATTCTGTCATCAACCAACACCACAATCTAGTCTTGTGTGTCATTGTTTTCTATCTACCTTCCACAATGACATCTGACTAGGGACATAACAAGAATGTACAAACTCTTAGCATCCGTATGATCTCATCGTTCAGGTCCTTAACCTGAAAGCATATGTCATTGAGTTCTGTCATTCTTTAGACATTCAATCTGTTCTATCACTATCTCATATGACTGAACTAGAATGAATTGGAAGCTCGCCTTTGATGTTTATCAAATCAATCTTAATGTATCCCACCAATCATCCCATGATTGGCTCTCAGGGCATACATACCAACAGACTCCCACTTGCACTGCGAGCCAATTACCCATGAATCATATTCATAGTGATCTTCAAACATGTCCCACATGTTACTGTGCTCTTAGTGCAAACTTAGTGAGTAATGGCAACACCTTGCCAAAGTCTGTATAAATTGCATGTCTCTCATCTCTTCACTGTACGTCACACGTATGAGATGGAGTTTCCGTAATATGTGATCTAGTATTCCATTGCTAACCTTTAGCCACATTGCATGATCAAGGATTCTAGACTTATCATCAATGAGTGGAATATAAGTTCATCCTATGAACTTTCAGATCCATATAGTATCCACTGCTGTTTACTAACACACAGATACTCGGCATTTCCCCTTTTCAAATGGCTTTATTGGAACATTTCTAATTATCAACAAACTTTCACTTTTATACATCTTATGTATATATATTGCGATTAATTTTCTGTCCTTACGAAAGTTCGCATCAATGTAACTCTTTACATCGAACTCTTCCTTATCTCCATAGAACTAGTACTTCACAAGCACTTATCAAGTTCTCATGGTATTCCAGTAACCCTTACTGGAAATAGACAGCCATCCACTTGTCATGTCATACATGCGAGTTATCAGGATGAGCACATCGTATTACCATGTCCTACATACAAGATGATGAATGCATATTATTCTTGCCATGTCATACATGCAAGATAATGGGATGATTACATACATGATAGATCCATATCTATTCTTAGCGTTCCCATTCTTCATAAGAATTGGACACTTGGCCTTGGGATACTAACTCCATGTAACATGGGCAAGTTTTCTCCCACTGAATCTGTGCATACTGAACACTTCCGTACATATTGCCAATGTATGCTTTCTCTTTCCAGGTCAAGAGGTTTTCGAGAACTATCTCTATAGATCTCTATTCCTATCACATAGGAAACATCTCTATCTTCCTTAAAGATAATTTCCACATTCGGATTTTCAATCTAGAACATTTCCATTTCACATCAATATGTGGAATGTGAACACGCTCCCACTAAATCACAGATCCCTTCTTTATCTTTGATATATCAGTCAAACCCTTTGACTATATCATCAAAATAAAGATCCAATTTTTGAGTTGCTTGTACTCAATCAATCACATTGATTAGTCCATTGTAACTTATAGACTTCATTTGCATTAGTGGATTCATAAACCTTATAGGCTGTGTCACGTACACATCCTGGTTTTATTCCTCATAGGAATGCGGTTTTAGTATCCATATGCCAAATGTCTTATCCATTAAGTTGCAATCAACAAGCATCATCCTTCTCAAAATGTTATCCATGTCTCTTAACACTTAAGACTCATCTGCACTTATGGATATGATCCAATGAGTGCTACCATCAAGGTCATACCTTATGGTTCACATGGAAGTCATTTAGGATGTAATGGTTTTAAACCATAACTCAAGATTCGGTTCCTCATATTCATCTTGATAGTTGACTCATCACATGAACAACTCATCACATAGATAATTGAGGTGTATCTGTTAAAGATATAAGAACTCACAACCCTTGTGATTCTTAATTTCTTTTATTAGTGTGGGGTATTCTTTTATTAAGAAGAATTCAGTTATTTGATAATCATTCTCTAACTCCTTAGAATATGATTCCTTCTTGATTCAGACATTACCATGCCTTAATCATGAGTTCACTATGATACACTATCATAATCACTCATAAGGATCTCAAACATTTGGTCCAAGTATTTCATTCATTGATCTCATCAAGAATTAATACTTTACCAAATTTGAACTTCATTTATGATAATCTTGAACACTTCAAGACATTCATATTGGTATTTCTCTAAACACCATTTGAAGTATTAGCATTTATTCCAATAGGTATGTAAATACATCACATGTATTATACCTAATAGGATAATCACTCTTCTACTACATTAGTGAAGATTGATCAATCATGTCTAAGATATTCATGTCCCTTACTGGTTCTCTAACCAAAAGAGTCTAGTTTTATCCATCACATGGAAACTAGAAATGAATTTCTCATGATTAATGCTAATTAAATTGTTTGAGTTATCTATAACTTTTAGGTATCGTCTTATCTTATGCATATCAAATATCACAAGATAAATAAGGCATTGCCACAAAGATCACATCTTTATAAATTGAAACATCTCTTTATTAATTGCCATCATTGTCATACAATATGCAAAAATAAAGTGTTTCTATCTATTGGCAAGTATGAAATAGCAGTTCATAACTGTATTACATGCCTTATTGGCTGAAAATAAACTAAAGTATTCCTATCTATAAAGGCAACACTTGCCCCAAGTAAGAATGCTTTACACTTTACATCTTGATATCATATATCTCAAAAGTGTTACAAGTTTATTTACATGACACCTTCAAGTAGAGGCTTCAGTCGCCTCCTTCTTCTTTTGTTCTTCCAGGTAGAGAGGACAATTCCTTTTCCAATGTCCTGGCTTTTGACAATGGTGGCAATTTCCTTTCTTGGTCACGCCTCCCTTGGCCTTGAGAGCTGAAGATGGCTTGGACTCCTGGCTAGCTTCAGAACCTTTCTTAGCTTTGCCCTTGCCCTTGCGCTTGGACTTGCCTTTCTTGCTCGTGATCACCATCACGGACTTAGGCTTGTCCTTCTTCATCTGTAACTCGGCTGTCCTCAACATGCCCAACAACTCTGACAGTGGCCTATCAAAGTTGTTCATGTTGTAGTTCATCACAAACTGACTGTAAGATTCTGGCAACGATTGCAGTATCACGTCAGTAGCCAACTCTTGGCTCAGTGGAAATCCCAGTCTCTGCAGGTTCTCCACATACCCAATCATCTTGAGTGTGTGATGACCAAATGGATCTCCTTCTGTCATGATGCACTTGAACAGCGCCCTAGAAACATTGTACCTCTCTTGCCGTGCCTGATCTTCATACATGTTCCTGAGATGCAGAATCATCTCTATGACACCCATGTTCTCATGTTGCCTCTGCAACTCATGGTTCATTGAACATAGCATCAAGCACTTTGCATCAATGGCATCATCAGAATGCTTCTTGTAAGCATCCCTTTCTGCCTTTGGTGCATTAGGAGCGGGTTCCTCTGGAATTGGAGTATCCAGGACATAGAGCTTACGCTCTTGAGTGAGAACAATTCTCAATGTCCGATACCAGTCGTGGAAGTTCGTCCCATTTAGCTTGTCCTTGTCAAGGACCGATCGCAAAGAAAAGTTGTTGTTGTTTGTTGCCATTTAAACTACAAAAGGAAAATATGCAATTTTAGTCCAAAACTCATTTTTGACTTATTTGATTGATTTGAAAATTTTGACGATATAATTAGGCCTTTAATTAATTATCGCTCCCACTATTTTACTTCAAATTGATAGCCCTCACCATCAATTCAGAAGATTGCAGCGTACAACCTTCTAGTGGGCAAGATCCTGAAATCCTCTAAGTCATGAGTCAGCTTTGGCTGATCGCCCACAACTTAGATCTCTCAGGTAGGCAACTCTTGCCAATTGCATCATATGCAACTCTTGTTGAATGAACATGCACAACACCTTGCCATGAACATTCCTTGCCTCTGGGCTTAGATGCTCTAAGAATCACCAGTTAAGTCTAACCCAAAAGCCGACACGGTAAACATACACCCTGCTTTGGCAGAACCTACATGTCTACCCTTCACACTTCCACAAGATAGACGGCGCACCACGCTTTGGCGTAACCTACGCTTGGTCGATCGAGCTTTTCATGTGTGCCGCTAATGGAAGGCATATAAGACTTAATATTTTAATGAGGGATTTGGTTTTTATATACATATACATATCCAATCACCACAATACATAGTATGTATCATATACATGCTATATCCCACAGTAAACATGCACAAAAACGATAAAAAGCGATGATTATGGCCATCCTAATGTGATTCCTCGAGCCAAGAGGAATCACGCTCATCTAGGTCAACATCACATGCAACCTGTACAAGATGAACTCTGTGCCTTGCCATCCGAGTTGATCAACTCATCACATGAATGATCTGTACTCTCCAGCCAGTCGTCTGGGTGCCACTAGCCGATCGATTGGCTCCTCCAACTGATCGGTTCGCCTGGTCGTCGTGCATCTCGTCATGTCCGCCACCCTCTCGTCTCGTTCCTCGAACCGGTCATCAACCGATCGGTTCACCCCTTGAACCGACCGTTTAGAAGGTCAACCGATCGGTTCACTCCTTGAACCAACCGTCTGAGCAGTCGTCTTGATGTCCTCCAGTATTTGACATAACAGGAAATAAAATTCTATCCTATTACATTGCTTTAAAAAGGGAAACCCCGAGTTACATTCGGGGGGGGGGGGAGCAAAGGTAGGAAAGAATCTCGAATTATTTCGAGTTACATCAGGAATAAGAGAGGGAAGATCGGTGCACAGACCGAGATGCAAGCAACCACACACAACCAATCACAGATAGGGGTTTATAGGCCATAATCATGCTACACACATCCACCACAAAACTCGTTTAAGGGCGACGCGTATCGAGTGCATTAATAATACATATCATATATGTAATTAGGGATTTGTGGATTTAGGATTGGACATGCATAAAGACGATATTATTCGCATCGTATGCAATAAATAAAGGAGACAAACCAAAATCGATCATATCGATATTCCTAAAATATAGAACAGCTGACGTGGCTCTGATACCACTGTTGGGTTTTAGGGGAGACAGAGAAGGCAGCGGAAACAAATTTTTTTTTTTCTCCCCAACCCATACCGAGGAAACGCGTCAACGTCTATATAATAGGAAAGGATGGTTTGTGGAATCATACCTTGTCCCGAGGCTTGCTCGGCGACAATACCTCGCGCAATGCGCAGTCTTCAACTCCGGTCTTCGACGGCGTCTGTGCAGCTCCTGGTCGCACCGGGACTGACAATTCCTACTCGAACCGGACTGTCGGATGACAGTTGTCCTCCTAAGCGGCAGTGTCCTACCACCTCTGTAGTAGTCCACACGGACCACCTGGAACTCCACACTCCTTGTCTCACAAGGAAGTGGAAGGAGTCACACCCTCCTGTTGACGTACTAGTCGCCAACACGCTCTCCTGCCTCCTGTTGCAACTGCAGTTGTCCTTCCCTTACTGCACCTCCCTTTTGCGGGAAGCACTTTCTCGGGCTCTCTCACGGTTACCAAAACCAGAGAGAACGACAACTTGCAGAGCAACTGGTTGCACTGAGCTGTACTTTGAGAAGCCCCCAATACCCCTATATATAGGAGAGTCATGGGACAGGGTTCTCCATCCCGGGCAATGCGGGACTAAATCAGGAGTAGAAGGGTTCAAGAATTTTCCACAAAAAGCAACCGGTTCGCAACTTGAAATGATCGGTTCACAACTGAACCGATCGGTTCGGCCATTGAGCCGATCGGTTGGACCTGAGCCGATCGTTTGGGGCACTCCAACCGATCGGTTGGTGCCCTGAACCGATCGGTTCATGGTCCTAATCCGGATCAAAAAGACTTTCCTTGTTTCTTTCCCAATTGGTATCGAATACCAATATTATTCCCAATCGAATTGGGCAATTTGAAACCAAAGGAAAATTCTTGCCGACATGACTTTTCCCAACTGGTCGGTTGCACCAGTTGAGCCGATCGGTTCAACCCTTGAACCGGTCGTTTCAACCTAGGCATGAGCCGATCGGCCTGGACACTCCAGCCGACCGGTTCAACAACCTTAGCCGACCGGTTCATCACATGAACCGATCGGTTGGGAGCACAGGTTGGGCAAAATCAGTCAATTGTGATTTCAATCAATCCGATACTCCAATCAATGCGTCCAACACCTTGAACCATACGATATTGAGCTATCGACTGATTGAGTGTTTAATTGAACTACTAAACTCCTTTAGTAATCAATCTAAACATTGCTTTGTGGACAAAACTCCTCTTCCAGGTTAAATCCTATGTGTGTGACCCTGCAGGTCCATTTCACATTGGCAGTGAAAGTCCATAACACTTATGACTTCACAAGCAAAGAGCGGTGCCTAGTCACACATCAGTGCTACCCAAGTGAAAGTAGAAAGTCGGAGAACAACTTTCATCCTACAATCCATGATTGGTGTTACAACAAATGTATAATTCCTTTGTCACTGATATCCCGAATGAACTCGAGGCATAGAACAGTCATCCTGTCAACGTTCATTCACTTCCTTGATCTCAGAGTAGACTGGAAGAGATATGTATGACATCAGTATCATATACTGATTCACACATGCGTGCACGCCTTTCTCAATCCTACTCATCAAGTGGCCATGGATATCAAACTCCCTCAGGAGGGACAAATCCCATATCTATCACTCACCCCTCAAAAGCCCCATGTGTCAAAGCCACCCAATCATCACCTTTATAACAACCCATGTTTCAGGACTGCGTTTGATGATGTCAAAGTGTGCCCAACGACATGTGTTGAGTGCAGTGATTTCAGGTCTAAGAATCACACTCACCACCATCACTGTGAGTACTGACTGTGACTACCATCTCATGGTTCCATGTGTCAAACTCACGGTGGGTCTGTCCGGTACACTTGTTCTCTAACAAGTACCTATGTGTTTGGTTTGATATCTCTATATCATGACTAATGAGATTCTCTCATCAACCAACACCACAATCTATTCTTGTGTGTCATTGTTGTCTATCTACCTTCCACAATGACATCCGACTAGGGACATAACAAGAATGTACAAACTCTTAGCATCCGTATGATCTCATCGTTCAGGTCCTTAACCTGAAAGCATACATCATTGAGTTCTGTCATTCCTTAGACATTCAATCTGTTCTATCACTATCTCATATGACTGAACCAGAATGAATTGGAAGCTCGCCTTTGATGTTTATCAAATCAATCTTAATGTATCCCACCAATCATCCCATGATTGGCTCTCAGGGCATACATACCAACATTATATTAGGGTTGAACTGATAATGTGAACAGGAAACCCTAATTAATGAAAGGTAGGGTACTTTAACCCTAAGTTTGGGTTATGCTTTTAAGTATGAAACCCTTTGAATGAATTATAATATGAGGAATCCTTATGCCTTATAAGTCAAAGGGGTTTAATAACACTAATTGAGTTGCATAACCCCTAACCCTAGAATTTAACCATGGTGATGAAACATGGTCATGGTATGATGCTGATAGCACGACCATGCTATGGAGAACGGCCGTGGTAGCTTCCCTTTGCACGACCGTGGTGTTCTATGAATAAATTGAAAAGAATTGGTATTGTACTGATATTGTTATATATGCATGTCTTCAATTATATTAGTCATGCAGGTTGTTAGCAAGAGGTAATCATAGCCATGTAAGAGTTATGATGTTTTACTCATTGAAAGCATGTTATAAGATTTATGAATAATGATATACTATGTTGCCTGGTTTAAGAGGTAACATATGAGAATGATGGGCTGTAAGAGCCTTGAGTAATATTTACATTGTTATAATTAAGGTCATGCTATTAGATGACTTATGATGATTTAAGGGTTTGAACACCCCTGTTCTTGAACAATAATGATGAGATGGTTAAGAAATGATAAATGATGTGAAATAAACTTGATACATTTAGTATTCTTCTTCTATAGAAGATGTTTCAATTGTTTATGTTTGAAAACATGCTTGATGCTAAAAGAATGCTAAAATGTACTTAAATAATCAAGTATGATCATATCATGTAGGGCCCTGACCATAGATCCATCATTGTCAGAGACCAAATGATGGTGAAATAGGTTTTCCTATGGGAACTCCTGGAACATATACTTTTGAGTATATGGGGGATTATGGACACGAATATCCTTACGTCCTAATGTAGGAATTGATGTAGGATATATCTTTAACCCATCAATCCTTCATTACATGTCTATGTCAGGATGATGTATCATTAATCTCCCAAGGGAATCATTAATGCCGCATCGATGAGAGATAAATAAGAGATCCCTCTATGACGAAGAGAGTACAGAACGCCACTGTGACTCTAATAGCGAAGTTGCCAGAATACCCTGGATAGCTATCATAGCAGAGACACAAGATGTCCTACATGTAAATCCTCACACTGACTGAGGAAGATGAGGTCATAAGAATCCGGCTCTTTTGATGACCTATGTATGGTACCGACGCGATTTCGTAATGGTCGATTGGAGTATGAGCGGTATACCTCATCTCTGTAGGGCATAATAATGTTTGGAAAACATAATCAGCCGTGTAGCATAACTGCTTAGGTTGAACTGCGAGAAACAATGATTGATGTTATATTGTTTATAATGTTCTAGTTAAATAACTAGTATACATGTTTTTCATATTCTTTAATGAGATATGCTTTGATATGCAATTAAGTTATAATTGAAATGTTGCTCTACTTGACATTAAGCCTACTATTAAATGTTATTAATTATACTGCTTATTGTTATTCCTTATTGTAATAGCAAAGCTTCTGGCGGAGAGTTATAACTCTCGCTGGGACAATTATTCAATTGTCTCACCCCCGTGGGATTCGACTTTTTAGGTAGACACCGAGGATGAAGGAATCCATCTAGAGATGAGCAACAACAGCAGCAGCAACACCAGGGGAAGCAGTGAATCTCAGGTGGAGATACTGACTGTCAAGTCTTGTAGATAGTAGGTCCTATGTGTCATCTCTGTACTCTCAGGTCCTAGGAGTCAGTAGATCTGAGGTTTTTGGCTTAATGCCTCGAGATTTTTGTATCTTGCCTATACATGCAACAGGGCAATGGATGTATGTAATCACTCGAGATGTGAATTCGCAGAGATGTAATGTCAAACCATGTTGTAAATAGTTCATCTTGTTTTCTTATAAAAGAGTTTTATGGTTTAAAGATCTCTTTCCAAAAAGTTTAAATTTTTAGTGATTTTGATAATTCCGCTGCTAGTTAATCACTTCCGCTGAGTTTACATCGTGATTTAGCGATTCGGTCGTCACATAAAGGAACTGACTGTCGATGCCCTGCTCTCACCCTGCAAGTAGGGTAACCACATTTGGGTTATGATACGAGCAAAAGAGAGAGTTAGACAAAGAATCAGTCAAAAAGAAAAGGAGGAAGAAGAAGGTGGCGACACCTGGGTCTCAACCACAGTGGCTTTGGGAGGACCAATCCATCGAGGGTGCCTCATGGTTCTAGCACAACAACAACGATTTGTGAGGGAGAGACTACGGTGAGGCAGGGAGAAATCCCCAAACGAGCTTTGGCATCAAGATAGGAGGTGGAGTGCCAAACCACCTGGGCGGCTGCCCTGTTCTTGTCATGAGAAACAGGGGAGACGAGCTCCCGGTCAGCCGTGCGAGTGAGATCCCAGTTGGGTCATGCCTGGGTTCCCTAGCCATGTATGCCTCATTGTGAAGGAAAGGATCAATGGCAACGTGGATATCGAATACCAATCCTTGTTCCCTAGCCATGTATAATTTGCAATTAATTTTCTGTCCTTTCGGAAGTTCGCATCAATGTAACTCTTTACATTGAACTCTTCCTTATCTCCATAGAACTAGTACTTATCAAGTATTTATGGTATTCCAGTAACCCTTACTGGAAGTAGACATACATCCACTCGTCATGTCCCACATACGAGTTATCAGGATGAGCACATCATATTGTCATGTCGTACATACAAGATGATGAATGCATTTTATTCTTGCCATGCCGATACATGCAAGATAATGGGATGATTACATACATGATAGATCCATATCTATTCTTAGTGTTCCCATTCTTCATAAGAATTGGACACTTGGCTTTGGGAGACTAACTCCATGTAGCATGGACAAGTTTTCTCCCACTGAGTCTGTGTACACTGAACACTTCAATACAGATTGCCAATGTATGCTCTCTCTTTTTAGGTCAAGAGATTTTCGAGAACTATCTCTATAGATCTCTATTCCTATCACATACGAAACATCTCTATCTTCCTTAAAGATAATTTCCACTTTTGGATTTCCATTCTAGAACATTTCCATTTCACATCAACATGTGGAATGTGAACATGCTCCCACTAAATCACAGATCCCTTCTTTATCTTTGACATATCATTCAAACCCTTTGACTATATCATCAAAGTAAAGATCCAATTCCGAGTTGCTTGTGCTCAATCAATCACATTGATTAGTCCATTGTGACTTATAGACTTCATTTGCATTAGTTGATTCATAAACCTAATAGATTGTGTCACGTACACATCCTTGTTTTATTCCTCATAGGAATGCGGTTTTAGTATCCATATGTGAAATTCCTTAGTCCTTAAGTTACAATCAACAAGCATCATACTTCTCAAAATTTTATCCATGTGTCTTAACACTTAAGACTCATTTGCACTTATGGATTTCATCCAATGAGTGTTACCATCAAGGTCATACCTTATGGTTGACATGGATGTCATTTAGGATGTCATGGTCATAAACCATAATTCAGAATTCGATTCCTCATATTCATCTAGATAGTTGACTCATCACATGAACAACTTATCATATAGATAATTGAGGTGTATCTGTTAAAGATATAAGAACTCACAACCCTTGTGATTCTTAATTTCTTTTATTAGTGTGGGGTGTTCTTTTATTAAGAAGGATTCAGTTATTTGATAATCATTCTCTAACTCCTTAGAGTATGATTCTTTCTTGATTTAGACATCACCATGCCTTAATCATGAGTTCACTATGATACATTATCATAATCACTCATAAGGATCTCAAACATTTGGTCTAAGTATTTCATTCATTGATCTCATCAAGAATTAACACTTTACCAAATTTTATACTTCATTTATGACAATCTTGAACACTTCAAGATATTCATATTGGTATTTCTCTAAACACCATTTGAAGTATTAGCATTTGTTCCAATAGGTATGTAAATACATCACATGTATTATACCTTATAGGATAATCATTCTCCCACTACCTTTAGTGAAGATTGATTAATCATGTCTAAGATATTCATGTCTCTTACTGGTTCTCTAACCAAAAGAGTCTAGATTTATCCATCATATGGAAACTAGAAATGAATTTCTTATGATTGATGCTAATTTGATTGTTTGAGTTATCTATAACCTTTTAGGTATCATCTTATCTTATGCATATCAAATACCACAAGATAAATAAGGCATTGCCACACAGATCATATCTTTAAGATTGAAAAATCAACTTTATTAATTGCCATCATTGTCATACAATATGCAAAAATAAAGTGTTTCTATCTATTGGGAAAATGAAATAGCAGTTCATAACTATATTACACGCCTTATAGGCTAAAAATAAACTAAAGTACTCCTATCTATGGCGGCAACACTTGCCCCAATTATGAGTGCTTTACACTTTACATCTTGGTATCATATACCTCAAAAAGTGTTACAAGTTTACTTTCATGACACCTTTAAGTAGAGACGTCTGTAGCCTCCTTCTTCTTTTATTCTTCCAGATAGAGAGGACAATTCCTTTTCCAATGTCCTGGCTTTTGACAATGGTGGCAATTTCCTTTCTTGGTCACGCCTCCCTTGGCCTTGAGAGCTGAAGACGGCTTGGACTCCTGGCTAGCATCAGAACCTTTCTTAGATTTGCCCTTGACCTTGCGCTTGGACTTGCCTTTCTTGCTCGTGATCACTATCACAGCCTTAGGCTTGTCCTTCTTCATTTGTATCTCGGCTGTCCTCAACATGCCCAACAACTCTGACAGTGGCCTATCAAACTTGTTCATGTTGTAGTTCATCACAAACAGACTGTATGATTCTGGCAACGATGCAGTATCACGTCAGTAGCCAACTCTTGGCTTAGTGGAAATCCCAGTCTCTGCAGGTTCTCTACATACCCAATCATCTTGAGTGTGTGAGGACCAAATGGATCTCCTTATGTCATGACGCACTTGAACAGTGCCCTAGAAACATTGTATCTCTCTTGCCGTGCCTGATATTCATACATGTTCCTAAGATGCTGAATCATCTCAATGACACCCATGTTCTCATGCTGTCTCTGCAACTCATGGTGCATGGAACACAACATCAAGCACTTTGCATCAATGGCATCATCAAAATGCTTCTTGTAAGCATCTCTTTCTACCTTTGGTGCATTAGGAGCGGGTTCCTCTGGAATTGGAGTATCCAGGACATAGAGCTTTCGCTCTTGAGTGAGAACAATTCTCAATGTCCGATACCAGTCGTAGAAGTTTGTCCCATTTAGCTTGTCCTTGTCAAGGATCGATCGCAAAGAAAAGTTATTGTTGTTTGTTGCCATTTGTACTACAAAAAGGAAAATATGCAATTTTAGTCCAAAAACTCATTTTTGACTTATTTGATTGATTGGAAAAAATTTGACGATATAATTAGGCCTTTAATTAAATATCACTCCCACTATTTTACTTCAAATTGATAGCCCTCACCATCAATTCGGAAGATTGCAGTGTACAACCTTCTAGTGGGCAAGATCCTAAAATCCTTTAAGTCATGGACCAGCTAGGGCTGTCACCCACAACATAGATCTCTCAGGTAGGCAAATTTTTCCAATTACATCATATGCAACTCTTGATAAGATGTCACATGCAACTCCTTGCAATGAACATCTCCATGCCTCAAGGTGCTAGATCCTATCTAGGTCACCTTGTTAAGTCCGACCCAAAACAAACACGATGAATATGCACCCTGCTTGGGCAGACCCACACATTCATCCTTCACGCTTCCACGAGATAGACGGTGCACCACGCTAGGGCGTGCCCACACTTGGTCGATCAAGCTTTTCACGTGTGTCGCATTTGGAAGGCATCTAAAACTTAATATTTTAATGAGGGATTTGGTTTTAAATATACATATACATATCCAATCACCACAATACATAGTATGTATCATATACATGCTATATCCCACAGAAAACATGCACAAACGACAAAAGCGATGATTATGGCCATCCTAATGTGATTCCTCGAGCCAAGAGGAATCATGGTCATCTAGGTCTACATCACATGCAACCTATACAAGATGAACATCTATGCCTTGCCATCCGAGTTGATCAACTCATCATATGAATGATCTGATCTCTCTGGCCGGTCGTCTGGGTGCCACGAGCTGATCGGTTGGCTCCTCCAACTAATCGGTTCTCCTGGACGTCGTACATCTCTTCATGGCCGCCACCTGCTCATCTCACTCCTCGAATCGGTCGTCAACCGATCGGTTCACTCCTTGAACCGATCGTCTGGAACGTGAACCGATCAGTTCACGCCTTGAACCGATCATCTCAGTTGTCGTCTTGATGTCCGCCGTTCTTTGACATAATAGGAAATAAAATCCATCCTAATATTACATTGCTTAAAAGGGAAACCCCGAGTTACATTCAGGGGGAGCAAAGGTAGGAAATAATATCGAATTATTTTGAGTTACATCAGGAATAGGAGAAGGAAGATTGGTGCGCAAACGGAGATGCAAGCAACCACACACAACCAATCACATATAGGGTTTATGGGCCATAACCACACTATACATCCACCACAAAACTCGTTTAAGGGCGACGCGTATCGAGTGCATTAATAATACATATCATATATGTAATTGGGATTTGTGGATTTAGGATTGGACATGCATAAAGCCAATTTTATTCACATCGTATGCAATAAATAAGGGCGACAAACCAAAATCGATCATATCGATATTCCTAAAATATAGAGCAGTTGACATGGCTCTGATACCACTGTTGGGTTTTAGGGGAGGCAGAGAAGGCAGCGGAAACAAAAATTTTCTCCCCCAAACCCAGAACAAGGAAACACGTCAACATCTATATAATAGGAAAGGATGGTTTGTGGAATCATACCTTGTACCGAGGCTTGCTCGGCGACAAAACCTCGCGCCTTGCGCGGTCTTCAAATCCGGCCTTCGACGGTGTATGTGCAGCTCCTGGTCACACCGGGACTGACGACTCCTGATCACACCGGACTGTCGGATGACAGTTTTCCTCCTGAGCGGCAAAAACCTCCTACCTTTGAAGTAGTCCACACAGACCACCTGGAACTCCACACTCCTTGTCCCACAAGGAAGTGGAAGGAGTCACACCCTCCTGTTGACGTACTAGTCACCAACACACTCTCCTGCTGCCAGTTGCAGCTGCAGTTGTCCTTCCCTTGCTACACCTCCCTTTGTGGGAAGCACTTGCTCAGGCTCTCTCTCGGTTACCAAAACCAGAGAGAACGCCAACTTTGCAGAGCAACTGGTTGCACTGAGTTGTACTTTGAGAAGCCCCCAATACCCCTATGTATAGGAGGGTCATGGGATAGGGTTCTCCATCCCGGGCAATGCGGGACTAAAAGCAGGAGTAGAAGGGTTCGAGATTTTCCACAAAAGTAACCAACTCACAACCTGAACCGATCGGTTCACAAGTGAACCGGTCAGTTGGGGACCTGAACCGGTCGGTTGGGACCCTTGAACCGGTCGGTTCACAAGTGAACTGGTCGGTTGGTGGTCCTGGTCAGTTCCCGATTGACTTTCCTTCTTTTGTTTCTAATTGGTATCGAATACCAATCCTTGTTCCAATCAAATTGGGCAAGTGAAACGCAAGGAAATTTCTCACCAATCCTATTTTCCCAAGTTGCTCGGTTGCACCAGTTGAATCGATCGTTTCAATACTTGAAGCAATCAGTTCACCCTGGGATTGAGCCGATCGGCTCAACACTTGAGCCGACCGGTTCAGCAACCTCAGCCGTCTGGTTCATCACATGAACTGATCGATTGGGAGTACAGGTTGTGCAGAATCAGTCAATTGCGATTTCAATCAATTCAATACTCCAATCAATGTGTCCAACACCTTAAACATTATGATATTGAGCTATCAATTGACTGAGTGTTTAATTGAACTACTAAACTCATTTAGTAATCAATCTAAACATTGCTTGTGGATAAAAGTCCTCTTCCAGGTTAAATCCTATGTGTGTGACCCTGCAGGTCCATTTCACGTTGGCAGTGAAAGTCCATAACACTTATGACTTCACAAGCAAAGAGCGGTGCCTAGTCACACATCAGTGCTACCCAAGTGAAAGTAGAAAGTTGGAGAACACCTTTCAATCCTACAATCCGTGAATGGTGTTACAGTGAATGTATAATTCCTTTGTCACTGATATCCCGAATGAACTCGAGGCATGGAACAATCATCCTGTCAACGTTCATTCACTTTCTTGATCTCAGAGTAGATTGGAAGAGATATGTATGACATCAATATCACATACTGATTCACACATGCATGCACGCCTTACTCAATCCTACTCATCAAGTGGCCATGGATATCAAACTCCCTCAGGAGGGACAAATCCCATATCTATCACTCACCCCTCAAAAGCCCCATGTGTCAAAGCCACCCAATCATCACCTTTATAACAACCCATGTTTCAGGACTGCGTTTGATGATGTCAAAGTGTGCCCAACGACATGTGTTGAGTGCAGTGATTTCAGGTCTAAGAATCACACTCACCACCATCACTGTGAGTACTGACTGTGACTGCCATGTCATGGTTCCATGTGTCAAACTCACGGTGGGTCTGTCCGGTACACTTGTTCTCTTAACAAGTACCTATGTGTTTGGTTTGATATCTCTATATCATGACTAATGAGATTCTCTCATCAACCAACACCACAATCTAGTCTTGCGTGTCATTGCTGTCTATCTACCTTCCACAATGACATCTGACTAGGGACATAACAAGAATGTACAAACTCTTAGCATCCGTATGATCTCATCGTTTAGGTCATGAACCCTGAAGGCATACGTCATTGAGTACTGTCATTCTCTAGACATTCAATCTGTTCTATCACTATCTCATATGACTGAACCAGAAAGAATTGGAAGCTTGCCTTTGATGTTTATCAAATCAATCTTAATGTATCCCACAAATCATCCCATGATTGGCTCTCAGGGCATACATACCAACAGAATCAGCCTGAGACAATGAATAATCCTCGAGTCATGACAGGTTAGACAAAATAAATGGTATTTCTTATATGTCTTTTTATGATCTCTTGGATAAAACTGAGAAAGCAATTTATTGAACTTTCCTTGATTAGTCCTATAAAGACTTATAATGTTGTATAAAATAGATATTGCATGTTGCATGCTTACCTTCATAAGAAGATGAGGTATTAAAGAATTGGTTTGGATAGAAAATTCAGTAAGATTAATACTTATACTTGTGATGATAAGAAAAGAGAAGGAATATGGTAGTATACAAGTGCATATTACCTTATCTCAGTATTTATATACCCTAGCCAGGTATACAGTTGTTGATGATAAAGTAAATATGGAAACTCTTAGATTGTTATATTTTTGATTAATCTGATCAAGAAGTCATTCTGAGACAATCAAATGAGAATCATAAAATAAGAAATATGAGAATAATGAAGGTCAACCCTGATCAGTAAAGGTTGTAAGAATAATAATAAAGATGTTTATGTGATGAATACTTATAAAAGTATTAGTTTAACCTGGACTTTGGTTCTAAAATGAGAATATATGTAATAAGTAATGTCCCAAGATAAAAGGAAGAAAGAGATGTAATGTGTTGATAACACATGTGATAGGTACCAAAATAAGAATGCAATAATATATCAAATGATTTATATTAATTACCTAGACTGGTCAACTATGAAATTAAATTAGACATATAGAATAATATGAACATCACATGTTAGGGGTTTATGTTTTTCATAAACATATCTTTCTCCAAGATGTTTGCCAAATAAGTCCTTGTTTGATAAGTAACTTTTCCCTATGATAAGAGAATGTACAACGAATGAGATAGTTAGTGCAAAAAAATAAGGAAAGTTAGTATGGTGTTATCAGATGTGATGATACAATCAAGGTATGGAAGAACTTATATAGTCTCAAAATAAATAACAGAGTATGAGTGTGATCTTAAGAAAATTTGATCAAAACTTTATAATATCTCCATAATAACGAAATGTTATCTAAGGATGTAATGATATGATGCTTAAATAATATCTGCTTTCCTTTTTCTTTCTGGGATTTCGGGGGCGAAATACTTGTTAGGGGTTTATAATTTGTAACATCCCTGACCTGGGTTATGAACTAACCCCAGGTGTTTTGCTTAATCATGTGATTAAATGCGTGTGGTTATCTGTTGATAATGTAATTAAAGCTTCTGAGGAACATATATTTCCCTTTCTATCCTTTTTAAAACAATATTGTAATATTGTTTTGTTAAAGTGGACTTATGTGCAAATTACCCAATTAGAGGGGTTAACTTGAAAATTGCACATGTTTATATGTTCCTCTGATGATAAGACATCATAAGAATGAATTTGATGAGGTATTATGGATTCTCCAAGCTTGGGCACCAAAATGCAGCTTGTGGAGCAATCCTTGTGCTTTAAACCCTAGTTTTGGTGTAAAGTGCAATTTACCCAAAACATGGGGTGCAACATGTAAAATATACCTTCTAGAGTATCTTTTATGACCCTTGGCATCAATTAGAGTAAAAGTGATGAAGAGGGCGCTTCATTTGACTAATCAAATAAGAAGGAAAACCCTTGTAATTAAATAACTAAGTTGTAAGCAAAATGACCCTTTTATGTGTGCAACTTAGAAGGATGTTTGGCTTCTTTTCCTATAAACCTTAGTTAAAGAAGGAGTTTTTCTTAAGTATAGAAAGGAGGGGCGTGGCCAAGAAGGAGAGAATGACCCATATGAGAAATAGAAGAAAAGATTGTCCTTATCTTGAAAACATGCCCAAAGTATATATACACCTTTCTTTTACAACCAAGGGATCGTTTCCCTTCCTCTCTTCACTTATCTCTTGCTTGGACTGACTAAGGAAGGAGCTAAGGAGCATAGGAGAACGGCCAAGTAGGTTTAGGTAAGCTTGGGTTATCTTCTAGCTCAGATTCATGGAGGAAATCATGATACAAGGTTGGTTTGCTAGTTTTTCTTACTTAGTTCTTCTTTCTAGCCATCCTTTCCAACCAATTCTTGAAGAAGAAATAATGGACGACCTATGGAGCTCAAGCCACCATTAAAGATTAGAATCTTGGAGCTCTATAGCTGATCCTAAGGCGGGTTTTATAACTCTAAACCCTTAAACTTTGTTATGCATCTTTCTTTCTTGCAAACATTGCTTGTTCTTCTTCCCTCCATCCTTCTTTGCACTGTTGCAAGCAAAACCGTGGAGAACAGGCCTTGATATGGAGGTAGAATAAGGGGGCTTGAATACCAATTCTACTTTAGCAAATGGTCTTGCACCCCTTGGCCAAACGGTTTGCAAAACTGTTTGGGGCAAACGGTTTCAAAACCGTTTGAAGGGCAAACAGTTTCGCAAGGTCGGTTGGGGCAAACAGTTTCAAACCCGTTTGAGGGAGTTGACCAAGGGTTGAACGTTAGATATTCCTGTTCATAATCATGTTTCTTAATGACTCACCAAATATTAGGGTTTAATTTTCAAGGAATCATGAGTTGAAGGCTAATCAATTAGGGAAACCTAATTGGATTAAGTGCTGATTTTTCAGCTTGATTAATTTGCCTTTTTGGGAAAATGGTTTCAAAACCGTTTGAAAGAGTTTACCAAGGGTTTACCATTTGAGAATCCTGTTCCTAATTATGTTGGTTGATGACCCAAAAAATTTTATGGATTTATTCCAAAGGAATCATGATTCAAAGGCTAATCAATTAGGTAAACCCTAATTGGATTAAGTGCTGATTTTCAACTTGGTTGATTTGACTTGTTGGGTTAATTAGCCCAAACGGTTTCAAAACCATTTGGGGATTACCCAAACGGTCTCAAGACCGTTTGGGGGTCACCCAAGACCGTTTGGAGGTCTAGGGTTGGATATGGTTAAGTGTTTGAAGATCCAAATATATGACATGAACCCTAATCGACTAAGTGCTGATTTTTGTAAGTAATTGAGATGATGTTTTGGGTGATTGAGCCCAAACGGTTTCAAAACCATTTAGGGATTACCCAAACGGTCTCAAGACCGTTTGGAGGTCTGGGTTCAAGTATAATTGAGTAATTGAAGGTCTAAAGATACCAAATTGAAATGCAATCAAGTGCTGATTCGATGATCAACTCAATAGCTCAAACCCTAATGATTTTTCACTAGAATCCAAGGGTTGGATGAGCCAAACGGTCTCAAGACCGTTTGGAACTCATCCAAACGGTCTCAAGACCGTTTGGAGGTCTAGGGGTGAGTATGGTTAAGCAATTGATGATCTAATGATACTAAGTTAAAGTGTAATCAATTGCTGATTGGGTGATCAATCCAATGATCCAAACCCTAATTGGTTGACTTGGATTTTGATAATTTGATGGGAAAATGGTCTCAAGACCGTTTGGAGGTCATCCAAACGACCTCAAGACCCTTTGGGGTCAGGTCATGTTCAATTTAGATGATGGTTCAATGGTTTCAAAGTAACTAATCTTGCATTGATTAGTGTTGAAGGATCATCGATTCCAAACCCTAATTCAATTAATTAAAACCCTAATTGAGGACTAATTGAGGGTCAATTGAGGGTCAAATAAGTTTAAGGTTGACATATTTAACTCAATTGAAGTATGAGGATAGGTCCAATTGATTATTGGTTCCATGAATTCAATGATTGAAGGAATCAATATTGAGTACCCTAAACCGATTGGTGTAGTTGAGACCATCTTTGGTCCATGCGGTTTTGAGGAGGTTTGGACCAAACAGTCTCAAGACCGTTTGAGTCCAAACAGTCTCAAGGCCGTTTGGGACCAAACGGTTTCAAAACCATTTGGATTCATGCGGTTTCAAAACCGTTTGGAGGTTGAAAGTGCAAAACCGTTTGGGATCATTTAAGGTCAAGAATGCTTAATGATTTAAAGACTTAGATGGTTCAATGATTGTTTAACCTAAACCCTAAATACACCTAAAGTCATTAAGGGGTTAAGTAATTAGTGAACTAATGTATGTTAGGGTCAATGGTGAAGATTACAAAAGTACCCTTAGTGGGTTACTGTGACTAGTACCCTCGATCAGGTAAACCCTAATGACCTTAATGGTGATGACTTGACTTATATCAGTCAAAGTTGAGTTGACTTAACCTAATCAAGAGTGATGTAAACATCATCTATTAGTATGAGGAGAGAGAAAACTCCTAATATCAATGACAATCAAATAAGATACCTTTAAAATGTATCAATACACACCATTAGGGTATGATCCTTCATAAGGAGATCATGGAAAACCCTAATTATGGAGATTATGAATCTTAACTTAATTTGAAGGTGTTAATGGAAGTAATCTTCATAAATAATGATGGTAAGACCTCAATTCACTATGATGTGAATAGTAAACCCTAATTTTAGGGTAAATCATGTAATATGAATAGTAAACCCTAATTATAGGGGAATAACACGATGTGAAATAGTAGTCCCTAATGGTGGGATATTAATCATAAACCTAATCTAGGGGAGATGTGATATGAATAGAAACCCTAATTGGAGGTGATTTTATGGGAAACTCTTATTAAGATGAATAACAAGCTTAACTTATGGATTATTAATCATGAAAACCTTGAGATGGTTTACTAGATAGTACAATAAGGTGAGGTGTAGCTAAATCAATTAAATAAGATGATTATGTCATAAACATATAGAATAGGGTTAGTGAATGATAAATGTGGTAATTTCAATAAATAAGTATTTAAGAGGTAAGATGCCTAGATCCAAACATCCCTATGAATGAGTAATAGATCTTACACCTTACAATAATAATGGGCATCAAACTCTCAAAAATGATGTATACTAAAGCATGATGTAGATAACATCCTGAATTTGAAGATACCTAGAATAATTGATGATAATTTATCCTATATCAACAATGTTTAAACCTATATCATTATAGATAATTGGATAATTCTGATATATGATATATGCATCATATGAGGAATGGGATAATACTTAGAAGTGATGATCATTAATGATACATGATGAGTACAATAACTGAAATCAAACACTTATAATATCTTTGAATGCTCCCAAGGGTAGTGGAGTATTATATTAGGGTTGAACTGATAATGTGAACATGAAACCCTAATTAATGAAAGGTAGGGTACTTTAACCCTAAGTTTGGGTTATGCTTTTAAGTATGAAACCCTTTGAATGAATTATAATATGAGGAATCCTTATGCCTTATAAGTCAAAGGGGTTTAATAACCCTAATTGAGTTGAATAAACCCTAACCCTAGAAATTAACCATGGTGATGGAACATGGTCATGGTATGATGCTGATAGCACGACCATGCTATGGAGCACGGCCGTGGTAGCTTCCCTTTGAACGAACGTGGTGTTCTATGAATAAATTGAAAAGAATTGGTATTGTACTGATATTGTTATATATGCATGTCTTCAATTATATTAGTCATGCAGGTTGTTAGCAAGAGGTAATCATAGCCATGTAAGAGTTATGATGTTTTACTCATTGAAAGCATGTTATAATCTTTATGAATAATGATATACTATGTTGCCTGGTTTAAGAGGTAACATATGAGAATGATGGGCTGTAAGAGCCTTGAGTAATATTTACATTGTTACAATTAAGGTCATGCTATTAGATGACTTATGATGATTTAAGGGTTTGAGCACCCCTGTTCTTGAACCATAATGATGAGATGGTTAAGAAATGATAACTGATGTGAAATAAACTTGATACATTTAGTATTCTTCTTCTATAGAAGATGTTTCAATTGTTTATGTTTGAAAACATGCTTGATGCTAAAAGAATGCTAAAATGTACTTAAATAATCAAGTATGATCATATCATGTAGGGCCCTGACCATAGATCCATCATTGTCAGAGACCAAATGATGGTGAAACAGGTTTTCCTATGGGAACTCCTGGAACATATACTTTTGAGTATATGGGGGATTATGGACGTGAATATCCTTATGTCCTAATGTAGGAATTGATGTAGGATATATCTTTAACCCATCAATCCTTCATTACATGTCTATGTCGGGATGATGTATCATTAATCTCCCAAGGGAATAATTAATGCCACATCGATGAGAGATAAACAAGAGATCCCTCGATGACAAAGAGAGTACAGAATGCCACTGTGACTCTAATATAAAAGTTGCCAGAATACCCTGGATAGCTATCATAGCAGAGACACAAGATGTCATGCATGTAAATCCTCACACTGACTAAGGAAGATGAGGTCATAAGAATCCAGCTGTTTTGATGACCTATGTATGGTACTGACGCGATTTCGTAATGGTCGGTTGGAGTATGAGCGGTATACCTCATCTCCATAGGGCATAACAATGTTTGGAAAACATAATCAACCGTGTAGCATAACTGCTTAGGTTGAACTGCGAGAAACAATGATTGATGTTACATTGTTTATAATGTTCTAGTTAAATAACTAGTATACATGTTTTTCATATTCTTTAATGAGATATACTTTGATATCCAATTAAGTTATAATTGAAATGTTGCTCTACTTGACATTAAACATACTATTAAATGTTAATAATTATACTGCTTATTATTATTCCTTATTGTAATAACAAAGCTTCTGGCAGAGAGTTATAACTCTCGCTGGGACAATTATTCAATTGTCTCACCCCCGTGGGATTCGACTTTTTAGGTAGACACTGAGGATGAAGGAATCCATCTAGAGATGAGCAACAACAGCAACAACAACACCAGGGGCAGCAGTGAATCTCAGGTGGAGATACTGACTGTCAAGTCTTGTAGATAGTAGGTCCTATGTGTCGTCTCTGTACTCTCAGGTCCTAGGAGTCAGTAGATCTGAGGTTTTTGGCTTAATGCCTCGAGATTTTTGTATCTTGCCTATACAGGTAACATGGCAATGAATGTATGTAATCACTCGAGGTGTGAATTCACAGAGATGTAATGTCAAACCATGTTGTAAACAGTCCATCTTGTTTTCTAATAAAAGAGTTTTATGGTTTAAAGATCTCTTTCCAAAAAGTTTAAATTTTTAGTGATTTTGATAATTCCGCTGCTAGTTAATCACTTCCGCTGAGTTTACATCATGATTTAGCGATTCGGTCGCCACATAAAGGCACTGACTGTCGATGCCCTGCTCTCACCCTGTAAGTAGGGTAACCACATTTGGGCTATGATACGAGCAAAAGAGAGAGTTAGACAAAGAATCAGTCAAAAAGAAAAGGAGGAAGAAGAGGGTGGCGACACCTGGGTCTCAGCCACAGTGGCTTTGGGAGGACCAATCCATCGAGGGGGCCTCATGGTGCTAGCACAACAACAATGATTTGTGAGAGAGAGACTGCGGTGAGGCAGGGAGCAATCCCCAAACGAGCTTTGGCATCAAGATAGGAGGTGGAGTGCCAAACCACCTAGGCGGCTGCCCTGTTCTTGTCATGAGAAATAGGGGAGACAAGCTCCCGGTCAACCGTGCGAGTGAGATCCCAGTTGGGTCATGCCCGGGTTCCCTGGCCATGTATGCCTCATTGTGAAGGAAAGGATCAACGCCGACATGGCTATCGAATACCAATCCTTGTTCCCTGGCCATGTATAATTTGCGATTAATTTTCTGTCCTTTCAGAAGTTCGCATCAATGTAACTCTTTACATTGAACTCTTCCTTATCTCCATAGAACTAGTACTACTCAAGTACTTATGGTATTCCAGTAACCCTTACTGGAAGTAGACAGACATCCACTCATCATGTCCTACATACGAGTTATCAGGATGAGCACATCATATTGTCATGTCGTACATACAAGATGATGAATGCATTTTATTCTTGCCATGCCGATACATGCAAGATAATGGGATGATTACATACATGATAGATCCATATCTATTCTTAGTGTTCCCATTCTTCATAAGAATTGGACACTTGGCCTTGGGATTGTGACGTCCCCAGATTTTCACATTCTCAAAACCCCATGGAGATGAGAAGACAAATCCGAAAACGTGAGCAATTATATCAGAAAGCGATGCGGAAGCATAATACGCATACATGAACGTACAACCATAACATTTCTCAACAATAACATGTATATTATTATAACATGAATTACATTTACATATTAAAAGAAGATTTATAAGTCTAAGAACATGTATGCTAAACTAGGATCGACACAATAGGTACAACCTGTACAACTTGCTCACATCCTGTACTTTTCTCCCATGCTATCTCTGAACCTAAAACATACGTGAAACAAAAAAAAATCAACACACAAGGTGTTGTGTACATGGGCAGAAAGATACATATATTTATGGCTTTCATAATTTTGAAAACAAATTTGCAGAAGGAAAGAAAATCATAGAAAACACTTCTTTGTTAAGCGAAATACGCCAATTTAAGTCATTTTCCTAGATGAATTGCATTATCAAGGTGGACTAGTACCAAAACATAAATATTGGGCCCATCCCCGTGTACCAAGTACTCTAGGGAAACTCCCCGTACACCATGTGCTCTAGGGAGGTGTACTAGCCAACATTAATCCATTCCATCGTAAGGGGGATAATGAACACCTTAAATAACTACAAAGCATCTACTTATCATTTATGTTTACAAGTGATAAAACATCGAGTACTATATAGTGCTACTACATCCAATATTTGCAAATAGAAGAGAGCATACATACATATCATGATTGCAAGCAAGAAAACCATAGTCATATACTTAAATAAAACCCACGTACCTGAGTTCAGAGATTCATACTTATATTCTGGATCATCTACATCTCTGGTCATCACCTGATTAAGACAAGACCACATACTATCATCAGATTCTCATCATCTTAACCCTAGTCATGTTCATTAGGGTTTATATTATCTCATTAGGATATTCCAACGTTTACTTACATTATTGTCTTATATTTATCCTACTGATGTCATTTTCTAGATTATGATCCATTATCTGAATATTAGGTTCAATATCCTTTTTGTGCACATATTAACCCTAGGTTACATCATTAACCTAGCTTAGGGTTTTATAACATGCATTAAGATTCATCTTCATATAAGATAGATTTTGTTCATCATGATGATCTCAAAATTAAATCTGAGGTTCAATATACTGATATGAGCTTACTCTGTAAATTTCATCATTTATTGGGCATGTATGCAATTACTACATTATCTTTAGTGTTATTAGCCCTAATTAGCCATATTGACCAAATTACATGATTTCGTGCATCAACATCATAATTATTGACATCATATGGATTCTAAACATGAATATAGACTTACTGACATTTTCCCATAATTTTAGGTCGATGTTTGATATTTATTATCTATCAATTAAGCATTTCACAACTAATATGATATAACTGAGATTAGTGCATAAAAAGACAGATATTATGCTTCCACTGCATTCTACACATTTTTTGAGAATTTCGGTATATTGCACTTATTTTTCTGAGCATCGAGCTAATTTCTACGAATTATTGAAGATATGTTCATTTACTAAATTTATTTACCTTTTGGCCAATGAGAGCCTGCCACGTGGCCACCGTGGGGGAACGGGTCACGGCCTGGGCCGCCCGGTTTACTGGATCTGGTTCTAAGAAATCTTGGTCTGCTCAAACTGGGCCGGCCGGTCCCTTTCTTTCTTCCTCGCATGATGCCTGCTCCGTCGTTTCTCAACGCACGACCAAGGTTCATGCGCCGCCATTGGAGCTAGGGCTCTGCAGAGCTCCTCTACGGCCGCCACCTTGAGTCATTGAGGGTGATGCCGCCTGGGTCACGAGCTTCAACGGTGAGATCCGACCCCATCGACTCCACCTAACATCGACGCACGAGTCTGCGTGACTCGGTCTCTGGTGCGCCGCCGCCCAGACCAATGCCGACGAGAACTGGCGCTGCACCTTAGTGCCACATTCTTCCTTGACGTGGATCCTCCATGGAGCCGCCTCCACAGACCGGGGACCATCTCCAGTGAGCAAGCCGTAGGCTCGCAGGGATCCTCTTCCGCTACCAAGGCCACGATCGGCATCGGCGACTCAGGACAAGCCTCCACGGCTGCCATTTTTCCTCTGCGTCGTGCGCCGACTTGGTGAGAGATCGGCGCCGCTCTGCTCTCGTTTTCACCCTCGTACAGACTCTTCTCACGATCTATCCTTGACTGCCATGCCGATCTTCAGAAACTCATCCACATCACCTGCGCCGTCATCCTCGCTGCTGGAGGTTCCTCCTCCATGTCCAAGTTCAGGTGCCTCCATGTAGGGGGTGGACGAGGAGGGATCAGTGGAGATCGCAGCCTCCTCTCAACCTGGTCATGGTGGCGTCTTCTCCGTCGGTTCTCCAGGCAGGGAAGTTTTGATGAGGCAACCTCACACCGCCACCGTGATCGCTCTTTGATCACCAGTACCCGGGTTATGTACTCAAGAAGGCACAATATAGGCCTGGTCAGTCTCGTGATCCACAAGGTTCGGAGCTGGCCCTCACTCCTCAACTAAGCGTGAGATATTGACCATGCATTCCATGCTAAAGCCATACCCAAGAAAGGGTAGTTCAGTGTAATATCAATTTGTCACGGGTACTAACTCAATAACCAAGAGAACAAAGTCCTACCACTTTTATTTCATGAATGTCCTCAACTTCAAACAATTATCTCCTTACAACAAGATCAAAACATCCTATAATTTTAGACATGTGCTCACGATATCCTAAAGTGGCTTATACCAAAGTTTGAGGCACAAAGATCCATTAATTGGTCATGAAAAATAATTCTCCAAACAACCTTATAAAATAGGTGTATTAACCTTGAATTCAAATAACCTCGTTGAAAAGTCATATACATCTAGAATGCAAGTCAATCGACCATCAAATCTTGATTGAATAGGTTCAAGTTACATCATTTGACCACATAACGCCTCAAGGTTCATCACTAAATTATTTACTCCAAGTATGGTATCAAATATTATATTGGATATCGAACTCCTTAATTCAGGGTCATCACAGGGATACTAACTCCATGTAGAATGGACAAGTTTTCTCCCACTGAGTCTGTGTACACTGAACACTTCAATATAGATTGCCAATGTATGCTCTCTCTTTTCAGGTCAAGAGATTTTCGAGAACTATCTCTATAGATCTCTTTTCATTCATTGATCTCATCAAGAATTAACACTTTACCAAATTTTATACTTCATTTATGACAATCTTGAACACTTCAAGATATTCATATTGGTATTTATCTAAACACCATTTGAAGTATTAGCATTTGTTCCAATAGGTATGTAAATACATCACATGTATTATGCCTTATAGGATAATCATTCTCCCACTACCTTTAGTGAAGATTGATTAATCATGTCTAAGATATTCATGTCTCTTACTGGTTCTCTAACCAAAAGAGTCTAGATTTATCCATCATATGGAAACGAGAAATGAATTTCTTATGATTGATGCTAATTTGATTGTTTGAGTTATCTATAACCTTTTAGGTATCATCTTATCTTATGCATATCAAATACCACAAGATAAATAAGGCATTGCCACAAAGATCATATATTTAAGATTGAAAACTCAACTTTATTAATTGCCATCATTGTCATACAATATGCAAAAATAAAGTGTTTCTATCTATTGGCAAAATGAAATAGCAGTTCATAACTGTATTACATGCCTTATAGGCTGAAAATAAACTAAAGTACTCCTATCTATGGCGGCAACACTTGCCCCAATTATGAGTGCTTTACACTTTACATCTTGGTATCATATACCTCAAAAAGTGTTACAAGTTTACTTTCATGACACCTTTAAGTAGAGACGTCTGTAGCCTCCTTCTTCTTTTGTTCTTCCAGATAGAGAGGACAATTCCTTTTCCAATGTCCTGGCTTTTGACAATGGTGGCAATTTCATTTCTTGGTCACGCCTCCCTTGGCCTTGAGAGCTGAAGATGGCTTGGACTCTTGGCTAGCATCAGAACCTTTCTTAGCTTTGCCCTTGCTCTTGTGCTTGGACTTGCCTTTCTTGCTCGTGATCACCATCACAGCCTTAGGCTTGTCCTTCTTCATCTGTATCTCGGCTGTCCTCAACATGCCCAACAACTCTGACAGTGGCCTATCAAAGTTGTTCATGTTGTAGTTCATCACAAACTGACTGTATGATTCTGGCAACGATGCAGTATCACGTCAGTAGCCAACTCTTGGCTCAGTGGAAATCCCAGCCTCTGCAGGTTCTCCACATACCCAATCATCTTGAGTGTGTGAGGACCAAATGGATCTCCTTCTGTCATGAAACACTTGAACAGTGCCCTAGAAACATTGTATCTCTCTTGCCGTGCCTGATCTTCATACATTTTCCTAAGATGCTGAATCATCTCAATGACACCCATGTTCTCATGCTGTCTCTGCAACTCATGGTTCATGGAACACAACATCAAGCACTTTGCATCAATGACATCATCAAAATGCTTTGTCCACACTGACGTGCAAGCCAGGATCAACTTCCTGACTGGTCACCCATCCTAGTACTACTCCAAGCTGTGCCACTTAACTATGGAGTTCTTTAGTGATGGGCTCCCGGAAAAGGAGGTGCACCTTGGTGATATGGGTAGTCCAATCATTCCTTTTAAGATCATGTTATCCGAGGCCTCAAATCCTGGGATGTTACAAAATATGTCATTAAGATTTATAAGAACGATAGAGACTCATGAACCAAGTTCATGAGAAAACTAAAGGATCGTGTTTATATAAGAACTATTAGTAATGATTCATGTAGATGAATAAGACTAGAAGATAAGATATGAAAGCAAGATAGACATACTTTACAATATTAGATAACATTGTATTAGGATTTCAAATAGAAATATGCTATTAATATTTTCTAGATAGATTAATATCTAAGAACTAAGTACACAATAAGACATAAGAGTAGAATGTATTAGTTTATGATTAAGTTTTTTTTCTTCTTCTAGGGAATAGAGCTTATTCATTCATCTTGTGCTCTAATGCAGGCCAAAACCTTGGGAACCAAACATTAAAATTATCCGGAGGCCTAAGTGGCTCCATGAAAGACAGTTTGAAGGAAGTGCGGGAAGAAAGGGCTTGTTTTGCTGTGGTGTCAGCGACTTGATTCATCTCTCTCGGGATGTACAATACCCGGAGATGATGTAAAGAGGCTTTGGCGACATGGAATTTGCTCCAGAGTTGCTGGAGACGTGGTGATTTGCACTTTGACTCTTGTGCCAGCTGCACCGACAGACTGGAGTCAGATGCTATGATTGCATTGTGTATGCTCCTGGACCTGCATATAGAGGCTGCGTAGGTGACTGCAGTGAACTCAACATGTAGTGCTGATGAGGTCTTAAGAAAGAAGCCTTTGCCCTCGATGAACTAGCCCGCTTGGTTGGTAATATGTATTCCGATGCCAGTGTCTAGAGTGGTGTTGTTGAATGAGGCATCAACGAAGAGCATGAGCTCAAACTGACCCGAATGTGTCCACACAGACTTAGGTCTGGCTGGAGTTTGTGAGAGATGATTCATACAGCTCCTGATCGCCCTCGTTCTGGTCTTGATGAACATGATCTGATCTTGTTCCTTTGGAAGCTGATTCTCGTGGACGTATTTGTTACGAGTGTTCCAGATGTGCCAGCAGGCAACAACATACAGCGCATGAGGTTCTCGATTGTGTGTGGCAGAGAGGATGAGCCATTGGATCCATTCGTCTTCATTCATTAGGAGGGTTTCACCTGGGACATTCAAAGTCCTCCAGATACCCTTGTTGTGGTTGCATTCCTGAAGACAGTGGAGCAATGTGTCTTCATGATTGGTGCAAATGGGACAAAGAGTATCCACATCTAAGTGTCTTCTCTTTTTCTCCTTGTTCGTAAGAAAGGCCTGATGTTGCAGCATCCAGAGAAAGGTTCTTAGGTGTTCAGGTACCATGAGTTTCCAAATTGACTTCCAGTTACCCACAGATATTTGGGTGGTACCCTCCTTGAGCCAGGAATAAGCCCCTTTGGCCGTCAGATTGCCCATTGGATCATGTGGCCAGACCCATATCTCCATCCTGTTGTCCCCAGTTGGAGGAGGGATATGCATAATGATGTTGTGTGCTTCAGGTGGTAGGAAGTTATGGATGAAATCTAGGTCCCACTCTCCATTATCCAGGCGAAGAGAGTAGACTTTCAGATCTTGTAGTTCAGGAGGTATTGTCCACTGATGATTCAGTTCTTGAATTGTAGGTCCATTTAACCACCTCTCAGTCCAGGCATTGGTGGTTGACCCAGAGATGATACTCTTGTGGCACTGGCTTGTGATGGTGTTTAAGTTGCATTTGATGAACGCCCATAGCGATGAACAAGGCCTTCTGGTGATGCGGTTGCCGCTCATGTATTTTTCTCATAGAATTGTGACCCAAGTAGCTGGATGGTTATTGATGAACGCCCAGACATTCTTAAGCATGAAGGAGTCGTTTTGGTCTCGTGCATTCTTGATACCCAGACCACCAACGACTTTATTTTTGGTGACTTTTTTCCAAGAAACTAGTGATATCTTCCTGTGTTCCTTTCCGCCTGACCATATAAAGTCTTTGATGTCCCGATTTATGTCATCACACAGTGATGGAGAGAGCTTGACAGTCTGCATCATGTAGGCCGGGATCACTTACAGGGTGGCTTTGGCCAGGGTAATTCTGCCCGCCATTTATAAATGTCTAGATGCCCAACTAGTCATCCTGCCTTTGATACTGGTGATGAGATGTTGATGTGCGTTTTTTTTGATCCTGTGATGTAGTATGGGAACCCCGAGGTACTTCCCCAAGTCATTGGTTTGAGCAATTCTAATGGTTTGGGAGAAAGCACATTTTTCTGCCTGGGAGGTGTTCGAGGAAAAGAAATAGTGTGATTTCTCTTTCGAAATCGTCTGTCCCGATGCGATACTAAACTTGTTGAGTACATCAAGAATAATGCCCGCTTGATTCACACTGGCTTCAGCCATAAGAAGGATATCATCAGTGAAGAACACATGGGATAGCGACGTGCCATTCTTTGTCAGTTTAATCGGCTTCCAGGTGTTGTTGCTAACAACTTCATGGATGGCCTGAGACAGTCTTTCCATGCATAGAACAAAGACATAGGGGCTCAATGGGTCACCTTGGCGCACACCCCTGATGGATTTAAATGTGGGGAGAGGGTGCCTTCCCACAGGATCGACGTGTTACCACTGGATATAATATTCATGATTAGCTTTATTGTGATTTTAGGGAGCCCTGACTTCTTGAGTGTATCCTCAATGAAGTGCGAATTCATCCGATCAAATGCTTTGGTTAGATCTAATTTTATAGCAACCCATCGCTTGACGTTAGCTTTCTGTCTCATTGAATGAATCACTTCCTACACCAAGAGGATGTTATCACCTATCTTTCTGCCCAAAATGAAGCTTGAATGATTGCTCGAGATCCAAGCGGGAAGGTGTGTGTAACGTCCGGGGCCCACTGCCCATGGCTCTAGTAGAGTTTTAGGAATGATGACTAGCCTCACAAAACACCACTAGCCTTAACTGCGCACTTTGTCCACACTGACGCGCATGCCAGGATCAACTTCCCGACAGGTCACCCATCCCAGTACTACTCCAAGCTGAGTACGCTTAACTATGGAGTTATTTAGTGATGGGCTCCTAGAAAAGGAGGTGCACCTTGGTGATATGGGTAGGCCAATCATTCCTTATAAGATCTTTATATCCGAAGCCTCAAATCCTGGGATGTTACAATCTCCCCCACTTATACTCTTGACGTCCTCGTCAAGGCTCAACTATAAGGCCTCATAATCTCTTCTCCATTTCAGTGCAGACACACAATGGCCCATAGACACCCAACTCCCGATCACGGAATACCAGCTCAAGGGTGGCTACGTCAACCATGGACAACCCTTTCCTACATGCCTGGACTGCAGGGCTCAAGACTGGCATGCCATGCCCATGTGGTCCCACCTACTGGAGGGGAATTGGCTCTGATACCATTTGTAACGTCCGGGGGCCACTTCCCATGGCTCTAATAGAGTTTCAGGAATGACGACTGGCCCCACAAAACACCACTAGCCTTAACTGCGCACTTTGTCCACACTAACGCGCATGCCAGGTTCAACAACCCGACAGGTCACCCATCCCAGTACTTCTCCAAGCTGAGCACGCTTAACTATGGAGTTCTTTAGTGATGGGCTCCCGGAAAAGGAGGTGCACCTTGGTGATATGGGTAGTCCAATCATTCCTTATAAGATCTTTTTATCTGAGGCCTCAAATCCTGGGATGTTACAGTGTGGTTTGATACGTTTGATGAGAACCTTTGAGATCAACTTGAAGCATGAGTTATTTAGAGAAATAGGATGCAGCTCTAAGCATCTCTATGTATGTCTAACTTTGGGCAGCAGTACCATGTAGGATTCTACTACTCTGTCATCAATAGTGCTGGTGTTGAATGCTTGTTGGACTGTTTGGATGATCGAGGGGCCAAGCTTGTGCCACTTTTGCTGGATAAACTCGTTATGTACACCTTCAGGGCCGGGTGCCTTGAGGGGAGCCATCAGGTCCATGGTGTGCTTGATTTTGGCCTGACTTGGAGTGCAAGCTATGTAGTTCAGAGCTTGTGGTGAGAGCGGTTGAAAGGAGCCTGTGTAGGTGCCAATGCTGTCCCATGTAGCGTTGCCTGCATCACAACTAGCAAGCAACTGGTGGAAATGGTTGAGAATAGTCGCTTTGAGATCTGTCGAATTCTCGACCCATTTTCCGTATGTGTTCTTCATCCTGTGGACCTTCGTTGCGTGACGTCTTGATTTCACGTACGAGTGGTAGAACTTGGTGTTTCTGTCACCGCAAGACAGCCATTGTATATGCGATTTCTACTGCCAGTCGAGCTCCTTTGCTAGCAGAATGTTATCATGCTGTTCTTGGAGGCTAGAAATGAGGATGTTGTTAGATATACAAGAATTAGAACTATCTAATACCTGACATCGTTTGAGTTTGGACATAATATGGGTTTTTTCCTTATTTTTCTTCTTCCTAACATTCTTCTCCCATTTGAGGAAGGCTTTGCTGAAGGGAAGGAGGGCATCCGGGAATGACAATGAGCTATCCCAGGAGGACATGAATTCTTAGTTGAAGTCCTTTGACAACTTCCAGCTAGCTTTAGTCTTGAACACGGGCTGTCTAGCTTCGGAGTTAGCAGAATTGGAGAGGAGGATGGGATTGTGGTCAGAATTCAATCGGGGCAAGACAGCAACGTGGAGGCCAACATCCGCTGATAGCCACTGATCGTTCACCATGATCCTATCCAACTTTTTGGGAAGTTGTAGGCGTTTAAAGGTGTAGAAGAGGCCATTCATCTTGATGTCAGCAGGGCCTGTGTTATGTAACATTTGATTAAACAAACGGCTATTTGCTCTATCAAAATACTTGCCTCCACATTGTTCGTATGTGTCGAGCATAGTATTGAAGTCACCGATCATGGCCCAGGGGCCATTAATGGTTGCAGAAAGCTCCACAAGCTGAGGCTAAAGAATCTTCCTTTTAGATGGTGATGGGCTGGCATACACGAAGGTCGTGTACCAGACATGGTTTATCTTGTAGTGTATGAACTTCCTATGATTCTGAATGATGTCCACATGACATCTATCTTCATTCCAGAGAATCCAGATTCCCCCTGAGAAGGCTAGAGCTTCCACTCAGTGAGAAGATGAGAACCTGAGTTTTTTTAATTGTGTTGGCAGCGGATGTGCCACTACATTTAGTTTCCAGCAGCACAAGGATGTGCGGGTGGTAATTCTTCTTATATTCCCTTAATAATCTGATTTTGTTCTTGGAGCACGCTCCCTGAACATTCCAACAAAGGATGCTAGACATTAAAAAACTGATGAGGAAGGGATTGGGCAGGTTTAGATAGCGGCCAATAAGCCCGTGGCCTGTACTTCATCAGTCTGTGCAACATTATCACTTGTGTTTACTGGTGTGATCACCTCTTCATCCATCTCATTGCTTTGCTCAGAGAAGTCCATATTCTTCATGGCCCCTACTAAGTCCAGAGGGTAGTGTCCTGCAGTTACCTTCCCTTTTTTGCGAACTCTCTCTAGGCTGGAGTACACCTGTTGATAGATGACTTTCCTGTTCCTCAGGAGGACGCCGTTGCTTCCCTGGGATGAGTTCCCCCAGGCGAACTTGTCCAGGGGGAAAGTCGCTATGGTTTACTGCTTGTAACCTCCAAAGATGAATGTGTATCCTATTCCAGGATTCACATTTCTACCTACGTATACTTCATCATCGATCAAGGTGACGGAAGTGTCCATTTGTTCGCTAGTGTTAGTGTCCTTGTCTCCAGAGGAAACATGGTGTTGTGTTTGCTGCTTCCGGCCCGAAGGGGTCTTTTTTGTTTTTCTTGCTTACAACTACTTCCCAATCAGACGTCTCACCCTTTTCTATGACAAGAGGGCTTCTTTAGATGTCTCTGCTGGCTTGGTTGCGGTTTTGTTTGGGACCATGCTCGTCTGAACCTTGCTAGCTTCAACCTTTTTTCTCTTTTCGACGTTGTGTTTTAGGTGCATGGATTGCTTTAGTGTAGGTGTATGGAGCCAAAGCCGACGTCGACGTGGATTCCATGGATGCATTAGGGACGAAAGGCTTGGAGTGTGAACACTCCTTCTCTGCGTGCCCAATTCGGCCACATGCCATATAGACGATGGGCAAATTCTCATATTCCAATTTATATTGTGCTTCATTCAATAGGATGGCAGGGATGAGTGGAGTGGATGTACCAACCTCCACTGCTAGCCGCGCAAATTTCCCCCGATCGCCGGTAATTATTATGTTGTCAATCTTGATCATTTTTCCTACCAAGTTACCAATGCACCACAACATTTGGTTCTAGAAGAGAAAGACCGGAAGGTCCTTAAATCAGAGCCAGACAACTAGTTTCCTGGGAATTGGATTGGAGGGGCAGAAGTCGGCACACCAGGTTTGGACGGAGAGGTAGTTCCCAAGATCATCCATGCCCCTCCTGTTAAAGCTTTGACGAAGTCTGTTTCATTCATTAGTTGAATGATATAGTATCCCATCTGATGGTCGATTTCCCAGAAGTAGTCCGACGGTGACCAGAGGATTGATAGGTGGTTAATCAAAGTTTGGAAGCCGATGTTGCCGCCGATCAGCTTGACGATGACAACATATTTCCAGGGTTCCAACAGCGGTGGGAGTGTCGCCAGATTTATGGTGAGGGCCGGAAAGGCCCTGTTATAGTTCACAAGGATGTCCTTTGCGACCAGTGTGTCCGGTGAGACAGGAGGAAGCAAAGATGATGCCTTGCGACCAGTAGTGGCATCTTTATAGGATCTTTCTTTGGGTTGTTCCAATGTTTCCTTTACGAATTGGTTCTGGTGTTCTTCCTCAGGGCCAGGCGCACCAGATCCACATCCTCCCCCTCCTCTACCTCCACTTCTTCCTCTGTGGCCTTAGCCGCCGCTGCCGCCGAACCCTAGGCGGTCTTCCATCCTTGAAGATATATCCAATGTTTTATGATTGAGTTTGGAAGATAAGCTTTTATAAGATTCATCTTTTAAGATTTAAAGAGTTAATCTCACATGAATGCTTTAAGATTCATGTTAAGATAAGACTTCATGAGACTTTCAAGAGGTTGAAATTATCATGTTAGAAAACATATTTTAGATATTTACTACTTCAGTTGCTTTTATATACTTAGTATTTCTATCTTTAGTTTAGATTGTTTTCCTAAGCCTGTAGACTTACATGTCATAAATCGGATATCAGAATTTAAATTAAGTCATTCAGTCAAATATGAGTTTTAAATTAAGATTTATCTAGATCATAAGAATATCAAAATTTTGATTCAGATTTAGATTACTCAAAATATGGGTAGCCATATATTTAATTAAGATACATGATAAGGGTTATCGACCCAATCTCAGTTTTCTAATTGAAATTATTCATATTCAGATGTAGATTCAGAGTTCAGTACATGTTTAGTACTCAATATTCAGTTTTAGATAAGTTCAGATTTAGAATTTAGTAAGCTTAGACTTAAGATAATTAATTCAAAACCTTCACATAATACATTATATGATAAGTTCCCATTCAGAGAGTCTCGGGACGATTCAGAGGCATTTGTTGCCAATTTGGAGGAGTGCTTACTCCAACACAGGGCGTAGATATGCCAATTCAGAGACACCTCAGTGTCATTCAGGGCATGTAGTGCCATTGCAGGGTACTTCGGTACCAATTTAGGGCGTAGAAATGCCAATTCAGGAGAACTTATTGTATAATGGTGGCCACATTCAGATAAAAGTTGTAAATAAAAGATGCCTTTGTTCAGAGAATGTACATAATCTCATTTATAAGTATAATGAAAGAGATTAAGATAAGAGGGACATGACTCAGGCCCTTTATGCAAGTCATATGGCCCAGACACTAGAGTGTAGGCCAATGCAGAGACATAACCCAGGCCCAGAGTGTAGGTTATGTGACCTAAGAACCTTGGTGCAGGTCATGAGACCTAGGTACCAGAGTACATGTCTCTAGAGAAAGATAAAGTAAAAAATAAGAGATAAGTTAAAGTAAGAAGAGGTATTTATGTTTTAGATTTTGTAAAGTTTTGATGTTAATTATCAATATATAATGTTTAAGATTATTTTGTAACATCTTATTTCATCAAGAAATGTATACATTAGAATACTCATGCCACTTACACTAACAACTATTTTTCCAATGCATGGCTGGGGATGAGATGTCCGTAGGTGAGGAGCAGGAATAGAGTAGATCCCAAGGAATTAAGCACAAGGATAGATAAGGATAATATCTGGTGGGGTGCCAACTATAATATGATCGTCAGGTTAATAGACTTAACAATATGTTTTAATGTTTAGAACTTTAGAGTAGAGACTATGTCTCAAGATTTTGTGTTAGTTTTCCATGTGATATCCATTATGTTCCTTTTATAAGGACGATAATGAGAATGTTTCATATTTTCACTTTGTGTGATTGATTATATTGTTGTTATGAATGCCCGTTTTATGTAATGCCCCCTTGAGTGCACGAGTTATGGATAACTCAATGTTGCTTCCTCTATATGCATGTGTGTGCTTAGGGAGGGTGTTACATCCCTCCTTATAACTTTGTACTATCTATGTTTGGCCACAAAGGATCTATCCCAAGGTATAAGAAGATGACGTCTTGGTGAAGAAGGTCTTCTTGGGTTTTATCTAAGCTCATCTAGGGTTTCTAAAGTCACCTTTTGATGTTTCCGAATAAGGCAAGTAGGTTTCTTCCCCTTATCCTCTATTTCCCCTACTATTATTCTTCTTTCCACCTTCTTCCATGTCAGAACCCTGGTTTTCCATGGAAAAACTACATCTAAAGCTCAAAAACTCTTGTTTACATGCTCCTCTTGCTTAGTGTTTGTATCCTTGGAGAAGAAGGTGATTCTTGCTCGAGTTTTTAGCTTGTTCTTAGAGATACCAACCCGTCTTGCTCGAGTTTCCTACTGATTGGAATCTAATCTTCTTCCTAGAGGCAAGTTATATAACTTGATCCACATTTATTTCTTATTATAAGCTTGTTAGTTCATATTCTTAGGCTTAAATGATGATGTCCACCTTTAGATGATGTTTTTGTTTAGGGTTTCATTTCTTTGTTGTTCTATACTTTGTTACTAGCTCTAGATGAACCTGAAATGATTGGTACATGCTTCCTAGGGTAAAGAATGACCTAGGATAGGTTGTGGGCGGGCAAGTCAGGGGTTGGCCCCTCTCCCTCTCTCTTTCTCGCTTGCAACTAAATTGTTGAAATGTCATTTTTTGGTTGGTCAGAATTGGAAAATTCATATAATTTAAACCGCTCATCCAAAATTAATAAAAAAATATGTTTTAGAATTAGAAAATTAAGCTCTATCTAATAAAAATTCTTTCGAGGTATGATTTCAATGTTTTTCAAAAGGTGATTTTTGGAATATGATTTTGATACATAAAATCCATAAAAACTACAACTTAATCACCATAACTCCAAAATTAACATAAAGATATGTTTCCTTGATCAAGAGAACCAAACTAGGCCAATGGAGAGATCTTTAGAGTCTAAATTCGAGTTTTGTGAAAAAGGTCCAATCTTAGGGTTTCTATGCAATAATGTGCAATATGTACACTAATGAATGTTAATAAATTGAAATAGCCCAAAGTTGAACTTGGAACATCTAGAAGTGTTGGAACTTGGTATTTGAATACAGTAAAGAGTTATGTGCATTCTTACACCCTAAGTTAGGATATTTTCAAACCAAACCCTACATTCCCTAATCTAGCACTATATGAACCATATTTTCTCTATTCATGACTCTTTTTCTAAATTCCCCTTAAAAATAGTATTCATATTCTGTTTCTTGAGTCTTGAAACCCAATTCCATGTTTCAAATATACATAATTACCACTCATAGATAGGGAATGTGTTATTTTTCCCTGGGGAATGTGGTATTCTCCCCCATATATAATTTGTGTAGGTGATTGGAAATGTGTTATATCTCCCCTCACCTATAGGTTGGGGTCTGGTAGGTGCCTCAACCCTACTTAGTTAATGTATTCAATATTAATCATGCATGCAATTACTTTACTATTTCAATGTTATGGCTAGCATCTATTTTGATTTTGCCTCACACTGTTGATCTCTTCATCTATTGATGAACTTATAGCTTTTAATTCCATGTTGATCATATTGTTGACACATACCTTGTTTTTCTTTCCCTCTTGCTGGGTGATTTCCCAACCACCCAAATTTTGGACAAGGTGTTGAACAAGATCAAGGAATAGGACTAGGAGTACATTAAAGCTGCTTGAAGTATGTCTAGGTTGCTAAAGCTAGATCCTTTGTTTTCTCATCTTTTTCTTCTAAAAAACTTATCTAGTGAACAATGATGAAAGCCATGTAGTAGCTTTAGTTTCTTTTCCTTTCCATTGTTCTTGACATTTTATATGTATCTGGTGCATGCTTATTTACTGGGAATATTATACATGCATCCCTCAACATCTATTATCTTTTTTAAAATATGAATGTTTTGTATTTTCTTCAACTTTTAGTAAGGAGGTGATCTCACCTCTGTACAACAACAACACAATAAGATAATAGATCAACTTTTAGGGCCGTTATCAGGGACCAATTAGACAATTTCCTCATTGCATCTATCAGGTGACCAATTGGATAATTTCCTTCAAGTAAAAAACAAAACTCAAAGAATGGAATAGCCCAGATGGCTACACTCCACTCTGGGACCACCTCTTCTATGCCATAGATAGAATAGATGCCTATTGAAGGAGATATCTCCAACAGAGGTGATGTCCCAATATCAAAGAAATCAAGAGGGGCATCAAACCCTATTCCATCCCTTAGAACATCTAAAATTCCTTTGGAAGCACCCTTTCCTCATCGCTTCATCAAGGCACAACTTGAGAAGAGGTACACCAAATTCCTAGACACAATCAAGAAAATCCACTTAGAGATACCCCTTGTGGATATCATTGATGAGATGCCCACCTATGCCAAGTTCCTGAAAGATCTTATCACCAAGAAGAGAAAGAGAGGTGAGGTATAAACAATTTGCCTTACAAGAATGGATTCCACTTTAATCCTCCATGTCGACAAAATAGAATATTAGGAGCTTTCACCATCCCTTTTCTCATTAGAGAAACCTCCTCTAAGTATGGCCTCATAGATCTTATTTCTAGTTCAAGTCTCATGCCACATGGCCTGGCTACCAGGTTAGGTCTAATAGATATTGCCAACTCCAACATGAGGATTCCATTGGCCAACAATTCCTTTATTAGCCCAATTGGTGTAGTAGAAGACGTCCCTATCAGAATAGGAAATTTCTTCATTCCTTGTGATATAGTCATCATCAACGTGGTTGAATATCCTATATGTCCAAATATCTTGGAGTGACCCTTTCTTTTTACAGCCTGTGCATTAACACATGTTTCATTGAGTATTGAGCTATCCTTCAGTATCAACTTATGATTCCCTTGTACCTAGGTGATGAACGTTGTCCAGTTTGCAGTCCAGTTTGCAACATCACAGATCTTGATGCCTTTGGTGATCATGCAGTGCACTGCCGCTCAAGGCATGGTTATAAGTTTCATCATGATGTTGTTTGGGATGCTCTCTTCAACATTGTCTCTCGAGCTAGGTTAAAGGTTTCAAAAGAAGCTCCTTTGTCCTTCCTTGGCACTCAATCTGATGGTGTCCATTCATTGCGACCCACAAACATTCTTTTATTTGACTGGATAAATGGAGAACATGCCTGTGTCTACCTTACAGGAGTTTCTCCCTTGACATGTATCCTTTCAAAAAACTTTAAAGAAGGGCAGGCAGCGTCCGAGGTAGCAGGTACAAAAAGTTCATAAACATGGAGCATCTTGTGAGGCCAATCAACATCATTTTATACCTTTTTCCTTTGACACCTTTAGGGTGCTTACCGATGATGCAGTTGCTCTTCTTCGACACCTTCAATGTATAATAAATAGGAATCTTATGATGCCTTCATCTACATGTAATGATTTTATTTTTGGGCCCTTGGGTTTTTCCATCCAAAAAGGATTGGCAACCCAATTTGTTGCTCGTGCTTCTGTGAAAGCATTTATGTAAGCTTTTGTACATTATTTTTATGATATTAGAGATATAAGCATGATGTTGCATATGGGCTGATTACTATAAGGGTTGGCAATGTATCCATTGAATTTAATGTGCTTGATCATATGAAGGGTCCTTCGCAAATGGAGACGATTTATTTTGTTGACTATTGTAGTAAGTTGAGTTCAGAAATTCAAGAACACAATGCTTGATCATATGAAGGGCCTTGTACCCCACTTCCATGTTTCAAAGATATGATGCTTCTACTTGCCATAGTTTCTCTTAGCATGTTGATTTTATTAGACTATTTAGCTAATGTAGTGGTACTTATGTACAACCATCCATAGATAGGGCATGTGTTATTTCACCCTGGGGAATGTGTTATCTTTCCCCATATATAATTTGTGTAGGTGACTGAGAATGTGTTATTTCTCCCCTAACCTATAGGTTGGGGGTCCGGTAGGTTCCTGAATCCTACTTAGTTAATGTATTCAATATTAATCATGCATGCAATTCCTTTACAATTTTAATGTTATGGCAAGCGTCTATTTTGATTATGCCTCATACTCTTGATCTCCTCATCTATTGATGAACTTATAGACTTTACTTCTGTGTTATTTTCTTTCTTCTGTGCTTGATCATATTGTTCACACATACCTTGTTTTATTTCCCTCTTGCATGGTGATTTTCCAGCCACCCAGATTGTGGACAAGGTGTTGAACAAGATCAAGGAAAATAGGACCAGGAGTAGATTCAAGACTTGCTTGAAGGATGACTAGGTTGCTAAAGCTAGATCCTTTGTGTTCTCATCTTTTTCTTCTAAAAAACTTATGTAGTGGAACAATGATGAAAGTAATGTAATAGCTTTAGTTTCTTATCCTTTCCGCTTCTATTGACATTTTATATGTATCTGGTGCATGCTTATTAACTAGGTATATTATACATGCATCCCTCAATATCTATTATTTTTATAAAAAGATGGATGTTTTGTATTTCCTTCAAATTTTAGTATGGAGGTGATCTTACCTCTTTACATAATGGTATCATAGCCTTTGGGAGCTACTAGGGCATGAAGTTCAAAGCAAGGGTATCTAGAAAGGATCATAGTTCTGGGGCTGGCAAGATTTTCCTTCGCACCACTATCTTGGTTTACGAGGACTCATGGATCCATATGATACCTATCTAGCCTGAGTTGATACAGATTGTTAGAAATATCATGCTTTAGGCAATAGTAGCCGTAGACATTCTTTTCTCATCTATGTTTCTATACTCCTAGAAACCTAATATGATAGCCTTGCCCTTCAAAAGAGATGCCTTTTTTCACAACATGAACAACAACAACAACAAGTCCAAGTGTTCTACCCAGAATGACTCCAACTGTTTGGACACCCTGGTGACACTACAAGGATAAGAGTATGGTGAACCCTAACATCCTTGACCTTACCCTGGAATAGGAGTTGGCCATGTTGCACCATCTATTCTCTTCTACCCTAGTGGGGCAATTCACCACTATTGTGGTTAACGCTAACAAGCCAAAGGAGTTCATCCTGACAGATTCATTAAGATGTAATCGCCTTACTTCAAAGAAGAGAGTGAATCGAACATGGTGGACAAGGCTAATGATTGGGTTTTGGCCCTAGACCAGACTTTCGAGGGCATGGCTTGCTCACCCAAAAGTCTGCTTTGCAACCTACGTACTGGATGGACCAACTCGAGTGTGGTGGAATGGCATAGCCCGCACCAGAGACACAACCACCATGACTTGGGACCAGTTTCTCAAGATCTTCAAGGAGACGTACATCTACCCAACTTTATTGAGGAAGAAGGAGGTCAAGTTCTACATCCTTAAGCAGGGGGCATGATCATTTCCAATTACATTCAACGATTACTGGCGTTGGAACGCTATGCCATGGACCTTGGTGTAGAGAGAAGATAAACCCTATTCCTCGAGGGTCTGAGCTATTAGGTTAATCTTATTCCACAACTTCCACTCACCTTCCAACAAATGGTGGACAAGGCCTTGGAGATTGAATCTCACTTTGGATTCCAACCTTTTGGGCACAACACCAATAATACAAGGAAGAATCATGGCAAAAACTGTTGTCATGAGACGTGCCATTGGTGCTCCCGCTACCATCCTACTGGGAGGTGCCCTACCAACAATGCCCCTACTCAAAGAGATTATCGACCCACACTTACCTTCCATGAGTGCAACTAGGTTGGACACATTTGACCTCTCTATCCCCAGTTTCAACAAGGATAGGCTTCAACCCAGCAACCGGCCGAGCAACTACAACAACCATGACAGAATCTATTTCCCTAGAACAAAAACCAGAACTAGCAACAAATTCCTATGGAGAGGTGGAATGGAAGGGTGTTTTATCTGAATACTAAAGAATCTGGAGAGGATAATGAAGTCATTGAAGGTACCTTACATATCAATATGCATCCTATCAAGGCACTTTTTGATTCTGTCTCTTCAAACACCTTCATGTCTTTTCAACTTGCTTCCATGTTAGAGTTAGAATTTGAATGCACAGACTATGTGTTAGATGTAAAAGCACCTAGTGGTAGGATCTAATCTTCTTATCCCAAACTCCCTACCTTGGACCTTTGTATATCAAGAAATATGTTTCCTTTAGACTTTATCTTGCTCGATATGTCTATCTTTGATGTTATCTTGGGCATGGATTGGTTGAAGAAGCATGATGCACCCTTATTCTGTCAGGAAAAGAAAGTTATCTTGTTACACACTTATGGAGAGAGGATATGTATTAAGAATAGGAAGTGATAGGATCAGAAATTCATCATCTCTACCATGAAATCTAAAAAACTTGTCTCACAAAGGATGTAGACCATACTTAGCATCTATCGTTCTTGATGCCACACCTCCTTCTCTAGATCATATAGATGTCATGAAGGACTTTCTTGGTGTGTTTCCTAAGTAGTTTCCCAGACTACCACCAACTCACGAGGTGGAATTTTCCAACGAGCTTATGCTCGGGACTTCACCGATCTCAAAGATGCCTTACCGCTTGGCCCCTACTGAACTTGTTAAGTTAAGAAGCAGCTTCAGGAGCTTCTTGACATGAGTTTTATCTGCCCAACATATTGCCTTGGGGAGCCCCTATTTTGTTTGGGAAGATGAAGGACATTTCAGTGTGGATGTGAATGGACTACCACATGCTCAACGAAGTGACGATGAAGAACCATTATCCCTTGCCTCTCATCAATGACCTATTTGATTAGCTGAAGTCAGGTACCATGTTTTCAAAGATGGGCATGTGAAGTGACTACTACCAAATGCGTGTGAAGGGTGAGGATGTGCCAAAGATAGCATTCAGAACTCTCTATGGGCATTATGATTTCCTGGTCATGCCTTTAGGCTAGATTAATGCTGTTACAACCCCAAATTTTGGGTTCCTTTGGTGAGAGATGTCATGTATCATATTAAAGAGATTGGGACAAATAATGATATAATTCTTTTTGAGAATAAATGCATTTCGTTTAAAATAGCCTTGTTGTTTGATTTGTGGGCTTTATTGGCTATTGGGCCCAATAACAAGGAAATTCAATTAATTAATGAATAATTGAGTTGTTGAGAAAAGAGAGACGAGGTAGAAACCTCTAGAAGGCAAATGAATGTAATCCAAGAATGTATTTCGTGCCTATTGGGTTCCTTGGGTTCCAAGGAGTCCAAAGTTGCATAAAGAGAGCAATAAGAAAAGAAAAGATCAATTAAGTATTTCTTTATTAAGAAAGAAATTGAAAATACTGATGAAATGTGTAAATAAGTAAAAAGAGGTATAATTAAGTGATCCTTGGTGGAATTTCGTATCCCAAGGATTGCTTATGATAAAAGGAATACCAATGAGGAAAATAAAAGGGAAATAAAGAGAAATCCTCAAAAAGAACTATTTTAATAAGAAATAAACAAGATAATGAGAAATAATGAAGAATAATGCATTTAGATGCATCTAGAAGGATAATGAGTATCCAATAAAAGGATTTCGAAATATTAGAGTTTCTTAGGGTCCAAGGAACCCCAATAAAGAGGAAAGAAAGAGAAAATACCAATATAGCAAAATAAGAAGATAATGTGAGTATACCATTAATGTATTACATGGTATTGCTAAAAAGAAAGAAATTGCTATTAAAGGAAAACTTAATTTCGTTCCTAAGGGTTAAAAGTCAAGCAATAAAGAGAGTAGGTGAGAGGAATTTCGAATTCCTAATACCTAATGGAAATATATACATGAAGAGAGAGAAAGATACTTCAAAAGTAAGGAAACTCCCTTTCCTATAAGGAGAAACCTTGTTTGCTTTGTGGGCAAGCAATCTAAGGCATGGATACTCCCCTATAAAAGGGGTAGACCCTTTGGGATGAGTTCCAAAGAGATTCTGTATCTCCCACTCTCTTCATCACCTTCTTATTGTTTCTCACACGTGAAACCCTAACCGAGAGAGTAGAGCAGCCCTGGAGCAGACCAGGGACTGAGAAGTGATCATGTTGGGAGCAGGAATCTTCCTCGACGATCCGCTATCCCCTCTGGGTGCTCGAACCTCCACATTCACCTACAGAAGGGCTGGCCGCAGTTTTGCAGGTCACCTGGCCTAAACCGTTCACCTTGGCCATGGCCGAGGGCCTAGCCGAGCACGAGGAGGTGCGGCGGAGGTGGGGGGACTGCCCCTGATGGTCTTCGGGGTCGGGAGAGGGCAGTAGGGCGATGTTCGATCGCTGCTGCAGCGACATCATAGGGTTCGGGAAGGTTGAAGACGACCAACCCACGTCGGACGAGTTTGCCCCTCAGTGTATCAAAGGACCAACAACTCAAGCGGGGGCAAAAAGGTCATTCCATTATTTTTGAATAGCCCAGCAACGTTGCATGGAGACCAACGATGTGGCGTGCTCCGATTGGCCCAGGTAGGGTTTTCTTGCAAAAATCATAATTAAATATCGGTAGCTCGTATGGACACACATGAAATATGAAAATTGCTCAGAAAAATGAGGGGAATCTAGTAAAAATAAAATTGAAGCTTGATTCTATTTGAAACTCAAAAAGTATATCAAGATGCTATCTTTAATAGTTTAATCAATGAAAAACCCTAACCTTTGATGATTAATGAGTTAGAAAGGGTTAAATGAGTATATAAAGTTGATATTAGCTTGTAAATGATAAAAAGGATCATTAAGATTGAAAAAGATGAACTTTTCATATAATTAGTTTAATTTCAAGTTTAATGTGTATGAATAATACTTTAATGGGCCTTGAAACCCTAATGTTGATTAATTTGACTATTAACGACTTTAATTGATTAATTTCATGATTAAAGTAAGAATATGCTATTTCGAGCATTAAAGTTCCTAATTTGTGGATAAGTAACCTCAATATAGAAATTAGGGTTTTCGATTGAATCAAGGTAGAATTAATAATAGATAGAGTTCATATGGGAATTAGACCATTATGAATTATGAGTTGTTAATCCGAAAGAAACTAAAGGTGATAATTGAGTCTAATGACCTTGAAATAACTTAAAAGGATAAAAATAGTAGATTTAATGTGAAAGAGTCTTAATGGACTTATTTAATGGTTAATTATGCCTTTAATCTGAAACTGGGGATTAGATGTTGAAACAATTAGGGTTTAAAATAGTAAAAGAAGAAGGGAAACCCTAATCGCAATGGAAACCCTAAAAGTGGACTAGAAACCCTAAGAAGCGAGCTAGATTTGATAGATCTTAATGACATGAGTAATAAAAGGAAATTGTATAATTGTTTCAGGATCTTATTGAATGCTTGCACGCTCATTGTTGTTTGGATTATTCCTGCACTTGAATCTACATGTACAAGTATGTGGTTACGCTTATGACTACCTGAATTAGTTTTCTGGGATTTTATCGATGTTTCCCTCGTGGCTTGAATTAAACTGTTTGGATGTATTTAATTCATGCAAAGTATAATGTGAATATGACTATCACATAAGAAATATGCCTACTAGCTCAGATCCTAGTCCCCTCTGTAGCTTAATGGGTTGACCTAGTAAATGGTTACCAATGGGGTAGGCCCATCAGGTCATTGGATGACTTAGTAAATGGCTACCCATGGGGTAGGTCCATCGAGTCACATTGAGTTAGAGATTGGACTACCTATGGGTAGTGCCATGCGACTCAACCCTAGATATTGATCTACCTGTTAGGTAGGATCATGCGGGGCTTAATAAGGATCTACCTAGAGAGAGGTAGTATCTCAGTCTGCTGTAGGGACAACACAGAGATAGGGGATAGGAAAGGATTGAGTAGTATGGTTTAAAACGTAACCTTGACTATTAAATGATAATTGGCTGATTACTTTGTTACTATAGTTGCACAATTATTGTTTCCCCCACATACCAGCTTCTTGCTGACCGACGTTTTGTTTGTCGGCATTTTAGGTATAAATGAAAGGAACAAACATTAAAGCGGCATATGTGGAATTAAATGAGAAATAAAGTGCACAGGAGGATTAGATAGATTAGCATCTTCATGGATAGAAGTTTAGAAATCCCAGTTTTTTCAAGGTAAGAAATGATTTAATTTTATATCGAATTCCAGTTAGTTAGTAGAATTTCATAATTGTTATTGATTATTTGTCGAACCTTTGATCCTGTTAATTGAATAACGACACTGACCTTTCAGTCTCCCTTAATTGGGGGTTACTGAGAGGCGGGGTCGTTACAATTAGTATCAGAGCATAGGTTCCTCAAGTAATCTTTAATAATTATTAAATTTTACAAATTCTGTTGAACCCAAGGGAGTTATTAGAGGATTATCTGAAAGACAGAGGTGTCTAGAAAAGGATCACGACTGGGGGCTGGCAATATTTTCCTCCGCACCGCTAGTCGGAATACGAGGACTCCCGGATCTGTGTCACTGCCTGGCCAAAGTCTTAGGGTATGAATCGAAATAAGATACCTTTAGGACTCTCTCATCTTGTTCATCCCTTCTCAACTCAAATTCTGTTAAGGACCTTAAGGATTAGGGTTTTCTCTCTTCTCCTCACCCTCTTGAGGTATGGGAAAAGTTAATAAGGACTAAGGAATCCTCCACCAAATTAATGAAAAGTATGTAAATAAGATGTCATGGACATAAGCTTAATAGATTAAGCGTAAACTAAAGAATAGATACATGCTGAGGTCGTATGACACGAGTTGTCATTGCCCTCAGGAGAGACATAAGGATAGACCTCCTTGGTAGGAGGATGAGTAGAGAGAGTTAGTCTTGGAGGTAGAGACCTCCATTAAAAGTAGATACCTAGCACATCCTTTGAGGATGATGTTAACCCTAACCCTAAGTGAAGGTCAGAGAGAGATGACATGATGAGTTAGATGTCATGGTTGATCAAGTGTTTGGTTGTACATGCCTTTGGGATGCCATAAAAGGGTAGATGACCTAGTACCTTTGGCGACCAACCCTGGAGAGGGTCGTGCATGCTAGAGAGAAGGATAGCTCCTTCATGGATAAGTTTAGAAGAGAACCTATAGTTACCCTATGGGCTTAGGCAAGTAGGGTATAGCTTGATGAAACCTTGGTTAAGGGATCATGGAATAAGCATAAAGGGCTATGAATGATATTGAGAAAACCTAAGATCGAGCATATGCTACACCCATGTGAAGGTATGCTAGTAAAGCTTGATCCTTCATGGAGAAAGGACATCTAGTAGTAAGGTTGGATGTAGAGTTAGTTCTAGAGAGAGAAAGCAAGAACCCAACAAGGAGGTTGGAAGCCTAAAACCCGGAGATATGAGGAACAGTGGGGAGTCGAGAATGATGCAACCTAAGTAGATGCTAGTGGTTGCCTTATGCTTGATTCCTGGAGGCTGATGATATCTTGGTTGCCTTTAGGGGAACCAAACCCTAAAGAGAGGATGATGCTTCTGGAACCTATGTGTTTATGGTATAGGAGTTTACCTGCTGAGATGAGACAAAAAGTGCCTTAGACCCTGAGGAGGTTCAAGTAACCAGTTGTGGGGCTTTATACCTAGTTGGTTGTCCTTGAGGAGGACTCAACTCTAAGGTGTTGCTCATATAAAAGGATCATGGGAGTACATGGCATACCTTGGGCATGCTTGATTCGTGGTTAAGAGGTTGAGCATGTAGTTGGATATCCAAAAGTGAACCTAGGGTTCCTGGCCGAAGAGGGGAAGCAGTGTACCCAATGCTCCTGATGAGATTTGAGTCTCTATAGTTTCGATCATGGTACTCCTCATGTATAAAGGTAAAAGAAACCCCTTAAGTTAAGGGTATGTTTAATGAACCCTTCCCGAATAAGTTGATCTAATGTTGACGAAAGAGAACAAGTATGACCTAGCATGGTTTAATAGGTGTTCTACTTATGCCCTAGTAGCTGCTAGGTTAGGCATGCTCATATGGTTGTAAACCCTAAGGATGCTTGTAACCTTGTTGTCAAGAGTTGTAGTTTCCTCCCATCCTGGAAGAGGGACCCTTTAGTTGGGTGTATACTAGTTTCGTTGGAGTTAAGATAACCTAAAGAGGTTTTATAGGATCCTGAGAAAGCTAAGTGAAAACTACATGGCATGAGATTGAACCTATAGACCCATAGTTAACCATCTCTAAGTTCATATGGATGTGTTACCATGAAGGTAACCGGTATGGGGCCTGAACAAGGTAGGCAGGTCGCCATGGTCCCTGAGAAAGGATGAAAGTCAGTCATGAATGCAGAGAGAGATGATGAAGGATTGGGTAAGGTTCTAAGTTGAACATGTACTATGTTAGAATCCTAAGTCTATCCAAGGGTCAGGTAGGGATAAGACCGATGGAAGAAGGAGTTGCCAAATTCCCTAGTTGCACATGACCATAGGGTCGGGAGGTAACAACTATCATTGTCTGAGGGCCACGGGTTAGGAGATTGATCACCTTCATGAACTCATGGGATCCAAAGGGCAGATGAGTAGGGCACTCTCTGGATGCATAAGGGAAGAGGGATGACCCCAAAAGTGCCGGCACCCTATAGACCTAGAGGAGATGACCAAGGATTGTGTGGTGACCCAAGTAGGTTTCAGATCAGTTTTCCATGGAAGTAATTTTTGATATCATGATGTTTGTGATGTGGAGACATGAGTTGCACGTTTCAACTTAGAATTGAAGGTGTAATGGCAAGGTGGGATGTACCATCTCTACTCCTGGAATGGGAAGAACTCTATATTTGGACGACCGCCAAATGCTTATTTCTTCTTGTTATGGGAGTGAGAGATAGGACAGTACACATGCCTTACACCAAGGATAAAGATGATGTAAGTTGGAACATAGCTACAAGGTATGAGGATAGAGATGATAACATACCCTGGTGAAGTGAATGATACATGGAATGGTTCGCAAACACTAAGAGTATTAAGGAGATCATCTTGTGAGGATGTTTTATCTTGAACTAAGTGGATTTTTGCAAGTGTTACAAGGAATCACAGGGTTGAGTTTGATCACCATGAGGATGAGCTCAGAGTTCCTTGATGAAGACAACCTTAGAGTTTGAGATGAGATGATAAGTATAATGCATGGAGGAGTATGTCTTCGACATTAACTATCACCTAAGGATAAGGAGTGGTAATGAAAGCTCTGGTTGAGATATAGCTACCTAGTTTAGCTGGAAGCTAGAAGAAGTTGAGGTTGTTCGACTAACCCTATGTTTGGGAAGAGGATGTGTTTTGGTTAACACACAGATGTAACAAGATAAGTTGAGCAAGTTAATGGTTATTTGGTTAGCCAGTTTAGTCCTTGATGTAGTAAAAGGATGGTGATAGAACCTCAGATACACTTCTTTGGATAGGAAGGTAATAAAACCCTTTTGAGAGTGGTTTAGGGTTTTTGAGGTATCAAGCTTGAGGAATCATAACGATACAGGAGGACATGATATACCTTGGTACTACAAAGATAGTAAGTGATGGTAGCATTCTGGATGCTTAAAACAAAGTTGCATGTAGCATGTGGCCATGCAAGCCAGGAGGTGAAGGACGAACACCATTAACCCAGTGCATGGATATAAAGTATAAAGAGTTCCCGAGAGGGAATGGGAGTTCATCACTATGGATGTTGTGAGTCTCTCCTAGACCAAGAAGGTCAAGATACAATATGGGTTATGGTAGATCGCCTTACCTAGATGACATGAGAAAGGAAGATTTCTGTCAAGGGACAGATCTGGTTGAACTACATATGAAAATAGATGGTTCAACTACACCATGATGCGAATTCAAGAGTTCTTGATGTGACCCAAAGGTTCACTTCCATGAGGTGGGAGTAGATACATGAAGAGCTCAGTGTTTGTACAGTTTATCACCCCATACTAATGGATAGTATGATCCAGACTAGAGGGTCTGATGAGAGCAAGTGTGCTTATTCAGGGTGATACATGGAGACAATTCTTAAGATGTGATGTTAACCACCATAGCCTTTATCGAGATGCAAGAAGTTCTATAGGGAGGTTGTGTTGGTCACCACTTCATTATGATGATATTGGTGAAGGAGGCCTCGCGAAGGTCAGAAAAGAACCACAAGTGTGTGCAGATGAAGTCACTTTGATCGTGCAATGGCTGAAAGAGAGAGCCCAGTGGTGACATGAGTCACGAGTTGATGCAAAGTAGACTGATATGCAGTTCACTGTGGGAGAATATGTGATGTGAAAATCCGACCCCTCTAAGCTACAACTGAGAAGGCTGAGTCCCCGATATATGGGTCCATTTGAGATGGATTGGTGGAGATGGTTGTGTTAACCTTACCCCTTAGGATAAAATGATGTGTTGCATGAGTCCGATCTAGAGCACTATGTGAGGTACCCAAGCCAGGTGTTGTGCCCTGAACCTATTCAACTTTTGAAAGGCTGAAAATTCCTGAGTCACCTATGAGGGTACGATATACCAAGGTAAGAAAGAACTCAGATGGAAGAAAATGAGATAATGAAGGTTCTTGGGAAACACCATGGAAATGGTGAAGCCACATGGGAGCCCTGATGGACACAAGAAGACTTATCTTGTTTGTTTGCTTGTTTGATGGAATTTTGAGGGCAAAATTCTCATAAGAGGGGAAGGATGTTACAACCCCAAATTTTGGGTTTCTTTGGTGAGAGATGTCATGTCTCATATTAAAGAGATTGGGACAAATAATGATATAATTTTTTTTGAGAATAAATGGATTTCGTTTAAATAGCCTTGTTGTTTGATTTGTGGGCTTTATTGGCTATTGGGCCCAATAACAAGGAAATTCAATTAATTAATGAATAATTGAGTTGTTGAGAAAAGAGAGATGAGGTAGAAACCTCTAGAAGGCAAAGGAATGTAATCCAAGAATGAATTTCGTGCCTCTTGGGTTCCTTGAGTTCCAAGGAGTCCAAAGTTGCATAAAGAGAGCAATAAGAAAAGAAAAGATCAATTAAGTATTTCTTTATTAAGAAAGAAATTGAAAATATTGATGAAATGTGGAAAATAAGTAAAAAGAGGTATAATTAAGTGATCCTTGGTGGAATTTCGTATCCCAAGGATTTCTTATGATAAAAGGAATACCAATGAGGAAAATAAAAGGGAAATCAAGAGAAATCCTCAAAAAGAACTATTTTAATAAGAAATAAACAAGATAATGAGAAATAATGAAGAATAATGCATTTAGATGCATGTAGAAGGATAATGAGTATCCAATAAAAGGATTTCGAAATATTAGAGTTTCTTGGGGTCCAAGGAACCCCAATAAAGAGGAAAGAAAGAGAAAGTACCAAAATAGCAAAATAAGAAGATAATGTGAGTATACCATTAATGTATTACATGGTATTGCTAAAAAGAAAGAAATTTCTATTAAAGGAAAACTTAATTTCGTGCCTAAGGGTTAAAAGTCAAGCAATAAAGAGAGTAGGTGAGAGGAATTTCGAATTCCTAATACCTAATGGAAAAATATACATGAAGAGAGAGAAAGATACTTCAAATGTAAGGAAACTCCCTTTCCTATAAGGAGAAACCTTGTTTGCTTTATGGGCAAGCAATCTAAGTCATGGATACTCCCCTATAAAAGGGGTAGACCCATTGGGATGAGTTCCAAAGAGATTCCGCATCTCCCACTCTCTTCATCACCTTCTTCTTGTTTCTCACACGTGAAACCCTAATTGAGAGAGTAGAGCAGCCCTGGAGCAGACCAGGGACTGAGAAGTCATCATGTTGGGAGCAGGAATCTTCCTCGATGATCCTAAATGATCCGCTATCCCCTCTGGGTGCTCAAACCTCCACGTTCACCTGCAGAAGGGCTGGACACGGTTTTGCAGGTCGCCTGGCCTGAACCATTCACCTTGGCCACGGTCGAGGGCCTAGCCGAGCATGAGGAGGTACGGCGGAGGTGGGGGGACCGCCCCTGATGGTCTTCGGGGTCAGGAGAGGGCAGTATGGCGATGTTTGATCGCTGCTGCAGCGGCATCTTAGGGTTCGGGAAGGTTGAAGACAACCAACCCGCGTCAGACGAGTTTTCCCCTCAACGTATCAAAGGACCAACAACTAAAGCGGGGGCAAAAGGGTCATTCTGTTATGTTTTGAATAACCCAGCAACGTTGCATGGAGATGAGTGACGTGGCGCGCTCCGATTGGCCCAGGTAGGGTTTTCTTGCAAAAATCATAATTAAATATTCGTAGCTCGTATGGACACACATGAAATATGAAAATTGCTCAGAAAAATGAGGGGAATCTAATAAAAATAAATTTGAAGCTTGATTCTGTTTTCAATTCAAAAAGTATATAAAGATGCTATCTTTAATAGTTTAATCAATGAAAAACCCTAACCTTTATGATTAATGAGTTAGAAAGGGTTAAATGAGTATATAAAGTTGATATTAGCCTGCAAATGATAAAAAGGATCATTAAGATCGAAAAAGATGAACTTTGCATATAATTAGTTTAATTTCAAGTTTAATGTGCATGAATAATACTTTAATGGGCCTTGAAACCCTAATGTTGATTAATTCGACTATTAACGACTTTAATTGATTAATTTCATGATTAAAGTAAGAATATGCTATTTCGAGCATTAAAGTTCCTAATTTGTGGATAAATAACCTCAATATAGAAATTAGGGTTTTCGATTGAATCAAGGTAGAATTAATAATAGATATAGTTCATATGGGAATTAGACCATCATGAATTATGAGTTGTTAATCCGAAATAAACTAAAGGTGATAATTGAGTCTAATGACCTTGAAATAACCTAAAAGGATAAAAATAGTAGATTTAATGTGAAAGAGGCTTAATGGACTTATTTAATGGTTAATTATGCCTTTAATCTGAAATTGAGGATTATATGTTGAAATAATTAGGGTTTAAAATAGTAAAAGATGAAGGGAAACCCAAATCGCAATGGAAACCCTAAAAGTGGACTAGAAACCCTAAGAAGCGAGCTAGATTTGATAGATCTTAATGACATGAGTAATAAAAGGAAATTGTATAATTGTTTCAGGATCTTATTGAATGCTTGCATGCTCATTTTTGTTTGGATTATTCCTGCACCTGAATCTACATGTACAGGTATGTGGTTACGCTTATGACTACCTGAATTAGTTTTCCGAGATTTTATTGATGTTTCCCTCGTGGCTTGAATTAAACTGTTTGGATGTATTTAATTCATGAAAAGTATAATGTGAATATGACTATCACATAAGAAATATGCCTACTAGCTCAGATGCTAGTCCCCTCTGTAGCTTAATGGGTTGACCTAGTAAATGGCTACCAATGGGGTAGGCCCATCAGGTCATTGGATGACTTAGTAAATGGCTACCAATGGGGTAGGTCCATCAAGTCACATTGAGTTAGAGATTGGACTACCTATGGGTAGTGACATGCGACTCAACCCTAGATATTGATCTACATGTTAGGTAGGATCATGCAGGGTTTAATAAGGATCTACCTAGAGAGAGGTAGTATCTCAGTCCGCTGTAGGGACAACACAAAGATAGGGGATAGGAAAGGATTGAGTAGTATGGTTTAAAATGTAACCTTGACTGTTAAATGATAATTGGCTGATTACTTTGTTATAATAGTTGCACAATTATTGTTTCCCCCACATACCAACTTCTTGCTGACTGACGTTTTGTTTGTCGGCGTTTTAGGTATAAATGAAAGGAACAAACAGTAAAGCGGCATATGTGGAATTAAATGAGAAATAAAGTACACAGGAGGATTAGATAGATTAGCATCTTCATGGATAGAAGTTTAGAAATCCCAGTTTTTCCAAGGTAGGAAAAGATTTAATTTTATACCGAATTCCAGTTAGTTAGTAGAATTTCATAATTTTTATTGATTATTTGTCGAACCTTTGATCCTGTTAATTGAATAACGGCACCGACCTTTCGGTCTCCCTTAATTGGGGGTTACTGAGAGGCGGGGTCGTTACAAATGCCCCTGTTGCTTTCATGGACCTAATGAACTGAGTATTCCACCCTTACCTCGATCAAATTTTGGTGTGTTCATTGATGATGTTTTGGTTTACTCTGAGACAGAAGAACAACATCACATACACTTGGGATTGTGCTCAATACACTTAGAGAAAACCAATTGTATTCTAAATTCACAAAATGTGAGTTCTAATTAAAGGAAGTGATGTTTCTAGGTCATGTGATTTCTTTTAGACATATAGTTGTTGATCATGTAAAGGTAGAAGTTGTGACCAAGTGGAAATCTCTAAAGAATCCCTTAGAAATTTGTAGCTTCCTTAGGTTAGCAGGTTACTATTGGAAATTCATCAAGAGCTTCTCAGAGTTGGCCTTTCCTTTGGCCAATTTGACACAGAAGGAGGTCAAGTTCTCATGGATACATGAATGTGGGGATAGTTTCCAAAAGATGAAGGAGTGCTTGACATCTTCACCTATTCTTGCCTTGCTTGTTGAAGGGATACCCTATGTCATTTACACAGATGCTTCCAAACAAGGATTTAAGTGTGTATTAATGCAAGAAGGTAGAGTGATCGCCTATAATTCCTGCCAATTGAAACCAAATGAAGAAAATTGGCCTACACATGATTTAGAGCTAGCTTCCATTTTTCATGCTCTAAAAATCTGGTGACATTATCTCTATGGAGTGAAGTTTGAACTCTTCTCTGACCATAAAAGCTTGAGGTACTTGTTGACATGAAAAGATCTGAACCTACAAAAGTGAAGGTGGATGGAGTACCTTAAGGACTATGACATTACCATCACCTATTATCTCGGTAAAGAAAATGTAGTTGTTGATGCTCTGAGTCAGAAGAAGGATCTTGTATATACTGCTATGAGCTGTTCTGTGTGGAATAATGTGCAATGTGTTTCTAGTTGGCAACCTCATCCTGTTGATTCAGTGGATGAAGATAAGTTGTGTGCGCACATGTTGAGTTTGTCTATTACACCGACCTAGATATCAGTGGTTGTAGTTGCATAGTTGGAGAGTTCTGAGCTTGAGGAGATGAAGGCCTAAGTAGAGAAACCACAATTTGACTTCTCAGTTGGAGTGGATGGTGTTGTTAGATTCCTACATATATAGATTGTGGCCCTGATGTTGGTAATCTAAGGTAGAAGATTCTGAGTGAAGCTCATGGGTCTAAGTACACAATTCATCCTGGCACAACTAAAATGTACAAGGACCTACAACAAAGCTTCTGGTGGAAGAATATGAAAAATGACATAGCTTTGTTAGTTGTGAAATGTTTGACCTTTCAGCAAGTCAAGATAGAGCATCAACAACCTCGTGGTTTTCTCCATCTACTTGAGATATCATAATGGAAATGGGAGAAGATTACCATGGACTTTGTTATTGGCTTCCCTAAGTCCAAGAAAGGTTATGATGTTGTTTGGGTGGTGATTGATCGACTCATAAAGTCTGCCCACTTCTTGCCTTTCAAATCCACTTACAAAGTTTTTGATATGGCTCAGTTGTATGTTGATAGTTCATGTACATGGAGTGCCTAAAGTGATAGTTTCTGACCGTGACCCGAAGTTTACCTCCTGATTATGGAGTCAAATTAAGGAAGAGATGGGGTGTAACGCCCGGGCCCACTGCCCATGGCTCTAGTAGAGTTTCAGGAATGACGACTAGCCCCACAAACCACCACTAGCCTTAACTGTGCACTTTGTCCACACTGACGCACAAGCCAGGATCAACTTCCCGACTGGTCACCCATCCTAGTACTACTCCAAGCTAAGCATGCTTAACTATGGAGTACTTTAATGATGGGCTCCCGGAAAATGAGGTGCACCTTGGTGATATGGGTAGTCCAATCATTCCTTTTAAGAGTGTTTTATCCAAGGCCTCAAATCCTGGGATGTTACAATCTCCCCCACTTAGACTCTTGACGTCCTTGTCAAGGATCAACTATAAGGCCTCATAATCTCTTCCCCATTTCAATGCAGACCCACAATGGCCCATGGACACCCAGCTCCCGATCACGGAATACTAGCGCAAGGGTGGCTACGTCAACCATGGACAGTCCTTTCCTACATGCCTGGACCGCACGGCTCAAGAATAGCATGCCATGCCCATGTGGGCCCCACCTACTGGAGGGGAATTGGCTCTGATACCATTTGTAATGCCCGAGCCCACTGCCCATGGCTCTAGTAGAGTTTCAGGAATGACGACTAGCCCCACAAACCACCACTAGCCTTAACTGTGCACTTTGTCCACACTGACGCACAAGCCAGGATCAACTTCCCGACTGGTCACCCATCCTAGTACTACTCCAAGCTGAGCACGCTTAACTATGGAGTACTTTAGTGATGGGATCCCGGAAAAGGAGGTGCACCTTGGTGATATGGGTAGTCCAATCATTCCTTTTAAGAGTGTTTTATCCAAGGCCTCAAATCCTGGGATGTTACATGGGGACTGACCTGCGATTTAGTACAACATATCATTTGCAAACCGATGGTCACTCAAAAAGGATAGTGTAGATTCTAGAGGATTTGCTTCATGCTTGTGTGATGTATTGGGAAGGTGCTTGGGATATCAATCTGCCATTAGTTGAGTTTGCTTTTAACAATAGCTACCAAGTTAGTATTGGTATGTCACCTTTTGAATATCTCTATGGTAGACCTTATCATTCACCTTTGCATTGGGATGATGTTGGTGAACGTTCTCTAGTGAAGATAGATGCTAGGAAGATGATGATAGATAAAGTTCAGCTAATTAGGAAGCGTATGAAATTTCTCAAGTTCGACAGAAGATGTATGTTGACAAGAAGACATATGATGTTATCTTATTTAGTGGGTGACTGTGTGTTCTTGAAGATCAATCTTATACGCTCAATTGCTAGATCTAAAGTTAAAGGCAAACTGAGTCCCCACTATGTTGGACCAATCAAGATCTTGGATAAGCTTGGATATTGTGCGTACAACTTAGCTCTTCCTCCTGCCTTTGATAAGATTCATAATGTATTCCATGGTTGTGTTGAAGAAGTATGTGAAGGACCCTTCTCATGTTCTTACTATTGAGCCTTTGGAGATTCATGAGAATTTGACATACAAGGATCTACCTGTGAAGATCTAGGACTCACGATTAAAGCAGCTGCAGAACAAGGAGATTGAGTCGGTGAAAGTTTTGTGGAAATATCATGGTTTGGACGATTATACTTGGGAGTTGAGAGATGAGATGTTGCGTACTCACCCTTCTCTTTTCATTTGAGATTTCGAGGATGAAATCCTTTTCAAGGGGTGGAGTGGTGTAACATATTAAATTCTGAATGTAATCTCCGTGTAACACTTTTCCCTAAGTTTTCTTCTCATTTTTGTCCTTTATTTCCTTGTTGATGAATTAATAGAATTTGTAGTGGTTTGGTGAACATTTGTTCAATAATTATAAGAATGGAAGGTTTTACACACAAATACCTTAGTGAAAGCTTATTTAAGGATCTAAAATATAAAATCACCACTTAAGTGTAACAATGGTAAATAAATTCATGCTAGAAGTGTAAGACCCCAAACATTACTTAATGTGTTGAACAAGCTTAATTACAATAAATAAGTGATCTAAACCATAATATAACTTTATAATGTGTTTTACAATCATGAGATAAGCTTACGTTTCTAGTTTGGTCCAATTTGTATGTTGTTTGTGCAAGTTATGTAATTTTTATGCACATTTCAAACTTTTTTGCAATTTACCAAATTGGGAGGTTTTCTTTGCAAAGTGTCACATTCCTTATGATCCTTATATGTTTCTTATCATTCTATATCTTGTTGGGACATGGGGAGCATATTTGTACCTTGGTTTGAGGTGTTTCTCTTCAAGAACATTTTAGGGATTTCCTCCTTTATGGATGAGCTTATCTTTAAGAGTTATCTACCAATGGGGTGGTTTCTTTGTTTAGAGGTTAGTGCTGGGCCTGGAGAACCAACAATTGATGGCTATGAAGCATCTAGGATATGTGTAACATCTATTTGCATGGCCATATAAGCTCTAGGCTATGGACACATGGAAAGCTCCATGGACACCTCATGCTTGATTCCTTCCTTATCCATAAAGGCTTGCATGTCCATGGGCACCCTTAGCCATGGACACATGGAAAGTAACTTGAAACCTCATGCTTTTCTTCTATCTTATCCATAAAGTCTTACATGATCATGGGTACCCTTATACATGGACACATGAAAAGTAGCTTGGATATCTCATGCCTTGCTTCTTTCTTAACCAGAAAGCTTTATATACTCCTTCCTTACCTCCCAACCTAACATATTTGATCCATATCACCTCCCTCCTACTTAGAACTTTATACTATCTCAGTTTGGTCATAGAGGATGTCCTAAGGTATAAGAATATGTCATCTTGGTGAAGAATGTCTTCTAGGGTTTTATCTAAGCTCATCTAGGGTTTCTAAAGTCACCTTTTGGTGTTTCCGAACAAGGCAAGTAGGTTTCTTCCCCTTCTCCTCTATTTTCCCTACTGTTCATATTCTTTCCACCTTCCTTTAGGTTGGAAGCTTGATTTTCCATGTAAGAACTCCATCTAAAGCTCAAAAACTCTTCTTTACAAGCTCCTCTTGCTTAGGGTTTGTATCCTTGGAGAAGAAGATGATTCTTGCTTGAGTTTTGAGCTTGTGCTCAGAGATACCAGCATGTCTTGCTCGAGTTTCCTACTTATTGAAATCTGATCTTCTTCCTAGAGGAAAGTTATATAACTTGATCCACATTTATTCCTTATTATAAGCTTTTTTTTTTATATTCTTAGGCTTAAATGATGATATTCAACTTTGGATCATGTTCTTATTTTGGGTTTCCTTTGTTTGCTATTCTATACTTTATTACTAGCTCTAGATGAACCTGAAATGATTGGCACATACCTCCTAGGGTAAATGATGTCCTAGGATAGGTTGTGGGGGGGGCCAAGTCATGGGATGACCCCTCTCCCTCTCTCTTCTTCACTTGCAACTAAATTGTTGACATACCATTTTCTAGTTGGACAGAATTGGAATATCATATATTTTAAACCGCTCATCCAAAATCAATAAAAAATATGTTTTAGAATTGGAAAATTAAGCTCTATCTAATAAAAATTCTTTCGAGGTATGATTTTAAGGTTTTTCAAAAGGTGATTTTTGGAATATGATTTTAATACATAAAATCCATAAAATTACAACTCAATCACCATAACTCCAAAATTGACATAAAGATATGTTGTCTTGATCAAGAGAACCTAACTAGTCCAATGGTGATATCTTCAGAGTCTAAATCCTACTTGTGTGAAAAAGGTCCAATCTTATGGTTTCTATGCAATAATGTGCAATATGTACACTAATGAATGTTAATAAATTGAAATAGGCCAAAGTTGAACTTCGAACATCTAGAAGTGATGGAACTTGGTATTTGAATACAATAAAGATGTATGTGCATTCTTACACGCTAAGTTAGTATATTTTCAAACCAAACCCTATATTCTCTAATGAGGCACTATATGGACCATATTTTCTCTATTCATGACTCTTTTGCTAAATTCTCTCAAAAAACAGTATTCATATTCTGTTTCTTGGGTCTTGTACCCCACTTCCATGTTTCAAATATATGATACTTTGACTTGCCATAGTTTCTCTTAGCATGTTTATTTGATTAGACTATTTAGCTAATGTAGTGGTACTTATGTACAACCACTCATAGACAGGGCATGTGTTATTTTGCCCTGTGGAATGTGTTATTCTCCCCCATATATAATTTGTGTAGGTGACTGGGAATGTGTTATGACTCTCCTCACCTATAGGTTGGGGTCTGGTAGGTGCCTCAACCCTACTTAGTTAATGTAGTCAATATTAATCATGCATGTGATTCCTTTACCATTTTAATGTTATGGCAAACATCTATTTTGATTATGTCTCATACTCTTGATCTCTTCATCTATTGATGAACTTATAGCTTTTACTTCCATGTTGTTTTCTTTCTTTTGTTCTTGATCATATTTTTGACACAACTTGTTTTCTTTCCCTCTTGTTGGGTGATTTCCCACCCAGATTTTAGATAAGGTGTTGAACTAGATCAAGGAAAATAGGACTAGGATTAGATTCAAGACTTGCTTGAAGGATGTCTAGGTTGCTAAAGCTAGATCCTTGGTTTTCTCATCTTTTTCCTTTGAAAAACCTATCCGTGAATAATGATGAAAACCATGTAACAGATTTAGTTTCTTTTCATTTCTGTTATTGTTGACATTTTATATGTATCTGGTGCATGCTTATTTACTTGGAATATTATAAATGCATCCCTTAATATCTATTATATTTGTGAAAAGATGGATATTTTGTATTTCCTTTAGTTTTTTGTAAAGAGGTGATCTCGCCTCTTTACAACAACAACACAATCGGATGATGGATCAACGTTTGGGGCCATTGTTGGGGACCAATTGGACAATTTCCTCATTGCATCTATCAGGTGACCAATTGGACAATTTCCTTCAATTTAAAAAAAACCCAAAGAACGAAATAGCCCAGATGGCTACACTCTGCTATGGGATCACCTCTTCTATACCACAAACTATATAAACGCCTATTGAAGGAGATAACTCCAAAAAGGTGAGGTCCCAATACCAAAGAAATCAAGAGGGGCATCAAACCCTATTCGATCCTTTAGAACATCTGAAATTCCTCCCGAAGAACCCTTTCCTCATTTCTTCATCAAGGCAAAACTTGAGAAGAGGTGCACCAAATTCCTAGACACAATCAAGGAAATCCACTTAGACATACCCCTTTTGGATGTCATTGATGAGATGCCCACCTATGCCAAGTTCTTGAAAGATCTTATCGCTAAGAAGAGAAAGAGAGGTGAGGTAGAAACAACTTTCCTTGCAAGAATGGCTTCCACTTTAATCTGCCATGTCAAAAAAATAGAACGACATGATCTTTCACCATCCCTTATCTCATCAGAGACACCTCCGCTAGGTACTGCCTCGTAGATTTAGGTTCTAGTATAAGTCTCATGACACATAGCTTGGATACCATGTTAGGTCTAATAGATATAGTAAACTCCAACATGATGATTCTGTTGGCCAACAATTCCTTTATCAGGCCAGTTGGTGTAGTAGAAGTCATCCCTATCATAAGTGGAAATTTCTTCATTCCTTGTGATATCATCATCATCAACGTGGTTGAATATCCTATGTGTCCAATGATCTTGGGGCGACCCTTTCTTTTTATAGTCTATGCATTAACAGATGTTGCAAATGGGCTGATTACTATAATGGTTGGCAATGAATCCATTGAATTTAATGTGCTTGATCATATGAAGGGTCCTTTGCCGATGGAGATGAGTTATTTTTCTAACTGTTGTAGTAATTTGAGTGCAAAAATTCAAGAACACAATGCAATGGTAGATGCTTTGATGCGGGCCCTAATTAACCCTAGTTCGGGCATCACAGATCCTAAAGTGGAGGAAATTTTGACCTATTTAGAAGTTGTAGAAGAAGAATCTTGAGGTTCCATCAAAACTACCAAGTACATTTCTATACAATGAGAATTGAAGGAAATTTCTACTCCAAAGCCTTCTCTAGAGCTCAAACTACTTCCTGAGGGTTTGAAGTACAATTTTTTTGATAATGAAAAGAAAAATCTAGTGATAATAAATTCACAATTATCTTCTGACCAACAATGACAACTTCTGTCTAAACTCTAAATCCAAAGAATAACCCTTGGATACTATATAGTTTATATCAAGGGTCTTAATCCAACCATCTGTATGCATAGAATCAATCTTGAAGAAGTTCCTAAACCACGTATGCAAGGTCTAAGGAAACTAAATGATAAAATGCGCGAGGTGGTGTGCAAGGAAGTCATTAAGATAATAGATGCTGGTATCATCTATGCCATTAGTGATAGTAGTTGGGTAAGACTAGTACATATAGTCCCTGAAAAAGAAGGGTTGATGGTGGTAAAAACATTGATGACAAAGAATTGGCCACCCGCATAGTGATCGATTGGTGTATGTGCATTGATTACAAGCTACTGAATGCAGCAACATGCAGGGATCACTTTTCTCTCATGTTCATTCACCAAGTCTTAGAAAAACTAGTGCACCATTCACAATTCTTCTACCTAGATGGGTAATCTAGATTCTATCAAATACCTATCCACCCAGATATTCAGGAAAAAGACCATGTTCACTTATCTTTATGGGACATATGCATTTTGGTGTATGCCCTTTGGTATGTGAACTACCCAAGCCACCTTTCAAAGGTGCATGTCGACTATATTTTCTGATTTAATAGAGGAAATTATGGAGGTCTTCATGGATGACTTCTTGATCTATGGGTCATCATTTGAAGACTGTCTGAAGAATCTATCCCTCATTCTTCAAAGATGTGAAGTAAAGCAGCTTGTTCTCAATTGGGAGAAGTGCCACTTTATGGTGCAAGAGGGTATTGTCCTTGGGCACAAGGTATTTGAGGCATGCATAGAAGTTGACAAGAGCAAGATAGAGGCTATGCCCATGATCCCTCCTCCTTTGTCAGTTTCTTCTATTTGAAGTTTCTTAGGACATGTAGGATACTACCCACGATTTATTGAATATTTTTCCAAAATTGCAAAACAACTATCTAGATTTCTCATAAAAGACACATCATTTATCTTTGATGAAGATTATCTAAAGGCCGTTCACACTCTCAAGAATTCCCTAACTACCGCACCCATTATACAAGCTCTAGACTGGGACCTCCCTTTCGAGCTAACTTGTGATGCTAGTGATTACACTATCAGAGCTATCCTTGGGTAAGAGAAGGACAAGAAGCACCGTGTTATATATTAGCCAGTAAAACCCATGATGAAGCTCAAATCAACTACACAACAATAGAGAAGGAAATTATGGTCATTATCTATGCTTTTAACAAATTCACGTTGTATTTGTTGGGAGGAAAGGTGACAATCTATACAGATCATGGAGTGATAAAGTATCTCATGCACAAAAAAGATACTAAGCCATGCCTACTCAGGGGGGCCCTTTTATTATAGGAATTTGATCACAAAATCATTGACAAAAAGGGAACTGAGAATGTGGTTGTAGATCATCTTTCTTCCAGATGGGTTGAAGAGGAAAATCTGCTCCCTAACAGTGAATCTTACCAAGATGAATCATTATTACTCGTTCACTCTATAGACCAGGTAACTCCATGGTATGCTGATTTTTGTAATTATCTTGCATGCCAACAGTTGCCCCATGGGATGACATACAACTAGAAGAAGTTCTTTTTAGATCTAAAGAACTACTATTGGGATTACCTGCTCCTATTTAGGAAATCTGTTGATAGTATCTATCACCATTGTGTCAATTGCGACAAGGCTCATTCTATCTTATAAAAATGTCAAGCATCTTCCTATGGAGGTCATTTGGGTGCCGATAAAATGGCATTGAAGATTCTAAACTCGAGTTTTTATTGGTCGACTATCTTTAAATATTTGCATGCCTATGCAAAATAGTGTCATGCATGCCAACGCATCAAGAATATCAACAAAAGAAAGGAGATGTCATTAGCTGAATGGATCGAGGTTGAAATATTTGATGTTTGGGGGATCGACTTTGTGGGACTGTTCCCACCATCGTCTAGAAACAAATACATTCTGGTAGTAGTTGATTACATTTCCAAGTGGGTGGAAGCTATACCATCACCCAATTGCAACTGCAAGACATTAATGCACCTTTTCACAAAAATTATATTTCCAAGGTTTGGAGTTCCCATAACCGTCATTAGTGATGGAGGTTCAAATGTTATAGAGAAACAGTTTGAAACACTTTTGAAGCGGTATGGAGTAAGACATAAGATCTCTACCCCATACCATCTTTATACTACAAACCAATTAGAAGTATCCAATAGGCATATCAAGTGAATCTTGGAAAAAACTATGGGAGAGTCCAGGAAAAACTGGTCATCCAAACTTAATGACACACTTTGGGCATATCAAATGACTTATAAAACATCTATCAGAATGACTCCTTATCATCTTATTTATAGAAAATCTTGCCATCTTCCTCTAGAGTTGCAACATAAAGCTTATTGGGCAATCAAGACTCTGAACATGGACGTTGACCTTACAAAGAAAAGTGATTTATACAACTACAAGAGCTGGAAGAACTCCATCTACATGCTTATGAGAACATCAAGATCTATAAATAACATGCCAAGATTTGGCATGATTCTCACATCAAGCAGAAGGGCATCTCTAAAGGTGACAAAGTTCTTTTATTCAACTCTGCACTCTACCTCTTTCTAGGAAAACTTCATTGTCGTTGGTCTGGACCATTCACAGTGATAACTATCTATCCTTCTGGAATGATGGACATTAACAAAGAGAAGTCAAGCACATTTTCATTCCAAGGACATCTGAATAGATACTATGAAGATGAGGCTATCACCAGAAAGGTAGACATTGAACTGTCTGACGCCCCAGATGCTAAATAAAATGATCAAGAGTCAAGACACATGACCATAAACAAGCGCTACTTGGGAGGCAACCCAAGCATTTTATCTTTCTTTTGTTGTCTTTCTTTTAAGTTGTTATATTTCTCTTTTGCTTTTGTTTTCCATCATAAACATTATCCTTGTAAATGTGTTCCATCATAATCAAGATGGACCACTGATATTCCAAATGATGAGTGGGCGATGATCATTCTTTCGTGATTCATCGACCTCAATTTTGATCCGTCTTCATCAACTTCAATTGAAGTGTTTTTAGTCCATCGATAGACTATTTGAAAAAACTATCATCATAGCAGTCGATGACCTGGATTGTTTCCCAGTTGTCAACTCATTTTGTGAGATTAGTTGACAACAACACCATTGGGTTGTCGATATCGCTCATTGGTACAACTATCAATGACAATCAACACCATGAACATCATAACCATTATTTATTAAGCATGTCGACCCCTAAGATTGGAAGACATGTTAATCTTGATTAGTATATATGTCAATCTGTCATCAACAGTCTGCTCGACAGACCCAGATCTGCTATCCATGAACCCAATTACAACTCACCACCTTTAAACCTCAGCTATAAATATAGTACCCACCGTAAAAATTTCTCACTGCATCGTAATTAAAATGAAGCATTGTTGCTCTGAGTTTTGACTATCGATGTGCTTGTCAACTTCTCCAGACGATAGTCTTCTTCCAATAGTTTTCCCTTCCCTTGTCGACATTATTTTGAACTTCACGTGGTCGACATGTACAAGCCCTTATCAATTGCTCTAGTCAATAGACCTATCAACCTTTTGCTTCTGATTTCTATCGACGCGGTTTTCTATCGACGTGATACCTCAATGGGCTCGGTTCCTTTTTTTATCAATGAATTGATCTATTAACCCTCTTCCTAACTTTTGTCAACTTTCAATATCCCATTGACAACAATGATTGATAGGCTTGAGACTTATATCACATTTAATATTGCTCCCATTTTTCTTCATTCATAGTGATGGCTCACCAAGACAGTTCCATCTCAGCTATTGGTGGCGCATCCAAGAGAGGAGAGAAGAGGCACCACCTTACAGTTTCCTTCACTAAAGGAGAGCAGGGAGCATGTATTAATGATCATGAGCTTGATGCACCTTTGGGCTCTCAGTTTGACCTCCCTTACGGTGGGAAATTTAGACCTCACAACAATGACCATCTTGAGGCATATAAGGGAATGACAATCAGAACTTTCAAACCCACCCGGTTCGTCTCTATGACTACTCTTGAAGAGATTGGGATTAAGGCAAAATGAAAGATTTGCTGACCAACTCCAACCTGGCTTACCTCTACTTCACCAAACCCAAAGACTACATAGAGGAGACTATGGATTTCATGTCCTCTATCCAAGAGGTCTTGACCAAATGAGCTGATGACCCAACAAGTGAACATTGATCATTGAAAGTTTGCATTCAATAACGTCGATCATATACTCTCTAAATTAATTTTGAATAATATTTTCTATGAATCGAATGAAGAAGCCACCAAATCTTGCTCTGGGATTCTAGACAAGGAGTATTCTACCTTTAATGCTTCCAAGTATTAGGCTAACTTGACAGGTCAACATCAGCACCAATCTAGGCCATCCAAAGCATTTGTAGTTCACTCTGGGCTATGGAGGATCATGCACAAGATTGTTGCCAACATTCTCTTGACAAAGTTAGAGACTGATAGCATTTATCTTGGGGAGCTCTGCATACTTTCTCATATCATGCAAAGCCAACATGTCAATATATGTCACCTTTTCATTGGCAGGTGGTTGGTCATTTGTTCTTCTGCTCAACAAAAAGAGTATTGTATGGGTGGTCTAGTCAGACTTATCTATTAAACATATGGACAAGCCCCTTATCAATGTTTCACGAAAATGTAAGGAGATAGTTTAATCAAAATAAGTTATCTCATGTCTTATGGCATCCTAGTCCACTGTAACAACACCAGTCATGACTAGTTCACAAGAAGTAGCAAATCCATTCCTTTACCAGTGCTGGTGGATTTTGATAAAAATAAGTTGTTTTCTAAGGAAGAAATCATCAAACTTATCAACAACTTCCACAAAACAACCTCCAAGAAACCTTTATTAAAATTTTCTGAGGAAAGGGAACATAAGGCAATAGTTGATGATGACTTTGAAGTGCTACACTCATCACCAAAGCATGCAGCTCCAGTGAATCTAGTAGTTATACCAAATATTGTTGGTCCATCATCATCTATATGTAGGGATGCTCCTTCCACCACAAAGATCACCACCTCCATCCTAGTTTAGGTTGTTTCTAAAAGAAGACCACCTTCTCAGCCATAGTAGTAGATACATGATGTTCACGATAGTCCACCACGATGTCATCATCATGCTACCTGAAGTCTGAGCACCATTATTCATCATCTTCCAATCTAGAGTATCCTGATACTTTGGGGGCATTTTTAAAAGTGACTTCAACACAATCTGTAAAGTAACTACTGCAATGATGTCTGTTATTCCTAAACTCCAAAAATTTGTGTAGGACATATCTCTGCAAGTTCTTTCCTTAAAAAAGTCAAAAATGTTGAGCAATATCCCTAGGCATATTGTGACTCTCGAATACAAGATGGATGAAATCATAATTGTTCAACATCATATTTTGCTTCATATCAAGATGCAAACATATGAACAACACCCCAAGAAGGAGAAACACTCACTTCAATGACAAATACATACTGAGTTGAACATTGGTTCTATTCAAGCAACTCTTCCCCTTCATCTAGTTCTTCACATGGAAACTCATATATTCCAAATACTACAAGTGAAGACGCCCACCACCACTCTCCTAGGCATGCCACCAGGTCATTCAAGGAGTCTGTCTCCCATGTTTCTGAATCAATTTATGGTGCGACCAGACCTCTACTATCGAACAATAATACATCTATCACGTATCTTCAACTAGGTGGAATTCCTTTTTCCCTCACACAACCATACGTGAGTTCATTTGAAGATGTTCATGCCTTGTTTGATGACATACCACCTCTTACTCCAAGATCACCTCTTGATTCTTTCGACACTGACTTGATGCAAAAATTGGATGAGGCACTACTGAACCTAAGCCCGATTTGGTCTCTTCCCAATCACCATACCTCACAAGAAAATATTTCTAAGGGAGTGTATACCACTTACTTAGATCTTGAAGAAGATGTTGGCAGTCCTTCTAATAATGAGCATGCCTCTTCAGACAAAGATGATGGTGATATTTCCACCACTCTTTCCATGGAACCTCTATGTCTATCTGGTCCAATATTTTATGAGACACTATTACCTCTTCCACCATAGTTCCCTTTGAATATGAGTGGACTTAATTTTGAATTCATAAAAGGGTTACCGGTTTGTGACATCTTTGTCTTACAGGACATTATGGACGATAACTGTAATGGGAGCCATATTATTTATAATAACATTTCTATCTCTCTTTCTTTTGAATACTTTTGAAATATTTTTGTTGTCTTGCTACAATTACAAAATGGATATTCACTATTCTAGTATCAACTATCCTAGAGGATTTCATGCCCAGTGACAAGGAGTGGCCATTGCAACTCCCTCCCTCATTAACTGCCTATTCAAGAAGTATTTGGACACTCCAGCTATCTTATCTCTAAAATATAAACTCGAGCTAAAGAAAATCGATGTTATCCTTCTACCTTTTCACTTCTATGGCTTATGGTTGTTGTGTGTTGCTGATATGGAAAAATGCCAAGTTACTATGTTCAATCCATGTGTGACATAGCTTAAAAATTCTAAAATGCATTTCAAAGATCATGTTGCAGAAAAAACTTCTCACCTTCCTATCTGGCTTTAGAGGGTCATATGCGAGGTCACTTATTACCATCCTAATTGGATAAGTTATGTGATTGAGACACTAGTCCATCAGCAAAATCAAGACAAAGATGACAGTGCTTTCATCGTCCTTAGAGTAATGGAGGCTCTCAGTCGTCAAATTTTTGTTTCTAGCTTGGATCCCAATGGGTTTACCCCTCTTTGTGGATGCTACACAATGGAGATCATCCATGGTAGGCAATTATTTTAATACCCAGAGCTCCCTAAGAATTTGTAGGATCTCTATCCATTGATTCCCCAACATGCCAAGGAACCTTTCCATAGTGTTCTACGGAGAGAAGAAGAGGAAGGCCAGATAACTCCATCACCAATTACCACCAATACTCCTTCCACTGTTATTGCTACTACTAAGGCTACAGAGGTTACTAACATCCTCCACTTTCTGGATGAACATGAACCATTTCCAGTATATGGTCCAGTGGCAACTATTGAGCCCAATTTTGAAAAGTTTGATCGCAGTTCCTGTTGCGTGCTATCATATACTAAACTTATGATGCTAATGAAGCATTTCAAGGAGGGTGGTAATTTTGTTTTCTTTAGTAAAGATGATTTACTGGTTATGAAATGCGACCTTTTTGAAACTCTCCAACCCAGGGGATATTTATCTCATGGCCTCATGGTGGCCTATCAATTTCTCATTAGTCAAAACATTGATGACGTCTATATGGAATGTCCTGATCTTAAAGTTGATATCTGCAAAGGCATTGATTGTGTTGAAAAGGACTTACTCATTCATCATTTACATGACTCCATTCCTAGATGTATTTTCCTACCCATACTCCATGATGCTCATTGGACTTTACTTATCATCTCACTCGTGAAAGGGAAGTCATATTTCCTAATAGTTCTGACACTTATTGTGACATTGAAGGTCCTAGCTATTCTATTTTAAATCTCTATGAGCACGAATGCATTGTTGATGTCTGTGCCTAAGTACTCATTTCACTGATCAGACAGTATGGTAGTGGATATACTTCTTACGAACCCAAGAAATAGAAGATTCCACAATTCTATCTTTGTTGCCTTCAACAACATCAACTATCCAACGATTGTGGTTTCTGTGTTTTACATTGGATATACACCATTGGAGTGCTCCACGTTGCAGTAAAAGAAGCTCACCATGATAACTATCATTGCCTCTAAGGAAATTATGGTATGTTGTTGCTTGAGTCTCCATGGGCATCCGTTGACCTCTATTGCATACCTCTCATGTTGCATTGTTCTTTATTCTTTTTCACACTCTGAGGACAATGTGTGTTGTAAGTTTGGGGGGTTGTAATCATGTGATATAGGTATCCATGGTATCACAACAAACTTCATCTTCTTCTTTTTAGCAATTTTTTCATAATTTTCTTATTTCCATTGAAACTTTCACAATTTTTGGTAGAAGTTGTGAAGATGCAGAAGATGGAAAATTCCCTCTACAAATGAATCTAGCTTACTGCGACCGATGAACAACCTGATGTGAATTTTGGAAAATGGCTTTTGAGTGCCTAAATATTCAATCTAAGTGCTCCTGATTTTTTCTAAGCTTAATTACAAGTCATACAATCATTACAAGTGATTTACAACATGATTCTAATTGATTTACACCATATTCGAAAAATGTGCACTTGTATTGACTTTGACTTGTCTTTTCTCCAATTTGATATGCGCAAATTAGGGCATTTGGAGTGTGTTTATACCTAATCTGAAATCACTCAAGTAGAGACATTAGACACAAATAAGTGGAATAGTTTAGTCATCATCAAAATAAGGGTTTAGTCAATTTAGACCTTGAGTCAACATAAGGTACCTTTAATGACTTAATTGTCCTCTCCATCTTCTTTAGTATTCAGAGTAAACACCCTTACATTCCACCTCTCCATAGGTAGTCACAGATGGTTCTGTTTGTTGTTCTATGGAGGTAAATTCTATCATGGATGTTGTGGCTGCTCGGCCGATTGCTGGGTTAGAGCATGTCCTTGCTGAAACTGGGGTCAGAAAGGTCGAATATGTCCAACTTGGTTGCACTCACGGCAGGTAAGTGTGGATCAATAATCTCTTCGAGTAGGGGCATTTTTGGTAGGGAACCTCCTAGGAGGATGGTAGTGGAAGCATCAGTTGCACCTCTCACGACTACCATTTTTGCCATGATTCTTCCTCGTATTATTGTTGTTGTTCCCAGAAGGTTGGAATATAGAGTAAAATTCAATCGCCAAGGCCTTATCCACCATTTTCTAGAAGGTGAGTGGAAGCTGTGGAGTAAGGTTTCAGACAACCTGATAGCTCAGACCCTTGAGGAATGGGGTCGATCGTCTCTCTACACCAAGGACCGTGGCATAGCAGTCCAACAGTAGGAATCATTGAACATAGTTGGCAACGCTCATGCCCCCTTCTTCACATTGTAGAACTCGACCTCCTTCTTCCTCAAGAAAGTTGGGCAAATGTCATTCTCCTTGAATATCATAAGAAATTGGTCCCTATTCATGGTGATTGTGTCTTTAGTGCGGGCTATGTCATTCCACCACACTTGGGTTGGTCCATCCAGTACGTAGGTTGAAAAGTGGACTTTCTGGTGAGGAGGACATGCCATGCCGTCAAAAGTCCAGTCTAGGGACAAAACCCGATCATCAACATTGTCAACCATGTTCAGTTCACTCTCTCCTTTGAAGTAAGGTGGTTGCATCTTGATGAATTCCGTCAGGATGAACTCCTTTGGATTGTTAGCATTGGCAACAAAAATGGTGAGTTGGCCCACTAGGGTAGAAGAGAATAGCTGGTGCAACAAGGCCAACTCCTGTTCCGAGGTAAGGCCAGGGGTGTTAGGGTTCCCCAAACTCTGTCCTTGTAGTGTCACCGAAGTGTCCAAACTAGTGGAGTCATTCTGAGTAGCACCCTTGGAGTTGTTGTTGTTGTTCATGTTGTCAAACAAGTTATCTGTCGTGAAGGGCAAGGTTATCATATTAGGTTTCCAGGAGTATAGAAACATAGATGATAAAAGAATGTCTAAGGCTACTATTGCCTAAAGCATGATATTTTGGACAATCCACATCAACTTAGGCCAGCCATGTATCATATGGATCTGAGAGTCCTCATAAACCAAGCTAGTGGTGAGAAGGAAAATCTTGCTAGCCCCCAAACTGTAATCCTTTGTAGACCCCCTTCCTTTGAACTTCATGCCCTAGTAGCTTCCCAAAGGCTATGATACCATGCTGTAAAGAGGCAAGATCACCTCCTTACTAAAATTTGAAGAAAATACAAAACATCCATCTTTTGAGAAAGATAACAGATATTGAGGGATGCATGTATAATATTCCTAGTAAATAAGCATGCATAGGATAAATATAAAATGTCAATAGAAGAGGAAAGAAAAAGAAACTAAAGCTATTACATTTCTTTCATCATTGTTCACTACATAAAATTTTCAGAAGAAAAAGATGAGAACACAAAGCATCTAGCTTTAGCAACCTATATATCCTTCAAGCAAGTCATGAATCTACTCATGGTTCTATTTTCCTTGATCTTGTTCAACACCTTATACACAATTTGGGTGGCTGGAAAATCACCCAACAAGAGGGAAATAAAACAAGGTATGTGTCAACAATATGATAAAGATCAAAAGAAAGAAAATAGCACAAAATGAAAGGCTATAAGTTCATCAAATAGATGAAGAGATAAAGAGTATGAGGCATAATCAAAATATAAGCTTGCCATAACATTTAAATTGTAAATGAATTACATGCATGATTAATATTGACTACATTAACTAAGTAGAATTGAGGCACCTACCAGACCCCCAACCTATAGGTGAGGGGAGAAATAACATATTCCCAATCATGTACACAAATTATATATGGGGGAGGATAACACATTACCCAGGGCAAAATAACACATGCCCTATCTATGGATGGTTGTACATAAGTACCACTACATTAGCTAAATAGTCTAATAAAATTAACATGCTAAGAGAAACTATGGCAAGTATAAGCATCATATCTTTGAAACATGGCAGTGGGGTACAAGACCCAAGAAATAGAATATCAATACTAATTTTTGAGGCAATTTAGAAAACAAGTCATGAATAGAGAAAATAGGGTTCATATAGTGCCTCATTAGGGAATATAGGGTTTGGTTTGGAAAAATCCCATCTTAGGGTGTAAGAATTCAATACCTCTTTATTGTGTTAAAATACCAAGTTCCATCACTTCTAGATGTTCCAAGTTCAACTTTGGCGTATTTCAATTTATTAACATTCATTAGTGTACATATTGCACATTATTGCATGGAAACCCTAAGATTGGACCTTTTAAAAAATGGATGTAGACTCTAAAAATCTCACCATTGAATTAACTAGGTTCTCCTGATCAAGAAAACATATCTTTATGTCAATTTTGGAGTTATAATGATTAAGTTGTAATTTTTATGGATTTTATGTATTAAAATCATATTCCAAAAATAACCTTAAAAAAACCCTTGAAATCAGACCTTGAAAGAATTTTTATTAGATAGAGATTCATTTTATGATTCCAAAACATATACTTTTTATTAATTTTTGGACGAGCAGTTTAAAAGATATAAAATTTTCAATTCTGACCAACCAAAAATTGACATGTCTGCAATTTAGTTGCAAATGAGGAGGAGAGAGAGAGAGAGGGAGAGGGGCTGACCCATGAATCCCACCACAACCTGTCCCTAGTACCCTAGGAGGGATGTACCTATCATTTCAGGTTAATCTAGATCTAGTAACAAAGTATAAAATAATAAAGAAATGAAACCCTAACCAAGAACATCATCTAAAGGTGGAGATCTTCATTCAAGCATAAGAATATGAACTAACTATCTTATAATAAGAAATAAATGTGGAGCAAGTCATATAACTTGCCTTTAGAAAGAAGACCAGGTTCCAATCAGAAGGAAACTTGAGCAAGATGGGTTGGTATCTCTAAGCACAAATGCCAAACTCGAGCAAGAATCACCTTCTTCTCCAAGGATACACACCCTAAGCAAGAGGAGCATGGAAAGAAGAGTTTTTGAGCTTTAGATGGAGTTCCTCCATGGAAGACCAGGGTTTTGACCAAGAGGAAGGTGGAAGTAAGAAGAACAACATGGAAAATAGAGGATAAGGGGAAAAAACCTACTTGCCTTGGTCGAAAACAACACAAGGTGACTTTAGAAACCCTAGTTGAGCTTAGATGAAACCCTAGAAGAACTTCTTCACCAAGATGGCGTCTTATTATATCATGGGATAGATGCTCCATGGAAAAAGAGAGAGAGAGGACGAAGTTCTAAGTAGGAGGGAGGTGATATGGACCAAATATTTCAATTGGGAGGTAAGAAAGGAGTTTATATAGCTTTATGGTTAAGGAAGAAGCAAGGCATGAGGTATCCAAGCTACTTTCCATTTGTCCATGTCTAAGGGTACCCATGGTCATGCAAGACTTTATGGATAAGGAATAAGAAAAGCATGAGGTGTCAAGTTACATTCCATGTGTCCATGGCTAAGGGTGCCAATGGACATGCAAGCCTTTATGGATAAGGAAGGAGTCAAGCATGTGGTGTCCATGGAGCTTTCCATGTGTCCATAGCCTAAACCATATATGGCCATGCAAACAACTATTCCACTTATCCTAAAGACATCTTAGCCATCAATTTTTGGTTCTCCAGGCCCACCACTGACCTAAAAACAAAGAAACCACCATATTGGTTGATAACTCCAAAAGATAAGCTCATCCATAAAGAGGGAAATCCCTAAAATGTCCTTGAAGAGAAAAGCCTCCAAAGCAAGGTACAACTAGGTGCCATGGCCCAATAAGCTCGACAATGATAAGGAAATATATACGGATAATAAGGCATGTGAAATTTGCAAAGAAAACCTCCCAATTGGGTAAATTGCAAAAAATTCCAAAATGTGCATAAAAATTGCATAACTTGCACAAACAACATCCAGATTGGACCAAACTTGAAACTTAAGCTTATCTCATGATTTCCAAACACCTCACAAGGTTATAATATGGTTTAGAGAACTTAAATAGGTAATTCATGTTGTTCAACACATTACACAAGGTTTGGGGCCTTACACTTCTAGCACAAATTTATTTACCATTGTTCCTCTTAATTGGTGATTTTTTCATTTTAGATCTTTAAATAAGCTTTCAATGAGGTATTTGTGCACAAAAACTTCCATTGGTATAATAATTGAATAAATGTTCACCAAACCACTATAAATTCCACTAATTCATCAACAAGGACATATAGGATAGAAATGAGAAGAAAACTTAGGGAAAAGGGTTACGTGGAGATTAAATTCACAATTCAGTATGTTATAGTTGCAAATAACTTATCCCGAGGGTTCACATTACCCAATTGTTTTTGCATAGTTTCCATCAGATTAATGTTTTTGAAGATTCACTCTCCTAATTTTCTGGTCAAGGAATGGAGTTCCGTTATGGATTTTTGGTGTTGTTGAAATAAGCTCGACCTTTCTTGTCCATTGAAGTTTCCTTGTTGTTATTGAGGTTGATTCTGTTGAAATTTGGGAGCAGTTTCTCTTCCAACAGCTTTTCCTCTACCTATGGCTTGAGATTTTTGACTCAATTGAAAAGAATTTTTGTTGTAAAGGTATTCCCATAGGAAAATCCAGGGTGGCCTGGTCCCTTATAATTCACATAAGAGACATTTTCTACCCGATCTTATGCTTCATGAGTGTAAATACAATGATTGATTCCATGAACCCCTTATCCACATGTGACACATTTTACTGTGGGCTCAATGCAATATCTTGAATTGGCTTCCTTTAGGTTCTAGACATCGGTTTCCATCTTATCAAGTTTAATATTCAGGCTTTCAAGTAACTTTGAATCTAAGGAACCGTTGACTGTTGATATAGTTGCTATAGAACTCCTATCATAATCTCATCATGCTTGAAGTGTGTCCATATTATTGATGATCTCCTTGGTGGTTTCTGCATCATGCTTCATAAAGTCACTCCCTACTGAAATGCTTAGAGATGCCCTTCCTTTGGAGGTGAGACCTTCATAAAAAGTAGTGACAATAAATCCTTCATCGTAGCCATGATGTGGGAAATCTCTTAGATAATGTTGATATATCTCCCATGCATCATACAAACTCTCAGAGGGTTTCTAATTGAAACCAGAAATCTTGTGGTTGCACCTGATGGCTTCTCAACAAGGTAAAATTTGTTCACAAACGCTTTGTATAACTGTTGCCAAGATGTGATCCCTTTTTGAGAAAGGTACCCCTATAAAGCGTTATCTTTTAAAGAGAAACAAATACTTCCTCATAGATGACTTCTTGAGGGACCCTATTCAGGTTTATGGTATGACAAAGATTCTTGAAAGCATTAATGTGATGATAGAGGTTTTCTTTGATAGAATTTCCTCTAAAAGTCTACTGTTGAATCAGATTGATGAAAATAGGATTTAACTCAAAGTTTTCCAATGGTATGCGAGGAAGTACTATAGGTTCCCTATTATGATTGACATGACCAGTGACCAATGACTAGAGTGAGGGCCTATTTTCAAGAACATTTCCAATTGGTGGTGATTTTGCTGCCATTGGAATGTCGAGGAAAATATCTGCCTTTGAAAACTCAACTAGGAACTCCAGTATTGAAAGGAAATGATATTATACTACCTATAAACAAAAATGGAATGAATCAAGTCTGGGACTAGAAACATAAATAATACTTTAGTAAGTAAATAATTCGAAAGAGATACTAATAAAATTGTTACAAAATTTGAAAGTAATGATTAGTGCTAAGCAGACCTCAAGTTCTTAAAGATTATTCATTGCCTTATCCCTGACAATGACACAAAAAGTGATCGCTCTCTTTCGTGGGTCAAAAGTATAAGCACAATTGTCCAATAAAAGATATCATACTTTAAATTTGCACCCAACTAGAAGAGACATTCACAACTTAATATAGAGTTTATTGCAGTAGTGCGGGATGGAACACATGGATAAAGAAAATAATAGAACAAACACAAAATGGTCTTAGCTTAGTCTAGTCAAACCAAATAAGTGAATTTGATGGTGTTCTAGTTAAGGAACAAATTAATTTAACCAAGCAGTAAATCTAAGTTTATGAAAAGATAGGGGAAATAAATAAAGATAAATTGTGAAACAAAGATGAAGAGACTTGGATTGGGTTTCACCAATAAAACCAATCACAATTAACCTTCAATTTATATATATTTTTGACTCATTTTGCAAATAGTCATAAAAGATATATGTTCCTTCCTTCACTCAATATCTGAGCAAATTTTTATCTAAGGGGGTTCTATCTCTCGAGATAAGAACTAAAAGACCAAGGGAAACAACGTATGGCTATTGTTATTGTAGTTCCTGACTCACATGTCCTACTGCTATCCTATACTCCATACCTCATTGTCTTGACCAAAGTGTTGAACATTGTCTGTATTTTGATGACGAATTAACCATTCCATTAATATGTATCTAATATGTCTGTTTAAGATTGATTTTAGGCATTAGGTACACGAAAAGGATCAAATCGCTCAAGCCCTAGCTTGTCTTAGTTCAAGTCAAAAGAAATACAAATACACTTTTGTGAAAAACACTCTAAACCACCATAGAATAATTTTTTAATCATTGGTAATGATGATATGACTTGTAACTAAGACGAGAAAAAATTAGGGTCACTTAATTGCAACGTTTGATCACTTAAAATTCATTTTGTAAAATTCATCACAACAACTTCATCGGTCAAGTTGCCAACTCGACCGATCCTTGATGGATTTTGAGATTGAATGCTGATTGGTCGAGTTTCAATTTCACTAAACCCGATCGATCTCTCTATAGACCAAACCTAATTTAAGTGATCGTTTGAGTTTCCACCAAGACAAACTCGACTGATGTTTTAAATTGGCTTTAGCGCATAGTGTGATTGGTCGAGTTATCTTTATTGAAACTCAATCGAATGCATTGTATGGAAAACACAGAAAAAGTGATTCTAACCATTGTCGGGGAGGAAAACTCCAAATTATATCTGTTGTATCCCTCCAAACGGCTAGTAAAACATGTATAAGTGATCCCACACTCTAATGGACACCCCCATATATAAATAGGACCTCTTGGAGTTAATTCCAAGGTGCTCATTCATTTTATTCAAGGACCTTGCTATAGTTGAGTGCTATTAATCCACTTGAGCCCCTTTATCTCTCTTGATTACAACTCATTTCATTCATTATGAATGAGATAGGATTCCTGTTAGAGAGCCACATCATTGTACACTTGTGAGGCTCTCAAGATCACTCTTTTCCAATCCCCTATCTTGAAGACTCCATTGGTGAAAGCCTCTCCAAGAGAACGAGAAGGAGCAAGCTTCTTCAGCTGGAGAAGAAGGTGATCAAGGATACTCTGTGTGAAGGAGAAGATCAAGGTAGAAGATCCAAGGAGTTGGCGGGTAAAGCCTCAAGGCCCAAGACTCATTGCATGAAGGGGAGGAACTTGGTGAAGGCATCCAACTGATTGCAAGCGTGGGTAAGTTTTTTTGTGAGGTAGAAGACTTAGCTCTTGGATAGGTAAGCCCTTGATTGTAATGTTGTTGGATCCCTTGACCTAAAAGGAAGTTGTGTAACCTTGTCCCAGAAAAGGAAGGCCATATGTTGTAACTCTTATAAGTGAATATAAGGAGTAGACATCTTAGAAATCCTAGAGCTTGACCTCTCTAGGTAGTGGACCGAATCTCTCCTAGTTTGGAGAGTAGGACCATTCTAAAATAGTTTGTTATCTTGGTTGCTTCAATCTCTCTCATCATTGCTTTGTATGTTTTAATTGCCATCAAACTCACTATTTGCAATTCAACTTATTTGAAGTAACTTGAAGGTCTAACAAGTTTTGTGCAAGTTTTGAAGCTATATTCACCCCCCTATAGATACCTTAGATCCAAAAAGTGGTATCAAATCCATAGTCTTCTCCAACACATAGATGGGCGACTTACTTGGGTCACTCAATGACACAAATTTCACTGATCTTCAATGACACAAATTTCCTTTATTGGAAAAGAAGGATGCAGTTCTTCCTCCAAGGAACCTACTATGACATGTGGAAGGTGGTGATTCTCCCCTACAAAGAGCTAATTGAGGATATAGACACTTGGGATGAAGCCACAGTCAAGAAGGCACAACTCAATGCCAAGGCGGTTAGCATCATCTATGCTTCCCTCACTCCTTTTGAGTTCAACTGGATCTCATGTTGGGACAAATCCCATGAGGTTTGGAACAAGTTGTGCATCACATATGAAGGCTTGCAACAAGTCTAGGAGTCCAAGATATACATGCTCAATGGGCTATATGAGAACTTCAAGATGTGCAAGAAGGAAAGAGTGGCCAACATGTACTCAAGGCTCAACACCATTCTCAATGGATTTGTAGCTTTGGGACAACCCTTGGATAGATGTGCAATCAACTCCAAGATACTTAGGTATCTTCCAAAGAGATGGGAACCCAAGGTGACTTCAATTGAAGAAGTGAGAGGTCTTGGAGACCTAGCAATAGTGGAGCTCATTGACAACCTTCAAGCCCATGATACAAGGCTGGACAAGTAAGAGTAAGATGAAAAGAAAGAAGACAAGGAGTCAAAGAAAGTCAAAGATAATGCCTTCAAAGCCCAAGTGGAGGATATGATCCTTCAACAACAACTTGCTTGCAAGTCCTCTCCTACCTCCTCAAGTGAAGATGGTGGCCCTAGTGACCATGAATCTAACTACTCCAAGGGAAAGCACTTCAAAGGAAAGTCTTCCTCATCCTCAACTTGGAAGGTGCTATAAGCGTTGACAAAAGGGGCATTACCAAAATGAATGCCCAAAGGCCAAGAAGAGACACCACAAGAGCAGCCATAAGAAGAAGGATGATTACAAGAAGGAATGTAAGTACAAGAGGAAGGATAAGAAGGAGAAAAGAATCAAGGATGCAACTCATGCAGCTTGGGAAGAATCCTCTTCAAGTGGATCAAGATCTAATGAAGGTGAATGTCATCTTGCACTCATGGCCTCCACAAGTGAAGACATAGGTGAGGTAAGTCAGATAAGTTTTCATGAGTTATCCAAAGAAACTCTTATTGAAATACTTAATGCTACATGTTCTTCTTATTTTACATGTAAGTATAAGACAAAGAGGTTGGATAAGATTATTGATGTTCTTTATGTTAAAATTGACATCCTTAATCAAAATGAGAAAGTTCATCTTGAGAGCAATGATTCTTAGTAAGGCCAATTTCTTTATCTTGAGATCCAATAAAATGGGATTGAAGTTGAAAATGAGATCTACCTTAAGAATATCACTACTCTTAAGGAAGAGAACAAAAAATTCCTTGATGAGCTTGAGTTGCTCAAAACTGAAAATACTAAACTTAAGCTTGCTATTGATGCTCTTAGAGATGAAAAAGATGTTTATGTTAAAGAACTTCAACTGCTTAAAATTGAAAATTCTAGGTTACTTGTTCATGTGAATGATTTATCTTCTAGACCTATTTTTCCTAGCAAGGATGTTGCTTCTACTACTCTTGAAAAAGAGTCTTATTTGACTAAAATCCTATGTCTTGAGGCCGACCTGTTGCATGCTAATGATGATATTTCTAGTTTGTCTTGTACTATCATCACTCTTATTGATGATAATCATAAGTTTAGAGAAACCTTACAAACCTTCCTCAAAGGGAAGAAGTACTTTAATGAAGTCTTGGATCACCACCAAACATAGTGGTAAGAGTTGTCTTGGATATGAGGGTTCTTCAAAAAGCAAAGGTAAGGGTAAGAAGAAGAAGAGGAAGGAACCTCCAACTTTCCATGGAGAGTCATCCGGCTTAAATAACCTTATGGCTTGTCCTCATTGTAAGAGTGATGATTATTATTCTACTTATTGTCCTTATAGGGAGAAGGGGACCGACCACAAGATGAAGTGGGTCCCCAAGCTAACCCCGGATCCCAAAGTTTGACTTGGGCAATGATTATCTTGCTTTCTTATAGGTTAAAGGCCAACAAATTGTTGATAGTGGCTGTTCAAAACACATGATTGGTGAAATTAACATCTTTAAGTAATTCATAAAGAAGAAAGATGGATTAGTGACTTTTGGGGATACCAACAAGGGTAAGGTAATAGGTGAGGGTGATGTGGGAAATTCACTTTGTATCAAGAAAGTGCTTCTTGTGGATGGCTTACATCACAATTTAATTAGTGTTAGTAAACTTTGAGATGATGGTTGCCTTGTTCTATTTACTTATGTAGAATGCTTGCTTCTAGATTCCCTCTCCTACAATGTCATATATAAGGGAACTAGAAACACTAATCTTTATATTATTGTGCTTAACTGTATTAAGACTATTGTTGGTAGATGTCTTGTTGCCAATTTGAATGATATCTCTTTATGGCACCGCATGATTGGTCATGTAAATATGCATCAAATGAAGAAATTGAGCTAAAAGGACTTGGTGAAGGGACTTCCAAAATTGTATTTTGAAAAGGATGAGGAATGCCAACCTAGTACCCAAGGAAAGCAAACCAAGTCCTCCTTTAAATCCAAAGGAGTCCTTAGCACCAATAGATCTCTTGAGCTTCTTCACATTGATCTATTTGGACCAATGCATACACAATCACTTCATGGTAGCAAGTATTTCTTAGTGATTGTCAATGATTTCTCTCACTTTAGTTGGACCTTCTTTCTCATTTCAAAAAGTAATACTCTTGATGTTTTCTCAACTTTTTGCAAACAGGTTGAAAACGAAGCTTCTTGCCAGATTGTTTCTATATGCAATGATCATGGGGGAGAATTTGAAAATGATTTGTTTGAATGCTTTTGTGAGGAATTCGACTATGCACATAGATTTTCTTCATCTCAAACACCTCAAAAAAATGGTATTGTAGAGAGGAAGAATAGTTCTCTATAGGAGATGACTAGGACTATGATTCTAGAGTACAACACTCCAATGAAGTTTTGGGCCAAAGCCGTAATACTTCATGTTTTATGCAAAATCGGGTTTTTTCTCATCCTTTGCTTAAGAAAACCCCTATGAACTATGGCATTGTAGAAAGCCTTACATTGATTTCTTTCATGTTTTTGGATGTCCTTGTTTTGTTTTGAACACCAATAATTTTCTTAACAAGTTTGATCCAAAGTCTTATAAGGCTTTCTTTCTTGGCTATAGTACTACCAGCAAGGCATATAGAGTATATAACATAGAACTGTGTAAAGTAGAAGAATCTATAAATGTTAGATTTGTTGAGACTAACCCCTCTATTTTCAAAGATATTGTTCCACATGATGATGTTGCAGGTGAGGTGATTCCTCTCTTAAGAGAGATCAACATCAATGATAAAGGAAAGGAGGTGTTAGTGGACGAAGAAGAGAAGAATGAAGAAAAGAAGGATCCAACTCCCCTCTTTGCAAAGAATCATCCAAAGGAGCTCATCTTAGGTAATCCTTTTGAAAGGGTAAAGATGCAGGCTGCTGTCAAAACAAAGAACAAGCAGAAAGTGCGATGATCTCTCAAATGGAGGCTAAAGATGTCAAAGAAGCTTAAAAGTATGATGAATGGATCCAAGCTATGCAAGAAAAGTTGGAGCAGTTTGAAAGAAACAACATGTGGACCCTTGTGCCAAGACCAAATGATATAAAGATCATTGACACCAAATGGGTCTACCGTAACAAGTTGGATGAAAGAGACAAAGTAGTAAGGAAAAAAGCAACGTTAGTTGATAAAGGCTACAATCAACAAGAAGGTATAGATTTTGATGAAACATATGCACCTGTAGCTAGACTTAAGTCAATTAGAATGTTGGTTGATTTTTCTAGTCAAAAGAATTTTCTTATTTATCAAGTTGATATTAAAAGTGCATTTTTGAATGGTACAATTGAGGAGGAAGTGTATGTTGCACAACCCCCAGGCTTTGAACATGATAACCCGCCTAACCATGTTTATTTGTTGCAAAAAGCTCTCTATGGTCTCAAACAAACACCTCGAGCTTGGTGAGAAACTTAAGAAATTTTTGTTAGATCATGTCTACATCATGGGAAAAGTCGGTTCTACCTTGTTTCTAAAGCACATCTCTGACAACTTTCTTATCATTCAGATTTATGTTGATGATATCATTTTTGGTGGAACTAATATTGATCTTTGCAAGGAGTTTAGTGATCTTATACAAAGTGAGTTCGAGACGGGCATGATGGGGGAGCTTACATTCTTTCTTGGATTTCAAATGAAGCAAACAAAGAATGGGAACTTCATCAACCAGGTCAAGTATACAAGTGAGCTACTTAAGTACTTTGGGATGGAGAGAACCAAGCCAATGGATACCCCCATGTCAAACACCACCAAGCTTGATAGAGATGAAGAAGGTGAAAAGGTAGATGAGAAGCTCTATAGAGGTATGATTGGAAGTTTACTATATTTAACTACCTCTAGACCTAACATAATGTTTAGTGTTGGCTTGTGGGCTCACTTTCAATCAAGTCCTAGGAAATCACATCTTATAGTGTTTAAGAGGATTTTAATGTATCTAGCCTCATCACATGTCGTAGGGTATGATTTGACATCATCAAATGCAGTAATGAAACATGGGTTGTTATACCAATGATGATTGGGTGACTTTGACACATGGGGATAGACTATGAGTGATATATATGGGATTTGTACCTCCTACCGGAGTATAATATCCTGACCAATTGATAAGCGAGACTGAGAAATGCATGCACATGCACATGTGAATCAATATATGATATTGAGTTGTTGGGTTTAGGGGAGACATAGAAGGCAGCGAAAACAAAAAAAATTCTTCTCCCAAACCCAGAATAAAGGAATCACGTCAACATCTATATAATAAGAAGGATGGTTTGTAGAGGCATACCTTGTCCCAAAGCTTGCTTGGTGACTTTACCTCGCGGCTTGCGCGGTCTTCACCTTCGGTCTTGGATGGTGTTTGTGCAGCTCCTGGTCTCATCAGGACTGTCGGGATTGTCAACTATCCTCCAAGCAGAAAAAGTGTCCCACCTCTAAAGTAGTCCACACAGACCACCTGGAACTCCGATCTCCTTGTCCCACAAGGAATCAGAAGGAGTCGCACCCTCCTGTCGGTGTACTAGTCACCAACACACTCTCTTGCAACCAATTTCTTTTCTGTAGTTGTCTTTCCCTTACTGTGCCTCCCTTATCGGGTAGCACTTGCTCGAGCTCTCTCGGTTACCAAAACCAGAGAGAATGACAACTTTGCAGAGCAATTGGTGTTCTGAGTTGTTGTTCCTGAGAAGCCCCAAATACCCCTATATATAGGAGGGTCATGGGACATGGTTCTCTATCCCGGGCAATGGGGGATTAAAGTAGGAGTAGAAGGGTTTGAGATTTTCCACAAAACAACCAACTTGCGCCAGCTGAACCAATCATTTCACACCCTGAAACGATCGTTTCATGCCCTGAGCCGATCATTTGGGACCTTAGCCAATCGTCTGGGGCTCTGAGATGATCAGATGGAGCTCTGAGCCGATCGGTTCGTGGTCCTGATCCAACTCCAATTTACTTTCAAATTTGTCTCTGATTAATCAAATATTAATCTTTGTCCAAATCAAATTTGTACAAGTGAAACAAATTGTATTTGCAAAGTAGTCTTCTGACTTTCCAAATGATCTCGGTTGGTACATGAACCGTTCAGTTCAACAATTGAGCCGATAATTTCATGGCACATGAGCCGATCGTCTCACCAGTTGAGCCGATCAGTTCATCAACCTGAGCCGATCGGTTCATCTCATGAGCCGATCGATTGAGGCAGCAGACTTGTGCAAATCAGTCAATCACAGTTTCAATCAATTTGATACTCTAATCAATTGGTCCAACGCCTTGAACACTATGATACTAAGCTATCAATTGATTGAGTGTTTAATTGAACTACTAAACTCCTTTAGTAATCAATCTAAACATTGTTTGTGGATAAACTCCTCTTCCAGGTTAAATCCTATGTGTGTGACCCTACAAGTCCATTTCACGTTGGTAGTGAAAGTCCATAACACTTATGACTTCACAAGCAAAGAGCGGTGCCTAGTTGCACATCAGTGCTACCCAACTGAAATAGAAAGTTGGAGAACAACTTTCAATCCTACAATCCATGAATGGTGTTACATAGAATGTATAATTCCTTTATCACTGATATCCCGAATGAACTCAAGGCATGGAACAATCATCCTGTCAACGTTCATTCACTTTCTTGATCTCAAAGTAGATTGGAGGAGATATGTATGACATCAATATCACATACTGATTCACACATGCGTGCGCACACCTATCTCAATCCTACTCATCAATTAGCCATGGATATCAAACTCTCTCAGGAGGGGCAAATACCATATCTATCACTCACCCCTCAAAAGCCCCATGTGTCAAAGCCACCCAATCATCACCTTTATAACAACCCATGTTTCAGGACTGCATTTGATGATGTCAAAGTGTACCCAATGACATGTGTTGAGTGTAGTGATTTCTGGTCAAAGAATCACACTCACCCCCATCACTGTGAGAACTGAATATGACTACCATGTCATGGTTCCATGTGTCAAACTCACGATGGGTCTGTCCGGTACACTTGTTCTCTAACAAGTACCTATGTGTTTGGTTTGATATCTCCATATCATGACTAATGAGATTCTGTCATCAACCAACACCACAATCTAGTCTTGTGTGTCATTGTTGTCTATCTACCTTCCACAATGACATCCTAATAGGGACACAATAAGAATGTACAAACTCTTAACATCCATATGATCTCATCGTTTAGGTCCTCAATATGAAAGCATACGTCATTGAGTACTGTCATTCTCTAGACATTCAATCTATTCTATCATTATATCATATGACCGAACCAGAAAGAATTGGAAGCTTGCCTTTGATGTTTATCAAATCAATCTTAATGTATCCCACCAATCATCCCATGATTGGCTCTCAGGGCATACATACCAACAAACTCCCACTTGCACTGTGAGCCAATCACCCTTGAATTATATTCATAGTGATCTTCAAACATGTCCCACATATTAATGTGCTCTAGTGCTAACATAGTGAGTTATGGCAACACCTTGCCAAAGTCGGTATTAACTACATGTCTCTCATCTCTTCGCTGTACATCACACATATGAGATGGATTTGCCATAATATGTGATCTAGTATTCCTTTGCTAACCTTTAGCCACATTGCATGATTAAGTACTCCTAACTTGTCATCAATGACCGGAATAACTATAAGTTCATCTCATGAACTTCCAGATCCATATAGTATCCACTATTGTTCTCTAACACACAGATACTTAGCATTTCCCTTTTAAATAGTTTTATTGGAACGTTTCCAATTATCAACAAACATTCACTTTTATATATGTCCTATATATATTGCGATTAATTTTCTATCCTTTTCAGAAGTTCGCATCAGTGTAACTCTTTACAGTGAACCCTTCCTTATTTCCATAGAACTAGTACTTCTCAAGTACTTATCAAGTTCTCATGGTATTCCAGTAACCCTTACAGGAACTAGACAAACATCCACTCATCATGTCCCACATATGAGTTATCAGGATGAGCATATCATATTGTCATGTCCTATATACAAGATGAATGCATTTTATTCTTGCTATGTCCATACATGCAAGATAATGGGATGATTACATACATGATAGATCCATATCTATACTTAGTGTTCCCATTCTTCATAAGAATTGGACACTTGGCCTTGGGATACCGACTCCATGTAACATGGACAAGTTTTCTCCCACTGAATCTATGCACACTGAGCCCTTCAGTATAGATTGCCAATGTATGCTTTATCAAGAGGTTTTTCGAGAAATATCTCTATAGATCTCTATTCCTATCACATAGGAAACATCTCTATCTTCCCTAAAGATAATTTCCACTTTGGATTTCCATTCTAGAACATTTCCATTTCACATCAACATGTGGAATGTGAATACGCTCCCACTAATTCATAGATCCCTTCTTTATCTTTGATATATCAGTCAAACCCTTTGACCATATCATTAAAGTAAAGATCCAACTTTGAATTTCTTGTACTTAATCAATCACATTGATTAGTCCATTGTAACTTATAGACTTCATTTGCATTAATGGATTCATAAACCTTATAGGTTGTGTCACGTACACATCCTTGTTTTATTCCTTATAGGAATGCAAATTTAGTATCTGTATGCCATATTTCTTAGTCATTAAGTTGCAATCAACAAACATCATCCTTCTTAAAATCTCATCCATGTGTCTTAATGCTTAAGACTCATTAACACTTATGGATTTCATCCCAATGGGTGCTACCATCAAGGTCATACCTTATGGTTCACATGGAAGTCATTTAGGATGTAATGGTCATAAACCATAACTCAAAATCCGATTCCTCATATTCATCTAGATAGTTGACTCATCACATGACCAACTCATCACATAGATAATTGAGGTGTATCTGTCAAGGATGTAAGAACTCACAACTCCTTGTGATTCTTAATGTCCTTTATCAGTGTAGGGTATTCTTTATTAAGAAGAAATTAGTTATTTGATAATCATCCTCTAACTCCTTAGAGTATGACTCCTTTTGATTTAGACATCACCATGCCTTAATCATGAGTTCACTATGATACACTATCATAATCACTCATAAGGATCTCAAACATTTGGTCCAAGTATTTCATTCATTGATCTCATCAAGAATTAGCACTTTACCAAATTTGCACTTCATCTATGATATTCTTGAACACTTCAAGACATTCATATTGGTATTTATCTAAACACCATTTGTAGTATTAGCATTTGCTCCAATAGGTATGTAAATACATCACATGTATTATACCTAATAGGATAATCATTCTCCCACTACAACTAGTGAAGATTGATTAATCATGTCTAAGAGATTCATGTCTCTTACTGGTTCTCTAACAAAAAAGAGTCTAGACTTATCCATCATATGGAATCTAGAAATGAATTTCTCATGATTTATGCTAATTTAATTGTTTGAGTTATCAATAACTTTTAGGTATCATTTTATCTTATGCATACCAAGTACCACAAGATAAACAAGGCATTGCCATAAAGATCATAAATTGAAACATCAACTTTATTAATTGCTATCATTGTCATACAATATGCAAAAATAAAGGTGTTTCTATCCATTGGCAAATATGAAATAGCAGTTCATAACTCTATTACATGCCTTCATGGCTGAAATAAACTAAAGTACTCCTATCTATGGCGGCAACACTTGCCCCATGTATAGGGTGTTTTACATTTTATATCTTGGTATCATATACCTCAAAAAATGTTACAAGTTTATTTCATGACACCTTTAGGTGGAGATGTCTGTCGCCTCCTTCTTCTTTAGTTCTTCTAGATAGAGTGGACAATTTCTTTTCCAATGTCTTGGCTTTTGATTATGGTGGCAATTTCCTCTCTTGGTCACGCCGCCCTTGGCCTTGAGAGTTGAAGACGCCTTGGGCTGCTGGCTAGCATTAGAACCTTTCTTAGCTTTGCCCTTGCCCTTGCGCTTGGACTTGCCTTTCTTGTCACTGATCATCATCACAGACTTAGGCTTGTCCTTCTTCATCTGTGTCTCTATTGTCCTTAACATGCCCAACAACTCTGTCAACGACTTGTCAAAGTTGTTCATGTTGTAGTTCATTACAAACTGACTGTAGGATTCTGGCAACGATTGCAGTATCACGTCAGTAGCCAACTCTTGGCTTAGGGGAAATCCCAATCTCATCAAGTTCTCCACATACCCAATCATCTTGATCGTGTGAGGACCAACTGGATCTCCTTCTGTCATGACGCACTTGAACAATGCCCTGGAGACATCATATCTCTCTTACCGTGCTTGATCTTCATACATGTTCTTAAGATGCTGAATCATCTCAATGACACCCATGTTCTCATGTTGTCTTTGCAACTCGTGGTTCATGGAGCACAATATCAAGCACTTGCATCAATGGCATCATCAGAATGCTTCTTATAAGCATCCCTTTCTGCCTTTGGTGCGGTAGGAGCAGGTTCCTCTGGAATTGGAGTATCCAGGACATAGAGCTTTCGCTCTTGAGTGTGAACAATTCTCAATGTCCTAAACCAGTCGTGGAAGTTAGTCCCATTCATCTTGTCCTTTTCAAGGACCGATCACAACAAAAAGTGATTGTTGTTTGTTGTCATTTGAACTACAAAAGGAAATATATGCAATTTTATTCCAAAACTCAATTTTGAATTATTTGATTGATTTGAAAAGTTGACTATATAATTAGGACTTTAATTAATTATTTTCCCACTATTTTGTTCCAATTGATAGCCCTCACCATCAATTTGGAAGATTGCAGTGTACAACCTTCTAGTGGGTCAAGATCCGTATTTCATCAGATCATGAGTCAGCTTTGGCTGATCGCCCACAATCTTGACTATTTAGGTAGGCCATCATGCCAATTGCATCATATGAAACTCTTGATGAATGAACATGCAGAACACCTTGCCATGAACATTCCATGCCTCTGGACTTAGACACTCTAAGAAGCACACTTTAAGTCTAACCGAAAAGCCGACAAGGTAAACATGCACCCTGCTTTGGCAGAACCTACATGTTTACCCTTCACACTTCCACAAGATTGATGACGCACCATGATTTGGCATAAACTACGCTTGGTCGATCAAGTTGTTCATGTGTGCTGCTAATGGAAGGCAAAAAGACTTAATATTTAGATGAGGGATTTGGTTTTATAGGTACATTGTAATGACCCGTTTTCAAATTAGTCATCTGATTAGGGTTCACTTGGATAATTGTATGTTTAATTAAGTTGATCATTGTTTAAAGCTTGATTAGTGATGGTAGTTAAATTTTCATGTTTTAAATATAATGAGAAGTTTTAATCATACTTTGATTCACATAATTAGGGTTAACGTTTCAGAAACCCTAATCGGCCCAAATTAGGGTTTTGGTGATATATGAATACATAATTTGATAAGTATAATGTCTCACTAAATGATTTTTAGTATTTTCTTTGTAACTATGATTTAATTAAAATTTGGATATGATTTGTAAGTATAAAATTTGAACACTCTTGAAAAATATCAGAATTTTGGAAGGATGTTCTGACCTGTTTATCGGTCGAGTTTCAAACTCAACCGATCATATTTTCAGATTTATATAGCAGTGTGGTAATTGAATTTTATCTTTTTATTGGTATATCCAATTGATCTCAAATTTTAACTGTGCTTGAAAAACAAAATTTTAGACACCTTGTTAAATTGGAGTAATTTTTGTATGACTTTGGATCTCTACAGTGAGGGTGTCGGTCGAGTTCTATGCAGGACAAACTCGACCGACCATGCTACTGACTGCAATATAGTAGTGTGGTATTTGATTTTTATTTATTTATTGGTAACTTCAAATGATCTAAATTTTTTAATTTATCTTATACACTCAATTTCATACATTTGGATAAAGTTTCATAATTTTTGGATGAGTTTTTAGTTCTGAAACATGTAGTTCGGTCGAGTTCTGAGAGAGACAAACTCGATCGACCAGATTTTTATGGAAAATAAAAAGAAGACTGAAAAGTGTTTATAATTAATTATTCCAAGCACCTTAATGAGTATATAGGACCCTATTACGACCCAAGCACCTCTCATTTCCGTCCCACACTTCAGAGCTTCGTAATTCTTGAGAGAGGAGGAGATTTTAGGGTTTGGAGAATCTGAAGTGGAAATTTCAGATTTTTGGGTTTTCTCTTTCCAAGGTTGGTAAATTCTATACAGATCATAAATCTTTACTAGGTTTATTTGTTTGTATTCTCTCCTATGTATAGAACTCTTCACTTCCCTGATTTGGATCAAAAGAATCCAAATTGATCTCTTCTTTCATTCTTTCTTCTTTAATTCTTCTTCTTCTAGGTTCTTGAGTGAAGAGGAGCAGGAAGCAACTGTTTTCTTGAAGCAAGGATTTGATTCAAGAATTAGCACTAGTAGCTGGGCTACGAATTTCAGGTGTTTCACACCTGAGGTGAGTGTGTTTCCTCCCTCCTAAGCTTTGTATTCATGTTGAAAGCCTAATTCAATCCGGCTAAAACAATCAGAAACCTTGTTTGTATATGTATGTGATTGGATTTGATTTGGGAAAGATATTGGAGAATCCAATTTTACTGATTTTGATTAGTTCTCATTGATTGAAACTTGATTAGTTCTTATTATATTGATTAAGGATGCATGGGTATTCCTATGGGTAGATGACTATGGTATTTTATGTGAATTTTGCCTAAAAATCAGCACAATAGCCGATATGCTTGGAATTGAACTGACATGTATAAAGTCATATTTGAATTTACTAGATTGTATTATACAAGTGTATTGTTGAATATTAATGGAATTGAATGACCACATATCTTGATTAGGATTTGTGTTGAGGAAATGAATCAAATGAGTCAATTAATCAATGTATACTCATGATTGATGAATGAAATGTGTGAAAATGGAAACTAGGGTTTCCATGTTTGTGAATAACCCTAATGAACCCTTGGGTCATGATTGGATTACTAAATGATATGATTCTTATGATATGTTGAACTAAGGAATGACTACTTGAAAACCCTAAAAGCCTATTACTAAGACAATTATGAGTAATAAAGTTAGAACTTGTATATGATGTTTGAAATGTGATCAAATGCTGAAGTTGAAAGTATTAATACTTCAATTGAATATGATGAGTCTTAAGAATATCACCTAAGTCCAATGTAATTATTTTAATATAATAAAGAATGATCATTGTTGATTATGGAAATGACATTAGTAGTTAACATTAAGGTACACTTATCTGAATATAAGAGACAATATGAACATGATGTACGTAATGGTGATTGCAAGATAAAGATGAAACTAATGAAGATAGTATGATGAAGTATTTTATCTTTTGTTTTAATTACATGCGGCTTAACCCAAATTAAATGAAATATAATAAGAACTATATTTTAGTAAATGTTATGTAGAAGAGAAGCATTGTATGTAAAGTGAATCAAGAAAGATTGGTCTAGATAATGTAATGAACATGAAATGAAAGAAGTTGAGACTACTAAGTATAAAATGATGGAAAAAGATAGGAATTATTAGATGATTCTAAGAATGTAACTCTTACCCTAAAATGATGAGTTTGATGATGCTAGTGAATGATAATATCAAATGGGGAATTAAGAGATGCACATAACTGTAATTGAATTCAACTAAAAGATGAAAGTCAAGTATTTGAATTGATTTATAAGAATGTGTTCTCGAATTGTGAATTGTACTCTGAGAATGGACTAATAGTACAAACTTCAATTGATAGTGAACATGTGATGACTAGTAACCCCATATGAAGAATGTGAAATAAAAGAAGAAGAGAACTAAGTTTGCTATGCATGTATATGCATGAAATTTATTGGCATCTATTTGGATTGGACGGAACATGCATATGTTTTATGATAAATCTATTCTGGGTATGAGGAATGATACATGATATCTATATGCTTTTACTGTTGCTAGTTTTAATGCCTCTGCTAATATTTGTTCAGAACTGTGATATACAATGAGCTGATAAGATTTATGTTGAAATGGAATTTTATATGCACTTCTTACATTGAGAAACCCTGATAAGGGTAAATGTTGCATAATGAGATTATGTCTAGGGCTGAAGGCCCAATGATGATGATAAAACCCTGATGGGGTAAATGATGGACAATAAGATTATGTCTTGGATTGAAGGCCCACTATTGATGATTTCTATGAATTGATGTAGAAGATAGAAATAATCATATTTGTTGCAATCTATAGACTTATTGTGCTTCTTGCTTTGATCATTGCCCTTATTGATAAACTTAATCTGTTTCATGTTAGTATAGTCACGCGAGAATACACATATATGATGTATGATGTTTTGAATTCTTCTAAGATGACTGAAAGAGATTAATAACAAGTGAAATGATTGAACATCTAGTTAGGTGTCATGAACACCGTGAGTTTCCCCCGAGGACCACACTGGGGAAACAAAACGGATCTCCTTGTAGTAATCGATGAATTATGAGAAGGATTTCCGGAGTGTGGATCGAGACCTTAAAGGTTAGACCACCAGGATTTAGGAGTGAGTCATCTGGAGTGGCTCTGGCCCTAAATCCTTACTGTGAAAGTCTATGTCCAGATGGAATAGACTCTGTTGAAATGAAATATGTGAAATGTGAAATGAAAAATATGTGAAATATTGTGATATGTGATATACTATTTTTCTGGTTCCTATCTCGTATACCTGAGATGAGGACGTGAGCCTCTTTAGGCAACCCTGAGGTGGCCAGGGTCTGTTGTTGATATCTTAGGGTGGCCGACTAAACCCTAAGATAGTGACGGTGAGTCGTTGACACGAGAATCAGGCGTGGCGACTTCTACTTGGTGAGGTACAAGCCAAGTAGTTTCAGGGCAAATGAATAAAAGATGATAAGCTGTGTAGAATATGATTTGAATGATTATTACATTCCTTGTAATACCACTTGAGGATTTGTCATTTGTTGATTATACTTCTTGTTGTGGAAAGTAATCATGTTGCTACAAACATTTTCTATTTCACATTATGATATGTCATGTTGACAAGTTATAAATGATGGGATTCATATCCATTCTGATTATGAGTTGGATTTCTTACTATTTGATAGTATTGTTTGGTAGATATGTTTTATGTGTACTTCAGCTTCAGGACTACATGATGTGTTCCTGGTCCGGTTGGTGGAGTGTCACAAAGATAATGTTATTGTTATGTATTGGTTCAAAATGCTTAGAACTTGACTTATTACTCATGTAGTAAGATTCTTAATCTGAATTAGAAGTATTTGTTGATTTGTTCATGTCCAGCTGGTGGAGTGTCACAAAGATAATGTTATTGTTATGTATTGGTTCAAAATGCTTAGAATTTGACTTATTACTCATGTAGTAAGATTCTTAATCTAGATTAGAAGTATCTATTGATTTGTTCATGTCCGACTGGTGGAGTGTCACAAAGATAATGTTATTGTTATGTATTGATTAAAAAATGCTTAGAACTTATCTTATTTCACATGCAGTAGGGCTCTTAATCTGAACTGAGAAGTATCTGCTAATTTGTTCATAGACATGCTTTAACAGATGTTTCAAAGTTATAATTAGTTTAAGTGATTAATTTATCTGTTGGATTAGATTACCATTGTAAGATAGATTTGACTCATGATAGAACTATCTGCTAGACTTTTCAATATTAGCATGTTTCTGTTAAGTTTATTATACTTAATCTGATGCTGATGCATGTACCTAGCTTGAGTGGGAGGTATCCACTCACTGGGGCTCTATATGAGTCTCATGAGGTTGTTTCAAATGTTTTTAGGTATAATGCTATCCAGCGGAGAGGTCATGACAAGAAAGATATAAATAGTATAATCTAGATAGATTAGAATGTCCCTGTACTCTCTCTTTCTCGAGATGGGTTGTAGATTTTGTTTTCTCATCAATGTACATGTATCTGATGTAAACTGAACCACATATGAGAACAAGATTTGATTCTAGATTTAATGGAGTTGAATATGATTTGTGATATCTGAATGTGATGTCCTTAATGTGACATTGATTTATGAGTTTGTGAACAAAGAAAAAGGAAAAATTTATCTGTGATTTTCATATATTGTTTAATCGCCTTTGTTGAGAATTCATTGTTTTATTTCATAATATGGGTTTAGGTTTGGGATTATCTCTAATGGTTGGTATTTATGCTGATCAAAAGAGTGGGTCCTGACATACATATACATATCCAATCACCACAATATATAGTGCGTATCATATACATGCTATATCCCATAGAAAACATACGAAATGATAAAATCGATGATTATGGCCATCCTAATGTGATTCCTCGAGCCAAGAGGAATCATAGTCGTCTAGGTCTACATCACATGCAACCTATACAAGATGAACTCTGTGCTATAGCCGTCCGAGTTGATCAACTCATCACATGAATGATCTGCTCACCTTGGCCGGTCGTCTGGGTGCCACCAGCTGATCAATTGGCTCCTCCAACCAATCGGTTCACCTGGTCGTCATGCATCTCCTCATGGTCGCCACCCGATCGTCTCACTCCATGAACCGGTCATGTGGATCGCCAACCGATCAGTTCACTCCTTGAACGGATCATCTCAGTTGTCGTCAGATGTCCTCCGTTCTTTGACATAACAAGAAATAAAAGATCTATCCTATTTTACATTTGAATTGGGAAACCCCGAGTTACATTCGGGGGGAGCAAAGGTAGGAAAGAAATTCTCGAGTTATCTTGAGTTACATCCGGAATAGGAGATAGGGAAATCGGTGCGTAGACCGAGATGCAAGCAACCACATACAACCAAGCACACACATAGGGTTTATTGGCCATAACCATGCTATACATACACCACAAAACTCATTTAAGGGCGACACGTATTGAGTGCATTCATATGACATATAACCACATACAACCAAGCACACACACACATGGTTTATTGGCCATAACCACACTATACATCCACTACAAAACTCGTTTAAGGGTGACACGTATCAAGTGCATTCATATTACATATCATATATGTATATTGGGATTTGTGGATTTAGGATTGGACATGCATAAAGCCAATTTTATTCACATCATATGCAATAAATAAAGGTGAAAAACCAAAATTGATCACATCGATAATCCTAAAGTATAGAGTAGTTGACATGGTTCTGATACCACTGTTGGGTTTTAGGGGAGATAGAGAAGGCAGCGGAAACAAAAACTTTTCTTCTCCCAAACCCAGAATAAAGGAATTGCGTCAACATCTATACAATAGGAAGGATGGTTTATAGAGGCGTACCTTGTCCCGAGGCTTGATCGATGACTTTATCTCGTGGCTTGCACGGTCTTCACCTCCACGAGAGAATGACAACTTTGCAGAGCAACTGGTGTTTTGAGTTGTTGTTCCTGAGAAGCCCCCAATACTCCTATATATAGGATGGTCATGGGACAAGGTTCTCTATCCCAGATAATGCAGGATTAAAGCAGGAGTAGAAGGGTTCAAGATTTTCCACAAAACGACCAACTTGCGCCAGCTGAACCAATCGTTTCACACCCTGAAACGATCGTTTCATGCCCTGAGCCGATCGTTTGGGAGCTGAGCCGATCGGCTGGAGCTCTGAGCCGATCGGTTTGTGGTCCTGGTCCAACTCAAATTGACTTTCAAATTTGTCTCCAATTAATCAAATATTAATCCTTGTCCAAATCAAATTTTTACAAGTGAAACAAATTGTATTTGCAAAATAGTCTTTTGACTTTCCAAACGATCTCAGTTGGTCCATGAACCGATCAATTCAACGTTTCATGGCACATGAGCTGATCGTCTCACCAGTTGAGACGATTGGTTCATCAACCTGAGCCGATCAATTCATCTCATGAGCTGATCGGTTGGGGTAGCAGACTTGTGCAAATCAGTCAATCACAGTTTCAATCAATCTGATACTCTAATCAATCGGTCCAACCCCTTGAACAGTATGATACTGAGATATTAATTGATTGAGTGTTTAATTGAACTACTAAACTCCTTTAGTAATCAATCTAAACATTGTTTGTGGATAAACTCCTCTTCCAGGTTAAATCCTATGTATGTGACCCTGCAGGTCCATTTCACGTTGGCAGTGAAAGTCCATAACACTTATAACTTCACAAGTAAAGGGCGATGCCTAGTCGCACATCAGTGCTACCCAACTGAAATAGAAAGTTGGAGAACAACTTTCAATCCTACAATCCGTGAATGGTGTTACAGCGAATGTATAATTCCTTTATCATTGATATCCCAAATGAACTCAAGGCATGGAATAGTCATTCTGTCAACGTTCATTCACTTTCTTGATCTCAGATTAGATTGGAGGAGATATGTATGACATCAATATCACATACTGATTCACACATGCGTGCACATGCCTATCTCAATCCTACTCATCAAGTGGCCATGGATATCAAACTCTCTCAGGAGGGATAAATCCCATATCTATCACTCACCCCTCAAAAGCCCCATGTGTCAAAGCCACCCAGTCATCACCTTTATAACAACCCATGTTTTAGGACTGCGTTTGATGATGTCAAAGTGTACCCAACGATATGTGTTGAGTGTAGTGATTTTAGGTCAAAGAATCACACTCACCACCATCACTGTGAGAACTGACTGTGACTACCATGTCATGGTTCCATGTGTCAAACTCACGGTGGGTCTATCCGATACACTTGTTCTCTAACAATTACCTATGTATTTGGTTTGATATCTCCATATCATGACTGATGAGATTCTGTCATCAACCAACACCACAATCTAGTCTTATATGTCATTGTTGTCTATCTACCTTCCACAATGACATCTGACTAGGGACATAATAAGAATGTACAAACTCTTAACATCCGTATGATCTCATCGTTTAGGTCCTCAACCTGAAAGCATACGTCATTGAGTACTGTCATTCTCTAGACATTCAATCTATTCTATCATTATCTCATATGACTAAACCAAAAAGAATTGGAAGCTTTCCTTTGATGTTTATCAAATCAATCTTAATGCATCCCACCAATCATCCCATGATTGTCTCTCAGGGCATACATACCAATAGAGGTCACATTATCTCAAACAGTCTGCTCTTGGTTTAAGGAACATGGATTAAATGTCGATAGGGTGACAATTCATGCCTCGAGTTCATCCTGGATATCTAGAGACAAAGGAATTATACAATCACTGCAACTCCCTATTGTAATTTCATCATCTAGTTATGGAGATTCACTACCAATGTGGCATGGTACTGGCATGGTACATATAGGGTCACACACATATGAAATCATCTAGAAGAGGAGTTTGATTTTGAATGACAACTGGATTGATTACTAAAGTGTTTATGTATTCAATTCATGCAACAAATCAACTTATTGGATGAACTGGTCTACTAAATGACCATCTCATTGAGTGATATGACTGTTTGTGTAGCCAAACGGCCGTATCAAGTCTTGAGATGACCGTTTGGGTTGTCAAGCTAACTAAAGTTCGAATTGTCTAAGTTCTACCCTTGAACCGACTTGTTCAATGTGATTGAACTGACGGACTCATCTCGGACTCACCAAACATCTATCTGGGTGAGTGAGATAGGTGTCTTGCCGGGGTGAGATGGATCATTTGGGCCGAACAAAGGTTTGGGATGTTTCCTGAATAGTTTCCATTATACTTTACTTGGGGTACAAGCATATTAATATGTGATATTAATTGAAATCAAAATTACCAAATTCGTGTGAAATTGGCTGCAAAGTGACCGTTTGGCGGTGCGAGATGACCGTCTCGCACCCCAGACGACCATATGGGTGAGTCAGATGACCGTTTGATGCCTTGTAGGTTGCAAAAGTTCAAGTTCTTCTAGTGTTTTCCATTCCCACACAATCCCATACAAATTGGGAACCCTGGCCCAAACCTCACCTATAAAAGGAGGGGTACTGGGGGCTTCCCAAGACACAAAACAGATAATTGAGAACCAATTCCTCTGACAATTGTTGTTCTCTCTAGTTGTGATAACCAATAGAGACAAAGCAAGTCCTACCTGACAGGGAGGGATAGCTAGGGGAGAGAAATAACAGATGATCATTGTTGGTGGGAGAGTAGGTTGGTGACTAGTACACCAACGGGAGGGACAACTCCTTCCTATCCATTCTTGGTGAATGATACGAGTTCTAGTCAGTGAATGTGGACTACTCTAGAGACAGGAGTCCTTTGGTTGCTGCTCAGAGAGAAAAGCCAACCTACAGTCCATCATGAGACCACTAGAGTCACTGTAGAGGTTGTGTAGACAGCTGCCCGTGGTGAAGAACAGGAGTTGTACAATCACTGTATAAGAGAAACTAGTCAACAATTGCAAATAAGTAAGTTTTGTCACTAGACTTGCTCCAGGATCAGGTATAACTCGCTAAAATCATCCTTCCTATTTCATAGTAGTTGATGAAATCTCACTGTTATGGGAATATGGATAGATAAATTCTTATTTCTGCTGCTATACTGTGTGCACATATTTCCCAACAGTGGTTTCAGAGCCACATTAATTTACTATGTTTTTGAATAATTGATATGATCAAATTTTGGTTTTACCCTTTATTTATTGCATATGATGCAAATATTTAAACTGCTCTCATATGCGTATCTGATCAAAGACCACATAATCCCAAACTAATACATACATACATACATACATACATACATACATACATACATATAAGGAGTGGCTCAAGTGGTCAAGCACGGTGTCCCCTCACGAAGGGACCCGGGTTCGAATCCCAGTTGCCGCCTTGGTTTACCACCCTCTTAGACATTCGGCCTCCGTCACGAGCATGGGAGAGGGAGAGAGAATGCCTCTCTTTATCCCATATACATACATATATATGCAATTTACACTATATATATATATATATATATATATATATATATATATGTAATTTACATGCATTGCCCTATAAGAAATTTTGATGGTGGATGTATAGCGTAGTTATGGCCAATACCCAAAATCTGTGTGTGGTTGGATGGTTTGGTTCTTGTTTATCTCGCTCTACATATCGAGCCTCTACCTCCCTCTTCTAAATGTAAAGTTAATGCTTTCCTACCTTTCCCCCCTCGAATGTAGCTAGAGGTTTCTCTTATTCAATGTAATAAAGTAGCAATATGATTGTTTTTCTTTATACAATGACGAGGAAGATGATCAACACTAGATGAGATGACCATTTTGTGAAATGAGCCAACCATCTAGAGGACCATGGAGGATAGAATGATGAGGCCAGATGACCATATGTGATGAACAACCAACCAGCCAAGAGGCGAGATGACCAATTTGAGGGTTGAACTGATCTACCAAGATTGGCAAGCACATATCTACATCAACCATAGGTTCATACATGTGATGTGATAATTGACCTAGGTGGTAGTAATTCCTTATAGCTCCAAGGAATTACAAGTACACATGGATATAACCATCACCTTTTGTTTTATATTGCATGTTTATGTTGTGAGATGTAGCATGTGTATGATACATACTATATATGTGGTGATTGGATACTGTATATGTGTGTGTATATATATATATATATGTATATATATGTATATATATGTATATATATGATATGTATAAAACTCCTCAATCAAACATATTAAGTCTAAGATGCTTTCTAATAGCAATACACATGAAAAACTAGTTTTACCAAGTGCTATCTACCTCATGGAAGTGTGATGGTCGTAATGTAGGTTCTGCCCAAGTGGGGTGCAGTATTATTGTATTGGCTATTAAGTCAGGCTTAATTGGTGATTCTCAGAGCGTCTGGACCTAGTATGGCAAAGAGTTTCACATATTGTCCATCCAAAATTGCATATGATGAAATTGGAAAAAGTTGCCTACCTAGATGATTAACTGTGTTTTGTAGTGTTCACCCGACCACAATTGAATTATCTTGGATCTGGCTCATTATAAAATTGTTCACTGTAATTTTCTGAATTGATACTTTAGGGTTATCAATATGAAAAAAATAATGAGAATGATAATTAATTAAAGACCTAATGATTATCACCCAAATTTTAATCAAATCAAATCAAATAAAATCAAAATGAGTTTTTGACAAAATTGTAAATTCTTTTGTAGAACCAAATGGCAACAACAAACAATCACTTTTCTCTGTGATCGGTTCTTGAGAAGAAAACCTTAATGGGAATAAATTCCATGATTGGTTCATGATACTGAGAATTGTTCTCACACATGAGTGAAATCTCTATATCTTGGAAATACCAGAACCAGGAAAACCACCTCAAAATGATCCAGGGGTTGACATGAATGCTACAAGAAGCATACTGAAGACGCCATGAATGTCAAATGTTTGATTCTATGCTCCATGAACTATGAGTTGCAGAGGCAGCATGAGAACATGGATGTGATTGAGATGGTCACACATCTCAAGAACATTTATCAAGATCAGGAAATACATGAGAGTATGCTGTCTTCAAGGCACTATTCAAATGTACCATGGAAGAAGGCGATCTAGTAGGTCCTCATGTGCTCAAGCTAATTGGGTATGTTGAGAACCTTTCTAGAATGGGATTCCCCTTGGGTCAAGAGTTGTCCACTGACGTGATTTAGTAGTCTCTGCCAGACTCATATAGTTAGTTTGTCATGAACTACAACATGAATGACTTTGACAAGCCATTGACAGAGTTGTTGAGCATGTTGAGAAAAGCTGAGACACAAATGAAGAAAGACAAGCCCAAGTCTGTGATGATGATCAACAAGACAAAGAGGAAGTCTAAAGGAAAAGGAAAAGCCAAGAAAGGTTCTAAAGCTAGCCAGAACCCCATGTCTTCAGATCTCAAAGAAAAAGGTGAAGTCAACAAAAAAAGAGGCAGATGTCACCATTGTCACCATCCTGGAAATTGGAAAAGAAATTGCCCACTCTGGTTAGAGGAACTAAAGAAGAATAAGGATGGAACTGAGGCCTCCACTTCAGGTATAAACCATATAAGATAAATTTGATTACTTCTTCATATTGGTATATGATACCGGATAAGAGTTTTGACATACTGATGTGTAAGATCTGATAAGAAGTAAAAGCCCTCATATAAGGACAAAGATGGACAAGGCAGAGCAAGTGTTGTGGAATCCATAGTCTACATTTGAATTTATCTTAGCCCAACGAGCATGAAATAGAGTTACTACAATTTCTATTATGTTTTTCCATTAGAATAACAACATTTTATTTATGCATCTTGTATGGACAAGGATGATTATCAATAAAGAATTATTAGAGATTCTATTTCAAAGATATGATCTGGCATGACATTGGCTCTAAAACATCTTATGATTTATATGTGAAATGATCCAAAGATGAATGTTTATACCAAATGATTATAATTGATAACTCTAGACTATCATTAGAATTAGTTGTCTTGTACAAATATGAGAGGTGCATGCCTAGAATACATATTGATGTTGATCTAGATTCCCTTGGTTAATGAACTTAAGGAAACATGCAAATTTTAATTACACACAAATATGACACGACGTCCTTCACTGGAAGTAGTGGGAGGATAAGACTTCCATCATACCTCATACATAGGATGCAAGAATATCTTATGGAATAAATGCTATAGATAATTACTTATACTTCATTTCATTTACTGGTAATATGAAGATATGTACCAAGTAAATTAGAAGCATTAATCTCTTGAAGTGTTCAAGGATATTATAAATGAAGTATGACTTTGATGAAAGCATTAAGAAACCTTGATGAGATCAAGTGTTAAAATAATTTACATCAATTCCTTGAGTACCTTTATGAATGAACCGTGATAATGTATCATAAGTCAAATCCATCTAAACATAATGACGTGTTAGAGTGAAGGAATTATATCATGATGAGCCATGATATAATTATGAATCAATCTAGTGTTCTTACATCCTCATAAATATATACCTATCACTAAATAACATACCATTTGAATGTTTTATGAGACATCATATATGATATGATTTATGAGTACCCAATATGTCTAAAGGATTGAAACAACATTAAAAAAGTAGTTTCTTGAAAGGTTCATCCACAAACCACAATTGTTGAACACCATTTATCTCAATCCAATAACAAAGTGTTTGTTAATTAGATAACTGAATTCCTAAAGAATTAGTGGGAGTAAAAGTAGAACTCAAAATGTTTGAGGTCAATAAAGAGGTACAATGAGAACTAAGAGAATCACAAGTTGTGGAATCTCAAGTTCGTCATAGGACACAAAACAAAATAGTTCTAGTTGAACACATATGAAGTTGAAGGATTATGAATCCAACAATTCAGATGGGTTGGTCATAATAGGATGATCCAACTAGCCAACTAGAAGCTATTTCTAAGTAACATGGAATCCATGTAAGCTAAAAAGGTAGGACCTTGATAGTGCCACCTAAAAGGGTAATACCTAAAGGGTGCAAAAGGGTCTTGTGGCAATGACCTACATAGATAACATAAAAGGACATATTGGTTGAAAAGATTTTACAAATCAGTTCAAGTTGTTGAACATGATAGTAATTCCTTTACCAATTGTCAAGCTTGTTGTTGTAGTAAAAAAGACTAAGAGATTTGGCATATGAAGATAGAAACCATATTCCTTAAAGGGAATACATCAACGAATGTGTACGTGACACAACCTTAAAAGGTTTCATAACTTTGAGAATGTAAATAAACTCTATAAACTACAAGGTTGAATCTGGGATTGAAATAAGAATCTCAGAAATGGGATCTTTTGACTTTACAAGATAGTCAAAGAGTTTGACTTGAATCAAGATAAAAGATGAAATATGTGATTACAAAAGATTTAGTGGGAGCATATATGAATATTCCACATGTGCTGAGGAATAATATCTCAATATTGTGAATATTGAAATCTGGCATGAAAACACCCTCATCAATGAAGGATAAGGTGAAATGTCTTATGAGATAATGACCAAGACCTATGACATAGTTCTTGAATGTTTCACAATGGAAGTTTGAGTACAATAGCAAAATGTTGAAAGAGTTCAACAAGGATGGATTCAAGGAGAGATAATCTAGGTTAGTCTCTCATGAATCATATGTTCCAATTCTTATGAAGAATGGAAACAACATGATTTAGATTCCATAGGCTGGTACAACAGTGAATCTATCATGAATGCTACAAATGTGCTTATCCCATATACTCTTGTATGTATTCGACATGACAAGATTGGAAAGTCATTAAATATATCCATTAGTATTTATGAAGTACTTAATGATAGATTGCTAGTCAACAAGGATAGTAATAAAAGGAAGACATGGATGTAAAGATTTACATTGATGCAAGCTTCTATAATGACAAAAGTGATCACAAATTAAAATATGTTTGGTTTGAAAGGACAAGTGATGATTAGTTGGAAAGGTTCTGAACTACTAGCCATTGATTATTATACAATAGATGCTGAGTATACTTCTTTTATGAACACAGAGTGATACTATATGGATCTAAGTAGTTCATATGATGAACTTATAGATGTTCCCACCATTGATGAACCAATATAAATACTATTACGACCCCGCCTCCCAGTAACCCCCAATTAAGGGAGACCGAAAGGACAGAGTCGTTAACAAATAACCCGGATCAAAGGTTCAGCAATTAACCAAGAACAATTATTAAATTTTAACAGACTAAACTGAAAAGCTGTAAGAAAATAAACTTTTGCATACCTCTTTTTTTTTCTTTTTGAAAACTTGGATCTCTAACCTTCTATCCACTTAAGGATTCTACTCTAACTAATCCTCCTTGTATTTTACTTCATGTATTTTCCAATATGACGATTTACTGTTTGTTCTTTTAGCTTGTACCTAAAACGCTGACAAACAAAACGTCGGTCAGCCAAAACTGGTATGTGGGAGAAACAATAAAAATCTGTGCTATCCCTAACTCTGTTCTATCCTTGCATGCTACCTCTCTTTAGGTAGATCCTTACCCCCATGGTCCTACCTTACCGGTTGCCAATACACAGGGTAATAGAGTCGCATGACACTACCCAAAAGTAGCCCAATATCTAACTCAAAGTGACTTGATGGACCTACCCCATTGGTAGCCATGTACTATGTGGCGATCGTCTCACGAAAACATGATTAACTAATGCGGAAGCGAATTATTTGCAGCGGATTACTGAAAATCACTGAAAATTAAAACTTTTTCAAAGAGATCCATTCACAGGAAAACTCTTTAACCAAGGACCAAAGTATTTCAAATTCATCTTGGTTCACAAGTACACAACATGTACCATTCATTCTCAAAGATTACAACATCAACTGTCTTATAAACATTATATATAGACAATATACGAATCTTGAGGTATCAAGACAAAACCTCATATTGATTTATAAGACACTGACTAAAAACTCCGAGGACCTAAGAGTACAGAGACGACACATAGGACTACTATCTGTATGACTAGACAAACAATATCTCCACCTGAGATCTAATTGTTGTCCCTGCTGTTGCTGTTGCCGTTGCTCTTTCCTTGTTCTAGGATTTCTACTTTGCCTCCCATGCATACCTAAATTTTTTTCCCACGGGGGGTGAGACAATTGAAAATTGCCCCAGCGAGAGATATAACTCTCGGCCAAAAACATTATTATTGCAGTTTATTAAATTAAAATTGAGCAGGGGTTACTTTTACATTATCAGGCAGAATTATTCATCATAGAACAAAATAAGATAATATCCATTCTCAAGGAGGTCATTGCATCTACCCATGATAGATAAGTAATTCATCTGTTTACCTTGCAGAGAATATAAAGAAACATAATTAACATTTATCCACTAAGGAATGCACAAAGAAATGCAACATCAGCCAATGAATCTCCGTATTCAATCCTTAAGCAAACATGCTATACGGCTGATTACATTTTACAATCACACTTATGCTCTGAGGAGATGAGGTATACCGCTCATACTCCAACCGACCACTGCTAGGAGTCGAAATCGATACCATACATAGGTCATCAAAAGAGCTATATTCTTATGACCTCATCCATCTCGGTCAGTACGAGACCACATGTAGGACATCTCGTGTCTCTGCTAACTAGCTAGTCAGGGTATACTAGCACCTTTGCTACAGAGTTACAACATCAACTACACTCTCATCGCCAATCGAGAGATTTCTTGTTTATCTCCTCGATTTGACATTAAGTATCATTGGGAGATGTGTACACCATCTAACCCAATCATCAAGAGATTCGTGATACATCCATCCCGACATATTCATGAAGGATTGAGAGGTTTCTTGTTTACCTTCCAACAATCTCTTCAAGAGGACGTAAGGATGTTTTCGCCCATTTACCCCCACATATTAAATATATGTGCTCCGGGTTTTTCCGTAGGCACCCGTTTCACCATCACCTATTCCTGACGATGATGGATCTATGGTCAGAGAACTACATGAATAGATTTCACTTGATTTATTAAGTACATTCTCATATTCTTTTAGCATCAGCCAAGTTCTCAAACATAACTTATTACAACAATGCTATAAAGAGACATGTACTACTTTCATCAGATATTTATCAGTCTTTCAAAGACCTTGGGAACTCAGTCCCTCATTTCAATATTGGGAATTCTGATCCCTTCACATTCTCACCACCATAATCATATGGTTCTGGGTATTCAAACCCTTCACTCATCATTGAGGATCATTACCATTTATTAGGTAACTATCACCTTCAGGTCATCTGACCAAGGTATACATGATACTTGTTACCCAAGCATCACACGTGGCTCATCAGGCCACTGCATATCTTGTCACCTCTCACTAGGCAACAACTTATTCACATGGCTCACAAGGCCATTCACATCTTGTCACCTCTCACTAGGCAACAAATTATTCAAAGATATCATAAATATTTATTCAAGATCATTAGTCTCATCATACAACATTAATGATCATATGTTCAAAGAATGAGTTCATTTCTCATCCTCACCATGGTATGACTACATCATACTCATCATTTGGGCTTAACCCCATTTTCAAGGTGCATTAATTAACACTCATCAAGTGCAACAAGTCATTACATTTCATTGTAATAGTTGCATATCACACTTCATATATTTCTTACCCAATTATTTTGGATTTGGAGTATATCAAGGTATATAAACCCTGAAGTTCTGATTGTGATAACCATCATATCTTGATGTATCATTTTCTCATCATTTCAGACCCTCTTGAGTTAACCAACTTTATCCTTTATGAAGGTATTTACCCTCTTAATACATTCCATCACCAAATACTCACCCTTAGCATATAATGCATAGGCCACACATTATAATTGTCCAACTATCTCACATGATATGGACTTATCTTAGTTTAAGGCATTGTTTTATTATAAAGTTGCCTATAAACAGCCACATTTGATACTTCCCTTTTTAGGGTATTAGCTACTATTCCATTATTAGGATTAGGCTTCACATAGATACACCTTCAACTAGGGTTTCACAAGGATACACCCTCAATTAGGGTTTCATTTAGAATTGCCCTCAATTAGGGTTAGAACACAATAACCCTATCGATTAGGGTTTATGTTCATGATTAGGGTTTCATGATCTCTCTACTTTACGGATCATACCCTTAATCACCACATGAATCATATTCATATATGAATTCATGCTATCATCATCTCAAATTGATTAGGTCATATCAACCCTTCCATCAAGTACATACTACTATGATTAACATAGTGTACCAAGTCATTGATCCTATAAGCAATTAGGGTTCATCCCTTAATTAGAACTAATTAGTTAGGTACTATTAGGGTTTCAACCTTTGTACCTTCAATGATCATAATTGGATCAATTAATCATTCATCATCTCTATTCTCAAGAGATTCAATCACCTTGGACCTCCATTACATAAGGTATCCAATTGAATTGATCAATTGAGTCCTCAATTACAACAAGTGTCTAAGTGGATTAACCAATTGAGTCCTCAATCAACTTTGACTACTTGAGCCCCAAACGGTCTTGGTACTTCAAGGTTCAAACGGTTTGAAACCGTTTGGCAAAGGTGGTGCTTGAGACTGTTTTCCCAAGCAAGTAGGTGAAGACCGTTTGCACAAGTTTGACTTTTGAAACCACATGGGCACAAACGGTTTGGGATCGTTTGGTCCCAAACGGTCTTGAGACCATTTGGACTCAAACGGTCTTGAGACCGTTTGGTCCAAACCTCCTTAAAACCGCATGGACCAAAGATGGTCTCAACTACACCAATCAGTTTAGGGTTCTCAATATTGATTCCTTCGATCATTGAATTCATGGAACCAATCATCAATTGGACCTATCCTCATACTTCAATTGAGTTAAACAGGTCAACCTTCAACTGATTTGACCATCAATTCACCCTCAATTAGTCCTCAATTAGGGTTTGAATCAATTGGATTAGGGTTTGGAATCGATGATCTTTCAACACTAATCAATGCAAGATTAGTTACTTTGAAACCATTGAACCATCATTGAAATTGAACATGACCTGACCCCAAACAGTCTTGAGGTCGTTTGGATGACCAACAAACGGTCTTGGGACCATTTGTCCATCACATAATCAAAATCCAAGTCAACCAATTAGGGTTTGGATCATTGGATTGATCACCAAATCAGCAATTGATTACACTTTAACTTAGTATCATTGGATCATCAATTGCTTAACCATACTCACCCCTAGACCTACAAACGGTCTTGGGTGACCTCCAAACGGTCTTGAGACCGTTTGGATGAGCTCCAAATGGTCTTGAGACCATTTGGCTCATCCAACCCTTGGATTCTAGTGAAAAATCATTAGGGTTTGATCTACTGAGTTGATCATGAAATTAGCACTTAATCGCAAAGTGATTTGGTACCTTTAGATCTTCAATTGGTCAACTATACTTAACCCCAGACCTACAAAAGGTCTTGGGTGATCCCCAAACGGTCTTGAAACCGTTTGGGTGATTCCTAAATGGTCGTGAAACCATTTGGGATAATAAACCCAAAATCTCAAATCAATTTATTGGAATTTCAGCACTAATTTCAATTAGGGTTTTCCCAATTGATTAGCCTTCATCTCATGATTCCTTGGGAATTAATCCATCAAATTTGGTGATTAATTAACCAACATAATTAGAAACAGGAATCTAAAACGGTAAACCCTTGGTCAACTCACTCAAATGGTTTTGAAACCGTTTGCCCAAAAAGTTAAATTAATCTAGCTGAAAAATCAGCACTTAATCCAATTAGGTTTTCCTAATAGATTAGCCTTCAACTCACGATTCCTTGGGATTTAACCATAAATTTTTTTTTTCATTAACCAACATAATTAGGAACAGTAATCTCAAACGGTCAACCCTTGGTCAACTCATTCAAACGGTTTTGAAACCGTTTGCCCAAAAAGTTAAATTAATCAAGCTGAAAAATCAGCACTTAATCAAATTAGGTTTTCCTAATTGATTAGCCTTCAACTCACGATTCCTTGGGAGTTAACCCATAAACGTTGGTGAGGTATTAACCAACATAATTAGGAACAGGAATAGAAAACTTTCAACCCTTGGTCAACCCTCTCAAACGGTTTTGAAACCGTTTGCCCAAAATGGCAAATAAATGAAGTTGAAAATCAGCACTTAATCCAATTAGGCTTTGCCTAATTGATTAGCCTTCAACTCACGATTCCTTTGGAATGAATCCATAAAATTTGGTGGGTTATTAACCAACATCATTAGGAACAGTAATATCAAACGGTAAACCCTAGGTCAACCCTCTCAAATGGTTTTGAAACCATTTTCTCTCAAACGGTTTCAAACCATTTGCTCTCAAACGGTTTGGTGAAACCGCATGAACAAACATGTTGAAACCGATTGGAACAAGATTTCTTTGGGAAAAGTATCCAAGATGATGTAATCATCATATAACTTCGTCCCTGAAGTTCTAACAACTTCTGATTTCATGAATTAATCGATTTCAACCAGCAATTAATCAAGATAATGAAGGAATCAATGAAATTGCAAGATTAATGGTTGAATAACAATGAAAAAGGGTTCAAGTTATAAAAACCACCTCCAATTGAGATCCAAAGCTCCATGTCCACGGAAAAAATGGTGGATGCAAATCCTTTCACCATTCCAAGGCTTGTCCTCAAGGTTTGAGTGAAAAGGAACAGTTAGAATTGAAGAGGAGATCAAAATAGGAAGAAATCCATAATTTATTTTCGATTTCCACCATGGAATCAAGGTGAAATGGATCAAGAACCTTACCAACAGGTAGGGGGTCTTACTACTGATCCTCACAACCTCCCTTGGTCGTTTTCCAAGCAAGGAGAAGAAGTGGGGTCGAAAAAGCCTTCCATTTGGCTTGTAAAGGGTCTTTTTATAAGAAAATCAAGGAGAGAGAAAGTGCCTTATAAGATTCATTTAATCCCAAAAATGTGGCCACCTCTTCCCCCTTATCTTCCTTAGGTAAGAGGCTATCTTTTTTGCCTTTTATCCCTCTCAATTATCCATGATTTAAAGAAAAGCAAATCAAGCACCTTAAATCATATTATATTAATATCCATATGTGAGTGGATATTTCTTTTTCTTATAAAATTGTGTGTGAGTTATCCACTCCCTTGGATATTTTCGTGGTCCTTGCAAAGCTCAAGGACGTCACACATACATATGAATCCAACCATTTTAATTTTGGTTGAAGGCCCTTTAATTAATACATTTATTTTTGCCCTAAATCGAATTAGGGTTTCAATTAGGATTAAATCTTGATTATTTTAATATCAAGATTCTCTCTCCTCCAACTTAATTCAAATGAGGCACCCCTCACATTTTCTTTGCTCTACTTGATGACAAGAAACATTAGGGACCTTATTGAAGTGGTAATTTACATATTGAACCCTAGGTTTTGGGTAAATTGCACTTTACACCAAAACTAGGTTTTAATGCACAAACCTTGCTTTATCAACTCTTTCTTGGTACTTAGGCTACCATAAGCCATACATTTGCATCATATTCATTCTCATGATGCTTCAACACATGAGGAACATATTATCATGCACAATTTGCACTCAAACCCCTCAACTTGGGTAATTTGCACTTTAATAAAAAACAAACAAAACGTTGATTTCAACAATGTTCAAAAAGGACTAGAATTGCAACATAAGTTCCTCTTGAGGCCTAATTACTTTTAATAAGATGAGATTAAGCATTTAATCACATTTCTTAATCACAACACCTAGGGTTAAAGTATAACCCAGGTCAGGGTTGTTACATACTAAGTCATCCGATGACCTGATGGACCTACCCCATAGGTAGCCATATACTAGGTCAACTAATAAGCCACAGAGGGGACCAAGATCTGAGCTAGTAGGAACATATCTTATGTGATAGTCATATCCACATTATAGTTTGCATGAATTAAAATCATCCAACAATTAATTCATGTCATCGATGAAAACTTTTATAAACCTCGGAAAACATAACTCGATATATTCATAAGCGTAACCACATACCTGATTTGATGATTTCACAAGCGTTAAGTAAACCCAACCAAGAATGAAATCCAAGAAAGAAATTCAATCGTCACATAATTCCTGAAAAGAATATGCACTCTATTTATTACACACTTTATCAAGAATCTACTGTATTGACTTGGATTCACTTTCTAGGGTTTCTAATCCACATTATGGTTTCATTAATATTCATTAGGGTTTCTAAGATTAATTTCTCAAACTTTATCCCTTTTAGGTCAAAAAACCCTAAAATACTCTTTTCTACTTATATGAACCTTAATTGCTCAACTATTCATTTTAATAGTCTTTTATACCCAAATTGACTTAGGATCATCATATCCCTATTTATTCATGGATTTGAACAACTAAAACAATTAAAAGACATATTCATCTAAATTAGGGTTTCCAAGCTCATTAATGCATAATCATGCACGAAACCCTAAATTAAGCAAATTATATAAAAAGATCATCTTTTTAGATCCTATTTTCACTTTTATTAACAATAGGTTAATATCAGCTTGAATTATCCAAATAATGTCATTAAGTCCATCTATCATCAAATCTAAGGGCTTTTCCTTAATTAAATCATTAAAGATGATAACTTTATGTCCTTTTCAAATTTCAAGCATATTTAAGCACCTAAACTCTAAATTAGACTAATCACATGCAAAGTTCTTCCTTTTTGAACATAATGTACCTTTTTACATTTAACAGGTTAACATCAACTCTAATGATCCATTAAACCCTATTAAACACTTTATTCATTTCAAAATAGGGTTTCTTAATCTTTAATTAATTAACGATGATAATTTACACTACATTTCGAATTATGACCAGATTCAGGCTATAAAACTATTTTTATTGGATTCCTTGTGTTCTTATGATCAAAATACATATATTATTTGTATTTATCCGAGCTACGGTTTATTAGATACGATTTTTACAATAAATCACTTACTTCGGCCAATGAGGGGCTGCCACGTAGGCGCCTTCCATGCAACGTTGCTTGTTGCTGCGCAAACATAACCGAATTATGAATTTACCCTCCACTTAAAGATCAGCTCTTTTAGCCCGTGGAGGGCATAACCGTCCAACACACCCTTTTCTTTCTTCAACCTCGGGCAGGCCGAGGTCTGCTACCCTAGCCGCCGATTTGCAGTAGGTACGCGTGCGCCCCTTCCTCCCTGAAGGCCGATGACCATCAGGGACAAAGCCCTTACCTCCGACGCCCCTCCCCGCACTCAGGGCGGTCCTCAGCTCGCGTCCAGGAGGGTTGGTTCATGCTGGCCGTGTCCGCAACCACCAAAAGCTCTTGCAGTCGTGCTGCCTTTGTCACGCACAGGTCCGGGCATGGTGACGAAGGTTGAGGTTCTCTCTTGCGTCGTGGAACTTCTCTCATCGACTGTGATGACCCCACAAGTCCTCGCTGCCCTAGGGTTAGACGTGCTCTCCTCGACTAGGGTTTGAAAAAGGAAGAAGGAGGAGAAGAGAGTGAGACGTGAGGGATTTATCAAACTCGATCCAAAAGCCATACCCCTTATATAGGGGAGGGTCACGATGCCCTAAGTTGCTTGCCTACGAAGCAACATGGTTCTTTCCCAATAGGAATCCAATTCCTATATTGAAAAGCACGGTTCTCTCTCTTCTAATCATATTTTTGATATCCTTTATTGCATGAATAATTAAAAACTACGAAAATTCTCTCTCTTATTCTCTTTATTCATGCCTTTCAATATATTAGCCGCAAAAATATATTTCCTTAAGTAGGAAACACTTCCTTCTTAACAAAACCACATAATTCATTAAATATGTATTCCTATTATCCTTTTATTTTGCAATTTGGTATTTTCTCTTTCTTTCCTCTTTATTGGGACTCCTTGGATCCCAAGAAACTCTTATTATTTCGAAATTCTTTTTATTGGATACTTATTATCCTTCTAGATGCATCTTTATGCATTATTTCACATTATCTTGTGTATTTCTCATTAAAATATCTCTTTTTGAGGATTTCTCTTTATTTCTCTTTTATTTTCCTCATTGGAATCCCTTTTAATATTAGCAACCTCATGTATACAAAATTTCACCAAGAAATCTCATTTATGCCTCTTTCCACTCATTTTCCACATTTTATCATTATTTTCAATTTCTTTCTTAATAAAGAAATACTTAATTAATATTTTCTTTTCTTATTGCTTTCTTTTTGCAACTTTGGACTCCTTGGAACCCAAGGAACCCATGAGGCACGAAATCCTCTTTGGATTACATCTCCTTGCCTTCTAGAGGTTTCTACTTCTTTCTTTTCTCAAATATTCAATTATTCAATTACTAATTGAATTTTCTTTGTTATTTGGGCCCAATAGCCAATAATGCCCGCAACACAAACATCAAGGCTATTGTAAACAAAATCCATGCATTCAAAACAAATTATACCATTCTTTGTTCAATTATCTTTAATATGAGAAGTTACATTTCTCACCAGATGAACCCAAAAATTGGGTTTGTAACATCCTTCCCCTCTTATAGGAATTTTGTCCTCAAAATTCTATCAAGCAAACAAACAATTCAGGATAAGACTTTTCCATGTCCATCATTGGCCCCTATGTGGCTTTACCGTACTCATGGCGCTTTTGAAGAACCTTTATCATCACATATTCTTTTCTCTGAGTTCTTTCATCATGTCGTCTATAAACCGCACAGGTGACTCAGGCCATTTCAGCCTCCCTTGGGGCTCACTAGGTTCATTACTCAGCACATGGTCGGGTTACCTCACATAGTACTCTAAATTGGACATATGGAACTCATCACACATTACTTTATCCTGAGGGGTAAGGTCAAACTTAACCTTCTCCACTAGTCCATCTCAATGGACCCATGTATCGGGGATTCATCTCTCTTAGCTATAACTTAGAGGGGTCGGATTTTCATGTCTCCCATAGTGAACTACATGTCAGTCTACTTTGCATAATGTTACGACTCATGTCATCCCTGGGCTCCTTTCATCCATTGCATGATCAAAGCAACTTCATTTTCACACACTATGGCCCTTTTCTAACCATCACGTGGTCCTTTCACCAACATCACCTTACTGAAGTGGTGACCGACACAACCTCTCTTACAGAGCTTCTTTAAATCCCGACACTGGATATGGTGGTTAACTTCACATCTTGCATAGGACAAGAACTGTCTCTAGCTATCATCCTGAATGAGCACATATGCTCTCATCAGACCCTTTAGTCTGGATCATACTAACCATTAGTTTGGGGTGATAAACTATACTAACATTGAGTTCTTCATGTACCTACTTCCACCTTTTGGAAGGGAACCTTTAGGTCAAACTCAAAAACCTTTGAACTTGCTTCATGGTTGAATCATCTCTCTCATGGTTAGTTCAACTAGATCCGTCCCTTGACAAAACTCTTTCTTTCTCATGTCATCTAGGTAAGGCGATCCACCATAACCCATATTGCATCTTGACCTTCCTTGGTTCAGGGGAGACTTACAACATCCATAGTGATGGATTCCCTTTCTCTTTTGGGGACGCTTTATCCTTTATATCAATGCACGGGGTTACTGGGGTTCATCCTTCACCCTTGACTTGCATGGCCATATACCACATGAAACCTTATCTTAGGTATTTAAAGTACCACTGTTACTCATTATCTTCGTAGTACGGTGTATGGTGATCTTAAAATCATGATCTCCTGCATGTCATTATTCTTCAAGATCAATTCCTCAGAAACTCTAACCCACTCTAGTCGGGGTTTCACCACCTTCCTTTCCAAAGAAGTGCATCTGAGGCTCTACCACCATCCTTTCATTGCATCAAGGACTAGACTGGCTAACCAAACAACCATTAACTTGTTCCACAGATCTCATTACATTAGAGTATTAGCCAAACATATCTCCTTTCCAAACTTAGGGTTAGCCTAACAACCTCTTCTAGCTTCTAGCCAAACTAGTCAGATACATCTCAACCAAAACATCCATTACCACTTCACATCCTTAGGTATTAGGTAACATTGAAGACATACACTTCCACATATTTCACTTATCATCTCAAACTCTAATTCTAAGTCTATCTTTATCGAGAACACTTCAAACTCATCTTTTTGGTGATCGAACTCAACCTTGTATCACATGTAGATTCCACATAGCTCATGATAAAACATTCTCATAAGGTTATTATCTTAATACTCTTATCATTTGTACCTATCCATGTATCATTCACTCCACCAAGGTATGTTATCATCTATGTCCTCATTCCTTATAGCAACGTTCCAACTCACATCATCTTTACCCTTGGTGTGTAGCATGCGTACTGTCCTATCTCTCACTCCCATAACAAGAAGAAATAAGCATTTGGCATCTGTACAAATACATAGTTCTTCCCATTCCAAGAGTAGAGATGGTACATCCCACCTTGCCAGTACACCTTCAAACCTAAGTTGAAGCGTGCAACTTATGTCTCTACCTCACAATCATCTCGATTTCAAGGTTACTTCCATGGAAAACTAGTGTTGAACCTACTGAAGTTTACACACATCCCTTGGTCATCTCCTCTAGTTCTATAGGGTGCCGACACTTTTGGGGTCATCCCTCTTCCCTTATGCATCCAGAGAGTGCCCTACTCATCTGCCCTTGGGGTCCCATGAGTTCATGAAGGTGATCAATCTCCTAACCCATGTCCCTCAGACAATGATAGTTGTTACCTCCTGAACCTATGGTCACGTGCAACTAGGGAATTAGGCAACTCCTACTTCCATCGGTCTTATCCCTACCGACCCTAGGATAAACTTAGGATTCCATTATAGTACATGTTCAACTTAGAACCTTTCCCAAGCCTTCATCATCTCTCTTTGTATACATGGGCTGCCATCCATCATTTCATAGGGGTCATGGCGACCTGCCTACCTTAGTCAGGCCCCTTATCGGCTACCTCCATGGTAACACATCCACATGCACTTAGAGATGGATATCTATGGGTTTATAGGTTCATTCTCATACCATGTACTTTTCACTTAGCTTCTCAAGATCCTATGAGACCTCTTTAGGTTACTTTAAACCAACAAAACTGATATACACCCTACCAAAGGGTCCCTCTCCCAGGATGGGAGGAAAACTATCTCTTGACAACATGGTCACAAAAGCTCTTAGGTATAGGGTTTACATCCACACGAGCCTACTTAACCCTAGAAAGATATTAAGGCACAATAGATCACCTACCGAACCATGCTAGGTCATACTTGTCCTCTTTCCTCCATGCTAGATCAAGATCATACCTTTCTTTATCATCAACCTAGCTGTGAGGGGTTCCTCACACATACCTTAAACTGAAGGGGATTCCCTTTTCCTCTATACATGAGGAGTACCATGCTCGCTTCTATAGGAACTCAACTCTCATCATGAGCATTAGGTACACCACTTCCCCTCTTAGGCCTAGGAACCCTAGGTTCACTTGTAGGTGTCCAAATGCATGATTTATCTCTTAACCACGAACCAAGCATGCAAAAGGCATGACATGCACTTCTTGTCATCCTTCAACTCGAGCAACACTTAGAGTTGGGTCCTCCTTAAGGACAACCAACAAGGTACAAGGCCTCATAACCTGCTACTACACCTTTCTAGGTCTAAGGAACTCTTCTTCCTACCTCAGAAGGTAAACACCTATATCGTAGGCACATAGGTACCAGATGCGTCATCTTCTCTCTCTAGGGTTTGGTCCCTCTAAAGGCAACCAAGATATCATCAACTTCCAGGGATCGATCATGAGGCAACCACTATCATCCATTTAGGTTGCATCATCCTTAACTCCCTACATATCTTAGGATTCCAACCTTCTTGCTTGGTTCCTGCTCTCTCTTTCTAGAGCTAACCCTTCAACCAACCTCACCATTAGAGGTCCTTTCTTCATGAAGGGTCAACCTCAAAACCATGCCCCTACCTGGAAGAAGCCTACGCTCAACTCATGTTCGCTCAAGGTTATCCATAGTCCCTTAGGCTTATTACATGAGCTATCCATCAAACTCTCCCGGTCAGGATTCAACCTATTGCTCGCACCACTGATGCTTATAGGGTGCCTATTATGCCATGCTCATATCAGCTCATGGGGTTCCATAGGTTCTTCTCTAACCTCAACAATGAAGGAGCTATCTTTCACTCTAACATGCACGACCCTTCCTAGGGTTGGGTTGCCAGAGGTGCTAGGTCATCAACCTCTCATGGCCCATATGTCATCTAAAGCATGTCCATCCAAACACCTGGTTTACTCATCATACCATCTCTCTCTCTAACCTTCACTTAGGGTTAGGGTTAACATCATCCTCAAAGGATGTGCCAGGTCTCTACTTTTAATGGAGGTCCCTGCCTCCAAGACTAACTCTCTTTATCTATCCTCCTGATAAGAGGTCTATCCTTAGGCCTCTCCGGAGGGTGATGACAACTTGTGTCATACGACCTAAGCATGTATCTATTCTTTTATTCTTACTCTATTAAGCTTAAGTCCATGACATCTTATTTACATACTTTTCATTAATTTGATGGAGGATCCCTTAATCCTTATCAACCTTACCCATACCTCAAGAGGGTGAGGAAAAGAGAGAAAACCCTAATCCTTAAGGTCCTTAACAAAATTTGAGTTGAGGAGGGATGAATGAGATGAGAGAGTCCGAAAGGTATCTTATTTCGAGTCATATCCTAAGACATCAGCCAAGCAGTCACACAATCTGGGAGTCCTCGTATTCCGACTAGTGGTGCGGAGGAAAATATTGCCAGCCCCCGAACGTGATCCTTTTCTAGACACCTCAGTCTTTCAGACAATCCTCTAATAACTGTTGGGTTTTAGGGGAGGCAGAGAAGGCAGTGGAAACAAAAATTTTCTCCCCCAAACCCAGAACAAGGAAATGCGTCAACGTCTATATAATAGGAAAGGATGGTTTGTGGAATCATACCTTGTTCCGAGGCTTGCTCGGCGACAATACCTCGCGCTTTGCGCAGTCTTCAACTCCAGTCTTGGACGGTGTCTGTGTATCTCTTGGTCGCACCGGGACTGATGACTCCTCCTCTCACCGGGATTGTCGGGATTGACAGTTGTCCTCCTGAGTGGCAGAAACCTCCCTCCTCTGAAGTAGTCCACACAGACCACCTGGAACTCCACACTCCTTGTTCCACAAGAAGTTGGAAGGAGTCGCACCCTCCTGTCAGCGTACTAGTCGCCAACACACTCTCCTGCCTCCAGTTGCAACTGCAATTGTCTTTCCCTTGCTGCGCCTCCCTTTGTGGGTAGCACTTGCTCGGGCTCTCTCTCGGTTACCAAAACCAGAGAGAATGACAACTTTCCAGAGTAACTGGTTGCACTGAGTTGTACTTTGAGAAGCCCCCAATACCCCTATATATATAGGAGGGTCATGGTACAGGGTTCTCTATCCCGAGCAATATGGGACTAAAACAGGACTAGAAGGGTTCAAGATTTTCCACAAAAAACAACCAACTCGCAACCTGAACCGATCGTTTCACAAGTGAAACGGTCGGTTGGGGACCTGAACCGGTCGGTTCATAAGTGAATCGGTCGGTTCATAAGTGAACCGGTCGGTTGGGACACCTCAACCGGTCGGTTCACAAGTGAACCAGTCGGTTGGTGGTCCTGGTCGGTTCCCGATTGACTTTCCTTCTTTTGTTTCTAATTGGTATTGAATACCAATCCTATTTCCCAATCAAATTGGGCAATTGAAATGAAAGGAAAATTCTCACCAATCCTATTTTCCCAAGTTGCTCAGTTGCACCAGTTGAATCGATCGTTTCTACACTTGAAGCAATCGATTCACCCTGATCTTGAGCCGATCGGCTCAACACTTGAGCCGACCGGTTCACCAAGCTCAGCCGATCAGTTCATCACATGAGCCGATCGGTTGGGAGTGCAGATTGTGCAGAATCAGTCAATTGCGATTTCAATCAATTTGATACTCCAATCAATGTGTCCAACACCTTGAACATTATGATATTGAGCTATCAATTGACTGAGTGTTTCATTGAACTACTAAACTCCTTTAGTAATCAATCTAAACATTGCTTGTGGACAAAACTCCTCTTCCAGGTTAAATCCTATGTGTGTGACCCTGCAGGTCCATTTCACATTGGCAGTGAAAGTCCATAACACTTATGACTTCACAAGCAAGGAGCGGTCCCTAGTCACACATCAGTGCTACCCAAGTAAAAGTAGAAAGTTGGAGAACAACTTTCAATCCTACAATCCATGAATGGTGTTACAGTGAATGTATAATTCCTTTGTCACTGATTTCCCAAATGAACTCGAGGCATGGAACAATCATCCTGTCAACGTTTATTCACTTTCTTGATCTCAGAGTAGATTGAACGAGATATGTATGACATAAATATCACATACTGATTCACACATGTGTGCGCACACCTATTTCAATCCTACTCATCAAGTGGCCTTGGATATCAAACTCCCTCAGGAGGGACAAATCCCATATCTGTCACTCACCCCTCAAAAGCCCCATGTGTCAAAGCCACCCAATCATCACCTTTATAACAACCCATGTTTCAGGACTGCGTTTGATGATGTCAAAGTGTGCCCAACAACATGTGTTGAGTGTAATGATTTCAGGTCAAAGAATCACATTCACCACCATCTCTATGAGTACTGACTGTGACTACCATGTCATGGTTCCATGTGTCAAACTCACGGTGGGTCTGTCCGGTACACTTGTTCTCTAACAAGTACCTATGTGTTTGGTTTAATATCTCTATATCATGACTAATGAGATTCTATCATCAACCAACACCACAATCTAGTCTTGTGTGTCATTGTTGTCTATCTACCTTCCATAATGACATCCGACTAGGGACATAACAAGAATGTACAAACTCTTAGCATCCATATGATCTCATCGTTCAGGTCATGAACCTGAAGGCATACATCATTGAGTACTGTCATTCTCTAGACATTCAATCTGTTCTATCACTATCTCACATGACTGAACCAGAAAGAATTGGAAGCTTGCCTTTGATGTTTATCAAATCAATCTTAATGTATCCCACCAATCATCCCATGATTGGCTCTCAAGGCATACACACCAACAATAACTCCCTTGGGTTCTACAGAGTTTGTAAAATTGAATAATTATTAATGGTTAACTGAGGAACCTACGCTCTGATACCAAATGTTACGACCCCGCCTCCCAGTAACCCCCAATTAAGGGAGACTGAAAGGACAGAGCCGTTAACCAATAACCCGGATCAAAGGTTCGACAATTAACCAAGAACAATTATTAAATTTTAACAGACTAAACTGAAAGGCTGTAAGAAAATAAACTTTTGCATACCTCTTTTTTTTCTTTTTGAAAAATTGGATCTCTAACCTTCTATCCACTTAAGGATTCTACTCTAACTAATCCTCCTTGTATTTTACTTCATGTATTTCCCAATATGACGATTTACTGTTTGTTCTTTTGGCTTGTACCTAAAATGCCGACAAACAAAACGTCGGTCAGCCCAAATTGGTATGTGGGGGAACACTAAACATGCAAACATGTTAATAATGTAATCCTTCAATTAATCATTAAACAACCAAGATTACATTTTTAAGCCACACTACTCAATCCTTATCTATCCCTAACTCTGTGCTATCCTTGCATGCTACCTCTCTTTAGGTAGATCCTTACCCCCATGGTCCTACCTTACCAGTAGCCAATACACAGGGTAATAGAGTCGCATGGCACTACACAGAAGTAGCCCAATATCTAACTCAAAGTGACTTGATGGACCTACCCCATTGGTAGCCATGTACTAAGTCATCCGATGACCTGATGGACCTACCCCATAGGTAGCCATGTACTAGGTCAACTAATAAGCCACAGAGGGGACCATGATCTGAGCTAGTAGGCACATATCTTATGTGATAGTCATATCCACATTATAGTTTGCATGAATTAAAATCATCCAACAATTAATTCATGTCATCGATGAAAACTTCGGTAAACCTCGGAAAACATAACTCAGTATATTCATAAGCATAACCACATACCTGATTTGATGATTTCACAAGCATTAAGTAAACCCAACCAAGAATGAAATCCAAGCAAGCAATTCAATCATCACATAATTCCTGAAAAGAATATGCACTCTATTTATTACACACTTTATCAAGAATCTACTTTATTGACTTGGATTCACTTTCTAGGGTTTCTAATCCACATTATGGTTTCATTAATATTCATTAGGGTTTCTAAGATTAATTTCTCAAACTTTATCCCTTTTAGGTCAACAAACCCTAAAATACTCTTTTCTACTTATATGAACCTTAATTGCTCAACTATTCATTTTAATAGTCTTTTATACCCAAATTGACTTAGGATCATCATATCCCTATTTATTCATGGATTTGAACAATTAAAACAATTAAAAGACATATTCATCTAAATTAGGGTTTCCAATCTCATTAATGCATAATCATGCACGAAACCCAAAATTAAGCCAATTATATAAAAAGATCATCTTTTTAGATCCTATTTTCACTTTTATTAACAACAGGTTAATATCAGCTTGAATTATCCAAATAACGTCATTAAGTCCATCTATCATCAAATCTAAGGGTTTTTCCTTAATTAAATCATTAAAGATGATAACTTTATGTCCTTTTCAAATTTCAAGCATATTTAAGAACCTAAACTCTAAATTAGACTAATCACGTGCAAAGTTCTTCCTTTTTGAACATAATGTACCTTTTTACATTTAACAGGTTAACATCAACTCTAATGATCCATTAAACCCTATTAAACACTTTATTCATTTCAAAATAGGGTTTCTTAATCTTTAATTCATTAAAGATGATAATTTACACTACATTTCGAACTATGATCAGATTCAGGCTATAAAACTATTTTTATTGGATTTCTTGAGTTCTTCTGATCAAAATACATATGTTATTTGTATTTATCCGAGATACGGTTTATTAGATACAATTTTTGCAATAAATCACTTATTTCGTCCAATGAGGGGCTGCCACATAGGCACCTTCCATGCAACGTTTCTTTTTGCTGCGCAAACATAACCAAATTACGAATTTACCCTCAACTTAAAGATCAGCTCTTTTAGCCTGTGGTCTTCAACCTTGGGTAGGCCGAGTTCTGCTGCCCTAGCTGCCGATTTGCAGTAGGTACGCGTGCGCCCCTTTCTCCCCGAAGGCCGGTGACCATCAGGGACAAAGCCCCTACCTCTGACGCCCCTCCCCGCACTTAGGGTGGTCCTCAGCTCGCGTCCAGGAGGGTTGGTTCATGCTGACTGTGTCCATGACCACCAGTAGCTCTTGCAGCCGTGCTGCCTTTGTCACGCACAGGTCCGAGCATGGTGACGACGACTGAGGTCCTCTCTTGTATCGTGGAACTTCTCTCATCGACTGTGACGACCCCACAAGTCCTCTCTTCCCCAGGGTTAGACGTGCTCTCCTCAACTAGGGTTTGAACAAGGAAGAAGGAGGAGAAGAGAGTTAGACGTGAGGGATTTCTCAAACTCGAGCCAAAAGCCCTACCCCTTATATAGGGGAGGGTAACGATGCCCTAAGTTGCTTGCCTACGAAGCAACATGGTTCTTCCCAATAGGAATCCAATTCCTATATTTAAAAGTAAGATTCTCTCTCTTCTAATCATATTTTTGATATCCTTTATTGCATGAATAATAAAAAACTACGAAAATTCTCTCTCATATTTTCTTGATTCATGCCTTTCAATATATTAGCCGTGAAAATATATTTCCTTAAGTAGGAAACACTTCCTTCTTAACAAAACCACATAATTCATTAAATATGTATTCCTATTATCCTTTTATTTTGCAATTTGATATTTTCTCTTTCTTTCCTCTTTATTGGGACTCCTTGGATCCCAATAAACTCTTATTATTTCGAAATTCTTTTTATTGGATACATTATCCTTCTAGATGCATCTTTATGCATTATTTCACATTATCTTGTTTATTTCTCATTAAAATATCTCTTTTTGAGGATTTCTCTTTATTTCTCTTTTATTTTCCTCATTGTCATCCCTTTTAATATTAGCAACCTCATGGATACGAAATTTCACCAAGAAATCTCATTTATGCCTCTTTCCACTCATTTTCCACATTTTATCATTATTTTCAATTTCTTTCTTAATAAAGAAATACTTAATTAATATTTTCTTTTCTTATTGCTTTCTTTTTGCAACTTTGGACTCCTTGGAACCCAAGGAACCCATGAGGCATGAAATCCTCTTTGGATTACATCTCTTTGCCTTCTAGAGGTTTCTACTTCTTTCTTTTCTCAAATATTCAATTATTCAATTACTAATTGAATTTTCTTTGTTATTTGGGCCCAATAGCCAATAAAGCCCACAACACAAACATCAAGGCTATTGTAAACAAAATCCATGTATTCAAAACAAATTATACCATTCTTTGTTCAATTATCTTTAATATGAGAAGTTACATTTCTCACCAGATGAACCCAAAAATTGGGGTTGTAACAAATACTGTGACAATAATTGAGCTAATTGTTAGGAAAGGAATATCAAATACCATATTATGACAATTTCATCTCATATAATAAATCATATAGTGAAGAGGCAAGGAAACATGCAATAAGCTGACTATAAGAAAAGTTTTTCTAGCCTGTCGATTTAGCACTGGCATAGTAGAAGCATGTTGGACATGTTTAGATCACTAAGGATGAGATCCATGGGTGATTGACCCTAAGTGCAAATCGATTCTGTTGTTAAGGTATGCCCGTAGAGCCATTCATATGATGATTGAAATGGCATAATTACCTAAAAGGATTTGATTAATACATATAAAGCTTCCAATTCATCTATTTCACTCAGTTATGAGATATTGAGGAATCACTATGAATGTCTAGAGAATAATATTACTCAATGATGTATGTCTTCAAGTAATAGCTTTATGGAAATGAGATCATACAGATGTTAAGAGTACAAATAAATATTCTCATTATGTCCCTAGTTGGTTGTTACCGTGGAAGGTAGATAGACACCAGTAACACATAAGACTAGACTGTGAGTTGGTTGATGACTGAGCCTCACTAAGTCATGATATGGCAATATCAAACCAAATACACAGATACATGTTAGGGAATAGTGTATCAGACATACCCACCTTGAGAGTGACACATGGTTGTGGTGGTCAGAATCATCTCTCATAGTGAAGGTGGTTATTGTGATTGTTAGACCTACAATTACTACACTCGTCACATGTTGTTGGGTATGCTTTGACATCATCAAACACAGTCTTGAAACATGGGTTGTTATAACGGTGATGATTGGGTGATTCTAACACATGGGGATAGATTGTGAGTGATAGATATGGATTTGTCCCTCCTACTAGAGTATGATATCCTGGCCACTTGATAAGTGAGATTGAGAAATGCATTCACATGCACATGTGAATCAATATATCATATTGAGGTCACATTATCTCAGAAAATCTGCTCTTTATTCAAGGAACATGGATTGAACATTGATAGGGTGACCATCCATGCCTTGAGTTCATCCTGGATATCAGAGACAAAGGAATTATACAATCACTACAACACCTTACATAGATTGTAGGTTGAAGTTGTTCTCCAACTTTCCATTCACTTGGGTAGCACAGATTTGTGACTAGGCACCACTCTCTGCTTGTGATGTCATAAGACAATTATGGACATTCACTGCCCATGAGAAATGGGACCTATATGGTAACACACATAGGAACTCATCTAGAAGAGGAGCTTGATCTTGACTGACAATTGGATTGATTACTAATGTGTCTAGGTATTTAATTCACGCAACAAATCAACTGATTGGATGAATTGGTCTTCCAAATGACCATATGAATAGTTGAGATAGACGTTTGGGCAGCTAGACTGGCATCTCAAGTGTTGAGTCGACCATTTGGGTTGTCAGGCTAATCAGAGTTTGAATTGGCTAAGTTCTTCCCTTGAACCGACCGATTCAATGTGATTGAACCGACTCATCTCACCAGATGACCATCTGAGTGAGTGAGACCGGCATCTTGCCTAGTTGAGATGGCTTGGTTGGGCCGAATGAAGGTTTGGGATGTATCCCAATTAGTTTTGATTGTACTTTACTTGGGGTACAAGCAAATTAATATGTGATATTAATTGAAATTGAAATTACCAAATTCACGTACGATTGGGAAACTGCAAAACATCCATTTGGCTATGCAAGATGACCATCTCGCACCCCAAATGACTATCTAGGTGTGATAGATAACTATTTGGCATCTCAGAGGTTGCAAAAGTTCAAGTTCTTCCAGTCCTTTCCTCTCCCATGCAATCCTATGTAGATTGGGAACCCTGGCCTAAACTCCATCTATAAAAGGAGGAGTACTGGGGTCATCCCAAGACACACCACATACAACTGAGAACCAGTTACTCTGAAAACTATTGTCCTCTCTAGTTGTAGTAACCAAGAGAGCCAAAGAAATTCCAATCTGATAGGGAGGGATAGCTACGAGAGAGAAACAACTAGTGATCATTGTTAGTAGGAGAGCTGGTTGGTGACTAGTACACCAACAAGAGGGAAAACTCCTGTGTATCCTTTCTTGGTGAATGATAGGAGTTCTAGTTGGTCTGTGTGGACTACTCTAGAGGCAGTAGTCTTTTGTATGCTGTTCAGGGAGCAAAGTCAACCTACAGTCCATGACGAGACCAACGAAGTCGCTGCAGAGGTTGTGCATTCATCTGTTCATGGTGAAGACCAGGAGATGCATAATCACCATCCAAGAACAACTAATCAGTAGTTTCAAATAAGTGATTTTTGTCACTGGAATTTATCTAGGATGAGGTATAACTCACTCAAACCATCCTTCCTATTTCATAATAGTTGATGCAATCTTACTGTGATGGGAATATAAATAGATAATTTTTTGTTTCTGCTGCTATACTCTGTGCCCATATTTCCCAATAGGACCTTGCCTAATTTTTGGTTCTCCAAGAAGCAAAGAACTGTGGCTCTATCAACTACCTAGGCAGAATACATTACAGCTAGAAGTTATTGTGCCCAAGTCCTATGGATGCAGTAAATGCTCCAAGACTTTAACATATACTTTGATTCTTCTCCTACCTTTTGTGATAATACTAGTGCGATTCACTTGTCAGATAATCCTACATTGTATAGTAGAGCTAAACATATAGAGGTTCATCATCATTTTTGTTGTTGCCATGTTGCTAAGAAGGATATTTATATCACACATGTGCATACGGAAAATCAGTTAGCGGACATCTTCACTAAACCTCGAGCTAGAGAGAAATTTACTTTCATTAGATCAAAACTACTTATAACTTGTCTTGATGATATTGGCATGCCTTCTAGTTAGTTGTTATCTTGCCTATATGTTTCTTGCTCAATTTGATCATCTCTTGTTTGAATGTGCTAAAATTGCCTTGTTTTGCTCATTTTGGGTATTTCACAAAAACACTTGTTTTATCACAAAACGTATCCTATGATGAGTGAAATGTACCTTAATATGTCTAAAATGCATAATAGGATAAAGAAATAAAATTTATTAGCACCCAACAGTCTAGAATCTAAGATTTCATAGTTTTTGACAGGCTACCTGTCAGTCGAGTTGCCAACTCTACTGATCCTAGGCCGAAGTCAAGGGTTTTTCTTTTGTTTGGTCAAGTTTCCCCTAGACAAACTTGATTGATTGCTGGGCTAGATCAAATCTAAAATATGTTTCTGACAATATTTATCCCTCTCAACAAGAGAAAAGTCGACCGATTCCTAAGCTCTAGCCCCTCTTAACCTCAACCCTAGGTGTGGCCATCCTCTCCCTTACCTAACTTAGCCTCTCTTGCCTCTTCCCACACCCTTCTAGGTGGTTAGATGACCTGTTTGTGTGGTTCTCTTTTGTTTTGGTTGTTGTTTGCCTCTCCAATCTATTCTCATGGCATCCAACTGAAGAAAGAGAGCTACCCCAGGTGGTGTACCCTTGTCCTCAACCAACCCTCGCCTAATCACTTTTCTATTCCCATCACTTAGGAGCCTTATGCGTAGAAAGGCAGTGCTTTCATAATTCCATCACAAGCACCAAGGCAGTCCATGAATTGTATGTTAATCTCACATGGAACTATGACACATTAGTGCCACCACCCAATAACCAGGTCATCCTCACCTCCATGATTTCCAGAATAAAATTCACAATCTCTAAAGATTCCTTGTGACGTCCCCGGATTTTCTAAAACTTAATCTGATGTGTGATGTCCAAATTGAAACCCTCACCTCAGCGAGAATTCCAATTTAAACACCCCACACAAGGCTAAGAAGAAGAAAATCAGAGGAAGTCAGAAGGAAACACAGTAGCACATGTACATGAACAATAATAAAACCATACACACATGTTCACCATTCAACATATAATTACAACATGAATTGTTACAACATTTGATATTACATATTGAACAGCAAACTATACATATACATGTACTACATCTAAACAACAGGATCTTAAGACAACAGGTCCACCTGTACATCAGCTCGCTATACAACTCTGATCTATTATGGATCTTCAAGAGTATAACCACAACCTAACAAAAGATTACATGCGATACACGTCAGCACAATATTTCAAGAATATTGTACTGAGTACGCCTACGTGTCTTTTATATACCTCTCATCATATCTTGGCAATAAGATAAAACTAATACTTGGCAGCATTAAACAAAATATAAGAAAAGGCGTATAGTTGCACAAAGATATTTGTTACCAGAAGAGAACACATATTTTAGGCACATTTCCATTATATGTAAACTTGATCAACCACATGCACTATTATACCACAGAGATTTAGTGCTCACATGTACTATTCTGCCAAAGAGATTTAGTACTTCACAAATGCACTATTCTGCGAAAGAGATTTAGTGCTCACATGTACTATTCTGCCAAAGAGATTTAGTACTTTCATCAATGCACTATTCTACCAAAGAGATTTCGTGCTACCATATAATGGACCAGATATCTTATGTTTCATGTGTTCATAGAAATAAGTATGTAAAATCGTGTAACATATCATACAAGAACAATCATTTCAATCAATATCATATGCCAAGTTTGTACTATCGTATAACGCAAGCATATTGTATAATAAGCCAAGTGAGAGGTAATGGCGTACCTTCCAAAGAGATAGATCACAATCACATATTCCTCATGTCATCTATAACTTTGTTAAACCTGATCAAGACAAGATCATATATTATCATCAGGTTCTCATCATCTTACATCTCATCTTAACCCTAATCGTGTTCATTAGGGTTTCACTTAGTTCATTAGGATATGTGTATCATTACTTGTATTCTTATCTTATGATTATCTCACTGATGTCATTTTCCAGATTACATCTCATTATCAAAATTCATCATCTAACATATTAACCTTATTTCATACATTAACCCTAGGTTACATGCATTACTCAAATTGGGGTTTATATCACATTAAGAGCAACCATCATCGTATAACATGGATTCTGGGTATCATCCTGATCTCATATTTAAATATGAGGTTCCAGATACTGATATGAGCTTACTCTGTGATTTCCAAGATTTTATGAGTATATTTTTAATTATTACACATTAGTTAGGGTTATTAGCCCTAATTAGCCATATACAACAATTTACATGATTTCGTACATCAACATGACTATAACTGACATCGTATGAATTATAAACATGAATTATGTTTTAATGGTATTTTCTCATAATTTTAGGTCGTTGTTAGGTATTTATTATCTATCAATTAAGCATTTCACAACTAACAAGATATCACTGATATTCGTGCGTCAAAAGTCTGATATTATCATTTTACTGTGTTCTACTCATTATTCTGAACATTTTGGTACCTTATTTGTATTTTTCTGATGAACAGGCTATTTACTGTGATTTATTGAAAATCTGGGAATCTCTTACCTTTAAACCAATAGGAGTCAGCCACGCGGTTTGGAAGGGAGACACTGCTTTGGTGGGCCGGCTGGTTTTGGGTTGGAGCCGCTGGGTTGGCGATCCGTTAATCTGAGCTAGATCTCCTTTTCGTTTGCGGGTCGCATTCTCTGTTCTAGGCTCCTGCGCAAGCACCGCCACTGGAGGATCTCCTCCGGTGCGCCGAACTTTAGCCACCGGCTTCATCTTCACGCAGCCCTTCTCGGATAGCATGGCTCCGCTCTTCCTCTGCAACGCGAGCAACATGCCATGATGGACGGCTACAATAGCACCACCTCGAACGCTGCAACAGAGGTCAAGGGGGCGCTGACTCTTCCCAAGCGCCGCCATGCTAACCACCAGGCCTCGACTCCGGCTGGGTCTCCAGAACGTGTTGCCTCTAGCATGCGATCGACCACTGTGCTCCTCCTCGGCATTGACTTCCAGGCCGCCAAGGCTTGTCTGGACCTCCTACTGCATTGTTCGCCACATCCCCTCGACGTCGGCGCACGGCTCTCTTCTAATTCCGACTGGGCGCCACTGCTGCGAGGTCCAACTGTTCGTCTCCTCCCAACTGGTGTGACTCCACGCTCAAAGTGATCGTCCGTCGTCTGCTCTCCGCAGGCATGGCTGCCGTCGTGCTACAGTGCTCATAGAGCAACAACAACACATCCTCTGGTCTGCGTCATCTTCTGTTTCCTTCTCTTCTCTAGATCATAGAGACACCACTAGCTCGGCTCTTCCATAGATACTGGCGTCGCTACTCTAGGCAGGGCCATGGCTGCCGCAAGCTACTGTGCTCTGTGAGCAACTGCTCCTGACCTCCTCATGCCACCTGCTCTAGACGGTGGAGAAGCAACAGTCATGGGGAGGTGGATCTCGCTCTTGTCTACTCCAACTACTCACTGGATGGGTCTTGCAATTCCTCTACACGATACTAAGTGAACTTCCGATCTTGAGAAGGCAAGGAAGAACTGCTACTTTAGCTTCCTCCATAATGCCACGACGAGGACGTGGGCTTGGCATTTCCATTCACCCCACTCACACACTCCATCCATAACTGCAATGGTAAGATACGATCTCGACTGTTGAGTCCTCATGCACGGCTGAGATGAAGATTGAACATGTGTATCCGTGGCTCTTCCTGTTCAGCCATTGGGAACTATCGCTAGATTAGACATATAAGGCTAGGATCTGGCCGCATATACCAAGCCAAAAGCAGTGGGGGTGTGTGACACTAGCTAAGATCAGGTTTTAGATCCATAAATCATCAAATATACACATTATTTACCCAATTTCCAACCTCAATAACTCCCTCTAGGATACTCCACTTGCCACCAAATTTTAACCGTAGTTTTACTACCCCTCAAGTTACATTCTACTCAAATTTGGTGACAAAACTCAGCTATTAGACTATTCAATTAAATTCCTCAAGAAGGCATAAAAAGAGATGTCTTAACCATGATACCAACATCACATCAACACACCCACTTTAACAAAACCTTGGAACTCTCAATATAATTCAACCACATGATTTCACTTATATTATATTATGGAATTTGATCAGGATAGAAATGCGTTAAATGATTTTTCATATTTTCTACAAATTTTTTATTTAATTGAATTTTGGATATGATATGGATAACTCAATAATGCATATTGGAGAAAAATTTCAGAATATTTGAGTGTTCTTTGAATGTGGTTCTCGGTCAAACTATACTTCGACCAAAATGCTGATAGAGTGGTTTTCAGCAGTGTAGTGTTTTATTTTTAATTATTTATTGATAACTCCAAATGATCTGAATTTTAACTAGTGATCTGAAACTTAATAATAAACAAAATGTAAATTTTCATAATTTTTGGATGCATTTAGACCTTATCAGTAGATGAATTACAATAACTGACATTTCTATAAAATTCTGGATAATCGTGCACTATTCAATTTTTAGTTATTTAATGGAAGCTTGGAATGATCTCAAATTTTAACTGAAGCTTTGTATCTTAATTATACTTAATTATACACATCATGCTAAATTCTCATAATTTTTGGAGAAGGTTTGATCTTTGAAATACACAAATTCACAAAAACCTTTTTATGACAAAACAATCTGCTAAAATAAGAAAATGTTTAGTGAGGGGTCAATATGCAATTAACCCAAGAAACTCAATTGCTATATATGGTAAACCTAACACACAAGGATCTCTCATAATTCGTGATCCAATCCAGAGAAATGAAATCCTAGAGAGAGAGAGAGTTAGGGTTTGAGAGGAGAAATTGATGGAGATGCTGACCTAGGGTTTTGCAGTCCGAGGAATGATGAAATCATGTAAGTTTAGCTTTTTTGGATATAGTTTCATGGTGAATCTTCTCTCACATGTCAATATTCCATCGCTCATCTGATTTGATCCAAAATGGTATCAAAACTTCCCCTTTTCTCACTCTTTCTTCATAATCTCTCATTTTTAGGGTTTCTGAGTTGAAAGGAAGAAGAATCGGGTGAATTGCTTGGGATTTGATATGAGATTGAGATTTTCAGGGATGAGATGTGTTTTTAAGGTGTTTTCACACCTTAGGGTGAGTGAGAACTTCTGTTAAATAGTATATTGCATGAAAATTGGTTAAATCAACCATATTCTTTAATTACTTAGTATGCGACTACAAACCCTGAATTGTCTATTTGTTATAAGTTGTTGCAAAATGATATGAAATGGATTCTTCATCTGTTTGGATGAAGTTCAGATGATAAAATCATATTATAAATGTATACAATACATCCTAATGAGAATTCCCTAACTATTCACAGAGGTTATAAGAGTAAATTGAAATATAGGGATTTTGTCTATGACTGAAATTTGCTGTATAAGTAAATAGAGAAAATTGCTTATCTAGATCCCCTTGGTTTTGAAGGATTGATAATCTAAATTCATAGTAAATATATGTAAGATACTATGTTGGATTTTGTTTAAAGTGAGTAGTGTTTGTTTGGTATCTCAGTGAAGAGGGTGAAACCCTAGATGCTAGGAAAGTTGGATATTTGCAAACAGATATCGTGAAATCCATTTGAAGGGATTTTCTTGCCATGATAGACTTTATTTATTCAATTTTATTATTGATGTATGTTATCTCAATGAATGGCATGCAAACCCAAATTTATCCCAGTTCCAAGGTTTCATACATATATTGATTTTATATGATTTGTTGATAGTAGTCTTTATTCAGTGAATGTTTATGTCGCATGAAATCCTTATGAGAGACATGTGATAAGTGAATGAGGTAAATGAAACCCTAAGGATAATGTGTTCAATGAATCAAGTATTTTGATATCAATGTTCTCAAAATGAGATGTGGTGATGCACAACTCAAGATTTGGGTTGAGGTGCATGTTTCCCAAGAAAGTATAAATAATTTATAAGTGCAAATGATGATTACTCATATGTCAAGTAATTAACTCTCATCAGTGTATTAAGAAGTTCAATTGCATGATTCTAGTGTATAAAGTATCAAGTGGACATGTATTTTGTTATTTAAGAATTTTAGTCTGTCTGTAGGTATAAAATGTTGATTTTTCAATATATTATAGTATTTTGAGTATATTGCTCTGCCAAGTTTAGAATGATATACATGTTGTGTTATAAAATTCAAATAAATAGACACGATACCATAGAGATACCAGAGTCAATTATAAGGAAGAGAGATACAATATAGTAAGAGCTTTCCAATAATAATAAAATAATAGACTTAAGAACCCTTAACACTGTAGATTCCCTACGAATGTCTGCACTGTAGGGAGGAAATGATCCACCCTAGAAATGACCAGTATATGGGGATTGGATCGCACCCACAGAGTGTGCGGGGAGACAAAGCCCTTGAGGAAGTCTCCTAAGAGAAGATAGGTTACCCAACATGAACCAGAGATCCCGGTGGTAACCCAGAGGTACCCACAGTGCGTACCAAGACGAGGCCCACAGAGCATCTCAGACCCTCTGCCTGTGTACTCATCCTAGAAGGAGAGGTCCAATTAAAGGCCAACTATTTAGCTGCCTTAGTCAGACGTGATGGTTCGAGTCAAGCAGACCCAGATTTAGTTCTAGGCTTAGCTACCCGAGTTTTAAGCTAAGTCTTGTACAGTGAGATCGTAGTTTGCTACGAGTCTTCATATGTAGAGTACAATGCATATGATCAAGGCATAAGATAAAATATATTCATATAGGTTTAAATAGTTTCTCATAAGTAAGAAAGGTTAAGAAAGATTCGAGTACAATTTCCAAACAATTATTCTTTATATGTTTCTAAATTATTAGTTCTCTTTGAGATTAATCAAGCATGCTCATATATTGATTTGCTCTTGTTGAAATCTAGAGTATCCTACCATATTTATGATGGTCAATGATTAATCTTTTTAAAGCTTATTGCTGTTATAATTGATATCAGTTGCTCAAAAGTAAATCTTTAATTATATCAGTGCTTTAGAATATTTCTTTAAAGTACTCACTCACTGAGAGAGTAGGCTCACCCCTCTACTCACAATTTTTAGGGATATCACATGGACTTGAAGAAGGTCATTGCATCAGAGTAGATCTTCCACAAGAGTTAAGTCTAAGTATAGTTAAGTTTAGTCGGTCCTTGCCACTCTAGGTCCTTGTATAGATGTGAGAGAGTTGTAAATGATGTTTTGTATGTTTGTTTCCTTAATAAGAGAGAATGCAAATGATTATCATGTCGTATGTACATGGAAGTGTGAGAAACAGAATGAATGTATGGATGTGTATCATTAATGTTGAGATGATATTAGAGTAATCAAGATTTAATTCTCTTGTAAAGTTTGTTAATGTGATTCAATGTGAGAAAATAAAGAGTTTGAAAAAAAGAAAAAGTTAAGGGTGATCTTTGTATTATGATAAATCCTCAAATTTATGCCCTAATCTCATGATTAATGGTAATTATAAGATCGGGGTGTGATACTATAGGAAGAAGTCGGCCATACCTTCCTCTTCCCTCAATCTTAAGAATAGACTGCTTGCATTAGTTTTTAACTGCAATGTCCATCCAAAGAAGAATCAAAGGGAAATTGCAGAGATATATCTTACATCATATGACTTATTTTGACTTGGGGAAGAATACCCGCGGTACCCACCCAACCCTACCCTACCCTGATGTGTGGTTTGTTCACTTTTGCTACCTAAAAATCTATTTTCCAAGATCTTAACTACAAACCTAGACAGAAAGGAGTTTACATTAGTGAAACCACAATCAATAAGACCTTCCTACCTACCTCTTCCTACATACATGGAGCCTCTACCTCTACCTCCACCCAAACACCTCCACCTCCACCACCATCCCGACCTGCATGTGCCTCATTCAATGTATCAAATGAATCCCTCATGGGTTACATGATGCATGAACAAGTGTATAACCTTTGGGTTCAGGAGAACCTACATCGAGACTTCTGCCAGATCATGTCTACCGTGAACATGTCTTGCAACCACCCTTACCCCTCCTACTAGCCGTACCTAGGCAATGAGTATGCTTCCTATGCATATAGTCACTTCTACCTGACCCCTCCACCTACTTCTTTTGCTGCTACATCTTCTACTGGTAGACATGTACCTACCCCTGGAGTGCTTCCTCTACCTATTGGCCGTCTTGCTACCTTGCTTTCTAGCATTGGAACTTCTTCACCCTCTTTCCCTCAGACATAAGAGTTACATGCTCTTGGCATGTCTTGGGATGAGCAGAATGCCCTTTGTCCCGATCGTAGCTTTAGTCCTTCTACCGATGAAGAGATTCCTGACCAGGTTGGTGAGGAATCTACTGATGATGCGGAGGCCATCGAGGATGATGGCTATGATGCTGGTTCTGATGATCCGCTGGTGCCTCTGGTGATAAAGATGCATGCAAATAATGATGTTGTGGACATAGATAACTCTGATATAGCCTGATGTCTTAGTCTCTTAGTCTTTTAGGTGATAATTAGATATATCTCTTTAGACTCTTGTGTATTGAGACATTTGGCCACATGTATATGAGATTTACTATTTTATCGTTCTACTATTTTCTCATTAGTTTATTATTCTTGTGGTGAGGACATGTTTCTCATATGTATCCTAACTCTTTGGTTGACCATATATCTCATGATTTTGTGGCATCTTACCCATATTTTGATTATGACTTTGGATTGCTTGCTTCTCTTTTCCTCATCTCTGTTTGCTGTGTGCTATGTGGTTATTTTGCTTTATCTTGTGTCTATGGGGAAGACATGAGTTTTAGCTCTTTCTACCTCCTTATTTTTTGATATGACAAAGGGGGAGAAGTGACCTTAACCATATTGTTTTATTTCTTGTATGATCCTTTTCTTTTCAATTATCTCATTTCATGTGACTTTCTACAGGACCATATAGTATGTATATGTGATTTGGTTATTTTGTACAAAGGCTAACAATGCAGGTATAAGTAAGCATGAATTGAGGGGGAGCAATTCACAAGGTAAAGGATTAACTTTCACATCCTTTTTCAAAGGTAAAGGTTAAACTTTCATATCCTTTTCAATATGTTGAGGAATGGTTTGTCATTGTCAAAAAAGGGGAGAATGTTGACATAAGTGTCAAACATTGTCCATATTTTGATAATGACTTAACCATTCCATTCATATGTATCTAATATGTTTCTTTAAGATTAATTTCAGGCATTAGGTACATGCAAAGGATCAAATCTCTCAAGCCCTAGCTTGGCTTAGTTCAAGTCAAAAGCAATACAAATGCACTTTTGTGGAAAACACTCCAAACCACCTTAGAATAATTTTTTGATCATTCTTATTGATGACATGACTTGTAACTAAGATGAGAAAAAATTAGGGCCACTCAGTTCCAACATTTGATCACTTAAAACTCATTTTGTAAAATTCATTGTAACAACTTCATCGCTCGAGTTGCCAACTCACCCAATCCTTGATGGATTTTGAGAATGAATGCTGATCAGACGAGTCTCAATTTCACAGAACTCTACCAAACACTCTGCAGAACAAACTCAATTTAAGTGATCGGTAAAGTTGCCACCATGACAAACTCGAATGATGGTTTAAATTGGCTTTGTCGCCTAGTGTGGTCGTTCGAGTTATCTTTATTGAAACTCGATCGAATGCATTATACAAAAATGTAAAAAAAGTTATTCTAATCTTTGGAGGGGTGCAAAACTCCAAATTATATATGTTGCATCCCTCCAAATGACTAGTAAATGTGTATACATGACTCCACACTCTACTGGACACCCCAACTATAAATAAGGCCTGTTGGAGTTCATTCCAAGGTTGCTCATTCATGCTATTCAAGGTCCTTGCTATAGTTGAGTGCTATTAGTCCATTTGATCCCCTTTCTCTCTCTCTCGATTACAACTCATTTCATTCATTATGAGTGAGATAGGATTCTTGTGAGAGAGCCACATCATTGTACACTTGTGAGGCTCTCAAGATCTCTCTTTCTCCAATCCCCTTTCTTGAAGACTCCATTTGTAAAATTTTCTCCAAGAGAAGGAGCAACCTTCTTCATCTATAGAAGAAGGTGCTCAAGGCTACTCAGAGTAAAGGAGAAGATCAAGGTAGAAGATCCCAGGAGCTGGTGGGTAAAGCCTCAAGGACAAAGACTCGTTGCATGAAGGGGAGGACCTTGGTGAAGACATCCATTTGATTGCAAGAGTGGGTAAGACATTTATGAGGTAGAAGACTAGCTCTTGGATAGGTAAGCATTTTATTGTAAGGTTGTTGGCTCCCTTAGCCTAAAAGGCAAGCTGAGTATCCTTGTCTCAGAAAAGGAAGGTCATATGTTGTAACTATTATAAGTGAATATAAGGAGTAGACATCTTAAAAATCCTAGAGCTTGACCTCTATAGGTAGTGGACTAACTCTCTCTAGTTTGGAGAGTGGAACCACCCTAAAACAACTTTTTATCTTCATTGCTTCAATCTATCTCATCATTTCTTTGTACGTTTAACTCACTATTTGCAATTAAGCTTATTTGAAGTAACTTGAAGGTCTAACAAGTTTGTGTAAGTTTTGAAGCTCTATTTCACCCCCTCTAGAGCCCTTAGATCCAAAACATTGAAATTATTCTCTTGAATAATATTCATGTCAAATGTCACAAGAAGGTAGCTAATCAACAAGCAACACAGTAAAACAAGAGTATAGAAACAAAAAATTTAAGAACATATGCTATAAAATAGGAGAATGAAAAATTACATGGTTGGCAGTGCCAAATGTCTACTCCAAACCCAAGTTATGGAGTTTAGCCACACATTGAACAATAAAAAGATAGATCACATATTCAAAAATTAGGGTTAGAGATTGACACAAAAGTAAATCGACCAACCATTCTACTGATCATGCAAGAGTTCAACAAATAGTGGTTGATAACCGTCTGTTGATGGCTCTTCTCCTTCTTCTAATCCTGGCTTTTTGCAAGCAGGTCTGTCAGATCCATTGATGGCACTGAATTGAGCCACTAAGGAAGAGATCGACTATCAACTATGTCGATAGATCTAGATTGGTCGATGGATCTCATCCTTAGGCTTTGGAACTTGGTGGTAGTGCTTCATCATTATAACTATGAGAATCCAAGATCATTTGAAGTGACACTTTGAGGGACTATTTATAGGCTTTGACTTGTGTCTTGTCAATCTTGATTGGTCCACGCGACATCAACCTCCCATCTTGTTTTGTCAACATTCATGGTCGATGAAGTGATTCTTCAACAGATCTTTGTCAATTGTTAGCAACATCAATCTTTATAGGTGTCGACAGAATGGCTCCTTGACAGGAGTCCATTGGTCTTTGGGGGTGTCGACAGGGCTGTCGACATGGTCATTGATATCTGGTTCCTCGATGAAGGCATCAAGAGCTTTAATCATCAACATGGTTGTTGATGGATTTGTTTGATAGCTGGAAAATGCTAGGATTCTATCGAGGTAGACATTGATGAAATGAATCTGTCGAAGCTTCCACAGTAAGTGCACTGATCCTCCTACTCGATAGATTGGAGCTCGATAAATATATTGCTGATTACTCGACATGACTTTGTCAAGTCTCCTGGGGTTATGTTGAACTATCGACCCATTCAGTTGATGGTTAGGAGTCTATTGACTTTTGAGTGATCGATTTAGAGTATCGATGATTGTCCATCAGTTTTGCTAGTTTTTCACTAAATTCCTTCAAATATCAATAAAACTTAATTAAAACCTAACATTTGGTAAAATAAAAGTAAAATTAACAAAATCAAACATCTAACCACTAATTCTAATGATTTGTATTATGAAAAAGGCTATGAATGGTGCATTGAAACTGACATTATCAATCATGAATCGTCACCACCATTGATATCTACTACTTATGGTGCATGTTGAATGATGAGCCTGTCAACTAGGGAGCACACTCACTGATCATCTACACATCCAACAACAACATCACACCATTTATGAATTTTATCAAGCAGAGTCATCACAACGATCTACCATGCCTACACCCACACCCCCTTCACGGCATGCACGACACATACTCCATTTGATTTTATTCATATAAAGTATTTGGTTTCTTTGACATTCATCATGATATCCAAGGAGGATGACATCTACTACTAACTATTTTGGGGTATCCCCACCATGTTTATGTTGCCCATTCATGCTTATTTTGAAGCAACCAACCTCATCTATATCTGAATGCACATATCAAACATTACATGAGGGATCACCCCCTTGTTGAGGGTGATATATACGAGTGTAAATTTTGAAGATATAATTCTTCCATGGAAGCAAACATTAAGGAGTCTGCATTTTTTCCACCACCGTTGAGACCTTGCACAAAGCAACATGCGTCAGACACTACATGGCCATCTGGTCCGTTGACTTCTCTGAGTTGCAACAACAATTGGACCACATTGATACTACTCAAACTACATGATGGCCACCAATTTAACCACATGTACATGATGCAACATGGTCATGAGAAGTGGCATGTATGTTGAAGTGACTACACAAAGACCCGAACCTATTGTGAGGAGAACAATGGTTGCTAGAATTATCTTTCCCCTACCTCTTCATATTAGGGAAGCTGATAGGATGAGCCTCAAAATTAAGAGGATCTAACATGTGAAAAACCACTAGAGGGGGGGTGAATAGGGTTTTATAAATATGTTTAACAATAATTCAACTCAAGCAACCACAATTGAAACTTGAAGGAGGCAAGGTATTTAGAGTGCTTCCACCCTTAGCAAAAACTAAAGGAATCAGTCCACTACCCAATTGTTTCCAATTGGGATTTTGAAAGTATTTAAATTTTATTACCTTGCAAGGATGTTACACAAAATTACAAATACTTTCACCACCCTTTGGACAACCTTCACCTAGAAGTAGTCCCACCAACCTCAAAGTAGCCTTCCTCGAAGTAACTTCAAGCTCCCCCTTGAAGTAGCTTCCCGTTGAGATAACCTTCTTGAAGTAGTCCAAAGTCCTCCTTCTCCTATGATAAGATCAAAACCTCTCCAATCCGCAGCCTCCAACCCTAGGAGTAGTAAGGAGAGTACAAGCAATAAGAAAGAACAAGAAGGGAAAATGGAAATTACAATTACCGTTGTAGTACAAGGCTTGATTTCCTATATCAAGCGTTTTGATCTCCTAACCAATGTGTATGGAAGTGGAAGTGTAGTGGGTAGGAGATGCTAGCCTATAGGACACGAAATTGTAGCAAAGGAAAGGATTAGCAAATGCTAGAGTTGTTCAATTGCTCACAAGAATAGATTTCCAATTGCAAGTATGTATGCTCAAGTGTTGCACAAGTGTGTTTTTGGGTGTCCTAAGGTATGTATTATTTATAGGAATGGCCTATGAGTGCTTAAGGACGTTCTAGACACTTTCTAGGGGGTTCTTAGTGCTCAACTAGCCATTATTTGTCCACTAATTTCTTTATCAATGACTAGTTTATTAATTCTGAAAAGTGCAGACAGAGTTTTTCTCGGTCGAGAAATTGTCGACTGAGACATCAGTCGGTCGAAGTCTTTGTCGACCGAGGGATGGTCTGGAGATAATGTATATAACATTCAATTCCAACTTCCAACCACCTTGTCTGCTGGGTCTAATAGCTATTTGGGTTAATTCTCGATCGAGGAGTTTGTCGACCGAGAGTGTCTTGGTCGAGAAGTTTGTCGACTGAGAATGACTCTAATTCAATGTTTTGAACTATGTACTAAGTGTGTGTATCAGTGAGCAGTTGTGATACTATTGTAGGGGATGACCTATCTAAGTGTTGTGTATGGCTAGGGAAGATATAAACACTTGATTTATATGATATCTAAGTACTTGTACATTATGTACTTGTACAAGTTTTTACATTTGATTATAATCATGAAATTAACACATTGTGAGCATTTCGATCTTCCAAAGTTGTATCATCCACCTAGTTCCTACAACACTCAAGTAAAACGCTAGATCCATAAGAATGAACTGTTTGTCATTATCAAAACAAAGGGATTATAATAATGTACAATTTATCCAACAATCTCCCCCTTTATGAAGATGAAAAACATTTCCAAAATATAAAATAAGGAAATATAAATCATATGAGTTTCATACCTGAAGTTTACCTTTTGTAGCCATTCTCTTGTTTGCAAGTGTGTGTTGGCCGAATGATTATGAAACTCATTAAATTTATATTTTTGATTTTATATTATTTCTCCCCCTTTGTCATTTCAAAAAGATAACCAAGATAATCATTATGACTGTATTACTCCCCCTTAATTTGATAATTAGATGCTCCCCCTTAATAAGATATTCAGTTTTAAAAGCAAGGGATGCAAATTTAGTCACAATTTATTTCTCAATCATTTGTAAAAGAATTTAAGCCTTGAAATGATATGAGATCCTTTTAGATTCATGGCATATGTATTTTGATTTCTCATCCATTTTACAAGGGATGTTAAGCCCTGAAAATGACATGAGATCCATTTAAGCTCATGATGGATACATATATTGATTTCTCATCCATTTTAAAAGGGATGTTAAGCCCTAAAAATGACATGAGAATCCTTTAAGATTATAGTAGAGTACATGAATGTATCTCTAACCAAATACATGGGATGTTAAGCCCAAATTTATTTAGAGAACTCCATTAAGAACATGATATATATCACATTCATGATTATTGTAAGCTCCTTTATTTTCATAGCCAAGAGTACCTTAAGAATACTAAGGTCATAACTTGTTTCAAATTTTCTTTAAGATGTTTACAAAGTTTTTGTGAAATCCCCCTTAATCTTATAATCAAGATAATTTAAGGATTGTAAGGTCATAATGAGCATTAGATCATAATAAGTTAACCTTTTTATGAGAGCTATGCACTAAAGTCTTGTTTTCAATATACTAAGATTGATTGCAAGGAAATGATTTACAAATAAGCATTTGGTCAAGCTTATTTTAGGTTGACCTTGACTTTGACCAGGGCGCCCCTCGGTCGAACTTTATTTTGACCGAGAGGTATTTTCTACAGATTTACAGTTTAAGCAATTTCATCGAGTTAGACATTAATGTTAAGATATGTGAAACATAAAGTCTTTATGTAATATGAACAAATGTATATCAATTTGAAGCACTTTGAGTGATACCTATTTTGAAGAAGTTTTATTAATTGAAAACTTAATATAGGCATCACAATGAAGTCTTTTTTCTTGATTATCTTAGAGCAAGTTATATCTTAAGAAAATTTTTAGAATGTATGCTCTTCATGAAATAAGGAATTTTGATATCCACAGTGATTGTTCTTCCTACAAAAAGGCAATTAAACTACATCTACAACATATTCAATCATAACAAGAATGTATCTTTCAATCATTTATTTATAAGCAAGATTATTTGCATCAATAGAAATTTCCATAAGTCATGTTGCCACCATGATGCAAAATTATATCCTAAGAGCAATCTTGTGTAGGATTTTAAGTAATATATGAATTTAGTACCTTGCTCTTGATTTGGTTATAATGGATTTTAAATGTAACATTGAAATAGCTCTTTATTTTAAACAAGTCTCTTATGTTAAACTTATTTTTAGATTAAGTATTTAGAATCAGTCATCCTTGAGTGTAAATTAAGAACAAGTTTTATATCTCATAGAATTCAAGTTCTTAAAATCAAGAGTTTGCTTTTGATTACTTAGAACAAACAACTAGATAAGACATTAATATTCTTGTTTTAAGAAACACACTATTTAGCTTTCAGTAATGTCATCTAAAAAAAAGCATTCATTTATTACACGGGATGATACAATCCGTGCACACGATAATCATTATCTATCATGTCAAGATGAATTTTTTCCATAGAGTTTTACTGTTATGCTAAAAGGCATTTTCAATGATAACATCATCTTTATATATAATGAGCTGAATCACAATGATCATTTTGAAAAAAATTTCCATTCATGGTTTGTATATATAGATCAAAGATTACTTTAGGCAAACCAAGTAAAAGATGGAACACAATGATCATGATAAAATAGTAAAGACATATCCATAATGATCATGATAGAACAATAGAAGCATATCTATAATGATTATGATCATTTAAAAGCAAATTTCAAGACACATGGTTTTTATATGGATAGACCAAGGAATACTTAGGACAAACCATGTGGATTATTATAAAATAGTAATGGTTCATAATTTTCAGTTTTAAGCCAAATCATGTAGGAGATTATAGCAATTAAAAATGAACTTGCAATTTATGCTATATGTTTAAAGAATTTTCTCCAAGATTAATTCTTGAACTGCATATTAAATCAATCATTGATAGCAAATTGATAGGAAACTAGATCAATTAAACAGGTTTAGTAGAAATTGATTCGGTCGAACATTTCTTCGATCGAATTTATCTCGGTCGAAGATTTTCTCGATCGAGAATTCTGCTGTTTGTACATGTTTTATCAGATTTTTGCAAGCTTAAAAATAGTAACCTATTCGGCCGACTAATTCTCGACCGACAGTGTTCTCGGTCAAACATTTTCTCAACTGAGAATGTTTCTGTATTGTTTTTCAGTAATTATTTGCAAGCAAGGTACAAGAATATAAAAGTTAATGCTTAATTTTGTTGAGATATGACATTTGTATATCAAAGTAACGTTTTAGATCCAATCTCAACTAATCAAATTCAAATATGTAAGTTTGAGGAACCCAAACTAGAACAAGTTATTAAAGATGTGTCTCTGCAGGTTTATTTAAAAATGTGTATTTTCAAGTTAGAAGTTTTAATTACTTGAATCAGTTTGTTATCTCATTATGTTGAGTTGAGATAGACATAAGATATACAATTTAGAGTCTTTGGTCATATCTCAACTTAATTTTTATTTAGTTTGGGGGTTTTGGAACCCATACCAAGTCAACATCCTTTTTCTTGTAAGGACATGAGAAGGAATAATGTCCAAGACACCAACAATAATGGCAACATATGGAATCAATCTCATTTATCTTTTTATGAGTTTGATCCAGATTGTTCTTGGGTACATATGTATACTTGCCTTTAGGTACATACATAGATTGAGTCTTTGGAACTTGTGTCCTTCCCCCGCTAGGTTTTTGATAGGAGTTTCCTTTAGGCTTGTAACCTAGTCCTCTCCTTCCACTTTGACCATGAGAATCATTTAAGATCTTATCAAGAACATCATTATTTCTCAATCTACTAACTTCTTGTTGTAACTTAGCAATCTCATCCATTCTCTTTCTGATATCTAACTTTTCTTGATCTAGATTAGATGATAAAGCATTTCTTTGCTTAACAATAGCATCATAATCTAGATGATTACATATGATTGGTTTTTTTTTGAAGATTTTTTAATTTTGGCTTGCAAATTTATATTTTCTAGAGAGAGACGATTACAATTTGCCTCTATTGATTTTAGGTTAATATCATGGTCTTTAATAGTTAGGTTTAATTTCTCCTTAAGATCTTCATTTTCAGATGTGAGAGCAAGAAGTTTAACATGTAACTCATCATTTGCTTTATTAGATTTCTTTAATTTCTTCTTGCACTCAATATAGTTATCATGCGTTTCTTGAAGGCTAAATCTTCTTTTGATAAATAAAAAAGGCTTACCTCTTCTTCTTCTTCTTCACTTATTGTAGAAATAAGGCATTCTTTATGCACATCTTCCTTATTTAACCTCCATGGACAGTTAGGTGTTATGTGTCTTGTTCCTAAACACCAATTACAACCTGTTGAAGATTGGTCCAAGCTTCTCCTTTGCTTGTGATTGTTGACACCACCACCCTCCATTCTTCAAGACTTGATTAGAGTTCCTTGAAGCCTGCACTGATACCAAATGAAAAACCACTAGATGCGGGGGGGGGGGGTAAATAGGGTTTTATAAATATTTTTAACAATAATTCAACTCAAGCAACCACAATTGAAACTTGAATAAGGAGGCAAGGTGTTTAGAGTGGTTCCACCCTTAGAAAAAACTAAGGGAGTCAGTCCACTACCCAATTGTTTCCAATTGGTATTTTGAAATTTTATTACCTCGCAAGGATGTTACATAAAATTACAAATACTTTCACCACCCTTTGGACAACCTTCACCTAGAAGTAGTCCCACCAACCTCAAAGCAGCCTTCCTCGAAGTAACTTCAAGCTCCCCCTTGAAGTAGCCTTCCTCTTGAAGTAGCTTCCCGTTGAGACAACCTTCTTGAAGTAGTCCAAAGTCCTCCTTCTCCTCTGAGAAGATCAAACCCTCTCCAATCCGCAACCTCCAACCCTAGGAGTAGCAAGGAGAGTACAAGCAATAAGAAAGAACAAGAAGGGAAAAAGGAAATTACAATTACCGTTGTAGCACAAGGCTTGATTTCCTATATCAATTGTTTTGATCTCCTAACCTATGTGTATGGAAGTGGAAGTGTAGTGGGTAGGAGATGTTAGCCTACAGGACACGAAATTGTAGCAATGGAAAGGATTACCAAATGCTAGAGTTGCTCAATTGCTCACAAGAATAGATTGCCAATTGCAAGTATGTATGCTCAAGTGTTGTACAAGTGTGTTTTTGGGTGTCCTAAGGTATTTCCTATTTATAGGAATGGCCTATGAGTGCTTAAGGACGTTCTAGACACTTTCTAGGGGGTTCTTAGTGCTCAACTAGCCGTTAGTTGTCCACTAATTGCTTTAGCCACAACTAGTTTATTAATTTTGAAAAGTGCAGATAGAGTTCTTCTCGGTCGAGAAATTGTCGATCGAGACATCAGTCAGTCGAAGTCTTTGTCGACCGAGGGATGGTCTAGAGAAAATGTATATAATGTTCGATTCCAACTTCCAACCACCTTGTCTACTGGGTCTAACGACTATTTGGGTCAATTCTCGGTCGAGGAGTTTGTCGACCGAGAGTGTCTCAGTCGAGAAGTTTGTCGACCGAGAATGACTCTATTTCAATGTTTTGAACTATGTACTAAGTGTGTGTATTAGTGTGCAATTGTGTTACTATTGTAGGGGATGACCTATCTAAGTGTTGTGTATGGCTAGGGAAGATCTAAATGCTTGATTTATATGATATCTAAGTACTTGTACATTATATACTTGTACAAGTTTTTACATTTGATTACAATCATGAAATTAATACTTTGTGAGCATTTAGATCTTCCAAAGTTGTATCATCCACCTAGTTCCTACAACACTCAAGTAACACGTTAGATCCACAAGAATGAGATGTTTGTTATTATCAAAACAAAGGGATTATAATAATGTCCAATTTAGCCAACAACGTGGTCAACCACTAGTTGGCACTGGTCTGATTGACCATCTTGGGAATATTTTCAGACACAACCCCCCCCCCCCAAGTCCCCATCTCTTCTACAATAGCTACCACTGTCGTTAGGTCAACATGACAATTTCTACCCATTCCAATAGCTTTCTTCCCATCCATTCTGGACCTAGAGTTTTATCAGTACGAGCAAATTTTTAAGTTTTAGGTGAAGGGTGGGTGGTACGTCTCTACTCCACTCACTCTATCCTCCTTTCTATTACCGTCATTTTTGGGTTAGCCTATGCATCTTTATTTTTCTAGGTATTTAAAAATTTTCTTATTAGAGTATAGGTAATTGTCAATTACCTAGCTGACCTAAATTTTGTTTCATGTTATCTTATTTTGCAATGATGAAGCATGAACTGCCAATGCTATAACCCATTCTATCATACCGATGATCTTTATTAACTTCCTTCCCTAGAAAATATGGCAAGTCATATGGATTGAGAGGAATCAAATGTAGTGTGTCTCATATTGATTAACATAACTTATTTTGGAAATGTCATTACCTTTAAAATCTTATGATATAGTCAAATTGATTGTTAAGACTGTTCTAATGCTATGAATCCTAAAATATGAGATGCACAAGTTCATCCCTCTTCCATACTTCTTCCACCATCTTCTCACACCATCATTCATAAAAAACAATCAAAAGCCAAAATAGTGTGGCAAACTCTATGTTCGGGGTGGCACACCCCTTCCCTCTACTATTCTTCTTCACAATCCTCACATGTAATAGGGTTTCACCATAAAATATAAGATGCCGATGTGCACACATAAAAGAAAAAATGCAATCAATTAAATTATAACAATAAAAATCTATCTCCATTCAAATAGAGGAGACATTTACAATTCTTCCTTTCGTAACACATTTACTCTACCTTCTTTCTAGGGAGTGTAAGAACCCCAAAAATATTCCATGCATAATTGAACATTGTTCTTGTGCAAATCTCATAGGAAAATGCAAAACTATATACAACATCCATGTTATTGTGATTGTGACTTTGTAGGTTTTAAGACAGAAATAGGTTTGTAAAAACAAAGTCAAGACAAGGAATTTGAAGTTGGATTTCATGATTCTAGGATATTGGGGTCGCTTGTCCATATTCGGTTGTAGGGATCAAATGGTCTTATGAAGGAGAGGATGAAAAACTTGTCATATTATTTGGTAGGTTGCTTTTGTTATATATTGCTTGAGGATGACCGATGTTCAAGTTTGGGGTATTTGGATGAATGCATATTGATAACATTTTCATTACACATTATAGACTAATTTTTCTCATTTAAGTAGTTAATTATTGTTAAATTGCTTAGTTTTTTTTTTCTTTTGATTTCAAATTGTTAGAATTTTGATAATACTTCTTGCTTGTATGCAGGAAAAATCACCACTTAACTCAAGGTCATAATACTATTTCTTCCCCCATTCCATATCTCAAGTTTGGAGGAAATGAGAATGGAAAAAGAGGCAACTCATCGCTCCAAGTTAGCCCAGTTGAGTGACTAAATTCCCTCATCAACCGATTTTCCTGACTAGCAAAGGCACCTCCCAACCACCATCCAGTCAATCAATCCATTTCATTGGTCACCCTATTCTAATTCACACCCTCCAAGTCAGTAATAAAAAATTCTCATGACAACATTCCAATCCTACCGACTTCCCCTTCCAGTTTCCCAATGGAATTCCATCCAATAAAGGTCAATATCTAGTAGAAGTATTGGTGACTCTCTAGTCGGCTGATTGAAATCCATGCCATACAAGTTAGTAATCAACAACACTCCTAATGACATTCGAATCCACCAAATCACCTTTCTAGTTGTCCAACTAGAAGTCATCCTTCAAAGGTCAATATCTACCAAAACTTGGCATCTTGCTAGTAGTCAGATTGTGTCAACTCATTGGCCAATTGCAATTCACTTTCAGCTGCTTCCCAAGTCAGTAAAATTGAAATTATTAGAGGCCCTATGATTGACCAACTCGCCTCAGTATTTGGATGACTCACCTGTAGAACAATGCCCCCAAGAAGATCCCATTTAGTTGACACACTTCATCTACCAACTGATTGAAGTTTGACTCCATCACGCCTCATAGTATTTAACATCAGAGAATTGGGTGCCTAGCCTGTAGGTTGACCCACAATTCCTATCGAATGATAGGAAGATAAATAAACACACCACCTCAATTTCGGTCAGTCAACTAGTTCTTCTAGTCAAGAGACAGATGTGACAGACAATGAAAAATAAAGACATCTATTGGATCTAAACATATTAGATTCTATGGGTTCGGGTCCATCAATAAAAAAGAAGATTGCAACCTAATGTTGAAGGGTTGTCCACACTCAGTTCAGACCTCATTTGCGGTGCTAGAGCCAAATAAAAGAGAGGGAACATCATCCTCTTCATGGAGTTTTCCAGACCTATTATTGCTGAAATAGAGAACTTGTAGGAGACCTATGGCTTCCCACTTTCTTATTCGTAATGAAATCATTATTCCTCCTCTCTTGTATTTGAGCTTTCTCCATTGATACGGGTGAGTGGAATTATTCACTAAGGCATGGAGAGGCGTAACCCCATTTCCATGTACCTCATTCTAATTGTTATCAAACTCAATATTTTTAGATAGTTAGATTGCTCTTCATTTTTTAATTTCTTTCTTGTTGAACTGATCATTTGATCAATATGATTGATACTAATCCTAAGTGTGGAGTACATGAAGCTTAGCATTATATCTCCAGTGAATGTGTAGGATTAAAGATGCAATCATAGAAGTAATTCTATAGGATGACTATGTTATGATTTATGGGTAACAATTATCGATCCCATAGGGAACTTGATCCCTGTGCAAATCCATCCTGAAAGGAGATGAACTATTATGGTCCTAGTCTAATTTACTATATTACTGAGTTGTAACAATTAGGATGGGTACTTAGGGGGTGTTAGTGAAATATATATGTCCTAATGTTTTCTAAATGTTGTTTCAAACAATTCTTAAATCATTTTCCTTGCATTGCAGTCGTAGTTCAATCATCAATCAACCACCCATTTTTAAATATTAACATCTACCATCTAATTCAATTGTGATTTCTGAAAAATATAGTCCTTTGAGTTCGAACCTTTATATTGCAATAGACTTGTCTTCTTGTGCATGAGCATTATGTCATGCAGTAAGAAGATTGAAACATGGGGTTAATTTCCCTTAGGGAATTTGTTAGTACATTAAACCTCATATCATGAAAAAATTAAGCAAACACTAGTAAAAATTGGGCCATTATTCACGAGTGAGTCCTGTCACAAACCCTTCTCTAAAGACCCTCACAAATAGGGACGGTTGTGAGTCTAGCCCTCACAAATGGTCCGTGAAGAGAACTCACATGACAAATACCAGTGGCCCTCACGAATACAATTGTCACGTACCAACTGACCCTCAAGAATGTTATATTGAGGGACTATTTAGCCTTCATAAATACATTTTTGAGGGACTATTTAGCCTTCATAATAACATTATCGAGGGCATGTTTAGTTCTCATAAATACATTTTTGAGGGACTTGATGGTCTTGGAGAATATATTTTTGAAGGGATAATGCCTTCATTAATATTATTTTTGAGGGGCTATGTGGTCGTCATCAATGCAATTTCGATGGTCAATCTAGACCTTCATCAATATATTTATAAGGGACTACTGTAAATGATTTGGTTATTGATTATTGAATGATTTATTAAATGTTAATTAATTGTTACAATAGTGAATATCAAATTTTAAATGAAAACTTTGTATACATAACCTCAAGCAATATTTTTATACTAATTCACATGACATCATAAGAAGATTCAACACAAAAATGACACATAAAAATGTTAAATCACCTCAAACCAATTTTTGTTATTGAAGAAAATATTATCCATACATTGTGTGCTCAATGTTGATATAAATAAAGAGTACATATGGTTCTAAAATTTGAGATTGATGACAATCAACATATCATGCTAGAAACTCTTAAGATCTATAATGTCTCCATATTCCTTCAAATGGTGTGGTGCTCTTCATCAATGCCAGACCTCATACGGTTAGGTACTTGAATATTCTTCTCCTAAAAATGACAAATCATTATATTAATAGAATTTAAAGTTTATACATAAATCATAGTAAACAAACAACTTACCCTTATATTTCGGTTTTAGTCTACTCCAAGGTGCATTGTCTGTCGAAATCCATCATTAAAAGTAATTCTACCCTATCAATATAAATACAAAAAGGAATCAGAGTGAGTGCGAAGTAGAGATAAATGTAAGTGAACCAACATAGCAGCAACATGCACCCGTAAACTAAAATTATGATTGAACTTAGTAAATAGTACATAATTTAAAAAAAACTCAGTGGGTTATATGCCTATATCTCTGTTGACTGCACTTAGTTGTTTTCATCAGCAAGATGCATCTATAGATACAAAAAGAGGACGATCCTCACATGATACAAAAGGATTATTACTGAACTTGTCTTCTTGATCATCTTCTGTTAATTGGTGGAGCTGAAGACATAACGGTTTGTTGGTTACAAGAAGGTACATGCTGCAATCTAGTCTGGTCTATCCAAAATTAAGTCTACAAAACTGGAGCCTAAGGAACACAAAAGATACAACCTAAAGAAGTTGATATCCTAGTCCCTAAAGAAGATGATATCCAGCTGCAATTTTGTTTTGTCAGCTTTTTAACAATTTTGTTTTGTCAGCTTTAGATGATTTCCAATCTAGCACAACCCTTTAGATGATTTCCAACAGCTTCAGGTTGCGCAACTTGATTTGATCAGGAAGTTCCCTAGTCAAATGCAAATGCTTTTGAGTCTGGTCTACCTATGCTAACATGTAGGGAAAAAAGCAAATATTATGCTTGACGTGATTGAACATGGTTCATCTGAACAATGCATACTAAAAATCCAAACTCATCCACATTTGAAGTGTTAGATGCCTACAGCTTCCAACAATTATAAAGACAACAAATAATGCTATTTATTGGTTATATAGCTCATGAAGAAAAAGACTGAAAGATGACAGTCTAAGGCATTTATAAACATGCTAAATCAAAACTAAAAGGATAAAAGAACAAATTACTTCAGAACATAAGAGAACTGTCTCAAAAACAAATTATAGCTATCCCAAATTCATGTTATATAGCTAGCAAGAAAAAGATAAATGACCAAAGACACCAACCATATAAGCAAACTGTCTCAAAAACAAATAATTGCTAACCATGTTTAATGCTGGATAACTAGACTTTGTTCTAAGGCCTTAAGTATCATAAGCTATCAAAACTTATGCATGAGTATTTACCTTGACAACTGAACATAGCTTTACAAGATCAAGACACAGTCAAGCTCAACTCCTATTTCCATAAACAGAGAAGCTAAGTAGAGCAAAAGACATTTGATTATCTTAGCAGACCCAAAATTGGTTCAGAAGAAATAAAACTATAAGAAGAGTCTGTGAATTCGCTCTACAAGTTGTGTTCGCTTTTTAACAATTGTTCTCATCCTACTTTAGGTGGGGCATAGATTCAGCTTTCCCATCATGTAGCTACCTATGAGCCTATGTTATAGGCTTGATAAAATAACTCATAGTCATGTGGGAGGTGGCAAAAAAAAAACCCACCCCCTTTCCCTAGTGGCATGGGATCATGTCACTGCTTGCAAGGATGAATGAGGTTTAGGCCTAGTGTGTACACATGACTAGTGAAAAGCAAATGGGACCTTATGAGGAATCAATACATGCCATCATGTGAAGGGTTAAAATCTAAGTACAAGAAGTACCCCCACAGGGTTGGGTAGTGAGCTACTCCTTTTTAGAGAATGGTTTATAGTTTGGAAGGTCTAATGAAGAACCATAACAACACGATCATTGTCACCAGGGAGAAAATTCACTACTAGCTCTGCATATAGACTGATATGCCAAGGCAAGAGTCCATGCGAGAAATTCCCATGGAAAGCACTGGTGTCATCTTATTTGCAGGTATTCCTCTGGACTATGACACAGACAATCTATTAACCAACCAGAGTAGATTGTGAAGGTGTTTAACTATAGATCCTAGCTACAACAGATGTGGTACTAGTAAAGAAACATGCCTACACATCCTAAGGGGCATTGATGCCCCGACTACATATGGACCTCTTCACAATCTACGTGTAGGGGAAGGAACTTATAGAGGCAACTAGAACCAATGCAAGTCAGTCTTTGACACCCCCTAGATGCCAAGGCCACTGGAAAATACAATGGAAAAAACTAAAGGTTTGTTATCAATGCTACATGTGTGGTCACCTGACATATAAGTGTTGTGTTGCCCCTCCTCATCCTCCACCTAATCTTAAATCCTAGAGTCTCTTCACCACCCTTGTAGGGTGTACACAAGCCTGGATGGCTGAGGGGTACAACATGTCCCAAAAAAGATTGCAGTGACTTTGAACTCCACCACTACAGATAGGTAAAGGAACACATACACCTTGAAGTTTGTTGTGGATAATTCTTGGATATAGGAGGATCAGTGGGAGGAAATTACACCCTTTCTTAGAACAATTGTTAAAAAGCTTAGTTGATATGTACATGTTTGCAACATGCAAGGCAATTACTTTCTTCCCTACCCACCAACAAGCAAATCAAGTGGTTGTTGTAAAGTCTCTGAGATATAAGAACAAAGACCTTCTAATTAAACCAATAGATGAATTGGTACATGGATCAAAGAAAGAATAATCCAAGTTCTGGGTCTCATGTCTTCTACTATTGTGTAGAGATGATGATTCCATGTCTGAGATAGTGACAACTTTTGGTACTCTGACTAAAATCTCTTAATAGAGAAGACATGAAGAAGATGAATATGAATTCTTATCTTAGTTGGTGCTTTTAATGAGTACTTCCACACTTTTTATTTGTGACATATCTCAATCATAGTTTTTATGCCAAGTTTGAGAAGGTGGCCATGGTATACAATGAGAATGGTACAATAATCTTGAATGAAAGTAATTGTGAACTGATGATCATAAATGAAGCTTTCCAAATTTCATCAACTCACTTTGATACAGGATACACAAGAATCCATGAACAATGGATTCAGAGAACTAATGCACAACAAATTGCAAGGAGACCAGGGACCCATCTATCACCATGTAACCATGCTTCTATAGGCAATCAAAACACACAAGGTGCTATCAATATTTCATTATAAGAGAACACAAATGGCACCAACCAGATGTATGGTTAGAGACATGAATGATAGAGGAAAGGTACTATGGAATAGAAGGCTTGCAAATTTGTGAATTTTTCTAGTCGTTTACATTATACAAGAAATATTAGAAGTCAAAGAATATCTAGGGATCTTGAAAGATCTCATACAAATTGTTCTAGGATGATAGTATCACATAGAAACTGTAGAAGGTCCAAGGCCCAGTTTCTCAATATATCTCAATATTACTAAATGTAACATGAGCTTGCAGTTCCTACATGGCCTTGAAGAATATACACGGAAGGACTAATGTTTAAGAAAAGGAGACATACTGGCATTGCTCTCTAGTACTGAAGTGCAATATGCAAACAGTTGTGTAGGTAAGTAATCTAATACAGATAGTGCACTTCTCTTGGGGGGCATGAAGTGAATTGGTGCAATAAGACAAATTGCAGTTGTGAAATCAAATGTAAAAAGCAGAATATAGTGCTATAGCACATACTAGATAAGAGATGAAGTGAGTGACAACACATACAAGAGCTTAATCTGAAACTCCAGAACATACACATATGGACCTAGCAATAAAGTCTGTCATTTTCCTTGCTAGTAACACAGTCTTCAGTGAAAAACTAGAGAATATAAAGTTGATTGTCTCCTTATGAGGGAGGTTGTTATAAGACCACTGATCTACACTCCCTAGAAAGTTTTCAAGAACAACAACACCTACCCTCTTGTGGACCTATCCACACTTCTTGAGAAGAAGATACATGTCTTTGGTTTGGATATCGACTGGCCCGAGGCATTAACCATTAAGTAGATTCGTGCATTATATATTTGATTTGGCCTTAGATATCAGATTTGGTATAAGTACAAGATATATGGATGGATACCCTAGAAATTTAATCAAGCACGTATTGAATACCTGATTTAAATACTGAGTTCTTGGTGTAAAAGACACCGATGAAGATGTGTTTGGTGTGCTCTGCATTTGAGGATGACTTTGTCGATTATTACCAGAAGTAGGGCACCAAATTTCAACTGCAACCTTTAATAAAATGTACATGTTAATATTCTTATGTGTATGAATATTGAAAATAATCTATAGCTATTATGAGGTACCTGTGGCTGAAAGATTAGTGGATGTCCATTGCCTTGTATGGAAATCCTGCCTACTCCATTCTCCCTTGAATTGCTTTGTCTAGAAAGTCTTCCTAAGCCATCCCCGCTTGAATTATTTTGCCTGGGAAACATGCCTACATCTGCCCCACTACTTGTATTGTCTTGTATGTGAAAAGAACCCACACCTGACCTATTTGTGCCACTTTGCATGTGTAAGACACTTGCAGTATTCTGATTGGGGTATTCAACTGCACAATCAACATTTATACCTCCATCCTATAACAAATAGATCAACAATGTCAAAAAAAAATTATATATTACATTGACATAGACAACTGAATCTAAGTTACATGTGATTGATTATACCAAGTCATTATTTGGGAGACGGAGTTCTTCAATTCATTTACTGTTTCTTCAAGTTCCTTAAGTTTATCCTGAAATAGAAAACAAATTATAAACATTGATCTAATAGACTAGTTGTAACTAATAGTTCAAGTTTAGTTATAATCCAACATGCATCCTTTGCATTGATTTCCTCAAGAAGCATTTCATATCTTATATGGGCAGCTTTTCCCCTATGTCCTATCTCTTTGTGCCCAATTCCAACACCTCAGATCCTAGCCTTTTTGGAAGGATTTAAAACTTGCAAATAAGCATCACGTGTTAGATTATCAACACTTCTAGGATCTATTTCTTCTTGGTTTGCTACTTGGTTTTCCACAATATCAGAGATTTCAAGCTGTAATTAGAAAGCATCATAAAAGGAAAGCTTAAATTGAGTTATCTAAGCATATGTAACTTTATAGACATCATAGGAAAGCAAATATCCATTTTCTAACCACTTGTGGGCTTTTGTCGTAAACTTTTTCCAAAAATTTGTTAAGAGGCACAACGGGTTGATCTTCACTGACCTACACATGATAGATACCATAATAATTGTCCATGTTATATGTTCAACTCCTACTAAGAAAGACAAGTGTCCATTATTAATACCATTTCTGCCTGATAACAACTCCATGGCTTTGATCCTGTGGTATGATCCATCACTTTTTTTTGCTTTGTTTGCCTTGTTGACCTCGGAAATTTTCTAAACCATAAGAAACATATAATTAGAAAAAGTAGATAGGTATACATGCAAGTTATATGAAACCATTGTACCTTAGACTTCTCGGTTCCCCATTCTTTAACAAGATTTTTAAACTGGTCCATATCTATGGAAGCATTTTTCTCAACTTTCTTCATCATCAATTCTGGTTCAATCTTGTAATTTTCATAGTAATCTTTCTTTACACGTGCCCTCCACACTGATATCCCTTTGCTAATGTGTTCATCAATGTGATTCTATGCATTAGGGTGACTGCCTAAATCGAAGTATTTCTACAAAAACATAGAAAATATTACTTTATATATAACAATCATACAATTTGTTGGTCTTTTTATGAAAAAAGATTACCTCAATAAATGATTTTCTATCTGCAAAATCTTGTTGTGGTTGTTCGTTCCACTTCAAGTCTAGATGCCATATGTGTGGTGTCCTTGCTAGCACATGACAATAACAATTCAATTTGGCACCATTCTCCCCAATAGCATTTCCTTCATTATCCCATTGGACCTTCTGACGTGGCTCCCCTTGCTTAGGAAGTAGGCTTTGCTCACTTGCAGGCCCACGTCCATACTTCCTATTCTCTTGTTCATCCTCAACATTTTCTTCAACTGTTACATCATTTTCAATATTGTTAGACAGTAGAGTAGGTTCATCCTCACAATTTTCTACAGTTGTGGATGGAGGGACAACAATAGGTTGACTGGGTGTGTTGTTACAACTAGATCTAGTGATTCTTCTTCCTTCCATCCTTCAACTGACAAGAAAAAAAATTAGATTATTAGTGCAGAAATGTCAGTAAAAAAAGTAGTAGCTACTTTTGAAAAACAAATAAATTACAGAGAATATGAGACACCAACATATGAATATTCAACATTTGAAAAACATATAAATTGTAGAGTACCTTGGTTTCATATCCCAAAAAAGAATAATGATGACTTTTAATGATGTCCTACTTGCTGGTACATGAAACAAGACTAAATAAATTGCAAAGAATATGCCATATAGTAACATTTTGCCAAAAAAATGCAATAGAACATATTCCCCAAATAAATTATTCTATACTTGCAACAAAATAATTTGATGAAAATAGATAGATTAATGAACTAAACATTAGCCCCATCATTCTTTTTTTTAGTTCTATCAACAAAAGATCCCTCAGTCTCACTCCTCATCCAAGACACATCACTAGTTACACCATCATCAATAGCTTCAGATTGTAAACCAGTCAAACAATTCTCAATAAGAGGTACTTCAGAATAATCTGTAGGAGGATGCTTTAGCACTGTGCACCAATCATCAGCATTAGGATCCTTCACATAAAAGCATTGCAATGCTTGAGAAGCCAGGACAAAGGGTTCCTCCTTTTTTTTATCCTTGAAGTGTTGATTTGTGTGAACCCATATTCATCAATTTGAAACCCGTTAGAAGTGCTTTCATCATACCAAGAACATCTGAACAATGAAACTTTGATTCCAGGACCATAAGTTAGCTCAATAACCTTCTCTAAGTAGCCATAGTATGTGACTTGAGCATTTATAGGATTTCGATCTCTACCACTTGAATAACTTGAAGTGTCAGCACACAAATACACTCCACTATTTTGTGTAGTACATGTACTTTCAATGTGCTTTGAACGGAAATGATATCCATTGACCGAAAAATCCTTCATAAGGCATTCCCTCAACACAAGGGCCTTGAGATAACCATCTCAAATAATCACTAATACTGTTCAACCTAATCTCTCACGTTTGCATTAATAAAAAAGTAAAACATTAATGTAATCTACACTAACTTGAACATTAAGGGTGACAACAATATTTATGTTTGAGACTTACATGCTCTTTCAACCACTTAGAAAACTCCTTTGCATGTTTTGTTTCTAGGGTCCGTGGGGCAATGTTGGGTTCCATATCTTGAAGAATACACATGTGTTCACTGCTTTATAAGAAGTGTATAAATTAATGTACAACAAATATACAAATATCAGCAAGAATTTTAGGATGTAATTAAATCTTACCTTATGTAAACATCCAATTCCTCGTTATTGGAAAGTACATAACGATGGGTTTGTTCCAAAGTGTGGATGTCGAAATTTCTTGACACTCCAACTCTAATTGGAGATCCATCAACATTATGAGGAGTGCGGTTGAGTTTTGTCTCAAAATTATGCAAGTATCTAGCACAAAATGTCAAACTTTCTTCAGCTAAATAGCCACTAGCAATGCAACCAGTCGGTTTAGCTTTGTTTCATACATACTTCTTCAATTTCTTCAAGTATCTCTCTATTGGGTACATCCACCTAGTTCGGACAGATCCAGCTTGCCTGGCTTCATAAGCTAAATGAATGGGCAAATGCATCATGATGGTGAAGAAAGAAGGAGGGAAGATTCTCTCCAATTGGCAAAGAGTGACAACAATTTCTTGTTCCAATTCTTTGAATTCCTCCACATCAATAATGTTAGAGCAAAGCTTGTTGAAAAATGAGCAAAAATTAGCAATAGGCTTGTACACATCTAAGCTTATGCAATGTCTCAAGGCAACAGGTAGAAGTTGATGCATAAGAACATGGCAATCATGACTTTTCAGCCCAACAAGTTTTCTATCAAATTTGCTAAGACACCTAGATATGTTAGAAGAATAGACATAAGGAACTTTCAACTTTTCTAACATAGATAGGAACTTATCTTTCTGCGCATTAGTCATGGTGTAAGATGCTGGAGGCAAGTAATAGCGGTCACCTACATCTACAGGCCATAAATCTCTTCAAATGCGCATTTTCTTCATATCTTGACAAGCTTGTAAGTTGTCTTTACTTTTCTTAGAATCACCCAATAATGTGTTTAAAATATTCTCGCACACATTCTTTTCTATGTGCATCACATACAGATTGTGTCTAACAGATAAATACTTCCAATAAGGTAGCTGAAAAAAGATGCTTATCTTATTCCAACTAGGAGGTAATGGTTGAATTTGATCTCCAAGCCTCTTGCACTTATTCATTTTTCCAAATGTGATATTTTCATATCCATCAAATTGCCTCAGTATATCTTCTCCAGATAGTGGCTTAGGTGGAAGTCAAAAATCTTTTTCACCATCAAAATTTTTCCTATCACGTCTATATGGATGATTCATTGGAAGAAAGCGTCGATGGAAACCATAGCATTGCTTTTTCCCAAACTTTGAACCATTTTGATACAGTCTCCACATTACAACAAGGACATCCCAAATCTTTCTTACCTTTAGTGCTCCAACCAGATAAGTCACCATATGATGGAAAATCGTTAATGGTCCATAAAATCATTGCCCGCATAGTGAAGTTCCTTTTGCTATATGCATCATAAACTTTGACTCCAAGCTCCCAAAGTAGTTGCAACTCCTCAATTAATGGCTCCAAGTATACATCAAGGTCATTGCCAACCATATGTGGACCTGGGATTAATAGGGACATCATAATAAATTGTTCTTTCATAAGAAGCCAAGGCGGAAGATTGAGAGGTGTCACCAACACAAGCCAGATGCTATGTGATGCACTCATATTGCCAAATGCATTAAATCCATCTGTTGCTAATGCCAATCTAATATTGCATGGTTCAGCAGCAAAGTCTGGATACCTGGCTTCAATAGACAACCATTCTGGTGTGTCTGAAGGATGATGAATATGACCATCCTTGCCTTTTCCTTCAGATGGCCAAATCATATCTTTAGCAATAGATGAACACATATAGAGCCTCTCTAACCGAGGTATCAAAGGGAAGTGATACATGAACTTAGCAGCTACCTTCTTTCCCTTTGTTTTGTATTGCTTTTCATTCCATCTTGAAGCACCACAAGTATCACAATTTTCTTTTGAAGCTGCATCTTTGTGAAAAATCATGCAATTATTTGTACATACATCTATAGTAGAATGATCAAGTCGTAAATCCTTCACGATCACATTTGCTTCATAGTACGTCTCTGGGAATAGACAATTTTCTTCTGGAAATCCTGAAATAATCAACTGTAACAACTTTGTGAACGAATCGTTGGACCATCCAGATTCCTCCTTCAGAAATAGCAAGGCAACCAAATACGATAGCTTAGAATGACTTGTGCAACCTCTATAGAATGGTTGATCCGCCTCTTTTCGTAGCTTGTAAAATCTTTGTGCATCTACATTTGTAGGTTCCTCTGTAGCTTCAGTAGAGTGGTCATTTGTTGTGCCACCCATACCAAACAAATCCCCCAGCATCTGATGCATATTGTCAGTGCTAGGCATGTTTGGTGCCACAACAGGATTGCTCCTACCAATCACCTCCCCATGAAATGTCCAAACATCATAGCTATTCACAAATCCTTTTTGTAATACATGTGAGAATACTTCCTCCTCTATTTTAAGGTATCTGTTCAAACATACCTTGTAAGGACATATTAATTTCCCCTGTCTAGTTGGTCTCTGATGGATAAGAGCAAACTCAATGAACATTCATAACCCTGCCTTGAATACATCACTTTGCACTCTGTTCCCAATATATATCCAACTCCGATCTATTAGAAAATCCATCTACATGAAGGAAAATATATAACAAGTTAAGCACACATTACAAGATATATATATATATATATATATATATATATATATATATATGCAATTCAAATAGTATATTGATTATATTCCTTTCAGTCTATCTAGGTATTTATATTCCTTGATCAGCACGACTGTGCTAGCAGCCTTCATTTTCACCCATCCAACCTGTGATTTTATACTTCACCCGAACGGCCGTTCTCCTCCACCACGGTCGTGCTACCTAGCCACCACCCTTAGTTATCAAGGCGCCCGCCTAGGCGCCGCCTAGGCGTGCCTAGGCGCCCTAGGCGTTAGGCCAGGTGCCTCAAACTAGGCGCCCAACCTATTAAATGCATTAAGTGGGCGTCTAAGGCGTTTTAGGCCCAAATTATGCAATTTAAAGGCTAAACTAGCATGAATCGAGTCTAGATTTGGTCAAATTAGATCACCTTCAGTCATTGCATGGTTGATATAGGTCTGATTTAGAGTAAATTTGTTCTTCATATTTTATATCTGTCCCCTATACTATTTGATGGACCCATCAAATACATGAATCTGTAGTCTTTACCTATTTTCAGGTTTTGGTGAATCGCCAACCTACTTGTTCCTTCTTTTCCAGTAATAGAATTCATAGGGTGGGGGGTATACGTAAGATTGATATATGTTTATGATGGGATTCCAGGTACTACAATGATTAAAACAACATAGCTCAAATGTGAATTGTAATCTATTACAGAATCCTTTTAACTAGGAGTTTTACATCTAGTTTTTGTTAAGGAATTTAGCATTCCTATCCCGTTTTTAAGTGAGTTGTTGGGCCTCTAACTGATTCATAGAAAAAGGCAGAGTTTTCTTAGTTACTTTGCTAATCAGCAGGAAATCTATGTTGTCCAGTAAGTAGTTTATATTAAACAACCAATTGACTATCTTGGCCTGCACTTATTATGTGTATCTACTTTTCTTCGTTATGTGTATTTACTTTTCTTCACTAAGATAGCTTCTTCTACGCTACATTTACAAATATAGATGGTCTTATTCAACAATAGGAGCTTCCATCAAGTTGCTCTTATTGTGTTACACAACTTGTGGTATGAAGAATTCTACACATAGTTTAATTTAACTTATTCTTGGTGCTAGTTTAGATTGGTTTTTATTTTTTTACACATTGGGTCTGACCTAGTCATTTACTCAATTCAGATTGAAATAAGTTTATACACATTGGGTACGATGGCAGGCCACTGAACCAAAATCTCATGAAAACCTTGGATGTTTCTATCTTGAGCATCAGATAATGCCCAAAGCATTTTGAGACTACTAACCTACTGTTGTAGCCAGGTTTGGTCTTGGTTACAATGTCTGAGTTAAATAATAAGATCAGTTTGTTGACAAAGAGGCCATGCACATGGATTTTTGAGTTTGTAGAAACTCTATTTGTGTAATACTTTTTCCCTGTATATTATATTGGAATTGCGTTATTGCAAAATCTATAGTTACATGATGTGGTAAATCAGTAACTATTTAGATTTCACTAGTTAATTGTAACTCATAGTTTTGTTTACTAGGACTTTGTCAAAGGTATAGATCTGGACAAGGCTGAAAGGTTGTATACTACTATGACCTTTGCTGAAGTTCAGCACTAATCAAGTGTGTAAAAGAGGTAGATGGTTTATTCAAAGTGCTATAACATGTGCTTTTCCCATTTCTGAATATTCTATTACAACATATGCAGGCACATTCTCGACTAGAAAAAGGAAAAATTCTACCCTAGGACCCCACAAACTATGGAGGCACAATGCATGTGAAGTGGGCTAACTGAAAGTAGTCACAATGGAAACACAAGCTAGTTCCAAGCTATGCACACGATGGTGTTTCATTTTAGAGGAATTGAGGCTAAGAGCTAGATGGTCTTTTCACTGCTGCAGTACAACCTTGCGGGATGCAGACATTTATATATGTGAGGTCCACAAAAATAAATATCCCCTAGTCCTCCAGGGACCCATAAACTTTAGAGGCTCAGCGTAAGATGGGTTGGGTAAAAAGATCATTTTCTACAACTTGAGACTTGAGAAACATGCATCAAGCTAATGATGTAAAAAAGGCACTTATTGGGAAGAAACATGATTGTTATTTCTTTTTGATAGTTTTAATTTTTAGTTCAGATGCATATCATTACATTATATCATTTTACTTTTTAGGTAGTACATTTATAGATTGTGATTTTAATTAATTAAATATTTTCCTTGTAGGTGAAAGATACACACGACATACATTTTTAGAAAATCTAAATATGCCATTCAATTGGTTCGGCCACCCATATGATGGTTAGATCACCCTTCCAATCTATTGAAATAGGTGAAGACACATTTCATCTAAGGTAGAGAAGGCCTCAACCAATAGGTTCATCCCACAAGCTAGTTGGCTGAATGAATTTGTTGTTACAGAAGATACATGGAGGCAAACCAATTAGTTGTCTTAAGTAGCCAATATGCTCAACTATAGATTCATTTACCATCCAACAAGACTAGTGGATAATATCACTCAACAATACAATCACCTAACATCCATAAAGAATCTTAAAGAGAATAACCAAGTTGGCCAGTTCACCATACCAACTGATTGGCTATGAAGTTTAGATGTTATTGATTTTGGTAGGATTGTTTTCAATAAATTTTGTGATTGGCTGGCTTAGGCAGCTGACAAACTGACATCTGCAAATCTAGAACATAAATACTATATGGGGAGTCCATATGTTTCTTAAGCTAATTAAACCCTTGTCAAGCACTTATCTCATGTAACTCCATATGACTGAAGTCTGCCATCCAACTGCCACCTCTAAGACCATCTTTGCCACTCCTACTAAATCCCATCAATATCACATTAGCCATGACTGCTCAAGCCATACCCCCTCCTTCTGCCTCAACTTCGCCCTTATCTCCATTTTCTTCATCTCCACACCCTAGCTTCCACCCTTGTGTTTGACACCGCCACCACTTCCACCCCCAATCTTAAACGCATACCTCCCATCCATGCTGCCACCACTTTTTCCATGTCCATTTTTAGTGTTTTATTTCTTTACCACTTCCAAGAAAAGATGGTTCAAATTAAGGGAGAATTATCTATCATCACCAATTAGTTAATGATAACACTAATAGTGAAGAGGCAAGACAATGGAAAGGAGAAAGAGCCCACTCTCACTTGATCAAAGTCTACATAAACTGTCAATTATGAGTAGTAGTTATACCTGATCCTGAATTGTATGAAGACTCCTATCTAAGGGAGGGCACCCCTAGGTATGAAATTTATTTAGAAGACTCTCCAACCCCAATGTTGTCCTAGTAGATATGCAGATCTTTTTGAAATATAACACTATCAATAAGGGGACCTCTATTACAACATATGACATTCTTTGTCACAAAACCCCCCAAGATGCCACATTAGCCAAGACCACAAGTAGTGAATGATAATAGGACACAATTTGCATTCTCCTAATTCAAATTCCAGAAAGCACCATACTAGAAAAGCACATCGATGGCATCCAAACATAAGGAAAACTACAAGAAGATGTCTACGCATAGTGTTCGTCTAACAAATTGGGCATGTGCTGACACGATGAAGAAATTGGGTATTCATGAGAATCAGGTCATTTTTTTAGATCAAAGGTGAAGAAGACATTAAAGACACCCAATATCTAAGTTAAATTATTTATTCAAACCAATTACTATCTTGAATAGTTTATTCATAAATGGAATACTATTGCTAATTAAATGGACAAAGAAGATCGACATCGAGATCGTGAGTATGAGATGAATAGGGTAGCGGCCAACCACATGGAGAGCGTACCATGCACCAGGTCGAAGAGATACAGTTCACTGAAAAATCCACCAGCGATGGCTCAAGAAATCACAGGTCTCCACAATGCAATGGCTCAAGAAATCACAGTGTCGGTCTTCATAGTGTGAGGACTCGGTCACTCGGGGTGTCTTCGCAGTCCAAAGACTTTGTATGCCGTCACAAGAGCACAGTGGACGGGAAAATGTTTTCCGTTCTTGTGAGGGTGTCGGGCTTGCGAGGGCGTCAGAGTTTCAGCACAGAGCAATGGAGGGCGGAGAGGGGAGGACCGACATGAAGAGGGGAGGACCAGCCGGACGCATAGGACGCAAGAGGGGGAAGTGCACGACACAAGAGGGGGAAGCACGGTGCAAGAGGGGGAAGTGCATGGCACGAGAGGGGGAAGCACGAATTGATGAAATAGTTCCTGCGTGGATGAACAAGGGTTTTTATTTTTATTTTTAATTTTGATTTACAAATGTTGTGTTTTAGAATGGAGGGAAGGGTTATGATATGGAGGGAAACATTTGACATGGCATTTTTTACGGGGTGATTAGTGAGTAATGTATTTCTGAGGGATTAGCGTTCACATAAACGTTCTAAGAATGTTAAAAACATGGTTGAGGGATTTGGTCCCATATTTGAAGGATGAGCCCTCACAAATAGACATCATTATTCACGATTTTTGGTTCCTCACAATGTTCTTCAACAAAGGCCAAATTTTTTGTAGTGAAATAAGGAGGCAAATCTCTAATGCCAGACGATACTACACTACAATTGAAGAATGGGAAGTACAACTTGTGAAGGAGGAGAAGAAGGCCAAGTTGTTTATGGTTCTATTTTTCCTTTGGCATGATAGCTTTTGTGAGAGGAGAATGATGGGAAATAAACAGGGTGGTGGTGTCAGCAAAAGAATATGGGACTATGTAAATCTAATAAAAAGTCTTAATATCACACTCATTTCTCCCATTTTATGCTATCTTACCATTGTGAAGCCCCACCTATGTTGAATTCATTCTTGCCAAAACCAAACATTAAAGTAATTTGTGCAAGACCATTACAACTCTACATCATCCAACTCTAATGTATGGGTGAATGGTTACATAATGATTTAGCCACATAATAAATTATGGTTATGATCATTTAATATATAAGATAAATAAGTATACTACCAAAAAAATACTATCAAAACATTGAACAATATTTCATTTTTATATAAATTCCATCTTGAATAAAAAAACTAAAAAGATAGAAAAAGTTTTATGGTCTACTTAAAATCCCAAAAAGGACATGTATTAAAGGTCTAATATCATAATGTAATGGTCAAAGCTCATTCTAAGATTATCCAACTCAGTAATATACCTTTTCACACTACAAAAATATTTTATATTTGTAATGTCCCCACATGTAGGTACCCATCTCTCTCTTTTTTTTCTCCTTTTCTTGCTCCTATTTCAAGTAAGTCTTTTAGGGCCTTTCTCCATGAGTTGCAATGTGCTAGAATCTATTAGGACCCATTAACCCTAACAATTTATTACTATCCCATACATATGAAATTTTACAATGAAATAGTCATGCAAAGCAAATGTTAAGAACTAGTGAAATATCACACTACTCTATAGGATTGATCATGGTAGTGCACATTAGGAAATCACTAGGATTGGGGATGAGAGATTGAGATCACCAAAGAAATCACTAAAATTGACTAATTAGTGTATCTAAATATCCTAATCAACTAATAAATGTATTAGACGGTAAATAAAATACATATAGTATTGGAATGCAATTGTAAGGCCAAATCATACTCGTCATACTCAAATTAGTCTACATGTCAATTGGAGTTAATTGGTTGTTGAATACACAATAAATTATTTTCAATGAGAGAGTATAAAGTGTGATGAATTTATTTCATTGTCACACTACATATGACCATGGTCTGTTCATTTTCCCTACTGTCATGCAGGAGCCAACTGGCTTGCAAGATCAATAGCCCACCAACATGGGTCCTCTTGATATGACGGTGGGTAGGTCATCCTCTTCTCCATGAACCCTATGTTTCGAGCATCACAACAACATAGGGTTTCGATTGAGGATTTCTCCCTCTTCACTTAACCATCTACCATGATTTCTTTTTCTCTTGAACCATCACATTGTTCGTAGAGAAATTCCCTATAAATGGAAAACCTCTTCAAACCCCTTGGGCACCACCACTACACAAACTTTCAACCCTAAATTCACCACACGACCTCTCCTTTTCATCTCTTTGTGGGCCAAAAACTTTCCTTGTTTTCTACTCAAGGTTTCTCTACAACTGATTACTTGTCGCTCATAATAGGGCACCCTACTGGTGTCGAGTTTGTTCTCCAACATGTCTTGTAGACTGACAATGACTGGGAGCATCTCCAATCAATTAACTAAAGGGTAACAAACTACAACTTGCCCTCTCCATTACCACTACTCCATATTTCCTTGAGTCATTCTGGTTTTCCTTGATGACAAATGATGGTTCTTTCACACTGTCATTGACCTTCATTTCTATATGGAAATTGTACCCAACTATGTGATGGTTCTACAGTGAACCAAGAGCCACAACGAGCATCATAGTGTCATTTTGTCACCTAATATGCATGTTCATATGTCTTGTCTCCATGCTGCTACCTACTGGTCTAGTTTCCCCTATTAACTTGGTGAACATTTGTCCTATCTCTGTCATCAGACACTCCCTAGTTTTAGATTGACTTTATCAAGCATGCTTCATCCATGAGTTTCCCAACACAGGACTTTGGTCACATGGGAGAAAAGGGAAAGTGTTTTGATGTTAATTCTATGGTGTTGTTCTACTGTTGGTTGCCTCCCGAGCATGATGTCTTCTGGTCATCTGGTCGTCTCTGAATCTGTATCAAAAATGATTTGTCTTGACATGATTCCATGGTGTTTGTGGGAGTGATCCCAACTGGGTGGATGGAAGACTAGAGACCAGGACAATGAAGCCAAATGCATAGAATCAATGTCTTGTGGAACATAAATGGCATGGACGAGGGAGCATCCCATTGCGGATTTTCCAATGATACCCAATGGACCATGTCTTGCTAACGGTCGACCACAATGGAAATTGAGTCAATTCATATATTTGACTAAATCAAATGACTGTGATTTTATGAATCTGCCCTGTGCCACATTCAATTACCACATGTTTTTATGCGAGGGTAAAGAAGACCTTTTATCATTTTTCTGTATAGATAATTAGTAAAACATGTAAGTTTGTATAAATAATCATAAACTACCGATAATTCAGAATAATGCATATAAATATATATATTTGGAATAAATAAAAATAAGATTGATCAAATAGGATAGGTTTGGAGATCCAATTCCAACCCTACAGAAAGGTCATAGTGCTAATAAAGAATTTAATGGGATTGATATTAATCATTTGTGTACTTATTATGACTGGGTGATGTAAGGACCTGAACCTGATCCTAGCTACTTTGTAGAGTAAGTTTGTCAGACATTAAGGTATGTACTCACCCGTACTTAAATTTTGGGCATCAACCTGAAAAAAATCATATTTTCTACAATGAGACATCTCTTAAAAATGTGTCCCTTCTTATTTGACTATATTGCAACTCATCGAATCATATGACACCATTAAACTGAATATTCTTTTGTTGCCTTGGGTCTAGGACCCCACATTCATTGTTTTTCTGACTTGAATATGTGATTTATGCTCATACATTATCTTACCACTCTATTTTTGCATTTTTGATAATTTATCTATATATCTAGTGTTGACGCTTATGAATTACCATTAGTGCACACTATTCTGCTCGGGGGTTTGATTTTCCACCTCTTTATATATAGGGGCACTCTTTTCAATGTAGGGTGTGCTATTCCTCCCATTTTTACTTAGGACAATGACTCAATGGTGTCTTGACCCTACTATAGATATCTTTAGTCTGCATGCTAATGTTTCTAATTAATTGTGGGATGGTGAATGCTGAATATGGTAATACTTGTCATCTCAAATATTTTACTCTATATTTTTTAAATGCCTCATTTTCTTGAAATCAATCCCCTTGAACTTACCTAATTAAAAGTCCCCCTCTTCATATAAACATCTCTTTTTACACTCGTGATTCCACTTAAATGCGCACAAATCTATTTATATTTGCAAACTCAAATTTGTGCTGATGCCTATCTTTGTTTCTTATTTTTTGAGTGATGTTCCCCTTCCACTAGGTGTGGAGCAACTAGTTGATCACATAGTGGAGAGTCAGGTGCTTGTGGACCCATGTGTTGAGGAACCGTTGCCACAGTAGTTTGTGAAAGTTTCTAAGAGGTCTAGGTTGTCAATTGCCAAAGATCTACCTATTTCTATGTTTTGTTCTATTTTCTGTTACATCTATGAGGACTTGTACTCAGAACTAATTATGAACTTGTAATATTTTAGTTTCCCTTTTTGCTACTACGGTATTATCCACTTAGTTAATCCATGCTATTTTGAGAATATTTAAGGATTACCCTCTATGTCATGGTTGTGAAAGAATATGTGGGGTCCGACTTGAATATTTTCACAATAAATATAGGGAGTGGTCCCTTATGGGACCCACTCCTTACAAAATAGTATCAGAACATAGCAATCGACAATCTAGTATCTCAAAAAATATTTTGTTAAGTTCTCACCATTTTCTACCCTATAGGAGAAACAATCTTTTTGGGGATGGTGAATCCTCCCAATTGTGGGACAACTACTGGGTTCACTACACTGCAACAATCACATATTGGGATGCCTTTTTTGATCCCACTGTTGTAGACTCCCAACACCCAAGTCAATCCTGAAGGACAACATATAGTCAGAGTGACTCCTATTTCAGTCATCACTCCTCCTAATAGTTTCACACCTGAGCAAGAGTTGAATTTTCTAAGACAACTATTTACTTCTGCAATGATGGGTCAGGTGAATGACACCTCTTCTATGAAGAAACACTTGGAGTACTCCCTGATAGACATCAAGATGTAGCCACCCTACTTGAAGGATGAAGGAGAGAATGATACGGTGGACAAGGATGACAACTGGGTCTTATCCATTGAGCACAACTTTGAGGGAATGACATGCCCTCCTCACTAGAAGATTTGCTTTGTGATATATGTTCTTGATGGACCAGCTCACATGTGGTTGAATGGGGTCAAAATTGCACCCGTGATATGTCTACTATGTCGTGTGAAAAATTTCTCACACTATTTTGCAAGAAGTATGTTTACTCTGCCACATTAAGGAAAAAGGAGGTAGAGTTTTACAACTTGAAGTAGGGATCTCTTAGTGTCTCCACATGCATCCAATAGTTCCTCCTACTTCAACAAAATATGCCACAGACTGGGGATAAGAACATTGTGCTATGTTGTTATGAGAGGGGTTGACATAACAGGTTGGACAAGCCTTGGTACCATAGCTTCCACTCATTTTTAATAGATGTTGGACAAGGCACTCACAATTGAGGCTTGTCCAACATATTATCCTAGGACTCACAACCTTAACAAGCAAAAGAGTATTTTTGAGGACTGTCGTGAGAAGTGCAACTGATGTTTTTGTCATCACCCACCAGGGAAGTGCCCTCCTAGAAATGCTATACAATAGAGATATGGAAGATAGGTGATCTTCCATGAGTATGGTCAAGCTTGGCATATTAGGCCCCAATGCCCTCGAATCTAGAGGTCCTCAACTCCAACTCAACCAAGAGACCCTCAACTGCCTCCACAATGACAATGTGCATAGTAGCCTCCAAGAAACAACAATAACAACAAAAATTAGCAAGGACTATGCCCACCAACAGAGAGGCGTCTGAGATGAGTGTTTTCCATGGATGCCATGAAGATGTTGATAACAATCAAGTGATTGAAGGTACTATTCATTTACTTCAACATCGATAAAAGCTTTGTTTAATATCATTTCATTAAATACCTTTTATAGCATCCAAGCTTGTAGCTATGCTAGAGTTCAAACCTAAGTACATGGGTAATATCCCAGACATACAAATCCCTAGTGGTAGGGTGTTGTATACAAACTCCTAGGGGTAGGGTGTTGTATTCTTACCTCAAAACCCCCCTTGTCGGCCTTCGTATGTTGGGAAAGATGTTTGTTATGGAGTTTATCCTTCTCAACATGATGACATTTAATGTCATCTTTGGGATGGATTGGTTGAAGAAATATGATGCAACCATATTCTATAGAGAAAATAAGGTTATCTTGATGAACCCTGATGATGAACGTTTATGTATCAAAGGTAGAAAACAAGAATATTCACAATTCATTATATCAGCCTTTAAAGCCAAAAATTCATGTACTATGGTTATAGGGCCTATCTGGCTTCTATTGTTCTCAGTCCTACACATCCTGAGCTCAATGATACCAAACTAGTTCAGGACTTTCCTAACATGTTTCCTGATGAACTACCCGAGTTTCCTCCTTCTTAAGAAGTTGAATTCTCCATCAATCTTGTTCCAAGCACATCCACTATTTCAAAGATGGACATGCATAGCGGTTACTACCAGATGCATGTGAGTGATGATGATATTTCAAATAAGGCCTTTCACACACTTTATGGGTAGTACAAGTTTTTAGTTATGCCTTTTGGCTTGACTAATGCCCCTTCCACCTTCATGGATTTGATGAATTAGATTCCAAATCAATCTAGACAAATTTGTGGTTGCATTCATTGACGATGTTCTTGTTTACTTTGAATAACTGGACCAACATCATGAGCATTTACAAATCGTTCTTCAATCTTTGCAAGAGCACCAACAATTTGCAAAGTTCTTCAAGTGTGAATTCTGGCTGAATGAATTTATGTTTATGGGTCATGTGATCTCTACTGGCTACATTCCATCGATACATCCAAGATTTAAGTAGTGACAAAGTGGAAATCCTCTAAGAATCCTTCTGAGATACATTTTTTTCATGGCCTTGTGGGTTACGACCAGAGATTTGAAAGCAAATTCTTTGAGTTGCCTCTTCCCATGATGAAGTTGACATGCAAGGATGCAAAGTTTGTCTAGACCCCTGAATGTGATAATATTTTCATAGAGATGAAGAGATGATTGAGTTTTGCACCTATGATTTCCCTACCCATTGAGGGTATACCCAATGTTATCTTCACCAATGCATCTAAATAAGGGTTGGGTTCTATCCTTATCCAACAAGGATGAGTGATGGCCTATGGATCTCACCACTTGAATCCCAATGAAGAGAAATGGCCTACTCATGATTTAGAGTTGGAAACCATAGTACATGCTCTAAAGATATGGAAACACTACTTGTACAGAGTGTAGTTCAATGTTTTCTTGGATTATAAAAGCTTGTGATATTTGACGATACAAAAAGAATTTATACCTACAAAAAATGTGATGGATGGAGTATTGAAAAGATTACGACTTTACCATAAATTACCACCCTTACAAATGTAATGTTGTTGTAGACGTCCTAAGCAGGAAGGACTCATATCACACCATTGTTTCTTATGGAGGAGTATCTAACATGTGTCTTGATGGAGACTTGAACTGAAAAAGGTTGATGAAGATATGGTGGTAGACAAGCTTAGGGTACACATGGCCAACTTGTCTATTACCCTTTCTTGGATTTCACAAGTTTTTGCTTCCCAACTAGCCAGTCCCAATATTGTTGAAATGAAGTCACCAGCCAAGAAACCTCAATCTGAATTCTCTATTGGAGTGGATGGTGCTATCTATTTTCACCCTAGATCGTGGATTCCTAATGTTGATGATATGAGGCAAACAATTCTAAGCGAATCCCATAGGTTAAAGTACACAATCCATCCTGATACAACAAAGATGTACAAGGACCTACACATGGGCTTTTAGTGGAGAAATATGAAGAGGGACATCACCAACTTTATTGCAAGGTGTTTGGCATGTCAGCAAGATCTATAGAGCATCAACAACCTAGTGGTCTCCTACACCCACTTGAGATACCTGAGTAGAACTGGGAAAATATAACCATGGATATTGTGACCAATTTAAAAAAAATCAAAGAGTGTATACAATGCAGTATGGGTCATCATTGATCACCTAACCAAGTCATCCCACTTTTAAAAAAAATGCATATAAAGTTTCTAAAATGGCACAAGTTATATGTGCACCGTCTTGCTCATTTTCTTGGAGTTCCAAAGGCAATTGTCTCTAATTGTGATCCAAAGTTTACCTCACACTTGTGGAAGCATATATAAGATGAGATGGGTTTTGACCTTCATTTCAGTACAACTTACCACCTACAAATTGATGGATAATCAGAAAGGATAGTCCATATTCTGGAAGACTTGGTACATGCTTGTGTTATGAATTGAGGAGGTACCTGGGGTAAATATCTTCCATTGGTTGAGTTTGCATACAATAATAGTTATCAGGTAGCATTGGCATGCCAACTCTCAAGGCACTCTATGGTTGACCTTGTTGCTCTATGCTGCATTAGGATGATGTGGGAGAATACTCTCTAATGAAGAATGACGACTTGCATGCGACGACAAATAAGATATATTTTATAAAGGAAAGGATGAAGGATGCTCAAGATATAAAAAATATGTATGTTAATAAGAAGAGGTTTGATGTGAAGTTTGTAGTGAGGGATTACATGTTTCTAAAGATAAAACCTATTCAAGCTATTGCCATGTGGGTAAAGTCAAGATGAGCCCTTTATATGTTTTACCTTTTGAGATCTTAGATAAGTTTGGAGAATGCGCCTGTCATCTAGTTCTTTGTTTAACATATGACAAGATTCATAATGTATTCCACATCTATAAATTGAAGAAGTATGTGAAGGACCCCTCTCATGTGTTGACTATGGAGCCATTGGAGTTATGGGAAGATCTATCCTATGAGGAGTTACCATTGAAGATCTTGGAGTCAAGAGTAAAATAGTTGAAGAATAAAGATATAGAAGTACTAAGGATTATCTTTAAGTATCATGGTCTTGAAGAGACAACTTGGGAGTTTAAAGATGAGATGATGCACACTTACCCCTCCCTCATTGCTTGAGATTTTGGGGACAAAATCCTTTTAAGGATGGTGTGTTGTAACATCCCCACATCTAGGTCCCTACCTCTCTTTTTTCCTTTTTCCCTTTTCTTGCTCCTTTTTCAATTAAATCTTTTAGGGCCCTTTTACCCTGAGTTGCAATGTGCAAGAACTAGTTGGGACCCAATAAACCTCATAATTATTACTATTCCATAAATATGAAGTTCAAAAATGAAATAGTCATGCAAAGAAAATATTAGGAACTGATGAGTGATCGTATTATTTTATAATATTGGCCATGGTAGTGCACATTAGGATATCACTAGGATTCAAGATAAGAGATTGTAGAGAACACCAAAGAAATCACCATAATTTACTAAATAGTGGAGCTAATATCCTAATTAAGTAGTTAATGTATTAGAGGGTAAATAAAATATTGATAGTCTCAGAATGCAACTGCAAGGCCATAATCAAGTTCGTCATACTCAAGTTAGTCTACATGTCAAATTTGCAATTAATTGGGTGCTAAATACACCATTGAAAGCCTTTTAGATGGAAGAGTATAAAGTGTGATGGATTTATTTCATTATCACGCTACATATGACCATGGTCCTCTCATTTATCCCCATTGTCACGCTAGGTGTGGTCTGCCCTAGAAGATCAATACCCACCAATGTGGGTCAACTTGATCTGTTGATAGGTGGGTCATACTCTTCCCCAAAAATCTTGTGTGTAGATTGTTATGAAGACACATGGTTTTGACTGAGGATTTATCCCTCCGCACTCGATCGTCTGCCATAATTTCTTCTTCTCCCAAACAATCATCATGGTCCATTTCTTCTAAGCCAAGAATGGTGTTGTGCAATTCCCTATACACATAATGCCTCTTCACGCCCCTTGGGCATCATTGATGCACAAGATTGCAACCCTAAATTCACCACCCGACCTCTCCTTTTCATCACTGTGTGAACCCAAAAACCTTCCTCGTGTGTTACTCAAGGTTTCTCTACAACCAATTGCTTGTGTCTCATTACAAGGCACCCAACCAATGTTGAGCTTCTTCTTCGGCAAGTCATGTAGACTAGTGATGACTGGGAGCATCTCCAACAAATTAACTAAAGGCTAGAAAACTACAATATGCTCTATACATCCCCATTACTCCATCTTTCCTTGAGTCATTTTGATTTACCCTAACGACAAACAATGGTTCTTTCATGCTGCCATCACCCTCTATTTCTATATATGGATGTTGTTCCCGACCTTGTGATGGTTTGGCGATGAAGCAATAGTCACAATTGGTGATCAAAGTGTCATTTTGTTGTCTGAGATGTGTGTTCATATGCCTTGTCTCCATTCCATTAGCTAATGGTCCACTTTCCCCTATTTTCCTTGTGATGTTCCCAGATTTTCAACCCCTTGACCACATGTGTAATGTCCAAATTTAAACCCTCACCTAGGAGAGAATGTCAATTCAAACTCACACACTAGTAAAAGAAAAAGAAAATCAAGGGAGCCATAGGAAATCAATGTAGCATATGCACATGAACAATAAACAAGCCACGACAACACAATCTAACAATTCAACATATAATTATAAATTTAATTGTTACAACATTTGATATTACCATTGAATAATAAAATTTTACATATGCACATACTACATATACAACAATATCTTAGACAATAGGTCCACCTATACATCTACTTGTTACACAACTCCCAACTATTAAGAGTCTTCCAGATCATATGTATGAAATACCTAAAGAAGAGATTAAATGTGGTACACATCAATGCAATATACTAAAATGTTGTGTTGAGTATGCTACATGATTCATATACCTCTTTCATACTATGACATGGTAATAAAATAAAACTAGAACTTGGAAGTAATAACCATATATAAAATCATATTCAAGCAAAGATATTTATTAATAAAAGAGAACATGTATTTTAAGCACATTTTCCATTATGTCATACATGCATTGACCATCTAAGGTTGAATGCACATAAGGACTTATGATTGACTACCAAAGAGTTGGATCATTTCAAAATATGATCAAACTAACAAGGAGTTAATCACTTTCAAGTACTTGACTACCAAAGAGTTGAAGTACTTTACTTTCCAACACTTTAATAACAAAAATTGAAGTTATTACAAAAATGAAAATGATATATTATGTTTCATGTGTTCAAACTATATATAAAAATATCAAGCAATGTATCATATGAGAATAGTTGTTTCATCCAATATCATATGCCAAGTATGTGTACAGACATAATACAACCATTCTATATAGTAGGCCAAGTAAAAGGTAAAGCATACCTATAAAAGAGACAACCTAGTCATCACATTCCTGAGTCAACTATATCCTTGATCAACCCGATTAAGACAAGATGATACATTCAGTGCATTAGATCTCACAATTAACCCTATATTACATACATTAATCCAATTAGGATTTTAAGCCATAATTATGAGCCAGTAGCATAATAACATGAATTTTGTGCATAAAATTGATATCCTGGTTCTACACCAGGTTACATGTACTATTACTAACATATTATGTGAATTCAAAGATTTGTATGCGAAAACGTATTTATTGAAATTTACTTAGGTTATTAACCCTAAGTAGACACATTACACAAATTAGATGATTTTAAGTCCAAATCTCATCATATCTGATATTATATTGAATCTACATCACATTATAGAGTTGACAAGTAATTTTCATAATTTTACTCAATTATTCAATATTATCATTATGAGATGTACATTTTACAAATCATAAGATATTCATCTAATTATAACTTTAAAACACTGATTATATGGTTTCATGTTGTTCTAGTTATTTTTCTAAAAAGTATTGATACCTTATGCATTTTTGTTTGACACTACAACTAATTACTATGAATTATCTAAGTTCTATATGTTAATAGGGTATTTACCTTTTGTGGCAAATTCAATATCACCATGTGGTAGACAAGGGCATTGATCTATTCCTGAACTAGCTGGTATGGGTGAGTGAACCCGATACAGTCCCTTCTTCTTTCTCTATTTATCCAACAATGCCCATGCATGTCCTTAATTTTCTATCTACGAGGGAGTGCCTCCACAAGGGCTTATCTCTGACAAGTGATTCTAGCAAAGCCAGGTTCCTCGTCATTCCCAAAGGTCACCATCATCCTCAAAGAATTTATCCATACCTCCACATCTACCTGAGTCTTTTTTGGCACCTCCAGATCTCCTCTAGTACAAGCTCTCCTTCGCTTGCAGCTACTAAGGTGGCAAAAAAGAGGCAGTATGCCTATAGGCATCCAAAATCCAAGACAAAGAACCATCAAGATTTACAAGATCCTCAAAAACTTGTGCCTCAAAAAGTACTGATACCTTATTCATATTTTTTTGACATCAGAGCTACTATGAATATCTATGTTCTATATGTTAATAGGGTATACCTTTTGTAGCCAGTCTGATATTACCATGTGGTATCCAAGGTGCTAATATGTCCCTAAACCGACCAATCTAGGCAAGTGAACATGGCACACTCCCTTCTTCTTTCTCCATTTCTTCTATGACGCCCATGTGCATCCTGCATTTCCTATATGTGAGGGAGTGCCACTGCAAGGGATTATTTCTGGTGAGCAATTCCAGTAAAACCTTGGTTCTTTGTAATTCCCAAAGGTCACCATAATCCTTGGTGAAGTCGTCTGTACCTCCACGACTACCTAGGTCTTCTTTGGCACCTCTACATATCCCCCAGTGCAAGATCTCCTCTGCTTCTGGCTGCTACGGTGGTGCAGAAGAGGAAAAATGCCTCTAGGCCTCCAAAATCCAAGACAAAGAATTGTCAAGATTTTCAAGATCCTCAAAAACTCATGCCATACTCAAGCCATGTCGTCAAGGTCTCACAGAGCTTGGTTCTCATATCCAGACAACCTCCACTTTGTCAACCACACAACAACTACAATAGGTTTGAAAACACACTTATACGACTCCCTTATCCTCTAAATTTGTTTTCCTCTCTTCATTTTGATTTGCACTACCTTCTACCTCCATCTCATACCTACGCTTCCCACCTGCAACTCATGGTGGAGAGAAAATATAAAGGGGAAACTCAAACTTCCTCTATTTTCCTTCAAAGCCAAAAATTCTGGTTCAAAACAAATGTTAACAAGAAGTCGAGGCTAACTGCCCATTTTGTTTGCCCCTCTAGACCACGATCACCCAAAAACCCATAAATAATGTTTTAGTTCCACTTTTCCCACAATGTCCTGACTAAGTGGTCTTGAAGTTAGGCTTCATGCCCCTCCAATGGCTGGGATAGGGCCACATTGTGAATCCATGTCTCCTCAAGCTAGGGGGAGCATGAAACTGGATACTATCAAAACTTAGGTTAAAAGGAATAACTCTTAGTCCTATATACATAAAAATATCAAATATTTCACAAACTTTAAACATATTTAACTTTTTATTGAATGGTCTAATCATCATCGAATTTTGACAATATCTTTCTAATCACTCAAGCTACATTCTATTAATTTTTTCTACCAAAATATCATTTCTTGACTAGTAAATTAAATACTTCAAAAAGGTATACACTTATAGTTCATTATCATGATATCAACTGCAATTAACATCCATACTTTACTAGAACTTAGAGAACTTTATATAATCCAAATATATGAATTCACTTATCTTATTAGTATCCAAAGACACCAAAACAATTCACTCCATCACGTTCTACACACATTTAAAGAAAATTCATCCCCAAAATAAAGCCAAAATCCACTCCATCAAACCAGATATATCTGAAAAGAAATGTCATCCTCAAAATTAAGTCATTGTTTTAACTTTAACAGAACCTTAAATATATACATCCATATCTTGGGCACCCACCTAGGTGCAAAAGGTCTACAACTTGTTTAATCACTCCTATTAGGTTTCAATCATCTTGGTTGTACCACCACTCCATATAAGGCTAAAACTAGGGTCTTGAATGTCTGGTTATGTCATTCCATCTTTCGCATTAGGATTCTGATATTCATATTACCCAAGCATTAAGACTCCAACATTAACTTATAAACTTTATGAAGGATTTAATTATAGTTAACTCACTTCATCCATCTAGATCATATCAAGTTGTCATCATCATTATGATTAGCGAATTGTTAAATATATTGATCATCTTTATTAAGCACTAGGATTAACACCTCATGCAATATGTTCCATTCATATCATTTCATTTCTCATATTAGATTGCATCATGTATTGATGGTCTCATCACATGATTACCCAACTAGATCACAATATTATTATTATTCATGTACATGGTTAACTATATGTAAAAGTAGTCATCAAACCATCACTAGATTCACCATCATGTCATGTCCATATCTCAAATCATAAGATAAGATCACATTCTTACATATATTATATCATGGTTGTGATAAAACACTTATACAAGTGGCTTGTCAAACATGTATCAAAACTTCATTTAGTCTGATTGAGGTTATCCTAACCCTTATCTTGAGGATAACTACATGCTCAATCTCTTAGAGATCAGTCAACTCTTTGAGTATCTCATATGAATATCCATAATCTTCCTTCTTTAGTCTAAGGTTCTCAGATTAACTCATTGACACTAGTTGATAGCTTTATGAGATCTAGCCACATAAGCACAAAATAAAACATAATATAGCATTATATTCATATATCTTTACCCACGAAGTACTCTTACCCAACACTCTCTTCTATAAACTTCAATTAGATCCCTACAACAAACCACTAACATGAGCTTGAGACTTTATGGAAACTAACATAGTTACCTCCTCGAGGATCTTGGGACTCTCTCCCTCACACAAATGGTAGGTTCTCACATTCATATACTCATGTACAAAGAAACCTCTCTCAAAATCTAGAATTTGGTCTTCCCAAGGACATCCAGGGTTCAATAAGCTATACAAATCATGCTTAAAGTGACTCAACTCATTCACTTAGAAGTAGTCTAGTTTAGGACATATCATAACACACATTTATAAGAATTCTCATATCTAGGAGTTTAGGTTCTCTAAATTTCCACCTCTTGGTTTCACTTTCTCTTGTTTAATCCTATAATTGGTCCCAATAGTAGAGGTCCTCCTTTATAAAAGATCTTGAGATCAATGTTGACTCACAACTTTATCTCAACTTGGCTTATCTTATCTTATTGAAACATAAATACTTGCATCATCAAAACTTATGTCAATCCTCAAAATTGAACTTAAGTTCTAAAATCCAACTTTGATCACCATAAAAAAATATCTCATTCTATAAAATTAGATCATATCATTTAAACTTATTTCATCTATTCCATCAATCACATATTCCAACAAGGCTCTAGACATCTAATTTAGAACTAATCTCTCTTTTAGACTGATGTCACTCACTTTCACTTGTTGCATGACCACCTCCTACTCATACATGTGCGGGGACACATTCTTGTATTTACTTACATATATAATAAATTATTATTTAGTTTTTCTCTGATAAAAACAAGCATCAGAGAAAACTATTGAGACTCAAGCCGATTGGAAACAAAATTAAATTAGGAACTCGAGTGTGCCACACATAGCAAACAGTCTAGTGCCATATCACCTAGTGGAAAAGATGAGAATAAGATGTAGACTAGTATACCTATTTTAAACATAGATGCATCATGTATCAAGGGTTTCTCTTCCTATGATGCACATCATCTCCAAATAATTCAACATCCCATGCCACCACACTATAAGTAAAAAATGACACCTCAAGACCTACTATACAACAAGCACTAGTATAAACCTAGTTCTCAGACATCTAGGTTCTATTCTAGACTCTAGGTCAGATCTAATCTCTATATGATAACTAGTCTAGCTGTAAATGGTTCCAAGTTCAAGATTTGATTTTTTTAGTTGCATAATGAGCAAATGTCAGGATTTTCTAATGTTCATGCTCTAATACCACCTATGACGTACCTAGGATTTTCAAACCCTTAACTACATGTCTGACAAACAAATTGTAACCCTCACCTCAGTGAGAATCCCAATTCAAATACACACACTAGGCCAAGAAAAAGAAAATCAAGGGAGTCATAGGAAATTAAAGTAGCATATGCACATGAACAATAAACAAAACAAAAAAACACAAGCTCACCATTCAACATAAAATTATAAAATGAATTGTTACCACATTTGATATTACACATTGAATAATAAACTTTACATATGCATATACTACATACACAACATGATCTTTAGATAATAGGTCCACCTTTACATCTACTCTCCACACAACTCTCAACTATCAAGAGTCTTCTAGATCACATGTCCATGATACCTAAAGAAGATATCACAAATGGTACACATCAACGCAATATACTAAAATATTGTGCTGAGTATACCACATGATTCATATATCTCTTTCATACTATGACTTGGCAATAAAATAGAACTAGAACTTGGTAGTAATAAACAAACATAACATCATACTTAAACAAAGATATTTATTAACAAAAGAGAACATGCATTTAAGGCACATTTCCATTATATCATCCACGCCTTTACCACTGAATATTGAATGCATGTTGGCCTTCTGATTGACTACAAAAGAGTTGGATCATTTTATAATCTCATCAGAATACCAAAGAGTTAATCACTTTCAAGTACTTGACTACCAAGGAGTTGGAAGTACTTTACTTTCCAACACTTAACTACCAAAGAGTTGAAGTGCTTCGATATAGTGGAACTAATATGTTTTGCTTCATGTGTTCAAGACTATATAGATACAAAAAATCAAGAAACATAGCATACCTGAATAATAATTTCATCCAATATCATATGCCAAGTATTTGTACACACATAATACAACTATACTATATAGTAGGCCAAGTAAGAGGTAAACCATACCTTAAAAAGAGACAACCTACTCATCACATTCTTGAGTTAGAAATATCCTTGATCAACCCGACTAAGACAAGATTATACATTCCATGTATTAGATATCATCATTAACCGTGGGTTACATGCATTAATCCAATTAGGTTTTTAAGTTATAATTATGAGCCAGTATCCTCATAACATGAATCCGTATATAAAACTGATATCTTGGCTCCACATCCAGTTACATATACTGTTACTAACATATTCTATGAATTCCAATATTTGTTATGCATAAACATATTTATTGCATTTTACTTAGATTATTAACACAAAGTAGACACATTAGGAAAATTAGATGATTTTAAGTCCAAATCTCATCAAATCTAGCATTAAATGGATTCCACATCACATTTTAGAGTAAACAACTCATTTTTATAATTTTATTCAATCATTCAGTATTTATTATGTACAAAATACACATTTTACAAATCACATGATATTCTTCTAATTATAACTTTAAAACACTGATAGTATGGTTTCATATTGTTCTAGTTATTTTTCTAAAAGTATTGGTACCTTATGCATTTTTGTTTAACATCAGAGCTAATTACTATGAATAATCTAAGTTCTATATGATAATAGGGTATTTATCTTTTTGGCCAATTCAATATCACCATGTGGCAGCCAAGGGTGCCACTCTGTCCTTGAACTGGCCGGTCTGGGTGAGTGAACCAGATACACTCCCTTCTTCTTTCTCTATCTCTCCCATGATGTCCACATGCGTCCATCATTTTTATATCCGCGAGGGAGTTCCTCCATAATGGTTTATATCTGACAAGTGAATCCAGCAAAGCCATGGTTCCTTGTCATTCCCAAAGATCATTATCATACTAGAAGAAGTTATCCATACCTCCACGTCTACTTGGGTGTTCTTTGGCACCTCTGTAAATCCTCTGATACAAGCTGTCCTTCACTTGCGACTACTGCGGTGGCACAAAAGAGGCAAATTCCTCTATGCCTCCAAAATCCAAGACAAAGAACCATAACAATTTGCATGATCCTTAGAAACTTGTGCCTATACTCAAATCATGTAGGAAAGGTCTCAAAGATCACCCCTAAGCTTGGTTCTCATCTCTAGAAAACCTCCACTTTGTCAGCCACACCACCACTAGAACATGTCTGAAAACACACTTATAGGATTCCCTTGAACTCTACCTTTGTTTTCCTCTCTTCATTTTGCTTTGCACTGCCTTCTATCACCATCTTCTACCTCCTATTCCCACCTACAACTCATGGTGGAGAGACGATAAAAGGGGAAACTTGAACTCCCTCTATTTTCCTCCAAAAGCCACAAAGCCTGGTTTGAAGTAAACGTTATCAAGAGAGGCCATATGCCCACTTTGTTTTCCCATCTATATAATGATTACCCACGAACTGGAGATCAACATTTCTATTCTTGTTGCCCACAATGTCATGACTAAGTGATCTTGAGACAAGCTTTAGGCCATTAGATCTGACCCATGCAATGGTTAGGACAAGGCCATGTTGTGAACCTACAACTTCTCAAGCTAGGGGGGCATGATACTGGATACTATTAAAATGTAGACTAAAAGGAATAGCTCATGGTCCTAAATTACCCAAACATATCAAATATTTTACAAAATCTCAACAGCGATGAATTTTTATTGGATGATCCAATCATCACCGATTTTGACCATAGCTTCTAATCACTCAAGCTACATTGTATTAAATTTTAGTGCTAAAATATCATTGCTTGATATGTCAAATAAATAGTTCAAAAGGCATAAACTTATAGTTCATAATAATGATATCAATATCAAGTAACATACATACTTAACCAAAACACTTGGAGTACCCAATGTAATCCAAATATTTGGTATCCAAAGACCACAAAAAATCACTCAATCACATGCCTGGTCGATGTTGGACCTGTGTCCATCATTGGATGCTCCCTGGTTACTAATTGGTTTTATCTGTAACATACTAAATCTCAAGGTCTTTCCTGCAATTTACCCACTTTTGAGCTTTTCTTTGCCTTCTAGTCCATTTGGACCTTTTTCATAAATTTCCCTTCTTTTATAATCTTTTTGGACTCTTTGTGCAATTTGAGCACAATTCAAGGTTGAAATTACCTTTTTCCCTCCTTTATGACAATTAAGGGGTGTTTGCACAAATAACCCACTTAAGGTAACAATTAAGGGCTAATAGTGCAAAATAAAGTTTTATGAGTGATATGAGTAGATAATATTAATTTGGAGCTTTTTCGATAAATACATTAGCAATAATGTGTATTTAAGTTAATGTATGAGAACATTAACCTTAATTGTTTCTCTTTCCTCAAAATATGATTTTAATTCATGAAAATATGTTATTTAATTGAGAAATGATTATTTAAATCTGAATGTGCTTAATATCTCGAAATTTACTCACATGTTTCATAAAAAGAAGTCTTTTCATATAATTCATTCATTTTAATATATTAATAAACACTTTAATGAGTAATATATTTATTAAGGGCCAAATTATGAGTAAAATGAGAATATAATTGCATAGCATTGTTCTAGACTTTAATATGAGCATGTGGTTAAAATTTGGTGCCTTTTGGACTTCATTTGACCCTTCAAATCCATTTTATAAGCTTTTAATAAAGAGTAACTTTAACATTTAATCGATTTCATTTAAATGACTTTGCAACGATAATGTTCGGGTTATTTTTCGTTGTCACGTGCCTCACCCTTCACCTGCTCATCATCCAACGGTGGTCTTTTGATCTCGATCAGATCCGATGGTGGAGAACTCGTCTCCTACCTCCAGCCGTTCGACAACCGAGCCTCTCTGCCTCCTCGATCTCGTTCTCCCTCCTTGCTGAACAGTTTGAGTTGATTATTTTTGCATTGAAACTGCCTCACAACGGCGCATCTAACGAGCCTTAACTCGGCACCATTTCCCCTTTGTACGTGAAACCCCCAAAAACATCTTCTCCACCTCCGAGTTACTAAGGCGTCTATGGCCCTCCCCGAACCTATTTAAGGGGTCATGGAGCACCCTCAGGCTTCCAGCCTTCCTCCTCTCCCTCCAATTTCTCCTCATTTTTCCCCAAAGACCCCGACCTACTCGGTCTTCTTCCCCAGCGACGGCGACCTCACCTTGGCTCATGAAGCCGTCTTAGTTCAATTGCCCGTGTAGTAAGCATCCTTGACCCTCTTTCTTTCATTCCGGTGCATCTCTTCGCCTCGCGACGGCCCCGAACGCCAGGTCCTATAGACCACCGATGAGCTCCATCACCACCATGCCCTTTTAGAGTTTCCTTGCTCCTCCACCCTCACCGAAACCTCCTTTCTCTGCGGTTTGCTTCCGTGTTTGTGTTGGATTCTTCAGAAGTATCTTTCCACCTTATTTTCTTTGAGTTTGGTCCCTGGCTTCCTTCTCCCTGTTCCGGTCCTGTTCTAGTGTTTTGAGCACGCAACTTCTCTTCTAATATATCTTTGTGACCGCGAGACCTTGGGGAACTCGTGCTCGATCTCCGGTGGCAGTGGTAGTGCCTCAGTGGCCATCGAGACCACATTGTCACGATCCCAGAGTGCCTGCTCGAGCCATGGCTCGAAGCAGCAACATACCTGGAGGTGGGTTGACCTCGGAGTCCCTACGCTGTCAGTTTGGTTATCTCAATCACTAGGGGTATTTGTGGTATTTCGCCTCTCTATGTTGTGTTCATGCAACGATCAATCACAATGTTCTAAAATCTCTTGTGCCCTTTCCCTTTTAATCAAATTTATTTTGCAAGCAAGGGTATTTCAGTCTTTTCCATCTTTGCTCCCTCGCCTTTGACCTAGGTCAGCGAGAGGGGACATGCTGATGCAGCCAATTGTGATTGGTCCGCGTCAGCGTGGGCCCCGCCTCAGTTGCCCAATTGCCCCTTATTTTGCTAATGTGGGTTTTCCCTGAATTCTGATTAGATGAGATGATTTAATTCATAATAAATCATTCCCATGTAAGAAAAATTCAAATAAATAGTCAATGGAAAGGATTTTTAACGTAGAATTCGATTTTATGGTTTTTGAGTCCCAATTATGAATCCTTCTTTGAAGTTTGCTTTGAATGCCTTTTAAGTGTATAAAATGTTCTAAAATACATAATTAATTCATTTTAAGTCCAAATTGGAAAATAAAATATGTTTTCTTATTCAAGAGAATATGAACAATCAATTAGACTAGGTTTTGAACCTTAAATCATGGTTTTGTAAAATTAGGGTTTTTCATATGCTTTAAGCCTTATAAATACTAATACATGATATTGTTTATAACTAGGGAAAATGGAAGGGTGATACAATCAGATTGGTGAATGTGATGGTAATTAATTAAAACATGTATGTGAAGCCTATTTATGTATGTGACATCTATGATGAATGTGAGATCTATGTGAATGATTATTGTGCAAGCAATCTTAATCTCTTAGTTGGGTCTTTTCCAACCCCACAATCATTATTGTGCTAGCCTTGTTATCCTTCTAATTGCATTTATTTGGATCCTTACTTATGAGATGCTTCCTTTGCCTTTATGGCCCATTCATGAATCTTGCTACTACATATGTTGGCTCATTTACTTGGAGTTCTTATATATTGTTGTTGCCTATGATGGCCTATTTATTGTTTCTTGGGTTTTATTCCCAATGCTAAGTTACAATCTTGTTATATTTCTCAATACTGCCAAGTGACTATTTAAGCATGATGTATTTTAGGCCAAATGACAATGTAGTGTACATGAGTACAAAACCACCCATAGGGCACTGAGGTTTTAGTCCTCCTGTCGGGAACTGGGGTTTTAGCCCCCCTGCCATTTATATATTAGGCACTGGGGTTTTAGTCCCCCTGCCACTTTTTAGGCACTGGGGTTTTAGTCCCCCTGCCACTGGTGAGGTCCGGTAGGTGCCTCACCCTACATTGAGATGACTTAGTGTCTTAATATATTCATGCTATGTGATTATTATTGTGGTGATTGGTTATGACAGTTTTCTCTCTCTTATTCATATATTTGTCTCATTTCTTTTAAAATCTCTTGGTGTAGAGAATCTTTTATATTGCAATGCTTTGGTTTATTTAATTGTCCTATTTCTCTTGATTGACACATACTTTTATCTTTCTCTTGCTGGATGACCCAAACCATCCAGGCTAGGATCAGAGTGTGCATGGAAGCTTGGTGAAACTAAGGCTAAGGATAGGACAAGAAGAAAAGGAACATATAGCTTGCATGATCATAGTTGCCTTTTTAAGTTGTTTTGTTTGGAGACAATATTGGCTTAGTCTAAGTCTTCCTCTACATAGATCCTATGTTTTGTATAAAGTTGTATTTCCTTTATGGAAATTTTGTAATTTACTCTTTATACATTTTGAATAAAGTCAAGTTTTAATTCTTCCACTGCCACACAATTGGTGTTTTTGTTTGCCATGATTTTTAGTAGAGACTTGGTCTTTACATTATCAAACCCACTTCATCCCTGTAAGTGTCCCATTAGGGGACTTTGGACGCATGGGAGCGAAGGGCAAGGGTTGCGATGTTGTTCTCAGTGGTGTTGTTCTACTATTTGGTCTCCTCCCTAGCATGTCATCTTCTGGTCATTCGGTGTCCTCTGATTCTATATCGATGCTGCTTTGCCCATATGTGATTCTATAGTGTATGTGGGAGTGATCCCAACTGAGTGTATGGAAGACCAAAGGCCAGGCCATAAAACGAAATGTCTGGAGTCAAGCTCTTATGCAAGGACTATATCATGGATGAGGGACAATCCCATTGGGAATTTTCCAATCATACCCAAAAGACCATGTCTTTTTGGTGGTTGGCCTCATTGGAAATTGAGTCATGTCATATAGATTTGACTATGTCATATGACTATGATTTTATGACTTTTCCCTATGTCAATTCAATTATCACATGTTTCGAGGTGAGGGTAAAGAAGGCCTTTTACAATTTTTCATTTATAGATAATAAAAAATACATAAGTTTGTATAAATCATAATAAATTATTGACAAGTGAGTTTAGTACATATAAATATTTGTATGGAATTATTAAAATGAGACAGATAGAATGGGATAGGTTTGGAGATCTAATTCCAAACTAAAAAAAAGGTCATAGATCTAATAAATATTTTAATTGGGATTGATATTTATTCATATGTGTACTTATTATGAATAGGTGGTGTGAGGATCTGAACCTGACCCTAGATGTGTTGTAGAGTAAGTTTGTCAGACATTAAGGTATGTACTCATCTCTATTTAAATTTTGGGTATCAACCTAACTTAAATCATATTTTCTACAATGAAGTTGCTCTTGAAAATTTTTCCCTTCTTATTTGAATAAATTGCAACTCGTTGAATCATATGATACCATTAAACTAAATAATACTTTTCTACCTTGGGTCTAGGACCTACATTGTTTTTGTGACTTGAAAATGCGATTGATGACATATACATTATCTTGTCACTCTATTTTCATATGTTTGATAATTTTTCTAGATATCTATAGTAGATGTTTATGCATAACCATTAGGGTGCACTATTCTACCTGAGGTGTGCTTTTCCACCTCTTTATATACAAGGCACTATTTTCCACAAACAATGTGCTATTCCTCCCATTTTTAATTAGGCAAATCATTCACCCGTGTCTTGACCCTACTATAACTATCTGTAGTATAAATATATCAGCATGGGAATGTTTTTGATTAATTGTGGGATTGTGAATGATGAATTATGGTAGTACTTCCTATATCAAATATTGTACTCTTGATTTTTAAATCTCCCTCTCATGAGACATATATTTTTATACTTATGATATCACTTAAATTCCCTAAATTCTATTTATACATACGTACTCAGATTTATGATGACGCCTGTCTTTGTTTTCTATTTTCTAGGTGATTTTCCCCTTTCACCCATGTACTAAGCAGCCAATTGATCACGTAGTGGAAGTGTAACAACCCCACCTCCCGGTAACCCCCAATTAAGGGAGACTAAGAGGTCAGAGCCATTATCCCAATTAACATGATCAAAGGTTCGACAAATAATGAATAACAATTATCAAATTTTACCAACTAAACTGAAAACTTGTATAAAAATAAAACCTTGCATACCTTTTTAATACTCTGGTAAGCTACTCTATTCACAACTGAGATTCATTCTATCTAATCCCCCTTGCACTTTATATCTTATTTCCACAATGTGTCACTTTACTGTTTGTTCTTTCAATTGTTGTACCTAAAACACTGACAAACAAAATGTCGGTCAGCATATAGGAATATGCTGGTATGTGGGAACAACCAAAATTTCACAAATATGGCTAACAATTTAATTATCACAATCAGGGTAATTAGGAAACCAATTTACATTTTCAATGTGTCATTCTCCACCACTTTTTCCCTAACCCTGGAATACCCCTGTAGGGTTTGTCTTTTGCCATTGACTTAAGGCCACAATCTCAATCCCGAGCTTGGTGCCTGGGGTCACCTCTCATGGTGCCCCACAGTCGTGCAACATAGACCACCTTCTCATTCCCTAGCTTGGTGTCTGGGGTTACCTCTCATGGTGCCCATTAGTCTACCCTCTTGGGCCTGACCTTTATGGCATCTTCCATTAGGGTGGCATGTAGGTGCGAGAATACACATGTATTTATAATTGTGGTAACCATAGTGACTTTATAATTGTAGTATGAACATCCAAACTGTTTAGTTTTATTCAATGTGATTAACCATCTGGGAAACCTTCGGGAAAACTAATGCGATTAATCATAATTAACCACATACCTATTAGGCTGAATTGAGATAGAATAGTCCAATCAATCAAGACATCCAATCAAGCAAGTACAAGAGTCCTGAAATTACATCCAATTCCATTTTATCAAAATCTATTCAAACCATCTTTCTACTTAAGGTTTCTATTCCATTTAGGATTTTCTACCTCTTTTAGGGTTTACTTTGCAATTAGGGTTTTTACTTCATTTTACTCTTTTAAACCCAAATTTCTCATCTATCCTTCGTGAAAGTTATTAAGGTTACCTTTTAACAACATATAACCTTAATTTCAGCAACAACACAATTAATCATCAATTAAGTCCATTAAGCTTCTTTTACATTAAAGCTACTATTTTTATTCTTTTAATCTATGACAAAGTCATTATGCTCATGTATCATCAATTCGTAGTTCATTATGGTCTAATTCACATATGAACGTTATTTATCATTAACTCTACCTTTATTCATTAGAAAAACCCTAATTATCATATTAAGGTTATTTATCCACAATTAAGAACTTCTATACTCGAAATAGCTTAAAATCATCATCTCTTAACTTTGTCCATGATGTTGAATAATTAAAGCCATTAAGAGTCACATTTACCAATATTAGGGTTTCAAGGCCCATTAAAGCATATTTATGCACAAGAAACTCTAAATTAAACTAATTATGTGCAAAGTTCATCCTTTTTGTGTTTAATGTACCTTTTTATAATTAACAAGTTAATATCAACTTTAATCATTCATTAAACCCTACTAATCACTTTAACCATCTCAAAATAGGGTTTCTTAATCACTAAAGTATTAAAGTTGAAAATTCCATTACTTTTCGAATTTCAATTAGAATTAGGATTCAACTATATTTTTAATGGATTCCCCTCGTTTTTTTGAGCAACTTTCATATTTTATGTGTGTCCATCTGAGCTACCATTAAAGAGATATGATTTTTGCAAAAGTTACCTTCTTGGACCAACTAGAGGATGCCACGTCGCTTCATGCATGCAACACGGCCCGCTTTGAGATTATAACTGAATTACTAAAATATCCTCGATGCAGCTATCTGCTTCTTCACGCTTAGGAGGGTAGAATCATCCAAAGCTGCTGGGGCTTCTTCAACCTCACGAACAACGGTCCGCCATCAACCTGTAACCCTAGGCGTGGCTTCCTTGCACCATCCCTCACCTCGGCCGCCGCCAGGGATGTTTCCTCTCCCTCTGATGATCCTCCACGTAATTGTTGGTGTTCTCCACTCGCAACGAGCGAGGTTGGACCACATTGGATGACCTAGAATGTTACAACCCCAATTTTTGGGTTCAATTGATGAGAAATATAATTTCTCATATTAAAGATAATTGAACAAATAAAGATATAATTTGTTTTGGAAGACCTGGATTTCGTTTACAAAAGCCTTGATGATTGTTTTGTGGGTTTTATTGGTTATTGGGCCCAAATAACAAAGAAAATTCAATTCGTAATGAATAATTGAATATTTGAGAAAAGAATAATGTGGAAACCTCTAGAAGGCAAATCCAAAGAGGATTTCGTGCCTCTTGGGTTCCTTGGGTTCCAAGGAGTCCAAAGTTGTAAATAGAAAACAATAAGAAAAGAAAAGATTAATTATGTCTTTCTTTATTAAGAAAGAAAATGAAAACAATGTTTAAAATGTGGAAAATGAATGGAAATAGGTATAAATGAGATTTCTTGGTGAAGTTTCGTATCCATGAGGTTGCTAATATTAAAAGAAAGGCTAATGAGGAAATAAAAGAAAAATAAAGAGAAATCCTCAAAAAGAATTATTTTAATTAGAAATAAAGAAGATAAGGTGAAATAATGCATAAAGATGCATCTAGAAGGATAATAAGTATCCAATAAAAAGAATTTAGAAATAATAGAGTCCCGTAGGATCCAAGGAGTCCCAATAAAGAGGAAAGAAAGAGAAAATACCAAAATTTACAAAATAAAGGATAATGTGATACATTGTTAATGAATTTTGTGTTGTTTTCAAAAGATGGTATTTTCTATTAAAAGAAAACATGATTTCGTGCCAAATAACTAAAAGGCAAGTTTAAAGAGAATAAGAAAGTGGATTTTCATATTTCTAATATCCGTATAATAGAGAATATCCTAAGGATAAAAGGAAGAGAGAGAATATCCTTCTCTTTGAAGGAATTGAATTCCTACTTGGAAAGGGACTCATTAGTCATGTATAAGCCGACCTAGGGCTTCTTTTCCCACCCTATATAATGGGGGAGATCCTAGGGTCAAGTTCTGAAGGGTTCCACGTACCTTTCTCCTCTTTCTCCCTCCTCCTCTTTTTTTCGTCTTCAAACCCTAACCCCAAGAACCACTGTGAGCACGACACAAGGAGAGGGAACCAGAGGGTTGCGAGGGACTCCTGAAGTACCATGGTGCTAAGGGGAAGCCTATCCCTCAAGACCGTACCCTTGAACATGTGCAACAGAGGTAACTAGGCTGCGAGGATGACCTGCAGTGTATGGCCTAAACGGACGAGTAACCGACCATCTTGGTTGCGGTTTGTTGGTGCCCTATGTGCGCATGAGGGTGGCGGAGGCAGGGGAGGCACTTCCGGTGAAGATCGGGTCCTGAACGGGGGGCTAGATCCGCGCAAAAGCTGCTCCATCGCGGCTAGGGCGACACTGCTGCCACTGATCCAAGGAAGAAGAAGGCACGGGCGGTATTTGACCATGATACCCCTCATTGCGCCAAAGAAAGGACCCTTAAGTCAAGGGTAGTCTCGTAAATCAGTTATATTTCCAAAATCAATCACGCTGCATTGCAAGGATGACATGGCAATTCCTGATTGGTCCGAGTAAGTTGATTTTATAAAAATTATATCTCTCTATTAGTAACTTGGAATATAGTGAAACTATATATAAAATTGCTCAGAAAAATGAAAGGAATCCAATAAAAATATAGTTAGAAGCTAATTCCTCTCTCTATTCGAAAATTAGTGTAAACTATCATATTTAAGGAATTAAAGATTAAGAAACCCTATTTTGATATGATTAATGTGTTTAATAGGGTTTAATGGATCATTAGAGTTGATGTTAACCTGTTAAATGTAAAAAGGTACATTATGTTCAAAAAGGAAAAACTTTGCACATGATTAGTCTAATTTAGAGTTTATATGCTTGAAATTGGAAAAGTGCATAAAGTTATCATCTTTAATGATTTAATCAAGGAAAACCCCTTAGATTTGATGATAGATGGACTTAATGATGTTATTTGGATAATTCAAGCTGATATTAACCTATTGTTAATAAAAGTCAAAATAGGATCTAAAAAGATGATCTTTTTATATATTTGGCTTAATTTAGGGTTTAGTGCATGAGTATGCATTAATGAGTTTGAAAACCCTAATTTAGGTGAATATGTCTTTTAATTGGTTTAATTGATCAAATCCATGAATAAATAGAGATGTAATGATCCTAAGTCAATTTGGGTATAAAAGACTATTAAAATTGATAATTGAGCAATTAAGGTTCATATAAATGGAAAAGAGTATTTTAGGGTTTGTTGACCTAACATGGATAAAGTTTGAGAAATTGATCTAAGAAACTCTAATGAATATTAATGAAACTTTAATGCAGATTAGAAACCTTAGAAAGAGAATCCAAGTTAATAAAGTAGATTCTTGATAAAGTGTGTAATAAATAGAGTACATATTTATTTCAAGAACTATGTGATGATTGAATTACTTACTTGGATCTGTTGATTGACTTGATTGTATGCACATGAAGTATATGTTGAATAATCTGCATGACTCACCAAATCAGGTATGTGGTTACGATTATGAATAACTGCTTTAGGTTTTCCGATGGATTCCTGGATGTTTAATCGTATTGAATGCAACTAAACTGTTTGGATGTTCATATTGTAATTATAAAGTGACTATGACTATCACATAATGTATATGCCTTTTAGCTCAGATCCTAGTCCCCTCTGTGTCGTAATGGCTGACCTAGTATATGGCTGCCTAGAGGGTAGGTCCATCAGGTCATGAATGACTTAGTATATGGCTGCCTAGAGGGTAGGTCCATCAAGTCACCTTTACAGAGGTACCATATAAGTCCTTACAGGGACAACACAGAGTTGTGGATAGGTATGGATTGAGTAGTTTGGCTTAAAACGTAATCTTGATTGTTAAAAGATTAATTGAGTGATTATTTTGTTAACATAGTTGAACATTATTTGTTTTTCCCCCACATACCAGCTTCGGCTGACCGACGTTTTGTTTGTCGGCGTTTTAGGTACAATGAAAGAACAAACAGTAAAGTGGCACATGTGGTACTAAATGAGAATTAAAGTGCAAAGGAGGATTAGATAGATTAGTATCTGTGTGGATAGAAGTTTAGAGATCCAATTTTTTAAATAGTTATGCAAAAATTTATTTTCTTACAGCTTTCAGTATAGTATGTTAAAATTTGATAATTATTCTTGGTTAATTGCCGAACCTTTGATCCGTAAGTCATGGGTGCGGCTTCGACCTCTCGGTCTCCCTTAATTGGGGGTTATCGGGAGGTGGGTTCATAACATTTGGTATCAGAGCTTAGGTTCCTCAGTTAACCATTAATAATTATTAAATTTTGCAAATTCCATAGAACCCAAGGGAGTTATTAGAGGATTATCCGAAAGGCAGAGGTGTCTAGAAAAGGATCACAACCGGGGGCTGGCAATATTTTCCTCCGCACTGCTTGTCGAAATATGAGGACTCCCGGATCCGTGTGACTGCCTGGTCAAAGTCTTAGGGTATGAATCGAAATAAGATACCTTTAGGACTTCTCATCTTATTCATCCCTTCGCACCTCAAAATTCTGATAAGGACCTAAAGGATTAGGGTTTTCTTTCTTCTCCTCACCCTCTTGAGGTATGGGTAAGGTTAATAAGGTTTAAGGAATCCTCCACCAAATTAATGAAAGGCATGTAAATAAGATGTCATGGACATAAGCTTAATAGATTAAGCGCAAACTAAAGAATAGATACATGCTTAGGTCGTATGACATAAGTTGTCATGTCCTCAGAAGAGACTTGAGGCTAGACCTTCTTGTCAGGAGGATAAGTTAGTCTTGGAGATAGAGATCTCCATTGCAAGTAAAGACCTGGCACATCCTCTGAGGATGATGCTAACCCTAACCCTAAGTGAAGGTTAGAGAGAGATGAGTTGGACTAGGTGTTTGAAAGGACATGCCTTTGGGATGCCATATGATCCATGGGTGGCCTAGCACCTCTGGCGACCCAACCCTGGGAAGGGTCGTGCATGTTAGGGTAAAGGATAGCTCCTTAGATGATGATGTTAGTGAAGGACCATAGAAACCCTATGGGCTTGTGCAAGTAGGGCATAGCTGGCACCTAGGGCACATCATAGTGCTGGCAGTAGGATGAAACCCTAGATAAGGAATTATGATGGAGCATAAAGGGTTATGGATGATCTTGAGCAACCAGAAGTTCGAACCTAGGCTTCCCCCACGTAGAGCATGCTTTTAAGGTTGATCCTTCATGAAGAAAGGACCTCTAATGGTGAGGTTGGATGTGGGGTTAGCTCTAGGGAGAGTAGGAAACCCAGCAAGTAGGTTGGAAGCCTAAAACCCTGAACAATGGATGATAGTGGTTGCCTCATGATCGATCCCTGAAAGTTGATGATACCTTGGTTGCCTTTAGAGGGACCAAACCCTAGAGAAAGATGAAGCTTCTGGTACCTACGTGCCTATGGTATAGGTGATTACCTTTTGATGTAGGAAGAAGAATTCCTTAGGCCTAGAAAGGTTTAGTAAACAGGTTATGAGGCCTTGTACCTTGTTGGTTGTCCTTAAGGAGGACCCAATCCTAAGTGTTACTTGAGTTGAATGATGACAAGAAGTGCATGTCATGCCTTTTGCATGCTTGGTTCGCAGTTAAGAAATAGAGCATGCAGTTGGACACCTGCAAGTGAACCTAGGGTTCCTAGGCCTAAGAGGGGAAGTGGTGTACCTAATGCTCATGATGAGAAGTTGAGTTCTGATAGACGTGAGCATGGTACTCCTCATGTATAGAGGAAAGGGAAGCCCCTTAAGTTTAGGGTATGTTTGATGGACCCCTCACAGCTAGGTTGATGATAAAGAAAGGTATGATTTTGATCCAACTTTGAGGAAAGAGGACAAGAATGACCTAGCGTGGTTTGGTAGGTGATCTGCTTGTGCCTTAATAGACTGGTAGGGTTAAGTAGGCTCATGTGGATGTAAACCCTAGACCTAAGAGCTTTTGTGACTTTGTTGTCAAGAGATAGTTTTCCTCCCATCCTGGTAGGGAGCACACCAGTTTTGAGGTAACCTGAGGAGGTTTCATAGGATCTTGAGAAGCTAAGTGAAAGGTACATGGTATGAGAATGAGCCTACAGACCCATAGATATCCATCTCTATGTGCATATGGATGTTTTACCATGGAGGTAACCGATATGAGGCTTGACCAAGGTCGGCAGGTTGCCATGATCCCTATGAAAGGATGGGAGCCAACCCATGAATGCAGAAAGAGAGATGATGAAGACTTGGGTAAGGTTCTAAGTGAACATGTACTATAATGGAGAATCCTAAGTCTATCCTAGGGTCATGTAGGGATAAGATCGATGAAAATAGGAGTTGCCTAATTTCCCAAATGCACATGACCATAGGGTCGGGAGGTAATAGCTATCATTGTCTAAGGGCCATGGGTTAGGAGATTGATCACCTTCATGAACTCATGGGACCCAAAGGGCAGATGAGTAGGGCACTCTCTTGATGCATAAGGGAAGAGGGATGACCCCAAAAGAGTCGGTACCCTATAGACCTAGAGGAGATGACCAAGGATATAAACCTCAGTAGGTTCAAGACTAGTTTGATATCATGATGTTTGTGATGTAGAGACATATGTGGCACATTGTAACTTAGATGTAAAGGTGTATTGGTAAGGTGGGATGTACCATCTCTACTCTTGGAACAGGAAGAACTCTATATTTGGACTGCAGCCAAATGCTTATTTCCTCTTGTTATGGGGGTGAGAGATAGGACATTATGCATGCCATACACCAAGGATAAGAGATGATGTAGGTTGGAACGTTGCCACGAGGAATGGGGATAGAGAAGATAACCTACCTTGGTAAAGTGAATGATACATGGATGATTTCTAAAACACTAAGAGGAATGAGGTAGTCCCCTTATGAGGATGTTTTTATCATGAGCTATGTGGAACTTACAAGTTATACCAGGTAGAGTTTGATCACCATGATGATGAAAGCAGAGAGTGTTCTTAATGAAGATAGACATAGAGTTTGAGGTGAGATGATAAGTGAAATACATGGAAGTGTATGACTTCAATGTTACCTAAATACCTAAGGATGTGAAGTGGTAATAGATGCTCTGGTTGAGATACATCTGACTTGTTTGACTAGAAGCTAGAAAAAGGTTGTTTGGCTAACCCTAAGTTCGAAAAGGAGAGGTGTTTGGATAACACTCAGATGTAACAAGATACATTGAAAAGTTAATGGTTGATTGGTTAGCCAGTCTAGTCCTTGATACAATGAAAGGATGGTGGTAGAACCTCAAGTGCACTTCTTTGGAAAAGAAGGTGATGAAACCCCGACTAGAGTGGTTTTGGGTTTTGTAGGAATCGATCTTGAGGAATCATGACTTACAGGAAATCATGATTGAAGATTCCCATACACCATGGAAAATGGCAATAGCACTTTGTATGCTTAAGACGAAGTTGCATGTGGTTTATGGCCATGCAAGCCAGGAGGTAAAGGACGAACCTCCGTAACCCAGTGTATCAATATAGAGGACAAAATAGTCCCTGAGAGGGAATGGGAGTTCATCACTATGGATGTTGCGATAGGTCTCCCCTAGACCAAGGAAGGTCAAGATGCAATATGGGTTATGGTAGGTCGCCTTACCTAGATAACATGAGAAAGAAAGAGTTCTGGTAAGGGACAAATCTAGTTGAACTACCCATGAGAGAGATGGTTCAACTACACCATGAAGCGAGTTCAAAGGTTCTTGAGTATTAACCTAAAGGTTTCCTTCCAAAAGATGGAAGTAGGTGCATGAAGAACTCAATGTTAGTATAGTTTATCACCCCTAACTATGGTTAGTATGATCCAGACTAAAGGGTCTGATGAGGGCATGTGTGCTTGTTCAAGGCGATATCTAGAGACAGTTCTTGTCCTATGAAAGATGTGACAATGACCACCATAACCAGTATCGGGTTTGATAAGAAGCTCTGTAAGGGAGGTTGTGTCAGTCACCACTTCAGTAAGGTGATGTTGGTGAAGGGGACCACATGATGGTTAGAAAAGGACCACATGATGGTTAGAAAAGGGACCACAGTACGTGTAGATGAAGTCACTTTGCTTGTGCAAGGACTGAAAGGAGCCTAGAGATGATGAGAGTCGTGAGAAGATGCAAAGTAGACTGACATACAAGTTACTGTGGGAGAATATGTGACATGAAAATCCGACCCCTCTAAGTTATAACTAAAAAAGTTGAGTCCCCGATGCATGGGTTCTTTTGACATGGTTTGGTGGAGAAGGTTAAGTTTGACCCTACCCCTCAGGATAAAATAATGTGTGATGAGTTCCATGTGTCCAATTTAGAGCACTATGTGAGGTATCTGACCATGTGCAGAGCAATGAACCTAGTGAGCCCCAAGGGAGGCTGACATGGCCTGAGTCACCTGTGTAGTTTATAGACGCCGGGATGAAAGGACTCAGAGAAAAGAATATGTGATGATAAAGAATCTGTGGAAGCACCATGAGTACGGTAAAGCCACATAGGGGCCAATGATGGACATGGAAAGTCTTGCCCTGAATTGTTTGTTTGTTTGTTTGATTCATAGAATTTTGAGGACAAAATTTCTATAAGAGGGGAAGGATGTTACAACCCCAATTTTTGGGTTCAATTGGTGAGAAATATAATTTCTCATATTAAAGATAATTGAAAAAATAATGATATAATTTGTTTTGGAAGACATGGATTTCATTTACAATAGCCTTGATGATTGTTTTGTGGGCTTTATTGGCTATTGGGCCCAAATAACAAAGAAAATTCAATTAGTAATGAATAATTGAATATTTGAGAAAAGAATAATGTGGAAACCTCAAGAAGGCAAATCCAAAGAGGATTTCGTGCCTCTTGGGTTCCTTGGGTTCCAAGGAGTCCAAATTTGTAAAAAGAAAACAATAAGAAAAGAAAAGATTAATTATGTCTTTCTTTATTAAGAAAGAAAATGAAAACAATGTTTAAAATGTGGAAAATGAATGGAAAGAGGTATAAATGAGATTTCTTGGTGAAGTTTCGTATCCATGAGGTTGCTAATATTAAAAGAAAGGCTAATGAGGAAAATAAAAGAAAAATAAAGAGAAATCCTCAAAAAGAATTATTTTAATGAGAAATAAAGAAGATAAGGTGAAATAATGCATAAAGATGCATCTAGAAGGATAATAAGTATCCAATAAAAAGAATTTCGAAATAATAGAGTCCCGTAGGATCCAAGGAGTCCCAATAAAGAGGAAAGAAAGAGAAAATACCAAAATTTGCAAAATAAAGGATAATGTGATACATTGTTAATGAATTTTGTGTTGTTTTCAAAAGATGGTATTTTCTATTAAAAGAAAACATGATTTTGTGCCAAATAACTAAAAGGCAAGTTTAAAGAGAATAAGAAAGTGTATTTTCATATTTCTAATATCCGTATAATAGAGAATATCCTAAGGATAAAAGGAAGAGAGAGAATATCCTTCTCTTTGAAGGAATTGAATTCCTACTTGGAAAGGGACTGGTTAGTCATGTATAAGCCGACGTAGGGCTTCTTTTCCCACCCTATATAATGGGGGAGATCCTAGGGTCGAGTTCTGAAGGGTTCCACGTACCTTTCTCCTCTTTCTCCCTCCTTCTTATCTTTTTTCGTCTTCAAACCCTAACCCCAAGAACCACTGTGAGCACGAAGCAAGGAGAGGGAACCAGAGGGTTGCGAGGGACTCCTGGAGTACCATGGTGCTAAGGGGAAGCCTATCCCTCAAGACCGTACCCTAGAACATGTGCAGCAGAGGTAACTAGGCTGCGAGGATGACCTGCAGTGTATGTCCTAAATGGACGAGTAACCGACCATCTTGGTTGCGGTTTTTTGGCGCCCTATGTGCGCATGAGGGCGGCGGAGGCACTTCCGGTGAAGATCGGGTCCTGAACGGGGGGCTAGAGCCGTGCAAAAGCTGCTCCATCGCGGCTAGGGCGGCGCTGCTGCCGCTGATCCAAGGAAGAAGGCACAGGCGGTATTTGACCATGCTACCCCTCAGCGCACCAAAGAACGGACCCTTAAGTCAAGGGTAGTCTCGTAAATTGGTTATATTTCCAAAATCAATCACGCTGCATTGCAAGGATGGCATGGCAATTCTTGATTGGTATGGGTAAGTTGATTTTATAAAAATCATATCTCTGTATTAGTAACTCGGAATATAGTGAAACTATATATCAAATTGCTCAAAAAAATGAGAGGAATCCAATAAAAATATAGTTAGAAGCTAATTCCTCTCTCTATTCTAAAGGTAATGTAAATTATCATATTTAAGGAATGAAAGATTAAGAAACCCTATTTTGATATGATTAATGTGTTTAATAGGGTTTAATGGATCATTAGAGTTGATGTTAATCTGTTAAATGTAAAAAGGTAAATTATGTTAAAAAAGGAAGAACTTTGCACATGATTAGTCTAATTTAGAGTTTATATGCTTGAAATTGGAAAAGTGCATAAAGTTATCATCTTTAATGATTTAATTAAGGAAAAACCCTTAGATTTGATGATAGATGGACTTAATGATGTTATTTGGATAATTCAAGCTGATATTAACCTATTTTTAATAAAAGTGAAAATAGGATCTAAAAAGATGATCTTTTTATATATTTGGCTTAATTTAGGGTTTAGTGCATGAGTATGCATTAATGAGTTTGAAAACCCTAATTTAGGTGAATATGTCTTTTAATTGGTTTAATTGATCAAATCCGTGAATAAATAGAGATGTAATGATCCTAAGTCAATTTGGGTATAAAAGACTATTAAAATAGATAATTGAGCAATTAAGGTTCATATAAATGGAAAAGAGTATTTTAGGGTTTGTTGATCTAACATGGATAAAGTTTGAGAAATTGATCTAAGAAACTCTAATGAATATTAATGAAACTTTAATGCGGATTAGAAACCTTAGAAAGAAAATCCAAGTTAATAAAGTAGATTCTTGATAAAGTGTGTAATAAATAGAGTACATATTTATTTCAGGAACTATGTGATGATTGAATTACTTGCTTGGATCTGTTAATTGACTTGATTGTATACACATGAAGTATATGTTGAATAATCTGCATGACTCACCAAATCATGTATGTGGTTACGATTATGAATAACCGCTTTAGGTTTTCCGATGGAGGTCCGGATGTTTAATGACATTGAATGCAACTAAATTGTTTGGATGTTCATATTGCAATTATAAAGTGACTATGACTATCACATAATGTATATGCCTTCTAGCTCATATCCTGGTCCCCTCTGTGTTGTAATGGCTGACCTAGTATATGGCTTCCTAGAGGGTAGGTCCATCAGGTCATGAATGACTTAGTATATGGCTGCCTAGAGGGTAGGTCCATCAAGTCACCTTTACAGAGGTACCATATAAGTCCTTACAGGGACAACACAGAGTTGTGGATAGGTATGGATTGAGTAGTTTGGCTTAAAAAGTAATCTTGATTATTAAAAGATTAATTGAGTGATTATATTGTTAACATAGTTGAACATTATTTGTTTTTCCCCCACATACCAGCTTCGAATGACCGATGTTTTGTTTGTCAGCGTTTTAGGTACAATGAAAGAACAAACAGTAAAGTGGCACATGTGGTACTAAATGAGAATTAAAGTGCAAAGGAGGATTAGATAGATTAGTATCTGTGTGGATAGAAGTTTAGAGATCCAAATTTTTAAAAAGGTATGCAAAAATTTATTTTCTTACATCTTTCAATATAGTATGTTAAAATTTGATAATTATTCTTGGTTAATTGTCGAATCTTTGATCCGGAAGTCATGGGTGCGGCTTCGACCTCTCAGTCTCCCTTAATTGGGGGTTATCGGGAGGTGGGGTCGTAACATACAACCCAGGACCGTCTTGGCAGCCGTGCTGCAGGTGCTGTGTGATGGTGGGAGGTCCGGTAAAGATGACCGACCACCCTAGAACCTTGTATTAACTTTGTACCTCCCCAGAGAACCTCCTACGGCCGCTAGTTTCCCCCGGGGTAACCCCATGCTTTTTGGTTAGGGTTTGCTTACAAAGAAGGAGAAGAAGAAGAGAGAGATACATGGAACTCCTTTGAACTCGAGCCTGGGATCTACCCCTTATATAGGGGAGGGTATCCACGCCCCAAGATGTTCATACAAAGGGAAACAAGTCCCTTTTCTAATTGGAATGTGATTCATTCATTAAAAAGCTAGTTTCTCTCTCTCATATTTCTTTAATATTCCTTCTTCTTATGATATTCAGATTTCTTAAATCATCCCTCTTATTCTCTTTGTTCTTGCTTTTTAATCCATTGGCACGAAATCCTATTTTCCTTTAGTAGAAAATACTTTCTTTTTAGCAATACACCAGAAACATTCATTATGCATCATATTATCTTCTTATTTGGCATTACCAGTATTTTCTCTTTGCTCTTTCTTCGTTAGTGCTCCTTGGACTCCAAGAAACTCCAAGATTTTGAAATTCCTTCATAAGGATACTTATTATCCTTCTAGATGCATCAATATTCATTATTTCACATTATCTTGTTTATTTCTTATTAAAATATCTCTTTTCTTTATTTTTATTTTCCTCATTGGCATTCCATTTAACATTAGGAATCATTTGGATACGAAAATCCATCAAGGATAACTCAACTATATCTCTTTTCACTTATTTTCAACATTTTATCATTGTTTTCAATTTCTTCCTTAATAAAGAAATACTTAATTGATCTTTTCTTTTATTTTTGCATTATCTTTACAACTTTGGACTCCTTGGAACCCAAGGAAACCAAGAGGCACGAAATCCAACTTGGGATCATATTGTTTTGCCTTCTAGAGGTTTCCACATTTTTCTTTTCTCCATTTCTTATTAATAATGGAGTTCCTTTGGTCTTTTCCTTGTTATTGGGCCCAATAGCCAATAAAGGGCACAAAACAACCAACAAGACTATTGTAAACGAAACTCATTTATTCCAAACAAATTATATCATTATTTGTTCAAATATCTTTAATATGAGAAATCACATTTCTCACCAAATGAACCCAAAAATTGGGGTTGTAACAGAAAGGTCAGGTGCTTGAGGATCCAGCAGTTGAGGAACCTTTTCCACAGTAGTTTGTGCAAGCTTCTGAGAAATCCAAGTTTTTCACTGCCAAAGATCTACCTAGCTATGTATTTTTTTCTATTTTCTCATACATGTAAGAGGACTTTTACCTAGAACTAATTTTGAACTTGTTATATTTTAGTTTCCCTTTCCATTGCTAAAGTATTATATGCCCAGCCAATCCATGCTATTTTGATAAAAGTTTAGCATTACCCTCTATATTATTGTTGCGAATGAATACATGGGCCCCTGCTTGAATATTTTGCAAAGTAAGTGTAGGGAGTAGTCCCTTGTTGGACCCACTCCTTACAATTTGCATTTATTCCCCTAAGTTATCAAATTTATATTCCACTGGAAACTGACATACCAAAATCTCTCTTTCATCTATAGGCATATGATTTAAATCCTCATATTATTTCTATATTAGTTGGTTTTTCTCAAACATATTTCAAAATATCTCAAAAGACCTTTACTAATTATTTCTTTTCAAGACATCCACTCAAATGGACATATTAACACCATCTAATAACTTTATATTCCAGAATGCATTATTGATAAAACTACGACTATAACACCCCACTTTTCACAACATATAAATATCACTGAGCGGAAGCTCTTTACTCAAGGGGAGTTTCACAAAATGCTATTAATTATAATTAAAGTAAATAAAACTTTGCATTGATATAAAATGATTCATGCATAGTTCTTGGTAAATGAAAACTACATCATAAACATTCATGATATCTCATTTACTTGGTGACATAACTAAACATGGCTTCTAGACCTCTGGATCGTCTAGGTAAATGGCGCCCCACTAGGCAAAGCTTGAAGGTCTCCTAATCTTGATTTCTCTTTTTATCCTTTACTTGCTCCAAGACCTACATACATCACTTCCCCAGCCATGCAAAACATACAACATGTTAGTAAGTGGTATTTGGCACTTTATATGACATAAAAGTAAATATGACATGATATGATAAAAGAATGACTTGACATACTTGACATAAACCTTAACATGGATTTTTCTTAAGCATTCATGATTCATAAATTGCATGCTGAATTGAACAGTAAGTATATGCATCCCTCTATGACGCCCCCTAAGGAGCACATGATTGCTAGGAAAGCCCTTGATGACCCCTTGAGGTCCACAATTCGGGAGCATATAAAAACTAATTCAATTCCATTTAACTTGATCATTAACATGGCATTAACATTATCTTAAACATTAACATGATCATTGAACTTTAACATGATGGGATTTCTCCCCTTGAATCATAATGGGATTTCTCCCTCATGGAACCCTTCTTGAACATGGTTCCCTAACCTTAATTTCATAATCATAAGCATAATTAGGTTCATAGCATAGAGTATAATTAAACAAGCAAGCAATCAATGATAATTATACATGATGCATTCCTTATAGACATTCATAATTCATGAAATCACATAATGTGCATAATCATAAATAACAACCAATAAACCAAAGTACTTGTGCCAAATATGCATGGCCCGCTTACCTAGAGTAGGTCACCTTAAAGTCAAGTCCCTTCACTTGATTGAGCCTCTAATCACCTGTAATTTGATTAAAATCATAATATGTGTTTAAGTTCATAATCATAAAACCCTAATTTCGTTCATGGGATTATTGAAGGTTTTGGACGTGTAAAATAGTGTTTGTAGATGAGCTATATTGATAGAAAATCAAAAGAGCTTTCCAATGAATATTTTTGCATATTTTTCTGAGGTTGTATGCACAAGTTGTGAATTTTGCACTCGAGACCAATCAGAATTCAAGAAACCTTAGTGCGACATCGATTTGAATAAGTGTTTAATCTAATGTAAATAAAACTTGAATTACCAAAAAGCCTTAGGTGTGAGTTTGATATGATTAAAATCGCAAGGGCATACTCATCATTAGGTCATAAAATTACTCTTATAGTCGATTAACCAAAACAGGGGTCAAAGGGCAAAAGTCCCATGCGATATTGATTGTCTGATACAATGGCCAGGGGCACCATGGTCATTCGCTAACCTGGTTTGTTCTTGGCCAGGCATGGTGCTCGACGAGCTGCTCCCTAGGAGCATGAAACCATGGTCAAGGCCCGGTCTTCTTAGTGTTTCTCGTGATATAATGATTGCCAACACATTGTCCACTCTCTGACGAAGCTGCCGAGTCAGCTCTGGGTCGCTGGCACGCACTGGAAACCCAACTCCACAATGCCGCCATGGCTTCCAATAGAGAAGGTGAAGGTGAGGAAGGAAAAGCACAAAACAAAGCAATCTGAGTGCCTTCAAGTCCCACGATGACACCCAAACACACAGAAAACATGCTTAGTGGTGGTTCGAAACTGGGGAGGTGCTAAGAAGTTAAAAGTCGGCGAGCAACAGGGGTTGATCTATAGGGTGTAGCGATTGGGGAGGATCCGGGGCAAACCAAGGTTGCGAAAAGCATAATGGGGGGTCATGGATGCTCACCTGGCAGGAAATTTGCTTGAGGTGGCGTCGAGCTCGTGGGTGAGGCCTTCTTTGTCGGAACTGAAGACTGAGTAGGTCCCAGGGCTCAGGACTTCTGTGGGTTAAATCGGCGATAGGGGAGGAACACCCTATGGTCTTCCATGATTTAGGATGTTGAAGAAAGTCAAGGGGGATGCTTTGTTGGGGGCTGCAACTTGTGGAAGAGAGAGGGTGAGAGCCCTGATTGGGTGTTTCTTGTATAGGTCAAAGTAGAAGGTGAGTAAGGGCTCGTTGGGTTTGGATTGACCTTGCGGTCTCTCTGGATAAGAAATCTCGCAAAACGGATGCAAGGAGAGGGAGAACGAGATTGTTGAAAAATGGTCTATGAAATGACCCTGACCCGCGGATACTGTAGAGGTAGAAGATGAGGCAGTTGTCATTAGATCATGGATCAATGGCTGGCGTGTGTGCGTGAATGAAGTTAACGTGTGACAGAAATAAAATTCGGGAACTTAGGTTTAAATCGGACATTGAATGCAATGACATTAAAACTATATACAACTTTTCCATAATCAATTAGGAGGGTCCAACGTAGGTCAAATGAGTTCAAATTTGAACCATAGGTAGCTTTGAAGGTCTAGAATATTCCTATTCCATCGATTTCATATTTGTACACAAATAGACCCATAATTTCAATATTGGATATTAACCTTAATTAAAAGGCATTAAAAGCAATGTAATTTGAAAAGGCTCCTAATATTGAATCCTTGAGTTTCTATTTCTACTTTTACTCATTCAATAACCACATGGTCACCTCTTTAATTTTTTTTCTAAGATTTATGGCCACTTTAGAGGAGAGAGAAAAGAAAAGAGGACTAATATGAGTTAATTGATATACATAATGCATAATTGAAAGTGAAATATAAATTTAAGTCTTATTTTAAGTTTTCTCATCCCATTTTCATATAAGGACGGCCATTATTGGCCCTTTTGCATTTAACCCTTTAACTATTATTATTTAGAAAAAGTCTATTCTAAGTTTTAAATTAACTTATGAAAATTGGGATGTGACAATTCTACCCACCTTGAACAAATTTCGTTCTCAAAATTTTATAGGGTACTACCCACCTTAGGATTATTGTTACTCCTTTATTTAATTAAAAAATGGCATACTCATGAAAATGATCATCTTATGAAAAAGGTTCATGTGGACATATATTTAAGTATTACATCATTCCTCATCTTATCAATGTTATACATTAGGGTTTATGAAACCAAATCCATCTTTACTCTTAGGACACCTACCTTCAACTTGGCATAACTTTTAACTATAGACATATGTGACTATCTACCCTTAAGTTCTTAGGTGCTTCCTACATTCCTAGATATGTGGTGATCAGGCACATACCCAGAGATGTGGGATCTTAACATGCTATCTCTCATTAACTTACTAATGCATATGTCCCATACCACATGCACTAGTGAGAAAGGAGAAGTGCTTACAAGGCCTCATGCTCATGACATTCCTCTTCAAGCCTCATTTGGCTGGACAAACCAATGAGAATGGAGAGGTCATATCATTAGCTAGGGTAGGTTGATACTTGAGATCTAACTAGGTATTCTTGTATCACATCTTCTCTAGTCATTCTCTAGTATAATATATATCCTTGGGAAATCTATTCCTAAACTCTAATCTTACATCTTCACTCTAGGGTTGACTATGAGAATCATATTTGCCTAGTGGACATTTACCAAAATTGCTCTGATACCATATTATAACACCCCACTTTTCACAACATATAAATATCATTGAGCGGAAGATCTTTACTCAAGGGGAGTGTCACAAAATGCTATTCATTGCAATTAAAGTAAATAAACACTTTGCATTAATATAAAATGATTCATACATAGTTCTTGGTAAAAGAAAACTACATCATAAACATTCATGATATCTCCTTTACTTGGTGACATAACTAAACATGGTAAACATGGCTTATAGATCTCTGGATTGTCTAGGTAAATGGCGCCGCACCAGGAAAACCTTGAAGGTCTCCTAATCTTGATTTCTCTTTTTATCCTTTACTTGCTCCAAGACCTGCAGACATCACGTCCCCGGCCATGCAAAACATACAACATGTCAGTAAGCGGTATTTGGCACTTTATATGACATAAAAGTAAATATGACATGACATGATAAATGAATGACTTGACATACTTGACATAAACCTTAACATGGATTTTTCTTAAGCATTCATGATTCATAAATTGCATGTTGAATTGAACAGTAAGTATATGCATCCCTCTATGATGCCACCTAAGGAGCACATGATTACTAGGAAAGACCTTGATGCTAGGAAAGCCCTTGATGCTAGGAAAGCCCTTGACGACCCCTTGAGGTCCATGATTCGGGAGCATATAAAAACTAATTCAATTCCATTTAACTTGATCATTAACATGGCATTAACATTATCTTAAACATTAACATGATCATTGAACTTTAACATGATGGGATTTCTCACCTTGAATCATAATGGGATTTCTCCCTCATAAACCATAACAAGGTTTTCCCTTCTTGAGCATGATTCCCTAACCTTAATTTCATAATCATAAGAATAATTAGGTTCATAGCATAGAGTATAATTAAAAAGCAAGCAATCAACGATAATTATACATGATACGTTCTTGATAGACATTCATAATACATGAAATCACATAATGTGCATAATCATAAATAACAACCAATAAACCAAAGTACTTGTGCCAAATATGCATGGCCCGCTTACCTAGAGTAGGTCACCTTAAAGTCAAGTCCCTTCACTTGATTGAGCCTCTAATCACCTGTCATTTGATTCAAATCATAATATGTGTTTAAGTTCATAATCATAAAACCCTAATATCGTTCATGGGATTATTGAAGGATTTGGACGTGTAAAACAGTGTTTGGAGACCAGCTATATTGATAGAAAATCAAAAGAGTTTTCCAATGAATATTTTTGCATATTTTTCTTTGGTCGTATGCACAAGTTGTGAATTTTGCACTCTGGACCAATCAGAAATCAAGAAACCTTAGTGTGACATCGATTTGAATAAGTGTTTAATCCGATGTAAATAAAACTTGAATTACTAGAAATCCTTAGGTGTGAGTTAGATATGATTAAAATCACAGGGGCACACTCGTGATTAGGTCATAAAATAACTCTTATAGTCGATTAATCAAAATAGGGGTCAAAGGGCAAAAGGCCCATGCGATATTGATTATCTGATACAATGGCCAGGGGCACCATGGTCATTCGCTAACCTGGTTTGTTCCTGGCCAGGCATGGCGCTCGACGAGCTGCTCCCCAGGAGCATGAAACCATGGTCAAGGCCCGATCTTCTCAACGTTTCTCACGATACAATGATTTCCAACACATTGTCCACTCTCTGACGAAGCCGCAGAGTCAGCTCTGGGTCGCTGGCGTGCACTGGAAACCCAATTCCAAAATGCCTCCATGGCTTCCAACAGAGAAGGAGAAGGCGAGGAAGGAAAAGCACAAAACAAAGCAATCTGAGTTCCTTCAAGTCCCACGACGACACCCAAACACACAGAAAACATGCTCAAGGTGCCAAGAAGTTAAATGCCGACAAGCAACATGGGTTTGTCTACATGGTGTAGCGATTGGGGAGGATTCAGGGCAAACCAAGGTTGTGAAAAGCATAATTGGGGGTCATGGATGCTCACATGGTAGGAAATTTGTTTGAGGTGATGTTGAGCTCGTGGGCGAGGCCTTCTTTGTCAGAACTGAAGACTGAGTATGTCCCATGGCTCAGGATTTCTGTGGGTTAAATCGGTGGTAGGGGAGGAACACCCTATAGTCTTCGATGATTTAGGATGTTGAAGAAAGTCAAGGGGGAGGTTTCGTTGGCGGCTGCAACTCATAGCAGAGAGAGGGTGAGATCCATGATTGGGCATTTCTTGTATAAGTCAAAGTAGAAGGCGAGTAAGGGCTAGTTGGGTTTGGATTGACCTTGCAGTCTCTCTGGATAAGAAATCTCGCAAAACAAATGTGAGGAGAGGGAGAACAAGACCATTGAAAAACAACATGTGAAACGGCCCTGACCCGCGGATACTGCGGAGGTAGAAGATGAGGCAGTTGTCATTGGATTGTGGATTGACAACTGGCGTGTGTGCATGAATGAAGGTAACATGTGACAACAATAAAATTCGGGAACTTAGGTTTAAATCAGACATTGAATGCAATGACATTAAAACTGTATACAACTTTTTCCTAATCGATTAGAAGGGTCAAACGTAGGTCAAATGAGTTCAAATTTGAACCATAGGTATCTTTGAAGGTCTAGAATATTCATATTCCATCAGATTCCATTTTTGTACACAAATGGACCCATAATTTCAATATTGGCTATTAACCTTAATTAAAAGGCATTAAAAGCAATGTAATTTGAAAAGGCTCCTAATATTGAATCCTTGAGTTTCTAAATCTACTTTTACTCATTCAATAACCACATGTTCATCTCTTTAATTTTTTTCTAAGCTTTATGGACACTTTAGAGGAGAGAGAAAAGAAAAGAGGACTAATATGAGTTAATTGATATACATAATGCATAATTGAAAGTGAAATATAAATTTAAGTCTTATTTTAAGTTTTCTCATCCCATTTTCATATACGGACGTCCATTATTGGTCCTTTTGCATTTAACCCTTTAACTATTATTATTTAGAAAAAGTCCATTCTAAGTTTTAAATTAACTTATGAAAATTGGGATGTGACAACGACTATTATGTACAAAGGAAGTTAACGGTCAATATATTATTGATATCTTATAGTGGATAGGTCATTAGAAAGATGTAGATGAACATCTTGCATGACATATATTGAATGACATGTAATATTCTAGCAAGTTATAGCTGAATATCAGAAACTAGGTACACTACATCCTATACCTATTCTTGAGTGGAAGTGGGATCACCTTACCATGATTTTTTCCCAGGGATTAGCTAGAAAAACACGTGATTTTTGTGATATGTGGGGTTTGTGAACATATTTACTAAGTCTGCTCATTTTCTATCTATTAAAAATGAATATGATATAACCAATATTGCATCATATACATTTTTACATGGTTTGCTTAAATGGTACTCCAACTATTGTTGTCCCTGACATGGATTAAAAATTCACTTCTAGATTTTGGAATCATTTGCAAGATGCTACACGTACAAAGTTGATATTTATCATTGCTTTTCATCCACAAACCTATGGTCAATCAGAAAGGAACATCTTGATGCCTGAATATATGCATCTTCTATTTTGTAGTTTAGAGAATATGGAATGAAGAATTAAGATTTATGGAGTTTTCTTATAATAACAATTATCTCTATAATATTGGCAATGCCCCTTTTAAATCTCTTTATGGTAGGATATGTAGATCTCTAGTTTGATAGTATGAAGTAGTAGAAAACATCTTTTCACCCCCTATCATATAGGAGACTACTGAGAATATCAAAGCCTCACATTAACAACTTAAGGTTGTTTGACACAAACTTAAGAGTTATGCATATAGGTGATAGAGATAGCTAGAGTTTAATGTGGATGATAATTTTTTTTCCTAAAGGTAGAACCCCCAAGGGGTATATGTGATTTGGTATCCATGGTAAGGTTACATTGAGGTATATAGGAGCACATCCTATTCTTGATACAACATGTCAATTTGAATATATATTGGAGCTTCCAACTAAATTATTCAGTTTTACATGATGTATTTCGTATGCCGATGCCTAGAAATAGCCACCCATGTATAGTAAAAATTCTCTACAAGGAACCCATTCGACCATGGATGTGTATTACATTGAGCGACCAATTCAATTAATAAATAGAAAATTTCAAAAACTAAGGAAGCATGTTATTCCAATAGTAAAGGATTTATGAAGTAATTATGTGCTATATTGAGCTACTTGGCAGCTAGAGTTTGAGATGGACCATGAATGTCCCTATTTTATTTGAATCTTGGGACAAAATTTTGTTAAGGAGTCAACTTAGTCAGTAACTTGGAGAAGAAACCCTGATACAGTTTACCAATATGATTTAGCTATTATGCCTTGTTTCAATTCAATTTTTTCATACACACATGCATATAAACACACACGCACACACACACACACACACACACACACACACACATATATATATATATATATATATATATATATATATATATATATATATATATATATATATACATATATATATATATATATATATATAGAAATACGCTTTAGAGACCTGAAATATGTTTGTCATTTTCTAATAAATTATACCACAATAATCTTGTCTTCATATTAAGTAAATTGAGAAATTAAACATGAAACTAATAACTACAATTCATTTGAGCAAGTAAACACGAATTTTGAATTTGTAATCATCATTGATTAATAATTTATAATATAATTTCACTATAAAGGGTGCATATGATACATTGAAACATATATTTACAACTAGAACTCTAGACTCAAGAGGCTACATTTCCTTTATCCCATGTTATGATGATGATTAACCATTCCCCTGATTTGTCTCTAATGTTTACTTGAATTAATTTAGTTCGACACACTCCAAATGCCTAAACTTTCAAACCCTTATTTGGGAAATTCAAATAATTCTTACACAAAGATCATGATTGAAAACTAGAAAGTAATTTCCTTATAATTTTTTGTAAAACACTTAACTGTAAAGTATAATTATGCTCAAAGTTGAATATAATTATTTAAATCAAATTAATATTGCACCTATAATGAATTGGGATTTTCCAAAAATGCACTTTGATTGGTCAAAATTATCCTACACTAAACTCAGCTAGTGACCTTGTCTATTTGCCCAATTACTACCATCAACCAAATTCTTAACTAACAAGAATCTCAAATGACAAGAAAAAATGCTTGTCTAGGCAAGTGCATTTTCTAAGATTTGAAGGGAGAAACATGCCTGACAAATTTGTCTGGGCCATGTCTTTTAGTGCATCATTCAAGTTTTGGCAACATGAATTTGGCCAATGTCATTGCAGTCATGAAGTGAAATATAGGAATTTAAGGGGGTATGAAAGAGGAAATATATCTAGTGGACACCCTTAGTAATGACTAGAATTCATCCTAAATGATTCGAATAGATAGGATGGCTCCTCAACTACAAATAGGACCCTTATGCTTCATCGCATGGTCAAACACATGCCCCATAAGGAACTTTCCTATATAAGAGAGAATTTGCCTAAAAAATCCCCTATCAACTCTCATGAGATTAATCACTTGCTACACAAAATAGAGTGAGAATGATATTTATAAGAGACTATCCCTACCATCTACATCTTATACAACTCTTAATTCTCTATCTTACAATATTTTCTCACTAGAAGTGTGATTTGTCTCTCTTGGCACAGAGAAGAAGAATGTAAGGCTGCCTTGGCAAATGAAGGCATCCCTTGGAAAAGAAAATATATATTTTAAAATAGGAGTTGGAGGGGGGTGGCTGTAACGACCCCACCTCCCGGTAACCCCCAATTAAGGGAGACCCGAAGGATAGAGCCGTTATTCAATTAACAGGATCAAAGGTTCGACAAATAATCAATAATAATTAATAAACTTTACCAACTAAACTGAAAACTGGTATAAAATAAAACTTTGTTTACCTTTTGAAATCTGGGATTTCTAATCTTCTATCCATGCAGATACTAATCTAACTAATCCTCCTGTGCACATTACTTCTCATTTAATTCCACATATGTCACTTTACTATTTGTCCTTTTTATTTGTACCTAAAACGCCGACAAACAAAACGTCGGTCAGCGAGAAGCTGGTATGTGGGGGAAACAATAATCATGTAATTACAATAACAAAGTAATCATCCAATTATCATTTAACAGTCAAGATTACATTTTAGACCATACCACTCAATCCTTTCCTATCCCCTATCTCTGTGTTGTCCCTGCAGTGGACTAAGATCCCACCTCTCTCTAGGTAGATCTGTATTAAACCCCGCATGACCCTACCTAACAGGTAGACCAATATCTAGGGTTGAGTCGCATGGCACTACCCATATGTAGTCCAATCTCTAACTCAATGTGACTTGATGGACCAACCCCATTGGTAGCCATTTACTAAGTCATCTAATGACCTGATGGGCCTACCCCATTGGTAGCCTTTTACTAGGTCAACTCATTAAGCTACAGAGGGGACTAGGATCTGAGCTAGTAGGCATATCTCTAATGTGATAGTCATATTCACATTATACTTTGCATGAATTAAATACATCCAGTAGTTTAATTCAATCCACGATAGAAACATCGTTAAAACCCGGAAAACTAATTCGGGTAGTCATAAGCGTAACCACATACCTGTCAGGCAGACTCAGATGCAGGAATATTCCAAACAAGCAAGTAATCCAGAATCAAGCAAGTACACAATTCAATCCTGAAATAAATATACCAATTTCCTTTTATTAATATTTATCCAATATCCTCATATTCCTTAGGATTGCTATTCCACTTTTAGGGTTTCCTTGGAAATTAGGGTTTCATTATTTTAAACCTTAATTTAACGCAATCGATTACAAACCCTAGTTATTTCCACATCAAATTCTCAATTCCGGATTAAAGGCATAATTAACCATTAATTAAGCTTATTAAGCCTTTTCTATTAAAGCTACTATTTTTATCCTTTTAATCCACAACAAGATCATTATACACATTTATCACCAATTCATAGTTCATATAGGAACTCAATTTTCCATTAATTCCATCTTTTATTCATCAGAAAACACTAATTACTACATTTATGGCCTTTATCCACAAATTAAGAACTTAATGCTCGAATTAGCTTAGATTAAGCATATTCCTACTTTAATCATGAAATTAATCAATTAAAGCCATTAATAGTCGATTTAGTCAACATTAGGGTTTCAAGGCCCATTAAAGTATTATTCATGCATATTAAACTCAAAATTAACTAATTACATGCAAATTCATCCTTTTCCAATCTTAATGATCCTTTTTATCATTAACATGCTAATATCAACTTTATATACTCATTTAACCCTTTCTAACTCATTAATCATCAAAGGTTAGGGTTTTTCATTGATTAAACTATTAAAGATAGTATCTCTATATACTTTTCGAATTGCATAAGGAATCAGGATCCAATTATATTTTATTTAGATTCCTCTCAATTTTCTGAGCAAGTTTCATGTATAATGCGCGTCTATCCGAGCTACGGTTCATTAGTTACGAATTTTGTAAAAATACTTACTTTTGGGCCAATGAGGAGCTGCCACGTAGGCGCCTTCCATGCAATACGTTGCTGGTTGAAAAATATAACCATATTACCAAAATGCCGCCACGTTAGTTGCTTCTTCTTCAGCCCGCGGAGGGGCATAATCGTCCAACGCTTCTTTTCCTTTCTTCTTCCTTGGGCCAGCGGCTTGCTGCCGCCCTAGCCGCCGAACCACTGCCTTGCGCGGCCAGCCCTCACCCCCATACACCTAGGAAATTGCTGCCGACACCCTCCCTTGGTCCGCCGCCCCTCTGCGCATATAGGACGCCACCTGGTTGCGGCTGACATGGCTGCTTGCATGCGCCTTAGCCCTGCGACGTGCGGCTGCTCTTGCAGGTCTTGCGTCTCCTGCTGCTCCTCAACTAGGGCTCGAAACTCATGGAAGATCATTCCCCGACCTCCGTAGGCCCTCCGCACTCTCCTGGACGTCTTCATCCCATGGCCATGGCGGCCGGTTGGGTGCGAGCGGCCTACAAGGCGTGACTGTCCAAGTAGCCTTGCTGCAGCTACGTCGTTCAAGCAAGGGTGGAGGGAAGTCCAGCGACCTTTCCCCAACCATCCTGAGAGCAGTATCCACCAGCTGTAACTCCTCCTCGACCCTGCCCTGCTCCAGGATCCAAACCACCCTTTGTGTAACACCCCTCCCTAGGGTTTCTTACGTAACCAGAGGAAGCACAGCCTAATCCCCAACATTATCCATAATGTGGGGTACTTGGCATATTTGGGAGGAAATGTTACATACATGATCTCATAACAAGAAACAAATAACACTTGGCTTTATTAAAACATAGATTCATACATAAGTTCTTAGAATAAAGGCTACATCAGTTTTCCAAAGATACACTAAACATAAACTAGATAATGATAGGATCTCCATAGATGGACGTCCCACCAGGCAACAACTCCTTGGATCTCTGGGACCTTGGTACTCTCAAGATGTTTCCTTCTCCTTGGCTCCAACTCCTGCGGACATCTCGTCCCCAGCCATGCCTACAACAAACATAGTAAGTAAGCGGCATTGGCATATTATAAGACATAAAAATAAATATACAAGTGACTTAACATAATCATGAACATGCATTTAACATGAATAATTTCTTATTGTCTTTTACATAAAGAAATTTACTAGAAAAATATGCTCCTCTCTTAATGCCCCATAAGGAGCCCATGAATGCTCGGAAAGCCCATAATTTCTCGGAAAGCCCATAACAAGGTGCATATAAATCTGAATAAATTTCCATTATTCATGATCTATCTTAAACTTCACTTATCTTCTTAATACCTTAAACTTAATCTTAATTGGGATTTCTCCCTCTTGAACATGGTTGGGAATTCTCCCCATGACCATAATGGGATTTCTCCCTCTTGAGCATGATTGGGAAACTTATTCCCTCTTAAATCTTAATTTCTTGTATCTTAATCATAGACCATAATCTTAATGGGGTTTCTACTCTTAGACTTAGCTTATAACAACCAACATCCAATAATCATGTATATTGAGGAAAAACATGTACTTTTCAAGACTTCAACATAAAAAAAATGCATAATATATCATAATCATTCAATAATTCAAATTTACTATGCCAAAGGCATGGCCCGCTTACCTTGATCTAAACCACCTAAGTCAAACCTGGTTTGACTGGTTGGCTCCTTTTTAATCACCTGAAATATGATTAAACCGCATAATACACATAAGTTTATAGCCTTAAAACCCTAATTTGTGTCATATAATAATTGAGATGTGAAAATAGAGAAATCAGGCGATAAAAACTAGAAAATCAGATTCCTTAATGAAAATCCTTTCCAAAACATATTTTTGTGGATTTTTCTGATAACCAGGCGATTTAATATGAATTTCTGAAGAATCATCCAATAGGAAATTAAATAAAAACCAAATGGCGCCTGGGTTAGTGCTGACTGGACTCGGGCCCGCTATGAGCTGGCCCAATCGGACGCTGCCCTTTTGGCTTAGTGATGATCATCGCTGAACAAGTAAAAACAAAGCTAAAATCCCAGAAAAGCCCTTGTACAGGGAATTGGCCGATCAAACAAGGCAAGGAGCCTTTGGTCATTCAAAGACCTGGGATCTTCTTCCCCCTTAGCCAAGGCTTCGAGCACACGATCAGGAGGTGCTACCTCCGATCCAAACTCGCAAAAAGGTGCAAGCCACTGAGACATTGTGACTGTCAAATGCTTCCTTGCATCAGGACGAAGTCGGTGAGCCAACGGTCAGGCCCGATGGTGCCCAGGAGCTCTGGACTGCTCCGCCGCAAGGCAAGAAACAGGGGAAACACATTGGAGGGCAAAATCATAGAGAGAGGCCAGAAAACTTCGATCGGAAGGTCGGAAATCACTCCTTGAAGCAAGGCGAGGTCGAGGCGTGAATCTGCGTGGTCAGAGGGGGAGCTGAGGGCCAAAACAACCATCACCGGCGATCACCATTGGTGGCTCTACAGGGCCCGCTGGCAGGGACGATCGCGAGGCAAACTGAGGTCAGGAAAACAAAGAGTGAGGCTGGAGGATGCTCACCACGATGTCGATTGGACCGGGATGCTCAGGGTAATGAGCACTGACCCGCCGTTGCCGGAGAAGGCAACTCGAGTAGGTTGGGGAGCTGGGGGGTAGGTGCGTTGAAATTGACTGAGGAGGAGAAGATATTGGAGGTCGGTGATGCTTTTGGCACCCTTAAGTAGTTGGGAGATGCACCGAGGCGTCTACTACAACTCGGGCGACGAGAGCAGTGAAGCCCTAGCTTTGGGCGTTTCTTGTATAGGTCAAGGGAGAGGGTGAGCGAGGGTTCGCTATGTTCGGATCGATCTCGCGGTCTCACAGGGGAAGGAATTAAGAGAAACGGACATGAGGGGAGGGAGATCGGGATCAACGACCACACAGCCTGTGAAACGGTTTCACTCGCAAAAGAAACGGAGGTAGAAGAAGGCAGATCAACCGTTGATTGCTGATCGAACGGTGCTGGCGACTCGCGTAAGGCCAGGGTAACGCGTGACATTTAATTTAAAACGAACCATGCTTTAAATCGGATGTATAAATGGCATTTTCATTCAGATCTTAGTCAATTAATATTCAAACCTTTATTAAATCAATTGAAGGGTCAAACAAGGTCAAAATGGGTTCAAATTTGAACCATAGGCGTGTTAAAGGGTCTAGAACATTCTCATATAATTGGATTTTATGCTGGTACACGTTTTAGGCCTAATATAACAAAAGTTATCATGTGCACTTAAGTGAGTATAAATAGTGTATATAAAATCATTTATTCCTCAAATAAAGATTTATAAAACATAAAAACGTGCACTCACCATTATTTATCTTCAACTAACAATATGAAGGCCATTAATCAAGAAATTAAACATGTAAATCACTAATAATCATATGAGAGAGAAATTTGGACAAAAAGCATTTATCCTCATTTTCTTAAAAAAAAAGGGGCATAGATATTCGTGAAAATATTTCTTTTAACTAAAACAAGTATAAGAGAGCTATTGATCATAATAAAATAATTTTGTAAAACTTAACATTGAAAAAAAACAATTTGCATAAAGGTCCTTGACAATTATCTAAATTAGGAAAGAGCATGCAAGGACTAAAATAAATTTGGAAATTTTTGCATAATTAAGATTGGGGTGTTACAATACTACCCACCTTAAATAAATTTCGTCCTCGAAATTTCCTAGGGTTTCTACCCACCTTAAGGGTTTCACATAAGCATACAAATTTTCCATACAAATTTTCATTATAAAAGAGGCATATATAATCAAAACATTATTATTCAACATAAATTACTCAACTACCCTTACCTTGCTCATTTTCCTCTTCTCCATCAGACATTTGCATGGTGAAGAGCCTTGGTTTGACCTTGGGTGGAGGATTAGGGTTCTTAGCTTGGTTGTGGTTGGGATCCTTCTTTGCAAGCTTAGGGCAATTAGGCTTGATATGCCCTTCCTCACCACAATAGTAGCAAACAAAAGTCCCAAACCTACAAGGACCACCATGGTTTCTCTTACATTTGGGGCATGGGATTCTTCCATTCTCAGGGGAAGGCTCAGGGGCTTTTCTCTTGTTGTTGGAGGGTGGAGGCGGTTGATGGTGACGATTGTTTTGGAGTACCTCCTTTTTGTGATTCCTCCCAGGGTGATCCTCCAACTCTAGGGCTGCATCTAAGGCTGATTGCATGGTCCGGTGTCCTCTACCAGACAAGGCAAAAGTTAGGTCGGATTTAAGCCCTCTAATGAACTTCTTAGCTCTCTTTTGCTCAGTGTACTCAGGACCATACTTTTGGAGCTTACGAAACTTCATGGCATACTCAGTGACAGTCATGTCACCCACCTGCTTAAGGTTGATGAACTCTTCTTCCTTCCTTTCTAACATGGCTTCAGATACATAATGGTCATTGAAGACTTCTACAAACTCACCCCAAGTGTAAGGAGGGTCATCATCTTCCCTAGAGGCTAAGAGATTTTCCCACCAAGTACGGGCTGCACCCTTGAGCATGTGGGTGGCAAATCTAACCCTACTACGTGGGGGACACTCTAGGTCTCTAAAGCAATGTTCCATGTTGCTCAGCCACTCCTCAGCCTTGGTTACTACATCAAGCTCATCTTCACCATGGAAAGCATCGGGTTTAATCTTCAAGAAGTCTATGAGGGAGATCTCATATGCTCTAGGTGGAGCTCTAGGTTGGAGGGCATTGGTCAAGGCTGCTACTAGGGCATCTAAGGTGACTGGTGGAGGGACGTGGTTCATGTCTTCAGTCTTATCACCACTAGAGGATCCGTGTGAGTGCCTTGACTCACCAACCTTCTCCTTCTTCTTAGGGGCCATCTGAAAGGGTAAACATAACATGATATTAGAACATAATATGAATCTCTAATGTTGCCTTAGTGGCCATCTATTCCTTGCTCTGATACCATTAATGTAACACCCCTCCCTAGGGTTTCTTACGTAACCAGAGGAAGCACAGCCTAATCCCCAACATTATCCATAATGTGGGGTACTTGGCATATTTGGGAGGAAATGTTACATACATGATCTCATAACAAGAAACAAATAACACTTGGCTTTATTAAAACATAGATTCATACATAAGTTCTTGGAATAAAGGCTACATCAGTATTCCAAAGATACACTAAACATAAACTAGATAATGATAGGATCTCCATAGATGGACGTCCCACCAGGCAACAACTCCTTGGATCTCTGGGACCTTGGTACTCTCAAGATGTTTCCTTCTCCTTGGCTCCAACTCCTGCGGACATCTCGTCCCCAGCCATGCAAAGGACAACAAACATAGTAAGTAAGCGGCATTGGCATATTATAAGACATAAAAATAAATATACAAGTGACTTAACATAATCATGAACATGCATTTAACATGAATAATTTCTTATTGTCTTTTACATAAAGAAATTTACTAGAAAAATATGCTCCTCTCTTAATGTCCCATAAGGAGCCCATGAATGCTCGGAAAGCCCATAATTGCTCGGAAAGCCCATAACAAGGTGCATATAAATCTGAATAAATTTCCATTATTCATGATCTATCTTAAACTTCACTTATCTTCTTAATACCTTAAACTTAATCTTAATTGGGATTTCTCCCTCTTGAACATGGTTGGGAATTCTCCCCATGACCATAATGGGATTTCTCCCTCTTGAGAATGATTGGGAAACTTATTCCCTCTTAAATCTTAATTTCTTGTATCTTAATCATAGACCATAATCTTAATGGGGTTTCTACTCTTAGACTTAGCTTATAACAACCAACATCCAATAATCATGTATATTGAGGAAAAACATGTACTTTTCAAGACTTCAACATAAAAAAAAATGCATAATATATCATAATCATTCAATAATTCAAATTTACTATGCCAAAGGCATGGCCCGCTTACCTTGATCTAAACCACCTAAGTCAAACCTGGTTTGACTGGTTGGCTCCTTTTTAATCACCTGAAATATGATTAAACCGCATAATACACATAAGTTTATAGCCTTAAAACCCTAATTTGTGTCATATAATAATTGAGATGTGAAAACAGAGAAATCAGGTGATAAAAACTAGAAAATCGGATTCCTTAATGAAAATCCTTTCCAAAACATATTTTCGTGGATTTTTCTGATAACCAGGCGATTTAATATGAATTTCTGAAGAATCATCCAATAGGAAATTAAATAAAAACCAAATGGCGCCTGGGTTAGTGCTGACTGGACTCGGGCCCGCTATGAGCTGGCCCAATCGGACGCTGCCCTTTTGGCTTAGTGATGATCATCGCTGAACAAGTAAAAACAAAGCTAAAATCCCAGAAAAGCCCTTGTACAGGGAATTGGCCGATCAAACAAGGCAAGGAGCCTTTGGTCATTCAAAGACCTGGGATCTTCTTCCCCCTTAGCCAAGGCTTCGAGCACACGATCAGGAGGTGCTACCTCCGATCCAAACTCGCAAAAAGGTGCAAGCCACCGAGACATTGTGACTGTCAAATGCTTCCTTGCATCAGGACGAAGTCGTTGAGACAACAGTCAGGCCCGATGGTGCCCAGGAGCTCTGGACTGCTCCGCCGCAAGGCAAGAAATAGGGGAAACACATTGAAGGGCAAAATCATAGAGAGAGGCCAGAAAACTTCGATCGGAAGGTCGGAAATCACTCCTTGAAGCAAGGCGAGGTCGAGGCGTGAATCTGCGTGGTCAGAGGGGGAGCTGAGGGCCAAAACAACCATCACCGGCGATCACCATTGGTGGCTCTACAGGGCCCGCTGGCAGGGACGATCGCGAGGCAAACTGAGGTCAGGAAAACAAAGAGTGAGGCTGGAGGATGCTCACCACGATGTCGATTGGACCGGGATGCTCAGGGTAATGAGCACTGACCCGCCGTTGCCGGAGAAGGCAACTCGAGTAGGTTGGGGAGCTGGGGGGTAGGTGCGTTGAAATTGACTGAGGAGGAGAAGATATTGGAGGTCGGTGATGCTTTTGGCACCCTTAAGTAGATGGGAGATGCACCGAGGCGTCTACTACAACTCGGGCGACGAGAGCAGTGAAGCCCTAGCTTTGAGCGTTTCTTGTATAGGTCAAGGGAGAGGGTGAGCGAGGGTTCGCTATGTTCAGATCGATCTCGCGGTCTCACAGGGGAAGGAATTAAGAGAAACGGACATGAGGGGAGGGAGATCGGGATCAACGATCACACAGCCTGTGAAACGGTTTCGCTCGCAAAAGAAACGGAGGTAGAAGAAGGCAGATCAACCGTTGATTGCTGATCGAACGGTGCTGGCGACTCGCGTAAGGCCAGGGTAACGCATGACATTTAATTTAAAACGAACCATGCTTTAAATCGGATGTATAAATGGCATTTTCATTCAGATCTTAGTCAATTAATATTCAAACCTTTATTAAATCAATTGAAGGGTCAAACAAGGTCAAAATGGGTTCAAATTTGAACCATAGGCGTGTTAAAGGGTCTAGAACATTCTCATATAATTGGATTTTATGCTGGTACACATTTTAGGCCTAATATAACAAAAGTTATCATGTGCACTTAAGTGAGTATAAATAGTGTATATAAAATCATTTATTCCTCAAATAAAGATTTATAAAACATAAAAACGTACACTCACCATTATTTATCTTCAACTAACAATATGAAGGCCATTAATCAAGAAATTAAACATGTAAATCACTAATAATCATATGAGAGAGAAATTTGGACAAAAAGCATTTATCCTCATTTTCTTAAAAAAAAAGGGGCATAGATATTCGTGAAAATATTTCTTTTAACTAAAACAAGTATAAGAGAGCTATTGATCAAAATAAAATAATTTTGTAAAACTTAACATTGAAAAAAAACAATTTGCATAAAGGTCCTTGACAATTATCTAAATTAGGAAAGAGCATGCAAGGACTAAAATAAATTTGGAAATTTTTGCATAATTAAGATTGGGGTGTTACACTTTGCCAGGGTTTCCATGTATGGAAGAGGAAGGAGGAAGAGAGAATTTCGTGGGATTACTCTGGAACTCGACCCAGAGCCTCTCCCTCTTTATATAGGGAGGCACGCATACCCATGAACGTTAGCACACAAGGAAAAAAACACTTTTCCTAATAGGAAAGGGATTCCTTCATTACAAAGCTAACTCTCTCTCTCTCTTTTCACACTTTCTTTTATTATTCCTTCTTCTTTGATTATTGGGATTTCAAAAATTACCCCTCTTATTCTCTTTGTTATTTCTTTTTAAACCATTAGCACGAAATCCTATTTCCTTTTATAACAATTACTTTCTTTTAGCAATACCATGTAATACATTAATGGTTTACTCATATTATCTTCTTATTTTGCTATTTTGGTATTTTTCTCTTTCTTTCCTCTTCATTGGGACTCCTTGGATCCCAAAACTCTATTATTTCTAAATTCCTCTTTAAGGAATACTCATTATCCTTAAATGCATCAATATGCATCATTCTCATTATCTTGCTTATTTGTTATTAAAATATTTCCCTTTTGTGGATTTCTCTTTATTTCTCTCTTATTTTCCTCATTAGTATTCCTTTTATTATTAGGAATCATTGGGATACGAAATCCCACTAAAGATAACTCGAATATACCTCTTTTCACATATTTTCCCTATTTCATCAATGTTTTCAATTTCTTTATTAACAAGGAAATACTTAATTGATATTTTCTTTTCTTATTGCCTTTTCTTTGCAACTTTGGACTCCTTGGAACCCAAGGAATCTAAGAGGCACGAAATCCTCTTTGGATTTTCCTTCTAGAGGTTTCCACACCTTTCTTATCTCAAATTCTCAATTATTCATTAATTAATTGAATATCCTTGTTATTGGGCCCAATAGCCAATAAAGCCCACAAATCAAACAACAAGGCTATTGTGAATGAAATCCATTTATTCAAAATAGATTATATCATTTATTTGTTCAAAAATCTTTAATATGAGAAATTATATTTCTCAACAAATGAACCCAAAATTGGGGTTGTAACATCCTTCCCCTCTTATAAGAATTTTGACCTCAAAATTCTAGAAAGCAAGCAAACAAACAGGATAATCCATTCTTATGTTCATCAGGGCTACCATGTGGCTTTACCCTATCCATGGTGCTTTCCAAGAACCTTCATCATCTCATATTCTTCCATCTGAGTTCTTTCTTACCTTGGTATATCGTACCCTCATAGGTGACTCAGGATATTTCAGCCTCTCAGAAGCTGAATAGGTTCAGGGCTTAACACATGGCTTGGGTACCTCACATAGTGCTCTAGATCGGACTCATGGAACACATTACTCATCATTTTATCCTACGGGGCAAAGCTAAACACAATCATATCCACCCATCCATCTCAAATGGACCCATTTATCAGGGGCTCAGCTTTATTAGCTGTAGCTTAGAGGGGTCGGATTTTCACATCACATATTCTCCCACAGTGAACTGCATGTTAGTCTGCTTTGTATTAGCTCATGACGCATGTCACCCTTGACTCTCTCTCTCAGCCATTACACGATCAAGCGGCTTTATCTGCACACACTGTGGTTCTTTTATGACCTTCACGAGGCCTCCTTTGCCAACAATATTATAATGAAGTGGTGACCGACATACCCTCCTTATATAGCTTCTTACATCCCGATAAAGGCTATGGTGGTTAACATCACATCTTAAGAACTATCTCTTTGTATCACCCTGAACAAGCACACTTGCTCTCATCAGACCCTCTAGTCTGGATCATACTACTCATTAGTTAGGGATGATAAACGGTACTAAAACGAGTTCTTCATGCACCTACTTCTTCCTAATGGGAGTAAACCTTCTAATCATGTTCAAGAACTCTTTGAACTCACATCATGGTGTTGTTGAACCATTTCTTTCTCTATTATAAGTAGTTCAACCTGATTTGTCGCTTGATAGTACTCTTCTTTTCCTGTCATCTAGGTAAGATGATCTACCATTACCCTCATTGATCTTCCTCGGTTAAGGGGAGAGTTTCCACATCATCCATAGTGATGAACTCTCATTCCTTTTCAAGGACTCTTTTATCCTCTATATAGGTACATTGGGTTACTGGTATTCGTCCTTTACCTTTATCATGCATGGCCACAAGCCACACGCATCTTCATCTTAAGCATCCAAAGTGCTACCATCTCAGTAATACCATGGTGTATGGTGATCTTAAAATCATGATCTCCAGTGTGTCATGATCCCTCAAGCTTGATACCTCGGAAACCCTAAACCATTCTAATCAGGGTTTCATCACATTCCCTTTCAGAGAAGTGCATCTGAGGCTCTAAACCATCCTTTCACTACGTCAAGGACTAGACTGACTAACCAAACAATAATTAACTTGTTCAACCTATCTCATTACATATGAGTGTTAGCCAAAACACATCTTCTTTCCAAACGTAGGGTTAGCCTAACAACTCCCTTCTAGCCAAACTAGGCAGCTCTATCTCCACCAGAGCATCCATTACCACTTCACAACCTCTGGTATTAAGTAACGTTGAAGACATACTCTTCCATGTATTCTACTTATCATCTCATCTCAAACTCTAAGTTTGTCTTCATCAAGAAACTCTAAGCTCATACTCACTGTGATCGAACTCGACCTTGGTTAATCTGCAAATTCCAGATAGTTCCTGATAAAACATCCTCATAAGCTGGCTACACTACCTCTCATAGTGTTTGCGAACCATCCATGTATCATTCCTTCCACATCTCTATCATTATTCCTTATAGCAACGTTCCAACTCACAACATCCTTGTCCTTGGTGTATGGCATGCATACTGTCCTATCTCTCACTCTCATAACAAGAAGAAATAAGCATTTGGCGGCCGTCCAAATACAGAGTTCTTCCTATTCCAAGAGTAGGGATGGTACAGCCCACCTCGCCAGTACACCTTCAAGTCTCTGTTGAAACGTGCAACTCATGTCTCTATATCGCAATCATCATTATATCAAAGTTACTTTCATGGCCTCGAACCTACTTGGGTTTACACACAATCCTTGGTCATATCCTCTAGGTCTATAGGGTACCAGCACTTTTGGGGTCATCCCTCTTCCCATATGCACCAGAGAGTGCCCTACTCACTTGCCCTTTGGGTCACATGAGTTAATGAAGGTGATCAATCTCCTAACCCATGGCCCTCAGACAATGATAGCTGTTACCTCCCGACCCTATGGTCATGTGCAACTAGGGAATTAGGCAACTCCGTCTTTCATCGGTCTTATCCCTACCTGACCCTAGGATAGACTTGGGATTCCCTTATAGTACAGGTCTGACTTAGAACCTTACCCAAGCCTTCATCATCTCTTTCTGCATTCATGACTGACTTTCATCCCTTCACAGGGGTCTTGGCAACCTGCCTACCTTGGTCAGGCCCCATACCGGTTACTCCCATGGTAACACGTCCACGCACTTAGAGATGGTTATCTATGGGCCTATAGGTTCATTTTCATACCATGTACTCTTCACTTAGCTTCTCAAGATCCTATGAGACCTCTTCAGGTCACCTCAAAACCGACAGAACTGGTACACACCCTACCAAAGGGTCCTCTCCCAGGATGGGAGGAAACTACAACCCGTGACAGCAAGGTCACAACCATCCTTAAGGTTTTCATCCATATGAGCATGCTTAAACCAACCACTACTAAGGCACAAGCGTACCTACAAAACCATGCTAAGTCACACTCGTTTTCTTTCCTCATCATCAGATCAACTTATTCGTGAGGGGTTCATCAAACATACCCTTACCTGAAGGGGTTTTCCTTTACCTCTACACATTAAGAGTACCATGCTCAAAACTATAGAGACTCAAATCTCAACATGAGCATTGGGTACACTGCTTCCCCTCTTAGGCCTAGGAACCCTAGGTTCGCCTCCGGGTGTCCAACTGCATGCTCATTCTCTGAACCAGGAATCCAGCATGTCCAAGATATGTCATGTACTCCCATGATCTTTCTACTCAAGCAATACTTCAGAGTTGATTCCTCTTCCTGGACCACTACTAGGTATAAAGCCTCACAACTGGTGCCTTAACCTCCTCAGGGTCTAAAGCACTCTCTATCACATCTAGTAGGTAATCACTTATACCTTAGGTACCAGAAGCATCATCCTCCCTCTAGGGTTTGGTTACTCTCAAGCTAACCAAGACATCATCAACCTCCAGGGATCATGCATGAGGCGACCATTATCATCCACTTAGGTCGCATGCTTCTCGACTCCCACTGTTTCTCAAGTTTTGGGGTTTTAGGCTTCCAACTTTATTGGCCGAGGTCTGCTCCCTCTCTCTAGAGCTAATCCTACAACCAACCTCTCTATAAGAGGTCATATCCTTATGAAGGATCAAACTCCTAAGCATGCCCTTACTTGAATGAAGCCTATACTCAAACTTATGTTTACTCAAGGTTATCCATAACCCCTTATGCTTATCTCATAAGCCATCCATCATGATCCCTTGACTAGGGTTTCGTTTAATGTCACCACTACTGATGCACTCTGGGTACAAGTTATATCCTACTGGTAACAACCCTATAGGTTCTTCTCTAACCTCATCCATGAAGGAGTTACCCTTCGCTCAAACATGCACGACCCTCTCCAGGGTTGGGTCGCCAAAGGTACTAGGTTATCCAACCTCTCATGGCTCGCATGACGATCCTAAGGCATGTCCAACCAAACACTCGGTCTAACTCATCATGTCATCTCTATCTCTACCCTTCACTTAGGGTTAAGGTTAACATCATCCTCAAAGGATATGCCAGACATCTACTTTTAATGGAGGTCTCTACCTCCAATCTTAACTCTCTCTCTACACATCCTCCTACCAAGGAGGTCTATCCTCAGATCTCTCCTGAGGGCAATGGCAACTCATGTCATACGACCTAAGCATGTATCTATTCCTTTACGCTTATTCTATTAAGCTTATGTCCATGACATCTTATTTACATGCTTTTTATTAATTTGATGAAGGATTCCTTAATCCTTATCAACCTTACCCATACCTCAAGAGGGTGAGGAAAAGAGAGAAAACCCTAATCCTTAAAGTCCTTAACAGAATTTGAGTTGAGAAAGGATGAACGAGATGAGAGAGTCCTAAAGGTATCTTATTTCGATTCATACCCTAAGACTTTGGCCAGGCAGTCACACGAATCTGGGAGTCCTCGTATTCCAACTAGCGGTGCGGAGGAAAATATTGCCAGCCCCCGGTCGTGATCCTTTTCTAGACACCTCTGTCTTTCGGATAATTCTCTAATAACTCCCTTGGGTTCTACGGAATTTGTAAAATTTAATAATTATTAAAGATTATATGAGGAACCTATGCTATGATACCAATTGTAACGACCCCACCTCCCGGTAACCCCCAATTAAGGGAGACCCGAAGGATAGAGCCGTTATTCAATTAACATGATCAAAGGTTCGTCAAATAATCAATAAACATTAATAAACTTTACCAACTAAACTGAAAACTGGTATAAAATAAAACTTTGTTTACCTTTTGAAATATGGGATTTCTAATCTTCTATCCATGAAGATACTAATCTAACTAATACTCCTGTGCACATTACTTCTCATTTAATTCCACATATGCCACTTTACTGTTTGTCCTTTTCATTTGTACCTAAAACGCCGACAAACAAAACGTCAGTCAGCGAGAAGCTGGTATGTGGGGGAAACATTAATCATGCAATTACAATAACAAAGTAATCATCCAATTATCATTTAACAGTCAAGATTACATTTTAGACCATACCACTCAATCCTTTCCTATCCCCTATCTCTGTGCTGTCCCTGCAGTGGACTAAGATCCCACCTCTCTCTAGGTAGATCTGTATTAAACCCCGCATGACCCTACCTAACAGGTAGACCAATATCTAGGGTTGAGTCGCATGGCACTACCCATATGTAGTCCAATCTCTAACTCAATGTGACTTGATGGACCAACCCCATTGGTAGCCATTTACTAAGTCATCTAATGACCTGATGGGCCCACCCCATTGGTAGCCTTTTACTAGGTCAACTCATTAAGCTACAGAGGGGACTAGGATCTGAGCTAGTAGGCATATCTCTAATGTGATAGTCATATTCACATTATACTTTGCATGAATTAAATACATCCAGCAGTTTAATTCAATCCACGATAGAAACATCGTTAAAACCCGGAAAACTAATTCGGGTAGTCATAAGCGTAACCACATACCTGTCAGGCAGACTCAGATGCAGGAATATTCCAAACAAGCAAGTAATCCAGAATCAAGCAAGTACCAATTCAATCCTGAAATAAATATACCAATTTCCTTTTATTAATATTTATCCAATATCCTCATATTCCTTAGGATTGCTATTCCACTTTTAGGGTTTCCTTGGAAATTAGGGTTTCATTATTTTAAACCTTAATTTAACGCAATCGATTACAAACCCTAGTTATTTCCACATCAAATTCTCAATTCCGGATTAAAGGCATAATTAACCATTAATTAATCTTATTAAGCCTTTTCTATTAAAGCTACTATTTTTATCCTTTTAATCCACAACAAGATCATTATACACATTTATCACCAATTCATAGTTCATATACGAACTCGATTTTCCATTAATTCCATCTTTTATTCATCAGAAAACCCTAATTACTACATTTAGGGCCTTTATCCACAAATTAAGAACTTAATGCTCGAATTAGCTTAGATTAAGCATATCCCAACTTTAATCATGAAATTAATCAATTAAAGCCATTAATAGTCGATTTAGTCAACATTAGGGTTTCAAGGCCCATTAAAGTATTATTCATGCATATTAAACTCGAAATTAACTATTACATGCAAATTCATCCTTTTCCAATCTTAATGATCCTTTTTATCATTAACATGCTAATATCAACTTTATATACTCATTTAACCCTTTCTAACTCATTAATCATCAAAGGTTAGGGTTTTTCATTGATTAAACTATTAAAGATAGTATCTATATATACTTTTCGAATTGCATAAGGAATCAGGATCCAAATATATTTTATTTAGATTCCTCTCAATTTTCTGAGCAAGTTTCATGTATAATGCGCATCTATCCGAGCTACGGTTCATTAGTTACGAATTTTGTAAAAATACTTACTTTTGGGCCAATGAGGAGCTGCCACGTAGGCGCCTTCCATGCAATATGTTGCTGGTTGAAAAATATAACCATATTACCAAAATGCCCCCGCGTTAGTTGCTTCTTCTTCAGCCCGCGGAGGGGCATAATCGTCCAACGCTTCTTTTCCTTTCTTCTTCCTTGGGCCAGCGGCTTGCTGCCGCCCTAGCCGCCGAACCACTACCTTGCGCGGCCAGCCCTCGCCCCCATACACCTAGGAAACTGCTGCCAACGCCCTCCCTTGGTCTGCCGCCCCTCTGCGCATATAGGGTGCCACCTGGTTGCGGCTGACATGGCTGCTTGCATGCGCCTTAGCCCTACGACGTGCAGCTGCGCTTGCAGGTCTTGCGTCTCCTGCTGCTCCTCAGCTAGGGCTCGAAACTCATGGAAGATCATTCCCCAACCTCCGTAGGCCCTCCGCACTCTCCTGGACGTCTTCAGCCCATGGCCATAGCAGCCGGTTGGGTGCGAGCGGCCTGCAAGGCGTGACTGTCCAAGTAGCCTTGCTGCAGCTACGTCGTTCAAGCAAGGGTGGAGGGAAGTCCAACGACCTTTCCCCAACCATCATGAGAGCAGTATCCACCAGCTGTAACTCCTCCTCGACCCTGCCCTGCTCCAGGATCCGAACCACCCTTTGCCAGGGTTTCCATGTATGGAAGAGGAAGGAGGAAGAGAGAATTTCGTGGGATTACTCTGGAACTCGACCGAGAGGCTCTCCCTCTTTATATAGGGAGGCACACATACCCATGAATGTTAGCCCACAAGGAAAACAACACTTTTCCTAATAGGAAAGGGATTCCTTCATTACAAACCTAACTCTCTCTCTCTCTTTTCACACTTTCTTTTATTATTCCTTCTTCTTTGATTATTGGGATTTCGAAAATTACCCCTCTTATTCTCTTTGTTATTTCTTTTTAAACCATTAGCACGGAATCCTATTTCCTTTTATAACAATTACTTTCTTTTAGCAATACCATGTAATACATTAATGGTTTACTCATATTATCTTCTTATTTTGCTATTTTGGTATTTTTCTCTTTCTTTCCTCTTCATTGGGACTCCTTGGATCCCAAAACTCTATTATTTCTAAATTCCTCTTTAAGGAATACTCATTATCCTTAAATGCATCAATATGCATCATTCTCATTATCTTGCTTATTTGCTGTTAAAATATTTCCCTTTTGTGGATTTCTCTTTATTTCTCTCTTATTTTCCTCATTAGTATTCCTTTTATTATTAGGAATCATTGGGATACGAAATCCCACTAAAGATAACTCGAATATACCTCTTTTCACATATTTTCCCTATTTCATCAATGTTTTCAATTTCTTTATTAACAAGGAAATACTTAATTGATATTTTCTTTTCTTATTGCCTTTTCTTTGCAACTTTGGACTCCTTGGAACCCAAGGAATCTAAGAGGCACGAAATCCTCTTTGGATTTTCCTTCTAGAGGTTTCCACACCTTTCTTATCTCAAATTCTCAGTTATTCATTAATTAATTGAATATCCTTGTTATTGGGCCCAATAGCCAATAAAGCCCACAAATCAAACAACAACGCTATTGTGAATGAAATCCATTTATTTAAAATAGATTATATCATTTATTTGTTCAAAAATCTTTAATATGAGAAATTATATTTCTCAACAAATGAACCCAAAATTGGGGTTGTAACATCCTTCCCCTCTTATAAGAATTCTGTCCTCAAAATCCTAGCAAGCAAGCAAACAAACAGGATAATCCATTCTTATGTCCATCAGGGCTACCATGTGGCTTTACCCTATCCATGGTGCTTTCCAAGAACCTTCATCATTTCATATTCTTCCATCTGAGTTCTTTCTTACCTTGGTATATCGTACCCTCATAGGTGACTCATGATATTTCAGCCTCTCAGAAGCTGAATAGGTTCAGGGCTTAACACATGGCTTGGGTACCTCACATAGTGCTCTAGATCGGACTCATGGACCACATTACTCATCATTTTATCCTGCGGGGCAAAGCTAAACACAATCATATCCACCCATCCATCTCAAATGGACCCATTTATCGGGGACTCAACTTTATTAGCTGTAGCTTAGAGGGGTCAGATTTTCACATCACATATTCTCCCACAGTGAACTGCATGTTAGTCTGCTTTGTATTAGCTCATGACGCATGTCACCCTCGACTCTCTCTCTCTCAGCCATTACACGATCAAGCGGCTTTATCTGCACACACTGTGGTTCTTTTATGACCTTCACGAGGCCTCCTTTGCCAACAATATTATAATGAAGTGGTGACCGACACACCCTCCTTATATAGCTTCTTACATCCCGATAAAGGCTATGGTGGTTAACATCACATCTTAAGAACTGTCTCTTTGTATCACCCTGAACAAGCACACTTGCTCTCATCAGACCCTCTAGTCTGGATCATACTACTCATTAGTTAGGGGTGACAAACGGTACTAAAACGAGTTCTTCATGCACCTACTTCTTCCTAATGGGAGTAAACCTTCTAATCATGTTCAAGAACTCTTTGAACTCACATCATGGTGTTGTTGAACCATTTCTTTCTCTATTATAAGTAGTTCAACCTGACTTGTCGCTTGACAATACTCTTCTTTTCTTGTCATCTAGGTAAGATGATCTACCATAACTCTCATTGATCTTCCTCGGTTAAGGGGAGAGTTTCCACATCATCCATAGTGATGAACTCTCATTCCTTTTCAGGGACTCTTTTATCTTCTATATAGGTACACTGGGTTACTGGTATTCGTCCTTTACCTTTATCATGCATGGCCACAAGCCACACGCATCTTCATCTTAAGCATCCAAAGTGCTACCATCTCAGTAATACCATGGTGTATGGTGATCTTAAAATCATGATCTCCAGTGTGTCATGATCCCTCAAGCTTGATACCTCGGAAACCCTAAACCATTCTAATCAGGGTTTCATCACATTCCCTTTCAAAGAAGTGCATCTGAGGCTCTAAACCATCCTTTCACTACGTCAAGGACTAGACTGACTAACCAAACAATCATTAACTTGTTCAACCTATCTCATTACATATGAGTGTTAGCCAAAACACATCTTCTTTCCAAACGTAGGGTTAGCCTAACAACTCCCTTCTAGCCAAACTAGGCAGCTCTATCTCCACCAGAGCATCCATTACCACTTCACATCCTCTGGTATTAAGTAACGTTGAAGACATACTCTTCCATGTATTCTACTTATCATCTCATCTCAAACTCTAAGTTTGTCTTCATCAAGAAACTCTAAGCTCATACTCACTGTGATCGAACTCGACCTTGGTTAATCTGCAAATTCCAGATAGTTCCTGATAAAACATCCTCATAAGCTGGCTACACTACCTCTCATAGTGTTTGCGAACCATCCATGTATCATTCCTTCCACATCTCTATCATTATTCCTTATAGCAACGTTCCAACTCACAACATCCTTGTCCTTGGTGTATGGCATGCATACTGTCCTATCTCTCACTCTCATAACAAGAAGAAATAAGCATTTGGCGGCCGTCCAAATACAGAGTTCTTCCTATTCCAAGAGTAGGGATGGTACAGCCCACCTCGCCAGTATACCTTCAAGTCTCTGTTGAAACGTGCAACTCATGTCTCTATATCACAATCATCATTATATCAAAGTTACTTTCATGGCCTCGAACCTACTTGGGTTTACACACAATCCTTGGTCATATCCTCTAGGTCTATAGGGTACCGGCACTTTTGGGGTCATCCCTCTTCCCATATGCACCAGAGAGTGCCCTACTCACTTGCCCTTTGGGTCACATGAGTTAATGAAGGTGATCAATCTCCTAACCCATGGCTCTCAAACAATGATAGTTGTTACCTCCCGACCCTATGGTCATGTGCAACTAGGGAATTAGGCAACTCCGTCTTTCATTGGTCTTATCCCTACCTGACCCTAGGATAGACTTGGGATTCCCTTATAGTACATGTCTGACTTAGAACGTTACCCAAGCCTTCATCATCTCTTTCTTCATTTGTGACTGACTTTCATCCCTTCACAGGGGTCATGGCAACCTGCCTACCTTGGTCAGGCCCCATACCGGTTACTCCCATGGTAACACGTCCACGCACTTAGAGATGGTTATCTATGGGCCTATAGGTTCATTTTCATACCATGTACTCTTCACATAGCTTCTCAAGATCCTATGAGACCTCTTCAGGTCACCTCAAAACCGACAGAACTGGTACACACCCTACCAAAGGGTCCTCTCCCAGGATGGGAGGAAACTACAACCCGTGACAGCACGGTCACAACCATCCTTAAGGTTTTCATCCATATGAGCATGCTTAAACCAACCACTACTAAGGCCCAAGCGTACCTACGAAACCATGCTAAGTCACACTCGTTTTCTTTCCTCATCATCAGATCAACTTATTCGTGAGGGGTTCATCAAACATACCCTTACCTGAAGGGGTTTTCCTTTACCTCTAAACATTAAGAGTACCATGCTCAAAACTATAGAGACTCAAATCTCAACATGAGCATTGGGTACACCGCTTCCCCTCTTAGGCCTAGGAACCCTAGGTTCGCCTCCGGGTGTCCAACTGCATGCTCATTCTCTTAACCAGGAATCCAACATGTCCAAGATATGTCATGTACTCCCATGATCTTTCTACTCAAGCAACACTTCAGAGTTGATTCCTCTTCCTGGACCACTACTAGGTATAAAGCCTAACAACTGGTGCCTTAACCTCCTCAGGGTCTAAAGCACTCTCTATCACATCTAGTAGGTAATCACTTATACCTTAGGTACCAGAAGAATCAACCTCCCTCTAGGGTTTGGTTACTCTCAAGATAACCAAGACATCGTCAACCTCCAGGGATCATGCATGAGGCGACCATTATCATCCACTTAGGTCGCATCCTTCTCGACTCCCACTGTTTCTCAAGTTTCGGGGTTTTAGGCTTCCAACTTTATTGGCCGAGGTCTGCTCCCTCTCTCTAGAGCTAATCCTACAACCAACCTCTCTATAAGAGGTCATGTCCTTATGAAGGATCAAACTCCTAAGCATGCCCTTACTTGAATGAAGCCTATACTCAAACTTATGTTTACTCAAGGTTATCCATAACCCCTTATGCTTATCTCATAATCCATCCATCATGATCCCTTGACTAGGGTTTCGTTTAATGTCACCACTACTGATGCACTCTGGGTACAAGTTATATCCTACTGGTAACAACCCTATAGGTTCTTCTCTAACCTCATCCATGAAGGAGTTACCCTTCGCTCAAACATGCACGACCCTCTCCAGGGTTGGGTCGCCAAAGGTACTAGGTTATCCAACCTCTCATGGCTCGCATGACGATCCCAAGGCAAGTCCAACCAAACACTCGGTCTAACTCATCATGTCATCTCTATCTCTACCCTTCACTTAGGGTTAAGGTTAACATCATCCTCAAAGGATATGCCAGGCATCTACTTTTAATGGAGGTCTCTACCTCCAAGCTTAACTCTCTCTCTACACTTCCTCCTACCAAGGAGGTCTATCCTCATATCTCTCCTGAGGGCAATGACAACTCATGTCATATGACCTAAGCATGTATCTATTCCTTTATGCTTATTCTATTAAGCTTATGTCCATGACATCTTATTTACATGATTTTTATTAATTTGATGGAGGATTCCTTAATCCTTATCAACCTTACCCATACCTCAAGAGGGTGAGGAAAAGAGAGAAAACCCTAATCCTTAAGGTCCTTAACAGAATTTGAGTTGAGAAAGGATGAATGAGATGAGAAAGTCCTAAAAGGTATCTTATTTCGATTCATACCCTAAGACTTTGGCCAGGCAGTCACACGAATCCGGGAGTCCTCGTATTCCGACTAGCGGTGCGGAGGAAAATATTGCCAGCCCCCGGTCGTGATCCTTTTCTAGACACCTCTGTCTTTTGGATAATTCTGTAATAACTCCCTTGGGTTCTACGGAATTTGTAAAATTTAATAATTATTAAAGATTAGATGAGGAACCTATGCTCTGATACCAATTGTAACGACCCCACCTCCCGGTAACCCCCAATTAAGGGAGACCCGAAGGATAGAGCCGTTATTCAATTAACATGATCAAAGGTTCGACAAATAATCAATAACAATTAATAAACTTTACCAACTAAACTGAAAACTGGTATAAAATAAAACTTTGTTTACCTTTTGAAATCTAGGATTTCTAATCTTCTATCCATGAAGATACTAATCTAACTAATACTCCTGTGCACATTACTTCTCATTTACTTCCACATATGCCACTTTACTATTTGTCCTTTTCATTTGTACCTAAAACATCGACAAACAAAATGTCAGTCAGCGAGAAGCTGGTATGTGGGGGAAACAATAATCATGCAATTACAATAACAAAGTAATCATCCAATTATCATTTAACAGTCAAGATTACATTTTAGACCATACCACTCAATCCTTTCCTATCCCCTATCTCTGTGCTGTCCCTGCAGTGGACTAAGATCCCACCTCTCTCTAGGTAGATCTGTATTAAACCCCGCATGACCCTACCTAACAGGTAGACCAATATCTAGGGTTGAGTCGCATGGCACTACCCATATGTAGTCCAATCTCTAACTCAATGTGACTTGATGGACCTACCCCATTGGTAGCCATTTACTAAGTCATCTAATGACCTGATGGGCCTACCCCATTGGTAGCCTTTTACTAGGTCAACTCATTAAGCTACAGAGGGGACTAGGATCTGAGCTAGTAGGCATATCTCTTATGTGATAGTCATATTCACATTATACTTTGCATGAATTAAATACATCCAACAGTTTAATTCAATCCACGATAGAAACATCGTTAAAACCCGGAAAACTAATTCGGGTAGTCATAAGCGTAACCACATACCTGTCAGGCAGACTCAGATGCAGGAATATTCCAAACAAGCAAGTAATCCAGAATCAAGCACGTACACAATTCAATCCTGAAATAAATATACCAATTTCCTTTTATTAATATTTATCCAATATCCTCATATTCCTTAGAATTGCTATTCCACTTTTAGGGTTTCCTTGGAAATTAGGGTTTCATTATTTTAAACCTTAGTTTAACGCAATCGATTACAAACCCTAGTTATTTCCACATCAAATTCTCAATTCCGGATTAAAGGCATAATTAACCATTAATTAATCTTATTAAGCCTTTTCTATTAAAGCTACTATTTTTATCCTTTTAATCCACAACAAGATCATTATACACATTTATCACCAATTCATAGTTCATATACGAACTCGATTTTCCATTAATTCCATCTTTTATTCATCAGAAAACCCTAATTACTACATTTAGGGCCTTTATCCACAAATTAAGAACTTAATGCTCGAATTAGCTTAGATTAAGCATATCCCAACTTTAATCATGAAATTAATCAATTAAAGCCATTAATAGTCGATTTAGTCAACATTAGGGTTTCAAGGCCCATTAAAATATTATTCATGCATATTAAACTCGAAATTAACTAATTACATGCAAATTCATCCTTTTCCAATCTTAATGATCCTTTTTATCATTAACATGCTAATATCAACTTTATATACTCATTTAACCCTTTCTAACTCATTAATCATCAAAGGTTAGGGTTTTTCATTGATTAAACTATTAAAGATAGTATCTCTATATACTTTTCGAATTTCATAAGGAATCAGGATCCAATTATATTTTATTTAGATTCCTCTCAATTTTCTGAGCAAGTTTCATGTATAATGCGTGTCTATCCGAGCTACGGTTCATTAGTTACGAATTTTGTAAAAATACTTACTTTTGGGCCAATGAGGAGCTGCCACGTAGGCGCCTTCCATGCAATACGTTGCTGGTTGAAAAATATAACCATATTACCAAAATGCCCCCACATTAGTTGCTTCTTCTTCATCCCGCGGAGGGGCATAATCATCCAACGCTTCTTTTCCTTTCTTATTCCTTGGGCCAGCGGCTTGCTGCCGCCCTAGCCGCCGAACTACTGCCTTGCACGGCCAGCCCTCGCCCCCATACACCTAGGAAACTGCTGCCGACGCCCTCCCTTGGTCCGCCGCCCCTCTGCGCATATAGGGCGCCACCTGGTTGCAGCTGACATGGCTGCTTGCATGCGCGTTAGCCCTGCGACGTGCGGCTGCGCTTGCAGGTCTTGCGTCTCCTGCTGCTCCTCAGCTAGGGCTCGAAACTCATGGAAGATCATTCCCCGACCTCCGTAGGCCCTCCACACTCTCCTGGACGTCTTCAACCCATGGCCATGGCGGCCGGTTGGGTGCGAGCGGCCTGCAAGGCGTGACTGTCCAAGTAGCCTTGCTGCAGCTACGTCGTTCAAGCAAGAGTGGAGGGAAGTCCAGCGACCTTTCCCCAACCATCATGAGAGCAGTATCCACCAGCTGTAACTCCTCCTCGACCCTGCCCTACTCCGGGATCCGAACCACCCTTTTCCAGGGTTTCCATGTATGGAAGAGGAAGGACGAAGAGAGAATTTCATGGGATTACTCTGGAACTCGACCCAGAGGCTCTCCCTCTTTATATAGGGAGGCACGCATACCCATGAACGTTAGCCCACAAGGAAAACAACACTTTTCCTAATAGGAAAGGGATTCCTTCATTACAAAGCTAACTCTCTCTCTCTTTTCACACTTTCTTTTATTATTCCTTCTTCTTTGATTATTGGGATTTCGAAAATTACCCCTCTTATTCTCTTTGTTATTTCTTTTTAAACCATTAACACGAAATCCTATTTCCTTTTATAACAATTACTTTCTTTTAGCAATACCATGTAATACATTAATGGTTTACTCATATTATCTTCTTATTTTGCTATTTTGGTAATTTTCTCTTTCTTTCCTCTTCATTGGGACTCCTTGGATCCCAAAACTCTATTATTTCTAAATTCCTCTTTAAGGAATACTCATTATCCTTAAATGCATCAATATGCATCATTCTCATTATCTTGCTTATTTGTTATTAAAATATTTCCCTTTTGTGGATTTCTCTTTATTTCTCTCTTATTTTCCTCATTAGTATTCCTTTTATTATTAGGAATCATTGGGATACGAAATCCCACTAAAGATAACTCGAATATACCTCTTTTCACATATTTTCCCTATTTCATCAATGTTTTCAATTTCTTTATTAACAAGGAAATACTTAATTGATATTTTCTTTTCTTATTGCCTTTTCTTTGAAACTTTGGACTCCTTGGAACCCAAGGAATCTAAGAGGCAAGAAATCCTCTTTGGATTTGCCTTCTAGAGGTTTCCACACCTTTCTTATCTCAAATTCTCAGTTATTCATTAATTAATTGAATATCCTTGTTATTGGGCCCAATAGCCAATAAAGCCCACAAATCAAACAACAAGGCTATTGTAGATGAAATCCATTTATTCAAAATAGATTATATCATTTATTTGTTAAAAAATCTTTAATATGAGAAATTATATTTCTCAACAAATGAACCCAAAATTGGGGTTGTAACAGTGGCCCATAGAAAGGGAACTAATCCTTTCATGGTCAATGACTCTCCTTGGTGAATGTGAAGTTGAAGGTGGAAGATCCTTTTCAATAGTTAGTAAGTCCTTGGTGAAGGTAGAAAGAATCTTTGGCAATGGATAGGTAAGTCCTTTAGAAGGAATAATTTCCTTGGTAAGGATAAGTGAGTCCCTTATAAGGTTGTGTCTCCCTTTATCTAAAAAGGGAAAGTATTGTGTGTGTTTTATATCGACTTTTTGCACATTATCACACACAATTTCAGCTCATTCTGTCCCTATTTATCCTCTATTCATATTCATTTTGTCACACTTTTTAGTTTGTTTGCTTATCACATGATGTTGATTGTAGATATGTATCAAAAAGGCCAAATTGGAGATAGCCCAACTCAAATCCAATCTCAAAGGGACTTCTCCACATTTTGCAGCTGATCTAAAGCCATTTCCTAAAGAAACAACACAAGACATGACGTATTCCTTAAAAGACACGATGTGTTCCTTTACAAGCAGCCTCATGGGACAAAGAACATGTCATGTGTTATTTAACACACGACGTGTGCATTTCCAGTAGCTTCTAGCGTAGAGCAGAGAAGTGGCGACATGGCATGTTCCTTGGAGGACACAACGTGTTCCTGGTACATGAAGATCATCTGCACCTCTCTGCCAAAGCGCACGACATGTGTTTATTCAAACACGCCATGTTCCCTTGACTTGATTCGACTCCAGGAAGCCAAGACATGGCGTGTCTATGTCAAACACATCGTGTACCTCACTACAATGACAATACTGAGAAAAATCAAATGACATGACACGACGTGTCCTCCAAAAGACACACCATGTCGTTATCAGTTTCTGCAAAAATGAAAATGACTGCCCCTCATTTTAAAAGAGAATTGGAACCTAATAGGTAGTTATGCTTGGTCATTTTGAAGTGTCTTACATCCAAGAGAAGTTCCAGAGCAAGGGAAGGTGATTTTGGGGTAGAAGAAGGTGGTTTCTTGCAAGATAACCCCCATTCTACTTCATTTCTTCTCTAAAGGTGCAACAAAGCTACTCCTCTCCTTCAAGCTTTCTGGGAGGGAAGTTTGTCCGAGTTGGAGCAGTCCCAAGGAGTGGAACTTCATCCTATAGATGGAGTTCTCTATTCTTAGCATGCATCTGTGGTTCCTCTAGCATTTTCCTTCTCTTAATCATGCAAAAATCTAAAAAAACTGTAATGTATCTGCATATCTTCATTATGGACGAGTAGAGCTCTTTTCTTAAGCATGGGAGCCATTATTCACATGAAATAGAAATTTATTCTTATTGCTATTTAATTTTCTTTCTTCCATGGATTCCTATGGTGTTTTCTTGCTTGTATGCTTAGCTAGCCACCTCTTATACACGTTTTATGTTTACCTTGTGTTTTGAGAGAATGCATTAGGGAGTATGGAGTAGGATCTATGGCAATATTATCGTGACTATGGGAGTGGATAGAGATTATTGAGGGTTTCAGTTGTGTTCGACACTAAACATAGACGCGGGAGCATTATGCGAGGTTGAGAACCATCTCATGGCATTGGGAAATGCATGATGATGACAACGTCCTTGCTTGTTAAATAGTGATCTTTATTTTGTATGTTAGTGTGATACGATGGTAATGGTAGTGAAATCAAATGCTCAAGTTTCTAATCATTTAATCAACACCTTTGTTTAGGACCTTTGCTTTAGTTTCCACTTTTAGTGTGAAATCAATCAAACTTTTATAACCTGATTTAGATTAATGAAAGTTAACATATTTGCGCCTTGCTAGCCTAGATCCTCATGTTCGACACTCGACTACATTGACTCTCGTGTACTTGCAGGTGATTGGAGAGTTGAAATGTTTCTATTTTTAAAACCTTCAACACGTTTTTAGCACCGTTGCCGGGGAGCTACATAGTTTTAATTAGAGTAAAAGTGTTAACTAGTAATTGAGACTAAATCACCATTTTCACATTCTATTGTGTGATACCTCTTAGTTTTGTGAATCTCACTCAAATCTTACTTTTTAGGTTGCATGCGTCATTCTAAGAGAGTTCTACAAACCTCCATTTTCTTAGACCCAAAGATAGAGCAAACTTTCAGTAGCCGTAGATGAGCAAGGTGGAGTGAGAACTCTTCAAGCTTGGAGGGATCACAACCATCATCACCGCCACCATCTTCTTCATCCTGTGAGGAAGACACACTAGAAGATCCAACCATGGAGGACAATCATCCTTTGAAGGACTTTGCCATGCCGGCTGCCATGAACATTTGTGGAGCCATTGATCTACCTACAATAGAGGCAAACAACTTCTCTATTAGTCCTTCTATAATGCAGATGATCCAACAAATCCATTTTGTGGGTACTGCCATCGAAGATCCGAATCTTTATGTAGCTAAATTCCTGGAGTACATGAACACCTTCAAGATCAATGGTGTATCCACTGATGGAAGAAGGCTACTATTGTTTCCCTTCACCTTGAGTGATAGATCCAAGGTGTGACTCTTATCTCTTCCCAAGAGGTCCATCAAGAGCTGGGACCAACTATTAAATGCTTTCCTTACAAAGTATTTTCCGCCAAGCAAGACAACTCAACTGAGAAGCCAGCTCACAAACTTTTCTGAGTTAGATGGAGAAACTTTGTATGACACATGGGAGAGGTTCAAGGACCTGCAACGCCTTTTCCCACACCATGGAATGACTAACTGGATGCTACTTTAAACATTCTACAATGGATTGTTCTATAAAACTTGCATGATAGTGGATGCCGCTATTAATGGAGCCTTAATGAATAAGTCTGATAGTTAGGCTTATGATATCATTGAAGATATAACACTCAACCACTGCCAATGGGGGTCAGATAGGAAAGCACACCCATCTTCTACACTGAGTTTTTCAACTGGGAAGCAAGGAGGGAAGCATAGTGTTGATGCAGTTTATCTAATTGCAGCTAAGCTTGATATCCTTACATGATAGTTTGAAAAGGTGACTACAATGCAGATCCAAGTAGCCGAGGTAATTTGTGAAGCTTGTGGACTTACTAGACATACTTCTTCTACCTGTTTTTCTCTTAATATGAATCAGGAGAACCAAGAGCAAGTCAATGCTATTGGGATGCATGGGAATAAACATAAATACAATCCCTACTCCAACATATACAATCCAGGATGGTGAGATCATCCTAATTTCTCTTACTGGAACACAAGCAATGCTCAAAACTTTCAACAAGGACAACAACAACCGCAGCAACAACAACTCTTCAACTGGCAAATAAATGGGAATCCGTTAGGCTTCAATACCAATAGGGGTTACCAACAACTACAACAACCCCAAAAATCTTTCTTTGGAGACTATGATGGAGCAATTCATCTCCACTCAAGCACAAAAAAATGAAGAGTTCTAGGGCAATGATAAATTGTTGAAAGATGCAATTGCTCAACTCTTCATGAAAGTGGATGGCATTTCTACTCATACAAGGATGTTGTAAAACGAAATTACTCAACAAGCCTTGGTGTAGCAAAAGAACACATCGTCTGGTTCACTTCCTATCCAACTAGAGGTGAATCCAAGAGGGCAAGTAAATGCTATCACCTTGAGGAGTGGATCTGAAATTCAAAGACCTTCTCCACCCAAGAAGAAGAGTGTTGAGGTTGCTGATGAAGAGAAGATTGACACCCCCATTGATGACAAAGGAAAAGGTAAAGATGAGGTACCACCTTCTTACAAAGCAAGTGCAGCATTTCCACAAATACTTGCAAATAAGGAGGATTCAAAGTTCAGAAAATTCATGGAGATCCTAAACAAACTCCATATCAACCTTCCATTGGCTGAAGTCATAGCTGAGATGTTGTCATATGCCAAGTTTCTGAAGGACATCCTCACCAAGAAGAGGAGGATAGACCAAGTTGAAACCATCATTCTTTCTAAGAGAATGAGTTCAATCATTCAAAACAAACTTCCCGCAAATCTAGATGACTTGGGAGCATTCACTCTACCTTGAAAGGTTAGCAACACCACATTTGACCAAGGTCTTGTTGATCTTGGAGCTAGAATTAGTCTCATTCCGCCTACTTTGTGGAAAGAGCTAGACCTTGGAGATTTGAAGCCTACAAAGATGGCCATCCATCTATCTGATCATTCAATCAAATATCCCAAAGGTATTATGGAGGATGTACCAGTGCAAATCGGTAAATTCTACATTCCTTGTGATTTTATTGTGTTAGACATGCTTGAAATTCCTTCCAATCCCATTCTCTTTGGGAGACCTTTCTTAAGGACTTTCGGATGCCTTGTTGATGTCTAGGAAGAAAAGCTTACACTCCAGGTTGGTGACAAAGCCATGGAGTTTTTTTGTGTTTAATGCCATGAAAGCACCTTCACAAGTGGAAGAGCTCTATTTTATTAATTCTATTGACTCTATTGTAGAGGAAGACCATGTCGATGCTTATTTAATATTTAACTATTGTGATGATGATGAAGCTACCAATGATGATGCTAAAATTTTGGAGCATTTTCTATTGCTCAACCAAATTCTATTAATGAAGATACTTCACTTGTTGATGATAAAACCAAAGAAAACACAGCTGGGAGAAAGGTAGAACTCAAAGCCCTTCCACCAGGGCTGAGGTATGCATTTTTTTACCCCGATTTTTCTTCTCCAGTCATAATCAATGATGAGTTAACTAATGAATAAGAAAATAAATTTCTTGCTGAATTACATTTGTATAAAGATGTCATTGGTTACTCTATTGATGATTTAAAGGGCATCCATCCTTCCATTTGAATTCATAGAATAAACATGGAGGATGATGCTAAACCTACTATTGAACCTCCTAGACTTTTAAATCAAAACATGCTTGAACTGGTTAAAAAGGAACATTTTATGTTGAAAGATGCTGGTATCATTTATCCTATAAGTGACAACCCCTAGGTTAGTGCCATTCATGTGGTACCTAAAAAGGGGGGTGCAATTGCCATTAAGGGAGATAATGATGATTTAATACAAACACATATAATCACATGTTTGTGTATGTGTGTTGTCTACCGACGCTTAAATAAAGCAACTCACAAAGATCATTTTCCCTTGCCTTTTATTTATTTGATGCTTGAGTGACTTGCAAACCATTCTTACTTTTGATACTAGGACGGGTATTCTAGGTTTTTCCAGATTCCAATCTACCTTCCCGACCAAGAGAAAACCACATTTACATGCACCTATGGAACCTATGCTTACCATTGCATGCCTTTCGGTCTTTGTAATGCTCCAACAACATTTCAGTGTTCCATGACGGATATTTTCTCCGATTTCATTGAAAATATAATGAAAATATTCATGGATGATTTTAGCATTTATGGATATTCTTTTGATCATTGTTTGTGCAATTTGTCTAAAGTCTTAGCCCATTGCAAAAAGGTTAACCTTGTACTAAACTGGGAGAAGTTCCATTTTATGGTACAATCCGGTGTAGTACTAGGCCATATTGTTTCGAATAAGGGTATTGAAGTTGACAGGGCCAAAGTGGAAGCTATCGAGAAGATGTCTACTCCTTCTTTAGTCAAGGACATTTGTAGTTTTCTTGGACATGTAGGGTTCTATAGGAGATTCATTAAAGATTTCTCTAAGATTGCAAAACCATTGTGTTCCTTGCTTGCAAAAGATGTCGAGTTCATATTCGATGATAACTGCCATACAACCTTCAACAAGCTCAAAGAAGCTCTTGTCTCCGCCCCAATCATCCAACCACCAGACTAGAATGCTCCTTTCGAATTGATGTGTGATGCGAGTGACTACGCAGTAGGAGCAGTTCTTGGACAGTAGAAGGATAAGAAGCTTCACGCCATACACTATGCAAGAAAGACCTTAGATGAGGCACAAATCAACTATACAACCACAGAGAAAGAGATGCTTGCCATAGTGTATGCTTTTGACAAGTTCATATAGTATTTGGTAGGATCCAAAGTACTTGTGTATATAGATCATGCTGCAATAAAGTATTTGCTTAACAAGAAAGATGCCAAACCTCGTCTCATCTGCTGGATATCTCTTCTTTAAGAGTTTGACCTTGAAATCGGGGATAAGAGGGGGACAGAGAACAACGTTGCTGATCACCTATCTAGGTTGACCACAAATGTTAGAAATTCATTGCCTATTTAGGACCAATTGCCGATTGAGAAACTCTACACTTTATCATCCACACAAGCACCATGGTTTTCAGACATTGCAGACTTTCTTGCTACATGATAGCTGCCTCCAGACTTGACATACCAACAGAAGAAGAAGTTTTTCCATGATGTAAAATTCTACTACTGGGATGATCCACTATTGTTCAAGAAATGCACAGACAGACTCATAAGGAGATGTATCCCAAATGAGGAAATTGGTAATGTGATTTTAGATTGTCATTCTTCTCCCTACGGAGGACACTTTGGGGAAAACAAAACAACAACAAAGATCCTTCAATCTGGCCTTTATTGGCCAAGTCTATTCTATAATGTACACACATTTGTCAAAACTTGTGACAATTGCTAGAGAGGTGGGGGAATTTCAAGGAGAGATGAAATGCCATTAAACTCAATTCTAGAGATAGAAGTTTTTTATGTGTGGGTTATAGACTATATGGGGCCCTTTCCATCTTCATGCAACTACAAGTTCATATTGATGACCTGTGATTATGTGTCCAAATGGGTGGAGAGAATCCCCACTCAAGCTCTGGATGCAAAGATAGTCATTAAATGTTTTCAAAAAATCATCTTCCCTAGATTTGGAGTTCTAAGAGCAATCATTTCATATGGTGGTAGCCATTTTAATGGGAGAAACTTCTATAGCTTGGTTAGAAAATATGGAGTGAACCATAAGATATCTACACCCTATCATCCTCAAACATCAGGCCAAGTAGAGATCTCAAATAGGCAACTTAAGGCTATTCTATAAAATACTATCTCCAGCTCAAGAAAGGATTGGGCACTTAAGTTGGAAGATGCATTATGGGCATACAAGACAACTTTCAAAACACCCATTGGAACAACTCCTTTTAAACCAGTCTATGGAAAATCATGCCATTTACCTGTAGAATTGGAGCACAAAGCTTTATGGCAATCAAGTTTCTAAACTATGATCTTAAGAAGGCAGGAGACAATAGGTTGTTGCAACTACAAGACATGGAACAACTACGAATGGATGCTTAAGAAAATGCCAAAATATACAAGGAGAAGACAAAGAGATGGCATGATAGGCGAATCGAGATCAAAAACTTCAAAAAAGGAGACCAAGTTTTTCTTTTCAATTTTAAACTCATATGTTTCTAGGGAAATTGAGATCCAAGTGGTCTGGACCATTCTTGGTCCTACGTGTTTTTCCGTATGGGACCGTGGAGCTACAAGGGAAACAATCCTCCTTTATGGTCAATGGACAATGTTGCAAGCTATACATCACAGGATATGAAGTTGACAAGGGAGCCACTTGCTCCCTCCAGTATGCTTAATCAAAAGATTCAAGAGTCCAACTTCAGACCTTAAATGGAGGAACTCATGGGAGTTGACCCCACATTAGAATAGATTTTTCTTTCTATAGTTTGAGTCAAGAACAATCTTTAATTCCCAAAATAACCTTGTCATGGGTATATGTAATAATTTAAACACTTATACTTGCATCACATTTACCTCTGCAGGTGCTAGTGTGAATTTGAATTCTACAAAAACTCAAAAAGACACGTTGTGTCTTTATCTAACACGACGTGTCATCTATTACAATGGGCAAAAAGTGGGCAGAAACTAAAAAAGACATGACATGTCCTAAAATGACACGCCGTGTTACTATGAGGAAGACCATGTGAATACTCGATCTGGAAAAGAACATGATGTGTCTTAATTAAGACACGACGTGTAATGTAGAGACGATAGGGAACATGAGCTATCTGGAATCAAACATTTAATGTATTTATTTTCACACGGTATGTCATTAGTAGTTAATGGGCTACAACTTGAACATCTGGATTCAAACATATTGTGTGCTTTAATTCACACAGCGTGTCTTGTAACTCACAAAATTTTCTTTTAAGGTCATAGGGAAGTTTTGCAACAGACACACTATGTTCTAAAAACAACATGCCATGTCTTTTGATGGGAAAAAGGGTTTTTAACCCTAAACATCCATCGCCTCCCTCACACCCTGACTTCATTTCTAGCTTTGTTACCAACCGTGTTCGATCCTCCTCCATTGACGACCAAACCATGTATGATCTATAGTAAAGAAGTTTCCTCCTGAGCTGTTGTCAACAACACCCTCCTCCTCTAAGGCCGCAAAGCACTTCTACTTTGCCGCCACCAAGTCTTCTTCTTCTTCTCTCAAGCTCAAAGAAGACTAAGCTTCATCTACGACATCATCCTGACCCAATACAACATGAAACCCTAAAGGAGAAGCTCCATCTGCACCGTCTCCTCCATCCCTCTCTTTTCTCTTCTCAAGACACACCGTGAGCACCGTCGAAACAGCCATGTTCTACACCCTTGAGATGCCTCTGCCACCTAGGTACACACCGTGTTTCCTAAAAGACACATTGTGCCATTCGCCAGATCGACAAATCCTACTGTAAAGAACACACCATGTTCCACAAGTCACACGTTGTGTCCTACAAAATTTCAGCAATGGCGCCAATCAAGCAAACATCCAACCACAAGCATAGAGCTAGCTCATCCTATTCTCCAGTGTATGTCTCCATAGCCCAGTTCTGGGTCACTCCTGAGGAAGGCCCCACCTACCAGTTCCTCATTGCAAGGAGGGTGCTTCTCATGTGATTTGCTTGCAAGCAAACCCTCACCACCCTCGGGTTCAAGGGTGAGGTCTTCTCCCACCTGAAGGACTTGGGCCTACGCTACATTTGTTGTGCGGTATCGAACACTTACCCCCACCTCATTTACAAGTTTTTGACGACTCTCACTACTGAGAAAGACCCCCAAAAGAAGATGGAACCCTATGGTATCATTCGCTTCTGCCTTTTGGGTCGTAATTTTAAACTTACTTACAGAAACTTCTGTGAGGTCTTGGATTGCCATTACGAGGGGGCAATAAGTTATCCGCCAACTTTTGATAGCGATGAATTTTGGTTTGAGATATCTGATGAGGAACGTCTTGACACCAAGCAAGCTAGGGCGTCTGCTATTCACAACCCCATTTTCCGATATGTGCACACCTTCTTAGTATAGGGGTTTTTGCAAAGAAAGAAACCCAAGGAGTGTGTGGCAAACAAGATCTTTTCTTTTTGTGGGGAATGGTGTATGAATACAAGATCAATGTGGCCTACTATATCTTACAAGGTTCCTAGATATCAAGAAAGTGAAGAAGAGGGAATCTAGGAACATAATGTGTGGTGGTTTGATCACTCTCATTGCCCATAAGTTGGATGGTGACCTGAAAGGTCTCGAGGCTGCACCATGGAGAAACCTGGTGGACATTCAATATCTTCTTTCTATAGGCTTGATCACAAGGGTTGCCAAAAGTGATCCCAAATTTACACAATTCAATGATAAAGATTAATACATTGAAAATTTCAGATCTGGAGTATATTACATTGGAGAACAAAGCCAACTGGAAAGTCATTCTGAACACCCCAGAAGAAGTAGATGCAATTAGAGCTCCTGATTCTACTGAGGCACCCCGTACTACACCACCTCCCTCCACAAGCACATAAATGGAGTACTCCTAGGCCATGCCTGATGTCAGGCATCTATATGACTATGTGAAACCACGATTTGACCATATGGATGGCCGCCTGGACCTGATGGGTCAACAATTTTCTACTATGAATGATATTGTTCACCGCATGGATAGTTGGCACATTTTTCAAGGCCACTATTCCATGCCACAACAACATTAGACTACTCCTCCTCCGCATCCTGAGTTTGTTCCACAACCCATGCGGGTTGATATTCCAGATGATGATGATCTCATCAGCCATTTCTTCCCTTCTGGTCATATGGGCCATGGCCCATCCTACAGATGCAACCACCCCATGACAGGTACCTGATTGCTTTCTCCATTGGTTTGATTGATCCAGTGAGGACACTACAAATTTCAAGCTTAGGGGGGATGCAACCGACCGATAATGTAGTTTACTTTTTTATTATTTTTCATGTTGTTTTTCATGTCATGTGTGTTCTGCTTTCTTATTTGTTCTTTGTTTTTCTTTCTTTTTGTGGCAAAATTAGTATGATGTAAGGCTATCTTGATGTAATGAACTGATTTCCTACCAAGTTTTAACCATCTTGTCCTCTTGTACCTTAATCAATCATTTAATGAAATTATAAAGAGCATGCATAGATTAATTGAAACCCTTTGGCCTCCAACATGGACCTAATTATGGTTTATTCTAGTGGCTTGAACACTCACCTTTTTCATCATTGATTGTCTAAAACATGTAATGGTTTCAAATTTTGTGAATAAATTAACTTTACAATATCATTTGGAATATAGTATACCCTTGTCAAGCTCTTAGTGCATGTACAACCATTCTTTAAGTGAAATTTTTGCAAAACAAATGAATGAAATCTAGCTAATGTTGATATTTAGTTGACTCTCCTATGTTGTGGAATTTTTAAAAATTCTTTTGTCTCACTTCACCCTCTTACCCCGTAAAAGACGGCTATACTACCCACATATCATGCTAGCCTACTGTAAGCTCGATCTGGCCACAATGGTTAGGTCATATGTCTTAAAAGATGGTAAAATACCCCAACCGACACTCCACGTGTGCATAAGCCTACATTAGCAGCCAAGTGCCAGAACCCATAATCCATGTCATATCATTTTTGGGAAAGAAGGAGAGTACAGCTAATTTTGTTAATGTTAACTAAGATTTCATCATTTGTATCCTTAATAGCTGAGAAATAGTGTTGTGCATCCACTAGTTGTTTGGCTTGCTTATCCACATTATGTTTAGTGTTGTTGAGTTGATTGATTCATTAAATTGAAACCACCCTTGTTGAACTAAAGAATCTCTTTCATTGATGTTTAAGTTGCGTTGATGGCTATGAGTATAAACCTGTTGATCATTGTTGGCTGAACCTTGCATATTTTTCTTTCGGTTAATCTATGCATGAGCTTGAAAATTCTTTGACATGTGTTTCTATGTTCTTTTTGCTTGAGGACAATTAACAATTCAAGCTTAGGGGGATTTGTTGTGTGTGTTTTATATCAACTTTTTGCACATTATCACAAATAATTTTAGCTCATTCTATCCCTATTTAGCCTCTATTCATATTCATTTTGTCACAATTTTTAGTTTTTTTGCTTATCACATGATGTTGATTGCAGATATGTATCAAAAAGGTCAAATTGGAGATATCCCAACTCAAATCCGACCTCAAAGGGACTTCTCAATGTTTTGCAGCTGATCCAAAGCCATTTCCTAAAGAAACAACACAAGACATGGTGTGTTCCTTAAAAGACATGGTGTGTTCCTTTACTAGCAGCCTCATGGGACAAAAAACACATCATGTGTTATTTAACACATGGAGTGTGTGTTTCCAGTAGCTTCTAGGCCAATGTAAAGGAAGTGGTGACACTGTGTGTTCATTAGAGGACACATCGTGTTCCTGGTACATGAAGACCGTCTGCACCTTTCTGCCAAAGCACACGATGTGCGTTTATTCAAACATGCCATCTGCCCTTCACTTGATTCGACTCCAGGAAGCCAAGACACATCGTGTCTATGACAAACATGTCGTGTACCTCACTGCAGCAGCAATACTAAGAAAAATCAAAAGACATGACACGACGTGTCCTCCAAAAGACACGTTATGTCATTATCAGTTTCTTCAAAAATTCAAATTACTGCCCCTCATTTTAAAAGAGAATTAGAGCCTAATAGGCAGTTATGCTCGATTATTTTGAAGTGTCTTACACCCAAGAGAAGTTCCAGAGCAAGGGAAGACAATTTGGGGGTGGAAGAAGGTGGTTTCTTGCAAGAGAACCCCCATTCTACTTCATTTCTTCTCCATTTTCTTCTCCAAAGATGCAGCAGAGCTACTCCCTTCCTTCAAGCTTTCCAGGAGGGAAGTTTGTCTGAGTTGGAGTAGTCCCAAGGAGTGGAACTTTGTCCTCTAGCTAGAGTTCTCTATTCTTAGCCTGCATCTGTGGTTCCTCTAGCTTTTTCCTTCTCTTAAGCATGCAAAACTCTGAAATAACTGTCATGTATCTACATATCTTTATTATGGACGAGTAGAGCTCTTTTCTTAAGCATGGGAGAGTAGCTCCCATGCCATTGTTCATGTGAACTCAAAATTTATGCTTATTGCTATTTAGTTTGCTTTCTTCCATGGATGCCTAAGGTGTTTTCTTTCTTGTATGCTTGGTTGGACACCTCTTATGCATGTTTTATGCTTACCTTGTGCTTTAGGAGAATGCATTAGGGAGTATGGAGTAGGGTCTATGGCAATATTCTCTTGACTAACGGAGTGGCTAGAGATTATTGAGGGTTTCAGTTCTGTTCGACACTAAACATAGATGCGGGAGCATTATGTGAAGTTGAGAACCATCTCATGGCATTGGGAAATGCATGATGATGACAACCTCCTTGCTTGTTAAACAATGATCTTTATTTTGTATGTTCGTGTGATACGATGGAAAAAAATCTAGATGGACAAGTGGTATTAGAGAAAGGTCTTATCTAAGAATATACTTCCACAAGTAGGAGAAGATGGAAAAAAATCTAGATGGAAGATACTCCTTCACCATTCCATCTTTGATGGAGATATCAAAGTACGGTCTTCTCCAAGAAAACACTTCCACAAGTAGGAGAAAACAAAAACCATCTTAAGGTAAGATACTTCTTGATGGAAATCTTTGATGGAAGAAACTTTCAATAAGAAAAGAATGCAAATCCATTTTCAAGGTTCAAGCCTTATGATATGTAAAATGGTGTATCTTCCACACAAGAATATCTAAGGAGAGACTAAAGGATCATATTACTTTAACTTGAATAAAGAAACCTTAAATTCCAAAGTCATACCATCTTATACGAGTATCACACTTTAGCTGAATTAAACAATACATATTCTTATGAGACCACCCATGAAATTTGAGGGAATCTACGTGTCAAAATGAAGGGATGGAATATGTGAAGGATTACAAGTGTAGAGATGTATACTCAACAACTTAAGAACTTCCACATGAGAAGGATGGAATGTATTCCTATATGTATTCAAGGTAAAATATCATTGTTAATGCATTGGATGTCTTGTTCGATCATTAGAGTTTGTTCTACGATTCAACAATCTCTTCCTTTCCAATGGGACAAGGTGGTGACTAACATACACGATTCCAAAAAAAAACTCTCCACTATCCTAGTTGAATACCTCATAGGGAACCTCCAAACATATGAGGTAAGTCTCAACACTAGAGATGAAGAGGATCTTGAAGAAAGAGACAAAAATAACAAGAAGGTGATTGCTTTTTAGTGCTTCCTTAAGTCATCAATCCTCTATGGAGAATGAAATTCCATCTACCCAAAGGTAAAATCTTCAAAGACAAGTCTTCCTTCTCTTAGTTCTATGATTGTGGATGTAACAATCACCAAAAGGATAATATCCACAAGGAAAAAAGACACATCATCATGAGGAAAACAAGAGAAGGGATGACAAGCATAATGGGAAGAATAAAGTCCACAAAAACTCTAGTGAATCCTCCAACACTAGATCATGTGAAAGTTCTAGTAGAAGTGAAGATGATGAACATCACCTTATCTAATGACAAGTTCAATTAAAGATCCAAATGAGGTAAATATAAAATCTCTATTTGAAGAATATATAATAGAAATTATTCATGATTCCTATGCCTCTCTTAGTTCTTCTAAGCATAAGATAAAAAAATCTTGCCAAAATCATTCACAATTTGCATGAAGAAAAAGATGTTAATATGTTAACATTTGCTTGCAAAATGATATTGTCAAACATACACAGATTTATCCAAAACTTGAGATAAAATTCAATGGCGTTGATATAGAGAACAATTCTCATTTTAGTTACTTAAATAGTCAACAAATTCAAAATTCTAGGTTTCTTAATAAGATGAATGACTTAGGTTCTCAACCTATTTTACCCTGTACAAATGAATAGCTTACTAAAATTATAGGTTCTCTCATTTTTGGTATTTATGTTCTTAAAATAAAAAATTAGTATAAATAACTCTATTTGCAAGGGATATAATCTGAAATGATGTTTATGTTTCCACGATTACAATGCTTCAAAATGAAAATGATTGCTTTCTTGCAAGAATCAATGTTCATCAATATCATTCTAGTTTTCCTAGTAGATGGAAAGATATTGTTTCACTTCATATTTATAAATATTCTTATATAACTAAAGTCATCTAATTATAGACCAAGCTTTTGCATGATAGATATGGTATTGATCAAGTATATTCCTCTTTTCTTCTCCTATGTAGGATACTCATCTTTAATATCCTAATTGACAAGATTCATTGATAGTAAATATGATCTTAATTAAATCCTTCTTTGTACTACCAATAATAATATTAAACATAGTAGTCCTTTTTGGCATACAAAGGAAAAACAAAGGTCAAGGAACTCCAACATACCATGGATAATCATCTAGTTCCAAGGCTAAAGATTTTTGCAATCATTATAAGGAAAGTTTCATTTACTCTACATATTGCCCTTTTAGGAAGGCACTCCAAAGAAGCATAACTTGGTTGGCCAATCTAACCCACCAAAATTTAAAATATGATAGTGAACCATTTTATCTTTCTTCTTGTAGAAAACTCACAAAAGGGTTGCCATGAGTTATTGTGACATCCCCAAATTTTTAACACCTTGACCACATGTATGACATCCAAATTGAAACCCTCACCTTGGTGAGAATCTCCATATCAACTCCACACACAAGGCCAAGAAGAAAAAATTAGAGGAAGTCAAAGGATACCAAAGTAGTACCTGCATATGAACAATGAAAAACCACATCAAACACAACCTTACCATTCAACATATAGTTTCAATAAGAATAGTTACAACTTTTGAGATTACATATTGAATTGTAAACTTTTACATAGGCACATATGATCATAATAACATGATATTTTAGACAATTGGTCCACCTATACATCTGTTTACCACACAACTCTCAATTATTCTGATTCTTTAAGATCATATGTCCACATTACCTAAAGAAGAGATTACATGTAGTACATGTCAGAAAATTATTTTAATATATTTTGATGCGTCTGCTAAAAGATTCACATAGTTCTTTATACCATGACTTCACAATAAGATAAATTTAGAACTTAGTAGTAATAAACATTCATATCAAGGTATACTTTAACAAGGATATTTACTAGAAAAAGAGAACACCTCTTTTAAGCACCTTTTCCACTATATCTTCTATGCATCTTCCTACCAAAAGGGATATATGAATTAAGGCCTTACAATCTGCTTACTACAGAGATAGATCATTGTACATGTGATCTGCTTACCAAAGAGATAGATCACTCACTAGCACTATGCTAACCAAAGAGATATAGTGCTATGATATAATGGGCATTATATATTATTTTCATGTGTTCAATTATATATAAGCAAAAAGCCAATAAATGTAATATACAACACTTATTTCATCCACTATCATAGCCAACTATATTGTACTCATATAATACAACCACACTATATTGTATGCCAAGTAAGATGTAAAACATACTTTGAAAAGAAACATCACAACCATCACATTCTTGAGGTCACTACATCCTTGGTCAACCGCAAATTAAGACAAGATTACATGTAAGATCATTAGATCTCATCATTAACCCTAGTCATGATTCATTTTATGATTTTTCTTAGTTATCAAGACATTTCTCTCATTACATGCCTTATCTTCTTATAGTTATCTTACTAAGCTTACTTTCAAATTATGTTCCAAATTACTGTTACTTGTCTTTTATGATAGAATTACATGCACCATTAACCCTAATTGTTCATGAATTAATAAATTTAGGGTTTCATACCATAGATTATGAATCATCATCATATAATCATCAATTTCATACACACAATTCATCTAAGAGTCACATTTTAGCTTCTAACTACTAATATGAGGGTGTTATATAAATTCGACAATTTTTTATGCACATATGTTATGATTAACTTCTATTTAGGGTTATTAAACCAAATTAGCTAAATTAAGAAAATTACATAATTGTAGGTCCAAACTTGATCTTCACAGACATAGCATGTATTATATGCCATATTTTAGAGTTATTGGTGTAGTCTCATAATTTTAGGTCATTGTTTGATATTTATTTCTAGAACCTATGGATTTCATGAAACTTTAACCACAAATTCTTCATAAGACAAGATAATTTCTATGAAGATTTGGTGCCATAAATCCATCATCTGGCCAATCAATTATACCTCAAAAAGTAATAAATTCAAGGATCTTAATCATGATGTCAACATCAACAAATATATTTTATCGAAACACTTAGAACTCTTAAAAATAAATCAAACACTTGAATTCACCTATGTCATTAGGTATTCAAACACACAGCTATTCACTCCATCACATCCTACACGCCTTAAAAGAAATTTCATCCTTGAAATTAAGCCAAAATCTATTCTATCACATCATACATATCTTTAAACAAATTTCACCCTCAAAATTAAGCCACTATCTAATTGCATGGGAAAACAAAAAAGTATCCCCATCCACATGTAGGGCACCTACACCACTATAGGTGCAACATATTCACAAAGGAGAGCCCCAAAACTATATCCAAATCACTTGTAGGAGTTTTCAAAAGCATCTAAGGTGTATTGACCCTCCTTAAAAGGATGAAAAAAGGCTTTAGCAACTTTGGTTATTTCATGACATATTTTATATTTTAAAATTTACTTCCTCATTTTTTCAAGCATTAAGGGTCACATCAATGGTTAATCATATTCAAAAGGAGTTTGTTATAGTTAAGCCACTTTATCTGTCTAGACCACATCAAGGTGTCATCATAAAATAATTGTGCCATTTATTTAATTCAACATATTCATCAGGCATTGTTGGTAACAACTCATTTATATCACAAATATGATCTCATTTAACTTGTGTATTTGGTTACAACTTTATTAGTGACTTCATTACTTGATCCACCAAACTCATAATGTCATCATTATTCATGTATATGGTTAACCATCTATATTCCTAAATATATTAAACCATAGTAGGTTTTCCATCATGTCATATCTATATATCACATCCTGAGGTTAGATCACATTCTTATATACATTATACTATGTCATAGATGTGCTACACAAATTTATACAAGTGGCTCACCAAACATATACTAAAGCATTATTGAGTCCAACTAAATTTCTCTTGATCCATATCTCGAGGGCACCATCTTGCTCAGTCTCTCTGAGCTGATTCATCTATATGAGTACCATATGCACTAGATCTATCTTACCTATTTGATCTAGGCTTCTTAGGTCTACCTCATTGGAACTAGTAGATAACTTCACAATAACTAACCACTTAAGCACAGACCAAACTAGCATTGTGTGAGCTTAACTTCATAGGTTCTCTACTCATGAGATATGTGTTTACCTAACACTCTTAATTATAAACAACCACCACTAGATTCCTTATGGGAATCACCAATTGAGCATGAGGATTCAAAATAACATCACTTATCCTCTCTAGGGTCTTGTGACTCTCTCTCTGCCTCACGATGGTGGATACTCATATTCATGTTCAAATATACATGTATAACAACCACTATATGACTCTAGGGTTTGGTATTCCCAAGAACATATAGGGTTCAACAAAGTTATATGAATCATGCATAAAGATACTTAATTCACTCACTTAGGAGTATTATAATTTAGGACATATCAAATCACATATTTGTCATATCTTGGAGGTTAGGTTCTCTGACAATCTCCATGTGGTTCTCACCATGTCTGGGGCTAACCCTATAACTTGTCCTAACACTGGAGGACCTCTTTTACAATAGATCTTGATTCTCATCTAAACATAGCTTATGTTATCTTAGAAACACTACATACTTTCATCATAAAAACATATCTCAAATTCTAAAATCTGGTCTTAGGTCCTTAGAGACAAACATGATCACAATGAACTAACTCATATCATTATGTCAACTTGGATTGATCAACCTTTCCTGTATCATCTATCATTCTACCTATCATATATTCTAATAAGGCTCTAGACATCTGATCTAGAACTATTATCTCTTCTAGGCTAATGTCACTCTCTTTCACTTAGGTTGCATGACCATCTCCTACTCATACATGTCCAGGGACAAATTTTTATATTTACATACATATATAATAAAATATTATATAGTTTTTCTCAGATAAAACAAGCATCATAGAGAACCATTGAAATTTGAGCTGGTTGGAAGCAAAATCCAAACAACAAATTGAGTGTTGCACACATAGTAAAGATTCTAGTTCCATGTCACCAAGTGAGAAGGGTGAGAGCAAGGTGCATTCTGGTGTAGCTACCCTAAACAATGAGTGCCACATGTCTAGGTTTTGTTTTCCCACGACGCCCATCATTCCAAATAACATAATGTCCCATACCGGCACATTGTAAGGAATGATTGAAACTTAGGACCTACTATTGATAAGCATCAATTTATACCTAGTTCTCAGTCATCTAGGTTCTAACCTACGGTCTATGTCAGATCTAGATTCTAAAAGATGAAAGATTAACCCTAATGGTGTTCAAATTAACACTCAAAATTATGCCAAAATCCAGTATATCCTGTGATGCAGTGAATGTTTGGGTCCTTGAGTACCTAATGGCATAAGTTCATTCATGTTCTTGGGTTATTTTTAAGAGTTCCAAGTGTTTTGGTAATATATATGTATATATATATATATATATATATATATATATATATATATATATATATATATATATATATATATATTAATGTTGACATCATGGTTAAGATCCTTAAGTTTATGCTTTTTGGGGTATATAATTTATTGGCCATACAAATGGAGTTATGGCACCAAAATTGTATAGAAAGTATATTTTGTAACAAAGAAGTTGTGGTTAAAATTTCTTAAAATACAAAGCTTTCTAGAGGAAGATGTTGAGATTTGAGAATGATGAAATAATGTATATATGAAGGTATAGTAAAACTAAGGATTCAATTGTTTCTAGATCTAGGTTTGATATTAGCCTCTATCATGCATTTTGAGAAGCTAGAGGAGCCACATCTCATCTTGTTGTTGGTTCAATCCAAGCCATTGGTGATGTATATAAGGGACAACATCTCATATTTAGCCTTAAATTTGGGACTAAGACATGGAGTAATTGTGGTCCAACCTCTAAGACATGATTACAAAGACGTGCAAAATGGAGAGAAACAACATTGAAAATTTTCTAGACTTTTCACAAGTTCAGTTCATCACCTCACTTGGGTCGTGACTCCTGAGGAGACTACAGTAGGAAGTTTGGGCTTTTCCTTTCATGGCTCCTCCACTATGTTTTGTATGAAGTGCATATAGGAGAATTAATAGCTGAAGTGTTATGTGGGAGCTTGGTAACAGAAAACAAAGTATGTTTTTGTAACACCCAGCCCCACTGCCCAAGGCTCTAGTAGAGTTTCTAGAATGACGACTAGTCCCATAGACCACCACTAGCCTTAATAACACATTTTTTCCTCACTCACGTGCAAGCTGGGGTCAACTTCCCAACTTGTCACCCATTCTAGTATTACTCCAAGATGAGCACACTTAACTATGAAATTCTTTAGTGATGGACTCCTGGAAAAGGAGGTGCACCTTGGTGATATGGGCAGTCTAATCATTCCTTTTAAGATCATGTTATCCAAGGCCTCAAATCTAGGGATGTTACAATCTCCCCCACTTAGACTCTTGACGTCCTCATCAAGGCTCAACTATATGGCCTCATAATCTTTTCCCCATTTCAATGTAGACCCAAACGACCCATGTACACCCAGCTCCTGACCCAACTACCAATGCAAGGGTGGCTCCATCAAATCAGATAGCCCTTTCCAACATGCTTGGACACTACCAATGCATGGGCAGCTCCATCAACTCGGATAGCCCTTTCCAACATGCATGGACCGCATGAATCAAGGACTGGCATGCCACTGGCCCATGTGGTCCATACCTACTGGAGGGGAATTGGCTCTGATACCATTTGTAACACCCAGGCCCACTGCCCAAGGCTCTAGTAGAGTTTTAAGAATGACAACTGGCCCCACAGACCACCACTAGCCTTAATAACACACTTTTTCCTCACTCACGCGCAAGCCAGGGTCAACTTCCTGACTGGTCACCCATCTTAGTACTACTCCAAGATTAGCACACTTAACTATGGAGTTCTTTAGTGATGGGCTCCTAAAAAAGGAGGTGCACCTTGGTGATATGGGTAGTATAATCATTCCTTTTAAGATCATGTTATCCAAGGCCTCAAATCCTGGAACGTTATAGTTTTGGAGGTTTGGATCCATATTGTGAGACATTGTGAAAGAATTGTGAGGCAATGAATTCAGTTTGAGGATGGAGTTTTCAATTATCAAGCGACAAAGTTGGAGATGAACCCTAGAGATTTGAGATGGAAAAGTAGTTCCCACCACTCTCACGATTCTCCCTACATCCTCAATGGTGATAATAGCTCACTACTTCCATTTTATACCTCCCATCTACCATATTCATTAATGAATCTAGAAAGCCCTACAAATATGAGCCATAATAGTATCGACCTAGAGGCTGGAGGCATAAAGAAGGTACATAATAAAGGTTGAGGCATCATGTTTTTTTGAATAGATATTGTCCCTGTGGTGGCAACATTGTCCCAGTGGAACAGAACTTCATAGACTGGCAAAAAGGACAAGAACATGAGAAGGTTACACACTGATGTTATGAGTAGACAGTTCACAACATTAGGTACTCCACAACATCCCAAGTGGTGAAGAACTTGTAGTAATGAAATCCTAGATCCGTAGCCAATTACTAAGGCACTGGTAGAAGAGATCTAGTTGGTGCCTAAGATCTTGAAGGTACTAGTTTAGGACAACCATGGACATTGAACCACCATTTCTTGATAAGATTCCTTCCTACAATGACGTTAGTAAACTTCATCGAAAACCAAAAATTTATAAAATACCTTCACAGAAGCACATGCAACAAAGGAGCTTTTATTCATTTCTGGATGGTAGAGCCTATAGATCTAAAAATAAAATTACAAATAGAAGAATATGGTAGCATGAGGTTCCTATTGGTGACATGTTAAAGTTATCACAGAAGAGATGTCACATCATCAACAAGAACTCCAAAGGTATCAAAAGCAAAAGGCAACAAATGATGGTGATTTTTCATACAAGATGCACCATGATTGTGTACGTTTTGTGTAGAAGTATTTCTATATACCTAGCCAAATTTAAAGTTAATTGAAAGAACACCTGATATTAGGATAGAATCTAGTGAAGTCAACACATGTATGTTTTCCATCTATCCAATCAAAGAACAAGATGTCAGTAAGATGTTGTGAATGAGTACCATCAGGTCGTGTGCCATGAAAGGCCACATGAGCCTCTTTAAGGACTTTTAACCCATCTTGAGAGGTAAGGTTAGAAAGAGTATCTTGAACTAAGTCATGTCAAAACTTAAATCCAAGTCTTGTGCGACAATGAAAAACATGATCACCGAAGGCATCAAGGCCATCAAATTTTTCAAAGTGGGCAATGTTCATCCCCTAGGTATAAGGGAATCATAAGTAGATAACGAAGGATAGCTCGGTACTCAATAGGTGACATGAAAAAACAAAGCACATCAATGGGAATGACAAGTAGGAAGTCTTGTGCATGGGTAGCTAGGTGAGAAGTGAAGATATCTAGTTGTCACTAAGAGAGGCCATTTGTAGTAAATTGTTGGACAACAACTTTGCAGTAAGTGTATGCTAAAATAGATTGGGTCTTTGGATTTGTAGAAGGCGTACATGATAACTAGGACCAGAAAAAAGATGAAAATATATTAATGATGGCGTCATGTGCAGTAAGAAAAGAGACTCATCTAGAAACAAATGCAACCACTCGTAGGATGTGGTATTGGAGTTCGTAGGTGTCGATTTGAGAGGAAACACAATCAAACCTGCTAAGATCATGGGAAGATTTGGTTCCCATCCCTCCAAGGGTATCAGATTCATGGCCATGTGTCACTGTAGATCACAAAAGCCTAGACCATCACCTATCACAATGCATGATAAAGACTGATGAAGCCCATGATTAAAATCATCCACTGTAGAAATAATAGATGAAAGGGGTGTCATAAGAAGATCCGACAACAACTTGGGCATCACAACACATGATCAGAGAAGATGAATATGACATTGTGGGTCGTAAAGCAAAGCAAATAAATCCATTAGGGAAAGAGTTTTAGAGCATACATTTTGTGTGAAGCTCCAAGGCAAAACTTGGATTTGTTGAAATAAGACCTCCTAAAATCTTCACTCCATGCATAGGACAAGATATGTAAGGAGGGAACATACCATACTCTGGGCCACTTCTGGATTATATGAAGGCTAAAAATTCCCCCCTTCTCAATATTGATATGATTTCCAAAGTTTGGGCCTTGTTCTTGGATAATAGACAACACCATGGAGACTTGGAAAGTGTCACCAATGAGGCTGCCATTATCAAGATAGATAGAAAGAAGGTCGATATGGAATTCATCCTTTAGTCACAAAATAAGAGGATGAAGAGCAAATGAAAAAAGAAGCAGCCCTAAGAGATCAACGTGTGGGATCCCAACCATGGAGAGAAGAGTCTCACTATGATCAATGTAGAGGGGATTTGGGGAGCTATAACAAAATTCAAACTAACATGCAATAGCTGGGCATTGAAGACAAACTTCATTAATTTTGGTGGATCTATCAACCATATTAGAAACATTGTTGAAGTCAACAAGAGCTATCGTAAGAGTGGTCAAATGATGTTGGTCATGGACAAGGCAAGTGAAAACATGTAGAAAGGCTTCAACACCCCCAGGAATACAAACACCAAATTCATGATCCTTAAGATAATTGATGGCATTAGGCTAGACACACTTCATTGCAACCTTAGAACAAAGGCAACACCAAATCTTTCTCACCACAATAACTTGAATTCCACTATCTATTTTGAGATGGGGGGTCAAAGGGGCATTGGTAATGTAGGAAGCTAGGGAGGTACAACATCGACCAACATGCCAAAGATTGATCACAGTTGACGTTGTATTCAAAAAGTGATATTTAACAACCACTACTGCACCATGCATAGGATCAAGAAGGTGTTGTGCACAGAGACCGTCATGTCCACAACCTGTCCCTTTCTAGAAGGATGAAATTGTATCTACAACCATAGTATGAGAAGCAAGAAATGGAGAGCAAGAAATATCTGACACATGATGCAACATAAGAGGACAAATTTGGGGGTGTTTTGCTTCAAGCTCCAAACTAGTGCAGGGTTAGAGGGGGCAATGCCGCTAGAGGAGAGAACTCAAATGACAGCTAAAAATTTGTCCATCCTCGATCTTTGTCTTAGCACATGAAACTATGGATTTGATATATCATGCATGCACAAAAGGAAATGGTGGGTCAAGATCCAAGCAAGGAGTTGTTGGATATCATTAGGTCCTAAATTCCATGTTTCTAGGACCTTAACTTGTTGGAGTGAGGCATGCTTTTGTGCTAAGCATTCATGGAAAGACTTGGGAGAAAAGTGGTAGAGAACACACACACAGGGAGCAAAAAAAACACAAACTCAAGCATCAATGGAGCAAGGACAAGAAGCAACTTATCGTAAGGCTACACACATAGTGTTGAAAAATAACAAATGACAAAGAAGCAAGATTATGTTTACTGTAGGGACACCTAAATGAAAGATAGGATCAAGAGGATTCATGTTGAGTCGATATGGTTCATAGGAGGTGGTGGTGGCTCAATACACTAATGAGACATCAAGGTACATGAAATATGAGCCAAAAATCTAGACTTGATGGGGTAGGAAAGACAACAACCATGTCGACAAGATCATGACCAAGATGACAGAGTAGAGTAGTAGTAGTATCAGAGCCATCAAAAGCACAGTGGGGGAAAACCTTAGACCAAGGTTGGACGGAAAGACATAAGCCACATATCCAACATTTGCAAGAATGAACATCAATGAATAATTCTTCCCAAACATTAGTGTATTCCAACACCTTATAAATGTTCACAATGCAATGTGTGGAAGACAAATGTATAAAAAAATGATAGAAAAACTACTTGGATCAAAGTACTTGCCACAACATGCATGGAGATATTCAAAAGAACAGGTGATGTGGGCACAAGTGTTGGTCAACTTGACAACGAATATAGAAAAACATAATGTTGTTCAAACTTCCTAATATTGATGTGAATGTTGTTGGTGGTTGAAGGATATAGATGATGAGGATGAAATAGGGACCAATACCAATAACTATAATTAGGGATGTGTGGGAATAACTTGTGGAAGGATGTGGGAGAAAACATAAAAAGGAAGATTGTTGGTAGGTCTAACAAACATGCTTTAATAATTTATCATCTCAACTTGTTTCTCCCTCACAAGCATGCAAGATCAATTTTTGTTAAGGTTTTATCACAAGGAGCTAGGCTAGCTAGGCACAAGAGCATTAAAGTTCAACAATCTAGATCAATTTACATTGATTAAAATAATAAATGGATAAGAACATAACAAATAAACACAAGTCTCTCAGATGATGATTACGATTAGATTTAAAGAATCTTGGGAATGCGATTTCACTTACACACCACAAATAAGTAAAACAAAAAAAAATTAATACACTTAGTTGATCATACAAAGGAGGTTTGTCTCTCATTTGATATGAGATAGTTCTAACTCCACATAACACTCTAGTTCCTATGCTAAGTTTTAAAATACAAACCTTGAGTCTGCAACATATTCCTAGACACTTCTATGGTTATTGAAGCATTGCTAATATTACATCTCTAAAATCCTAGATACATCTTTCCAGATAGTATTAAAAGCACAAAATAAGCAAAACATGACAGCTAACTCATGAAAGTAAGTAAATGAAGCACCGATGCAATCTTAGAATAATAAAACAACTAGTATTAGGGATAGAAAATCATTTTCACATAAGTTATCATAGGGAGTTACTCTCCCATGCCCAAGAAAAAGGTTCTACTTGCACATGGTGATGAAGTAGGTATAAGTGATGAATGATGAAGTAAAACATGAGTAGAGAAGGGAAACAACAAGGGAATTTATGTGGGGGAAGATAAACAAGGGAAGAACTCTGGTTAGAAGTCAAATTTTCATCCTTGCTACTATTCCTTATCCAACAACCTTCTCTTTTGATGGAATGGAACAAAGGATGGAAGTCCTTCTTGTAGTTAGTGAAGAGAGATGGAGTAGAGATGAGGTTGTCTCTTAAGTCACCACTCCTTCTTATCTAAAATCACCCTCCTTCTCTTATGCCCTCCTACTCCTAATATTTGAACTCTGGTCATAACTTGCTCCACATGATGAATGATGATTGTACTAAAAGAGTGACAATCATATTAAAAATGAGGGGAAATTTTCTTGAAAATTTGAACTAAAACTACCAGTGACACATCATTTTGCTGATATAACAAGTCATATTTTTCCCAGTAACTGTAGTTGAACTACTCAGATCGAAGATGACACATGTATTATATGATCAACATGTTTTGTTGCTCATAGTCCAAAAAAATCAGACAATTCTGGATCGAGGAGACATGACATGTTAGATGGTCAAAAGCTATATTCCTATAGGTCGAGGGAATTGGTGAGTTTTCTAGAATGAGTGTACCTGGCGTGTTGATTAAATACACGCCATGTTTTTGGAATATATTGACATCCAGGTTTCCTATATCTGAGGTGACATTGTGTGTTGGATGGCCAACACGTCATGTATGCTTCTTGCCTATCAAACACACACTCTCCTACTACTAACATGCTATATTGGATCAACAAATGATGTATTTTTGTCAAATCTTCAAAATTGTCTTTAAAATTATTGAATCTCTTAGAGAATCTGAATAAGGTTGGATTATGATTAAAGTATCCCCATTTTATCATCAAAATATTATACCTGCAATCCAAGCATGAAACAAGTAAAGATAACAACAAAATGGGAAATCTAGCATGATTAGAAGCAACTTGAGGAAGAAAGTAGATTGAAAATGCATGCAAGAGTAAGCAAAAAGACTATGTAAATCATACACATAAAAATATTCTAATCTTAAACCATTTCTTGTCCTCAAGAAAAAAGAACATGGAAAAACAACTGAAGAAAATGTAAAGCACATGTATCAATTAAATGAAATGAAAGACATGTATCAATATAATCCAACCATAGTCAATTGGTTTATGATATTAGCCATGAGATCAATCAAACACCCAAGATGGAAATTTTGTTCAGAAAAAGTGGCAAAAATCAATATGGAAGAGTCAACAAAACAACATTAAGTAGAATTTAGATGACCATGCCAAATAATATGTAAATATGCTCAATTATAAAAGATTTAAAAGATGAAATTTGAGTTAACATAAAAATCCTACAATGCTCTCTTTTCATTGAGAGAAGAATAAGACAATGAAGCTTGAGTTCTGACATTCGGCATCTAACATAGACTTATGCACATGTGGAATGTCAAGTGGGTAATTTACCCTTTTTAGGATGTAACACTTAACCATCATAGCTAGATCAGACTTACACTAGGTTATCATGATATGTGGACTATTTATCCATCTTATGTGGGGAATATATGTAAAATATTTGAAGAAATAGCCAAAATGACCAAAAGTGAGCCAGGTTCTGCTTGAAAACCATGTGGCCTTAAACTAGAGCTTTTATTTTCCAATAATAATAGAGTTAATTGGTTTGCATAATCTATTGGATTTCATAATTATTTCATTTTTTGTTGAGAGGGTTGTTGAAAAAATAATAAGAATTTGGCAAGGGCATCTAGAACACTAAACAATGTTGTATTGTTGGTTAATCCAAAAAGATTCAACCATTTCATGTATTGGATAACTAAGAGTGGGAAAGATGAGCATGAAGGCTAACAATAGGAAACCAAAATGAAGTGAATGTGGTTGGAACCAAATTTCATTTAGTTGATGAAAGGCTTCTACAATTTTTGTTCAACAGATATTTCTCAAAAATAATTTGGGACAAATAGTTTAGCATAAAGGAAAATCAATCCAATAAAGATAGCAAGCCTGAAAAATAATAGATTTACCACTATCTACAACAAAAACTAAGAAAAAGAAAATGCAAAGGAAGACTAAAACTAAACTACCAGTTAATTGCTCCCCCGTAATCTTGAATTTGTAGTGTTTTCACTGCATATAACAAACTTAGGCACAACTGGGTGCCTCTCATGTTGGAGATGTAAAAGTGGAGGGCTTGTGCACTGATTTGAGGTGGAAAATATTGTGCTAAGGACCTATAATTATTTTTCAATATATTTTGATTTGGGAAAAATATGTAAGCTTGTGATTCGAATAGGAATAGTCTTCTAGACAACAATGTAGTTCCTCCCTTCATTCTCTTCTTCAAAATAACCTTAATTAGATTTAGAGAGAATTTTCTCATCACCAAGCATTGTGTCAAATATGTGTTGAAAGGTAAAAAATTTCTTGTTTGAAAAATAATCATGTGGAGCAAGTGTTGATTTCTTCCCTTGAGGTTTAGTATCATTTCCTACATTGGAGTCAACAATTTCATATGATATTGTTTGTGAAGGTCAATACAATTCTCCTATAGCAGATGCACTCTTCAAAGTAAAGGACTTGAATGTCTCATTTGAATTCATTTCCAGTTGATTAGGCAAGGAACCAAAAGGTGTGTTTTGATTGGCAAGAGCTTGTTTAGCAATTTGATTCTCCAACGTCCTAGTGTGAGTGACAATTACATCTACCTTAGAAGAAAGTTGTAAAATAGCATCCTTTAGAAGCTCCCTTTGTTGACGAATCTCATCATTTTGCTGAATTTGAGTTGACAAAAAGGTCTCAAGAGTGGACAACAAACTCATCTTGGACTGTGAATGTTGTTGTTGCTGACTTGGATAATGATGCGGGTTTTGAGCATTACTATTGTTGTGAGTAATAAGTTCAAATGATCTTCCAACCTTGATTATAGGTGTCATTGCCTCCAATGTCTCTTCAAATTGTGATGGTGTGACAAAACATGAATAAGGTATGTGTGATGTTGCTCCACATGAACCACAAATTACATCGGAGGATTGGACAAGTTGAGTGCTTAGTTTCTCATTTTTGAGATAAGGCATCCAACTTTACTGCAATCAAGTCAAAAACATCAAACATGTGTTTCCCAACTTACTTAAAATAGAGCTTGAGGAACAAGGTTGACTTCTCATGTTAGAACTCCATTGGTAATGATTATCTACCATGTCTTCATTAATGGAATAAGGCACCCTGTATGATTTGTTCATTAAATCACCATTTGCAGTAACATCAATAGACGTCCTTGTCTTGTAGAATATGCCATTATATAAAGTTGGAAATAGAAGTCAATTTCTTAAACAATGGTGTGGACAAAGACTTTGAAGTTCTTTGAAACTTTCCCATGTGTCATACAAGGTCTCACCGTCTCTTTAAGAAAAATTGGTGAGTTGGCTCCTCAATTGTGTACTCTTGCTTGGTAGAAAATATATCGCTAAGAAAACATTGAGGAGTTCCTCCTAGCTATTGATGGATTCTCTTGACAAAGAATAGAGACATGACTTGGCTCTATATCTAAAAAAGAATGGGAAACAAAGTAGGAAAATCCCATTAGTAGGAAGACCAACTATCTTGAAAGTGTTGATATACTTCAAAAGTTCATTAAGGTGCATATTGGGACCCTCCATGGTGTCCCTCCAAACCAGTTCTACTGTATCATATGTATATGGTTGGTCTGAAAGAAAAATATTTTCCTTGTTTTGTGGGATATTGATAGACCCATTGAAGTCTATAGATGTGGACCACAAAGTCTTTAAGGGGACGGTAATCTTTCATGACTAGTTCTTTGGGTTGAGTTAAATGTTCGGGTGAAGATGGTGGTGATGAAGGTGATGAATGTTGTGATTCCTCCATATCTGGTTGAGGTTCACTCCTCCTTACTTCTTGAAGGCTTCTAACAATGTGCTCGATTTTGGGGTCTAGAAATGTGAAAGGCTCAACACTCCTTTTGGATCACCTCATACAGTTCTTCTAGTAAAGAAAGCGATACAAACATATGAAAATGATGATGATCATGATGGAAAAAAATGATGGCAGATATGACATGTGATAGTTTAATCCAGTCTCTCTTAATACCAACACTTCTTATTCTAATAAAAAAAGTACCATAGCTCCCAGGAAGCAATGCCAAAAACTTGTTGGTTGGTCTAACAAACAAGCTTTAATAATTTATTGTCTCAACTCCTTTCTCATTTGCAAGCATACAAGATTGATTGTAGATAAGGTTGTATCACAAGGATCAAGGCTAGTTAGGTGCAAGAGCATTGAAGTTCAAAAATATAGATCAACTTACATAAGTTTGATTGATTTGGTTAAACTAATCAACATATAAGAATATAAAAAATAAATACAAGTCTCATGGATGATGATCAAGATCGTATTTAAAGAATCTTGGGAATTAGATTTTACTTCCACATCACAAATTAATATAAAAACAAAATTCTAATACACTAATTGAGCATAAAAAGGAGGTTTGTATCTCATACACCTCCTGGTGATATGAGACAGTTATAATTCCACATAACACTCTCGTGCCTATCCTTAGTTTCAAAATAATAACCTTGAGTCCTCAAAACGTTCCCAACCACTTCTACAGTCAAGGAAGTGTTGCTAAGATTACGTTTCGAAACATCTAGATACATCTTTGAAGTGTTGCTAAGATTGCATCTCCAAACTCCTAGATACATATTTGAAGTGTTGCTAAGGTTACATATTCAAACTCCTAGATACATATTTCTAGATAATATTAGAAGCATAAAATAAGAAAACATGATGACCAGTCAAGCAAGCAAGTAAATGAAGCACCGATGTAATCTTAGAATAGTAAAACAACTAGTATTAGGGATGGAAATTCATGTTCGCATAAGTTATGACATGGAAGTTACTCTCCCATGCCCAAGAGTAAGGTTCTACTCGCATGTGGGAATGAAATGTAGGTACAAGTGATGAATCATGAAGTAACACATGAGTAAATAAGGGAAAGAACAAGGGAAGATCTCTATCTAGAAATTGAAGTTTATCCTTGCTACTATTCTTGCTCAAAAAGTATTCTCTTCCAAGGGGTTTGAACAGGGGATGGAAGCCCTTCCTACACACGGTGAAGAGAGATGGAGTAGAGAAGAGGTTCTCCTAAGTAACAACTCCTTCTCTAAAATCACCCTCCTTCTTCTCTACTCTAAAGTCTAACCGTAACTTGCTCTAAAGGATGAGTGATAACCATCCCAAAAGAGTCCCACTCATATTAAAATGAGGGACAATTTTCTTTTACAACAAAACTGAAACTGTCGACGGTAAAATGTGTTGCTAAAATAATATGTAGTGTTTCTCCCAGTAACTAAAGTCAAACTTCTCTGATCAAAGATGATATGGTGTGTTGTATGATAAAAAAACTATGTATAGCACACCGTGTTGCTAGAAGTTGAGGAAACTTGGTCAATTTTGGATCAAGGAGACATTGTGTACTGGGTGGCTAACACGCCATTTTGCTACAAGTTAGGGGACTTGGTGAGTTTTTTAGAATGAGCATACACATTGTGTTGATTAAATACACACAATGTCTCTAGAATCCAGAGACATCTGAGAAACCTGTATCTGTGGTGACACAATGTGTTGGAAGGCCAACGCACCATGTAAGCTTCTTGCCTATAGGACACAAGCTCTCCTACTACTGAGATACCATGTTGGATCAACCACATCATGTTTTTGTCAGAATCATAAAAAATGTCTTTAAAGCCGTGGAATATCTTAGGGTATTTGAATAAGGTTGGATTGTGATTAATTTATCACCATTTTTTCGTCAAAATATTGTACCTGTGATCCAACCATGGAATAAGTAAAGATAAAAAAGGGAAATTTAGTATGATTAGAGGCAACTTTAGGCAGAAAATGGATTGAAAATGCATGCAAGAGTAGGCAAACAAACTACATAAATCATGCACATCAAAGATCAAAGGACATGGAAGAGTAGACTAAGTAAAAGGACATGGAAGAGGAGATCAAATGATGACAAAAGAGGAGACCAAAGGACAATGGGAAAGGAGACCAAGTCAAAGAACCATCCAAACCAAGCCTGAACCGGCCAATTATGGCGTGAAGTGACCAATCCTAGCACGAAGCACTGGGTCACCCTGGCCAAAGAAGGAGTTGCCTTATTAGGGGCACATGGAAAATTCTAATTAGTTGCAAAAGGTAAATACTTTAGTAAATACCCTGATCTTGTATAGTAATTAGAATGAATGTCCAAAAATTACAATAAGGGGTCAAAATGTTTAGAAAAGTGAGTACAAAAACATGGAACACTAATATTTGTCTTTTTATGCCTAAAACTTAATAATATCATGTATTATGTATTACACTTGTTTCACAAGTAATAAATATCAAATGATGACCTAAATTATGAGCATTCATATATACCTCTAAAATATGAAGTATAATACATACAATGTCAGATATGATGATGTGAGGACATGTAATTGTGTAATTTGTTTTTTAAATCTAATTTGGGTTCATGACCCTAAATAAAAGTAATTATTACATATATTCATAACAAATCTTAGAATTTACAGTACACCCTCATATAAGTAATTAGAAGCTAATATGTAACTTTAAGATCAGTTATATGCATAGATTTCATGATTATATTGTGATGAGTCATAATGCATTGTATGAAATCCTAAGTTTATTAATGCATGTAATAATAGGGTTAATGATGCAAGTAACTAATAATGTATTATGACTTCAGGCTTTAGGGATGTAGTTCTATGATAATGGATAAGTAATTATAATCTGGAACACAATTGGAAAGTAAGATGACTATAAGATGATAAGAAAAGTAATGATGAGAATGTCCTAGTAACTAAGAAAAACCCTAAAATGAATCATGACTAGGGTTAATGATGAGATATAATGGTGATATATGTAATATTGTCTTTATTAGGGATTGACTAAGGGTTTAGTGACCTTAGGAGTGAGATGGTTAAGATACTTCTTTTCAAGGTACGCTTTACCTCTTACTTGACATACATATAGTATGGTTGTATTATATGTGTACACAATACTTGGCATATGACATTGGATGAAGTGAGGGCTTTATGTTGCATTTCTTATTTTAATGTATATAAAACATTGAACACATGAAGCATAATATATTAGTTCCATTATATATTAGCATTATATCTCATTGGTAAGCATAGTGCTAGTGAGAGATCTATCTCTTTGGTAAGAAGATCACATCTACAATGATATATATCTTTAGTAAGCATATCATAAAGCCTTAATGCATATGTCCCTTGGTAGGCAGATGCATAGAAGATATAATGGAAAATGTTCTTAGAATACATTTTCTCTTTTGCTAATAAATATCCCTCTTAAAGTATGCCTTTCTTATGTTTGTTTATTACTACCAACTTCTAGAATTACCTTATTGCCAAATCATAGTATAAAGAGGAATGTGAATCTTGTAGTGTACTCAGTACAATATTTTATTATAATGTGCTGACATGTACCACTTGTAACCTCTTCATTAGGTAATGTGGACATATGATCCTAAAGAATAAGAATAGTTGAGAGTTGTGTGGCAGGAAGATGTATAGGTGGACCTATTATCTAAAAGATCATGTTGTAGTGATAGTATGTCATATGTAAAATCTTACTATTTAATATGTAATCTCAAAAGTTGAAACAATTATTTTTAAAACTACACAAAAGTTGAAACAATTCTTTTTGAAACTACATCTTGAAGGGTGATGTTGTGTTTGATGTGGTTTTTATTTTTCATATGCATGTAATACTTTGTTTTCATTTGACTTCCTATGATTTTCTTCTTCTTGTACTAGTCTTCGGAGTTTAAATTGGGATTCCCACTAAGGTTCAAGTTTCAATTTAGATGTCACAGATGTGGTCAAGGCGTTGTAAATCCATGGAAGTCACACCTATTTATTTGAAAATTGACTTTTAAACTAACATATAAGATGAAAGTTGAGAGGAGTATGGTTTGGAAACAAGTGATGGGAAAAATGGTAGGAATAGATGTTTGGTATTCACAACCACATCCAATCATTGCTTATATTACCAACTTTGTATGCATTCTACTTATGGTTTTTGTGTACATTTTTGCATAATGTGATTCACATAATTTTCTTCCTCCAAAACTACCATGGTCCTTTCAAACTAAACTACAAACTTGTTTATAGATGTTTGGATATTGTTTTTATTTTTGTTGTTCCTATGGAATAGTTCTTTTGAAAAACTTCTACATAAACTTTTATTGACTGAGTGTTCCCTAAGAAAAACTTGAATGATGACCAACCTTGGGGTTTCTGGAGCTCCTAGCATTGTCCAAAAAATACAACCTATAATTTGGACCATTGTCACTATGCAATGAATATTCAAAAGGATCATTGAATGCAAATTTTCCTATCAACTACATTTTCTCAACAAATGCACTATTCATTTGGCACTCTATTTGGTTGTCCCTTTAATATATGCATTTCCATGATCTATGTTTGTATCTTGAATGCAACTCTAAATTGATGAATTCTCAACAATTGTAATATTCATATCCTAAAATTACTTTTATTTTGAGTTGTTGTGTTTGTTTTGGTGTTTCTCTCTATGAAACTCTTTGTTGTGATTAACTCACTTACACTATGATCAACTTGTCTCACCTTTCTAATTGTAAATTATTTGATGAAACCTTAATAGTTAAGTTATATTCATCTTCAATTTGATGCATCATTTCCAGAAAGTAATATCCAATCATGACTTCTTGAATTGAATATTCCTTTGTATGGGTATATATGTACATCTACTAGTATCATAGTTTAATTTTCTCATCTTTGCTACAGATGATATAGTTTAATTTTCTCATCTTTGCTACAGATGATACTAGTGTTAGTTTTTTAACACGTTATATTGTCTACTAGTGGTTTCTTTTTAAGAAAGTGGTAACTAAACTATGTGAGATTTGTATCTTGATTAAGAATTACTCAAACATATTCCTTGTTTGGAATACATATTAGTTTGAGTTAGTTCTTTCATAGTCTTGATGATACTATCTTGAATTCATCTAGGGTTGTTCAACTCATGCCTTACTATGAATTCTATATATTGGTTGGACACACCCTTCATATTTTTCTCTTATACCCCCACTTTTTGATATGACAATGGGGGAGAATAAATAGAATTAATGAGGAGAAGACGTCATTTCTAAAAATACTATAAAAGCTAAGACTGCATGTGAAATAATATAATTAAGGGGGATCATATGATCTCAATCATCATAAATTGAGAAGGAGCATATGAACTAAATTAGAAAAAAAATTAGGGTGAGTATTTGAACTTAGTTATGTGAAACCTCTACTTCCTCTAAAGGCAAACTCTAAATGCCTAAACTTACAGATGCTAGTTTGTAGAATTCAAGTCATATATGCACACAACTTAATTTGAAGATAGATAGTTTTCCCCTTAGATATTGGTTATAATCACTTATAATGATTGTATACATGTAATTAAGTTAACAAGTGTAATAAAAATGAAATTGAATTTATATTTCACTTAACATTAATTGAGATTGTCCAAACATGCACTTTCGTTGACCGAAATTGTCTTGTACTAAACTCAGAAAGTGACCTTTGATTTTACCAACTGATGCCATCAATCAAATCCTTAATGAATAATAATCTCAACCGATGAAAAAAAAGGTTGGATCTAGGAAAATTTATTAAATAAAATTTAAAGAAATATAATAAACTCAAAGACCTATATCGGCCTTGTCTTTTGGTGCATGGTTGAAATTTGGCAACATAAATTCAACAGAAGATGCTACAGTTGTAAAGTATTATAGCTGCCATAGGGCTATGGTATATTCAACACCCAAATGACAAATATAATCTATGATAAATGATTATAAAATCTTGGAGGCATCCTAAACTATAAATAGGTCCCAAAGGGCTTCATCCCAAAGTTGTCTACATTCCGTAAAAGGCACCTATGCAATGATTGATCTACAAAGGGCTCATATCTATTCTAATGAGCTTAATCACTTGATACATCCATTAGAATGAGAAGGAGATTTGTAAGGGGGATAGTCCTACCATGTGTATATTGTGAGACTCTCACTTGTTTTGATCTCTCTTTCTCTCTCTCACTACAAGTGTGCTTATCTCTTTTGGTAAAGAAAGTAAGAAGGACATGCATCCCTTGGGAAAGGAAACCACCCCTTGGTGAATAAATTATCTCTTGGAGAAGAGGAGCTGGAGGGCAATGGCCTGTATTAGGGGAAGGCATCCTTTGGTGAGCAAACCTTCTACTTGGTGAAGGTGAAGTAAAAGACATAAGATCCTTTTCAAGAGCGAAGATGTCCTTGGTGAAGGAAGAAGACTCATGGTTAATGGAGAATTAAGTCCTTTCGAGGGTTGACGATCCTTTGTAAGGATAAGTAAGATCCTTTGTATGGATAAGTAAGTCCTTTTCTAGGTTTTTGGCTGACTTGCTAGAAAAATGAAGCTAATTTAACATTTGATCTTGAAAAGTCTCATGGTGTAACTCTTATAATGTAATATAAGGAGTGACTCAAGGTTGAAAATTATAGAGGTTGTCCCCTCTAGGCACTGGAGTGACATCCTTATATCATACAACTATAAATATAACCTTCAATTATGGAATATTTGTAGGTTTTTAGGAAGGTGCACATTTAAATAAAAAATGTGCCCAATAAAACTCTTATCCAATGTATTCCTCTTAGTCATAAATGTTACTATATTAAAGAAATAGAAGGGAAATCAAATATACCTTGGTACACACTAGTTGTCCAACAAACATGTCTTATGTTAGTGTAGAACTTGTACTTCAAGATCTGGATCCCAAGTAGTTTTTGTTGTCACTGCCTTTTCGTCACAACAACGCCATGTCTTCTCCTTGGCGAAGTTGTTTGTCCTCAAGCCTCTGCATAATTGCTTAAACCTCTATGTCATTTATGTGGATGTAGGAACCCTTAATGCACCACCTGGGTCTCCTAGAGAAAGCAATGCTTAGAGTCATTTTCATACTAGCATCACTTGCTCTCCTCGTTCTCCTCCTCCTATTGTGGGTTGTTGTCATTGGGGTGAGTTTTTCTTTCTCCAAGAATAATAACTCTTAAAAAATTGTCTCACGATCCATGTATGTTCCCTTAAAAGTACACCCGGGCTTGGATTTCCCAAAAATACAATGTTGTTCTTAATATAGTTAGAACCACATTGGAAAACTCAAATAGACTTCTGACTCAGTTGCTTCATTAATAAATTGACTGAATCACCAACCTAGTCAGCCAAATGGACCATCCAATCACCCAACATATTTAGTTAGTAGGTCATATTTTAATTTGAGTTGTTCAATTTGATTCCAAATCAATCAAGTCCTTCCAATTCTTGTTCAACACTAATTTCTACCTATTTCTTGACTAGACTATTTATTAAACAGATATGTGACTTACCCAATTGGTGGTCTATTGACTTATTGACATTAAATCCAATCATTTAATTTAAATCATCTAGTCATCCAATTGTCTTTTGTAGCCACCTGATTGGAAACAAATCAACATGATAATGACTCAGAACCATTTCATAATGCATGTGATTGCATACTTGAATTCCTTTAAGAATCCTTATTCATGTGACTAAATAGATTTCTTATTATGTTGGAAGTGATGTTCAAAACCTTACAAGCAATTAATGATATCCAAAAACACATCATTTCTAACCAAGTAATAGGAATAAGTTGGTGAATAAATTCAACCTGTAAAGTGACCAATGTTACCATGTCCGTATAATCCCTTTGTCATAGATATCTATATTGAAATCAAGACATGAAGTTGTCATTCTATTTACATGAAATCTATTATTATTGAACCAAAGTCGACTATTGAGAATGTTTGAGTTTAATATTGTATGCTAGCTCACATGAGTATGGCCACACATTTCATAGTCTCACTTATTAAATGACCATGATATCATTCCAATGAAGGGACCAATTCCATATATGTCACTTATATTAAACCAAAAGTGCAACGGTCAATGAAACCATTACCTGTATCACAACTCTAATTCAGAGTCACATTAGGTTGCATTAAAGTGCACCAAACAACATGTGATCATTATAGTGACTTCATGTCCTAGCATCACAATCACTATTGTCACTTTGAGATATGACTCTGACTTGCCATAATATGGATTCTAAGTGTCATTCTCAAAGTGGATCTATCTAGTTCAACATGTTCTCTAACGAGTACTAACATAATGAAATTGATGTCCAATATTACAACTAAAGAGATAAAATCATCATTCAATATACACATTAGTCTTATGTATTATTATCCCCCCTATAATATCCATAATAGTAACTGACTAGGGACATAATAAGAATGATTACTCTTGAGTGTACATATGAATCATGTTTAGGTTCTCAACCCAAACCATATGCCATTATGTCATAAAACACTATTACATTTACTCATTATACCAAAACAAACATAATGACCTTTATCAAATAATCAAATAATATGCAATGTATCCTTATAAAAATTATCATAGGATGTCTCTATAGAAATACAACCCACTTAAACTAATATCTCTCTCCCTTGCTTTTAGTACTTGCATTTTTGTATTGGGAGATATTTTGAATCTCCAATGAATTTTGTTTAAGTGTTTTAGATGAATCCAACACCTCCTGATTCCATAGGTCATACAAGAACATGTTAGGTTTGGGTTGGATCACATCTCACAAATTTGCATAACTTTAGAAATGCTAATCTAGAGTATAGCATAGAAGATGACTAAGTTGGTAAGAGGTTTGGTCAATCTTCCATATAAGAATCCATAAATTTAGTCGATCAATTTCTTTAGAATCTACAAAAGGTCGATCAATTTGCATCAAGTTAGACCGACTTGGGACCCAAACAATGCCCCAAGTCATTCAACAAATAGAGCTGAAATCAACACTATAAGTTGAACCAACTTATAATGAAGTCGACCTACTTCAAGGTTCAAAATACAAATAATGTTGATTTAATATCAAACTAGTATTTGATCACATTATCTATTGATTTATTAATGAGATTTGAGTATTGAGCTCATATTCACATGATCTATGAAACTAAACCCAATATTTAGCTATAGTGGACATTCTTGGTGGTGCTTTGTAGATATCTAACCAAAAGAGGGAAGAACTGGTCCTATTCTCCATTTCTTGGATTAAGTGAGGTTATAGTGTATTGTATCTTTTGTTTGTGTTTTCATAACTTTAAAATTCTATAGAGTAATCATCAACACCTTTCTATTTTCCTCTGCCTTATCTTGTCTAGCTACTATATTGTATCAAACTTGGAGCTCTGTTCTAGTTAGAGGAGCTATGTTATTTAAAGATTTGAATCAATTGGTGATTAGTGAGGTATTTCTCTTGGATTTTAATATTCCTTAGGAATTTGAAGTAAGTGATTGGTTTAATACTTTATTCAATTACATTGAACCAAAAAATTTACCAAATTTCATTCATTCTCCTCTCTATGTCAGGAACTTCTAAAATATTGTTTCAATATGCATATGCATGAAAGTTCCCAAATGGTTTTGATAAGTGATTAAGTGAATATGTAATAATTAAATAAGTATAAAAATGAACACCTCTTTTATTTTTGGGAACTTTTGTATTTATTTTAAAATTTGTAAATGTTGAATAATATGAGTTTAACTGTTCAAGATCTAGAATTTCCAAATTATCATGAAACCCATATATGAATGTTTTTATATGGTTAACAATTAAACTAGTCTTGAATGACTAATCCATTGTGATGTATTTATGAATGCACATTCTATAGTAGCATTTTCAACATAGTTTACATTCATCTCTATAATTTTAGCTTAGAACTAGCTTGCATTTAGGTTTTCTTTATTTAATGATACTTTATAAGGTTTTGAATCAAGTTCCCAATTTTCGTGGTAGGTTTGAACTTTAATACATGAGAGTAGTGTAGGATGAGGTGGTTTGGCTAGCATGCCCAATTTTTTTATGAAATGGACCATAATTTTGATGATCCAATCCTCCGTAAGTTGTTGAAGTTCCATCAATTTGCAATACATCTGTCAAACCAAAGGTTTTAACTTATTCACCACTCCATCGATTGTCATTTCTTGAGATGAAGATCCATCATCATAAGCCATTGACCTCACACCAATAGACCCCCTAAGATGGGTATCATCTATTGAAACATTGGATTGCATCACCTCTACCTGACCATCAATTTTCATGATTTTGTCAACCCTTTGGTTGACAACCAACCCTCACCTTTAGATGGCCCATCAATATGGTGGTTCTGATTTGCCTATTGAAGTCTGCCTAGTGCATGCCTTCTAAAGGAACTTCTGAATCCTCCTATTGGAATCTCTACTCTCAACATCCAATGGCTGTCCATACTCTTCTTCTGAAGGTTCTCTTGCATAGTATGGGCTATAGATTGTGGTTGACTTCCTAGATAGACCTAGGTCTAGATCATTCATCAACCTTAAATACCATGATAATGGAATCTTGAAAATATTTCTCAAATACTACTCAATTGTTTTATATAGGTGAATGATCACCCCTAAGGTCTAAAGTGGGAATCTAAACCCTAGCTTCAAAATTCTGGACCTATGACTTTTGATGTCTAAAATCTCGACTCTTGCTAAGGATTAATAGAATGGCAACTCAAGATTATCAATCTCAATAATGATGCAAACCCTATGTTCATGATATTTGGATCTGGAGATCACCCTAGATATATGACTAATGACTTCAAAATCCCAAATCTTGAAATTTTGGAAATGATGACTATTTTGACTCTCTTGATTTATGACACTGTTTTGACTCTCTTGATTTATGACTTAGGGTTTAGATCTCATTAGGACTAGGGTGGGACCTACCATTGATTTTGGAGCTCAAAATCATGATATTGAAAGTATGAAGTTGTCTTGAATTGTTGAAATTTGAAATCTCAAATCATGGATGTATAACCCCACATAGGCCAATGTAGAAGCTAGGACCATTAGATATTGGGATTGAAAGTCATGTTGTACACTTAATTCAAGAACTCTATTTGTTTGACCTAAAATATGATCTCTCCAAATTTGTGATCAATAAGATGCTTTCCATATTTGTGACTCATATGATGACTTTGAACAATATATGTAGTGACCTTGATACTCAATTCCTTGATGATAAAACAATGTTGGTACAAGTTGGCTATGATATGGAACACAAAATCCCAATTATGATTATTGGACTAGTTGAATTTTGAGGACATGACTTTGATTATACAATTGAGGATGTTCTAGTTTTTGAGGATATGACTTGGATTAAATAGTCCCAAAATTTGAGGATTTTTTTAATTTTGGGGATAAAAATTCCTTATTAAGGAGGGAATGATGTGACACAGTGAAATTTAGCATAATTTTAAATTTATTCCAATTTTACCCTTTTTATGTTCACTCTTGACCCCAATATATTTGTCTTGGCCTCTAAATCAATATTGATACTCAAATTCAAAATATGGTGATCAATGTAACTTTATACACTTTGTGACACTACATATTTTATTGGATCCAAAGAAGTAAGTTGGTCCATCAAACTTCTTATTATAGTACTAAAAATTTTGTAAACATTCTCCACATTTTTGTGAAGCTATGGTCCAAATTTCATCCCATTTGGACATTCCTACGATTTTCTATGAATTATTCAAGTTAATGTGTTGAAAATCCCTTGATTTCCTTTTTATATGGATTTGTCCATGTTAGTGATATGTGGAATGAAAAGGGGGCACTTCTCAGCCCTTAGATCTTCCTCTTGCAGATCCAGGCATGATCCAATGACTATCAGGTCATCGTCTACCTCCCACAATCTATGGGACGAGATAAGATCACCATAATGGTCGATCTCCCACTAATGTCCACGATTCAAAAATCTAAGCAAATAGAAAACTTGGTCTTGCAATTTCAAACTCAACCGTACCCCATTTGGCCACCATTAAGGACTTATCTTGCCAATAAAACCTTTCACTCTTTCCTCCTTCTCACTTTGACGGTCTTGGTTTGGAACCAAGGTTCTCGAGGCTCACCACCATCACGCCATGCTCAGAGCCTCATTCTTTCTATCCTTCTTGGCCACCCTGACACCCCTTTTCCTCACCATTTTTCTACTACTTGGGCGGCGCCACCGCACAACCCACTTTGGGAATTCATCCTCCACAATGCCTCTCCTCAATCTGCCATCGTCCTCACCCTCAAGAGGGACAGACGAACACAATCGACAACTTGGCTTCCTCCATATGCCCATCCTACTCCCAAAGCACCTCCACTCTGGTGAGCACCTCCAATTGCCGTTGTGGCTTGTGCGAGGCTTGTGTGAGAAAGGGGCAGACTGAAGAACCATCAACAGAAAGGGATTGATCTGGTTCAAATTGAATTTGAAGAACTCGACAAAATAGATTCAAGCTGGCTAAAATCAAAGGATTGAACTATGTTAAACTGGACCAGTATTTGAGCAAGCCATGCACCTATGTGGACAAATCTCATCTACCAAATCAAGTGATCCAACAATCACCTATCTTCCATATTAAGGTATTCTACCACCTCTCGGCTCAGAAAATCAATAAATTGACCAAAACTTGCAAAAATCATATCTTTTGATCCTATCTCCAAAAACTATGAATGAATAGTCCATCTTGATCAGAAAAATCCAATAAACCGATTAAAAAATTCTTGCAGAGCCTAAATCCTTATATATTTCTCTATTATTGCAAATTTGATCTCTTGCTTATATGATTTGTCAAATGGCCCAATTATGATGATTGAACTCTAGAAGCCCTAGTATTTGACTCTGATGATTATCTAGAGACACTAAAGTCAAGACTTGACTAATGAATGGTGTAGATATAAATTTTTGACTTATTCAATCTTGAATATGATTTCATGCCATAAAGTGATAAGCTTGATGATGGGTTCTAACCCTGGAATTATGACTTGGAAATTATGATCGTGCTAAATCTTGTGAAATACCTAATATAGACCCTTGAACTTCTTCCTTGATGATGATCTAGAAATTTGATGATGACTTGGATAATGATTATAAAATTAAGGTTAACACATATGATCCTAGAAAACCTATGTAGGTCATACACACTTGAAATATTCTTGGCACTTGAATAATGTTGGACATATTGAAATAGTATGGATCATAAGAAGATGACCTAACTCTAAGGTTGACATAGGAAAATTGTAACACTAATCTCGAATAATTAAACATGATCTTCAAACATCATGATCTTGACCGTTGATCCAAATCTTGTTGATTTAGGATCTGACTCGAAGGGTTGACCCTATTATTGTTGGGATATGTACTCTAAATCTTCAGTGAAAAGTACACTATTATATGTCCTCCTTGGTTGCATTGAAGATACCTTTTATGCATCTCTTGATTGTATACTTGGCTATATACTCGGTTGAGATACTATTCCCTATTGATTAGTCTTCCATTTTTCCTATATTATATTTTGAGAAAAACATGAGAACATATATGATATTGCCCATTATGACTGCCAGCATATTGATGATGATGATGTTGATAATGTTGATATTGAGTGCAAGCGACCTCCTCATTTAGAGGGTGGAACTTGTACATTGACCTCCTACCTCATATGGAGAGAAGGAGCCTGGTGACCTCCCCCATCATGTTGGGGTGATGGAGCCACAAAAAATATATATGCATGCTTCTCAATTACATCATAATGGGAACTCGTAATAAAAATTGAATTGTTTGAAATAAACATCTTGTCGAATAAAAAATGGATTTGGAAAAATTACTTGTTATTCTTTTTGAATATAAGTCCTGCCAAGTATACTCTTTTGCTATAAACTATGTTACTTGTTTTTGATAGCGTACCATGCAACTGAATGACAGTGTCTTGATTTTCTTGATTTTAGGCAAAACAAGTGGAACATTGACTAGATCACTCTCGCACTCGATATACTTTAATGACAAGGATAAATCTGCAATATCTCCTATTTTGGGTTAGTTTTTTCTTTAAATCTCCAGTTTTTGATTTATTATTTCTTATTGTATATGCCAGTATGTTGGATCCTATTGGGCCAGTCTGGGATGGGTGCTTCACTCCTTTTACCACTGTCTAGGCTCTAGGATTGGGATTGGGGAATGAACGGTTCCACGACAAGTTGTTCTGTAGTCAGCTTCTGATGGCTAGGAAAATGTTGCCTTATGATGGCCATCCTAACTTCTCTCCTACCGATGAAACATATTCTAGACCATTCGATGGTCATTGTGTGACCATTTTTCTATTGATGGCTCTACTACAACGTCACAAGACTGCTCTCCTACCGATGGAGTTACTACAAACTATCAAACCCTTCATCATCCTTATGTTGCCTCTGACCCTTCACCTCAATGCTAGCCTATACTTCACACTATGGTTGCTGGGAGGGTTCCAAACACTATCGAAAACCTTAAAATAGAAGGGGGAGAACTATAGAGAAGGGATCCACCATTTTGGATTCCCCAAGACTGTTGCTTCTACTACTCCTCATTGACCTGCATCCGCATTTGACCCTTTTCATCGATTGACAAATGTGAATCGAAGGTGCTTCCACCTCCACTACCGCCAAGGTACTAAAACTAGACCTCGATAGGGGCATGTTCCATGGCGCATCCTTCCATCGGTTGATGATATCTACCATCTCCAACCTATTTCTTTCTCCACACCCATCTGCACATCTAGTACACAAGTGAGAAAGCTCGACGACTCTAGTTGTAACACCCAACTTTTTATATCACGAGCGGAAGCATTTTACTCAATGTGGGTGTCATAATATGCTAATCATGCAATCAAAGTAAATAAACACCTTGCATTGAAATAAAATGATTCATACATAGTTCTTGGTAAAATAAAACTACATCATAAACATCTACAATATCTAATTTACTAGGTGGCATAACTAAATATGATATACATGACATTTGAATCTCTGGATCATCTAGGTAAATGACACCTCCACCAGGAAAATCTTGAAGATCTCCTAGTCTTGATTTCTTGCAGACATCTCATCCCAAATCCTGGGGACATCTCGTCCCCAGCCATGCAAAACAAACATCACGTTAGTAAGTGATATTTGGCACTTTATATGACATAAAAGTAAATATAAATTGACAAGGTAAAATTGAATTGACATAACATGACATAAAATTAAACATGGATTTCCTTAAGCATTCATGATTCATAAATTACATGAAGAATTGAACACTACGTATATGCATCCCTCTATAACGACCCCTAAGGAGCACATGATTTCTAGGATATCCCTTGATGCTAGGAAATCCCTTGATGACCCCTTGAGGTCCATGATTCGGTAGCATATAAGAACTAATTCAATTCCATATATATTAACTTTAACATTAACATGATAAATTTTAAAAGTAGTTATATGACACCCCTCTTAATGCCCCATAGGAGCCCATGATTTCTAGGAAGCCCCTAATGCTAGTAAAGCCCATAATGACCTTTTTAGGTCCATAAATGAGGCACATATAACAACTTAACCAATTCCTTAATTTTCATGATAAACATAGCTCTTGACTTAAATAATGACTTTTCTTAATCTTAATCTTAATCTTAACCATGATGGGATTGCTTCCTCTTAATTCCATGATGGGATTTCTCCCTCTTAAACCATAATATGGTTCCCCCTTCTTGAACATGATTCATTAAATTTTAATTCATAATCATTATCATAATCAGGTCTATAGCATAGACTATAAATAAACATGCAAGCAAACCATGATAATTATACATGAATGTGTCCTTGAGATGGCATTCATAGTTCATGAAATCAATAACGTGCATGACCATAAATAAACATTCAAACAACCAAAATTACTTGTGCCAAATATGCATGGCCCACTTACCTATAAAAATTCACCTTAGGGTCAAGTCTCCTGAATTGGTTGGGCCTCTAATCACCTGTAATTTGATTAAAATCATCATATGTTCATGGGTTGATAATCATCAAAAACCTAATCTTGGTCTCAAACAATTGAGGAGGTTTCATGCATAAAACAATGTTTAAAGCCAGGTTAGATATATAGAGAATTAAAAGAGCTTTCTAATGACTAATTTTCCATCATTTTCTGAGGTCATATGCAAGAGATATGAATTTTACAAAATTGACCAATTAGATTTCAGGAAACCATATTGTGACATCGATTAAACTCAAAAATAAATTTGATGTAAATTAAAGGCCAAATGACTAGAAAACCATACAGGCGTGTGGCATGCGATTAAAATCAGAACGACAGAAGCATAATTATACCATAAGTAACAATTGCGTGAAATAAAATCCAACCAAAACTACAATTCGTAAAATACCCATGCCAATTTAATTGGGAAATTAGAAACATGGGGTCAACGAGGTCATTTTGTGACCTGGGTCCTTTCCATCCAGCTCCATCATGATCCATGGGTCGAGTCATTCACAAGGCACCTTGGTACCGATCCAGGGTTATGGCGCACAACTCCTCAAGGGAAACTGAGGTTCCCATCAGCCTCCTGCCACTCAGTTGAAGCTAACGACCCTTGGTACAAGTCATAAGGTGTACTACCACCTTAGCACAAGTGTCGTGAGGCAGGGATCACTCGTAAGAAGGACATCCAAGAAAATTAGAAAACCAGGAGCTCAGATTCTGTGGATAGACTCACATACTCCTAAAGAGGTCGAGTGGTCACTTGTGGTACCCAGAAGAGACCGTCGTGGCCTAGGTAGTCACCAAAAAACCAAAAACAGAGCAGGAGTTTAGAGATCCGACACCATAGAAAACGAGGCAAAACATGCTAGCGGAGGGTGGAAAAGAATCACCGAGGTTCGCACAAGCGGTTGGTGAGGTTTTCACGGGAGGAGACACACTAGGGTGCCATGGAGACTAGCGCCGGCGATGCCGCACACCGCGGCCTACAGGTCAAAGGGCCTGGTGCCATCGCAAGTAAAACGGAAGCAAGGAAAACAAACACGGTAGTTCTTAGAAGCTTACCGTTATAGGAATTGATCTGAAGTGGTCGGAGGAGGCTGGACAAAGCCAGAGTCATTGATAATAAAAAACGAGAAGGTCACGACATTCAAAGGCATGATGGGTCAAATTAATAGAGGAGGAAGATGTCTCGGGGCCCAAAGGTCCTTTTGGAATCGTAACACCTCGATTTGCGTCGCTGTGGTGGTGGCTATGCGAAATAACATGAGAGTCACTTGAGCACCACTTTGGGCATTTCTTCTATAGTTCATGGGAGAAAGCGAGAAAAGGCTCATTGAATACAGGTGGGAGAGATGAAGACAGAGGATAAAGAATAATGCAAAACCATGGAGAGATGATGAAGAAAGGGAGCTGAGAATAAATCACTATATATGGCCCCGACTTGCCAAAAACGTGAAGGAAGAAGACGACTCCTGAGTCGTCGGATCCTTGATGGACGGCTAGAGATGTGAATGTATAAGGAAGGGGGAAAAATTAAGTGTGTGACAGATGTATATCTCTTGGACTTTAGGCTTAATTGGTGCATTTATGAAATCCCTATTAAAAGTTTTTCAAACTTTATGAAAAACTTTCCTAATTGATTTAGGGGGTCATACGTGGTCAAAACGAGTTCAAATTTGGAACACATGCCCAAAAAGGTTCCTAGAATATTCATGTAGACTTATGTTTACGTTTTATTCATCTTATGCCCATAAATACACTAAAAGTCATTATCTTGAATTAAGTGCATAAAATTTTGAAATAGGCTATGATATCTTTCCATAAGGGTTTCCCTTCACTCCAAAATGAGATGATTATTGAATATCCTATTCTAAGGATTTAATTGTATCTCTTTTGTACTTTTTTGGGAATATTATCTTGAAGGAGAGAGAAAAGGGAATTATGATTATGTCTTCTTATTAAAAGCTATATTAGGAAAGAGGGAAAACTTTTGGGTCAAGGCATCTCATTTAATGGTCATATTTTTGGATTTGCAAGTCTTTTATCCTTTTCTTATACTTTCTTTAATACCCATTAATGGTAGGATAGAGAAAAGAAAAAGGATTAACATGAGTCAATTGGCATACATAATGCACATTAAATTTGAAATATGAAATTCAGTCTTACTTTAAATTTTCATATAAGAATTACTATTATTGGTCTTTTGCACTGAAACCCCTCAACCATTATTATTTAGAAAATCTCCATTATAAGTTTTAAATTGGATTTAAAAATTGGGATGTGACACTTGTCCATCCCTGACACATGTCCAAGGGTGTTCTTTTGTATCCTTTGACACCATTGCTTTCGAGTTTGAAGAGATGCTTCTGCTCACTACAACTGTGATGCCTTCTTCTTTTGTGTTCATGTCTTCTTCTTTTCCCTTGTTGTTTTTTCTATAGATGCCATGAGCGAGTAGTCCTTATGGTAGGGTGTATGAAGTATCCCCACTACCCAATTTGACTCCTATATTTGTACCTATTTTTGTATGGACTATTATTTGTTTATAATAAATTGTTTTATGTTTGTATGCTTGTCTAATCAATAAGTTTACATGTTTATCATGATCTTGGATGTAGAGAACTTTGAACCAATGATCTAGGATACCGATTTGATTCTAGTTAAACCCTTGATGGAAATTTTAAATAGGTATTTCCTAAGACAATAGATGTATGATCTCTAGGTAAAATAGACATGACCTTAGAGTGATATATGCCCAGAGTTTTATCCTTGCACCAAAAGGGGGATTTTCCTGGCATCAACTTATACATGTTCATACTTAATATGATATAGTGAGAGAATTAATGGGATGTAGTGATGGTAAAACCCATTCCACTCTAGTGTTCCCTTCCATTGATTTATCAAACTTTTAGTTCAAAACAATTACGATTTACATCTTAGTATCATTAAAAACCATCAATATTGTTTAAAATACTAGTTCTTGCATGGTTAACTTGGTTAGGTTACTTATAAAATATGTTATTCCTAGGGTTCGATCTTGAACTATACTACAATAAGATCCATATGATTGCATGTAGTGACTATTGTACTTGTCTAAGTAAAGTCTAGGAATTTCACCCCTAAAGAATTTTCTAGTGCAGTAAAAGTCATGTTTAATTTTGGCATTGTTGTCGGGGACAACAAAATTCGCTAATCTTTTCAACCAAATTGGATTATATAGGAATTTAATTTTCCAATTGATACCATTTTATATCTTCTTGAATTCAACTCCACATCAGTCATCTTACCGGTGGTAGCCTTTCTTCCTCAAGGACCATTTGTAGTACATGCGACACTCTTCTAGTGTCTGTCTAAGATTAGATTTTGATCTTGAGATCGAACGGACCTACCACAAGCTCCTTCACACACACAAAGTCCAAGATGGATGAGGAAGAGATCAATCACAAAGTGGAAGTAGAGGTTGCAACAAAACAAGATAGAATCTTAACCGAAGCCAGAGTTGTTGCACAAGTAGAGCTATGAGCAACTAAGGAAGAAGAACAACAAAAAAACTAAGAGATTTCTCTATACCCAAAGCTGCTGATATACACAACCCTATTGTCCAACCCGCCATCGAAGCTCAAAACATAGAGATCAAGACACAATAGGCAATAATGATGCAAAATAATAGTTTTCTAATAGAACTCTGTGGACTAAGCAAGCAAGATAGTGTCTAAGGAAGCCACAAAGCTGAGATTATTCTATTATTCCCTCACCAATAAAGATAGGGTGTGGTACAACTCCCTAGATGATTGCATCATCAAGTATTGGAAGAACTTGAGAATCAGTTCCTTGAGAAGTGATTTTTGCCCTCAATCACTTATCAAATTACAGGGGAGATGACCAAGTTCAAGCAAGTTCCAGAGGAGACTCTCTTCGAAGCATGGGAACAGTTTAGAGAGTTGTTGCACAAATGCCCTCATTACAACATCCCTCCTTCATAAATTATGGAAAAATTATATAGGGGAGTTGATGAAGACATCCAGGAGTTCCTCGACGTCGCTTCTAATGGAGACTTTATTCAACATATCTTCTACAACGCATGTAAGGTTGTCAACATGTGAGCTGAAAACTAAGACAATTGGGGCTTATCCCTCATGGGAGGCATTCTCAAGGTGGCAATGGAATAAATTTGAGCTAAAGGCTATTACTAGTATTTGAAGATGCTTTCCCTCAAGAAAAAAAGCCTTGAGTCATATCTCTTGAGGATTTGGAAAAGGGCTAGTCCCCTTTTCATGTTGGGTCAGCCCCAGAAGTCTTGCAAGTCTTTAGTATAGAGGGCCACATGAGTATACAATGAAACCATATCTACCTGGACACTATGAGCATGCACCTATCACAATTTGATAACAAGTTAATTATTGAAGTCAATGTTGTCAACTCCATTCCAGTATAAGGGTACTACAACCCTAACTGACCAAGAAACCACCCTAGATTTTGGTATGGAAATCCATACAGAGCCACAAATGCACGTAAGCTCCTGTAGAGACTTAACCAAAACCAAGTTTGGGGTCCTTCTAGCTTCTAGCAAAACCAAAACTATCAACGTAACAATTATAAACTTGGTTAGTACCACAACAATTTCAATCAAGGAAATAATTACAATATAGGGCAACAACCCTACAACCAACAAGGCCAACTTCTTCTAGGGAAAGAAGACAATATAATGTACCTATTTCCAATGACCAAAGTTACCTAGATACCATTGAAAAGATACTAGCGAGCCAACATGCGTACACCAAGTCCATGGAGGCATAACTTGCACAGACAACTACAACCATCTGTCCTCTAGTAGGCTCATTTACGAGTCAACCTGAGGGCAACACCAAGCATCATCAGGAGAAATTAAAAGTTGTAACCACATGTTCTGGGCATGTGCTACTAGAAATACTAGCCTCCATCAATAACAACAACAAATTGGTGCTGGAAGATGATGAAGATGAAGGATCCACTCCAATGGCTATAATGATAGATATACCACTAAAAACAATTGTTGAATCTCCAGTGACAAGTAGCTCACTCAAAATTGAGAAGGCACCAATAAATACACCAAACTCACCTCCTATACCAGTGGTGCCTATTTGCAAATGTTGATTCCCTTACCAGAGACTTCTAGCTTAGACACAACTGGTTTCAAGATTCATGAAGTTCAAGGAAGCAATGAAGAAGCAAAACATCGATATTCCCTTCCTTGATGCGCTAGTTGAAATTCCTTCATGGATCAAGTTCTTCAAGAATCTCCTCACTAAAAAATACCTAAAAGTGGAATTCAGGATTGTGAAGCTAGCACATATAGCTTCAAACATTCTCTAGAGAAATATGTCCAAGAAACTCAAAGATCTTGGATATTTTAGAATCTCTTACTTTTTAGGAGACACAAAATGAAGAATAGGGATAGGTAATCTGGGGGCAAGAATTTTTATCATTTCAATAGTCTATGCAAAAGACTAGGCTTCACCGTTGACATCCTTCCTACTGACATCATGATTCAACTTACTAACTCTTATATGACTACCCTTATGTGTATTGTAGAAGACATCCCTCTAAGAGTTGGTCCCAAATCATATTGCCCATATGATTTTGTCATCATGGACATCAAGAAGGACCAACATGTAAGAAAATATGGTGACAAAGATGGCAGCAGAAACAAAAATTTTCTTGCCATATTCCCTATAACCATTGGATCACTTTAATAACTATGAAATAGGAAGGAAGGTTGCAAGGTATATACTTTGTCTAGGAGCAAGCCAAACAAAAATTCTTATAGAGTTTTGCTTTCTTCTCAAGCAACACATAGATGACTGTCAATGATGGACCTTCTGGTGTAGCACTATAGATGGTAGTAGATGACATCCTCCTAGTGTAGTGGCAATGGCCTCTCCACACCTCCATGTAGTCCACTCGGACCACTGGGAACTCCACGTTGCGCTTACCAAGCTGACATGGAGAAGTTTTCCTTCCATTGTCATTGTGCTCGCGTTGACTTCCTTCACCCTTATTGTCTCTTCCTTTCCCCTTGTTGTCTCTTCCTTTCCCCATGGTCTCCATGTATCACTCTCAATGTGTGTTTGTCTGGTACACTATTCTCTAACAAGTACCTATGCATTTGGCTTGATATCCCATATCATGACTAATGATACTTTGTCATCAATCAACACACATTCTAGTCTTATGTATTACTATCGACTATTTGCCCTCCACAATAATATCCAACTAGGGACATAATAAGAATGTGTGTACTCTTATCACACATATGATCTCATTGTTTAGACCCTCACCCTAAAGACATATGTGATTGAGTAACATCATTTGTTAGACATCTACCATGTTTGTGTCATAATCTCATGACTAAGACAAACATGATAGATGAAATTACCTTTATTATTATCAAATCAATTACATGATGTCCCAGTATAATCATCACATGATTGGATCTCTGGTCATATATATACCAACATTACCTCTCATCTTTGGACGTCCTTTCCTTGCAACTTCTAATGCACTCATTGATGTTGAAGATGGAATCCTGATGCTAAGATTAGGAACTAACACTTTAAACTTCAAGGTATCTGAGAGCATCAAGGGACCCTCTTTCTGGGAGCAACGTTATTTGATTGATTGTGTTGACATAATGGAATAGATACAACAAGAGGATCCTACCTATTTAGATACTCTTGAGACCACACTCGTCAACATAAACTGTCATGAATTGAATAATGAACAGGTGGAGAAATTTCTCCTCCTCTTAAACTCTACAGAGGAAGGTCCCGAGGCTAGGTTCGAAGAGCTCAAATTTGCCTCCATCTTCAAAGAAGCAGACAAATAAATGACTGTAATAGAGATGAAGCCTCTACCCTAAGGGCTCAAATATTTATATTTAGATGAGAAGAAAGTCTACCCAATCAACATAAGTTCTTATCTCATGACTGAAGAAGACGATAAGTTGTTGACAAAATTGATGAAGAGGCAGAAGACATTAGGCTACAAGATGACTGATCTAACTAGAGTAAGACAAGCCCTTTGCATGAATCACATCAACATGGATGAAACTTACAAGATCTCCATTAAGCCTAAATTCAAGTTGAAGCCTATTCTTAAAGAGGTGGTGCACACAAAGTTGATAAAGATATTGCTTTATGGGATCATATATTTAGTTTTGTGACTCACCATGGGAAGTCCAATCTAAGTTGTGCCAAAGAAGGGAAGTACTACAGTTGTTCTGAACGAGAAGAATGAGCTTATACTCGCTTTTATTGTGATTGGGTGGTGCATTTGCATAGATTGTCACAAGTTGAATAATGTAACTCAAAAGGACCACTCCCCCCTTCCTTTTCTTGATCAAGTCTTGGAATGACTTGCACACTAGGAGTTCTTATGCTATTTGGATAGATATTCTGGCTTCTACCAGACACCAATCCACCCTAATGATCAAGAGAAGACTATATCCACGTGTCCCTTTGGCATGTATGCTTTTTGTCAAATTTCATTCAACCTGTGCAATGTTCATGCTGTTTTTTTAGCATTGAATGTTTACCATATTCTATGACCTAACTGAAACTATAATGGAAATATTCATGGATGACTTGTCCTTCTATGGAGATTCTTTAAATTCACGTCTACATCATCTTTACATGGTCCTAGAACATTGTGAAGAAGCACATCTAGTGCTTAACTAGAAAAAATGCCACTTCATGGTAAAGGAGGGTATTGCTCTTGGCCACCGTGTCAGCTCGAGTGGCATCAAAGTTTACAAAGTGAAGATAGAAGTGATCGAAAAGCTATCACCTCTGACTATCATTAAATAATTCTGGGCATTCTTGGGACATGATGTATTCTATAAAAGCTTTGCCCATGACTTTAGTAAGATCACCAAGCCTCAAACAAGCCTTGTATAGAAGGATGTGAATTTCATTTTTGACTCAGACTGTATGAAGAGCTTCAACTCTCTGAAGGAAGCTTTTTTCTCAACTCCCATCCTTCTTGCCCCGACTAGTCTCATCCCTTCGAGATCATGTGTGATGCCAACGACTACATTGTATGTGTAGTTTTAAGGAAACATGTTGACAAGAAACACCATGCTATATAATACACAAGATAGATACTTGACAACGCATAGAAGAACTATACAACAATTGAAAAGGAGCTTTTGTCCATTTTCTTTTACTTTGACAAGTTCACTCCTATATAATAGGTTCACAAGTGACTGTCTACACCGATAATGCCACTATAAAATTCTTGATGTTGACTTGAGAGTTATACATTGTCCATATTTCGGTAATGACTTAACCATTCCATTCCTATGTATCTAATATGTTTGTTCAAGATTGATTGTAGGTTTTAGGTACATAAAAAGGATCAAATTACACAAGCTCCAACTTGTTCAAGTTCAACTCAAAAGAAATGCAAGTGTGCTTTTTGGGAAATCACTCCAAATCACCTTAGATTAATTTTTTTATCACTTGTATTGATGATATGACTTGTAACTAAGATAAAAAATAAAGGACACTTAATTCCAACATTTGGTCATTCAAAAGTCAAATTGGAAAATTTGTCATAGGCTATTTATCGGTCGAGTTGGAAACTGGACCGATCCAGTGATGAATTTTCTGAAATGACCAATTTGTCAAGTTGCACACTCACAGAACTCGACCAATCAATCAACTAAGCAAAACTACTTTTGACTCATCGGTTGAGTTTCCAAGAACAAAATTGACCGATAGTTTGAAAATTTGCTTTGCCTTTAGTGGATCGGTCGAGTTATCTTTATTGAAACTCGACCAAATGTACTATAAGGAAAATGAAGAAAAGGTGATTATAATTGTTGGAGAGTTGTAAAATGGCTATTTTTTATTCTTAAGTGATCCCACACTCAAAGGAACACCCCCAACTATAAATATGACCCCTTAGAGTTCATTCCAAGTTTGCTAATTCATGCTATTCTAAGTCCTTGCTATAGTTGAGTGTGTTACAACCCTTTAAGCCCCTTTCTCTCTCTCATTTACAAAACTTTTCATGATTATGAGTGAGTTAGGTATGTTGTAACAGAGCTACATTCGTGTTCTTGTAAATCTCTCATTCCTTCCATCTTCCCAATCCTTTCTCAAAGAGAAAAGGTTGAAGTAAGATACTCTGAGTGAAGGTGATGCTATTGTTGGTCTTCATCAAGGTTGAAGAAGAGGTGAAGATCTTCTGTAGGTGAAAGAGAAGGGGAAGGACAAGATTCAAGAAGAGTGGGTAATTCCTTCAAGGCCAAAGACTTATGCAAGTTTGGGTAAGACCTTGTTGAAGGCTGAAGGCATCTTGATCAAGTGGGAAAGTCCTTGTGTAAGTGAAAGACTCTTGTCTTGAATAGGTAAGTCCTTGGATGTATGGTAGTCTCCTTGTATCTCTTATGATGGAATATAAGTATACACAGACTGCAAAGTCCTAGAGGTTGACCACTCTAGGTAGTGGATTTACTATCTCCTAGTTTTAAGATTGGAACCACTCTAAACCACCTTGTCCAAGTGCATGCTTCAATTTCTCTCATCCTTGCTATGATTTCTTAGATAGGATTTCAAATTGATCATAAGAAATTGGTTTTATTTGATATAATTTGAAGGTCTAACTTTTCTTGTGAGAATGTTGAAGCTCTTCTCACCCCCCTCTCTAGAGCCCTAGATACAACAAGTGATAACAAAGACAAGGATTTTATCCAACAATCTCCCACAAGACAAGAAGATGGGCGACAACCTACTTGTTTAACTCAACCTAGAGGGAGGCTTATCCATGCATCCTCTAGTCTTTAATGACACCAACTTCCTCTACTAGAAGAGGAGTATACAGTTCTACATTCAAGGGATGAACTTTGATATGCGGAAGGTGATGGTCACAACATACAAGGAGCCAACTAGAGATGTGTCAACATGGAATGAATTTACACTAAAAGAAGCCCAGCTCAATGCCAAAGCTATAAGCATCCTCTATGCAGCCCTCACCCCAATGGAGTTCAACCACATCTCCTCATGGGATACATCCAATGAGATTTGGGAAACGTTGTGCATCACCTATGAGGGCACAAAGCAAGTTAAGGAGGCCAAGATATACATGTTGAACAACCATCTAGAGAACTTCAAAATGGGCAAGAAAGAAGAAATTTTCGAGATGTACTCTAGGCTCAACATCATCATCAATGTCCTAGCTGCTTTGAGAAACACTTTGGATAGAGGAGTAATCAAATCCAAGATCTTGAGGACTCTACCAAAGAGATGGGAGTCTAAGGTGACCTCCATTGAATAAGTGAGAAGCCTTGGTGACATCACAACCGAAGATCTTCTTGGAAATCTACAATCTTACGAGCCAAGGCTTGACAAGCAAGAAGAAGAAGCTAAGTAAGAAGAGAAGGAAGTAAGAAAGATCAAAGATAGTGCCTCAAAGCTCAAGTGGAGGTTGTCATCCTTCAACAAAAACTTGATTTCCAAACCACTCCCTCATCCTCTAGTGAAGATGATGGCCCTAGTGAGCATGAAGCCAACTACACCAAGGGAAAACACTTCAATGGAGAGTAATCCTCCTCCTCTACTCAAAGATGCTACAAGTGTGGCCAAAAGGGACACTACAAGAGTGAATGTCCAAAACAAAATAAGTCACACCACAAGGGTAGCTTTAAGAAGGAAGAAGAGTACAAGAAGGAGAGAAAGTACAAGAGGAAGGAAAAGAAGGAGAGAAGACACAAGAATGTAACTCATGCAACTTGGGAAGCATCATCCTCAAGTGGCTCTAGCTCCGATGAAGATGGAGTGCGCCACCTTGCACTCATGGACTCAACAAGTGAAGAAATTGGTGAGGTAAGTGAGGTAAGCTTGCATGAGTTAACTAAAGAAACTCTTATTGATATTCTTGTTTCTACCCGTTCTTCTTTTGCTAAATGTAAATCTAAAAGAAAGAGGTTAGGAAAAAACATTGTTGATTTGTATGCTAAACTTGAGATTCTGGAGCAAAATGAGAAAATTTATCTTGAGAACATTGATAACTTGCAAGACCAATTTCTTGATCTTGAGCTCCAATACAATGGAGTTTAGGTAGAGAGTGGTGTTTACCTTAAGAACATTAAAACTCTTAACGAAAATAACCAAAAATGCCTAAATGAGCTTGAAACTCTTAAATCTAAAAATGTTGAATTCAAGCTTATTGTTGATGCTTGTAGAGATGAGAGGGATGTTTATCTCAAGGAAATTAAATCTGAAAATGCTAGGTTGCTTGTTCAAGTTAATGATTTATCTTCTAGACCTATTTTGCCTAGTAATGATGTTGCTTCTATTTCTCTTGAGAAAGACTCTTATTTGACTAAAGCCCTTTGTTTATAGGCCAACCTTGTTCATGCTAGAGATGATCTTGCTAGTTTTTCTTCTACTATCATATCTCTTAATGATGACATAGACTTAGAGCCTTTATATAGAAATTCCTCAAAGGGAAAAACTCCCTAAATGAAATCCTTGACCATTATACCAAACAAAGTGGTACTAGTGGTTTGGGATTTGTAGGGGGAACACTTAAGGGAAAGAACAAAGCCAAAGGTAAGAAAAAGAGAAAGAAAACATCCTTTTTAATTGGAGAGTATTCTGACACTAAGAACCCTATGATTTGGTCTCATTACAAATGTGATGATCATTATTCTACTTATTGTCCTTACAAGCCTAAGGGGACCAACCTAAAGATGGAATGGGTCCCCAAGCTAACTCCAGATCCCAAAGTTTGAGTTGGGAATCGACACTCTCCTTTCTTGTAGGAAAATAGAAGATGGATTGTTGATAGTGCCTACACTAAACACATGACAGGTGATACAAGCCATTTCAACAACTTCACTAAAAATAAAGGAGGTTCGGTTACCTTTGGGGACAATAAGAAAGGTAAGGTAAAAGGTGAGGGTGATGTAGGTGAATCCTTGTGTATCAAGAATGTTCTCTTTATGGATGGACTACATCACAATTTAATAAGTGTAAGTCAATTATGTGATAAGGTTACCTTGTGCTATTTACTTGTTTTGAATGCTTAATTCTATATTCCCTCACCTATCAAGTCATATATAAGGGAACTAGAAGTGGTAATCTTGATGTAATTTTTCTTGACTCAATTAAGCCTATTGTTGGTATATGCCTAGTAGTCAATTTGAATGATATTTCTCTTTGAAATCGTTGGCTTGGTCATGTAAATATGCATGAGTTGAAGAAGTTGAGCAAAAAGGACTTGGTCAAGAGACTTCCCAATTGGATTTTGAAAAGGATGAGGAATGTCAAACTTGTACCCAAGGAAAGAAAACCAAGTCCTACTTCAAATCCAAAGGAGTCCTTAGTACCAAGAGAGCTCTTAAACTTCTTCATATTGATCTATTTGGACCAATGAGAACTCAATCTCTTTGTGATTCCAAGTATTGTCTTATTATTGTTGATGATTTCTTTAGATATACTTATAACCTTCTTTCTCATTTCCAAATGTGATACACTTGATGTTTTCTCTAGTTTTTATAAATGAGTTGAGAACAAAGCTTCTTTCTGGATTGTTTCCATCCATAGTGATCATGGGGGATAATTTGAAAAATGATCTTTTTGAACATTTTTGTGAAGAATCTGGATATGCACATAATTTCTCTTCACCTCGAACACCTCAGCAAAATGGGGTTGTGTCATAGAGTGAGTTTTTACTTATATTTTTTCTCTCTCTTATAATTTTGTTATTTCTAATAATACCCTCAACTATATCCCTCACTTAGTTGACCAAAATGATTATCAATTTCATAAAATTCCAAACCCTAATTTCATAGTAGATGAATTACATGTATTAGGGCACATAATCAATTTATATAACAAACACACGAGTTTGACCCTCATTTTCCACCATGGCTAGATAATATCATCATTAAGCTTGGTTTAAAATTTCATTCTATTTGAATAAGCCATTTAGGAGTTGAAATCATTTGATTTTGATGCATATTATATCAAATATTATGCCTGGGACCTAGGTTTCAGACAAAAATAACTAGGCCATGACACATTTATGTATCGCGTGGATTCATGCTGGGTCTGTGAGTTCTTGACCCTAGGATCCTAATCCTTTGGATCATGTGAGGATCTAATGGCTTGGTACTTGTCTCCTACCTCTCACAAAGGGCAAGGAGGTGAGAACAAACCTGATTAGGTCGAGCCGCCACCTCACTTCTAATCCTAAAGATTCTCCTGTCTAGATAACTTTATCTCTCAAAAATGCACCCAACCATCCCCATCTTGACCTAGTTCCACACACCATTATGCCAACTCAACAACTTGAGCAAGGTGCTCTCTCACTCCGGCTGCAACGATATTAGGGCTTCCCATTCTAGAACCCCTCACACCTATTTAAGGACCCCTGTAGTTCAACCACCTTCCCTTTGATCGTTCTCGACTAGCAATTGCTAACAAATCTTACCGAGCGCCCCTAGCTACCTACATCATTTTCAACCTCTAGACTTTCCACTACCCACTACCAAAGTGCTCCTTGCACCAATACTACCTCACCAACACATTTGCCAGACCCCAAAGGTGCCTCGCGACAAATCCTTGTCATCCTATACTCGCTTCCACCCCTAAACTCTCTCTTCACTTGTGACCTTCCCCACCCTCGTGGAGACAAGGAGCACCACATGGAGACATGGTGCAGGATCCTGACACGTAGGTGCGGAACAACCGCGCGAAGGTGCCAACACCTTCACATCCTTGCCAAGACCGCACCTTGCAAGCATGACTCTCATCAGAGTTTGCTCTTAGCTTCTAGAGCAAGGAAACCAGAGGAGAGGTGGATGCATGCCAACTAGGACCCAAGTGGCCCAATCACTAATCGCTATGTCAGCAAGGAAAGTTGTGGGTCAATGGTCAAGCCTCCTTGGCTCACAAAGACCTAATCAATGTGAGCCATCGATCTAGTCGGATCCATTCATTGGTCAAGGTAATATCTTTTCTTTTATTTTATTATCAAATAAAATGGGTTACTTTAGAAAAATCATAAAAAATGGAAGGATTATTGGATGGTAATAAACTTATATACCATTTTCATCAAAAAAATGCAAGATTTTCAAATAAAATATCATCAGGATCTAGATCTGACTCCTTTTCCAACAATAATAGCTTAAAGTCTAATGATCATACTTACGTAATTTAATTATGTAATATTGGTTATTAATTGAAGTAAGCTGATTAATTATGAAGCCTAACCCTAATAGAGTCCATGATCCTCACATGGCTCAAAACCCTAATCAAATAGGGATAGTTGACTCAATAATTATGGAATACCCTATGACACGAATTTACTGCGCGTAGAACACAAGTGCACACATCAGAGTAATATAGGCCTTTGTGAGGCCTGAGTCGAACTCAGGGAAACACAATTATTGGTAGATTACTACTAACTACTTACAATCAGCTAGACCAATTAAAATTATTTGAGAGTTGATTGAAAAAGAAAAGAAAAATAAAAGAAAATAGAGCAATCGATTAAATGTTTGGTTTAATCAATTCAAATGGAAATATTTAGGATTGCAGTTTCACCACAGGTTCTTGTTGTATTAATTCCTACATAGTTATCCTAATTTGTCTCTCATTCTGGGTAGCGGCCTATATTGAGAATTGCTCACTTTCGTGATACAATTCACTACCTAAATCTAGGTTGGTTCCATGGTAATAGTAACCTATACCCTAAACTAGGTGCGTGAAGAACATACTCTGGGTGTCCACCATTAACTATACATCGCCTTGTTCAAAGGATTTATTAGTTAATGTGAATTTTGTCTCTTTTCAATCGTTAATTCTTCTTTCAAAGTAATTAAAGGTATTATATTATCATTAGGGTGATCAATCATAATGATATAATGGAGAAAATGAAATCAAATCACAGATTTAAGAGACAAATTATGAAATACTACGGTAAAAATGTCATACAACGAGCACCCGGGCTACTCTCGGCCCTAAAGATAAAGGGGATTAGCCCTGCATGTTCATCTCAATGAAAGACATGATGAGAGAAAGGGAAAACATGGGAAAATGTGAATAGAGGTGATGTAAACCCCTGAACGGAGGAGATGCGGGCATTCCTCAGCATAGAATGATCGATCTACAGCCTTTCAGTAGTGGGAAACTCCTTCTGCAGCTCTCGGAATGATCGGACATGGCTCTGGGCTCTGTTCTTCTCTCCTCTCCTCCTTGAGACTTGTGCAATGACTAATGACGTCCTCTCCTGCTTAGGGCCACCATAATTAGGTATATGAACCACTTTTGATCGCCAAAAGATCACCACCATCTGATTAGAAATGATCTATAACAAAACCTTATCTAACGGCATCGATACCATCAACGCGGGTCGATGGTATTGACCTGTCATAATATCGACGATTCTTCCTTTTTCTTACGTTTCGTGCTGATGCAATCTCGATACCATCGACTTTAGTGTTCATGGTATCAACACCTTTAGGCGTCGCTTTTATCACCAATCTGACGCTGAAGCTGGGCGAGGTCGATAGTATCGACTTTATGTCGATAGTGTCGACCAGTTGACTGCTGGCTCACTGTAGGTATCTCGCTACCATCGACTTCAGTGTCAATGGTATCGACTCATCTTGGGTCCTTGCGGCTATCTCACCGTGGCCGAGTCGATACTATCGACGACTGTCGATGGTATCGACAACTGCATGTATTCGTTTTTCCTAAAAATTTGAGATAAATTCGAATCAGCCTTGCTAAAACACATCAATATGATCATTTATAACCAAAAAGATGAAATATAGTAGCTTTGATACAAAATGAGATTATAGACTAAAGCGAGTGAATCATGCGATACTAACCACAAATGTGACTAATAAACACATAAAACACATGTAAAACTAGTCTATAAAAGTGACTAAAAATCCTCGCATAAAACTCCCCTAAGCTTAAACATTGCTCGTCCTCGAGCAACAAAACTATAGAATAAAATTTCGAGGGTCAACAAAAGAATATACTATTACAACAGACATTACCGTATGATTCCCACCGGACATTCACATACCGGCCCTCACTAACCACAGAATGGTAACTACCCTATAGGTGACAATGATCATCCATAATAGATATCCACTCTAACATTGGTGAACACTATCAAATAAGGCAGTTAATATAATAAAATCTTCTGGTTCAGGCTTGGTGCATCTTGTGATCTCCTATCTATGTTGCTCATAACCTAACTACGATCTACATGGAAGCAGATCTCTTGAAATACAAAAGTGAGGAGATAATCACAGGTGGCCTACCCTTTTGAGCAACGGGTGGATGGGATAGGCAGTTTATGTAAGAAAAAATAGCACAATACAGATTGACATGCAACAATACAAAAATGACTACATGATGCTCATGCATATGAAAATGACCTAATGCTTACATTTTAGGTGGAATGATGCATGCACTATCATTCCATCCTAATGAGAGACAGAATATCTACAAAACTACACATGTGCTTATTCTTCGTATTATGCATGTGAACAAGTTCCTTCCTCCTTCTAATCTTCACTTACTTCTTATTATTTTTTTCTTTCTCTTTTCCGCCCTTATTTTTCTTAATGAACTAAGATGAAATTTTCACATCTTCGTCTTGGGCTTATTCTCATAACTACTATTTTTTTCATTGTATTTTATTTTTCAGAAAGTATGAAACAAGTTCCTTATTTTCAGAAGAAGCAAGGCACATCATGTAAAAATGATTAAAATTATGCAAAATGCAACTAAAATGACATTGACATGCATTCTAAAATTTGTGCATGCATGACTATAATGCAACATTTTTTTTCTTTTTTTCATATATGCAACAGATGTAAAAACTAACTACAATGCAATCCTATCTACATGATATGCAATCAAGATATGAAAAACTATAAAGTGCTCCCAATTCTTATGGTGGAGTGTAAATGAAATGAGTTGGATAGATCACAAGATTAATTGACAGAACCATTAGAAGATATTATATGTCCCTCCTTACTAACATGTGTAAAATCAAGGGGTTTCTCTCTCTTATTTCATATTAAAGTCTCATTACCATTTGGTCAGTTTAGGCTCAACATCCAATTCTGTCCACTTTCCTTGAATCATAGGCATGTACAGTTGTTGTCTTATGTTTTAAAGTTGACAAACCCAATTATTTTCATAAGTTAAGTGCTCAAGTTCAAACAAAGCAAGCGTGCAATTACATGAAAATTTTTCAAATTTACCCATAACTCCCATGTGAAAAACATAGAGATGACAAATTACATTAGACATCCACAAATACACTAGATAGCATGTGGATCCTAAAAGCTAAGAAAATTGCTAAAATAAAAGAAAAGGCAATAAAGGATAAAAACAAAGGAAAATAAAAGATAGAAACTGTTCCATGTCCCCCCAAAAGCAACATGAATAAGTAAGTAAAAACTAAGATAGAGGGATGTTCCAACACCCACCCTAAGCTTGAATATGACTATGGCCTCGTAGTCAACATTCCCACTTAAGAGGTGGAATAGTGGTACCATTCTCTTTGAAGTGTGGTGAAGAAGGATGGTTGGATGCTCAAGTGGACCAAGTGATGCTTGCTATCTCCCTCTTTTTGGTGGCCCATTTTTGTGTCTTAGTGGTTCTAAGACGTGACTTGCTTCATCCTTCTTTGCTCTTTTATGGCATGTTTTATGTAGTTGTCCTGTAGGTGTCGATACCATCGACACCAAGGTCGATGGTATCGACTCAGGCTCAGCAATTTTGGTGTACCGATGTGTCTAAAAGCTTGGGAAATCAAAAGTGTCGATACTATCGACTCTATGGTCGATGGTATCGACATTACTATCACCAATTTTTTTGAAAATCTTCAGGGATCTCGATACTATCGACACTAGGGTCGATGGTATCGATTCTTTTTTTAGCGTTTACTGATCCAAACTCGATACTATCGACAAGGGTGTGGATAGTATCGACCTTAAAATTCTGCACACTTTAAAACATGAGTTAGGGTACTATTTTTACAAAAATTATCAAAACCTAAGAAAAAACTAAGTACATCAACATAAAAGATCATAACCAAATATAAAATCAACCTAAAGTTGGGTTGCCTCCCAACAAGCGCCCTTGTTTAATGCCCTAGGCTTGACATAAAGATACCTGTGACGTCCCCAGATTTTCTAAAACTTAGTCTGATGTGTGACGTCCAAATTGAAACCCTCACCTCAGCGAGAATCCCAATTTAAATGCCCCACACTAGGCTAAGAAGAACAAAATTAGAGGAAGTCATAAGGAAAAAATCAGTAGCACATGTACATGAACAATAATAAAACCATACCCACATGTTCACCATTCAACATATAATTACAACATGAATTGTTACAACATTTGATATTACATATTGAACATCAGACTATATATACATGTACTACATTCTAAAACAACAGGATCTTAAGACAACAGGTCCACCTGTACATCAGCTCGCCATACAACTCTCACTATCCTTGATCTTCAAGAGCATAACCACAACCTAAACAAAAGATTACATGCAGTACACGTCAACACAATATTTCAAGAATATTGTACTGAGTACGCCTACGTGTCTTTTTATATACCTCTCATCATATCTTGGCAATAAGATAAAACTAATACTTGGCATTTATAAAGAAATATAAGAAAAGTGTATACTTGCACAAAGATATTCATCAACAAAAGAGAACACATATTTTTAGTCACATTTCCATCATATATCTCGTACATCTCCCCCCAAGGGCTTTGATGTTTTTAGGCCTTATGATCTACTACCAATGAGTTTGAGATCATTTAATGTGTGATCTACTACCAAAGAGTTTGAGATCTAACACATGTGATCTACTACCAAAGAGTTTGAGATCACTTCAATGCACTGTACTACCAAAGAGTTTAGTGCTATCATATGATGGATCTGATATCTTATGTTTCATGTGTTCATAGCCATAAGTACAGAAAATCAAGCAACATATCACGCAAGAATAATCATTTCATCCAATATCATATGCCAAGTATTTTACTACACATATAACACAAGCATATTATATAATAGGCCAAGTAAGAGGTAATGGCGTACCTTGGTCAAGAACAAACCTAATCATCACATATACTTCTGACGTCAACTATATCTTGGTCAACCCTGATTAAGACAAGACCATGTACTATTATCAGATTCTCATCATCTATATCTCATGTTAACCCTAATCGTGTTCATTAGGGCTTTACTTAGTCTCTTAAGTATAAGTACTTTATTACTTTTCTTATCATAGGTTACTGATGTTATATTCCAGATTGGGGTACATAATCTGATTATCAGGTTCTAAATCATTATTTATACATATTAACCCTAAGTTACATGTATTACTCAAATTAGGGTTTCATCGTATGTATTAAGGTTCATCTTAATATAACTGGGATTCTATGCATCATCTTGATTTCATAATCAAAACTGAGCTTCCATATACTGATATAAGCTTACTCTGTGAATTTTATCATTTATTGACCATGTATGCATTTATTGTCTATTAATTAGGGTTATAAGCCCTAATTAGCAACATTAAGCAAAAGGCATGATTTCATAGATCAACATGACCATATCTGACATCATATGCATTATAAACATGAAATATGGTTTACAGGTATTTTCTCATAATTTTAGGGCATCGTTTGATATTTATTATCCACCATATGAGTATTTCACATCATACATATTATCACTATTATTAATGCATCAAAAGCCTGATATTTTGATTCCATCTTGTTCTACACATTTTTTTGAACGATTTGGTATATTATATGTATTTTTCTGGTAAGCGGGCTATTTTATATGAATTATACAAGATCTTAACATATATTGGGATTTTACCTTTTTAAGCCAATCAGGCGTCGCCACGTGTCCTTGAGGGTGCGCTACTCCTTTGTTTGGTTCACTTAAGGCCGGCCACCCGGTCTAGTTCTGGTTCACAACATGGTCTGCTTGGACCGGCTTTCTCCCTCACAAGCGAGCAATCCGTTTCACGTTCTCCCTGATCCAGCGCCGCCGTAAAGGGCTCGACGCCTGGTCTCTATCCCGGGTCGGTGAACTGCCGCCGCCACCAAGGGATCCAGTCTCGGACCTACTCCAGATCACTGCCCCAGTGCAAGCCACACTCCAGGCCGTCGTTGTACACCTCCACCTCCTTCGCGATGCGATATGGCATCCGCGAGAGTCTGTCCTCTGCGCTCTACATCTCACGTCCACAGAGCGCCACCACGGCTGCTGCCCGCAGTCTCTCTCTCTCTCAAGCGCCGCCGATAGGGTCGACTCCGGCGACCTATCATGCATCTTCTCCTCCTTCTTGCTCTCAGCGGCTCCTCCGTGCGATCAGCTCGGGTGGTCTCCATCCTCTGGGTAGATCCCGACGAGACATAGGCTAAGGTCTCGTCCTTGCCAGAGCTGCAACCGTCAGTATCTCCTCCTGTAATCTATGAGCAACCGAAGGCACCTCTAGTTCGTCATCCTTTTCCACTCTGTAGGAGTATTGGAACACCAGTAACAGGAGGTGGAAATTCTCCCTTGCAAACTCCCTCGTCTTCATCCTCTACGTTGGGACCTCTACTACAAACCCTACAGGTTGGTCATAGGTAGAGAGCTTGTTCTCTGTGCTTGCGCTTCTACCACGAGGTTCACCTACCAACAGATCACTCTTCTCGTCTCCTCACATCTGCAGGTGAACAATGTATTAAGCCGACACAATCAAAGACTATGTGGGTATCCCATGATTATAACTGCCCAGGTGAGATTGTGAGATAACCCACGATCATGGACATGGACAAACAAAGCAAGTGGAACTGCCACTCGCGTTAACAAAGCAAGTGGAACTGCCGCTCACATTCTGGTTGAACCGAGATTTAGGATGACATATGTATCGTTAGATCATGTTATCCAACAGTCAGCATGATGCCACTCAGTCAATCTGTAACTCCTCCCCCGACTTCAAAAACATTGGGATGGCGTGACATCCTGTTGATTAAAAACCTAGGCTATTTATTTACCTTGGTGATCAAAACATAAAAATCTAATGAGACTTTAACTGCAACTTCATAATAGCACAAAGTACCTTATATACTCATTTGGTGTCATTAGGCCACTAAACAGATTACTCCAACATGGCGTGGACTTATAAATCATATTTCGATATCAATGTCAACTAACATCTATACTTTATCAAAACACTTGGAACTCTCAAACAACTCAACATGCCTGACTTCACTTATGTCATTGGGCATTTAAGGATTCCAAAAGTCCACTCCATCACATCCTACACACCTTAAAACAAATTTCGTCCTCGGAATTAAGCCATAAAACCCACTTTCTCACATCATATACATCTTAAAAGAACTTTCGTCCTCGAAAGTTAACCAGACTCATACTTCCAAGGAAAACCCTATCTTACGCTCATCCACATGTAGCAAGACACTCTATGTGCAACATATCCAAACACAGAGCTCCAAAACTATATCTATGCTACCAGGATGTTTTACAACATCTAGGGTTAAACATCACTTCCTAGAAAGCTCAACAAGAGTTTAGGAGCTTAGGTTATGTCATAACATATCTCATTGTTAGGGTTTCATACTAATCTTAACCCATGCATTATTATTCAACATCATATTACCATGTTCCAAAGGAGTTAACCAAAGTTAACCCATTATATCAAGGTGTCGTAACCATTATGTTGTGTTAACTACCAAACTATATTTTTCATCTTTATTAAGAACTAAGATGAACACCTCATGTAACATGGTTCATTCTTTTGATCTCATTTCATTTCTTATCATAATAAATTGTAACATTTACAAGTGATATCATCACAAGGTTAGCCAACGGTATTACATTATCATCACTATTCAGGTATATGGTTAACAATTATTATATTGATATCTATTAAACCATCTCTAGGTTCTTATCATATCAGGTCTATCTATCACATCTTAAGATTAGATCATATCCTTACATATATTGTATCATAGTTGTGCTAAATAAACTTATGTGAGTGGCTTATATATCAAAACTTTACATAGGCCAAAAGAGGTTCCTCTAACCCATACCACGAGGATAGTGTCATGCTCAGTCTCTCTGAGCTAACTCATCTCTGTGAGTATCTCATATGCACATGCTTTATTCTCCCTCCTTGGTTTAGGGTTTTCGGGTCTACCTCATTGGCACTAGAAAAAGCCTTACAAGATCTAGCCACATAAGCACAAACCAAAACATGCTACAACATACTCTTCATAGGTCTCTACCCATGCAACATCTTACCCAAAACTTTCTTATATACACCACTAGATTCCTATGTGGGAAACCACCAACCCGAGCATGAGGCTTCACAGAAACTAACATAGCTACCTCCTCCACGGTCTTGGGCTCTCTCCCTCACCCAGATGGTAGGCACTCATATTCATATTCACATATGCACACATATATAACCAGCCTCTCTCTTACTCTAGGGTTTAGTCCTCCCAAGGACATCTAGGGTTCAAGATAACTATAGGAATCATGCATAGAGCAACTCAACTCAATCACTCAGGAGTAGTCTAGTTTAGGACATATCATATCACATATCTCATATTTATCATATCTTGGAGTCTAGGTTCTCTGACCTTCTCCCTGTGGGTCTCGCTCTCTCTTGAGCTAACCCCAAAACTGGTCCTAACACTAGATGTCCTCCTTTATAAAAGAGCTTGAGGCTCATGCTGACTCACAACCTTGTCTTAGATTAACGTATCTTGTCTCATAAAAGAACTCATAATTGCATCATCAAAACTTATCTAAAATCATCAAACTGAACTTAAGTCCTCAAAGACAAACATAAATCATCATAACCATCTTATAAAACCTATATATGACTTACATCATATCATCAAAACTTATATCGTCTATTCCATCTATCACATATTCCCAACAAGGCTCTAGACATCTAATCTAGAACTACTCTCTCTTCTAGACTGATGTCATTCACTTTCACTTAGGTTGCATGATCACCTCCTACTCATACATGTGTGGAGACACATTTTTGTAATACATATACATAATAAAATATTATATAGTTTTTCTCTGATAAAACAAGCGTCAGAGAAAACTATCAAGGTTCGATCCGATTGGAATCAAAAACCAAATCTAGAAAACGAGTGTCCCACACATAGTAGAGAGTCCAGTGTCATGAAAACTAATGAAAAGGGTGAGAACAAGGGGTAGACTAGTGTAGCTACGCTAGACAACGTGCGCAATATGTCTAGGGTTTCTCTTCCCTTAATGCACATCATTTCGAAATAGTGCAACGTCCCATACCGCTGCACTACAAGGAATGAACGACATCTAAGGACTTACTAGTCAACAAGCACCAGTCTAGACCTAGTTCTCAGACATCTAGGTGCTAACCTAGAGGCTAGGTCAGATCTAGTCTCTAAAAGACGACTAATATAACCCTAAAAGATTATTAAGTTCAAGGTTATTTAGTTTGGAGTTGCATAATGAGCAAACGTCAGGCTTTGCTATTGTTCATGCTCTGATACCACCTGTGACATCCCCGAATTTTCTAAAACTTAATCTGATGTGTGACGTCCAAATTGAAACCCTCACCTCAGCGAGAATCCCAATTTAAACGCCCCACACTAGGCTAAGAAGAAGAAAATCAGAGGAAGTCATAAGGAAACAATCAGTAGCACATGTACATGAACAATAATAAAACCATACACACATGTTCACCATTCAACATATAATTACAACATGAATTGTTACAACATTTGATATTACATATTGAACAACAGACTATATATATACATGTACTACATTCTAAAACAACATGATCTTAAGACAACAGGTCCACCTGTACATCAGCTCGCCATACAACTCTCACTATCCTTGATCTTCAAGAGCATAACCACAACCTAAACAAAAGATTACATGCGGTACACGTCAGCACAATATTTCAAGAATATTGTACTGAGTACGCCTACGTGTCTTTTTATATACCTCTCGTCATATCTTGGCAATAAGATAAAACTAATACTTGCCAGTTATAAAGAAATATAAGAATAGCGTATACTTGCACAAAGATATTCATCAACAAAAGAGAACACATATTTTTAGTCACATTTCCATCATATATCTCGTACATCTAACCCCAAGGGCTTTGATGTTTTTAGGCCTTATGATCTACTACCAAAGAGTTTGAGATCATTTAACGTGTGATCTACTACCAAAGAGTTTGAGATCTAACACATGTGATCTACTACCAAAGAGTTTGAGATCACTTCAATGCACTGTACTACCAAAGAGTTTAGTGCTATCATATGATGGATCCGATATCTTATGTTTCATGTGTTCATAGCCATAAGTATAGAAAATCAAGCAACATATCACACGAGAATAATCATTTCATCCAATATCATATGCCAAGTATTTTACTACACATATAACACAAGCATATTATATAATAGGCCAAGTAAGAGGTAATGGCATACCTTGGTCAAGAACAAACCTAATCATCACATATACTTCTGACGTCAACTATATCTTGGTCAACCCTGATTAAGACAAGACCATGTACTATTATCAGATTCTCATCATCTATATCTCATGTTAACCCCAATCGTGTTCATTAGGGCTTTACTTAGTCTCTTAAGTATATGTACTTTATTACTTGTCTTATCATCTTGTAATTAGGTTATTGATGTTATATTCCAGATTGGGGTACATAATCTGATTATCAGGTTCTATATCATTATTTATACATATTAACCCTAAGTTACATGTATTACTCAAATTAGGGTTTCACCGTATGTATTAAGGTTCATCTTAATATAACTGTGATTCTATGCATCATCTTGATCTCATAATCAAAACTGAGCTTCCATATACTAATATAAGGTTACTCTGTGAATTTTATCATTTATTGACCATGTATGCATTTATTGTATATTAATTAGGGTTATAAGCCCTAATTAGCAACATTAAGAAAAAGGCATGATTTCATAAATCAACATGACCAATTCTGACATCACATGCATTATAAACATGAAATATGGTTTATAGGTATTTTCTCATAATTTTAGGGCATCATTTGATATTTATTATCCATCATATGAGTATTTCACATCTTAAATATTATCACTAATATTAATGCATCAAAAGCCTGATATTTTGATTTCATCTTGTTCTACACATTTTTCTAAACGATTTGGTATATTATATGTATTTTTCTGGCAAGCGAGCTATTTTATATGAATTATACAAGATCTTAACATATATTGGGATTTTACCTTTTTAAGCCAATCAGGCGTCGCCACGTGTCCTTGAGGGTGCGCTGCTCCTTTGTTTGGTTCACTTAAGGCCAGCCACCCGGTCTAGTTCTGGTTCATGACATGGTCTTCTTGGACCGGATTTCTCCCTCACAAGCGAGCAATCTGTCTCACGTTCTCCCTGATCCAGCGCCACCGTAAAGGGCTCGACGCCTGGTCTCTGTCCAGAGTCCGTGAACTGCCGCCGCCACCAAGGGATCCAGTCTCTGACCTGCTCCAGATCACTACCCCAGTGCGAGCCACACTCCTGGCCGCCGTCATAGACCTCCACCTCCTTCGCGATGCGATCTGGCATCCGCGAGAGACCTTCCTCTGCGCTCTGCATCTGACGTCCACAAAGCGCCACCACGGCTGCTGCCCGCAGTCTCTCTCTCAAGCGCCGCCGCTAGGGTCGACTCCGGCAAGCTATCATGCATCTTCTCCTCCTTCTTGCTCTCATCGGCTCCTCCGTGTGATCAGCTCGGGTGGTCTCCATCCTCTGGGTAGATCCCGACGAGACATAGGCTAAGGTCTCATCCTTGCCAGAGCTGCAACCGTCAGTAGCTCCTTCTGTGATCTAAGAGCAACCGAAGGCGCCTCCAGTTCGTCGTCCTTGTCCACTTTGTACGAGTAGTGGAACACCAGTAACAGGAGGAGGAAATTCTCCCTTGCAAACTCCCTCGTCTTCATCCTCTACGTTGGGACCTCTACTACAAACCCTACAGGATGGTCATAGGTAGAGAGCTTGTTCTCTGTGCGTGTGCTTCTACCACGAGGTTCACCTGCCAACAGATCGCTCTTCTCATCTCCTCACATCTGTAGGTGAATCCATGTATTAAGCCGGCACAATCAAAGACTATGTGGGTATCCCATGATTATAACTGCCCATGTGAGATTGTGAGATAACCCACGATCATGGACATGGTCAAACAAAGCAAGTGGAACTGCCACTCGCGTTAACAATGCAAGTGGAACTGTCGCTCGCATTCTGGTTGAACCAAGATTTAGGATGACATATGTATCGTTAGATCATGTTATCCAACAGTCAGCATGATGCCACTCAGCCAATCTGTAACTCCTCCCCCGGCTTCAAAAACATTGGGTTGGCGTGACATCCTGTTGATTAAAAACCTAGGTTATTTATTTACCTTGGTCATCAAAACATCAAAATCTAATGAGACTTTAACCACAACTTCATAATAGCACAAAGTACCTTATATACTCATTTGGTGTCATTAGGCCACTAAACAGATTACTCCAACATGGTGTGGACTTATAAATCATATTCCGATATCAATGTCAACTAACATCTATACTTTATCAAAACACTTGGAACTCTCAAACAACTCAACATGCCTGACTTCACTTATGTCATTGGGCATTTAAGGATTCCAAAAGTCCACTCCATCACATCCTACATACCTTAAAACAAATTTCGTCCTCGGAATTAAGCCAGAAAACCCACTTTGTCACAATACCTTTAACCTGGGTTGTCAAGGGATGTCTCTAATGATTCCTTTGGAAATTTGAATTCAACTCTATCATCACCAATCCCAAGTGTCAAGTAACCTCGCCCAATGGTAGTGATTACATCAACCGTAGCTTGGAATGACCTTCCCAATAGCATCTCACCTCCTTCCAGCTCATGCATGTCCATGACCACAAAGTCAATAGGGAAGATGAATTTTTCGACCTTGACTAGCACATCCTCGCATATACCTTGTGGCTTTACAATGGATCTATCCACCAACTCAATTGTCATGGAAGTTTGTGTTGGCTTCTTCAATCCCAGCTTTTGAAAAGTGGCAAGTGGCATAAGATTAATGCTTGCCCCTGAGTCACACTGTGCTTGTGGAAAATTTTGGCCACCTATGGAACATGGGATGTAGAAACACCCTGGATCTTTCCTCTACTTTGGCAGCCTTCCTTTGATTATAGAACTCACTGTTTCATCAACACACACAACATCTGTATCTTTGATCCACCGTTTCTTTTTGATGATGTCTTTCATGAATCTTCCATATGAAGGAATTTTCTCTATAGCCTCCACCAATGGAATGTTAATGTGGAGCTTTCGAAAGATCTCAAGAAATTTCTTGAAGTGCCTTTGCTCTTTCCTCAGCTTTAGACTATCCATAAATGGCACGCTTGGCTCCTTTATGCGCTTGTGTGGTGGCACATATGGGATATTTGGGGTCTCCTCCCTTAATCATGCTTCAATCTCACCCTCTGGCGTATGATTTGATATGTCATTCACGGTTGGTGTGGCTTATGGTTGCTCATCCTTCTCGGTGGTAGTAGCTCCACTGTGAAGTATGGCCTTCACCTGCTCCTCTTGCCTAGGTATGGGCACGACTGTGATGGGTTCTTGGTGGGATTTTCTGAACGGGCGACATCCTCCTGGTAGTCCATATAAGCTACGGCGGTATGGCACACTGGGTTTAGCCTCCGTTTCAAAATGCATTTTGCCCTTTTCATGGACCTCCCCCACCGATGGCTCTGTCTCCTTAATCACAGATATATACTTCACTTGATGATGTACTTGATAGCAGCGTCTGCATTACCAGCCGGTCCTTGTTGATTTTGATGCTTCATGATCGCAACTTCATTGGAAATTTGGGCCACAGTCGTCTCCAGTGCCCTCATCTGTGCTCCATGACTTTGCAACGTCTGCCCAAATTTATTCAAAATTTCACCCTGGGACTGTAACTACTTACCGAACATATTCATCAACTCATGATTTTGTTTCACTACTTGGATGAGCATTTCTGTGCTTTTGTCCTCCATAGTTGGCTGTGGTTTTGCATCTAGGTCTTGTAGAAAGTTGTTTGGATCCTTCCATGAGAATTTTCTATCCTTTCTCCAAGAGTAATCATTGCTCTTGTAACCTTGTTGTTGAATGAATTTAACTTGGGCCTCCCCATCGAAATCTTCCTCTTTCTCTACAAGTTTCTTGGCTATGATATCCATTTTGTCTTTCAATTCTTTAATTTCCCTTGATTCCCCTGCAACTCTGGCTTGTTCTGGTGCATCTATGGTACCCCATGACTGCTTCTTTGCCATGTTTTTAATAATCTCCCAAAACCTTGTATCAATATTGTTTAGAAAGAATCCTGAACCTACTAAATCTAAGTTTCTTCTGCCATGCTCATTAAGCACAAAATAGAAAATATTCACCTATTTTTCCTTGTCTAACCCATGATGAGGGAATCTTCTCAACATTACCTAAAATCTTTCCTAGGTCTCCGAATAAGTTTCCCCTGCATTCTGAGTGAAGTTGTGGATTTTCCTGATTAAATCATTAGTCTTCTCAGGTGGGAAGAAACATTAGAAAAAAACCTCGATCATCTGATCCCAAGTCTCAACAATCTCATCATCCAGATTATGAAACCACTCCCTTGCATTTCCTGCAAGAGAACTTGGGAACAATTTCAAATACAGTGTCTCCTACGGACAACGATCGATCTTGATCATGTCACAATTCTCCACGAAGTTGCTTATGTGGGCTACTAGATCTTCGTTCTTTAGTCCATGGAATGCTTGAGATTTGACTAGATTTATTAGTGTTGGATCAATTTTATAAGTCAAGATATTGATTGCCTGCCTCTTGATCGACCCTTTTGATGCAGAGGAAGAAGACGCCTAGATCGTTTCCCATATCGTCTTTTCTTCAGCCATCTCTTCTTGTTCAGAATCTGAATTTACTCTCTCAGATTGATTTTGAATGTAGTGCTCCTCATCGTCTGATCCCGAAGATGGGACCTCTGGTAATGACTACGCGTAGTCTGTGCTACGCGTGCTCACCATGCACTGGTACCTACAAAATGATATATTTAGTTAAGTACAATGTTAGATGAATATAGATTTCTAAAAAATAAACAATCAATTGCAAGAATTAAAAATGTAACTAAAATAAAAGGGTAGCCTAGAGTGGCCGCTTGTAGCACTCGTAGTGCCAACAATTGTCGTTTCCCCGACAACAGTGCCAAAAACTTGACACGAATTTACTATGCGTAGAACGCAAGTGCACACGTCAGAGTAATATAGGCCTCAAACTCAGGGAAACATAATTATTGGTAGACTACTACTAACTACTTGCAATCAGCTAGACCAATTAAAACGAGTTGAGAGTTGATTGAAAAAGAAAAGAAAAAGAAAAGAAAATAGAGCAATCGATTAAATGTTTGGTTTAATCAATTCAAATGGAAATCTTTAGGATTGTGATTTCACCACAGGTCCTCATTGTATTAATTCCTACATAGTTATCCTAATTCATCTCTCATTCCAGGTAGTGGCATGTATTCAGGATTGCTCACTTTCGTGATACAATTCACTACCTAAATCTAGTTCGGTTCCACGGTAGTAGTAACCTATACCCTAAACTAGGTGCATGAAGACCGTCATAAGGGGTCATTAGATAGTTAGATTTTTGGCATATAATTGCATGAAGTATACATATGTAGAGAGAGAAACTAGAATTTAGGGTGATGCGAGGATTTCGGGTCTCTTTTATAGACTAGTTTTACATGGGTTTGATGTGTTTATTAGTCACATTTGTGGTTAGTATCACATGATTCACTCTCTTTAGTCTATAATCTCATTTTATATCAAAGCTAGTATATTTCATCTTTTTGGTTATAAATGATCATTATTGATGTGTTTTAGCAAGGCTGATTCGAATTTATCTTGAATTTTCAGGAAAAACAAATACATGCAGCTGTCGATACCATCGACAGCTGTCGATAGTATCGACTCAGGGACAATAAGACAGTTGCAAGGAACCAAGATGAGTCGATACCATCGACACTGAAGTCAATGGTAGTGAGATACCTATAGCGAGCCAGTAGTCAACTGGTCGATACTATCGATACAAAGTCGATACTTTCGACCTCACCCAGCTTCAACGTCGGATTGGTGATAAATATGACGCCTAAAGGTGTCGATACCATCAACACTAAAGTCGATGGTTGATAACCTCCCATTTTGTGATTTTATTTTATTAGTTATCTTTAATTTTCCATACTCTTTCTTAGATAAACTAGATAGAATCATTAAACTTTTTTACTTTATTGCAGATACACCAATAAATTAACTTTTCTTATTTTTTCATTTCAGAAAACACAAAAAAAATTACAAAGACCCCTCACGGTCCCAAGACCGCGAGAAGACCTCACGGTCCCAAGACCGCGAGGAGACCCCTCACGGTCCCAAGACCGCGAGAAGACATCACGGTCCCAAGACCGCGAGGAGACCTCACGGTCCCAAGACCGCGAGAAGGCCTCACGGTCCCAAGACCGCGAGGAGACCTCACGGTCCTAAGACCGCGAGAAGGCCTCACGGTCCCAAGACCGCGAGGAGGCCTCACGATCCCAAGACCGCGAGAAGGCCTCACGGTCCCAAGATCGCGAGAAGGCCTCGCGGTCCCAATACCGCGAGAAGGCCTCACGATCCCAAGACCGCGAGAAGACCTCACGGTCCCAAGACCACGATAAGGCCTCGCGGTCCCAAGACCGCAAGAAGGTCTCACGGTCCCAAGACCGCGAGAGGCCAAATGGTCTCTAGACCGTTTGGGCTCAACTTGAGCCTATAAATAGGACCTCAAGGGTCACTTCAAAGGGATCGATTCTCAGACGTCCAGAGGCTGCCTCTCTAGCTCCAGAGCACTTTTGTCTTCCATCCACTGCCCCAAGGCTGCCAGTTTGAGATCTGCTTTCCATCACCAAGCTATTTTCTCTCTCCTCTCAATAGCAAAGAAGGTGGGAAGAGAAGATCCTTCATCAAGTCAACCACGAAGTGCAAAGATCGTTGCTCTCTTCACTAAGAGTTCAACTTTCCCTCCTCCGTGGAGATGACGTTCTTTCTCTCTCTTCTCGCCTCCTTCTTTGTCCTTGACATGAGCGAGTAGTTTCATTCACTAGGGTGCGGGGAGTAGCCCCGCTACCCATGTTTTCATTTCATGCAATGTAATTCAATAATTTGTAATAGAGATACTCTTCTTTTCAGTTCAACATCAATCGTTTAATGAATGCTAGTTGCCTGATCATCAACGTGTGTTACTTATTATCTTTTGGTATGAATTGTCTATGTTTGTACCCTTGGATCTGAATATCGATTGAATGTTGGTCTTAGATGTATGTAGTCACCATATGTCTGTTTCGGTATCTAGGAGTGCTTTCATGAGTGGAGTAAACTCACCCCCATCATTGCACTTTCATACTATGAAATGGAATCAGTTGACGTATGGAAGTGCAATCTTGGTAAGGTCGAGGAACACATTTAATGAAGGAGTAATGCAAAGCATGTGACCATTCATTATGGTATGGCTGGCTTTGCAATACTCCACACTTCTCGTAGTTAGTTATCCGAAAGGAAGCTAGGACTACAAGATACTAACTGATTTGACTCTCTTTGCAGGTTGTTTTATTATGTTGCATGTCTTGATCCATGTGTAGTGGTGTGAAACCCGATAACATCCTAGTGGATTTTAATCATTGTTTACAACCTTAATCTCTACTTTCTTGCTTTACTTTCCTTGCACTTAGTTTAAAACCAAATCAAACTTTTGATCTAAATATCAACTGTTAAGTAGTTAAGTTCAACTAAAAACGTTTTCCATCTTGATTTCATCAAGACCGTTGTCCCGAGGATTCGACCCTTAACTATACTACGATAAGACTTCCGCGTGTCTTAGCACATGTGGGTGGAGTTCTTACCATAGTACTAGCAAGGCTAAACTTAGGGATTCATCATCTCTAGGATTTTTAGTGGCGTTGCAAAACTCCATCAAAAATTGGCGCCGTTGCCGGGGACAACAGAACGTTTTAGTTTTTACTTAACAACTTCTTGGTTGATTAGGATTTTACACTTTTTCTTGATAACTACGCCAAATCTTCTTGATTTCTTCATTTCCTTCCATTATCCTAACGTGTGATTTTCTTTCTACTCGGGTAGAAAACGTGTATGCAACCCCCGCATAGCATCGGATTCTCCCCTGAACCAGAGTACGACTCTGAGGTAGAAAGAAGTTTCCACTGAAGGATTAGACTTAACCACCAAAGAGCCAGACAGATGGCTGAAGAGCAACACCTTGTTGCAGAAAGAGTTAACGCCGCCATAGCAGCACAACGAGCACAACTTATTGCAGACACTTGTGCTCAGGTGCAAGCTGAGATTCGAGCTGAGGAACAAGCCCGCATCCAAGCAGAACATGCTGCTGCTCAACTTGCGTTAAGAAATAAGCAACTTCGGGACTACGCAGTCCCAAAGAATTATGAAGATGATCATCCAGTCCGACCACCGATCATTAACATACCGCACTTTGAAATGCGGACGCAATGGATCCAGATCATGCAAGGCATCTCTTTCTCTGGAGCACCCAGAGACGATTGCATGGATCACCTTTAGAGATTCAAGTCACTCTGTCGACTTGTACCCCAAGCAGGAACCGCCTTGGAAGCAATAATGTTACACCTTTTCCACTTCACCTTATCTGGAAGAGCACTAAGCTGGTACAACGCTTTGGATAGACACCCCATCATCACTACTTGGACTCCTTTAGAAGAAAAGTTTCTTGAGAAATTCTTTCCACCTTCGCTAACCTATGAGATTAGGGGACAAATTAATCACTTTTCCCAACTACCTGGAGAAACACTTGCTGAAGCTTGGGAAAGATTCAAAGAACTCCTGAGAAAGTGTCCTCACCATGGCATATCTCAAAATCAACTAATAGAAACATTCTACAGAGGAGTAAGTGATGATATCAAGCAATTTCTCGATTCCTCATCTGGAGGAAATTTTATGAGAAAGAACTATGAAGATGCTTGGAATATAGTTACACTAGGGGCCGAGAACCAATCCAATTGGGGAAGGTCATCTAACCAACCCAAGGGAATTCTTAAGGTATACAAAGCTGAAGAATCAATGGAACTCAAGGCCATTGCAGAGGCCCTGAAGACTATTGCTAGCAAGCAACAAGCCCTCGAAACTTCTTTCGGGGAATATGACAAGAAGAAAAGCTCTCAGGTTCAACAAGTAAAAGCAGCTACTGGAACTTGTGAAGCCTGTCATGCATCTGATCATCCCACATTATCATGTGGTTTGTTGTACAATGTCATGATGGATTTACAACCACCTATGCCGCAATATGAACCCATTATTGAGCATCCTGAGGACCAAATGCCAGAGCAAGTCAACTCCATCCATTCAATACCTGGCCAGGTGTACTACAATCCAGACAAACCAAGGAACCATCCTGGTTTCCAATACGGGAATCCTGCAGGGACCGCCAACCCACAACAGCAGACTCAAGGTGGATCTTTCAATAGACAACCGCCAGGATTTCAGAATAACTTCAGTCAAGGGAATTATAGACAGGGTTTCCAAAGATCTAACTATCCCAGAAACCCTTCTTACCAATATGTCCATCCAGGTCTGCACCCGCAGCTACAACAACCTCAGTTGCAGCAGCCCCAACAACCACAGTTAACTGCACCTCTACAACAACCACAAGGACAACAAGTCACTCAGTATCAACAGAGGGGTGCTCCTCCCCAATCATCTGATGAAATATCCTTGATTAGAAAAATGCTTCAATCTCAACAGACTATGCTTGCAAACCAGCAAGCTCAACAAAAGGCCGTAGAATCCCAACTGGCACAGATTGCCGCTCAATTGAAGCCACAAGCCGACACTTTTGCTGGGCAACCAGAGGCAAACCCGAGACATAACCAAAACAGACCAGAACAACTGAATGCCGTCACCACACGGTCTGGTCGTGTCCTGCCTGATGTCACCAGAATCATACATGATGATGATGATGTAGCCATTCTTTCCCCAACAGGAAATTCAAGCATAGAAACATAAAATTCTACTGAGAAAGAAAAGGAAAAGGAACCAATGCCAGAGGTCCCACCCAGAATTCCTTATCCAGACAGGCTGAAAGGGACCAAAATGGATACTAGGTTCCAAAAATTTAAAGAAGCTATGAAAAAATTATACATTGATATTCCTTTCCTCGATGCTCTTTCCGAGGTGCCCGCTTGGGCCAAATACCTGAAAACCCTCTTGTCAAGAAAGTATATGACAGAAGAGCATGAAACAGTGAAACTTGCTCAGACCACTTCAGACATTCTGCTAAACAAGATGCCAAAGAAAAAGAAGGATCCGGGTTCCTTTGGTACACAGTGTTCTATTGGAAATGGTTCCATCAAGAAAGGATTGGCAGACTTAGGAGCAAGTATATCTATTATGCCCTATTCGATGTGTAAAAGATTAGGCTTCACTGATTTGTTACCTACGACAATGACAATTCAATTAGCCGACTCTACCATAACTACCCCTCTTGGAATTATCGAGGATATTCCTGTCAGAATAGGAAAGAATTCTTATGTCCCGTGCGATTTCGTTATTATGGACATCCAAGAAGACCTGAGATACCCGATAATCTTTGGCAGACCTTTCCTAGCTACTGCCCGAGCACTTATCGATGTTGAAGCAGGAACTATAATCTTGAGACTTGGGAAGGAAGCTTTCCAGTTTAGAGTTCTTAACAGCATGAAAGGTCCAAGCATTCAAGAGGAAGTTTTTCTCCTGGATGCTATATATCAAATGTCCCAGTTAGAAATGTCTGAACCCTCCGATGAGCTGGAAAGTGCCTTGACAAACCCGAAAGTAGAATTTTCGGCAAACGAGCTAGTGCAACAATGCCTTCAATATTTAGAAAAAGCTGAAGAAGCCCCAACAGCCACCTTTGAAGAACTCAAGGCTGTCACCGTTATAGAAGCGACCGAGCCACCTAAGGCCCCTGAATTGAAGGCCTTACCCGAAGGACTCAAACATGTCTTCCTTGACAGCGAGAAACTTTGTCTAGTGATTATCAGCTCTACTCTGGAAGAAGACCAAGAAAACAGACTTCTTGATGAGCTAAAGAGACACAAGAAAGCTATCAGATATAAAATGACTGACTTAACTGGTGTAAACCCAGCTTTATGCATGCACAAATTGCCTATGGTGGAAGAATTCAAACCATCGAGGGAACATCAAAGGAAGTTGAACCCTAATCTCAAGGAGGTAGTTCGCATCGAGTTTCTCAAACTCCTGAAGGCAGGTATCATCTACCCAATCTCGGATTCTCAATGGGTAAGCCCCGTGCAGGTGGTCCCAAAAAAAGGGGGGACTACTGTTGTTCTTAATGATAAGAATGAACTGGTACCTACTAGAACAGTAACTGGGTGGAGAATGTGCATAGATTACAGAAAACTTAATAAAGCAACAAGGAAAGATCATTTCCCCTTGCCCTTCCTAGATGAGGTCCTCGAGCGCTTAGCTCATCAGAAATTCTTCTGTTACCTCGATGGTTATTCCGGGTTTTACCAAATCCCTATACACCCGGAAGATCAAGAGAAAACTACTTTCACCTGTCCTTTTGGGACATATGCTTTCAGAAGAATGCCATTCGGACTTTGTAACGCGCCAACCACTTTTCAGAGATGCATGTCTGCTATCTTTGCAGGATTAACATAATCTATAATGGAGATATTCATGGATGATTTCTCAGTTTATGGAAACTCTTTCGACAACTGTCTGCTCAACCTGGTTCAAGTTTTACAAAGATGTGAGGACACAAACCTCATCTTAAATTGGGAAAAATGCCATTTTATGGTAACGGAAGGTGTTGTCCTCGGACACAGAGTGAGCGACAGAGGGATCGAGGTGGATCAAGCAAAAATTGACGTCATCTCGAAATTGATGCAACCAAAAGATGTAAAAGGGGTACGTGCTTTCTTAGGTCATGCTGGGTTTTACAGAAGATTTATCAAAGACTTCTCAAAAATAGCAAAACCCATGACACAACTACTGACCAAGGACACGAAATTTAACTTTAACCAAGAATGTTTGCAAAGCTTCACAACTCTGAAAAATGCCTTGATTTCCGCACCCATTCTAAGAGCTCCAGATTGGTCACAACCATTCGAAATCATGTGCGACGCGAGCGATTATGCCATAGGGGCCGTATTAGGGCAAAGAATCGACAAGAAACCCTATGTTATATACTACGCATCTAAAATGCTGGATGAAGCACAGAAACATTACACCACTACAGAAAAGGAATTCTTAGCTGTCATCTACGCGTTCGAGAAATTCCGCTCATACCTGATTGGAGCTAAAGTCATTGTCTACACTGACCACTCCGCTATACGGTATCTAATTCAGAAGCAAGATGCAAAACCTAGACTTATCCGCTGGGTATTAATGCTTCAAGAATTCGATTTGGAAATCAAAGACAAAAGCGGGGTGGAAAACGTCGTTGCTGACCATCTCAGCCGTATTAGAGTTGAGGATGAAGACAAAGTACCTATCCAAGACTCCCTCCCGGACGACCAACTAATGAAAGTCGCTAATGGATTCCCCTGGTATGCCGACATTGTTAATTATTTGGCAACATGAATCATTCACCCGTCCGCATCCTATCACGACAAAAAGAAGTTCATTCACGACGCTAAGCAATATTTCTGGGACGAGCCCTATCTTTTTCGCTTATGCGCAGATGGACTCTTTCGTAGATGCATTCCAGAGACGAAAATCACTTCGGTTCTTGAGCACTGTCACTCAGGCCCCACTGGGGGCCACATGAGTTCTAAAAACACAGCTCTTAAAGTCCTACAATCTGGCTTTTATTGGCCTACCATCGCAAAAGATGCACATGAATACGTGCGATCATGCGACAAGTGTCAACTATCTGGGGGAATTACCCGAAGAAATGAAATGCCATTGAACATATGGCAAGAAATCGAACTCTTCGATGTATGGGGAATAGATTACATGGGCCCTTTCCCCCCATCCTACGGATTCATGTACATCTTAGTTGCTGTGGATTACATGTCAAAATGGGTAGAAGCTCTACCGACCACCTCTTGTGATTTAAAACCAGTAATCAAGATGTTTAAAGAGATAATATTCCCCAGATTTGGCGTCCCAAGAACGATAATATCTGACGGCGGATCACACTTCTTGGAACGGAGCTTTGAAGCCTTATTAAGAAAATACAGAGTCAACCACAAAGTTTCTACACCGTATCATCCACAGACATGTGGACAGGTTGAAGTCTCCAATAGGCAAATTAAAGCTATCCTAGAAAAGACTGTCAATCGGCACCGCACTGATTGGTCCACCAAACTATCTGACGCTCTATGGGCTTACCGTACAGCTTTCAAAACACCAATCAGAACAACACCATTTCGATTAGTGTATGGGAAGTCCTGCCATTTGCCAGTTGAATTAGAGCATAAGGCTTGGTGGGCCATTAAGCAACTAAACTTCGATCTCAAAGGCGCTGGTGAATTCAGACAACTGCAACTCCAAGAACTAGAAGAATTGCGAATGACAACCTACCACAACGCAAGAATTTACAAAGAACAAACTAAGATGTGGCACGATGGCCACATAAAAAGAAAGGATATAACCGTCGGAGACAAAGTCCTCCTATTCAACTCCAGATTAAAAATGTTTCCTGGAAATTTGCGTACTAAATGGTCGGGGCCTTTTACAATCAAACATATATACCCGACATGAGCTGTCATTATTATCGATGATAATGGAGGAGAGAGGACCATAAATGGTCACAGATTAAAAAAGTACCACACTCCGGCAGACAAGTTATCAAGACAAACCATAGAGATACATGACCCTATAAAGTCAGCATAGCCGGAGCATAATCTTGTCGAGCCAGCGACGTTAAACCAAAGCGCTTCTTGGGAGGCAACCCAAGGCCTGAGTATCACCTTCCCTAATTTTTCTAGCCTTTTATCTTGTTTTTTTTTACCTTCTTCATTTTTTGTTTTTCTTTCTTCTTTAAATCTAAAAATACAAAAAAATCCACATGATCTTGAGGTCAAACGGTCTCAAGACCGTTTGGGCCTTCGCAGTCTCAGGACCGTTTGGGCCCTCGCGGTCTCCAGACCATTTGGGCCCTCGCGGTCTCAGGACCGTTTGGGCCCTCACGGTCTCAAGACCATTTGGGCCCTCACGGTCTCAAGACCGTGAGGTTCCTCGCGGTCCCCGGACCGTGAGGATTCCTCGCGGTCTCAAGACCGTTTGGAAGGTCGACCCCACCTAAAACCTATAAATATACCCTCCCCACCAACGTTTCTCTCTTCTTGAACCCCGAACTTCCAAGCTTCGCTGTTTCATTCATCTCCGAGCTCCATCTCCACGCTCTCTGACGCCGCTTCCGTTTCAAGTTCTTCGCCGACGACTCGGCTTCGCCGCTGTCGTCTCCGGCTCGTCGTCACTCGTGCGCCCCTGCTGTAACGCTCACCGCACCTAGGCTCTTCGCCGATTCACTGACCGCACCGACATGTTGACAACCCGGCGATTCATTAAACAATAGATCGCATTCGAACTCCTCTCCGCCCTTGTCGCCGTCGTCGTTTTCTTGGTTCTCTGCCGACGAACGACGGCGCGGTTTGTCTCCCGCGCGGTTCGTCTCCCTCGCGGCCCCGCGCGGTTCGTCTCCCTTGTGGTCTCTAGACCGTGAGGCCCCGCGCGGTTCATCTCCCTCGCGGTCTCAAGACCGTTTGGATCCTCACGGTCTCAAGACCGTTTGGATCCTCGCGGTCTCAAGACCGTTTGGATCCTCGCGGTCTCAAGACCGTGTGAGCCCAAACGGTCTCAAGACCGTTTGAGACCAAACAGTCTCAGGACCGTTTGAACTCAATCAAACTACTAAAACTCAAACTCAAAATAATTTTACTTTGTTATAATTCCAAAATTTATGATTTCTAACTTTTGTTTTATTGTCAATCATTTCAGAATGACTTCACCTGTGAATCAAGGATCAACAGATGCTCCAGTCTGGACAAAGGAGAAATTACTAGCTGAACGAACAAATCTCCAAAACATAGTTGACCACTACAAAACGACTGGACAGGTCCCAACACAAGTGAACCTGATTGAAGTCATGAAAGACATAAAGCGAATCAACCGCTGCTTAGATGAAGAATCTTCTGAAGAGGAGGTAGAAGAGATTTCATCCGACGAGGCCTCAGAATACCAGACTTCCCCTGAGAAAGAATCACCCACTACAAAATCTAAGGGGAAGAGAATGGCTCAAGAATCCACAGCTGAGCCAGCACCTAAGAAGAGAGCCAGGAAGCAGGTTCACCCCGCCTCTGCAAGGGAACAAATCCTGGCAGGGTACATCCCACCATCCACCACCACCACTACCACCCCTGCCACAATAATTGTTCCTATTTTTCCTCCCATCACCACCACAGCACCACCACCCGAAAACCTTCATCTCCATAACATCACCTCCATCAGCCAACTCCTTATACCAACCAAGTATGTCTACCCCAGCATACTTATGAAGATGGGGATCTACCACAGAATCCTCACTCTTCTTGACAATTCAAACCTTTCCCGGCTCTGCTTTGTATCTGAAATTTCCTACACTGAGCCCACAACAGAATTCTTCACCTACTTCAACAAAGAAGTGGTGGACATCATGCATAGAGAAAGGGACGGTGGTGACCGCAGAATAACCACCAGAATCTTTAACAACGAGGTGGTCATCACCGAAAATCATCTGAATGAAATCTTTGTTGACAATCAAGACCAGCTGAAGAAAGCTAAGGCAGCTGGCACAGAACACCTCGGGTTCAACAAACATACCTTCTGGAAATCACTAACGGGGTTACCAACCTTCGATGCAAGGAAAAGCAAGGCCTCCAACATTCATTCTGGCCTAGTGCGCACGCTCCACAAAATCATCATCGGCGCACTCTTCCCCAGACCCGAAGGAGGAAATGTTCTTATATCCGACCTTTTTGTCCTCTGGTCAGTCCTAAAAGGAATGCCCATTAACATTGGACGACATATGCTGCTCAAGCTATCAGCCTTTGCCCTCAGAAAAGAAATTTGCATGGGAGGTCATATCACATCTATCATCAAATATCTTAAGATGGATAGACTTCTACCCAAATGCAACCCAATCAAGGGCGACATCCTTACCAACGAACAGACACTAAAGAACTCCCATATCTTAAAAGATAAGGATGGAAGGCTGCACTACGTGTTATGCCCCACAAAATCTACTAGAACCCTGCTCCCACTTCCAGAGCTTGCTGACTATGACAAGGACAAGCTCCTATTCACCGAGGACGAGATCGCCAAAATCATAGCCTCAGTCAAGGCCAAAGAAAAGAAAGCAAAGGCAGGGCAGGCAGAACTCAGTATAACTGCCCCGGCAGCAACAAAACTTCTAGTCAAACGACCTTCCAGAAGGCTCGTAAAAGCACATGAGCTGTCGGGGACACCTACATCAAAGCCTAACCCCGAACCTGAACCCCCCCTCCCAGAAGAACATATTACATCCTCATCACTAGACTCTTTTATAATGAGTCTAAATGTTGAGCTCGCCACCACCTCTCCACCTTCCACCACCCCAATATCTACCACCCCACCACCATCAACCACCCTTCAATCATCCTCCACACCACCTTCCTCTACCACCCCACCACCACCCCCACCCTTCTTCACTTCGGCCACCCCATTCTCCACCACAATGCCCGAATTCTCCTCCTTCACATCCACCGACTTTCCATCAACATTCTCGGATCGATTTCTCTCTCCGGGAATGCCACCACTTTTTCCACCCACCACCACCCCGACATCGCTGGTGACCCCATCTACAGTCACCACGCGATTCGCGGGTCCATCAACAGTGTCTTTTCCGCATGACACTACCATTCCACCCCGACCCCAGCCACCTCACTCTTCATTTACTGGGGTCCCTTATACTAACGTCGGTGCAGAATTCGGACGTCAATTCGACACCATCCGAAACCTCCTCACCGACCCATCTAACATTTTAAATTCTATTTTTTCATGTGTGCAGGGTCTAACACAACAGGTTTCCCAGATTGGTGAGCAGAACCGCGCCATGCCAGGCATCCTCCAAGGAATCCAACAACGTCAAGATTCAGTGGCCAAGCAAGTCGACCACATCGACGGCCACTGCAACAACTTGCCCGAGTTGATCCATGGAGTACAACGCCAGCATGAAGTGTTGGCAAAGCAAGTCGATAGGATTTCTACGCAGACTCTACCTCTGCCAGAAACCCTCCGCGAGCTGAAGCAGCAACAGCAAGCCTTCAGCACGTTCCTGGACGACATCACCACCACCCTCAAGCAACTACATAATCGCCAGGAGGAGTCGTCAAATAATGAGCTTATTCAGCTAAGAGCTCAAGTAACCGATATCACAGCACGACTCCTCTCGGCTGAACAACGTTATTCTGATCTAAAAGAAACCCACGAAGCACTGCTCGAAACACACGAGCATGTGAAAGTGGCATATGATGAACTCCAATCCATCCATCGTCTGTGCAAGAAGAAAGCACAAAAGAAGACAACTAATGACGATGAAGATGATGCTGATGACGGGGAAGATTCTGACTCCTCCGCTGACTCAAACAATAGTTCCTCCTCAGCTGATGACTCCGACAAGCCAGATGATGCTGGGGCAGGCCCCAGCCAAGGAGCAGAACCAAAACAACAGCAAGATCACCAAATTGGTGATAAAGATCACAAATCCCCTGCCCATACAGAGAATGTCAACATATACTTCGGGGATCAATTTCTAAACTTTTCTGCGGGATCTCTGGGGGAGGCTGCCAAAGAAGTGGCTTTTGCTGAGTTCGAAAAATGCATTCAGGGAACCAGCAACACTACACCAGCCACAGCAGCCCAGCAAATCTCTGCACTCGAACCGTCTGCGCCTGAACTTGAAGAATCAGAAAGAGTATGCCTAGACACCGATGAAGATTTAGACACTCCTTCTGATTCTGATAAAGATTACGATCTACAGCAGTACATGGACAACCTAGAACAACCTTCTTCTCCCACACCGCAAGAGCTACCTCCGCCGCCACCTCTACCTAACAAAATGAAAGAGTTAGACATGGCGGCCATCTCTACCCTAGATGCACAAGATATCTTTATCTTAAACACTATAGTAGATGATGCCAAAGATGGGGAGGATGTAATATACAAAAACACGAAGACAAAACGCAATCTGACGCGTGAAGATTTCCGATCCCTTCTTCGATCCCAGTCGCCGGTGAAGATGGCAATGTTCCGTACCCTACTTGCCAACTCTATCGAGATCTACAAAAGCTCTCGGCAACAGCAACCGGTTCTTAACGCCTCACCCACACTAGGATTGTGCTTACTGTACAAAGAGTTACAACACAAATCCATTACAAGGTTGCACAGGGGGATCGCAAGAAAAGCGAGATACATAACTGTGCCTTTCCAAGTCTGTAACCACTGGCTGCTCATGATTGTGGACACTGTCGCCCGCGACGCCAAAGTATACAATTTATGTGCCAGTGACTTAAAGGCTGGAATAATCAATTTTGTTGGAATTGAAGCCGGGGAGGCAAGATGCATCCCTTTCCGGCTGCTAAAGCTCATATGGGCCACATGCCCTTCTCTCCTCTAGGACTGGAGCTCCCCCTGGTTTCGAATAATTAACCCACAAGTCCAAGCCGCAGAAGGTTCTTGGGACAGCGCTTTCTACGTCATAAGGCACATCCTAGCGCTAAACCAGCAGGTCCCTTTCACTGAACTAATTAATGAAGATTTCCACTTCCTACGAGGACGTTACGCCATGGAGCTTATTTGCGACAAAAGGTTTTTTAACGACCCTACCATGGCGGCAGACGACGTCCCTTGTTATCTCTTTTCATCTATTCAACGCCCGCAGAGGAGACCTTTCAGACAAACCCTAGCGGCGCTGACAAAAGAAAAACAACCATCTAATGTCACCAGGAAAAGCCAATGGAACCCTTACATCTTCGATCTGGTTCCAGATAAAGGTGACATTGATCTGATATCAGGGGTAGCCATCAAGACATCTTCATCACATATGGTACCCCAATCTTCCATTGCACCGTCATTTCCCGACTTCGACCCGGAGGCTTGCAAAACTCTTTCAGATAACGAGCTCCAGCTAATAATGTCACGGCTATATACCGAAAAATACGAGCTGGTATATATCGACGGGGATATTTTGGTTATGGCAGATGCCCTCCGTAAGACCTTACAATTCAAGGGTTCCATGTCTGTAAGTGTAATGACCGCTTATCAATACTTACTTGCACGAAATCACAACACGGTCTATATGGTGTCAGCTTACATGAAGGATGATCTTCTCAGACTGAAGAACTTCAGAACAAAGGAGTCAACCATCTCTTATCTCCAACATACAACTCCGAAGTTCATCATGCTACCTTTCCTTCATCAAGAGCACTGGATGTTACTGGCAACCAATCTTCACGAAGGAACAACAATAATCTACAACAGTTCCGACAGCCAGTATGATCCAAAACGGAAAGCATACACTACAACTCCAAGGACACCAACAGAGGAGGTGGCAAAAGAGTGTGCTGACAAATTACACGATCTTTTGGGTCAGCACACGCGGGCATATGACAGAGATCATTTCAAATCACCAGCCTTCTGCCACAGGTGCCCCCAGCAAATCAGAGAATCAAATGACTGCGGCTTCCACGTCCTCTACTGGATGTATACAATCCTGGCCCTTCACAAGCCGATAGAGGATATGACAGAGGTGGATTACCACGCGCTACGGGGAAAGTTCGCCGCCAACTTACTCAGAACACATGGGGCAAATAAAGGATTAACCGACGCCTAAATACCCTTGTCCATGCATTTCTCAACCTATTACTTTGACACTCTGTGGACAGAGTGCGTGATAAGTTTGGGGGGAGTGCACTGGACAAGGGCGAGGTATCATTCTACTTCAACCTTTCTATTTTTCCCGCTTATCATTTTTCAAACTTTCTGTCCATATTTAGACTTTTTCCAGTAATTTTTTTCTTTTTCAATAAAATAACTCTCAAGTATAACTTTCATCATGGAAAGAATCATCCTTAGCTAAATTAGAGATAAAGTAGTCCTCAAAAACAAATAACAAGATTAGCATACAGGCATGAAATGGTGAATTTATAAATTACATTACTATTGGTTTCTATGCTTTTACTTCAATTCTATCTCAGACTCTTCACAGGTCAACTTCAGGGCCAAAGCGAACCAAAAACTCTCAAAGTCAAGAGGGAAATCAGGGAAATCCAAAATCAAGAAATCTCACGAGTGGACCACCAATTAAAAATAAGTGCATGTCAGGAACCCTAAGAACGGTTTTCTTCTTTCAATAAAGAGGCTTGTCCGCCCAATCAAAAACCACAAAACCCACTTCCTAAGCCTGCGAGTTTCGAATAAAAGCCAGAGTGTTGAATAAAAAAGCATGAGAGTTGTGCCACGCATAAGGACCTATATGAAGAGCCAACAAAGATCTCACCCGGCCGGTACATATAGCTGCCCTCATGAAGGCAGATGTGTCGTGCCCGGTAAAGAGATCCTAAGGTTTCCTAATATATGAAAAGGCTGATAAAAGAGCTCACCCGACCGGTACATTTAGCTGCCCTCATGAAGGCAGATGTGTCGTGCCCGGTAGTGAGTCTCTAAAAAGCATAGATAAGCCCTTCCCCACTTGAAGGGGGAGCTACACAATAAGCCTTTTAAGCCAGCCCTCATACCCACTCTAGCTACCAGTAGGTTTCTCTAAAGAAGTATAAAACTGATTAGAGTCGATGACATGCACATAAAAAGAAAGGTGGTCCCAATGCGAGATTCACGATATAAAAGGAACCTGAGATCCATGCAACTTTTGATGCTCGAAAGAGTTAGTGTAAGCAGAAGCCCTGATAAGACCTCGGTAGATCTCTGACCTAGAATTGAAGCAAGAGTATGGAAACCCTAATTAAATAAAATCGCCTCGCCATTACATGCCTTAGCTCTATCTAACTTGAGGAAAAGCTAGACTCTAAGTTAGGGGGGGTGATAACCTCCCATTTTGTGACGTTATTTTATTAGTTATCTTTAATTTTCCATACTCTTTCTTAGATAAACTAGATAGAATCATTACACTTTTTTACTTTATTACAGATACACCAATAAACTAACTTTTCTTATTTTTTCATTTCAGAAAACACAAAAAAAATTACAAAGACCCCTCACGGTCCCAAGACCGCGAGAAGACCTCACGGTCCCAAGACCGCGAGGAGACCCCTCACGGTCCCAAGACCGCGAGAAGACCCCACGGTCCCAAGACCGCGAGAAGACCCCACGGTCCCAAGACTGCGAGGAGACCTCACGGTCCCAAGACCGCGAGAAGGCCTCACGGTCCCAAGACCGCGAGGAGACCTCACGGTCCCAAGACCGCGAGCAGACCTGACGGTCCCAAGACCGCGAGAAGGCCTCACGGTCCCAAGACCGCGAGAAGGCCTCGCGGCCCCAAGACCGCGAGAAGGCCTCGCGGTCCCAAGACCGCGAGAAGGTCTCACGGTCCCAAGACCGCGAGAGGTTGAACGGTCTCTAGACCGTTTGGGCTCAACTTGAGCCTATAAATAGGACCTCAAGGGTCACTTCAAAGGGATCGATTCTCAGACGTCCAGAGGCTGCCTCTCTAGCTCCAGAGCACTTTTGTCTTCCATCCACTGCCCCAAGGCTGCCAGTTTGAGATCCACGTTCCATCACCAAGCTATCTTCTCTCTCCTCTCAACAGCAAAGAAGGTGGGAAGAGAAGATCCTTCATCAAGTCAACCACAAAGTGCGAAGATCGTTGCTCTCTTCACCAAGAGTTCAACTTTCCCTCCTCTGTGGAGATGACATTCTTTCTCTCTCTTCTCGCCTCCTTCTTTGTCCTTGACATGAGCGAGTAGTTTCATTCACTAGGGTGCGGGGAGTAGCCCCGCTACCCATGTTTTCATTTCATGCAATGTAATTCAATAATTTGTAATAGAGATACTCTTCTTTTCAGTTCAACATCAATCGTTTAATGAATGCTAGTTGTTTGATCATCAACTTGTGTTACTTATTATCTTTTGGTATGAATTGTCTATGTTTGTACCCTTGGATCTGAATATCGATTGAATGTTGGTCTTAGATGTATGTAGTCACCATATGTCTGTTTCGGTATCTAGGAGTGCTTTCATGAGTGGAGTAAACTCATCCCCATCATTGCACTTTCATACTATGAAATGGAATCAGTTGACGTATGGAAGTGCAATCTTGGTAAGGTCGAGGAACACATTTCATGAAGGAGTAATGCAAAGCATGTGACCATTCATTATGGTATGGCTGGCGTTGCAATACTCCACACTTCTCGTAGTTAGTTATCTGAAAGGAAGCTAGGACTACAAGATACTAACTGATTTGACTCTCTTTGCAGGTTGTTTTATTATGTTGCATGTCTTGATCCATGTGTAGTGGTGTGAAACCCGATAACATCCTAGTGGCTTTTAATCATTGTTTACAACCTTAATCTCTACTTTCTTGCTTTACTTTCCTTGCACTTAGTTTAAAACCAAATCAAACTTTCGATCTAAATATCAACTGTTAAGTAGTTAAGTTCAACTAAAAACGTTTTTCATCTTGATTTCATCAAGACCGTTGTCACGAGGATTCGACCCTTAACTATACTACGATAAGACTTCCGCGTGTCTTAGCACACGTGGGTGGAGTTCTTACCATAGTACTAGCAAGGCTAAACTTAGGGATTCATCATCTCTAGGATTTTTAGTGGCGTTGCAAAACTCCATCAATGGTATCAAGACTGCATCAACACAAAACGTCATAAAATGGAAGACTCTTCGATATTATGACGAGTCGATACCATCGACCCGCGTTGATGGTATCGACGCCGTTAGATCAATTTTTGTTACAGATCATTTCTAATCGGATGGTGGTGATCTTTTGGCGATCAAAAGTGGTTCATATACCTAATTACGACGGCCCTAAGAAGGAGAGGGCGTCATTAGTCATTGCACAAGTCTCAAGGAGGAGAGGAGAGAAGAGAACCCCGAGCCACACCCCAATCGTTGACCGACCCTAAAACCCTAGATCCAACTTCGATCCCTTGGATCATGTGAATCGTAAATGGGAACCCTTAATGATCTGAATAATAGAAACCATATTTGTGAATGTTTCATTTTTGGATAATAAGATCTATCATTAAATAGATGATACCTTAATATCGAGATATGATTGTGTGACTCCAAAACAAGATAAAAGTCATGGATAATCCCTGATCTAATCACAAGAAGAAGTAAGTAATCATATTTAAAGAACAAACCTTAGTGGTGGGTCACATGGACCAGTAGTAACAATATACCCTTGATTTCTTTTCAAGGTGATCTATTTACTATTTCTCTAGACTCTTGGATTTTAGATCTAATAAATTAGGTACGTGGTCTTTATTAAGTATAAGACTAGTTTTCCATGGTTGCATAAAGATATGATGTACATTGGGTGAACCTAATTATTTATACTTTTTTGGATGAGTATTTGTATTATATGCTTCACCAAACCTTAAAGGAACATAAAAGAACTTATGATGAGTTGTAGCTACTAAGGTAAGCACAAATGGGAAATGGTCCAATATGGATGTATGACATATTGCCTAGTATGGATGTATGATGAATTGCCCATGCTAGATGTATGATAAAATAATTTTCCCATACTGGATGTATGATAAAATGCTGATAGAAATAGTGGTACAACTGCATCTAAAGATATGTCTAAAAGACTGGTTTACCTAATTTTCTACCTTAAATAATGGTTTCCTTTTATTTCGTTTGTTTCTTCGAGTATTTTGAAATATGCAATCATAGTATTGTATTTTTAACCATGTATGAACCTTGTGTTGATGATTTTTGTTTTTCATATTTTCTTGGTACAAGGAACAAATAATGCATCTCAAAGTACCAAAAGCTACTAAATAATTGTTCATGGAGCATATCTAGCTAGATTGCTACTTCTTATCTCTATTTATATTAGATAGTTATTTATTTTCCTCTAGATGATGTATAGGATGAATTATTTCTGATATATTTTTCATTCCTTAGAACTATTCATTTCCTTCTATTGAATAAAATGCATGACTATTATCCTCATGAATTTTGTTTTGTGTGGCTAATTAATGATGTTTGTGAACAATGATCTGGCTCCTTTTCATAATTTAGTTGACTATCACAATGTCTTATATTTTCCCTTTTGACATCTTTAGATATGAGTACACGCATATCTGGGGAATGTCATTATGGAACATATACATGAATTGGGGTCATCACAAGTTGTAGAGAGGAAGAATAGGTCACTATAGGAGATGGCTAGGAGTATGCTTTTAGATTATGACACCAAAGAAGTTTTGGGCTGAATCCATTAGTACCTCATGTTTTGTGCAAAATTGGGTTTCTACACATCCTTCTTTCAAGAAAATCTCCTATGAGCTATGGAATGGTAGGAAGCCTTCTATTGAGTATTTCTATATTTTTGTGTGTTCTTGTTTTGTTTTGAATATGAAAGATTCTCTTGAAAAGTTTGATCCAAAATCCTTACAAGGCTTTCTTTCTTGGCTATAAAACTACTAGCAAGGATTATAGAGTATTTAATGTTGATCTTTATAAAGTAGAAGGATCTATAAATGTTAAGTTAATTGAGACTAACCCCTCTGTTCCCAAATATATTGTTCCAAATGATGATGTTGTAGGTGAGGTGACTCCTATTTTAAGAGAACTCAACATCACCAAAAAGGGAAAAGAGGTGGGCATTTAAGAAGAAGAGAAAGATGAATAGAAGAAGGATCAACCCCTTGCTTTGCAAAAAAATCATTCAAAAGAGTTGATTTTAGGTGACCCATTTGAAAGAGTGAAGACGCATGATGCCTTCAACAAAGAACAAGCCAACATTGCCTTCATCTCACAACTCAAGCCAAAGAACGTCAAAGAAGATATTGGGGATGATGAATGGATCCTAGCCATGCAAGAAGAGTTGGAGCAATTTGAAAAGAACAAAGTATCGACCCTAGTGCCAAGCTCAAGTGATAGAAAGATCATTGACACCGAGTGGGTCTACTGCAAGAAGATAGATGAAAGCAGCAAAGTGGTAAGGAACAAAATAAGGTTAACGATTGAAGGATAGAATCAACAGGAAGGTATAGATTTTGATGAAACATATGCATCTGTAGCTAGAATTGAGTCCATTCATATGTTTCTTGATTTTTCTAGTAATAAAAACTTTCTTCTTTATCAAATGGATGTTAAAAGTATGTTTTTGAATGGTAGGATTGAGGAGGAAGTGTATGTGGGCTTTGAACATGATAGTTTACCTAACCCTATTTATTTGTTGCAAAAAGGTCTGTATGGACTCAAACAAGAACCTCGAGCTTGGTATGAGATATTAAAGAAATTTTTGTTAGATCATGGGTATCTCATGGGCAAAGTAGATTCTACCTTGTTTCTCAAACACACTTTTGACAATTTTCTTATCATTCAAATATATGTTGATGATATCATTTTTGGATGAACCAATCTTGATCTTTGCAAGGAGTTTAGCGATCTTATGTAGAGTGAGTTTGAGATGAGAATGATGAGTGAGCTTACTTTCTTTCTCATATTTCAAATCAAGAAAACTAAAGATGGGAACTTCATCAACCAAGGCAAGTACACAAGTGAGCTACTTAAGTGTTTTGCGATGGAGAACACCAAGTCGATGGACACACCCATGTCAAACACTACCAAACTTGATAAATATGAAGAGGGTGAGACGGTAGATGAGAAGCTCTATAGAGGTATGATTGGAAGTTTACTTTATTTAATTGCCTCTTGATCAAATATAATGTTTAGTGTTGGCTTGTGTGCTCACCTTCAATCAAATCCCAAGAAAACACATCTATAGCTATTAAGAGGATTTTAAGGTACTTTGACAAAACTCCAAATTTTAGACTATGGTATCCTAAGTCAAGGGACTTTACTGTTATGGCTTATAGTGATGCAAATTACACACGATGCTTGATTGATAGAAAGTGCACAAGTGGTACTTTCTTTCTCCTAGAACCATGCTTGGTATCATGGTTCTCCAAGAAACGATGCATAATGGAATTATCAACTACCAAGGCTTTGTAGCCGGGAGTTGTTGTGCCCAAGTCCTATGGATGAAGCAAATGATCCAAGACTTTAACATTCATTATGATGCTTCTCCAATCTATTGCGATAATACTAGTTCAATTTCTTTAAATTATAATCCTATATTGCATAGTAGATCCAGGCCTATAGAGTTTCTTCATCATTTTATTTGTGATCACATTGCCAAAAAGGATATCTATATCATGCACGTGGACACAAAAAATCAGTTGCTGGGCATTTTCACTAAACTTCTAGCTAGAGAGCAATTTAATTTTATTAGATCTAAACTACTCATAACTACTTTGGATGAATCTGATATGACTTCTAGCTATTTGCCATCTATCCTATATGCTTTGCTTATATCTTGTTCACTCTTGCTTGCTATAATGCTATTTTCCTATTCATATTCCTTGTTTTCGCTTGTTTGGGTATTTTTCACAAATGCTTGTTTTATTGCAAATTAGTAATCAATGATGAGTGATATGTGCCTAAGTATGTTTAAAATGAAAATGGACTAGAAAAATAAATTCAATGATCACTCTAATGGATGGAAATTAAAATTTCTAAGGTTGGTTTAGGTTGACCATCGGTCGAGTTACCAACTCGACCGATCCGTGGCCGAGGGATTTTGTAAAGAGCCATTTAGTCGAGTTTCCCATTCACAAAACATGACCAGTGGATGGGCTAGAACAAAATTAAGCATGTTTCGGCTGACCTTTCTCCCTCTCAACTAGAGAAAAATTGACCGATCCACTCTCCAACTAGGTCAAGTTCTCAACCCTAGCCCCGACCATCCTCTCCCTAGCCCTAGTTTGACCTAGATCGACATCCCTTGACCTCTTGCTCATCAACCTTAGGTGTTTGGTCAGTTTGTGGTGGTGTTTCCTATGTTTTTGATCTCTCTATCCTCTTATCTCGCCTCCATGGCTTCTAATAGGAGAAAGAGAGCCGCCCCAGCTGGAGCACCATCCTCCTCCTATTCACACCTTATACCATTTGATGATACCTTCTTTGTCTCAAATGTTTCTCTAAATAGGTACAAGGAGCTCCTTCCTAGGAACTCCTTTCCTTTTCATGACCTTTATGAGATACATCCTCGTAGACTAAAGGTTATCAATCAAGTGGCCAAGTTTCTTTATGACCACCACCTTTCTGCCTTGAGTGTTGAACGCGTGTGCTACAACAATTCCATCACAAGCACCAAATCCGTTTATGAATTCTATGTAAATTTGTAATAGAATTATGACATTCTCATTCCCCCACCTAATGATCAAGTAGTACTTACTTCCATGATAGTTGGGAAGAAATTCTAAGTCTCTGAGGATACCTTGAATATCTTTTTCTCTAGTACTGAAGTGACTGACACTTGGTGGAAGGATCACCCTAAGTATTTTGACCTTGTTGACCTTGAGGCCTTATATAAGAAATATGATCTCACTCTTCGTGACATTCATAAATTCTTGAAGAAGACTCAATTTTCCTATAGGAAGAAGTCTACCCTTCCCTCCTCAGCCTTAGACCTCAAGAACCGTATACTTGCTCTAGTAGTCATCTACAATATTTTTCCAAAGAAAAACCAAACTAAAATTGCAGAGAATACTACAGTGATTATGTTCTATATCTTGAATAACATCAGAGTCAAGTGATCTAGATATGTCCTCCACCTCATGACCTACTTTGACTCTGGTAAGAACACTCGTGTCACCCACCCACCCTACCCAGACCTGATTTGTTGTCTCTTTCAGACTACCACTGGAAAATCTCTTTTTCATGACCTTCATTACAAATATGCCCGGAAAGGAGTTTGCATCAGTGAGACACACTTCAGAAGAGTGTGCCTACCCCTTCCTCTACCACACCTAGAGCCTCCACCTCCACTAGGCACCTCCATCACCTCAACCATCCTGACTTACTCACACCTCTTTCCACATATGAAATGAAACCTAAAAAACACTAGATGGGGGGTGAATAGAGTTTTAAAGATAATTTTAACAATTACTGAAACTCAAACTACCAACCACAAAATATTGGACAAGGGGACAAGGATTTAGAGTGGTTCCAACTTTAGCAAATACTAAAGTTGTCAGTCCACTACCCGGTTGCTTACCCAACCGGGATTTGGAAAGAATTTAATTTTATTACCTCGCAAGGACTTTACATAAAATTACAATTCTCTCCCTAAACCCTTCAAGCAGCCTTCACCTAGAAGTAATCGCCCAACCTTGAAGAAGCCTTCACCTAGAAGTAATTCCACCACCTTGAAGCAGCCTTCCTCCTGAAGTAGCTTCCTGTTGCAATAGCCTTCTTGAAGTAGCTTCCCGTGCGATAGCCTTCTTGAAGTAGCTTGAAGTCCACCTTCTCCTCCGAGAAGAACCTTCTCCAATCAGCAGCCTCCAACCCTAGGAGTAGCAAGGAGAATACAAAGGATAAAAGGAACAAGAAGGAAAATAGAAATTACAACTTATCCTTTGAAGCACAAGGCTTGATTTGCCTATATCAAGCGTATCGATCTCCTAACCAATGAGTGTAGAAGTGTAAGTGCTGTGGTAAGGAGATGCTAGCCTATAGGACACGAAATAGGAGCAATGGGAATGAATAGCAAATGTAGGAATTGCTCTATTGCTCAAAACAATATTGCCAATGTGTATTCAAGCTCAAGTATAGCACAAGTGTAGCTTAGGTGTATTTAGGTGTCCATAGGAATGTCCTATTTATAGGAATGGCCTATGGATGCTTAAGGACATTCTAGACAACTTCTAGGGGTTTCTAAGTGCTTAACTAGCCGTTAGGAATAAGTTAGGTGCATTAGTAACGGCTAGTTACTTTATTCTGTAGTTGCTGTCAGAGACCATCTCGGTCGACAAATTGTCGACCGAGATACCTACTCGGTCGAAGTTTTGTCGACCGATAGGCTCTCTGGATCAACGTTCATTTGCAACTGCCAACTACTTTGTCAGCTGTGTCTAACAGCTACTTGGGTCATTCTCGGTCGAGAAGTTTGTCGACCGAGAGTGTCTCAGTCGAGGAGTTTGGTCGACCGAGATTGACCCTGTTTCAATCTTTCAATTTAGGCACTAAGTAAATGTATGAGTGTGCATATGTGATCCTATTTGAAAGGGATGATCTATCTAAGTGTGGTGATTGGCTAGGGAAGATCTAACGCTTGATTTACATGAGATCTAAGTACTTGTACATTGTATATTTGTACAAGTTTACAATTGATTACATTGTATGACTTTTACAATCATTCAAGCGTATAGTTTCCTTAGAGCTTTGTCATCCACTTTATTCCTGCAACACTCAAGTAGCACGTTAGATCAACAAGAATGAAATGTTTGTCATCATCGAAACAAAGGGATTTATTATAATGTCCAATTTATCCAACAATCTCCCCCTTTTTGAAGATGACAAACATTTCCTAAATATGAAATAAGGAAATATAAAGCATGTGAGTTTCATACCTGAAGATTACCTTTTGTAGCCATTCTAGTTTTGCAAGTGAGTGCTGGCCATCAAGATGAAACTCATTTATATTTTAGATTTTATATTCTTTCTCCCCCTTTGTCATTTCAAAAAGATATCCAGTTTGAATATTTTATTTTTCTTCTCCCCCTTAATTTTATATTATGCTCCCCCTTAAATAGATATCCTATTAGGAACATGGATTTAATATCATTTTTGTCTAATTTATCCACAATTTGTTTCTCAATCATTTGCAAAGGATGTTAAGCCTTGAAATGATATGAGATTCCCTTAAGCTTATGATGAATGTATATTGATTTCCCATCTATCAAGGGATATTAAGCCCTAAATTAAATGAGATTCTTTTAATCTTAGAGTACATAAAAATGTCTCCAACCAAATGCAAGGGATGTTAAGCCCTGATTTGTTTAGAGAGTTCCTTTAAGTACAAGATATATCATTTTCATACATTTCTTCATAAAAAGTACTAAAGTCGTAACAAGCTCCAAATGATGTTTACAGTATTTTTGTAAGCTTCTTAGTCAAATTTGTTTTTATGAGCTCCCCCTTAATCTTACAATTTAAAGCAATTTAAGGCTTCTAAGGTCATAAATGATTTTAAATTTTGATTTTGACCTTTATCAAAAATATACTAAGATTAAGTACAATAAAATGGTGTCCAAATAAGCATTTTGTCAAAGCTTATTTTAGGTCGCCCTTGACTACGACCATAGCGCCCCTTGGTCAAATTATATTTCAACCAAGAGGCATAAATTGCAGATTTCCAATTAAGCATTCATATCAATTTTTGAAGCATGTTTAAGTGATACTCAATAAAAGCATGAAAGCACGAAAAAATCTTTTAAAGATACCAATTGAAAAAAAAAAATTATAACATTGTGCTCTTTGCAAGTATTTCTAAGAGATATATTACCAATGAATCATTTGCTTGCCTATGTAATGATAAAAGCATAAACACATAAATTTTCTTTAAACTAAGCATAATTTTTTAGTTTTTGACTTAAGTTACTTAGAATTAAACCAAATGAATCTCATATAAACTTTCAAGGATGATTTCCATAATTTATACTTTATTGTATAGTCATTAACCACAAATAGATATCAATCTGGAGCAATTCTACAGCAGTCTAAAAATCAGTGACATGCTCGGTCGACAATTTCTCGACCGACTGTTCACTCGGTCGACAGATTCTCGACCGACCAAGTTTCTGGAATATGTTCAGAACTCTTAATCAATTTCAAGCAAAAGAGTTTATGCAAATTAGAGCTCGATTGTGTTGAGATAAGACATTATGATATCAAGAATCAGTTTAGGTCAAATCTCAACTAGTTAATTTTAAGTTACTAAGTTTTAGGAATCCAAGCTAACTCATCATTCTTTTTCTTATATGGGCATGAAAATGAATAATGTCCAAGATGCATGCAATAATGACAACTAATAGCATCAACTTCATTTCTCTTTCTAGGAATTGAGTTCCTAGGTACAAATATAATCTTGGATGCTTTAACTCTTTTGGGTTTATTTCTCCTTGGATCGTATCCTAATCCTCTTCTTCCATTATAACTAGAGAAAATTTTCAGAATATTTTCAAGTATGTCATTTCCTCTTAACTCATTTACATTTCTTTGTAACTTAGCAATTTCTTTCTTTGCCTGATCTAAATCGGATACTAGAGAGTTTCTTTCTTTGACAACCTCATCATAATCTAAATTTGAACATAGAATAGGTTGTTTTTGAAGATCATTCACTTGAGCTTGCAAGTTTAACTTTTCTAAGGAAAGAAAATTGCAATTAGCTTCTACCGATTTTAACTTAAGAGCATAATCTTCATTTTCCTTTTTGAGATTTTCATTTTCGGATACAAGAGCAAGAAGTTTAGCATTTAAATCTTTATTTGCTTTCTTAAGTTTCTTCTTGCACTCAATATATTTCTCATGAGTATCTTGAAGACTAGCAATTAGATCTTCTTTTGGTAGATCATAAAGACTTACCTCTTCTTCGTCTTCATTTGTTGTAGCAATGAGGCATTCTACTTCTTTTCCATCATCACTATCATCACTTGAATCATCCCATGCAGCTCGATATGCTCTTTCTTTCTTTTTGTGAGATGATTTCTTCCCTTTCTTGAGTTTTGGACAATCACCTTTCATATGTCCTTTCTTACCACATTCAAAGCACTTGGAAGAAAAAACACTAGAAGTTTTATTAGTTTTAAAACTTTTATATTGCTTACCATTTACAACGAGAGTTTCTTCTTCACTATCATCTTCACTTGTGTCATGATTGTCTTTAGTTGAAGCTTTGAATGCAATATCCTTCTTTTTACCATGTTGACGTTCACGTTCTCTTCTTTCTTCCTCTTCTAGAGTTGCCTCATGAGCTTCTAAATTGCCAATGAGTTGCTCCATTTTCAGTTTAGTGAGATCATTGGCTTCTTCAATGGATGTCACCTTGGGCTTGTATTTGGGAGGAAGTGATCGAAGTACCTTTGACACCTGATCTTCTTCAAGTACAATTTTTCCTAAGGCATTCAAACCATTAACAATAGAAGAGAATTTTGCAAACATTTCACTAATGGATTCATTTGGATCCATACGAAAGTGTTCAAATTTCTGTTTAAGCATACTAATCTTAGAGTTCTTAACTTGAACCGTACCTTCATAAGTTATGGACAATCTATGCCATATTTCATAGGTTGTTTCACAATTTGATATTCTATTAAATTCTCCTACTGAAATTGAACAATAAAGAATACTTACAGCCTTTGCATTCATTTGAGCCGATTTTACCGTGTTTGCATCCCATTCTGCATATTGTATTTGAGGAAGCTCGTATGGTGTTGACACCATCCTCCATAAGTCCCAATTTATGCCTTGGAAGTAAAACTGCATCCTTCTCTTCCAATATTGGTAGTTTGTTCCATCAAACACTGGTGGCCTAGCAACGAATGTCCCTTCGAGGTTAAGGTTGTTGAGCACCCCGTCACCCATTTCTTCAAGACCTTGTTAGGGTTCCTTGAAGCCTGCTCTGATACCAATTGAAAAACACTAGAGGGGGGTGAATAGAGTTTTAAAGATAATTTTAACAATTACTGAAACTCAAACAACCAACCACAAAATATTGGACAAGGGGACAAGGATTTAGAGTGGTTCCAACTTTAGCAAATACTTAAGTTGTCAGTCCACTACCCGGTTTCTTACCCAACCGGGATTTGGAAAGAATTTAATTTTATTACCTCGCAAGGACTTTACATAAAATTATAATTCTCTCCCTAAACCCTTCAAGAAGCCTTCACCTAGAAGTAATCGCCCAACCTTGAAGCAGCCTTCACCTAGAAGTAATTGCACCACCTTGAAGCAGCCTTCCTCCTGAAGTAGCTTCCCGTTGCAATAGCCTTCTTGAAGTAGCTTCCCGTGCGATAGCCTTCTTGAAGTAGCTTGAAGTCCACCTTCTCCTCCGAGAAGAACCTTCTCCAATCAGCAGCCTCCAACCCTAGGAGTAGTAAGGAGAATACAAAGGATAAAAGGAACAAGAAGGAAAATAGAAATTACAACTTATCCTTTGAAGCACAAGGCTTGATTTGCCTATATCAAGCGTATCGATCTCCTAACCAATGAGTGTAGAAGTGTAAGTGCTGTGGTAAGGAGATGCTAGCCTATAGGACACGAAATAGGAGCAATGGGAATGAATAGCAAATGTAGGAATTGCTCTATTGCTCAAAACAGTATTGCCAATGTGTATTCAAGCTCAAGTATAGCACAAGTGTAGCTTAGGTGTATTTAGGTGTCCATAGGCATGTCCTATTTATAGGAATGGCCTATGGATGCTTAAGGACGTTGTAGAAAACTTCTAGGGGTTTCTAAGTGCTTAACTAGCCGTTAGGAATAAGTTAGGTGCATTAGTAACGGCTAGTTACTTTATTCTGCAGTTGCTGTCAGAGACCATCTTGGTCGACAAATTGTCGACCGAGATACCTACTCGGTCGAAGTTTTGTCGACCGATAGGCTCTCTGGATCAACGTTCATTTGCAACTGCCAGCTACTTTGTCAGCTGTGTCTAACGGCTACTTGGGTCATTCTCGGTCGAGAAGTTTGTCGACCGAGAGTGTCTCGGTCGAGGAGTTTGGTCGACCGAGATTGACCCTGTTTCAATCTTTCAATTTAGGCACTAAGTAAATGTATGAGTGTGCATATGTGATCCTATTTGAAAGGGATGATCTATCTAAGTGTGGTGATTGGCTAGGGAAGATCTAACGCTTGATTTACATGAGATCTAAGTACTTGTACATTGTATATTTGTACAAGTTTATAATTGATTACATTGTATGACTTTTACAATCATTCAAGCGTATAGTTTCCTTAGAGCTTTGTCATCCACTTTATTCCTGCAACACTCAAGTAGCACGTTAGATCAACAAGAATGAAATGTTTGTCATCATCGAAACAAAGGGATTTATTATAATGTCCAATTTATCCAACAAAACCATCATGGGTTACATGATGCATCTGTAGGCGTATAACCTTTAGGTTTAGGAGAGCATTCATCAAGATCTCTGTGTCATCATGTCTACCATGAACCTCTCATGTGTACATCCTTACACTGCCTATCGGTGTGGGAGGACAGATGGGTTGACGGAGAGCGTGCTCCGGAGATCCAAGATGGTAGGACAATTCCCGCGGACCTAAGAGAACTCACCGTCAGCTCTATGGTGGATCTAAACGGTGCATGGGACACACAATTCATCCGACACTAGTTTAAGGAAGATACGGCTACTGCCATACTATCAATGCCACCGCCAGACTAGGCCGCAGGTGCGGACGAGATCTGGTTCACCAAGAGTGCGAGCGGGGAGGTCAGTGTCAAAGAGGCATACCACCGACTGCTGAAAACTAAATCTGTAAGCACGCCGGGTAGGTGGAACTCAATCTGGAAACTAAAGTTACCACAGAGAGTCAAATCCTTTCTCTGGATATGCTTGCACGGAAGCATCATGACCAATGAGATGCGAAGAAGGAGAGGATTCACGGAGACTGTCCAATGCCCACGGTGTGGAAATGAACGGGAGGACTTATTACATCTACTCGTCTATTGTCCGGAAAGTAGGAAGCTTTGGGCGATCATACAGAGAACGAATCACATGGAATTGTAGCAATCAAATACCGCCAATCTATGGATCGCATCGAACCTGAGGAAGGATACGGCCTTACCAGACTAGAATATCTGGTTTTCCATCTCTCTTTAGAAGATATGGACCCAGCGATGTAACTTGGTCTTCCAGGGTGAACGCATTAAGGCAGAGGCTTTATTCGAAATGATCCGCCATGAGGTATACACTTGCAGGATAGCCTTTGCAGCAGGTCCAATCACACCTGGGGCAACGAAGGAGAAAGCACGATGGAGTCCACCAGGAGCAGGACAGGTGAAGTTGAATGTAGACGCAGCTGTGAAACGGGGAAACATGGCCACCGCCTTCGTGATCTGCGATCGGGGTGGACAATGGCTGGAAGGAGGATACGATAAAGGAACTATCACAGATACTCTAAAGGCTGAGCTAAGAGCCATCACGATAGGCATCCAGGCGTGCCATGGGAAACACAACATCTTGTTAGTTGAATCAGATAGCAAAGGAGCAATCGCGATGCTAAAGAACACCACAAGGACCCCCACCCAGTACAGACATGAGTGCAATTATATCAAGAAGCTAGTAGGGAGTTTCCAGGTGATCGAGTTCAGATTCCGACCGAGGAGCAGAAATAGGGTGGCCGATTGCGCAGCTAAATGGAGTCAGGAGCAGGACGACAAGCAAGGAAGATGGCAGCAATGTCTGGATTTTATCCTTGATGTGATTAACGAGGAAGCCACATTGGGCCATGAGGACTCTCTGGAGGTGAACGAACCTGCACTGGGAGAGCAGGTGGAGTAGTACGGTCCCCAAGAAAAAAAAATTTGAATAACACTGGATCTTACTAAACTATGGAAGAAAACTTACTGTTTCTAAATCTTGAAAGATACCTCAGAGCTTAAATGACATATTACATCTTACTTGCAGAATATAAAGTGCAACAGTTAAGTGAAACCAAAACTACATATTACATTTCATTCTCTCTCTCTACAATACCACATGCCCAAGGACCGAGGGGAAAGGACTAAGAGACCTCTAACTAAATATGAACAACCTTCTAAGTACTTGGGTGATACGATCCTTCAACTTCCTCATACTGACGCTGACCTGAAAAAATGTTTCAGTAGGTTGGTGAGCTACTAGCTCAGTTATTAGAATTTCACCCAGCCATCATAGATAACTCATATCATGTTTATTATTTGGAAATTATACAACAAGAAATACTATACTGAACAGAGTTAGCACAATAAGATTTAAATAATAGGAAATATCAACATTTCATCAAGTAACATCTGCTGCAATGCTATAGAGACAATCAATAACAAAGGATATCAACATTCCATTTTGACAAACAACTGATACAAATCTAAACTCAAATCTTTCTTAATTCTTTAATTTGTTAGAAACTCTATGAACCTATATGAATATATTTTAGCTTATGCCCTGATCATATGCAGTGTACTCTACATATGAAGACTCATAGCAAACTACGATCCCATCGTAAAAGACTTAGTCGACACCCCGAGAAAGCTAAGTCTAACTGTTGTCCTGGTCTGCTACAGGAAAATTGGCTCTCTGTCCTCGACACTCCTGTGGTTCCATAAATTGGACTCCTCCTCTAACCTGATCACACAGGCGGAGAGTCAAGCCACTGATTACTCTAGTGCCACCAGGGACCTGTCTCTGGTTGATGTTGGATACTACATGGCTTTTCTGTGTTCTAGTGTCACCAGGATCCTATCTCTAGTTGATGTTGGCCACTACATTCTATAATTTAAGGAGACTTCCACTAGGGCTTCATCCCCCATACCACATGTTAGTACAATTCGACCCCCGTATAGTGGAAACTTCTAGGGTTAGGTCATTTCACCCCTAAGGCACAAACCTCACATAGGGGTTCTACGATGTTCAGGGCACCTATGTCTATGATTTTATTATTCTTGAAAAGCCTTTATTACATTGAGCTTTTCTCTTATTCATACTTAACTCTGGTATCTCTATGGTACTACATTTATTTATCTGAAACTTATAAATATGACACGTATATCATTTCTAACTTGACAATGCAATATACTCAACACTGTAAACTTCTGAGAAATCAACATATTGTACTTGCAACCAGATTTAAATAAAAAGAATACTTGTCAACTTTGCACATTCATATTGAAATCTTTAAATTAAACATCTTAATATACTGATAAGGGTTGATTACTCAACACATGAGAAATCATTAGTAGCACTTTTGAATTACCTGAAATTTCTAGAAAAACATGCACATCAACCCTAATCCTGGTTTGTGCATCACATAACTCAGTTAAGAGTTAAAAACTTATCATGACACAATTTATTGATAATAATTGAGGAATTCTCATAATATCTTCGAGAAGTGTGTTAATTTGAGTAAATATTAAATGATTCACATTAAATGTGACCTAGAGCGTTAATCTAGGTTTTCTTTGAATATTTTTCACATCATTGTCATTTCTTTTTAATCGTGCATCATTTAATTTATTAAAATCGTACAGTCTGGATTTATACCCAGACTTTCCAGTTTCTGGTTGTGCACTACTATTTTTGACATTTAATCGAGTAAATTAGGTTTCGATCAATCATGACATTTTTCTAAATCACATCGCACATATCAATCAAATAATTGGCGTCGAACAAGTGTTAATGATTTAAACGTACAAATTAGGAGTTGAGTCGTGTCAACACTGCCTGACACCTGTGTAAACACTTACATCTATGAATAGCATTGCTTTTAATCGAAACATTCAATTATTCGAGTTAAATCGTGCGAATGAGAGTGAGATTCTACTCACAGCGATTCAGGATGTCCGAATTCATCTGAAAATGCATCCAAAGCCTATTTTCGAGAGTTCGTGGGGTTGTCTTCAACCTCTGGAACTTCCTGGTTTGAATGTGTTGCATGCAACAGGTTGAAGAGGGGCTGCTAGATTGGGTGTCGATCGCTGCTCAAGCTACAAATTCAAATGTAGGTCATTTTTTGAGTACATAGTTACTCTAAGTCATGGTCAGGGGACGATAAGAGACCAATAGGATTAGGACTTAGGTGTCTTTCTTCTAACTGTAATTTTCTAACAGGAAATATTCTGTTATACTATTGCAGATGGCAGAAAGAGGACATGGTCATGAGGACCAAGATGAGAGCCAAATTGGACCTGATCCTCAGGAGATGGGTCCAGGTGGTGGTGAAGAGGTGGATGAGGTAGAAATAATGTACAAGATGTTTCTTGAGAGTAAGGAAAAATACAAGATGGATAGGAGAGCTTCCACATCGAGTAGCAAGGATCTGATGAGATCCTATGAGCTAGTTAAGAAGCTTGGAGGCACTGAGTTTGTCCATAGCGCCGCTCGCTGTGACATGAAGTCCCATGAAGTTTGTGTAGGAATGCTTCGTTTTGTACTCTCGCCATATTGATCCCTAGACCTCCTTCCCCTTTATGTGCAATAACCTTCTCCCAAGCTACTAGATGTGTGCCCCCTTGTTTATAAGCCCCCTTCCACAAGAATGTACGCACCACCCTGTCTATGCTATCGCAGACTGCCATTGGTAGGACTATGGATTGCATAACATACATAGGCAATGTATTGAGTAATGATTTGATTAAAGTTGTCCTGCCGATGAAAGATAGTGATTTATTTGCCCATGTAGCTATCTTGGCTTCCACCTTATTGATTGTGTCCAGGTACATCTCCTTGTTCGCCCTCCCATGCAAGATTGGGACGCCCAAGTGCTTTCCAATGCTATCGGTCTGTCGTATACCAGTCATCCGGGTGATGGCTCATCGAGTTTGGAAAGTTGTGTTCCTTGAGAAGAAGATAGCTGATTTCTCCTTCGCTAAAATCTGTCCAGAGACACGTTCGAATTTCTTCAACGTTGCAAGCATAGTCCTGGCTTGGCGCTCCGTGGCTTTACCAAAGAGGATGAGATCGTCTGCAAAGCAGACATGGGAAATTCCGGTCCCTTGCCGGGTGGCATGGAGCGGCACCCAGCGTCCCGACCTCTCTTCTGCAGCAATAGCCTGGCTGAGTCTATCTAAGCAAAGGACAAAGATATAGGGAGATAAGGGATCTCCCTGCCTCACCCCTCTCGACGCCTTAAAAGGTTCCAGGGTCTCACCATTCCAAGTGATTGCAATCTCTCCCGCCTTGATGATGTTCATAATGATCCTGATCAGGTTTTGTGGGATAGCTGTCCTCATGAGTGTGTCTTCAATGAAGTCCCAATCCATCCTATCGTAGGCTTTAGATAGATCCACCTTCATTGCCATGGCTGTCCGTTTACCCCCTTTGGTTTGCATGGAATGTATCAGTTCTTGAACTAGAATTTTTTTGTCCGTAATTCGCCTGCCTGGGACGAAGCTTCTTTGCACATGCGATATCCACTTTGCTAAGTATGGTTTTATACGTTCAATAAGGATTTTGGATAGCAATTTGAGTCCCACATTGTTGAGAGCAATTGGTCGCAAATGGTTGCAGCACTCTGGAGTAGGGGTTTTAGGAATCAGAACTAGGATGGAGCTTGCCAATCTCTCATCAATTCGGTGACCTGCAAAGTAGTTGGAAATCATATGGAAGATAGAATCACCAAGGTACGCCCAATTCTTTTGAATGAAACCAACATCCATCCCATCCGGCCCCGGGGCCTTGATCGGATTCATCTTCATCAACACTTCTTTAATTTCCTCCTTCGTGGGCTCTCTGCTCATCGCCATACAAAGCTCCTCTTGTATTTTTGGAAATTGACCCATTTAATTTGCCATAGCCCTCGTATTGCTCCTATTCTGCCTCCTTGTGAACAGGTCATGGAAGAACTCCCTCACTACTTGCTTCACATCTGCCTCCTCGTCCACCCAAACACCATTACTGTTCTTAATTTTAGAGATTTTGTTCCTTCTTCTTTTCACTTTCACCAACGCTTGGAAATATTTTGTGTTAGCATCTCCTTCCTTCAGCCAATCGCATCTAGCCTTCTGCCTCCATTCCTCGTCTTCCTCATGTAGGATCTCATTGTATTCCACCTGCAATTCAGCTAGTCTATCCTCCCTGGAACTCGTCCACCTTTGGTCTTGTTGTGTTTGCACTTTTCTCATCTCCTGTAGAAGGCCTCGTTTCCTTGCTATCCCTTTTTGTCATTCCTCTTTGTCCCAATTGATCGATGTCTTCATAAATTTATTTACTGCCTCATGGAACGGTAAATTATTGTCCCAGTTTTGTTGTAGGAAGGCAGGAAAGGAATCCCTTTTATTCCACGTCGTGCTCGTCTTTGGGTGGTATATTGGGCGTCTAGCTCTGTCCTCCATCGAGATTAGAATAGGCGAGTGGTCGGAGTTAATCCGCGGGAGCACCTTCACCTCCGTCGTCGGGTACTCCTCGAGCCACTCCTGGTTAGCAACGGCCCGGTCGAGCCTCTCCATCAGCCATCCTCATCTAAACGTCATCTTGGGCCCGACCGTGCCCAGGTCTTCAAGCTCGGTGTTCATCAGCCCCTCGGTGAATTCTCGACAGCTGCTCAGCATGACTGGCTCTCCACCCAGCTTCTCATCAAGCTTTAGAACAGCATTGAAGTCACCTACGACAAGCCAGGGTGCTGTCGAGGTGGAGGCAATGGTGTGGAGGTGATCCCACAGAAGTCGTCTCCCTCCTTGCTTCATGCTCGCATAGACAAAGGTCACGTGGACCCGGTTGTTAACATGGCAGTGCACGAACTATTTATGGCTGGCGATAACCTCCAAATCTCCCAATCTACTCTTCCAGAGTACCCAGATGCCTCCCGAGAATCCTTTCGCCTCTACACGGTAGGAGTGATCATATCCCAGCGTTCTTACGATTCTTTCAGCGTTGGTTCTGCTTGTTCTAGGCTCTAGAACAGCAAGAACGTCAATCTTGTGAAGGTTCGAATAATCACAGATCGTGTTTTGGGTATCTCTTCCACAGATACCCTGGACATTCCAGGATGCGACGATCATTGGGTAACCATAGGGGATTGGCTCGGGTCGGCGTCGCCCGGTTCAGTTGTCTCGTCAGGTCCATAGCTTCTTCTGTTCTTCTTCCGAGGTCCATTCCTCGTTAGATCCTTGGAGTTTACGATCTTCTGATTCCTGAGATGGACCCCTACGGATGCGCCAAATAGCAGTGCCTTGCTCGGACTGCATGGTAGCCGCCCCTTGTTCGGACTACCTGTGATGGTCTTCCTTGGCTGATTACTACCCATGGTAAATTGCAAGCTTTCCCCATTTCCGGTCCCCTCATACGGGATAACGATTGTGTCGTCTTCGTCAATCATAATTGCTGCATGCTTCTGAGTATCGCTGCTTAATGCCTTTTGTGACTCTTTGTTGTTTCCAATCTTTGTCGGTCGAGTTACCTCTTCAACAGGTTGTTTCTTCTTGTTAGCTGCTTTCCATTGACGCCACTCGAACCCCAGTTTAGGACCGCCTTTCCCTACCTCCGTCTTCTCCGCCACCAGTTCTTCCGTATCTTCTAACTGTTTGAGACAGTTCTGTGACGCACCTCCGGTAGCCTTGCCTGCATTTTCCTCCTTTCTCTGGCGCCTGACGAAAGGTTTGGCGTGTAAAGTCTCGGTAAACCTTCCCAGTGGCTGAGGTTGTGCGGATGTCCCTTCAGGTTGCTTCCCCGCCTTCTCGTGGGCCTCAATCGCCGCCTTGCGCGCAGCACAATCACCGTCAATGTGGCCAATCTTGCCGCAGAACATGCATATGCTTGTAAGGTTCTCATACTCAATCTTATAAGTCTCTCCCTGGACAATGATTTCCGACACTAGTGGTTTGCTGGTGTCCAGTTTGACGGCGATTCTAGCAAATTCCCCCCATCGCTTCTGATATGTATTTGAATCCACCTTGATTGTCCTTCGGATCGTATCCCCAACTTCCTCCAGAAACTGGGACTGGTAAAGGAAGATAGGCAGCCTTGGAATTCTAATCCATATAACCATGTGTTTAGGGTTTGTTGTGGAAGGTGAGAACGTCCTATCCCATGGCTGAACGTTTAGATAGAACCCCATGAGCGGCCATGGTCCTCCCGTTAGTGCCGTCAGAAAGTCATCCTCTCTCGTTAGTTGAACGATAAAGTAGTTGTCTTCCAGATCAATGAGTTTAAAAGCTCCCACCAGCCACCACATGGTCTTGATTCGGTCCTGCAAGGTGAGGAAGCCCACGTTCCTAGCGATAACCTTCACTACAACAGCGTACGTCCAGGGTCTTACAAGGGCGTCGAATCGACCCTCGTCGATCTCAAAGGCTGGCGTGGCGTCAACGACGCTCTTCTTGATGTCCGTCTTGGTCAGGCTAGCATGCGGGTCATCGAAGCCTAGGAAAGGTAGCCGTCTGGTGCCATCGCACACACTTATGATGTCCTTATAGGACCTCATCTGCCTTGCCTCTCCTGCCGGATCAGGCCTGTCCGTTGCTCCCCCCTGTAGCGCCGGAAACTCCTCCCCACCGGGTGCTTTGGTGCCCTCCTTGTTGCCTGCGAGTTGTGACCCACCTTCTTCTACGGTTGATTTCCCGAAGTTAAGTTCGATTCCCAGCCTTCTTAGGATTTCCTGCTGCGATTGTTTCTTGGTTGCTTTAGCCGCTACTGCAAGAGGGTTGTCAATCAGATTCACTTCTACCCCGCGATCCCCAGTATCTGTGGGTGCGGCTTCGGTTGCAGGTGTGCCTTGCACCTCCGTGGATGTCGTCTTAGGGTCTACGTCTTCAAGAACTTCCTCCCCCTGCACTGCCGTCTCGCCATCGATGCCTTCCATCGCATCGAATACGTTGCCTACCACCTCGCCGCCCTCGTCTGTGGGTCGAGTGCCCCCGAACCGACCTCTTCCTCCATGGCCACCGCGGCCGCCGGCGCCACCTCCGTGCATGCGCGTCGTTCACTCAAACCCTAGCAGAGCGCGTTGCTTTACAATTTCCAAAGAGAGTTTTAGATTAGTGTTATTCAAATTTTAAGATTTTCTTTAAGTAAATTTTAAGTGATTAAGAAAAGAAAAAGTTAAGGGTGTTTTTGGTGTTAAGTGTAATTCTCATTGTCACACCCTAATCTCATGATTAGTGGTAATTGTGGGGTCAGGGCGTGTCAACTGATTTGGTATCATTCGTTCCTTGGTGCTGCTTCACGCCCAAAGTGGCTATTGGCCTCAATTGCAGCTGTTTTTGCTTGAGCAAGGTGGGGCACCACTCTACTAATTTGGGTCATCCATGGAGCAAGCTAGAAGAAAGAGGGGGCAAGTGTTGTAGATTCATGCTCGAGGCAATAGTTCGAGCTCAAGGCATCACTTCTGAGGTGTTGGCTATACCAAAATGTCCTCTGGCCATCTGCCTTGTTGCTGGCCAGCCACTGCTAGCTGCAACTGCAAAGGGGCTCTGCCCTAGGGCAATTGGGCCGCGGGTAGGGAAAGGCAAGGAGAAGGAAGGAGGAAGGGAGGGAGGTAGAGGATGAGTGGGCACAACTATCAGAGGTGGAAGTATAAAAAATCACCCACAATTTCCCCTAGGCTGCTACTGCGATCGGGCACTCGACACTGCTCTATCAGTTCCTATGAATCGATAGCATGAAAGGGATAAGGAAGAAAGGAATAAAAGGCCAAAAACTATAAACATTGCACTATAGGTCCAAGGAAAAATAAAAATGGCATAACTTTTGCCTCAGAGGTCTAAATCAAATGGTTCTTTTTGCAACGTTTCAAGCATGAGGTCCTCTACACCCTCAAAGCAAGAAATCATGCTAATTAGACTATAAAACTAGATCAAAGCACTAATTGCATCTATGAGTACTTTACTTAACTTGATCAACTTAATGATGCACTAAGAACTATTCTTACTTAACTTAATCATCTTAATGATAATGTGATCATTGAAATTACTAGTTAACTTTGGAGTGGGTCATAACAATCATACTATCACATGATAAAAATCCTTTTCACAATATCACAAGGAATAAACCCTTATCAACACAAGAGGATTACACCTCATTCAGGACTCAACCATGCCCAAAGGTCATTAAGACCATCATACTATTTCCCTACAAGATCATCATTATCTTTGCATGCCTTATAAAAAGGATCAACAACATCACTTACATATAATACACCAGATCAACACAATATTGCATTAATGAGCTAGGAGATATTCATAAAAAATATAGTAGGGTTATATTAACATTAAGAACATTCTTTTATTACATCAACATGCAAGGAATCTAGATATGTTTAACTCTCAACAAATTCATAATGCACATGTTTAGCATAAGAAAGTATCAACCATGTGGCTATGATAACGACCAATTAATAAATAAAGGTTATGATCATATGAAGGAGGTTACTCCACCATCATTCCATCATATAAGAATGTTAAACATGAATATTCAACTTTATCTATTTGTATTAGAGTTAGGTTCAAAAGGATAAATTATAATAATGTTACTAATCAACACTTATAACCAAACCCTAACTCATGACATCCCCATTGGATCATCGATGCATAAGGTGAAGCATCACCATCACATTCCATACTATTGTCAAGTATGAACCCACACATAAGTCAAGTTGTAACCATTAGATTCTAGCATACTAGGGTTTCAACAATAGTAACAAAGTACTCCATAATTGTATTAGTCATTCAAGGACTATTCATACCCAATTACCATCATTTAGTTACATGAAAGCTAGGTATAACAAGCTATACCTTATAAGTGTTACCCATTAATTCTTTATGGTGATTATAAATCATAATCATAAGAGGGAAAGGGTAACACTACAAGTTTAAGGCATTGAAACATCAAATTCTCATAATTAGAATCATAACATTACACTACATGCTTCACCCAAAACAATGGGAATATTGAGGCATCAACTTCTAACCACGAAATGTTGAAAAGGTAAAGCCATTGGTCGTTTACATAAGTAAACACCTTGAATGAATCATATATGATGTTACTGATTTGTGATCTATAAAAGTCACCATTTAACCCTAGACATCATGTTTTTAACAACAATAAGGGTTCTATTGAGAGTATAGTAAACCCACAATCGACTGTTCATTTAAAACAAGCCATCCATTGTCGACAAGTAAGATCTATAAGTTGATCATATAAAGGAAACCATATAAATCACATTATTAGGACCAACATATTACATTAGCCATAATTTCACTTTATCGGAGTAATAAACATTAGATCTTGACAATTGGGTCAAGTTCATATGTTAAAACCATCAATTACAATATAGGTCTGATCGTTGCATCATGTGACCCAAGAAACCATTGGTCTAAGGGTTAATTGATGATACAACTATATGATTAACTCACCATAGGTTTTGGAGACTTGATTCACCATCATTAGTCACCATTAAGTCACCATAGGTTGTTAGATCATCACTATATCCATTAATCAACATCAAATATCAAACTAATACCACCATTGATTGATAACATCATTAGGGTACTTAATTGTTATTCACTAGGATTCTAATTAGGTCAGCACCTGACCTAAGGGGTGAACGTAAGTTGACATCATTGGTCCCCACCATCAGTTTTCATGAAAACAACACCATCAGTTGTTACAATGGTACCACCATCGAGTCATGTGTTTATAGAAGAAATCAGCTTTAAAACCTAAAATTGACTATTTGTTGATAGGTTCTTAGCACCATAGGTTGTCAAACCAACCCGATACAAGTCATTTTAAACCTTAGGAATAATTTAAACTTGATCAAAGGTTCATCTAGAACTGAAATCAGAACATGAAACATTATAAAAATCAAAATCCAAGTCAAGCATAGCTTTTTAGTGCATGGATCATCATTTAAAAGCAAGAACATGAGCTAGAAAGCTTATGGTAAGCAATAAATGTGGACCAAGTTATAAAACTTTCCTATAATTAGAATATAAACTCCCAAATAGAAGAAAACATGAGGAAGTAGGGTAGGAAATCCAAGCATAAGCTGTGAACTCGTTTATCTAGCACCTTTCTTCATCAAATGAGCAAACCCTAAGCATAAGGAGCAAGAAAGGTAGGGTTTTAGAGCTTTACAGAAATTTCTACCATATAACAACAAGGGTCCAAATTGGATAAAGGTAGGAGTAAGGATAAAAAACAAATAAACGGAGGAAAGAAGAGGATTCTTACTCTTTTAGGTCAAGATCACTAGAAGGAAGCTTTTCAAACCCTAAAAGGAAGTCAATTGCATCCCTAGATTCTTTTTCCAAGAAGATACCCTATTTCTTCTTCCTTGGATAGTAAATTCATAGAATCATAGAGGGAGAAATATGTTCATATAATGAGGGAAGTGGTGGAGAGCAAATGGCTCATTGGGTGCTTAGGGATAAGTATATGAAACTTTAAGATAAAGAAAAAGAAAAAGTTGAAGTTCTAGTATCTTTCTAAGTGTCCATGGCCTTAAACTATTAAGAATATACAAGAACACACAAGAAGCTCCCCCACCATCAATATATACATTCTTAGATTTCATTTGTAAAATTTCCAAGCCAATCAAATAATTAATTAGTTGATAGCTACTAAAGGTATCTCATCCATGAAGTGGTAAATCCTAAAATACCCTTGAGGAAAACACCATCAAACCAAGGTTTAAATAGGAGCCCCATGGATGAAAAAGCTCAAGAATGATGAGAGAATATACAAGGAACTTAATTCAAGTGATAAAGTGCAAATAAAACCTCTAAATTGGGTAAATTGGAGAAGAAGTCCAAAATGTGCATAAAATTGCATAACTTGCTCAAACAATGTCCAAATTGGACCAAATTTGAAACTTAAGCTTGGCTTATGATTTAAAAGCATATCAAAAGGTTAGATTAGGGTTATAATAATTTAAATATGATAATTAATCTTGTTCAACACTTTAACTAAGGTTAGGGGTCGCAAACTTTTCATCATGATTACAAGGTTATGAAGAACGGTCTGGGCCATATCTCGGATGAATGAAAATGTATATGTTATGTGATTGAGGATAGTTGTGGTTTTACCTCAGATGATAGGGTTGAATACCCTAATTTCTGGTGGCATGGGTTGTGTACAAGGGCATACTAGGCTAGTTACAGCTTGACTATTATGTTGTTGTGGCAGACTTGTACTGACTAAGGGGAAGAGATCTTAGGATTCTGACTCTCCTAGATCATGTATGGAATGGATTCCAACTTCCAAGTGGTCAGTTGGACGTTTGAGTGCTATGCCTCAAATTCCCCAAGTCTTAATAAAAGATGTAATTCAGACATGTAGTATATATGTTAGTGTTATTCTGAGATTCACATTGGATGATAACCCTTTCTTTGGTTCTTTCAAATATTTAGATGATGTATGATGCGGTAAGATAAATCAATTGTGCTTATGATGTTAGCTATGCCTTCTCTTTGGTTAATAATGTTAACCTTTCAATTGGTCAATTAACACTCTAATTATTACTATTCTAAATGAAGCTTTTATATTTGGCATTTCAATCCTTTCATATTATATCTCTTGTCATTGTAAGAAATAAACATTGTTGAGAGTTATATCTCTTGATGTGATATGGGTCTCACCTCATGGGTCACCACATCGTTTTAGGTGGTCGTCAACAACACATCAGACACATGGAAACGAGGAGGTTCTATTTGGAGAACCTTAAAAGAAGGTTGATTTGTTTTCTGGTATGTCCTAGAGTTGGCCTTATACTCTCAGATTCGGGCATGAATGTTTTGTGTATGATGTTTCACTGACTTGAGTTTTGATGGAATTCTAATGTTTGTACATGATGTATATGTGGATAACACCTATATAATATGTTGTGGCTAAGTCCACAGAGCATTTGCAAAAATACCTAGTATAGTAAATGAATTTATGCAAGATGTTTGGCCTTTATGTAAATTTTGTTGGACTTGAATTAAAAGTTTTAAATCAGTTTTAATTATGCCCCTTTTGAGTGATATGATTAATTATTGCTTGATTGCTTTTGGTTTTGAGTAACCTTGTTTAGCGTGTCGGCTTGCCACATTTTGTGGTATCAGAGTTTAGGGTTCACCGAGTCTATAGGGACACTAGGACTTAGGACTTGTATGATAACTAAGTGATGAAAATGACATGATTATAAAGCATACTACCAAACTAAGTACTTGGAATCCCTATCCAGGTTTTCATTTATTGAAGAAAAGGCAAGTCTAGAACTCTTTGATTGTAATCTTTCTGATTAATCTGATCAAATAGTCTGTTGGAAACAATCCAGAGGGAGTAATAACTAAGAAATCATTATGAAAGTTAACTGATATTACCACTAAAGAAAGATGAAAATCATATCTTAATTCATCAAAACCTGATCGTCTAATGATTAAAGAAAAAGACATGATACCATGAAGCTTAAATCTAAATATAAATAAGTTAAAAGGAGTTCTTGAAACTATGTTTCTATAATGGAATAAAAGAGTGATAAATTTGTGTTATCAAAATGATTAAAGGTGTAAAATACATATAAGAAGAGGAGAACTCCAACGATAAGTGTGGTATAAAGTAATAAATAAGAACAATGATAGATGAAATAAGTGATATATCAATGAAGAGAATCCCATAGAAGTGAATAGTGAGGAGGAAGATGAAGTTGAAAAGTACCCACAGAAGCCTGTGAATGTGGAGACGGACGTTTGAAAAACTAGAGGACCAAAGGTGTGGAAGAGGAAGAAGATGGCACACAAAACTAAAGAACATGTAAGGCAGAAAACTAATCTTTCAAGCAACTCAAGTGGACGTCAAGTAGTAAGTATCGATGGGGTGCATATTGTAGATCATCTTGTTGCAGATAAGGTAGTATAGGATGGGAACCATATAGTATTTTTTCCAAACATAGATGAGGTTGTTGAAGAGGAATCATTGCAGGAAGCACTCACACAAACCGTAACGGAAAATGAAGATACAATGACACCCACCATGGAAGTAAAACAGAAGCAGAAAGGAAGAGGTGCCAAGGGAAGTGGCACCAAGTTCAAGCACACTAGTGCAAATTCGTATAACTCGAGGAATGATTCCCGAATCAATCAGGAGGATCATGTTGGAACCAGTGGAGTCTAATGTCATCCTTAGCATATACAAATCCATGAAGCAAGCACTAAGATATTCCGACTATTGTTTACTCAAGCGATTGAAGATTAAATTAGCATGTAAAGCTATCCAAGCTTCAAACTACACAAAAAAACAGCCTGTGCCTCATATATTTGAGGGTACGATGGACTTCAGGTCTATCATTATTATAGGAGCTAATAATTGTAATGGTACTGATAATACCATGTTTTATCCCTTTTGGTCAAGTTTGTTTATTGTAAGCTTTCTTAAGATGAAATAGAGGTTAAGGTTATTCCAATGAAGAAAAAAACACAACTTGAACAATGAATTAATAAATCGAGTAAAAACTATAGCAAAACAAACGGGAGGTATTGTTTTGGATGGGTTGGAAAAAAGGATAAGATTATATAATGATGAGAATTAAGCAGGATACTTGATTAAAAAGTATGATCCTTTTTTAAATGGTCCATATTGTGTAAAAATAAAAAAAAATATATTCAAGTTCCATGATAAAGAACTTAATAACTTCTACAAATACAAAGGACTCCATTACACATGATTCCATAAAAAATATTTGGATAAATAAGATTCATAGTATACTTCCTAATTATTACACTTACAGCTCAAACCAATCCATGTGTGTTGGAAGGTGTTAAGGTAAAAATTATCATGACATATAAAGGATTTATATGGAGATAATCCTTTTTAAATAAAAAGAATGTGAAATATGATGAGCTACCCCTTGATAAGTGAATAAGAAACATGATAACATGAGAGGACACACACAAGAACGATAGATAGTCAACAAGAAAGAGCAATGAACTTTGTAATCATGTTAATTCATAAATAGTTGGCAAGGAATCCAAATGAAAAAAAGGTTAATAATACATAAAAAGGTTGTAATTTTCCTATTAGTGGTAATACTGATAACCACCCATTTGTAGAAAACCCCTTTTGGATGGTCTCGTTGTGTTGTGGGATGGCATGTACCCCTTCTGTTCTTTCTTTTTCAGGATGCAATTTTCATGGGGATATTATACCACTTGGTATGGATGGGTTTGATGTAATCCTAGGGATGGATATCTTGGTGAGACACATGGTATTTTTGGATGATAGTTCCAAGATCGTGACATTTTGTGATGGGAATGCCTTTTGGGCTCTCCAAGGAGGTAGGAAGATTCTTCCTACGTGCTTGTGTTGCTATGATGGCAGAGAAGCTGATGAGACAAGGGTGTGACGTCTTCTTAGCATATGTGGTGGATACCAAGGTGATGAGTCCTAGTATCCAGGGTGTTCCAGTTGTATGTGAGTGTGAGGTTGTTCTCCAAATGAGTTTCCTAGTATTTCTCTCCCCCTATTAAGAGTTTAATTTTGAGATAGTTTAGTGTTGTTTGGGAAGGAGAAGGATGATCCTATGATGCTTCGCATAGATTTATGACAATTGAATTGGGTCACAGGTAAGAACAAGTATCTGTTGCCAAGGATAGATGATTTGTTGATCAGTTGAGAGATGCTACAATGTTACTGAAGATAGACCTAAGAATGAGATATAATCACATGAGGATAAAGACATATGACATAAGTTGTATGGTCATTATGAGTTTGTGGTTATGCCATTTGGGCTGACCAATGCATCAAAAACTTTTATGGACGTGATGAACATGGTGTTTAGAATGTATCCTTATTAGTTTATTGTAGTGTTTACTTGTGACATCTCGATGTACTCCAGAGATAGTCAGCAACATGAACAACACTTTCGTCAAGTGTTGGAATTGTTGAAGCAACACTAGTTGTATGCTAAGTTCAGTAAGTATGAATTTGATTAATCGAGGTGTCTTTATGAGTCATGTATATATGCAAAGGGTGTTGATGTAGACCTTAAGAAGGTAGAGTGAGAGCTAGAGTAGGATCAACCCAAGACACCAACTGAGGCCCAAAGCTCCCTAGGTCTGGAAGGTTACTACATGAGGTTCATTAAGAATTTTAAGTTTGCAATGTTACCTTTGACCAAGTTGACTAGGAAGGGTGTTCCTTTTGTTTGGGTTGACAAGTATCAGTGTTCTATTCAGTTCAAAGTTGATGAGTGCTTCAATGTTAGTACTTCTAGAGAAAAGGAAAGGTTATGTTGTTTCCTATGATACTTCAAAGAATGGCTTGGGATGTGTGCTGATACAGGACAAGAATGTGATTCCTTTTCACTTTGTGACCACTTAAGAAAAACTAAGAGAACTAACCAACCCATTATCCATAGTTAGCCACTATAGTTTTATCCCTAAATATTTTGAGACATTGTTCAAAACAAGGGATTAAATATGAGATAAAGAAGGTGGATGAAGAAAATCAAGGACTATGATTGTACGGTAGGTTATCATCCTGGGAAGGGGAATGTGGTATCTTATGCACTAAACAACAATTCATCTTCCTTATCATTCATAGATAAAGTGTGGTTATGGTCTTTTACATATCATATACATGACATGATAGTGTCGCTTCGACAGATAGACAAATAATTGGAAGTATATCTATTAGTAGGATCATGACACAACCACAAGTCAACCCAATGCTATTACAGTAGATTAGAGGTGTATAGATGGATGATACCATGATGTAGGACATTAGATCAAAGTTTGGTATCAGTAAGTATGATGGATTCCATGATTTAGATGATGGGGTAGTGTGTTACCACAACCAGACAATGGTTTTAGATGTTGATGATTTGAGTAAGATAGTATCAGAGGAGGCTCATTCCTCAGGTTACATAATGTACCCAAAAGTACGTGGATGTCTCATAATCTGAAGACTCTATGATGTCATCTAGGTCTAAAACATGATGAGGAAGAGTTTGTGGCCAAGAATACAATTATCATCAAGTCAAGGCAAAATATCAAAAGCATGTAGGGATGTAGTTAAAAGTTCAGCACAACCTTTCACCCACATATAGATGGTCAGTCAAGAAAGACCATTTAGTCATTGGATAATTTTTTAAGAACGTATGTCTTATAATCTAGGCATTTAATGGACGTCCACCTGAGTTTGATTGAGTTTTCCTACAATGACAACTGTCAGAGTGGCATAAACATGGAACCATATAAGGTTGTATATGGTAGTAAATTTAAGACACCACTTTGTTGGTATGAAGTAGGTATGATACAACAAACTATAGAGAAGGTCATAGTTATTTACCAATAGTTAAAAGAAGCTCAAGATAGGAAAGAAGTCATATGATTGTAATTGTCATAAACCGCTAGAGTTCCAAGCTGGAGTCACCGCAAGAGATGCACAAGTTGCATAATGGTTTCCATGTTCCCATGTTAAGGAAGTGTCACCCTGGTATGGAGCAGACAATATAACTAGTGGATGTTGAGACTAGATGAGGTATTTCTTATGAGGAGAGTCATGTGTTGATCCTGGATAACATGTACAAAAGTTAAGGAGGAAGGATATAGCCTTAGTGAAGGTGTTGTGGCATCACCACGGGGTAGAAGAAACCACGTGGAAGTTAGAGAATGTGATGCATAGGAAGTACCCATCCTTGTTTTTGGATTTTAGGGGAGAAATACTTATTAGGGGTTCATGATTGTAAGACCCCTAACCTAGATTAAGGCTTAGACATGGTTTCTTAATCATATTTGGTACTTAATTCCTTAATCAAACCCTAAATTATGCTTTGATATCATATAGTAAAGCTAACTTTCAAGTTTGGTCAAATTTGGACACTATTTGATTGAGTTTTGAAATTTGTGCTTATATGGACTTTGATGCAATTTTCCCATATCTAAGGTTCTATCTTTAATTTTCACATGTATTTTGTTCTTCATAAGTTTTCATCACATGTTTAATATAGTTTCACCTTTGAAACAACTAAATACACCATCTGATATGTGATTCTTTCTAACTTAGGGTTAAGACCTAGGGTTTTTCACGAGTACCTAAACCGATGGTTTCAACAAGTGGTTGTAGGATCTGATGGTTTCACTTGAGAATTTGGGATCTAATGGTCTCCTTGTGTAGCATGAAATTTTATTATTTCCTTTTGAGGCACAAAAATCTATGGTTTTCCATGAAGAGAGCACCAACCGATGGCAGATTAAGGTTACAAATGTGATCAAGTGAGGTCATGATCTGATGGCTCTTCTGTTCCTAGAACTTGATGGTTCACCTAGTTGCCAACCGATGGTCCCCCTAGGTTGACATTCTATGGAAGATCTATTTTGCATGGATGGGAGTCTTTGACCTTTTGACACATGGCAAACATGCCTTCAACCCTCAACCACCTTTCTCTCTCATCCTATCCTTATATAGTCCTATCCTATCTGTCAAATGAGGTCTTTGCACCCCTTCATCTTCTTCTTGTTGTTTCAGAGGTGTGACCCTCTTACTCAGTGGAAGAATAAGATCTCTTGAGGATGAATCTTGTTCAAGCTTCATTACATGTTGCTCTACAATTTGGATTCACCCTCTTCAGGGTCGTTTGAAGCTTCCTAACCTAGTTTCTTGCCTTAAACAAGTAATATAATCATCCTTATCATCGATTTTCTTGTTGCCTTGTTTCTTCTCCCTTATTCTTGGGGTGGATACATGGTGTTCTGGTTGGGAGTTCGAGCATGTGGTTGAAGAACATCTTCTTTGTTCTCTTTTACTATATATCCACTATGTTCTTGAAGAAAGGGAGCTCTCTTGGAACTTTTGGAGTGCTAAAGCTAGGGTTTCTCTTCACTCCTTAAAGCTACCTTACTATTTGAATGATCATCCTTCTCCTTGAGATGAGTTATATAACTTCCATCCCATTTCTTGCTTACCTTTAACTTGCTATATGTAGATCTTACCCTAGAAACGTAGTAAGATGTGGAAAGATGATCCTTATGGTATAGTTAGAGCATATGTAGTAGTTTTTGAGTAGATAAACTATCTCTAGATCTTGTGCATGTTCTTATTTGTAAGTAACAACTAAAATTTGGAAGTCTATCAATTGATGGTTTCCTTGAGTGTAACTATGATGGCTTCTACTTACGTATAATGAACTAATTTCTCACTTGAATCATGAATGGATGGTTTTGTTTCCTTCACTGTGAAATGTTGCTTTCTCTCCTCATGAGAAATTATGGGTTATGCTTAGTTGCTAATTCGATGGATTCACTATCTTGACAAATGATGGTTTCAATGGATTGAAAAATGATGGTTTCACTGGATTGACAAATGATGGTTTTACTAGCTAGACAAGGATGGTCTACCTAGCACTTGAAATTATGGCTTTCACTTAGTATAGACGAATTGATTTCACTAGGTATTGACAAATGATGGCTTACCCTTGATCACAACTGATGGTTTAACTTATGATCACAACTTATGGTTTCCTTATGATCACAACTGATGGTTTACCTTATGATCACAACTGATGGTTTACCTTATGATAACAACTGTTGGTTTACATTATGATCACAATCGATGGTTTGCCTATTGTTTACAATTGATGGTCTATATATTGGTCAGAACTGATGCCTCTACTAGCTGATGAATGATTAACCAAGTAAGATCAAGAAACAATGGTTTTTCTATGTACCTGATCTCATGGTTTTGTTAAAGTACATTAATGGAAGTTCTTTGCTAAGTCCTTGAATCAATCAATGGTTATGCCTTGTGTAATACATGAGTCTATATTTGTGTTAAGTATGTGAACCCCTGGTTTTGGTAGTGACCATAATTTGATGGTTTTTATTTTGGATAAATGTATCAATAAACCGGTGGATTACTTAGTGAATTTGATGGTGTTTTGTTCAACACTTAATTTGATGATTTTTCTATCCCTGCACCAATTGACTCCTTTTCTATGGGTGTATGAATCAAAAGTTATGTTTTGGTTAAGTAATGCTAAAGAATTGATGGTATTGTCCTGATTGAGTTTGTCAGATGTCCAATGGTTGTTCTTTCAACTAAGTGCTTCAATCATCTAATGGTTTTGATTTGTTTAAGGACATCAATAATCTGATGGTGATTTTAGGTATAAGAATTTATGTTTTTGATTAAGTATACGAATGATCTATATATAGGAGCAAATGAAATGATGGTTGCTCTAATGTTTATCTAAGTGTGCCAATGAAATGATGGCTTATCTGTCTATTGCTGAATGTGATAAAGAACTGACGTTTATTTATAAATGTGTAATTGTGATGCATATCCAATCTGCATTGTTTAATCATTTTTATAATAGTTATGTGGTGATAGTTTAATACCTTTATCTTACAATAATGTTCAATAGATGAATAAACCCATTTCATATTGCTAAAAGTAACTTTGTTATTTCACTCTTGGAAATGGCATACATATCCATTACGATTGATGAAGCCTGATCATGGGTCTAAAATTAATATGTGTGCTGAAGATACATTAAACCCTCTGTAGAGTATGGAAGGATAATGATGTATTTGAGGATGTAATGCTATTTTAGCCTAAATGGATTTTGGGAATGTTGCGAGCCTTGATGGAAACAAATCTCCTCGTGGATGGAAATGATATAGTACCCTATGATGTTGTGATAAAGAATATATCTCATATGTTTTATATATTCAGGAGTTGTTATATACCAATTTTTTGTAGAAACATTTCAGGGTTTGTATGTAACTTTATTGATTCAGCCTGCAACTCACCCAATTGGCAAAAATTAATCAACTGAAACCCTAATCATGTAATACCATGTGTCACAAAACTATTCCAATGTCAGAATTTGTTGGTAGGGAAATGAGTATTTTAAAAGGGAAACTCAGATTCATATATTGTTGAGTATGTGTGGGTGCTTGGAGGGTATATGTAATGACCCAAATTTAGAAAAAAAAAATAACCTTTTACCCCTTTACCTTAAAATATTCTATTTTGAACCCCTCTTACTAATTTGGTTTGTATTAGGATGTTAAAAATATTCAATTATAAGAGTTTAAGCCAAAAAAAACAATAATTTGAATCTTTAATGTCAAAGATAGGAGAAATATGATAATTTGGGGTTAGTTGTGCAAATTTATAAAATTGAGATATTTTATTTCAAATAAATCTTCTAGTTTTTTTCCTATGGATAGGTTATGGGAAATAGGGAGTCACACATGAAATTTGGGTAATAAATGATAAAGGAATAAAATCAATATGCTAAAAGATTACGCAGGCATCAAGTTATGTTTTGATGAATTTAGGGCTATCAAACAATACAACAAAAGATTTTAAAAATTAATGCATCAAAAGAATAAATTTTATTAATAGAAAAATGGTCACATTAAATTTTTTTGTCAATCCTCACCGATGCATGTGATCCGGGCCGTCGGATCGTGATCTTGTGGTCCATGAATTGTCTCCTACATCAGGTAGGAGGTAGAGTAAGCTGTGCGAACAACACATTTGCGGTAGGCTAGTTTTTCAGGATTTTTTCTCTCAATTATCAACGAAAGTTCTAGACTCTTATTGCAATAGATTCCTTGAGAGAACCCCACATAATTGATGTTAATTTTTGACCTAGGTTGCCTTATATGAGATTTGCCTAATTCTCCTCCCAAATTCACTGGGAGCCCCGACATTGGGGACCTTATCTTGGATCCCTATATATATCTAACCCTATCTTTGGCTTTATTGCACCTTATGGAAGACCTTTCTTGTGACAATTTCAATTGGTGTTACTCCCCTTGCCACCTTCTTCACTTCTGGGCTTGCAACTCTTTACCTCCATTCTTGGTAGCATGAGGATCCAATCAAATCCAATGGTGAGTTCTCTGGAACTTGTTCTCCATTTTTATACCTTGGAATCAACAAATCATCACCATGCTTCATTTTCCCCAAAACCAAGCCGACTAAGATCTAGACACTCTTAGCAACCTTGGTGATCAGGTGAGGAAGGGGAGTTGATTCCCCTATGACTTTCCTATTTTTCCCTCACCTCGTTTCTTTTTCTTTCTTTCTCTCTATTGGTAGATAGGTAATTTAGTTGTATGGATTGAGTTTTTTCACAAACACCTAACTGGTAGTGGACCCACGTAACTTGGCTACCCATGATTGAGCCAACTCGATAGGCATGATCAAACATTATCCTTTGACGTGGATTTTTGGCAATTTCTGATTGGTTTGAACATGTAAAATCTATACATTTTTATTGGATTCTCCAAAAATTTTATAAAAAAATGTTTTAGAATCTTGATAATTTTCTCTACATTTTGATATAGTTTCATCACTAATTCTCAAGTTTCAACAATTGACTTTAGGTTTTTAAACCTTCATAATATCACATTAATAATTTAAGAGAGGTTTTAGAGGAAAAAGTTGAGATTTTGGAGTCACATCCATGATCAGTAACCTTAGACCCTCTCTCTAAGATAAAATCATGTGTTAACATGGGTTCTTGTTGAAGATTTGGAGTTTTCAAGTTTTTCTTTCACTTATTATCTTAATAGTAACTAAAGATAACATCATGATTAATCAAGTTGTGATTTTAAGATAAAATATCATTAAGAAACCCTAAACTCAAAGATGGGACTATAACAAGAGCCGACCTAGAGTTTTGCCAATGGAGCTAGATTTATAGGGTTTCACTTGAATATTATTTAATTAAACCTCTAACTGATGGACCTAATCCTATATGTAGGTTGGGTTGACTTTAGACTTGGAAGGTTAAGATAGAATATTTGACTTAATACTCAAGTCAAGGCATGTACATATACTCTATTTTGAATTGGCATAATATCATGACTAAACATATTTTCTCATATGAAGCATTAACTAAATTATGGACAATCCTATCAGCTTGTGAAAGTAATCTTGCTTGTGAATATCCTCAGGTTTTGCTAACATACATTGATGGACTTTTGATCGAATCTTTATAATGATTAGGATCCTTTGGCCCCACTTGATGAAACACTTAATATTCTCATCCTTTGTATGAAAACAAATATACTTTGTTCTTGTCATCCCTATTTGCAAGGATTATTGACTAGTTATAACTATAAGTAGTGACTCCATATGGGTACTAGGTTTTATTCCCCATCCACTTATAATGTTTATAGGTATTGGGATTTATTCCCCTTCCAAGCATTGGGTGCTATTCCCCTATCTCATATGATGTTCGACAATAGGTTTTATTCGACTGCCATGCATTGGGTTTCATTAGCCTATAAAATCTATATTTATTTTGGAAACGAGGTTTTAGTCCTCCTATCCTTTGGTATTGAATACTTATGGGTTCCTACCCTAATTTTTAGTATATGCTAGTCAGTCTTTATTTATCACCATGCAACTATTTATCTTTGTGATTGTGTTGATGTGACTAAGGAAAGAAACATTTTATTAATCATACCCTTGTTAACCATTACCTAATCTTTTGGGCATGTTAAATATTTTTGAAAAACTTTTCTCTTTTGGACATCTCATTATTGGCATCTCTTTATGTAACGACCGATAAACAAATCGTTACTGATTAAGTAGAAATAAATATTAGCAGCGGATTGCTGAAAATCACTAAAAATTAAAACCATTTACAAAGAGATCCAAACATAGGAAAACTCATTCATCAAGAACCAGTGTATAACATTTACATCCTGGTTCATAAGTACATAACTTGTACCATCTCTTCTCAAGGATTACAAACATCAATTGTCCTATTAACATTATATACAGACAACATAAGAACCTTGAGGCATCAAGCCAAAATCTCTGATTGATTCATTAAAAGAACTAACTACTAACTCTGAGGACCTGAGAGTACAGAGACGACACATAGGACTACTATCTATATGACTTGACAAACAATATCTCCACCTGAGATCTCACTGCTGTCCCTACTATTGCTATCCTTCCTCTGCTGTAGGGATTTCTATTTCTTTGTCACGTCCACCAAAAAAAAAGTTGGATCCCACGGGGTGAGACAATTTGTAAATTTCCCCAGCGAGAGATATAACTCTCTGCCAAAACATTATTATTGCAGTTTATTAGAATAAAATTGAGCAAAAGGATTTTATATATATTTAACAGCAGATAAATCACTGTATGAATAGAGTGAAGTAATCTCCTTTCCTAAGAGGAACATTGCATCTACCCATGGTAGAGTCGTAATTCATCCATCTACTTGCAATGAATGTAAAGAGATATAAATAACATCTATCAACTAGAGATGCATAAAAGAAATGTAACATCTGCCAGTAAATTTTCATGTTCAATCCTTAAGCAAACATGCTATACGGCTGATTACATTTTACAATCACACTTATGCCCTGAGGAGATGAGGTATATCGCTCATACTCCAACTGACCATTGCAAAGTCAAAATTGGTACCATACAAGATCAATGGAAGAGCTGGCTTCCATGACCTCCCACATCTCGGTCAGTGTGAGACCACATGCAGGACATCTTGTGTCTCTTCTACATAGCTTTCCAGGGTATACTGGCAACTTCTCTATAGAGCTACAACAACGGCTGCACTCTCTTCGCAATTGAGAGTTTTCATGTTTACCTCCATCGATCCGAAATTAATATTATTGGGAGATTCGTGATACATCTATCCCAATCTTTAGGAGATTCGTGATACATCCATCCCGGTACAAATAATGAAGGATTTAGAGGTTTAATGTTTACCTTCCATCAATTCCCCCATTAGGATGTAAGGATATGTTCACCCATCAACCCCCACATATTCAAAAATATGCATTCCGGGTTTTGCCGCGGAGCAACCCGTTTCACCATCAAAAAATACTAACACTGATGGATCTATGATCAAGGCTGTACATGATATGATTTGTCTTGATTAATTAAGTACATTAGCATATTCTTTTAGCATCAGTTAAGTGCTCAAATGGGAATTATTGTGAAAAATGCTACAAAGAAACATGTAAACTATTATCAATTGCTTTACCAGAACTTATAATACATTGGGATCTTAATCCCTTATCTCATCACTTGAAAGTTCACATCTCACAACAACATCTTTATCTTACTTATCAAATTTGGGTATTCATACCCTCAGTTCATCACTAAACATTGTTACAACTTGTTAGGTAACTATTAGCTCTAGGTCCTTAGACTGAGGTATACATGATACTTGTTACACAAGCATCTCACATGGCTCACAAGGCCCATTAAGTGTCTTGTCACCTTTCACTAGGCAACAACTTACTCATATGGCTCATAAAGTCCATGCACATTTTGTTACTTCTACTAAGCAACAATAAAATTAAGGCACACAAGGCCAATCAACATTTTTATTATATAAATATCATAGCTCAAATCTGGCTATGTTCATCATCTCATGATATCTACATGGTTATTACACATGCTAATAGTCATGACAATTTCACATCACACCATGCAATACAATAGTAACATCATTATTCCCTTACCATGGTTAGGGTTTACCATCAACTCATTATCTTGGCTTAACGCCTTTCTCGTAGTATGTTAGTCAACACTTATCAAAGTGCATTGAATTCATTACATCTTCATTGTAACAATTTACATAACACACACTTCTTGTGTTTCTTATCCAAGTATATTGGATTTGAGGTGCATCAAGGTATATCAACCCTGAAATGCTAAATGTGATATATATCATGTATTGATGTATCACTTTTCTCATCACATCCAACTTAAGTTAATCAACTGACCTTATATTAAGGTATTTCCCTCTTAATACTTTTAACCACTAACCTATCACCTTTATCATGTAGTGCATCGGTCACCCATTAGAATTTGTACAACTATCTTTAATGATATAGACTTATCTCAAGTTAAGGCATTACATACTATAAGGTTGTCTGTAATCAACCACTTGAGATATTTCATCTTCATAAGGTATTACCCACTCTTTCATCATTAAGGTTTTCTCTTACCTTCACCTAATTTCAGGGATGGGGTTTCATATAGAATTACATATCATCACCTTGGTTTAGGGTTTCACATGGCATCACCCTATATTAGGATTACACAGTTAACCAAGATTAGGGTTTCACTAAGAATTGCCCTAAATTAGGGTTTGAATTCATCAATCAACTCAATTAGGGTTTTATGATCTCTGTATCAAGGATCATACCCTAATTGTATATCACATTTATTTTGAATGTGTTAGGCTTGACTATTTACATGATTATCATTCATGTATGAATCTCTCTCTCACCCTACCCAGGGTGTCAACTACTCAATTCTTGATTAGATTGAGACTACTTCTTATTCAAATACATGCATTTAGGGTTAGCATGATATATTGAATTATTGCATCATTATGCATCAATGATTAATCCCACTAAGGGTATCAATCATCTAAATACATTAGATGTTCAAATGGTTTGGTCAATTGAACTTTCAGTTACATGAGGTATCCAATTGAATTGACCAATTGAACCTTCAAATACATTAAGTATTCAAATAGATTGACCAATTGAATTTTCAATTACATTAGGTATCCAATTGGATTGACCATGTTGAACCTCAAATGGTTTTGATTACTTAGACCCCAAATGGTCTTGGTCTCTCAGAACTCAAACGGTTTGAAACTGTTTGAGCAAATTGCCCTTGAAACCGTTTAAGCAAGAAATGCATTGAAACCGAATGGACTTGGGTCTCCAAATGGTTTGAGACCGTTTGGACCCAAACGGTCTTGAGACCGTTTGGACTCAAACGGTCTTAAGTCCAAACCATCTCAAAACCGAATGGACCAAAAAGGTCTTTCAATACTTAAACAATTCAAGATTTCAATCAATGAATCGACTATCAATTGAATCCTAGATTCATTCATCAATTGAACTATTGAATCATTCTTCAATTGGACCATCAATTAGGGTTTTGAACCCAATTGAACTAGGATTTATAATCAAGAAACCGTCAATTAGGGTTTTGAAATCGAGGAACCTTCAATGATTAACATTGTGGAACCTATTCAATTGAAATCAATGAATCATCATCAAATTATGATATGACCTGACCTCAAATGGTTTTGAAGTCGTTTGGATGACCTCCAAACAGTCTTGGTTGACCGTTTTCCCCATCCATCATTGAAATATATGAAATTCAATTAGGGTTTAGATCATTAGATTAATCATCAATTCATTATTGATTGAATTTTAAGTTGATATCTCTGGATCTTGAATTACTCAATCATACTCAACCCTAGACCTCCAAACGGTCTTGGTTGACCCCCAAATGGTCTTGAGACCGTTTGGGTTAATCAACCCAAAATTTTAAATCAACCAATTGAAATTTCAGCACTTAACCTGATTAGAGTTTGGTAATTGATTAACCTTCATCTGATGAACCCTTTGGAATAAATCAATTAAATTTAATGAATCATCAACCATCAAAACTAACATAAAAACTCCAAATATTCAACAGTGGTCAACACTTACAAATGGTTTGAAACCATTTGGCTTCTAACGGTTTGAGGAAACCGTTTGATTTCAAACGGTTTTGTTGAAACCAAATGAACATCTTGTTGAAATCGATTGAATAACCAATTTTTGGGAAACGTGTCCAATATGATGTCATCATCATTGACCTTCATCCATGTAGTTCCTAGTACTTCTGATTTCATGGAATTACCAATTTCAACAAGCAATAAATCAAGAAGAAGAAGGAATCAAAATAATTGCAAAATTAATGGTTGAATAATAATGTAAATGGGTTCAAGTCATATAACCCGCCTCCAATTGAGCTTCAAAGCTTCAAGCTCACGTAAAAAATGGTAAATTCAAATCCTTTCACTATCCCAAGGCTCGTCCTCAAGCTTTGAGTGAAAAGGAATGGTTAGAATTGAAGATGGAGTGAAGATAAGAAGAAATCAAGCATTGATTTGTGATTTCCACCATGGATCAAGGTGAAAGAGGTCCATGGAGCTTACCTATAGGCTGGGAGTCATCCCCCTATTGATACTAAGCTCCCTTGGTCGTTTTTCAAGAAATAAGTGAAAGTGGCTTCGAAATTACCCATTCAAGCTATGGATAAATGAATATATATCAATTTTATTGAAAATTCATTTAAGAGAGAGAAAGTAGGAATTATATCCTCCATTTTCCTTGCCACTTGCCCCCTTCTCTTTCTTAGATACGAGGCTATCTTCTTTGCCTTTTATTCCTCTCAATTATCCATGATTTAAAGAAAAGCAAATTAAGCACCTTAAACCATATAATACTAATATCCATAAGTTAGTGGATATTTCTTTTTCTTTTCTTAATGTGAGTGGGTTCTCCACTCACGTAGATATTTCCATTGCCTTTGCAATGCACAAGGACGTCCAAACTTGTTGATTTTCAACCAAGAAAATTTTGGTTGAAGGGCAATCCAATTAATATAACTATTTTTGCATTAAATTGAATTAGGGTTTGAATTATGCTTAAATCTTGATTATTTTAATATCAGGATTCTCTCTCCTTCAAAATGATACAAATAAGATTCTCCTCCCATTTTTTTGTTCTACATGATGGAAAGAAACATTAGGGACTATTTGGAAGTGGTAATTTGCATATTGAACCCTAGGTTTTGGGTAAATTGCATATTATACCAAAACTAGGTTTTAATGCACAAACATTGCTTTATCAGCTCTTTCTTGGTACTCATGCTTTTCCCAAGCCTTACCTCTGCATCATATTCATTCTCATGATGCTTCAACACATGAGGAAAATTTAATTATTTAAAATTTGCAATTTAACCCCTCAACTTGGGTAATTTGCACTTTAGTCCAAAATAAGCAAACATTGCTTCAATATAATTCAAACGAGACCAAAATTGAAACATAGGTTTCTCTTGGGCATTAATTACTTTTCACAACATAAAATTAAGGATCTAATTAAATTTCTTAAGAAAAACTCCCAAGGTTAAGGCATAACCCAGGTGAGGGATGTTACACTTTATGTCCAATCTTGACTCACTTTAATTAATGCCCTATCATTTTACTCCATGCATACTCAACATTCACTAATGTACTTCCTTTCGATTTCCTTTTTCTGGGGTGTTGTTTTTCAACCCAATAAAAGTTAGTACATCATGAGGCTCTGGGAGGAGAGGACTTTTCTTAGGACCAAGTGCAAGGATGAATTCCGAGATGGGAAGGTTTCTCACCAAAATATGATGATAATAATTAGACTCTTAACTTTACCTATAAGGCTAAATGTTAAGTTGAAACAATGAAATTTTGTAATAGTTAGGTTTTTATTTCTGCTTCCATAAACTTTATTTTTGTACTTACCTATTTGAAAAGATATAATGCACCCCTTTTATTTGGTCGTAGTTGTAATCATGCATTTTATGAAATTTTATTCTTGAATTAAGTAAGGAGTGGTCCCCTACTGGGTTCCTCTCCTTACATTATATCCTTGTCATCTGAATTCGAAGGTAATGGAGAACATTCAAGGCTGTATCTCAAATGAATGAATATGTATATGTGATGTAATTGAGGATAGTTGTGGTTTTACCTCAGATGATAGTAAGGGAGAGACATTTGGGAGGGCAAGTCTATCAATTTGTAATTGTAATTCATCAGTGCTAGCACCACTGACTACAACAAACAACTCCTTCTTGTATGTTCATATAGAAAATTTTCTTTCTGTATTTTGTATGGACAATGATGAATATGAAAATCATATAAAGAATAGTCAATGTTCTATTTTCGAAGATGAGATATTTTTTAGCAATTCCCCAATGTCTTATGGTCTTTATTTGTTGGATGTAAAGATATATGTTTATAACATAAATACATAAATATTAAAATTGGATAACTCAAACAATGAATACCTATAGCATTGTGATTTAGATCCCATAAACAAGAGATGCATTTTTAGGAACCATATCGATGATTGTCTAGACTCTTTTGATTATCGAACCAATAGAGACATGCAAGTCATATTTATTGGGAAACATGACAAGGGATCCTTTCACTAGGTATAGTGGGAGAGTAAGTATTCTATTAAGGCTTGTACATAATGATGTATGTCAACCTTTTAGAATACACATTGAAGGTAGTCAATAGTAACTTGATACATTTACTGATGATCTTAGTAGATCTGGTGTTTTGAATTTAATGAAATACAAATATGAATCTCTTGAAATGTGCAAGGAGATCATGAATGAAATATGTAACCACCTCGGTAAAAGTATTAAAATACTTCAATATGATTGATGTTGAAATATTTTTAAACCAAGAGTTTGAGGACATTATGGAGACTATGATAGTGTATCACAATGATCTCCACCTAAAAGGTAATGATGTATTAGAAAGAAGGAATTACAACATGGTAATTCATGGTGTGATTATCAATAAATTTAATTGATCTTCCAATTTCCTTTAGGGCACATGCCATACCCTAAAACAGATAACTATCTAAAATGGTTTAAAAGACACCATATGAGATATGGCATTGACAGTGTCCTGATGTGTCTTTATAAAGATTATGATTATAGCTTATATAATAAAATAGTTTCTTCAAAAAGATTTATCTACAAATCATATGAATGTTATTCTATTAAATACTACTTTTATCCCAATCCAACAAAAAAGGTTTGTTTCCAAATGGCTGAATTCCTTTAGAGGAATTAAGTTTCAAACGAATCAGTGGGAGAATAGTAAAACTTCAAATGTTTGAGATCAACAAGAAAAATAGTGAACCTAAAGTTGTATAATAGGGACATGGATAATAAAAAATTGTTGTGGAATCTCAAGTTCCTTAAGTAACACAAAAACTCATAGTTCTAGTAGAACACACATTGAGCTTGAAAGATTATGATATCTTATAACTCAGAAAGGCATTGAGTTGGTCATAAGATGATGAGCTAACATTCTAACTAGAAGCTATTGAGGCACCAAAATTTAAGAATTGTCTTGAGGACATTGTATCGATGATGGAGTCCATGTACATCGACAAGGTATGACCTTGGTGGTACCACCTAAAGGGGTAAAACCCAGAGGATGCAAATGGGTCTTGAAGGAGAAGACCGAAATGGATAGTAATGTACAAACCTATAAGAGAAGATTGGTTGAAAAGGGCTTCAAACAAGTTTAAGATGTTGAACATGATGAAATCTCTCCACCAGTCACCATGGTTAAGTCCATCCTGATCATGCTTGCCATTGCAACTTATTATGACTATGAGATTTGGCATATAGATGTTGAATCTACATTCCTTAATAGGAATAGTTGAGAGGATGTGTACATGACACAACATGAAAGTTTCATAACTCCATTAATGCAAATAAAGTTTGTAAGATACCAAGGCCAATCAATGTGATTGAAGCAAACATCTCAGAACTGAAATCTTTAAATTTGACAAGATAGTCAAAATATTTGACTTTAAATAAAATGAAGATGAAATCTATGATTACAAAAGTTTAGTGGGAGAATATTACACATAATGATAGGGAATAACATCATCATACTATAAGTATTAGAACCTAACATGGAAATTACCTTCTCTATGGAAGGATTTAGGCAAAGAATCATATGTGATAGGAATTGAGGTCTATAGAGATAGATCTAGAAATATTCTTGACCTAAGCATGATGACATGCATTGGCAATATGTTTAAGGGTTCATCATGAATGAATCAATGAGAGAAAATCCGTCCATTTTCATGGGGTTATTGTCTCAGGGACATAGTGTTCCAATTCTTGTGAAGAATGGGAAAACATGAGTAAGATGCCATATTAATTCACAAATGGATCTATCATGTATAATATATAATATACTCATTGATGCATGGGTTTTGAGTCACTTTTATAGGCTTATTTTATATATGTTTTATGCATGTATTTGTCATTTTCTTGATTATATTTGCATAATTCACTATAGTTGGCCCTTAAACTCTTTTTGCATCAAATTATACTTCTTTTATCATATTTATATGATTTTATATAATCCCTGGACTTATACACATGTTTTGGCACTTTTTCAGGCACTTTTGCATTGTCCGGAGTCGATACTATCGACCCCCAGGTCGATAGTATCGACATTTCATCAAAAAGCAACCCCAAAACGCGATCTTGGAAGGAATAACCTGTGCCATGGTCGATACCATCGACCTAGGGTCGATACCATCGACAGCGTCGGGATCTGGCGATTTTCAGCACTAAAACGGAGCGTTTTAATCCGACGGTTGAGCTTTTTCGGAGCCGAAAAGTGGTCCTATGACCTAAGAAGAGCACGGACGGCCCGAGGGAAAAAGGACATTGTGTTGCACAACATCCAAGAAGGAGAGAGAGAGATAGGAGACGAGAGACGAAGGCCGTCAACCGAGCGATCCGGGCACCTTCGACGGGCGATTTTGCTGCCGGAAGACTGCAAAACGCACGTTTCTCGAGGAGGATCTCCAGGAACACCTTTGTATCAGGGGTTACATGAGTTTGCTCCATGTTTCCCATGTTTTTCTTCTCTACTCCTCTGTCTTTCATTGAGATGACCATGCGGGGCTAATCCCCTTTGTCTTTAGGACCGGGAGTAGCCCGGGGAATGCATTGTATGACAATTTTATATTGATAATTCATATTTTCTCTCTTAAATCCGTGGTATAGATTCGTTTTCTCCATATATATTGTTATGCTTGATCACCATAATAATAACTTAATGCCCTTAATCACTTCGACAGAAGGATTAACGGTTGAAAAGAGACGAAATCTACATTAATCAATAAAACCCTTGACAAAGGAGTTGTAAAATTAATGGTGGGAACTGAGAGATCGTTTATAATGCGCTTAGTTTAGGGGAATGATCACTACGACGGTGGAATCAACCTAAACCTAAGTAGTGAATTACACCACGACAGTGGGTAATTCTATTTTCAGGCCACTACCCGGATAGAGAGAGAAGAGTGAGGAATTATATAAAACCGAATACAATGTTGACCCGCGGTGAAACCGCCATCCTAAAGATATCCCTTTTAATTGATTAAATTAACCTTTAATCGATTGTTTTCTTTGTTTGATTTTTATTTTCTTTTAATTTGAACAACAAAACCCTACTTTGTTAATCGGTCTAGCTAATTGCGATTAGTTAGTAGAAGTCTCCAATAATTCACGTATCCTTGAGTTTGACTCGGGCCTCACAAAGGCCTATATTACTCGACGCGTACACTTGCATTTTTAGCGTGTAGTAAAATACACGTCAAGTTTTTGGCGCCGTTGCCGGGGATACGGCGAATTATTGGCACTTTGAGTGCTAAGAGCGGCCACTCTAGGCCACATTTTTTTTATTTATTTTAAAACAATTTCAAAAATTCCTTTATTTCTCTATAATTGTGTCGACTCGTTCAAAGCATTGTACTGAACCCCTATTTCCATATTTCAGGTACTTTGCATGGTGCACACACGTAGTCGAGACTACGTGAATCGCACACCTAAGGTTCCATCTACGGGACCAGAGGACGAGGACTACTACGAGGAGGAACACCAAAGTGACATAAATTTTGAATCTGAAAAAGAACAAGAAGAAGCAATGGCTGAAGCACAGACAATATGGGAGAAGATCAAGGCGTCTTCTTCCTCGGCATCAAAGGGGCCTATAAAGAAACAGGGGCTAAACATTCCAACCTATAAGATCGATCCAGCATTGATTAACCTGGTTAAATCAAACGCATTTCACGGACTAAAAAATGAAGATCCAATGGCACACATTAGTCAGTTTGTTGAAAATTGCGATATGGTGAAGATAGATCGATTTCCGCAGGATGTGCTCTACCTCAAGTTATTCCCGAGTTCCTTGGCTGGAGTGGCAAGAGAGTGGCTTCATAACCTAGACGACGAGTTTGTTGAATCATGGGATCACATGGTGGAGGTTTTCTTCGAGAGGTTCTTCCCTCCTGAGAAGACCAATGATATGATCAGGAAGATTCACAATTTCACCCAACAGGCGGGTGAAACTTATTCTGAGACTTGGGAGCGATTCCAGGTCATGTTGAGGAGATGTCCACACCATGGACTAGACAAGGAAACCCAAGTGAAGATCTTCTACTTTGCTCTCTCCGAGCATGATAGAAGCAACCTGGACTCGGCTGGTTCCGGGTTTTTCTTAAATAACACCGATACCCGATGTTGGGAGATACTGAAAAACATGGCTAGGAAGCAGTCATGGGGTGACAGAGGTGTCGTGGAACATGTCAAGGCTGCTGGTGAATCCAGAATAGTGAGGGAGCTGAATGATAAGTTAGATCTTCTAGCCAAGAAGGTGTTAACTAAGGAGGATGCATCTAAGGATGAGGAAGCCCAAGTAAAGTACATGCAACAACAGGGCTATAGAAACAATGACTATGCATGGAGGAAAGATAAAAAGTTTTCATGGAAGGATCCGAACAATTTTTTACAGGATCCGGATGCCAAGCCATAGCAGAAAGCCGAGGACAAGAACACTGAATTACTAACTCAAATGGTCCAGCAAAACCAAGAGATGATGGCCATGTTTGGAAAACAATTGCAATCTCAAGGTGACATTCTAACCAAATTTGGGCAGACGCTGCAAAGCCATGGAGCACAAATGCGGGCATTAGAAACCACCGTGGCACAGATTTCTAGTGAAGTGGCAGCCATCAAGCACGCCAATCAACAGAAACTGGCCGAGAATGCAAACGTGGCCCAAGCACACCATCAGGTCAAGTATATTTCTGTGGTAAGCAATGAGGAGGAATCTCAGGTGCAAGAAGCTAAAGAGGAAAGAAAAATGACGTTTAATACGCATGCGTCACCGGCGATACCGTATCCACGCACTTATTATGGACTACCGGGCGGAAACCCTTTCTTCAGAAAATCACAGCGAGTTATGAATATTGTATCTCCCTCTAGAGAAAAAGAACAATTGAAGGCTGTTTGTACACGTGTGGAAACATCTAATGCGAGAGAGGAACCACAACAAGCAATTACTGTAGATGATGTCTCGCCAAAGCCCACGTCAGAGGGAGTAATTGAAGCAAGCTTAGGGGAGATGACCCCGAAAAGCTCATATGTGCCACCCCACAAGCGTGGCGATGCGGCAGTGGATCCAACTATGAACAATCTGAAGCCAAAGAAGGAGCACCGGCATTATAGAAAATTCTTGGAGATGTTCAGAAAACTACATATAAACATTCCGTTGGTGGAAATGATTGAGAAGGTTCCCGCCTATGGGAGGTTTATCAAAGAAATAATCAACAAAAAGCGGCGGATTAAAGACACCGATGTATGCCGGATGAATGAAATGGTGAGCTCAATCATCCTTGGGAGTTTACCAGAGAAGAAGAAAGATCCGGGGAGTTTTTATATTCCATGTTCAATAGGTGATCAACACTTCCCACGAGCTCAGTGTGACTCAGGGGCAAGCATTAATCTTTTGCCACTTGCCACTTTTCAAAAGCTGGGATTGAAGAAGCCAACATAAACATCTATGACAATTGAGTTGGCGGATGGATCCATTGTGAAGCCACAAGGTATATGCGAGGACGTGTTAGTCAAGGTCGACAAATTCATCTTCCATGTTGACTTTGTGGTCATGGACATGCATGAGCTGGAAGGAGGTGAGATGCTATTGGGAAGGCCGTTCCAAGCTACGGCTGATGTAATCACTGCAATTGGGAGAGGTACATTGACCTTGGGGATTGGACATGATCGAGTTCAATTCAAATTGCCACATGACTCATTGGAGACATCTCTTGACAACCCAGGTTAAATGTATCTTTATGTCAAGCCTAGGACATTAAACAAGGGCGCTTGTTGGGAGGCAACCCAACTTTAGGTTCAATTTTATGTTTGGTTATGTTCTTTTATGTTTATGTACTTAGTTTTTGCTTAGGTTTTGATAATTTTTGTAAAAATGGTACCCTAACTCGTGTTTTGAAGTGTGCAGAATGTTAAGGTCGATACTATTGACACCCATGTCGATAGTATCGAGTTTGGAGAAGTAAACACTGAAGAAAAGTCGATACCATCGACCCTAGGGTCGATAGTATCGAGATTCCTGAAGATTTACAGAAAAATTGGTGCCAGTAAAGTCGATACCATCGACCCTAGGGTCGATAGTATCGACACTTTTGAGTTCCAGGCTTTTAGATGCGTCGATTCAACAAAATCGCTGAGTCTGGGTCGATACCATCGACCTTGGTCGATGGTATCGACACCTGCAGGACAGCTACATAAAACAGGCCGTAAAAGGTATCGAAATGAGATTTTTTCGAACTGTTTTTTGCAGAGGAAAGATGGATGAAGCAAGTCACGTCTTAGAACCACTAAGGCACAAAAATGGGCCACAAAAAGGAGGGAGATAGCAAGCATCACTTGGTCTACTTGAGCATCTGACCATCCTTCTTCACCACACTTCAAAGCGAATGGTACCGTTGTTCCACCTCTTAAGTGAGAATGTTGACTATGAGGCCATAGTCATATTCAAGCTTAGGGGGGGTGTTGGAACAACCCTCTATCTTAGTTTTTACTTACTTATTCATGTTGATTTTATTTTTGAATTATTAGTTGTTTTTATTTCTAGGTTTACCGCTTTTGTAGGATCCACATCTATCTAGTGTAATCTGTGGAGCAATAAATGCATGGTTTCAATTACAAGTTTTACTCTTGGGTTGTGTGCACATGAAAATATGAGTATATTGAAAACTTTTTGAGATTATTCTTGTGAGTAATTGAGTGGCATAATTGAGGAAGTGCTTGGGTGAGTCAGCTTCAGGACACGGGGACATGAATGACCATCTTTATTGTCCAAGGAAAAGTGATTGACAAGGATGTTTGAGCCCAAACCGACCAAACGCTAACGTGACCTTAGACTAAAGTTTAAGAGAGAAATCCTTCAGTTACCATGTACACAGGTCTTTAGAGAGGGACATATGATATTTTTGAAAGGTTCTGTCAATTAGTCTTGTGATCTGATCCACCGCAATTTCATTCACACTCCACCATAAGAAATGGGAGCACATTATTGTCTTTCACTTTTTGATTGCATCTCATGTAGATAGGTCTTGCATTATATCTATTTTCACATTTTTTTTTTGCATGAAAATGAAAAAAAAAGGATAGAGTAGTTATACATGCACATTATCCTTAGGTGCATGTCATAGTAGTTGCATAACTGTCATTATGTAGTTGCATTTACATCTTTTGAGCATATTGTACACCATGTATCTTATGTTACTCTGAAAACATTAAAGGTGATGAACTTGTTCCATACCCTCCAAATAGAATGCTTCAGATGCACACGTATGTAACAAGAAGTGAGCCCGACAAATAATTCATGTCATCTATGAAAATAAGGGCTTGAAAAATTTTTTTTTTGAAAAAATAATTGAAAAAAAAGAGAAGAAAAAAAAAAGAATTGAGAAGTAGGAATGAGAGGGAGAAAGGAACATGTTCTCACTTACATACTAAGAAGAATAAGCACATGGTGTAGTTTTCTTAGATATTCCATATCACCTTGAGACGGAATGATAGTGCATGCATCATTCCACCAAAAATGTAACATTAGGACATTTTCACTTGCATTTTGCATCATGATAGGTCATTAATTTTTGTATTGCATGATTGACTATTATGTGCTTCCATATCTTCCACAACCACCTATCCCATCCACCCGTTTCTCTAATCGGTAGGCCACCCATGATATTCTCCTCATTCATTAATATCAGGAGATCTGCTTCCATTTAGATGGTAGTTAGGAAATGAGCAACGTAGATAGGAGATCACAAGATGAATCAAGTATGGACCAGATGAATTTATCATATTAACTGCTTTAATTGATAATGTTTCATTGATTGGGGGATAGACATCTTTTACATAGGTCTTTGGTCGCCTGGATGGCAGTTAGTGTTCAGTGGTCAATGAGGGCCGGTTTGTGGATTGAAAGTGGGGACGATGTAGATTCATTTCATGTATTTATGTCCTGTTGCTGACTTATCTCAACCAGATCCAAAGTTTTGTTGCTCGAGGACGAGCAAGGTTTAAGCTTAGGGGAGTTTGATGCATGGGTTTTGAGTCACTTTTATAGGCTTATTTTATATATGTTTTATGCATGTATTTGTCATTTTCTTGATTATATTTGCATAATTCACTATAGTTGGCCCTTAAACTCTTTTTGCATCAAATTATACTTCTTTTATCATATTTATATGATTTTATATAATCCCTGGACTTATACACATGTTTTGGCACTTTTTCAGGCACTTTTGCATTGTCCGGAGTCGATACTATCGACCCCCAGGTCGATAGTATCGACATTTCATCAAAAAGCAACCCCAAAACGTGATCATGGAAGGAATAACCTGTGCCATGGTCGATACCATCGACCTAGGGTCGATACCATCGACAGCGTCGGGATCTGGCGATTTTCAGCACTAAAACGGAGCGTTTTAATCCGACGGTTGAGCTTTTTCGGAGCCGAAAAGTGGTCCTATGACCTAAGAAGAGCACGGACAGCCCGAGGGAAAAAGGACATTGTGTTGCACAACATCCAAGAAGGAGAGAGAGAGATAGGAGACGAGAGACGAAGGCCGTCAACCGAGCGATCCGGGCACCTTCGACGGGCGATTTTGCTGCCGGAAGACTGCAAAACGCACGTTTCTCGAGGAGGATCTCCAGGAACACCTTTGTATCAGGGGTTACACGAGTTTGCTCCATGTTTCCCATGTTTTTCTTCTCTACTCCTCTGTCTTTCATTGAGATGACCATGCGGGGCTAATCCCCTTTGTCTTTAGGACCGGGAGTAGCCCGGGGAATGCATTGTATGACAATTTTATATTGATAATTCATATTTTCTCTCTTAAATCCGTGGTATAGATTCGTTTTCTCCATATATATTGTTATGCTTGATCACCATAATAATAACTTAATGCCCTTAATCACTTCGACAGAAGGATTAACGGTTGAAAAGAGACGAAATCTACATTAATCAATAAAACCCTTGACAAAGGAGTTGTAAAATTAATGGTGGGAACTGAGAGATCGTTTATAATGCGCTTAGTTTAGGGGAATGATCACTACGACGGTGGAATCAACCTAAACCTAAGTAGTGAATTACACCACGACAGTGGGTAATTCTATTTTCAGGCCACTACCCGGATAGAGAGAGAAGAGTGAGGAATTATATAAAACCGAATACAATGTTGACCCGCGGTGAAACCGCCATCCTAAAGATATCCCTTTTAATTGATTAAATTAACCTTTAATCGATTGTTTTCTTTGTTTGATTTTTATTTTCTTTTAATTTGAACAACAAAACCCTACTTTGTTAATCGGTCTAGCTGATTGCGATTAGTTAGTAGAAGTCTCCAATAATTCACGTATCCTTGAGTTTGACTCGGGCCTCACAAAGGCCTATATTACTCGACGCGTACACTTGCGTTTTTAGCGTGTAGTAAAATACACGTCACTCATCCATTGTCTCATATTTATTGGACATGATGAAAGGATATCTATCAAATCCTAATGAAGGTCACTAGAATTCCATAAAGAACGTCCTTATCTACTTGATAAGCACTAAGAATCAGTTCTTAGATCTTGGCAATAAGGAAGAGTTGGGTATAAAGGGTTACACTGATGCAAGCTTCCAATATGACAAAGAAAAAAAATGATTGCAATCTAAAATTTGTGTTTGAACTTGAAACAAGAACTGTAAGCTGGAAAATTTTGGAGCAACTGACCATTATTTAAATCTATAATGGAAGGAAAGTATTCTAATGTTATGAATACAACAAAGAATATTGTATGGATTAAGAAGTTCATATAGATAAACTTATGGAATGTTCCAACCATTGATGACATAGTAGAAATACTATGAAAACAATGGAGCTACTAGATAGGCTAGGAACCTCAAGTATCATCTTACAGAAATTCCATGTCGTACAAGAGGTTGTATAGCAAAGAGATGTGAAAACATGCAAAGAACCGACTCAAGGTCAAATGTTTCTAACTTGCTAGATAAGAACGTGCACAACAAAAACTTCATGGACATGTTTAAAGATCACTTAGAATAAAATTTGTGGGTAATTGGCTCTAAGTTTAAGTGGGAATCTTTTGGTATGTATGCCTAGAGAGCCAATCATATGATGATGTAATTACATATCTTCTAAATAATTTTATTGATTTTAAAGGCAATCTTCCAATTTATTTTGTTTTAATCAGTTATGAGATAAAGATGATACATAATGAATGTATAAAGAATAGTATTACTCAATGGCATATGTATTTGGGTTGAGGACATGAACAATGAGATCATAAAGATGTCAAGAGTAGATACATTATTTTTATGTCCCTAGTTGGATGTTACTGTGGAAGGATGATAGACACCAATAACAAATAAGACTAGAATGATTGTTGGTTGACGAAATAATCTCATTAAGTCATGATATGTGATATCAAACGAATCACATAGATACTTGTTAGAGAATAGGGTATCAGACAGACCCACCTTGAGAGTGACACATGGAAACCATGGTTGGTTGTCTGCATCATATCTCATAGAAATAGTGGTGATTATGGTTCTTAGATCTCAAATCACTACACTCATCATGTCGTTTGATGTTCATAGACATCATCCACTATGACCTTGAATAATCTTTGCCATAAAGGTGGTGCTAGGTGTTGACCTAAGTGTTATACATTGTCCGTATTTTGATGATAACTTAACCATTCCATTCATATGTATCTAATATGTCTATTTGATATTTATTTCAAGTATTAGGTACATGAAAAGGATCAATTCAATCAAGACCTATCTTGATCTAGTTCATGTCAAAAGCAATGCAAGTGCCCTTTTGTGGAAATATCCCTAAATGACTTTGAACATTTTTTGTAATCATTTGTATTGATGTATGACTTGTAACTAAGTTGAGAAAAAATCAAGAGCACTTAATTCAAACATTTAATCACTCTAATAACAATTTCTAAAATTCATCACACAGTGCTTGTTCGATCAAGTTTCATATAAACTCGACTGACACCCTTGATGAATTTTGTGAATGTCCAGGTTCGACTTGATTCGTCTCAGGATAAACTCGACCGATACATTGCATTGGAAAATCATATTTGAGTGATAGGACAAGTTTCATCCAGGATAACTCAACCGATGCTTCAAATTTGGTTTGTCTCATAGTGAAATTGATCGAATTACCTTTATTGAAATGCAACTAACTTTACCTTATGGAGTGTGCAGAAAAAGTGATTCCAGCTATTAGAGTGGTGCAAACATAACAAATAGATTCTTTGCAACACCCAGAATGACTAGAAATTGTTCCTAAGTGCTTCTAGTGACTAGTGGACATCCCAAACTATAAATAGGACCTCCTGGAGTTCATTCCAAGGTTGATTCTTCACGCTATTAAAGCTCATTGCTATGGTTGTGTGCATTCAGTCCACTAGAACCCCTTTCTTTTTCTTGCTTACACTTTAAAATGTCCATATGAGTGAGATAGGTTATGAATGAGAGAGATACTCCATTGTTGTCTTGTAAAGCTCTTAAAGATTCTCTTTCCCAACCCCTTTGTTAAAGTGCAAAGTTGGTGAAAGCTTCTTCAAGGTGAAGAAGAAGGTGTAAAGCTTCTCCAAGTTGAAGGAGAAGGTGAAGGCAGAAGATCCTTTAGTAGAGTGGGTAATTCCTTAAATGTGGAAGACTCATTGCAAGAAGGGGAGCTCCTTGGTGAAGGTGTCCAACTGCTTGCAAGAGTGGGTAAGACCTTGTAGAGGTTGAAGACTCTAGCTTGAAGGATAGGTAAGTCCTTGTAAGGTTTATTGAATCCTTTTGGTCCTTAAAAAGAAAGGCTAGGTATCCTTTCCCTAAAAATGAAAGGTCTAATTGTATGTCTTATAATGGAATATAAGTATGCAATGGTTGCAAAATCCTAGAGCTTTACCTCTCTAGGTAGTGTACTGTCTTCCTCCTAGTTTAGAGATTGGAACCACTCTACATAGCTTGTTCTTGTAGTTGTTCAATCTCTCTCATTCATGCTATGTATGTTTAGATTGAACATCAAATTCCACATTTCAATAGTCCTACTTGAAGTAACTTGAAGGTCTAATGAATTTTGTGTGAGTGTTTTTAGCTCTATCCACCCCCACTATAGAGCCCTTTGATCCAACAAGTGGTATTAGAGCCACGATCTTGTCTGAAAAAATCTCCCATTAGACAAGAAGATAGAGTACAACCTTCTAGGTTCTCTCATATTGGAGAGTGGGTTCTCCATGAGACATCCAATCTTTGATGACACCAACTTCCTCTATTGGAAGAGAAGGATGTAGTTCTACTTGCAAGGAATGAGCTATGACATGTAGAAAGTAGTCATCCTTCCTTACAAGGAGCAATCCAGAGATGTTGCCACTTGGGATGAAGCTACACTTGAGAAGGATTAGATGTATGCAAAGGCCATAAGCACAATCTATGCAACCCTCACTCCTTCCATGTTCGACCAGATCTCTTCTCGTGATACAACCCTTGGGATATGGAACAAGTTTTGCATCACCTTTGAAGGGACCAAGCAAGTCAAGGAGTCCAATATCTACATGCTCAAGGGTCTCCTTGAGAACTTTAAGATCATAAAGAAGGAGAGAGTGACTGATATATACACAAGGCTCAACACCATCATCAATGGGCTTGCTTCTTTGGGCCACCCCATGGATAGAGGGACCATCAACTCCAAGATTATAAGGTCTCTTCCCAAGAGATGGGGATCCAAGGTAACCTCAATTGAAGAAGTTCAAAGCCTTGGTGAAATTGCCACCAAAGAGCTCATTAGAAATATTCAAGCTCATGAGACAAGACTTGACAAATAAGAGGAAGATGAGAAGCAAGAAGAGAAGGAATCAAAGAAGATCAAAGACAATGCATTCAAATATCAAGTGGAGGCAATTGTTCTCCAACAACAACTTACTTGTCGGTCCTCTCATCCTTCCTCAAGTGAAGATGAAGCCCCTAATTACAATGAATCAAACTACTCTAAGGGGAAGCACATCAAAGGAAAGCCCTCCTCCTCCTCTACTCCAAGGTCCTATGAATGTGGTTAAAAAGGGCATTACAAGAATGATTGCCCCAAGGCAAAGAAGTCCTACCATAAGAGTAGATCCAAGAAGAAGGAGTACTACAAGAAGGATGGAAAGTACAAAAGGAAGGATAATAAGGATAGAAGGAGAAAATATGCAACCCATGTCGCATGGGAGGAGTTATCTTCTAGTGATTCCATCTCAAATGAGGGAGAATGACACCTTTCTATCGTGACCTCTAAAAGTGATGACACAGGTGATGTAAGTGAGGTAAGTTTAAATGAACTTTATAGAGAAGCCCTCATTGATATGTTGAAATCTTCCAACTCTTCTTATTCTCAATGCAAATCAAAGAACAAGAAGTTAGGGAAGATAATTGATGATTTGTATGCCAAGATTGATTTGCTTGAGCAAAATGAGAAATTGCTTCTTGATAGTATTGATTCTTTGCAAGGACAATTTCTTGATCTTGAGCTCCAAAACAATGTAGTTGAGTTAGATAATGGTATCTACCTTAAGAACATCAATAGTCTTGAGGAAAACCAAACTTGCCTTGATTATCTTGTCTTACTTAGAACTAGAAATTATGGTCTTAGACTTGCTTGTGATGATATTAAATATGAAAATGAAATCTATCTTGATAAATTTATCATGCTTAGAACTGAAAATGATAGACTGCTTGATCAAGTAAATGAACTTTCTTCTGTACCTTTATTTCCTAGTAATGAGGTATCTAGCATTACTCTTGAGATATATTCTTATCATGATAAAACCCTCTATTTAGAGGTCGACTTGCTTCATGCTCAAGATGATTTAGCTATTTTTTCTTCTACTGTCATTACTCTTAGTGATGATAATCACAACCTTAGAGCTTCCTTTCAGAAATTCCTCAAAGGGAAAAGTACCTCAATGAAGTAATATATCACTCTACCAAACATAGTGGTAAAAGTGGTTTGGGATATGACGGATCTCCAAAGAGCAAGAGCAAGGGTTAAGGGTAAGAAAAAGGGCAAGGGACCTCCCATCTTCCATGGAAATGCATCCAACTCCAAGAACCCTATGGTTTGTGTACATTGCAAGAGTGATGACCATTACTCTACTTATTGTCATTACAAGGAAAAGGGGACCAACCCAAAGTCGAAATGGGTCCCCAACTGACTCGAGATCCCAAGGTTTGATTTGGGCACCGACATCTTCCTTTCTTGTAGGTAAAAGGAAATTGGATTGTTGATAGTGGCTTCTCTAAGAACCTGACCGATGAGATAAGCCATTTCAATAACTTCTGAAAGAAGATAGGAGGATCGGTGACTTTTAGAGACAACAACAAAGGTAAAGTGATAGGTGAGGGTGATGTAGGTGATTCACTATGCATCAGGAATGTTCTTTGTGTTGATGGCCTACATCACAATTTAATTAGTGTTAGCCAATTATGTGATAATGGTTATGTTGTTCTTTTTACATCACTGGAATGCTTACTTCTAGATTTTCTATCCTACAATGTTATATGTAAGGGAACTAGAAATGCAAATGTTTATGTTATTTTTCTTGATTCTCTTTAGCCTATTGTTGGTAGATGCCTTGTTGTTGACAAGAATGATATATATTTGTGGCATCGTGGGCTTGGTCATGTAAATATGCATCAATTGAAGAAGTTGAGCAAAAAGTAATTGGTCAAGGGACTTCCTAAATTGGACTTTGAGAAGGATGAGGAATGCCAACCTTGCACACAAGGAAAGTAATTAAAATTCTCCTTTAAATCCAAAGGATTCCCTAGTACCAAAAGATCTCTTGAACTTCTTCATATTGATGTATTTGGACCTATGAGAACTCAATCATTTTGTGGTAGCAAGTATTGCCTTGTGATTGTCGATAACTTTTCTCGCTATACTTGGACCATATATCTTGTTTCAAAAAGTGATACTCTTGATTTTTTCTTGACTTTTTGCAAGCATGTTGAAAACATAGCTTCTTTCCATATTTCCTCTATCCGCACTGACTATAGGGGGGAATTTGAAAATTACTTGTTTGACCACTTTTGGGAGGAATCCAGTTACATGCAAAATGTTTATTCTCCTTGTACACCTAGTTATAGAGAGAAATAATAGATCACTACAAAAAATGGCTAGGACCATGCTTTTAGAGTATGAAACTTCAAAGAAGTTTTAGGCCAAAACTGTTAGCATCTCATGTGTTGTGCAAAATAGGGTTTTGACTCATCCATTTTTAAAAAAAAAAACTATGGTCTATGGCGTGGTAGAAAGCCATATATTGATTTGTTTCATGTTTTCATTTGTCCTTGTTTTGTTTTGAACACCAAGGATTCTCTCGACAAGTTTGATTTGAAATCTTACAAGACTTTCTTTCTTGGCTATAGAACTACTAGAAAGATTTATAGAGTGTTTAAAATTGATTTGTCTAAAGTAGAAGAATCGATCAATGTTAAATTTGTTAAGACTAACCCCTGTATTTGTAAGAATATCATAAATGATGAAGTTGTAGATGAGGTGATTCCTTGCTTAAAAGAACTCAACATTGTTGACAAAGGAAAAGAGGTGATAGTTGATGAAGAAGATAAAGAAGAAAAAAAGAAGGCTCCAATTCCCCACTTTGAAAAACATCAGCCTAAAAAGCTCATCATAGGTAATCTTTTTAAAAGGGTGAATATGAGGTTTGCATTCAACAAAGAACAATCTGACAACACCTTCATCTCACAACTTGAGCCCAAGAATGTGCAAGAAGCTCTTAAAGATGATGAATGGATCCTATCTATGCAAGAAGAGTTAGAGAAGTTCGATAAGAACAAAGTGTGGACCTTAGTTCCAAGAACAAATGATAGAAGGGTCATTTGCACCATGTGGGTCTACCACAACAAGCTAGATGAAAATGACAAAGTGGTAAGAAACAAAGCAATGTTAGTTGCTAGACTTGAATCTATTAGAATTTTACTTGCATTTCATAGCTATAAGAATTTCTTAGTTTACCAATTGGATGTTAAAGTGTGTTTTTGAATGGTAGAATAGAGGAGGAATTTTATGTGGATCAACCTCCCAACTTTGAACATGATAAGCTTTGTAGCCATGCTTAGTTTTTGCAAAAAGCTCTCTATGGACTCACACAAGCCCCTAGAGCTTGGTATGAGAAATTAAAGAAATTTTAGCTAGAAATGGCTATATCATAGGAAAAGTTCATTCTATCCTTTTTCTCAAACACACTTCTAACAACTTTTTGTTTATTTGAATTTATGTTGATGATATCATTTTTGGAGAAATTGATCTTGATCTTTGTAAGGAGTTTAACTCTTTAATACAGAGTGAGTTTGAGATCAGTATGATGGGGGGACTTACTTTCTTCCTTGGATTTCAAATCAAACAAACAAATCAAGGAAACTTCATCAACCAAGGCAAGTATTCAAGTGAACTCTTTAAGCTCTTTGGTATGGAGAACACCAAGCCAATGAACACACCCATGTCAAACACCGCGAAACTTGAAAAGATGAGCAAGGTGACTATCTATTCCCATTCATTATCCATCTCTAGGGCTAACCTAACTTCTCTTCTACCCTCCTTATCCCCATCCCCCTTTACCTCTCCTAACCTTGACCTAGGTTGTTAGGTAGCTTACTGCTTGCATTTTCTCTTCAGTGGTGGTCTTCTTCTCTGCATGCGACCTCCATGGCTTCCAACCATAGGAAACACACTGGACCAGCTACCACTACTCCTAGGCATATCTCTTTCGACAAAGTTTCTTTTATCTCCTCCCAAGTCATGAATAGGTACAATGATCTTCTTCCTAGAACCCATTTTCCTTTACGTGCCTTGTTTGAACCTCATTTTACAACTAGTGAGGTGATAAAAGAGGTTGATGAGGTCTTCAAAGCACACCATCTTAGTTCTTTGTATGTAAAATGATTGCACTAAACTAATTTCATGTGTAGAACAAAAGAAGTCCATGAATTTTATGCCAATCTCACATGGAACAACAACACCCTCGTGCCACCACCTAACACCCAAGTCATTTTGACATCCATGATTTCCAGTACCAATATTACAATCTCCAAGGGTTCATAGAATACCTATCTCAATGCTACCAACTTCCTAGGTTCATGGATGTCTTCCTATCCTAGCTACCATGAATTGCTTGACCCCGAGGATTTTTACAAAAGCATTTACCTTGTGCTTACTCCACCCTATATCCATAAGTTTTTGAAGAAACCCGATGTCTCATATAGGAAGAAATCCATACTACCCACCTCTTCCCTAGACATCAAGACACATCTGATCGCATTAGTAGTCAACTGCGATATCCATCCAAAGTGAAATCAAATAGATATTACAGAGAATACCATTGTAATCATGCATTGTCTCTTGAATGATGTCAGAGTCAAATGTGTTCATTATATTCTTCATCACATGACCAACTTTAACTGCAAGAAGAGCACCAGTGGTACCCATCCCCCTTATCCTAACTTGATATGTGGTTTGTCTGCTTTACCATTATGAAAAATCCCTTTTTCACGAGCTTGGTTACAAGATGAGTAGAAAGGTTGTTTATATCAGTGAGACCAAAATCAAGAAGTCCTTCTAACCTACCTCCTCTACCACACCAGGTGCTTCCACATCCACCCAAGTTCCTCCACCTCCTCCTAGACCAGATCACACCTAATTTTCGGTGTCAAATGAAGTCCTTGTGGGATATATGATACACCAAAAGGTGTGTAACCTTCAGGATCAGGACCACATCCATGAGGATTTAGTTCAAATCATGTCTAACATGAACTTATCCTACATCCATCCCTACCCCACCTACCAACCCATCACAGGTGTTGACTATGCTTCTTATGCATATAGTCAGCTCTACCCGACCCCTCCAACTAGTGCTTCTGATGTACCCCACGCCTCTAATGGTGAACCTACCCATATTTCCTCTCAACATGCTGCCCCTCAACCTCTGGCTCTTCCTTTTGGTCCTTCTATCACTTTCCTTGCTAGCTACAATTGGGTGTCTATACTTAATTACAAGCAAGAAAAGGGTCTTCTTGAGTGTGGAGTCTCCTATAAAGAGCAGAACTACAGATGGCCCGGTCCCTTCTCCTTTGTTCTTGATGAGGACACTGAGATCACTGACAAGGAGGTTGATGATGATGTTGGTGATGTTGATCAGGTTGCTGATGAAGATGGTGATGATGGCTCATTTGATGATGGAGATGGAAGTGATGATACTCTTGTTGCCCCAGATGCACCTTCTGACGGGATGAGGATTACCATCTAGAGGATGATGATGAAGATGCCATTGACATAGATAGCCTAGATGTTTAGTTCTTTAGTCTATAGGGTGCTTATTCATATCTTTTTGTAGACTATCTTGTACTGAACATTGGGGCACTATATTTAAAGCATATTATTTTAATAACTCATCATTTCTCTATGGCTTTTCATTTTCATACCAAAAGGACATATCTGGTGTTGTAATCTAAACATTATGTACCTTAACTCTTTGTTTGGTTACATATTATGAGTTCTTTGTATGTGGTACCATATTTTGATTATAACTCTAGATTGCTTGTTCTCTCTATTTTTGTCTTTGTTTGGTGCTTGCTTGGCAGTTTCTTGTATGGTTGCTGCCTATGGATAAGACCTATGCTTTTTATCTCTTCTACCCCTACCTTTCTGATATGACAAAGGGGGAGAAGCAGACTCAATTATATTGCTTTGTGATCCTTTTCTAGTCTTTTATCTAAAATACCTTGTGACTTGCAAGAGGACACAATGATATATATATGTGCTATGATGGTATTTTCTCTTTTAAGAAGACACTAACCGTACAAGTGAATGAAAAGAGGAATTGAGTTAATCACAAATTAAAGGGGAGAAATTGCAATTGTTCTTTCATGTATCCCCTTAAAATTCAGAAGGTAAAAATCTTAAATTCCAAATCCTTTTCAACATGTTGAGGAATGGTTTGTCATCTTCAAAAAGAGGGAGAATGTTGACCTAAGTGTTATGCATTGTCCATATTTTGATGACGAATTTACCATTCCATTCATATGTATCTACTATATTTATTTGAGATCAATTTTAGGCATTAGGTACTTGAATAGGATCATTTCAATCAAGCCCTAGCTTGATCTAGTTCAAGTCAGAAGCAATGTAAATGCACTTTTGTAGAAATATCCCTAAATGACTTATAATTTTTTTTGTAATAATTTGTATTGATGCTAAGACTTGTAACGATAATGATAAAAATTAGGAGCACTTATTTAGAATGTTTAATCACTCTAATGAAGATTTCTAAAATTCATTACAGAGTGCATTTTTGATCGAGTTTCATCCTTGATAAACTCGGCTAACACCCTTAATGATTTTGGGAATGTCTAGGTTTGGTGGAGTTTATCTTAGGACAAACTCGACCGATACCCTGCACTGGAAAATCATATTTAAGCGATCGACCAAATTTCATCTAGCATAAACTTGACCATTGCTTCAAATTTGCTCTGTCTTATAATGCAATTGGTTGAGTTACCTTTATTGAAACTCGATTGACTGTAGTGTATGGAATGTGTGGAAAAAGTGATTCTAGTCATTGGAGGTGTTACAAACATCACAAATAGATCATTTGCAAGACTCCAAATGACTAGACATTATTCCTAATTTCTTCTAGTGACTAGTGGACATCCCCAACTATAAATAGGTTCTCTTGGAGTTCATTCCTATGTTGCTCCTTCATACTATTCAAGCTCCTAGATATAGTTGACTGCATTCAATCCACTAGAGCCCATTCTCTCTCTTGCTTACACTTCAAAACATCCAAATGAGTGACATAGGCTATGTGTGAGAGATATACTCCATTGTAGTCTTGTAAAGCTCTAAAAGCATCACTTTTCCAACACATTTCTTTAAGTACAAAGTTGGGTAAAGCTTCTCTAATGAGAAGGAGAAGGTGGAAAGCTTCTCCAAGTTGAAGGAGAAGGTGAAGGCCGAATATCCTTGAGTAGAGTGGGTAATTCATTCATGGCGGAAGACTTTTTGCAAGAAGGGGAGCTCCTTGGTGAAGATGTTTAGCAGCTTGCAAGAATCGATAATCCCTTGTAGAGGTTGAAGACTCTAGCTCAAAGGATAGTTAAGTCCTAATATATATATATATATATATATATATATATATATATATATATATATATATATATATATATATATATATATATAAGGTTTATTGGCTCCTTTTGGTCCTTAAAAAGGAAGGCTATGTATCCTTTCCCAACAAAATGAAGGTCTAATTGTAAGTCCTATAATGGAATATAAGTATGCAATTGTTGCAAAAATCCTAGAGCTTGACCTCTCTAGGTAGTAGACTGACTTTTTCCTAGTTTGGAGATTGGAACCACTCTACATATCTTGTTCTTGTGCTTGTTCAATCTCTCTCATCTATTCTATTTATATTTAGATTTCAAACCAAATTCCATATTTGCAATAGTCCTACTTGAAGTTTGAAGGTATAATGAATTTTTTGTGAGTGTTTTTAGCTCTATTCACCCCCTCTAGAGCCCTTTGATCCAACACTCGGGTGCATCATAACACATGGGGATGACTATAAGTGATGTAGATGGGAGTTGTCCCTCATATAGGGGTTTGATATCTAGGCCACTTGATAAGTGAGAGTGAGAAAAGCATGTCTATGCACATGAGAATCGATATATGATATTGAGTTGGCTTCTATCTTAGACAGTCTGCTCTAGTTTAGGGAACATGGATTGAACGTTGAAAGGTTCATGATTGCATGCTCAGGTTCAATTAGGGTATCAATGACAAAGGAATTATACAATCACTATAACACCAAGAACACTTTACAGGTTTAAGTTGTTCTCCAACTTTCTTATTACGTGGGTAGCAATGATGTATTGGTAGATACCAATCATTTGTTGTGATGCCATAAACTTGTTATGGACAATCATTGCCAACGTAACTTGGACCCTATAGGGCATCACACATAGGATACACTTGGAATAGGAGTTTATTCATGACTCAAGTTTAAAGTTGATTACTAAGTAGTTAGGTATTCAATTTAAACAACAATGGTTGAAAGTTTACTAAATGGACTGTGAATTGACTGTTCAAGTGTTGAAGTAATCGTTTCAAGGTGTTAGGTCAATTGAACCAAAATTGGCAATGTGGTCCATGAAACGATCAGTTTTGGAAGTGAACTAATCAGCTAAGGTCCATGAATTGACCAGTTCAGATTGTGAATTGATCGTTTGGTTCATCAATTTAATTAGATCAAGGATTAGTGTTGACATCATATTTTGCATTTTTCGATTATTAATTGCCAATACAATTGCAATTGAGAAACATGTTGAAACTACCTGTGTAAGGGTTGAACCGATCAACTCACAAACCAACTGATAGGTTCGCCATTGAACTGACCATTTCCTTGCTTGCATGTTACAAAAATTCATGAAATCTAATCCCCTTTGACTCCTGATCAGACGAGAATTCCTAACACTGAACCTCCTATAAATAGAGGGCTACTCAAGGCTTTCTAGAGATCATCAAATACTCAGATAATTATTGACCTCTCTTGTTGTGGTTATTGAGAAAACCTGAGAAATTCCTACTCATCAAAGGGAGGGATAGCAAGGGAGAGACAATTGGGAGAGCAATTCGGTGCTAGCACATCTCCTTCAAGGGACAACTCCTTCTTGTGTGTTCATCTAGAATGACATGAGTTCCCTATGGTACGTGTGGAATACTATAGAGGTGAGGAGGTTGTTGTTTGCTGCTAGGAGGACTAGGTTAATTGTTGTTTTTCATGATCAACCAGTAGGTTGCTGCTAATGTTGTCTGGGTGCAACAAGGCACACACTACTGCAAGGGGATTGTTGCTGGATTTGCTCTAAAACCAGGTATAACCTTGCTAACCATCCTTACCATTATGTAGTTGTTGACACAATCTACTGCTTCAAGGGGAATATGACAATTATTTTTTTTGTTTCGATTACCTTATCTGATGCCAAATTTTCCTACAGTGGTATCAGATCAACATCAATTTACTATGATTTGGAATTTAATTGGTATGATCAGATTTTGGTTTTTGTCATTTGTTTAATGCATATGATGTGAATACTTTAAATGATTAATGTGCATATCAAATTAAATAGCACATACAATGCTAACTAATATATATATATATATATATATATGATATGTTACATATGCAATTTACATGTGTCCCCCAAAAAATGGTTTTGATGGTGGATCTGTAGCATGCTTATGGCCAATAACACTAGTTGTTTGTGCTTGGTTGTGGTTTTTATTCCTATTTTATATCTTCTTGCATTTTGAGACTCTATCCTCTCTTCCATATGTAAAGGTATTAATTCTCTCCTACCTATGCTCCCCTCTAATGTAACTTAAGGTTTCACTATTACCATGTAATTTGTTTAATTGCATTAGGATAATTTAATTCTTATTACAAAGAAGGCGTTCAACACTAGATGAACGACCCGTTTCAAAACACAAGTTGATTTCCTGGATGACCGAGGAGAACAAATGATAAGAGGAGATGAATTGATCAGTTGGTGGCCCAATCAAGCGACTAGAGATGTCCACATGTTGTTTAGACCAAAGACTAGACGATCGATCTGAAATACCAACCAACCGACAAGGAGGTGAGCCCATCAGTTCAAGTGTTGAAAAGATCAACCTAAATCTGTTCAAGCACATATCTTCAACAACAACATGTTGCTACATGTTATGTAGACCTTAGAGGTAGTAACTCTTTGTGGCTCTTTGAAATTACAATAGTATGTCCATAACCATCACTTATGTTTTAATTATATGTTTTCATTAATGGGATATCTCATGTATGTGATACATACTATGAGTATGTGGTGATTGGATATGTATATGTATCTATAAATCTAAAATACCTCAATCAAACATATTAAGTTTTAGATGCTTTCGATAAGAAACATGCATGAAAAGCTTGTTTGACTAAGCATGGGCACGTCAAGCGTGGTGCATAGCCCATCTCATGGAAATGTGATGGTAGTGATGTGGGCTTGCCAAGTAGGGTGCATTACTATCGTGTTGGCTTCTGCATCATATACTTAACTAAGTGATGTTAACGAGATTAAGCACTTAGTATCATAAAGATGACTATGTAAAAGAGTTGTGAATACCATCTATTCATGAATTGTATAACATGCAATTAGTAAAAGTTGCCTACCTTAATGATTGATTATGGATGGTGTTGGTCGAGTAATAACTCAATTCTTTTGGGTCTTGGCTCACCAGAAGGTTGTACGCTGCAATCTTCCAAATTGATATGTGAGGACTATCAATTTGAACAAAATAGTAGGGGCAATAATTAATTAAAGGCCTAATTAAACATTGTCAAATTTTGTTTCAATCAAATCAAATAAAATAAAAAATGTTTTGACAAATTGTGAATTTCCCTTATAGAATAAAATGGCAATCAATAACACATTTTCATTGCAATCAGTGCTCAAGAAGGACAAGTTGAATGGGAATAATTTCCATGACTAGTTCATGATGCTAGGAATTGTTCTCACATAGGAGTGCAATCTCTATGTCTTAGAGACACCAGAGACAAATGAACCTACCTGCGCTGCATCTAAGGCTGATAGGGATGCTTACAAGAAGCATATTGAATATGTTGTTGATGTCAAATGCCTAATGTTGTGTTCCATGAAATATGAGTTGTAGAGACATCATGAGAGCATGGATGTTATTGAGATGGTAACACATCTTAAGAATATGTACCAAGATTAGGAAAGACGTGAAAGATATGATGTCTCCAAGGCATTGTTCACATGTAACATGGAAGAAGGAGATCTAGTAGGTCCTCATGTGATCAAGCTTATTGGGTATTTGGAGAACCTTGCAAGATTGGAATTTCCCTTGGGTTAAGATTTGGCCATTGATGTAATTCTACTATCACTTCCAGAGTCATATAGTCAGTTTGTCATGAACTACTACATGAATGACTTTGACAAGCCGTTGATAAAGTTTCTTGGCATGTTGAGAAATTCTAAAGCTATCTAGAAGCCCAAGTCTTGAATTCTCAAAGAAAAGGAAGGGGCGAACAAGGGAGACAATTGTCATTACGGTCACCAGCCTAGGAACTGGAAGAGGAATTGTCCCCTGTACCTGGAGGAATTCAAAAAGAAGGAGGGGATAGATATATCTAATTTAGGTATTTATGTTATTGAGATAAATTTATTACTTCTTCCTCTGGGGTATGATATACTAGATATAGATTTCACATATATTCGAATATGTAAGATATGAAAATAAGTAAGCCTTTACAAATGGGTAAGGTTGGACTGTGCATCGCAAATGGAACAAGAGTTGCTGACACTATAGTCAGAACCTATAATTTATCTATGCCCACAAAGCTTGTAATAGAGTTAATGAACTGATATTTCATATTTGTCGATAAGAGAAACATTTAGTTTCTTCATCAGGTATGGATAAGAATGAACATGTAAGATCTAAAAAGAAGTAAGCCTTTACAAAAAGGATAGGTTGGATAGTGTGTCACAAATGGAGAAAGAGTTTCTTCCACTATAGTCAAAATATATAATTTATCTCTACGCACATGTCTTATAATAGAGTTAATGAAAAGCTAATTCATATTTTCTGATAATGGAAACATTTAACTTTTTGCATCTTATATGTACAAGGATGAATATGGATATCATATAAAGAATGGTCAATGTCCTATTTTCAAATATGAGATATTTTATGGCAATTACTTACTGTCTTATGGTCTTTATTTGTTGGATCTAAAGAAAAGGTTTATAATGTGAATACTAAAAGATTAAAACTTGATAACTCAAACAATGAATACCTATAGCATTATCATCTAGAGAACATAAATGAGAGATGCATTTCTGGGATCCATAATGATTGTTGTCTAGACTCTTTTGGTTATTGAACCAATATAGACATGCAAGTCTTATTTATTAGCAAACATGACAAAGGAATATTTTACTACATGTAGTGGGAGAGGGAGTATTATATTAAGGCTTGTACATAATGATGAATGTAAACCGTTTAGAATATATGTTGTAGGTAGTTAATAGTACCTTGTTATATTTTTATTAGTAGATATGGTGATTTGTATTTAGTGAGATATAAATATGAATCTCTTCAAGTGTCCAAGGAGATCGTGAATGAAGTACATAACCACCTTGGTAAAAGTATTAAGATACTTTGGAATGATTGATGTTAAAATGGTTTTAAACCAAGAGCTTGAGGACCTTCTGGAGGCTATGATAGTGTATCAAAATGAACTCCACCTAAAATATAATGATGTATCAGAACAAAGGAATACCACCCTGATAAGTCATGGTGTGATTATCAATAAATCTAACTAATCTTCTAATTTCTATTTAGGCACATACTTTACACTAAATAGTGTACTGTCTAAAATGGTTTGAAAGATACCATATGAGATATGGCATGGGAGGTGTCCTGATATGTCTTTATAAAGATTAGAATTAAAGATTATATAAGAAAATAGTTTCTTGGTAAAAAAATTCCATAAACCATATAAATGTTACTTTGTTGAATACTACTTTTACCCCAATGCAATAACAAAAGGTTTGTTACTAGGATGGTTGAATTCCTTGAGAGGAATTTAGTTTCAAAGGAATCAGGGGGAGTATAGTAAAACATGAAAACTTTGAGATAAGAAAGAAAAACATTGAACCTAAAGATGTATGGTAGGCTCGAGGAGAGTAAAAAATTGTTGTGGGATCTCAGGTTCCTTAAGTAACATAAAAAATCCTAGTTTTAGTAGAACACACCTTGAGATTGAAAAATTATGATATCTTATAACTCAGAATGGTAGTGAGTTGGTCATGATATGATGAGATAACAATCTACGTAGAAGTTATTGATGCACCAGAATCTCAGAATTGGCTTGAGGCCATTGTATCAGAAATGGAGTCCATGCACAAAAACAAGGTATGACCTTGATGATACCACCTAAAGGGGGAAACCCATAGGGTGAAAATGGGTCTTGATGGAGAAGAATGACATGGATAGTAATGTACAAACATATAAGAGCATACTGATAAATGTATATTTATCCATTTTATTTATATATTTTTGATATTTTTTTAGGATTATTTTGTTATTTATTCTCTTAGTTTCATTATTAATTGTCTTATTTTAGTTTTTTTTCTCTTTAATTGGAGTTTTAATTCTATTTTCTTGGGTTTTGAAGGAAAATTACACAATTTGCAGAAGTCTTGAAATTCATATATACCCTCCACCAAAAGTGACATAACTCTTGCATTAGAACTCCAAATTGAGTGTAAAGGTATTCATTTGCAATGGAATTTAATTTCCTAATATAAAATCATATTATTTGGACTGCTTTTGTTCTTTTTACGGGAGGGAAATATGTTCAAAATAGCTACTGTGAGAATCTACATTAAAGGGGGTTACATGGTCAAGATAATTAAAGACAACCAACTTTCGATTTGACCAGATCCAAAAAATTCAAAATTTTGTTTCCCTCTCTTTTTTCCCCCTCTTTTGAGGGCATCCTTCCGCCTCCCCCTCCTATAAAAGGAGGGACTCTTTACTTGTAAAGGTATTATATACTTCATTCCATTTCATCCAATTTTTAGTTGTGGATCACATCTTGTATAATGTTGGATCTCATTTTAGTTTCCATTTCTTCTGGTCTTGTTATGTCTGAGTAAATCTCCCTGGGGAATGAGAGTAGCCCCTTAGCCTGGTTCTATTCAATATAATCAATTATATTCCTCCATCAAACAAATATCTTCTCTCTGTTTATGTTTGGTTATTTGGATGATCTGATATATTCTTATGGAGTGATATGACCGTGGATCTCTGTAAGAACAAAACAATAGTCCCTTAATTGTGATTATCATCTTTTCATCTTTTTAATCTTATTTTTGTTATAATTCTTGGTGACACGACCACAAGAGCCTTGGGTTTGAACACCAGTCTGAATTCACATGCTTTTTATACGACCGTGGATAATGGCATGTTGGATGGTTGGGTAATGATCCTTGAACGTCGGGACCAGCGGGTTCACAGGAAGTTCGACCCTTGTGAGTTTGTCTGTAAGGACATGTAACCACAAGGTCTTGATTAGATCCTTGGAGTTTAGAATTTGATTAGTTGAATAGGAATGCAGTTTTTGTGGTGATCTTCCGGACCCCAGATCTTTATTTCTTGCTTAGTTAAATTTTATTTCAGCACTTTTATTTTTGTTCTTAGTATTAACAACTCTCTCAAATCGGGATTTAATTCTTATACTTGTGATCGGATTTGGATTTCAACTTTTCTTTTCTTCCGTCCCATGGAACGATACCTATCTATACTAAGTTGACTTGTTGTTCACAATAAGTTGACAACCGGGTTAGAAGGTTAAACTCTAGGACTTTTCCTAGTGATTGTTGTGTGTACAATGACACCCATCAATTTGGCATCATTTTCGGGGATGGCACTGTTGTTTTTCTGATCTAGTTGTCTGTATATCTTGTATAATCCTTGTTCATATTCTATAACTTTCATAACTTTAGTCTTTTTTATAATTTTTTTTGCCTTCCGAGCATAATTTCAGAAGTGTATCTCCTCCTTCTGCTGAGTTTCCATTCCAGCAGTACTGCTTTCTAGTTACTTTTATAGTAATTTTAGTTTATTCCATAATTTCTTAGATTTATAATTTTTAGTTCTCTTTGTAATTTTTGACTAACCTCTTATCTCGTAGTCTTTCTTCTCTCATTCGTTGATTGACATATCTTTCAAGAACTTTTCTTTTTAAATGGAGTGGGCATCCCAATATTCCCCACAATGTTATTACTGTGGTCTTTACCACGATGCATCTCTTGCCTGCCCGACTCTACCCCATGCTTATGATAACACCCCTTCTAATTGTGAGCCATTTCATCCTGTTGGGTACAATGTGAATCCACGTTTTTTTAGAACCATTATGGGGAACCTTGTTGTCCATTTTCTAATGGGGGGTATGATCAACAATATTTTGTGGGGTGTAACCAAAAAGTCTTGGGGTTATGAACATGTTTATGAAACCCAATGTAATCCTCAACAAGAAGAGAGACTTAGGGCCTTAGAGAAGATAGTAGTAGAAGGAGAAACAAAACTAAAAACCTTCCAAGCCTTATTAACTGCCCTGCTAGAAGCCCAAACCCAAAATATAGATTGTTCAAATATGTTTCCTCATGAATTGGTGACACCTTATAATATTGAATCTTCCTACCAAGATGGACGCAATGGAAATTACAATCCACCACCTTTTGGAGATTATTATGAGGAGTAATGCCACCCAAAAGAATATGAGGAGTACTATAGCCAAGGACACTATCGGGAGTGTGGCGAGGATGACCAAAATTTTGGGGTGTACAAATCTTATGGTGAAATGCAAATTAATCTTGAACTGGAAGAGAGACTTCAGGCCCTAGAATAGATGGTAGGAGAAGGATAAGAAAAACTTGAAACCAGTCAAGCCATGTTAGCTACCTTACTAGAGGATCAATCACAAACTCCCCCTATAGAGCTTTAGCAACCCAAGATGGTTCTTCCTGACGACGATGATGAAGATCCTTATTTTGTGTCATATATGTCAGATCTTGATGAAATACAACAAACCATGGAGCCATATTTTGAGTGTGATGAGGACATTGGTATCCCTATCTTTCCTTTAGAGACTCTATTACTTGAATATGAAATGTCAAAGTAGGAGAGTCATTCTAAAGATCCAACAACTCCTCCCATCCTCAACATAAATCTGAATGATACCATAGACCAATACACTTTTGTTGAATCTATTTTGGATAATGAGCATCTAATCCCCTTTATGATTCTTCCCAAGCCATCACAACTAACTTCCATCCCACACATGGCTGATCTAGAAGGGGAGAACCACCGTTGGAAGAAGCCCACACACCCCCTTCTGTTGTTTGCAAGGAAGACATCATCATCCCTCCTAAATACTTGGGGAACCCTTGTACAAAAGTATTAGAGACATATGTTATATCATCAATGAAACTTACCAAACCCAATGTTGATGGCATTAATTTTAAGGAGAAACAAAATACTTTTGTAAATGATTTTAAATTTTTTGTACTAGCATCGATTATCCCATATGCAGGTCATCATGATGGTGGAAAACCTAAACCAGATCCTCCACCTGACTCAGTTCATCATGCTCTACTGGCATTACTGGTCGGGTACCCTCCAACCTCCCCCAATCCACATCCATCTTCAACACTTCCCTTGCTATTAAAGGAAGATCTATGGATATTATTGGAGGGAATGTGAGGTGAAAGAAACTATGAGCACCCCACTAAGATTCTACAAGTACCCTATCATAGGGTACATTATGAAGCTCCTCAGATAAAGGTCCCAACCTTCATACACATCCCCTTTAGCTGGAATTTTTTGAGCTACCCGGGCCACCTAGAAATCCTCGCTCTTCTTTTCCCTCCATCTCAGGTTTTGATTTTGCTCAGGATGAGAAAAAGTCTATGTCTGGGGTGGAGGTGGGTGGTATGTTTCTATTCCACCCCCTTATCTTTTTTTATCCTTGCATTATTTCTACCTTTTTTTCATATAGTTACTTTGTTCATGACCATTATCTAGTCGGCCATGTTTTTATTTCTTTTGTTGCAAAATGGCATTTATCTAGTAGGCCAATATGAATAGATGTTTATCATTGTACCCCTTTGAGTTTAGTAATTCTTTTGCAATAAATTGTTACAAATTGCCATGTCTGAAACCACCATGTCACCTAGGATCCCAAAATTGCATCACTCCTTGGAAAAGTTGGCAAGCTGCATGGAATAAATCAAAACCAAACACAAATTTTCTATATTTTCAAACATTGATTAACTTGATATAAATCTTGTATAATGTGATTGATATGAATGTTCTTTTTGATGTAATGACACTTTAAAAAAGGAGAAAATAAATATGTGAAGTTATAGGCACAAGAACACCTTTTGTTTCCCCCTTATTTTCTCTCTAAAAAATAAGAAGCAAAGAATCACCACCAGAAAAAAATCAAGTCTGGGGTGGCATGCTTCCCATAAAAAAACATTCCAAACCCCACAAAGAGGTGTACCATCAAAAGATGCCAAAAGTGCACATGAAAAAAATTGTGACCAATGTAGCCACAACTTCACAAATCTAAATCCCAAGTCGAATAGAGGAGGGATAAAAAAAAATTCATCACTTCCTTCTTTGTTTTCACACCCCCTAATTTCATCTTGTTCTTGTGAAACAACTCACAAAAAAAATACATTTAAAAAATGAGAGTGTCAAAGCAAAAGTAAGATGAAGCATGTTTTTCTACAAAATCTTGATTTATAACCAAGATATGATATTTGTTTTTAATAGGAAATATATAATATTGTGTTTTGTGGTTTTAGGAGATTGGGTTCCTTGGCCAAATTTGGAGGTAAGGAATAAAGTGATGTTACAAGGGTGAGGATAGACATGTTGTTAGTATAAATTAGAATAATTTGTGATTTTATTTGTTTGAGGACAAACAAAGATTCAAGTCTGGGGTATTTTGATAAATGTATATTTATCCCTTTTATTTATATATTTTTGATATTTGTTTAGTATTATTTTGTTATTTATTCTCTTATTTTCATAATTAATTGTGTTATTTTATATTTTTCTCTTTAATTGGAGTTTTAATTCTATTTTATTGGGTTTTGTAGGAAAATTACACAATTCGCAGCACTCCTGAAATTCATATATTCCCTCCACCAAAAGTGACATAACTCTTGCATTCGAACTCCAAATTGAGTGTACAAGTATTCATTGGAAATGGAATTTAATTTCCTAAAATAAAATCATATTATTTGGACATCTTTTGTGCTTTTTATGGGAGATAAATATGTTCGAAATTGCTGCTGTGAGAATCTGCATTAAAGGGAGTTACATGGTCAAGATAATTAAAGACAACCAACTTTCTATTTTACCAGATCCAAAAATTCAAAATTTTGTCTCCCTATTTTTTCCCCCTCTTTTGATGGAATCCTACCCTCTCCTCCTCCTATAAAAGGAGGGACTCTTCACTTGTAAAGGCATTTCATTCTTCATTCCATTTCATCCATTTTTTAATTGTAGATCACATCTTGTATAATGTTAGATCTCATTTTAGTTTGCATTTCTTCTGGTCTTGTTATGTCTGAGTAAATCTCTCTGGGGAATGGGAGTAGCCCCTTAGCCCGGTTCTATTCAATATAATCAATTATATTCCTCCATCGAATAAATGTCTTCTCTCTATTTATGTGTGGTTATTTGGATGATCTAATATATTCTTATGGAGTGATATGACCGTGGATCTCTATAAGAACAAAACAATAGTCCCTTAATTGCGATTATCATATTTTTATCTTTTTAATCTTATTCTTGTTATAATCCTTGGTGACGTGACCACCTGAGCCTTGGGTTTAAAATTCAGTCTAAATTAACATGCTTTTTGATACGACCGTGGATAATGGCATGTTGGACAACTAAAACATCTCTCTTTTCTTCACCCAGGAGAACATTTTTCTTTCGTATTCACATCATCTATGAACTCGCCAAAGAAGGTGTTTGCTTGCTTTGTTTTATCTTAATATATGCTATGACATTTACCTTAAAAAAATGGCATGTTGGACGGTTGGGCAATGATCCGTGAACGCCGGGACCAACGGGTTCACGGGAAGTCCGACCCTTGTGAGTTTTCTGTAAGGACATGTAACCACAAGGTCCTGATTTGATCCTTGGAGTTTAGAATTTTCTTAGTTGAATAGGAACGTGGTTTTGGTGGTGATCTTCCAGACCCCAGTCTTTATTTCTTGATTAGTTAAATTTTATTTCAACACTTTTTTTTGTTCTTAGTATTAACAACTCTCTCAAATCAGGATTTAATTCTTGTACTTGCCATCGGATTTGGATTTCAACTTTTCTTTTCTGTCATCCCTTGGATCGATACCTATCTATACTAAGTTGACTTGTTGTTCACAATAAGTGGACAACCGGGTTAGAAGGTTAAACTCAAGGACTTTTCTTAGTGATTATTGTGTGTACAACAACACACATCACATACTTGTTGCAAAGGGTTTCAAACAAGTTCAAGATGTTAAACATGATGAAATCCCTTCACCAATTTACATGTTTAAGCCCATCTGGATCATGCTTTCCATTGCAGCTTATTACTACTGTGTGATTTAGGTGAAGCATCCTATGTGACATGAATTGAGATATAAAGAGATAGATTTGTATATCTTCATGACCTAAGCATGAACACATACATTGGTAATATGTTGAAGGGTTCAACATGATGGACTCAATGAGATAAAATCTATCCATTTTCCATGGGATTAGTGTCTCAAGGTCCTAGTGTTCCAATTCTTGTGAATAATGGGAAAACATGAGTAAGATGCCATGTGCATTAAAATATGGATCTATCATGAATAAAATATAATGTACTCATCCCATTATCTCATATGTATTTCAAATGATGAAAATATATCTATCAAATCCTAGTGAAGGTCACCAGAATGCCATAAAGAATGTCTGTATGTACTTGAGAAGCACTAACGATCAATTCTTTGATCATGGCAAAAAGGAAGAGTTGGATGTAAAGGGTTACTCTAATGTAAGCCTCCAATATGCCAAAAAAATATTAATGATTGCAATCTAAAATTCATGTTTTACCTTGAAATAAGAATTATAGGATGGAAAAGTTGTGAGAAAGCAAAAATTATTAAATTCTACAATAGAATCCAAGTATTATGTTGTTATGAATATAATAGATAATATTGTATGGATCAAGAAGTTCATATAGATGAACTTTTGGGATGTTCCAACCATTGATGACATAGTAGAAATACTATGACAAAAATGGTGATACTGGTTATGCAAGGAATCTTAGATAACATACTATGATAATTCCATCTCATACAAGAGGTCTTACGACAAAGAGATGTGAAAACATGGAAATAACCAACTTGGGGCAAAATGTGCTAACCCTATAGATAAACACTTGCACAGTAGATCATGATGGACATTTTTAAAGATCACTTACATTAAGATTTGTGGGTTATTGGCTATAAGTGCAAGTGGGATTCTGTTGGTATGTATGCCTGGACAGTCAATCATATGATGATTGTAATGAAATATCTTGTAAATGATTTGATTGATTTAATGGCAATCTTACAATTTATACTATTTAAATTAGTTATGAGATAAAGATGAAACATAATGAATGTCTAAATAATGATATTACTTAATGATGTATGTCTTTGGGTTGAGTACCTGAATAATGAGATCATACAGATGTCAAGAGTAGATACATTCTTGTTGTGTACTTAGTCAGATGTTATTGTAGAAGATTGATAGATAGAAATAACACATAAGACTAGAGTGTGTGTTTATTGTTAAAAGAATCTCATTAAGTCATGATATGTGATACTAAACCAAACACATAGATACTTGTTGGATAGAAGGGTATTGGACAGACCCACCTTGAGAGTGATACATGGAAACCATGATTGGTAGTTGGAATCATCTCTCAGAGTGATGGTGGTGATTGTGGTTCTTAAACTTGACATCACTGCACTCATTACATGTCATTTCATGTGCTTAGATATCATCCACCATGACCTTTATAAGGGTTTCCATAAAGGTGGTTCTTAGGTGCATCAAAACACATGGGGATTACTGTGAGAGATGTAGATGGGACCTATCCCTCTTACATGAGTTTGATATCCAAGCCACTTGATAAGTGAGACTGACAAAACTATGTGCATACACATGAGAGACAATATATGATATTGAGTTTACATGTATATCAAACAATCTTCTCCAGTTTAGGGAATGTAGATTGAACATTGAAATGATGAAGATTGCATGCCTCAAGTTCAATCAGGATATCAATGACAAAGGAATTATACAATCATTTTAACACCAATTGTACTTTAGAGGTTGAAGTTGTTCTCCAAATTTTTGATTACTTGGTTAGAAATAATGTCTTTATAGATACCAATAATTGTTTGTGATGTTATAAACTACTTGTGGACACTCACTTCTAATGTAACTTGGAACCTATAGGGTCACACATATAGGATACATATGGTATAGGAGTTTATTCTTGAATGGAGTTTAAATTTGATTACTAAGATGTTAGGTGTCAAATTTAAACATGAATGGTTGAAAGTTGATTGAATGGACTATGAACTGATTGGTTCAAGTGTTGAATTGATTGTTTCAAGGTGCCAGGTCAATTGAACCAAAATTGGCAAATTGGTCGATGAGATGATCGAGAAGTGAACAAATTAGTTCAGGTCCATGAACTTACCGGTTAAAGTTGTGAATTGATCGTTTGGTTGATAAATTTGATGGGATCAAGGATTAGTGCGGATGACATGTTGTGTGTTTTTTGAATATAAATTACCAATACAACTGTGATTGGGAAACATGTTCAAAAAACTGATTCAAGGGTTAAACCAATTGGCTCACATGCCAATTGATCGGTTCACCTTTGAACTAACTATTTTGTCGTTAATAGGTTACAAAAGTTCATGAAATCCCATCCCTTGGACCCCTTATCAGACTATAACTCCTAACCCTGGCTTTCCTATAAATAGAGGGGTAGTTGAGGCTTTTTAGATCGCATCAATTGCTTTGATAATTGTTGTCTTTTCTGGTTGTGGTAACCGACATAACCTGAGCAAGTTCTACCCATCAAAGGGTGGCATAGCAAGGGAGAGACAATTGAGAGAGAAAGTCAGTGCTAGCCCACTGAGTAGAAGGCACAACTCCTTCTTCTTCATTCATATAGAATGACAGGAGTTGTCAATGGTTCATGTGGACTACTATAGAGGCAAGGTGGCCAATGCCTGCTTCTAGGAGGAAGAGGTCAATTGCTATTGGGATATCAATCGAGAGTTGTTTTTGATGATGTTTGGGTCCAACTTGAATAAAGGTGCATGCTAATACAAGGGGATTGTTGATGGTCTTGATCCAAGACTAGGTATAACCTTGTTAACAATCCTTCCCATTGCATTGTCATTGACACGATCTAATATTTAAAGGAGAATATGGTAGTTAAATTTTTTTATTTCTCCTACTTTATCTGATGCAATATTCTTCTACAGTGGTACCAGAGCAACATCAATTTACTATCTTTTGGGATTTAATCAATATCATCAAATTTTGGTTTTTGTCATTTATTTATTACATACGATGTGAATATTTAAAATGATTAATGTGAAAATCTGATTAAATACCACATGCGATCCCAACTAATATATATATATATATATATATATATATATATATATATATATATATATATATATATATATATATATATATATATATATATATATATATATATATATATATATATATATATATATATATATATATATATATATATATATATATATATATATATATATATATATATGAAATTTACACGCTTCACCCTAAATGTTGGTTTTGATGGTGGATGTGTAGCATGGTTATGGGCAATAATCATAGTTGTATGTTCTTCATTGTGGTTGTTTATTCCTATTTTATCTCAGTTTGCATATTGTGCCTCTATCTCCTCTTTGTTTTATAAAACATAGAGATTAGTTCTTATTCACTCTGTTGCGTTTTACATGGTCAAAGTAGGTGGCGGAAACACAAATTTTACTTGACCATTGAAAACTGCTAGAGGGGGGGTGAATAGAGTTTTATAGAAAATTTAACAATTTTGAACTCAAACAACCACAATGAAAAATATTGGACAAGGAGACACAAGGTTTAGAGTGGTTCCAACTATAGCAAATACTATAGCCGTCAGTCCACTACCCGGTTGCTTACCCAACTGGGATTTGAAAAGAAATTTATTTTATTACCTCTTCAAGGAATTTACATAAAATACAATCTCTTTTCCTAAACCCTTCAAGCAGCCTTCACCTAGAAGTAATCGCCAACCTTGAAGCAGCCTTCCCTTGAAGTAGATGCACCAACTCCCGTTGCACCAGCCTTCTGAAGTAGCTTCCCTTGCGATAGCCTTCTTGAAGTAGCTTGAAGTCCCCTTCTCCACCTGAGAAGTCAACCCTCTCCAATCCGCAGCCTCCAACCCTAGGAGTAGCAAGGAGAGTACAAAAGATAAAAAGGAACAAGAAAGAAAAAGGAAATTACAAGTTATCCTTTAAGCCCGAGGCTTGATATGCCTAGATCAAGCGTAAGATCTCCTAGCCAAGTATGTGAACTTGTAATTGCTGTGGGTAGGAGAATCTAGCCTATAGGACACGAGATTGAGCTAAGGAGAATGTAGGCCAATGATCACAGTGCTCAAATTGCTTGCAAAGGATTGCTCAAGTATGCTCAAGTGTATTCTCAAGTGTAACAAGTGAATTCTAGTGTCCTATGGCTTGTCCTATTTATAGGAATGGCCTAAGTATGCTTAAGGACGTTCTAGACAACTTCTAGGGGTTTCTAAGTGCTTAACTAGCCGTTAGGTACAAAGTTGTTGCTTTAACAACGGCTAATTAATTTATTCTGCAGTTGCTGTCAGAGACCATCTCGGTCGACAAATGGTCGACCGAGACACCTACTCAGTCGAAGTTTTGTCGACCGACAGGCTCTCTAGAACAAGTGATTTGCAACGTCTTTCTTCAACTACCAACTAACTTGTCTGTTGTGTCTAACGGCTACTTTGGATCTTTCTCGGTCGAGAAGATGGTCGACCGAGAGTGTCTCGGTCGAGGAGTTCGTCGACCGAGAATGATCCTGTTTCAAGGTTTCAATTTAAGCACTAATTATATGTGTGAGTGTGCAAAGGTGATTCTATTCAAATGGGATGACATGTCTAACTATGGTGTTTGGCTAGGGAAAATCTAACGCTTGATTTACATGCAAATCTAAGTACTTGTACATTATATATTTGTACAAGTTTTACAACATTGATTACATTGCATGAAAATAAAACTTAGTAAGCTCTTGGATTTTCCCTTGCTACTTTATCATCCTGCACACTCAAGTAGCTCGTTAGATTAATAAGAATGAAATGTTTGTCATCATCGAAACAAAGGGATTTATCATAATATCTAATTTATCCAACAATCTCCCCCTTTTTGAAGATGACAAACATTTCCTAAATATGAAATAAGAAAATATAAAGCATGTGAGTTTCATACCTGAAAATTACCTTTTGTAGCCATTTATGTTTTGCAAGTGAGTGCTGGCCAAGATATGAGGAAACTCATTTATAGTTTTGATTTTTATATTCTTTCTCCCCCTTTGTCACTTCAAAAAGATATCCAAGTTGAATATTTTATTTTTCTTCTCCCCCTTAATATTATGCTCCCCCTTAAATGGATATCCTATTAAAAACATAGATTTTTGTCTAATTTATCCACAATTTGTTTCTCAATCATTTGCAAAGGATGTTAAGCCTTGAAATGATATGAGATTCCCTTAAGCGTACGATGAATGTATATTTATTTCTCATTTATCAAAGGATGTTAAGCCCTAAATTAAATGAGAATCCTTTTAATCTTAGAGTACATAAAAATGTCTCCATCCAAATGCAAGGGATGTTAAGCCCTGTTTTGGGTAGAGAGTTCCTTCAAGTACAAGATACCATTTTCAATAAATTCATAAATTTCTTGAAAATTTTCAGCTATTACAATGTTTTTGTAATCTTCTTCAATCAAATGGTCAAAGTTTTTATGATCTCCCCCTTAGATTGATATCTCAAATGAAAGTTTGAGTACTAAGCAAAAACTATAAAATGTTGTAGAGGATCTCCATGATTAACAAAGATGTATGCAATTTATGTCAGTCTGGAAAACAGAAACCCAGTCGGTCGACAATTGCTCGACCGACAGTGTTCTCGGTCGACTAGTTGCTCGACCGAGAATGTTTCTGGAGATCTGTTTTGTCATTTGTCAATTTAGCTACAATTTTAATAGTTGTCTGTTTTAATTATTACTCCCCTTATTTGTTATGCTCTACAATAATGAACTTATAATCCATATTTTTGAAGATGTCTCATATGCCAAAAAAAAATATAACCATTTGAATTAAGCAAAGATGGCAAACTTCATTCAATAGCATGGAAAATATTACAATCATATAGAAATGACCAATTTAGTACAATCATTGTCATTACAACTAGTACAACTTCAACACTTCACTGGAAAGATTTAAGAATTACATCGATGTCCGAATCTTTCCCAAGGAATGGCTCGGCTCCATAATATTTGACCAAAGTTTGCCAATTCAAAGCACCTGTCGCAGTTAATGCATATGCTTCCATAAATGTGGGAACTCGGTCAAATCGGAAGTGAGCAGCTATATCTTGCAATTGTATGGAGGAAAATTGAGTATGTGCAAGATCCATTGAAGGTGGAGGTTGATAGTAGTTGTATGAAGGGTTAAATGGGTTGAGCATGCCAGGATTTAAGGAATGCGGATATTCATCGGTTTGGCTCGGAGAAAGATTTTGCATTCTTTGATTCAAGTATGTCATGGCATGGTGGGTATAGTTGAGTTGGTTACTAAGATGATATTGGGAGCCGACAAGATAAGTGAGAGTATTTTGAATGGGATCAACAGAAAGATTTGTAGGAGGAGGGGGTGGTGGTATATCTTGATGTGATGATTCTCCTTCTACTCTTGCCCTTTTATGACCAAAGTCAATCCCCATCTTCTCTACGGTATTTTTACTTATCTTTGGTGGTCTACGCTCCCATGTATACCCCATTCTTCAATTTGTAACTTAAGACAATGTTGAGTGATCTGGCATACAAAATCGGCATACGGTGGATTGCCAGAAAACTCAAGCATGTTTTTAAGTATTATGCGAATGAAGTTTATAGGTATTTCTTTTATGATAGCATAAATTAGACACATGCGGAAAATAGGGACCTCAGATTTATTGGCTCTAGGATGTATGTTGGTGGAAACAATGAGGTTTACTATCCTACATGCAGGTTTCAGGTTTATTGCATAATAGGTTCCCCTATCTTCATGACAAGTGGTATTGGTTTGAAATATGGCTCTTTTTATATCACTAAGGCTAGTGGAGTGGTCATCATGGGAAAATAAATTTAGTGGATTGCAGGTGGTAAGGTCAAGGAAATCTTGGTATTCATCTATATCAATTTCTAGCATATCAAGAATATCCCCTTCGGAAAATTTAAAACTACGCCCATTGACCATGGTGTAGAAGAATGTGGTTTCATTTTCGGTGTGGGATAAGAGATTGGCATAGAATTCGTTGACTACCTTAGTGGAATAGGAAGGAAAAGAAGGATAGATGAAGTCCTTCAGCTTCTGCACTCCAAAGAGATTTTCCAGATCGACTATGTTGATGAAGTCCATAGCTTCGACCGGGCGTCGGGGAAGAGGAGCTTTAGAGGAAAGCCGTAGATATCTATCTCCAGCATCTCCGTCGACGAAGGCGATGTCGTTGATGATCGTCAGTGGCGGAGTGGCTTCCCGAGCTTCTCTTCTTTTTCTTTCGGCGACTTTCTTCTTCCCACGGGCAGCTGATGATGAGGCCATTTGTGTTTCTTGAGTGTGGAGAAGAAGCAAGGAAGATTGGAGGATAAGAATGCTGAAGGGTTGCACGAAAATGCACTAGAGATGGACTATGGAGGCAAGGAAATGTAAGTGTGAGTAGGTGACTCGTTTTTGCTCCTATTTATAGCATTCCAGCGACCTGGTCGGTCGACGACTCGTTGACCGAGCGTCCGCAACGGTCGAGTTGCAGACGCGCCACTTGGTTCCCCAACGGTCAAAAAAACGGTCATAACAGTCGATTTACAACGGTCGTATCCAACGGCTATTTCTCGGTCGAGCACTTGTCGACCGACGTTGTCTCGGTCGAGGGAGATGGGCTGACCGAGAGGTTCTCGATCGACGAATTCGTCGACCGACAGACTTACTGAGTACAACTTTTAAAACTGATTTTTAAATGCAAATGGTAGATCATTTTTGTAGAGCATTTATATGGATATTCTAAGGGAGTAATATTGGGATAATTTAAGGCTTAAATGATAACAAATGATTTAATTTTCAAGAAAATTTATATTTAGATTAAGTCCAAAGAGAGAATTTCCAAAATAAGCAATTTTTGTCTAAGCTTATTTTAGGTCGCCTTTGACTACGACCATAGCGCCCCTTAGTCATGTTTTATTTTGACCAAGAGGCAAATTTTGCAGATTTTTCAGATTGAATATATTGAGTCTAATATCTGCATAAAATTTGAATATCAAGTTGAAGCATACTTCTTAATTGAGTTATTTTGCTTGTTTGCATACAATTTTCTATGCGCACCAAATGATGAAAGCATGGTATAAAGCATATAATGATAATTTCATTATAATTAGTATATGAATAGACCAGAAAAAAATTGTACGAAAAATCATATAGGAATTTTCTTTTCATTTGACTTAGACTTTAAATCATCTAGGGAACAAACTAATATTAATTTCATTTATATTTGTAATTATGTAGAGTTGAGATAGACATAGAAATATGCAACTAATGTCTTTGGTCATATCTCAACTTGATTTTGTTCATTTAGTTTGGAGGTTTTGGAACCCAAACTAACTCTACATCTTTTCTCTTATAAGGACATGAAAATGAATAGTGACCAAGGCGCAAGCAGTAATGACAACATATTGAGTCAACTTCATATCTTTTTCTATGGTTGTGTCCTATGTTGTCATTGGGTGAGGATGTTCTTTTAGGTACATATATCGACTGGGTTTGTGACTTTCTCTGACTAGATTGTTGATGAGATTTTCCTTTAGGCTTGTAACCTAGTCCCCTTCTCCCAATTTGTTGATAGGGATTATCTAGAATTTGATCAAGAATGCCATGGTTATTCAAACTACGAACTTATTGTTGTAGCTTGGCAATCTCATCCATTCTTTTCTTAATGTCTATTTTTGCTTGGTCTAGATTTGATGACAATAAATTTCTTTCTTTAACAATAGTGTCATAATCTATATGGGTGCACAATAATGGTTGTTTCTGAAGATCGTTTACTTGAGTCTGTAAGTTTGAATTTTCAACAGAAAGGAGCTTGCAATCGGCTTCCATAGATTTTAACTTAAGATCAGAAAATTTATTTCCCTCTTTAAGATTCTCATTTTCAGATGCAAGAGCAAGAAGTTTAACATTTAGATCACTATTTTCCTTATTTGATTTCTTTAATTTCTTTTTGCACTCAACATATTTATTATGTGTTTCTTCAATAATAGCAACTAGTTCTTCTTTAGATAAATCAAAAAGACTTACCTCTTCTTCTTCTTCTTCACTAGTTGTAGCAATAAAGCATTCTTTGTGCTTATCCTCTTCCTTTGATCTCCATGGGCATCCGGTTGTTTTGTGATTTGTTCCTAAACACCAATTGCAGCATGTAGTGGTTTTGTCCAAGCACTTTTCACCATTTCCCTCCATTCTTCAAGACCTGGTTAGGGTTCCTTGAAGCCTGCTCTGATACCAATTGAAAACTGCTAGAGGGGGGGTGAATAGAGTTTTATAGAAAATTTAACAATTTTGAACTCAAACAACCACAATGAAAAATATTGGAGAAGGAGACACAAGGTTTAGAGTGGTTCCAACTATAGCAAATACTATAGCCGTCAGTCCACTACCCGGTTGCTTACCCAACCGGGATTTGAAAAGAAATTTATTTTATTACCTCTTCAAGGAATTTACATAAAATACAATCTCTTTTCCTAAACCCTTCAAGCAGCCTTCACCTAGAAGTAATCGCCAACCTTGAAGCAGCCTTCCCTTGAAGTAGATGCACCAACTCCCGTTGCACCAGCCTTCTGAAGTAGCTTCCCTTGCGATAGCCTTCTTGAAGTAGCTTGAAGTCCCCTTCTCCACCTGAGAAGTCAACCCTCTCCAATCCGCAGCCTCCAACCCTAGGAGTAGCAAGGAGAGTACAAAAGATAAACAGGAACAAGAAAGAAAAAGGAAATTACAACTTATCCTTTAAGCCCGAGGCTTGATATGCCTAGATCAAGCGTAAGATCTCCTAGCCAAGTATGTGAACTTGTAATTGCTGTGGGTAGGAGAATCTAGCCTATAGGACACGAGATTGAGCTAAGGAGAATGTAGGCCAATGATCACAGTGCTCAAATTGCTTGCAAAGGATTGCTCAAGTATGCTCAAGTGTATTCTCAAGTGTAACAAGTGAATTCTAGTGTCCTATGGCTTGTCCTATTTATAGGAATGGCCTAAGTATGCTTAAGGACGTTCTAGACAACTTCTAGGGGTTTCTAAGTGCTTAACTAGCCGTTAGGTACAAAGTTGTTGCTTTAACAACGGCTAATTAATTTATTCTGCAGTTGCTGTCAGAGACCATCTCGGTCGAAAAATGGTCGACCGAGACACCTACTCGGTCGAAGTTTTGTCGACCGACAGGCTCTCTGGAACAAGTGATTTGCAACGTATTTCTTCAACTACCAACTAACTTGTCTGTTGTGTCTAAAGGCTACTTTGGATCTTTCTCGGTCGAGAAGATGGTCGACCGAGAGTGTCTCGGTCGAGGAGTTCGTCGACCGAGAATGATCCTGTTTCAAGGTTTCAATTTAAGCACTAATTATATGTGTGAGTGTGCAAAGGTGATTCTATTCAAATGGGATGACATGTCTAACTATGGTGTTTGGCTAGGGAAAATCTAACGCTTGATTTACATGCAAATCTAAGTACTTGTACATTATATATTTGTACAAGTTTTACAACATTGATTACATTGCATGAAAATAAAACTTAGTAAGCTCTTGGATTTTCCCTTGCTACTTTGTCATCCTGCACACTCAAGTAGCTCGTTAGATTAATAAGAATGAAATGTTTGTCATCATCGAAACAAAGGGATTTATCATAATATCTAATTTATCCAACAACCATAAACCCATAACCACCAGATCACATCAACATCTATGTAATGGGAAGGATGGTTTTAGCGAGTTATACCTGGTCCTGAGGCTTGCTCAGCAAATATACCTCACAGAAAGTGCATTCTTCAACCACTTGTTTTTTATGGTGTCTGTGCAGCTCGTGGTCTTGACTTGGACTGATGTTGATTGTCGTCCTCCTGAGTGGTATAAGTCTCCCACCTCTATAGATAGTCCATACAGACTACCGGGAACTCTAGACGTCCTGAAGAACAAACTAGAAGGAGTTGCCCCCTTCTGTTGGCATATTAGTTACCATCACACTCTCCCACAACTAGTTGCTTTTCTACAGTTATCTTTTCCTTGTTGTTCCTTTGTAGATGGGTAGAACTTGCTTGGGCTCTCTCGATTACTAAAACCAGAGAGGACAATAACTTTGTAGTGCAACTGATGTTCTGAGTTGTGTCTCTGTCGTGTGTCCGGAGAAGTCCCCCTGACCCCTCTATTTACAGTAGAGGGTAGTGACGTGGTATTTTTGAACGCACTAACAAACTCACTCGGGGTTGGAATCCTGAGATTTTACCAAAACCAAAGTGCAATAATAACAACCGCAAGCGGACGAGTCTTATCGCAGTATAGTTATGGATCGAACCCAAAGGACAACCTTTTTAAGAATCCTTGTCAGTCGAATCTGGCTCAAGTAAAACTAATGTTTAGAATGATTGATTGATTTGAGGTTACTTAAACTAATTGCAAGAAAGTAAAAGCTGAATCAAAGTCGAGTTTAGATCAATGATATGGAATCGCTGGGATGGTACCAAGTTTCACCACTGCTACATGAGCAAACACATTCAATCACAACCAAACCAGGCAAGATATATCAATCCAAATAGAGCTGTTGCAGAACCGCTCGTTAGGGCGTTAGGTTCGCGTAAGCATCACCTTAGGCATCAGATTTCTTGTCACCACTTGGATCACTTACTTACGGCTCCGAAGAAATCCCATTCTATTTCTAGTTTGGGAGACAACCGCGTTAATTGATAAGGAAGAAGGTGATAGATCTACAAACTGACATCGACGATAAACAAAGACGATACAAAATCCAACTAAGGTTGTGAACCCCCTATACAGGCGTTAGGCACACAGAAGCGTCACCGAAGGCTAGATGGATCGTCCCCTCGTGGATCATACACTTACGACCTCAAGGAATATTATCAGAAGTTCTCATCAAAGAGTCGAACCTTGTAAAATGCCATTCCATCCCATATATAGAAGATTTCACAATATAGGGAAGAACAAGATGAAAGCAAGTAGATAACGAACTACAAACATACCAACTAACAATGAAATGGGAAGTTATATGCATTGCCATGGAGAGTTTAACAAAAGAACATGGTTAGCGTGGGTGGTGGGGTTAGTCCCCGCACCCCAGCGAAAAGGTACTACTCGCTCATGATGTGACAAATAAGAAGAATGAGAAAGAGAGAGAAATCCGCCATGAACTCGGTGTAGAGGGTAGTCGCAACTCGGTGAAGAAGATACGACCTCCTACGTCGTGTCAGGGCAGATCTGGATGAGAACGAGAGTTGCCAAGACAGACCGGACAATCTCCCTTGCTCCGTCTTCCTTCTCTCCTCAGCCTCCTTGGTTGCAGCACGGGCAGTAGGTGAAATGGAACTGGCGTAAATTGGACTGGATTTGGATCGGAGCTGTGTTCGGGCATCCTGGCGGCATCCGGATCTGATGTCTAAGTAAGGACCCTTGGGATCCTATTTATAGGCATCAAACTAACCCCAAACGGTTTCTGATTTGAAGGGGCCAAATGGTCTGTAAAAGATCTTCTCCAAGCGGTCTTCGCTTCTTTGACTTTTTCATGCGGTTTCCTCCAAATGGTTTGGGCAACTGATCCTGGATAGAGGCGAACGATTTTTAAACCGTTTGCTAGCAAACGGTATGGAAAGTGTGGCTGCCCATGCGGTTATCTCCAAATGGTCTCCAGCTCTGGGGACCCAACAATCTGGGGATTAGCAGCCATACGGTTTGTAAACCGATTGATATCAAATGGTTTGGAAACCGTTTGTAAGAAAATGGTTATTGCTTCGGTCAACGCTCCCAAATGATCTTGGACAGACCAACAGCAGCAAACGATCTTCACCCCTTGCCAAACGATCTGAAACCGCGAGGGGGCCAAACAATCTTGGATAGACATCGAGCTAATTAGTCCTACATCTCTCTATGATCTGCAAACAAGCAGGATTTAGCAGTTCTCTGAACTACCAAATGATCTCCGACCTTCTTCTGTAGGTGCGGCGGCCTCAGGGCGACCTTATTTGGTAAGAGAAACACCTCCAATCGAACTCATACAGGAGCTGCAAATAGGTGTTGGTCGGAGGTTGAAGACGACGCGCCACAGTCGTGGCTGGGGACCACGGTCGTGGTGGAGCTGCTGTCCCACGGTCGTGACACCTTGCACGGGCATGGTAGGTGTGAAATCGAGCTCTGATGGCATTGTGCCACGGCCGTGGCGAGACACCACGGTCGTGGTGAGGTAGCTGCCACACGGCTATGCTACCTTGCACGGGCGTGGTGAGTATGAATTCAGGTGTTGGGGATGATCCACCACAGTCGTGGCGATGTCACAAGGTCGTGGTGATGGCAGAAGACCACGGCCGTTTTGAACCACCACGGCCATGGTCAGGACTCTGCTTCGCGATCTTGATTTCATGCATTGCTCAATCCTTTGTGGCTGAGTGATTCCTCCAAACGGTCTCTGCTGCTCAAACGGTCTTGGGACCGCATGGACCCAAACGGTCTCGGGACCGCATGGATGGAAATTTTTGGTTTGATTTCTTGACCAGAGCCAGAGATGAAGGCGAACCCTGCCTACTTATTAAGCTTTGTCATAACCTGCATTAAATGAATCAATATTTAGTTAAAACCTGGGTAATCAAATCAATAAAGTAGTTTTGTGCATTTTGATTCCATTTTGATATTTAATGAGTGAAATTGTATATATAGAGTTGAATTTGTCCCAAAGTGATAATTGAATTTCATAGTGAATATACATTCATCAAAATACCCCGAACTTAAATGTTTCTCGTCCTCGAGTAACATCAAATCTGAAATGGTTGCCAAATGAATACTTTCAATTCGTGTTATTGCTTCATCTTCACATCACGAATGTTTTGCTCAATATGACTCAGTATCTCAACCTCCTGAGACCACAAAACACATCTTACCATATCTTCGTTCCTAAGTTCGTTTTCCAAAATCACTTCCACCTCACCTTTTCCAACAACAAGTATATCAAAGAGTTTTGTAAGAGTTCATAGATACCCGCAGAACAACAAGTGTGCATCTGATCTGACACTGGTGTTTTCCAGGATAGGGTAGGGAATCATTGTTCCATTAGGTAGAACATGGAGTGAAAGGTGGTATGGAATGAAGAAGTAATTCTCTCCTCTATACGACTCGAGATTTTTATTTGTTTTGCAATTTCATTTATTGCATTTTTTTGTGCGAATCTCTCCTCTATTCAACTCTAGATTACATTTCTTTTTGTGTGAACTTTGGCATCTTTTTGTTTGCAAATATCTCCTCTATTTGACTCGAGATTGCATTTTTGGTGGTACGCCCTTATTTATTTGTGAGGGGTATGGAAGAAGCGGATAAAGAGGGAAGAGGTGTGCTACCCCGGACTTAGGGTTTGGTACATATTCAGCTATTTTTGTTTCTTTTTAATGAATGGAGGGATACAAAGATGATAGAAGAGGTGTAGAAGAGAGTTCAGATCAGAATGCAACTTGATTTACAATTCAATGTACCAGGTTGTTCTCTTTGTCATACTCTGCTCAAATAATGACTTGATGAGGATCCAGTGGAGATTCCATGTTATTGTTCCACTACTCAGTTAGGAAGCACGATGTGTTTGATCCCTATCAGTTCGACAGACACTTATCAATTTTGCAAAAGTATCATGATGTTAGGAGTCATAAGCTTCACAAGATGATTTCAAGCAAAAGGCTTGTTTCAAAAATTGGTCCTTTTGAGGATTTACTTCAAATAAGGAGGATATAATGATTTAAAATGCATATCAAATTAGTTAGTGACTTTTAATGAAATCAGGAAGTGTCAAAAAGTGTCAAAAATCCATCAAGTATCTGCTCAATTTTTTTGAAAATCATTAAAGAATTTTGAAAATTTTGAAATTTTTTTAAGTATGAAAAGGATGGGTGTAGGTGGAAGTAAGGTACGTACCACCCACCCTCCACCTCCAACTTAGAGATTTGCTCGTCTCGAGCAAACCCTAAATCCAAGATTGAGGGGAAAAATCATGCCAGAATGACCACCAGGTTTGGTTGCGTTCCAATCAGCAAATATCCTTGTATCTAAAAATCTCAAAGGTAAAGAGAAATTAGATCTTAAAATAGCATCTTGTGATGCTAATTTTATTTAATGAAATATTAACTAGGAGGTGAAAACAAAATTGAAGAAATGAAAGTAAAACAAATTTATTGATCGGGTTGCCTCCCGACAAGCGCCTTTGTTTTATGTCGATGGCTCGACTGGATCCTTCAGCTTCACAGTGGGTCTTTTGGATTGGTGAGTTCCAGCATTGCTTTAGTGCCTATGTCAGTTGAGATGAAATATCTCTTTAAGAGGTGACCATTTTTTACAAATTCACCTGACTTTTCACTCCATAATGAGAAGGCATCATGTGGAGAGATGCTCTTGACGATGTATGGTCTCCCACTTGTATGTCTTTTCTTGTCAGATACCCATCGTGCCAAAGTTTTATACATTCTTTGTAGATTCATGCATTCTCATAAGCTATCATCCTGAGTTCATCCAGCTCTTGGAGTTGCAGAATCCTGGCTTGGACTGCTTCTTTCATATCAAAGTTCAATTGTTTAATTGCCCACCATGCCTTGTGTTCCAGTTCGACTGGCAGGTGGCAAGCTTTTCCATATATTAATCGAAAAGGTGTAGTCCAAATGGGAGTTTTATAAGCAGTACGATAGGCCCATAAGGCGTCGCTGATTTTTTTTTATCAATCCTTTCGATTGCGTCCTACAGTCTTTTCCAGAATGGCCTTTAGTTGACGGTTAGAGACCTCTACCTGTCCACTTGTTTGTGGATGGTAAGGCGAGGCTACCTTATGTGTTACACCATATTTTCTTAGTAAAGCTTCAAACTTCTTTCAAGGAAGTGGGACCCTCTGTCGGATATCACGGTTCGTGGCACTCCAAAACGGGGCAAAATAATGTGTTTGAATAATATGATTACGGGTTTGGAATCACTAGTGATGGTTGGTATAGCTTCAACCCATTTTGAGACGTAGTCTACCGCCACTAGGATGTATGAAAATCCATGAGAAGATGGGAATGGAGCCATGTATTCCACCCCCCATACATCGAATATCTCTACTTCTTGCCAGAGATTCAACAACATCTCATCTCTCTTTGTTATATTGCCTGATCTTTGACATTTGTCACATGACAGGATGAAGTCATAGGAATCTTTGGATATGGTTGGCTAGAAGAATCCACATTGCAAAACCTTCAAAGTAGTCTTTTTAGAGCTCATATGCCCCCCCATTGGTCCTGAGTGACATTGTTCCAAAATAAGTTTAGCTTCTTCTTCGTCGATACATCATCTATACAAGCCATCAACACATAATTTAAAAAGATATGGCTCATCCCAGTGATATTGTTTTACATCATGTGTAAATTTCTTTAGTGTATTTCCAGTACATTGAGGATGGATAACCCCAGCAGCAAGGTAGTTCATGAAATATGAGTACCATGGTATAGCTTCTGAGGCCTTCATTAGTTGATCATCTGGCAGGGAATCATTGATCGAAATCTTCTCAGTATCCAGAGTGTGGATGCGGCTGAGGTGGTATGCTACAACATTCTCTGTACCCTTTTTATCTCTTATCTCAAAGTCAAATTCTTGTAATAGGAGGATCCATCTAATCAACCTGGGTTTTGCATCTTTCTCTGCCAGAAGGTACTTGATAGCTGCATGGTCTGTGTAGATGATAACTTTTGAACCGATTAGGTAGGATCTGAATTTGTCAAAGGCATATACAACTGCAAGAAGTTATTTCTATGTAGTTGCATAATTTCTTTGGGCTTCATCGAGGGTTTTCGATGCATAATAGATCACGTAATGTTTCTTCTCTATACATTGTCCAAGCACAACACCCACAACATAATCACTGGCATCACACATGATTTCGAATAGGTGATCCCAATCAAGAGCTATAATGATTGGAGTGGTTGTGAGGGCCTATTTTAGTGTGTTGAAGCTTTTGACACATTCTTCATTGAAATTGTAAATCAGTATCCTTTAGTAATAGGTTTGTCATTGGCTTCGTTATCTTGGAAAAATCCTTTATGAATCTTCTATAAAATCCTGCATGGCCTAGGAAAGCACGAACTTCTTTTACGTTTGTGGGTGTAGCCAGTTTAGAAATCACTTCAATCTTAGCTTTATCTACTTCAATTCCTCTATTACTGACCCTATGACTGAGGACAATGCCTTCTTTTACCATAAAATGGCACTTTTCCCAATTTAGCACAAGATGTGCGTCTTCAAAACGTTTGAGGACCAGGGAAAGGTGCTTAAGACATGAATCAAATGAATCTCCATATACAGAAAAAGCATCCATAAAAATCTCCATAATAGTTTCGGTGAGACCGGCGAATATTGCAGCCATGCAACGTTGGAAAGTTGCAGGTGCATTGCAGAGGCCAAACGGCATTCTTTTAAATGTGTATGTTCTGAATGGGCAGGTAAAGGTTGTTTTCTCTTGGTCATATGGATGTATGGGTATTTGATAGAATCCAGAGTAACCGTCAAGATAACAAAAATATTCTTGGTGAGCAAACCTTTCTAAGACTTGATCAAGGAAGGGCATAGGAAAATGATCTTTTTGAGTTGCCTTATTCAATTTTCTATAATCTATGCACATCCTCCACCATGTGACTATTCGAGTAGGGACGAGTTCATTGTTTTCATTCCGTATAACAGTCATTCCACCTTTCTTCGGGACAACATGCACTGGGCTTACCCAAGGCGAATTGGATATCAGATAGATTATTCATGTTCTGAGTAATTTAATGACCTCGCTACGGACCACTTCCTTCATATTAGGGTTCAATTTCCGTTGATGCTCAATAGTAGGTTTGTGATCTTCCATCATTGGGATCTTGTGCATACACAACGCTTGACTGACCCCAGTGAGGTCACTCATTTTATAACTGATGGCTTTCTTTCTTTCCCTCAATTCCTTCAGAAGTTTCTCTTCTTGTTCAGCTATTAGATTGGAATTTATAATAGCTAGAAAAACCTTGAGATCGTCTAAAAACACGTACTTCAGTCCTTCGGGAAGAGGCTTCATTTCGAGTGCCTCCGGTTTTTCGCTTGTTTTTTCTGCAGTTTCCATAACCTTGAGTTCTCCACTATTGGTTTCAACATCTTCTTTAGCAGAGTCGAGGGATTCGATGCAATCAGCAGAGTCGAGGGATTCGATGCAATCCTTTACTCGTTCGTCGATTGGTTTGTCTACTGATGGGTTTGTTAGAGAAATTTCCAAGAAATCGTTTGATTCATGATGCTCTTGGGTCAGAAGTGACATTTGCTCAATGCAGTCAATCAAATATACTTCTTCTTCCATACTTGGTCTTCTCATACTTTCAAAAACCTTGAATTCGAGAGTTTCTTTGCCTAATCTGAGCAGTAAGGTACCAACTTAAACATCAATTAGGGCTCTCACAGTGGCGAGGAACGGACGACCAAAGATGAGAGGATATCTGGTGTCTTCTTTGATGTCCATAGTGACAAAGTTGCATGGAACATATGTATCCTTGCCTACCTTGACTGGGACATCCTCGAGGATCCCTAATAGACATTTTATCGAATTGTATACAAGTTGTATAGTCATGCCAGTGGGAAGTAATTCTACAAACCCTAGTCTTTTTCTTAGGCTAAGTGGCATAATAGAGATGCTTGCACCGAGATCTGTGAATCCTTTCTTGCATGATGAGTCGCCAATGTGACATGAAATTCCAAAAGATCCCGAGTCTTTTTGTTTCTTTGGCATCTTGCTCAATATGATATCTGATGTAGTTATAGCCAGTTTTACTTACTCATATTCTTTAGTTATATACTTCCTGGTGAGGAGTGACTTTAGGTACTTAGTCCAGGCTGGTATCTCAGCCAGAGCATCCAAAAAGGGTATATCGACATGAAGTTTCTTCATAGCTTCTTTAAACTTATTGAATCTAGTATCAAGCTTGGTTTGCCTTAGACAGGCTGGGAAGGGTATACGAGGCTTATATACAGGAATATCAAGTTCTGGTGTTTCAGTTTCTTCATCAGTAGATTTCTCAAGACTTCCCTTATCTGGCTTATCTTCTTTTGATTGAGACTCTAGTGTCGTTGAGTTTTGGACGATCACAGGTTCATCTTCGTCTGTAATAACCACAGGTGTCTCTACTGGGGGATCCGAATAATCTTTTGCTAACCTGGTGGTGACTGCCTTCAACTGTTCAGGATGCTTAGGATTGTTCTCGGGTTGGCCAGCAAAGACTCCACCAGGTGGCTTTATGCTAGCTGCAAGTTGAGCTAATTGAGATTCAATAGCCTTCTGTTGAGCCTGTTGGTTAGCTATCATGGTTTGCTGAGTTTGCAACATCTTTTCAATGGCTGATAGCTTGTCATCAGAAGAGATGTGTCCTGCTTGCTATCCTTGCTGTTGATTAAGATTCTGATACTGAGAGTTGTTTTGATAATTGTTGTAGTTCCTATTCTGAAAGTTCCCCTTGAAATTTCCTTGATTCCCAAAATTCTGTTGTTGATTATACTGGAATCCTGGTGGGCCTCTTGATTGATTGTTTGAACCAAATTGATGTGAGTTTACTGCTCCAGAGGGGTTTCCATATTGAAAACCTGGGTGATTCCTATTATGATTCAGATTGTAATAACTTTTCCCAGGAATAGTGTTGATAGCATTAAGATTTTCCATCTGACCATTATCTCCTTGTCCACATACATTGCTCAATACAACATCATAGAGAACATTTCATGATAAAGTGGAATGATCGATGCTCTTGCATGCTTCACAGAACAGGGAAGTGGACTTGACCTGTTCCGGTTGCTGAGTGGGTGAACGTCCTCTTCCAATAGAAGCTAGAGATGATTCAATATGGTCTTGCTTGGCAACTAAGACTTTCAAGGTTTCAGCGATAGACTTGTACTCGGGAGTAGCTTCGGCCATAGCTACTTTCAAGACTCCTTTACCTACAGATCTACCCCAATTGGCTTGATTTTCTGCTCCCAGGGTGATGACTCTCCATGCACTGTCATAACTTTGACGCATGAAGTTTCCTCCAGACAAGGAATCTAGAAACCTCTTAATATCATCATCCACACCCCTATAGTAAATTTCAATGAGTTGATTCTTAGGAATTTCGTGGTGTGGACACTTGCGTAGAAGCTCTTTGTACCTATCCCATGCTTCAGTGAGAGTTTCTCTAGGGACTTGGGTGAAATTTGTTATCCGCCCTCTAATTTCATAGGTAAGAGATGGAGGGTAGAATTTTTCTAAAAACACATTTTGGAGTTGTTCCCAGGTGGTGATGGGCATTTCACTTTGCAACGAATTGTACCAACTGATGGCTCTATCGGCAAGGGAATACTTGAAGAGACGGAGTCGAATGGCATCATCAGTGACTCCATTCTGTTTTGTCATAGCACATAGATCGATGAATCTCAAAAGATGTCCTTGGCTGTCCTCTGCTTGTTTGCCATAGAAAGGGTTGTTTTGAAGCAATGTGATCCAATGTGCCCTAATCTCAAAATCGGCAACATTGATGGGAGGAGGTTGTACTGGGTGATGAACATTCGCAGCTTTCGGGATTGAGAACTCTTTGAGATCCTTTTGTAGTTCAGCTGCTTGTGCTGCTAGTATTTCCTGTTGAACCGCATCCCTGGCTTCTTGCATGAGTCGCTCTCTTTATGCATTGATGGCTTGAGCTACCCTTCGGGCTACCTCTTCTTCTTGAGCCATCCTTGCTTGATTCTCACTTATCTGACGATGGAAAGTTCTGTCTATCTCAGGATCAAAGCTCGTTGTGAGTCTGGGGCTGTTCGAACAGTGCATACACTATGCCTTGAGTTGTACCTGAAAATAGAAAGGTTTTGAAAATGAGATCCACAAAGTAGAGTCAAATTCAAGTAGATGATCGATTGTTTCAAAAGAAAAAGCAAAATCCTAGATTAGTCTTATAAGAACTAGGTTTGACTGACTGATTCCGTTGTCCCCGGAAATGGCGCCAGAATTTGACATGGTATTTTTGAACGCACTAACAAACTCACTCGGGGTTGGAATCCCGAGCTTTTACCAAAACCAAAGTGCAATAATACCACCCGCAAGCAGACGAGTCTTATCGTAGTATAGTTAAGGATCGAACTCAAAGGACAACCTTTTTAAGAATCATTGTCAGTCGAATCTGGCTCAAGTAAAACTAATGTTTAGAATGATTGATTGATTTGAGGTTAGTTAAACTAATTGCAAGAAAGTAAAAGCTGAATTAAAGTTGGGTTTAGATCAATGATCAATGATATGGAATCATTGGGATGGTACCGGGTTTCACCACCGCTACCCGCGCAAACACATTCAATCACAAACAAACCAGGCAAGATATATCAATCCAAATAGAGCTGCTGCAGTACCCCCCGTTAGGGCGTTAGGTTTGCGTAAGCATCACCTTAGGCATCAGATGTCTCGTCACCACCCAGATCACTTACTTACGGCTCTGAATAAATCCCATTCTATTTCTAGTTTGGGAGACAACCGCGTTAACCGATAAGAAAGCAGGTGATAGATCTACAAACTGACATCAACGATAAACAAAGACGATACAAAATCCAACTAAGGCTATGAACCCCCTATACATGCATTAGGTGCACAAAAGCATCACCGAAGGCTAGATAGCTCGTCCCCTCGCAGATCATACACTTACGACCTCAAGGAATCTTATCATAAGTTCTCGTCAAAGTGTCGAACCTTGTAAACCACCATTCCGTCCCATATATAGAAGATTTCACAATATAGGGAAGAACAAGATGAAAGAAAGTAGATAACCAATTACAAACATACCAACTAACAACGAAATGGGATGTTATATACATTTTCATGGAGAGAACATGGTTAGCGTGGGTGGCGGGGTTAGTCCCCGCACCCTAGCGAAAAGGTACTACTCGCTCATGATGCGAGAAACAAGAAGAATGAGAAAGAGAGAGAAATCCACCATGAACTCGGTGTAGAGGGTAGTCGCATCTCAGTGAAGAAGATGCAGCCTCCTACATCATGTCGGAGCAGATCTGGACGCGAACGAGAGTTGCCAAGACAGACCGGACAGTCTCCCTTGCTCTGTCTTCCTTCTCTCCTCAGCCTCCTTGGTTGCAGCACGGGAAGTAGGTGAAATGGAACTGGCGTAAACTGGACTGGATTTGGATCAGAACTGTGTTCGGGCAGCCTGGCGGCGTCTGGATCCGATGTCTAAGTAAGGACCCTTGGGGTCCTATTTATAGGCATCGGACTAACCCCAAATAGTTTCTGATTAAAAGGGACCAAACGGTCTGTAAAAGATATTCTCCAAACGGTCTTCCCTTCTTTGACTTTTGCATGTGGTTTCCTCCAAACGGTTTGGGCAACCGATCCTGGACAGAGGCAAAAAATTTGTAAATTGTTTGCTAGCAAACGGTCTGGAAAGCGTGGCTGCCCATGCAGTTTCCTCCAAACGGTCTCCAGCTCTGGGAACCCAATAGTCAGGAGATTAGCAGCCATACGGTTTGTAAAACATTTGATATCAAATGATTTGGAAACTGTTTGTAAGCAAACGGTCATTGCTTCGGTCAATGCTCCCAAATGATCTTGGACAGACCAGCAGCAGCAAACGATCTTCAACCCTTGCTAAATGATTTGAAACCTCAAGGGGGCCAAACGATCTTGGATCAACATCGAGCTAATCAGTCCTGCTTTGCTCTATGCTCTGCAAATGAGCAGTAGAGGGTCTGCTTGGTAAATCAATTTAGCGGCTCTATGAACTACCAAACGATCTCTGGCCTTCTTCTGTAGGTGTGGCGGCCTTGGGGTGACCTCATTTGGTAAGCGAAACACCTCCAATCGATCTCGTACAGGAGCTGCAAATAGGTGCTGGTCAGAGGCTGAAGACGACATGCCACAGTCGTGGTTGGGGGCCACGGTCGTGGTGGAGCTGTTGTCCCACGGCCGTGCCGCCTTGCACGGGCATGGTAGGTGTGAAATCGAGCTCTGATGGCATTGTGCTACGGCCGTGGTGAGACACCACGGTCGTGGTGAGGTAGTTGCCACACGGCTGTGCTACCTTGCACGGTCGTGGCGAGTATGAAGTCAGGTGTTGGGGATGATCCATCACGGTTGTGGTGATGTCACACGGTCGTGGTGATGGCAGAAGACCACGACCATTTTGAACAACCATGGCCGTGGTCAGGATTCTTCTTCGTGATCTTGAGTTCATGCATTGCTCGATCCTTTGCGGCTGAGTGATTCCTCCAAATGGTCTCTGCTGCTCAAACGGTCTCAAGACCGCATGGACCCAAACGGTCTGGAGACCGCATGGACCTAAATGGTCTTGGGACTGCATGGACCCAAACGGTCTCGGGACAGCATGGACCCAAACGGTCTTGGGACCGCATCCCAAACGGTCTTGGGACCACATGGATGGAAATTATTGGTTTTATTTATTGACCAGAGCCAAAGATGAAGGCGGACCTTGCCTACTTGTTAAGCTTTGTCAAAACCTGCATTAATTGAATCAATATTTAGTTAAAACCTTGGTAATCGAATCAATTAAGTAGTTTTATGCATTATGATTCCATTTTGATATTTAATGAGTGAAATTGTATATATAGAGTTGAATTTGTCCCAAAGTGATAATTGAATTTCATGTTGAATATACATTCATCAGGTAGGGTCAGGGTTCCCAGTCGGTGCGGGAGTAGAAGGGTCTGGATTTTCCATGAATAATTTGCACTGCGGAAGGTGAACTGGTCGGTTGGCATAGTGAATTGGTCAGTTCACTTAGTGAACTTGGCAGTTCACAAGCCAAACCTACGTGCAATTGACTTTCTTAATTCATTTCTAGTTAATGCAAAGATTAATTCTTGTCCCAATTGAATTGAACAAGTGAAATGGGAAACTTTTCTCATGAATTGAGAAATCCAACACATGCTCATTCGGTCCAAGTGAACTGATTGGTTCATTAGAGTGAACCGGTCATCCCACTGACCATGAGTCGAGCGGTTTACCCAATGAACCAATCGGTTGGTGGTCTAGATTGTGTAGAACTTAGTCAATTCAGTTCTCAATCAATCTAACACTCTAATCTGTTGGTTCAAAACTTGAACATACTGATTCCGAGTCAAGTCTATCGATTGAATGTTTGATTGAGGACCAAAACACTTTAGTAATCAATCCAAACATCATTCATGGATAAACTCCTCTTCTAGGTTAATCCTATGTGTGTGACCATATACATCCCATATCATGTTGGTAGTGAATGTCCATAACTAGCTTATGACATCACAAGCAATGATAGGTCGTAGTCGCACGTCAGTGCTACCCAAGTGATATAGAAAGTTAGAGAACAACTTTTAATCCTATAGTTTGTGATTGGTGTTCCAGTGAATGTATAATTCCTTTATCTCTAATATCCTGAATGAACTCAAGGCATCGAGTTGTCATCCTTTCAACGTTCATTCATCTTTCTTGAACTAGAGCAGACTATTCGAGATATATGTGAGCTCAATATCATATATTGATTCACATGTGCATGTGCATGCTATTCTTAGTCTCTCTTATCATACTCCTTTAGTAGGGACAAATCCCATTTCTATCACTCACATTCTATCTCATGTGTCAAAGCCACCCAATCATCACCTTTATAACAACCCATTTTTCAGGACTACGTTTGATGATGTCAAAGTGTACCCAATCACATTCGATGAGTGAATTGATCTCAGGTCTAAGAATCACAATCACCACCATCACTATGAGAGATGATTCTGACTACCATGTCATGGTTCCATGTGTCACCCTTATGGTGGGTATGTCTGATACACTATTCTCCAACATGTAATTGTGTGCTTGGTTTGATATCATATATCATTACTAATGAGACACGGTCATCAACCAACACACACTCTAGTCTTTATGTGTCAGTGTTGTTTATCAACCTTCCACAATGACATCCGACAAGGGACATAACAAGAATGTACATACTCTTAGCATCCATATGAACACATTGTTTAGGTCCTTAACCCAAAGACACATGTTATTGAGTATTGTCATTCTTTAGACATTCATTTTGCTCCATCATTTATCTCATAATTGATTGAACTAGAATAAATTGGAAGTCTTCCTTTGATATGTATCAAATCAATCATGATGTATGCCAATCCAATAATCTTATGATTGGCACTCAAGGCATACATACCAACAGACTCCCACATGCACTTAGAGCCAATCACATTTGAATCATATTCTTAGTGATCTCTAAACATGTTCAACATGTTTTTGTTGTTCTAGAGCTAATCCAGTGAGTTAGCAATATTTTTCTTTAGTCGGTATATTGCATGTTTCACATCTCCTCACTATACAACATTTCATATGAGATGGAGTTGCCATAGTATGCTATCTGATATTCCTTGCCTAACAATTAGCTCCATTGTTTGACTTAGTATATCTACTTTGTCATCAATGGTTGGAATATCTATAAGTTCATCTTTATGAACTTCTAGATCCATATGGTATCCTCTAGTGTTCTCAACACGAGGATACTCGAAATCCCTTTGAGAATTAAATGGCTTTTAATTTTACTAGGAACATTTTCATTTATCAACACATTCACTTTTGTGATCAATTTATGTCATTTTGGAAGCTTGCATCCGTGTGACTAATTTACACTCAACTCTTCCTTTTATTACCATAGAACTAATCCTTTAATACTTCATATGTACTTAAATAAGTTCTTTATGGAATTCCTATGACTCTCACTGGAAGTAGACATACATCCACTCGTCTGTCCATTACATACGAGATAACTGGATGAGCATATCATATTGCCATGTACAATACATACAAGATAACAAATGCATATATATATTCTCGTCATGTCTGATACATACAAGATAATAGGATGATTGCATACATGATAGATCCAATTGTGAATGCCTAAGGCATCTATCAATGTGTTCCTATTTTTCATAAGAATTTGGGATACTATGTATCTAAGAGACTAACTCCATGCAACATGGACAAGTTTTCTCCCACTAAATCTTTGCCTACTGAAACTTTCAACATAGAATCCCAATGTATGTTCTCTTTTCTCAAGTTAAGAGGTTTTTGAGAACTATCTCTATACGTATCTATTCCTATCACATAGGACATTCCTCTTTATTCCCAAAAGAAGCCACACCAATTTCTATTCTTAGAACGTTTCATTCATCAACATCATGTGGAATATGAATACGCTCCCACTAAATCTTTGTAATTGAAGATCCCTTCTTTATTTCAATATATCAGTCAAACCTTTTGACTATATAATCAAAGTAAAACTCCAATTCTGAGGTGCATGTATTTGATAAATCATATTGATTAATCTCTTGTAACTTATAGATTGTATTTGCATTAATAGAATTATAAAACCCTTCAGGTTGTATCACATACACAGCCTCATGTTATTCCTTCTAGGAATGCAGTTTTAATATTCATATGCCAAACTTCATAGTCTTCAAGTTCCAATAGCAAGCATGATCCTTATGGCCTATAGCCATTGCAATTGGTTAAATAAATTCATCAGGTTCAACACCTTGAACTCACTTGAATTCATCTCAACCAATCAGCTCTTCAAATGTCATCCATGTTAGTCTTAACTCTTAACACCCAATTGCACTTATGGGTTTTATCCCTATAAGTGCTACCATTAAGGTCATACCTTATTTGGTTCACATGGAAGTTATTTTGGATCTTATGGCTTCAAGCCATAACTCAAAATCTGGTTCCTCAACATCATCTAGATAGATTATTGGCTCATCCTCATATGACCAATTATCACCTTTGAGTTTGTAGGATATCAAGATCAAGGTGTTTTCTACTAGATATATGAGGTGTATTTGTTTCATAAGGAATTTGAGATTCCACAAAACTTGTGATTCTTAATCTCCTTTTGTACCTTATTAGGTTTCAATGTTATTATGTTTATCTTGAACATTTTGAGTTCTACTTCTCTCCCACTGATTATTTTGGAATTAAGATATCCTTATAACAAACACTTTGTTATTGGATTGAGATTAGTATTCAACTAACATCATGTGATTTGTGAATCAAGCTATTTCTAAGAAACTAGTTTTCTTATATGAGCATTCAATCAGTAAAAGACAGATTGGAACATTTCCAATACCATATCTCATATGGTGTCTTTTATACCTTTTGAATGGTACATTTATTTAGTGTAAAACATGTTCTTTAGAAGAATTCTAGAAGATTAATTATTTATTTGATGATCATGCTCTTACTATTTAGAGTATGAATCCTTCTTTGAGTTAGACATTATTATGCCTTAATCATGAGTTCTCTATGATACACTATCATAATTACTCACAAGGAAAACATTTGGTTTAAGTATCTCATACATTGATCATATCAAACAATTAATACTTTTACCATGTTTGTTCTTCATTTATGATATTCTTGAACACTTCAAGATATTCATATTTGTATTTCATTAAATACCATATCTAAATTATTAGCATTTATTCCAATAGGTATGTATATAAATCAATATGTATTATGCCTAATAGAGTAGTCATTCTCTCACTACATCTAGTGAAGATTGACTTGTCATCATGCCCAATAAATAAGACATTCATATCTCTTAATGGTTCATTAACCAAGAGAGTCTACTTTATCATCAACATGGAACCTAGAGATGAATTTCTTATTCATTTGTTTAGATGATAATGCTAATTGTTTGAGTCATCAATAACTTTTAGGTACTATGATTTTATCTCATGCATACCAAGTACCACAAAATAAGTAAGGCATCGTCATAAAAGATCATATCTTTGAAATTGAAACATGAACTTTATTGATAGACATCCTTGTCATTACAAGATGCAAAAATAAAAAATGATTCTATTGGAAAAATGAAATAGCAGTTCATAACTCTATTACATGCCTCTTGGGCTGAAATAAACTAAAGATACTACTATCTATGAAAGAAACACTTGCTTCATTCTTGATGAGTGTTCCTTCTTGGTCCTTTCATAAAGGCCTTCACTTCTTTTCAGATTTTGCACATAAAATATGTCATATTTATTTCCTGGAATCACATGCATGAGATAAAGAGGTATTTTAAGTTTATTTCATAATACACGGGGTGGAGACTTCCATCCCCTCATTCTTCTTTTTTAGTTCATCTATGTAGAGAGGGAAATTTCTGTTTTAATGTCCTAGCTCATGACAATGGTGACATTTGCCTCCCTTTTTCACCCCTCCCTTGGATTTGAGTGTTGAAGATGACTTGGGCTACTGGCTAGCATTAGAACCTTTCTTTACTTTGCCCTTACCCTTTCCTTTAGACTTTCCCTTCTTTCTGCTGATCATCATCATAGATTTCGGTTTGTCTTTCTTCAGTTGTGCCTGGACTATCCTCAACATGTCCAACAACTCTGTCAGTGACCTGTCAAAGTTGTTCATGTTGTAGTTCATCACAAACTGACTATAGGATTCTAGCAACAATTGGAGTATCACATCAGTAGCCAACTCTTGCCTCAGAGGGAATCCCAGTCGAGTTAGGTTCTCCACATACCCAATCATCTTGAGTGTGTGAGGGCCTACCATGTCTCCTTCTTTCATAACGCACTTGAAAAGCGCCTTGGAGACATCATATCTCTCTTGTCGTTCCTGATCTTGATACATGTTCTTGATATGTTGAAACATCTTAATGACATCCATGTTATCATGTTGTCTCTGCAACTCATAGTTCATTGAGCACAACATCAATCACTTCACATCAATGGCATCCTCAATATGCTTCCGGTAAGCATCCCTTTCAGCCTTTGGTGCGGTGGGAGCAGGTTTTTCTAGCTCTAGAGTATCTAGGACATAGAGCTTTCTCTCTTAAGTGAAAACAATTCTCAATGTCCTAAACAATGGAAGTTGTTCCCATTTAGTTTGTCCTTCTCAAGCACCAATCACAACGAAAAGGGATTTTTGTTGGTAGCCATTTATTCTAAAAAAAAAGGAAATTTGCAATATTAGTCCAAAACTCTTTTGATTTGATTTGATTTGAAAATTTGACGATGTTTAATTAGGTCTTTAATTAATGTTCGCTTCTCACTATATTATCTCAAATTGATAACCCTCATTATCAATTCAGAAGATTGCAACACACAACCTTCTAGTGAGCAAGATCATGATTTCATCTAAGCCATGGACTATCTAGGGCTGTCATCCACAACTAGGGCCTTTCAAGTAGGAAACCTTTACCAATTGCATCATATGCAACTCTTGATAAATGTCATTTGCAACTCCTTGCCATGTTCATCTCTATCCCTCAAGGTGCTTGATCTGATCAAGGTCACCTTATTAAGTCCAACCTAAAAGCCAACATAATGAATATGCACCCTGCGAAGGTAGACCCATGATGAAAATCCTCAACAAGGAGAGGCACTTTGCTTCGACCAAGGACCCCACAGTAGTTGACAAACTCTTTAGTAAATGCATGCCTACGTCATTGAATTCAACGACTCCCTTTCTCCCTTGCCTATTAGTGACATATTTCATCAGAATTATCCCTCTAAGTCCCTTCCATTTTGGTTTATTTGCACCATCAACACCCTAGTCAGGATGCTTAGCATCCTCACACTCATGATCATTGTGATCCTAGTCAGATGCCATATATAAAATCAAAAGTAAACACATGAAAAGTCAGATCACACATAAAAAGTCAGATCACAAATAAAAAGTCAACACTACTAAAAGTCAGATCATCACATATAAAAAGTTAAATCACATATGAACAAGTAAACATGTTATATAATTATAAAAAAAGCTAGATCACGTATGAACAGTAAACCTTAAATTGTTATCCCTTCTATGAAATCTTCACGTGTATATTCATCAGTGTTAGATTCAACATTTACACTTGGTAAGATAATAGAAAATGGACTAGAGTCATCATACTTGTCATATACTCTTCTTTATTAATAGGATCTAAAGTTAACTGTCTTTTCCCATGAAGAAAAACATACCAATTTTCTTTTGCATGATCGTCAATATAGAATACCTATATTTCCTATGGCGTCATGATGAAGGGTTCATCTTTATCACTTGTCCAATCAAAATTTACTATTGTGATATCGAGTTCGTCAACAACAACTTCTTTCATGTTATCAACCCATTTACACCTAAATAATAGAAATATAAACTTTGTGTAGTCAATTTCCCATATGTCTTCATTGAAATCATAATAATATGTCTTTCCTTCACGTAGACTATTATCCTTGGCACTAGAAAAATACAGTGAATACGGTTGAAGGATGACCCCACTATTTTTTATGACACTTTTATCATCTTGACCTTTTGTGGAGTATGAAAAAACATTTATGTCAAACCCTTCGTAAGATTTAACATGGGTCTTTGGATTATATACAAGCCATTTGATAGTTTCTATAACATTATTTGGTGTTTGAGATAGTTGATTCAATACCTTCATTTCAAACCACCTAATAAATGTATGATTTGTCTCTCTAGCAAACCACATTGAACTAGCTTGGGGATAACTTCTATTGAGCTCATTGGTGTATTCAGTGATATAAATACCCACATTGTCAATGTTGTATAAAAATATACAAGTTTGCTTGTTCCTACTACTCATGACTGATATTTACCTATTGTGCTCTCAAAATAACTTTGTCGAAATAAACATCAGGGTTCACAACATTAGAAGGAGTTTCATTGCAACTCCAAAGGTCATTGCAAAAGTCCATAACCTCCCTAGAAATATATCCCTCAATGATACTCCATTCGGGGCGACATTAGTTCCAAACATCACCTTTAAAAATACTCATGTACCGCTCAAAAGGATACATTCAATGCAAGAAAATTAGATCCAACATTTTTTCTTCCTAGTCAAATAGACAACTAGATGTACCATGATATCAAAGAATGAAGGGGGGAAATATTGCTCAAGTTGACACATGGTAATGACCACTTCTGTTTGCAACTTATCTATAATCTCATAATCAATTACTTTTTAGCATAGAGTGTTGAAGAAGAAGCTAATTCTAGTGATTGCAAACCTTACATGCTTAGGAAGGATAGATCGAATAGCCACAAGAAATATATGTTACATTAGAGTGTGACAATCATGAGATTTAAGACCTATCAACTTAAGATCCTTCATTGATACCAATATATGGATATTGACCGAGTATCCCTATGGTACCTTAACATTAAGAAAACACTCACAAAAATTTTGTTCTCCTTTGTAGACAAGGTGTAACAAGAAGGAGGTAGATATGTGTGGTGACCTTTGGTAACTTCTTTTATTCATTCTTTCCTTATACCCATTTCATGTAGGTCAATTTTGGATTTGATGTCATCTTTAGTTGTACTGGGTATATTCAATAGAGTGTCAATAATGTTATCACAAACATTTTTCTCAACATGCATGACATCGATACAATCTCAAACTATCAAATAACTCCTATAAGGAAGATCCTAGAATATCAACCTATTTTTTAATAAAGACTTCTCAATTGTGAGATTATTTATCATAAAACTATTTGTTACCCTCATACTACCCCCACTGAATATAGACTCAGTGGAAGTAGGGCTTAGGAATCCATTTGTATAATGGATCATATCACACAAACATACAAATGAAATAAAGCAACAACACTCCATTCATCATCCATGAACCAAAGGTTTTAATACTTCAGGAACGTAGGCAACAGAAAGGAAAGATACATATCCAAAAATTACTAGATAGAAAGCATAAAGGAGTTAAGAGTTCTACTCCCAAATTACTATTACAAAAACCCATTGAAGGTATAGTTCATAGAATGAGTGTGTAGTAGTAGTGGTAGTGGTAGTAAGCAGCAGATCATCACTTGGAAGCATCTAAAAATGTTGAAAAACAAAATAAATCAATGCTAATGCATTGAGTACACTATGAAATAAAATGAAATCACAGTTTACGATAGTAGATAACAATTTTTCTTGGCTATAAATATTATAATAAAACAATAAGTAAACTGAAAAACACTTAAATGACTTTATTTTAGGAAAAGTGTGTTTTCGATGCATTATCCATTATACCATCAATATCAACATAAGGCCTTTGACCAATCTTCCAAAGGAAGGGTCAATGAGGGACTATTAAGGCTAGGATCCCAAAAGTAACGGTATTTCTACAAGAGAGATATCAACAACAATGTTAATGAGTTTACCCTATTTCAACATGTGTTGTGCCCTTGCTTGATTGAGACATGTAGGTGCACCAAGCCTTGTGTCCTTGCCCTGAGAATTTAGGTTGGTGCATAAGGGTTGTATACTGGATTTTATATGTTATGTTCAAGGTTTTTTCAACATAGTATGATCAATTTAAAAGTAGTAATAATAGGGAATAATAGATAAAACAAGTAGTTAATTATCCAAGCATTTAGTAGGTTCCATATATACAAACAATTCAATACCATAGTAGGGTCAAAGAGGTAACGCATACATTGATGAAGTGATCTATATTAGGAAATTTGTTTAGATCTTTGAATAGTGTCCCTTAAAAGGACCTGAGGTATAAAAAGTGAAAACATGAATTTTAGATTAGTAGGTTTTTGTCAATATAAACATGTTTCATGGTATGTGGATGTTTGCTTAGATCTAATTTTTATAAGGTTCAACATTCATTTAATCATGCATGCTTTCACTTTACCATAAATCATATGTCACAATCTACCATAGTTCGAAAAATTAGATTAGATTCTATATAATAGAGCAGTTGACTTTCAAGGTGAAACATCCACATTATATGTTTCTTCAGACAAAGTCATTCTCATATTTGAGTAGAGTAATCATACGTTTTGGAAACTAACCAGGTTTATATACACAAGATCATTACTGCTCATACTACATCAATTTAATTGACAAAAGTGGATCATGATGTCTCATGAGGCAAACATATGAAAAGGTACTTCATCTTATCAAAACATGTAGGATAGTATCATTGAGATCACTTATTTCAAAGTAATATGGATGTTTAAATATTATCTAGGTCATGGTTTCAAGTTTAGTTAAGCAACATTATGCATAATAATAAAGGAGTCCCTTATAAATCACAAGAGTTGTCATATGCATATTGAGGGTACAAGGATCATTATTTCAGTTAAGAGGTGATTAAATGTCATTTATCTTAGTAGCACAAGAGTATTTATCCATTCATGATTTAAGGAGAGCATAATAGGGCATTTAGAAAGATCATTAGAGTTACCATTTAGAAAATTCAGTAAAAACCAAATTAGATTTTGGGTGTGAAAGTATGACCATTAGGACAGTGGCATTGTTGCGATGAAAATGACATATTGGTCTAATATATTTGGATAAAGTATGAGTGAGTTATGATTTATGCAAGAAATTTATATGTTTTTGGTTTTAATTTGAGAGAGGGGGAGGATATACCTAGGTGGACGAATCAGCTTCTGTCGCATGGCACGGCGGGTTCACTGGGTGAAGGGTGCATGTAGATTGGGTGTGGGTGCATGGATCCATCGGTTGGACGTGTGTCCCCATCGGGTTGGTCTACGTCTCATGAGCGGGGTTGGCTAAGTGTGACGACCCCAATTTCTACATACTTTCCTTAGTGACATATACAGATATGCGTGCACTCATATCTATAAATGTCAAAAGGGAAAATGATAGAAATCAAGATAGCCAACTTAAATCAGAGATAAGCCAAGATCAAATTCACATCATAGCAAATAGCCACGCAACATTTCATTCAACAATATAAGGTAAAGTCATACATATTGATACTGGAGAAAGAAGAAGAATAAGTCTATGATTATTACATTGGATCTCAATCATCCTCAACATAATCTAGGGAAAGAAATAAACTAGCAACTAGCAAGAAAGAGATAAGGGGACTAGATCTATCTAATAAATCCTCCACGCTTATTATTTGTGCCTTCATGTACTTTGAATATGCATTGCACTTTAATCATCAATTGTTCCTTGAACCTAGAAAATACGAGAAACAAAAACATCAACAAAGTTGGTACGTGGAATTAAAGCTATACTATGCTGGTATATAAAATACTCAAAATTGGAGAATAGAAAGAAAACATTATTTAGAAGCCGAAAATCAGGAAATCCCAAGTTATTATCCTTATTTAGAATGAGTATGCATTACTATGGTGGACTTAGCACAAACATAAATATTGGGCCCTATCCCTGCGTACCTTGTACCATTAGGGATCTCCCTGCGTACCTTGTACCATTAGGGAGGTGCTAGTCAACATTAATACTTTCCCTCTCTAAATAGGGAGATTAATGAGCACCACTAGTAACTACATTTCACTTATATTCAATTATATTCTTTCATGTTCAAGGTGATAAATCAACAATTAATCATACATCCACATCCATCAATGTATATCAATTTCATGCAAACAATTACTCATACTTAACATCCAGCAAAAACTAGTCATATAATTATATCCACGTACCTCTAAATCTCAGATCTGGATTCCACAAGTCCTAAGTTAGGAGAAGATAATAGATCACCCTGAAATGTAAACAAAACCCTAAGTTACTATGGATCCTCATTATTCCACATTAGGGTTTCTTATTAGGGTTTAGGTCGTTTAGAGGGGTCACTTAGGATATTTAGGATTCTGAGTTGGGGTCTGAGATTAGAGTCGTCCAGGTGATGAAAGGACATTTCAGTTATTAAGGTTTCCATAAATTGTACATAATAATCATGATGAGGTGAGAAAACTAGAAATTAAGGTTCTTCTCAATTATTAAATCATCTATCTTCCTTAAGTAGGATTTCGAGTAACCTTATGACCAAGATCATAATTAGGATTTAAATATTCCCAAGACAGAAATAAAATCAGTTATAACCATTATTCCACAAAACAATGTATTAAAAAGGTCATTAGAGATGGTTGGCCATATTTTCCAAGAAGGGTTCATATCCAGGTCATGATTATATTTTATTTAGATAGCTTGGATTTTTCTGATGAAAATGGTATATTTATTCGATATTTTCTGATAACCCTACCATTTTCTAGGGTTTTCCTAAGATCTGACCAATCAGGGAATATTAAAGAAATGAAACGAGAAAAATAAAAAGGAATTTGTGAATTCTGTCTCGCGGATCATACGAGGGATCCGATCATCCGGACCCTCTCACTGACCCGCGAGCCAATGTTCGTCCAAAGAAGTCAGGCTGCGGGTAAAAGACTTGAGTGTCCTTCGGGGGTCGCATAGGAATTGTGACGGGTCAGGGGCAAACCAGTAATCTCACCCCTTCGATTGCTTTCTTCTCGCGCCATGGCAGCAGTGAGGGTCAGGCAACGGGAAAGAAGGCAAGTGGAGGGAGCTCAGGATGGCTAGGGGTTGCTGGGGGTGTGAGGATGGGCAAATCCTCTTCGCGAGGTTCCCCCGAATTCGATGAGCCCAACAGCTCGATTGGAGGTGGACTATAGGTTGAGAACGTTTTCCACAGGTACAAAGAACGGAAAGTGGATTTGGGGCCTTACCTTCCCTCGGGTTGGATTGAGGGGTCAAGAAGCTCCGCGTGATGTTCGTGAAGCTCAACGGCTACTTCTTGCGGCTCAACGTGTCCCCGGACTAGCTGGCGATGGAGCTTTCGAGCTTGGTTGCGGCGGCTTGTCGACCCGGAGTTCAAAGCCTTCGCGGCTCCAACCGAGGATGTCGGTCGCCTCGCCGAGACTCCTAGATGGTGCGGTCGAGTGTGATTGAGAGGAGGGGACCGCTAGAGGGAGGACGAGGTCGAAGTCCGGCGAGCAGGGGATGCTTGAGGCCAGGGAGGTAGGGGCGATCTCGGTTGCAATTGAGGTATTAGTGCGACTAAAGGGGAGGTGGCGGAGCTACTGGGCTCCTTAAATAGGTGTGGGTGGTTCTAGGAAGGGGAGCCCTAATTTGACTGTCGCCGCCACTGAGAGGTGCGAGAGTTCGGGAGATCGTTCTCCCTGATCCGGTGGAGAGGGATGACGTGGTGAGGGTCGTTGGGTTCGGTTTGAGGAGAGGAGTTGGTCCTCCAAATATCCCGCGAGGAGGAGGTGGGGTTCAGGCGCGTGAGGTGGTTGTTGAGGTTGGCGTTCAGCTGGGGTCGAAGCCGAAGGAAGCGGGAGGTGGAAGACGGGGTCCTGGACCCTTGGATCGAGATGGAGCCGCGGCCTTCAGATCGAACGACTGAGATCAAACCCAGCAAAGGGCCGCGCCCAAGCAAAGGGAAAGATGGGCCGCGTGACAATTAAATGTCCAAATTAATAGTAAACCTTAGTCCTAGGCTAGTTTAGGTGATATAATACACAAACTTTCAAAAGTAGCTAACTCGCAATTGGTACTTCCAATTGTAATGAGATTTTAGGCATAGTTTTATATTGCTATGATTTAACTATGGTGCAAAATTAGAGTCCCAATTTGATTATTGACTATGTCAATTGATTGATGTCATGATACTTGTATTGTTGACTTTATGTACCATTATGGTTGGTCTTAAGTGAAATTAATAATCCACTAAATCAATTTATTGAGAGAGATGAGCAAGGGCATAAATGGAACAATTAAAATTGTAAGAGAGAGGAGTTTAATAATAATATATTTAAAAACTCACTCTGTCACATTCTCCCCTCCTTAAAAAGAATTTTGTCCCCAAAATTCAAGTAGCCTGGAAAAGATATGGATACTTTTTCTCAACCTCGGTCTTTAGCTCCCAGGTGGCATCTGTTTCATCATGGTGGCTCCAGAGAACTTTCACCATTTCAATTTGACGATTACTGCGAAGCTCCTTTGACTTGAAGTCGAGAATTCTGACTGGGGACTCAGCATATGACAGATCATCCTTCAATTCAAGAGGCTCATGATTTAAGATATGACTTGAATCTTTGACATAGGGCTTCAGATTAGATACATGAAACACATTATGCATGGCACTATACTGAGGTGGCAAAGCAAGACGATAGGCACATTCGCCAACCCTTTCTAGAATCTCGAAGGGTCCAACATAACGAGGACTGAGCTTTCCTTTGTTCTTGGCCAAAGCTCGAATAGGTCGGATTTTCAGAAATACATGGTCACCCTCCTTGAATTGACGTTCTTGACGGTGAGCATCTGCATAAGACTTTTGCCTATCCTGTGCTCGCTTCATTCTCTGTCTAACCAATGCAACCTTATCAGAATACAACTGCATCTCCTCGGATTTCATCAGGGTACGCTCTCCGACATCGTCCCAGTGTAAAGGTGATCTGCATGGTCGACCATAAAGAGCTTCATAGGGAGGCATCCCAATGCTTGCCTGATAGCTGTTATTATAGGCGAACTCTGCTAAAGGCAAGTAATAGTCCCACGAGCCTTCCCAGTCTAGAACACAGGCTCGTAGAAGGTCCTCCAGAATCTGTACTGTACGTTCTGACTGCCCGTCTGTTTGCGGATGGTAGGCTGTACTGAAATTCAACTTGGTACCCAATTCCTCTTGAACCTGCTTCCACAACTTTGATGTGAACTTTGGGTCCCTGTCTGAGACAATAGATGCTGGAACTCCATGTAGGCGTACTATCTCCCGTATGTAGAGATCTGCCAACTCAGAAACCTTTGCGGTAGTCTTCACCGGAAGAAAATGAGCTGATTTAGTGAGACGATCCACGATGACCCATGCAGCGTCGTATCCCTTCCTGGTCCTGGGTAATCCCACCACGAAATCCATGGTGATGTGTTCCCATTTCCATTCTAGAATCTCGAGGGGTTGTAGTAGACCGCCTGGTCTCTGATGTTCAGCCTTAATCCTTTGACATGTCAAACACCTGGACACGAAATCGGCAATATCACGCTTCATGCCCCTCCACCAAAACTGACGTTGTAGGTCTTTGTACATTTTTGTTGTGCCTGGATGAACTGTGTACTTGGACCCATGCGCCTCATTTAGGATTGATGTCTTTATAGCTGACTGCTCAGGAACCCATATACGATTCTTGTAACGGAGTCCTCCATCCAGACCCACGGACAGATGTGTTTGCGGCTTTGACAGAAGGGAAGAGAGCTCTGCAAGATCGGAACTAGCCTTTTGTGCCTCAAGAAGTTCGAAATGCAGGTTGGACGTGATGGAAATGTTATTGACATGCACACGATCAGACAAAAACTGCGGCTTCCAGCCCACTAAATCCTCCATGTTTCTCCATTCGGGGACAGAAAGAGATGCACACACTGCCCTTTTTCTACTAAGGGCATCAGCGACTACATTTGCCTTACCCGTATGGTAGGCAATAGTGAAATCGTAGTCCTTTAGGTATTCAATCCATCGTCGTTGACGCAGATTCAAGTCCTTCTGAGTCAGGATGTACTTCAGGCTTTTGTGGTCGGTGAAGATGTCGAACGTTGCCCCGTACAGGTAGTGCCTCCAGATCTTGAGGGCATGAATGATTGCAGCTAATTCCAAATCATGGGTGGGGTAATTAAGTTCATTGGGTTTTAGCTGTCTAGAAGCGAAGGCCACTACTTTACCATTCTGCTGCAGGACACATCCTAACCCATTCCTCGAAGCATCAGTGAATATCAAAAACCCTTCGTTTCCAGAAGGTAGAACAAGGACAGGAGCCGACGTCAACTTCTGCTTTAACTGCTGGAAACTGGACTCACAAGTATCTGACCATATAAAATGCTCGTCCTTCCGAGTAAGCTTGGTTAGAGGGAGTGCAATTTTGGAGAAATTTGGAATAAAACGACGATAATATCCGGCTAGACCCAAGAAACTCCGAATTTCAGAAGGGTTACGAGGAGGTTGCCAATCAAGTACAGCAGAGACTTTAGCAGGATCAACAGATATACTACCTCCAGAAATGACATGCCCAAGAAACATAACCTTATCAATCCAGAACTCACATTTTGAAAGTTTGCCATAAAACTTCTGGGTTCGGAGAATGTCAAGGACTGCTCGCAAGTGTTCCCGGTGTTTTTCCATAGAATCAGAATAGATCAGGATGTCATCAATGAAGATGACCACAAACTCATCAAGATAGGGTTGGAATACTTTATTCATCAGATTCATAAATACACCTGGTGCATTGGTCAACCCAAAAGGCATCACTAGAAATTCATAATGCCCGTAACGAGTTCGAAAAGCGGTTTTAGAAATATCAACATCTTTGACCTTGAGCTGATGGTATCCAGAACGGAGATCAATCTTGGAGAAAACTTTAGCAGTACGAAGCTGATCGAAAAGGTCATCAATACGAGGAAGGGGATACTTGTTTTTAATAGTAGCTTGGTTCAACATGCGGTAGTCAATACACATACGCATAGAACCATCCTTCTTTTTAACAAAAAGAACAGGAGCTCCCCAGGGGGAGACACTAGGACGAATGAAGCCTTTGTCGAGTAGTTCTTGCAACTGTTTCTTCAACTCCATCAGCTCAGCAGGAGCCATCCTATACGGTGCCCTAGAAATCGGGGTGGTTCCAGGAAGAAGATCTATGGAGAACTCAATGTCTCTATTTGGAGGCAGCCCAGGAAGCTCCTCCGGAAAAACGTCAGGGAAGTCACGTACCACCTCCAGACTTTCTACAGGCCCGCTACTAGGACTGGTCTCTGAGACTAATGCGAGGAAGACTTTACATCCCTTGGAAATGAGCTTTTTAGCTTTAAGAGAGGAGATTATAATATTATTGCAGAATCCACTTCCTCTAGGGATTTTCAAAGGATAAGAATGAGGTTGAGAGAGGACCACCGTCTTGTTTCTACAATCAATGTGAGCATGGTATGTGTAAAGCCAGTCCATACCAAGTATAACATCAAAGTCTTCCATAGTTAAGAGAATGAATTCAAAGGGCATATCATGATTTTCATATTTAAGAGAAAGTTCATTAGTTTTCTGTAAAGTTGTGAGTATTTTTCCACTCGGAGTCGACACGTCCAGAACATATCCCAAATCCCGTATGTGAAGATTTAATATGAATGCCAGAGTTCGAGAAATAAAAGTGTTTGTAGATCCCGAGTCAAATAATGCCTTAACAGGATGACCATTTAATAATACAGTGCCTACATAAGTAAATCAATTTATGAATAATTGCAAGTTTGAGGAAGTTCTTGAATTATAAAGAAATTAGGTTACCTTCACAGAGCTGATTTGGATTTGCCTTGGCCTCTTCTGCATTTACTGCAAATACCCTGCCATTGCGGTGTCCCTGAGGCTGCGGAGCACCACCCGCAGGATTGCCAAAGATGGAGGGAGTGGGGCACTTGGCGACGAAATGACCTTCCTTTTTGCAGTTATAGCAGACGGGCTTGGTGTGGCGGCATACTCCACCATGGAAACGCCCACAAGTCTTGCACTTGGGATGATTTGTCCTCGGTTGGTTCTGGTAGCTTTTCTGTCCTCCTTTTCCTGAACCTCCTCGTTTCCCTGATCCCTTGTTGTTATGGCCTGGGTGGAACTTCTTAAACTTATCCTCTTCAGCTGTAGTTAACCCTAAGTATCCCATGCTAGAAGGTTTTTGCATGCCTTGCTCTCTCTCCTGCTTGAGGGCCATATCTAGGGCTTCATCTATGCTTCTGGGACGAGAGGCTATGACTAGGGTTTTTAGGTGGGCGGAAAGGCAGTCAACATAGTGTTCAGTAAGACGGTCTTCAGTCCTGATGGGTGCATAACGTTCCAGAAGCCTAAACTTCCGGGTGTAATCAGCTACTGAAAGACTACCCTGCCTTAACTCCATGTACATCTTCTCCTTCCTCTTTCTCTCAGCTATGGGCATAAAACGATCTGCGAAGAGGTTTTTAAAGGCTTCCCACTCCATGTTGTCTACTTCCTCACCCCTATTCCCGCCATAGTTCTCCCACCAGATTTTTGCCCCTCCCTTAAGCATATGGGTGGCGAACCTAACCTTCTTCTCGTTGGGTACTTCTAGGGTATGAAAACCATTCTCTATGGATAAGATCCAAGCTTCAGCCTTGTCCATAACCTCAGGCTGATCTTCCCCCCAAAAGGAATCGATGTTAAGCTTAATGAAATCTATCACCGTTACTTCTTTCTTCCTAGAGGAACTAGATTCAGGGGTTCCCTTTGTGGCGAGGGTTTCCATAAAATCTAGAAGGATTTTCTTCTGTTCCTCCCACCTTTCCTTGGCCTCAGCATCGGGATCAGGTATTTCAGAGGTTTCACGTTCTTTTCTTTTCTTAGAGGATGATTCCCCTGAGCTGCGAGTCTTAGGAGGCATCCTGAAATTAATTTGAACATATTAGATTATTACTTCAACAATTATTCTTGTCATAATTGTTATTATTTTCACATGATATTTTATTATTCTCATGATTTAATGATTACTATTCTGAACGTTATGATTTAGGGAGGATATCCTAAAATCCTTATCAATCGATCCTTAGGACTTCCTAAAATAGAGAGACTCCTTCCTAACCTTATTACAGAGGTGAGAGGGAAAGTTTAATTTATTTCAAAGCATAGATGAGAGGGAGGAATTTTTCCTATAGAAGAGGTGAGAGGGAAAATCTATAGATGAGAAAATTCCTAATTTAAGGTATGCCCAAGAATAGGGGACACTTAGGATATCGGCCAGGTAGACTTATACTGCCATAAAGGTAGCCTCGTGATTGCCAAGCTAAGTGGCTCGGAGACTTTAGTCAGACCCATGGCAGATGCTATCCTAGACACCTTAACCCTTCACATCCCTAACTCAAGGACTACCCTAGACTCATAATAGGGTGAATGAAAGTCATGTGACTATGATGTGTGAACATTGGCTCTGATACCAACTGTGACGACCCCAATTTCTACATACTTTCCTTAGTGACATATACAGATATGCGTGCACTCATATCTATAAATGTCAAAAGGGAAAATGATAGAAATCAAGATAGCCAACTTAAATCAGAGATAAGCCAAGATCAAATTCACATCATAGCAAATAGCCACGCAACATTTCATTCAACAATATAAGGTAAAGTCATACATATTGATACTGGAGAAAGAAGAAGAATAAGTCTATGATTATTACATTGGATCTCAATCATCCTCAACATAATCTAGGGAAAGAAATAAACTAGCAACTAGCAAGAAAGAGATAAGGGGACTAGATCTATCTAATAAATCCTCCACGCTTATTATTTGTGCCTTCATGTACTTTGAATATGCATTGCACTTTAATCATCAATTGTTCCTTGAACCTAGAAAATACGAGAAACAAAAACATCAACAAAGTTGGTACGTGGAATTAAAGCTATACTATGCTGGTATATAAAATACTCAAAATTGGAGAATAGAAAGAAAACATTATTTAGAAGCCGAAAATCAGGAAATCCCAAGTTATTATCCTTATTTAGAATGAGTATGCATTACTATGGTGGACTTAGCACAAACATAAATATTGGGCCCTATCCCTGCGTACCTTGTACCATTAGGGATCTCCCTGCGTACCTTGTACCATTAGGGAGGTGCTAGTCAACATTAATACTTTCCCTCTCTAAATAGGGAGATTAATGAGCACCACTAGTAACTACATTTCACTTATATTCAATTATATTATTTCATGTTCAAGGCGATAAATCAGCAATTAATCATACATCCACATCCATCAATGTATATCAATTTCATGCAAACAATTACTCATACTTAACATCCAGCAAAAACTAGTCATATAATTATATCCACGTACCTCTAAATCTCAGATCTGGATTCCACAAGTCCTAAGTTAGGAGAAGATAATAGATCACCCTGAAATGTAAACAAAACCCTAAGTTACTATGGATCCTCATTATTCCACATTAGGGTTTCTTATTAGGGTTTAGGTCGTTTAGAGGGGTCACTTAGGATATTTAGGATTCTGAGTTGGGGTCTGAGATTAGAGTCATCCAGGTGATGAAAGGACATTTCAGTTATTAAGGTTTCCATAAATTGTACATAATAATCATGATGAGGTGAGAAAACTAGAAATTAAGGTTCTTCTCAATTATTAAATCATCTATCTTCCTTAAGTAGGATTTCGAGTAACCTTATGACCAAGATCATAATTAGGATTTAAATATTCCCAAGACAGAAATAAAATCAGTTATAACCATTATTCCACAAAACAATGTATTAAAAAGGTCATTAGAGATGGTTGGCCATATTTTCCAAGAAGGGTTCATATCCAGGTCATGATTATATTTTATTTAGATAGCTTGGATTTTTCTGATGAAAATGGTATATTTATTCGATATTTTCTGATAACCCTACCATTTTCTAGTGTTTTCCTAAGATCTGACCAATCAGGGAATATTAAAGAAATGAAACGAGAAAAATAAAAAGGAATTTGTGAATTCTGTCTCGCGGATCATACGAGGGATCCGATCATCCGGACCCTCTCACTGACCCGCGAGCCAATGTTCGTCCAAAGAAGTCAGGCTGGGGGTAAAAGACGTGAGTGTCCTTCAGGGGTCGCATAGGAATTGTGACGGGTCAGGGGCAAACCAGTAATCTCACCCCTTCGATTGCTTTCTTCTCGCGCCATGGCAGCAGTGAGGGTCAGGCAACGGGAAAGAAGGCAAGTGGAGGGAGCTCGGGATGGCTAGGGGTTGTTGGGGGTGTGAGGATGGGCAAATCCTCTTCGCGAGGTTCCCCCGAATTCGATGAGCCCAACAGCTCGATTAGAGGTGGACTATAGGTTGAGAACATTTTCCACAGGTACAAAGAACGGAAAGTGGATTTGGGGCCTTACCTTCCCTCGGGTTGGATTGAGGGGTCAAGAAGCTCCGTGTGATGTTCGTGAAGCTCAACGGCTACTTCTTGCGGCTCAACGTGTCCCCGGACTAGCTGGCGATGGAGCTTTCGAGCTTGGTTGTGGCGGCTTGTCGACCCGGAGTTCAAAGCCTTCGCGGCTCCAACCGAGGATGTCGGTCGCCTCGCCGAGACTCCTAGATGGTGCGGTCGAGTGTGATTGAGAGGAGGGGACCGCTAGAGGGAGGACGAGGTCGAAGTCCGGCGAGCAGGGGATGCTTGAGGCCAGGGAGGTAGGGGCGATCTCGGTTGCAATTGAGGTATTAGTGCGACTAAAGGGGAGGTGGCGGAGCTACTGGGCTCCTTAAATAGGTGTGGGTGGTTCTAGGAAGGGGAGCCCTAATTTGACTGTCGCCGCCACTGAGAGGTGCGAGAGTTCGGGAGATCGTTCTCCCTGATCCGGTGGAGAGGGATGACGTGGTGAGGGTCGTTGGGTTCGGTTTGAGGAGAGGAGTTGGTCCTCCAAATATCCCGCGAGGAGGAGGTGGGGTTCAGGCGCGTGAGGTGGTTGTTGAGGTTGGCGTTCAGCTGGGGTCGAAGCCGAAGGAAGCGGGAGGTGGAAGACGGGGTCCTGGACCCTTGGATCGAGATGGAGCCGCGGCCTTCAGATCGAACGACTGAGATCAAACCCAGCAAAGGGCCGCGCCCAAGCAAAGGGAAAGATGGGCCGCGTGACAATTAAATGTCCAAATTAATAGTAAACCTTAGTCCTAGGCTAGTTTAGGTGATATAATACACAAACTTTCAAAAGTAGCTAACTCGCAATTGGTACTTCCAATTGTAATGAGATTTTAGGCATAGTTTTATATTGCTATGATTTAACTATGGTGCAAAATTAGAGTCCCAATTCGATTATTGACTATGTCAATTGATTGATGTCATGATACTTGTATTGTTGACTTTATGTACCATTATGGTTGGTCTTAAGTGAAATTAATGATCCACTAAATCAATTTATTGAGAGAGATGAGCAAGGGCATAAATGGAACAATTAAAATTGTAAGAGAGAGGAGTTTAATAATAATATATTTAAAAACTCTGTCACACTAAGCTTCGGGGCCTGGTTTCCAGTAGGGAGATAGTGGATGAGAGAGGGTGAGGTTGAAGCTGGCATGGTGCCAAGAAATTGGTTTGTCAACACTACGTATGTTGTTCACCGTGGCCCCATGTGAGAGTGGGAGGGAGAGAGAGCGAGTGAGCAGGGGAGAGAGATGTGTGGTAGGCATTTGATCTAGATCTAACATTTGTTGTGTCATCCCTAACCTCCCACACTTGTGTGGTGGAGGAGGGTGATGAGCTCACCAGAGGAAAAAGGGGAAAGAGGATTCAGGGCACGATTCTCCTAAGGAAGTTGACGTTGGTAAAGAGGAACACCTCCCAGACCCAAAGGAGGGTTTTATAGGCATCACGGGTGAGAGGAGTAGGTGCAATTTGTCATTGGAGTGAGAGGGAAAATAGGTAGGGATGTGTGCCACCATCTTACTAGCCCTATCATTGTTTAAGGGGCATGATAAGGTATGTATAAGTGAGGGGAAGAGGTCAGTTGTTCTAAAGGGAGGTGAGGAAGTCAAACGAGAGTGTGATTGGTGGGGGCTCATGGCCATGCCGCAACTTGCCTATCTGTTGGATTGAGCAGCTTCGGGCGACTGCCTGGTTGCTCAATTGGTGACTGCAATCGAGTGGTGGTTGGTTGCTTCCTACCATTACACGAGTCATGGCCCCAAAGGGTGCGTGTGGGCCGGCTTGGATAGGGAAAGGAGGATGAGGCCCAAGAAGGATAAAAGAGGAGAAAAATAAAGGGAAAGGAAAAGAAGAAATAGAAAAAATATTTTGTGCATAACTTTTGCATAGAGGCTCCAAATATGATGAACCAAGATCTATTGGATTCATTGGAACATCCTATACAATGATAACATATTTTTAGGTAGAGGGGATATGAGATATTAGTTGATTATTTAACGGAAATGTTAGGTTTTGTTAGATGAGTAAACAAACAAAAAGACATCAAAATAAAAGAAGGCATAAAAATTTAAGGGACAAGGTAGTGAACAATGAAAGGTAGAGAGAGAAGATACATACATTGATGAGAGTGCAATTTCATTATATTACATCCTACCCTCCTTAGAAGAAATTTTGTCCCCAAAATTAGCATCTTTGAAAAGATCAGGAAAACATGATTCTATATCATACTTCAATTCCCAGGTGGCGTCATCACTACTCTGGTGTTCCCAGAGCACTTTCACCATGTCAATCTTCTTGTTGCGGAGCTCCTTAGTATAGAAATCTAGAACCTTCATGGGGACCTCTTAGCAGACCAGAGAGTTGCTCAGTTCAATAGGCTCATGATTATGGACATGGCTTGGGTCTTTAATGTACCACTTGAGATTGGACACGTGAAATACATTATGTGTCATGTTGTATTGTGGTGGCAAAGCCAACCTTTAAGCACATTCCTCGATACGGTCCAAAATCTCAAATGGATCCATGTATCGAGGATTCAACTTCCCTTTTTTCTTCATGATGGCCCTTATTGGTCTGATCTTCAAGAACAAATTCTCACCAACAGTGAAGAACAAGTCCGGCCTACGAGCATCCACTTAGGATTTCTATCTATCTTGTGTTCTCTTCAGCCATTGCTTGATTAGATGTACATTATCTAAATACAATTGTAGCTCCTCTGATTTCATAATATGTCTTTCACCAACTTCATCCCAAAACAAAGGTGATAGGAATGACCTCACATACAAAGCTTCATATGGAGGCATGCCAATATTGGATTGATAGTTGTTGTTATATGTGAACTCCACAAGTGTAAGATGGTGGTACCATCAGCCTCCCCAATCAAGGATACAAGATAAGTCCTCTAAGATATGAATTGTCCTCTCATACTGCCCATTTGTCTATGGATGATATGCCACACTAAAATTTAGCTATATCCCTATCTCATGTTGGACCTGGTGCCATAGATGGGAAGTGAACTTTGCATCCCAATAAGAAATAATGGATATGGGAATCCCATGTAGTTGTAGAATCTCCATGACATAAAGTTCAGCTAGCTCAGGGACCCTCATAGTTGTCTTGATAGTAATGAAGTGAGATGACTTCATCAAGCGATCTACTATGACCCATATAGCATCACTCCCTTTCTTGGTCCTTGGAAAACCCACCACAAAGTCCATGGTGATGTTATCCCATTTCCATTTAGGGATAGGAAAGGGTTGTAGAAGACCTCCTGGCCTTTGGTGATTTTCCTTGATCTATTGACATTTCAGGCACTTGGAGATGAAAGCTGCCATAACATTCTTCATGTGTCTCCAATAAAAGTTCCTTTGTAGGTATTTGTACATCATTATTGAACCAAGATGTATGATGCACTTCGACCTGTGTGCTCCTTGTAATATACTATCTCATAAAGTAGAATCCTCGAGAACCCAAATACGTCATTTGTACTCGATACCTCCATTGCACCTACACAGAGATGAGTCTGGGGTTTCTCTAGAAGCTTCATCATTTTTTATAGACTAGAACTGCCCTATTGTGCTTTAAGGATGTCAGACTGAAGGCCTAGTTTCACATTGAGGCTTTCCAGCCTGATCCTATCATTCAAGTGTCTTGGGGCCCATGAAGAAAAGACCTTCATTGTTACCACTCGATGATGAAAATAGAAGCACATGTTGCTTGATTCCTTCTTAAAGCAATTGCTACAACATTTTTGTTACCAGGGTGGTAGGAAATCTTGAAGTCATAGTCCTTGAGATACTCTAGCCATTGCCTCTATCTCAGGTTCAGATCCTTTTGTGTTAGGATATACTTCAGACTCTTGTGGTTGGTGAGGATGTCGAAAGTGGCACCATAAAGATAGTTTCACCAGATCTTCAAAGCATAGATTATGGCAGCCAACTCGAGGTTGTGTGTGGGGTAGTTGATCTCATTTGGTTTCAACTACTGAGAAGCATAAGAAACAACCCTATCTTCTTGTGTGAGGATGCTTCCTAGACCATTTTTTGAGGAATAAGTGAAAATGACAAAGTCATCATTTCCAGAAAGAAGAGTCAGAACTGGAGAAGTTGTCAGTCTAGTTTTGAGCTCTTGATTTCCAAACTCACATGCTTCATGCCAGATGAAATGTTCTTCTTTATGGGTCAGCTTAGTGAGAGGTAGAGCCATCTTGTTGAATTTGGGGATGTAATGGTGATAGTAATATGAAAGTCCAAGGAAACTATAGATTTTAGAGATGGTCTTTGGAGCTTTCCAATCAAGCACAACAACAACTTCGGCAGGGTCGACTGAAATTTTCCTACCAGATATGAAGTGTCCCAAGAACATGACTTTGTCAATCCAAGATTCACATTTGGACAACTTTCCATAGAACTTCTATGTCTGGAGGATATCATGGACCTTGTGAAGGTGCACATATGGGATTCAAGGTCGTTAGAGAAGATACGAATGTTGTCAATGAAGATTACAACTAAGTCATCAAGAAAAGGTTGAAAGACTATGTTCATTAAGTCCATGAAAAGAAGAGGTCCATTTGTTAAGCTGAAAGGCATGACTTAGAACTCATAGTGCCCACAGTGTGTTTTGAAGGTTGTCTTAGAGATGTCTTCATCCCTAAAAATGAAGCGGATGATACCCAGAACAAAAGACAATTTTTGAGAAAACATGAGCATCACAGAGTTTATCAAAGGGGTCATCAATCCTAGGAAGAGGATACTTGTTTTTGACAGTATGTTGGTTAATCATGCGGTAATCGATACACCTCCTCATCGATCCATCTTTCTTTTTAACAAAGAGGAAAAGTGCACCCCAAGGAGAAGAACTCGGGTGAATGAAACCCTTATCAAGATGTTTCTACGTTTCTTTAGTTCACATAGCTCTATAGGAGCCATCCTATATGGGGATCGAGAGATGGTTTCAGTTCCAGGTGTAAGGTCAATTGAGAACTCAACTTCTTGGTTTGGATGAAGCCCTGGGAGCTCCTTAGGAAAAACACTCAAGTACTGATGCACCACATCTATTCTTTCAAGAGTATATTTATCGAGATTGACTAGGGTAATGGTTGCAAGGTATGCTCTACACCCCTTGGATATCATGGATTGAGATTTATCAGTTGAGAACAAAAAGTTTCAATTCCTATATTTTCTACCTAGAATTGTGATGGTAGGAGAGTCAGGTTTTGAGATAATGATCTTTTTAGAATGACAGTCAATAAAATCATGGTTTTTATATAACCAATCCATCCCAAGGATGAGGACAAAGTCCTCCATATCAAGCAAGATGAAATCAGATTCAATTTCATGGTGTTTATACAATATAGGGACATTTTTAGTCATGTGATAGGATGTATAGATCCTTCCACTAGTTGTATACACATCCAGGACGTACCCTAGGTCTTTTAGTTTCAAGTTGAGTAACATAGAAAGACTTCAAGACATGAAGGTGTGAGTTGAACCAGAATCAAATAGGGAAAGGACAGAGTAATCATGAAGGTTCACCACACATAGATCATAAACACAACATGTAAGCTATCTATTTGTATTTTAAAATTTTTGGTTGTTAAACATACAAGGAAAATTATAATTAAATATACCTTCAAATAAATGGTTTCCATTAAAGGTTGCCTCTTCAACATTAAGAGCAAAAACATGGGCTTGACGATGGTCAGGCTGCTTACCCTTGTTGTCATATGGTGGAGGAGGATAAGGACAAGCATTCCTGAATTGGCCCTCTTCCTTGCAAAAAGTGGCATACTGCCTTCTGGAACCTACACTGGATGGGGTGACGAATACCACAATTGGAGCATCTAGGGACCACACCTTGTCAGTTATCATTGCCTCAGTTCTGCCCCTATCTATGTTTCTAGTTGTTGTCTCTTCCCAAACCTTTGTTGGACAACATTGCCCCTATTTCCATTTCCTCTGCCATGACTTGTAACACCCGGGCCCACTGCCCAAATCTCTAATAGAGTTTCAAGAATGAAGACTGACCCCACACACTGCCACTAGCCTTAACACCATGCTTTGTCCTCACTCACGTGCAAGTCAGGATCAACTTCCTGACTGGTCACCCATCCTAGTACTACTCCAAGCTGAGCATGCTTAACTATGGAGTTCTTTAGCTATGGGCTCCCTAAAAAGGAGGTGCACCTTGTTGATATGGGTAGTCCAATAATTCCTTATAAGATCATTTTATTTGAGGCCTCAAATCCTAGGACACCCACTTAGACTCTTGATGTCCTCATCAAGGCTTAATATATGCCCTCATAATCTATTCCCCATTTCATTGGAGACCCAGAATGGCCCATGGACACACAACTCTCATCCACAACTACCAGTACAAGGGTGGGTCCATCTCGTCTCAGTAGATAACCCTTTCCAACTTTCCTGGACCGCACGACTTAAGACTGATATGCCACATGCCCATGTGGGCCCCACCCATTATTAACACCCAGGCCCACTGCCCAAAGCTCTAGTAGAGTTTTCGGAATGAGGAGTGACCCCACAAACCACCATTGGCCTCAACTGTGCACTTTGTCCTCACTCACGTGTAAGCCAAGATCAACTTCTCGTCTGGTCACCCATCCTAGTACTACTCCAAGATGAGAACACTTAACTATGAAGTTATTTATCTATGGGCTCCCTGAAAAGGAGATACACCTTGGTGATATGGGTAGTCCAATCATTCCTTATAAGATCATTTTATCGAAGGCCTCAAATCCTAGGACGTTATATGACCTTAGTTCTTGTTGTGTTGAGGTTTTTCCTTGGGTTCTGTGATAGAAAGCACCACATCAGTAAAACCTAGGTAAGATAGGGTAGGCATCTTCTTGTTCCCCATCCCCAAGGTTCTCTCCATAGAAAGGGATTGGTCATAGGAATCTTGAAACATGGTAGGATGGGAAGATGAGACAAAGGCACACAGAGTGATGTGCAACCCATCCAGGAAATGGTCAACCCTATCCTCCTCAGCTAAACCCTTGGTCTGACACTCTAAGAGATAGAAACTCCTATCATAATGAGGCACAAAAAAGTTTCCTTTGGTTAGGTAATAGAACTATTTTTTCTTTTCTTTCCTCTAAGAGATGAGCATGAAGCGGTTTGTGGAGATGGGTTTAAAGGATTCCCAATTTAGGGGGACAACCTACTGGGAATTGACATAGTTTTCTCACTATAGTTTAGTTGAACCCCTTAGTTGGTAGGTGGAATAGGTGATTTTGTCACCTTTAGGGAACCTAAGGACTCTAAATGTGTTTTCCATAGAGGTAAGTCATGCATCATCCTTATCCAGGACATTACCCTCATATTCATAAAAGAAAGTTTTAAGGTTCAGCTTAAAAAAGTCAAAGATGGTGGGGACCTTAGGGTTTGGGTTCTACTTTTTCGGTTAGGAACCACAGGTAGTACTGATGTGGTATGCATCACAAGGGTGTGTGTAGCATCCATAAGGACATGCCTCTGCTCATTACATTCCCCAGCTTCCATAGACTTACTGGTAGGTGTTTCATCACACTTTGGGTTTTCCACTCTATCTCTTTTTTCCTTGCCCTTCTCATCAGGCTTGGTACTAGAGGTGCTATCATGTGTTGCACGGGTCTTGGGAGGCATCTATAAGATACGTAACAATGTGATCCTCATGGTTGTAGTTCAAATTCAAGCATAAATTTAAAGCATTAGTAGTATCCTATAATGATTTTATTGTTATTTACAAATTAATTCGTATTTTATTTGTATCCCATTCTTAATCTACCCATAATAGAGAGGTCATGAGAGTATTAGTAATAAAAGATAAATAGATGACAAGACCAACTAATTATGATCTAATTGTTGGTAAGGTATGCCGTGAGAGCCAATCATGTGATGATTGACATGGAATATACCATAACATATTTGATTAATACATATAAAGGCAAGCTTCCAATTCATTCTGTTTCACTCAGTTACGAGATAATGACGAAATATTATGAATGTATAAAGAATGACAATACGCAGTGATGTATGTCTTCAAGTATTAGCCTTGGAGGATGAAATCATATATATGTTAAGAGTGTGTACATGCTTGTCATGTCCCTAGTCGTATGTTACTGTGGAAGGTAGATAGACATCAGTAACACATAAGACTAGTGTGGGTTGGTTGATGACATAATCTCATTAGTCATGATATGGCAATACCAAACTAAGCACATAGATACATGTTAGAGAACAATGTATCAAAGAGACCCACCTTGAGAGTGACACATGATAACCATCATTGGCGGCCATAGTCATCTCTCATAGTGAAGGTGGTGATTGTGATTCATAGACCTGAAATCACTACACTCATCACATGTCATTGGGTACGCTTTGATATCATAAAATGCAGTCTTGAAACCTGGGTTGTTATAACAATGATGATTGGGTGACTTTGATACATAAGGATAGACTGTGTGTGATAGATGTGGGATTTTCCCCTCCTACTAGAGTATGATATCTTGGCCACTTGATAAGCGAGACTGAGAAATGCATGCACATGAACATGTGAGTCAATATATGATATTGAGGTCACATCATCTCATGCAATCTGCTCTTCATTCAAGGAACATGAGATGAACATTGAGAGGGTTATGATCCATGACATGACTTAACTCTGGATATCAGTGACAAAGGAATTATACAATCACTGTAACACAAATTGTAGATTGAAGTTGATCTCCAACTCTTCATTCACTTGGGTAGCACTAATGTGTGACTAGGCACCCCACCTTGCTTGTGATGTCATAATCTTGTTATGGACATTCACTGCCAACATGAAATGGGACCTATAGGGTCACACAATAAGGAACTCATTTAGAAGAGGAGTTTATCTTGAATCATTAATGGATTGATTACTAAAGTGTTTAGGTATTCAATTCACACAATAGATCGATAAATTGGCTGACTGGACTGCCAAACGACCATCTCAAGTGTTGAGACAGTCATTTGGGTAGCCATACTGGTGTCTAAAGTATTGAGACAACCATTTGCGTTGTCAGGGTAATCATAGTTCAAATTGGCTAAGTTCATTCCTTGAATCGACCGATTCAATGTGATTGACTCGACCGACTCATCTCAAACCCACTAAACGACCATTTGGGAGAACGAGATAGGCGTCTCACATGGGTAAGACGGTTCAATTGGGATAAACAAAGGTTCTAGATGTTTTCTAGAACTTGTTTTGATTGCACATTACTGGTGGTGAAAGGAATTAATATGTATTATGCGATTGGGAAACTACCAGACGACCGTCTCATAGTACGAGACGACCATCTAGGTTTTCCAGATGACTATTTGGAGTGTCATAGGTTGCCAAAAATCAAGATCTTTTGCTGCTTTCCACTCTCACACAATCTCGTAGACACTGGAAACCCTCACCCTAAGCCAGTCTATAAATAGAGGGGTATTGGGGCTACCTAAAACACAACAACATCAATTGAGAATCTGTGACTCTAAAAATTTTTGTCCTCTCTGGTTGTGGTAACTGAGAGAGACCAAGTATGTCCTACCCGACAAGGGACAGATAGCATGGGAGAGAAAAACTGAGATCGTTGTTGGAGGGAGAGCAAGTTGGTGACTAGTAAGCCAACTATAGGGATAACTCCTTCCTCTTTGCTCTAGTTGAATGATAGAGTTCTAGTTGGTCCATGTGGAATACTCTAGAGGCAGGAGTCATTTGGTTACTGCTCAAAGATCAAAGTCAGTATGTAGTCAGTGGTGAGACCACAGGAGCACAGGAAAAGTTGTTCATATTTGCTATCCAAGGTGAAGACCAGGAGCTGCACAACCACCGTCTAAGAGAAACTAGTTGACAGTTGCATTGAAGTGAGTTGTTGTCTCTAGACTTTATCTAGGACCAGGTATAACTCGCTAAACCATCCTTCCTATTTCATAGTAGTTGACATGATATTATTGCTATGGGAATACAAATAGATAACATTTTGTTTCTGATGTTATACTTTGTGCTCATATTTTGCAACAGTGGTATCATAGCCACATCAATTTATTATGATTAGTATAATTGATATGATCAAATTTTTAGTTTAATCATTTATTTATTGCATACAATGTGAATATTTAAACTATCTCATTTTGCATATCTGATCAAATACCATATATTCCCAAACTAATATATATATATATATATATATATATATATATATATATATATATGTATATTATATATATATATATGCAATTTACAAATGTCTCTAAAAGTGGTTTTGATGGTGGATGTCTAGTGTGGTTGTAACTCCCAACATTTGAGGCCTCGAATATAATGATCTTAAAAGGAATGGTTAGACTACCTATATCACCAAGGTGCACCTCCTTTTCCGGGAGCCCATCACTAAGAACTCCATAGTTAAGCGTGCTCAGCTTGGAGTAGTACTCAGATGGGTAGCTTGTTAGGAAGTTGATCCTGGCAAGCACGTGAGTGAGGACAAAGCGCACAGTTAAGTCGTCATTCATGAAACTCTACTAGAGCCTTGGGCAGTAGACCCGTGTATTTATAAATGGTATCAGAGGCAATTCCCCTCCAGTAGGTGGGGCCCACATGGGCCTGTTGCATGCCAATCTTTGAGCCGTGATGTCCACGCATGTTGGAAAGGGCTATCCGAGTTTATGGAGCCGCCCATGCACTGGTAGTGTCCAGGCATGTTGGAAAGGGCTATCCAAGTTGATGGAGCCGCCCTTGTGTTGGTAGTCGTGATCGGGAGCTGGGTGTCCATGGTCCATGTTGGGTCTGCACTGAAATGGGGATATGTTATGAGGCCACATAGTTGAGCCTTGAAGAGGACATCAAGAGTCTAAGTGGGGGAGATTGTAACATCCCAGGATTTGAGGACTCGAATATAATGATCTTAAAAGGAATGATTAGACTGCCCATATCACCAAGGTGCTCCTCCTTTTCTAGGAGCCCATCACTAAGAACTCCATAGTTAAGTGTGCTCAGCTTGGAGTAGTATTGGGATGGGTGACCTGTCGGGAAGTTGATCTTGACATGCGCGTGAGTGAGGACAAAGCGCGCAGTTAAGGCTAGTGGTGGTCTGTGGGGACAGTCGTCATTCCTGAAACTCTACTAGAGCCTTGGGCAATAGACCCGGGTATTTACAGTGGTTATGGCCAATACCCAATATCTGGATGGTATGGTTTTATTCATGTTTATCTCAGTCTATGCACTAAGCCTCTACCCTCCTCTTCTCAATGTAAAGTTAATTCTTTCCTACCTTTTCTCTCCTCAAATGTAACTCAAGGTTTCTCTTATCATGTAATAAAGTAGCAATAGGATAGTTTCTTTTCTTGCAACTATGAGGACGATGATCATCGTCGGATGAGACTAACAATTCGTGAAACAAGATGACCATCTAGAGGATCATGGAAGACAGAACGATGGAGCCAGACGACCGCCTGGTAAACCCAACCAACCATTTGGAAGGAGTCCAAACATAGGTTGGACTGGAGGCCATACAAACGTCCGTGATGACCATCTGACTGGTCAAGAGGCAAGATGATCGGTTCAAGAGTTGAATCGATCTACTCGGATTGGCAAGCACATGTCTACACCAACAGTAGGTTCATAGATGTGATGTGATGATTGACCTACATGGTAGTAATTCCTTATGGCTCCAAGGAATGACAAGTAGACATGGCCATAACCACCACCTTTTGTTTTATATTTCATGTTTACATTGTGGGATATAGCATGTATATGATACATACTGTGGGCTCTGATCTCCAAACCATGACATAAACACGATTAAAACTTAGCGGAAGCGAATCGGTAATCAGCGGAAGACAAAAATCACGGGAAATTAAAACTTTTCGAGATAAGAACTTGAATCCATAAAACTTCTTTCATAAAGAGAGATAAACTGTTTACATCTCAGGATAATTACTTCTTGAGTAATTATATACATCAAGATACAAAATCTCAAGATCACTAAACAAAAGACTCCAAGACCTGAGAGTACAGAGGACACATAGGACTGACTTTAACTACACCCCATGGAAGACTAAATCTCCACCTGAGATTACTGCTGCTCTTGGTGCTGCTGCTGCTGAGACTGATCACCTGTAGGCTGGTTCCTTCGTCTCCGACGTCCACCTAAAAAGTTGAAGTCTACGGGGTGATAAAATTGTACATAATTGTCCCAGCGAGAGTTATAACGCTTCGCCAGAAGCTTTATTATAACATCAAAGAATATCCTAAGCAGTAAAGCCTTCGAAGTATTCTATAACAGTTGCAGGTATAACAAGATCTCTACAAATTAGGAGATATGGAGAATATAAACACAATTGCAATGTAACATCAATCAACTAACTTGGAGTCATCTCTAACAAGTTATACTACATGGTTGATTATGTTTTACAAACAACATTATGCCCTGTGGAGATGAGGCATACCACTCATACTCCAACTGATCGCTGAGAAGTCACATCAGTATCATACATAGGTCATTAAGAGAGTCGGATTCTCATGACCTTCACCTTCCTCAGTCAGTAAGAGGATCACTTGTAGGACATCTCGTGTCTCTACTACTATAGCTCACCAGGGTAAACTGGTCCTTCGCTATTCTAGAGTCACAGTGGCGTTTTGTACTCTCTTCGTCATCAAGAGGTTTCATATTTACCTACCACTGATACGGATATCTGTGCTTTCTTCGTCATCAGGAGGTTTCATGTTTACCTACCACTGATACAGTATGGAATTATAGTGAAGGATGGATGGATTACACATCTACATCACTTTCCTACACTAGGATGTAAGGTTCTACACATCCATGTACCCCACATACTCAAAAGTATGTGCTCCAGGAGTTTCTTGAGGAAAACCTGTTTCACCATCACTTAATCTCTAACAATGATGGATCTATGATCAGGGCTCTACATTATACTTGATTAGTTAGGTACATTCAGTATTCTTTAACAGCATACATTGTTCTCCAAACAATAACAGTAGCATAGCAACTATAAAAGAAGAATACTAAATGTAACAGGCCTAACTCATATCAATCATCATTTCTCATTATCCTCATCACAAGTCATCTCTAAGGCATGACCTTGATGGTATTCATGGCTCTCATAGCCCATTATCAGCATAGGATGCCACTGACAAGGCATCAGATTACTTTACTTATTCATAAGGCTAACAACATGCCTTTAATGAATATAACATCAACATCCATACCTGGATATGATTACCTTCATATCAGAACCTGCATGGTTATTATAACTGATAAAGGTAATACAAAAATAAGGAATATACTTCCTATTCTTGTCATAAGAGTTAAATCCCTAATTCACATCAAATAGAGTTTAATACTCAAAAGCATGCCATTACCCTTGAATTAGGGTTTACTATTCACATTACATGTCATCACCCTTGAAATTAGGGTTTACTATTCACATTAAGGTGAATTGAACTTATAACATCATCATGTATGAGTAACATCTTCATTGATGCTCTTAGATTTAATTAAAGGTTCATCATTTATCATAATTAGGGTTTCTATGATCTCACACAGGTGGATCATACCCTAATGATGCTCATTCATGTGCATTGGAGATGCTTTAATTGAGTTTTCACCTAAAAAGGGTACTTTCTCTCTCTAGAAGTACTTTCTCTCTCATCATAAAGTTAGGTGATGTCAACATCACTCTAGATCAGGTCGGATAAAGTCATCATAGGCTAACATAGCCTAAAACATCACCATCATGTGATTAGGGTTTGATTTGATCAAGGTATTACTTAATTTACCCTTCAGGGGTATTTTGGTAATTCACCCCATTGATCATCATCATGGTCAAAATCTTAGTCAATTAACCCCTTAATATCCTAGGTTGTCATTAGGGTTTGATTAGGGCAACATTGAACCATTTATATCATCAATTGATTGAATGAAGTCAACCTTGAATAACATTGATCGATCTTCAACCATCAATCTGCATTTGATTTGAGATCGTGTGAAAGTGTTGACCGTTTAGCTAATTTGACTTTCCAAGACCGCGAGCCCTCCTCTAACTCCAAGACCACGAGCCTCCTTAAACTCCAAGACCACGAGCCTCCTTAAACTCCAAGACCGCGAGCCTCCTTAAACTCCAAGACCGCGAAGCTCAAATTGATGTTAAGACCGCGAAGGCTATGTAGACCGTTTGCTCACTTTGACCTCAGGACCGCGAGTCCCCTCGCGGTCTTGATACCGCGAGCCCCCTCTCGGTCTTGAGACCATGAGTCCCCTCACTATCTTGAGACCGCGAGCCCTCTCACTGTCTTGAGACCGCGAGCCCTCTCACTGTCTTGAGACCGCGAGCCCTCTCACTGTCTTGAGACCGCGAGGCTCACATGGTCTCAGCCGCTTGGACCTTCAACAAGATTCAATGGTTACAACCTATAATGTCAATCGATGTTGAAGCCTTCAAAAGGTCAAAACCATGATGACCACTTATGAATTGGGTCAATTAAGATTATGCTTGACCACTTGGTCATTCAATTGACCCTCAATTGTTGACCAATTAGGGTTGAAGACGATTCAATTAGGGTCTATTAATGTTCACCCATCAACACTCAACAATGTGACTCAACATAAGGTTGAACCCTTCAATTGAGCTCCAATTGGGCCCAAACTTGACCCAAACGGTCTTGAGGTCATGTGGGTGGACCCCACATGGTCTTGAGACCGTTTGCCCAAGATTTCATCAAAGTCTAATGTGATTTGATAGGGGTTGAACCATGATTGAGCCACAAAACAGAATTTTGATTAAATTGATAACTTATTTGCAATTAGGTTCTTAATTGGTCAAATTACTTAAACCTAGACTTTCAAACGGTCTTGGGTGATTGTCCTCTCGGTCTTGAGACCGTTTGGATGAGTTCCAAACGGTCTTGAGACCGTTTGCCCATCCAATTTTGGATTCTAGTGGAAATTCAACAAGGTTGAACAAATTGAGTTGATGAATACATCAATACTTTAATTGCAATGTAATTTGGTGTAATTGTACCTTCAATTGGTCAACTAATCTTGACCCCATACCTCCAAACGGTCATGGTTGATTGCCCTCGCGGTCTTGAGACCGTTTGGGTGACCCCTAAACGGTCTTGAGACCGTTTAGGTCAATCAACCCTAAAAACCCTAATTAGGTCACCATAATTTCAGTACTGATTTCACCTAGGGTTAGCCCTAGTATTCACCCTTCAACTCTTAGCCCGTTTGGAATTATACCATCAAACTTGGTGAGTTGTTAACTAACATTATTTTGAACAGTAATCTCATACGGTCAACGCCTGGTCAACGACCTTACACGGTCTTGAGACCGTTTGCCCAAAAAGGCAGTTTCAGACCGTTTGAGAATCAGGAATAAATTCATTTAAAGTTGTTACTTAAAAAGGTCATATCTCCCGATTCCTTTGGATTTAGCCTTCCAACTTTTGAGGGTAATTAGCCTATATAATTAGGAACAGATTTCGTATACGTTCCATGCTCGTTCAATGGGGCCAAACGGTCTTTAAGACCGTTTGCCCTGTCGAGGTCTCGAGACCGTTTGCTCACCTCACGGTCTTGAGACCGAGAGAGCAAACTGGTGAGACCATTTAAGGAAATGAAAAGCGGTGGGTTTTTCTTGGAAATCACGCCTTCATCTCCTAGCTCAAGAACAGTACGAATATCCCATGGATTTTCTTGCAAAATAGCAGGGAAAAGTAGGGAAACATGAAGAGCTATCATCTAACCGCATATAAGAGATGTACATAGTAAAGCATGGGTTTAGAGTTATAAAACCCACCTAAAGCTTGCTTCTTGAGCTCCAAGCTTCCAAGATCCAAGCTCTAATGGCGTCCTTGAGTTCCCACAGGTTGGCCAAGGTGAAAACCCCAAGGAAGAACGAAATTAGATGGCTAGAAAGGTAGGGTTTCAAGAGTTAGCCATGAAGTTGACCTTGAATTCGAGTTCTAACCATGGAATTGGGTAAGAAGAGGGATTCAAACCTACCTTGCACCCTTGGTCGTTCCTCTTGAGCTCCAAGACAGTCCTTAGTCGGCCAAGCAAAGAGGAAACAGTGATATACACGAAGGAAAAGTTCCTTTGCTTGAGAGGTGAAGTATACATATACTTGGGTGATGTTTCATTAAAGGCCCATAAGTTTCCCCATAATTCCAATTAAGTCCTTCCTTCATTACTTTCTCGTCCCTTCCTCTTTATTATAAGGACAAACCTTATCTTAAGGTCTAGAAAAAGAAGGCAAAGAAGAACAATCTAATAATAAGGTACATACATAAAGAGATATTGCACATATACCCTGATTATTCAATCACAAGGCATATTTCATAACTTGATAACTCAATTGAGGTGACTTCCTCATCATTTCTTCTCTAATGATGGTAAGAGTTCTAAAAGATACATTAGATGACATATTTCACAGTTTGCATCCCTTAATTTGGGTAAATTGCATTTTACCCCAAATTAGGGTTTCAAGCACCGGGATTGCTTCCACAGCTGCACCTTGGTGCCCTAGCTTGGGAAATCCCTCAAACTTTACCAAAAAGATTCTCATGATGTCTCAATATCAGATGAACATCTCTAATTGTGCAAATTGCAAGTTAACCCTTTCAACTGGGTAAATTGCACATAGGTCCCTGTATAACAAAACAATGCTACAACTTTAAATAAAAAGGAGCAAATACTAAAATATATGTTTCTGAGAAACTTAATTACATGCTCAGAGTTAATCACAAAGATTTAATTATATATTTAGGCAAAACACCTATGGTTAACTCACAACCCAAGTCAGGGATGTTACAAATTATCCACCCCTTACAAGGATTTCGTCCCCGAAATCGATAAAACATACTAAGAGAAAAGGGCAGGATACCTCCTTCTCATCTCATTCTCTAACTCCCAAGTGGCTTCTTCAACACCACGATGGTTCCAGAGGACTTTCACAAGACTTATATCTTTCTTCTTTAACTTTTTAATTCGTTTATCAAGGATTGACACTGGTCCCTCCTCATAGGATATGTCATCATTCAATTCTACCTCCATAGGTTGTAGAACTGTCTCGGTGTCTGGGTGACATTTCTTCAACATAGAAATGTGAAACACAGGATGTAACCGCTGTAATTCAGGTGGTAGCTCTAGTTTATACGCTACCTTTCCAATCCGTTCAATGATTGGATAAGGTCCCATAAATCTAGGAGCTAACTTCCCTTTCCTACCAAAACGAAGGACTCCTTTCCAAGGCGAGACCTTGAGATACACTCTGTCTCCAACCTGGAACTCTAAGGGTCTACGACGTTTGTCAGCATAAGATTTCTGCCTATCCTGAGCAGTCTTAATCTTTTGTTGTATTATTTTAATCTTTTCTGTGGTTTGCTGCACAAGGTCAAGACCTAACAACTGATGCTCGCCATTCTCAAACCAACACAAAGGTGATCTACAACGTCTACCATACAAGGCTTCATAAGGTGCCATATCAATACTATGCTGATAGCTATTGTTATAGGAAAACTCTATCAAGCTTAGGTGTAGATCCCAACTTCCGATGAACTGGAGAACACATGCTCGCAACAGGTCTTCTAAGGTTTGTATGGTCCTTTCTGACTGCCCATCAGTCTGTGGATGAAAGGCCGTACTAAACCTTAGCTTGGTGCCTAAGGCTCTGTGTAATTGTTCCCAAAAACGACTCGTAAACTGAGGACCTCTGTCAGAAACTATTGTGACAAGAACTCCGTGCAAACGCACTATCTCTTGAACATACAACTCTGATAACCTTTCAGCAGAATAGGTTGTTTTGACAGGTAAGAAATGCGTTGTCTTAGTCAACCTATCAACAATTACCCAAATGGAATCATGTCCCTTGCTTGTCCTGGGTAGGCCAACTACAAAGTCCATGGTCACATGGTCCCACTTCCACTGTGGTATGGGTAAAGGTTGCATTGTACCTGCAGGCTTCTGGTGTTCAGCTTTAACTTGCTGACACACAGGACACCTCATAACAAATTCTGCAACATCCTTCTTCATTCCAGGCCACCAATACAGATCTTTCAAATTCCGATACATCTTGGTGCTCCCTGGATGCATAGCATACATGGAAGAATGGGCTTCTTCCAGGACTAACTTTCTCAAGTTGTCCACATCCGGCACTATCATCCTTCCATTATAACAAGCTACCTGATCCTCTGAGTCATGAAAACCATCTTGTTTTTCATTTCCATACTCAGATCTAATCTGTTGAACTGCAGCATCACCTAGCTGTGCTTCCTTAATCTGCTCTCTTAGGGTAGGTTTAATATGCATCTCAGCTAACAAACCGGCTAACAATGACACCTTCAACTGTACATTGTCTTGCCTTAATGAGATAAGCATATCTCTCCTAGGGCATACTAAAGAGTTTAGTTGTGCTCTATTCATGGTTGATGTTGCTGATTTCCTACTCAAGGCATCTGCAACAACATTGGCCTTGCCTGGATGGTAATCAATTGTACAGTCATAGTCCTTGATTAACTCCATCCAGCGACGTTGCCTCATGTTGAGCTCATGCTGAGAGAAGATATACTTAAGGTTTTTGTGGTCTTTGAAAATATGGAATGTTTCTCCGTAGAGATAGTGTCTCCAGATTTTCAAGGCATGAACCACAACAGCTAACTCCAGATCGTGTGTTGGATAATTCTCCTCGTGTTTCTTAGGCTGTCGGGAAGCAAAAGAAATCACTTGTTTATCCTGCATCAACACACATCCTAGTCCATTTTTGGAAGCATCATAGAAGACTACATATCCTTTTCCTTGTTCAGGTAGCACTAGCACAGGTGCACTTGTCAATCTCTCCTTCAGCAACTGGAAAGACTGTTGACACTTATCACTCCAAGAAAAAGGAACATCTTTCCGGGTTAACTTGGTCAAAGGTAAAGCTATAGAACTAAAGTTCTTAATGAACCTTCGATAATAGCCAGCTAACCCCAAGAAACTTCGAATCTCCGTCGGTGTCTTCGGTTGTTCCCATTGTAGAACAGATTCTACCTTTGTAGGGTCAACACGAATTCCCGAGGCGGATATCACATGTCCAAGAAAAGATACCTTCGACAGCCAGAACTCACACTTGCTAAACTTAGCATACAGCTTATGTTCTCTTAGCAAGGTCAAAGCTTGGTGAAGATGCTGCTCATGCTGCTGAGCATCCTTACTATAAATCAGAATGTCATCTATGAAGACGACAACACACTGATCAAGGAAAGGTCGAAAAACTCTATTCATGAGTTCCATAAATGCAGCTGGTGCATTGGTTAGTCCAAACGACATAACCGTGAACTCATAGTGACCATATCTTGTCCTAAAGGCGGACTTGGATATGTCACTATCCTTAATACGAAGTTGATGATATCCAGACCTCAAGTCTATTTTTGAAAAGACTGTTGCACCACGCAACTGGTCAAAGAGATCATCAATCCTCGGCAGAGGGTACTTATTCTTTATTGTTACTTTATTGAGTTGTCTGTAGTCGATGCATAACCGCATTGACCCATCTTTCTTTCTAACAAACAAGACCGGAGCACCCCAAGGTGAAGTACTCGGTCGGATAAAACCTCTCTCAAGTAACTCTTGAAGTTGTTTCTTGAGTTCTGCCATCTCGGCAGGCGCCATCCTATACGGAGTTTGAGCTATGGGTTTCGTATCTGGGATCAGATTGATTTCAAAATCAATCTCCCGAGGTGGTGGTATACCAGGAAGTTCTTCAGGAAACACATCTTCGAATTCCCTGACTATAGGAACTTCAGCAGGATTGGAACTTTCCTTGGTAACATCTACCACATGGGCTAAGAATGCATAACATCCTTGCCTCAACAGCTTATCAGCAACCATAGCTGATACAAGACAGGTGGGCAGAATCTTTCTTTCTCCTTGAAAGATCCATGTGTTGCTTTCATCAGCAAACACAGCCAACTTGGACTCGCAATCCAAGACAACTCTATACCTTTCTAAGGTATCCATCCTGAGGATTATATCAAATCCCTGCATATCAAGTGGTATAAGATCCACTTGAATGCGATGGTCAGAAAAGAAGAGGATGCAGGGAGAACATACCTCCTGCAAAACAGAAGACCCACTCAACAGAGTCTCTAACAACAAACTATCTGCTCTATGACTAACAGTCACATTGCAGTTACGAATCACTTCACGAGTGATGAAAGAGTGCGTAGTACCCGGATCAATCAGAACGGATACAACACAGGATGTAGACATATCAGAATATAAAAGTTTCATCTGACCTGCCACTACCCGTGGATTGACCACTGCCTCAGGTGGGTTCATAGCATAGAACCTCGCAGTCGCCTGGTGTTGAGGTGGTGCTGATGATCCAGCTTGAGACGCTTGTCCATGTCCTCGAGCTGCTCCTTGATGTTGTCTATTCTGATATCCCTATTGATTCTGTCTCGGGGGTTGTTGTGTCACACCGACAGGCCTAGAACGGCAATCCTTCATCAAGTGTCCCATCTTACCACAGTTGTAGCAACTCTTCTCCTGTTGCTGTGGTCTGGGTGGTCAAGTAACTGACATTGATGCAGAACTGTGCATCCCTTGAAGCGGTTGACTCCGTCCTCTACCTCTGCTTGGTGTCCATTGAGTTTGAAAACTCGATCTGGGTGGTGGAGGGTTAGGTGCAGAGAATCTAGGTTTCTTGGAATCCCTAGATGAAGAACCCTGGAACTGTGGATATCTTTTATGGGTTTGTCTTTTCTCAACCACAGATCTCTCTATCCTTCGGACTGACTCAACGAAGGTAGAGAATCTCTCTCGGTTCTCTAAGGTAGATACAGGGGTTGACATATCAGAATTCAAACCCTTCTCGAATCTTCTGATTCTTTCCTCATCCGTAGCAGCCATGTGCGGACATAACTGCAACAACTCCATGAACTTAGCTTCATATTCGCTAATGTTCATCATACCCTGCCTTAGTTTCTCGAATTGAGAGATCTTCTCATCTAGGAAGGTCTTTGGAAAATATCTTTTGATAAATTCCCGACGAAACTCTTCCCATGAGAACTCTACTCCAGGCCTCTTCTGCTCTTCCATGTTCCACCAGTGACCAGCACTGCCTTTGAGAAGATAGACAACATGTCTAACCTTCTCAGCTTCCGGAATCATAAGAATCCTGAAAGCCTTCTACAACTCTGGCAACCATAAGTCAGCATCTGCAGGGTCGGCAGTTCCGAAGTACTCGGTAGCTCCGACACGACGAAGTCGTTCGAATGTCTTACCGATACCTTGTGCTTCAGGCTGGACAGGTGCCCTAGGTGCAGGAATGGGCATCCTATCAGTTATATGTGTCATGGCAGTCATAAACTGCCCGAACATCGTCTGTACAGCTGGGTTACTCATGTCAGCTGGGTTGAACTGGGGTGGCTCTCTTGGCGACTCAGGTGCAGGTTGTTCTATTCTCGGAACTCTTGCACCGCCTTGAGGTGCACTAGCACTACTCTCTGCCACGTACTCATTGTGATGTTCTGACATTCTTATGTATCTTCTTCTCCTAAGGAGCAGAAGATTCTATTAGATAAGGAAGGAGTACTAAAGGTAGACTCGACATCCTAAGTTCTATGCCTCTGTAGACTCAACTGACCTAGAGCTCTGATACCACTAATTGTGGGCTCTGATCTCCAAACCATGACATAAACACGATTAAAACTTAGCGGAAGCGAATCGGTAATCAGCGGAAGACAAAAATCACGGGAAATTAAAACTTTTCGAGATAAGAACTTGGATCCATAAAACTTCTTTCATAAAGAGAGATAAACTGTTTACATCTCAGGATAATTACTTCTTGAGTAATTATATACATCAAGATACAAAATCTCAAGATCACTAAACAAAAGACTCCAAGACCTGAGAGTACAGAGGACACATAGGACTGACTTTAACTACACCCCATGGCAGACTAAATCTCCACCTGAGATTACTGCTGCTCTTGGTGCTGCTGCTGCTGAGACTGATCACCTGTAGGCTGGTTCCTTCGTCTCCGACGTCCACCTAAAAAGTTGAAGTCTACGGGGTGAGACAATTATACATAATTGTCCCAGCGAGAGTTATAACTCTTCACCAGAAGCTTTATTATAACATCAAAGAATATCCTAAGCTGTAAAGCCTTCAAAGTATTCTATAACAGTTGCAGGTATAACAAGATCTCTACAAATTAGGAGATATGGAGAATATAAACACTATTGCAATGTAACATCAATCAACTAACTTGGAGTCATCTCTAACAAGTTATACTACATGGTTGATTATGTTTTACAAACAACATTATGCCCTGTGGAGATGAGGCATACCACTCATACTCCAACTGATCGCTGAGAAGTCACATCAGTATCATACATAGGTCATTAAGAGAGCCGGATTCTCATGACCTTCACCTTCCTCAGTCAGTAAGAGGATCACTTGTAGGACATCTCGTGTCTCTTCTACTATAGCTCACCAGGGTAAACTGGTCCTTCGCTATTCTAGAGTCACAGTGGCATTCTGTACTCTCTTCGTCATCAGGAGGTTTCATATTTACCTACCACTGATACGGATATCTGTGCTTTCTTCGTCATCAGGAGGTTTCATGTTTACCTACCACTGATATAGTATGGAATTATAGTGAAGGGTGGATGGATTACACATCTACATCACTTTCCTACACTAGGATGTAAGGTTCTACACATCCATGTACCCCACATACTCAAAAGTATGTGCTCCAGGAGTTTCCTGAGGAAAACCTGTTTCACCATCACTTAATCTCTGACAATGATAGATATATGATCAGGGCTCTACATTATACTTGATTAGTTAGGTACATTCAATATTCTTTAACAGCATACATTGTTCTCCAAACAATAACAGTAGCATAGCAGCTATAAAAGAAGAATACTAAATGTAACAGGCCTAACTCATATCAATCATCATTTCTCATTATCAGCATAGGATGCCACTAACAAGGCATCAGATTACTTTACTTATTCATAAGGCTAACAACATGCCTTTAATGAATATAAGATCAACATCCATACCTGGATATGATTACCTTCATATCAGAACCTGCATGGTTATTATAACTGATAAAGGTAATACAAAAATAAGGAATATACTTCCTATTCTTGTCATAAGAGTTTAATCCCTAATTCACATCAAATAGAGTTTAATACTCAAAAGCATGCCATTACCCTTGAATTAGGGTTTACTATTCACATTACATGTCATCACCCTTGAAATTAGGGTTTACTATTCACATTAAGGTGAATTGAACTTATAACATCATCATGTATGAGTAACATCTTCATTGATGCTCTTAGATTTAATTAAAGGTTCATCATTTATCATAATTAGGGTTTCTATGATCTCACACAGGTGGATCATACCCTAATTATGCTCATTCCTGTGCATTGGAGATGCTTTAATTGAGTTTTCAACTAAAAAGGGTACTTTCTCTTTCTAGAAGTACTTTCTCTCTCTAGAAGTACTTTCTCTCTCATCATAAAGTTAGGTGTTGTCAACATCACTCTAGATCAGGTCGGATTAAGTTATCATAGGCTAACATAGCCCAAAACATCACCATCATGTGATTAGGGTTTGATTTGATCAAGGTATTACTTAATTTACCCTTCAGGGGTATTTTGGTAATTCACCCCATTGATCATCATCATGGTCAAAATCTTAGTCAATTAACCCTTAATATCCTAGGTTGTCATTAGGGTTTTATTAGGGCAACATTGAACCATTTATATCATCAATTGATTGAATGAAGTCAACCTTGAATCACATTGATCGATCTTCAACCATCAATCTGCATTTGATTTGAGATCGTGTGAAAGTGTTGACCGTTTAGCTAATTTGACTTTCCAAGACCGCGATCCCTCCTCTAACTCCAAGACTGCGAGCCTCCTTAAACTCTAAGACCGCGAGCCTCCTTAAACTCCAAGACCGCGAGCCTCCTTAAACTCCAAGACCGCGAAGCTCAAATTGATGTTAAGACCGCGAAGGCTATGTAGACCGTTTGCTCACTTTGACCTCAGGACCGCGAGGCCCCTCCTGGTCTTGATACCGCGAGCCCCCTCTCGGTCTTGAGACCGTGATTCCCCTCATGGTCTTGAGACCGCGAGCCCTCTCACGGTCTTGAGACCGCGAGGCTCACATGGTCTCAGCCGCTTGGACCTTCAACAAGATTCAATGGTTACAACCTATAATGTCAACCGATGTTGAAGCCTTCAAAAGGTCAAAACCATGATGACCACTTATGAATTGGGTCAATTAAGATTATGCTTGACCACTTGGTCATTCAATTGACCCTCAATTGTTGACCAATTAGGGTTGAAGACGATTCAATTAGGGTCTATCAATGTTCACCCATCAACACTCAACAATGTGACTCAACATAAGGTTGAACCCTTCAATTGAGCTCCAATTGGGCCCAAACTTGACCCAAACGGTCTTGAGGTCATGTGGGTGGACCCCACATGGTCTTTAGACCGTTTTCCCAAGATTTCATCAAAGTCTAATGTGATTTGATAGGGGTTGAACCATGATTGAGCCACAAAATAGAATTTTGATTAAATTGATAACTTATTTGCAATTAGGTTCTTAATTGGTCAAATTACTTAACCCTAGACTTTCAAACGGTCTTGGGTGATTGTCCTCTCAGTCTTGAGACCGTTTGGATGAGTTCCAAACGGTCTTGAGACCGTTTGCCCATCCAATTTTGGATTCTAGTGGAAATTCAACAAGGTTGAACAAATTGAGTTGATGATTATATCAATACTTTAATTGCAATGTAATTTGGTGTAATTGTACCTTCAATTGGTCAACTAATCTTGACCCCAGACCTCCAAACGGTCATGGTTGATTGCCCTCGCGGTCTTGAGACCGTTTGGGTGACCCCTAAATGGTCTTGAGACCGTTTAGGTCAATCAACCCTAAAAACCCTAATTAGGTCACCATAATTTCAGTACTGATTTCACCTAGGGTTAGCCCTAGTATTCACCCTTCAACTCTTAGCCCGTTTGGAATTAGACCATCAAACTTGGTGAGTTGTTAATTAACATTATTTTGAACAGTAATCTCATACGGTCAACGCCTGGTCAACGACCTTACACGGTCTTGAGACCGTTTTCCTAAAAAGGCAATTTCAGACCGTTTGAGAATCAGGAATAAATTCATTTAAAGTTGTTACTTAAAAAGGTAATATCTCCCGATTCCTTAAGAGTTAGCCTTCCAAATTTTGAGGGTAATTTTCCTATATAATTAGGAACAGATTTCTTGTACGGTCCACGCTCGGTCAACGGGTCCATACGGTCTTGAAGACCGTTTGCCCTGTCGCGGTCTCGAGACCGTTTGCTCACCTCGCGGTCTTGAGACCGAGAGAGCAAACTGGTGAGACCATTTAAGGAAATGAAAAGCGGTGGGTTTTTCTTGGAAATCACGCCTTCATCTCCTAGCTAAAGAACAGTATGAATATCCCATGGATTTGCTTGCAAAATAGCAGGGAAAAGTAGGGAAACATGAAGAGCTATCATCTAACCGCATATAAGAGATGTACATAGTAAAGCATGGGTTTAAAGTTATAAAACCCGCCTAAACCTTGCTTCTTGAGCTCCAAGCTTCCAAGATCCAAGCTCTAATGGCGTCCTTGAGTTCCCACAGGTTGGCCAAGGTGAAAACCCCAAGGAAGAACGAAATTAGATGGCTAGAAAGGTAGGGTTTCAAGAGTTAGCCATGAAGTTGACCTTGAATTCGAGTTCTAACCATGGAATTGGGTAAGAAGAGGGATTCAAACCTACCTTGCACCCTTGGTCGTTCCTATTGAGCTCCAAGACAGTCCTTAGTCGGCCAAGCAAAGAGGAAACAGTGATATACATGAAGGAAAAGTTCCTTTGCTTGAGAGGTGAAGTATACATATACTTGGGTGATGTTTCATTAAAGGCCCATAAGTTTCCCCATAATTCCAATTAAGTCCTTCCTTCATTACTTGCTCGTCCCTTCCTCTTTATTATAAGGACAAATCTTATCTTAAGGTCTAGAAAAAGAAGCCAAAGAAGAACAATCTAATAATAAGGTACATACATAAAGAGATATTGCACATATACCCTGATTATTCAATCACAAGGCATATTTCATAACTTGATAATTCAATTGAGGTGACTTCCTCATCATTTCTTCTCTAATGATGGTAAGAGTTCTAAAAGATACATTAGATGACATATTTCACAGTTTGCATCCCTTAATTTGGCTAAATTGCATTTTACCCCAAATTAGGGTTTCAAGCACCGGGATTGCTTCCACAGCTGCACCTTGGTGCCCTAGCTTGGGAAATCCCTCAAACTTTACCAAAAAGATTCTCATGATGTCTCAATATCAGAGGAACATCTCTAGTTGTGCAAATTGCAAGTTAACCCTTTCAACTGGGTAAATTGCACATAGGTCCCTGTATAACAAAACAATGCTACAACTTTAAATAAAAAGGAGCAAATACTGAAATATATGTTTCTGAGAAACTTAATTACATGCTCAGAGTTAATCACAAAGATTTAATTACATATTTAGGCAAAAAACCTATGGTTAACTCACAACCCAAGTCAGGGATGTTACACATACCATATATATGTGGTGATTGTATATAGTAAATGTATATATATGCTAAATATAAAACACCTAAATCAAACATTAAGTGAAAGATATTTTCCAATAGCAATATATATGAAAATCTTGTTTGACTAAGTGTAGGTTATGCCTCCACGTGGTTTGTCATCTACCTTGTAGAAGTGTGATGGTAATAATGTAGGTTCCACCCCTATGGGGTGCATTATTATCATATTGTCTATTGGGTTAGGCTCAACTAGTGATTCTCAGAGCTTCTGGGCCTAGAATCATGTAGAAAAATAGGGAAAGGAGTTGTGGATATTATCTATCAAGAATTGCATATGATGCAATTGGCAAACGTTGCCTACCTTGGTAATTAATTGTGTTTTGTGGTGTTCGCCGGGCCATATTTGAAGTATCTTGCATCTTTCTCATCAGAAAATTGATTCACTGGAATTTTATGAATTGATACCTGAGGGTTATCAATTAGAACAAAATAATGTGAACAATAATAAATTAAAGACCTAATTATTATTGCACAAATTTAATTAAATGAAATAAAAATTAGTTTTTGACAAAATTGAAATTCTTTTATAGAATCAAATGGCAACAAACAACAATCATTTCTCTCTAGGATTGGCCCTTGAGAAGGACAAACTAACTGGGAACAACTTCCATGACTGGTTCAAGATGTTGAGAATCATTCTCACATACGAGCACTAGATCTATGTCCTGGAAACGCTAAGAACCAGAGGAACCACCTCAAAGTGCACCAAAGGTTGACATATTTGCTTACAGGAAGCACATTGAAGATGTTGCAGATGTCACATTTCTAACTCTATACTCAATGAACTATGAGTTGTAGAGGTAGCATGAGAATCTGGTTGTGATTGAGATGGTCACACATCTCAAGAACGTGTACCAACATCAAGCAAGATAAGAGAGATATGATGTCTGTAACGACACCGCCTCCCAGTAACCCTCAATTAAGGGAGACCAAGAGGCCAAAGACGTTATCCCAATTTACGGATCAAAGGTTCAACAAATAATCAATAACAATTATCAAATTTTACTAACTAAACTAAAAGGTTGTAATAAAATAAAACTTTGCATATGTATTGTAAAAAGTTGGATATCTACTTCTATCCACATCAAGAGTCTATTCTAACTAATCCTCCTTGTACTTTAACTCTTATTTTATTCCACATATGCCACTTTATTGCTTGTCCTTTTTATTCTTAATGTACCTTTTTACAATTAACATGTTAATATCAACTTTAATCATCCATTAAACCCTACTAAATACAGTAATCATCTCAAAATAGGGTTTCTTAATAATTAATACATTAAAGTTGATAACTTCCATTAATTTTCCAATTTCAAGAGGAATTGTCATATAAATATATTTTTAGTGGATTCCTCATATTTTTCTGAGAAAGTTTCATATTTTACACATTTCCATTAGAGCTACCAATCGTTTTCTACAATTTTTGCAAAATAGATACCTTGGGCCAATGGAAGGCTGCCACCTGGCGGATTGCTCCTCGCGAGCAACACGTTAGGCCGGGTCTAAAGACACATCTGCCCCTACAATATCACTTTAGGGCCACGCGCACCCAGGGAAAGGAGGTCATTTCCTCCTTTACTTCTTCAACCTCCACGCACTGCTCTGATCTGCGAACTAGGTCCCTCGCTCGGTCAACTGGATGGTTGACTTCGAGTTTCCAGCCTTCCCAACACCAATAGAGGGCACCTTCACCTTTTTAGCCCTACTCCAAACTTGCAGAGAACCTTAATTGCTCGAGTAGCAGCTGGAGCTGATGGGGCCGGGTGAAAGTTCCTTCGGTGAAGCGGCAGATGGGATGGAGGTGAAAATAGGGGTCCAAGGGAAAATTCAAGGAGGGAGATTGTTTGGGGTTCTCGGCTGCATGTGCGGGTATTATTTTTTCCTTTGTAGAGGGTCTAAGGACCTCTATTTATACTTTCCCATGACACCAAGGTTCCTAGAGAATGGGTGAATCTCCTAGAAACCACAAACTTAGGTGAAATCTAGGGTGGGTGTGGTCAGCTCGATCTCCCAGATCCAATGGAAGTGTTTCCATAAGTGTTCATGCCTTTTTCATCAAGGGAATCATCCCCAAAAACTCTGGTCTCCTGATCCTACTTTCCTAAATGGTCATGAGTTAGGAGATAAAGGGATCTTCGTTGGATCTGAATCCAATGGCCCACAATGCATGTGACATGCACATGGGCTGGGCCCAAGATTCCTATTCCAAATAAAAACAGATGACTGTTCTTTAACTTTAAGCAAACTTATAAAATCAATAACTCTCTCCTCGTTTATCCTTTTTCCATAAAATTTTAGGAAAAAGTCTATAATGACTTAATATACCTCTCTGCCAAATTTGGGTTCATTATCTAAAAGAAAACGTTCCTTTTCTTTAGGTGCAAGATATTACTCAATTATGAATATTTCTCACCTATTTTCTCTTTCCTTTGCTATAAAATTATTATCATGGATTCCTTGGACATCAAGGAACCTTAAAGGCACGAATACCTATCTTGGAAAAATATTCCTTTGTTTATTTCTCTTATTTCTTTATCCCTTTCTTACTTATTAGATAAATTCCTTTTTCTTTTATTTTTATTTTTATTTTTCTTATAATTGGGCTCAATAGACAATAAAGCTCACGAGCAACCAAAAAGGCCATGGTACACAAAATTTATTCAATTGTGACCATTAATGCCACATTATGTATATTTCAAAGTATTTCTCAAAAATATTTTGATTATTATCCAATATCTTTCATTTTTTTCCATTATTTGGGTTTTTCTTCTTTTCTTCTCTTTTATATCTATTATTGGATTAATCTCTTAATAGGAACCATGAAATTCCTACTGTAAGGGAGATTTGCAAAGAAATCCCTTCTTTGAAGCAAAGCATACAACCTTTTCAATTAAGTCCAAATTCACAAAATCATTGTATTTCAATTATGAAAACACATACAAAATTGAGGTTGTAACATCCTTCCCCCCATATAAGAATTTTGTCCTCAAAATTCCATCATGCAAGAAAACAAACAAGACAAGCCTTTCCTATGTCCATCATGGCTCCCATGTGGCCTCACCCTTTCCATGATGCTTCCCAAGAACCTTCATCATCTCATATTCTTCCATCTGAGTTCTTTCTTACCTTGGTATATCATACCCTCATAGGTGACTCAGGACATTTTAGCCTCTCATAAAGCTGAATAGGTTCAGGGCTCAACACATGGCTTGGATACCTCACATAGTTCTCTAGATCAGACTTATGGAACACATTATACATCATGTTATCCTGAGGGGTAAGGCTAAACACAACCATCTCCACCAATCCATCTCAAATGGACCCACATACTGGGGACTCAGCTTTCTCAGCCGTAGCTTAGAGGGGTCAGATTTTCACATCTCATACTCTCCCATAGTGAACTGCATGTCAGTCTGCCTTGCATCAGCTCATGACTCATGTCTCCCCTGGGCTCTCTCGGCCATTGCATGATCAAAGTGACTTCATCTACACACACTGTGGTTCTTTTCTGACCTTTGTGAGGTCCCTTTACTAGCATCATCTTAATGAAGTGGTGACCGAAACAACGTCCCTTGCAGGGCTTCGTTACACCCTGATACTAGTTATGGTGGTTATCATCACATCTTACAAAAGATAAGAATTGTCTCCCTGTATCACCACAAATGAGAACACATACTCTCATCAGATCCTCTAGTCTGGATCATACTAACCATTAGTTAGGGGTGATAAACTGTACTAGCATCGAGTTCTTTATGTATCTACTTCCACCGCATGGAAGTGAATCTTTAGGTTATACTCAAGAACTTTTAAACTCACATCATGGTGTAGTTGAACCATCTCTCTCTCATATGTAGTTCAACTAGATCCATCTCTTGACAACACTCTTTCTTTCTCATGCCATCTAGGTAAGGCAATCTACCATAACCCATATTGCATCTCGACCTTCCTTGGTCCATGGGATACTTACCACATTATCCATAGTGATGAACTCCCATTCCCTCTTGGGGACACGTTATCCACTATAATAATACACTGGGTGACTGGTGTTCGTCTTCCACCTCCTGTCATGCATGGAAACATACCACATGCAACTTCACCTTAGGCATAAAAGTACTACTGTCACTTACTATCCTAGGTGTATCATGATCTACGGTACGTCATGATTCCTCAAGATTGATTTCTCGAAAACCCTAAACCACTCTAGTCATGGGTTTCATCACCTTCTTTCCCAGAGAAGTGTATCTGAGGTTCTGCAACCATCCTTTTATTGCATCAAGACCTAGGTTGGCTAACCAAACAACTACTAACATGTCCAGTAGATCTCGTTACATTTGAGTGTTAGTCCAATCATATATCCTTTTTCAAACTTATGGTTAACCTAATAGCCTCTTCTAGCCTCTAGCTAACTAGGCAGCTGCATCTCAACCACTTCACATCCTTATGTGTAAGGTAATATTGAAGACATACACCTTCACTTATTATCTCAGCTCAAACTCTAAGTCTATATTCATCAAGAACACTCTAAGCTCATCTTCTTGGTTATCAAACTCAACCTTGTATCACTTGCAAATTCCACATAGCTCGTGTTAAAACATCCTCACAAGATGATTACCTTAATTCTCTTGAGGTTTATAAACCATCTACACATCATTTACTCCACAAGGGTATGTTATCATCTCTGTTCTCATACCTCATAGAAACGTTCCAACTCACATCATCTTTATCCTTGGTGTATGGCATGCGTACTATCCTATCTCTCACTCCCATAACAAGAGGAAATAAGCATTTGGCGACTGTCCAAACACAATGTTCTTCCTATTCCATGAGTAGAGATGGTAGATCCCACCTTGCCTATACCCCTACAAATTTAAGTTGAAACGTGCAACTTATGTCTCTATATCACGATCATCTCAATATCAAAGTTACTTCCATGGAAAACTGGTTTCAAACCTACTTGGGTCACCACACAATCCTTGGTCATCTCCTCCAATTCTGTAGGATGCTGACACTTTTGGGGTCATCCCTCTTCCCGTATGCATCCAGAGAGTGCCCTACTCATCTTCCCTTTGGGTCCCATGAGTTCATGAAGGTGATCAGTCTCCTAACCCATGGCTCTCAGACAATGATAGTTGTTACCTCCCGACCCTATGGTCATGTGCAACTAGGGAGTTAGGCAATTCCTACTTCCATCGGGCTTATCCCTACTTGACCCTCTAGGATGGACTTAGGATTCTATCATAGTACATGTCCAACTTAGAACCTTACCCAAGTCTCCATCATCTCTCTCTACATTCCTGGGCTGACTTTCATCCTTTCATAGGGGTTATGGTGACCTGCCTATCTTGGTCAGGCCCCATACCAATTACCTTCATAGTAACACATCCACATGTATTTAGAGATGGTTATCTTTCGGCCTACGGGTTCATTCTCTTACTATGTACTTTTCACTTAGCTTCTCAAGATCCTATGAGACCTCCTTAGGTTACTTCAAAACCAACAGAAACTGGTGTACATCCTACAAAAGGGTCCCTCTCCCAGGATGGGAGGAAACTATCTCTTGATAGCAACAAAGGTCACAAACGTGCTTATGTCTAGGGTTTACATCCACATGAGCATGCTTAGCCTTAGCAAGCTACTAGGCACAAGCAGGCCACCTACTAAACCATGCTAGGTCCTACTTATTCTCATTCCTCAACATTGGACCCAGAACATACCTTCCCATGTCAACAACTTAGCTGTGAGGGGTTCATCAAACATACTTTAAACTTAAGGGGTTTCCCTTTCCTCTAAAAATGAGGAGTGTCATGCTGGAATCTATAGAAACTCACACCTTGTCATGAGCATCAGGTACACCACTTCCCCTCTTAGTCCTAGGAACCCTAGGTTCACTTTTTTGATGTCCAACTTCCTACTCATCCTTCTACATGAACAACACTTCTGAGTGGAGTCCTCCTCAAGGACAACCAACAAGGTATAATGCCTCACAACCTGCTACTAAACCTCTTCAGGTCTAAGGAAATCTAATACCATAGGCACATAGGTATCAGAAGCATCATGCTCTCTTTTTGGTTCCTCTAAAGGCAACCAAGATACCAACAACCTCCAGGGATCATGCATGAGGCAACCACTATCATCTACTGAGGTCACATCATCCTCAACTCTCACTATTCCTCAAATTACAGAGTCTAGGCTTCCAACCTTCTTTCTTGAGTCCTTCTCTCTCTCTAGAGCTAACTCCTCAACCAGCCTTACTACTAGAGGTCCTCTCTCCATGAAGGATCAAGCCCACCCGCATACCTCTACGTGAGTGAAGCCTATGTTCAAACTTATGTTTGCTCAAGATTATCTATAGCCATTTATGCTTATCTCGTAAGCTATCCCTCATCCTCTCCTGGCTAGGGTTTTAGCCTATTGTCAGCACTACTGACGTACTTTGGGTGCATGCTATGCCCTACTCGCATAAGCCCATAGGGTTTCTATTGGTTCTTCTCTAACCTCCTCGATGAAGGAGCTATCCTTCGCTCTAACATGCACGACCCTTTCCAGGCTGGGGTTGCCAAAGGTACTAGGTATTCCAACCTCACATGGCTCATATCGTCATGGGTATCCAAAATCATGTCCACACACCCACATGCTCTACCATGACATCTAGCTCATCGGGTCATCTCTCTCTCTGACCTTCACTTAGGGTCAGGGTTAGCATCATCCTCAGATGATGTGCCAGGTCTCTACTTATGATGGATGTCTCTACCTCCAAGACTAACTCTCTCTACTCATCCTCCTAACAAGAAGGTCTAGCTCTCTCCTAAGGGCAATGACAACTCATGTCATACATCCTAAGCATGTATCTATTCTTTAGTTTACACTTAATCCATTAAGCTTATGTCCATGACATATTGTTTACATGCTTTTCATTAATTTGGTGGAGGATTCCATAGACCTTATCAACCTTACCCATACCTCAAGAGGGTGAGGAAAAGAGACAAAACCCTAATCCTTAATGTCCTTAACAACATTTGAGTTGAGAAGGGATGAAAAAGATGAGAGAGTCCTAAATGTATCTTATTTTGAGTCAAATCCTAAGACATTGGCCCGACAGTCACACTAATCTGGGGGTCCTCATATTCCGACTAGCGGTGCGGAGGAAAATCTTGCCAGCCCCTGGACGTGATCCTTTTCTAGACACCTCTATCTTTTGGAAAATCCTCTGATCACTCCCTTGGGTTCTACAGAGTTTGTGAAATTGAATAATTATTAAAGATTAAATGAGGAACCTATGCTTTGATACCAAATGTAATGACCCCACCTCCCAGTAACCCCCAATTAAGGGAGACCAAGAGGCCAGAGCCGTTATCCCAATTTTCGGATCAAAGGTTCAACAAATAATCAATAACAATTATCAAATTTTACTAACTAAACTGAAAGGCTATAATAAAATAAAACTTTGTATACCTTTTGCAAAAAGTTGGATATCTACTTCTATCCTCATCAGGAGTCTATTCTAACTAATCCTCCTTGTACTATAACTCTTATTTCATTCCACATATGCCACTTTACTGTTTTTCATTTTTTGTTGTTAATGTACCTTTTTACAATTAACACGTTAATATCAACTTTAATCATCCATTAAACCCTACTAAATACATTAATCATCTCCGAATAGGGTTTCTAAATTATTAATATATTAAAGTTTATAACTTCCATCACTTTTCGAATTGCAGGAGGAATTATGTTCTAATATATTTTTATGGATTCCTCGTATTTTTCTGAGCATGTTTCATATTTTACACATTTCCATTGGAGCTACCAATCTTTTTCTACAATTTTTGCAAAATAGTTACCTTGGGCCAATGGAAGGTTGCCACCTGGCGGCTTGCTCCTCGCGAGAAACACGTTTGGCCAGGTCTAAAGATGCTTTTGCCCCTGCACTCCCACTTTAGGGCCATGCACGCCCGAGGGCAAGAAGGTCATTTCCTCCTTTTCTTCTTCATCCTCCACGCGCTGCTCTGATCTGTGAACCAGGTCCCTGGCTCGGTCAACTGGATGGTTGACTTCGAGTTTCTAGCCTTCCCAGCGCCAACAAAGGGCACCTTCACCTTCGCATCACTCCTCTAAACTTGCAGAGAAGGTTAATTGCTCGAGTACCAGCTAGAGCAGATGGGGCTGGGTCGAAGCTCCTTCGGTGAAGAGGCTGATGGGATGGAGGTGAAAACAGGGGTTCAAGGGAAAATTGAGGGAGGGAGATTGTTCAGGGTTCTCAGGCGCAGGTCTGGGTTTTATTTTTGCCTTTGCAGAGGGTCTAAGGACCTCTATTTATAGTTGCCCATGACAACAAGGTTCCTAGAGATTGGGTGAATCTCCTAGAAATGCAAACCTAGGTGAAATCTAGGGTGGTTATGGTCAGCTCGATCTCTCAGATCCAATGGAAGTGTTTCCATAAGTGCTCGTGTCTTTTTCATCAAGGGAAATGCCCACAAAAACTATGGTCTCCTGATCCTACCTTCCTAACCGGTCACGAGCTAGGAGATAAAGGGATCGTCATTGGATCTGAATCCAACGACCCGCAATGCGCATGACATGCACATGGGTTGGGCCCAAGATTCCTATTCCAAAGAAAAATTGATGATTATTCTTTCACTTTAAACAAACGTATAAAATCAATAACTCTCTCCTCATTTATTCTTTTTCCATAAAATTTTAGGAGAATGTCTATTATGACTTATTCTACCGCTCTGCCAAATTTGGGTTCATTATCTAAAAGAAAACATGCTTTTTCTTTAGGTGCAATATATTACTCAGTTATGAATATTTCTCACCTATTTTCTCTCTCCTTTGCTATAAAGTTTTTATCTTGGATTCCTTGAACATCAAGGAACCTTAAATTCATGAAATCCTATATTGGGGAAATATTCCTTTGTTTATTCATCTTATTTATTTATCCCTTTCTTACTTATTAGATTAATTCCTTTTTCTTTTATTTTTCTTTTTCTTACCATTGGGCTCAATAGACAATAAAGCTCACGAGCAACCAAAAAGGTTATGGTACACAAAAATTATTCAATTGTGACCATTATTGCCACATTATGTATATTTCCAAGTATTTCTCAAAAATACTTTGCTTATTATCCAATATCTATTATTTGTTTCCATTATTTGGGCTTTTCTTCTTTTCTTCTCTTTTATATCCATTATTGGATTAATCTCTTAATAGGAACCACGAAATTCCTATTGTAAGGGAGATTTACAAAGAAATCCCATCTTTGAAGCAAAGCATACAACCTTTTCAATTAGTCTAAATTCACAAAATCATTGTATTTCAATTATGAAAACACATACAAAATTGAGGTTGTAACAATGTCTCTAAGGCATTGTTCAAATGTAGTATGGAAGAAGGAGATCCAGTAGGTTCTCATGTACTCAAGGTTATTGGGTATGTGGAGAACCTAGCTAGACTGGGATTCTCTTTCGGTCAAGAGTTGGCCACATACATGATTCTACAATCCCTGCTATAGTCAAAGAGTCAGTTTGTCATCAACTACAACATGAACAACTTTGACAAACCGTTGACAGAGTTGTTGGGTATGTTGAGAATAACTGAGACTCAAATGAAGAAAGACAAACCCAAGTCTATGATCATGATCAACAAGACAAAGGGGAAGTCTAAAGGCAAAGGCAAATCTAAGAAGAGTTCTAAAGCTAGCCAGAAGCCCAAGTCTTCAGATCTCAGAGCAAAAGGAAGTGTGAAGAAAATAAGAGGCAATTGTTACCATTGCCACTAGCCTGGACATTGGAAATGAAATTTCCCACTTTGGTTAGAGGAATTAAAGAAGAAGAAGGGAGGCACTGATGGCTCCACTTCAGGTATAAGTGTTATAAGATAAATTTAATTATTTCTTCAATTTGGTATGTGATACCAAACTCAAATATAACATAATAATGTGCAAGATCTGACAAGAAGTAAAGGCCTTTATGGAATTACAAAGATGGACAAGGCAGAGCAAGTGTTGCGGAAGATTTAGTCAACATTTAAAATTATCTTAGCCCAATGGACATATAATAGAGTTAATAGAAATTCTATTTTATTATGTCATTGAATGGAAACATTTACTTTAGAGAATCTTGTATGACAAGGATGATGGATTAGTAAAGCAAGATATTAATGTTTCTATTACAAAAGATATTATTTTGCATGGAAATGCCCAAACATCTAAATGGTCTTTATAAGAAATATTTTATGATGGATGTTTATAACATTAATACCAAAGGAATGTAATTGATAACTCAAGACTATCATTATCATTAGTCATCTTGCATACGAATATAAGAGATGCATGTCTAGAATACATGTTGATGTTAATCTAGATTTCCTTGGTTTTTGAACATGAGGAAATATGAAAATCTTACTTACACACAATGTGAAATAACATCTTTCACTAGATTTAGTGGGAGGATAAGCTTTATATCAGACCTCATACATATGATGCATGAAGATCTTATCGAAAGGAAGCTATAGATATTACTTATGCTTCATTCCATTTTCTGGTAATATGAAGATATGTACTCAGTAAAATAGAAACACAAATCTCTTGAAGTGATCAAGGAGATTATAAATGAAGTATGAATTTGATGAAAGTATTAAGAAAGTGTTGAAATACTTTGTATAAATTCCTTGAGTAACTTCAAAGAAAGGACTATGATAATGTATCAAAAGTCAATTCCATATGAACATGATGATGTGTCAGAATGAAGGAGGTATACCATGATGAGTCATGATATAATTATTAATTAATATAATCTTCTTATTCTCATAAATATGTACCTATCACTAAAAATGTACCATCTAAATGGTTTATAAGACATCATATATGATATGTGTAATGCCTGGGCCCACTGCCCATGGCTCTAGTAGAGTTTTAGGAATGACGGCTGGCCCCACAAACCACCACTAGCCTTAACTGCACAATTTGTCCACACTGACGCGCAAGCCAGGATCAACTTCCCGACTAGTCACCCATCCTAGTACTACTCCAAGATGAGCACGCTTAACTATGGAGTTCTTTAGTAATGGGCTCCCGAAAAAGGAGGTAAGCCTTGGTGATATGGGTAGTCCAATCATTCCTTTTAAAATCATGTTATCTGAGGTCTCAAATCCTGGGATGTTACAATCTCCCCGACTTAGACTCTTGACGTCCTCATCAAGGCTCAACTATACGGCCTCATTATTTGATCCCATTTCAGTGCAGACCCATAATGACCCATGGACACCTAGCTCCCGATCATGGAATACCAGCGCAAGGGTGGTTACGTCAACCATGGACAACCCTTTCCTACATGCCTGCACCGCACGGCTCAAGACTGGCATGTCACATGCCCATGTGGGCCCCACCTACTAGAGGGGTTATGGCTCTGATACCATTTTTAATGCTTGGGACCACTGCCCATGGCTATAGTAGAGTTTTAGGAATGACGACTGGCCCCACAAACCGCCACTAGCCTTAACTGTGCAATTTGTCCACACTGATGCGCAAGCCAGGATCAACTTCCCGACTGGTCACCCAACCTAGTACTACTCCAAGATGAGCACGCTTAACTATGGATTTCTTTAGTAATGGGCTCTCGAAAAAGGAGGTGCACCTTGGTGATATGGGTAGTGCAATCATTCCTTTTAAGATCATGTTATCTGAGGTCTCAAATCCTGGGATGTTACAATATGAATTGGGACTGCCTCACTATGTCAAAAGGGTTGAAACTTGCATTAAGAAAATAATTTCTTGAAAAGGTTTATCCAAAAACCATAATTGTTGAGTAATTCTATTAATCCCAATCCAATAAAAAAATATTTTGTTGATAGGATAACTGAGTTCCTAAAGAATCAGTGGGAGTAAAATTAAAAATTAAATGTTTGAGGTCAACAAAGAGGTATAATGAGAACTAAGAGAATCACAAGTTGTTTGGGAATCTCTAGTTTGCCATATGACATAGAACAAAAATAGTTCTAGTAGAATATGTATGAGGTTGGAGGATTATGATTCCAATAATTCAAATGATTGGCCATAAAAGATGACCCAACTAATCAACTATAAGCTATTAAGTACTAGAATCTGAGTAATGGCTCAAGGCCATTATGGGTTCAATGTAAGCTAACAAGGTAGGACCTTGTTAGCACCACCTAAAGGGGTAATACCTAATGGGTGCAATTAGGTCTTTTTGTAAAGATCTACATGGACCACATAAAAAGACAAATTGGTTGAATAGGTTTTCAAATTAGTTAATGTGATAGAAATTCCTTTACCAATTGGCAGGCTTGTTATTGTAGTTAAAATAGACTAAGAGATTTGGCATATGAAGATTAAAAGAGGATTCCTTAAAGGAATACATCAGAGGATGTGTATGTGATACAATCGAAAATGTTTTACAACTTCAAGAATCCAAAGAAAGTCTATAAACTACAAAGTTCAATATGGGATTGAAATAAGCAACTCAGAGATGGGATCTTTTGACTTGACAAGATAGTCAAAGAGTTTGACTCGAATCAATATAACAAATTGAATCTTTGATTACAAAAGATTTAGTGGGAGCATATATGAATATTCCACATATGATGAGGAATAACTACTCAATATTTTGAATATTGAGATCTGGCATGAAAACCCTTCAGTGATGAATTATTAGTGAAATGTCTTATGAGATAAGGACCAAGATCTATAGAGATAGCTCTTGAATGTTTCACAATGGAAGTTTCAATACAATAGAAATGTGCTGAAAGAGCTCAAAAAGGATGGATTCAATGAGAGAGAATATGAATTAGTCTCTCATGAACCATATGTTCCAATTCTTGTGAAGAATGGAAATATCGTGAATCAGATGTCATATGATGGACCTATCATGAATGCCATAAATGTACTTACCCCATATAATCTTGTATGTATTGGACAAGAAAAGATTATTGTAAATTTCAATAAGGGTTATTGGAATGTCATTAATAATATCCATTAGTACTTGTGAAGTACTTAAGTATAGATTGCTAGTTAATAAGGATAGAAATAAGAGGAAGAGTTGGATGAAAAGGGTTACATCGATGCAAGCTTCCATAATGACAAAAGTGATCACAAATTAAAATATGTTTGATTTGAAAGAAATGTTGTTAGTTGGAAGGGTTATGAAGTAATAACCATTAATTATATTCTACAAGAGAAGCCGAGAATACTTGTGTTATGAACACAGAGTGATACTATATGGATTTAATGGTTCATGGGATGAACTTGTAGATTTTCAGACCATTGATGACTCAATAGTGGTATTGTGACAATAATGGAGCTAATTGTTAGGAACGGAATATCAGATACCATATTATGGTAGTTCTGGCTCGTACAAGAAATTGTACAGTGAAGAGATAAGGAAACATGCAATTTACTGACTAATTAGCAAAATGTTGCTAATCCATTAAAATAAGCACTTGCCCAGTAGAAACATGGTGGACATGTTTGGATCACTTAGAATGAGATTCATGGGTGATTGTCTCTAAGTGAAAGTGGGAGTCTATTAGTAAGGTATGCCCTATGAGCCAACCATGTGATGATTGACATGTCATATACCATAAAGGATTTGATTGATACATATAAATCTAATCTTTCGATTCATTTGGTTTCACTCATCTATGAGATAATGAGGAAATATTATGAATGCCAAAAGAATGACAATACTCAATGACGTATGTCTTCAAGTATTAGCCTTGGAGGATGAGATCATATGTATGTTAAGAATTTTTACATTCTTGTCATGTCCCTAGTCGGATGTTACTAAGGAAGGTAGATAGACATTGGTAACACATAAGACTAGAGTGTGGGTTGGTTGATGACATAATCTCATTAGTCATGATATGGCAATATCAAACCAAGCACACAGATGCATGTTAGAGAATAGTCTATCAGGCAGACCCACCTTGAGAGTAACACATGGAAACCATAATTGGTGGTCATAGTCATCTCTCACAGTGAAGGTGGTGATTTTGATTCTTAGACCTAAAATCACTACACTCGTCACATGTCATTGGGTACGCTTTGACATCATTAAACTTAGTCCTGAAACATGTCTTGTTGTAATGGAGATGATTGGGTGACTTTGACACATGGGGATAGACTGTCAGTGATAAATATGGGATTTTCCCCTCCTACTGGAGTATGATATCCTGGCTACTTGATAAGCTTGGCTGAGAAACTCATGTGCATGCACATGTGAGTCAGTATATGATATTGAGGTTACATTGTCTCATACAGTCTTCTCTTAGTTCAAGGAACATGAGTTGAACGTTCAGAGGATGATGATCCATGCCCTAAGTTCACTTTGGATATCAGTGACAAAGGAATTATACAATCACTACTACACTTTACACAGATTGTAGGTTGAAGTTGTTCTCCAACTTTCCATTCACTTGGGTATCACTAATGTGTAACTTGGCACCACACCTTACTTGTGATGTCAAGAGCTAGTTATGGACATTCACTACCAACATGATACGAGACGTATAGGGTCACACAAAAAGGAATACATCTAGAAGAGGAATTTATCTTTAATGGTTATTGGATTGATTACTAAAGTGTTTCGGTATTCATTCACACAACAGATCAGTAGATTGGCTGATTGGACTACCAAACTGTTGGTATGTATGCCCTAAGAGCCAATCATGGGATGATTGGTGGATACATTAAGATTGATTTGATAAACATCAAAGGCAAGCTTCCAATTCTTTCTGGTTCGGTCATATGAGATAGTATTGAATGTATAGAGAATGACAGTACTCAATGACATATGCTTTTAGGTTGAGGACTTGAACAATGAGATCATACGGATGCTAAGAGTTTGTACATTCTTATTATGTCCCTAGTCGGATGTCATTGTGGAAGGTAGATGGACAGCAATGACACACAAGACTAGATTGTGGTGTTGGTTGATGACAGAATCTCATTAGTCATGATATAGAGATAACCAAACACATATGTACTTGTTAGAGAACAAGTGGACCGGACAGACCCACCGTGAGTTTGACACACGAAACCATGACATGGTAGTCACAGTCAGTACTCGTAGTGATGGTGGTGAGTGTGATTCTTTGACCTGAAATCACTACACTCAACACATGTCGTTGGGCACACTTTGACATCATCAAACGCAGTCCTGAAACATGGGTTGTTATAAAGGTGATGATTGGGTGGCTTTGACACATGGGGATTTTGAGGGGTGAATGATAGATATGGGATTTATCCCTCGTGAGGGAGTTTGATATCCATGGCCACTTGATGAGTAGGATTAAGAAAGACGTGCTTGCATGTATGAATCAGTATGTGATATTGATGTCATACATATCTCTTCCAATCTACTCTGAGATCAAGAAAGTGAATGAACGTTGATAGGATGATTGTTCCATGCCTCGAGTTCATTCGGGATATCAGTGATAAAGGAATTATACATTCACTATAACACCATTCACGGATTCTAGGATTGAAAGTTGTTCTCCAACTTTCTATTTCACTTGGGTAGCACTGATGTGTGACTAGGCACCACTCTTTGCTTGTGAAGTAATAAGTGTTATGGACTTTCACTGCCAACGTGAAATGGACCTGCAGGGTCACACACATATGACTTAACCTGGAAGACGAGTTTTGTCCACAAATAATGTTTAGATTGATTACTAAAGGAGTTTAGTAGTTGAATTAAACACTCAATTAATTGATAGCTCAATGTCATAATGTTCAAGGTGTTAGACACATTGATTAGAGTATCAGATTGATTGAAACTGCAATTGACTATTTCTACACAATCTGCACTCCCAACCGATCGGCTCATGTGATGAACTGATCGGCTCAGCTTGGTGAACTGATCGACTGAGATGGTGAGTAGATCGGCTGATGCACATGGTGAAACAATCGCTTCAAGTGTTGAAATGATCGGTTCAACTAGTCCAACCGAGCAAGTTGGGAAAGTAGGATTGGTGAGAAATTTCTTTTCGTTTCACTTTTCGAATTTGATTGGAACAAGGATTGGTATTAGGTACCAATTAGAAACAGAAGAGGAAAAGTCAATCGGGAACTGACCAGGACCACGAACTGACCGGTTCAGACGTGAACCGACCGTTTCATGGGTCCCAACCGATCGGATGAGGTGTCAACCAACCGGTTCAGGTCCCCAACCGACCATTTCTAAAATGAAACAATTGGTTCAGGTTGCACAGTTGGTTGTTTTTGTGGAAAATCTCAAACCCTTCTACTCCTGCTTTAGTCCCACATTGCTGGGGATAGAGAACCCTGTCCCATGACCCTCCTATATATAGGAGTATTGGGGGCTTCTCAAAGGACAACACAGTGCAACCAATTGCTTTGTAAATTTGTCGTTCTCTCTGGTTTTAGTAACCGAGAGAGCTCGAGCAAGTGCTACCCGATAAGGGAGGCACAACAAGGGAAAGACAACTGCAGAAAGCGACTGGTGGCAGGAGAGTGTGTTAGTGACTAGTATGCTGACAGGAGGGTGCGACTCCTTCCAATTCCTTGTGGGACAAGGAGATTGGAGTTCCAGTTGGTCTGTGTGGACTACTTCAGAGGCGGGAGATTTCTGCCGCTCGGAGGACAATTGTCAATCCCGACAGTCCCGGTGAGACCAGGAGTCATCAGTCCCGGTGTGACCAGGAGTTGCACATACATCGTCCAAGATCAGAGGTGAAGACTGTGCAAGCCACGAGGTATTGTCACCGAGTAAGCCTCGGGACAAGGTATGATTCCACAAACCATCCTTTCCTATTGTATAGGTGTTGACGCGTTTCCTTGTTCTGGGTTTGGGGAGGAGAAATTTTTTGTTTCCGCTGCCTTCTTTATCAGAGCCACGTCAACTGCTCTATACTTTAGGATTATCGATATGATCAATTTTGGTTTGTTGTCTTTATTTATTGCATACGATGCGAATAATATTGGCTTTATGCATGTCCAATCATAAATCCACAAATCCCAATTTACATATATGATATGTATTATTAATGCACTCGATACACGTCGCCCTTAAATGAGTTTTTTTGTGGATGTATAGTGTGGTTATGGAAAATAAACCCTATTTTTGTATGGTTGTATGTGGTTGCTTGCATCTCGGTCTGTGCATCGATTCCCTTTCACCTATTCCTGATGTAACTCGAAATAATTTGAGATTTTGTTCCTACCTTTGCTCCCCTTGAATGTAACTCGAGGTTTCTCTTTTTACAATGTAAAATAGGATAGATTTTATTTCATGTTATGTCAAAGAATGGAGGACATCCTGACAACAGCTGAGACGATTGGTTCAAGGCGTGAACCGATCGATTAACATTCGAGACGATCGGTTCAAGGAGTGAGCTGATCGGTTGATGATCGGTTCGAGGAGCGAGATGATCAGGTGGCGGCCATGATGAGATGCACGACGACCAAGCGAACTGATCAGTTGGAGGAGCCAACCGATCGGCTGGTGGCACCCAGCCGACCGGCCTGATGGCGAGTCGATCAGTCATGTGATGAGTTGATCAAACCCAGAAAGGAAAAGCACAGAGTTCATCTTGTACATGTTACATGTGATGTAGACCTAGATGACCGTGATTCCTCTTGGCTCAAGGAATCACATTAGGATGGCCATAATCATCGCCTTTATAGTTTCACATGTTTTCTGTGGGATATAGCATGTATATGATACATACTATATATTGTGGTGATTTGATATGTATATGTATATAAAACCAAATCCCTCATTAAATATTAAGTTTTATATGCCTTCCAAATGTGACACACGTGAAAAGCTTGATCGACCAAGTGTGGGCACGTCCAAGCGTGGTGCACCGTGTATCTCGTGGAAGCATGAAGGATGGATATGTGGGTCTGCCCAAGTAGGGTGCATATTCATCATGTTTGCTTTGGGTCAGACTTAACAAGGTGACCTAGATAGGATCTAGAACCTTGAGGCATGGAGATGATCATGGCAAGGTGTTGCAAATGACATCATATCAAGAGTTGCATATGATGCAATTGGCAAGAGTTGCCTACCTGAGAGATCTAAGTTGTGGGTGACAGCCCAAGTTGGTCCATGACTTATAGAATTTCAAGATCTTGCCCACTAGAAGGTTGTACGCTGCAATCTTCTTAATTGATGGTGAGGGCTATCAATTTGAACTAAAATAGTTGAAGCGATAATTAATTAAAGGCCTAATTTATATCGTTGACTTTTCAAATCAATCAAACAAGTCAAAAGGAGTTTTGGACTAAAATTGCATATATTTCCGTTTGTACAATAAATGGTTGATCAACAATAATCACTTATTTGTGATCAGTCTTTGAGACCAACAAATTAAATGGGAATTTTTCCATGACTGGTTAGGACATTGAGAAGTGTTCTCAATCGTAGAGTGAATGCTCTAAGTCCTAGTTATACCAGAACCAGATGAACTCGATCCCACCATATCAATGGCTGAAAGTATGCTTATGGAAGCATATCGAGGAAGACATTGATGAGGAGTGCTTGATGTTGTGTTCTCTGAACTATGAGTTATAGAGACAACATGAGACATATGATGTCTCCAAGACATTGTCCTAGTATGTCATGACAGAAGGAGATCTAGTAAGGTATTCACACTCTTAATATGATTGGGTATGAGGAAAGACCTGACTAAGAAGGATTCCCTCTGAGCCAAGAGTTGGGTATTAGTATGATACTGCAAATGTTGCGAGAATCATACAGTTCATGATAAACTACAACATGAACAACTTTGACAAGCGTTGACAAAGTTGTTGGACATATTGAGGCAAATATGAAGAAAGACTAACCCTAATCTTTTATGAGATCAATGAAAGGTAAGTCTTAAGGGAAAGGGCAAGGGCAAATCAAAGAAGTGTTCTGATGCTAGCCAGCAGCCCAAGCCGTCTTCAACCTCAAGGCAAATGGGGAAAGGGTGTATCAGGGAATTGCCCTCTATATCTGGAAGAATAAAAGAAGATGAAGGAGGGGATGGAGATCTCCACCTAAGGTATCATGAAATGAACCACTTCTTTATCTGAGGTATATGATACCAAGATATGGATATGTCATATAAATATGCAATATCCACAAAGAAGTGATGGCCTTTGTGAAAAGGACCAAGAAAGGAGTACCCATCATTGGAGAAAGTGTTGCTGCTATAGGAGTACCTTTCAGTTTATTTCAGCCTAAAGGGCACGAAATAGAGTTGAGAACTTCTATTTCATATTTGCCAATAGATAGAAACACTTTATTTTTGCATATTGTATAACAATGATGGCGATTAGTAAAGAGATGTTTCAATATGATCTTTGTGGAAATGCCTTGTTTATCTTGTGGTATTTGATATGCATAAGATAAAATGATACCTAAAAGTTATAGATAACTCAAACAATCAAATTAGCATCAATCATGAGAAATTCATTTCTAGTGTCCATGTGATGGATAAATCTAGACTCTTTTGGTTAGAGAACCAGTAAGAGACATGAATATCTTGGACATGATTAATCAATCTTCACTAATGGTAGTGGGAGAATGATTATCCTATTAGGTATGATACATGTGATGTAGTTACATACCTATTGGAACAAATGCTAATACTTCAAATGGTGTTTAGAGAAATACCAATATGAATATCCTGAAGTGTTCAAGATTATCATAGATGAAGTACAAATTTGGTGGTGTTAATTCTTGATGAAATCAATGAATGAAATACTTGAACCAAATGTTTGAGATCCTTATGAGTGATTATGATAGTGTATCATAGTGAACTCATGATTAAGGCATGGTGATGTCTAAATCAAGAAGGAATCATACTCTAAGGAGTTAGAGAATGATTATCAAATAATTGAATTCTTCTTAATAAAAGAATATCCCTCACTAATAAAAGAAATTAAGAATCACAAGGGTTGTGAATTCTTATATCCTTACACCTCATTTATCTATGTGATAAGTTGTTCAAGTGATGAGTCAACTATCTAGATGAATATGAGGAACCGAATTTTGAGTTATGGTTTATGACCATTACATCCTGAATGACATCCATGTGAACCATAAGGTATGACCTTGATAGTAGCACTCATTGGATGAAATCCATAAGTGCAAATGAATCTTAAGTGTTAAGAGACATGGATAACATTTTGAGAAGGATGATGCTTGTTGATTGCAACTTAATGACTAATCATTTGACATATGGATACTAAAACTGCATTCCTATGAGGAATACAACAAGGATGTGTACATGACACAACCTATAAGGTTTATGAATCCACTAATGCAAATGAAGTCTATAAGTTACAATGGACTAATCAATGTGATTGATTGAGTACAAGAAACTCAGAATTGGATCTTTACTTTGATGATATAGTCAAAAGGTTTGACTGATATGTCAAAGATAAAGAGGGATCTGTGATTTAGTGGGAGCGTATTAACATTCCACATGTTGATGTGAAATGGAAATGTTCTAGAATGGAAATCCAAAAGTGGAAATTATCTTAAATGAAGATAGAGATGTTTCCTATGTAATAGGAATAGAGATCTATAGAGATAGTTCTCGAAAACCTCTTAACATTAAAAGAGAAAACATACATTGGCAATCTGTACTGAAGGGTTCAGTATGCATAGATTCAGTGGGAGAAAACATGTCCATGTTACATGGAGTTAGTATCCCAAGGGTAAGTGTCCAATTCTTATGAAGAATGGGAACACTAAGAATAGATATGGATCTATCATGTATGTAATCATCCCATTATCTTGCATGTATCGACATGGAAAGAACAAAATGCATTCATCATCTTGTATTTAGGACATGGAAATATGATGTGCTCATCCTGATAACTCGTATGTGAGACATGACGAGTGGATGTCTGTCTACTTCTAGTAAGGGTTACTGGAATACCATGAGAACTTGATAAGTACTTGAGAAGTACTAGTTCTATGGAGATAAGGAAGAGTTCAATGTAAAGAGTTACATTGATGCAAACTTCCGAAAGGATAGAAAATTAATCACAAAATATATATAGGATATATATAAAAGTGAAAGTTTGTTGATAATTGGAAGGGTTCCAATAAAACCATTTAAAAGGAAATGTCGAGTATCTATGTGTTGGAGAACAACAGTTGATACTATATGGATCTAGAAGTTCATGAGATGAACTTATAGATATTCCGCTCATTGATGACAAGTATGGAATCCTTGACCATGCAATGTGGCTAAAGGTTAGCAAAGGAATACTAGATCGCATATTATGGCAACTCCATCTCATACGTGTGACGTACATCGAAGAGATGAGAGACATGCATTTATACTGACTTTGGCAAGGTGTTTCCATTACTCACTATAATCGCACTAGAGCAGAGTAACATGTGGGACTTGTATGAAGATCACTATGAATATGATTCAAGAGTGATTGGCTCGCAGTGCAAGTGGGAGTCTGTTGGTATGTATGCCTTGAGAGCCAATCATGGGATGATTGGTGGGATACATTAAGATTGATTTGATAAACATCAAAGGCAAGCTTCCAATTCTTTCTGGTTTAGTCATATGAGATAGTGATAGAACAGATTGAATGTCTAGATAATGACAATACTCAATGACGTATGCTTTTAGGTTGAGGACTTGAATGATGAGATCATATGGATGCTAAGAGTTTGTACATTCTTGTTATGTCCCTAGTCAGATGTCCTTGTGGAAGGTATATAGACAGCAATGACAAATAAGATTAGATTGTGGTGTTGGTTGATGATAGAATCTCATTAGTCATGATATAGAGATATCAAACCAAACACATAGGTGCTTGTTAGAGAACAAGTGGACCGGACAGATCCACCGTGAGTTTGACACATGGAACCATGACATGGTAGTCACAATCAGTACTCACAGTGATGGTGGTGAGTGTGATTCATTGACCTGAAATCACTACACTCAACACATGTCGTTGGGCACACTTTGACATCATCAAACGCAGTCCTGAAACATGGGTTGTTATAAAGGTGATGATTGGGTGGCTTTGACACATGGGGCTTTTGAGGGGTGAATGATAGATATGGAATTTGTCCCTCCTGAGGGAGTTTGATATCCATGGCCACTTGATGAGTAGGATTGAGAAAGATGTGCACGCATGTGTAAATCAGTATGTGCTATTGATGTCATACATATCTCTTCCAATCTACTCTGATATCAAGAAAGTGAATGAACGTTGACAGGATGACTGTTCCATGCCTCGAGTTCATTCGGGATATCAGTGACAAAGGAATTATACATTCACTGTAATAGCATTCATGGATTGTAGGATTGAAAGTTGTTCTCCAACTTTCTATTTCACTTGGGTAGCACTGATGTGTGACTAGGCACCGCTCTTTGCTTGTGAAGTCATAAGTGTTATGGACTTTCACTGCCAACGTGAAATGTACCTGTAGGGTCACACACATAGGATTTAACCTGGAAGAGGAGTTTTGTCCACAAACAATGTTTAGATTGATTACTAAAGGAGTTTAGTAGTTCAATTAAACACTCAATTAATTGATAGCTCAATGTCATAATGTTCAAGGTGTTGGACACATTGATTAGAGTATCGAATTGATTGAAACTGCAATTGACTATTTCTCCACAATCTATACTCCAAACCGATCGGCTCATGTGATGAACCGATTGGCTCAGCTTGGTGAACCGATCGGCTCAGATGGTGAGTCGATCGGCTAATGGATAGGGTGAAACAATCACTTCAAGTGTTGAAAGAATCGGTTCAACTGATCCAACCGAGCAAGTTGGGAATGTAGGATTGGTGAGAAATTTCTTTTCGCTTGACTTGCCCAATTTGATTGGAACAAGGATTGGTGTTAGGTACCAATTAGAAACAAAAGAGGAAAAGACAATCGAGAAATGACCAGGACCACGAACTGACCGGATCAGAAGTGAACTGACCGTTTCATGGGTCCCAACCGATCGGTTGAGGTGTCAACTGATCGGCTCAGGTCCCCAACCGACCGTTTCAGAAATGAAACAATCGGTTCAGGTTGCGCAGTTGGTTGTTTTTGTGGAAAATCTTGAACCCTTCTACTCCTACTTTAGTCCTGCATTGCCCATGATAGAGAACCCTGTCCCATGACCCTCCTATATATAGGGGTATTGGGGCCTTCTCAAAGGACAACATAGTGCAACCAGTTACTCTGTAAAGTTGTCGTTCTCTCTGGTTTTGGTAACTGAGAGAGCCAGAGCAAGTGCTACCCAATAAGGGAAGCACAACAAGGGAAAGACAACTACAAAAAGTGACTGGTGGCTAGAGAGTGTGTCAGTGACTAGTACGCTGACAGGAGGGTGCGACTCCTTCCAATTCCTTATGGGACAAGGATATTGGAGTTCCAGGTGGTCCGTGTGGACTACTTCAGAGGCGGGGGATTTATGCCACTCAGAGGACAATTGTCAATCCCGACAGTCCCGGTGAGACCAGGAGTCATCAGTCCCAATGCGACCAGGAGCTGCACAGACATCGTCCAAGACTGGAGGTGAAGACCACACAAGCTGTGAGGTATTGTCGTCAAGCATGCCTCTGGACAAGGTATGATTCCACAAACCATCCTTTCCTATTGTATAGATGTTGATGTGTTTCCTTATTCTGGGTTTGGGGAGGAGAAATTTTTTGTTTCCGCTGCCTTCTCTGCCTCCCCTAAAACCCAACACAAACAACCATCTCAAGTGTTGAGATGGTCGTTTGGGTAGCCATATAGGTGTCTCAAGTATTGAGATGACCATTTAGGTTGTCAAGATAATCATAGTTCAAATTTTCTAAGTTTTTCCCTTGAATCGACTGGTTCAATGTGATTGAACCAACCGACTCATCTCAAACCCACCGGACAACTATTTAGGTGAATGAGATGGGCATCTCGCATATGTGAGATGGTTTGGTTGGTTCGAACGAAGGCTCTGGATGTTTCACGAACTTGTTTCGATTGCACATTACTTGTAATGCAAGGAATTAATATATAATATTAATTGGAATCGAAAATGCCAAATTTGTATGTGATTGGGAAGCTTCCATATGACCGCCTCGTGCACCAGACAACCGTCTGGGTGTTCGAGATGACTGTTTGGAGTGTTGCAAGTTGTGAAATTCAATATCTTCTGATCCTTTCCACTCCTGCACAATCCCCTACATACTGGGAACACTGACCCTAATCCCACCTATAAATAGAGGGAAACTGGGGCTTCCCAAAACACAACAACACCAACTAAGAATTAGTTGTTTTGAAAATTGTAGTCCTATCTAGTTGTTATAATCAAGAGAACCCAGGAAAGTCCTACCTGATAAGGGAGGGATAGTAATGGAGAGAACAACTGAGATCGTTGTTGGTGGGAGAGCAAGTTGGTGAATTGTATGCCAATAGGAAGGATAAATCCTTCTTGTCTGTTCTAGTTGAATGATAGGATTTCTAGTTCGTCTGTGTAGACTACTCTAGAGGAAGGAGTCCTTTGGCTGCTACTCGGAGAGAAAAGTCAACCTACAGCCTGTGGCGAGACCACATTAGCATTGCAGAAGTTGTTCATGTTTGATGTCTGTGGTGAAGACCAGGAGTTGCACCGCCAATGTATAAGAGCAACTAGTTGACAATTGGATTGAAGTGAGTTGTTATTGCTAGACTTTCTCTAAGACTAGGTATAATTCACTAAACCATCCTTCATATTTCACAGTAGTTGATGTGATCTTGTTGTTATAGGAATACATATAGATAAAATTTAGTTCTTATTGCTATACTATCTGCCCCTATTTCCCAACACTAATAGGTGGATTGGGTTAGTCCTTAAAGAAGAGATGAGATTCTAGAAGACTCTCTAAGCTTTTGGAAGGTCCTAATCCAGTCTTGGATTCACTTCAGGTAGGTCAGTGTGTTGAGGTGCCCCGGCCACCATAGCTAGGTAGATTGGAGGTAATTACTTGACAAAATCTTTGTTTTTAGCACCATACCTTTTACCTTAGTTTCACCATTATGGACTTCAGTTTCCCCTAGGATCATATGAAATATTCTGCCTTAAACATATATACACACCCATGTGTACACATCTGATACCATTTATCACAGAACTATTTGTTACTATCCTCCTACCCCCAATAACTACAAAGTCAATGGCAATAGGGATTAGGTGTTCGGTCATAGAATGGATCATACCACACAAGCATACATATGAAATAAAGTAGAAACACTCCATTCATCATCAATGAACCAAATGTTTTAATACATCAGGCCCATAGGAAACATAATGGAAAGATACATATCTAAAAAGGACTAGATAGAAAGCATAAAGGAGATAAGAGTTCTACTCCCAGTAGTAGTAGTAATGGTAGTACGCAGTGGATCATCACTTGGCAGGAACTAAAAATGTTGAAAAAAATAATATATCAATGCTAATGCATTGAGTATGCTATGAAACAAAATGAAATCACAGTTAAGGATAGTAGATAACAATTTTTCCTGGCATGAAACATTATGATTTAACAAGAAGTAAAGTGATAATCACTTAATGACTTTCTTTTAGGCAAAGTGTGTTTTTCATGCATAATCCATTATACCATCAATATCAACATAAGGTCTTTGACCAATCTTCCAAAGGAAGGGTCCATAAGGTACTATTCAGGCTAGGAGACCAAAACTAACCCTATTTCTACAATAGGGATCTCAAGACCAATGTTAATGAGTTTACCCTATTTCAACATGTTTTGTGCCCTTTCTTGATTGAGACAAGTAGGTGCACCGAGCCTTGTGCCCTTGCCTTGAGAATTTAGGCAGGTGCACAAGGGTTATATAACGAATTTGAACGTTATGTTCAAGGTTTTGTCAACATAGTATGATCAATTTGAAAGTAGTAATAATAGCGAATAATAGCTCAAATAAGTAGTTAATTAGACAAGCATTTAGTATGTTCCATACATGTAGACAATTCAATATCATAGTAGGGTCAAAGAGATAAAGCGTACCTTGATGAAGTGATCTAGATTAAGAGATTTGTTTAGATCTTTGAATAGTATCCCTTAAATGGACCTGAGGTATAAGAAGTGATAACATGAATTTCATATCAGTATGTTTTTGTCAAGATAAACATATTTCATGGTATGTGGATGTTTCCCTAGATCAAGGTTTTACAAGTTTCAACATTCATTTAACCATGCATTCATTTTACCATAAATCATATGTCACAAGTATACCATAATTTTAGGTGAAACAACCACATTATATTTGTCTTTAGATGAAGTCATTATCTGATTCTAGTAGAATAATCATAAGTTTTTGAAATTAACAAGGTTTAGATACAAAAGGTCATTACTACTCATACTACATCAATTTAATGGACAAAAGTGGTCATGATGTCTTATCAGGAAAACATATCAAAAAGTACTTCATGTTGTCTAAACATGTAGGATAGTATCACTGAGATCACTGATTTCAAAGTAATATGGATGTTTGAAGATTATTTAGGTCATGGTTCCAAGTTTAGTTTAGCAACATTATGCATAATCATAAAAGAGTCCCATATAAATCACACAAGTTTTCATGTGCATATTGAGTCTACAAGGATCATTATTTAAATAAAGAGGTGATTTAATGTCACTAATCTTAGTAGCACAAGAGTATTTATCCATTCATGATTTAAGTAGAGCATAATTGGGCATTTAGATCATTTGAAGATCATTAAAGTTACCATTTAGCAAATTCAGTGAAAATCGAATTGGATTTTCGGTCTAAAAGTATGAAAATAGAATGTTGGCATTTTTCTTATGAAAATGACATATTGGTCTGATATATTTGGATAATTTATGAGTGAGTTATGATTTATGCTAGAAATATATATTTTTTTGGTTTTACTTTGAGAGAGGAGGAGGATATACCTAGGTGGACGAATTAGATTGTGACACATGGAGTGGCGGGTCTGTTGGGTGAAGGGTGCATGCAGACTGGGTGTGGGTGTGTGGGTCCATCGACTGGACATGTGTCCCCGTCGGGTTGGTCTGCGTCTTGCGAGCGGGACCATCTCAGCTCTGGGGCCCGACTGCCGGCAGGGTGAGAGTGGGTGAGAGAGGGAGGGTCACGGTTGGTGTGGCACATGGCAATTGGTTGGTCAGTGTCGCATCTGTGGTTGACCACGAGCACTTGCAAGTAATGGAGGTAGAGCGAGCAAGTGAGCGAGTGGGGGAGAGAGATAGAGAGAGATAGAGGGATGCATGACAGGTGTTGGATCTAGATCTGATGCTTGATGTATCGTCACTAAACGCCTACACCTGTGTGGTGGAGGAGCGCAATGAGCTCGCTAGAGGAAAAAGGGGAAAATAGATTCAAGACATGATCTGGCTAAGAAAGTTGATGTTGGCAAAGAGGAATTCCTCGCAAACCCAAAGGAGGGTTTTGTAGGCATCGAGGGTGAGAGGAGGAGGTGTGATTTGTCACCAGAGTGAGAGGGAAAAGAGACGGACATGTGCGCCACCATCCCGCTAGCCTATCACAATCCTAGGAGCATGGTAGGGTGGGTAGATTGAGGGGAAGAGGTTCGTGGTTGCAAAGGTAGGTGAGGGAGTCAAACGAACGTGTGATCAGTGGGGGCGTCGTGCCACAACTTGCCTTCCCACTGACTTGCATAGCTTGGGGGTCACTGCCTAGTTGCTCGCTTGGCGACCACAATCAGGCGGTAGGCAGTCACTTCCTACCATTGCCTGATTTGTGGCCCCACGGGGAGTGAGTGGGATAGCCTGGATAGGGAAAGGAGGTCGAGGCCTAAGAAGGGAAACATAGGAGAAAAAGAAAAGAAAAGGAAAAGAAGAAATAGAAAAGTTTTTTTACCATAACTTTTGCATAGTGGCTCCAAATACGATGAAACAAGATCCATTGGTTTCGTTGGAACATCCTCTACAAAGATAGCATATTTTTAGGTAGAGGTATTATGAGATATTGGTTGATTATTTAAAGTAAAGGTTATATTTTTCTAGATGAGTAAACAAAAAAAGGCATAACAATAAATCAAGGCATAAAAATTGAAGGGACAAGGTAGTGAACATGGTAAGGTAGATAGAGAAGATAAATACATTTGATGATAGAGAAAGTTCATTCTATCATAGTATTACAAGGTCTCTTACAAAATGATCTACAATGTTGTTTACTCTTGCATAAACATCCTCCCCTAACATAGGTTTAGGGCACTTTATACCTCAGTTGAGCCATTGAGTGTTTTGCGCATCTTTCGATAAGGATTCACTTTTTTCAGAAACGTTCAATGACCAAGATATACAATCTTACCACCATATTTTAGTTTGATAGAATCTATATTTTCCTCACATATAGGACATGGCTTGGTTCCTTTAATGTTGTAGCCAGGTAAGTTCCAATAAGTAGGAAAGTCATTGATATTGCAAAACTACATAGCACATAAATTAAACATCTCTCCACACAAAGCATCATAAGTCATCACACCTTCTCACCATAGTTTCTTTAGGTCATCAATCAGAGGTTCCAAGTAAACATCAACATCATTTCCAGGTTGTTTGGAGCCTGATATCAACAACAACAACATGACATACTTATTCTTCATACACAACCATGAAGGACGATTGTATACAATGATAATGACAAGACAAGTACTATGTTGGTTGCTTAATGTTCCATATGAATTCATCCCTTTAGTACAAAGTCCAAGTCTTAAATTCCCGACTTCTTTGCTAAGTCCAGGATATAATAAATCGATCTTCTTCTATTGCGGGGAATTAGACGTATGTCGTAGCATACCATCATTGTTTTTCTTTACCTATGCATGCAAAGATAAATCTTGTGCATCTACGACATTAGCAAAAAAGTGTTGAAATTAGGGTATTATAGGATAATACCACATCACCTTGGTAGGAGAATTGGTTTTGGTCTTACATGATGTCATCCTTTTGTACCTAGATACCCCACATTTCAAACATTCTTTCACATCAATATAGTCCTTTTAAAACATCACACAGTCATTCCAACATGCATGTATCTTCCTAGCCTCCATTCCTATTAGGCACAACATTTTTTTCATTTTTTATGTTGACATTGGAAGCTCGTTACCTTTAGGGAGAATTTCTTTCATGAAAGACAACAGAGAAGTGAAGCTTTGTTGCTCCATCTATTGTTAGCCTTCAGAGTAAACAATCTCAACACAACGCTCAATTTTGTAAACTTAGTACAACCTAAGTATAATGGTTTCTCAACATCATGCACAATGTTTCTAAATAAGGGAGGTGGGTCTGTAACATTTACCTTGAAACTATCTAGCATCACATCAACCATGTCTGTTGGAATTGGTTCATTCTCATCAACATCTCCATTTCTTCTTGGACACAACTACCACTACCAACATCTGATGATCTCATACTAGGATACTCTCCATTCCAGTATCATTCTATATAGCGTTGTGTAATCCCATTACACATGACATGATATTTGATCATGTCAATAGTGTTAACTATCAGGTTGTTGCTACCATTCCTACAGGGATAATCAAACCTATCCCAAGGTTTCTATCTATGTTCGTCCATACATCTTGTAAACTCATCAAGACCATTTATAAACTCCAAAGTGCAGCAATTTGGTTTAGACATCTATAATCAATCCATCTCTATATGATCGGATGGGAGACAAGTAGCTCATCAGGTTCTAGTTGGTAAGTCAATTTAGGAAAACAATGTGTTTAAATAATTAAGCCCTAATCAAGTAGTAGCATTCATATTCATGATTGCGTACCACCTATCCCATTCTTGATCACTTCTCACTAGTAAGTGTATAATGCATTTTTTATTTCTATAAATTTCAGCAACATTTTCCCACAGTTCTCCAAGTACAATGATGTAGATGGGAAAATACCCATCTACATATGTACCCAGATAACAAAATGGGAAATGTTATCAAAATTTATTGAAATCAAACACGCATTATAGGCGTAGATCCTAAGTGAGATGAAGTGACCAAGAATAGTCTCAAATCAGGGACTATCCAAGGTTTACTCCTAATGAGTAAATCTCAGATGGGTTTCTAGTACAATGACTCAGCTAGAAAGTATGGCTTTGAATGTATGGTTTTTAGATTAGAGTTTATAGATTAAGAATTCACAAATTAGGGGTTTATTCACAAATTACGGTTTATTTACATATTTGAATTCAAAAAGTAGGGTTTATTCACACATTCAAATTACAAATTAGGGTTTATTCACATATTGGTTTCAATATATCAAACTAGGTCATGCATGTTCATTGCCATGTTACATAATACAACATGAATTCATTTAGATTTAGTGTGATTGTTACAACCCCAATTTTGGGTTATGTGGATGAGAAATGTAATTTCTCTTAATAAAGATAAATGAACAAATAATGAGGTCTTTTGGATTGAATGCATGAATTTCGTTTAAAATAGCCTTGTTGATTTCTTTTGGGATTTATTGGCTATTGGGCCAATAAGAAGAAAAAAGACAAAGGAAATTCAATTATTAAAAGAATAATTAAAAAATGGATAAAATAAAGACGTAGAAATCTCTAGAAGGCAAAGTAATATCCTCCATGGATGGATTTTGTGCCTTTTTGGTTCCTTGGATTCCAAGGAGTCCAAGTTGCAAAGGATAATGCAATAGGAAAGAGAAAAGAGCAATTAAATATTTCTTTATTAAGAAGGAAATGTGAAATAATAATAAATTACAAGAAAGGTGTGAAAATATGGATGATGGATCCATCTTGGAAAATATTTTATGTTCACATGGTTTCTAATAGAAAAAGGAATCACAATTAAGAAAATAAATAATTATGAGAAAGAAATTATGCTTAAATGAGTTTTATTAAACATTTACTTGCATGTGAAGAAATCATATCTTTCCTTTCGAGTTTAAGGCTCAAATTTGGAATAAAGGAAGATAATGAAAATCTAAAGATCTCCCTAAAATTTGGTTGAAAAACAATGCACAGATTCCAAGTTATGCAATTTACAAATAATCCTAAAGTTTGGACATTAATTGCATAGTAATCATGTGTAAGGATTTATCTGGGATTAAATCCCAATTTTTTATTTTGGGCACTCATCTGCGATCGTTGGATCTATGATCCATGACCTGGGATGAATCCTGGTCTCACGAGGATCTGGGACCGTAGAGTATAGGCTACAAATCTTGGATCGAATATTTCGCAAGATTGGGATCAGCTACAGAGCTTTAAATGAGTTCTTTGTCTTTGAGAAGGTGTCCCGCTCCTAACTAACTAGGGTTTGTGGTGGTTTCATTAACATTTGAGGGAAACCCCAAACTTGTCGAACACCTGTGGCCACCCTATATATAGGGTAGTGTGCACGACAAGGTGAGCAACACTACACTTCATCCTCTCACAACCGCGGCGTGGAGACGATCATCATGATGCCGCCAATTCGAGGTTTTGACCTGACCTGAGTCCCTGTCGAGAAGTAGTTATCAGTGGAGGAGAACTGCGCCTTGTCAGCACTGAACCAATGGTGCAATGGAGGAATTGGCCTCCCAGGCATGTTTGCGAGGGGCCAGCGGAGCTCCTGGACCGATCATGTTGCTCGCAAATGGACAGATGGCCAGAGTCAACCCTTGAGTTGACTCGATTGGGCTGCTTGCAAGCCATCCCAAGGAAGAAGATGATGGGGGAAAGACCCCTTTGCCCTCCCTCTTCCTGTAGATTAGGTAAGGGCATAACTGCCTTTTTCCTCTTTTTCAATCCCATGTGAGGTGCGTATTTGTGGATCGTTGGATCCCGCGTGGTCCAGCGGACCACGGATCGAATGACAAGGATTTTTTTGATGAAATCGTAATAAATTAGAAAATCCAGAAAAGTTACTTTTCTTGCAAAAACCATATCTTTTACTAGAGAACTCGGATGAGAAAAGTTGATACATGAAAATTGGTCAGAAAAATGAAGAATGCGTTAAAAATAATTTGAGAACCTGATTTTGTTCCTATTTGCAAAAGTGTATAATTTTGAATAAAAAAAGTATTAATGTGTGGTTAGAAACCCTAATTGATGATAAAGGATAGATTTAATATTGCAAATAGGTTAATTTGAGCATGGTTAACTTGTTTAATGATAAAGATGAATCTTAACCTATTTTGAAGATAAAATTGCAAGATTTAGGGTTTGAAACCTAATATGATGGTTATTATGCTTGGAAACCCTAAATAGGAGAAAATGAAAGATAAGTTGTTAATTTGAAAGGAACCAAAGATGATGTTTGGGTCTAATGATCTTGTCATGAATTAAAAAGATCAAAATGGTAGGTTTAATGTAAAAGAGGTTTAATGGACTTAATTGATGGCTAATTGTGCCTTTAATATGAAATTAAGGTTATATGTTGTTAAAGGATAACCTTAATATCTTTTTTGAAGAATAGATGAGATAATTAGGGTTTAAAAGAGTAATATGAAGTAAAATCCTAACTGCAATGTAAACCCTAAAGAGGAAGAAACTCAAAAGGAATAGAAACCTTAAGTAGCAATATGATTTGGATAGATTTTGATAAAAAGGAATTGAATGTAATTTTAGGTTTCTTGTACTTGCTTGATTGGATGTCTTGATTGATTGGACTATTCAATCTCAATTCAGCCTAATAGGTATTTGGTTAATTATGGTTAATCATATTAGTTTCCAGAGGATTTTCCAAATGCTTCCACACATTGAATGCAATCTAAACAGTTGGATGTTCATACTTGCAAAATTATAAAGTCACTATGGTTATCACAATTATAAATAAGTGTGTATTCTCACACCTACATGCCACCCTGATGGATGATGCAAAAAGGTCAAGCCCAGGAGGGAAGACCAATGGGCACCATGAGTGGTGACCCCAGGCACCAAGCTCGAGATTGAGAAGGTGGCCTATGATATTGCATGACTAAAGGGAACCATGACGGGTGACCCTAGGCACCAAGCTCAGGATTGAGAAGATGGCCTAAAGTCATTGTGAAAAGAAACCCTAAGGTGGGTATGCCAGGGTTAGGGAAAAAGCAATGGAGAATGTCATACTGAAAAGAATAAATCGGCTTGTTAATTAATTTGATTATGATAATTAGATTGTCAACCATATTTGCGAAATTTTTGGTTGTCCCCACATACCGACATATTTCGATATGCTAACTTACGTTTCGTTTGTTGGCATTTTAGGTACAACATTGAAAAGAACAAACAGTAAAGTGGAATATGTGGAATTAAATACAAGTTAAAGTAAAAAGGAGGATTAGTTAGAATAGACTCCTGATGCGGATAGAAGTAGATATCCCTATTTTTGGAAAAGGTATGCAAAGTTTTACTTTATACCAATTTTCAGTTTAGTTGGTAAAATTTGATAATTGTTATTGATTATGTTGGATGCTAGATGGGTGATTAGATGCTCTAGGGGGGGGTGAATAGAGCTGAATGCACTTAAACAAAATTCATTAGACCTTCAAGATATATCATAAGATGAGGTTGCTAAATAGATAATTTGAGTGCAACTAAAACATGCATAGCAAGGATGAGAGAGATTGAACATACACCAAGAGACAAGCTATTTAGAGTGGTTCCTCACTTCAAACTAGAAGTGAGTCAGTCCACTTACCTTGAGAGGTCAGCCTCTAGGATTTCCTAACCATTGCATTCTTATATTCATTCATAAGACCTACAATACATGACCAACCAAAGGACTTACCTATCCAATACAAAGAGTCTTCAACCTTACCAAGGACTTACCCACTTTGCAATGAGTCTTCCGCCTTCTTCCAAGGACTTACCTACTCTTGCACAAGTCTTCAGCCTTGCAGGAATTACCCACTCTTCTTGGATCTTCCGCCTTTGACTTCACCTTCACTTGGAAAATCTTCCACCAAGGACTTACCCACTTGAGCAAGGAGTTTTTTGCCTTCACCAAGGGCTTACTCACTCTAGCTCCATGTCATCAGCCTTGATCTTCAGCAAGGGACACCTTCCCTTATCCTTCTTCACCTCTCTTAGCCTAGAGAGAGAACCTTCATCTTCATAATTGAAATGAGATATGGGGAGGTGGTGGAAGTGAGAGACTCACAAGATATACATGTAGGACTAGCTCTCTTACAGATCTCCTACTCACTCTAGTGGATGTAGCAATTGATTAAGCTTAGAGAGAGAGAAGAGGTTGTAGGAAGCACTCAACTATAGAATAGGAACCTCACATAGAGTTTTGCAATGAATGCTCAACCTCAGAATGAAGCCCAAGGGGTCTTATTTATAGTTGGGGATGCCTCTTAGCCTTTGGGAACACTTGGGAATTAAAACTAGCTATTTTGTGGCTTGCAACAGATATATTTTCACTTGTTGCAACTCCACAACGGCTAGAAGCACTTTTTTGCACTTTTCTGTATAGTGCAATCAGTCGAGTTTCTATAAGGGTAACTCGACCAATAGAGTAAAAGACAAAGTCGATATTCAGACCATTGGTCGAGTTTGTCCTAGGGAAACTCGACTGACCAATGAAAATCAATTTGGTCAGTTACTCCATCGATCGATTTCTATGTAGTGTAAACTCGACCAATTAAAAGTCATTTTCAAGATCCAATCAGGATCCGTCGAGTTTGCAACTCACAAAACTCGACCAATGAACAACCTGATGTGAATTTTGGAAAATGGGTTTTAAGTGCTTAAACATTCGATCTAAGTGGTCCTGATATTTTTCTAAGCTTTATTATAAGTCATACAATCATTATAAGTGATTTACAACATGATTCTAATGGATTTACATCATATTACAAAAACATGCACTTGTATTGACTTTGACTTGTCTTTTCTCCAATTTGAGATGTGCAAGTTAGGGCATTTGGAGTGTGTCTATACCTAATATGAAATCACTCAAGTAGAGACATTAGACACCAACATGTGGAACGGTTAGTCATCATCAAAACACAGGTTTAGTCAATTTAGACGGAGTCAACACTGACCTAATTGATCTAGAGTCAACATTCTCTCCCTTTTTGAAGATGACAAACTATTGCATAAATGTATTCAAAGATTTCTAGTAAAATCATACCTTCGGAGAAACTTAGGGGTTTCAATAGACAATTGATGCACATGGAGTTTTCATACTCCCCCTCAATTGATGCTATTTCCCCTCAATTGATGCTATTTCTTTTGCATGGTTAGCTTTCATAACATTTATAGTGTACTATGTCTTCTACTCGTATATGTCTTCTCCCCTTTACCTTCTCCCTTTACATGAACATGCTTCTCCTCTTCATGTAAGACATGCCTTCTCCCTATTTTGTCAAAAGAAGACATTCATTTCTCCCCCTTTGTCATTTCAAAAAGTGGGGGTATGAAGAAAATAAGAAACATCACTTGTTAAAGAGAAATGAGATAAAACAAATATATATAAGGAGAGTAGAAGAGCACAAATAGGGGCTTGTCCAAGCATAGAAAGAAAAACAAGTTAAAGCATATACTTGAACAACCCAAAATGTAAGATAAGGTGCTACAAAAAAACAATAAATCACAATTTACCCAAAAAGTGTCAGTGCTCATGGCCAAGCGATGAGCCTTGCTCAGAAGGTCATTTCTGCATGAAAAACACTAGTCTTGCACCAAAAACTGAAACTGGAGCAAAATCTACATAAAATCCAAAAATACTCCAATTTCTGCATATAATGTAGATCTATGTACCATGCATCACAATGTTTTGTAAGCTACTCAAGATAGTAGATATGCAATTCAAGGAACAATCTTGAGCATGTATGAGACAAGATACAAGCATAGCATATATATGAGCAATGATGCCATTTATAAAGAAGGTTAGAACTACATGTATATGAATTACTAGTAGATGATATCACAAGTTAGGACTACTAGTAGGATCTAGATCATAGCAAGAGATACCAAAAGATACACAAGATAGAGCAAGCTATGAGTAGATATAGAGATATATCCAAACAAAGAGATATGCAATTTTAGAAGCATGAAAGAATATAACTCACATACAAATATGCATCATTTCCAAAGGATGATTACCTCTAATAACCTCAAGGCTGTATTAAAACAAGATATACACCTAGATAGATGTAGCAAGTTAGAGTACCACGAAAGCAATTTTTAGACACAACCAAGAGATCCAAAGAGACCATCATCAAAACCTGCAAAACAACTCAAAGCAAGTAATTGCACCACATAGATATACCAATTTAGAGAAATTAGAGAGATAGTTGTAAGCAAGATTGGCAATTTAGAACATGGCAATATGAATATATAAAGGTACCAAATGAGAGTGCCAAAGTATAAGGCTATTGGTTGAGAAAATCTAGTTGAGAGGGAAATTCTCATTCAATAAGCCAATTGTGTATTTTGTGCACAGTGTTATCGATCGAGTTGTGTGCATTGAGAACTCGACCGATGACAGCTATTGGCAACACCCATAGGTTCCTATCAGTCGAGTTTCTACCAGGACAAACTCGACCGACAGAGCAACTATCAAAAAGCACATATATTTCATAAAAACATATTTAAGGGTATGCTAAATATACAAGCCATATCCAAACATGTGTAAGCAAATTAGTAATGCACTATAGAAGCATTAGAAATAGTTTTTGAGCAAGAGTGTGAAGAGAAACACAAAATACCACTTTTGACTCACAAACCACATGCATAGTGCACACTAACTTGACAAAAACTAGTTAGAAAAAGTTATAAGCAAGAAAATTTTACCTTTGTTCTTACCATTCCTTTTTCCACTTGTTGTCACCCTCTACACATCTCACCTTTCTTCTTTCATGTGGATTGAGAAGTCAATTTGCAATTCAATTTCTCAAGTCAATCCATTTGCAAGTACCTACAAGAAGAAGGATGAAATGGTCCCCAATCATGTTTTTGGGTCCAGAGGGGTTATTTTAGCAACCCAAGTCCTATTGCTCTTGGGTGCTTTCCTAAAAGGACAACAAGTAAAATAATGACAAATTTCATTGCAATAGTTGTATGTGTCCATAGTCTTGGAACTATAGGATTCTCTATGGATGATTGGAGGTCTTTTACCTTTGTTGTTCCATTGACTACTATCATATCCTAAACCATGTCTACCAATTTGTTTAGTAGTATGGTGTAGGATGTCATTAAGATTCCTTTTACAAACTAAGAATCTTTGCAAAGAAGATCTCAAACTATCATTATCATGCATAAGATAGGTAATCGTAGAAGACAATTGATTAATATTATCTCTAGCATGTAAAAGATCATTTTCTAAGCAAAGAGCTTTAGTTAAATAAGAATATCTATCAATATGAAGAGCAGCGACATCATTTTCTCTACTAGTAGAACCAGAACAACATTCATGCACATTGATTTTAGCAAGCAAGGAGGCATTTTCTGTTTCTAATTCTTGCAAAACAAAATCTTTGTCCTTGTTTTCAGATTTAAGAACATCAATATCATGCATGAGAGAATCAACAATTAAAGTATGCTCTTCATTAGAACTAGGCATGAGAGGCTGAGCTTCTAGAAATCTAATCTTATCAAGCAAGCAAGCATTTTCAAGTTTAAGAGAGTCTACTTGGCTAAGACAAGCATTTTTATCATCAAGCAAGTAAGAATTAGCATATTTAAGATCATTTAATTCTACATGCAAATTATCCACAATTCTAGCAAGATTTTTCTTTTTCTTTTTAGAAGACTTAAGAGAGGCACAAGTATCATGAATAATAGCAATCAGAGATTTTTTATCTAAAGAGTTTAGATTTACCTCACTTGAGTCCTTATTTGTTGATGTCATAAGAGCAAAATGGCATTCTCCTTCATCACTAGAGCTTGAGCTTGATCCTTCACTTGAATCATCACTTGATCTTGAGTTGGAGGAGCCACTTGAGCTTGAGTTCCATTTATCCTTCTTCTTATGAAGATGGGTCCTTTTGCCTTGTGGGCAATCTTCCTTATAGTGACCCTTCTTTCCACATGTGAAGTACTAGATGGAGGGGGACTTGCCTTTGTAGAATCTACCCTTGGAGTACATGACATCTTCTTCAACATGAGAGGATGGAGAAGCTTGACTAACAATAGCCTTGATTTGAGCTTTGATTTTAGCCTTCTTCATTCTCTTGAGTTCTTTCTCCTATTGTCTTTCTACTTCCTCCCTCTTATCAAGTGTGGCTTCATGTGCTTGTAGATTTCCAATGAGTTCTTCGATAGGGACATCCTTAAGGGACCTTGCATCTTCAACGGAAGTCACCTTGGGTTCCCACCTCTTGGGGAGAGGTCTAAGGATCTTTGAGTTGATATCTCCACTAGACATAGGATGTCCTACAACAGCAAGACCACTCACAATGGTGTTGAGCCTTGAGTACATGTTGACTATCCTCTCCTCCTTTCCCATCTTGAAGTTTTCAAGCAACCCTTTGAGCATGTAGACTTTGCTTTCCTTCACTTTATCTATCCCTTCATAAGTGATGCAAAGCTTTCTCCATACCTCATAGGCTATTTCACATGAAGAAATCCAGTTGAACTCAGTGGGGGTCATGGAGGCATAGAGGATGTGCATGGATGTAGCATTCAAGATTGGTTTCTTCAAGTTAGCTTCATCCCATTCTTCAATCTGTCTTTGGTAGCATGTATGGGATGTTCACCATTTTCCACATCTCAAGACTTGATCCTTGGATGTAGAATTGAAGCCTTCTTCTCCAATAGAGGAAATTTCTCCCATCAAAGATTGGTAGGCTGATCAAGTATCTCCCTCCTTGGTAGTCACCCATCTTCTCCTACTTGTTGAAGTATGCTATGAGAAGACCCACTCTGATACCAATTGTTGGATCCTAGATGGGTCATTAGATGCTCTATAGTGGGGGTGAATAGAGTTGAATGCACTTAAACAAAATTCATTAGAACTTTAAGATATATTATAATATGAGGTTGCTAAATAGGTAATTTGAGTGCAACTAAAACATGCATAGCAAGCATGAGAGAGATTGAACATACACCAAGAGACAATCTATTTAGAGTGGTTCCTCACTTCAAACTAGAAGTGAGTCAGTCCACTTACCTAGAGAGGTCAGCCTCTAGGATTTCCTAACCATTGCATTCTTATATTCATTCTTAAGACTTACAAAACATGACCAACCAAAGGACTTACCTATCCAATACAAAGAGTCTTCAACCTTACCAAGGACTTGCCCACTTTGCAAGGAGTCTTCCGCCTTCTTCCAAGGACTTACCTACTCTTGCACAAGTCTTCAGCCTTGTAGAAATTACCCACTCTTCTTGGATCTTCCGCCTTTTACTTCACCTTCACTCGGAGAAGCTTCCACCAAGGATTTACCCACTTGAGCAAGGAGTCTTCTGCCTTCACCAAAGGCTTACCCACTCTAGCTCCAAGTCTTCACCCTTGATCTTCATGAAAGGAAACCTTCCCTTGTTCTTCTTCACCTCTCTTAGCCTAGAGAGAGAACCTTCATCTTCATGATTGAAATGGGATATGGGGAGGTGGTGGATGTGAGAGCCTCACAAGATATACATGCAGGACTAGCTCTCTTACAGATCTCCTACTCACTCTAATGGATATAGCAAGTGATTAAGCTTAGAGAGAGAGAGGAGGCTGTAGGAGGCACTCAACTATAGAATAGGAACCTCACACAGAGTTTTGCAATGAATGCTCAACCTTAGAATGAAGCCCAAGGGGTCCTATTTATAGTTGGGGATGCCTATTAGCCTTTAGGAACACTTGAGAATGAAAACTAGTCGTTTTTTGGCTTGCAACGAATATATTCTCACTTATTGCAACTCCACAATGGCTAGAAGAACTTTTTTGCACTTTTCTATATAGTGCAATCGGTCGAGTTTCTATAAGGGTAACTCAACCGATAGAGTAAAAGACAAAGCTGATATTTAGACCATCGGTCGAGTTTGTCTTGGGGAAACTCAACCGACCAATGAAAATCGATTTGGTCAGTTACTCCATCGGTCGAGTTCTGTGTAGTGTAAACTCGACCGATCAAAAGTCATTTTCAAGATCCAATCAGGATCGGTCGACTTTGCAACTCACAGAACTCGACCGATGAACAACCTGATGTGAATTTTGGAAAAGGGCTTTTGAGTGCTTAAACATTCGATCTAAGTAATCCTGATATTTTTCTAAGCTTAATTACAAGTCATAAAATCATTAAAAGTGATTTACAACATGATTCTAATGGATTTAAATCATATTACAAAAATGTGCACTTGTATTGACTTTGACTTATCTTTTCTCCAATTTGAGATGTACAAGTTAGGGCATTTGGAGTGTGTCTATACCAAATCTGAAATCACTCAAGTAGAGACATTAGACACCAATATGTGGAATGGTTAGTCATCATCAAAACATGGGTTTAGTCAATTTAGACGTGAGTCAACATTGACCTAATTGACCTTGAGTTAACATTCTTCCCCTTTTTGAAGATGACAAACTATTCCATAAATGTATTGAAAGCTTTCAAGTAAAATCATACCTTCGGAGAAACCTAGGGGTTTCATAGAATGGAGTTCATGTGCTCCCCCTAAATTGATGCACATGGAGTTTTCATACTCCCCCTCAATTGATGATATTTCCCCTCAATTGATGTTATTTCTCTTGCATGGTTAGCTTTAATAACATTTATAGAGTACTATGTCTTCTACTCATATATGTCTTCTCCCCTTTACTTTCTCCCTTTACATGAACATGCTTCTCCTCTTCATGTAAGACATGCCTTCTCACTATTTTGTCAAAAGAAGACATACATTTCTCCCCCTTTGTCATTTCAAAAAGTACGGGTATGAAGAAAATAAGAAACATCATTTGTTAAAGAGAAAGGAGATAACACAAATATATATAAGGAGAGTAGAAGAGCACATATAGGGGCTTATCCAAGCATAGAAAGAAAAGCAAGTTAAAGCATATACTTGAACAACCCAAAATGCAAGATAAGGTGATACAGAAAAACAATAAATCGTAATTTTGACCGTCAAGATGATAGAATTTTCCCAAAAAGTACCATGTCTCATGGCCAAGCGATGAGCCTTGCTCAGAAGGTCGTTTCTGCATGAAAAACACTAGTCTTGCACCAAAAACTGAAACTAGAGCAAAATCTGCATAAAATCCAAAAATACTCCAATTTCTACATATAATGTAGATCTATGTACCCTGCATCACAATGTTATGTAAGCAACTCAAGATAGTACATATGCAATTCAAGGAACAATCTTGAGCATGTACGAGACAAGATACAAGCATATCATATAGATGAGCAAAGATGCCATTTATAAACAAGGTTAGAACTACATGTATATGAATTACTAGTAGATGATATCACACGTTAGGACTACTACTAGGATCTAGATCATATGAAGATACCAAAAGATACACAAGATAGAGGAAGCTATGAGAAGATGTAGAGATATATCCAAACAAAGAGATATGCAATTTTAGAAGCATGAAAAGATATAACTCACATGCAAATATGCATCATTTCCAAAGGATGATTACCCCTAAGAACATCAAGGTTGTATCAAAACAAGATATACATCTAGATAGATGTAGCAAGTTGAGTACCACGGAAGCAATTTTTAGACACAACCAAGAGATCCAAAGAGATCATCATCAAAACCTGCAAAACAACTCAAAGCAAGTAATTGCAACACATAGATATACCAATTTAGAGCAATTAGAGAGATATAGTTGTATGCAAGATAGGAAATTTACAACATGGCAATATGCATATATAAAGGTACCAAATGAGAGTGCCAAAGAATAAGGCTATTGGTTGAGAAAATCTTATTGAGAGGGAAATTCTCATTCAGTAATCCAACTGTGTATTTTGTGCACAGTGTTATCGGTCGAGTTTTTTGCATTGAAAACTCAACCGATGATAGTTGTTGGCAACACCCATAGGTGCCTTTCAGTCGAGTTTCTATCAGGACAAACTCGACCGACGGTGCAGCTGTCAGAAAGCACATATATTTCATAAAAACGTATTTAAGGGCATACTAAATATACAAGCCATATCCAAACATGTGTAAACAAGTTAGTAATGCACTATAGAAGCATTAGAAATAGTTTTTGAGAAAGAGTGTGAAGAGAAACACAAAATTCCACTTTACTCAAAAACCACATGCATAGTGCACACTAACTTAACAAAAACAAGTTAGAAAAAATTATAAGCAAGAAAATTTTACCTTTGTTCTTACCATTCCTTTTTACACTTGTTGTCACCCTCTACACATCTCACCTTTCTTCTTTCATGTGGATTGAGAATTCAATTTTCAATTCAATAGCTCAAGTCAATCCATTTGCAAGTACCTACAAGAAGAAAGATGAAATGGTCCCCAATCATGTTTTTGGGTCCGGAGGGGTTATTTTAGCAACCCAAGTCCGATTGCTCTTGGGTGCTTTCCTAAAAGGACAACAAGTAAAATAATGACCAATTTCATTGCAATAGTTGCATGTGCCCATAGTCTTGGAACTAGAGGATTCTCCATGGAAGATTAGAGGTCCTTTACCTTTGTTGTTCCATTGACTACTATCATATCCTAAACCATGTCTACCAATTTGTTTAGTATATGGTGTAGGATGTCATTAAGATTCCTTTTACCAACTAAGAATCTTTGCAAAGAAGATCTCAAACTATCATTATCATGCATAAGAGAGGTAATAGTAGAAGACAATTGATTAATATTATCTCTAGCATGCCAAAGATCATTTTCTAAGCAAAGAGCTTTAGTTAAATAAGAATCTCTATCAATATGAAGAGCAGCAACATCATTTTCTCTACTAGTAGAACTAGAACAAGATTCATGCACATTGATTTTAGCAAGCAAGGAGGCATTTTTTGTTTCTAATTCTTGCAAAACAAAATCTTTATCCTTGTTTTTAGATTTAATAACATCAATATCATGCATGAGAGAATCAACAATTAAAGTATGCTCTTCATTAGAACTAGGCATGAGAGGTTGAGCTTCTAGATATCTAATATAATCAAGCAAACAAGAATTTTCAAGTTTAAGAGAGTCTACTTGGCTAAGACAAGCAATTTTTATCATCAAGCAAGCAAGAATTAGCATGTTCAAGATCATTTAATTCTACATGCAAATTATCAACAATTCTAGCAAGCTTTTTCTTTTTCTTTTTAGAAGACTTAAGAGAGGCACACATATCATGAATAATATCAATCAAAGATTCTTTATCTAAAGAGTTTAGATTTACCTCATTTTAGTCCTTACTTTTTGATGCAATAAGAGCAAAATGGCATTCTCCTTCAACACTAGAGCTTGATCTTGATCCTTCACTTGAGCTTGAGTTGGAGGAGCCACTTGAGCTTGAGTGACATTTCTTCTTGTTCTTGTGAAGATGTTTCTTTTTGCCTTGTGGGCAATCTTCCTTGTAGTGACCCTTCTTTCCACATGTGAAGCACCGGATGGTGGAGGACTTGCCTTTGTAGAATCTAACCTTGGAGTACATGGCAGCTTATTCAACATGAGAGGATGGCGAAGCTTGACCAACAATATCCTTGATTTGAGCTTTGATTTCAGCCTTATTCATTCTCTTGAGTTCTTTCTACTCTTGTCTTTCTACTTCCTCCCTCTTGTCAAGTGTGGCTTCATGTGCTTGTAGATTTCCAATGAGCTCTTCGATAGGGACACCTTAAGGGACCTTGCTTCTTCAATGGAAGTCACCTTGGGTTCCCACCTCTTGGGGAGAGTTCTAAGGATCTTTGAGTTGATTTCTCCACTAGACATAGGATGTCCTAGAACTAGAAAGACGATTCACAATGGTCTTTAGACTTGACTACATGTTGGCTATCCTCTCCTCCTTTCCCATCTTGAAGTTTTCAAGCAGCCATTTGAGCATGTAGACTTTTCTTTCCTTCACTTGATCTGTCCCTTCATAAGTGATGCAAAGCTTTCTCCATACCTCATAGGCTATTTCACATGAAGAAATCCGGTTGAACTCGGTGGGGGTCATGGAGGCATAGAGGATATGCATGGCTCTAGCATTCAAGGTTGCTTTCTTCAAGGTAGCTTCATGCCATTCTTCAATCTTTGTCTTTGGTAGCATGTATGGGATGCTCACCATTTGCCACATCTCAAGACTTGATCCTTGGATGTAGAATTGAAGCCTTCTTCTCTAATAGAGGAAATTGCTCCTATCAAAGATTGGTAGGCTGATCAAGTATCTCCCTCCTTGGTAGTCACCCATCTTCTCCTACTTGTTGAAATATGCTTGGAGAAGACCCACTCTGATACCAATTGTTGGATCCTATATGGGTCATTAGATGCTCTAGAGGGGGGGTGAGTAGAGCTGAATGCACTTAAACAAAATTCATTAGACCTTCAAGATATATCATAAGACGAGGTTGGTAAATAGGTAATTTGAGTGCAACTAAAACATGCATAGCAAGGATGAGAGAGATTAAACATACACCAAGAGACAAGCTATTTAGAGTGGTTCCTCACTTCAAACTAGAAGTGAGTAAGTCCACTTACCTAGAGAGGTCAGCCTCTAGGATTTCCTAACCATTGCATTCTTATATTCATTCATAAGACTTATAATACATGACCAACCAAAGGACTTAACTATCTAATACAAAGAGTCTTCAACCTCACCAAGGACTTACGCACTTTGCAAGGAGTCTTCCACCTTCTTCTAAGGACTTACCTACTCTTGCACAAGTCTTCAGCCTTGCAAGAATTATCCACTCTTCTTGGATCTTCCGCCTTTGACTTCACCTTCACTCGGAGAAGCTTCCACCAAGGACGTTCCCACTTGAGCAAGGAGTCTTCTACCTTCACCAAGGGCTTACCCACTCTAGCTCCAAGTCTTCAGCCTTGATCTTCACCAAGGGATGCCTTCCCTTGTTCTTCTTCACCTCTCTTAGCCTAGAGAGAGAACCTTCATCTTCATGATTGAAATGAGAGATGGGGAGGTGGTGGAAGTGAGAGCCTCACAAGATATACATGAAGGACTAGCTCTCTTACAGATCTCCTACTCACTCTAATGGGTGTAGCAAGTAATTAAGCTTAGAGAGAGAGAGGAGGCTATAGGAAGCACCCAACTATAGAATAGGAACCTCACATAGAGTTTTGCAATGAATTCTCAACCTTGGAATGAAGCCCAAGGTGTTACGACCCGTGTTGAGCTTACACTGTAAATATGCTGTTAAGCATGTGTTTTAGCTGCTTTGCTAAGTCATAAGCTTGCTTTTGTTAATAATGTTTAAAACAGATATGATATGTGCGTAGTGTGAATCCTAGCCCTTAAAGCGTGTAAGATCTTGCGCGTGAGACGTTGCTAGAGAAATCGTCTGAAACTGACTTTCAAGTCAAAAGTTGTAAGTTTTTGGGCATGCAGGGACATGTTTGTAGTTTTCGAAAGTTCTCGGACTTTACGTTTTGGTCCCTAGGTTTTTCCTTCTCATCCTTTCTTTTCCCTTTACTCATTTCACTTTCAGAAACGAGAGAAACGCAGAGCGTTTCTTCTCTTCTTCGCGCGAGAGAGAGAGAGACCTGGGAGAGAAGGGCAATTCGAAGCCCTAGCTCGGTTCCGGTCAACAGCTGCGGCCCCTCCATCTTCTCCCCTCCTTCCTTCTTCGCCAACTGATCCAGTAGCAGCAGGAGCTGCGCTAGCAACAGCGGCGTCCAGGAGAGGGAAAGGGCGCGAAGAGCAGCCCTAGCTTGTCCTCCTCCTTCCCTACAGTTGGTTATTGGTTGGGTGCATCAGTTGCAGGTGATTTGCATCGCAAATCTGTGGTTTTGTCCGCTGATTCGAGTGAAATCGACATCAGCAGGTCTGTTTAGGTTTTCAGTCTGTGCGCTATTCGGTCAAGTTATGTGTGATTCGGTCGAGTTTTCCTAGCAGGAATCGAACAGCAAGCTGATCGGTCGAGTTGCAAGCTGATCGGTCGAGTTGTGAAGCAATCGATCGAGTTTCTGACCAATCGGTCGAGTTTCAGAGTTGTGAGTGGCAGTTCATTCAGAAATCATTATTTAACTCAATTTAAGTGCTTAATTGCTTTAGTATCAGTTGGTATAACTCCTAAACAGTGTAGCACATACAATAGAGTATGATAGATTCATTGGAACTTGAAATACGTAATATGATTGATGAAAATGATAGAATTTCCTGTATTACAACTGCAATGTATACGTTGAGCATAAAATGGATGTTTAGCATCGAAACTGGATATGTTGATACTGAGTCATGTTTAAAGATGACAAATGATGTATATGTGTTTTCAAGTGATGCTCAGAATGTGAAATAAGTGTGAAATGTGATATTCCTGTTTAAGTGTTTATATGTTAATCAGTTAATAGACTTAGGTGCCCCAACACCGTAGAACCCCATTGCGCGGTCTGTACCTTTGGGGTAAAACGGTCAGCCCTGGGGATACGCCTAGGCATCGGAGACTCGTGTCCAACAAATACCAAAGGTCTCGGTGACACAAAGTCTGAGAGGTAGGATCCCGGTCAGCCCTGGGGATACGCCCAGGCATCGGAGATCCGAGAGAATGTCCCGGTTAGCCCTGGGGATACACCCAGGCATCAGAGACTTAGAGACCCTCCGATTGTGCACTATAGGTTACGGGAGGAGTCCAGAGCACTCCGAGTTAGTGCAGTGAGGCCTTGCGAGCCTGAGAGTCCTATGCAGACCAGGACGAGAAGTCAGACTTAACATTTCCCGGGTGTGTCGCTAAGTCTTGTACGGTGGGATCGTAGTTCGCTACAGATCTTCATATGCAGAGTGCGCTGCATATGTTTGGGGCATAATAATATAAAAGTGTAATCATATAGGATCACAGTAAATTTAATATGTCAAGAGATTTGAACTTTTGTGCCAATTCTCTATAACTGTTTATTTGTTTAAAATATCTGTCGTTAAATAGAAATGTGATTATTATCTGTAAATCTGCTATGTCATTAGAACTGCCCTGCTTAGTACTACACTTATGCTTTAATTCAATTTTATATATCTGATGAGTTGTTTAGTGATAGCTAAATGAAATGCTATTCACTGAGCGAGTAGGCTCATCCCTCTACTCAAACATTTTCAGGTCACCAACAGCATCAGGAATCTGAAGGATCCTTTCATCCTAACGCTTAGTCTGTAGAAGGTATATATGTAGTTAGTTAGATAGTGGTATCTTAGTCCTCTCCCCTCGGTCCTTGGGACATGGTGTGGGTGCGAAAGAGTATGTATGTTAAAGGTGTAAAAGATGTAAATTAACTATTATGTTTTACTTTCTATTAAACAATGTTACATGTTGTAAACTCTGTTTATGTTCTCTAGCTAGTTTAATTGAAATGCTTCCGCAATAGTTTATTATGTTTTAGTTTATATCAATAATCCGGATATCATTATGTGGTTTTAAAAAGAAAAAGTTCTCAGTGATTTGTTTTGTGATAATCCCTCCGTCGTGCCCTAATCTCATGATTAGTGGTTAGTGTGAGATCGGGGTGTGACATCTTGGTATCAGAGCATAGGTTGAGTACATAGTTACTCAGAGTCCAGGTCAGGGGACGATAAGAGACCAATAGGATTAAGGTTTAGGAGTCTTTCTTCTATCTGTAGTTTTCTAACAGGAAATATTATGTTGTATTATTGCAGATGGCAGAAAGAGGTTATGGTCATGATGATCAGGCCGAGAGCCATGTTGGTCCGGATCCACTATACTTGGGTCCAGGTGGTGTTGACCACATGGATGAAGCATCCCGTATGTACAGGATGTTTCTGGAGACCAGAGAGAGGTATAAGGCTGATAGGCGAGCTTCTACTTCTACTAGCAGTAAGGATCTGATGAGATCATATGAGCTTGTGAAGAAGCTTGGTGGTATAGAATTCAGTGGTACTACAGACCCCGCTGAGGCTGATGAGTGGTTGAGATAGATGGAGAAGATCTTTCGCCTGATGGAGCTTCTAGAAGAGAAAAAGATTAATCACACAGTTTATCTTTTGACAGGCGATGCAGAGTTGTGGTGGCACGGTGTGGAGGACAAAAGGAGAGGTTCAGAGCTTACTTGGCAGGATTTCTCTGAAGAGTTCCATCTTAAATATTATCCACCTACTTTCATTAATGAGAAAACAAGACAGCTGGAGAATATTAAGCAGGGGAACAAGTCAGTTACTGAGTACAAAGCGCTTTTCACCAGGCTGGCGAACTTTTGTCCTCATCTTGTCCCTAATAGCTTAGAGAGACGCAGAAGGTTTCAGGAAGGGCTGAGGCCAGAGATTCGGCATACAGTTTCTCCTACTAGTAGAAGGAACAGAGAGAATTTTGGTGAATTCGTTGAGGCGGTCAGATAGGTTGAAGAATCTGTGAATGCTGATAAGATACCTGAGACCAAGAAGAGGTCTGCAGATTTTAGTGGAAGACAGTCTAGTAGTGGGTACAGAGGTGGAGGTAGAGGTTTCTTTTCCAAGTTTGGGCGTGGCTTTAGCTGCTTCAGTAAACAGAGATCCGAGGGCGTTTCTTCTTCTAGGAGCAGAGGGAGACATAGCCCAGGTAGATGGAGTTGTGCATCTAGTGAGCAGCCATCTGGATCATCTACTTTTGTGATTGGTCCACTGAGACAGGAGATGCGAGTATGTAATGCTTGTGGAAGATTACACTCTGGGCAATGTTGGGATTTAGACCCTATAGAATGTTACCAGTGTGGGCAGATAGGACATATAAGAAGATATTGCCCACAGCTTCAACCAGCAGCATCACAAGCTTCTCAGTCTCAGTTTTATGATGTTCAGAGACAACCTCCAGTTGAAGGACCGAGTTCTTCTGTGGCTTCCAGTTCTAGAGGTGGTGGAATGCCCAGTGGCAGAAATGGTCAGAGAGGACAGCGTGGCAGAGGGAGAGCTTCAACACGTTTCTTCTCTTTGACACCTCAGGAAGGTATAATCTCTTCACAAGTTGTTACAGGAGAGATGCTTTTGTTTAATAATATACTAGTTTCAGTTTTGATAGATCCGGGTGCTACTCACTCTTTCATATGACGTTCTTTAATTGGTGAAATTAATCTGTTAACTCAAGAGTTGGTAAATGAGTTAGTGTTGAGGGTTCCACTAGGTGGACCAACAGTTTTATCTGAGTTCTGTCCCGGATGTTTGTTATCTTTTGGAGGTTACACCTTTGCTGCTAATCTCATACCCCTGGATGTAAATACTTTTCAAGTCATCTTGGGAATGGATTGTCTTCAGACATATCGAGTGCAACTCGATTGTTGGAAAAAGGAAGCTACCTTTCAACAAGGTGAATTTTCTTGTGTCTTTACTGGAGATAGGAAAGTTCTGCCTATGTGCATTGTATCAGCTGTAGTAGCTGATAAGATGCTACAGAAAGGATGTGAAGCGTTCCTTGCTCATGTGGTTGACACTAGAGCAGAGAAGAGCACTGCCAGTGTTTATGATGTGCCGGTAGTTAGTGAGTTTTCTGATGTTTTTCCAGAAGAGTTGCCAGGCTTACCTCCTGTCAGAGACATTGATTTTGAGATTCAGGTATATCCAGGTAGTCATCCAGTAGCACTGCCAGCTTATAGAATGGCACCTACAGAGTTGAAGGAACTTAAGGTGCAGCTGCAGGAGTTGTTGGATAAGGGTTTCATCAGACCCATTTCTTCACCGTGGGGTGCTCCAGTGCTGTTTGTTAAGAAGAAGGATGGTACTATGCGTCTTTGCATAGATTACAGGCAACTGAACAAGATCACTATTAAGAACAAGTACCCTTTGCCGAGAAAATACGATCTGTTTGATCAGTTGCGTGGAGCGACAATCTTCTCTAAGATAGACCTGAGATCTGGATATCATCAACTCAGAATAAAGGCTTCTGATATTCCCAAAACAGCTTTCAGAACCAGGTATGGGCATTATGAGTTTCTGGTCATGTCGTTTGGGCTGACCAATGCTCCAACAGCCTTTATGGATATGATGAATCGGATATTGAAACCGTTCTTAGATTAGTTTATTGTAGTTTTTATAGATGATATTCTGATCTACTCCAGAGATGATGAACAGCATGAGCAACACCTGAGAGTAACGTTGCAGTTGTTGAGGCAACATCAATTGTTTTCTAAGTTTAGAAAGTGTGAGTTCTGGTTGGCCGAGGTAGCATTTCTTGGACATGTTATCTCGAGAGATGGAGTTAGTGTTGACCCTAAGAAAGTTGATTCTGTACTTCAGTGGGAACAACCTAAGACTCCTACTGAGATCAGAAGTTTCTTGGGTTTAGCAGGCTATTACAGAAGGTTTATACAGAACTTCAGTGTGCTAGCATCACCCTTGACATGTTTGACGAGGAAGAATGCACCGTTTGTTTGGTCTGATAACTGTGAGAAGAGTTTTCAGATCTTGAAGAAGAAGTTGACCACAGCGCCAGTGTTGGTTTTTCCAGAGGCAGATAAAGGTTATACAATGTTCTGCGACGCTTCCAGGAGAGGTTTGGGTTGTGTGCTGATGCAGGAAGGCAAAGTTGTGGCTTATGCATCTAGACAGCTTAAGAAGAACGAAGAGAACTACCCTACTCATGATCTGGAGTTAGCTGCCATTGTTCATGCTCTTAAGACATGGCGTCACTATCTGTATGGTGAGACATGCCAGGTGTTTACGGACCATAAGAGCCTGAAGTATATCTTCACTCAGAAGGATTTGAATCTGAGACAATGAAGATGGCTTGAGCTGATCAAGGATTATGAGGTGATAATCGATTATCATCCTGGTAAAGCGAATGTTGTGGAAGATGCCTTCAGTAGAAAGTCGAGTTCAACAACTGATGCATTTTCTATGGCATGTTTCAAGAGGGACTTGCTTGTAGATATGCGAAAGCTGAACTTAGACTTGGATGTGTCTGGACAGAGTGGGTTGATTGCTCAGATGCAGGTCAAACCTACTTTCTATGATCAGATTAAGGAGTTGCAGCAGAGTAATGATGAGTTGAGGCAGGTTATGCAGGATATGTCGGAAGGTAAAAGGTCAGAATTCAGGTTTTCTGACGATGGTGTGTTGTATCTTCATGACAGGTTGTGTGTACCTGGGAACAGTGAGCTGAAAGAGCAGATTCTTGAAGAAGCGCATGCTTCTATGTATGCTATGCATCCAGGTAACACAAAAATGTACAGGAATCTCAAAGAGCTGTACTGGTGGTCTGGTATGAAAAGAGATGTGGCAGAGTTCGTGGCTAGATGTGGAGTGTGTCAGCAGGTTAAAGCTGAGCATCAGAAACCTGCTGGTACCTTGCAGTCGCTTCCTATACCTGAATGGAAATGGGAACACATCATGATGGATTTCATGGTAGGGTTACCTAGGACGCCTAGAGGTTCGGACTCGATATGGGTGATTGTGGATAGACTAACTAAGTCTGCTCACTTTCTCCCTGTCAAGTCAACCTTTGATGTTCCAAAGATGGCCAGATTTATGTGGATGAGGTAATCAGATTACATGGGATTCCAGTTTCCATTATTTCTGACAGAGATCCTAAGTTTACATCCAGATTCTGGAATCAGTTACACTGTGCGTTGGGCACAAGGCTGAGGTTCAGTACATCGTTTCACCCGCAGACAGATGGTCAGTCTGAGAGAACCATTCACTCTTGAGGACATGCTGAGAGCATGTGTTCTGCAGTTCAGAGGTAACTGGGAAGAACACTTAAGCCTGATGGAGTTTGCATATAACAACAGCTACCATTCTAGTCTTGGAATAGCCCCCTATGAAGCTCTGTATGGTAGGAAGTGTCGATCGCCAGTTTGTTGGTATGAGGTAGGCGAGAAGGAAATTCTTGGACCTGAGATAGTCGATATGACTACAGAGAAGATATCTGTGATCAGGGAGCAGTTGAAAGCTGCTCAGGACAGGCAGAAAAGTTATGCCGAGAGACGACGTCGACCTCTTGAGTTTAAGGTTGGTGACGAGGTTTATCTGAAAGTTTCACCGTGGAAGGGAGTGTTGAGGTTTGGTAAGAGAGGCAAATTGACTCCTAGGTTTATGGGCCCATATCCTATCATTGAGAGGATTGGACCTGTAGCCTATAAGTTGGATTTGCCATCTGAGTCATCTAATCTTCATGATGTGTTTCACGTGTCTATGTTGAGGAAATGTCACCCTGGTATAGAGAAAATAATAGACCCAGAACCGGCACAGCTCAGAACCGACGTGTCCTATGTTGAAGGACTGGTACAGATAGTTGATCGAAGGATCAAGAAACTAAAGAATCGTGAGATACCCTTGGTGAAAGTTTTGTGGAGGAATCATAACCTAGATGAATCTACGTGGGAGCTTGAGTCTGAGATGCATAGCAAGTTTCCTTTTCTCTTTTAGGAATTTCGGGACGAAATTCTTATAAGGGAGGGAGATTGTTACGACCCGTGTTGAGCTTACACTGTAAATATGTTGTTAAGCATGTGTTTTAGTTGTGTTGCTAAGTCGTAAGCTTGCTTTTGTTAATAACATTTAAAACAGATATGATATGTGCGTAGTGTGAATCCTAGTCCGTAAAACGTGTAAGATCTTGCGCGTGAGACGTTGCTAGAGAAATCGTCTGAAACCGACTTTCAAGTCAAAAGTTGTAAGTTTTTGGGCATGCAGGGACCTATTTTTAGTTTTCGAAAGTTCTCGGACTTTACGTTTTGGTCCCTAGGTTTTTCCTTCTTATCCTTTCTTTTCCCTTTACTCGTTTCACTTTCAGAAACGAGAGAAACGCAGAGTGTTTCTTCTCTTCTTCGCGCGCGAGAGAGAGAGAGACCTGGGAGAGAAGGGCGATTCGGAGTCCTAGCTCGGTTCCGGTCAACAGTTGCGGCCCCTCCATCTTCTCCCCTCCTTCCTTCTTCGCCAACTGATCCAGCAGCAGTGGGATCTGCGCTAGCAACAACGGCGTCCAGGAGAGGGAAAGGGCATGAAGAGCAGCCCTAGCTTGTCCTCCTCCTTCCCTACAGTTGGTTCTTGGTTGGGTGCATCAGTTGCAGGTGATTTGCAGCGCAAATCTGTGGTTTTGTCCGCTGATTCGAGTGAAATCGACATCAGCAGGTCTGTTTAGGTTTTCAGTCTGTACGCTATTCGGTCGAGTTATGTGTGATTCAGTCGAGTTTTCTTAGCAGGAATCGAACAGCAAGCTGATCGGTCGAGTTGCAAGCTGATCGATCGAGTTGTGAAGCAATCGGTCGAGTTTCTGACCAATCGGTCGAGTTTCAGAGTTGTGAGTGGCAGTTCATTCAGAAATCATTATTTAACTCAATTTAAGTGCTTAATTGCTTTAGTATCAGTTGGTATAACTCCTAAACAGTGTAGCACATACAATAGAGTATGATAGATTCATTGGAACTTGAAATACGTAATATGATTGATGAAAATGATAGAATTTCCTGTATTACAACTGCAATGTATATGTTGAGCATAAAATGGATGTTTAGCATCGAAACTGGATATGTTGATACTGAGTCATGTTTAAAGATGACAAATGATGTATATGTGTTTTCAAGTGATGCTCATAATGTGAAATAAGTGTGAAATGTGATATTCCTGTTTAAGTGTTTATATGTTAATCAGTTAATAGACTTAGGTGCCCCAACACCGTAGAACCCCATTGTGCGGTCTGTACCTTTGGGGTAAAACGGTCAGCCCTGGGGATACGCCCAGGCATCGGAGACTCGTGTCCAACAAATACCGAAGGTCTCGGTGACACGAAGTCTGAGAGGTAGGATCCCAATCAGCCCTGGGGATACACCCAGGCATCGGAGATCTGAGAGAGGATCCCGGTCAGCCCTGTGGATACGCCCAGGCATTGGAGATCCGAGAGAATGTCCCGGTCAGCCCTGGGGATACGCCCAAGCATCAGAGACTTAGAGACCCTCTGACTGTGCACTACAGGTTGCGGGAGGAGTCCAAAGCACTCAGAGTTAGTGTAGTGAGGCCTTGTGAGCCTGAGAGTCCTGTGCAGACCAGGACGAGAAGTCAGACTTAGCATTTCCCGGGTGTGTCGCTAAGTCTTGTACGGTGGGATCGTAGTTCGCTACAGATCTTCATATGCAGAGTGTGTTGCATATGTTTGGGGCATAATAATATAAAAGTTTAATCATATAGGATCACTGTAAATTTACTATGTCAAGAGATTTGAACTTTTGTGCCAATTCTCTATAACTGTTTATTTGTTTAAAATATCTGTCGTTAAATAGAAATGTGATTATTATCTGTAAATCTGCTATGTCATTAGAACTGCCCTGCTTAGTACTACACTTATGCCTTAATTCAATATTATATATCTGATGAGTTGTTTAGTGATAGCTAAATGAAATGCTATTCACTGAGTGAGTAGGCTCATCCCTCTACTCAAACATTTTCAGGTCACCAACAGCATCAGGAATCTGAAGGATCCTTTCATCCTAACGCTTAGTCTGTAGAAGGTATATATGTAGTTAGTTAGATAGTGGTCTCTTAGTCCTTTCCCCTCGATCCTTGGGACATGGTGTGGGTGTGAGAGAGTATGTATGGCAAAGGTGTAAAAGATGTAAATCAACTGTTATGTTTTACTTTCTGTTAAACAATGTTACATGTTGTAAACTCTGTTTATGTTCTCTAGCCAGTTTAATTGAAATGCTTCCGCAATAGTTTATTATGTTTTAGTTTACAGCAATAATCTGGATATCATTACGTGGTTTTAAAAAGAAAAAGTTCGCAGTGATTTGTTTATGTGATAATCCCTCCGTCGCGCCCTAATCTCGTGATTAGTGGTTAGTGTGAGATCGGGGTGTGACACAAGGGGTCCTATTTATAGCTGGGGATGCCTCTTAGCCTTTAGGAACACTTGAGAATGAAAACTAGCCATTTTGTGGCTTGCAACGGATATATTTTCACTTGTTGCAACTCTACAACGGCTAGAAGCACTTTTCTGTACTTTTCCGTATAGTGCAATCGGTCGAGTTTCTATAAGGGTAACTCGACCCATAGAGTAAAAGAAAAAGTCGATATTCAGACCATCGGTCGAGTTTGTCCTTGGGAAACTCAACCGACCAATGAAAATCAATTTGATTAGTTACTCCATCTGTTGAGTTCTGTGTAGTGTAAACTGGACCTATCAAAAGTCATTTTCAAGATCGAATCAGGATCGATCGGTTTGCAACTCACATAACTCGACCGATGAACTACCTGATGTGAATTTTGGAAAATGGCTTTTGAGTGCTTAAACATTCGATCTAAGTGCTCCTGATTTTTTTATAAGCTTAATTACAAGTCTTACAATCATTACAAGTGATTTACAACATGATTCTAATGGATTTACATCATATTACAAAAATGTGCACTTGTATTGACTTTGACTTGTCTTTTCTCCAATTTGAGATGCGCAAGTTATGGCATTTGCAGTGTGTCTATACCTAATCTTAAACCACTCAAGTAGATACATTAGACACCAATATTTGGAATGGTTAGTCATCATCAAAACACAGGTTTAGTCAATTTAGACGTGAGTCAACATTGACCTAATTGACCTTGAGTCAACAGATTATTTGTCGAACCTTTGATCCTGTTAATTGGGATAATGGCTCTAACCTCTCGGTCTCCCTTAATAGGGGGTTACTGGGAGGCGGGGTCGTTATAGTGATACATCACAGTTGAATCAAGGATCTAATTATTAGGATATCTACATAGAAAATGGGTAATCATATGATTCAAGCAAGATTGTCAATTGAAGTTAATTTAGAATCATTTTCATGCAAGTGTAATCATTAGAAAATATATGAGATCTAGTTGAAAGTAATTTATTTGTACTAACATAAGATAACATTATCCATCGTACTAACATAATTTCTAACAACTAACATCATTTTATATCAATCTCCATCTCCCTTCCCCGTCTCCTCCTTCCCCTTCCCTTCACAATTTCTTCTCGATATTAAGAAGAAATCATAGGACATGGGAAGGAGGAGAGATGAGGAAGAGGGAGATGGAAAAGAGAATGGAGAACTGAGTCAGGAGAGAGGAGAAACCTATGGCTAGTGTCGGAGGAGAAACTCCAGAGGAGGAGGAAGCAGTGGCATTGGTAAAGGAGCATGATTGGAGGAGGAAGCAGTGGTTCCATCAACGAGGAGCATGGTTGGAGGAGTACTAGAGTATGGATGGAGCAATGGCTAGAGGAGCACGACTAGAGCAGTAGTTGGCCACACCGGTGGATGCACAATCACTGACGGAGAAGCAATCATCAGTGGACGCATCAAAAGCAACATTAGTCGAGGCAGACGAAGAGGGAAATCACCAAAAAATAGTTGGAGGCAGAAATCTAGAGAAACACAGGTAAGGGAAAAGAAGGGGAAAGGGATTTTCGTGGGTTTAAGTAAGATCTAATATGTTAGTTATTAATAAAACTAACAATCTAGGCTTTAGGTCATCTGTTATAGACAAAAAATTATTGGTAAAAAAAAACATTTTCATCAGTTATCTATGATGAACTGCCACCTAACCTCGCAATCCAACGATACCTACGACGATGGCCATGGTTAGAAGAACCGACAAGAAACATGAAGTGGGGGTGGTAAAATTTTCATGAGACACATGGTTTAAAAACCTTTGTCATCAGTCGTTGTAGGTACAACCGATGAGAGATACCAATTGTTTTACATGGGATGGATGGCGTTGTACCTATTTTTCAATTTAATTTTTTTAGAAAAGAATCAATGACTGATATTTTATGGAGGAAAATGAAATGCTCACAAAATTTTTGCACAAAATTCTATTTTTATGGATGATATATATCGTTGGTTGCTTTGCAAAGAAACCAACGATAAAAAAAGAGCATCCTGTGTTTTATCAGCTAGTCAAACTGTGACGGTTGTCTACTAAGAACTGACACTAAATATCACACTGTCGGGGTTTCTTGCAAGAAAAAACCTGACACAATATGTCATATCTGCAGTAGTGTCTTGAGTAAGGGTTGCCATAAAGGTGATGCTTGGATACATTGTGACACATGACAAATGATTGTGAGTGATGTAGATGTGATTTGTTATTCTTACTAGAGTTGATATCATGGCCACATGATAAGTGAGATTGAGGAACATATGGACATACTCATGTGAACCAATATATAATATGTGAGCTCACATGCATCTTAGACAGTGCGCTCTAGTTCAATAAGCATTGATTTAATATGGAGAGGATGACATTTCCATGCCTCGAGTTCAATCTAGATATTAGACACAAAGGAACTATACAATCATTATAACACTAATTATGGATTGTAGGTTGAAGTTTTTCTCCAATTTTCCAATTACTTGGGTAGTAATGATGTGTTTCTAGATACTACTCATTGCTTGTGATGTCATAAGTTAGTTATGGTCATTCATTGCTAACAAAACTTAAGACCTATATGGTCACATGCATAGAACACACTTGGAATAGGAGTTTACTCATGAATAAGGTTTAACTTGATTATTGAAGTGTTTAGGTATTCAATTTAAATAAGATTGGTTGAAAATTGGCTGAACCAGAAAATGAATAGTCTGATTCAAAATATGAACCGACCAGTTCAGATTCTAAGTTGACTAGTTCAGATTATGAATTGCCAAGTTCAATGATTAATAAGATTGGATCAATGATTGATGTTGATATCATGTTGTGCATTAATCATCACATTAAAGACAATATGTTTGTGAATAGAAAATAATATGAACCAACTGATTCAAGTGTTGAATCCACTATTTCACATGTGAACCGCCCATCTCGTGATTTGGAGCTTCCAAAAATTCATGATATTTCATCTCTTCGACTCCCAGTTGATCTAAAAATCCTGACCCTAGCCCTCATATAAATAGAGGGGCAGTAAAGGCTTCAAAACACACAACAATAAGCTCTGAAAATTGTTATCCTCTCATAGTTGTAGTACTGTGAGAGTCTGAGCAAGACTTACCTGTAAAAGGGAGAGATAACAAGGGAGAGACAACAAGGGAGAGTAGTCAACGCTAGCACATTAACATTGAAGGGACAACTTCTTCCAATTTGTTCCAAAAGAATGACAAGAGTTTCTGGTAGTCTGTGTGGACTATGTAGAGGCATGGAGTCTGTTGCCACCTTCTAGGAGGATGTTGTTAAACGTCGTCTATGGTACTACACTAGGAGGTCATCGATGACAACTGTCTAGGTGCTGCTTGTGAAAGAAGCGCACTGCTACAAAGTTAGTCGTTGGGCTTACTCTAGGACTAGGTATATACCTTGCAAACCGTCGTTACTAATCCATAGTTGTTGATACATTCTGCTAATGAAGGGGAATATGGAAAGAAATTTTTTATTTCCATTGCCAGCTCTGTAGCTATATTTTCCTACAAGGCTAGTCACTGGACTTGCTCTAGGACAAGGTATATCTTGCACCCTATTTCTTATACATCGTTGTTGGTGCAATCTACTTGTTAGGAAATATGGAATAAATTTTTTATTTCTGCTACATTTTTTTGCTCCATATTTTCAAACAAAAATATATTGAAAACCAAACACACATTATACACTCGCATCATAAGTGAGATGAAGTGCTTGAGAATGGTCTTAAAGTGTGTACCACCCATCTCATTCTTGAACACATAATATCACCAATAAGTGTATAATGAGTGTTCAATTTTTCAAAAAAAAATTGGCAACATTTTCCTTTAGTTCTCCTAGTATAGATATCTAGCTGGAAAAATATCCATCTACATATGTACTCAGAGAACAAATGGAAAAATGAACATCGAAATAATTTTCAAAATCAAACCCACATTTTCATACTTAAGTGAGATTAAGTGTCAAGAATAGTACCAAATTGGGGACTATAATAACTTTAATCCTAATGAGTAAATATCATATGGGTTTATAAACCAAAATTACATGTATAATTAGTAAATACACATATAATTTAGGTTGAATTTCTACAATTAAAATTTAAGTAATTTAATTGGGGTTAACTCATGTCAACTTCATTGAGATCATATGTGTAATTCTTCATCCATAAACAAACAAATTTTTATTAAGATAGTAAACATAATTTATGGGGTTTATATACACAAGATCCAATACTCATCATATTTCATTTACAAAAAGTTAAAATTCATATGGAAACCTTGGATTCCATTTCAAAATCTATAAATCCTTTCTAAATAATTAGATAGCTAGTACATACATTGTTCAACAATAAACCAAACAAGAATTATTACTTCAGGTTTCTATGTCAAAAGTATATGTATATGTGTGTATATATACATATATATATGTATATATATATATACATACATATACATAAATATATATATATATATATATATATATAGATCCATATTCAATACCTACGTCGGTAGCCACCCGCCCCCTCTAATGGTTACTTTTTTTTAGTTTCCTACTTTACACATGTAGAGGGTTACTTTACCTTGAAAATTGTTATTTTTCATGCATAAACAGTTACACTTGTAACAACTATAACAAATATATAATTATATGTTGTGTATTTTTCCCGATTTCACTTTTTTAGTCGTATAATTATTTTTTTATCAACATAGTTACTTTTGACGAAAGAGTTATTTTTTTTACCATATAGTTACTTTTCGGGATGCACGGGTAGTGAAAATCCAGGCTACCCATCTGCAAATGAATGAATGATATATATATATATATATATATATATATATATATATATATATATATATATATATATATGGCCCATATTCAATACCCGTTCGGGTAGCTATCCGCCCCCTATATTTGTTACTTTTATTGGAGTTTCTTACTTTTGGCATGTAGAGGGTTACTTTACCTTACAAATTGTTATTTTTCATACATAGATAGTTACATTTGCAACAACTATAATAAAAATATAATTATATATATAAATTTATTGTGTATTTTTCCCGAATTTACTTTTATAGTCATATACTTACTTTTTTGGCTGACAGGTAGTGAATTCCAAGCTACCCGCACGGGTATTGAATGAATGCACACACACACACACACACACACACACACACACATATATATATATATATATATATATATATATATATATATATATATTGTGTGTGTGTACAACTATATATATATATATATATATATATATATATATATATATATATATATATAGGGTATATCTTCGCTACCCGTGCGGGTAACTAAGATTCGCTACCCGTGCATCAGTTTTGTAATGGGAAGGTATGCATTTGTAATGAGACAGTCCAAATTTGTAATGAGACGATTGAAATTGTAATACAAAGACTCGTTTTGCATTACAACGCTGTTACAGTAATAAATATATATTTATTACTGTAACAACGTTGTAATACAAAATGAGTTTTTGTATTACAATTTCGATCGTCTCATTACAAATTTGGTTGTCTCATTACGTATATGTGTCATCCCCACGGGTAGCGAATCTTAGTTACCCGCACGGGTACCGAAGATATACCCATATATATATATATATATATATATATATATATATATATATATATATATATATATATATATATATATATATATATATATATATATATAGACACAACAACAATATAATGACAAGAAGCTTAGAGCTCCTTATAAACTAGCCAAAAATATGTCATCGATACACGAAATGGATGAGAAGAATAGCTAAATGGATAAGGGAGGAGACACCTATATTGGGGGATGATGACAACAGGCAGAATGGCGCTGGTGGCAGTGAATACAATGGCTGCAGTGACCGAAAGAAGGGGAATGATAGCGGGATATAGGGAGAACAATGGTGGCAAGCAGGAAAACAACAATGAATCGACAACGAAAACGGTGACTGACAACAAAGAGAATGATATTACCATTGCCAAGATAACAGATGCCGACAGAAGAGAATGAGAGCACAGAATAGACGACGATGATTACGGGAGCACGAGAGCAATGAAGAAGGTTTCACCGTCTAGGAGAAATGGTGGAAATTGATTTTGTATGTATAAATGGAACCATAACGACGATTATATGATCTACACGATGATATAAGAAAGATTACAACGTTATTTTCTGGCTCTAGGCCAACGTTACGGCAAGTGATACGAAGGTTAAATCTATCTACCTATTGCGTTGATTTACCAAACAAAACCAACGGGTTCACAGTTTTATTATTGGAGGGAAATTTTGTTGTGCGTGATGCCTACATCATAAGTTAAGGAGGAAGAAACCAATGTTAGGGCCCGTCTGGTTGGACTGAATTTAAAGGCACGTAGTTACAACTGAACGTGTTTTCAGATTCCGAGCGTTTGGTATCGCGTAGTTTCAGCCCAACGTCTGAAACGAAACTACCAGTTGACTTTGGTTAGGCGGAAGATTTGAGAAATAAAACTGTGCCCTTTTTCGGCGCGGTCCCTTTTCTTCTCCAGCCGGATGCACAGGTTACTGCTACATGTGTGCTCTGGGACGCAAACCTTCCAGCTGACAGGCTTAAAATATGGGAAAATGATATACAGACGATATCAGCGGGACAACGAGACAACGAGACGACCGCCTGTGGTTTTCCTCTCTTTGTCTTCTCACACACTCCTCCCGTCCTTTCTCACATTTTTTGAAAAAATTCCCCCCAATCCCCCCCTCCCCTGATCCCCCCTATATCGTCTTCCTCGTTTCCTTCTCTTCCCCATCCCCGTGTCCTCCTCACGCTACTTCAGTAGCCTCCATTTCTCCTCCCTCTCCTCGCCGTGTCCTTGTCCTGTTTCATTTCCCTCCACTTCTCCTCGCCCTGCTCACCCAGTCGAGCTTTGACTCCATTATCTCTGCCGATTCTACCTCTCTTCAGCTCGCCCCCTTCCCTCTCCCTCGCCCCCTTCCCTCTCGTCTTCCACCTGTGGCTCGCCCCCTTTCTGCCCTGCACATCTGCTCCGCCGTTGGACTCCTCCTCGGCCCTACAAGTGGGACGGTATTGGAGGAGCAACTGTGTTGCCGAGCCATAGTAATGGCACATCGGCGAAAATGGTTTGTGATTCTGTCCCCCCCCCCCCCCCCCCAATTTTAACGTCACGATGTTGTTATGAGATTACATGATTAAGAACTCGCCATACCCTTATTTTCGAGTAATGGCTCACCGACTATAATATAACAAACTTTGTTATGTACTTACAGGCTAGGGTTTCGCCGATTTTAGTACCACAGTGGCATTCCCTTTTAAGGATCTTATTATTCGTAACTTGATGTAATCTTGTTTTCCATAGTACCCATCTTCAGTACATAACAACACAATAACAACCCCCTTTTGTTAACTTCAGTTAATATGTGGTCGTTATACGAAGTTAACCTGATCAACCCGCTGCCAGGTTTCAAGTTAATTAGGCAGCGACTATGTGGCATGGCTTTTATCCAAGTCAATAACCAACATGTGTTATGCTTACCCATACACATTGTTACTCCGTGCTCCGCCTGTGTCATGAACTTAGCACAACATTTAGCTGCTTAACACATCCCAGTACATGTTACCTTTACCTCTCATGTTGTGTGTTGTTTAGCTCTTAGGTAGTCCGTTATTGTCAACTGCTAATTGTTTGTACCATGTTCATTTAACAAGTAGCATATGCACCTGAATCAAACATGTTTCAATTTAATTAGGAAGCAACTATGTGGCATGGCTTTTATCCAAGTCAATAGGCAATATTTGTCCTGCTTACCCATAAACATTGTTACTTCACGCTCAACATGTGTCATGAACTTAGCAAAACATTTAGTTTCTTAACACATCCCAGTACCTATTACCTTTAACTCTCATGTTGTTCGTTGCTTAGTTGTTAGGTAGTCTATTATTGTCTACTGCTAATTGTTTGTACCAAGTTCTTTTAACAAGTAGCACATGCACCTAAATCAACCTTACCCTTTACCATTTTTAGTCCAACATAATTCCTTATGTTATTGTTTTTCCATCGTTAGTTGTTTTACGCAATTACCTTAATTTATTCTTACATAACCCAGTTGTACAGGAAAATTGTTGCCACGTTTCATTAGTTAATTAAGAACTCCTTACCATTTGCCATTTGTTTCCATGTCATTTAATCTTTTTCATTTGTGCATGACAATTACTGACAAGTTTCTTGATTAATCAACAACTCATTATTGTTTAGCAATTGTTTTCGTGCTATACATGTCCTTATTTTTTCTTATATGTTTTATCCCCAACCTTTCCTTGTTGTTATAGTTCAGATAGTTGTGGGTTTTATACACTTTAAATAAGGTTGTGAGGAGTTTTCATTGGTAATGCACACATGCATTTACCATCCCTACAAACCTACTTAGTTACACAATAACACACCACTATTCAACAATTCTTTCATGTTATATCGTTTGCTAACATTCCCTTAGTTTTGTCTTCACGATTAGTATGCTTTGCTACAATGTACGTCAGCTTCGCATGAGTTATTTTGCCTATGTCCAACGATGTTTCCATTCATATTCTCAGTTTCCAGTTGTGCATAAGTTTTGTTGTCAAGTTTCCTAATTAATTAACAACTCATTACCATTTGCCATTTGTTTTGCATCAATCGTACTGCGTGTGTTCTTATTTTCTTATATGTTGTTTGCCGAGATTTCCTTTTTGCTAGAGTTCCGATTGCTCTGGTTTTTATACACTTTACCTCAGGTTCCCAGGAGTTTTCCTTTTAACTGTACATATGAGTATATGATTCCTACATGCCTAATTTATAAATCACACAAATTCCTTTTTACACACTGACACATTATGACATTAACATTAATTTATACATCAACCTACTTAACCTCGTAGTTTGCCATTAATTTACATGTTCAACACGTAGTACTTTCACTTTTATTCCAACTATCAGTTCCTTTGTTCTTTTAGGTTCCTTGCACTCATTACCTTCTTAAATGTCTTAGAATTCGGAAGTGGTTGTCATCGATTTGAACTAAGACCCAGAGCCGCAGTGTGTTCAGGTCAATGAAATCATCACCGTAGATGAAGGCTTCAATGTCGCTCATGATTCATAGTCAACTCACGTTGTAGTGCTGACAGAGGATGATATAGAGCATTCATTTACAAATCAGACCCAACCTAACTTTCTAAATACACCCAATAACATAGCAACGTCTGATAACATACCAACACCTGAGATAGGGCCAAAGTTTACAAGTATAGATCAAGTGAGGCAGTTCTATGAGGCGTATGCAGACACTTCTGGATTTGGTATCAAAATATCACACTCACATAAGGATAGACATTGCAACGTGACCTCAAGGATCCTGTTCTCTTGTATCAAGGGTGGGAAGCCACCAGACAACTCCAAGGATCCTTTGTACCGGTACAAGCCAACTACACGTACATAATGCAAATCTTATATAAAGCTGAAACAAACAATATTAGGAGACTACCAGATTTCTAATGTTAACCTTCAACATAACCACCAAATGCTTCCCATCCACATGATTAGGCATCTCCCATCCAAGCGGAAAATACTGGTAGATGTTCAGAGGCATATTGATTTGAACGATGCAGCATGCATTAGTGCATCAAAAACTATGTCATCCTTAGTATGTGAAGCTAGAGGTTATGACAAACTTTCCTTCACACAAAAGGACATGAATAACCATCTGCTTCTTTGATGGAAGCTCCACTTAGGGGAAGGTGATGCCCATGCAATACAAACATATTTTATTTGTATGCAAAAATAAAATCCAGACTTCTTCTATGTTCTAGACTTGAATGAAGAAGGAGTTCTTAGAAATGTCTTTTGGGAAGACGCAAGGTCTCAGATGGCATATAAATACTTTGGTGATGTTGTTACATTTGATACAACATACCTTACGAATAGATATGAAATGCCATTTGCAACATTCGTAGGGATTAACCATCATGGTCAGTCCATCTTGCTCGGATGTGGACTGCTATGTGAAGAAACAACCAATAATTATATTTGGCTTTTCCAAACTTGGTTGCAATGCATGGGTGAGCACATTATTCCTCAGGTTTTTTCAGTAAGTTTTATAAATATTCCTATACTGCCTGCAGTTTGTAGACTGCTACGCGAACTACTATGTTTGTGCTTAACTTTTGAAGCTGGTTATCTAACTTACTTGTTAGACAAATGTATTTAATCTCTTATACTAACATGTCTGTCGCACCACAGTTTGTCCTTTTCATTTTATTGCTCTATTCATAGTGTTGTACAACCCTATATTTTTTATGTTTGTCATTCAAAGATTATCTAGGCAAACTACCTATATTCGGCTACATCTGTGTACACGTGCATACTTTTCATAAATGGCGTAGTCCTCTTTACTATGAATGTAATATATCTGTTATTCTGTTGTCTATTTGTCTAATTGTTGGTTGATTCAACACATACCCCAATTTAGTACATTTTAGTTTGCCAAATGAACACCTTATCCACAACTAACACAGTTTTGCACACATATGTCCTGCCATCTGCACAACTACACATCTATCACCCTCTATATGTTACTCCACCAAATACCATCACAAGTTACAACATACCCTACACAGAATAAATGTTCCATTAACTACTTCTCCCACCTCAGTTTTGTTATTGTTTTGTAATTGTACTCAGGCAGTCCACCTAAGGGCATCATAACTGATCAAGCACAACCTATAATAATTGGTATTTTGTTTGTCTTTCCTAATGCAAGGCACCGTCTATGCCTTTGGCACATTATGAGGAAATTGCCTGACAAGTTAGGTAAAAATTCCAATGCTTCACAACTTATTAGGAATGATGTATATGAAAGTCCATCGATTGAGGCTTTTGAACAGAACTGGGAAGACACAACACTCTCATGCAAGACAAATCAACAAGGGTGGCTATCTTGTATGTATCAATTGAGAAAAATGCGGGTATGTGCCTACGTTGATGACTTTTTCTGGGACGACATGACAACCACCCAACGGAGTGAGTCTATCAATTCTTTTTTTGACAATTATGTCAACTCCAAAACATCACTGAAACAATTTGTCAATCAATACCAATGGGCATAGGAAGCACGTCTGGAGGCAGAGCACCATGTCGATTATGACGATATATACAAGGTTGTTCAATTACAGATGGATTTTCATATTGAGATAGATGTTAGGAACGTTTACACCCATAACATATTCAAGAAATTCTGAATCGAGTTACAAAGAATGATGTGTTGTGAAGCTGTCATACTGAATAATATATCGACATTATCAACTTTATGTGTTAATGAGCAACACAGGGTGTGCATATCTGAAACAAAATCCATCCTTGTTCAGAAATAGTATGTAGTCACATATGAATCAACCGAAGACAATTTGCTATGTAGTTGTCGTTCATTTCAGTACAAAGGCCTAATGTGCAGACATTTTCTTTGTGTTCTTATTAAGAATTACAGGGCAGACAGGTTGCCCATGCAGTACGTATTAGCTAGGTGGAGGAAGGACACCACAAGCGATTTCGGTATTACTGCTGTGAAAAATGCAGGGATGAGTACAGAGTCATCCGCAAGAGCTGAATATATCGCTAACATGTGCCAAACATTCATTTCCATAGCCAAGATTTCTGAGAACCACTACAATACTATCAGGAAGGCAGTTCTCACAGCAATACAGACTTACTAAATGTTTGCCTTTTTCTAGTTAATACAAATGCTAAATGTTTGCCTTTTTAATGACATTTTCAGATGGCTGACCATGATGAGCATGATGTCCATGATGAGCATGAAGTCCATGATGAGCATGCTGTCCATGACGAGCATGGCGAGGATACCAATGTAAGTTCTAAAAACATATCCTGTATTTCTATAAAATTCATTATCTTCTAGTTATGTCATATATCCTATATTTCTATATTGGGCTAATTCAATGTGTTTATTTTTGTCAAAATTTAGGTTGATGATGCACATGTACCCACTGAAGCACTGGAGCAACTTGATGCGCATCACCAAACACTTAACAAGGAAAGGGGCATCACTCTGTTGAAGAAGTTAATAGCGCTAAGTGGCAGTGGATCCAAATTGGTTGTGGAGTTTGATAATGGAGGAAATGCAATTGGAGTGAACCGCAATAATTTTGTAAACTATCTTGGGTGTACCACTCGGAGCCATTGTGGTGTTAAGTACGATAATTGGCATAAAGTTCCTCAGGGGAAAAAAGACTTGATATGGAAGGATTTATGTGTGAGTTATTATTATTTGCAATTCTATTTTGTAGATTACAAATTCTATTATTTGCAATTCTATTTTGGATACTTGTTAATAACATTTCTATTTTACAGAATATGTTTGCATTGGATGAGAAGTTGCATCGTAAAAGTGTGATGCAATGTGCTGGAAAGATGCTTAGGAATTATAGGACAAATCTGAACAGAGAATACATAAAAGAGGGTGATAAGAAGAAGAAGTCAACCCTTGAACAATGGAACTTCTTGGACAAAGAAGATTGGGACAATTTTGTTGCTTCAAGAAAATCTGAAGAATTCAAGGTATTAGGCGTCACTCCCAATTTAATTAATATACATTGTATTCACCTATTCAAGATTAACATTTAGTGCTACTAACCAAATCATTAATGTGCATACTAACTAGGCCCTCAGTGACGCACGAAAAGCAAGGCGTGCACTGAATGTGCATGACCACACTATGGGTCCAAAAGGCTATGCAAGCGTTCGCCAAAGACTACAGGCGGAGTCTGCGGCTACTCAGGAGTCTGCTGCTACTAAGGAGTCTGCCACACCCATGCCTCTCCATGATATCTGGATAGCTGGGAGGCAAAACAAGAAGGGTGAAATAAAGAAGCTCGTAACTGTTGAGGCGGCAGCGAAAATGGTAAAATACAACTCTTAGAGCAATCGTTTGAATATTGATTATTTGTTAACTTACCAATTTCTATTGATGGTGATTAGCGGGAGCTGCACGAGCAGAGGAAACAAGGCACGTTCATCCCTCAGGGCACACAAGATGAATTGACAGTTGCTCTGGGTAACCCAGAGCATCCTGGACGTGTTAGGGGTGCAGGCGCTGGTGTGGGCATCAAAGCATTCTTTGGGCCATCCCAGCGCAAACCCAGAGTGGGACTTTCACAAGAAGAGGTAACCTATACTTTTTTTAGAATGTTGCTGCAAAAGGAAATTCAATAATAAGAAGCTAATGTTTCTTTTATCCATGTATAGGAGAATAAGAGAGTCGAGGATATAGTTGCTAAGAAGGTCAACGATGTAGTTGCTGAGAAGGTCAAGGAAGAATTGCTGCGGTGGCAGGCATCTCAGGCTTCCAATCAGCCTATGGCGACCCACTCTTCTCCTGATGTACAGACTACAAGTAATCCTGTAGACCCACCGCCTAACACGTCTGCTGTAAGTATTGTTTATGACATTGTAGTTAGTCTTTTCAAGTTGTTATGTTTTCAATATGATATGTATATATGTATAATATTCTTTACGTAAATTTATAGGCATTGAAGCCATGCCGCTTAAGAATGCAAGACTACGTTGTTGCAGAGGCGCAGGCTTACCCGTCCCTTCCTGGGGCAATGTTTCATGGGACTCCAATGCCACAGGGCTACGTTCGTGTAAGCCCGATACGTGTGTTACCCGATTGGAGAGAAACTACATTTCCATATCCCCACCCGGATATTGATACACTTGCTGATGCAGAAGGCGGGGTCATATTGTGGCCCAAAGCAGATGTCGTCTACACTACTGAAATTGTAAGATAAATTTACATTGATTTAGACTGTTAATGTGTATATATGATGTCAACTGATCTGAAGTTATATATACAGGTTAAAAAGAAGACACCAGGAGCACCTAGGCCTCCACCTCCACTTCCCGCATTACCAACTTGGGTTCCAACTAACCTAACATACCCGTTAGGTCCTGCTTGTAGGGGAATGGCATGTTGGCTACGGGTACATAATATACATTGCCCGATAATTGTTTCTTTAGATGCATATTATGCAGGTCAATCATATGATAGCTCTTTATTTATACAAGATATTATTGGGTTGTTTATGTATGATTGGCTGAATACATCAATGATAGAGACATGGATAAGGTGAGATCTTGTTTATACATCCATATACCTTGTGTAAGATCCGGTGATCTAGTTTCTTATATATTGATGCATACATAATACATGTTTTGCAGCTACTTAGTTGAAGATCATTGCAAACAATTTGCATTTGATCATGTGGGATTTTTGATTCCATCATTTATTAGTATGGTAGCTAAAGACCCTGATACTGTTCAACAATACTGTATACAATTTTTGGTCAGCAAAAGAAGACGATAATAATAGCTCCATTCAATGTCAAGTAAGTTTACTTTATTTATAATTTGGACTTAAGAAAATTCCATTTTTATTGTGCATTTTGAGTTATTAATTGTTAACTTTTTACCTCTAGCGGTAAACATTGGGAGTTACTAGTTATTGTCCCCGGGACGTTCACTGTTTATTATCTAGATCCCGCGGGAAGTACATTAAACACTAAAATTGGACACGTAATGAGAATGCCATTATTCGGATGAGAAATATTTCATTTTTGTATATGTTAACATCTCTTATTACATTACTATTTACTTATGCAATTTACTGTGTTATATTAACATGTAGGGGTTTAGATGCATTCAAAAAGGCTGGAGGAACGGTCCCAAGGAAAAAGAACCAGCCAATAAATTGGCAGAACGTACAAGTAAGTTCCCGACTCCAATGTATATATTATTGATGTGAATTGTGCTTAGTTGTATTATTTTGTATGTTTCAATTTATAGTGCGCTACACAAGACAATGGCTGGGCATGCGCATACTATGTGATGTGATTTATGCAGATGATTATCCGATATGCCGCATTGGACATCGATACCATACATGAGGTATTATATATAGTCTCATTAGTTAGTATGAAATATATCAATCTTATTTTTATATTATTACTTATATATATACATCATTCTCTTTGCAGGTGTTTAAAACTGACAACACTACAGGTAAACGCTTAAAAAATATGCATGCTCCATATACGATGGAAGCATTAAATGAAATAAGAGAAGAATGGGCAAAAGCCATACAAGCAGTGGCAACTGTAAGATATAATTGGAATGTTGATAGCGATAATGAATGATACTTTGTAAATGAATATTTCTGAATGTTAATACATGTATTTGAATGTTTCTATATGTGTGAATGTGAGAATTGAATTGATGTCTGAATGTATCTACTTGTGTGAATTATTTTTTGTGAATTTTGCAGGTTTGTGGCCTGTTTGTAGGCTGATATCAATGGATGTCGTAAACCTGCAGTTCAGAAAACTGAACTGCAGGTTCTCATCCTGCTGACCAGCCACAGCAGGCCTGCAAACTGATATAAAAAAAATAGATATAGGCGTCTGTTATTTACAGAAAACCGTCAGCAAAGACCTACAACGTCGGGTTTTTGCAAAACACCGACGCCTAATGTGGCCACATCCGTACTGGAAATGGCGTCGGCTGTTCGTGTCAAACTGACGCCTATTTAACCTATAGGCGTCGGTCTTTTAGTAGATAACCGACGCCAAAAGGGTTCGCGCCACAAAAAACAGCGTCATCTAGGACACTTTCTGTGTCGGTCTTTTAGTAGATAACCGACGCCTATAGGTTAAATAGGCGTCGGTTATCTACTAAATGGCCGATGCCTATAGGTTAAATAGGCGTCGGTTAAAAAACCAATGTTGAAGTGTTCGACCTTTAGCGGCGCCCACATAGGCGTCGGTCGGAAACCGACGCCAAAGGGGGTTAAACAACCGACGCCAAAGGTTGTTTCTGTAGTAGTGACCAACCTGAATTAAGTCATATACTTCCTTAGGAAGAATGTGCACATGATTACAGGTTCATCTAGAACTGGAAACAAAATAGAAAACACCATAAAAAATGAAATCCCAAACAAGCTTAGCTTCTTAATGCTTAAATCGCCATTTTTAAGCAAGAACATGAGCTAACAAGCTTATAGTAACCAATATAAGTAAAGAGTGTTATAAAACTCGCCAATAATGAAAAGAAAAGTGTTCTAGAAGCAAGAAACTCGAGCCAAGAAGGTAGAAAACCCAATAGGAAGCTTTGAACTTTGCCAAGTAGGCACTTTTCTTCACAAGGAATCAAAACCCTAGAAAAAGAAGCAAGAAAGGTAGGATTTTGAGCTCTAAAGCAACTTTTACTCTGGAACAGTAGAGTTCGAACCTGGAATAAGGTATAAGGAAGGGAAAGAGCAAGAAAAATGGAGAAGGAAGGAAGAAAACAACCTACCTTGGTTGAAAACCCTAGAAGACAACTTTAGAAACCCTAGGTAGGGCTCGATGGAGCTCTAGGAGACTTTCTTCTCCAAAAAGACATTGTCTTCCACCTTAGACCACTTTGTTATGCAGCCATACAGAGCAAGGTCGGTTCTCTAAGCTAGGGGAAAGAGGGAGTGAGCATTGATTTTGATTTTGGAGATAGGAAGGGGTATATATAGCTTCATGGATAAGTAAGGGGTCAAGCATGAGGTGTCCATGAGTTTTCCATGTGTCCATAGCCTAGAGCTTTTATGTCCATGCAACACCTCTCTCACTTACCACCTATAATTTCTCTCCTTTATCCATACCCTTATTCATATCTTTATCCTTATCCTTATCTTGACCCTTATCCTTATCCTTATCTTTACCATTACTCTTATCCTTATCCATGAAGAGGGAACCCCTAAAATGTCCTTGAAGAGGAACACCTCCAAACCAAGAACAACTAGGAGCCCCATAGCCCAAAAAAGTCGTGAATGATAAGGAAACCTATAAGGATCATAATTCTTGTGACAATATACAAAGAAAACCTCCCAATTGGGTAAATTGTAGAAAAGTCCAGAATGTACATAAAATTGCGTAACTTGCACAAACAATGTCCAAATTGGACCAAATTTGAAACTTAGGCTTGTCTTATGATTCCAAAGCATATCACAAGGTTATATTATGGTTCTATGGATTTAATTATGATAATATAATATGTCAACCATTTAAGCAAAGTTAGGGGTCTCACAGTAAGTATATTACCAAACCTACAAAGAGGGACAAAAGGTTACAATATAAGCTCATTCCTCTCTTTCAAAACAACTATAGTGCCTCCCCTCTTTGGTACTACTTTCACTAGACTCACCCATGGTAAATCAAAGATGGATATATGATCCCAGAAAGTAGTACCTTTTATTGGATCAGAGGGCTCTAGAGGGGGGTGAGTAGAGCTTCAAAACTTGCACAAAAATAGTTAACCTTCAATTTACTAAACTAGACATAATTGCAAATAGTCAAAGTGATGGAAACCTAATCAAGGATGAGACAAATTGAAGCAACCAACTGAACAAGCTATTTTAGAGTGATTCCGCTCTCCAAACTAGGAGAGAGTCGGTCCACTTTTTCCTAGAGAGGTTAAGCTCTAAGATTTCTTAAGCTTGTCTACTCCTTATATTCACTTATAAGAACTATAAAAAATGTCCTTACTTTCTTGGGACAAGGATACCTAGCTTGCATTTGAGATCAAGGGAGCCAACAACCTTACAATCAAGGTCTTACCTATCCAAGAGCTAGTCTTCCACCTCACTAAAGTCTTACCCACTCTTGCAATCAGCTAGATGTCTTCACTGAGGTCCTACCCTTCTTGCAATGAGTATTTAGCCTTGAAGGCTTTACCCATTAAGCTCCTTGGATTTTCCACCTTGATCTCCACCTTTACTCAAAGAAGCCTTCAACACCTTCTTCTATAGCTGAAGAAGCTTGCTTCTTCTCCTTATAATGGAGAAGCTTTCACCAATCAAGAACTCTTAAGAAAGGGGTTGAGAAAGAAGATGCTTGAGAGATTTACAAGCATACAATGAGGTAGATCTCTCACACAGGACCTAACTCACTCATAATGATGAATTGAAGTGTAATAAAGAGAGAGAAAGGGGCTCAAGTGGACTAAAAGCACTCAACTATGGCAAGGATTTTGAATAGTATGAATGAGCAACCTTGGAATGAAATGCAAGAGGTCCTATTTATAGCTGGGGTGCCCACTAGAGTGAAGGAACACTTGTGAACATTTTCTAGTTGTTTGGAGGGTTGCAACAGATATTTTTTTGAGTTTTGCAATACTCTAATGGCTAGATTCACTTTTTCTACATTTTTCATATAGTGCATGTAGTCGGGTTTTAATAAAAATAACTAGACCGATCACACTATGTAGAAAGACCAATTCAAACCATCGGTTGAGTTTGTCCTGGTGGCAACTCGACCAATCCACTTAAATTTGTCTTGGGTAGAGAGATCATTAGTCAAGTTTTGTGGATAGACAACTCAATCGATTGATATCATTCTCAAAATCCACTAAGGAGCAGTTGAGTTTGTAACTTGACCAACAAAGTACCTGTAATGAATTTTCCAAAATGATATTTAAGTGATCAAACAGTCAAATTAAGTATTTGTGGTCTTTTCTCATCTTACTTAAATTTCACATCATCATCACAAATGATTACAAAAATGATCTAAGGTGATTTGGAGTGTTTTCCCAAAATGCACAAGTGCATTGCTTTTGACTTGAACTAAACCAAGCTAAGGCTTGAGAGATTTGATCCTTTTCATGTACCTAATTCCTGAAATCAATCTTGAACAAACACATTGGATACCCATTCATGGAATGGATAAGTCATTGTTAAAATATGGACAATGTGTAACACTTTGGTCAACACCCCCCCCCCCCCCCGTGATAATGACAAACCATTCTTCAACATATTGAAAAGGATATGAAATTTAAGCATTTACCTTTGAGAAAGGATGTGAGAGTTAAACCTTTTACCTTGTGAATTGTAAATAGATACATGATTGGACAATGTTAATTTCTCCCCCTCAATTCATGCTTACCTAAGCCTGCATGGATAGTCTTTCCACAAATAACCATAGCACATATACATATTGTATGGTTCTCTAGCAAGTCACATGATATGTAGATAATTGACAAGAAAAGGATCATATATGTGTTAAGAAATATGGTTGAGAGAACTTCTCCCCTTTTTCATCACAAAAAGATAGGGAGTTAGAAGAGCTAAAAATACATATTTTCTCCATAAACATAAGCTAAAGTAGTCAACCACATATAGCACACATCAGACAGAGATGAAGCACAGAGAAACAAGAAAACTAATGTCATAATAAAAGTATTGGATAACATACCAAAAACTCATAAAATATAGTCCACCAAAGTGATATGGTACATAAGATTAATATTATAACACTAAACATGTTCTAAGAGAACGAGCCATAAACCAACAATAAAACAACATATGATAAAATAGTAAGCCTCAGATATAGTGCCCAAATGTCTTAGTACATAAAAGTCTAAAAAGATAGATATGATCAACACCTAAAGATTGAATAAGTAAAACATCTAAGCAACATCTATGCTATATATATCAACATGGTCATCATCAGCATCATCATCACCCTCGGGCTCGTAGTCCTCGTCACCATTTGAAGGTGCAGTAGAGGCAACATCATCACCTGCATCACTAGAGGAACCAACTAAGCCATCATCAGAACTATCCTCAGATCCATCATCCTTGGTAGCCAAATTGTCAACAATAGCATCCGCATCAATAGCTTGGTCAGGCGTCTCTTCATCGACAGGAGGACTGAAACCATGAACGGGCCATCTGGCATTCTGCTCAGCCCAAGACATTCTAAGAGAAAGTAACTCCTTTGCTTGTAGGAAGGTGGGAGAAGAGGTCCCAAGACTAGTGAGTAGGGTGGTAGTAGGACCAACAGGCAATGTTGGAGGAGGAAAAACACTAGGGGTAGGAATAGGTCCACTATCAACAACATGTGTGGCAGAGGAAGCAGTAGGTGGTGGTGTTGGGTAGAACTGACTGAATGCAATGGAAGCATAGTCACCATATGGGTATGGCTGGTAGGAGGAGTAAGGATGGCTTCAAGACATGTTCATGGTAGACATGATCTAGTATAGGTCCTACTGGAGGTGATCCTAAACCTAAAGGTTGTACACTATTGGTGTATGATATAACCCATAAGGGCATCATTTGACACCGAGAAAGAGGCGCAGTCAGGTCGAGGTAGCGTTGGAGGTGGAGGGGCCTGGGTGGAGGTAGAGGTAGAGGCTCCAGGTGTGGTAGAGGAGGTAGGTAGGAAGGTCTTATTGATTGTGGTTTCACTAATACAAACTCCTTTCCAACTAGATTTGTAATGAAGATCGTGGAAAAGAGATTTTTTAGTAGCAAAAGAAAAAAGACCACAAATCGAGGCAGGGTAGGGTTGTAACACAGGTGTTCATCCCTGAGTCAAAGAAGGTAATGTGGTGTAGAATATATCATCACCACTTGACTCTATCATTCTTCAAGAGACCATGCATGATTACACCAGTATTTTCTGTAATTTCTATTTGGTTTTTCTTGGGGTGAACATTGCAGTTTACAACTAATGCGGTGAGACAGTTCTTGAGATCTATGAAACAAGATGGCAATGACAACTTCTTCCTATAGGTTACCAGAGGTTTCTTCAAAAACTTGTAAATATCAGGGAGAGTAAGTTCAAAGTGTTTTTAGAAAGCCTCAGGGTCAATCAGGTCAGAATAGTCAGGGTAGTCCTTCCTCCATGTGTCAGTGACCTTGGTTCCATTGAAATAGATGTTCAAGGAATCTTTAGAGATTCTGAATTTTGTCCCATCAATCATGTAAGTGAGAATTACTTGTCTATTGGGTGGTGGCACAAGTCTATCATAGTTTTGTTGATTATTGGAATAGAACTTATGAGACCACTGTAACGACCCCGCCTCCCAGTAACCCCCAATTAAGGGAGACCCGAAGGTCAGAGCCGTTATCTAATTAACAGGATCAAAGGTTCGACAAATAATCAGTAATAATTAATAAACTTTACCAACTAAACTGAAAACTGGTATAAAATAAAACTTTTCTTACCTTGGAAAAACTGGGATTTCTAAACTTCTATCCATGAAGATGTTACTCTAACTAATCCTCCTGTGTACGTTACTTCTCAATTAATTCCACATATGCCACTTTACTGTTTGTTCTTTTCATTTGTACCTAAAACGCCGACAAACAAAACGTCGGTCAGTATATCAAAATACACTGGTATGTGGGGACAACCAAAAGTTTTCACATATGGCTAACAATTTAATAATCACAATCAAATTAATTAACAAGCCAATTTACACTTTTCAGTATGACATTCTCCACCGCTTTTGCCCTTTCCCTGGCATACCCACCTTAGGGTGCCCTTTGCCAATGACTTATGGCCACCTTCTCAATCCCGAACTTGGTGCCTGGGGGTCACCACTCATGGTGCCCACTAGTCATGCAATATCATAGGCCACCTTCTTGGTGCCTGGGGTCACCACTCAAGGTGTCCATTGGTCTACCCATCTGGGCCTAACCTTTGGCATCATCCATCAGGGTGGCATGTAGGTGCGAGAATCCATACTTCTATTATTAATGTGATAATCATAGTGACTTTATAATTTGCAAATATGAACATACAACATATAATTTGCATTCAATGCGATTAACCATCCGAAAAATCATCGGGAAACTAAGGCGGTTATTCATAATTAACCACATACCTGATCCAGAGCAACTTGCTGTCCAAGCAATAATGATAAAGAACAAGAAACAAGCAATCAACAAGTATCCTGAAATTAATGCATGACATCCAAGTGTTATAATTTATCCAGAACATTCTAAAGCTAGACTTGGATTCCACCTTAGGTTTTCTAAACCACATTAGGATTTTATTAGGGTTTTTGCCTCCATAATGCTTTTATCATATCAAATGCTCTCTTAGTTCATAAACCCTAATTTCAACACCATAAGCCCAATTAAAGTTGATTATTTCTCTTTTATACCAAAACTACCATCTTTATCTTTTTAATATATTGCAAGGTCATTAGACTCAATTATCACCTTTAGTTTCTTTCGGATTAACAAATCATAATTCATGAGGGTCTAATTCCCATATGAACTCTATTTAGTATTAATTCTACCTTGATTCAATCGAAAACCCTAATTTCTATATTAAGGTTATATTTCCACAAATTAGGGAATTTAATGCTCAAAATAGCATATCCCAACCTTAATCATGAAATTAGTCAATTAAATCCATTAAGAGTCGAATTTACCAACATTAGGGTTTCATGGCTCATTAATGTATTATTCATGTACATTAAACTCGACATTAAACTAATTACATGCAAATTTGTCCTTTTTCAATCTTAATGATCCTTTTTATCATTAACAGGCTAATATCAACTTTATATACTCATTTAACCCTTTCTAACTCATTAATCATCAAAGGTTAGGGTTTTTCATTGATTAAACTATAAAAGATAGTTTCTCTATATACTTTTCGAATTTCATAGAGAAACATGCTTTCATTATATTTTACTTAGATTCCCCTCGATTTTCTGATCAAGTTTCATGCATAACATGTTCTCATCCGAGCTACCAATTAGGAGTTATGATTTTTGCATTAATATACTTACTTGAACCAATCAAACGCTGCCACGTAGGCGCCTCCCATGCAACATGCTCGCTGGATTTGGAAACATGACGAAAAGTCATAATTGCCCTCCACTTATTCGGCTGGTCCATCACAACACGAGGGGTAGATCCGTCCAATCTTCCTTTCGTCATCTTCCTCCTCCAGCAGGTGCGACGCAGATGCCCTAGGCGTCCCTCTACAGCCCGTGCGTGGCTCTTCCTCCCTCTCCACGGCTGCGATTCTTTCCGGGAAGAGTTGCCCTATCTCCTCCCCTCTTAGGCGCACACAAGGCGCCCCCAAGCTTTGGCCAAGGTGTCTGTTTGCTCCCCCGTTGCCCAAGCTTTCTGCGGCCGCCCCTGCAGCCTGGTGGTTGCCGATTTGCGCGCTCTAGGGTACGGTCCTAAAGGCCAAGATGTTCTGTGGCTACGTGGCACATCTTGCCACCATCTATTCCTTTCCTTGGCTCCGTTTAGCTCCATGCTTGCGCTGCTACCCAGGGTTAGGTTTGAAGAACGAAAACGAGAGACAAGAGCGGAGGATTACGTGTGGGATCTTCTGGACTCGGTCCAGGGTCTTTCCCCTTGTGTAGGGGAGGGGTGTTTGCCCACGAAGCAACCACTCCCACTTCTAAAAGGAATTTAATTCCTTCTATAAGAAGCAAGTTCCTCTCTCTTTCCTAATTTCTTTGATATTCCCTTTTCTTGTGATAATAGGATTTTGAAAATCCTATCCTTTATCTTCTTATCACTTGACTCTTACTTATTTATCACGAAATCATGGATTTCTTTTAATAGAACAATACTCCCTTTTTATCCATATTACAAAATTCATCAATAATATACCACATTATGCTATTATTTGCAATCTTGGTATTTTCTCTTTCTTTCCTCTTTATTGAGACTCGTTGGATCCCAAGGAACTCTATTATTTCGAAATTACATTTTAAGAAATACTCATTATCCTTAAATGCATCAATATGCATTAATTCCCATTATCAAGTTGAGTTTTTTATTTAAAATATTTCTTTTTGATGATTTCTTTTGTTTATCTCTTATTTTCCTCATTAGTATTCCTTTTATTATTAGGAATCATTGGGATACGAAATCCCACTAAGGATAACTTAAATATACCTCTTTTCACATATTTTCCCTATTTCATCAATGTTTTCAATTTCTTTATTAACAAGGAAATACTTAATTGATATTTTCTTTTCTTATTGCCTTTTCTTTGCAACTTTGGACTCCTTGGAACCCAAGGAATCTAAGAGACACGAAATCCTCTTTGGGTTTGCCTTCTAGAGGTTTCCACACCTTTCTTATTCTCAGTTATTCATTAATTAATTGAATATCCTTGTTATTGGGCCCAATAGCCAATAAAGCCCGCAAATAAATCAACCAGGCTATTTTAAACGAAAACCATGCATCCATTCATTATTTGTTAATTTATCTTTCATATGAGAAGTTATATTTCTCAGCAAATGAACCCAAAATTGGGGTTGTAACATCCTTCCCCTCTTATGAGAATTTTTCCCTCAAAATTCCATCAAGCAAGCAAACAAACAGGATAATCCATTCTTATGTCCATCAGGGCCACCCTGTGGCTTTACCCTATCCATGGTGTTTTCCAAGAACCTTCATCATCTCATATTCTTCCATCTGATTTCTTTCTTACCTTGGTATCTCATACCCTTATAGGTGACTCAGGACATTTCAGCCTCTCAAAAGTTGAATAGGTTCAGGGCTCAACACATGGCTTGGGTACCTCACATAGTGCTCTAGATCGGACTCACATTACACATCATGTTATCCTGAGGGGCAAGGTTAAACACAACCGTCTCCACCCATCCATCTCAAATCGACCCATATATCGGGGATTCAGCTCTCTCAGCTGTAGCTTAGAGGGGTCGGATTTTCACACTATATTCCTCCACAGTGAACTGCATGTCAGTCTGCTTTGCATCAGCTCGTGACTCATGCCACCACTGGTCTCTCTCTCAGCCATTGCATGATCAAAGCGACTTCATCTGCACACACCTGTGGTTCTCTTCTGACCTTCACGAGGCCTCCTTCACCAACATCATCATAATGAAGTGGTGACCGACACAACCTCCTTATAAGACTTCGTGCATCCCGATAAAGGCTATGGTGGTTAACATCACATCTTTAGAACTGTCTCTTGGTATCACCCTGAACAAACACACTTGCTCTCATCAGACCTTCTAGTCTGGATCATACTAACCATTAGTTAGGGGTGATAAACTATACTATCATCAAGCTTGTCATGTATCTACTTCCACTTCATGGAAGTGAACCTTGGTCATACCCAAGAACTTTTGAACTCGCATCATGATGTAGTTGAACCATCTCTCTTCATATATAGTTCAACTAGATCTGTCCTTTGACAGAACTCTTCCTTTCTCATGTCATCTAGGTAAGGCGATCTACCATAACCCATATTGCATCTTGACCTTCCTTGACCAAGGGGAGACTCACAACATCCATAATGATGAACTCCCATTCCTTTTCAGGGACTCTTTTATCCTCTATATTGGTACACTGGGTTACTGGTATTCGTCCTTTGCCTTTATCATGCATGGCCACAAGCCACATGCATCTTCATCTTAAGCATCCAAAGTGCTACCATCTCAGTAATACCATGGTATATGGTGATCTTAAAATCATGATCTCCAGTGTGTCATGATCCCTCAAGCTAGATACCTCAGAAACCCTAAACCATTCTAATCAAGGTTTCATCACATTCCCTTCCAGAGAAGTGCATCTGAGGCTCTAATCCATCCTTTCACTACGTCAAGGACTAGACTGGCTAACCAAACAATCATTAACTTGTTCAACCTATCTCATTACCTCTGAGTGTTAGCCAAAACACATCTTCTTTCCAAACGTAGGGTTAGCCTAACAACTCCCTTCTAGCCAAACTAGGCAGCTCTATCTCCACCAGAGCATCCACTTCACATCCTTCGGTATTAGGTAACGTTGAAGACATACTCTTCCATGTATTCTACTTATCATCTCATCTCAAACTCTAAGTTTGTCTTCATCAAGAAACTCTAAGCTCATACTCACTGTGATCGAACTCGACCTTGGTTAATCTGCAAATTCCACATAGTTCTTGATAAAACATCCTCATATGCTGGCTACACTACCTCTCTTAGTGTTTGCGAACCACCCATGTAACATTCCTTCCACATCTCTATCCTTATTCCTTATAGCAACGTTCCAACTCACAACATCCTTGTCCTTGGTGTATGGCATGCATACTGTCCTATCCCTCACTCTCATAACAAGAAGAAATAAGCATTTGGCGGCCGTCCAAATACAGAGTTCTTCCTATTCCAAGAGTAGGGATGGTACAGCCCACCTCGCCAGTACACCTTCAAATCTCTGTTGAAACGTGCAACTCATGTCTCTATTTCACAATCATTATATCAAAGTTACTTCCATGGAAAACTGGCCTCGAACCTACTTGGGTTTACACACAATCCTTGGTCATATCCTCTAGGTCTATAGGGTACCGGCACTTTTGGGGTCATCCCTCTTCCCATATGCACCAGAGAGTGCGCTACTCATTTGCCCTTTGGGTCACATGAGTTCATGAAGGTGATCAATCTCCCAACCCATGGCCCTCAGACAATGATAGCTGTTACCTCCCGACCCTATGGTCATGTGCAACTAGGGAATTGGGAAACTCCTACTTCCATCGGTCTTATCCCTACCTGACCCTAGGATAGACTTAGGATTATATCATAGTACATGTTCAACTTAGAACCTTACCCAATCTTTCATCATCTCTCATTGCATTCATGACTGACTTTCATTCCTTCATAGGGGTCATGGCAACCTGCCTACCTTGGTCAGGCCCCATATCGGCTACCTCCATGGTAACACATCCACATGCACTTAGAGATGGTTATATATGGGTCTACAGATTCGTCCTCATGCCATGTACTTTTCACTTAGCTTCACAAGATCCTCTGAAACCTCTTTAGGTTACCCCAAAACCAACAAAACTGGTATACACCCTACCAACGGGTCCTTCTCCCAGGATGGGAGGAAACTACACCTGGATAACAAAGGTCACAAACATCCTTATGTTTAGGGTCTGCATCTACATGAGCTTGCTTAGCCCTGGCAAGCTACTAAGGCACAACTAGATACCTACAAAGCCAAGCTAGGTCACACCTGCCCTCATACTCAACATCAAATCAACTTATTCATGAGGGGTTCACCAAACATACCCTTACCTTAAGGGGTTTCCTTTACCTCTACACATTAAGAGTACCATGCTCGAAACTATAGAGACTCAAATCTCACCATGAGCATTGGATACACTGCTTCTCCTCTTATGCCTAGGATCCCTAGATTATCCTTTGGGTATCCCACTGCATGCTCAAACTCTTAACCATGAATCAAGCATATCCCAGGTATGTCATGTACTTCCATGATCCTTTCATAAGAGCAACACCACAAGGCCGAGTCCCCCTCAAGGACAACCATCTAGGTATAAAGCCTCACAACTGGTTACTTAACCCTCCTCCGGGTTTAAGGTACTCTTTACCTCATCCAGCAGGTAGTCACTTATACCATGGGTACCAGAAGGTTCTTCAAGATATTATCAACCTTCAGGGATCAAACATAAGGCAACCAATATCATCCACTTAGGTTGCATCATCCTCAATTCCCCATTGAGCCTCATGTTTAAGCTTCCAACCCTTTTTGCTTGGTTACTGCTTTCTCTTTCTCGATCTAACTCGACTTCCAGCCATACTACTCGAGGTCCTCTCTCTCTAAAGGCTCATGCTCACAAGCATACCCCTATGTGGGTGAAGCTGGTGCTCAACTCATGTTCAGCTCTAGATTATCCATATGCTTACCTCGTAAGCCATCCATTGTGCCCTTCTGGATAGGGTTTCAACCTACTACCGTACCACTGACGTACTCTGGGTGCAAGATATATCCTTCTTGCAACACCCCATAAGGTTTATATATGTTCTTCTCTAACCTCATCCATGAAGGAGCTATCCACCGCTCAACCATGCGCGACCCTCTCCAGGGTTGGGTCACCAAAGGAACTAGGTCATCTAACCTCTTATGGCCTCCCAAAGGCATGCCCAACCAAACACTAGGTCAACCATTATATCCAACTCATCATGTCATCTCTCTCTCAAACCTCCCCTTAGGGTTAGGGTTAACATCATCCTTAGAGGATGTGCTAGGTCTCTACTTCTAATGGAGGTCTCAACCTCCAAGACTAACTCTCTCTCTACTTATCCTCCTACCAAGGAGGTATATCCTCAGATCTCTCCTGAGGGCAATGACAACTCATGTCATACGACCTAAGCATGTATCTATTCCTTTACGCTTACTCTATTAAGCTTATGTCCATGACATCTTATTTACATGCTTTTTATTAATTTGATGGAGGATCCCTTAATCCTTATCAACCTTACCCATACCTCAAGAGGGTGAGGGAAAGAGAGAAAACCCTAATCCTTAAGGTCCTTAATAGAATTTGAGTTGAGAAGGGATGAACAAGATGAGAGAGTCCTAAAGGTATCTTATTTTGATTCATACCCTAAGACTTTGGCCAGGCAGTCACACGGATCCGGGAGTCCTCTTATTCCGACTAGCGGTGCGGAGGAAAATATTGCCATCCCCCGGTCGTGATCCTTTTCTAGACACCTCTGTCTTTCGGATAATCCTCTAATAACTCCCTTGGGTTCTATGGAATTTGTAAAATTTAATAATTATTAAAAATTAGATGAGGAACCTATGCTCTGATACTAATTGTAACGACCCCGCCTCCCAGTAACCCCCAATTAAGGGAGACCCGAAGGTCAGAGCCGTTATCTAATTAACAGGATCAAAGGTTCGACAAATAATCAGTAATAATTAATAAACTTTACCAACTAAACTGAAAACTGGTATAAAATAAAACTTTTCTTACCTTGGAAAAACTGGGATTTCTAAACTTCTATCCATGAAGATTTTAATCTAACTAATCCTCCTGTGTACGTTACTTCTCATTTAATTCCACATATGCCACTTTACTGTTTGTTCTTTTCATTTGTACCTAAAACGCCGACAAACAAAACGTCGGTCAGTATATCGAAATACACTGATATGTGGGGACAACCAAAAGTTTGCACATATGGCTAACAATTTAATAATCACAATGAAATTAATTAACAAGCCAATTTACACTTTTCAATATGACATTCTCCACCGCTTTTTCCCTTTCCCTGGCATACCCACCTTAGGGTGCCCTTTGCCAATGACTTATGGCCACCTTCTCAATCCCGAACTTGGTGCCTGGGGGTCACCACTCATGGTGCCCACTAGTCATGCAATATCATAGGCCACCTTCTTGGTGCCTGGGGTCACCACTCAAGGTGTCCATTGGTCTACCCATCTGGGCCTAACCTTTGGCATCATCCATCAGGGTGGCATGTAGGTGCGAGAATCCATACTTCTATTATTAATGTGATAATCATAGTGACTTTATAATTTGCAAATATGAACATCCAACAGATAATTTGCATTTGATGCGATTAACCATCCGAAAAATCATCGGGAAACTAAGGCGGTTATTCATAATTAACCACATACCTGATCCAGAGCAACTTGCTGTCCAAGCAATAATGATAAAGAACAAGCAACAAGCAATCAACAAGTATCCTGAAATTAATGCATGACATCCAAGTGTTATAATTTATCCAGAACATTCTAAAGCTAGACTTGGATTCCACCTTAGGTTTTCTAAACCACATTAGAATTTTATTAGGGTTTTTGCCTCCATAACGCTTTTATCATATCAAATGCTCTCTTAGTTCATAAACCCTAATTTCAACACCATAAGCCCAATTAAAGTTGATTATTTCTCTTTTATACCAAAACTACCATCTTTATCTTTTTAATCTATTTCAAGGTCATTAGACTCAATTATCACCTTTAGTTTCTTTCGGATTAACAACTCATAATTCATGAGGGTCTAATTCCCATATGAACTCTATTTAGTATTAATTCTACCTTGATTCAATCGAAAACCCTAATTTCTATATTAAGGTTATCTTTCCACAAATTAGGGACGTTAATGCTCAAAATAGCATATTCCAACCTTAATCATGAAATTAGTCAATTAAATCCATTAAGAGTCGAATTTACCAACGTTAGGGTTTCATGGCTCATTAATGTATTATTCATGTACATTAAACTCAACATTAAACTAATTACATGCAAATTCGTCCTTTTTCAATCTTAATGATCCTTTTTATCATTAACAGGCTAATATCAACATTATATACTCATTTAACCCTTTCTAACTCATTAATCATCAAAGGTTAGGGTTTTTCATTGATTAAACTATAAAAGATAGTTTCTCTATATACTTTTCGAATTTCATAGGGAAACAGGCTTTAGTTATATTTTACTTAGATTCCCCTCGATTTTATGATCAAGTTTCATGTATAACATGTTCTCATCGGAGCTACCAATTAGGAGTTATGATTTTTGCATTAATATACTTACTTGAACCAATCAAACGCTGCCACGTAGGCGCCTCCCATGCAACATGCTCGCTGGATTTGGAAACATGACGAAAAGTCATAATTGCCCTCCACTTATCCGGCCGGTCCAGCACAACGCGAGGGGTAGATCCGTCCAATCTTCCTTTGGTCATCTTCCTCCTCCAGCAGGTGCGACGCAGACGCCCTAGGCGTCCCTCTGCAGCCCGTGCGCGGCTCTTCCTCCCTCTCCACGGCCGCGATTCTTGCCGGGAAGAGTTGCCCTATCTCCGCCCCTCTTAGGCGCACACAGGGCGCACCCAAGCTTTGGCCAAGGTGTCTGTTTGCTCCCCCGTTGCCCAAGCTTTCTGCGGCCGCCCCTGCAGCCTGGTGGTTGCCGATCTGCGCGCTCTAGGGTACGGTCCTAATGGCCAAGATGTTCTGTGGCTACGTGGAACATCTTGCCACCATCTATTCCTTTCCTTGGATCCTTTTAGCTCCATGCTTGCGCTGCTACCCAGGGTTAGGGTTGAAGAATGAAAACGAGAGACAAGAGCGGAGGATTACGTGTAGGATCTTCTGGACTCGGTCCAGGGTCTTTCCCCTTATGTAGGGGAGGGGTGTTTGCCCACGAAGCAACCACTCCCACTTCCAAAAGGAATTTAATTCCTTCTATAAGAAGCAAGTTCCTCTCTCTTTCCTAATTTCTTTGATATTCCCTTTTCTTGTGATAATAGGATTTTGAAAATCCTATCCTTTATCTTCTTATCACTTGACTCTTACTTATTTATCACGAAATCATGTATTTCTTTTAATAGAACAATACTCCCTTTTTATCCATATTACAAAATTCATCAATAATATACCACATTATGCTATTATTTGCAATCTTGGTATTTTCTCTTTCTTTCCTCTTTATTGAGACTCCTTGGATCCCAAGGAACTCTATTATTTCGAAATTACATTTTAAGAAATACTCATTATCCTTAAATGCATCAATATGCATTAATTCCCATTATCAAGTTGAGTTTTTTAATTAAAATATTTCTTTTTGAGGATTTCTTTTGTTTATCTCTTATTTTCCTCATTAGTATTCCTTTTATTATTAGGAATCATTGGGATACGAAATCCCACTAAGGATAACTTAAATATACCTCTTTTCACATATTTTCCCTATTTCATCAATGTTTTCAATTTCTTTATTAACAAGGAAATACTTAATTGATATTTTCTTTTCTTATTGCCTTTTCTTTGCAACTTTGGACTCCTTGGAACCCAAGGAATCTAAGAGACACGAAATCCTCTTTGGGTTTGCCTTCTAGAGGTTTCCACACCTTTCTTATTCTCAGTTATTCATTAATTAATTGAATATCCTTGTTATTGGGCCCAATAGCCAATAAAGCCCGCAAATAAATCAACCAGGCTATTTTAAACGAAAATCATGCATCCATTCATTATTTGTTAATTTATCTTTCATATGAGAAATTATATTTCTCAGAAAATGAACCCAAAATTGGGGTTGTAACAACCACCTTGGTGATTATGATGGAATTTTGAAAGCCCCGACGTTCTACACAATGCACCTAGGTGGTGGGAAGAAAACAACTTTGCAACCTCCTTGATAATCATCTTTTCCATGAGATGAGGCTCAAATAGATATCTAAACATAAAAGGGTTCCTAGAAAGGAGATCTTTATACCGATTAGGGTTTTAGAGGAGACAAAACTGGTGCCATCATAGGTTAAGTGGTGAGGATTAGAGGAGGAAGGGTTAGCTCCACTAGGAACGACTCTCTTTCTATGGTTGGAAGCCATGGGATCAGATTGAGAAGAACAAGAAACCAAAAGAGAGAGAGATATTGACCAACAAGTTGTCTAACCACATAGATGGGTGTTGGAAGAGGCAAGGAAGGCTACGCTAAACAAGGGAGAGGGTGTGTGAACATAGGGTTGAAGGTTAAGGGAGTTGGAGGTGGGAAATCAGTCGACTTTTCTCTAGTTGAGAGGGAGAAATCTTGGTGGAACCCATTTTAATTTTGGTCTAGCATGACCGTCGATCGAGTTATGAGATTAGGAAACTCGAACGACCAACATTTTCATATTACCTTCGGCCAAGGGAACAGTGGATTTGGCAACTCGACCGATAGGTAGTGTAAGACCCCTGACCTGGGTTTTTGTTTAACCCTATTTTCCTTGGCTTGATGTTGTCCGTAGAACATTTCTCTAATCCTTTCATATTATCTTAGAGCTTGTGGGGAGCTTAAGTTTCCAGTTTGAGCTTGTTCGAATGTTGTTTGTGCCTTGTGTGCTAGTTCTGGTGCAAATTGCAATTTACCTAAAAGTAGGGGGTGAAGGTGCAATTTACCACATATTGAGTGTTTCTTCTCTTTCTGGACATCATCTAGAGGAGACATAAAGAAGGAGGCTTCTTGTTTGATCCTTGGTTGAGTGGTGGCACCCTTAGTGGTGATTAGGGTTTCTAGGGTTTGGTGTGCCTTGACCTATGTGTACCTTGTGGGTTGCCTTGACGTAGGTCGCAACCTAGGGCTTGTTTTGTGTGTGTAATAGTTGAGACACCTTCTCTAGGTGTGTTGGTCACAACCAATATGGTCTTAGTTAAAGACACCTTCCCTAGGTGTGTTGTTCGTGACCAAGATGGTCTTAGGTTGAGACATTTGAGTTTTTGAGGAGTTTCTTGACCTAGTGTGTGTGTGTGGTGGTCTTTTATCTCGACCTAGTGATGGTTTGTGTTGTTTTAATGACAATGGGTGGTATTCCTTAGTGGGTCATGACCGTGATCATGTTGGGTTATATAGGTGATCAATACCCAACATAGAGAGTATCACGATCTTTTGCATGTATGGCTAAGGTGGTTGCATGCATGTTTCTTGGGTGGATAAGTGTCCTAGTGGAACCTTACCTTGTTGACACCTCATTTTTCACCCTACCTCCCTACTCTTTTGCTATATGAACCCTCTTCTCTCCATTCAAGTGAGCCCTTTTGTCCTACCTTCTTCCTCCTCTTTTTCTTGTTCTTGGAGCTTGGTGGAGCAAGAAGGGTTGATCGTTGGAGCCTTGGTGATCAAGACCCCTTGAATGTGGTGATTCTTGCCCATCTTCAACCTTGGTAAGTGTTTCCCTTCATTTATGGTGTTTCTTTTGATCTTCAACCTTCTTCTCTTTTTCTCTTCTTGACCATAGACTATGGATCTTCCATGGTGGTTGTTTTGGAGAGGAACCCTTCATCACCAGGGTCATAGGCCATGTTTTATCAAGGTAGTCCCAAGTGTGAGGAGGTTTCCTTCTCTCTTTCTCCTCCTTCTTTTGGTCCAACCCATATATTCTTACTCTATTTTATTGGGATATATATAACCATGATGTCTTCTCCTTCTTGAGGTGCTTTGTGGCCGATGTTGGTGCTTTGGTGGAAGCTTCTTTTCTCCTATGTGATCGAGTGCTTGGAGCTTGCAATCCATGGAGTCGTCTTCCTTAAGGCAGGTTATATAACTCTTAACTGTCACTATTAATGCACCTTCCTTATATTCAAGTTGATGTTTTCACTCTCTGCAACGTTCCCCTAATATGCTAGTAGATGATGCTAAGCCCTAGGACTTGTTTGATGTTAAAACCATGCTTGGTTTGAAAGTAATGTGAAACCTTAGTTTTTATATCCGATTTTTGTGATTATGGTATACTGGTGGTTTTCCCTTATTTCTTAATCTTGTATTTGATCACATGCATGATGTATGTGTATCTTACAAATTCTATGAAGTTTCAATTATGTTTTGATGGTGTCAAATGTGGTTTTCCCTGTCTTGTATAAGGATCTTTCATGATATTTTCATGATTCAAGTTTTAGGGTTTTGGTGACCGATTTGCATGAGGTTTTATCATCCATGTTGATAATGGATTTCTTGGGTATGGTTTTATGTTTTGGCCATGGATACCTTCTATTTTGATCATGGTTAATCCCTAGTTTGGTGTTGTTCTCTTACCTTGGTGGTATCTTGACCTAAGTGGTTGTTATACCTTGCGTTGTCTTAGGTTGCGACACATTGTTATGTGAGGTTTTTTTTTAGACATATGGCCTAGTTGGCTAGTGACTTCCTTCCCTATGATGGTCAAAAGTCTTACCACTATGAGGGTTGAGACATCTACTTGATGTTTGGGTCACGTTGCTTCCCTGGAAGTTGAGGTTGCAACATTTTTCTTTTGATGGTTAAACCCTAGTTGATGAAGAGGTTGAGACGCCTTGACTATGTTGATGTCGTGACACCTTGGTTGTGTGTGGTTACAAACCTTGGCTCGTAGTGGTCGAGACACCTATATGTTAGATGGTAGCGACCCATGTATGATCAGTGGTCGCAACACATGAATAGTGGGTGGTTGACACATATACTTGGACACTTAATCGACACATGTAAATGAGTAATAATTGAGCTATGTCTAATGTTGTTTAGATGATGGTATAAGCAACCCTAATCATGATCCTTAACCTTAATGTGCTACAAGAATGTGGGAGGTGACACAATTAGGGTTTAGTGTTATAATCATGTGTAAACCCTAATTGGCTAAGTATGGAACCCTAACCTAGGGACAACTGATGTGTTGCTTTCTCTTTTGGAATGACTATGAGATTATGATGTTTTCTCTTCTCTTGTTTATAAATCACTAACCTTACATGTGAAATAGATGACATAGCTATGTGTATTCTATGGTAAATCCTATGTTATATAGGATGGTGATTATGAGTAATGATTGAGGCATAATGTGATGTGGTATATGCATCAATCATATGTTTGGGTCTAATGACCTGGCAGGTACCTTGTGCATGATTCGAGGTGATATCCTCTAGAGATATGATTGAGGGATTGATATCCCACAGTGATGTGACATTGGTGATAGCCTTGGTGGCTGTGTGATAGTGATGATGGTGTTTTGAATGGTAGTGCTACAGTGTTATGTGATGATGTGACAATTCCACACCTTATACATTTTATACCTTCTGACGTTGTACTATACCCTTATTCTTGTAGAGTTTGTTATGTCTTTATACATTGTAACTTGATTTATTCTAAGATACATCTGATTGTCTTAATTAATCAAGTAAAACATAATCATGTAGATGCCATATCCCATAGATCCATTCTAGTGTCACTCTTAGAGTTGGATAGTGAAACGAGTTCTCCCTAAGTGGAAGATCAGAGTCATATACTATTGAGTATATGCATTCATAGGATTGGCTATGGGCCATACCCTGGTACGAGTGTGGATGTGGGTTGTATCTCAGTGATGTGACTCAGCATATGCTTATATAGGATTTGTTGCGGGCCATATCCTATAAGGAGTGAAAATGTGGGTCATATCTCAGTTTCACTAGTGTTGTGCCTATATATAGGTTGTTTTGCATATGATATATGTTATGTCATTGCAGTGTTTCTCTCATGCTGATAGAGAGGTTTAGAGAGGTCGTGGATTGTGGCACTTCCATAGACCTTGTATTACATTGTTTCAACTTAGCAATGGTCACTTGGAGTATGAGTAGCATACCTCATCTCCTCAGGGTATAATAAAAGATGTAATACACCTGTGTAGTGTATTTGCATAGGGACAAAATGTGAGAACATTGGTTGAAGACTTGCCTTACTTTGGTACATTTTAGATGATAAATAATATAAATGTTCTTCATATTCCTTTTTAGAATGTTAATTGTTTTACTGTTCAATGATAACTTCCTAGCATTGCTTAACCTGCTTTATCTGTTAGAAACATATCATTTAACTTAATCTACTTAACCTGCTAAGTATGATTTATCTTCTTGTTTGAGTCTTTGTGTTTTAATAGACAATGTTAGAGATTATATCTCTCGCTAGAGTGTTTGGTCTCACCCTGTGGGTTTCCACATCTTTTAGGTTGTCGTGCATGATGAGGTGGTGATTGAGCAATTGAGGAAGAGAAACAGTAAGAGAAATAGATGATCAGGTTGGAGCTCTTGCTAGTCTTTCTGTGTAGAGTCCTAGAGTCGTCCTTGTACACTCAGATATTGGGGTGTTTTTCATGTGTTTTAGAGATGCCACTGACTCGAGCTTTTGGCATGTGCACTCTTTTTTGTTGTGTAGTTTGGCAGATGTACACACACACACAGATATATATATGTATATATATATATGTATGTATATATATATGTATATATATATAGGGCCCATATTTATTGCCCACGTGGGTAGCTACCCACCGACCCTTTCGACCATCTTTTTTCAATTTTTTTTTGCAATTGCAGAGGATCATTTTGTCTAGCTCCCCAAAAAATTTCATCCAAAAATAATATCATTTGCCCCACCAAAATCAAAAAACCTGTCCTTATATATCTGTTGTATATTTTGTACAGAGTTACTCTTTTATTCGTGTAGTTACTTTCTTATAACCATAGTTACTTTTTTGACAGCAGAGTTACTTTTTTGGCTAGGAGACTTACTTTTTCGGCTTTTGGGTAGCGAAAATTCAGGTTACCCGCGTGGGAAATGAATGAACGCCCATATATATATATACATATATATATATACATATACATATACATATATATATATACATATATATATATATATATATATATATATATATATATATATATATATATATATATATATATATATATATATATGGGTATATCTTCGCTACCCGTGTGGGTAACTAAGATTCGCTACCCGTGCATTAGTTTTGTAATAGGAAGGTATGCATTTGTAATGAGACAGTCCAAATTGTAATAGACATACTCATTTTATAAATACCGCGTGATGTTTGTATTCTCCGTCTGGAAACAGTAAAATATATATTTATGATTGTAACAGCGTTGTAATACAAAACGAGTCTTTATATTACAAATTTGATCGTCTCATTACAAATTTGAACTGTCTCATTACAAATGTATGCCTTCCTATTACAAAATTGATGCACGTGTAGCGAATCTTAGTTACCCACATGGGTAGCGAAGATATACCCTATATATATATATATATATATATATATATATAGGCTGAAAGAATTGTGTACCCGAGTACATGTAGCTTACATGTACCCACCTTCATTTATGGGGATTGTAAAATTGTATTGAATAACCCAACCTTATGGATGTATAGTATACCCCTTAGATAAGATGTGTACCAAAATTCATCACAATATGTATATATGTATATATATATATATATATATATATATATATATATATATATATATATATATATATATATATATATATATATATATATATATATATATATATATATATATATATATATATATATATATATATATATATATATATGGCCTTTTTTTAATTCCCACATGGGTAGCCTGGATTTGGCTACCCGGCAGCCAAAAAGTAACTCTACTGACCAGAAAAGTAATTCTACTATCAAAAAAAGTAACTATGTTGATGAAAAAGTAACTATACGACTAAAAAAGTAATCCTATACAAAATACATAGTAGATATATATATGTAACTGTGTTTTGAAATTTGTTGTTACAAACGTAACAATCTATGCATAAAACTCAACTGTTTTCAGGGTAAAGTAACCCTCTACATGTCAAAAGTAACCAACTTGAAAAAAAAGTAACCAAAATGGGGGGCGGGTAGTTACCCTCACGGGCATTAAAGATGGGCCCTATATATATGTATATATATATCTATATATATATATATATATATATATATATATATATATATATATATATATATATATATATATATATATATATATATATATATATATATATATATATATATATATATATATATATATATATATATATATATATATATTGGACCCATCTTTATTGCCCGCGCGGGTAGCTACCCGCCCACCATTCCGACCACTTTTTTTCAAAAAAAATTATTCGCAATTGCCGAGGACCATTTTATCAAGCTCCCCAAAAAATTTCATCCAAAAATAATATCATTTGCCCCACCAAAATAAAAAATCCCCTCCTTATATATATGTTGTATATTTTGTACAAAGTTACTCTTTTATTCGTGTAGTTATTTCTTATCACCATAGTTACTTTTTTCACAACAGAGTTACTTTTGTGACCAGGAGAGTTACTTTTTGTGCTGCCGGGTAGATACATTCTAGGCTACCCATGCGGGAAATGAATGAACGTCCATATATATATATTTATTATTGTAATAGCGTTGTAATACAAAACGAGTTTTTGTATTATAATTTTGGTTGTCTCATTACAAATTTGGTTGTCTCATTACATATATGTGTCATCCCATTACAAAATTGATGCACGGGTAGCGAATCTTAGTTACCCGTACGGGTAGTGAAGATATACCCTATTGATAATATATATATATATATATATATATATATATAGAGAGAGAGAGAGAGAGAGAGAGAGAGAGAGTCAGGCTAGAATACACTCGAGTGTATCCAGAGCGGAATACACTCAAGTAGTTTTTCATGATGCAATATTTTTTTTGAAAATCTAATCCGTTGATCTTCTTAAACATCTCGTGAACAATTCATACACAAAATTTGAGCACATTTGGATATGTATAGCTCATGTTATGAAGACCGCAAAAATTATACATTTCAAATTAGTTTCGTGTGTCGATTTTGTTGCCCTTGGATGAGTGACTTACACTCATCCAAATGGGCTCAAAATTTGTATGTAGCCTAGTTATAGTATGACGGTGAAGATCAATGGTTTACATTTTGCAAAAAATAATCTTGATATACAAACACACTTGAGTGTATTCGTGCGATCCGTACACTCGAGTGTATTCTAGCCTAACTCTCTCTCTCTCTCTATATATATATATATATATATATATATATATATATATATATATATATATATATATATATATATATATATATATATATATATATATATATATATATATATATATATATATATGGGTATATATTCACTACCCACGCGGGTAACTAACTTTAGTTACCCGTGGATCTATTTTGTAATAGAAAGGTACCTATCTGTAATGAGATAGACATCGTTTGTAATGAGATTGACCAAATTTGTAATACAAAGACTCGTTTTGTATTACACGTCTGATTACAGTAAAAATGATATTTGTAACAGAAACAACGTTGTAATACAAAACGAGTCTTTGTATTACAATTTTCGTCATCTCATTACAATTTTGATTGTCTGGTTACAAATATGTGTCTCCCTATTACAAAACTGATCCAGGGGTAATTAACCTTATCTACCCGCACGGGTAGCGAATGAATGGACTATATATATATATATATATATATATATATATATATATATATATATATATATATATATATATATATATATATATATATATATATATATATATATATGGCAATTCACTCGCTGCCCGCGCTGGTAGATAAGTGAAGTTACCCGTGCCTCATTATGCATTGCGCTGCATTGATTTGAAATGGTGGCAATAATTGTAAATATGTGCAACTACTGTACGTGCATGTAATAGAATAGAGGTGACACTATTGGTAATTATTTAATAAATAATTATATGTGCATGGAGTGGCGGTGCGAGACTCATCTAAGAGTAAAAATAGTATGCACCAACCACGTCAATATTGGACACGTACCCATCATTAAATATACCAATGCCCAATATAACATGTCTAAAATCATTACAGTGGTGTCGTTTTGTGAAGACAAATAAACATATGAGAAATAATATAATACTTCCAGACTGTCTTACGTAACATCATCCTTAGTTACAAATTTCTCCTTTCCATTATAGATTCTATGTTCTCATTACAACATATCTTTTATCCTTACAAAGACAATAATTATTAGAAATAGAAGGAAGTAAACAAGTGACATTCTGATAACATATAGTGAATTACAATGACAAGTAAAGAAAGATGACATTTTGTAATAAGAAAGAAATGTCTGTAATCAAAATAGATAATTTGTAATGGAAAGGAAAGATATGTAATCAGGGATGACATTTTATAATACAAATTTAAATGCATCAAATTCCATTGTCTAAGAGAAATGATATGTCTAGATTGTCTTATGTAACATCATTCTTAGTTATAAATTTCTCCTTTCCATTAAAGAGTCTCTGTTCTCATTACACCATATCATTTATCCTTAAAAAGACGATAATTATAAGAAATAGTAGCAAGTAAACAAGTGACATTATGTTGAAGTATAGTGAACTACAATGACAATTACATTTTGTAATGAGAACTGAGAATCCATAATGAGAATGAGAAAGTTGTAATTAAGGATGACAATCGATGAAGTTTATTTCATATTCCTTCCTAGCAAGATAATTCAGACTCTTTTTACATATTATAATTTATGTCTGTATATTACAACATATCTACCATATGTACAAATTACTCATTTGTATTACAACATTTCCAGTGTATTACAAATTTGAAGAGATAATGTGTAAGAGAAAGGAAACAAACGTAAACAAGGATGACATTTTGTAATTAGAGTAAATATAATACACGTAGAAAAAATGTAATACGAAAGAACACATTGTAACTAAAATAAACATTTTGTAATTCCAAAAACTATAATGTAATGTGTATTCTGACGATGTATACTGAATTATAGCGACAAGTAAAGTAAGATGGGATTTTGTAATAAGAAAGAAAGGTGTGTAATCAGAACTGATAATTTGTAATGGAAATAAAATAAATATAAACAAGGATGACATTTTGTAATCTTGATTATATTTGTTTACAAATGTAGATTGTATTATACAGTTTGTATAATACACAACATATCTACGATTCTGGTTACAGTTTATTTAATATACAGCATACCTACGGTCCTTGTTACAACATATCTATGGTCCTTGTTACAAAGTAACATCACTAGACATTTCTGTAATGTAGATTGTAATCTTCATAAAGTCTATTACTTATTACAATTTTTGTTTGTAAATTACAACATATCTACAGTCTAACACAATTAACTCATTTATATTACAATATTTTCAAACACATTACAAAGTATTCAAATATGTTTTGGGTTACTCTAGTTTGCATTTATTTTTTAATTTATATAACATAGATGCCTCAATTTTTAAAGCTACTTTTCCCACTAGTGCAATGCACTCATAGTTATTTGTCGTCTAGATAAAAAGAATGACATCACACCCATCGTATTGGATTTTGAATCAAAAATGACAGAAACATTGTTCTATAACATACATAATTTACTTTTACATAATTACAAAAGATGCCACTGTTAATCCATGCATACGTGATTAACTTTCTATATAATAACTAAATTTTGCGTAATTACAAAATATGTCACCGCTAATCCATGCATACGTGAGTTACTTTTCTGTATAATTACTGTAGATGCCACCGCTACTCCAACAATTGTATATAATATAGATTTATTTACATAGCATGCCACCGCTACTTTGCACAGGTATTATAGCCGTGTTACCCACGCGGGCATTGAAGACTTACTCTCTATATATATGTATATATATATATACATATATATATATACATATATATATATATATATATATATATATATATATATATATATATATATATATATATATATATATATATATATATATATATATATATATATATATATATATATATATATATATATATATATATATATATATATATATGGGCGTTCATTCGTTGCCCGCGCGGGTAGCCTGGATTTTTGCTACCTGATAGCCAAAAAAGTAACTCTCCTGCCCAAAAAAGTAACTTTGTTGTTAAAAAGGTAACTATGGTGATCATAAAGTAACTACATGAATAAAAGAGTAACTCTGTACAAAATATATAGCAGATATATATAAGGACGGGTTTTTTAATTTTGGAGGGACAAATGATATTATTTTTGGCTAAAATTTTTTGGAGAGCTAGAAAAAATAGTGCTCTACAATTGAGAATTTTTTTTTGAAAGAAAGTGATCGGAAGGGTGGGCGGGTAGCTACCGGCACGGGAAATAAAGATGGGCCCTATATATATATACATATATATATATATATATATATATATCTATATATATCTATATATATGTATATATATATATCTATATATATATGTATATGTATATGTATATATATATATATATATATATATATATATATATATATATATATATATATATATATATATATATATATATATATATATATATATATATATATATATATATATATATAGATGGTTGTGTGAGTGTGCGTGTATGTGTTTGTGTGTTTGTGTGGAACTTGTCCTCCATATAATAGGTTCATGATAGGAATGTTTGAGAACTATGATGCAAGGTCCTTTTGATATATGACATGTTATGTAGGTGTTACAACCCGTTCGTAGCTTTGCTGGTAGTCCTAAAGTTTTAAGATAATCTTAATTCTTGGCATGCTTTTATTAGTAATATTCTATGTTGCACTATGTCTTAACTTTGGTAACCTTAAATACTTGTTTGGGAAACTCATAATCATAACTTAAGCATACTATGAAGATCCGAGTTGGAGTTAATATAGCATTAACCCATACATGTGTGCAAGAAGAGAGTGAATGACATTGGAGAAAATAATTAATAAATGATTTTTCATTGATTATCAAAATAATATTGTAGGATTGTAGATAATTTGATTATCAATCCATAAAAAAATATTGAACCAAATCGGAGTTAAAATTAGAGAGTTTTTCCCTTTTTAGTAAACATATGCAGACACCACGACCCGCGGTCTACATCGCGACAGACGCTGCGTGGACACTGCGACCCGCGATGCTAGGACCGCGACCGATGTTGCGTCGATACCACGACCCAAAATGCTAGGACCGCGATCAATGCTGCATCGACACCACGACTACGATGCTGTGTCTACACCGTGACCTGTGATGCTAGGATCGTGACCGACGTTGCGTCGACACCGCACCCTCGATCGACGCCGCCCAAGACAACAAATTGTAGAATGATCTTATCTCGAGCAATGCTTATCCATTTTCAATGAAACAAAGTGCGTTGGAACTAGAATTTGATCCTCTATCATCCCAAATATCTTTCTCTACAATGGGGTGACCGGGAGGGTGATTTCTGGGGTGATGTTTGGGGAAGAACGTGAAGAATAGTAGAAATCAAAAGGGGTTGCTATAAATTTGACTTGGTAAGTAGTTTTAACCGTGGATTCCTTCTTCTCTTCACTTCTCCTTGATTGAAAACCTTGATCTAGTGATTTGGAGGTTTGGTTTAATCTCTAATCTTATCTTCTATATACAACATGCCCCATTTAGGGTTGAAAGGAAGAAGAAATCATAGATTTTTCTAGAATCTTGATATGGATTCGAGATCTTCAAAGATTGGCTACATTTTTAAGGTGTTTTCACTCCTTAGGGTGAGTGGGTACTTCCTTTAAAAAGTAGATTGCATGAACATCAGTCAAATCATTAATAATTTTCAATTGATTAGTATGCAAGTACAACCCTAAATGGTTGATTTAATCTAGCTTTTGCAAGTTGATATGATATGGATTATTTATCTGTTATAATGAATTTAAGATTATGAAATCACATTAGAAATGATTGCAATCCATTGAAATGAGAATTCTTAAAGTAATTGTAAAGGTTACATGAAAATATTGAAATCTAAGATTTTCAGCTATGGCTGAAATTGTTTTATAATTGAATAAAGAAGTTTGCCTAGTTGAATATACTTGGTTACAAATGATTGTTTTATTTGTATGCATGTTACATATATGTCAGACAACATCTTGGATTTCATTCAATGATATCAATGTTTGTTTGAGATATTAGTAAGGAGGGTGAAACCCTAAATGAATGTGAAGTTGGAGGTTTTCAATTAAACATCTTGATTAAATGTTATTTTTGATGTGTGATGTATACAATCCTTATGTGAGTTATGTGATAAGTGAATGAGGTAAATGAAACCCTAATGAGAGTGTGTTTAGTGAAACAAGTATTGTGATATTAATGTTTCTCAGTTTAGATGTGGTGATGCTTACCAGTTCAATTATGGTAAATGTTATCAGATGGTTTATGAAATGAATGGTTTACAAAGATGAACAAAGGTATGTTGATGTGATGATTGAATTGTGAAATCAAAGAGTGAATTAGACATGTAGATGCCCTAAACATTGTCGAATACTCACAGGATGAGGCATGCACTGTGATGAGGAAATGAGTTCCCGACTGGAGGTAGTCTAGATCGAGGTAAGCTAGAGCGCACCGGTAGGGTGTGGGGGTCTTGACCAGTAGGGCAGACTCCTTACAGTTGTGTGGCACCCAACACCAACTGGGGATGCCGGTGGTACATGTGTAACATGTTGAGTGATCAGTGGTCAGTAGGTCCACTGATGCACAATAAGCCTGAGGGCTTTGACTCACCGCCTGAGTACCCAGGTTGAGATGTGGAGTCTGATATGACTACTACATTTTTGGCCCATAACGACACTGCCCATAGCATCATTTTTACTAGAATAACTGATCTAATAGACTATTGCATCGACTTTATCATAAAAACCAACCTTACAGGTTTCCTGCGGTGAAAATTCACACAGTTTTGGCTTCGCACCTCGATCTATAGGGTCAATTTTTCCAAATAACCGATGCTATAGGGTCAACAAAAAATCCGGGCACCACTTTGGAACTCTAGGGTCGGTTTTTAAAGATAATTGACCTTATAGATACTGACCTCTAGGGTCGGTTATTTCAAATACCTAACCTTATAGATGGTCTCAAAAATTTCGGGCACCACTAACTCTCTAGGGTAGTTTTTTTCAAATACCCAACCCCGACCCTATAGACCCGACCTATAGCGTCAATTTTGTCAGATAACTGACCCTAAAGGTCGGGCTGATATTAGACCAAAGATGAGGCATTTTTAGTTCATTTTTTTCAAAAGCACAGTGCTAGAGACCCCCTTCTCTATCGTCATGTCCAAGGAGCCCATTACTGTGCCCTTCTGACACTTTCATTGTGTCCAACAAGTCGAGCCATGTTGTGGCTTTCGTGTCCAAGGAGCTGAGTCATGTTGTGCTACTGCCACCGCCAACTGAAGGTCGCAAGGTACATTTTATTTACCTTAAAATCGGTTACAAGCTTTTGAAACCCTGCCTTCTGTCGAAGAGCCCATTCTCGGTTGGAAAGGAGAGGTGGGGTAGGTGGGGGCTACGGTGGATGGGCTGCTGTGGTTGGGGCTGGGGTATGACAGTGGGTGGTGATGGGTGCTGTGATTAGGGTTGCGGTCGACATTAGGTAGCGATGGGTTCTGGTGGTAGTAGCATGGTCGTGCCATAACCACGGTCATTTTTCTTCTTATTGTCATGCCGCAATTGAGGAGACGTTCGGAGTGAATATATTTGTTAGGTAGCATGGTCTTGCTAGGTAGCACAGCCATGGCGATGGCATGGCCATGCTGGATCACAGTCGTGGTGGCTGAGTTGCTGAACTGCATTTGTTAAAATCTTCCTACTCCTCAAAAATTGATATATATTGACCCCTAATGCCTTACATTATAAGAGAATTGAATCATGCATTTGTGTTGTTGCAGGTGCTATTGACTTGTTGTTGACTTGCATATATTTCTTATTCATCCTTCAAGTGAGTTATAATATTCTCACTCTCCCAATGTGCCATTAGGCTTTATTTTGATTCAAATCTTTAATACATATGGTAGTGCTTGGTAGACATTCCAAAAATATGAGGGTAGACATTGTGTAGTCTCAGATTGACAATTTAGGGTTTATAGATGAGATCATCGATGCATGTTGTTTAACTTAATATATAAATATAACAATAATACATTTATGTATCAACTCAGAAACCCTTTCAAAATTTACTCATTAGGAGTAAATTTTGGATAGTCCCCGGTTTGGGACTATTTTTGGATATTTAATCTCATTTAGGATGTAACTGTATAATGTATGTTTAGTTTTGAAGAAAATTTTAATAGTATTTCCTCATTTGTTCTCTGGGTACATATGTGAGTGGTTATTTTCCATTTACATCGGTGTACTTAGAGAACATAGGGGAAATGCTGCCAAAATTTTCTTCAAAACTAAACATACATTATACAGTTACTAGTGAGATTAAATATTACAAAATGAGATAGGTGGTACACTTTAGTATAAAAGTAATTAACTTCCTATCAATAAAAAGTTACATCTTATAGTATCAATATTAAATGCTTAGTTTTATTATTAATTTTTGTGTGATATAGAAAATGGATCGAAGTTGGATGTCTATCAAGAACTGTTGCAGTCCAGAGTTTGCCAAAGGCCTTGATGAATTTATCAGATTTGCTGAGGACCATAGGAAACTACCTACAGATAGGTTATATTGTCCATGTAGAAATTGTGGTAACAATTTGAAAGTTGATACTGCTGAGGAAATTAATCTTCATGTCACATGCAATGGGATCATACAAGGTTATCATGAATGGTATTGGCATGGAGAGAAATTTAATTATGGATCAGAAAATGTCGATACTAATAGTTGTGGCATAGAAGATATAGATAATGATGATAATTTCAATGATGAACCGATTCATGATGACCCGATTCAGGATGATATGGTTGATGAGATGCTATGTAGTTGTCACGATAATGTCATTGATCCACCTTCTTTATTTGCAAACATTGTCCATGATGCTGAAAAATCTTATATAAGGGTTGTACTAAGTTCACGAGGTTGAGTTCTATGATGCGATTATATACTCTTAAAGCTCAAAACCGGTGGAGTGATAAGCGTTTCTCTTTACTGTTGTCTTTGTTAAAGGAAATTCTTCCTGAAGGCAATGAGCTTACAATTTCAACATATCAAGCAAAGAAAATAATGGGCCCAATGGGAATGGAGACTAAGAAGATTCAAGCATGTCCAAATGATTGTGTGTTATTTCAGAAGTACTATAGTAATTTGATAAGTTTTCCAAAATGTGGTGCATCAAGGTATAAGACCACAAATCTAGCTAAGGCTAAAATGGCTCTCCTGTCAAGGTGATGTGGTATCTACCAATAATACAATGATTTCAACGCTTATTTGCTAATACAGAAGATGCACAAAATTTGTCTTGGCATGGGGAGTTAAAGGCCAATGATGATGGCGTCCTAGGACATGCATCAAATTCACCACAAGGGTAGAAATTTGATTTATTATACCCTCAATTTGGTAAAGAACCAATAAACTTAAGACTTAGACTCTATACAGATAGAATGAATCCCTATGGTACATTAAGCAACCAACATAGCATGTGGCCTATTATGATTGTTATATACAATCTTCCTCCTTGGTTGTGTATGAAAAATAAGTTTGTGATGTTGTCAATATTGATATTGGGACCCAAACAACCTAGAAATAATATTGATGTTTACCTTCAACCTCTAATTGATGACCTAATGAAACTATGGGAAGAAGGTGTTCTGACATATGATGCTTCACGTAAAGAGATCTTTAATTTGCGTGCTATGTTGTTTTGCATGATTAATGACTTTCCAGCTTGTGGAAATTTGTTTGGATATAGAATAAAAGGATACAAAACATGTCCTATCTATGAGGAAAATATTAATTCAATCTGACTGAAACATGGTGGTAAAATTGTATATCTTGGTCATCGAAGATTTCTCCCACTAGTTCATCCTTATCGAAGGCAACACAAAACCTTTAATGGGTCAACTGAGGAACGAAGTGCTCCTAAACCTATACTAGGAAATGTTGTATATGATCGGGTGAAACATATTGTTAATGAATTTGGAAAGAGTTCAAGTAGTCATACCCTCGCAGGTGACAAATCTCTATATAAGAAGAGGTCAATATTTTGGAATATTCCTTATTGGATATCTTTGGCAATTAGACACTACATTGATGTCATGCATGTTGAAAAAAATGTTTTTGATAGCATCATTGGTATGCTATTAAACGTACTAGGAAAGACTAAAGATGACATCAAATCTAGAAAAGATTTAGAATTAATGGGTATAAGAAAAGAATTATCAGTGGAAATCAAGGGTCACCGCACATATTTACCACCAGCTTGTTACACTTTGTTAAAGTAGGAGAAAAAGAGTTTATGTGAGTGCTTGTATAATATTAAGGTTCCACAAAGATACTCTTCTAATATTTGTAGATCGGTATCAAAGAAGGATCTGAAGTTGATAGGTCTCAAATCTCACGATTGTCACACTTTAATGCAACAAATTTTACCTGTGGCTATTCGGTCTATATTTCCGAAGCATGTAAGGTTTGCAATCACAAGACTCTATTTCTTCTTCAATGAAATATGCAAAAAAGTGACACATCCTGATACTCTTGATAAATTATAGAAAAATGTAATTGTTACCATGTGTCAGCTTTAAATGTACTTTCGTCCTTCATTTTTTGATATCATGGTTCATCTTGTAGTACATATTACAAGGGAGGTGAAGATGTTGGATCCAATTTACTTACACTGGATGTATCCATTTGAACGCTACATGAGTGTTTTTAAATGGGATGTTCAGAATCGTTATCGTCCTAAAGGGAGTATTATTGATGGTTATGTGGCTAGGGAGTTGATGGACTTTTGCATGATTTTTTGAATTTCAATGAAACTTCTAGAGATCTAAAAAATTCCCATGACATTGAATCTTATTGTGGAAAAGGAATTGTGGGAGGACGAGTGAAAGGAATTAGTCGTGAGTTGTGGGATCAAGCACATTTATATATTTTACACAACATCGATGAAGTTAGTAGCTACATCACAGAACACAGTGATTTATTAAGCGAAATTATCCACGATCCAGTTCAATGTGGCTTGCAAGAGAGAATAATCAAACATTTATTAGGTGGTTTGAAGAGAAAGTCTTTAATCGCCTATCTGAATCACCGAATAATGTTGTTGAGAACATAAAATGGATCACCTTTAAGATAAAAATGGATGTCATGTCATATGAAGGTTATGACATAAATGGATTTTCATACTACACAAACCGTCAAGATGAAAGTAGTGTAGTTCAAAATAGTGGGGTCACTGTTCATGTAACATACTGAATTTTAGGAACAATTCCATTTCAAACCATGATGCACAATTTTCCCTAAACTTGATCACATTTACAAATAAGTTTTTCATTTGATGTCTCATTCAACCATTTTCATCAAATGTCATATTATTTGAGGTAACTAGTCTTTGATTGTATTTCTCTTGTCTAAATAAATTGGTCCTCCTTTTAGAGAAATATTTCCCAAATGGTTCCTCCATTTTTACCTAGTAAGCCATACGAGCATCACCAAGTGCAAATTTAAACTATTTGAGATTAAGTACCTTTATTTGACTTTCATGAATCTAACACTATCAATCTCACACATAAGAGGCTTCGAAATCAATCATAAAACTTAGTGATTACGCTAGTTAATTCATAGATAATAGCTCTAATATTTTGTATATTTAGTTCTCTGGTAATTAGACTCTTATTCAAAATCTTGTGGTAATGAACTTTTTTTCTTAGGAGTTATAAATTGGTGGGGTAACTAGAAAATATGAAAATATATAGCATCTTAATAAACAAATAGACCAAAGTGAATTCATAGGGTGCTACCCTCTTCCGTGAGCCCTATTACCAATGACCACAACTGATCTCCAGCTCGACGACTGTTGCAGGGATAATGCCGACCATTTCCCTACCTTTCCTTCCATTTTCTCCCTTTCTTGATCTGATTGACTCCGCCATACCTTTCACAATAAAAATAAATAGTTTTAAAGATGCTCGGGATGTTATCTCAGACCCTAGTTGGCGCCATAATGCCTGGACTCTACAAATTAAAAAACAGATGTGTTGTTCAAATTTGCAATGAGTCGCTGGCCATCTCATCCTCCTCCCTTCCCTTTTCCCGTAACCCTAGCATCTCCTTTCATGCTATATAAGCTCTTAGCACCCTTGACCATGTGGAAGCAAATCACTCGACCATCATGAATTAGAGAAACATCCACATATTTGTTTCCACCATCATTTTTAGACCCACTACAATACAACCCAGAGCCACAGAGTGAAGCCACTGCTTATTGATGGGTTTTAGGGAGATAGAGAAGGTAGCGGAAACAAAAATTTTCTTCTCCCAAACCCAAAATAAAGGAATCACATCAACGTCTATACAATAGGAAGGATGGATTGTAGAGGTGTACCTTGTCCCGAGGCTTGCTCGGCGATGTTACCTCGCGGCTTACGCAGTCTTCACCTTTGCTCTTGGAAGGTGTCTGTGCAGCTCCTGGTCTCACCGGGACTGTCGGGATTGATAGTTGTCCTCTGAGCGGCAGAAGTCTCCCACCTCTATAGTAGTCCACACGGACCACCTGGAACTTTGATCTCCTTGTCCCACAAGGAATCGAAAGGGGTCGCACCCTCCAGTCGATGTACTAGTCACCGACACACTCTCCTGCAACCAGTTGCCTTTCTGTTGTTGTCTTTCCCTTGCTGTGCCTCCCTTATCGGGTAGCACTTGCTCAGGCTCTCTCGGTTACCAAAACCAGAGAGAACGACAACTTTATAGAGCAATTGGTCTTCTGAGTTGTTGTTCCTAAGAAGCCCCCAATACCCCTATATATATAGCAGGGTCATGGGACAAGGTTCTCTATCTCAAGCAATGCATGATTAAAGCAAGAGTAGAAGGATTCAACATTTTCCACAAAACAACCAATTGCGCCAGCTGAACCGATCGTTTCAACCCTGAAATGGTCGGTTGGTGACCTCAACTGATCGGTTCACACCTGTACCGATCATTTGGGACCCCTGAGCAGATTGATTCACTTATGATCCGATCAGTTCGTGGTCCTGGTCTAACTCAAATTGTCTTTCCAAGTTTGTTTCCAACTTATCAATTATTAGTCCTTGTCTAAATCGAATTTGTACAAGTGAAACAAATATGTTTTTTCAAAATAGTCTTCTAACTTTCCAAATGATCTCGATTGGTCCACGAATCGACTGGTTCAACAATTCAGCTGATCGTTTCATGACACATGAGACGATCGACTCACATCTTGAGCCGATTGGTTCATCAACCTGAGCCGATCGGTTCATCACATGAGCCGATTGGTTGGGGTAGCAGAATATGCAAAATTAGTCAATTGCAGTTTCAATCAATCTGATACTCTAATCAATCGGTCCAACACCTTGAACACTATGATTTTGAGCTGTCAATCAATTGAGTGTTTAATTGAACTACTAAACTCCTTTAGTAATTAATATAAACATCGTTTGTGGATAAACTCCTCTTCCAGGTTAAATCCTATGTGTGTGACCCTGTAGGTCCATTTCATGTTCGCAGTGAAAGTCCATAACACTTATTACTTCACAAGCAAAGAGCTGTGCCTAGTCGCACATCAGTGCTACCCAAGTGAAATAGAAAGTTGGAGAACAACTTTCAATCCTACAATCCGTGAATGGTGTTACAAAGAATGTATAATTCCTTTGTCTCTGATATCCCGAATGAACTCAAGGCACGGAACAATCATCCTATCAATGTTCATTCACTTTCTTGATCTCAGAGTAGATTGAAGGAGATATGTATGACATCAATATCACATACTGATTCATACATGCGTGCGCACGCCTATCTCAATCCTACTCATCAAGTGGCATTGAATATCAAACTCCCTCAAGAGGGACAAATCCCATATTTATCACTCACCCCTCAAAAGCACCATGTGTCAAAGCCACCCAATCATCACCTTTATAACAACCCATGTTTCAGGACTGCGTTTGATGATGTCAAAGTGTACCCAACAACATGTGTTGAGTGTAGTGATTTTAGGTCAAAGAATAACACTCACGACTACCATGTCATGGTTCCATGTGTCAACTCACGGTGGGTCTGTTCGGTACACTTGTTCTCTAACAAGTACCTATGTGTTTGGTTTGATATCTACATATCATGATTAATGAGATTCTATCATCAACCAATACCACAATCTAGTCTTATGTGTCATTTTTGTCTATCTACCTTCCACAATGACCTTCGACAAGGGACATAATAAGGATGTAAAAACTCTTAGCATTTGTATGATCTCATCGTTCAGGTCCTGAACCTGAAAGCATACATCATTGAGTTTTGTCATTCTCTAGACATTCAATCTGTTCTATCATTATCTCATATGACTGAACCAGAAAGAATTGGAAGCTTTCCTTTGATGTTTATCAAATCAATCTTAATGTATCCCATTAATCACCCCATGATTGGCTCTCAGGGCATACATACCAATAGACTCCCACTTACACTGTGATCGAATACCATTGAATCATATTCATAGTGATCTTCAAACATGTCCCACATGTTACTGTACTCTAGTGATAACATAGTGAGTTATGGAAACATTTTGCCAAAGTCGGAATTAACTACACGTCTCACATCTCTTCACTATACGTCACACGTATGAGATGGAGTTGCCATAATATGCGATCTAGTATTCCTTTGCTAACCTTTAGCCACATTGCATGATCAAGCACTCCTAACTTATCATCAATGATCATAATAGCTATAAGTTCATCTCATGAACTTCCAGATCCATATAGTATCCACTGCTATTCTCTAACACACTCGACATTTCCTTTTAAATGGCTTTAATGGAACATTTCCATTTATCAACAAACATTCACTTTTATATATATGCCATATATATTTTGCGATTAATTTTCTATCCTCTTCGGAAGTTTGCATCAGTGTAACTCTTTATAGTGAATCCTTCCTTATTTCCATAGAACAAGTACTTCTCAAGTACTTATCAAGTTCTTATGGTATTCCAGTAACCCTTACTGGAACTAGACATACATCCACTCATCATGTCCCACATACGAGTTATCAGGATGAGCACATCATATTGTCATGTCCTACATATAAGATGACAAATGTATTTAATTCTTGCTATGTCCTATACATGCAAGACAATGGGATGATTACATATATGATAGATCCATATCTATTCTTAGTGTTCCAATTCTTCATAAGAATTGGATACTTGGCCTTGGGTTACTAACTCCATGTAACATGGACAAGTTTTCTCCCACTAAATCTGTGCATACTGAACCCTTCAGTATAGATTGCCAATGTATGCTTTCTCTTTTCAGGTCAACAGGTTTTCGAGAACTGTCTCTATAGATCTCTATTCCTATTACATAGGAAACATCTCTCTCTTCCATAAAGATAATTTCGACTTTGGATTTCCATTCTTAGAACATCTCATTTCACATCAACGTGTGGAATGTGAATATGCTCCCACTACATCACGGATCCCTTCTTTATCTTTGATATATCAGTCAAACCCTTTGACTATATCATCAAAGTAAAAATCCATCACTGAGTTTCTTGTACTCAATCAATCACATTGAATAGTCCATTGTAACCGTTAGACTTTATTTGCATTGATGGATTCATAAACCTTATAGGTTGTGTCACATAAACATCCTGGTTTTTATTCCTCATAGGAATGCAATTTTAGTATTTGCATGCCAAATCTCTTAGTCATTAAGTTGCAATCATCAAGCATTATCCTTCTCAAAATGGAATCCATGTGTCTTAACACTTAAGACTCATTCACAGTTCTGGATTTCATTCCAATTTGTGCTACCATCAAGGTCATGCCTTATGGTTCACATGGAAGTCATTTAGGACATAATGGTCATAAACCATAACTCAAAATCTGGTTCCTCATATTTACCTAGATAGTTTACTCATCACATGACCAATATAGATAATTCAGGTGTATCTGTCAAGGATATAAGAACTCACAACTCCTTATGATACTTAATGTCCTTTATTAGTGTGGCGTATTCTTTATTTAAGAAGAAATTAGTTATTTGATAATCATCCTCTAACTCCTTAGAGTATGACTCCTTTTTATTTAGACATCACTATGCCTTAATCATGAGTTCACTATGATACACTATCATAATTACTCATAAAGATCTCAAACATTTGGTTCAAGTATTTCTTTCATTGATCTCATCTAGAATTAATACTTTACCAAAATTGTACTTCATCTATGATATTCTTGAACACTTCAAGATATTCATATTGGTATTTCTTTAAACACCGCTTGAAGTATTAGCATTAACTCTAATATGTATGTAAATACATCACATGTATTATACCTAATAGGATAATCATTCTCTCACTACTATTAGTGAAGATTGATTGATCATGTCTTAAGAGATTCATGTCTCTTACTGGTTCTCTAACCAAAAGAGTCTAGACTTATCCATCATATGGAAACTAGAAATGAATTTCTCATGATTTATGATAATTTGATTGTTTGAGTTATCAATAACTTATAGGTATCATTTTATCTTATGCATATCAAGTACCACAAGATAAACAAGGCATTGCCATAAGGAAACATCAATTTTCCCATTATTGTCATACAAAATGCAAAAATAATGTGTTTCTTTCTATTGGCAAATATGAAATAGCAGTTCATAACTCTGTTACATGCCTTTAAGGCTGAAAATAAACTAAAGTACTATCTATGGCAGCAACACTTGTCCCATATATTGGGTGCTTTACACTTTATATCTTGGTATTATATACCTCAAAAAAGTGTTACAAGTTTATTTCATGACACCTTCAGGTGGAGACGTCGGTTGCCTCCTTCTTCTTTAGTTCTTCCAGATAGAGTGGGCAATTCCTTTTCCAATGTCCTGGCTTTTGACAATGGTGGCAATTGCCTCTCTTGGTCATGCCTCTCCTGGCCTTGAGAGTTGAAGACGACTTGGGTTGCTGGCTAGCATCAGAACCTTTCTTAGCTTTTCCCTTGCCCTTGTGCTTGGACTTGCATTTCTTGTTGCTGATCATCATCATAGACTTAGGCTTGTCCTTCTTCATATGTGTCTCGGCTGTCCTCAACATGCCCAACAACTATGTCAATGACTTGTCAAAGTTGTTCGTGTTGTAGTTCATCACAAACTGACTATAGGATTCTAGGAACAATAGAAGTATCTCGTCAGTAGCCCACTCTTGGCTCAGGGGAAATCCCAGCCTCGTTAGGTTCTCCACATACCCAATCATCTTGAGCGTGTGAGGACCAATTGGATCTCCTTCTATCATGACACACTTGAACAGTGCCCTGGAGACATCATATCTCTCTTTCTGTGCTTGATCTTCATACATGTTCTTGAGATGCTGAATCATCCCAATGAAACCCATGTTCTCATGTTGTCTCTACAACTCGTGGTTCATGGGGCACAAAATCAAGCTCTTTGCATCAATGGCATCATAAGAATGCTTCTTATAAGCATCCCATTCTGCCTTTGGTGCGGTAGGAGTAGGTTCCTCTGGAATTGGAGTATCCAGGACATAGAGCTTTCACACTTGAGTGAGAACAATTCTCAATGTCCTAAACCAATCATGGAAGTTAGTCCCATTCAGCTTGTCCTTTTCAAGGACCAATCACAATGAAAAGTGATTATTATTTTTTGTCATTTGAACTACAAAAGGAAATATATGCAATTTTAGTCCAAAACTCAATTTTGACTTATGTTGATTGATTTGAAAGGTTAACGATATAATTAGGACTTTAATTAATTATTGCTCCCACTATTTTTGTTCAAATTGATAGCCCTCACCATCAATTCAGAAGATTGTAGTGTACAATCTTCTAGTGGGTCAAGATCCTAAAATCCTCTGAATCATGGACCAGCTAGGGTTGTCACCCACAACTTTGATCTTCCAGGTAGGCAATTTTTGTCAATTGCATCATATGAAAATCTTGCAAGATGTCATATGCAACTCTTTGCCATGATCACCTCCATGCCTCAAGGTGCTAGATCCTATCTAGGTCACCTTGTTAAGTCTAACCCAAAGCCAACACGATGAATATGCACCCTGATAGGGAAGACCCACATATTCATCCTTCATGATTCCACGAGATAGACGGTGCACCACTCTAGGGTGTGCCCACACTTGGCCGATCAAGATTTTCACGTGTGTCACATTTGGAAGGCATCTAAAACTTTAATATTTAATGTGGGATTTGGTTTTATATGTACATATACATATCCAATCACCACAATATATAGTACGTATCATATACATGTTATATCCCATAGAAACATGTGAAACGATAAAAGTGATGATTATGACCATCCTAATGTGATTCCTCGAGCCAAGAGGAATCACAATCATCTAGGTCTACATCACATACAACCTGTCCATGATGAAGTGTTGTAGCCGTCCGAGTTGATCAACTCATCACATGAATGACCTGCTCACCCTGGCCAGTCACCTGGGAGCCACTAGTCGATCGGTTGGCTCCTCCAACCCATCGGTTTGCCTGGTCATCATGCATCTCCTCATGGCCGCCACCCGATCGTCTCACTCCTCAAACCGGTTGTCTAGATCACCAACTGATCGGTTCACACCTTGAACCAAACGTCTCAGTTGTCGTCAGGTTGTCCGCCATTCTTTGACATAACATGAAATAAAAGATCTATCCTATTTTACAAAATTGGGAATATCCGAGTTACATTCAGGGGGAGCAAAGGTAGGAAAGAAATCTCGAGTTATCTCGAGCTACATCAGGAATAAAAGATAGGGTATTGGTGCGCAGATCGAGATGCAAGCAACCACATACAACCAAGCACACATACATAGGGTTTATTGGCCATAACCACACTATACATCCACCATAAAACTCATTTAAGGGCGACACATATCGATTGCATTCATATTACATATCATATGTGTATATTTGGATTTGTAGATTTAGGATTGGACATGCATAAAGCCAATTTTATTCACATCGTATGCAATAATAAATGTGACAAACCAAAATTGATCACATCAATAATCCTAAAGTATAAAGCAGTTGATGTGGCTCTGATACCATTGATGGGTTTTAGGGGAGACAGAGAAGGCAGCGGAAACAAAAATTTTCTTCTCCCAAACCCAGAATAAAGGAATCGCGTTAACGTCTATACAATAGGAAGGGTGGTTTGTAGAGGCGTACCTTATCCCGAGGCTTGCTCGATGATGTTACCTCACTGCTTATGCAATCTTCACCTCCGGTCTTGGACGGTGTCTGTGCAACTCCTAGTGTCATCGGGACTGTCGGGATTGATAGCTATCCTCTAAGAAGCAGAAGTCTCCCACCTCTGTAATAGTCCACATAGACCACCTGGAACTCCGATCTCCTTGTCCCATAAGGAATCGGAAGGATTCGTACCCTCATGTCGGTGTACTAGTCACTGACATACTCCTGCAACTAGTTTCCTTTCTATAATTGTCTTTCCATTGTTGTGCCTCCCTTATCAGGTAGCACTTGCTCAGGCTCTCTCAGTTACCAAAACTAGAGAGAACGACAACTTTACAAATCAACTGGTGTTCTGAGTTGTTGTTCCTGAGAAGCCCCCAATACCCCTATATATATAGGAGGGTCATGGGACAGGGTTCTCTATCCCGGGCAATGTGGGATTAAAGTAGGAGTATAAGGATTCGAGATTTTCCACAAAACAACCAATTGGGCTAGCTGAACCGATCATTTCAACCTTGAAACGGTCGGTTGGTGACCTCAACCGACCGGTTCACACCTGAACCAATTGTTTGGGACCCCTGAGCTGATCGGTTCACTTCTGAGCTGATCGGTTCGTGGTCCTGGTCCAACTCAAATTGACTTTCCAAGTTTGTTTCCAACTAATCAAATATTAGTCCTTGTCCAAATTGACTTTGTACAAGTGAAACAAATATGTTTTTGCAAAATAGTCTTCTGACTTTCCAAACGATCTCAATTGGTCCAAGAATCGACCAGTTCAACAATTGAGTCGATCATTTCATGACACATGATCCAATCGACTCACAACTTGAGCCGATCGGTTCATCACATGAGTCGATCAGTTGGGGCAACAAAATATGCAAAATTAGTCAATTGCAATTTCAATCAATCCGATACTCTAATCAACCGGTCCAACACCATGAATACTATGATTTTGAGCTATGAATTAACTGAGTGTTTAATTGAATGATTAAACTCCTTTAGTAATCAATCTAAACATCATTTGTGGATAAAATCCTCTTCCAGGTTAAATCCAATGTGTGTGACCCTGCAGGTCCATTTCATGTTGGTAGTGAAAGTCCATAACACTTATCACTTCACAAGAAAAGAGCGGTGCCTAGTCGCACATCAGTGCTACCCAAGTGTAATAAAAAGTTGGAGAACAACTTTCAATCCTACAATCTATGAATGGTGTTACAACGAATGTATAATTCCTTTGTCTCTGATATATCGAATAAACTCATGGCATGGAACAGTCATCCTATCAACTTTCATTCACTTTCTTGATCTCATAGTAGATTATAGGAGATATGTATGACATCAATATCACATACTAATTCACACATGCGTGCACACACCTATCTCAATCCTACTCATCAAGTGGCCGTGGATATTAAACTCCCTCAGGAGGGACAAATCCCATATCTATCACTCACCCTTCAAAAGCCTCATGTGTCAAAGCCACCCAATCATCACCTTTATAACAACCCATGTTTCAGGGCTATGTTTGATGATGTCAAAGTGTACCCAATGACATGTGTTGAGTGTAGTGATTTCAGGTCAAAGAATCACACTCACCACCATCACTGTGAGAACTGACTGTGACTACCATGTCATGGTTCCATGTGTCAAACTCACAGTGGGTATGTCTGGTACACTTGTTCTCTAACAAGTACCTATGTGTTTGGTTTGATATCTCCATATCATGACTAATGAGATTTTGTCATCAACCAACACCACAATCTAGTCTTGTGTATCATTGTTGTCTATCTACCTTCCACAATGACATCCGACTAGGGACATAATAAGAATGTACAAACTCTTAGCATCCTTATGATCTCATCGTTCAGGTCTTGAACCTGAAAGCATATGTCATTGAGTACTATCACTCTCTAGACATTCAATATGTTCTATCATTATCTCATATGACTGAACCACAAAGAATTGGAAGCTTTCCTTTGATGTTTATCAAATCAATCTTAATGTATCCCATCAATCACCCCATGATTGTCTCTCAGGGCATACATACCAACACTTACAACCCCGAGTCCCCCCCTTCACTACTAATGAGCAATGGTCTGGAGATAGGTCTCGATCTCCAGCATGTTCCACCACTCACTACATCAAAATTGCCCATTAGTGGCATTTATTCGAGTGGCATTTATAAAAAAAGCCACTATCTATGTAATGTACAAGCATTTTTAATTAAAATGCCACTAAACCACCTATTATAGAGTTTATAAAAAGACTTAGCATTAAAGGCATTCTTATATTTAATTAGTGGCAATTTTAAATTGCCAAACCAAATGACGCATGCGAAGTAGCTGTAATATATTATCTATCTAAAATTTTCATTTCACTTCTCCCACTTTTCCTTCATGCTAGTGGCATCTTGGAGGATCGAGTGCATCGACTGACTAGTGGCGGCACGTTGATCACAGCATGGAGTATCACTTTTGACTACTGGCTGGTGAAGTGCCACGTTGTCAGCACCGAGGAAGCCAGGAGTCTACTTTGTCAGCGTCGAGGAAGCCAATTTAGCCACATTTGCTACATTGGCGCCAGGTGATTAGTCCCAACCACATTACAAATAGATTCTCATCCCCAACCATTATCACCATCACAATTGACTGCTCTGTATTGATTCACACTAGTAGAGGAAGAACAGTCTTTGTAAGATATATTCCTACCTCTATGATTTACTTTCCCCTCCCTTAATTTTGCTATATTCTTGCTTTATTTTGGATTGATTTCAGTTTCACATTGAAAAATTGTATGTCTATGTATTACATGTTTAAATTCTCTTATTCGAGCAAGATCTGGGCTGAAGCTAGAGTTCCTGGTTTACTCGTTATTCCTAATTCCATGACTGACTTGGTTAATTGCACTAGCAAGGAGAATCATTGTTTGGCAATGTGCATCCTGTACTGGTTATGGAGGGAGAGGAATAATAGAGTTCATGGGAATGTGGATATGCAATCATGGGTTTGGTGATGGGTATCTAAACACCACTTTCTTTAGTGGTCTAACTCTTACTAACAGACGGTCCATCAATGTAGATTTTGATATCAAAGAGCAAACGACAAACAAGATAAGGTCAGAAATAACTCAAGAATTGTAGCTAGCACCAACTTCAATAGTTATAAACATAAGATAGAAAAGTATCCAAATAATCAAATCTCATTACTTCCATTAATTTAGGGGACGACTTAAAGAAGTATAGGATAATCAAAATTTGATCGTGGGCATTACAACTGAGTCAACGTTTCAGTTGCAACCAACACACCTCTAAGACACATGGATTTTAATGAGGCCAAGAATCACTAAGATTTATGCATAACAACTTCCAATGAAGTACAAATTAAGATTTTATAATCTTTGGAATGGTTTTGAGACAAGGAACCTCCCTAATATTAGACCTGGTATGCCATACTGATTCCCATGTTCTAATTAGAATCTAATTTTAATGAAGTGTAATTATTCATGGTTATGGTATATACATGAAATTAGGTTTGATTAGGCTTGGCTATTTTTAGTATACATTGTGATACGTCATTACCCACACCGATTTTCTTCTATGTTTTTAGATTAGTGTATATAAATAGGTTACGAAACAATGTCATTTTATTGCTATATGTTTCCCTTTAATATAAGTGAGAAATATAATATATTCTCAAAAGCAAAGAGGTCAACAATGATTAAGGATCTCATCTTCATCACTGTTAATTTCTATACCAAAATAGATGGGTTGATCCACTTATATAGTAGAAACTATACTTCAAATGAAATTTCTAAAAAGTAGGGGCTTACTGAGCATCACTAACTTCTAAAGGGGGGGGGGGCTAGTCTGAAGATGATACAACTAAGAAATAGCAAAGAAAAATACACCATTTCCCTTTCAACATGAATTGGTTACATGTAAGCATAATTATATTTTGTTCCTTCGATTCCCCTTGTCAAATGGGGGGTGGTTGCTCCTCTTTTCATATTATGTTCATTCTGATTCTGGACTTTTGGATGTTATGCTTCTATTCTTATGCTTGGTCAAGGTTCAGTACTTTTCTCCCACCTCTTGTCAGGCTCTACTGGTTGAAGCTTATGTTGGTTTTGATTGGAAGGTCTTTTATGTTTTTTTACTTTTGAATCCTTTTTTCTGATGTGGTTTTGACTGATGTTCTACTTTTTTCTTCTGTTGGTTATCGTTGCCTAAAGCATATGTGATTTGTCCTTGGGTTAGTTTGTCTTTTCCCTATTTGATGTCATCCAAGGATGGGATTCTATGCTGGCTCTTGCCTATGGAAGTGTTTGAAATGACTTCGTATGGTTCTCCTTTTTTTAAGGCTCTTTTGGGATGATTTGAAATGATATTCCTATCCTTTGAAAATAGGAGTTTCGGCCGACCAAAAAAGGAATATATCCATGATTGAGTTCCATGTTATGAAGAACATACACCTTGGTGTTCATCTTCATATCAGGGATTGTATCTTTGGTATTTGTTTGTATAGATTCCTACTTTCTGGCTGTATATGTTCTAAAGGTTTCTAGTACGTGAGCCTGTAGAAGTTGAGGTTGTAGGTTTGGAAACCATGTTGGTGGTTTTGAGGTTTACGAATTCCCCTTTGATACTGGTGGATAGGACCCAGGCTCCTATTCATTTTCTGATTCAGTTCAAAATGATTAGAATGTGCCTGTGTCCTTATTATAAGTATGTTCTTTGATCCTTTTAAAAAGTATTTCAAACATAGTGTCATGTAGTCATAAAACTAAAGTGGTAGGAATGTATCCCATTTACATATAGGTCAGATAATAATAACCTCACATAACTCATTTAGAAAATTTACAATTTTTAGATGAATCCTTCTTGTCATAAAATTTGTGGTACTATCAAAATAATAAGATGATAAGATATCTTGTAGTAGTCTTTTGATAAACATATAAGTACAAGACTATTGTAAAAATTTGGAAAGACACCAGTAACCTCTTTAAATAGGTCTCACACCTTCTATAATAGTGCATTGATACTCCAAATTAAATAGGTCTCACACCTATACAAAATAAGCCAGACACCATTAACCTCTTTGATAATCTAAAATATGAGTATTGAACTAACAAATAGATAATAAGTGTCACCTCATTGTATGAAATACCAATATACATCAAATTATAGAAAATACTAGTTACTTCATTGAAATTCTCAAACAAGGATTAGTGAGCATTGGACCAATTGCAAAGATATAGCCTCTATATAGGACATGATCTCCTCTATTAGATTTCTTTTCAAGCTATCATGTCTACCACAATAAAGTTGGTTATGACAAGTTTAAAAGGTTATCTAATGTTAAACAACTTTTTCTGAAAATATATAACATCGTTATATGTACTTACACTTTGTTAATACTAATATTATGCAGTCTCTGTCCACCCACAACAATCACTATGAACTGGGCCTCTATGCCAATGTTAACGTTCCCTATTGAAGAACAATTGGACATCATCCTAGATGATCGTTCCTTAAACCAACTAGCCACACCCAAACATTGGTGTTTTCTAAAAGGAAGACACTACAGTCCTTGGGAAGTGACCCTAAATTTTGGCAATTATTCACATGTTATCGAGGTTGAGTATGATTTAGCAGGAAATCTTGTATCAAAATCTAGTAGGCGTGATTGGATTAGAAAGATGCTAGTGGGCCGTAGTGACAAGTTTTTTCTCCGTCCAGTTGACCATAATACCATCAAAGTTTAGATAACCAACATCAACTGTGAGACCCCCGATCATCTACGGTGGTATGAGCGCATGATGGAGGATATCAGCTCAGACAAATCTCCTGATGAGGCCCCTGTCATTTCATATTTGTCTAAATACAATGAGGAGCTCTGTGACACAGCACAATCATCAAAAAGACCATGGTAGGTCCAATTAACAAATATAATTGTCAAGACAAACAAGTTGTGTTTACACTTTTTGTCTGAAAGCAATCAAACCTCATAGTTGCTTTCTTTTTTGAACTTCAGGAGAAGATCGCCACAATGATAAGTGCTCAAAGTTACTGATGTGAGACCATATTGGTGTAGTATTTAGTTGTCTATCTATCTTGACTTGTCTATATTAATATTTATTTTAATTATGCACATTTTTAGGGGTACACCAACCCCTTTGTTTAGTTATTGTTGAGGGATACACCCCTATGTGTGGATGTAAAAACAGATTAATGAATGGAATTAAAAGTTGCTACATGAATGCCTATAACTGAAGTGTGTGTTCCCATAAATGTTCCAAATTCACAAATCCATCCTATCTAACGACACATTCAAAACCAAACAACAAAAAGAAATATGCATATCATATTATGTTACAAATTACTGATAAATTTCATTATAAATGTTCTTTATAGAATGGATAAGTCTTGGATAGCAGAGAATGACCGAACGAGCAGTAAATAGTTATGTGGAGTATCAAATTTTTTGGATTTTGCTTTTGAACATTCATCGATTGGAGACAAGAATGTATGCCCATGTAGAAAGTGTGCTAATGTATACCAGGTCACCAGAAAGACTGCATTGAGCCATCTACTGTGGCATGGTTTCTTACCAAGCTATATTTCTTGGGCTTTTCATGGTGAAGATGCTGATGTTCAAATGGATGCTCCTACTGATCAGGGATATTTCCTTAATGCTGAAAATTTACAAGATATGTTGCATGATACTTTTCCGAGTTTCAGTGAAGATGGAAATACATAAGGAGTGGAGCCATCTGGTGATCAACATTTCAATACTGAAAAATTTTATATCTTGTTAAAGGATTCTGAGATAGAATTATATCCAAGGTGTAAGAAATATAGCAAACTTGCTTGCATCCTAGAATTCTATCACCTGGTTTGTCTTAATGGCTTGAGTAAGAAAGCATCATCTATGTTTCTTACATTCTTTAAGAAGATGCTACCAGAAGTAGAACTGTTACCTAATTCATTTTATGAGCTAAAAAGATGATTACGGGGTTGGGCTTAGACTATGTGAAGATTCATGTTTGTCCAAATGGTTGCATGTTGCTTTAGAAGGATTCTACTGATAAAGATGTCTACGATACATGTGGAGCATCAAGTTGGAAACCGATTGCAATCCCAGATGATGATGATGAGCTTGCAAAAAAACCCAAGAGAATACCTATCAAAGTGTTCATACACTTTCCACTTATACCCCGCCTAATGCGGTTATTCATGTCATCAAAAACCTCATCCTTAATGAGGTGGCATGCAGAAGAATATGAAAAAGATGACAAGTTAAGACACCCGGTTGATTCAACTGCATGGAAAACATTTGATGTGATGCATCCAGAATTTGCTGTAGATGCTAGAAACATTTGCAACTGACAGATTTAATCCTTTTGGGACAATGAGTACTTCTTACAATACATGGCCTGTTGTGATTATTTCATATAATTTACCTCCTTGGTTGTGCATGAAGCAACCATATTTTATGTTGTCCCTACTCATTCCTGGACCAGCTTCACTCGAAAATATAGATGTGTACTTGCATCCATTGATTGATGAGTTGAAAGAACTATGGGATACTGGTGTACATACATATGACGCTGGAACCAAGGAATTATTTCTGATGAGTGCTTCTTTATTATGGACTATTAGTTATTTTTGAAGATATGCACATCTATCTGTTTGGAGTACTAAAGGCTACAAAGCATGTCCCTATTGTAATAAAGATATTGTCTCACATTGGTTTCCACATAGCCGTAAAGTTTACTATAGAGGACACTGTAGGTTTTTGCCAATTAGCCACAAATTCTGAAAAGAAGCAAAGTCATTTGACGGTGAGCAAGAATTTAGGTGTCCACCTAAACCTCCTTCTAGAGCTCAAATCTTGTCACAATTGGAGGACGGAAGAACTGTAATTGGTAAGAAAAGGCCAAGAGGTAAGGATTCAACACACAATTGGGAAAGGAAAAGCATATTTTTTGAGCTACCATATTGGAAAACTAACATTGTAAGGCACAATCTCGATGTCATACACATTGAGAAGAATATATGTGAGAGTATTGTTGGATCATTTCTAGGTTTGAAGGATAAAAGTAAGGACAACTTGAATGCAAGGAAGGATTTGGAGGATATGGGAATCAAATTTCCGCTTCATCCAAAAACTTTTGGTAAATATACGATCCTACCTCCAGCTTGCTATACAATGAAAAAATATGAAAAAATATTATTTTGCAACCTCCTAAAATCTGTCAAAGTTCCATATGGGTATGCGTCTAATATATCTAGATGTGCATGACCGAAGGATCAGAAGATGCTACCAATGAAAAGTCATGTTTAACACGTGTTGATGCAACAACTTTTTCCATTAGTTGTCATTGTGTCCTTGCCCATTAAGAATGCTAAGTCATGTATTATTAATCTTTGTCGCTATTTTCAAAGGTTGTGCACTAAAGTCATAGATCCAAATGATTTTTCTGCATTGGAAAATGTAATAGCTATTACACTTTGTGAGATGGAGAAGATATTCCCTCCATGTTTTTTTGACATAATGGTACATCTATCAGTCCATCTCTCTTATGAAGCTAAGATAGTCGGCCCTATTCAATATCGTTGGATGTATCCAATTGAAAGGTAACATTTCACACATCGTGATGACTTTACCTATTGGAATGTAATTTGTCATAATATTTTCCTCAACTTTGTTATTAGGTATCTGATGAACCTAAAAGGATATGTTCGTAATAAAAGATATCCAGAAGGATCAATAGCAGAAGGATATATAGCTGAAGAGTGTCTAACTTTTTGTTCAAGATACTTAGATGGAGTTGAAACAAAATTAAATCGGCCAAATAGAAACGATACTAACGAAGCAAATTTGGAAAATGAGCCAACACTTGACAGTGATGATTGGTCTATTTTCTCGACAGTAGGTCATGGTATTGGTAAAATGGTAACATGTGTCTTGGACGAACATACATTGAAACAAGCCCATAAGTATGTACTATTCAATTATGCATCAATTGAACCCTACATTAAGTAAGTTAGTGTCAACTGTCTTCTATTAATAAAATGTTACAACATATTCCAATAACATATTTCACATATTTTGTACTCAAGATGCGCTATGATATCATTAGGCAAAAACATCCTCAGAAGTCCTTAAAGGAGGTTCAGAGAATACATAGTAACTCATTTCATGGATGCTTTAAGGAATATGTAAGTTTAGTTGTGGTAATTAAATTAGTTATGCTTCATGAATAAAGTCTAACAAACTTTTCTTTTGTTAGATTGAGACACTCCTAAGAACATATATGGTGGATGATAAAATCAAGTTTCTTTCTCAAGGTCCACATCAACTGGCCATTAAGTACAAGGGCTATGTTGTCAATGGTCACAAATTTCATACCAAGGCAAAAGATGCAAATTGAACAACACAAAATAGTGGAGTCTTTCTGGTAGCTAAGACTGATTGTTATTCTAAAAAAACTGACCGTAATCCAATTACTAGAGACGTAACCTACTATGGTTTTTTGAAGGATGTTATTGTGCTCAATTATTATGAACACTTTAAGGTGACATTACTTAAGTGTGATTGGGTGGACATCTACTCAATGAGGGGAATCAAGCATGATGAACATGGATTGACTCTTGTTAATTTGAGATGCCTTCAAACAATAGGAGAACTGTTTGTAGTGGCATCTCATGTTGGACAAGTATTTTATGTAGAAGATGTCACTGCAAAAGGGTTGCATTTTGCTGTAAAGATTGCCCCACGAGATATGTTCAACATGGAAGAACAATCTTGTATTGAGAATGTCGAAGCTTATGTGCAAGGTGAAACTTGACATGGGCCATCAATGACATCAGAGGATGAAGATACTGATTGTGACATAGTTAGATTGGATATGGAACGAATTACTATTGCTAGTTCAACAACTGAGAAAGACCAATCCTGAATTCAGCAGGATGATGAAAGTGTATCTCAAAGTGATGATGATGACTTCTTTGAATGAGAATATTAAAAAATAGCAGCCAATGTTTCTTTTTGTTTGTCATAAATATTTGACTTAAATAAGCCTTTTTTGGCTCAATGTATCTCTTTAATTTTCTGTCTCATATTGTGCTCTAGCTAGGTGTATCCATTTTGCATGTCTGACATTATTCTTATTCATATTTATCATTGTCTCTACTGTTGTTTATAATTATATTTGATTAAATATCTGTGTTACATTTTTAAATATTATTAATAAAATTGTTATTATGTTGTTCAAAATTTTTCTAAATGTCTTCATTTTTATGTGACTTGATATACTCAGTATGAGAGAACAATATAGTGACAACTGCCATAACATGACAGCCGCAAGAAATGATAAGAACAACAACAATGACTCTTATACGGTGACTCATTTACCTAGCATTACTCGACATGGTTGTTGGCAATCTTTGAACATGTCATCCTCAAATCGCTCCAAAAAATTTTAGGTTCCCTTCCAACTGAAATTTGTAATGATAGAGCAAACAAATTCAATAAAACTATTGCTAGCTCTGCAAAAAGTGCCCAATCAGCCACGTCTCCCCAAGAATCTAATATGGTTGGTGGTTTGAAATCCTCCCAAACATGCACAACTGAAAAAGGAGATGGGAACTAGGTTCCAAAATCAGCACAACAAAGAAAGTGGCGATAAAGTTACAAGATCAAGAATTTCACAGCTACCCTGTGTGCCTAATGTCAATGATTTCATGTCTATTCATTCAAGAATTGTAGAGAATAGAGCTCCCTGTAACCAAAATAGTAATGTATTTCTTGATAACATGGACCAAAATGACATCTCTGATCACCATGTTGAGTCATTGAATGTTACAACAACACCTTATGATGGGCTAGGTAATCATTTCATTCATATCATTATATTGATAGTGCTGCATTTAATCATATATAATTTTGCATATATATATTATATCCTTTATGAATGAATGCTTAGGTCAAAAACATCGAGCAAACAAATTCCATAAAACTACTGCTAGCTCTGCAAAAAATGCCCAATCAGCCACGTCTCCCCAAGACTCTAATATGGTTGGTGGTTCGAAATCCTCTCAAACATGCATAACTGAAAAGGAGATGGGAACAAGGTTCCAAAATCAGCACAACAAAGAAAGTGGAGATAAAGTTACAAGATCAAGAAATTCACAGCTACCCCATGTGCCTAATGTCAATGCTTCCATGTCTATTCATTCAAGAATTGTAGAGAATATAGTTGCCAGTAAGAAAAATAGCAATGTATCTCCTGATAACATGGACCAAAATGACATCTCTGATCACCATGTTGAGTCATTAAATGTTACAACAACACCTTCTGCTGGGCTAGGTAATCATTTCATTCATATCATTGTATTTATAGTGCTACATTTAATCATATATAATTTTTCATATATATATTTTATCCTTTATGAATGAATGCTTAGGTCAAAAACATCAAGCACGTGGCTGAACACAATGTTGGAAAGTTTGGATAAAAAAGCCCGACAATCCAATTCCCATTGAGAAAAATCAATTTCGACAACCAGTAGGTGAAAACCAATGTCACTTATCAAGTTTTCTGACAACCATTACAAGAGATCCCAATCTTTGTCCACTAAACTATGAGTAATAGAGACAATTTCTAGCAAATAAAAAAGATTCTATATGGAATTTTGTGAAGGTATATTATAAAATTTTATTTTTAAATGGTTAAATGAAGCTTCTAATTGATATCCTTTATGTCAGTAGAGTAAATTCACAATGGATTTAGATCTGAAGGAGTGGACAATGAAAGACTAGGAAAGAAATGGAAGGACCACAAGTGTGAGTTAAGGAGACTATACTTCCTAGAAGATAGTCCATACGAACAACAAGTTGAAAAAGTTGTTCCCCGTGTGGACAAGTCACATTGGAAATTTCTTGTCGATTATTGGAGGATTAATAAATGAAAGGTAATATTATTTTTTCTATTTGTTGATACTTACAGTACCACACAGATAATTACTATGCACAATACTGCAATGTTTTCCATAGAGGAAGTCTATAACTAACAAGACAATCAAAAAATTTCAAAAGGTTAGCCACACAATAGGAACCAAGTCATTTGCATGTCTGAAATATGATGTAAGTTAGTAATTTTTATGATCCATTTAGACAATTTGATGGAATCTGTTAATTTGATGTTTACAATAACCTTGTTTTAATGATAAAGATGGAGAAGGAAATAGGCGGAGAAGTGGATCCCATAATGTTTTTTGAGAAAACTCATCATAAAAAAGATGGGAGCATAGTTGATGTTAAATCCACAAAACGTTTGGTACAACACATAATATCCTATAGTATTATGTTACATATACTAATTTCATAGAGGTATATATTTGGTGTAAATTGCATCTCGTATGATTTGTTGTATGTAGGAAAAATTTTCTGAGGTACGAGACAAGCTGCGAAGAAAACAACCTGATGTTACTTCATATGAAATTTATAGGCATGTTATGGGAGAAGAGAGACCGGGATATGTTTGTGGTTATGGACTTGGACCATTACCTTCTGATATCTGGGGCAAGAATCATAAATCCCGAGAAGCTGAAGAAGCACAAAGGAAGCATTTCCAGGATAAGCTTGAAGAACAATGGTTGGAATTTGATGCAAAACTTCAAGAACAAAAGGATGAATTCAACTAAAAATTAGAGGAGTTACTTGCCTCAACTAGAGCAGGAAACAATCAAGCACATCACTCCATGTTGACTTTTATGGACTTATGAAAAAAATAAAATAATTGTGCAGACAAACTTATCAATGCAAACTACACTCCATATAAGACATTCATCATTTAAGAAGAGACAAGTATGTTTGTATTACTGTGAATTGCACTTCATTTTACATTTATATAAATTTGTTATGTAAACTGTATTTTGTTTCTAGGATGTGTATCTGCTAAGTTTTATAGATCCAGATGCTAGAATTGCATTCGATCGAGTCTCTGAGGTTGACCCCATGAAAAGGGTGGGAGGTGCAGTTTTAGGCTCATCATTTGTTGCTGTTTTTGTAGAGGTTTCTTTGTTGGGCAACGATCCTCTAGTTAGACCTTATGATCAATATCAATCTATTTATGATGTTGTTGGTAATGTCATAGCATGGTTGAAAACACATATGTTGCCAAGGTGAGCATAAAGTATTTCTTATACTGTTACATAATTGAAAATAAAAGTAGTATCTAAAGTCATTTCCATTTGTTGCAGGACATGAAGTTTAAATTTAATTGCATTATTGGATACTATCTAAAGAGAGGAGAGCTATAGTTGTTTTTATTTAATCCAATTTGTTATTTGTACATGCCGATCCAAAGTAATGGTGTTTCATGTCCATTGTCATAAACAATGTTGCCAAATAACAATTCTATTTTGTTTTGACCTACTTTTAATTTTGTTATGGAGAATCTTAGTATTATGGATGATACACACATTATGATTGGTTTGTGGTTTTTCGCTATGAGAAGTGTTTTAGCTTCTTGTTTGTGGGTATGAATGAAAAATTTAGTTGAAAATGAGTTACGATTATTTGATCCATTTCTTTCCATTTTGTAATTACTCAGCTAGTAAATGGAATATTATGGTTTGGATATTCAAAATTTACAACTAATGTGGATGGGTGATGTGCACTGAGTAATTCTTTTTTAATGTAAAAACTACTGCATTAAAAGGGTAATTGTCCCTTTTGTATGGCAGACACACATCGTATACCATGATTTTCTATTTCCCAACCTACGCAGGTTTGATTCTGTTTGATAATATCTAGGAATGCAATTGCTTATATAAGCATGAATGCATATTGCGGGTGCTTCATATTTGTGGGCTTCATATGCAACTTGCATCATGTCAGATTATGATATATTTCTTATGGCATATTAATTTTTCTTTCGTTTCTTGATCACATGTTGTAGGATATCTTAATACTATAGGGATCAAGATTCTAGCAACCACACTACAATCTTCAAGCTCCACCCAACATTTTGATGAATCCTACACTAGTTGTTGCAACAATTTAAATGAGACTATTCATATATTTATTGGTTCTTTTTAGGGAAATATTTTATGTAGTAATACTTTTTTGAAATCTTTACTTTGTAGGAAAGGGTATTTTTTATATGTACATGGTTTTTGTGAATAATGTGATCCGTCAACCAATTGCCTGAAAGCATAGATCTGCAATGCATAAATATTTTTTGTATTTCCAAGGAAATTTGTTCCAAGTTTCTTATAGATATGTTCCCTCACATAGATATAGGCGACATCGATGTTTATCTTGAGGTCTCACATTACTTGAGGTCTCAGATCTTACCTTCTGGGTAATTCATTTGGGTTGTGCTTGTATGTGGATGAAACAAGACTTTATATATGTAAAGGAAACCAAGTTGATAGAATGAAACAAGTAATATCCTGACACTACTTGTCTCTGACTATTTCAGAAAACATCATCAGATAGAGCTCAAGTGTCCAGACCCTCTGCCTTTCCTTAATGTAGGGAGGCCCAAGCGACCCACTTATGTACCTATTGAGGTGCATTACTTCTACGAGTGATGTTCTATTTTCTCACTGTGTTGTTTTTGAATGTTTTGTTTTTGGTACTAAGTATAATATAGTCTGGTGTTTTGTTCTTCCAGTTTAGTTAATAAATTATTTGTTTGTTTTTGGCCACTAACTAACATAACTTGGTGTTTTTCCTTTTGCAAAGGCACACTAAGTCATTGTCAACACTTCAGAGGTCTTCTCTGGTTGAGAAGTCGAGGCAGAAGCCTCAAGAAAGAATGGGTGTTCTTAGTAATGTGGGTTCCTCCCTGTTCCCTTAATTGTTAAAACAACATTTGTATATTTGTCTTTTTTCCTTTACACCCTCCATCTAAAATAATACCCTTTCTGTAACATGTGGTTGTGATGCTGGCCCTAAAAGCCAATAACTATGGTAATGATCCTATGCTAACTGCAGCTCTGTACTTAGAGATTAAAGGCCAATCTCGAGATCTGACAATCTAATACACAAGAAGAGCAACATAGAACACCCCAAATAAGAAAAATGAACACAACGACATATAGATTTGAGCCCAACAAAAATAATGGGACAAAAAATATGCTAAGGAGTCAAAATTCAAAACTTACAGCAGCTATTGATGCCTTGTCTGACTGCCCAGGTCTCCCATGGGACACATCCATTCCTAGTATGATAGTTGTCACTTGAGAGATCTTTGGCATGGATGGAGGATGATCATGGATGTGGTGAACTTCTCTGCGCAATGTGACACATGTAGGCATATTCAGGATCTCATTCGCTATGGAAACATGAAGGGTGTTGTAAGTAAATTTTTTTAATGTATTTCATTGAAATTAGTTAAATGAAATACATAAAAAGATTTTACTGACAATGCACTTCAGGTTTCCACAACGAATGAGATCCTGAATAAGCCTGCGGGTGTCACAACGTGCAGAGAAGTTCACCACAACTGAGCATCCTCCATCCATGCCAAAGATCTCCCAAGAGCCAACTATTATACTAGGAACGGATGTGTCCCATGGGAGCCCTAGGCAGTCGGACAAGCCATCAATAGCTACTGTAAGTTTTGAATTTTGACTCCTTAGCATATATATGGGTTTTTTGTCACATTATTTGTTTTGGGCTCAAATATATATGTCGTTGTGTTCATTTTTCTTATCGAGGGTGTTCTATGTTGCTCTGCTTATGTCTTAGGTGTGGAGTGTGGGTGTACAAATGCATAAAAACTATAGTTCACCAGTTATTGGAGTGTGGTTGTACAAGGTATGGTTGTACAAATGCAGAGGATTGAATGTCAAGAATTCCAAGTCATTTAAGGTTGTATACCATGATTGGTTGTATAAGGTGTGGTTGTAACAGTAATTATGATACTAGCTTGCAACATGACTTGGACAATATATCTCTGAATGTCAAGAATTCCAAGTCATTTGAGATTCTATGTAAGCATTCTATGTGATAAGTACCTATGCTTGTGATATTGTCTTATGTTCCAACTAATTTTCAAGCTTGAAGTTACCTCATTGTTTTTGCTAATAAGTCTGTAGGTGTCACAACACATAGAGACACTACTACAGAAACGGCCTTTGGCGTCGGTCGTTTAACCCCATTTGGCGTCGGTTTCCGACCGACGCCTATGTGGGCGCCGCTAAAGGTCGAACACTTCGGCGTCGGTTTTTTAACCGACGCCTATTTGTCCTATAGGCGTCGATTGTTTAGTAAATAACCGCCGCCAAAAGTGTTCCCACCACAGAAAATGGCGTCATCTAGGGCACTTTGTGCGTCGGTTATTTACTACACAACCGACGCCTATATAGAATATAGCGTCGGTGTTTTAGTAGATAACCGACACATAAAGTGCCCTAGATGACGCCATTTTCTGTGGCGCGAACACTTTTGGCGTCGGTTATATACTAAACCACCGACACCTGTACTTCAAGACGACACGGCCGTGCTTCCCTGCACGGCCGTGTTAGTACTATAGGCGTCGGTTTTATATGAATAACCGACGCCATTCACACCACGGTCGTGCTATCCTGCACGGTCGGGTTGTTTGTACTATTAGGCGGCGGTTTTATCACATAACCGACGCTGTATGTCTTTGCTGACGGTTTTCTATAAATAACCGACGCCTATTTATTATTGTTTTTTTTCATATCAGTTTGCAGGCCTGCTGTGGCTGGTCAGTAGGATGAGAACCTGCAGTTCAGAAAACTGAACTGCAGGTTTACGACATCCATTGATATCAGCCTACAAACAGGCCGCAAACCTGCAAAAGTCACAAGCAAAATTCTACACAAGTACATACATTCAGACATCAATTCAATTCTCACATTCACACATATAGAAACATTCAAATACATGTATTAACATTCAGAAATATTCATTTACATAGTATCATTCATTATCGCTATCAACATCCCAATTATATCTTACAATTGCCACTGCTTGTATGGCTTTTGCCCATTCTTCTCTTACTTCATTTAATGCTTCCATCGTATATGGAGCATGTATATTTTTTAAGCGTTTACCTGTAGTGTTGTCAGTTTTAAACACCTGCAAAGAGAATGATGTATATATATAAGTAATAATATAAAAATAAGATAAGATTGATATATTTCATACTAACTAATGAGACTATATATAATACCTCATGTATGGTATCGATGTCCAATGCGGCATATTTGATAATCATCTGCATAAATCGCATCACATAGTATGTGCATGCCCAGCCATTGTCTTGTGTAGCACACTATAAATTGAAACATACAAAATAATACAACTAAGCACAATTCACATCAATAATATATATATTCGAGTCGGGAACTTACTTGTACGTTCTGCCAATTTATTGGCTGGTTCTTTTTCCTTGGGACCGTTCCTCCAACCTTTTTGAATGCATCTAAACCCCTACATGTTAATATAACACAATAAATTGCATAAGTAAATAGTAATGTAATAAAAGATGTTAACGGATATAAAAATGAAATATTTCTCACCAGAATAATGGCAGTCTCATTACGTGTCCAATTTTAGTGTTCAATGTACTCCCCGCAGGATCTAGATAATAAACAGTGAATGTCCCGGGGACAATAACTAGTAACTCCCAATGTCTACCACTAGAAGTAAGAAGTTAACAATTAATAACTCAAAATGCAAAATAAAAATGGAATTTTCTTAAGTCCAAATTATAAATAAAGTAAACTTACTTGACATTGAATGGAGCTATTATTATCGTCTTCTTTTGCTGACCAAAAATTGTAAAAGCATCTATACAGTATTGTTGAACATTATCAGGGTCTTTAGCTACCAAACTAATCAATGATGGAATCAAAAATCACACATGATCAAATGAAAATTGTTTGCAATGATCTTCGACTAAGTAGCTGCAAAACATATAGGCGTATGCATTAATATATAAGAAACCAGATCACCAGATCTTACACAAGGTATATGGATGTATAAACAAGATCTCACCTTATCCATGTCTCTATCATTCATGTATTCAGCCAATCATACATAAACAGCTCAATAATATCTTATATAAATAAAGAGCTATCGTATGATCGACCTGCATAATCTACATCTAAATAAACTATTATAGGGCAATGTATATTATGTGCCCGTAGCCAACATGCCATTCCCCTACAAGCAGGACCTAACAGGTATGTTAGGTCAGTTGGAACCCAAGTAGGTAATGCGGGAAGTGGAGGTGGAGGCCTAGGTGCTCCTGGTGTCTTCTTTTTAACCTGTATATATAATTTCAGATCAGTTGACATCATATATACACATCAACAGTCTAAATCAATGTAAATTTATCTTACAATTTCAGTCGTGTAGACGACATCTGCTTTGGGCCACAATATGACCCCGCCTTCTGCCTCACCAAGTGTATCAATATCTGGGTGGGCATATGGCAACGCAACTTCCCTCCAATCGGGTAACACACGTAATGGGCCCACACGAACATAGCCCTGTGGCATTGGAGTCCCGTGAAACCTTTCCCCAGGAAGGGACGGGTAAGCTTGCGCCTCTGCAACAACATAGTCTTCTATTCTTAAGCGGAATGGCTTCAATGCCTACAAATTTACGTAAAGAATGTTATACATATATACATATAATCTTGAAAACATATCATCTTGAAAAGACTAGCTACAATGTCATAAACAATACTTACAGCAGACGTGCTAGGCGATGGGTCTCCAGGATTACTCGCAGTCTGTGCATCAGGAGAAGAGTGGGTCGCCATAGGCTGATTGGAAGCCTGAGATGCCTGCCACCGCAGCAATTCTTCCTTGACCTTCTCAGCAACTACATTGTTGACCTTCTTAGCAACTAAATCCTCAACTCTCTTATTCTCCTATACATGGATAAAAGAAACATTAGCTTCTTATTAATGAATTTCGTTTTGCAGTAACATTCTAAAAAAAGAATAGGTTACCTCTTCTTGAGAAAGTCCCGCTCTGGGTTTGCGCTGGGATGGCCCAAAGAATGCTTTGATGCCAACACCAGCGCCGGCACCTCTAACACGTCCAGGATGCTCTAGGTTACCCAGAGCAACTGTCAATTCATCCCTTGTGCCCTGAGGGATGAACGTGCCTTGTTTCCTCTGCTCGTGCAGCTCCCGCTAATCACCATAAACAGAAATTGGTAAGTTAACACCACAAATAATCAATATTCAAACGATTTCTCTAAGAGTGTTATTTTACCATTTTTGCAGCCGCCTCAGCAGTTACAGGCTTCTTTATTTCACCCTTCTTGTTTTTCCTGCCAGCTATCCAGATATCATGGCGAGGCATGGGTGTGGCAGACTCCTGAGTAGGAGCAGACTCCCGAGTAGCCGCAGACTCCGCCTGTAGTCTTTGGCGAACGCTTGCATAGCCTTTTGGACCCATAGTGTGGTCATGCACATTCAGTGCACGCCTTGCTTTTTGTGCGTCACTGAGGGCCTAGTTAGTATGCACATTAATGATTTGGTTAGTAGCACTAAATGCTAATCTTGAATAGGTGAATACAATGTATATTAATTAAATTGGGAGTGACGCCTAATACCTTGAATTCTTCAGATTTTCTTGAAGCAACAAAATTGTCCCAATCTTCTTTGTCCAAGAAGTTCCATTGTTCAAGGGCTGACTTCTTCTTCTTATCACCCTCTTTTATGTATTCTCTGTTCAGATTTGTCCATTATTAGGAGTTTCATTACCACTGAGAAAGTCATTGCAAAAATCCATAACCTCTCTCGCCACATAACCTTCAATAATACTCCCTTCAGGCCGATAACGGTTTCGAACATCACCTTTAAAAACGCTCATGTATCGTTCAAAGGGATACATCCAATGCAAGAAAACTGGTCCCAACATTTTCACTTCCCTAGTCAAGTGGACAACAAGATGTACCATGATATCAAAGAACGAAGGAGGGAAATACATCTCAAGCTGACATAGGGTAACAACCACTTCTCTTTTCAAATTATCGAGAGTATCAGGGTCAATAACTTTGCTGCATAGAGTGTTGAAAAAGAAACAAAGTCTGGTAATTGCAAACCTTACATGCTTTGGCAATATAGATCGAATTGCCACAGGCAATATTTGTTGCATTAGAGTGTGACAATCATGAGATTTAAGACCTATCAACTTCAGATCTTTCATTGATACCATTCTACGGATGTTGGATGAGTAACCATGTGGCACCTTAACATTTACCAAGCATTCACAAAAAGTTTTCTTCTCCTTTCTAGACAACGTGTAACAAGCGGGAGGTAAGTATGTTCTTTTATTACCCATTTCACGTAATTCTGTTAATTCTGACCTTATTCTCATTTCACGTAGGTCCAGTCTGGATTTTATCCCATCTTTAGTCTTACCTGGTATATTTAATAGAGTACCAATGATGCTATCACAGACATTTTTCTCAACGTGCATTACATCGATACAATGCCTGACTGTCAAAGAACTCCAATAAGGAAGATCCCAAAATATTGACTTCTTCTTGAATGAAGAATTGTCACTCCGTGTGGCCATACTACATTGTGATTTCTTACCAAATTCATTGACAATGTCTTTTACTCTTTCATAAACAACATCCCCTGATATAGGTTTAGGTGCACTCCGTTCATCATTCCATCCATTGAATGCTTTGCGCTTCCTACGATACAGATGGAATTTTGAAAGAAACCTTCGATGACCAAGATATACAGTCTTGCCGCCATGTTTTAGTCTTATTGAATCAGTGTTTTCTTCACATATAGGACACGCTTTAGCTCCTTTGACACTATATCCAGACAAATTCCCATATGCTGGAAAGTCATTAATAGTGCAAAACAACATAGCGTGCAAACGAAATGTCTCTCTTGCTGAAGCATCATAGGTCATCACACCTTCAGCCCAAAGTTTCTTTAAGTCATCAATCAAAGGTTCAAGATAAACATCGATATCATTTCCGGGTTGTTTAGGGCCCGATATCAACAATGACAACATAACGTACTTATTTTTCATACACATCCAGGGAGGAAGATTGTATATAACAAGCATGACTGGCCAAGTGCTATGTTGGCTGTTCAATGTCCCGTACAGATTCATCCCATCTGTACAAAGCCCAAGTCTTAGATTCCTATCTTCTTCACCGAATTTAGGGTACAATAGATCAATCTTCTTCCACTGTGGGGAATCAGACGCATGTCGTAGGATCCCATCATTATTTTTCTTAACATCTGCATGCCACCTCAAATTCTTCGCATCTTTCGGATTTGCAAACAAGCGTTGAAACCGTGATATTATAGGTAGATACCACAACACCTTGGCAGGAGAACCAGTTTTGGACTCCCCCGAAGTCGTCAATTTATACCGTGACGCACCACATTTTGGACAATCTTTCAAATCTACAAAGTCCTTTTCAAATAATACACAATCATTCGGGCATGCGTGTATCTTCTTGGCCTCCATTCCCATAGGGCACAACATTTTCTTTACCTGGTATGTTGAGATTGGAAGCTCGTTTCCTTCAGGAAGCATTTCTTTCAACAAAGTCCTCAATGAAGTGAAGCTTTTGTCGCTCCATCTATTGTTAGCTTTCAACTTATACAATCTCAACACAGCGCTAAGCTTCGTAAACTTAGCAGAGCCTGTGTATAACGGTATCTCAGCATCATGCACAATGTTTGTAAAGATAGGAGGTGGATCGGTGTGCTCTACCCTACAACTATCCAGCATCGCATCAATGATGTTTGCTGGAACTGGTTCGTTCACATTTACATCATCGGAGGCAATTTCTTCTTCCACCCAAGCACTGCTATCGACATCTACTAGTTTCGATTTTGAAATCTCTCCATGCCAGTGCCATTCTGTATAGCCTTGTACAATCCCGTTGCACATGACATGACTTTTGATTTCCTCACCAGTGTTGACTTTCAAGTTGTTACCGTAATGCCTACATGGACAGTAGAACCTATCTGTAGGTTTTTTCCTATGTTCCTCGGCAAATCTAATAAACTGATCAAGACCAGATATAAACTCTGGGGTGCAACGATTACGAATGGACATCCATGATCTATCCATTCTATGATCAGAGAAAACAAGTATATATTAGGAAACAAGTATATATTAGGAAAAGATTAGGCAACATTTCCCCGCTGTTCTCTAAGTACATATGTACTTAGAGAACAAATGGGGAAATGCCAACAAACACATGTGATGTCATTCTTATATATAATAAATGTGTACCACCTATCCCATCCTTGAACACCTAATCTTACTAGTAAGTGTATAATGTGTATTGGGTTTTCAAGAAAATTTCGGCAGCATTTCCCCACTGTTCTCTAAGTACATATGTACTTAGAGAACAAACGGGGAAATGTTACCAAAATTTTCTCGAAAACTCAATACACATTATACACTTACATCCTAAGTGAGATTAGGTGTTCAAGAACAGTCCCAAACCGGGGACTATCCAAGATTTACTCCTAATGAGTAAATCTTGGACGGGTTTCTAGGCCAACAAATAATGTGTTGTCATTCTTATACCTAAAATACTAGTTCTTCAAATTAGGGTGATTATTGATGTCTTTAAAAGCATGATTGGCAATTTAGGGAAAAGTTCATCATTTAAATTCCAAGCATTCACATGTGTGCATTACAGTTCATCATTAAGCAAGAAGGGTGATTAGGATTCTCAATATACTCAACAATAAAATAAGTTAAACATGTGTGCATTACAGTTCATCATTTACATTCCAAACATGTCACATGTGTGCATTACAGTTTATCATCAAGATATCTATAACTTACTTAAAAATTCAATTATGAAGTAAATATACACTTAATTAAGAATAGCATGACACACAAAGTTGCAGTCAACATCATTATGTTTTGTTCTATCATGGACTATCAGATTGGTATATCACATATGTATCAGTACATTATTAAATAAACACAATCAGTATATAACTTTTAAAAAAAAATCCACTAGATGTGCAGCCTAGACGTGCATCCATGAGTGGGAATATATCATGGATGATTGGAAAGTGTTGGAATGTGATATTGTCATCCAAACTCTACAAGTCTTAGTATCTTTAGGAAAGTATGTGTATGAAGTTGTGTGATATATTCCTCCTCTAGATACTTGCTTCTCCATTTATTGGAGCATGATGATTGTGGTGAGTCATATATGGATGCATGATCTATGAAGTAGGTAGTATTTTAATATCTCCAAATCTCTTGATAATTTCAAAACTAACCTCCCATGTGTAAGTTATTTTTTATTCTGTAGTTTTGACCTTATGAGTTCATTGAGAAAAGGTCCTAGTATTTACAATAATATGTATTACTCATAAACTAAACTAACAATTTCTCACAGTTGGAAGGCTATCATCCATGGTGGATATCCAATTGATGTATGTTCTACTGAGGACCACCTATATAGAATGTTGTTGTTGGAAAAATGTAGGAGCATAACCTCTAGTTGCAACACATTCTACCATTTTACCAATTTCCACCACAATTCCTTATCCAAGAAACCCAAATTGCATCACACCTATCCTACAAAATTTCTATTATCCTAACCTGCCCATAGGCTCCTTCATGTTTACCAAAAAATTGGGACCCTAGGCGTGCCCTGGCACCTACTTAGGCGCTGCCTGGGTGAGTTCTAGGTCGGCGGCGGCAGAGGACAAAAAAGGTGGTGAAGGTTTGTGGGTTACCTTGCACGAGGACAGCACGAGTAAAGCTGCTTCTACCGGCGGGGGCGGAGGTGATGACGACAGCACCGTAGCTGCTTCTACTGGCGGCGACGACTAGAGGAGAGCAGGGGCGGTGGGCAACGATCGGCGGGAACGAGCGGACAGCAGCAGCAGCAGGGGCGGCAGAGAAGAAGGGCGCCGGAGAAGAAGGACGCCGGAGATGGGGCGCCGAAGAGAAGCGCCGGAGAGCAGCAGCAGCAGAGAAGCGCCGGAAAGTCGCCGCAACAGGGAAAATCGCCGCAATAGGGTAGCAATGAAACAGAAGAAAGGGGAAGAGTCGGGCGATCGCGGGGGGGTTATGAGTTCCCAAATAGCGTCGGTTGTTTACAACAACCGACGCCTAAACATCTTTAGCGTCGGTTGGTTGAAACAACCGACGTCCAATTGGACAATATTTTCATGGAAATTTTTGGCGGGAACCACCTTCAGCGTCGGTTGGACAAGGATAACCGACGCTGAAAGTGACATTGTCCGCGAAAATTTTCATCGCAAATAGGCGTCGGTTTTCTAGGTATATAACCGACGCTGAAAATGACACTATTTTTTTTATCGAAAAATGGATTTCGCGGGCGACTTTAAGCGTCGGTTTTTTATAAACAACCGACGCTTAATACAAAGCGGTACCCATGTCTGGCTAGTCTTCGAATATAGACGTCGGTTTTATTAAACAACCGACGCCTTATATGTTAGGCGTCAGTTTTCCTTAATAACCGACGCCCAGAAAAGCGACACTGAATGCTATTTCTGTAGTAGTGAGAAGTTCACCACAACTGAGCATCCTCCATCCATGTCAAAGATCTCCCAAGTGCCAACTATTATACTAGGAATGGATGTGTCCCATGGGAGCCCTGGGCAGTCGGACAAGCCATCAATAGCTGTTGTAAGTTTTGAATTTGGACTCCTTAGCATATGTATGGGTTTTTCGTCCCATTATTTTTTTGGGCTCAAATCTATATGTTGTTGTGTTTATTTTTCTTATCTGGGGTGTTCTATGTTGCTCTGCTTGTGTCTTAGGTTTGGTTGTACAAGGTGTGCAGAGTGGTTGTACAAATGCATAAAAACTACAGTTCACCAGTTATTGGACTGTGGTTGTACAAGGTGTGGTTGTACAAATGCAGAGGATTGAAATATGGATATGGATCAAATGAAGCACAAACTTCTAGTGCTCATTTTATTGTATACATGCCATATATTCTACCTTGAAGAAAATAATGAAGGTGAATGAGATTCTCCATCAAGATCAATTATTTTTCTCCTACTTAAAGTTCATAAAATTGTTTGATATGGTACCATTAAAGATTGAAAATCTTCTAAACTCACTACATCATGAATTTTATGAGATATGAAGTTAGCCATTTTATCAAATGTAGTAATATCCTCCTTATATGATGAGTGCTACCATTCCATTATGGACGAATTACATATTATACCATTATATCAAATGTGGTAATATTCTCCCTAATTGTTTGTGTCTTTACTCTCCAGGGTTCAAGAAATACAAAGATTATTCAACAATGATCTTTGAAGTGATATTCACTTCCACAACTTTCCCAAGTTCCTGGATCATTAGTCAAGCTGAACTTCAAGCTATGCTCAGTGCCATCTGAAATGTAGTGTCCTTCAGATTCCAAAATGTGATATTTAGGTTGGATGCATTAAATTTTGGAAATTGGATTAAATTTGTTTTGAGGACTTTGTGCCCCTCATTTTTAAAGTATTATACCATGCTTGCAAAGGTGAAAGGCTTGGAACATGCACATCATTTGACGGAATTTGATCAGGTATGTTCTTCCATTCTTTCTCAACACCTTAAGTCCTACATAACACGATTTACTAGTTACTTACATCTTGGAAGACATATCAAACAACATATGTACATGCCCCATATTTATTGCCTAATTCACTGATGTCAGTACATATTTTACAAACTATTTGTTGTATATTGTAGGAACTACAATAATATACTTAGACATTTCATTTAAGGTGTCTATTTCACACATGTTTTTCTTTAAACTTCGAGGAGGCTAAATCTATTTATCCTACCCTTTAGTTTAAGGTTTTTAAACCTATTTGCTTATTGTAAGTAGAGTCTATTTAGAGTTGTGATGGTATTTCTAAACATGGTAGTTCCTCACCTCATATCTTCCATGACCCAATTGCAAAACTGATGGGAAATTCGACAATCGGACTCCTGAGCACCACTAGGATTGGGAAAAATAATATAGAAAAATGATGTGATTGGCTGTCAAATTCCTTATACCTTCATATATAGGTTGTTGTTTTAATTCCTATTCTAATCTAGTTGTTTGATTGCTAATGCAGTGTATATAAATATGAATGGTGTGCTTATTATCGACCTTGTTATATTGTTCACTTATACATCAGATAATGAACCAATGACAAAATAATTATGTGCTACAAGCTAGGAACATGCCAACCAACCATCCACTCTACACATCTGAGTTGTATAGATAGGTAAATCTCTATTCTGCTATGTGTAGCTTTGATGGTTCATATACTAGAGCTGGAATGTAACATGAACATTGCTTTGATAGAGATGGAATGTAAATTTCTTTTTTGATGAACCAATGTACTATCATGCTAACTGTAATCATGTACTAGTGAGATTTTTTGATGAACAATGCACTTCTGTTGCTGCAACTTGCAAGAGGAATTAACAATTCCTGAAAGTTTGTTTTGGTAATGGTTTTTTCTAATTTCAAAGCTAAAACCTAAGAAGAGCATGAAATTGCATTAGGCCCTTGGAGGAAGCTATCAAAGGAGAATAAAATTTCAAAGAAAGAAAGAAAGGTTTGCTTGGCCATTTGTCAGTTAGTCTGTTGGTGGATTCGACATGGATGTTGTAGCTGCTCTGTATTAGGCCACTTGTTGCACCAGAGGTTTAGAATCTATAGCTCTTCCAGTTCTGGAGATCAGTATATCTATCATCTCTGCCTAGTAGATGAAATTGTAAATCCCACATGTGGTCTTTTTGGGACTTTTGTTGCAACCATGGGTAGTAGAGTACTATTTCATATGTATTGACTATGGATATGTTTGGACCTATTGTTGATAATGCAGGTGGCATTGTTGAGATGAGTCAGTAGGTAAATTATTTGCCCTTATTATTTGCTGCTCTACACTAAACAAGCCCTTATTGTTTGCTACTTTACACTAAACAAGAACCTTCAACATGGTTTTTTTTTGTTTAACCATCTAGAACAAGGATACATGTATTTTTTGTTTAACTTTTTGCTTTAGACTTAGGTTGAGGCTTTGGACTTAGCTATCACCTTGCTTCTATGATTCCTGAACACAGCAGCCAACTGCACCCTTTTATCAACTATAAAGGATGCATCCACATTGATTTTAATGTAACCCACCTAAGGAACACACCACCTGCATTCTTTTCTATCCACATTAGTGCTTGTAAAAGATCTGTTCTGTAGTCTCATCTCTACGAAGCTATATGAGGCCAATGGAGAATGTTGTGAGCTGCCAAGTAAGGCTAAACAGTCATGATACTGAAATCTGTTAGGTGTGAAAACTATTGGGACTATCAAAGTTTGTCGGTATATATTTTATATGATTCAAAAATTGTTCTCTCAGTATTAAAAAGTTGTTTCTTTGGTAATAAATCATGATGCTTGTAGGGAACCAAGTGATCACCCTTCCTTATACCTTGATTGTGTCAAGACCGTTGTGCATTGTAATGCACCACACAGTAGACATAGAATGATGGATGCAAAGATTTGGAACCTACAACAATGGAGATCAAGAGCTAGGAAGACCAAAATGGAGATCTAGAGCTCAACCGCACTGCTATGATAGTGATTTGAATAGGGAGCCAGTGACTGGAAGGTACAATGTCTTCTTACTTATTTTCGTTGTGCTCTATTTTACCATGATCATATTTCCCTCTTATTCTTAATCAATAAGGGACAATCATTGATACTTTGGATTTTGTTTTTCCTTAATTGTTCAACTTGATAATGCTTTTTTTGTAATGGAAAAAGGATTAGCTTATTATCCATAAAGATCTCCAGCCTCTATCCATTTGATTCAATAATTCACACACTTTTAATGGCTGAGATGCTACCTTATGCATTGCTAGATACATGAAACTGGTAACTACGAGCACATAACCAATCAAAACCCTTGCAGTAGGTGGAAGTAAATGATTAAAAAGAAAGCTTAATTCAACTTGTGTTTTGCTGGCATGATACAAATAAAAGATAAGTCACTTTTTAACTGTTTCCAGATTTGATCCAATGACGTGCATGAATTATTTTTTGAGGCTACTTTCAAGCCTTTCAATTGTCGCACCCACCCTGCTTCCTGTATCACTTTCACCGGAATCAGACGCCAAAGGAACTACACTCCGCTCTGCTTCCTTCTCTACAAGTTTCAAATGGGCCCAACCGAGTGGAAAGTAAAAGGCAGCTCCAAGTGCAGAACCAAGGAGCATATTCTGGACTCGCCATCTCAAGGAACCAGACAATATGAGACCAGATACAGCAACAGTTGTTGAGCCAGCTCCATCAATGTTGAAGACATCATGTATGCCACGTTGTTCAGCAAGAAGATTTTGCAAACCATAAAATGTAGCAGTAAACATTGGTGTTGTATTCAATATAAGGGGCAAGGTAAAACGTCCTCCCCATGTAATTCAATATAAGGGGCAAGGTAAAATGTTGTATGAAAGTATATCATTAGTGTTGTATTCAATATAAGGGGCAAGGTTGTATGAAAGTATATCATTGGTGTTGTATTCAATATAAGGGGCAAGGTAAAATGACCTCCCCATGTATTTCTCAATTGATTATAAATAAAAAATATTCATACTTTTAGAAAAGTGACTTCGTATACAATTGACATTCATTTAGAAATAATGATAATGAATTGAAAACTGAATGACTAAAAGCCATGAAAATGTAGTAATACAGAACTAGTAGTCATTAGTGGCTTTTTTTATACACCATGAAACTCAGTAAGAACATTTTCATATGCCAACATAATACAAAATAGTGGCATTTATATAAAAGCCAATTGATAGATAGTCGCTTCTTTATAAATGCCAAATGATGTTTTAGTGGCCTTTATTTGCCATTTATTGGAAGCCACTAAAGACAAACATTTAGTGGCATTTACAACTTATGCCACTATCTTTCTAGTGGCATTGGTACTAGAGGCATTTTTTAAGTGTCAACAAATGCCACTAAACATGTTTAGTGGTGTTTATTTTTTTTAGTGGCATTTCTAAAAGGCCACTAATGTGAGTGTTTGTTGTAGTGACTCTCCATTGCTCCTCGTTGTTTATAGACTGCCATCACACCTGCTGCAACTAAACGATAACATTAACCTAAAGTAGACTCACCTCCCAGCAGTTACTCAACACAGTGGCACCCCGATCTCCTCTCCTCCTCCTCACTGCCGTCGGTCTCCACCTGGCTATTTCCTACACCTCCACCACCACAGAGTTCTGACCTCCCCATGGATCTGGGCATTGGAGGTTGATATCTGCAGACGTAGTTTGACAACCCCTCTCCAACAGCAGACCAGTATGTCCTCCTCGTCTATTGATCATTGGTGTTGCCCACACACCTGCAACATATTCTCTGTCAAACAATCCTCTGATCCATTAGTGCTCATCGCTGCTCCTCACCCTACAATCCACCCCCAGACCCCACGGGCTTATTTCCTCCTACTCTCTTCGACCAAGAAAAGTAGCCCCTCCCTCCTTATAGACCGGACTCACTAGCAACAGACCTGCAATGGCTGAAGCAAGGATGAACCCTTGCAGATCGCAATGGCGCCGGCGTGGATGGGCTACAACTGCAGATCATTCACGGGCATGTGAGCTCACCGTCCCTACTCCTGACTACACTGCCTAGCAGGTTCCATGGTGTTCGAGACTAGTTCCGCCACCAACATTGTCCCTTTCCAGTAGAAGACCACCTCGTCAGCACATAGTGACTAACACCACCATCGTAAGTCACCCTGATGTTACGACCTATAGATTTACTCTATCAATCTACATTAGAGCCCCGCCAGCTATCTGCTCGCCTCCTCACACCTTTGTAGGTTAATAAATGGACCCCTCATCCCAAACTACCTCGATCAATTCCCTAACCCCCTCTCCATCTCTGACATCTTTCCTAATGAGAAGCTACATGTGATTCCCAACCTAAAGTTGACCCTGCTAACACCTACACATAGGCCAAGTTGTGGCTATGAATCTGTCGACAGAGTCTCAATGGATTTCTTGTGCTAGATCTCGACTCCAGGAAGCTGGGAGGAGCAGAGAATGTCTTCAACCTGAAAGCATGATTGGCTCTCAGGGCATACATTCCCTGAGAGCCAATCATGGGATGATTGGTGGGATACATTAAGATTGATTTGATAAAGATCAAAAGCAAGCTTCCAATTCAGTCATATGAGATAATGATAGAACAAATTGAATGTCTAGAGAATCACAGTACTCAATGATGTATGCTTTCAGGTTGAGGACCTGAATGATGAGATCATACAGATGTTAAGAGTTTCTACATTCTCATCATGTCCCTAGTCAGATGTCATTGTGGAAGGTAGATAGACAACAATGACACATAAGACTAGATTGGGGTGTTGGTTGATGATAGAATCTCATTAGTCATGATATGGAGATATCAAACCAAAAACATATGTACTTGTTAGAGAACAAGTGTACCGGACAGACCCACTGTGAGTTTGAAACAGGGAACCATGACATGGTAGTCATAGTCAGTTCTCACAGTGATGGTGGTGAGTGTGATTCTTTGACCTGAAATCACTACACTCAACAAATGTCGTTGGGTACACATTGACATCATCAAACGTAGGCCTGAAACATGGGTTGTTATAAAGGTGATGATTGGGTGGCTTTGACACGTGGGGCTTTTGAGGGGTGAGTGATAGATATGGGATTTGTCCCTCCTGAGGGAGTTTGATATCCATGGCCAATTGATGAGTAGGATTGAGATAGGCGTGCACACACATGTGTGAATCAGTATGCGATATTGATGTCATACATATCTCCTCCAATCTACTCTGAGATCAAGAAAGTGAATGAACATTGAAAGGATGATTGTTCCATGCCTTGAGTTCATTCGGGATATCAGTGACAAAGGAATTATACATTCACTATAACACCATTCATGGATTGTAGGATTGAAAGTTGTTCTCCAACTTTCTATTTCACTTGGGTAGCACTGATGTGCGACTAGGCACCACTCTTTGCTTGTGAAGTCATAAGTGTTATGGATTTTCACTGCTAACGTGAAATGGACCTGTAGGGTCACACACATAGCATCTAACCTGGAAGAGGAGTTTATCCAGAAATGATGTTTAGATTGATAACTAGAGGAGTTTAGTGTTCAATTAAACACTCAATCAATTGATAGCTCAATACCATAGTGTTCAAGGTGTTGGACCAATTGATTAGAGTATCAGATTGATTGAAACTGCAATTGACTGATTTTGCATAGTTTGCTGCCCCAACTAATCGGCTCATGGGATGAACTGATCGGCTTAGGTTGGTGAATCGATCGGCTCAGGTTGGTGAACTGGTCAGCTCAACTGGTGAGACGATCGTCTCATGTGTCATGAAACGATCGACTCAATTGTTGAACCGGTCGGTTCATGTGACCAACCGAGATTGTTTGGAAAGTCAGAAGACTATTTTGCAAATACAATTTGTTTCAGTTGTACAAATTCGGTTTGGATAAGGATTAATATTTGATTAATCGGAAACAAATATGAAAGTCAATTTGAGTTGGATCAGGACCACGAACCGATTTGCTCAGACATGAACCGATCGGCTTAGAGCCCCAGACGATCGGCTCAGGTCCCAAACGATCATTTTAGGGTGTGAACCGATCAGTTCAACTAGCGTAGTTGGTTATTTTTGTGGAAAATCTCGAACCCTTCTACTCCTGCTTTAATCCCGCATTGCCTGGGGTAGAGAACCCTGTCCCATGACCCTCCTATATGTATAGGGGTAGTGAGGGCTTCTCGAATAATAACTCAAAACACCAGTTGCTCTGCAAAGTTGTCGTTCTCTCTGGTTGTGGTAACCGAGAGAGCCCGAGCAAGTGCTACCTGATAAGGGAGGCACAACAAGGGAAAGACAAATGTAGAAAAGTAACTAGTTGCAATAGAGTGTGTCGGTGACTAGTACGCCGACAGGAGGGTGCGACTCCTTTTGATTCCTTGTGGGACAAGGAGATCAGAGTTCTAGGTGGTCTGTGTAGACTACTTCAGAGGCGGGAGACTTTTGCCGCTCGGAGGACAATTGTCAATCCCGACAGTCCCAGTGAAACCAGGAGCTGCACAGACACCGTCCAAGATCGGAGGTGAAGACCGTGCAAGCCGCGAGATAATGTTGTCGAGCAAGCCTCGAGACAAGGTACGTCTCTACAAACCATCCTTCCTATTGTATAGATGTTGACGCAATTCCTTTATTCTGGGATTGGGAGAAGAAATTTTTTGTTTTTGCTACCTTCTCTATCTCCCCTAAAACCCAACAGTGGTATCAGAGCCGCGTCAACTACTCTATACTTTAGGATTATCGATGTGATCGATTTTGGTTTGTCTCCTTTATTTATTGCATATGATGTGAATAAAATTGGCTTTGTGTATGTCCAATCCTAAATCCAAAAATCTCAATATATGTATATGATATGTAATATGAATGTACTGGATACGCGTCGCCCTTAAGCGAGTTTAGTGGTGGATGTATAGTGTGGTTATGGACAATAAACCCTATGCATGTGTGCTTGGTTGAATATGGTTGCTTGCATCTTGGTCTGCGCACTGATTCCCTACCTCCTTATTCCTGATGTAACTTGAGATAACTCGAGATTTCTTTCCTACCTTTGCTCCCCCCGAATGTAAATTGGGGTTTCCCAATTTAAATGTAAATAGGATATATTTTTTTATTTCTTTTATGTCAAAAAACGGCGGACAATCTGACGACAACTAAGACGATCGGTTCAAGGTGTGAACCGGTCGGTTGGCGATCTAGATGACCAGTTCGAGGAGCGAGACGAGCGGGTGGTGACTATGAGGATATGCACAATGACTAGACGAACCGATCGGTTGGAGGAGCCAATCGATCGGCTGGTGGCACCCAACCAACCGGCCTGATGGCGAGCCAATCAATCATGGTGATGAGTTGATCAAACTCAATAAAGGCAAAGCACAGAGTTCATCTTGTATAAGCTGCATGTGATGTAGACCTAGATGACCGTGATTCCTCTTGGCTCGAGGAATCACATTAGGATGGCCATAATCATCGCTTTTATCGTTTCACATGTTTTCTGTGGGATATAGCATGTATATGATATGTACTATGTATTGTGGTGATTGGATATGTATATTTACCTATAAAACCAAATCCCTCATTAAATATTATAGTTTTAGATGCCTTCCAAATGCGACACACGTGAAAAGTTTGATCGACCAAGTATGGGGACGCCCTAGCGTGGTGCACCGTCTATCTCGTGGAAGCGTGAAGGATGGATATGTGGGTCTGCCCTAGTAGGGTGCATATTCATCGTGTTGGCTTTGGGTCAAACTTTTAACAAGGTGACCTAGATATGATCTACCACCTTGAGGCATGGAGGTGATCATGGCAAGGAGTTGCATATGACATCTTTCAAGAGTTTCATATGATGCAATTGGCAAAAGTTGCCTACCTGGAAGATCTAGGTTGTGGGTGACAGCCCTAGCTAGTCCATAACTCAAAGGATTTCAGGATCTTGACCCACGAGAAGATTGTACATTGCAATCTTCTGAATTGATGGGGAGGGCTATCAATTTGAACAAAATAGTGGGAGAGATAATTAATTAAAGTCCTAATTATATCGTCAACCTTTCAAATCAATCAAATAAGTCAAAATTGAGTTTGGACTAAATTGCATATATTTCCTTTTGTAGTTCAAATGACAACAAACAACAATCACTTTTCATTGTGATCGGTCCTTGAGAAGGACAAGTTGAATGTGACTAACTTCCACGACTAGTTTAGGACATTGAGAATTGTTCTCACTCAAGAGCAAACGCTATATGTCCTGGATACTCCAGTTCCAGAGGAACCTGCTCCTACCACACCAAAGGCAGAAAGGGATGCTTATAAGAAGCATTCTGATGATGCCATTGATGCAAAGTGCTTGATGTTGTGCTCCATGAACCATGAGTTACATAGACAACATGAGAACATGTGTGTCATTGAGATGATTCATCATCTCAAGAAAATGTATGAAGATCAAGCACGGCAAGAGAGATATGATGTATCTAGAGCGTTGTTCAAGTGTGTCATGATAGAAGGAGATTCAGTTGGTCCTCACACACTCAAGATGATTGGGTATGTGGAGAACCTGACGAGATTGGGATTTCCCCTGAGCCAAGAGTTGGCTACTGACATGATACTGTAATCGTTACCAGAATCCTATAGTCAGTTTGTGATGAACTACAACATGAACAACTTTGACAAGCCATTGACAGAGTTGTTGGGCATGTTGAGGACAGCCGAGACACAGATGAAGAAGGACAAGCCTAAATCGGTGATGATGATCAGTGACAAAAAAGGCAAGTCCAAGCGCAAGGGAAAATGTAAGGCTAAGAAAGGTTCTGAGGCTAGCCAGTAGCCCAAGTCATCTTCAACTCTCAAGGCCAAGGGAGGTGTGACCAAAACAGGCAATTGCCACCATTGTTAAAAGCCAGGACATTGGAAAGGATTGCCCACTCTATTTGGAAGAACTAAAGAAGAAGGAGGTGACAAACGTCTCCACCTGAAGGTTTCATGAAATAAACTCGTAACATTTTTTGAGGTATATGATACCAAGATATAAAATGTAAAGTACTCAATAAATGGGGCAAGTGTTGCCGCCATAAATAGGAGTATTTTAGTTTATTTTCAGACTTGAAGGCATGTAATAGAGTTATGAACTGATATTTCATATTTGCCAATAGATAGAAACACATTATTTTTGCATATTGTATGACAATGATGGCAATTAATAAAGTTGATGTTTCAATCTTTGTGGCAATGCCTTGTTTATCTTGTGGTACTTGGTATGCATAAGATAAAGTGATACCTCAAAGTAATTGATAACTCAAACAATCAAATTAGCATAAATCATGAGAAATGCATTTCTAGTTTCCATATGATGGATAAATCTAGACTCTTTTGGTTGGAGAACCAGTAAGAGACATGAATCTCTTAGACATGATTAATCAATCTTCACTAATGGTAGTGTGAGAATGATTATCCTATTAGGTATAATACATGTGATGTATTTACATACCTATTGGAGAAAATGCTAATACTTCAAATAGTGTTTATAGAAATACCAATATGAATATCTTGAAGTGTTCAAGAATATCATAGATGAAGTACGAATTTGGTAAAGTGTTAATTCTTGATGAGATCAATGAATGAAATACTTGAACTAAATGTTTGAGATCCTTACGAGTGATTATGATAGTGTATTATAGTGAACTCATGATTAAGGCATGGTGATGTCTAAATCAACGAGGAGTCATACTCTAAGGAGTTAGAGGATGATTATCAAATAACTGAATTCTTTTTAAATTATGAATACCACACACTAATAAAGGACATTAAGAATCACAAAGAGTTGTGAGTTCTTGTATCATTGACAGATGCACCTCGATTATCTATGTGATGAGTTGGTCATGTGATGAGTCAACTATCTAGATGAATATGAGGAACCTAATTTTGAGTTATGGTTTATGACCATTACATCCTAAATGACTTCCATGTGAACCATAAGGTATGACCTTGATGGTAGCACCCATTGGGATAAAATCCATAAGTGTGAATGAGTCTTAAGTGTTAAGACACATGGATAACATTTTGAGAAGGATGATGCTTGTTAATTGCAACTTAATGACTAAGAGATTTGGCATATGGATACTAAAATTGCATTCCTATGAGAAATAAGACAAGGATGTGTACGTGACACAACCTATAAGGTTTATGAATCCATTAATGCAAATGAAGTCTATAAGTTACAATGGACTAATCAATGTGATTGATTGAGAACAAGCAACTCAGAACTGTGATCTTTACTTTGATGATATAGTCAAAGGGTTTGTCTGATATGACAAAGATAAAGAAGGGATATGTGATTTAATGGGAGTGTATTCACATTCCACATGTTGATGTGAAATGGAAATGTTCTAGAATGGAAATCCAAAGTGGAAATTATCTTTAGGGAAAATAGAGATGTTTCCTATGTGATAGGAATAGAGATCTATAGAGATAGTTCTCAAAAACCTCTTGACCTGAAAAGAGATAGCATACATTGGCAATCTATATTGAAGGGTTCAGTATGCACAAATTCATTGGGAGAAAACTTGTCCATGTTACATGGAGTTAGTATCCCAGAGACAAGTGTCCAATTCTTATGAAGAATGAAACACTACGAATAGATAAGGATCTATCATGTATGTAAACATCCCATCATCTTGCATGTATGGACATGGCAAGAACAAAAACACATTTATCATCTTGTATGTAGGACATGACAATATGATATGCTCATTCTGATAACTCGTATGTGGGGCATGACAAGTGGATGTCTGTCTAGTTCCAGTAGGGGTTACTGGATTACCATAAGAACTTGATAAGTACTTGAGAAGTACTAGTTCTATGGAAATAAGGAAGGGTTCACTGTAAAGAGTTACACTGATGTGAACTTCCGAAAAGAACAAAGGATTAATCGTAATATATATGGGATATATAAAAGTGAATATTTGTTGATAAATGGAAACGTTCCATTAAAACCGTTTAAAAGGAAAAGCCGAGTATCCGTGTGTTAGAGAACATTAGTGGATACTATATGTGGCATCCAACTCACAAAAACATGATTTACTTAAGAGGAAGCGAACGTTAATAGAGGATTACTGAAAATCACTAAAAATTAAAACTTTTTACAAAGAGATCCATACATTAGAAAACTCATTCAAAAAAAAAGTAATTCTATTACATTCTGGTTCACAAGTACATCTCTTGTACCATTCCTTCTCGAGGATTACATACCTCAACTGCCCTATTAAAACTATACATAGGCAACATAAAAACATTGAGGCATCAAGCCAAAATCTCTAATCAGTTCATTAAACTAACTACTGACTACTACTCCGAGAACCTGAGAGTACATAGACGACACATAGGACTCTATGTACAAAACATGACAACCAGTGTCTCCACCTAGATGTCACTGTTGTCCCTGTTGTTGTTGCTGTTGTTCTTCACCCGCTATGGGGTTTCTGCTTCTTCTTCTGCATCTACCTAAAAAGTTGGATCCCACAGGGTGAGGCAATTGAAATTATCCCAGCGAGAGATATAACTCTCTGCCAGAAATATTATTATTATTGCAATTAATGAAATAAAACTGAGCAGAAGAATCATAAGTATTTAACAATAGATAATCAATTATCTAATGATATTAATGCAAAGTTCTTCTTCAAAGTAATTCAGCTTGTAACTTGATAAAGTAGTATATCATTTATCTAATAAGGAATATGAAGAACATGTATAACATTTATCCACCTAAGATATACTAATCAAAGTAACATCAATCATTAATTCTCATATTTCAACCTTAAGAAAATATGCTACACGGCTGATTACATTTTACAATCATACTTAAGCCTTGAGGAGATGAGGTACACCACTCGTACTCCAACCAACCATTGCAAAATTGAAATTGGTACCATACATAGGTCAATAGAAGAGCCAGATTCCCATGACCTCATCTTCCTCAGTCAGTGTGAGGACCAAATGCAGGACATCTTGTGTCTCTGCTAAATAGCTTTCCAAGGTATATTGGCAACTTCACTATTAGAGTTATAGTGGCATGTTGTACTCTCTTTGCAATCAAGAGATTTCATGTTTATCTCACATCGATCTGGTATTAACATCATCAGGAGATTAATGATACATCCATCCTGGCATTCGGGAGATTAGTGATACATCCATCCCGGCATATATAATGAAGGATTGAGAGATTTAATGTTTACCTCACATCAATTCCTCCATTAGAGCGTAAGGATATTCATGCCCATAACCCCCACATACTCAATAGTATGCCCTCCAGGAATTCCCGTAGGAAAACCTGTTTCACCATCACCAAACTATTGACGATGATGGATATATGGTCAGGGCTCTACATGATAAGATTTCACTTGATTAATTAAATACCTTACTATGTTCTTTTAGCATTAGTTGGGTTTTTCAAACATAATTCATTATAACAAATGCTACCAAGAATGTGTACTATTTCTATCAAGTCCTTTTCAAGGATTTATCAAACATTAGGATCTCAATCCCTTGTCACATCAAGGGTATTCTTATCCCTTAACATATCATCATCATGAATATGGAATATAAGTATTCAAACCCTCAATTCATCAAAGAACACTTGTTACCACTTATCAGGTAACTAACACCTTCAAGTCATCTGACTAAGTAAACATGATATTTGCATTATAGGTATCTCACTTGGCTCTTAAAGCCCATTAATCTCTTGTTACCTCTTATTAGGCAACAAGGCATATTATGGATCGCAAGGCCCATAAAACAGTTTCAATTATAAAACATCATAGCTCATACCTAGCTATGTCCAACATCTCATGATACCTGCATGATTAGTGCACATGATAACAATTATATCAATTACATTTCAGCACTAAGCAATGTAAGATTAACATCACTATTTCTTTATTAGGGCTATGGTTTCCCAATCCATGTTAATTAGGAATACTCATTCCATTAACCAAATTAGGGTTACAGTTTATCATCATATTGCCCAACATTAGGGTTTCATGCACTATAACCCAAGATTAGAGCGTCACATACCTTTACCCTATATCAGGGTTAGAATTTCATTTTAGGATTTCACACATCATTACATAGATTCATCTTAGTTTAGAGTTTCACATCACATCTCTGTATATGGTATCATCTGACATCACTCTTGATTAGGTTTTCACTTAGTGTCACCCTTAATTAGGGTTTCACATGTCATCACCCTTAATTAGGGTTTCACATGTCATCACCCTTAATTAGGGTTTCACATGCCATCACCCTTAATTAGGGTTTCACTATTACCCTATATTAGGGTTACACCTATCAATGCCCTCAATTAGGGTTAGGGTTCATCAACCTTCTCAATTAGGGTTTCATGATCTCGTTATCAAGAATCATACCCTAATTACATATTTTATTCATATTGAAAGTATTGAGGATTAATCAATACATGTTTATCACTCATGTATGGATTCCTCTCTCTCATCCTCTCTAGGATGTTGATCACTTCCAACTTAATTAGATTAAGTCAACTCCTCATTTAGGTATACACACTTAGAGTTAGTTTAGTATGTTGGGATGTTGCTTCCATAAGCATCAAAAATCGACCATTCAAAATGTACTAATCACTTAAGTACCTTGAAGGTACAACCATTGTAATTAATCACATTTGATAAACATCATAAACAATTATGGGGATTGATTAATCTTTCATAGCTTTGAGACTATTAGATCTACAAAATGTTTTGACCTCCTTGACCTTCAAACGGTCTTGGAGTCGTATGACCTTCAAATGGTCTTGAAATCACATGACCTTCAAATGGTCTTGAAGTCTCATGACCTTCAAACAGTCTTGAAGTCACATGACCTTCAAACGGTCTTGAAGTCACATGACCTTCAAATGGTCTTGAAGTCACATGACCTTCAAACTGTCTTGAAGTCACATGACCTTCAAACGGTCTTGAAGTCACATGACCTTCAAACGGTCTTGAAGTCACATGACCTTCAAACGGTGCATCATACAACTACTTTAGTTTCTTCTAAAGCGATTAAGCATTGGTCTCACTGGTGAGTCATGAAATGGTAATGTATGAACACACTAGTATACGAGTCTCACATAGTTCCTATTTGTATTGACCTACTTTTCTTGTTTGATTTTATTGGGATTGCCCATTCATTATGAGTCAGTTCATATATATCATTGTAGTTAAGAATGATCCCCTATCTTTATCTTTCACATAAGCTAGTTATACATCATCAAAGTTATTGTGTTTATTGTGCCTTCCATCGGGTCCTCCTTATAGACCGGACTCGCCAACAACAGACCTACGATGGCTGAAGCAAGGATGAACTCTTGCAGATCGCAGTGGCGCTGGCGAGGATGGGCTGCAGCTACAGATCATTCACGAGCATGTGAGCTCACGGTCCCTACTCCTGACTGCACTGCCTAGCAGGCTCCATGGTGTTCGAGACTAGTGTCGCCACCAACGTTGTCGCTCTCCAGTAGAAGATCACCTCGTCAGCACATAGCGACCATCACCACCATCGTCAGTCACCCTGATCTCATGACCTATAGATTTACTCTGCCAATCTACAATAGAGCCCTGTCATCTATCTGCTCACCTCCTCCCACCTTTGTAGGTCAATAGATGGATTCCCTCATCCTGAACTACCTGGATCCGTTCCCTAACCCCCTTTCCATCTCTGACATCTTTCCTGGTGAGAAGCTACACGTGATTCCCAACCTACAGTTGACCCTGCTAACACCTACACATAGGCCAAGTTGTGGCTATGAATATGCTGACAGAGCCTCGATGGATTTCTTCCATTAAGATAGTAGTCTCCTCAAGCAACTAGACATGGTGTAGATCTCGACTCCAAGCAGCTGAGAGGAGCAGAGAATGTCCATACATAGCAACAAGGACCCATCAATTGCATCGATGGAGGATCAACAACCTGGTTGTGTAGGGTCAATTCCCTCTCATCAATGAATAGGTAAATCCTACACTCTTGCTCCTATATGTACATACTTCTCCCAAACATTAGATGGATAAATTAGTTAATCAACATAGATACACATAGCAATAAAGATAATCATAATATATAAGTAATTGTTGTATCAACTAAATCATATGACTAGGCCTATTGGTTACCTAGCAATGTGTATATATATGTATGTGTTGATAAGATAATAAGCTATAATGTAGTAGTTTTGACCATTATGAATGATCTAACCTTGTGATAAATCCAAACCTTGAAGCTATGTATATTAATAGATACACTTGGATATAATATTTTGAATTATGAAGCCACTAGTTATCTTATCATTAAGGGACAATATGCAATTATGTAATGCCTAAGATATATTACTACTTGTATACATATAAGAAATCAAGATCAAGGTACTAGCATATGAATAGTATGTATAGAGGTATGTGGAATTAAACCCTAAATATCCCTAGTAAGGTATATTAGTAAATACAAATACACGATCCTAGTGACTAAATGTAGTCGTAATATATATGAGAAACATAATGATATTTTAGATCTAACATAGAGACAACACGATAAAACTATTAAGTATGCAAAATTGGACATATATATATATATATATATATATATATATATATATATATATATATATATATATAAAACCTAGTTGGGAATCTAATATGGATAACGATACAGAAAAATATGATAAATATAGCCCTAACTTGGAAAGGAAACACTAAATAGAAAATATTGAACAAGTAATTGGTTCCATGCCAAATGATAACAAAATTATACAACACTTTGTAGATCTCTTGCTCTTGGAGCCATTCTTGGTGATTATTCAACATATGAAGAGTTGAATATTTTTTTTTTGGTCGGTCAAAAAACGTGTTACTATAGAATCCAAAAACTTTGGGTACAAAGAATAGTTGTGCCCCTCAACCTAGTATATCACACACTAATACTATGACATGCTTCTTGCAGGAAGCCACAAAACAAACCAAAGAAACAAAAAAAAAGAAAAATAGGAGACAAATCCAGATTCTAAGAACATGATATATATGCTTCCCTGTCAGACGAAGCCTCTATGCTTTATCCGCACCCAGAAAGTGAGCTCAGTCGAATAGATCAACATACAAATCAGCGTCTTTAGAGTCCGATATGTATACCTATCTTCTTCTTCCCTATTGTAACCTCCAAACCAGAGGCCATCTGGTTTACTGCATCTCAAAGGAATGTGATCTGAAGATACCACCCCTACCAGTACAGTTTGCAACGACACTTGCCATCTATGAAATGAAGGTTCCAAATTTATAGGATACAAAAATCATCCTCTCTAATCCTCTGACATCACTACTGGCGTTAACCTCATCTAGAGTTTGTAGCTGGACAGCAGATCATCAAGGGCGAGAAGTATCCCCATAGACAGGAAACCTACATCTTAAGACATCAGGAGATCAATCAAACAGCTAATCCAAAGCTAAAGCTTTTCAGTCCATCTCTACGATTGCTATGGGAATAGACAACCACTTCCTTCACTCTCGTGAATGTTCTAACAGCTGGAGGTCAAAACTCCAAAGCCGAGACTCAAGAACAAAACAACTTGAGCAGTTGAATAAATTCAGGTACTAGATTCTCTATTTTTTTATATTGAGTTATTAAATTCCCTCTTGAATTCCATTTACATTATTTAGTGGTGAACCATATACTTTCGTAAGCCTTTCTTGCCTCTTTGAAAGTTTACCACCTCAGATTGATTATTGTTTGGTTGCATTGAATATTATAATAGCACTTGACTTGATCTATTTAGAGTTGTGACTCCCTGGACTTTGGTCCCTTTGGGCTTTGGCCCCTTAGAGCTTTGGCTCACTTGAGGTAGGGTACGTCCCGCCGCCCAGTGCATAGGTTGTAATGGATTAGTTGTCCCCTAGTCGACTGGTTAAAATAGCAATTAGGCTTCTGTGTCGTTCTTTCATAGATGACTGAACACAAGGCGCTTTAACCCTTGAAGGAAATGATATGATAGTGCTCAACCTTAATATTCAAATGTTGATTATTGCGAATATTTTAATAATTTTGTATCTTGAACTATTTTGAATAGCCTTGTAAAATTGATCTTGAAATACAAACATTGAAATATTGTTATTCTTGATTTGGCAAATTTAGTCCATCAAATGTTCCTTACCTTGATTTATACTTAGAACCTATATTTTGCAAATAGCTTGATATAAGAATTTAGTACCAACTTTGTTGACCCTTTGTTTCCCTTCAATGGGGTACATGTGTGGTTTCGTTCGCTTTGGGAACTCATGGGCAGGTGATAGATGGAAGAGCTTGAAGAGACATGCACTCGGTAGTCCTCTGTTGAAGACTAGATAGGAATGAATTTTATTTCTTAAACTTGTAAACATACTTGTAAGCTTCCGCAAATCTAATGTACAAGCATGATTGTAATAAGGATTGTTTATATTTTTGATATCATTTTGTAAATATTCGACCGTAAAGATCGAGTCTTTATAGTTCAAGCTTGTTTGCTGTATTTTTCTAGTGCTAAAGATAAAAGACCATGCAAAGCTGAGATGTCATATTACGACATCATTGAGAACATATGGGAATTGGACTATACAAATTTCAGAGTTCCTATCTTTAGGTTTAATTGGGTTGACAACAACAAAGGAGTGTCAGTGGATGAGTTGGGTTTCAAATTGGTGAAATTTGAAAAGATTTGTGAGTAAGATGTGCCATTCATAATGGCAGACCAAGAAAAACAAGTATTCTATATCGATGACTCGACAAATAAAAATTAATCTGTCTGTTGTTCTTCATGGAAAACGATAGTTTACTGTAGATCCTATAAATGAAGAATAATACTATGAAAAATATGATGATTCTAGCTCATTCTCAGTTGGTTTCCCAAGTGTAAATGTTGAAGATAACACTGATAAATATTATAAACATCAAGATCATGTTGAAGGAATTTTACTTGACTAACAACTCAACCAATATTAGAGGCATGTATTCTTTAAATTATTTATTTTATTATCATTCAAACACATAACCTTTTAAATATACATCATATATCATGTATACTTTTATCACTTGTGCTTTTATTATCACTTATGTTTCTTTTATCATGTATACTTGTAGGTTGTAAAATGGTGAGTGAAGATGAACATTCTGAGCATGATCACCATGAGGATGGTAGTGGTGATGCTAAGAAAAGTAGATGTCCCACACTGATGCATAGGCTGCAGGAGCTCAGGGCCAAAGGGGAGAAATTGGCAGTCCAGTTTGATGTCACATGAGCACCTATTGGGGAACATGCTAGTGCTTTCAAGCATTACGTAGGGGCGATCATGCACAGTAAGGTGCCAATATATATATAAAATTAGCATGATGTTTCTAATTCCTTAAAAGACCTCATATGGAAAGATATATATGTGAGTGGAAGTGATATTATTTTAATATGTTTTTGTTTATTGATTCTAATTTAATTTTCTTGGAAAGAAATATCCCTTTTAAGACAATATTATTGCTTCTTTTGCATGTATAGGGTGTTTTTCATCTAAATGAAAAAGATCATAAGAAAAAAGTGCTACAATGTGGTGGTTTATGATGGAGGGCTTTTAAGACATATCTCAAAAGTGAATTCCTAGATAATCCTAAACAAAAGAAGAAAGCAACAAATATGTATATTTTTATAGATCCTGAGGTATGGGAAAGATTTGTTGTAGCTAGGAACATGGAAGAGTTTTAGGTAATAAAGATTGTGATGTATTGTATGAATATTTAATTTTATACAATTAAGGAGGTGAATTTTTTATATATGTTTGCCAAGTCTAAATTGCAATACCTCATTTTAAATTATCAGGCTATTCATGAGGCCCAAAAGGAAAGACAGGCCAAAAATGTGCATGACCATTTCTTGGGGCCCGATGGTTATGCCTTCTGCCACCAACTACAAGAGAAGAAACTCTCTTTGGAGAAGAGTCTAGTACAACTCAAGCTGAGCATCCACCCTGACACTTGTAGTGGATTGATTCTAGAAAGAATCGAGCAGGTGAAATTGTCAATCCTGCAACTAAGGAGGTGGCACAAAAGATGGTATGTTTATCCCAACTAAGTAAAGAGTAACTCCCACAAACTTAGATTTATTTATATCTAATTGATATTGTGATTTAATATTTTTATTAACTATGAATAGATTGATCTCCACAAGCAAAGGAAGGAAGGAAAGTTCATCCCAACTGGCCACATGGATGAACTATCAGTTGCTCTTGGTACGAAGGAGCATCGTGGTTGTGTTAGGGGATTAGGACCTGGCATATGATTCAAGTCTTATTTTGGCCCTTTGCAATCTGAAAGAGGTCATGAAGGAGGTCTTACCGAAGAGGAGGTTGAAACATTAGTAGCTCAGAAAGTAAAAGAAATAATGTCTTCATTTCAGCCTACTCAACCTTCTCAACCTATTCATACTATGCGTCTCTCAAATGATGAGGTACAAGCCCATGCTCTAGTTGTAGAAGGTCATGGGAGCACTCCCAATGACCCACCACAACAATTTGTCGTAAGTTTTTGTTTCATATGTTGTATTATTAGTATGATATATATATATATATATATATATATATAGTTGTAATAGGTATGTGGTTTACTACTTCATATATAACTTATATTGTTTCAATTCTAGGTTGGTATGAACTGTAAACTTGCAGTGGAGGTTCCAGAATATAATGTTGTGGCAGCGAGCAAGGTATACAACCTTGGTGGTACATTGCATTGCCAACAAATTACTGATGACATTTGTCGTGTGTCCATCCATCTTGTGTATGACGGAATGGGGGACAAACCACTACCCATACCTAATCTTGAATATAGTACAGTTGAAGAAGTTGAGGGTGCTATGGTGGGTTGGCCTAGACACTGGGTTATCAATGAAAAGGTATACCTTAATTCTACCATATTTTTCATATTTGACTGCATATATGAACTTGTGTAATATAAGTATGTAATTTAATTAATAGGTTTGCAAACCAAAAAGTAAAAATTCCACTACTTGTCCTCCTATGCTCAAGCCATCTTTTATTCTAGAATCCACATTCGATGAGTTGGGAAGTAAATGTAAATGTTTGTGTCGATATTTAGCCAACCAAAGCTCCAGATTACAAATGTTGATCAATTTAACAAAAGATGCAACTAGGAGGGACTTTGACAGTTATATTTTTCTTGATGATATTATAAAGTTGTTCCAGTATGATTGGATGAATACTTCGATAATAGAAGTATGGATAAGGTAAGGATCTATCCATATAGAAAATTCCAATACACATTTTTAGCTTATTTCTATATATGGAAATAATTACAAATGTTTTACAACCATTTATATACCGAGACCACAAACTTTGATATAAGAAATGTTGGATTCTTAATTCCTTCATTCACTAGTCAAGTGGAAACACATATTGGGGATGTGAATGAGTACTTCTCTACTGCATTCAAATATTTTGCTAGTGAGGGGAAGGAAATTATCTTAATTCCTTTTAACGTCCAGTAAATATTATTATTCAATATAATTTTAATAATGAATAAAATTATTTATTTTATTGTTTGTTTTATTCTTACTCAGAGCTAGACATTGGGAATTAGTGGTGATTGTCCCAAAATTGATGACTCTTTATTATCTTGACCCAATGGGTAAAACAACAAGGGGTCACAAATTGAAATTGTCAGCTATGGAGTAAGCATAAATTTAGTCAATGCTTCAACATGATATTTCTATTTAGAATTTCTATTTTACCAACTATCATTTAATTGATAGGGTATAAAGGCTTTTCATGAAGCTGGAGGACAAATACCCACAAAATTAAAGACATTGACTTTAAAAAAATGTCAAGGTAGCTGCTTTGACAACTGCTTAGTCTTATATGTATTAATTTTCAACTCTTATATGTCAACTCTTATAGTCTTATCTCAACTCCTATTTATATTATTTTACTAACATTAAGTATAATTCATTATTTGTAGTGTCATATACAAATTAATGACCGGGCTTGTGGCTACTATGTAATGAAATATATGCAAGCTATTGTCAAACAAGCATCACATGACATTCAGACTATAGATCAGGTAATAAAAAATAACATCATAAATTTACATATGATTGTAGTCATTTTATAAAATATTAGCATGTGCATTTTCTATTACAAATCTTTACAACTCAGCCTTACACACGTGAGGACTTAAATGAATTTCGAGAAGAGTGGTTAGATACTTTTCTAAATGAAGTCAATATAGCATTAGAGTAAATATGTTAGCCCCATTTATGTATGTGGTTTTAGTACTCTTTCATATTTACTTTTGAATCTGACATTTAATATCATCTCAGACTTGCAATCTATCACTTTTGTAAATTATGATGTGATTATGTGTAACTCAACTGAATATATGAATAATTTTCTGTATGAATGTGTATTTTGGAATGGTGATGGTTGAGTATAAATGCTCCCCTCTCCCATATCCTGGTTCTTTTTGTTCTTCTGTCATGTTTTTGCAGATTTTTTTAAAAAACATTGTACACTATACGGTTGGTTATCTTAAAAAATTGACCTTATAAGTATCTCGGCCATGCTGTGTAGCACAGCCGTGTTGCGACGTAGAACGGTCATGCCAAATAGCACAGTCATGTTGGGATATGGTAGAACGGTCGTGCTGCATAGCACAGTCGTTCTACCATATCTTAACACAATTGTAGACTCTATTGAGTCAGTTTTCCTCATATAACCATCCTTACAGAGCATTTTTAGGGTAGGTTATTAAGAAAAATCGACCTTATAGGGTCTGGTTATCAGCAAGCTCAATCTATAGACTCTATTGAGTCGGTTTTCTTCATATAACTGTCCTTACAGATCATCTCTAGGGTCGGTTATTAACAAAAACTGACCTTATAGGGTTCAGGTACAATTTCTTTTCTCATTTGGGGTTAGTTTTGATAGCCTCTTGGGTCGGTTTTTACTATATAAGGTTAGTTTTCTTTGGTTAAAAAAACTGACCCTATAGAGTAATTTCTCTAGTGACGGCCACTTTGGCATCAGCTGAAAAGCGACGTTATAGGCTTAAAAAAATTTGCGCTATAGACCATTTCTGTACTAGTGTATATCTGGCTGCTCCCATTATCTGTCGAGAGGCAGCGGACCTCGACGCGGTCTTACTCAAGATATAGACTTAGGAACCTGAGCATGCTTCTAACCCTTGTATAGTGAGATCGTGGCTTGGTGTGATTCTTTCACATGTTGTGGTACACCTCATGTGGGTTCAGGGCATAATAAGATGAATGAGAGGTTAAACAAGTGTGCACAGTTATTCAATTATTCTTTGTTGTTTCTGAGTTATTAGCTCTCTTTGAGATTAATGCAGCATGTTCATATATTGATTCACTCTTTTAGATATCTAGAGTATTCTGCCATATTTATTATTATAGATTAGACTCTTTAAAGCTTAGTGTTGTTATAATTGATATCAGTTGCTCAAAGGTATATCTCTAATTATATCAGTGCTTTAGACTATTTCTTTGAAGTATTCATTCACTAAGCGAGTATGTTCACCCCTCTACTCACAATTTTTAGGGAAATCACATGGACATTGAAGAAGGTCAAAGCATCAGAGTGGATCTACCACTGGAGTTAAGTATGAGATTAGTTGAGTTCAGTCGGTCCCTGTCACTCTAGGTCCTTGTATAGATGTGAGAGGGTTGTAAAAGATGTTTTGTATATTTGTTTCCTTGATAAGAGAGAATTTATTCGATTGTCATGTCATATGTACATGGAAGTATGAGAAATAGAATGAATGTATAGATGCGTATCACTAATGTTGAGAACATATTAGAGTAATAAATGTTTCATTCTCTTGTAAAACTTGTTTATGTGATTGGATGCCAGAAAAACAAAGAGTTTGAAATGAAATAAAGAAAAAGAAGAAAAAAATAAGGGAGTGAACTTTGTATTAAGTATAGTCCTCATAGTCATTCCCTAATCTCATGATTTGTGGTAATTGTGGGATGTGGGCATGACTATCTCTTGGTATCAAAGCTTAGACTGAGTTTTCAAGTACCATTAGGATAGAAAGTCAGAGTTATAAGTGTGGAAGATAGGAGGTGATGTGTCTTTAGCTCTGGGAGGTCTGAGTATTTAGATACCCTGGCCCGATATCTGAATACTTGGATTGACCAATATCAAGCTAAACTATCTATTCTTCTCTAGATGCCCTATCCAGGTATGTAGAGGAATGATGGGCTAGAGAGAAACCCTAAAAATCTTAGGGTTAGGAGACCAAAAAGTAATGAAGGAGTAAGATATTAAACATAGAATTTGAAACAACTCTTGCTTTATATTGCTTATTTGATGGAGATCAATAGAAATGTTCTTATATGTATGAATTCATATTATCAATTTGTAGAATATATATGGTTCTTTTATATTGTTGTCTATCATGAAGTGATTCAGTTATTATTTATATTATTTGTATCAAGTATACCAGAAGTTATGTTTAAATGAGTTTTCCCTAAGTCGGTATTCTTTCTGCATGTTTGAGATTAATAGGAGTTGGTTAATCCTGAGTAGCTCTTGGCTTCAAGAATACATGATCGACCTGGTCTGGCTGGCATGATGCATTACTAGGATCTAATGACTCCTATTAATAATATAATAAGAGTACACTCTGGATAAATTAGACCCACATCATAGTGAGAATGTACATACACTACGATGTTGAAACATATGGGAATGATTAGAATAACTAAGAATCAGTTGGAACTGATATTTGAGATCCAACGTTTGGGCCTCATATGAGAAACCCTTAATTAGGAATAAAGGAACACGATATAAGGTTCATGTTAAGTTTAATGATTAGTATTATATGAAATTTAAATATGAAATATGGAAAAGATATGAGAAAAGTATGTAAGGGCCAAGATAGTAAGAATCAGTCATGAGGAATGGATCATGTAATCGAGTAAAATGCTTTTATGTACTCCAAAGCAAAGGGAAAATATATGAAAAGAGTTAAGTATACAATTATTACATAGAATTGAAGAGTATTTAGAAGAATTAAAGTAAAGATAATTAGATGAGCATTAAATCATAAGACTAGGACAAGAAACTTAATTGAATCAAAGAGAAATGTTATAAATGATGAGATTGATTAAGGAATAAGGATTACATGACATAATTGAGAGCTTGGAATGTATACCTTAATTATGAAGTTTAATACATTCATTCTTACTACCTTTGGATTCTAAGTCTCTATAGACCAACAAAATAGTTTCTAAAATATGAACAAAAGTGTAGCTTAGAAAGTGAATAAGTCATACAAAGGTAGACTATATTCAGGAAGGAAAAAAAATTGATTGAAAGAGAAACTAAGTTTGACCCATCCATGATCCATTTGATTTAAAATGAAGGATATGTAATGTATTAAAAATGAGGTGAAACTAGTAGAGATATTATTGATTTAGAGTTTCAACTTCACATTAGTACAAGGATAAAAAGAAATATGTGCAACACGATATACATGATCATACATATGTATAAGCAACATGATCATAAGAGAAAAGTAGAAGTTAAAGATGATAGGTAGAACAATAGTATATGGTAAGAGGATTATGGAAAGTAAGGAAGGGTTTGAAACATGATGGATTAATATAGATTATAAAAGAAAGAGGTTAGGAGATGCAAGCAAGTGCTTATTAGTCAAGTATCCTTGTTGATAACCAATTAAACCTACATACAAGAAAGGTATTAAGGTAATGTTTGAAGAGTAGAATTATAATTCTTAAAATCATCTTCTCTTTCATATATTACTTAATGAGAACAAGGTGGGAATAAAGTGATAAGAAAATGAATCATATATGATGCATAACAACCATGGTAGAGACATCTAGTGAATGTAATAATGACACACAATATAATGATGAAACCCTAGTAGGGTAAATTGAGAATGTAATCTATCTGAATGGCCAAGTAAAAGAATGGAAATTCAACTGATAATATAAGGAAGACATTAGTAAAACTTGTGAGATGTAAAGTTTGGATTTCAAATTAAGGGAGCAAAATCACATCACAATACCATTATGCTACTGATAAGGACAAAATCCTAGAATGTTTAGAATTGTAGTAGTTCAAGGGATGTCACTAGTGACTTGACCTTGAATACTAGCATCTCTATAAAACAAGATCATGAGATTTGCACTATGAGAAGTAAACTAGCACTGATAGTAATCTAGGGTTTAAAGGTAGCTAATTTGAAAGGTTGATAAACAATATGAAAATGATTCAGAGCAAAGGGTAAGAAAAAAATTTGAAATGTAACAAGTGTTTTTTGAACAAAATGAGAAGTACAAGGTGAGCAAAGTGTAATCTAAAACAAATTATTGCAGTGATATCAAGAATGATGAATAATCTATTCTTACCTTGTATGTTTCAATTTTAGGGATGTTTATTCTATATGATCAAAATGAGAAGGATAAGTAACAAGAAGTAAGTAGTAATGAATGAGAAGATAAGAGAAAACAATGGCTTTCAGTAATATGTGAATTTGTTTTTAGAAGTGTAATTTGTTGAAGGTATAATGAGGTATGTAAATTAGTTCTATGTATGATTTCAGTATACATGTGCAACCAATATGTTAATTAAAGGTGTCAGATAGTTGTAGTCATTCATACCATTAATCCATCTTAGTATTGTACAATTGTGGTATGGTGATATGGGTCAAATGATGATAAAAAAATGGAGGGTTACCCTAAATAAGGTAGTCTTAACTATTCACTCATATGAATAGAAGGGATGATAACCATATTGTATTGATATGTAACCCTAATGAGGTATAACTTGTTATACCTAGCTTTAATATAACTAAGTGATGGTAATTGGGTATGAATAGTCTTTGAATGACTAATACAATCATGGAGTACTCTGTTACTATTGTTGAAACCCTAGTATGCTATATCACAATGGTTACACCTTGATTTATTTGTGGGTTCATACTTGAGAATAGTATGGAATGTGATGGTGATGGTGACACTTCACCTTGTGCATCCATGATCCAATGGAGATGTTGTGAGTAAAGGTTTGGGTATAAGTGTTGATTAGTAAAATTAATATCATTTATCTTGTTGAACCTAATTCTAATACAAATAGATAAAGATGAGTATCCATGTTTAACCTTATTATATGATGGCATGATGGTAAAATAACCTCCTTAATATGATCATAACCTTAATGTGTTAATTGGTGGTTATCATAGTCACATGGTTGATACTTTCTTATGTTAGACATGTGCATTATGAATATGATGAGTGTTAATCATATCTAGGTTCCTTACATGTGGATGTAATAAAGGAATGTTCTTAATGTTAATATAGCCCTACAGTGATTATTTATGAATATTTCCTATCTCATTAATGGAATATTGTGTTGTTCCGGTGTATTATATGTAAGTAATGTTGTTGATCCTTGTTATAAGGAATGCAAAGATAATGATAATCTTGTAGGGAATAGTATGATGGTCTTAATGACCTTTGGACATGGTTGCGCTCTAGATGAGGTGTAATCCTCTTGTGTTAATAAGGGTTGATATCATGTGATATTGTAAAAAGGATTTATATCTTGTGATAGTGTGATGACTAGTGTGGTCTCATGAATGGCAAGTGAATAGTACCATGTGATGATGAGATGATAAATTATGTTTCACACATTTTACATATTTTAAAAGATGTGATTTAAAGAAGAACAAATGACTAAATGTTGAAAAAAAAGAAAAAAAATCTAGACCGTAGTATTTGAAAGCTTAAAAGGAGAGAGATACCCCTAGTAAAGGTTTTTTTAGAGGAATCATGTATAGAAGAAATTAATTAGAAAGTATAATCAGAGATGTTTAACAAGTATATTTTCCTCTTTTATAAATTTTGAGATGAAATTTTTATTAGAGGGGGAGAATTGTTACAACCCGTTTCTAGCTTTGCTGGTAATCCTAGAGTTTTAAGATAACCTTAATGCTTGGCATGCTTTTGTCAGTAATATTCTATGTTACGCTATGTCTTAACTTTAGTAACCTTAAATACTTATTTGGGCAACTCGTAATCATAACTTAAGCATACTAAAAAAAATCCGAGTTGGAGTTAATATAGCATTAACCCATACATGCATGTGTGCAAGAAGAGGGTTAATGACATTGGAGGAAATAATAAATAAATGGTTTTTCATTGATAATATTATCAAAATAATATTGTAGGATTATAGATAATTTGATTAAGAATACAAAAAAAATAATGGACCAAATCGGAGTTAAAATGAGAGATTTATGCCCTTTTCAGTAAACATATGTAGACACCGTAACCCACGGTCTACACCGCGACCGACGTTGCATCGACACCGTGACCCGCGATGCTAGGACTGTGACCGACGATGCGTCGACACCGCAACTGCGACGTTGCATCAACACCGAGACATGTGATGCTAGGACCACAATCGACATTGCGTCAACACCACGACTGCGACGTTGTGTCGACACCACGACCTGTGATGCTAGGACTACTACCTGCGATGCTAGGACCACGACCGACGCTGCATCGACACCGCGACCGTGATCGACGCTGCCCAAGACAACAAATTGTAGAATTATCTTATCTCGAGCAATACTTATCCATTTTCAATAAAATGAAGTGTGTTGGAACTGCGATTCAATCCTCTATCATCCTAGACTCTTGCTTTGTGAGGGGGCAACCTGGAGGGTGATTTTTGGGGAAGAACGTGAAGAACAAAAGAAATCAAAAGCGGTTGCTATAAATTCGACTTGGTAAGTAGTTTTAACCGTGAATTCTTTCTTCTCTTCACTTCTCCTTGATTGAAACCCTTGATCCAATGAGTTGTAGGTTTGGTTGAACCTCTAATCTCATCTTCTACCTACAGCAGGCCACGTTTAGGGTTGAAATGAAAAGAAATCATGGATTTTTCTAGAATCTTGATATGGATTCAAGATCTTCAAAGATGGGATACGTTTTTAAGGTGTTTTCACACCTTAGGGTGAGTGGGTATTTCCTTTAAACAGTAGATTACATGAAAATCGGTTAAATCATTTATAATTTTCAATTGGTTAGTATGTAAGTACAACCCTAAATGGCCGATTTGATCTAGCTTTTGCAAGTTGATATGATATGGATTATTTATTTGTTGTAATGAATTTCAGATTATGAAATCACATTAGAAATGATTGCAATCTATTGAAATGAGAATTCTTAAAGTAATTGTAAGGGTTACATGAAAATATTGAAATCTAAGATTTTCAGCTATGGCTGAAATTGTTATATAATTGAATAAAGAAGTTTACCTAGTTTAATCTCCTTGGTTACGAATGATTATTTTATTTGTATGAATATTACATATATATCATATAACATCTTGGATTTCATCTGATGATATCAATGTTTGTTTGATATATCAATAAGGAGGGTGAAACCCTAAATGAATGGAAAGTTGGAGGTTTGCAATTAAGCATCTTGATTCAATGTTATTCTTGATATGTGATGTATACAATCCTTATGCGAGTTATGTGATAAGTGAATGAGGTAAATGAAACCCTAATGATAGGGTGTTCAGTGAAACAAGTATTGTGATATCAATGTTTCTCAATTTGAGATGTGGTGATGCTTAACAGTTCAGTTGTGGTAAATGTTATCAGATGGTTTATGAAATGAAAAGTTTACAAAGATGAAAAAAGATATGTTGATGTGATGATTGAATTGTGAAATTAAAGAGAGAATTAGACATGTAGATGCCCTGAACACTGTAGAATCCTCACAGGATGAGGCCTACACTGTGAGGAGGAAACAACTTCCTAACTGGAGGTAGTCCAGATCAAGGCAAGTTGTAGCGCACCAGTAGGGTGTGGGGTCTTGATGAGTAGGGAATAATCCTTACAGTTGTGTGGTACCCGACACCAACCGGGGATGCCAATGGTACCTGTGTAACATGTTGAGTGATCAGTGGTCAGTAGGTCTGCTGATGCACAATAAGCCTGAGGGCTTTGACTCATCGCCTGAGTACCCAGGTTGAGAGGTGGATTCTGATATATCTGGCTACTCCCATTAGTCGTTGAGAGACAAACGTGCTGAGGCCCATTGCATATGGGGTCTTACTCAAGAGATAAGCTTAGGAACCTGGGCATGCTTCTAAGCGTTGTACAGTGAGATCGTGGCTTGCTGCAATTCTTTCACATGTTGTGGTACACCTCATGTGGGTTCCGAGCATAATAAGATGAATGAGAGGTTAAACAAGTGTGTGCCGTTATTCAATTATTCTTTGTTGTTTCTAAGTTATTAGATCTCTTTCAGACTAATCAAGCATGTTCATATGTTTATTCTCTTTTGTAGATATCTAGAGTATCCTACCATATTTATGATTGTCAATTAGACTCTTTAAAGATTAATGTTGACAAATCTCTATATGTTTAGCTCTACTATGCAATATAGGAGTGTAAGATAGGTTAATTGCACTAGTATTATCAAAATATATAGTAGAAGAATTAAAATGAATGTTAAAGGCTTAGAGCATTTGCTTCATCCATGGAAATTGGGCACAGAAACTCCCAGCTACAATGCATTCAGCCCTGATAGTTGAAAGCACCACATTGCTTTGTTTTTCAGAGAACCAAGAAACTAAATATGGTCCCATGAAGAAGCAAGTGCCACTTGTGCACTTTCTATCAATCAAGCAACATGCATACTCAACATCACTATAAGAAGTAAGAGTAAAGTCCCCTAACTTGGGATACCTAAGTCCAAAATTTTGGGTTTTGGCTAGATACCTCTAAATCCTCTTAACCTCTATAAGATGTGATTTCCTTGGACTTGACTGAAAGCAAGCACACAAGCCAACACTAAACATTATATCAAGTCTAGAGGTAGTTAAATAAAGTAAACTTCCAGTCATACCTCTATAGAGATTCTCATCTACCTTTTCTCCTTCTTCATCTCTGTCAAGCTTGGCAGTATTTGTCATGGGGGTGTCCATTGCCTTGGTGTTCTCCATCCCAAAGTGCTTGACTAGTTCACTTGTGTACTTTCCTTGGTTGATGAAGTTTAGATTCTTTGTTTTCTAGATTTGAAAGCGAAGGAAGAATGTAATCTTCCCCATCATGCTCATCTTGAACTCACTCTGCATAAGAGAACTAAACTCCTTGCAAAGATCAAGATCAGTCTCACCAAAGATAATATCATCAACATAAATTTGAATAATGAAAAAATTGCTATAAGTGTTCTTTAGAAAGAAGGTAGAATTGACTTTTCCCATGATATATTTTTTATCTAACAAAATATTATTTACTTTCTCATACCAAGCTTGAGGTACTTGTTTGAGACCATAGAGAGATTTTTGCAACAAATAATCATGGTTAGGCAAGTTATCATGTTCAAAACCTAGAGGTTGTGCAACATATTCTTCCTCCTCAATTGTACCATTCAAAAACACACTTTAACATCCATTTGATATAGTAGAAAATTCTTGTGACTAGAAAAAGTAAGAAACATTCTAATTGACTCTAGTCTAGCTAGAGGTGCATATGTATCATCAAAATCTATATCTTCTTCCTAATTGTAGACCTAATATACTAACCTTGTTTTATTGATTACCACTTTTCTGCTTTCATCAAGCTTGTTGCGATAGACCCACTTGGTGCCAATGATCTTTCTATCACTTGGTCTTGGCATAAGATTCCACACTTGGTTCTTCTCAAAATATTCCAACTCTTCTTGCATGGCTAGAATCCATTCATCATCCTTGAGGGCTTCTTTGACATCTTGAGGCTCAATGTCACACCTGTATCCCACGATTACCACTAATCATGAGATTAGGGAATAAGTTTTATGAAATATCTCCCATTTTTTTCTCTAAATATATTATAATAACACTTACTGAATGATACGTCTTGATTAAACATAACAACAAGATACGACAGAACTTGTCTTATTACATAGAAGCAAGAGTTTCACACTTAATATACATCATGTACATTACATTTCAAACTTCACTCTTTTCTCACTCTTTCTATCCCAAGATCCAGGGGAAGGATAACAGACCCTCTAACTATTCTAACTACTCTTCTTTCAAGACCTTTGAGCTAATCTTGATTAAAGTTGGCTTTTGACTCCTCAAGAAGAGCTAATCCTTCACCTGAAAAATTGTTCAATAGGTTGGTGAGCTACTGACTCAGTGAGTAGAGAATCAACATGTAACCAAGATATTTGTGATGTTTACAAGTAATAGAACTTAAATGCAATCATGTAAGCATGACAGTTTAAAATTGTAATTCACCCAACATGGCAATTTAAAATTGTATTCACTCAACATGGAAATAGTACAGATATTGAATGGAATAAAAGAATAACCTAACTATTTACATTATTTCAAATCAATTTATTATGCCTTGGGACCCACATGAGGTGTACCACAACATGTGGAAGTATCACAACAAGCTACAATCTCACTGTATAAGACTTAGAAGCATGCCTAGGTTCCTAAGTCTTTAACCTCAATAACATGTCTGCAGCTGGCTACAACACGTCTTCCTCTCAGTGGCTAATGGGAGTGGTCGGATATCTCAGACTCCACCTCTCAACCTGGGTACTCAGGAAGTGAGTCAAGCCCTCAGGCTTAAAGTGCATCAGTGGACCTACCAACCACTAATTACTACAACATGTATCACATGTACCACCGACATACCTAGTTGGTGTTGGGTACCACACAACTATAAGGAGTTTGCCCTACTGGTCAAAGCCCTGCACCTTACTAGTACGCTCCAGCTTACCTCGATCTCGACTACCTCTAGTCGGGAAACTGTTTCCTCCCCACATTGCAGGCATCATCCTGTGAGGATTCTACAGTGTCCATGGCATCTAATGTCTAGTGATGATTATTTAATATAATATGTATCATCATCGTAGCTAATGATTATCCTATTTCTAACAATTAAGTGTCTTGCATTTAAATAATAAATCCATAACAATTTTCATATATTTCACAACCATAATACAACTCTTAAAACATGAACTAGGGCAACCTGTCTTTCCGGTGCCTCAATTTACACATTCATCACATGTTGAATCACGACAATTCACAAGACAACTTTCAACATGGTAATACATCACTATTAATATGATTAATAAAGGATTTCAACTACTAATTTTTACCACATGTTTATTTAAAGCATCACAAATATCATAGAGCAAGAATCAAACATTGGAAACTATTATTTGAATGGGTATGCTTAAAATAGAGGTTAAGATATGATTATTTACTAACAAAATTCATCCAAAATCAATGATCTTAACTCTTTCACCAACTAATCTCAGATCTTAGCACACACAAGACACGATCCACTACTACAAATCTGGCCTTTGGCGTCGGTTATTTAAGCTATTTTTGCGATGGTTTCCAAGTGATGCCTATGTGGGCGCCGCTAAAAGTCGAACCACTTTGGCATCAGTTTTCCAACCGATGCCAAAATGATTCGCGCCATAAAAAATGCGCCAGCAGGGCCCCATCAACGTCGGTTATAAGTATTAACTGATGCCATCTCATCTACCACCACGGCCATGTTATCCAGCACGATCGTTCTGGCCATAACGACATTGGTGTTCTACTAATAACGGACGTCATATCACCTGCCACCACGGTCGTACTATCCAGCATAGCCATGCTAGCCAGGCTGTCTGGCAACATTAGTCAGCAGTTTTATGCTCTTAGTCGACGCTGGAAACCTTTGTTGTCGATTTTAAACAAATAACCGACGCCTATGGTTTGATTTTTTTTTCTTAGCAGTTTGCAGGCCTGTTGTGGCTGGTCACAGGATGAGAACATGCATGTCAGTGGAACTGAACTACATGTTTACGACATCCATTGATATCAGCCAACAAACAGGCCACAAACCTGCAAAATCAACAAATATTCTTTTCACACATAGGTAGATACATTCAGACATCAATTCAATTTTCACATTCACACATGTAGAAACATTCAAATACATGTAGAAACATTCAGACATGTAGAAACACATGTATAAACATTCATTTACAAAATATCATTCATCATCTCTATCAACATCCCAATTATATCTTACAGTCCCCACTACTTGTATGGCTCTTGCCCATTCTTCTCTTACGTCATTTAATACTTCCATCGTATATGGAGCATGTACATATTTTAAGGCTTTAAAGGCTTTACCTATAGTGGGGTCAGTTTTAAACACTTGTAAAGAGAATGATGTATATATAAGTAATAATATATAAATAAGATTAATATATTTCATCCTATCTAATGAGACTTTATATAATACCTTAGGTATGGCATTGATTTCATCTGCATGTTTGATAATCATGTCCATAAACTACATCACATAGTATGCACATTCCCAGCCGTTGTCTTGTGTAGCACACTATAAAATGGATACACAATATTAAAAAATACAAATAAGCACAGTTCACATAAATAACATATACATTGGAGTCGAGAACTTACTTTCACGTTCTCCCAAATTATTGGTTGGTTCTTTTTACTGGGGACCTTTCCTCTAGCCTTTTTGAACACATCTATACCCCTACATGTCAATGTAACACAGTAAATTGTATAATTAAATAGTAATGTAATAACATATGTTAACGTATATAAACATGAAATATTTCTCACCAGAATAATGTCATTCTCATTACATGTCCAATTTTTGGATTCAATGAACTCCCCGTAGGATCTAGATAATAGACAGTGAACGTCTCGGGGAGAATAACAAGTAACTCCCAGTGATTAGTGTTAGAGGTAAAAAAGTTAATTAATAACTCAAAATCCACAATAAAAATGTAATTTTCTTAAGTCCAAAGTATAAGCAAAGTAAACTTACTTCACATTGAATGGAGCTATTATTTTCATCTTCTTTTTTTGACCAAAAATTGTAAAAGCATCACAGCAGTATTGTTGAACTCTATCAGGTTCTTTAGCTACCAGACTAATCAATGACGGAATAAAAAAACCCACATGTTCAAATCCAAATTGTTTACATTGAATTTCGACTAAGTTGCTGCAAAACATGTATTACGTATGCATTAATATATAAGAAACCAGATCACCAGATCCTATACAAGGTATATGGATGTATAAACAAGATCTCACCTTATCCATGCCTCTATCATTGATGTATTCAACCAATCATAGTTAAACAATTCAATAATATCTTGTATAAATAGAGAGCTTTCGTATGATTGACCTGCATAATCTGCTTCTAAAGAAAAAACTATAGGGCAATGTATATTATGTGTGCGTAGCATACTGTCATTCCCTTACAAGAAGGACCTAATGGGAATTTTAGGTCAGTGGGAACCCAACTTGGTAATGCAGGAAGTGGAGTTGGAGGCCTAGATGCTACGGGTGTCTTCTTTTTAACCTGTATATATAATTTCATATCAATTGAACTCATATATACACATTAACAATTTAACGTAATGTAAATTTATCTTACAATTTCAATAGTGTCGATGATATTCACTTTAGGCCATAATATCACCCTGCCTTCTGCCTCACCAAGTGTATTAATATCCACGTGGGCATATGGCAATGCAACTTCCCTCCAATCAGGGATTACACATATCGGGCTCACACGAATGTAACCCTATGGTATTGGAGTCCCTTGAATCGTTTCCCCAGGAAGGGACGGGTAAGTCTACACCTCTACAACAACATAATCTTCATTTTTTAAGCGGCATGGCTTCAACGCCTACAAATTTACGTAAAGAATGTTCTATATACATATCATCTTGAAAAGATTAGCTACTGTGTCATAAACAATACTTACAGTAGATGTGCTAGGTGGTGGGTCTATAGGATTACTCTCAGCATGTGCATCAGGAGAAGAGTGGGTCACCATAGGCTGATTGGAAGCCTGAGATGCCTTCCACCACAATATTTCTTCCTTGACCTTCTTAGCAACTATATCCTCGACTCTCTTATTCTCCTATACATGGATAAAAGAAACATTAGCTTCTTATTATTGAATTCCCTTTTGCAGTAACATTCTAAAAAAGGAAACATTTTGGACAATCTTTCAAATCCACATAGTCCTTTTGAAATAATACACAATCATTCGGGCATGCATGTATCTTCTTGGCCTCCATTCCCATTGGGCACAGCAATTTTTTTACTCGTTATGTTGAGATTGGCAGCTCATTTCCTTCAGGAAGCATTTCTTTCAACAAAGTCAACAATGAAGTGAAGCTTTTGTCGCTCCATCTATTGTTGGATTTCAACTTATAAAATCTCAACATAGTGCTAAGCTTTGTAAACTTAGTACAACCTGTGTATAAGGGTATATCAGCATCATGCACAATGATTCTAGAGATGGGAGGTGGATCGGTGTGCTCTACCGCACAACTATCCATCATCGCATCAATGATGTCTACTGGAACTGGTTCATTCACATCTACGTCATCAGAGACAATTTCTTCTTCCACCCAAGAACTGTTATCGACATCCACTGGTTTCGGGTTTGAAATGTCTCCATGCCAGTGCCATTTTTTATAGCCTTGTACAATCCCGTTGCACATGACATGACTTTTGATTTCCTCACCAGTGCTGACTTTCAAGTTGTTACCGCAATGCCTACATGGACAGTAGAACCTATCTCCAGGTTGTTTCCTATGTTCCTCGGCAAATCTAATAAACTGATCAAGACCAGATATAAACTCTGGGGTGCAGCGATTGCGAATGAACTTCCATGATCTATCCATTCTATGATTAAAGAGAAAACAAGTATATATTAGGACAAGATTAGGGTCTAGGGTTAACAAATACATGTGATGTCATTCTTATATATAATAAATGTACATGTACCACCTATCCCATCCTTGAACACCTAATCTCACTAGTAAGTGTTTAATGTGTATTGGGTTTTCGAAAAAAATTCGACAACATTTCCCCACTATTCTCCAAGTACATATGTACTTAGAGAACAAATGGGGAAATGCTACCGAAATTTTCTTGAAAACCCAATACACATTATCCACTTACAACCTAAGTGAGATAAGGTGTTGCAACCCCAATTTTTTTGGGTTCCTTTGGTGAGAAATGTAATTCCTCACATTAAAGATAATGAAACAAATAATGATATAATTTTTTTGGGATAAATGGATTTTGTTTACAATAGCCTTGATGATTGTGTTGTGGGCTTTATTGGCTATTGGGCCCAATAATAAGGAAATTCAATTAGTAGATGAATAATTATGTTTTTGAGAAGAGAAAGGTGTGGAAACCTCCAGAAGGGAAAAAAATACAATCCAAAGTTGGATTTCGTGCCTCTTGGGTTCCTTGGGTCCCAAGGAGTCCAAAGTTGCATAGAGAATGCAATAAGAAAAGAAAATATCAATTAAGTATTTCCTTGTTAAGAAAGAAAGTGTGAAAAGAGGTATAATTGAGTTATCCTTGGTGGATTTTCATATCCCAAGGATTTCTAAGGTTAAAAGGAATTCCAATAGGAAAATAGAGGAGAGATAAAGAGAAATCCTTAAAAAAAATTAAAAAGGAAAAGAAATTGATTAATAAAAGGGAAATATGAGAAATTGACTTTCAACAGAAGATAAAGGCAAATAGATTTTCCCCAATATGGGAATCCATGCCTTTGGGATTCCTTGAGGTTCAAGGAACTCAAAATCATAATTTAATAGCAAGGGAAAGAGAAAATAGGTGAAAATATATATATAATTGAGAGATACCTTGCACTTAAAGAAAAGGAACGTTTACTTTGATATAATGAGACCAATTTTGGAATAGAGATAGATTAAGTCATGATGGACTTTCCCTCCAAATTTGAGATTAATTGGACATGTAGTTTGGAAGTTATGAATTTTGGAAATATCCCTAAAGTAATAGGATTCCATAAAATGTCACGATCGAAATATTCTGAGTTTAATCTGAGTCGTGGATCTTGGATCCTAGAGACAACGGTCATCGTGCTCCTTGCACCTGAATAGGAAAGTCATGGAATAGTGTTGATTTCTTCTACAACATCTCTATCTCTCTCTGATCCAACTCATGACTTGGAAACAACTCCAACAACTTCGGGAGGCCGGTCCGAGTTGTTTAATCCTAGATTTCTTAGGGTTTCATTGCTTCTAGTAGCTTCACCCAATTTGCCACAGAGGCAGGTTGGTTCCACGATTTCCTCCTATAAAAGGAGGGCTGTTGACCCCCAATAGGGATGCAAATGTCTCCGAGGCAGTCTGCTGCTCTTCGCGATCACAACCCTGCGAGCAAATTCACTTGGAACGATGGTCTTCACCCCTCCCTGGTCTAAGCTACCTCGTTGGAGAAGAACTTCTCCATCCCGATGACTCCGGCCAGATCTAGCAGGGATGATACCACCTTTGAATTCAGTGGCTCATGGCGAAGGTGGTGTCACTTTCGCCCTAGCCTCCTGCACCCTTGAGCTCCAGGTCAACTTAGGAGTTGACCACGGCCTGGAGCCGCGGTTCTATTCGCGAGGATCCGGTGGAAGAAGATGAAAGGAGGAAAGACCTGCTTGCCCCGGATGACGGTGAAGGAAGGTACGGGTAAAATAGTCATTCGCGACTTTAATCTTAAGTTCGGTGCACGGATCCTAGGCCATTGGATCCTGGTGGTCCATTGGACTATGGATCGGGCGGCCACTCATTTTCTCAAATTAACGAAAATATGAGGAAAATGACTTTTCTTTGCAAAATTCATAGAATCTACTATGAAGCTCTAATGAGAAAAGTTTATACATGAAAGTTGCTTATAAAAATACGAGGAACACATTAAAATTAGTTTGAGAACCTGATTTCGTACCTATTTGCAAAAGTACATTAATTTGATTAAAAATGTGGTTAGAAATCCTAATTGAGGGTAAAAGATGAATCTTTGGGTTCAAGGGGTTGATTTGGGAAGTATTCACCTATTGAATATTAAGGTAAAGTTGCAATCTATTTTACATGAAAAGTTGATTAATTTAAGGTTCCATATGCATATATGAACATTAATGGGCCTTAAAACCCTAATGTTGGTAATTATGATTCGTCATGGCTTTAATTTTTCAATTTCATGGTAAAAGTTAAGATATGAAAATTCTAAGTTATTTCGAGCATAAAAGTTCCTAATTATGGATAAATACCCTTAATATGATAATTAGGGTTTTCTAATGGGTAAAGGTAGAATTAATGGTAAATCAAGTTCATATCCGAATTAGACTATAATGAACTTTGAATTGATGATAAATGAGCATAATGATCTTGTCATGGATTAAAAGGATAAAAATAGTAGCTTTAATGTAAAAGAGGTTTAAGGGGCTTAATTAATCTGAAACTGAGGATTAGATGTTGAGAAATTAAGGGTTTAATGTAGTTTTGATAAGTTAAGGGTCATAATATTGAAAGAGGAGGTAAAAACCCTAATTTCCAATAAAACACTAAAAGTGGACTAGAAACCCTGGGAAGCGAGTTAGATTTAATAAATCTTGATGACATTAATAATAAAAAGGGCATTACGTTATTATTTCAGGATCTTGGGAAGCGAGTTAGATATTTGCATGGATATTTCTGTTTAGATCGTCAGATCAGGTATGTGGTTAATTATAAATAACTGCCTTAGTTTCCTGAGGATTTTCCGGATGGTTAACCACATTGAATGCAAACTATCAGTTTGGATGTTCATACTTACAAAGTATAAAGTCACTATGATTATCACATTAATAATAGAAGTATGTATTCTCGCACCTACATGCCACCCTGATGAATGATGCCAAAGGTCAGGCCCAGATGGGTAGACCAATGGACACCTTGAGTGGTGACCCCAGACACCAAGCTTGGGAATGAGAAGGTGGCCTATCATATTGCATGACTAGAGGGCACCATGAGTGGTGACCCCAGGCACCAAGATTGGGATTGAGAAGGTGGCCTTAAGTCATTAGCAAAGGAAACCCTAAGGTGGGTATGCCAGGGTTAGGGCAAAAGTGGTGGAGAATGTCATACTGGAAAATGTAAATTAGCTGGTTAATTAACTTGATTGTGTTAATGAGATTGTTATCCATATGTGCAAACTTTTGGTTGTTCCCACATACCAATATATTTCGATATACTGACCGACGTTTTGTTTGTCGGCGTTTTAGGAACAACAATTGAAAGAGAAAACAGTAAAGTGACACATTGTGGAAATAAGAAATAAAGTGCAAGGAGGATTAGATAGAATAATTCAAGCTCTGGATAGATAGATTTCCAAAGTTTTCAAAGGTAAGTAAAGTTTTAATTTTATGAGAAATTCCAATTAGTTAGTTAGTAGAATTTCATAATTATTATTGATTATTTGTCAAACCTTTGATCCTGTTAATTGAATAATGGCTCTGACCTTCGAGTCTCCCTTAATTGGGGGTTACTGAGAAGTGGGGTTGTTACAATTGGTATTAGAGCCAAGGTTCCTCACCTAATAATTAATAATTATTAAATTTTACAAATTCTGTAGAACCCAAGGGAGTTATTAGAGGATTATCCGAAAGGCAAAGGTGTCTAGAAAAGGATCACGACCGGGGGCTGGCAATATTTTCCTCCGCACCGCTAGTCGGAATACGAGGACTCCTGGATCCGTGTGACTGCCTGGCCAAAGTCTTAGGGTATGATCAAAATAAGATACCTTTAGGACCCTCTCATCTTATTCATCCCTTCTCAACTCAAATTTTGTTACGGACCTTAAGGATTAGGGTTTTCTCTCTTTTCCTCACCCTCTTGAGGTATGGGTGATAACACCAATTTTTGTGATATTTTAGACTATTTTTCTGTTATCAAAACTGCCATTTTTTTAGCTATTTTCCTCTCTTTTTTTTTGGAAATAGGTAAATAGTATTGCCAAAAAGCGGTATAGCCAGCTATATAATACAAAGACAGGCACAAGGCCAACAAACAAACCAGGGGGTATTATCTACAAAAACCCCAATACATTTTTGTGTTTGTACTAAGATTAGTTGTCATTTCGGGTCTAGCAGCAAAAGACCAGCATATGTCCCTACTAATGGTTCTAATCAAGTCAGTTTCAACCAGGGAACCATTGTTGTGGACTCTTCTATTCCTTTCTCCCCATAAATGGTAAATGACGCAAGTAAGGAACAACCCACCAACGCTCACATCCTTCTCCCTTTTGTCAAATCTGCTCAAGATCCAGTTGATGGCTTCATCAAGGTTGTTAGGAACTTGGTGTCCCCACTCATTTCTAAGGCAGATGATCTGCCAAATGCATCTGGAATTACTGCACTCGAAGAAAAGATGCTCATTTGTTTCAGATCCTCAATGACACATCAAGCAACCAGTCTCCGTCTGTATGCCCCAATCAGCCATTCTTTCTTTGGTGGGCAGCCTATCAAGCTTGGCTCTAAACAAGAGAGTGCTCCACTTTGGACAATGGTACCTCCCCCAAACTACATGGAACCAAGGCACGTCAGGTTCATCACTAGTGTTGATGCTGGGTAACAAAGGTATGATCCCTTCATGACCCAAAGGATCAACAGAAGGCTCCCCGTAAATCCCCCCATACAGTTTGCACATGCTTCTCCAGATCCTCGAAGGATTAATACAACCCTACAAAGTGATGGAAGGACCATATATGTTTCTCATCCATTGGACCCAAACATTATCGGGTTGGCTACAGAATTTCACAATCCTTTTCAGCGTACAACTCTCCATGATTTTGCGACCATCGCTAATCTGCAGGCCACCTTTCCGGTAAGGTTTGGCCAGCTTATCCCAGGCGACGCCATGGCTACGCCCCCCCAAAGAAAAGCTGCCGACACACTTTTGATTCTGTTCAGACAAGCAAAAGGAATATCACAGAGATCCCCCCAATATCTCAACATGCTTTGAATGACCGTTCTGATAAGCACCAAGCGACCAGCAATCGATATATTAATTCCCGACCATTTGTCCACTTTGTCTTTAATCTTGTCAATCATCATACTAAAATCCTTGACAACACCTCTACCACCTGTGATAGGAATGCCAAGGTATCTGGTTGGCCAAACACCCCTTCTCACTCCCATGGCTCTTTTGAGTCTGCCTCTTCTTGAATCGCAGGATTTGGAGTTAAAGATCTGAGATTTAATTGTATTGATGTAAAGCCCAGTAGCGCGGACAAAGCTAGTCACAACTTTCTTGTACTCTTTCAGACGGTTGACATGTCCTGCAGAGAAAAGCAACACATCGTCCACAAAGATGAGGTGTGTCATTACTTTGTTACCCTTAATTTTGAAGCTTTTAATCTTGCCCTGTTGTTCAGATAAGTTGATGGCATTAGTAAGCCCCTCCATCATGAGGGTGAAGAGAAGAGGTGACAAAGGGTCACCTTGTCTTAGACCGTTCGAAGCACGAAACAGCCCAACAGGTGTGCCATTAACCAAGACCGAGAAAGAGTTTGTCTCAACGCACTCTTTCATCCAATCGATCCAAGTTTCAGAAAAGCCCATCGCCTCCATGATACGCCACAGAGCAACCCACTTGACTGAATCAAAGGCCTTCGTGATGTCAATCTTAATACAAGTTTTAGAGGAGGATCTCTGCTTGTTAAAGTCCACCAGAAATTCAGTGGCAAGCAGAGCACAATCAGCAATATTTCTGCCTTTGATGAAGGCATTTTGTTCAACTGATATGAGACTGGTGTTGGGTTTTAGGGGAGACAGAGAAGGCAGCGGAAACAAAAAATTTTCTCCCCCAACCCATACCGAGGAAACACGTCAACGTCTATATAATAGGAAAGGATGGTTTGTGGAATCATACCTTGTCCCGAGGCTTGCTCGGCGACAATACCTCACGCAATGCGCGGTCTTCAACTCCGGTCTTGGACGGTGTCTGTGCAGCTCCTGGTCGCACCGGGACTGGCGACTCCTCCTCCTACCGGACTGTCGGATGACAGTTGTCTTCCTGAGCGACAGAAACCTCCCACCTCTGAAGTAGTCCACACGGACCACCTGGAACTCCACTCTCCTTGTCCCACAAGGAAGTGGAAGGAGTCGCACCCTCCTGTTGACGTACTAGTCGCCAACACACTCTCCTGCTACCAGTTGCAACTGCAGTTGTCCTTCCCTTGCTGCACCTCCCTTTTGCGGGAAGCACTTGCTCGGGATCTCTCACGGTTACCAAAACCAGAGAGAACGACAACTTCGCAAAGCAACCGGCTTGCATTGAGTTGTACTTTGAGAAGCCCCCAATACCCCTATATATATAGGCGGGTCATGGGACAGGGTTCTCTATGCCCGACAATACGGGACTATAGCAGGAGTAGAAGGGTTTGAGATTTTTCCACAAAAAGCAACCGGTTCGCAACTTGAAATGATCGGTTCACAACTGAACCGATCGGTTCGGCCATTGAGCCGATCGGTTGGACCTGAGCCGATCGTTTGGGGCACTCCAACCGATCGGTTGGTGCCCTGAACCGATCGGTTCATGGTCCTAATCTGGCTCAAAACGACTTTCCTTGTTTCGTTCTCAATTGGTATCATATACCAATGTTATTCCCAATCGAATTGGGCAATTTGAAACCAAAGGAAAATTCTTGCCGACATGACTTTCCCAACTGGTCGGTTGCACCAGTTGAGCCGATCGGTTCAACTCTTGAACCGGTCGTTTCAACCTGGGCATGAGACGATCGGCCTGGACACTCCAGCCGACCGGTTCAGCATCTCAGCCGACCGGTTCATCACATGAGCCGATCGGTTGGGAGCACAGGTTGGGCAAGATCAGTCAATTGCGATTTCAATCAATCCGATACTCCAATCAATGCGTCCAACACCTTGAACCATACGATATTGAGCCATCGACTGATTGAGTGTTTAATTGAACTACTAAACTCCTTTAGTAATCAATCTAAACATTGCTTGTGGACAAAACTCCTCTTCCAGGTTAAATCATATGTGTGTGACCCTGCAGGTCCATTTTCACGTTGGCAGTGAAAGTCCATAACACTTATGACTTCACAAGCAAAGAGCGGTGCCTAGTCACACATCATTGCTACCCAAGTGAAAGTAGAAAGTTGGAGAACAACTTTCATCCTACAATCCGTGAATGGTGTTACAGTGAATGTATAATTCCTTTGTCACTGATATCCTGAATGAACTCAAGGCATGGAACAGTCATCCTGTCAACGTTCATTCACTTTCTTGATCTCAGAGCAGATTGAAGGAGATATGTATGACATCAATATCACATACTGATTCACACATGCGTGCGCACGCCTATCTCAATCCTACTCATCAAGTGGCCTTGGATATCAAACTCCCTCAGGAGGGACAAATCCCATATCTATCACTCACCCCTCAAAAGCCCCATGTGTCAAAGCCACCCAATCATCACCTTTATAACAACCCATGTTTCAGGACTGCGTTTGATGATGTCAAAGTGTGCCCAACGACATGTGTTGAGTGTAGTGATTCCAGGTCTAAGAATCACACTCACCACCATCACTGTGAGTACTGACTGTGACTACCATGTCATGGTTCCATGTGTCAAACTCACAGTGGGTCTGTCCGGTACACTTGTTCTCTAACAAGTACCTATGTGTTTGGTTTGATATCTCTATATCATGACTAATGAGATTCTGTCATCAACCAACACCACAATCTAGTCTTGTGTGTCATTGCTGTCTATCTACCTTCCACAATGACATCCGACTAGGGACATAACAAGAATGTACAAACTCTTAGCATCCGCATGATCTCATCGTTCAGGTCATGAACCTGAAGGCATACGTCATTGAGTATTGTCATTCTCTAGACATTCAATCTGTTCTATCACTATCTCATATGACTGAACCAGAAAGAATTGGAAGCTTGCCTTTGATGTTTATCAAATCAATCTTAATGTATCCCACCAATCATCCCATGATTGGCTCTCAGGGCATACATACCAACAACTGGGAAGTATGATCTTCAACCTGGCTGCAAGGAGCTTAGAGAGGATTTTATAAAGTACTGAACAACAGGCAATGGGCCTGTAGTCGGTAATAGAATTGGCATGCTTCGATTTAGGAATCAACTTCAAAAAGGCATGGTTTACGGCTCTGACCATCCGACCTCCATTGAGAAACCAATTAATGGCTTTGCAGATATCCTCCTCAATGAGATACCACATCTTCTGAAAGAACATGCTATTAAATCCGTCGGGACCCGGAGCTTTGGAGTAGTGGATAGAAAAAACAACCTATTTTATTTCCTCAGCCGTAGCAGCTTTGCAAAGATCAGCATTCATGGTTGCATTTACTCTTGTCCCTGGAAGATGCTCGTCTTTAAGGTTAGAGAAGGTGTCGTGTTGATTGTACAGTTTTTTGAAGAACTCCACAGCCTCGCACGCAACCTCCTCTTGACCACCCACCGTCTTCCCATCCTCATTAATGAGTTCATGAATTATTTCTAGCATTTCCTTCTTTTTCAAAGTGCTGTGATAGACTTTAGAATTCCTATCACCATCAATACAATTAAATCTCAGATCTTTAACAATAATTGGCCAAGCAATGCTCTTAATCCTATATTTCCATCTTTTGCAGAGTTTCTCCTTGTTTTGGTGCAATAAGGCCGTCCCGGCCCACAAAATAATTCCAAGTCTGCACCGGCCTTCCTGACGCCCGATACACGCCTTGCCCGGTAGGGTGGAACGACACCACGACGCTCGAGAGGGGTGCCGCGCAAGGAGGAACTCACGGACGACGCGCCTCTTACCCGATAGGGAGCCATGGTCGCCATGACAACCCAAGTATGTCAGGCGACACAACCACCCACCGGCAGGCGCCGTTGCCCGTCACGTGACCAACAACCGACGTCCCTGCGCCGAACGATATAGGTATAAACCATCCACCGACCCGCGAATGAGGAGGACATGTGGTACTTCGAGAACCATAACTTTCCCCAACCGCTGCCTATAAATAGCATCTATAGGGAGCCGAAAAGACAGGGGGGGTCAGTTCGGACAAGGCGGACAATAGGGAACTTGAGCTATCTTTGAGGGGAATCATGAGAGTAGATGTATCGTGCCCCAGTGCTCGTACCGGACGACACTAGGTGAGCTCTTCCCCATCCCGAGAGGGAGGGGACTGGTTCACCTAGGACTGTACCGGGCGACACTTAGGGCCGATATCGGCCGGTGTAGATACGCGATACGAGTGCCCTACATCCACGCCCGATAGTAGAACGCGTAGCTCCATGCTCGACACGATATCAAACCTGATACGCTTCGCCCGTCATGCGTGCCGCCCGAGATGGTCCATCGCCAGACATGAGCGTATCGGCCAGGATTCTTGAGCGATACAGTTGCCCGTCAGGCATGCCGCTCGAAAGGGTGTGCCGCCCGACACGGCTGTATCGGGCTAAGCCCCTGACCAATATCGGGCTGGAGAGCCGCAGTAGTCTATCGTCCTTCTACATCAAGAAGGAGACACCTATCTTTACTTTCTGTCATTTAATTCCTTACTTATGAATTGTAATTAAGACCATTTATTTGTCTATGGAAATAGAAGATGCTTAATTACTTGCTGCTCTATGATCGGTACAATTTGTTGGATGATTGCTATGTTTGATATCCGAACTCTAGCTTGCATGTTTGGATCGCGTTTCGCTTAGCTACTGAATCACGTTTTCCCGTCGCAACAACTGCGAGAGTTGTGTTGTGGCTCTGGTGTTTGATCTGATTCTGGAGTACGAGAGTGCCTGGAACATAGTTTCTTTAGTAACCTTTCCACTCTAATTTTAGTCCACTGACCTTGAGAGGGGTGTTGATGCCTTGTTAGAGGTACCCACTTTGAGAGGAGGGGTACAGGACTGGTTCTACCGCCGCTTGTTTTACCACAGTTTTACCCTTCGTACCTCGCTTTATCTCGAGCAATATATTTCTGTTTCTGTTGCATGAAAACCCCTAAAAACTGCTAAATGACTAAAACGTTAAATCTTTCTAATAGCTCCAGTTGGAGGTAGTTTTCTTCATTTTATTTGTGACATCTTACTACTTCCCTTTTTGGGAATTTACTTCTCTTTATACCTGACAAAGTGTAGCATGTCGATTCTGTGTTCTCAACACTACCCCCCTTGTCCCTGTGTTCGACCCTGTATATCTACTTTGACCCTGTAAACAAAGTTGTAGGGGCCTAGAAGGAATTGGGTTTATAAATGTAAAAGCTCGACTACCTCAAATCCACCTCCACTTTTCGACGCACGATTTAGGCCGGTCAACTTTTTGGCGCCGTTGCCGGGGACAAGGAAAAATGGCACGGTTGAAGAATCCGAATCCACTAACTACACTCTTGTGCCTCAAGCTTAGCAATGAGCTTGACATCACTCTTTTTCTTCTTTACTATTATTCTCTGTTTGAAATTAATAGATTTATCTTCTAAACTTGATTCCTCGTGCCAATAATAGGTACTCATAAGTATGGTGATATGTTCCACTGAGCACCAACTCCAACCGTCATGCCACCTCGCATTGAACCACCCCATTCTGAAGGCGAACGCCAAAGGAGGACGCCTGATTCGCCCCCGCCTGAAGAAAATGATAGGTATGACAGTGACCATCAACAAGAACATCCAGACTCAGGGGAGTATGAAGAGGACCATCACCGACACAGACGCCGTCACCGTCAGAGGCAAAGAAGAAATCGGAATGATCAGGAACAATGCCGGGGAGAAAGCGACAGCAACGACTCAGAAGAGGAGGAGAAGACGTTAAGAGAGTTGGCGTCCACAAAAGCCAACGACCCCAGATGTCCCGTCATCACTCCGCGGTTCAACACGGAAAATTTTGAGCTTAAGCCGTCCGTGATCTCTATGATTCAAAACAAATGCTTCAGGGGGGGTTCGAAAAGTGACAATCCCTACCACCATCTTGATGCATTCAAAAACATATGTGATACGATAAAGATGCGGGGAGTCCCTCAAGAGGTTATCTACTGTAAGGGCTTCATCTTCTCCCTAGAAGACAAGGCCCTATCCTGGTATCTTGGGTTACCGCACCAGACTTTGAACGAATGGGGAACTTTGGCCGATGCGTTTGTAAACAAGTTCTACCCCACCGAAAGAACGGTCAGAAATAGGCAGAAAATAACATCCGTCATGCAAAGGCTGAGTGAAAGCCTCCATGACATCTGGGAGCGGTTCCAAGAGTATCTGAGGGATTGCCCCCATCATAATTACAAGAAGGGCTTCCTCATCACCACCTTCTATAATGGCCTGACTCCCGATGAAAGGGTGTCACTAAATGCGGCGGCAGGCAGCGACTTCCTTGGGAAGAAACCAAGTAAGTCTTAAAAGATCATCAAGAATATGGCTGAGCTGATGGCCGATGCTGACTTTGATCGATCTGGCTGAGGACAGGTCAAGAAGGGCGGTGAAGGGTCTACCCTTGAATCTAAGGCGCTGGAGTCCATCACCTCGCAGATACAGAGGATCGCCACTGATGTTAAACAACTGCGAGAAGCTGGCGGGAAAGGTAAGAAGTCAGTCAAGAAGGTGATGAAATGTGTCACATGCGGCGAAGGAGGACATGGGGTAGACAACTGTGTTTACACCCGACCAGACGCATACAGTGATTCTGACTCGGAAGACGAACAGACCGAAAAATGTCTCCTTTGTGAACTTCAAAAGGCCAGATCATCCCGAGTTTAACTACGGCAACAAAGATGCAGCAGAGAATTCTCACCAGCTGCATGCTATATCTAAGCCAATACAAGCTTTTGAGAAGAGAGGGGGGTCTGGTCAATATACCAAGAACAATCAGTTCCAGTCAGTGAAGGGAAACTTTTAGGCACAAGGTAAATATCAAGGGCCGAACAAAGATCAAGACAAGGGCTTGAGACAATCAGACATAATCGGCCAGTTTTTCGACTTCGCAAAGAAGCAGGACACAATCAATAACTAGCTAGCACAAAGTGCGCTATCAAATTTGGGTGTTGAACTCATTGTAGGTCCAGCTGGCAGATATGCAGACGCATCAACGCCAAATTGATCAGCAATTAGCTCAAATGGCCGAATTAATGAAGAATCCTTCTGGCAGGATACCATCTAACACCAAGGCTGCCAAGAAGGCAGGGATGTGATCAAGAGAAGAAGGGATTGAGTTGTAAAAAGATGGACGATACTAAAGGCTAGAGGATGAAAAAGCTGGAACCATCAAGCTGGAGACGAAAAACTACACCACTTCTCAGGGGGAAACCCGAGCTGTTTTTAAATTCCTAGTATCGGGCACATTTACTTTCAAACAAGATGAACATTATGAACATTATGGCATGTAATAAGGCCTGAGTCAGTGCATGCACCACATGCGCTGACCCTTATGGGTCACCGCCTTAGTTTTATAGACCAACATGGGTAATACCATCTGAGGCCGAGACCTCAGTCTTCGGCCAATGATGTTTTACTCATCAGCCGAAGTTTAAATCGCTTTTGTTTTCACGATATAATGGAAGCAACCCAACTGGAGTTATGAGTGTGCCCATATCGGGAAGTGGAATTTCAGGCATCGCAAGGGCCGTGACGGATTACACACCTAGACGACATGCACCTGTGACCGTCGCGCCAAAGGACTGATCACCCTTAGGCCAACGGATGGGCTTGCCCGTCTTACGAGTTGCCCTAATGGCCGACAACCGCCCTGGTTTTACCTGTTTCACCCCGGTTGAGTTTGCTATATAAAGGGGACGAGTTTTACCGTGTCGGGCTCCTTGCCTTACTGTTCTCTCACTTCCATATCGTGCTAAGACCTTATGTTGTTGCTCCCACATTGCGCAAGTTTGCCCTGCTCACGTGTCGTGCGAAAGCTCAGGAAGGTAATCCCTGACAGACCTTATCGCCTGGCAGGTTGTGTCGCCTGACACGTTTCTTTCGAGCATGTAGCTTATCGGCCTTATGATTTCTCGGTTGAGCAGTTTTGTATCACCTGATATGGGTGTCGCGTGACATACCTTTGATTTAAGTTTGCCCGATACTCGAGACAGGCGATAGCCGTGTCGCCCAATTTTGCATTACCTCTCCTGCTTTTGTTATCGGGCGACACACTGCTATGCTTTCGGGAGGACCGTATCGGGCGTATCACCCTAACACCTTCGCATCACCCGACACGCCCGTTTTTGAGCGACAGACCTTTCGCGCGTTTGATCTTTTACCGTATCGGGCGATACCCACCCTTTTGTATCAGGCACAAGGATGCACCTCTAAAACCAGTGTGTCGCTCGATACGAGGGTACCGGACAATCTTTGTACAGTGAAATACCTGGTCACACGTTTATTCTTTAATATATACTTCTTCCAAGAGTCAACACATTTAATGAAGGTATTTCTCTTATTGTCTTCCAGAAATGGCCCGCATCAAGACGACCGCTGTCCCAGTTGACGAGCAAGGCAGGAGAGTCTACCCAGAGACTGTTGCTGAAGGGCAGTTTGCCAGGCCTAAGTGCCCAAACCCAGGGCCAGCTGGGACGTCAACATTAGGAAAGAGGGCTAGGGTTGGAGAGGTGGCGGCACCACCCTCAGCAACGACAAGGAATACACCCCAGGAACCCTTGGAATACACCACAGGAAGGTTCCTGCCAAGGGATGACGAGCATGCACGCTGTTACGCTGAGCTGTCAACCAAGCTCTACAGGCCGAGCAGGTTCTTCCATCATACTTCTTTCGTGGAGCTGGGCATTCTTGAAAGATTGAAGGGCGTGCTCGCCGCGGCTAGATTGAAGAAGATCTGCCTCGGCCGGTCTTCCTCCTACACCGAGCTCACAAAAGAGTTCATGTCGTCTCTCTGCCGGGTAAATAATTATGTAGCTGAAAAGAAAGAATCTGGCGGAGCTGATAGACTCCAAGCCATGCTGTTCAACTCGGAGTATGCAATCTCCGAGAAGCTGCTGAACAAGATCTTCTCTTCCAGCGAGGAGGAGGAAGATTTGATGAATAACGGTGGGACTATCACCGAAGGAGACGGGTTTAACCCCGTGGAGCTCTGGAATAAGCTGACCGGCGAGTCATCCTTTAAGTCGGGTGTCAAAGTGGCAGTGATGCACTCCAGTTTCTGGAGAATCATACACAAGTTGGTGTCATGCCTGCTTTTCAGCAAAAATGAGTCCAACAACATTTACACCGAAGAACTCCACGTCATATGGCACCTTATGGAGGGAAGAGTGATAAACCTCAGACGGTTCCTACTGAACATGCTTCACCCGATAAGGGATGCCACCAAAGAATATTGAATGGGGGCATCGTTAACCTAATTGTAGTAGGGCTCGGGTACCCTAAGGAGCCCCGAAGTCTGTCAAGGACACAAGGCGATGAGGTGATTGACCTCAAATACCTGATGAGGACCGGCATCATAAGGAAGGAGGGGGGGATACTTCTACAAATTCACAAGGACGAACACACTCCTCCCGCTCCCTCGATGCGCCACTTACGACACGGACAAGATGGTCTTCACTACCGAGGAAATTGAGGCAGTGGCGGCAAATACAACCCACGCTACAGCCGCAAGCGCCCGGGAAGGAAAAAATCCAGAGCTTCGGACGACGGCTACTAATAGGGCTGTCGTCACACCTGCAATACCAACCACAGCCACGACGATGACTGAAAGGGCCGAAGAAGAACCAGTGATCATTGAGGTCACCGAGGTAATAACTACGGGAGATACCGCAGAGAGGACGGCCGCAACTCCCGACATCCCTGTAATGCCGGTAGAGGCAGAAGAAGAACCGCAGCCGAGTGCCAGTAATGAGGTGTTCGCCGCGGTCCTTCAGATGATACTCAAAGGCGTGCAAATGACATCAACACCACCACCAGTGTCTCTAGTCGGAGCTACTGAAAGGATCGCCGAGGACGTAGAGGTGGAGCAGCGTCCGCCACACCATGACCATCTTCACCGGGACATGAAGGCGGGGAGGAGATGGCCGCAAGAAGGCCGACACCTCACCCAGAGACATCCGCCACGCGAACAATAGAGATAAACTCTGCCTCATCTGATAGACCAGAACGCAAGCAGGGGGTAGCAAGGACGGAAGGGAGGACAACAGGAGCCCGTCCGTCATTCGGGATGATGCTAGGGCGTGAACTCGACTACTTGCGGGAGGTAACAAACAACAACTCAGCTACCTGTATCTCCCTAACCCGCAAGTTTGCATCTTTCCAAGACAAGATGAACAACCAAGAGTAAGAGCTGCTCACTCTAGCTGGCCTTCCAGGCGGGCTAGAGACTCTGAATGCGACGCTGTAGCAAGTTCTCCAATGCCTCGATAAGATCGAGGAGAGGTTGGATAGAGGGGACGATCATCCGTGCTGAAGGCAGCCGAGAAGGTCGCCATCGCCCCCTAGCCGTAGCTCTTCTTCTTCTTCGTCAACATCCGTCTCTACAGCAGGGTCCACCTCCACCTCCAGCGAGCGATCCACAATGCCCGGGGAGGCGACACAGCCAAAGTCAACTGACAGAGCTCCAGCAGGATAGGAGAGCTCCTTAGGTCTAGAGGAAGAAAATCCCTCAGTCTCCCTGGATGAAGTTGAAGATGATAACGCAGATATCAGCATCGGGGGAGACTCTTCTGACGAATCAGAGGGAGAAAAGGGGGATGTGTATGCAGCTAATGAAAGACACCTCCCCCGAGGAAGACGCTCGATGGTGGACATGTTCCATGAGTCATCTGAAATACCTTCCTTCGAGATGGCCGACTTCGACAGAAGAGCCATCGGATACCTAACGATCAGAGACCAAAAGCTACTGGACAAGGTCCTAAGATCGCGGGAAGATGAAGAAGACGTTGTCTGGAGTGACGGCTACTTCTCCGTACGACGGGGAACACTCCATGACATGTTCCGCTCGCCGACCGTCATCGGAAAAAGACTGTTTAGGGTCCTCGAAAATGCAATAATAGAAAATATAGATAGCAGGATAGGTCGGAAGAAGATATATGCCGCCACCCCAACCTTGGCAAGAAGGATAATGAAGGGGGAACAAGACTCCACTTCGGTAACCAACATGCTGCGACACATTGATGAGCATAGCCCTAACCTCGTGTTGGCACCGTACAAGCACCGCGACTTTTGGTTCTTCTGCATAGTAGACTTAAAGAACCACGACGTACGGTAACTGAATTGCAAGTACAACATGGTGCCGCACTCCGGAACTACTTTCAGCCGCCCGGAGGATAGAAAGCTGAGACTTCTACCGCTGCGTCTTCTACGAGCTATCAAGGAAGGAGCCAAACATCACGGCGGCATTTGGAACTTCTATTCTATTCACAGCTTCCCCGTCCAGGCTGAAGAGGGAAGCGGAATCAGTGCCTTAGTCGTCTTAAGTGCCATAGAGGTGCTCAATACTTTTGGCAACTTGAGAGCCCTCAGGGGCACATGTTTCTATCAATGCAGGGGCACATACGCCATGCTACTGATCAATGATGGGTGCTATTTTCGAGATGAAGGGGTACCTGATGGGCTGTTGAACGATGACCAAGAGGACGAATCTTTACAATCCAGCAGCTCCGCAGAGAAAGAAGCAGAACTAGAAACTGACACCCATGGGGCAGGCAAGCAGTTAGAGACCCTGCGGAAAGTGCACATGATGGAATACATTGCTTCACCTATAGGTACAGAAGGGCTGATCAAAGACTTCGACCACTTCTCATGCACTACGCTCACATAGGAGCAGGTAGATGAAATCCTTTTGAAGTTAGCAGATGCTACCCCAGGAGATGTCGCTTACAAGGCAAGCAATGTGGTAGTCCCAGTAGAGGATCTGAGGGACGTGGTTAAAGAAGGAGGATGTCTGGCGATATCTGTGTTTACCACTTGCATCCAAATATTACAGTCAAAGTTCGAACACGCATACATAGCCCATCCGCTATTGTTCAACGACGTCTGCCTAGCCGATGAAACAGGAGCAAAGAAGCTTTTTCTGGAAGATGTGGAAAGCGGGGTCCCTAGCCAAATTTTTCTGCCAATATTGCATTATAACCATTGGACGCTCCTAACGGTGTACACTAGGCAACGAGTAGGAATCCTTTACAACAGCTCGGACAACGACAAGAACCATCCAGTGTCGTGTACATTAGAACTGCTGTCATCCATCGAACGCTTAACTCAAAAATACTACGACGAGGTGGCAAAGATGATATAACCATTCCTGGACACGCAAGCAAGCAAATGTCACGAACTCCAATTCTACCACCGCAGCCCGCAACAGTTTCCCCTATCTAACAACTGCGGTATCTACGTCCTGGAATGGATAGCAAACAAAGCAGCGCCTGACCAGCTCCAACACATCGATTATCACAGCAAGAGAGGAGAATACATGTGGGAGCTTCTATTAGACGAAGGCGCGCTCATTGGCTAACCCTCACTGGATCAACATTACCCTACCTTATCTACTTCACAACTCTGGGACAGAGTGTGGACCAATTTTGGAGGGGGGGGGTACCATGTACCAGTGAGGGAGGTACAAAATTTTGTCTCGAATTCTTTATTCTTTTGTTCCTTCCTGTATCATGTGTACATATATACGCTCATATAATTCCCCTACATATGTACAAAGTCTATATTAGTAAAAACCTGATGCAACTGCTTGCAAAGTTAGTTTTCTTTGTGCTTAAAGAGATACAAGTTCCGTTATATTTTTCTGATAATGATGCTTCAAATAAACAAAAGATTACGTTTTTCCATGCCAAAAATTTCGAAAAAAAGAATCTCGCAAACAGCTAAGAGGCGAGTATGGAGAAGGAAAAAGCTGCCCAAACAGCAGAAATCTCTTTGTTTCCCCTTTACCCAACAAAAATCCTAAGAAGAGCGAAAAGCCTTATGAGTGTGAATAAAAGCATGAGAGTTGTGCCCGATAAAAGAAAAGAAAAAAAATATATATATACCCTCTTGTTCTCCAAAAGTACCCATCTTTAGGCATGGTAGATCTGGGGCAGTGGTACGTAGGATGTGAAATCACTGCTCTAAAGCCAACTGGCCTGGACTGTAGGGACCACTTGCCCGCTAACAGACCCTTACCTAGATGGACTGATGGAAAAGAAAGAAAAAATAATAACCCCAAAAAGCCTTAGCCTACCCTTTACACAACTTTCTGCCCCGAAAATAAAGTTGTTTGGTGTGTAAGATAACTTCGGAATCATACACTAAAGTCTCGCTGAAGCTGTAAGAATTTTTTTATTTTTTTTTACTGAAATAATAAGGCAGGAAACGCAAGGTCTTTTGTTCGAAATAGGCAGCATTATCTCTAAAGGCATTACTATACTTTCTTTACCTCTTGGCCGGAAAGCTGTACCAAATAAGAAGAAGCTTCACAAAATAAAATTTAAATATTGATTGAGGACAATCAAAACGCTAAGTTTGGGGGAGTTGATAACACCAATTTTTGTGATATTTTAGACTGTTTTTTTGTTCTCAAAACTGCCATTTTTTAGCTATTTTCCTCTCTTTTGTTTGCACTTTCGCAATAATTGGCCAAGCAATGCTCTTAATCCTATATTTCCATCTTTTGCAGTGTTTCTCCTCATTTTGGTGCAATAAGGTCATCCCGACCCACAAAATAAGTCCAAGTCTACACCGACCTTCCTGACGCCCGATACACGCCCTTCCCGGTAGGGTGGAACGACACCACGACGCTCGAGAGGGGTGCCGCGCAAGGTGGAACTGACGGACGACACACCTCTTACCCGACAGGGAGCCATAGTCGCCACGACAACCCAAGTATGTCGGGTGACACAGCCACCCACCGACAGGCGCCGTTGCCCGTCACGTGACCAATGGCCGACGTCCCTGCGCCGAACGATATGGGTATAGACCGTCCACCGACCCGCGAATGAGGAGGACACGTGGCACTTCGAGCACCATAACTTTCCCTAACCGCTGCCTATAAATAGCAGCTACATGGAGCCGAAAAGACGGGGGGGGTCAGTTCAGACAAGGCGGACAGTAGGGAACTTGAGCTATCTTCGAGGGGAATCGTGAGAGCAGACGTATCGTTCCCCAGTTCTCGAACAGGACGACACTAGGTGAGCTCTTCCCCATCCCGAGAGGGAGGGGACTGGTTCACCTAGGACTGTACCGGGCGACACTGAGGGCCGATATCGGTCAGTGTAGATACGCGACACGAGTGCCCGACATCCACGCCCGACAGTAGAACGTGTAGCTCCATGCCCGACATGATATCAAACCTGATACGCTTCGCCCGTCATGCGTGCCGCCCGAGAGGGTCCATCGCCAGACATGAGCGTATCGGCCAGGATTCTTGAGCGATACAGTTTCTCGTCAGGCGTGCCACTCGAAAGGGTGTGCCGCCCGACACGGCTGTATCGGGCTAAGCCCCTGACCGATATCGGGCTGGAGAGCTGCAGTAGTCTGTCGTCCTTCTACATCAAGAAGGCGACACCTATCTTTACTTTCTGTCTTTTAATTCCTTACTTATGCATTGTAATTAAGACCATTTATTTGTCTATGGAAATAGAAGATGCTTAATTACTTGCTGCTCTGTGCTCGGTACAATCTGTTGGATGACTGCTGTGTTTGATATCCGAACTCTAGCTTGCATGTTTGGATCACATTTTGCTTAGCTACCGAATCACATTTTCCCGTTGCAACAACTGCGAGAGTTGTGTTGTGTCTCTAGTGTTTGGTCCGATTCTGGAGTACGAGAGTGCCTGGAATGGAGTTGCTTTAGTAACATTTCCACTCTAATTTTAGTCCAGTGACCTCGAGAGGGGCGCTGATGCCTTGTTAGAGGTACCCGCTTTGAGAGGAGGGGTACATGACTGGTTCTACCGCCGCTTGTTTTACCGCAGTTTTACCCTTCGTACCTCGCTTTAGCTCGAGCAATATCTTTTTATTTCCGTTGCATGAAAACCCCTAAAAACTGCTAAATGACTAAAACCTTAAATCTTTCTAGTAGCTCCAGTTGGAGGTAGTTTTCTTCATTTTATTTGTGACATCTTACTGCTTCCCTTTTTGGGATTTTACTTCTCGTTATACCTGACAGAGTGTAGCGTGTCGATTCCGTATTCTCAACACTACCCCCCTTGTCCCTGTGTTCGACCCCGTATATCTACTTCAACCCCGTAAACAAAGTTGCGGGGGCCTAGAAGGAATCGGGTTTATAAATGTACAAGCTCGACTACCTCAAATCCGCCTCCACTTTTAGACGCGCAATTTAGGCCGGTCAATGGGTAAGGTTGCTAAGGATTAAGGAATCCTCCACCAAATTAATAAAAAGCATGTAAATAAGATGTCATGGACATAAGCTTAATAGTGTAAGTGTAAAAGAATAGATACATGCTTAGGTCGTATGACATAAGTTGTCATTGCCCTTAGGAGAGACCTGAGGCTAGACCTTCTTGTCAGGAGGATGAGTAGAGAAAGTGAGTCTTGGAGGTAGAGATCTCCATTAAAAGTAGAGACCTAGCACATCCTTTGAGGATGATGTTAACCCTAACCCTAAGTGAAGGTTAGAGAGAGAGATGACATGATGAGTTAGATGTCTTGGTAGACCAGATGTTTGGATAGACATGCCTTGGATGTCATGTGAGCCATAAGAGGTTAGATGACCTGGTACCTTTGGCGACCCAACCCTAGAAAGGGTCGTGCATGTTAGAGTAAAGGATAGCTCCTTCATCGATGAGGTTAGAGAAGAACCTATAGAAACCTTATGGGTTGTTGCAAGTAGGATATAGCTTGCACCCAAAGTACATAAGTAGTACGAGCAGTAAGTTAAAACACCGGCCAAGGGAGCAGATTAGATATCTTATGAGACAAGCATAAAGAACTAAGGATAACCTCGAGAAAACATAAGTTGAACATAGGCATCACCCACATAGAGGTATGCATGTGAGCTTGATCCTTCATGGAGAGAGAACCTCCAGTAGTATGGTTGGATGTGGAGTTAGCTCTAGAGGGAGAAAGAAGGACCCCAACAAGGAGGATGGAAGCCTAGATTCTGAGACATGCAGAATGAAAAAGGGTTGAGGATGGTGCAACCTAAGTAGACGATAGTGGTTGCCTCGTGCCTGATCAATGGAGGATGATAATATCTTAGTTGCCTTTAGAGGAACCAAACCCTAGAGAGAGGATGAGACTTCTGGTACGTATGTGCCTATAGTATAGATGTTTACCTTCTGAGATAGGAAGAAGAGTTCTTTAGACCTAGAAAGGTTTAGTAACAGGTTGTGAGGCCTTATACCTAGTTGGTTGTCCGTGAGGAGGACTCAACTCTGAGGTATTGCTCATATAAAAGGATCATGCTAGTACATGACATACCTTGGACATGCTTGATTTGTGGTTAAGAGATTGAGCATGCAGTTGGATACCCAAAGGAGAATCTAGGGTTCCTAGGCCTAAGAGGGAAAGCAGTGTACCCAATGTTCATGATGAGATTTGAGCCTCTATAGTTTCGAGCATGGTACTCCTCATGTGTAAAGGTAAAAGAAACCCCTTAAGTTTAGGGTATGTTTGATGAACCCCTCACAACTAAGTTGATCTCATGTTTAGGAAAGAGGATGAGTGTGACCTAGCATGGTTTAATAGGTGATCCGCTTATGCCTGAGTAGCTTCTGGGTTAGGAATGCTCATGTGAATGTAAACCCTAAGGATGGTTCACTAGTAAAAATTGGGCCATTATTCACGAGTGAGTCCTGTCACAAACCCCTCTCTATAGGCCCTCACAAATAGGGACAGTTGTGGGTCTGGCCCTCACAAATGGTCCGTGAAGAGAACTCACGTGACAAATACCAGTGGCCCTCACGAATACAATTGTCACAGACCAACTGACCCTCAAGAATGTTATATTGAGGGACTATTTAGCCTTCATAAATACATTTTTGAGGGACTATTTAGCCTTCATAATAACATTATTGAGGGCATGTTTAGTTCTCATAAATACATTTTTGAGGGACTTGATGGTCCTGGAGAATATATTTTTGAAGGGATAATGCCTTCATTAATATTATTTTTGAGGGGCTATGTGGTCGTCATCAATGCAATTTTGATGGTCAATATGGACCTTCATCAATATATTTATGAGGGACTACTGTAAATGATTTAGTTATTGATTATTGAATGATTTACTAAATGTTAATTAATTGTTACTATAGTGAATATCAAATTTTAAATGAAAACTTTGTATACATAACCTCAAGCAATATTTTTATACTAATTCACATGACATCATAAGAAGATTCAACACCAAAATGACACATACAAATGTTAAATCACCTCAAACCAATTTTTGTTATTGAAGCAAAATATTATCCATACATTGCATGCTCAACGTTGATATAAATAAAGAGTACATATGGTTCTAAATTTTGAGATTGATGACAATCAACATATCATGCTAGAAACTCTTAAGATCTATAATGTCTCCGTATTCCTTCAAATGGTGTGGTGCTCTTCATCAATGCCATACCTCATACGGTTAGGTACTTGAATATTCTTCTCCTAAAATGACAAATCATTATATTAATAGAATTTAAAGTTGATACATAAATCATGGTACAACAAACAACTTACCCTTATATTTCGGTTTTGGTCTACTCCAAGGTGCATTGTCCGTCGAAATCCATCATTAACTTGAAAAAGATTGAAGATATGAACTTCAATGTGGATTTAGTAAATAAACCACATTAAGAACATTCACACACATTATTAAAAGGAGGCTAGTAGAAGAAAGAAATATGAGTAAATATGAAGTAAAAAATAACATTGATACTACATTTTGTTAAACATACACACTGGATTATCCTGTTCTATAACTTATGAGAGAACTTACCATTCAGACAAACAAGCAATTTTCCAAGAAACTAACCATACCTTATTTATAAGTAAACAAATTTGAGGATTATCCAATATTAAAAATGGAACTGAGTTGAATACATCATGAATAGTTAGACAATAAAAAACCCTTAGACTTTATAATGAGACATTACATTAAGACAGCATACATTATAACAGGCTTGCCTGCACCCAAATTAGTAGTAAGATAAGTATTTTTTGGTAAAGTAGATAGTTTTATACTCATGTGTACTGGGAAAAAACATATCCCTGTCACGTCAAGAAACAGAGTAATCACAATGAAAGAAAAGGTTGATAATACTTACGTGTAGACAAACCCATTTGAATCCACGGCAACTGGGGGCAAAAAAAATGAACTACTCATCAAGATCAGAATATCCAACTATTTAACACTGAAAATAAATCAGATTCAACTCATCCTAAGATGATATCATTCTGTTATGTTTTGACACTGCAATTATTAGACTACTGAAGAAAATGGAAAATTGTTAGTACCGTTCTGTGTTATTGCCGATAGGGCAACCAAACTAGAGAAAGGGATCTGGTTTTAGACGATAGTGTTAACATGAAATTCAAGCAATTTTTTTTAATACAGTTGATAATGTATGACTTACTGAACCTCCATAAACAGAAACAACAACATAACCCTCTTGTTTTATAAGTCATGTTCTATGTGGGGATTCAAACCATCCCATCCTAATGGGCAACTATAAATGAGATTAGCACAACACTCAAATGTAGTTACCAAAGATAGAATTTATGTTAACAATATTAAGAATGTGATGAATTTCCAGAAATGATATCAACTATCAAGAAAACAATATTGTGGTTAAGCACACCAGTAATATGCATTGGTAGAATGGAGAGAACAGATATATTTATTGAAAAAAGTATTGTTTGAGACATACCTGAATGGTTTGTTCCACAAGCAACTTTCACAATTCTTTTTGTTGAAAGTGTAGCTACTGCCCTTGGACGAGGTTGAGCTTCATAAACTAATCGTACAGAGGAATTGTTTGCATTATATTGATAAAAATAACACTGAGTCAGAGTCGCTGCAACTTGACCCAAAGAAATCAAACAAGACTCAACCTCATTATCTGTCCCGTGTCCAAGCTGTCCATACTGTGGTAGGCCAGTAGTTCTGAAATAGCAAATGTACATCATTGGTGGGGCAAGAAGTATACTTACAAGGTGGAAATATTCGACAAAACGTGGCTCCTGGAAGACAATTGATCGATACTCTTTTATAGCAATCACAGCCATCTCATCCATCAGTGCACACCATTATGGCTTAGGAGATACTGGAGAGTGCATTCCATGTTCGAGAGTGGCAGCTATGAAGCGTTGAAGGGTTCTGAAGCACAGATGCTCTTCGCTAAATGATTGTTCAATGACTTCACCCTGAACTGTAACCCGAAGATGGCCATGGATAGTATCTGGCGGCTGTGACAAAATGGCAAGATGTGTGGGGCCACCTCCTCTTCCAACAGTCCCTCCTCGTCCATGGAACATTGTCAACATCACTACGAATTTCTTAGCAATCTTGATCAGTTCCTCCCGAGCTTTGTACAATTGCCAGGCTGCCGAAAAACGCCCAGCATCCTTCCTAGAATCCGAATATCCAATCATGACTTCTTGTTTTCCATCGATTCTATCCTTGTACCAGTCAATAGAAAAGAGCCTTGCAACAGCAGCAGGTGCAGCCTCAAGGTCAGCAAGTTTCTCAAACAATGGCACGACCCTCAATGGCTTCTTCACTCGGCACTCACATTGCAGGAGTTCCACAGCTAGGACATCTGAAGGGGAAGTTGCCATTGAAATGATGTAGGCCCCAAAGTTGTCAGAAGGAAGTTCAGATATTACATGTATAGTATCCAAAACATCAGCAATTTCTTCAGTCTTTGGAAGATCAGGACCAAATAAAGGATGTTTTCCTCTAAGTTCAGATATTAACCATTTTTGGCATTTTTCATCTGACCACTCACGGTATGATCCAATTCCAAGATGATTTGTGATGGCATCCATTACATCTGTATGCCTACCTAATTCCTTCCTAATATCAAGTCTAACAATTGACAGACCAAAGGCTGACACTTGGCGCAAAAAGTCCAAAAGACTTCCATCAGCAATTGGTCTATCGCCACAAGCACAGAGTGATCTATAACAAAGCTCGAGAGGCTCCAGGAACTGCAAAATCAGAAAAAGTTGAACTTGTTACTAGAAGTTGTGCCAAGTAGTAGAATAAATACCCTTTCACCCTTCAAATACAGGTTATACTGTGTGGTGAATTTTCATTAGTTGAATCAATACTCTTTCACCCTCCAAATACAGGTTATATTGGGTGGTGAATTTCAAGTAGTAGAATAAATACTCTTTCACCCTACACTAGAACAAATAGTCCATCAAGCTGGGTGTAACTATTAAAGCTAACTAATGGGTAACTATTAAAGCTGACTAAAGGGTAACTTGCTTCAATGTGTTCAGGCATTGGGTCACCTAGTCGGGGTGCCCATCTACCAACTACTGAGTACAAGCATCTTTCTAGTACCATCAATGTGGAAATGACTGCCAAGTTTCATGATAATGATGTTGTAATATGGTGCACAGCTACCAACTACTGAGCACAACCAACTTTCTAGTACCATAAACGTGGAGATGACTCACCAAGTTTTATGATAATGTTGTTGCAATATATCAGGTTATTCAGAAAAAATAAATTAGTACTTCAGGACATTACCAAATGAAGCATAGTGGATGTACCATTGCTGCTGTTTGTAGGAAAGTGCATCTATCAGAATGCAAGTATGTATAATGACCATAGTCTTAGGAAAAGGTAAGTATTTAACTCAATATGTTAGTTGCTAAAAGAGACCCAATTCTATCTCCTATCTAGGGATGTCGTTCTCTCCAAAAAGTTTTATGGTTGTAGATATGGTTATGATGATAAGAAAACTGTGAGCAGAACTGCTCGTTGATCATACAAATATAAGCTGATTCTCACTAGATCAGTCATGAAAATCTCAACACAGATGTATACATATTCGCTATTGGCAAACAACCGATAGGGGTGGAAAGAAAGATTTAGAGGATTGGCAGGGATTCTTCCTACTACCTAGGAGAATCCAAATAAAAAACACAGATGTCTTATCAAAGATGGAGTACCTAAAACCGTAGCTGGAAAAAAGTCTGCATACAAGAAAGGCCGTTAAGGGGGTATCTGTTACCTCTAGGAACAATCAATAAGCTAATAGTTATAGAAAATAGAAAAGAAGATTTTTATGGTCAGAAGCTCGTTGAAAAACATCACAGAAGAGAAGGATTGCACCATTTGACTTTTCCTTGATGGAAATACAACAAGTGCAATTATTAACTTGAACCTGGTAGGGATGACAGGGCATCCAAATCATACACGGGGACCATTGATGGTTGGGTAGACGATTTTCTTCAACATTGAAAAGGAGGCTACTGAGAAGGGACAAGTGGTTGGGGATAGAGGGAGTAAAAGATGAGGTGCTTAACAAAGGGGTTGCTAGTTTCCTACACAACCTGAATACAAACAAATGAATGAGGCAAGGAAGATACCTATGTAGGTGGCTGATCTAAGATACCTATGTAGGTGGCTGATCTTACTTTTTCCTATGGAGTGAAGATTGGAAATTAATTGGGACAAAAATTTCAAACATACTCAAGCAACACATTTGATTGAAATAAGCAAATACCTATGTAGTGTTTAGTATCCTTTCTTGAAGATCTGTGCAGTTCATTATCTCTAACTCTTAGTTCATCGTTACAACTCCACATAGAGAGCTACAGAAAGTACCATTTTGTTTGAAATTAAATTAAGTATAAATATGTTATTCTAAAGAATTATAACAGTTTGGAAAAATTTAATTGTACGCCAATTCAAAAATACTAATGCATTCCAGTTTCAAGAATTAAAACATATTTGTTCTTGTGGAAAGCCAATTCAATGCATATGCAGAGATGTTATTCAAGATAGTAAATATGCGGTCAAAAGGGAGAAAAATAGTTCAATTACCATACACAACAAGACTAAATTAGAAAAGAAAAAAAATCTAACAGCGTTATTTTCTATTGAAGCTACCAAAATTAAGAGAAAATTAGCCATAATTTGTGAATGAAATGGTACAATAATAATCTATTTCCAAATGGCAACTACAAAGAAGCAATTATACATTAGAACATTAACTATCCGGCAGGAAAAAGCCTCTATAAGATATTTCTTTATAAAACTATTGCATCTGCTCCAAAGAAAGCAGTAAACATTCTTTTATAATTTCTCACCAGATAGTTCATTCATCCGGTTGTCAGGATGAATGAAGTTCATTCATCCGGTTGGCAGGATGAATGAAGTTCATTCATCTAGTTGTCGGGATGAATGAACTATCCTTTTATAATTTCTCACCGAATAGTTTATTCATCTGGTTGTCAAGATGAATGAACTATCCTTTTATAATTTCTCACCGAATAATTAGACCCATCCGTATAGACAAAAAATCCATTGATGAAGTATGGCTACTAAGGGCCTATTAAACTGTTAGCTTAATAGATGATGCAAGTCAGTAATTATGAGGATAGAGAGAAATTGCACAAGGAAGCAGTCGAGCTCATACCTCAAACATCAACTCCTCTATCTGAGAATAGTACAAGTTTGCAGCCATCATTCTAGCTAACAAACAAACATCCCTTGTAACCTCTGGCGTAACTCTTGGGTTTCCTGCATAGAATCAATCATCCAGGTTAGCAACATTCACCATCTCTATAGTCTGATCAGATCTTCATAGATGGACAAACCTGCAATTTAATAAAATAAGCTTACAAGAGGACATAATCACATAGCATTAGCCATGAAACAGAAAACATGGAAAGGGCTTGTCCAATGATAGATATAGCACATCTTTCAGAATCAATCCAATATCATGATTGGACTTGTCAGGGTACCTAAGAGGTATTCCCATTCTAAAAGCTTAGGCTACATATAGAATATGAGGGAACAATAGAAAAGGTATGGTGGCCTTTCCAAAATTAAATCTGAAAATAGGTTGTGGGCCTCCCATCTTGGATATAAAGGGTGGTTTTAGAGTTTGTAACCACATGGTTTGTGTGGGAGGAGGCTGAGACAGAGATTCTTTAGAAGAAGTAACATGTAGGTGTACGGCTCAAACACATGCCTCAGGTGAGTCATTGATCCATGCAGGTGCAGGTTGGACAAATGCATGTATTAAGGCACAATAGGACTTTGATAGAACATCATATCATGCAATGTTGATAGTTAGGCCTTATAGGAACTTAACAAGACTACAGTGATATATTAATAAGGAAAAGATTGAACACCTACCTCAACCTCCTAGAAGAATAAAAAATAATCATTACGCCACTTGCTAAGAAAATTCATGCCTATCGGCACCATTGTAAGAATATCTTTCATATAGGACTTTATCAGACATCCATTAAATCATTTGGTACTCATCTCAAGTGTGATTGATCTGGTGTTGTAAGTAGAATTTTTAGTATTAATATGTCCTTCAAAAAGTACTTTTGACCCTCATTAGTGAGGTAATCCATTTTTTCTCCTTAAATCTTAGCAGCTCACTCAAGTTGTTCATTTCCATAGGAAATTTAATCTTAGAATTGACTAAGTTATTGAATTATATTTGAAATTTAAATGGATCCTACTTAATTATTTGTGACTCTAAAGTAATATCAAAGTGAATTCCAACCCTATGTTTCCAACTTACATAATAGCCGATATATGTTTTGGTAGTTACCATAAAATTACTAACTAATTTCAGGATAATTCATTGAAAACAAAAAAATGAAAGGAACAACGGAGATGTATCATCCTAGATCATTTAGTTCATGCATTGAATTTGGTTCAACAAAAATTCTACAAATGCACATTTATCATTTTTACTATCAACTAAGACTTATAATTTCATGAAAACATAAATTACAAGGAAAGGAAAGGAAAGTTGCTTAGACTTTTTCGGCAAATAACAAGAGAAAATTGTTGATGCAACTGGAAAGGTAAAGTATATGACTCAGAAGTCACAAACACTGTAATGATAACAGAACATGTGGGATAGCTGACAGATGCAACATCAAAAACACAAGAAAAAATATGTGAAGGCATAATCTCTTTTAGATGGCAACGTAGTCCTTTACAAGAGATCCATTCCTTATTACTATTATGAGAGGAGATATCACTCTAGGAACTACCATCTCACTCAAGCATTCTTAGAGACAATTATCTAAATTAAAGTATACTCTCACTAAATTGTTCCTAGTAACAAGTTCTATAGATATATTTTGGGTATTCACTTCATATCTGTTATTCAGCTCAGCCAGTACCCCATTTAGCCAATACTTCCTACATGACCCTGAAATATGAAACCTAGAGAGATTCGTCCTTTTTAACCTCCATAGAAAAAAGTTCAAAATTTGAAATTCACCTCTTGTATACTGGATATTTACAGAGCATGATTTTTTTCCAATCTAATTGAGTAAACATAAGCTTGACGAAGTCAAGAAGATCAATCTGATGTGTACCCATCACTATCATTTTTAACTTCCTAACATTAAGAGTGCAACAACTTGATTGTTTCTCCCATCTCAATGAGCTAATACCACGGGGATTGGGTTGTAGAAGAGGTGAAGCCCTATAGCTCCCGTAGTTGATAGTATAGCCCAGATGGAGATCCAGTTTGAGATGATCCAAGCATATGTTACATATAATAGACTGTGATCATATTCTAAGCGGTTAAGACTGCTATAAATGGTATGTACCTACAATAAAGCATCCTTCTCCATAAAAAACTTGATTTCTGGTTGCAATATCATGTTGTTTTAATGTGAATGAGTTAAATATTATGCACCAGAGAAAGTAAGATGAACCATTAGAGAGGATCTTTACTCTCTAATAGAAGAGGCACGACGCATCAAAGAATACAGGGGAAAATCACCAACCATGTCATGTCTAGGATGTCACAACCTAAAGTGAAAAGACCTATGATCTTAAAATTCAGTCATGGAACAAACTTGTGTGAATACTGGTGTCTTATAGAAAATGAGAAACACCTGCTGTTAGGAAAGAGAGTACCTTGAAAGCCTATTCTCCAAAGGGATTTTGGACAGAAAGTGGGCCACAAAATTGGTCAAGAATCTCCTTTGAAAATTGGTCCTCCAGGCAGTTTGTCTATGTAATTGTTGTTTAGAAGGCATTCTGTATCTGATTTTCTGAGTCAGCATTCTAGTGGATCTGAAATAGTATTCTTACTAGTTTTCACTTCCTATTTCTAAGGGTTAGAAAATTGAAATATATTATATAAACTTCCTGATCTACTTATGGGTCTGACAGACTTAATAAGTGCTTGTTTGCAATTCCAGATTGAAAAAACTGTACCTTTCCTTCTTTGGCTCAGATCCGCTTGTAGTCAGGCGTCGACCTTGGCTCCTAATGTCATCTTCGTCTACAGAAAAGATTAGAGAAGGATCAGGAAATAGTTGTGAGTTAGGTTTTACCAAAGGCGATAGGAGCGTGAGGGAGGCGATGAGGTTATTGGGCTATTTGGGAGGCGGGTGGGGTTAGAGGGGGTGGGGGTTAGAGAAAAAGAGTTGTGGGAGAGAGGGGAAAGTACCGAGGGTGGATTTGTTGCCGCTTGTATTGCAACAAGGGTGTCGCCCCTCTACTAGTTGGGAACCGGATGGAGCAAGAAGAAAGGGGAAAAGGGAAGGGGGTAGAGACGTCATCGTGCAGTGGGAGCTGTCGCTGCTAAGTGCTTGGCCGCGAGCTACTGGCTGGGGCATCGACGCACCTACTGGTCAGCCGCCCAAGCTGATGGTGCGGCGCTAGGGTGCCGCTAGGGCAAGAGAAAGGTGAAAGGAGGAAGGAGGTAGGGTAGAGGAAGAGTGGGCACAACTATAGGAGGTAGAAGCACAAGAAATGAATGTTGATTCCTCCCCCTAGGCTGCTGGTCGGGTGCTGCGGTTGAGAAGCGGTGCTGGGCTTCGCGTAAGGAATCGATTGAGTGAAGAAGGAGATAAGGGAAAGAGGGTTTTATTTTTATTATAATTTTGATTTATAGATGTTGTGTTTTAGAATGGAGGGAAGGGTTATGAGATGGAGGGAAACATTTGTCATGACATTTTTCACGGGGTGATTAGTGAGTTATGTATTTGTGAGGGATTAGTGTTCACATAAACGTTCTATGAATGATAAAAACACGGTTGAGGGATTTGGTCCCATATTTGAAGGATGAGCCCTCACAAATAGACATCATTATTCACGATTTTTGGTTCCTCACAAATGTTCTTCAACAACGGCCAAATTTTTTGTAGTGGTTGTGACCTTGTTGTCAAGAGTTGTAGCTTCCTCCCATCCTGAGAGAGGGACCCTTTGGTAGGGTGTATACCAGCTTTGTTGGTTTTGAGGTAACCTAAAGAGGTCTCATAGGATCTTGAGAAGCTAAGTGAAAAGTACATGGTATGAGAATGAACCCGTAGACCCATAGATAACCATCTCTACATGCATGTGAATATAATCGGTATGGGGCCTGACCAAGGTAGGCAGGTCGCCATGACCCCTGTGAAAGGATGAAAGACAACCCAAGAATGCAGAGAGATGATGAAGGCTTGGGTAAGGTTCTAAGCTGGACATGTACTATGTTAAAATCCTAAGTCTGTCCTAGGGTCAGGTAGGGATAAGACCGATGGAAGTAGGAGTTGCCTAATTCCCTAGTTGCACATGACCATAAGGTCGCGAGGTAACAACTGTCATCGTCTGAGGGCCATGGGTCAGGAGATTGATTGCCTTCATGAACTCATGGGACCCAAAGGGTGGATGAGTAGGGCACTCTCTAGATGCATAAGGGAAGAGGGATGACCCCAAAGTGTCGGCACCCTATAGACCTAGAGGAGATGACCAAGGATTGTGCTTGGACCAAGTAAGTTTGAGACCAGTTTTCCATATAAGTAACTTTGTTTTTGAGATGTTTGTGAAGTAGAGACATATGTGGCACGTTTCAACTTAGATTTGAAAGTGTATTGGCAAGGTGAGTTGTACCATCTCTACTCTCGGAACAGGAAGAACTATGTATTTGGATTGCAGTCAAATGCTTATTTCCTCTTGTTATGGGAGTGAGAGATAGGACAGTATGCATGCCTTACACCAAGGATAAAGATGATGGAAGTTGGAACATTGCTACAAGGTATGAGGATAGAGATGATAACATACCTTTGTGGAGTGAATAATACATGGATGGTTTACAAACACTAAGAGTATTAAGGAGATCATCTTGTGAGGATGTTTTATCTTGAACTAGGTGGTTTTTTTGGCAAAGTGTTATAAGGAATCACAAGGTTGAGTTGATCACCATGAGGAGGAGCTCAAAGTGTTCTCAATGAAGATAGACTTAGAGTTCGAGTTTGAGATGATAAGTGAAATACAGGAAGGTGTATGTCATCAACATTACCTAATACATAAGAAGTGGTAATGGATGCTCTGGTTGAGATGTAGCTACCTAGTTTGGCTAGAAGAGGTTGTTGGGTTAACCCTATGTTTGGAAAGAAGATGTGTTTTGGCTAACACACAGATGTACCATGATATGTTGGAAAATTTAATGGTTGTTTGGTTATCCAGTCTAGTCCTTAATATAATGAAAGGATGGTGATAGAACCTCATATACACTTCTTTAGTTAGGAAGGTGACGAAACCCTGATGAGAGTGGTTTATGGTTTCTGAGGAATCGACCTTGAGGAATCATGACATACAGGAAATCATGATCACCATACACCATGAAACTATAAAGATAGTAAGTGATGGCAGAGCTTTGGATGCCTGATACATGTCGCATATGGCCATGCAAGCCAGGAGGTGAAGGACGAACACCAGTAACCCAATGCAAGGATATAAAGTATAAAGAGTCCCCGAGAGAGAATGGGAGTTCATCACTATGGATGTTGTGGTGAGTCTCCCCTAGACCAAGGAGGGTTGAGGTGTAATATGGGTTATGGTAGATCGCCTTACCTAGATGACATGAGAAAGGAAGAGTTATATCATGGGAAAGATTTGGTTGAACTACTTAAGAGAGAAAGATGGTTCAACTACACCATGATGTGAGTTCAAAAGTTCTTGGGTATGACCAAGGTACAGTTTGTCACCCCATACTAATGGACAGTACGATTCAGACTAGAGGATCTGATGAGAGCATGTATGCTCATTTAGGGTGATACATAGAGACAATTCTTAAGATGTGATGTTAACCACCATAGACTTTATTGGGATGCAAGAAATTCTATAGGGAGGTTGTGTCGGTCACCACTTCATTAAGATGATGTTGGTGAAGGAGGCCTTGCGAAGGTCAGAAAAGAACCACAATGTGTGCAAATCAAGTCGCTTTGATCGTACAATGGCTGAGAGAGAGCCAGTGGTGATATGAGTCATGAGCTGATGCAAAGCAGACTGAGATGTAGTGCACTGTGGGAGAATATATAATGTGCAAATCCGACCCCTCTAGACTACAGCTGAGAAAGCTGAGTCCCTGATATATGGGTGCATTTGAGATGGATTGGTGGAGATGGTTGTGTTTTGCCTTGCCCCTCAGGATAACATGATGTGAAATATGTTCCATGGGTCCGATCTAGAGAACTATGTGAGGTACCCAAGCAATGTGTTGAGCCTTGAACCTATTCAACTTTTGAGAGGCTGAAATGTCCTGAGTTACCTATGAGGGTACGTTATACCAAGGTAAGAAAGAACTCAGATGGAAGGATATGAGATCATGAAGGTTCTTGGGAAGCACCATGGAAAGGGTGAAGCCACATGGGAGCCCTGATGGACATAAGAAAGGCTTATCCTGTTTGTTTGCTTGCTTGATGGAATTTTGAGGACAAAATTCTTATAAGAGGGGAAGGATGTTACAACCCCATTTTTTTTGGGTTCCTTTGGTGAGAAATGTAATTTCTCACATTAAAGATATTGGAACAAATAATGATATAATTTGTTTGGGATAAATGGATTTTGTTTACAATAGCCTTGATGATTGTGTTGTGGGCTTTATTGGCTATTGGGCGCAATAACAAGGAAATTCAATCAGTAGATGAATAATTAAGTTTTTGAGAAAAGAAAGGTGTGGAAACCTCCAGAAGGCAAAAGAATACAATCCAAAGTTGGATTTCGTGCCTCTTGGGTTCCTTGGGTCCCAAGGAGTCCAAAGTTGCATAGAGAATGCAATAAGAAAAGAAAAGACCAATTAAGTATTTCCTTGTTAAGAAAGAAATTGAAAATAATGATAAACTGTGGAAAATATGTGAAAAGAGGTATAATTGAGTTATCCTTGGTGGATTTTCGTATCCCAAGGATTCCTAAGGTTAAAAGGAATTCCAATAGGAAAATAGAGGAGAGATAAAGAGAAATCCTTAAAAAAAAGAATTAAAAAGGAAAAGAAATTGATTAATAAAAGGGAAATATGAGAAATTGATTTTAAAAGAAGATAAAGGCAAAGTGGTACAAAGGCATTCGTGGTTTTTTTGCTAGGATTATGGGAGGAGGAGCGCACGGTGGCCGCGTAGGCCGGGGAGGAAGAGGAAGTTTTGGTGGGACAAGACCACCGGAAGTGCCGGACGATGTCGAAGGGTCGGTCTACGTGGGCATGGAAGGTTTGGAAGGGGGAGATGGTGAAGCGACACCAGAAAACGGCACATCCAAGGAGACAGGGGCGGCGATCGCGATACCTGAGAATCGAGAAGAAGCGTCAAAGGCAGGACCAACCGGAGATGGAGAAGCACCGGACATGGTAGTCCTCTCTTATCTCTTACAACCCACTTTTCGTGGCAGAGAAGGCGAACAGAAAGCAGGCGCAACAGGAGATGTGTATCCCACATTGTCTTAATTGGTAGAAAGTGAGAAGAATTTGTTAGCCTATCTACTATTACCCAAACTGAGTCGAAACCACATGGTGTCCTAGGTAATCCAACCACAAAATCCATGGTAATATGTTCCCACTTCCATTCAAGGATAGGAAGTGATTGTAGAGTACCTGCCGACTTTTGATGTTCAACCTTGATTTGTTGACATACATCACACTTAGCCACATACTCAGCCACCTCCCTCTTCATACCTGACCACCAATAAAACTCTTTCAGGTTTCTATACATCTTTATGTTACTTGGATGCATTACATAAATAGAAGAATGAGCTTCCTCAAGAATTTTCTTCTTTAACTCAATGCATCTGGCACACACAATCTATCATGTAGATACAACAATCAATCATTTGAAAATCTGAACTCTGATATCTTTCCATTTGTCATATCATAAATAATCTGTTGCAATTATCTGTCACTATGTTGAAGCTCCTGAATCTAATCATAGAATGTAGGTCTAACCTGCATTTGTGTAATCAGTCCACCTTGATCAGAAACATTCAGATTCAAATGCATCTCTCTCGTCTTAACTCACATGTCTCTTTTTACACATGCCATTGAAAACATTTCTGCAAACGATGTTGACTTCCAACCATCAGCATTGTCTCAGACTGAGATCCCTCTGTGTGAAAATATACTTCAGACTCTTATGATCAGCAAAGACATGACATGATCACCATATAGATAATGACGCCATGTCTTCAGAGCATGTATTACTGCTGCCAACTCAAGATTGTGTGTGGGATCATTCTCTTCATTCTTCTTAAGTTGTCTAGAAGCATAGGTCACCACTTTCCCTTCTTGCATAAGAACACATCCCAAACCTCTCCTGGACGCATCACAGAAAACCACATAGCCCTTATCTACCTCTAGTAATATTAAGACTGGTGTTGTAATTAACTTCTTCTTTAAAATTTGGAATCTTTTCTCACATGACTCAGACCAAACAAAAGCTACATCATTCCTTTTTAAGCATGTAAGAGACATTGTTATTGCACTGAAGTTCCTTATAAATCTTCTGTAATATCCTGCTAACCCTAGGAAACTTCTAATCTCAGTAGGGGTCATAGGTTGCTCCCACTGAAGAATAAATTCTACCTTCTTAGGGTCAACACTAACCCCTTCTCCTGATATGATATGTACAAGAAAAGATACTTCAGCCAACCAAAACTCACATTTGCTAAACTTAGCATAAAGCTGATGTTGCCTTAACAATTGTAGGGCTATCCCCAGATGTTTCTCATGTTGTCCGCATCTTTATAATATATAAGGATGTTGTCTATAAACACTACTATGAACTTATCTAAATATGGTCTAAAAACCCTATTCATCATGTCCATGAAGGCTGCAGGGGCATTTGTTAATCCAAAAGATATAACTACAAACTCATAGTGCCCATACCTCATTCTGAATGATGACGTAGGTACATCAGATGCCTTTATCCTTAGCTGATGATAACCTGACTTGAGATCTATCTTTGAAAAGATTGTTCCCTCACAGAGTTGATCAAATAGGTCTTCAATCCTAGGAAAAGGATATTTATTCTTCATTGTTATCTTATTCAATTGTCTATAGTCTATACATAACTGCATGGTTCCATCCTTCTTTTTCATGAACAATATTGGAGCTCCCCAAGGTGATGTACTGGTTTGAATAAATCCTTTATTCAACAACTCTTGTAATTGGATTTTCAACTCCTTTAACACCCCAGTTGCCATTCTATAGGCAGGTAATGCTACTGGATGGCTGCCAGGTAAAGTTTGTATCTCAAAGTCAATTTCTCTTTTAGGTGCTAAACTTGGTAACTCATCAGGGAAGACATCTGAAAACTCACATACTACTGGAATATTTGCTAGACTAACTGCTCTTTTCTCTGCCCTAGCATCCACCACATGTTCTAAAAAGACCTCACACCCCTTACTCATCATCTTATCAGCTACAACAGCTGATACTATGCATTTGGGTAAGACTTTTCTATCTCTTGTAAAGACACATGAAAAACCACTTTGTTGAAAGATAACTTCTTTCTTCCAACAATCTAACTGAACATGATATGTATCAAGGCATTCCATACCTAAAATGATTTGAAAAGAATTAATAACTAAGGGTATGATATTAACTGCCATTGTATACCAACTAAAACTTAACAGACATCTAGGACATACTTCTATCAAAACTGAGGATTCACCTAGTGGAACTTTTAACAATAGCTCATAAGATAAATCATGGGTTAGAAGATTTAGTCCACTAACTATCAATCTTTGAATGAAAGAATGTGTTGCACCAAGATATATTAATATTGTAATGGAAATGTTGTTAAATAGAAGCATCTCACCTGTCACAACTCTGGGTGAAATTACACCTTCAGATGGTGTCATTGAGAAGAAACATCCACTGGCTCTCCCTCTGCTACGTTGTCCATGTTGTCCACTACTAGTACTAGGTGCTCCTCCTCTAGAACTAGAAGCCAGTGAAGAACTTGCCCCTCTAACTAGAGCCTTCCTATGTGGAGTCTAAAATTTTAATTGTGAACCTTGTTTTAAAACATATTTAAGCTTTGGGCGGTCCCTTTTTATATGTCCTATTTGTCTACAATGAAAACATATTGGAGCATTAGTTCCCCAACACTGACTAGAATGTTCCCTACCACAATTGTCACATATGGATGCATCATGTCTCTGCGGTCCTATCACTAACACTGAAGTTCTTGAAGACCTAGTTGGAGGTGTCCATGTAGACTGTGTATTCCATCTACTAGAATTGGGACTTCCTCCACTTGGTGAAAACCTAGATCCTTGTCTCCCAAAATAGCCAAGTCCTCATCCTAAAGAAACCACCACCTCCTCTGTATCCACCACTACTTTGTCCCCCTCTAATAAAGTCTCCAGATCTTTTCTTACTCTCAGACTGCTTATCAACATTAACTAACTCTTCTACATGTCTCGCTACTTCTACAAATTCCCCAAAGTTTTCTATGTCTCTTTGACCAATGGCTGAGACAATGTGTCTAATCTCTGATCTTAATCCTTGTTGAAATCTTCTGCACTTTTCTACATCATTAGGCACAAGTTGCAGACAAATATATGCCAACCTTGTGAAATCTGCCTCATATTCACCAATTGTCATACTTCCTTGTCTGATATTCTACAACAATTTAATCTTATCACTTAGGAAGGTAGGAGGAAAATACTTAAGGTGAAACTCATCCACAAATTCCTTCCAGGTCATCTTTGCATTTCTCCTTTTATCTTCCACTCCTCACTACCATAGCTTAGCATCTCCCTTGAGTAAATAGATTGCATGATTGATTTTCTTATCTTCTGATAAATCCATTAGGCAAAAGACCTTTTCCAGTTTTCAAAGCCACACCTTCGCCACATCTGGATCCGTTGTTCCAGAAAATTCAGTTCCACCAAGCTTCTTCACCAACTCATAGGATCTCATCAGATACTTACTAGAAGATGAAGACTTTCTATACATCTTGTATTTTTCTTTTATCTCTAGAAAAATATGATATATCCTTGTTGCCTCATTATCCTCTTCACCTTGAGCCATTGATCGAGAGTCAGGGCCGTAATGACACTCAGCTTGTTCCTCACCATGTTGACATCCTCTTCCTTCCATCTGCATATCCATAACTGAACACATCTGTTAGAAAATTGCAGTTCAAAGAGGAAAATATCTTAATCCTATTGGTCTCTTATTGCTCCTGTACCAAACCTAAATTGATTTTAGGTTCAATCGATGGTCTGATATCAAAGCTGTCACACCTGCATCCAACGATTACCACTAATCATGAGATTAGGACATAATTTTGATGAAATATCTGCCATATTTTTTTTCTCTAAATATATTATAATAACACTTACTGAATGATAAGTCTTGATTAAACATAACAACAAGATACAACAGAACTTATCTTATTACATAGAAGTAAGAGTTTCACACTTAATATACATCATGTACATTACATTTCAAACTTCTCTCTTTTCTCACTCTTTCTATCCCAGGATCTAGGGGAAGGATAAGAGACCCGCTAACTATTCTAACTACTCTTATTTCAAGATCTCTGAGCTGATCTTAAGTAAAGTTGGCTTCTGACTCCTTAGGAAGAGCTAATCATTTACCTAAAAAAATGTTCAGTAGGTTGGTGAGCTACTGGCTCAGTGAGTAGAGAATCAATAGGTAACCAAGATATTTTTGATGTTTACAAGTAATAGAACTTAAATGTAATCATGTAAGCATGGCAGCTTAAAATTGTATTTCACTCAGAATGGAAATTTAAAATTGTAATTCACTCAACATGGAAATAGTACAGATATTGAATGTAATAAAAGGATAACCAAACTATTTACATTATTTAAAATCCATTTATTATGCCTTTGGACCCACATGAGGTGTACCAAAACATGTGGAAGTATCGTAGCAAGCTATGATCTCATTGTATAAGACTTACAAGCATGCCCGAGTTCCTAAGTCTTTAATATCAATACCATGTCTTCAGCTGGCATCAGCATGTCTACCTCTCAGTGGCTAATGGGAGCGACCAGATATCTCAGACTCCACCTCTCAACCTAGGTACTCAGGCGGTGAGTCAAGCCCTCAGGCTTAAAGTGCATTAGTGGACCTACCGATCACTGATTACTACAACATGTAACACATGTACCATCGACATACCCAGTTGGTGTTGGGTACCACACAACTGTAAGGAATTTTCCTAACTGGTCAAACCCCTACACCCTACTGGTACGCTCTGGCTCACCTCGATCAACAATTCCTCCAGTTAGGAAACTGTTTCCTCCCCACAGTGCATGCCTCATACTGTGAGGATTCTACAGTGTCCATGACATCTAATGTCTAGTGATGATTAGTTCATATAACAGGTATCATCATCGTAGCTAATGATTACCCTATTTCTAACAATTAAGTGTCTTGCATTTAAATAATAAATCACTAAACAATTTTCATATATTTCACAACCATACTCCAACTCTTAAAACATGAACTAAGGAAACTTGTCTTTCTAGTGCCTCAATTTACACATTCATCACCTGTCGAATCATGAAAATTCACAAGACAACTTTCAACATGGTAATACATCACTATTAATATGATTAATAAAGCATTTCAACTACTTTTTTTTACCGCATATGTTTATTTAAAGCATCACAAATATCATAGAGCAAGAATCAAACACTAGAAACTATTATTTGAATTGGTATGCTTAAAATCAAGGTTAAGAGATGGTTATCTACTCACAAAATCATCCAAGATCACCGATCTTAATCCTTTCACCAACTAATCTCGGATCTTTAGCTCACACAAGACAGGATCAAACTTTAAACCTCAAGATCTCATTCAAAACAACCCATTTAATGTGTTTCTAGGCCCTAAAGAGGATCTTTTGTAGGTAGAAGATAAGAATGGGGGTCAAGACAAACCTCATAATCACTGGATTAGGGATCTCATGCAAGGGAAAACAAAGAAAAGCAAGAATCAAGGATTAAACTACTTACCAACTCGAATCTATAATAACCCCTTTGAATTTCTATTGTTCTTAACATTCTTTCCCAAATATCGCCCCAGAAATCACTTTCCAGGTCGCCCTCTCATAGAGCAAGTTGTCTGGAATGATAGAGGATCTAATCACGGTTCCAAAGCACTTTGTTTTGTTGCAAACGGATAAGTATTGCTCGAGATATGATCATTTTACGATTGGTTATTCTTGGCAGCATCGGTCATGGTCGTGGTGTCGACACAGAGTCGCGGGTCGCGGTGTAGACCGCGGTCATGGTTTTGACGCAGCATCATGGGTCACAGTCGATGCAGCATCATGGGTTGCAGTGTAGACCATGGTGTCGGTGTCGACGTAGTGTCGATCGCGGTTCTCAGTATATGTTTACTAAAAAGAGCATAACTCTCTCATTTTAAATCCAATTTGGTTCATTATTTTTTTACTGGATTCTTAATTGAATTCTCTACAATCCTACTATATTATTTTTATAATATTATCAATAAAAAATCATTTATTAATTGTGTCATCCAATGTCATTAACTCATTTCTTGCACATCTATATGGGTTAATGCTATATTAACCCCAACTCGGATCTTTATAGTATGCTTAAGTCATGATTATGAGTTTCCCAAACCAGTATTTAGGGTTACCAAAGTTAATATAAAGCACAAGATAAAATATTACAAATAAAAACATGACAAACATCTAGGATTACCAGCAAAGCTTGGAATAGGTTGTAACACTCAAGCTGAGAGATGAAGGTGCTTGATGAATGCATATTTATCTCTTATTTTTGCTTCATTTAGAATAATTAATTAGGACTTTTTTGTTAATTTTAGCTAATTCAAAAATAAATAGCACTTTCATCTTCTTGATATACTTTTCCTGAATTCTTATGATATTTTTCTTAATTTTCAGGAATTATCTAGGTAATTAAATTGAGACAATAAAAGATGAAGATATGAGGCTTTTCAAATATTCTCGCAGTACCTGAGATACTCGTCACTAAAATAGCCATATCTTTTGCGTCTAAAGGTGTAATTTCAAGATAAAGTATGGAATGAAAAGATAATTTTATTGGCTACAAAAAAGACATATTTTGCGGCAATTTTAGTGTTTATTTAGCTGCACAGTTAACCAGTCAAAGTAGCCTTATATTTTCCCGCAGAGTCTGATTTCAGTATATACCTTTCACCAAAATTGGTATAACACTCACATCCCAAGGAAAAATTTATTGTGCAAGTATGCGTTGGAAATATAATTTAATTATATAAAGTAAAACTATATTTTCGTGCCGCTTCCAAATTTTTGACTAGCCCAAAAATACGCTCAAAATTGTTGTTGCGGCAAATTAATGCAAAAGGAATGCAAAACAATCAATTGTTTCCTCTATTGATTAGATCTAGAAAGTTAGCAGCTGCCGGTGGCCTTTTTTTTTGCCCTAAACCTAATGTATACCCCCCTCCTCCTATAAAATGAGGGTCACTTCCTCCTCTTTGGGAATCTGGGATTTCTCTTTGTATGAGATTTTGAAGCATTTATTCTTGTAATCATCTTCTTATTCTGCAATAAAGTAGATTTTATTTCAAGCATTGTTCTTTCATACTTGGTTCTTGTCTATTCATTCCGCTTTAGTCTTAATCTTCTTTTCTCCATTCTTTAATTCTAGAGCAAGGAACTAAGAACTAAGCCATTTTGTTGTCTCTAGCATAAGGATTAACCTCCTGATTTTGGGCTAGACTATGGCTTCAGTACTTTCTTCCTCCGTCTCCCCCTTCTCTATGAGTCAGTAGTTTTCTATCGAGGCAAGGGGAATAACCCCTTAGCCATGGATTTATCAACTTTTCCTAAGAAATGATTCTAGATGGATTTTGGGTTTGATAACTAATTGATCTATCAAAGTAATTAATTGATTTGATCAAAAGTTAATCCGGATGGATATGACCGTGGAAGTTCGGATTCAGAACAACAAACTCAATCGTATAGGAGTTTTGAAATGACCGTGGATCTTCTTCTTTTAGGATGATGAACTAAGAAGCATGAGCACCAGGATCAATGGGCTCATGTGGAGTCTATCTTTAGTCGATTTTTATTAATTCACTTGCCTTCATCGAATCCGTCATTTCTAAGGATTAGTTTATTTTGCCTTGACTAAGGGGGTGAAAACCCCTAACACCTCGATCTCCATCTCTTAATTTACTCATTGCATACTTTGGCTTTCTTTAATTCCTAGTCTTTTCATTCATATAGTTTTTCTTGTGCTAACAATAATCTTAAAATTTCCTAGTCTTTTCATTTTTATTCTTGTAAGTGCATTTTCATTCTTGCATTTCATTCCTTAGTGTTAATCACCAACCCCAAAATTCGACTTTTACTTTCCGTTCTAAATCTAAAAATACAAAAAAATAATAATAAAATAGTTCTTCAAAATAATTGGGATAAAAGAAACAATCTTAAAAAGTTGTCATGTGGGATCGATCCTTTCTATACTAGCCTTAATCAGAAAGTTGAAAAAGGATTAAACTCTAGGATAATAATCTTAGTGATTGTAAGTGCTAAGAGACACATTAACAATTTGGCGCCGTTGCCGGGGACAACGAATTGTTTTCTCGAACCCCCAAAAATCTTTTGAAAAACTTATTTTTTGTTTTTTTATGCCTTTCGAGTAACATTCTGGAAGTGCTACTCCTCTTTCTGCCCAGTTTCCATTCTGGCAGTCTGTTTTTTCTACACACGAATTAACTGCTTTAATTGTACATGCGACGCCTGAACGTCGATTTTCAACCATTTGATCCAGAAATAGAAAGGAATTTTCATCGTCTAAACCATCAAAGTCTAGTGAGAATGAATGAATAAGAAGTCACCCGTATGATCGACCAAGCTCTCGCAACTCAAAGAGAGCTCATCCAAGCCGAACAAGCGGAGAGAGAAGCTGCTTTGCGAGCTACCTTTAGGGCCGATCAAGAAACCATAGAAGCTGATAGGAGGGAAGCCGAAAGGCAAAAACAATTAAAAGACTTTTCTGTTCCCAAAACTACCTATGTACAACATCCGGTCATACCCCCGACATTATAGCTCCACAATTCGAAATCCGAACACAATGAATCACCTTGATGCAAGACAACCCCTTCTCAGACAACAATGGGGAAAGTTGTCAAGATCATCTTCAAAGGTTCATTGACCTTTGATCTTTGAACAAACTCCCAGGTGTCTCTGAAGATGCCATCCACCTTAGGTTGTTTAAGTTTTCCCTCTCCGGCCAAGCTAGTAGCTGGTAAAACACCATGGAGAGCGACGAACATCTCACAACTTGGGAAGTTCTACAAAGCAAGTTCCTTGAGAAATTTTACCCCCCCGTATCTCACCTATGAACTTAGGGGTCAAATAACTCATTCTTCTATGTCCCCAGGAGAGTCTTTAGGTGAAGCCTGGAAAAGGTGTTGGGTTTTGGAGGAGGCAGAGAAGTAGCGGGAACAAAATTTTCTCCCCAAACCCAGAACAAAAGGAATCACGTCAATGTCTATATAATAGGAAAGATGGTTTGTGAATCATACCTTGTCTCGAGGCTTGCTCGGCGACAATACCTCGCGCCTTGCGCGGTCTTCACCTCCGGTCTTGGACGGTGTCTATGCAGCTCCTGGTCACACCGGGACTGAAGACTCCTCCTCCTACCAGACTGTTGGATGACAGTTGTCCTCCTGAGCGGCAGTGACCTCCCGCCTCTGAAGTAGTCCACACTGACCACCTGGAACTCCACTCTCCTTGTCCCACAAGGAAGTAGAAGGAGTCGCACCCTCCTATTGACGTACTAGTCACCAACACACTCTCCTGCTGCAAGTTGCAACTGTAGTTTTCTTTCCCTTGCTGCACCTCCCTTTGCGGGAAGCACTTTCTTGGGCTCTCTCTCGGTTACCAAAACCAGAGAGAATGACAACTTTGCATAGTAATCAACTTGCACTGAGTTGTACTCTGAAAAGCCCCCAATACCCCTATATATAGGTGGGTCATCGGACAGGGTTCTCTATCCCCGACAATATGGGACTAAACGCAGGAGTAGAAGGGTTCGAGATTTTCCACAAAAGCAACCAACTCGCAACTTGAACCGATCAGTTCACAAGTGAACCGGTCGGTTGGGGACCTGAACCGTTCGGTTGGAGCACCAACCGATCGGTTGGGACACCTCAACCAGTCGGTTCACAAGTGAACCGGTCGGTTGGTGGTCCTAGTCGATCCCAGATTGACTTTCTTTCTTTTGTTTCTAATTGGTATCGAATACCAATCCTTGTTCCAATCAAATTGGGCAAGTGAAACATAAGGAAAATTATCACCAATCCTACTTTCCCAAGTTGCTCGGTTGCACTAGTCGAATCGATCGGTTCAACACTTGAACCGCTTGTTTCACTCTGTGCACGAGCTGATCGGTTCAACAATTGAGCTGACCGGTTCAGCAACCTCAGCCGACCGGTTCATCACATGAGCTGATCGGTTGGGAGTGCAAGTTGTGCAGAATCAGTCAAATGCGATTTCAATCAATCTGATACTCCAATCAATGCGTCCAACACCTTGAACATTATGATATGAGCTATCGATTAATTGAGTGTTTAATTGAACTACTAAACTCCTTTAGTAATCAATCTAAACATTACTTGTGGACAAAACTCCTCTTCCAGGTTAAATCCTATGTGTGTGACCCTGCAGGTCCATTTCATGTTGGCAGTGAAAGTCCATAACTCTTACGACTTCACAAGAAAAGAGTGGTGCCTAGTCACACATCATTGCTACCCAAGTGAAATAGAAAGTTGGAGAACAACTTTCATCCCTACAATCTGTGAATGGTGTTACAGTGAATGTATAATTCCTTTGTCACTGATATCCAGAATGAACTTGAGGCATGGAACAGTCATCATGTCAATGTTCATTCATTTCCTTGATCTCAGAGTAGAACGAGTGAGATGTGTATGACATCAATATCACATATTGATTCACACGTGCATGCACATGCCTTTTCTCAATCCTACTCATCAAGTGGCCAAGGATATAAACTCCCTCAGGAGGGACAAATCCCATATCTATCACTCACCCCTCAAAAGCCCCATGTGTCAAAGCCACCCAATCATCACCTTTATAACAACCCATGTTTCAGGATTGCGTTTGGTGATGTTAAAGTGTACCCAACGACATGTGTTGAGTGTAGTGATTTCAGGTCTAAGAATCACATTCATCACCATCACTGTGAGAGCTGATTGTGACTGCCAAGTCATGGTTCCATGTGTCACTCTCACGGTGGGTCTGTCTGGTACCTTGTTCTCTAACAAGTACCTATGTGCTTGGTTTGATATCACTATATCATGACTAATGAGATTATGTCATCAACCAACACACAATCTAGTCTTTAGTGTCATTGATGTCTATGGTTATTTCCACAATAACAACCGACTAGGGACTAAACAAGAAAGTATACTATTAACATCCGTATGATCTCATCGTTTAGGTCCTCAACCCAAAAACATACGTCATTGAGTAAAACAATCTTTAGACATCTATCATGTTACACCATCATCTCAGAAACAGTTTAAACATATAGATTGGAAATTGCCTTTATTATTATTCAAATCATTTACAAGGTATCCCATTACAATCATCATATGACTTGCTGTATGGGCATACGTACCAACAAAAGGTTCAAAGACTTACTTAGGAAGTGCCCCCACCATGATATCTCTCAAGCCCAACTCATAGAGATTTTCTATCGTGGTGTTGATGATGATACCAAGTTCTTTCTCGATTCCTCATCTGGAGGAAATTTCATGCATCAAAGTTTGACTAGCGCATGGGAGGTAGTCAAACGGGCTTCCAAAACAAGGGCTAGAAGAGGGATTTTCCTAATCCTTAAGGTAGCCAAGGCAGAAGTTAATAATGATATCCAAAGCATAGAGAAAAGCCTTAAATTAATTGCCTTAAAACAAGGTCAGTTAGAGTCATCCTTGGTCACCCTTAGGGAGTCACCCCAACAACTAAAAGCCATGGATTCCCTTTGTGGTATTTGCCAAGGAAACGAGCATATCACCCTCCACTATCAATATCTCTACAACATGCCCATGCAACCTAAAGTAGGAAAACAACCAGAAGACATCAATTTGATTCATACAATACCAGGACAAAGTTACTACAATCCCAATCAAGCTAGAAACCACCATGGTTTTCAATATGGGAACCCTTCAGGTGCCGAGAATTCTAACCAACTTCAACAGAGGCATCCCTACCCTCAAGATAACAATCGACCACCACCTGGATTCCCATACAACAATCAAAGAAATTTTGGAAATCAAGGAAATTACCAAAATTGACAATTCTACCAACAATTCCAAAACTTAAACCTTCCACCCCAAAATCTAAACCAACCTCAACCTCCCCATCTGCCTCAAAATGCCCCCTCCTCCTGCCCCAAGTCATCCTAGCCTGGCAAACATAGAACAAACCCTCGTGGCCATACAATCCCATCAAAAGGCAACTGACGCACAGTTGGCCCGCCTATTTGCCCAACAAAAACCTCCTGTCGGTTCCCTCCCTGGGCAGCCTAAAAACAACCCCAAACATCCTGAACAACTCAAGGTTGTCTCTACTCATTCAGGAAAAGTGCACGCCCTTCCCCCTCCAAAAAAATCTTTAGACCCACCTCTAGAATTCAAGGATGAGGACATGGTAGTTGTCGAACCTAAAGCTACACCCAAACCATCTTCCCCCGAAACCCCTCAAGTAGAAGATGCAGAACCAATCTACAAACCTTGACCTCCCTATCAAGCCCGCCTCAAAAAACAAGACTTGATGCCCGCTTCATGAAATTTAGGGATTCTATGAAAAAAATACATGTCAACATTCCTTTCCTCGATGCTTTGGCAGACATGCCCTCCTGGTCTAAGTACATGAAATCTCTCTTGACTAGGAAGTATGTTACTAAGGAATACGAGCTTGTTAAATTGGCTAGGACCACTTCAGACATTATCCTAAGTAAGATGCCAAAAAGATAGAAGGATCCAGGTTCTTTTGGAATAGGATGCTACTTGGGTGACAATGCCTGTAGAAAAGGCCTAGCAGATTTAGGAGCCAGTATATCTATCATGCCTTATATCCTTTGCAAAAGATTAGGATTCCATGGCATGTTACCCACAACCATGACTATCCAATTGGCAGACTCATCCACAACCAAACCCATGGGAATCATCGAAGACATTCCGGTTAAAGTTGGAAAAGATGCATATGTCCCATGTGATTTTGTGATCATGGACATCAAGGAAGATTTACGCTACCCTCTCATTTTTTGACGTCCCTTCTTAGCCACTGCCCGTGCCTTAATTGATGTTGAGGCTGGTACCATTTTGTTAAGGCTACGGAAGCAAACCCTAGAGTTTAGGGTGTTTGAAAGCATGAGGGGACCTAGTCTTGAGGAAGAAGTCTACCTCCTTGATTGCATTGATGAATTAAACCAACTAAGGCAAGAATGGGAATTAGTTGATGACCCCCTACACACTGCTCTCACCATCCCCACCGAATGTAATTTTGATAATGAACCATCAAATCAACTCACGATTCATTTGGACAACTTTAAGGAAATCCCATGTGCTGAGATTGAAGACCTTAAAATGATCTCCACCATAGAAGAACCACCTGAACCACCAAAGGCCCCAGAAATGAGGACTCTCCCCATAGGCCTCAAATATGTCTTTCTGGATGAACAACAATTATTCCCTTCATTATCAATTCTGACCTTACCATTGAATAGGAAAACATGCTTATGGGAGAACTTAGGAAAAGGAAAATAGCTTTAGGGTACAAAATGACAGATTTAATTGGGATAGATCAATCCATTTGCATCCACAAAATCCCAATGATTGAAAATAGTAAACGTTCCTGAGACCCGCAAAGGAAACTCAACCCAAACATGAAGGAAGTTGTCCGTCTTGAAGTAATTAAACTTTTGACTGCAGGAATCATCTACCCCATCTCTGACTCTCCTTGGGTCAGCCCTGTCCAGGTCGTCCCCAAAAAGGGTGGGACCACAGTCATTAGGAATGAGAAGAATGAGCTCATCCCCACCTGTACCGTCACATGATGGAGGATGTGCATTGACTACAGGAAACTCAACAAATAAACTAGGAAAGACCACTTCCCTCTTCCCTTCCTCGATCAAGTTCTTGAACGTTCAACTCATCAATAATACTTTTGCTATTTAGATGGCTACTCAGGTTTTTATCAGATTCCCATTCATACTGAAGACCAAGAGAAGACCACTTTCATATGCCCTTTGGTACATACGCTTTTGGACGAATGCCCTTTGGCCTGTGCAATGCACCAGCCACTTTTCAAAGATGTATGTCTGCCATTTTTTCAGGGTTAACTGAAACTGTCATGGAAGTGTTCATGGACGATTTCTCTGTCTATGGAGATAATTTTGATTCCTGCCTTCAAAACCTCTCCCTTGTCCTTGATAGATGTACTAAATCACACTTAGTCCTTAATTGGGAGAAGTGTCACTTCATGGTCAAGGAGGGTATTGTTCTAGGTCATAAGGTGAGCAACCACGGCATTGAAGTAGACCATGCTAAGATTGAGGTCATCACCAAGCTTCCTCCCCCAACCTCAATCAAAGACATCCGAGCCTTCTTAGGACATGTCAGTTTATATCGGCGATTCATCCGTGATTTTTCCAAAATCAAAAAACCTCTCACCAATCTTCTTTAAAAGGAGGTGCCTTTCCATTTCGATACGGCATGCATGGAGAGCTTTCTATGTTTGAAAAAGGCTCTCACCACCACTCCTATCATCTGTGCTCCTGATTTGGCCTTACCCTTTGAAATCATATGTGATGCTAGTGATTTTGCTGTAGGTGCCATTTTAGGACAGAGAATTGACAGAAAACACCATGTCATTTATTATACATCCAAGACCTTAGACGAGGCTCACTGAAATTACACTGTAACTGAAAAAGAAATGCTAGCCATTGTCTATGCATTCGATAAATTTCTCTCATATCTTGTTGGTTCAAAGGTAGTTGTTTACACTGATCATGTAGCCATTCTCTACCTCATGACCAAGAAAGATGCCAAGCCTAGACTCATAAGATGGATTTTGTTATTGCAAGAATTTGATTTAGAAATCCTTGACAAAAAAGGGTTTAAGAACGTTGTGGCTGACCACCTCAGTAGACTAAGCTATAGCCCCATTGATGAAAATCTGATAAACGAATCCTTACCTGATGATCAATTGCTTAAGGTAGACTCCCAATTCCCTTGGTTTGCTGATTTTGTAAACTATTTAGCTGCAGGTGTATTGCACCCTGAGTATACGGGACACTATAAAGCTAAATTTTTACATGATGTGAAAATTTAGTATTGGGACGAAACTTATCTATTTAGAATTTGTGATGATGGTTTATATCGTCGTTGTGTATCCCACGAAGAAAGCATCGCCATTTTGGAACAATGTCACTCTGGGCCGTGTGGTGGTCACATGAGTTCCCAAAAAATGGCTAGAAAAGTTCTAAAATGTGGATTCTTTTGGCCCACCATTTTCAAAGACTCTTATGATTATGTGCTCTCATGTGACCAATGTCAAAGGATGGGCAATATCTCCAAGCGTGACCAAATGCCTCTCATCTCTTAGCAGGAATTAGAGATTTTTGATGTCTGGGGAATCGACTATATGGGCCCATTTCCTTCTTCTTATGGGTTTGCTTACATTTTAGTTGCAGTCGATTACGTCTCAAAGTGGGTTGAAGTCATACCTACTAAAACATGTGACTCTAAACCTGTTAAGAAACTCTTTAAAGATGTCATTTTTCCTAGATTTGGAGTCCCTCGCACCGTCATTTCTGACGAGGGATCCCATTTTTTGGAGAAACATTTTGAGGATCTTTTGAAAAAATATGGGGTTTATCACAAAGTCGCCACTCCTTACCATCCTCAGAACAGTGGGCAGGTAGAAGTATCCAACAGACAAATCAAATCCATTTTAGAAAAAACTGTTGGACGAACTAGGAAAGATTGGGCGTTAAAAATCAATGACGCTCTATGGGCATATCGTACTGCCTACAAAACACCCATTGGTACCACCCCTTCAGATTGATCTACGGTAAGTCATGTCACATACCAATAGAACTAGAGCACAAAGCCAGTTGGGCCATCAAAAGTTTGAATTTTGACCTTTCCATGGCTGGAGAGAAATGTTTTCTCCAAATGAATGAGCTTGATGAACTTAGGATGAGTGCCTACGAAAACGCAAGAATCTACAAGGACCGAACCAAAATGTGGCATGATGGTCACATCAAGCGCAAAGACATTAGAGAAGGGGATCAAGTTTTAGTTTTTAATTCAAGATTATGACTTTTCCCTGGAAAACTCAAGTCGAGATGATATGGCCCCTACATTGTCAAGTGTGCTTATCCACATGGCACTTTTCTTCTCTGGGATAAAGTTTTGGGTGAGTTTAAGGTTAATGGGCACCGACTTAAAATATACATCACCACTGAAGACCTTGTCGCTTCAGATTCAAACAATTGTTCATCTTTGAAAGACTTGAACCTATCTGACCCCACAACTTCCCCAGAATCCCAATAGACTGATCCATCTCTTGTCAGGCGATGACGTAAAACTTGGCACTTTTTGGGAGGCAACCCAAATATTTTTTGCATTTTTTCCCTTCTTTTCTAATATCATCACCCTTGTTATTTGTTTTGTTTTGTTTTGTGTTCTTCTCTTTTGGGGAGTTGTTTTCATCGTCCTTCATCCTCCACCACAGCGATTCTTTTCCCCCATCTCAGATTTTGATTTTGCTCGGGACGAGCAAAGTCTTAAGTTTGGGGTGGGGATGGGTGGTACGTTTCCACCCCTTTTTCTTTCCCTTTTAGTATCTTTTCTTTGTTTTACATATTGCATGTAGTTTTTTTCTTTTCTTTTCATAGTACAACTGGCCCATATCTAGTCGGCCTTGATATGATCATTTGTCAAAATACTCCCCTTAATGATGTAACTGTCTTACAACTAAAATTTTGAAACTTTCATGACTAGAAATCCTCCAGTCACTTAGGACCTCAAATAATAATCACTCCTCGGAAAAGATGGCAAGCCATAGAGGACTGATAGGATTCAAGAGTGATGCTTTCTTATCATGTACAACTTGTATAAATTTTCTTGATTTTTCGCACGACTCGGTAATAGTTGAACCAATGCATGGTACTCTTAAAAAAAAGATGGAAAAAAAAGTTGCACAAGAACAATCTCTTCTACTCTTCTTCTACCCCTTCCAAATCTTTCCATTCGTCAAAAAGAAAAAAAAAAGCCAATAATGCCCAAAAGGCTAAGTTTGGGGTGGCACCCCTTCCCCCTCTTCCGCTTCTTCCATACCAACGCAATTGGGTGTATCACAAAAAATCAAAGAAAAAAAATGTGGTCAATGTAACTGCATGTCCACATAATATAAAGGTTTCGAGTCAAATAGAGGAGAGATTGTCCTTCTTCCATACCTGCTTCACTCCAATTTACTACCCAGGGGAAAACTACAAAAACCCCAACCATCCAAATCAGCCCTGTTCTTGTGTAAAACTTAAAAAAAAAAATTGGAGTACCAAATGCAAAGGTGAAATGAAAATCTGTTTTATTGCAAGTCTTGAATAAATGCAAGTTTGTGAAGTAGGAAATATAAAAGTCACTTTTTGTGAATTCAGAAAGTCGGGGTCGCTTGGCCATATTTTGGTGGAAGGAATCAAGTGATTGTTAGGAGAGTGAGTATGATAGGTTGAGAGTATGTCTTGAAAGTATTTCTTGATTTTAATGTTGCTCAGGACGAGCAAAGTTTAAGTTTGGGGTATTTTGATGAATGCATATTCATCTCTTATTTTTGCTTCATTTAGAATAATTAATTAGGACTTTTTTGTTAATTTTAGCTAATTCAAAAATAAATAGCACTTTCATCTTCTTGATATACTTTTCCTGAATTCTTATGATATTTTTCTTAATTTTCAGGAATTATCTAAGTAATTAAATCGAGAAAATAAAAGATGAAGATATGAAGATTTTCAAATATTCCCTCAATACCTGAGATACTCGTCACTAAAATAGCCATATCTTTTGTGTCTAAAGGTGTAATTTCAAGATAAAGTATGGAATGAAAATAGAATTTTATTGGATACAAAAAAGACATATTTTGCGGCAATTTTGGTGTTTATTTGGCTGCACAATTAACCAGTGAAAGTAGTCTTACATTTTCCCGCAAAATCTCATTTCAGTATATACCTTTCACCAAAATTGGTATAACTCTCACATCCCAAGGCGGAATTTATTGTGCAAGTATGCGTTGGAAAGATAATTCAATTATCAACAAGAAAAATATATTTTCGGGCCACTTCCTAATTTCTAAATAGCCCAAAAATACGCTCGAAATTTCTGTTGCGGGAAATTAATGCAAAAGGAATGCAAAACAATCAATTGTTTCCTCTATTGATTAGATCTAGAAAGTTAGCAGCCGCCGGTGGCCATTTCTTTTGCCCTAAACCTAGTGTATACCCCTCTACTTCTCCTATAAAAGGAGGGGCACTTCCTCCTCTTTGGGCATCTGGGATTTCTCTTTGTATAGGATTCTGAAGCATTTATTCTTGTAATCATCTTCTTATTCTGCAATAAAGTAGATTTTATTTCAAGCATTCTTCTTTCATACTTAGTTCTTGTCTATTCATTCCACTTTAGTCTTAATCTTCTTTTCTCCGTTCTTTAATTTTGGAACAAGGAACTAAGAACTAAGCCATTTTATTGTCTCTAGCATAAGGATTAACCTCCTGATTTTGGGCTAGACTATGGCTTCAGTACTTTCTTCCTCCGTCTCCCCCTTCTCCATGAGTGAGTAGTTTTCTATCGAGGCAAGGGGAATAACCACTTAGCCATGGCTTTATCAACTTTTCCTAAAAAATGATTCTAGATGTTTTTTGGGTTTGATAACTAATTGATCTATCAAAGTAATTAATTGATTTGATCAAAAGTTAATCCAGATGGATATGACTGTGGAAGTTTGGATTTAGAACAACAAACCCAATCACATAGGAGTTTTGAAACGACCGTGGATCTTCTTCTTTTAGGATGATGAACTAAGAAGTATGAGCACTAGGATCAATGGGCTCATGTGGAGTTTATCTTTAGTGGATTTTTATTAATTCACTTGCCTTCATTGAATCCGTCGTTTTTAAGGATTAGTTTATTTTGCCTTGACTAAGGTGGTGAAAACCCCTAATGCCTCGATCTCCATCTCTTGATTTAATCACCGCATACTTTGCTTTCTTTAATTCCTAGTCTTTTCATTCATATAGTTTTTCTTGTGCTAACAATAATCTTAAAATTTCCTTGTGCATTTTTATTCTTGTAAGTGTATTTTCATTCTTGCATTTCATCCCTTAGTGTTAATCACCAACCCCAAAACTCAAATTTTACTTTCTGTTCTAAATCTGAAAATACAAAAAAAATAATAAAATAGTTCTTTAAAATAATTGGGATAAAAAAACAATCTTAAAAAGTTGTCATGTGGGATCCACCCTTTCTATACTAGCCTTAATCGGAAAGTTGAAAAAGGATTAAACTCTACGATAATTATCTTAGTGATTGTAAGTGCTAAGCGACGCATTAACAGTGCTATCTTCTTGTTCTTTGTTGTAGGTTGCCTGCTTCTTCACCCTTTGAAAAGGATTACCTATGATTAGCTCTTTAGGATGGTTCTTTGCAAAGTGGGGGTTGGATCCTTCTTTTCTTCTTCCTTTTATTCTTCATCAACTAACACCTCTTTTCCTTTTTCACCAATGTTGAGTTCTTTCAAGTGAGGAATCACCTCATCTGTATATAATCATCAACAACATTCCTGAAAATAAAGGGATTAGTTTTAATAAATCTAATATTGATAGATTCTTCTACTTTACACAATTCAGTTTTAAACACTCTATAAGACTTGCTAGTAGTGCTATAGCCATGAAAGAAAGCCTTGTAGGACTTCGGATTAAGCTTGCCGAGGGAATCCTTAGTATTCAAAACAAAATAAGGACAAACAAAAATATGAAAGAAATCAATGGAAGGATTTTCACAACCCCATAGCTCTTAGGAGGTTTTCTTCAAAGAAGGATGAGTAAAAACCCTATTTTGCATAAAACATGAAGTACTAGCACCTTCAGCCCAAAACTTCTTTGGAGTGTCATAGTCTAGAAGCATGGTCCTTGCCATTTCCTATAGTTACATATTCTTTCTCTCTACAACCCCATTTTGTTCAGGTGTTCGAGGAGAAGAAATTTATGTGCATACCTAAATTCCTCACAAAACCGTTCAAGCAAATCACTTTCATACTCTCCCCCATGATCACTACAGATTGAAACAATCCGACAAAAAGCTTTTTTTCAACTCATTTGGAAATATTCAAGAAAACATCAAGAGTGACATTTTTGAAACAAGAAAGAAGGCCCAAGCATATCTAAAAAAATCATCAACAATCACAAGATAATACTTGATACCATAAAGCGATTGCGTACGCATTGGTCCAAATAGATCGATGTAAAGAAGCCCAATAAATCTTTTGGCGCTTAAGACTCCTTTGAATTTGAATGAGGACTTGGTTTGCTTTTCTATGGTACAAGGTTGGCATTCCTCATCCTTTTCAAAATCTAATTTAGTAAGTCCCTTCACCAAATCCTTTTTGCTCAACTTTGTCATTTGATGCATATTTACATGACCAAGTCTACGGTGCCATAAAGAAATATCATTCAAGTTGGCAACAAGACATCTAACAACAATATTCTTAATAGAGTCAACATCAATAATGTAAAGATTGTCGTATCTAGTTCCCTTATATATGACATTGTATGAGAGCGAATCAAGAAGCAAGCATTTTAAATAAGTAAATAGAACAATATAACCATTCTCACAAAGTTGACTAACACTTATTAAATTGTCATGTAGTCCATATACAAGAAGTACATTCTTGATGAATAGTAAATCACCTACATCACCCTCATCTATTACCTTACCCTTTTTTTTGTCCCCAAAGGTCACTGGTTCTCCTTTCTTCTTAGTTAATTGATTGAAATGAATAATTTCACTGATCATGTGTTTTGAACAACCACGATCAACAATCCATTTGCCTTTAACCTATAAGAAAGGAAGATAATCAGTGCCCAATTTAAACTTTGGGATTCAAGGTTAGCTTGGGGACCCACTTCATCTTTGGGTTGGTCCCCTTCTCCCTGTAAAGACAATAAGTAGAATAGTGGTCATCATGCTTACAATGAACACAAACCATAGGGTTCTTAGAGTCAAAAGACTCTCCATGGAAGATTGAATGTCCCTTGCTCTTCTTCTTACCTTTTCCTTTGCCTTTGCCTTTTAAAGCACCCTCATATCCTAAACCACTTGTACCACTGTTTGGTGGAGTGATACAAGACTTCATTTAGGGACTTATTCCCTTTGAGGAAGGTTTGAAAAGTGGCTCTCAATTTTTTAATATCATTAGTAAGAGTGACAATTGTAGAAGATAAATGAGCAATATCATCATTAGCATGCAATAGGTCGACCTCTAAGAAGAGGGCTTTAGTCAAATAAGAATCTCTTTCCAAAGAAATAGAAGAAACTTCTTTGATAGGCAAAATAGGTCTAGATCATTAATTTGAGCAAGCAACCTAGCATTTTTATGGTTAAGCAAAACAAACTCGTCAATATAAATTCTATTTTCATCATTAGTTGTATTAAAAGCAAGGTTAATATCATTAATTTCAATTTCAAGAAAAGCAATATTATTTACTATGGCTTGGTTTTTTTCCTTAAAAGTAGAGATTTTCTTAAGGTATACATCATTCTCAACTTCAACTCCATTGTATTGGAGCTTAAGATCAAGAAACTACCCTTGCAAGGAATCAATTCTATCAAGATGCAACTTTTAATTTTGATCACAAATCTCAATTTTAGGATATAAATCATCAATGATCTTACCCAACCTCTTCTTATTAGATTTACATTCAGAATAAGAAGAGTGGGTAGCATTAAGCATATCAATAAGAGTTTCTTTGGATAACTCATGCAAGATTACCTCACCTACCTCACCAATGTCTTCACTTGTGGAGGCCATGAGTGCAAGATGGCATTCCCCTTCATTAGATCTTGATCTACTAGAGGAGGATTACTCCCAAGCTACATGAGATGCATCCTTGCTTCTTTTCTCCTTTTTATCCTCCCTCTTGTACTTACCTTCCTTCCTTTAGTCATCCTTCTTCTTGTGGCAGCTTTTGTGGTGGCTCTTCTTGGACTTTGGTCATTCATTCTTGTAGTGCCCCTTTTGTCCACATTCATAGAACCTATGAGGCGAGGATGAGGAAGATTGTCCCTTGAAGTATTTTCCCTTGGAGTAGTTTTCTTCATGATCACTAGGGCCATCATCTTCACTTGGGGAGGGAGGAGTGGACCGAAAAGCAAGTTGTTGTTGGAGAATAATTGCCTCCACTTGAACTTTGAAGGCATTGTCTTTCATTTTCTTTGATTCCTTCTCCTCTTAATTGTCATATTCTTATTGCCTTTCAAGCCTTGGCTAATGATCTTGAAGGTTTTCAATGATCTTCTCGGTGGCTAACTCTCCAAGACTTCTAACTTCTTCAATTGAAGTCACCTTGGGTTCCCATCTCTTGGGAAGGGACCTGAGTATCTTGGATTTGATTGCCCCTCTATCAAAGGGGTGTCCCAAGGCTTCAAGTTCATTGATGATGGTGTTAAGAATTGAGTAGATATCAGCTACTCTTTCCTTCTTGCCCATCTTAAAGTTTTCTAGTAGCCCATTGAGCATGTATATGTTTAATTCCTTGACTTGTTGTGTGCCTTCATAAGTGATGCACAACTTGATCCAAATATCATGGGTTGTGTCCCAAGATGAAATCTGGTTGAACTGAAGTCATTTTTCAGAAACTTTCCATTTGCATAGTTGTTGTATATGTGGATAATCAGTCATATCTGATCTTCGCCTCTAGATTCCCAAAATTCAGTTTACACCTGCATCCCATTGAAGGAATTTGAAGTAGCAAATTGGGATGTTGAGTCCCCGAGCAAGACACAATGGATCTGTATGCTCAAAGATATATGACCAAGTCATTTGGAGAGTAGCATGGGAGGGAGTTAGGGAAGCATAGATGATGCTTATCGCCTTGGCATTGAGCTACACCTTCTTGACTATAGATTCATCCCAAGTAGCTACATCACCAGTTGGCTCCATGTATGGAAGAATCACCACCTTCCACATGCCATAGTTGGTCCCTTGAAGGAAGAAATACATCTACCATTTCTAGTAGAGGAAATTAGTGTTGTCGAAGATTGGAGGTCTCATGGAGAAACTTCACACAAGGTTGAGGAATCCAAGGAAGTCACCCATCTTCTCATCTCGTGTGAGATGTGTCAGAGAAGACTGTGGATTTGATACCACTTATTAGATTGGAGGGCTCTAGAGGGGGTGAGTAGATCTTCAAAACTTAAACAAAAATAGTTAGACATTCAATTTACTTCAACTAGGCATAAATGCAAATAGGCGATTTAATGGAAATCTAAACATGCATAGCAAGGATGAGAGAAATTGAAGAAACCAACTGAACAAGTTGTTTTAGAGTGGTTCCACTATCCAAACTAGGAGAGAGTCAGTCCACCACCCAAAGAGGTCAAGTTCTAGGATTTCGTGAGCTTGTCTACCCCTTATATTCACTCATAAGAGTTACAAAAAATGACCTTCCTTTTCCAAAACAAGTATACCCATATTCCCATTGAGGTCAAGGGATCCAATAACCTTACAATCACAGTCTTACCTTTCCAAGAGCTAGTCTTCTACCTCACCAAGGTCTTACCCACTCTTACAATCAACTAGATGCCTTCACCAAGGTCCTCTCCTTCTTGCAATGAGTCTTCATCCTTGAGGGCTTTACCCACTCAACTCCTTGTATCTTCTGTGTTGATCCCCTACTTCACTCGAAGAAGCCTTGAGCACCTTCATCTATAGATGAAGAAGCTTGCTTCTTCTCCTTATCTTGGAGAAGCTTTCACCAATAAAGATCTTTTAAGATAGGGGTTGAAAAAGATGACGCTTGAGAGATTTACAAGCATACAATGAGGTAGATCTCTCACACAGGACCTAACTCGCTCATAATGATGAATTGAAGTGTAATAAAGAGAGACAAAGGGGCTCAAGTGGACTAAAAGAACTCAACTATGGCAAGGATCTTGAATAGCATGAATGAGCAACCTTGGAATGAAATGCAAGATGTCCTATTTATAGTTGGGGTGTCCATTAGAGTGAAGGAACACTTGTGAACATTTTCTAGCTGTTTGGGGGGTTGCAACAGATATTGTTTTGAGTTTTGTAATACTCTAATGGCTAGATTCACTTTTTCTACATTTTTCATATAGTTTATGTGGTCGAGTTTCAATAAAGATAACTCAATCGATCACACTATGCAAAAAGACCAATTTAAACCATTGGTCGAGTTTGTCCTGGTGGCAACTCAGCCAATCCACTTAAATCACTCTTGGGCAGAGAGATTATCAGTCAAGTTTTGTGTATAGACAACTCAACCAATCAATATCATTCTCAAAATCGATTAAGGATCCATCGAGTTTGTAACTCGATGATGAAGTGCCATTTTCCAAAATGATATTTAATTGATAAAACGTTCGAATTAAGTGTTCTTGATTTTTTCTCATCTTATTTACAAGTCATATCATCAATATAAATGATTACAAAAAGGATGTAAGATGATTCGGAACTTTTTCCCAAAATGCACATTTGCATTGCATTTGTGATGCTTTTGACTTGAACGATTTGATACTTACCTTGTACCTAATGCCTAAAATCAATCTTAAACAAACATATTAGATACTTATGAATGGAATGGTTAAGTCATTATCAAAATATGGATAATGTGTAACACTTAGGTCAACACCTTTATCAACTCGTTGTGTACAACCTGCTTCATTCAGCTTATGTTGAGGATGATGGAAGGCTTGTAGTTGTCAATTGTATTAATTATGTGTATATAGAGGGATTGGCTCACTCTAGTTAGGTCATTCATATTTTATCCTAATTCCTTATGTTTATTTCTCAATTATATCGAAAGCATGTCTTCTTCATCAACAATGAGATCTATATTGATGATGACTACAAAAATCTTTATCATCTAGGAAGACATATTTTAGCCCCTCGGGTTGGGGCTTTATCTCTAAAGCAATGGACTCATTTTCTTCTCTTTCAATGACAAAGATAAATTTAATTTTTTCAAACTCAACCTCAGGGTCTTCATTGTCATTGTGCAGGTGAAAAAGAATTTGCTCCACCTTCATAATTCAGCTCGTGGGTATTAGGATCAATGAATGCTATATTAAGAGGGTCTTTAAAAGTAGGAATCTATTTCCATATTTGCATCATCTTGTCAATGTATTCTAATTGGAAGCATTGTTCTTAGAAAGAGGGATCCTTGAGGCTCTCAAATACTTTGAAATATATCATATATGTACCTGGACACAATTTGAATATTCTAGGTTCAACATAGATGAGGGCTTTGGCGATTGCAAGGATTGGGTAACCAAAAAGAGGGTATAGAAAAGGTCTTCTTTGATATCTGTGATAAAAAATAGAAAGGAACATAATATTTAGACCCACTGTCACTGTTATATCCTCTATAATTCCCATATGGGTGGTCATGAGGGAATCTTCAAGTTGAATCAGTATGTTGGTGGCTAAGATGTCGGTGGGGAATTTGAGACTTTTGCATAAATGGTAAGGCATGGTGGATATAATCACCCTAGGTCAGCTACTGTTACAACCCCAAATTTTGGGTTCGTTTGGTGAGAAATGTGATTTTGCATATTAAAGATATTGGAACAAATAATGATATAAATTGGTTTGAATAAATGGATTTCGTTTACAATAGCCTTGATGGTTGTGTTGTGGGCTTTATTGGCTATTGGGCACAAATAACAAGAAAATTCAATTAGTGAATGAATAATCGAATAATTAAGAAAAGGAAAAATGTGAAAACCTCTAGAAGGCAAATCCAAAGAGGGATTTCGTGCTTTTTGGGTTCCTTGGGTTCCAAGGAGTCCAAAGTTGCATAAAGAGTGCAATAAGAAAAGAAAAAATTAATTAAGTATTTCTTTATTAAGAAAGAAATTGAAAATAATGATAAAATGTGGAAAACAAGTGAAAAGAGATATAATTGAGTTATCCTTTGTGGAATTTCGTATCCCAAGGATTCCTAATGATAAAAGGAATACCAATGAAGAATATAAAAGAGAAATAAATAGAAATCCTCAAAAGGAAATATTTTAATAAGAAATCAACATGATAATGTGAAGTAATGCATTTAGATGCATCTAAAAGGATAATTAGTATCTAATAAAAAGGATTTCGAAATAATAGAGTTTTTTGGGAACCAAGGAGTCCCAATGAAGAAAGAGGAAAGAGAAAATACCTATAAAGCAAAATAAGAGGATAATGTGATGCTTAATGAATGAATTTCATGGTATTATTAAAAAGGGTGATATTTTCTTCTAAAGGAAACTATAATTTCATGCTTATGGAGTAAAAGTCAAGCATAAGAGAGACTAAGAGAAAGGATTTTTGAAATCCTAATATCACAAGAAGAAGTAATATCAAAGAAATAGGAGGGAAAGCGAGAAGCTTTCTTCTTAATGAAGGAATTTGATTCCTATTAGGAAAAGACCTTGCATATTTGTGGATGCACATCTTGGGGTGCGAAAACCCTCCTCTATATAAAGGGAAGACATGGGGTCGAGTCCAGGGGGTTCCACGCAACTATATCTCTCCTTCTTCATTGTTCTTATGTGCAAAACCCTAGCCATGATGTGGGTGCTTTCCCTGGAGTAACGGAGAGCTGAGGAGTCGTCTAGATGGGAGCCTGATGTGCCACGGTGCCGAAGAATAGCTTCTCCATCAAAATGGTGCCCTAGAACACACACAACAGCAGCCCCTAGGCCGCAGTGTCGGCTGCAAGAGAGGGACCTTTCGAGCGAGTGTTTGGCTACGTCGGCCACAACCAGTTGGCACCCCAAGTGCGCAGAGGGGCGGCGGACCAAGGGAGAGGGTCGGCAACAAGTTCCGGGGTCAATGGAGGCGATGGCTGGTTGCAAAAGGCAGCAGCTCGGCGGCTAGGGCGGCAGCAAGCCGCTAGCCCGAGGAAGAAGAAAGGAAAAGAGGCGTTGGACCGTTCTGCCCTCCGCGGGCTAAAGACGTGCACAACTCAAGTAGGGGCAAAAGGGTCTTTCAATTATAATTCTCAAACGGACCACTTTTGCATGGAATTGATGACGTGGCAACATGCCATTGTCTCAAGCAAGTAATTCATACAAAATTCATATATCAATATTTGTAACTCCGATTAGGACAAGTAATATATGAATTTTGATCAGGAGAACGAGAGGAGTCCAATAAAAATGATATTAAATATTTATTCCGTTCCTAATTTCAAAAGTACTATAAGTTAATGAAAGTGCATTAAAGATAAGTTAAAAACCCTTCTTGTGATTAAAGGTTGAATTTAGTATGCTTAATGGGTTAATTGAAGTGCTAATAACCTTTTAAAAGATAATGTTAGATTTGAACCTGATCTAAATGTGAAATTGCTTGATTTAGGGTTTTTACCTCATGTGAGAATGATTAAATATTTAGAAACCCTAATTTAGTGTCAAAGAGGATAAGATCATATTTAATTTGAAAATTGTAAGATTATGTTGTTATATTATGGTTCTAATCTATTTCGAGCATTAAAGTTCTTAATTATGGCAAATCGAGTTCATATGAGATTAAAACCATAATGAACTTTGAAATTGATGACATATACACATAATGATCTTGTCATGGATTACAAGGATAAAAATAGTAGCTTTAATGAAAAAGAAGCTTATCGAAATTAATTGATGATTAATGTGTCTGTAATATGAAAATAGGGTTATATGTTGTTAATATAACCTTAATATTGAAGAATAGATCATATAATAAGGGTTTATGAGTAATGATATAAAATTAGGGTTTGAAATAGTAAAAGATGAAGGGAAACCCTAATTTCTATGGAAACCCTAAAAGGGAATTAGAAACCCTAGGAAACCAGCTAGGTTTAATAGATCTTGATGACATGAATAATAAAAAGGGAATTAAATGATTATTTTAGGATCTTGTTGAAAATGCTTGCTTTCTTGGATTCTTATTTGCATGGATATTTCTGTTCAAATCATCAGATCAGGTATGTGGTTATGCTTATGAATATCTCGAGTTAGTTTTCTGAGGTTTACCGAAGTTTTCCTCGATGTCATGAATTAATTGTTGGATGATTTTAATTCATGCAAACTATAATGTGGATATGACTATCACATAAGATATGTGCCTACTAGCTCAGATCAGGGTCCCCTCTGTGGCTTAATAGTTGACCTAGTACATGGCTACCTATGGGGTAGGTCCATCAGGTCATTGGATGACTTAGTACATGGCTACCAATGGGGTAGGTCCATCAAGTCACATTGAGTTAGATATTGGGCTACCTTCAGGTAGTGCCATGCAATTCTATTACCCTATGTATTGGCTACCTGTAAGGTAGGACCATGGGGGTAAGAATCTACCTAAAGAGAGGTAGCATACAAGTCCACTGCAGGGATAGCACAGAGTTAGGGGATAGGTAAGGATTGAGTAGTATGGCTTAATACATAATCTTGGTTGTTAAATGATTAATTGAATGATTAAATTGTGAAGAATAATTGCATGATTATTGTTCCCCCACATACCAGCTTCGGCTGACCAACGTTTTGTTTTTCGGCGTTTTAGGTACAAGCCAAAAGAACAAACAGTAAATCATCATATTGGGAAATACATGAAGTAAAGTGCATGGAGGATTAGTTAGAGTAGAATCCTTAAGTGGATAAAAGTTTAGAGATCCAAGTTTTCAAAAAAAAAAAGTATGCAAAAGTTTATTTTCTTATAGCTTTTTTTAGTTGAGTCTGTTAAAAATTTAATAATTGTTCTTGGTTAATTGTCAAACCTTTGATCCGGAAATTATGGGTGTGGCTTCGACCTCTCGGTCTCCCTTAATTGGAGGTTACCAGAAGGTGGTGTTGTAACATTTGGTATCATAGCGTAGGTTCCTCACTTAACCATTAATAATTATTAAAATTTACAAACTCCATAGAACCCAAGGGAGTTATTAAAGGATTATCTGAAAGACAGAGGTGTCTAGAAAAGGATCACGCCCGGGGGCTGGCAATATTTTCCTCTGGACCATTAGTTGGAATATGAGGACTCCTGGATCCGTGTGACTGCCTGGCCAAAGTCTTAGGGTATGAATCGAAATAAGATACCTTTAGGACTTTCTCATCTTATTCATCCCTTCTCATCACAAATTATGTTAAGGACCTTAAGGATTAGGGTTTTCTCTCTTCTCCTCAGCATCTTGAGGCATGGGTAAGGTTAACAGGGTCTAAGGAATCCTCCACCAAATTAATGAAAAAGTATGTAAATAAGATGTCATGGACATAAGCTTAATAGATTAAGCGTAAAGGAATAGATACATGCTTAGGTCGTATGACATAAGTTTTCATGCCCTCAGGAGAGATCTGAGGCTAGACCTTCTTGTCAGGAGGATAATGAAAGAAAGTTAGTCTTGGAGATAGAGATCTCCATTACAAGTAGAGACCTGGCACATCCTTTGAGGATGATGTTAACCCTAACCCTAAGTGAAGGTTAGAGAGAGAGATGACATGATGAGTTAGATGTCATGGTTGATCAGGTGTTTGGATGGATATGACTTGGGCGACATATGAGCCATGGGAGGTTGGATGACCAAGTACCTCTGGAAACCCAACCTTGGGAAGGGTCGTGCATGCTAGAGTGAAGGATAAATCCTTCATTGTTGAGGTTAGAGAAGAACCTATGGAAACCCCATGAGCTTTTATGGGCATAATAGGCACCCAGAATGTATCAGTAGTGTGAAGAATAGGTTAGAACCCTGGCTGGGATAGTTCGATGGATTAGCTTATGTGATAAGCATAAGGGGCTATGGATAACCTTGAGTGAACATAAGTTGAACATAAGCTTCATCCAAGTAGGGGCATGCTTTTGAGGTTGACCCTTCATGAAGAGAGGACATCTAATGGTGAGGTTGGTTGTAGGGATATCTCTAGACGGAGAGCAGGAAACCAAGCAAGAAGGTTGGAATCCTAAACTCTGAGATATGAGGAAAAGTGGGGAGTTGAGGATGATGTGACTTAAGTGGATGATAGTGGTCGCCACATGCTTGATCCCTAGAGGTTGATGGTGTCTTGGTTTCCTTTATAAGAACCAAACCCTAGAGAGAGGATAAGGTTTCTGGTACCTATGTGTCTATGGTATAGGTGTCTACCTACTGGGATAGTAAGCAGAATTCCTTAGACCAAGAAAGGTTTTGTAACGAGTTGTGAGACATTGTACCTTATTGATTGTACTTGAGGAGGACTCAACTATGAGCTGTTTCTCATATAAAAGGATCATGGGGGTACATGACATACCTTGGACATGCTTGATTCGTAGTTAAGAGATTGAGCATGTAGTTGGATACCCAAAGGAGAACTTAGGGATCCTAGGCCTAAGAGGGGAAATAGTGTATCCGATGCTCATGATGAGATTTGAGTCTCTATAGTTCGAGCATGATACTCCTCATGTGTGGAGGTAAAGGAAACCCCTTAAGTAAGGGTATGTTAGATGAACCCCTCACGGCTAAGTAGATGACATGGGAAGGTATGATTGTGATTCAGTGTTGAGGATGAGAACAAGTATGACCCAACATGGTTTAGTAGGTGGTCAACTTGTTCCTTAGTAGCTTACTAGGGTTAAGCATGCTGTGATGGATGTAAACCCGAGGCATAAGGACGTTTGTGACATGTGTTATCGAGCTGAAGTTTTCCTCCCATCCAGGGAGAAGGAACCCTGTGGTGGGATGTGTGACATACTGAAATCCAGGGTCTTTCCTGCAATTTACCCAATTTTGAGCTTTTCTTTGCATTCTAGTCCATTTGGACCTTTTTCATAAATTTCACCATCTTTTGAATCCTTTTTGGCCTCCATGTGCAATTTGAGCTTTATGGATGGTGAAATCAATAATTACCCTCATTTATGATAATGAAGGGGTGTTTGCACAAATACCCCACTTAATGTGATAATTGAGGACTAATTATGTAAATTTTCCATTAATGGGAAATAATGAGTGGATAATTTTAATTTAGTGTTAATGAGTTTTTTGGATAAGAAATTAATACTAAAGTGTAATGTAGGTCATTAATAAGTATATTAACCTCTTTACTTTCTCTCTCCTAAAATATAAAAATAACACTTGAAAAGAGAATATAAAAGTGAGATATTTCTCTTAAAGTTAATATGTAATGAATATCTCAAATCTCACTCAAGGATTTCAATTAAAAAGATGTTTATATCATTTCACCTCTTTTAAATACATTAACATATGTTTTAATGGAAAATATAAATTAAGGGCCTTATTGGATATAAATACGAAATATAAATATATGGCACCGTTCTAAATGCTAATTAGAACCTATGGTCCAAATTTGATGCCTTTTGGACATCCTTTGACCATTCAATTTATCATTTCAAGATCTAAAATTTCACTTGCTTTGTTAATAATTATGCTTATATGCCTTTTCCGCTTAACCCTCTGGCAACGCCCGATGCCCGTGGGACTTATCCCTTGTGACGCCTGCGACCATGGTAACAGCTGGCATTTCACGACATCTCCTCTTCCTCTCCTCTTCCACCGACCCTCTTCCCTTCACCCCTCTGCTTCATCTTCTCCTCTTATGTTCTTCTTTCCCTCTTCTATCCATAAACTCCTAGCGGCCTCCCACCTATCTAGACCTACAGAAATAGCGAAGAGCTTGCAACCTGCCGCCATCGCCGACCCGATGCCCACAAACCTTGACAGACTCATCCTTCTCTGTGCCGCCGCGATTTATCGACCTGTAACTACAGGTCATCGCTCTTGTCGGACACAACGATCTCGATCTCCTCTCCTTCTCTGATCTGAGTCGCTGCCAGATCTGTCACTGCTTCCCATCTAATCTGACCTGCAATAGGTCCTACAACGGTGGTCACCTCCACCACTAGTGACTCATCATCGCCATCTTGTCGTCTGTAAGAACACCCGTCACCACTCATCGGTCTCCCGCCATCCTAGCCCTCACTTCCTCCTCCATCTTGATACCAAGCGGCGGTCTGCAACTCAGACCTGGGCACCCTTGCCTCGACCCCAAGCAACCTGCAGCCACCTCGGCGCCTCACTAGCAAATAGATAGTTGATGGCTACATCGGTGGTTGACTCCTTCAAGATCTCCGGCATCATCAACCTGGTGCATGGTCGCGACGGCCATCTACAACAATGACACAACCTGTGACACCTTGCGATGAGCACCACCACTGCCCCCCTGCAACCTCGACGACCTCCTCTTCAGCCTGACTCCCCACCGCAACAGACATCATTAGATATCACGTAGACTGATGTCAGCAGACCTACAACCCATCGTGCCCCCATCGCCTCCACCTTCCTACAACACCAGGTCGTAGATGTGCCCCTTCTTCCTTCCGTTTGTATGAGAGTCGAACTGAAACCAATGTCGCCCATACCTCCTACTATCCTCACCATAGTCTGTAGATCTGACACCTCTACCATGTGTCGGCGTTCTGTGCCTCTGCGGCTGGTAGTTCCATCTTTTGTTTTGAATCCGACCAGTCGCCGTCTCGCCATTCATCTTCAGTCTTCTGATCGGGACAAGGGTCACAGTTGGGAACGAGATCCCCACCTGCGTAATGGCACCACTAAATAGTGACTCATACCTGGAATGAGTCTGACCCTTTGGGGATCCTCCAGCAGCGGGTGCAAGTAGAGACGGATTTCCAGCTGTGCCTCCCATTGCGACCATCATGGTAAGTTCTACTCATATGATACTGATTTGAAGGATTGAGATATTATCAAATACATGGTAAATTACTTGGCCGACTACCCCAGTTTTATTATATTAATGTACTAGCATCAGTAAGAAAAATTGTATGGAATACGAGAAAGGCTAATGGTATCACGTTACTTACTAATATTATGTTGAGATATGAGACTTAATCTTATCAATAACTTTGAAGTAGCCAATATTATGTATATGGTTTTATCTACTCTAGTTACTTAAACAATTATTCATCTAGAATCCAGTAATTTAATTGTTATAATAATGAGAGGCCTAACAATATTTTGCAAGTATTTATTAAATCACAAATTAGACATTACTCAATCTTCTAAGAATATGACACTTGGTGATGATAATAAATAATACCACAATAGATTAACCAAATACTAATGTATTTTAGCATATGGATATGGGGATGAGATCAACTCAATATCTAGACACTAGTAGTTGATTATTTATATATATATATATATATATATATATAGTTTTAACTATTTTAGAACAACACCTAATGTTTCTAAGTGTGACCTAGAATTAAATAATAGGAAAACATTATTTATAGTAATACCAGTGTGGAGTATGAGGCAATATACATACTTGTTTACCCATATATACAATAAGAGATGTTTATGTTTTCATACATGCTCATAAGCAAGACTAAAATCATAGATTCTTGGAATAAGAGCAATTCAATAAAGATAGCTAAAATCGAGGGATCTAGATTAATGCTAATATGTATATGTAATACATATTTAGACTTATGTGGCTAAATATAGATGTTAGAGCTAAATCGGATACCTAAGGGTAGCATGTTAAACACAATTAAGACTAAAATCCCTAATACGCCTTTAGGAAACTAGAATTGAAATAAAATGCACGATGAAAATGGATAACATGAATGTATCCACTTGTTCACTTGATTTTATCTAATGTATATAATGTGTTCCTAGGGTGAGTGTTCAACTTTGGGGACCAAGTATAACAATTGAACAAGACATTAATCATGAATATCAGGTATGTGCACCCTATTTTGTATGTGAATCATATTTATGTATGTGACATCTATGATGAATGTGAAGTCTATGTGGAATGTATATGTGTAAATTACCTATCCTTCAGTTGGGATATTATCCAACCCTACCCTAAAGATGTGCTAGCCTTATTGCCCTTCAATATTCCTTTATTTGACTATTTACTTATTTAATGCTTCTTTTGCCTATGTGGCTCATTTAATTGTAACTCTTGAATCTTGCTATGGCCAATGTTTGGCTCATCCATTTATTGAGATTATTTATTTGGGTGTTATTCCCATTTTGCAATGTTGCAATGTTATTATTTCTCTATACTACCAAGTGACTATTTAAGCATGATGTATTTTAGGCCAAATAACAATGTAGTGTACATGAGTACAAACCAGCCATAGGGCACTGAGGTTTTAGTCCTCCTGCTGGGCATTGGGGTTTTAGTCCCCTTGCCATTTTATATATGAGGCACTGGGTTTTAGTCCCCCTGCCACTTTTTAGGCACTGGGGTTTTCGTCCCCCTGCCACTGGTGAGGTCCGGTAGGTGCCTCACCGTACATTGAGATGAGTTTGCGTCTTAATATATTCATGCTATGTGATTATTATTGTGGTGATTGTTTATGGAATTTTTCTCTCTCTTATTCTTGTACTTGCCTCATTTCTTTTGAAATCTCCTATTGTAGAGAATCTTTTATATTGCAATGCTTAGATTATTTAATTGTCCTATTTCTCTTGAAAAACACATACTTTTATCTTTCTCTTGCTGGATGACCACAACCATCCAGGCTAGGATCAGAGTGTGCATGGAAGCTTGGTGAACCTAAGGCTAAGGATAGGACAAGAAGAAAAGGAACATATAGCTTGTATGATCATAGTTGCTTTTATATATTAAGTTGTCTTGTTTGGAGACAATATTGGTTTATTCTAAGTCTTCCTCTACCTAGATCCTTTGTTCTTGTATAAATATGTACCCCATTTGGGAAAAAAATTTGTAATGTACTCTTTATACATTTTGAATTAAGTCAAGTTTTATTTATATATTTCTTCCACTGCCACACATTGGTGTTTTTGTTTATCATGTTTAATAGTAGAGACTATGTCTTTACAACATGGTATCAGAGCATCAAGGTAGTCAGATTCTTGACTAATTCAAATTGTCTCCTAGATAGAACCCTTATCATATATAGTTTCCCTTTAGTTAGTTTTTCACCTTAGAGTTGACCTAGCATGAATGTTTGATTTAGGATCATAATAATTTCATAATTAGAAATAAAATTTGTCAACTTTTTGGTGAATTGTCTATTGAGAAGCTACTAGAGCAAGAAGTTGAAAGTGATGGTGTCTAGAAAGGGTCAGAGCTTGGGGGCTGGCAATATTTTCCTCCACCCCACTAGCTTGGTAACGAGGACTCCTGAGCTCATATGACCTGGCCTGGCCTGATCTGATACAGACAGCTCGAAGTAGTCTATCTTTGGGCATGTTTCCTAATTGTTGAATACCTTAGGAAAACCTTAATTGATGATTTGATATCTTACAAAAAAATCATCCTTAAATACCTTATACTCCTATGCTTAAGGTTCAGTGTACCCTAGGTTGCACCCTGAAAGCTTGGTTAGTAAATCCTTATAGTGTTGAGTTTTATGTACCCTTTTACCCTTAGCTTAGTTTGACTTAGTTGACCCTTTTAAGGGGTGGGGTGAGGGTAATGGTGTTAGTACCCTATTTGGTTTTGCAAATCTGATTTAGAGGATGAAATCCCTTTTTAGGGGGATGGAATCCCAATTAAAAGAAAAATCAAATACCTTTAGAGTTAGAAACTGTATCTATGTGGACATATGTACATAATAACTGAGGTGAACAAGAATTTACCAAACACATTATACTTGTAATTCAACTTGTTTGTTTATACACACATGAATATGTAGTAAGTCATATAAGAATAATTCTTGTGCTTGAACTTTAATATATTCTTGATACAAATAATAACGAGTTACTCATTACTATTGGCAAATATACATAACGTTGACTATGTCACCCTAATGGTAAAATGTGTATGGATAATGCACCCGAAGGATGCTTTAACATGTAATGATCATGTTGACCTAAACCCTAATATGTAATCATATAGCTTTGACAACATATACATATATATATCCTTAATGCCTTTCATGATACATTAGTGACATTAGGTTTCATCAGCCCATAATATACCTTAATGCATATAAATGATTTATAGCCACTAAGTTATCAATATATATGTAAGGTATATCACCTTTTTCTCTAATGAACACCTCATCATAACTTGATATATGAATTAATTCATTAATATTTAATGTGTTGCATCTGATTCACTAAAATGCATATAATGACTCAAACATGATAATGAATAATTGGATTCACATTAATATTTATAAATTCCTGATGTGAATTAAAATATGTATAATTTATAATATTAAGTGTAAGGGACGAAAATTCTTAATGATGTAATTAATATGAGTATGAAATATGATATGCAAATGTACAAAAAGAACATTATTTGGAATTATTACAGGCTTAATAACTTGTTGGATAATATGAACTTTTTCTACAAAATAATTTGTGATAATTCTACATGATAGTTTTAAGATGATAATGGAAAATGAATTCATGTTATTAGGCTTTTTGACCTAATACATTAATTAATGTTGAAATGACTTAGTAAACCCTAATTGTGCTTAAAACCCTTGATGAGGGAAATACACGTGATATAATGTTGAGATGTAATTGTTTGGGATGAAAATGTGGCACAAGTGATAATATAATAAATATTATACCTCTTCATGATGGAGATTATGCTATACGACAAAAATGTTAATTTGAGTTTGATAAAAGGCTATAGGTTTTGTGGAAACCTTAGTAATACCTAACTTATGTAGATTTTGTGGTGTACCCTAGATTAAGGGTTATAACCTAGTGTTTAAGGTTGGGATGTTGCACACCCACCCTCTCTTCCCTCTTGTTGTGATTTCGGGGACAAAATCCTCTTTAAGGGGTGGTGTGTTGTGACATACTGAAATCCAGGGTCTTTCCTACAATTTACCCAATTGTGAGCTTTTCTTTGCATTCTAGTCCATTTGGACCTTTTTCATAAATTTCACCATCTTTTGAATCCTTTTTGGCCTCCATGTGCAATTTGAGCTTTATGGATGGTGAAATCAATAATTACCCTCATTTATGATAATGAAGGGGTCTTTTCACAAATAACCCACTTAATGTGATAATTGAGGACTAATTATGTAAATTTCCCATTAATGGGAAATAATGAGTGGATTATTTTAATTTAGTGTTAATGAGTTTTTTGGATAAGAAATTAATACTAAAGTGTAATGTAGGTCATTAATAAGTATATTAACCTCTTTACTTTCTCTCTCCTAAAATATAAAAATAACACTTGAAAAGAGAATATAAAAGTGAGATATTTCTCTTAAAGTTAATATGTAATTAATATCTCGAATCTCACTCAAGGATTTCAATTAAAAATATGTTCATATCATTTCACCTCTTTTAAATACATTAACATATGTTTTAATGGAAAATATAAATTAAGGGCCTTATTGGATATAAATATGAAATCTAATTATATGGCACCGTTCTAAATGCTAATTAGAACATATGGTCCAAATTTGATGCCTTTTGGACATCCTTTGACCATTCAATTTATCATTTGAAGATCTAAAATTTCACTTGCTTTGTTAATAATTATGCTTATATGCCTTTTCCGCTTAACCCTCCTGCAACACCCGATGCCCGTGGGACTTCTGCCTCGCGACACCTACGACTGTGGTAACGACTGGCATTTCATGACATCTCCTCTTCCTCTCCTCTTCCACTGACCCTATTCCCTTCACCTCTCCGCTTCATCTTCTCCTCTTCTGTTCTTCTTTCCCTCTTCTATCCATAAACTCCTAGCGGCCTCCCACCAATCTAGACCTACAAAAATAGCGAAGAGCTTGCAACCTGCCGCCATCGCCGACCCGATGCCCACAAACTTTAACAGACTCATCCTTCTCTGTGCCGCCGCGATTTATCGACCTGCAACTACAGGTTATCGCCCCTATCGGACACAACAATCTTGATCTCGTCTCCTTCTCCGATCTTACCACTGCCAGATCTATCGTTGCTTCCCATCTGATCTGACCTGCAACAGGTCCTACAACAGTGGTCACCTCCACCACCAGTGACCCGTCATCGCCATCCTGTCATCTGCAAGCACACCCGTCACCACTCCTCGGTCTCCCGCCAACCTAGCCCTCGCTTCCTCCTCCGTCTTGATACCAAGCGACGGTCTGCAACTCAGACCTAGGTGCCCTTGCCCCGACCCCAAGCAACCTGCAGCCACCTCGGTGCCTCACCAGCAAATAGACAGCTGATGGCTACATCGGTGGTTGACTCCTTCAAGATCTTTGACATCATCAACCTGGTGCATGGTCGCGACGGCCATATACAAAAATGCCACAACCTGCGACACCTTGCCACGAGCACCACCACCGCCACCCCTGCAACCTCGACGACCTCCTCTTCAGCCAGACTCCCCACCACAAAAGACATCATTAGATATCACGTAGACTGATGTCAGCAGACCTACAACCCATCCTACCCCCATCGCCTCCACCTGCCTACAACACCAGGTCATAGATGTGCCCCTCCTCCTCCTTCCGTTCGTATGAGAGTCGAACTGAAACCATCGCTGCCTAGACCTCCTACTATCCTCACCATAGTCTGCAGATCTGACTCCTCTACCCTGTGTCGGTCTTCTGTGCCTCTGTGGCTGGTAGTTCCATCTTTTTCTTTGAATCCGACCAGTCGTCATCTCGCCATTCATCTTCAGTCTTCTGATCGGGACAAGGGTCACAGTTGGGAACGGGATCCCCACCTACGTAATGGCACCGCTAAATAAGGACTCATACCTGGAATGAGTCTGACCCTCTGGGAAACTCCAAAAATGGGTGCAAGTAGAGACGGATTTCTAGCCGTGCCTCCCATTGCGACCATCATGGTAAGTTCTACTCATATGATACTGATTTGAAGGATTGAGATATTATCAAATACATGGTAAATTACTTGGCCGACTACCCCAGTTTTATTATATTAATGTACTAGCATCAGTAAGCAAAATTGTATGGAATACAAGAAAGGCTAACGATATCACGTTACTTACTAATATTATGTTAAGATATGACACTTAATCTTATCAATAACTTTGAAGTAGCCAATATGATGTATATGGTTTTATCTACTCTAGTTACTTAAACAATTATTCATCTAAAATCCAGTAATTTAATTGTTATAATAATGAGAGGCCTAACAATCTATTGCATGTATTTATTGAATCACAAATTAGACATTACTCAATCTTCTAAGAATACGACACTTGGTGATGATAATAAATAATACCACAATAGATTAACCAAATACTAATGTATTTTAGTATATGGATATGGGGATGATATGAACTCAATATCTAGACACTAGTAGATGATTATATATATAGTTTTAACTATTTTAGAACAACACCTAATGTTTCTAAGTGTGACCTAGAATTAAATAATAGGAAAACATTATTTATAGTAATACCAGTGTGGAGTATGAGACAATATACATACTTGTTTACCCATATATACAATAAGAGATGTTTATGTTTTCATACATGCTCGTAAGCAAGACTAAAATCATAGATTCTTGGAATAAGAGCAATTAAATAAAGATAGCTAAAATCGAGGGATCTAGATTAATGCTAATATGTATATGTAATACATATTTAGACTTATGTGGCTAAATATAGATGTTAGAGCTAAATCGGATACCTAAGGGTAGCATGTTAAACACAATTAATACTAAAATCCCTAATACGCCTTTAGGCAACTAGAATCAGAATAAAATGCACGATGAAAATGGATAACATGAATGTATCCACTTGTTCACTTGCTTTTATCTAATATATATAATGTGTTCCTAGGTTGAGTGCTCAACTATGGGGACCAAGTATAACAATTGAACAAGACATTAATCATGAAGATCATGTATGTGCACCCTATTTTGTATGTGAATCATATTTATGTATGTGACATCTATGATGAATGTGAAGTCTATGTGGAATGTATATGTGCCAATTACCTATCCTTCAGTTGGGCTATTATCCAACCCTACCCTAAAGATGTGCTAGCCTTATTATCCTTCAATATTCCTTTATTTGGCTATTTACTTATTTAATGATTCTTTTTCCTATGTGGCTCATTTAATTGTAACTCTTGAATCTTGCTATGGCCAATGTTTGGCTCATCCATTTATTGAGATTATTTATTTGGGTGTTATTCCCATTTTGCAATGTTGCAATGTTGTTATTTCTCTATAATACAAAGTGACTATTTAAGAATGATGTATTTTAGGCCAAATGACAATGTAGTGTACATGAGTACAAACCACCCATAGGGTATTGAGGTTTTAGTCCACCTGTCGGGCACTGGGGTTTTAGTCCCCCTGCCATTTTATATATGAGGCACTAGGGTTTTAGTCCCCCTGCCACTTTTTAGGCACTGGGGTTTTAGTCCCTCTGCCACTGGTGAGGTCCGGTAGGTGCCTCACCCTACATTGAGATGAGTTTGTGTCTTAATATATTCATGCTATGTGATTATTATTGTGGTGATTGTTTATGGCATTTTTCTCTCTCTTATTCTTGTACTTGCCTCATTTCTTTTGAAATCTTCTATTGTAGAGAATCTTTTATATTGCAATGCTTAGATTATTTAATTGTCCTATTTCTCTTGAATAACACATACTTTTATCTTTCTCTTGCTGGATGCCCCCAACCATCCAGGCTAGGATCAGAGTGCGCATGGAAGCTTGGTGAACCTAAGGTTAAGGATAGGATAAGAAGAAAAGGAACATATAGCTTGTATGATCATAGTTGCTTTTATATATTCAGTTGTCTTGTTTGGAGACAATATTGGTTTATTCTAAGTCTTCCTCTATCTAGATCCTTTGTTCTTGTATAAAGATGTACCCCATTTGGGAAAAATTTTGTAATGTACTCTTTATACATTTTGAATTAAGTCATGTTTTATTTATTTATTTCTTCCGCTGCCACATATTGGTGTTTTTGTTTATCATGTTTAATAGTAGAGACTATGTCTTTACAGGATGTTTACCAGTTTTGTTGGTTTAAGTAACCTAAAGAGGTCTGATAGGATCTTGAGAAGCTAAGTGAAAAGTGCATAGTATGAGAATGAACCTGTAGACTCATAGATAACCATCTCTAAGTGCATATGGATGTGATACCATGGAGATAACCTATATGGGGCTTGACCAAGGTAGGCAGGTTGCCATGATCCTTATGAAAGGATGGAAGTCATCCCATGAATGCAGAGAGAGAGAGAAAATGAAGTCTTGGGTAAGGTTCTAAGTTGAACATGTACTGTAATAGAATCCTAAGTCTATCCTAGGGTCAGGTAGGGATAAGACCGATGGAAGTAGGAGTTGCCTAATTCCCTAGTTGCACATGACCATAGGGTCAGGAGGTACCAACTATCATTGTCTGAGGGCCATGGGTTAGGAGATTGATCACCTTCATGAACTCATGAGACCCAAAGGGCAGATGAGTAGGGCACTCTCTGGAATGCATAAGGGAAGAGGGATGACCCCAAAAGTGTCAGCACCCTATAGACCTAGAGGAGATGTGATGGAGTGGACTTTTGGAATCCTTTAATGTCCAATGACAAAATCAAAGTCATGCATAATGAGTTGTTTTGGGGAGTTCTAAGTTCTTTGGTATGGTTGAATGACAATTGATATTGACAACTTGATCAAGGTTTTTCTAAGTTTATGTGTAATTGGTGTATTACTTTTATACCATGGTAGATAGTTATAAAATCTAAGTCTGTATTACACCTTGTTTCAAGCAACCCTCCCCTAACAAATCCTTCACGTCATGTTTGGACCAGGAGGTTTGTGGGTGATGTAGCCACAATTTAGCCTAGTGAGTAGTACCCTGACGCAGTCTTGGATTAAATAGAATGGTTGAAGAAGTCATCCTCTTTGTGGTAGTTATGGCCAGTCTCAGAGTAATGCACTGCCACGATACCAAGCACGCCCATAGTGGGCTGAGGAGCAGTTTCTAATAGACAAACAAATCTGATGTGTAGAGAGATCTGTGATGACCCCTCATTCGGGGGAAAACCAAAGCGGGGGGAGTCCCACTTCCTTTGTTGGGTTGTTTCTCCACCTAGTTTACATGTGAGATGAGAGGGAAGGATAGGAAGCGTTTAAGGCCACCTCTCGCCGGAGATCCATCCATCGATGGCGTCTGGACAAGCAGTGCACGATTCCCACACCTGGAGCAGAGGCCAACGGAAGCACCAATACCTCACCGGTGGTGAGCCTGAGCAGACTGGAGATAGGGTGCCTCAGCAGGGGATGGTTTCCAGGAGGCGACACGCACTCGGCTGCGGGCGTCATATGGCGACGAGAACGAACACACACAACGGCGGTAGTCGTTTCTTGGAAATGACACATGCTGGCGTTGACTAGTCGAGCAGGGAGGTAGTTGTCCAGCAGCCACGGAGGAGAGCAAATGGACGCCGGGGATGCTAGATCCCAGCGGCAGTGTCGATGGACCGAGGAAAAGATCAACAACGGCTCTCATGTGGGGGGGGGAGCCTAGGGCGGCTAGCCTTGCTGGACTCCCAAGCAGCATGAGGAGGCAATCAGGAGGTTCTGATCTCCCTTGCGGAGGTAGGTACGAGTGAGGAGGAGGCCATGTTTCTTGCTTGGTCGCCATCAGGTCCAAGCACCGACGGCGCTGGCCCAGATGGTCACGCAGTAGGCCGGCGCTAACGGAAGATCGCGTTGTGAGCAACACGGAGAAAGAAGAAAGGAAGCAGACTGGGTCCGACTCCTAGTTAACCAAGTGAACCGGTCCAGGTGCCCAGACCAAACTTGCTGAACTCCAACAAGCCAAAGAAGGAGTCGTTGCACTATAGCTACGTGGCAGTCTCGCAGTGGCCAGAAAAGGTAAAAACTTCAGAAATACTCATATCTTAGAAAATTCATAGAAACTAGCCCGTTTATTAGAAAATTACAAATAAGGTACGGAAATTCTAAAAAACATGTGTAGAACAATATGAAATCAAAATACCGGGCTCTTGATGCATGAATATTAGTGATATCTTATTAGTTTTAAAATGCTTAATTGATGGATAATAAATATCAAACATTGGCCTAAAATTATGAGAATATGTCAGTAAATCAATATTCATGCTTATAATCTAGTGGATGTCAGAGATTATGATCATGATGCACGAAATCATGTAATTTACTCCATATGGCTAATTAGGGCTTTTAACCCTAAATAAAATGCAATAAATGCACACATGCTCAACAAATGATGAAATTCACAGAGTAAGCTCATATCAGTATATGAAACCTCAGTTTTGATTATGAGATCATAATGATGAACATAATTCATGTTATATGAAGAGCACCCTTAATACATGTGATGTCACCCGGATATGGTTAAGGAAAGTGACATAATGTTAAATATGTTCACATAATAATGTGACACATGAGTATATCTAGTTGATGAACAATAATCAGGAATATGATATCAATAAGATAAATATAAGACAAGAATACAAGTAATCATGAGAATATCATAATGAGTAAGCAAACCCTAATATGGATGTAATTACGATTAAGATGAGATGTAAGATGATGAGAACCTGATGATAGTATATGATCTTGTCTTAATTAGGGTTGGCAAAGATATAGATGACATGAGGAATATGTGATTAGGATATCTCTTGATCAAGGTATGCCATTACCTCTTACTTGGCCTATTATACAATATGCTTGTGTTATATGTGTAGTAAAATACTTGGCATATGATATTGGTTGAAATGATTGTTCCTGTATGTCATGTTGCTTGAGCTTTTCCATACTTATGGCTATGAACACATGAAACATAAAGTATATGATCCATCATATGATAGCACTAAACTCTTTGGTAGTACAGTGCATTGAAGAAACATCAAAGCCCTTGGTGGCAGATGTAACATCAAAGCCCTTGGTGGCATATGTATGAGTTATATGACATGGCCTAAAAACATCAAAGCCCTAGGGGCATATGTATGAGATATATGATGGAAACTAAGCTTAAAATATGTGTTCTCTTTTGTTATTGAATATCTTTGTGCAAGTATACTCTTTTCTTATATTTCTTTATACCTGCCAAGTATTAGTTTTATCTTATTGCCAAGATATGATGAGAGGTATATAAAAAGACACGTACGCGTACTCAGTACAATATTCTTGAAATATTGTGTGACGTGTACCGCATGTAATCTTTTGTTTAGGTTGTGGTTATAGTTTTGAAGATCTAGGATAGTGAGAGTTGTGTGGCGAGGTGATGTATAGGTGGACCTGTTGTTTTAAGATCATGTAGTTTAGTGGTAGTACATGTATATGTATAAGTTTGTTGTTCAATATGTAATATCAAATGTTGTAACAATTCATGTTGTAATTATATGTTGAATGGTGAACATGATGTATGGTTTTATTATTGTTCATGTGCATGTGCTACTGATTGTTTCCTTCTGACTCCCTTGATTTTCTTCTTCTTAGCCTTGTGTGGGATGTTTGAATTGGGATTTTCACTGAGGTGCGGGTTTCAATTTGGACGTCACACATCAGATTAAGTTTTAGAAAATTCGGGGATGTCACAGGTGGTATCAGAGCATGAACAATAGCAAAGCCTGACATTTTCTCATTATGCAACTCAAAACTAAAGAACCTTGAACTTAATAATCTTTAGGGTTAGATTAGTCATCTTTTACAGACTGGATCTAACCTAGCCTCTAGGTTAGCACCTAGATGTCCGAGAACTAGGTCTAGACTGGTGCTTGTTGAGTATCAAGTCCTTAGATGTCGTTCTTTCCTTGTAGTGCAGCGGTATGGGACGTTGCACTATTTGGAAATGACATGCATCAAGGGAAGAGAAACCCTAGACATATGGTGCTCGTTGTCTAGAGTAGCTACGCTAGTCTACACCATGTTCTCACCCTTTTCACTTGTTTTCATGACATTGTACTCTCTACTATGTGTGGGACACTCGTTTCTGGATTTGGTTTTTGATTTCAAATGAATCGAACCTTGATAGTTTTCTCTGACTCTTGTTTTATCGGAGAAAAACTATATAATATTTTATTATGTATATGTATTACAAAAAAGTGTCCCCACACATGTACGAGTAGGAGGTGATCATGCAACCTAAGTGAAAAGTGAATGACATCAGTCTAGAAGAGAGAGTAGTTCTAGATTAGATGTCTAGAGCCTTGTTTGGTATATATGATGGATGGAATAGATGAAATAAGTTTTGATGTTATGATGTAAGTCTTATATAGATGATATAAGATGGTTATGATGATCTATGTTTGTCTTTGAGGATTTAAGTTTAGTTTTGAGGATTTGAGATGAGTTTTGATGATGCAAGTATGCTTTCTTTTATGAGATAAGATATGTTAAGTTAAGATAAGGTTGTGAGTTAGCATGAGCCTCAAACTCGTTTACAAAGGAGGACCTATAGTGTTAGGACCAGTTTTAGGATTAACTCTAGATAGAGTGAGACCCATTGGGAGAAGGTCAGAGAACCTACACTCCAAGATATGAGAATTCGGAGATATGTGATATGATATGTCCTAAACTAGACTACTCCTAAGTGAATGAGTTGTGTTGCTTAATGCATGATTCCTATAGTCATGTAGAACCCTAGATGTCCTTGGGAAGACCAAACCCTAGAGACAGAGAGAGGCTGGTTATATATGTGCATAGGTGAACATTAATATGAGTGCCTACCAACTGGGTGAGGGAGAGAGAGTCCCAAGACCCTGGAGGAGGTATCTATGTTAGTTTCTCTGAAGCCTCATGCTAGGGTTGGTGGTTTCCCACATAGAAATCTAGTGGTGTGTATATGAGAGTTTTGGGTAAAGATGTTTCATGGGTAGATATCTATGATAGTATGCCATAACATGTTTTGGTTTGTGCTCATGTAGCAAGAGCTTGTAAATCTATCACTAGTGCCAATGAGGTAATCTGAGAACCCTAAGGTAAGAGAGAAAAGATAAAGTATGTGCTTATGAGATACTCATAGAGTTGAGATAGCTCAGAGAGACTGAGCACGACACTACCCTTGTGGTACTGGTTAGAGGAACCTCATTGGGACTACATAAAGTTTTGATACATGTTTCACGAGCCACTTGTATAAGTTTGTTAGCACAACCATGATATAATATATGTAAGTATGTGATCTAATCTCAAGATATGATATATAAATATGATATGATGTAAACCTAGAGATGGTTAAATACATATCGATGCATAAATGGTTAACCATATACATAAATAATGATGACAATGTGATATAGTTGGTTAATCTTGCGATGAAAACTTCGTAAATGTGACAATTTATAATGAGCAATGAAATAAGATCATATGAATGCAACATGTTACATGAGGTGCTAATCTTAGTGCTTAATAAAGTAAAAAATGTAATTTGAAGATTAGCACAACATAATGATTATTACAGCTTGTTATGATCTATATGGATAAAGTGGGTTAACTTTAGTTAACTCCCTCCTAAAAGGCATATGTTAATGTTGAACATGTTCTAACAAATTATCTCAATAAAATGTTGATGACACCTTGATGTATGGGTTAACTCCTTGGGAACATGGTAATATGATGTTGAATAATAACGCATGAATAAAGATGAAGAAGCAACCCCAATATATGAGATATGGAATGACATAAGCTAAGCTTCTAAACCTTGAGTTCAACCCTGAATGGAGTGTTTATGCACCCAAGATGGATGTAAACCCCCCCTAATAGTGCTTGGGATACATGGTTTTAGGTAACCTTTGCGGATATGTTACCCATAAAATTCTACCTACGTGTGGATGACGACAAGATAAGATTTTCCCTGGAGGTAAGAGTATGCTTTACTTTCGAGGACGAAAGTTCTTTTAAGATGTATATGATGTGACAAAGTGGTTTTTGCTTTAATTCTGAGGACGGAATATCTTTTAAGGTGTGTAGGATGTGATGGAGTGGACTTTTGGAATCCTTTAATGTCCAATGACAAAATCAAAGTCATGCATGATGAGTTGTTTTGGGGAGTTCTAAGTTCTTTGGTATGGTCGACTGTCAATTGTTGTTGACAACTTGATTAAGGTTTTTCTAAGTTTATGCATAATTGATGTATTACTTTTATACCACGGTAGATAGTTATAAAATATAAGTCTGTATTACACCTTGTGTCAAGAAACCCACCTCTAACAAATCCTTCGTGTCATGTTTGGACCAGGAGGGTTGCGGGTGATGTAGCCACAATTTAGACTAGTGAGTAGTACCCTGACGCAGTCTTGGATGAAATCAAATGGTTGAAGAAGTCATCCTCTTTGTGGTAATTATTGCCAGTCTCGGAGTAATGCGCTCCCACGATACCAAGCACGCCCATAGTGGGCTGAGGAGCAGTTTCTAATAGCCAAACAAATCTGATGTGTAGAGAGATTTGTGATGACCCCTCATTCGGGGGAAAACCAGAGAGGGGGGGAGTCCCACTTCCTTTCTTGGGCTGTTTCTCCACCTAGTTTACAAGTGAGATGAGAGGGAAGGATAGGAAGCGTTTAAGGCCGCCTCTCGCCAGAGATCCATCCAACGATGGTGTCTGGACAAGCAGTGCACGATTCCCACGCCTGGAGCAGAGGCCAATGACAGTGCCAAAACCTCACCGGTGGTGAGCCTGAGTAGACCGGAGATAGGGTGCCTCAGCAGGGGATGGTTTCCAGGAGGCGACACGCACTCGGCTGCGGGCGTCGTGCGGCGACGAGAACAGACACATGCAACGGCGGCGGTCGTTTCCTAGAAACAACGCACACTGGCGTCGACCGGTCGAGCAGGGAGGCAGTTTTCCAGCAGCCGCGGAGGAGAGCAAATGGACGTCGGGGATGCTAGATCCCAGCGGCGGTGCCGATGCACCGAGGAAAAGATCAACAGCGGCGCTCATGCGGGGGGGGGGAGCCTAGGGCGACCAGCCTTGCTGGACTCCCAAGCAACAGGAGGAGGCAATCGGGAGGTTCTGATCTCCCTTGCGGAGGTAGGTATGAGCGAGGAGGAGGCCATGTTTCTTGCTTGGTCACCATCAGGTCCAAGCACCGGCGGCGCTCGCCCAGATGGTCACGTAGCAGGCCGACGCTAACGGAAGATCGCGTTGAGAGAAACATGGAGAAAGAAGAAAGGAAGCAGACTCGGTCCGACTCCTAGTCAACCAAGTGAACCGGTCCAGGTGCCCAGACCAAACCTGCTGAACTCCAACAAGACAAAGAAGGAGTCGTTGCACTATAGCCACATGGCAGTCTCGGAGTGGCCAGAAAAGGTAAAAACTTCAGAAATACTCATATCTTAGAAAATTCATAGAAACTAGCCCGTTTATCAGAAAATTACAAATAAGGTACGAAAATTCTCAAAAAAATGTGTAGAACAATATGAAATCAAAATATAAGGCTCTTGATGCATGAATATTAGTGATATCTTGTTCGTTTTAAAATGCTTAATTGATGGATAATAAATATCAAACATTAGCCTAAAATTGTGAGAATATGTCAGTAAATCAATATTCATGCTTATAATCTAGTGGATGTCAGTGATTATGATCATGATGCACGAAATCATGTAATTTACTCCATATGGCTAATTAGGGCTTTTAACCCTAAATAAAATGCAATAAATGCACACATGCTCAATAAATGATGAAATTCACAGAGTAAGCTCATATCAATATATGCAACCTCAGTTTTAATTATGAGATCATAATGATGAACATAATTCATGTTATATGAAGAGCACCCTTAATACATGTGATGTCACCCTGATATGGTTAAGGAAAGTGACATAATGTTAAATATGTTCACATAATAATGTGACACATGAGTATATCCAGTTGATGAACAATAATCAGGAATATGATATCAATAAGATCAATATAACACAAGAATACAAGTAATCATGAGAATATGATAATGAGTAAGCAAACCCTAACATGGATGTAATTACGATTAAGATGAGATGTAAGATGATTAGAACCTGATGATAGTATATTATCTTGTCTTAATCAGGGTTGGCAAAGATATAGATGACATGAGGAATATGTGATTAGGATATCTCTTGATCAAGGTATGCCATTACCTCTTACTTGGCCTATTATACAATATGCTTGTGTTATATGTGTAGTAAAATACTTGGCATATGATATTGGTTGAAAAGATTGTTCATGTATGACATGTTGCTTGAGCTTTTCCATACTTATGGCTATGAACACATGAAACATAAAGTATCTGATCCATCATATGATAGCACTAAACTCTGTGGTAGTACAGTGCATTGAAGAAACATCAAAGCCCTTGGTGGCCGATGTAACATCAAATCCCTTGGTGGCAGATGTACGAGTTATATGACATGGCCTAAAAACATCAAATCCCTAGGGGCAGATGTACGAGATATATGATGGAAACTAAGCTTGAAATATGTGTTCTCTTTTGTTATTGACTATCTTTGTGCAAGTATACTCTTTTCTTATATTTATTTTTACATGCCAAGTATTAGTTTTATCTTATTGCCAAGATATGATGAGAGGTACATAAAAAGACACGTAGGCGTACTCAGTACAATATTCTTGAAAAATTGTGCTGACGTGTACCGCATGTAATCTTTTGTTTAGGTTGTGTTATACTCTTGAAGATCTAGGATAGTGAGAGTTGTGTGGCGAGATGATGTACAGGTGGACCTGTTGTCTTAAGATCCTGTAGTTTAGTGGTAGTACATGTATATGTATAAGTTTTTTGTTCAATATGTAATATCAAATGTTGTAACAATTCATGTTGTAATTATATGTTGAATGGTGAACATGATGTATGGTTTTATTATTGTTCATGTGCATGTGCTACTGATTGTTTCCTTCTGACTCCCTTGATTTTCTTCTTCTTAACCTTATGTGGGATGTTTGAATTGGGATTCTCGCTGAGGTGAGGGTTTCAATTTGGACGTCACACATCAGATTATGTTTTAGAAAATTTTGGGGACGTCACAGGAGATGACCAAGGATTGTGTGTAAACCCAAGTAGGTTCGAAAATAGTGTTACATGGAAGTAACCTTGATATCGAGATGATTGTGATGTAGAGACGTAGGTGTCATGTTTCAACCTAGATTTAAAGGTGTACTGGCAAGGTGGGATGTACCATCTCTACTCTTGGAACAGGTAGAACTCTGTATTTGGATTGCAGCCAAATGCTTATTTCCTCTTGTTATGGGAGTGAGAGATAGGACATTACGCATGCCATACATCAAGGATAAAAGATGATGTGGGTTGGAACATTGCCACAAGATAGGGGGGACAGAGAAGATAACATACCCTGGTAAAGTCAATGATACATGGATGGTTTGCAAACACTAAAGAGAGATAAGGTAGTCATCATATAAGGATGTTGTTAGCCTGAGCTATGTGGGATTTGCAAGTGATGTAAGGTATAGTTTGATCATCATGAGGATGAGCCCAGAGTTTTCTTGATGAAGATAGTTTTAGAGTCGAGATGAGATGATAAGTGGAATACATGAAGGTGTATGTCTCCAACATTACCTCATACCTAAGGATGAGAAGTGGTAATGGATGCTCTGGTTGAGATATATCTGTATCGTTTGTCTAGAAGCTAGAAGAGATTGTTTGGCTAACCCTAAGTTTGGAAAGGAGATAAGTTTGGATAATACTCAGATGTAATGAGATCTGTGGAACAAGTTAATGGTTGTTAGGTTAGCCAGCCTAGACCTAGATGCAATGAAAAGATGGATGTAGAACCTCAGATGCACTTCTTTGGAAAGGAAGGTGATGAAACCCTGATGAAAGTGGTTTAGGGTTTCCGAGGTATCGATCTTGAGGAATAATGACATATATGAAATCATGATTGAAGATCACCACGCACCATGGTACTACCAAGATAATAAGTGACAGTAGTACTTTAGATGCCTAAGATAAAGTTGCATGTGGTATATGGCCATGCAAGATGAGGGAGAAGGACGAATACCAGTTACCCAGTGCATTGATAAAGAGTCCCCAAAAGAGAAAGAAAGTTCATCACTATGGATGTTGTAAGTCTCCCCTAGACCAAGGAAGGTCAAGATGCAATGTGGGTTATGGTAGATCGTCTTACCTAGATGACATGAGAAAGAAAGAGTACTGTCAAGGGACAGATCGGGTTGAACCACATATGAGAGGGATGGTTCAACTACGCCATGAGGTGAATTCAAAAGTTCTTGAGTATAACCTAAAGGGTTACTTCCATAAGGTGGAAGAAGGTACATGAAGAACTCTATGTTAGTACAGTTTATCACCCCTAACTAATGGTTAGTATTATCCAGACTAAAGGGTCTGGTGAGAGCATATGTGCTCATTCAGGGTGATAGCTAGAGATAGTTCTTGTCCTATGAAATATGTAATGATGACCACCGTAGCCTGTATTGGGATTTAAAGAAGCTCTGTAAGGGAGGTTGTGTCGGTCACCATTTCAGTAAGGTGATGTTGGTGAAAGGACCAGGTGATGGTTAGAAAAGGACCACAGTGTGTGTAGATGAAGTCGCTTTGATCGTGCAATGGCTGAAAGGAGCCTAGAGACGACAAGAGTCGTGAGCGGATGTAAAGTAGACTGACATGTAGTTCACTATGGGAAATATGGGACATGGAAGAAAAAAATCTGACCCCTCTGAGCTACAGCTAAGGAAGCTGGGTCCCCGATACATGGGTCCATTTGAGATGGATTGGGGGAGAAGGTTATGGTTGACTTTACCCCTCACGATAAAGTAATGTGTGATAAGTTCCAGGTGTCCAAATTAGAGCACGATGTGAGGTACCAAGACCATGTGTTGAACAATGAACCTAGTGAGCCCCAAGGGAGGCTAAAATGGCCTGAGTCACCTGTGCAGTTTATAGACGCCAGAGTGAAAGAATTCAGAGAAAAGAATATGTGATCATAAAGGTTATTTGGAAATGCCATGTTTGAGGTAAATCCACATAGGGGTCAATGATGGACATGGAAAAGTCTTATCCTGAATTGTTTGTTTGCTTGATGGAATTTTGAGGGAAAAATTCCTATAAGAGGGGAAGGATGTTACAACCCCAAATTTTGGGTTCCTTTGCTGAGAAAGGTGATTTCTCATATTAAAGATATTTGAACAAATAATGATATAAATTGGTTCGAATAAATGGATTTCGTTTACAATAGCCTTGCTGGTTGTGTTGTGCGCTTTATTGGCTATTGGGCCCAAATAACAAGAAAATTCAATTAGTGAATGAATAATTGAATAATTGAGAAAAGGAAAAATGTGGAAACCTCTACAAGGCAAATCCAAAGAGGGATTTCGTGCCTCTTGGGTTCCTTGGGTTCCAAGGAGTCCAAAGTTGCATAAAGAGTGCAATAAGAAAAGAAAAGATCAACTAAGTATTTCTTTATTAAGAAAGAAATTGAAAATAATGATAAAATGTGGAAAACAAGTGAAAGAGATATAATTGAGTTATCCTTTTTGGAATTTTGTATCCCAAGGATTCCTAATGATAAAAAGAATACCAATGAGGAAAATAAAAGAGAAATAAAGAGAAATCCTCAAAAGGAAATATTTTAATAAGAAATCAATATGATAATGTGAAGTAATGCATTTAGATGCATCTAAAAGGATAATGAGTATCCAATAAAAAGGATTTCGAAATAATAGAGGTTTTTGGGAATGAAGGAGTACTAATGAAGAAAGAGGAAAGAGAAAATACCTATAAAGCAAAATAAGAGGATAATGTGATGCTTAATGAATGAATTTCTTGGTATTATTAAAAGGGTGATATTTTCTTCTAAAGGAAACTATAATTTTGTGCTTATGGAGTAAAATTCAAGAATAAGAGAGACTAAGAGAAAGGATTTTCAAAATCCTAATATCACAAGAAGAAGGAATAACAAAGAAATAGGAGGGAAAGAGAGAAGCTTGCTTGCTAATGAAGGAATTTGATTCCTATTAGGAAAAGACCTTGCATCTTTGTGGATGCACGTCTTGGGGTGCGAAAACCCTCCCCTATATAAAGGGAAGACCTGGAGTCGAGTCCAGGGGGTTCCACACAACTATATCTCTCCTTCTTCATTGTTCTTATGTGCAAAACCCTAGCCACGAAGTGGGTGCTTTCCCTGGAGCAACGAAGAGCTGAGGAGTAGTCTAGATGGGATCCTGATGTGCCACAGTGTCGAAGAATAACTTCTCCATCAAAACAGTTCCCTAGAACACGCGCAGCAACAACCCCTAGGCTGTAGTGTCAGTCGTAAGAGAAGGACTTGTCGAGCGAGTGTTTGGTCGCGTCGGCCACAACCGGTTGGTGCCCCAAGTGTGCTTAGGGGCGGAGGACCAAGGGAGAGGGTCGGCAATGAGTTCTGGGGTCCATGGAGGCGATGGATAGTCGCAAAAGGAAGCAGCTCAACAGCTAGGGTGGCAACAAGTCGCTAGCCCGAGGAAGAAGAAAGGAAAAGAGGCGTTGGATCGTTCTACCCTCCGCGGGCTAAATACATGCACAACTCAAGTAGGGGCGAAAGGGTTTTTCAATTATAATTCTCAAACGGACCGCTTTTGCATGGAATTGATGATGTGGCAACATGCCATTGGCTCAAACAGGTAATTCATACAAAATTCATATCTCAATATTCGTAACTCCGATTAGGACAAGTAATATGTGAATTTTGATCAGGAGAACGAGTGGAGTCCAATAAAAATGATACTAAATATTGATTCTATTCCTAATTGCAAAAGTACTATAAGTTAATGAAAAATGCATTAAAGATAAGTTAAAAACCCTTTTTGTGATTAAAGGTTGAATCTAGTATGCTTAATGGGTTAATTGAAGTGCTAATAACCTTTTAAAAGATAATGTTAGATTCAAACCTGATCAGAATGTGAAATTGTGTGATTTAGGGTTTTTACCTCATGTGAGAATGATTAAATATTTAGAAACCCTAATTTAGGGTCAAAGAGGATAAGATCATATTTAATTTGAAAAATGTAAGAATATGTTGTTATATGATGGTTCTAATCTATTTCGAGCATTAAAGTTCTTAATTATGGCAAATTGAGTTCATATGAGATTAAAACTATAATGAACTTTGAAATTGATGATAGATACACATAATGATATTGTCATGGATTAAAAGGATAAACACAGTAGCTTTAATGAAAAAGAAGCTTAATGAAATTAAATGATGATTAATGTGTATGTAATATGAAAATAGGGTTATATGTTGTTAAGATAACCTTAATATTGAAGAATAGATGAGTAATGATATAAAATTAGGGTTTGAAATAGTAAAAGATGTAGGGAAACCCTAAAAGGGAATTAGAAACCCTAGGAAACGAGCTAGGTTTAATAGATCTTGATGACATGAATAATAAAAAGGGAATTACATGATTATATCAGGATCTTGTTGAAAATGCTTGCTTGCTTGGATTCTTATTTGCATGGATATTTCTATTCAAATCATCAGATCAGGTATTTGGTTACGCTTATGAATATCTTGAGTTAGTTTTTTGAGGTTTACCGAAGTTTTCATCGATGTCATGAATTAATTGTTGGATGATTTTAATTCATGCAAACTATAATGTGGATATGACTATCACATAAGATATGTGCCTACTAGCTCAGATCATGGCCCCCTCTGTGGCTTAATAGTTGACCTAGTGCATGGCTACCTATGGGGTAGGTCCATCAGGTCATTGGATGACTTAGTACATGGCTACCAATGGGGTAGGTCCATCAAGTCACATTGAGTTAGATATTGGGCTACCTTCGAGTAATGCCATGCGACTCTATTACCCTATGTATTGGCTACCTGTAAGGTAGGACCATGGGGGTAAGAATCTACCTATAGAGAGGTAGCATACAAGTCCACTGCAGGGATAGCACAGAGTTAGGGGATAGGTAAGGATTGAGTAGTATGGCTTAAAACGTAATCTTGGTTGTTAAATGATTAATTGAATGATTAAATTGTGAAGAATAATTGCATGATTACTGTTCCCCCACATACCAGCTTCGAGTGACTGACGTTTTGTTTGTCGGCGTTTTAGGTACAAGCCAAAAGAACAAACAATAAATCATCATATTGAGAAATACATGAAGTAAAGTACAGGGAGGATTAGTTAGAGTAGAATCCTTAAGTGGATAGAAGTTTAGAGATCCAATTTTAAAAAAAAAGTATGCAAAAGTTTATTTTCTTATAGCTTTTCAGTTTAGTCTGTTAAAATTTAATAATTGTTCTTGGTTAATTGGAGAACTTTTGATCCGGAAACTATGGGTGCGGCTTCGACCTCTCAGTCTCCCTTAATTGGGGGTTACCGGAAGGTGGGGTCATAACAGCTACACCTTTTTGCCATGTGAACAACAAGATGCTAAAACATTATGGTGTTTGAGTTTTTTAGGAATCTTGATATGGATGATTCTGATGCTTTTTGTGATAGTTTTATAGTCACATGCTTTTATATAGTGTACTTATAAGCAAGGATCACCTTGAAGAAGAGGAGCACATATCTTGTGGAGCATCAAGGAAAGGAATATCGACATGAAACTTATTCAGTGCTTCCTTGTACTTATCTAATCTTAAGTCTAGCCTTGTTTGGGCTAGTTAGCTCTAGAAAGGGACTCACATCTTGTAGGCAGGTACCCATCAGATAGCATGAGTGGTTGATGTAGCTTCTGAGGTTACCTAAGGATGGGATTTGTTGCTCGTCTTTAGAGTTTCAACCACCGATTCTATTAGTAAAGTCATTGGTATAGCCATTGGAGTGATGTCTTTGTCTTAGTCCTCTCTAATATTTTGGCTTTTAGTTAGTGACTGGGCATGGTGTGTCTAATAGCACTTGAACAGAGCATGTGGTCACAACCTTCAATTTCTCTTCACGATGTCTGAGATTGTTTATAGGTTGATCGATAAATAAACATTTTGGGGTGTGAATGGAAGTAGTGACCTATGTAAGTAGGGTCTCCATGGATTTATTATATTCCTACTATTTAGATAACATCTTGGAGACCTTGATTATTGATGGCATGCTTGTTCTATTATTTTCCATTCCCTATGATAATTCATCCTTGGTTATTGTAAGGTTGATTTATCATATTGTAGTTTCTTCCCTTATTGAAGTTGTTATGCTATTGTCCAGTATTGAATTTGTCTTGCTAGAAGTTTTGATTTTTATGGAAACTAGGTTGTCCCAAACTTTGTTTCGATTGGTCTTAGCCAGATCTAATTGTTGGTATGTATGCCCTGAGAGCCAATCATGGGATGATTGGTGGGATACATTAAGATTATTTTATAAACATCAAAGTCAAGCTTCCAATTCTTTCTGGTTTAGTCATATGAGATAGTGATAGAAGAGATTGAATTTCTAGAGAATGACAATACTCAATGACGTATGCCTTCAGGTTTAGGACCTAAATGATGAGATCATACGAATGCTAAGTATAACGACCCTGCCTCCCGGTAACCCCCAATTAAGGGAGACCCGAAGGTCAGAGCCATTAACCAATTTACAGGATCAACGGTTCAACAAATAATCAATGATATTTATATAATTATACTACTAAACTGAATATTGGTAGAAAAAATTAAAACTTTATTTACCTTTTTGAAACTTTGGGAAACTATCTATCCCTTACTAGAATTCCTCTATCTAATCCTCCTTGTACTTATTTCTTACTTTCCAGATGTATCACTTTATTGTTTGTGCTTTCAGGGTTATACCTAAAATGCTGACAAACAAAACATCGATCAGCAATTGCTGGTATGTGGAGGCAATCAAAATTTCACAAATAAGTTTAAGAATTTAACTATTGCAACCAAGATATTTAACAAGGCAATTTACATTTTCCATGTGACATTCCCCACCGCTTTTGCCCTAACCCTGGAATTACCCTCTTTAGGGTTTCTCTTTTGCCATTGACTTAAGGCCACCTTCTCAATCCTGAGCTTGGTGCCTGTGAGTCACCACATAGGGTGCCCATTAGTCATGCATCATAGACCACCATCTCAATCCTGAGCTTGGTGTCTGTGGGTCACCTCTCATAGTGCCCATTAGTCTACCCTCCTGGGCCTGACTCTATTGGCATCATCCATCAGGGTGGCATGTAGGTGCGGGAATACACATTCATATTTACTTGTGATAAGCATAGTCACTTTATAATTGCAATATGAACATTCAAACTGTTTAGTTGCACTCAATGCGATTAAACATCTAGAAATCTTTTGGGAAACTAAAGCGGTTACTCATAATTAACCACATACCTATTAATGAAGACTTGAATGCAGAATTAACTTAATAAACCAAGAAATCAAGAAAGCACACACACAATCTCCTGAAAAAGGCATTTAATTCTTCTATTATTAATCATGCCATTATGATTCAATAATTCTAAGGGTTTCCTAGGTTATTTGCAATTTTTAGGGTTTTGACCATTATTAGGGTTTTATTTCCTTTTTATGGCTTTTACCTTATTTTTATCAAATTATACATCAAACCCTAATTTTCTTGCTTTATCATCCATTAAGATTCCTAAGATCAGACTTAGTCCATTAAACCCTAATTTCGAATTACTTTATCATTTCTTTTTTTTTCTAAATTAGGGTTTCCAACCTTTTAAATCCACATAAACCCTAAACTTGTAATTCTATCATCAAAACTGGTTAATAATTATCTAAAACAGAAAATAAGTTAACCATACTCGAATTAACTTATTTGTAAGACTAATTACACTTTTTTTATCAACAATTAGGGTTTTTATCCACAAATTAACCCTTTTTCTATTCTAGAAATATACTTTTACAAAACGAGTCAGATTCAGGGTCTAAAACTATTTTTATTAAATCCATCATATTTTTCTGGTCATTTTTCATGTATTGAGTTTTTCCATCCGAGCTTCCTAGCTCCAGATATAATTTCTCTAAGATAAATTGTTTTTATCAAATTATTAACTAATTAGGAAAAAAAATGTGGATCGCACGATCAATAGTCCGGTGGTCCACTCAGGATCCAGCGGCCATGATCACGCGCGCCCCTACAAGCGCTCAAACTAGGAAAAAGACAGGAGTGCCCTTACCTGACTTGACAACCTGGAGGGGTAGATTGGTAATTTAGCTGGTAATCTCCTTCTTCAACCTCGCGTTGAGGTACAGCGATGGCGCGGTCAACTCAGGTGTTGACTTCGAGCCCTAGTCCTCCTGCGAACGATCTGATTACACAGGGAGCTTCGTCTCCCTTGGCTGAAGTTGACCAAGGGTTCAATTCTTTGTCGATCACGCGCAGACGTCGCCTCCAACTCGCCGGACTCCAGCGAGGTCTACCGCCGATTCGAGAGTGCAGGTTAGGGTTGCTGGCTCAATTGGAGGCACGGAATTGGTCCTTGTATTCCGCCGCAGAGCTCTGGCTAGCATTTTGGGATGTTGGTTCCCTCCATTGCCCTCCCCTATTTATAGGGTCGAGGTAGAGACCTACCCAGTTGGGCGTTTCTTTGTTTGGCGATGAAACTCGGAGAAACCAGGTTGGAATCTTCGTGATTCCTTCTCCTGAGTTCAATGGGACCAATATCCAGCTGACATGATCAATGGATCGCGAGAAACAAGGATCGCAAAATCAACATGTAACCATCAGAGTCCTAGTCCCAGCGGGACTTAGACGATGAGCGGTCACCGTTGGATCAAGATCCAACGGGCTGGATTGCTCGCGTTCAAAGGAAAACAAATCCCCTTTTTTTATTTAATTCAGGGAAATTCCCAAGTTGACTATATTTTGCAAAATTAATATCTCTCACACCATAACTCTGATTGGTCTCAAATTTTAAAGGAAAGTTCCTTTAAATATTCCCTATCTTTGTACGAAAAATTGGGAAGCAAAAAGCAATGTATGAAAAAGATTTCTTCTCTCCCAAGTTTTCTTATTAATTACTCTCAATTAATTCTTATCCTTATTTCTTTTGCCTTTATCTCATTATTTTGGGTTCCTTGGACCTCAAGGAAACCCAAAGGAATGGATTCCCATATTGGGGAATATTAGTTTACCATTATCTTCTTTTAATTATCAATTTCTCATATTTCCCTTTTATTAGTCAATTTCTTTTCCTTGTTAATTCCTTTTTCTTTTCAATTGGGCTTAATGGCCTAAAAGGTCCACAATCAAACAATCAAAGCCATCTCATACAAAAATCATCACAATTCAAAGAAAAAGATCTCATTTAGTCATTAAAAGAGAAATGCCTTTTACATTATATTTTCAGAAATTTGAGGTTATAACATCCTCCCCTCCTTATAGGAATTTTGTCCTCAAAATTCAAACAATCAAATAGGATAAGCCTATCACATGTCCATCACGGCTCCCATGTGGCTTCACCCTTCCCATGGTTCTTCCCAAGAACCTTCATCATCTCATATTCTTTCATCTGAGTTCTTTCTTACCTTGGTATATCATACCCTCATAGGTGACTCAGGACATTTCAACACTCTTAAAAGCTGAATAGGTTTAGGGCTCAACACATGGCTTGGATACCTCACATGGTGCTCTAGATCGGACTCATGGAATACATTACACATCATGTTATCCTAAGGGGCAAGGCTAAACACAGCCATCTCCACTAATCCATCTCAAATGGACCCATATATCGGGGACTCAGCTTCCTCAGTTGTAGCCTAGAGGGGTCAGATTTTCACATTTCCTACAGTGAACAACATGTCAGTCTGCTTTGCATCAGCTCACGACTCATGTCGTCTCTCGGCTCTCTCTCTCATCCATTGCACGATCAAAGTGACTTCATCTGCACACAATGTGGTTCTTTTCTGACCTTTGTGAGGCCTCCTTCACCAACATTATCTTAATGAAGTGGTGACCGACACAACCTCTCCATAAGACTTCTTGCATCCCGATAAAGGTTATGATGGTTAACATCACATCTTTAGAACTGTCTCTTGGTATCACCCTGAACAAGCACACTTTCTCTCATCAGACCCTCTAGTCTGGATCATACTAACCATTAGTTAGGGGTGATAAGCGGTACTAAAAACGAGTTCTCCGTGCACCTACTTCCACCGCATGGAAGTAAACCTTCTACTCATGCTCAAGGACTTTTGAGCTTGCATCATGGTGTAGTTGAACCATTTCTCTCTCTATAGTAAGTAGTTCAACCTAATCCATCACTTGACGACACTCTTCTTTTTCCTGTCATCTAGGTAAGGTGATCTACCATAACCCACATTGATCTTCCTTGGTTAAGGGGAGATTTTCCCTTCATCCATAGTGATGAACTCCCATTCCTTTCGGGGACTCTTTTATCCTATATAACGATACACTGGGTTACTGGTGTTCGTCCTTCACTTCTATCATGCATGGCCACAAGCCACATGCATCTTTATCTTAAGAATCCATAGTTCTACTATTCTCAGTAATTTCATGGTATATAGTGATCTTAAAATCATGATCTCTAGCGTGTCATGATTCCTCAAGCTAATTCCTCAGAAACCCTACAACACTCTAATCAGGGTTTCATCACATTTCTTTTCAGACAAGTGCATATGGGGTTTCACAACCATCCTTTCATTATATCATGGACTAGGTTGGCTAACCAAACAACTTTTAACTTGATCAACCGATATTGGTACATCAGTGTGTTAGCCGAACTTATCTCATTTCCAACTGAGGGGTTAACCTAACAACCTCTTCTAGCCTCCATCTAACTAGGAAGCTATATCTTAACAAGAGAATTTATTACCACTTCTTATCCTTAGGTGTTAGGTGAAGTTGCAGACATAGTTTTCCATGTATCATCTCTGAATTGAATTCTAAGCCTATCTTCATTGAGAATACTTTGAGCTCATCTCCCAATGGTGATCAAACTCAACCTTGTTTCACTTGCAAATTCCACATAGCTCATTCTAAAAACATTCTTATAAGATGACTACCTTATTTCTCTTGGTGTTTGTAATTCATCCATGTATCATTCTCTCCACCAAGGTATGTTATCATCTCTATCCTCATACCTTGTAGCAACGTTCCAACTCGCATCATCTTTTATCCTTGGTGTATGGCATGCATACTGTCCCATCTCTCGCTCCCATAATAAGAAGAAATAAGCATTTGGCGACCGTCCAAACACAAAGTTCTTCCCATTCCAAGAGTAGAGATGGTACATCCCACCTTGCCAGTACACCTTCAAATCTAGGTTGAAACGTGCAACTCATGTCTCCACATCACAAACATCATGATATCAAAAAAAGATTACTTCCATGGAAAACTGATCTGAAACCTACTTTGGTCACCATACAATCCTTGGTCATCTCCTCTCGGTCTATAGGGTGCCGGCACTTTTGGGGTCATCCCTTTTCCCTTATGCATCCAGAGAGTGCCCTACTCATTTGCCCTTTGGGTCACATGAGTTCATGAAGGTGATCAATCTCCTAACCCATGGCCCTCAGACAATGATAGATGTTACCTCCCGACCCTATGGTCATGTGCAACTAGGGAATTAGGTAACTCCGTCTTTCATCGATCTCATCCCTATCGGACCCTTGGATATACTTAGGATTCTATCATAGTACATGTTCAACTCAAAACCCTACCTAATCCTTCATCATCTCTTTCTGCATTCTTGGGCTGTCTTTTATCCTTTCATAAGGGTCATGGTGACCTGCCTACCTTGGTCGAGCCCCATACCGGTTACCCCCCATGGTAACACATCCACATGCACATAGAGACAGTTATCTATGGGTTTATAGGTTCATTCTCATGCCATGTACTCTTCACTTAGCTTCTCATGATCCTACGAAACCTCCTTAGGTTACCTCAAAACCAACCAAACTGGTAAACTCCCTACCAAAGGTTCGCTCTCCCAGGATGGGAGGAAACTACACCTTTATAACAAAGGTCACAAGCATTCTTAGGGTTTACATCCATATGAGCATGCTTAAACCAACAACTACTAAGGAACGAGCGTACCTACAAAACCATGCTAGGTCACACTTGTTCTCATCCTCAACATTACATCAACTTAGTTGTGACGGGTTCACCAAACATACCCTTAACGTAAGGGATTTCCTTTACCTCTACACATGAGGAGTACCATGCTCGAAACTATAGAGACTCAAATCTCATCATGAGCATCAGATACACTGCTTCCCCTCTTATGCCTAGGAACCCTAGGTTCTCCTTTGGGTATCCAACTACATGTCCAACCTCTTAACCACGAATCAAGCATGTCCAAGGTATGTCATGTACCTCCATGATCTTTCTACTCGAGCAATGCTTCGGAGTTGAGTCCTCTTCCAGGGCAACCAACTAGGTATAAAGCCTCACCACTGGTTACTTAAACCTCCTCAGGGTCAAAAGAACTCTTCTTCCTATCTCAGAAGGTAAACATATATACTATAGGCACATACGTACCAGAAGTCTCATCCTCTCTCTAGGGTTTGGTTCCTCTAAAGGCCACTAAGATATTATCATCCTCCATGGATCAGGCACGAGGCAACCACTATCATCTACTTAGGTCGCATCATCCTCAACCCTCTTTCGTTCCTCATGTCTCGGAATCTAAGCTTCCAACCTCCTTGTTGGGGTCCTGCTTCCTCTCTCTAGAGCTAAAACCACCTCCAACCATACCTACTAGAGGTCCCTTCTCCATGAAGGCTCATATTCTCAAGCAAACCCCTATGTGATTGAAGCCTATGCTCAACTCATGTTGGGCTCAAGATTATCCATATGCTTATCTCATAAGCCATCCATCATATCCTTCTGGCCTACTGTTCACATTACTGATGTACTCAGGGTGCAATCTATATCCTACTTGCAACAACCCATAAGGTTTATATAGGTTCTTCTCTAACATCATCCATGAAGGAGCTATCCTTCGCTCAAACATGCATGACCCTTCCCAGGGTTGGGTTGCCAAAGGTACTCAGTCATCAACTTCTCAGGGTTCGTATGGCAGTCCAAAGGCATGTTCATCCAAACACCTAGTCAACCATGACATCTAACTCATCTCTCTCTAACCTTCTCTTAGGGTTAGCGTTGACATCATCCTCAAAGGATGTGCTAGGTCTCTACCTATAATGGAGGTATCTACCTCCAAGACTAACTCTCTCTACTCACCCTCCTACAAAAGAGGTCTATCCTCAGGTCTCTCCTGAGGGTAATGACAACTCGTTTCAGACGACCTAAGCATGTATCTATTCCTTTGCGCTTACTCTATTAAGCTTATGTCCATGAAATCTTATTTACATGCTTTTTATTAATTCGATGGAGGATCCCTTAATCCTTATCAACCTTACCCATACCTCGAGAGGGTGAGGAGAAGAGAGGAAAACCCTAATCCTTTAGGTCCTTATTAGAATTTGAGTTGAGAAGGGTTGAACAAGATGAGAGAGTCCTAAAGGTATCTTATTTCAAGTCATATCCTAAGACATCGGCCAGGCAGTCACACAATCTGGGAGTCCTCGTATTCCGACTAGCGGTGCGGAGGAAAATATTGCCAGCCCCCGGATGTGATCCTTTTCTAGACACCTCAGTCTTTCGGACAATCCTCTAATAACTCCCTTGGGTTCTACAAAATTTGTAAAATTTAATAATTATTAAAGATTAATTGAGGAAACTATGCTCTGATACCAATTGTAACGACCCTGCCTCCCGGTAACCCCCAATTAAGGGAGACCCGAATGTCAGAGCCATTAACCAATTTATAGGATCAAAGGTTCAACAAATAATCAATGATAATTATAAAATTCTACTACTAAACTGAATATTGGTAGAAAAAATTAAAACTTTATTTACCTTTTTGAAACTTTGGGAAACTATCTATCCCTTACTGGAATTCCTCTATCTAATCCTCCTTGTACTTATTTCTTACTTTCCAGATGTATCACTTTACTGTTTGTGCTTTCAGGGTTATACCTAAAATGCTGACAAACAAAACATCGATCAGCAATTGCTGGTATGTGGAGGCAATCAAAATTTCACAAATAAATTTAAGAATTTAACTATTGCAACCAATATATTTAACAAGGCAATTTACGTTTTCCATGTGACATTCCCCACTGCTTTTTCCCTAACCCTGGAATTACCCTCTTTAGGGTTTCTCTTTTGCCATTGACTTAAGGCCACCTTCTCAATCCCGAGATTGGTGCCTATGAGTCACCACATAGGGTGCCCATTAGTCATGCATCATAGACCACCATCTCAATCCCGAGCTTGGTGTCTGTGGGTCACCTCTCATAGTGCCCATTGGTCTACCCTCCTGGGCCTGACTCTATTGGCATCATCCATCAGGGTGGCATGTAGGTGCGGGAATACACATTACAATTTACTTGTGATAATCATAGTCACTTTATAATTGCAATATGAACATTCAAACTGTTTAGTTGCACTCAATGCGATTAAACATCCAAAAATCTTTCAGGAAACTAAAGCGGTTACTCATAATTAACCACATACATGTTAATGAAGACTTGACTGCAGAATTAACTTAATCAACCAGGAAATCAAGCAAGCACACACACAATCTCCTGAAAAAGGCATTTAATTCTTCTATTATTAATCATGCCATTATGATTCAATAATTCTAAGGGTTTCCTAGGTTATTTGCCCTTTTTAGGGTTTTGACCATTATTAGGGTTTTATTTCCTTTTTATGGCTTTTACCTTATTTTTATCAAATTATACATCAAACCCTAATTTTCTTGCTTTATCATCCATTAAGATTCCTAAGATTAGACTTAGTCCATTAAACCCTAATTTCGAATTACTTTATCATTTCTTTTTTTTTCTAAATTAGGGCTTCCAACCTTTTAAATCCACATAAACCCTAAACTTGTAATTCTATCATCAAAACTGGTTAATAATTATCTAAAATAGAAAATAAGTTAACCATACTCGAATTAACTTATTTGTAAGACTAATTACACTTTTTATCAACAATTAGGGTTTTTATCCACAAATTAACCCTTTTTCTATTCTAGAAATGTACTTTTACAAAACGGGTTAGATTCAGGGTCTCAAACTATTTTTATTAAATCCCTCATATTTTTCTGCTCATTTTTCATGTATTAAGTTTTTCCATCCGATCTTCCTAGCTCCAGATATAATTTCTCTAAGATAAATCATTTTTATCAAATTATTAACTAATTAGGAAAAAAATGTGGATCGCACGATCAATAGTCCGGTGGTCAACTCAGGATCCAGCGGCCATGATCACGCACACCCGTACAAGCGCTCAAACTAGGAAAAAGACAGGAGTGCCCTTACCTGACTTCACAACCTGGAGGGGTAGATTGGTAATTTAGCTGGTAATCTCCTTCTTCAACGTCGCGTCGAGGTACAGCGATGGCGCGGTCAACTCAGGTGTTGACTTCGAGCCCTAGTCCTCCTGCGAATGATCTGATTGCACAGGGAGCTTCGTCTCCCTTGGCCGAAGTTGACCAAGGGTTCAATTCGTCGCCGATCACGCGTAGACGTCGCCTCCAACTCGCCAGACTCCAGCGATGTCTACCGCCGATTCGAAGGTGCAGGTTAGGGTTGTTGGCTCAATTGGAGGCACGAAATTGGTCCTTGTATTCTGCAGCAGAGCTCTGGCTAGCATTTTAGGATGCTGGTTCCCTCCATTGCCCTCCCCTATTTATAGGTTCGAGGCAGAGACCTGCCCAGTTGGGTGTTTCTTTGTTTGGCGATGAAACTCGGAGAAACCAGGGTGGAATCTTTGGGATTCCTTCTCCTGAGTTCAATGGGACCAATATCCAGCTGGCATGATCAATGGATCGCGAGAAACAAGGATCGCAAAATCAACCTGTAACCATCAGAGTCCTAGTCCCAGAGGGACTTAGACGATGAGCAGTCACCGTTGGATCAAGATCCAACGGGCTGGATTGCTCGCGTTCAAAGGAAAACAAATCCACTTTTTTTTATTTAATTTAGGGAAATTCCCAAATTGACTATATTTTGCAAAATTAATATCTCTCACACCATAACTCTGATTGGTCTCAAATGTTAAAGGAAAGTTCCTTTTAATATTCCCTATCTTTGTACAAAAAATTGGGAAGCAAAAAGCAATGTATGAAAAGGATTTCTTCTCTCCCAAGTTTTCTTATTAATTACTCTCAATTAATTCTTATCCTTATTTCTTTTGCCTTTATCTCATTATTTTGGGTTCCTTGGACCTCAAGGAAACCCAAAGGCACGGATTCCCATATTGGGGAATATTAGTTTACCATTATCTTCTTTTAATTATCAATTTCTCATATTTCCCTTTTATTAGTCAATTTCTTTTCCTTGTTAATTCCTTTTTCTTTTCAATTGGGCTTAATGGCCTACAAGGCCCACACTCAAACAATCAAAGCCATATCATACGAAAATCATCACAATTCAAAGAAAAAGATCTCATTTAGTCATTAAAAGAGAAATGCCTTTTACATTATATTTTCAGAAATTTGAGGTTATAACACTAAGACTTTGTACATTCTTGTTATGTCCCTAGTCGGATGTCATTGTGGAAGGTAGATATACAACAATGAAACACAAGACTAGATTGTGGTGTTGGTTGATGACAGAATCTCATTAATCATGATATAGAGATATCAAACCAAACACATAGGTACTTGTTAGAGAACAAGTGTACCAGGAAGACCCACTGTGAGTTTGACACATGGAACCATGACATGGTAGTCACAGTCAGTACTCACAGTAATGGTGGTGAGTGTGATTCTTTTACTTGAAATCACTACACTCAACACATGTCGTTGGGTACACTTTGACATCATCAAATGCAGTCCTGAAACATGGGTTGTTATAAAGGTGATGATTGGGTGGCTTTGACACATGGGGCTTTTGAGGGGTGAGTGATAGATATGGGATTTGTCCCTCCTAAAGGATCTTGATATCCATGGCCACTTGATGAGTGGGATTGAGAAAGGCGTGCACGCATGTGTGAATCAGTATGTGATATTGATGTCATACATATCTCTTCCAATCTACTCTGAGATCAAGAAAGTGAATGAATGTTGACAGGATGACTGTTCCATGCCTCGAGTGCATTCGGGATATTAGTGACAAAGGAATTATACATTCACCGTAACACCATTCACAGATTGTAGGATTGAAAGTTGTTCTCCAAATTTCTATTTGACTTGGGTAGCACTGATGTGTGACTAGGCACCGCTCTTTGCTTGTGAAGTCATAAGTGTTATGGACTTTCACTGCCAACGTGAAATGGACCTGCAGGGTCACGCATATAGGATTTAACCTGGAAGAGGAGTTTTGTCCACAAACAATGTTTAGATTGATTACTAAAGGAGTTTAGTAGTTCAATTACACACTCAATCAATTAATATCTCAATATCATAATGTTCAAGGTGTTGGACTGATTGATTGGAGCATCGAATTGATTGAAACTACAATTGACTGATTCTGCACAATCTGCACTCCCAACCGATCGGCTCATGTGATGAACCGATCGGCTGAGCTTGGTGAACCGATCGACTCAGGTGGTGAGTCGATCGACTCATGGATAGGGTGGAGTGATCGGTTCAAGTGTTGAAATGATCGGTTCAACTGGTCCAACCGAGAAAGTTGGGAAAGTCAGGTTGGTGAGAAATTTCTTTTCATTTCACTTGCCCAATTTGATTAGAACAAGGATTGGTATTAGGTACCAATTAGAAACAAAAGAAGAAAAGTCAATCGGGAACTGACCAGGATGACGAACCAATCGGTTCATAAGTGAACCGACCATTTCATGGGTCTCAACCGATCGGTTGAGGTGTCAACCAACCTGCTTAGATCCCCAACTGACCGTTTCAGAAATAAAACAATCGGTTCAGGTTGCACAGTTGGTTGTTTTTGTGGAAAACCTCAAACCCTTCTACTCTAGCTTTAGTCCCACATTTCCCAGGATAGAGAACCCTATCCCATGACCCTCCTATATATATAGGGGTATTGGAGGCTTCTCAAAGGACAACTCAGTGCAACCAGTTGCTCTGTAAAGTTGTCATTCTCTCTGGTTTTGGTAATCGAGAGAGCCCGAGCCAGTGCTACCCAATAAAGGAGGCACATCAAGGGAAAGACAACTGCAGAAAGCGACTGGTGGAAGGAGAGTGTGTCAGTGACTAGTATGCCGACAGGAGGGTGTGACTCCTTCCAATTCCTTATGGGACAAGGAGATTGGAGTTACAGGTGGTCCATGTGGACTACTTCAGAGGCGGGAGATTTCTGCCGCTCGGAGGACAGCTGTCAATCCCGACAGTCCCGGTGAGACCAGGAGTCGTCCATCCCAGTGCGACCAGGAGCTACACAGACACCGTCCAAGACCAGAGGTGAAGACTGTGCAAACCGTGAGGTATTGTCACCGAGCAAGACTCGTGACAATGTATGATTCCACAAACCATTCCTTCCTATTGTATAGACGTTGACGCATTTCCTTGTTCTGGGTTTGGGGAGCACAAATTTTTTTGTTTCCACTACGTTCTCTGCCTCCCCTAAAACCCAACAGTGGTATCAGAGCCACGTCAACTGCTCTATACTTTAGTATTATCGATATGATCAATTTTGGTTTGTCGCCATTATTGATTGCATATGATGTGAATAAAATTGGCTTTATGCATGTCCAATCCTAAATCCACAAATCCCAATATACATATATGATATGTAATATGAATGCACTCGATACGCGTCACCCTTAAACAAGTTTTGTGGTGGATGTATAGCATGGTTATGGCTAATAAACCCTATCTGTGTATGGTTGTATGTGGTTGCTTGCATCTCGTTCTGCGCACCGATCTTCCTTCTCCTATTCCTGATGTAACTCGAAATAATTCGAGTCTTCATTCCTACCTTTGCTCCCCTCGAATGTAACTTGAGGTTTCTCTTTTTACAATGTAAAATAGGATAGAATTTTATTTCTTATTATGTCAAAGAACGGAGGACATCATGACGATAGCTGAGATGATCGGTTCAAGGTGTGAACCGATCAGCTAACGTTCGAGACAATCAATTCAAGGAGTGAGCCGATCGGTTGATGACTGGTTCGAGGAGCGAGACGAGTAGGTGGCGGCCATGATGAGATGTACGACGACCAGGCAAACCGATCAGTTGGAGGAGTCAACGGATCGGCTGGTGGCACCCAACCGACCGGCCTGATGGTGAGCCGATCAGTCATGTGATGAGTTGATCAAACCAAGAAAGGCAAAGGACATAGTTCATCTTGTACAGGTTGCATGTGATGTAGACCTAGATGACCATGATTCCTCTTGGCTCGAGGAATCACATTAGGATGGCCATAATCATCACTTTTATCATTTTGCATGTTTTCTGAGGGATATAGCATGTATATGATACATACTATGTATTGTGGTGATTGGATATGTATATGTATATAAAAACCAAATCCCTCATTAAATATTAAGTTTTAGATGCCTTCCAAATGCAACACACGTGAAAAGCTTGATCGACCAAGTGTGGGCATGCCCTAGCATGGTGCATTGTATATCTCGTGGAAGCGTGAAGGATAGATATGTGGGTCTGCCCTAGAAGGGTGCATATTCATCGTGTTGGCTTTGGGTCAGACTTAACAAGGTGACCTAGATAGGATCTAGCACCTTGAGGCATGGAGATGATCATGGCAAGGAGTTGCATATGACATCTTATCAAGAGTTGCATATGATGCAATTGGCAAGAGTTGCCTACCTGAGAGATCTAAGTTGTGGGTGACAACCCTAGCTGGTCCATGGCTGAGAGGATTTCAGGATCTTGCACACTAGAAGGTTGTACACTGCAATCTTCCGAATTGATGGTGAGGGCTATCAATTTGAAGTAAAATACTAGGAGTGATAAATAATTAAAGGCCTAATTAAATCGTCAACTTTTCAAATCAATCAAATACGTTTTTGGACTAAAATAGCATATTTCCTTTTGTAGTACAAATGGCAACAAACAACAATCACTTTTCTTTGCGATCAGTCTTTGAGACCAACAAATTAAATGGGAGTTTTTCCACGATTGGTTAGGATGTTGAGAAGTGTTCTCAATCAAAGAGCGAAAGCTCTAAGTCCTAATTATACCAGAACCAGATGAACTCGATCCCACCATATCAATGGCTGAAAGTATGCTTATGGAAGCATACCGAGGAAGACATTGATGAGGAGTGCTTGATGTTGTGTTCTCTGAACTATGAGTTACAGAGACAACATGAGACATATGATGTCTCCAAGACACTGTCTTAGTATGTCATGACAGAAGGAGATCCAGTAAGGTATTCACACACTCAATGTGATTGGGTATGTGGAAAACTTGACTAAGAAGGATTCCCTCTGAGCCAAGAGTTGGATATTGGTATGATATTGCAAATGTTGCGAGAATCATACAATTCATGATAAGCTACAACATGAACAACTTTGACAAGCGTTGACAGAGTTGTTGGACATGTTGAGCATAGTAGAGGCAAACATGAAGAAAGACAAACCATAATCTTTGATGTGATTAAAAGAAAAGGTAATTCTTAAGGGCAAGGACAAGGGCAAGGCAAAGAAGTGTTCTGATGCTAGCTAGCTATCCAAGCCGTCTTCAGCCTCAAGGCACATGGGGAAAGGGTGTATGACGGATTGCCCTCTATATCTGGAAGAACAAAATAAGATGAAGGAGGGGATGGAGATCTCCACCTAAGGTATCATGAAATGAACCACTTCTTTATCTGAGGTATATGATACCAAGATATGGATATGTCATATATGATATCTACAAAGAAGTGATGGCCTTTGTGAAAGGACCAAGAAATGAGTACCCATCATTGGAGCAAGTGTTGCTGCCATAGATAGGAGTACCTTTCAGTTTATTTCAGCCTAAAGGGCACGAAATAGAGTTATGAACTGTTATTTCATATTTGCCAATACATAGAAACACTTTATTTTGCATATTGTATGACAATGATGGCAATCAATAAAGAGATGTTTCAATTTCTAAAGATATGATCTTTGTGGCAATGCCTTGTTTATCTTGTGGTATTTGATATGCATGAGATAAAATGATATCTAAAAGTTATAGATAACTCAAACAATCAAATTAGCATCAATCATGAGAAATTCATTTCTAGTTTCCATGAGATGGATAAGTCTAGACTCTTTTGGTTAGAGAACCAGTAAGAGACATGAATATCTTGGACATGATTAATCAATCTTCACTAAAGGTAGTGGGAGAATGATTATCCTATTAGGTATGATACATGTGATGTATTTACATACCTATTGGAACAAATGCTAATACTTCAAATGGTGTTTAGAGAAATACCAATATGAATATCTTGAAGTGTTTAAGATTATCAAAGATGAAGTGCAAATTTGGTAAAGTGTTAATACTTGATGAGATCAATGAATGAAATACTTGGACCAAATGTTTGAAATCCTTATGAGTGATTATGATAGTGTATCATAGTGAACTCATGATTAAGGCATGGTGATGTCTAAATCAAGAAGGAATCATACTCTAAGGAGTTAGAGAATGATTATCAAATAACTGAATTCTTCTTGATAAAAGAATACCCCACACTAATAAAGGACATTAAGAATCACAAGGAGTTGTAAGTTCTTATATCCTTGATGGATAAACCTCAGTTATCATGTGATGAGTTGTTCATATGATGAGTCAACTATCTAGATGAATATGAGGAACCGAATTTTGAGTTATGGTTTATGACCATTACATCCTAAATGACATCCATGTGAACCATAACGTATGACCTTGATGGTAGCACCCATTGGATGAAATCCATAAGTGCAAATGAATCTTAAGTGTTAAGACACATGGATAACACTTTGAGAAGGATGATGCTTGTTGATTGCAACTTAATGACTAAGACATTTGGCATATGGATACTAAAACCACATTCCTATGAGGAATAAAACAAGGATGTGTACGTGACACAACCTATAAGGTTTATGAATCCACTACTGCAAATGAAGTCTATAAGTTACAATGGACTAATTAATGTGATTGATTGAGTACAAGCAACTCAGAATTGGATCTTTACTTTGATGATATAGTCAAAGAGTTTGACTGATATGTCAAAGATAAAGAAGGGATTTGTGATTTAGTGGGAGCGTGTTCACATTCCACATGTTGATGTGAAATGGAAATGTTCTAGAATGGAAATCCAAAAGTGGAAATTATCTTTAAGGAAGATAGAGATGTTTCCTATGTGATAGGAATAGAGATCTATAGAGATAGTTCTCAATAACCTCTTGACCTAAAAAGAGAAAGCATACATTGGCAATATGTACTGAAGGGTTCAGTATGCATAGATTCAGTGGGAGAAAACCTGTCCATGTTACATGGAGTTAGCATCCCAAGGCCAAGTGTCCAATTCTTATGAAGAATGGGAACACTAAGAATAGATACGGATCTATCATGTATGTAATCATACCATTATCTTGCATGTATCGACATGGCAAGAACAAAATGCATTCATCATCTTGTATGTAGGACATGGCAATATGATGTACTCATCCTAATAACTCGTATGTGAGACATGACGAGTGGATGTCTGTCTACTTCCAGTAAGGGTTACTGGAATACCATGAGAACATGATAAGTACTTGGGAAGTACTAGTTCTATGGAGATAAGGAAGAGTTCAATGTAAAGAGTTACATTGATGCGAACTTCCACAAGGATAGAAAACTAATCGCAATATATATATAGGATATATAAAAGTGAAAGTTTGTTGATAATTGGAAGTGTTCCAATAAAACCATTTAAAAGGAAATGTCGAGTATCTATGTGTTAGAGAACCGCATTGGATACTATATGGATCTGGAAGTTCATGAAATGAACTTAGAGATATTCCGGTCATTGATGACAAGTATGGAATCCTTGATCATGCAATGTGGCTAAAGGTTAGAAAAGGAATACTGGATCGCATATTACGGTAGCTACATCTCATACGTATGACGTACAGTGAAGAGATGTGATACATGCAATTTATACTGACTTTGTCAAGGTGTTGCCATTACTCACTATGTTGGCACTAGAGTACAGTAACATGTGGGACATGTTTGAAGATCACTATGAATATGATTCAAGGGTGATTGGCTCACAGTGCAAGTGAGAGTCTGTTGGTATGTATGCCCTGAGAGACAATCATGGGATGATTGGTGGGATACATTATGATTGATTTGATAAACATCAAAGGCAAGCTTCCAATTCTTTTTGGTTTAATCTTATGGGATAGTGATAGAATAGATTGAACATCTAGAGAATGACAATACTCAATGACGTATGCCTTCACGTTCAGGACCTGAACGATGAGATCATACGGATGCTAAGAGTTTGTACATTCTTGTTATGTCCCTAGTCAGATGTCATTGTGGAAGGTAGATAGACAACAATGACACACAAGACTAGTTTGTGGTGTTGGTTTATGACCGAATCTCATTAGTCATGATATAGAGATATCAAATCAAACACATAGGTACTTGTTAGAAAACAAGTTTACCGGATAGACCCACCATGAGTTTGACACATGGAACCATGACATGGTAGTCACAGTCAGTACTCACAGTGATGGTGGTGAGTGTGATTCTTTGGCATGAAAACACTACACTCAACACATGTCATTGGGCACACTTTGACATCATCAAACGCAGTCCTGAAACATGGGTTGTTATAAAGGTGATGATTGGGTGGCTTTGACACATGGGGCTTTTGAGGGGTGAGTGATAGATATGGGATTTCTCCCTCCTGAGGGAGCTTGATATCCATGGCCACTTGATGATTAGGATTGAGAAAGGCATGCACGCATGTGTGAATCAGTATGTGATATTGATGTCATACATATCTCTTCCAATCTACTCTGAGATCAAGAAAGTGAATGAACATTGACAGGATGATTGTTCCATGCCTCGAGTTCATTCGGGATATCAGTGATAAAGGAATTATACATTCACTGTAACACCATTCACAGATTGTAGGATTGAAAGTTGTTCTCCAACTTTCTATTTCACTTGGGTAGCACTGATGTGTGACCAGACACCACTCTTTGCTTGTGAAGTCATAAGTGTTATGGACTTTCACTGCCAACGTGAAATGGACCTGTAGGGCCACACACATAGGATTTAACCTGAAAGACGAGTTTTGTCCACAAACAATGTTCAGATTGATTACTAAAGGAGTTTAGTAGTTCAATTAAACACTTAATCAATTGATAGCTCAATATCATAATGTTCAAGGTGTTTGACTGATTGATTGGAGTATCAGATTGATTGAAACTGCAATTGACTGATTCTGCACAATCTGCACTCCCAACCGATCGGCTCATGTGATGAACTGATCGGCTGAGCTTGGTGAACCTATCGACTCAGGTGGTGAGTCGATCGACTCATGGACAGGGTGAAGCGATCGGTTCAAGTGTTGAAAAGATCGGTTCAACTGGTCCAACCGAGCAAGTTGGGAAAGTCAGGTTGGTGAGAAATTTCTTTTCATTTCACTTGCCCAATTTGATTGGAACAAGGATTGGTATTAGGTACCAATACAAACGAAGAAAAGTCAATCTGGAACTGACCAGGACCACAAACTGACCGGTTCAGATGTGAACCGACCGTTTCATGGGTCCCAACCAATCGGTTGAGGTGTCAACCGACCGGCTCAGATCCCCAACCGACTGTTTTAGAAATGAAACGATCGGTTCAGGTTGTGCAATTGGTTGCTTTTGTAGAAAATCTCAAACCCTTCTACTCCTGCTTTAGTCCCACATTTCCCGGGATAGAGAACCCTATCCCATGACCCTCCAATATATTGGGGTATTGGGGGCTTCTCAAAGGACAACTCAATGCAACCAGTTGCTCTATAAAGTTGTCGTTCTATCTGGTTTTGGTAACCGCAAGAGCCCGAGCAAGTGCTACCCGATAAGGGAGGCACAACAAGGGAAAGACAATTGTAGAAAGTGACTGGTGGCAGGAGAGTGTGTCGGTGACTAGTACGCTGACAGGAGGGTGCGACTCCTTCCAATTCCTTGTGGGACAAGGAGATTGGAGTTCCAGGTGGTCCGTGTGGACTACTTCAGAGGCGGGAGATTTTTGCCACTCGGAGGACAACTGTCAATCCCGACAGTCCCGGTGAGACCAGGAGTCGTCAATCCCGGTGCAACCAAGAGCTGCACAGACACCGTCCAAGATCAGAGGTGAAGACTGCGCAAGCCGCAAGGTATTGTCGTCGAGCAAGCCTCGGGACAAGGTATGATTCCACAAACCATTCCTTCCTATTGTATAGATGTTGACGCATTTCCTTGTTCTGGGTTTGGGGAGGAGAATGTTTTTTTTCGCTACCTTCTCTGCCTCCCCTAAAACCCAACACTAATGTGCATTTGTTGCTCCTTTAGGATTTCTATACTAGAAATCTATATGGTTTCTTAATTAATTGGGGTTGTAGTATCCCTATCCTAGAATAGAAATGATGGTATTGACTTCTTAAATGATTGAGTTATATTTGAATGGAAGATGGTGCATGCTCAAATGTGGCTTGGTAGAGGTAATTTCACTCTAGACTTGTGTTCCATTTTGCACTAAAAACATGGCAAACCTCTTGGCCTGCATAGCTTAAAAGGAGGATTGACCTCTCTACCCATATCTCTAGAAATATAAATCAATGTTTACTTGTTTAAGAGTGAGATCCTTTAGAGTTTCAACAATAGACTTCATATCATATTTGTCTTTTTCCACATCAACCTTGAGAATTCCTCTCTTGCATGATGAACTCCAATAAGATTGGTTTTCTTCACCCTTTCTCACCTCCCTTCATCTATCATCGAAGGTCTAGCACATGAAGTCTTCATTGGAAGTGACATTAGGGAACTATTTATGTTATCATCAACTACCCAATAGAATTTCTTAATAAGTTGTGTAAAGGGAATTCCATGATGAGGGAGTTTTCCTAGAAACTCCTTGAATTGTTCCCTAGCTTCACAGATAGTTTTAGTTGGGCTAGTTTAAATTGGGTGACTTCCCCTCAGATTTGGTAGGTGAGTGAGGATGGGAATAATTTCTCCAGGAACATGTTATGAAGATCCTACCAAGTGATGATGTTGTGATCATCCAAGGAATTACACCACACCATAGCTTTATAAGTGAGGGAATAATAGAATACATGTATCTTGATGGATTCCTCTGAGACACCAGCTTGCTTTCTCAGTCCACAATAATCTATGAACTTTTTTAAATGGTCTTGTGGTTTCACATTGGCTCTTCCAACAAAACTATTGTTTTGCATCTTCTCACCCATTGCATCTTGATTTGAAGTTTTGTGCTTTTATGGAAGGTTGGATGACTGGGTTGCAATCATATGCAACTTTAGTATTAGAGAACTCTCATAGGTCTTTTTTTCATGTGGCTTCTTTAGTTTCTTGTAACTTCGTTCACACAACATCTTTGACCTCAACTAGAAGTCTATCTCTGTATGCATTCAATGTTGCTTGGACTCTATGATTGATCTCCTTTTCAGCCATATTAGCTTTTCTCCAAAGGATACTATTGTAGGTTTCAATCTTGGGGTCAAAACCTAAAATGGAGTCGGCGGTAGAAGAGTGGCGCATGAACAACATATGTCACATGTGAAGTGCACAAACAAGATCAAATAGTAGAAGATGTGTTAGATTCAAGTTGATTTTTAGTATTATCTATTGTGGAAAAAAATTGTATCTCATCTAAGTTAGTTAAATTGATAAGAAGATCATGTGGTCCCCAAAAATGGTGCCAAAATTTTATGTGGTGATATTGCATAACAAATTCCATTGGGATGAAATGCCTAGGTTTTACCTCAACCAAAAGTATAATAATCCCACCCACAAGAAGACGAATCTTATCTTAGTATATTTCATGATGAAACCCAACCCGAAGACATATGTCATTTAGTATATCATTTTGTAGACATCTACACATTTTATGGTCATCTCACGATATAAAACAACAACATATAGATTGGAAACTTGCTTTTATTGATATGATCAATATAGTATTACAAATCATTTACATAGTATCCCGAGACAAACATCAAATGATAGTCTCTATGGGCATACATACCAATAGATTCCCACTTGCACTTATACCCAATCACTCATGAGTCTCAATCCATGTGATTGAACATGTCTATCATGTTTCTATTGTGAAAGTACTTTTGTGAGTGGGCCAGGCACATTGCTTTATGTAGGTACTTTGTAAATCTTCACATCTCCTCACTGTATGAGATGGAACCACCGTAGAATATGATTAGAACATTGGTGTGATCTTGGTTCTTTAGACTGTGCAATTTCTCTGTTGTTGTCGTAAAACAACTCAATTGCATCACTAGTTCTTGGAACCACTCCAAGTTCAGAAATGAACTTCTTGATCCACACATCTTCCTTTGCAGCATTAGATGTGGCAATATATTCGGCCTCTATTGTAGAATCTACAACCTTCTCTTTCTTAGAACTCTTCCAGCTCACAGCTTCATTGTTCAGGCAAAACACAAATCTAGATTGCAATCTATAGTCATCTTTGTCAGTTTGCAAGCTAACATTGGTTTAACCCTTTACCACAAGCTCTTCCTCACCACCGTATACCAAGAATTGATCCTTAGTCCTTCTCAAGTACTTTAGGATGTTCTTCACGGCTGTCCAGTGACATTCACCTGGATCTGACTGATACCGGCCCATCATGCCCAAAGCATACGACACGTCAGGACGAGTACATAACATTGAGAACATGATAGATCCAATTTTTTATGCATATGGAATCTTACTCATGCACGCCCATTCATCACATGAACTAGGATATTGGGATTTAGAGATCATAACCCCATGGGACATGGGAAAGTTACCTCTCTTAGAACCCTCCATGCTAAACCTCTTTAGCACCTTGTCAATGTATGTGCTCTGGCTTAGGCCTAGAAGCCTTCTAAATCTATCTCTATAGATCTTAATTCCTAGTATATAGGATGCTTCACCTAAATCCTTCATAGATAAGGTCTTCCCCAACCAAGTTTTTACTGTTTGAAGAGTAGGGATGTCATTTTACATCAATAGTATGTCATCCACATACAATAAGAGAAATATGACTGTGCTCCCACTAACCCTTTTGTAAACACAAGGTTCTTCTTCATTTTGACTAAAGGATAACTTTTTGACGACCTCATCAAAATGTAAATTCCAGCTCTGAGAGTAAGGTGCACACATATCGTGTTGGCTATTGGGTCAGGCTTAACTGGTGATTCATAGACCGTCTAAGCCCAGAAGCATGTAGATGATTATGGCAAAGAGTTGTGCATATCATCTATCCAAGAATTACATATGAAGAAATTGACAAATGTTGTCAACATTGATGATTGACTATGGATACTTGCATATTGGTTGAGTGATAGTTGAATTATTTTGGATATTGACTCACTAGAAGGTTGTACACTGCAATCTTTAGAGTTGATATGTGAGGGCTACAATTAGAATAAAATACTGAGAGTGATGATTAATTAAAGATATAATAAACATCGTCAAATTTTATAACCAAATCAAAACAAAATGAGATTTTAACAAAATTGCAAATTCTTTTGTAGAATTAAATGGCAACACGCAACAACACTTTTTCTCTATGATCAGTCCTTGAGAAGGACAAATTAAATGGGAACAACTTACATGACTGGTACAGGAAGCTGAGAATTGGTCTCACACAAGAGAGCAAGCTCTATGTCCAGGAGACACCAGTGCTAGAAGAACCTCTTCCTAATGCTACCAAGGCCAATAGGGATGCTTATAAGAAGCATATTGAAGATGTTATGGATATCAAATTTATAACGACCCCACTTCCTGGTAACCCCCAATCAAGGGAGACAAAAATGTCAGAGACATTGTCCCCATATTTCAGGATCCATGGTTTGACATTTAATCAAAAATAATTATAAAAGTCTACTATTACTAAACTAAATAGTTGGAATAAAATAAATCTTTTTGCATACCTTGTAAAATTCAGATCTAGACTTCTATCCAAAATTGTATCTAAAATGCTGACAAAGAAAATGTCGGTTAGTATATTTCTATACTCGTATGTGGGGAATATTCACAAGTTCACAAATAGTTTCTAACAACCTAATTATCACAAATAATTCATTAACAATCCAATTTACGCTTTCAATGTGACTTCTGAACCACTTTTCCCTAAACCCTGGATTACCCTCTCTTAGGGTTTTGTCCTTGTAAGGGATGTAAGGCCACCTTCTCCATCCTGAGTTTGGTGCCTGGGGTCACCTCTCATGGTGCCCAATGGTCTTCCCTCTAGGGCTTGACCAACTTAGACCTTCCCTCCGGGGCTTGGTCTTGCAACTTACATCAGGGTGGCATGTAGGTTCGAGAATACACATACATAATTAATTGTGATACTCATAGGGACTTTATAGGATTGCATAATTGAACATTCAACAGTTTAGGTTGCAATCACTTGATAAAAAAATCCATAAAATGCCATGAAACTAAAGGTAATTATTCATAATTCACCACATACTTGATTTGCAGATTTCACAAGCAATAAGCAAATCCAACCAAGAAAGCAATCCAAGTAAGTGGTTCAACCACACGATCAAGAATCCTAAAAAGAATATGTACTCTATTTACTATACACTTTATCAAGAATCTAATTTATTGACTTGGATTCACTTTCTAGGGTTTGTAATCCAAATTAGGGTATCATTAGGGTTTATCTACAACTTTTCACCATTATAATTACCAAAACCTTAAAAACAACATATCTAGAGGCAAAACCCTAATTATTCAACTTAATCACATTAGAGCCTTTTTATCATCTACTAGGATTGAGATTAACCTAACATCAGTTTTATACAAAGGATCTCAAATTATATCTCATTAAAACCCATTAACACCTAGATTAGGGTTTCTAAGCCCATTAATGCTCATTAACATATCAAAAACCTAAATTAAGATATTTACCCCATGGATTATCTAATTAGATATTCAAAACATCTTTTTATTAACACCAAGTTGATATGTTCATAGATTATCCATATTACTCCTCTCAATTTCATAGAATCATCAAATTAGGGTTTTTCCACATTATAAAGCATCACGATTTGCAATTTTAACTACCTAACTACAATCAGATTCAGGCTATCAAACTCTTTTTAATGAATTCTTCACGTTATCATGATCTAATTTCATATATAATACTTCTCAATCTGAGTTACCGATATTTAGTTATGATTTATGCAAAATAAATTACCTCTTAGCCAATTATTGGTTGCCACACGAGTAGCTTGGTCTAGCCCGGCCATCCGGCTTCTGCCAACTCAGTGACTCGCTCCATTCAGGTTGTCAGTTAATTAGAATAGAAAGACTATTTTGCCCTTCCTTCTCTTTGTCAGGGTTGGGGGTAAAGAAGTCATTCTCACGGAGTTCATCTTCAACCCGGCATCCACACAAGAAGATCGTAGCACCATGGAGGTGGTCAACCTCGATGTTGACTTCCACCTCCTGACCTCCAAAGATTCGAGCAAAATCCTAATGGTCTTCACCCTTCTCCGACGGACCTTCTCAGTGGCTCACCATCACCCTTGACACCCGGAGTCAAACACTTTGCCGCACTTCCCTCGCTGCCAGAGCAGGCAACCAGGGTCGACTCACTGGCTTGCCCAGACCTATTTGGCTCACCGCAATGGTCTCGTACCTTTTTCCAGTAATCCCAGGTAGGCCAATTGCTCCCGGTTATTGATGAGAGGTCGAAGACCAAAAGAGGGGTCTTTAGGGGATGTAGCGGGCTGTGGAGATGTTATAGAGTCACCGGTCGCAAATTGATCGACTCAGAGTTCTCTCTTCTCCACAGGGAGACTACATAGCCTCTTATATAGGTTCTCCTGGATAGTATGTAAGGTCTATGATCCTTCCCTAGAGACCTGTCCATGCAGGGATTTGGGTATTCTTCCTATAGAGGGAGATATGAACTATTTTACTGTTCAACTAGTTCGTTTCCTACTCTCAAATCTTATGGGAGAGGTTTTGACCGAAATTATAGATCCATGAGGGAGATATACAAAGGGGAGAAAAGGATGAACTGTAGAGTCCTTTTCGACTAGAGGAAGGAGATGACTCTCCTGCCTTAGATCTTAGATCAGACGGTTAGGGTGCCTAGTAAGCACTCGTTATATTTAATGTAAATTCCCTTTTCCTTTCCACTTTAAGAATTCTTACAAAAATTATATCTCCTAAATTGTTTATGTGTTTGATGCCAAATTTTAGAGTAAAGTCCATAATGACTTAAAATACTAGTTTTACAAGTTTTGGACTCAAACTCAAAAGAATGAGGGACTTTTCTTCATATGTAAGTTATCTCTTAATAAGGCATATTTTGAGCATATTTACTCTCTCTTAATCTTTTATTTTCTTTATTTTGATTTCTTTTACCATTAGAAACCATGTGGAGTCAAAATCTTATTCATAATGATTCCATTATCCATATTTCCACATATTTCTTATATTTTCATCATTATCTCAACTTTCCTTCTTAATAATGCTTTATTTGATTTTATCACTTTCTTCTCCTATTATCTTTGCAACTTGGACTCCTTGGAACCCAAGAAATCCTAAATATATGAAATCCCTCCTTGAAGGATAATTCTTAGCCTTCTAGATGCTTCCCTATCTTTATTTTCTCATTATCTTAGTTATTCCTTTATTAATTGATTCCTTTTCCTTTTTATTTCCTTTTTCTTGTTATTCGGCCCAATAGCCAACAAGGCCCACAAAATCAAACACACAATGCTTTCTATAAAAGGAATCCATTAAAGGCACATAAATCATACAAATTACATACTCATACATTTATTGCGGAAATTGCATTTCCAACCAAAAGAACCAAAAAATTGGGGTTGTAACAAAATGCCTAATGTTGTGCTCAATGTACTATGGTTATGTGGAATGATCAAACTCATTGGGTATGTGGAAAACTTGTCAAGATTGGAATTCCCCTTGGGTCATGAGTTGTCCACTAATGTGACTCCAGAGTCTCTACTAAAGTCAAAACTTTGTGAATGTTGAAAATAGTTGAGGCACAAATGAAGAAAGACAAGCCTAAGTCTATGATGATGATAAAAAAGATAGGAAAATTTTAAAGGAAAAGGAAAATCTAAGAAGAGTTCTACAACTAGCCAAAAGACTAAGTCTTCAGACATCAAGGAAAAACGAAGAATAAAGAATGGAGGTAAATGTCACCACTATCACTACGTAGACACTGGAAGAGGAATTTCCCCCTCTGGTTAGAGGAACTAAAGAATAAGAAGGAAGAGGAAGAGTAAAAGGATTCTACTTCTGGTATAAACATTATAATATAGTTCTAAATTTACTTCTTCATCTTGGTATATGATACCAGATGTAGATCTGACATACATTGATGTGCAAGGTATGATACGAAGTAAAGCCTTTATGAAAGAAAAAAGATGGAATGTGATAAGAAAGAGTTTTTGCAACTCAGTCCACATTTAGAATTTAGCTTAGCCCAAATTACATGTAATACAGTTAGTAGATCTACTATTTCATTATGCCAGTAAATAGAAACATTTTATTTTCTGCATCTTACAATGACCAGGATGATTATGAATAAAATATTGAGTGTTCTATTTTAAATATATGATCTTGTATGACAAATACCCTGATTATCCTATGATCATGGATAAATATATAACAACATAAATACCTAAAAGAATATAATTAATAACTTAAACAATTAACAAGCTATAACATTATCATCTGGAGCAAGCATGTGAGAATTGCATATCTGGATGTTTATCCAGACTCCTTTTGTTTATTGAACCAAAGAAAAACATACAAGTCTTACGTGTGCACAATGTGATAAAGCATCCTTCACTATATGTACTGCGAGAATAAGCATTCTATTAGACCTTATACATGTTGATGTATGAAGATCTTACATGATAAATGCTATAGATGGTTACTTAGACTTCATAATATTTTCTTATGGTATAATGATATGAAATTAGCAAAATACAAACATAAATTACTTGAAAGGTTCGAAGAAAATTATAAATGAAGTATAACTTTGATAAACTATTAATAAACTTTGATATGTTCAAATGTTGAAATACTTTGCATCAAAAGTTTGAGGTCCTTCTAGAAGAAAGGATAGCATATCACAATCAATTCTATTTGAACATGGTGATGTGTCAGAAAGAAGAAATCACATCATGATGACTCATGATATGATTATCATTTAATCCAATCTTCTAAATTTCCTTAAAAGAAATGTGTTAAACACTAAAATGATGTACCATCTAAAATGGTTAAAAGGACACCACATGAGATATAGAATATGCGAATGTCCTGATGTGTCTTAAGGATTGTAACCTATATAAATAAAGCAATTTCTTAAAAGGTTAATCCACAAACCATAATTGATGAATAGTTCCTTCAATACCAATCCAATAATAAAAGTGTTTTGCTACCAAGATAACTGAGTTCCAAAAGAATCGGTGGGAGTTAAAGTAGAACTTAAAAGGTTTGAGGACAACAAAGAGGTACAATGAGAACTAGTGAGAATCATAGATTGTTGTGGAATCTCAAGTTTGACATGTAACACAAAACCTAATTCTAGTAGAACAAATCTGAGATTGAAAGATTGAAAATCCAACAACTCAAATAGGTTGGTCATAAGATGATGAGCCAACATATCAACTAGAAACTATTGAGAATCAAATCTGGGAAATATCTTAAGGACATTATGGAGTCCAAACTAACAAGGTATGACCTTTTCGGTACTATCTGAAGGGGTAAAACCCAAAAGGTGAAGATGGGGTTTTCATTTAAAAAACCTACATGGATAAAATAAAAGGACAAAGTGGATATAGAGGTTTTTGAAGTCAGTTCAAACTATTAAACATGAAGGAATTCCTTAACCAATTATCATGTTGGTTGTTGCAGCTAGAATAGACTATGAGATTTGGCAAATGAAGCATAAAACTGAATTCCTTTAAAGGAATATCAGAAGGGATGTGTACATGACACAACCTAATAGTTTATAACTTCATTAAAGCTAATAAATTCAATAAGCTACAAAGTTTCAATGTAAAGATTGAAATGATCATCTCAGATATGGGACCTTCTATCTTGACAAGATAGTTAAAGGTTTTGACTTGAATCAAGATGAAAGATGAAATATGTGATTACAAAAGATTTAGTGTGATCATTTATGAATATTCCACATACTGATGGGGAATGATACCTCAATATATGATATTGAGATCTGGCATAAACAATACCTTCAAGTATGAAGGTGTTGGTGAAACACCCTATGAGATAAGGATCAAGATCTATGAAGATAATTCTTGAAAGTTTCATGGCCTAAGTATGAGCACATATAAATAGCAAGATACTGAAAGAGTTTAGTATGAAGGATTCAATGAGGGCGAATGTTTCCATTATACATGGGATTAGTCTCTCATGAACCCTATGTTTTGATTCTTGTGAAGAATGGATGTACATTAATGAGATGCCATATGCGCTAGCAATTGGATCTATCATGTATGCTATATGAATGTACTTATTCCATATTATTGTATGTATTGGACATGATGGGATGGTTATAGTTTCCAATAAGTATTACTGGAATGTCATTTAAAATATCCATTATACTTGAGAAGAACTAATGGATAAGTTTCTAAGACCATGACAACAAGGAAGAGTTGAGTGTAAAGGGTTACACTAATGCAAGATTCCTGATGATAAAATATGATTACAATATTAAAATTGTGTGTTTAATCTTAAGAGAAGAGTTATTATTTGGAAAGAGTTCTGAGCTATAGGACCATTAACTTACAATTCTATAATTGAAGTTGATTATCCTAGTGTTATGAACACATGAGTGGATACTATATGCATCTAGAAGTTCATATGGTTGAATGTAAAGATGATGCAACCATCAATGACACAGTAGTGATACTGTGATAACAATGGAGGTACTTGTAATCCAAGGAATATCACACAACATATTATGACAATTCTATATCATACGAGAGATTGTACATGGAAGATTCAAGGAACATGCAATATACAGACTAAAAGTAATGTGTTTCTAACCCGCTGAATTGACACTTATGCAGCGAAAACATGGTGGAAATGTTTAGATCCCTAAGGATGAGATTTGTGGGTGATTGGATCTAAGTGCAAGTGGGAGTTTATTGGTAAGTATGCCTAGAGAGCCAATCATATGATGATTTCAAAGGCATATTAAAAAATTCGATTAATAAAAACAAAGTTAAGCTTCCAATTCATTTTGATTCACTCTATTATGAGATAATGAGGAAACGTAATAAGTATCTAAATAATGACAGTTACTCAATGACGTATGTGTTCAAGTACATGACATGAACAATGAGATCATATGGATGTTGAGAGGATGTACATTCTTGTTATGTCCCTGGTCGGATGTTATTGTGGAAGGGAAATAGACAACAATAACACATAGGACTAGAGTGTGAATTGGTTGATGACAAAATCTCATCAGTCATGATATGGTATATCAAACCAAGCACATAGATACATGTTGGATAATAGTGTATCAGATAGACCCACCTTGAGGGTGACACATGGAAACCCTACTTGGTAAGTCATAGCTATCTCTCACAGTGAAGGTGGTGATTGTGATTCTTAGACCTGAAGTCACTACACTCATCACATGTCGTTTGGAATACTTTGACATCATCCAACATAACCCTAAAAATTTCCATAAAGGTGATGATTGGGTAGTTGAGACACATGGGGATAGATTGTGAGTTATGTAGATGGGATTTGTCCCTCCCATTAGAGTTTGATATCCATGGCCACTTGATTAGCAAGACTGAGAAATTCATGTGCATGCTTGTGTGAATAAATATACGATATTAAGGTCACATACATCTCATATAGTCTACTCTAGGTTCAAGTAACATGGATTGAACATTGAGAAGATGACGATTCCATGCCTCAGGTTCATTTAGGATATCAGATAAAAGAAATTATACAATTACCTTACATAGATTTTAGGATGAAGTTGTTCTCCAAATTTTTATTCACTTGGGTAGCATTGATATGTGACTAGAAACCACTCTTTGCTCGTGATGTCATAAGCTAGTTATGGACATTCACTGCCAATGTGACGTGGGACCTATAGGGTCACACACATAGGAACTCACCTAGAAGAGTATTTTATCATGAATGATAATTGAATTGATTACTAAAGTGTTTAGGTAGTCAATTTGAGTAACAAATCAAATGACTGGACTGTTAGTCGATCGACTCAAGTGTTGAGATAGCTGGTTGGAGTGTCTGGCTGATTAGAAATTGAATTGGCTAAGTTTTTCCCAAACTGACGAGTGAACCGACTGGTTCACTCAGTGAATTAAATGGCTCGGATCACCAAGCAACTGATTGGATGGGTGAGACTACCGACTTGCATGAGATAGATCACTCAGTTCATGGAGAAATTTGATTGCATCAAGCATTAATGTTGATGTCATGTTGTGCATTAATTGGATATGAATTACCAAATCATATGCGACCGGTACTCTGTGCTAACCGATCGTCTCACATGTGAATGGGCCAGTTTGGTTGCCAACTGACAGGTTCTACGCTCGTAAGTTGGGAAAATTCATGATCTTCCAATCCCTTCCACTCTCAAATTGATTGGGAACCCTAACCCTAATCCCTCCTATAAATAGAGGGGTACTAGGGGAATCAAAACACGTACAATTGAGAATCAGTTACTCTGACAATAATTGTCCTCTATGGTTATGGTAACCAAGAGAGCTCAAGCAATTCCTACCTGACTAGGGAGGGATAGCGAGGGAGAGAACAACTGAGGATCATTGTGGGAGAGTAGGTTGGTGACTAGTACATAAATGGGAGGGACAACTCCTTTCTATCTGTTCTAACAAGATGACAGGAGTTTTGAGTGTCATGTGTGGACATCCATAGAGTTGAAGTGGCCTTTGCCCATCGTTGGGAGGATGTCGTCATCCCATAGCCTGTGGCGAGACTGCAAGAGACAATGCAGATGTTGTTCCAGTCCGCTATCCATGGTGAAGACCATGAGCTGCACAGACACCGTCCAAGACAAATTAGAAGATAATTCAATTGCAACAAGTTGTAGTCTTTGGACTTACTCTAGGACTAGGTATGAACTCGTTAAGCCATCTTTCTTGTTTCTTAGTTATTGATGCAATATTACTGTTCTGAGAATTCAGATAGATAAATTGTTTGTTTCTGTTGTCTTACTATGTTCCCATGTTTCCCAACAACTTATGCAAAAAAAACAATGCCATAGTTATAATTTCACTTGTTTGCGAGTAATTAATGTTGTCGTAAGAGCTTCTATAGCTGAAAAATTTACTAGTGTGATTAAAAAAGTAAGAGGAATACATTAGAAATGGTTCCAAAACCTAGGTCTAAATCTTACATACTAATATATTTTGATATTAAATTTCTTATACTTGTGACTCCATTAAATGACAGACATTAACCCAAAATAATATATAATCTTGAATCTATCTACATATTGCATTGATTTACCAAACAAAACCTACGTGGTAATGTTCATAGTTTTATTACTGGAGGGAAATTTTGTAGTGTGTGATGCCTACATCATCAGTTAAGGAGGAACAAACCAATACTAGGCAAGCGATAGTTGGGTATTAAAAGTAGTAAACTATAATGTCACTTCTCGTACAAAACCAATGCTATAGTAAGGTTTTGGTATTAGAGGGAATAAGTACTTTGCATACTAATTACATAGCCGGTTTGACTAAGACAAACCAATTGTCTATCAGAAGTGATACATTGGTAATTTTAGCAGTAATATACAGTGGAGTTTGATGTCACTTGTCCACAAAAACCAAAGCCATACTTTATAATTCCACCTGTTTGTGAGTAACTAATGTTGTTGTAAGAGATTCTATAGTTGAAAAGCATATTAGTGTGATTAGAAAAGTAACAATAACACATTGGAAATAGTTCCAAAACCTAGGTCTAAATCTTACATACTAATACATTTTGATATGAAATTTCTTATACATGTGACTCCCATCAAATGATGGACCTTAGTCAAAAATAATATATAATCTTGAATAATGTTTATCTTAGGGTTTTGTTAGTTCTCATAGCCTAAAATGATGTATCCTTCACCAAGATAGAATTGTAGGAGCTATATGCATGTTTATAATGATAATAATGATGATATGATAATTATGATTTATGTGAATGGTTTTCCAATTAGGATAATTCAAACCTAACCCCCCTAAGTTGACCTACTTGGTCCAATAATGATGATCAACTTGTTCAGATCCTAAGATATTTAGCCGATATTTTGATAGTCTCTAGTCCAGTGTTTGAATTGATATATCAAGATATCTAAATGTTTTACTCCTAAATCATATCTAAGTTAATTTTACATCCTACTGAACATAATAGAGATACTAATTTTCTATGTAACTTGGTCCATGCTCAACTTAATAACTTGTGTGAAACATTGTTCCATTTAAAATACAATTTTGATGTTCATACAAATACGTTGCAGTATCTTGATAATTATTGATGAGAATCCATTATATAAGACTAACAATGGCATATAAAAAGGTATTGTAAATTTATAGAATTCTTTACCTTCATTTGTTAGGTATTGAGTCAAGACTAACAGTGACATATCAAAAGGTATTGTAACTTTATACAATTCTTTACCTTCATATGATTGGTGTTGAGTGAAGTGATAATATCATTCATATGTCTTTTCCTTCACCATTGGGTGTTGAGTTCTAGTGGTATCTGACACCCTTCATTTCATCATTTTGGTGTCAAGGTCAAGTGGCCAACTTATGCTAAAATCACAATGAAACAATGATTTAAAATATGCTTTCCTCTTATAAAGGAACTTTTGAAGAAAAAAAATCTCTCATGACTACTATGTTTCTTGTCAAGCATAAATATTATCTTTAACGTGTGATTTTAACTATTTGATAGCATACTAATGCAATTGTGATGAAGTATCTTGTTTTTCATAGCTGGATACTACTAAAAGTTCACAATCATGGTGGAAAAATGCAACTTCATGAGAGATTATCTACATATGTTTATGATGCAGCTTTCTTATCTTTAGAGTAGTTATTTCCTTTCTCAAGAACACATATCTTTTCTTTTCATGTTTCCTTAAGACTTTCTAAAAACTTATAATTTACTTTCTGGAATTGAAGCTTGCCTATTCCTTACATATATCTATTGTGTTTGAGAAACTCATGTTCAAACAAAAAAAATTCCTTATAAATTGATTACCTATTTAGGTCTAGTAGTGAGATCAAGATATTAACCAGAGACAAGTTAACAACTATGTATAATAGAATATGGAAAGAAATTTTCTTAAATAGAGACTAAAGTATCAATATTTTTCATGTTTTTATGGTCTTTCTTATTTACTTAAATACCTTTCAAATAAACACATGGTTCATATTACATTAGGTGGGTTTTCATATTTATGAATTCCACTTATGCTAACCTACATTCTATATGCACATAGGTTGAGATGAGATGCCCGCAATTTGAACCTTTAAGAGGCTAATATTGTGACTTAAAATAAGGATTTTGGAGGCTTGATCTAGTTTGGTGGCGCTATACATTTAGAAAATATTTGCATATGCTTGCGTGTTTGTCTCAATGGTTGTTCTACATATCATATGTATTTTGTGCTTCACCTTCACATATGTTATTGAGAACAAATTTCACAAAGTCTATTTTGGTTTAATATTGTTATTGAGAATACTTTTACATTTGGTGAGACTTAACAATACTACATGTACGGATTTATAATTTCATTCATGTATATGTTGTAAGATGAATTGGAGTGTTATAAGCATATTTACTATTATTGTTGTACTTTTATTGTTAATGCAAATAGTAGGATCATTCTTACCAATGGAACTAGGGCTTTTATCTACTCATCTATGTCCTTTGACTTGGTCTCCTCTTCCATGTCCTTTGATCTTCTCTTATATGTCCTCTCTCACATCCTTCTAATATTTTTCCACTCCTTTCTAACCATAGTTAATGATATTGGTCCCTGTTGTATCCTCACCATCTATATCCTTTCACAATCAACAACATTCACAACAATATCTAAAAGTTTTGATATCATCATGTTCCACTATAGTTGTTGTCAAGTTGATCAACACATGTGCCCATATCACCTATCCTTTCAAGAGTCTCCATGCATGTCGTGGCAAGCCCTTTTCTCCAAGTAGTTTTCCTAATCATTTTTATCCATACATTTGTCTTTGCTAACTCATGTTTGGGACATCCTTAAGGTTTTGGAATACACTAATGTTTGAGAAGGCTTAGTCACTGCTCTTTGTTTTAACAAACATTGGATTTTTGACTTATGTCTTTCCATCCAACCTTGGTCCAAGGCTTGGCCCCATCATACTTTCTGGCAACTCAAATTCTACTGCCACTTTACTTTGTCATCTTGGTCAGGACTAGGTTGACGTGATTGTTTTCATGCCTTCCACCATCAAGCCTGGCTCTCCAACTTTTATTCCTTATACCTTGATGGCCCTTCACGATATTGAACCGCCACCATCTCCTATGAACCATCTCAAGCTTAATACTTATCTTTATGAATCTATCTTTCATGTAGGTATCCCTACAGTAAAGAACACTTTGCTTCTTTTTCGTCTTCCATCCACTAACACTATGCATGTTGCCTTACAACAAGTGGCTTCTTGTCCTTGCTCATTTGATGCTTGGGTTCATTTTTTGCTGCTCCTTGTGTGCGTTCTCCACCACTTTTCTCCCAAGTATGCTCAAGAATGCTTAGCATAAAAGTCGCCTCATTCTAACAACTTATGATCCTTAAGGCCCTAGAGACATGGAGTTCAGGACCTGACAGTATCCAACAACTCCTTGCTCAGATCTTGACCTGTCATTGTCCTTTTATGAGTGTACAATATTTCAAATCCAAAGTTTTCCATGCCAAGGAAAAGATCAAGGATGGAGAATTTTCAGCTGCCATTTAAGTTCTCTCCTCTAGCATCATTGCCCCCTCTAACCCTACTGTTCATTTGGAGCTTGAAGAAAAACACCCCTAAAGCCCCATCTTATGGTGCAACCTATGTTAGATATTTCTTGCTCTCCCTTTATTGCTTCTCGTGCTATGGTTGAAGAGGCAATCTTATCCTTCCCGGATATCTTGTGCACATGATGGTCTTCGTGCACAACACCATCTTGATGTTATACATGGTGCAACAATAGCTATTAGAGCTGTCTTTTTTAATGCAGTGTCAACTGTGGTCAACCTATGGCTTTCTGGTCATTGTCATGTTTCCCTATCTCCCTATATTGCTAATGCCCGACCCCTATTCTCAAGCCATACAACGACATTTGGCCTATTGCCATTGGAACAATTTAGTGTCATTCTGTTTATAAGGTTGCAATAAAGGATGTCAATCCTGATGATCTCAGTTATCTTAAGGGTCATCAATTTTGTGTTGGTATTCTTGGAGGTTATTAAGACTTTCTACGTGTTTTCACTTGCTTTGTCTATGACCAACATCATTTCACCATTCTTGTTGACTTCAATAATTCTTTTAATGTGGTTGATAGGTTCACCATATTTAAGGAGGTCCACCTTCATTTCTTAGCTATTACATGTTGGTTTAAATTATGTTATAGCTCCCCATCTACTCTCTATGTGGATTAGAGTGAGCCTCTTCTCTCCATGACTAGGGTCCAACAAGGTGATTTATTGGGGCAACTTCTTTTTTCATTGACTCACTATAAGGCACCTGAACTTGCTTAATGAGTTGAATAAGCTTAGTTGCCATAATTGAATGCTTATAACCCTAATCTAACCTTTTTTATGTTTTGAAATTATAACACAAGCTTAAGTTTCAAATTTGGTCCAATTTGAACACTGTTTGAGCAAGTTATGCAGTTTCTTGTACATTTTGGAATTTTCTACAATTTACCCAATTGAGGGGTTTTCTTTGCAATTTTTCACATATATATTATGTTCCTTGTATTTTATATTTTCATTCTTGAGTATTTTGGTCATGGGGATCCTAGTTGAGCATGGTTTGAAGGTGTTTTCCTCAAGGGTATTTTAGGGTTTACCCCTTCAGGGATGAGCTACCTATAGTAGTTATCAACTAATGAATTATGTGATTGGCTGGGAAATTCGATAAAGGAAATCTAAGAAGGTCTATATGGATGGTGGGGGAGCTGCTTGTGTCTGTGCTTGTATATTCTTAATATTTGAAGGCCATATACACATGGAGAAGCTACTTTTACATCCCATGCTTGCTTCCATCCTTATCCCTGGGCTATATTTACCTCTTACTTGCTCAAGTATGAAACTATGCTTGCTTTCTCTTTCCTCTAACCTAGAGAAATGACTCCACTCTGCTTTTCTGTGAAACCAAGTGCTCTAAGGTAGAAGAAAACTTCTTTTTGGAGAAGAAGGTCTCCTAGAGCTCTATCTAGCCCTACCTAGGGTTTCCAAGGTCATCTTCTAGAGATTTCAACCAAGGAAAGTTATCTTCTTCCTTCCTTCTTTATTTCTCTTGCTCTTCTCCTTCCTTATACCTTCCTCCAGGTTGGAACCCTATTGTTCCATGGTGAAATTGGCTCTAGAACTCAAAAATATATCCTTCTTGTTTCTTTTTCTAGGATTTTACTTCTTTGGGGAGAGAAGTACCTATTTGGTCAAGTTCAGATCTGAATCCAAGGTTTTCTTGCTCTATTTGCTTGAGATTCTTGTTGTTTGGGATCTGACCTATTCTATAGAGGCGAGTTATATAACATTCTTCACTTATATTGCTTACTAGAAGCTTGTTAGTTCGTGTTTATGCTTTAATGTGATGGTCTAAGCATAAAGAAACCATGCTTGTTTAGAGTTACAAATTTTTGTAATGTTCCCTATTTTGTTCCAGTTCTATATGAAGTTGTAAACATGTGTATGACAGTGTAACATGATCTGGGATAGGTTGATAGCATGAACCTATGGTGCTAAGCACAGAATAATTGATAGTTCAAATTAGGGTTTTCAAGCTATTTCCTTCCCTATCACACTACTGATGGTTATACCATTCTATAACCAATGTTGTTACTATCTTGGCAACTGATGTTTGTGATCAAGGGTGTAAAATTTATGATGACAACCTATGGTCACCACCTTAGGTCAGGTTTTGGCTCAATTAGACATTTAATTATCATCTACTAGGTATTCTAATGATGTTATAAATCGATGATGACATTACCTTAATATTTCATGGTGTTAACTGAATGTATTACTGATCTAACAACTAATGGTGACCTAATGATCACAATTAAAGGTGGATTAGGTCATAATCATATAAGATGAGTTAATAATGTAATTGTAGATTTGACTAAACCTTAAACTAATGGTTCCTTCGTTCAATTGATATATTGGTTAGACCTATAATTCAATTGATAACCTTGAACAATGAACCTGATCCAATGAATAATATTGGATGCTTCAACATCCAATGGATTAGAATAAATTACATGGTATTATATGTGGGTCCTAGTGATGAAATCTTGATGGTTCAATACCATTAATTTGTAGTATTACCTTTGACATCATATAGTTATATTTGATAAATCACTATAATAAGTGGATGGGTAACTCCCATGTGGTCTAGATTGTTATACCTAACCTTAATGTAATTGTATGATGTTGCTTGGTTATAATCATACCTCTTGAATGATTAATGTGATAATTAATTGCACTCTTCTTGTGTTGAAACCACATTGCAGTATTGTTTGAATATCATAGTACCTTGCCATGTCAATATCTATGGACACATATGTGCTAATGATCTTTTGAGCCTTGTTTAAGGCATGGAATGATGATGTTAACCTTACTATGACTAATGCGATGGTCTTAATGACCTTTGGGCATGTTTGAAGCCATGATAGAGATGAAATACTCTTCATGTTCCAATAAGGGTTAAAACTCTGGAACTTGTGATAAGATATTGGTATCTTGTAAAAGTATGATGATAAGTGTGGTCCATTAATTTGCAATGAATGATAGCATGTGGTAATTTGATTAAGATTTATATCTTAAATGTTTTATATCTTTTAAAAATTTTATACATATGCTTTTTTTAGAAAATAATTAGGGTTTGAATGTCCATTTGTATGATATAGCCTTAATTCACCCAATTGGAATAACTAATTAAGTAAAACTCTAATCATGTAGTGCCATGTGCCATAGATCTATCTAAATGTCAGAAATTGCCATATAGTTAAATGAGTATTTCTAAGGGATACTCAGAGTGCATACTGATGAGTATGTGGGGTGCTTGTCATCCTGAATTCAAGTTTTAGGGAGGATGATAGTGGGCATACCTATCCCTTAGTTTGAGAACAACAACGGTTGTGTCTCGATGATTATATATATATGATGAGATTGGAGGACAATTGTGGCTGTACCTTGGATGGTAGGGTATGTGTACCCGCCTCCTTGCACTAGTGTCATGACCTTTACCAATGATGGACTAGGCTATTAGTAGCTTGACCTTTTGTGTAATTGTGGCAGACCCGAACTGACTGGGGGCAGAGAAGATCTTAGGAGTTTGGCTCTTCCTAGATCTTGTATGGCACTGATTTCAACTTAGTAGTGGTCAGTTGGGACTTGAGTGGTATTTCTCAAATCCATCAGAGAAATGTAATAAAATAAGTAATATAAACCGTGTAGTATACTGGCTTTGGTTAAATATGTCTCACATTGTTTGATTAGTTTGTAACTTGTCTTTATACTATTTATTGTTTACAAGATGATATCATATGACCTTTGAGTAATTATACTTCTTGTCAAGTTAATTTTCTTAATGTATGAGTATGCTTAACCTATTAAATGTACTTAAATTTCTTATTCATTACTATATATTCTCAATTCATTTACTGTTAATCAATATGTTATAATCAATATATGTTGGAGAGAGTTATATCTCTCGTTGGGACAGGGTCTCACTCGTGGGTCACCACATTTTTTTAGGTGGTCACAGGAAATGAGTTCAAGGTCGCACTATAGAAGAGAATCAACATGGTGATCAATGGATTTAGAAGGTTGGTTAGTTGTAGATGTTAGTAGTAGAGTGCCAATCTCATCCCTATACTCTCAGGTCTGGGTATGGGATGTGTTTTCTAGATGATATACTCATATCGACACGAGATTTTGGTAGTATGCCAATGTTTGTAAATATATGGCATGTACATGTGAAATATCTTTTGTATGCAGGATGTGACTGATATTTTGGAACTATATGTAAATACTTGTTATAGTATATGAGAATGGAATGATGGACCTTTTTTAAATGTTCTATAGTTTATTTACACTATTGGAATTGGTTTTAATTATCCCACATTTTTGACTACGTGATTAATTAGTAGTTGATTATGTTTTGTATTTTGAGTAATCTTATTTAGCATGATGAGGTGTCACAGTTAAGCTGGTATCAGAGCTTGAGGTTTTTGAGTCTACAGGGACATATGACTTAGGTTGGAGTCTGTTCTTATGTTTCCAACATATATGATCCTAGTTTATGCTTATGCAATTATTTCTGGAGTACATGAAGAACACATTGAGAGTAGCTATGTTGCACCAGGAGGAGGTGCTAGGAGGAAGGCACACAATGAGAGAGTGCTAAAAGAAGGGACAGAGTAGCCCGTAATGCCTCATCTAGACCCGAAAATGATGGCCAATCCTGAGTTTCAGTCTATGTTTAGATAGATGATGGCCACAATTACACATATTGCTGACAGAGCGCCAACACCTCAATCTAGGGTAGCCACCTCTAATGTGGAGTCCCAAGGTGTCGGGAAGACATTTGAACATCTTTGATGTGTTGGGGGGATTGAATATTCAGGTACTTATGATCCAATAAACATTGACATGTGGTGGACTGATCTGGAAAATGCGTTCAAAATCCTAAACATCGTTGAAGAAGACAAAGTTAAGCATGCAATATACTTGTTGAAGGGTTGTGTTGGCCACTGGTAGGCCAACAAAGAGGAGAAAAGGCTAGGAGTTGTGATAGGATGGGAGGATTTTTGGAGGGAATTTATTAGCCAATATTGTCTAGAGACCTACCTAGATGAGAAAATCTCTTAGTTCGAGAAGATTCGTTAGGAAGCTATGACTATCAATGAGTATGAATCAAAGTTTATGGAACTTCTAAGGTTCTTCCCGCACATGGCAACAACGGACAAGGAAAGGATCTAGATATTTGAGAAGGGTCTGAGTACAGAGTTGACTACTACAACATCAACCTTGGAGAACAAGGAAAGGTTTTCCACCTTTGTGGAATCTGTCAGGAGGATTGAGAGGTCTTCCATAGAGAAGCGTGAAGCTAATGCTAAGAAGTGACCTATGCAGTTTTAAGGGAAATCATATGGAGGATTTAAGAAGCCAAGGTTTTCTCCACCTTCGTCGCAAACAAGGTCAACCTTGACTGAACCAAGATCACATGCACTATCACAGTGGACTCCAACTAGGAGTAGAGGTTAGAGTTTTCCACCGATAGGAGCTCGTAGTTCATCATCAGTCTCAGTTACAGGGCCGTTTAGACCACAGAGTGATAACTGAGTGTGTCATCAATGTGGAAAGACATGGCATATTAGATGGAATTTCCCTATGAAAGTTGAGGAGGTGAATCAGTATCCAAGGCAGAATCAATAGGGATTACAACAATGACAGTTTGATATTGGTAGTGGTAGAGGACGTGGTCAGACATTTCATGCAGGATCCTCTGGACAAGAAAGCAGAGGATGTGGATGGCAGTAGGCAATAGCAAGGTTCTATGCCATGACCCAGCCTGAAGCAGTGGTCAATCCACGAGTCATGACAGGTTAGATGGAATTATTTCATTATGATTTATCTGCTTCTTATTTCATATTTGTGTTAGTAGATCCGTGTGTTATGTACCTATTAGTCTTAGATTTGATAGCCTCTGACTAGACACTCCTTTGGTTGATTCCGCCGAGTTGCAGGAAGTGTGTCCTTCTTGTGTTTTTTCTTTTTCTGGACACAACATTCAAGTGGATCTTTTGCCACTTGACATGCATGGTTTTGATGTAATCCTAGGAATCGATACCTTGGAAAAGCACAAGGTCGTCTTGGACTATAGTACTAAGGTGACGATGTTCCATGATGGAGATGTATAGTGGATTTTCTAGGGTGATAGGAAGATTTTTCCTACATGTTTGATGTCAGCTATGATAGTTGAGCGGTTGAGGAGACAAGGATGTGAGGCTTTCTTAGCTCATGTTGTGGATACCAAGGTGGTAGGACCTAGTATCTAGGAGGTACCAGTGGTGTGAGAATTTGAGGATGTCTTTCCTGAGGAATTTCCTAGCATTGCCTCTCCTGGAGAGATTGAGTTTGAGATAAATCTTGCTCTTGGAAAACAACCCATAGCACAATCAACATACATAATGGCACCAGTAGAGATGCAGGAGTTAAAGAAACAGTTACAAGAACTATTAGAGAAGGGTTTCATCTGGCCGAGGACTTCCCCTTGGGGTGCTTCCATGTTGTTTATTAAAAAGAAGGATGGTTCAATGAGGCTATGTATAGACTGCAGACAGTTGAACAAGGTGACAATAAAGAATAAGTATCCTTTGCCAAGGATTTATGATCTTTTTGATTAGTTGAGAGGTGCCACATTATTTTCAAATATAGACCTGAGGTCAAGTTACCATCAGTTGAGAATTAAGGCTGATGACATACCCAAGTTGACTTTTAGGACTAGGTATGGTCATGATGAGTTTGTGGTTATGCAATTTGGGCTAACCAATATACCTGAAACTTTTATGGATCTAATGAATAGGGTGTTTAGAACTTATCTTGATCAATGTGTGATCGTGTTCATAGATGATATATTGATATACTCCAAGGATAGTCAACAACATGAGCAACACCTTTGCTAGACATTGACTTTGTTGAGGCAGCATCAACTATATGCTAAGTTCAGCAAGTGTGAATACTGGTTACTTGAAGTGTCTTTTCTGGGCCATGTTATATCTGCAAAAGGCATTTTTGTTGATCCCGAGAAAGTGGAATCGATTTGTACTAGAATGGGAACAACCAAAGATACTGACAAAGATCCATAGTTTCCTCAGTCCGGTAGGTTACTATAGGAGGTTTATGAAAGACTTTATTTCTATAGTGTTACCCCGAACTAGGTTAACTAGGAAAGATCTTCCTTTTGCTTGGAATGACAAGTGTCAATGCTCTTTCTAGCTCTTGAAAGAAAAGTTGACTAGTGCACTGGTGTTAGTACTTCTAGAGCAAGGGAAAAGCTATATTGTCTTTTGTGATGCTTCAAAGAATGGGTTGGGATGTGTGTTGATGCAGGATAAAAATGTGATTTCTTTTACTTCGTGACAGCTTAAGAAACATGAGGAGAATTACCCAATACATGATCTGGAGCTTGCAATGATGGTCAATGCCTTAAAGATCTGGAGACACTATCTTTATGGAGAAAAGTTTCAGATCTTCACTGACCACAAGAATCTACAGTATATCTTCTCAAAATAGGAGTTAAATATGAGGCAGAGGAGTGGATGGAGCTAATTAAGGATTATGATTGCACAATTGACTACCATCTAGGGAAAGAAAATTTGGTAGATAATTCATTGAGTAGAAAGTCATCTGCATTATCAATGGTAGATAACACACAATTAAATTCCTTGATGTGCCATAAGAGAGATATACTAGTGTCTTTTCGCCAGATGAATGTACAGCTAGAAGTTTCCTTGTTGGCAGGATTGTTGGCACAGTTACAAGTCAAACCTACCTTGAGATAGAAAATTCATGATGCACAACAAAATGATATTGTGATACAAAATATCTGATCAGGGATTGGCAGTGAAAAGTATGATGACTTTCATGAGGCAGATGATGGTACATTTTGTTACCATAATAGGATAGTAATTCCTAATGTTGATGGGTTGAGGAAGATGGTACTTGAGGAGGCTCACTCCTCGATGTATGCAATGCATCCTGGAAGTACCAAGATGTGGCAAAACTTGAAAGATATGTATTGGTGGCAAGGTCTAAAGTGTGATGTGGCAGAGTTCATTGCCAAATGTCCAGTTTTTCAGTAGGTGAAGGCTGAGTACCAGAAGCCTACAAGGACATTACAACCCTTACCAATACCACACTGGAAATGGGATCATATTACTATAGACATTGTGGTTGGTCTTCCTAGGAAAAACAAGGGTCATGATTCCATATGGGTGATAGTAGTTAGATTGACTAAGTCAGCTCATTTTCTGCCATTTAAAACGACGTTTAAAACAGAGAAATTGGCACAAATATATGTTGATGAGATAGTCTGTCTGCATGGAATTCCAGTGACTATAGTTTTTGGCAGAGGTCCATAGTTTACAAGTCATTTTTGGGAGTGTCTACATTTAGCAATGGGAACACAGCTGAGATTCAGCACAACTTTTCATCTGCAGATGGCCAATCTAAAAGGACTATTCAGACTTTAGAGGATCTTTTGAGGGCATGTATGCTGCAATTTCTTGGTAGTTGGTGTTGGGTTTCAGGGGAGACAGAGAAGGCAGCGGAAACAAAAAAAAATTCTCCCCAACCCATACCGAGGAAACACGTCAACGTCTATATAATAGGAAAGGATGGTTTGTGGAATCATACCTTGTCTCGAGGCTTGCTCGGCGATAATACCTCGCCCAATGTGCGGTCTTCAACTCCGGACTTCGACGGTGTCTGTGCAGCTCCTGGTCACACCAGGACTGACAACTCCTACTCGAACCGGACTGTCGGATGACAGTTGTCCTCCTAAGCGGCAGTGTCCTCCCGCCTCTGTAGTAGTCCACACAGACAACCTGGAACTCCACTCTCCTTGTCCCACAAGGAAGTGGAAGGAGTCGCACCCTCCTGTTGACGTACTAGTCGCCAACACGCTCTCCTGCCTCCTGTTGCAACTGCAGTTGTCCTTCCCTTGCTGCACCTCCCTTTTGCGGGAAGCACTTGCTCGGGCTCTCTCACGGTTACCAAAACCAGAGAGAACGACAACTTGCACAGCAACTGGTTGTACTGAGCTGTACTGTGAGAAGCCCCCAATACCCCTATATATATAGGAGAGTCATGGGACAGGGTTCTCCATCCCGGGCAATGCGGGACTAAAGCAGGAGTAGAAGGGTTTGAGAATTTTCCACAAAAAGCAATCAGTTCACAACTTGAAATGATCGGTTCACAACTGAACCGATCAGTTCGGCCATTGAGCTGATCGTTTGGACCTGAGCCGATCGTTTGGGGCACTCCAACCGATCAGTTGGTGCCCTGAACCGATCGGTTCATGGTCCTAATCCGGCTCAAAAAGACTTTCCTTGTTTCTTTCCCAATTGGTATCGAATACCAATATTATTCCAATCGAATTGGCAATTTGAAACCAAAGGAAAATTCTGGCCGACATGACTTTTCCCAACTGGTCGGTTGCACCAGTTGAGCCGATGGGTTCAACCCTTGAACTGGTCGTTTCAACCTGGGCATGAGCCGATCGGCCTGGACACTCCAGCCGACCGGTTCAGCAACCTCAGCCGACCGGTTCATCACATGAACCGATCGGTTGGGAGCACAGGTTGGGCAAAATCAGTCAATTGTGATTTCAATCAATCCGATACTCCAATCAATGCGTCCAACACCTTGAACCATACGATATTGAGCTATCGACTGATTGAGTGTTTAATTGAACTACTAAACTCCTTTAGTAATCAATCTAAACATTGCTTTGTGGACAAAACTCCTCTTCCAGGTTAAATCCTATGTGTGTGACCCTACAGGTCCATTTCACGTTGGCAGTGAAAGTCCATAACACTTATGACTTCACAAGCAAAGAGCGGTGCCTAGTCACACATCATTGCTACCCAAGTGAAAGTAGAAAGTTGGAGAACAACTTTCATCCTACAATCTGTGAATGGTGTTACAGCGAATGTATAATTCCTTTGTCACTGATATCCCAAATGAACTCGAGGCATGGAACAGTCATCCTGTCAACGTTCATTCACTTCCTTGATCTCAGAGTAGACTGGAAGAGATATGTATGACATCAGTATCACATACTGACTCACACATGCGTGCACGCCTTTTTCAATCCTACTCATCAAGTGGCCATGGATATCAAACTCCCTCAGGAGGGACAAATCCCATATCTATCACTCACCCCTCAAAAGCCCCATGTGTCAAAGCCAACCAATCATCACCTTTATAACAACCCATGTTTCAGGACTGCGTTTGATGATGTCAAAGTGTGCCCAACGACATGTGTTGAGTGTAGTGATTTTAGGTCTAAGAATCACACTCACCACCATCACTGTGAGTACTGACTGTGACTACCATCTCATGGTTCCATGTGTCAAACTCACGGTGGGTCTGTCCGGTAACTTGTTCTCTAACAAGTACCTATGTGTTTGGTTTGATATCTCTATATCTTGACTAATGAGATTATGTCATCAACCAACACCACAATCTAGTCTTGTGTGTCATTTTTGTCTATCTACCTTCCACAATGACATCCGACTAGGGACATAACAAGAATGTACAAACTCTTAGCATCTGTATGATCTCATCGTTCAGGTCCTTAACATGAAAGCATACGTCATTGAGTTCTGTCATTCTTTAGACATTCAATCTGTTCTATCACTATCTCATATGACTGAACCAGAATGAATTGGAAGCTTGCCTTTGATGTTTATCAAATCAATCTTAATGTATCCCACCAATCATCACATGATTGGCTCTCAGGGCATACATACCAACAGACTCCCACTTGCACTGCGAGCCAATCACCCATGAATCATATTCATAGTGATCTTCAAACATGTCCCACATGTTACTGTGCTCTAGTGCCAACATAGTGAGAAATGGCAACACCTTACCAAAGTTAGTATAAATTGCATGTCTCTCATCTCTTCGCTGTACGTCACACGTATGAGATGGAGTTGCCGTAATATGCGATCTAGTATTCCATTGCTAACCTTTAGCCACATTGCATGATCAAGGATTCCAGACTTGTCATCAATGAGCGGAATATAAGTTCATCTCATGAACTTCCAGATCCATATAGTATCTACTACTATTCTCTAACACATAGATACTCGACATTTCCTTTTAAATGGTTTTATTGGAACACTTCCAATTATCAACAAACTTTCACTTTTATACATCTTATGTATATTTTGCGATTAATTTTCTGTCATTTCGGAAGTTTGCATCAATGTAACTCTTTACATCGAACTCTTCCTTATCTCCATAGAACTAGTACTTCACAAGCACTTATCAAGTTCTCATGGTATTCCAGTAACCCTTACTGGAAATAGACAGACATCCACTCGTCATGTCACACATACGAGTTATCAGGATGAGCACATCATATTGCCATGTCCTACATACAAGATGATGAATGCATTTTATTCTTGCCATGTCATACATGCAAGATAATGGGATGATTACATACATGATAGATCCATATCTATTCTTAGTGTTCCCATTCTTCATAAGAATTGGACACTTGGCCTTGGGATACTAACTCCATGTAACATGGACAAGTTTTCTCCCACTGAATCTGTGCATACTGAACACTTCAGTAGAGATTGCCAATGTATGCTCTCTCTTTCCAGGTCAAGAGATTTTCGAGAACTATCTCTATAGATCTCTATTCCTATCACATAGGAAACATATCTATCTTCCTTAAAGATAATTTCCACATTCGGATTTCCAATCTAGAACATTTCCATTTCACATCAACATGTGGAATGTGAATACGGTCCCACTAAACCACAGATCCCTTCTTAATCTTTGACATATCAGTCAAACCCTTTGACTATATCATCAAAATAAAGATCCAATTTTGAGTTGCTTGTACTCAATCAATCACATTGATTAGTCCATTGTAACTTATAGACTTCATTTGCATTAGTGGATTCATAAACCTTATAGGATGTGTCACGTACACATCCTGGTTTTATTCCTCATAGGAATGCGGTTTTAGTGTCCATATGCCAAATGTCTTAGTCGTTAAGTTGCAATCAACAAGCATCATCCTTCTCAAAATGTTATCCATGTGTCTTAACACTTAAGACTCATTTGCACTTATGGATATGATCCAATGAGTGCTACCATCAAGGTCATACCTTATGGTTCACATGGAAGTCATTTAGGATGTAATGGTTTTAAACCATAACTCAAGATTCGGTTCCTCATATTCATCTTGATAGTTGACTCATCACATGAACAACTCATCACATAGATAATTGAGGTGTATCTGTTATAGATATAAGAACTCACAACCCTTGTGATTCTTAATTTCTTTTATTAGTGTGGGGTATTCATTTATTAAGAAGAATTCAGTTATTTGATAATCATTCTCTAACTCCTTAGAGTATGATTCCTTCTTGATTCAGACATAACCATGCCTTAATCATGAGTTCATTATGATACATTATCATAAACACTCATAAGGATCTCAAACATTTGGTCCAAGTATTTCATTCATTGATCTCATCAAGAATTAATACTTTACCAAATTTGTACTTCATTTATGATAATCTTGAACACTTCAAGATATTCATATTGGTATTTCTCTAAACACCATTTGAAGTATTAGCATTTATTCCAATAGGTATGTAAATACATCACATGTATTATACCTAATACGATAATCATTCTCCCACTACTTTAGTGAAGATTGATTAATCATGTCCAAGATATTCATGTCCCTTACTGGTTCTCTAACCAAAAGAGTCTAGTTTTATCCATCACATGGAAACTAGAAATGAATTTCTCATGATTAATGCTAATTAAATTGTTTGAGTTATCTATAACTTTTAGGTATCGTCTTATCTTATGCATATCAAATATCACAAGATAAATAAGGCATTGCCACAAAGATCATATCTTTATAAATCGAAACATCTCTTTATTAATTTCCATCATTGTCATACAATATGCAAAAATAAAGTGTTTCTATCTATTGGCAAGTATGAAATAGCAGTTCATAACTGTATTACATGCCTTATTGGATGAAAATAAACTAAAGTATTCCTATCTATAAGGGCAACACTTGCCCCAAGTAAGAATGCTTTACACTTTACATTTTGATATCATATATCTCAAAAAGTGTTACAAGTTTACTTTCATGACACCTTTAAGTAGAGGTTTCAGTCGCCTCCTTCTTCTTTTGTTCTTCCAGGTAGAGAGGACAATTCCTTTTCCAATGTCCTGGCTTTTGACAATGGTGGCAATTTCCTTTCTTGGTCACGCCTCCCTTGGCCTTGAGAGCTGAAGATGGCTTGGACTCTTGGCTAGCTTCAGAACCTTTCTTAGCTTTGCCCTTGCCCTTGCGCTTGGACTTGCCTTTCTTTCTCGTGATCACCATCACGGACTTAGGCTTGTCCTTCTTCATCTATAACTCGGCTGTCCTCAACATGCCCAACAACTCTGACAGTGGCCTATCAAAGTTGTTCATGTTGTAGTTCATCACAAACTGACTGTAAGATTCTGGCAACAATTGCAGTATCACGTCAGTAGCCAACTCTTGGCTCAGTGGAAATCCCAGTCTCTGCAGGTTCTCCACATACCCAATCATCTTGAGTGTGTGAGGACCAACTGGATCTCCTTCTGTCATGACGCACTTGAACAGCGCCCTAGAAACATTGTATCTCTCTTGCCGTGCCTGATCTTCATACATGTTCCTGAGATGCAGAATCATCTCTATGACACCCATGTTCTCATGTTGCCTCTGCAACTCATGGTTCATTGAACATAGCATCAAGCACTTTGCATCAATGGCATCATCAGAATGCTTCTTGTAAGCATCCCTTTCTGTCCTTGGTGCATTAGGAGCGGGTTCCTCTGGAATTGGAGTATCCAGGACATAGAGCTTATGCTCTTGAGTGAGAACAATTCTCAATGTCCGATACCAGTCGTGGAAGTTTTTCCCATTTAGCTTGTCCTTGTCAAGGACCGATCGCAAAGAAAAGTTGTTGTTTGTTGCCATTTGATCTACAAAAAGGAAAATATGCAATTTTAGTCCAAAACTCATTTTGACTTATTTGATTGATTTGAAAGTTTGACGATATAATTAGGCCTTTAATTAATTATCGCTCCCACTATTTTACTTCAAATTGATAGCCCTCACCATCAATTCAGAAGATTGCAGCGTACAACCTTCTAGTGGACAAGATCCTGAAATCCTCTAAGTCATGGACCAGCTTGGGCTGTCACCCACAACATAGATCTCTCAGGTAGGCAACTTTTGCCAATTGCATCATATGCAACTCTTGATAATATGTCATCTACAACTCCTTGCAATGATCATCTCCATGCCTCAAGGCGCTAGATCCTATCTAGGTCACCTTGTTAAGTCCAACCCAAAGCAAACACGATGAATATGCACCCTGCTTGGGCAGACCCACACATTCATCCTTCACGCTTCCACGAGATAGACGGTGCACCACGCTTGGGCGTGCCCACACTTGGTCGATCAAGCTTTTCACATGTGTCGCATTTGGAAGGCATCTAAAACTTAATATTTAATGAGGGATTTGGTTTTATATACATATACATATCCAATCACCACAATACATAGTATGTATCATATACATGCTATATCCCACATAAAACATGCACAAACGATAAAGAGCGATGATTATGGCCATCCTAATGTGATTCCTCGAGCCAAGAGGAATCACGGTCATCTAGGTCTACATCACATGCAACCTGTACAAGATGAAATTTGTGCCTTTGCCTTCCGAGTTGATCAACTCATCACATGAATGATCTGTACTCTCCAGCCGGTCGTCTGGGTGCCACCAGCCGATCGGTTGGCTCCTCTAACCGATCGATTCGCCTGGTCGTCGTGCATCTCGTCATGTCCGCCACCCGTTCGTCTCGCTCCTCGAACCGGTCATCAACCGATCGGTTCACTCCTTGAACCGACCGTCTGGAAGGTCAACCGATCGGTTCACTCCTTGAACCGACCGTCTGAGCAGTCGTCTTGATATCCGCCGGTCTTTGACATAACAGGAAATAAAATCCTATTCTATTTATTACATTGCTTTAAAAGAGAAACCCCGATTTACATTCGGGGGCAGCAAAGGTAGGAAAGAATCTTGAATTATTTCGAGTTACATCGGGAATAAGAGAGGGAAGATCGGTGCGCAGACCGAGATGCAAGCAACCACAAACAACCACACACAGATAGGGGTTTATAGGCCATAATCACGCTACACACATCCACCACAAAACTCGTTTAAGGGCGACGCGTATCGAGTGCATTAATAATACATATCATATATGTAATTTGGGATTTGTGGATTTAGGATTGGACATGCATAAAGCCAATATTATTCACATCGCATGCAATAAATAAAGGCGACAAACCAAAATCGATCATATCGATATTCCTAAAATATAGAGCAGTTGACGTGGCTCTGATACCACTGTTGGGTTTCAGGGGAGACAGAGAAGGCAGCGGAAACAAAAAAAAAATCTCCCCAACCCATACCGAGGAAACATGTCAACGTCTATATAATAGGAAAGGATGGTTTGTGGAATCATACCTTGTCCCGAGGCTTGCTCGGCGACAATACCTCGCGCAATGCGCGGTCTTCAACTCCGGACTTCGATGGTGTCTGTGCAGCTCCTGGTCGCACCGGGACTGACAACTCCTACTCGAACCGGACTGTCGGATGACAGTTGTCCTCCTAAGCGGCAGTGTCCTCCCGCCTCTGTAGTAGTCCACACGGACCACCTGGAACTCCACTCTCCTTGTCCCACAAGGAAGTGGAAGGAGTCACACCCTCCTGTTGACGTACTAGTCGCCAACACGCTCTCCTGCGTCCTGTTGCAACTGCAGTTGTCCTTCCCTTGCTGCACCTCCCTTTTGCGGGAAGCACTTGCTCGGGCTCTCTCACAGTTACCAAAACCAGAGAGAACGACAACTTGCAGAGCAACTGGTTGCACTGAGCTGTACTGTGAGAAGCCCCCAATACCCCTATATATATAGGAGAGTCATGGGACAGGGTTCTCCATCCCGGGCAATGCGGGACTAAAGCAGGATTAGAAGGGTTTGAGAATTTTCCACAAAAAGCAATCAGTTCGCAACTTGAAATGATCGGTTCACAACTGAACATATCGGTTCGGCCATTGAGCCGATCATTTGGACCTGAGCCGATCGTTTGGGCACTCCAACCGATCGGTTGGTGCCCTGAACCGATCAGTTCATGGTCCTAATCCGGCTCAAAAAGACTTTCCTTGTTTCTTTCCCAATTGGTATCGAATACCAATATTATTCCAATCAAATTGGCAATTTGAAACCAAAGGAAAATTCTTGCCGACATGACTTTTCCTAACTGGTCGGTTGCACCAGTTGAGCCGATCGGTTCAACCCTTGAACCGGTCATTTCAACCTGGGCATGAGCCGATCGGCCTGGACACTCCAGCCGACCGGTTCAGCAACCTCAGCCGACCGGTTCATCACATGAACCGATCGGTTGGGAGCACAGGTTGGGCAAAATCAGTCAATTGCAATTTCAATCAATCTGATACTCCAATCAATGCGTCCCACACCTTGAACCATACGATATTGAGCTATCGACTAATTGAGTGTTTAATTGAACTACTAAACTCCTTTAGTAATCAATCTAAACATTGATTTGTGGACAAAACTCCTCTTCCAGGTTAAATCCTATGTGTGTGACCCTGCAGGTCCATTTCACGTTGGCAGTGAATGTCCATAACACTTATGACTTCACAAGAAAAGAGCGGTGCCTAGTCACACATCAGTGCTACCCAAGTGAAAGTAGAAAGTTGGAGAACAACTTTCATCCCACAATCTGTGAATGGTGTTACAGCGAATGTATAATTCCTTTGTCACTGATATCCCGAATGAACTCGAGGCATGGAACAGTCATCCTGTCAACGTTCATTCACTTCCTTGATCTCAGAGTAGACTGGAAGAGATATGTATGACATCAGTATCACATACTGACTCACACATGCGTGCACGCCTTTTTCAATCCTACTCATCAAGTGGCCATGGATATCAAACTCCCTCAGGAGGGACAAATCCCATATCTATCACTCACCCCTCAAAAGCCCCATGTGTCAAAGCCACCCAATCATCACCTTTATAACAACCCATGTTTCAGGACTGCGTTTGATGATGTCAAAGTGTGCCCAATGACATGTGTTGAGTGTAGTGATTTCCGGTCTAAGAATCACACTCACCACCATCACTGTGAGTACTGACTGTGACTACCATCTCATGGTTCCATGTGTCAAACTCACGGTGGGTCTGTCCGGTAACTTGTTCTCTAACAAGTACCTATGTGTTTGGTTTGATATCTCTATATCATGACTAATGAGATTTTGTCATCAACCAACACCACAATCTAGTCTTGTGTGTCATTGTTGTCTATCTACCTTCCACAATGACATCCGACTAGGGACATAACAAGAATGTACAAACTCTTAGCATCTGTATGATCTGATCGTTTATGTCCTTAACCTGAAAGCATACGTCATTGAGTTCTGTCATTCTTTAGACATTCAATCTGTTCTATCACTATCTCATATGACTGAACCAGAATGAATTGGAAGCTTGCCTTTGATGTTTATCAAATCAATCTTAATGTATCCCACCAATCATCACATGATTGGTACTCAGGGCATACATACCAACAGTTGGGATGTACATCTAACTTGGATAGATTTTGTGTACAACAATAGCTATCCAAGAAGCATAGATATGGCTCCTTATGAGGCTTTGTATGGGAGATGATGTTAGTCTCCTCTTTGCTAGTATGAGATAGGTGAATATCAACTTTTGGGCCCTGAGCTAGTACAGTAGACTACAGAAAAGATTAAAGTGATATAACAACAGTTGAAAGCAACCTAGGACAGGTATAAATCTTATGCAGATAAACGATGTAGACCACTTGAGTTCCAAGTGGGAGATAGAGTATATCTTAAGGTTTCTCCTTGGAAAGGTGTGCTGAGGTTTGGAAAGAAGGGTAAGTTGGCTCCTAGTTTTATGGGACCATACCCTATCGTAGCTCGTGTTGAAAAGGTAGCATATAAGTTGGAGCTACCACTAGATCTGCATAGATTTCATAATGTCTTTCACATCTCTATGTTGAGTAAATGCCATCCAGATACTGACCAGACAATCCAACCAGTAGAGGTTGAGGTAGATGAGGATATCTCCTATGTTGAGGGTCCTATGTTGATCCTAGATAGAAGGGTGAAAAAGTTTAAGAGAAAAGATATAATACTAGTGAAATTTTTTTGGAATCATCATGGAATAGAAGAATCTACATGGGAAATAGAGAGTGAGATGCGTAGAAAATACCCATCTCTTTTTACGTAGGATTTCAAGGTGAAGTCCTTGTTAGGGGTTTATAGTTGTAGGGCCCCTGAACCTGCTTAATGAGTTGAATAAGATTAATTACCATAATTTAATGATTATAACCCTAATATAGCCTTTTTATATGTTTTTAAATCATAAGAAAAGCTTAATTTTCAAATTTGGTCCAATTTGGACACTGTTTGAGAAAGTTATGCAGTTTTCTGTACATTTTGGAATTTTCTACAATTTACACAATTGAGGGATTTTCTTTGCAATTTGTCACATACATTATGTTCCTCAGATGTTATATTATCATTCTTGAGTATTTTGAGCCATGGGAATCCTATTTTATCCATGGTTTGAAGGTGTTTTCCTCAAGGACATTTTAGGGTTTACCCCTTCATGGATAAGCTACCTTTAGTAGCTATCAACTAATGAATTATGTGCTTGGCTGGGAAATTCGACAAAGGAAAGCTAAGCAGGTCTATATGGACGGTGGGGAGCTTCTTTTGTGTGTGCTTGTATATTCTTAATAGTTTAAGGCCATAGACACATGGGGAAGCTACTTTTACACCTCATGCTTGCTTCCATCCTTATCCATGGGCTATATTTACCTCTTCCTTTCCCAAGTACAAAACTATGCTTGCTTTCTCTTTCCTATAACCTAGAGCAATGACTCCACTCTATTTTTCTTCATAACCAAGTGCTCTAAGGTAGAAGACAACCTCTTTTTGGAGAAGAAGGTCTCCTAGAGCTCCATCTAGCCCTACCTAGGGTTTCCAAGGTCATCTTCTAGGGATTCGACCAAGGAAAGTTGTTTTCTTCCTTCCTTCTCCATTTCTATTGCTCTTCTTCTTCCTTAGACCATCCTCTAGGTCAGAACCCTACTATTCCATGGTGAAAGTGGCTCTAGAACTCAAAAATATATCCTCCTTATTTCTTTTTCTAGGATTTTGCTTCTTTGTGGAGAGAAGTACCTATTTGGCCAAGTTTAGATCTGAATCCAAGGTTTTCTTGCCCTAGTTGCTCGATATTCTTGCTGTTTGGGATCTGACCTACTCTATAGAGGTGAGTTATATAACATTCTTCACTTTTCTTACTAGCAGCTTGTTAGTTCATGTTTTTGCTTTAATGTGATGGTCTAAGCATAAAGAAACCATGCTTGTTTAGAATTACGAATTTTTGTGTTGTTCCCTATATTATTCCAGTTCTATTTGAACTTGTAAACATGTGTACCACCTTCCTAAGGTGTAACATGATCTGGGACAGGTTGATAGCATGAACCTATGGTGCTAAGCACAAAATAATTGATGGTTCAAATTAGGGTTTTCAAGCTATTTCCTTCCCTATCACACAATCGATGGTTATACCATTCAATAACCAATGGTGTTACTATCTAGGAAACTGATGTTCATAATCAAGGGTGTCAAATTTATGTTGACAACCTATGGTCACCCCCTTAGGTCAGGTTTTGGCTCGATTAGACATTTAATTATCATCTACTAAGTATTCTAATGATGTTATCAATCAATGATGAGATTAACTTAATATTTGATGGTGTTAACTGAATGTATTACTGATCTAACAACCAATGGTGACCTAATGATCACAATAAATGGTGTATTAGGTCATCCTCATATATGATGAGTTAAGAATGTAATTGTAGATTTGATTAATCCTTAAACTAATGGTTCCTTGGTTCAATTGATCTAATGTTGAGACCTATACTTCAATTGATAACCTTGAACAATGAACCTGATCCAATGAATAATATTGGATGCTTCAACATCCAATGGATTAGAATAAATTACATGGTATTATATGTGGGTCCTAGTGATGATAGTTTGATGGTTCAATACCTTTAATTTATAGTCTTACCTTAGCCATCATATAGTTATATTTGATACATCACTATAATAAATGGATGTGTAATTCCATGTGATCTAGCTTGTTATACCTAACCTTAATGTAATTATATGATGTTGATGTTGGGTTTTAGAGGAGGCAGAGAAGCAGCGGAAACAAAAATTTTCTCCCAAAAACCTAAAACAAAAGGAATCGCGTCAACGTCTATACAATAGGAAAGATGGTTTGTGGACGCATACCTTGTCCGGAGGCTTGCTCAGCGATAGTACCTCACGCCTTGTGTGGTCTTCACCTCCGATCTTAGACGGTGTCTGTGCAGCTCCTGGTCGCACCGGGACTGAAGACTCCTGGTCTCACCGGGACTGTCGGGTTTGACAGTTGTCCTCCGAGCGACAAAGGTCTCCCGCCTCTGCAGTCATCCACACGGACCACCTGGAACTCCAATCTCCTTATCGCACAAGGAACCAGAAGGAGTCGTACCTTCTTGTCGGCGTACTAGTCGCCAACACACTCTCCTGCTACCAGTTGCAACTGCAGTTGTCTTTCCCTTGCTATGCCTCCCTTTTCGGGTAGCACTTGCTCCGGCTCTCTCGGTTACCAAAACTAGAGAGAACGACAACTTTGCAGAGTAACTGGCTTGCACTGAGTTGTACTCTGAGAAGCCCCCAATACCCCTATATATATAGGAGGGTCATCGGACAAGGTTCTCTATTTCGGGCAATGTGGGACTAAAAGCAGGAGTAGAAGGGTTCAAGATTTCACACAAAGCAACCAACTCGCAACCTGAACCGATCGTTTTACAACTGAAACAGTCAGTTGGGGACCTGAACCGGTCGGTTGACACCTCAACCGATAGGTTGGGACCCATGATCCGGTCGTTTCACTTCTGAACTGGTTGGTTCGTGGTCCTGACCAGTTCCAGATTGACTTTCCTTCTTTTGTTTCTAATTGGTATCGAATACCAATCCTATTTCCCAATCAAATTGGGCAAGTGAAATGAAAGGAAAATTCTCACCAATCTTACTTTCCCAGCTTGCTCGGTTGCATTAGTTGAACCGATCATTTCAACACTTGAAGTAATCGTTTCACCCTGACCTTGAGCCGATCGTTTCAACACTTGAGCCAACCAGTTCACCAAGATGGACCGATCGTGTAACATCCCTGACCTGGGTTATGCTTTAACCCTAGGTGTTTTGATTAAGAAAGATGATTATATGTTAAATCTCATCTTGTGAAAAGTAATTAAGGCTCTAAAGGAACCTATGTTTCAATTTTTGGTCCTGTTTGAACAATGTTGAAGCAATGTTTGCTTATTTTGGACTAAAGTGCAAATTACCCAAGTTGAGGGGTTAAATTGCAAATTTTGCATGATAAGATGTTCCTCTGATGTTGATATATAATAATAATGAATATGATGTAGTAGTATGGTTTCCACAAGCTTGGACACCAAGATTAAGCTTGTGAAGCAATCCTTGTGCATTAAAACCTAGTTTTGGTGTAATGTGCAATTTACCCAAAATCTAGGGTTCAATATGCAAATTACCACTTAAATAAGGTCCTTAATTTTTCTTGGCATCAGGTAGAGAAAATAAAATGAGAGGGGCATCTCATTTGAATTAAGTTGGAGGAGAGAGAATCTTGATATTAAAATAATCAAGATTTAATCCTAATTGAAACCCTAATTCAATTTAGGGAAAAAAATGAATGTATTAATTAAAGGGCCTTCAACCAAAATTTTATTGGTTGATTTTGGTTAAGGATGGATGTTCTTTTTCCAAGATAAGGAACGAAAATATCCTAAGTAGGTGAAACTCCACTCACCTTATTATAAAGAAAAGTAATATCCACTCACATGTGGGATATTATATTATAAGCATTAAGGTGCTTAATTTGCTTTTCTTTAAATTGAGGATAATGAAGGATAATTAAAGGCAAATGAAGATGCCTCGTATCCATGGAGTTGAGGGGGAAGAGGCGGCCATAATTTTTTGATTAATTGGATTTTTATATGGCATTTTCTCTCTCATCAATTTTCTTATAAAAGTGCCATTTCCAAGCCCAAACCAAGGCTTTTTCGGCCCTTTCTTCTTCCTTTGCTTGGGATGAGCTCAAGGGGACTTAGGAGCAACAGGAGGACGAGCCCCAACCTGTTGGTAAGCCCTTGACCCTCGTTCTTCATGATTTCATGGTGGAAATCGAAAATAAATTATGGATTCCTTCTTATTTCGATCTCCTCTTCAACCCTAGCCAACTTTTGCAATCAAAAGCTTGAGGAAGAGCCTAGGGGGAGTTGCTAGAGCTTCATCCACCATTAATGGCGTGATCGTGGAGCTTTGGAGCTCAATTGGTGGCGGGTTTTATAACTTAAACTCTCAATCATTGCTATTGCATCAATCTTCTATGCTTTGTTGATTGATTTCTTCAATTTTATACACTTTTGTTTCTTTGCTGCAAATTCCATCAAGAACGGTTGCTGTTCTTGGGTGCACGAAGGAAGATGATGATGACATCATCATAAGAAAGCACCTCACCAAATATCTTGGGAGCAAACGATCTCAAAAGTTGGGACCAAACGGTTTGAGCAAAACCGTTTGGTGACCAAACGGGTTGCAAACCGTTTGGTGGAAAACAGGTTCAAACCCGTTTGACGGAGTTGACCAAGCGTTTACCGTTTGGTAATCTCGTTCCTAATTATGTAGGCTAATGACCCTCCAAAATTTAGGGGTTAACTCCAAAGGAATCATAGGTTGAAGGCCAATTAATTAGACAAATCGAATTGAATTAAGTGCTGATTTTCAACCTGATTAACTTGACCTGCTTGGGCAAACGGGTTCAAGACCGTTTGAGTGAGTTGACCAAGCATTGACCGTTTGGGATTCCTGTTCATAATTATGTTGGTTAATGACTCTCCAAATTTTAGGGGTTAACTCCCAAGGAATCGTGAGTTGAAGGCTATTCAATTAGGCAAACCCTAATTGAAAACAGTGCTGAAATTCCAATGAGTTAAGTTGAGATTTTGGGTTGATTAGCCCAAACGGGTTCAAGACCATTTGGGGATAATCCAAACGGGTTCAAGACCGTTTGGGGATCACCCCAAGACCGTTTGGAGGTCTGGGGTCAAGTATAGTTGATCAATTGAAGGTCCAAAGGTACCAAATCATTCTGCAACTCAATGCTGATTTGTTGATCAACTCGATAGACCAATCCATGATGATTTTTCACTAAAGGTTAAAGGTTGGATGAGCCAACCGGTCTCAAGACCATTTGGAGATCATCCAAATGGTCTCAAGACCGTTTGGTGGTCACCCAAGACCGTTTGGAGGTCTAGGGTTGAGTATGGTTAGGTGTTTGAAGGTCTAAAGGTACCAAGTTGATATGCAATGCAATGTTGATTTGGTGATCAATTCCATGATCCAAACCTTAATTAGATGGCTTGGATTTGAGTGATATGATGGGCAAACGGTCTCAAGACCGTTTGGAGGTCATCCAAACGACCTCAAGACCGTTTGGGGTCAGGTAATACCCAATTTAGATGATGGTTCAATGGTTTCAAAGTAACTAGTATTACATTGATTAGTATTGAAGGATCATCAATTTTAAACCCTAATTCAATTGAATCAAACCCTAATTGATGACCAATTGAGGGTTAATTAAGGGTCAAATCAGTTGAAGGTTGACCTATTTAACTCAATTAATGATTGGTTCCATGAATTCAATGATTGAAGGAATCAACATTGAAAATCCTAATTCAATTGGGTATCTTATGTAATGGAGGTCCAATGTGATTGAATCTCTTGAGATTTAAGATGATGAATGATCCATTGATTCAATTATGATTAGTAATGATTATCAATCAAGGTACAAAGGTTGAAACCCTAATAGTACCTAAGAGATTAGTGCCAATTAAGGGATGAATCCCTAATTGCTTATAGGATCAATGACTTGATACACTATGTTAATCATAGTTGTATGTACTCGAATGAAGGGTTGATATGACCTAATCAAGTTGAGAAGTGGATAGCATGAATTCATACATGAATATGATTCATGTGGTGGTTAAGGGTTATGATCCTTAAGTAAAGATATCATGAAACCCTGGTTAAGGGTGTATTCTTATGAAACCCTGGTTAAGGGTGTATCCTTGAGAAACCCTAGTTGAGGGTGTATCCTTATGAAACCCTAGTTGAGGGAGTATCCTTGTGAACCCTGGTTGAGGGTGTATCCTTATGAAACCCTAGTTGAGGGAGTATCCTTGTGAACCCTGGTTGAGGGTGTATCCTTGTGAAACCCTAGTGGAGGGTGTATTATTGTGAACCCTGGTTGAGGGTGTATCATTGAGAAACCCTAGTTGAGGGTGTATCATTGTGATTGTTTATAGGCAACTTTATAATAAAGCCATGCCTTAAACTACGATAAGTCCATATCATGTGAGATAGCTGGACAACTCTACTGTGTGGCCTATGCATTATATGCTAAGGGTGAGTATTCTGTGATGGAATGTATTAAGAGGGGAAATACCTTAATACAAGATAAAGTTGGTGAACTCAAGAGGGTCTGAATTAATGAGAAATGGGGAACCCTAACCCTAATTTGGGGAAAAGGGAATGATAAGCCATGTTTGATAGTGAACCCTAATTCTTGGTTCAGGAATGATGGTGTTACTATTGTATCACATGATGTGATGAATATCTTGTATGACTGTTATCATGCCTAATAACCATGCAGGAATGATGAGATGATGAATATAGCCAGGTTTGGGTTGTGACATTTATTTAATAAATGTGAATAAGTTATTGCCTAGTGAGAGGTGACAAGTTGTGAATGGCCTTGTGAGCCATGTGAATAAGTTGTTGCCTAGTGAGAGGTGACAAGATGTGAATGACCTTGTGAACTATGTGAATAAGTTGTTGCCTAGTGAGAGGTGACAAGATGTGAATGGCCTTGTGAGCCATGTGAATAAGTTGTTGCCTAGTGAGAGGTGACAAGATGTGAATGGCCTTGTGAGCCATGTGAATAAGTTATTGCCTAGTGAGAGGTGACAAGATGTGAATGGCCTTGTGAACCATGTGAATAAGTTGTTGCCTAGTGAGAGGTGACAAGATGTGAATGGCCTTGTGAGCCATGTGAATAAGTTGTTGCCTAATGAGAGGTGACAAGTTGTGAATGGCCTTGTGAGCCATGTGAATAAGTTGTTGCCTAGTGAGAGGTGACAAGATGTGAATGGCCTTGTGAGCCATGTGTGATACTTGGGTAACAAGTATCATGTCTCTTTGTAGCATTTGTGTTAATAAGTTATGCTAGAGAACTTGGCTGATGTTACCTTTCTATTATATATCTATAGCTCATTGATGATTATTCATATCTGTTGTATTAATTACAAGTAGATGGATGAGCTATGAGTCTACCATGGGTAGATGCAATGCTCCCAATGAAAATGGAGATTTTATTATTCTTTTCTATGATGATTAATTCTACCTGATAATGAAAAAGTAACCCCTGCTCAGTTTAATTTAATAATCTACAATAATAATGTTTCTGGCAGAGAGTTATATCTCTCGCTGGGGCAATTTACAATTGTCTCACCCCCGTGGGAAACATTTTTAGGTATGCATGAAAGGCAGAGCAGAAACCCTAGAACAAGGAAAGAGCAGCAGCAGCAGCAACAACAGGGACATCAATAAGATCTCAGGTGGAGATATTGTCTATCTAGTCATATAGATAGTAGTCCTATGTGTCGTCTCTGTACTCTCAGGTCCTCGGAGTTTTTAGTCAGTGTTTTTGATATATCAGTCTGAGGTTTTGGCTTGATGCCCCGAGATTTGTATGTTGCCTGGATATATGTTTATAAGGCAGCTGATGATGTAGTCTCTGGAAAGAGATGGTACATGATATGTACGTTTGAAACAGAATGTATATGATATACAATGGCATTTGTTGGAAAATATTTCCTATGTGTGGATCTCTTTGCAAAAAGTTTTAATTTTTAGTGATTTTTGCTAATCCGCTGCATGATGAACGCTTCCGCATTAGTTAATCTTGTTTTCATGAGATGGTCATGAAAATTTAGTGGTATCAGAGCTCTAGGTTCGCTGAGTCTATAGAGACATAGGACTAAGGTTGTAGAGTCTGTTCTAAGTGTTTTCCAGTTTATCTGATAGTATCTTCTTCTCACATAGGAGAAGAAGAACTTGAAAATGACTGGAGAACATGAGGAACACATTGTTAAGGGCAATGTTATTGCACCAGGAGAGGGTGCATGGGACCAGGCAAGAGAGAGATATAGAAATGATACCTAAAGAAAATCTAGAGATGGAAAAATCTTGTGTGTATAATGGTATGAAATGTGAGGAATATGATAGTAAGTAAAGTGCATACTACCTAATCTCAATACTTATATACCCTGGCCAGGTATATGATTATTGAAGATAAGGCAAGCATGAAACTCTTAGATTGTTATCTTTTTTATTACTCTGATCAAGTAGTCATTCTGAAACAATCTACAGAGTATAATGCAACTAATAGGAAGAGCTATGTGAACATTCCCAATTAATAGGGGAAAGCTGTGTGACATCCCCAACTTAAAGGGAAAAGTTGTGTGACATTCCCAACTAATAGGGGAAAGATGTGTGACATCCCCAACATAAAGGGAAAATCTGTGTGACATTCCCAATTAATAGGGGAAAGTTGTATGACATCCCCAACTTAAAGGGAAAAGCTGTGTGACATTCCCAACTAATATGGGAAAGCTGTGTGACATCCCCAACTTAAAGGGAAAAGCTGTGTGACATTCCCAATTAATGGGGGAAAGTTGTGTGACATCCCCAACTTAAAGGGAAAAGCTGTGTGACATTCCCAACTAATAGCGGAAAGCTGTGTGACATCCCCAACTTAAAGGGAAAATTTGTGTGACATTCCCAATTAATAGGGGAAAGTTGTGTGACATCCCCAACTTAAAGGGAAAAGCTGTGTGACATTCCCAACTAATAGGGGAAAGCTATGTGACATCCCCAACTTAAAGGGAAAAGTTGTGTGACATTCCCAATTAATAGGGGAAAGCTGTATGACATCCCCAACTTAAAGGGAAAAGTTGTGTGACATTCACAATTAATAGGGGAAAGCCGTGTGACATCCCCAACTCAAAAAGGAAAAGCTATATGAACATTCCCAATTACATAGAGTTTGCTAAGTGAACTTTATAAATAAAGGATTGCTGAATGAATTATCTTTGTTAGATATATATGTTTTTCTTTTAATAAGTATTCCTGGGTGATGATAGAAGTATGTGCTTTTATGCTTGTTCCTTTCAATGATATGAACATCATACGTTAGGGGTTTATGCTTTGCATAAACATAAACATTGAAAGGGTTGGATTAATGAAAGGAACTTTGTGCGGATTACAGATCCATGGTATCTCCATAATATTAAGATAATATGTGGACACTTGAGGGCATGATTAATGAAAAAATCTGTCTCTCCTTTCCCTGGGATTTCGAGGACGAAAGTCTTGTTAGGGGTTTATAATTTGTAACATCCCTGACCTGGGTTATGCTTTAACCCTAGGTGTTTTGATTAAGAAAGATGATTATATGTTTAATCTCATCTTTTGAAAAGTAATTAAGGCTCAAAAGGAACCTATGTTTCAATTTTTGGTCCTGTTTGAACAATGTTGAAGCAATGTTTGCTTATTTTAGACTAAAGTGCAAATTACCCAAGTTGAGGGGTTAAATTGCAAATGTTGCATGATAAGATGTTCCTCTGATGTTGATACATCATAAGAATGAATATGATGTAGTAGTATGGTTTCCACAAGCTTGGACACCAAGATTAAGCTTGTGAAGCAATCCTTGTGCATTAAAACCTAGTTTTGGTGTAATGTGCAATTTACCCAAAATTTAGGGTTCAATATGAAAATTACCACTTCAATAAGGTCCTTAATGTTTCTTGGCATCAGGTAGAGAAAATAAAATTAGAGGGGCATCTCATTTGAATTAATTTGGAGGAGAGAGAATCTTGATATTAAAATAATCAAGATTTAATCCTAATTGAAACCCTAATTCAATTTAGGGAAAAAAATGAATGTATTAATTAAAGGGCCTTCAACCAAAATGTTATTGGTTGATTTTGGTTAAGGATGTACGTTCTTTTGCCAAGATAAGGAACGAAAATATCCTAAGTAGGTGAAACTCCACTCACCTTATTATAAAGAAAAGTAATATCCACTCACATGTGGGATATTATATTATAAGCATTACGGTGCTTAATTTGCTTTTCTTTAAATTGAGGATAATGAAGGATAATTAAAGGCAAATGAAGATGCCTCGTATCCATGGAGTTGAGGGGGAAGAGGCGGCCATAATTTTTGGATTAATTGGATTTTTATATGGCATTTTCTCTCTCATCAATTTCCTTATAAAAGTGCCATTTCCAAGCCCAAACCAAGGCTTTTTCGGCCCTTTCTTCTTCCTTTGCTTGAACAGGAGGACTAGCCCCAACCTGTTGGTAAGCCCTTGACCCTCGTTCTTCATGATTTCATGGTGGAAATCAAAAATAAATCATGGATTCCTTCTTATTTCAGTCTCCTCTTCAACCCTAGCCAACTTTTGCAATCAAAAGCTTGAGGATGAGCCTAGGGGGAGTTGCTAGAGCTTCATCCACCATTAATGGCGTGATCTTGGAGCTTTGGAGCTCAATTGGAGGTGGGTTTTATAAATTAACCCCTCAAACATTGCTATTGCATCAATCTTCTATGCTTTGTTGATTGATTTCTTCAATTTTATACACTTTTGTTTCTTTGCTGCAAATTCCATCAAGAACGGTTGCTGTTCTTGGATTCACGAAGGAAGATGATGATGACATCATCATAAGAAAGCACCTCACCAAATATCTTGGGAGAAAACGATCTCAAAAGTTGGGACCAAACGGTTTCACCAAAACCGTTTGGTGACCAAACGGGTTGCAAACCGTTTGGTGGCAAACGGGTTCCAACCCGTTTGAAGGAGTTGACCAAGCATTGACCGTTTGGGAATCTCGTTCCTAATTATGTAGGCTAATGACCCTCCAAATTTGAGGGGTTAACTCCAACGAAATCATAGGGTTAAGGCCAATCAATTAGACAAATCGAATTGAATTAAGTGCTGATTTTCAACCTGATTAACTTGACCTGCTTGGGCAAACGGGTTCAAGACCGTTTGAGTGAGTTGACCAAGTGTTGAACGTTTGGGATTCCTGTTCATAATTATGTTGGTTAATGAATCTCCAAATTTTAGGGGTTAACTCCCAAGGAATCGTTAGTTGAAGGCTATTCAATTAGGCAAACCCTAATTGAAAACAGTGCTAAAATTCCAATGAGTTAAGTTGAGATTTTGGGTTGATTAGCCCAAACGGGTTCAAGACCGTTTGGGGATCATCCAAACGGGTTCAAGACCGTTTGGGGATCACCCCAAGACCGTTTGGAGGTCTGGGGTCAAGTATAGTTGATCAATTGAAGGTCCAAAGGTACCAAATCATTCTGCAACTCAATGCTGGTTTGTTGATCAACTCGATAGACCAATCCATGATGATTTTTCACTAAAGTCCAAAGGTTGGATGAGCCAAACGGTCTCAAGACCGTTTGTGTTACAACCCCAATTTTGGGTTCATTTGCTGAGAAATATAATTTCTCATATTAAAGATTTTTGAACGAATAAATGATATAATCTATTTTGAATAAATGGATTTCATTTACAATAGCCTTGTTGTTTGATTTGTAGGCTTTATTGGCTATTGGGCCCAATAACAAGGATATTCAATTAATTACTGACTGAGAATTTGAGATAATAAAGGTGTGGAAACCTCTAGAAGGCAAATCCAAAGTGGATTTCGTGCCTCTTAGATTCCTTGGGTTCCAAGGAGTCCAAAGTTGCAAAGAAAAGGCAATAAGAAAAGAAAATATCAATTAAGTATTTCCTTGTTAATAAATAAATTGAAAACATTGATGAAATAGGGAAAATATGTGAAAAGAGGTATTTTTGAGTTATCCTTAGTGGGATTTCGTATCCCAATGATTCCTAATAATAAAAGGAATACTAATGAGGATAATAAGAGAGAAATAAAGAGAAATCCACAAAAAGGAAATATTTCAATAAGAAATAAAATAGGATAATGAGAATAATGCATATTGATGCATTTAAGGATAATGAGTATTCCTTAAAAAGGAATTTCAAATTCTTTGAGTTCCTTGGGATCCAAGGAGTCCCAATAAAGAAAGAGGAAAGAGAAAATACCAAAACTGCAAAATAAGAAGATAATATAATATATTATTAATGGTTTTGTAGCTTTGTTAAAAAAGAGATATTTTCTACTTAAGGAAAACATAATTGCGTGATTAATGGTTTAAAAAGCCAAGAACAAAGAGAAGGAAATAGATGATTCTCGAATTTCCTAATAACCAAAGCATGTTATTTACCAAGGAATATTAATAAACTAGGAATAGTTCAAAGGAGAGAGTTTGCACCTAAACACGGAAAGTAGGATAAAGGGGACTTATTTTCCCTATGGTTAATCACAATGGGACGTCGCCTTCCTTCCCTATATAAGGGTTGGATCCAGGGCCTCGAGCAAAAGAAATCTCTGGCATATCTCTCACCGTTTCTTCTTGTTTCCGCATGAACCTTAGCCACGAAAAGAAGTTTTGTCCTTGGAACGATGGGAGTGGTTGAGTCATCTTAATAAAGGTCCTAGGTTTCCTCAACGACCTACGGATGAACAGAAGTCATCCCCTCTCCTCCTGTCCTTGCGTAGCATCTGCAAAACGGCTGCAAGCTAGCCGCAAGTGCAGAACCTGCACACCCAAACTCGACATTCTGGTTGTGATCTGAAGGCAGCGGCATGGGCGGGGAGGGTCGTCGGAAGTGAGGGAGTGGTCCCTGGTGGTCGTCGGACCCTGGAGAAGAGGGCGCGCACCCGCAGTAGGCTGCAGATCAGCGGCAGCCCTAGGCGTCGCGAGGAAGAAGAAGGACAATGGGCTCTGGACGCTTTTACCCATCCATAGTGTACAAAGACAACCACTTACGCGGGGGCATAATCGTCATTCGATAATGTTTTAAACAAATTGTGATGCGTTGCATGGAGAAGGACATGTGGCGCTCTCCGGTTGGCCCACAGTAAGTTATTTTGTTTAATTCGTATCTCAAAAACCGTAGCTCGGATGGACACGCTTTATACATGAATTTTGATCATAAAATTGAGGGTAATCTAAATAAAATATAATTGAAGCATGTTTCCCTATGAAATTCGAAAAGTATATAGAGATACTATCTTTTATAGTTTAATCAATGAAAAACCCTAACCTTTGATGATTAATGAGTTAGAAAGGGTTAAATGAGTATATAAAGTTGATATTAGCCTGTTAATGATAAAAAGAATCATTAAGATTGGAAAAGGATGAATTTTCATGTAATTAGTTTAATGTCGAGTTTAATGTGCATGAATAATACTTTAATGAGCCATGAAACCTTAATGTTGGTAAATTCGACTCTTAATGGCTTTAATTGACTAATTTCATGATTAAGGTTGGAATATGCTATTTTGAGCATTAAAGTCACTAATTTGTGGAAAAATAACCTTAATATAGAAATTAGGGTTTTCGTTTGAATCAAGGTAGAATTAATACTAAATAGAGTTCATATGGGAATTAGACCATCATGAATTATGAGTTGTTAATCCGAAAGAAACTAAAGGGTGATAATTGAGTCTAATGACCTTGAAATAGATTAAAAGGATAAAGAAGGTAGTTTTGGTATAAAAGAGAAATAATCAACTTTATTGGGCTTATGGTGTTGAAATTAGGGTTTATGAACTAAGAGAGCATTTAATATGATAAAAGCGTTATGGGGGCAAAAACCCTAATAAAACCCTAATGTGGTTTAGAAAACCTAAGGTGGAATCCAAGTCTAGCTTTAGAATGTTCTAGATAAATTATAACACTTGGATGTCATGCATTAATCTCAGGATACTTGTTGATTGCTTGTTGCTTGTTCTTTATCATTATTGCTTGGACAACAAGTTGCTCTGGATCAGGTATGTGGTTACGCTTATGAATAACCACATTAGTTTCCCGCGTGTTTGCCGGATGGTTAATCGCACTGACTGCAACTAAACAGTTTGGATGATCATACTTGCAAATCATAAAGTCACTATGATTATCACATTAAAAATAGAAGAATGTATTCTCGCACCCACATGCCACCATGATGGATGATGCCAGAGGTCAGGCCCAGATGGGTAGACCAATGGACACCTTGAGCGGTTACCCCATGCACCAAGCTCGGGAATGAGAAGGTGGCCTATGATATTGCATGACTAGTGGGCACCATAAGTGGTGACCCCCCTCGCACCAAGCTCGGGATTGAGAAGGTGGCCTTAAGTCATTGGAAAAGGGGACCCTAAGGTGGGTATGCCAGGGTTAGGGCAAAAGCGGTGGAGAATGTCATACTGAAAAGTGTAAATTGGCTTGTTAAATATCTTGATTGTGATATTTAAATTGTTATCCATATGTGCAAACTTTTGGTTGTCCCCACATACCAGTATATTTCGATATACTGACCGACATTTTGTTTGTCGGCGTTTTAGGTACAAATGAAAAGAACAAACAGTAAAGTGGCATATGTGGAATTAAATGAGAAGTAACGTGTACAGGAGGATTAGTTAGATTAGCATCTTCATGGATAGAAGTTTAGAAATCCCAGTTTTCACAAGGTAATAAAAGTTTTGTTTTATGCCAGTTTTCAGTATAGTTGGTAAAGTTTATTAATTGTTATTGATTATTTGTCGAACCTTTGATCCTATTAATTGAATAACGGCTCTGACCTTTGGGTCTCCCTTAATTGGGGGTTACCAGGAGACAGGGTCATTATAATTGGTATCAGAGCATAGGTTCCTCAATTAATCTCTAATAATTATTAAATTTTACAAATTCTGTAGAACCCAAGGGAGTTATTAGAGGATTATCCGAAAGACAGAGGTGTCTAGAAAAGGATCACGACTGAGGGCTGGCAATATTTTCCTCCGCACCGCTAGTCGGAATACAAGGACTCCCGGATCCGTGTGACTGCCTGGCCAAAGTCTTAGGGTATGAATCGAAATAAGATACCTTTAGGACTCTCTCATCTTGTTCATCCCTTCTCAACTCAAATTCTATTAAGGACCTTAAGGATTAGGGTTTTCTCTCTTTCCCTCACTCTCTTGATGTATGTGTAAGGTTGATAAGGATTAAGGGATCCTCCATCAAATTAATAAAAAGCATGTAAATAAGATTTCATGGACATAAGCTTAATAGAGTAAGCGTAAAGGAATAGATACATGCTTAGGTCGTATGACATGAGTTGTCATTGCCCTCACGAGAGATCTGAGGATAGACCTCCTTGGTAGGAGGATAAGTAGAGAGAGTTAATCTTGGAGGTAGAGACCTCCATTAAAAGTAGAAGCCTAGCACATCCTCTGAGGATGATGTTAACCCTAACCCTAAGTGAAGGTTAGAAAGGAAGATGGCATGATGAGTTAGATATCATGGTTGACCAAGTGTTTGGTTGAACATGCCTTGGATGCCATATGAACCATGAGAAGTTGATAATCAAGTACCTATGGCAACCCAACCCTGGAAAGGGTCATGCATGTTAGAGTGAAGGATAGCTCCTTCCTCGATGAGGTTAGAGAAGAACTTATAGTTACCCTATGGGCTTAGGCAAGTAGGGTATAGCTTGATGAAACCCTGGTTAAGAGATCATGATGGATGTATTATGACATAAGCATAAGGGGCTATGAATGATCTTGAGCAAACGTAAGTTCAAGCATAGGCTTCACCCATGTGGAGGTAGGCTAGTGAGCTTGATTCATCATGGAGAAAGGACCTCGGGTGGTAAGAGAGAGAAAGCATGACTCAAGCAAGGGGGTTGGAAGCCTAGACTCTGAGACATAAGAAACAGTGAGTAATTGAGGGTGATGTGACCAAAGTGAACGATAGTGGTTGCCTTATGTTTGATTCCTGAAGGCTGATGATATCTTGGTTGCCTTTAGAGGAACCAAACCCTAAAAAGAGAATGATGCTTCTGGTACCTATGTGTTTGTTGTATAGGAGTTTACCTTATGAGATAGGAAGAAGAGTTCCTTAGACCTGGAGAGGTTTGGAAGTAGGTTGTGAGGCCTTGTACCTAGTTGGTTGTCCTTGAGAGGACTCAACCCTGAGATGTTACTCATATAAAAGGATCGTGGAAGTACATGACATGCCTTGGAAATGCTGGATTCATGGTTAAGAGATTGCACATGCATATGGATACTCAACGGTGGACATAGGGCTCCTAGGCCTAAGAGGGGAAGCAATGTACTCAATGCTCATAATGAGTTTTGAGTCTCTATAGTTTCGAGCATGGTACTCCTCATGTGTAGAGGAAAAGGAAATCCCTTAAGATGAGGGTATGTTTGATGAACCCCTTACAACTAAGTTGATCCAGTATTGAGGAAAGGGAATAAGTACGATCTAGCATGGCTTAATAGGCGACCATCTTGTGCTTTAGTAGCTGTTGGGTTAGACATGCTCATGTGAAGGTAAACCCTAAGGGCAGTTGTGACCTTTTCGTCAAGAGTGGTAGTTTCCTCCCATTCTGGGAGAGTGACCCCTTGGTAGGGTGTATACCAGTTTTGTTGGTAACCTAAAGAGGGTTCATGGGATCTTGAGGAGCTAAGTGAAAAGTACATGGTACAAGAACGAACCAGTAAACCCATAGATAACCATCTCTAGGTGCATGTGGATGTGTTACCATGAAGGTAACCAGTATGGGGTCTGACCCAAGATAGGCAGGTCGCCATGATCCCTGAGAAAGGATGAAAGTCAGTCATGAATGCAGAGAGAGATGATGAAGGATTGGGTAAGGTTCTAAGTTGAACATGTACTATGTTATAATCCTAAGTCTATCCAAGGGTCAAGTAGGGATAAGACCGATGGAAGAAGGAGTTGCCTAATTCCCTAGTTGCACATGACCATAGGGTCGGGAGGTAACAACTATCATTGTATGAGGGCCATGGGTTAGGAGATTGATCACCTTCATGAACTCATGGGACCCAAAGGGCGGATGATTAGGGCACTCTCTGGATGCATAAGGGAAGAGGGATGACACCAAAAGTGCCGGCATCCTATAGACCTAGAGGAGACGACCTAGGATTATGCTTGGACCAAGTAAGTCTGAGACCAGTCTTCCCTGGAAGTAGTGTGGATATCATGATGTTTGTGATATAGAGACATAAGCTGCACGTTTCAACTTGGATTTGAAAGTGTACGGGCAAGGTGGGCTGTACCATCTCTACTCTTGGAACAGGAAGAACTCTGTATTTGGACTGCAGCCAAATGCTTATTTCTTCTTGTTATGGGAGTGAGAGATAGGACAATACGCATGCCTTGCACCAAGGATAAAGATGATGTAAGTTGGAACGTTTCTACAAGGTATCAGGATAGAAATGATAATAAACCTTTGTGGAGAGAATAATACATGGATGATTTACTAACACTAAGAGTATTAAGGAGATCATCTTGTGAGGATGTTTTATCTTGAACTAAGTGGATTTTTGCAAGTGTTACAAGGAATCACAAGGTGGAGTTTGATCACCATGAGGATGAGCTCAGAGTTCCTTAATGAAGACAACCTTAGAGTTTGAGATGAGATGATAAGTATAATGCATGGAGGAGTATGTCTTCGACATTAACTAACACCTAAGGATAAGGAGTGGTAGTGAATGCTCTGGTTGAGATATAGCTACCTAGTTTAGCTAGAAGCTAGAAGAAGTTGAGGCTGTTCGACTAACCCTATGTTTGGAAAGAAGATGTGTTTTGTCTAACACTCGGATGTAATAAGATATGTTGAACAAGTTAATGGATGTTTAGGTAGCCAGTTTAGTCTTTGATGTAGTAAAAGGATGGCGATAGAACCTCCGATACACTTCTTTGGATAGGAAGGTAATAAAACCCTTTTGAGAGTGGTTTAGGGTTTCTGAGGTATCAAGCTTGAGGAATCATAACAATATAGGAGGTCATGATATATCTTGATACTACAAAGATAGTAAGTGTTTGTAGCATTCTGAATGTTGAAACAAAATTGCATGTAGCATGTGGCCATGCAAGCCAGGAGGTGAAGGGCGAACACCATTAACCCAGTGCATGGATATCAAGTATAATGAGTTCCCAAGAGGGAATGGGAGTTCATCATTATGGAGGTTGTGAGTTTCTCCTAGACCAAGAAGGTTAAGATACAATATGGGTTATGGTAGATCGCCTTACCTAGATGACATGAGAAAGGAAGAGTTATGTCAAAGGACAGATCTCGTTGAACTACATATGAAAAGAGATGGTTCAACTACACCATGATGCGAATTCGAAAGTTTTTGATGTGACCTAAAGGTTCACTTCCATGAGGTGGAAGTAGGTACATGAAGAACTCAGTGTTTGTATAGTTTATCACCCCATACTAATGGACGGTATGATCCGGACTAGAGGGTCTGAAGAGAGAATGCGTGCTCATTTAGGGTGATACATAGAGACAGTTCTTAAGATGTGATGTTAACCGCCATAGCCTTTATCGGGATGCAAGAAGTTCTATAGGGAGGTTGTGTCGGTCACCACTTTGTTATAATGATGTTGGTGAAGGAGGCCTCACATAGGTCATAAAAGAACCATAGTGTGGGCAGATGAAGTCGCTTGATCATGCAATGGCTTCGAGAGAGCCCTCGGGTGACATGAGTCACGAGCTGATGCAAAGCAGACTGACATACAGTTCACTGTGGGGGAATATAATGTGAAGATCTGACCCCTCTGAGCTACAGCTGAGAAAGTTGAGTCCCCGATATATGGGTCCATTTGAGATGGATTGGTGGAAATGGTTGTGTTTAGCCTTACCCCTCAGGATAACATGATGTATAATGTGTTACATGAGTCCGATCTAGAGCACTATGTGAGGTACCCAAGCCATGTGTTGAGCCTTGAACCTATTCAGCTTTTGAGAGGCTGAAATGTCCTGAGTCACCTATGAGGGTACAATATACCAAGGAAAAAAAAGAACTCAGATGGAAGAATATGAGATGATGAAGGTTCTTGGAAAGCACCATGGATAGGGTAAAGCTACATGGTAGCCCTGATGGACATAAGAATGGATTATCCTATTTGTTTTCTTGCTTGCTGGAATTTTGAGGACAAAATTCTTATAAGAGGGGAAGGATGTTACAACCCCAATTTTGGGTTCATTTGCTGAGAAATATAATTTCTCACATTAAAGATTTTTGAACGAATAAATGATATAATCTATTTTGAATAAATGGATTTCATTTACAATAGGCTTGTTGTTTGGTTTGTGGGCTTTATTGGCTATTGGGCCCAATAACAAGGATATTCAATTAATTACTGAATAACTGAGAATCTGAGATAAGAAAGGTGTGGAAACCTCTAGAAGACAAATCCAAAGAGGATTTCGTGCCTCTTAGATTCCTTGGGTTCCAAGGAGTCCAAAGTTGCAAAGAAAAGGCAATAAGAAAAGAAAATATCAATTAAGTATTTCCTTGTTAATAAATAAATTGAAAACATTGATGAAATAGGGAAAATATGTGAAAAGAGGTATTTTTGAGTTATCCTTAGTGGGATTTCGTATCCCAATGATTCCTAATAATAAAAGGAATACTAATGAGGAAAATAAAAGAGAAATAAAGAGAAATCCACAAAAAGGAAATATTTTAATAAGAAATAAAACATGATAATGAGAATAATACATATTGATGCATTTAAGGATAATGAGTATTCCTTAAAAAGGAATTTCAAATTCTTTGAGTTCCTTGGGATCCAAGGAGTCCCAATAAAGAAAGAGGAAAGAGAAAATACCAAAACTGCAAAATAAGAAGATAATATAATATATTATTAATGGTTTTGTAGCTTTGTTAAAAAAGAGATATTTTCTACTTAAGGAAAACATAATTGCGTGATTAATGGTTTAAAAATCCAAGAACAAAGAGAAGGAAATAGATGATTCTCGAATTTCCTAATAACCAAAGCATGTGAGTTACCAAGGAATATTAATAAACTAGGAATAGTTTAAAGGAGAGAGTTTGCACCTAAACACGGAAAGTAGGATAAAGGGGACTTATTTTCCCTATGGTTAATCACAATGGGACGTCTCCTTCCTTCCCTATATAAGGGTTGGATCCAGGGCCTCGAGCAAAAGAAATCTCTGGCATATCTCTCACCGTTTCTTCTTGTTTCCGCATGAGCCTTAGGCACGAAAAGAAGTGTTGTCCTTGGAACGATGGCAGCGGTTGAGTCACCTTAATAGGTTTCCTCGACGACCTACGGATGAACAGAAGTCATCCCCACTCCTCCTGTCCTTACGCACCATCTGCAAAACGGCTGCAAGCTAGCCGCAAGTGCAGAACCTGCACACCCGAACTCGACATTCTGGTTGTGATCTGAAGGCAGCGGCATGGGCGGGGAGGGTCGTCGGAAGTGAGGGAGTGGTCCCTGGTGGTCGCCGGACCCTGGAGAAGTGGGCGCGCACCCGCAGTAGGCTGCAGATCGGCGGCAGCCCTAGGCGTCGCGAGGAAGAAGAAGGACAATGGGCTATGGACACTTTTACCCATTCATAGTGTACAGAGTCAACCACTTACACAGGGGGCATAATCGTCATTCGGTAATGTTTTAAACAAGCTGTGATGCGTTGCATGGAGAAGGACATGTGGCGCTCTCCGGTTGGCCCACAGTAAGTTATTTTGTTTAATTCGTATCTCAAAAACCGTAGCTCGGATGGACACGCTTTATACATGAATTTTGATCAGAAAATTGAGGGGAATCTAAATAAAATATAATTGAAGCCTGTTACCCTATGAAATTCGAAAATTATATAGAGATACTATCTTTTATAGTTTAATCAATGAAAAACCCTAACCTTTGATGATTAATGAGTTAGAAAGGGTTAAATGAGTATATAAAGTTGATATTAGCCTGTTAATGATAAAAAGAATCATTAATATTGGAAAAAGATGAATTTGCATGTAATTAGTTTAATGTCGAGTTTAATGTGCATGAATAATACTTTAATGAGCCATGAAACCTTAATGTTGGTAAATTCGACTCTTAATGGCTTTAATTGACTAATTTCATGATTAAGGTTGGAATATGCTATTTTGAGCATTAAAGTCACTAATTTGTGGAAAAATAACCTTAATATAGAAATTAGGGTTTTCGTTTGAATCAAGGTAGAATTAATACTAAATAGAGTTCATATGGGAATTAGACCATCATGAATTATGAGTTGTTAATCCGAAAGAAACTAAAGGGTGATACTTGAGTGTAATGACCTTGAAATAGATTAAAAGGATAAAGAAGGTAGTTTTGGTATAAAAGAGAAATAATCAACTTTATTGGGCTTATGGTGTTGAAATTAGGGTTTATGAACTAAGAGAGCATTTAATATGATAAAAGCGTTATGGGGGCAAAAACCCTAATAAAACCCTAATGTGGTTTAGAAAACCTAAGGTGGAATCCAAGTCTAGCTTTAGAATGTTCTAGATAAATTATAACACTTGGATGTCATGCATTAATTTCAGGATACTTGTTGATTGCTTGTTGCTTGTTCTTTATCATTATTGCTTGGACAACAAGTTGCTCTGGATCAGGTATGTGGTTATGCTTATGAATAACCGCATTAGTTTCCCGCGTGTTTGCCGGATGGTTAATTGCACTGAATGCAACTAAACAGTTTGGATGTTCATACTTGCAAATCATAAAGTCACTATGATTATCACATTAAAAATAGAAGAATGTATTCTTGCACCCACATGCCACCATGATGGATGATGCCAGAGGTCAGGCCCAGATGGGTAGATCAATGGACACCTTGAGCGGTTACCCTAGGCACCAAGCTCGGGAATGAGAAGGTGGCCTATGATATTGCATGACTAGTGGGCACCATGAGTGGTGACCCCCCTGGCACCAAGCTCGGGATTGAGAAGGTGGCCTTAAGTCATTGGCAAAGGGGACCATAAGGTGGGTATGCCAGGGTTAGGGCAAAAGCAGTGCAGAATGTCATACTAAAAAGTGTAAATTGGCTTGTTAAATATATTGATTGTGATATTTAAATTGTTATCCATATGTGCAAACTTTTGGTTGTCCCCACATACCTGTATATTTTGATATACTGACCGACGTTTTGTTTTTCGGCATTTTAGGTACAAATGAAAAGAACAAACAGTAAAGTGGCATATGTGGAATTAAATGAGAAGTAACGTGTACAGGAGGATTAGTTAGATTAGCATATTCATGGATAGATGTTTAGAAATCCCAGTTTTCACAAGGTAATAAAAGTTTTGTTTTATACCAGTTTTCAGTATAGTTGGTAAAGTTTATTAATTGTTATTGATTATTTGTCGAACCTTTGATCCTGTTAATTGAATAACGGCTCTGACCTTCGGGTCTCCCTTAATTGGGGGTTACCAGGAGACGGGTTCGTTACAGTTTAGAGCTCATCCAAACGGTCTCAAGACCGTTTGGTGGTCACCCAAGACCGTTTGGAGGTCTAGGGTTGAGTATGGTTAGGTGTTTGAAGGTCTAAAGGTACCAAGTTGATATACAATGCAATGTTGATTTGGTGATCAATTCCATGATCCAAACCTTAATTATATGGCTTGGATTTGAGTGATATGATGGGAAAACGGTCTCAAGACCGTTTGGAGGTCATCGAAACGACCTCAAGACCGTTTGGGGTCAGGTCATACCCAATTTAGATGATGGTTCAATGGTTTCAAAGTAACTAGTATTACATTGATTAGTATTGAAGGATCATCGATTTTAAACCCTAATTCAATTGAATCAAACCCTAATTGATGATCAATTGAGGGTTAATTAAGGGTCAAATCAGTTGAAGGTTGACCTATTTAACTCAATTGAAGTATGAGTATAGGTCCAATTGATGATTGGTTCCATGAATTCAATGATTGAAGGAATCAACATTGAAAATCCTAATTCAATTGGGTATCTTATGTAATGGAGGTCCAATGTGATTGAATCTCTTGAGATTTAAGATGATGAATGATCCATTGATCCAATTATGATTAGTAATGATTATCAATGAAGGTACAAAGGTTAAAACCCTAATAGTACCTAAGAGATTAGTGCCAATTAAGGGATGAATCCCTAATATCTTATAGGATCAATGACTTGATACACTATGTTAATCATAGTTTTATGTACTCGAATGAAGGGTTGATATGACCTAATCAAGTTGAGAAGTGGATAGCATGAATTCATACATGAATATGATTCATGTGGTGGTTAAGGGTTATGATCCTTAAGTAAAGATATCATGAAACCCTGGTTAAGGGTGTATTCTTATGAAACCCTGGTTAAGGGTGTATCCTTGAGAAACCCTAGTTGAGGGTGTATCCTTATGAAACCCTAGTTGAGGGAGTATCCTTGTGAACCCTGGTTGAGGGTGTATCCTTATGAAACCCTAGTTGAGGGAGTATCCTTGTGAACCCTGGTTGAGGGTGTATCCTTGTGAAACCCTAGTGGAGGGTATATTATTGTGAACCCTGGTTGAGGGTGTATCATTGAGAAACCCTAGTTGAGGGTGTATCATTGTGATTGTTTATAGGCAACTTTATAATAAAGCCATGCCTTCAACTAAGATAAGTCCATATCATGTGAGATAGCTGGACAATTCTACTGTGTGGCCTATGCATTATATGCTAAGGGTGAGTATTCTGTGATGGAATGTATTAAGAGGGGAAATACCTTAATACAAGATAAAGTTGGTGAACTCAAGAGGGTCTGAATTAATGAGAAATGGGGAACCCTAACCCTAATTTGGGAAAAAGGGAATGATAAGCCATGTTTGATAGTGAACCCTAATTCCTGGTTCAGGAATGATGGTGTTACTATTGTATCACATGATGTGATGAATATCTTGTATGATTGTTATCATGCCTAATAACCATGCAGGCATGATGAGATGATGAATATAGCCAGGTTTGGGCTGTGACATTTATTTAATAAATGTGAATAAGTTATTGCCTAGTGAGAGGTGACAAGTTGTGAATGGCCTTGTGAGCCATGTGAATAAGTTGTTGCCTAGTGAGAGGTGACAAGATGTGAATGACCTTGTGAACTATGTGAATAAGTTGTTGCCTAGTGAGAGGTGACAAGATGTGAATGTCCTTGTGAGCCATGTGAATAAGTTGTTGCCTAGTGAGAGGTGACAAGATGTGAATGGCCTTGTGAGCCATGTGAATAAGTTATTGCCTAGTGAGAGGTGACTGGATGTGAATGGCCTTGTAAACCATGTGAATAAGTTGTTGCCTAGTGAGAGGTGACAAGATGTGAATGGCCTTGTGAGCCATGTGAATAAGTTGTTGCCTAGTGAGAGGTGACAAGTTGTGAATGGCCTTGTGAGCCATGTGAATAAGTTGTTGCCTAGTGAGAGGTGACAAGATGTGAATGGCCTTGTGAGACATGTGTGATCCTTGGGTAACAAGTATCATGTCTCTTTGTAGCATTTGTGTTAATAAGTTATGCTAGAGAACTTGGCTGATGTTACCTTTCTGTTATATATCTATAGCTCATTGATGATTATTCATATTTGTTGTATTCATTACAAGTAGATGGATGAACTATGAGTCTACCATGGGTAGATGCAATTCTCCCAATGAAAATGGAGATTTTCTTATTCTGTTCTATGATGATTAATTCTGCCTGATAATGAAAAAGTAACCCCTGCTCAGTTTAATTTAATAATCTGCAATAATAATGTTTCTGGCAGAGAGTTATATCTCTCGCTGGGGCAATTTACAATTGTCTCACCCCCGTGGGAAACATTTTTAGGTATGCATGAAAGGCAGAGTAGAAACCCTAGAATAGGGAAAGAGCAGCAGCAACAACATCAGGGACAACAATAAGATCTCAGGTGGAGATATTGTCTGTCTAGTCATATAGATAGTAGTCCTATGTGTCGTCTCTGTACTCTCAGGTCCTCAGAGTTTTTAGTCAGTGTTTTTGATATATCAGTCTGAGATTTTGGCTTGATGCCCCGAGATTTGTATGATTCCTGCATATATGTTTATAAGGCAGCTGATGATGTAGTCTCTGGAAAGAGATGGTACATGATATGTACGTTTGAAACATAATGTATATGATATACAATGGCATTTGTTGGAAAAGATTTCCTATGTGTGGATCTCTTTGCAAACAGTTTTAATTTTTAGTGATTTTCGCTAATCCGCTGCTTGATGAACGCTTCCACATTAGTTAATCTTGTTTTCATGATACGGTCGTGACAATTTAGTGGTATCAGAGCTCTAGGTTCGCTGAGTCTACAAAGACATAGGACTAAGGTTGTAGAGTCTGTTCTAAGTGTTTTCCAGTTTATCTAATAGTATCTTCTTCTCACATATGAGAAGAAGAACTTGAAAATGACTGGAGAACATGAGGAACACATTGCTAAGGGCAATTTTTTTGCACCAGAAGAGGGTGCATGGGACCAGGCAAGAGAGAGATATAGAAATGATACCTAAAGAAAATCTAGAGATGGAAAAATCTTGTGTGTATAATGGTATGAAAAGTGAGGAATATGATAGTAAGTAAAGTGCATACTACCTAATCTCAATACTTATATACCCTGTCCAGGTATATGATTATTGAAGATAAGGCAAGTATGAAACTCTTAGATTGTTATCTTTTTGATTACTCTGATCAAGTAGTCATTCTGAAACAATCTAGAGAGTATAATGCAACTAATAGGAAGGGCTATGTGAACATTCCCAATTAATAGGGGAAAGCTGTGTGACATCCCCAACTTAAAGGGAAAAGTTGTGTGACATTCCCAACTAATAGGGGAAAGCTGTGTGACATCCCCAACTTAAAGGGAAAAGCTGTGTGACATTCCCAATTAATAGGGGAAAGTTGTGTGACATCCCCAACTTAAAGTGAAAAGTTTTGTGACATTCCCAACTAATAGGGGAAAGTTGTGTGACATCCCCAACTTAAAGGGAAAAGCTGTGTGACATTCCCAATTAATAGGGGAAAGATGTGTGACATCCCCAACTTAAAGGGAAAAGCTGTGTGACATTCCCAACTAATAGCGGAAAGCTGTGTGACATCCCCAACTTAAAGGGAAAAGTTGTGTGACATTCCCAATTAATACGGGAAAGTTGTGTGTCATCCCCAACTTAAAGGGAAAAGCTGTGTGACATTCCCAACTAATAGGGGAAAGCTGTGTGACATCCCCAACTTAAAGGGAAAAGCTGTGTGACATTCCCAATTAATAGGGGAAAGTTGTGTGACATCCCCAACTTAAAGGGAAAAGTTGTGTGATATTCCCAATTAATAGGGGAAAGCTGTGTGACATCCCCAACTCAAAAAGGAAAAGCTATATGAACGTTCCCAATTACATAGAGTTTGCTAAGTGAACTTTATAAATAAAGGATTGTTGAATGAATTATCTTTGTTAGATATATATGCTTTTCTTTTAATAAATATTCCTGGGTGATGATAGAAGTATGCTCTTTTATGCTTGTTCCTTTCAATGATATGAACAACATATGTTAGGGGTTTATGCTTTGCATAAACATAAACATTGAAAAGGTTGGATTAATGAAAGGAACTTTGTGCGGATTACAGATCCATGGTATCTCCATAATATTAAGATAATATGTGGAGACTTGAGGGCATGATTAATGAACAATCTGTCTCTCCTTTCCCTGGGATTTCGAGGACGAAATCCTTGTTAGGGGTTTATAATTTGTAACATCCCTGGCCTGGGTTATGCTTTAACCCTAGGTGTTTTGATTAAGAAAGATGATTATATGTTTAATCTCATCTTGTGAAAAGTAATTAAGTCTCAAAAGGAACCTATGTTTCAATGTTTGGTCCTGTTTGAACAATGTTGAAGCAATGTTTGCTTATTTTGGACTAAAGTGCAAATTACCCAAGTTGAGGGGTTAAATTGCAAATGTTGCATGATAAGATGTTACTCTGATGTTGATACATAATAATAATGAATATGATGTAGTAGTATGGTTTCCACAAGCTTGGACACCAAGATTAAGCTTGTGAAGCAATCCTTGTGCATTAAAACCTAGTTTTGGTGTAATGTGCAATTTACCCAAAATCTAGGGTTCAATATGCAAATTACCACTTCAATAAGGTCCTTAATGTTTCTTGGCATCAGGTAGAGAAAATAAAATGAGAGGGGCATCTCATTTGAATTAAGTTGGAGGAGAGAGAATCTTGATATTAAAATAATCAAGATTTAATCCTAATTGAAACCCTAATTCAATTAAGGGATAAAAATGAATGTATTAATTAAAGGGCCTTCAACCAAAATGTTATTGGTTGATTTTGGTTAAGGATGTACGTTCTTTTGCCAAGATAAGGAACGGAAATATCCTAAGTAGGTGAAACTCCACTCACCTTATTATAAAGAAAAGTAATATCCACTCACATGTGGGATATTATATTATAAGCATTAAGGTGCTTAATTTGCTTTTCTTGAAATTGAGGATAATGAAGGATAATTAAAGGCAAATTAAGATGCCTCGTATCCATGGAGTTGAGGGGGAAGAGGCGGCCATAATTTTTGGATTAATTGGATTTTTATATGGAATTTTCTCTCTCATCAATTTCCTTATAAAAGTGCCATTTCCAAGCCCAAACCAAGGCTTTTTCGGCCCTTTCTTCTTCCTTTGCTTGGGATGAGCTCAAGGGGACTTAGGAGCAACAGGAGGACGAGCCCCAACCTGTTGGTAAGCCCTTGACCCTCGTTCTTCATAATTTCATGGTGGAAATCGAAAATAAATTATGGATTCCTTCTTATTTCGATATCCTCTTCAACCCTAGCCAACTTTTGCAATCAAAAGCTTGAGTACGAGCCTAGGGGGAGTTGCTAGAGCTTCATCCACCATTAATTGCGTGATCTTGGAGCTTTGGAGCTCAATTGGAGGCGGTTTTTATAACTTAAACCCTCAAACATTGCTATTGCATCAATCTTCTATGCTTTGTTGATTGATTTCTTCAATTTTATACACTTTTGTTTCTTTGCTGCAAATTCCATCAAGAACGGTTGCTGTTCTTGGGTGCACGAAGGAATATGATGATGACATCATCATAAGAAAGCACCTCACCAAATATCTTGGGAGAAAATGATCTAAAAAGTTGGGACCAAACGGTTTCACCAAAATCGTTTGGTGACCAAACGGGTTGCAAACCGTTTGGTGGCAAACGGGTTCAAACCCATTTGTAGGAGTTGACCAACCGTTGAACGTTTGGGAATCTCGTTCCTGATTATGTAGGCTAATGACCCTCCAATTGTGAGGGGTTAACTCCAAAGGAATCATAGGTTGAAGGCCAATCAATTAGACAAATCGAATTAAATTTAGTGCTGATTTTCAACCTGATTAACTTGACCTACTTGGGCAAACGGGTTCAAGACCATTTGAGTGAGTTGACAAATCGTTGACCGTTTGGGATTCCTGTTCATAATTATGTTGGTTAATGACTCTCCAAATGTGAGGGGTTAACTCCCAAGGAATCGTGAGTTGAAGGCTATTCAATTAGGCAAACCCTAATTGAAAACAGTGCTGAAATTCCAATGAGTTAAGTTGAGATTTTGGGTTGATTAGCCCAAACGGGTTCAAGACCGTTTGGGGATCATCCAAACGGGTTCACTACCGTTTGGGGATCACCCTAAGACCGTTTGGAGGTCTGGGGTCAAGTATAGTTGATCAATTTAAGGTCCAAAGGTACCAAATCATTCTGCAACTCAATGCTGATTTGTTGATCAACTCGATAGACCAATCCATGATGATTTTTCACTAAAGTCCAAAGGTTGGATGAGCCAAACGGTCTCAAGAACGTTTTATGGTCACCCAAGACAGTTTGGAGGTCTAGGGTTGAGTATGGTTAGGTGTTTGAAGGTCTAAAGGTACCAAGTTGATATACAATGCAATGCTGATTTGTTGATCAATTCCATGATCCAAACCTTAATTAAATGGCTTGGATTTGAGTGATATAATGGGCAAACGGTCTGAAGACCGTTTGGAGGTCATCCAAACGACCTCAAGACCGTTTGGGGTCAGGTCATACCCAATTTAGATGATGGTTCAATGGTTTCAAAGTAACTAGTATTACATTGATTAGTATTGAAGGATCATCGATTTTAAACCCTAATTCAATTGAATCAAACCCTAATTGATGACCAATTGAGGGTTAATTAAGGGTAAAATCAGTTGAAGGTTGACCTATTTAACTCAATTGAAGTATGAGTATAGGTCCAATTGATGATTGGTTCCATGAATTCAATGATTGAAGGAATCAACATTGAAAATCCTAATTCAATTGGGTATCTTATGTAATGGAGGTCTAATGTGATTGAATCTCTTGAGATTTAAGATGATGAATGATCCATTGATCCAATTATGATTAGTAATGATTATCAATGAAGGTACAAAGGTTGAAACCCTAATAGTACCTAAGAGATTATTGCCAATTAAGGGATGAATCCCTAATTTCTTATAGGATCAATGACTTGATACACTATGTTAATCATAGTTGTATGTACTCGAATGAAGGGTTGATATGACCTAATCAAGTTGAGAAGTGGATAGCATGAATTCATACATGAATATGATTCATGTGGTGGTTAAGGATTATGATCCTTAAGTAAAGATATCATGAAACCCTAGTTAAGGGTGTATTCTTATGAAACCCTGGTTAAGGGTGTATCCTTGAGAAACCCTAGTTGAGGGTGTATCCTTATGAAACCCTAGTTGAGGGAGTATCCTTGTGAACCCTGGTTGAGGGTGTATCCTTATGAAACCCTAGTTGAGGGAGTATCCTTGTGAACCCTGGTTGAGGGTGTATCCTTGTGAAACCCTAGTGGAGGGTGTATTATTGTGAACCCTGGTTGAGGGTGTATCATTGAGAAACCCTAGTTGAGGGTGTATCATTGTGATTGTTTATAGGCAACTTTATAATAAAGCCATGCCTTAAACTAAGATAAGTCCATATCATGTGAGATAGCTGGACAATTCTACTGTGTGGCCTATGCATTATATGCTAAGGGTGAGTATTCTGTGATGGAATGTAATAAGAGGGGAAATACCTTAATACAAGATAAAGTTGGTGAACTCAAGAGGGTCTGAATTAATGAGAAATGGGGAACCCTAACCCTAATTTGGGGAAAAGGGAATGATAAGCCATGTTTGATAGTGAACCCTAATTCCTAGTTCAGGAATGATGGCGTTACTATTATATCACATGATGTGATGAATATCTTGTATGACTGTTATCATGCCTAATAACCATGCAGGCATGATGAGATGGTGAATATAGCCAGGTTTGGGCTGTGACATTTATTTAATAAATGTGAATAAGTTATTGCCTAGTGAGAGGTGACAAGTTGTGAATGGCCTTGTGAGCCATGTGAATAAGTTGTTGCCTAGTGAGAGGTGACAAGATGTGAATGACCTTGTGAACTATGTGAATAAGTTGTTGCCTATTGAGAGGTGACAAGATGTGAATGGCCTTGTGAGCCATGTGAATAAGTTGTTGCCTAGTGAGAGGTGACAAGATGTGAATGGCCTTGTGAGCCATGTGAATAAGTTATTGCCTAGTGAGAGGTGACAAGATGTGAATGGCCTTGTGAACCATGTGAATAAGTTGTTGCCTAGTGAGAGGTGACAAGATGTGAATGTCCTTGTGAGCCATGTGAATAAGTTGTTGCCTAGTGAGAGGTGACAAGTTGTGAATGGCCTTGTGAGCCATGTGAATAAGTTGTTGCCTAGTGAGAGGTGACAAGATGTGAATGGCCTTATGAGCCATGTGTGATGCTTGGGTAACAAGTATCATGTCTCTTTGTAGCATTTGTGTTAATAAGTTATGCTAGAGAACTTGGCTGATGTTACCTTTCTATTATATATCTATAGCTCATTGATAATTATTCATATCTGTTGTATTCATTACAAGTAGATGGATGAACTATGAGTCTACCATGGGTAGATGCAATGCTCCCAATGAAAATGGAGATTTTCTTATTCTGTTCTATGATGATTAATTCTGCCTGATAATGAAAAAGTAACCCCTGCTCAGTTTAATTTAATAATCTGCAATAATAATGTTTCTGGCAGAGAGTTATATCTCTCGCTGGGGCAATTTACAATTGTCTCACCCCCATGGGAAACATTTTTAGGTATGCATGAAAGGCAGAGTAGAAACCCTAGAACAGGGAAAGATCAGTAGCAACAGCAACAACACAGACAGCAATAAGATCTCAGGTGGAGATATTGTCTGTCTAGTCATATAGATAGTAGTCCTATGTGTCGTCTCTGTACTCTCAGGTCCTCGGAGTTTTTAGTCAGTGTTTTTGATATATCAGTCTAAGGTTTTGGCTTGATGCCCCGAGATTTGTACGCTGCCTGCATATATGTTTATAAGGCAGTTGATGATGTAGTCTCTGGAAAGAGATGGTACATGATATGTACATTTGAAACAAAATGTATATGATATACAATGGCATTTTTTGGAAAAGATTTCCTATGTGTGGATCTCTTTGCAAAAAGTTTTAATTTTTAGTGATTTTCCCAAATCCGCTGCTTGATGAACGCTTCCGCATTAGTTAATCTTGTTTTCATGAGACGGTCGTGACAAATCGGTTCATCACATGAGCTGATTGGTTGGGAGTGCAGATTGTGTAGAATCAGTCAATTGCGATTTCAATCAATTCGATACTCCAATCAATGTGTCCAACACCTTGAACATTATGACATTGAGCTATCAATTGATTGAGTGTTTAATTGAACTACTAAATTCCTTTAGTAATCAATCTAAACATTGTTTTTGGACAAAACTCCTCTTCCAGGTTAAATCCTATGTGTGTGACCATGCAGGTCCATTTCACGTTGGCAGTGAAAGTCCATAACACTTATGACTTCACAAGCAAAGAGCGGTGCCTAGTCACACATCAGTGCTACCCAAGTGAAATAGAAACTTGGAGAACAACTTTCAATCCTACAATCCGTGAATGGTGTTACAATGAATGCATAATTCCTTTGTCACTGATATCATGAATGAACTCGAGGCATGGAACAGACATCCTGTCAATATTCATTCATTTCTTGGATCTCAGAGCAGCCTGGGTGAGATGTGTGTGACATCAATATCACATATTGATTCACACATGCATGTGCATGCCTTTCTCAATCCTACTCATCAAGTGGCCAAGGATATCAAACTCCCTCAGGAGGGACAAATCCCATATCTATCACTCACCCCTCAAAAGCCCCATGTGTCAAAGCCACCCAATCATCACCTTTATAACAACCCATGTTTCAGGACTGCGTTTGATTATGTCAAAGTGTACCCAACGACATGTGTTGAGTGTAGTGATTTTAGGTCTAAGAATCAGACTCACTACCATCACTGTGAGAGCTGACTATGACTACCAAGTCATGGTTCCATGTGTTACTCTCACGATGGGTTTGTCCGGTACCTTGTTCTCTAACAAGTACCTATGTGCTTCATTTCATATCACTATATCATGACTAATGAGATTCTGTCATCAACCAACACACAATCTAGTCTTCAGTGTTATTGATGTCTATGGTTATTTCCACAATAACAACCGACTAGGGACTAAACAAGAATGCATACTCTTAACATTCGTATGATCTCATCGTTTAGTTCATGAACCTAAAAGCATACGTCATTGAGTAAAACCATTCTTTAGACATCTATCATGTTACACCATCATCTCAGAAACAGTTTAAACATATACATCGGAAATTGCCTTTATTATTATTCAAATCATTTACAAAGTATCCCATTACAATCATCATATGACTTGATCTATGGGCATACATACCAACAGACTCCCACTTGTAGTTAGAGCCAGTCACCAAGGAACCTCAATCCTTGTGACCTAGCATGACCATCATGCTTCTGTTGAGAAAGGGCCATAGTCAGTGGATCAGCTATGTTGTCTTCAGTTGGTACTTCGCAAATCTTCACATCTCCTCACTGTACGATCTCTCGTATGAGATGGAAGCATCGTAGTATGTGCTTGGACCACTGATGTGATCTGGGCTCCTTAGCTTTTGCAATAGCTCCATTATTGTCACAATAAAGCTCAATTGCATCACAGCTACTGGGAACTACACCAAGTTCAAAAATGAACTTCCTGATCCACACAACCTCCTTTACTGCATGTAGAGCAGCAATATACTCGGCCTCTGTAGTAGAATCGGCAACTGTTTCTTGCTTGGAACTCTTCCAGCTCACAACTCCATTATTAAGGAAAAACACAAATCCTGACTGCGATCTGTAATCATCTTTATCGGTTTGGAAGCTTGCATCAGTGTAACCCTTTACAACCAGCTCTTCCTCACCGTCGTAAACAAGAAACTGATCCTTAGTCCTTCGCAAGTACTTGAGGATGTTCTTCACGGCTGTCTAGTGAGCATCCCCGAGATCTGACTGGTACCTGCTTGTCATGCTGAGAGCATACAAGACATCTGGGCATGTGCACAACATACCATACATGATGGATCCGATGGCTGATGCATATGGGATCCCATTCATACGCTCCCTCTCTTCACAAGATTGGGGACATTGAGCTCTAGAGACGGTGACTCCATGTAGCATGGGGTTGTTGCCTCTCTTTGAGTTCTCCATGTTGAACCACTTCAGCACTTTGTCAATGTACGTGCTCTGACTTAGTCTGAGAAGCCTTCTAGATCTATCTCTATAGATCTTAATTCCTAGAATGTAGGATGCTTCTCCTAAGTCCTTCATTGAGAAAGTATTCCCAAGCCAAGTCTTTACCTTCTCTAAGGCTAAGACATCATTCCCCATCAAAAGTATGTCATCCACATACAATATGAGGAATGTGGTCGAGCTCCCACTAACCTTCTTGTACACACAAGGTTCATCTTCATTTTGAATGAAGCCAAACACTTTGACTTCCTCATCAAATCGAAGATTCCAACTCCGAGATGCTTGCTTCAATCCATAGATTGACCTTTGTAGCTTACAGACTTTATTGGCATTCTTTGGATCTACAAAACCTTCATGTTGTGTCATGTACACATCCTCATTTATATTCCCGTTAAGGAATATGGTTTTAACATCCATCTGCCAAATCTCATAGTCATAATAAGCTGCAATAGCAAGCATGATCCTGATGGACTTAATCATGGCAACTGGGGAAAAGGTTTCGTCATAGTCAACACCTTGAACTTGTCGAAATCCCTTTTCAACCAATCTGCCTTTATAAGTTTGCACATTCCCATCCATGTCGGTCTTCTTCTTGAAGACCCACTTGCACCCTATGGGTTTTACCCCTTCGGGTGGTTCCACCAAAGTCCATACTTTGTTGGAGTACATGGATTCCATCTCGGATCTCATGGCTTCAAGCCATTTCTCAGAATCTGGTCCCTCCATAGCCTCTACGTAGGTAGTTGGATCATCATCTATGATCAACTCTCCACCTTCCTGAGTCACAAGGTATCCAAACCTCTCAGGTTCAAGGCGGGTCCTACTAGATCTACGAGGTCCTTGTATTACCTGAGGAGACTAAGATTCCACAACACCTTGTGAATCTCCATTTTCCTCTGGTACATCTACCGGTTCAATGTTTTCTTGTTGGACTTGAACCTCTTCAAGCTCTATATTCCTCCCACTGCTTCCTTTGGAAATAAATTCCTTCTCTAGGAATACAACTGTCCTGGCAACAAACACTTTGTTGTCAGTAGGGTGGTATAAGTAATATCCCCTTGTTTCCTTGGGATATCCAACAAAATAACATTTATCAGATTTGGGTCCAAGCTTACCAGGAAACATTTTCTTGACGTAAGCCTCACAACCCCAAATCTTCAGAAAAGACAAATCGGGACGCTTCCCGTACCATATCTCATATGGTGTCTTTTGAATCGATTTAGATGGTACACGGTTAAGTGTAAACGCGGCGGTTTCAAGAGCATGACCCCAGAAGGAAATCGGAAAATCAGCAAAACTCATCATTGATCGCACCATATCCAACAATGTGTGATTCCTTCTTTCAGGCACACCATTATGTTGTGGTGTTCCAGATGGATTCCATTGTGATACAATACCACGGGCTCGTAGAAGGTCCACAAACTCCTAGCTTAAGTATTCTCCACCTCGATCGGATCAAAGTGCCTTAATACTTTTACCAAGTTGGTTATGTTCTTCATTCATGAAATCCTTGAACCTTTTAAGGGCTTCTGACTTATGCTTCATCAGGTACACATAGCCATACCTACTGAAATCATCAGTGAAGGTAATGAAATACTGACACCCATTTCTGGCATTAGATCTAAAAGGCCCACATACATCAGTATGTATGAGTCCTAATAGATCACTAGCTCTCTCACCTTTACCTGAAAAGGGAGTCTTGGTCATCTTACACAATAAACAAGATTCACATGTCTCTATTGATTCATAATCAAAAGAGTCTAGATAACCATCTTTATGGAGTCTAGAAATGTGCTTCTCATTTATGTGCCCTAGACGACAATGCCAGAGATATGTTTTGTTTGAGTCGTTGAGTTTTTTCCTTTTGGTGTTTACGTTGTATACACTTGTCTCCAAGTCCATCAAGTATAGATCATAAGACATTGGGGCACTACCATAAAAGATCCCATCTTTAGAAATGGAACATTTTCCATTCTTAATAAGAAATTCAAATCCATCTCTGTCCAAACAAGAGACGGAAATGATATTCCTATTTATGGTAGGTACATAATAGTAGTTCTTCAACTCTATTATTAGCCCACTTGGTAGAGTTAACTCATAGGTTCCTACGGCAATGGCGGCAACCCTTGCCCCATTAGCAACACGTAGTTCAACCTCGCCTTTCCCCAAAGGCCTACTTCTCTTAAGATCCTTCACATTTGAACAAATGTGAGATCCGCATCCGGTATCAAGTACCCATGACGAAGAAGTAGTAAAGTTAATCTCTATCATGTATACACCAGAAGCAGAGATCTCTATCTATGACTTCTTTTGCCATCATTCCTTCCATCCTCTCCATGTAGAAGAAATTGGTTTGGCGAGAGAACCCTTCTCTCCCTCACCTTTCGTTCCATTGATCTCTATCAATAAACTTTCTTTCTTCTTCACTAACGCATTAAGCGTACATAGAGTGGATTCAAAGGCTCCTCATATATCTGGATTATGCAGAACACTTCTCACAGTCCTCAACCAGTTATGGAATTTATTCTCAATTAATTTGCCCATTTTAAAAGATGATTCTTTTGCCATTCTACAAGAGAAAATTGCATTTTGTCAAAACTCCTTTTGATTTGATTTGAATAAAATTTGACGACATTTAATTAGGCCTTTAATTAATTATCGCTCCGACTATTTTGACTCAAATTGACAGCCCTCACCATCAATTCGGAAGATTATAGTGTACAATCATCTAGTGGGTCAAGATCCTAAAATCCTCTGAGCCATGGACCAACTAGGGCTGTCACCCACAACTCAGATCTCTCCGGTAGACAACTCTTGCCAATTGCATCATATGCAACTCTTGAAAGATGTCATATGCAACTCCTTGCCATGATCATCTCCATGCCTCAAGGTGCTAGATCCTATCTAGGTCACCTTATTAAGTCTGACCCAAAGCCAACATGATGAATATGCACCCTGCTAGGGCAGACCCACACATTCATCTTTCACGCTTCCACGAGATAGACGGTGCACCACGCTAGGGTGTGCCCACACTTGGTCGATCAAGCTTGTCACGTGTGTCGCATTTGGAAGGCATCTAAAACTTAATATTTAATGAGGGATTTGGTTTTTATATACTTATACATATCCAATCACCACAATATATAGTACATATCATATACATGCTATATCCCACAGAAAACATGCAAAACGATAAAAAGCAATGATTATGGCCATCCTATTGTGATTCCTCGAGCGAAGAGGAATCACAGTCATCTAGGTCTACATCACATGCAACATGTACAAGATGAAATATGTGTCTGCCTTTCTGAGTTTGATCAGCTCATCTCCATGACCAATCGGCTCGCCATCAGGTTGGTTGTTCGGGTGCCACCAGTCGATCGACTGGCGCCTCCAGTTGATCGGTTCACCGATCTTCATGCACCTCATCAGGTCGCCACCCGCTCGTCTCACTCCTCGAACCGGTCGTCTGGATCACCAACCGATCGGTTCACGCCTTGAACCGATCGTCTCAGGTTGTCCTCCGTTCTTTGACATAACATGAAATAAAATCTATCCTATTTACAATTTAATTGTGAAACCCCGAGTTACATTCGGGCGGAGCAAAGGTAGGAAAAGAATTCTCAAATTATTTCGATTTACATCAGAAATAGGAGAAGGAGAATCGGTGCGTAGACTGAGATGTAAGCAACCACATACAACCACACACAGATATAGGGGTTTCTAGGCCATAATCATGCTACACATCCACCACAAAACTTGTTTAAGGGTGACGCGTATAGAGTACATTAATATTACATATCATATATGTATATTTGGGATTTGTGAATTGGATATGCATAAAGCCAATTTTATTCGCATTGTATGTAATAAATAAAGGCAACAAACCAAAATCGATCATATCGATAATCCTAAAATATAGAACAGTTGACGTGGCTCTGATACCACTGTTGGGTTTTAGAGGAGGCAGAGAAGCAGTGGAAACAAAAATTTTCTCCCAAAAACCTAGAACAAAAGGAATCGCGTCAACGTTTATACCATAGGAAAGATGGTTTGTGGATGCATACCTTGTCCCGAGGCTTGCTCGGCGACAGTACCTCGTGCTTTGTGCGGTCTTCACCTCTAGTCTTGGACGGTGTCTGTGCAGCTCCTGGTCGCACCAGGACTGAAGACTCCTGGTCTCACCGGGACTGTCGGGATTGACAGTTGTCCTCCGAGCGACAGAGGTCTCCCGCCTCTGCAGTCGTCCACACGGACCGCCTGCAACTCCGATCTCCTTGTCGCATAAGGAACCGGAAGGAGTCGCACCCTCCTGTCAGCGTACTAGTCGCCAACACACTCTCCTGCTACCAGTTGCAACTGTAGTTGTTTTTCCCTTTCTATGCCTCCCTTTTTAGGTAGCACTTGCTCGGGCTCTCTCGGTTACCAAAACCCGAGAGAACGACAACTTTGCAGAGCAATCGGCTTGCACTGAGTTGTACTCTGAGAATCCCCCAATACCCCTATATATAGGAGGGTCATGGGACAGGGTTCTCTATCCCGGGCAATGTGTGACTAAAAGCAAGCGTAGAAGGGTTTGAGATTTTCCACAAAGCAACCAACTCACAACCTGAACCAATCGTTTCACAACTGAAACTGTCGGTTGGCGACCTGAATTAGTCGGTTGACACCTCAACCGATTGGTTGGGACCCATGAGCCGCTCGGTTCACTTCTAAACTGGTCGGTTCGGGGTCCTGACCAGTTCCCGATTGACTTTCCTTCTTTTGTTTCTAATTGGTATCAAATACCAATCCTATTTCCCAATCAAATTGGGCAAGTGAAACGAAAGGAAAATTCTCACCAATCTTACTTTCCCAACTTGCCCGGTTGCATTAGTTGAACTGATCGTTTCAACACTTGAAGCAAACGTTTCACCCTGACCTTGAGCTGATCGACTCAACACTTGAGCCGACCGGTTCACCAAGCTGAGCCGATCGGTTCATCACATGAGCCAATCGGTTCGGAGTGCAGATTGTGCAGAATCAGTCAATTGCAATTTCAATCAATCTGATACTCTAATCAATGTGTCCAACACCTTGAACATTATGACATTGAGCTATCAATTGATTGAGTGTTTAATTGAACTACTAAACTCCTTTAGTAATCAATCTAAACATTATTTGTGGAAAAAACTCCTCTTCCAGGTTAAATCTTATGTGTGTGACCCTACAGGTCCATTTCACGTTGGAAGTGAAAGTCCATAACACTTATGACTTCACAAGCAAAGAGTGGTGCCTAGTCACACATCTGTGCTACCCAAGTGAAATAGAAAGTTGGAGAACAACTTTCAATCCTACAATCTGTGAATGGTGTTACAGTGAATGTATAATTCCTTTTTCACTGATATCCTGAATGAACTCGTGGCATGGAACAGTCATCCTGTCAACATTCATTCATTTCCTTGATCTCAGAGCAGACTGGGTGAGATGTGTGTGACATCAACATCACATATTGATTCACATGTGCATGTGCATGTCTTTCTCAATCCTACTCATCAAGTGGCCAAGGATATCAAACTCCCTCAGGAGGGACAAATCCCATATCTATCACTCACCCCTCAAAAGCCCCATGTGTCAAAGCCACCCAATCATCACCTTTATAACAACCCATGTTTTAGGACTGCGTTTGATGATGTCAAAGTGTACCCAATGACATGTGTTGAGTGTAGTGATTCCAGGTCTAAGAATCACACTCACCACCATCACTGTGAGAGCTGACTGTGACTACCAAGTCATGGTTCCATGTGTCACTCTCACGGTGGGTCTGTCCGGTACCTTGTTCTCTAACAAGTGCCTATGTGCTTGGTTTGATATCACTATATCATGACTAATGAGATTCTATCATCAACCAACACACAATCTAGTCTTCATTATTATTGGTGTCTATGGTTATTTCCACAATAACAACTGACTAGGGACTAAACAAGAATGCATACTCTTAACATTCGTATGATCTCATCGTTTAGGTCATGAACCCAAAAGCATACGTCATTGAGTAAAACCATTCTTTAGACATCTATCATGTTACGCCATCATCTCAGAAACAGTTTAAACATATAAATCGGAAATTGCCTTTATTATTATTCAAATCATTGACAAAGTATACCATTACAATCATCATATGACTTGCTCTATGGGAATACATACCAACAGTTGATTGGTTATAATCAGACCTCTTGAATGATTGATGAGATAATGAATTACACTCTTCTTTTGTTGAAACCACATTGTAGTACTATTTGAATATCATAGTGCCTTGCCATGTTAATATCTATGGACACATATGTTCTAATTATCTTTTGAGCCTTGTTTAAGGCATGGAATGATGATGATAACCTTACTATGAATAATGTGATGGTCTTAATGACCTTTGGGCATGTTTGAAATCATGATTGAGGTGAAATCCTCTTCATGTTCCAATAAGGGATAAAACTCTGGAACTTGTGATAAGATATTAGTATCTTGTAAACGTATGATGATAAGTGTGGTCCATTAATTTGCAGTGAATGATAGAATTTAGTAATGTGATTAATATTTATATCTTAAATGTTTTATATCTTTTGAAGTTGTTATACATATACTATTGTTAGAAAATAATTAGGGTTTAAATGTCCATTTGTATGATTTAGCCTTTATTCACCCAATTGGCATAACTAAATAAGTGAAACTCTAATCATGTAGTGACCTTTGCCATAGATCTATCTGAGTGTCAGAAATTTCCAGATAGTGAAATAAGTATTTCTAAGGGATACTCAGAGCACATATTGATGAGTATGAGGGGTTCTTGTCATCCTGAATTCAAGTGTTAGGGAGGATGACAGTGGTCATACCTAGCCCTTAGGTTGAGAATGGCTGTGGTCGTGTCTCGATGATTATATATATATAAATATATATATATACATATATATATATATATATATATATATATAATGAGATTGGAGGACAATTGTGGTTGTATGTCGGTTGGTAGGGCATGCGTACCCTCCTCCTTTCACTAGTGCCATGACTTGTACTAAGGATGGACTACGATATTAGCAGCTTGACTTTATGTGTCATTGTGGCGGACCCGTACCGATCGGGGGGGAGAAGATCTTAGGAGTATGACTCTTCCTAGATCTTATATGGCATTGATTTTGACTTAGTAGTGGTCATTTGGGTCTTGAGTGGTATTTCTCAAATACCTTAGGGCAATGTAATAAAAGAGGTAATATAAATTGTGTTGTATACTGGCTATGGTTAAATAAGTTTCATATTGTTTAAGTAGTCTTTAACTTGTCTTTATACTATTCAGTGTTTACAAGACAATATCATATGACCTTTGAGTAATAATACTTCTTGTCAAGTTAATTTGCTTAATGGCTTAGTATGCTTAACCTATTCAATCTGCTTAAATTGCTTATTCGTTACTATATTTCTCAGTTCATTTACTGTCAATCAATATGTTATAATCAATATATGTTGGAGAGAGTTATATCTTTCACTGCGAATGGGTCTCACCCATGGGTCACCACATTTGTTAGGCGGTCACCGGCAATGAGGTTGAGGTCGCATTGTGGAAGAGAACAAAGTTGGTGATCAATAGACTTATAAGGTTGGTTAGTTGTAGATGTTAGTAGTAGAGTCCTAGTTTTATCACTGTACTCTCAGGTCCAGGTATAGGATGTGTTTTCTAGATGATATACTCAAATCGACATGAGATTTTGGTAGTATGCCAATGTTTGTAAATATATGGCATGTACATGTGAAATATCTTTTGTATGCATGATGTGACTGAGGTCTTTGGACCCATATGTAAATACTTGTTACAATATATGAGAATGGAATGATGGACCTTTTTTAAATGTTCTAGAGTTTATTTACATTGTTGGAATTGGTTTTAATTATCCCACATTTTTTACAATGTGATTAATTAGTAGTTGATCGTGTTTTGTGTTTTGAGTAATCTCATTTAGCGTGACGAGGTGTCACAGTTAAGTTGGTATTAGAGATTGAGGTTTACTGAGTCTATAGGGACATAGGACTTAGGTTTGAGTTTGTTCTTATGTATCCAACATATCTGATCATAGTTTATGCTTATGCAGATATGACTGGAGTACATGAAGAACACATTGAGAGTACCTATGTTGCACCAGGAGGAGGTTCTAGGAGGTAGCCTAATGAATGCACATTCATCATGATTTTCAGTCACCATCGTGGGCACAATTCAACTCAACGCATTCACTTATATCACTTGAAACCCTATAATATATGATTTTTCTTAATTTGTTTGATTGTTATTAACTTGTGATTATATCTTTATTTTTATGCAGATTAAATGGAACAATCAGTCTTGACCAAGCGGTTTGCCCATTCGGTCTGCTCAATCGATCTTGACCATTTTTTTCTCAATCCATTCAATTTTTTTCAATCGGTTTGGACATTCAATTTTGGCTTTGCGGTCTCCACCTTTGCTCTAGCGGTCTGCTCTCTCGGTCCCAAGACTATGAGCTTCCAACACCACTCGATTGTTGATCAACAGTTCTTCATTGCCTTCCCTAATGATCTCCCCCTCACAGTCTCATAATCGTGAGATCCCTCGCAATACCAAGATCGCGAGGAGCATGCTCACGACCTCAAAACCATGATGATATCCAACGGGTCTCTGATGCACACAGAGCAGTTACTCTCTCAGCCTCCCATGACGCCGACTTGCAACCACGACCGCCGACATCATCCTCTACCTCAGCGTTGAGACATAGTCTTCTCACGGTCTTCTATGCTACCTACTGCCTACTCCTCTCGACGCAACAACCCTCACAACTAAAACCACGAGGTGCCCACATTCCCCCAAACTGTGATGGCATAGGCACAAGACCGTTAAATCCAAGATCGACAGGACATAGAATGGAGGGGTGAGATCGTGTGGTTGTTGGGTCTTGCAAGACCGTGAAGATCATCACCTGTAGCATCGACCCTCCTTTGTCTTCACCCACGGTCGTCGACACCTACAACCCTAATGTACCATCGCAGCCACCTGTCTCCTTCCGCCCTCGGCTGCATCTTGTACCTGCACCTTGCTATGCCTCCTCGCAGAGCCTCTACACCTGATCATCACCCTCGCACGCTACCACCAGTCAAGACCGTGAAGCCAAGAACGATTGGAGGACAGCCGTTGAGACTGTAAAGACCAAGATCACGAATGCAAGACTAATAGGTCGCTGATCATCTAATACTGTTTGGAGTGGAGAGATGGAGAAGAGATCCAAGACCAATTGGAGGCAGATCGTGGGAAACCATGATTACCAAACCATGAAGAACACTTGATGTGAGAACATTTGCCCTAGACCGTGTGAACGTAAAGACTCTAAATTGTTTGGACAGCTACGTGAAATCGTGCAAATCCTAATGGTCTGCAAGACTGTTAGGCCAGAAGCGATGCTGAGATCGTTTGGACAAGGATGTGAAGTCACCAAACCATTGGAAGTGAAGATCGTTTGGAGGAAAACGCTCCAAAACCGTTTGAGGAGAAGACCAATTGGCTTGGTTTAGAAAACCAATAGAATGCAGAGATCGTTTGGTCAGTCTAACAAGACCGTTTCGTCTTGAATACTTATCCAGTCCAAATCATTAAGAAGACTAAACGGTCTCCAAAACTGTTAATGCAAAGCTATAAAAATTGAACTGGGCCCAAAGCATGGAGACCCCAACCAGTGCCTATAAATAGGACCAATAGGGTCCTCATTTGGGGCATCAGATCTGGGACGCCGCCAGGCTTCCCGAACATAAGATTTGATCCAGATCCACACTACTGTCACCTCACCTTCTCTTCCTACTATGAGCAAGGAGACCAAGAAGAGAAGGAAGGAGGAGTGAGAAAGATAGCCCGATCTATCTTGGTTTCCCTCGTTCTTCGTCCAGATCTGCTCCGACACGACGTAGAAGACCACATCTTCTTCACCGAGCTGTGACTACCTTCTACATCATGCTCATGGTGGAATCATCCCTCTCTCTTATTCTTCTTATTTCTTGCATCATGAGTGAGTAGTTCCCTTTTACTGGGGTGCAGGGACTAGCCCACTGCCCATGCTTTCATGTCTTTTCATTTTAACATTCCAAGGCAATGTATGTAACTTTTCATTTCATTGTTAAGTGTCGATGTTTGCTTGTAGATTGATCACCTACTTGCTTTTATCTTATTCTTCCCTATGTTGCAAGAACTTCAATATGTAGGATAGAATTTCGATTAACATGGTTGACTCCCAAACTAGAAATAGAATGGGATTCCTTGAGGTCGTAAGTGCATGATATGTGAGGGGAAAAGACATCTAGCCTATGGTGATGCTTCTGTGTGCCTAAACATCCCTCAGGGAGGGTTTGTCTATCTGGATGGTGACGAGACATCTGATGCCTAAGGTGATGCTTACGCGAACCTAAACATCCCTCAGGGAGGGTTCACAGCAGTTCTATTTGGATAGTTAGATCTTGCTTGGATGTTTTGTGTTTGGATGTGTTTGCACGTGTAGTGGTGGTGAAACCCGAGACCACCCTAGTGATCCCATATCATTAAATATAGATCAACCTAAATTCTTCTCTTTACTTACTTGCAATTATTTTAATTAACATCAAATCAACCAATCGTTCTAAATATTAGTCTTACTTGAGCTAGATTCAACTAACAATGATTCTTAAAAATGTTATCTCTTAGGATTCAATCCTAAACTATAATGCGATAAGACCTGTCTGCTTGCGGGTGTTATTATTGCACAAGGTTTTGGTAAAAGCTCAGGGATTTCAACCCTGGGTGAATTTGTTAGTGTAATAATAAACCATGTCAAATTCTGGCACCGTTTCTGGGGACAACGAAATCAGTTAGTCAAATCTAGTTCTTTTAAGGCTAATCTAGGATTTTGTTTTTATTTTGATACAATTGATCATTCACTTGAATTTAACTCTATTCAGTGGATCTCACTTTGGAAACTTTTCCATTTTAGGTACATCCAACAGACTAGTGTATGCACCATTTGAACAGTCTCGGACTCTCTGCTAGCTTTGATCCAAAGATAGACAGGACCTTTCATCGTCAAAATAGAGAGAATCAAGCAAGAATGACTCAATAGGAGGAAATATCCCAATGGGTAGCTCAAGCCATTAATGCACAAAGAGAAAGGCCCGTGCAAGAAGCCAGAGCTACGGTTCAAGAAGAAATCCTAGAAGCACAAGCAGTAGCACAAGTAGCGGAACTGTAAAAGGATCTTAGGGAGTTCTCAATCCCTAAAGTTGCTGATGTTCATCGCCCAGTTCAACCTCCCCCCATCAATGCTCCCAACTTTGAGATACGAGCACATTGGATTACCTTTCTTCAAAATAGCCCATTCTATGGTAAACAAGGAGAAGATAGTCAAGAACATCTTTTGAGGTTTATTGATCTATGTGCCATGACAAAGCAAAATGGAGTGTCCGACGATGCCATTAGACTCTGTCTTTTCAAGTATTCACTTGCTGATAGAGATATAAGTTGGTACAACTCCTTGCAATGCAAGCCCATCACTACATGGGAACAACTGCAAAATGTTTTTTTGGAAAAAATTTACCCTCCTCTCACCTATGAAATTATGGGTCGAATAACAATGTTCACTCAAGCCCCTGGAGAAACCCTTGCGGAAGCATGGGAAAGATATAAAGAGCTTCTACGCAAGTGTCCACACCATGGCATTCCCAAGAATCAACTCATAAAGATCTTCTATCGGGGTGTGGATGATGATATCAAGAGATTCTTAGATTCCTCATCTGGAGGGAACTTCATGCATCAAAGTTATGACGACGCATGGAAGGTTGTCACCCTTGGAGCTAAAAATCAAACAAATTGGGGTTGATCTGTAGGTAAGGGAGTATTGATGGTAACTATGGCTGAAGCTATTCCAGAATACAAGTCTATCACTGAAACCCTCAAACTCTTAGTTGCTAAGCAAGACCATATCGAATCGTCCCTTGCTGCATTTGGAAGAGGATGTTCACCCCCTCAACAACAAGAATAGATTAAGTCAGCTTCATTATTCTATGAAGCATGTAAAGGTACTGATCATTCCACTTTAGCATGCAATGTTCTCTACGATGTTGTTCTTAGCAACCCATGTGGCAAAGGAGATAATAGTCAGTTGGAAAATCTTAATGTTGTCAACACCATTCTTGGTCAAGGATACTACAATCTGAATCAAAATAGGAACCATCTTGGTTTTCAATATGGAAATCCTTCAGGAGAGGAAAACTCACGACAACTTGGTCAAAATAATCAACAATGAGGGCCACCAGGATTCCAGTATAACCAACAACAAAATTTTAGAAATCAAGGAAATTTGAGAAGTAACTTTCAGAGCAGGAACTACAACAATTATCAAAACAACTCTCAATTACAAAATCCCAACCAAGTTCCTTATCAACAACAAGGGCAACAAGTCGGTCCCATCTCTTCTGATGACAAGCTAACCGCCACTGAAAAGATGCTACAGCCACAACAGACTATGATAGATAACCAGCAAGCTCATCAGAAGGCTATTGAATCTCAACTAGATCAACTTGCAGCTAGCATGAAGCCACCTACTGTAGCCTTTGCTGGACAACCAGAAAATAATCCTAAGCACCCTGAGCAACTAAACGCTGTCACCACCAGGTCTAGAAAAGACTATTCTGATCCTCCTGTCAAGACACCTCTGGTTATTGCAGACAAGGATGAACCAATGATTGTTCAAGACTCTAAAACACCTGAGTCTCAACAAAAAGGGCCAGCAACAAATGATAAGACAGATGAGGAAAGTTCTAAAAAACCTACTGGTATCGAGAAAGAAATACCAGATTCAGATGTGCTAGTATACAAACCTTGTCCCCCTTTCCCTTCTCATTTAAGGCAAACCAATATTAACACTTGTTTCAATAAGTTCAAGGAAGCCATGAAAAAGCTTCATGTTGATATACCTTTTCTAGATGCTCTAGCTGAGATACCAGCCTGGAAAATGTACTTGAAGTCACTTCTCACCAGGAAATATATAACTGAAGAATATGAGACAGTCAAGTTAGAAACAACTAATTCAGACATCATCTAGAGTAAGATGCCCAAGAAGTAGAAAGATCCAAGATATTTTGAGATCTCCTACCATATCGGTGACTCTTCTTGTAAAAAGGGATTGGTCGATCTTGGTGCCAGCATCTCTATCATTCCACTCAGCCTTTGCAAGAGGTTGGGGTTTGCTGAACTTCTCCCGACTAGTATGGAAATACAACTTGCAGATAACACTGTGACTCTACCCTTAGGAATCATTGAGGATGTCCGTGTCAAGGTTGGCAAAGATTGTTATGTCCTTTGTGACTTTGTCATCATGGGCATAAAGGAAGATACTAGATACCATCTCATCTTGGACGTCTGTTCCTCGCCATTGCAAGAGCTCTAATTGATGTTGAAGAAGGAAACTTGCTACTCCGATTAGGAAAAGAAACCCTCGTGTTTAAAGTTTTTGAAAGTATGAGAAGACCGAGTATGCAAGAATAAGTCTACTTCATTAAGTGCATAGGGAATATGACATTGCTTACGCCAGAGGATTATGAACAAAACGATCTATTAGAAGTGGCTCTAACAAACCCATCCGCCGATAACTCCATTGATGAACAAATAAAGGATTGTGTTCTCCACCTCGATACGGTTGAAGAAGATCCTAAAGCCAGGATTGAGGAACTCAAGGCTATGGATGTCACTGAAGAACCATGTGAAACACCACAAGCTCTTGAAATGAAACCCCTACCTAAGGGATTGAAGTATGTGTTTCTAGATGACCTCAAAGTCTGCCCAGTCATCATAAATTCTGATCGAACGACATAATAAGAAGATAAACTCTTGACAGAAATAAAAGAAAGAAGAAAAGCCATAGGCTACAAGATGAATGATCTCATTGGGGTCAGTCAAGCATTGTGCATGCACAAAATCCCCATGATGAAAGATCACAATCCAACTGTTGAACACCAAAGGAAGCTTAATCAGAATATGAAAGAGGTTGTCTGCCTTGAAGTTATAAAGTTGCTCAAGATAGGAATTGTCTATCCGATCTCCAATTCACCATGGGTAAGTCATGTTCACGTTGTCCCGAAGAAAGGTGGGACTATAGTTATACATAATGTAGATAATTAACTCATCCCCACTTGAATAGTCACAGGATGGAGGATGTGTATTGATTATAGGAATTAGAACAAGGCGACTCGAAAGGATCATTTCCCAATGCCTTTTCTTAACCAAGTCCTAGAAAGGTTGGCTCACCAAGAGTATTACTGTTATCTCGACTGTTACTCTGGATTATGTCAAATACCTATACATCCAGATGACCAAGAGAAAACAACCTTTACTTTCCCATTTGGAACATATGCGTTCAGAAGGATGCCATTTGGACTTTGTAATGCTCCTGCCACTTTCCAACATTGTATGGCAGCCATATTTGCTGGACTCACTGAAACTATCATGGAAATTTCTATGGATGATTTTTCTATATATGGAGATTCTTATGACTGGTGCCTAAAGCATCTCTCCCTTGTCCTCAAACGATGTGAAGAAGCACATCTTGTGTTGAACTGGGAGAAGTGTCACTTTATGGTAAAGGAAGGCATTTCCCTTGGTCATTGAGTCAGCAATCGAGGAATCAGAGTTGACAGAGTGAAAATTGAAGTGATCTCCAAACTCTTTATCCCAACCAATGTAAGAGAGGTTCGCATGTTCCTTGGTCATGAAGGCTTTTACATAAGGTTTACCAAAGACTTATCCAACATAACCAAGCCTATGACCAACTTGTTACTAAAGGATGTTGATTTCCATTTTGATGAAGAATGCATCAAAAGTTTCAACAACATAAATAATGCTCTTACAACAACACCCATCATTAGAGCTCTGGATTGGGACCACCCATTTGAAATTATGTGTGATGCTAGTGATTATGTTGTGGGGGGTGTTCTAGGGCAATATATAGAGAAGAAACACTATGTGATCTACTATGCATTGAAGACCCTCGACGAGGCTCATAGGAATTATGCAACTACCAAGAAAGAACTTCTTGCAGTCGTGTATGCCTTTGACAAGTTCAGATCCTATCTCATTGGTTCAAAAGTCATTGTCTACACAAATCATGCCGCTATTTGTTACCTCCTAGTGAAGAATGATGCTAAACCCATGTTAATAAGATGGATTCTCATCCTACAAGAATTTGATCTGGAGATACGAGATAAGAAAGGTACAAAGAATGTTGTGTGTGGGCTCTGATCTCCAAACCATGACATAAACACGATTAAAACTTAGCGGAAGCGAATCGGTAATCAGCGGAAGACAAAAATCACGGGAAATTAAAACTTTCGAGATAAGAACTTGGATCCATAAAACTTCTTTCATAAAGAGAGATAAACTGTTTACATCTCAGGATAATTACTTCTTGAGTAATTATATACATCAAGATACAAAATCTCAAGATCACTAAACAAAAGACTCCAAGACCTGAGAGTACAGAGGACACATAGGACTGACTTTAACTACACCCCATGGCAGACTAAATCTCCACCTGAGATTACTGCTGCTCTTGGTGCTGCTGCTGCTGAGACTGATCACCTATAGGCTGGTTCCTTCGTCTCCTACGTCCACCTATAAAGTTGAAGTCTACGGGGTGAGACAATTATACATAATTGTCCCAGCGAGAGTTATAACTCTTCGCCAGAAGCTTTATTATAACATCAAAGAATATCCTAAGCAGTAAAGCCTTCAAAGTATTCTATAACAGTTGCAGGTATAACAAGATCTCTACAAATTAGGAGATATGGAGAATATAAACACTATTGCAATGTAACATCAATCAACTAACTTGGAGTCATCTCTAACAAGTTATACTACATGGTTGATTATGTTTTACAAACAACATTATGCCCTGTGGAGATGAGGCATACCACTCATACTCCAACTGATCGCTGAGAAGTCACATCAGTATCATACATAGGTCATTAAGAGAGCCGGATTCTCATGACCTTCACCTTCCTCAGTCAGTAAGAGGATCACTTGTAGGACATCTCGTGTCTCTACTACTATAGCTCACCAGGGTAAACTGGTCCTTCACTATTCAAGAGTCACAGTGGCGTTCTGTACTCTCTTCGTCATCAGGATGTTTCATATTTACCTACCACTGATACAGATATCTGTGCTTTCTTCGTCATCAGGAGGTTTCATGTTTACCTACCACTGATACGGTATGGAATTATAGTGAAGGATGGATGGATTACACATCTACATCACTTTCCTACACTAGGATGTAAGGTTCTACACATCCATGTACCCCACATACTCAAAAGTATGTGCTCCAGGAGTTTCCTGAGGAAAACCTGTTTCACCATCACTTAATCTCTGACAATGATGGATCTATGATCAGGGCTCTACATTATACTTGATTAGTTAGGTACATTCAGTATTCTTTAACAGCATACATTGTTCTCCAAACAATAACAGTAGCATAGCAGCTATAAAAGAAGAATACTAAATGTAACAGGCCTAACTCATATCAATCATCATTTCTCATTATCCTCATCACAAGTCATCTCTAAGGCATGTCCTTGATGGTATTCATGGCTCTCACAGCCCATTATCAGCATAGGATGCCACTGACAAGGCATCAGATTACTTTACTTATTCATAAGGCTAACAACATGCCTTTAATGAATATAACATCAACATCCATACCTGGATATGATTACCTTCATATCAGAACCTGCATGGTTATTATAACTGATAAAGGTAATACAAAAATAAGGAATATACTTCCTATTCTTGTCATAAGAGTTAAATCCCTAATTCACATCAAATAGAGTTTAATACTCAAAAGCATGCCATTACCCTTGAATTAGGGTTTACTATTCACATTACATGTCATCACCCTTGAAATTAGGGTTTACTATTCACATTAAGGTGAATTGAACTTATAACATCATCATGTATGAGTAACATCTTCATTGATGCTCTTAGATTTAATTAAAGGTTCATCATTTATCATAATTAGGGTTTCTATGATCTCACACAGGTGGATCATACTCTAATTATGCTCATTCCTGTGCATTGGAGATGCTTTAATTGAGTTTTCACCTAAAAAGGGTACTTTCTCTCTCTAGAAGTACTTTCTCTCTCTAGAAGTACTTTCTCTCTCATCATAAAGTTAGGTGATGTCAACATCACTCTAGATCAGGTCGGATTAAGTCATCATAGGCTAACATAGCCCAAAACATCACCATCATGTGATTAGGGTTTAATTTGATCAAGGTATTACTTAATTTACCCTTCAGGGGTATTTTGGTAATTCACCCCATTGATCATCATCATGGTCAAAATCTTAGTCAATTAACCCCTTAATATCCTAGGTTGTCATTAGGGTTTGATTAGGGCAACATTGAACCATTTATATCATCAATTGATTGAATAAAGTCAACCTTGAATCACATTGATCGATCTTCAACCATCAACCTGCATTTGATTTGAGATCGTGTGAAAGTGTTGACCGTTTAGCTAATTTGAATTTCCAAGACCGCGTGCACTCCTCTAACTCCAAGACCGCGAGCCTCCTTAAACTCCAAGACCGCGAGCCTCCTTCAACTCCAAGACCGCGAGCCTCCTTAAACTCCAAGACCGCAAAGCTCAAATTGATGTTAAGACCGCGAAGGCTATGTAGACCGTTTGCTCACTTTGACCTCAGGACCGCGAGGCCCCTCGCGGTCTTGAGACCGCGAGCCCCCTCTCGGTCTTGAGACCGTGAGTCCCCTCACGGTCTTGAGACCACGAGCCCTCTCACGGTCTTGAGACCGCGAGGCTCACATGGTCTCAGCCGCTTGGACCTTCAACAAGATTCAATGGTTACAACCTATAATGTCAACCGATGTTGAAGCCCTCAAAAGGTCAAAACCATGATGACCACTTATGAATTGGGTCAATTAAGATTATGTCTGACCACTTGGTCATTCAATTGACCCTCAATTGTTGACCAATTAGGGTTGAAGACGATTCAATTAGGGTCTATCAATGTTCACCCATCAACACTCAACAATGTGACTCAACATAAGGTAGAACCCTTCAATTGAGCTCCAATTGGGCCCAAACTTGACCCAAACGGTCTTGAGGTCATGTGGGTGGACCCAACATGGTCTTGAGACCGTTTTCCCAAGATTTCATCAAAGTCTAATGTGATTTGATAAGGGTTGAACCATGATTGAGCCACAAAATAGAATTTTGATTAAATTGATAACTTATTTGCAATTAGGTTCTTAATTGGTCAAATTACTTAACCCTAGACTTTCAAACGGTCTTGGGTGATTGTCCTCTCGGTCTTGAGACCGTTTGGATGAGTTCCAAACGGTCTTGAGACCGTTTTCCCATCCAATTTTGGATTCTAGTGGAAATTCAACAAGGTTGAACAAATTGAGTTGATGATTATATCAATACTTTAATTGCAATGTAATTTGGTGTAATTGTACCTTCAATTGGTGAACTAATCTTGACCCCAGACCTCCAAACGGTCATGGTTGATTGCCCTCGCGGTCTTGAGACTTTTTGGGTGACCCCTAAACGGTCTTGAGACCGTTTAGGTCAATCAACCCTAAAAACCCTAATTAGGTCACCATAATTTCAGTATTGATTTCACCTAGGGTTAGCCCTAGTATTCACCCTTCAACTCTTAGCCCGTTTGGAATTAGACCATCAAACTTGGTGAGTTGTTAATTAACATTATTTTTAACAGTAATCTCATACGGTCAACGCCTGGTCAACGACCTTACATGGTCTTGAGACCGTTTGCCCAAAAAGGCAATTTCAGACCGTTTGAGAATCAGGAATAAATTCATTTAAAGTTGTTACTTAAAAAGGTCATATCTCGCGATTCCTTTGGAGTTAGCCTTCCAGATTTTGAGGGTAATTAGCCTATATAATTAGGAACAGATCTCTTATACGGTCCACGCTCGGTCAACGGGGCCAAACGGTCTTGAAGACCGTTTTCCCTGTCGCGGTCTCGAGACCGTTTGCTCACCTCGCGGTCTTGAGACCGAGAGAGCAAACTGGCGAGACCGTTTAAGGAAATGAAAAGCGGTGGGTTTTTCTTGGAAATCACGCCTTCATCTCCTAGCTCAAGAACAGTACGAATATCCCATGGATTTGCTTGCAAAATAGAAGGGAAAAGTAGGGAAACATGAAGAGCTATCATCTAACCGCATATAAGAGATGTACATAGTAAAGCATGGGTTTAGAGTTATAAAACCCGCCTAAACTTGCTTCTTGAGCTCCAAGCTTCCAAGCTCCAAGATCTAATGGCGTCCTTGAGTTCCCACAGGTTGGCCAAGGTGAAAACTCCAAGGAAGAACGAAAATAGATGGCTAGAAAGGTAGGGTTTCAAGAGTTAGCCATGAAGTTGACCTTGAATTTGAGTTCTAACCATGGAATTGGGTAAGAAGAGGGATTCAAACCTACCTTGCACCCTTGGTCGTTCCTCTTGAGCTCCAAGACAGTCCTTAGTCGGCCAAGCAAAGAGGAAACAGTGATATACACGAAGGAAAAGTTCCTTTGCTTGAGAGATGAAGTATACATATACTTGGGTGATGTTTCATTAAAGGCCCATAAGTTTCCCCATAATTCCAATTAAGTCCTTCCTTCATTACTTTCTCGTCCCTTCCTCTTTATTATAAGGACAAACCTTATCTTAAGGTCTAGAAAAAGAAGGCAAAGAAGAACAATCTAATAATAAGGTACATACATAAAGAGATATTGCACATATACCCTGATTATTCAATCACAAGGCATATTTCATAACTTGATAACTCAATTGAGGTGACTTCCTCATCATTTCTTCTCTAATGATGGTAAGAGTTATAAAAGATACATTAGATGACATATTTCACAGTTTGCATCCCTTAATTTGGGTAAATTGCATTTTACCCCAAATTAGGGTTTCAAGCACCGGGATTGCTTCCACAACTGCACCTTGGTGCCCTAGCTTGGGAAATCCCTCAAACTTTACCAAAAAGATTCTCATGATGTCTCAATATCAGAGGAACATCTCTAATTGTGCAAATTGCAAGTTAACCCTTTCAACTGGGTAAATTGCACATAGGTCCCTGTATAAAAAAACAATGCTACAACTTTAAATAAAAAGGAGCAAATACTGAAATATATGTTTCTGAGAAACTTAATTACATGCTCAGAGTTAATCACAAAGATTTAATTACATATTTAGGCAAAACACCTATGGTTAACTCACAACCCAAGTCAGGGATGTTACAAATTATCCACCCCTTACAAGGATTTCGTCCCCGAAATCGATAAAACATACTAAGAGAAAAGGGCAGGATACCTCCTTATCATCTCATTCTCTAACTCCCAAGTGGATTCTTCAACACCACGATGGTTCCAGAGGACTTTCACAAGACTTATATCTTTCTTCTTTAACTTTTTAATTCGTTTATCAAGGATTGACACTGGTCCCTCCTCATAGGATATGTCATCATTCAATTCTACCTCCATAGGTTGTAGAAATGTCTCAGTGTCTGGGTGACATTTCTTCAACATAGAAATGTGAAACACAGGATGTAACCACTGTAATTCAGGTGGTAGCTCTAGTTTATACACTACCTTTCCAATCTGTTCAATGATTGGATAAGGTCCCATAAATCTAGGAGCTAACTTCCCTTTCCTACCAAAACAAAGGACTCCTTTCCAAGGCGAGACCTTGAGATAACCTGGAACTCTAAGGGTCTACGACGTTTGTCAGCATAAGATTTCTGCCTATCCTGAGCAGTCTTAATCTTTTGTTGTATTATTTTAATCTTTTCTGTGGTTTGCTGCACAAGGTCAGGACCTAACAACTGATGCTCACCAGTCTCAAACCAACACAAAGGTGATCTACAACGTCTACCATACAAGGCTTCATAAGGTGCCATATCAATACTATGCTGATAGCTATTGTTATAGGCAAACTCTATCAAGCTTAGGTGTAGATCCCAACTTCCGGTGAACTGGAGAACACATGCTCGCAACAGGTCTTCTAAGGTTTGTATGGTCCTTTCCGACTGCCCATCAGTATGTGGATGAAATGCCGTACTAAACCTTAGCTTGGTGCCTAAGGCTCTGTGTAACTGTTCCCAAAAACGACTCGTAAACTGAGGACCTCTGTCAGAAACTATTGTGACAGGAACTCCGTGCAAACACACTATCTCTTGAACATACAACTCTGATAACCTTTCAGCAGAATAGGTTGTTTTGACAGGTAAGAAATGCACTGTCTTAGTCAACCTATCAACAATTACCCAAATGGAATCATTTCCCTTGCTTGTCCTGGGTAGGCCAACTACAAAGTCCATGGTCACATGGTCCCACTTCCACTGTGGTATGGGTAAAGGTTGCATTGTACCTGCAGGCTTCTGGTGTTCAGCTTTAACTTGCTGACACACAGGACACCTCATAACAAATTATGCAACATCCTTCTTCATTCCAGGCCACCAATACAGATCTTTCAAATTCCGATACATCTTGGTGCTCCCTGGATGCATAGCATACATGGAAGAATGGGCTTCTTCCAGGACTAACTTTCTCAAGTTGTCCACATCCAGCACTATCATCCTTCCATTATAACAAGCTACCTGATCCTCTGAGTCATGAAAACCATCTTGTTTTTCATTTCCATACTCAGATCTAATCTGTTGAACTGCAACATCACCTAGCTGTGCTTCCTTAATCTGCTCTCTTAGGGTAGGTTTAATATGCATCTCAGCTAACAAACCGGCTAACAATGACACCTTCAACTGTACATTGTCTTGCCTTAACGAGATAAGGATATCTCTCCTAGGGCATACTAAAGAGTTTAGTTGTGCTCTATTCATGGTTGATGTTGCTGATTTCCTACTCAAGGCATCTGCAACAACATTGGCCTTGCCTGGATGGTAATCAATTGTACAGTCATAGTGCTTGATTAACTCCATCCAGCGACGTTGCCTCATGTTGAGCTCATGCTGAAAGAAGATATACTTAAGGTTTTTGTGGTCTGTGAAAATCTGGAATGTTTCTCCGTAGAGATAGTGTCTCCAGATTTTCAAGGCATGAACCACAACAGTTAACTCCAGATCGTGTGTTGGATAATTCTCCTCATGTTTCTTAAGCTGTCGGGAAGCAAAAGAAATCACTTGTTTATCCTGCATCAACACACATCCTAGTCCATTTTTAGAAGCATCACAAAAGACTACATATCCTTTTCCTTGTTCAGGTAGCACTATCACAGGTGCACTTGTCAATCTCTCCTTCAGCAACTGGAAAGACTGTTGACACTTATCACTCCAAGAAAAAGGAACATCTTTCCGGGTTAACTTGGTCAAAGGTAAAGCTATAGAATTAAAGTTCTTAATGAACCTTCGATAATAGCCAGCTAACCCCAAGAAACTTCGAATCTCCGTCGGTGTCTTCGGTTGTTCCCATTGTAGAACAGATTCTACCTTTGTAGGGTCAACACAAATTCCCGAGGCGGATATCACATGTCCAAGAAAAGATACCTCCGGCTGCCAAAACTCACACTTGCTAAACTTAGCGTACAGCTTATGTTCTCTTAGCAAGGTCAAAGCTTGGCGAAGATGCTGCTCATGCTGCTGAGCATCCTTACTATAAATCAGAATGTCATCTATGAAGACGACAACACACTGATCAAGGAAAGGTCAAAAAACTCTATTCATGAGTTCCATAAATGCAGCTTGTGCATTGGTTAGTCCAAACGACATAACTGTGAACTCATAGTGACCATATCTTGTCCTAAAGGCAGATTTGGATATGTCACTATCTTAAATACGGAGTTGATGATATCCAGACCTCAAGTCTATTTTTGAAAAGATTGTTGCACCACGCAACTAGTCAAAGAGATCATCAATCCTCGGCAGAGGGTACTTATTCTTTATTGTTACTTTATTGAGTTGTCTGTAGTCGATGCATAACCGCATTGACCCATCTTTCTTTCTAACAAACAAGACCGGAGCACCCCAAGGTGAAGTACTCGGTCGGATAAAACCTCTCTCAAGTAACTCTTGAAGTTGTTTCTTGAGTTCTGCCATCTCGGCAGGCGCCATCCTATACGGAGTTTGAGCTATGGGTTAGTATCTGGGATCATATTGATTTCAAAATCAATCTCCCGAGGTGGTGGTATACCAGGAAGTTCTTCAGGAAACACATCTTCGAATTCCCTGACTATAGGAACTTCAGCAGGATTGGAACTTTCCTTGGTAACATCTACCACATGGGCTAAGAATGCATAACATCCTTGCCTCAACAGCTTATCAGCAACCATAGCTGATACAAGACAGGTGGGCAGAATCTTTCTTTCTCCTTGAAAGATCCATGTGATGCTTTCATCAGCAAACACAGCCAACTTGGACTCACAATCCAAGACAACTCTATACCTTTCTAAGGTATCCATCCCAAGGATTATATCAAATCCCTGCATATCAAGTGGTATAAGATCCACTTGAATGCGATGGTCAGAAAAGAAGAGGATGCAGGGAGAACATACCTCCTGCAAAACGGCAGACCCACTCAACGGAGTCTCTAACAACAAACTATCTGCTCTATGACTAACAGTCACATTGCAGTTACGAATCACTTCATGAGTGATGAAAGAGTGTGTAGCACCCGGATCAATCAGAACGGATACAACACAGGATGTAGACATATCAGAATATAAAAGTTTCATCTGACCTGCCACTACCCGTGGATTGACCACTGCCTCAGGTGGGTTCATAGCATAGAACCTCGTAGTCGCCTGGTGTTGAGGTGGTGCTGATGATCCAGCTTGAGACGCTTGCCCACATCCTCGAGCTGCTCCTTGATGTTTTCTATTCTGAGATACCTGTTGATTCTGTCTCGGGGGTTGTTGTGTCACACCGACAGGCCTAGAACGGCAATCCTTCATCAAGTGTCCCATCTTACCACAGTTGTAGCAACTCTTCTCCTGTTGATGTGGTCTGGGTGGTCCATTAACTGACACTGATGCAGAACTGTGTGTCCCTTGAAGTGGTTGACTCCGTCCCCTACCTCTGCTTGGTGTCCATTGAGTTTGAAAACTCGATCTGGGTGGTGGAGGGTTAGGTGCAGAGAATCTAGGTTTCTTGGAATCCCTAGATGAAGAACCCTGGAACTGTGGATATCTTTTATGGGTTTGTCTTTTCTCTACCACAGATCTCTCTATCCTTCGGACTGACTCAACGAAGGTAGAGAATCTCTCTCGGTTCTCTAAGGTAGATACAGGGGTTGACATATCAGAATTCAAACCCTTCTCGAATCTTCTGATTCTTTCCTCATCCGTAGCAGCCATGTGCGGACAGAACCGCAGCAACTCCATGAACTTAGCTTCATATTCGCTAATGTTCATCATACCCTACCTTAGTTTCTCGAACTGAGAGATCTTCTCATCTAGGAAGGTCTTTGGAAAATATCTTTTGATAAATTCCCGGCGAAACTCTTCCCATGAGAACTCTACTCCAGGCCTCTTCTGCTCTTCCATGTTCCACCAGTGACCAGCACTGCCTTTGAGAAGATAGACAGCATGTCTAACCTTCTCAGCTTCCGGAATCATAAGAATCCTGAAAGCCTTCTCCAACTCTGTCAACCATAAGTCAGCATCTGCAGGGTCGGCAGTTCCGAAGTACTCGGTAGCTCCGACACGATGAAGTCGTTCGAATGTCTTACCGATACCTTGTGCTTTAGGCTGGACAGGTGCCCTAGGTGCAGGAATGGGCATCCTATCAGTTATATGTGTCATGGCATGCAGTCATAAACTGCCCGAACATCGTCTGTACAGCTGGGTTACTCATGTCACCTGGGTTGAACTGGGGTGGCTCTCTTGGCGACTCAGGTGCAGGTTGTTCTATTCTCAGAACTCTTGCACCGCCTCGAGGTGCACTAGCACTACTCTCTGCCACGTACTCATCGTGATGTTCTGACATTCTTATGTATCTTCTTCTCCTGAGGAGAAGAAGATTCTATTAGATAAGGAAGGAGTACTAAAGGTAGACTCGACATCCTAAGTCTTATGCCTCTGTAGACTCAACTGACCTAGAGCTCTGATACCACTAATTGTGGGCTCTGATCTCCAAACCATGACATAAACACGATTAAAACTTAGCGGAAGCGAATCAGTAATCAGCGGAAGACAAAAATCATGGGAAATTAAAACTTTTCGAGATAAGAACTTGGATCCATAAAACTTCTTTCATAAAGAGAGATAAACTGTTTACATCTCAGGATAATTACTTCTTGAGTAATTATATACATCAAGATACAAAATCTGAAGATCACTAAACAAAAGACTCCAAGACCTGAGAGTACAGAGGACACATAGGACTGACTTTAACTACACCCCATGGCAGACTAAATCTCCACCTGAGATTACTGCTGCTCTTGGTGCTGCTGCTGCTGAGACTGATCACCTGTAGGCTGGTTCCTTCATCTCCGACGTCCACCTATAAAGTTGAAGTCTACGGGGTGAGACAATTATACATAATTGTCCCAGCGAGAGTTATAACTCTTCGCCAGAAGCTTTATTATAACATCAAAGAATATCCTAAGCAGTAAAGCCTTCAAAGTATTCTATAACAGTTGCAGGTATAACAAGATCTGTACAAATTAGGAGATATGGAGAATATAAACACTATTGCAATGTAACATCAATCAACTAACTTGGAGTCATCTCTAACAAGTTATACTACATGGTTGATTATGTTTTACAAACAACATTATGCCCTGTGGAGATGAGGCATACCACTCATACTCCAACTGATCGCTGAGAAGTCACATCAGTATCATACATAGGTCATTAAGAGAGCCAGATTCTCATGACCTTCACCTTCCTTAGTCAGTAAGAGGATCACTTGTAGGACATCTCGTGTCTCTACTACTATAGCTCACCAGGGTAAACTGGTCCTTCACTATTCTAGAGTCACAGTGGCATTCTGTACTCTCTTCGTCATCAGGAGGTTTCATATTTACCTACCACTGATACAGATATCTGTGTTTTCTTCGTCATCATGAGGTTTCATGTTTACCTACCACTGATACGGTATGGAATTATAGTGAAGGATGGATGGATTACACATCTACATCACTTTCCTACACTAGGATGTAAGGTTCTACACATCCATGTACCCCACATACTCAAAATTATGTGCTCTAGGAGTTTCCTGAGGAAAACCTGTTTCACCATCACTTAATCTCTGACAATGATGGATCTATGATCAGGGCTCTACATTATACTTGATTAGTTAGGTACATTCAGTATTCTTTAACAGCATACATTGTTCTCCAAACAATAACAGTAGCATAGCAGCTATAAAAGAAGAATACTAAATGTAACAGGCCTAACTCATATCAATCATCATTTCTCATTATCCTCATCACAAGTCATCTCTAAGGCATGGCCTTGATGGTATTCATGGCTCTCACAGCCCATTATCAGCATAGGATGCCACTGACAAGGCATCAGATTACTTTACTTATTCATAAGGCTAACAACATGCCTTTAATGAATATAACATCAACATCCATACCTGGATATGATTACCTTCATATCAGAACTTGCATGGTTATTATAACTGATAAAGGTAATACAAAAGTAAGGAATATACTTCCTATTCTTGTCATAAGAGTTAAATCCCTAATTCACATCAAATAGAGTTTAATACTCAAAAGCATGCCATTACCCTTGAATTAGGGTTTACTATTCACATTACATGTCATCACCCTTGAAATTAGGGTTTACTATTCACATTAAGGTGAATTGAACTTATAACATCATCATGTATGAGTAACATCTTCATTGATGCTCTTATATTTAATTAAAGGTTCATCATTTATCATAATTAGGGTTTCTATGATCTCACACAGGTGGATCATACCCTAATTATGCTCATTCCTGTGCATTGGAGATGCTTTAATTGAGTTTTCACCTAAAAAGGGTACTTTCTCTCTCTAGAAGTACGTTCTCTCTCTAGAAGTACTTTCTCTCTCATCATAAAGTTAGGTGATGTCAACATCACTCTAGATCAGGTCGTATTAAGTCATCATAGGCTAACATAGCCCAAAACATCACCATCATGTGATTAGGGTTTGATTTGATCAAGGTATTACTTAATTTACCCTTCAGGGGTATTTTGGTAATTCACCCCATTGATCATCATCATGGTCAAAATCTTAGTCAATTAACCCCTTAATATCCTAGGTTGTCATTAGGGTTTGATTAGGGCAACATTGAACCATTTATATCATCAATTGATTGAATGAAGTCAACCCTGAATCACATTGATCGATCTTCAACCATCAATCTGCATTTGATTTGAGATCGTGTGAAAGTGTTGACCGTTTAGCTAATTTGACTTTCCAAGACCGCGAGCCCTCCTCTAACTCCAAGACCGCGAGCCTCCTTAAACTCCAAGACCGCGAGCCTCCTTAAACTCCAAGACCGCGAGCCTCCTTAAACTCCAAGACCGCGAAGCTCAAATTGATGTTAAGACCGCGAAGGCTATGTAGACCGTTTGCTCACTTTGACCTCAGGACCGCGAGGCCCCTCGCGGTCTTAAGACTGCGATCCCCCTCTCGGTCTTTAGACCATGAGTCCCCTCATGGTCTTGAGACCGTGAGCCCTCTCACGGTCTTGAGACCGCGAGGCTCACATGGTCTCATCCGCTTGGACCTTCAACAAGATTCAATGGTTACAACCTATAATGTCAACCGATGTTGAAGCCCTCAAAAGGTCAAAACCATGATGACCACTTATGAATTGGGTCAATTAAGATTATGTCTGACCACTTGGTCATTCAATTGACCCTCAATTGTTGACCAATTAGGGTTGAAGACGATTCAATTAGGGTCTATCAATGTTCACCCATCAACACTCAACAATGTGACTCAACATAAGGTTGAACCCTTCAATTGAGCTCCAATTGGGCCCAAACTTGACCCAAACGGTCTTGAGGTCATGTGGGTGGACCCCACATGGTCTTGAGACCATTTTCCCAAGATTTCATCAAAGTCTAATGTGATTTGATAGGGGTTGAACCATGATTGAGCCACAAAACAGAATTTTGATTAAATTGATAACTTATTTGCAATTAGGTTCTTAATTGGTCAAATTACTTAACCCTAGACTTTCAAACGGTCTTGGGTGATTGTCCTCTAGGTCTTGAGACCGTTTGGATGAGTTCCAAACGGTCTTGAGACCGTTTGCCCATCCAATTTTGGATTCTAGTGGAAATTCAACAAGGTTGAACAAATTGAGTTGATGATTATATCAATACTTTAATTGCAATGTAATTTGGTGTAATTGTACCTTCAATTGGTCAACTAATCTTGACCCCAGACCTCCACACGGTCATGGTTGATTTCCCTCGTGGTCTTGAGACCGTTTGGGTGACCCCTAAATGGTCTTGAGACCGTTTAGGTCAATCAACCCTAAAAACCCTAATTAGGTCACCATAATTTCAGTACTGATTTCACCTAGGGTTAGCCCTAGTATTCACCCTTCAACTCTTAGCCCGTTTGGAATTAGACCATCAAACTTGATGAGTTGTTAATTAACATTATTTTGAACAGTAATCTCATACGGTCAACGCCTGGTCAACGACCTTACACGGTCTTGAGACCGTTTGCCCAAAAAGGCAATTTCAGACCGTTTGAGAATCAGGAATAAATTCATTTAAAGTTGTTACTTAAAAAGGTCATATCTCCCGATTCCTTTGGAGTTAGCCTTCCAAATTTTGAGGGTAATTATCCTATATAATTAGGAACAGATTTCTTATACGGTCCACGCTCGGTCAATGGGGCCAAACGGTCTTGAAGACCGTTTGCCTTGTCGCGGTCTCGAGACCGTTTGCTCACCTCGCGGTCTTGAGACCGAGAGAGCAAACTGGTGAGACCGTTTAAGGAAATGAAAAGCGGTGGGTTTTTCTTGGAAATCACGCCTTCATCTCCTAGCTCAAGAATAGTACGAATATCCCATGGATTTGCTTGCAAAATAGCAGGGAAAAGTAGGGAAACATGAAGAGATATCATCTAACCGCATATAAGAGATGTACATAGTAAAGCATGGGTTTAGAGTTATAAAACCCGCCTAAAGCTTGCTTATTGAGCTCCAAGCTCTAATGGCGTCCTTGAGTTCCCACAGGTTGGCCAAGGTGAAAACTCCAAGGAAGAACGAAAATAGATGGCTAGAAAGGTAGGGTTTCAAGAGTTAGCCATGAAGTTGACCTTGAATTCGAGTTCTAACCATGGAATTGGGTAAGAAGAGGGATTCAAACCTACCTTGAACCCTTGGTCGTTCCTCTTGAGCTCCAAGACAGTCCTCAGTCAGCCAAGCAAAGAGGAAACAGTGATATACACGAAGGAAAAGTTCCTTTGCTTGAGAGGTGAAGTATACATATACTTGGGTGATGTTTCATTAGGGGCCCATAAGTTTCCCCATAATTCCAATTAAGTCCTTCCTTCATTACTTGCTCGTCCCTTCCTCTTTATTATAAGGACAAACCTTATCTTAAGGTCTAGAAAAAGAAGGCAAAGAAGAACAATCTAATAATAAGGTACATACATAAAGAGATATTGCACATATACCCTGATTATTCAATCACAAGGCATATTTCATAACTTGATAACTCAATTGAGGTGACTTCCTCATCATTTCTTCTCTAATGATGGTAAGAGTTATAAAAGATACATTAGATGACATATTTCACATTTTCATCCCTTAATTTGGGTAAATTGCATTTTACCCCAAATTAGGGTTTCAAGCACCGGGATTGCTTCCACAGCTGCACCTTGGTGCCCTAGCTTGGGAAATCCCTCAAACTTTAACAAAAAGATTCTCATGATGTCTCAATATCAGAGGAACATCTCTAATTGTGCAAATTGCAATTTAACCCTTTCAACTGGGTAAATTGCACATAGGTCCCTATATAACAAAACAATGCTACAACTTTAAATAAAAAGGAGCAAATACTGAAATATATGTTTCTGAGAAACTTAATTACATGCTCAGAGTTAATCACAAAGATTTAATTACATATTTAGGCAAAACACCTATGGTTAACTCACAACCCAAGTCAGGGATGTTACATTGTGGCAGACCACCTCAGTCACATCCACACTCTAGAAACTGAGAAGTCTCTTCTGGATGACCAACTAATGAAAGTTTCAAAATCTACCCCTTGGTACTCAGACTATGTGAATTACCTTGTCGCTGGTGTTATCCACCCTGAATGCACCGAAAATGCATTGAAGAAATTCATGCATGATGTGAAGAAGTATCACTGGGATGAGTCGTACCTCTTCAAGCTCTGTTCTGATGGTCTTTTCAGACATTGTATCCCTGAGGAAGAAGCCCAACTCATTTTAGAGCAATGTCACTCAGTCCCAGTTGGAGGCCATATGAGTTCTAAGAAAACTGCTATAAAAATTTTGCAATGTGGTTTCTTTTGGCCAACCATGTCCAAAGATTCCTACAACTTTGTCTTATCATGTGACAAGTGTTAGAGAATGGGTAACATAACAAAGAGAGATGAGATGCCACTGAAGTTGTGGCAAGAAGTCGAGATATTTGATGTTTGGGGTGTGGACTAATTCCCATCTTCTCATGGATTTTCCTATCATAGTAGTGGTAGATTACATCTCAAAATGGGTAGAAGCCATACTAACAGTAGCGATTCCAAACTCGTCATCAAAATGTTCAAAGATATTATTTTCCCTCATTTTAGAGTCCCACACACCATGATATCTGACAGAGAATCTCATTTCCTAGAAAGAAGCTTTGAAGAATTGTTGAGAAAATATGGTATAATGAACAAAGTAGACTCACCCTACCATCCACAAACAAGTGCACAGGTAGAGGTTTCTAACCATCAATTCAAGGCTATTTTGGAAAAGACAGTAGGCCGCAATCGAAAAGATTGGTTAGTGAAAATCATTGACGCATTGTGGGCCTACCGAACCGCTCTTAAGACTCCCCTTGGTACTACACCATTTCGGTTCATCTATGGGAAGTCCTGCCACCTTCTTGTAGAAATCGAGCACAAAGCATGGTGGGAAATAAAAAAACTAAATTTTGATATGAATAAAGCAGGCCAAGCCAGGATTCTGCAACTTCAGGAGCTGGAAGGAATCCGGATGACGGCTTATGAAAATGCATGAATCTATATAGAATGTACAAAACATTAGCATGATGGTCATCTGAAAAGAAAAGACTTACGAGTGGGAAACCAAGTTCTTCTATTCAACTCAAGACTGAAATTATTCCCAGGGAAACTGAGACGACGTGACACCAAACATAAGATAATTATTAATGCGGAAGAAAACATTGGCAGCGGATTACTAAAAATCACTAAAAATTAAAACCATTTGCAAAGAGATCCATTCCCAGGAAACTCTTATAACTAGAACCAAAATATTATATACACATTCTGGTCCATAAGTACATACCATGTACCTTCTCTTGTCGAGGATTACATACAACTATTGCTCTATTAAATCTACACATAAGCAACATAAAACCTTGAGGTATTCAATACCAAAATCTCAGATCGATCATAAAAGCACTAACTACAACTCCTAGGACCTGAGAGTACAGAGACGACTCATATGACTCATATTTACAAGACACGACAGTCAGTATCTCCACCTCTGATGCTACTGCTGTCCCTGATGCTGTTGTCCTTCCCCTGTTGTAGGGTTTCTACATCCTCGTCCTCGTCCACCTAAAAATGTTGGATTCCACGGGGGTGAGACAATTGAAATTTTCCCAGAAATAGATATAACTATCCGCCAGAAACATTATTATTGCAGATAAATAGTAATAAACTGAATAGAGGAATTTCTATTGATTAGCATGATTTAATCATTATTAAGCAGAATAGAGAAATATCATCATTTAAAGCATTAAAATTATAAATGACAAAGCAGTAAATCATCTAACCATTTTAATAAGGAATATGAAGAACATGTATAACATCTATCCATTTAGGATACAATGAGAAACGTACATCAACCAATGATTACCGTATTTCATTCTTAAGCAAGTACGCTACATGATTTTTTACATTTTTCAATCATACTTATGCCCTGAGGAGATGAAGTATACCATTCATGCTCCAACCGACCACGTTTGCGTAAGCATCTGTACCATACAAGGTCAATGGAAGAGTCAGACTCCATCACCTCATCTATCTCAGTCAGTGCAAGACCACATGTAGGACATCTCGTGTAACGACTCCGCCTCCCAGTAACCCCCAATTAAGGGAGACCAAGAGGTCAGAGTCATTATCCCAATTTCTGGATCAAAGGTTTGACAAATAATCAATAATAATTATCAAATTCTACTAAACTAAACTGAAAGGGTGTAATAAAATTTAACTTTTCATACCTTTTCAAAAGCTTGGATATCTACTTCTATCCACATGGAGAGTATTCTAACTAATCCTCCATTGAACTTTAATTCATGTATTTCATAATATGATGATTTATTGTTTGTCCTTTTGGCTTTGTACCTAAAATGCCGACAAACAAAACGTCGGTCAGCATAAAGCTGATATGTGGAGGAAACAATAATCATGCAACTAATAACAACATATTGCATTCAATTACAGTTTAACAACCAACTTTATGTTTTAAATATAACTATGTGATCCACACATATCCCATCCTATGCGCTGTCCATGCAGTGGACCTGGATGCTACCTTCCTTATGGCAGATCCCCAGTTAACCCCTCATGATCCTACCTAACAGGTGAATCAGTTTCTAGGGTTGAGTCACATGGCACTACACGTAGGTAGCCCACTCCTTAACTCATGGCGTGCTATAGAGTCTCACGACACTACATGTGGGTAGCCCAATTTCTAACTCATGATAGCCTAGACCTTACTCTAGGTTACCCTTTTTTGCATTCACAAAGCCACAGAGGAGGATTCAGATCTAAGCCAGTTATATATATATATATATATATATATATATATATATATATATATATATATATATATATATATATAGTGATAATCATAGTCACTTTATAGTTACATGAAATAAAAGTCATCCAATCAGTTATTTTCAAGAAACCGATAAAAACATTCAAAAATCGCTGTGAAACTTAAGTGATTATTCATAAGCGTAACCACATACCTGTCAGGCTGATTTGAGATAGAATAATCCATGCAAGTAAGAAATCCAAGCAAGCAAGCACACATATCAAGATCCTGAAATAATTATGCAATTTCCTTTTATTACTCATGTCATCAAGATCTATTAAATTTAGCTCGCTTCCTAGGGTTTCTAGTTCACTTTTAGGGTTTCCATTGCAATTAGGGTTTCTCTTCGTCTTTTACTATTTTAAACCCCAATTTAATACAATTACTCACAAACCCTATTTATCTCATCTATTCTTCATGAAAGATATTAAGGTTAGCTTTTAGCAACATATAACCCTAATTTTAAATTAAGGTACAATTAAACATCGATTAAGTCCATTAAGCTTCTTTTACATTAAAGCTACCATTTTTATCCTTTTAATCCATGATAAGATCATTATGTTCATTTATCATCAATTCATAGTTCATTATAATATAAATCACATATGAACTCTATTTGTCATTAATTGTTCCTCTATCCATTGGAAACCCCTAATTACTACATTAAGGGGGTTTATCAACAACTAGGAACTTTTATACTTGAAATAGCTTAAAATCATCATATCTTATCTTTATTTAAAATTTTGAATAATTAAAGCCATTAAGAGTTGTATTTACTAATATTAGGGTTTCAAGGCCCATTAAAGCATATTTATGCACATGAAACTCTAAATTAAACTAATTATTTGCAAAGTTCATCCTTTTTATGCTTAATGTACCTTTTTAGAATTAATAGATTAATATCAACTTTAATCATCCATTAAGCCCTACTAAATACATTAATCATCTCAAAATAGGGTTTCTTAATCTTTAATTCATTAAAGTTGATAAGTTACACTACTTTTCAAACAGAAATAGGAATTAGCCTCGAAAACCATTTTTAATGAATTCCTCTCATTTTTCTGAGCAAAATACATATATTATTTGCTACCATTGTAGCTACCATTATTTAGATACGATTTTTGTTAGAAATTACTTACCAAGGCCAATCAAGGAGCGCCACGTCACCATGTTCCAATGCAATTGCTCGCTGGTTTAGTAAACATAAACAATTGTCGATTTTGCCCTCCACTTAAATGGTCATTTCTTCATAATAGGGAGGGGTAAAATGGTCCAAAGGGACCTCTGCCTTCTTCAACCTCGAGCCGTTGTTGTTGTGTTGCCCTAGCTACAATGGTGAAGCTTCTCTACCCCTACTTTGTACCCCTAGGGCACGAATGATGGCCTCCCTGCCTCCGCAGCCCTCCATCACACCTGCCAAAGCTTCAAGACTTGGCCCGGATGGTTGGGTGCGAGGTGCTAGATCGTCGACCTACAGCCGTGTTGCAGACTTCTTGCAGGCACTGTGCAAAGGCATGGGCAAGGGGGTGATGGTCGATCTCTCCTCGGTCGTCATGGGTACGTCCTTCCTTCATCAAGATCGTTTAATAGCTCCCCGTGGTTCCATGGCCAAGTTACTCCTTTATCCTAGGGTTTTGAAAGAAGAAGAAGAATGAGAAGAGGGAGAAGAGAGAAAGGGATGCATGGATCTCCTTGGGCTCGACCTAGAGGTTCTAACTTTTTATAGAGGAGGGTACGAAGCCCTAGGTGGGTTATCCACGAGTTACCAAGCCCTTTTCCCAAAAGAAACTCTTTTCCTTCAATGTGAAGCAAGTTTCTCTCTCTCCTAATCATCTTTTTAAATATTCCTACTTCTTTAGATATTAGGATTTCGAAAATCATCCCTCTTGTTCTCTTTGTTCTTTCTTTTTAAACCATTGGCACAAAATTTCTATTTTCTTTTAATAGAAAAAACTCCCTTTTTAACAATACCCCCAAAAATCATTCATTATGCATCATATTATCTTCTTATTTTGCATTATTTGTATTTTCTCTTTCTTTCTTTTCTATTGGGGCTCCTTGGACCCCAACAAACTCCAATATTACGAAATTCCTTTTTAAGGATACTTATTATCCTTCTAGATGCATCTATATTCATTCTTTCTCATTGTCTTGTTTATTTCTTATTAAAATATCTCTTTTTGAGGATTTCTCTTTATCTTTCTTTTTATTTTCCTCATTGGAATTCCATTTAACATTAGGAATCCTTTGGATACGAAATTCCACCAAGGATAACTTAATTATACCTCTTTTCACCTATTTCCCACATTTTATCATTGTTTTCAATTTCTTTCTTAATAAAGAAACACTTAATTGATTTTTTTCTTTTCTTTTTGCATTATCTTTGCACTGTTGGACTGCTTGGAACCCAAAGAACCCAAGAGGCACGAAATCCACTTTTGTATTAATTCCTTTTGCCTTCTAGAGGTTTCTACATTTTTCCTTTCTCCATTTCTTATTAATAATGGAGTTTCTTTTGTATTTTCATTGTTATTGGACCCAATAGCCAATAAAGCCCACAAAACAATCATCAAGGCTATTGTAAACGAAATCCATTTATTCAAAACAAATTATATCTTTAGTTTTTCAAATATTTTTAATATGAGAAATTACATTTCTCACCAAAAGAACCCAAAAGTTGGTGTTGTAACATCCTTCCCCTCTTATAGGAATTTTGTCCTCAAAATTTCCATCAAGCAAACAAACAATTCAGGACACATGTCCATCATTGCCTCCTACGTGGCTTTGCCATGTACATGACACTTCCAAAGAACCTTTATCATCACATATTCTTTTCTCTGAGTTCTTTCACCTTAGCATCTATAGACCTCACAGGTGACTTAGGTCATTTCAGCCTCCCTTGGGACTCACTAGGTTCATTGCTCTGCACGTGGTCTGAGTACCTCACATAGTGCTCTAAATTGGACACATGGAACTAATCATACATTTCTTTATCCTGAGGGATAAGGTTCCACCAAACCATGTCAAAAGAACCCATGCATTGGGGACTCAACTCTCTTAGCTATAACTTAGAGGGGTCGGATTTTCATGTCACATATTCCCCCACAGTGAACTGCATATCAGTCTACTTTGCATCAACTTACAACTCATGTTGTCTCTGGGCGCCTTTCAGCCATTGCATGATCAAAGTGACTTCATCTGTACACATTGTGGTCCTTTCTTGACCTTCACGAGGTCCCTTCACCAACATCCTTTTAATGAAGTGGTGATCGACACAACCTCCCATGTAGAGCTTCTTTATATCCCGATACTGGCTATCATGGTTAACATCACATCTACTGAAGACAAGAATTGTCTCTAGATATCACCCTGAATGAGCACACATGCTCTCATCAGACCCTCTAGTCTGGATCATACTAACCATTAGTTAGGGGTTATAAACAGTACTACATCAAGTTCTTCATGTACCTACTTCCACCTTATGGAAGTGAACCTTTAAGTCATACTCAAGAACTTTTGAACTCGCATCATGGTGTAGTTGAACCATCTCCTTCTCATATGTAGTTCAACCGGATATGTCCCTTGACATTACTCTTTCTTCCTCATGTCATATGGGTAAGGGAATCTACCATAACCCATACTGCATCTTGACCTTCCTTGGTCTAGGGGAGACTTACAACATCCATAGTGATGAACTCCCATTCCCTCTCAGGGACTCTTTTTTTTCCTCTATATCGATACACTGTGTTTCTGGTATTCGTCCTTCACCTACGGGCTTGCATGGCAACATACCCCATGCCACCTCATCTTAGGCATCCAAAGTACCACTGCCACTTATTTTCTATATAGTACCATAGTATATGGTGATCTTAAATCATGATCTCCTGTATTGTCATGATTCCTTAAGATTGATTCCTTAGAAACCCTAAACCACTCTAATCAGGGTTTCATCACCTTCCTAAGAAATGCATCTGAGGTTCTATAGCCATTCTTTTATCATGATAAGCCCTAGGCTGGCTAACCGAACAACCATTAACTTGTTAGACCGATCTTGTCACCTCTGAGTGTTAGCCAAACTTATCTCTTTTTCAAATTGGGAGTTATCCTATCAACCTCCTCTAGCCTCCATCTAAACTAGGCTGTTGTATCTCATCCAGAGCATCCATTACCACTTCACATCCTTAGGTGTTAGGTAACATTGAAGACATACACCTCCATGTATTCCACCTTTTATCTCATCTCAACTCTAAGTCTATCTTTATCAAGAAAACTCTGAGCTTATTCTCTTGGTTTTTCAAACTCAAACTTGTATAACTCATAGCTCATGATAAAACGTCCTCATAAGGTGACTATCTTGTTTCTTTTAATGTTTGTAAACCACCCATGTATCATTCACTCCAATAGAGTATGTTATCATCTCTGTCCTCATACCTCATAGCAACGTTCCAACTCACATCATCATTTATCCTTGATGTATGGCATGGGTATTGTCCTATCTCTCACTCCCATAACAAGAGGAAATAAGCATTTGATTGCAGTCCAAATACAGAGTTCTTCCTATTCCAAGAGTAGAGATGGTACATTCCACCTTTCCATTACACCTTTAAATCTTAGTTGAAACGTGCATCTTATACCTCAACATCATTCTCGATATCAAAGTTACTTCCATAGAAAACTGATTTCGAACCTACTTGGGTCACCACACAATCCTTAGTCATCTCCTTTAGGTCTATAGGGTGTCGACACTTTTGGGGTCATCCCTCTTCCCTTATGCATCCAGAGAGTGCCCTACTCATTTTCCCTTTGGGTCCCATGAGTTCATGAAGGTGATCAATCTCCTAACCCATGGCCCTCAGACAATGATAGTTGTTACCTACCGACCCTATGGTCATGTGCAACTAGGGAATTAGGAAACTTCTACTTCCATCGGTCTTATCCCTACCTAACCCTAGGATAGAATTAGGATTCTATTATAGTACATGTCGAGCTTAGAAACTTACCCAAGCCTTCATCATCTCTCTCTCTCTGCATTCATGGGCTGACTCCCATCCTTTCATAGGGTCTTGGCAACCTGCATACCTTGGTCAGGCCCCATACTGGTTACCTCCATGGTAACACCTCCACATGCCCTTAGAGATGGTTATCTATGGGTCTTACAGGTTCATTCTCATACCATGTACTTCTCACTTATCTTCTCAAGATCCTATGAGACCTCTTTAGGTTTCCCCAAAACCCACCAAAAATTGGTATACACCCTACAAAAGGGTTCCTCTCCCAATATGGGAGGAAAATACAACCCTTAACAACAAGGTCACAAACATCCTTACGGTTATCATCAACATGAGCATGCTTAACCCTAGCAAGCTACTAAGGCACAAGCAGACCACCGATTAAACCATGCTAGGTCACACTTGTTCTCCTCCTCAACATTAGATCAAGATCAAACCTTCCCATGTCACAAACTTAGTTGTCAGGGGTTCATCAAACATACCTTTAAACTTAAGGGGTTCCCTCTCCTCTAACCATGAGGAGTACCATGCTCGAATCTATAGAAACTCAAATCTCATCATGAGCGTCGGGTATACTACTTCCCCTCTTAGGCCTAAGAACCCTAAGTTCGCTTTTCTGATGTCCAACTGTCTGCTCGACTTTTAACCATGAGCCAAGCCTGTACAGGGTATGACATGCATTTCCTGTCATCCGTCTACTCGAGCAACACTTCAGATTTGAGTCCTCCTTAAGGACAATCAACAAGGTACAAGGCCTTAAAACCTGCTACTAAACCTCTTCATGGTTTAAGGAACTCATCTTATCATTTGTACCCTAGGTACAGAGGTACCCGTAGTCTCATCCTCTCTCTCATGGCAACCAAGATATCATCAGCCTCTAGGGATCAAGCATGTGGCACCACTATCATCCACTTAGGTCACATCATCCTCAACTCCCTACCTTTCCTCATATCTCGGAGTCTAGGATTCCAACCTTCTTGCTTGGGTCCTTCTCTCTCTCTCTCTAGAGCTAACCCTACAAAAGCCTCACTACCAGAGGTCCTCTCTCCATGAAGGTGGATCAAGCTCACAAACATACCCCTACATGGGTGATACTTATGTTCAAACTTATGTTTGCTGGAGGTTATCCCTAGCCCTTTATGCTTATCTCATCTGCTATCCTCCATACTCCCTTGGCCAGGGTTTCAACCTGTTGCTCATACTAGTGACGTATCAGGGTGCCTACTATGTCATGCTCATATAAGCTCATGGGGTTTCCATAGGTTCTTCTCTAACCTCATCAATGAAGGAGCTATCCTTAACTCTAACATGCACGACCCTTCCCAGGTTTGGGTCTCCAAAGGTACTCGGTCATCCAACCTCTCATGGCTCATATGTCATCCAGGGCATGTCTATCCAAACACCTGGTCTACCATGATGTCTGACTCATCATGTCATCTCTTTCTTTAACCTTCAATTAGGGTTAGGTTTAACATCATCCTCAGAGTATGTTCCAAGTCTCTACTTGTAATGGAGATCTCTACCTCCAAGACTAACTCCCTTCACTTATCCTCCTGACAAGAAGGTCTAGCCTCATGTCTCTCCTGAGGGCATGACAACTTATGCCATACGACCTAAGCATGTATCTATTCTTTTACACTTAATCTATTAAGCTTATGTCCATGACATCTTATTTACATGCTTTTTATTAATTTTGTGGAGGATTCCTTAAACCTTATCAACCTTACCCATACCTCAAGAGGGTGAGGAAAATAGGAAGACCCTAATCCTTAAGGTCCTTAACAACATTTGAGTTGAGAAGGGATGAACAAGATGAGAGAGTCCTAAAGGTATCTTATTTTGAGTCTCATCCTAATACATAGCCAGGCAGTCACAATAATTTGGGAGTCTTCATATTCCGACTAGCGGTGCGGAGGAAAATCTTGCCAGCCCCCGGACGTGATCCTTTTCTAGACACCTCTGTCTTTTAGAAAATCCTCTAATAACTCCCTTGGGTTCTACAGAGTTTGTAAAATTTAATCATTATTAAAGATTAAATGAGGAACCTAGGCTCTAATACCAAATGTAATGACCCCGCCTCCCATCAACCCCCAATTAAGGGAGACCAAGAGGTCAGATCCATTATCTCGATTTCCGCATCAAAGGTTCAACAAATAATCAATACTAATTATCAAATTCTACTAAACTAAATTGAAAGGCTGTAATAAAATTTAACTTTTCATACCTTTTAAAAAGCTTGAATATCTACTTCTATCCACATGGAGTCTATTCTAACTAATCCTCCTTTGAACTTTAATTCATGTATTTCACAATATGATGATTTACTATTTGTCCTTTTCGCTTTGTACCTAAAATGTTGAAAAACAAAATGTCGGTCAACATAAAGCTGGTATGTGGGGGAAACAATAATCATGCAACTAATAACATCATATTGCACTCAATTATAGTTTAACAACCAACTTTACATTTTAAATATAACTGCACGATCCACACATATCCCATCTCTGCACTGTCCCTACAGTGGACCTGGATGCTACCTTCCTTATGGAAGATCCCCATTTAACCCCTCATGATCCTACCTACATGTGAATCAGTTTCTAGGGTTGAGTCACATGGCACTACACGTAGGTAGCCCACTCCTTAATTCATGGCATGCTTATACATATACATGTACTACTACTAAACAACAGGATCTTAAGACAACAGGTCCACCTGTGATGTCCCCGGATTTTCTAAAACTTAATCTGATGTGTTTCCTTCTGACTCTCTTGATTTTCTTCTTCTTAGCCTAGTGTGTGGGGTTCAAATTGGGATTCTCACTGAGGTGAATGATGAGATTTACAGAGTAAGCTCATATTAGTATCTGGAACCTTAGATTTAAATATGAGATCAGGATAATACCCATAATCCATGTTATATGATGATGTTTGATCTTAATGTGATATAAATCCTAATATGATTAATACATATAACATAGGGTTAACATGTGCACATAATCTTATGTAACCAAGTAATCAAATTATGTATTCTAATCTGTAATATAAGATTAGTAACTTAATTATAAGAAGTCAAGAATGCAAGTAATGATGAGAATATCCTAATGAGTTAAGAAAACCCTAAAATGGATACGATTATGGTTAAGATGAGATGTAAGATGATAAGAACCTGATGATAGTATATGGTCTTGTCTTGATCAGGTTTAACCAAGATGTAGTTTGACATCAGGAATATGTGTGATGTTAGGATGCCTCTTGATCTAAGGTACGCCATTACCTCTTTCTTGGCTTATTATACAATATGCTTGTGTTATATGTGTACTAGAATACTTGGCATATGATATTGGATGAGTGATTGTTTTTGTATGATATTTTTCTTGATTTTCCATATTTATGGCTATGAACACATGAAACATAATATATATGTTCCATTATATGAAAGCACTATATCTCTTTGGTAAGCAAAGTGCTAGTGAGTGATCTATCTCTTTGGTAAGCAGATCACATGTACAATGATCTATCTCTTTGGTAAGAAGATCATGAGGCCTAGATGCATCTACCCATTGGTAAGCAGACGCACAAGCATATAATGGAAAATGAGCTTAAAATATGTGTTCTCTTTTGTTGATGAACATCTTTGTGCAAGTATATGATTTTCTTATTTTTCCTTATAACTGCCAAGTATTAGTTTTATCTTATTACCAAGATATGATGAGAGGTATATAAAAGACACGTAGGCGTACTCAGTATAATATTCTTGAATATTGTGCTGACGTGTACCGCATGTAATCTTTTGTTTAGGTTGTGGTTATGCTCTTGAAGATCCAGATAGTTGAGAGTTGTGTGGCGAGCTGATGTACAGGTGGACCTGTTGTCTTAAGATCCTATAGTTTAGTGGTAGTACATGTATATGTATAAGTTTTCTATTCAATATGTAATATCAAATGTTTTAACAATTCATGTTGTAATTATATGTTGAATGTTGAACATGCGTGTATGGTTTTATTATTGTTCATGTACATGTGCTACTGTGTTTCCTTTTGACTTCCTCTGATTTTCTTCTTCTTAGCCTAGTGTTTGTGTTTAAATTGGGATTCTCACTGAGGTGAGGGTTTCAATTTGGATGTAACACATCAGATTAAGTTGTTAGAAAATCTGGGGACGTCACAGGTGGTATCAGAGCATGAAAAATAGCAAAGACTGACATTTGCTCATTATGCAACTCAATACTAGAGAACCTTGAACTTAATAATCTTTAGGGTTAGATTAGTCATCTTTTAGAGACTAGATCTGACCTAGCCTCTAGGTTAGAGCCTAGATGTCCGAGAACTAGGTCTAGACTGGTGCTTGTTGAGTAGCAAGTCTGTAGATGTCGTTCCTTCCTTGTAGTGCAGCGGTATGGGACGTTTCACTATTTGGAAATGACATGCATGAAGGGAAGAGAAACCCTAGACATATTGTGCGCATTGTCTAGAGTAGCTACACTAGTCTATCCCTTGTTCTCACCCTTTTCACTAGTTTTCATGACACTATACTCTCTACTATGTGTGGGACACTCATTTTTAGGATTTGGTTTTGGATTCCAACTGAATCGAACCGTGATAGTTTTCTCTGACGCTTGTTTTATTAGAGAAAAACTATATAATATTTTATTATGTATATGTATTACAAAAATGTGTCCCCACACATGTATGAGTAGGATGTGGTCATGCAACCTAAGTGAAAGTGAATGACATCAGTCTAGAAGAGAGTGTAGTTCTAGATTAGATGTCTATAGCCTTTTTGATATATATGTGATAGATGAAATAGATGATATAAGTTTTGATGATATGATGTAAGTCTTATATAGATGATATAAGATGGTTATGATGATTTATGTTTGTCTTTGAGGACTTAGGTTCAGTTTTGAGAATTTGAGATAAGCTTTGATGATGCAAGTAACTAGGCTTGTATGAGATAAGATAAGCTAAGCTAAGATGGGATGTGAGTCAGCATGAGCCTCAAGCTCTTTTACAAAGGAGGACCTCTAGTGTTAGGACCAGTTTTAGGGTTAACTCCAAACTGAGTGAGACCAACATGGAGAAGGTCGGAGAACCTAAACTCCAAGATATGAGAATTCTGAGATATGTGTTATGATATGTCCTAAACTAGACTACTCCCGAGTTATTGAGTTGGGTTGCTTTATGCATGATTCCTACAGTCTTCTTGAACCCTAGATGTCCTTGGGAAGACCAAACCCTAGAGTTAGAGATAGGTTGGTTATATGATCATGTGAACATGAATACAAGTGCCTACCATCTGGGTGAGGGAGAGAGCCCAAGACCCTAGAGGAGGTAGCTATGTTAGTTTTTGTGAAGCCTCATGCTCGGGTTGGTGGTTTCCTGCATAGGAATCTAGTGGTTGCATGTATAAGAGAGTTTTGGGTAAGCATGTTTCATGGGTAGAAGACCTATGAATAGTATGTTGTAGCATGTTTTGGTTTGTGCTTATGTGGATAGAGCTAATGAAGCTATTAGCTAGTGCCAATGAGGTATACCCGAGAACCCTAGACGGAGAGGGAAGATGTGGTTTGTGCATATGAGATACTCATAGAGTTGAGTTAGCTCAGAGAGTCTGAGTATGGCCCTGCCCTCATGATATGGGTCAGGAGAACCCCAATTGGGCTAGATAAATCTTTGATATATGTTTGATGACCGACTTACATAAGTTTGTTTAGCACAACCATGATATAATATATGTAAAGATGTGATATATAGATATAACATGGTGGAAAACCTATAGATGGTTTAATAGACATCAAAGTATAAATGCTTAACCATATACATGAATAATGTTGGTTAATCTTGTGATGAAATCACTAGTAAATGTTGAAATCAATTATGAGTAATGAAATAAGACTATATGAATGAAACATGTTACATGCGGTGTTAATGTTAGTGCTTAATAAAAATGAAAAATATAGTTTGACATCTAGCACGACATAATGATTATAACACCTTGATATGAACTAGATGGATAATGCAGGTTAATTTTAGTTAACTCCTTCCTAAAAGGTATATGTTAATGTTGAACATGTTGTAATAACTAGCTCAATAAAATGTTGATGGCACCTTGATATCAAGTGGGTTAAATTTAGTTTAATTTCTTTGGAACATGGTAATATGATGACTGAACCCTAATGCATGCGTAATGGTAAGGAAACAACCCTAATATATATGAGATATGTCATGACATAATCAGAGTATCTAAACCCTCATTTGAGCTTCTATGAAGTGATGTTTCACCCTAGATGTTGTAAAACATCCTAGTAGCTTGGATATAGTTATGGAGCTTTTGACTATGTTGTACATAGAATAGTGCTTACATATGGATGAGGGAGGACCTTGAGTTGTCCGTGGAGTACGAGTATGGCTGGATTTTGACTTAATTTCGAGGATGAATTTCTTTTAAGACGTATATGATGTGATGCACTGGATTTTGACTTAATTTCGAGGAAGAAATTTCATTTAAGGTGTGTAAGATGTGATGGAGTGAATCATCACACTAGAAATTAGTTGGGATGTACCCTGAGATGTGAGGAACCTATGGTAAAAACTCATAGTGTTTTGATGTTCCTCTAAGGAGATATATGGGTTTGAACATGGTGAATATATTGATACTTTGATGTATTTAAGACCAAGAATTACTTTATTAGCAACATAGACTATGATCAAGAAAATAAGTCACACGCCCAAGGCACCCTATTTAGAGAGGCCACAGATCATGCTTTTACAACCGTTGGATATGCATGATCGAGCTATGGTTAGAGCAAGGAAGTGGGGAGACTGGAATCATGACTGCCAGTTTGTGATGATCGTGGCTCGTATGCAGTTGTAAGTGAACGGTGCTTTGGATAACCCCCTCATAAGGACCTATCCGTGGTCAGATCTGGGAGGAACGCTCATATAACAGTGATGTCTCCCCATTACCAAGACAAGTCGAAGAGGAGGAGATATCCTCCTTGTACCACCACATAACCAGCCGACAACTAGAACGCCTCAAGCCGCTTGAGAGGAGACAATGTGTTCATTTAGCTCTACCATAGGTGGTGCTAGAGACTGCCCATCATAGCTCAACGAGATGAATGAGATGTCGAGGAGAAGAGTCTGATGGCACCAAGGAAGCTGGGACTCCTCGCTATGGTCTGGTAGTCCAACAACAAATCTGGAAGCTGGCGGCTCACAGAAGGAGCTGCAACGTTGTACCCAGGGACACACCAGAGAAGAGATGATGGCAGCATTACGCAGACACAAAAGGATCTTTTGGCTGCATCAAGGTGAAGCTCGCACTGGTGCTTCTATAGCAGACGGCGACGACGTGCTTCTATTTGCAAAAGCTTCCTAGAGTCGCGAGTGCCCAAATCTAGAGCCGGAGAGGTTGGGTGCATATCACAGACGCACAAAGGTGTCGAGCAGGGAGGCAGTTGTCCATCGGCGTGGAGCAGAGGTTGAGGAGGAGGATTTCGTACCAACCGTTCGCCGGAGTAGACCCATCCATGACGGATCTTGAGAGCACAGAGGCCTGCAATGGCAATGGGTGGCAGTGATATCACTGAGAAGGGAGCAGAGGATCTCACAGTGGTTGCTTCGGAAGAAGATGGAGGTCGGAAGGAGGAGACGGCCGAACGCACGCCGGAGATCATCCTCCCAGTGGTTGCGCTTGAGAACGCAGATGGAGGCGTCGAATATAGAACAGAGCCCCATGGTAGTCTCGCACAAAGCTGGGAAAAGCACAGCGAAGAGGAGCTTGTAACGTCGATCTCTTGTCAGAGCTAGTTGTCACGATGGTGCCCAAGTCTGAGAACTCCGGGCTAGCAACGGCGGCTGTGAAGCGGAAGTCCCATGACAGTTCATAGATGTGAGATGCGATCGCGTGAGAAGAAAGGGAGGACCGGGTATGCAGCCTTGAACCAGGTCCATGAACCAAAACCTAGCCGACTCAAGCAAAGGAGCATCGAGACCCACATAGCCACGTGGCAACACGCCATTGGCCAAAAAAGGTAAATTACCTCAAATCATCGAGTTCTTAGATAAATCATATAAAATAGCCTGATTATCAGAAAAATACAAACAAGGTATTGTTATTCTCAGAAAAATGCGTAGAACAATATAGAAACATAATATCAACCTTTTAATGCTTTAATATCAGTGATATTATATAAGATGTATTATGCTTGCTTCATGAGTAATAAATATTAAATGATGATAAAAAATTATGGAAAAATGTCAGTAAGTCAATAATCATGTTTATAAAGCATAAAATGTCAAATATGGGCATGATGATGCACAAAAGCATATAATTTGATTAATATGGCTAATTAGGGCTAATAACACTAAAGATAATGCAGTTAATGCATACATGCTCAATAAATGATGAGATTTACAGAGTAAGCTCATATTAGTATCTGGAACCTTAGATTTAAATATGAGATCAGGATAATACCTATAATCCATGTTATATGATGATGTTTGCTCTTAATGTGATATAAATCCTAATATGATTAATACATGTAACATAGGGTTAACATGTGCACATAATCTTATGTAACCAAGTAATCAAATTATGTATTCTAATCTATAATATAAGATTAGCAACTTAATTTTAAGAAGTCAAGAATGCAAGTAATGATGAGAATATCCTAATGAGTTAAGAAAACCCTAAAATGGATACGATTAGGGTTAAGATGAGATGTAAGATGATAAGAACCTGATGATAGTATATGGTCTTGTCTTCATCAGGTTTAACCAAGATGTAGTTCACATCAGGAATATGTGTGATGCTAGGATGCCTCTTGATCTAAGGTACGCCATTACCTCTTACTTGGCTTATTATACAATATGCTTGTGTTATATGTGTACTAGAATACTTGGCATATGATATTGGATGAGTGATTGTTTTTGTATGATATCTTACTTGATTTTCTATATTTATGGCTATGAACACATGAAACATAATATATCTGTTCCATTATATGAAAGCACTATATCTCTTTGGTAAGCATAGTGCTAGTGAGTGATCTATCTCTTTGGTAAGCAGATCACATGTATAATGATATATCTCTTTGGTAAGTGGATCATGAGGCCTGAATGCATCTATCCCATTGGTAGGCAGATGCACAAGCATATAATGGAAAATGAGCTTAAAATATGTGTTCCCTTTTGTTGATGAACATCTTTGTGCAAGTATATGATTTTCTTATTTTTCTTATAACTGCCAAGTATTAGTTTTATCTTATTGCCAAGATATGATGAGAGGTATATAAAAGACACATAGGCGTACTCAGTACAATATTCTTGAATATTGTACTGACGTGTACCGCATGTAATCATTTGTTTAGGTTGTGGTTATGCTCTTGAAGATCCAGATAGTTGAGAGTTGTGCAGCGAGCTGATGTACAGGTGGACCTGTTGTCTTAAGATCCTGTAGTTTAGTGGTAGGACATGTATATGCATAAGTTTTCTATTTAATATGTAATATCAAATGTTGTAACAATTCATGTTGTAATTATATGTTGAATGGTGAACATGTGTGTATGGTTTTATTATTGTTCATGTACATGTGCTACTGTGTTTCCTTTTGACTTCCTCTGATTTTCTTGTTCTTAGCCTAGTGTGTGTGTTTAAATTGGGATTCTCGCTGAGGTGAGGGTTTCAATTTGGATGTCACACATTAGATTAAGTTTTAAAAAATCCGGGGATGTCACACCACCACTACACATGCAAACACATTCAAACACAAAACATCCAGGAAAGATCTAACTATCCAAATAGAACTGTTGTGAACCCTCCCTGAGGGATGTTTAAGTTTGTGTAAGCATCACCTTAAGCATCAGATGTCCTGTCACCATCCGGATCATACGCTTATAGTTCCGAAGATACAAAATCCAACTAAGGCTGTGGCCCTCCCTGAGGGATGTTTAGGAACACAAAAGCATCACCGTTGGCTAGATGTCTTGTCCCCTCACGGATCATACACTTATGACCTCAAGGAATCCAATTCTATTTCTAGTTTGGGAGTCAACTGTGTTAATTGACATTCTATCCTACATATTGAAGTTCTCGCAATATAGGGAAGAACAAGATAAAAGCAAGAAGGTGATCAATCTACAAGTAAACATTGACGATTAACAACGAAATGAAAAGTTACATACATTGCCTTGGAATGCTAAAATGAAAAGACATAAAAGCATGGGAAGCGGGCTAGTCCCCACACCCCAGCGAAAGGGAACTACTCACTCATGATGTGAGAAATAAGAAGAATAAGAGAGAGGGATGATTTTGCCATGAGCATGATGCAGGAGGTAGTCACAGCTCAGTGAAGATGATGCGGTCTTCTATCTCGTGTCAGAGCAGATCTAGATGAGGAATGAGGGATGCCAAGATAGACCAGGCTGTCTTTCTCACACCTCCTTCCTTCTCTTCTTGGTCTCCTTGCTCACATTAGAAAGAGTAGGTGAGGTGATGGTAGCGTGGATCTGGATCGAATCTTATGTTCGGGCAGCCAGGCAGCATCCAAGATCTGATGCCCCAAATGAGGACCCTACTGGTCCTATTTATAGGCACTGGTTGGGGTCTCCATGCTTTGGGCCCAATTGCAATTTTTATAGCTTTACATTAATGGTTTTGGAGACTGTTTAGTCTTCTTAACGGTTTGGACTTGATAAGTATTCAAGTCCAAACGGTCTTGTTAGACTGACCAAACAGTCTCTGCGTTCTATTGGTTTTCTCAACCCAGCCAACAGATCCTCTCCTCAAACAGTTTTGGAGTGTTTGCCTCCAAACGATCTTCACTTCCAATGGTTTGGTGACTTCACAGCCTTGTCCAAACAATCTCAACATCATTTTTGGCCTAACAGTTTTGCAGACCATTAGGATTTGCACAATCTCACATAGCTGTCCAAACAGTTTGGAGTCTTCACATTCACATGGTCAAGGGCAAACGTTCTTCACTGCAAGTGTTCTTCACAGTTTGGTAATCATAGTTTCCCACGATCTACCTCCAACCGGACTTGGATCTCTTCTCAGTCTCTCCACTCCAAACGGTCTTGGACGATCAGTGGCCTATCGGTATTGAATTCACGATCTTTGTCTTTACGCTCTCAATGATTGTCCTCCAATCATTCTTGGCTTCACGGTCTTAACTGGCGGTAGCGTGCAAGGGTGATGATCAGGTGTAGAGGGTCTGCGAGGAGGCATAACAAGGTGTATGTACAAGCCGCAGTCGAAGGCAGAAGGAGAAGGGTGGCTGTGGTGGTGCAATAGGGTTGTAGGTGTCGACGACCGTTGGTGAAGAGGAAGGAGGGCCGACGCTGTAGGTGATGATCTTTGCGGTCTTGCAAGATCCAAAAACCACACAATCTCACCTTGTCGTTCTTTGTTCTTTCGGTCTTGGAGTAAATAGTCTTGCACCTCTACCATCACAATTTGGGGGAACATGGGCCACCTCGCGGTTTTAGTTGTGAGGGTTGCTGCATCGAGAGGAGCAGGCGACAGGTAGCGTAGTGGACCGCGAGAAGGCAACATCTTGATGTTGTGGCAAAGGATGACATAGGTGGTCGTGGTTGCAAGTCGGTGTCATGGGTGGCTGTGAGAGTAACTGCTATGTGTGCGCTAGAGAACCATTGCATATCCTCATGGTTTCAGGGTTGTGAGCATGCTCCTTGCGATCTTGGGATCATGAGGGCTCTCACGGTTTTGAGACTGTGAGGGGGAGATCGTTAGGGAAGGTGCTGAAGAACCATTGATCAGCGATTGGGTGGTGTTGGAAGCTCACAGTCTTGGGACTGAGAGAGCAGACTGGTAGAGCAAAGGTGGAGACTGTAAAGACAAAACCGAATGGTCCAAGCCAATTGCATGAAACCGAATGGATCGAGACCGAATGGTCAAGATCGATTGAGCAGACCGAATGCGCAAACCACTTGGTCGAGACCAATTGTTCCATTTAATCTGCATAAAAATAATAGATATGATCACAAGTTAATAACAATCCAACAAATTAAGAAAAATCGAATATTATAGGGTTTCAAGTGATAAAAGTGAATGCGTTGAGTTGAATTGGGCCCACGATGGTGATTGAAAATCATGATGAATGTGCATTCATAAAAACACCCCGAACTTAGACGTTGCTCGTCCTCGAGTAACACAAAATCTGAAACAGTCGCCAAATGAATACTTTCAAGTCATGTGATTTCCTCCTCTTCACATCATGATCGTTTCCTTTCTACTTAGCATGACTGAGCATCTCAACCTCCTAAGATCACTGAACAGATCTTACCATATCCTCATTCCTGAGTTTTTTTTTCCAATATCACTTCATCTTCACTTTTTTCCAACAACAAACATTTCTAAGAGTTTTGTAAGAGTCCAAAGATACCCGCAGAACAACAAGTGTGCATCTGATCTGACACTAGTGTTTTTAAGGATAGTGGAGGCATTCATTGTGCCTTTAGGTAGAAAAGGGAGTGAAGGGTGGTATGGAAGGAAGAAATAAATCTCTCCTCTATTCGACTCGAGATTTTTATTATATCATTTGCAATTTCATTTATTGCATTTTTTTGTGCAAATATCTCCTCTATTTGACTCGAGATTGCATTTATATGTGTGCACTTTGGCATCTTTTCTTGGTGGTACACCCCTATTAATTTGTGAGTGGTATGGAAGAAGCGGATATAGAGGGAAGTGGTGTGCCAACTTGAACTTACGGTTTGGCACTATTTTGGCTATTTTTGTTTCTTTTTGATGGACGGAGGGGTACAAAGATGATGGAAGAAGTGTAGAAGAGAGTTTAGATCAGAATGCAACTTGATTTACAATTCAATGCATTGGTCGTTCTCTTTATCGTACTCTGTTGAAATAATGACTTGATGAGGATCCAGTGGGGATTCCATGTTATTGTTCTACTAGTCAGTTAGGAAGCATGAAGTGTTTGATCCCTATCAGTTCAATAGACACTTACCATATTTGTAGAAGGATCATGATGTTAGGAATCATAAGCTTCACAAGATGATTTCAATCAAAATGCTAGTTTCAAGAAAATGGTCCTTATGAGGGTCTACTTCGAATAAGGAGGGTATAATGATTCGAAATGCATAGCAGGCTAGGAAATAGTTTTTAATGAAATAGAAAGTGTCAAAACTTCGTCAAGTATCTGTTCAATTTCTTTGAAAAACATTAAAAATTTTGATTTTTTTTTAATTTTGGTCAATAATGCAATGATGAAAATATAAGTCTGAAATATATGGGTGAAGGTGGAAAGTAAAGTACGTACCACCCACCCTCCACCTCGAACTTAGAAATTTTCTCATCCCGAGCAAACCCTAAATCCAAGATTGAGGGGAAAATTCATGTCATTTGGACAACCAGATGTGGTTGTGTTCCAAGAAGCGTGCGTCCTCCATCTGAAAATCTCAAAATGAAGATCAATCGGAACTCAAAATGGCATCTTGTGATGTGATTTTTTATTTAGTGAAAAGTTATCTAAAAAAAAATTAAGGAAAATTCTAATTAAAAGTAAAAACAAATGTATTGATCGGGTTGCCTCCCGATAAGCGCCTTTGTTTTATGTTGATCGCTTGAACCCTTCAATTTTATGGTGGATATGTTGGATTGGAAAGATCCAGCCTTGCTATGGTGTCCGTTTCAGTTGAGGTGAAGTATCTCTTCAATCGCTGACCATTTTCCATAAATTCGCCTAACTTTTCACTCCATAAAGAGAAAGCACCATGTGCGGAGATGCTCTTGACAATGTAAGGCCCAGACCATCGAGAACAGAGTTTCTGTAACATCCATGACCTGGGTTAAGGCCTAACCCTAGAAGTTTTGCTTAAGTAAGACATTTAGATTCTTGTCTTTATCTTTTGAAAAGTAATTAAGACTAAAGGAGAGCTTACATTTCAATTTGTGTCCTATTTGAATAATGTTGAAGCAATGTTTTATCAGGTTTTGGACTAAAGTGCAATTTAACCTATTTGAGGGGTTACTTTGCAAATGTTACATGATAAATATTCCTACAGTGTTGTAGCATCATAAGAATGAGAATGATGTTGAGGTATGGCTTCCACAAGCCTAAGTTTCAAGAATGAGCTTGTTTGAGTAATGTTGGTGCATTGAATGCTAGTTTTGGTGTAATTTGCAAATTACCCAAAAACCTAGGGTTGAACATGTAAAATACCAATTAAATAATGTCTCTATTGTTTCTTGGCATCATTTTGAGAAAATAAAAAGAAACGGGTGCCTTGTTTAAATTACTTTTGAGGAGAGATAATCTTGATAATAAAATAATCAAGATTTAAGCATAATTGAAACCCTAATTTATTTTGCAGCAAAAATTGAAGTGCCCATCAAATAAAAAGGCTTTGGTTGAAATAATATAATCCAAGTACTTCCAAATGCCTTGAGTTTCACCAAAATATCTAACTAGGTCAAGAAACCCACTCACATTTGTTAATTAAAAAGTAATGTCCACTAAAAAATGGATAATAGTATTATATTAATTAAGATGCTTGAAGTGGTTGCTTTTAATTCAAGGATAAATGAGAAGATATTGAGGATTAAGGGAGTTGGCTTCAGAGTCAAGGAAGGGAGGGGGCATGTGACAAAGATAATGGATGAAATTCCTTCTACTTTCTCTCTCCTAGAAAATCAATTACATATATTCAATTTTCTCCTTACTTGAAAGGCCATTTTGCAAATCCCTTTCTTCCCTTGCTTTGGCCAATGACCAAGGAGCTTAGTAGAAGGAGGAAAACATTCCCCAAGCTGAAGGTAAGCTCCATGATCATCTTCAACCTTGAATGATGGTTGAAATCGGATTTCAACATTGATTTTCTTCTCTTTTCCATCCAATGCTCAACCTTGGTCATCCTTTGCATCTAAAGAGTTGGAAACGAGCCTTGGCTACTTAAAGGATCTTCATTCACCATTAGTGACGTGAAGCTTGAAGCTTTGAAGCTACTTTGAAGGTGGGTTATATAACTTGAACCCATTAATGTTGTTATTGATTTCAATTTCTCATCATATGTTGATCCTTTATTTCTTCCTGAACAATTGCTGGATTTTTCATATATATGGAAATAGAAATCGGAGGTATGAAGCTTGATGATGATGACATCATATTATCACAAACCTAAAGAAATATCATGAGCAAATGGTTTCACTTTGTGTTGGTCAAATGATTTCTAATCGTTTTAGACCAAAAGGTTTTCAAACCGTTTAGTGACCAAATAGTTTCAAAACCGATTGGAGGGAAACAGTTTCAAAACCATTAGAGACTAAATGGTTTCAATAGGTTCAAGGATTGATTGGTCTCATGACCTAATAACTTCAAATAAATCAAATTCAATTAATTTCATACCCCTAGCTCCATTGGGTTCAAAGCCCTACGTCAATTGAGGAACAAAACCTTAATTTAGGGTTAAACGGTTTCAAGATAAAATGACCAAACAATCTTAGACCGTTTGAGGACTAAACGGTCTCAAACCGTTTGTGGTTAAATAATATTTAAATCAAACAGCCTTCATACTATTTAGGGATTTTGAGATCAAGACCGTTTGATGGTCTAACGGTCCCAAATCGTTTGAAGAATTTGGACAGGACCATTTAAGGTCTAACGGTCTTCAAGATCATTTGAAGGTCTGGTAATTCCAAGACCAGTTGGAGGTAAAAAAGGTTTAAGACCATTTGGAGATTCAATTGAACCAAGACTGTTTAAGGTCTAATGATTTTCAAGATCGTTTGAAGGTCAAGTGACCTCAAGACCGTTTGAAGGGTCAATTGGTCCAAAACCGTTTGAAGATCTAATTGGTTCAAATCATGTAATTACTGATAACCCCATAAGTGCTTGAATGGTATATCAAGAATGGTTTCATTGGAAGAAATTTTAAATTATTTAGGTGATTAGCATAATTAGAGTGTTTATCATTCGATGCCTATGAAAGTAATAATTCAATACACTATGATATGCATGGTTGCATGTCTTTAGTGAAAGGTTAAGTCAGCCTAATAAGGTATGATGGTGATGTGTGTTTCTAGAACATGGAACAATGGTATGATTTAATACATAAATAATGCTATGTGCTCCAAGATATGTGGAAGCACTGATTTAGGGTTTGGACTAATGAGGTAATCATACAACCCTAATCAACAGAGAATGGAAGCCCTAATCAATAAGGGAAATTACAATCCATAAGCTTAATTGAATACTTATGCAGGTATTATGAAATTCTAGATATGTGGGACAATAAGTTAGGTTTTGAATATTAATTGTAATATCAATGTATTCTCTAGGGTACATGGAGTTTTGAATTAGGGTTTGATCTTTGATAATGTGATCATGAAACCTTAATCTAGAAGAATGAGAAACCCTAATTGATAACACCCAAATTAGCGCATATTTTCTATGCATTTTATCTATAGTTTTGTGCCACTTTAGTCTTAATATGCACCCTTTTGTTCGTGTTTTATGTTTTCTATCTCTCCATTAGATAATGTAGTGAAAATAGCCAATAATGTAGCTAATTAGCCTATTTTAGACTTGCAGGCATTGAAACTAGACAATTTTGGGACTCTCAAGTACCGAACCAGAAAAGACAAGAATTCCAGCAGCTGCATGGTCTGGCCGATACGGCCGCCGACCGATATGGCCGCCACCCGATACGGCTGCCTGATACGGTCTTGCCCGATACGGTCACGCCGCCAGATACGGCCGCGCCGCCCGATACGGTCGCCGCCCGATACGGCCTGCCCGATACAGCTGCCTGACACTCCCCCTGCCCGACACAGTCTCCGAGCGACAGTCATATTGGCCCACCTGATGCCTCAAGATTGAAGCCACGGATGAAGGACACGTGGACCAATAAAAGCTACAACTCCCATCATCTCGCTGCCTATAAATAGCAGCTGCCTAGGTACAAGAGCGCTCTCTCGAAGAGGAGCGGGAGGGAGGACCCTGCAAGAGCTAGTTCTTAGACCAAGGAGCTAGTGTGTCGAGTTCCCCAAGAGTCTACCGACCGATAGGCACGCTGCCCGACAGGCCCGCCGCCCGATACGCCCGCCGCCCGATACGCCCGCCGCCCGATACGCCCACCGCCCGATACGCCCATCGCCCAACACGGTCTAGAGAGAGAGAGTTGAGGTGTCCAGAGGGACAAAGAAAAGACCCAAGGGCCGAGATCCGACCCACACAGAGGCCGAGGAGCGAGAGCCACCTCTCCTCTACGGGCTATATCTCTTCCCTCTTCTCTTTCATTCTACTACATTCTTTTGTTTCTTGTACAAACGATGTTTATCCATCTTTGTTCGGTGCCAGCTATGCTTGTCTATGGCTAGTTATCTCCTTCTTGGCTATGTGGCCCGATCTGGGCATGTTTATATACTTTTGCGTTAAGCAAGTAGATTCATATCATATCTAGTATGTTGCATGTTCTATTTTCTCTTTCCAAGTTATGATTGCTAGTTTGGTTGATCTCTTACTCGCTTGAACTGCTGTTTCTTCCTGTATCGAGAGATCCGTTGTAGCAATAGCTAAGAGACGATAGTTTGGATCCGAACCTGAGAGGGGGAAGATCTGAGGTATTCTGTTCCTAACACCCTGGAATATCCTAAGACCTGAGAGGGAACTTAGTATATTCCGAGGTGTTGATATGTCATTCCTTGAGAGAGGGTCGATGACATATCATTGATGGTTTTAGTCACGCATCGCGAGAGCGAGTGGGACGACCCACAGGACAGATGCCACTGTGCATACTAGATGCTTGCTTGGGTGTTCAAGGGTTGTATATGCCCTAGAACGAGTGCATAGACTGCCCCGTTTGTGGTTACATAGCCAAGAACTCTCTTTCTCTATTTAGTAGACTCACGAGCTCTGTTTTGTTTTGTTTTCTTTCCTTGGTTTTGTTTTATATCGTGAAAGCCCGCTAGACTAGTTCTAGCAATTACTTTTATCGCATATCGTTTTGGCTTATCTGACTAAAGAACGAGATCAGTGGCGTCCTAAACGTCACCACGTCCCTGTGTTCGACCCCGTATATCTACTTCGACCCCGTAATAAAAGTTGTGGGGGCCTAGAAGGTTTCAGGTTATAAATTTAAAGCTTGATTCCTTCCTTCATCCCGCGTTCATTTCTGGACGCGTGAAAAAGGCCGGTCAACTTTTGGCGTCGTTGTCGGGGACGTGGTTTTCCACGTTTGCATGCCTAGTAGAGTTTTGTTCTATCACTATAAGCTTGTATATACATGCATAGTTTTCCTCTTGCTTTACACATACTTGTTCATATATACTAAATCACTTTTCTTTTTCTCATACCATTTTTAGCCATGGACCTTGCTTCCGCAAGACAAGTCATCTTGTCCACCTGTCCTCTCGAGTTTTTCTGCAGTTCCGACTGCTGGAAAATAATTGAAGGTCGTGCTCTGCAACTAGTCGAGTTATACTCACCTCCACCGTCGTCATATGTTGAAATTCCAACAAAGGAGACTGCCAGTCAACCATCAACTCTCGTGCTATCATGGGATCAAGAACTGATCAAGGCAGTGGAGTTAGCTGGAGAAAGTGTCAAGGCACTCACCTCCCTACTTCCTCATCTCCAAGAAAACGTCGATCCTCTCCAGCAACTATTAGTCAAGCAGGAGCATCATCTCAAAGCAGCCACCGGGGCTCCAGACCGCAGTAGTAGTATAATTCAAACCGTTGAACAAGGATCCATCCTAAAGCATCAGTTTGATACAACGGATTCCCCTTACATGTGCATGGCAGAATCAACGGGTCTCGAAAGCATTGTTGCTCAAGTACAACAACTTAATGATAAAGATGTTGAACAAGGCAGGAGGCTCCAAGAGCTCATCGATCTGGTTACAATTCAGTTACAACTGCCATCACAAGACAATGAAGATGTTAGTCATCAAGACCATTCCATTGGGTATGAAGTGGAGTATGAATCACCATCCTATTCAGACCATCAACTAGATTCACGAGGATTTTTCTGTGAAGACCAACCCACTTGGGAAAGCCCTTCATTCTATCCAGATGACCCAGCTGATGAACTGATGGAAGAAATGAGTCATAGAAATGAATGGGTCTATGATGACGATGATGAAGACTCTAAAAGCCAAGTTGCCTCACAGCCAGAAGGTTGGCTAGAGGAACCAGAGTCAGATATTGAACCAGACCAGAGTGACATCTCTCATATTGAGGCTTGTCATTTCGCTTTGAGCAGTACGCCAACCATGGTTTGGAACAATTTGTTCGACGACGACGATGATGATGACAGCTGTTCGACACGGAGCAGTGAGTATAGTGACGAAGACGAGTTGGAGCAGCATGAGCCATCATTCGCCACCATCCCTTTACAAGGCTTGGTGGACGTCAAGGGGGTAGGATGTACGGTTCAATACAACATGGCTGCAGAGCATGAAGACACCCCTGACTCCACGCCTGGTGATAAGCTCGGGGTGGTAGAACCACAAATAGATTCTTTAGGGGGTACTTTTTGCTCAGAAGATGATTGGATGACTCAGACGGTACATGAAGATTTATCTGAGCATCCAACCTCAAGTACAGAGATGGAGAGATAAGATATGAGTCCTCAAGATAACGTCCAACCTCTCTCATCTATCTCATCCTGGGTCGACATCCCAGGACCTTCATTTTCAAAATCATATAATGAAAGGTACCTTGAGGATGATTTTCCAAAGAATTCATCCCAGTGCAGCTTAAATCAATTCCAGCACAAAGATGACTTCACCGAGTCGCCAGATTTTACTTTTCTTCTTCAGACTCGGCATGGCCAACACATCCTCCAATTCTACTCCTACTATGTGGCGGAAACCGTCGGCAAGACACAGGTGACATTGGTCCCAAAACATAGGATTTGGGATCCCAGTGTCGGTATCGTGGGGCAACCACCCCCTTTTCTCTTACCCACCCTCCCGCCCTTTTATTACAATAAATTTTTCTTTTCATGTTCTTGTTAGTTTCTTTCCTCTAACTATTTTTATATCCTTGCAACCATGCATCATCTTTATAACTTCAATAACTATCGTTAAAATCATGCATTCCTGCCTCACTATCTCAAGTTTAAGTCTTGCTCGAGGACGAGCAAAATTTTTAAGCTTGGGGTGGTAGGCTTCTCCCTTCTTTCTCTTTACCCTTCTTGCATGCATGTCTATTTCCTGCATTTAGACTTAAATTTTCAAAATTTTCAGCTTTTTATCTTTGCAATTATGGCTATGTGGTGTGAATCTAATAGATAAATGCTTGACTTTATGCCTAGATGCACAGTTATCATCTTAAAAATTGCTTGACCTTTTGCTTGACTTGCTCTTTGACTCTTTCCTTGAGTTTGGTAATAAATCTAAGGTTATGTCCCTTTTTCCTAGCTTAAAGCTAAATTCCCTTGATCTATGTCATGAATGGCAAATCCATGGTAAAGGACCGTTGGAATGAGATAAATCATGATTAAAGTCTCCTAGCTGCGAATTTCACAAGCTTGCCTCTATTCTAAGGATTCTTGAATCATAATTGCTACTTCTCACAGAGGTATCAAGCAGATTATGATGGGCTTTGAGCTATGATCAAGATGAAATGTTTTCCTAGATGGACTTCACGCCTTCTCACGTTAGATTGAGTAAAAAAGATGAAAAATATAAAAATGTGCAAAAGAGGCTTGGCCGCCCACAAAATCCCAAAATATCTATATAGTTCTCACCCAAGCCTACAAATAGAATGCAGATGATAAAAGCCTGAGTGTGAACAATAAATGAGCGCTTGTTTTCTCTTTTAGGAGAGTTGAGGATGGTGCCCAGCCGGTGTATGACTGCGCTCACGAACACAGGTATGTTGCGCCTGGTAGTATCACTCCAAATGCTCATTAGAGAGTCACTAGGAACCCCTAGGAGACCTATGAGATCATCTCAGTAGCAGGGTTGGTTCGAGCGCAGTACGAGGAGTTCGTCTCACTACTTTGGACCAACTGGTTCGGACTGCAGGGATTGTTGCTCGCTAAATGGACCAACCTGACACAGATCGGGATCCTCAAAAGTCATTAGAGTCTTTTTGCTTTGTTTCTTAGGACATGAATAAGTGAGAGGCGTGGTTTTCCTGATTGGTTTGCATGGATTCATGGTGATGGCTCATTGCTCATCACCCGTGTGATCACCTGTGTGACAACTCTTTCATGTTTAAATAATTATGGTTCAAATCCTCATGAGTATCGACAGGCTGTAGTTAATTCGCTTAATCTTGCTTGGACACTCTTTGATCTTGCTTTGGTAGGATTGTGCTTGTTTGGTGGGGGTTTGTTCTGAAACGACATGGATCAGGAGAATTGATGTTTTAAACTGTTTTTCTTAACCTTAGCATTTTTTGCCAAGCTTAATTCGGATGTTATTTTTTGTTCTTTGAGCCCAGTCTTGGTTGAGGACAAGCAAGTTTTAAGCTTGGGGTAGTTGATAACACCCAAATTAGCGCATATTTTCTATGCATTTTATCTATAGTTTTGTGCCACTTTAGTCTTAATATGCACCCTTTGGTTCATGTTTTATGTTTTCAGTCTCTCCATTAGATAATGTAGTGAAAATAGCCAATAATGTAGCTAATTAGCCTGTTTTAGACTTGCAGGCACCGAAACTAGCCAATTTTGGGACTCTCAAGTACCGAACCAGAAAAGACAAGAATTCCAGCAGCTGCATGGTCTGGCCGATACGGCCGCCGACCGATATGGCCGCCGCCCAATACGGCGGCCCGATACGGTGTTGCCCGATACGGTCGCGTCGCCCGATAGGGCCACGCCGCCCGATACGGCCGCCGCCCGATACGGCCTGCCCGATACAGCTGCCTGACACTCCCCCTGCCCGACACAGTCTCCGGGCGACAGTCATATTGGCCCACCTGATGCCTCAAGATTGAAGCCACGGATGAAGGACACGTGGACTAATAAAAGCTACAACTCCCATCAGCTCGCTGCCTATAAATAGCAGCTGCCTACGTACAAGAGCGCTCTCTCGAAGAGGAGCGGGAGGGAGGACCCTGCAAGAACTAGTTCCTAGACCAAGGAGCTAGTGTGTTGAGTTCCCCAAGAGTCTACCGACCGATAGGCCCTCCACCCGACAGGCCCGCCGCCCGACTGGCCCGCCGCCCGAAACACCCGCCGCCCGACATGCCCGCCGCCCGATACGCCCGCCGCCCGATACGCCCGCCGCCTGATACGCATGTCGCCCGACACGGTCTAGAGAGAGAGAGAGCTGAGGAGTCCAGAGGGATGAAGAAAAGACCCAAGGGCCGAGATCCGACCCGCACAGAGGCCGAGGAGTGAGAGCCACCTCTCCTCTACGTGCTATATCTCTTCCCTCTTCTCTTTCATTCTACTGCATTTCTTTGTTTCTTGTACAAACGATGTTTATCCATCTTTGTTCGGTGCCAGCTATGCTTGTCTATGGCTAGTTAGCTCCTTCTTGGCTATGTGGCCCGATCTGGGCATGTTTATATACTTTTGCCTTAAGCAAGTAGATTCATATCATATCTAGTATGTTGCATGTTCTATTTTCTCTTTCCAAGTTATGATTGCTAGTTTGGTTAATCTCTTACTCACTTGAACTGCTGTTTCTTCCTGTATCGAGAGATCCGTTGTAGGAATAGCTAAGAGACGATAGTTTGGATCCGAACCTGAGAGGGGGAAGATCTGAGGTATTCTGTTCCAAACACCCCGGAATATCCTAAGACCTGAAAGGGAACTTAGTATATTCCGAGGTGTTGATATGTCATTCCTTGAGAGAGGGTCGATGACATATCATTGATGGTTTTAGTCACGCATCGCGAGAGCGAGTGGGACGACCCACAGGGCAGATGCCATTGTGTGTACTAGATGCTTGCTTGGGTGTTCAAGGGTTGTCTATGCCCTAGAACGAGTGCATAGACTGCCCCATTTGTGGTTACATAGCCAAGAACTCTCTTTCTCTATTTAGTAGACTCACGAGCTATGTTTTGTTTTGTTTTCTTTCCTTGGTTTTGTTTTATATCATGACAGCCCGCTAGACTAGTTCTAGAAATTACTTTTATTGCATATCGTTTTGGCTTATCTGACTAAAGAACGAGATCGGTGGCATCCTAAACGTCACCACGTCCCTGTGTTCGACCCCGTATATCTACTTCGACCCCGTAATAAAAGTTGCAGGGGCCTAGAAGGTTTCGAGTTATAAATTTAAAGCTTGATTCCTTCCTTCGTCCCGCGTTCATTTCTGGATGCGTGAAAAAGGTCGGTCACTAATATAGGGTGATGTTATGTGAAACCCTAATGTAGGGTGATGTTATGTGAAACCCTAATGTAGGGTGATGTTATGTGAAACCCTAATTGATAAAGATGGGAAACCTAAACCCTAATGAGGGAATAGGGATGTTATCTTTGTATTGCATAATGTTGATATGTAATTGATATGGTTGTTATCATGTATACTAACCATGCAGGTATCATGAGATGATGAGCATAACCATGTATGAGATATGATGTTAATGGGCCTTGCAAGCCCTTATTTTATTTGTTGCCTAGTGAGATGTGACAAGAAATTGAATATGCCTGGTGAACTATGTGAAATGCTTGTGTAACATGTATTCTAAGTACCTTGGTCAGATGACCTGAAGGTAATAGTTACCTGATAAGTGGTAACTATGTTCTATGATGAACTAAGGGTTTGAATACCCAGACCCAACAAACATGATGATGATGTTGTTGAAGGATGCAAATTCCCAGTAATGAGGCAAGGGATTGAGATCCCAATATTTTATAAAGTTCTGAAAAGTACTTGATAAGAGTATTGTTTCTTTGTAGCATTTGTCATAATAATCCTTGTTTGAAAACTTGATTGATGCTAAAAGATATGGTAAAACATTTAATTAATCAAGTGGAATCTTATCATGTAGAGCCCTGACCATAGATCCATCAGCGTCAGGACTTGCTGAATGGTGAAACGGGTTGCTCCACGACATAACCCAGAATGCATACTTTTGAGTATGTGGGGGTAATGGGTGAATATATCCTTACGCCTCATAGGAATGACTGAGTGCTATATCCTATGCACAAGAATGGTTATGGACCATATCCCAATAAGAGTATGCCTATGGTCCATGACTCCACAATACCAGACATTGGCTACGGTCCATATCCTAAAGAGAGTATATGCTACGGGCTATAACTCTATAGCGAAGGTATACCCTGGAAAGCTACTTTAGCAAGAGATACAAGATGTCCTGCATGTGGTCTCACACTGACCGAGACAAATGAGGTGATGGAGTCCGGCTCTTCCATTTACCTTGTATGGTATCGATGCTTACATAAACATGGTCGGTTGGAGCATGAACGGTATACTTCATCTCCTCAGGGCATAAGTATGATTGAAAAATGTAAACAGTCATGTAGCATACTTGCTTAAGAATGAAATACGATAATCATTGGTTGATGTACATTGCGCATTGTATCCTAAATGGATAGATGTTATGCATGTTCTTCATATTCCTTATTAAAATGGTTAGATGATTTACTACATTGTCATTTATAGTTGCAATGCTTTAAATTATGATATTGCTCTATTCTACTTATTAATGATTAAATCCTATTGATCAATAGGAATTCCTCTGTTCAATTTATTACTATTTATCTGCAATAATAATGTTTTTGGCGGAGATTTATATGTCTCACTGGGACAATTTCAATTGTCTCACCCCCATGGAATCCAACATTTTTAGGTGGACGAGGATGAGGAGGTAGAAACCCTACAGCAGGGGAAGGACAGCAGCATCAGCGACAATAGTAGCATCTCAGGTGGAGATACTGACTGTTGTGTCTTGTAAATATGAGTCCTATGAGTCGTCTCTTTACTGTTAGGTCCTAGGAGTTGTAGTTAGTGCTTTTATGATCGATCTGAGATTTTGGTATTGAATGGCTTGAGGTTTTATGTTGCTTATGTGTAGATTTAACAGAGCAATTGTTGTATGTAATCCTTGAGAAGAGAAGGTAAATGGTATGTACTTGTGGACCAGAAGGTGTATATAATATTTTGGTTCTGGTTATAAGAGTTTCCTGGGAATGGATCTCTTTGCAAATGTTTTTAATTTTTAGTGATTTTCAGTAATCCACTGCCAATGTTTTCTTCCACATTAATAATTATCTGATGTTTAGTGTCAGGTCATCTCAAGTTAAGTTGGTATTAGAGCCTAAGGTTCGCTGAGTCTATAGAGACATAGGATTAAGGTCGTTGAGTCTGTTCTAGTGTCTTTCAGTTTATCTGATAGTGACTTCTGCTCTCAGGAGAAGAAGTAAAGCTTGAAGATGGTTGCATCACACGAAGAACATGTTGTTGAAAGAAGTTTTGCTACACCAGGAGGAGGTGCAAGGGATCATGATAGGGAAGAACTAGCACCTGAACATTCCTAGCTTATCAAGCTGCACTAGAAAACCCAACTTTCCATGCTCTGTTTGGGAAGTTCATGGTAACTATGACACATATGGCGGATAGGATGCCACCACCTGCACCTAGGGTACCAGCTCACAATGAGGGATAGGGAGTTGGTAAGACTTTTGAATGGCTTTGATGGGTAGGAGCCACTGAATATGATGGTACAGCTGACCCAGCAGATGCAGACTTGTGGCTGACTGAGCTGGAAAAGGCCTTCAGAATTCTTAATATCCCAGAGGCTGAGAAGGTTAGACATGAAGTATACCTATTAAAGGGGACTGTTGGCCATTGGTGGGCCATAGAATAAGGCAAAAGGCCAGGTGTTGAAGTCAGATGGGAAGAATTCCGATGTAAATACATTAGTAGATATTTTCCTAAGACTTACCTGGATGAGAAGATTTCTTAGTTTGAGCACATAAGGAAAGGACCAATGAACATTAGTGAGTATGAAGCTAAGTTCGTGGAGCTTCTACAATTCTGTCTGCACATGGCTGCTACATATGAGGAGAGGATTCGACATTTTGAGAAGGGTTTGAATGCTGATTTAACCACACCAGTGTCTGCTCTAGAGAATAGAGAGAGGTTTCCCACCTTTGTGGAGTCAGTTAGGCAGATAAAAAGGTCTGTGATTGAGAAATTCCAGGCCAATAGTAAGAAGGTATACACACAGTTCCAAGGACAGAGGTATGAGAGTTTTAAGAAACCAAGGTTTTCTGCACCAACAACACCACCAAGGTTCAATACCTAGACGCAGTGGACGTCAAGTAGGGGTAGGGGTCGTAGTTTTCCTCCAAATAGAGCCCCCCGTACAACATCAATGTCAGTAACTGGACCTTTTAGACCATATCAAGAGAATAGAATCTATCACCAGTGTAGACAAGTAGGACATCTAGCAAGGGATTGTCCAGCTGGAAACACAATGGTAACCCAACCATCGAGGCAGATTCAACAAGGTCATTAGAAGAAATAGTTTAGTAGTGGCACTCAAGAACGTGGACAGGCGTCCCAAGCTGGCTCATCCAAATCCAACAACAGGGCAAGTGGTCGACAACCAGCAATGGCAAGATTCTATGCTATGAATCAGCCATAAGCTGTGGTCAATCCATGAGTCATGACAAGTCAGAGGGAATTATTTGATTCTGATATATCTTCATCCTCTTTTGTATCTGTTCTGATTGACCCGAGTGCTATGCATTCCTTTATCACTCGAGAAGTGATTCATGGCTGCAATATGATTGTTAGTCATAGAGAAGATAATTTGTTATTAGAAACTCCATTAGTTGGATCTGTAGTGTTGCGGGAGGTATGTTCTCCCTGTGTTCTTTCTTTTTCAGATCATAACATTCAGGTGGATCTTATACCACTTGAGATGCATGGGTTCGACATAATCCTTGGAATGGACACCCTAGAAAAGTATAAGGTTATCTTGGATTGCAGTTCCAAGCAGGCTATGTTCACAGACAATGGTGTTACATGGATCTTTCAGGGGGACAGAAAGATTCATCCATCCTATCTAGTGTCGACTATGAGACAAGGATGATTTGCATTCTTGCCACATGTGATAGATACCAGAATAGAGAGTACTAGTCTTTATGAAGTTCTGGTTGTTAGGGAGTTTGAGGATGTGTTTCCTGAGGAACTTCTAGGTGTTCCTCCACCCCAAGAGATTTATTTCGAGATTAATCTAATTCCAGGTACACAACCAATAGCTCAAACACCTTATAGAATGGCACTTGCTGAGATGGAAGAACTCAAGAAACAGTTACAAGAGTTTCTTGAAAAGGTTTTATTCAGCCGAGTACTTCACCATGGGGTGCTCTGGTTCTTTTTATTAAAAATAAAGATGGGTCTATGCGATTATGCATCGACTATAGGCAGCTAAACAAAGTAACCATAAAGAACAATTATCCTCTACCAAGGATACATGACTTGTTTGACCAGTTGCGTGGTGCAACTATCGTCTCTAAAATAGATTTGAGGTCATGATACCATCAGTTACGTATCAAGGAGAGTGGCATACCTAAGTCATCCTTCAAGACAAGGTATGATCACTATGAGTTCATGGCTATGTCGTTTGGACTAACTAATGCACCAGCTGCATTCATGGAACTCATGAATAGAATCTTCCAACCATTCCTTGATCAATTCATAGTAGTTTTTATAGATGACATCCTAGTTTACAGTAGAGATGCTCGACAACATGAGCAACACCTTCCTCAGGCTCTGACTTTACTGAGAGAACACAAGCTATATGCCAAATTCAGTAAGTGTGAGTTCTAGTTATCGGAAGTGTCTTTCCTAGGACACATAATATTTGCCTCAGATATCCATGTTGATCCTTAAAAGGTAGAATCTATCTTGGAGTGGGAACAACCAAAGACACCAACAGAGATACACAGTTTTCTAGGATTGGCAGGCTACGATAGGAGGTTCATTAAGAACTTCAGTTCTATAGCTTTACCCCTTACCAAGTTGACCAGAAAGGAGGTTCCTTTTGTATGGAATGACAAGTGTCAACATTCTTTCCAGTTGTTGAAAGAAAGGTTAACCAGTGCACCTATGTTAGTGTTACCTGAGCAGGGAAAGGGGTATATTGTTTTCTGTGATGCTTCTAAGAACGGTCTACGATGTGTGTTGATGCAGGATAAACAAGTGATTTCTTTTCCTTCTCGACAGCTTAAGAAACACGAGGAAAATTATCCAACACATGATCTAGAACTAGCTGTAGTGGTTCATGCGCTGAAGATCTGGAGACATTATCTCTATGGAGAGACATTCCAGATTTTCACGAACCATAAGAACCTAAAATACATCTTTTCACAACATGAGTTGAATATGAGACAATGCCGCTGGATGGAGTTAATCAAGGACTACGATTGTACAATTGATTATCATCCAGGAAAGGCTAATGTAGCGATTGATGCACTAAGTAGAAAATCATCATCACCAAACATAGACAAGGCACAGTTGAACTCTTTAGTGTGCTTTAAATGAGACATGTTTGTCTCTTTGAGGCAAAATAATATACAACTTAAAGTATCCTTGTTAGCTAGACTGTTAGTTGAGATGTACATAAAACCTACTTTGAAACAACAGATCAAAGAGGCACAACAGGGTGATCCTATGATTCAGCAGATCAGGTCAGAGTATGGTAGTGAGAAATGGTATGGTTTTCATGAGTCAGGTGATGAGGTAGTCTGTTACCATGGTAGGATGGTAGTACCTGATGCTAATGACTTAAGGAAGTTAGTCAAGGAGGAAGCTCATTCATCTATGTATACAATGCATCCAGGGAGAACCAAAATGTATCATAACTTAAAAGATATGTACTGGTGGCCTGGTTTGAAGAAAGATGTAGCTGAGTTTCTTATGCGGTGTCAAGTAGGTCAGTAGGTTAAAGCTAAACATCAAAATCCTGCAGGAACAATGCAACCTTTACCTATACCACAGTGGAAATGGGAACACATGACAATGGACTTTGTGGTTGGTTTACCCAGAAAAACCAAAAGTCATGATTCCATTTGGGTGATAGTTGATAGGTTGACTAAGACAACACATTTTCTTCCTATCAAAACAACCTATACTGCTGAGAAACTTGTACAAATCTATATAGATGAGATAGTGCAGTTACATGAGGTTCCAGCTACAATTGTTTCTGATAGAGGTCCCAGTTCATGAGTCATTTTTGGGAACGACTACATAAAGAATTGGGTACGTAGTTAAGGTTTAGTAATGCCTTTCACCCATAGACAGATGGACAATCTGAGAGGACTATACAAACTTTGGAGGATTTTCTTAGGGCATGTGTCCTTCAGTTTGTAGGAAGTTGGGATATACACTTGAGCTTAATAGAATTCTCTTATAACAATAGTTATCAGCACAACATTGACATGGCATCATATGAAGCATTATATGGTAGACATTGTAGATCTCCTTTATGCTAGTATGAAATAGGAGAGTACCAAATTTTAGGTCTTGAGTTAGTGCAACAGATAACTGAGAAGATTAAAGTAATACAACAATAGTTAAAGGCTGCACAGGATAGACAAAAGTCATACACTGATAAATGATGGAGACCTTTAGAATTCCAAGTTGGAGACAGAGTATATCTCAAAGTCTCACCTTGGAAAGGTGTCCTTAGGTTTGGAAAGAAGGGTAAGTTAGCCCCTAGATTTATGGGGCCATATCCAATCATTGAATAGATTGGAAAGGTAGCCTATAAGTTGGAGTTGTCACCTGAACTACACAGATTGCATCTAGTATTCCATATATCTATGTTGAGAAAGTGTCATCCTGATACGGAGTTAGTTTTGCAACCTGTGGAGGTAGAGCTAAATGAAGATATATCCTATGTAGAGGGACCAGTGTTGATTCTTGACAGGAGAATAAAAAAGTTGAAAAAAAAAGACATAGCTCTTGTGAAAGTTCTTTGGAATCATCATGGCATTGAAGAAGCTACGTGGGAGCTAGAGGAAGATATGAGGAGGAAGTACCCTTCTCTTTTCTCTTGAGGATTTTGGGGACGAAATCCCTGTTAGGGGTCGATAATTGTAACATCCCTGACCTGGGTTAAGGCCTAACCATAGAAGTTTTGCTTAAGTAAGTCATTTAGATTCTTGTATTTATCTTTTGAAAAGTAATTAAGACTAAAGGAGAGCTTATGTTTCAATTTTGGTCCTATTTGAATAATGTTGAAGCAATGTTTTACCTATTTTGGACTAAAGTGCAATTTACCCTATTTGAGGGTTACTTTGCAAATGTTACATGATAAATGTTCCTCAAGTGTTGTAGCATCATAATAATGAGAATGATGCTAAGGTATGGCTTTCACAAGCCTAAGTTTAAAAAATGAGCTTGTTTGAGTAATGTTTGTGCATTGAATGCTAGTTTTGGTGTAATTTGCAAATTACCCAAAAACCTAGGGTTGAACATGTAAAATACCACTTCAATAATGTCCCTATTGTTTCTTGGTATCAATTGTAGAAAATAAAAATAAAGGGGCATCTTGTTTGAATTACTTTTGAGGAGAGATAATCTTGATAATAAAATAATCAAGATTTAAGCATAATTGAAACCGTAATTTATTTTGTAGCAAAATTAAATATATCAATTGAAGTGCCCATAAAATAAAAATGCTTTGGTTGAAATCCTATAATGCAAGTACGTCCAAATGCCTTGAGTTGCACCGAAATATCCTAAGTAGGTGAAGAATCCCACTCACATTTGTTAATTAAAAAGTAATGTCCACTAAAAAATGGATAATAGTATTATATTAATTAAGGTGCTTAAAGTGGTTGCTTTTAATTCAAGGATAAATGAGAAGATATTGAGGATGAAGGGAGTTGGCTTCGGAATCAAGGAATGGAGGGGGCATGTGGCAAAGATAATGGATGAAATTCCTTCTACTTTCTCTCTCCTAGAAAATCAATTACATATATTCATTTTTCTCCTTACTTGAAAGGCCATTTTGCAAACCACTTTCTTCCCTTGCTTTGGACAATGACCAAGGAGCTTAGGAGCAGGAGGAAAACGTTCCTCAAGATGAAGGTAAGCTCCATGATCATCTTCAACCTTGAATTGACAGTTGAAATCAGATTTCAACATTGATTTTCTTCTCTTTTCCATCCAATGCTCAACCTTGGTCATCCTTTGCATCCAAAGAGTTGGAAACGAGCCTTTTCTAGTTAAAGGAGCTTCATTCACCATTAGAGACGTGAATCTTGAAGCTTTGAAGCTACTTTGAAAGCAGGTTATCTAACTTGAACCCATTAATGTTGTTATTGATTTCAATTTCTCATCATATGTTGATCCTTTATTTCTTCCTGAACAATTGCTGAATTTTTCATATATATATGGCAATAGAAATTAGAGGTCTGAAGCTTGATGATGATGACATCATCTTAGCACACACCTCAAGAAATATCATGAGAAAATGGTTTCACTTTGTGTTGGTCAAACGGTTTCAAATCATTTTAGACCAAACAGTTTTCAAACCGTTTGGTGACCAAACGGTTTCAAAACCAATTGGAGGGCAAACGGTTTCAAAACCGTTAGAGACTAAATGATTTCAATAGGTTCAAGGATTGATTGGTCTCATGACCTAATAACTTCAAATAAATCAAATTCAATTAATTTCAGACCCCTAGCTCGATTGGGTTCAAAGCCCTAAGTCAATTGAGGAACAAAACCCTAATTTAGGGTTAAACAATTTCAAGCTAAAATGACCAAATGATCTCAGACTGTTTGATGACTAAACGGTCTCAAACCGTTTGGGGTTAAATAATATTTAAATCAAACGGTCTTCAGACTGTTTAGGGATTTTGAGATCAAGACCATTTGATGGTCGAACGGTCTCAAACCATTTGAAGAATTTGGATAAGACCGTTTAAGGTCTAACAGTCTTCAAGATCATTTGAAGGTCTGGTAATTTCAAGACCGTTTGGAGGTACAAAAGGTTCAAGACCATTTGGAGATTCCATTGAACCAAGACCATTTAAGGTCTAATTGTTTTCAAGACCGTTTGAAGGTCAAGTGACCTCATGACTGTTTGAAGGATCAATGGGTCCAAAACTATTTGAAGATCTAATTGGTTCAAATCATGTAATTACTGATAACCCCATAAGTGGTTGAAGGGTATCTCAAGTGTGGTTTCAATGGAAGAACTTTTAAAGTATTTAGGCGATTAGCATAATTAGACTGTTTATCATTCAATTCTTATGAATGTAATAATTCAATACACTATGATATGCATGGTTGCATTTCTTTAGTGAAAGGTTAAGTTAGCCTAATAAGGTATGATGGTGATGTGTGTTTCTAGAACATGGAACAATGATAAGTATGATTTAATACTTAAATAATGTTATGTGCTCCAAGATATTTGGAAGCACTGATTTCAGGTTTGGACTAATGAGGTAATCATAAAACCCTAATCAACGGAGAATGGAAGCCCTAATCGATAAGGGAAATTACAATCCATAAGCTTAATTGAATACTTATGAAGGTATTATGAAATTCTAGATATGTGGGACAATAACTTAGGTTTTGGATATTAATTGTAATATCAATGTATTCTCTAGGGTACATGGAGTTTTGAATTAGGGTTTGATCGTTGATAATGTGATCATGAAACCTTAATCGATAAGAATGTGAAACCCTAATATAGGGTGATGTTATGTGAAACCCTAATGTAGGGTGATGTTATGTGAAACCCTAATGTAGGGTGATGTTATGTGAAACCCTAATTGATAAAGATGGGAAACCTAAACCCTAATGAGGGAATAGGGATGTTATCTTTGTATTGCATAATGTTGATATGTAATTGATATGGTTGTTATCATGTATACTAACCATGCAGGTATCATGAGATGATGAGCATAACCATGTATGAGATATGATGTTAATGGGCCTTGCAAGCCCTTATTTTATTTGTTGCCTAGTGAGAGGTGACAAGAAATTGAATATGCCTGGTGAACTATGTGAAATGCTTGTGTAACATGTATTCTAAGTACCTTGGTCAGATGACCTGAAGGTAATAGTTACCTGATAAGTGGTAACTATGTTCTATGATGAACTAAGGGTTTGAATACCCAGACCCAACAAACATGATGATGATGTTGTTGAAGGATGCAAATTCCCAGTAATGAGGCAAGGGATTGAGATCCCAATATTTTATAAAGTTCTGGAAAGTACTTGATAAGAGTATTATTTCTTTGTAGCATTTGTCATAATAATCCTTGTTTGAAAACTTGATTGATGCTAAAAGATATGGTAAAGAATTTAATTAATCAAGTAGAATCTTATCATGTAGAGCCCTGGCCATAGATCCATCAACGTCAGGACTTGCTGAATGGTGAAACGAGTTGCTTCGCGGCATAACCCGAAATGCATAATTTTGAGCATGTGGGGGTAATGGGTGAATATATCCTTACGCCTAATAGGAATGACTGTGGGCTATATCCTATGCACAGGAATGGTTATGGACCATATCCCAATAAGAATATGGCTATGGGCCATGACTCCACAATACCAGGCATTGGCTATGGGCTTTATCCTAAAGAGAGTATATGCTACAGGCTATAACTCAATAGCAAAGTTTCCAGTATACCCTAGAAAGCTATTTTAGCAAGAGACACGAGATGTTACAACCCCAACTTTTGGGTTCTTTTGGTGAGAAATGTAATTTCTCATATTAAAGATATTTGAACAATTAAACATATAATTTGTTTTGAATAAATGGATTTCGTTTACAATAGCATTGATGATTGTTTTGTGGACTTTATTGGCTATTGGGCCCAATAATATGGAAAATACAAAAGAAACTCCATTATTAATAAGAAATTGAGAAAGGAAAAATGTAGAAACATCTAGAAGGCAAAAGGAATTAATCCAAAGGTGGATTTCGTGCCTCTTGTCTTCTATGGGTTCCAAGGAGTCCAAAGTTGTAAAGATAATGCAAAAATAAAATAAAAGATCAATTAAGTGTTTCTTTATTAAGAAAGAAATTGAAAACAATGATAAAATGTGGGAAATAGGTGAAAAGAGGTATAATTAAGTTATCCTTGGTGGAATTTCGTATCCAAAGGATTCCTAATGTTAAATGGAATGCAAATGAGGAAAATAAAAAGAAAGATAAAGAGAAATCCTCAAAAAGAGATATTTTAATTAGAAATAAACAAGATAATGAGAGAGAATGAATATAGATGCATCTAGAAGGATAATAAGTAACCTTAAAAAAGAATTTCATAATCTTGGAGTTTCTTGGGGTTCAAGGAGCCCCAATAGAAAAGAAAGAAAGAGAAAATACCAATAATGAAAAATAAGAAGATAATATGATGCATAATGAATGAGTTTTGGGGCATTATTAAAAAGGGAGTATTTTTATTAAAAGAAAATAGAAATTTCGTGCCAATGGTGTAAGAAGAAAGAACAAAGAGAATAAGAGGGATGATTTTCAAAATCCTAATATCTAAAGAAGAAGGAATATTTAAAAAGATGATTAGGGGAGAGAGAAACTTACTTCACATTGAAGGAAAAGAGTTTCTTTTGGGAAAAGGGCTTGGTAACTTGTGGATAACCCACCTAAGGCTTCGTACCCTCCTCTATAAAAAGTTAGAACTTCTGGGTCGAGCCCAAGGAGATCCCTGAATCCCTTTCTCTCTTCTCCCTCTTCTCATTCTTCTTCTTCTTTCAAAACCCTAGGATAAAGGAGTAGCTTGGCCATGGAACCACGGGGAGCTGTTAAATGATCTTGATGAAGGAAGGATGTACCCACGACGACTGAGGAGAGATCGACCATCACCCCCTTGCCCGTGCCTTCGCACAGTGCCTGCAAGAAGTCTGCAACACGGCTGTAGGTCGACGGTCCAGCACCCCCCACCCAGCCATCCGGGCCAATGCTTGAAGCTTGGGTGGGTGCGTTGGAGGGCTACAGAGGTAGGAAGTCCATCGTTGGTGCCCTTGGGGTACAGAGTAGGGGTAGAGAAGATGCACCATTGCGGCTAGGGCGATGCAAGAACAATTGCTCGAGGTTGAAGAAGGCAGAGGACCATTTGGACCATTTTACCCCTCCCTGTAATGAAGAGACGACCGTTTAAGTGGAGGGAAAAATTGAAAATTGGTTATGTTTTCCAAACCAGAGACTAATAGCATGGGAACATGGCGATGTGGTAGTCTCTGATTCGCCTTGGTAAGTAATTTCTTACAAAAATTGTATCTAAATAATGGTAGCTCCGATGGTAGCAAATAATATATGTATTTTGCTCAGAAAAACGAGAGGAATTCATTAAAATGGTTTTGGAGGGTAATTCCTATTGTTGTTCGAAATAAAGTGTAACTTATCAACTTTAATGAATTAAAGATTAAGAAACCCTATTTTGAGATGATTAATGTATTTAGTAGGGTTTAATGGATGATTAAAGTTGATATGAACATGTTTATTGTAAAAAGGTACATTAAGAACAAAAAGGATGAACTTTCACACAATTAGTTTATTTCAGAGTTTCATGCGCATAAATATTCTTTATTGGGCCTTGAAACCCTAATATTAGTAAATGTGATTCTTAATGGCTTTAATTATTCAAAATTGTGAATAAACCTAAGATATGATGATTTTAAGCTATTTCAAGTATAAAAGTTCCTAATTGTGGATAAACCCCCTTAATGTAGTAATTAGGGTTTTCCAATGGATAAAGGAAGAATTAATGACAAATAGAGTTCATATGTGATTTAGATTATAATGAACTATGAATTGATGATAAATGAACGTAATGATCTTGTCATGGATTAAAAGGATAAAAATGGTGCTTTAATGTAAAAGAAGCTTAATGGACTTAATTGATGTTTAATTGTGCCTTAATATGAAATTAGGGTTATATGTTGCTAAAAGGTAACCTTAATATCTTTCATGAAGAATAGACGAGATAAATAGGGTTCGTGAGTAATTGTATTAAATTGGGGTTTAAAATAGTAAAAGATGAAGGGAAACCCTAATTGCAATGGAAACCCTAAAAGTGGACTAGAAACCCTAGGAAGCGAGCTAGATTTAATAGATCTTGATGACATGAGTAATAAAAGGAAATTGTATAATTATTTCAAGATCTTGATATGTGTGCTTGCTTGCTTGGATTTCTTACTTGCATGGATTATTCTGTCTCAAATCAGCCTGACAGGTATGTGGTTATGCTTATGAATAACCGCTTAAGTTTCACGACAATTTCTGAACATTTTTATGAGTTGCTTGAAAATAACTGATTGGATGACTTTTATTTCCTGCAACTATAAGGTGACTATGATTATCACTATATATGATTATCACTATGTGGCTTTGTAAATGCAAAAAAGGGTAACCTAGAGTAAGGTCTAGGCTATCATGAGTTAGAAATTGGGCTACCCACATGTAGTGCCATGGGACTCTATAGCACGCCATGAGTTAAGGAGTGGGCTACCTACGGGTAGTGCCATGTGACTCAACCCTAGAAACTGATTCACCTATTAGGAAGGATCATGATGGGTTAAATGGGGATCTTCCATAAGGAAGGTAGCATCCAGGTCCACTGCAGCGATAGCGCAGAGGATGGGATATGTGTGGATTGTGTAGTTATATTTAAAACGTAAAGTTGGTTGTTAAACTGTAATTGAATGCAATATGTTGTTATTAGTTGCACGATTATTGTTTCCCCACATACCACCTTTATGCTGAACGATGTTTTGTTTGTCGACATTTTAGGTACAAAGCCAAAAGGACAAATAGTAAATAATCATATTGTGAAATACATGAATAAAAGTTCAAAGGAGGATTAGTTATAATAGACTCCATGTGGATAGAAGTAGATATCCAAGCTTTTGAAAATGTATGAAAAGTTAGATTTTATTACAACCTTTCAGTTTAGTTTAGTAGAATATGATAATTATTATTGATTATTTTTCGAACCTTTGATCCAGAAATCAGGATAACGGCTTTGACATCTTGGTCTCCCTTAATTGGGGGTTTCTGGGAGGCGGGGTCATTACATTTGGTATCAGAGCCTAGGTTCTGATTTAATCTTTAATAATTATTAAATTTTACAAACTTTGTAGAACCCAAGGGAATTATTAGAGGATTTTCCAAAAGACAGAGGTGTCTAGAAAAGGATCACGTCTGGGGGCTGGCAAGATTTTCCTCCGCACCGCTAGTCGGAATACGAGGACTCCCGGATTAGTGTGACTGCCTGGCTGATGTCTTAGGATCTGAATCGAGATGAGACACCTTTAGGACTCTCTCATCTTATTCATCCCTTCTCAACTCAAATGTTGTTAAGGACCTTAAGGATTAGGGTCTTCCCTCTTTTCCTCACCCTCTTGAGGTATGGGTAAGGTTGATAAGGTTTAAGGAATCCTCCACCAAATTTATAAAAAGCATGTAAATAAGATGTCATGGACATAAGCTTAATAGATTAAGCGTAAAAGAATAGATACATGCTTAGGTCGTATGAAATAAGTTGTCATGCCCTCAGGAGAGACCTAAGGCTAGACCTTCTTATTAGGAGGATAAGTAAAGAGAGTTAGTCTTGGAGGGAGAGATCTCCATTACAAGTAGAGACTTGGCACATCCTCTGAGGATGATGTTAACCCTAACCCTAAGTGAAGGTTAAAGAGAGAGATGACATGATGAGTCAGACTTCATGGTAGACCAGGTGTTTGGATAGACATGCCTTGGATGCCATATGAGCCATGAGAGGTTGGATGACCAAGTACCTTTGGTGACCCAACCCTGGGAAGGGTCGTGCATGTTAGAGTGAAGGATAGCTCCTTCATTGATGAGGTTAGAGAAGAACCTATGAAACCCCATGAGCTTATATGAGCATGGCATAGTAGGCACCTAGATATGTCACTAGTGCGAGTAGCAAGTTGAAAATCTGCCCAAGGGAGTATGGAGGATAGCTAATGAGATGAGCATAAAGGGCTAGGGATAACCTCGAGCAAAGATAAGTTTGAACATAAGTATCACCCATGTAGGGGTATGTTTGTGAGCTTGATCCACCTTCATGGAGAGAGGACCTATAGTAGTGAGGCTTTTGTAGGGTTAGCTCTAGAGAGAGAGAGCATGACCTGAGCAATAAGGTTGGAATCCTAGACTCTAAGATATGAGGAAAAGTAGGGAGTTGAGGATGATGAGACCTAAGTGGATGATAGTGGTCGCCACATGATTGATCCCTAGAGGCTGATGATATCTTGGTTTCCATGAGAGAGAGGATGAGACTACGGGTACCTCTGTACCTAGGGTATAGATGAGAAGATGAGTTCCTTAAACCATGAAGAGGTTTAGTAGCAGGTTGTAAGGCCTTGTACCTTGTTGATTGTCCTTAAGGAGGACTCAACTCTGAAGTGTTGCTCGAGTACAATGATGACAGAAAATGCATGCCATACCCTATACAAGCTTGGCTCGTGGTTAAAGGTTGAGCAGGTAGTTGGACATCAGAAAAGTGAACTTAGGGTTCTTAGGCCTAAGAGGGGAATTAGTGTACCCTACACTCATGATGAGATTTGAGTTTCTATAGATTCAAGCATGGGACTCCTCATGGTTAGAGGAGAGGGAACCCCTTAAGTTTAAAGGTATGTTTGATGAACCCCTCACAACTAAGTTGATGACATGGGAAGGTTTGATCTTGATCCAATGTTGAGGAGGAGAACAAGTGTTACCTAGCATGGTTTAATAGTCCTCTTGTGCCTTAGTAGCTTGCTAGGGTTAAGCATTCTCATGTTGATGTAAACCCTAAGGTTGTTTGTGACCTTGTTGTCAAGAGTTGTAGTTTCCTCCCATCCTGGGAGAGGAACCCTTTTATAGGGTGTATACCAGTTTTTGGTGGGTTTTGAGGAAACCTAAAGAGGTCTCATAGGATCTTGAGAAGATAAGTGAGAAGTACATGGTATGAGAATGAACATGTAAGACCCATAGATAACCATGTCTAATGGCATGTGGAGGTGTTACCATGGAGGTAACCGGTATGGGGCCTGACCAAGGTACGTAGGTTGCCAAGACCCTATGAAAGGATGGGAATCAACCCATGAATGTAGAGAGAGAGATGATGAAGGTTTGGGTAAGGTTCTAAGCTAGAGATGTACTATAATAGAATCCTAAGTATATCCTAGGGTCAGGTAGGGATAATACCGATGGAAGTAGGAGTTGCCTAATTTTGTAGTTGCACATGACCATAGGGTCGGGAGGTAACAACTATCATCATCTGAGGGCCATGGGTTAGGAGATTGATCACCTTCATGAACTCATGGGACTCAAAGGGCAGATGAGTAGGGCACTCTCTGGATGCATAAGGGAAGTGGGATGACCCCAAAAGTTCCAGCACCCTATAGATCTAGAGGAGATGACTAAGGATTGTGTGGTGACCCAAGTAGGTTCGAAATCAGTTTTCTATGGAAGTAACTTTGATATCGAGAATGATGTTGAGGCATAAGATGCACGTTTCAACTAAGATTTAAAGGTTACTGGCAAGGTGGGATGTACCATCTCTACTCTTGGAACAGGAAGAACTCTATATTTGGACTATAGTCAAATGCTTATTTCTCTTGTTATGGGAGTGAGAGATAGGACAATACGCATGTCATACACCAAGGATAAAAGATGATGTGATTTGGAACATTGCAATGAGGTATGAGGACAAAGATGATAACATACTCTAGTGGAGTGAATGATACATGGATGGTTTACAAACATTAAGAGAAACAAGATAGTCACCTTATGAGGATGTTTTATCCTGAGCTATGAGTTATACAAGTTTGAGTTTGAAAAACCAAGAGAATAAGCTTAGAGTTTTCTTGATAAAGATAGACTTAGAGCTGAGATGAGATAAAAGGTGGAATACATGGAGGTGTATGTCTTCAACGTTACCTAACACCTAAGGATGTGAAGTGGTAATGGATGCTCTGGATGAGATTCTACTACCTAGTTTAGATGGAGGCTAGAAGAGGTTGATAGGATAACCCCCAGTTGGAAAAAGAGATAAGTTTGGCTAACACTCAGAGGTGACAAGATCGGTCTAACAAGTTAATGGTTGTTTGGTTAGCCAACCTAGGGCTTATCATGATAAAAGGATGGTTGTATAACCTCAGATGTACTTCTTTGGAAGGTGATGAAACCCCAATTAGAGTGGTTTAGGGTTTCTGAGGAATCAATCTTAAGGAATCATGACAATACAGGAGATCATGATATAAGATCACCATATACTATGGTACTATATAGATAATAAGTGACAGTGGTACTTTGGATACCTAAGATGAGGTGGCATGGGGAATGTTGCCATGCAAGCCAGGAGGTAAATGACGGATACCAAAAACCTAGTGTATCGATATAGAGGAAAAAAAAAGTCCCTGAGAGGGAATGGGAGTTCATCACTATGGATGTTGTAAGTCTCCCCTAGACCAAGGAAGGTCAAGATGCAGTATGGGTTATGGCAGATCGCCTTACCTATATGACATGAGGAAGAAAGAGTATTGTCAAGGGACAGATCTGGTTGAACTACATATGAGAAGGAGATGGTTCAACTACACCATGATGTGAGTTCAAAAGTTCTTTAGTATGACTTCAAGGTTCACTTCCATAAGATGGAAGTAGGTACATGAAGAACTCGATGTAGTACCATTTATCACCCCTAACTAATGGTTAGTATGATCCAAACTTGAGGGTCTGATGAGAGCATGTGTGCTCGTTCAGGGTGATATCTGGAGACAGTTCTTGTCTTCGGTAGATGTGATGTTAACCACCATAGCCAGTATCGGGATGTAATGAAGCTTTATAAGGGAGGTTGTGTCGGTCACCACTTCATTAAGAGGATGTTGGTGAAGGGACCTCGCGAAGGTCAAGAAAGGACCACAATGTGTACAGATGAAGTCACTTTGATCATTCAATGGCTGAAAGGAGCCCAGAGACAAAATTAGTTGTAAGTTGATGCAAAGTAGACTGACATGCATTTCACTGTGGGGGAATATGTGACATGAAAATCTGACCCCTCTAAGTTATAGATAAGAGAGTTGAGTCCCTGATGCATGGGTTCTTTTGTCATGGTTTGGTGGAGAAGGTTAAGTTTGACCTTACCCCTCATGATAAAGATATGTATGATGAGTTCCATGTGTCCAATTTATAGCACTATGTGAGGTACCCAGACCATGTGTGGAGCAATGAACCTAATGAGCCCCAAGGGAGGCTGAAATGACCTGAGTCATCTTTGAGGTCTATAGATGCCAAGGTGAAAGAACTCAGAGAAAAGAATATGTGATGATAAAGGTTCTTTGGAAGCGCCATGTATAGGGAAAAGCCACATAGGGGCCAATGATGGACATGTGTTCTAAATTGTTTGTTTGCTTGATGGAAATTTTGAGGACAAAATTCCTATAAGAGGGGAAGGATGTTACATCCCCAACTTTTGGGTTATTTTGGTGAGAAATGTAATTTCTCATATTAAAGATATTTGAACAAATAAAGATATAATTTGTTTTGAATAAATGGATTTTGTTTACAATAGACTTGATGATTGTTTTGTGGGCTTTATTGGCTATTGGGCCCAATAACAAGGAAAATACAAAAGAAACTCCATTATTAATAAGAAATGGAGAAAGGAAAAATGTAGAAACCTCTAGAAGGAAAAAGGAATTAATCCAAAGGTGGATTTCGTGCCTCTTGGGTTCTTTGGGTTCCAAGGAGTCCAAAGTTGTAAAGATAATGCAAAAAGAAAAGAAAAGATCAATTAAGTGTTTCTTTATTAAGAAAGAAATTGAAAATAATGATAAAATGTGGGAAATAGGTGAAAAGAGATATAATTAAGTTATCCTTGGTGGAATTTCGTATCCAAAGGATTCCTAATTTTAAATGGAATGCCAATGAGGAAAATAAAAAGAAATATAAAGAGAAATCCTCAAAAAGAGATATTTCAATAAGAAATAAACAAGATAATGAGAAATAATGAATATAGATGCATCTAGAAGGATAATAAGTATCCTTAAAAAGGAATTTCATAATCTTGGAGTTTCTTGGGGTCCAAGGAGCCCCAATAGAAATGAAAGAAAGAGAAAATACCAATAATGCAAAATAAGAAGATAATATGATGCATAATGAATGATTTTTGGGGTACTGTTAAAAAGGGAGTATTTTCTATTAAAAGAAAATAGAAATTCGTGCCAATGGTTTAAAAAGTAAGAACAAAGAGAATAAGAGGGTTGATTTTCGAAATCCTAATAACTAAAGAAGAAGGAATATTTAAAAAGATGATTAGGAGAGAGTGAAACTTGCTTCACATTGAAGGAAAAGAGTTTCTTTTGGGAAAAGGGATTGGTAACTCGTGGATAACCCACCTAGGGCTTCGTACCCTCCTCTATAAAAAGTTAGAACCTCTGGGTCGAGCCCAAGGAGATCCTTGCATCCATTTCTCTCTTCTCCCTCTTCTCATTCTTCTTCTTCTTTTAAAACCCTAGGATAAAGGAGTAGCTTGGCCATGGAACCACAGGGAGTTGTTAAATGATCTTGATGAAGGAAGGATGTGCCCATGAAAACCGAGGAGAGATTGGCCATCACCCCCTTGCCCGTGCCTTCACACAACACCTGCAAGAAGTATGTAGCACGACTACATGTCGACGGTCCAGCACCCCACACCCAACCATCCGGGCCGAGGCTTGAAGCTTGGGTGGGTGCGATGGAGGGTTGCGGAGGCAGGGAGGCCATCGATGGTGCCCTAGGGGTACATAGTAGGGGTAGAGAAGCTGCACCATTGCGGCTAGGGTGATGCAGCAACAACTGCTTGATGTTGAAGAAGGAAGAGGTCCCTTTGGACCATTTTACCCCTCCCTGTTATGAAGAGACGGCCGTTTAAGTGGAGGGAAAAATTGACAATTGGTTATGTTTTCCAAACCAGTGAGCAATTGCATGGGAACATGGTGATGTGGTGCTCTCTGATTGGCCTTGGTAAGTACTTTCTTACAAAAATTGTATCTAAATAATGGTAGCTCCGATGGTAGCAAATAATATATGTATTTTGCTTAGAAAAACGAGAGGAATTCATTAAAAATGGTTTTGGAGGCTAATTCCTCTTATTGTTCGAAAAGTAGTGTAACTTATCAACTTTACTAAATTAAAGATTAAGAAACCCTATTTTGAGATGATTAATGTATTTAGTAGGGTTTAATGGATAATTAAAGTTGATATTAGCCTGTTAATTCTACAAAGGTACAGTAAGTACAAAAAGGATGAACTTTGCACATAATTAGTTTAATTTAGAGTTTCATGCGCATAAATATGCTTTAATGGTCCTTGAAACCCTAATATTCTTAAATGTGACTCTTAATTGCTTTAATTATTCAAAATTGTGAATAAAGCTAAGATATGATGATTTTAAGCTGTTTCAAGTATAAAAGTTCCTAATTGTAGATAAACCCCCTTAATGTAGTAATTAGGGTTTTCCAATGGATGAATGAAGAATTAATGACAAATAGAGTTCATATGTGATTTAGATTATAATGAACTATGAATTCATGATAAATGAACATAATGATCTTGTCATGGATTAAAAGGATAAAATGGTAGCTTTAACGTAAAATAAGCTTAATGGACTTAATCGATGTTTAATTGTGCCTTAATATGAAATTAGGGTTATATGTTGCTAAAAGGTAACCTTAATATCTTTCGTGAAGAATAGACAAGATAAATAGGGTTTGTGAGTAATTGAATTAAATTGGGGTTTAAAATAGTAAAAGATGAAGGGAAACCCTAATTGCAATGGAAACCCTAAAGGTGGACTAGAAACCCTAGGAAGTGAGCTAGATTTAATAGATCTTGATGACATGAGTAATAAAAGGAAATTGTATAATTATTTCAGGATCTTGATATGTGTGCTTGCTTGCTTGGATTTCTTACTTGCATGGATTATTCTGTCTCAAATCAGCCTGACAGGTATGTGGTTACACTTATGAATAACCGCTTAAGTTTCACGGTGATTTCCGAATGTTTTTATCAGTTGCTTGAAAACAACTGATTGGATGACTTTTATTTCATGCAACTATAAAGTGACTATGATTATCACTATATATATATATATATATATATATATATATATATATATATATATATATATATATAACTGGCTTAGATCTGAATCCTCCTCTGTGGCTTTGTAAATGCGAAAAAGGGTAACCTAGAGTAAGGTCTAGGCTATCATGAGTTAGAAATTGGGCTACCCACATGTAGTTCCATGAGATTTGTTGTTCAATATGTAATATCAAATGTTGTAACAATTCATGTTGTAATTATATGTTGAATAGTGAACAAGTGTTGTATGGTTTTATTATTGTTCATGTACATGTGCTACTGATTGTTTCCTTCTGACTCCCTTGATTTTCTCTTTCTTAGCCTCATGTGGGATGTTTAAATTGGGATCCTCATTGAGGTGAGGGTTTCAATTTCGATGTCACACATCAGATTAAGTTTTAGAAAATATGGGGACGTCACAGGCAGACCCGATCCTCCCTTTCTTCTCACGTCTATGAACTGCCGTGGGACTTCTGCTTCACGGTCGCCGCTGCAAGCCCATCATCTCAGACCTGGGCGTCGTCGTGACAACTAGCTCTGACAAGATATCGACGACACAAGCTCCTCTTCGCTGTGCTTTTCCCAGCTTTGCGTGAGTCTACCTTGGGGATCGGTTCTCTGTTCGACACCTCCATCTACGTTCTCAAGTGCAACCACTGGGAGGATGACCTCCAATGTGCATTCGGTCGTCTCCTCCTTCCGACCTCCATCTGCTTCCGAAGCTCCCATGATGCGGCCACCGTTGTGAGATCCTCCGCTACCTTCTCAGTGAGGTCACTTCCATCCATTGTCCTTGTAGGCCTCTGTGCTCTCAAGCTCCGTCGTGGCTGGGTCTACTTCGGTGAACGGTTGGTACAAAATCCTCCTCCTCAACCTCTGCTCCACGCCGATGGACAACTGCCTCCCTGCTCGACACTTTCGTGCACCTGCGATATGCACCCAGCCTCTCCAGCTCTAGATTTTGGCACTCTCCGCTCCAGGAAGCTTTTGCAAACAGAAGCACGTCGTCGTCGTCTGCTATAGAAGCACCAGTGCGGGCTTCACCTTGTTGCGGCCAAAAGAACCTTCTGTGTCTGCGTCATGTTGCCAGCATCTCTTCTCTGGTGTGTCCCTGGGTACAGCGTTGCAGCTCCTTCTGTGAGCCGCCGGCTTCCAGATTTGTTGTTGGACTACCAGACCATAGCGAGGAGTCCCATCTTCCTTGGTGCCATCAGACTCTTCTCCTCGACATCTCATTCTTCTCGTTGAGCTATGATGGGTAGTCTCTAGCACCACCTACGGGGGAGCAAAACGAACACGTTGTCTCCTCTCAAGTGGCTTGAGGCGTTCTAGTTACTGGTTGGTTATGTGGTGGTACAAGGAGGATATCTCCTCCTTTTCGACTTGTGTTGGTAATGGGGAGACATCACTATTATACGAGTGTTCCGCCCAGATCTGACCATGGATAGGTCCTTCTGAGGGGGTTATCCAAGGCACCGTTCACTTACAACTGCATACGAGCCACGATCATCACTAACTGGCAGTCACGATTCCAGTTTCCCCACTTCCTTGCTCTAACTGTTGCTCGATAATGCACATCCAACGGCTGTAAACGCATGATTCGTGGCCTCTCTAAACAGGGTGCCTTGGGTGTGTGACTTATTTTCCTGATCATGGTCTATGTTGCTAATAAAGTAATTCTTGGTCTTAAATACATCAAAGTATCAATATATTCACCATGTTCAAACCCATATATCTCCTTCGAGGAACATCAAAACACTATGAGTTTTTACCATAGGTTCCTCACATCTCAGGGTACATCCCAACTAATTTCTAGTGAGATGATTCACTCCATCACAGGTGGTGAAACCCAAGACCACCCAGTGATCCCATATCATTAAATCTAGATCAAGCTTAATTCTACTCTTTACTTACTTGCAATTAGTTTAATTAACATCAAATCAACCAATCGTTCTAAATATTAGTCTTACTTGAGCTAGATTCGACTAACAATGATTCTAAAAAATGTTGTATCTTGGAATTCGATCTTCAACTATACTGCGATAAGACCCGTTTGCTTGCGGGTGGTATTATTACATAAGGTTTTGGTTAAAACTCAGGGATTTCAACCCTGGGTGAATTAGTTAGTGTGATAATAAACCACGGCATAGGCACGTGATGAGAGAGTGCCAGAAGAAGGGCCAAAGCATCCTGCAATGCCTCATCTAGACCCGACAATGATGGCCAATCCCGAGTTTCAGTCTACGTTTAGACAGATGATGGTCACTGAGATGACCCGACACCAAACATCAGATAATTATTAATGCAGAAGAAAACATTGGCAGCAGATTACTAAAAATCACTAAAAATTAAAACTATTTGCAAAGAGGTCCATTCCCAGGAAACTCTTATAACCAGAACCAAAATATTATATACACATTCTGGTCCAAAAATACATACCATGTACCTTCTCTTCTCAAGGATTACATACAACAGTTGCTCTATTAAATCTATACATAAGCAACATAAAACCTTGAGGCATTCAATGCCAAAATCTCAGATCGATCATAAAAGCACTAACTACAACTCTTAGGACCTGAGAGTATAGAGACGACTCATGTGACTCATATTTACAAGACACGATAGTCAGTATCTCCACCTGAGATGCTACTACTATCCATGATGTTGCTTTCCTTCCCCTACTGTCGGGTTTCTACCTCCTCGTCCTCATCCACCTAAAAATGTTGGATTCCATGGGGGTGAGACAATTAAAATTGTCCCAGTGAGAGATATAACTCTCCTACAGAAATATTATTATTGCAGATAAATAGTAATAAACTAATCAGAGGAATTTCTATTAATCAACATGATTTAATCATTATTAAGCAGAATAGAGCAATATCATCATTTGAAGCATTACAGCTATAAATAACAAAGCAATAAATCATCTAACCATTTTAATAAGGAATATGAAGAACATGTATAACATCTATCCATTTAGGATACAATGAGCAATGTACATCAACCAATGATTATCGTATTTCATTCTTAAGCAAGTACGCTACACGGTTGTTTACATTTTTCAATCATACTTATGCCCTAAGGAGATGAAGTATATCGTTCATTCTCCAACCGACCACGTTTACGTAAGAATTGGTACCATACAAGGTCAATGGAAGAGTCAGACTCCATCACCTCATTTTTCTCGGTTAGTGCGAGACCACATGTAGGACATCTCATGTCTCTTACTAAAATAGCTTTCCAGGGTATACTGGAAACTTCACTATAGAGTTATAGCCCATAGCATATACTCTCTTCAAGATATGGTCCTTAGCCAATGCCCGATATTATGGAGTCATGGCCCATAGACATACTCTTATTGGGATATGGTCCATAACCATTTTTGTGCATACGATATAGCCTACATTCATTCCTATGAGGCGTAAGGATATATTCACCCATTACCCCACATACTCAAAAGTATGCATTCTGGGTTATTCCGCAGAGCAACCCGTTTCACCATTCAGTAAGTCATGACGTTGATGGATCTATGGTCAGGGCTCTACATGATAAGATTCCACTTGATTAATTAAATGCCTTACCAAATCTTTTAGCATCAATCAAGTTTTCAAACAAGGATTATTATGACAAATGCTACAAAGAAACAATACTCTTATCAAGTACTTTTCATAACTTTATAAAATATTGGGATCTCTATCCCTTGCCTCATTACTGGGAATTCACATCCTTCAACAACAACATCATCATGTTTGTTGGATCTGGGTATTCAAACCCTTAGTTCATCATAGAACATAGTTACCACTTATCAGGTAACTATTACCTTCAGGTCATCTGACCAAGGTACTCAAAATACTTGTAACATAAGCATTTCACATAGTTCACCGGGCATATTCAATTTCTTGTCACCTGTCACTAGGAAAAAAATAAAATAATGGCTCGCAAGGCCCATTAACATCATATCTCATACCTAGTTATGCTCATTGTCTCATGATACCTGCATCGTTAGTATACATGATAACAACAATATCAATTACATATCAACATTATGCAATACAAAGATAACATCCCTATTCCCTCATTAGGGTTTAGGTTTCCCATCTTTATCAACTAGGGTTTCACATAACATCACCCTACATTAGGGTTTCACATAACATCACCCTACATTAGTTTTTCACATAACATCACCCTATATTAGGGTTTCTCATTCTTCTCGATTAAGCTTTCATGATCACATTATCAAAGATCAAACCCTAATTCAAAACTCCATGTACCCTAGAGAATACATTGATATTACAATTAATATCCAAAACCAAACTTATTGTCCCACATATATAGAATTTCATAATACCTTCATAAGTATTCAATTAAGCTTATGGATTGTAATTTCCCTTATTGATTAGGGCTTCCATTCTCCGTTGATTAGGGTTTTATGATTACCTCATTAGTCCAAACCCTAAATCAGTGCTTCCACATATCTTGGAGCACATAGCATTATTTATGTATTAAATCATACTTATCATTGTTTCATGTTCTAGAAACACACATCACCATCATACCTTATTAGGGTTGACTTACCCTTTCACTAAAGACATGCAACCATGCATATCATAGTGTATTGAATTTTTACTTTCATAAGCATCGAATGATAAACACTCTAATTATGCTAATCACCTAAATACTTTAAAAGTTCTTCCATTGAAAACATTCTTGAGATACCCTTCAACCACTATTGGGGTTATTAGTAATTACATGATTTGAACCAATTAGATCATCAAACGGTTTTGGACCAATTTGACCCTTCAAACGGTCTTGAGGTCACTTGACCTTCAAATGGTCTTGAAAACCGTTAGATCTTAAACGGTCTTGGTTCAATTGAATCTCCAAATGGTCTTGAACCTTTTGTACCTCCAAACGGACTTGAAATTACCAGAGCTTCAAACGATCTTGAAGATTGTTAGACCTTAAATGGTCTTGTCCAAATTCTTCAAACAATTTGAGACCGTTAGACCATCAAACTGTCTTGATCTCAAAATCCTTCAGACCGTTTGATTTAAATATTATTGAACCCCAAATGGTTTGAGACTGTTTAGTCATCAAACGGTCTGAGATCATTTGGTCATTTCAGTTTGCAACTGTTTAACCCTAAATTAGGGTTTTATTCCTCAATTGACTTAGGGCTTTGAACCCAATCGAGCCAGGGGTCTGAAATTAATTGAATTTGATTTATTTGAAGTTATTAGGTCATGAGACCAATCAATCCTTGAACCTATTGAAACCATTTAGTCTCTAACGGTTTTGAAATTGTTTTCCCTCCAATCAGTTTTGAAACTTTTTGGTCACCAAACGGTTTGAAAACCATTTGGTCTAAAACGATTTGAAAATGTTTGACCAACACAAAGTGAAACTGTTTTCTCATGATATTTCTTGAGGTGTGTGCTAAGATGATTTCAACATCATCAAGCTTCAGACCTCCGATTTCTATTTCCATATATATGAAATTTTCAGTAATTGTTCAGGAAGAAATAAAGGATCAACATATGATGAGAAATTGAAATCAATAACAACATTAATGGGTTTAAGTTATATACCCACCTTCAAAGTATCTTCAATGCTTCAAGATTCACGTCTCTAATGGTGAATGAATCTCCTTTAACTAGCTAAGGCTCATTTCCAACTCTTTGGATGCAAAGGATGACCAAGGTTGAGCATTGGATGGAAAAGAGAAGAAAATCAATGTTGAAATCCGATTTCAACCATCAATTCAAGGTTGAAGATGATCATGGAGCTTACCTTCATCTTGGGGAACGTTTTCCTCCTTCTCCTAAGCTCCTTGGTCATCGTCCAAAGCAAGGGAAGAAAGAGGTTTGCAAAATGGCCTTTCAAGTAAGGCAAAAATTGAATATATGTAATGGATTTTCTAGGAGAGAGAAATTAGAAGGAATTTCATCCACTATCTTTGCCACATGCCCCCACCCTTCCTTTCCTCCAAATAAAACTCCCTTCATAATCAATATCTTATCATTTATCCTTGAATTAAAAGCAACCACTTTAAGCACCTTCATTAATATAATACTATTATCCATTTTTAGTGGACATTACTTTTTAATTAACAAATGTGAGTGGGTTTCTTCACCTACTTAGGATATTTCGGTGAAACTCAATGCATTTGGACGTCCTTGCATTATAGTATTTCAACCAAAGCTTTTTTAGTTGATGGGCACTTCAATTGATATATTTACTTTTGCTACAAAATAAATTAGGGTTTCAATTATGCTTAAATCTTGATTCTTTTATTATCAAGATTATCTCTCCTCAAAAGTAATTCAAACAAGACGCCCCTTTATTTTTATTTTCTTCAAATGATACCAAGAAACAATAGGGACATTATTGAAGTGGTATTTTACATGTTCAACCCTAGGTTTTTTGGTAATTTGCAAATTACACTAAAACTAGCATTCAATGCACAAACAATACTCAAACAAGCTCATTTTTTAAACTTAGGCTTGTGGAAGGCATACCTCAGCATCATTCTCATTCTTATGATGCTAAAACACTTGAGGAACATTTATCATGTAACATTTGCAAAGTAACCCCTCAAGTAGGGTAAATTGCACTTTAGTCCAAAACAGGTAAAACATTGCTTCAACATTATTCAAATAGGACCAAAATTGAAACATAAGCTCTCATTTAGTCTTAGTTACTTTTCAAAAGATAAAGACAAGAATCTAAATGACTTACTTAAGCAAAAATTCTAGGGTTAGGCCTTAACCCAAGTCAGGGATTTTACAGCCACAATTACACATATCGCTGACAAAGCGCCAGCACCTCAAGCTAGGGCAACCACCTCTAATGTGGAGTCACAAGGTTTTGGGAAGAGATTTGAACATATTAGACATGTTGGGGTGATTGAATATGGTGGTACTTCTGATCCATCAAACGCTAACATGTGGTTGACTGAGCTAGAAAAGGTGTTCAAAATCCTAAACATCGTTGAAGAAGACAAAGTTAAGCATGCAATATACTTGTTGAAGGGTAGTGATGGCCACTGGTGGGCCATAGAAGAGGAAAAAAGTCCATGAGTTGAGTTGTGATAGGATGGGAGGAGTTTTAGAGGGAATTTGTTAGATGGTATTTTCTAGAGACCTACCTAGATGAGGAAATCTCTCAGTTCAAGAAGATTTGTCAGGGAGCTATGACTATCAATGAGTATAAACCAAAGTTTATGGAACTTCTAAGGTTCTGCCCCCACATGGAAGCGATGGACAAGGAAAGGATCTGGATATTTGAGAAGGGTCTGAGTACGGAGTTGACTACTACAACATCAGCCATGGAGAACAAGGAAAGGTTTTCCACCTTTGTAGAGTCTGTCAGGAGGATTGAGAGGTCTGCCATAGAGAAGCGTGAAGCTAATGCTAAGAAGCTACCTATGCAGTTTCAAGGGCAATCATCTGGAGGCTTTAAGAAGCCAAGGTTTTTCCCACCCCTTTTGCAACCAAGGTCAACCTTCATTGAACCAAGATCACATGCACCGTCACAGTGGACCCCAAGTAGGGTTAGAGGTCACAGTTTTCCACTGACAGGAGCTCATAGTTCATTATCAGTCTCAGTTACATGGCCATTTAGACCACAGAGTGATAAACGAGTGTGTCATCAATGTGGACAGACATGGCATATTATATGTAATTTCCCTATGAATGTTGAGGAGGTGACTCAGCAGCCAAGGCAGAATCAATATGGATTACAACAATGATAGTTTGAAACTGGTAGTGGTAGAGGATGTGGTTAGACGTCCCATACCGAATCCTATGGACAAGAAATTGGAGGATGTGGATGGCAGCAGGTTACAACAAGGTTCTATGCCATGACATAGCTGGAAGTAGTGGTCAATCCACGAGTCGTGATAGCTCAAATGGTCATTCTGATTTGTCTACTTCTTTTTTCATATCTGTGTTAGTAGATCCAGGTGTGATGCATTCTTTTATCACTATAGAGTTAATAGGTAGTTTTTATCTACCTGTTACTCTTAGATCTGATAGCCTGCGGCTAGAGACTCCTTTGGTTGATTATGCCAAGTTGAGGGATGTGTGCTCTTCTTGCATTTTTTTCTTTTTCTGGACACAACATTCAGTGGATATTTTACCACTTGGCATGGATGGTTTTGATGTAATCCTAGGAATGGATACCTTGGAAAAAGACAAGGTAGTCTTGTACTATAGTACTAAGGTGTAATCATTCCATGATGGAGATGTATAGTGGATTTTCCAAGGTGATAGGAATATTCTTCCTACATGTTTGATGTCAGCTATGATAGCTGAGTAGTTGATGAGGCAAGGATGTGAGGCTTTCTTAGCTCATGTGGTGGATACCAATGCGGTAGGTCCTAGTATCTAGGAGGTACCAGTGGTGTGAGAATTTGAGGATGTCTTTCTTAAGGAATTTCCTAGAATTCCCCCTCCTAGAGAGATTGAGTTTGAGATCAATATTGTTCCTAAAAGACAGCCCATATCATAGTCAACATACAGAATGGCACCAGCAAAGATGTAGGAGTTAAAGAAATAGTTACAAGAAATGTTAGAGAAGGGTTTTATCAGGCCAAGCACTTCCCCTTGGCATTCTCCCTTGTCGTTTGTTATAAAGAAGGATGGTTCAATGAGGTTGTGTATAGACTACAAACAGTTAAACAAGGTGATAATAAAAATATGTATCATTTGTCGATGATTGATGATATTTTTGACCAGTTGAGAGGTGCCACTGTATTTTTAAAGATAGACCTGAGGTCGGGTTACCATAAGTTGAGAATTAAGGATGATGACATACCCAAGTCAGTTTTTAAGACTAGGTATGGTCATTATGAGTTTGTGGTTATGCCATTTGGGTTAACCAATGCACTTGCAGCTTTTATGGATCTAATGAATAGGGTGTTTAGACCTTATTTTGATCAATGTGTGATCGTGTTCATAGATGATATCTTGATATACTCCAAGGATAGTCAACAACATGAGCAACACCTTCGCCAGGTATTGACTTTGTTGAGGTAGCATCAACTATATGCTAAGTTCAACAAGTGTGAATTTTGGTTATTTGAAGTGTCTTCTCTGGGCCATGCTATATCTGCAAAATGTGTTTGTGTTGATCCTGACAGAGTGGAATATATACTAGAATGGGAACAACTAAAGACACTGACAAAGATATGTAGTTTCTTAGGTCTGTCAGGTTACTACAAGTGGTTGTCAAAGACTTCAGTTCTATAGTGTTATCCCTAACTAGATTAACCAAGAAGGATGTTTCATTTTCTTGGAATGACAAGTTTCAATGTTCTTTCCAGCTGTTGAAAGAAAAGTTGACTAGTGCACTGGTGTTAGTACTGCCCGAGCAAGGGAAAGGCTATATTGTATTTTGTGATGCTTCAAAGAATGGGTTGGGATGTGTGTTGATGTAGGATTAAAATATGATTTCTTTTGCTTCACGATAGGTTAAGAAACATGAGGAGAATTACCCAACACATGATCTGGAGCATGCAGCGGTGGTCCATGCCTTAAAGATCTAGAGACACTATCTTTATGGAGAAAAGTGTCCAATCTTCACTGACCACAAGAATCTACAATATATCTTCTCAAAATAGGAGTTGAATATGAGGCACACGAGATGGACGGAGCTGATTAAGGATTATGATTGCACAATAGACAACCATCCAGGGAAAGCAAATGTGGTAACTAATGCATTGAGTAGAATGTCATCTTCATTATCAATGGTAGATAATGCACAATTAAATTCCTTGATGTGCCATAAGAGAGATATGCTAGTGTCTCTTTGTCAGATGAATGTACAACTAGAAGTTTCCTTGTTGGTAGGATTGTTGGCATAGTTATAAGTGAAACCTACCTCGAGACAGTAGATTCGTGAATCATAACAGAATGATATTGTGATACAGAACATCCAATCAGGGATTTGCAATGAAAAGTATGATGACTTTCATGATGCAGATGATGGTACAATATGTTACCATAATAGGATAGTAATTTCTGATGTTGATGGGTTGAGGAAGATGGTACTTGAGGAAGCTCACTCCTCCATGTATGCAATGCATCCTGGAAGTACCAAGATGTACCCAAACTTGAAAGATATGTATTGGTGGCCAGGTCTAAAGCGTGATGTGGCAGAGTTCATTGCCAAATGTCTAGTTTGTCAGTAGGTGAAGGTTGAGCACCAAAAGCCTGCAAGGACATTACAACCCTTTCCAATACCATAGTGGAAATGAGATCATATTACTATGGACTTTGTGGTTGGTCTTCCTAGGACAGCCAAGGGTCATGATTCCATATGGGTGATAGTAGGCAGATTGACTAAGTCGGCTCATTTTCTTCCATTTAAGATGACGTTTACAATAGAGAAATTGGCACATATATATGTTGATGAGATAGTCTGTCTGCATGGCATTCCAATGACTATAGTTTCTGACAGAGGTCCATAGTTTACAAGTCATTTTTGGGAGTGTCTGCATTTAGCAATGAGAACACAGCTGAGACTCAACACAACTTTTCATCCGCAGATCGATGGCCTGTCTGAAAGGACTATTCAAACTTTAGAGGATTTTTTGAGGGAATGTGTGCTGCAATTTCTTGGTAGTTGGGTGATGGAGCTTCCAATTACGTGGAATTGCGTGCACCACTAAAAATCCTAAAGATGGTAAGTCTTTAAGTTTAGCCTTGCTTATACTAGATAGAAAACTCGACCCATGTATGCTAAGATACGTGGAAGTCTTATCGCAGTATAGTTAAGGGTCGAATCCACGGGACAATGGTCTTGTTGCATGCAACAAGATGGAAAACGTATGGAATTTCACTTGGTCACTTAATAGCAGGCACTTATATCGAAAGTTGGATTTTGATGTTTTTAAACTAAGAACATTAAAAGTAAAGAAAGCAGGTAAATCTAGTGAGTTAAACTATGATAAAAGATCACTAGGGTGTGATCGGTTTTTCACCGCCACTACACATCGATCAACACATGCAAAGCAAAACATAACCTGCAAAAAGAGTCCAGTTAGTTAGTATCCTTGTAGACTTAGCCTCCTTTCGGAGAATCTAACTACGAGAAGTGTGGGAATGTTGCAATGCCAGCCATTCCCGAACAAATGGTCACATTACTTTACATCATTCCCCTCGCAAAGTGTGTTCCTCGACTTATCAAGGTTGCACTTCCATACGTCAACTGATTCCATTTCATAGTATGAAAGTGCAACGGATGATAGTGAGTCTACTCCACTTCTTGAGATACACTTCTAGATACCGAAACAGATGCATGGTGAGTACATGCTCCTAGAACCAACATGCAAACGAGTTTCGAATCTAATAGTAAAAACGTAGACAATTCATACTAAAAGATAAAAGATAACACAAGTTGGAGATCAAGCAACATGCATTCATTAATCGTTTGATGTCGAACTGACAAAGATAAGAACTCTATATTACAACCTAAGGATTACATTTACATGATATGAAAGCATGGGTAGCGGGGCTACTCCCTGCACCCTAGTGAGAGAGTCTACTCGCTCATAACTAGGACAAAGAAGGAGGCAAGAAGAGAGAGAGAGAGCATCATCCCCATAAAGGAGGGAGGAAAGTCAACCCCTTGGAGAGAGAGAAACGATCCACCAGCTTCACAGGTTGCTTGATGACGAGATCTCCCTCTTCCCACCTTCTTTGGCAGAGAGAGAGAAAGCAGCTTCAAGATGGAGTGTGGGTCTCAGACCGGCAGCCCCAGGGCAAAGGATGGAAGTAACAAGAGCCCTGGAATGATTGAGGCAGCCTTTGGACGTCTGAAACTTGATATCTTGTGATGGACCCTTGGGGTCTTATTTATAGACCTTAAGTGAAGTCCAAACGGTTAGGAGACCGTTTGGACCTCGAGACCGTTTGGACCTCAAGACCGTTTGGCTTCATGCGGTCTTGAGACCATTTGAACTCCATGCAGTCTCGGGACCGGTTGGCTTCATGCGGTCTTGAGACCGTTTGAACTCCATGCGGTCTTGGGACCGGTTGGCTTCATGCGGTCTTGGGACCGTTTGAACTCCATGCGGTCTCGGGACCGGTTGGCTTAATGCGGTCTTGAGACCGTTTGAACTCCATGCGGTCTCGGGACCGGTTGGCTTCATGCGGTCTTGAAACCATTTGAACTCCATGCGGTCTCGGGACCGGTTGGCTTCATGTGGTCTTGGGACCGTTTGAACTCCATGCGGTCTCGGGACCGGTTGGCTTCATGCGGTCTTGGGACCGTTTGAACTCCATGCGGTCTCGGGACCGGTTGGCTTCATGCGGTCTTGAGACCGTGTGACTCCATGCAGTCTCGGGACCGTGTGACTCCATGTGGTCTCGGGACCGGTTGGCTTCATGCGGTCTTGGGACCGTTTGACTCCATGCGGTCTCAGGACCGATTGAGTTATTCTTTTTTTTATTTTTTTTGTTCTTTTTCTGCATGTATAGAAAGGAAAAGTTAGTCTGATGGTATATTTACAAAAAAAGGGCAAAATTAGGATTATGTATAGTTTAAACTTAGAAAGAGTATGAAAAACTAAGAAAAAGGACTAAGATAATCGTTCAAAATAGGAAGTTATCACCCCCCCTAACTTAGATTCTAGCTTGTCCTCAAGTTAGATAGAGCTGAGACATGTAATGGCGAGGCGAACTTATTTAATTAGGATTTCCATACTCTTGCTTCAATTATTAACCTGAGTTCCCCTAAGGTCATATCGAGTCTTATTGCTTGCCTTGACTCTTTCAGATTTCGAGAGTTGCTTGGGTCTCAGGTTCTTTCCGTATCTCATAGTTCGCATTGGGACCACCTTTATTTTGTGCATGTTGTTGACTCTAATCAGCTTTATACCTCTCAGAAGGACCTACTGGAAGCTAGAGAGGGTATGATGGTTGGCTAAAGGCTTTGAGGTGTAGCTCCCCCTTCAAGTGGGGGAGGGGTTGTCTATGCTTTTAGGATCTCACTACCGGGCACGACACATCTGCCTTTGTGAGGGCAGCTGAATGTACCGGTCGGGTGAGTCCTTTATGAGCCTTTCATATATTTAGATACCTTAGGGTTTCACTACTGGGCACGACACATCTGCCTTTGTGAGGGCAGCGGAATGTGTCGGTCGGGTGAAACCTTCATCAGTTCTTTATATAGATCTTTATTCATGGCACAACTCTCATAATTTTATTCGTCTCTCTGGCTTTTATTCGACAACTCGCAGGCTTGGGTTTTGGGGTTTTGTTTGGGAATTTATTTTGGGCGGCCAAGCCTCTTTTATTTTGAAGAGAGGAAAGTTGTTCTTAGAGTTTTTCAGCATGCACTTATTTGGTTTGTGGCCCACTTGCAGAACTTCTTGATTTGGAAGTTGCCTGATTCCCCTCTCATCCTTGAGAGCTTGGCTTATTTCTACCTTGATTTTGACCTGTGGAGAGTCAGATAAAGAATTGAAGCAAAAGCATGAAAATCATTAGTGGAGTGACATTTATTAAATCGCCATTGAATGTCTAAGTGCTATTTACTTTTGGGGACTAACATGATTCTAGAGTTAAATGAGGGTGATTCTACTCAAAAAGGGTTAATTAAAAAGAAAGTTACAAAGGGAAAGTGTATAAACAAAGAAAAGAAAAGAAGGAAGAGGGATGTAAAAATGATACCTCGCCCTTGTCTAATGTACCCCCCCCCTAACTTATCACTCACTCTATCCTCAGAGTGTCAAAGTGATAGGTTGAGGAGTAATTAGGACAAGGGTTGTAGGCTAAGGTAAATCTGCATTTGCCCATGGGGAATGAAGTAGTTTGGATGCGAACTATCCTCATAGAGTGTGGTAATCCACGTCAGTCATCTCCTCTACGGGTCTTTGGAGAACGATGATGGTGTACATCCAGTAGAGAACGTGGAAGCCGCAGTCGTTCGATTGTCGGATTTGCTGGGGGCATTTGTGGCAGAAGGAAGGGCGGTGGAAATGCTCTTTGTCTTACGCCCTTGTATGTTGACTCAGAAAATCTATTAACTTTTCGGCGCACTCCTTTGCCACTACTTCAGTTGGCGTTTTCGGTGTCATGACGTAGTTTCTCTGTCGTGCGTTGTACTGGCTATCGGAACTGTTATATATTGTGGTTGTTCCTTCGGGGAGATTTGTTGCCAGGAGCATCCAATGTTCATGATAGAGGAAAGGTAACATGATGAACGTCGGCGTTGTGTGTTGTAGATAGGATATCAGCGCGTCAGTTGTGCCAAAGTTCTTGAGCTTTAGAAGATCATCTTTCATATATGGGGATGCCATGTATGTTGTTGGGTTGTTTTGGCCAAGTAGAAACTGATAGGCGGCCATTAAACTTACAGAGAGCGATCCTTTGATTTGTAAAGTCTCTCGTAGTGTGTCTGTCATTACAAGAATGTCTCGAGACATGAATACGATCCCATCTTTGTCGGCTGAGAGCCACGCCATAATGAGATGCAACTCGAGGTCGGAGAGACCTTTGCAAGCATCGCGATCAAAATCAGGAAAGGTTGGTTTGGTGGCAGACAGAGGATCGATAGTGCTTGTAGCTTGCTCGGTATCGGCGACTGTCCTATTGGTCTTTTCTGACTCCTTCAGAGTTTGTCAGAAGGGTCGCCGCTGTGGTCGCTGGATAGCTGAGAAGAGGTAGTAAGGAACGTCATCTGGTGCCATAGTTGGGTCCTTGAAGAACCGTCTATCACAGATGAGCTCCATGGCATAATGTCCACGTAAAGAATGAAAATCTTCAGCAACCAGATCGTGAAATGGGATTTCCTGGTTTAGCACTTGGATGTGACGTATGGTGCAGAAAGCGCAATCCCCAGATCCCTCGGTGGCTTGGACTTGAGGGTTTATGATATTGAACCAAGGTTGGCTCCAATCTTGGCGAAGAGATGGGCGGGCAGCCCAAATTAATTTAAGCAGTCGGAAGGGTATACACCTTGCTTCTCCTGCTGCTTCACCGACGAAGTTTATTGTGCCGGCTGATAGCTCGGCGCCACAGAAATTATACACCTTGGCATCCCGAGCCTCGGTATCCACGATCATAAAGAGCCAGTGGTCCGAAACTTGGAAAGGCACGGTCAGATAACGTGCCCGACGTGCTAGACCAGCACGCAGCCGCTCGATCGACTTTCTCTTATGTCTTTGTATAAAAGGCCAATAGACAGAGCGGGCGAGGCGTTAAATACCGGTTGTTGCCGCTTAGAACTTATGTACATTTCTATACTATTGGCGAGGAGGACACGGAAGATTTCCATAGGCATCGTGGACCGAGGTCGGAGGATGCTGCGGAAGTCTTCACGTGTCAACTTACGCCTAGTTTTTGCATTATGATAAATTATGCCTTCCCCCGCCTTTGCATCGTCCACTATAGTGTTCAGTATAAAAATATCCTGAGCATCTAAAGTGGAGATGGCTGCCATTTCCAGGTCATGCATTTTGTGCGGTAGAGGTGGTGGCAGAGGAAGTTCTTGTGGAGGGGGAGAAGCAGGTTGTTCTAAGGCATGTTCATGGCCTGGTAGATCATCGTCCGAGTCGGAGGCAGAATTGAGGTCTTCATCGGTGTCTAAACTTACTCGTTCTTCCTCACCCTCGTCATAGGGAGGAGGTGTGGAGAGAGGTGGGGCAGTTGTTTGTGGTGGGCTGGCACTGGTTTCTAGTATACATTGGTGGAACTCAGCGTAAGCCGCGTCTTTAGTATCTTCCCCGATAGACCCCAGCGCAGAATAATCAAAGAATTGGTCCACGTATGACATGTTGACATTATCGTTGTGTGGGGACTTGGGGTGATTGTCACTGTCGTGGTGACCTTTGTCGGAGCCTCTGTGGGAAGGTTTTGCTGCATTTCCAGGGTCTTCTCCATCATCATGTTTATCACCAGAAGAGGTGTTATCTTTGTTTGAATCAACAGATGAGTCAGAGTCATCTTCTTCATCATCATCGCCATCTGTGTCGTCCGCTGCCTTGTCTGCTTATTTTTTACTTGCGGACGTTTTGCACCGCCGATGGGTAGCTTGTAACTCATCGAAAGCCACTTGCAGATGCTCGTGTGTTTCGAGCAGTGCATCATGGGATTCTTTGAGGTCGGTATATCTGCCTTCGGCGGAGAGGAGATGTGTTGTAAGATTTGTAACTTGAGCACGTAGCTGCTGGATTTCATCCTTATTGGACTCCTCTTGGCGATGTTGTAGCTGTGTGAGTGTGCTATTGATGGTGTCCAAGCGTGTACTCAGATCTGCTTGTTGTTGCTGGAGCGCGCGGAGAGTCTCTGGCAGAGGCTGAGTCTGCGTGGAGATCTCATCGACTTGCTTTGTCATTGCTTCTTGCTGACGTCGCACTCCAAGGACCAGGTCTGGCAAGGTGTTTTAGTGACTGTTGATGTGCTCAACTTGCTTAGCCACCTCATCTTGTCGTTGCTGGAAGCCTTAGAGGATGGTAGGCAAGGCTCGGTGTTGTTCGTCGATCATGGCCACCTGTCGTGATAAACCCTGCACACAAGAAAAAATAGAATTTAATATATTAGAAGGATCGGTGAGGAGGTTTCGGACAGCGTCGAATTGACGGCCGAATTCCTCACCGATATTGGCAAAAGGGACCCCAGGAGCGGAAGGGTGGGATGGCTGGGGTCTGCGTGGGATGGTGTTAGTGTCTTGTGGAAGAGACATTGATGATGCCCTGAGCTGTGTAGTGATTGTGGATGTAGTCACCAGCAGTGTCGGGGTGGTGGCGGATGTGAAAAGTGGTGAAAGCGGTGGTAGCGATAGTGATGGTGTGGAAACTGCGGAGGTGAAAGGGAAAGTGGTGAAGTCGGGCATAGGGATGGAGAAGGGAAAGCCCGAAGGGAAAAGGGGTGATGAAGAGGATGTGAATGGTTGCGTGGATGTGATGGGGAAGAAAGGAGTGGTAGATGTTGGAATGGTGGAAGGTGGAGTTGTGGCAACGGTATGCTACTCGTGCAGACTCTGAATGAAAGAGTCGATTGAGGAGGAGGTTAAGATTTCTTCATGGAGCTTCTCAGCCTCAAGATTTGGCTTATATGTTGGTGTCCCGATAGTTGTTGGGCCAGCGACTTCCTTCTAGAAGGTCGTTTGATGGGTATTTTTGTTGGTCGAGCTGTCGGGGCTGTGATGCTCAGCTCCGTTTGTCCCGCTGTATCTTTCTTTTCGGTTGTTTTAACCGAAGCTAGTAGTTGTGAAAGCTCCTCATCAGAGAAGAGGAGTTGTTTGGTGTCGTACTGTGCTAGCTCCGGAAGTAGGATGAGTGTTCTGGATGACTTAACCATAGGGCAGAAGACATAGTGTAGTTTTCCATCCTTTTCCTTGATGATGAAGGAGTTCTTCAGAGTTTGTTCATTGGTAAGGATGTCGCCCTTTAGTTGCGTGCAGTGGGGTAGGGGTCTGTCCATCTTGAGGTATTTGATAATAGATGTGGCATGCCCCCCCATGCAAATTTCTTTCCCCAGGATAGAGGTTGATAGTTTCTGGATCAGTTGTCATCTGATATTGACCGACCTTTCATTAAGAATAGACCAGAGAACGAAAAGATCTGAAATGATAATGTTTCCCCCCTCTATCCTGGGGAAGAGTGCGCCAGCGAGAATTTTGTGCAGGGTGCGCACAAACCCAGAGTGTATATTTGACGCTTTACACGTCTTCGCGTCATAGGTGGGGATCCCGGTTAGAGATTTCCAGAATTTGTGTCTGTTGAACTATGAGTGTTCGGTCCCCACCTACATGGCTTTCCGCAGCTGGTCCTGGTTGTCAATGAAGATTGTGTTCAGCATATTTTCCGTTATGACAACCTTGCTGCCGAAGATTTGGGTGACGAGCCTTCTGTCACCCCCATCCCGTGACCTATCCATGATGTCGACGGGCTCTTTAGTCAGAAAAGTGAAGAATTCTGTAGTGGGTTCGGAGTAGGATACTTCAGGTACTAGACACAACCTGGCAAGGTTGGCATTGTCTAGCACGTAGAAAGTGCGGTCGTATATCCCCATCCTACGCAGTATGCTGGAGCACACATGCTTGGTGGGTTTTAGGGTTTTGTCAGCAGGGAGGTTGATTTGGATGAAGAGGTTTTCTGGTGGTGGTGTTGTGGTGGTGATGGGAATGAAAGTGGGGGTGGTAACAAGGATGGTGGTGGTAGTAGCAGGAATGGTGGTGGTAGTGGTGGTAGTAGCAGGGATGGTGGTGGTAGGTTTTGCAAAGGGTTGATCCATGGCAGAGGCAGGTCGAACTTGTTTCCTTGCCCGTTTCTTGGAGGGCTGCCCAGTTGTAGTCTCCAGGACCTTACGTTTCCCCTTTTGTTCTTTAGCAGGGGATTCCTCCTCGGAGTTAGGATTGTACTCTGAGCCTTCATCATCAGAAGAGGAGATCTCAACTTCTTCTTCAGGTGCCTCAGCCAGGCACTTCTCGAGGCGATCAAGCTCGCACAGGACGTCCATTATTTTGATATTTGGAGGTGCCTTCCCGGTCCTGTTGAAGTCAACTCTTATCTTCTGGAGTCGAGCTTGTTTTTCCAGCAGTTCCTTTCTGTTCCAGATTTCAGGGTCTTCGAACCCGATGACGTTCTTTGCTGGTGATGCCATAGCTGTAGAATGAGAAATCAAGAGTTAGAATAACATTTTTAGAAAGATTTGATTTTATTGATATTTATGTATTTTTGTATATTTATGGAAATTAGATGAATGTGCAAGGTCAACCAGTTTCAAGATTGTTTGATCCCAAACGGTTTCAAGACCGTTTGGTCCCAAATGGTTTCAAGACCGTTTGGTCCCAAATGGTTTCAAGACTGTTTGGAGAACGAAGTGTCGCGTGGCCATCGGTGAAGGTGAAGATGAAGGTAAAACGGCGTAGCAACGGCGGATGCGTTGGCGACGGCGGCGAAAGAGGCGGTGATCATCGGCGATAAGGGAGATGGTGAAAACGATGAAAACGATGGTGAATCTGGTGGTAAAAACAGCGATGAAGGCAGCGATGAAAATGGCGGTGGCTCTTTGTGATGGAGACGGCGGGGAAGATGGCGACGGTGGGCAAGGCTGTTGGTGAAAACGGCGAAGACTCCGATCGTGAAAGTGGAGTTGTCGGTTATAAAAATGAAGATGAAAATGATAGCGGCGGAACTGGCGGTAATGGAAACGAAGGTGGCGTCGGCGGTGGAGAAGAGGGAACGCCGTGGTGGCGGCGATAAGCAAAGGATGGTAGCATTGCTGGACTACCTTGCAGCAGCTGGTAGCGTCGACGGTGAAGAGAGCGTTGGAGATGAAGGTCGCGCGGAACAGAGGACGCAGAGTTCGTCGGTGAGTCGTGCGGGAACTGGGAGGCGAAAGCAATGGAACAGCACTGCGTGAGAATTTCAGAAGGCTCGGGAGTCAAAGGAAAGAAAGACGAGGGGGTAGGGTTTATATTTATGGGAAACGGGGGTTGACCAGATAAAAAACCTAAGTCAAACGGTTTAGCGACCGTTTGGACTTCAGACGGTTTCAAGACCGTTTGGCTCCAAACGGTTTCAAGACCATTTGGAGTCCACACGGTTTCGAGACCGTTTGGCTCCAAACGGTTTCAAGACCGTTTGGAGTCCAAACGGTTTCAAGACTGTTTGGCTCCAAACGGTTTCAAGACCATTTGGCTCCAATCGGTTTGAAGACCGTTTGGAAGGGCAAATGTAGAAAAGATATTATATTTTTATGTTTGTTTTTTATTTATATATTTTTATGTTGTTTGTTTTTGTTTATTATTATTATTTTTGGTTATGTGATTTTTTTGTGTATTTTCATAAGATAAAACCAGGAAAATAAAAGAATGGAAAATAAAGAGAAAGGTTGAAATCTTGGGTTGCCTCCCAAGCAGCGCCTTGGTTTAACGTCGCTGGCTCGACGAAGCTGTAATGATGTCATGCTGCTTGCATAGCATCTTTGATTTCGATGGTTTGTCTTGGTATTTTGTCTTCTGGAGCGTAGTATCTTTTTAAATGGTGATCGTTGACCGTTCTTTCTCCTCCGTTGTTGTCAATAATAATGGCTGCTCCATTTGGGTGGATATGTTTTATAGTGAAAGGCACGGGCCATTTTGTCCTAAGTTTTTCGGGAAACAACTTGAGCTTGGAATTAAAGAGGAGAACTTTGTCACCAACGGCAATATCTTTTCTCTTAAGGTGACCATCGTGCCACATTTTTGTCTGCTCCTTATATATTCTGGCGCTCTGATAGGCCGTCATGCGGAGCTCTTCTAGCTCCTGTAGTTGAAGTTGTCTGTTTTCTCCCGCACTTTTAAGATCAAAGTTTAGCTGTTTGATGGCCCACCAGGCTTTGTGTTCCAGCTCCACTGGGAGATGACAAGACTTCCCGTACACCAAACGGAATGGGGTTGTCTCGATTGGTGTTTTATAAGCAGTTCGGTATGCCCAAAGGGCATCAGGAAGTTTGGTGGACCAGTCAGTGCGGTTTTTGTTCACCGTTTTTTCAAGGATCGCCTTTAATTGTCTATTAGATACCTCCACCTGACCACTAGTTTGTGGATGGTAAGGCATGGCGACTTTGTGATTGACTCCATATCTTTTCAGTAAGGCCTCAAAACTTCGTTCTAAAAAATGGGTCCCGCCATCCGATATGACAGTTCTCGGAACTCCAAATCTTGGGAAAATAATATCTATGAACAATTTGATGACATGCTTGGAATCGCTGGACACTGTGGGTACAGCTTCGACCCACTTAGAGACGTAGTCCACCGCGACCAAAATGTAAGTGAAGCCATAGGATGAGGGGAAAGGGCCCATGTAATCTACCCCCCATACATCAAAAAGCTCAATTTCCTGCCACATGGTGAGTCGCATTTCGTCTCTTTTTGATATATTGCCAGAAAATTGGCATTTGTTACAGGCTTTCACGAAATCGTAAGAATCCTTAGATATAGTGGGCCAGAAGAACCCAGATTGTAAAACCTTTATGGCAGTTTTCTTGGCACTCATATGTCCCTTGTGGGTCCGGAATGGCAATGTTCTAGGACCGGGGCTATTTCTTCTTCTGGCAGGGAACGACGAAAAATTCCGTCGGTGCAAAGGTGGAACAAGTAAGGTTCGTCCCAGTAATAGTGTTTTATGTCGTGAAGAAACTTCCTTTTATCCTGGTAGGAAGCGAATGGGTGGATAATCCCTGTGGCTAGATAATTAACGATATCAGCATACCAAGGGAAACCATGAGTGGCCTTCATAAGCTGATCATCAGGAAGAGAATCCTGGATAGGGATTTTATCTTTTTCTTCAACCTCGATCCTGCTGAGGTGATCGGCCACAACATTCTCCACACCACTTTTATCTTTGATTTCCAAGTCGAATTCCTGAAGCATTAACACCCAGCGGATAAGCCTGGGTTTGGCATCCTATTTTTGAATCAGGTATCAGATGGAAGAATGGTCGGTATAGACGATAACTTTAGAGCCAATCAGATAAGAGCAGAATTTTTCAAATGCATAGATGATAGCCAGAAACTCTTTCTCCGTAGTGGTGTAGTTTTTCTGCACTTCATCTAGTGTTTTAGATGCATAGTAGATAGCATAGGGTTTCTTATCAATTCGCTGTCCTAGAACGGCCCCTATGGCATAATCACTTGTGTCGCACATGATTTTGAAGGGTTGCGACCAATCTGGAGCTCTTAGAATAGGTGCGGAGATTAACGCATCTTTAAGGGTAGAGAAACTTTTCATACACTCTTGATTGAATATGAACTCAGCATCTTTGGTCAGGAGTTGGGTCATGGGTTTGGCTATCTTTGAGAAATCCTTGATGAATCTCCTATAGAATCCTGCATGACCCAGGAAAGCTCGAACTCCTCTTATGTCCTTTGGGGGTGACAGCTTTGAGATAGCATTGATTTTTGCTTTATCAACCTCTATTCCCCTGTCACTTACCCTGTGTTCGAGGACGACACCTTCTGTTACCATGAAATGGCATTTCTCCCAATTCAAGATAAGGTTTGTTTCCTCACAGCGTTGCGGAACTTGTCCAAGATTTATTAAACAGTTTTCAAAAGAATCTCTGTAGACTGAGAAATCGTCCATAAACACTTCCTTAACAGATTCTGTTAAACCGGCGAAGATAGCAGACATACATCGTTGGAAAGTGGCGGGTGTGTTACATAGCCTGAACGGCATTCTTCTAAAGGCATATGTCCCAAAAGGACATGTGAAGGTGGTTTTTTCCTGGTCCTCCGGGTGTATGGGTATTTGGTAAAACCCGGAGTAACCGTCGAGATAACAAAAACATTTTTGGTGAGCTAGGCATTCCAGGACTTCATCAAGGAAAGGTAGAGGGTAGTGGTCTTTCCTTGTGGCTTTTTTCAACTTTCTATAATCAATACACATTCGCCATCCAGTTATAGTCCTGGAAGGCACTAGCTCATTTTTGTCATTTAGCACTACAGTAGTGCCCCCTTTTTTTGGAACAACCTGAACGGGGCTGACCCACTGGGAGTCAGAAATAGGATAGATCATGCCGGCTTTGAGTAATTTAAGGACCTCCAGACGCACTACCTCCTTTAGATTAGGATTTAGTTTTCTTTGATGTTCTCGAGAGGGCTTGAATTCGTCAACCATAGGAAGTCTATGCATACACAGGGCTGGATTTATGCCTGTTAGGTCAGTTATTTTATATCCTATGACCTTTTTATGCTTCCTCAGCTCGTTCAGAAGCTTTTCCTCTTGATCTCTTGTAAGGGTGGAGCTGATGATGACTGGGCATAGTTTTTCTTCATCTAAGAAAACATGTTTGAACCCTGTAGGTAAAGTCTTCAATTCAGGGGCTTTCGGTGGCTCAGTTGCTTCGATAACAATAACGACTTTAAGTTCTTCAAAAGTGGCCTTTGGCGCTTCTTCAGCCTTTTCTAGATGTTGGAGGCATTGTTGAACTAATTCATTCGCTGAGAATTCAACCTCTGGATTGATTAGAACATTTTCAAGTTCGTCAACTGGCTCGGAGATTTCCAACTGTGACATTTGTTGAATAGCATCAAGGAGGAAAACCTCCTCTTGGATGTTGGGCCCTTTCATACTATTAAGGACTCGGAATTGAATTGCTTCTTTTCCGAGCCTAAGAATGATGGTGCCAGCTTCAACGTCAATCAGCGCTCTGGGAGTAGCGAGGAATGGTCTGCCAAAAATGATTGGATACCTCAAGTCTTCTTTAATATCCATGACAATGAAGTCGCACGGTACATAAGCATCCTTGCCTATCCTTACCGGGATATCTTCAATGATCCCCAAAGGTGTGGTTATAGTGGAATCAGCTAATTGGATAGTCATTGTTGTAGGCAGCAATTCAGTGAAACCCAGACGTTTGCACATTGAGTAAGGCATAATAGATATGCTGGCCCCAAGGTCAGCTAATCCTTTTTTAGAAGATGTGTTGCCAATGCAACATTGGATTCCAAAGGAACCTGGGTCCTTCTTCTTTTTGGGCATCTTGTTTAAGATGATGTCCGAAGTGGTCTGAGCAAGCTTAACAGTTTCCTGCTCCTCGGTGATGTACTTTCTTGATAGTAAGGTCTTGAGGTATTTCGCCCAGGTTGGCACCTCAGAAAGAGCATCAAGGAGTGGGATATCAATGCATAGTTTCTTCATTGCCTCTTTGAACTTTTGAAACCTGGTGTCCATCTTTGTTTCTCATAATCTTCCTAGGTACGGGATTCTTGGTTTATACTGCAAAACATCAGGTTCTGTGGACACTTTATCTTTTCCCTTTGTGCCCTCTGAGGGCTTCTCCATTCCTTGTTGTGGGCTCTCATTCATCATGAAAACAGGGGTATCATCATTATCCAGGGTGATCTTGGTAGTCTCATGAAGAATGCGTCTAGATCTGGTGGTGACGGCATTCAACTGATCATGTCTGTTTTGTCCGTGCTTAGGATTTGATTCAGGCTACCCAGCAAACGTACCTGCTGGGGCTTCAATTGTGCAGCGATCTGAGCAAGCTGAGCTTCAACTGCTTTTTGCTGAGCCTGCTGGTTAGCAAGCATAGTTTGCTGCGATTGTAACATCTACCTGATCAAGGATATTTCATCTTCCGATTGGGCAGGAGCATTTTTCGTAGGAATTGGTTGCTGGGTTTGTTGAGATTGTTGGGGTGGTAACGCCAACTGAGGTTGCTGAGTATGCAGCTGTGGATGGAGCGGAGGATGAGTATACTGGTAGTAGGCTGATTGGTTCCTGGGGTAGTTAGCCCTAGGAAAGTTACTCCTGGAATTCCCTTGATTTTGGTTGAAGTTGTTTGGGAATCCAGGTGTTAGCCTACTAGTAGATCCCCCCTATGTTTGATGCTGAGGATTGGCAGTCCCAGTAGGGTTTCCATACTGAAACCCTGGATGATTCCTTGGCTGATTAGGGTTGTAGTAGACTTTCCCAGGGATAGAGTGGATAGAGTTAACTTGTTCCAGTAGTTGCTCTTCTGACTGATCAATGATAGGTTCATATGGTTGTGGTGGTGGATGCAAATCCATCATCACATTATATAGCATACCGCAGGAAAGGGTCGGATGGTCAGAAGCATGACAAGCCTCACAGGATCCCATGACGGCTTTGACTTGTTGAACTAGCGGAGTTTTCTTCTTATCGATCTCTCCGAGAGAAGTCTCGAGAGCTTGCTGTTTATGAACTATGGTTTTCAGGACTTCAGCTATTTCTTTCATCTCTATTGATTCTTCAGCTTGGAAAACTTTGAGGACACCTTTACTGGCTGACCGTCCCCAGTTGGACTGGTTTTCAGCTCCGAGAGTAACAATCTTCCATGCATCCTCGTAATTCTTCCTCATGAAGTTTCCTCCAGATGAGGAATCTAAGAACTGTTTAATATCATCGCTTACTCCCCGGTAGAAGGTTTCTATCAGTTGATTCTGGGAGATTCCATGATGGGGGCATTTACATAGAAGTTCTTTAAATCTCTCCCATGCCTCAGCAAGGGTTTCTCCAGGAAGCTGAGAGAAGTGATTGATCTGCCCTCTGATTTCATAGGTCAGTGAGGGTGGAAAGAACTTCTCTTAGAACTTTTCCTCGAGAGGAGCCCAGGTGGTTATTATTGGTTCTCTATCAAGTGAGTTATACCAACTCAAGGCCCTCCCAGACAGGGTGAAATGGAATAGATGGAGCATTATCGCATCATAAGCGACACCATCTTGTGGAACTAGGCGGCACAACGCCTTAAACCTTTTTAGATGATCCATGCAATCATCTCCAGAACCTCCGGAGAAAGAGATGCCTTGGATGATCTGGATCCACTGGGTCCAAATCTCGAAGTTGGGGATATTAATAATCAGAGATCGGACCGGGTGGTTATCCTCATAGTTCTTTGGGACAGTGTAGTCCCTCAGTTGCTTGTTTCTTAACTCCAACTGAGCAACTTGGGTTGCTGCCTCAGTTTCAGCTCTGATGTGAGCTTGCTCTTCCGCACGAATCTCCGCTTGGATTTGGGCACGAGTTTCAGCGATGAGTTGTGCCCTTTGAGTGGCGATGGTGGCGTTGACCCTCTCCATCACCAAAGTAGCCTGGCGTTGATCTTCAGCCATTTTCCTGGCCCTTTGGCGGTTGAGTCGAATGCGGCGGTGGAAGCTTCTCTCTACCTCAGAGTCAAACTCTCGATCAGTGGAGAATCCGAGGTTATGCGCAGGTTGCATACACGATTTCTACCTGAGTAGAGAAAACCACCTTTAGATAATGACAAAGATATGATAGTTTCAAGAAGATATAGAGTTATGATTAAAAAGTAAGTGTAAAATCCTAACCAACTAGAAAGGTACTAAGTGAAATTACAATGTTCCGTTGTCCCCGGCAACAACGCCAATTTTTGATGGAGCTTCCACTTACGTCGAATTGCGTGCACCACTAAAAATCCTAAAGATGGTAAGTCTTTAAGTTTAGCCTTGCTTATACTAGATAGAAAACTCCACCCACGTATGCTAAGATACGTGGAAGTCTTATCGCAGTATAGTTAAGGGTCGAATCCACGGGACAACGGTCTTGTTGCAAGCAACAAGATGGAAAACATATGGAATTTCACTTGGTCACTTACTAGCAGGAACTTATATAGAAAGTTGGATTTTGATGTTTTTAAACTAAGAACATGAAAAGTAAAGAAAGCAGGTAAATCTAATGAGTTAAACTATGATAAAAGATCACTAGGGTGTGATCGTTTTTTCACTGCCACTACACATCGATCAACACATGCAAAGCAAAACTTGACCTGCAAAAAGAGTCCAGTCAGTTAGTATCCTTGTAGACTTAGCCTCCTTTCGGAGAATCTAACTACGAGAAGTGTGGGAATGTTGCAACACCAGCCATTCCCGAACAAATGGTCACATTACTTTACATCATTCCCCTCGCAAAGTGTGTTCCTCGACTTATCAAGGTTGCACTTCCATACGTCAACTGATTCCATTTCATAGTATGAAAGTGCAACGGATGATAGTGAGTCTACTCCACTTCTTGAGATACACTTCTAGATAATGAAACAAATGCATGGTGAGTACATGCACAAAGAACCAACATGCAAATGAGATTCGAATCTAATAGTACAAACGTAGACAATTCATACTAAAAGATAAAAGATAACACAAGTTGGAGATCAAGCAACATGCATTCATTAATCATTTGATGTCGAACTGACAAAGATAAGAACTCTATATTACAACCTAAGGATTACATTTACATGATATGAAAGCATGGGTAGCGGGGCTACTCCTTGCACCCTAGTGAGAGAGTCTACTCGCTCATAACTAGGACAAAGAAGGAGGCAAGAAGAGAGAGAGAGCGTCATCCCCACAAAGGAGGGAGGAAAGTCAACCCCTTGGAGAGAGAGAAATGATCCACCAGCTTCACAGGTTGCTTGATGACGAGATCTCCCTCTTCCCACCTTCTTTGGCAGAGAGAGAGAAAGCAGCTTCAAGATGGAGTGTGGGTCTCAGACCGGTAGCCCCAGGGCGGAGGATGGAAGTAACAAGAGCTCTGGAATGATTGAGGCAGCCTTTGGACGTCTGAAACTTGATATCTTGTGATGGACCCTTGGGGTCTTATTTATAGACCTTAAGTGAAGTCCAAACGGTTTGGAGACCGTTTGGACCTCAAGACCATTTGGCTTCATGCGGTCTTGAGACCGTTTGAACTCCATGCGGTCTCGGGACCGGTTGGCTTCATGCGGTCTTGAGACTGTTTGAACTCCATGCGGTCTCGGGACCGGTTGGCTTCATGCGGTCTTGGGACCGTTTGAACTCCATGCGGTCTCGGGACCGGTTGGCTTCATGCGGTCTTGAGACCGTTTGAACTCCATGCGGACTCGGTACCGGTTGGCTTCATGCGGTCTTGAGACCGTTTGAACTCCATGCGGTCTCGGGACCGGTTGGCTTCATGCGGTCTTGGGACCGTTTGAACTCCATGCGGTCTTGGGACCGGTTGGCTTCATGCGGTCTTGGGACCGTTTGAACTCCATGCGGTCTCAGGACCGGTTGGCTTCATGCGGTCTTGAGACCGTGTGACTCCATGCGGTCTCAGGACCGTGTGACTCCATGCGGTCTCGGGACCGGTTGGCTTCATGCGGTCTTGGGACCGTTTGACTCCATGCGGTCTCGGGACCGGTTGAGTTATTCTTTTTTTTATTTTTTTTGTGCTTTTTCTGCATGTATAGAAAGGAAAAGTTAGTCTGATGGTATATTTACAAAAAAAGGGCAAAATTAGGATTATGTATAGTTTAAACTTAGAAAGAGTATGAAAAACTAAGAAAAAGGACTAAGATAATCGTTCAAAATAGGAGGTTATCATTGGGATGTACATCTAATTTTGATAGAGTTTGTGTACAACAATAGCTATCAAAGAAGCATAGATATGGATCCTTATGAGGCTCTATATGGGATACAATGTCGGTCTCCTCTTTGGGTGAATATCAACTTGTGGGTCCTGAGCTAGTATAGCAGACTACAGAAAATATTAAAGTGATATAACAATAGTTGAAAGCAGCCTAGGATAGGCAGAAATATTATGCAAATAACTGACGTTGACCACTTGAGTTCCAAGTGGGAAATAGAGTATATCTTAAGGTTTCTCCTTGGAAAGGTGTTCTGAGGTTTGGAAAGAAGGGTAAGTTGGCTCCTAGATTTTTGGGACCATACCCTGTCCTAGCTCATGTTGGAAAGGTAGAATATAAGTTGGAGATACCACCAGAGCTACATAGATTGCATAATTTCTTTCACATCTCTATGTTGAGGAAATTCCATCTAGATACTGACCAAATAATCCAACCAGTAGAGGTTGAGTTAGATGAGGATATCTCCTATGTTGAGGGTCCTGTGTTGATCCTAGATAGAAGGGTGAAAAAGTTGAAGAGAAAAGATATAATACTAGTGAAAGTTTTGTGGAATCATCATGGCATAGAATGATCCACATGGGAACTAGAGAGTGAGATGCATAGAAAATACCCATCTATTTTTGCATAGGATTTCAAGGTGAAATCCTTATTAGGGGTTTATAGTTGTAAGGCCCCTAAACTTGTTTAATGAGTTGAACAAGATTAATTACCATAATTGAATGCTTAAAACCCTAATCTAACCGTTTAATATGTTTTGAAATCATAATACAAGCTTAAGTTTCAAATTTGGTCCAATTTGGACACTATTTGAGCAAGTTATGCAATTATCTATTTATTTTGGACTTTTCTATAATTTACCAAATTAAGGGGTTTTATTTGTAATTTTTCACATACATTATGTTCCTTAGATGTTATATTATCATTATTGAGTGTTTTGAGCTGTGGGTCTCGTAGTTGAGCCATGGTTTGAAGGTGTTTTCCTCAAGGGTATTTTAGGATTTACCCCTTCATGGATGAGCTACCTTTAGTAGATATCAACTAATGAATTATGTGATTGGCTGGGAAATTCAACAAATGAAATCTAAGAATGTGTATATGGATGGTGGGGGAGCTTCTTGCGTGTGTGCTTGTATATTCTTAATAGTTTAAGGCCATAGACACATGGGGAAGCTACTTTTACACCTCATGCTTGCTTCCATCCTTGTCCATGGGCTATATTTACCTCTTCCTTGCCCAAGTACAAAACTATGTTTGCTTTCTCTTTCCTCTAACCTGGAGAAATGACTCCACTCTATTTTTCTGTAGAACCAAGTACTCTAAGGTAGAAGACAACCTCTTTTTGGAGAAGAAGGTCTCCTAGAGCTCCATCTAGCCCTACCTAGGGTTTCCAAGGTCATCTTCTAGGGATTTTGACCAAGGCAAGTTATCTTCTTCCTTCCTTCTCTGTTTCTCTTGCCTTTATCCTTCCTTGGACCTTCCTCTAGGTTGGAACCCTGCTGTTCCATGGTGAAAGTGGCTCTAGAACTCAAAAATCTATCCTTCTTGTTTCTTTTTCTAGGATTTTGCTTCTTTGTAGAGAGAAGTACCTATTTGGCCTAGTTCAGATCTGAATCCAATGTTTTCTTTCCCTATTTGCTCGAGATTCTTTCTGTATGGGATTTGACCTACTCTATAAAGGCGAGTTATAAAACATTCTTCATTTATATTGCTTACTAGAAGCTTGTTAGTTCATGTTTATGCTTTAAAGTGATGGTCTAGGCATAAAGAAACCATGCTTGTTTAGAATTACGAATTTTTGTGGTGTTCCTTATTTTGTTCCAGTTATATATGAAGTTCTAAACATGTGTATGACCTTCCTAAGGTGTAAAATGATCTGGGATAGGTTGATAGAATCAACCTAAGGTGCTAAGCATAAAATAATTGATGGTTCAAATTAGGGTTTTCAAGCTATTTCCTTCCCTATCACACAACTGATGGTTATACCATTCAATAACCAATGGTGTTACTATCTTGGCAACTGATATTCATTATCAAGGGTGTCAAATTTATGATGACAACCTATGGTCACACCCTTATGTCAGGTTTTGGCTCAATTAGATGTTTAATTATCATCTACTAAGTATTCTAATGATATTATCAATCGATGATGACATTAACTTAATATTTTATGGTGTTAACTGGATGTATTACTGATCTAACAACCAATGGTGACCTAATTATCACAATTAATGGTGGATCAGGTCATCAACATATATGATGAGTTAAGAATGTAATTGTATATTTGACTAAACCTTAAACTAATGGTTCCTTGGTTCAATTGATCTAATGGTTAGACCTATACTTCAATTGATAACCTTGAACAATGAACCTAATCCAATGACTAATATTGGATGCTTTAAAATCCCATGGATTAGAATAAATTACATGGTATTATATGTGAGTCCTAGTGATGATAGTTCGATGGTTCAATGCCATTAATTTGTAATCTTACATTTGCCATCATATAGTTATATTTGATAAATCACTATAATAAGTGGATGTGTAACTCCCATGTGATCCATCGTGTTATACCCCACCTTAATGTAATTACATGACGTTTATTGGTTATAATAAGACCTCTTGAATGATTAATGTGATAATCAATTACACTCTTCTTGTGTTGAAACCACATTGTAGTACTATTTGAATATCATAGTGCCTTGCCATGTTAATATCTATTGAACATATGTGCTAATGATCTTTTGAGCCTTGTTTAAGGCATGGAATGATGATGATAACTTTACTATGAATAATGTGATGGTATTAACGACCTTTGGGCATGTTTGAAGCCATGATTGAGGTGAAATCCTCTTCATGTTCTAATAAGGATTAAACTCTCAAACTTGTGATAAGATATTGGTATCTTGTAAAAGTATGATGATAAGTGTAGTCCATTGATTTGCAATGAAAGATAGCATGTGGTAATGTGATTAAGATTTATATCTTAAATGTTTTATATCTTTTGAAGTTGTTATACATATACTCTTGTTAGAAAAGAATTAGGGTTTGAATTTCCAAATGTGTGATTTAGCCTTAATTCACCCAATTGGCATAACTAATTAAGTGAAACTCTAATCATGTAGTGCCCTTTTCCATAGATCCATCTGAGTGTCAGAAATTGCCAGATAGTGAAATGAGTATTTCTAAGGGATACTCGGAGCACATACTGATGAGTATGCAGGGTACTTGTCATCCTAAATTCAAGTGTTAGGGAGGATGACAGTGGTCATACCTAGCCCTTATCTTGAGAACGACTGTGGTCGTGTCTCGGTGATTATATATACACTAGTGTAGCCACATGCACTGCACGTGTCTATGGTATTTATAAAACTTGCATTTTCAATAAGATATTTTGTTTACCATTACTTATTATTTAGTCAAGACTTTTACATCTGCATGTTCTAAAAGAATAACATTTATATAATGTCAAAAGAATATATGTTATGCGAACATATACTTTAATTTCTATGAAGCATGCAGATTCTAAGATTCCATAAGACAACATTTGTATCATCCAAGTGTTATACAAATGACAAATACTCATAGTAAATAAGACTCATATGAATTATTTGTTTTGAATAGGTATAAAGTAAGCTCACACGTATGAAAAGAATTTCTAATTTTTATTTATCAATTATAAAAAAAACATTGATAAGACATTTTGAATCAAAATTCTAAAGAAGTATATAGTTCTATTTATGAATGTTAAATGAGAAAATCGTTAACTTTGTTTACAAAAAAACTACAAGATAACTTGTCGATTGAAAAATAAGTTTGGGAATTGCATGGAATAATATTTGAGTCTAGACGAATTTTAGAATGTGATTTTTATCAAATTAGTTTAATACCTTATTTATGGTGCTAAAGAATTATGCGGTATGCATACTTACTTGGATGACATATTCCTTGTTCTATTTTGAATGATTTTTGTTATCTTTTCATAAAATAAATTGATGTAGTGTTTTATCATATACATAAGATGACGTCTTCTTAAATTGTTTCTTTTAGTGTACACCTTTTTCTTTTGATAAGAGTTATAAGTAAAGTGTGAACTCCTTTTTATATCAAATTTCCATGTTAATTGTGACTGAGATGTATAATAGATGTGTTGAGTGTGCATGAATCTATTTTTTCATTATATGTAGATTTGTGGAGTAAGTAACAACAACCATAAGATGTAGTCTCCAAGTTACATCCTCGAGGATCAACAATTTTATTTCCATTCTAATAAATATTTTAACAAATTATGAATAATTAATTCATTCAAATTATAAATGCTCTTTCATAAGAAGAGTGAAAAATAAGGAAAATGGAAGTCTGGTCTATGTTTTCAAGCGGTTCGACCGACATGACAATTTTTTAAGAATCAATTTACATTTTATTTTCATCTGAAACCTTATAATATGCAAAATCTATTTTTTGTGATGTTTATGATACGAAATATTTTCTCAAAAGAAAATTCCGATATATTTTTGTCCAATATTATAATGTCGTTTCACACAATGGATATATTGCTCAAGATTAATGACAAATGCATAATAGTAGTAGCATCATATAAACAAAAATGCAAGCTACATACATTTAACATTGGAACTATCATATGTGTAGCCCTATAAATAAAATGAAAGATAACTGTTGTTTTTGTGATTGTCAGATATATCAATATCCGAGAGTAATGATTATTGATAATTTCTTGTATAGATGTATTAAGCATCTTCGATCCCAAAATTCATTAGTTGTTCTTGTCTGGCATGTTTAAGCTAGGCTATGTTTTGAAATAAATATTGTAATTTATCAATTTGCTTCTACAAGCAAACTTACATAAGACTTATCCTAAATTTCCATATTGTATTTTCAAATGAATAAGGTGTTTGATTTAAAAGTGTTAAGTATAAATTTCTGATAGTACCATAAAACATAATGACTTTCCATAGTTGGGCAGTATAATATAAAGCATGCTTAGTAACTATCAATATGTGAACACTATATCTTTGACACATAGAGCTAATTTATCCATGTAATAGTAAGGTTTGCATTGATTTCTAACTCCTAAGGGAAAAAATACAAGTTATATGTATTGGAAGTATTATTTAACTAAATCCTAACTATGCAATGATTAACTTTTTTTTGTTTAACATAGATGTGAAAAAGTATAAAGTTTAATGAGTCTGATCAAATATGTAATCTCTTCCACATACTGATGGATGTCATTCTTGACATGTTCTTGATATACATGCTATTGTGGAAAATATTTGTAAAAAGTACTTTCACTTTTTAACTGTTACTAAGACGACTTGTTTAAAATAAAGTACATGCAACAAACATAATACATTTAGTTGTAATTAATTCATGGATGGCACATCAAACCTTTTTATTATTATAAAATATTGATTTTAACAGAAATCATATGGTTATTTACCTCCTTTTGCATGCGTATAATAAGATATTGATTTTAACAGAAATCATATGATTATTTACCACCTTTTTCATGCAGTGCATGAGTGACTCTTTGTCAATGCCCTTTTAATGTATCAAAGATCTATTCATAAGTAATGATTCATAACCATAAATATTAGTAAAGTAGATATTGTGGAAGACTCTATAAAATAATGTAAAAGAAAATAGTCAATTTAGTTGGTAGGTAATACTTTCAAAATAGTAATATCTTAACATTTTAGAAGTTACACGTGGTTAAATATTTAACTTAGATCTCAAAAATTTATGCAGCACATAATTGTCTATATATCTAAATATTTCAAATCTTCAAGGCAATAGCTTATTCTCTAGATCATAAGAAGAACCACTAAATGAATACTAAAACCCATATTCGGTACTTTCACTACTTAGGTTTATGTGTGTTACACTTTTAAGGGCATATGCTACCTAAGAAGAAATATCATAAAACTTATATAATAAAACAAAGGTGTGTGCTTATTTTCTACTATTTTTATATAACTTATATTCTAATATCAGGGCTAAGCGACAATACGGAAGGTAGATAGAAAACAAAAAAAGTAAAATTGTTCTTTTCAAAAAGGGAAAAAACCTAACATTCTATTTTCTACCTACCCAGAAAATATGATGACACCAGAATACTTGTTGATTGCTTTTTCCTCGTCATTTTGTGGTAGATTCACTTCTCTTCTTTATCAGCCTCTCTATTTTTCTCTTAATTGCAGCGACATCATCAGCACCACCTATAAAATGAGTCCATTAAGGTTTTCCACTCTATTTACTAACAGATTCTTTTGCCTTAGTTCCTCAGGTTTTTCTTGGAATAGAAGTTGTCTCACGTGCACTCCCAAACGATGACAATTGTACACCTTCCACATCCCTTCCTCTTAGTTAGAGTTTTCCCCACAAAGGACCCTAATTCGGCAAACAAAACCTCCACTCCTATATTTTCTTCAAAGCCTTATCTAATTCAGACAAGTATGGCTTCCGCAAACCACACCTCATGCAGCAAAATATCTGGAAATCTCAAATTAATGTTGCACTGGCTCCAGTACATATTCAAAGATGGTGCATATAACTGTTTGGTCACTGATATGTCATTGGCAATGACTGATTCGTAGAAGAGGGAATAAATATTCTTTGCAACAATGAGTTCTCTGACCTGGTGCTTGATCATCTGTAGTATATATGAAGTTACTGGAGTGCCTAGTATATATAACTACCACGTCCCTCATGTAGAATCCTTGCAGTTGTGTTGGGTCAGAATGAATAAAACACAACTCTCTTGTTTGTAGTTGTCATTGTTGGATCAGGACAAACATAATAAACCATGGCATCAACAACGTGCAATGGTCATGGAAGGAATACACAATGAATCCCATATCTGCCGCTGCCACGATAAAAGAGGGCACACAACAACTGGAGTTAGTCCAAACGGTCTATTCAACGTATCCCCGTCAATGCTGGATTAGGTTTGAGGAAATTACAGTGGTTGGAGTACGTCAGGGAAACATGTATAATCAGCATTGTTGGATGCGAATAATTGTAGTATTTCTTGGTTAGTACATGCCGCAGTTGGATTCGGACGTGTAGCGGTGGCTGTTATACCGGCTGAGTGGATGGGCTGAAACGCAGCATATTCCGTATGTACTGGCTGCGGTTTGATGGCGATGTGTAGTCGCCGCTTTAAATCGGTGTTAGAGATGTAAACCCCAGCTACATCTATGCCATAGAGTTTTCCCAGCAAAACATGGTGGCGGACTGTGTATTGATATGAATCTCGATATTTTGTTTCACGAAGTCAGAAGCATGATGCTAGATTTTCCCCGGCGGCTGTGTGTGGCACATGGATTCCATTGGTACGGTTTGCGAGGATTAAGAAATCTATTTGAGTAGAGTAGAATAGCATATACATAGTCCAAAAAGTCTTGGATACTTAGAGAGGACGGAGACGAGTCCTAGTTTTTAGTATGGTACTATAGTAGATGAGATTGGAGGACAACTGTGGATGTACCTCAGATGGTAGGGTATGCATACCCGCTTCCTTTCACTAGTGTTGTGACATGTACCAAAGACGGACTAGGTTGTTAGCAGTTTGACCTTATGTGTCATTGTGGCAGACCCAAACTGACTGGGGGGCGAAGAAGATCTTAGGAGTCTGGCTCTTCTTAGATCTTGTATGACACTGATTTTGACTTAGTAGTGGTTAGTTGAGACTTGAGTGATATTTCTCAAATCCCTCAGGTCAATGTAATAAAAGAAGTAATATTAACTATGTAGTATTATGGCTATGGTTAAATACGTCTCACATTGTTTGATTAGTCTTTAACTTGTCTTTATACTATTCAGTGTTTACAAGATGATATCATATGAACTTTGAGTAATTATACTTCTTGTCAAGTTAATTTTCTTAATGGCTTAGTATGCTTATCTTATTCAATCTACTTAAATTGCTTATTCATTACTATATATGCTCAGTTCATTTACTGTCAATCAATATGTTATATCAATATATGTTGGTGAGAGTTATATTTGTTGCTGGGACTGGGTCTCACCCGTGGGTTACCATATTTTTTTAGGTGGTCACTGGAAATGAGGTCGAGGTCGCACTGTGGAAGAGAACCAACCTGGTGATCAATAGATTTAGAGGGTTGGTTAGTTGTAGATGTTAGTAGTAGAGTCCTAGCATCGTCCATGTACTCTTAGGTCCGGATATGGGATGTGTTTTCTAGATGATATACTCATATCGACACGAGATTTTGGTAGTATTTTAATGTTTGTAAATATATGGCATGTACATGTGAAATATATTTTGTATGCAGGATGTGACTGAGGTCTTTAGACCCATATGTAAATACTTGTTACAGTATATGAGAATGGAATGATGGAACTTTTTAAAATGTTCTAGAGTTTATTTACACTGTTGGAATTGGTTTTAATTATCCCACATTTTTTACTATGTGATTAATTAGTAGTTGATCGTATTTTGTGTTTTAAGTAATCTCATTTAACGTGATGAGGTGTCACACTCACCATATTCTTCTTTTTCAACTGAAGGATGAATGTCATATCGACCTTCTTTCTTTCTATCTTGATGATAGAACCGTCATTGGTGACACTACTGAAGGATCCAAGGTGCTATCTATAATCCAAGAACGATGCCCAAACTATGATATTCATATCAATATTAAGAAAATAAAAATATTTTGACCTTTTTATTATCTAAGACGAGCCCCATAGTCTAGTATGTTCTCTACTAACAAATTACGTCATATATGTAAGTAAAGATTTTAAGAGGCCATGTTTCCATAGATCTAGATTTTGCCTAGGATTTCTCAAGGAATGTGTCGCTCAAACTCTTTCCATGATGGATTGCTTGTCTTTTCTTCAAATCCACAATGTGAGCTTATTCTTATCCAATCATGTGTTGGGATGCCCAGTTGTGATTTGGACTTCGAACGACACACCCCCAACATCTATCGACTTTGTGTTGGATGATTTTGATCACATGCTTCGTCAATGTCTAACACATATTGTGGTTGGAGACAACCCAAGCTTTGGTGATTTACAGTGACACTTGACCATGCTTTCTATGTATGTCGTAGGGTTGGGTATCAAATCTTCTCATGATGTCAGCAAGTTTACTTATGTTTCTCTCCGGTCCACACTCAAAAATTACATGAACACATCATGCGAGAGGTTAGATTTGTGCCTACATGAGCCTCTTTTGTTATTACATGTGACACCATCCGTAAGATCTTGTCGTCCTTTTGTATGTCCTAGTTATCATGTACGCCTTCTACCACTTCAAAGATCCAATCTACTTTGGCAGACACTTACTATAAAATTGTTGTCCAAGAATTCAATGCAATTGGCCTCTCGTAACGATAACTAGCTATACTCACTTCTCTATAAGTTGGCCATGCACAAGACCTCCTACTTATCATTCCTATTTATGGCTTGGTGTTTGTCCATGTCACCTATTGAGAATCAAACTATCCTTCGTTATCGACATATGATTCTCTTGTACCCAGGTGACGAAAGCTGCTCGATTTGCATCATCGCAAACCTTGTCGTCTTTAGTAATCATGTTGTTCACTGTCACAAAAGACCTGGATATAAGTTTCGACATGACTTAGTTCGTGATACTCTTTTTGTCCTTGCCTCTCAAGTTGAGTTAAAGGTCCTAAAATAAGCTCATGTGGTCTTTCGTGGCATACAAACTGATGGTATCCATTTTCAACGTCCTACAAACATCTTGTTGTATGATTGGACAGATCGGAAACACACATGTGCTGACCTCATTAGAGTCTCTTCTCTGTAAGATGTTCTTTCAAGTAACTTTAAAGCAGGCCAAATAGTTGGCGATCCCGCTACACAAAAGGTACAAAAGTATGGTGCAACTTGTATGACAAATCAGTTTAATCTTTAGCCTGTTTACTTTTGATACTTTTGAAAATACTTGTTGATGATGTGACCTCTCTTCTGCTATGCCTTCAACTCGTTGCCAATAGGAATCTTATGCTACCATCTTCTTCTTCTTAAAATTTTATTTTTAGATATATACCATTCACCATCCAGAAATAACTGACAGCTCAATTTGTTATCTATGCTTCTGTGAAGACTTTTTTTGAAAACTTTTAGTTTTAAAGTATGAGTAAAAATTTAAAAAAATAATAATTTTTTTTTGTTTATTATTGTAGGATTTGATTACCTATCTATTTGTCTGTATTCAGCATCGAGTGAAAATGGATTGAATGAGAGAATCGATGGGCCGGGTTGAGCAAGTGCCTATTTGATCATTGGCAAGAAACTTGCCACGTTTTTATTTGATTTCCAACAATATAAAAACACAGAGCAACTGTACAAATAATTTCAGGCTTTTCATTTGCGTCCAACAAAACGACCCCTACCTGAGCTTGCACTTGCCCTTTCTAGATCTCTAGACAGATTTGCTTGTGCGGCAGAGCCAATTGGTTCCAAAATTGAGGCGGACAGCATATGCACGTAACTCGGCACTTTTCTGTAGCAAGTGTCCAATGTGCCTGCCTGCTGCTGGCGCTAGCTCTCGCATGTGTCGTTGCATCTTTGCTTTTCTGCGTTTCCTGTGGAGCAGAAGCAGACTACAACAAACTCCTATTGAGAATAAAAAGATGAAACGGGGGCCCTATGTGCATCGACCAGAAAGAAAAGGGTTGGGCCCAGTGTACACACTAAAGGCCGAACGTGAAGTAAGCAAGTTTCAGCTTATCAATGTCTGAAGTAAATGGTCTTGACTTGCTTACCCATGAGGCGTGGCCTAATGCGCCAGATCCACTAGAGAACAAGATATTTAGAACAAAGAAAGATCGATTAGAATAAATGTACTGGAATACGTTATCTCGTCCGCCCTACATCACATCGGATATCTATAGGGCTTCTTTATAATTGTTGCAATTTTTTTTCCGTTAATGATGTGATTTGATATGAAAGAAAGGAAATGCCATGATTGATTTTCAAATGGTTAATATATGGCAGTTGGGACTCGACACGCCATGATTAGTTGGCTTAGCTGCTATCGCGCAAGAGGAATCCAAGCTGTGAGCTAGCCTGTCATACCATCCATACATACACAGAAGATAAGTATACAACCCACTTGCATAAGAAATGTAAACTTTTTTTGTGTTTGCATCTCTAAGTTTGGCGTTTCTTCTCAGAACTCAACTTGGGGTCGATGCAGTTCTTGTAAAATGGATTGTTATATAAGACCCCAATGATCAATGTGATTAAGAGCAGGTGCATACCAGTTCTCTTGTCCTATCCCCAATTCCATCGCTTTCTAACAGCAAACATCTCGTAGAGTCATCATTAGGTCCTCTCCCTTTCAGCGGATTTCTCGTAAAGTTCGAATACTGTACTCATATCACCCCACTGCTCCTTCCAATTGTGCGAGCTGTTCCTTTCTACAAATTGCATTAGTTCTAGCGATCCTGGAAGGCGGGACTACAGGAGAACTAAGTCTCAATTCCATTTCTTTAATGAAAAGGACTTTGCGTTTTGCGCAAAGTGAAAAGATATTTGCAAAGCTTCAAGTCCAAGAAAACCCGATTATAAGAGATACAGTCCTAGCATGCACGAGAAGAACAAGAACGATCCCAGTCGACGAAGTCAATAACTTCCAAACAAATAATCACAAGAGAACAATGTTGGCGAAGAAGACCGTAAAATTCTATTAAGCACTTTCAGAAAGATTACAAAGATTGTCGCTCTCTCACAATCTCACGCCCACAATAGAATCTCGTATCCCACTCTTGCTCTCTCTCCCTTTGGCTATTTTTCTGGCTTCTCTCTTTTTGGCCTACTCACAACACATGGCTACTACTCTATTTATAGGCCCTAATGATAGACCAACCCCGGAATAGGAGTAGGACAAGAGGATGCAACTATTCTATTTGGAATAGGATAATGTGAATACAACTCCAACTAAGTAGGAAAGGTAATTGGATAAGGAAATAATACTAGGACTCCAAGTCTACACAAATTAGAACTTTCATATTGTTAAGATAATTCTCATTATCCTAATAGGATAAGAGACAATATCTCAACAATCTCCACCTTGGATCTTATCCACTGAAGTGTGTCTGCTCCTTCAAGAATTTTGCTCCCGTTCTTCTTCTATGCTTCCTCCCCCGAAAGCTGCTTCCGTCACCGGAATCACTCTACCGTGCACGCCTATGCAGACCGTGCACGCCTATGCAGAATGCGTGTCCGAGCATGGCTGTCCGAACCCATCATGTGAGAGTCCTCAAGATGTACAGTTTGATAAACTGCACTGCCTCTACCTACGGTTGGAACCGCATCCTTCACACCTTTGGCCCTCCATGCCATTGGTTTGTACCTTTTCCGAGCTCCACCTGCTCGCTAGCACTGCGTGGTCGGTCTTGTCACGTCTTTCTTCTTCCAACAGTTGACAGTTTTGCCTCTGACCCTGTTGGTTTTTGTAGTCGATCTTGCAGCCTCGCACGTGATTGTCCCTAGGAGTTGATAACATGTAGCACTTTCCGAGTTCATGACGCTCGTCTCACGTGCCAATGCTTCATCCACACCTCCAGTATGTGTAGAACTCCCGTCAATTACTCCTCCTTTGGTTAGAACATCTCCAACCAAGCGATATGCTCCACTCGACCAGGTACCCTTCATGATCACTTGCCCCTTGCATGTGACTTGCACGACTCCACCTTGCTTTGAAATTTTGCAACCGATGAATTCAAGTGCCCTCTCAGATATTAGATTCCTCTTGAGACCGGGGACATATCGAACCCCCGACAATGTGCGATGTGCTCCATCATGCATCCTAAACGTAATTGTTCCAATTCCAGCAATTTGGTAGAGTTTGTGATCTGCCAGTTGAACAGTCCCACGTGCCCGATGCAGAGATCCTTCATCAAATACATCTCTCTCTGGACATATGATGTAGCGAGAGTCTGAATCAAATATCCAACCATTACGAGTACCTAATTTTGTAATAGCTAGTGCCTCTGAATATTCTTCCACCAATGAGAAAACTCCACTTTTCAATTCTTTCAACTTTGGACAATCTTTTAATATGTGACCCTCCTTGTCACATATATAGCATGTGTGTCTTCCCTTGCCTTTCTGATTCTTCTTTCCGTGACCCTTACTTTTATTGGTTTCATCTGTAATAGCCAAAGCTTGACCACCTGAGGAAGACTCTGAGGGCTTCTTCAAAGACTCTTCCTCCAAAAGATATGCAACCGCCTCGTTGAAATTGAGTGTAGTTTTCCCAACAAGAATATTCATCACCAGTTGCTCCCATGATTGTGGTAGAGATGAAGCTATGAGAACTACCTTGTCGCTCTCACTAAATGTCTCCTCCATGCTAACCAGTTGTGTGACAAGCTTGTTGAAGACATTGAGATGGTCAACAAACCGTGTGCCCTCTTCCATGCGCAATTTGTACAATTATCTTTTTAGCACCCATCTGTTCGTCAGCGACTTCGCCATGTACAACTCTTCTAGGACTTTCCATAATTTCTTCGGTGAGTCTACATTGGTCACAGAATACTTTACCTCTGCAGAAAGACTTAGACGAATTGTACTGACCGCTTTGCGCTCCATCATTCTCCAGTCTCCATCAGACATCTTTTCCAGCTTCTCTCCTTCAAGCGCTTCGATTAGCCCTTGTTGTACTAGGACATCTTTCACCGTGCTCTGCCACACACTGAAATTACTTTTGCCATCAAATTTCTCAATATAATGACTCCCCATGGTATTCATCGATGTCGTCATGCTTTACGTGCAACTGTTGCTCACTGGTCATCTCGCAACAATCTTACTCTGATACCACTTGAAAGGATTCACGCGGAAACTTCAAGCCCAAGAAAACCCGATTATACAAGATACAGTCCGAGCATGCACGAGAAGAACAAGAACGACCCCAGTCGACGAAGCCAATAACTGCCAAGAAAATAACCACAAGAGAACAATGTTGGCGAAGAAGACCGCAAAATTCTATTAAGCATCTTCAGAAAGATTACAAGGATTGTCGCTCTCTCACAATCCCACACCCACAATAGAATCTCATATCCCACTATTGCTCTCTCTCCCTTGGGCTATCTTTTTGGCTTCCCTCTTTTTGGCCTACTCACAACACATGGCTACTACTCTATTTATAGGCCCCAAAGATAGACCAACCATGGAATAGGAGTAGGACAAGAGGATACAACTATTCAATTTGGAATAGGATAATGTGAATACAACTCCAACTATGTAGGAAAGGGAATTGGATAAGGAAATAATATTAGGACTCCAAGTCTACACCAATTAGAACTTTCCTATTGTTAAGATAATTCTCATTATCCTAATAGGATAAGAGACAATATCCCAACACAAAAGAGTTACGATAATCATACACACGCATTACACACATACACATATAGACAAGGACGAAGCAAGAAATTTTCCACTAGGGGGCGGGGCGGGGGGGGGGGGGCAACGACACTAATGATAGGTGTAGAGATATCACAAGAGTCATGTAAGGTTGTAGTGTATCAAAATTTAAGTTCCATTGTGTTCATGTGCATGATAGACCACACAGTCATATATAATTTAATAAACTATAAAAATAATAACTTCATAAGTTAATTATACAAAATATAAATAATGTGATAGTGTAAAAGAATGTCTATTTTAAATATTTCTCACAAGAAACTTATGTCAACTTCAAAATGTATATGTATACATTTTCTATTATGATAGTTCTAACACAAATTTTTTTAACAGTTGAAATTGCATTATATGAATCATGAATTATTCTGAAGGGATGCAACTTCTTTTTTTAGTTATAAGATGTTCCACTAGATATCAATTAATATATATTCTAACATGGCTATTCATAAAATTAAAATGTGAGGTTGTAAAGTAACTTATATGTCAAATAGTTTCATTATTAAAGAAAAATAATGATAAGCTGAAAAACTTGATTTAAGATATTTTCAAAGAAAGTGTCAATAATCAGTTTTTAAGCATAAAAAGAAATATAGGGATAACAACCACAATATAATAAAAAGATATAAATCTCCAAACGCTTTCAAGTAAATACTTGATGAACTAACATGGCATCATGATTTCTTTTATAGTTGCAAGAATTAGCGCAAAACTGGTGTAATGATGTTTTAGGATAGCTACTTGTACGTGTAACGATGTCATTAGAAATACTACATTATATAATTTATTTGCAATAAAAGAGTACAAAGCATGGCATTCACATTGTGAAAATATATATGCGGTCATCTATCCTACCTCTTATAATACTTGTTGTCATTTATTGATATCATCTGGGCTATGCAAATAGAAGTGTTAACTATTTAATAGGATTTCTTTTAGTTTTAGACCATATAGTTCATTTTATGAGGTTGCTTGGGGTTGATTGCCCAACATTAGAGGCTTGTTATTATTAATAAAGAATATACTATATATTCTCAATTATTAGTAGCATTTAAGGATTTGACCATAATCACCATAACCATGATGAATTTTATCAATTTGACCACTATATCTCATTTTGGAAGGAAATTGTAAATAGAGATTTAGATGGTACTCCATGATCTTGTTCTATTTGTTCTAATCCAATACACTTTTCTAGTTTGCCATATATTTTTAACCTACTATTTGATACATATATTGCCATGAATATTGTTTTTGAAAAAATGCTTCTAGAATGTATGGGGTTAATTGCTAAACATATGAGCAACAACCATTATTGTTACGTCAAGATGTCTTGATTGTAGTTTGAATGTGTTGTTTGAAATCCATTGTCAATCTTAATGAGATTCTAGGTATTTTAAGTGCAATGGTGGGATCTGCTTATAAATTTGCATAATATCATGTTACTACTTTGGACAATAAAAATTGCAGAGTTCTCTAAACAAAATGTATAAGAAATTACACAAGTTAAGTATCAAACCCACATCTAGCATTTAATAAAGTTAGGATACAACACTGAGTAAACACCTCACATGTGATGAACTTATAGGCGGTAAGTATATATTATCATAATGCATACATATATACATATATAAATATATAATAAGTAATAATAACGAAAAAAATAATAATATATTTCTAATAATAATAGTAAATTATAAGTTTTTAGGGGACCCTGGCCATTTCTCACCCCCTCTATCTAGTGGATCCACTCATTTATGTACAAACTAGAACTTGAATAAACTATCTTGATTATTCAAGAAAGATATATCTGATAGGTTCACTAGTAAAAAGTAAAAGAAGCTTCTTTTGCTTGTCTTAGTGCTATATTATTGTTATTCTAGACACAATTTACTACTTGCATGTTGTATATTTATGTAGGTTTTTAAAGATTCATCCATCATGAGAAACACAAAAATTTCCATGATTCCCAACTTCATAGGAGTAGGAAATATCATGACTATTATTTTAGGAAGTATTTTAGATCACTGAGACATTATTAGTGGTATTTATGGATGCATGTCTGAGAAAAAATTATTAGATATGTGTACATTAGAACTTCAACATTTTTCTTTCATTTTATGATACCTTGAGATTTTAAATTTTATGCTTTCGTACACCAATTTCAATTATTCTTTTATTAGCCATAGAGGATTAGGTCACAGAGATATGGCTATGTGATATGTATAGTTTACGCATAGTTATGTTGGGTTGAGCAGCTAGTCATTTTGTTTGTCTTAATCTGGCAAAAAAAGCCTATTTGGGATAGTTATTGTGAGTTTAGGGTGCAATATGTTTACTAGCCAGAATCATAAATATTGTTTGTTCAAATAACAAGGTCATATGATCCAGCATGGTTTGCTGGTCTTCTGTGACACATAATAGGATTGGCTTCGTTCTTATGTATCATGCAGTCTACTGATTTTACTGCAAAGATGTAGTTTTCCACCTTTCACCCTAAACATTATGTTCTTTAGAAATAATAAAAATGAATGTTAGATTCAACATTGGATAGATACTCACAAAGAACTTCAATTGTAACTACCAATATACTACATACCAACTATGAACTATCCTAAGGCAACACATGGGACGGGGTGATACATGTCCTTGTCAGTCGACTGCTGAGGTAATGTCATTGGTGCTCTGCAACAACAACTTAGATCCTTGTCATCCATCCAACTGACATTTCGTTTGTTAGTTGCAACAACAATACCAGGCTCTTTTCCACTTCCCTTCTCAAATGTCCGATTTTATACACTTTTTTGGAGTGTTGTGTACGACAACCTTACCTAAAAATTGCTACTCCCACCATTCTTCTCTTCTCCCAAACCTTTAATTTACACTATGTGTACAAGCATCTATTGTTGATGAAATTGTGTTTCTCATCCCATAGGCCTAGGCATGCATGTGAATGTAGAGCATTTACAACATAGACGATAGCCTCTATGCCTAACCTCATAGAACAACTGCATCTGTCCTTATCTCCTTTACTCTATCGATATCACTCACATATCAAGACTAGGAATCCTAAACTTCATACTCATGGAATACACTTGTATTTTTCATTCAAACTTCAAATAACATATGATCTCTTGTTCAGGTCCTCAATACATATGATCTCATGTTCAAGTCCTCAACGCAAGCCATATGTTAAGGACCTGGACAAGAGTTCAAGGTGTTAGCCATGATGAAGTTTATCACTAGTTATTATTGAAAGTTCATTAGTATCATTTTTGACATTATCTTATAATGAATACATGATATGGAAGATGGATGGTCAAATCCACATTCCTTAATAGGTATCTTATAGAGGATATGTACATGACACAATCTAAGTATTTTGGATCTTAAAATGACACCAACATGGTTTACAAACTACAAAGATAAATATATGGACTAGAGCAAGCATCATAAATATGAAATCTTTATTTTTATAGATTGGTCAAAGAGTTTGTCTACATCATGAATGAAGGTGACTTTGTGTGAGTAAGATGGCTAGTGGGAGCATTGTAGTATTTCACATATTATTTGTGGATGATATACTATGAATGGGAAATTGGTGTTCTAACTCTAGAAAAGGTGAGGATGATTTTGTAAAATAGTTTCTCAATTAAAGACTTAGTCCAAGCCACTTATATTGTAGGCATAAAGATATATAGAGATGGATCCAGAAGGATTCTTGGTTTGAGTCTAAGTACATACATTGAAAAAGTGATAAGTAGTTTCAGCATGCAAGAGTCTAATATCAATAACTTACCCATGCCTCATGGGATAAGTATTTCTAAGGATAATAAAGGTACCACATGAGTAAGATTTCATATACCTCCATAGTTGGATCTATTATGTATGCAACGTTACATACACATCCATACATCACCAATTCCTTGATCATGATGAATAAATATTAGTAAGATCTAGGGAATCTCACCAAGAATATAATTAGAACATTATTAGTACTTGAGAATAACTCAAGAGGTGTTTTTTATACTTGGTGGTAGGGAGAAGTTGGTTGTAAAGGGTTGCATTGGTGTGAGCATACAAACTGCAAAATAATAATATTACTAGTCACAATTGGTTTTGTATTTTGCCTTAATGGTGGTTTTATCAGTTGGAAGAGTTCAAAGCAAGACATAATAGTTGGTTCTACAATAGAAGCTGAATATATTGCCTCATCATATACTACAAAGGAATTCATATGGATCAAGAAGTTCATTAGAGAATTTAGAGTTGTTCGTAGTATTTTTGAAGTAGCAGAGTTGTATTGTGAGAATAGTAGGGATATGGGTCAAGCAAAGACACTATATTGCATCAGTTTTCCAAGCATATTAAAAGATGCTTCCATCTCATAGGAGTGGTCTTTCAGTGAAGATTTGCATGGTACCACTAGAGAGATTTTGATCATCTCTTGGAAAAGACAACATCATAGAAAAAGTGTTATGGTCATGTTAGATCACTTGATATTAGATACTTAATTGGTCCTCTCTAGTTTGAGTTAGATATTTTTGTGTATATTTCCCAAAAGCCAATAATTTGATGGTGGTTGTAGGTATAATTTTGTATTTAATTAATAAATTCAATTCCATTTAATAGTGAACACCTTATTAGATTAATATGAATGTACATAATAAACATCCTCAACATGATAGGTTCAAATCCATGTGAATTCAAGTATGCACCTGAAAATGAGATCATATTGGATGCTAAAGAAAAATATTAGTAAATGAACCTAATCAAGTGTTATTGTAGATTGGGCAAGTGTAATACTCACAAGACTAGTATGTGTGGTGGCCGATGACCATGACTCATGGGTCATAGGTATGTGATACCAAGTCAGACACACAGGAACCTTTAAATAACTTGAGGTATAGATAACCCTTCCATAAGAGTGATGCATGGATGGTTATATGATAAAGTCACTACAATGGTTACATGATGATCCTAATTATTTGCCATCATAAATGAGTGGGACTTGAGAGGGTATTCATTCATTACTTCAAACTTCATCCATTCCGAACACACCAACAAGTATCACAAATAGGAGGTAGTCTATCTCATATGTCAAAAGTATGATACTTAAAGTAAATATAATTACATAGTAGTAGGAGATTATACTATTACATTACAAAAGAAATACCATTTACATTATCTCTTACCACAAGTTGCATTACCAAAAGGAAAATTGTACATATAATTTTATAAAGGTCCAAATGCAAAGGGAAACATGTCCATCATCAAAGTCCATGTTATATCTTCAATTTTGGAAAAGTTGAATGATATACATATGAAACATGTTTTGTTTTTCCCCAAAAATATAATGATGGAATTATAGTGTCCTTTTTGCACCATTTAAATAAATAAAAGGAACTTTATGTGTTCTATCATTTGCAAATACTTTTAGATAATTAAACAAATGGAAAACCAAATAATGAAAGGATTACTAAAGGTAATCAATAATTAACATGGAATCATGTGGAATTCTCTAGAAGATAGAGTTTTTGGGGATAAATAAAGAATGATGACTCTATTAATTAATGAACAATTGAAATATAAGATGATATGCAAGTTACCAAAAGAAATAAGATTTATGATGTTTTAGATAAATAAAGGATCAAGATCTATCCAAGATTGGCAACACCATGCTTACAGCATCAAACATGGGTATTTTGATATGACTTTTCATACACTTGAAAAGATAAATGAAATGAGGAGAGTAGTACCATGATACTATTTCTAAAAAGGAATAAGTTTGGTATGAGGAAGATATTCCTTTAAATCCCAATTAATGTGACTTGAAAAAGATACTAGTGAGTTTTATAGAAAAGGAATAATTACTTTAGGAGGACAAAGATAATAGTCTAGAATCAAGCTATCAATTATGAGTCAGATAAGGACGTGCCTTCTTTTATGGCTTTTTGGGTATCAACTGAGAATTATGGTTAAAGGATTTAGGAAATATATTAATAAGAGATAAAGAACGTAAAAGATGGGGGTTTTGTCTCATGGATATCACAGTGCTTCCCCCTTACAAAACAACAATGGTAAGATGGAAAAGGAAAGGTAATATGATTTAATCCTTTACCTTTTAATCCTTGGCAATCAATGTATGGAAAGTCCAGCCTTTTAATATATTTCCAATCAAAATATACATGAGGAAAACCCAGGCCTTTACTCAGTGAGTCTCTCTCTTGCTTTCCTTCATGTGGTGGCCTTTAGGGCTTCCCATGGGTACACACACACACACACACATATATATATATATATAAATGTATATATATACACACACACACACACACACACACACACATATATATATATATATATATATATATATATATATATATATGCGGAGACCCATGTTCTCTTGTATCCCATCAGGACTAATCGGGAGGAGTAGGTCCTTAGACCTTGCTGCTCAGAAGATTTCTGGAGGTTTCCTCCTCCTCGGCCTGTAATGGTTGCAAGATTCATACCATCTCGTCTGGGCTTGGTATTTCGTTGGTCATCCCATCTGGGCTTGGAACCTCGTGTGGCCATCCCATCCGGGCTTGGACCCTTAGCAACCTCCCCATCCGAGCTAGGTGCATAGTCATTTTCAGAATGATTTTCTTTCACCTCATGCTCTTTAAATCACCAAAGATCGATATAGGATTTGAGCAGGTTACATCCATAAATGTATTATTCATATGTTGCTTATGTTTCTTGAAACTTTTTTCATAAATTCCTTACACCACATACAAATATTCATGATAGACAGAGTTACCTAACTCATTTATACATTTTATTTTATAACTTCTCAACCTTTACTTGCCTAATCTCTATGGTGTACCCACTCACTGAGGATATTCATACTCACTCACTTAAAGTATTCTCAATGGCATACCCACTCGCCGGGGGTAGCATACCCACTCACTGGGGTATTATTTATCCATCCATTCCTTTGGAGATTGCATTAGTGCAATAAGAAAGTCATATACCTATTTCCATTTTCGTGTATATATGTTGGTCAATTATGACTCTCATGTATATATAAATGTTTTTTCACATGCATCATGCATACATTTCTCCATATTCATACATGGAAATCTATGTCATATAGAATTATTTATATTTTTTTTCTTATTTATCATTATTGTTACCCTTATTAGGGTTCATATGGGTAGGGTTTGCATTTTATCCATTCTACCCCCATTTCCCCATATTAGGGTTTTATATAAGGGTTAGAGACTGCACCCTACCTCTTAGGGTTTCTATGTCGCTTGACCCACTAGGGTTTTCTCAAACCAACCCTAGTTCCAACTAGGGTTACCCACACAAGGAAAACCCATAAAATAGTTTTATTGACTTTATCCACATTTCATGTTCATAATCATTTCCTCATTACATGTAAATTATTATTTTCATATTTACATGTACATGATTATTTCCACATTTAAATGTACATTATTATTTCATATTATATGTACATTAATTAGAGGAGGATTCCTTAATTCTACTTCTTCTCAAAAACTCTAACTTGATATGAGGAGAGAAGTTCCTTTTAGGGTTAATTAAGTAAGTGGATAGAGAAGTGGACAAAAGAGTTGAGAAGAAACCATAAATTTATTTTACTTTGGGCAAAGACTCTGACTTTGTCCAAGCAGGACGCATGGGTCTGGGAGTCCTTGTAAGCTGACTAGCAGTGCGGAAGAAAATTTTACCAGCCCCCGATCATGGTCCCTTCTAGACACCTCAGTCTTTAGCAAATGCCCTAATAATTCCCTAATATTTCTACAGATTACTTGAAAATATAAACTATTAAATATTATTTGATAAAATATGGGGCTCTGAAACCAAATTTAATGACCTCACTTTCCATGTCTCCTAATTAAGGAAAGACCTTCAAGTTGAGAGTCATTACCTATATTCCCAAGGATCCAGATTAATCAAATAACAAATAACAGAAAAAAATATCAATTAAATTTCAAATATCATTTACAAATTCTAAAATGATATACCTCATGGAACTTATACCTATTGAGAAGAAGTATCATCTATCTAATCCTCCTGTATAACTTTAATTCCTTCCATGGATTTCATCTTTATCTTCATATTTGTATCTTGTGTATCAACTACCTAAAATTCTGACAAACAAAACATGGTTAGCATATTTCTATATTGGTAAGTGGGATCATCCAATAATCACAATTACATATAATCAAGCATCAATTATTTTCACGTAAGAACATGTATTTTCTTTCATATTCTAACCCATATTTGGTCTACTATCTTAGGTATGTCCACTATCCATCATTGGACATATGTGTGTTACCCTTCGATCAGTGTAACTTAGGGTTCAAAATATCATTTACTTTATGTGATAGTCATAGGGACTTATAAATAAACATCCAATAGATATCATCATTCAATCTTAGAGAAACCTCAACAAACATTGGAAATCGATACATGTAATCATAAGCATAACCACATACCTTTGCCATGCAAAATATTTGCAGTGTACTTTATGAAATCCAATCATCAAGTATAGTCGACAAGCAAGTGTACATCCAATCAATCAACATAATATGTAATTGTATACAACCCTAAAGTGCCACCATACAATCATAACATACTAAAAGGACCTAACCTAGGTCTTAGACCGGAGTTTAGGGTTATATCAGGCTCGATTAGGGTTTATAACCCTTAAGAACCATAATGTTGTGGAAGTAGGGTTCCATACCCTTTTTCATAACCTCAACCTAATATAACCCTAAACCCCGGTCTAAGACCTAGGTTAGGTCCCTTTAGTATGTTATGATTGTATGGTGACATTTTAGGGTGGTATACAATTACAGATTATGTTGATTGATTGGATGTACGCTGGCTTGCAAATTATACTTGATGATTGGATTGCATAAAGTACACTAGAAATATTATGCATGGAAAAGGTACATTGTTATGCATATGATTACATGTATCAATTTCCAACGTTTTTCGAGGTGTCTCAAACATTGAATGATCATATCTATTGGATGTTTATTTATTTCATGCAAATTATAAAGTCCATATGAGTATCACATAAAGTAAATGATATTCTGAACCCTAGGTTACACTGATCAAAGGGTAACACACATAAGTCGAATGATGGATAGTGGATACACATGAGATAGTAGACCATATATGGGTTAGAATATGAAAGAAAATACATGTTCTTATGTGAAAATAATTGATGCTTGATTATATGTACTTGTGATTATTGGATGAACCCACGTAACTATATAGAAATATGATGACTGTGTTTTGTTTGTCGACGTGTTGGTAGTTGATACACAAGATACAAATATGAAGATAAATATAAAATCCATGGAAGGTATTAAAGTTATGCAAGAGGATTAGATATATGATACTTCTTCTCAAAAGGTATTAGTTCCATGAGGTATATCATTTTAGAATTTGTAAACAATATTTGAAATTTGATTGAAATTGTTTTCCATGATTTGTTATTTGACTAATCTTGTTCCTTGGTAATATAGGTAATGGATCTCATCTTTAAGGTCTTCCCTTAATTGGGGGACATGGAAAGTGAGGTCATTACAGTCCATATTCCTGATACATATTTCTTATAAGTCATCTTTCTCTAGTTCATCTACATATAGTTGGTTTGGGAAAAATGTCTAGAGAGGGGAGGAAGTATGTATGTGTCAGTAAAACACTAGTATGTGCAATAAATATTAATTGGGAATATATTATTCAAGTACAAGAAGTAAGGGTGTTCCAAGTCAAAAGAGGCAATAAATAATAAGGCAATTTCAAGAGAAAGAAAAATTATAAATGAATAAAAAAATTAACAAAAGATTGAGCCATTTATCATTGAGAAAAAATCATGAACATGCACTTTATTGCCTTTTTATTGCTTCACAAATCACAACAATTATAAAGATGCATATAGATTATAATAGAGACATAGATAAAGTAGATTTTTCACACCATAATCCCAAGTAATGAAAAGATGAATAAATACTTAGTGCTTAAAATATAATCCATTTCCAAGGGGAATAAAACCCCAATGTATGATAGAAGAAATAAAATCGTAATGCATATATATATATATAATTCTACCATACTAAACATCATTACTCATCTCTGTCCCCAATTTCTTGTACAATTTGGAATCGACTTCCATAATCCTTCTTCTGTTCTATTTAACCTCCTACCCACCCTTTGTTCCTTTACCTAATTCTGCCCCACTCAACACCCACCACCACATCTGTTTCATGTTAATCAGTGTGACGACCTGTAGATATTTCCACAATCAATAGCGCATGGCTATGCAACCAAAAAAAATCATCACATGCTAATACCACATAAATAGATCATGACTATTCTTCTTGTATCATCGATTCCCAGTTTCAAAAAGAAAGGAACAAGCAGCAATGTAGACAAGAGGTCCATCACCCTAAAACCTTGAAGGCAGAAGAGCAAGATGATATTTTCTCAAACTTGTCAATCTCCCCATACAAAGAGCAAGAACCAAGATTATCGGTTATCCATAGCTTGAATTTCTAACTTTTAAATGGAGGGCATTGTCCACATGGGGAGTCCGTAGTAACAATTTGTCTTACCAATTCATCACTCGCGTTAACTGCCACATCGTAATATACCTGAGACAACGTAAGCTATATATGCAACATATTGATATTTCTATTATGAAAACTATTGGGGATGTTGTACCGATACATTTCTGGATGTGACAAAAACTTATTGTAAAAGCGTTACCGAAAATCTTATAAACCCAAAGAAGAAACACTAGATTTAATTGGAAAACTATCCTCAAGACAAGGAGAGAAAAGCCACAGGGAAATATCAGTCAACAAGCACTATGTAATTAAGATTACAACTCACACTTCCTGGATTTAATTACCCCTAAATCCAAGTAGCCCTCTCCATATGAGAACAAATATGAGGAAGAAGAGAATCACACTAAGTGTGTACAAAACCTCCATCTTTACTTGATCTCCTCGTGAGGCCGTTGTTGTTGTTGGGGACTACTTGATGTCGTTGTGACCACTGACTGGGTTGGATCGCTGCCGCTACTACAACACTACATCTATAATCGTCAACTGCTACTTTTCTTCAAGGTAAAGTCATTGGTCCTCTCTAATCAACTAAGAGAGATACCCTATTAGTGCATCCAATGTGTCACTGAATGTCAGTTGCTACTTCGCTTCAAGGCAATGTGGCTGACCATCTCTTATTCAACCAATGGATCTCCTCCTGTTGTTCTTGTTCTCTGACTCTTCTACCGCATAAGGCACCAACCAAAAACTACAGGGATCACACCTCAACCGGTGGGATGTCTCAATTGCCTCCCTCAGGGCCTCTATTTATAAGCCTCCATGCATGTGGTTGCAAATAGGAATCCTTTTCCAAATCCTAGTCCAAGTCCTAATCCAACTCTATGTGTGACACACCGATCACAAAAACATGATTTACTTAAGCGGATGCATTTGTTAACAGCAGATTACCGAAAATCACTAAAAATTAAAACCATTTTACAGAGAGGTCCACACATAGGAAACTCTTTCACAAAGAACTAAAGTAATTTAATTACATACTAGTTCACCGATACATGTCCTGTATCATCTTTTTCTAAGAATTACAAGCATCAACTGCCCTGTTAAACTAAACACATGCAGTATAAAATCTCGAGGCACTGAGCCAAAATCTCGAAAGCACTAACTACTACTCTGAGGACCTGAGAGTACAGAGACGACACATAGGACTCTATGTACATCTATACAAGGCATATTGAATAGTGTCTCCACCTGAGAAATCACTACTGTCCCTGCTGTAGCTGTTGATGTCCTTCACCTACTGAAGGATTCCTGCCTCCTCGTCCGCGTCCACCTAAAAATGTGGTTCCCACGGGAGTGAGACAATTGTAAATTTCCCCAGTGAGAGATATAACTCTCCACCAGAATCATTATTATTGTAGTTTAATAAGATAAATCTGAACAAAGGAATTGTAATTGTTTAACAGCAGTTAAATCATTGTCTAACAGATTAGAACATTATTCTTATCTAAAGCATTGCAGCTTTAACCTTATAGAGCAGCATGCCACTTATCCAATAAGGAATATGAAGAACATGTATGACATTTATCCGCTATAATAAGCAGGATAATATCAACCAATGTTTCTCATATTTCAACTTTATGCAAATACACTACACAGATGATTATATTTTACACATCATGTGTCAAACTACAATTAGCTTGCCAGAGTATATTGACATCTTCACTATAGAGTTATAGACGCAACATATACTCTCTTCAGGCTTAGATCACATAGCTAATGCCTAACATTGTTTTGTGGAGTCATGGCCTGTAGCCATACTCTTTTAACAAAGTATTGGGATCTTAATCCCTCATCTCATCAAGTACATTTCCATTTCTTAACAAGTTCATTGTCATGATTATAGAATATGGGTATTCAAACCTTTAGTTCATCATAGAATACTTATTACCACTTAATAGGTAACTTAATACCTTCAGGTCATCTGACCAAGGTAATCATCATTCGTGCTACACAAGCATTCCACATAGTTCACAAGGTTCATATCACCTCTTGTTACCCCTTAATAGGAAATAAGGCATATTATGGATTATGAAGCCCATAAACAATTTCAATAATTAAAACATCATATGGCACACATAGCTCATTAATTTCAGGTTACCTCTCACTAAGAAACAAAGCATATGAAGGCTTATAAGGCCTATAATTTTTTTTCAATATACAGAGCATCATGGCCCATACCTGGCTATGCTCATCATCTCAACATACCTGCATAATTAGTACTCTTGATAATAATTATAATGCTTACATATCAGCACCATGCAACACAAAATAATACCACTATTCCCTTTTTAGGGTTAGGATTCCTCTTACATATCATCACCCTCCATTATGGTTTTCCACAAATAACCATTTAGATTCTTAAGTTCATGTTATTAATGATCAAAACTTAATTCATTGCTCCACACAGCTAAGAGCCAACATTGATAACATAAGCATTTAATCATGCTCATTTATTCTCATCATTTATCATTAAATGAATTATCAACATAAAGTATGAGTTTCTCTCTCATCTTTACCAAAATATGATTGCATCATACTTTATTAACTTGGCTTAACCTTTTCTTAAGGTATGTTAGCCTAAACTTATCAAAGTGCATTACTTCATAATATAACAATTGTCATGATACATTTCATGTGTCACTCATCCAAATATATTGGATTTAAAATACATCAAGGTGTATAAATCTTAAGGTGCTGGATGTGATATCTATCATGTCTTGATGTATCACCTCCCTCCTCACCTTTATCTTACTTTAATTCATCTACTTAGCTTGTATTAGGGTATTTCCCATCCTAATACTTTATGAATCAACTCATCACATTTATCATCTAATGTACTGGTCATAAGTCACTTATTTAGAATATACAACCATTGCCAGTGGTATGGACTCATCTTTGAGTTAGGAACTATTAATATAAAGATTTCTATTATCAAACTCTTTAGGTATTTCTCTTATCAATATATTAGTTACTATTGGATTATTAGGAAGAGGGTTCACATAACATCTTTCCACATTTGGGTTTCACATAACATCCTTCTATATCCGGGTTTCACATAGCATTACTTGAAATTTTGGTTTCACATCACATCACCCAGTGTTAGGGCTTCACATAGCATTACCCTGTATTAGGGTTTCATATACTTTTATCCTATTTTAGGGATTAGGGTTTACCATTCACATCCGAGTTGGGTTTCCCATACCTCATTATCTAAATTAGGTTACATCATCACCCTAGATTAGGGTTGCACTCAACTTTTCTCTAAATTAGGGTCAGGGCTCAATAATCTTTTCAATTAGGGTTTCATGATCTCATTATTATGGATCAAACCATAATTATATATTTTATTCATTATGAGAGGATTAGGGCTTAATTATATAAGCATTCCTCTCTCTCCTTCTCTCTCTCATCCACTCTAGGATGTTAAGTACTCCAAGATTTATCTAGGTCAGCTCTTCATTTAAGTACACACAGTTAGGGTTAACCATTATAATCACCTTTGGATTACATCATTATCAATCGAGTAGCTAACTGACCTTTAATCATATTAGGTGTCCAATTGGTTTGACCAATTTGAACTTCAAATAGTCTTGGTCACTTAGACCCCAAACGGTCTTGGTCACTCAGACCTTGAATGGTTTGAAACCGTTTAAGCAAAACAATAATGAAACCGTATGAACAATTGACACATGGAACCGCTTGGATCTCCAAACGGTTTGAGACCATTTGGTCTCAAATGGTCTTGAGACCATTTGATCCCAAACAGTCTTGAGACCATTTGGTCCAAACTCTCTCAAAATTGAATGGACCAAAAAGGTCTTCCGTCACTTAATCAATTCAGGGTTTCAATCATTAAACCATCTATCAATTGAACTAATGATTTATTCTATAATTGAACCATTGAATAACCTTTCAATTGGAACTTCAATTAAGGTTTTGAACCCAATTGAACTAGGGTTTATAATTAAGAACCCATCAATTAGGGTTTTGAAGTCGAGAAACCATCAATGATTGACATTGTGAAACTAATTCAATTGAAATCATTGGATCCTCATCAAAACATGACATGACCTGACCTCAAGCGGTCTTGAGGTCATTTGCATGAACTCCAAATAGTTTTGAGACCGTTTGCTCAAACCTTTATTGAAATTTGTGAAAGTCAATTAGGGTTTGCATCATTGAATTGATCATCAAATTAGCTATTGATTGCATTTCAATTTGATATCTCTGGATCTTCAATTACTCAATCATACTCAACCCTAGACCTCCCAATGGTCTTGGTTGACCTCCAAATGGTCTTGAGACCGTTTGGGTGATCTCCAAATGGTCTTGAGACCGTTTGGGTTAGTCAACCCAAAGTTTTAAATCAACTAATTGAAATTTCAGCACTTAACCCGATTAGGGTTTCTAATTGGAGGATTGTCCATATATTGAATCAATCAATTGGATCCATTAGATCATCATACAACATGTACTAGGGTCCTGACCTCAAATGGTCAACCCATTCAAATGGTCAACCCTTCTAAATGGTTTGGAATCCAAACCTCCAAATGGTTTGCAAACCGTTTGGTCTCCAAATGGTTTGGTGAAACCGTTTGGACCAAAACTATGAAACTATTTGCAATAGATATTTGTTGAGGTGTGTGCTTATGATGATGTCATAATCATCAAGCTATAAACCCACTAAGCTTTCTGTGATTTTCATGGTGATTACATCAATCTACCAAATAAAAGTTTGGGAATAAAGAAGGAATCACCAATTGATAAAGATATGGAATCAATAACAAAGTTCAAGGGTTCAAGTTATATAACCCACCTTCAATTGAGCTTCAAAGCTTCAACCTCCACGTATTTCATGGTGAAAGAAACACCTTCCACTATCCCAACCTCGTCCTTAAGCTTTGAGTGAAAAGGAATGGCTAGAATTGAAGATGGAATGGAGATAAGAAGAAATCATGCATTGATTTTTGATTTCTACCATGGAAATCAAGGTGAAAGAAGGTCAAGAAGCTTACCAACAGGTTGGGGGTCGTCCTCTTGTTGCTCCAAGCTCCCTTGGTCGTTATTGCAAGCAAGAAGTGAAAGTGGTTTCGAAATTACTCTTTCAACTCATTGATAAAGGAGCATATATATGAATTTTATTGAAAATTCATTTAAGAGAGAGAAAGTAGGGATTATCTCCTCCATTTCCTTGCCACTTGCTCCCTTCCCTTCCTTGGTTACGAGGATATCTTATTTGCCTCTTATTCCTCTCAATTATCCATGTTTTAAAGAAAAGCAATTTAAGCACCTTAACCCTTATAATAATAATATCCTAAAGTTAGTGGATAATTCTTTTTCTTTTAATAATGTGAGTGAGTTATCCACTTCCTTTAGATATTTTGTTGCCTTTGCAAGGCACATGGTAGTCCATTATTTTTAAAAATCATCCCTGACCTTTTGGTTGAAGGGCTCTTCAATTAATATATTTATTTTTGAATTAAATTGAAGTAAAGTTCCAATTATGCTTAAATCTTGATTATTTAAATATCAAGATTCTCTCTCTTCCAAAATGATTCAAATGAGGCGCCCCTCCCAAATTATTTTCTCTACATGATGCCAAGAATCATGAGGGACTCTCTTGAAGTGGCATTTTGCATATTGAACCCTAGGTTTTGGGTAAATTGCACATTACACCAAAACTAGGTTTTAATGCACAAACATTGCTCAACAAACTCTTTCTTATTATTTAGGCTTGTAGAAGCCATACAACTGCATCATACTTACTCCTATGATGCTTCAACATATGCCATACACAATTTTCAATTTAACCCCTCAACTTGGGTAATTTGCATATCAGTCCAACACAAGTAAAATATTATTTCAACATTATTAAAAAAGGACTAAAATTGAAATATAAGTTCCTCTTGAGCCTTAATTACTTTTGAAGAGATAAGAGAAAGCATATAATCAACTTTATTAAGTAAAACATCTAGGTTTAAGCATAACCCAGGTTAGGGATGTAACAAATTATAAACCCCTAACAAGGATTTCATCCCCGAAATCCCAGGAAAAGGAGAGACATATTTTATTCATTTATTATACCATCAAGTCTCCACGTAACATCTTAATGTCATGGAGATACCATAGATCTGTAATCCACAAAAAGTTCCTTCCATTAGTTCAACCTTATCAATGTTTATGTTTATGCAGAGCATAAACCCCTAACATATGATGTCCATATTATTTGATGTAACTAGATTAATTTCACAGTTGGCCAATATAGATAACCAACACAAATCATCTATTATTTCTCAGATACCAGAATCCTTACTTTGGTATTCATCATATTTGTTGAGAACACATCTCATCCTTATCATATTCATTTTTCTGTTGTTACCACCAAGGGTACACATGCACAGGGTATTTCTTTTATTTTAGTACATTGCTTGTTCCTTATATCATTATCTTGGAACCAAAGTCCAAAGCAAACTGATACTTTTCTAAGTATCCATCAACGGATTATTTCTAATCCATGTACATCAAAGTCATAATACTTACTTGATTGCCATGTTAATGAAAGGAAGAAACATAAAGGAACATACCCCTATCATTACCCAAGGTTGTTTATCAAAGGGGAAACATATATATGTATATAACAGAGGTAATCCACTCAGAAATCCTTTATTTGTTTGGGAAAGTTAACTTAGCAATTCCTATGTAATTGAGAAAGTTTACTTAGAAATTTCACATTAGTTGGGAAAGTTCACTTAGCACTTCCTCATTAGTTGGGAAAGTTCACTTAGCACTTCCTCATTAGTTGGGAAAGTTCACTTAGCACTTCCTCATTAGTTGCACTTAGGCTCCGATTGGTTTGCAGTAACTGGGCTAAAAAATATGGGAACTGGAGTTACGGAACATATTTTTAGTGATTGGTTTTCTGTTATTGACAAAACTCTTTTTCCTGGAATTTTCTAGAGTTCCCTAGGTATATATAGGGTTTAAGTTCACAACTTCTGAAAAAAAAAGAAAGGAAAATCAGTTTGTGTCGCTGTGCTCTCGTGACGGCGCACGAAGACTCCCGACCGGCGATTGTGACCTGTTTGAGAAGACCAGCGTCAGTGGATTCTCGTCACTGCCCTCCCGTGATGGACTCCCGATCGGCGAAAGACCAGCGCCACTGGATTCTCGTCACTGCGCTCCCGTGTGGATTTCTTGAAGAATGAAGGCTCTCTATTGCCAAGACTCTGGTGCACGGTAATACTGGACTCACATTCTCCATGTGTCGATTATAATATTCATCTCATGATCATGATCTCACTCTCAACCTTACTTTCTTTGCATATCCTATTGAGTGCGGCGCTTAAACCCGGATCCTGTTTCAGTTTTAGATTGATGGTCTTTGCCTGGTTTTATCTTAGCATACGGTTGATGTGCGCTAATCAGCCATTAGATTGGCATTTGGTCTATTTTAAATACTTTGGGAGCTTTTCTAAAGTTGACTGGTGGAAAAGTTTTTCTGTAGAATACGGTGCCGCTGGTATTGGTTGTTACTGTTGTAATAGTATGCACATCATGCGCCGCATATTTTCCTCTTCCAATTGGTAATGAGTTAACATCACCATATTACATGTCTCTCTTCTTCATCAACAAAACATGACCTCATTGAACTGTCAACTAGTTCATGCATTTGTTCTGTAGAACATATGAACTTAATTATAAACAATAAAATGTCAACTATTTATCCTCTATAATACAATTGATTAGAATATGCTTGTGTAGAGAAATTTCATGGCACTTAATATAGTTGATTTATTTGGATGTAGATGGCTGATGATATTGACTTTGAGGAAAATCAACAACTTAGTGTGATCATGATATTGATGATCATGAAGATATTATAGAGACCCTAGCACATAAATGTGGAAGCCAGGTTGATGCCAAAGTGTTCATGGGTTGCAAATCTGAAAAGCGAATCACTTGGCTTCACAAATTCATTTCAAAAAGACAGAATACCAGTACTGGAGACAACAATCATTTTATGGGTCATTGATGAAGTTTTCTTGTTATCAACTTAGAACTCCAAGCTTATGAAGCTTATTTTATTTTCAATTGAAACCTTACTCTTTTGAAATGTTACTTGGTTTGGTTGTTATGAAGTTGCTACAATATTTTCGTATACATGATTTTGTTATTTTGTTTAAATGAAGTTTGTTTGGTTCATGTGAAGTGGATACAATCATTTTGTATACAAGATCTCATTATGTTTCTTGTTTGAAGTTGGTTTGGTTGTGCAAAAATATGTGGTGCATTGTGATTTACTTATAATTCATGTAAACTTTTTACTTGACTTACTGAAAACCAATCACGTGGAAGTCATTTTCAGAAAAAGCTCATAATTTCAACCAATCATCTGATCTAGTTTTCCTGGAACTGAACTCAACTTCCTGGAAAATGAGTTCCCTGAAAAATCTAGTTACTGCAAACCAATCGGAGCCTTAGCACTTCCTCATTAGTTGGGAAAGTTCACTTAGCACTTCCTCATTAGTTCGGAAAGTTCACTTAGCGCTTCCTCATTAGTTGGGAAAGTTCACTTAGCACTTCCTCATTAGTTGGGAAAGTTCACTTTAGCAATCCCTATATTATTTGGGAAAGTTCACTCAACAATTCCTATGTGATTGGGAAAGTTCACTTTAGCAATCCCTATATTATTTGGGAAAGTTCACTCAGTAATTCCTATTTGGTTTCATTATACTCACTTAGATTGTTTCAGAATGACTACTTGATCAGAGTAATCAGAAAGATAACAATCTAGGAGTGCCATACTTGCCCTATCCCCAATAATCATATACCTGGCCAGGGTATACAAGTATTGAGATTGGGTAGTATGCACTTTATTTACTATCATATTCCTCACTTTTCATATCATTATACACATAGGATTTTTCATTCTTGGATTTCCTTCAGGCATCACTTCTATATCTCATCTTTTATCACATAGATAAGAAAGATTATAAAGCATTTTAAGAAATACTGAGAAAAGTGTAAATTATCATCTTCCTTGTGTCCCTATAGGACTTGTCAGAGGTAGTTTAAAAACAACTACTTTCTTATTTTTAACACATAGAATCATGAAATGAAATATCAGAATGAATCTATTTCATCTGACCTGTCACAACCCGAGGGTTGACTATTGCATCAGATTGATTCATTGCATAGAACCTCACAATTTCTTATTGTTGACCCTATGCTTGATTGTTAGGTGTTGATGAACCATCTTGGGACGCTCGTCCACGTCCTCTATTGTTACTAGAAAACTGCATCCTTTGTGATCCTTGCTAACTCTGCCTTGGAGGTAGAGTCACAATTGAATTCTCATCTGGACAATCCTTTGCTAGATGTCCCGGTTGTCAACATTGGTAATAGATCCTGGTCACAAGATAGGGTATGTGAGATCTAGTCACCGATGTTGATGTTATGCCGGGGGATCTACTTGGAGCAATACTGCAGTCCCTACCCTTACATGACGTCCATTGCGTGTGGGTATTGAATCTCGATGATGCTGCCGATGCAGAAAATCTCGGCTTCTTAAAACTTTCTGATCTTTTCCCTTGAAACTGGTCTGTCATTTCTCGATTTTAGACCTTTCTATCCTCCTTATCGACTCCACAAAAGTGGAAAACCTCTCCCTGTTCTCTAAATCAAACATAGGAGTGGTAAGTTCAGCGTTCAATCCCTTCTCAAAATGTCGAATTCTTTCCTCATCATTAACTGCCATATGCGGACAAAACTACAACAGCTCCATGAACTTAGCTTCATACTCGCAAACGTTCATCTATCCTTGTATGATCCTCTCAAATTGAGAGATCTTCTCGTCTAGATACATCTTAGGGAAGTATCTACTGACAAATTCTCGTCAGAATACCTCCCATCCAATTTCTTCACTTGGCCTTTTATCTTCTTCTATAATCCACCAGTGACCAACACTCCCTTTTAGGAGGTACACAACATGTCTTACCTTCTCAATTTCAGGAATATCAAGGATCCTGAAAGCCTTCTCCAGCTCCGTCAGCCACAAATCTGCATCTGTTGGATCAGTTGTACCAGCATAATCTATGGCTCCAACTCGGCAAAGTCTCTCAAAAGTCATGCCGGCTCCATATCCCTCATTGTGGGCTGGTGCCCTAGATGCAGGTGGTGGCATCCTATCCGCCATATGTGTCATAGTCGCCATAAACTGCCCAAACAGGGTATGGAAAGCTGGATTCTCTGATACATCTTGATCAAGATGAGGAATCTCAGGTACGGGTTCCTCCCAGATTGATCCCATGCACCTTTTCCTGGTGTAGCAACACTGCTCTCAGCAGCGTATTCATCATGTGATCCAGATATCTTCAAGTTCTTCTTCTCCTATATGAGTAGAAGACACCATCAGATAATCTGGTAGACACTAGAACAGACTCAACAACCTTAATCCTATGCCTCTGTAGACTCAGTGAACCTAGAGCTTTGATACCACTAAATTGTGACACACCGATCACAAAAACATGATTTGCTTAAGTAGAAGCATTCGTTAGCAGCAGATTACTGAAAATCACTATATATTAAAGCCATTTTACAAAGAGGTCCACACATAGGAAAACTCTTTCACAAAGAACTAAAGTAATTTAATTACATACTAGTTCACCAGTATTTGTCCTGTATCATCTTTTTTTGAGAATTACAAGCATCAACTGCCCTGTTAAACTAAACACAGGCAGTATAAAATCTCTAGGCACTAAGCCAAAATCTCGAAAGCACTAACTACTACTCCGAGGACCTGAGAGTACAGAGACAACAGATAGGACTCTATGTACATCTATACAAGGCATATCAGCCAGTGTCTCCACCTGAGAAATCACTGCTATCCCTACTGCTGTTGTTGATGTCCTTCACCTACTGAAGGATTCCTGCCTCCTCGTCCATGTCCACCTAAAAATGTGGTTCCCACGGGGGGTGAGATAATTGTAAATTGCCCCAGTGAGAGATATAACTCGCTGCCAGAATCATTATTATTGTAGTTTAATAAGATAAATCTGAACAAAGGAATTATAATTGTTTAACAGTAGTTAAATCATTGTCTAACATATTGGAACATTATTCTTATCTAAAGCATTGCAGCTTTAACCTAATAGAGTAGCATGTCACTTATCCAATCAGGAATATGAAGAACATGTATAACATTTATCCTCTATACGAAATAGGATAATATCAACCAATGTTTCTCGTACTTCAATTTTATGCAAATACAGTATACGACTGATTATATTTTACACATCATGTGTCAAACTGCAATTAGCTTTCCAGAGTATATTGACATCTTCACTATAGAGTCATAGTTGCAGCATATACTCTCTTCACGCTTAGATCACATAGCTAATGCCTAGCATTGTTTTGTGGAGTCATGGCCTGTAGCCATACTCTTTTAACAAAGTATTGGGATCTTAATCCCTCATCTCATCAAGTACATTTCCATTTCTTAACAAGTTCATCATCATGATTATAGAATATGGTATTCAGACTTTTAGTTCATCATAGAATTCTTATTACAACTTAACAGGTAACTTAATACCTTCAGGTCATCTGACCAAGGTAATCATCATTCTTGATACACAAGCATTCCACATAGTTCACAAGGATCATATCACCTCTTGTTACCCCATAATAGGCAACAAGGCATATTATGGATTATGAAGCCCATAAACAATTTCAATAATTAAAACATCATATGGCACAGAGAGCTCATTAATTTCAGGTTACCTCTCACTAAGCAACAAAGCATATGAAGGCTTGTAAGGCCTATAAAACATTTTCAATATACAGAGCATCATGGCCCATACCTGGCTATGCTCATCATCTCAACATACCTGCATTATTAGTACTCTTGATGATAATTATAATGCTTACATATCAGCACCATGCAACACAAAGTAATACCACTATTCCCTTTTTAGGGATAGGATTCCTCTTACATATCATCACCCTCCATTATGGTTTTCCAAAAATAACCATTTAGATTCTTAAGATCATGTTATTAATGATCAACCCTTAATTCATTGCTCCACACAACTAGGAGCCAACATTGATAACATAAGCATTTAATCATGCTCATTTATTCTCATCATTTATCATTAAATGAATTATCAACACAAAGTATGAGTTTCTCTCTCATCTGTACTAGAATATGATTGCATCATACTTTATTAACTTGGCTTAACCTTTTCTTAAGGTATGTTAGCCTACACTTATCAAAGTGCATTACTTCATAATATAACAATTGTCATGATACATTTCATGAGTCACTCATCCAAATATATTGGATTTAAAATATATCAAGGTGTATAAATCTTAAGGTATTGGATGTGATATCTATCATGTCTTGATGTATCACCTCCCTCCCCACCTTTATCTTACTTGAATTCATCCACTTATCTTGTATTAGGGTATTTCCCATCCTAATACTTTATGCATCAACTCATCACATTTATCATGTAATGTATTGTTCATAAGTCACTTATTTAGAATATTCAACCATTGCTAGTGGTATGGACTCATCTTTGAGTTAGGAACTATTAATATAAAGATTTCTATTATCAACCTCTTTAGGTATTTCTCTTATCAATATATTAGTTACTATTCCATTATTAGGAATAGGGTTCACATAAAATCATTCCACATTTGGGTTTCGCATAACATCCTTTTATATTCGGGTTTCACATAGCATTACTTGAAATTTGGGTTTCACATCTCATCACCCAGTATTAGTGTAACGACCCCGCCTCCCGGTAACCCCCAATTAAGGGAGACCTGAAGGTCAGAGCTGTTATTCAATTAACATGATCAAAGGTTCGACAAATAATCAGTAATAATTAATAAACTTTACCAACTAAACTGAAAACAGGTATAAAATAAAACTTTTCTTACCTTGGAAAAACTGGGATTTCTAAACTTCTAACCATGAAGATGTTAATCTAACTAATCCTCCTATGCATGTTATTTCTCATTCAATTCCACATATGTCACTTTACTGTTTGTTCTTTCATTTGTACCTAAAACGCCGACAAACAAAACGTTGGTCAGCCGAAGTTGGTATGTGGGGGAAACAATAATTGTGCAACTATGTTAACAATGCAATCAACCAAATATCATTTAACAACCAAGATTATTTTTAAACAATACTACTCAATCCTTGCCTATCCCCTTTCTCTGTAACGTCCCTGCAGTAGACATGGATACCACCTCTCTCATATGGTAGATCCTTACCCCCATGGCCCTACCACACAGGTAGCCAATACCTAGGGTTATGGAGTCGCATGGTCCTACCCAAAGGTAGACCAATCCCTGACTCATGATGACTTGATGGACCTACCCATTGGTAGCCATTTACTAAGTCATTTAATGACCTGATGGACCTACCCTCATTGGTAGCCATTTACTAGGTCAATCTATAAAGCTATAGAGGGGACTAGGATCTGAGCTAGTAGGCATATTTCTTATGTGATAGTCATATTCACATTATACTTTGCATGAATTAAATACATCCAACAGTTTAATTGAAGCCACGATGGAAACATCGATAAAATCCCGGAAAACTAATTTCAGTAGTCATAAGCATTACCACATACCTGTACATGTAGATTCAGGTGCAAGAATAGTCCAAACAACAATGAGCAAGCAAGCATTCAATAAGATCCTGAAACAAATATACAATTTCCTTTTATTACTCGTGTCATTAAGATCTATTAAATCTAGCTCGCTTCTTAGGGTTTCTAGTCCACTTTTAGGGTTTCCATTGCAATTAGGGTTTCCCTTCCCCTTTTACTATTTTAAACCCTAATTTAACATCATAACTCATAAACCCTAATTATCTCGTCTATTCTTCAACATTAAGGTTATCTTAACAACATATAACCCTATTTTCATATTACATGCACATTAATCATCAATTAAGCTTCTTTTTCATTAAAGCTACTATTTTTATCCTTTTAATCCATGACAATATCATTATACACATTTATCATCAATTCATAGTTCATTATGGTCTAAATCACATCTGAACTCAATTTGTTATTAATTCCATCTTTTATTCATCAAAAAACCCTAATTACTACATTTATGGCATGTATCTACAAATTAAGAACTTTAATGCTCGAAATAGCTTATAACCATGAAAACTCAGTTCTATACATGAAATCGAGTAATTAAAGCCATTAGTAGTCATAATTACCATCATTAGGGTTTCAAGGCCCATTAAAGCCTATTTATGCACATAAACTCTAAATTAAATAATTATATGCAAAGCTTATCCCTTTTGTTCCTAATGTTTATCATTAACAAGCTAGTTATCAACTTTATCCATCAATTAAACCCTATTAATCACATTAATCATATCGAAATAGAGTTCCTTAACCATTATTACATTAAAGTTAACAACTCCCATTACTTTTCGAATTGAAAGCAGAATCAAGATCCAATTATATTTTTATTAGATTCCTCTCATTTTTCTGAGCAACTTTCATATTTTATGCGTACTCATCCGGGCTACGAATAATTATCTATGAATTTTGCATTAAATCACTTTCTTGGCCAATAGGGAAGCGCCACGTCGCTTGATCCATGCAATATGTTGCTCAGCTTGTTTGAAGACATTTCGAAAAGACCAAACTACCCCTCCTTAAGTGGCTGACTCTTCATTCCTGGGAGGGGTACAACCGTCCAACCTTCCTTGGTCACCCTCAACCTCGCGAACCCTGGTCCGTGGTCGACTGTAGTGACGTGAGAGGCTTCTTCCTCATCTCCCCCGCACCCCGTAGAGTGTCGGCGTCGATCCCCTGCCTCCGCCACCCTCCGCCGCACCTACGGAGGTCCGGAGCTGCATTCGAGATGGTCATAATTAGTTCGACGGCTACGCCCACCGCGGCACAAGCCTACATGTCCGCCGAGCAAGATGAGCGGAGATGGAAACAAGGCAAAGGTGGCTGATGACGTGTATTTTACTACGCGCTTAAACGCAAGTATACGCGCCGAGTAATATAGGCCTTATGAGGCCCGAGTCGAACTCAGGGATACGTGAATTATTGGAGAATTCTACTAACTAATCGCAATCAGCTAGGCCGATTAACAAAGTAGGGTTTTGTTGTTGAACTTAAAAGAAAATAAAAATCAAACAAAGAAAACAATCGATTAAAGGTTAATTTAATCAATTCAAAGGGATATCTTTAGGATGGCGGTTTCACCGCGGGTCAACATTGTATTCGGTTTCATATAACTCCTCAATCTTCTCTCTCTATCCGGGTAGTGGCCTGAAAACAGAATTACCCACTGTCGTGGTGTAATTCACTACTTAGGTTTAGGTTGATTCCACCGTTGTAGTAATCATTCCCCTAAACTAAGCGCATTAAGATCGGTTCCTCAGTTCCCACCATTAATTTTACAACTCCTTTGTCAAGGGTTTTATTAATTAATGTAGAATTCGTCTCTTTTCAACCGTTAATCCTTCTGTCGAAGTGATTAAGGGCATTAATTTATTATTATGGTGATCAAGCATAACAATATATATGGAGAAAACGAATCTATACCACGGATATGAGAGAAAAATATGAATTATCAATCTAAAATCATCATACAATGTATCCCCGGGCTACTCCCGGTCCTAAAGATTGAGGGTTTTAGCCTCTCATGTTCATCTTACACGAATACATGGTAGAAATTGGGGAATTCATAAGAAAAACGTGAACTAGATGGGAAAAACCCCTGAACGAAGAAGAACCGGTGGATCCTTGGCGTAGAACACAAACTTTCCCCGCCTGTCGGTGGTGGAAATTGTCTTCGGCAGCGTCCAAATCAACCGGGATGAGCTTCTCGGCCTCCGTTCTCCTTTCTCTCCTCCTCGGCACTCGTGCAATCCAAAAATGAGATAATCCTCACGTCTGGGCGGCCGTCATTAGGTATAAGTCCCTAATTAGGTCGTCAAATAACAACAGCCGTCCGATCGAAATCAAAACACATCCAACGCATATCTGCCGGCGTCGATACCATCGACGCGGGTCGATGGTATCGACGCAGCGGATAAGCGGCAGCTTTCCTTTCTTTTATTCTGGGCGCCTGTGGTGATCTCGATACCATCGACTTGGGTGTCGATGGTATCGACTCCTTTAGCGTCGATTGTTGTCGTTTAGCGACGCTGTAGCTCTCCTTGTGTCGATGGCATCGACTTGCGTCGATGGTGTCGACTTTATCCTCGCCAGCAGCCTGGAAACATCTCGATGCCATCGACTTGGGTGTCGATGGTATCGACTCTGTATTGCTCTTCTCGGCTGACAACCTGTGGCTTGGTCGATGGTATCGACATCCGTCGATGGTATCGACGGATGTAGATACTTGTTTTTCCTGAAATTGCACAACAAGACCAAATAAATCCACACGATTTATGATAAGATGATCAATAATGCTTAAAATAATGAAATAAAGGGGATTTGATATAAAATGATGGCAAAGACCAAATAAGGTGAATTATGCAATAATATCCATGAAAATGAGTAATTAAGGCACAAAACACATATGAAATCGGTCTATAAATGCGACTCAAAATCATCGCATCAAACTCCCCTAAGCTTAAACATTGCTCGCCCTCGAGCAACTAATCCTTAGAATAGAATTGCAAATGTCAACTAACAATCAAAACACCAACCCACCTCACAAATGACTCCCACTGGACGTTCTCAAACCGGCCTACCCTAATCACAGAACAGTAATTACCCTATAGGCGACAATAACCATCAATAAAAGAAATTATCCTTCAAACTGATGAACACTATCACATAAGGCAGTTATCATAATAAAGTTCGCCGATTCAGCCATGGTGCATCTTGTGATCACCTACACTACGTTGCTCGCCCTAACTACCATCTACATGGAAGCAGTTCTCCTGATAAACATGAGTGAGGAGAAAATCACGGTGGCCTACCAATCCGAGCAACGGGTGGATGGAATGGGTGGTTCATGGGAGAATTTGGAAGTATTACACAGTTTCAAAATGCATATAACAAAATTCCCTAAATGATACAAATGCACATTAAGAATGCCCTACTGCCTAAAAGTGGGTGGAATGATGCATGCACTAACCTTCTACCTCACAATGAGATAGAAATCTACTCAAGACACATCATGTACTCAATTCCCCTTTATTATACAAGTGATATCATTCCTTTCTCCCTCTTATTCCTTTTCTTTCTTTTTCTAACATTTATATATATATATTTTTTTTCCAGAATTTTTTCTTCTGTTTTTTTTTCTTTGCCCATATATCCATAATTGCTTAGAGATACATGTATAAGGCCATTTTCTTTCCAATTGGAGATCTTTGCTTTATTTCGAGGGTATGGAACAAATTAGATCACCTATTTAGGAAAACTGAGATACATGGTGTGCTTATGCATGAAAATCATGAAATTGTGAGTGCAACTACATGACATGCACCTAAGGGTAATGTGCATGTATCACTATATATTTTTTTCATTATTCTATGCAAAAACATGAAAATAATAATGAAAAACCTATCTACATGCCATGCACGCAAAAGAAGTTAAACTGTACTTTACTTCCAATTCTTTGGTGGATTAAGGAAAAATATGAAGTGGAATGATCACAAGATTAAGTTACTGAACCTTAGAAAAATATCATGTGTCCCTCCTTACTGACATGTGTAGTAGTTCAAAGGGTTCTTTCTCGTATATCCAATTAAGGTCTCATTACCATTTGATTAGGTTAGGCTCAAACAACCGTTACTATCCACTTTTCATGAGTCAATGGGGGTGTGGGTGTGACATATTGCTTCAAAGTTGACATAATCAATCATTTTCATAGGACAAGTTCCCCAAGGACAACCAAGTTAAGCTATCCAAAAGACCCAGAAATTTTTAAATTCCCTTAAATTTCCCATGAAAAGAGCAAGATGACAATTTGTTTAAGACATCCACGATTACACTAGATAGATGTGGATCCTAAACAAACACTAAAATTGCAAAAACAAATAACAAAGCAAAAAAACTAAAGAAAACTAAAGAAAAGATAAAAGATAGAGCTGTTCCAGCCACCCCCCTAAGCTTGAATTCGACTATGGCCTCATAGTCAAAAACCAACTTAAGGGTGGAACAGTGATACCAGATCAGTCTGATGGTGGTGGAGGCGGGTACTGCCAGGGTCGTGGGGTCCGGATTTGCTCTGGATGATGTGACTTCATTTGACCAATAACCCCGTCTTGAATAACTGACACCGACACTGCTGTGTACCCGTCGATACCATCGACGGAAGTCGATGGTATCGACTCGCTGATTAGGGCAACTGCCTCGCGAGTCCGGCCGCCGCCTTTTTCACTTGAAAATGTCGATACCATCGACAGACCCGTCGATGGTATCGACTTCAGTGAGTCGATTTCTTCTGAAAATCTCCAGAGATCTCGATGGTATCGACTGGCATGTCGATACCATCGACCTTTTATTGCGACCTGTCTGTGACCATGTCGATACCATCGATGGGGCCGTCGATAGTATCGACTCAGTGCGATTTTTTGCAGCTGTCAACCTGAACCCATGTCGATACCATCGACCAGTGTGTCGATGGTATCGACCCTGCCTGTGCCTGCACATTGAACAAACGGATCAAGGTATCTTCTTTACACTAAAATTCACACGAAATAAAAGCAATCTACGACTATAACTAAACTATCCTAATGTACCAATGGTTGGGTTGCCTCCCAACAAGCGCCCTTCTTTAGCGTCTTAGGCTAGACGGTGTGACAATCATCATCTTTTCACCTTGGGAACTGGGCTTAGAGGATCATTCGGTAATTTGAATTCAACACAATCTTCTGCAATGCCCAAAGACAGAGTACCTCTCCCTAAGGCAGTCACGACATCTGTCGTTGCTTGAAACGGTCTTCCTAGAAGAATTTCACAGCTTTGGAATGGTGGCATATCCATGACGACAAAGTCCACAGGGAATATGAATTTATCCACTTTGACGAGAACATCTTCACATACTCCATAGGGTCTCACTGTAGACCCATCTGCTAATTCAATTGTTGCAGCCAACTTCTTTATCTCTTTTAACCCCAACTTTTGAAATGTAGCCAAAGGCATGAGATTTATACTAGCGCCGGAATCACATTGCGCTTTAGAAACATGTTGACCACCTATTGAACACGGAATGTGAAAACCTCCTGGGTCCTTTCTCTTCTGTGGTGAACTCCCGTGAATCATCGAGCTCACCGTCTCATTCATCCAATAAATTTCATCTTCTTTTATCCGCCTCTTCTTATTGATGATTTCCTTGATAAACCTCCCATAGGCGGGTACTTTCTCGATCATCTCCACTAATGGAATATTGATGTGGAGTTTTCGGAATATCTCCAGAATTTTCTTAAAGTGACGATGCTCTTTCTTTGACTTCGGATTTACCGGATCTGAAACATCAACTGCATCAACACGCCTATGAGGTGGCACATAAGAGCTTTTCAGGGGTACCTCCCCTAAGCTTGCTTCAATGATTCCCTCGGACGTGGGCTTTGGCGAGACATCATCAATAGTAGCAGCTTGTTGTGGTTCCTCTCTCGCCTCAGATGTCTCCACATGTGCACAAACAACCTGCACCTGCTCCTCTTGCCTAGATGGAGATACCATACTCACAACTCTTTCTGATTTTCTGAAGAAATGGTTTCCGCCCGGCAATCTATAGTACGTGCGTGGATATGGTATCGTCGGTGTTGCATTCACATTGAAAGTCATCTTTCTTTCTTCTACAGCTTCTTGCACCTGAGATTCCTCATTTCTTACCACCGACATGTACTTAACCTGATGATGTGCTTGAGCCACGTTCGCATTCTCCGCTGGTTTCTATTGATTGGCGTGCTTGATGGCCGCCACTTCATTTGAAATCTGTGCCACGGTGGTCTCTAATGCCCGCATTTGCGCTCCATGGCTTTGCAGCGTCTGCCCAAACTTGGTTAGAATATCACCTTGAGATTGCAATTGTTTTCCAAACATGGCCATCATCTCTTGGTTTTGCTGGACCATTTGAGTTAGTAATTCAGTGTTCTTATCCTCGGTTCTTTGCTGTGGTTTGGCATCCAGATCCTGCAAAAAATTATTCGGATCCTTCCATGAAAACTTTTTATCCTTTCTCCATGCATAGTCATTGTTTCTATAGCCCTGTTGTTGCATGAACTTCACTTGGGCTTCCTCATCCTCAGATGCATCCTCCTTAGTTAGCACCTTCTTGGCTAGAAGATCTAACTTGGCATTCAGCTCCCTCACTATTCTGGATTCACCGGCAGCTTTGACATGTTCCACGGCACCTCTGTCACCCCATGACTGTTTCCTAGCCATGTTCTTCAATATTTCCCAACATCTGGTATCCGTGTTATTTAGAAAGAAACCAGATCCGGCTGAATCAAGATTACTTCTATCATGCTCGGAGAGAGCAAAGTAGAAGATCTTCACTTGGGTCTCCTTGTCCAATCCATGGTGTGGACATCTCCTCAACATGACCTGGAATCGCTCCCAAGTCTCAGAATAAGTTTCACCCGCCTGTTGGGTGAAATTATGAATCTTCCTAATCATATCATTGGTCTTCTCAGGAGGGAAGAACCTCTCAAAGAAAACCTCTACCATGTGATCCCATGATTCTACAAACTCGTCGTCGAGGTTGTGGAGCCACTCTCTTGCTACTCCCGCCAAGGAACTGGGGAATAACTTGAGGTAAAGCACATCCTGTGGAAATCGATCAATCTTCACCATATCGCAATTTTCAACAAACTGACTAATGTGTGCCACTGGATCTTCATTTTTCAGTCCGTGAAATGCGTTTGATTTAACTAGGTTAATCAATGTTGGATCGATCTTGTAAGTTGGAATGTCCAGCCCCTTTTTCTTTATAGGCCCTTTTGATGCTGAGGAAGAAGACGCCTTGATCTTCTCCCATATTGTCTGTGCTTTAGCCATTTCTTCTTCTTGTTCTTGCTCAGATTCAGAATTTATATCACTTAGGTGTTCCTCTTCGTAGTTGTCCTCGTCCTCTGGTCCCACAGATGGAACCTCAGGTGTGCGATTCGCGTAGTCTCGACTACGTGTGTGCACCATGCAAAGTACCTGAATTATGGAAATAGGGGTTCAGTACAATGCTTTGAACGAGTCAACACAATTATAGAGAAATAAAGGAATTTTTGAAATTGTTTTAAAATAAATAAAAAATAAAAAAAATGTGGCCTAGAGTGGCCGCTCTTAGCACTCAAAGTGCAAATAATTCGCCGTATCCCCGGCAACGGCGCCAAAAACTTGACGTGTATTTTACTACGCGCTTAAACGCAAGTATACGCGTCGAGTAATATAGGCCTTATGAGGCCCGAGTCGAACTCAGGGATACGTGAATTATTGGAGACTTCTACTAACTAATCGCAATCAGCTAGGCCGATTAACAAAGTAGGGTTTTGTTGTTGAACTTAAAAGAAAATAAAAATCAAACAAAGAAAACAATCGATTAAAGGTTAATTTAATCAATTCAAAGGGATATCTTTAGGATGGCGGTTTCACCGCGGGTCAACATTGTATTTGGTTTCATATAACTCCTCAATCTTCTCTCTCTATCCGGGTAGTGGCCTGAAAACAGAATTACCCAGTGTCGTGGTGTAATTCACTACTTAGGTTTAGGTTGATTCCACCGTCGTAGTAATCATTCCCCTAAACTAAGCGCATTAAGATCGGTTCCTCAGTTCCCACCATGAATTTTACAACTCCTTTGTCAAGGGTTTTATTAATTAATATATAATTCGTCTCTTTTCAACCGTTAATCCTTCTGTCGAAGTGATTAAGGGCATTAATTTATTATTATGGTGATCAAGCATAACAATATATATGGAGAAAACGAATCTATACCACGGATATGAGAGAAAAATATGAATTATCAATCTAAAATCATCATACAATGTATCCCCGGGCTACTCCCGATCCTAAAGATTGAGGGTTTTAGCCTCTCATGTTCATCTTACACGAATACATGGTAGAAATTGGGGAATTCATAAGAAAAACGTGAACTAGATGGGAAAAACCCCTGAACGAAGAAGAACCGGTGGATCCTTGGCGTAGAACACAAACTTTCCCCGCCTGTCGGTGGTGGAAATTGTCTTCGGCAGCGTCCAAATCAACCGGGATGAGCTTCTCGGCCTCCGTTCTCCTTTCTCTCCTCCTCGGCACTCGTGCAATCCAAAAATGAGATAATCCTCACGTCTGGGTGGCCGTCATTAGGTATAAGTCCCTAATTAGGTCGTCAAATAACAACAACCATCCGATCGAAATCAAAACACATCCAACGCATATCTGCCGGCGTCGATACCATCGACGCGGGTCGATGGTATCGACGCAGCGGATAAGCGGCAGCTTTCCTTTCTTTTATTCTGGGCGCCTGTGGTGATCTCGATACCATCGACTTGGGTGTCGATGGTATCGACTCCTTTAGCGTCGGTTGTTGTCGTTTAGCGACGCTGTAGCTCTCCTTGTGTCGATGGCATCGACTTGCGTCGATGGTATCGACTTTATCCTCGCCAGCAGCCTGGAAACATCTCGATGCCATCGACTTGGGTGTCGATGGTATCGACTCTGTATTGCTCTTCTCGGCTGACAACATGTGGCTTGGTCGATGGTATCGACATCCGTCGATGGTATCGACGGATGTAGATACTTGTTTTTCCTGAAATTGCACAACAAGACCAAATAAATCCACACGATTTATGATAAGATGATCAATAATGCTTAAAATAATGAAATAAAGGGGATTTGATATAAAATGATGGCAAAGACCAAATAAGGTGAATTATGCAATAATATCCATGAAAATGAGTAATTAAGGCACAAAACACATATGAAATCGGTCTATAAATGCGACTCAAAATCATCGCATCAGCTAACCACCCTGGATTGCTAGGGTTGTGTCGTGCCTCCATAAATATCCTGCTACTGCCATCAGTTGCCCCCGGAACAACCTTTTGTTCTCTTGGTTAGGATTTTGACGGAAACAAGAAGAAGAAGAAGAAAGGAGGATATGTGGTATCTCTCTCCTGGACTCGGCCTAGGGCTTTCTATATTTCTCCTTTTATAGATGAGGGTAAAAACGTCCTCAGATGCTTGCTTATGAAGGAATAAGGTTCTTTCCTACTAGGAATCCGATTCCTTAATGAAAAAGAAAACTAGTTCTCTCTCTCTCTCATATTCCCTCTTTTTTTTTGACATTGGGATTTCGAAAATCCTTTCCATTATTCTCTCATATGCTTTATTTTAACTCCATAAGAACGAAATTATAGTTCCTTCAGAAGAAAATACTTTCTTTTTAGCAATATCACAAAATACCTTAATAATGTATCACATTATCCTTTTATTTTGCAAATTCAATATTTTCTCTCTCCTCTTTCGTCATTGGGACTCCTTGGATTCCAAGAAACTCTAAGAATTCGAAATTCCTTTTTAAGGAATACTCATTATCCTTAAATGCATCAAAATGCATTATTTCACATTATCTTGTTTATTTCTTATTAACATGATTCCTTTTTGAGGATTTCTCATTATTTCTCTTTTATTTTCCTTATTGATATTCCTTTTATCATTAGGAATCATTGGGATATGAAATCCCACCATGGATTACTCCATTATACCTATTTACACTTATTTTCCACATTTCATCAATATTTCCAATTTCTTTCTTAATAAAGAAATACTTAATTGATCTTTTCTTTTCTTATTGCTCTCTTTATGCAAATTTGGACTCCTTAGAACCCAAGGAACCCAAGAGGCACGAAATTCATTCTTGGATCTCATTCCTTTGCCTTCTAGAGGTTTACACCTCATCTCTCTTTTCTCAACAACTCAATTATTCATTAATTAATTGAATTTCCTTGTTATTGGGCCCAATAGCCAATAAAGCCCACAAATCAAACAACAAGGCTATTTTAAACGAAATCCATTTATTCACAACAATTTATATCATTATTTGTCCAAATATCTTTAATATGAGAAATTACATTTCTCACCAAAGGAACCCAAAATTTGGGGTTGTGACATCCTTCCCCTCTTATGAGAATTTTGCCCTCAAAATTCTATCAAGCAAACAAACAAACATGATAAGCCTTTCATGTGTCCATCATGGCTCTTATGTGGCTTCACCCTTTCCATGGTGCTTCCCAAGAACTTTCATCATCTCATTTTCTTCCATCCGAGTCCTTTCTTACCTTGGTATATCATACCCTCATAGGTGACTCAGGACATTCCAGCCTCAAAATCTGGATAGGTTCAGGGCTCATCACATGGCTTGGGTACCTCACATAGTGCTCTAGATCGGACTCACGAAACACATCATTTTATCCTGAGGGGTAAGGTTAAACACAACCATCTCCACCAATCCATCTCAAATGGACCCATATATCGGGGACTCAGCTTTATCAGTTGTAGCTTAGAGGGGTCGGATTTTCACATCACATATTCTCCCACAGTGAACTGCATGTCAGTCTGCTTTGCATCAGCTCGTGACTCATGTCACCCTTGGGCTCTCTCTTTCAGCCATTGCACGATCAAGCGACTTCATCTGCACAAACTGTGCTTCTTTTATGACCCTCACGAGGCCTCCTTCGCCAACATCATCATAATGAAGTGGTGACAGACACAACCTCCTTATAGAACTTCTTTCATCCCGATAAAAGGCTATGGTGGTTAACATCACATCTTAAGAACTGTCTCTTTGTATCACCCTGAATGAGCACACATACTCTCATCAGACCCTCTAGTCTGGATCATACTAACCATTAGTATGGGGTGCTAAGCAGTACTAAATATGAGTTCTTCATGCACCTACTCCCACCACATGGAAGTAAACCTTTAGGTCACATCAAGAACTTTTGAGTTCGCATCATGGTGTAGTTGAACCGTCTCCGTTCATATGTAGTTCAACCATATCTGTCCCTTGGCGGAACTCTTCCTTTCTCATGTCATCTAGGTAAGGCGATCTACCATAACCCATATTGTATCTTGACCTTCTTGGTCTAGGAGAGACTCACAACATGCATAGTGATGCACTCCCATTCCCTCTCGAGAACTCTTTATACTTTATATCCCTGTACTGGGTTAATGGTGTTCGTCCTTCACCTCCTGGCTTGCATGGCCACATGCTACATGCAACTTTGTTCTAAGCATCCAGAATGCTACCATCACTTACTATCTTTGTAGTACCAAGGTATATAATGTCCTCCTGTAATGTTATGATTCCTCAAGCTTGATACCTCAGAAACCCTAAACCACTCTCAAAAGGGTTTTATTATCTTCCTATCCAAAGAAGTGTATCTGAGGTTCTGTCACCATCCTTTTACTACATCAATCCATTAACTTGTTCAACATATTTTGTTGCCTCTGTGTGTTAGCCAAAACACATCCTCTTTCCAAACATAGGGTTAGTCGAACAACCTCAACTTCTTCTAGCTTCCAGCTAAACTAGGCACTATATCTCAACCAGAGCATTCATTACCACTTCTTAGGTGTTAGGTAACATACACCTCCATGTATTACACCTATCATCTCATCTCAAACTCTAAGTCTATCAATAAGCTCTGAGCTCATCCTCACTGTGATCGAACTCGAATTTGGTTAACTTGCAAATTCCACATAGTTCCTGATAAAACATCCTCGTAAGCTGACTACACTACCTCTCTTAGTGTTTGTGAACCATCCATGTATCATTCACTTTACCAGGGTATGTTATCATCTCTATTATCATACCTTGTAGCTACATTCCAACTTACATCATCTTTATCCTTGGAGTAAGGCATGCGTATTGTCCTATCTCTCACTCCCATAACAAGAAGAAATAAGCATTTGGTTGTAGTCCAAATACAGAGTTCTTCCTGTTCCAAGAGTAGAGATGGTACAGCCCACCTTGCCCGTACACTTTCAAATCCAAGTTGAAACATGCAGCTTATGTCTCTATATCACAAACATCATGATATCCACACTACTTCCAGGGAAAACTGGTCTCAGACTTACTTGGTCCAAGCATAATCCTAGGTCATCTCCTCTAGGTCTATAGGGAGCCGACACTTTTGGGGTCATCCCTTTTCCCTTATGCATCAGAGAGTGCCCTACTCATCTGCCCTTTGGGTCCCATGAGTTCGTGAAGGTGATCAATCTCCTAACCCATGGCCCTCAGACAATGATAGTTGTTACCTCCCGACCCCATGGTCATGTGCAACTAGGGAATTAGGCAACTCATTCTTCCATTGGTCTTATCCCTACCTGGCCCTTGGATAGATTTAGGGTTCTAACATAGTACATGTCCAACTTAGAACCTTACCCAAGCCTTCATCATCTCTCTCTGCATTCACGACTGACTTTCATCCTTTCATAGGGATCATGGCGACCTGCCTATCTTGGTCAGGCCCCATACCGGTTACCTCCATGGCAACACATCCGCATGCACATAGAGATGGCTATCTATGGGTCTATAGGTTCATTCTCATGCCATGTACTCTTCACCTAGCTTCTCAAGATCCTATGAAACCTCCTTAGGTTTCCTCAACACCAACCAAACTGGTAAACTCCCTACCAAAGGGTTTCTCTCCCAGGATGGGAGGAAACTACGCCTTGATAACAAAGGTCACAAGCATCCTTAGGGTTTACATTCCCAACAGCTACTAAGGCACAAGCAGACCACCTATTAACTATGCTAGGTCATACTTGTTCTCTTTCCTCAATGCTAGATCGAGATTATACCTTCTCATGTCATCAACTTAGTTGTGAGGGATTCATCAACCATACCCTTAACTTAAGGGGTTTCCTTTTCCTCTACACATGAGGAGTACCATGCTCAAATCTTATCATGAGCATCAGGTACACTGCTTCCCCTCATAGGCCTAGGAACCCTATGTTCTCTTTTGGGTATCCAACTTGCATGCTCAATCTCTTAACCATGAATCAAGCAGGTCCAAGGTAAGTCATGTACCTTCATGATCCCTCTACTCGAGCAACACTTCGGAGTTGAGTCCTCTTCCAGGACAACCAACTAGGTATAAAGCCTCACAACTGGTTACTTAAACCTTCTCAGGGTCTAAAGCACTCTTTATCTCATCCAACAGGTAATCACTTATACAATAGGTACTAGAAGCATCCACTATTCCTCATGTCTCAGCATCTAAGCTTCCAACCTTCTTTCTTGGGTCCTGCTTTCTCTCTCTAGATCTAACTCCACATCCATCATGATTCCTTGTCCAGGGTTTCATCCTACTGTTAGCACTATTGAAGTACTTTGGGTGTAAGCTACACCCTACTTGCACAAGCCCATATGGTTCTATAGGTTCCTTTCTAACTTCATCCATGAAGGAGCTATCCTTCGCTCAAACCTACACGACCCTTCCCAGGGTTGGGTTGCCAAAAGTGCTAGGTCATCAACTTCTCATGGCTCATATGGCATCCAAGGCACGTTTATCCAAACACCTGGTATAATCTCATCATGCCATCTCTCTCTCTAATCTTCACTTAGGGATAGGGTGAACATCATTCTCAGAGGATGTGCTAGGTCTCTACTTTAATGGAGATATCTACCTCCAAGACTCACTTTCTCTACTCATCCTCCTGACAAGAAGGTCTAGCCTCAGGTGTCTCCCGAGGGCAAAGACAACTTATGTCATACGACCTAAGCATGTATCTATCCTTTTACGCTTACTCTATTAAGCTTATGTCCATGACATCTTATTTACATGCTTTTCATTAATTTGGCGGAGGACCCCTTAATCCTTATCAACCTTACCCATACCTCAAGAGGGTGAGGAGAAGAGAGGAAACCCTAATCCTTAAGGTCCTTAATAGAATTTGAGTTGAGAAGGGATGGACAAGATGAGAGAGTCCTAAAAGTATCTTATTTCGAGTCATATCCTAAGACTTTGGCCAGGCAGTCACACGGATCCGGGAGTCCTCGTATTCCAACTAGCGGTGCGGAGGAAAATATTGCCAGCCCCCGGTCATGATCCTTTTCTAGACACCTCTGTCTTTCAGATAATCCTCTAATAACTCCCTTGGGTTCTACAAAATTTGTAAAATTTAATAATTATTAAAGATTACTTGAGGAACCTATGCTCTGATACCAATTGTAACGACCCCGCCTCCCGGTAACCCCCAATTAAGGGAGACCTGAAGGTTAGAGCCGTTATTCAATTAACATGATCAAAGGTTCGACAAATAATCAGTAATAATTAATAAACTTTACCAACTAAACTGAAAACATGTATAAAATAAAACTTTTCTTACCTTGGAAAAACTGGGATTTCTAAACTTCTAACCATGAAGATGTTAATCTAACTAATCCTTCTGTGCATGTTATTTCTCATTCAATTCCACATATGTCACTTTACTGTTTGTTCTTTCATTTGTACCTAAAACACCGACAAACAAAACGTCGGTCAGCCGAAGCTGGTATGTGGGGGAAACAATAATTGTGCAACTATGTTAACAATGTAATCAACCAAATATCATTTAACAACCAAGATTACATTTTAAGCAATATTATTCAATCCTTGCCTATCCCCTATCTCTGTAACATCCCTGCAGTGGACATGGATACCACCTCTCTCATATGGTAGATCCTTACCCCCATGGCCCTACCACACAAGTAGCCAATACCTAGGGTTATGGAGTCACATGGTCCTACCGAAAGGTAGACCAATCCCTGACTCATGATGAGTTGATGGACCTACCCCATTGGTAGCCATTTACTAAGTCATTTAATGACCTTATGGACCTACCCTCATTGGTAGCCATTTACTAGGTCAATCTATAAAGCTATAGAGGGGACTAGGATCTGAGCTAGTAGGCATATTTCTTATGTGATAGTCATATTCACATTATACTTTGCATGAATTAAATACATCAAACAGTTTAATTCAAGCCATGATGGAAACATCGATAAAATCTTGGAAAACTAATTCGGGTAGTCATAAGCATAACCACATACATGTACATGTAGATTCAGGTGCAAGAATAGTCCAAACAACAATGAGCAAGCAAGCATTCAATAAGATCCTGAAACAAATATACAATTTCCTTTTATTACTCATGTCATTAAGATCTATTAAATCTAGCTCGCTTCTTAGGGTTTCTAGTCCACTTTTAGGGTTTCCATTGCAATTAGGGTTTCCCTTCCCCTTTTACTATTTTAAACCCTAATTTAACACCATAACTCATAAACCCTAATTATCTCGTCTATTCTTCAACATTAAGGTTATCTTAACAACATATAACCCTATTTTCATATTACATGCACATTAATCATCAATTAAGCTTCTTTTTCATTAAAGCTACTATTTTTATCCTTTTAATCCATGACAATATCATTATACGCATTTATCATCAATTCATAGTTCATTATGGTCTAAATCACATCTGAACTCAATTTGTTATTAATTCCATATTTTATTCATAAAAAAACCCTAATTACTACATTTATGGCATGTATCTACAAATTAGGAACTTTAATGCTCAAAATAGCTTATAACCATGAAAACTCAGTTCTATACATGGAATCGAGTAATTAAAGCCATTAGTAGTCCTAATTACCATCATTAGGGTTTCAAGGCCCATTAAAGCCTATTTATGCACATAAACTCTAAATTAAATAATTATATGCAAAGTTTATCCCTTTTGTTCCTAATGTTTATCATTAGCAGGCTAGTTATCAACTTTATCCATCAATTAAACCCTATTAATCACATTAATCATATCAAAATAGAGTTTCTTAACCATTAATACATTAAAGTTAACAACTCCCATTACTTTTCGAATTGAAAGCAGAATCAAGATCCAAATATATTTTTATCAGATTCCTCTCATTTTTTTGAGCAACTTTCATATTTTATGCGTACTCATCCGGGCTACAGATAATTATCTATGAATTTTGCATTAAATCACTTACTTGGCCAATAGGGAAGCGCCACGTCGCTTGATCCATGCAATACATTGCTCAGCTTGTTTGAAGACATTTCAAAAAGACCAAACTGCCCCTCCTTAAGTGGCCGGCTCTTCATACTCGAGAGGGGTACAACCATCCAACTTGCCTTGGTCACCCTCAACCTCGCGAACCCTGGTCCGTGGTCGACTGTAGCGACGTGAGAGGCTTCTTCCTCATCTCCCCCGCACCCCTAGAGCACCGACGTCGATCCCCTACCTCCGCCACCCTCTGTCGCACCTACGGAGGTCCGGAGCTGTACTCGAGATGGTCGTAATTGGTCCGACGGCTGCGCCCACCGCGACACAAGCCTACAGGTCCGCCGAGCAAGATGAGCGGAGATGGAACCAAGGCAAAGGTGGCTGACCACCCTGGATTGCTGGGGTTGCGTCGTGCCTCCATAGATATCCAACTACCTTCGTCAGTTGCCCCCGGAACAACCTTTTGTTCTCTTGGTTAGGGTTTTGACGGAAATAAGAATAAGAAGAAGAAAGGAGGATATGTGGTATCTCTCTCCTGGACTCGGCCCAGGGCTTTCTATATTTCTCCTTTTATAGATGAGGGTAACAACGTCCTCAGATGCTTGCTTACGAAGGAATAAGGTTCTTTCCTACTAGGAATTTGATTCCTTAATGAAAAAGCAAACTAGTTCTCTCTCTCTCACATTCTTTCTTTTTTTTGACATTGGGATTTCGAAAATCCTTTCCATTATTCTCTCATATGCTATATTTTAACTCCATAAGAACGAAATTATAGTTCCTTTAGAAGAAAATACTTTCTTTTTAGCAATATCACAAAATTCCTTAATAATGTATCACATTATCCTTTTATTTTGAAAATTCGGTATTTTCTCTGTCCTCTTTCTTCATTGGGACTCCTTGGATCCCAAGAAACTCTAAGAATTCGAAATTCCTTTTTAAGGAATACTCATTATCCTTAAATGCATCAAAATGCATTATTTCACATTATCTTGTTTATTTCTTATTAAAATGATTCTTTTTTGAGGATTTCTCATTATTTCTTTTTTATTTTCCTTATTGATATTCCTTTTATCATTAGGAATCATTGGGATACGAAATCCCACCAAGGATTACTCCATTATACCTCTTTACACTTATTTTCCACATTTCATCAATATTTCCAATTTCTTTCTTAATAAAGAAATACTTAATTGATCTTTTCTTTTCTTATTGCTCTCTTTATGCAACTTTGGACTCCTTGGAACCCAAGGAACCCAAGAGGCACGAAATTCATTCTTGGATCTCATTCCTTTGCCTTCTTGAGGTTTCCACCTCATCTCTCTTTTCTCAACAACTCAATTATTCATTAATTAATTGAATTTCCTTGTTATTGGGCCCAATAGCCAATAAAGCCCACAAATCAAACAACAATGCTATTTTAAACGAAATCCATTTATTCACAATAGTTTATATCATTATTTGTCCAAATATCTTTAATACGAGAAATGACATTTCTCACCAAAGGAACCCAAAATTTGGGGTTGTAACGATTAGGGCTTCACATAGCATTACCATGTATTAGGGTTTCATATACTTTTACCCTATTTTTGGGATTAGGGTTTACCATTCACATACGAGTAGGGTTTCCCATACTTCATTATCTAAATTAGGGTTACATCATCACCCTAGATTAGGGTTTCACTTAGCTTTTCTCTAAATTAGGGTAAGGGCTCAATAATCTTTTCAATTAGGGTTTCATGATCTCATTATTATGGATAAAACCCTAATTACATATTTTATTCATGATGAGAGGATTAGGGATTAATTATATAAGCATTCCTCTCTCTCCTTCTCTCTTATCAACTCTAGGATGTTAAGTAATCCAAGATTGATCTAGGTCAACTCTTCATTTAAGTACACATAGTTAGGGTTAACCATTATAATCACCTTTGGACTACATCATTATCAATCGAGTAGCTAACTGACCTTTAATCATATTAGGTGTCCAATTGGTTTGACCAATTTGAACTTCAAATATTCTTGGTCACTTAGACCCCAAACGGTCTTGGTCAATCAGACCTTGAATGGTTTGAAACCGTTTAAGCAAAACAATAATGAAACTGTATGGACAATTTACACATGGAACCACTTGGGTCTCCAAACAGTTTGAGACTATTTGGTCTCAAATGGTCTTGAGACCGTTTGATCCCAAATGATCTTGAGACTATTTGCACTCAAATGGTCTTGAGAGCGTTTGGACTCAAACGGTCTTAAGACCATTTGGTCCAAACTCTCTCAAAACTGAATGGACCAAAAAGGTCTTCCATCACTTAATCAATTTAGGGTTTCAATCATTAAACCATCTATCAATTGAACTACTGATTTATTCTTAAATTGAACCATTGAATCACCTTTCAATTGAACCTTCAATTAAGGTTTTGAACCCAATTGAACTAGGGTTTATAATCAAGAACCCATCAATTAGGGTTTTGAAGTTGAGGAACCATCAATGATTGACATTGTGGAACTAATTCAATTGAAATCATTGGATCATCATCAAACCATGACATGACCTGACCTCAAATGGTCTTGAGGTCGTTTGGATGACCTCCAAACATTTTTGAGACCGTTTGACTCTAACCTTTATTGAAATTTGTGACAATCAATTAGGGTTTGCATCATTAAATTGATCGTCAAATTAGCTATTGATTGCATTTCAATTTGATATCTCTGGATCTTCAATTACTCAACCATACTCAACCCTAGACCTCCAAACAATCTTGGTTGACCTCCAAACGGTCTTGAGACCATTTGGGTGACCTATAAATGGTCTTGAGACCGTTTGGTCTAGTCAACCCAAAGTTTTAAATCAACCAATTGAAATTTCAGCACTTAACCCGATTAGGGTTTCTAATTGGAGGATTTTCCATATATTGAATCAATCAATTGGATCCATTAGATCATCATCCAACATGTACTAGGGTCTTGACCTCAAATGGTCAACCCATCCAAACGGTCAACCCTTCTAAACAATTTGGAATCCAAACCTCGAAACGGTTTGGTGAAACCGTTTGGACCAAAACTATGAAACTGTTTGCAATAGATATTTGTGGAGGTGTGTGCTTATGATGATTTCATCATCATCAAACTATAAACCCACGAAGCCTTTTGTGATTTCCATGGTGATTGCATCAATCAACCAAATAAAATTTCGGGAATAAAGAAGGAATCAACAATTGATAAATATATGGAATCAATAACAAAGTTCATGGGTTCAAGTTATATAACCCCCCATAAATTGAGCTACAAAGCTTCAAAATCCACGTTTATAATGGTGAAAGAAACACATTCCACTATCCCAAGCTCTACCTTAAGCTTTGAGTGAAAAGGAATGACTAGAATTGAAGATGGAATGGAGATAAGAAGAAATCATGCATTGATTTTTTATTTCTACCATGGAATCAAGGTGAAAGAAGGTCAAGAAGCTTACTAACAGGTTGGGGGTCGTCCTCCTGTTGCTCCAAGCTCCCTTTGTCGTTTTTTCAAGCAAAAAGTGAAAGTGGTTTCGAAATTACCCTTTCAACTCATGGATAAAGGAGCATATATATGAATTTTATTGATAATTCATTTAATAGAGAAAGTAGGGATTATCTCCTCCATTTCCTTGCCACTTTCTCCCTTCCCTTCCTTGGTTACGAGGCTATATTCTTTGCCTCTTATTCCTCTCAATTATCCATGTTTTAAAGAAAATAAATTTAAGCACCTTAACCCTTATAATAATAATATCCTAAAGTTAGTGGATAATTCTTTTTCTTTTAATAATGTGAGTGAGTTATCCACTTCCTTTAGATATTTCGTTTCCTTTGCAAGGTACATGGTCATCCATTATTTTTCAAAATCATCCCTCACCTTTTGGTTTAAGGGTTCTTCAATTAATATATTTATTTTTGCATTAAATTGAAGTAAAGTTCCAATTGTGCTTAAATCTTGATTATTTTAATATCAAGATTCTCTCTCTTCCAAAATGATTCAAATGAGGTGCCCGTCTCAAATTATTTTCTCTACATGATGCAAAGAATCATGAGGGACCCTCTTGAAATGGCATTTTGCATATTGAACCCTAGGTTTTGGGTAAATTGCACATTACACCAAAACTAGGTTTTAATGCACAAACATTGCTCAACATGCTCTTTCTTGTTATTCAGGCTTGTCGAAGCCATACAAATGTATCATACTTACTCCTACGATGCTTCAACATATGAGGAACATTTTGCCATACACAACTTGCAATTTAACCCCTCAACTTGGGCAATTTGCATATTAGTCCAACACAAGTAAAACATTATTTCAATATTATTCAAAAAGGACTAAATTTGAAATATAAGCTCCTCTTGAGCCTTAATTACTTTTTAAGAGATAAGAGAAAGCATATAATCAACTTTATTAAGTAAAACATCTAGGTTTAAGCATAACCCAGGTCAGGGATGTTACACTATGTTCCACATATGGAGCCATCTTCTTTCCATTTTTAGATTTGAATCCTATTTGGATTGGTAGCACGAGCCAACTCCTACTCAAGTCTAATTCCAATTGGATATGGGTCAGATCCTTTTCCTATTCCTAACAATCCCCCCCTCTGGCCCATGAGGGAGATAGTGTCTTCAACAATAATTTGGAGTAGCATGTGGACCCCATCACCACATGTGATGGTTTGATCACCAAACCCTAGTTAGGTTAACTCCCACGTTCTTGGAATCGATTAGGGTTGAGCATCATTACCTGTTCATGATTAGGTTGTTAATCAAGCATCAGTAGGTGTTAACGTCATTCATATGTATTAGGGTACCCATACCACTATGTTGCACATAGGTAACAACCTTGCATCATATATGTTTATCAACCACCCATCACATATGTATTACGACCAACCATCACCTACATGTCCTGACAACTCTCATGCAACATGTCTTGAATTAACACACTGCAAGGAATCTCAACTATGACACACCTCTACCTAGGCCGTGACCACGACACACCTCTACCTAGGTCATGACTACGACAAACCATTGCTAAGAATCATGCTCAAGCATTGCAATCAGGCATTACAGCCATAGCTTAACAAAGCATCTAAGACTAGTATCCATGATAGGGTGTTATGACCACTCTCAACTTGGCGTCGCGAGCACCAACTAGCATAGCATCTCGCCCGTGACAGAACATGGTGTCATGACCCAAAAAAAGCAACGTTACGACCAAATAAAAGCAACGTCCCGTCCGAACAAAAGCAACGTTGCAACAACAAAAAAAGCAACGTCACGACCGAACAAGAGAAACATCACAACTAGACAAGAACAACGTCACGATCGGATAAAAGCAAGGTTGTGACCAGACAAGAGAAATGTCACGACCATCCCCTCCTCAACAACGTCTCAACTAACTCAAGGTATAAATATTTCGACCCAAAGCCACACATAGGTATATGTCTCGACCATAGACACAAAAGGGAACACATGTATTGACCATAATACGGTTGAACAACAAGAAGACCTAACATTATCAAAATCAAAAGAAATACATGGTTCCAAGACCATCAAAATATAGAGTCAACACCAAGAAAATAATCAACCCAAAACACTAAGGAGATAGATAACTTAATCATTTATTATATTAAAACCATCCAAAACTTCAAGGAACACATAATGGCTGAACTTAAATCATGGTGATAAAACCAAAGCTCAAGATACATGTGACACCATCTTCTCAAAGCCACCAAGAAAACGTGCACATAGAGATTACGATTTAAGAAGGAGAGTAATCTACACGAGGATACTACAAGATCTTAAACCACAACCCAAGATAACATCATCTAGCTTAGTAACATCATACTTAGAGGCTAAAATATTAGCTTACACCAACAAAGATCTATCTCTAAAATTGGGTACCTCACATTAGGGTTTTGGATTTTAAACATATCAAGCATGATCACCACCATCTATTAAGCTATGGTTCATGATATCATCTATTAGCATATTAAGGGCACAATTTAGAGAGAGAAACAACAACATGAAAGTAATCTTAAGAGTGATAATAAAAGAGGAGGGTGGAAAGTTATAAAACTAGCCTTAAAGAAGATGAACTCCTAGAATTACAAGCTCCAAGCACACGATCACCAAGAGAGGAAGAAGCTCCATCAAAGGCTCCACTTTAAGCCACAAGATCACCTCAAGAAGAGGGAAAAGAAACCTTGGTCAGAGATTGCTCAAGAAAAAGGGAAAAGAAACCCCAAGCCAAACTAAAGGGAGAAGGAAGAAAAGAGAGAAGAAACGTCCTCTCACTTCGGTCCACCTTGTCAAAACATGTCCTATGACCCTTGTCATGATGGGTTCACTTCTCAAGAATGACCACCATGGAGGATCCATGGTCTAGGACCGATAAAAGAGAAGAAGATGGGGTAGAAGATCCAAAGAACACCATCAAAGGAAGGCAAACACTTGCCAAAGTTGAAGATGAACAAGGATCACCACATGCAAGGGATATGATCACTAAAGCTCCAAGGATATGTCCTTCTTTTCTCCACCAAGATCCATGGATGATCTAAAGAGATGGAGGAAGAAGGAGATATGAAAGGTTCACTTCCAAGGAGAGAAGAGGGTTTATATACTTGAGTAGGAGGGTAGTAGGGAGGAGATGAGGTGTCAACACCTAAAGGTGCCAAACAGACACTTGTCCACCCAAGAAACCAACATGCAACCGCTTAAAACACCCATGCATGAGATGGTGATAAAAAATATGTTGGGTTTCAACCACTTGGGGTCACCCAAAATATAGGTCGTGGTTGAGACAACTAAGGATGGTCGAGACAAACACTACACAAGTGTCTTGGTCGAGACATAAGCACCCTCAACAAACTAGGTCGAGACACCCCACAAAAAGACAAACTATCTCGACCCAAACACAACCAAGACCATCTAGGTCACAACCACCACACCCAAAGAGATTTTATCGGTCGAGACACATCCAATACACACCTAGGTCACGACACTCCAACATGTGCACCAAGGTCAACCTAAAGCAAACCCTAGAAAACCCTAGCATCACCACATGATGCCACCTCATCAACCAAAGTCCATTCAAGGTGCCACAATGCATCATTTTCTCTCTCATCATGCTAAAGCACTAATGGAACACTCTAAATGTGACAAGTTGCAAGATCACCCATCAACTTGGGTAAATTGCAATTTGACCCAAAACAAGCACAAAAAGCACAAACATCATCCAAACATGCTCAAACTAGATACTTAAGCTCTACACAAGATCTAATAGCATCTCAAAGGATTAGATTACGGTTCTAAGAACTTAATCAAGACAAAAAATAGGGTTAGTCCAAAAACCCAGGTCAGGGGCCTTACAAGACATAAACCCCTAATAGAGATTTCACCCCCGAAATCTTAAGAGAAAAGAGACGAGTATTTCCTATGCTTCTCTTCCTCAGGATCCCACGTGGCTTCCTCTATACCATAGTGATGTGACATGACCTGTGGATTATAGGCCCACTATGCTTCCACTGCGCTACTTTGATCTGCTGACTCAACATCGATCTCACTAGCGACTGTCTCATCAGTCCAACTAACAAGGGAAAGGGTTACCAACTCTCTTGTTATTATATAGATTTACAACTTATTATATGTCATGTTTCCTATTTCACCTTGTATTCCTTGCTATCAGCACATGAATTATTAAGGTTAAAGCATCTCATTACTTCTTTTTAGGTTATTACTCATCATTCTCATGAATGTTTTCTTATTTTATCACATTTTCTAACCCCTTATCAAGAGGTAGATCATCATATTTTATATTTACTGCATTAAGAAGAGGTCATCCCTCTTTAACTCTTTCATATGTAATGAAGATTTTTATTTACTAATTCCTTATTCTCATAGGTTGGTCTGAGGTTAACTCATATTCCAATTTATTAGCTTATCATATTCTCGTGTGTCACCTTTCGTCACACTTATCTTAAAAATTATCCTCATGTTATGTGAATTTTGCACCTTGGCATACTTTATTAACACCGAATTATCCATCTTTTACTTTAGAAACTCCTTAGAATTAACACTTCAAGAATCTCTTATAGCTTACCTCTATTCAAATTCATGTTTTATAGTGTCATATTTTTCTCTAATGATTATTAGTCATTCATGTTCTGATAGGTTATGATGTAGTTCTTTCCTTCCTTAGGGGAAGATGGAGGTATTAGCACCTTGATTCATGTTTTTATTATGCTCTTTAGGTTGTTTCAAATGACTACTTGATCAAAGTAATTAGAAAGAAAACAACCTAAGAGTTACATACTCACCTTTTCTTTAATATTTGAATACCTGGCTAGGGCATTCAAGTACTGAGATTAGGTAGTATGAACCATGTTTTATGTCATGTTATCAACTTAGACACCATCCTAACCCTAGTCCTAGTGTCCCTGTAGACTCATCAAACCTAGAGCTCTGATACCACCAAATGTGACACCCTTTTCCACACAAAGTGAGATTACTCAAAAACCAAGCGTGAAATTAACACTAACAACAACATTACCACAAAGGAGGGTTAATTAAAACCCATTTCATAACCATGCATCAAGTTGAACTCATCCTGTTTGAAGACATAAATGAACACACTTGTATTTCATTCATAACAAAAGTTGTTACATGACATAGTTTACTGGCTATCTAGCCACAACTTGTTATATGTGATAACCTATTTACATACACAAATCACATTTGAGCCATCATCGTATATGTCCAAAAACTCAAACCGATGTACAATGTTTATAAAACATCCCAAGGACCTGAGTATATGGGGATGAAACATAGGACTCTATTACAAGACATTAGAAGCATATCCATGATCCAACAACTACAACACCTTAGGATGTCTGCCTCAGCAACACGATCTCTATATCAGCATGTATATCAACCTAAAAGATGTAGTGTAACAACCCCACCTTCCGGTAACCCCCAATTAAGGGAGACCGAGAGGTCCAAGCCGCACACATAATTTCCAAATCAAAGGTTCGTCAATTAACTAAGAACAATTATTAAATTTTAATAGACTAAACTGGAAAGATGTAAAAAAATAAACTTTTCATACCTTTTTGAAATGTTGGATTTCTAAACTTCTATCCATGTAAGAATTCTACCCTAACTAATCCTCCTTGTCGTTACTTCATGTACTCCACAATATGACGATTTACTGTTTGGTCGTTTGGCTTGTACCTAAAACGCCGACAAATAAAACGTCGGTCAGCATAAAGCTGGTATCTGGGGGAAACAATAATCATGTAAATATGTTAACAACATACTCATTCAATTAATCATTTTAACAACCAATATTACATTTTAATATAACTCCACGATCCATGAGTACCCTATCCTCTGTGATGTCCCTGCAGTGGACCTGGACACTACCTTACTTATGGTAGATCCCCATTAAACTCCTCATGATCCACCTAACAGTGAACCACTTTCTAGGGTTGAGTCACATGGCACTACCCTTAGGTAGACCACTCCTTAACTCATGCTATGCTAAAGAGTCTCATGGCACTACACATAGGTAGCCCAGTTTCTAACTCATGGTAACCTAGACCTTGCTCTAGGATTACCCCTTTTATAGCCTTTTCAAAGCAACAGAGGTGGACCCAGATCTAGCCAGTTATATGTATATTTATGGTGATAATCATAGTCACTCTATAGTTTCATGAAATAAATAGACATCCAATATTTATTTTTCAAGCAACCGATAAAACGTTCAGAAATCACCGTGAAACTAGAGCGGTTGTTTGTAAGCGTAACCACATACCTATTCAGTAGATTTCTCAAGCTAATATCAATTCCAACCAAGAAAGCCATCCAAGCAAGTAGTTCAACCACACAATCAAGAATCCTAAAAACACATGTACTCTATTTACTACACACTTTATCAAGATTCTTTCTTTTCAACTTGAAATTGCTTCCTATGGTTCCCGTATCCATTTTAGGGTTTCGTTTTGCAATTAGGGTTTCACTCCATCTTTTATTATTCTAAACCCTAATTATCTCATCTATTCTTCAATATTAAGGTTATCTTAACAAAATATAACCCCATTTTCAAATTAAAGGAACCATTAACCATCAATTAATTTCATTAAGCTTCTTTTACATTAAAGCTATTGTTTTTATCCTTTTAATCCATGACAAGATCATTATACGCCTCTATCATCAATTCAACATTCATTAGGGTCTAATTAACATATGAAATCATTTTGCCATCAATTCTATCTTTAATTCATGAGAAAACCCTAATTACTACATTTAGGGTATTTATCCAGAATTAAGGACTTTTGTACTCTAATTAGATTGGAACCATCATATCTCAGCTTTGTACATGAATTTAACCAATTAAAATCATTAAGGATCATAATTACCACACTTAGGGTTCAAGGTTCATTAAATCATATGGAACCCTAAATTAATCAAATTACGCATGAAGATCATCCTTTTAGATCTAATATGCCCTTTTTATTAACAACAGGTAAATATTGATTTTAAATACTCACATAACCCCTTTCTAATTCATTAATCATCAAAGGTTAGGGTTTTTCATCGATTAAACTATTAAAGATACATCTTGATATACTTTTTGAATAGAAAGCAAAATTAGGCTTCAACAATAATTTCTTTGTGTTCCTCTCATTCTAAGGATCAATTTTCATGTATTAACTTTATTCATCGGAGCTTCCTAGCAATTTCTATGATTTTTGTAAGTTTATCACTTAATTGACCAATTAGAAACTAACATGTCAACGTTAAATCTTTACTAGTGCTCCATGCAGAAAGAAGGAGAGAAGTCACAGCTACCCTTGGTTCATGTACGCGCGATGAGGGGAACAAGAGTCATTTGACTCTATTCCCATTTCTTCTTCCTCGCAACCCACTTCTACAACAGCGACGTCACGCGCAGGTCTCCTTCCTCCAGCACTGGTGATACGAGGCAAGCATGGGGAGGATATATGCACCTCTACAGACCCTTGTCAGACCCAGCATGACCCTCGGTGGAGGGGTTCCTCGACTAGAGATGGGTGAGACAGTCTCCGCTATCTCACCGACTGAAGCAAGGCCAAAGACCTAGGGCAAGGCTCCAACGACATTACTGGGCATGGATAGTCGAACAGGTTCGTCCCGTGATTGTGCACCTCCTGGCTACATCCTCTGGTGACCTTATCCATCTTAACCAGACCTCTATGTCATTGGGGGAAACATATGAAGGAGGAGGTGGGCGTCGAGGTCTTAGCTAGAGCGCATGTTTGGGTTGGGTCTGGGAGCATACTGCATATTGCGCAACACAACCCCTCAAACCTACTTTTATAGTTGGGGCGGTCGGCCTTCTCCCAACACTTCCCCCATACGAGCAAGAGACCACAGGTCTTTGATTATCATTAGGAAACAAGAAGGAAAGTTTCCATCTTCTATTATTTGATAAAACCCCATAATAGGAAAATCATTATATACTTTCCTCAAAAGCCTCTTTTCACACCAAAAATTTGGAGAAGTCAAATTATGGTGTTTCCTTTGATTGGAACCAAAAATTAACTCAAATTACCCCCATATCTTTATGATTCTTGATTTCCAAAATAAAACGTAAACATTTATCAAATAAATTACTTAAGCCACAATGTATCTGGGAAACACCTAGATTTTCTCCCACCATCTTAAATTGGAATTATCTCTGATCTAGAATTATCTTGAACATTAATCTCGTGCACACAATTCCCTTTTTCCTATTTTGATTCTCAAGGACTTATATGTAAATTTTAATTAAAAATCACATATTATTTTCTTCTTTTATCATTTTAATTCCAAACTTTAAGAGAAAGTCCATAATGGCTTAAACTTATTATGTGTCAACCTTGGAACTCCAACTCAAAAGTTATCTATAAATAAAGCATATTTTATGCATATCTTCTCTCTCTGATTCTTTTATTTCCTTTTAAAATATCTCTTTTTATAGATTTCTCTTTATTTCTCTTTTATTTTCCTCCTTGGCAATCCTTTTATCATTAGGAATCCTTTGGATACGAAAACCCATCAAGGATAACTTAATTATACCTCTTTTCACTTATTTTCCACATTTTATCATTATTTTTAGTTTCTTTCTTAATAAAGAAATATTTAATTAATCTTTTCTTTTCTTATTGCCTTTTCTTTGCAACTTTGGACTCCTTGGAACCCAAGGAACCCAAGAGGCATGAAATCTGTCCTTGTATTTTCCTTCTAGAAGTTTCCACATTTTTCTTTTCTCAAATATTCAATTATTCATTTTCTAATTGAATTTTCTTGTTATTGGGCCCAATAGCCAATAAAGCCCACAAAACAATCATCAAGACTATTGCAAACAAAATCCATTTATTCCAAACAAATTATATCATTATTTGTTCAAATATATTTAATATGAGAAATTACATTTCTCACCAATTGAACCCATAAATTGGGGTTGTAACATCCTTCCCCTCTTATAGGAATTTTGTCCTCAAAATTCTATCAAGCAAATAAACAATTCAGGATAAGACTTTTCTGTAAGGACACTGACCTCCGTTTAAGGTTTATCCTGTTTGGTTTTCTTAACCCTGGTGCTTAGTTGCTTGCTAATCACCTTTAGTGGTGATTAGGGTTTGTTGGTGTTTTGTTGAGAGCTGGAGGTGCTACTTGCAATATACCCAAGTTTAGGGTTTGTGGGAAAGTTTGTCACCTTGTGAGGTGTTCCTACCTCTCCTTGCTTCCTCTTGGGTTGAGAGAAAGGGGTTGGGCTCGTTGCTTGTGTTGCCTTGGGCTTGGTTGAGTTTGTTGGGCCTTATTATGCCTTGCCTTTGCCTTGTTGGACCTTTGTGTCGGGCAAGTGAGGCTTGTGTCGGGCAGGAGTGCTTTGTGTCGGCATGTGATGTCTCGGCCTAGGGAGTGTGTCGGCCATGGTGTGGAGGTGTGTCGCCATGGACCCTTTGACCTTCTTTGACCTCGTTTGTGTCACCACTAGTGGACACTTGGAGCTTGATTCTTGCATGTGGCAATGGCCTTGGACATGTGTTTAGGACATGTTAGAGTGGTGGATTTGCACATGGACAAGTGTCTATAGGTGGGCGACACTTTGCCTTCTCTTACCTTGGTTTTGCCTCCATCTTCTCCTATATATGTGTGTCCTTTCTCTTGCTAAGGATCCCTTTAGTTCATTAGTCTCCCTCTCCCTTGGTGCACGACACCCTCTTCTTTTGCAAGCTTGGTGGCCGATCCTTGCCTTAGAGTCTCCTTCTTCCTCTAGTGGTGGCCGAACCCTAGAGTTCCTTACTTGGTGGTGCTTGGAGCTTGGAGCTAGGAGCTTGGAGCTTGCTTAAGGCGGGTTACATAACTCCTAACCGTAACTACACTACCTTCTTTTATGCTTCTTATGATCATATCGACTATGTATGTTGCTAGTTTGGTTTCTTGCTTAGTTGCTTCTTGTTGGCCGAACCTTTTTCTAGGGTTTCTTGTTGAGCAACACCCCTCTCCCTCCTTGGTCTTGAGAAGTGAGCTTAAACTCTAGTAATATGGGCAATACTCCTCTCTCATTTTACGTTGAGAGGTGATCTTGTGTTCTAGTTGCTTGAGCAACACCCTTCTCTCACCATGGATTCAAGAGGTGACCTTTGTGGTGGGTGTAGACCTTTGTTAGGGTTGTTCCTTGTGTTGCCCAATTGGTGATAAGAAGCTAGGCAAGACCCCTCTCTCTTGGTTGTTGAGAGGCGAGCCATCTTCTTGATCCATTAGGGTTTTGGTGCCCTTTGTGCTTGAGGTTGGTGGCGACCTTGTTGGATTGCATCTTTCCCGATATGGGGTTGGTGGTGATGCTGCCCGATAACGATAGGCTGAGTTACACCCTTGGGCATTATGCCTTGTCGAGTGGTGCTGCCCGATACATCTAACCTGAGATGGTAGCCTAGAGCCCGTTATATCCTAGACGTTATGGAGTTTAGTGGTTAGCCTTGTGCTGGGCGACTTGGTGTTGCACGTTACACCTTGCATGACACGCCCCGTGGGTTTGGTTGTACGATAGACCTTGCTGCACGTTACACTTGGAGGTGCACAACACAACGATGCACGATTCACCCTAGGTGTTGCCCGATATCCTTGCTGGTTGGCTTGGTCGATATGAGGCTAGAGTTTTGGGTGATAGGGGACAGTGCCTTGCCCGATACTACCTTTGGTAAGGGTAGTGTGTCCTTCTAGTTAGGATCTTGTTCCTTATATGGAAAACTGATATGTTAGATGTTGTTCTTGTTATCATGTTTGATTTATGATAGTGACCCTTGATATGCTTGATGGCAATGTATATAATAGACCCCACCTATGTAGCCTACCATGGTATTACATGTGGTTATGATTATCTTGATTATATGAATAATGCTGAGATAATGGTAAGCATATAAGATGCTTTGCTTGAGGATATGACCTATGTCTACGGTCATAGGTTGAGGCATGGATGATAAAGCATATTAATCTTCGATGTCACCCTATGTTGGTAATATGGTCTTTCTGTTAATATACGATGATTGTGCATACTAACCATGCAGGTGTTTCTTACAAATGAATAGCTAGGTAAAGGGCTATGAAGTATATATGTCTGAGTAACATTGCTCTGATGGTTACTCTTGATAATGAGGTAACATACAGGATGTGTTATAGTCTGAGGACCTGAGATGGCTAAAGTGCCTAGTTGAGGTGTTATCCTCTAATGATGGTCTGGGATTGATATCCCAAGTGATGAGAATGCTTGTTGAGGTAGTGTTTTCTTGTGATGAGGGATTGAGATCCCAAAATAGCATGATGGTAGTAATAATAATGTAGTTTCATGTTATGCATGTGTTACAACTTGGTTGCCTCAACAACTCACTTAAAATATACTAACTAATCATAGTGGAACATAACATATAGTTTGCCCTGGCCATAGATCCATCATCGTCAGAAGCTGGTGATGGTGAAACGGGTTCTTCTGCGGGTTAACCCGAAGCGCATATTGTTGAATATGCGAGATTTCTCCTAGCCTAAAATAGTAAGGGTTCAAGTGCAGCTGCGGTTGCAGACTCAGGATATGTATAGAGCATGGTGAATAGGCCCATGGCTCAGGATATGTGATATGGGAGCATGAATGCGTTCATGGATCAGAGCACGGTGAACAGGCCCGTAGCTCAGTTTCACTAGTGTCGAGACCTGTACCAAGGCGGGCTAGGAAGAGGGTAGCCTGCGGTAGCTGACCCTATGGCTGAGGCCACTTATGCATGAGACTACAGTCCTGTTTGTGTTTTACTCATGCACTGACCACGAGGTGGGAGGTCGTGGAGTCTGGCTCTTCCATTGACCTTGTATGGCAACGGCTCCGAGTTTCGCAGCCGTCGGTTGGATCTGAGCGGTACGAATCACTTCCTCAGGGCATAATAATACATAATCCAGCCGAATAGTATTTACTACTTAAGGCAAAACATGGAACATTGGTTGAAGCCTTGCTTGTGTAGTTAATCTTGTTATACATGTAGTTGCTTATACGTCCCTTATGTTATGTAGTAAGATCATATAAATCTTATCTTGTCAATCATGTTCCATAAAGAGATAATTTGTGATATTCCTTCCATACATCTGGTAAGCTTGATGGTATGAATAAGCTTTGCTATATAGACTGCTCTTGTTGTATCTTTTATCAGTAATCTGCTGGTGTTTCTTTATCTTTCTGAGGTTTATGGTTTTGGTGGGGAGTTATGTTTCTCATTGTGACTGTGTGTCTCACCCCACTAGTTTGTAACCTTTTTAGGTGGTTGAGCTAGACATGGTGGTGGTCGCGGAGTTGTGGCCGAGCAGCAAGAAGAGCAGTAGAAGGCAAGAGATGGACATGCTGTTGTTTTGGTTAGTTTGTAGTAGAGTCTAGAGTCATCCCTCTACTCTCAGGTCCTTGGGAGTGTTTTGACGTTGTTTCACGATGTATAGATGATGATGCTTTGTATATCATGTTGCTGGCCGAATGTGGGTTGTTATGTACATATAAACAGGTGATGAACTCATGTGACGACTAGACAACTGATATCCTAAGTTGTGGACATGTATCAAGATCTTGTATATGTTTATATAACATGTTTCTTTGTAGGATGAGGATTTGAATTTAATAGTTTCTTTGTTTTTTTGTTTTCTGCAATCGGTTTTAATTAGCCCGTGTTTTTGGTAATTTGTGGTTATGCTGATTTCCACACATTTTTGCGTAACACCTCGCTGTCTGTGTGATAGTGGGATGTGTTGCCATAAGTTTTGGTATCAGAGCTCTAGGTTTGCTGAGTCTATAGGGATTTAAGACTAGGTTGTGTCTGTTCTTGTGAGTTTTCTAGATTTTCTTACCATCATCTTCTGCCCTCAGTGGAAGAAAATCCAAGATGTCTGGAAACCATGAAGAACATGTTGCCGAGAACAATGATGCTGCATCAGTTGATGGAGCTTTTAGTCGGGCACATGAAGATTGGGTTCCTGAGGTCCCCCAACCTGACCCAACAATTCTTGAACACCCTGCCTATCAACAACTTATGGGGTAGATGATGGCTATGATGAATCTCATGGTAGAAAGATTGCCAGTGCCTCTTCCAAGAGCACATGCCCCCCATGGTGAAACATAGGGTATTGGGAAGACCTTTGAGAGGCTTCACCGAGTCGAAGCTTCTGATTATGCTAGAATGACTCATCCAGCGGTTGCAGATTTGTGGCTGATAAGTCTTGAGAAGGATTTCCGGATCCTCGACATCCCCGAAGCAGACAAAGTAAAGCACATTGTCTACCTTCTGAAGGGTAGTGCTGGTCACTGGTGGACCATCGAGGAAGAGAAGTGACCCGGTGAGGTGATCGGTTGGGAAGTTTTCCAGTGCGAGTTCGTCGGCAGTTACTTTCCGAAGACATATCTGGATGAGAAGATCAGTCAGTTCAAGCGCCTGCACCAAGGAACGATGAACATCACCGAGTACGAGGCCAAGTTCATGGACTTGTTGAGGTTTTGTCCTCACATGGCGGCAACAGATGACGAGAAAATCAGATGTTTTGAGAAGGGCCTGAGTGCTGAGCTGACAACACTTGTTTCTGCGTTAGAGAACTGTGAGCGGTTTGCTACATTTGTGGAATCTGTCTGGAGGATTGAACGATCAATAAGGGAGAAAAGAGAATCCATGTCTAAGAAGAGGCCTGCTCAGTTCCAAGGACGGAGGTTTGGTGGCTTCAAGAAGCCAAGGTTTTCAGCACCTTCCGTGATGAGTGGTTCTAGTGTACCATCGCAGTGGTCTCCAAGTAAGGGAAGAGGATATGTTTCTTCACCATCAAAGGCACATAATACAACTTCTGTGACAGTAACAGGGCCATCTAGGCCACGGTTTGAAGATAGGTCATGCCATCTTTGTGGTCAGATCGGGCATTTCAGGTTCAACTGCCCGAATAGAGATGTTGAAGTGACACAGCAGTCAAGGAAAAATCAACGAGGGTCAGATAAACAACAGCCCAGTAGTAGCAGAGGGCGAGGACGCGGTCCAGCATTGCAAGAGGGATTGTCTGCTCAAGGGAGCACAGGATGTGGGTAGCAAGCAATGACTAGATTCTATGCTATGAGTCAGCCGGAGGTGATAGTCAACCCACAAGTGGTGATAGGTCAGATGGAGTTATTTCATTCTGATATCTCTTCTTCTTACTTTATATTTGTTCTGGTTGACCCAGATCCTACACACTCTTTTATCGCCTATAGTATGCTTGAGAACTGTCGTTTACCTGTTAGTTGTAAGAAGGATAGCTTGTTATTAGAAACCCCTCTTGATGGTTCCTTGATGCTTCGAGAAGAGTGTCCATCTTGTGTCTTATCTTTTTCAGGACACAGTATACAAGTGGATCTTATACCACTTGATATGCATGGTTTCGATGTGATCCTTGGGATGGATACCTTAGAGAAGTATAAGGTTGTTTTGGACTGTGGTTCCAAGAAAGCTGTGTTTGATGATGATGGAGAGAAGTGGGTCTTCCAAGGAGATAGGAAGATTCTTCCGACATGTCTAGTATCAACTATGGTGGCAAAAAAATTGCTACGACAAGGATGTAAGGCGTTCTTAGCTCACATTATGGACACCAAGGTGAAAGGTCCTAGCCTTGAGGAGGTGACGGTTGTCCGAGAGTTTGCATATGTGTTTCCTGATGAGTTCCCCGGTGTTCCTCCACCCCGAGAGATTGATTTTGAGATCAATCTGGTCCCAGGAACACAACTAGTTACACAGACACCATATAGGATGGCTCCAGTGGATATGGCAGAGCTTAAGAAGTAGTTGCAAGAGTTGTTGGAGAAAGGTTTCATCTGACTGAGTACGTCACCTTGGGGTGCTCCGGTGTTGTTTGTTAAGAAGAAGGACAGATCGATGTAGTTTGTATAGATTACCGACAGTTGAATAAGGTCACGATCAAGAACAAGTACCCATTTCCAAGGATAGATGATCTGTTCGATCAGTTGCATGGTGCTACCATGTTTTCGAAGATCGATCTATGATCTGGATATCATCAGTTGAGGATTAAGGAAGATGCCATACCAAAGTCATCTTTTAGGATGAGGTATGGTCACTTCGACTTTGTGGTTATGCCGTTTGGGCTAACCAATACGCCTGCTGCTTTCATGGACTTGATGAACAGAGTGTTCTGTATGTTTCTAGATTAATTTGTTGTAGTCTTTATAGATGACATCTTGATCTATAGTTAGGACAGACAAGAGCACGAGCGACATCTTCGACTAGCGTTGACTCTTCTTCGCCAACATCAGTTGTATGCAAGTTCAGTAAGTGTGAGTTCTAGTTGGAAGAAGTAACTTTCTTGGGTCATGTGATATCTGTAGAAGGAGTCAAAGTGGTCCCCAGGAAGGTGGAATCAGTAGCAGATTGGGAGCAACCAAAGACGCCTCCAGAAGTTCGTAGTTTCCTAGGTTTAACAGGATACTACCAGAGGTTTATCAAGGATTTCAGTGCGATTGTGTTGCCGATGACGAAGTTGACTAGAAAGGATGTACCTTTTATCTGGGATGATCGTTATCAGCAAGCTTTCTAAAGTTTGAAGGAAAAGCTGACTAGTGCTCCAGTGCTAGTGCTGCCAGAGACTGGAAAGGGCTATGTTGTTTTCTGCGATGCTTCCAAGAAAGGTTTAGGTTGTGTGCTGATACAGGAAGATCATGTGGTTTCTTTTGCTTCATGACAACTTAAGAAACATGAGGAGAACTATCTGACTCATGACTTGGAGTTGGCAGTGGTGGTTCATGCGTTAAAGATTTGGAGACACTATCTTTATGGGGAAGTGTGTCAGATATTTATGGATCACAAGAATCTGAAGTATATCTTTTCACAGAATGAGTTAAACATGCGACAATGTCGATGGATGGAGCTAATCAATGATTACAACTGCACCATCGAGTATCATCCTGGTAAGGCAAATGTGGTAGCTGATGCGCTTAGCCGAAAGTCTTCTTCTCTTTCTACAAAGAAGGCACAGTTGAGTTCCTTGGTATGCCATAGACGGGATATGCTTGTTTCCTTGCCACAGATGAATGTGCAGATGGAAGTTTCCTTATTAGCTGGACTTTTAGCACATATGCAAGTCAAGCCTACACTGAGACAACAGATCAAAGATGCACAACAAGCAGATGATGTAGTGCAGTTGATCAGATCAAAATTTGGCAGCAAAAAGCGTGATGGGTTCCATGAGTCCAAGGATGGACTAGTTTGCTACCGAGATAGGATGGTGGTTCCCAATGCTGATGATCTGAGGAAGCTAGTGCTCAAAGAAGCACACACGTCGATGTATTCTATGCATCCAGGAGTAACCAAGATGTATCATAGTCTGAAGGACTTGTATTGGTGGCCCGATTTGAAGAAAGATGTAGTGGAGTTTGTGGCTAGATGTGTGATATGTCAGCAAGTTAAGGCTGAGCATCGGAAACTGGCAGGTACGTTACAACCCCTGCCGATACCGCTGTGGAAATGGGATCATATAACCATGGATTTCGTAGTTAGTCTGCCCAGGACAACTAGGAATCATGATTCCATTTGGGTGATAGTGGATAGATTGAAGAAGTCTGCCCATTTCATACCTGTAAAGACAACGTATACAGCCGAGAAGCTTGCTCGGGTATATGTAGATGAGATAGTGTGTTTGCACAGTGTGCCAGAAATGATAGTTTCTGACAGAGGTCCTCAGTTCACGAGTCATTTCTGGGAACAGTTACACAAAGCTTTGGGAACACAGTTGAGGTTCAACACCACTTTCCACCCGCAAATAGATGGATAGTCTGAGAGGACTATTCAGACTTTGGAGGATCTCCTTTGGGCTTGTGTTTTGCGGTTCCTAGACAGTTGGGACATACATCTCAGTTTGATAGAGTTTGCCTAAAACAACAGTTATAAGTGGAGCATTGACATGGCTCCTTATGAGGCCTTATATGGTAGGAAGTGCAGATCTCCGTTATGTTGGTATGAGTTTGGTGAATATCAGCTTCTGGGTCATGAGTTAGTACACAAAACAATAGAGAAGATCAGAGTGATACAACAATAGTTGAAAGCGGCACCGGATAGGAAGAAGTCTTATGCAAACAATCGACGACGACCTTTGGAATTCCAGGTAGGAGACAAAGTGTATCTTAAAGTCTCTTCATGGAAAGGTGTGTTGAGGGTTGGCCGGAAGGGTAAGCTAGCACCCATATATATGGGGCCATACCCAGTCATAGCACGTATGGACAAGGTAGCTTACGAGTTAGTGCTGCCTCCAGAGTTGCACAAGTTACACCCAATGTTCCATGTCAGTATGCTGAAGAAAAGTCATCCGAATACAGGAACAGTGATACAACCAGTCGAAGTTGAGCTTGATGAAGATGTGACCTAGGAGGAAGGTCCTGTGATGATCCTGGACATAAGGGTTAAGAAGCTGAAGAGGAAGGACCTGGTTCTTGTGAAGGTTCTTTGGCAACATCATGGCATTGAGGAAGCCACGTGGGAGCTTGAGGAAGAGATGAGGAGGAAGTATCCCTCACTTTTTCATTTAGATTTCGAGGGCGAAATCCCTTTGTAGAGGGTTAGCTTTTAATGACCCTGACCTCCATTTAGGGTTTATCCTGTTTGCTTTTCTTAACCCTGGTTCTTAGTTGCTTGCTAATCACCTTTAGTGGTGATTAGGGTTTGCTGGTGTTTTGTTGAGAGTTGGAGGTGCTACTTGCAATATACCCAGGTTTAGGGTTTGTGGGCAAGTTTGTCACCTTGTGAGGTGTTCCTCCCTCTCCTTGCTTCCTCTTGAGTTGAGAGAAAGGGGTTGGGCTCGTTGCTTGTGTTGCCTTGGGCTTGGTTGAGCTTGTTGGGCCTTGTTATGCCTTGCCTTTGCCTTGTTGGACCTTTGTGTCGGGCAAGTGAGCCTTATGTCGGGCAGGAGTGCTTTGTGTCGGCCTAGGGAGTGTGTCGGCCATGGTGTGGATTTGTGTCACCCATGGACCCTTTGACCTTCTTTCACCTCGTTTGTGTCACCACTAGTGGACACTTGGAGCTTGATTCTTGCATGTGGCAATGGCCTTGGACATGTGTTTAGGACATGTTAGAGTGGTGGCTTTGCACATGGACAAGTATCCCTAGGTCGGCGACACCTTGCCTTGTCTTACCTTGGTTTCTCCTCCATCCTCTCCTATATATGTGCTTCCTTTCTATTGCTAAGGGTCACTTTATTTCCTTAGTCACCCTCTCCCTTGGTGCACGACACCCTCTTCTTTTGCAAGCTTGGTGGCTGATCCTTGCCTTAGAGTCTCCTTCTTCCTCTAGTGGTGGTCGAACCCTAGAGTGCCTTGCTTGGTGGTGCTTGGAGCTCGGAGCTTGCTTAAGGTGAGTTACATAACTCCTAACTGTAACTACACTAACTTCTTTTATGGTTCTTATGATCATATCGACTATGTATGTTGCTAGTTTGGTTTCTTGCTTAGTTGCTTCTTATTGGCCGAACCTTATTCTAGGGTTTCTTGTTGAGCAACACCCCTCTCCCTCCTTGGTCTTAAGAAGTGAGATTAAACTCTAGTAATATGAGCAATACTGCTCTCTCATTTTAAGTTGAGAGGTGAGCTTGTGTTCTAGTTGCTTGAGTAAAACCCTTCTCTCACCATGGATTCGAGAGGTGAGATTTGATGTGGGTGTAGACCTTTGTTTGGGTTGTTCCTTGTGTTGCCCGATTGGTGATAAGAAGCTAGGCAAGACCCCTCTCTCTTGGTTGTTGAGAGGCGAGCCATATTCTTGATCCATTAGGGTTTTGGTGCCCTTTGTGCTTGAGGTTGGTGGCGACCTTGTTGGGTTGCATCTGCCCGATATGGGGTTCGTGGTGATGTTGCCCGATATCCCTCTTTTGCCTAGAGCCTTGGTCGTTATGTTGTGGTGTTGTGTCGGGCATCACCCACCTGGTTCCTGCCTTGTTGTGTCGAGCCTCACACCATGATAAGTACCCTGCCTGACACACTTAACCTTGTTATACCTTGATGTTGTGAAGCTTTTCTAGCTAGTTCTGTGGGGGGCGTATCCCCTGGCCGTGGCCTTGTGTGTTGTTCGATAGATGAGGTTAGCTAGCTGGACGACATGCTTTCCTTACTGTCATTTGAGGTTGTGCCCTGGTCGTTATACCATGATGAGTAGAGCGTTGGCCGTTGACCTTGTGTGTCGGGTGTCACACCTGGTTGAGTATCCTTTCCGACACGCCTAGCTTAGTTGGTTGCTTGGTGTTGTTATCACCTTGAACGTTAAGGGGCGTTGTGATCTGGTCTTGTGACGGGCGTCTCACCTCAGTCTTTGCCTTGTATTGGCCGATAGATCATGGGTAGGCCGGATAACGACAGGCTGAGTTACACCCTTGGGCATTATGCCTTGTCGAGTGGTGCTGCCCGATACATCTAACCTGAGATGGTAGCCTAGAGCCCGTTATATCCTGGACGTTATGGAGTTCAGTGGTTAGCCTTGTACTGGGCGTCTTGGTGTTGCACGTTACACCTTGCATGACACGCCCCTTGGGCTCAGTTGCACGATAGACCTTGCTGCACGTTACACTTGGAGGTGCACGACACAATGTTGCACGATTCACCCTAGGTGTTGCCCAATATCATTATTGGTTGGCTTAGCCGATATGAGGCTAGAGTGTTGGGCGATAGGGGAGAGTTCCCTGCCCGATACTAACTTTGGTAACGGTAGTGTGCGCTTCTAGTGAGGGTCTTGTGCCTTATATGGAAAACCGATATGTTAGATGGTGTTCTTGCTATCACGTTTGGTTTATGATAGTGACCCTTGATATGCTTGATGGCAATGTATATAATAGACCCCACCTATGTAGCCTACCATGGTATTACATGTGGTTATGATCATCTTGATTATATGAATAATGTTGAGATAATGGTAAGCATATAAGATGCTTTGCTTGTGGATATGACCTATGTCTACAGTCACAGGTTGAGGCATGAATGATAAAGAATATTAATCTTTAATGTCACCCTATGTTGGTAATATGGTCTTTCTATTAATACACGATGATTGTGCATACTAACCATGCATGTGTTTCTTACAGATGAATAGCCAGGTAAAGGGCTATGAAGTATATATGTCTGAGTAACATTTCTCTGATGGTTACTCTTGATAATGAGGTAACATATAGGATGTGTTATTGTCTGAGGACCTGAGATGGCTAAAGTGCCTAGTTGATGTGTTATCCTCTCATGATGGTCTGGGATTGATATCCCAAGTGATGAGAAAGCTTGTTGAGGCAGTGGTTTCTTGTGATGAGGGATTGAGATCCCATAATAGCATGATGGTAGTAATAATAATGTAGTTTCATGTTATGCATGTGTTACAACTTGGTTTCCTCAACAACTCACTTAAAATATACTAACTAATCACAGTGGAACATAACATGTAGTTTTCCGTGGCCATAGATCCATCATCGTCAGAAGTTGGTGACGGTGAAATGGGTTCTCCTGCGGGTTAACTCGGAGCGCATATTGTTGAATATGCAAGGTTTCTCCTAGCCTAAAATAGTGAGGATTCGAGTGCATCTACAGTTGTAGACTCGGGATATGTATAGATCATGGTGAACAGGCCCATGGCTTAGGATATGTGATATGGGAGCATGAATGCGCTCATGGCTCAGAGCACAGTGAACATAGTGAACATGCCCGTGGCTCAGTTTCACTAGCACCGAGACCTGTATCGAGGCGGGCTAGGCAGAGGGTAGCCTGTGGAAGCTAACCATGTGGCTGAGGCCACTTAAGCATGAGACTGTGGTCCTACTTGTGTTGTACTCGTGTACTGATCACAAGGTGGGAGGTCGTGGAGTCTGGCTCTTCCATTGACCTTGTATGGCACTGACTCCGGGTTTTGCAGCCGTCAGTTGGATCTGAGCGGTACGGCTCACTTCCTCAGGGCATAATAATACATAATACAGCCGAATAGTATTTACTGCTTAAGACAAAACACGGAACATTGGTTGAGGCCTTGATTGTGTAGTTAATCTTATTATACATTCAGTTGCTTATACGTCCCTTATGTTATGTAGTAAGATCTTATAAATCTTATCTTATCAATCATGTTCCATAAAGAGATAATTAGTGATATGCCTTCCGTACATCTGGTAAGCTTGATGGTATGAATAAGCTTTGCTATATATACTGCTCTTGTTGTACCTTTTATCAATAATCTGCTGATATTGCTTTATCTTTCTGAGGTTTGTGGTTTCGGCGGGGAGTTATGTTTCTCGCTGGGACTGTGTGTCTCACCCCGTTGGTTTGTAACCTTTGTAGGTGGTCGAGCTAGACATGGTGGTGGTCGCGGAGTTGTGGCTGAGCAACAAGAAAAGCAGTATAAGGCAAGAGATGGACATGTTGCTATTTTGGTTGTTTTGTAGTAGAGTCTAGAGTCACCCATGTACTCTCAAGTCCTTGGGAGCGTTTTGACATTGTTTCACGATGTATAGATGATGATGCTTTGTATATCCTACTGCTAGCCGGATGTGGGTCGTTATGTACATATAAACAGGTGATGAACTTATGTGACGACTAGACAACTGATCTCCTAAGTTGTGGACACGTATCGAGATCTTGTATATGTTTATATAACCTATTTCCTTGCAGGATGAGGATCTGAATATAATAGTTTCTTAGTTTTTCTGCTTTCTGCAATCGGTTTTAATTGGCCTGTGTTTTTGGTAATCTGTGGTTATGGTGATTTCCACACATTTTCGCGTAACACCTCGCTGTCTGTGTGATAGTGGGATGTGTTGCCTCAGTTTCCATGTGCATCGTTGGCCCCTAAGTGGCTTCACCTTACTCATGGTGCTTCCAAAGAACCTTTATCATCACATATTCTTTTCTCTGAGTTCTTTCATCCTGACATCTATAAACTGCACAGGTGACTCAGGCCATTTTAGCCTCCCTTGGGGCTCACTAGGTTCATTGCTCGCACATGGTCAGGGTACCTCACCTAGTGCTCTAAATTGGACACATGGAACTCATCACACATTACTTTATCCTGAGGGGTAAGATCAAACTTAACCTTCTACACCAAACCATGTCTAAAGAACCCATGCATCTGGGACTCAAATCTCGTAGCTATAACTTAGAGGGGTCGGATTTTTCACATATTCTCCCACAATGAACTGCATGTCAGTCTACTTTGCATCTGCTCACGACTCTTGTCGTCTCTAGGATCCTTTCAGCCATTGCATGATCAAAGCGACTTCATCTACACGCACTATGGTCCTTTTCTAACCATCACATGGTCCTTTCACCAACATCACCTTACTAAAGTGGTGACCGACACACCCTCCCTTACAGAGCTTCTTTAAATCCCGATACTGGCTATGGTGGTCATCATCACATCTTTCATAGGGCAAGAACTGTCTCTAGATATCACCCTGAATGAGCACACATTCTCTCATCAGACCCTTTAGTCTAGATCATACTAATCACTAGTTCGGGGTGATAAACTGTACTAACATAGAGTTCTTCATGTACCTTCTTCCATCTTATGGAAGTAACCCTTTAGGTTATACTCAAGAACTTTTGAATTCACCTCATGGTGTAGTTGAACCATCTCTCTCATATGTAGTTCAACCCAATCTATCCCTTGACAGTACTCTTTCTTTCTCATGTCATCTATGTAAGGGGATCTACCATAACCCACACTGCATCTTGACCTTCCTCAGTCTAGGGGAGACTTATCACAACATCCATAGTGATGAACTTCCATTCCCTCTTGGGAACTCTTTGTCCTCTATATCAAGACACAGGGTTACCAATACTCATCCTTCACCTTCTGTCATGCATGGAAACATACCACATGCAGCCTCATCTCCAGCATCCATAGTACTGCTACCACTCATTATTTCAGTAGTACTATGGTGTATGATGATCTTAAAATCATGATTTTCTGTATGTCACTATTCCTCAAGATCGATTCCTCGGAAACCCTATACCACTCTCATCAGGGTTTTATTACCATCCTTTCATTATATTAAGGACTAGGCTGACTAACCAAACAACCACTAACTTGTTCAAAGATGTTGTTAATTTTGAGTGTTAGCCAAACATATCTTCTTTCTCACTCTTAGGGTTAGCCTAGCAACCTCTAGTTCCTCTAGCTTCTTGCTAAACTAGGTAGCTATATCTTAACCATAGCATCTATTACCACTTCACATCCTTAGGTGTTAGGAAACATTGAAGTCATACACTTCCATTTATTTCACTTATCATCTCACCTCAAACTCTATGTCTTTCTTCATCAAGAAACTCTGAGCTCATCCTCATGGTTTTTTAACTCAACCTTATATCACTTACAACTTCCACATAGCTCATGCTAAAACATCATCACAAGATGATTACCTTAATACTCTTTGTTGTTTGTAAACTATCCATGTATTATTCACTCCACAAGGGTATGTTATCATCTATGTCCTCATACCTCATAGCAACGTTCCAACTCACATCATCTTTTATCCTTAGTGTATGGCATGCGTATTGTCCCATCTCTCCCTCCTATAACAGGAGGAAATAAGCATTTGGATGCAGTCCAAATACAGAGTTCTTCCTATTCCAAAAGTAGAGATGGTACATCCCACCTTGACAGTACACCTTTTTAATCTAAGTTGAAATGTGTCGTTTATGTCTCTATATTACAATCATCTTGATATCAAAGTTACTTCTAGAAAAAAAATTGGTCTCAAACTTACTTGGGTTCACATTTCTTGGTCATCTCCTCTAGGTCTATAGGGTGCTGACACTTTTGGGATCATCCCTCTTCCCTCATGCATCCAGTGAGTGCCCTACTCATCTGCCCTTTGGGTCCCATGAGTTCATGAAGGTGATCAATCTCCTAACCCATGGCCCTCAGACAATGATAGATGTTACCTCCTGACCCTATGGTCATGTGCAACTAGGGAATTAGGCAACTCCCACTTCCATCGGTCTTATCCGTACCTGACCCTAAGATAGACTTAGGATTATATCATAGTACATGTCCAACTTAGAACCTTACCCAAGCCTTCATCATCTCTCTCAGCATTCATGACTGACTTTCACCCTTTCATAGGGGTCATCGCAACCTTCCTACCTTGGCCAAGCCCCATACCAGTTACCTCCATGGTAACACATCCACATGTGCTTAGAGATGTTTATCTATGGGTCTACAGGTTCCTTCTCATACCATGTACTTTTCACTTAGCTTCTCAAGACCCTATGAGACCTCTTTAGGTTTCCTCAAAACCCATAAGACTGGTAACACACAACCAAAGGGTCCCTCTCCCAGGATGGGAGGAAACTACAAATCTTGACAACAAGGTCACATCCGTCCTTAGGGTTTACATTCACATGAGCATGCCTAACCCAACAACTACCAAGGAACAAACAGACCACCTATTAAACCATGCTAGGTTATACTTGTTATCTTCCCTCAACATTAGATCAACTTAGTTGTGAGGGCTTCGTCAAAATTACCTTTAACTTAAGGGACTTTCCTTTCCTCTCAACATAAGAAGTACCATGCTCACATCTATAGAAGCTCAACTCTCATCATGAGCATTAGGTACATCACTTCCCCTCTTAGGCCTAGGAACCCTAGGTTCACTTTTGATGACCACTGCCTGCTCAACTTTTAAACCACAAGTCCAACACGTACATGGTATGACATGCACTTCCTGTCATCCTCCTACTCGAGCAACACCTCAAAGTTGAGTCCTCCTCTAGGACAACCAACAAGGTATAAGGCCTTACAACCTATTACTAAACCTCTCCAAGTCTAAGGAACTCTTCTTCCTATTAGGAGCTAAACACCTATACCATAGGCACATAGGTACCGGAAGCCTCATCCTCTCTTTAGGGTTTGGTTCTCCTAAAGGCAACCAAGATATCATCAACTTCCAGGGATCGAGCATGAGGCAACCACTATCATCCTCTTAGGTCACATCGTCCTCAACTCCCCATTTATCCTCATATATCGGAGTCTAGGCTTCCGACCTTCTTGCTTGGTTCTTGCCTTCTCTCTCTAGAGCTAACTCCACATCCAACCTTACTATTAGAGATCCTCTCTCCATGAAGGATCAAGCTCACAAGCATAACTTTATGTGGGTGAAGCCTAGGCTCGAACTTATGTTTTCTCAAGATTATCCATAACTCTATATACTTATCTCATAAGCCATCCTTCAACCTCTCCTGGCCAGAGTTTCAACCTATTTCTCGTACTATTAACGTACTCTGGGTGTCTACTATGCCATGCTCATATAAGATCATAAGGTTTCCATAGGTTCTTCTCTAACCTCATCAATGAAGGATCTATCCTTCACTCTAACATGCACGACCCTTCCTAGGGTTGGGTCACCAAAGGTACTCGGTCATCCAACCTCTCATGGCTCATATGGCATCTAAGGCATGTCTATCCAAACACATGGTCTACCATGATGTCTGACTCATCATGTCATCTCTCTCTTTAACCTTCACTTAGGGTTAGGGTTAACATCATCCTCAGAGGACGTGCCAGGTCTCTACTTGTAATGGAGATCTCTACCTCCAAGACTAACTCTCTTTACTTATCCTCCTGACCAGAAGGTCTAGCCTCAGGTTTCTCCTTATGTCATACGACCTAAGCATGTATCTATTCTTTTACGCTTAATCTATTAAGCTTATGTCCATGACATCTTATTTACATGCCTTTTACTAATTTGGTGGAGGATTCCTTAAACCTTATCAACCTTACCCATACCTCAAGAGGGTGACGAAAATAGAGAAAAACCCTAAACCTCAGAATCTTAATAGAATTAGGGTTGAGAAGGGATGAACAATATGAGAGAGTCCTAAAGGTATCTTATTTCGAATCAAATCCTGAGACTTTGGCCAGGTAGTCACACGGATCCGGGAGTCCTCGTATTCTGACTAGTTGTGCGGAGGAAAATATTGCCAGCCCTCAGTCGTGATCCTTTTCTAGACACCTTCATCTTTCGGATAATCCTCTAATAACTCCCTTGGGTTCTATGGAGTTTGTAAAATTTAATAATTATTAATGGTTAAGTGAGGAACCTACGCTCTGATACCAAATGTAATGACCCCACCTTCCGATAACCCCCAATTAAGGGAGACTGAGCGGTCAAAGCCGCACACATAATTTCCAGATCAATGGTTCGACAACTAACCAAGAACAATTATTAAATTTTAATAGACTAAACTGGAAAGTTGTAAGAAAATAAACTTTTTCATACCTTTTTGAAATGTTGGATTTCGAAACTTCTATCCATGTAAGAATTCTACCCTACTAATCCTCTTTGTAGTTACTTCATGTATTCCACAATATGATGATTTACTGTTTGGCCTTTTGGCTTGTACCTAAAATGCCGACAAACAAAACGTCGATCAGCATAAATCTAGTATGTGGGGGAAACAATAATCATGTAAATATGTTAACAACGTACCCATTCAATTAATCATTTTAACAACCAAGATTACATTTTAATATAACTCCACGATCCATGAGTACCCTATCCTCTGTTCTGTCCCTGCAGTGGACCTGGACACTACCTTCCTTATGGTAGATACCCATTAAACCCTACATGATCCACCTAATAGGTGAACCCGTTTCTAGGGTTGAGTCACATGGCACTACCCTTAGGTAGACCACTCATTAACTCATGGTATGCTAAAGAGTCTCATGGCACTACACATATGTATCCCAATTTCTAACTAACGGTAATCTAGTCCTTGCTCTAGGATTACCCCTTTTATAGCCTTTCCAAAGCAACAGAGGTGGACCCGGATCTAGCCAATTATATGTATATTTATGGTGATAATCATAGTCACTCTATAGTTGCATGAAATAAATATACATCCAACAATTATTTTTCAAGAAACCAATAAAACGTTCAGAAATCGCCGCAAAACTAGAGTGGTTATTCATAAGCGTAACCACATACCTGTTCAGTAGATTTCTCAAGCTAATATCAATTCCAACCAAGAAAGCCATCCAAGCAAGTAGTTCAACCACACAATTAAGAATCCTGAAAACACATGTACTCTATTTACACTTTATCAAAATTCTTTCTTTTCAACTTGAAATTCCTTCCTATGATTCCTGTATCCATTTTAGGGTTTCATTTTGCAATTAGGGTTTCAATCCATCTTTGATTATAATAAACCCTAATTATCTCATCTATTCTTCAATATTAAGGTTATCTTAACAAAATATAACCCCATTTTCAAATTAAAGGCACCATTAACCATCAATTAATTTCATTAAGCTTCTTTTACATTAAAGGTATTGTTTTTATCCTTTTAATCCATGAAAAGATCATTATACACCTCTATCATTAATTCAATGTTCATTAGGGTCTAATTAACATATGAACTCATTTTTCCATCAATTCTATCTTTTATTCATGAGAAAACCCTAATTACTACAATTAGGGTATTTATCTAGAATTAAGGACTTTTATACTCTAATTAGATTAGAATCATCATATCTCAGCTTTCTACATGAATTTGACCAATTAAAATCATTAAGGATCATAATTACCACAGTTAGGGTTCAAGGTTCATTAAATCATATGGAACCCTAAACTAATCAAATTATGCATGAAGATCATCCTTTTAGATCTAATATGCCCTTTTTATTAACAACAGGTTAATATTGATTTTAAATACTCACATAACCCCTTTCTAATTCATTAATCATCAAAGGTTAGGGTTTTTCATCGATTAAACTATTAAAGATAGCATCTTGATATACTTTTTGAATATAAAGAAAAATTAGGCTTCCACAATAATTTCTTTGTGTTCCTCTCATTCTACGGATCAATTTTCATGTATTAACTTTATTCATCAGAGCTTCCTAGCAATTTCTATGATTTTTGTAAGTTTATCACTTAATTGACCAATTAGAAACTGACACATCAACATTAAATCTTTACCAGTGCTCCGTGCAGAAAGAAGGAGAGAAGTCCTCGCTGCCCTTGGTTCATGTACGCAGGATGAGGGGCACAAGAGTCATTTGACTCTATTCCCCTTTCTTCTTCCTCGCGACCCACTTCTACAGCAGCGATGTCGCACGCAGGTCTCCTTCCTCCGACACTAGCGACGCGAGGAAAGCATGGGGAGGGTATCTGCACCTCTGTAGACCCTTGCCGGACCCAGCATGACCCTCGGCGGAGGGGTTCCTCGACCAGAGATAGGTGAGACAGTCTCCGCTGTCTCACCGGCTGAAGCAAAGCCAAAGACCTAGGGCATGGCTCTGGTGGCATTACTGGGTATGGATAGTCGAACAGGTTTGTCCCATGATTGCGCACCTCCTGGCTACATCCTCCGGTGACCTCATCCATCTTAACCAGACCTCTATGTCATTGGGGGAAATAGATGAAGAAGGAGGAGGAGGGCGTCAAAGTCTTAGCTAGAGCGCAGGTTTGCGTTGGGTCTGGGAGCATACTACATATTGCGCAACACAACCCCTCAAACCTACCTTTTATAGTTGGGGTGCTCGGCCTTCTCCCAACACTTCCCCCATACGAGTAGGAGACCTCAGGTTTTTTATTATCATTAGGAAATAAGAAGGAAAGTTTCCTTCTTCTATTATTTGATAAAACCCCATAATAGGAAAATCATTATATGCTTTCCTCAAAAGCCTCTTTTCACACCAAAAATGTGGAGAAGTCGAATTATGGTGTTTCCTTTTATTGGAACCAAAAATTAACTCAAATTACCCCCATATCTTTATGATTCTTGATTTCCAAAATAAAACTTAAACATTTATCAAATAAATTACTTAAGCTAGAATGTATTTTGGAAACACCTAGATTTTCTCCCACCATCTTAAATTGGAATTATCTCTGATCTAAAATTATCTTATACATTAATCTCATGCACAAAATTCCCTTTTTCCTATTTTGATTCTCAAGGACTTATATGTAAACTTTTAATTAAAAGTCACATATTCTTTTCTTCTTTTATCATTTTAATTCCAAAGTTTAAGAGAAAGTCCATAATGGCTTAAACTTATTATGTTTCAACTTTGGAACTCCAACTCAAAAGTTATCTATTAATAAAGCATATTTTATGCATATCTTCTCTCTCTGATTCTTTTATTTCCTTTTAAAATATCTCTTTTTGAGGATTTCTCTTTATTTCTCTTTTATTTTCCTCCTTGGAAATCCTTTTATAATTAGGAATCCTTTGGATATGAAAATCGATCAAGGATAACTTAATTATACCTCTTTTCACTTATTTCCCACATTTTATCATTGTTTTCAATTTCTTTCTTAATAAAGAAATATTTAATTAATCTTTTCTTTTCTCATTGCCTTTTCTTTGCAACTTTAGACTCCTTGGAACCCAAGAGGCACGAAATCCATCCTAGGATTTGCCTTCTACAAGTTTCCACATTTTTCTTTCTCAAATATTCAATTATTCATTTTCTAATTGAATTTTCTTGTTATTGGGCCCAATAGCCAATAAAGCCCACAAAACAATCGTCAAGGCTATTGTGAATGAAATCCATTTGTTCCAAACAAATTATATCATTATTTGTTCAAATATCTTTAATATGAGAAATTACATTTCTCACCAATTGAACCCAAAAATTGGGGTTGTAACATGTAGAAACCCACAGGGTGAGACCAATGTCCCAGTGAGAGTTATAACTCTCCACCAACATCTATTAAAAGCACAATTAACTAAAATAAGAGATTATGCTATCAACAGATAAGCATACTCATCTAAATGATATAAGTAGGGAAATTAACATTGTACAAACAGTTTAGGTATTTGCAGTAGAACATTCTATGCATTTTGAAGGGATATGAAGAGCATGTATAACTATTATAAAGTAAACAGTACAATATTCGGGGCAAGGATCATCCAATGTTATCCGTATTTGTCCATAAGAAAATACTCTACATGGTTGTATTACATCTTTTATTAATACACTAAGGATTTGAGTCGCACCACCCAAATCCAACTGCCCCCTATGAAGGGCAACTGACGGGCCATACAAGGTCTATGGAAGAGCCAAAATCCACAACCTCTCTACCACCTCTTGGTCAGCACAAGAGTGATAGTGACATATAGTTAACAGAAGGATCATCTCACACATGACCATCCATATAAACATCCTATACCGCCTTTGTATAGGTCACGATGCTAGTGAATTGAGATATGTCCCACGATCACACTCCTAGGGTTTGGCCCACACCCAATCCTATGAAATGTCACAATTTCTTAGGTATGATCTGAAGCTCACGCATGGCCACAATCATCCTCCATATGTCACAATTGTGGATGCAAGGATATCCAATCAACTTGTACCCCCACATATTCAACAATATGTGCTCCTACTTTCCCGTAGGAGTTACTCATTTCACCATCCAGCACTAAGGATGACATTAGAATGGATCTATGGCACATGGAAATTACATGATTAGGTTTCACTTTATTAGTTATGCTAAATGGGTGAATTTAGGATTTAGCACACAAATAGACATATGAAACCCTAATTCAATCTAGCAAGCATAATTATATTACAACTTTAGAAGATATGAAATGTATAAGGTGTGAACTTGTCACATCATCGCAAGGCATCATTATCTCATTGCCTTAAATAAGGCTATCAACATCACTACATGTTAACATTGCCACTTCAGCCTAATCATCATGGTCACAACACTGGGGATAGTAACCCCTTACTACATCATTGGAGGATATCACCTCTGACTAGGCATCAAGCCTTCACCAGGTGATAAGACAAATCACATAAATCATGTATATCAACATCACATCATGCCTCAACATGTACAATGTGCATGATCATCTTCCTATCTTACATACATATTACCATAATATCCACATAACTATGACATTCATTTCACCTGGAAGGTTAGGGGAACATAATAAGAGAGAGAAAATACCATTGATCCCTATGTCTCACCATGATCTCAACATGCCTCATAAGATTTGTAATCATCATCATAGCATACACAAGCCACGACACACATTCAACCTGCAAGGTTAGAATTATACAAGTAGGAGAGAAAAATGTAATAATGTGCCATACATTTGAAGAAAGGTCAATAAACATAACCTACCCTAGAATTAGGGTTAGGGTTCACACATATGGCTGATCAGGGTTTCATTGCATGTTTAATCACCAAACCCTAGTTAGGTTATCTCCCACTTTCTTGGAACTGATTAGGATTGAGCATCATTACCCATTCATGATTACATTGTTAATCAAGCATCACTACATGTTAACATAATTCATATGTATTCGGGTACACGTCCCACTAAGTTTCACATTGGTAATGACCTTGCATCATATATGTTTATCAACCACCTATCACATATGTGTGATGACAAACCATCACCTACATGTCCCGACCACTCTCATGCAACATGTCTTGACTTCACACACCTCAAGGCATCTCAATCGCAACACACCTCTACCTAGACCACAACCATGACACACCTCTACCCAGGTCATGACCATGACTCACCATGGCTAGGCATGACTGCCAAGCATTGCAATGACACATTACATCCATAACTTAACAAAGCGTCTCGATTAGCATCAATGATAGGATGTTACAACCACTCTCAACATGACATCACGAGCACCAACTAGCATAGAATATTATCTGTGCTAGAACATGTGTTGTGACCCAAAAAAAAGCAACATTGCAACCAAACAAAAGCAACGTCATGACTAAACAAAACCAATGCCGCGACCACGACCAAACAAAAGCAACGTCATGACCAGATAAAAGCTGTTATAACCTCATTTTTCTAAACCATGTAATGAGATTTGCAAATCTCCTTTTTAAAGATAAAATCAATGGTTGATTATTTGTTTCAAATCCATGGTTTTCATTCCTAATAGCCTTGTTTGTTTTCTTGGTGGGCATTACTGGTTATTAAGCCCAATTAAAAATAACAAGAAAATAAAAGGAAAAGGAATTTGTTTGAATAAAGGGATAAATAAGAAAAGGGATAAAAGAATAACAGGAAAGGGAAAGGGAATATTTCCCAAGGTGAGTTTTCATGCCTTTAAGTTTCCTTGAGGTCTAAGGAATCCAATATGATAATTTAATGGCAAGGGAAAAAGAAAATATGTGAAAAATGTTTATAATTAAGTGATGACTTGCAAATAAAGAAAAGGACCCAATTTCTTTAGATAATAATCCCAAATTTGGCATGATGAAAGATTAAGACTTTAGTGAGTTTCCCTTAAACTTTGAGATAAAAAGGAACTACAGATTAGTAGTTATTATTTTCTCAAATTATCTTCAAAAATATGGTTTTATCTTGAAAACAGGAAATCTTTTCCTTTTTGGTTGAGCGTGAGGGATGAGGGTCATTGGATCTTGATCCAAGGAGCATCGCTCATTGTCCAATTCCAAAGGAACTAGGACTTTGGATGAGTTACAAAGGGACTTTCCACCTCGATTTCCTCTTGACCCAGTGCATGTGCACTCATGGAAATGATTCCATTAAGTCTGGGAGAGGATCGTGAAACCTCTCGACCCTAGATTGGGGATCTCTCGAAGCCTGTAGGCGAAATGCCCAATTGGGCTAAGGAACAGGCGGAGGCGGGGTTAAGAAACCCTAAGAGGACCCTCCCAAATCCTATAAAAGGATCCCCACTCGATTCCTCACCCCAAAACGATCATGAACGGCTGCCTCACGAGCCTCGACCCCCTCTCGCTCTGACGACAACTCTGCCGCGGCGCTGCCGCAGCCTCACACGAAGAGAAGGACAAAGACGATGGACAACAACCGTCAGATAGTGGTCCACGGTAGTCTGCATGCTGATCAAATGCTCCAAGGCCGAACTAGGTAACTTAAGCCGTGCGTGATGTGAGACGTCATATTAGAAGGCGGATCACCAGACCATTGATCGAGCGACCCCAAATTTTAGGTAAATCTCTCTCTGACTGAAATTCCAAAAAAATGCTTTTTGTTGCGAAATTCATAGAAATCACTAGGAATCTCGGATTAACAAACTTAATCATGAAATTTGATCAGAAAAATGTGAGTAATAAGATAAAAATAGTGTGAAAGCCTGATCTGTCCCTTTTAACAAAAGTATATTATTTTGATGAAAAAGGTATTAATATGTGATTAGAAACCCTAATTGATGACTTCAAAAAAAAAGAAACCCTAATTGATGATAAAGGACAGATTTAATAGTGAAAATAAGTTAATTCGAGCATTGTTAACTTGTTTAATTATAAAAATGAATTTTAACCTGTTTTGAAGATGAAATTGCAAGATTTAGGGTTTTAAAGGAAATATGTTGGTTAATATCCTTAGAAACCCTAAATAGGGGAAAAAGGAAAGAAAAGTGTCTTTAACATGAAATTAGGGTTATATGTTGTTAAAAGGTAACCTTAATATCTTTCATGAGGAGTAGATGAGATAATTAGGGTTTGTGAGTAATTTTATAAAATTCGGGTTTAAAATAACAAAAATAAAGTGAAACCCTAATTGTAATCAAAAACCCTAAAAAGGACTGGTAACCCTAGGAAACAACTAGGCTTAATAGACCTTCATGACCTGATCAATGATAGGAAAAAATTGGATGCATATTTCAGGATCACCTTGTGTGCTTGCTTGTTTACTAGTTATTCTACACTCAAGTCAGCCTGATAGGTATGTGGTTAATTATGGTTAATCACATTAGTTTCCCAAAGGTTTTCCGGATGATTAATCACATTGAATGCAACTTATCAGTTTGGATGTTCATACTTGCAAATCATAAAGTCACTATGATTATCACAATTATAATATAAGTGTGTACTCTCACACCTGCATGCCACCCTGATGGATGATGCAAAAAGGTCAAGCCCAGGAGGGAAGACCCATGGGCACCATGAGTGGTGACCACAGGCACCAAGCTCAGGATAGAGAAGATGGCCTTATGATATTGCATGACTAATGGGAACCATGAGAGGTGACCCCAGGCACCAAGCTCAGGATGGAGAAGGTGGCCTTAAGTCAATGGTAAAAGAGAAACCCTAATGGGGGTATTTCATGGTTAGGGCAAAAGCACACATTGAAAATGTAAATTGAATTATTAATTACCTTGATTGTGATAAATAGGTTGTTAGCCTTATGTGTGAAATTTTGGTTGTCCCCACATACTGACATATTCATTTATGCTGACCGACATTTTGTTTGTCGATGTTTTAGGTACAACCCTAAAAAGAACAAACAATAACGTGACACATTGTGAAAATAAGAAATAAAGTACGAGGAGGATTAGATAGAATAGATTCAAGTTGTGGATAAAAATAGATATGCAAAGTTTTTAAAAGGTATGCAAAGTTTTATTTTATACCAGCTTTCAGTATGGTCAGGTAGAATTTAATAATTATTACTGATTATTTGTCGAACCTTTGATCTGTGATATTGGGATAACAACTCTGACCTCTTGGTCTCCCTTAATTGGGATAATAACTTTTTATTAATCATCCACAAAAATTAATAAAAAACATTCAAATAAGATGTCATGGACATAAGTGTAATAGTTTAAGCGTAAACTAAAGAATAGATGCATGCATAGGTCGTATGACATGTGTTGTCATGAGAGGCCTGAGGTTAAGTTTTAGAGGCATAGATCTCCATTAAAGGTAGAGACCTGGTACATCCTATGAGGATGATGCTAACCCTAACCCTATGTGGTGGTTAGAGAGGGATGACACAATGAGTTAGATGTCATGGTACACCATGTGTGTGTGTGGACATGCTTTTGGTTTGGATACCCATGACGATATGAGCAATGTGAGGTTGGTTGACCTGGTACCTTTGGCGACCCAACCCTGGGAAGGGTCATGCATGTTAGGGTGAAGGATAACTCCTTCATTGATGAGGTTAGTGATGACCATATAGAAACCCTATGAGCTTGTATGAGCATGGCAAAGTTGCACCCAAAGTACGTCAGTAGGGCTGACAATAGGCTAAAACCCTGGCCTAGAGAGTATGTTGGATAGCTTATGAGACAAGCATGAAGAGTTTTGGATAATCTTGGGCGAACATAGGTTTCACTCATGTAGGTGTACGCTTGTGAGCTTGATCCACCTTAGAGAGATGACCCCCAATAGTAAGGTTGTTGTAGGGTTAAGCTCTAGATAGAGAGAGAGAGAGCAGGGCCTGAGCTAGAAGGTTGGAAGTTTAGACTCAGGGCTAGGAGAAACCCTGAGAAGTTGAGGATGATGCGACCTAAGAGGATGGTTGTGGTTACCTCATGCACGATCCCTCGAGGCTGATGGTATCTTGGTTGCCTTTAGAGGAACCAAAACCTGGAGAGAGGATGATACTGTTGGTACCTATGTGCCTATGGTATAGGTGTATACCTTTTAAGGATAGGAGTAAGAGTTCCTTAGACCATGAAGAGGTTTAGTAACAAGTTGTGAGGACTTATACCTAGTTGGTTGTCCTTGAGGAGGACTCTACTCTGAGGTGTTATTCAAGTGGAATGATAATAGGAAGTGCATGTCGTACTGTGTACATGCTTGGTACGTGGTTATAGGGTTGATCATGTAGTTGGACATCAGAAAGGTGAACCTAGGGTTCCTAGACCTAAGAGGGGAAGTAGTAGTGCTGGGTGTACCTGATGCTCATGATGAGATTTGAGTTTCCATAGATTTGAGCATGGCACCCCTCATGTTTAGAGGAAAGGGAAATCCCTTGGATTAAGGTTTATGTTTGATGAACCCCTCGCATATAAGTTGGTGACATGGGCAAGCATGATCTTGGTCCAATATTGAGGAATGAGAACAAGTATGACCTATTATGAAGACTTGGTATGGTTTAGTAGGTGGTGTACTTGCTAGCTACGTGCCCAAGTAGCTTGACAAGGTTAAGCATGCTCATGTGGATATAAATCTAAGACGTAGGGACATTTGTGACCTTTGTTCCTATCAAGATGTAGTTTCCTCCCATCCTAGAAGAGGGACCCTTCTATAGGGTATGGATCAACTTTTATTGGGTTGAGGTAACCTAAAGAGGTCTCATAGGATCTTGAGAAGCTAAGTGGAGAGTACATAGTAAGAGAATGAACCTACAGACCCATAGATAATCATATCTAAGTGCATGGGGATGGGGCCTGACCAAGGCAGGTAGGTCGCCATGATCCCTATGAAAGGATGGAAATCAGACCACAAATACCATGAGAGATGATGGAGACTTTGGTAAGGTTTCAAGTTGAATATGTACTATGTTAGAATCCTAAGTCTATCCTAGGGTCAGGTGGGGATAAGACTTATGAATGTATGAGTTTCCTAATTCCCTAGTTTCACATGACCATAGGGTCAGGAGGAAACAACTGTCATTGTCTGAAGGCCATGGGTTAGGAGATTGATCACCTTCATGAACTCATGGGACCTAAAGGGAAAATGAAGAGAGCCCTCTCTGATGCATAAGGGAAGAGGGATGGCCTCAAAAGTGTTGACACCCTACAGACCTAGAGGAGATGACCAAGGATGGTGTGATGACCCAAGTGCATTCGAGACTAGTTTTCCATGGAAATAACCCTGATATCGAGATGTTCATGATGTGGAGACATGTGATGCACGTTTCAACTTAGATTTGAAGGCATAATGGAAATGTGGGATGCACCATCTCTATTCTTGTAATAGGAAGAACTCTGTGTTTGGACAGCCACCAAATGCTTATTTCCTCTTGTTATGGGGGCGAGAGATAGGATAGTACGCATGCCAAAGATAAAGATGATGTGAGTGGAAATGTTGCTATGATGCATGAGGATAGAGATAATAGCGTAGTGTTGTGGAGTGTACGACATGTGGATGTTTAAGAAACACCAAGAGAACTAAGGTAGTCATCTTATGAGGATTGTTTATCATGCGTTATGCGAAACTTATGAACTATACAAGGTAGAGTTCGATAACCAAAAGAATGAGCTCTGAGTTCCCTTGATGAATATAGGCTTAGAGTCCAAGATGAGATGATAAGTGGAATACAGGGAGGATGTCAAAGACTAGATTTTCTAACTTAATTTTGAGGATGAAATATATTTTTAGGTGTGTGGGATGTGATGGAGCATAATTTTGGAATCCTAAATGTCAAATGACATAAGTGAATTCGTGCATGTTGAGTTATCTTAAAAGTTACATGTGCTTAGGTAAAGTTGGTTGGTGATTAGTATTTATATTATGATTAATATCCCAAAATTTATGGCTCATTGAGGTATTTATTTGACAAGTCAAATGGTTGAGTTTTGACACCAAAATGGAACAAAATGTAGCTTGAGTGATGATGGAGCTATGGTTAAATTTTGGTGGCAGTTGGAGTATCATAGAGAGAGAGTTATGTGGGTTTGATCCTTGTGAAATAATGGTCATAATTAGTTATTGATATACCTAAGTTTGATAGTATTGTCTAAGTTCTAATGGGCAAGTGTCACGCGCTCACCAGGATGAGTAGCCACGGATTCACATCGTGGCCTCGTAGACATCGTTCGATGAGTCGGATCCAATGGCCAAAAATTTGCCTTCTAGACCAGTTAGACATGATCGTGGGTGAGTGGAATTGGAAGCTATGATCGCCATTTTGTGGAGGATTGTGGTTCAAAAATGGAACTAACTAAGAAGTTGGCTCTGTAGTGCCACGAGCTTTGATTTGACCCCTTGGGCGAACTGCCTAACCACTCCAATAGAGAGAATTATCCTCCATTTCTCACTGTTTATCCACAGCGGTAAGCTTGGGGTGTCGAGAAGTCAAAGATAGGTTGGTCTTCCTGTGCTAGTGGTGTCTACCTAGGTGACGAGCTCCATCCTCACTACAGACAAGCCCGAGTTCAGGGAGGGGTCATCCTCAACCTGCATCCATATACAAGAGGGAGACAAGGTTCAATGGACTTGACTAATGCTCCAAAAACCTTCAATCGCAGATGAGGTGCTTCATAACTGCTTTTCCCCTTCCTTGTCCACTCTGGCAGCAGGCTACGGTAGAGCCACCATGGAGATAGACTTGTTGTTGGGATCTAGAAGAAAATGCCAGGGAAGCGTGATAGCCGATCACACGCTAGGGCAGCAAGCCACGATGAACGACACCGCCGGGCTTCGAGCACTAGTGGTCGTGACCATGTAAAAACGTGGGGGAGAGAGAGAGTCGGGGATCATGAGGATGAGGCACTTCTCTATTGCTCGCCGGAGGTGAGATGTGTAGTGGAGCCCTTGCGGAACAGATTCCAGGAAGTGAGCCTACTGTGGCGGCTTCCCAAGAGTGAGGCAGGTCTTCCAAGAAGCTGCAAGTGGTTATAGGAAGGCACCAAATCTTTGTTGCGGTAGTTGGAGTGATGGAGATGATCCTTGTGGGCGCCTACTTCTCACTGGAGAGATCTCCTCATGGTGGCAGTCCATGGACACAACCTAGAATGTGTTTGTTTGTGTGAGAACGCGAGGGATCAAAGGAGAACACCAACCGGCCGCAACAACCAAAGGAGACATGCTTAACCTTGGTTGCCATGTGGCAGCGTGCCACTGGCTGAAAAGGTAAATATTTTCAGTAAATATCCAGTTCTTAGATGAATAATAGAAATTAGCTCAAGCATCAGAAAAATACAAACAAGGGATCAGAATTCTCAAAAAAATATGTAGAATACATTAGAATGATAATATCATAGTTTTTATGCATTAATAATAGTGATATCATGTAATATGTGTAATGTTTGTTTTATGGATAATAGACACCAAACAATGCCCTAAAATTATAAGAAAATATCAGTACATCTATATTCATGCTAATAACCCATCCGATGTCAATAATTATGATGTTGATGTTTGAAATCATGCAATTTTCTCTAAATGTCTATTTAGGGCTAATAACCCTAAATAAAATGCAATAAATACATTCATGCTCAATACATGATGAGATTTACAGAAAACCATCATATCAGTAACCGGAAGATAATATGTAAATATGAGGTCAGTTTTATATACAAAATTAATGTTATACGAAGATGACCCATAATACATGTGATGAAACCCTAATTCGAGTAATACATGTAACCATGGTTAATATGTGCATGGAAAGGGATATGGAACCTAACATTCAGATAATGAACCATAATCTGGAAAATGACATCAATAAGATAATTCTAAGGCAAGAATGCAAGTAAAGGTGCACATATCCAAATGTGTAAGCAAACCCTAAAATGGATATAATAAGGGTTAAGGTGATGAGAATCTAATGGTGATATGTGGTCTTGTCTTAATCAGGTTTGACCAAGGATATAGTTGATATCGGGGATATATGATGATTAGGTTTGTTCTTGATCAAGGTACACCATTAGCTCCTACTTGGCTTATTATAAAATATGCTTGTGTTATAGGTGTAGTAAAATACTTGACATATGATATTGGATGAAATGATTGTTCTTGTATGATATGTTGCATCGTTTTCCATAATTATTTCTATGAACAAATGAATCATAATATATCTATTCCATTATATCTAAGAACTTCAACACTTTGGTAGTCAAGTGCTGGAAATAAAGTACTTCAACTCTTTGGTAGTCAAGTACTTGAAAGTGATCCAACTCTTTGGTAGTCTGATCACTTTATGCAATGATCCAACTCTTTGGTGGTCGATCATAAGGCCTTAATGCATTCAACCTTTGGCGGTCAATGCATGGATGATATAATGGAAAATGAGCTTAAAATATGTGTTCTCTTTTGTTAATAAATATCTTTGTGCAAGTATATGCTTTTTCTTATGTTTCTTTATAACTGCAAAGTATTAGTTTTATCTTATTGCCAAGATATGATGATAGGTATATAAAAGACACGTAGGCCTACTCAGTACAATATTCTTGAATATTGTGTTGACATGTACCACATGTAATCTTTTGTTTAGGTTGTGGTTATACTCTTGAAGATCTAGTATAGTTGAGAGTTGTGTGGCGAGTTGATGTACATGTGGACCTATTGTCTTAAGATCCTGTAGTTTAGTGGTAGTACATGTATATTTAGAAGTTTTTTGTTCAATATGTAATATCAAATGTTGTAACAATTCATGTTGTAATTATATGTTGAATGGTGATCATATGTTGTATGATTTGTTTATTGTTCATGTGTGTAATGACCCCGCCTCTCGGTAACCCCCAATTAAGGGAGACTAGAAGGTCAGAGTCATTATCCCAATTAACATGATCAAAGGTTCGACAAATAGTCAATAACAATTATCAAATTCTACCAACCTATACTAAAAAGCTGTAATAAAATAAACTTTTTACATACCTTTTTAAAATTGGGATTTCTAAACTTCTATCCACATAGATACTAATCTAACTAATCCTCCTTTGCACTTTAATTCTCATTTATTTCCACATATGCCACTTTACTGTTTGTTCTTTTCATTATACCTAACACGCCAACAAACAAAACGTCGGTCAACATACAACTGGTATGTGGGGGAAACAAAAATCGTGCAACTATGATAACAACATATTGCAGCCAATTATGATTTAACAAAAAAACTTTATGTTTTCAACATAACTACTCAATCCATACTTATCCTAACCTCTGCATTGTCCCTACAGTGGACCTGGATGCTACCTTCCTTATGGTAGATCCCCATTAAACCACTCATGATCCCACCTAACAGGTGAATCAGTTTCTAGGGTTGAGTCACATGGCACTACCCATAGGTAGCCCACTCCATAACTCATGGTGTGCTAAAGAGTTGCATGGCACTACACATAGGTAGCCCAATTTCTAACTCATGATAGCCTAGACCTTGCTCTAGGTTACCCTTTTTAGCCTTTGCAAAGCCACAGAGGTGGATAAGGATCTGAGCCAGTCATGTATGCACATGTATGGTGATAATCATTGTCACTTTATAGTTGCATGAAATAAAAGTCATCCAAGAATTTATTTACAAGCAATCGATAAAAAGTTTAGAAACCGCCATGAAACTAAAGCATTTATTCATAAGCGTAACCACATACCTTTGCCATGCAGATTATTCAATTATACTTCAAGCATAGTCCAATCAAGCAAGCAAATCAAGCAATCATCATATAATCTGCATTACGTAAATTCTAAAGTGTCACCAAACATATTAATTTCATTAAATCCTACTCGATCCCAAACTAGGATTTAAGTTTTCTTGACATCGAGTTACCATTAGGGTTATGCCTCGAAACCCTAATTCCCATGATTCTCACTTTAATAGAACCCTAATTCATCTAAGCATTGTCATGACTATCAAATCTACCATATTCTTTTATTATGAACACTTATATCAGATTAATTTCATTAATCAAGATATGGTCTTAATTTCATAATCCTATTTATACACATGTATAGCTAGCCACTTTGTTAGTCATAATTATCATCCTTATGATCATACTAATCAGATTATTCAACAAGATCATGTAATGGCATAAAAGAAGGGCCTTTAACATTTTTCACATGTTTAAAACTCAAATTAGGGTTTATAATATGTTAATCACCACTTTATCATATGATACCCTACTTCAGAAAAGGAAGCATTATTAAGCCTCAATTATATTTTTTGTGTTATTCTCATTTTCTTGATCATTTTTCATATATTACACGTTGCAATCTGAGTTACCGATAATTAATTACATATTTTTCTATCCAATCAGATTCAGACCAATCATCTGCTGACACATCATCGTTTGCTAGGCTCTTATTTGCCATACGGGCTCGACGCAAGGCCACATGGAGAAACACTTAAAAAAATAAGAAAAACACTCAAATACCCTTACCTCGCATGCAGTGGCCCAGGGGCATTCATATATTTTAACTGAACCCCGTCTTCCTCCTCCTGATCGGGAACAAACACTGCCCCCGTCGTGGCTGCGACTCACGTCGCCAACAACTCTTCATCTTGTGTTGCTATCTCCTTAAATCTGCCAGTTTCCTCCACCTTCACTGCCACAGCCCCAACTCCTGCGGCCGTCACCGTCATCGAGACCCCATAACCTAGGTCTCTCTTCCTCTCTCGCACTGACATTCACTGTGCGTCAGTCAGTCTGCCGGTGCCGCTTACCCTCTCTCCCTCATGCAGGGTGCAACGCCTGCCCAGGTTCATGCGGCACGGCAACCAGAGCACCGCCACCCTAGGCACATCTCTTCTCCCTTGTCCTCTTCCTCCAGCTTGTGCATGCCAAGCCCGAGGTCATGCTTGGACTTACAGTGATGCCTCCTGCTGCCTCGGTCTCCTCCTTCGTGCCACCTACACGATCTTCGACACTACTGCTTCTCAGCAGTGAGGGTTCCCGTTACAACCCCAATTTTTGGGTTTATTTAGTGAGAAATGTAATTTCTCATATTAAGGATATTTGAACAAATAATGATATAATGTATTTGGAATAAATGAATTTGTCTACAATAGGCTTGATGTTTGTGTTGTGGGCTTTATTGGCTATTGGGCCCAAATAATAAGAAAATTCAATTAGTGAATGAATAATTGAATATTTGAGAAAAGAATGAGATGGAAACCTATAGAAGGAAAATCCAAAGAAGGATTTCGTGCCTCTTGGGTTCCTTGGGTTCCAAGGAGTCCAAAGTTGCAAAAAGAAAGCAATAAGAAAAGAAAAGATTAATTAAGTAATTCTTTAGTAAGAAAGAAATTGAAAATAATGTTAAAATGTTGGAAATAAGTGGAAAAAGGTATAATTGAGTTATCCTTAGTGGAATTTAGTATCCTAAGGATTCCTAATGCTAAAAGGAATACCAATGAGGAAAATAAAAGAGAAATAAAGAGAGAACCTCAAAAAGAGTTATTTTAATAAGAAATAACCAAGATAATGAGAAATAATGAATATAGATGCATCTAGATGAATAAAAGGGCTAAGAGATATTTTTCCAAAATAGAATTTCGAAATATAAAGGTTCCTTTGGGTTCAAGGAACTCAGGATAATTATACAATAGAAAAGGAAATAAAGAATATATGGAAAATATGAATAAAATGGTGTTTTCTTACAACTGCGAGTTAAGAAACCCTAGGTAGAGACCACCATAGCCTATAAATAGGCCCCCGGGTGGTTTCTCTCACCCTAACGAACCTTGGTAGCAGCTTCTCGAGCCTCAGAGCCCTTCCCCTCTTGCGTTTGACCTTGCTCCGACGAGCCCCAACCGTGGTGTCGCCGTAGGTTAAAAGGAAGGAGAAGAGAAGGACGACAAGTAACAGCCGTAGATCTCTGGACAACTGTGAGCCCAAGCACGATCCAACAGATCAGCTAAAAGGAGAGGGCACACATTTGAGTAGTGGAGCCGGAGAACGTGAAGCATTTGATCGAGGGTCCATCGTGGACCAAGGATCATCCAACGAATGATGACAAGAAGTGGGGCGCGCCACTTAGTTAGTGGAGTTGGCCAGTTAGGAGTGTCAGATCGACCAGGAGGTCCATAGGCACATCGATCCAATGATCCAAGAATTTCAGTAAATCTCTCTCTCTCTCTGCCAAATAATCAAGAAAATTGCTTTTCCTTGCTAAACTCGTAGTAATAGCTAGGAACCTCATATGAAGAAACTTTACATATGAAAGTTGCGTAGAAAAATGAAAGGAACCTAATAAAAATGATTTGAGAACCTGGTTCTAGTTTTTTTGCAAAAGTGCCTTGATTTGTTAAAAAAATGAATTACAAGTTAATTAGAAACCCTAACTGTACATAAAGGATGATTCTTTGTAACTTAATAGGTTAAATTGAGGATTATCAACCTGTTAATTGATAACATGGAGTTTTCATCCGTTTTGAGTACAAGGATGGTTAATTTAGGGTTTATGTCTCTAAATGAAATATAATGTACATGAAAACCCTAATTTAGGGTACAAGTAGAAGACAACCTTGTTATTTTGATAAATTACTAAATAATGATCCTAAGACTATTAGGAATATTAAAAGGAGAGAATTTAATGGGTTTAAGTGATTTTGAGGAATTAGGGTTCATGATAATTAAGAATGAAGGCAAAACCCTAGTTTCCAAGAAAACCTAAAATTGGAATAGAAACCCTATGGAATAAGATGGAATTGGATAAATTTTGATAAAATGAAGTTGCAATGTTTATTTTTGGGTTTCTGTGCAATTTCTTGATTGTTTGGATTTTGTCTCTCTACAAAGTTAATTCTGTATCTGAATATGCAATAAAAGGTATGTGGTTATGCTTATGATTATCTCGATTAGTTTTTCGAGGATTTTATCGACTTTTCCCTCATGGCTTGAAATAACTGTTGGATGTTTTAATTCATACAACTATAGAGTGACTATGACTATCACTATGAGTATACATGTATAACTGGCTAGATCCGAGTCTACCCCTGTGGCTATGCAAAGGCTAAGGATAACCTAGAGCAAGGTCTAGCGTATCATGAGTTAGAATTTGGGCTACACATGTGTAGTGCCATGAGACTCTTAGCATACCATGAGTTAAGGAGTGGGATACCTATGGGTAGTGCCATGTGACTCAGCCCCAGAAATTGATTCACCTATTAGGTGAAGTCATGAGGGGTATAATGGGAATCTACCATAAGGGAGGTAGTTTCCAGGTCCACTACAGGGACAACGTAGGGGATAGGGTACACATGGATCGTGTAGTTATACTTCAAACGTAAAATTGTTTGTTGATAATTGAATGCAATACATTATTATGGATAATTGCATGATTAGTGAATCCCCCACATTCCAGCTTTAGTTGACCGACGTTTTGTTTTTCGGCGTTTTAGGTATAAAACAAAAAGGACAAACAGTAAATCATCGTATTGTGAAATACATGAATTAAAGTCCAAGGAGGATTAGTTAGTTAGTCCCAGTTCTGGATAGAAGTTTAGAAATCCAAAATTTTCAAAGGTATGCAAATTTTTTATTTATTTATTACAGCGTTTTAGTTTAGTCTTTTAAAATTTAATAATTCTTCTTGGTTAATTGTCGAACCTCTCATCTGGAAAATTATGGGTGCGGCTTCGACCTCTCGGTCTCCCTTAATTGGGGGTTACCGGAAGGTGGGGTCGTAACATTTGGTATCAGAGCGTAGGTTCCTCACTTTACCATTAATAATTATTAAATTTTACAAACTCTATAGAACCCAAGGGAGTTATTAGAGGATTATTCGGAAGATGAAGGTGTCTAGAAAAGGATCACGACTGGGAGATGGCAATATTTTCCTCCGCACCTCTAGTCGGAATACGAGGACTCCCAGATCCATGTAACTGCCTGGCCAAAGTTTTAGGGTATGAATCGAAATAAGATACCTTTAGGACTTTCTCATCTTATTCATCCCTCCTCATCACAAATTATGTTAAGGACCTTATCGATTAGGGTTTTCTCTCTTCTCCCCACCCTCTTGAGGTATGGGTAAGATTAATAAGGTCTAAGGAATCCTTCATCCAATTAATGGAAAGCATGTAAATATGATGTCATGGACATAAGCTTAATAGAGTAAGCATAAACTAAAGACTAGATACATGCTTAGGTCGTATGAGACCTGAGGATAGACCTCCTTGTCGGGAGGATAAGTAGAGAGAGTTAGTCTTGGAGGAAGAGGCCTCCATTAAAAGTAGAGACCTAGCACATCCTTTGAGGATGATGTTAACCCTAACCCTAAGTGAAGGTTAGAGAGAGAGATGACATGATGAGTTAGATGTCATGGATGACCGGGTGTTTGGATGGACATGCCTTGGATGACGTATGAGCCATGAGAGGTTGGATGACCTAGTACCTCTGGCGACCCAAACCTGGGAAGGGTTGTGCATGTTTCAGCAAATGATAGCTCCTTCATAGATGAGGTTAAAGAAGAACCTATGGAAACCCCATGAGATTATATGGGAAAATAGGCACTCATAATGTATCAGTAATGCGAGCAATAGGTTGAAACCCTGGCCATGAGAGAGTGAAGGATGGCTTATGAAATAAGCATAAAGAACTATGGATAACCATGAGTGAACATAAGTTGAACATAGGCTTCATCTGGGTAGGGGCATGCTTTCGAGGTTGATCCTTCATGAAGAGAGGACCTCTAATGGTGAGGTTAGTTATATGGTTAGCTCTAGAGAGAGCAGGAAACACAGCAAGAAGGTTGGAATCCTAGACTCCGAGATACAAGGAGAAGTCAGGAGTTGAGGATGATGCGACCTAAGTGGATGATAGGGGTCACCACATGCTTGATCCCTAGAGGTTGATGATGTCTTGGTTTCCATGGGAGGGACCAAACTCTAGAGGGAGGATGAGGTTTCTGGCACCTATGTCCGTATGGTATAAGTGTTTACCTTCTAAGAAAGGAAGAAGAAGTTCTATATACCCTGGAGAGGTTTAGTAACAGGTTATGAGGCCTTGTACCTTGTTGTTTGTCCTTGAGGATGACCCAACTCTAAGTTTTGCTCGAGTTGAAGGATGACAGGAAGTGCATGTCATGCGTTTTTCAAGCTTGATTCATGGTTAAGAGATAGAGCATGCAGTTGGACACCTAAAAGTGAACCTAGGGTTCCTAGGCCTAAGATCGGAAGTGGTATACCTAATGCTCATGACGAGAATTAAGTTGCTATAGTTTTGAGCATGGTACTCCTCATGTATAGAGGAATGAGAACCCAGATGACCTAGCCTGGTTTAGTGGTATGCTTGTGCCTTAATGTCTTTCTAGGGTCAAGCATGCTCATATGGATGTAAACCCTAAGAATGGTTGTGACCTTGTTGTCAAGAGTTGTAGTTTCCTCCCATCCTGGGAGAGGGACCATTTTGTAGGGTGTGTACCCGTTTTTTTGGTTTAAGGTAACCTACAGAGGTCTCATAGGATCTTGAGAAGCTAATTGAAAAGTACATGGTATGAGGATGAACCTCTAGACCCATAGATAACCATCTTTAAGTGCATATGGATGTGTTACCAGGGAGGTAATTGGTATGGGGCTTGACCAAGGTAGGCAGGTTGCCATGACCCATATGAAAGGATGAAATTCAGCCCATGAATGCAGAGAGAGAGAGATGATGAAGGCTTAGGTAAGGTTATAAGTTGAACGTGTACTATAAGAGAATCCTAAGTCTATCCTAGGGTCAGATGGGGATAAGACGGATGGAAGTAGGAGTTGCCTAATTCCCTAGTTGCACATGACCATAGGGTCGGGAGGTAACAACTATCATTGTCTGATGGCCATGGGTTAGGAGATTGATCACCTTCATGAACTCATGGGACCCAAAGGGTAGATGAGTAGGGCAGTCTCTGGATGCATAAGCAAAGAGGGATGACCCCAAAAGTGTCGGGACCCTATAGACCTAGAGGAGATGACCAAGGGATGTGTGTAAACCTCAGTAGGTTCCAGAGTAGTTTTCCATCAAAGTAACCTTTATATCGAGATGATTGTGATATAGAGACATAGGTGGCACGTCTCAATTTGGATTTAAAGGTGTACTGGAAGGGTGGGATGTACCATCTCTACTCTTGGAATAGGAAGAACTCTATATTTGGACTACAACCAAATGCCTATTTCCTCTTGTTATGGGGATGAGAGGTAGGACAGTACGCATGCCATACACCAAGGATAAAGATGATGTGGGTTGGAACGTTGCCACAAGATATGGGGACAGAGAAGATAACATACCTTGGTAAAGTGAATGATACATGGATGGTTTGCAAACACTAAAGAGAGGTAAGATAGTCATCTTATAAGGATGTTGTTATCCTGAGCTATGTGGAATTTGCAAGTGATACGATGTATAGTTTGATCATCATGAGGATGAGCCCGAAGTTTTCTTGATAAAGATAGTTTTAGAGTCGAGACGAGATGATAAGTGGAATGCATGAAGGTGTATGTCCCCAACATTACCTAATACCTAAGGATGTGAAGTGGTAATGGATGCTCTGGTTGAGATGTATTGACTAGTTTGTCTAGAAGCTATAAGAGGTTGTTTGGCTAACCCTAAGTTTGGAAAGAAGATATGTTTGGCTAACACTCTGATGAACGAGATCAGTTAATGGTTGTTTGGTTAGCCAGTCTAGTCCTTGATGCAATGAAAGGATGGTGGTAGAACCTAAGATGCACTTCTTTGGAAAGGAAGGTGATGAACCCCAACTCGAGTGGTTTAGGTTTTTTGAGGAATAGATCTTAAGGAATAATGACATACAGGAGATCATGATCACCATACACAATACTACGAAGTTAATAAGTGACGATAGTACTTTATATGCCTAAGATAAAGTTGCATGTGGTATATGTCCATGCAAGCCGAGGGAGAGGGACGAACACCAGTAACCCAGTGCATTGATGTAAGGGATAAAGAGTCCCCAAAAGAGAAAGGGAGTTCATCACTAAGGATGTTGTAAGTCTCTCCTGGACCAAGGAAGGTCAAAATACAATATGGGTTATGGTAGAATCTCCTTACCTAGATGACATGAGAAAGAAAGAGTTATGTCAAGGGACAAAATTGATTGAACTACCCATGAGAGAGATGGTTCAGCTACTCCATGATGCGAGTTCAAAGGTTCTTGAGTTGGACCTAAAGGTTCCCTTCCATAAGATGGAAGAAGGTACATGAAGAACTCTATGTTAGTATAGTTTATCACCCCTAACTAATGGATAGTATGATTAGAGCAAATGTGCTCGTTCAGAGTGATAGCTAGAGACAATTCTTGTCCTATGATAAGATGTGATGATAACCACCATAGCCAGTATCAGGATTTAAGGAAGCTCTATAAGGGAGGTTGTGTCGGTCACCACTTCAGTAAGGTGTTGTTGGTGAAAGGACCACGTAATGGTTAGAAAAGGGCCACAGTGCGTGTAGATAAAGTCGCTTTGATTGTGCAATGGCTGAAACGAGCCTAGAGACGACGAGAGTCATAAGATGATGCAAAGTAGACTAACATACAGTTCACTATGGGAGAATATATATGTGAAAATCCGACCCCTATAAGTTATATCTAAGAGAGATGAATCCCCGATGCATGGATTATTTTGACATGGTTTGGCGGAGACGGTTAAGTTTGACCTTACCCCTTAGGATAAAGTAATGGGTGATAAGTTCTAGGTGTCCAATTTAGAGCACTATGTGAGGTACCCAGACCATGAGCTCAGCAATGAACCTAGTGAGCCCAAGGGAGGCTGAAATGGCCTGAGTCACCTGTGCAGTTTATAGACACCAATATGAAAGAACTTAGAGAAAGGAATATGTGATGATAAAGGTTCTTTGTAAGCGCCATGGATAGGGCAAAAGCCACATAGGGGCCGATGATGGACACATAAAAAATTCTTATCCTGAATTATTTGTTTGCTTAATAGAATTTTGAGGGCAAAATTCCTATAAGAGGGGAAGGATGTTACAACCCCAATTTTTGGGTTTATTTGGTGAGAAATGTAATTTCTCATATTAAGGATATTTGAACAAATAATGATATAATGTATTTGGAATAAATGGATTTTGTCTACAATAGCCGTGATGTTTGTGTTGTGAGCTTTATTGGCTATTGGGCCCAAATAATAAGAAAATTCAATTAGTGAATGAATAATTGAATATTTGAGAAAAGAATGAGATGGAAACCTATAGAAGGCAAATCCAAAGAAGGATTTCGTGCCTCTTGGGTTCCTTGGGTTCCAAGGAGTCCAAAGTTGCAAAAAGAAAGCAATAAGAAAAGAAAAGATTAATTAAGTAATTCTTTAGTAAGAAAGAAATTGAAAATAATGTTAAAATGTTGCAAATAAGTGGAAAAAGGTATAATTGAGTTATCCTTAGTCGAATTTTGTATCCCAAGGATTCTAATGCTAAAAGGAATACCAATGAGAAAAATAAAAGAGAAATAAAGAGAGAACCTCAAAAAGAGTTATTTTAATAAGAAATAACCAAGATAATGAGAAATAATGAATATATATGCATCTAGAAGAATAAAAGGGCTAAGAGATATTTTTCTAAAATAGAATTCGAAATATAAAGGTTCCTTTGGGTTCAAGGAACTTAGGATAATTATACAATAGCAAAGGAAATAAAGAATATATGGAAAATATGATTAAAAGGGTGTTTTCTTGCAACTAAAGAAAAGGAATTGTTTAATTGAAATAATGATCCCAATTTTTGTAGGATGAAAGATAAAAACATAAAAGAGTTTCCCTTAAAGTTTGAGGCAAAAAGGAGTTAACAATTGAGAGTTATCGATTTTTCAAGATTATCCTCAAAATAGGATTTTCCTTGCAATTTGGGAAATCTTTCCCTTTTTGTTTGAGCGCGGATGACTGTAGCCGTTGGATCATGATCCAACTGACCCAACTCATCGTATAGAGTTCCAGAGGGATGCAGAATATAACATGATCAGGGGAAACTTCCCCCTTTGATTCAGATCGACTCAGGGATTGTTCTAGCTTGGAAACTTGTCCAATAGGTCCGGGGGTGAGAGGCGAAGCTTCTCGACCCTACTTTTATGAGATCCCATCGTGAATAGGAAAAATGCCCAATTGGGCAAAGAACCGCTGGATGGCGGGGTTAAGAAACCCTAGGTAGAGACCCCCATATCCTATAAATATGCCCTCTGGTGGTTGCTCTCACCCTCACGAACCTTGGCGGCAGCTTCTCGAGCCTTAGAGCCCTTCCCCTCTCGCGATTGACCTTGCTCTAACGAGCCCCATCCGCGGCGCCACCACAGGTTCAAAGCAAGGAGAAGAGAAGGACGACAAGTAGTAGTTGTAGATCTTTGGAGCACTGTGAGCCCAAGCACGATCCTACAGATCGGCTAAAAGGAGAGGGCGTGCATCTGAGTAGTGGAGTCGGAGAACGCAAAGCGTTTGATCGAGTGTCCACCGTGGAACAAGGATCATCCAACGACTGACGGTAAGAAGTGGGGCATGCCACTTAGTTAGTGGAGCCTTCTAGTTAGGAGCGTCAGGTCGACCAAGAGGTCCATAGGTGCATCGATCCAATGATCCAAGAAATTCAGTAATCTCTCTCTGCCAAATAATCAAGAAAATTGTATGAAGAAACTTTATATATGAAAGTTGGGTAGAAAAATGCAAGGAACCTGATAAAAATGATTTGAGAACATGGTTCTAGTTTGTTTTGCAAAAGTGCCTTAATTTGTTGGAAAAATGCATTACAAGTTAATTAGAAACCCTACTTTTACATAAAGGATGATTCTTTGTAACTTAATAGGTTAAATTGAGGATTATCAACCTGTTAATTGATAACATGGAGTTTTCATCCATTTTGAGTATAAAGATGGTTAATTTAGGGTTTATGTCTCTAAATGAAAGATAATGTACATGAAAACCCTAATTTAGGGTAAAACAAGAAGCAAACCTTGTTATTTTGATAAATGACTAAATAATGATCCTAAGACTGTTAGGAATATTAAAAGGAGGGAATTTAAAGGTTGTAAGTGATTTTGAGGAATTAGGGTTCATGATAATTAAGAATGAAGGCAAAACCCTAGTTTCCAAGAAATCCTAAAATTGGAATATAAACCCTAAGGAATAAGATGGAATTGGATAAATTTTGATAAAATGAAGTTGGAATGTTTATTTCAGGGTTTCTGTGCAATTGCTTGATTGTTTGGATTTTCTCTCTCTACAAAGTTAATTCTATATCTGAATCTACAATAAGAGGTATGTGGTTACGCTTATGATTATCCCGATTAGTTTTCTGAGGATTTTATCGACGTTTCCCTCATGGCTTGAAATAACTGTTGGATGTTTTAATTCATGCAACTATAGAGTGACTATGACTATCACTATGAGTATACATGTATAACTGGCTAGATCTGAGTCTACCCCTATGTCTATGCAAAGGCTAAGGATAACCTAGAGCAAGGTCTAGGGTATCATGAGTTAGAAACTGGGGTACAGATGTGTAGTGCCATGAGACTCTTAGCATACCATGAGTTAAGGAGTGGGCTACCTACGGGTAGTGCCATGTGACTTAGCCCTAGAAATTGATTCACCTATTAGGTGAAGTCATGAGGGGTATAATGGGAATCTACCATAAGGGAGGTAGTATCCAGGTCCACTACAGGGAAATCACAGGGGATAGGGTACACATGGATCGCGTAGTGATACTTAAAACATAAAATTGTTTGTTGATAATTGAATGCAATACATTGTTATGGATAATTGCATGATTAGTGAATCCCCCACATACCAGCTTTGGCTGACTGACATTTTGTTTGTCGGCATTTTAGGTACAAAACAAATAGGACAAACAATAAATCGTCATATTGTGAAATACACAAATTAAAGTCCAAGGAGGATTAGTTAGTTAGTCGCAGTTCTGGATAGAAGTTTTGAAATCCAAAATTTTCAAAGGTATGCAAATTTGTTTTTTATTTATTACAACTTTTCATTTTAGTCTGTTAAAATTTAATAATTGTTCTTGGTTAATTGTCGAACCCCTGATCCGAAGAATTATGGGTGCGGCTTCGACCTCTCGGTCTCCCATAATTGGGGGTTACCGGAAGGTGGGGTCATAACAGTTCCGCTCTTGAGGGTTGCAGTCATAAGGATAAAGGGGTGGAGTCCATGGTACTACTGGTATGGTTCTATTTTGAGCATCACTGGTTTGGGTTCATGTGGGAGGTTGTGATTGCTTCCCATGGAAAGGTTACAATAGAGAAACTTGAAGCAAATCATCCATCGTTTCCTTTAGCTCATTGGATTGACATGCATCTTTCCTCAAAGAGAACCCTAGGATGTCTTGGATGAGGAAGGGCATAGCACAATGAGGAATAGTGGAAAAGCCACATCCATGATGGATGGCTAGGGGTAGGGTGTTCCTGGTGGCAAGAGGGCTACCTATGATCTTTTTATATAGGCACATTACTTAAAACCCTAAAGGTTTCCCATGTATCATGAAAGGAAGGGAGAGGGAGGTCAACGTTTCCCTTTCTCTCATACGTAAGATAATTGTGGATCATGTTTTACTGATATGGGAAATATTCCTATTCTCATTAACTTGCCTATATATTCCCTTCCATAGACCTCCTTTACAATTTTCCTTTCTAAAAAAAGATATATTTAATTGATCTTTTCTTTCCTTGTTACATTATCTTTGCAACTTTGGACTCCTTGGGACCCAAAGAACCCAAGAGGCACGAAATCCCTCTTTGCATTTGCCTTCTATAGGTTTCCACATTTTGCTTTTCTCTATTTTCTTATTTACTTAATAATAGAGTTTCTTTTGTCTTTTCCTTGTTATTGGGCCCAATAGCCAATAGAGCCCACAAAGTAATCTTCAGGGCTATTGTAAACGAAATTCATTTATTCAAAATAGAGTATATCTTTATTTGTTCAAATATCTTTAATATGAGAAATTAAATTTCTCACCAAATGAACCCAAAAATTGGGGTTGTAACATCCTTCCCCTCTTATAAGAATTTTGTCCTCAAAATTCAATCAAGCAAACAAACAATTCATGATAAGACTTTTCCATGTCCATCATTTGCCCCTATGTGGCTTTACCTTATCTGTGGCGCTTCCAAAGAACCTTTATCATCACATATTCTTTTCTCTGAGTTCTTTCACCTTGGAATCTATAAACCTCACAAGTGACTCAGGTCATATCAGCCTCCCTTGGGGCTCACTAGGTTCATTGTTTCACACATGACTTGGGTACCTCACATAGTGCTCTAAATTGGACACATGAAACTCATCACACATTACTTCATCCCGAGGGGTAAGGTCAAACATAACCTTCTCCACCAATCCATCTCAAATGGACCCATGTACCGGGGACTCAGCTTTCTTAGCTATAGCTCAGAGGGGTCGGATTTTCATGTCACATTTTCTCCAACAGTAGACTGCATGTTAGTCTACTTTGCATCAACTCACGACTCATGTCATCTCTAGGCTCCTTTTAACCATTGCACGATCAAAGTGAATTCATCTACATACACTGTGATCCTTTTCAGACCTTCGCGAGGTTCATTCACCAACATCTTCTTAATGAAGTGGTGACCGACACAACTGTCCTTACATAGCTCTTTTACATTCTGACACTGGCTATGGTGATTATCACCGCATCTTTACAGGGGACAAGAATTGTCTCTAGATATCACCCAAAACAAGCACTAATGCTCTCATCAGACCCTCTAGTCTGGATTATACTAATCCTTAGTTAGGGGTGATAAATTATACTAACATCGAGTTCATCATGTACCTACTTCCACTTTATGGAAGTGTATCTTTAGTGTTATACTTAAGAACTTTTGAACTCGTATCATGGTGTAGTTGAACCATCTCTCTCATATGTAGTTCAAATGGATCTTTCCTTTGATAGTACTCTTTCCTTCTCATGTCATCTAGGTAAGGAGATCTATCCTAACCCATATTGCATCTTGACCTTCCTTAGTCTAGGAGAGACTTACAACATCCATAGTGATGAACTGCCTTTCCCTCTCAGGGATTCTTTATACTTTATATCCATGCACTGGGTCACTGATGTTCGTCCTTCACCTCCTGGATGCATGGCCACGTGCCACATGCATCTTTGTACACTTTTCATATTAGTCATAAAATTACCACTATCACTTACTATCTTTGTAGTACCACAGTGTATGGTGATCCTCAATTATGATTTCCTGTGTTGTAATGATTCCTCAAGCTCGATACCTCAGAAACCCTAAACCACTCTAATCAGGGTTTCATCACCTTCATATCCAAATAAGTGCATCTGAGGTTCTACCACCATCCTCTCATTGCATTAAGGCCTAGGTTGGCTTACCAAACAACCACTAACTTGATCAACAGATCTTGTTACACATGAGTGTTAGCCAAACATATCTCCTTTTTCCAACTTAGGGTTAGCCTAACCACCTCTTCTAGGCTCTAGATAAACTAGGTAGCTACATCTCAACCACTTCACATCTTTATGTGCTAGGTAATGTTGAAGACATACACTTCCATGTATTCCACTTATCATCTCATCTCAAACTCTTAAGTCTATCTTTATCAAGAAAACTCTAAGCTCATCCTCCTGGTTTTCAAACTCAACCCTGTATAACTCATAGCTCATGATAAAAACATCCTCATAAGATGACTACCTTATTACAATCCATTTATCATTCACTCTGCTCGGGTATGTTATCATTTTTGTCCTCATACCTCATAGCCACGTTCCAACTTACATCATCTTTTACACTTGGTGTATGGCATGCATACTGCCCTATCTCCCACTCCCATAACAAGAGGAAATAAGCATTTCGCTGCAGTCCAAATACAATGTTCTTCCTATTCCAAGAGTAGAGATGGTGCATCCCACCTTGCTAGTACACCCTTAAATCTAGGTTGAAACGTGCCACATATGTCTCTACATCACAATCATCTTGATATCAAAGTTACTTCCATAGAAAACTGATCTCGAACTTACTTGGGTTTACACACATCCCTTGGTCATCTCCTCTAGGTTTATAGGGTGCTGACATTTTAGGGGTCATCCCTCTTCCCTTATGCATCCAGAGAGTGCCCTATTCATCTGCCCTTTGGGTCCCATGAGTTCATGAAGGTGATTAATCTCCTAACCCATGGCCCTCAGACAGTGATAGTTGTTATCTGCTGACCCTATGGTCATGTGCAACTAGGGAATTAGGCAACTCCTACTTCTATCGTTCTTATCTGTACCTGACCCTAGGATAGGATTTAGGATTCTATTATAGTACATGTCTGACTTAGAACCTTACCCAAGCCTTCATCATCTCTCTTTGCATTCATGGTTTGACTTTCATTCTTTCATAGGGGTCATGGCGACCTGCCTACCTTGGTCAAGCCCCCTACCAGTTACCTCCATGGTAACACTTCCACATGCACTTAGAGATGGTTATCTATGGGTCTACAAGTTCACTCTCATATAATGTACTTTTCACTTAGCTTCTTAAGATCCTATGAGACCTCTTTAGGTTTCCTCAAAAGCCACAAAACTGGTATACACCATACAAAAGGGTTCCTCTCCCAGGATAGGAGGAAACTACACCTCAATAACAAAGGTCACAAACGTCCTTAGGTCTAGCATGCTTAACCCTAGCAAGCTACTAAGGCACAAACAGGCCACCTACTAAACCATTTCAGGTCATACTTGTTCTCATCCTCAACATTGAATCAAGATCATACCTTCCCATGTCATCAACTTAGCTATTAGGGGTTCATCAAACATACTTTAAACCTCAGGGATTTCCTTTTCCACTATACATGAGGAGTATCATGCTCGAAACTATAGAAACTCAATTCTCGTCATGAGCATTAGGTACACCACTTCCCCTCGTATACCTAGGAACCCTAGGTTCACTTTTCGGTGTCCCACTATCTACTCAACTTTTAACCACAAACCAACCATGTACAAGGTATGACATGCATTTCCTTGTCAACCTTCTACTCAAGCAACACTTCAGAGTGGAGTCCTCCTCAAGGATAACCAACAAGGTATAAGGCCTCACAACCTGTTACTAAACCTCTTCAGGGTCTATGGAACTCCATAGGCACATAGGTACCAGAAGCCTCATCTTCCTTCTAGGGTTTGGTTCCTCTAATGGCAACCAAGATATCATCAGCCTCCAGGGATCAAGAATGGGGCAACCACTGTCATCCACTTAGGTCGCATCACCCTCAACTCCCCATGTTCCTCATATCTCAGAGTCTAGACTTCTAACCTTCTTGCATGGGTCATGCCCTGTCTCTCTCTAGAGATAACCCTACATACTTCCTTACTACTAGAGGTCCTCTCTCCATGAAGGCGGGTCAAGCTTACAAGCATACCCCCTTTATGTTTTCTTAAGGTTATCCATAGCTCTCTATGCTCATCTCATAATCTATCCATCATACTTTCCTGATCAGGGTTTTAGCCTACTTCTCGCACCACTGACGTACTCTGGGTGCATGCTATTCCATTCTCATATAAGCTCATGGGGTTTCCATTGGTTCTTCACTAACCTAATCATTGAAGGAGTTATCCTTCACTCTAACATAGATGACCCTTTCCAGGGTTGGGTCACCACAGGCACTAGGTCATCCCATCTCTCATGGATCATATGGCATCTAAATGCATGTTCATCCAAACACCCGGTCTACCATGACATCTAACTCATCATGTCATCTCTCTCTCTAACCACCACTTAGGGTTAGGGATAACATCGTCCTTAGAGGATGTGCCAAGTATCCACTTATAATGGAGGTCTCTACCTCCAAGTCTAACTCTCTTTATTTATCCTCCTAACAAGAGGGTCTAGCCTCAGGTCTCTCCTAAGGGCATGACAACTTATGTCATACGACCTAAGCATGTATCTATTCTTTTGCTTACGCTTAATCTATTAAGCTTATGTCCATGACATCTTGTTTACATGCTTTTCATTAATTTGGTGGAGGATTCCTTAAACCTTATCAACCTTACCCACACCTCGAGAGGGTGAGGAAGAGAGAGAATACCCTAATCCATGTAATCCTTAACAACATTTGAGTTGAGAAGGGATGAACAAGATGAGAGGGTCCTAAAGGTATCTTATTTCGAGTCAAATCCTGAGACATCGTCCAGGTAGTCACACTGATCCGGGAATCCTTGTATTCCGACTAGCGGTGCGGAGGAAAATATTTCCAGCCCCCAGACGTGATCCTTTTCTAGACACCTTTGTCTTTCGGAAAATCCTCTAATAACTCCCTTGGGTTCTATGGAGTTTGTAAAATTTAATAATTATTAAAGATTAAATGAGGAACCTATGCTCTGATACCAAATGTAACGACCCCACCTCCTGATAACCCCCAATTAAGGGAGACCTGAAGGTCAGAGCCGTTATCCCAATTAACAGGATCAAAGGTTCAACAAATAGTCAATAACAATTATCAAATTCTACCAAACTATATTGAAAAGCTGTAATAAAATAAACTTTTTACATACCTTATAAAAACTGGGATTTCTAAACTTCTATCCACATAGATACTAATCTAACTAATCCTCCTTTGCTATTTAATTCTCATTTATTTCCACATATGCCACTTTACTGTTTGTTCTTTTCATTGTACCTAAAATGCTGTCAAACAAAACGTCGGTCAACATAGAACTGGTATGTGGGGGAAACAAAAATTGTGCAACTATGATAACAACATATTGCAGCCAATTATGATTTAACAAAAAAACTTTACGTTTTCGACATAACTGCTCAATCCATACTTATCCTAACCTCTGCACTGTCCCTGCAGTGGACCTGGATACTACCTTCCTTATGGTAGATCCCCATTAAACCCCTCATGATCCCACCTAATAGGTGAATCAGTTTCTAGGGTTGAGTCACATGGCACTACCCATAGGTAGACCACTCCTTAACTCATGGTGTGCTAAAGAGTTGCATGGCAATACACATATGTAGCCCAATTTCTAACTCATGATAGCTTAGACCTTGCTCTAGGTTACCCTTTTTAGCCTTTGCAAAGCCACAGAGGTGGACCAAGATCTGAGCCAGTCATGTACACACATTTATGGTGATAATGATAGTCACTGTATAGTTGCATGAAATAAAAGTCATCCAAGCAGTTATTTTCAAGCAACTGATAAAAAGTTCAGAAACTGCCGTGAAACTAAAGTGTTTATTCATAAGCGTAACCACATACCTTTGCCATGCAAATTATTCAATTATACTTAAAGCATAGTCCAATCAAGCAAGCAAATCAAGCAATCATCATATAATTTGCATTACGTAAATTCAAAAGTGTCACCAAACATATTAATTTCATTAAATCCTACTCGGTCCCAAACTAGGATTTAAGTTTTCTTGACATCGAGTTATCATTAGGGTTATGCCTCAAAACCCTAATTCCCATGATTCTCACTTTAATAATTTAAGAACCCTAATTCATCTAAGGGTTGTCATGACTATCAAATCTATCATATTCTTTTATTATGATCACTTATATCAGATTAATTTCATTAATCAAGATATGGTTTTAATTTCATAATCCTATTTATACACATGTATAGCTAGCCACTTTGTTAGTCATAATTATCATCCTTATGATCATACTAATCATACTATTCAACAAGGTCATGTAATAGCATAAAAGAAGGGCCTTTAACAATTTTCACATGTTTGAAACTCAAAATAGGGTTTATAATATGTTAATCACCACTCTATCATATGATACCCTACTTTAGAAATGGAAGCATTATTAAGCCTCAATTATATTTTCTTTGTGTTGCTCTCATTTTCCTGATCATTTTTCGTATATTACACGTTGCAATCCGAGTTATCGATAATTAATTACATATTTTGCTAGCCAATCAGATTCAGACCAATCATCTGCTGACACATCAGCATTTGCTAGGCTCTTATTTTCCATACAGGCTCGGCGCAAGGCCACGCGGAGAAGAAATTAAAAAAATAACAAAAATACTCAAATACCCTTACCTCACATGCAATGGCCCAGGGGCATTCATATATTTTCACTGAACCCCATCTTCCTTCTCCCGATCGAGAACAAACACTGCCCCCATCATGGCCACGACTCGTGTCGCCTACAACTCTTCATCCTATGTTGCTATCTCCTTAAATCTGTTGGTTTCCTCCACCTTCACCGCCACAGCCCCAGCTCCTGCGGCCGTCACTGTCATCGAGACCCCATAGCCTAGGTCTCTATTCCTCTCTCGCACTGACGTTCCCTATGCGTCAGTCAGTCTGTCGATGCCGCCTACCCTCTCTCCCTTGCGTAGGGTGAGGCGCCTGCCTGGGTTCGTGTGGCACGATAGCCATAGCATTGTCACCATAGGCACATATCTTCTCCCTTGTCCTCTTCCTCTGGCTTGTGCATGCCAAGCCCGAGGTCGCACTTGGACCTGTAGCGATGCCTTCCGCTACCTCGGTGTCCTCCTTCACGCCCCCTGCACGATCTTCGACGCTACTACTTCTCAGCAGTCAGGGATCCACCCTTGAGGGTTGCAGTCCCAAGGATAAAGGGGTGGAGTCCATGGCTCTACTGGTATGGTTCTAGTTTGAGCATCACTGGTTTGGGGTCATGTGGGAGGTTGTGATTGCTTCCCATGGAAAGGTCACAACAGAGCAACTTGAAGCAAACCATCCATCGTTTCCTTTAGCTCATTGGGTTGACATGCATCTTGCCTCAAAGAGAACCCTAGGATGTCTTGGATGAGGAAGTGTGTATCACAATGAGGAATGGTGGAAAAGCCACATCCCGGATGGACAGCTAGGGGTTGGGTGTTCCTGGTGGCAAGAGGGCTACCTATGATCTCTTTATATAGGCACATTACTTAAAACCCTAAAGGTTTCCCATGTATCATGAAAGGAAGGGAGAGGGATGTCAATGTTTCCCTTTCTCTCATACGTAAGATAATTGTGGATCATGTTTTACTGATATGGGAAATATTCCTATTCTCATTAACTTGCCTATATATTCCCTTCCATAGACTTCTTTTACAATTTTCCTTTCTAAGAAAAAAGATATATTTAATTGATCTTTTCTTTCCTTGTTACATTATCTTTGCAACTTTGGACTCCTTGGGACCCAAGGAACCCAAGAGGCATGAAATCCCTCTTTGGATTTTCCTTCTAGAGGTTCCACATTTTTCTTTTCTCTATTTTCTTATTTATTTAATAATAGAGTTTCTTTTGTCTTTTCCTTGTTATTGGGCCCAATAGCTAATAAAGCCCACAAAGTAATCATCAAGGCTATTGTAAACGAAATTCATTTATTCAAAATAGAGTATATCTTTTTTCGTTCAAATATCTTTAATATGAGAAATTACATTTCTCGCCAAATGAACCCAAAAATTAGGGTTGTAACAATGTGCATGTACTACTGTTGTTTCCTTCTGACTTCCTTGATTTTCTCTTTCTTAGCCTAGTGTGTGATGTTTAAATTGGGATTCTCACTGAGGTGAGGGTTTCAATTTGGAGGTCACACATCAGATTAAGTTTTAGAAAATCTTGGGACGTCACAGGTGGTATCAGAGAATGAACAATATCAAAGTCTGACATTTGCTCATTATGCAACTCAAACTAAAGAACCATGAACTTGAAACAAATCTTTAGGGTTAGATTAGTCATCTTTTGGAGACTACATCTGACCTAGCCTCTAGGTTAGCACCTAGATGTCCGAGAACTAGGTCTAGACTAGTACTTGTTGAGTTGCAAGTCCTTAGATGTCGTTCTTTCCTTATAGTGCATCGGTATGGGACGTTGCACTATTTGGAAATGACGTGCATCAAGGGAAGAGAAACCCTAGACATATTATGTACGTTGTCTAGAGTAGCTACACTAGTATACCCCTTGTTCTCACCCTTTTCACTAGTTTTCATGACACTGTACTCTCTACTATGTGTGGGACACTTGTTTTCAGGATTTGGTTTTTGATTCCAATCGGATCGAACCTTGGTAGATTTCTCTGATGAATTTTTATCGGAGAAAAACTATATAATATTTTATTATATATATGTAGTACAAAATGTGTCCCCACACATGTACAAGTAGGAGGTGGTCATGCCACCTAAGTGAAAGTGAATGACATCAGTCTAGTAGAGAGAGTAGTTCTAGATTAGATGTCTAGAGCCTTGTTGGTATATATGATAGATGGAATAGATGAAATAAGTTTGATGATATGATGTAAGTCTTATATATATGATATAAGATGGTTTATGATGATATATATTTATCTTTGAGGACTTAAGTTTAGATTTGAGGATTTGAGATAAGTTTTGATGATGCTAGTAACTAGGATTTTATGAGATAAGATAAGCTAAGTTAAGACAAGATGAGAGTCGGTATGAGCCTCAAGTTCTTTTATGAAGGAGGACCTCTAGTGTTAGGACCAGTTTCGGGGTTAACTCCAGAGAGAGTGAGACCTACAAGGAGAAGGTCAGAGAACCTAGACTCCAAGATATGAGAATTCTGAGAATATGTGTTATGATCTATCCTAAACTAGACTACTCCTAAGTGAATGAGTTGAGTTTCTCTATGCATGATTCCTATAGTCATGTTGAATACTAGATGTCCTTAGGAGGACCAAACCCTAGAGACAGAGAGAGGCTAGATATATGTGCATGTGAGTAGGAATATGAGTACCTACCATCTGGGTGAGGGAGAGAGAGTCCCAAGACCCTAGAAGAGTTAGCTATGTTAGTTTCTATGAAACCTCATGCTCTGTGGTGGTTTCGCACATAGGAATCCAGTGGTGTATATAAGAGAGCTTTGGGTAAGATGTTTCATGGGAAGAAGACCTATGAAGAGTATGTCATAGGATGTTTTGGTTTGTGCTTATGTGGCTAGAGCCTGTAAGGCTATCACTAGTGCAAATGAGGTAATCCGAGAACCCTATGCTAATAAAGATAAGATAAAGTATATGTATATGTGATACTCATAGATATGAGTGAGCTTAGAGAGACTGAGCATGGCACTACCCTCATGAGATGGACCAGGAGAACCTCAATTGGACTAGATGAAATTTTGATATATGTTTGAGGAGCCACTTGCATAAGTTTGTTTATCACAACCATGATGTAATATATGTAAGGATGTGATCTAATCTCATGACGTTATATATAGACATGATATGATGGAAATCTAGAAATGATTTGATAGATATCAATGTAGAAATGGTTAACCTTATACATGAATAATGATGATAATGTGATATTGTTGGCTAATTTTGAGATGAATCATTAGTAAATGTTGCAATTTATTATGAGTAATGAAATAAGGTCATATGAATGCAACATGTTACATGAAGTGTTAACCTTAGTGCTTAATAAAGATGAAAAATATAGTTTGATAGCTAGCACAACATAACAATTATGACACCTTGATATGATCTATATGGATAAAGTGGATTAACTTTAGTTAACTTCTTTGGAACATGATAATATGATGTCAGAACCCTAATTCATGGGAAAAGATAAGGATGAAACCATAACAATGAGATAGGTTATGACCTAATCAGAATTTCTAAACCCTTCTTTAAGCTTCTTTGGAGTGATGTTTCACCCTAGATGTTGTAAAACATCCTAGTAGTTTGGGTATAGTTCTGGAGCTTTGTTTTTTGATACGTTTCACATAGAGAGGGACATGTATGTGTATTTGAAGACCTTTTGGTTTTACCTTGGAGTACTAGAATGGCTTAATTTTGAGGACAACATTTCTTTTAATATGTATATGATGTAAAAGACTGGATTTTCTCACTTAATTTCCAGGATGAAATATCTTTTTAGGTGTGTGGGATGTGATGGAGCATAATTTTGGAATCCTAAATGTCCAATGACATAAGTGAATTCGTGCATGTTGAGATATCTTAAAAGTTACATGTGCTTTGGTAAAGTTGGTTGGTGATTGGTATTTATATTATGATTAATATCCCAAAATTTATGGCTCATAGAGGTATTTCCTTGACAAGTCAAACAGTTGAGTTTTGACACCAAAATGGAACAAAATGTAGCTTGAGTGATGATGGGGCTATGGTTAAATTTTGGTGGTAGTTGGAGTATCATAGAGAGAGAGAGTAATGTAGGTTTGATCCTTGTGAAATAATGGTTGTAATTAGTTATTGATATACCTAAGTTTGATAGTATTGTCTAAGTTCTAATTGGGAAGTGTCACACGCTCACCAGGATGAGGAGCCACAAATTCATATCGTGGCCTCCTAGACACTATTAGATGAGTCAGATCCAATGGCCAAAACTTCCTTCTAGACCAGTTAGACATGATCGTGGGTGAGTGGAATTCGAAGCTACGATTGCCATTATGTGGGAGATTGTGGTTCCAAAATGGAACTAACTGAGCAGTTGGCTCCATAGTGCCACGAGATTAAATTTGACCCCTTGGGTGAACTGCCTCACCGCTACAGTAGAGAGAACGATCCTCCCTTTCTCACTATTTCTCCACAGCGACAAGCTTAGGGTGTGGAAATGTCGAAGACATGTTGGTCTTCCTGTGCTAGTGGTATCTACCTAGGTGATGAGCTCCATCCTCACTGCAGACAAGCCCGATTTTAGGGAGGGGTCTTCCTCAACCCGCATCCATATACAGGAGGGACACAAGGTCCACTGGACTTGGCTAATGCTCTAGAAACCTTCAATCATAGATGAGGTGCTTCAAAACTACTTTCCTCCTTCCTTGTCCACTTTGGTAGCAGGCTACGGTAGAGCCACCATGGAGACATACTTGTTCTTGGGATCTAGAAGTAAATGCAAGGGAGGAGGAATCATGATAGCCGATCGCATGCCATGGCAGCAAGCCACGACGAATGACATCGTCGGGCTTTGAGCGACAGCGGTCGTGACCATGTGAGAACACAGGGGAGAGAGAGAGTCGAGGATCATGAGGATGAGGCGCTTCTCTATTACTCGCCGGAGGTGAGCTGTGCAGTGGCACCCTTGTGGAATAGATTCCAGGCGGCGAGCCTACTGTGGCGGCTTCCTAGGAGCAAGGCATGTCTTCTAAGTAGCCGCAAGTGGTTATAGGAAGGCACCACCTCGTTGTTGCGGCAGTTGGAGCGATGAAGATGATTCTTGTGGGCGCCTACTTCTTGCTGAAGCGATCTCCTCATGGTGGCAGTTCATGGATGCAACCTAGAATGTGTTTTTTTGTGCGATAACACGAGGGATCAAAGGAGAATGCGAACCGGCCACAACGACCAAAGGAGACATGCTTAACCTTGATGGCCACGTGGCGGCATGCCACTGGCTGAAAAGGTAAATATTTTCAGTAAATATCTAGTTCTTAGATGAATAATAGAAATTAGCTCCCGCATCAGAAAAATACAAACGAGGTATCAAAATTCTCAGAAAATGTGTAGAATACATTAGAATGATAATATCAGACTTTTGATGCACTAATAATAGTGATATCATGTAAGATGTGTAATGCTTGTTTAATGGATAATAGATACCAAACAATGGCCTAAAATTATAAAAAAATACCAGTAAATCTATATTCATGCTTATAATCAATAGATGTCAATAATTATGATGTTGATGTACAAATCATGAAATTTGCTCTATATGGCTATTTAGAGCTAATAACCCTCAATAAAATGCAATAAATACATGCTTGCTCAATACATGATGAGATTTACAGAAAACCCTCATATCAGTAACTGGAAGATAATATGTAAATCTGAGGTCAGTTTTATATATGAAATTAATGTTATATGAAGATGACCAATAATACATGTGATGAAACCCTAATTCAAGTAATACATGTACTAGGGTTAATATGTGCACAAAAGGGAAATGGAACCTAACGTTCAGATAATGAACCATAATCTAGAAAACGACATCAGTAAGATAATTCTAAGGCAAGAATGCAAGTAATGGTGCACATGTCCAAATGAGTAAGCAAACCCTAAAATGGATATAACAAGGGTTAAGGTGATGAAAATCTAATGGTGATATGTGGTTTTGTCTGAATCAGGTTCGACCAAGGATATAGTTGATATCGGGGATATATGATGGTTAGGTTTGTTCTTGATCACGGTACACCATTACCTCTTACTTGGCTTATTATACAATATGCTTGTGTTATAGGTGTAGTAAAATACTTGGCATATGATATTGGATGAAATGATTGTTCTTGTATGATATGTTGCATGGTTATCCATAATTATTACTATGATCACATGAATCATAATATATTTGTTCCATTATATCTAAGTACTTCAACTCTTTGGTAGTCAAGTGCTAGAAATAAAGTACTTCAACTCTTTGGTAGTCAAGTACTTGAAAGTGATCCAACTCTTTGGTAGTCGATCATAAGGCCTTAATGCATTCAACCTTTGGTGGTCAATGCATGGATGATATAATGGAAAATGAGCTTAAAATATGTGTTCCCTTGTGTTAATAAATATCTTTGTGCAAGTGTATGCTTTTTCTTATGTTTCTTTATAACTTCCAAGTATTAGTTTTATCTTATTGCGAAGATATGATGAGAGGTATATAAAAGACACGTAGGCGTACTCAGTACAATATTCTTGAAAATTATGCTGACGTGTACCACATGCAATCTTTTGTTTAGGTTGTGGTTATGCTCTTGAAGATCCAGTACAGTTGAAAGTTGTGTGGCGAGCTGATGTATAGGTGGACCTGTTATCTTAAGATCCTATAGTTTAGTGGTAGTACATGTATATGTAGAAGTTCACTGTTCAATATGTAATATCAAATGTTGTAACAATTCATGTTGTAATTATATGTTGAATGGTGATCATATGTTGTATGGTTTGTTTATTGTTCATGTGCATGTACTACTATTGTTTCCTTCCGACTCCCTTGATTTTCTCTTTCTTAGCCTAGTGTGTGATGTTTAAATTGGGATTCTCACTGAGGTGAGGGTTTCAATTTGGAGGTCACACATCAGATTAAGTTTTAGAAAATTTGGGGATGTCACAGGAGGTGTATGTCTTCACTATTACCTAGCACCTAAAGATGAAAGGTAGTAATGGATGCTCTGGTTGAGATGCAGCTGTCAAGTTTAGCTGGAGGCTAGAAGACGTTGTTAGGTTAACCCTAAGTTTCGAAAAGGAGATATGTTTGGCTAACACTCAGATGTAACAAGATCTGTTGATCAAGTTAGTGGTTGTTTGGTTAGCCAGCCTAGGCCTTGATGAGATAGAAGGATGGTTGTAGAACCTCAGATGCGCTTCTTTGGAAAATAAGTTGACGAAACTCATGACTAGAGTGTTTTAGGGTTTCTAAGGAATCAACCTTAAGGAATCATGACATACAGGAGATCATGATTTTAAGTTCATCATTCAACACGGTACCACTAAGATAGTATGTGGAAGTAGTAATTTGGATACCTAAGATGAAGTTGCATGTGGATTTTAACCATGCATGTCAGGAGGTGAAGGACAAACACTAGTAACTAAGTGAGTTTATATAGAGGATAAAGTGTCCCCGAGATGGAATGAGAGTTCATCACTATGGATGTTGTGGTAAGTCTCCCATGGACCAAGGAAGGTCAAGATGAAATATGGGTTATGGTAAGATCGCGTTACCTAGATGACATAATCTAAGAGAAAGAGGGAGTATTGTCAAGAGATAGATCTGGTTGAACTACAAGTAAGAGAGATGGTTCAACTGCACCAGGAAGCAAGTTCAAAAGTTCTTGAATATGACCTAAAGATTCACTTCCATAAGGTGGAAGTAGATACATGAAGAAATCAATGTGAGTACATCTTACCACCCCTAACTAATGGTTAGTATGATCTAGACAAGAGGGTCTAATGAGAGCATGTGTGCTCATTCGGGGTGATACATGGGGGGCAGTTCTTTCCCTATGAGAGATGTGATGATAACCACCATAGCCAGTATCAGGATATAAAGAAGCTTTGTAAGGGATGTTGTGTTGGTCACCACTTCATTAAGATAATGTTAATGAAGGGACCTCGCAAAGGTCAGAAAAGGACCACATTGTGTGCAAATGAATTCTCTTTGATCATGTGATGGTTGAGGAAGCCCAGGGGCGACATGAGTCGTGAGCTGATGCAAAGTAGACTGACATGCATTTCACTATGGGAGAATATGCAATGTGAAAATCTGACCCCTCTAAGCTACAACTGAGAAAGCTAAGTCCTCGATATATGGGTCCTTTTGAGATGGATTGGTGGAGATGGTTATGTTTAGTCTTACCCCTCAGGATAATGTGATGTGTTCCATGAGTTTGATCTAGAGCACTATGTGAGGTACCCAAGCCATGTGCTGAGCCATGAACCAAGTTAGCTTTGAGAGAAGTTGAAATGTCCTGAGTCACCTATGAGGGTACAAGGTACCAAGGTGGGAAAGAACTCAGATGCAATAATAAGAGATGATGAAGGTTCTTGGGAGGCACCATGGAGAGGGTAAAATCACATGGGAGCCATGATGGACATGACGAAGTCTTATCCTGTTTGTTTGTATGTTTGAGGGAATTTTGCCGAATTTTGAGGGAATAATTCCTATAAGAGGGGAAGGATGTTATAACCTCATTTTTCTAAACCACGTAATGAGATTTGTAAATCTCCTTTTAAATGATAAAATCAATGGTTGATTATTTGTTTGAAATGCATGATTTTCATTCCTAATAGCCTTGTTTGTTTTCTTGTTGGGCTTTACTGGCTATTAAGCCGAATTGAAAAAAAAAAAGAAAAAAGGAAAAGGAATTTGTTTGAATAAAGGGACAAATAATAAAAGGGATAAAAGAATAAGAGGAAAGGGAAAGGGAATATTTTCCAAGGTGAGTTTTCTTTCCTTTAAGGTTTCTTGAGGTCTAAGGAATCCAAGATGATAATTTAATGGCAAGCGAAAAAGAAAATATGTTAAAAATGTATATAATTAAGTGATGACTGTCAACTAAAGAAAAGGACCCTATTTATTTCGATAATAATCCCAAATTTGGCATGATGAAAGATTAAGACTTTAATGAGTTTCCCTTAAAATATGAGATAAAAAGGAGCTACGGATTAGGAGTTATGATTTTCTCAAATTATTTTCAAAAATATGGTATTATCTTGAAAATAGGAAATCTTTTCATTTTTGGTTGAGCGCGAGGGATGAGGGTCATTGGATCTTGATCCAACAAGCACCGATCATCGTCCAGTTCCAAAGGAACTAGGACTCTGGCCGAGTTACAAAGGCACTTTCCCCCTCAAGTTCCTCTTGACCCACTGCATGTGCACTCATGGAAATAATTCTATTGAGTCTGGGAGAGGGTCGTGAACCCTCTCAACCCTAGATTGGGGATCTCTCGAAGACTCTAGGCAAAATGCCCAATTAGGCTGAGGAACAGGCGGCAGTGGGGTTGAGAAACTCTAAGAGGACCCTCCCAAATCCTATAAAAGGACCCCACTCGATTCCTCACCCCACAACGATCACGAATGGATGCCTCGCAAGCCTTGACACCCTCTCTGCCTCTGTTTTGCTCCTGCTCTAACGACAACTCCGCCACAGTGTCATTGTTGCCTTGCGCAAAGAGAAGGATGAAGATGATGCACAACAACCGTCAGATAGCGGTCCACGGTAGTCTGCGTGCTGATCCAACGCTCCAAGGCCGAGTCGAGTAACTTAAGCTGCGCGTGACGTGAGATGTTAGATTAGAAGGCAGATCACCAGACCATTGATCGAGCGGCCCCGAATTTTTGGTAAATTGGTCTCTCTGATTGAAATTCTAGAAAAATGCTTTTTCTTGTGAAATTCATAGAAATCACTAGGAATCTCAGATTAACAAACTTAGTACATGAAATTTAATCAGAAAATGCGAGTAATAAGATAAAAATAGTTTGTAAGATTGGATTTATCCCTTTTAACAAAAGTATATTATTTTGATGAAAATGGTATTAATTTGTGATTAGAAACCCTAATTGATGATAAAGGACAGATTTAATAGTGCAAATAAGTTAATTCGAGCAATGTTAACTTGTTTGATGATAAAAATGAATTTTAACATGTTTTGAAGATGAAATTGCAAGATTTAGAGTTTTAATGAAAATATGATGGTTAATATCCTTAGAAACCCTTAATAGGGGAAAAAGGAAAGAAAAGTGCCTTTAACCTGAAATTAGGGTTATATGTTGTTAAAAGGTAACCTTAATATCTTTCGTTAGAAGTAGATGAGATAATTAGGGTTTGTGAGTAATTTTATAAAATTAGGGTTTAAAATAACAAAAATAAAGTGAAACCCTAATTGTAATCAAAAACCCTAAAAAGGATTGGTAACCCTAGGAAGCAACTAGGCTTAATAGACCTTCATGGCCTGATCAATGATAGGAAAAAAATTGATGCATATTTCAAGATCAACTTGTGTGCTTTCTTGTTTACTGGTTATTTTGTACTCAAGTCAGCCTGACATGTATGTGGTTAATTATGGCTAATCGCATTTAGTTTCCCAAAGGTTTTTTAGATGATTAATTGCATTGAATGCAACCTATCAGTTTGGATGTTCATACTTGCAAATCATAAAGTCATTATGATTATCACAATTATAATATAAGTGTGTACTCTCGCACCTACATGCCACCCTGATGGATGATGCAAAAAGGTCAAGCCCAGGAGGTTAGACCCATGGGCATTATGAGTGGTGACCCCATACACCAAGCTCAGGATAGAGAATGTGGACTTATGATATTGCATGACTAATAAGAACCATGAGAGGTGACCCCAGACACCAAGCTCAGGATGGAGAAGGTGGTCTTAAGTCAATGGCAAAAGAGAAACCCTAAAGGGGGAATTTCAGGGATAGGGCAAAAGCAGTGGAGATTGACACATTGAAAATGTAAATTGAATTGTGAATTATCTTGATTGTGATAAATAGGTTGTTAACCTTATGTGTGAAATTTTGGTTGTCCCCACATACCGGCATATTCATTTATGCTGACCGACGTTTTTTTTGTCGGTGTTTTAGGTACAACCCTGAAAAGAACAAACAATAAAGTGACACATTGTGAAAATAAGAAATAAAGTGCAAGGAGGATTAGATAGAATAGATTCAAGTTGTGGATAGAAGTAGATATTGAAAGTTTTTAAAAGGCATGTAAAGTTTTATTTTATATCGACTTTTAGTATAATCATGGTAGAATTTAATCATTATTACTATTTATTTGTCGAACCTTTGATTCGGCAAATTGGGATAACGACTCTGACCTCTTGGTCTCCCTTAATTGGGGGGTTACCAGTAGGTGGGGTCGTTACATTTTGTATCAGAGCATTGGTTCCTCATTTAATCTTTAGTAATTATTAAATTTTACAAATTCCATAAAACCGAGGGAGTTATTAGAGGATTTTCTAAAAGACAGAGGTGTCTAAAAAAGGATCACGTCTGGGGGCTGGCAATATTTTCCTCCACACCTCTAGTCAGAATACGAGGACTCCCAAATTTGTGTAACTGCCTAGCCAATGTCTTAGGATCTAATTCAAAAAAAGATACCTTTAGAACTCTCTCACCTTTTTTCATCCCTTCTCAACCCTAATTCTGTTAGGATTATAAGGTTTAGGGTTTTCTCTCTCTTTCTCACCCACTTGAGGATAGGGTATGCATGATAAGGTTAAGGAATCCTCCACTAAAATTAATAAAAATCATGTAAATAAGATGTCATGGACATAATCTTAATAGTGTAAGTGTAAACCAAAGAATAGTTGCATGCTTAGGTTGTATGACATGTGTAGTCATGAGAGGCATGAAGTTAGACCCTCTGGTCAGGAGGACGAGTAGAGAATTGGTTTTAGAGGCTGCGATTTCCATTAAAGGTAGAGACTTGGTACATCCTCTGAGGATGATGCTAACCCTAACCCTAAGTGGTGGTTAGAGAGGGATGACATGATGATTTAGATGTCATGGTAGACCATGTGTGTGGCTAGACATGCTTTTGGTTTGGATACCCATGACAATATGATCCATGTGAGGTTGGTTGACCTAGTACCTTTGGCGACCCAACCCTAGGAAGGGTCGTGCATGTTAGGTTGAAGGATAACTCCTTCATTGATGAGGTTAGTGATGACCATATAGAAACCCTATGAGTGTATATGAGCATGGCAAAGTTGCACCCTAAGTACGTTAGTAGGGATGATAGTAGGCTAAAACCCTAGACAAGAGAGTATGTCGGATAGCTTATGAGATAAACATGAAGAGTTTTGGATAATATTGGGTGAACATAGGTTTCTGTCATGTAGGTGTACGCTTATGACCTTGATCCACCCTAGAGAGTGGACCTCAAATAGTAAGACTGAGTATTCAGCCTCCTACTAAGAAATCCATGGAGGAATTTAACAACTATATTTTGAATGTTGGTTTGTTTGAGATGAAGCTCGGGGGTCCTTTCTTCTCCTGGGATAACAAGCAGAATGGAGACAGGTTCATCTCTTCTAAAATTGATCGAGTCTTCCACAATGACATCTTCTTGACTGATATTGAAGAATACAATGGTGAGTTGGTGTCTAATTCCATAAGTGATCATAGACGTTTATCTTTAAAGATTGGGAATGTCAGAAAAGTGGTGTCCCCTTTCAGATTCATTAATGCATGGACTCATAGAAAGGATTTCTTAGAGGTTGTTAAATATGCTTGGTCTATTGAGGTGAATGGGTATGAGATTTATTGCCTTTACAAGAAGTTCAATAATGTTAAAAGGGCTCTGATCAGGTGGAACAAGGACTCTGTTGGGAACATCCATGATAATGCGAAGAATATTAGAGCTCTTACTAACAAAGCCCTTTCTAATTCTGATATGAACCCTACTGATGAGGACCTAAGAGTCTATGCTAATGTTTGTAGGAAAGAAGCAAAGGAGGCTGAGCTTGCTGAAGAATCTCTTATTAGGCAGAAATCTCGTGTTCAATGGTTGAAAGAAGGTAATTCTAATTCTAAATTCTTTTATGCTTCTCTCAAAACTAGAAGGCATGGGAATAGAATTAAAGGGCTCCTGATTAATGGTGTGATGTCTCATAACTCCGAAGATATTAAATCTTCTATTATGGACTTTTATCATGGTTTGTTCAATAATCCTCTTGCTAAAGGTAAAGTTTGGCATGGTGAATGGACTAGTAATGTCCTTACTTCTGATGATAGATCCTTCCTCACTTCGAATGTGACTAGGAAGGAGGTTGAGGATATCATTGAGGATCTGAATGAAGAGAAGGCTCCTGGGCCGGATGGTCTGAATGGTTGTTTTTTCAAAAAGACTTGGAGTATCATTGGGAATGATGTTTATAAAGCCATCAAGGAATTCTTTTAGAATGGAGTATTGTTAAGGGAAGCTAACAAGACTTTTTTGACTCTCATCCCCAAAGGGAATGACTCTTCGATCATATCAAATTGGAGACCCATTGCTCTTTGTAACATCTTCTACAAGATTATATCGAAGATATTAGCTAACAGATTAAAAAGGATGCTTCCTTCCATCATCAATTTCAATCAATGTGCTTTTGTTCAAGGAAGAAGCTTGAAAGATGCACTTCTTCTCTCAAATGAACTCCTTAGTGGTTTTAAGAAAGATACAAATAATATGTGTATTCAGGCGGATATATCTAAGGCCTATGATTTTGTCTCCTGGAAGTTCTTATTTTCTATTATGTTTAAGATGAACTTCCCAGTTTCTTGGATCAAATGGATTGAAGCCCTCTTCATGTCTATGTCCTATCAGGTGCTGGTCAATGGTGAACCTACTGAACCTATTATTCCTTCTAATGGTATTAGACAGGGGGACCCTAGTGTGCCCTATCTTTTTGTTATTGTGACGCAGGGCCTCACTACTATGATGAAACAAGGGCTAGAGAGGAAATATTTTCTGCCTATTAAAAGATCATGTTCTCTTTCTGTTTCTCACCTGATTTTTGCAGATGATCTTATGTTTTTCCTCAAGGATTCTGCTGGTAATGTGACATATATCAGAAAGTTGTTGGATGACTTTGGGGATATGTCTGGGTTGATTCTTAATCTCAACAAGAGTTTTGTTATCTTTAGTAGGAATGTTAATAAAGGTAACATCCTTTCCATTCTTGACATGCCTGAGGGAAATTTGGATGATCTTAGCTATTTGGGTATTCCCCTGTTCTATGGCATGCTGTCCAAGAAAAACTGCTACAAGCTCATTGATAAATTCAGCAAAAAGTTGGATGCTTGGAAATCTAAATCCCTTAGTATGGCTGGCCGGATTGAGTTAATCAAGTCTACTCTTTCAACTCTCTATTTGCATTGGATGTATGATTTCCCTTTGCCTGCTTCAGTTTTGGACTTTATTGATAAATTGGCTAGGGACTTCCTCTGGGGTAAATCTGAAGGCATAAATCATCTACACTTGGTTCCTTGGGAGAAGGTAACCCTTCCTACGAGTGAAGGAGGTTTGGGTATTAGAAGAAGTAGGGATGGCTCTCGAGCTTGTTTGATCATGAATGCTTGGGATGTCTGTAACAAGAAAGACACCCTTTGGGTGAAATGGATATCTTCCAAGTATCTAAAGGATGATAATTTCTCGCAGATTGAAGAATCAGCCAATTTTTCTTGGATGTTCAATAAGGTGCTCTCTGTTAGGAATCTTCTCTTATCTTTGATTGATTTTCATATTGGGCCTAATTTCTCCTTTAAAATTTGGAAAGTTCCTTGGTGTGTTTTGAATTTTCTAGGTGATTTGGTGGATTTGAATCCGATCAACTCAGGTATGGGAGATAATGCTAACCTCGGGTCTATTATTTCTAACTCCAAGTGGAATCCTCCTAAGTCAAGGGTTGCCCATGTTTTCCTGAAGTGTATGGAAGAGTATAATGTTATCATTGAAGATGAAGATGGTCTAACTATTCTGGGAGATCCTAAGCCTAGTCTTAAGAAGGTTTGGAATTCCATTCGAACTAAGGGGGTTTCCAGTAATCTGTATACTTGGTTTTGGTCTAGTAAATCTCCTAAAAACTTCATCATCCATGCTTGGAAGGTGTGTCTTAACAAATTACCTACCTCTGATTATAGTAGGAGAAGAGGAATTACTCTGGCTTCAATTTGTTTCCTTTGTATGTGTAGCTATGAAGACACCAATCATGTTACTTTCACTTGTGGCTATGCAAAAAACGTTTGGTTGGCTTGTGCAGATCTGCTATCTATTTGTGGCCCTCCAAATAACTTTGAAGATCTTCTGGTTATTACTTCTAGTTCTGGGAAGAAGGCTGCTCTGTGTGTTATGTATCATGTGTGGTGAGAAAGAAACACTATAGTCCATGATGATAAGTGTAATCCGGTGAATGTGGTTATCAAGAATATCAGGGATATTGTTTCTCTGTTTAATTAATGTTTCTCCCGGTGTTTGTTTATGCTTGGGGCTGGTCTTGTTTTTTTGAAAGGCAGTTTTCACGCCAGTCTTTGCAGAAGTGTTGGGATTGCTTCCTCTTGTTTTCTAGGCCTCTGTTATGAGTGATTCTTTCTGTTATAAGCTTCTAGCTCCTTGTTTCTACCTTCAAGTGGAGTGGTTTGTTTCCTGGTGTTTCTATATGTTTTGATCTTCAGAAGTTTGTGGGCTGGTTGGGTTTCTCAACCTTGAGGCTTGTCTGGTCTGGGAATGTTTTCTATTCTCTGGGATTTCTGGCTTTCCTTGATCTTTCATCTGTTTATCTGTGAAGGTTGGTCGATGACCTGTCTAAGGAGTTGGTTGTGTTCCTGGTTGATGGGCCTACTTGATGAGGTAAAACCAAAATTTCAAAGAGAAAGTTGATGCTAGCAGTAGGTGGTCGATAACACCAATCTTACTACTTGAGGATCATATCTTCACAAATTTTGAGTTGATGCACTGAGTTAGTTGGCTTGAGGAGTTGTTTTGATGAAGATGTTGCTTTGGCATGATGGGTTTCCGGACCTGCTGAAGATGGTTGCTGCAAGTTCGTTCAGTTTTCTTTTCTGGTTTGGTTGCTGTGTTGGCTTTTATGGCGATGTTACTGCTGGATTGCCATTTCTGCTGCTTCTGTTGGTTGGTTTTCTTGGCTGAACATTGTAGGTCTGCTGTCCTCTCTCCTTTCAGTCATGGGTGAGTTTGGTCAGACTTGCTTGGCTCTGTTCCATTTTTTCTGCTGGCTCGTGGTATACAGATTGGCTATTTTGCTCCGCTCTCGCTGGATGCGATGGTTGAGTTGGTTAGTTCCATCTGTTCGGCTTGCTTCATCAGCCATGTTTGTTTCTCTGGTTATGGCTTTAGCTGTTGATCCTTGCTTTGGAAGGTTTCATGCTGACTCCCTGTTGGGTTGAGATCTTCTATTTTGTCTGGGTGTTGGTGCCTGCTTGCCTCTGTTGATGATGTTAGCTCCCATCTCACTCTTGTGATGGTTGAGTCTTCTTCTTTCGTTGCTACATCTGCTGATATATGTCTCTTGCTTTGGTTGACGAGTGCTATTTGATGTCTTATGTCCTTAAGTGCTAAAGTGGCAGGATCTTTGTTATATCTTCTTCTTGAGGCTACACCCTTGTTCTTCTGTCCTTATTCTTTTGTACATAGCTTTTATAGCTAGTTTCCTTTTTTTTCTCTACCCTCTCGAAGGTAGTATGCTTTGTACAGACACTATAGAAAAATACAAAAAAAGCAACACGAGTTTTCACTGACCAAAAAGGTTGTTGTAGGGTTAAGCTCTAGAGAGAGAGAGAGAGTAGGGCCCGAGCTAGAAGGTTGGAAGTTTAGAATCGGGCTAGGAGAAACCCTGAGAAGTTGAGGATGATGCGACCTAAGAGGATGGTTGTGGTTGCCTCATGCACGATCCCTGGAGGCTGATGGTATCTTTGTTTCCTTTAGAGGAAGCAAACCCTAGAGAGAGGATGGGAATGTTGGTACCTATGTGCCTATAGTATAGGTGTTTACCTTTTAGGGATAGGAGGAAGAGTTCCCTAGACCATGAAGAGGTTTAGTAACAAGTTGTGAGGCCTTATACCTAGTTGGTTTTCCTTGAGGAGGACTCCACTCTGAGGTGTTATTCAAGTGGAATGATAATAGGAAGTGCATGTCATACCTTGTACATGCTTGGTACGTGGTTACAGGGTTGAGCATGCAGTTGGACATCAGAAAGGTGAACCTAGGGTTCCTAGACCTAAGAGGGGAAGTAGTAGTGTTGGGTGTACCTAATGCTCATCACGAGATTTGAGTTTCCATAGATTTGAGCATGGCACCCCTCATGTTTAGAGGAAAGGGAAATGCCTTGGTTTAAGGTGTATTTCTGATGAACCCCTCACATATAAGTTGGTGACATGGGCAGGTATGATCTTGGTCCAGCATTGAGGAATGAGAACAATTATGACCTATCATGAAGACATGGCATGGTTTAATTGGTGGTCTGCTTGCTAGATATGGGCCCTAGTAGCTTGACAGGTTTAAGCATGCTCATGTGGATATAAACTTGAGACGTAGGGACATTTGTGACCTTTGTTCCTATCAAGATGTAGTTTCCTCCCATTCTGGGAGAGGGACCCTTCTGTAGGGTATGGATCAACTTTTGTTGGGTTGAGGTAACCTACATAGGTCTCATAGGATCTTGAGAAGCTAAGTGGAGAGTACATAGTAAGAGAATGAACCTACAGACCCATAGATAATCATCTCTAAGTGCATGGGGATGGGGCCTGACCAAGGCAGGTAGGTCGCCATGATCCCGATGAAAGGATGGAAATCCTACCATAAATTCCATGAGAGATGATGGAGACTTGGGTAAGGTTTCAAGTTGGATATGTACTATGTTAGAATCCTATGTCTATCCTAGGGTCAGGTAGGGATTAGACCGATGAAAGTAGGAGTTGGCTAATTCCCTAGTTGCACATGACCATAGGGTCTAGAGGTAACAACTGTCATTGTCTGAAGGCCATGGGTTAGGAGATTGATCACCTTCATGAACTCATGGGACCCAAAAGGCAAATGAAGAGGGCACTCTCTGATTCATAAGGGAAGAGGGATGACCCCAAAAGTGTCGGCACCCTACAAACCTAGAGGAGATGACCAAGGATGGTGTGATGACCCAAGTGCATTCAAGACCAGTTTTCAATGGAAGTAACCCTGATATCGAGATGTTCATGATGTGGAGACATGTGATGCATGTTTCAACTTAGATTTGTAGGTGTACTAGAAATGTGGGATGCACCATCTCTATTCTTGTAACGGGAAGAAATATGTGTTTGGACGGCTGCCAAATGCTTATTTCCTCTTGTTATGAGGGAGAGAGATAGGACATTACACATACCAAAGATAAAGATGATGTGAGTGGAAATGTTGCTATGATGCATGAGGATAGAGATAATAGCGTACCCTTGTGGAGTGTACGATGTGTGGATGTTGAACAGACACCAAGAGAACTAAGGTAGTCATCTTATGAGGATGTTTTTATCATGAGTTATGTGGAACTTATGAACTATACAAGGTAGAGTTCAATAACCAAAAGAATGAGCTCTGAGTTCCCTTGATGAAGATAGACTTAGAGTCTGAGATGAGATGATAAGTGGAATATAGGGAGGTGTATGTCTTCACTGTTACCTAGCACCTAAAGATGAAAGGTAGTAATGGATGCTCTGGTTGAGATGCAACTGCCTAGTTTAGCTGGAGGATAGAAGTGGTTGTTAGGTTAACCCTAAGTTTGGAAAAGGAGATATGTTTGGCTAACACTCAGATGTAACAAGATATGTTGATCAAGTTAGTGGTTGTTTGGTTAGCCAGCCTAGGCCTTGATGCGATAGAAGGATGGTTGTAGAACCTCAGATGCACTTCTTTGGAAAAGAAGGTGATGCAACTCTCGACTAAAGTGTTTTAAGGTTTTTGAGGAATCAACCTTAAGGAATCATGACATACATGAGATCATGATTCTAAGTTCATCATACACCGTGGTACTACTAAGATAGTAAGTGGCAATAGTACATTGGATACCTAAGAAGAAGTTGCATGTGGCTTGTCGCCATGCATGCCAGGAGGTGAAGGACGAACACCAGTAACCAAGTGAGTTGATATAGAGGATAAAGAGTCCCCGAGAGGGAATGGGAATTCATCACTATGGATGTTGTGGTAAGTCTCCCATGGATCAAGGAAGGTCAATATGCAATATGGGTTATGGTAAGATCGCGTTACCTAGATGACATAATCTAAGAGAAAGAGGGAGTACTGTTAAGAGACAGATCTGGTTGAACTACAAGTAAGAGAGATGGTTCAACTGCACCAGAATGCAAGTTCAAAAGCTATTGAATATGACCTAAAGATTCACTTCCATAAGGTGGAAGTCGATACATGAAGAACTCGATGTGAATACAACTTATCACCCCTAACTAATGGTTAGTATGATCCAGACAAGAGGGTCTGATGAGAGCGTGTGTGCTCATTCAGGGTGATACATGGGGGGCAGTTCTTGCCCTATGAGAGATGTGATGATAACCACCATAGCCAGTATTGAGATATAAAGAAGCTTTGTAAGGGAGGTTGTTTCAGTCACCACTTCATTAAGATAATGTTGGTGCTGAGACCTCACAAAGTTCAAAAAAGGACCACAGTGTGTGTAGATGAAGTCACTTTAATCATGTGATGGTTGAGGAAGCCCAGGGGTGACATGAGTCGTGAGCTAATGCAAAGTAGACTGACATGCAGTTCACTATGGGAGAATATGTGATATGAAAATCTGACCCCACTAAGCTACAACTGAGAAAGTTGAGTCCTCAATATATGGGTCCTTTTGAGATGGATTGGTGGAGATGGTTATGTTTAGTCTTACCCCTCAGGATAATGTGATGTATTCCACGAGTCCGATCTAGAGCACTATGCGAGGTACCCAAGCCATGTGCTGAGCCATGAACCCAGTTAGCTTTGAGAGAAGCTGAAATGTCCTGAGTCACCTATGAGGGTACAAGGTAACAAGGTGAGAAAAAACTCAGATGCAAGAATAAGAGATGATGAAGGAACTTGGGAAGCACCATGGAGAGGGTAAAACCACATGGGAGCCATGATGGACATGAGGAAGTCTTATCTTGTATATTTGTATGTTTGAGGGAATTTTGAGGGCAAAATTCCTATAAGAGGGGAAATATTTTATAACCTCATTTTTCTAAACCATGTAATGAGATTTGTAAATCTTCTTTTAAAAGATAAAATCAATGGTTGATTATTTGTTTGAAATTCATGGTTTTCATTCCTAATAGCCTTGTTTGTTTTCTTGGTGGGCTTTACTGGCTATTAAGCCCAATTGAAATAACAAGAAAAGAAAAGGAAAAGGAATTTGTTTGAATAAAGGGATAAATAAGAAAAGGGATAAAAGAATAAGAGGAAAGGGAAGGGAATATTTCCCAAGGTGAGTTTTCATTCCTTTAAGGTTCCTTGAGGTCTAAGGAATACAAGATGATAATTTAATGGCAAGGGAAAAAGAAAATATGTGAAAAATGTATATAATTAAGTGATGTCTTGAAACTAAAGAAAAGGACCCTATTTATTTAGGATGATGAAAGATTAAGACATTAATGAGTTTCCCTTAAAATTTGAGATAAAAATGAGCTACGGATTAGGAGTTATGATTTTCTAAAATTATCTTCAAAAATATAGTTCTATCTTGAAAATAGGAAATCTTTTCCTTTTTGGTTGAGCACGAGGGATGAGGGCCATTGGATCTTTATCCAACAAGCGGCGCTCATTGTCTAGTTCCAAAGGAACTAGGACTCTGGACGAGTTACAGAGGGACTTTCCCCCTCGATTTCCTCTTGACCCAGTGCATGTGCACTCATGGAAATAATTCCATTGAGTCCAGAAGAGGATCGTGAACCCTCTCGACCCTGGATTGGGGATCTCTCAAAGCCTCTAGGCGAAACGCCCAATTGGGCTGAGAACAGGCAGTAGTGTGGTTGAGAAACCCTAAGAGGACCCTCCCAAATCCTATAAAAGGACCCCCACTCAATTCCTCACCCCACAATGATCACGAACGGCTACCTCGTGAGCCTCGATCCCCTCTCTATCTCTGCATTGCTCCTGCTCTGATGACAACTCTGCCGCGGCGCCGCCATAGCCTTGTGCGAAGAGAAGGACGAAGATGACACACAACAACCGTCAGATAGCGGTCCATGATAGTTCACGTGCTGATCCAATGCTCCAAGGCCAAGTAGGGTAACTTAATCTGCACACGACGTGACATGTCAGATTAGAAGGCAGATCACTGGGTCATTGATTGAGCGGCCCCGAATATTTGGTAAATCACTCTCTTTGACCGAAATTCCAAAAAAAAAATCTTATGAAATTCATAGAAATCACTAGGAATCTTGGATTAACAAACTTAATACATGAAATTTGATCAGAAAAATGTGACTAATAAGATAAAAATAGTTTGAAAGCTTGTCCCTTTTAACAAAAGTATATTATTTTGATGAAAAAGGTATTAATTTGTGATTAGAAACCCTAATTGATGATAAAGGACATATTTAATAGTGCAAATAAGTTAATTTGAGCATTGTTAACTTGTTTAATGATAAAAATGAATTTTAACCTATTTTGAAGATGAAGTCGTAGGATTTAGAGTTTTAAATCTAATATGATGGTTAATAACCTTAGAAACCCTAACTTGGGGAAAAAGGAAAGAAAAGTGCCTTTAACCCGAAATTAGGGTTATATGTTGTTAAAAGGTAATCTTAATATCTTTCATGAGGAGTAGATGATATAATTAGGGTTTTTGAGTAATTTTATAAAATTAGGGTTTAAAATAAAAAAAATAAATTGAAACCCTAATTGTAATAAAAAACCCTAAAAAGGACTGGTAACCCTAGGAAACAACTAGGCTTAATAGACCTTCATGGCCTGATCAATGATAGGAAAAAAATGGATGCATATTTCAGGATCAACTTGTGTGCTTGCTTGTTTACTGGTTATTCCACACTCAAGTCAGCCTCACAGGTATGTGGTTTATTATGGTTAATCACATTAGTTTCCCGATGGTTTTTGAGATGATTAATCGCATTGAATGCAACCTATCAGTTTGGATGGTCATACTTGCAAATCATAAAGTCATCACAATTATAATATAAGTGTGTACTCTCACACCTACATGCCACCCTGATGGATGATGCAAAAAGGTCAAGCCCAGGAGGGAAGACCCATGGGCACCATGAGTGGTGACCCTAGGCACCAAGCTCAGGATCGAGAAGGTGGCCTTATGATGTTGCATGACTAATGGGCACCATGAGAGGTGACCCCAGGCACCAAGCTCAGGATGGAGAAGGTGGCCTTAAGTCAATGGCAAAATAGAAACCCTAATGGGGGTATTCAAGGGTTAGGACAAAAGCGGTGGAGATTGACACATTGAAAACATAAATTGAATTGTTAATTACCTTGATTGTGATAAATAGGTTGTTAGCCTTATGTGTAAAAATTTGGTGTTATGCTGACCGACGTTTTGTTTGTCAGAGTTTTAGGTACAACCCTGAAAAGAACAAATAGTAAAGTGACACATTGTGAAAATAAGAAATAAAGTGCGCGGAGGATTAGATAGAATAGATTCAAGTTGTTTATAGAAGTAGATATCCAAAGTTTTTAAAAGGTATGAAAAATTTTATTTTATACCATCTTTCAGTATAGTCATGGTAGAATTTAATAATTAATATTGATTATTTGTCAAACCTTTGATTTGGGAAATTGGGATAACGGCTCTGACCACTTGGTCTCCCTTAATTGGGGGTTACCGAGAGGTGGGGTCATTACAAAAGCAATGTTGCGATCAGACAGGAGAAACATCGTGGCCATCCCCACCTCAACATCGTCTCAACCAACTCAAGGTATAGGTATTTCGATCCAAATCCACACATACGTATATGTCCCAACCCTAGACACAAAAGGGCACACTTGTCTGGGCCGTAAGATGGTGTAACAACAAGAAGACCAAACATCATCGAAATCAAAAGAAATACATGGATTCAAGACCATCAAATTATAGAATAAACACCAAGAAGATCATCAACCCAAAACACTTCAGAGAGAGATAACCAAATAATTTCTTATATGAAAACCATACAAATATTCAAGGAACACATATAGGCTAAACTTAAATTGTAGTGATAAAACCAATGCACAAGATACATGTGACACCATCTTCTCAATGCCGCAAAGAAAACGTGCACATAGAGATTAGGATTGAAGAAAGAGAATAATCTACATGAGAATACTACAAGGTCTTAAATTCAACCCAAGATAACATCATCTAGCTCAGTAATGTCATACTTAGACGCTAAAATAGTAGCTTACACCAACAGAGATCTATCTCCAAAATCAAGTATCTCACATTAGGGTTTCGGATTTTAAACATATCAAGCATGATCACCACCATCACTTATACTCTATATCAAGATATCATCTATTAGCATATTAAGGGAAGATATTAGAGAGATAAATAACAACATGCAAGTAAGATTAAGAGTGATAATAATAGAGGAGTGTAGAAAGTTATAAAACCCACCTTAAAGAAGATCAACTCCAAGAATTGCAAGTACACGATCACCGAGAGATGAAGAAGCTCCACCAAAGGCTCCACTTTCAGCCACAAGATAACCTCAAGAAGAAGGAGAAGACACCAAGGTCAGGTATTGCTCAAGAAAAAAGGAAAAGGAACCCTAGGCCGAACCAAAGGGAGAAGGAAGAAAAGAGACAATAAACTTCCTCATACTAGGGTCCACCTTTGCAAAACATGGCCTATGACCCTTGTGATGAGGGGTTCACTTCTCAAGAATGACCACCAGGGAGGATCCATGATCGAGGGCCCAAAAAAGAGAAGATGGGGTAGAAGATCCAAGGGACACCATCAAAGGAAGGCAAACACTTACCAAGGTTGAAGATGAACACGAATCATCACATGCAAGCGATCTGATCACCAAAGATACAAGGATATGCCCTTATTTTCTCCATCAAGCTCCATGAACGAGATAAAGAGAGGGAGGAAGACGGAGGGCTTAAAGGTTCACTCGAAAGGAGAGAAGAGGGTTTATATACTTGAGGAGGAGGTAAGTAGGGCGGAGATGAGGTGTCAACTAAAGGCGCCAAAGAGACACTTATCCACCCAAGAAACCAACATGCAACTACTTAAAACACCCATGCATGAGATGGTGATAAAAACTATGATGGCACCTGACCACTTGGCGTCACCAACATATAGGCCGTGGTCGAGACAACTAAGGATGATCGAGACAAATACCACACAAGTGTCATGGTCGAGACACAAGCACCCTCAACAAACTAGGTTGAGACAACCCACAAAAAGACAAATTGTCTGGATCCAAACACAACCAAGACCATCTAGGTCGCGACCACCACACCCAGGGAAAGTGTCTCGGGTGAGACACATCCAAAACACACCTAGCTTGTGACACTCCAACATGTGCACCAAGGTCAACCTCAAGCAAACCCTAGAAAACCCCAACATCACGACATGATGCCACCTCATCAACCAAGGTCCACACAAGGTGCCACTATGCATCATTCTCTATCTCATGATGCCAAATCACTAAGGGCCCACTCCACATGTGACAAATTGAAAGATCACCCCACAACTTGGGGTAAATTACATTTCGATCCAAAACAAGCACAAAAAGCACAAACATCATCCAAACAAGCTCAAGCTGGATACTTCAGCTCTCCACATGATCTATAGCATTTCAAAGGATCTGATTAAGGTTCTAAGCATTTATTCAATCCAAAACAAATAGGTTTAGTCTAAAACCCAAGTCAGGGGCCTTACAAGTTCGAACTAAATTAAGAGAAATATACAATATCTTATTTAAATGCTATATGAGAAAAATTTATTTTTGCACATGATAAACCCAACTGTAATACTACATTAATGCTTTTAAAATATCAATTTGAAAAAAAAATTATGTTCATATGCTATATTCTAATTAATAAGTCATACACGCCGACTTCAAGGAAAATCAACAAGACTATATTATGATTATGTTAATCTTTCTTGATGAATATTAGTGTACTTTTTTGACAAATACTCATTTCATAGTAGTAGTTTTCATAAATTATTCGCATCTCATATATACTTGAGAACAAAAAATTTCATTATAAGTGCAATATACAATGATTCCTATTGTACGTTCAACATTTGAACAGAAAAAATTTAAATTGTATTGTTGTGCATTAACTTGGGAAAGACAGTAGCATTAAAGTGAAGTTTGTTGTTATACTTATACTACGGTCAGATACACTCGTCATTTCTCAAGTTACCTAATATATGAGACTTGTCATCTAATGTAAAATGTGGCAGTCCATTTTTAGATATTATTTTATAGAATCATCTACTTAACATATAGCAGTATAAGTATATAATATCAAAGCTTATTTGTTCCCCAATTGCATTCCATATTTTTCTATATTCTTATGATAGGAATACAAACATATAGAACATTTATTGGCAATACATATTGTTTCACATTTTCGAATTCATGTCAATATTATTAGATAGATGACTTATACATGGTTTGTAGATTGCCTTAGTATAAATACCACAAAACCACTTTTATCTATCTTCTCATTGAGATATACCAAAATCATTTTCCTTAAGGTAATATAATGAAAAATGGACTAGGATAATATTAATAATTTATGATATATTGTAATAATTACTTTCAAACATTATATGAGGTTAATAAGATACAATGTTCTTCATGAATCTAGATATGTGCATTGACCATGTATTAACCATTTAGGCTCATCATTATATTAGGTAGGCACATTTCTCACTCACGAGGTTTGAAAGAAAGGTAGATTGCACAAGAAAGTGAGGACCACATGCTTTTGCGATAAAAAAAATTAGAAGTAGCCTAGAAGTTTGCATACACTAACAAAATCATTCTATGTTGTTGAAAACAAGGATACCTCAAGCTTTTTGTATGTACTCATGTACAATTCATCCAATAACGAGGAATATATTTAGGTTTTTACATAAAACAATTTTCTATATTTAAATGTGATTTGAGTTGATATGAGATACATTTCACAATTAAACTACGATCATTAGATATTGTTTTGTCTTCTTTTAGCTAAAAATTCAAATAGAGGAAATTCCAATTTGAGACTAATTTTAAATTTATGCAGGTTATTAAAATAATATCTACTAACAAGAAAATAATCATTGTAAATACAACCAATATATAAGTAAAATACAAAACATTTTATGTTTAAATGTCACATTCAAAATTATTTGCTATACTAAGTTTAAACATAAATGATTATTAATTTTAAATGTTAAACGTAAATTATTATTAACTTTTGATATCTAACTAGATTATTTATTAAATTTTTTGCCAAGAAGAATGTTTTCGTTACATATGATTTCATTTGTGATGTCAAATAAACCCACTAAAAGTCATGACTGTAGTCTTTTTACCCAACTAAAACTATGATGCAACCATAATTATATTCTTTATTGTATCATCCCATATACATCATTTCTCTCTATTGTTACAATGTTGGAACTATGTTGTCCATTCAACTCACAAAAACCTATAACGTACTAATAGCACTCTAAGAAAATGGCGACAAGGTTAGATACCCTTTGACCTCATCAATGAAATGTCATTCATCAAATTTTTAATCTCACCATAATCATTGAGCATGTTAATATTGATTATCATTAACAAAAATCGATCTTTAAAAAAAATTGCAATATGCATCACATAAGAAGTACTTTTTGGTGTTTGATCATGGTAGCTATCTTAAAGTATTTGTTTTAGATTGTATAAAAACATATCAAGAGAAGTACATGTCTCTAAGTACATATGAATATTAATTCATAAATGAAAATTATTCACTAATAAATTTCATGATTTATCTCAATATAAGGAAAACTAAAATTCTCTCATGTAAGAACCTAACTAGTGGTCAACAAAATGGTATCAAAATAATAAAATCATTATTTTTCATTTGACCACATCAACGAAAGTTGCAAGTTGCAAAAAAGAAGTATTGTCACATTTTGTTCTAAAATATGTCATTTACAACAAGTATAAAAAGTATTCTCTTTTAACAACTAACTATATCTTTTATATAATATTTTATGTAAAATAATTCTTTCCATCCTAAGTGTAATTTCTCAAATCAAAATAATGGAAGTCGTGTGTTTATCTTTGAGACATACATGTGTGTATTTTTCTCTATTTTTGTAAACTTGACTAATATCAAATGTATTGGGTTAATTAAGTATAATCATGTATGCACCACAAGAGGAGATCAAGTCTAATGTACATTTTCTTCTAAAAGAAGAAATTAGATTTAATGATCATTATAATCTGCAACACATATAAACAAGCTCTAGAAAAAAATTATGTATATTAATAATAGTTAAGTAATGGTGTACAAGTTAGTTTATAAAGTAATTCCACATGTTTTACTAAAAATGCTGATAAGATTTTATCCAAATATGTATTGGCCTTAGTGAGGAAGTACATATATTTAGTTAGTATTAAATCCAAATTTTTATATAGGAAATATTGTTATAGGTATGCATTAAGGATCATATTGTCTCATGGTAAATAAAATAAACTAGACATTTGGTGAGAAAGTATAAATCATAACATATATATTTTTTAATTTGATTATGTGTAAGGCATGTGAACTTACTCTCTCTCTCTCTCTCTATATATATATATATATATATATATATATATATATATATATATATATATATATATATATATATATAACATATATATATCATGTGTCAAGGAAAATAAAACCCTAGTTCCTAAAGTATTTTCAAACTCATTTATATTTCTAGTACAAATCTCAAATGCATACTAGAGTAGGCATGATCTGAATCAGTCCAAGTAATATTCAAGTGCAAAAGTAATGCATACATCCTATACATTAATAGATAATATATTTATTGTAATAGATAAGAATGGTAAATAAAGTTACAACTAAGGTTATTTTAAATTTATTTGAAAAAAGTGTTTAAATATGATTCACATTAGGGAAATGCCTCAAATATAAGATTATGTTTTCATAGTCATTAATGCCTACAGAAGATTGGATAGATGCACATACCTTATGTCCTCATCTAAATAGTCTAATGTCATTCTCTAGATAAAACTAGGATTCCAAACACCTATTAACATTAGTACATAAAACTATCTCTAATATTCCAATATAATATTATAGCCATATAAACTGAATTTTATATATAATACATATTTAGTCACTCAAACCTAGGTAGATAATATCTTATAATTTGTTGATTCCAAAATGATTTTTTTTACTTATTTTTATGCTCCATTTATTAGTTATGAACCTTTTTAGATTACAATTGTTGCATAATTTTATAAAAGAAAACCCGATAAGAAATAATATGCATGCTGTGTGATTTTCATATCTAGATTTTGACACAACAATAATAGTAAAATCAGGTTAATATTTCATGATGTTCTTAACTAGAGTGTGGTTGTGTTTTTTTACCCTTGCAATGAGACACAATAAAAAAACCAAATCAAGGGAAATGCAAGCTTATTACTTGAGGGGTTTGGTCATCACCTTACCCATGAAAACACCACTCTAGATGCTCCATTAGTTGAATCAAGATGGAAATTTACTTCTTGTTGACCTCTACTGAAAACATGATTGTGTTCCTTGTGTGAAAATGGTCCTGAAAAACCCTAGAATGGGACACATGATCACCAAAATTTCTAAACTTTCCTCCTACCATGACTGCTAGAAAAGGTAGAGATAGGAATATCATAGCTACAGAGTAGACCCTACTCCAAGGAATCAACCATTTCATTAGGTGTCACGAACACCAAATGAATGAGGGTATATTTGAATATGTTTATCAAATTCATTGTTGGGGCTACAAGATTCGGAGGGAAGGAGGAGAAAATTGGGTACATGATTATTTTGTAAATGCTTATCACCTAAAGGTGGGTAAATCCCCGTTAAGTTATTTTGGTCCTTCTAGTTCCTATTCAAGCCAGAGAAGTCAAAATAGTCTAAGTGAGGTGGCTCTGATGAGAAGGCATCTCAAGATGGGAAAACCAACCACCCAGATAATAAATAAGAATTAATAAATTTTACCAACTAAACTGAAATCTGGTATTAAAATAAAACTTTGCATACCTTTTGAAAACTTTGGAAAACTATCTATCCACAACTTGAATTATTCTATCTAACCCCCCTTATACTTTACTTCTTATTTTCACGATGTGTCACTTTACTGTTTGTGCCTTTCAAGCTTGTACCTAAAATGCCGACAAACAAAACATTGGTCAGCATATCAGAATATGCCGGTATGTGGGGACATTCAAAATTTCACAGATATGGCTAACAACTTAATAATCACAATCAAATTATTAAACAAGACAATTTACATTTTCAATGTGTCATTCTCCACCACTTTTGCCCTAACCTTGGCATACCCCTCTAGGTTTCTATTTTGCCATTAACTTAAGGCCACCTTCTCAATCCCGAGCTTGGTTCCTGGGAGTCACCTCTCATGGTGCTCCATAGTCATGCATCATAGACCACCTTCTCATTCCCGAGCTTGGTGTCCTGGGTCACCTCTCATGGTGCCCATGGGTCTACCCTCTTGGGCCTGACCTTTATGGCATCTTTCATCAGGGTGGCATCTAGGTGCGAGAATACACATTTCTTTATAATTGTGATAACCATAGTGACTTTATAATTTTGCAAGTATGAACATCCAACTGTTTAGATTGCATTCAATGCGAGGAAATATTCAGAAAACCCTCGGGAAACTAATGTGATTAACCATAATTAACCACATACATGTTAGCTATCTTAAATGCAGAGTTAATCCAAACAAGCAAGTAATCCATAATCAAGCAAGCAAGCACACAATTTGGCCCAGAAATATACATCCAATATTCTCTATCATGGATCATGGTATCCAAGTCTAATAGGCCTAATCGTTCCCTAGGGTTACTAGCCCCTTTTTAGGGTTTTGACCATAATTAGGGTTTCACTTATTTTAACAAAATATCCATCAAACCCTAATTATCTCATTTTATTTTCCATTAAGATCTTAAGATCAGGTTTGGACCACAAAACTCTAACTTTCGGATTAACTATATCTTTTTCTTCCCTTTTTCTCTCACGTAGGGTTTCTAAGGGTATAACTTACAATATTAGGTTAAATCCCTAATTCTTGTAATTTTGTCTTCAAAATAGATCAAGATTCATTTTTATCACTAAACAAGTTAATAATGATCGAATCAACCTTTTTGCTACATCAAAACTACCCTTAATCATTAATTAGGGTTTCTAACCACAAATTAACACCTTATTCCATCAAAATATACATTTTTACAAAAGTATATTGATTTAGGCTTCCAAACCATTTTTTATTTATTCCTCGTATTTTTCTGATCACTTTTCATGTATATACTTTTCCCATTCGAGTTTTCTAGCAAGAGTTATGATTTTTGCATAATTAAAAAGTCCTCTGCCAATTAGGGTGTGCCACGTCGGAATTAAAGTTGGATGCTTTAAACAAATGAACAAAAGGTCTATTATAGCCCTTACCGTAAGGAGTGACCACAGGGGTACACGAGTCTTTTCACATGAAGTCATCTTCTTCCCCCGATCTCTACTCCCTTTGCTTACGAACAACCACCATGGTTCAGTCAATCAGATAGTTGTCTTTTGCCTATGGTCCTCCAACACAGCGGGCGATGAACCACGAGCTCTGCCTCCTCTTCCTGGACTCATCTATGTTCTCACCACCATCTGCGGTGGTCAGGATTGGCGGCCCCAAGAGTGCCCGCCGGCCTATAGAATAGGCCCACGCAACTGCGTGGTTACAGCATGTGCAGACCCCCCCTTCGCTTCTCAAAACGAAAGGAAACACCCCCTTAGACTCACCTCAACCTCCGGGTCCAAGCAATTGATCTCAATTACTTCGCATTACCACTCGAGCAGTCCATCCTACCAGAACAGGGAAAGATGGGGTGAGGGGATACAACGATGTTCTCGGGCAATTGAGGTCCCCAAAGCATAGGGTACAACACAAGGTTTCTACAGAAGTCTTTTTATAGGCATAGCTAATGATCTAATGGGTTGTCCCAACTTGCCCTATCTTCCCAAACGGTCCAGGATTTGGGAACTTCCTTTGTAGGGAGGTATAACTATTGTATAAAGACTTGTTGTAATCACCTCTCTCTCCCGAATTCATAGCACTTAATCTCGTGGAAAACTATCAAGGGAGTAGAGAGAAAGAAATCTGGAAAGGTTCAGACTATTGAACCTTGTTTCCCAAATTGATCCTGAGGTGGGTGATGATCCAACCACCCAAGATTTTGGATCTAACAACCATCATGACAGGCAAAAAGGATAAGGGAACCGGGTCCCTGATTTCCTAAATTTAATCAAATTGTGACATTTACTATAATCACAATACTTTAGAGAAACTTGTAAAAGCCATAACTCTCAAACTGAGTGTCCAATTAATCCCAAATTTTGAGGAAAACTTATTAATGACGTAATATATCTCTCTGCCAAATTTGGGCCCATTAGCTAAAAGAGAACGTGCCTTTGCTTTAGGTGCAAGATATTACTTAATTAAGTATATCTCTCACTTATTTTCTCTTTCCTTTGCAATTAAATAATTATTTTGAGTTCCTTTGAACCTCAAAGAACCTTAATGGCTCGATATCCCTTCTTGGGAATATACCTTAACCTTTTTCCTTATCTTTCATCCTTTTTCTCATTATCTTACTTTTTTTTTTCTTTTTGAGGATTTGACTTTATCTTTCTTTTTATTTACCTCATTGGTACTCCATTTTTCATTAGGAATCCTTGTGATTCGAAAATCCACCAAGGATAACTCAATTATACCCCTTTCCATTCATTTTCCACATGTTACCATTATTTTCACTTTCTTCCTTAACAAAGAAATATTTAATTGATATTTTATTTTCTTATTGCATTCTCTATGCAATTTTGGACTCCTTGGAACCCAAGGAACCCAAGAGGCATGAAATCCCTATTTGAATTTGTCTTCTAGAGGTTTCCACAATTTTCTTTTCTCAAATATTCAATTATTCATTCACTAATTGAAATTCCTTGTTATTGGGCCCAATAGCCAATAAATCCCACAATACAATCATCAAGGCTATTGTAAAAGAAATTCATGCATTCAATCAAGAGTCATCATTATTTGTTCATTTATCTTTATTATGAGAAATCATATTTCTCACCACATGAACCCAAAACTCTGGGTTGTAACATCCTTCCCCTCTTATAGGAATTTTTCCCTCAAAATTCCCTCAAGTAAACAAACAAATAGGATAAGCCTTTCATATGTCCATCATGGCTCCCATGTGGCTTCACCCCTTTCCATGGTGCTTCCCAAGAATCTTCATCATCTCATATTCTTTCATCTGATTTCTTTCTTACCTTGGTATATCGTACCCTCATAGGTGACTCAGGACATTTTAGCCTCTCAAAAGATGAATAGGTTCAAGGCTCAACGCATGGCTTGGGTACCTCACATAGTGCTCTAGATCGGACTCATGGAATGCATTACACATCATGTTATCCTGAGGGGAAAGGCTAAACACAACCATCTCCACCAATCCATCTCAAATGGACCGATATATCAGGGACTCAACTTTCTCAGCTGTAGCTTAGAGGGGTCAGATTTTCAGATCACATATTTTCCCATAGTGAACTGCATGTCAGTCTACTTTGCATCAGCTCATGACTCATGTCACCACTGGGCTCTCTCTCAGCCATTGCATGATCAAAGTGACTTCATCTGCACACAATGAGGTTCTTTTCTGACCTTCGTGAGGCCTCCTTCACTCACATCATCTTAATGAAGTGGTGACTGACACAACCTCCTTCTAGAACTTCTTTCATCTCGATAAAGGCTATGGTGGTTAACATCATATCTTAAGAATTGTCTCTATGTATCATCCTAAATGAGCACATGTTCTCTCATCATACCCTCTAGTCTAGATCATATTGTCCATTAGTATGGGGTGATAAACTATACTATTATTGAGTTCTTCATGTATCTGCTTCCACCTTGTGGAAGTGAACCTTTAGGTTGTACTCAAAAACTTTGAACACACATCATGGTGTTGTTGAACTATCTCTCTCTTATAAGTAGTTCAACCGGATATGTCCCTTGACAATACTCCTTCTTTCTCATGTCATCTAGGTAAGGTGATCTACCATAACACATATTGCATCTTGACCTTCCTTGGTCTAGGGGAGACTAACAACATCCATAGTGATGAACTCCCATTCCCTGTCGGGAGCTCTTTATACTTTATATCCATGCACTGGGTTACTGGAGTTCGTCCTTCACCTCCTGGCTTGCATGGCCACATGCAACATGTATCAAGCATCCAAAGCTCTACCATCACTTACTATCTTTTCAGTTTCATGGTGTATGGTGATCATGATTTTCCTGTATGTCATGATTCCTCAAGTTTGATTCCTCAGAAGCCCTAAACCACTCTCATCAGGGTTATATTACTTTCCTATCCAAGGAAGTGTATCCAGAGTTCTACAACCATGCCTCTACCACATCCAGGACTAGGCTAGCTATCCATAGGTGAGTCCTACCCCGACGAATCCCCCACCTTCGATATCCTCAATTTTGCAGTTGTCGATGGGAGAACAGGGAACTTCTTCATCAAGTGTCGTGGTCGACTGGCTGTTGGCTAGTCGTATTGGAAGACTATGCATGAAAGCTATTGTGATTGAGTTCATTGAGCCTAAGATCAGAAACGGTGTTAGATGCTTTTTGATTTCAAGTGATGATGAAGCCATCCCTTCGTGGGAAGAGTATATATCCATTAGATTCACGAGGAGGAAGCCCTTTTAGAGTCAACTCCATGGATGGATCCACCGCCAATGGTGCCCTAGTGGTCTGTTCGAGATAGTCGAAGAGGAAGCAGAGGGGTATGTCATCCAGCTTCTGATGGCTTCTGAAAAGGGAGAGAGTATTAGAGGAAGCACCTTGGATGATGGATGGGTCACTCATCATCGCCCAAGCTTGGGATCCTGGCTCCCCACTTCCGCCGTTATCCTTCTCCAAGCTCCCTGTCTGGATCTCTCTTGAGAATCCAGGTCTTCACTAGATGTCAAGAAGACTAGGCGGAGTGGCAAGCCTGGTTGGGAGGCCCCTGGACATTGAAGATGCTTGTCTCTCAGTGGACTGCCTCAAAGATGCTCTGGTCTGTGTCGAGATCAGCTCAAGTTCTTCTTTCCCGAAGGAGGTGACAATCATGGTGATGTAGTACCCAAGTATGTGAAGTTGTTTATGTAGCTAAGACAAAGACTTGCTCCCACTGCAATCAATTTGGGCACAAACTTCCATCTTGTCCGTTGATAGCAAAGAGCAAATTGTTACCCAGTCAAATGCAAATTCGAGCAGGTAAAAATGCGAGAAGGCAGGGTGTTCGATGGGATGCCAAAGTGAGTTATGGCCATTCTACGAGAGCACCTATTGCTGGAGCTTCAACTGAAGTTGATTCCAATAAGAATGAAAAAATCTCTAATGTGATTTTGGAACTGGATATGCATTGTCAATCACCAGAAAGGGGTTATGAGTCACTTAACCTTGATTGGGAACTTTCCCTATCAAAAATATGTGCTACTCCTCAATGTGTGAAATAGCTAGCTATCAACACTAGTTTATCCCTCGAGTACCAGCATAATCTCGCTTGGAATTCATATGAGGTCTCCTCGGTTAGTTCTTGCGACATTGATCGGGAGGTTATTGATGATTTCAGTGTGAACAAGTTACCCAAGATGAAGAAAAAGAAGAAAAAGCATAAGAAAGCTTGAAGCGAGGAATGTTCTCCCTGTTGATCAGCTATCAACTGCTTGGGAGGCCCATAACATGTACCAATTTGATACCTCGCAAATTCTTGTAGGTGGTCGATCCTTGGATATATGTGGATGAATGATTCTATCTATGTAAGCTTTATTTGTGGGTGAGATGAATGTTGCTTCATGGATGGAATTTTATTTAGTTGTGGATATATAAGAAGGTGCCTATTAGTATTCTCCGGTCTGATCTTGGTCACTTGGTTCTTGGCCTGTTCGGATGAAGATGAGAATCAGTGGCAGTGTTTTCTTCTCTTCAGGGGAGAAGGTTGGAGTGACAGGCCTGCCTTCTTCTAGTTAGTTTCTCTGAGTAATCTAGCTGGGTTTTAATTGGGAGGCGATATTAGGGATGTCTTTGTGTTTCAAGTTTGGAAGTTGAGTTGGTGTTTCTACAGATGTCTTTGTGGGTGTGCTTTATTGGTTTTGTATGTTTCCCCTTCTCCCCTTTTTTAATTTGTAATTCTTAGACTGATATGTCTTCCTCCTGTTCATCTCTTAGTTTGGAATTTTCTATTTCAGATCCATGTCTTGTTCCCTTACGTGGGGACAATAAAGGATCTTGGTTTTTTCCTCGGGGCGCTCATGTACCCAAAGTTTTGGTTATCTAGTAACATATTTTTTCTTGACCAAAAAAAAAATTCATATGCCTAACTAACAACACAAGAAATCTAGAAGCATAAGCACCTTTGATATGTCTAGTAGTATGACATGGCTATCAATATTGGCATATTTAATAAAGTGAACCAGTCTACATAATAAGTGGAGCTAACATCATAGCACAACTAACTGCATAAGCAAAATTAGTAGTTTAAGCATTTCATGTTACATAGGCATGGCTAGCAATATTAGACATTGCTAGAAGCATAATATTAAAAATCAATGTCAGTATATATAGGTGACAACATAAATAGGTTTACAACATAAGCACATCTACAACACAAGCATATATATCATCTCTCATTCTAATATATATCATCTCTACATAAGAAAACCAAACAAGGGTTATCATCCAATGTGAGGAGTTGTGTATAACCCTAAACATATATGCTACATGGTTATACTACATCTTTTATTATGTTTCCCTAAGGAATTTGAGGATACCACTCAAAATCCAAATGACCACTGTTAAGTCAAAATAAGTGCCATACAATATCTAGAAAGAGTCGGACTCCTATGATCTTCTCCGCCCCCAGTCAGTACGGGTCTGCCACAGTGACACATAAGGTCAAGCTACTAACAACCTAGTCCATACTTGGTACAGGTCACGACACTAGTGAAAGGAGGTGGGTACGCATACCCTACCATCTGAGGTACAACTGCAGTTGTCCTCCAATCTCATCACATGTATAATCATTGAGACTCGACTGCAACTGTTCTCTAACAAAGGGCTAGGTATGACCACAATCATCCTCCCTAAACACTTGGATTAGGATGACAAGCACCCCACATACTCAATAGTATGCGCTCTGAGTTTCCCATAGGAATACTCATTTCACCATCTAGCAAGTTTTGACTCTCAGATGTATCTATGGCACAGGGCACTACATGATTAGAATTTCACTTGATTAATTATTGCCAATTGGGTGAATTAAGGCTTCATCATTCAAATGGACATACAAACCCTAATTCATTTCTATCAAGTGTATATGCATTCCAACTTTAGAAGATATAAATGGTTGAAGTATAGATCTTATTCATATTACCATATCCTATCATCCATAGAATTGTAGTGAACCACATTATCATAATATCATTTCAAGATATCCATTTCTTATCAGAAGTTCTAGGGTTTCAGCCTCTATTGGAACATGAACATGATTTCACCTCAATCAGGGCTCAACATGCCCAAAGGTCATTTAAAGGTCATTCTCATCATTCCATGTCTTAAACAAGGCTCAAAAGATCATAAGAAATTATGTGTCCATAGGTATTATTATGGCAAGACGTTATGATATTCAAATGGCACTATATTATGATTTGAACATAAGAAGACTGTAATTCATTTTCACATTAATCATCAAGAGGGATGATAATAACCAATCATCATCATTTAGTTACATTAAGGTTAGGTATAACAAGCTATATCACATTGAGGTTACACACCTGCTTATTATGGTCATTTATCAAATATAACTATCTGAGAGCAAAGGTAATACAACAAATTAATGATATTGAATCATTGAATTCTCATCCCTAAGACCCACATATAATATCATGAAATTCATTCTAATCCATTGGATGTTGAAGCATCCAAATCTAATTCATTGGATCTAGACCTAGCAAATGGGTGGGTGTGTTGGGTTTGGGTTGAGTCGTTGTGGGTGCGGGTCTGGCGGATGCGGGTCAAAAAGATAAACTTCTAAATGGGTGGAAGAAAAGCACACCCAAACCCGACCCAGTGGGTTGCGGATTTCCCGCGGGCACCCATATAAAATGTGTACAATCAACAATAAGGGCATGTTTGGTAAGGTATAATTTAAGTTCTTTACAACCATTTGTTCATTTTTCAGTTTTATATTTTGTTTGTTTAGGTGTGGTAGGATGTAATTGAATGAATTGCAACTGTACATAACTACATAATTGGCTTTAAAATTCTATGAGTTTGTATCGGGCAGGATATGGAGGTGGTCGGATGTAGTTAACTATAGGAAAAAGGTAAAAGCATGGATTGATGTATCCCAGCCGATAAAATGTGATAGTCTTGAAGGGTTCTGGCCCCACAAGCCACACGATAATACCAAATTCATATTGTCTGATCTTGTAGGGGCCACTACAGCTAGTGCATACAAACTCGACAACTTGTAGGGTATAGTTCTTTTTCTTAGAAACCAAATGGATGTGCTCAAATGTACTGAATCACAACTCCATCGAACCAAATAGAATTAACAGAGTTGAAAAGGCATGTTTTCATTTGATCAGCTTTCTAACTCACAATATGTCACCCTACTCTAGTTGCTTTTCTTAACACTAAAAAGAACATATGAAACAACCTCTAACTATTGTTTTTATGCCAAATATTGTGCAAAAGAACCAACCAATTACTATGTTTAACGTCAAACTATTCGATTAGTTGTCTATATATGTTTATGCAAACTTAATGAAAAAGTAGTAGCTAGTTGTTGCATGTTGATATAAATTAGGAAAACCGACGTACTTTCATAGATAAATATCACAAAAAAAATGATACATAATTTTGTCATGTAACATTAGACATTCTTAATATTACAAGTACTTATTATTTCCTATTACAAACACAAAATAAAGATAATATAATTGTTGTTGGTAAAGTAACTTGTACCAAACAAGAAACATCTTTTATTAGGTGTATGTGTATATTATGTATATAAATATATTTGCTTCAATTAACTAGGTCACCTGTGGGTTCCCACAGATCACCCGCAAAACCCACTACATAAATGGGTGGGAATGGGTTTGGGTAATTTTAGTGGGTGGCAAATTTTGCCACCCAAACCCAACTTAGATGGGTAGACCCATGGGCGCCCACAGATTTTGACCCAGTTTGACAGGTCTAATTGGATCGGGTTCATTGTTCAAATTTATCAATTGAAGTATAGGTTTAACTATTAGATCAATTGAACCAAGGAACCATTGGTTTAAGGTTTATTCAAATCAACTACTACATACTTAACTTACCATATATGGTGATGTCCTGATGCACCATTAGTTGTGATAATTAAGTCACCATCAGTTGTTAGATCAACACTATATTCATTTAATACCATCAGATATTAAGCTAATGTCATCATCGATTGATAGTATCATTAGAGAATCAAACCATTTCTCATTGAGATTCCAAGAGAGCCTAACACTGACCTAAGGTGTGGCTATCAGTTCACATCATCGTTCATAACCCTTGGTCACCACCTTCGGTTGTCATGAAGACCACACCATCGAGTCATGTGTTTAGAGGAGAAAATAACCTAGAAATCCTAATATTGACCATCAGTTGATAGGTGCTTAGCACCATAGGTGGTGATACCAACCCGAACTAAGTCATATACTTCCTTAAGAACAATGTGCACATGATTACAAGTTCATCTAGAACTAGAAACAAAATAGGAAACACCATAAAAATCGAAATACCAAACAAGCTTAGCTTCTCAATGCTGAAATCACCATTTATAAGCAAGAACATGAGCTAACAAGCTTATGGTAACAAATATAAGTAAAGAGGATTATAAAATTCACCTTTACTAAGAAGAACAGACTTCTAGCAGCAAGAAACTTGCACCAACAAAGTAGAAAACCTAAGAGGAAGCTCTGAACTTGGCCAAGCAGGCAGTTTTCTTCACAAGGAATCAAAACCCTAGAAGAAGAAGCAAGAAAGGTAGGATCTTAAGCTCTAAATTAACTATTACAATGGAACAGTTGAGTTACAACCTAGAGTAAGGTCTAAGGAAGGGGAAGAGTAAGAAAAATAAAGAAGGAAGGAAGAAAAAAACTTACATTGGTCGAAAACCCTAGAAGATGGCCTTAGAAACCCTAGGTAGGGCTAGATGGAGCTCTAGGAGACTTTATTCTCCAAAAAGAGGTTGTCTTCCACCTTAGTACACTTTTTTCCATATACAAATAGAGCAAGGTCGATGCTCTAAGCTATGGGAAAGAGGGATTGAGCAATTATTATAGCTTCATGGATAAGGAAGGGGTCAAGCATGAGGTGTACATGAGTTTTCCATGAGTCCATAGCCTAGAGATTTTATGTCCATGCAACACCTCCCTCACTTACCACCTACACTTTGTCTCCTTTATCCATACCATTATCATTATCTTTATCCTTATCCTTATCTTGGCCCTTATCCTTATCCTTGTCTTTGCCATTACTCTTATCCTTATGCATGAAGGGGGAACCCCTAAAATGTCCTTGAAGAGGAACACCTCCAAACCAAGAACAAATAGGATCCCCATAGCCCCAAAAAGTCATGAATGATAAGGAAACCTATAAGGATCGTAATTATTGTAACAATATACAAAGAAAACCTCCCAATTGGGTAAATTGTATAAATGTCTAGAATGTACATAAAATTGCATAACTTGCACAAACAATGGACCAAATTTGAAACTTAAGCTTGTCTTATGATTCCAAAGCATATCACAAGGTTATATTAAGGTTTGAAGAATTTAATTATGGTAATTAAGTATGTTCAACCATTTAAGCAAAGTTAGCGGTCTCACAACCATAAACCCCTAACAAGGATTTTGCCCCCGAAATCCAAGGTAAACATAGATGGATACTCCTCATGTACATCATAATCAATCTTACACATGGTTACTTTCATCACATGGTGATGTCACATCATTCTCATAGTAGTCATATTCTTCTCTCTCAACTCTTGCATGTGTCACCATGGCTCAACATAAGAATTGTTGTGCCATCTATACAAGTCTGGTAGTACATTTCAACTTGGGACTCTAAATGTTGTCCTGGACTATTCTATCTATTGTACCAAACATCCCTTATAGGTCATATTTGATGGCTCTTACCAACATGGAATATCATGTATCTCTTATCTGGCATAATTCTTGTAAGGTTTCATCTGTATGCCCCTTTACTGATTTTTGTAATTAGCAACTCAATCAATTAGGTGAGCATCCCCTAATTGTTAAGAACTATACGGTATATGTTCTTAGAAGATTCTTCAGTCATCTTAATGATGAACTGGCCATCAGTCTTGTGGAAGAATCACACACTTGTCTAAAATCGTTAACAATTATAACTTCTTGGTTGACCTTATTAGGGGTAGGGTAATGACATTGTCTTCATCTTCCCAGGATTCACACAACACACTTAGTAGATGTATCATAAAATCCAAGAGGATACTCTAGTTAACCCCCAACTCACTCTTGTTGAACTTGTCACACATGAGTATAGTTGCTTCAACAATCTTAAGGTTTAGCAAGATATTAACCATGTTCCTGACCATTTCTAAAAGACTTTCAGATGTCATTATTCAAACCTTGTCACAACTTATGAGATCCTATTTATGAATGTTATTGATACATTGGTTAGTCTAAATGACATAACCCTAAACTCATCATGGTCATGTAACTTATGTCATCCACCTGACTCTTATCCATTGATATCCTGATCTCCTAGGTTTATTTTAAAGGAACACGGTAACACATGTCTCCTGATAAACAAACCATCTATCATTGATAGTGGTCTTGCCCAACCATCAACAGACCATACATAACATTATAGGATCATTCTTCTTTTCCCAAACAACACTTGGTAGATCCACATCAACTCTCTCTCTCTCTATTGGAGGGGAACACTGGACAACTCATCTAATAGATATTTTTAACTCATATATAACGGATACACTCTGGATATTAGGATTCATTACCTTGGTATCCACTACATGTGCTATAAAGAACTCATAACCTGATTTCATCCACTTCCACAATATTATAACCAACTAAGAACATATAGGAGGAATCCCCCTAACCCTTATAAGGATAAAAAACATGCTCATTACAAAATATAAGATTTTGGAACAATAGTCTAGGGCAATCACACATCATATCAAGATATCCATCCCAGGATTACAACAATTCCATGTGTACCAAGTGGCATGAGGTCCACTTGTAAGTTATGCCTTAAAAAGAAAGGAACACAAAGGGATACACACTTCTTACATCTAAGAAGCATTGTCCAAGGGTCACTAGCAAAAGGTAAATAATTCTATTTTTTTTTCCATGAAGGTTACACTTTTTATGTATCATTTTACCTTTTAATACTTGGGTTACTTGCCATTAGCATAGGAATTATTAAGAGTATTGCATCTCATTGCTCTTTTCTCATTAACTCTTCATCATTCATATGAAAAACACTAGATGGGGGGTGAATAGAGTTTTAAAACAATTTTAACAATTATTGAACTCAAACAACCACAATTGAAATTGAAAGAAGGAGACAGGTGTTTAGAGTGGTTCCAACTTTAGCAAATACTAAAGTTGTCAGTCCACTACCCGGTTGCTTACCCAACCGGGATTTTGAAAGTATATATTTTATTAGCTTCACAAGGATTTATACAAAATAAAATACTTTCCTTTACACCCCTTGAACAGACTTCACTCGAAGTAGATGCACCAACTTGAGGTAGCCTTCTTGAAGTAACTCCAAGCTCCCCCTTGAAGTAGCCTTCCTCTCTAGAAGTAACCTCCCATTGCACCAGCCTTCTTGAAGTAGCTCAAGGTCTCCTTCTTCACCAAGAAGATCTCCACCCTCTCCAATCCGCATCCTCCAACCTAGGAGTAGCAAGGAGAGTACAAACAATAATAGAGAACAAGAAAGGAAAATGAAATTACAACTTATCCTTTTGTAGCACAAGGCTTGATTTGCCTAGATCAAGCGTATAGATCTCCTAACCAAAGTGTATGGAATTGTAATTGCAGTGGATAGGAGATGCTAGCCTATAGGACATGAATTTTGAGCTAAGGAAGGAAGTAGCCAATTGTCACAATGCTCAATTTTCTCACAAACAGATTGCTCAAAGTATGCTCAAGGATTTCTCAAGTGTAACAAGTGAGTTTGAGTGTCCTATGGCTTGTCCAATTTATAGGAATGGCCTAAGGATGCTTAAGGACGTTCTAGACAACTTCTAGGGGTTTCTAAGTGCTTAACTAGCCGTTAGGTACAAGTTTTTTGCTTTAGCAACGGCTAATTAATTTACTCTGCAGTTGCTGTCAGAGTTTATCTCGGTCGAGGAATGGTCGACCGAGACGCCTACTCGGTCGAACTCTTGTCGACCGACAGGCTCTCTGAATCAAGTGTTTTTCAACGTTTATCTCTAACTGCCAACTACCTTGTCAGTTGAGTCTAACAGCTACTTTGGATCTTTCTCTGTCGAGAAGAGTGTCGACCGAGAGTGTCTCGGTCGAGGAGTTGGTCGACCGAGATTGATTCTGTTTCAATGTTTCAATTTAGGCACTAATTATATGTATGAGTGTGCATATGTGATCCTATTTGAAGGGGATGACTTATCTAAATGTGGTGTTTAGCTAGGGAAGATCTAACTCTTGATTTACATGAAATCTAAGTACTTGTACATTATATATTTGTACAAGTTTTTACAAAGCGATTACATTTCATGAAAATATAAATATGTAAGCATATGGATTTCCCTAGTACTTTGTCATCCGCCTTGTTCCTGCACACTCAAGTAGCTCGTTAGATCAATAAGAATGAAATGTTTGTCATAATCAAAACAAAGGGATTTATAGATGTCCATTTAGCCAACAATATCCCCCTTTTTGAAGATGACAAACATTTCCAAAATATAAATGAAGGAATTATAAAACAAATGAGTTTCATACCTGAAGATTGCCTTTTGTAGCCATTCTTGTTTTGCAAGTGAGTGCTTGGCCTTTTTCTTTAGTTATTATAGTTTTGATCTTTATTTTATTTTTATATTCTTTTCTCCCCCTTTGTCATTTCAAAAAGATATCCATGTTGAATATTTGATATTACTTCTCCCCCTTAATTTTATACTATGCTCCCCCTTAGATAAATATCCCAAGGTATAAATGTTTTGCAATAGATGTCAATTTAGCCATAACTTTAAATTTTAGGTATTTGCAAAGATTGCATCCTTTTTGATTTATTTTTATTTATTACTCCCCTTATTTTGTATGCTCTACAATAGTCTTATAATTCATATTCAAATGATGCCAAAAAGATATCCATTATAACCAATTTCATTACAAACATGAAAAGATAGCCAAATCATGTAGAGATAACCTTTTTATTACAATTATGCAAAGATTCCATTACAACTAATACAACTCCAAATCTCACAGGAAAGACTTAAGAATTACATCAACATCAGGGTCTTTCCCAAGAAAAGGCTCAGCTCCATAATACTGGACCAAAGTTTGCCACTCCAGAGCACCTGTCTTGGTTAAGGCATATGCCTCCAAGAAGGTTGGAACACGATCAAATCAGAAATGAGCAGCAATATCTTGTAGTTGCATTGATGAAAACTGAGTATGCGTGAGATCTGTAGATGGTGGAGGTGGGGGTTGATAGTAGTTGTAAGATGGGTTATATGGATTGAGCATGCCAGGATTTAAAGAATAAGGATATTCATCTGGTTGGTTTGGAGAAAGGGTTTGCATTCTTTGGTTTAGATAAGTCATGGCATGATGGTTATAATCTAGTTGTTTACTAAGATGATATTGTTACCCAGCAACATAGGTTAGGGTGTTTTGGATGGGATCATAGGGTAGGTTGGTAGGAGGAGGTGGTGGTGGTATATTTTGGGTAGATGTCTCTCCTTCCGTCCTAGCCCTCTTATGACCGAAATCAATTCCCATTTTTTTCTACAGTATTCTTACTTATTTTTTGTGGTATACGCTCCCATGTATAACCCATATCCTCAATTTGTGTCTTAAGAAAATGTTGAGTAATTTGGCATACAAGATCAGCATATGGAGGATTGCCAGAAAACTCAAGCATGTTTTTAAGAATGATGCGGATAAAATTTGTGGGAATACGTTGGATAATGGCATAGATTAGACACATGCGAACAATAGGAACTTCAGACTTATTTGCTCTAGGATGTATGTTTGTTGAAACAATAAGGTTTACAATCCTAGCTGCAGGTTTGAGATTGATAGCGTAGTATGTGCCCCTATCTTCGTGACAGGTTGTATTTGATTGAAAAATGGTTCTTTTGATGTCACTAAGACTAACGGTATGGCCATCTTGGGAAAATTTATTAAGTGGGTTTCCAGTGGTAAGGTCAAGGGTGTCTTGATATTCATCTAGGTCAATATTTAGCATGTCAATAATATCCTCTTCAGTAAATCGAAAGCTATGCCCATTGACCATAGAATAGAAGAAGATAGTTTCATTTTCAGAATGGGAGATGAGGTTAGCATAGAATTCATTCACTACCTTGGTGAAGTAGGAAGGGAAGGAAGGGTTGATGAATTCTTTCAACTTTTGCACTTCAAAAAGATCCTCCAAGTCGACGATGTTGAGGAAGTCAAAAACTTCAACTGGTCTTCGTGGGAGAGGAGCTTTGGAAGAGAGCCGTAGATAGCGATCACCAACATCTCCGTGGATGAAGGCAATGTCATTGATGATCGTCAATGGTGGAGTAGCCTCCCTTCCTTTCCTGCCAGCGACCTTCTTCTTTCCACGAGCAGAGGATGATGCCATTGCGTTGCTAGAAGGTGGAGAAGAAGCAAGGAAGTTTTGGGGATGAAGATACTAAAGGTTTGCACAAAAATGCACTAGAGAGAACCTATGGAAGCAAGAATATGAGAGTGTGAAGAAATGACCCATTTTTGGTCCCTTTTATAGCAATCCAGTGACCGGGTCGGTCGACAATTTGTCGACCGAGCGTCCGCAACGGTCATATTCCAGACGCGCCACTCGGCCGTCCAACGGTCGACTTGTAACGGTCGGCCGCCCAACGGTAACGGTCAGATTTTAACGGTCATATCCCAGCGGTTGATTCTCGGTCGAACAATTGTCGACCGACACTGTCTCGGTCGAACAATTGTCGACCGGAAGTGTGTCCAATGTTAATTATGGCTGGGTTCTGTCGGTCGAGAGAGGTAGACTGACCGAGATATTTTCGGTCGAAGAATTCGTCGACCGACAGACTTACTGGGTATGAATTTTTGAAGCTGAATTTTTTAATGCAAATGATAGACTAAATTTGTAGAGCATATATATATTTTTTCTAAGGGAGTAATATTGAGATTTATTAGTGACAATATTGAGACAATTTTGTGATCATAAAATAACTGTTCTTTTTAATCACAATTTTTATATATAAAATGATATTCAAATGAGTATTGTGTCAAACTTATTTTAGGTCGACTTTGACTACGACCTTAGCGCCCCTTGGTCAAATTTTATTTCAACCAAGAGGCAAACACTGCAGATTTTCAATTCAAGCACTCATTTGTGAAGTATCAATTTTGAAGTATGTTAAGTGATACTTAATATGAGAGGATCTTTGCGATTAACATCTCATGTAAAAAAAAATGCCAATTGAGAACATTTTTCACCTTATGTGTTGCAGGCCTTAAAGTTCTTTTTCTAAGCAACAAATCCCCATTGATAATTTCATGAAATACAGTGATTGTGATCATTTAAACAAAATGTCATAACGCATGATTTCTATATAGATAGACCAGAAGATGCTTTAAAAAATCATGTAAAACATTATAAAATAGTGATTTCTAAACATGATTTTCAGTTTTACCTTATCTATAGGATCAATCGAAATGATATCATTTATATTCAAAAATGATCTTCAACTTGAAACAGTCATTAACAACAAATAGATAGCCACTTGATTTAGCAATTTTACTGCAGACTGAAATCAGTGAACAGATCGGTCGACGATTTCTCGACCGACTGACTGCTCGGTTGAGGATTTTTCGACCGACAAGGTTTCTGTTTTATCTACAGAACTATTTATTGATTCCAAGTAAAATATAGACTATATTTAATTTAATTATGCAATTTAAAAATCAGTTTTAGTTGAGATAAGACATACAGTGTAACATTTAGATCAAATCTCAAGAAAATTTTTAAGTTTTGAGGACCTTAATTGAGATAAATTTTCAAGTTAGAAATTTTAGTTACTTGAATCATTTTATTATCTCTTTATGTTAAGTTGAGATAGACATAAAGATATGCAATTTAAAGTCTTCGGTCATATCTCAACTTAGTCTAATAAATTTAATTTGGGGGTTTTGGAACCCATTTCAACTCAACATCCTTTTTCTTGTATGGGCATGAAAAAGAGTAGTGTCCAAGACGTAAGCAATAATGGCAACATATAGAATCAACCTCATATCTTTTTCTAGGGTTGTGTTCTGTGTTGTTCGTGGGTGAAGATGTTCCTTTAGGTACATATATAGATTGATGTGAGTGTGTCTTTCTCCAACTAGGTTGTTGATAGGATTTCCCCTTAGGCTTGTAACCTAGTCCTCTTCTCCCGATTTGATGATAGGGATTATCTACGATTTTATCAAGAATGCCATTATTATTCAAATTTCTAACTTTTTGTTGTAACTTGGCAATCTCTTCCATTCTCTTCTTGATATCTAGTTTTTCTTGATCTAGATTAGATGACAATGAATTTCTTTCTTCGACAATAGAATCATAATCTAGATGGTTGCATAAGATGGGTTGTTTTTGAAGATCATTCACTTGAATTTGCAAATTAATCTTCTCTAAAGATAGTAGATTGCAATTTGCCTCTATAGATTTTATCTCAATATCATGATCTTCAATGATCTTTTTAAGATCTTCATTTTCAGATGTAATAGCAAGAAGCTTAGCATGTAATTCATCATTTGCTTTATTAGATTTCTTTAGTTTTTCTTGCACTCAACATATTTATTATGTGTCTCTTCAAGACTAGTGACTAGTTCTTCTTTAGATAAATAAAAAAGACTTACCTCTTCTTCTTCTTCACTAGTTGTAGCAATAAGACAATCCTTGTGTTCATCTTCCTTTTTTGATCTCCATGGGCAGCTAGTTGTTGTGTGGCTTGTTCCTAAGCACCAATTGCAACATGTTGTAGATTTGTCCAAGCTGTACCTTTTGTTGCGATTGTAATCACCATTACCCTCCATTCTTCAAGACCTGGTTAGGGTTCCTTGAAGCCTGCTCTGATACCAATTGAAAAACACTAGAGGGGGGGTGAATAGAGTTTTAAAACAATTTTAACAATTATTGAACTCAAACAACCGCAATTGAAATTGAAAGAAGGAGATAGGTGTTTAGAGTGGTTCCAACTTTAGCAAATACTAAAGTTGTCAGTCCACTACCCGGTTTCTTACCCAACCGAGATTTTGAAAGTATATATTTTATTAGCTTCACAAGGATTTATACAAAATACAATACTTTCCTTTACACCCCTTGAACAGCCTTCACTCGAAGTAGATGCACCAACTTGAGGTAGCCTTCTTGAAGTAACTCCAAGCTCCCCCTTGAAGTAGCCTTCCTCTCTAGAAGTAACCTCCCGTTGCACCAGCCTTCTTGAAGTAGCTCAAGGTCTCCTTCTTCACCAAGAAGATCTCCACCCTCTCCAATCCGCAGCCTCCAACCTAGGAGTAGCAAGGAGAGTACAAACAATAATAGAGAACAAGAAAGGAAAAGGAAATTACAACTTATCCTTTTGTAGCACAAGGCTTGATTTGCCTAGATCAAGCGTATAGATCTCCTAACCAAAGTGTATGGAATTGTAATTGCAGTGGATAGGAGATGCTATCCTATAGGACACGAATTTTGAGCTAAGGAAGGAAGTAGCCAATTGTCACAATGCTCAATTTGCTCACAAACAGATTGCTCAAAGTATGCTCAAGGATTTCTCAAGTGTAACAAGTGAGTTTGAGTGTACTATGGCTTGTCCTATTTATAGGAATGGCCTAAGGATGCTTAAGGACGTTCTAGACAACTTCTAGGGGTTTCTAAGTGCTTAACTAGCCGTTAGGTACAAGTTTGTTGCTTTAGGAACGGCTAATTAATTTACTCTGCAGTTGCTGTCAGAGTTTATCTCGGTCGAGGAATGGTCGACCGAGACACCTACTCGGTCGAACTCTTGTCGACCGACAGACTCTCTGAATCAAGTGTTTTGCAACGTTTATCTCCAACTGCCAACTACCTTGTCAGTTGAGTCTAACGGCTACTTTGGATCTTTCTCGGTCGAGAAGATTGTCGACCGAGAGTGTCTTAGTCGAGGAGTTGGTCGACCGAGATTGATTTTGTTTCAATGTTTCAATTTAGGCACTAATTATATGTATGAGTGTGCATATGTGATCCTATTTGAAGGGGATGACTTATCTAAATGTGGTGTTTAGCTAGGGAAGATCTAACGCTTGATTTACATGAAATCTAAGTACTTGTACATTATATATTTGTACAAGTTTTTACAAAGCGATTACATTTCATGAAAATATAAATATGTAAGCATATGGATTTCCCTAATACTTTGTCATCCGCCTTGTTCCTGCACACTCAAGTAGCTCGTTAGATCAATAAGAATGAAATGTTTTTCATAATCAAAACAAAGGGATTTATAGATGTCCATCTAGCCAACATCATATGCATGTCCTTTCATGTTATCATGTTTCTCAACCACTTATCAATGAAGATATCATCATATTCCACATTTTCTTCATTAGACATGGATCATCTCCCTTAATTTCTTTCATATGTCATGAAGATTGTAAATTAACACTTCTTACACACATTGGCTGGTATGATATTAACTCAAATTCCACTTTATTCATCTGCCATTATTCTCATTCATCTTCTCATATTATGCTTATCACATGAGTCCTCTCCATCTTATGTGAATTTCATACCTTGAATCACTTTATTAGCACATACTCATCTATCTTTTACTTTATTATATTCTTGAGTTACAACTTCAAGAACTCCTCTTTAGCTTATCTATTTTCAGATTTTGGTTTCATGGTGTTGTATCTTTCTCTTATAGTTACCAAATATTAAAGTTTTGATGGATTATGATGAAATTTTCAACTTTTTTAGGGTAAGATTGAGATATCTGCACCATGATTTCTGATTTTGTATACTCTTTATATTGTCTCAAAATGACTACTTGATCAGAGTAATCAGAGAGATAACAATCTAAGAGTTCCATACTTACCTTTTCTTCAATACCTGAATACCTGGCCAGGGCATCCAAGTACTGACATTAGGTGGTAGGCACTATGTTTTTATGTCATATTGCTAACTTAGACACCATCCTAGTCCTAAGTCCTAGTGCTCCCATAGACTCAATGAACCTAAAGCTCTAATACCAACTTGTGAGAACATGTTACACTAACCGAGATTACTCAAAACACAAAACACGATTACTCCTTAATTAAACACAAACCTAGAAAATAGGGCAAATTAAAACCAATTTCAACAATTCCCAATTGCTCATATCCATTTATATAACAGCCCAACAACTTGCTTTAATTCACATAATGCTCAATATTCTTTACAACTACCCAGTAGCCTCAACTACAACATTAAATTTGCAAAGGTACACTATCCACATATTCCACATATACAAGCATCAATATACTGTAGAAAGCTTGATTGAATCAAAACATCATATACAAACTTTTCATCCAGACTTGAGAGTACAAGGATGACTCTAGGACACACTAGACCATTAAACAACCATCTCTAGGATTTACTACCTCAGATTCTTCTCACTGTCATGATATTGTTGTCGCTGCTATTGATCACCTAAAAAAATGTGGTGACCCATGAGGTGAGACCCAGTCCCAGTGAGAGATATAACTCTCTCCAACATATATTGATTACATCATATTAAATAGTAAACAATTGAGCAATTGGAGTATTTAATAGTCAATTGGGCAGATTGAACAATTCAAGTATGCTAAATAGATTAAGCAAATAATCTTAGCAACAAGTATGATTATCGATGTATATATAGGTAACAAATAAATCAATTTTTATAGTAACTAAGAAAGAATTAGTATTTCACACAGAATGTGGTTAGTTGTTGGTTACACTGAGTTTGCAAACAACAAGTGGTTGAATTAAGGTTGTACATATAAAGTGGTTGGAAACACTAGAGTGGATGGGTATCACGACTACTACCTATTGTTCACTCTCTAAATACATCATAATAAGAATGAACAGATATAAGTTGAGATAAATTCAACCCCCTTTTGGTGTTAGGATTAAAATCACAGATATATTACTCTGATCTTGTTGTTGCATTACTTAGAGATCATTTACCCATCGCCTTAGAAACACCTACATGAAGTTTCTCATCAAGTGGTTAACATGAATCAAATGATATCCTAGACCTTAGGTTCAAAGTTATCTAGATCTAAGATGTAATAAACATGAAAAATGGTTGTCCAAACAAGAATTGTAGGTAATAAAACATTTTATACATAACAATCGATGTTCATACAAACTTAATCAACAATGTAGAAGAGCACAATCAGGTAACAAGGCTACTCCTTGCACAATAGTGAGAGGACTACTCGCTCAGTGAGGCAATAGAATGTACAATAGGGGAAGAGAGAAAGGAGGCCATCGTCATAGTAGAAGAGGGAGGAAAATCTGAGGTGTGTAGTAGCCATGCTTTAGTTATGGAATGAAGTTGACAATTTCCATATATTTTTGTTGAATGTTAATATGGAGACAAAGTAGATGGTCAAAGATGGTGGATTGATGGGTCGAAGATGTCCTAGATCTAAATTCCTTTGAGGTCGTATGCTTGAAGTTTCGAAGGAGGTAGAGATCCTGTCAGTTGGTTAATTGATGAAAACCACCGATCGATGTTGGTGACTAATTTTGGCAGCCTAGCGACTTTAAGTTGGATCATATTTGTGGAGTCCACGACCATGTATAAAGTGGAGGACTAGAGTTTGAAACCCACACAGTGATATACGTGATATTGTATAAGAAAATTGAGTAAGGGTGAAATCCCCAGAGTTCACCTTAACCAACATACAATAATTACCACCCACAAGAGGATGGATCTTATTGTAATATAGTTCATGATTGAAATCAATGGACACTACATTTAAGGATCGACTAAGCAAGGAAACCAAACAAGAACTAGTATCTAAAACAAAAGTTGGATTGATTGATTATTCTAAGGTTAAAACTAATAAAATGGTTGAATTAAAGATTGATTAACAGATGATGGGAATACTAGGGTGGAATAGGCATCACCACTACTACCTACCATTCACTAAATAACTGCATAATATTAAGCACGAATATGGATGATGAGTCCAGATAAATACCCCTTTCGGTGTTAGGATTAAAATCTAGATAGATATCACTTTTAAATTGTTGTTTTGATACCTAGAGATTATACATTTGTCGCCTTAAAAATCATCTATTTAAAGTTCTCGTGAAGGTTTTAACAAGAAAACATCGATATCCTAGGTCTTGGGCTCAAAGTTCTCTATAGCCAAGATCATGATAAAAGGTAGGGCTTGATAATCAGACAAGCATACAACCATAAAATAAATGATTCTAAACACATAACAGTTTGTACAATAGTAGATGCAATTAAGAGAATAAAATCTAGTAGCGAGGCTACTTCCCGAACCCTAGGGAGAGGACTACTTGCTCATGGCAGAATTAGCAAGAACACAAAAAGAAGAGTGGAAGGAATTCATCATCATAGTATAAGATAAAAGTAGAGCCACAGTGTGCGGATGTTTGTCTTCGAGATCTAGAGTGATTCAGTGGACACAATAGGATATTTACCCACAAACATTCATTAGAGGTGGAATTTGAGCGTCATTCTTCCTTCTTTAGGTTTGGACCTAGTCACTATCACAAAAGAGCGGTGGTTGATGAAGGATAGAATCATCAACCGATGAGATAGGTGTTGTGTGATATACCTCCTTTTAGGTTAAACCTTGGTACCTTGGAGGTAGGGGAGGTGGAAGTGTCCTTGATTGACTTTTTTCAACAAAAGGAATGGTCAAATGTTGTTGAGGTTGAAATTCTGGAGTGAAGGTGGCATCCATCGATGGTGGGATGCATTTTTCTCAATATGAAGGCCTTGTATTTATAGGTGGAGGTTAGGGTTTGGAACCCTCCCAACCACCATGGAGTTAAATTTGTAGACAGCCATGCAGAACAAGAGACAATAGGCAGAGGTAGATGAAGGGTCTGCAAAGCTTAGTGTCTCTATTGGTAGATGAGGGGTCAGAATGACTATCAGAAGGTGAAGCAGAAGTCTTTCAAAAGGTTGACACTGGAGAACTTTTAGTTGATGATGTAGAACGGCCATCAATTGTTGAGTGCTGAATTTCCTTTGTAAGATGTGTGCAAAAACTCCTTTGGTAAGGGGAGAAGCAAAATTGTCATTTGTTATCTATCAAAAGATATGTGTAGAAATACCTTCATTGTTGAATATAAAATTACCATAATAAGGTGGTATTCAGGCTTCCATCAACGTAGGATTTCCATAAGATGGTAGATGTTGAGAAACCATTGATTAATGGGCCATCAGAAGGCAAGTGTTGTGCTTCCTTCCGTTATCAACTGAAGTACATATGAAATTGTGAAAATCAAAGGTTTAGAAGATGGGTGTGAATGATGCATACTCACCCGGGGAGGCTATTTTCCTGTGTCGTAGGGCATGCACATATGAAGCATTAACCAAAGGATTCATCAGCCACTGGAGGGACAAATCAATGGAAATGTTGTCCATTTTATTATAAGTTATCAACTGACTAGAAGGACCACCACCTCATACACTCCTACCATGCAATGATGCTAAAGGATGCATTGAGAACCAAGAACTTTGATAAGAACCTAATAAATTATAGTAGAATAAAAAAACTTAATTGCAAGCCAGTTATAAGCTAAAATGATGGAAATGGATGGAAAATAACCTGAAAATTCAACTAAAAGTAGACACCTTGTAGTTAGGTATCATCCTCCATGGATGCGATGAGATAGCGGTGGGAGGAAGATGAAGGGTATTCTGACTTCTAAGATTCCCATTAGTAGATAAAAAGGCAGGATGATCAACAGTGGGAAGAGTTTGGATTTTCATCAGTGGAAACATAGAGTCTTCATCGATTTGTTATGCAACACTTCACAAGAAGTTGATTGTAGGATGTCCATAAGTGGATGGAGTCTATTCAACCATCACTTGAAAAAAATTTCCCATCCAACATTGGGTGAAAGAAGTATTTCATCAGACGGTCAATATAGGTAGACATCTCATTGGTGTGTGATGCCAGTATGGACATCAATAGATGTATGAAGGGAGACCATGGGAGGACATGTGAATGATCATCATAGATTGACTGATGGAGAAGTAGAAAGGTAAATAGTTATCACAAATGCTTTTGTTTGTCCTTCATAGGTGGTAATTCCATTGGTTGACCACTAATGGAATTGTTTTGTGATTGGTATTGATGATAATTCTAATATAAACATCCCACCCAGGGAGGCTATTGGCATGTGTCATAGGGTGTATGTTGGTGATGTTTTTGATCGATGGAACCATTGATGCAGGGACAAATCAACAAAAATCTAGTACTTCTATTAATAGTTTCATGGGCTTGCTAGTCGGTTTGAAGGACTACCATCCCCTTCATTGGTGAATGAGGTAAAGCTCAAACCTTCATCAAAATCAAAGAAGTGTATCAAAACCCTACAAATTAACATAAAACTAGGGAAACCTATATGGAAGCTAACCCTTAAGTATGCAAAATTATGTTGCAAATGCAACTAACATTGGGGTGAATATGCATTACTCAAAGAATGTGATGTATCAAAAGATGTGAAATTCCACAAGTCGCATCATACCATCTATGAACAACTTAAAACCATGATAGATTGTCACTGAAGAACTATATCTGAGTACATCAGAATCAAACTTTCAAAGTGCATGCAGAAACATCCAATGATACAAAACATGCATCCATAGTGAAATAAACAACATGATGAAGAGGAAGATAAAAACATATCCTCACTAAACATGTGTCATATATAATACATTCTAAGATCATAAGGTATATAGTGATGAACGCCTATACCAATACCCAGTTATCCAAGGATTGATCATAATCCTCATCACCTTTCTATTTTATGGACTAGGAGGGTATGACGAGGGCTCTCACTAATATCTATGGTATATTCATCGTCATCAGTGTTCTCACCAAGATCATCACGATCCACATCAACAAGAACCTCAATCATAGAACTATCCATATCCTTAGATGTCAATGTCTCATGATTAATCCATCAAGCATGAATATGAGCCTCATTCATATAACCATGGGAAATAAGGGATAAAAATTATAGATGTTTGGGCTTAGTTCCCTAGTGATATTGAAACAGATTAGTAGGGTGACTAGATGAGTGAACCATGGCTAGGTCAACATGTGAATAGGTGTGTGAAGTTGTAGGTGGTGCAACAACATGAGGGGATGATGGATAAGAGAAACCAACTACAACAACATCAGTGGAAGTAGAGGATGGTTATTGAAAAGTGGGATATAACTTATCATATGCATAGGAAGCATATTTAATGAGGTGTAAAGATGACTCATGTGTAGTATAAGAGTGAGGGAAATACATGTTCATGGAGGACATGTTATACACAAGGTCATCATGGAGGTGAGACCTATATGTGGTAATCATTATCAACATCATATATCCTATGAGTTGTTCATTGGATACAAATAATGAGTCACAAGGTGGAGGTGGAGGTGGAGGTGGAGGTGGAGGTGGAGGCATCGTGTAGGGCATTGAAGGTGGAGGGGTAGGATGGGTGGGTGGGGATCTGTGGGAGGTGGAGTTGTGAGGCTGAGAATGGGATGTTGAACACCATGAATATTCTTTGTATTGATGAGATACCTCTTCATAGATGTGATGTTTATCAGAATACCTTGATATTTTATATCAACAAAGTAGTTTTTGCTAGTGAATGATTGAAAAATACCATAGATGTTTTTAGGATAGGATTGGTGAATATCGTGGCTATTTTTCTCAAAGTCAAAGAATGTCATACAGTAAGCCTAATGAAATTTTGCAGACAATATATGATCATGGTTGTGTTCTCTGCAACAACCCTTTGGTTTTTCTTTGAATAAATATTTGCACTAACTATGAAACACGCTAGCCTTTCCTGTATCAAGAGAATAGAGAAAGATAGAGTAAATCTCTTGGTGTATCATAATTGGGTTTTTGAATAACCATTTCAATGTTTTGAATTTGAAACTTAGGATCACATCACTCATAAACTCTCTTTAGAAATTTCAGAGCGTTGACTTGGAATCATATTTAAAACAATATATGGTCAATGGGAGGCAAGTTGATGGTGTAATTCCAAATGAATTGGCATAGATATCATCTACATCTTGCTTTCTAGAGTCACAAATTTCATAGAAATTGTTATAGACAAAGTATAGTTTCTTGATGATGGATAACAACATGAGAGGGAGTAGCATATCGCTCCAATCTAACATCAATGAATGATCAAAAGAGAAAGGCTTATGAGGAAGCAAGGATTTATATTATTAAACTTCTTGAGGATGGATAAACTAGATGCCATTGAGATAAATCGTCCAGTTGGATACAGGAAGAGGATGAGAGACCCTCTCAGCACTAGGGTTCTTGGGACTCTTGTGTTTCTAGTTAAGAAATGGCATTGGTGAAAAATTGTAGGAGAAGGAGAGATAGGACTAGTGGATAAAGTGATAAATGAAGAATGAGAGATAGAGAGATCATATCTAGGGTTTTAAGGATGCAGGTGGAGGTGGAGGAGACAACCAAAGTCCATGGTTGGTTGAGCTGAACTAGTTGAGAGGGTTTAGTCTCAACTGATGGAACAAAAAATGTAGCACAATGATGCATACTGAAATGATTTCATGGGGAACCCAACTGACGACCATTTTTAAGAATCTCTAAAACCACCTCATCGACCAAGATGGTCTCAGGACCATCTCGGTCGATGAAAGTGATTGCTGAAAGGGCACACTTTCAACAAAATTCCAATAAAGGGCATATACAAATACAATTGAGAGTCTAACATGTGTATTAGTGGTACTTAGATAAATTAGAGTCATCATAGGCCATTTAGAAATGATATATCAGTGAAACAAAAAATTGTGCTAGTTTTCTCGTAAAACCATGTAGTAAATCATTCAAAACTTGGAGATATAAATCACACACAAGTAGATGATAATCAAATTTTAACATGATAGGGGCATATTTACATCATTCTAGCTAGGAGGCACAGAAGTTTCATCAATGGTAGTGACATAAAATATTGATGCAATGAAATTGAATTATTTCCTAGCAGACAACTTAGTAAATATTATGATAATTATTTTCAACATCCACATGAGTTATATAGATATATTTCTTAGCAATGTGATCATGAAGAAAGTAATGGTGGACCTCTATATGTTTATATCTACTATAAAATTTATGATTGTAAGAAATATTGATTGAACTAATGTTATCACAAAATATGATAGAAGAATCATAATGAATTTTAAAGCATTGAAGCATTTTATTATTCCATTAGACATGGGCACAAAAACTACCAATGGCTATGTATTCAGCCTCATTCATTGATAGAGAGGTGATTTTTGTTTCTTGGAGAACTAAAACACTAAACATGGTCCAAGAGGTAAGTATGTGCCACTTGTACACTTCCTATCAATCAAGCACCTAGGAATATCTAAAACTATAGGAAGTTAGAGTAAAGTCCCTTGACTTAGGTACCATAGACCAAAATTTGGAGTTCTGGCTAAGTACCTCAAAATCATTTTTACTATTACAAAATGGTATTTCCTTGGGATATATTCCACTATAGAACACAAGACAACATTAAACATTATATTCGGTCTAGATATAAATTAAGGTATAGTATACCTCTATAGATATTCTTGTCAACTTTTTCATCTTCTTCATATTTATCAAGCTATTTGGTGTTGGACATGGGAGTATCAATAAATTTTCAATTCTTCATCCAAAATCACTTCAGAGTTCACTAGTAAACTTCCTTTGGTTAATGGAGTTCCCTTATTTAGTTTTGTTCGTTTGAAATTGTAGAAATAATCCATCTCCTCATCATTCTCATCTCAAATACACTATACGCAAGGGAATTAAACTTTTCACAACAATCAAGATTATTACTACCAAATAATGTCAATGTTTTTAGAAGTGTGTTTAAAAATAGTATAGAATCAAACATTGCCCATGAGATATCCATGATCAATTCAAATGACATAATATTTTCTTATCAAGATCTAGGGGCTTTATTGAGACCATAAAGAGCCTTTTGTAAATGACTACATGTGTGTCCTATGTGAAGCAAGGAGGTTGAGACACAAAGTCTCCCTCTTGTATTCACCATTTCAATATCCAATTCTAACATCCATCTAATATAGAAAGAACTTTTTATGACTAGAAAGGGCAAGTAGCATACAGATAGATTGTTTTCCAGCAACATGAGCATAAGTTTTAGAAAAATCAATGCCTTCTTGTTGGTTATTACCTTGTGTTACTAACCTTATTTGTTCCCTACTATGTATTCTTTCCCATCAAGTTTTTTCATGTAGACCCACTTGGTTCCTATGATCTTTCTTTCTTTTGGCATTGGAATAAGGGTCCAAACCTTGTTCTTTTCAAATGAGTTCATTCTATCTTTAAATAACTAGAATCCACTCCTCATCCTTAAGAGATTCTTTTATATTTTTTGGCTCAATTTGTGAGATGAAGACACTATTTGCTTTTTCTTTATTGAATGCAACCCATGGCTTCACTGCTTCAAAGGATTCCCTATAATGATAATTTTTGGATGGTATGTATAAAATGAGAGACGGATATCCTTCTTTTCTTTCATTTGATAGAAATCATCTTGAAAACCCTCTTTACTTTTGTTGTTGATGTCTAGTTCTTTAAATCTATGAATAACAACTTCTAGCACATCATTACAATCAACACTCTTTGATAAAGAGGGGATAGTTTCACCAAATTTAACATTAATGGATTCTTCTACTTTAGATAGATCAATGTTATACCCTCTATAAGATCTACTAGGCATACTATATCCAAGATCCTTTCATATTCAAACCAGAACTTTGAAAACCTAAAACATGAAAGAAATCAATAGTTGTCTTTCTATCATGCTATATCTCATATGGGTTTTCTTTAGCGAAGGATTGCATTGGGCCCCTACAAAACTGGATGAGTGAGAACCCAATTTCGCACAAAACATGAGGTGTTGATGGCTTCGGCCCCAAAAATTCTTAGGAGTGCAATACATTAAGAGCATTGTCCTAGTAATCTCTTGTAAAGATCTATTCTTCCTCTCTACAACCCCTTTTTTTGAGGTGTACAGGAGAAGAAAAGTTACACACATGCAGATTTATCACAAAACTTTACAAACAAATAATTTTCAAATTCTCCTCCATGGGAACTACATATAGAGACTACTTGGTAAGAAGTTTCATTTTTGATTTGTTTACAAAAGGGAGAGAAAACATCGAGCCCTTCACTTTTAGAAATTGAAAAGAAGTTTCAAGTAAATAGGAATAATCATCAACTATAATAAGGATATGTTTTCTACAAGTAAGTGTTTGTGTGCACATTCATTCAAATATATCAACACAAAGAAGTTCTGGATCTAACACTAAGGACTCCCTTGGACTTGAAGTAAAATTTTAGTTGGAATTCCTCATCTTTTTCAAAATGCAGCTTAGGAAGCCGTCTGCATCCTTTTTCTCAACTTATTCATTTGATGCATATTTACATGACCAATCCTATTGTGCAACAATTATACATCATTGTTTTCAACTACAAGGCATTTTCCAACTGTATAGTTAAGAATAGTAGTGTATAGATTCCAAATTATTGTTTCCTTATACAAAGTGGTATAAGTGATGGAATCTAATAACCAACATTCAATTAGGCTTTACGGGTCACAAGAACTGAGGGCATTGACACGGTGGAGGGGCGAGTGGTGGCGGGCGATTAAGGGGACTTTGGTGGTGCACGGTCAGGAGGAGTAGATGAGAAGACTGTGGAACTGAAAATAGAAAGAAAAGGGGGACATGACAGGGGATACGGGCACGCAAATACTCTGCATCCTGCAGGCAGGCATTGAGTTCCAATATGCTGGATTGAGAGGATCGTTCCAAGGATCCAACCAGGCATCTGATCAATTTTCAGATATAAAAACCTATCGAATAGAAGACTATCCTAAAGATGACCATGATCCAACAGGGGAACTTCCCCCATTGCAAGGCCATAATCAAGCCAATCAGAGGAAGGAGGAACAAATGGCCCAAAATGTCTGGAACACTAAGAACACAAGAATAGCACAACGAGCATCCGCTAAAGATTCAATAGACCTATTCCTGAATAAGCTTTTTGAGGAATATCTAGATCTGGAGGCGGTCAGCCTTAGCTTAATAGATGAGAAGCCTAAGATCATCATCGATCCTATGGAAGAGATGTTTTTCATCAGACCTTGGAAATATGTTGTCATGGTGAAGGCTATGGGTACTCAAATAGGTTATATGACTTTAAGAGACTGACTGAGAGCCATGTGGAGCCTAGTTGGGAAATACAACATCTATGAACTGGATATGAACCACTTTGTCATTCAACTTTCCTGAAGAAGAGATTACGAGATGGCCACGCCCAGGGGCCCATGGAGGATTTTCAGATGCAACCCTGTGGTTTGGGATTGACACCCCTCGTTCATTCCATCGCACGACCTACCATGCAAAATAGTATGCTGGGTCAGGGTTCTCAACCTACCACTCCACCTTTACGTCCAAACGATGTTTGAATGTATCAGGCAGGCCCTAGGCCGGCTAGTTAAAGTGGATGAACATACGGTACAAAGAACCCGCAACAAGTTTGCTAGACTAGCAATATAAATTGAAATGACAAAAGCTCTAACGCCTTACATACTGATTAATGGCTTGTTGCTAGACTAGCAATATAAATTGAAATGACAAAAGCTCTAACGCCTTACATATGATTAATGGTTCTGATTATGAAATCGAGTACGAAGGTTTCCCCTACACCTGTGCCAACTGCGGTGAGGAAGGACACACGTTGAAGCAATGCAAACCTACAACAGAGCACAAAGGTAAAGAAAACTTAGAACATACCAACACGCAAAGTGCAACCAACACTATACCTAATGAGGCACAACGGCAGACTCAAAGAATCAGACGCAATCGTCTAGGAAGGGAACAGAAACATGACAAACCTCTGGACAAAACAAGCAATACAAGTAATCGTTTCGAAGGCCTACATGTAGACGATGGCAATGATGACACCACCAGAGATGGTCAACAGGATCAATCTTCAGGGAGTCAGTCAGATACGCACAAGACAGCCAAGATCTGGAAAATGAAGAAGACATCAAGTACATTTGAGAATGATATTCAGAAAATAGAAGCGCTGAAAGACATCACGAATACACACAGCTCGCAGAAGAACACAGTCGTCCACTAGTCAAAAAACCAACAAGAAGGACCACACCATGGTTAATCCAAAAATTGATGAAGTAGTTGAAGATATTATAGACATGGATGAGCCAACTGCTAACAGCACGACTTACACAGGCCAAGCTACAGAGTCAGAAGTCCTAAACAAGGGGACAGAAGACATGCATAGCACTACTCCTAAACAATCCACCAGTGGTAACATGTTCAAGAGCAGTGGTACGCGTATGAAGCACCCTGGCAAAGCCAAGGCTACATCAGAAGGCAAGAGAAGAAGCCCTCGAGACGAGCTCACACGACTGAGGCAATTCTCGAGGTGATCAATGTTGTTGCTAACAAAGAGAACACTGTGCCCCTCTCTTAAGACAGAACTCGCTTTAACTTTGTTCCCAGTTTATTTAATGTCCAAATTCATGTGCTGGAGAGTTCTCAATGAGTTTGTAGCTACTCACAAACCCATCGTCACAGCAATATTTGAACCTAGAATAAGCACCGACAGAGCGTTGGATACAATAAAATGCCTGGGCTACTCCAATTCACACATATCCAAAGCACGCGATTATTCTTGAGGCATATGGATTTTGCTCGAACTCGGCCAACTGCAAGGTGGATGTTATCAACACCCATCGCTAGTTTGTAACGTGCAGGATCAATAACTCGTACCTTGCTACCATCATATATGCTAACCCTCACATCCAAGTACATAACTTGATATGGGAACATATTAGTGCTATGGGCACTACTAAAATAATGGTCTATAGCGTCGGTTTTTTTAAGCATGTAGCGTCACTTTTTAACCGACGCCTAAGTGGCCATCTCTATATAATTTGCTCTATAGGGTCAGTTTTTTTACCAAAGAAAACTGACCTTATAGAGTAAAAACCAACCCAAGAGGCTGTAAAAAACCTGAACCAAGTGAGAAAGAAGATGCTGTAAAGTCGGTTATTCCTAAAAAAACTGACCCTAGAAATGTCTTGTAAGGTCAGTTATTGCTAAAAAAATGACCATATAAAGCAACAGAGGTTTGCTCAGTCGAGAAAATTGTCGACCAAGAAAGTACGGTCTTAAGCTTTCCAGAGGTCTTGTAAGGTCAGTTATTGCTAAAAAACGACCCTATAATGCAATAGAGGTTTGCTCGGTCGAGAAATACGTCGACCGAGAGGAATTCGGTCGAGAAAATCGTCGATCAAGAAAGTACTGTCTTAAGCTTCTCAGAGGTCTGGTAAGGTCGGTTATTCTTAAAAAACTGACCCAATTGAGTACAAAAAATGAGCTTTCTGATCCCAGATCCTATAAGGTCGGTTATTCCTAAAAAACCGACCCAATAAATCTATAAGGTCGGTTTATTTTAAATAACCGACCCTAGAGCTTAAAAAACCGACCCTATAAAGAAACAGAGGTACTGTAAGGTCACTTTTAGGTCAATACAGTAACTTGCTCGGTCGAAAAATTTGTCGACCGGGAGGATTTTGGTTGAGAAAATTGTCGACCAAGAAAGTTACTGTCTTAAGCTTCCCAGAGCTTGTAAGGTCGGTTATTCCTAATAAAACCGACCCTATAGATCTACAAGGTCGGTTTTTTAAAATAAATGATCCTAGAGTTTACAAATTTTTTTAAAGAAAAATTATGCAAAACAGAAATCTTCAGAATAATAACCTGCAGAACAGAAATATGTTTTACAAAGATCAAAACCTGCAATAAAAAGTAGACTTGCGAATGTAATGATGCAAGCCAGAAATTCATTCCAAAGACACATTTGCTAGCTTTTATGTTCAATCCTATTTGAATTGGATCATTTCCAAACTACACACATTCATCATAAAAATAATTCATATATCATTTAGTTGAGACATTTCATACACATAGCACATCATAATATTCACAAAATGATAGATTGCAAGTATGAGATGATATTAAAATTTATGTCAGACACAAAAGTATATTTGAAAGTGTTCAGGAACCACATACATAAATGAAGCTGACATATGCATTCGATCTAATGCTATATTGACTTCATTTAGAAAAGCATTTGGCCACTCTTCTCAGAATTCATTTAAATCCTCAAGTGTGTAAGGCTGAGTTGTAAAGATCAGTAAATAGAAAATACACATGCTACTATTTTATAAAATGACTACAACTCACTTATAAATTTATGATGTTATTCTTTATTACCTGATCTATAATTTGAATGTTATGTGATGCTTGTTTGACAATAGTTTGCATATATTACATTACATAATAGCCACTAGCTCAACCATTATTTTGTATAGGATACTACAAAATAACAAATTATACTTAATGTTAGTAAACTACTATAAATAGAGTTAAGACTATAAGAGTTGACATATAAGACTAAGCGGTCGTCAAAGTAGCTACCTTGACATTTTTCAAAGTCAATGTCTTTAATTTTGTGGGTATTTGTCCTCCACCTTCACGAAAAACATTTATAACCCTATCAATTAAATAATTATGATAGTTGGTAAAATAAAAATTCTAAATAGAAATATCATGTTGAAGCATAACAATTGACTATATTTATGCTTACTCCATAGTTGGCAATTTTATTTTGTGGCTCCTTGTTATTTTTCCCATTGGGTCAAGATAATAAAGAGTCATCAAAATTTTGGGGCAACCACCAATAATTCCCAATGTCTAGATCTGAGTAACAATTAAAAAACATTAAAAATAAAGAAATTTATTCATTATTAAAATTATATTGAATAATAATACTTACTAGACATTAAAAGGAATTAGAATAATTTCCTTTCCCGCACTAGCAAAATATTTGAATGCAGCAGACAAGTACTCATTCACATCCTAAATATGTGTCTCCACTTGACTAGTGACTGGAGGAACAAAGAATCCAACATTCTTTATATCAAAGTTTATGACCTCGGTATATAAAAGGTTGTATAACATTTGTAATCATTTCATTATATAGAAATAAGTTTAAAATGTGTATTGGAATTTTCTAAATTGATGGATCCTTACCTTATTCATACTTCTAATATCGAAGTATTTAGCCAATCATACCAGAACAACTCTATAATATCATCAAGAAAAATATAATTCTCAAAGTCTCTCCCAGTTGTATCTTCTGTTACATTGATCAACATTTGTGATCCCGAGCTTTGGTTGGCGAAGTATCCACACAAACATTTACATTTACTTCCCAACTCATCGAATGTGGATTCTGGAATAAAAGATGACTTGGGCATAGGAGGACGACTAGTAGAATTTTTACTTTTTGATTTACAAACTTGTTAATTAAATTACATACTTATATTACATGAGTTCATATATGTAGTCAAATATGAAAAAAATGGTAGAATTCAGGTATACCTTGTCATTTATAACCAAGTGTCTAGGCCAACTCACCATAGCACCTTCTGCTTCTTCAACTGTACTGTATTCAGGATTATATATGGTAGCGGTTTGTCCCCCATTCCGTCATATACAAGATGGATGGACACCCGACAAATTTCATCAATAATTGGTTGGCAATGCAATGTACCACCAAGGTTGTATACCTTGCATGCTGCCATTACATTATATTCTGGAACCTCCACTACAAGTTTACAGTTCATACCAACCTAGAATTGAATATATAAGTTATATATGAAGCGGTAAACAAGATACCTATTACAACTATATATATATATATATATATATATACATCATACTAATAACACAAAATATAGAACAAACTTACTGTAGATTGTTGTGGTGGGTCATTGGGAGTGCTCCCATGACCTTCTACAACTGGAGCATGAGCTTGTACCTCATCCTCTAAGAGACGCACAGTTTGAATAGGTTGAGAAGGTTGACTAGGCTGAAATGAAGACATAATTTCTTTTACTTTCTATGATACTAATGCTTCAACTTCCTCTTGTGTACAACCTCTTTTAGATTGTAAGGAGCCAAAATAAGACTTGAATCCTATGCCAACTCCTAATCCGCTAACATGGCCAGGATGCTCCTTTGTACCAAGAGAAACTGATAGTTCATCCATGCGGCCAATTGGGATGAACTTTCCTTCCTTCCTTTACTCATGTAGATCAATCTATTCATAGTTAATAAAATTATTAAATCACAAAAAATTAGATATAAATAAATAAAAGTTTGTGGTAGTTACTCTTTACTTAGTTAGGATGAACTTACTATCTTTTATGCCACATCCTTAGTTGCAGGGTTGGGAATTGCACCTCCTCGATTTTTTCTAGCATCAATCCATTGCAAGTGTCGGGGTGGATGCTCAACTTGAGTTGTACTAGACTCTTCTCGAGAAGAGAGTTGCTTCTCTTGTAATTGGTGGTGGAAGGCATAACCATCGGGCCCCAAGTGATGGTCGTGTAAATTTTTGGCCCATCTTTCCTTTTGGGCCTCGTGAATAGTCTGATCATTTAAAATGAGGATATTGAAATTTAGACTCGGCAAACATATATAAAAAGATTCACCTCCTTAATTGTGAAAAAGATTCATACAGAACATCACAATCTTTATTGCCTAAAACTCTTCCGATTTCCTGGATGCAACAAATCTTTCCTAAACCTCAGGATCTATAAAAATATATAGATATGTTGCTTTCTCCTTTTGTTTAGGATTATCTATAAATTTCCTTTTGAGATATGTCTTAAAAGCCCTCCATCGTACACCACAACGTTGTAGCACTTTTTTCTTGTGATCTTTTTCATTTAGATTAAAAACACGCTATACATACAAATTAAGCAATAATGTTATTTTAAAAATGATATGTCTTTCCAAGCAAACTAAATTAAAGAATCAATAAACAAAAAACATATTAAAATAATATCACTTCTACTCAAAGATATATCTTTCTATAAGAGGTCCTTGAAGGCATTAGAAATGTCATGTCAATTTTTTATATCAATTGCCACCTTACTACTCACGGTCACCCCTATGTAATGCTTGAAAGCACTAGCATTGTTACAACCCCAATTTTTTGGGTACTTTTGGTGAGAAATGTAATTTCTCCTATTAAAGATATTTGAACAAATAATGATATAATTTGTTTTGAATAAATGGAATTCGTTTACAATAGCCTTGTTAGTTGTTTTGTGGGCTTTATTGGCTATTAGGCCCAATAACAAGGATAAGACAAAAGAAACTCCATTATTAATAAGAAATGGAGAAAAGAAAGATGTAGAAACCTCTAGAAGGCAAAAGAATATAATCCAAAGGTGGATTTTGTGCCTCTTGGGTTCCTTGGGTTCCAAGGAGTCCAAAGTTGCAAAGATAATGCAACAAGAAAAGAAAGAAATTGAAAATAATGATAAAATGTGGAAAATAAGTGGAAAGAGGTATAATTGAGTTATCCTTGGTGGATTTTCATATCCATGAGGTTTTTAATATTAGAAGGAATTCCAATAAGGAAAATAAAAAGAGAGATAAAGAGAAATCCTCGAAAAGAGATATTTTAATAAAGAAATAAGAAATAATGGATATAGATGCATCTAGAAGGATAATGAGTATCCACTAAAAAGGATTTCGAAATATTAGAGTTTTTTTGGGGTCCAAACAACCCCAATGGAGAAAAATATAGAGAAAATACCAATAAATACAAAATAAGAGTATAATGTGATACATAATTAATGGATTTTGTGGCATTATTAAAAAGGAGGTATTTTCTACTAAAAGGAAATATAAATTTGTGCCAATGGGTTGAAAGGCAAGCATAAATATATTAAAGGAGGAAATTTTCAGATTTCCCTTTAGGAAAATAGAACCAAGGAATATTAATAAACAAGGAATAAATTAAAGGAAAGAAGTTATATCTTAACAAGGAAAGTTTGGTTGTTATAGATTATGGGAGACTTGTTCTACTTGTGGGTAGGCATGCCAGGGCCCTGCTACCTGTCCCTATATAAGGGATGAATCCATAGCCCGAGTTTTCCTAGTCTCACACCCTTCTCCAACTTGCATCTGCTCGATCCCTAACTGAAGGGGGTAATGCAACCCCTGGTGTGATAAGGAATCGTGGACGAGAGAAGGAAGGAAGTACGGCACACCCATGCCCACCAGAAGGATCTTGAATGGCGTCTGTTCGGCCTGACCCTTCACGCAGCTCCTACCGAAGGTCTACAAACTTGCTGCAATTGTAGCAGTGGTCGCAGGCTTCTCTCGCTTGGGAATAGCCAACTTGGCCACAATTTGGAGGTGCCCCGTGTGCACCAGGGTGTAGTAGAGCTAGGGTTGCAGGTAGCGGCAATCCTCGAGCCCCTAGGAAGGAAGGGTAGATCGCGGGAAGGCAGCTGTCGGAGACCAGGTCGGGTGCCAAAGGTAGAAGACGACCTAGAGTCACATTGGACCATTATACCCGTTCTGGGTATGAAGAAACGATCAACTTAAATGAGGGACAACCTGTAATTCAGTTATATTTCCAAACCAGTGAGTTACGTTGCATGAGTTGGCCGATGTTTCAGCCTCTGATTGGTCCAAGTAAGAAATTATTGCAAAAATCATATCTTTTATTGGTAGCTCGGATGAATGCATATAAAACATGAATCTTGCTCAAAACATTTGTGGAATTCATTAAAAATATATTTAGAAGCTAATTTCTCTTTCAATTTAAAAAGTAATGGAAGTTGTCAACTTTAATGTATTAATGATTAAGAAACCCTATTTTGAGATGATTAATGTATTTATAAGGGTTTTATGGATGATTATAGTTGATATTAACCTACTAATTATAAAAATACACATCAAGATCTAAAAGGATGAACTTTACACGTAATTTGATTAATTTAGAGATCCATGTACATAAATGAGCTTTAATGGGCCTTGAAACCCTAATGTTAGTTTTAATGACTCTTAATGGCTTTAATTGTTCAAATTCATGGATAAAGCTGAGATATGATGGTTCTAAGCTATTTTGAGTATAAAGGTTCCTAATTGTGGATAAATACCCTTAATATGGTAATTAGGGTTTTCTAGTGGATAAAGGTGGAATTAATGATGAATAGAGTTCATATGTGAATTAGATTGTAATGAACAATGAGTTGTTAATCCAAAAGGAACCAAAGATGATAATTAGGCTTAATGATTGTGGCATGACTTAAAAGGATAAAATTGGTATTTTTAATGTAAAAGAGGCATAATGGACTTAATTGATGGCCAATTGTGCCTTTAATATGAAATTAAGGTTATATGTGGTTAAACGGTAACCTTAATATCTTTCGTGAAGAATATATGAGATAATTAGGGTTTGTGAGTAATTGTATAAAATTAGGGTTTAAAATAGTAAAAATGAAGAGAAACCCTAATTGCAAATTAAACCCTAAAAGTGGACTAGAAACCCTAGGAAGTGAGCTAGGTTTAATAGACATTGATGGCATGATCAATAATAGAAAATTGGATGCATGTTTTAGGATCATCTTGTGTGCTTGCTTGTAACTAGATTACTTGCTTAGTTGGATTATTTCTGCACTCAAGTCATCCTGACAGGTATGTGGTTAATTATGGTTAATCGCATTAGTTTTCCAAAGGCTTTCTGGATGATTCATCACATTGAATGCAACCTATCAGTTTGGATGTTCATACTTTCAAATCATAAAGTCATTATGATTATCACAATAATAGTATAAGTGTGTATTTTTGCACCTACATGCCACCCTGATGGATGATGCCAAAAGGTCAAGCCTAGGAGGGAAGACCCATGGGCATCATGAGTGGTGACCCCAGACACCAAGCTCGGGATTGAGAAGGTGGTCTTTATTGAATGACTAATGGTCACCATGAGAGGTGACCCCGGGCTCCAAGCTCAAGAATGAGAAGGTGGCCTTAAGTCATTAGCAAAAGAGAAACCCTAAGGAGGGTATGCCATAGTTAGGGAAAAAGTGGTGGAGAATGTCACATTGAAAGCGTAAATTGGTTTTTTAATTAACTTGATTGTGATATTTAGATTGTTATCCATATTTGTGAAATTTTTTTTGTCCCCACATACCGACATATTTCGATATGTTGACCAACATTTTGTTTGTCGGCATTTTAGCTGCAAGATTGAAAAGGACAAACAGTAAAGTGGCATATGTGGAATTAAATAAGAATTAAAGTACAAAGGAGGATTAGTTAGAATAGACTCCAGATGTGGATAGAATTAGATATCTGAGTTTTTGAAAAAAGGTATGCAAAGTATTATTTTTATACCAGTTTTCAGTTTAGTGTGGTAGAATTTGATAATAATTATTGACTATTTGTCGAACCTTTGATCTTGTTAATTGGGATAATGGCTCTGACCTCTTAGTCTCCCTTAATTGGGGGTTACTGGGAGGCATAGTCGTTACATTTGGTATCAGAGCCAGGTTCCTCATTTAATCTTTAGTAATTATTAAATTTTACAAACTTTGTAGAACCCAAGGGAGTTATTTGAGGATTTTCCAAAATACAAAGGTGTCTAGAAAAGGATCACGTCTGGGGGCTGGAAATATTTTCCTCCACACTTCTAGTCAAAATATGAGGACTCCCGGATTTGTGTGACTACCTGACTAATGTCTCAGGATTTGACTCGAAATAAGATACCTTTAAGACTCTCTCATCTTGTTCATCCCTTCTCAACTCAAATGTTGTTAAGGATTTTAAGGAATAGGGTTTTCTCTCTCTCTTCCTCACCCTATTAAGGTATGGGTGAAGTTGATAAGGTTTAAGGAATCCTCCACCAAATTAATGAAAATCATGTAAATAAGATGTCATGGACATAAGCTTAATAGTTTAAGTGTAAAATAAAGAATAGATACATGCTTAGGTCATATGACATATGTTGTCATGCCCTCAGGAGAGACTTGAGGCTAGACCTCCTTATCAGGAGGATGAGTAGAGAAAGTTAGTCTTCGAGGTAGAGACCTCCATTATAAGTAGAGGTCTGACACATCCTTTGAGGATGATGCTAACCCTAACCCTAAGTAAAGGTTAGAGAGAGAGAGATGACACGATGAGCTAGATGTCATGATGGACCAGATGTGTGGACATGCTTTTGAATGCCCATGACATTATGAGCCATGTGAGGTTGGATGACCTAGTGCATTTGGCGACCCAACCCTAGGAAGGGTCGTGCATGTTAGAGTGAAGGATAGCTCCTTCAATGATGAGGTTAGTGAAGAACCTATAGAAACCCTATGGGCTTATGCGAGTAGGGAATAACATGCACCCAGAGTACGTCAGTTGTACAGGCAGTAGGTTGAAACCCTGGCCAAAAGAGTATGTTGGATAGCTTATGAGATAAGCAAGAAGAGTTTTGGATAATCTTGAGTGAACATTAGTTTGAACAGAGGCTTCACCCATGCATGGGTATGCTTGTGAGCTTGATCCTTCATGGAGAAAGAACCTCTAGTAGTAAGGTTGTTTGTAGGGTTAGATCTAGAGAGAGAGAGAGAGAGAGAAGGACCCAAGCAAGAAGGTTGGAAGCTTAGACTCTGAGATATGAGGAAAAGTGGGGAGTTGAGGATGATGCAACCTAAGTGGATGGTTGTGGTTGCCTCATGCATGATTCCTGGAGGCTGATGGTATCTTGGTTGCCTTTAGAGGAACCAAACCCTAGAGAGAGGATGAGGTTGTTGGTACCTATGTGCCTATAGTATAGGTGTTTACCTTCTGAGATGGAAAGAAGAGTTCCTTAGACCCTGAAGAGGTTTAGTAACAAGTTGTGAGGCCTTACACCTAGTTGGTTGTCCTTGAGGAGGACTCAACTTTGAGGTGTTACTAGAGTAGAAGGATGACAGGAAGGGCATGTCATGCCTTATACATGCTTGGTTCATGGATAGAATGTTGATCATGCAGTTGGACAGCTGTTGCATAAAGAAGTGAACCTAGGGTTCCTAGGCCTCAGAGGAGAAGTGGTGTACCTGATGCTCATGATGAGATTTGAGTTTCTATAGATTCAAGCATGGTACTCCTCATGTTTATAGGAAAGGGAAACCCCTTAGGTTTAAGGTATGTTTGATGAACCCATCACAGCTAAGTTGGTGACGTGGGAAGGTATGATCTTGGTCCAACATTGAGGAATGAGAACAAGTACGACCTAGCATGGTTTAGTAGGTGGTCTGCTTGTGCCTTAGTAGCTTTCTAGGGATAAGCATGCTCATGTGGATGTAAACCCTAAATGTAGTGACGTTTGTGACCTTTGTTATCAAGATGGAGTTTCCTCCCATCCCGGGAGAGGGACCCTTTGGTAGGGTGTATACTAGTTTTGTTAGTTTTGGGCTAACCTAAAGAGGTCTCATAGGATCTTGAGAAGCTAAGTGAAGAGTACATAGTATGGGAATGAACTTGTAGACCCTTAGATAGCCATCTCTAAGTGCATGTGGGTGTGCTACCATGGAGGTAACCGGTATAGGGCCTCACCAAGGTAGGCACGTCTCCATGACCCCTATAAAATGATGAAAGTCAGACCATGAATGCAGAGAGAGATGATGGATACTTGGGTAAGGTTCTAAGTTGGACATGTACTATGTTAGAATCCTAATTCTACCCTAGGGTCATGTAGCGATAAGACTGATGGAAGTAGGAGTTGCCTAATTCCCTAGTTGCACATGACCATAGGGTCGGGAGGTAACAACTATCATTGTCTGAGGGCCATGGGTTAGGAGATTGGTCACCTTCATGAACTCATGGGACCCAAAGGGCATATGAGAAGGGCAAAATTTGGATGCATAAGGGAAGAGGGATGACCCTAAAAGTGTCGTCACCCTACAGACCTAGAGGAGGTGACCAAGGATTGTGTGGTGACCAAGTAGGTTCGAGACCAGTTTTCCATGGAAGTAACTTTGATATCGAGGTGACTGTGATGTTGAGACATAAGTTGCACATTTCAACTTAGATTTGAAGGTGTATTGGCGAGGTGGGATGTACCATCTCTACTCTTGGAATAGGAAGAACTTTGTATTTGGGCTGCAGCCAAATGCTTATTTCCTCTTGTTATGGAAGTGAGAGATAGGATAGTACGCATGCCATACACCAAGGATAAAAGATGATGTGAGTTGGAACGTTGCTATGAGGTATGAGGACAGATATGATAACATGCCCTTATGGATTAAACGATATGTAGATGGTTTGCTAACGTCAAGAGAACTAAGGTAGTCATCTTATGAGGATGCTTTTATCATGAGCTATGTGAAATTTGCGAGTTATACAAGGTTGAGTTTGATAACCAAGAAGATGAGCTCATAATTTTCTTGATGAAGATAGACTTAGAGTTTGAGATGAGATGATAAGTGGAATACATGGAGGTGTATGTCTTCAACATTACCTAACACTTAAGGATGTGAAGTGGTAATGGATGTTGTGGTTGAGATGCAGCAGCCTAGTTTAGCTAGAGGCTACGAAAGGTTGCTAAGTTAACCCTAAGTTTGAAAAGGAGATATGTTTGGCTAACACTCAGATGTAACGAAGTTTGTTGATCAAGTTATTGGTTGTTGGGTTAGCCATCCTAAGCCTTGATGCAATAAAAGGATGGATGTAGAACCTCAGATGCACATCTCTAGAAAAGATGGTGATGAAACCCACGAATAGAGTGTTTTAGGGTTTCTGAGGAATTGACCTTAAGGAATCATGACATACAGGAGATCATGATTTTAAGATCACCATACACTGTGGTACTACGAAGATAGTAAGTGACAGTAGTACTTTGGATACCTAAGATAAAGTTGCATGTGGCATGAGGCCATGTAGGCTAGGAGGTGAAGGACGAACACCAGTAACCCAGTGTATTGATATAGTGGATAAAGAGTCCCCAAGAGGGAATGGGAGTTCATTACTATGGATGTTGTGGTAAGTCTCCCCTAGGCCAAGGAAGGTCAAGATGCAATATGGGTTATGGTAGATCACCTTACCTAGATAACATGAGAAAGAAAGAATACTATCAAGGGACGGATCTGGTTGAACTACATATGAGAGAGAGATGGTTCAACTACATTATGATGTTAGTTCAAAAGTTCTTGAGTATAACCTAAAGATTCACTTCCATGTGGTGGAAGTAGGTACATGAAGAACTCGATGTTAGTACAGTTTATCACCCCTAACTAATGGTTAGTATGATCCAGACTAGAGGGTCTGATGAGAGCATGTGTGCTCATTCAGGGTGATACATAGAGATAGTTCTTGTCCTCTGTAAGATGTGATGATGACCACCATAGCCAATGTCAGGATGTAAAGAAGCTCTGTAACGGAGGTTGTTTCGGTCACCACTTCATTAAGATGATGTTGGTGAAGGGACCTCATGAATGTCAGTAAAGGACCACAGTGTGTACAGATGAAGTCACTTTGACCGTCCAATGGCTGAAAGAGAGCCCAGGGGCAACATGAGTCATGAGCTGATGCAAAGCAGACTGACATACATTTCACTGTAGGAGAGTATGTGATGTGAAAATCTGACTTCTAAGTTATATCTATGAGAGCTGAGTCCCAGTTGGATGGTCCATTAGAGATGGAATAGTGGAGATGGTTGTGTTTAGCCTTACCCCTTAGGATAACATGATGTATAATGTGTTCCATGAGTCTAATCTGGAGCACTATGTGAGGTACCCAAGCCATGTGATGAGCCCTGAACCTATTCAACTTTATGAGAGGCTGAAATGTCCTGAGTCATCAATGAGGGTACGATATGCCAAGGTGAGAGAGAACTCAGATGGAAGAATATGAGATGATGAAGGTTCTTGGGAAGCACCATGGAAAGGTTGAGGCCACATGGGAGCCATGATGGACAAAGGAAAGACTTATCATGTTTGTTTGTGTGCCTGGTGGAATTTTGGGGGCAAATTTCCTATAAGAGGGGAAGGATGATACAACCCCAGTTTTTTGGGTACTTTTGGTGAGAAATGTAATTTCTCCTATTAAAGATATTTGAACAACTAATGATATAATTTGTTTTGAATAAATGGAATTCATTTACAATAGCCTTGTTGGTTTTTTTGTGGGCTTTATTGGCTATTGCGCCCAATAACAAGGATAAGACAAAAGAAACTCCATTATTAATAAGAAATGGAGAAAAGAAAGATGTAGAAACCTATAGAAGGCAAAAGAATATAATCCAAAGGTGGATTTCGTAACTCTTGGGTTCCTTCAATTCCAAGGAGTCCAAAGTTGTAAAGATAATGCAACAAGAAAAGAAAAGATCAATTAAATATTTCCTTTTTTTTATAAAGGGCGCCTTCCATTTTATTAAGTAATCAAATCGCCTACAACAAGTACAAGGAACTGATCCTCGAACCCCTCTCTATGATAGATGGGGTTTACAAAATGGCAAGAGGGTGAGGCCAAGGCATGGGCTACTCTATTGCCTTGCCTCCTAACAAAACAGAGGTTGAAAGATAGAAAACTAGAAGATAGCTCGATGATATCCCTTATCATAAAATGCTTGTATCCACGTCCGCCATATCCCTTCCTCACTGCCTCGACGAAGAGAAGACAGTCGATCTCCATACCCACATCCATGAATCCCTTCCCTAGCGCCAACTGCATGCCTTTCAGAATAGCCACAACCTCTGCACTAAGCACCGAGTGCGGTTGTTCTAAACGACATTGGAAAGTCCACAACAGCTATCTGTGGTCGTCTCGTATGGCTGCCCCGCATCCACAGTCACCTGTCAAAGTGATGGAGGTGTCCATGTTGATCTTAACGCAGCCCGATGGAGGACAATGCCAAGAAACAATGTCCGCTGAAGAGGAGAAGCCTGCTGATCTTCTCACGGCCGCATGGTAGTATGCATGTTTCCTGACGATGTCAATGAAGCTCACTGCCAGGCCCAGAAGGAAAGGAGGATGCTCGTCGAAGATGTATTTGTTCCTTGTTGTCCACGTGACCCAGAGTAGTTTCGCACCCTCTTCCTTATGTCTATTGTCTTCCTCGTCCAGGAGATTGCCCACAAAGCTCCCTATGTTGTGTAGATCCATCTATCCCAGCCAGTCAAACTCCTCGGTAGACCAAATCTTTCTAGCTATCTCACACTGGAGTAATGTGTGCGTCGTGTCCTCGCGTTGTCCGCAATGATGGAAGCCCTCATCCGGTGTCACCTGCTTCTTCTGCAGCTCCATCATAGTGGGAAGGATATGCCTCAGTACTCTGCAGATAAAGTGTTTCAACTTCGGCGGCCACCCTTCCTTCCACAACCTTTTCCATATCTCCCCCTCCACCCCTTCCTGCAAATCAGCCCCCGCCCTTAAAATATGGTAGGCACTCTTGACAGAGAAGATCCCATTGCTTTCCTTATCCCAGAAAAGGCTATCTTCCACATGCCACCGTGGAAGTGGAATGTTTAGGACAGCCCTCGCTAAGTGGCTGGTAAAGCACTCCTCTACCGCCTCCCTCCTCCATTGTTTCATCTCTGGACAGATCAAATCACTTACCCAGTTATACTCCTCCGGGCCGCTCACCAAGTATCTATGCATTGTGCCTCCCAGATGAGGGATCCACCTATCCCTATAAATGTGAATGTCCTTCCCATCACCCACCCTCCATCTAAGACCTTCCTTAACCAGCTGCAGAGCCCCCCATATGCTTCTCCATGTGTAACTAGGACTGCCCCCCATCCTGTCATGCAAAACAGTTGAAGACCTATAGTATTTAGCCTTCAAAATTCGGGCAGCTAAGGACTCTCCATGAATCTCCAATTTCCACCCCTGCTTAGCTAACAAGGCCTGGTTAAATGCCTTCATATCTCTGAATCCCATCCCTCTGCTCTCTTTGGGTTTACACAACCTTTCCCAACTCATCTAGTGTATCTTCCTCTCCCCTTCCTTCGACCCCCACCAGAATCTTGCCATCATTGCCTGGATCTCGTCAACCAGTCCATCCGGTATTTTAAAGATACTCATGATATATGTGGGAATAGCTTGGATGACCGCTTTAATCAGCACCTCCTTCCTGGGCCTTGAAAGAAATTTCTCTTTCTACCCCTGTACCTTTTTCCACACTCTATCCTTTATCGCTGCAAAGACAACTTTCTTAGATCTCCCAATAACCGTAAGGAGTCCAAGATACTTCTCATGTCTATCCACCTCCCTAACCTGCAGCCGGTTCTTAATCAGCTCACGTCTCTCCACAGAAACATTCGCACTAAAGGAAACATCGGCCTTCTCATAGTTAATTTTTTGCCCAGATTCCCTCTCGTATTGACTGAAGATATCAGCTAAAGCGGAGCATTCTTCTGAGGTTGCCCTTGTGAAAACAATACTATCGTCTACAAAGAAAAGGTGGGTGACCCTTGGAGCCCTTCTGCAAATTCTTGTGCCATTAATTTTATTTTCCTGTGCTTCTTTGGAAAGGGAAAAGGAGAGAGCTTCAGTGCAAAAAAGAAAAAGGAAGGGAGAGATGGGATCACCTAGGCGTAGACCTCTAGCTGGAGTTGCAGCTCCTCTCCTTTTTCCATTGACGATAAGCTTGTGGGATACGCTAGAAACACACTCCATCACTTTATTCCTCCAAACGTCTGGGAACCCCATCCTCCTCATAACCTTCTCAAGGAACGCCCATTCCACTCGATCATAAGCCTTGCTCATGTCAAGCTTGAGTTCCATCAACCCTTCTCTTCCTTTCTTCTTGTGCTTCATAGTGTTAAACAATTCATAGGCAATAAGAGCATTGTCTGTGATCATCCTCCCCCTAACAAAAGCACTTTGGTTCTCAGAGATAATCTCATTCATTAGTGGCTTGATTCTATTTGCCAACACCTTCGTGATAATTTTATAAGAAACATTGCAAAGACTTATAGGATGAATCTCAGAAATCCAAACTGGGTTGCTCGTTTTGGGAATCAAAACAATATCAGTGTTATTAATATCATCCAAGCTTTCCTCTCCTTTCCACCATTTATCAATAAAAGACAATAGGCTAGATTTAATCACCTCCCAAAATTTCTGGTAGAATATAGCTTTCATTCCATCTGGACCTGGAGCCTTGTTCGAATGTATCTGATTAAGCACCTGCCAAACTTCTATCTCTATAGGGGCTTGGTTCAGATAAGAAAAGGTTGTCTCTGAAATAACACGTGGCATGTTAGCAGTGAACTCCTCCATCCTGGTAGGGTCTGAACTGGCAAAAAGTGAATTGAAGTAAGACGAAATAATTTCAGCAATAGATTCCTGCTCTGTTTGCCAACTACCCTCCTCCTTGAAGAGACCATGGATCATATTACACCTCTTCCGTTGACTAGATTTGTGATGGAAGTACTTAGTGTTCATGTCGTCGTCCCTCATCTCATTAGTTCTAACCCTTGCAAGACAATAGCTCTCCTCCAAGCGTTGTAGTTCCTACAACTCTCTAGTTATATCCGTACATTCGTTCAACATATCACTAGATGGTGGCCGATTCTGAGCATTAATGAGCCTCTTTTCAGTCTCTACCAGTCTCTTCTTTATGTTCTCGAATTTTCCCTCTGCCCAAGTGGAAAGCTTCTCTGCACAGCTATCTGTCTGCCCACTGAGACCCAAAGCCGCATTGCTGTCCCACGCTTGTTGCACCACCTCCTTGCACTCCGGAGAAGATAACTAGAACGTTTCAAATCTGAATTTTTTTTCATAATGACCGCTACTCGTGCCTCGTCCCTCAGCCCATAAAAGGATATGTCCATGATCGGAGTTGAGTATAGGATAATTCTTGACACGCCTGACGTTAAAGATATCACACCATTGCCTATCTGCCAAAAAATATCAAACCTTTCCAGAATGAGATTGTCCTCATGTAAACCACGCTTCCAAGTGAACTTGCACCCAGTAGAGCCCAGGTTCGTCAGGAGGAAGTTGTCAATAGCCTCCCTGAAGTTACGCATCTACCAATCATTCCTCGGTTGGCCTCCCTTTTCTCCTCATGCGATAATATTTCATTAAAATCTCCTCCAAGTAAGACATGCCATCTATCCTAGGCACAAACCTCTTCCATCAACTCCCATGTATGACGCCTCTCATGAGTGGCTGCCCACCCGTACATCCCCACAAAATGGAAACAATCTGGGTTTCTTTCCACTCCCACCTCTGCAGCAATATGGTGATCCGAGAAGGACTTTACCCTGACATCATCTCCCCTCCACCACAGGCCCAAACCCCCCGCTCTGCCTCTGCTATCAACACTAAACCCAACATTAAAACCACACTTCCTTCTCACCGCCTCCTGGTCTCCTCCTCTACACATAGTCTCCATGATGAAGACTATGTCGGGCAACTCTCTCCAAGACCACCTTCTCAGAGAGTCTACCGTCCCAGGGCTGCCCAGGCCCTGGACGTTCCAGCATAGGATTTTCATGGTTCTTCACGGGTCTGGTCCTCGCCAGCACCCACTACTGAAAGAAAGGTTGAAACCCCCAAACCCTCCTGCTTCCTCCTTTTTTCCCCATGAGACCCTACCTCCTTTGTCTCCTCCTGGACCCCATCCACATCCCTCCTGTTCCTTTTACCCCCCGCCTGGTGTGTTTCTTTGCCTGTCCCAGGCTCCCTCCTTGCTCCCTATGGCCGTCCTAACCTATTAACTCTTCCCATGCTTCTCCCCCTCCCCTTCCCAGCCTTCTTGCTTCCTCCTTGTACCCCCCTATAATGTCTGTCTTCTTACCCCCCACCCCTATAAGACCAAGCACAAAGCATCCCCTTTCCTCTCTGGCTTCCTTCACATGACCCCCAACTCATCCCCAACACCTCCTCCATAGTTGCTAGCAGGTGTAGACAGATAGGTGGATGTCTTGAACAGTGTCAGTTCACCATTAGACTGAGGCCCATTGTTTCTATCTTCCCCGCTCATCTGCGACTGGCTCGTTGTTGTGTGGATCTGACCGCTGAATCCTGCACTATCTCCATGTTTTCCTTTGAGTCCACCATCCTTGGATGCCGCGTGGTCATTGTTGCCTAGATGGTCCCCATCAGAGAAGTTGACACCCTCTCCTACATGCACCTCACCCGACTCCTGCACTCGGTCAGTGCCACGTTTTTTCATCCTGCTGAGATCACAGTCATGCGTCTTCGTGAGTCCCTGCACTATGACCTGCTTTCCCGTGCTCGTTGTTGTGAGAGTGTCAGCGTCCTCCTTGCCGCTGACCCTGATGATATTGCTTCTGCAGTCCGTGTTCCCCCCTGCCTTCTTGACAATCTGAACGTTCTGTATATCCGGTGTCTCGTGCCTGAGCCCGGCTTCCTCACTCATCTGCCTTTTGAAGACGTTGCCGCCAACCTCGGTCGCCCGTTTGGTGAAGACAACCTCCAGGTCCTCCTAAGAAATGGACTTCGCCGTGTCCCTCACCTCCTCCATTAGGTCTTCCTCCTAGTTCCTGACGTTGCGCTTTCCGCTGGTCTCGCTGGTTCCCGTCACCCGGATCCCCAGTTTGGGTTTTGATACAAACCGCAGTTCCTTCTCGGCATTGTCCCTGCCCAGGAGATCCTCCTTTATTGAAGTCGCCCAACATTTAGTTGGTGATTCCTTGATCCAGGGCCCCCATAGCCTCGGCGGTGGCCCGTCTTCGTCGTCCTCGACATCGTCCCTGCAGTCCTTTTCTAGATGTCTGATCAAGCCGCACAAGTAGCAGAATGTTGGCATCCTTTCATATCGGACCTCCACGTCGACGATTCAGCCTCCGCTATCTTTTATTTTCTGTTTCTTCCGGATGGGCTTTGACACATCGATCTCGACTCTATCTCTGCACGACGTCCCCCAGCCCAAGTCTCGTAGATCTACCGTCGTTACCCTGCCAATATTAGACGCCACCGCCTTAATGGCTTCCTCTGATCTGAGCCCTAGAGGAAGATTGTAAAGACGAATCCAGAAATAGCTGAGGTTCAGTGTCAACTCCGTCGGGGCATCGTCTGGCCTGATATCCCTCACAACCAGCAGGTGGTTGTCGAAATTCCAAGGTCCCTCCTCTAGTACTTTCTCCTCATCCTTCCAGTGCATAAACTGAATGACGAACATGTTGTTTGATAGCTGCCAGAATCCGACCTCTCTTCTCAGCACCCAGACACTCGTCATCATTCGCTTGAGAGCGGGAAAATTGTAGGGTCTATTCGTCATCAGTCTCCCGACGAGCGCTAGGTCAAGATGCTCCCTGCTCCCGCCGTCCACATCACCTCCCAGATCTCGGATATCTATTTCCTCCTCCTCCCTCACCCTAAGAGCAGCATATCGTTCCATAAGGTCATCGTCCGCCATGGCGTGGAGAGGGCCTGCAACCTGCAAGAGAAAAATGCCGCGGTGGCGAGAAGGAACCCTGCGTGCATCACCCAGAGGGAAGCCCAAGGAGCTCCGACCAGGGAGTTTGTTGTTCCAAGATAAACATGCATTTAATTAAATATTTCTTTATTAAGAAAGAAATTGAAAACAATGATAAAATGTGGAAAATAAGTGGAAAGAGGTATAATTGAGTTATCCTTGGTGGATTTTCGTATCCATGAGGTTTGTAATATTTGAAGGAATTCCAATAAGGAAAATAAAAAGAGAGATAAAGAGAAATCCTCGAAAAGATATAGTTTAAAAAAGAAATAAGAAATAATGGATATAGATGCGTCTAGAAGGATAATGAGTATCAACTAAAAAGGATTTCAAAATATTAGAGTTTTTTTGGAGTCCAAGGAGCCCCAATAGAGAAAAAGAAAGAGAAAATACCAATAAATACAAAATAAGAAGATAATGTGATACATAATTAATGGATTTTGTGGCATTGTTAAAAAGGAGGTATTTTCTACTAAAAGGAAATATAAATTCGTGCCAATGGGTTGAAAGCCAAGCACAACGAGATTAAAGGAGGAAATTTTCAGATTTCCCTTTAGGAAAATAGATTCCTTAATAACCAAGGAATATTAATAAACAAGGAATAAATTAAAGGAAAGAAGTTATATCTTAACAAGGAAAGTTTCATTGTTATAGATGATGGGAGACTTGTTCTCCTCGTGGGCAGGCATGCCAGTGCACTGCTACCTGTCCCTATATAAGGGACGAATCCATAGCCTGAGTTTTCCTAGTCTCACACCCTTCTCCACCTTGCATCCGCTCGATCCGTAATCGAAGGGGGTAATGCGACCCCTGGTGTGATAAGGAGCCGTGGACGAGAGCAGAAAGGAAGCATGGCACACGCACGCCCGCAAGAAGGATCTCGAACATCATATGTTCAGCATGACCCTTCGCGCAGCTCCTGTCGAAGGTTTGCAAACATGTTGCAATTACGGAAGCAGTCGCAGGCTTCTCTCGCTTGGGAACAACCAACTTGGCCAAAATTGGTTGTTTGTCCTGACCCTTCACGCAACTCCTGCCGAAGGTCTACAAACCTGCTGCAATTGCGGCAGCAGTCGCATGCTTCTCTCACTTGGGAATAGCCAACTTGGCCACAATTTGGAGGTGCCTCGCATGCTCCAAGGTGTTGCAGAGCTAGGGTTGTAGCTAGAGGCGATCCTCGAGCCCCCATGAAGGAAGGGAGGACCGTGGGAAGGCAGCAGTCGGCTTCCAGGTCAGGCACCAAAGGTAGAAGAGGACCTAGAGTCGCGTTGGAATGTTATACCCCTTATGGGTTTGAAGAAACATTCAACTTAAACGAGGGCAAAATAATAATTCAGTTATATTTCCAAACTAGCGAGCTACGTTGCATGAGTTGGCCGACGTGTTAGCCTCTGATTGGTCCAAGTAGGAAATTATTGCAAAAATTGTATCTTTTTATTAGTAGCTCGGATGAATGCGTATAAAATATGAATCTTGCTAAAATAATATGTGAGGAATTCATTAAAAATATATTTAGAAGATAATTTATCTTGCAATTTGAAAAGTAATGGAAGTTATCAAATTTAATATATTAATGATTAAGAAACCCTATTTTGAGATTATTAATGTATTTAGAAGGGTTTTATGGATGATTAAAGTTGATATTAACCTGTTAATTATAAAAAGACACATCAAGATCTAAAAGGATGAACTTTACATATAATTGGATTAATTTAGAGATTTGTGTACATAAATGAGCTTTAACGGGCCTTGAAACCCTAATGTTAGTAATAATGACTCTTAATAGCTTTAAATGTTCAAATTCATTGATAAAGTTGAGATATGATGGTTATAAGCTATTTTGAGTATAAAGGTTCCTAATTGTGGATAAATACCTTTAATATGGTAATTAGGGTTTTCTAGTGGATAAAGGTAGAATTAATGATGAATAGAGTTCATATGTGAATTAGATCATAATGAACTATGAGTTGTTAATCCGGAAGGAACCAAAGATGATAATTAGTCTTAATGATCGTGGCATGACTTAAAAGGATAAAAATGGTAGTTTTAATGTAAAAGAGGCATAATAGACTCATTGATGGCTAATTGTGCCTTTAATCTAAAATTAAGGTTATTTGTGGTTAAAAGGTAACCTTAATATCTTTCGTGAAGAATAGATGAGATAATAAGGGTTTGTGAGTAATTGCATAAAATTAGGGTTTAAAATAGTAAAAATGAAGAGAAACCCTAGTTGCAAAGTAAACCCTAAAAGTGGACTAGAAACCCTAGGAAGCGAGCTAGGTTTATCAGACCTTGATGGAATGATCAATAATAGAAAATTGGATGCATGTTTTAGGATCATCTTGTGTGCTTTCTTGTTACTAGATTATTTGCTTAGTTGGATTATTTCTACACTCAAGTCAGCCTGACAGGTATGTGGTTAATTATAGTTATTCACATTAGTTTCCCGAAGGTTTTTTGGATGATTCATCGCATTGAATGGAACCTGTAGCGACACATCCCGCTATCACACAGACAATGAGGTGCCACGTCAAAACTTGCAGAAACACCATAAACTACATATTACCAAAAACACGAGTTAATTAAAACTATTTGCGGAAAACATGTATAAGAGAACTTATTACATCCAGATCCTCATCCTGCAAGGAAACATGTTATATAAACATTTCAAAAGCCTCAATACGTGTCCACAGCTTATAAGATCAGATGTAATGTCAACATATGAGTTCAACACCTATTATTACATACATAACGGGCCACGTAAGGCCAGTAGTAGGGTATACAAAATTACAACAGCTAGCCATCGTGAAACGTCATCAAAACACCTCCGAGGACCTGAGAGTACAGGGATGACTCTAGGACTCTACTAAAAAATCACCAAAATAGCAACATGTCCACCTCTTGCCTTCTACTGCTCTTCCTCTTTCTGCTCAGCCACAACCTCACGACCACCACCACGTCTAGCGCGATCACCTAAAAAGGTTGTAAACCATTGGGGTGAGACACACAGTCCTAGTGAGAAACATAACTCCCTACCGAAACTATAAAACCACAGAGGGTTTAAAGCAGATAAAGCAGATAGCTGGTAAAGACATATAATAAGAGCAACATACTGAGCAAGACTATTATTACCATCAATCTTATCTAGATATCCAGGAGGCATATAACCAAGTATTTTGTTGTGGAACATGATTGATAAGATAAGCTTTATAAGAACTTCTCACAAAATATGAGGATCGTACACATATCTGCAAGGTATAACTAGATCAGCTATATAAACAAGGTCTCAATCAATGTTCTGTGTTTTCCTCTAAGCAGTATATAATATTCAGCTAGATTACGTTTTGTTATGCCCTGAGGAAGTGAGTTGTCCCTGCTCAAATCCAACCTTTGGCTGTGAAGCCCAAAAACTGGTGCCATACAAGGTCAATGGGAGAGTTGGACTTCATTACCTCACCACCTTGTGGTTAGTGCACGAAAACCAAAGTAGGACCGTAGTCTCATGCTTATATGGCCTCAGCCTTAGGGTCATCTCTGCAAGCTACCCATATCTCTAGCTCACCTTCACACAGGTGCTAGTATACTTTTTGAGCCATGGGCCTGATCACCGTGCTCTTGAGCCAAGAACGCATTCATGCTCTAACTCATTGAGGCATGGTCCTGTTCACCATGCTCTTTACCATACGGAGTCTACAACCGCAGTTGTACTCTAATCCTCCTATTTTCAGCTAGGAGAAAACCCCACATATTCAACAATATGCGCTCCAGGTAATCCCGTAGGATAAACCTGTTTCACCATCATCAAATTCTGATGATGATGGATCTATGGCCAGGGCAAACTACCTGATATGTTCCACTGTAATTAAATAGTATATTTAAGTGAGTTGTTGAGACAACCAAGTTGTAAAACATAAACATCATTGAGCTACATTAATACTGTTATTATCACATCATCCTGGGATCTCAATCCCTCATCATAGGAAGCCACTTCCTATCAAGGCATCATCATCTTACATCATCACCTAGGAAAACAATCCCTCATCTCATCATCAAGAGGATAACACCTCACTGGGCACTCAACCCTCATCAGGTCCTCAGACCTATCTTCTTATACTGGTGATGCATGTTATCTCATCAACAAGGATTATTATCATTTAGTGTTATTTACAACACATATACCTCATAGCTCTTACCTATCTATGAATCCATTTAATATACCTACATGGTTAGTATGCACATCAAGAGTGATAACTTAAAATCACCAAACATAGCTCTTACATATTATCATGTCATTAGGATTTGTAGATACACATGTCATGATTATAAATATGTGTGTCATACTGTATCAATTACATCACTTCTATCCAATCATGGGCATCCATTTATGCTCTTTACCTTATAAACATTGGCAAGTATCTTATCATCTTAAACAACATCATCTTTAGACATCCAACATAGCATAGGTTTGCAACTATCATCCATATATGAAAAGATGTGGTTACAGGATAAAGAACTACTACCTAGGATTTCTGGGTTGGACATAACCCTCACTAAAGGTGCTTGCTACCCTCACTAGAAGTGCAACGGGTAGTGCAACCTTTACTATAGGTGATATCGGGTAGGGTAACAACCCTTACTACAACTTGTCGGCCAAGGCTCTTAGCCTCGCCTATCGGCCAACACAAACTCAAGGTGTATCGGGCAACCAAACTTCGTGGTGTGTCGTTCAACCAAGACCAAGAAGTGTATCGTGAAGCTGAGTCCATGGGGCATATCGTGCACCCAAGGTGACGACATCCCACTGAATCGGGCAAAGCCCTATCAACCCACTATGTTTAGGGTTAGGGTTATGTCGGGCAGAAACTACCATATCGGCTAAGATCTTGGCACCCAGGCCAACCTTGTATTTTCCACTAAGGTACTCATCATTAAACGACACAAAGGCACCATAATGAAGCCAATCGCCCAACAAAAACCAACACACCATATTGGCCACCACAAGGTACTCACAAGGGCCACCACTCAACCGATGTTGGGAAAGAACCTGACCCAACATGTATCGCCCAAGACTCCAAACAAAGATATCAACTAAGCACTCTATCAGAAAAGGGGGCAACGACTACTAGGTTAAAGGATCTTCTAGATCAAGCCATATCACCCAAGCTCATCATCAAGGTCAAGAGAGCCATATCAGGAATAAAACCAACCAAACACATCATATCAGCCAAGATCAAAACCCTAGACCAAGGGAGGTGTGTCGGGCAACACTACTACAAGGTGTATCGTGCAAGGCACCAAGCTCATCTGGACAAGGTCATCATCAATCTTAAGATCCCCATCATCAAAACCCTAAAAGATCAAGAGGATTGGCTCACCTCTCAACAACCAAGAGAGAGGGGTTTTGCACAACCTCCATCACCAATCGGGCAACATGATGGATCATTTCCAACTTAGGCCATCACTCATCCAAAGGCTCACCTCTCAAATCCATGGTGAGAGGAGGGTGTTGCCCAAGAAACTAGAGTATAGACTCACCTCTCAATAACCAAGTGAGAGTGGTGTTGCCTATATCACTAGAGCCGAACTCACTTCTCATGACCAAAGGAGAGAAAGAGGTATTTCCCAAGAGGGAACCCTAATCTATGGGTTCGGCCAACTAGGTCCAAAGGTACACAATAAACAAAAACATCATCAACAACATGATCACTATGTCCACAAGATTAAAGATACATGCTAGAGCAAGAAACATATCTAACAACATGCATGGCCGATCATAATCATATGCAACATAAAAGAAGGTAGTATAGTTAGGGTTAGAAGTTATGTAACCCACTTTAAGCAAGATCCAAGCTCCTAGCACCAAGAAACACCTTTGGCCACCACAAGAGGAAGAAGAAGAAGACTATAAAGAAAAGGATCGACCACCAAACTTAGCTCCTCCAAGGGTATTGGCCACCAAGGTTGCAAAGGAGAGGTGTCATTCACCAAGGAAGAGGGGAAACTAAGGAACTAAAGGGATCCTTAGCAAGAGAAAGGAGATACATATATAGAAGAGGGTGGAGGAGAAAACAAGGCAATGTGTCGCCCACCTAGGGACACTTGTCCATGGGCAATGCCACCTTCTCATCCCACCTCATACACATGTCCAAGGAAATTGCCACATGCAAGCATCATGCACCGAGTGTCCACTAGAGTGGTGACACAAATGAAGCTAAGATTCAAATATGATCATGGTCGACACACCTCACTCCCTTGCCCGATACAACACCATGGGTGACACAACCATGGCCGACACCAAGCTATCTTTCCCGATACAGGGTCCAATAAGGCAAAGCAAGGCCCAAACAAGGCAAAACAAAGCCCAACAAGGCTCAGCAAAACCCAAGGTATCTCAAGCAACAAGCCCAACCCTTCCTCTAAACTCTAGAGAAAGCAAGGAGAGAGAAAATCATCTCTCAAGGTGACAAACTTGCTCATCAACCCTAAACTTAGGTTATTTGAAAGTAGCACCTCCAACTCTCAACAAAGATCAAGCAAAGCCTAATCACTACTTGAGGTGATTAGCAAGCAACTAAACACCAGGGTCTAGGTAAAGCAAATAGGATAAGACCAAAATGGAGGTCAGGGTCCTTACAAGCCATAAACCTCTACAAAGGGATTTCGTCCCCAAATTCTGAAGAGAAAAGCAAGGGATACTTCCTCCTCATCTCTTCCTCAAGCTCCCACATGGCTTCCTCAACACCGTGATGATGCCAAAGAACTTTCACAAGAAACAGGTCTTTCCTCTTCAACTTCTTCACTCTTTTGTCAAGGATCATCACTCGACCTTCCTCGTAGGTCACATCTTCATCGAGCTCAACCTCCACTAGTTGTATCACTTTCCTTGTGTCTGGATGACTTTTCTTCAGCATGCTGACATGCAACACTGGATGTAACATGTGCAACTTTGGCAGAAGCTCTAACTTGTAAGCTACCTTGCCAACACGTGCTATTATCGGGTATGGCCCCATATACCTGGGTTCTAGTTTGCCTTTCCGGCCAAACCTCAGCATGCATTTCCAAGGTGAGACCTTGAGATGCAACTTATCTCCCACCTGGAACTCTAAAGGTCGTCGGCGATTATCTACGTATGACTTCGGTTTGTCTTGTGCCACTTTCAACTTTTGTTGTATCACTCTAATCTTCTCTATTGTCTGTTGTACTAACTCAGGACCCAAAAGTTGATACTCTCCAGACTCATACCAACATAGAGGAGATCTGCACTTCCTGCCATATAGAGCCTCATAAGGAGCCATGTTGATGCTCCGTTGGTAACTGTTGTTGTAGGAGAACTCTATCAAACTGAGATGTACATCCCAACTGCCTAAGAACTACAATACACAAGCTCGGAGAAGATACTCTAAAGTCTGAATAGTCCTTTCATACTGCCCATCTGTCTGTGGGTGGAAAGCACTATTGAACCTCAACTACATTCCCAATGCTTTGTGCAATTGTTCCCATAAATGACTTGTGAACTGAGGACCTCTGTCAGAAACTATCATTGCTGGTACACCGTGCAAACACACTATCTCATCTACATACACCTGAGAAAGCTTCTCTGTTGTATATGTTGTCTTTACCAATATGAAGTGCACAGACTTTGTCAATCTGTCCACTATCACCCAAATGGAATCATAATTCGTAGCTGTCCTTGGCAGACCAACTATGAAATCAATGGTTATATGATCCCATTTCCATTGTGGTATCAACATGGGTTGCAATGTATCTTTTGACTTCTGATGCTCAGCCTTAACTTGCTGGCATACCGCACACCTAGCCACAAACTCGGATACATCCTTCTTCAACCCAGGCCACCAATACATACCCTTCATATTATGATACATCTTGGTGACGCTTGGATGCATTGCATACATCGATGTGTGTGCTTCTTTGAGCACTAGCTTTCTCAGATTATCAACATCGGGGACCACCATCCTACCATGATAGAAAACTAGTCCATCCTCAGACTCATGGAACCCATCACGATTTTCGCTGCCAAACTCTGATCTTGTCAACTAAACTGAAGCATTTTCCTATTGTGAATCTTTGATCTGCTGTCTCAATGTAGGCTTTACTTGCATCTGTGCCAACAGTCCTACCAACAAGGAAACTTCTAACTGTACATTCATCTGCCGCAAAGAAACAAACATATCCTACCTATGGCATACCAAGGAACTCAATTGTGCCTTGTTTGTAGAAAGAGAAGAAGACATCCTGCTAAGCGCATCAGCTGCCGCATTTGCCTTACCAGGATGATACTCAATGGTGCAATCAAAATCATTGATTATGTGATGTCTGTTGCCAAACATCGATTATGATTAATGCGGATGTGGTCGTTAGAAGCAGAATTACTGAAAATTACTAAAAATTAAATTTTTTTACAAAGAGATCCATAACCTAAAAAACTCTTTCATAAAGGACCAAAATAAGTAATTTACATTCCGGTTCATTAGTACATCTCTTGTACCATCCCTCTTGAGAGTTACAAACATCAACTGCCTGGTTAGACTATAGATAGGCAGTACAAAAATCTCGAGGCATCAAGCCAAAATCTCATATCAACATTAAACTAACTACTGACTCTTAGGACCTAAGAGTACAGAGACGACACATAGGACTCTCTATTACAACCAGTTTTTCCACATGAGGATTCACTGTTGTCCTTGGTTCTTCTACTACTGCTATTCTTCCCTTGCTGTAGGGTTCCTGCCTCTTCTGCGTCTACCTAAAAAGTTGAATCCCACGGGGGTGCGACAATTGGAAATTGTCCCAGCGAGAGATATAACTCTCTGCCAGAAACATTTTTATTGCAATTAATAGAATAAAACTGCACAGAAGAATCATAAGTATTCAACAATAGCTAAATTATTGACTAAAAAATTTAGAGCAGTATTCTCTATTTAAGTCATTTCAGCTATATCTTGATAGTGCAGTATCTCATTTATTTAATAAGGAATATGAAGAACATGTACAACATTTAGCCAACTAAGACATAATAAGCAATGTATCATCAATCATTGATTCTCATATTTTGGCCCTAAGCAAATACGCTGCATGGCTGATTACATTTTACAAACATACTTAAGCCCTGAGGAGATGATGTATACCGCTCATACTCCAACCGACCATTGTGAAATCGAAATCGGTACCATACATAGGTCAATAGAAGAGCCAGATTTCCATGACCTCATCTTCCTCAGTCAGTGTGGGGACCAAATGCCGGACATCTTGTGTCTCTGCTAATAGCTTTCCAAGGTATACTGGCAACTTTGCTATTAGAGTTAAAGTGGCATGATGTACTCTCTTCACAATCGAGAGATATTATAGTTATCTCACATCAATCCGACATTAAGATTATTGGGAGATTAATGATACATCCATCCCGGTCTTCGGGAGATTAGTGATACATCCATCCTGGCATAATTAATGAAGGACTGAGAGATTTACTGTTTACCTCACATCAATTCCTCCATTAGGGCGTAAGGATATTCGCGCCAATAACCCCCACATACTCAAAAGTATGCCCTCCAGGAGTTCCCTTAGGAAAACATGTTTCACCATCATCAAACTACTGACGATGATGGATCTATGATCAGGGCTCTACATGATACCATTTCACTTTATTAATTAAGTACCCTACAATATTCTTTTAGCATCAAACATGTTTCTCAAACATAAAACATTGTAACAATTGCTACAAAGAATGAATATTGTTTCTATCAAATTATTTTCAAAGTTGTATTAGACTTTGGGATCTCAATCCTTATCACATCAGGGTATTCTCAGCCCTTAACATCTCATTATCCTGATTATGAAACATGGGTGTTCAAATCCTTAATTCATCAAAACACTTGTTACCACTTTATCAGGTAACTTAATGCCTTCAAGTCATCTGATCATTGTAAACATAATAATTGTAGTGAAGGTATTTCACATGGCTCTTAAAGCCCAATAATATCTCTTGTTACCTCTCACTAGGTAACACAGCATATTACGGCTCACAAGGCCCATAAAGCAAATTCAATAGTAAAGCATCATAGCTCATACCTGGCTATGTCCACCATCTCATGAAACCTGCATAATTATTTCATATGATAACAATTATATCAATTACAAATCAGCAGTATGCATTGTAAAAGTATCATCACTATTTCCTTATTTGGGCTAAGATTTCCCAATTTATGTCAATTAGGAATACTTAATCTCATTACTCAGATTTGGGTCATGATTATCATCATATTGCCCAAAATTAGGGTTTTATACATTACAACACAAGATTAGGGCTCCACATATTTTTATCCTATATCAGTGTAGGATTTCATACCATAGTGTCACATATCACAACATATCATTACCTTGAATTATGTTTTACCTCAAATTATAATGATTTCATTTTGACATCACCCTTGTCTAGGGTTCCACATGACATCACCCTCACTTAGGGTTTCATATGGTTTCACCCTTGATTAGGGTTTCTCATAAAATCATCCTCAATTAGGGTTTACTATTCACATTCAATCAGGGTCTATCATTGAAATTCCCTGAATTAGGGTTTCTCAAGTCATTACCCTAAATTAGGGTCATACCATTACCAAAGATTAGGATTTTACCTATCATTGCCCTCAATTAGGGTTAGGGTACATTAACCTTATTAATTAGGGTTCATGACCTCTTTATCCAGGATCATACCCTAATTACCCATTCATTTATGTTGAAAGTGTTGAGACTTAATCACTACATGATAATCATTCGTGTAGGAATTCCTCTCTCTCTCTCTCATCCTTTATAAGATGATATTTACTTTAGACCTGATTAGATTAGGTTAACTCAACTTGATTGGAGATTTAACACATGTATTGTGTCATTACCTCCATGATCATCAAAGGTTAATCATTCAAAAGGTACTAATCAACCTATCTTATTAATAGTACAATTGCCATAATCACCCTTGGATTACATCATGTAATGATCAATTAAACAATTGACCTTTAATCACCTTAAGTGTCCATAAGGTTTTGATTAATTACTTCTCAAACGGTCTTGGTCACTTAGACCCCAAACGGTCTTGACCAACCATACCTCAAACGGTCTCGCATGGATGACCTACAAACAGTCTTGATCAACATTTGAAATCATTTAGCAAAGTTGATACTTGAAAGCGTTTGACAAAGTTGATACTTGAAACCGTTTGACAAAGTTGATCCTTGAAACCGTTTGACAAAGTTTGATACTTGAAACCGTTTGAGTCTCAATCGGTTTGGGATCGTTTAGTCCCAAATGGTCTTGAGACCATTTGGTCCCAAACAGTCTTGAGACTATTTGGACTCAAACGGTCTTGAGATCGTTTGGTCCAAACCTCCTCAAACCCGATTGGACCAAAAATGGTCTCAACCACTCATAATAATTTAGGGTTTCCAAGATTATTTCCTTCATCAATTGAATCCATGTAATTACTCACCAAACAAACTTAAGCACCATACTTCAATTGAGATTAAGGAATCATCTTTCAATTGATTCAACCTTCAATTGATCATCAATTAGGGTTTTGAACCCAATTGAATTAGGGTTGAAATCGATGAACCTTCAATATTAGTCATTATGGAACTAATTATTTTAAGATTATTGGACCATCATTCAAATTGGGAATGACCAGACCTCAAACGGTCTTGAGACCATTTTCCCATCCCATCATCAAAATTTGTAAATTTCAATTAGGGTTTGCATCATTGGATTGCTCATCAGAATAGCTTTTGCTTGCATTTCAATTTGATAACTTTGGGTCTTCAACTACTTCACCATACTCAACCCTAGACCTCCAAACGGTCCCGGTTGACCTCCGAATGGTCTTGAGACCATTTGCGTGATCTCCAAATGGTCTTGAGACCGTTTGGGTTAATCAACCCAAAGAATTAAATTAATCAATTGCAAAATCAGCACTCAACCCGATTAGGGTTTCTAATTAGATGATTGCCCATTCATTGATTTAATTGATTGGAACCATTAGATTCCAATCCAACATGTACTAGGGTTCTGACCTCAAATGGTCAACCTTTCTAAATGGTTTAGGGTTCAAGACTCCAAACGGTTTGTAAACGGTTTGGTCTCCAAACTCTTTGGTGAAACCGTTTGGACCAAGATCATCAAAATTGTTTGTAAGGGAAACTTGTTTGATTGCGTGCCCAATATGATTTCATCATCATCTACCTTCATTATTTCAAAAACGACTTCCATTTTCATGTTAATTACAACAATGGATCAAGGGAAATTCAAATAGAACAAAACGTTCTACAAATAATGGAGAATTGAATGCAATAACAACATTTAAGGGTTTAAGTTATATAACCCACCTCCAATTGAGCTTCAAAGCTTGGATCTTCACATCAAAAATGGTGTAGGAAGCTTTTGCAACTATCCCAAGGCTCGTCCTCAAGCTTTGGAGTGAAAATATTGGCTAGGATTGAAGATGGAGTGAAATAGAGAAGAAATCATGCATTGTTTTGTGATTTCCACCATGAAATCGAGGTGAAAGAAGATCAAGAAGCTTACCAACAGGTTGGGGGTCATCTTCCTGCTGCTCCTATCTCCCTTGGTCAGTTTTCAATTAAAGAGAAGAAGTGGATTCGAAAACATCCTTTGATTTGGGTTGTAAAAGGTGTTTTTATAAGAAAATCAATGAGAGAGAAAATGCCTTCTTAAAAATCATTTAATTTCAAAATTAGTGCTGCCTCTTTCCCCTCAATTCCTTGGCCACGAAGCCATCTTCATCCCCTTGCAAAACATTTTCATTATCCAAGAATTAAAAGAAAAGGAATTAAGCACCTTAAACATATTATACTAATATCCCCTTTTAGTGGATATTACTTTTTCTTATAATAATGTGAGTGGAGTCTTCACCTCCTTAGGATATTTCGTTGCCTTTATAAGGCATAAGGGTGTTCACACCTGAGCAAATTCAACCATCTCATTTTTGGTTGAAGGCCCTTCAATTATTTTATTTATTTTTGCATTAAATTGAATTAGGGTTTCAATTATGCTTAAATCTTGATTATTTTAATATCAAGATTCTCTCTCCTTCAAAATAATTCAAATGAGGATACCCTCCCATTTTCTTTTCTCTACTTGATGCCAAGAAACATGGGGGACCCTCAAGAAGTGGTATTTTGCATATTGAACCCTAGGTTTTCGGTAAATTACACATTACGCCAACACTAGGTTTTAATGCACACAGATTGCTCAGCCAGCTCTATCTTGGTGCTCAAGCTTGTGGAAACCATACCACTGCATCATTCTCATTCTTATGATGACTCAATATCTGAGGAACATTATATCATGTACAATTTTCAAGTTAACCCCTCAACTTGGGTAATTTGCACTTTAGTCCAAAATAAACAAAACAATGTTTCAACATTATTAAAAAAGGACTAAAATTGAAATATAAGTTCCTCTTGGGCCTTAATTACTTTCCAAGAAATATGAACAAGCATCTAATCAAAATTATTAAGCAAAACATCTAGGGTTAGAGCATAACCCAGGTCAGGGATGTTACAAATTATCCACCCCTTACAAGGATTTCATCCCCGAAATCATCAACAAAACATTTAAGAGAAAAGAGTAGGGTATTTCATCCTCATCTCTTCCTCCAATTCCCATTTAGCTTCTTCAATGCCATGGTGATGCCAGAGGAATTTTACTAGACAGATGTCTTTCTTTTTCAACCTTTTAATTCCTTTGTTAAGGATCGTCACAGGTCCTTCAACATATGATATATCATCATTTAATTCTACCTCCACGGGTTGTAGAACTAAATCTGTGTCAGGATGACACTTTCTCAGGATAGAGATGTGGAACACTGGGTGTAGCCTATGCAACTCAGGTGGTAACTCTAGCTTATAAGCTACCTTTCCAATCCGTTCAATGATTGGATAAGGCCCCATAACTCTAGGAGCTAACTTTCCCTTTCTTCCAAATCTCAAGATACCTTTCTAAGGTGAGACCTTGAGGTACACTCTGTCCCCAACTTGGAATTCTAAAGGCCTTTGCCATTTGTCAGCATATGATTTCTGTCTATCGTATGCAGTCTTTAACTATTGTTGTATTACTTTAATCTTCTCAGTTGTCTGCTGCACAAACTCAGGACCCAACAATTGATTTTCTCCAATTTCATACCAACATAAAGGAGATCTACAACGTCTACCATACAAAGTTTCATATGGTGCCATGTCAATACTGTGTTGATAGCTATTATTGTAAGCAAATTCTATCAAGCTCAGGTGTAGATTCCAACTTCCTACAAACTGAAAGACACATGCTCTAAGAAAATCCTCCAAAGTTTGTATGGTCCTTTCAGATTGTCCATCTGTCTGAGGGTGAAAGGTTGTACTAAACCTTAACTGTGTACCCAAAGCTTTATGAAGTCATTCCCAAAAATGACTCATGAACTGAGGTCCTCTATCAGAAACGATAGTAGCTAGAATCCCATGCAACCGCACTATCTCATCTACATATATCTGTGCCAGCTTCTCAGCAGTGTAGGTTGTTTTGATAGGTAAGAAATATGTTGTCTTTGTCAACCTATCAACTATCACCCATATGGAATCATAACCTTTGGTTGTTCTAGGCAAACCAACCACAAAGTCTATGGTGACATGATCTCATTTCCACTACGGTATAGGCAAAGGTTGCATTGTTCTTGCGGGCTGCTGATGTTCATCTTTAACTTGCTGACACACCGAACACCGCATAACAAACTCAGTTACATCTTTCTTTAATCCAGAGCACCAATACATATATTTTAAGTTATGATACATCTTGGTGCTCCCTGGATGCATAACATGCATAGAAGAATTATCTTCTTCCAAAACTAACTTCCTCAAGTCATTGGCATCAGGTACTACCATCCTACCATGGTAACAAACTATTTGATCCTCTGACTCATGAAAGCCATCTCATTTCTCACTACCAAATTCTATCCTAATCTGCTGAACTACAACATCAGCTTGCTGGGCTTCCTTAATCTACTGTCTCAGAGTTGGTTTTATGTGCATCTCAAATAACATCCCGGCTAACAATGATACTTTAAAATAGACATTGTTTTGCCTCAAGGATATAAACATATCCCTCTCAGAGTACCCTAAAGAATTCAATTGTGCTTTATCTAAGATTGGTGTTGTTGATTTTCTGCTTAATGCATCAGCAACCATAATGTCTTTCCCTAGATGATAATCAATTGTACAATCGTAGTCCTTGATTAACTCCATCCAGCGGTGTTGCCTCATGGTTAGCTCATGTTGTGAGACGATATACTTTAGGTTCTTATGGTCTGTGAAAATTTGGAATGTTTCTCCATAGAGATAATGTCTCCAGATCTTCCAAGCATGGACTACATTAGCTAGCTCTAGATCATGTGTTGGATAATTCTCCTCGTGTTTCTTAAGCAGTCGAGAAGCGAAAGAAATCACTTTCTTATCCTGCATCAACACACATCCTAGACCGTTCTTAGATGCATCACAGAAAACTATGTACCCCTTTCCCTGCTCAGGCAGCACTAACACAGGTGCACTGGTTAACCTTGTTGACACTTGTCATTCCAGAAAAAAAGCAACCTCCTTTCTGGTCAACTTAGTTAGAGGTAAAGCTATAGAACTGAAGTTCTTAATGAACCTCATATAATAGCCTGCCAACCCTAAGAAATGATGTATCTCCGTCGGTGTCTTAGGTTGTTCCCATTGCAGGAAAGATTCTACCTTCTTAGGATCAACACGAATACCTGAGATAGATATTATGTGTCCAAGAAAAGAAACTTCTGGTAACCAGAACTCACATTTACTAAACTTAGCATACAACTTATGCTTTCTTAGCAAAGTCAAAGCTTGACAAAGATGTTGCTCATGTTGTTGATCATCTCTACTATATATCAAGATGTCATATATAAATACGACTACACACTGATCAAGAAAAGGTCGAAAGATTCTATTCATGAGTTCAATGAATGCAACTAGTACATTAGTTAGACATTACTATGAACTCATAGTCACCATACCTTGTCCTAAAGGTAGATTTAGGTATGTCACTCTCCTTAATATGCAACTGATGGTATCCCGACCTCAAATATATCTTAGAAAAAACAGTTGCACCACACAACTGATCAAACAAGTCATCTATCCTTGGCAAAGGATACTTGTTCTTTATAGTTACTATATTTAACTGTCTGTAATCAATGCATAACTGCATCGATCCATCCTTCTTCTCAACAAAGAGGACCATAGCACCCCATGGTGAAGTGCTCGGTCAGATAAAGCCTTTCTCGAGCAACTCCTGAAGTTGCTTCTTCAGCTCTGCCATCTCAGCAGGCGCCATCCTATACAATGTTTGTGCTAGGTTGCGTGCCAGGAATTAGATTAATCTCAAAATCAATCTCTCGGGGTGGAGGTACACCTGAAAGTTCTTCAGGGAACACATCCTCAAATTCCCTGACTATTAGAACATCAGAAGGATGAGGGCTCTCTATGGTGGTATCTACCATATGTGCCAAGAATGTAAAACATCCTTGCCTCATCAACTTCTCAGCTACCATAGCTGACACAAGACAGGTTGGAAGAATCTTTCTATGTCCTTGAAAGATCCATGTGTCACTATCATCTGTGAACACAGCCTGCTTGGACTCACAATCCAAGACAACCTTGTACTTTTCTAGGGTGTCCATCCCAAGAATTATATCAAACCCATGCATCTCAAGTGGTATAAGATCCACTTGAATGTGATGCTCTAAATAGAAAAGAGCACAGGAAGAACACACCTCCCGTAACACTACAGATCCCATCAAAGGAGTTTCTAACTTCAAACTCTCTGCCCTATGACCTATTGTCATATTATAGTCAAAAATCACTCCTTTAGTGATGAAAGAATGCGTAGCACCCAGATCAATTAAGATAGATACAACACAGGATATAGACATATCAGAATAAAATAGTTCCATCTGACCTGCCACAACCCGAGGGTTGACTACTACATCAGGTTGATTCATCGCATAGAATCTTGTCATCGCCTGTGGTTGACTCAGTGCTCGGTTACTGGGTGCTGACGATCCAACTTGGGATGCTTTTCCACGTCGTCTTGCGCCACTTGGAAATGGTCGCCTCTGAGAACCTTGTTGACTCTGCCTTTGAGGTTGAGTCACACTTGCTTCTCTGGCTCGACAATCCTTCATCAGATGTCCCATCTTTCCACATATAAAACAACCTTTGTTCCCTCGTTGTGGTCTAGATGGTCATGTTACCGATACCGATGTTGCATTGTGGGCTCATTCCGGTGGTAAACTATGGCCTCTACCCCTATTAGATGTCCATTGCGTCTGGGTATTAAACCTTGGTGGTGCCATTGGTGTAGAAAACCTTGGTTTCTTAAAACGTTTGGACAAGGGTCCTTGAAATTGGGGATACACTTTCTTACTCTTAGTTTGTCGCTTCTCAGTCACATACTTCTCTATGCGACTGACAGACTCCATAAAAGTAGCAAACCTCTCCCTATTCTCCAAAGCAGACACATGAGTGGTCAAATCAGTGTTCAACCCCTTCTTAAAATGTTGAATCCTTTCTTCATCGGTAGTTTCCATATGCGGACAGAACCGTAGAAGCTCCATGAACTTAGCCTCATACTTGTTAACGTTCATTGGTCCTTGCCTTAATCACTTAAACTGGGAGATCTTCTCATCCAGGAATGTCTTAGGAAAGTATCTATTTATGAATTCTCATCAGAATACTTCCCATCCGATCTCTACACCCAGCCTCTTGCCTTCTTCTATGGTCCACCAATGACCATCACTCCCTTTAAGAAGGTACACTACATGTCTAACCTTCTCAGCTTTTGGGATGTTAAGGATACTAAAGGCCTTCTCTAGTTCAGTCAGCCACATGTCGGCATCTATTGGGTCAGCTGTACCAGCATACTCTATGGCTCCAACATGGCAAAGTCATTCAAATGTCTTACCGGCTCCCTGTCCTTCATGGTGGGTAGGTGCCCTAGGTGCAGGTAATGGCATCCTATCTGTCATATGAGTCATAGCTGCCATAAACTATCCAAACATGGCTTGGAAGGTTGGGTTCCCCATATCATCTTGATTGAACTGGAGTTGTTCATGTATAGGCTCCTCCCTATCATGGTCTCTTGCACCTCCTCCAGGTGCAGCAACGCTGCTCTCAGCAGCATGTTCATCGTGTGATCCAGACATCTTTAGTTCTTCTTCTCCTCCTATATGAGCAGAAGACACCATCAGATAAACTAGAAGACACTAGAACAGACTCAACAACCTTAATCCTATGTCTCTATAGACTCAGTGAACCTAGATCTCTGATACCAACTTAACTATGACGACTGTTGCCAAACATCGATTAAGATTAATACGGAAGTGGTCGTTAGCAGCGGACTTACTAAAAATCACTAAAAATTAAAACTTTTTACAAAGAGATCCATAACCTGAAAAACTCTTTCATAAAGGACCAAAATAAGTAATTTACATTCTGGTTCATCAGTACATCTCTTGTACCATCCCTCTTGAGAGTTACAAACATCAGCTGCCCGGTTAGACTATACATAGGCAGTACAAAAATCTTGAGGCATCAAGCCAAAATCTCAGATCAACATTAAACTAACTACTGACTCCTAGGACCTGAGAGTACAAAGATGACAAATAGGACTCTCTATTACAACCGGTGTTTCCACCTAAGTATTCATTGTTGTCCTTGGTTCTGCTGTTGCTGCTATTCTTCCCTTGCTGTAGGGTTCCTACCTCTTCTGCGTCTACCTAAAAATTTGAATCCCACAGGGGTGAGACAATTGGAAATTGTCCCAGTGAGAGATATAACTCTCTGCCAGAAACATTATTATTGCAATTAATAGAATAAAATTGAGTAGAAGAATCATAAGTATTCAACAACAGCTAAATTATTGACTAAACAATTTAGAGCAGTATTCTCTATTCAAGTCATTTCAGCTATATCTTGATAGCACAGTATGTCATTTATTTAATAAGGAATATGAAGAACATGTACAACATTTAGCCAACTAAGACATACTAAGCAATGTATCATCAATCATTGATTCTCGTATTTCAGCCCTAAGCAAATATGCTACACGGCTGATTACATTTTACAAATATACTTAAGCCATGAGGAGATTAGGTATACCATTCATACTCCAACCGACCATTGCGAAATCGAAATCGGTACCATACATAGGTCAATAGAAGAGTCGGATTTCCATGACCTCATCTTCCTCAGTCAGTGTGAGGACCAAATGTAGGACATCATGTGTCTCTGCTAATAGCTTTCCAGGGTATACTGGCAACTTCGCTATTAGAGTTATAGTGGCATGATGTACTCTCTTCGCAATCAATAGATATTATATTTAACTCACATCGATCCGACATTAAGATCATCGGCAGATTAATGATACATCCATCCCGGTCTTTGGGAGATTAGTGATACATCCATCCTGGCATAATTAATGAAGGATTAAGAGATTTAATGTTTACCTCATATCAATTCCTCCATTAGGGTGTAAGGATATTCACACCCATAACCCCCACATACTCAAAAGTATGCCCTCCAGGAGTTCCCTTAGGAAAACATGTTTCACCATCATCAAACTACTGACGATGATGGATCTATGATCAAGGATCTACATGATACCATTTCACTTGATTAATTAAGTACCTTACAATATTCTTTTAGCATCAAACATGTTTTTCAAACATAAACATTGTAACAATTGCTACAAAGAATGAATACTGCTTCTATAAAATTCTTTTCAAAGCTTTATTAGACTTTGGGATCTCAATCCTTATCACATCAGGGTATTCTCATCCCTTAACATCTCATTACCCTGATTATGAAACATGGGTGTTCAAATCCTTAATTCACCAAAACAGTTGTTACCACTTTATTAGGTAACTTAATGCCTTCAGGTCATCTGATCATTGTAAACATAATCATTGTAGTGAAGGTATTTCACATGGCTCTTAATGCCCAATAATATCTCTTGTTACCTCTCACTAGGTAACACAACATATTATGGCTCACAAGGCCCATAAAGCAAATTCAATAGTAAAGCATCATAGCTCATACCTGGATATGTCCACCATCTCATGAAACTCGCATAACTAGTGCATATGATAACAATTATATCAATTACAAAGCAACATTATGCATTGTAAAAGTATCATCACTATTTCCTTATTTGGGCTAAGATTTCCCAATTTATGTCAATTAGGAATACTTAATATCATTACAAAGATTTGGGTCATGATTATCATCATATTGCCCAAAATTAGGGTTTTATACATTACAACACAAGATTAGGGCTCCACATATTTTTATCCTATATCAGTGTAGGATTTCATATCATAGTGTCACATATTAGAACATAGCATTACCTTGAATTAGGTTTTACCTCAAATTAAAATGATTTCATTTTGACATCACCCTTGTCTAGGGTTCCACATGACATCACCCTCACTTAGGGTTTCATATGGTTTCACCCTTGATTAGGGTTTCTCATAACATCATCCTCAATTAGGGTTTACTATTCATATTCAATCAGGGTTTATCATTGAAATTCACTAAATTATGGTTTCTCAAGTCATTACCCTTAATTAGGGTCATACCATTACCAAAGATTAGTATTTTACCTCTCATTGCCCTCAATTAGGGTTAGGGTACATTAACCTTCTTAATTAGGGTTCATGACCTCTTTATCCAGGATCATACCCTAATTACTCATTCATTTATGTTGAAAGTGTTGAGACTTAATCACTACATGATAATCATTCGTGTAGGAAGTCCTCTCTCTCTCATCCTTTATAAGATGATATTTACTTCAGACCTGATTAGATTAGGTTAACTCAACTTGATTGGAGAGTTGACACATGTATTGTGTCATTACCTCCATGATCATCAAAGGTTAATCATTCAAAAGTTACTAATCACCCTATCCAGTTAAGAGTACAATTACCATAATCACCCTTAGATTACATCATGTAATGATCAATTAAACAATTGACCTTTAATCACCTTATGTGTCCAAATGGTTTTGATTAATTACTTCTCAAACAGTCTTGGTCACTTAGACCCCAAACGGTCTTTCATGGATGAACTTCAAACGGTCTTGATCAACACTTGAAACCATTTAGCAAATCTGATACTTGAAACTGTTTGACAAAGTTGATACTTGAAACTGTTTGACAAAGTTGATACTTGAAATTGTTTGACAAAGTTGATACTTGAAACTGTTTGAGTCTTAATCGGTTTGGGATCGTTTGGTCCCAAACGGTGTTGGGACCATTTGGTCCCAAGCAGTCTTGAGACCGTTTGGTCCAAACCTCCTCAAAACTGATTGGACCAAAAATGGTCTCAACCACTCATAATAATTTAGGGTTTCCAAGATTAATTCCTTCATCAATTGAATCTATGTAATTACTCACCAAACAAACTTAAGCACCACAATTCAATTGAGTTGACCTCCAAATGGTCTTGAGACCATTTGGGTGATCTCCAAATGGTCTTGAGACAGTTTGGGTTAATCAACCCAAAGAATTAAATTAATCAATTGCAAAATCATCACTCAACCCGATTAGGGTTTCTAATTAGATGATTGTCCATTCATTGATTTAATTAATTGGAACCATTAGATCCCTATTCAACATGTACTAGGGTTCTAACCTCAAATGGTCAACCTATCCAATTGGCAACCTTTCTAAATGGTTTAGGGTTCAAGATTCCAAACGGTTTGCAAACTGTTTGGTCTCCAAACGGTTTGGTGAAACCATTTGGACCAAGATCTTCAAAACCGTTTGCAAGGGAAACTTGTTGGATTGCATGCCCAAGATGATTTCATCATCATATCCCTTCATTCATTCAAAAGCTACTATCATTTTCATGGTAAATACAACAATGGATCAAGGGAATTTCAAATAGCACAAAACGTTCAACAAATAATGGAGAATTGAATGCAATAATAACATTTAAGGGTTTACGTTATATAAACCACCTCCAATTGAGCTTCAAAGCTTGGAGCTTCACGTCAACAATGGTGTAGGAAGCTTTTGCAACTCTCCCAAGGCTCTTCCTCAAGATTTGGAGTGAAAAGATTGGCTAGGATTGAAGATGGAGTGAAATAGAGAAGAAATCATGCATTGTTTTGTGATCTCCACCATGAAATTGAGGTGAAAAAAGATCAAGAAGCTTACCAACAGGTTGGGAGTCATCCTCCTGCTGCTCCTAGATCCCTTGGTCGGTTTCCAATTAAGGAGAAGAAGTGGATTCAAAAAAAGCCTTTGATTTGGGTTGTAAAAGGTGTTTTTATAAGAAAATCAATGAGAGAGAAAATGCCTTATTAAAAATCTTTTAATTCCAAAATTAGTGCCGCCTCTTTCCCCTCAATTCCTTGGCCACGAAGGTATCTTCATCCCCTTGCAAAAACTATTCATTATCCAAGAATTAAAAGAAAAGTAATTAAGCACCTTAAACATATTATACTAATATCCCCTTTTTAGTGGATATTACTTTTTCTTATAATAATGTGAGTGGAGTCTTCACCTCATTCGGATATTTCGTTGCCTTTGCAAGGAATAAGGGTGTTCACACTTGAGAAAATTAAACCATCTCGTTTTTGGTTGAAGGCCCTTCAATTATTTTATTTATTTTTGCATTAAATTGAATTAGGGTTTCAATTATGCTTAAATCTTGATTATTTTAATATCAAGATTCTCTCTCCTTCAAAATAATTCAAATGAGGAGCCCCTCCCATTTTATTTTCTCTATTTGATTCCAAGAAACATGGGGGACCCTCTAGAAGTGGTATTCTGCATATTGAACCCTAGGTTTTGGGTAAATTGCACATTACACCAAAACTAGGTTTTAATCCACAAGGATTGCTCAGCCAGCTCTATCTTGGTGCTAAAGCTTGTGGAAACCATACCACTGCATCATTATCATTCTTATGATGTCTCAATATATGACGAACATTATATCATGTACAATTAGCAAGTTAACCCCTCAACTTGAGTAATTTGCACTTTATTCCAAAACAAACAAAACAATGTTTCAATATTATTCAAAAAGGACTAAAATTTAAATATAAATTCCTCTTGGGCCTTAATTACTTTCCAAGAAATATGAACAAGCATCTAATCAACATTATTAAGCAAAACATCTAGGGTTAGTGCATAACCCAAGTCAGGGATGTTACAGATTAGCTCCATCCAAAGATGTTGTCGCATGTTCAACTCACTCTACGCAAAGATGTACTTCAAGTTCTTATGATCTGTAAAGATCTAAGACACTTCCCCATAAAGATAGTGTCTCTAGATCTTTAACGCATGAACCACCGCTGCCAACTCTAAATCATGTGTCGGATAATTCTCCTCATGCTTCTTAAGTTGTCGTGAAGAAAAAGAAACCACATGATCCTCCTGCATCAGCACACATCCTAGGCCCTTCTTGGAAGCATCACAGAAAACAACATAGCCTTTCCCAGGCTCTGGCAGCACTAGCACTGGAGCATTAATCATCTTCCCCTTCAATGTTTGTAAAGCTTGCTGACAACGGTCATCCCAAACAAAAGGTACATCCTTCCTGGTCAACTTTTTTAATGGCAACGTGATCATACTGAAGTCCCTTATAAACCTCTGGTAGTATCCTACTAGACCCAGAAAACTATGGACTTCTGTTGGTGTCTTTGGTTTCTCCCAATTTGCAACTGACTCCACTTTCTTGGGGTCCACTCTAACTCCTTCAGCAGATATCACGTGACCTAAGAAAGTCACTTCCTTCAACCAGAACTCACACTTACTGAACTTGGCATATAACTGGTGTTGGCGAAGAAGAGTCAACGCTTGTCAAAGATGTCGTTCATGCTCTTGACTATATAGATTGTAGATCAAGATGTCATCTATAAAAACTACAACAAACTGATCTAGAAATAGACAGAATACCATGTTCATCGGATCCATGAAAGCAGCAGGCGCATTGGTAAGCCCAAACGGCATAACCATGAACTCAAAGTGAACATACCTCGTCCTAAACGCTGACTTTGGCATGTCATCATCCTTAATCCTCAATTGATGATATCCAGACTGTAGATCGATCTTTGAGAACATTGCAGTGCCACACAACTGATCAAATAGATCATCTATCCTCAGCAACTGGTACTTGTTCTTGATCGTGACTTTGTTCAACTGTCAGTAATCTATACACAACTACATTGACTTGTCCTTCTTCTTAACAAACAAGACTGGAGCACCCAAAGGCGATGTGCTTGGTCAGATGAAACCCTTATCCAAAAACTCTTGTATCTGCTTCTTCAGCTCTGCCATCTCAGCTGGAGCCATCCTGTATGGTGTTTGTGCAATTTGTTGTTTAATTGGTACGAGATTGATCTCAAAATCAATCTCTCGAGGTGGGGGAACACCGGGAAACTCATCTGGAAACATGTCTGCAAACTCTCAGACAACTGACACCTCCTCAAGGCTAGGACCTTTCCCCTTGGTATCCACAACGTGAGCTAAGAATGCCTTACATCCTTACCGTAACAACTTTTCTGCCACCATCGCAGATACTAAACATGTTGGGAGAATCTTCCTATCTCCTTGGAAGATCCACTTTTCTCCACTGTTGTCAAACACTTCCTTCTTGGAACCAAAGTCTATCACAACCTTATACTTCTCTAAGGTATCCATCCTAAGGGTCGCATCGAATCCATGCATATCAAGTGGTATAAGATTCATTTGTATATTGTGTCCCGAAAAAGATATAATACAAGATGGACACACCTATCGAAGCATCGAGGAACCATCAAGAGGGGTTTCTAACAACAGGCTATCTTTCTTACAACTTACAGGTAAAAGATAGTTTTCAAGCATAGTTTGTGCGAGAAAAGAATGCATAGCACCCGGGTCAACCAGAACAGATATAAAGCAAGAAGAAGACAAATCGGAATGAAATAACTCCATCTGACCTACCACCACTCACGGGTTGACTATCGCCTCTGGCTGACTCATAGAATAGAATTAAGTCATTGCTTGTTGTCCACGTCCTCTGCTTCCTTGAGTAGACGATCCTTCTTGCGATGCTTGACCGCATCCTTGCCCTCTACTACCACTTGGTTGATGTCTATTTGACCCTTGTTGATTCTGCCTGAGCTACTGTGTTACTTCAACATCTCTCTTTGGGCAATTTGGCCTCAAGTGCCCAGTCTGTCCACAGAGATAGCATGACCTGCCTTCTATGTACGGCCTAGATGGCCCTGTCACTGTTATCGAAGTTGTACTATGAGCTTTGGATGGCAAAAATCCACTCCCTCTTCCCTTACTTGGAGACCACTGAGATGGTACATGAGAATTCAGCATCACAAAAGGTTTTGAAAACCTTGGCTTCTTGAAGCCATCAGACCTCTGTCTCTGGGACTGTGCAGGCCTTTTCCTGGTCATGGATTCTCTTTTCTCCCTGACAGACCATTCAATCATGTGAACAGACTCCACGAATGTGGCAAACCGCTCCTGATTCTCCAAGGCAGAAACAGGTGTTGACAACTCGGCACTCAAACCTTTCTCAAACTACCTGATTCTCTCATCATCTGTTGTCGCCATGTGAGGGAAAAACCTCAACAGATCCATAAACTTGGCTTCATACTCGGTGATGCTCATCGATCCTTGGCACATATGCTCAAACTGGTTGATCTTCTCATCCAGATACGTCTGCGGGAAGTATCTGCTGATGAACACTCGCCAGAAAACCTCCCAACCGATCACCTCACCGGTTCGCTTCTCCTCCTCGATGGCCCACTAGTGGCCAACACTACCTTTCAGAAGGTAGACAGTGTGCTTGACTTTTTCTGCTTCGGGGATGTCGAGGATCTGGAAGGCTTTCTCAAGACCAATCAGCCACAGATCTCAATCTGCCAGATCAGCTGTTCCAGCATAACCTGAAGCTCTGACTCGGAGAAGCCACTCAAAGGTCTTCCCAGTGCCTGATGATTCACCATGGGGAACTTGTGCTCTTGGTGGAGATACTGGCACTCTTTCCACCATGTGATTCATAATAGCCATCAACTACCCCATAAGGTGCTAATAGGAAGTGTTTTCAAGAATGGCTGGGTCAAGTTGGGGGACCTCAGGCACCCGATCTTCATGTGCCTGCACTCTTGCTCCATCAACTGATGCAACATCGTTGCTCTCGGCAACATGTTCTTCATTGTTTCTAGACATCTTTAAGCTTTATCTTCTACTGACGGCAGAAGGTTATTGTAAGAAAATATGGAAAACTCACAAGAACAGACACAACCTAGTACTATATCCCTGTAGACTCAGCAAACCTAGGGCTCTGATACCAAAACTTATAGTGACACATCCCACCATCACACAGACAATGAGGTGCCACACAAAAATGTGCGGAAACACCATAAACCACATATTACTGAAAACATGGGTTAATTAAAACTATTTGTGAAAAACATGAATAAGAGAACTTATTACATCCAGATCCTCATCCTACAAGGAAACATGTTATATAAACATGTACAAGCCTCGATACGTGTCCACAACTTATAGGATCAGCTATACTGTCAGCACATGAGTTCAACACCTGTTATTACATACATAACGGGCCACGTAAGTCTAACAGTAGGATATAAAAAATTACAACAACTAGTCATTGTGAAATGTCATCAAAACACCTCTGAGGCCCTGAGAGTACAGCGATGACTCTAGGACTCTACTACAAAACCACCAAAACAGCAGCATGTCGACCTCTTGCCTTCTACTGCTCTTCCTCTTGCTTCTCGGCCACAACCTCACGAACACCACCACGTCTAGCGCGATCACCTAAATAGGTTGTAAACCAGCGGGGTGAGACACACAGTCCCATCGAGAAACATAACTCCCCTCCGAAACTATAAAACCTCATAGGGTTTAAAGAAGATAAAATAGATAGCTGGTAAAGACATATAATAAGAGCATCATACTGAGCAAGACTATTATTACCATCAATCTTATCAAGATATCCAGGAGGCATATAACCAAGTATTTCTTTGTGGAACATGATTGACAAGATAAGCTTTATAAGAGCTTATCACAAAATATGAGGATCGTGCACATATCTGCAAGGTATAACTAGATCATCTATATAAGAAAGGCCTTAATCAATGTTTTGTGTTTTGCTCTAAGTAGTATATACTATTCGGCTAGATTACATTTTGTTATTCCCTGAGGAAGTGAGTTGTCCCTGCTCAAATCCAATATTTGGCTGCGAAGCCCAAAAACCGATTCCATACAAGGTCAATGGAAGAGCCAGACTCCATGACCTCACCACCTCGTGGTCAGTGCACGAAAACCTGCAGTCTCATGCTTATATGGCCTCAACCTTAGAGTCAGCTCCGCAAGCTACCCATATCTCTAGCTCACCTTGACACAGGTGCTAGTATACTTTTTGAGCCACGGGCCTGATCACCATGCTCTTGAGCCATGAACGCATTCATGCTCTAACTCATTCATTCATGGGCCTGTTCACCATGCTCTTTACCATATGGAGTCTACAACTACAGTTGTACTCTGATCCTCCTATTTTTGGCTAGGAGAAAATCCTACATATTTAACAATATGCGCTCCAGGTAATCTCACAGGATAAACCTATTTCACCATCACCAAATTCTGACGATGATGGATCTATGGCCAGGGAAAACTACATGATATGTTCCACTATGATTAATTAGTATATTTTAAGTGAGTTGTTGAGGAAATACATTAATATTGTTATCATCACTTCATCCTGGGATCTCAATCCCTCATCACAGGAAGCCACAGCCTCTCAAGGCATCATCATCTTACATCATCACCTGGGATAATAATCCCTCATCTCATCATCAAGAGGATAACACCTCACTGGGCACTTGGGCCTCATCAGGTCCTCAGACCTATCTTCTTATACTAGTGATGCATGTTATCTCATCAACAAGGATTATTATCGTTTAGTGTTATTCAAAGCACATATACCTCACAGCTCTTACCTAGCTATGAATCTATTTAATATACCTTCATGGTTAGTATGCACATCAAGAGATATAATTTAAAATCACCAGACATAGCTCTTATGGATTATCATGTCATTAGGATTTGCATAAGCACATGTCATGATTATAAATATGTGTGTCATATTGTATCAATTACATCACTGTTGTCCAAGCATGGGCATCCATTTATGCTCTTTACCTTATAAACATGGGCAAGTAGCTTATCATCTTAAATGACATCATCGTTAGACATCCAACATAACATAGGCTGGAAACTATCATCCATATATGAAAAAATGCAGTTATATGATAAAGAACTACTACCTAGGGTTTCCGGGTTGGACATAACCCTCACCAAAGGTGCTCGCTACCCTCACTATAAGTGTGACGAGTAGTGCAACCTTTACTATAGGTGATATCGGGTAGGGTAACAACCCTTACTACAACTTGTCAGTCGAGGCACTTAGCCTCGCCTATCGGCCAACACAAACTCAAGGTGTATGTAGCAACCAAACTCCATGGTGTGTCACGCAACCAAGACCAAGAAGTGATCATGAAGCTAAGTCCATGCGGCATATCGTGCACCCAAGGTGACGACATCCCACTAAATCAGGCAAAGCCCTATCGACCCACTATGTTTAGGGTTAGGGTTATGTGGGGCAGCAACTACCATATCAGCTAAGATCATGGCGCCCAGGCCAAGGAGCCAAACTCACTTCTCGAGACCAAAGGAGAGAAAGGGGTATTGCCCAAGAGGGAACCCTAATCTATGGGTTCAGTTAACTAGGTCCAAAGGTACACAAGAAACAACAACATCATCAACAACATGATTACTATGTCCACAAGATTAAAGATACATGCTAGAGCAAGAAACATATCTAACAACATGCATGGCCGATCATAATCATATGCAACATAAAAGAAGGTAGTATAGTTAGGGTTAGAAGTTATGTAACCCGCCTTAAGCAAGCTACTAGCACCAAGCAACACCTTCAGCCACCACAAGTGGAAGAAGAAGAAGACTCCAAAGAGAAGGATCGGAAACCAAGCTTAGCTCCTCCAAGGGTATCGGCCACCAAGGTTGCAAAGGAGAGGTGTCGTTCACCAAGGAAGAGGGCAAACTTAGGAACTAAAGGGATCCTTAGTAAGAGAAAGGAGATACACATATAGAAGAGGGTGGAGGAGAAAACAAGGCAATGTGTCACCCACCTAGGGACACTTGTCCATGGGAAATGCCACCTTCTCATTACGCCTCATACACGTCCAAGGAAATTTCCACATGCAAGCATCATGCACCAAGTGTCCACTAGATTGGTGACACAAATTAAGCTAATAGTCAAAGATGGTCATGGTCGACTCACCTCACTCCCTTGCCCGACACAGCCCCATTGGTGAAACAATCATGGTCGACACCAAGCTCTCTTGCCCGATACAAGATCCAACAAGGTAGAGCAAGGCCCAAACAAGGAAAAACAAAGCCCAACAAGGCTCAACAAAGCCTGAGGCAACTCAAGAAATGAGCCCAACCCTTCCTCTCAACTCTAGAGAAATCAAGAAGAGAGAAAATCATCTCTCAAGGTGACAAACTTTCTCATCAACCCTAAACTTAGGTTATTTGCAAGTAGCACCTCCAACTCTCAACAAAGCTCACGCAAACCCTAATCACTACTTGAGGTGATTAGCAAGCAACTAAACACTAGGGTTTAGGTAAAGCAAACAAGATAAGCCCAAAACAGAGGTCAGGGTCCTTACACAACCTATCAGTTTGGATGTTCATACTTGCAAATCATAAAGTCACTATTATTATCACAAAAATATTATAAGTGTGTATTCTCGCACCTACATGCCACCCTGATGGATGATGCCAAAAGGTCAAGCCCAAGAGGGAAGACCCATGGGCACCATGAGTGGTGACCCCAGACACCAAGCTCGGGATTGAGAAGGTGGTCTTTATTGAATGACTAATGGGCACCATGAGAGGTGACCCCAGGTACCAAGCTCAGGAATGAGAAGGTGGCCTTAAGTCATTGGCAAAAGAGAAACCCTAAGGAGGGTATGCTAGGGTTTGGGCAAAAGTAGTGGAGACTGTCACATTGAAAGCGTAAATTGGCTTGTTAATTAACTTGATTGTGATATTTATATTGTTAGCCATATTTGTAAAATTTTGGTTGTCCCCACATACTGGCATATTTCTATATGCTGACTGACATTTTGTTTGTCAGCGTTTTAGTTGCAAGATTGAAAAGGACAAATAGTAAATTGGCAAGTGGAATTAAATAAGAATTAAAGTACAAAGGAGGATTAGTTAGAATAGACTCCAGATGTGGATAGAAGTAGATATCAATGTTTTTGAAAAAGGTATGCAAAGTTTTATTTTTATACCAGTTTTCAGTTTAGTCTGGTAGAATTTGATAATTATTATTGACTATTTGTCAAACCTTTGATCCTATTAATTGGGATAATGGCTCTAACCTCTTGGTCTCCCTTAATTAGGGGTTATTGGTGTTGGCTAAATTGACATTAGCATAATCCCTTTTGTTTTGATAATGACAAACATTTCATTCTTGTGGTTTTAACGTGCTATTTGAGTATTTCAGGAACAAGCATATAAGGTGGTGGATAACAAAGACTTGGAAGAAACAATTTGATAAAATCGCTTTATTTTCATGATTGTAATCAAATGTAAATGCTTGTACAAGTATATAATGTACAAGTAATTAGATATCATGTAAATCAAGCGTTTAGATCTTCCCTATCCACTCACAACACTTAGATAGGCCATTCCCCAAGATAGTATCACAATTGCACATTGATACACACACTTAGTAAATGAATACATTGAGTCAGTAATATTCTCGGTCGACAAATCGTCGATTGAGAAAATATCGGTCGACAAATCTTCGACCGAGAAACTCTCGGTCGACAAAATCTTCGATCGAGAATAGACCCTACTAGCCGTTAGACCCAGCAGACAAAGTGGTTGGGAGTTGGAAATGAACGTTGTAAACACTTGCTCTAGGAGGTCCCTCGGTCGACAAATCTTCGACCGAGAAGGACTCTCGGTCGACAAATTGTCGATCGAGAAAAGTTCTGTCTGCACTTTTCAGGGTCAATTAAATAGTCGATGCAAATGCAATTAGTGGACACATAACGGCTAGTTGAGCACTAAGAACCCCCTAGAAAGTGTCTAGAATGTCCTTAAGCACTTGTAGGTCATTCCTATAAATAGGACATGCCTTAGGACACCTAAACACATCTAAGCTACACATGTGCTACACTTGAGATTGAATACTCATTGGCAATCTGTTTTGAGCAATAGAGCAATTCCTACATTGGCTATTCATTCCCATTGCTCCAACTTCGTGTCCTATAGGCTAGTATCTCCTATCCACAACACTTACACTTCTACATACATTGGTTAGGAGATCAAAACGCTTGATATAGGAAATCAAGCCTTGAGCTACAAGTGGTATTGTAATTTCTGTTTTCTTTCTTATTCCTTTGTATCTTTTGTATTCTCCTTGCTACTCCTAGGGTTGGAGGCTGCGGATTGGAGAAGGTTCTCCTCGGAGGAGAAGGTGGACTTCAAGCTACTTTAAGAAGGCTATCGCAATGGGAAGCTACTTCAAGAAGGTTATTGCAACGGGAAGCTACTTCAAGAGGAAGCCTGCTTCAAGGTTGGTGAAATTGCTTCTAGGTGAAGGCTGCTTCAAGGTTGGTGCGATTACTTCGAGGTGAAGGCTGCTTGAAGGGTTTAGGGAGAGAATTGTAATTTTATGTAAAGTCCTTGCGAGGTAATAAAATTAAATTCTTTCCAAATCTCGGTTGGGTAAGCAACCGGGTAGTGGACTGACTGCCTTAGTATTTGCTAAGGTAGGAACCACTCTAAATCCTTGTCCCCTTGTCCAATATTTTTGTGATTGGTTGTTTGAGTTAAATAATTGTTTAAAATTGTTTAAAACTCTATTCACCCCCCTCTAGTAGTTTTTCAATTGGGAGGCAGGGTCGTTACAAGCATGCTCCCCAATAGGTGCTCCTGTGACATCAAACTCGATTGGAAATTTTCCCCTTTGGCCCTGAGCTCCTGTAGCCTACGCATCAGTGTGGGACCTCTACATTTCTTACCATCACCACTACCATCCTCATGGTTCTCATGCTCTGAATGTTCATCTTCAGTTGCCATTTTAGAACAACCTACAAGTATACATGATAAAAGAAACATAAGTGATAATAAAAGTACAAGTGGTGATATGATGTATATTTAAAAGATTACATGCTTGAATGATAATAAAATAAATAATTCAAAGAATACATGCCTCTAGTATTGGTTGAGTTGTTAGTCAAGTAAAATTCCATCATCATGGTCTTGACATTTATAGTATTCATCGGTGTTAACTTCAACATTTACACTTGGCAACCCAAATGAGAATGGGCTGGAATCATCATACTTTTTGTAGTATTCTTCTTCATTTATAGGATCTCCAGTAAACTGTCTTTTTCCATGAAGAATGACAGACCAATTTTTATTTTATGGGTCATCAATATACCAACTCATCCACTAAAACACATTTGTTGTTATCAACCCAATTACACCTAAAGATAGGAACTCTGAAATTTGTATAGTCCAATTCCCATATGTCCTCAATGATGTCGTAATACAACATCTCAACTTTGTGTGGTCTTTTATCTTTCGCACTAGCAAAATACAATGAACAAGCTTGAACAGTGACCCCACTATTTTGGACTACACTACTTTCATCTTGACGCTTTGTGTAGTATAAAAATCCATTTATGTCATATCCTTCATATGACATGACATCCATTTTTGGCTTACAGGTGAGCCATTTTATGTTCTCAGCAACATTATTTAGTGATTCAAATAGTTGATTAAAGACTTTCTCTTATAACCACCTAATAAATGTTCGATTATGCTCTCTTACAAGCCACATTGAACTAGATCACGGATGATTTCTCTTTATACGACCATTGTGTTATGTGATGTAGCTACTAACTTCATCGATGTTGTGTAAAATCTACAAATGTGCTTGTTCCCACAACTCACGACTAATTCCTTTCACTTGTGCTCCCAGAGTTCCTTTGCCACAATAAGATTTAGTGTTATGGGAATTTTTTAGTTCACTAGAAGTTTCATTGCAATTCAAAAAATCATTGCAAAAGTCCATCACCTCCCTAGCCACATAACCCTCAATAATACTCCCTTCAGGACGATAATGATTTCAAACATCACCTTGAAAAACACTCATGTAGCGTTCAAATGGATACATCCAATGTAAGAAAATTGGATCCTACATCTTCACTTCCCTTTTTATATGTAATACAAGATGAACCATGATATCAAAAAATGGAGGAAAGTACATTTCAAGCTGACACATGGTAACAATTACATCTTTTTGTAATTTATCTAGAGTATCAGGATGTATCACTTTGTTGCATATTTCACTGAAGAAGAAACATAGTCTTGTGATTGCAAACCTTATATGCTTCGGAAATATAGACCGAATAGCCACAGGTAAAATTTGTTGCATTAAGGTGTGACAATCATGAGATTTGAGACCTATCAAGTTCAGATCCTTTTAGATACCAATATGAGAATATTAGAAGAGTATCTTTGTGGAACCTTAATATTATACAAGCACTCACAAAAAGTATTTTTCTCCTGCTTTGACAAAGTGTAACAAGCTGGTGGTAAATATGTGCGGTGACCCCTGATCCCCACTAATAATTCTTTTCTTATACCCATTAATTTTCTATATTTGATATCATCTTTAGTCTTTCTCGGTATATTCAATAGTGTACCAATGATGCTATCACAAACATTTTTTTCAACATGCATGCCATCAATGCAGTGTCTAATTGACCAGAATCTCTAATAAGGAAGATCCTAGAATATTGACCTCTTCTTGTATAGAGATTTGTCACATGCGAGAGTATGACTACTTGAAATCTTTCCAAATTCATTAACAATATCTTTCAACCTATCATATACAACATTTCCTGGTATAGGTTTAGGAGCACTTCGTTCCTCAGTTGATCCATTAAAGATTTTGCATTGCCTTCGATAAGGATGCACTTGTGGGAGAAATCTCTGATGACCAAGTTATATGATTTTACCACCGTGTTTCAGTCAGATTGAATCAGTATTTTCCGAACAAATAGGACATGCTTTGTATCCTTTTATGCTATATCCAGACAAATTTCCATAAGCTAGAAAGTCATTAATCGTGTAAAACAACATAGCACGCAAACTAAAGATCTCTTCACATGAAGCATCATATGTCATAACACCTTCTTCCCATAGTTTCATTAGATCATCAATTAGAGGTTGAAGGTAAACATCAATGTCATTTCCAGGTTGCTTGGGCCCTGATATCAATTATTGACAACATGACATACTTATTTTTCATATACAACCAAGGAGGAAGATTGTATATAACAATCATAACAGGCCAAGTGTTATGTTGGTTGCTTAATGTACCATAAGGATTCATTCCATCTATACAGGGTCCAAGTCTTAAGGTTCTTGGTCCTTTACCAAATTGAGGGTATAATAAATCAATTTTCTTCCATTGTGGTGAATCATATGCGTGTTTTAGGATGCAATCATCATTGGCCTTTAAGTCCCCATGCCAAGACAAATTCTGTGCATCTTCAGTATTAGCAAATAAGCATTGAAATCGTGGTATTATTGGTAGATACCACATCACCTTGGCAGGAGAGCCATTTTTAGCCTTAACTAAATTTGTGGTCTTGTACCTTGACGCACCACATTTTGGACCTGCATGAATCTTCGTAGCCACCATTCCCATTGGGCACATTATTTTCTTTGCTTGATATGTTGAAATTGGAAGCTCATTTCCTTCAGGAAGAATTTCCTTTAACAAAGATAATAATGAAGTGAAACTCTTATCGCTCCACCAGTTCTATGCTATGAGAGTATATAATTGCATCACAACACTCAACCTTGTGAACTTAGTACAACCCTTATATAATGGTTTTTCAGCATCATGGACAATGTTTGCAAATAAAGAAGGTGGATCAATGACATTTTCCTGACAACTACGTAGAATCTCATCAACCATATCATCCTGAATCGCTTCATCCTAATTTGGTTCATCATTGACATTATCATCACTATATATATCTTCTATGCCAAAAATATTAGTATTGACATTTTCTGATCCATAATTAAATTTCTCTCCATGCCAATACCATTCATTATAACATTGTATGATCCCATTGCATATGACATGATTCTTAATTTCCTCAACAATATCAACTTTCAAATTATTACCAAAATTTCTACATGGACAATAGAACCTATCTGTAGGTAGTTTCCTACGTTCCTCAGCAAATTTGGTAAATTCATCAAGACCTTTGGAAAACTCTGGACTGCAATGGTTCTTGATAGACATCCAACTTCAATCCATTTTCTAGATCACATTAAAATTAATTATAAAATTGTACCACCTATCAAAATGGTTTTTGTTGATACTATAAGTTGTAAGTTTTTATTGATAGGAAGTTAATTACTTTTATACTAAAGTGTACCACCTATCCCATTTTTGAATATTTAATCTCACTAGTAACTGTATAATGTATGTTTAGTTTTCAAGAAAATTTTAGCAGCATTTCACATAAGTTCTCCAAGTACATCGATGTAAATGGAAAATAACCACCCACATATGTACCCAAAGAACAAATGAGGAAATACTACTAAAATTTTCTTCAAAACTAAACATACAGATACACTTACATCCTAAGTGAGATTAAATATCCTAAAACAGTCCTAGACCGGGGACTATCCAAAATTTACTCCTAATGAGTAAATTTTGAACGGGTTTCTAAGTTGATATGTAAATGTATTATTGTCATATTTATATATTAAGTTAAACGTCATGCATCTATGATCTCATCTATAAACCCTAAAGTGTCAATCTGAGACTACACAATGTCTACCATCATATATATGGAATGTATACAATGATTACATATGTGATTGATAACAAAATGTAGATATGAAAGAATACATATTCTTATTATTGGTTGATTTACTAGTCAAATAAAATGAAAAAACAATGTAACTCACCTGAGCCGCAGAGACAAAAATGAGAGAAGACTGTGGGCAGTGGAAGGCGCGCAGGTGGCAAAGAGTAAGAGGATGACCACCGATCATCAGATCTACTGCGAGAAAGAGGATGACTATCGTGAACGACATGGGTAAATCAAGAATACTTCCATAGATAAACATTCATTATATGTACTGAATTGAGAAGAATCAATTAGGTGCTCTTGACAAATATAAATCGAAGGGCATGCCAAAGAGTTGTCATGAATAGAGAAATAATCTTATCAAAAAAATGTGACTTTGTGAGAACTAGGTGAGATGGAGCAGTGAAGTTTTTTTATCCTAATTCCTAGATATCTTCCTGCTATAATCATTCGATCACATACTGCACTTCTTTAACCAACTTAGAAAACCAATAACAACAACAATTACTACTACATGTACAACTATGGCACGGTCGATCCTCATCATCATTGTCTTGGTTCATCATTTGGGAGAAAAGAAGAAAATGAAAGACACACAAGTGTTTGTGGTGGCTTATCATGTGGGAGATATATTTTTGTATTACTGGATGAAGACGAGAATAAGGTAGAATGAAGCTCACTAGAACCCACTGGAATAGAATACTGCTATAAAAAGGTTTGTTTCCATTCAAGTTAACTTAACTATTACTAAAGGAAAGAACAAAAATAGAGATCATAATAATTGAAGCATCAAGTTTTATTAGAGATACTTGAGGATAGGTTTTCACTACCATATCATGCCATGAAGTAACAACAAAATCCAATAAACAAGTATAATCACAGAGGAAGGTCTGAGTTCTACACTCCTCCTGGCATCATAGAACTATTCTAACTTTTTATAGAAGCTCCTGAGGTTGTGAGTGGGCACAAAACTTGGGTATGAGGCTCATAATCCCCATCCCAATATAATATAAAGGCACATAACCTTAAAAACTAAAGCATATTATAAAACCATACTGAATCAACAAGCATGCAATGTAGATTAATCATGATATTAAACAAGATTGTCCAACGAAAAGTCAAACATTAGATCATAGAAATCCATCATGAGAAAATTAGGGTTTTAGTGCACAACTAGCACAATACAAAGTAATTGCACCAATTAGGATTCAACTAGAGATAGCATGAACAATAGTAAATATCCTAGATTCCAATATGCAATATCAACAAAGAAGTGTCGACATATAACTTATTTTAAATATCAAACTCTTAAAAGATTTTGAATAAATATCAAAGGAGAGATTTTACATATATCCCAAGCTCTGTTAGCGGTGGCTAGGTATACAGGAGCGAAGGAGGGACCTTCTACAGCCACCTATCCCATTCTTAGATGAGCTGCTTCACAATGTTGAGGGCTCTGGGGACATCCTAGGTTGTCCACTCTTGCTAATCCAGGTCACTCGCCTCGCCTGTGGTGGGTTTGTCTTCTCCCTCCGGCTCAGCCACACCATGAGTAGGTACTATGACAATGGATCTTTGCATTCCCGGTGGCAGTCAGCACTGATCGAGAGCAATATTGAAACCCACTCAAATACATCATGGAGCTCGTCGGCAAGGCAATGGCTAAGGTGATCGATGAGTGCATGTGGAGGAGCATTGGAGTAGTAGAGCACAAATCACACTGGAGCAGCAGAGCACAACTCACCAGAACTAGGGAATCGATGCGATGAAACATAATAGAAGAAGAATCATTTTCGTTATTAGACAAAACCGACTAAGGTGATTCTCATTCGAGAATTTGGTCGACCGAGAGTGGCCCTATAAGGTCAGTTAAAAGGAAAAAACCAACCCAATAGAGGTAAGTTGTACCCCAATTTCTTCATTCTGACCTACAAGGATGGTTATATTGAAAACCCGACCCAAAAAGGTGAATCTCGATCGAGAATTTGGTCGACTGAGAGTGTCCCTACAAGGTCGGTTAAAAGGAAAAAACCGACCCAATAGAGTCCAAAGCTCGAATTTTTTCATTCCGACCTACAAGGACAGTTATATTAAAAAATGACCCAAAGGTGATTCTCGGTCGAGAATTTCGTCGAATGAGAATGGCCCTATAAGGTCAGTTAAAAGGAAAAAACTGACCCTAGATGTACTTATAGATGCACAAAGGTCGGTTAAAAGGAAAAAAACTGACCCTAGAGATAGACATGCGAAGGCAAAATGAAACCAAGATGCCTTAGTAATGGGCCCAGTTGTTACAAATGGTATCAGAGCCATAACCCCTCTAGTAGGTGGGGACCACATGGACATGGCATGCCAGTCTTGAGTTATGCGATCCAGGCATGTAGGAAAGGGATGTCCATGGTTGACGTAGCCACCCTTGCGCTGGTATTCCGTGATTGGGAGTTGGGTGTCCATGGGCCATTGTGGATCTGCACTGAAATGGGGAAGAGATTATGAGGCCTTATAGTTGAGCCTTGATGAGGACGTCAAGAGCCTAAGTAGGGGAGACTGTAACATCCCAGGATTTGAGGCCTCAGATAACATGATCTTAAAAGGAATGATTGGACTACACATATCACCAAGGTGCACCTCCTTTTCTGGGAGCCCATCACTAAAGAACTCCATAGTTAAGTGTGCTTAGCTTGGAGTAGTACTAGGATGGGTGACTAGTCAGGAAGTTGATCCTGCCTTGCACGTCAGTGTGGACAAAGTGCACAATTAAGGCTAGTGGTGGTTTGTGGGGCCAGTCATAATTCCTGAAACTCTACTAGAGCCATGGGCAGTTGGCCAGGTTGTTACACCAAGCCACGTGAACCAGCATGACATAAGCAGATGGATAAAGCATCCCACCCCCAAGAAATTAAAAATATCCTTAAAACCATGGACCCATATAAAGTTGGAGGTTTGGATGGTACCTCCACTCATTTCATTTGTGCTAATTGGTCTACTTTGTAGGATTCTGTCACTAAAACCATTCAAGAAACCCTCTCTACAAAAAGTCTTGATGAACAACTATGCAATGCTACAATAGTTATCATTCCTAAAGGATAAAAACCAGAAACTAGAAGCCAATTTTGCCCAATCTCCCTCAATAACACCATTTTGAAGTTATGCTCCAAGGTTGTGGTGGAATGGAAAAAGAATTGGCTGCCACTTTAGACAAACCTAGCTCAAAGCACTTTTGTACCTAGTTGCAAAATCACTGATAACATTACAGTGGTTCAAGAGTTAATCTACAAGATGAGAAGGAAACCCACAAATAGGATGATGGATATAAAAATAGACCTTACGAAAGCATATGATAAGATGGCTTGGATCTTTATTGAAGACACATTAAAGAAGATGGACATCCCCATCAACCTGCAGACATACATCATGAACTCCAGCATAAAAGGTAGTCAGACTATAGCCTGGAATGGGAGGGTTTCACCCACTTTTAAAGCGGCTAGAAGATTAATGTCTTATTCAGTTAATTGAATGTCTTATTCAGTTAATTGAAGATCTAGTGGAAGAGAAGAAATGGCACCCCATACAACTTGGCAGGAAGGGACCACATATAGCACACCTATGCTTCACAAACGATATTATCTTGTTCTCTATAGAAAATGAATCTAACATGAAAATCATTATGAAGTGCTTCAAAGACTTCGAACTAGCCTCCAGACAAGCCATCTCTATGGAGAAGACAAGGATTTACTTTTCAAGGAGTGTGCCCAACTAGGTAGCTGAAAGGATCTGTAATATGAGCATCCTACAAAAAACAAACGATCTTGGTAAGTACTTGGGGGTCCCCATCCTTCACTCTAGAGTTAACAACAAAACATACAACAAACGTTTGGAGAAGGTGACCTACAGAATAAACTCTTGGGTAGCAAGAAGCTTATTAATGGCAAGCAGAGTTATCCTTCTGAAAAGTAATTTGGCCACTATCCCCACTTACATCATGCAAATGGCCAAACTTCCTTTTCAACTCTGTGACAGAATAGATGGAGAGAAAAGGAGATTCATCTAGAGTGAGCAGCAAATGTGGAGTTCACTTAATATCCTAGGATTGTCTCACCAGTAGGAAGATAAATGGATATCTTGGCCTTAAGTCTATGAGGGAATGGAACCAAGCATTTCTTATGAAACATAGTGGGGACATCTATAGCAACCAAAAAACTATGTGGAGTGAATCTATGAAGAGTAAGATGATGAGTAACACTTCAGTCACTCATTCAAACCTATCTAGATTGGCTTGAGCAGTGATTTAAATGAGAAAATTCATGGAGGAAAACACTTACTTAAGCCCATTCAGTGGGTTTCACATCAAATCTTGGCAAGATAAATGGCTTCCAAGTGGTGTTGTACTGAAAGAACATGCCTCATATCTGATACAGGAAGATCTAGAGGACCTAAAAGTGAGTAGCCTCATCGACCTGGAGGGGTAGTGGGATCGAGACTTCTTAGAGCATTAGTTCCCATCTTCTATAATCCAAGAGATTAGCAAGATCAATCCTCCTACAGATCCAACAACTGAAGACATCAGAGTTTGGAAACTCAAATTGAATGGTAGCTACACGGCTAAGACTGCTTACACTGCTCTGCAAGTAGATTCTGAAATCAAAAGTCAAGGCAATTGGAGGTTTATTTAGGGAACTCAAGTAGAAGCACGTGTTAAGATGTTCGTATGGTTAGCAGCTAATGGAGAAATTCTGACAAACTAGAATAGAAAATGTCATCACATGATGATAAATGCTACCTACAACAGATGCAATAGCAAAGAGGAAACCAACTTGCATGCTCTATGAGACTACAGGAAGGTGAGTCCAGTGTGGAAGAGTCTTCTCTCCAACAACATGCCAATTGAGTTCTGGACTAGAAATAACTTCGACCAATGGATTAACCACAACATCAAGTGTAATGAGGAGCACATAATCATTTTCTTCATTGCATGCTAGACCATATGGAAGAATTGCAACCTCTGGTTGTTTGAAGGCAAAGAAACTAACGTCCAATACCAAACTAACGTCCAACACCAAATCGGGCATGATAAAACTCAATATTGATGCTTTGTTGTAGAAGAGGAAAGGATCCATCGCAATACTTATCAGAGATCGAACAACACTTGGTTGGATGGGGTAGGACAAACCATTATTGCAAATGACCTGCTGGAAGCTGAGTTGAAAGCCATAGCTCTTGTTGTGAAGATTATAAAGGTGTGTTCCATAACTAATGCAACAATCAAAATTGACAACCAACAGGCATCCTTCATGCTTCAAGATGACTACATGAACGATATGCTAATCTACTCAGGGGCATTCGGAAATTCAAAAGTGTGTCCTTGAAGATTATGTTTTGCAAATGTGAGTGCAATGTCCTAGCCGATGCCTTAGCCAATTATCACCACCAAAATAGCTCAGGAAACTCCCATTATAAAAAGCTTCCTAAAGAAGTGATTGATACTAGTCAAGTAACTTTATGTAATGGTAGTAATACTACCATATTTAATTCTTTGCAATTTTCAAAATTCTGTAATTCTAATTTGATAATGCTTGGAAGAGGTGGGCAAGATAAATAAGACAATTGCCTGACTTTCCAAAAAAAAATAACCAACATTCAAGAGAGTTAAGAAATAATACAACCTTTGTCAAATAATTGAATAATACTTATCAAGTTATGATGTACAACATATACAAGGAGAAATTTCTTGATGCATAGGGAATCACCTACATCACCCACACCTATAACCTTGTTTTGTTGTTAGAAAATAGCATCGACCCATATTTCTTATTTTTAAGGGATTGAAGTGGATCTTTTATCTACTCATATGATTGGATCATCTAATATCAACTATGCACTTTTCATTAGCCTACAAAGAAATAAAGATGGTACCTAAATTAAAGTTTGGGATCTTGGGTTAGCTTCGGAACTCAAATCAAAATTGTGTTTGTACCCTCCTTCTTATATGGACAAATAGTAGAAAAATGGTCATCACTCTTGCAATGCGAACAATCCATGTTTGCCTTTGAGCTGGAAGACTCATGATGGGATGTTTGAGGTGCCTTACCATTTGTACTTTTTTTTTCTTTTGGTCACCCTCATATCCCAAATCACTTCTACCACTTGTTTAGTGGAGTGATCAACAATTTCATTGGAGGAGTTATTTCCCTTTATGAACTTTTGCAATGAAGATTTGAGCATGTACTTGTCACCACTAATTTTAATGAAGATAGAAGATAAACTGGTAATATCATATTGAACATGCAAACTATCAGCCTCTAAATAGAGGTCTTTGGTCAAATAAGATTATTTCTCAAGTACAATTCTAAAAAAATCCATTTGAAGGTCAAATAGATCTATATTCAAGAACATTTACTTTAATAATAAAACTAACATTTTTAGTTCTAAGTTTGGTAAGTTAATTAAATTTGGTTTTCATATGAAAGTGTAACTAACTAAAACCTAGAATCTTACCCTATTCAATAATTAGAATGCTTGTGAGATTGGTTCCTTAGATCTGATCAAAAAAAGATAAAATTTTACCCTAATGACTAATGATAATTCATACAAATTATTATGTGGAAATAGGTTCTGAAAACAACATCTCACAATTACATATTAACTTAAATATGTGCTACATGTTACATGTATTTCCTTGGCTAACTAATACTCACATAGTGCCTAAATAAAAATGTATAATATGCATTGGAGTAACAATTGGTAATCCCATGTTCATAAATATTAATAATGTCTAATTTTTTTTAAAATAAATATGAAATTAATAGACTAAATATTTTAAATTAATAAAGTGTGGAATTTTGTGAAAAATAAAAAATATAACTCTTTTGATGATAATGTGAAATTAATGGGACTTTAATTGAAGACTATTGATCTATATGTAAATCAATTGTCTAAATAATAGTGGTGATATAGGTCACAAAAATAAATTCCAAAACTCAAATATAATGGGAAAAACATATTTCTTGGGTCCCAAATAGCTTGGGTGCCAAATTTCATATTAATTAAATGATAATAATTATCCTAATTTTATTTAGATAAGAAAATAGGAAAAAAAGAGAAAAGTATTAAAAAATTACTAAATTTCTTCAAAAGCATAAATAAGCCCCTACATCCACATACCAAAGTTAGCTATCTATGAATTTTCACATTAATTGGACAATCTTATTTATTCTAGTATAGTTTAGGAGACAAAATACAACTTAAAGTTCAAAATATTAAATAAAATATTACACATTTCCAAAAGGAAAAATTATGAGAAAATTGGACTACTCAAATGTAAGTTTGTTTGTAGGCCAAATTCACATATTTTGAGTATTCCTAGATACCTCATTCATTAAGGAAAGAAATACATGATATGATCTAAAATATTAAATAAAATAAAAAATGTCTTTGAAAGTAAAAATTAATGCCAAAATCCAAATCTACATGTCTTAATTAGTGTAGGAGTCAAATTTAGTATTAATTGGATAATGTGTGCACCCTCATTTGATTGGGAAAGAAAAGATATAATTAATTAACTTCACTTTTCTCTGTAAAGCTCCCCTTTTTGTTGGTTTACTTTTATATGCGAGATTTGATGGTATTTGTTTATTTTGTTCATGATCCCATGATGGTGAATTCATCCTCTTCCTCAACCTATTTTCCTTTCTCACATTCATTGGTTTCTAGTTTCCCTCTCCGAGTCTCTTTTGCATCTCTCTCCCTCATCCCTCAACACTTCCCTCTGATTTCTTCTCACTCCTATTCCTTTCTTCTTTTTTTAGGGATTGACTATATAGATCCTAGGGTTTCCGGCACCTCACACAGACCCCAATAACCTCCCTTCTTCATATTCACTTCACCTATTTCCCCCACCTTTGTTTCTCCTCACAAGACAAGGCCATCAGACCTTTGGGAAAACTTTCCCTAACATTCCTTTGCACCAAAGTTATCACTCCAACCCATCATCTCATCTTGATCCTCTCTCGAGCTCACTCTACCAACCTTTTACCTCTTCACTAATTCTTGCTATATAACTCATGGTTCCTGATTACTACTAGGGCCAGAAAGCAGTCAGAACCATTCCTTGCCCCTATGCGAAGGTATTTTCAATCTCAATTTTACTTAGCAATCTAGTGTTCATGTTTCCCCAATTCGTACCATATTCATTGGTTGATCTACTCGCTAGTTCTTTTTTTTTTATAGGGTAAAATATTACTATGTCAAAAAACCATATAGGTGAACCTATATTGTACAGGGGGTGTGATAACTACAAAAAGCCCCATTGTTCTTTGGTGATAGGCTCCAAACCTTTATAAATACTAGGTTTGGCTTTAACAACAAAACCCAACCTTTCCGTCAAACTATCAAAAAATGTAAACTTATCACTTTCATGGCCATTGTGCAGCCTGGAATTACTCTCTCGCCAAATTCCATAGACAATACCAGCGATCCCCAACGCCCCAAACCCCTGCATATGCCATTGCTCCTTGAATGTTCTTAACCCAGCTCAGTCCCTCCAGCAATGTCAGTGGTGGTGCACCACCCCACCCACTCTTCAGTGACCATTTATACCAAACATATCTAGAGAACATGAACTAAAAAAGAGGTGCTCATGCCATTCACCAGCAGCCTTGCACAGTTGGCATAGAAGGTCACAGTTGACTCCCCAAGCGTTCAATTTGTCTATCATAGGTAGCCGACCAAGAACTTCCCTATACAAGCAGCACCCCCACCTCTGTATTTGCATATTGTTCCAAACAATATCATCCCAAGTAACGGGAGGGCCAAGCCTTTTTGGCACCCACGGCCTAGATTCTGTACACTCCCAACTACCATCAGGCTTCGGAAGGTATGCATGCTTAACTACATGCCATTCTCTGGTCATGCTCCTCCAAACAACAGAACCACACCCAGTCCCGCTGGTTTCCAAGGAGTAGTCATTTTTGCACCTCATCCAGGCTGACCACACTGAATCAGGATGTGTGAGGAACCCATGGATGTGCTACTTCGTTATGGTGCCCTCCACCCACAAAGGGTCAACCATTCCCATACCTCCCTGCCGGTGTTCTCTGGTAATAGTATCCCACACAATGCCATGACTCCTTCCGCCCCAAAGAAAATTACTGACCAGGCATCTCAATTTTTCAATGATGAACAGAGGCAACTCAGCTTGCCTACACCAAAATCCAACTTTGGCCAAGAGAACATTGTTGTATAACACTTGCCGCCCCATCATGGAAATGGAAACGCTGGCCCACCTCTCAATGTGAACCCTCATCTCATCAACCAACTTGTAATAATCTTTACCTCTCCCTTTACCCCCTGAGATAGGGATGCCCAAATATTTTGTGGGAAACTTCCCTGTGGTGATGTTGGCTGCCATCCTTAGTATCCCATGCCTCTCATCACAAGAGAGTGATAGGAAGACCTTAGACTTGATGTCACTGATGTATAGCCCCATCATACGACCAACCTCCCTCAAAATTCCTTTCACCTATTTGAGGTACTTGCAATTCCCTATAGTAAAAATCATGATGTCATCCACAAAGACAATATGTGAGACCACTAGAGTATCCTTGACTTTGAACAATATCAACTTCCCCTTTCTCTCCGCATCAGAGATGGTAGTGGACAAGGCCTCCATGATGATCACAAACAAAATAGGTGAGAGCGGATCACCTTGTCTCAACCCATTGGTCACCCCGAAAAACCCTTGTGGCACACCATTAACCAACACAGAGAAAGAAGTGTTTTCCACACACTGCACCATCAAATTAGCCCATCTCCTAGAGAAGCCCAGTGCCTCCATGGTCTTCCACAATTTGGTCCAGTCAACATGGTCATAGGCTTTAGTAATATCCAACTTGAAGCATGCCATTCTCGTAGAGTTCCTCGAGCTGAACTGATTCAAGAACTCCGCAGCCAATAGCGCTCCATCGGCGATGTCCCTGCCATGCACAAAGGCCATTTGTTGGGGGACACAATCTTCAGTAAGATTTGCTTGAGCCTTCTCGACAAAAACTTAGCAATGATCTTATAGAGCACAAAACAACAAGCTATAGGCCTAAATTCGACCATAGAAGTGGTCAAGTTCTTCTTGGGGATCAATTTGATAAAAGAATGATTCACCTGCCTGAGCATATTGCCACCCACCATAAACCAACATACGTATCTGCAAATGTCGTCATTCACGATATCCCAACAACACTGATAAAATTTTCCATTGAACCCATCGGGTCCCCACTCCTTAGATGGGCCAATGGAGAAAATAGCCTCCCTAACTTCCTTCTCAGTCACTAGGCCACAAAGATCTATATTCATCTCCTCACTGACTTTCACCCCAGGAAAACAACCCTGATGAACCCTATGCTCCTTATTGTATAAATTCTTGAAATAGATAACAGCCTCGTCCGCCACCTATCTAGGCCCCCTAGCAATGTTACCATACTCCTTGATTAAACTGTGAATGCATTCCTTCATGTGATTCTTCTTGGTTGCGTTCTGGTAGACCTTCATGTTTCTGTCGCCATCACTGATCCTCCTCAGTCTGTTCCTCTGCTAGTGATACATCTCCTCTGCCTTCTGTAGATTTAACAACCTTCCATCCTTCTTGTAACAACCCCACCTCTCGGTAACCCCCAATTAAGGAAGACTAAGAAGTTAGAGCCAGTATCCCAAAATAGAATCAGTGGTTTTGTAAATAATCAACAATAATTAATAAATTCTACAACAACTAAGCTTTAAAATTGAATAAACAATTCTTGTCTCATAGTGAAAAATATAGGAGTGAGGGATTGTACCCCATATAACATCTATCTATCTAATATCCTCCAATCTTTATTAAGTTTTATTCCATCATTGTCACTTTAAAGGAATATCCATTTACTTGATAAACCTGAAATGCTGACAAACAAAATGACGGTCAGTATAACGAATTATACTGGTATGTGGGGGAACCAATAATCGAGCATTTAATTGTAACAACATATTGCAAGCAATTATGATTTAACAATACACTCTTTACATTTTAAACATAACTACTCAATCCTTGCATACCCTAGCCTCTATGTTGTCCCTGAAGTGGACATAGATACTAGCTCTCATATGGTAGATCTCAACCAACCCACATGATTCTACCTTAAAGGTAGATCAATACATAGGGTTGTGGAGTCGGATGGCCCTACCCAAATGTTACACCCTGATCTCACAATTACCACTAATCATGAGATTATGATATAAATTGAGGATTTAACGTAATACAAAGATCACCCTTAACTTTTTATTCTCTTTCAAAACTCTTTGTTTTCTCGCATTGAACCACATAAACCAACTTTACAGGGGAATTTAAACATGAATTTCTAATCTTATTTCAATAGTAAAAATGCATGTATGAACATTCATTATGTTCCTCAAACTTTTAAACACATAAGACTTGCTAATTCGCACGTATTGCTCAAAGAGGAATAATGTTATACATTATCATTTACAACTCTCTCATATTTCTTTATAAGGACCTAGAGTGACAAGGACCGGCTGAACTTAACTATACTCAGGCTTAACTCTTGTGGTATATCTACTCTGATGCAATGATATCTTCTTCAAGTCCATGTGGTTTCCCTAAAAATTTTGAGTAGAGGGGTGAGCCTACTTGCTCAATTAATGAGTACTTCAAAGAAACAATCTGAAGCACTGATATAATTATAGATATACTTTTGAGCAATTGATATCAATTATAATAGTAGAAACCTTTAGAGAGTCTAATAATTGACAATCATAAATATGGAAGGATAATCTAAATATATATAAGAGTCAATCAATGTATGAAATGCTTGATTGATCATAAAGAGAACTAATAATTCAGAAACATACAAAGAATAATTGAATAACTATACACACTTGTTTGACCTCTCATTCATTTTATTATGCCATGATCATATGCAGTGTACTCTACATATGAAGACTCATAGTGCACTACGATCACACTATACAAGACTTAGTGGACACACCCGGGAAATGCTATGTCTGACTACTCTCCTGGTCTGTAATAGGGAAATGGCTCTCTGGCCTAAACTGGACTCCTCCTCTAACCTGAGCACACAGGCGGAGAGTCAAGCCACCTCTTGGCTTTTTCTGTACTCTAGTGCCACCAGGATCTCTGGTTGATGTTGGACACTACATTTTGAAATTTAAGGAGACCCCCATATACTCGTCGCACTGCCAGGTGTAGGTCCCATGTACCTTCTGTTGGTATGTTCCGACCCCCGTATACTGGACGCACCACCAAGGTAGGTCGTTTCATCCCTAAGGCGTAGACCTCTCATACATATTCTATGGTGTTTAGGGCTCTTAAGTCTATTATTTTATTATTCCTAGAAAACTCTTTCTACATTGTACCTTTCTCTTACTCATACTTGACTCTGGTATCTCTATGGTGTCGCGTCTATTTATTTGAAGCTTATAGCACAACATGTATATCATTCTATACTTGGCAGAGCAGTATATTCAAAACATTATAATATACTGAGTAATCAACATACTATACATACTGGCAGACTAGAATTCTTAAATAAATAGAATACATGTCAACTTGGCACTTTATACACTAGAATCATGCAATTGAACTGTTAAGCATCACCACATCTCATACTGAGAACATTGATTTGACCATACTTGATTCATTGAACACCCTGGACTTGGGGTTTCATTTACCTCATTCACTTATCACTTGGCTCTCATAAGGATTTAATATTTCATAAACATCCACTAAATACAGATTGCTTTAAACAAGTCATATACAATCAACATATGTATGAAATCCTCGAATTGAGCTAAATTAGGGTTTTCCATGCCATTCATTGAGATATTATGAATCAAGAATAACATTGCATAAATAGAGTCTATGATGCCAAGAAAAACACTTCAAATGGATTTCACCATATTTATTCACAAATTTCCAACTTTCCACTCATATAGGGCGTCACCCTCTTTACGAAGATATCAAGCAAACACTATTCACATCACATGAAATCTAAGATAGTGTTTGACATATATGTACTATGCATTTAGATAAGCAATCATTCAAAACCAAAGGGATCTAGATAAGCAACTTTCTCTATTTACTTATACAGCAAATTTCAGTCATAGACAAATTCCCTATATTTCAGTTTACTCTTATAACCTCTGTGAATACTTAGGGAATTCTCATTAGAATGCATTGTATACATTTCTAATATGTTTTTAACATCTGAAATTCATTCAAACAAAGGAAGAATCCATTTCATATCATTTTGCAACAACTTAGAACAAATAGACAATTCAGGGTTTGTAGTCGCATACTAAGTAATTAAAGATTATGGTTGATTTAACCAATTTCGTGCAATATATTATTTAAAGGAAGTTTCCACTCACCCTAAGGTGTGAAAACACCTTAAAAACGTAGCTCATCCCTGAAAATCTCGATCTCATATCAAATCCCTAGCAATCCGCCCGATTCTTCTTCCTTTCAACTCGGAAACCCTAAAAATGAGGGATTATGAAGAAAGACTGAGAAAAAGGGAAGTTTTGATACCATTTTGGATCAAATCATGGGAGGGACGGAATTTTGATGTGTGAGAGAATATTCACCATGAAACTATATCCAAAGAAGCTAAACTTACATGATTTCATCATTCCTCGGACCACAAAACCCTAGGTCAGCATCTCCATCAATTTCTCCTCTCAAACCCTAACTCTCCCTCTCTCTCTCTAGGATTTCGTTTCTCTGGTTTGAACCATGAATTATGAGAGCTTCTAGTATGTTAGGTTGATCATATAGACCAATTGAGCTACTTGGGTCAATTGCACTATGGCCCCTCACTAAACTTTTTCTTATTTCAGCAGATTTTTCTGTCATAAAAAGGTAGCTTCAGATAAAATTTGATATCATTCCAATCTTCTAGTAAATAACTAAAAATCGAATAGTGTACTACTATCTGGAATTCTGTAGAAATGTCAATTATCATAATTCATCTACTAATTAGGTCTAAATGCATCCAAAAATTATAAGAATTTTACGTTTTGTTTATTATTGTGTTTCATATCTTTAGTTAAAATTTCAGATCATTTGGATTTACCAATAAATAACTAAAAATTAAACAATATATCGGTGAACAACATTCTGTCAGCATGGTCGGTTGAAATATATCTCAATCGAGAATGACTTTTAAAGAACATCCAAAAATTCTAAAATTTTTCACTGAAATGCATGATTGAGTTATACATATTATATCCAACTTTCAATTAAATCCAAATTACATACAAAATATGATAAATCATTTTCCTTACTACTATCTTAATCAAATTTCATACTCATGTACCATCAAAATCATAATTTCATCCAACTAGGGTTTATATTTCTCAAACCCTAATTTCTCAAACAATAGAACACTTAATGTTCTTATTAGGTTTAAAACATCATAATTAAATTATCATCATTAATTAGATTTAAGAAATGATCAATCCACTTAATCATATAATCATCCAGGTAAACCCTAGTTTACCAATTAAGCTCGGATACGGTCATAACAATTCTCCCCCCTTCAAAAGGTTTTGTCCCCGAAACATAAACGTGCAAGAAAAGTACTTTCAAGGTTTATTTTAAGCTTCTGAAATCTTACATGTCATTATATTCTTGTATTTTATACTTGAATGTAGTTTTCAACGTTAAGTCCTTTATTTCTTTTCTAATCACAACATGTTAAAACAGTTCTCAATGATAATAAACAAATTCTCTATGCACAATCAATCATAGCAGAGAGAGAGAGAAACAACCATTTCAATATTTTTTTATACTTTTGAGGTATTACCTCAACATTGATAATCTGATCCAACTATCTCAATTCATACGGCTCAATATGTATTATTGTTATGTATTACCTCTAAATCACAAAAGAGAGTTCACCATGTTTTTTTGAATTTTTACTATTATGCTACTCAAATCGCAAAATAGTCTTGAGTTGGAAGACTAGATTCAACAACAGTTGTACAATACTACTCACGACATCCCCATTGGATCATGGATGCATAAGGTGAAGCACTACCATTACATTCCATACTATTCTCAAGTATGAGCCCACGCATAATTCAAGGTGTAACCATTGGGTTATAGCATACTAGGGTTTCAACAACAGTAACAAAGTACTCCATGATTGTACTAGTCATTCAAGGACTATTCATACCCAATTAGCATCACTTAATTATATCAAAGCTAGGTATAACAAGCTATACCTCATTAGGGTTACATATCAATATAATATGGTTATCATCCCTTCTATTCATATGAGTGAATAGATAAGACTACCTTATTCAGGGTAACCCTCCATTTGTTTTATCATCATTTGAACCATATCACCATACCAACAATTGTACAATACTAAGATGGATTACTGGTATGAATGACTACAACTATCATACACCTGAAATTAACATATTGCTTGTACATGTACACTAAAATCATATGTAGAACCAATTTACATCCCTTAATATACCTTCAACAAATTATACTTCTAAAAACAAATTCACATATTACTAAAATCCATTATTTTCTCTTATTTCTCTTCTCAATAATTACTACTTACTTTTTGCTACTTATCCTTCTCATTTTAATCATGTAGAATAAACATCCCTAAAATTGAAACATACAAGGTACAAATAGATTATTCATCATTCTTTCTATCACTGTAAGAATTTATCTCATATCCCACTTCACCCATATTGTATTTCTCCTTTTTTTTCAAAATGCACTTATTACATTTCAAATTTATATCTTACTGTTTACTCTGAATCATTTCCATATTGTTTATCTACCTTTCAGATTAGCTATCCTTAAACCCTGGATTACTATCAGTGCTAGTTTACTTCTTATAGTGAAAATCTCATGATCTTGTTTTTAGAGATGCTAGTATTCAAGGTCAAATCACTAGTGACAACCCTTGAACTACTACAACTCTAAACATTCTAGGGTTTGGTCCTTATCAGTAGCATGATGTTGTTGTGTGTAACTTTGCTCCCTTAATTTGAAAGTCAAACTTTGGATCTCACAAGTTTTACTAAAGTCTTCCTTATCTTATCAATTGAATTTCCTTTCTCTTACTTGGCCATTCAGATAGATTACACTCTCAATTTACCCTACTAGGGTTTCATCATCATATTATATGTCATTATTACATTCACTAGATGCCTCTACCAGAGTGGTTATGCATCAGATATGATTCAATTTCTTATCACTTCATTCCCACATAGCTCTCATTAAGGAATATATGAATGAGATGATGATTTTGAGACTTAGAATTCTTATCATCAAACATTCATTAATATATTTCTCATATGTAGGTTTAATTAATTATCAACAAGGATACTTGAATAATTAGCACTTTCTTGAATCTCACAACCTCTTTCTTTTATAATCTATATTACTACATCATGTTTCAAACGTTTTCATTACTTTCCATAATCCCCTTACCATATACGGCTATTCCACATATCATCTTTAACTTCTAGTTTTCTCTTATGATCATGTTGCTTCATTTAGGTGTATGATCATATATGCCATGTTGCACATATTTCTTTTTATCCTTCTGCTAATGTAAAGTTGAAATTCTAAATCCATAATCACTCTACTAGTTTCAACTCATGTTTAATACATTACATATCCTTCATTTTAAATCAAACAGATCATACATGGGTCAAACTTAGTATCTCTTTTAATCAAGTTTTTACCTCTTGAATATAGTCTACCTTTGTATGACTTATTCATTGGTTAAGCTACACTTTTGTTCTTTTTTTAGAAATTAGTTTATTGTTCTATAGAGACTTAGAATCCAAAGGCAATAGGATGAATGTATTAACTTCACAATAAAGGAATACATTCCATGCTCTCAATTATATCATAACCCTCATTCCTTAATCAAGCTCATTATTTCCAACATTTCTCTTTGTTTCAACTAAGTTTATTATCCTAGTTTTATGATTTACATGCTCATCTAGTTCTCTTCACTTTAACTTTTCTGAAGACTCTTTACTTCTATGTACGTATCGAATACTTAACTCTTTTCTTTTATTTTCCCTTTGCTTTGGAGTACATAAAAACATTGTACTCGATTATATAATCCATTCCTCATGATTGATCCTTTCTATCTTGGCCCATACATAATTTTCTCATATCTTTTCCATATTTCATATTTAGAGTTCATTTAATACTAATGATTAAACTTAATCAGAATCTTATGTCGCATTCCTTTATTCCCAATTAAGGGTTTTTCATATGAGGCCCCAAAGTTGGATCTCAGATATTAGTTCCAACTGATTCTTAGTTATTCTAATATTTCCCATATGTTTCAACATCTTAGTGTATGTACATTCTCACTATGATGTGGGTCTAATTTATCCAAAGTTTACTCTTATTGTATTTTTAATAGGAGTCATTAGATCCTAGTAACGCATTCTGTCAACCGGACCAGGCCGAACCTGCAGTCATGAAGCCAAGAGCTACTTAAGATTAACCAACTGCTATTAATCTCAAACATGTGGAAAGCATATCCACTTAGGAAAGTTCATTCAAAGATCATTTCTAGTCTACTTCATACAAAGAATGTAATCAATAAATGCTACAACTGCATAGTGTACAAAAAATCTTAAAGACCCATATATATTTCAAAATACTGAATATATGAATTCAAACATATAAGAGCTTTTCTACTCATCTCCATTAAAAAAACAATATGAAATGAAAGCTCTATCTCATTTTATATTTATGCTCTTAATTCATGTTACTTATCTTATTTCTAACCCTAATATTTCTAGAGTTCCTCTCTAGACCATCCTTCCACTGTATACTTAGCCAAGATATACATGAAAGAATAGATAGAGTACCTTGATACTGGTTGATCCAAGTACTCAAATATCGGGTCAGGATATCAAAATACTCAAATCCCCAGAGCTAACATCATAACATCTCCTATTTGCCACACTTATGACTCTAACTTACTAATTTAATGGCCCCTGACAACTCAGCCTAAGCTCTGATACCAAAGTTGTTACACCCTGATCTCACAATTATCACTAATCATGAGATTAGGGTATAAAAGGAGGATTTAACGTAATACAAAGATCACCCTTAACTTTTTCTTCTCTTTCAAAACTCTTTGTTTTCTCACATTGAACCACATAAACCAACTTTACAAGGGAATCTAAACATTGATTTCTAATCTAATTTCAATAGTAAAAATGTATGTATGAACATTCATTATGTTCCTCATACTTTTAAGCACATACGACTTGTTGATTCGCACATATTGCTAAAAGAGGAATAATGTTATACATCATCATTTACAACTCTCTCTTATTTCTTTACAAGGACCTAGAGTGACAAGGGCTGACTGAACTTAACTATACTCAGACTTAACTCTTGTGGCAGATCTACTCAGATGCAATGATATCTTCTTCAAGTCCATGTGATTTCCCTAAAACTTTTGAGTAGAGGGGTGAGCCAACTCACTCAGTGAATGAGTACTTCAAAGAAACAGTCTAAAGCACTGATATAATTACAGATATACTTTTGAGCAATTGATATCAATTATAATAGTAGAAAGCTTTAGAGAGTCTAATAATTGACAATCATAAATATGGCAAGATACTCTAAATATCTATAAGAGTGAATCAATATATGAAATGCTTGATTGATCATAAAGAGAACTAATAATTCAAAAACATACAAAGAATAATTGAATAATTGTACATACTTGTTTGACCTCTCATTCATTTTATTATGCCCTGATCATATGCAGTGTACTCTACATAAGAAGACTCATAGTGCAATATGATCACACCGTACAAGACTTAGCAGACACACCCGGGAAATGCTAAGTCTAACTACTCTCATGGTCTGCAATAGGGAAATGGCTCTCTGGACTAAACTGGACTCCTCCTCTAACATGAGCACACAAGCGGAGAGTCAAGCCACCTCTTGGCTTTTTCTGTACTCTAGTGCCACCAGGAACTCTAGTTGATGTTAGACACTACATTCTGAAATTTAAGGAGACACACGTATACTGGTCGCACCGCCAGGGTTAGGTTCCCCGTACCATCACTTGGTACGTTCTGACCCCCGTATATTGGACACACTACCAGGGTGGGTCATTTCATCCCTAAGATGCATACCTCTCATAGGGATTCTACGTTGTTCAGGGATCTTAAGTATATTATTTTATCTACATTGTACATTTCTCTTACTCATACCTGAATCTGGTATCTCTATGGTGACACATCTATTTATTTGAAGTTTATAACACAACATGTATATCATTATAAACTTGGCAGAGCAGTATATTCAAAACACTGTAATATATTGAGTAATCAACATACTATATATACTGGAAGACTAAAATTTCTTAAATAAATAGAATACATGTCAACTTGGCACTTTATACACTAGAATCATGCAATTGATCTTTTAGCCAACACCACATCTCATACTGAGAACATTGATATCACCATACTTGATTCATTGAACACCCTAGCCTTAGGGTTTCATTTACCTCATTCACTTATCACTTGGCTCTCATAAGGATTTTATATGTCATAAACATCCACTAAATACAGATTGCTTTAAACAAGTCATATACAATCAACATATATATGAAATCCTCAGATTCAGCTAAATTAGGGTTTTCCATGCCATTCATTGAGATATTATGAATCAAGAATAACATTGCATAAATAGAGTCTATGATTCCAAGAAAAACACTTCAAATTGATTTCACCATATTTATTCACAAATTTCCAACTTTCCACTCAGATAGGGCTTCACCCTCTTTACAAAGATATCAAGCAAACACTATTCACATCACATGAAATCCAAGATAATGTCTAACATATATGTACTACGCATTCAGATAAACAATCATTCAAAACCAAGGGGATCTAGATAAGCAACTTTCTCTATTTACTTATACATCAAATTTCAGTCAGAGACAAATTCCCTTTATTTCAGTTTACTCTTATAACCTCTGTGAATACTAAGGGAATTCTCATTAGAATGCATTGAATACATTTCTAATATGATTTTATCATCTAAAATTCATTCAAACAAAGGAAGAATCCATTTCATATCATTTTGCAACAATTTAGAACAAATAGACCATTCAAGGTTTGTAGTCGCATACTAAGAAATTAAAGATTATGGTTGATTTAACAAATTTTCATGCAATATACTATTTAAAGGAAGTTCCCACTCACCCTAAGGTGTGAAAACACCTTAAAAATGTAGCTCATCCCTGAAAATCGCGATCTCATATCAAATCCCTAGCAATTCCCCTGATTCTTCTTCCTTTCAACTCGGAAACCCTAAAAATGAGGGATTATGAAGAAAGAGTGAGAAAAGGGGAAGTTTTGATACCATTTTGGATCAAATCAGAGGAGGGACGGAATTTTTACATGTGAGAGAAGATTCACCATGAAACTATATCCAAAGAAGCTAAATTTACATGATTTCATCATTCCTCGGACCGCAAAACCCTAGGTCAGCATCTCCATCAATTTCTCCTCTCAAACACTAACTCTCCCTCTATCTCTAGGATTTCATTTCTCTGGTTTGAACCAAGAATTATGAGAGCTTCTAGTTTGTTAGGTTGATCATATAGAGCAATTGAGCTGCTTGGGTCAATTGCAATTTGACCCCTCACTAAACTTTTTCTTATTTCAGTAGATTTTTCTATCATAAAAAGGTTTCTATCAATTCGTTTATTTTAGGGACCAAACCATCTCCAACAATTATGAAAAAATTTCATGTTATGTAAAATTGGGATACAAAGCTTCATTTAAAATGTCAAATCATTCCAAGATTTTATTAAATAAATAAAAATCAAATATTGTACTGTTATCCAAAATTCTATGGAAATGTCAGTTACTGTAATTTGTTTATTGATAATGGCTAAACACATCCAAAAATTATAAAACATTTACATGTTGTTTATTATTGAGTTTCAAATCTACAGTTAAAATTTCAGATCATTTGGATTTTTTTTATGACCGAGAGAACCCATCTCGGGCGAAGTCGACATGGTAAACTCTCGAGGCATGAGAGGGTGTGGTCCGGTCACCCCCCTCCCACGCCTAATCAACATGAATTGCCGTTTGCAAAGTGCTTTCCGTGAGGTTTGAACCCAGGTCCTTCATTGGGACTTATTGATCTCTTACCACCCAAGCTACTATGGCCAGACAGATCATTTGGATTTACATAAATAATTTAAAATCAAACAATATTTTGTTGAACAACATTCTGTCAGCATGGTCGGTTAACATATATCTTGATCGAGAATGACTTTTAACGAACATCCAAAAATTTTGAAAATTTTCACTGAAATGTACGATTGAGTTATACATATTATATCCAAATTTCAATTAAATCCAAATTACATAGAAAATACGATAAAATATTTATCGTACTACTATCTTGATCAAATTCCACACTCATGTATCGTCAAAACCCGAATTTCAACCAACTAGGGTTATATTTCTCAAACCCTAATTTCTCAAACAATAGAACTCTTAATATTCTTATTAGGTTTAAAACATCATAATTGAATTATCATCATTAATTAGATTTAAGAAATGATCAATCCAATTAAGCATATAATCATCTAGGTAAACCTTAGTTTACCAATTAAGCTCAGATACGGTCATAACACCAAAGGTACTCCAATCCATGACTCATGATAACCTGATGATCCTACCTCACAGGTAGACCATGTATGAGGTCATCCGATAACCTAATGATCCTACCTCACGGGTGAACCATGTACTAGGTCATCCTTCTCATCATTAACAAAGCTACAGAGGAGGACCAGGATCTGAGCTAGTCAAGCATGTATAATTATGGTGATAGTCATAGTCACTTTATAATTTCATGAAATAAAAGACAATCAACAATTTATTCCAAGAAATTGGAAATCGTCGGGAAACTAAAGCAATTTAATCATATGCGTAACCACATACCTATCTCAAAAGAATTTGTAGTCCAAATAGGAATAGTGGACTAAATCACAATCAAGCAAGTCAACCTAAAATTAAAGGCATACACTCATGTGTCACTATATGACTCTAAATCCCATCAAAGGACTGACTTGATTCTCAAGTTAGGTTTTTATGTCCATTTTCCTATTTCTTAATTCTCTATTACTCTTTTATCCAATTATTGCCTTGTTTCCATCTCCTAAAACCACAACCCTACTTTTAGATACCATAAATACAATTATGCTACAAAGAGTATCTTTTATGCAAAAGTCTCAACTTTACCCATTTCGAGCCAAATTAGGGTTAGGGAGGTGAAAAGATGAATACTTGACAAATACATGCTTATTGGGTTGAAAAACCCTAATTCCATCATTTAACTCTTTTATGCATAAGAAACCCTAATTCCACAAATCTTGGATTTTAATATTCATATGAGTCCAAGGTTATCCTTCCTTTCATAAAAGATCAAACTTTGATTAGCAACATTGATTAAGTCTATTAAACTCGTTAATATTCACAAATTAGGGTTTTGGTCCCATTAAAGTATTAAAAGCATCAACTTTGCACATTTTTCAAATTAGAAGCAGATAATGACTAATATTATATTTTTAGCATGTAGATCGCATTTTTTTAATCAAGGTGCATATATTACTTGCTACTTTTAGACAACACTATGATTTATTACTATTTTTGCAAAATAAAGCCTTTGGACCAATCACGGGCCGCCACATAGGCAACCCTCTCGCGCGACAACCATCCTCTAAAGAAAAGGTGAAAGGACCTAAAAGTCCTTACCTTGCATTGAAGCAAACCAAGGCAAGTTAGTCTATTTGTGGTGTGTTGTCTTCAACCTCCGCTCAGCCTCTGCCTCGCTATTTGAGGTCCAGGCGAGTCAACTCCAAGGTTGACTCTAAGTTTCCCGCCTCCCCGACTCCAAGAAATGACGCCTAATACTCCACCTGGGCACCGCAAAATCGTAGAGCCCTTCAATTCATTTGGGGGTGGTTTCAGATGGCAGTGCAACGAGGGTGAAACTCTAGCGAGTTGGCAGTTCAGACCAGGGTAGGAACTCTGATTCCTTGGGCAATTGATGGTAGTAACCTAATGAGCAACTCACAGAGGTCCTTCGAGATTGATTGGTGGGTTCGTAGAGGGGTTGTACACCCCCTTTTATACCCACCCTTGGCGGAAGGGACTGTGGTTTGGGCAAATTTCTTAGAAGGCACCAATCAGGGCAAAACCTGGGGTAGGCTGACTCAAATTCCTCTCCCGAATCCAATGGGAAAGTCAGCTAGGTCCGAGAAAATTGAGATCTCAAGAGATCCCATCAAGAGTCCAATTTCAGTTGTTCTGGTTTCCCAAACTATTCCAAGCTAGGAGATGACAGTGTCACCGTTGGATCCCTGATCCAACGGTTCACAACACGCATGTCGTAAAACAAAAATCAAAAAATTGTCACATGTATTTGACATCCTTTCACTTTAGGAAATTTTGGAAAAATCGTAACTCTCAAACAATGACTCTTTTTAATCCCAAATTTTGAGAGAAACTTAATAATGACGTAATCTATTGGCGTACCAAATTTGGTGTCATTATTCAAAATAAAACGAACCTTTTCTTTATGTGCAAGTTATTGCTTAGATACATATATTTTATTCATTTTTCCTCTTTCACACATTATTATTTTCCTTTATTTCGATTCCTTGCATCTCAAGGAACCATGTAGGGTTCGAATTAGCATCCATTACGATCAAACCCAAACTTATCTATTTATTTCTTATATTTTCACCTTTATCCCAATTTTCATTATTATTTATGAAATTCTTATTCCCTTTTAACTTGCCTTCCTCTTTTATTATCTTGGACCCATCATTACCAAAGGGTCCACGAAAAACCATGCACAAGGAAGAGTTGTGAAATAAATCCATATATTTATCATAAATCATGCAATTTACAACTAAGTACATTTCTTTTGTAACAATTGCAATTACAACAAAAATCGAGGTTGTAACATCCTTCCCCTCTTATAAGAATTTTGCCCTCAAAATTCCATCAAGCATACAAACAATTCATGATAAGACTTTCCTATGTCCATCATTGGCTCCCATGTGGCTTCATCCTTTCCATGGTGCTTCCAAAGAACCTTTATCATCTTCTATTCTTTACTCCTGAGCTCTCTCTCAACTTTTTATCTTATACCCTCATAGGTGACTCAGGGTAAGTTGCCTCCCTTGGAGTTCAATAGGTTTAAGGCTCAATACATGGCTTGGGTATCTCACATAGTGCTCTGGATCGGACATATGGAATACATCATACATCATATTATCTTGAGGGGTAAGGCTAAACATAAGCAATTCCACCAATCCATCTCAAACGGACCCATGTATCGGGGACTCAGCTTTCTCAACTATAGCTCAGAGGGGTCGGGTTTTTATAACATATATTCATCCACAGTGAACTGCATGTCAGACTACTTCGCATTGGCTCATGACTCGTGTCAATCCTGGGCTTTCTTAGCCATTTCTCGATCGAAGCATCTTCATCTGCATACATTGTGGTCTCTTTGACCTTCACAAGGTCCTCTCACCTACATCATCCAAGTGAAGTGGTGACTAACACATCCTCCCTTACAGAGCTTCATACATCCTGATATTGTCTATGGTGGCCATCATAACAAGTAAACTCTAGTAGGGGTAGGAACTGCTCCCATATATCACCTTGAACGAGCATGTATTCTCTCATCAGACCTTCTAGAGTCTGGCTCATACTCTCTTGACTGTCCACCAGTCAGGGGTGATATGTTGTACTAAACTTCAACCTAGCATCGAGTTCTTCATGTTCCTACTTCCACCACATGGACGTGAACTTGATGTCATACTCAAGATGTCAAACTCGGATCATGGTGTAGTTGGACTATCTCTCTATCTCATATATATAGTTCAGCCGGTTTTATCACATTGACATTGCTTTCTCTCTTAGGCAAGGTGATCTACCATAACCCATATTGCATCATGACCTCTCTTGGTCCAGGGGAGACCCACCACACTATCCATGGTGATCTACTATCATTCCCTCTCAAGGACTCTTCATTATCTTTGGAAACTCATTAGGTAACGAGTGTTCGTCCTTCACTCTCTAGCATGTATGGAAACAGGCCACATGCAACTATATATCCTTCTTCCAAGTACCACTGCAATTCTTCACCATCTTGGTAGTACCATAGTGTATGATATACTTAAAATCATGAATGACTTGCATGACATGATTCCTCAAGGTTGACTCCTCAGAAACCCTAAAACACTCTACTAGTGGGTTTCACCACCTTCTTTTCCCAAGAGGTGTATCTGAGGTTCTTATATCAATCCTTCTATATCATCAAGCTCTGGGATGACTAACTGAGAAACCACCAATTTGACCAATGGGTCTGGTTGTAGTTGAATGTTAGCCACACATGTCTAGTCTTCTAAAAATCATAGGGTTCACCTAACAACCCTTTCTAGTCTCACTACTGGCTATGCAAGACAGATGTACTCCTGAGTTGTGTCTTGCTGAGAACGTCTTATTACCACATAAGCATGCTAGACATAAACCCTCATGTACTTCACTCATCATCCTCATCTCGAATTTAGGTCTAACTGAGTCAAGAAAACTTTGAGCTCATCATCTCTATTATCAAACCCAAACTTATGAATCAAGATTCCAACTACTTCCAGGAAGGTACGTTCTTCATATGACCTTTGTTCTCTTTATGTTTTCAAACCATCTTTCCAACGTACTCTCATATGGTGTGGTACTTCTTCTATCCTCAATCATTTTAGAAGGGTTTCAACTCATATCACTTCCATCCTTAGTATATGGCATGGATTTTTCCCTATCTCTTACACCAATAACAAGATGAAATAAGCATTTAGCTGCAGTCCAAATATAGATTTCAACATGTTCCAAGAGTAAAGATGGTGCATCACACATCGCCATCACACTTTCCAATCTAAGTTGAAACATACATCACATGTCTCCACACCATGAACATCTCCAATCTACATTCACATCCATGGAAAGGTTGTTCCCAAACACTCTTGGGTCTTCATATCACTCTTATGTACAATCCTTTGTCATCACCTCAAGGTCCCTAGGGTGTCGGCACTTTTTGGGGTGATCTGACCCTTATGCATCTAGGGAGTGCCTCTCACATTTACCCCTTAGGCCCCATGAACTCATGAAGGTGGCCAACCTCATAACCCATGGGCATCAGGAAAATGTAGATGTTACCTCTCGACCCTATGGTCTTGTGCATTCAGAGAATAGACAACTCCTACTTCCATTGGTCTTATCCCTTCCTGACCTTGGTATTGACTTAGAATCTCATCATAGTACATCTCAAACTTGAATCCTTACCTGAAACTCCATCATCTCTTTGGGCACTCATGGTCAAACTTACATTCTTTCATAGGTGTCATGGTGACCTACCTACCTTGGTCTGGCCCCATATAGGTTACCTCCATGGAAACATATCCTCTTACCCTTAGAGATGATCACACATGGGTCTATAGATTCATGGCAATACTAGGTGCTCTTACACTTAGCTCATCAAACTATTATATGAGACCTCTTCAGGTTACCTCGAACCTAATCAAAAGTTGGTTCTCACCCTACATAAAGGGTTCCTTCCCAGGATGGGAGAAAACCATCTCTTGATAGCAACAAAGGTCACAAACGTCCTTACTTCCAGGGTTTACATCATCATGTATATGCTTATCTCCTAACATGATACTTATGAATGTATTTAGTAAGAAGACAACCTACTAAGCCATGCTACATTCCTTGGTATGTCATATGTATTCATCATTCCTCATGGTTGGACCATTATCATATGTCACCAATCTTGTGTGAGTGGTTCATATATCTCAGTTTGAGTGGGGTTTCCTTTTACTCTAACACATGAGGGGTGTCATACTCAAATACTATGAACATAATGTGCACCAGGTACTGCTGCTTCCCTTCTTTGGTCCCAGAAACCCAGGTTCACCTCTAACGCATCATCAATCTAATTGCATGCTCAGTCATGAACCAAACCTATGTCGGGTGTAGCATATACTTCATAACAATCCTCCACGTGAACAACCTTTAGAGGCAACTGGGTACGGTGCCTCACCACTTGTTACCACACCTTTTCGGGGTCTAAGGAAATCTTCTTCATGCTCCTGAAAGGTAGGTACTCATATCATTTATACGTTCATTCTATCCCCTTTATAGGGTTTGGTTTCTCTAGAACATCCAAGGTACAACAAGCCTCCAAGGATTATGCATGAGGCAACCACAACTATCTACTCTGGTTCGTCTAAACCAGGTCATATCATATCCAACTTCACATCGTTCCTCATATCTCAGAGTCGAGGTGTCCAACCTTCCTCATCGGGTCTCGCTCTCTCTCTCTCTAAAGCTAACCCTACAATTGATCCTACCACTGGAGGTTCTTTCACCAAAGATGGGTCAAGCTCATAAGGGTACACATCTATCCCTACTTGGGTGAAGTGTACTATCAAAACTTATATTTGGTCAAGGTCATTCAAAGTTCTTTGCATGCCCATCTCAGAAACTATTAGGCACAACCTATCTAGCTTAGGTCTAAAACCTACTGCCAACCTTGATACCACTCTCTTCTATGTAGATACATACCTCTTCTTTACTCATATACAACTGTTAGGGTTCCTATACGATTACCACTGACATCCTTAATGAGGGTACTATCCCTCACCCTAACAGGCACGACCCTCCCAAGGTCAGGACAAACAACACATGGTTCTTGTTTCTCATGGATACTCAAACATCCGCACAACATGCATGTCTAACCCACGTATGTGCATGCATGGTCAACTATGATATCCAACTCATCGTGTCTTCTATTTATATAACTACCACTTAGGCTTAGGGTTACATTGTCCTCAGAGGATGTGTCAGGTCTCTTCCTCTTCCTGGGGCATCTACCCCCAATGTGACGTCCTCAGATTTTCTAAAACTTAATCTGATGTGTGACATCCAAATTGAAACCCTCACCTCAGCGAGAATTCCAATTTATACACCACACACTAGGCTAAGAAGAAGAAAATCAGAGGAAGTCATAAGGAAAATATCAGTAGCACATGCACATGAACAATAATAAAACCATACAACACTTGTTCACCATTCAACATATAATTACAACATAAATTGTTACAACATTTGGTATTACATATTGAATAGGAAGCTTATACATATACATGTACTACCACTAAACTACAGGATCTTAAGACAATAGGTCCACATGTACATCAGCTCACCACACAACTCTCACCATCCTGGATCTTCAAGAGCATAACCAAAGCCTAAACAAAAGATTACATGTGGTACACGTCAGCACAATATTCAAGAATATTGTACTGAGTACGCCTATGTGTCTTTTATATACCTCTCATCATATCTTGGCAATTAGATAAAACTAATACTTGTCAGTAATAGAAGAATATAAGAAAAGCATATACTTGCACCAAAATGTTCATTAACAAAAGAGAATACATATTTTAAGCATAATTTCCGTTATATCATCCATGCATTTACTACCTGAGAGTTGAATGCATTAAGGCCTTTATGATCACTACCAAAGAGTTGGATCATATGTACAATGTGACCACTACCAAAGAGTTGGGTCCAAGAACACTACCAAAGAGTTGGTGCTTCCATATGTACAACGTGACCACTACGAAAGAGTTCGGTCACTTCCAAGCACACTTCCATAGAGTTGTTGCTTTCATATAATGGAACAGATATATTATGTTTGATGTGTTCATAGAAATATATATGGAAATTCAAGCAACATATCATATAAGACAATCCCTTCATCCAATACCATATGCTAAGTATTTTACTACACATATAACACAAGCATATTGCATAATAAGCCAAGTAAGAGGTAATGGCGTACCTTCGAAAGAGATATCACAATCTATACCACATTCCTGATGTCAACCATATCTTTTCTAAACCTGATCAAGACAAGATCATATACTATCATCAGGTTCTTATCATCTTACATCTCATCTTAACCCTAATCATATCTATTTTAGGGTTTACTTAACTCATTAGGATATTCTCATCATTACTTTCATTCTTCTCTTGGAACTATCTTACTGATGTTATTTTCCAAATTATGGTTCATTATTCGATCATTATGTTCCATATCCTTTTTGTGCACATATTAACCCTTCATTATATACATTATTCAAATTAGGGTTACAACCCATGTATTAAGGGTCATCCTCATGTAACCTGAATTCTATGCATCTAACTGATATCAAAGTTCCAAATTAGCTTCCAGTTACTGATATAAGAATGTTCTGTAAATTCCATCATTTATTGAGCATGTATGCATTAATTGCATTATCTTTAGTGTTATTAGCCCTAATTAGTCATATAAATCAAATTATATGCTTTCGTGCATCAACATGACCATATCTAACATCTTATTCTTTTTTTTGGTCGGTCAAAAGGCATGTTTCTATTAATACCAAAATACTTTGGGCACTAAGTACCCCATTACATCGAAAGGAGCTAAAAAGCTCATCTAGGATCAAATCCCCACACAGGGGGAGATACATGAAAGGTAGACGAAAAGACAAAACTAAGAAGACCTATCTAACAAGCCAAGCTAGAACCAAGCAAACCATCCAGGAGAAGACTATAACAAGCCGCTATTACAAGCATTCTGCGTACCTACAAGTATTAACAACAGCTTGACATAGAACACCAACTAGAAAAGTTGCCTGAAGCTAGCCCCGTTGCTGCAGACCTTCTCAGCTTCCGAAAACATGTTTCTAAGTGGGCATAAATGCCCAAAGAGGAACCCGTATAGAAATCTTTGGGTACAGAAGAGCACCTCATGGCTCATAAAAGGAGCAGCAAAGGAACAGAAAAAGAACCAAATCTTCGCCCGTGAAGACTAGCTAAAAGGAGACCAGACAACCAGAAGTACAAAGTCTCATACATACCCCATAATGTTTAATGCTAGCTTCCTACTGGTTAAGGCAACACTAGTTATATGCCCATTATTCTGAAATTGTGAAGACTCAACCAGTATCGAGACAAGAGTCAAACGTCACCAGTCCAAACAGGAAGCAGCATACTTTGGATCCGATAACCTCATTATAAACGAACACGCTTTGCTTTCTGAAGCGACCATGAAGAAAGACGAGAAACCACGAAGCAGTCGAGACATAATAATGACCAATGAATCCAAAAACTCCCAACCACTGGCTTTATCCTCATCACTAAAATTGTGGGGAAAGAAAAAGGGCAAACGGCCATCATTATGCTCAAGAACTTAGGGAACCGAAAATCTGCAAGGATATACCTCATAAGACTAAGCAAATGAGAGACTAGAGGGAGAAGCCCAGGGCTATCTAATCCTTGTCAGTTTCTTCTTCTTTTTGGATCTTGGTTGACCAATATCCACACTATCAGGCTCCCAGTTTTCCAATTCAGTGTCTGAATACAAATAGGTGTTTGAACCTTCATCGTCTTCAGGCTTGTTCTCTATCCTCAATTGGTAATCAGCTGAGAACCCAAAGCTTTCCCAAACTTTGTTGACTCGCCAAGACTCAGAGCTCAATCCCTCCCTGCTTCTATTCTCCAGATCCCAGTCAAAATTCTCTCTCCCAACATTAATCACAGGCGGAGACCTAAACAAGTCAGGCTCGACATGAGGGATGCTAGAAGAGACTGGCTGAACCTGTTGTTTAGACGCAGAGTAGAGAATGATGTCCTTCACTTGTTGTGCAATGGAATCCAAGAGCATTTCATCGCCAACATTAGAAGCCTGGTCTTCACAGCCCTTCTCTTGACCTGCACTGGGATTAGGAGCATCCTTAGGTAACCCTTTGGAACCCATCTTGCCTTTGGCATTCCTTCGAGCACCTGCAGTTGGTCTGTTCCTAAGCTGCAGATCCACACAGGGGGGCACTTTCTTGGTCACCCGAGGGCAGACACCAGCCCTGTGACCAAAGTGTTTACATCTTGAGCAGAAGGTGGGTTTAGACACTACCTCAAGACTGAGCTGTATCATCTTATTCTTTATAAACATGATTATATACTTATTGATATTTTTCCATAATTTTTTATCATCATTTGATATTTATTACTCATGAAACAAGTATAATACATCATACATGATATCACTAATATCAAAGCATTAAAAGGCTGATATTTGCTTTCATATTTTTCTATGCATTTTTCTGAGAATTTTGGTATATTATTTGTATTTTTCTGATCATTGAGCTAATTGCTATGAATTATTGAATAACTGAGCATTTCTGGGTATATTTACCTTTTTCAGCCTATCTGGGACTGCCACGTGCCCACTACGAGGGTGCAGCTTCACTTGTTGGCCGCCTGGTTCAGCTTCAACCCAGTCGGTTCACGCCTGGACCCATTTCAGGGTTGTTTTCCCCTCTCTCGCGTGAACGCCAGGATGCCCAGGTAACCCGTAACCTGATTTCCTTGAGCATTGTCGTTACACGTCCTCTCTGGCATGCGGTCGGCCGCCAAGTCCTTGTCCTTGTCATGGATTCTTGATCCAAAAAGCTTATGGTTCTACTAGTTGTCATCTTCGGTAGCTTGGCACACTACTGGGAGGGCTAGATCCCTGCCTCTTCAAGTTGGTCGTCAGATGCTATGGCAGGCCAGAAGAAAGGTTCTCCCTCCAAGACGTCAGGACTATTGTGCTTCTTGTGAGTTCTCTGGACTCCGTCCATGACCACTGTAGTGAGGATAATCTTCTGTGTGAGATCCTACACCACCATCTTCTCAGGCTATTCTCATCTTCATCACAGTTTCCTGGCCATCACTGCCACTATGGGATGCTCCGACGAGCAACATATCTCGGTAGATGACACCCTCCTCGTCAACTTCCTAGGCCTCCTTTGGATCAACGCTAACTGACAGGTCCTCTATTGCTGCTCGGTTATGGGATTTTGACTCCATAGCCTGGTACCGACTCTCCTTTCTTCTCCGGTGTAATTAACATAGACGTAAGAGTCTGATGCAGCCTCTGTTCTTCTATGAGTGTCCCCTGGACAACGGCCTCTCTCTCCCTTCCTCACGTTCGACGCATTGTCGTCCTCCTAGCGTGAAGCCATCGTTGTGAGATCCTCTCAAAAGATCCATGAGGATACCAAGCCGAAGCACGCCGTTGTCATCTTCCATGTAAGCTCCGATGTGGGCTTCACATTGTTGTTGTGATGCTCTATTCCAGGGATGAACGGGAGGCTCTGCAACACCCCCGTACACTGTTGGACCTCCGTCTTTATTACCCAATATCTCGGGTACTATGAAAGGCATCAGAGCAGTTGTGAAGAAGGGATCTCACTCTCATTGTTCTCAATACAACGAGTGCGGCAAAGTCTATCTCGGTAGCCCACAATCAGATGAAGGCAACCGTCTACTGAAATTGTGAGATAAACCACGATTCATGAGTAATTGGACGTGGTCTATCACTACCCATGACATGGCCTTAACTGCTAGCTAAAAGATGTCATCTCAATTGTTCGTCCTCTTATGCGGCTGAGATAGATTTTTCACCACACATAATTTGCGACTCCTCCCTTCTCAAGGAGCATGACAAAGATGTTTCACCACTTAGGCCATGAATAATCAAGCACCTTAATTCAATTTATATAAATTCACTTATGTCATTAGACATTTTGGGATTCCAAAATTCCACTCCATCACATCCTACATACCTTAAAAGAAAATACGTTCTCAAAATTAAGCCAAAAACCACTTTGTCACATCATATACATCTTAAAAGAAATTTTGTCCTCAAAATTAAGCCATTCATATACTCGAAGGAAAAACTAACAGTCTTCATCGACATATATGGCACTATTCTAGGTTCAACATATCCAAAAGCAAAAGCTCCAGAACTATGCACAAACCACTACCAAGAGGTTTTAAGAGATTTTTGGGTTAAACCCTCACCATATAACATGTTTACCTTGCTTAGGTTATGTCATGAAATATCATATATATATATATATATATATATATATATATATATATATATATATATATATATATATATATATGTCTTGCATCATTATCTTTACCCATGCATTAGGGTTCCCATATCATATTAACATTTCCAATAGAAAAACCAATTTAACCCATTATATTAAGGTGTCATCAACATTTTATTGAGCTAACTGTTATAACATGTTCAACATTAACATATGCTTTTTATGAGGAAGTTAACTATAGTTAACCCACTTTATCCATCTGGATCATATCAAGGTGTTTTAATCATTATATTGTGCTAGATGTCAAACTATATTTTCCATCTTTGTTAAGAACTATGATTAACACCTCGTGTAACATGTTTCATTCCTATTATCTTATTTCATTGTTTATACCAAATTGCATCAATTACTAGTGAATTCATCACAAGATTAAACAATAGTTTCACATTAATCCTCATTATTCATGTATATGGTTAACCATTTATGCATTCATATTTATTAAAGCATCTCTAAGTTTCCATCATATCATGTCTATATATCACATCTTGAGATTAGATCGCATGATTACATATATTATATCATGATTATGCCAAACAAACCTTATACAAGAGGATCATATATATCAAAACTTTACCTAGGCCAAAAGAGGTTCCTCTAACCCATACCATGAGGGTAGTGCCATGCTCAGTCTCTATGAGCTAACTCAACTCTATGAGTATCTCATATGCATATACTTTATCTTTCCTCTCGATCTAGGGTTCTCGGATTACCTCATTGGCACTAGTAAATAACTTCACAAGATCTAGCCACATAAGCACAAACCAAAACATGCTATGGCATACTATTCATAGGTTCTCCACCCATGAGACATACTGACCCAAAACTCTCTTATACATACACCACTAGAGTCCTACATGGAACAACCAACCCGAGCATGAGGTTGTCCAGAAGCTAACGCAGTTGCCTCCTCCAGGGTCTTGGGACTCTCCCTCACCCAGATGGTAGGTACTCACATCCATGTTCACATATACACATATAACCAGCCTCTCTCTGTCTCTAGGATTTGGTCCTCTCAAGGATATCTAGGGTTCAAAAGGACTATAGGAATCATGCATTAGGCTACTCAACTCATTCACTCAGGAGTATTCTAGTTTAGGACATATCATATCACATATTTCTCGTATTTCTCATATCATGGAGTCAAGGTTCTCTGACCTTCTCCCTATGGGTCTTTCTCTCTCTTGAGCTAACCCCAAAACTGGCTCTAACACTAGAGGTCCTCCTTTGTGAAAGAGCTTGAGGCTCATGCTAACTCACAACCTTGTCTTAACTTAGCATATCTTATCTCATAAAAGTCTATTTACTTGCAACATCAAAACTTATCTCAAAACCTCAAACCTAAACTCATGTCCTCAAAGACAAACATATATCATCATAACCATCTTATATCATCTATATAAGACTTAGACTGTATCATCAAAACTTATTTCATCTATTCATCTATCATATATTCCAACAAGGCTCTAGACATCTAATCTAGAACTACTCTCTCTTCTAGATTGATGTCATTCACTTTCACTTAGGTTGCATGATCACCTCCTACTCGTACATGTGTGGGGACACATTTTTGTAATACATATACATAATAAAATATTATATAGTTTTTCTCTGATAAAACAAGTGTCAGAGAAAACTATCGAGGTTCGATCCGTTTGGAATCAAAAACCAAATCCTGAAAATGAGTGTCCCACACATAGTAGAGAGTACAGTGTCATGAAAACTAGTGAAAAGGGTGAGAACATGGTGTATACTAGTATAGCTACTCTAGACAACATGTGCAATATGTCTAGGACTTCTCTTCCCTTGATGCACGTCATTTCCAAATAGTGCAACGTCCCATACCGCTGCACTACAAAGAAAGAATGACATCTAAGGACTTGACATACAACAAGAACTAGTCTAGACCTAGTTCTCAGACATCTAGGTGTTAACCTAAAGGCTAGGTCAGATCTAGTTTCTAAAAGACGACTAATCTAACCCTAAAAGATTATTAAGTTCAAGGTTCTTTGGTTTTGAGTTGCATAATGAGCAAATGTCAGGCTTTGCTATTGTTCATGCTCTGATACCACCTGTGACGTCCCCGAATTTTCTAAAACTTAATCTGATGTGTGACATCCAAATTAAAACCCTCACCTCAGTGAGAATTCCAATTTATACACCACACACTAGGCTAAGAAGAAGAAAATCAGAGGAAGTCATAAGGAAACAATCAGTAGCACATGCACATGAACGATAATAAAACCATACAGCACTTGTTCACCGTTCAACAGTTAATTACAACATAAATTGTTACAACATTTGGTATTACATATTGAACAACAAACTTATACATATACATGTACTACCACTAAACTACAGGATCTTAAGACAACAGGTCCACATGTACATCAACTCGCCACACAACTCTCACTATCCTAGATCTTCAAGAGCATAACCAAAACCTAAACAAAAGATTACATGTGGTACACGTCAGCACAATATTCAAGAATATTGTACTGAGTATGCCTACATGTCTTTTATATATCTCTCATCATATCTTGGCAATAAGATAAAACTAATACTTGGCAGTTATAGAAGAATATAAGAAAAGTGTATACTTGCACCAAGATGTTCATTAACAAAAGAGAACACATATTTTAAGCATAATTTCCATTATATCATCCATGCATTTACTACTTGAGAGTTGAATTCATTAAGGCCTTTATGATCACTACCAAAGAGTTGGATCATATGTACAATGTAACCACTACCAAAGAGTTGGGTCCAAGCACACAACCAAAGAGTTGGTGCTTCCAGATGTACAATGTGACCACTACTAAAAAGTCCGTTCACTTCCAAGCACACTGCCATAGAGTTTGTGCTTTCATATAATGGAACAAATATATTATGTTTGATGTGTTCATAGCAATACATATGAAAATTCAAGCAACATATCATATAAGACAATCATTTCATCCAATACCATATGCCAAGTATTTTACTACACATATAACACAAGCATATTGTATAATAAGCCAAGTAAGAGATAATGGCGTACCTTCCAAAGAGATATCACAGACTATACCACATTCTTGATGTCAACCATATCTTTTCTAAACCTGATCAAGACAAGATCATATACTATCATTAGGTTATTATCATCTTACATCTCATCTTAACCCTAATCGTATCCATTTTAGGGTATACTTAACTCAGTAGGATATTCTCATCATTACTTGCATTCTTGTCTTGGAATTATCTTACTAATGTTATTTTCCAAATTATGGTTCATTATCCGATCATTATGTTCCATATCCTTTTTGTGCACATATTAACCCTTGATTATATACATTATTCAAATTAGGGTTACAACCCTTGTATTAAGGGTCATCCTCATGTAACCTGAATTCTATGCATCTAACTGATATCAAAGTTCTAGATTAGCTTCCTCTTACTGATATAAGAATGTTCTGTAAATTCCATCATTTATTGAGCATGTATGCATTAATTGCAATATCTTTAGTGTTATTAGCCCTAATTATCCATATAAATCAAATTATATGCTTTCGTGCATCAATATGACCATATCTGACATCATATTCTTTATAAATATGATTATAGACTTACTCACATTTTTCCATAATTTTGTATCATCATTTGATATTTATTACTCATGAAACAAGTATAATACATCTTACATGATATCACTGATATCAAAGCATTAAAAGGCTGATATTATGCTTTCATATTGTTCTACGCATTTTTTTGAGAATTTTGGTATATTGTTTGTATTTTTCTTATCATTGACCTAATTGCTATGAATTATTCAAGAAATGAGCATTTCTGGGTATATTTACCTTTTTCAGCCTATCTGGGACAACCATGTGTCCACTAAGAGGGCGCAACTTCACTTGTTGGCCACCTGGTTCAGCTTCAACCCAGTCAGTTCATGCTTGGACCCAGTTCAGGGTTGTTTTCCCCTCTCTCGCATGAACGCCAGGATGCCCAGGGCACCCACAACCTAATTTCCTTGAGCACTACCGCTACACATCCTCTCCGGCGTGCGGTCGGCCGCCAAGTCCTCATCCTTGTCATGCATTCTTGATCCGAAAAGCTTCTGGTTCTACTAGTTCTCATCTTCGGCAGCTTGGCACGCTGCTGGGAGGGCTAGATCCCTGCCTCTTCATGTTGGTCATCAGATGCTATGGCAGGCCAGAAGAAAGGTTCTCCCTCCAAGATGTCGGGACTGTTGTGCTTCTTGTGAGTTCTCTGGACTCCGTCCATGACTACTGTAGTAAGGATAATCTCCTGTATGAGATCCTACACCACCATATTCTCAGGCTATTCTCATCTTCATCACAGTTTCCTAGCCATCACCGTCTTTGTGGGATGCTCCGACGAGCAACATATCTCGGTAGATGACGCCCTACTCATCAACTTCCTAGGCCTCCTTTGGATCAGCACTAACTGACTGGTCCTCTACTGCTGCTCAGTTATGGGATTTTGACTCCATAGCCTGGTACTGGCTCTCCTTTCTTCTCCTGTGTAATCAACATAGACGTAAGAGTCTGATGCAGCCTCTATTCTTCAGTGAGTGTCCCCTGGACGACGACCTCTCTCTCCCTTCCTCACATTCGATGTGTTGCCATCCTCCCAACATGAAGCCACCACTGTGAGATACTCCCAAAAGATCCATGAGGATGCCAAGCCGAAGCACACCATCGTCATCTGCCATGGAAGCTTCGGTGTGGGCATCACATTGTTGTTGTGATGCTTTGTTCTAGCGATTAAGGGGAGGCTCTACAACACCCCCGTACACTGTTGGACCTCTGTCCTCATTACCCAATATCTCGGGTAGTATGAAAGGCATCAGAACAGTTGTGAGAGAAGGGATCTCACTCTCATTGTTCTCAATACAACGGGTGCGGCAAAGTCTGTCTAGGTAGCCCACAATCAGATGAAGGCAACCATCCGTTGAGATCGTGAGATAAACCACGATTCATGAGTAAATGGATGCGGTCTATCACTACCCACGACATGGCCTTAACTGCTAGCTAAAAGATGTCATCTCAACTGTTTGTCCTCTTATCCGGCTGAGATAGATTTTTTACCACACATAATCTGCAGCTCCTCCCTTCTCAAGGAGCATGACAAAGATGTTTCACCACTTAGGCCATGAATAATCAAGCACCTTAATTCAATTTATACAAATTCACTTATGTAATTAGACATTTTGGGATTCCAAAATTCCACTCCATCACACCCAAGGCGAGCTTTCTCCTCATCCTCCTACAAGAAGTTCTAACCTCATATCTCTCCTGAGGTCACGGCAAGACACACCATGCAACCCTAAGCATGTAACTAATCTTTAGTTTATGCTTAAGCTATTAAACTTATGTCCATGACATCTTGTTTACATGTTTTTTTTTATTTGGTGGAGGATTCCTTAATCCTTATTACTCTTATCCCAAACACAGGAGAGTGGTGGAGAGAGAGAATAACCTAAGTTCTTAATATTTCTCCAAAAATAAGAGGTAGAGAAGGGACAAAATTATATGAAAAGACCTAGAGGTATCTTATTTCAAGTCAAATCCTTTGATTTTGGCGAGGCAGTCACACAGATATGGGAGTCCTCGTAGACCGACTAGTAGGGTGGAGGAAAATATTGCCAACCCCTGGATTGTGATCCTTTTCTAGACACCTCAATCATTGGAAAATCCTCTAATAACTCCCTTGGGTTCTATAGAGTTTGTAAAATTTAATAATTATTAGAGATTAAATGGAAAACCACATCTCTGATACCAAATGCAACGACCCCACCTCTCAATAACCCCCAATTAAGGAAGACCAAGAAGTCAGAGCTGCTATCCCAAAATAGGATCAGTGGTTTTGCCAATAATCAACAATAATTAATAAATTCTACAACAACTAAGCTTTAAAATGGAATAAATTTTTTTCTTTTCTCATACCTTGCAAAATATAGGAGTGAGGGATTGTACCCCATATAACATATATCTATCTAATATCCTCCAATCTTTATTATGTTTTATTCCATCATTGTCACTTTAAAGGAATTTCCATTTTCTTGTTAAACCTAAAATGCAGACAAACAAAATGACGGTCAGTATAACAAATTATACTGGTATGTGGGGGAACCAATAATCGAGCATTTAATTGTAACAACATATTACAAGCAATTATGATTTAACAACACAAACTTTATGTTTTCAAACATAACTACTCAATCCTTACATACCCTAGCCTCTGTTCTATCCCTGTAGTGGACATAGAAACTACCTCTCATATGGTAGATCTCAACCAACCCACATGATCCTACCTTACAGGTAGTTCAATACATAGTGTTGTGGAGTCGCAAGGCCCTACCCAAAGGTAGTCTAATCCCTGACTCGTGATAACATGATGATCCTACCTCACGGGTAGACCATGTACTAAGTCATCTGATGACCTGATGATCCTATACCTCGTAGGTAGACCATGTACTAGGTCATCCTTCTCATCATTAACAAAGATACAGAGGAGGACCAGGATCTGAGCTAGTCATGCACGTATAATTACAGTGATAGTCATAGTCACTTTATAATTGCATGAAATAAAAGACAATCAAGTATTTATTCCAAGCAATTGGGAATCGCTGGGAAACTAAAGCAATTTAATGATAAGCATAACCTCATACCTGTCTCAGAAGAATTTGTAGTCCGAACATGAATAGTGGACTAAATCAAAATCATGCAAGTCAACCTAAAATTAAAGGCATACACTCATGTGTCACTATATGACTCTAAATCCCATCAAAGGACTGACTTGATTCTCAAGTTAGGTTTTTATGTCCATTTTCCTATGTCTTTATTCTCTATTACTCTTTTCTCCAATTATTGCCTTGTTCTCATCTCCTAAAACCACAAACCCTACTTTTAGATACCATAAACACAATTATGTTACAAAGGGTATTTTTATGCAAAAGTCTCAATTTTACCCTTTTCGAGCCAAATTAGGGTTAGGGAGGTGAAAAGATGAATACTTGACAAATACATGCTTATTTGGTTGACAAACCCTAAGTCCATCATTTAACTCTTTTATGCATAAGAAACACTAATTCCAAAAAACTTGGATTTTAATATTCATATGAGTCCAAGGTTATCCTTCCTTTCATAAAAGATCAAACTTTGATTAGCAACACTGATTAAATATATTAAACTCATTAATATTCACAAATTAGGGTTTTAGTCCCATTAAAGTATTAAAAGCATCAACTTTGCACATATTTCGAATTAGAAGTAGATAATGACTATTATTATATTTTTAACATGTAGATCACATTTTTCTAATCAAAATGCATATATTACTTGCTACTTTTAGACAACCCTATGATTTATTACGATTTTTGCAAAATAAAGCCTTTGGACCAATCACGGGCCACCACATAGGCAATCCGCTCGCGCGGCAACCATCCTCTAAAGAAAAGGTGAAAGGACCTAAAATTCCTTACCTTGATTTGAAGCAGACCAAGGAAAGATAGTCTTTTCGTGATGTGTTGTCTTCAACCTCCGCTCAACCTCTGCCTCAGGAGCTGTGGTCCAGGCAAGTTAACTCCAAAGTTGACTCTAAGTTTCCCGCCTCACCGGCTCCAAGAAACGACGCCCAATACTCCACCTGGGCACTGCGAAGTCTGAGAGCCCTTCAATTCCTTTGGGGGTGGTTTCAGATGGCGGCGCGATGAGGGTGAAACTCTGGCTAGTTGGTGGCTAGGACTAGGGTAGGAACTCTAATTCCTTGGGCAATTGATGGTAGTAACCTAACGACCAACTCGCAAAGGTCTTTCAGGATCTCTTGGTGGGTTCATAGAGGGGTTTTACACCCCCTTTTATACCCATGCTTGGCGGAAGGGCTTGTGGTTTGGGCAAACTTCCTAGAAGGCATCGATCAGGGCGAAACCTGGGGTAGGCTGGCTCGAATTCCTCTCCCTAATCCAATGGGAAAGTCAACTTGGTCCGAGAAAATTGAGATCTCAAAAGATCTCGTCAAGAGTCCAACTCCAGCTGTTATGGTTTCCCAAACCATTCCAAGCTAGTAGATGACAACATCATCATTGGATCCCAGATCCAATGGTTCACAACACGCGTGCTGTAAAAAAATCGAAAAATTGTGACATGTATTTGACATCCTTTCATTTTAGGAAATTTTGGAAAAAATCATAACTCTCAAACCATGACTCTGTTTAATCCCAAATTGTGAGGGAAGCATAATAATGACTTAATCAATTGGTGTGTCAAATTTGGAGTCATTATTCAAAAGAAAAGGAACCTTTTCTTTATGTGCAAGTTATTGCTTAACTATATATATTTTATTCATATTTCCTCTTTCACACATTATTATTTTCCTTCATTTCAATTCCTTGCATCTCAAGGAACCATGTGGGGTTCGAATCACCATCCATTATGATCAAACCCACACTTATCTATTTATTTCTTATATTTTCACCTTTATCCCAATTTTCATTATTATTTATGAAATTCTTATTCCCTTTTAACATGACTTCCTCTTTTATTATCTTGGACCCATCATTACCAAAGGGTCCATGAAAAATCATACATAAGGGAGAGTTGTGAAATAAATCCATATATTTATCATAAATCTTGTAATTTACAACCAAGTACATTTCTTTTGAAACATACAATTATAGCAAAAATCAAGGTTGTAACACTTCTCCTCTTCAATCCTCATCTTTTCGGTGTCCCTAGGATGGAGTCTTAGGTCCTGTGAAGCCACCTTGTAATCCTCATGCGCTTAGATCACTAGATTGGGGAGGTTTATCAACCCAACAGACCAATCCTTCAAAGCTTTTTTAGTCTTTTTCAGCTTCTCTACAATGCTAAAGATATGATTACCCACCACATTATCCTTCCATGCCTCCTTAACCACCTCACTAAATCACAACCACTCAGCCTAGAAATTTAGAAAGTGGAACGGTTTGTTCTTCTTAACCGTATCATTCAAGCGTACACTCATCCAAGAGTGATTGATGTTAGGATGTCCTCCCAATGAGACATTCGCCTATGGGAAGAGTTCCAACCACGCTATATTCGCCAAACCCCTATCCAATTGACTAGCTATTCTATGCTTCAGACTCCTCTTGTCCTGCCAAGTAGTAAGACGACGACTAATGTTCAGTTCTATCAGCTTCGCAGTGTCGATCACATCATTAAATCTATTGAGCATGGAGTATGGAATGGGTAGACCCCCATACTTCTCCCATGTTGTTCTAACATGGTTGAAATCCCCCATGACCAACTGAGGTACCTAATGTTGTGTGGTTTTAATAATTGTCTCCCAACATTGCCTCTGTCTTCCTTCCACATTACGGCCATACACACCAGTAACAATGCAGTGAAACCCACCATTATTTATACAGCTAGCCACCAAGACCTATTCAGTGGCCCCAATGACACGTACATCCCACACCTGCCTATCCCATCCTAGAGAAATTCTCCCTCTATCCACTTGTTCAAGATTTGACTCCACTCCCCATCTTGTCTTTGAACCGCCTCTTGATTCTGGTTTCCAGGATGAAAACCAAAGACACCTCTGCCTCTAAGATCACCTTTCTAACCCTTCACTTCCTTCTTGGCTTAGTCTCCCCCCTCACATTCAAAGTGAGGACCGACATCTTAACTAGTGATGTGCCCACCCCTTCTGGGGGTGTTCATCTTGGGGGAAGTCCTCCTGCCCCGTGCACTGGCCACATCCTGTTTTGCTCTTCAGCTCCTCCCTACACCAAACATTTCTTCAAACATCTCTTCTATATCCAAGTTCTCTAGGATTGAGAACTGATTGGTAGTCACCTGGTGCCCCACCGGTACTCCCGCAACTTTCGTCTCCACAGCCGCACCCTGGACCCTGTTGCTATCTGCCCCCGTCCCCTGCACAACCTCTAGAGTTAGAGCATCGGTAGAAGTTTGGCCTCCCCAGACACACCCATCCTGCGCTACCCCCTCTACTACCTCATTGACAGTAGAGGCTTCGACACGGGTGTCTACGTGGGTGCTAATGGGATTATCACATTCAGAACCCACCCTGGCATCAACAACATCCGACATTGGCTCAGAATTCCTCCCTATCTCCCTTGACTGTATGTCCCTGCCAGTCCTCTGTTAGTGTCTTCTGCATGCTTCACATCTACGGATCAAGGGGGGTCATGGTTGAGCCATTCTTCCCCCAGAGCACTCCCCAAGACAGTGCCTGAACACCTTGCAGGAAAGGCAGAGTTGAGGAAGGGTGTCATAGACCACCTTGAACTCAAGCTTGCTGCCATCATGTATCTCAATCATGACCACCTCCGGTGGCTTCCGATCCGCCTTGAGCTCCACGTAGACATGGGATGCTCCTTCATGCCTGCCCTCATAGTGGAATTCAATCACCTTGGGTTCTCCAACACCACACGCCACGATGGTGATGGCTCTTCTCGTCCAGTGATGCCCAATCTCAGGAAGTGTACGCCACACGGGCATTGAGGTGAGCGCCTATCACATCCCTGACCTGGGTTATGCTCTAACCCTATATTTTTTTCTTAATAATGTTGATTAGATGCTTGTTCATATTTCTTGGAAAGTAATTAAGGCTCAAGAGGAACTTATATTTCAATTTCAGTCCTTTTTTAATGATGTTGAAACAATGTTTTGTTTGTTTTGGTGTAATGTGCAATTTACCCAAAACCTAGGGTTCAATATGCAAAATACCACTTCTAGAGGGTCCCTCATGTTTCTAGGCATCATTTAGAGAAAAGAAAATAAGAGGGGTGCCTCATTTAAATTACTTTGTAGGAGAGAGAATCTTGATAATAAAATAATCAAGATTTATGCCTAAAGGGAACTTTAATTCAATTTAATGCAAAAAGAAATATATTAATTGGAGAACGCTTCAACCAAAGGCGAGGGGTGAATTTGCAAAAGGTTTGGACGAGATTTTGCCTAGAAAAGGCACGAAAATATCTTGAGTGAGTGGAAATCCCACTCACATTAAGTTAATAAAAAGAAATATCCACTAAAAAAGGGATATTAGTATAATATGATTAAGGTGCTTAATTTCTTTTCTTTTAATTCTTGGATAATGAAGAAGTTTTGCAAGTGGGATAATATGGATTCGTGGCCAAGTAATTGAGGGGGAAGAGGCGGCACTAATTTTGGAATTAAAAGATTTTATAAGGCATTTTCTCTCTCATTGATTTTCTTATAAAAACACCTTTTACAACCCAACTCAAAGGCGTTTTCGAATCCACTTCCTCTCTTTGCTTGCAAAAACGACCAAGGGAGCTAGGACCAGCAGGAGGACTACCCCCAACCTGTTGGTAAGCTTCTTGATCCTCTTTCACCTTGATTTCATGGTGGAAATCACAAAACAATGCATGATTTCTTCTTTATTTCACTCCATCGTCAATCCTAGCCAATCTTTTCACTCCAAAGCTTGAGGAAGAGCCTTGGGAGAGTTGCAAAAGCTTCCTCCACAATTTTTGATGAGAAGCTCCAAGCATTGAAGCTCAATTGGAGGTGGGTTATATAACTCAAACCCTTAAATATTGTTATTGCATTCAAATCTCCATTATTTGCTGAACGTTTTGTTCTATTTGAAATTCCCTTGATCCATTGCTATAATTACCATGAAAACGGCAGTAGATTTTGAATGAAAGGAGGTAGATGATTATGAAATCATCTTAGGCACATTTTCCAACAAGTTTTCCTTGCAAACGGTTTTAAGATTTTGGTCCAAACGGTTTCACCAAACCGTTTGGAGACTAAACAGTTTGCAAACCATTTAGAGTCTTGAACCCCAAACCGTTTAGATGAGTTGACCATTTGGATGGGTTGAACGTGTGAGGTCAGGACCCTAGTACATTTTGGATGAGGATCTAATGGTTCCAATTGATTGAATCAATATATGGACAATCATCCAATTAGAAACCGTAGTCGGGTTAAGTGCTGATTATGCAATTGAATGAATTAAATCTTTGGGTTGATTAACCCAAACGGTATCAAGACCATTTGGAGATCACCCAAATGGTCTCAAGACCGTTTGGAGGTCATCCAAATGACCTCAACACCGTTTGGTGTCAGGTCATGCCCAATTTGAATGATGGTCCAATAATTTCAAAGCAATTAGTTCCACAATGACTAATATTGAAAGTTCATCGATTTCAACCCTAATTCAATTGGGTTCAAAACCCTAATTGATGATCAATTGAAAGTCTAATCAATTGAAATATGATTCATTAAGCTCAATTTAAGTATGGTGCTTAGGTTCAATTGATGAGTAATTACATGGATTCAATTGATGAAGGAATTAATCTTGGAAACCCTAAATCAATATGAGTCGTTGAGACCATTTTTTGTCCAATTGGTTTTGAGGAGGTTTGGACCAAACAGTCTCAAGACCATTTGAGTCTGAATGGTCTCAAGACCATTTGGGACAAAATGGTCTCAAGACCGTTTGGGACCAAACGATCCCAAACCAATTGAGACTCAAACGATCCCAAGTACATATGTTCTAAACGGTTTCAATCACCAACTTTGTTAAACGGTTTCAAATCGTTAGACCAAGACCGTTTGGAGGTCTAAACGGTCTTAGACCATTTGGAGGTATTTCAAGCAAGACTGTTTGAGGTCTGGTTGGTCAAGACCGTTTGGGGTCTAAGTGACCAAGACCGTTTGGAAGTAATTAACCAAAACCGTATGGACAATTAAGGTGATTAAAGGTCAATTGTTTAATTGATCATTACATGATGTAATTCAAGGATGATTATGATAATTGTACTCTTAATAATATAGGGGGATTAGTACCTTTTGAATGATTAATCCTTGATGAGTATAAAGTAATGACACAATACATGTGTCAGCTCTCCAATCAAGTTGAGTTAACCTAATCTAATCAGGTCTGAAGTAAATATCATCTTATAGAAGATGAGAGAGAGAGAGAGGACTTCCTACATGAATGATAATTATGTAGTGGTTAAGTCTCAACACTTCCAACATGAATGAATGTGTAATTAGGGTATGCTCCTTGATAAAGATATCATGAACCCTAATTAGGAAGGTTGATGAACCCTAACCCCAATTGAGGGAAATGATAGGTGAAACCCTAATCTATGGTAATGGTATGACCCTAATTTAGGGTAATGACATGAGAAACCCTAATTCAGGGTATTTCTATAATAAACCCTGATTGAATGTGAATAGTAAACCCTAATTGAGAATGATGTTATGAGAAACCCTAATCAAGGGTGAAGCCATATGAAACCCTAAAGTGAGGGTGATGTCATGTGGAACCCTAGACAAGGGTAAGGTCAAAATGAAATCTTAATATAATGATGTGATGTAAAACTTGATTCAAGGTAGTTCTATGTGTTGATATGTGACACTTTGATATGAAATCCTATACTGATATAGGATAAAGATATGTGGAGCCCTAATCTTGGGTTGTAATGTATGACACCCTAATTTTGGGCAATACGATGATAAATCATGACCCAAATTTGGGAAATAAGATATAGTATTCCTAATTGATATAAATTGGGAAATCCTAACTCAAAGGAGGAAATAATGATGTTACTCTTACAATGCATAGTGCTGATTTGTAATTGACATAATTGTTATTATGTGCACTAATTATGCAGGTTTCATGAGATGGTGGACATAGCCAGGTATGAGCTAAGAGGTTTTATTATTGAAATTTCTTTATGGGCCTTGTAAGCCATAATATGTTGTGTTTCCTAGTGAGAGGTAACAAAAAATATTATTGGGATTTAAGAGACATGTGAAATACCTGCACTACAATTAATATGTTTACAAGGATTAAATAACCTGAAGGCATTAAGTTACCTGATAAAGTGGTAACAAGTCTTTTGATGAACTAAGGGTTTAGACACCCATGTTTCATAATCATGATGATGAGATGATAAGGGATGAGAATACCTTGATGTGATAAGGGATTGAGATCCCAATGTTTAATAAAGCTTTGAAGAGAACTTTATAAAAATATTACTCATTCTTTATAGCATTTATTATAATGATTTATGTTTGAAAATATGTTTGATGCTAAAAGAATATTGCTATGTACTTAATTAACCAAGTGAAATAGTATCATGTAGAGCCCTGATAATAGGTCCATCATCGCTAGTAGTTTGGTGATGGTGAAATAGGTTTTTCCTACATGAACTCCTGGAGGGCATACTTTTGAGTATGTGGGGCTTATGGGCGTGAATATCCTTACACCCTAATGGAGGAATTGATGTGAGGTAAACATTAAATCTCTCAATCCTTCATTATATATGTCGGGATGGATGTATCACTAATCTCTCGATGATGTTAATGCCGAATCGATGTGAGATAAATATAATATCTCTCGATTGTGAAGAGAGTACAGCATGCCACTGTAACTCTAATAGTAAAGTTGCCAGTATACCTTGGAAAGCTATTTGGCAAAGACACAAGATGTCCTGTATTTGGTCCTCACACTGACTAAGGAAGATGAGGTCATGGAAATCTAGCTCTTCTATTGACCTATGTATGGTACCGATTTCGATTTTGCAATGGTCAGTTGGAGTATGAGCGGTATACCTCATCTCCTCAGGGCTTAAGTATGCTTGTAAAATGTAATCAGCCGTGTAGCATATTTGCTTAAGGTTGAAATATGAGAATCATTGGTTGATGTTACTTTTCATAATATGTTCTAAATAGACAAATGTTATTTATGCTCTTCAATTCCTTATTGGATATGTACCAGGCTGCTTTATCAAGATATAGCTGAAAGGAATTTGATTGGGAATACTGCTCTAATCTATATATATATTGAATTATCTACTGTTAAATGCTTATGATTTTTCTGCTCAGTTTTATACCATTAATTGCTATAATAATGTTTCTGGTGGAGAGTTATATCTCTCGCTGGGACAATTTATCAATTGTCTCATCCCTGTGGGATCCAACTTTTTAGGTAGATGTCGAGGAAGAGGCATAAACCCTACAGAAGGTGAAGAACAACAACAGCAGCAACATCAAGGACAGTAGTGTATCCTCAGGTGGAGACACTAGATGTCATGTCTTGTAAATAGAGAGTCATATGTGTCATCTCTGTACTCTCATGTCCTAGGAGGCAGTAGTTAGTTTAATATTGATCTAAGATTTTGACTTGATGCCTAGAAATTTTTATATTGCCTATGTATAGTTTAACAGGGTAGTTGATGCTTGTAACACTCGAGAAGGAATGGTACAAGAGATGTACTTATGAACCGGAATGTAAATAAGTTACTTTGGTTCTTTATGAAAAGAGTTTTTCAATTTATGGATCCCTTTATAAAAAGTTTTAATTTTTAGTGATTTTCAGTAATTCCGTCGCTAATAATACGCTTCCGCATTAGTTAATCTTGTTTTTGTGAGTTGGATGCCACAATTGAGTTGGTATCAGAGCTCTAGGTTCAGTGAGTCTACAGAGACATAGGATTAAGGTTGTTGAGTCTGTTCTAGTGTCTTCTAGTTTATCTGATAGTGTCTTCTGCTCATATAGGAGGAGAAGAAGAACTAAAGATGTTTAGATCACATGATGAACATGCTGTTGAGAGCAGTGTCGTTGCACCAAGAGGATGTGCAAGAGACCATGATAGGGAGGAGCCCATACCTGAACAACCCGAGTTTAATCAAGCTGATATGGGGAACCCAGCCTTCCAAGCCATGTTTGGGCAGTTTATGGCAGCCATGACTCATATGACAGATAGGATGCCATTACCTGCACCTAGCGCACCTACCCATCATGAAGGATGCCATTACCTGCATCGGTGTGGGTAACAGGACCATCTAGACCTCATCCAGGGAACAGAGGTTGTTTTATATGTGGAAAGATGGGGCATCGGATGAAGGATTGTCGAGCCAGAGAAGCAAGCGTGACTCAACCTCAGAGGCAGAGTCAGCAATGTTCTCAGAGGTGATAGTTTCCAGGTGGTGCTAGAGGATGTGGACAAGAATCCCAAGTTGGATCGTCAGCACCCAGTAATCGAGCACCGAATCAACCATAGGCGACTGCGAGATTTTATGTGATGAATCAGCCTGATGTAGTAGTCAACCCTAGGGTTGTGACAGGTCATATGGAACTATTTTATTCTGATATGTCTACATCCTACATCATATCTATTTTAATTGATATGGGTTCTACGCATTCTTTCATCACTAAAAGAGTGAATCTTGACTGCAATATGACAGTTGATCATAGGGCAGAGAGTTTGAAGTTAGAAACTCCTTTGATGGGATCCGTAGTGTTGCGGGAGGTGTGTTCTTCCTGCACTCTTTTCTTTTCTGAACATCGCATTCAAGTGGACCTTATACCACTTGAGATGCATGGGTTTGATATAATTCTTGGAATGGATACCCTAGATAAATATAAGGTTGTCTTGGATTGTGAGTCCAAGCAAGCTGTGTTCACAGATGATAGTGATACATGGATCTTTCAAGGAGATAGAAACATTCTTCCAACTTGCCTTGTGTCAACTATGGTAGCTGAGAAGTTGATGAGGCAAGGATGTTTTTCATTCTTTGCACATGTGGTCGATACCACCATGGAGAGCCCTCATCCTTCTAAAGTTCCGATAGTTAGGGAATTTGAAGATGTGTTTCCTGAGGAACTTCCAAGTGTACATCCGCCCTGAGAGATTGATTTTGAGATTAATCTAATCATGGGCACGCAACCAATAGCACAAACACTGTATAGGATGGCTCCTGCTGAAATGGAAGAACTCTAGAAACAACTTCAGGAGATGCTTGAGAAAGGTTTTATTTGACCGAGTACTTCACCATGGGTTGCTGTGGTACTCTTTGTTAAGAAGAAGGATGGATCGATGTGGTTATGCATTGATTACAAACAGATAAATAAAGTAACTATAAAGAATAAGTATCATTTGCCAAGGATAGATGACTTGTTTGATCAGTTGCATGGTGCAACTGTCTTTTCCAAGATAGATCTAAGGTCGGGATATAATCAGTTGCGTATTAAGGAGAGTGACATACCTAATTCTACCTTTAGGACAAGGTATGGTCACTATGAGAGTATTGTTATGTCGTTTGGACTAACTAATGCACCAGCTACATTCATGAAACTCATGAATAGAATCTTTCGACCTTTTCTTGATCAGTGTGTAGTTGTATTTATAGATGACATCTTGATCTACAGTAGAGATGCTCAACAACATGAGCAACACCTCTGTTAGGCTCTAACTTTGCTAAGAAGCATAAATTGTATGCTAAGTTTAGCAAATGTGAATTCTGGCTACCAGAAGTTTCTTTTCTAGGACACATAATATTTGCCTCAGGTATTCGTGTTGATCCTAAGAAGATAGAATCTATCTTGCAATGGGAAAAGTTGAAAACACCGACAAAGATATGCAGTTTCCTAGGGTTGGCAGGCTATTACAAGAGGTTCATTATGAACTTTAGTTCTATAGCTTTACCCTTAACCAAGTTGACTAGGAAGGAGGTTCCTTTTGTTTGGAATGACAAGTGTCAACACTCTTTCCAGATATTGAAAGAAAGATTGACAAGTGCACATGTTCTGGTGTTACCTGAACAAGGGAAAGTGTACATAGTTTTCTGTGATGCATCCAAGAATGGACTAGGATGTGTGTTGATGCGGGAGAATCAAGTGATTTCTTTTGCTTCTCGACAGCTTAAGAAACACGAGGAGAATTATCCAACACATGATCTAGAGCTAGTTGTTGTAGTCCATGCTTTGAAGATCTGGAGACATTATCTCTATGGAGAGACATTCTAGATTTTCACAGACCATAAGAACCTAAAGTATATTTTCTCACAGCATGATCTGAACATGAGGCAATGCCGCTGGATGGAGTTAATCAAGGATTACGATTGTATAATTGATTATCATCCACGGAAGGACAATGTGGTTGCTGATGCTTTAAGTAGAAAATCAGCAACATCAACCTTAGATAAAGCACAATTGAATTCCTTAGTGTGCTCTAAGAGGGATATGTTTATATCTTTGAGGAAAAACAATGTACAGTTTAAAGTATCATTGTTAGCTGGGTTGTTAGCTGAGATGCACATAAAACCAACTCTGAGACAGTAGATTAAGGAAGCACAGCAAACTGATGTTGTAGTTCAGCAGATTAGATCTGAGTATGGTAGTGAGAAACGGGATGGCTTTCATGAGTCAGAGGATCAGGTAGTCTGTTACCATGGTAGGATGGTAGTACCTGATGCCAATGACTTGAGGAAGTTAGTTCTGGAAGAAGCTCATTCTTCTATGTATGTTATGCATCCAGGGAGCACTAAAATGTATCACAACTTAAAAGATATGTATTGGTGGCCTGGATTGAAGAAAGATGTAGTTGAGTTTGTTATGCGGTGTTCGGTGTGTCAGCAGGTTAAGGCTGAACATCAGAAGCCCACAAGAACAATGCAACCTTTGCCTATACCATAGTGGAAATGGGATCATGTAACCATGGACTTTGTGGTTGGTTTTCCTAGAACAACCAAAGGTCATGATTCCATATGGGTGATAGTTGATAGGTTGACAAAGACATCACATTTCTTACATGTCAAAACAACCTATACTGCTGAGAAGATAGCACAGTTATATGTAGATGAGATAATGTGTTTGCACGGGGTTCCAGCTTCTATCATTTCTGATAGAGGTCCCCAGTTCATGAGTCATCTTTGGGAATGACTTCACAAAGATCTGGGTACGCAATTAAGATTTAGTATTGCCTTTCACCCACAGACAGATGGACAATCTGAAAGGACCATACAAACTTTGGAGGACTTGCTTAGAGCATGTGTCCTTCAATTTATAGGAAGTTGGGATCTACACTTGAGCTTGATAGAATTTGCTTATAATAATAGCTATCAGCACAGTATTGACATGGCACCATATGAAGCTTTATATGGTAGATGTTGTAGATCTCCTTTATGTTGGTATGAAACTGGAGAAAATCAACTTTTGGGTCCTGAGCTAGTGCAGCAGACAACTGAGAAGATTAAAGTAATACAACAACAGTTAAAGACTACATAGGATAGACAGAAATCACACACTGACAAACGGAGAAGACCTTTAGAATTCCAAGTTGGAGACAGAGTTTCTCTCAAGGTCTCACCCTGGAAAGGAGTCCTTAGATTTGGAAGGAAGGGAAAGTTAGCTCCTAGATTTATGAGGCCTTATCCAATCATTGAACGGATTGGAAAGGTAGCTTATAAGCTGGAGTGACCACCTGAGTTGCATAAGCTGCATCTAGTGTTCCATATCTCTATGTTGAGAAAGTGTCATCCTGACACAAAATTAGTTCTACAACCTGTGGAAGTAGAATTAAATGATGATATATCATATGTTGAAGGACCTGTGACGATCCTTGATAAGAGAATTAAAAAGCTGAAAAAGAAAGACATTTTTCTTGTAAAAGTCCTCTAGAATCACCGTGGCATTGAAGAAGCTACATGGGAACTAGAGGAAGAGATGAGGAGGAAATACCCTACTCTTTTCTCGTAATGTTTTGTTGATGATTTCGAGGACGAAATCCTTGTAAGGGGTGGATAATGTGTAACATCCCTGACCTGGGTTATGCTCTAACCCCAGATGTTTTGCTTAATAATGTTGATTATATGCTTGTTCATATTTCTTGGAAAGTAATTAAGGCTCAAGAAGAACTTATATTTCAATTTCATTCCTTTTTGAATGATGTTGAAACAATGTTTTGTTTGTTTTTGTGTAATGTGCAATTTACCCAAAATCTAGGGTTCAATATGCAAAATACCACTTCTAGAGGGTCTCTCATGTTTCTTGGCATCATGTAGAGAAAATAAAATAAGAGGGGCGCCTCATTTGAATTACTTTGGAGGAGAGAGAATCTTGAAATTAAAATAATCAAGATTTATGCCTAAAGGGAACTTTAATTCAATTTAATGCAAAAAGAAATATATTAATTGGAGAACCCTTCAACCAAAAGGTGAGGGATGAATTTGCAAAAGGGTTGGATGAGATTTTGCCTTGCAAAGGCACGAAAATATCTTGAGTGAGTGGAAAGCCCACTCACATTAAGTTAATAAAAACAAATATCCACAAAAAAGGGGAAATTAGTATAATATGATTAAGGTACTTAATTCTTTTCTTTTAATTCTTGGATAATAAATAATTTTTGCAAGTGTGAGAATATGGCTTCGTGGCCAATGAATTGAGGGGGAAGAGGCGGCACTAATTTTGTAATTAAAAGATTTTGTAAGGCATTTTCTCTCTCATTGGTTTTCTTATAAAAACACCTTTTACAACACAAATCAAAGGCTTTTTCAAATCCACTTCCTCTCGTTGCTTGCAAAAATGACCAAGGGAGATAGGACCAGCAGGAGGACGACCCCCAACCTGTTGGTAAGCTTCTTGATCCTCTTTCACCTTGATTTCATGGTGAAATCACAAAACAATGCATGATTTCTTCTTTATTTCACTCCATCTTCAATCATAGCCAATCATTTCACTCCAAAGCTTGAGGAAGATCCTTGGGAGAGTTGAAAAAGCTTCCTCCACAATTTTTTACATGTAGATCCAAGATTTGAAGCTCAATTGGAGGCGGGTTATATAACTCAAACCCTTAAATATTGTTATTGCATTCAAATCTCCATTATTTGTTGAACGTTTTGTTCTATTTGAAATTCCCTTGATCCATTGTTATAATTACCATGAAAATGGTAGTAGATTTTGAATGAATGAAGGAAGATGATGATGACATCATCTTAGGCACATTTTCCAACAAGTTTTCCTTGCAAACAGTTTTAAGACTTTGGTCCAAACGGTTTCACCAAACCGTTTGGAGACTAAACGATTTGCAAACCGTTTAGAGTCTTGAACCCCAAACTGCTTAGATGAGTTGACCATTTGGATGGGTTTACCATTTGAGGTCAGGACCCTAGTACATGTTGGATGAGGAACTAATGGTTCTAATTGATTGAATCAATATATGGACAATTATCCAATTAGATACCCTAATCGGGTTAAGTGCTGATTTTGCAATTGAAGGAATTAAATCTTTGGGTTGATTAACCCAAATGGTCTCAAGACCATTTGGATATCACCCAAACGGTCTCAAGACCATTTGAAGGTCAACCAAAACCGTTTTGAGGTCTAAGGTTGAGTATAGGTGAGTTTTTGAAGGTCCAAAGATAACAAATGGTAATGCAATCAATAGTTCAATTGTTGATCAATCTAATGATCCAAGCCCTAATTGAATTTCACAATTTTAAGTGATGGGATGGGGAAAACAGTCTTAAGACCATTTGGAGGTCATCCAAATGACCTCAAGACCATTTGCGGTCAGGTCATGCCCAATTTGAATGATGGTCCAATAATTTCAAAGCAATTAGTTCCACAATGACTAATATTGAAAGTTCCTCGATTTCAACCCTAATTGATGATCAATTGAAAGTATAATCAATTGAAAGATGATTCATTAAGCTCAATTTAAGTATGGTGCTTAGGTTTAATTGATGAGTAATTACATGGATTCAATTGATGAAGTAATTAATCTTGGAAACCCTAAATAAATATGAGTGGTTGAGACCATTTTTGGGCCAATTGGTTTTGAGGAGGTTTGGACCAAACGGTCTCAAGACCGTTTGAGTCTAAACGGTCTCAAGACCGTTTGGGACCAAACGATCCCAAACCAATTGAGACTCAAATGATCCCAAGTACATATGTTCTAAATGGTTTCAAGCACCAACTTTGTTAAACGGTTTCAAGCACCAACTTTGTTAAATGGTTTCAAACCGTTAGACCAAGAGACCGTTTGGAGGTCTAAATGGTCTTAGACCGTTTGGAGGTATTTCAAGCAAGACCGTTTGAGGTCTGGTTGGTCAAGATTGTTAGGGGTCTAAGTGACCAAGACCGTTTGGAAGTAATTAACCAAAATCATATGGACAATTAAGGTGATTAAAGGTCAATTGTCTATTTGATCAGTACATGATGTAATTCAAGGATGATTATGATAATTGTACTCTTAATAAGATAGGGGGATTAGTACCTTTTGAATGATTAATCCTTGATGAGTATATAAGTAATGACACAATACATGTGTCAGCTCTCCAATCAAGTTGTGTTAACCTAATCTAATCAGGTCTGAAGTAAATATCATCTTATAGAAGATGAGAGAGAGAGGACTTCCTACATGAATGATAATTATGTAGTGGTTAAGTCTCAACACTTCCAACATGAATGAATGTGTAATTAGGGTATGATCCTTGATAAATAGATCATGAACCCTAATTAGGAAGGTTGATGAACCCTAACCCTAATTGAGGGTAATGATAGGTGAAACCCTAATCTATGGTAATGGTATGACCCTAATTTAGGGTAATGACATGAGAAACCCTAATTCAGGGTATTTCAATAATAAACCCTAATTGAATCTGAATAGTAAACCCTAATTGAGAATGATGTTATGAGAAACCCTAATCAAGGGTGAATCCATATGAAACCCTAAAGTGAGGGTGATGCATGTGGAACCCTAGACAAGGGTAAGTTCAAAATGAAACCTTAATACAATGATGTGATGTAAAACTTTATTCAAGGTAGTGCTATGCGCTGATATGTGACACTTTGATATGAAATCCTATACTGATATAGGATAAAGATACGTGGATCCCTAATCTTGGGTTGTAATGTATGAAACCCTAATTTTGGGCAATATGATGATAAATCATGACCCAAATCTGGGTAATGAGATATAGTATTCCTAATTGACATAAATTGGGAAATCCTAACTCAAAGGGGGAGATAATGATGTTACTCATAAAATGCATAGTGCTGATTTGTAATTGATATAATTGTTATCATGTGCATTAATTATGCAAGTTTCATGAGATGGTGGACATAGCCAGGTATGAGCTATGAGGTTTTATTATTGAAATTTCTTTATGGGCCTTGTAAGCCATAATATGTTGTGTTTCCTAGTGAGAGGTAATAAAAGATATTATTGGGCTTTAAGAGCCATGTGAAATACATGCACTACAATTAATATGTTTACAATGATTAAATAACCTAAATGCATTAAGTTACCTGATAAAGTGGTAACAAGTATTTTGATAAACTAAGGGTTTAGACACCCATGTTTCATAATCATGATGATGAGATGATAAGGGATGAGAATACCCTGATGTGATAAGGGATTGAGATCCCAATGTTTAATAAATCTTTGAAGAGAACTTTATAAAAATAATACTCATTCTTTATAGCATTTAATATAATGATTTATGTTTGAAAACATGTTTGATGCTAAAAGAATATTGCAATGTACTTAATTAACCAAGTGAAATAGTATCATGTAGAGCCCTGACCAGAGATCCATCATCGTCAGTAGTTTGGTGATGGTGAAATGGGTTTTTCCTATGGAAACTCCTGGAGGGCATACTTTTGACTATGTGGGGGTTTTGGGCGTGAATATCCTTACACCCTAATGGAGGAATTGATGTGAGGTAAATATTAAATATTTCAATCCTTCATTATATATGCTGAGATGGATGTATCACTAATCTTCCGATGATGTTAATGCTGAGTCGATGTGAGATAAATATAATATCTCTCAATTGCGAAGAGAGTACAGCATGCCATTATAACTCTAATAGCGAAGTTGCCAGTATATCCTGGAAAGATATTTAGCAGAGACACAAGATGTCATGCATTTGATCCTCACACTGATTAAGGAAGATGAGGTCATGGAAATCTGACTCTTCTATTGACCTATGTATGGTACCGATTTTGATTTCGCAATGGTCGGTTGGAGTATGAGTGGTATATCTCATCTCCTCAGGGCTTAAGTATGCTTGTAAAATGTAATCAGTCGTATAACATATTTGCTTAAGGTTGAAATATGAGAATCGTTGGTTGATGTTACTTTGCATAATATGTTCTGAATAGACAAATGTTATTTATGCTCTTCAATTCCTTATTGGATAAGTACCAGGCTACTTTATCAAGATATAGATGAAAGGAATTTGATAGGGAATACTGCTCTAATCTGTTTATATATCGAATTATCTGCTGTTAAATGCTTATGATTTTTCAGCTCAATTTTATACCATTAATTGCAATAATAATGTTTCTGGCAGAGAATTATATCTCTCGCTGGGACAATTTTTCAATTGTCTCACCCCCTTGGGATCCAACTTTTTAGGTAGATGTCGAGGAAGGGGCAGAAACCCTACAGCGAGTGAAGAACAATAGCAGCAGCATCAAGGATAGCAGTGAATCCTAAGGTGGAGACACTGGCTGTCATGTCCTGTAAATAGAGAGTCCTATGTGTCGTCTTTGTACTCTCATGTCCTAGGAGGCAGTAGTTAGTTTAATATTGATCTGAGATTTTGACTTGATGCCTCAAGATTTTTATATTGCCTATGTACAGTTTAATAGGGTAGTTGATGCTTGTAACACTCGAGAAGGAATGGTATAAGAGATGTACTGATGAACTGGAATGTAAATAACTTACTTTGGTTCTTTATGAAAAGAGTTTTTCAGTTTATGGATCTCTTTGTAAAAAGTTTTAATTTTTAGTGATTTTCGGTAATTCTGCCGCTAATAGTATGCTTCTGCATTAGTTAATCTTCTTTTCGTGAGTTGGATGCCACATCACCGTTGTTCGGAGGTCTTCCTTGGGCGACCATCTTGTACCGATCACCATCTTGCGGTCAAAGAACCACGGCCCCCTTTCAAGTGTGGCCCTCATGTCATCCTCAGAGGTGAATCTGGCGACAAAGAGCCCACGCACCAGTGGAGAGCATTGCAGTTCCCCTTTAGGACTCTAACTCCTGAGCATCCAAACAAAGAGTTGGTTGATTAGGCACTTGGTTCGCATCACCTGGACGATAACTAAGCACTTGTGAAACTCATCCAACTCCTCCACCATAGGGGCTGGCATCTTCATCCATAACCACCCATCTTTCTCCCTGAAGCATGGGGCCTTAGGATCCCCCAGTGCCATGGCAGGTGACAGGTTGTGACGAACCGCCATAGGGTGTTCCACGGTCATCGCCCAACCTCTGCCCACTGTGACATCAGTGGAAGGGTCACCCCACACACATGTAGTCATGTCAGTGGAGGCTGAGGTGCTAGAGTTTGCCTCACCTAAGGCGGAACCCACCATGAATCACCCTTCCTAGAGAGAAGCCAGAACCCCTTCTCGCATTTGGCTTTTTAGAGTGGTGATCAAGTAACAAATTGCTAGTTCATCTTTTCTTGATTGGTAATCTGAAGAGAAAATTCTTTCTTGTGCATCCAGTCGAACTAGGACCCAAAGAATTATTTTAGTTCTCCAATTTTATGGTGTTATCATGTTTTGGTTATGATGTCTACAAGTTAGTCATGGAATAGGTGGTCGCCTTTGTATCTGGGATTTCTTACAGCTTCCTCTTGGGTTTGTCCAGACCTACAGCACCAAGCGGGTCTGGCCATGCCACTAGTTGATTCTGGGTTGTTGAATTTTGGGTTTTCTTCCCTAGGGCTGATGAGCTTCTGAAGCTCGGTGCTTCTCTCATGGATGAGCAAGCGAGAAAGATGGTCCTGCGTGCTTTTCCTATTTTACCCCGATTAATTTATTTTTTTTCTTCATTTTTCACTAAAGTGGAATTTTGTTATTTTGCCCTCCTTGTTTTGTTTTATCGAGTTGATCTGGCCCTGGTAGGCTAGAGGCCTGGGCCAGGTGGCCAAACCTGATAGGGCCACATCAGTAGGGTTTTATATATAAATGAATATGATGCATATCTGAATTTACATGATTTTCTTATTAGCTTGTTTCTAAAATTCATTATTAATCAATCGTAAGTCATAAAAATAGGGTAAAATATATTTAGGGATCAGAAAATTGTAATCTATCTAATGATAATAATTTCATTGTCGAGTTCCAATATAATAAATATATGATTTTTATGGATTTATCTAATTGGTTAGATTTCTAAAATTCATAACTAATAACGATAAGTCATAAAAATAAAATAATATATTATAAAATAAGTGAATTGTAATCTACAAGATGATGTGTTTTAAATAGATAAATAATTGATGATAAAAAGGTGATTTTTAGGTTTATGCAATTAATGTGACCCTAACCCTAACTTCATACATGCCTTTAATAGGTGGCTTGTGGCCAAGAGATGGAAATAGGATTTTGACCTTGGATATATGTAGACCTCATGTAAGGTATGTTGCATCTCCTATGAGTCATATTGAGCAATTACTTTCTTTACTCTTTCTCTCTCTCTCTCTCTTGAGCGTCTCTGAGGTATTTTGGTGATGAATATACTCTTTCCTGACTTGATGACATATTTGGGTCTAATATTAAGGACTTTTAACTCTTGATCTCAATGGACTTTTAAATTATACGTTGCTTCTTAATGAAACCCTATATGTGAAATTTAAACCATGTTGTTCCTTATTGTTTGATGGAGCCCTAATTTTGCTTTTGTGGTGGATGTTTTATATTGTCCATTTATGTGATGGCAATCTCTTTATTTCAATTTATATGACTAAACTTTAACTTGCTTCTACATTTTGTATGCTTTGTGATTCACTAGACCTAGAGTAATGTAATACTTTGGTTTTTGGGTTTTATTACCCTAGGGTTTATTCCCCCTCTGTGATATTATTAGGCACTGAGGTTTTAGTCATCCTGCCAGGCATCGAGGGTTTAGTCCTCCTACCATGCACTGAGGATTTAGTTCTCTTTCTCTTTTTATATAGGAATGGAGGATCGTATGCCCCATACCCTATCTTGCATGCCAAGGGAGTTTGGTTGTGTGCCATTCTCTATCAAGTTATGGGTTATGCGCCCTAACCACCACTTAGTTTATAATATTATGGTGCTACGCTTATCTCACAAGCATTTAGGTTGAATATTATTATAAGGGGTTTGTTCCATATATTCTTTATGTGTGCTTTTTTGAAACAACTCTTACAATTTTATTATGGAAAGTATTTTTCTTTATAATCATCTCATTGCAAGTCATATTCTTTTGGTACCCACATGGGTGGTACTTTCCTCTTCTATGGGAAGCCTTGTTATATTTGATGTCCTTTTTTCTCATATTGCTCAATCCATATTTTATATGCACATTATGGTGTATTGCTAATAGTTTCCATTTTTATCTTCCCTTTTGGAGTATGCTTCCAACCCCTGGTGTAGGACCTAGAAGACTGGACATAGTGGCATGGACATGCTAGGTGGAGCTCTTGGGAAGATAGATTTGAGATAGTTGGATATCCCTCTACTTAGATCCGTATATTGTAACTTTCATGTATGACCCTTAATGGGAGAATTTTTATGTAACTCTGATAAATTGAACATAGTCAATAAATATTATTCAGCTGCTATACTTCAGTCTATTGTATATCATCATTTGAGAATGGAAAAATTTACACCAACTCCATCATCCCTTTTTTTTTGAAAAACAACCATTCATTAGATATTAAGGCCCATTACAACGATCATTCTTACATATGTCAGGAAAATTATCGAATAAGACTAAGCTAGCAGTCACACCAAGGCCCATCTTAGCCAGATTGTGAGCAGCAGTGTTTGACTCTCTTTTAACAAAGACAAAATCAGCTTTAAGGAAAACTTCATCCGTCTTCTGATGTTCATAACAGCTCCCATACACGGCCCAAGAAGGGCGATGTTGTTGTTCACGTAATGGATCACAGAGGAAGAGTCTGATTCAAACTCCGCCTCCCTGATGGCCATCTCACAAGCTAGCTCCACGCCCAGCAGAAGAGCAGTGGCTTCCGCAGAGAAAATAGAACACTCTTCTATGAACATCCTTGCTTGGGTGGCAATTAAAACTCCCCTGTGGTCTCTGATAACAGCGGCTAGGCTGATGAACCCCCCATGGATGAAAGTCACATCAGAGTTGACTTTATATCTTCTTGGGCTTGGGGGAGACCAGGTAGTGGGGCGTCTTGCAAGTCTCTCTGTACGAGGTGGAGTGCCATAGCAGGGGCTACTTCCATGAAAGCTAGCCCAGTGTAACAGCCCGCTTATCATCAGGTACGGGTTGGCGTTCTCTTGGTCAAAAAGAAAACTATTTATGCACTCCAAACTGCAAGGCAGAGAGTGCAGAATAAAAGGTAGTCACCTCTAGTCTCATGCTCTTTAAACCACAGCAGAACGTCCAGAACATTTATGCTGGTAGTGTCTGCCAAAGCTTTGATATGTGGGTAAGATTGCCAAACCATAGTGGCATTGCTACAATTGAATAAAGCATGGTTTATATCCTCCGGTTCCCTTTTTCATATGTTGCATAAAACGTCATCAGTTATATGTCTGTGAAAAATGGTTTCTTTGGTGGGTAGAATATTAGAACACACCCTCCATAGGAAATTTTTTAGCTTTGGAGGTGCGCCCAGATTCCAGAATTTCTTCCAGGGGGATGAGCAAGATTGTCTGTGACCACACCAGAGTTCCTCCTGACCATAGACACCCAGTCAATATGCTGACCTGACTGAGAAGCAGCCATCAAGGTTAGGATATCAATACACCTCCGGTCCGCCATGGATGTTCAGAGGCAGACTCTTTAAAGTCGTGATGTCCTCCACAAGAAAAAGGTCATCTATAAGTTCCCACCTCCATTGTTCGGTTTCTTCATTAATGATTTCATAGACTCTCCTGTCGTTAACATTGTTGTGCATCAATCGAAACTCTGCCTTTGGTATTAGGGAGCCAGTCATCTAGCCACAGGTTCACATTGTGACCATTTCTCACTGTTAATCTAATTCCTTCCAAAAGGAGCAATTTTGAACCCCAAAGACTTCTCCAGGAAAAACTAGGATCGAAGCCTCTGTATGCCTTCAGCACATCTAATTTTTTAAAATACTTCTGTTTGAGGACCTTACTAACCATAGCAGTGGGTTTAGAGTGCACCCTCCATCATACCTTTTGTGTGTGTTTGGATTAGATAGATTCCTTCCTCAAATTAAGTAGGGAGTGTATCCACTTTTGGTCCCACTCCTTACAATAACAACATTTATTTGTTTGAAATAAATACCATTTTTAGTTTCAACACCAATAAATTGTAGTTCAAGATCAAGGTGAAGCTCTTGTAGAATATCTATGCTATCCTTAAAAGAATTTTTCATTTTACTTGAGAGTTTCTATTCTAGCATACAATCAATGAAAATTTTCCTAATCTTTTCATCTATGACTTGCATTTAGAATAGGAAACATGGGAAGAATGAATAATATCAACAAGAGCTGCTTTAGTGACTTACATAGAAATTTATGTCATCACCTCAATGACTTCTCAACCACTGTTTGGCATTTAGCCACATTGCATTCATCTTCATTTGAGCTAGAGTCACTAGAGGAGAGGGAAACCCAAGTAGTATAGGATTTTTCCTTATTCTTTCTATCCATATTGTCTCTCTTCTTGTTCCTTCCCTCCTTGTGGCGATCATCTAACCTCATATGGATGCTTTTGTGATGATTCTTGTTTTCTTTTGCACATTCACTCTTATAGTACCCTTTTTGACCAAATTCATAGAACCTACGCATAGATGAGAAGGATTTACCCTTGAAGTTTTTTTCCTTGGTAGAGTCACTTTATAGGTCACTTGGGGGCCCATCTTCACTTGAGCAAGGAGGAGGTTGGTTCATGATTTGAGCTTTCATAAGTTCCTAAACTTGATCTCTCAATGTAGACTCCTACTTCTTTTTAGAGGACCCCTATTTTTCCTCTTCTTGTTGTGAGTTGATTATAACTTCATAGGCTTGAAGGTTTCCTATAAGTTCTTAAATATGGATAAGGGAAAGTGACTCCATTTATTCTATGACTATCACCTTGTTTTTCGATCAGCAAGGAAAGGAGCATAGAATCATGAAGTTCACCTTACTATTGTCCATGGTATGGCCTAAGGAGATAATACCATTTACAAGGGTATTTAGCTTTGAATATATTTCATCCACATTCTCAATCTTATCTATTTTAAAGCCTTCAAATAGTTGGGTAATCATGTATAGTTTGTTGTCCTTGAATTTTTTGTCACTTCATATGTGATGCATAGATTTTCCAATCTCATGTGCTTTATCCCAAGAAGAGATGTGATTGCACTAAGTTGGTGTAAGCACAGAGTGGAGGAAGCTTATGACTCGTGCATTGAGTTGGGCCTTCTTCAAACTTGTATAATTCATGTGCTCATCTCACCTTCTAGATGTGTGTGGGGAAGAAATACCACATTCCACATTTCAAAGCTCGTTTCTTGGATGTAGAATTACATCCTTCTCTTCTTATAGAGGAATTTGGTTCCATCAAACGTTGGAGGATGCATGGAGAAGCTACCCTCAATGTTGAGTGAACCAAACATGTTTTCTTTCATATTTTCTTACTTGTGAGGGTAACATGGAGAAAACCTTGCTATGAGACCACTTCTGGATTTATTGGCACTAGAAGGGGGTAACTAGTGCTAAAAACACTTACACAAAGTTTGTCAGACCTTCAAGTTATATGAAATTTGAGTGCAACTATACAAGAAAAGAAAGGATAAGAGAGAGTAAGCAATGCATAGAGAAAAACTATTAATAGTTGTTCCAGCCTCTAAATAGGGATGTACGCTACTACCTAGAGAGTTCAAGCCCTAGGATTCTTAATATTAGATTACTTCCTTATATTACTTATAAAAGTTAAACCAAGAAGAAATACTCTTTTCAAGAACAAAGAGTAATGAACTTCCATTAAGGTAAAGAAGCCAATAACCTAATCAAGGTCCTATCTATCCGACAACCAAGGGTCTTTATCCTTCACCAAGGACTTACCCACCCTTGAATCTAGTTCTTTATCCTTTAATCTTCACTTCCTTCACCGAGGAAGAAATATTCAATCAACAATTTTTGATAGAGGATATTAGTGGAAGGAGAAATGAGATATTTACAAAGATCACAAAAAAATCTAGCTCTCTCACAAATTCGTGATCACTCTTAATGACAATTGATAATATAAGCATGAAAAGAAACCTTAGAATAAAGTTAAATGGTTTATATTTATAGTTGAGGGCTCCAACTAGCCAGTAGAGTACCTTATCACAATTTCTATCAATTTCAAAGAGGTTGGTTGCTTGATTATATATCACTTTTTCTCCCTCTCTCTAATGACTACTTTACACTTTACACTATAGTACCATCGGTCGATATGTGAGTGTAGTATGTTGGTAGATGACGCTAGAAGACAAGGATATAAGCCTCATTGACTGAGGTACAATGACAATTAGCATGTCGACCAATAGCATTGTATGACTAAGGAAAATTGGCTCATTGGTTGAGATAGGCGCAACACAATTTCAGATGAAAAGCCTTTTATAATGTTTCATTAGATATAAAAGTGCATATTTCAACAACATAAAGCAATCTAATTATCACTTAGGCATATTTACTAGTCATAATGTTACTAAAAATGTTTTACAACAATCATCTAGGTGATAATCTAACTATTCTTCAATAATTTATTTTGTATTGTTTTGATTATATTTCCACAAATTAAGATTTGTGAATTTCAATTCTTTGAATGTGCCCAATGATTTGAAATTACCTCAAAATAAATGTTAGATACACATGAATGGAATGATGAATTCATCATAAAAATATGGGTAACGAACCCTCAAATCAATAGTATTTAGTGTTATATCTATGAGTATATATAGAGGGGATTTTAAGTTTTAGTGGAGAAAGGGAGGTTTCAAAATTTAATGTTTTCTATTTTTCTTTGTGATAGAATATGTGTTGGGAACTGACAATTTTGGTAGGATGTAAGCATTTTAATATGGTGGAAAACTAGTGAGGAGGAGGAAAACAGAGGTAGGAGAGAGGGAAACTTGCGGTTAAAATCTACCTTGAAGAGGGAGCCATAGTAGATGATCCATGGTACTCCATATCATTGTCCAATGGTTAGGAAAAGGAGATTGTGTAACGACCCCACTCCCAGCAACCCCCAATTAAGGAAGGCTAGAAGGAAGGATCCATTACCATTGCACATAGGATCTATGGTTTTTCACATGAAAAATAATTAATAAATTCTAATAAATAAGAATTGAGTTTGGTACAAGATAAAAATCTTTTTGTAAAGGCTTGCAAAAAATATGTGTTCTAGAGATTCACCCAAGAATTACATCATCTCACTATATCCTATGAGCATTACTTCATTTGTTTCTTTCAATGTCTTCTTTTCTTGAATGTCCAATTTCCAGCAAGAAGCAGTTTATCCTAAAAACACCGACAATCAAAATATCAATCAGTATAACAAGTTATATTGGTATGTGGGAAAATAAAATGTTTGCATTTACTGATAACAACGTAATTCGTCAAATTATTATTTAATAATTCAGATTTAGCATTTTTATTTGATAACTTCTCATCACTGTTACCCTCATTAGGGTCTTGCCCCTTAAGTGGGCATACTTAACCTTCCCATTCGGGCTTGATATTTTTCCTGGCCTTCCCATCCAGGCTTGACCTCTTACTTTGCCTTCCCATCTGGGCTTGGCATCCCTATGATAACCTTCCCATCCAGGCTTGGTTCATCTTCCATAGTGGGCATGAGCAAGTTATCATCCATATATTGTGATAATCATAGTCACTTTAAAGATGGCAATAAATACATAAACAACCCACCTTCAATCTGTGAACAATTCGATAAATCTCAGGAAAATGTCAGAAAACTACAACGAGTAGTCATAAGCATAACCACATACCTGGTTTAGGAATATTTTAATGTCCAAATAAGAATAACCAAAGATAATCACACAAGCAACCAATCAACCTAAAAGCTTAAGGCATAACACCCATGTGTCACTAAATGATTTCAAGATCTACTTTTAGGTTGACTTGGTTTACAAGTTGAGTAAGTCCGTCCATATTGGTGTTTCATTAAGTTCCAAAAGTTATCCTTTTATGCAAAGTCCAAATTCTATCATACTAAGATTTAGAATATGAAAGAATATGCATATTGACACTCTTATGTTGGCAAACCCTAATTCCAACATTAAAGGTACTCTTAATCACAAAGAAACCCTAATCCTTCAAATATTGGGTTATGATGTTCATATGTGTCCAAGGTGTTCCTTTTATTTATAACATATCAATCTTTGATTAATAACATCACTAAGTCTATTAGAGTCATCAATACTCAAAAAGTAAGGTTTTGATCCATTTAATCACTTTAAAGATTGCAACTTTGTCCACTTTTCGAATTGGAAGCAAATATAGGTCAAGGTTATATTTTTATTAAGTAGCTTGCATTTTTCTGATCATGATACATATATTACTTGTAATTTTATGCCAAAGAATGGACTTTTAATCAATTTTACAAGATAGAACTATTTTCTTGATTTTCTGACTAGAGAGGCAAAGAAATTATGTTTTTAGAAAATACATCTACTGTCAGATTCACGGGTCTTCATTGACCAGGATGAGGATCGTGTGGTCGCGGTTGATCATGCCCACTCATCTCTAGTTGAGACGCAGCAAAGCACAGCCGTCGATTCTTTCCCCTGCTAGCATTGGACCACAATCCAATGGTCATTTTCTCTCCCCCTTTCTTGCTCTTGAGTTATCTATGTGGCGGTGGTACAGTGGTGAGGTCACTAAAAGAGATTGAATCCAGAGGAGGAGGGGATATTGGGGTGCACGAGCGATCCATTGATGCTCTGGGGGTCGAGATGAACTATGTGGGGGTCTTTTATAGGCATGATTTGGGGTTCTCGATCTCACATGAGAGAGGTATGGAAGAGAGATCTCATTCTTGGGTCCTCACGCCTCATCTTGGCATGGACTTTATCAATTTTCCTTTTAGTTTGGTAAGATGAATCCATTAGTGCTACTAATTTGCACTGATGTGCGTTCAAAGAGGAGATTTGATCCTCGGTTCTTCGTGTGTGTACGCGTCTTTGTTTGTGCTCTGATGTGAGGTGAGGGGTGATCAGGCCACGGTTGGATCTTGATCTAACAGATGTAGTGGTGTGTGACAGATAAAGGAGCCAGATAAGGTTCCTAGTTTGAAATGGATATGCGACATTTAGTGTATATTTCCCATTATCCTGTCACTTTAAGGATTTTTCAAAAGTTCATATCTCTTAAACTACGCATCCTTTTGATCCAAATTTTGAGTGAAATTTTTTAATGATTTAATATACAAGTGGACATAATTTGAGACTTAAAATTGAAAAGAATAAACCCTTTTCTTCAAGTGCAAACCATACACTTAAAAGGCATACATTATGCATTTAAACTCATATTTTCTCTTTATTTTCTATTCTCTTTATTTCGACTTTTCTAGATATTAGAAGGAAAATGAAACTAAAACCTCCCTATTGTGGCCACCTATGCCACCTTCTAGAGAATTCCATGTTTTTCTAAAATATAAACATATGTCATTCATTTTCCTTTTTCCTTTTCACTTATTATGGGTTTTTCTCTTATTCTTTATTCTTTTAAACTTTCACTGGAATATTAAGACAGGGAAAATCGTGAAATTAATTATTCAAGATAATTCTTACAAAAAATCCAAAATGCTCACAATTGTCAAGCAAACCTCCTTTTTTATTTAATAATTGCATAACAATACAATCAAAATCAAGGTTATAACATTAATTCTTCCCCACTTATAAGAATTTTGTCCTCAAACTTTAGTCAACCATACAAACAATTCAAAGTAAGATTTTTCCATGTCCGTCTTTAGCTCCCATGTGGTCTTATCCTCTCCATGATACTTCCAAAGAATCTTTGCCATCTCTATCTTTTTGTTTCTGAGTTCTTTCACCTTGGTATCCAATACTCTCACATGTGACTCAGGATATGTCAAGCTCCCTTGGAGATTATAGGTTCAATGCTTACCACATGACTAGGATCTTTCACATAGACCCTTAGATTGGACACATGGAACACATCGCACATCATACTATAATGTGGGGGTAGGGTTGCACGATAGATTGCTTCACCAATCCGTTCTAGAATCTAAAATGGACCTAAATATCGGGGACTCAACTTTCCTCTATTTTTAGCTATAGCTCAGAGGGTTCAGATCTTTAGAAATACATGTTCACCCACAATGAAGTGTAAGTCAGTCCGCTTTGCATTAGCTTATGACTTCTGTCGATCATGGGCTCTCTTTAGCGTTTGCTTGATCAAAGTGAATTTGTCAACATATATCTAAAGTTCCTTTCACCTCAACAAGGTCCTTTTCGCTAACATCATCCCAATGAAGTGGTGACCGACATGGCCTCCCACTAGCTTCATATGGAGGCATCCTGATATTGGCTTGGTAGCTATTATTATAGGAAAACTCAGCTAATGGCAAGTACTACTCCCATGATCTACCCCAATCGAGCACACATGCCCTCAACAGGTCTTCTAAAGTCTAAATTGTCCTCTCTAACTATCCATCGGGTTGGGGTGATAGGCGGTATTAAATTTCAACCTTGTTCCAAGTTCTTCATGCACTTGCTTCCATAATTTCAAGATGAACTTGGGGTCATGATCAGAAATAATTGAACTCAAAATGCGATGTAAACACACAATCTCCTGGATATACATTCCAGATAAGCTGGATACTTTAAGGCAAGGAAGTGTGCTGACTTGGTTAGGCGGTCCACCACAACCCATATAGCATTATGACCTTTCTTGGTCTTGAGAAGGCCCACCACAAAATCCATGGTGATCTAGTCCCACTTCCACTCACAAATCTCAATCGATTGTAGTAATCCTCTAGGTCACTGGTGTTTAGAATTCACCATTTGGCATGTGAGACAACTATCCACATACGCCAATATGTCTTTCTTCATTCCAGGCCACTAGAAATAATGTTGCAAGTCTCTAAACATCTTGGTAGTGCTAGGGTGTATGGTATACTTAGAGACATGAGCTTCTTGTAGGATATGAGTCTTCAAGGGTGACTCCTTAGGAGACCAAATATGACTCTTATATTGGATCCCTCCATATACACCCAATGACAGGTGTGTTTGAGGTTTCTCCAGCAAACCTTTCACCTTCCCAAGCTCTAGGCTAGCCATCTGGGCAACTACCAATTCAATCAACAAGTCTGGTTTTATCTGAATGTTAGACAAACAGATTCAGTCTTCTAATGTCAACAGATTCCATCTGGCAAATTCTTCCAATTCCCACCACTGGGTAGATAAGACAGCTGCACATCTAAGTTGTTTCTGACTAAAGGCATCTTCCACTACATTGGCCTTTCTTGAGTGGTATGCGATGGTGAAATCATATTCCTTCATATATTCCATTCATCGTCTCTGTCTTAGGTTGAGGTCCTTTTGAGGCAGGAGATACTTCAAGCTTTTGTGATCAGTGAGAATTTCAAAGGTAGACCATTGTCACCAAATTTTCAAGGCATGTATGATTGTGGCTAACTCCAGATCATGTGTCAGATAATTTACTTCATTTGTCTTGAGTTGCCTGGATGCATAAGTGACAACATGTTTCTTTTTGCTCAGCACACATCCAAGCCCCATCTTGGATGCATCAGTGAAGATCATGAAACCCTCATTGCCAGACAGTGGAGTCAACATAGGTGTTGTGTTCAATTTCTCCTTCTACTCTTGGAAATGAGCTTCGCACAACTCAAACCACACAAACTTTTCATATTTATGAGTGAGCTTGGTTATGGGTAAGGAGGTCTTTGACAAGTCTTTGATGAACTATCTGTAGTACCTGGCTAGTCCCAAGAAGCTGCTAATTTCATATGGATTCTTCGGTGTTGGCCAATCATGTATAGAAGACACCTTGGCAAGATATATTGAAATAGTCCCTCCTAAGATGATGTGTCCAAGAAACATGATGTGATCGATCCAAAACTCGCATTTTGAGAACTTCCTATAGAAATTTTACTTCCTTAGGATTTCAAGGACTCTAACCAGATGGTCGTGGTGTTTTTCTAAGTCATTTGAGTAAACTAGAATTTCTTCTATAAACATGATGGAAAACGAGTCTAGGAAAGGTTGGAACACATTGTTTATGAGATTCATAAACACACTTGGGCCATTGGACAACCCAAACAACATGACCACAAACTCATAATGACCATAATAGGTTCAGAAGGTAGTCTTTGGGATGTCATCACTCTTAACTTGCAATTGATGGTAACCAGACCTCAGGTCAATCTTTGAAAAGACTCGAGTTGACTTGAACTGCTCAAACAAGTCATAGATATGGGGAAAAGGATACTTATTCTTGATGGTATCCTGATTGATCATCCTATAATATATGCACATTCAAAGCGATCCATCCTTCTTCTTTATGAAGAGCACTAGTTCTCCCCATGGAGATGTGCTAGGTCGGATGTAACCTTTGTCTAGCAATTCATGTAGTTGCTTTTTCAGCTCAAGAAACTCTATTGGGGCCATTCTGTAAGGTTCCCTAGAAATAGGGTTTGTCTTGGGTGCTAACTCTAAAAAATTTCCACCTCTCTCTCAGGAGGTATTCCAGGCAAGTCATTTGGGAACACATCTCCATAGTCCCTGACTACCTCTATCTCCTCTAAGGGTTGCACCTTAGGCTCTGGCTCAGTAACTACTGGTAGGAATGCCTGACAACCTTTGTTTATTAACTTTTCTGCTTTCAAGGTTGATATATACATGCTAGTGGTAGCATTCTTTCTACCTCTAATGGTTAAAGGAGGGTGATCGGGTCTCTTTATTACAAGCTTTTTCTCCCTACAACCAATCTGGGATCTATAGGTATAAAGTCAATCCATTCCAATTATTACATCAAATTCATTCATGTCCAACAAAATAAAGTCTCTAGGGAATTCATTACTCATGTACATAATAGGTATAATACGATTTTTTCAAAGAGACATAAAAATCCAACTGCTCGGGGTAGTGACAATCAACACATATTCTAAATCTTTGAAATCTGGGCAGAGCATAGTTGCTAGATTTCTCAAAATGAAAGTATTTGTAGATCCATAGTCAAAAAGAGATTTCACACTTTGTCTAATAATTTCAAGCATGCCTACATTATTTTCATGATAGTCAAACAACTATTACATTGCATAAATAAAGATGGGAAAACTACTCTAAGGGTTGTTACCCTCTATCAGGCGATTGGCATTATCTTGGGTTTCTTCATTGTCGATGGCAAACACCCTGATCTTGTCAACATTCTATTGTAGGTGGGTCTGGTCCTGGTAGGGTTGCAGATGTTGGTGGTTCTACTGCCACTAGCTAGGCCACCACCGTGGGTTTTCCAGGTGGAGGAGGAAGGGGGAAGTTGGCTACAAAATGCCCTTCTTGTTGGCAACGGTAACATTGATCATAGCGACATTTTCCAACATGTCTCTTTCCACAGATAGCACATCTAGGGTAGCGTTCTTCTTGTCTGGCATTCCCTTTCCCTCCAAGCTTTCCCTTGTCCTGATGATGACCTTGGTTCTTCTTGTTATCAGTCTTTGGGCAGATCCTCCCTCAGTGAACTCGAGGTATCCCTTAGGTTGGTTCTATTGAGGCATGAGTTTCTTTTCCATGTCCAGTGAAAAATTGAGAGCTTCAATGAGAGTTGTGGGTTTGCTCGCCATGACATGGGTTTAATTATAGGGTGCAACCGATCCACAAAGTGATTTACTCTCCTTGCTTCAGTCTGCATGTAGCCAAAATGCTCTAAAAGGAAAAACTTGCAATCATAGTTTGTCACTGTCATGTTCCCTTAGACTAGGAATGTGAACTTCTTTTCCTTCTCCTTCTTGGCAATGGGGGCTATGAACCTTTCTATGAAAAGTGCATGGAAATCTTCCTAATCCATGGGTTCTGCGTTCAGGTCTTGACCCATTATCTGGTTCTTCCACCATATCTTTGTTGCTCCTTCTAGGAGATGGGTAGCAAAGAGAACCTTCTTTCTTGGTTGTACTTCTAAAATGTGAAACCCATTTTCTACTACCAAAAGCCAAGCATCTACTTTGTCTAGTACCTTAGTCTCATCCTCCCCCCAAAACTTATCAATGTTTAGCTTCACAAAATCTAAAATAGTGGCACCAAGGTGGGGATGGACGGCTAGATGTTCATCGTCCTCATCATAGGGAGCATATCTAAGGGTGAGGGTGTTGATGGCTTTTGTCAACTTCTTCTGCTTCTCTAACCATAGCATCTCAGGAGTTTGGGACACCATTGGCCTGACTGTCGGTTTGGAATCAGCAGCATGGTTGGGATCATCCCTTGCTTCATCTTCAGACATAGATTCATCTTTGGGTCCAGGGCTTCCTTCTGGGTTCAAGATGTAGGAGGGGAAGGGCATAGGCTCATGGGCTTTCTCTCCAAAGGCTTCACCTTCCCTCTTCCTTTTCTTGGAGGATTCACCTTCCATAGACCTTCTCTTCTCTGAGGAGGCCCTCTTCTTATGGGAGGGTCTCGGTCCTGGGTATTCATCACAGTTGGTGTTTTTACAATGGGCCATACTATTTCACGTAAGCAAACTTCATTAGCCACAGTTTCATAACTTAGGATTAGTAAGCATGCACTTATATCCATGGCATCTTGTTAACATGCATTTTATTGTTTGGTGGAGGATACCTTAACCCTTATCATCCATAACCCCAATACTCAGAGGAGGTGAACAGAGGGAAAAACTTTAGGTATTAGGGTTTGTTAAGTGAAAGGGGATATAGAAGGGATGAAAGCATATGAGAAATTCTAGAGTTATCTTATTTCACTGAAATCCTCGACATTGGTCAGGCCGGAAACACAGGTCTAGGAGTCCTTGTACACCAACTAGCAGGGTGGAAGAAAATATTGCCAGCCCCTGGACCGTGGCCCATTCTAGACACTTGCGTCTTTGGAAAACACTCTAATAACTCCCTTTGAGCTCTACTGAATGTGTAAAATGTAATAATTATTAGGGATTATATGGAAAACCATGCCCTGATACCAAATTTAACGACCCCACTCCCATCAATCCCCGATTAAGGAAGCTAACAAGGAAGGAGCCATTACCATTGCATTTAGGATCTATGGTTTTGCACATAATAAAAAATAATTAATAAATTCTCCTAAACAAGAATTGAGTTTGGTACAAGATAAAAATGTTTTCATAAAGGCTTACAAAAATATGGGTTAGAGAGATTCGCCCAAGAATTATACCATCTAACTATATCCTCTAAGGATTACTTCGTTTGTTTGCTTTCAATGCCTTCTTTTCTTGAATGTCCAATTTCCAGCAAGAAGTAGTTTATCCTAAAAATGCCGACAATCAATACATCGGTCGGTATAACAAGTTATACTGGTATGTGGGGAAAACAAAATGTTCACATTTAATGATAACAACATAATTCATCAAATTATTGTTTAACAAATCAGATTTAGCATTTTGATTCGATAACTTATCATCCCATGATGGTACATTCTCATCATTGTTACCCTCACTGGGGTCTTGCCCCTATAGTGGGTGTACTTATCTTCCAATATGGGCTTGATATTTTCCCTGGCCTTCCCATCTGGGCTTGACCTCTTACTTTTCCTTCCCATCCGGGCTTGGCATTCCTATGGTAACCTTCCCATTCGGGCTTGGTTCATCTTCCATCGTGGGCATGAGTAAGTTATCATTCATATATTGTGATAATCATAGTCACTTTAAAGATGGCAAGAACAACATCCAATTTGTGACCAATCAGATAAATATCGAGAAAATATTGAAAAACTATGAGTATTTTGTTTATGAGTATTTCAATGTGCAAACAAGAATATTTGGTTTATGAGTATTTCAATGTGCAAACAAGTAGTCTTAAGTGTAACCACATACTTGGTTTATGAGTATTTCAATGTGCAAACAAGAATAACCAAAGATAACTATACAAGCAACCAATCAACCTAAAATTTTAAGGCATAACACTCATGTTTTACTAAATGATTTCAAGATCTACTTTTAGGGTTGACTTGGTTTACAAGTTGAGTAATTAAGTTGACTTGGTTTACAAGTTGAGTAATTAAGTCCATATTGGTGTTTCATTAAGTTCCAATCTCCATAAATTCATTTATTACCCTTAATACTCTTTTGACCCCTAAACCCTAATTTTGGTGTCACCTTAATGTTTGTATTCCAAAAGTTACCATTTTTATGCAAAAGTCCAACTTTTATCATGTTAAGATTTTGAATATGAAAGAATGTGTATCTTGACACTCTTATGTTGGCAAACCCTAATTCCATCATTAAAGGTATTGTTAATCATAAAGAAACCCCAATCCTTCAAATCTTGGGTGATGATGTTCATTTGAGTCTAAGGTGATTCTTTTTATACATAACAAAACAATCTTTGATTAATAACATCAACTAAGTCTATTAGATTCATCAATACTCAAAAAATAGCATTTTGATCCATTTAATCACTTTAAAGATAGAAACTTTGACCACTTTTCGAATTGGAAGTAGATATAGATCAAGGTTATATTTTTATTGAGTAGCTTGCATTCTTTTGATCAAGATACATACATTACTTGTAATTTTTGGCCAAAGAATGAATTTGTAATTGATTTTACAAGATAGAACTATTTTCTTGATATTCTGACTAAAGAGGCAAAAAATTACTTTCTTAGAAAATACACCCACCGTCAAATTCATGGGTCTCCGTTGACCGGGGCAAGGATCATGTGATCGCGGTTGATCGTGCCCACTCAACTCTGGTTCAGATGTAGTGAAGCCCATTCAATGATTCTTTCTGCTGGTCAACATTGGACCATGACCCAACGGTCGTTATCTCTCCCACTTTCTTTCTCTTCAGTTAGCTGATGCGGCAACTGTTGGTATGTATGCCCATAGAGCAAGTCGTATGATGATTGTAATGGGATACTTTGTAAATGATTTGAATAATAATAAAGGCAATTTCCGATCTATATGTTCAAACTATTTCTGAGATGATGGTGTAACATGATAGATGTCTAAAGAATTATTTTACTCAATGAAGTATGCTTTTAGGTTAAGGACCTAAATGATGAGATCATGCGGATGTCAAGAGTATACATTATTGTTTGGTCCCTAGTTAGTTGTTATTGTGTAAATAACCATAGACATCAATAACACTAAAGACTAGATTGTGTGTTGGTTGATGACAGAATCTCATTAGTCATGATATAGTGATATCAAACCAAGGACATAGGTACTTGTTAGAGAACAAGGTACCGGACAGACCCACCGTGAGAGTGACACATGGAACCATGACTTGGTAGTCACAGTCAGCTCTCACAAGGATGGTGGTGAGTGTGATTCTTAGACCTAAAATCACTACACTCAACACATGTCGTTGGGTACACTTTGACATCATCAAACGCAGTCCTGAAACATGGGTTGTTATAAAGGTGATGATTGGGTGGCTTTGACACATGGGGCTTTTGAGGGGTGAGTGATAGATAAGGGATTTGTCCCTCCTGAGGGAGTTTGATGTCCTTGGCCACTTGATGAGTAGGATTGAGAAAGGCATGTGCATGCACATGTGAATCAATATGTGATATTGATGTCACACACATCTCACCCAGTCTGCTCTGAGATCAAGGAAATGAATGAACATTGACAGGATGACTGTTCCATGCCTCGAGTTCATTCAGGATATCAGTGACAAAGGAATTATACATTCACTATAACACCATTCACGGATTGTAGGATTGAAAGTTGTTCTCCAACTTTCTATTTCACTTGAGTAGCACTGATGTGTGACTAGGCACCACTCTTTGCTTGTGAAGTCATAAGTGTTATGGACTTTCACTGCCAATATGAAATGGACCTGCAGGGTCACACACATAGGATTTAACTTGGAATAGGAGTTTGTCCACAAACATGTTTAGATTGATTACTAAAGGAGTTCAGTAGTTCAATTAAACACTCAATTAATTAAAAGCTCGATTTCATAATGTTCAAGGTATTGGACACATTGATTAGAGTATCAGATTGATTGAAACTGCAATTGACTGATTCTGCACAATCTGCACCCCCAACCGATTGGCTCATGTGATGAATCGATCGACTGAGCTTGGTGAACCGGTCGGCTCAGGCGGTGAGTCGATCGGCTCATGGATAGGGTGAAACGATTGCTTCAAGTGTTGAAATGATCGGTTCGACTGATGCAATCGAGCAAGTTGGGAAAGTAGGATTGGTGAGAAATTTCCTTTTGTTTAACTTGCCCAATTTGATTGGAACAAGGATCGGTATTTGGTACCAATTAGAAACAAAAGAGGAAAAGTCAATCGCAAACTGATCAGGACCACGAACCGATCGGTTCAGAAGTGAACTGATCAGCTCATGGGTCCCAACCGATCGGTTGAGGTGTCAATCGACCGGCTCAGATCCCCAACCGACCGTTTCAGTTGTGAAACGATCGGTTCAGGTTGTGCAGTTGGTTGTTTTTGTGGAAAATCTCGAACCCTTCTACTCCTACTTTAGTCTCGCATTGCCCGGGATAGAGAACCCTGTCCCATGACCCTCCTATATATATAGGGGTATTGGGGGCTTCTCGTAGTACAACTCAGTGCAACTAGTTGCTCTGTGAAGTTGTCGTTCTCTCTGGTTTTGGTAATCGAGAGAGAGCATGAGCAAGTGCTACCCGATAAGGGAGGCACAGCAAGGGAAGGACAACTGCAGAAAGTGATTGGTGGCAGGAGAGTGTGTTGGCGACTAGTATGCTGACAGGAGGGTGCAACTCCTTTCGATTCCTTGTGCGACAAGGAGATCGGAGTTCCAGGAAGTCCATTTGGACGACTGCAGAGGTGGGAGACCTCTGTCGCTCGGAGGACAACTGTCAATCCCGACAGTCCCGGTGAGACCAGGAGTCTTCAGTCCTAGTATGACCAGGAGCTGCACAGACACCGTCCAAGACCGGAGGTGAAGACCGCACAAGGTGCGAGGTACTGTCGCCGAGCAAGCCTCGGGACAAGGTATGCATCTAGAAACCATCTTTCCTATTGTATAGACGTTGACTTGATTCCTTTTATTCTGGGTTTTGGGAGAAATGTTTTTTGTTTCTGTTGCTTCTCTGCCTCCCCTAAAACCCAACAGTGGTATCAGAGCCACGTCAACTGCTCTATATTTTAGGATTATCGATATGATCAATTTTGGTTTGTCGCCTTTATTTATTGCATACGATGTGAATAAAATTGGCTTTATGCATGTCCAATCTACAAATCCCAAATATACATATATGATATGTAATATTAATGCACTCGATATGCGTCGCCCTTAAACGAGTTTTGTGGTGGATGTGTAGCATGGTTATGGCCTATAAACCCTATATCTGTGTCTGGTTGTATGTGGTTGATTGCATCTCGGTCTGTGCATCGATTCCCTTTTCTCCTATTCCTGATGTAACTCGAACTAATTTGAGATTTCTTTACCTACCTTTTCTCCCCCCGAATGTAACTCGAGGTTTCACAATTCAATTGTAAATAGGATAGATTTCATTTCTTGTTATGTCAAAGAACGACGGATGACCTGATACGGTCGGTTCAAGGCGTGAACCGATCGGTTGGTGTTCCAGACAACCGGTTCGAGGAGCGAGACGAGCGGGTGGTGACCTAAGGAGATGCACGACAACTAGTGAACCGATTGGCTGGAGGCGCCAGAAGATCGACTGGTGGCACCCGAACAACCAACTTGATGGCGAGCCGATCAGTCATGGAGATGAGCTGATCAAACCCAGAAAGGCAGGCACAGATTTCATCTTGTACAGATTGCATGTGATGTAGACCTAGATGATCGTGATTCCTCTTGGCTCGAGGAATCACAATAGGATGGCCATAATCATTTTTTTTATCATTTTGCATGTTTTCTGTGGGATATAGCATGTATATGATACGTACTATATATTGTGGTGATTGGATATGTATATGTATATAAAACCAAATCCCTCATTAAATATTAAGTTTTAGATGCCTTCCAAATGCGACACATGTGAAAAGCTTGATCGACCAAGTGTGGGCATGCCCTAGCGTGGTGCACCGTCTATCTCGTGGAAGCGTGAACGATGAATGTGTGGGTCTGCCCTAGCAGGGTGCATATTCATCGTGTTGGCTTTGGGTCAGACTTAACAAGGTGATATAGATGGGATCTAGTACCTTGAGGCATGGAGATGATCGTGGCAAAGAGTTACATATGACATCTTTCAAGAGTTGCATATGATGCAATTGGTAAGAGTTGCCTACTTGGGAGATCTGAGTTGTGGGTGAAAGCCCTAGCTGGTCCATGGCTCAGAGGATTTTAGGATCTTAACCCACTAGAAGATTGTACGCTGCAATCTTCCGAATTGATGGTGAGGGATGTCAATTTGAATGAAAATAGTGGGAGCAGTAATTAATTAAAGGCCTAATTAACTATCGTCAAATTTTATTCAAATCAAATCAAAAGGAGTTTTGACAAATGCAATTTTCTCTTGTAGAATGGCAAAAAGAATCGTCTTTTAAAATGGGCAAATTAATTGAGAATGAATTCCATAACTGGTTGAGGACTGTGAGAAGTGTTATGTACAATCCAGATATACCAGGAGCCTTTGAATCCACTCTATGTACGCTTAATGTGTTGATTAAGAGGAAAGAAAGTTCATTGATAGAGATCAATGGAACGAATGGTAAGGGAGAGAAGGGTTCTCTCGCCAAACCAATTTCTTCTACATGGAGAGGATGGAAGGAACGATGGAAGAAGAAGTCAGATATAAAGATCTCTACTTCTTGTGTATATGTGATATAGATTAACTTTACTACTTCTTCGTCATGGGTACTTGATACCGGATGCGAATCTCACATTTGTTCAAATGTGAAGGATCATAAGAGAAGTAGGCCTTTGGGGAAAGGCGAGGTTGAACTACGTGTTGCCAATGGGGCAAGGGTTGCCGCCAGTGCCGTAGGAACCTATGAGTTAACTCTATCAAGTGGGATAATAATAGAGTTGAAGAACTGCTATTATGTACCTGCCATAAATAGGAATATCATTTCCGTCTCTTGTTTGGACAAAGATGGATTTGAATTTCTTATTAAGAATGGAAAATGTTCCATTTCTAAAGATGCAATCTTTTATGGCAGTGCCCCAATGTATTATGGTCTATAATTGATAGATTTAGAGACAAGTATATACAACGTAAACACCAAAAAGCAAAAACTCAACGACTCAAACAAAACATATCTTTGGCATTGTCGTCTAGGGCACATAAATGAGAAGCGCATTTCTAGACTCCATAAAGATGGTTATATAGACTCTTTTAATTATGAATCAATAGAGACATGTGAATCTTGTTTGTTGGGCAAGATGACCAAGACTCCCTTTTCAGGTAAAGGTGAGAGAGCTAGTGATCTATTAGGACTCATACATACTGATGTATGTGGGCCTTTTAGAATTAATGCCAGAATTGGGTATCAGTACTTCATTACCTTCAGTGATGATTTCAGTAGGTATGGCTATGTGTACCTGATGAAGCATAAGTCAGAAACCCTTGAAAAGTTTAAGGATTTCATAAATGAAGTACAGAACCAACTTGGTAAAAGTATTAAGGCACTTCGATCCGATCGAGGTGGGGAATACTTAAGCCAGGAGTTTGAGGACCTTCTGCGAGCCTGTGGTATTGTATCACAATGGACTCCGCCTGGAGCACCACAACATAATGGTGTGTCTGAAAGAAGGAATCGCACATTGTTGGATATGGTGCGATCAATGATCAGTTTTGCTGATCTTCTGATTTCCTTCTGGGGTCATACTCTCTGAAACCGCCGCGTTTACACTTAACCAAGTACCATCTAAATCGGTTCAAAAGACACCATATGAGATATGGTATGGGAAGCATCCCATTTTGTCTTTTATGAAGATTTGGGGTTGTGAGGCTTACGTCAAGAAAATGTTTCCTGATAAGCTTTGACCCAAATCCGATAAATGTTATTTTGTTGGATACCCCAAGGAAATGAGCGGATATTATCTATACCACCCTACTGACAACAAAGTGTTTGTTTCCAGGGATGTTGTGTTCCTAGAAAAGGAATTTATTTCCAAAGGAAGTAGTGGGAGGAAAATAGAGCTCGAAGAAGTTCAAGCCCAACAAGAAAACATAGAACCGGTAGATGTACAAGTGGAAAATGGAGATTCACAAGGTGTTGTTGGATCTCATTGTCCTCTGGTAACACAAGGACCTCATAGAATGCCTTGAACCTGAGAGGTTTGGATACCTTGTGACTCAGGAAGGTGGGGAGTTGATCATAGATGATGATCCAACTACCTACGTAGAGGCTATGGAGGGACGAGATTCTGAGAAATGGCTTGAAGCCCTGAGATCCGAGATGGAATCCATGTCCTCCAACAAAGTATGGACTTTGGTGGAACCACCCAAAGGGGTAAAACCCATAGGGTGCAAGTGGGTCTTTAAGAAAAAGACCGACATGGATGGAAATGTGCAAACTTATAAAGGCAGATTGGTTGCGAAGGGATTTCGACAAGTTCAAGGTGTTGACTATGACGAAACATTTTCTCCAGTTGCTATGATTAAGTCCATCAGGATCATGCTTGCTATTGCAGCTTATTATGACTATGAGATTTGTCAGATGGATGTTAAAACTGCATTCCTTAACGGGAATATAAATGAGGATGTGTACATGACACAACCTAAAGGTTTTGTAGATCCAAAGAATGCTAATAAAGTCTGTAAGCTACAAAGGTCAATCTATGGATTGAAGCAAGCATCTCAGAGTTGGAATCTTCGATTTGATGAGGAAGTCAAAGTGTTTGTCTTTACTCAAAATGAAGATGAACCTTGTGTGTACAAGAAGTTTAGTGGGAGCTCAACCACATTCCTCATATTGTATGTGGATGACATACTTTTGATGGGGAATGATGTCTTAGCCATAGAGAAGGTAAAGACTTGGCTTGGGAATACTTTCTCAATGAAGGACTTAGGAGAAGCATCCTACATTTTAGGAATTAAGAACTATAGAGATAGATCTAGAAGGCTTCTCGGACTAAGTTAGAGCACGTACATTGACAAAGTGTTAAAGCGGTTCAGCATGGAGAACTCAAAGAGAGACAACATCCCCATGCTACATGGAGTCACCGTCTCTAGAGCTCAATGTCCCCAATCTTGTGAAGAGAGGGAGCGTATGAATGGGATCTCATATGCATCAGCCATCAGATCCATCATGTATGCTATGTTGTGCACACGCCCAGATGTCTCGTATTCTCTCAGCATGACGAGTAGGTACCAGTCAGATCCCGGGGATTCTCACTAGACAGCCGTAAAGAACATCCTCAAGTACTTACGAAGGACTAAGGATCAATTTATTATTTACGACGGTGAGGAAGAGTTGGTTGTAAAGGGTTACACCGATGCAAGCTTCCAAACCGATAAAGATGATTACAGATCGCAGTCAGGATTTGTATTTTGCCTTAATAATGGAGCTGTGAGCTGGAAGAGTTCCAAGCAAGAAAAAGTTGTCGATTCTACTACAGAGGCCGAGTATATTGTTGCTTCACATGCAACAAAGGAGGCTGTGTGGATTAGGAAGTTCATCTCTGAACTTGGTATAGTACCCAGTAGTTGTGATGCAATTGAGCTTTATTGTGACAATAATGGAGTTATTGCACAAGCTAAGGAACCCAGATCACATCAGCGGTCCAAGCACATACTGCGGTGCTTCCATCTCATACAAGAGATCATACAGTAAGGAGATGTGAAGATTTGCAAAGTACCAACTAAAGACAACATAGCTGATCCACTGACTAAGGCCCTTTCTCAACAGAAGCATGATGGTCATGCTAGGTCACAAGGACTGAGGTTCCTTGGTGACTGGCTCTAAGTGCAAGTGGGAGTCTGTTGGTATGTATGCCCATAGAGCAAGTCATATGATGATTGTAATGGGATACTTTGTAAATGGTTTGAATAATAATAAAGGCAATTTCCAATCTATATGTTTAAACTGTTTCTGAGATGATGGTGTAACATGATAGATGTCTAAAGAATAATTTTACTCAATGACGTATGCTTTTAGGTTAAGGACCTAAACGATGAGATCATGCGGATGTCAAGAGTATACATTCTTGTTTGGTCCCTAGTCAGTTGTTATTGTGGAAATAACCATAGACATCAATAACACTAAAGACTAGATTGTGTGTTGGTTGATGACAGAATCTCATTAGTCATGATATAGTGATATCAAACCAAGCACATAGGTACTTGTTAGAGAACAAGGTACCAGACAGACCCACTGTGAGAGTGACACATGGAACCATGACTTGGTAGTCACAGTCAGCTCTCACAGTGATGGTGGTGAGTGTGATTCTTAGACCTAAAATCACTACATTCAACACATGTCGTTGGGTACACTTTGACATCATCAAACGCAGTCCTGAAACATGGGTTGTTATAAAGGTGATGATTGGGTGTCTTTGACACATGGGGCTTTTGAGGAGTGAGTGATAGATATGGGATTTGTCTCTCGTGAGGGAGTTTGATGTCCTTGGCCACTTGATGAGTAGGATTGAGAAAGGCATGCGCATGCATGTGTGAATCAATATGTGATATTGATGTCACACACATCTCACCCAGTCTGCTCTGAGATAAAGGAAATGAATGAACATTGACAAGATGACTGTTCCATGCCTCGAGTTCATTCAGGATATCAGTGACAAGGGAATTATACATTCACTGTAACACCATTCATGGATTGTAGGATTGAAAGTTATTCTCCAACTTTCTATTTCACTTGGGTAGAACTGATGTGTGACTAGGCACCTCTCTTTGCTTGTGAAGTCATAAGTGTTATGGACTTTCATTGCCAATGTGAAATGGACCTTTAGGGTCAAACACATAGGATTTAACCTGGAATAGGAGTTTGTCCACAAACATGTTTAGATTGATTACTAAAGGAGTTTAGTAGTTCAATTAAACACTCAATTAATTGATAGATCGATGTCATAATGTTCAAGGTATTGGACACATTGATTAGAGTATCAGATTGATTGAAACTGCAATTGACTGATTCTACACAATCTGCACTCCCAATCGATCGACTCATGTGATGAACCGATTGGCTCAGCTTGGTGAACCGGTCGGCTCAGGTGGTGAGTCCATCAGCTCATAGACAGGGTGAAATGATTGCTTCAAGTGTTGAAACGATCGGTTCAACTGATACAACCGAGCAAGTTGGGAAAGTAGGATTGGTGAGAAATTTCCTTTTGTTTCACTTTCCCAATTTGATTGGAACAAGGATTGGTATTTGGTACCAATTTGAAACAAAAGAGGAAAAGTCAATCGGGAACTGATCAGGACCACGAACCGACCGGTTCAGAAGTGAATCGATCAGCTCATGGGTCCCAACCAATCGGTTGAGGTGTCAACCGACCGGCTCAGATCCCCAACTGTCCGTTTCAGTTGTGAAACGATTGGTTCAGGTTGCGCAGTTGGTTGTTTTTGTGGAAAATCTCAAACCCTTCTACTCCTACTTTATTCCCTCATTGCCCGGGATAGAGAACCATGTCCCATGACCCTCCTATATATATAGGGGTATTGGGGGCTTCTCATAGTACAACTCAGTGCAACCAGTTGCTCTGTGAAGTTGTTGTTCTCTCTGGTTTTGGTAACCAAGAGAGAGCCCGAGCAAGTGCTACTCAATAAGGGAGGCACAACAAGGGAAGGACAACTACAGAAAGCGACTGGTGGCAGGAGAGTGTATTGGCGACTAGTACGCCGACAGGAGGGTACGAATCCTTCTTATTCCTTATGCGATAAGGAGATCGGAGTTCCAGGCAGTCTGTGTGGACGACTGCAGAGGCGGGAGACCTCTGTCGCTCAGAGGACAACTGTCAATCCCGACAGTCTCGGTGAGACCAGGAGTCTTCAATCCCGGTACGACCAGGAGCTGCACAGACACCGTCTAAGACTGGAGGTGAAGACCGCGCAAGGCGTGAGGTACTATCGCCGAGCAAGCCTCGGGACAAGGTATGCATCCACAAACCATCTTTCCTATTATATAGACGTTGACGCGATTCCGTTTGTTCTGGGTTTTGGGAGAAATTTTTTTTGTTTCCGCTGCTTCTCTGCCTCCCCTAAAACCCAACAGTAACACCGTGGTGGTGAGATTTCCTGAAGAGATGGAATATAGAGGAGGGGATATTGGGGTGTGCAAGTGAGCCATTTATACTCTGGGGCATTGAGATGAACTATGTGGGGGTCTTTTACAAGAGTGGGGGTTTGGTTTAGGGTTCTCGATCTCGCGTGAGAGAGGTATGGCAGCAAGATCTCATTATCAATCCACATGCCTCATCTTGGCATGAAATTGATGAGTTTCCCTTTCAGTTTGGTGAGACAAATCCATTGGTGCTACTAATTTGCACTGATGTGGGTTCGAAGAGGAGATTTGCTTCTCAGTTCTTCGCGAGCATACGTGTCTTTGTTTCTATTTTGACGTAAGGTGAGGGGTGACCGGGACATGGTTGGATCTTGATCTAAGAACCACTGTGGCACGTGACAGGTAAAGGAACCAGATAAGGTTCCTAGTTTGAAAAGGATATGCGACATTTGATGTATATCTCCCATTATCCTCTCACTTTAAGGATTTTTCAAAAATCCCTCTCTCTTAAACCATGCACCCTTTTAAAACCAAACTTTAAGGGAAAGTTTTTAATGATTTAATCTACAAGTGGACATAATTTGAGACTTAAAATCGAAAATAATAACTGCTTTTCTTCAAGTTCAAGCCATACACTTAGAAGGCATATATTATGCATTTAAACTCATAATTTCTCTTTCTTTCTTTTCTATTCTCTTTATTTCTACTTTTTTAGATATAAGAAGGCAATTGAAATGAAAACCTCCCTATTTTTCCAACCTATGCCACCTTTTAGAGAATTCCATGCTTTTCTTTAATATTAACATATGTCATTCATTTTCCTTTTGCCTTTTCACTTATTATTGGTTTTTCTCTTATCCTTTATTCTTTTAAACTTTCATTGGCTTATTAAGATATGGAAAATCATGAAATTGATTATTCAAGGAAGATTTGCAAAGAAATCCAAAATGCACACAATTGTCAAGCAAGCCCCCTTTTTCATTAAATAATTGCATAACAATACAATCAAAATCAAGGTTATAACAAATTGCATACAAAGATCTAATTTTCTCCAAATAGTAGCATGGTGGCATGATCAATACTGAAACAAAGTTGGCTATTCAATTGATATTACAATATTTTATCTTTTTCATCTATTTTATATCCTATATTATTTATGGTATCTACCGCTATCTAAAACAATAAGAATTTTGCACCTAGCTTAACTAGTGTATGTAGAATCCAAAAATCAAATACATTTCTAGTCTAGGAATATTTATTACAGCATCCAAAGGATTTTAGTCCTTTTAACATCATTAAAAAGTATTAGTACAATGCAATTTTTAGACATGTTTGGTATTTTGATTCATTATGGTATCATATTATTTGGAAAAATTTATATACACTTGGCTTGCACAAATATCCTTATTTCACCCAACTAACTGTTATGGTCGATCAATGACTTTCTCTTTAAATAAAAACAACTTTAAAGTGTTGAATCAATATGAAATTCCCAAGTAAGAGATATTTATTTGTTTTGAGAAGATCTAAGAATGTTTATAATATCCATGTCTTATATTTTATTATTAAGTGCACTAATTCTATATATGGCATATGGGTTTATGTAACCATATTATGTGGAAGTTGGAGTTAAATATATAGTCATATATTATTTTATTATTCTTCCTAATATGTAAAATGATCACATTGTATAGATGAGGGTTTTCATATTAAACTTGGGGTTAGAATTTGCGCCTAAGCAAACATTCTGTGAATAACTTTAGCACTCAAGGATACAAATTAGTTTAATATTGGGTTTATAGTTTGTTCATGAACCTATTCTCCCACAAACCATAACATTAGGTTTCATGGATAGTTATATCTAGTTTTTTGGTATATTATAAAAATTGTTCAAACTGATCTAGAAGAAGGTTTCTATAAAGATAGTGGTTAGGTGTGATGAAAGTGATGCTACTCATTATGAGTTATGTAGAAGGACCCTTCCATGTAATGGGAGTCATATCCTAGGCATGTTGATAAATGAGATTACATAAATATATGTTTCATGCTCATGTGATTTAATATATGATACTATGTTCATATATATCTTGCTAATCTACTTAGAGATCAAGGATTGAATGTGATGACAATGACGAGTCTGTTCCTCCAATGCAATCTAGAGATGTAGGCCTAATGAATTATGTAACATAATAATATTGGTAATTTATGGTTTAGGCTTGTCTGGCTAATCCTACTACTTGGATATAAATCATGTGTAGCTAGACGTTGCTAATTGTTTATGGTTATAGTTTTGATTATAAATCCATTTCCAACAGACTCTGATTTATAAGTAACACACACATAGATAGCTTGAAGAAATGATGATTTGGACTTAGGTATACTTGTTAAAAAGAATCTAGGTACTTGACATTTTGAGGACCTATGACTAAACAAAGATTCAAAATGGGAAATTGATTTGCAAAAGTTAGGCACCCATTTCTCACAAAAAGAGGCAAGTCCACATCACACTACAACTCACAGAGAAAGTATTCCATGAGACTCTATGCATGATGAAATCCCTCATTCCATGAAGGAGTATGCATCGTGGTTACATTGGGTTTAGGAACCCCTACCCTCTTCTATCCTATATATACAAATACATACACACACACACACATATATATTTATATATATATATATATATATATATATATAGAGAGAGAGAGAGAGAGAGTCAGGCTAGAATACACTCGACTGTATAGATCACACGAATACACTCAAGTGTGTTTGCATATCAAGACTACTTTCTGCAAAATGTAAACCAATAATCTTCACCGTCATACTATAACTAGGCTACATACAAATTTTGTAGTCAGGCTAGAATACACTCGAGTGTATTCGGAGCAGAATACACTCGAGTGTATTCGGAGCAGAATACACTCAAGTAGTTTTTCATTATGTAATTTTTTTTCAAAAATATAATCTGTTGATCTTCTTAAACATCTTGTGAATAGCTCATATGCAAAATTTGAGCACATTTGGACATTTATAGTCATGTTATAAAGACCGGAAAATTATGCATTTCAAATTAGTTTCACACATCGATTTTTTTGCCTTTGGATGAGTGACTTACACTCATCCAAACGGGTCCAAAATTTGTGTGTACCCTGGTTATCGTACGACGGTGAAGATCAATAGTTTACATTTTGTAAAAAAAAAGTCTTGATATGCAAACACACTTGAGTGTATTCGTGTGATCTGTACACTCGAATGTATTCTAGCCTGACTATATATATATATATAGATATATATATATATATAGAGAGAGAGAGAGAGAGAGAGTCAGGCTAGAATACACTCAAGTGTACAGATCCCACGAAGACACTCAAGTGTGTTTTCTTATCAAGACTACTTTTTGGAAAATGTAAACCACTGATCTTCACCATAATACTATAACTAGGCTACATACAAATTTTGAGCCCATTTAGATGAGTGTAAGTCACTCATCCAAGGGAAATAAAATCAACGCGCGAAACTAATTTCAAATGTATAATTTTTGCGGTCTTTATAACATGACCTATAAATGTCCAAATGTGCAAAAATTTTGTGTATGAGCTATTCACAAGATGTTTAAGAATAATAATAGGTCACATACACTCGAGTGTATGAGCTATTAACATGAGGTGTACGGCGTGATCAGTACACTCGAGTGTATTCTAGCCTGACTCTCTCTCTCTCTCTCTATATATATATATATATATATATATATATATATATATATATATATGAAAAAAAAAATCAAAATAGCACACTTTCATAAAAATATGTACTGAAATAGCACCAAAGCCATCTTAATTCCCGAAATAGCCCACTTTCTGGGAAAAGCGCCAATACTTTTGGCGTTTTACTGTTTCCGGGACCAAAAGTGCCAAAAACATAGTGTTTTCAGTTGAAAGCGCCCAAAACTTGGCATTTTCAAGTAAAAGCACCAAAAATTAGGCATTTTTAGTTAAAAGCGCCAAACAGTAGGCGTTTTAGTGTGCCTAGTTGAAAGGCGCCAACTTTTTGGTGTTTTCAAACAAAGGCGCCAACTTATTTGGCGTTCTCAATTAAAGCGCCAGGCACGAGGACATGGCCGACGATACGCTACTTCGTAGTGGCTACTAACAACACCACCTATAACAAACTTGATGACCACCACTTCCCTGCCGTTTCCAACTACAACAGCAAACACTTCAGCTCTTCCTACGACAACCCAGACTGCCACCGCCTCCCTATTGACTTCCCCATTCACCTGCTGATACACCAACACCTCCCCCCATGGTTACCGCTACCAACATGGAATTATCAAACCCAACCCCAAGTACCTGCATGTCGCCTCTCTATCCTCTGATCCACATACTATTCTCCAAGACCTTCAGGACCCGGTGTGGCGTTGGGCGATGTAGTAAGAAATTGACGCGCTCATTCAACAGGACACCTTCTCCCTTGTCCCTCGTCGGCCCAGACGACGTGACCTTCTCCCTTGTCCCTCGTCGGCTCAGACGACGTGCTCATTCATCCACAGACAACAACCTCCTATTAGTAGCTGCTACAAAGTAGTGTATTGCCTGCCATGTCCTCGGCCATTCTAGTGCTTTAATTGAAAATGCCAAATCGGTTGGCGCTTTAGTCTGAAAATGCCAAATAAGTTGGCAGCTTTGTCTGAAAAAGCCAAAAAGTTGGCGCCTTTATTCTAAAATGCCAGAAAGGTGGCGGTTTCTGACTAAAACGCCTACTTTTTGGCGCTTTCACCTGAAAATGCCTAATTTTTGGCGCTTTTACTTGAAAACACCAGAGAGCTTGGCGCCTTTGGTCCCAGGAATAAGAAATACGCCAATATTTTGGTACTTTCATCGGAAAGTGGGCTATTATAGGAAATAAGATTGCATTGGTGCTATAGGTGTACATATTTTTACTAAATTGTGCTATTTTGGTTATTTACCCATATATATATATATATATATATATATATATATATATATAGACATACACATATATATACATATATAAGGCATTCATGGTATGTGATTTCATTTTTCTCATTGTTTCTTTAAAGGATTGCAAAACCCTAAGTGTTACGGAGAGAGAGAGGGATTGATAAGACCAATGATTATAGACCTTCTTTGACGTTCATGTACGTGGAGATGAGTTCCCAAGACAGATCCTTTGAGCAAGAGAAGATCCATTGGCATTGATATTTTCCTCAAATGTGAGCATACTTTAGCACGACAATCGAGGTTGATAAAATAGGCATCATGATTCCATCAATAGGACCCACAGTTTTCACTGTAGAATAAGGTGTTTTACCACGAAGAGGATTTTGTGAAACAAAACATTCTACCATCACCTCACATCTATAGAATTTGATATTCCCCCAGAAGAATAATTTAGATTCAGATGCACATCCCGAGGTAAAATCAATTCAAATTGATCGCACCTTGACCCTAATATGATGAGACCATAATTGACAACTAATTAGATAGTCCATGTCTACTCCCAGCATACAAGTTGAATTGTTGAGATTTCTTCCACGAATGGTATAAATGTGTTAACCCTAATTTGGCATTAGATGGATCTTTCCCGTAGTGTTCTCAGAACATTATTTACTTCTGTTGTGTTCTCTGCTAGTGAGCACCCATGAGAGGACATATGTCAACTTAGAATGAGACTGAAAGTGAGGGAGAGTGACAACAAACTATGAGTATATAAGTAGAAAGATATGTCATATATCCAATATGGATTTTATTGTTGCATAACTTGTAGTCACGGTGGTGAGTTATGAAAAGCTGGGCCGCACTCCCCAAAACTATTTCAAGTCCTATTTTAATGACGGATGGCACATTAGTTATCACTTTATATCGTAACATTTAGTCAGGTCTAATCCCCATCCCACGATAACTTTCATTCATACAAGTATGACAAACTTACCTAAGTAAGGTGGAAAGTTACACTTATGGGTTGGTATGGTCTAGTGACTTACATCAATGGGGCGAGGGACAAGTTCCTGATTGTTGAAGGTACGGGTCCCAGTGATTAGTGTAGCGTGAAGTGTGCTGATCTGGAAATTATCAAATTGATGATGCTAAAATGTTTAGTACAAAATATCTTGTCTTGGTTTTTTCACTATATACCTAACCTAAACAACTTTCCTGAGTCATTACTTTTGAAGTCCAATTGAGTGCCGATTAATGTGTACTTCATATCTAACTGGCCATACGGTCTCCAATGGATATATGCTCGCGCTATTAATTTTCCGAGCAACGGAATCAAATCCAACGAAACCAAATATACGTATGTATATATGCTTCGATTATATAAGCCAGAACTAAGAACAAATGTGGAAAACAGTATCTACTTTGTAATCTAGTGACAAGCAGGAAAATTAACAAACGGGAGCGAACTCCCCGGCACCGTTTCCAGGTGTCGAGGATTTGGGTGTTTTCATGGACTATAAGATAAGACAAACGCACATGGTTTTAGTGCCCTCCCCCTTACTCAATCCATCCACGGCGACACTGCACGAAGAAGAAGCACAGAGAGAGGTGCAATCAAAACAAAAGGGTCTTCTTCAAAGCGTTTTGTTTTTACTTCCACCTCTCTGTCTTTCCTCCTGCTCACTGTCCTTTCCTCCGTCCAGCACTTCGATCTTAATCCCCTTGTCCTCTTCCCACTCCCAACTCTTTACCTCCCAACACCGCACGGTCCACACCCACTAGTAGACAGCAGTCCTTCCAAAGCCACCTCCCCACAAACACACCACTTTGTCCCCTTCTCAAGACCATCTCAAGCCCACTCTTATCTTATCTCCTTCTTTTCAGTTCTTCCCGCAACACATATTCTTCCGCTCCAAACATTCCGTTCTTTTGCTCCTCCTTATTCCACATCATGTCGAGTTGTTTTTCCTTTCAGACGTAGATGGAGTCTCTCGTGGCAGGCAAAACTCTTCCCTATTGAAACTGACCTAGCCTATTTATAGGCCGCAAGATTCGGTTTCTTTTGATTCTTTGAGCCCTTATTTGATTCGGGACCCAGTCCGGATTCCGCATTATCTTCTTGTACCACGTCAGCACGATCCGGTCCGGGTTAGCGTATATGCGTGTTTGGTTCAACATCCTGGAACGGCCCCATTTCGGTGTTCCGTTGTCCGGAAATCCAGACCAAGTCAGTCCTACTAGCAGTAGGATTTCAGAAATCCAGTCTGGATTTACCTCTGTCTTTTGTGTTATTTTATTTTATATGCCAGACAGAAAAACACAAGTTACGAGGAAAGTTCAGTTTAATGAGTCCTTGCAATGGGATTGGGTTGTCAAACAAAAACATGATCAACTCCAGATAAACTAATCTGGATATATGGACTAACCCGGACTAATCCGTTCCGGACTTCGTAATCTCGATCTCAAACCAAATAGGGGTTGAATGGCTGCATCTTCCCTAACCTAGTACTGATAGCAATATGTATGCCATGTATAGAAGCGTCTTACAATTTAGTTAGCGTTCTTATCTTCAATGACACCTTAGATTTCTAGTGAATTGTCCCCCTAGATCACAAAAGTTGGTTGGACCAAAAAAATTCTGCCAAGATGTCGATTGAAAGATTGAAATCCATTTGGTACATGTCGTGATGGCAGATAAAGGTAATCAGTATGTGACAACCCTTAATTACTAGAGGTCCAAAAGAAATGGCTAGGAAGCAAGATGTTCAAAAATTAAAATTATAGAATGGCTTTTTTTATCTAATCTTCTGCCCGTAGAACTTCATCTCCACGAGGTGAATTTCAAATAATCACTACTTTACTGTTCTTACAATTAGCGCTAGTTTAGCTGGTTGTAGTTAGGTATAGTCGTATGATTTCATCACAATTTAAAATTGTAAATCAAACACACACTCCCGAAGAGGGCGCCCTAAACGTGTGTGAACTCATAATGATCATATCATGTGGATATCGGAATGCAAACCGTGTACTACGTTGTTGATTGTGTAGATTTCTGCGTATATGTGAAAGTGGACACGTATAGAGTTCCTACTTGTGATCGAGAGCTATATACATTGAAAATATTTTGTTGTCCCGCTAGATCACAGAAGGTGGTTGGACCAAAATTTTGCTGCCAAGATGTCGTCTAAAGATTGAAACGCATTTGGCACATGTGGTGGTGGTCAGATAAAGTTGACGTTCAAATGAAATGACATGTTCATATATCAAAATTTCAGAATATCTTTCTTATCTAAACTACTGGCGCCGTAGAACTTCTTCTCCACGAGGTGATGTGCAAATAGTTGCCACTTAACTTTTTTTTTAAAACTTATGCGTTTGGGAACTTTAAGTGAGCATCTCATGCTAATATCTCAAAGCAAACGGTACACTGAGATTCTAGTGCGTGCTACTATGTTGTTCATTGTGTATATATGTTTCTGCATATTTGTGGTAGTGGACACATAGAGAGTTCCTACTTTTGACCTTAAGACACATTTAATATATGTGTAGCGAATGTACGTACGTACGCAGGAAATATCTATCTGAAAGTGTGTGGACTGGTGTTCTTCATATTTGTAATTATGATATTTCATATCAACATGAATTCTATATAAAAATATTTTACAAAAAAGGTATCGTCTGTTGAAAGGCAAGATATTCTCAAATATATATAACTATAGAGACATGCCCCAACACCCCCCCCCCCCTCCTCCACACACACGCAAACACCCCACCCCAAAAAAATCGTTCTACATACATGTACATCAAGGACAACCTCAAAATTGCCATCTTTGATAGATTACAGGTTCTACTTGCAGGCCTCAAATTTGCTTGATTGTGTCCGAGTATATGTGGTGAAAGTTGGTCTACCAAATTCGTAATCAATAATGATTGACGATTTTAAAAACAAACATAAAATAAACAGTTGCACGGAAGTACTAATTAAAATTATTGCAATTTATCTTGATGCACCTAAAAGTTGACAGAAAACACCACACTAGAACAATTGCGGAATTAGAGGTCATTGCTAAATTACTTATTGGGTTTGGTAAATCATGCATGTGTCATTTTGTTTGAGGTGACTTTTATAACATTTTACATGAAGTTGTCAAACTAGAGCACAACTTACACAAGCTTGGTGATTGCTGGATTTCTTATTAGGCAAAAAAACCTAAATGGCACATTTGCCAATTTTAATTACCTAAATGGCACGTTCTTAAACTTATTGCCCAAAATGGCACATTTTGGAGCAATACGTCCCCTGCTGGGACGCATTGCTCTCCCGCGAGGCAATGCGTCCCGGCGGGGGACGCATTGGTCCCACAGGAGGGCAATGCGTCCCGAGCCGTGACGCATTGCTCTGTTGTGGGACCAATGTGTCCCCCGCCGGGACGCATTGCTCCAATGCGTCCCAGTGGGAGATGTATTGGTCCTACAACAGAACAATGCGTCCCGAACCGGGACGCATTGTCCTTCTGTGGGACCAATGCGTCTCCTGGCGGGACGCATTGCTCAATGAGTCTCCATGCAGGACGCATTGGAGCAATGCGTCCCCATGCAGGACGCATTGCCTTTTTTAATCATATTTTTGCAGTCACTGTTATTGTTTCATGGTTATTGATATGTATATTAACAATATTGATTATATTTATACATTTATAATTCGTTCACTTATATTTGGATGTCTATAATATACTCAATTATTATAAATTTGTCAATTTCAATAGGTCGTAACATGCATATGGAATATATAAGTGTATTGCAACCAACATCAGTTGGTTCCTAATTGATTATATAATACGAACTTAATCCAAAAAAATGAGATAGCAATTAAAAACAAGGTTAAAACATGAACCAACATGACGAGAAAATAATACACAACAAAACAATATGATAGATCCACAACAACATGATCTAAAATGAACCAATGTGATATCATAATATGATAGATCCACATACAATAGATGTCCTCACAAAGGCATACATACAAAACTGTACAATATATAAAAAACTAAGTATGTCGTCCTCGCCCATGACGTCCTCGCCACGTCCCTCTACATCAGGATCCTCTGTACCGATGTTATCTGGAGACGGCTGAACTGGGGACAACTGCGTAGGAGGCTGCTGGCGAGCATCAGGGAAGAAATCAAAAGGTGGAGGTGGGGTGAGGGGTCTAGGAAAACCAGGATAGGATGCATCAGGTGGGGTGCATCCTGAGAAATCAAACGGAGTAGGTGAATATGTGACATAAGATGGTGGTCGGCTCTCGGGAATAATTGCTGGTGGGAATGGAGTGTATGGAGCAGAAGAAGAACTTGCTCCATGGTATGATGGTGGTTGAGGTGGGGTGATGAATGAGGAATATGAAGAAGCTCCTGAAAAATATGGCCCTGTCGGTCCCCATGACATGAACTGAGAAGTGGGAGTGGGAGTGGGCTCAACAGTAGGAGTAGGAGTAGGAGTAGGAGTAGGAGTAGGAGTAGGAGTGGGCTCAGGGGCTGTGGTATGAGTGGGTATGGGATCCCACGGCCGAGCATAGTCTGGAAGACTATCAAAGTAACTCCCCTGGATGTTATAGATGATGTCTCTGATCTGTGCAGGGGCGTGCTCTACTGCCGCTCGGATCGCCACCTGTGTTTGTACCTGTAAAATAAAGTATGTACACATAATAAAGACCAATTACATATATTACAAATAACAAAGATAAATAATAATAATTTGTAAAAGAAAATAATAATGATACTCACAAATTCATGTTGACGATAACTTTGCGGGTAGTATATGCTTGGGGGCATAGCTGGAGGGGGCACGATGTATTGTGGATGATACCATGCATAGTGAATCTGAGGACTGAAGATTGTATCAGCTGGTGGAGCGGGAACTAAGCTCTCACGTCTGTTGTTCCACATCTGCACCTCCTGCCTATAATGAAGCATCCAATCCTCAGCCACATGACCCCTCCCATCTATCCGGCTAAGCTTCGGCAACTCAAGAGTAGGTTGTACTTGAACAAAGCCGAATTGTCCAAGTACTCTGTCGGGAAAGTGCCACTCCACTATTGTGTAGCACAACAGAGGCACTCGTACCAACCAAATATCACTACCATCTCTACAAATGGCAGACAATCTCTCAAGAACCTCAGCAGTGTAAGGAGTCAACTCTATCTGTTATTCATATAAACAACGTGTATCATATAAAATGGAGTAAATTGTAAATAAATAAAACATACCATACAACATAGGTAAGTAAGTTATACTTGTGAGGGCAAAATCTGGTCAAATGCTAAATCGTAAAACTGAATTGTTCCCCTGATAGTTTGACTCCTTTGGACAAAGGTAGGCCACCTATTAAATTGACAAACTAAATTTAGATAAACACTACATAATATTTGGACAAATAAAAAAATAATTATGCTGATCTTTAACCTGTAACCCAAGGGAACATCTTCTGGCCAATCATTCCAGCGCATTGCAATTGTACCTGGGCATCCAATTCCCAACCTCTCCCAACACCATAGCTGTAATAGGCACACACAACCTGATAGATGGGTTGTTCTCCTAGACCGGGTGGTTGCCTTATACAACTCCCTATATAAGAAAGCTAGAGTTGCAGCACCCCAAGATAGAGTGCCACAACGTTCAAAATCAGACACAAGAGGGAGGTACCTAACATGAACTCTATCCCCTGTACTATCTGGGATAAGGTAACTACCTAAGAAATATAAGAGATATGCCCTAGTATACCTTGTCCTCATTTCTACTTGTTGTTCTTCATCACCCGCGGTAAGATCCATATCCTTGAAGGTCTCACGCAACCAAATCAAGGAGATATGCCCCTTAGTCATTCCATCTGGTGCATCTCCTAAGAAATTCTCACAAAGGTGAGTCCATGAAGAAAATTTCCCCTCATCTACACCTAAAGGATATGAAGCTATAACCGGTGGGCCATCAATCCTCAGGCCTAAAAGAACTGCAACATCCTAAAGAGTGACACTCATCTCAAAAAGGGGAAGCCTAAAAGTATTGCTAGAGTTGTCCCACCTGTTAACTAATGCAGTGATTAAAGTAGGGTCAAGATGGATACATGGTAGCCTATGAACAAGCACAAAGCCAGCTATGGAAATATTGTCTAAAACATCCTGGTCAGTAATAGGCCATTGTGCCAACATAATGTGATGCTGAGAGAGTCGGTAGGTTTCTTGTCTAGGAGCCATATCTATAAAAAGTGAAAATATTACATTAAATGAAAAGTGCAAATATTACATTAAATGAAAAGTGCAAAAATTACATTAAATAAAAAGTGCAAATAGTGTACAACATTTAAGATTGTCAAGATTCTTCATTAGATAAGATGAAATTACAACATGAACAACATGAATTACATGAACAAACAATATAAAAATACAACATGAATTACATGAAATTACTGCATTTGATTCAGTATCTCATCTAGAGGTTCATAAAATGGCCACACTTGATGTACCACTCGATGTATCTCTGGATGTGATACAGCTAACTGGTTTTTTACTTGTTCGTTGATTGGCATTGCTTTCTATTTTGTGTGATCCCAATACCAACCAGGTAGCTCAAGAAGTTCTTCATACATGTGAAACATTCGCTTTAAAAATTGCCAATGAAATTTTGCTTGTTCTTTTGTCACTATAAATCCTAACTTGTTGTGCAACAAAACTGGTACGTCATTCCAGTCATCATCCAATAGAGTTTGATGAGCCATTTTTCCCTGTAGGCACTTCGTAGCTATTATTTGGATTAACTCTACGAACATATGAAATGTACATGTCCTTCGATGAGCCATCTATAGAAAAACCATTATAAATTCATTGTTTTAGTGAAATTGAAATTCCAAACATTACATGACTTTAGTGAAATTGAAATTACAAACATTACATGAATTTAGTGAAATTGAAACTGCAAATATTACATGACTTGAGTAAATTGAAATTGCAAACATTACATAACCAGCCATCATATGACATTAGGACAAGTGCGTCTATTATGGCCCTTTATGCCACACTTATGACAGTGATATGTATACTGATATGGATCAACATCCATAGTTGAATGCCTTCTCTTTTTCTTTGGTCTTCCAGCTTGCCTTCATTTCCTAGGGGGTAATAAGGGATAAATACCTCTACTTTCATCAAATTGAGGCCAATACCTCTTGTCGGGAATGCCATGAAATTTGGTTCTGTATGCATTTAGATAAGCCTCATTTGTATAATATGCACTCACAAGTGCATCAAGATCCCAATTGACAGAGTCTGCAGCTACCCAAACATGAGAGCATGAAAAATGCCATTGTTGTGGAAAACCACAGCTGCATTGACTGTCACCATTTGGATGCACTATTACTTGAAATTTATATCCATCCATGTCACCAACAAGCCATTCATCATTGTTCACACGGATGTGTATTGTCAATTTTTTTGCATCCTCTCGAACATTATAAAGCTTATCATGAACCTTAAAGGGACATTTAAATCCATCTTGTGCACGTTTATTTGCGAGATTACGCCTATACAGCCACATGGTCACAGCGCGATAGTATGTGGAAACAATTAACGCTTGTATTGGCAAACCTCTAACACCTTTTAAGACTCCATTACACCCTTCAACATGATTGGTAGTCAATGACCCATACCTGCAACCTCTGTCATATGCGAGAGCCCAATGTACTGGATTTTGGCCTAATAAATATGACTTCGTTGTTGGTTCTATGGTTTCTATAACAGTCATATGACGATCAAATTCATGTATATCAGTTGTGGATCCCACCTTCCACATAAGGTCCCTCAACTCCTTGGACTTGAACTGCTTATGGAATTTCTCCCGAAGATGTCGAAGACAATAAAGATGTTGAGCCCAATGAAATTTTGATTGAAGGGCTGGAAAAATCTCACTCATTCGATCAGAAATAATACACAAGTCTGTACGCCGTCGAATGATTGGAATACAAGTTTGTAGAGAACCAAAGAACCACTCCCAGGAGTCCTTATTTTCTTTCCCGACAACAACAAAAGCAAGTGGAAATAGACCATTATCAGCATCTATGCCACATGCAAGGAGAAGTATGCCAGTATATTTTCCTGTTAAAAATGTGCCATCAACAGTAAGAACAGGCCTACAATAGGCCCAACCCCTCACAGCTGGACCAAATGCCCAAAACACCCGCTTGAATCTACGAGTGCCTTCAGTTTGAAGGGTATAATCATCAATAAGGTGGGCATATATAGTTCTTGGAATATATTGTGTCATAGAAATCAGGAACGGCAACAAACTATGATATGATGATTCCCAGTCTCCAAATATTTTACAAACAACCTTCCTCCTCGCTAGATATGCCTTCTTGTAAGATATATTGAGCCTTAGTTCAGCATTCACCTTGTCACGAATTTCTCGTGTCGACATATCCAATCGTAATACTAGGATTGGCATTATCATTCAAGCAATATAAGATGTTGTGAGTTGGTGATGATCATGATTCATAACAGTTAATTCACAATTGTGGCCTACTTTACAACGTTTTATCTTCCACATGCCACCTGTTTTTTTGGACTGGCAAGTGGTCAATCTCCAAGGACATCGTTCATCATGGATACAAGCAAGTTTAAGATGACGATTATTTGAGCGTAATGTACGGTACTGGACATTCTTTTGTACCGACTATTTTTGGAGTGTCTCAACTAGTACAACTTTAGATGCAAATAAAGCACCCTCATATATAACAACACTGGAAGGATTGTAATTGAGACGAAATTCATGACAAAAATCTTCCACCCAGTCATCATCTTGAAAAGCTTCATAGTTGGAATCAATGTGTTCATGTTGGGGCCATTGGTTGTCAAATATGGATGGAATATAACTCAATGTTGCAATAGAGTTAGGGAATGGATGTGTGTGCTCATCATCGGTTTCAGTCAATGACTCATCCTCAGGTGGTTCACTGTTATTACCACCTTCAATGTAACTATTGTTATCACCTTCATGATCACTATCATTATCACCTTCATGATCAATATCATTATCTCCCTCCTCAACCTCAACACCAATATTCTCAGTAGTAAGATTTTGAGAAAATTCAGGTGGTTGACTCCACTCAGCAGTTAAATTGCTAAGACTGAATTGAGGTGTAGGACTGAATTGAGGTGGTTGACTCCATTCAGTAGTTAAATGACTTTGACAGAATTGAGGTGGTTGACTCCGAGAGAATTGAGATTGAAATTGATTCAATAGACTCATTAAACAAGGTTGTTGGTGGATATATGTTTTTTCAAGAAACACATCAATATAGGCATCAGCTGAAAGTGATAACAAGGTTCTGTATGCATCATCATCATCAACTTGTACGAGCATATGATTTTCTCCAGGGAAAAGATAGGATATTTTGATAGAGAAGTAGTTGGGATTGATGTCAAGTGTTGTATAGATATATGATTTTAGTTCAGATAGGGTATTAATAAGTGAAATGTTTATGGGTCTAACAGATCGACTAGAATAAGACCCATCAGAGAGAAATTGCCCATCATATCGCATCTTCACAATTCGTGAATTTGAACTAGATGCCATGTTCCTATATTTTAGAATATTATATTAACATCAGAAAGAAATTCATATTTTATGACATTATATCAACATAAATTAATATTTTAGAACAGTGACATCAATTTGGAATTGAATTTATTGGACTACTTAATAGTGAACAACAATTAAGAACAACAATTTTGCTATTTTTTTCAGTAAAATTAACTAACATTTCATAACAACAATTTTGCTAATTTTTTTAGTAACACTAACATTTCAAAATAACAATTTTGCAATTTCGAACAATAATTTTTCAGGTATTAAGTAGCCTTCAATTGTCATTTTCTACATCATTATTTCAGTAATGTGAAATTAAAGAGTAACAATACAATTATTTCAGTTGTAATATTTCGTACTAAAGTTAAGTTCATATTTTGAAAATTAAAATTTTGGTAGAATAAATACCTGAAATGGAGAGTTATGTGTTGACAATCGAAGAATAGAAGAAGAGAAAGAAGAAGCTCCAAATAGTCTCCGAGCAGTAGAAGATATCAGCTCCAAGATCGCCCGAAATAAGCTAGAAATCACCCAAAGCAATAGAAATCCAAGAAAAAGCTCCAGAGCAATGGGAGTATAGAGCTAGATGAAGGAAATGAAGAATGGTGTGAGTTTGGGGGGTTGTTTTCGTCCAATATATATAGGGGAGAAATGCGTCCTGGTTAGGGACGCATTGCGCCCACGTGGCACCGCCCGGCGGCCCCAACGGTAAAATAGACGTTGCCCTGGGAGCAATGCGTCCCCGTCCCGGACTCATTGCCCACGTGGCAATTTCTAGCCGTTGGGCGCGTCGCGGGGCGCGACGCATTGGTCCCACAAAGGGCAATGCGTCCCGAGCCGTGACGCATTGCACTCCTGTAGGGTCAATGCGTCCCCTGCTAGGACACATTGCTCTCCCGCGAGGCAATGCGTCCCGGCGGGGGACGCATTGGTCCCACAACAGAGCAATACGTCACGGCTCGGGACGCATTGCCCTCCTGTGGGACCAATGCATCCCCCGTCGGGACGCATTGCCTCGCGGGAGAGCAATGCGTACGCAGCAGGGGACGTATTGCTCCAGAAATGTGCCATTTTGGGCAATAAGTTCAAGAACGTGTCATTTAGGTAATTAAAATTGACAAATGTGCCATTTAGGTTTTTTTGCCTTCTTATTAATGTCTTTTTGTGCTTTGCTAAAATGCTCCCCACTTGATGCTATTTGGACAGTAACTTTCCAAGTTTTGTCTCAGTCAAAAGTGTGGTTGTACTAGTATGCACAAAACGTCACTGTGGGTTTATATCTAAGGAAGACAACGCAAAAGCGGTTTGTGATTGGCAGCATGCAATTTCCACCTATAAATAGACAGCCGCCTTCGAGACTCCACACCAAACCAAACCAAAGCTTCGTCGACACTCTCAACTAATCTTTTGCCTCTTGTAATCAATCCATCCTCCACTCCTATTGCTCCTGGGTAGTATATTCACTGCGCTACTGTCGCCGCCGCCAGCTTCAGAGCAACACGATGCCAACCCTATCGGAAGCCTACTCCCCTCGTCCCTACCACCTCCACCATCCGCCACACACCAACCTCGACTTCTCAGCCTACGGCGAGCTCCCGGACACTCACGCCTGGCCTCGCTCGAACGAAGTCCTTGACACGCGCCCCATCCCGTCGGACCCCGTCCCTGTCGTCGACCTCCGCAACCCCGACGCCATGGAACACGTGGCTCGCGCCTGCCGGTCATGGGGCGTGTTCCAGATCACGAGCCACGGTGTCCCGCCCCATCTCCTGGAGGTGATGGAGTCGGAGTGTTGGCGCCTATTCTCACTCCCGGCCGAGCAGAAGCTCAAGGCGCTCCGGAAACCCGATGGGATATCCGGGTACGGAGTGGCGAGGATCTCACCCTTCTTCTCCAAGCGGATGTGGTCGGAAGGGTTCACCATCGTTGGGTCCCCCGCCGAGCACGCCAAGGAGCTGTGGCCGCACGACCACCATAGATTCTGGTTAGTGACTTGTGATTCCTAGAATCAACCTTTATATTCGAGTGACAATTAATTCTAAGCGGAAAGAAAGCTAGTATCTAGGGTTCTTGTTCCAAAATTGAATCGAATAGTACAGTCGTCGCGGCATAAAGGTGCCTATATCTAATAGCTAGCTAGGCGATTTTATCTATACATCAACAACACGTATGCATGCATGCACGTGTACATGGCATCGCCAGGCAATACCTGCTTGGTATTTGTGTTTATTACCCAGCTAAGAAGTATACAACAGTTGTATACTGACAGTACCTAAGTATCATATATTTGATCATCTCTGATCAAGTAATCTCACTGTGCTCTTCTTCTTTGTTCGCAGCAAGGTGATACAGGAGTACTACGACGAGCTGAGCCGGGTCGCCGCCAAGGTAACCGGCCTGATACTATCATCACTAGGCCTAACCGAAGAAGATAGATCACACCTCCCTCGAACAGACGACTGCTCGGCGGTTCTCCAGCTGAATTCCTACCCAGCATGCCCTGACCCAGAGCGAGCCATGGGTCTGGCCCCACACACCGACTCGAGCCTCCTGACCATCCTCCACCAGAGCAATACCAGTGGCCTCCAGGTCCTCCGCCCCGACGGCCAGGGAAGCAGCAGCTGGGTCACGGTTCCCCCGCTAGCTGGCGTGCTGGTCGTGAACGTAGGGGACCTCCTCCAGATCTTATCCAACGGCCTATATCGCAGCGTGTTACACCGGGCGGTTGTCAACCGGAGCCGCCACCGGCTCTCCGTGGCCTACATCTACGGGCCCCCGGCCGATGTCCGGATCGCACCGGTCGAAGGTCTGTTGGGACCTGGTGACGACCAGGGGCCGGCGTACAGGGCGGTTAGTTGGGCCGAGTACCTTGGTCTGAAGGCAAAGCACTTTGATAAGGCGCTTGAGATGCTGCGGCATGCAACTGTAGGAGCTCAGGAGGAAGAGGGACAAGAACCGTGTATAGGATTACAAAGAGATTGATTCAGGGGCTCCCTCACCTACTCTCTCTGTCTGATTCTCTTACAGAATTTACTGTGCATGTCCGTCCCCTTCTTCCCATGTCTCTGGGTGGGCGGAGTCGATCAGTTGATTTTTGTACTGACTTGGTTCACATGGGTTTTTGTCCGTTTAGCTGTCGCGTAACATTGTAAACATAGGTTGATTATATTAATATCCGTTAACAAATCTAGTAATTAGCTATCTAGCCAGCTTGCTTGCTAGGAAATTAATCCACGGCACGGAGACAACGATGGCCACAAAATCTAGCAGCTGGGTGTTCCTTATGCACCCAATTGATGATGCCCAATCCACCAATCGACTCGCCGTCCACGCGGGGATCAGAGGTAGAAGACAACGGATCTTGCCATTGGTAACAAATCGGTCGACAGAAGCTGCCAAATTAAGATCGGCGGAGGGGAATCAATTTTTATAGATAGAGATGACTATGAGAGCGGCCTGTGCCTTATAGCTAGTGGGCTGAGTGAGTGGGGAATATAACCCATATGGATGTATACTGTCTAGCTCGTGTCTAACATGGATGACACACCAGTACAGACCCATAGTGGGACTGGGAGCGGCTGTGGCGCTGGCGCAGCCAAGCGAGAGAGAGAGAGGAGGTACAAGACCCCTTGTCCATGGCCTGGGAGCAAGAAGCCGTCCTTGTTCTTCTTCTTGTCCATTGCCTCCATTGGCAGTATGCGAAACGAGGAGGACGCTTCAGGAGATGGGGAGGAGGGAAGGAATCGGTGGGCATGGAGAGGAGTTCTCTCTGGATCTGGCGGCCTGTCCACAAGCGAAAAGGCAAGGCCTTCAACTTGAGATCATGGATGGACGATGGCCCGATCGATGGAGATGCTCCCCCCACCCCAACCCACTCGTCTTATTTCTCGTCCGCTAGAGATATGGCATTTGGTGCTCGCTAATCATGATACATTAAGCTAATAATTAAAAACCTAGGATTGTAGCTTATCCGCTTAACTACACAAAACACCAACGAGGATTGGTTAAACTGCTACTTGGCAACTAGCAGTTTGTACACATCTGTCTGCTCTAGCACCCGCAACGCGACAGTGTCTGCTTTCTGGGGACGCTCACTGTGACCCGGCCAGTTAGTTGCTTGCTCTCAGACATCTCATTATTTCAAATGCTAGCTTTTCCTCTGCAGGTTTACAACAATCGGCGCAGGGAAATGATGGTTAAGAATCATGTGGTACGGTGACAATCAACAGTGAGACGGTACTTCAAACAAACATATGCACGATAAACATAAGCCGATCAGTCGGGCCCAGAGACAACCGGTTTAGAAGGTGACCGTGTACTTTACCTTAATCTTGGCCTCATGCAACCAGTTACACTACGGAATGATGCTTCTTTGCTTAACAATTGTTTCTTTGCGAAGGGAATATCAACTGGCACAATCATTTTAAATCTTGAACAAACATGCATGGAATCTAGCTAGATGAACTCCAATAAGAAATACCCTTCTCTTCTCTGGCACCCAGCTAGCGAGAACGAGATGGATCATATTCCAAGCTTGTTTTGTGATAACAAAAATACAGAAAAACAATCAATATAACTTACTTTCACAATTTTTCTTTTTTACCGTTATAGTGTCCCTTGAAGAAAAAAAATTAAAAATAGGATACTTTGTAAGAAACATAAACTCAAAATGGCATTTTATACATCCACCGTCAAAGGTGCCACACATATTGACATTTTACATTCTTTAATAAAAGAAAATTAACAAAAATTAAAACGCCACATTTAACTGGTGCTTTTAACTTGACATGCATAAACTAAGATATCGCTTTGTCTGTTTTCTAATTTATTCACCCAACCGCCACTGCTATTTGCTTGTATGGCCATACTGATAAAGATATGGGATAAGAAAAAATGTATGCCATATGGATAAAGAGATGTCACATTACATTTCTCACCAAAAAGGTCTAATAACTCATGTCATGAAAAAAAAACATGATTAGTGTTGAGTAGTTAGGTGCTTCTAGCGGGGATAGGATGAATTAATTTTCCCAACATAACTAAAAAAAGGTGCTTCTAGTGCACCCCTCGCCTAGCCTTTCAGCATGTCTCGTTGAGAATGTCTTGTTGCCGTCCATTAGTAGGCCCATGTTGAAGAAAAATATGATGGCCCATCTCTTTATTGTATGATGTCCATATTGGGTTTTCTAACTTTATTTAGGTCATGTACATTAATTCTAGTTTTTGGTATATTTTTGTATTTTTTATTTAAGAAGTCATGCACTAGTATAGTAGGACTCTAATGAGTAAAGATTTTATGGTTGGGTTAAGGTCCATGTCATGTATTCTAGAAAAAAAATTCCTAATACCTACAACAATTGGGGCTGAGTTAGGCAGATTTGGGATCTTTCAAGGGAGAAATCAAACTAATTTGGAATATATCAATTTAAGTAAACTTAAAAATCATGCCAAAATGAATTGATAAAAAATTGACCCATTGTCATGCATGCATACATCTGGTATGTTGATACCATATACTCATGGAATAGGGAAAGCATGTTGACTTTCGGGACATGCCTCATTCTACTTTGATGATTCAAGTATTCCTCTTTTTTTACTAACAAGTGAATTAAGTATTTTAGGTGATTAAAAAAGTTAGACAAGGTCCAAAGGAGAAGCTTGTGTTAAAATTGTTGTGTTTGCATACTTATGAATCAAGTTGTCCTAAATTTTATGACTTGTACTTTTGTAATTGTAAAACTTAATAAATTCATGTAAAACAAGTTTTGAATTGACCAACACTAAGCCTAGTGTTAAACTTGTTTACACCAACTACGATAGGTAGATTTTATAGCAATACTTGTTATATACATTTTCCATATATTAGGTCGTCTTGAGTCAAACTATTTTCTAGTCAAACTATACTTTTATGACTATATCATGGTCAAATTACAATTACTTAAGATGACTTAAGCTATGTCTAAGTTGAAAGTATCTGAGATATGATGACTAGAGTTCTAAGCTCAATTGTGTATCATACGGAATTAAATTGTTCAAGTGTAGTTTTAGTTGCTCTACTGTAGTCATATACATAGGAAATAGTTAGGAATAGTCTAGATAAGTTCTGGAGTTATTGGGGTGGCCTAACTTCTCAACTAGTCCATATAGTGTAGTTGTGGAAATAAAAATGGCTAATTGATCACTCACTAAAAATTGTATAGATTGTATCACGATTAGAGAGGATACTTTCAAGTTAGCCATCTCTTAAGTCATATTAAGTAACCTAATCCAAACATCAAGCATTGCCTAAACTGAAGTGATCTTGCTCCATCCCTTGTGAATTAGAGATTTACTTGTAGTATTTGTGAGACTATCGTCCTTTCCCTTCTTTATTCTAGTTCCAGGTGTGGTTCCAAGTTTAGAAGATAATTCTTGTGAGTAGTTTGTGTATGAACATAAACCTTACAATCCCACAAACTTCACATGGATGTGTGCATGTATGATGTATTAACCAACAACTTATTTGATCAACATAGCTTGTTCTAAATATGGTCAAAGTGTTTGCCATGTCCATGATAAATGGTGTTGCTTTATATTCCTAGAATGGTATTATGTTAATTAATGATTACATGTGTTAGTTTCTCTCAACTTTGTTCTTAATTTAAGTGATATACATGTATGGTAGTGGTTATCATTAACATGGGTATTCATTTATTGTAACATCTTGCACCCACTATAGGATTTAGGTACACGTAGTTAAAATGAACAGGTAAAGATAGGTGCATGAAGAATCAAGTTCTAAATCTCATTTACATTACTTATTATAAAAGATTTATTAGAATAGTAACATGATATGTGGATATAAAGATGTTTAGTTTATTACTAGAGAATTTAAAAGAACATGAATGTTAACTATGAAAGACAAAAATAATTAGGCACAATTCATTAGGTCTAAACTATTTTAAGTTAGTATTTGCTACAAAATTAGCACGGGTAACCTTTGTTATTGAATTAAGACAAGTATCTCTAACAATGAGTATTCTTCTTAAGATTTTAAATGCTTTACTACAAAAAGTGGTAGTTGCATTTTATATCTAAATCTAAATCTCGTCTAGATTCTTCAATTTGATAATATTTTCAAGAATACTCTTTTTATAAGAATGGTTCAACTTGTGAATTTTCGTTCCTTATTTTTAGTTTCCAACCATCTAATTTTGTGCATGTTATATGTTCTCATATATCAATCTTTTTCATCTTCTCACATGTGATTTTATAGTTGTATATCTTTCTATGATAGATGCATGGTAGATGTTGTGAAAGCTCTAATAAATAGTATTTTACTTGTGATAAAAAAATCCTATGAGTGGCTAACTCAATGGTCACATAAAACTCATGAATGCAACAATAAGAACAAATCTTAGAGTCGCCACTATTTTTTGAAGAAAAATATGAAAAAATGATAATAGGCATTTAAACTCATGAGAAAATTTGACAAGAACCATATTTGACTCCACCCAATGAGGATGAAAAGTGGAAAGCACGGGTAAAGATGAGGTTTACCAGTCCCATTATGAGTGAGAAGGTATGACGCCACACCAACTGACCCATGAAAATTCTATTGTATTTTTATAAATCTTGAGTACAAAGTGGCAATTTGGATTAATTAATAAAAATAAAGTTATAACATGAGTAAAAATTTACTTTTGGTCTGTGGGTTTTTGGGGCTGAAGATGACCATGGAATTCCCGTCATCGGCTAAATATCCTAGTGTTTCGGTAATGGGATCCCAATCACCTCAAATGCCATATCTATTGGGATGAAACTGGTGGGAAACAAGAGAGGGATGACAGATAGTTAGCCTGAGCAAGATCTTTGTAACATCCCACCTTTTTAGTAAACATAAACAAGCGAAAGCATTCATCTTGAATGGGGGATGTCACAATAAGGTAATCATTGCAAATAAATAAATAAATCACCATTAAGATTCATACATTGTTCTTTGGAGGAAAACTATAACTAACTTCTTTATAAAGTCCAAGATTCTATTCATTTCTGAACATGGAAAAACTAATCATGAAAGTAAATATTGTAGTTAATAGGATCGCTTAATGTGGATGGCACCCCACCAGTTGGCTCTTGAAGATATTCTAGTCCTTGCTTGCTCCTCTTCAGTCCTTATTTTCTCCAACTCTTTGGAGACATCACGTCCCCAACCATGCAAAGGGGAAAATCAACAAATTAGTAAATGGTATTGGCATTGTATAACATAATTAAAATAAAGTATACTTGACATGTAAGAAAAGTTGACATGAATTAACTATAAGCATTCTTGAATCATTATTAGTATGAAGAATTGAACAGTAAATGTATGCATCCCTCTATGACGCCCACTTAAGATAATATGATTGCTAGGAAAGCCCTTGATGCTAGGAAAGCCCCTGACGACCCTTGAGGTCCATGATTCAGGAGCATATAAAGACTGATTCAATTCCAGTTATCATGATCATTAACATTAACATTAACATTAACATGATACTTGAACTTTAACATTATGGGTTTCTCCCTCTTGAACTTGAACATTAATTATCATGAATCATTAATCATAATATCTAATCTTATTGATCATTATAACCATAAGACGTAACATATATCAATCATCAAGCAATTGATATAATGAACATGATTAAAGCGTTAAACTTGAAATCATAATGTATACTTTATACTTCACATGCAATCAACCATAAGTACTTGTGCTTAGCAGGATGGCCCATTTACCTTGGAGAAAAGTAGATCCTAAGATGGTCTCTCTAATCTTGATCAAACCCTAAGTCAAACCTTCCCTTGTCGTGATTAGGCTCTAAGTACATGTACATAATTATTGAACATCACAAATCTTAACTTTTATTGATCCTAGGCTGAATTAGGTTAGATTAAGATTTGAGTGCATTAGGGTTAGGCTTACTAATCAACATCTTTAAATTAGGAAACTTGGTTGGATGGTCACTATTTTAGGTCAGATTAATCACATGTGATACATATTTAGGGTTACATGAGTCAAATTAGGGTTTCAAATAAAACATCAAAATAGGATGGAAAATCATGGCTTTAAAACCCTAAAATTGTGTTATACTCAAAAAATCCTTTCCAATGACTATTTATTCATAATTTTTGACAAAGCATTGATTTACAATGAATTTCAAAGAAGTGACCTATCAAAAAAAGGGGAAAAAGCCATGTGGGAACTATTATCAAACTCAGTGGATACTGGGCCTCAACCCTACTCTTGTGGCCCAATAGGAACTTGCCAAAATGGCATTGCACCTCAAAACTGAACCAACTAATGGCGACATGAAAAAGCCAAAAATGCCCTTGCACCATAAATTGTTCGATTAAGATAGGATGGGCACCATGGTATTTTACTAACCTGGCTTATTCCTCCTACAAATCAAGCATGAGAAAGCGACCTGGAGGTGGTTTTTTTTTTATCAAAACTCATGATTTGTGATCAACTAGATGAAGGGGGAGGGAAAAGGTGATTCCTCATGCCAAGGTGCAACCAAAGATCCAAGTATTAGGCCTCAGAGTGCACTGGAATCCCAACTCTAGGACTGCCTCCATGGACATCAAGGTAAAAAGACCAGTATTGGAAACACAACACAATAGGTAGGGAAACCAGTAAAATAGGAATGTAGGGATTCCTCAAGTTTAAAGCAACAACTCTGACCGCACAAGGATCTTCGTGGCTCAAGAACCTATTGGTAAGACTAAAAAAACAAGGGAGGGGATATCGAATCCAAAACCAAGGAGATAGGTGGGGAACACATCAACTAAGGCTCAAAGAACAAATCTAGGTGAAAGTAAAATACCCCGAATTCATTCCCAAGACATGGAGGCCAAAAGAATCAGTACGGAAGTGAATGCTAGTGAGGGCCAACAAGAGTAGCTATAGGACCCAACAACTGGTACCAACATGACACAAACGAATGATAAAGATAAGAAGAAGGGTCCAAGGTGATGCTTACTAGGATCCCAATTTGGCTGGTGGTGTGGGTGAGGGCAGGGTGAAGCCTGGGTCACCAGAGAAGGAAGGTTGAGTATGTGGGGGAATCGTGGGGCCCTAATGATGAAATTGGTTGAGGAAGAGTGGGAAATGGATGTGTGTGGATTATGATCGGTTAAATAGGCATGAGGAGGGCTTCCTTAGCCTTTGTAACTCGGGGTCAAGAGGGGGAAAATCCCTAGTTGGACATTTTGTGCACAAGGCGAAATAGGAGGTGAGTAAAGGCTTGCTAGAAACTGTGGAGTGAGGCAGATTCAATGGTGAAGAAATCTCATTAAATGGTGGAGTAAAGAGGGAGGGAGAGATTGAGGAAGGTAGCACTAGAAACATGTTGAGTTTTATGGAGAATGTAGAGGTAGATGACAACTTATCAGTCATCAATTTGCAAGGGAAATAAACTGGGTCATCGGATCACACGCAGGAAAAGAAGAAAATGTAACGTGTGACATGAAATAAAATGTTGAACTTTAGGTTTAATGCATTGAATTAATGAAATCGAAATTAAATCCTTATTCAAACTATATTCAAACTTTTTTAATTCATTTATAGGGTCAATCAAAGACAAAAGTCTCCCAAATTTGGACCACGTGTCCAAAAAGGGATCTAGATTCTTATTATATCCGTAGATGGAATGTTTCAGTCATTGTATCTCGATCAATACATTAAAAGTCACCATTTTAAGTTTTCTTATATCATTTTCATATAAGAAATACCACCTTACGGTCTTTTTACATTTAACCCCTCAACTATTATTATTTAGGAAAAACCCATTCTAAAGGTTTAAATTATCTTTGAAAATTGGGGTGTGACAATTCTACCCATGTTAAAACATTTTTTTCCTCAAAATTTTCTAGGGTATTACCCACCATAGGGTTATTCTTACGTCTTCATTCAATGAAAGCTAACATATAGAAATTTGAATCAAAAGAAATATATTTTTAAAAAGTGTCAGGTGGACATAAATTAACTATTACATCATTCCTCATCTTCCTTGTCTACTTTGATATTAAAAACCCTCGCTTTTATCTTAGGTGGATTCTAGTTTTTATCTTGATCCTAGGGTGGAACCTTCTTTGGATTTGGGAAATTTGTCCTAAGGTGGCCTATATTTCCACAATAGTAGCATTCTCATGTACCATACATGCATGGGCCTACATGATTCTTCTTGCATGTTGGGCATTAGAGCTTCTCAATTTCTATAGCAGGCTCAGGTGCCTTTCTCTTAGGGTTTCCACAATAGTAGCATGCTCATGTACCATACATGCATGGGCATGCATGATTCTTCTTGCATGTTGGGCATTGGAGCTTATCAACTTCTATAGAAGGCTCAGGTGCCTTTCTCTTAGGGTTGTTGGGAGGTTGATACTGGTTGTTCTTCTAAGGAACTTCCTTCTTATAGGATCTTCTAGGGTGATCTTCTAGATCTAGGGCTGCATCCAGGGAAGCCTATAGGGTCATGTAGCCTCTTCTTGACAAGGCAAAGCTCAGGTTGGGCTTGAGTCCTCAGATGAACTTATTTGTTATACAATGTTCTTCATAATCATAGTCATACTTTTGTAGGACCCATAACTTCATGGCATATTGGGTCAAAGTCATATCACCCAACGAAGCTAGTTTGGCAAACTCTAGCTCCTTCTTTTCTATCATGGCTTTAGATGCATAGTGCTCGTGGAATGCTTCAACAAATCCTTCCCATGTGAGTGGAGGTGCATCAGTTGTCCTTGAGTAGAGGTAGTTCTCCCACCATATATGGGTGGCTCCCTTGAGCATGTGGGTTGCAAAGCTAACCCCAGAGTGTTGAGGGCAGTCCATGTCATAGAAGCAATGTTCCATGCCTCTAATCTACTCCTCAGCTTTGGTGACTACATCAATTTCTCCTTCTCCAGAGAAAGAGTCAGGTCTAATCTTTAGGAAGTCCAGTAAGTCAGCTTGTGGTGTCTGGGTTTATGTTGTCCTTGTGCTAGGGAATTGGTGAGTGCTTGGACAAGATCTTCTATGGTTGCCTTATGGTTTCTTTCATGGTCACTCCCTTAACTAAATGAACTAGCACCATCATCCATCTTATCCTTTCCTTTTTGGCTCTCTTAGGGGCCATCTCAAAATTGTCACATATACCTGTGGTTAGAACATATGAATCAGATTGCTTCCTGGTGGCCATCCATTTATCATCTTTGATACCATTAATGTAACACCCTACCTTTTTAATATATAACATAACTGAGAGAAAACATTCATCTTGAAGGGGGGGATGTCACAATAAGGTAATCATTGCAAATAAATAAATAAAGCTCCATTAAGATTCATACATTGTTCTTTGGCAGAAAACTATAATTGACTTTTTATAGTCTAAGATTATATTCATTTCTAAACATGGAAAACAAATCATGAAAGTAAATATTTTAGTTAATAGGATCTCCTAATGTGGACGGCACCCCACCAAATGGATCTTGAAGATCTTCTAGTCCTTGCTTGGTCCTCTATAGTCCTTATTTGCTCCAACTCCTAGAGACATCGCCGTCCCTAGCCATGCAAAGGGAAAAATCAACAAATTAGTAAATTGTATTGGAACTTTATAACATAATTAAAATAAAGTATACTTGACATGAAACAAAAATTTGACATGAATTAACAATAAGAATTCTTGTATCATTATTAAGATGAATAATTGAATAGTACATGTATGCATCCCTCTATTACACCCACTTAGGGGCACATGATTGCTAGAAAATCCCTTGATGCTAGGAAAGTCCTTGATGAACCTTGAGATCCATGATTTGAGAGCATATAAAGATTGATTCAACAATTATCATGATCATTAACATAAACATTAACATTAACATGATCCTTGAAATTTAACATGATGGGTTTTCTCCCTCTTGAACTTGAACATTAATTTTCATGAATCATTAATCATAATCTCTAATCTTAGTGATCATTATAACCATAGGACATAACATATAACAATCATCAAGTGATTGATATAGCGAACGTGATTAAAGCATTAAACTTGAAATCATAATGTTTATTTTATACTTATCATGCAATCAACCATAAATACTTGTTCTCAGTAGCATGACCTGTTTACCTTAGAGAAAAGTAGATTTTAAGATGGTCTCTGTGATCTTTGATCAAACCCTAAGTCAAACCTTCCCTTATTTTGATTAGGATCTAAGTACATGTACATAATTATTGAATATCATAAATCAATACCTTGTATTTATCCTAGGTTGAATTAGTGTAGATTAAGATTTGAATGCATTAGGGTTAGGCTTACTGATCAACATCATTAATTAGGAAACTTGGTTGGACGATTACTATTTTAGGTCACATTAATCACATGTGATACATATTTAGGGTTTCACGAGTGAAATTAAGGTTTCTAATAAAACGTCAAAACAAGAAGGAAAATCATGTCTTGAAGACCCTAAAATTTTGTTCTACTCGAAAATTCCTTTTCAATGATTATTTATTCATAATTTTATGACAAAACATCAATTTACTACAAATTTCCAAAGAATTGACCGATCAGAAAAAGGGGAAAAAGCCACACAGGAACTATTATCTGACTCAACAGATACTGGTCCTGAGCCCTGCTCTCATGGACCACTAGGAACTCACCAAGATGGCATCGTGCCTCAAAACCAAACTAGAAAATGGCGACATGTAAAACCTGAAAAATTCCCCTACACCATAAATTATTCGATTAAGATAGGATGGGCACCATGGTCATTTATTAACTTGGCTTGTTCCTCCTTCAAAATAGGCATGAGTAAGTGACCTGGAGGTGGATTTCTTGGTCAAAAAGTCATGATTTGTGATCAACCAAATGAAGGGGAAGGCACAAACCGATTCCTTGTGCCAAGGAACAATAAAAAATCCAAGTCTCAGGCCTCAAAGAGCACTATAATCCCAACTCTAGCATTGTCTCCATGGTCATCAAGGTAGAAAAACCAGTACTGGAAACACAACACAACATGTAGGGAAACTAGTTGAACAGGAGTGTGGGGCTTCCCCGAGATTAAAGCAACAACTTTGATCACACAAGGACCCTTGTGGCTCATGAACCTATTGGGAAGACTACAAAAATAGGGGAGGGATCTCGAATCCAAAACCAAGGAGATAGGCGAGAAACACATCAACTAAGGCACAAAGAACAATCATGGGGGCATGGAAAACATCCATGATTCATTCCCAAGACTTGGAGGCCAAAGAATCAGTATGTTAGTGAACACTGGTGAGGGTCAATGACAATAGCTATAAGAACCAATGGTTGGTACCAACATGGTAGGAATGAATGATGAACATAAGAAGAAGGGTCCAATGTGATGTTTACTAGGCTCCCAATTTGGCTGGAGGTGCGACTGAGGGTAGGGTGAACCCTAGGTCACCGATGAAGGAAGGCTGATTAGGCGAGAGAATCTCGGGACCCTACCAATGAAATTGGCTAAGGAGGAAGATTGGACAGTGGATGTGGGTGGATTATGATTGGTTAAATAGGCATGAGGAGGGCTGCCTCAACCTCTCCAACTCAGGGTCAAGAGGGGGAAACCCTAGTTGGGCATTTCATGCACGAGGTGAGATGGGAGGTCAGTAAAGGCTCATTGGAAATGGTGGAGCGAGGTAGATTCAATGGAAAAGAAATCTTGTGAAATGATGGTGTAAAGTGGGAGGGAGAGATCGAGGAAGGTCGCACTGGAGATAGGTTCTATTTCACAGAGAATGTGGAGGTACATGACAACTTATCAGTCATCAGATTGCCAGGGGAGAAACTGGGCCATCGAATCATGCATAGGAAAACAAGAAAATGAAATGTAACACTTGACATGCAATAAAATGAGGAACTTTAGGTCTAATGCATAACATTAATGAAATCAAAACTAAATCCTTACTCAAACCATATTCAAACTTGTTTAATTCATTTAGAGGGTCAAACAAAGCCAAAATGCTACCAAATTTAGACCACATGTTCAAAATGGGGTCTAGATTCTTCCTATACCCTTAGATCTACGTTTTGTCCATTGTATGTCCATTTATACACAAAAAGTCATAATTTTAAGTTTTCTTATCTCATTTTCATATAAGAAATACCATCTTATAGTCTTTTTACATTTAACCCCTCAATTGTGTTTATTTAGGAAAACCCCATTCTAAAGGTTTAAATTATTTTGGAAATTGGGGTGTGACAATCTTATTCCCTTATTCAGTTAAATCATACAATATTTGAAATGATTATATTACGTTCAGAAGTTATAAATCATGCAATTATGATTGAAAAAGAACTTAAAGGACAAGGCAACTTTTAACTTAATTGATTATGACAATTGCTAATTACATATGCAATTCAAGAATGTGACAAATTATTAAGCAATTGGGCTTTTAAATTGAGTAGTTTAGACAGTTAGAGAGTAGTCTAGATCAAACAATATTAAAGTAAAAAAATTTATTATTTTTGCATCTTGTCAGAATTGGAAAGTAGATGTGCTAGAAGAAGGAACCTCTTGTCACTCAATAAAATGAATGTAAATAAGGGGATAGTTGGCTCTCTCACTTCAAGAGTGTCAAAATGAGAAACAATGGATGGTGAATATGGAGGAGTATTTATTTCATGAAATTAGAATTCAGGGGACCAGGGAATATTTTGGAACAAGGTCAGCTAAGTTTGGTATCCAATAGGGCCAGACAAATGCCAAAACATAGGATTCTACCATGTGGTACCTGGAAGAATGCATGATTTTGTTGATTGTCCACATACATAAAAAGAAATATGATATTATCCGAACTTTTTGGATTTTGAGTGAGAATTTTGAAGATATTTCAAAAAGTGGTTTTGATCATAGTATTGAGCTATATGATGAATAAATATCTATTAAAAGATGAAGAAAGATATGATATAAAACATGGGAGTCAATTCTTCATTTTTATCAAAAGATATGAATTTGTATAAAGACAATGGTGATTGAATATCCTACTAGATTTAAAATGAATACTATGTTCAAGATAATCCAACCAGAAAATTGATTGAAAAACTAGAAAATTGATTGAAAAGTATTTTAAAAATCTTAATTAAAAGGACAATTTTGCTTAAGAACAAAGATAGATATTTTTCTGTGGGAACCCCCAAATTGTGGCTAACATGCAAAATGGATATATTGTGTAGGTGGAAAAAATGAGAAAAAGTGGTATAGATGGAATGAACTCTAACATTAGCTAGAGAGCATATCTAGATTGATTTGTTGGTGAATGAAAAAAAATGTTGTGTCAACCATTTTTCCCTATCAAGATAATGTTCGAGATATGAATGAGAACCACACAATTAAGCTAATTCTGACACCCATTTTTTGTTATGAAATGTAGAGAGGTTCTACTCGTTAAGGATATTCTAATGAACCTCGTGAAGTTGAAAATCATAGGATGTGACTCTCATCCAATTGGGATTGGAGAGATCATCTAAGGTTAAGGTAATGTAATGAAAGAACGAGGACTGTAGACGGATGATTTTCCATCCCCTAGAGTGTCTTCAACCTGTTTGAAGAGTTCTATGTTCATTAAGGATCTCTAGGGACATTGTTTGTGACATTCTTTCTCTTATTTAATCTATGTTTGATTCTCTTTTATATTTTATCTAAAAGTAAAAGCAATACTAAAAAAGGTTGAGGTAATGAAAATGTGTCTTTTCCGTCACAGGATAGATTATTAGGATAGCCTTTCATAAAAGGATGATATTGGGAGTCATGTGATTCACTAGGGTTAAAGATTAGCCTACAGACGAGGCTAGTGAGTGTAGAAGATTAACTATATATGCCCAAAGTGTAGATGAGCTATTAGAAGTGTCACAACCCATACCTTGATTTACTAGTAAATTAAGAGTTTAAGACAATCTTGGTTTTAGTTATACCCTTATTAATTTTTTAGTTATTAACTAGTTGATTTTATGTATTTCTTAAGCTCAGACTTTTCATTGACTAGTTAAAGAAAACATGTGTTGTGAATATATCAAAGTATGGACCTTAGTCAATATAGTAATAACACACATGTGAGTAAAAAGAGATATAAATATATTTAAGGAGCACATTAATTAATAAAATATATTTACCTAAGAAAATTAATTAATTAATTAATACAAAAAGAATGAACCAAATTGGGGTTAAAATGAGAGAGTGATGACACTTTTAGTTTTCACACAGAAATACCTTTGGTTCAACAACAGAAAGCAAACAGACTCACAAACCAAAGGCTTGATTGACTCATAAACTAAAGATTCAACAACCAAAGGTTGGACAGACTCACAAATTGAAGGCTCGGTGGACTCGCCAATTGAAGGTTCAATAATTGAAGGCTCGACAGACTCACCAATGAAAGGCTCGATAGACTCACAATTTGAAGGTTCAAGAACTAAAGGATTGAAAAACTCACAAACCAAAGCCTCTATAGACTCACAAACTGAAGGTTTAACAATCAAAGGCTCGACTGACTCATAAACTAATGGCTCGATAGACTAATAAACCAAAAGTTAAAAAATCAAAGTCTCGACAGAATCACAAACCAAAGGCTTGACAAACTCACAAACTAAAGGTTCAACAACTGAAGGCACAACAGACTCACAAACCGATGGCTCGATTGTTACAACTCGTTCCTAGCTTTACTAATAATCCTAGAGATATAAGATAATCTGAAAGCTTGTCATGTTTTTGTTAGTAATATTATATGTTGTGCTTTATCTTAACTTTATAAGCTTAAATAATTATTTGGTCAACTTATAATCATGACTTAAGAATACTATAAATATTCGAGTTGGAGTTAATATAACATTTACCCATACATGTATGCAGGAAGAGAGTTAATGCCATTGGAGGAAATAATTAATAAATAAATTTAATTAAGAATATTATTAAAATAGTATTTACTATTGTAGAGAATTCAATTATGAAACCAACAAAAAAAGAATGAATCAAATCAAAGTTAAAATGGGAAAGTTATGCCCTTTTTAGTAACATGTACAGAGTGTCGACGTTGTGTCGTGTGCCGCGACCACGACGGATGCCGCGTAGGACAACCAATCGTAAAACTATCATATCTCGAGCTATACTTATCTGCTTTTAATGAAATAAAGTATGTTGGAACCGTGATTCAATCCTCTATCATCTTAGACACCTTGCTCTATGAGAAGGTGACCTAGAAGGTGATTTCTGGGGTGATTTTTAGGGAAGAATGTGAAGAATGACGGAAATCCAAAGGGTTTGCCATAGATTCAACTTGGTAAGTAGTTTTCACCATTGATTATTCCTTATCATCATTTCTACTTGATTGTAATCCCTAATCCAATGAATCTAAGGTTTGGCTTAAACTATGATTTTCATCTTCTACCTATAGCAAATCTTCTTTAGGGTTGAAAGGAAGAAGAAATTGCTGAGTTGTTAGGGTTTTGATATGGATTCGAGATTTTCAGAGATGGGTTGTGTTTTTAAGGTGTTTCACACCTTAGGGTGAGTGAGTACTTCCTTTAAAAATTAAATTGCATGAAAATGAGTTAAATCATCAAAAAGCTTCAATTGTTTAGTATGCGAGTACAAACCCTAAGTTGCCTTTTTGATCTAGCTTTTGCAAGATGATATGAAATGGATTATTTCTCTATTGTGATGAATTTTAGATTATAAAATCACATTAGAAATGATTGCAATCCATCAAAATGAGAATTCTTAAAGTAATTGTAGAGATTATATGAAGATACTGAAATTTAGGGTTTTCGGCTATGACTGAAATTGTTGTATAATTGAATAAAGAAGTTTGCCTAGTTGAATCTCCTTGGTTACGAATGATTTTTTATTTGTGTGTGTATTACATATATATCATATAAGATCTTAGATTTCATTTGATTATATCAATGTTTGCTTGATATAACAGTAAGAGGGTGAAACCCTAAATGAATGGAAAGTTGGAGGTTTCCAAATAGATATATTGATTCAATGTTATTCTTGATGTATGATGTTTTAGTAAATGGTGTGGAAACCCGAGTTTAGTTCTTTACAGGGTTTCATATATATATATATATATATATATATATATATATATATATATATATATATATATATTCAATTATATGTGAACTTTTGAGAGAAATATTTATCCAATGATGTTATGATGTATTAAATCCTTATGTGAGACATGTGATTAGTGAATGAGGTAAATGAAACCCTAATTATAGGGTGTTCAGTGAATCAAGTATTGGGATATTAATGTTTCTCAGTATGAGATGTGGTTATTAATAGTTCAGTTGTGGCAAATGTTATCAGATGGTCTATGAAACAAATAGTTTACAAGCTAAACTAAGATATGTTGATGTGATGATTGAATTGTGAATTTAAAGAGTGAATTAGACATTTAAATGCCCTGAACACTGTAGAATCCTCACAGGATGAGGCCTGCACTGTGGAGAGGAAATGGTTTCCTGACTGGAGGTAGTCCAGATCGAGGTAAGCCGGAGAACACCAGAAGGGTGTGGGGGTCTTGACCAGTAGGACACACTCTTTACAGTTGTGTGGTACCCAACACCAACTGTTGATGTCGGTGGTACCTGTATTACATGTTGTAGTGATAAGTGGTCAGTAGGTCCCCAGATGCACAATAAGCCTGAGGGCTTTACTCACCGCCAGAGTACCCAGGTTGAGAAGTGGAGTCTAAGATATCATACTGCTCCCGTTAGCCCCCAAGAGGCAGACGTATCGAGACCCGCTGTAGACGGGGTCTTACTCGAGAGATAGGCTTAGGAACTCGGGTATGCTTCTAAGCCTTGTACAATGAGATCGTATCTTATTGCGATTCTTTTACATGTTGTGATACACCTCATGTGGGTTCATGGCATAATAAGATGAATGAGAGATTAAAAAAGTGTGTGCATTTATTCAATTATTCATTGTATGTTTCTAAATCATTAGTTCTCTTTATGATCAATCAAGCATGTTCATATATCGATTCACTATTATAGATATCTAGAGTATCCTACCATATTTATGATTGTGAATGATTAGACTCTTTAAAGCTTGCTGCTCTTATAATTGATATCAATTGCTTGAAAATATATCAATAATTATAAAAATGAGTTAAACTGTTTCTATGAAGTACGCATTCACTGAGCGAGTAGGTTCACCCCTCTACTCACAATTTTTAGGAATAACTCATGGACTGAAGATGTCTTTGCATCAGAGTAGATCTGCCACATGAGTTAAGTATGGGATTAGTTAAGTTCATTCGGTCCATGTCACTCTAGGTCCTTGTATAGATGTGAGTGAGTTGCAATTGATGTTATGTATCTTTGTTTCCTTAATAAGAGAGAATGTATTTGAATAAAATGTCATATGTACATGGAAGTATGAGAAATAGAATGAATGTATGGATGTGTATCATTAATGTTGAGATCATATTACAATAATCAAGGTTTATTTCCATTGTGAAATGTGTTTATGTGATTGAATGTGAGAATAAAAAGAGTTTAAAATGAAGTAAAAAGGTTGGGAGTGATCTTTGTATTAAGTATAATCCTCAAACTTATGCCCTAATCTCATGATTGTTGGTAATCGTGGGATATGGGTGTAATAGCTTGGTATTAGAGCTTAGGGTGAGTCGCTAGGGACCATTAGGATAGAAATCTAGAGTTATAAGTGTAGCAATTAGGAGTTTATTTGTTAATGGCTCTGGGAAGTCTAGGTATGTGGATACCCTGGCCCGGTATCTGGATACCTAGGTTAACCAGTATCAAGCTACTCTATCTATTCTTCTTTGAATGCCCTGACCAGGCATGTAGTGGGAGGATGGACTAGAGAGAAACCCTAGAAAAATTAGGGTTAGAAGACTGGAAAGAAATGAATGAATTGAGCATACGAATAGAATGTGAGGTAAATCTTGTTTTATATTGCTTCTTCGACTATTGATCATTAATATAAATGCTCTTATATATATATGAATTCAGATTATCAGTTTGTAGAATATATATGGTTATTTTATATTGTTGTGTATCATGAATTGATTCAGTTATTGTTTATATTCTTTGTATCAAGTAGACCAAAAGTTATGATTAAATGAATATACCCTCAGTGGATATTCTTTCTACATGTTTGAAATAAGTAGGAGTTTAGTAATCCTAAGTAGCTCTTGTCTTCAGGACTGTAGGATTAGCCTAGTCTGGCTGGTAGGTTGCATTACTGGGATCTAATGACTCCTACTAACAATATAATAAGAGTAGACTTTGGAATTAGACCCACATCATAGTGAGAATGCACATACACTAAGATGTTGAAATATAAGGGAAAGATTAGAATAGCTAAGAATCAGTTGGAACTAATATCTGAGATCCAACTTTGGGGGCCTCATATGAGAAATCCTTAATTGGGAATAAAGGAACATGACATAAGTTCAGATTAAGTTTAATGATTAGTATTATATGAACTCTAAATATGAAATATGGAAAAAATATGAGAAAAGTATGTAAGGGCCAAGATAGTAAGAATCAATCATGAGGAATATATCATATAATCGAGTAAAATGCTTTTATGTACTCCAAATCAAAGGGAAAATAGAAGAAAAGAGTTAAGTATACGATAAGTACATAGAAGTGAAGAGTCTTCAGAAGAGTTAAAGTAAAGAGAATTAGATGAACATGTAAATCATAAGACTAGGATAACAAACTTAGTTGAAGCAAAGAGAAATGTTAGAAATGATGAGCTTGATTAAGGAATGAGGATTATGATATAATTGAGATCATGGAATGTATACATTTATTATGAAGTTTAATACATTCATCCTTACTAACTTTGGATTCCAAGTCTCTATAGAACAACAAACTAGTTTCGAAAAGAAGAACAAAAGTGTAGTTTAACAAATGAATAAGTCATACAAAGGTAGACTATATTCAGGAAGGAAAAACTTGATTGAAAGAGACACTAAGTTTGACCCATGCATGAGCCATTTGATTTAAAATGAAGGATATTTAATGTATTAAACATGAGGTGAAACTAGCAGAGAGATTATTGATTTAGAATTTAAACTTCACATTAGTAGAAGGATAAAAGGAAATATGTGCAACATGGTATACATGATCATACAAAGGAATAAGCAACATGATCATAAGAAAAAATTAGAAGTTAAAGATGATAGGTAGAAGAGTAGTATATAGTAAGAGGATTATGGAAAGTAAGGAAGGGTTTGAAACATGATGGAGTAATATAGATTATAAAACAAAGAGGTTAGGAAATTCAAGAAAGTGCTAATTAGTCAAGTATTCTTATTGATAACCAATTAGACCTACATACAAGAAATGTATTAAGAGAATGTTTGAAGATAAGAATTCTAAGTCTTAGAATCATCTTCTCTTTCATATCTTCCTTAATGAGAGCAATATGGGAATGAAGTGATAAGAAAATGAATCATATATGATTCATAACCACCATGATAGAGACATCTAGTGAATGTAATAATGACACACAATCTGATGATGAAACCCTAGCAGGGTAAATTGAGAATGTAATCTATCTGAATGGTCAAGTAAGAGAAATGATATTCAATTAATAAGATAAGGAATACTTCAATAAAACTTGTGAGATCTAAAGTTTGAATTTCAAATTAAGGGAGCAAAGTCACATCACAATAAAGGCATGCTACTGATAAGGACCAAACCCTAGAATGTTTAGAGTTGTAGTAGTTCAAGGGATGGCACCAGTGATTTGACCTTGAATACTAGCATATCTATAAAACAAGATCATGAGATTTGCACTATGAGAAGTAATCTAGCACTGATAGTAATCTAGGGTTTAAAGGTGGTTAATCTGAAAGGTTGATAAATAATATGGAAATGATTCAGAGTAGAGGGTAAGAAACAAAATTGAAATGTAACAAGTGTGTTTTGAATAAAAGGAGAAGTGCAACATGATCAAAGTGTAATCTAAAATAAATTCTTGTAGTGAGAGAAAGAATGATGAATAATCTATTCTTACCTTGAATGTTTCAATGTTAGGGATGTTTATCCTATATGATAAAAATGAGAAGGATAAGTAACAAGAAGTAAGTAGTAATGAATGAGGAGATAAGAGAAAGCAATGGCTTTCAGTAATACATGAATTTATTTTTAGAAGTATAATTTGCTGAAGGAATATTAAGGGATGTAAATTTGTTTTACGTATGATTTCAGTTATATATATGCAAGCAATATGTTAATTAAAGGTGTCTGATAGTTGTAGTGATTCATATTAGTAATTTGTCTGAGTATTGTACAATTATGGTTGAATCTAGTCTTCCAACTCATTAGTGCTTGCTATTTGAGTAGCGCAATAATTAAATTCAAAATAACATGGTGAACTCTCTTTTGTGACTCAGAGGTAATACAGAACAATAGTACATATTGAGCCATATGAATTAAGATAGTGGGATCAGATTACCAGTACTGAGGTAACACCTCAATAGGGTATGGCATGACTGAAAATGGTTGTTTCTCTTTCTCTTTCCTACGATTGATTGTGTCATAAAGAACTCTTTTGTTATCATTGAGAAGGCTTTCTTAAAATCTGTGGTGATTAGAAGAGGAACAAATGACTCAATGTTGAAAATAAAATTCTAGACCGCAAAATTTGAAAGCTTAAAAAGAGAGAAATACCCCTAGTAAAGGTTTTTCAGAGGAATCATGGTGTAGAAGAAGCTACTTGGGAAGTGGAGTCAGATATGTTTAATCAATATCCTTTCCTCTTTTAGAAATTTCAAAACAAAATTTTTATTAGAGAGAGAGAACTATTACAACCCGTTCCTAGATTTGCTAATAATCCTAGAGATTTAAGATAATCTTTATGCTTGTCACACTTTGATTAGTAATATTCTATGTTGTGCTTTATCTTAACTTTAGTAACCTTAAATACTTTTTTGGACAACTTATAATCATGACTTAAGCATATTATAAAGATCTGAGTTGGAGTTTATATAGTATTAACCCATACATGTATGCAAGAAGAGAGTTAATGACATTGGAGGAAATAATTAATAAATAATTTTTCATTTGAGAATATTATTAAAATAATATTGTAATATTGTAGATAATTCAATTATAAATCCAACAAAAAATAATGAACAAAATCGGAGTAAAAATGAGAGAGTTATGTCCTTTTTAATAACATGTACAGAGTGTCGCGACCACGACGCGACGTTGGGTCGTGTGCTGCGACCGCGACGTTGCGTCGTGTGCTGCACCGCGACGGATGTTGCGCAGGACAGCCAATCGTAAAACGATCATATCTCGGGCTATACTTATCCATTTTCAACGAAACAAAGTATGTTGGAACTGTAATTGGATCCTCTATCATCTTAGACACCTTGTTCTATAAGAGGACGACCTAGAAGGTGATTTTTGGGGCGATTTTTGGGGAAGAACGTTAAGAATGACAGAAATCCAAAGGGTTTTCTATAGATTTGACTTGGTCAGTAGTTTTAACTGTTGATTCTTCCTTCTCCTCATTTCCCCTTGCTCAGAATCCCCAATCCAATGAATCTGAGGTTTGACTTAACCTCTAATTTTCATCTTCTACCTACAGCAGATCTTCTTTAGGGTTGAAAGGAAGAAGAAACTACTGACTTGTTAGGGTTTTGACATGGATTTGATATTTTTAGAGTTGGGTTGCATTTTTAAGGTGTTTCACACCTTAGGGTGAGTGGGTACTTCCTTTAAATAGTAGATTGCACAAAAATGAGTTAAATCATCAAAAAGCTTCAATTGCTTAGTATGTGAGTACAAACCCTAAGTTGCCTTTTTGATCTAGCTTTTGCAAGATGATATGAAATGGATTATTTCTCTGTTGTGATGAATTTTAGATTATGAAATCACATTAGAAATGATTGCAATCCATCTAAATGAGAATTCTTAAAGTAATTGTAGAGATTACATGAATATACTGAAATTTAGGGTTTTCTGCTATGACAGAAATTGTTGTATAATTGAATAAAGAAGTTTTCCTAGTTGAATCTCCTTGGTTACAAATGATTTTTTATTTGTGTGTGTATTACATATATGTCAGATAAGATCTTGGATTTCATTTGATTATATCAATGTTTTCTTGATATATCGGTAAGAGGGTGAAACCCTAAATGAATGGAAAGTAGGAGGTTTGCAAATAGAGATACTGATTCAATGTTATTCTTGATGTATGATGTTTTAGTAAATGGCATGGAAACCCTAGTTCAGTTCATTACAGGGTTTCATATATATATATATATATATATATATATATATATATATATATATATATATATATATTCAAATATATGTGAACTGCTGACAGCAATCTTTATCCAATGATGTTATGATGTATTAAATCCTTATGAGAGACATGTGATTAGTGAATGAGGTAAATGAAACCCTGAGGATAGGGTGTTCAATGAACCAAGTATTGTGATATTAATGTTTCTCAGTATGAGATGTGGTTATGCTTAATAGTTTAGTTGTGGTAAATGTCATCAGATGGTCTATGAAATGAACAGTTTACAAGCTAAACTAAGATATGTTGATGTTATGATTGAATTATGAATTTAAAGGGAGAATTAGACATTTAGATGCATTGAACACAGTATAATCCTAATAGGATGAAGCCTGTACTATGGGGAGAAAATAGTTTCCCGACTGGAGGTAATCCAGATCGAGGTAAGCCGGAGTGCACCTGTAGGGTGCGGGGGTCTTGACCAATAGGGAAGATTCCTTACAGTTGTGTGGTACCCAACACCAACCAGGGATGGCAGTGGTACATGTGTTATATGTTGTAGTGATTAGTGGTCAATAGGTCCAATGATGCACAATAAGCATGAGGGCTTTGACTCACCGCATGAATACCCAAGTTGAGAGGTGGAGTCTGAGATATTTGGCTGCTCCCATTAGCCGCCGAGAGGTAGACGTGTCGAGGCCCACTGCAGACAGTGTCTTACTCGAGAGATAGGCTTAGGAATCGGGGCATGCTTCTAAGCCTTGTACAGTGAGATCAGTTTTTAGACTCTTTAAAGCTTACTTCTCTTATAATTGATATCAGTTGCTCGACAATATATCTAAAATTATATGAGTGATTTAAACTATTTCTATGAAATACTCATTCACTGAGTGAGTAGGCTCACCGCTCTACTCACAATTTTTAGGAATAACTCGTGGACTGAAGATGTCTTTACATCAGAGTAGATCTACCACATGAGTTAAGTATGGGATTAGTTAAGTTCATTTGGTCCCTGTCACTCTAGGTCCTTGTGTAGATGTGAGATTGTTGTAATTGATTTTGTGTATCTTTGTTTCCTTAATAAGAGAGAATGTATCTGATTATCATGTCATATGTACATGGAAGTGTGAGAAATAGAATGAATGTATGGATGTGTATCATTAATGTTGAGATCATTTTACAATAATCAAGGTTTGTTTCCCTTGTAAAGTTTTTTTTGTGATTAAATGTGAGAAAACAAAGAGTTTGAAATAAAGTAAAAAGGTTGGGAGTGATCTTTGTATTAGGTATAATCCTCAAACTTATGCCCTAATCTCATGATTGGTGGTAATCGTGGGATATGGGCATAACATCAACAGACCCACAAATTAATAGCTCGATAGACTCACAAATTGATGGTTTTGAGTTGTGTCACCCAACACAACCAATCACAAAAATAGCCATGACTTTTGCTATATATATCAAAATATGATGAAATTTATTTTGTTGGATTCATTTTTCAATTCTCTAATCAAATAGAGCCCTAAACCAAAAAAAAAAGATGAACAACAAGGCAATCTTTAGGGTGACATTTGGGAAGAATGTGGAGAATGGGAGGAGACAACGATTTTAGCTCAGATCAACCTTGGTAAGTAGGATTTAGTTGTAGATTTCTTCTTATCTTTGCTTTCTCATGTTGGAAATAATTTGATTCACCTACTAAAGGTTTTCCATGACCTTCCTTATATATCTTCTACTTTCAGAAGGCCTTGTTTAGATATGTTATACAAGTGTAAGGCTGACCGAAGCTATTTTATTGGAGCCTTGTGCTCAAGTCCAACCTCAATAGATAAGAATATGTGTTAACATAGATCAAGCTCATAATCCATAAAGATAGATCACAGAAAAGTGAGTGGAAAATGACCTTTAAAAATGATTTTTGTAGTAATCAAGCTTAAAATTTACCATTAGTAGGTAATAATTTATTTTTTGATGAATGATTTTGAATTTAATAAGATGATGGATTTCAATTGAACTATTAAATGATCAGTATATTCATGATGAAATATTGATTCTTTTAGCCATAAATTAAGCTAAATCAAGGCCATGGTAAGTTCCAGTGGTGGCATGAGAGGCAATGGCATTCCAAGTTCGCCCTAATCCCTATGCTATGTGTTACTATGTGTTACAATCATATGGCTTGATTGATAGTTGTTTCTAGTCGATGCATATGTTGTTTAATGAGTAGTTTTAAGTGTGGTTATTACTCAGTTATCCATTAAAGTAGTTTCTTTGTTAAGGCCAGTTATTTATTCATTATCATAATATAGTAAGTGAAAAGATAAATCCTAAGTATAGGGAAAAAGATAAAAATAGCAAGATGAAAATATTACTTGTCGAAATTGAAGAATCATTAGACATTAGATGCCCTAAAAATTGTAGAATCCATCATAGAGGTCTACATTGTGAAGGTGGATACCGACTGGAAGAGTCCAGGAGGAGGTAGTCACATACCAGATAGGTATAAGGACTAATATATGCAAGGATGAACTAATTAAATGAGTAAGGTATCCAACATTAATCAAAGACTCCAACGATACATAGTGCAATTTAGTTTATTCATTTACATCTCAGTTGGTCAGCCCTTGAGGAACCACTGATGGAGGTAGTTAAGCCAAGTGCTTTGACTCTCCGCCAGAGTGCCCAGATTTAGAGGAGTATTCCAATTTATCCATCTAACTATATAGTCACTGAGGCTAGAAGTGGCAAACCCCGATGTAGATAGTGAGATTGAAGTTTGTTGTAATACTATTACATTTTGTGAATCACTTCATGGGGGTCCAGGACATAATGAATGAGATAAAATATTTTTTTAATGAATTTGGTTTATATATTTATATAAACTTTTATCATAACTACTTCCATGTTGGATGGTTTATAACTTATAACTACCATACTTGTATTATCAGTGTATTAAATTCATCAGACAATATACATCTGAATTATCATGGTTTCTTGTTGATTTTCTATGATTGGGATAGTAGCTCATGAAATCTACTAAAACATTTTTCAGGCAAGGGTCCATCTCTATAGGAGGAGTCATAAGCTAGCTTTCATTAAAAGTAGATCAGTTGAGGTCTTAAAAGGAATAGTTAGTCTAGTTAGAAGATCTCTTATCCTTCCTATGGATCTTGGGAATGAGATAGTGAGAAATGAGAGTAATTTTTAATAAGTTGTGCTTGGTGTATTTAAGTGAGAACTCTTCTATTTAAAAGTTGAACTCTATCATAAAATTTCACGTTTTTCATAAGTAAGATGTTATCTTTCTAGTTATCATGATGTTTCAATAGTTTTATTAATTTAAAGAAAAGAAAATTTTAAGGCGGATTTTCGAGTAAGTGGTTAGAAGTGGATGCTTAATCTAATCCCTCTTTGGCAGGCATAAACCCTGGTTGGTGGGTCTGGGTCATGTCAAATCTTGGTATCTCAACTTAGATTGAGCTTATATTTGGGGTAGAGGTGATAAGATAATGATAGGTTAGGATGTTTTACTCTTTGAACTGTAAGATTTTGAAATAGAATTTGTTTTATGGATAAGCAAATGGGAGGAAGAGGATGTGATCATGGTGAAGAATAGGTTGAGAGCCATTATGGCCCTAACCCTTAGGTGATATCTCAGGGTGGAGAGGATAGAAATGAGGCATCCAGGATGTATCATATCTTTCTTTGAGAAAAAAGAAATATAAGATGGACAAAAGGGATTAATATTCTAGAAAGAATCTAATGAAATCCTATGAGTAGGTAAATAAGCTTGGAGGGACTTATTTTTTTTGGTATAATAGACCCAGTAGTCCCATATGTGTATCTCTGACAACTGGAAAAGGCTTATGCTTAATGGAATTATCAAAGGACAAGCAGATCAACAATGATATCTATCTACTTAAAGGAGATGTTGAGTTATGATGGTGCGGAGTGGAAGATAAGAGTGGAAAAATAGTGATGACATGGAAGGATTTTGTGGATACATTCCACTTGAAGTATTTCCCTCCTACCTTCCTTATTGATAAAATCAGATAGTTGCTAGAGAATTACACAATGCAATATGACAGTTGGTGAGTAGGAGGCATATTATACAAGGTTAGTTAAGTTTTTTCCATGGATTGTATAGGATGACAGAGAAAAATGGAGGATCTTTCAAGCGGGTTTTGGGCCAAAAATTAGACACATCATATCAACAATTGGTCAAAGGGATAGAGAAAATTTTGGAGAGTTTGAGGAGGTAGAAAGACGCATGGAAGATTCAGTTAATGTTGATATGCATTCTGAGGGAAAAAACATATGGAGATTTTGGTAGAGGAGGACAGAGCAGTGGTGTATATAGAGAAGGTGGTGGATCCTTTTATAAAATAGGATGAGGTCTTGGTTGTTTTTTAAGGTAAGGATCTGGTTCAAGTGATGTTGGTTCTTCTCATAGGAGGGGAACATCTAGCCCTAGTAGATGAAATACACCACCAAGGTGAGCACCTTCATCAAGGCCTTCAAGGTCTTCAGCGTCAGTGATAAGTCTATAGGATAGGACATAATTGTATGTGCCACTTGTGGTAGGGCATACTCTAGTCAATGTTGGGGAACTCAATTTCAAGGATGTCATTATTGTGGCCAGATGGGACACTTTAAGAGAGACTATCTAAGCTTCATATCACACCAACATAGAGTTCATAGTCATAATATCAAACTCCATAGAGACATGCACCAGCTACAGGAGAAAGTTCTTCTATGTATTTAGGCTCTAAAGGTGGAGCACCTAGTGGCAGTAGAGGACAAAAGGGACACCATGGTACTTATACATGAAGTTTCTTTTCTATGATTCAATCTAAAGGATTGGTCTTTTCTAGAGTTGTTACATGTGAGATGCTTCTCTTTAACAACATTTTAGTTATAGTTTTGATCTGGTGTGACACATTCTTTTATACAGAGGTCATTAGCAAGTGGATTGAAACTCAGATTTTATCTTATGAATTTTTATTGGTGGTATTGTTAGGTGAACAAATAGTTTTGACAAAAACATATCATGGATATATTTTGAGTTTCAGTGAGTATACCGAAATGGTTAATCTCATACCATTGATATTAAATCGTTTCAAATTATATTGGGTATTGACTTCCTTGATACTACTATCTTCAATTATATTTTTTGAAGAAAGAGGCTAGCTTTTAACAAGGTGGTTTTTATTGTATCTTTATTGGAGATAGGAAATGTTTTCCCACATGCATAGTATCAGTTGTTGCATTTGATAAAATGATGAGAAAATTATGTGAGGCCTTCTTAGCACATGTCACAGATGCAAAACAATGAAATGAATAGTTAATATAGACGATGTTCACATAGTGTGTGAGTTCCAAAATGTCTTTCCTGATTAGTTACTAGGTTTACCTCCTAAGAGAGATGTTTACTTTGATATAGAAATTCTACCTGGTAGTCACTCAATAGCATTACCATCCTAGAAGATGGCACCTGTAGAGTTAAAGGAAGTAAGAACTCAGTTATAGGACTTATTAGATAAGGGTTTCATTCAACCTAGTACATCACCTTGGGGAGATCCAATGCTTTTGTGAAAAATAAAGATGGAACTATGTAGTTATGCATAAACTATAGGAAATTGAATAAGATAAGCATCAAGAAAAAATATCATTTGCCTAGGATTGATGATTTTTTTGATCAGTTGCACAAAACTACAATTTTGTCAAAGATAGATCTCATGTCAGGTTATCATCAATTGAGGACAAAGGCATCAGATGTATCCAAGTCAACCTTCATAACAAGATATGGACACTAAGAGTTAGTAGTCATATCTTTTGGACTGACATATGCCCCTACAACTTTTGTGAACATGATGAATAGAGTTTTCATACCATACCTAGATCAATATATAGTAGTGTTTGTAATTGATGTTATTATATATTCTTGATATGCATAACAACATGGGCATCATCTGAGGGTAGTTTTATAGTTTATGAGACAACATCGGTTGAATGCTAAATTTAGCAAATGTGAATTCTAGTTATCTAAAGTTTCCTTTCTTGGATATGACATATCAAGAGGAGTTAGTGTAGACCCTAAGAAAGTGGAATATATTCTTTAGTGGGAGAAACCCACAACTCATATTGAGATTAGAAGTTATCTAGGGTTATTTGGATATTATAGGATATTTAGAAGGAACTACAGTGTTTTAGTGGCACTTCTTACATGTTTAATAAGGAAGGATATGCCTTTTATTTGGTCTAAAACATGCGATGGAAGCTTTCAATAATTAAAGAAGAAGTTAACTGCAATGCCTATTTTGATTTTATCAGAGGAAAACAAGGGATATGTGGTGTTTTGTGATGCATCTAGGAGAGGTTTAGGATGTGTTATTATGTAGGAAGGAAAGGTGGTGGATTATTCTTCTAGACAGCTCAAGAAGAATGAAGAGAGTTATCCAACACCTATAATAAAATCATGACAAATTATTCCAACATAAAAAAAATTGTAGTAAAATATGATAAAATTAGGAAAATATATTGTATCAGGTTGCATGGGTTTTCAAACCTAACTGAACTAAGTAAAGTTGATTTTTAGGATTGCATATTTAATTCAATATTAACCTTAATCTCGTGTGACGTGATACTAGGGTTTTGGCATGTTTATGTATACTTAGGGTTTGACCCTAGACTTTCTAGGACTGAATACAAGGCACGTGCATATACTCTTTCTTTTGGGAATTAGGATGAAAAAACCCTAATATTCTTATATGAGGCATATTTTTTGAAATTTGATTTCTTTTGCTCATCTCTTATGATCTTTTGGGAACGTATTCTGTCTTGAGATTTCCTATCTAATTGGTTAGTGAAATTTTGAAATTACTATTGTTGGGTCCTTTGACCTCATCTCAACATATCATGGATTTTTTTCATCCCCTTATACTTGAAAGAAACTAAAATTGAGTAAACATTCATATTGCCCCTCTATTGTGCATGTACAATAGATTAATACTATTTAGAGTAGAGGTATCTCTATATCACACGTGTATTATGTCTAGAGAGTGCTTTTCCACTCATATTTATATAGGGTGTGTTTGTTTCCTTCAGGGTGTGAGCTTTCCACCAACACTTTTGGATTGATATTTAAATGTATTAGTCCTAATACACATAATATATAGTCTGATTATTTTTATGTGTTTAGTTGTTAATTTGGATATTGTCAAAACAAATTATGATGGCAAAAAATCGTATTAATTGATCAACTATTTTGGAATAAATGGCTCATCTCTTAACATGGATATCTCTTGAATGTAATATCTCTTAACTACCTACATATTATGAATCCCTCTTATTTGGGAACTTTCTTACTTGCTTTACCTTTTCCTACTAAATGTCCAAAATGTTTTCTTATTGCACATACATAATTTATACCAGCATAAACCTCTCTTTTGTTTCCTCTTAATGGGTATAGCTCCCAACCCACCCAGATATAGGTTTTCTAGAGGATCATAACTCAGGTGAAACATGTGCTAGAAAGTGGAACTCCCATATAGCTTGAGATATCCAGATTTCCATCTATGACTTGATGTTTGTCATGTAGGTTGTTATACTTTTCCTTATTCTAATAACACCCCTTTTGGTGAGGAACAATGTATGGAATACTTTATGACAATGTAATCGTTCAAGTTTCTATTGCTATATATTTGCTTTTTTTTGTATATCATATTTTTTTAAAACAATAAAAATTATTCTCATTCCTTCATACTTTTGGTATGTTTGGATTTGATGGGTTTATTTCTTAGTTAATTAAGGATTAGATTTCGTCTAAGGTTCCAATCCTTACAAATGGTATTGGAGGAAATTTCCCTCCAATAGGTGGGGCCCACATGGATATGTGGCATGCCAATCTTGAGTCGTGTGCTCCAAGCATGTTTAAAAGAGATATGGAGTTACTCTTGCATTGGTTGTTGTGATTGCAAGTTGGATGTACATGGGCCATTTTGGGTTTACACTAAAATGGTCAAAGATTATGAGGCAATATAGTTGAGCCTTGACAAATACGCTAAGAGCCTAAGTGGGGGAAATTATAATAGCCCAAGATTTGAGGCCTCAAATAAAATGATCTTAAAAGGAATAATTAGACTACCCTTGTAACCAAGGTGCAACTCCTTTTAAGGTGGTTCATCAATAGTGATTTGTAGTTAAGCGTTCTTGGATCATAGTAGTTCTAGGATGAGGTTGTGGTAGGTAGGATAGGCACGATCATGATATTGTGGAATTGTTGTGGTAAATATGGTAAATGATCAAGGAAATGGGATTTGGAGTGTAGATGATGGCCTTGATGGGTGTGTCAGTAACAGTGGCATGAAGTTAGAACAGTCATGGTGGTCACCATGACCATAGTGGGGGGAGGAGGATAAGTTGGTCAAGTCCATGACCATAATCGTCTTGTTGGAGCTATTGATAAGGTCATGGTGGGTCTGTCCTACCATGACCATTTTGTGCAGACGCCTTGGTGGCTCTAGTGTCTTGGTCCTTGGAGTATCTTTGACTTCACTGGGTTTTGAGGTCATGTAGAATGGGCGTGATGAAGTTCCATTGCCATTTGGAGGGATTTTCCATTCACTTGAGTGTTGAACATGGTTATCCATGTTACTCTTTTCTCAACTGTGTTCCATGGTCACTTGGGTATTTTGGAGTTGACTTTGATGAATCCTTGAATCCCTCTACACATTTTGGAGTCATTGGGATCATTTCCCTACTTTCTCCATCAATTACTTCAAAATAACCTATTAAAACATGCAATATTATTGTGAGTGAGGAGTAAGAGGACACAAGATGGAGACCCAATCTAGGGCTCCATCACCAACTTGACTGAAGTTGATTGCAAGTTGTGTGTGCTTGAAGTCAAAGTTTTTATTCGAGGCCAATGGTGGTTTGTGGGGCCATGTATTATTCCTAAAGCGTAGGGTGGTGGTCTCAAATGTTACAATCTGGACTAAGGTTAACCTAATCTTTTCGAATATTCCATCCAATACATTATTGAATTTGACTTCAATTCACCTAAAATGCAATCCCTACACTTAGGTAGTTGTCATTGTCTCATCATTACAATCATGGACCAACATTATTAACTAACCCACATCCCTCATGAATTAATCCCATCTTGAATAGGAACCCCATTTCAAAACTCTACACCTAATAGGTACCTTCACATTGATCTTGCATCAAGACAATCTTGCATCAAGACATAAGACTAAGAAATATTCATACATAAATTCATATCCTGAATAAACACTCATATGCATTTTTATCCATGTCCAGAATATGTACCTAATCAAAATCCCTACCTATGTAGGAAAAGCCACTTTTTGGATCTCAAGCCCTTCCTGAATAAAAACATCATACATTTTTTTATAGCGCAACCTTGATTAGGAAAACTAATATTTACTTTGGCATTCAAGACATACCCTGAGTAGGAAAACCATGCATCTACATTCACCACTCAAGCCCTACCATGAGTAGGAAAAACCTCATACTTCAATTTATGAATTCAATCCCACATTTAGTTAGGTAAATATTTTAATCCAAGCCCTCACATGAGTACCTCATTTTCATTTAAGGCCCTACAATGAGTAGGAACCTTACATGTCATGTGAAGTGATGCTCTAAGTAAACATCTAACCTTACATGTGCTTTCATTTAAAATCATATCCTATGTAGAAACTTTGCATTTTTAGTACCCTATAATGCATAGGTGACTCCCATATCTCACCATATTAGAATTGTGACTATAGCTCTAATCTAGTCCATTAGTTAGGCATATGTGATTGAACTAATGTAATTAGAAATCTAATCATAAAACTTTAGAGAGAACTATGATATTTTCTAAATAAATCACTACAAGATCTCTCACATTTAGAATCATGTTTGAGTAGAGTATCCCTTGATGAGCCTCACCTTTTTGGCCCTTCATGACCAAGAATGTAGGTCCGACTTTGGTCAAGACTATAGTTCTCACTCATACCTCAAACCTACTCTTGAGAGGGGAAACTATTGACACTCCATTTTTTCATTCAATGGAGAAGATATTCAATTCAATTTCATATCTTTTTGAGGGAAGGGAAGACTAGCTTTTCATTTCTCCCTCCCTTCTCCTTTTCTACTGAAATTTAAATACTTAAAGATACATCATCATAGAGAAGATAATTTCAATTCTGAAATACTCTAAAAACCTTATAGAAATTCACTTGAATAAGGAACGTCAACATTTCTGACCACTGGACTCTATGATGGCATTTGTCATTTGTCCAAGATGCTATGTGGAATAATATGGAATTTCATTAGCATAAACCTCTATAAAAAGTAGCAATTTGTGGGTCTCCCCTTAGGGTCAAATCTTGATATTTATTTTCTATTCATTATCTCAAGGCAATTCCACTGATAGAACTTATTTCTAGGAGTTTAGCCCTTTGATTCTTATAAGAATAAAAAAATACACCTCAAATACACCATAAACCTTTTCCCTTTTTGACTCTCCTAAAGCCAGAGAGACCTACCTCATCCTCCCAGATTCTTGACCTCATTATTTTCTAGAAGATTTTTCTTATAGAATGCCAATTTTGATAAGTTGGGAGGTATCAATAGTAGTTTGGGGGAACCTAATTCCTCTATATCTATGTCATTTGTTGTACTTGTTTGTATTTTCTCTAGATATAATCATCATACATGCTTGACTGCTTATCAACTTGTTCACAATTAATACTTATCTACTTGCTTTCAACATAATGACTTCTTATCTATTAGCTCGTTCATCATGCAACAAAATCTGCATGGCTACAATTCACTAAATCGAAATAGATATTTTCTATCTAGTCACATTTGCATGATCAAATTATTTCTCATCATGCTTAATCTATCAATGTTTGTATATGATTGTTTGATTTCTTAAAGGATCACATACTGCTCGTAATTGAAATCTGGCATTCATCTCAATTAAATAATGTAAACTTGATAAGATTAAGATCATTAAACATGCTTACACATCTAGATATCACTTGATCTAACTAACATTAGCTATTCATCATTTCTCTCTAATTGGACATCGTTAATCAAACTAGGCTCTTTTGGGATGAACACATAATGTTTCATGGTCATCTTAAGGCCCCAGAGAGTCACACACCTTAACCATCTTTTTTTCTTCTTTTTTTGTTTTGTTTGGTTTTTTCTCTTAACCTAAACCAAATCACATGTTTTCACAAAACCTAATATTTCAATCACACTACCTATTTTTTATGGACAATGTGGGGGTACCAAACATGTAACGACCCCCTTCCCCATTTTCCCCAATAGGGTGGACTATAGAGGCAAGTATTGTTATCCATATTACCAAGGATCCAAATTTAAATTAAAAAAATTAACCATTACTAATTCCATATAATGGGTATTTTTACTAAGGAAGATAAATGCTCGTTGAAGGAGTTGCATATATCTTCAAAGGCAAAGGACAATATGATATGAAACTTATCTATCTACATCTATCTAATACTCCTTGTGACATTAAATTTTGATCTCTAAAGTATTCATTTGAATTTGTATACCTTCAATCTTTAATGTGTCTACTAACAAAACACGGTTTGTAAATTGTTATACTATGTATGTGGGTGCATATGAAAGCATTGTGCATATATATATGTAACAATATGTCAAGCATACTCAAAAAGTATTAACAATATTTGAACATTTCATTATTTGTATAATTCTCTGGTCATGCTTCTTCTATATCTCAGGGTGTACTACTTTCCCTTATATTTCATCCTCAGAACTCTTAGGGTATACAAATCTTTCTTTGTTCCAGCATTTGAGTCTTAGGGATTGAGTCCAACATATAACTTCATGGGGGCTATTCCATCATGGGATTTGTCCCACCATTTCTATTGTATTTCCAGTCATTTCCTCTTTGATTTACCAAAGTTCTTGGGAGTGTTAATCCCCATAAATTTTCCTTTAAAAGAGAGTTCACACCAATTCTATGAATATTCTTTATATATGTTCTACAAATAGGGCATTATGTTGATAATGAGTGTAAATAAACATCCAATAGTTTAAATAGAGACACATCAAGAAACATCAACTATCCTAAAAAGTCGATATTGAGCGGTTATCCATAAAATAACCACATTCTTTTTCCATTATCGAATCATGCAAAGTCAGTGCTTCTTATTGTATGTCATCCAACAAATCCAATATAGATTCAAGTAATCAATAAATACGAAAATGAGATTCAACCAAGTGTTACAAACATCTCAAATCTTATGTTAGGGTTTGTTAGGTCATTTTAGGGTTATGACTATCACTTAAGGTTTGGTTCCATGAATTCTTGCTTTTAGTGTTAGAAACCCCAAATGAACATGTAGAATCTTAACTCTCTTTAATCATATCTTCTTTGTGAAAAATAAGGGCAACCTCTATATAGCATGAGAGATATCATTATTTGGTTACTTAGATTTATACACAATTTTACTATCAAATTAAAAATTCATCAGTATCATTAAATAATCAAAATTAGGGTCTTAGCACATAAGGGCACATTTGGTAATTAACTCAAGTTACATGTTTCAACATGCTTGAAAGAATTTAAGGTTCCATCACAAGAAAACATGGCAGATTTGACTCTGGGCTAAAATAGATGATTCAAGATATACTAGGTACATATTTCATTAGATCTGGGATCAAGGAAACATAAACATCATGATTAGTTTATTGACAAACCTAAAATAATTGAATAAGATGATATTTTGACATATGAGGGAACTCATATAGATTTAGTTTGTGTGAATAGTTTTTTTAGATTCCTCATCTTTTCCTGATCGATTTGATATAAAAATTTATCATTAACACAACTTCCTAGAAATATCTATAGTTTTTGTAAATTTACATAATATGTTCAATGTAGATTGTTGATCAACTAAAAGATGCCTAGGATTAAGGCATATCATGCCCCGTGCATTAAGAGATGTGGGTTGTCATTTAGTGTTGACTAGGCTAGGCTGAAACTCGACCAATGTTGACTTGGGCCTCATCAACCCATATGGTTCCCTATTTTTGGATGTTACTCGATTGTTTTTCAACCACCGTTCGTGGTTCCTAGCCTCCTGCCCAAACGCCCATGCCCACATTCTTTTTCTATGTAAGAACCTAGGTCTTTAGTAGTCATGTTGTCATGGAGCTTCAACTCCAGCGATCGGCGACAGAGACAATAGTCTGTAACATGGCCAAAAGAAGGCACCAATATCTTTATGGCATTGAAGAGGTCATGGGTGGACAAGTTTCAAGGACTAGCTCCTTGTTGAAGGCCTCTCTACTAGATGGTGATGACACTAAAACAATAGCATGATGTAAGGAGGAAGGGTGTAAGGAGTGCAAAAAAAGGTGAATCAAAGAAGGGAGGAGGCGATTAGTTTGATGGGTAGGGTTTAAACATTTGTAGGGGGTAGTTTTAGGGTTTAAGCTTCTAAACCTTAGTGGCAAGGATAGGAGGTGGGTTTGTCCTCTATTAATGCCTAAGGCATTGATTCCTTTAATACTACACATGGCCTGACATGGAAATGTGAGAGGAATAGAAAGGAAACTAAATGAAGGTGGGAGAGAGAGAGTTAGGGAGATGGAGAGTGATGATGGGGGTACATTCCCAATTTCGTTCAGAGGTAGAACAATATCTAGAGGCTATTGATCCCAAATATTATGGATACAAGGCCACATGATCAATTAAGAGGCGGAGTCTATAGTTCTACAGTCAATATATATCACATTGATTTGATCAAGTTAAATGTCTATCGCATAAATGCCAAATCCTATTCCAAATTTGAAAATTTGTAAATTTCTACCCTTAACTATGATTGGTTAGAATATTTAAAAACAACTCACTTAAAATTATATCTAGTATTGGAGCAAGTCTCATCTCATTAGGTATATGTTTGATTATCCAAATAAAAACATGAAGGCATGCAAATAGATATATGAAACATATTGGATAATTAAAGCATTAGATAACTAGGAAAGTTTTAATGACTTAAAATTCTAAGATATTCTTTGTGTCTCACTTATATTTCAACCATAAAATATGAAAAAGAATGTTCATTATATGCCCTATGTATGAAACCAAGCCTAGGAGAGGGAAGGTTATGAAATGTCCATTACATGGACCAAAACCCTTAGAGAGGGATCCCCATAAAGAGGCTCCCCTAAAGAGAGGGTGCACCATTGAGAAAAGAGAATAAGGATGGTGAGATTAAAACAAGAAAATGCTTTTTCAAACCTTTTAATCATAATTGTAGCTATGGATGACTATGTGGTTATACCTACATGAAAATATTTTGTTTCCCCCACATACCATTATAACTTGTTATACTGATCGATGTTTTGTTTCATAGAGTTTTAGGTTAAATTATTGTTATTCTACAAAATGCAAATCAATTGAAGAAGGCACCAAAAGGAAAGATGCTTAAATGTCATGGAAGATTTAGTTAGATATTGTTTAATTCATGTTGCAAACAACATATTCCCATATAATGTAACTCCTTTGTTGAGAGTTTATCTTTCATAGTGTATCAAAATCTTTTCCTTTGAATGAAATTTATGATTATTTATGTTTAATTGCTAAACCTCGATTCTATAAATATGATAATGTCCCTTACCCTCTTAGTCTAGCATAATTGGTGATAACAGGGGGGGGGGTCGTTACACAAGTAATGTAATATAACATCAAATGTTTCCAAAAGGCAAAATTTATGTCAATTTCGTTTTATTTACTCCCTTATTAGGGAACTGATGAGTGTATTTATGCCCATTTTACATACTATTTTACTCACTTTTAGGGGATATTGTGTTTTTATTTCTTAGTTTTAGCTTCATATTCACTCAAATGCAATTATCTTTCCTTTTCTGAACTTTATTGTATTTATATATATATATATATATATGATGTAGAAATACCCAAAAATCATATGAAAATGCCCAAATGGACGATCAAGCCCTCACGATGCTACGCCTCAAGTAAAGGAATATCTGAAAGCTTTATAGTTGTTCACCTTCCAATGACCTAGTCAAACGATCGACTCTGCCATTCACCCGACTTGAGTCTGTACCTAGAGTCTACCAGATTCTTCCATTTTGACGTGTGCTCCCAGCATCCATCCCATTCTAATTCACTGCATGATTGTCTGCCAAAGAACCGAAAGCAATATCCAAATTGAGTAACCCATGCCAGTTGCCTGTTGGACCGAGTATGGGCCATACAATTAGATGCCTTTGACCATAAGAATTCAACATTAGGGTTTCAGCAGTGAGGACACATCTATAAAAGGGAATCCTTATCGTCCATTATTAAGGGTTTCTGATCGGTGATTAGAAGCCACATTGCACAGCACAAACCCTAGCAGGGAGTGAGGAGGTGGCAGTCACAGTGGAGAGATTGGTCTTCCTGCACCAGGCGTAATGGACCTCTCCATTGTTTCTTCTATCTTTATGTTGTTATCCATCACCATGAGCGAGAAGATGGTTGTTATGGGGCTGGGGACCAGCCCCGTCTACCTGTATTCTATTCTAGATTGTATATAAACTCTACAATATATTGCTAAACAAAGTGTCATTCTTATTATTTCCTGGCCTTGCAAATTGATGACTTGCTTGGCATATACATTATAATCATGAATATGCAGGTTGTTGTGAGTGTGATGAGAATACAAGAATGACGTTATTATCCCCTTGAGGTGTTAGCAAGGGATAGTGAGGTGATGGGGCTAATATGTGCTACATGACAAGGATGGTCAGTCGTAAGTGAGGGAGTCCAGTTGGAATGAACAAGAAACTTGGGTGCTGAGGATGGTCAGTTCCAATGGAGTTTAGGACAAGTGACAACCTTTATCCCGTATGGGTGCAGTAGCTAAACCTCTATTTAGTAACCACTGTTGAAGAGTTAGATCTCATTAGGATAATTATTTAGGCAAGGGTAGTGAAACGTCATGTCCTGGTTCTTTTCATTATCTGTTATTTACCTCTTTAATATATGTTTCTTTCAGAAACAATTTAGTTTAATCAATCATTCAACTACTCGTTCATAAATATTCCTCTTAATACTTTTACATCTATATAACTACTTAAAAAGGATTCCCTTTGGGTTTGATCCTAAAGTATACTGCAATAAGGCTTTGGCTCGTGTGGAGTGGGAAATTAGTGCACTACTTTTGGTTAAACCAAGGAGTTATTCTTTTAGGGTTATTTTTAGTGTGACATTTGTAGACCCATCAAAAATTAACATTGTTGCTGAGGAAAATGGTAGTTAAATATCTTTGCAAGTATAAGTGTAATTATGGTTTTTCTTTTTATTTATTTATTTTTCTTCATAATATTGAAAATCTTCTAGAATTAGACGCACCACTTACTATCATCCTGCCTCATTTTAGGTACTCCTAACATATGAGAAGATCCAAAAGTCTTTATTAGGGATTACTATTCGATCCTGAAATCGAGAAAACACTCAAAAAACTTCACAAGGAGAAGAACATGGTGGATGCGTCAGCTACAAAAGTAGTTATCCAAGCGTGAGTCGATGTAGCTATTGCATTCCAGTGAGAATTACTCATTGTTGAAGATAGAGAATAGAAATAAGCCGAGTTCAAAATGTGCAAGAGAACTATGGGATTTCTCCATCCCTAAGAGAACTGACTTAACTCATCTAGTCCAACCTCTAGGTGACCTAATCTAGACTAGAGCCCAATGGGTCAGGCTATTGTAAAATTTCGCCTTTACATGAAGGATTGGAGATGATGGTTAGGAGCATCTCCTTAAATTCATTGACCTTTTCTCAATGATGAAGCCATCGGGAGCCACTGACGATTCCATGTGACTGCAACTTTTCAAATATTCCCTAATCGACAAAGCTAGAGTCTGGCACAACACTCTTTGAGGGGACCTGATCACTATGTGGGAAGTCCTAGAAAACAAGTTCCTAGAGAAATTCTACCCTCCTTTGGTGACATTCTCAATTAGAGGATAGATTACAAGATTCAATCAAGTGCCCAAAGAGTCTCGGTATGAAGCATGGGAGTGATTCTATGAACTCCTATGCAAGTGCCTGCACCACGACATCCCGGAGAACCATATCATTGAATTTTTCTATTGGGGGGTTGACGACGATATGAAGAAGTTCTTGATTCTTACTCTAATGGAAACTTCATGCGACAAAGCTTCGACAACGCACTTAAGATAATCAACCTCACAGTGGAAAATCAGATTCACTGGACAAGACCCTTGGGAAAGGGTGCGCTTAAAGTAGCCATGGTTGAGGATTGCTCAGAACTTAAATCTATCTCTGAAGCATTGAAAGCTCTCTCTCTAAAGGGATAATCTTGAACATCCTTCAACGCGTATAAGAGGAAGAACCAGATGCCCCAAGTACAAATCAATGCACCCTCCTACAAAATTTTCCATGCAGTAGATCACAACACAATCCATTGTGAACAACTATATGTTGCATTCCACGAGTATCAAGATAAGCAACATTATATAATAACTCAAGAAAAATACATGAAATTAATCCACAATATCCTAGGGCAAGAGTAGTATAATCCAAACCAAGATCGAAGCCATCCTAGTTTCCGATATGGGAGCCCTACTAGAGTTGGGAGTCCCAATCAGACCTCCATCCCACCCACCCAGGGTAGAGCACCAATTATCTATAATGGACCACGCAACCAGGGAAACTTCAGGTTCAATTTTCCTAGTTGGAATTACCTGCAGTGATAGAAAAATCATAATACAAATTAGGCCCCACCGCTACAAATTGAGGCTGCACCAACACAAGACCCAATGAAGATACTTAAGGAGATGGAGTCATACCAGCCTCTACTTGTCAATGCCATAGAAAATCAAAAGGCATTGGGGTATTAGATTGCTCATTTGGTAGCTAGTCAACAACCCCCAGCGGGCACAATCGATGGTCAGTCCGAAAACAACCTCAAGCATCTGGAGCATCCAGAATAGTTAAATGCCATAATGACCAGGTTAGGAAATGTATATCTCACACCTCCTACCTCCACTCCTTCCTTTACTCCTCCCAACAGAGATGAAAGCACCCCAGTTGAAGCCCCAAATTTCCTGAATTGTTGTCATGTGGTCATCCCTCTAAGAGACTAGACAACAAAACCCCCCATGGCGTCGACACAGCCAAGCACCATCAAAAGTCAATTGAAGCAAATATGGCAGTCAACTCTAAACCACCGGCAACACCCACAATGCATGTTTACACACCACATATACCATATGGAGGACACCTCAAGAAAATCAAGCTGGATGATTGATTCATGAAATTCAAAGACACCATGAAGAAATCGCATGTCGACATATCATTCCTTGATGGACTGGCAGAAATATCATCCGGAGTAAGTACCTTAAGACCCTTCTCTCTAGGAAATGTATGATCGAGGATTATGAGACTATAAACTTGCATAGGAGGCCTCAGATATAGTTTAAAATCAAACGCCCCAAAAGCAAAAGGACCCCAACTCATTTTAGATAGAGTGTTTCTTAGAAGATGACACATGCCATAAGGGACTCACTGACTTAGGTGCTAGCATATCTATTATGCCTTATACTCAATTCCATCATCTAGGATTCACAAACCTCCTACCCATAGTGATGACCATTCAGTTATCCTATGCATCCACCAGTAAACCCTTAGGAATTATCAAAGACATCCCAGTGAAGCTAGGACTTGATACCTATGTCCCATGTGATTTTGTGGCTATGCATATCAAAGAAGACAATCGTTTTCCATTCATTTTGGGGAGGCCATTTCTAGCCACTGCAAGAACTCTATTGGATGTCACAGTCAGAAAACTCGTCCTATGACCAGGGAAGAAGATTATTGAATATTGGGTTCTTGAAGATCTAAAAAGGGTGCATCATTCAATTGAAGCTTTTAAAGCTGAAGGTAATCCAGAATTACAACAAATAGACTCGCAAGATTCCAATCAAGACAATAAGGTATTGCCCACAAGCAAGGTATGCACATCATCTAACCATGAACCAGGACCTACAAGTTTAAAGTACAAGGGTTCAGATGTCTTGTTTGTGTATTTGACATGAAAAATGTTGTGATCGGTCGGGTCTGTGATGCTAAATCGGGACTCTAGTTGGGAGGCAACCTAACCTTTTTTTAAATTGTATTTATTTTTATTTTTATTTTTCTTTCTTTGTTTTCTTTGGACAAATTTATTTTGAAAAAAAAAAGAGGAGAGAAAAGGAGAGAGAGGAGAGAAGTAGAAGGAGGAGTACCAAGTCCTTGACAACCCTATCTAATTAATGAATAGATAGCATGACTAGCGAACTTCATGATGAATATCTTTGATTTGTCCGTCAATTCATGTTGGTCAGTTGCTTGTTTGATAGCAAGAGATCTTGTGATCTTATGAAATGATAAGTGAAGAAGAAATTGGGCTACATAGTCTAATGAGGATTGCTCTTTTTATTTTCCATAAAAGATTTTATTTCCTTCTCACTGATAATTTGTCTTTATGTTTTATGAGAAGTATTATTTCTTGGAAATAGTAGTCGCTTTTGTCTCACTCCAAATATTAATATTCACTATCACAATATCTTGATTGGGGCTTTCTAGGAAATGATTGATGTGAAATCCCTATCCACTAGGGATAACATGTGCATGGTTTGTAACTGTCAACTTTTTGGGGAACCATTAACATCTCTTTGATGTAGCTATATAATGGGTGAAGCACATAGCTTGGTAACACCAACATCTTCCTTCTGATGATTGAACATGAGGCCAAGCATCCATATTCCCTCTACCTCAACACCGCCAATGACATCAACATATTCCAACATCAATGGCGGACTTCAGTAATCAAGCGGAGGCCCTACATCGAACGAAGAGATTCCATCAAATCCAGATCTACTCCTCTAATACTCTCAGGACACTTACATCCCTTTGGATTTTTTATTTGTGTACTTGACACATTGAGGTGGGATGCCATCAACAGATCCAGATGTGTTGATGAACTGACTGTATGTTCGGCAAGCCATCGCCCTAGAAATAAGGTGTTGGCTAGACGCAGGATGTAGGAAATGGGGTGCACGACCCGAGGCCCCCTCACCACTACCAAATGAAGATCATGGAAATTGGTGGCCAAGGCAGAACTCATATCTGGATGTCACCAATGGGAGAAGAACCTACTCTTAGGGTTCAATTGTGTTCTCTTGGACAAACAACACCACCCATCCCCCCCATCTCTAACTTATATCTCCCTGAGGACCAGTAGACTTTTGAAGTTGGGGGTGGAGAGCGGGTGGTACGTCATCTCCACTACCTGAATTCTAACCTTTCCCTTTCTCATCCTCAAACACTTCTTTCTTCTTATCCATCTTTTATTTTCATATGTCTTGTTTTCCCTTACCTTTTTAATTTTTTGTGTGAGTTTTGGTCTTTACCTAGCTGGCCACTTTGATGTATGCTAAAAGTGGAAATATATGAATGAACTATTCCCCTTTTTCTCAAGCTAACCCATGCAAAAGGAAGCTTTAAGGAATAAACATGTCTTGAATAGAATTGGGCCCCAATGACAACAACTAAGCATTCTTTCCCCTTAGGAGTGATGATAAGTAGATGGAACCCGAAAGGTCAAGCCACATGTGCCTTCAACATGACTTGCAACAATATTCATGAACACTTTTTTACCCTACACTAACTGAATTAATTGATATAATATGATGATCTGGCTCCCATGCAGCAATAAAATGGAGAAGCACAAATCATCCTCTTACTCTTAGTCTTATTCCATCATTTCTTACCTCTTCACCATCAAAAAGAAAAAAAAAGACAAAATTTTCACCATATGTCAATTGCTAAGTTTGGGGCGGCATCCCTTTCATAGATACTCCTCTCTTTTGACTTTCTTCTATAGATATGGAATGATTAAAAGTGGTCAATGAGCACAAAAGAAAACATGTGGTCAATGTAACCACAACCAAATAAAAGGTCTCAAGTCGAATGGAGGAGAGACAAATAAAATAATTGACTCCCAAATAAGGTCTCAAGTTAAATAGAGGAGAGACTAGGGAATCGGGTTCGTTCCATGTCTTTCTCCCCCTTTCATCCAAATTTTCATACCGACGGGACTTATCAAATTCCCCTAGTAGCCGAATAGCATTGACTTATGCTTACTTTTATTTGCACAGATAGATCAGGAGTGTTATTGATATAAAATCAGTTTGTCGCTAGTTCAGTAGTCTAGCGATTAGAGGAACAATCCCCAATTGGGGGATATCCAAGTGTGGCTATGTGACCCTAAGGATTAGGGTCGCTTGATCGTGATTGGTGGGAAGGGGACTCCAAAGATTGCTTAGTTGGGAGAGAAAGGCTTGGATCCCAGTATCAATTGTTGGTTTCCTTTTTATTTCTCTTTACTTGAGACAATACAAGAATTAAGTTTGGGGTATTTTTATGAGTGTATTTATACCCATTTTTACATAATATTTTATTCACTTTTTAGGGGCTGGTGTTTCAATTTCCTATTTTTAGCTTCATATTCACTCAAATGCAATTATCTTTCCTTTTCTGAACTTCAATGCATTTTTAGATATACTTTATGCGAAACCAACCAAAATTCTATGAGAATGCCTAGATCGATGATCAAGCCCTCACGATGCTACACCTAAAGGGAAGGAAGGCATGCAAGCTTTCTAATTGTTCACCTTCCAACTACCTAGTCAAGCGGTCTACTCTGCCATTTGCTTGACTCGAGTCACTCTCTTCCCAGAGTCTTCAAGATTCTTCAATTTTAATGTGCACTCCCAGCATCCAGCCCATTCAATTCACCCCATGTTGGTCCACTAAGAACCAGACGGGAGATCCAACTTTAGTAACCCATACAAGTATCATGTTGGACTGAATATGGGCCATTTAATTAGATTCCTTTGACCATAAGCATTCAACATTAGGGTTTCGATAGCAAGGAATGCAATTATAAAAGGGAAGCCTTATCATCAATTCGAAAGGGTCTCTGGTCAGTGATTAGAAGCCACATTGCATAGCAAAAACCCTAGGGGGGAGTGAGAAGGTGGCCTCCACAATAGAGAGATTGGTCTTGCTACACCAGGTGTCATGGCCCTCTCCATTGTTCCTTGTATCTTTATGTTCTTGTCCCTCACCATGAGTGAGTACAAAGTTATGTTGGGGCATGATAAATAGCCCCATATTCTTGTATTTTATTCTAGCTTGTATCTAAACTCTACAATATAGTTTCTAAATAAAGTATCATTTCTTTTCTTATTTCCTTGCCTTGCATATTAACGACTTTCTTTCATATATGTTATAATCATGTATATTCATGTTGTTGTGAGCGTGATTACAATACTAGAGTGATCATATTATCCCCATGAGGTGTCACCAAGGGATAGTGAGGTGATTGGGCTAAAATCTGCTATGTCTTGAGGATGGTCGATTGTAAGTGAGGGAGTCATGTTGGAGTGAACTAGGAACTTGGGTGCCAAGGATGGTCAGTTCCAAGGGAGTTTAGGCCAAGTGACAACTTGTATCCCATGAGGGTGCAATAGCTAAACCTCTATTTAGTAACCACTATTGAAGATTTACATCTCGTTAGGATAATTAAGCAGGTGGTGGTAGTGAAACCCCATGTCGTGGTTCCTTTTATTATCTATTATTTACCTCTTTAATCTTTGTTGCTTTCAGAAACAATTTAGTTTAATCAATCTTTCAACTACTCAATAATAAATATTACCCTTAATACTTCTAATATATAACTTCTTAAAAAGTTTATCCTTTGGGTTCGATCCTAAAGTATATAGCAATAAGGCCTCGGCTCATGTGGATTGAGGAATTAGTGCACTACTTTTGGTTAAACATAGGAGTTATTCTTTTAGGGTTTTTCTTGGTGCAACATTTGTAGCCCCATCAAGAACCAACAAAATTTGAGTCAATAGTATGTTCCTTACACCCTGAATTCTGAGAAACATATGTTTTAATAGGATTTAGTGCTTGTCAACCTTTGATTTAACAATGTATGCTTGATTTATAATTGTCATACATAGTAGGAATGTGATGCATGATCTAACAACTAACTTTGAGCATGATTTTGATCCAAGGGCCCATGAGTCATCTTCTACCTATAGTCTCCCTATGAACAGACTCTACATTGATTTTGGTTTTCTCTATTGTGATATCTCACTCAACATAAAACAATTTTGAACAATTCCTTCATCATTTGATTTCTCCCTCTTATGTTTCATTTTAGCCAATACTCACCTTGAATGATGAACCAACTTTGAAATTCCCATTATAACCTTAGACCCCTATGCGACTCTGACCTTGAGCTTCAAATACCCCATACTAAATCTTAATTGACCACTATATTACAACAAAAAAACCTTTGTCCATCTCCCTCTATCTTTACACCCATTGAATTGACCCCAACTCTCTCAACTTGTCATGATGGTTTCATTCTACTTCTTTAACTAACTCCTCATGTATATGCACTACTACAGAAATGCCTTTTAGCGCCGGTTGTTTAACCCGCTTTGGCATCAGTTTCTGAGCGACGCCTATGTGGGCGCCGCTAAAGGTCTAACACTTCGGTGTCGGTTTTTTAACCGACGCCTATTTAACGTACATGCGTCGGTTGTTTATAGAAAACCGACGCCAAAAGGGTTCACGCCACAGAAAACAGTGTCATCTAGGACACATTCTGCGTCGGTGTTTAATTGGTAACCGACGCAGAAAGTGTCCTAGATGACGCCGTTTTCTGTGGCGCGAACCAGTTTGGCGTCGGTGATCAACTAAACAACCGACGCCATACTTCAAGACGACACGGCCGTGCTTCCCTGCACGGCCGTGTTTAGTACTATAGGCGTCGATTTTATATGAATAAGCGACGCCTTTTCCACCACGGCCGTGCTTTCCTGCACGGTCGGGTTGTTTGTAATATTAGGCGTCAGTTTTTATCCAATAACCGACGCTGTAGGTCTTTGCTGACAGTTTTCTATAAATAACCGACGCCTATATCTTTTTTTTTCATATCAGTTTGCAGGCCTGCTGTGGCTGGTCAGCAGGTTGAGAACCTGCAGTTTAGTTTTCTGAACTGCAGTTCAGTTTTCTAAACTGCAGGTTTACGACATCCATTGATATCAGCCTACAAACAGGCCACAAACCTGCAAAATTAACAAAAAAAATTTCACACAAGTAGATACATTCATACATCAATTCAATTCTCACATTCACACATATAGAAACATTCAAATACATGTATTAACATTCAGAAATATTCATTTACAAAGTATCATTCATTATCGCTATCAACATCCCAATTATATCTTACAATTGCCACTGCTTGTATGGCTTTTGCCCATTCTTCTCTTATTTCATTTAATGCTTCCATCGTATATGGAGCATGTATATTTTTTAAGCATTTACCTATAGTGTGGTCAGTTTTAAACACCTGCAAAGAGAATGATGTATATATATATAAGTAATAATATAAAAATAAGATTGATATATTTCATACTAACTAATGAGACTATATATAATACCTCATGTATGGTATCGATGTCCAATGCGGCATGTCGGATAATCATCTGCATAAATCACATCACATAGTATGCGCATGCCCAGCTGTTGTCTTGTGTAGTGCACTATAAATTGAAACATATAAAATAATACAACTGAGCACAATTCACATCAATAATATATACATTGGAGTCGGGAACTTACTTGTACGTTCTGCCAATTTATTGGCTGGTTCTTTTTCCTTGGGATCGTTCCTCCAGCCTTTTTGAATGCATCTAAACCCCTACATGTTAATATAACATAGTAAATTGCATAAGTAAATAGTAATGTAATAACATATGTTAACAGATACAAAAATGAAATATTTCTCACCAGAATAATGGCATTCTCATTACGTGTCCAATTTTAGTGTTTAATGTACTTCCCGTGGGATCTAGATAATAAACAGTGAACGTCCCGGAGACAATAACTAGTAACTCCCAATGTCTACCGCTAGAGGTAAAAAGTTAACAATTAATAACTCAAAATGCACAATAAAAATGGAATTTTCTTAAGTCCAAATTATAAATAAAGTAAACTTACTTGACATTGAATGGAGCTATTATTATCGTCTTCTTTTGCTGACCAAAAACTGTAAAAGCATCTATACAGTATTGTTGAACACTATCAGGGTCTTTAGCTACCATACTAATCCATGATGGAATCAAAAATCCCACATGATCAAATGCAAATTGTTTGCATTGATCTTCGACTAAGTAGCTACAAAACATGTATTACGTATGCATTAATATATAAGAAACCATATCACCGGATCTTACACAAGGTATATGGATGTATAAACAAGATCTCACTTTATCCATATCTCTATCATTGATGTATTCAGCCAAGCATACATAAACAGCTCAATAATATCTTGTATAAATAAAGAGCTATCGTATGATTGACCTGCATAATCTGCATCTAAAGAAACAATTATAGGGCAATGTATATTATGTGCCCGTAGCCAACATGTCATTCCCCTACAAGCAGGACCTAATGGGTATGTTAGGTCAGTTGGAACCCAACTTGGTAATGCGGGAAGTGGAGGTGGAGGCCTAGGTGCTCCTGGTGTCTTCTTCCACCCAAGCACTGCTATCGACATCTACTGGTTTCGATTTTGAAATCTCTCCATGCCAGTGTCATTCTGTATAGCCTTGTACAATCCCGTTGCACATGACACGACTTTTGATTTCCTCACCAGTGTTGACTTTCAAGTTGTTACCGCAATGCCTACATGGACAGTAGAACCTATCTGTAGGTTTTTTCCTATGTTCCTCGGCAAATCTAATAAACTAATCAAGATCAGATATAAACTCTGGGGTGCAACGATTACGAATGGACATCCATGATCTATCCATTCTATGATCAAAGAGAAAACAAGTATATATTAGGAAATAAGTATATATTAGGAAAAGATTAGGGTATACACTTACATCCTAAGTGTATAATGTGATGTCATTCTTATATATAATAAATGTGTACCACCTATCCCATCCTTGAACACCTAATCTCACTAGTAAGTGTATAATGTGTATTGGGTTTTCAAGAAAATTTCGGCAGCATTTCCCCACTGTTCTCTAAGTACATATGTACTTAGAGAAAAAATGGGGAAATGCTATCGAAATTTTCTCAAAAACCCAATACACATTATACACTTACATCCTAAGTGACATTAGGTGTTCAAGAACAGTCCCAAACTGGGGACTATCCAAGATTTACTCCTAATGAGTCAATCTTGGACGGGTTTCTAGGCCAACAAACACAATAATAGATATCTACAATGAAGCCGGACTCCATACAAACAGTATATAATTTAGTGATTGTTCATTCTAATTTATACCAATATACAAGTAATATAAAGAACAATGATTGTTCACTTTCTAGGCCAACAAACACATGTGATGTCATTCTTATATATAATAAATGTGTACCACCTATCCCATCCTTGAACACCAAATCTCACTAGTAAGTGTATAATGTATATTGGGTTTTCAAGAAAATTTCGGCAACATTTCCCCGCTGTTCTCTAAGTACATATGTACTTAGAGAACAGAGGGGAAATGCTACCGAAATTTTCTCGAAAACCCAATACACATTATACACTTACATCCTAAGTGAGATTAGGTGTTCAAGAACAGTCCCAAACCGGGGACTATCCAAGATTTACTCCTAATGAGTCAATCTTGGACGGGTTTCTAGGCCAACAAACACAATAATATATATCTACAATGAAGCCGGACTCCATACAAATAATATATAATTTAGTGATTTTTCATTCTAATTTATACCAATGTACAAGTAATATAAAGAACAATGATTGTTCACTTTCTAGGCCAACAAACACATGTGATGTCATTCTTATATATAATAAATGTGTACCACCTATCCCATCCTTGAACACCTAATCTCACTAGTAAGTGTATAATGTGTATTGGGTTTTCGAGAAAATTTCGGCAGAATTTCCACGCTGTTCTCTAAGTACATATGTACTTAGAGAACAAACGGGGAAATGCAACCAAAATTTTCTCGAAAACCCAATACACATTATACACTTACATCCTAAGTGAGATTAGGTGTTCAAGAACAGTTGTAAATCGGGTACTATCCAAGATTTACTCCTAATGAGTAAATCTTGGACGGGTTTTCTAGGCCAACAAACACAATAACAGATATGTACATGTTAGGGTTTCATCACAATTAATGTTAGGGTTTCATCAATGTTAGGGTTTAATCAAATCAAATTAGGATGCTAGAATGGACAAGTTTAAATCTTATTTCAACATGCATCAAAATTTACTGAATTAGGTCAAGCATTAGGATTAGAAGCACAAATATATGCAAACAAAAAGATTTGTTCGTATCCTAGAATTTACATAAAGCATTACATATAGATTTGTTCATATCCTTACCAACAACAAACACGGTCGTGGGTGTTGGCCTACCACGGCCGTGCTGGGCCAACACCCACGGCCGTGTTTACCGTTGGTAAAGAGCTAGGGAGAAGGAAGAACAAAGGCTACGGCTACTACCTAGAGGCTACGGCGGGCAGTAGGCAGGCGACACAACAGGGAGGACGGCGGCGAGCACGGAGCAGGCAGTGGTGACGCCAATGAGGATAGCGGCGACGACAAGGAAGGACGGCGGGCGGCGGCAAATAAGAATACGGCGGCCGACGGAAAAGATGACGGTGGAGGCGACGCAGAGCAGCAAGCAGCGGCGGTGGGCGTCGGTGGTGAGACAGCAGCAGGTGAGCATCGACGGCGAGCAGCACCAGGCGGGCGAGTGGTGACGCAGCAAGAGAAGAGGGGCGGGGCGACGCAGCAAGAGCAGAGGGGCGGAACTGTTGCTTCGCGATGAAATAGAAGAAAGGTTACCCGAACAGTGGCCGTCGTTTGAGGGTTTATTCAGTGGGTATTAGGCGTCAGTTCTAACATCAAACCGCCACCTAATGTCTTCGGTGTCGGTTCTACTTAAACAACCGACGCCCAATTAGTCAAATTTCGCCCTAAATAAATTGGCGGGAACCATTATCGGCGTCGGTTATCAAAGGATAACCGACACCTAAGCTAGAACTTTTCGCGCAAATTTTCATCTCATATCGGCGTCGGTGTTTTGGTAAAACACCGACGCTGTATGTGCCAAAAAAAATTTTGCTCAAAAATTGGATTTCGCGGGCGATTTTAGGCGTCGGTTGTTTATTATCCAGCCGACGCTGAATACAAAGCGGTACTCGTGTCTTGACTACATACGTCGGATGACCTACAACACCGACGCTGAATGTCATAGGCGTTGGTTTATCTAAATAACCGACGCCTAGAAAAGCGTCATTGAACGTTGTTTCTATACTAGTGATGAGACTACACACCACCTCTTTATAACTCATTTCCTTATAAGCTCCCCTGACCTTTGTTGTTTGTTTTCCAATGGTTATTGCATCATGCATTTTGTTTTTTATGTCACGACCTCCATGTCATTGTGACCTTGCCAAAATGTTCCTTTTCCATCTCAATGGTCACTCAGCTTGAGCAAGGGCTCACTAGCTCTGTCTTTATTTTTCAAAGCTAAAAGGATTTTTCTCATCTGGCCATTGACCAAAGATATAGCTCTAGGAGTCAAAGGTCCATAGAACAGCCATGGCATGAGGTGTCATCTATCCCCTTGGGGAGATTCTTCCTCTACCCTTTGTCCCTTATTTGGTTTGTTGTTGTATGTGTGGATAATTTTTTCTTTCATCAAGTTTTACTTGATAAATCCATGTATTTTCTAATTGTGTGAATTCCTTAATTGTCATGTCACTCCTAGTTAGTTAATAATCAAACACAGAGAATATTGGTCACTTCCCTCGTTCCTTCTATTTATTTGTTTAGAAAATGGCTTGGTCTCCTCTTTCATGATCTTTTGGTCTCCTCTTCCACGTCCTTTGAATTGGTATCCTCTTTCATGTCCTTTGATTTTCTCTTCAGTATCCTCTTCTGTATCCTTTCATGATTTATGTTACTCCTCTCCTTCTCTAATAACTATTAATTGTGTTGGTCTCTATTGCATCCTCCTCATCGATATCCTTCCTCCATCAGCAACAATCACAATAATATCAAGAAGCTTTGATATTGTCAAGTTCCTCCTTAGATGTTGTCAAGTTGATCATCACATACGCCCACATCACATGTATTTTCAAGAGTTTCCACACATGTTGTGGTAAGCCCTTTTCTCCAAGTAGTTTTGCCAATAATCTTTGAGTTGTACATTTGTCCTCCTGGCTTGCTAAGGTGTTGGAATGCACAAATATTTGGGAAGGATTAGTTACTGTGATTTGTTATTGCAAATGTTAGATGTGTAAATTATGTCTTGCCACCCAACCTTGATCCAAGGATTTTCCCCATCATGCTTCTGATGGATCTAATGTTACTACCACTTTACTCGGCCATCCTAGTCAAGACCCAGTCGATGTGATTGTTGGCTTGCCTACCCCCGTCAAGCCTTCCTTATCAGATCCTCTTCCTTGTAGCTTGATGGCACATCAACATATTGAACTGCCACCACCTCCTAGGAACTGTCTTGAGCTCATCACGAATATTATTGATTATGTGTATTGGGTGGGTGTCCCTATGGTACAGAGAATCCCACTTCTTTATCTCCTTCCATTCATCAACACTATGTGTGTTGTTCTACAACAAGTGGCTTTGTGTCTATCACATAACTATTTGTTACCCAAATCCTAACTCTGAATGACTATAAAGTCAATGTAAATAGGACCTAGGCATCCGTCCCTAGCATTATTTTATCAAAGTGTGAATGCAGAAGTGTAAATCTTAGCATACATGAACAGATAATAAGATAAAAGCACCAATCATAATCTCAACATTCAATAAGATATATTAAGCCACATTGTTTATTACAAGCTTTCAATTACATATTTAAGATTACAATTTTACAAGTCTACTCATGTATACTAGGGATCTTACAACAAGAACACCTTACATAGCTCACCAAGCTGATCAACTTCTAGCCATCTCTAAAACAATAAAATATGTGAAACAAGGCGGTTCAAGCACACGAGGTGTTGAGTACAAGCCTTAAAGATACATATATAAAAGTTTTGCATAATTTGAAAAGATTTGCAGAATTAAATGAGCAAGAATAAACAAGTTAATTACTTAGCAAAGTGAGAGACCATATTTTATGTCATTTTACTCCATTGATACCATAAATATCGTGTATCATAAGGCCTTTGATCAACTTCCCATTGGAAGGATCCATAAGGGTGATCAAGATTAGCTAACCCTTTTATACATGAGGAACCTAAATAACCAGAGTCATTGAGAAAAACCCTATTTCAACATTTGTATAGTGGAGTTCTATATTATGTGTGCAAGTTATAAAACAATGAGGTGAGACAAGCATCAAGTACATACTAGAATATGACATGGAAATATATGAACAAGTAAACAAGAAAACATAATTATCACATTTCAAGAAAGAAAACCATAGTCATATCATTATTAAATCCCTATCCTGATTCAGATATTTCAAAACCTATCCTTAACCATCTAGACTGAAGAAACAGCTGAGTAAGCCTAAGATTACATGCATGTATTATATTCTCATCATTAACCTTAATTAGCTTCATTTCAGGGTTTTGGCCAAGTTAGGTTCAAAGTTTGTTAATTACATGTTTGATGATCTTGTATTGATTTAGGGTCCATAATCAAGGTGGAGTTCAAGTTCCATGTCATTCTGAGGTTTCATATGAACATTACAAGATTTGTGTCACTCATGTACATAACTAGATCATAAGGCTCATAATATTGAAAATAAGGTCAAGTGTCATAATGATATGAGAGACAAGCACAAAAGATAGTTTAGATAAACAAGATATAGTCAAAAGGATCATATTCAAGATTAGGTAGATATACCCTAGGATTTATCCATCATATTCCCAACCTTGGGTATCAACATATCAATCATACATGTAGTCATCAATATAGTTTACATATGTCATAAAGGTCCAACATGAGACTACGGTGGGACATCCACATCCAAGATATCATGTGGGATGGAGTGATCCTAGATTTGAGAGAGAGACAAGGAAAAAGAATCCGCATAAGCATATAGGTGACAGACCCATAATTCAAGTCATATACATCACAATAGGAAAATTAGGGTTTAAAACACTATAAGAGAGCAAGAGGGCGGATCATAGGCACAAGACACCACACATAACAATTTTACTATCATTAATAATCTAATATGATTTGATATACAAAAGGGGTCATAGACATTGTCTAATTAAAGTATAACCATGCATCATCATAAGGTGTCACCTTCATGCATATTTAGTGCAATATGTAACCACCATAGCAACAGGGGATTGGGGATGATATTCAGAGTCATGAGGTGTAATGCAACTTACTGATCTCAAAGTCAAAAAGCATTCGTCAACATTAAGATGAAAGATTAGCATAGTAGGGCATGGCACATCATCAAAGTCCCATGCAAGTCACTTATATGCAAAAGAGTCACCAAGAATGCAAGCAAAGTGATTATGGCTATCATAAGACTCAATGAGGAAATAGTTACTATTTTCATAGTTAGGAGGATAGAGATGCATCAAAGTTTCATGCTTTAATCATAATCATGCATTAAACATAGTCAAAGTAGTCAAATATCACATATTTAGCAACATAAGGGAACTAAAGGAAGATATAAGGTCTCTAAATTGATCTATGTTGTAAGTCTCATCGAGAGGATTGATTTGGTATATAATTTCATATATTTTAGATGAGGGAAGTTGAAGATATGAATTTTACAAGTCTTGCATGAGAACTATATTGAAATAGGGGGGTTGTTACCATTGTTTATGCGTTTTGATGGTCGTTCGATCTTGATCGTGCAGCTTGTGGACACGCGCTTGGATGGTTGTGTGCTCTAGGCACTCCCAGTCATGAGACACCGCTTTTCGCTCCAAGGGGTTAGGCCAAATGCTAGCCCTTAGTGCCCACCCCAGTCTTGCCCTACCTCCATGCCCTAGCGTCGGGGTTCTCAGGGACACGTGGCATCATCCAGTTGGTGGAAGAGAGGGGTCCAGTTGACCCATATCAAGAGAGAGGGGGGAGAGGGGCATGAGGGGGCCCCAAATCCAGTAGTCCACCTACCGAATACAACCATGATCCACCATATCAATGGCTTGAGATTTTCGTCTCCAACAACTCCCTTGCATGTGCACGCAGCCGCTCGGGTCACCGGAGGGAACACTAGAAAGAGGAAGGATACCCATGAAGACCCACAAGCATGTTGTTTGACCTCAGTGTGGCCGCATAGACTTGAAACTAACTTGGGATTTCATAGAGGAGGCCCGACGGGGCTACAACGCTTGAGCCCATGGTGGTGGTGACCTAGGATTAGGGGGGAAGAAATGGGATCTGGAGGTGTTCTAGGGCACAAATAGTGAGAAAATGGTGAGGAAACAAGTAGGTGAGAGAAATATAAAACTAAAATCATGTTCAAAGGTGGCAAGAGGCAATAAATCATGCTTTTCCTCAAGCTAGTTGATGCAAAAGTGGTCATTGCAGCGACCAAGCTGTCAGGTCGAGGTACGAATGGGGAAGGAGATGTGTTGGTCGTTGGATGGGAAGCCCAATCCAAGGCCATCCAGATCTAACGCTAGTAAATGGACGTGGGTGTGGAAGTTGTATTGTGACTAAATCCATGGGTCGCCCGTGCGCCTGACTTTTGGGCTAAAAAGGGGACGGCCCATTATAGCAAAGATGAGAGGATAAACCAAATAAATCAAGTGACTAAGTATGGATATTCAAAATCTCATAACCCATGATAACTATGTGACTCCGATTGAAGTGGTTTTTGTGTCGTTGGAAAGATAATTGCAAGATCTACAACATGAAATTAATTAGAGAGAATAATATTCATATTGGATAGGTTCAATATATCTTGTAAGATGGTGACCATTAATTTATGAAACTTAGACAAAAAGTGCAAATTAATGTCACACATGATGAAATTGATCATCGATGTGAACAAATTGGAGCATCATCACATAAAAGTTATAAAATTGACATCAATTTGAGGAAGAGGCCACTCAATGAGAGAGGAAAAGTGCAATAGAGGAGAGATAAAAGTAGGTTATCACAGTGTCCTTGCTCCATTGATTCTTGGGTTTGTCTTTTGTTGCTCCCTACATGCGTTCTCTATGGCTTTTCTCCCAATTCTTCTCAAGAATTCTCAGCATGAAAATGTGCCTTGCACCAATAGCTTATGATCCTTAAATTCCTAAAAATATATAATTAAAAAAATGGTAGTATCCAACAACTACTTGTCTGGATCTTGGCCTACCAATGTCTTTTTGTGCATGCACAATCTTTTGAAGCTAGAGTTTCATGTGCCAACACAAAGATAAAGGATGGAAAATTGTCTGATACCATCAGAGTTCTCTCCTCTGGTGTCATTGCCCCCTCTAACCCGACTACTCATTTGGAGTGTGGAGAATAACACAACCAACACCCACCCTCTTAAGGTGTTTCCTGTTTTAGATATTTCTTACTATCCCTTTGTTGATTCTCGTGCTATGGTTGAAAAGTCAATCTTATCCTTCTAGAAATGGACAACTTGTACGCATGATGGTCTCTGTGTAACATGTTCTTGATGCTATGTGTGGTGCAACAATGGTAGTTAAAGATGAATTTTTAAATGCAGTGTCAACTATGGATAACCTTTGTCTTTATGGTCGTTGTCCTACTTCCCTAGAACCATATGCATCGAGTGCCCCTTTGACACCTCTTCTAAAGCCAGACAATAGCATTTGTCCTATCATAGTTGGAAGGACTTGGTGTTGATTTGTTTCCAAGGTTGCAATGAAGGGTGTCTTTCCTAATGCAGTCAATTGTATTAAGAATCATAAATTTGGTATTGGTATTTCTAGTGGTTCTAAATCCTTTCTACATAATATAACTTGCTTTTTCAATGACCAATGACATTTTACCACTCTTACATTGGCCCTTGTTGACTTCAATAATTCTTTCAATGTTGTTGATAATCCACCATATTTGAAGAGGTTCGTCTTCATTGCCTAGCTATTGCACGTTGGGTTGAATTATATTATGACTCCCCATCTCTTCTCTACATGGATCATATTGAGCCTCTTCCCTCCACTATTGGTGTTTAGTAAGGTGATCCATTAGGGACACTTCTTTTTTAGTTGGATCTCCATCCTCTTATTATGCAACTGAAGGATGAATGCCACATTGGACTTCTTGCTTTCTATCTTGATGATGGCACCCTCATTGGTGACACTTCCAAAGTCTCTAAGGAACTATCTATTATCCAAAAATGAGGCCCAAACTTTGGTCTTCATATCAATACTCTAAAGATAGAAATCGTTTAGCCTTCATATGATCCAAGATGAGACCCAAAGTTTGGTATGTTCCCTAGTAATGTGTTTCATCCTATGTGTGGAGTGATGATGTTAGGAGTTCGTGATTCCATGGATCCATGTTTTTCCTTGAAGATTCTCAAGGAACGTGTGTCTACAACTATTTCCATGATGGATCATTTCACTTTTCTTTAGGACCCATAATGTGAGCTTCTTCTTCTGCGATCATATGTTGGGATGCACAAGTTGTTATTTTCTCTTCAAGTGACACCCTCAACATCTATCGACTTTGCATTAGATGATTTTGATCATGGGCTTTGTCAATGTCTACCACATATTATGATTGTCAATGGACCAAGATTTGGTGATCTATAGTGGTGATTGGCCACGCTTCCTATGCACCTGAGAGTGTAGGGCATCAAATCTTCCCATTTTGTCACCAAGTTTGCTTATGCTTCCTCTCAGATCCACACCTAGGAAATCCAAGACCAGAACCTATGAGAGGTTGGTTCTCTTCCTACATGATCCTCTTTCATTATCGTACATGACATCATTCAGAAGATCTTTTCATCCTCATTTATACCTTATGCCACTCTAAAGATCCAGTCTATTTGGGAAAATTACTACAAAATTGTGGTCTATCAATTTACTACAAGTGGTCTCTCCCAATGACAACTAGCTATCCTCACTTCTCTCCAAGATGACCATACACAAGACTTCCTACTTATCATTCCCATTGATGGGCTTGCTTTCTCAATGCAACCTATTGAGTATAGAGATATCCTTTATTTTGGACTCATGATTCCCTTATACCCAGGTTATGAAATGTTACTCACTTTGCAACACCGCAGACCTCAGCGCCTTCGGTGATCATGTTGTTCATTGTCACAAAAGACCTAGATATAAGTTTCTAAAGGACTTAGTATGTGATACTCTTTTTTACCTTGCCTCTCAAGTAGATAAATGTCCTAAAAGAGGCTCATGTGGACTGTTTTAGCACATGACCTGATGGTATCCACCCAACATCCTGCTCGTAGTTTGTTATTTGGTTGGACGGATGGAAAGCACACCTGTGTTAACCTTATTGGAGTCTCTCCTCTGTCAGGCTGGTGGTATCGTTGCACAAAAGGTATAAAAGTACGGTGTAGCTTGTATGGCAAATCACCATAATTGTTTTCCTTTTGCTTTTGATACCTTTAGAGTACTTGTTTATGATGTGACCTCTCTTCTACAACGTCATTAACACATCACTGATAGGAACCTTATGCTATCGTATTATACATTTTATAATTTTGTATCTAAATCTATAGTATTTTCCATCCTAAAGGACTGGCATCCCAATTTGTTGTGTGTTCTTCTTTGAAGTATTTTTGTAAAATATCATAGATAGACAATATTGATGTGAAAATGATCCAACTTGTAAAATGATAACTAATTATTGGAGTATTAGAAAAGTATAAATATATGTTTTAGACATTAGAAAATTATACCCGATTTGATGGTGATATATTTAGAGTCTTAATCTAGGTTTACAATAATGTCCAATGACCAATACATACAATTTGTGTTTGGGTGATTGAGAAGTAATGAACACTAACCTTAGAAATATTAATGGACTTTTAGGTCTTTCTTAAAGGTATGTGCAAATTCTATTTAAACCTTGGCATGCATATAATTATAAATCCAATTTCCTATAATAAGGCACTTTTAGAATATTACTCCTTGTTACATTTTCGAAAGTTCATGAAATATAATCATTTCAATTCTTGTAAAGTGTTGAACTAATATTTATTTTTGGGTTTATGACCCCACTTTATGTCTTCGCTTTTATGTCATTGAGTATATTGATGATTGAATCATTTCATCCTACCACACTATTATACTTTCTTGTTTATTAGACTAGTCATTTAGAAAGTGGTATATATATATAAATATATATATTTTTGGCATGTGATACACTATTTATATATTGGGTATTAGGGTTTTCTTTCTCATTTCTTTGTGTCTCAGGATCATGTGGTGTCTTGGTGGCCCTACAATAGATGACGCAGTATAACCTACATACTAATTTTTGTAATTGTTGTTACTTACTAGGAATGATTTTTGAAATGATTGTTTGATCTGTACTTTCATATCCTTATTTATTTCATAATTACCCTTTAAATGTATCCTCATTATCTTAAATATATGATGATATCTCCTATTGCATGGAACCCTCTTGCATCATAACACTCCTCTTTATTCTTATATATGCTACAATGATCAAATGTTTATTCATGTAGATACTCAATTTTTACTATTGCATATTTTTGTATCTCTCTTTATTGGTGTTGTTTCCCTCCCCCAAGATACTAAGAAACATGTGGGTCAAGTTATTGAAGATCAAGGTTTGGATAAACCCGTCCTAGAGTAGTTCATTGTGAGAAAATTCTAAGAATCCAAGGTATCCATCTACAGATGTTATATCCAAATTTTAGTAATATATTTTAGTTTAACTTTTTAGCCATCATGGACTAAGATGTTAAACCTTATTCTAATTTTTAATAGCTTAGTTTATTCCACTTCTAAAACTATATCTTCTCTATACTTTGAACATTATTTCAAAAATACTATACACCCCTTTCCTTTTTTATGACGGATGCATGTGGGGTTATTTTGGTTAATTTTTCAAAGAAAAGTAAGGAGTGCTGCCATTTTTGGGTTCCACTCCTTATGTGAGGTTACGAGGAAAAGATACAAATCTTCTTCGCTTGGTATTGTAATTGGAACTTGGCTGATGTACCCAAGGTGCCAACTGGAGATAAATAGTTTAGAGGGAATCCTCATGGTTAATGGATACCAAAATAGGTGTAGGTATTAGTCATTTGGGGTGTGTGTGAAGGTGTAGGGGTTGATACTTATAGTATGGAAGTTTTTTGATAGTGAGAATATTAACAAATGCAAGAAGCATAGAAGAAATCATAATTGGGGTTTGATGGAGAGAGATAGACCTCCACCTACATGGATATTAGGGAGCATCTAGTTTATGAAGATGCAAGGAAGGTGTGGGATGAAGAATCAAGGCATGAAGAGTGAAGGAAAGTGAGTTTGATATTGGAATAAGATTTGGGTGTTGTTGTGTTAAAAAAGGAAAGAGGTCGGGTGAAGGAGATCGAGGCATGTCATCCAATCGATCTAAGACTTGTAAGGAAAATACATTTATAAAACCCAACCTTTAGATTAGTGATCCCAAAGGAAAAGATAAAAAGGAAGTAGACGACATAGAATAAATCATATGAACCATGATCTAAAAATCAAATACAATGTTATATATTAGGTATTAAATATATCTTTTTCTATCAAAATTTATTTGAGGGTTCAAGCAAAGTCTAAAAAAAGGTGAAAATTTAGACCTAGTCTAACTATGATGTGTAATTCCAAATTCACCATTTGATTCCACTTTTAGGAACATACATTACTTTATGTAAAAGAAAAAAAATTACAAAAACTCAAACTGTTGTATTAATGGACGTGCAAAAGGTTGTATAGAGTGTTCATACAAAGGTTAATTTTCTAGTTGAGCCAGGGGTTTTAAGGGTAAATCCCACTGTAGAAGCACTTTTCAAGACATGTTTTACAATGTCATCAGCCACCAAGTTGAGTGTTCTTGGTATATGTGTAATGTTGGATTGGGTGAGGTTGAACTTTGTATTTCTAAGAAGCCTTTGATGATGAACAAATTTCTATGGGACATTAGTTGATAGTGAGCACAGTTCAACAACTTGTGAGGAGTCTGAGATGATGAGGGGGTTGTTGAGCTTAAAATCAATACACGCCTATGCAACATGAATGATAGCATGTATTTCTTCCTCAAGAGCACTAGTACAATAACCCGACATGCCCAAACAATGAGTGCATTGGCCTAATTGATATCTTTTTCCAATTTTGTTACAAAAACACTTTTCAGGACATGAATAATTTAGGTTTTATTGACATTTTTACCAACAAATATTATCCTAACTGACATCTTTTTTCCAATTTTTTGGGAATATATTTGTTTAAGATTATCTTCTCGCGATACACTTTCCTCAATGCTTATTTCCATTTGTCTCAATTATCCTTTCTAAATTCATGTTATTATATTATTATTCATTAATCACAAACTAACTCTTCACAAATATTAGTTATCTTGTTTATGTCCAATATGTTATCTTCCATTACTCTTACCGATCTAAATACATTTCATCTCATTTTTGGCAATATTGGACTTATTAATTTAATAAGGAATATTAGTGATGGTTGTGACACTTAACTATACACACACATATATAGTGAGACCTATTGTTCATTTATCATGTATTATATCATTGTATTTTGTACACTATTGGTCCATTCTTCAACTTAGGTGTATCAAATGTTTACATCATGCATGTTAGTTTATCATGCAAAGTTTTATTATTCTCATTCAACAATTCAAACAATATATAGCTTGACTCCTGTTATTATCCTAGTAAAGGCAAGAGGGTACATTAAAGAAGCATTCAAGTGATAGTTTTCACGGTGTGAATCCAAATATTTTCCTTAAGCCACATGAGGAAGATTAGCTCATCTAGGCATATAGGGTATCCATCATAGTAGATTTATGACATGGTCATGTTGTTGGGTTTTAGGGGAGGTAGAGAAGACAGCGGAAACAAAAAAAAATTCTCCCCAAACCCAGAACAAGGAAATGCGTCAACGTGTATACAATAGGAAAGGATGGTTTGTGGAATCATACCTGGTCCCGAGGCTTGCTCGGCGACAATACCTCGCGGCTTGCGCAGTCTTCACCTCCAGTCTTGGATGGTGTCTGTACAGCTCCTGGTCGCATCGGGACTGATGACTCCTAGTCTCACCGGGACTGTCATGATTGACAGTCGTCCTCCGAGTGGCAAAAATCTCCCGCCTATGAAGTAGTCCACACGGACCACCTAGAACTCCAATCTCCTTGTCTCACAAGTAATTTGGAATGAGTCGCACCCTCCTGTCAGCGTACTAGTCACTGACACACTCTCCTGCCACCAATCACTTTCTGCAGTTGTCTTTCCCCTGTTGTGCCTCCCTTATCGGGTAGCACTTGCTCGGGCTCTCTCGGTTACCAAAACCAGAGAGAACGACAACTTTACAGAGCAACTGGTTGCACTGAGTTGTACTTTGAGAAGCCCCCAATACCCCTATATATAGGAGGGTCATGGGACATGGTTCTCTATCCCGGGCAATGTGGGACTAAAGCAGGAGTAGAAGGGTTCAAGATTTTCCAAAAAAACAACCAACTGCTCAACCTGAACTGATCGTTTCATTTCTAAAACGGTCAGTTGGGGACCTGAGCCGGTCAGTTGACACCTAAACCGATCGGTTGGGACCCATGAAACGGTCAGTTCACTTCTGAACCGGTCAGTTCGTGGTCCTGATTAGTTCCCGGTTGACTTTTCTTCTTTTGTTTCTAATTGGTACCAAATACCAATCCTTGTTCCAATCAAATTGGGCAAGTGAAACGAAAGGAAATTTCTCACCAATCCTACTTTCCCAACTTGCTCGGTTGCATCAGTTGAACCGATCATTTCAACACTTGAAGCAATCATTTCACCCTGTCCATGAGCTGATCGACTCACCATCTAAGTCGGTCGGTTCACCAAGCTCAGCCGATCGGTTCATCACATGAGTCGATCGGTTGGGAGTGTAGATTGTGCAAAATCAGTCAATCACAGTTTCAATCAATCTGATACTCCAATCAATGTGTCTAACACCTTGAACATTATGACATTGAGCTATCAATTAATTGAGTGTTTAATTGAACTACTAAACTCCTTCAGTAATCAATCTAAATATTGTTTGTGGATAAAACTCCTCTTCCAGGTTAAATCATATGTGTGTGACCCTGCAGGTCCATTTCACGTTGGCAGTGAAAGTCCATAACACTTATGACTTCACAAGCAAAGAGCTATGCCTAGTCACACATCACTGCTATCCAAGTGAAATAGAAAGTTGGAGAACAACTTTCAATCCTACAATCTATGAATGGTTTTACAGTGAATGTATAATTCCTTTATCACTGATATCCTGAATGAACTCAAGGCATGGAACAGTCATCCTGTCAACGTTCATTCACTTTCTTGATCTCAGAGTAGATTGGAAGAGATATGTATGACATCAATATCACATACTAATTCAAACATGCGTGCACGCCTTTCTCAATCCTACTCATCAAGTGGCCATGGATATCAAACTCCCTCAGGAGGGACAAATCCCATATCTATCACTCACCCCTCAAAAGCCCCATGTGTAAAAGACACCCAATCATCACCTTTATAACAACCCATGTTTTAGGACTGCGTTTGATGATGTCAAAGTGTGCCCAACGACATGTGTTGAGTGTAGTGATTTCAGGTCAAAGAATCACACTCACCACCATCACTGTGAGTACTGACTGTGACTACCATGTCATGGTTCCATGTGTCAAACTCATGGTGGGTCTGTCTGGTACACTTGTTCTCTAACAAGTACCTATGTGTTTGGTTTAATATCTCTATATCATGACTAATGAGATTCTGTCATCAACCAACACCACAATCTAGTCTTGTGTGTCATTGTTGTCTATCTACCTTCCACAATGACATCCGACTAGGGACATAACAAGAATGTACAAACTCTTAGCATCCATATGATCTCATCGTTCAGGTCCTGAACCTAAAAGCATACGTCATTGAGTACTATCATTCTCTAGACATTCAATCTGTTCTATCACTATCTCATATGACTTAACTAGAAAGAATTGGAAGCTTGCCTTTGATGTTTATCAAATCAATCTTAATGTATCCCACCAATCATCCCATGATTTGCTCTCAGGGCATACATACCAACAGACTCCCACTTGCACTGCGAGCCAATCACCCTTGAATCATATTCATAGTGATCTTCAAACATGTCCCACATGTTACTCTGCTCTAGTGCGATCATAGTGAGAAATGGCAACACCTTTCCAAATTCAATATAAATTGCATGTCTCTCATCTCTTCGATGTACGTCATACGTATGAGATGGAGTTGTCGTAATATGTGATCTAGTATTCCTTTGCTAACCTTTAGCCACATTGCATGATCAAGGATTCCATACTTTTCATCAATGAGCGGAATATCTATAAGTTCATTTCATGAACTTCCAGATCCATATAGTATCCACTGATGTTCTCTAACGCATAGACACTCAACATTTCCTTTTAAATGGTTTTATTAGAAAACTTCCAATTATCAACAAACTTTCACTTCTATATATCCTATATATATTTTGCGATTAATTTTCTATCCTTTCAGAAGTTCGCATCAATGTAACTCTTTACATTGAACTCTTCCTTATCTCCATAGAACTAGTACTTCACAAGTACTTATCAAGTTCTCATGGTATTCCAGTAACCCTTACTGGAAGTAGACAGACATCCACTCGTCATGTCTCACATACGAGTTATCAAGATGGGCACATCATATTGCCATGTCCTACATACAAGATGATGAATGCATTTTGTTCTTGCCATGTCGATACATGCAAGATAATGGGATGATTACATACATGATAGATCCATATCTATTCTTAGTGTTCACATTCTTCATAAGAATTGGACACTTGGCCTTGGGATACAAACTCCATGTAACATGGATAGGTTTTCTCCCACTGAATTTGAGCATACTGAACCCTTCAGTACAGATTGCAATGTATGCTTTCTCTCTTCATGTCAAGAGGTTTTTGAGAACTATCTCTATAGATCTCTATTCCTATCACATAGGAAACATCTCTATCTTCCTTAAAGATAATTTCCACTTTTGGATTTCCATTCTAGAACATTTCCATTTCACATCAACATGTGGAATGTGAACACGCTCCCACTAAATCACAGATCCCTTCTTTATCTTTCACATATCAGTCAAACCCTTTGACTATATCATCAAAGTAAAGATCCAATTCTGAGTTGCTTGTACTCAATCAATCACATTGATTAGTCCATTGTAACTTATAGACTTCATTTGCATTAGTGGATTCATAAACCTTATAGGTTGTGTCACGTACACATCCTTGTTTTATTCCTCATATGAATGCAGTTTTAGTGTCCATATGCCAAATGTCTTAGTCATTAAGTTGCAATCAACAAGCATCATCCTTCTTAAAATGTTATCCATGTGTCTTAACACTTAAGATTCATTTGCACTTATGGATTTCATCCAATGGGTGCTACCATCAAGGTCATACCTTATGGTTCACATGGATGTCATTTAGGATGTAATGGTCATAAACCATAACTCAAAATTCGGTTCCTCATATTCATATAGATAGTTGACTCATCACATGAACAACTCATCACATAGATAAACGAGGTGTATCCATCAAGGATATAAGAGCTCACAACTCCTTATGATTCTTAATGTCCTTTATTAGTGAAGTGTATTCTTTATTTAAGAAGAATTTAGTTATTTGATAATCATCCTCTAACTCCTTATAGTATGACTACTTCTTGATTTAGACATCACCATGCCTTAATCACGAGTTCACTATGATATAATATCATAATCAATCATAAGGATCTCAAACATTTGGTCCAAGTATTTCATTCATTGATCTCGTCAAGAATTAACACTTTACCAAATTTGCACTTCATCTATGATAATCTTGAACACTTCAAGATATTCATATTGGTATTTCTCTAAACACCATTTTAAGTATTAGCATTTGTTCAAATAGGTATGTAAATACATCACATGTATTCTACCTAATAGGATAATCATTCTCCCACTACCTTTAGTGAAGATTGATTAATCATGTCCAAGATATTCATGTCTCTTACTGGTTCTCTAACCAAAAGAGTCTAGATTTATCCATCACATGGAAACTAGAAATGAATTTCTCATGATTGATGCTAATTTAATTGTTTGAGTTATCTATAACTTTTAGGTATCATTTTATCTTATGCATATCAAATACCACAAGATAAATAAGGCATTGCCACAAAGATCATATCTTTAGAAATTGAAACATCTCTTTATTGATTACCATCATTGTCATACAATATGTAAAAATAAAATGTTTCTATCTATTAGCAAATATGAAATAGCAATTCATAACTGTATTACATGCCTTTTAGGCTGAAAATAAACTAAAGTACTCCTATCTATGGCGGCAACACTTGCCCCATTTATTGAGTGCTTTACACTTTACATCTTGGTATCATATACCTCAAAAGTGTTATAAGTTTACTTTCATGACACCTTTAAGTAGAGACGTTGGTCGCCTCCTTCTTCTTTTGTTCTTCCAGATAGAGAGGACAATTCCTTTTCCAATGTCTTGGCTTTTGACAATGGTGACAATTTCCTTTCTTGGTCACGCCTCCCTTGGCCTTGAGAGCTGAAGACGACTTGAGCTCCTGGCTAGCATCAGAACCTTTCTTAGCTTTTCCCTTGCCCTTGTGCTTGGACTTGCCTTTCTTGCTCGTGATCACCATCACAGACTTAGGCTTGTCCTTCTTCATCTGTGTCTCGGATGTCCTCAACATGCCCAACAACTCTGAAAGTGGCCTATCAAAGTTGTTCATGTTGTAGTTCAACACAAACTGATTGTATGATTCTGGCAATGATTGCAGTATCACATCAGTAGCCAACTCTTGGCTCAGTGGAAATCCCAGTCTTGTCAGGTTCTCCACATACCCAATCATCTTGAGTGTGTGAGGACCAACTGGATCTCCTTCTGTCATGACGCACTTGAACAGTGCCCTTGAGACATCATATCTCTCTTGTCATGCTTGATCTTCATACATGTTCCTGAGATGTTGAATCATCTCAATGACACCCATGTTCTCATGTTGTCTCTGCAACTCGTGGTTCATAGAGCACAACATCAAGCACTTTGCATCAATGGCATCATCAGAATTTTTCTTGTAAGCATCCCTTTCTGCCTTTGGTGCATTAGGAGCATGTTCCTCTAGAATTGGAGTATCCAAGACATAGACCTTTCTCTCTTGAGTGAGAACAATTCTCAATGTCCTATACCAGTCATGGAAGTTTGTCCCATTTAGCTTGTCCTTTTCAAGGGCCGATCGTAAAGAAAAGCGATTGTTGTTTGTTGTCATTTGTACTACAAAAGGAAATATGCAATTAGTCCAAAAACTCATTTTTGACTTATTTGATTTATTTGAAAAGTTGACGATATAATTAGGCCTTTAATTAATTATTGCTCCCACTATTTTAGTTCAAATTGATAGCCCTCACCATCAATTCAGAAGATTGCAGCGTACAACCTTCTAGTGGGTAAGATCCTAAAATCCTCTAAGTCATGGACCAGCTAGGGTTGTCACTCACAACTTAGATCTCTCAGGTAGGTAACTTTTGCCAATTGCATCATATGCAACTCTCGATAAGATGTCATATGCAACTCCTTGACATGATCATCTCCATGCCTCAAGGTGGTAGATCCTATCTAGGTCACCTTGTTAAGTTTGACCCAAAGCAAACACGATGAATATGCACCCTGCTAGGGCAGACCCACATATCCATCCTTCACGCTTCCACGAGATAGACGGTGCACCATGCTAGGGCGTGCCCACACTTGGTCGATCAATCTTTTCACGTGTGTCACATTTGGAAGGCATCTAAAACTAAATATTTAATGAGGGATTTGGTTTTATATACATATACATATGCAATCACCACAATACATAGTATGTATCATATACATGTTATTCCCACAGAAAACATGCAAAACGATAAAAGCGATGATTATGGCCATCCTAATGTGATTCCTCGAGCCAAGAGGAATTATGGTCATCTAGGTCTACATCACATGCAACATGTACAAGGTGAACTATGTGCTTTGCCTTTTTGGGTTTGATCAACTCATCACATGACTAATCGACTCGCCATCAGGCTGGGTGCCACCAGCCGATCGGTTGGCTCCTGCAACCGATCAGTTTGCTTGGTCGTTGTGCATCTCATCATGGCCGCCACCTGCTCATCTTTCTCCTCGAACTGGTCATCAACCGATCGTCTCACTCCTTGAATCGATCGTCTGGAACGTCAACCGATCGGTTCACACCTTGAACCAATCGTCTCAGCTGTCGCTAGGATGTCCTCCGTTCTTTAACATAACAGGGAATAAAATTCTATCCTATTTTACATTGTAAAAAGAGAAACCTCAAGTTACAATCGAGGGGAGCAAAGATAGGAAAGAAATCTCGAATTATTTCGAGTTACATCAGGAATAGGAGAAGGAAGATTAGTGCGCAGACCAAGATGCAAGCAACCACATACAACCATACACAGATACGGTTTATTGGCCATAACCACGCTATACATCCACCACAAAACTCGTTTAAGGGAGACGCGTATCGAGTGCATTCATATTACATATTATATATGTATATAGGGATTTGTGGATTTAGGATTGGACATGCATAAAGCCAATTTTATTTGCATCATATGCAATAAATAAAGGCGACAAACCAAAATCGATCATATCAATAATCCTAAAGTATAGAGGAATTGACGTGGCTCTGATACCACTGTTGGGTTTTAGGGGAGGCAGTGAAGGCAGCGGAAACAAAAAAAAAATTCTCCCCAAACCCAGAACAAGGAAACGCATCAACGTCTATACAATAGGAACAGATGGTTTGTGGAATCATACCTTATCATGAGGCTTGCTCGGCGACAATACCTCGTGGCTTGCGCGGTCTTCACCTCCGGTCTTGGATGGTGTCTGTGCAGCTCCTGGTCGCACCAGGACTGACGACTCCTGGTCTCACCGGGACTGTCGGGATTGACATTCGTCCTCCGAGCGGCAGAAATCTCTCGCCTCTGAAGTAGTCCACACAGACCACCTAGAACTCCAATCTCCTTGTCTCACAAGGAATTTAGAAGGAGTCTCACCCTCCTGTCAGCGTACTAGTCACTGACACACTCTCCTACCACCAATCACTTTCTACAGTTGTCTTTCCCTTGCTGTGCCTCCCTTATCGGGTAGCACTTGCTCGGGCTCTCTCGGTTACCAAAACCAGAGAGAATGACAACTTTACAGAGCAACTGGTTGCACTGAGTTGTACTTTGAGAAGCCCCCAATACCCCTATATATAGGAGGGTCACGGAACATGGTTCTCTATCCCGGGCAATGTGGGACTAAAGCAGGAGTAGAAGGGTTCGAGATTTTCCAAAAAAACAACCAACTGCGCAACCTGAACCGATCGTTTCATTTCTGAAATGGTCGGTTGGGGACCTGAGTCGGTCGGTTGACACCTCAACCGATCAGTTGGGACCCATGAAACGGTCGGTTCACTTCTGAACCGGTCGATTCGTGGTCCTGATCAGTTCCCGATTGACTTTTCTTCTTTTGTTTCTAATTGGTACCAAATACCAATCCTTGTTCCAATCAAATTGGGCAAGTGAAACGAAAGGAAATTTTGTCACCAATCCTACTGTCCCAAATTGCTCAGTTGCATCAGTTGAATCGATCATTTCAACACTTGAAGCAATCGTTTCACCCTGTCCATGAGCCGATCGACTCACCATCTTAGCCGATCGGTTCACCAAGCTCAGCCGATCGGTTCACCAAGCTTAGCCGATCGGTTCATCACATGAGCCGATCGGTTGGGAGTGCAGATTGTGCAGAATCAGTCAATCATAGTTCCAATCAATCTGATACTCCAATCAATGTGTCCAACACCTTGAACATTATGACATTGAGCTATCAATTAATTGAGTGTTTAATTGAACTACTAAACTCCTTCAGTAATCAATCTAAACATTGTTTGTGGACAAAACTCCTCTTTCAGGTTAAATCCTATGTGTGTGACCCTGCAGGTCCATTTCACGTTGGCAGTGAAAGTCCATAACACTTATGACTTCACAAGCAAAGAGTGGTGCCTAGTCACACATCAGTGCTATCCAAGTGAAATAGAAAGTTGGAGAACAAATTTCAATCCTACAATCCGTGAATGGTGTTACAGTGAATGTATAATTCCTTTATCACTGATATCCCCAATGAACTCGAGGCATGGAACAGTCATCCTGTCAACATTCATTCACTTTCTTGATCTCAGAGTAGATTGGAAGAGATATGTATGACATCAATATCACATACTGATTCACACATGCATGCATACCTTTCTCAATCCTACTCATCATGTGGCCATGGATATCAAACTCCCTCAGGAGGGACAAATCCCATATCTATCACTCACCCCTCAAAAGCCCCATGTGTCAAAGCCACCCAATCATCACCTTTATAACAACCCATGTTTCAGGACTGCGTTTGATGATGTCAAAGTGTGCCCAATGACATGTGTTGAGTGTAGTGATTTCAGGTCAAAGAATCACACTCACCACCATCACTGTGAGTACTGACTGTGACTACCATGTCATGGTTCCATGTGTCAAACTCACAGTGGGTCTGTCTGGTACACTTGTTCTCTAACAAGTACCTATGTGTTTGGTTTGATATCTCTATATCATGACTAATGAGATTCTGTCATCAACCAACACCACAATCTAGTCTTGTGTGTCATTGTTGTCTATCTACCTTCCACAATGACATCCGACTAGGGACATAACAAGAATGTACAAACTCTTAGCATCCGTATGATCTCATCGTTAAGGTCTTGAACCTAGAAGCATACGTCATTGAGTACTGTCATTCTCTAGACATTCAATATGTTCTATCACTATCTCATATGACTGAACTAGAAAGAATTGGAAGCTTGCCTTTGATGTTTATCAAATCAATCTAAATGTATCCCACCAATCATCCCATGATTTGCTCTCAGGGCATACATACCAACACATGCCACTAGATGTCTTGCATCTTGTTTTGGGTTTTTCTTGTTGACAAAGTCCTTTGTCATCTAATTCCTTGAATTATGATATGTGGGTTAGAAAAGTAAGATTTTGGTATGTTACATGTCATCAATAGGAATTCAGTCAATGATAAGATTAGACCCAATATTAATAGTAGGAATATTTGATCTCCCAATAATATGTATATAATTACTCTTATCAATTTTGTCACTACACATATATTATGGTTCTGACATGTACACACTCTCTCTTGTATTGTATCTAGTGCAGTTAATTGGAAAACAATGTCTGAATTCATATAAAATGAATGGTTAGCATTTTTTTTGTTAAGCGAGGGGTCGCTTTTATTCATCCCACACCCCTCTTGTGGGCACAATCATCCAGAAATTACAGCTCATGCTTATAACAGTGCAGGTAAAAAGCAATAAAAACCAGACACATCATAACAACCTAACCAATAGCACTCCGCAAAACAATGTAAGGGACTCTACGTTTCTTTAAAGCCTCCATACCTCTTACTCTACATGGTATATTCAGTGTATCTGAAGCAATGAATGGATCATTCAACCTGCTGCCCCATTTCCCTAGTTCATGAGGTATTGAGTTGATGACCTTGTGAACCAAGGACCCATATATCATAGCAGACTCAAGCTCCTCTCGCATCTCCCTAACGAACGGTGACGTCTTCCATGGCTCCATCCCGTTGTTCCATAAGATGTCATGCACGTACGCCTCATCAATCTCAATACACGAAACGACCAATGCATGGTCTCTCGCTATCTTCAACCCGATAGCACACGCTTGCATATATGCAAGTATGTAATCCGTACTCCTGAGCCAAGCTCTAAAAACAAGGCAGATATTAGCCCTGTAATTTCTTATAACTCCCGCCACCCACCATCGAGACACTCCTTGGTTATCTCTATCTCTCCCGATCGTGAGGTTGAGCTTAAGATTATGCAGGTCAGGAGTCTGCCATCTCACCAGCTCTATCTGTCTCATCAAGACTCACGGCTCAGTCAAGCTCGCCTCCCTTAACCGTGCATAAATGTTGTTATCTGTATCTAACACAAAAGATCTCCTCTTCAGCTGAACGTTCAGTGCCGCAATAACCCAACTCCATTCATGAGAGAACGGTCTATGTTGCTCCTCGAATCTAGCTTGGCATCTCAACCGCCATATGCTATACGGGATCAGAACCGCCAGGTTTCCAGCTAGCCACTCTTTTAGTTTCTTCCTCTTCCCCAAAACACAGGTATCTATTAGGGATCTGACATCATTAGGTGGATGCATATCTGTCACCTCAGCAAACTTACCCCAAAAGAAACCCGCCATTTGTCCATGGAAAATCAGGTGTCCAATGCTCTCCTCGTGCGACTCCTCACAACAGTTGCATCGAGATGCAAAGGGAATGCAACATCTAGCTTTAATATTATCGTCTGTTGACGTGGCCCCTCTAACAGACTTCCAAATGAAAGCCGCCGCCTTAGGGAAGCTACTCTTCCAAAATGGTTAGCATATAACCCCTGACCGGTCATAATCCACGGTGGTGGGTTTGGGTCACTTATAAGTATCTCATTCATCATGTTCAAACTCAAATCTAAAAGTCTTTTGAAAACATCAACAAGTCATTCCTTCCAGAATTTCTCAAAGTCTTTGGATTCCATAAACTTGGGATCATTTTGGTGAAGTCATGCATTTCCTTGACCTCCTCCTTTCTCACTGACTATTTTATGTTTAGTTCCTTTAAAAGTTTGTATAGCTTAGACTAGGTTACGCCCATTGCACCAAGTTTCAACATCATTACAACTATCCTTAAATTTGTTAGCCTTATCTACTCAAACAGTCTCATTAATGATGTTAACAATTACTAAGTTGGTTAAATTGCCCTCATATACTTTGCATTTGATCCCTTTTTACCCTACTCTAATATAACATCAACATGTGAACCTTAATGTGTAGAACCCCATACTATAAAATGATTTACTATATTACCACATTATATTCTTGGGAATCCCTCTCTCATCAAACAAATTATTTGTCATTTCTCAAAATCACTCCATTGATAGAAGTACACTTGTGTTGAAATTTAGACTATTAAACTCTGATTATTGTGGACATTCTCATTCCCATCAATGTTTTCACGACACACATATTATGTGTGTATCTTGTACGCTTTCACTCTTATACATGTATCTGGTGTAGTTTCAATTTGAGAAATGTAAATTTAACTTGTGCCTCTAGAAACTATTATTTGTATGGTTAGTCTACAATCCCACACATCATGTGTCATAAACCATGTAAGTGGGTTTGGGTTTCATCCATGTATCCCCTTTATCATTCTCAAACTCGAGTTGGGAATAGTTTTGACAACATCAACAAGGAGTTCCTTGAAGATATCCTCAAAAACATTGACTTCCCTAAACCCTAGATCATTTGTAAGAAACCATGTATTTCATGTTCCTTCTACATTCCATTAATGATTGTATGTTCAATTCAAAAGTTTTAATAGATCAAGACAACATCAACCCCTTATACCAAAACATTTCTTTATTGATACAACTATCATAAAAAATAATAATTAAACATGTCTATGTACATAATCTAATTGAGGATGTTAACAATTAGGGATGTAATAAATTGTCTCTTTATGCTTCGCGACTGATGCCCTTCTATTATTCAAGGGATATACCTCCTATGATATTAATTCCAAGCACATTCTTGGTATCTTTGGTGCTAGGTCTCAAAACAAATTACTAAAATCTTTTGTAATCTACTATAACATCAACCTATGAACGTTAACATGTGAAACCATCCTAATATGTACCCCAATATATTTCCACATTAAACACTTGGAGATTCCTCTATCATCATACAAATTACTTATAATCACTCAGAGTTTCTCCATTGATAATATTAGACTCAAGCTTGATAGTTTGACTTTTAGACCTCTCACCAATGTGCACTACTTGCTGTTATAAATTTTTTCATTACACACATATTATATATGTAACCTGAACATACTCACCCTTATGAATGCACATGTGTAGTTTTCTTAAGTAATATATTAAAATGTATCAAAGTCTCAAATCACTTTAACATTGATGGCAAGTCTATGATTACACATCTATTGTGTCATGATCTGTGTTGGTGGGTTTGAGTCACGTCCAAGTATCCCTTCTATCATCCTCACACTCAACTTTGAAAAGGATTTTGACAACAACAAGTCATTTCTCCTAAATAATCTTTAAAATATTTGGTTTCCTTAAATTTGGTTCCTCTGGGTGAACTCATGTGCTTACTGATGCCTATTACATTCTCTTAATAATTATATTTTATCTTTCATCAAAAATATGAATAGCTTAAGACAAGGTCACCATCTTACACCCCAACTTTTCATGATTGTTCACCATTGCACAACTAGGCTTTTTAATGGTCATAAAAAATCTTAGGAGTAGTTTTATAACTGACACCCTTGATGGGATTGCAAGAAATCAGATTTACCTTTTTGGTTGAAAAATCAGCATATTTTAAGTTTTTCTCGACAGTTCATGAAATAAAAACCATCCATAGGTGGTTTTGAACTCATAATTTATGTTGTACGTGGTATAAACCATCAATTTCTATTATTAACCATTGCAATGATTGTTGTCCTTTTAATTGGGTGGGTTTAAAAGATTTCAAAACTGCTAAAATAAAATTCAATCACCCCACCAGCTACAACCTGCAAATATAGAAAGATAAAAGCTAATTCATTCCACGTGGCATTGAATACCAAAACTCATAAAATCATTCATTAACATCAAATTACATTGAGTACCATAAAACATCCATGATTTATTTTATTTTCAAGGATAGACTGTAGCCCAATTTTCATTTCACCAAATCAAATTGTAGTCAATAGAATGCTACAAGTTCACAAAATAATAAAGTTTGTGACAACAAAATAGTGTTATGTTTTAAAAAAAGTATATACAAAAAATTTGACACAAACCAATATAATTTGTTACTAGATTGATAAACCTTGTTACATTTTTCTGACCCTGAAGAAATTTCAATATAGACATGCATTGTAGCATACTTAATGAAGCATGTTTGTCTTGAAGGAGGATATAAGTGTATATTTATGAGTTTAGGAAACTTATGATTTTGAAACAAATTTGTGAAACAAAAATCTTGTGGATAACTACTGTTAAACATTATTCCTGATTTGTCAAGGGAAAAAACAATAGAAACCTTCAATGTGGACTCTTTTATGTGGGTATTGATATATTTCAAAATGAAATTGATATCAAGAAACTAAAATTTTATTTTGATAATAGAGTAGTGTTCTTATTGTATGTGGTGGTTCTGACCCTATTGACTAATGGGAGAGATTCCTGTCATTTTAACGGTCAATGGGGAAAGTAGAGAGAAAATGGGGTTTTTCTCCTTTTGTGTTATTTCCAAAGCCTTTTTCATTTGTCAAGCTATAAACATAGTCAAAGCAGTCCAATAAAGCATCATGATAGGGGAAGTAGGTGGGACACTCCATTTGTAGAATGGTGTAAGTTGTGGAGTGTTTTCGTAATATACATACATCACAACATAACTATATGTTTCATCTACACAACAAACTTTCCGAGTGCATTGCCAACAGTCTCCATGTTGGCAACCCATAGAGGTTCATTATCTTTCCAAAAAATAAAAAAAGTTCATTCTCTGTTGTAATGAGAGTTTCTTTACAACTTGGAGTAGTCTCAATTTTACTTTATCTTTGGGTTGCTTCATGTAGCTTATCCTCATCTTTTATTAAAGACCATGTGATCTTCTCATTTTTGTTTAGGAAGAAAGACATCCCTGATGTTGTTTTCATTTTTGTTTTTGACTTTGTATCAAAGTCAAATGTTGGTAAATGACAATATCTTCACTTTATAGTCACCTACAATTATAACACATGTAGAACCACTACTACAGAAATGGCTTATAACGTCACATTTAGAGGCGTCGGTTGTATCCCAAAAACTGATGCCCAAACCCTACCACATCGGCTAAAAGCACAAACTGACATCTATATGTGAATATCGGCCAGACACGGGTATCACTTTTTATTTAGCGTCAGTTGCTCATTAAGAAACTGACGCCTAAAATCGCCCGCCAAATCCATTTTTTTTAGTGCAAAAAAATTACCTCCAAAATTTCACATACGGCGTCGGTTGTTTACCAAACAACCGACGCCTAAAGGTTTTTTGCCAGATAGAAATCGATCCCATTTTTATCATCGGTTTTCTTACAACAACTGACGCCGATGTGTTTTCGCGCGCTGTCCCTACGAAAATTTTTACCCCCCTTGGCGTCAGTTTTTTACAGCAACCGACGACTATGGACATAATTCAAGAACATTTTTTTTGTCGGCATATGTAGATAGTGTCAGTTTTTCTAGTTAAAATCGACGACTTTCATTGAATATAGGTGTCCGTTTGTTTGTGGTGACTGACGCCTAACTGTATTAAGCATCAATTTTTTTATAATAATCGACGTCTATAGTTAACTTAATAGCACCCGCGCGAACCAGACTCTTCCCCTTTCATTGTTTCATTCATTCCCGATTTCGAGTTTAGGGTATGACGATTCCTCTGCACCACTGGAGCTCGCCACTACCGTTGTTGCTAATCCTGTGCCTGAGCTGTCGTGTGCTCATCATCGTCCATTATTACCACCACTGCTACCACTGTTGCTGCTACCATCACTGCTACTGCTACTGCCGCCACTCAGAACCTAGAGCTCGTCGCCGCTGTTGGAGCTCGTCACCGCCGTTCTAGGCCTCTGCTTCTGCGGCCACCACTGTCATCTGCGGCCATCACTCCTATTTGGTCATATTCACCTCTTTGGTGCCATCTAAGAAGGTATGTGCCCTACATTCCTAAGTTGTGTATGTTTTAGACACACACCTTAATGCATAATATTGATCAAAGTCTTAATATTGATCAAAATATATGAAAATGACTTGTTTTGGATTGTAAATGGCAAAAGTTTCTTTGTTTTGTTATCTTTTCTTCTTAATATTGCATCCATTTCTCTATTTGTATTCTTAAAAAATTATATTATCCATATTAACCACAAACTAGATGCATAGGTACAAATATACATGTCTTAATAATTCAATATGAATCTGGAATAATCAAAAGAAAACTGATATATGGGGGAAAGAATAGTTATATATAAGAAGGTTATTCTTATGAATATACATATGGATGAGTTTTAGTAACATAAATTTAGATTATAAACCATGGAGTAGAACAACTGATTAAATACCCTATTATAGTTCATCTATATCGTACTTGTATTTGGGAACATAATAAAGATATAAGTAAATCACTAGTGTATATTAAGGTATGTTATATTAAACCAATAGATATCCCTAGTAAGGATATATTGGGAAATAAACATATTTGATCCTAGTAAATAAACATAACATATATAAGAGGGTATGGTGAAGACTACAAGCTGTTGCTATTATAAATCAACTCATGCACTGTTTCTAATCTTGTTGGCCTAAAACCCCATCCAAGATTTACTCATGAGTAAATCTTGGATAGTCCCCGATTTGGGACTGTTCTTGAACACTTAATCTCAATTCGGATGTAAGTGTATAATGTGTATTTGGTTTTCAAGAAAATTTCGGTAGCATTTCCTTATTTGTTCTCTAAGTACATATGTACTTGGAGAACAGTGGGGAAATACTACCGAAATTTCTTGAAAACCCAATACACATTATACACTTACTAGTGAGATTAGGTGTTCAAGAATGGGATAGGTGGTACACATTTATTATATATAAGACCTTAAAACCTAAACTTTTAACCATAAACACTAATCTTTTAACCCTAGACCTAATCTTGTTCTAATATATACTTGTTTTCTCTTTGATCATAGAATGGATAGATCATGGATGTCCATTCCAAATTGCTACACCCTAGAGTTTATTTCTAGTCTTAATCAGTTTATTAGATTTGTCGAGGAATATAGGAAACAGCCTGGAGATAGGTTCTACTGTCCATGTAGGCATTGCGGTAACAACTTGAAAGTTAGCACTGGTGACGATATTAGAGGCATGCATGTTTATATTTTTTTATATGTTTTATTTTTCTAAATGTGAACTTTACAATGTTTTATTATCTTCTAGTTATGACAAATGCTAAATGTTTGATTTTTAATGACACTTTCAAATGGTTGAGCATGAGCATGATGACTATGATGATGATAACTGTGAGGGTGAGGATATCAATGCACCTCCTCACAATGTAAGTTTTAAAAATATATCCTATATTTCTATCTATATGTTCATTTATAGTTATATCCTGTAAGTGTGTTTTTTTTGTCAAATTTTAGGTTGGTGATGTACCCCCTGAAGAAATTGGGGCACTTGATGAGAAGCAAAAAAAAATTGAGAAAGTGAGGGGCATCGCAATGATGAACAAGTTACTACAACAAAGGGGCAATGGACCCAAACTGACTATGGATTTCGATCATGCAGGAAATCCAGTTGGAGTGAACCACAACTCATTTATTTAATATCTTGGGATTCTTACTCACAGCCATTGTAGTCCTATTTTTGAATCCTGACATAAAGGTCCTAAGGGGAAGAAAGACTTAGTATGGAAGGAACTGTGCGTGAGTTATTAATTTTTGCAATTCTATTTTTGTAGATTACTAATTTTTAGGATACTACTTAATAGAAATTCTATTTTGCAGAGTATATTTGATCTGGATGAAAAGCTACATCATAAATGTGTGATACAACATTGTGGGAGGGTCCTAAGGAACTATAGGACAAATCTCACCTGATATTACATGCGCGATGCTGAGAAGAGGTTCTTGATTGATTTCCAATTCTAGACATTGATCACTTTTTTACTAACTCTACACTAATAATTTTTGTTTGTATTATCTTTAAAAAATAAATTTAGGAAGAAGGAAGCCACTGAGCAATGGAACTACCTAGACACCAAAGACTGGGAGGAGTTTGTTACCCAAAGAAAAATGGATGAATTCAAGGTATTAAGTGCCACTCCCAATTTAATTAATATACATTCTTATGTATTTACCTATTCAAGATTAACCTTTAGTGTTACTAACCAAATCAATGTACTTACTAACAGGCTATCAGCGATGCTCAAAGAGCAAGGTGTGCACTGAATGTGCATGACCACACAATGAGTCCAAGAGGCTATGCATGCATTCTCCAAAGACTACAGGCTGAGTCTACTGCTCAGTATGCTTCTACTCAGGAGTCCTTTACTATTGGTCCCGCACCTCTGCCTCGCCATGCTATGTGGATAGCTGGGAGGCAAAATAAGAAGGGAGATATAACAAAGCCCGCAACTACTGAGGCAGCTGCAAAAATGGTAAAATTTAACTCTTAGAGCAATCGATATTGATTATTGTTATGTTTACTTACCAATTTCTGTTAATGGCGATTAGTGAAAGTTGCACGAGTAGATGAAGGAAGGAAAGTTCATCCCTGAGGGCACAAGGGATGAATTGATAGTTGCTCTGGGTAACCCAAATCATCCTAGACGTGTTAGGGGTGCAGGTGATGGTGTGGGCATCAAAGCGTTCTTTGGGCCATCCCAGTGCAAACCAGTCCCAAAAGCGGGACTTTCACAAGCTAAGGTAACCTATTATTTTTTTAGAATGTTATTGTGAAAGAGAATTCAATAATCAGAAGCTAGCGTTTCTTTTATCCATGTATAGGTAGATCAATTAATTGATAGGAGAGTCGAGGAAGCACTTGATAGGAGAGTCGAGGAAGCACTTGATAAGAGACTCAATGAAGCAATTAGCAAGTGGAAGACGTCTCAGCCTGCCACTCAGACAGTACATGTGGCGTGCCGCTCTTCTCCTACTATAGAGGCGGTTGGGAGTAATCATGTAGAGCCACCACCTAGCACATCTACTATAAGTATTTTTATGACATATATAGTAGCTAGTCTTTTCAAGATGATATGTTTATGTATATATGTATATAACATTCTTTACGTAAATTTGTAGGGGTTGAAGCCATGCCGTCTAAAAAGTCAAGAATATATCATTGTAGAGGCACATGCTTACCCAACCCTTCCAGGGGACATGTTTCATGGGACTCTAGTACCAGCTGGTGCGGTTCGTGTGAGCCTGATACATGTACTCCCCAATTGGAGGGATCTTGCATTGCCATATGCCCACCCAGATTCTGAAACGCTTGGTGAGGCAGAAGGAGTGATAATGTGGCCCAAAGTGGATGTCATCTATACTAATATTGTATGGAAAATTTACATTACGTTAATTTTTTAGTGTGTATATATGATTCAATTGATCCGAAATTATATATACATGTCAAAACGAAGACACCTGCTACATCTCGACCTCCACCTCCACCTCTTGAAGTACCAAGTTGGCTTCCAAGGGACCTACATGCCTTGTTAGGTCCTAATTGTAGGGGTATGGTAGTATGAATAGGTGAACATGATCCAAATTGCCCTATAAATGTTTCTATTCTGGAGGATGTTGCAGGTCAATCATACGATAAAAAGCTATTTATACAAGATATTTTGGAGTTGTTTCGTTATGATTGGTTGAATACATCTATGATAAAGCTATGGATATGATGAGATCTTGTTTATACAATCATATACCTTGTTTTATATACGGTGATCTGGTTTCTTGAATATTAATGCATGCGTAATATATGTTTTACAACTACTTACACATGATATGTACAGATTTTTCATTTTCCAATGTGGAATTTTTTATTCAATCTTTGATTAGTCTTGTAGGTAAAGACCCTTCTTCAGCTACTTCATACTAATTTGCTGCTTTTAAATATTTTGACAAAAAAAAAGACGGTGATAATAGCTCCATTCGATGTCGAGTAAGTTTACTTTGCTTATAATTTGGACTTAAGAAAATTACATTTTTATTGTGGATTTTGAGTTATTAATTTTTAACTTTCTTACCTATAATGGTAGGCATTGAGAGTTACTAATTCTTGTCCCCAAGACATTCATTGTCTATTATCTAGATCCTGCGGGGAATGAATTGAATACATTATATGGACACACAATGAAAAAGTCATTATTTCCATGAGAAATATTTCATATTTTTATATTCGTTAACATCTGTTATTACATTACTATTTAATTATGCAATTTAATGTGTTACATTAACTTGTAGGGCTTTAAATGAGTTCAAAAGAGTTGGAGGAAAGGTCCCCAAGAAAAAGAATCAGCCACTAATTTGGGAGAATGTGAAAGTAATTTCCCGACTCCAATGTATATATTATTTATGTGAACTGTGCTTATTTGTATTTTTGAATATTTTGTATGTTTCAATTTATAGTGTGCTACATAAGACAATTGTTGGGCATGTGCATACTATGTGATGTGATTTATGGACTTAATCATCAAACATGCCGCAATGGAAATCGATACTATACATAAGGTATTATATATAGTCTCATTAGATAATATGAAATATATCAATCTTATTATATATTATTAATTTTATATATACGTCATTCTCTTTGCAGGTGTTTAAAACTGACTTGACTACAGGTGAAAAAGTATTAGATGTACATACTCCATATATGAGGGAAGAATTAGATGATGTAAGAGAAGAATGGGTAAAAGCCCTACAAGTAGTGGGAATTTTTAAATATAATTGGGATACTGATGGCGATAATGATGATGATGAATAAAGAATGATATTTCTAAACTTTATTCCCATAATTATTTTTGTGTGAATGTGAATGAATTTTTCTTAATTGTCATATGTGTGAATGTGAAGATGATCAATACATGAATGTTTCTACATGTGTCTGAATGTGAAAAGTGATGAAATGAATGAAACTGCAGGTTGCTAAATGTGTGTGAAAATGGAGGAAATTTAAAATGGAACTACTGGTTTCTACATGTGTGTGATGAAAAATAATATGAATTAAATGTGATTATACATGTGTGTGATCATAAATGGTTGTCTATATTATTAATTTTGCAGGTTTGTGGCATGTTGTTGGTTGATATCAATGGATATTATTAACCTGCAGTTCAGAACTGAACTACAGGTTCTGCATCCTACTGACTAGCCATACAGCAGGCCTGCAAACTAATAAGAAAAAAAAACCAGAACATAGGCGTTGGTTATTAGTATAAAACTGACAACAAATACATACAGCGTCGGTTATTAGTAAAAAACTGACATCTATGTGGCTATGGATGTCAGTTATATATAAAAATCGACATCGATGGTGCCCTTGCTGGCGCATTTTATTGGTGGCAGGAAGGGTTATATAGTGTCGGTTTTTGTAAAACACTGACGTCTTTGACCTAGATACAGTGTCAGTTTAATTAAATAATCGACGCCTATAGTGCCCTTACTGGCGTGTTTTTGGTGGCGGGAAGGGTTATGGCGTTGATGTTAAAATCGATGTTGAAGGTTTTGACTTTTAGCGGCGCCCACTTGGGTGTCGCTTTGAAACCGACGCCAAAGGCCTTAAATAACCGACACTAAAGGTCAGTTTTGTACTAGTGAACAAACAAAATAATGGAAAGAAAACATAGGTGGGTTACATCAGAGGAGTCTCAAATAATATTTTGAGTTTGGGAATCTTCAAAAAGTCCTCCCTGAAACCCATCCCAAAGTTTTGAGGAATGGGTAGTTCTACATTATCTAGAAATTCTCATAGTCAATTTGCAATTTACCTAATTAGAACCATTATGCAATTGGCCTTCTTTATCGTCAAGCCATCTCTTTTGGTTTGTGAAATTGTCTTGAAGGATTTTCCATTCAACTAGTTGTTGAATCTTAAAATGGTTCATCTAATGATGTTTGTGGTGAGTATTCCTGATTAAAATTGTGTGGGAAATATTGTTGTATACATTGATTAACTTTTACATAAATGTTCATAGTTTAGAATAATTATGTACCTTTATGTTCAAGTTAAGGTGCAAGATGAGACATGTATAATAGTATTTCATGGATAAGTTTAATAAGAATATTCACAATAAATGTGATAGGAATAACAATTTTAAGTTCAAACAACTAATAGCATGGGAATTCCTTCACGACATTCCCATTTTCCAAAAGAGAGTGTCGATGATGAACAATGTTGATGACGTACTGGTTCTTATGAGGAAATATATAAAATGACTACCAGAAGTCCAAGACTATGGAGGTGACCTACTCCTTGAAGGTTGTGGATGGCTTTTAGGGAGGTCTTTTTAATGATTCTCAAACACCCATCCTTCTTTGAGATTCCTCCAGTGAATAAGAATATTTCTCTAAATCCATCAACCCACCTAGTTTTTCTTTTCATTATTTTGTTTTTCCTATGTGTGTTAATCATTATAGGTGGCCGCAAAAGTTGATATGTCATCATTCATCAACATTGACTCTCATGGCAAAATCAATGAGGAATAAGCATTAGTAGAAGAATGACTATCCTCCTAGGAAACTTGAGAAAATGAATACCCTAGAATGAATGGAAATCATGGAATACATGATGAACCTCAAAACCAACCAATACTTTCATTATTCTAGGTAGTAAAAATGGACTTCCATTTTGACACAATTAGTGATCAGGCTAGGTTGACATGAAAGAGAACGAAACTCTAAACTATTCATAACAAACTCTAAACAACCTTTCAAAAATAGAAAATCCCCTAAATGCTACTTTTTGATATTTCAATGTGAAGATTATCATATTAGTTATCAAAGGCATACTTAAATCATGCAAACATGAATTGAAGTTAAAACATGCACAACCCAAATTTCCCTTATGATCATATTAAGTTGCTACATGTACAATAAACTGATAAATGAGAGGCCAATAGGAGGACTTCATGTATTTCAATTAAAAAGTACAATTTTTTTTTTTGGAAACGGAAATCTTTATTAATCAACTAAATCACTATTACAGTATTAGCCAATATGGCTTTTGTCTGTGCTATTTCACTAAGATCTTGTTCATAGACTCCTATAATGTTCTGTGGACATTCATTGATCACAGTATTTGATGGTTGTTTGAGCAGCCTCTTTGCTAGCATATCGACTAGTGTGTTTTGTGTTCTTGGTTTGTACACAATTTCCAGGTCTTGTATCTGCAAGTTAGCCTCCGTAATTCTGAAGCATAGTGGTCCATAGCAACCCCACTCGCTCCTATTCTTCTTAATCAGCTGGTGGGCGCTCAGGGTGTCTGTTACTAGAGTCTCCCTATCCACTGCATTTGCACTGCCCAATTTGATACCTTGGAGGATTGCGTGGAGTTCTGCATGTAAGGGGTCTGTTCCTTTGATTCTAATGTGATCTGCTTGTATCCAAGCTCCGTCTTTATCTCTCAAAATTGCACACGCCACCTGCAATTGGGAGTTTCTGTGCTGTGCCGCATCTACATTGATCAAGTACCTGTCTTCAGCGAGATTATACATGCTTTCATCACTCCCCTTGTTGCTTCGTTCCTTGTCTTGCTGATGTGTGTGTGATTTTGTGATGTCCTTAAGGTCTTGTCGGATCCTGTTGAGCACTGTGGATGGATTCAACCTGCGCCCCTGGAATATGAATTCATTTCTCCTCTTCCAGATCTGCCAACAGCTGACTGTAAATTCTGTTGCCCACTCCCCCGGCCATCTATTCTTGTTCATGTTCTCACTGAACCAGTATTTAAATTCTACTGTATCATAGAACTCTATTGGGAGGCTGGGTTTCAAGTTCTGCCAAATTGACTTAGCGAAGGTGCAATCTCGCAATACATGTACAATCGATTCCGGGGCATTCATACAGATATTGCATAGGTTGTCAACAGCCTGGCCCATCTTGTGTCTGCATACATTCGTCATTAAACTGTTGTGCTGGCACAACCACAAGAACACTTTTATTCTCTCAGGTATCTTAAGTTTCAAAATGCTTCTCCATTTGCCTGGCATTTTCTTTTTCTCAGCTTGATAATGTGTAGATAGGCTTCCTTTGTGGTATGAATTTCCCGACGTCCAGGTTTCCAGTTCCAGTAGTCATCCCCTGCAAGTGGGTGAGGTGGTTGTGTATTCTGTATCATTTCCACTGTGTGATCATCAAACCAGTCTTTAATGGAGTTCATACCCCATTGGCCATTGTCTAGCCGTGCACACGCCACTGTGATGTCTTTGAGTTCTTCTGGTATCATTCTAGTCGTTGGATTCACGGGCCCCATATCTGTTATCATCCACATATCCCACATGTTAACGCCCTCTCCGTTCATGATGCAGCGAATGCTGTCATGAATAATCATAGCTGAGTTTTTTACAATACTTCTCCACATCACATATCCATATAAGTTGGCCGTTGCACAACCTTTGTATTTCTATTGAAGCACTTAACACCACGATAGTTGAGTGTTATGAATGAACTGCCATGCTAGACGCACGAGGAGGGCTTGATTGAGCTCAGCTACTGATTTGATAGCTAATCCTCCCTCATTGACTTCAGCGATCAGCTTGTTCCATGCTACCTTGCAGTTTATTTCTTTGCTGTCTTTTCCTCCCCAGATGAACCATCTTGTGATTTGATCAATCTCCTTACAAATCGCCATTGGTAGTGTCGTTGTTTGCATTGTATACAGAGGAATCATTGATAGGGTTGCTTTTTCTAGGGTGATTCTTCCAGTCATAGATAAATGTTTCCCAGTCCGGCCAGATAATCGTTCTCTCATTCGTGTCAAGATTGGGTCATATTCTCCTTTTTAACTCTGCCATGAATGACTGGGACGCCCAGGTATTTGTCTATGTTTGTTGTGTAGTTTATGCTTATTTCCCTGTTGATTCTTGCCTGTACATGTGTGGGTGTATTCTTTATGAAATGCAATATTGATTTTTCCTTTGACAGTTCCAAACCTGATGCATTGCTGATCTCTTTGAAACACTTGATCATCCTCTTAGCTAGTCTCTCTGTTGCTTTCCCAAACAGTAGAATGTCGTCTGCAAAACAAAGATGTGACAAGCTCATACCTCCTCTGGATGCTTGTATTGGAGTCCACTTTCTATTCTCAATCCTGTTTAAGATGTCCTGACATAGGCGATCTAGACATATCACAGATATATGGTGAGACCGGGTCTCCTCGTCTCACCCCTTGGTTTGGGGTTATTGGTTCTAGCAGTTCTCCATTGAATGTTATTCTTGTCTTACCTTGTTGAAGCAGTTGTAGAATGACCCACGTGATACTCTGTGGGATAGAAAGCCTTTCTAGAGTGTCTTCAATGAATGCCCACGACGGTCGGTCATATGCTTTGGATAGGTCGATTTCCATTACCATCATCCCTTTCCAACCTTTCCTCCTTCTCATGGAGTGAAAGATTTCTTGAGCTAAAATGATGTTGTCTGAGATCTTACGGACCGACACAAAGCTTGACTGGAAAGGTGATATCCATTCAGGCATGAAATGTTTTAGGCGTTGAACGGTGATTTTTGAGATTAATTTGGCATTTACGTTGTTCAAGGAGATCGGTCTAAGATGGTTGCATGAACTGGGGTGGATAATTTTTGGGATGAGCATCATGATTGAATGTGCCAAGTTCTGTGGGAGCTGTCCTCCTGCAAACACTTCCTTTATCATTTGAATGATAGGCTGCTTCACTGTAGACCAATGTTCTGGAGAAATTTCGCTTCTATACCATTTGGACCTGGTGCCTTAGATGGTGCCATTAGCATAAGATCTTCCTAAATTTCCATCTCTGCTAGCATGGCTTTAAGATTATCTTGTTGTTGATGAGAAAGTTGTTTGAACTTCCCAATGTACCTTCTTTCTCTAGGAATTCTTATAGCAGGGTTGTCATCTGTAAACAAGGATTTGAAGTGGGTTTGTATAAGCTGTATAAGATTCTCTTTTTCCTCTACCCAGATGTCATTCCCATCTTGTAAACAGACAACAAGGAGAGGGATACACCCCTTCCCAGAAAATAAATAGACAACAAGGAGAGGGATACACCCCTTCCCGAAAAAGAGGCAAGCAGTCCAGCACTGAGGAGCTAGAAAAAGAGGTAAATGAGTCGGTAGCGACGAGTGAAAATTGGGGAGTGACAGACGAGGAGCATGAACAAATCACTGTGTAATATGTTAATTACATGGAATGTCCAACGGGTAGCTAAGCAATCCACACAAAGCTGATTCAACCAACTAAGACACAAATTCAAACCGCAAATTATGGAGATCATGGAAACGAGAAAGTCAAGCCCAGAAGCAATGGAAATTATCAACAAGCTCAACTATCCATTCTCATACCGGGTAGAAGCTATTGGATTCACTGGTGGCATATGGTTACTTTAGGAAGATGATAACCTAAGAGTCCAAATAATAGAGAGCCATTTTCAATACATTCACCTCTTACTCAACAACCAACTAGAGATAACAATTGTCTATGGGAGTCCAAGACCTGGACCAAGGAGAAGACTGTACAACCATATCAGAAGACTCGCACAGTCGATCACAAAACCATGGTTAGTAGTCGAAGATTTTAACACAACCATTAATAGATCAGAGAGAATAGGAGTGTCTCTTCGGAGACATCCGATAAAATTGGAACGATACAGAGAAGATTAGCACGGCCCCTGTGTTGGGTTTTAGAGGAGGCAGAGAAGGCAGCGGAAACAAAAAAAAATTTCGCCTCCCAAACCCAGAATAAGAAAACGCGTCAACGTCTATACAATAGGAAAGGATGGTTTGTGGAATCATACCTTGTCCCGAGACTTGCTCGGCGACAATACCTCGCAGCTTGCGCGGTCTTCACCTCCGGTCTTGGACGGTGTCTGTGCAGCTCCTAGTCGCACCGGGACTGAAGACTCCTGGTCTCACCGGGACTGTCGGGATTGACAGTTGTCCTCCGAGCGGCAGAAATCTCTCGCCTCTGAAGTAGTCCACACGGACCACCTAGAACTCCAATCTCCTTGTCTAACAAAGAATTGGAAGGAGTAGCACCCTCCTGTCAGCGTACTAGTCACTGACACACTCTCCTGCCAGGAGTCACTTTCTGCAGTTATCTTTCCCTTGTTGTGCCTTCCTTATCGGGTAGCACTTGCTCGGGCTCTCTCGGTTACCAAAATCAGAGAGAACGACAACTTTACAGAGCAACTGGTTGCACTGTGTTGTTCTTTGAGAATCCCCCAATACCCCTATATATATAGGAGGGTCATGGGACAGGGTTCTCTACCCCGGGCAATGCGGGACAAAAGCAGGAGTAGAAGGATTCGAGATTTTCCACAAAAACAACCATTTGCGCAACCTGAACCGATCGTTTCATTACTGAAATTGTCGGTTGGGGACCTGAGTCGGTCGGTTGACACCTCAACCGATCGGTTGGGACCCATGAAACGGTTGGTTCACTTCTGAACCGGTCGGTTCGTGATCCTGGTCAGTTCCCGATTGACTTTTCTTCTTTTGTTTCTAATTGGTATCAAATACCAATCCTTGTTCCAATCAAATTGGGCAAGTGAAACGAAAAGAAATTTCTCACCAATCCTACTTTTCCAACTTGCTCGGTTGCATCAGTTGAACCGATCGTTTCAACACTTGAAGAAATCGTTTCACCCTGTCCATGAGTCGATCGACTCACCACCTGAGTTGATCGGTTCACCAAGCTGAGCCGATCGGTTCATCACATGAGCCGATCGGTTGGGAGTGCAGATTGTACAGAATCAGTCAATTGCAGTTTCAATCAATCTGATACTCCAATCAATGTGTCCAACACCTTGAACATTATGACATTGAGCTATCAATTAATTGAGTGTTTAATTGAACTACTAAACTCCTTTAGCAATCAATCTAAACATTGTTTGTGGACAAAACTCCTTTTCCAGGTTAAATCCTATGTGTGTGACCCTACAGGTCCATTTCACATTGGTAGTGAAAGTCCATAACACTTATGACTTCACAAGCAAAGAGTGGTGCCTAGTCACACATCAGTGCTACCTAAGTGAAATAGAAAGTTGGAGAACAACTTTCAATCCTACAATCTGTGAATGGTGTTACAGTGAATGTATAATTCCTTTGTCACTGATATCCCGAATGAACTCGAGGCACGGAACAGTCATCCTGTCAATGTTCATTCACTTTCTTGATCTCAGAGTAGATTGGAAGAGATATGTATGACATCAATATCACATACTGATTCATACATGCGTGCACGCCTTTCTCAATCCTACTCATCAAGTGGCCATAGATATCAAACTCCCTCAGGAGGGACAAATCCCATATCTATCACTCACCCCTCAAAAGCCCCATGTGTCAAAGCCACCCAATCATCACCTTTATAACAACCCATGTTTTAGGACTGCGTTTGATGATGTCAAAGTGTGCCCAACGACATGTGTTGAGTGTAGTGATTTCAGGTCAAAGAATCACACTCACCACCATCACTGTGAGTATTGACTGTGACTACCATGTCATGGTTCCATGTGTCAAACTCACGGTGGGTCTGTCCGGTACACTTGTTCTCTAACAAGTACCTATGTGTTTGGTTTGATATCTCTATATCATGACTAATGACATTCTGTCATCAACCAACAGCACAATCTAGTCTTGTGTGTCATTGTTGTCTATCTACCTTCCACAATGACATCCGACTAGGGACATAACAAGAATGTATAAACTCTTAGCATCCATATGATCTCATCGTTCAGGTCCTGAACCTAAAAGCATACGTCATTGAGTACTATCATTCTCTAGACATTCGATCTGTTCTATCACTATCTCATATGACTGAACTAGAAAGAATTGGAAGCTTGCCTTTAATGTTTATCAAATCAATCTTAATGTATCCCACTAATCATCCCATGATTTTCTCTCAGGGCATACATACCAACAGACTCCCACTTGCACTGCGAGCCAATCACCCTTGAATCATATTCATAGTGATCTTCAAACATGTCCCACATGTTACTCTGCTCTAGTGCGATCATAGTGAGAAATGGCAACACCTTTCCAAAGTCAATATAAATTGCATGTCTCTCATCTCTTCAATGTACGTCATACGTATGAGATGGAGTTACCGTAATATGTGATCTAGTATTCCTTTGCTAACTTTTAGCCACATTGCATGATCAAGGATTCCATACTTGTCATCAATGAGTGGAATATCTATAAGTTCATCTCATGAACTTCCAGATCCATATAGTATCCACTGTTGTTCTCCAACACATAGATACTCGGCATTTCCTTTTTTTTAAATGGTTTTATTGGAACATTTCCAATTATCAACAAACTTTCACTTTTATATATCCTATATATATTTTGCGATTAATTTTTTGTCCTTTTGGAAGTTCGCATCAATGTAACTCTTTACATTGAACTCTTCCTTATCTCCATATAACTAGTACTTCTCAAGTACTTATCAAGTTCTCATGGTATTCCAGTAACCCTTACTGGAAGTAGATAGACATCCACTCATCATGTCTCACATACGAGTTATCAGGATGAGCACATCATATTGTTATGTCCTACATACAAGATGATGAATGCATTTTGTTCTTTCCATGCAAGATAATGGGTTGATTACATACATGATAGATCCATATCTATTCTTAGTGTTCCCATTCTTCATAAGAATTGGACACTTGGCCTTGAGATACTAACTCCATGTAACATGAACAAGTTTTCTCCCACTGAATATGTGCATACTGAACCCTTCAGTACAGATTGCCAATGTATGCTTTCTCTTTTCATGTCAAGAGGTTTTCGAGAACTATCTCTATAGATCTCTATTCCTATCAAATAGGAAACATCTCTATCTTCCTTAAAGATAATTTCCACTTTTGGATTTCCATTTAAGAACATTTCCATTTCACATCAACATCTGGAATGTGAACACGCTCCCACTAAATCACATATCCCTTCTTTATCTTTGACATATCAGTCAAACCCTTTGACTATATCATCAAAGTAAAGGTCCAATTCTGAGTAGCTTGTACTCAATCAATCATATTGATTAGTCCATTGTAACTTATAGACTTCATTTGCATTAGTGGATTCATAAACCTTATAGGTTGTGTCACGTACACATCCTTGTTTTATTCCTCATAGGAATGCGGTTTTAGTATCCATATGCCAAATGTCTTAGTCATTAAGTTGCAATCAACAAGCATCATCCTTCTCAAAATGTTATCCATGTGTCTTAATACTTAAGATTTATTTGTACTTATGGATTTTATCCAATGGGTGCTACCATCAAGGTCATACCTTATGGTTCACATGGATGTCATTTAGGATGTAATGGTCATAAACCATAACTCAAAATTTGGTTCCTCGTATTCATCTAGATGGTTGACTCATGACATGAACAACTCATCACATAGATAAACAAGGTGTATCCGTCAAGGATATAAGAACTTGCAACTCCTTGTGATTCTTAATGTCCTTTATTAGTGTGAAGTATTCTTTTATTAAGAAGAATTCCGTTATTTGATCATCATTCTCTAACTCCTTAGAGTATGATTCTTTCTTGATTTAGACATCACCATGCCTTAATCATGAGTTCACTGTGATACACTATCATAATCACTCGTAAGGATCTCAAACATTTGGTCCAAGTATTTCATTCATTGATCTCATCAAGAATTAACACTTTACCAAATTTGCACTTCATCTATGATAATCTTGAACACTTCAAGGTATTCATATTTGTATTTCTCTAAACACCATTTGAAGTATTAGCATTTGTTCCAATAGGTATGTAAATACATCACATGTATCATACCTAATAGGATAATCATTCTCCCACTACCCTTAGTGAAGATTGATTAATCATGTCTAAGACATTCATGTCTCTTACTGGTTCTCTAACCAAAAGAGTCTAGATTTATCCATCACATGGAAACTAGAAATGAATTTCTCATGATTGATGCTAATTTGATTGTTTGAGTTATCTATAACTTTTAGATATCATTTTATCTTATGTATATCAAATACCACAAGATAAACAAGGCATTGCCACAAAGATCATATTGAAACATCTCTTTATTAATTGTCATCATTGTCATACAATATGCAAAAATAAAGTGATTCTATCTATTGGAAAATATGAAATAGCAGTTCATAACTGTATTACATGCCTTTTAGGCTGAAAATAAACTAAAGTACTCCTATCTATGGCGGCAACACTCGCCCCATTTATTGAGTGCTTTACACTTTACATTTTGGTATCATATACCTCAAAAGTGTTACAAGTTTACTTTCATGACACCTTTAAGTAGAGACGTTTGATGCATCCTTCTTCTTTTGTTCTTCCAGATAGAGAGGACAATTCCTTTTCCAATGTCATGGATTTTGACAATGGTGGCAATTGCCTTTCTTGGTCACGCCTCCCTTGGCCTTGAGAGCTGAAGACAACTTGGGCTCCTGGGTAGCATCAGAACCTTTCTTAGCTTTGCCCTTGCCCTTGCGCTTGGACTTGCCTTTCTTGCTCGTGATCACCATCACAGACTTAGGCTTGTCCTTCTTCATCTGTGTCTCAGTTTTCCTCAACATGCCCAACAACTCTGACAGTGGCCTATCAAAGTTGTTCATGTTGTAGTTCATCACCAACTGACTGTAGGATTCTGGCAATGATTACAGTATCACGTCAGTAGCCAACTCTTGGCTCAGTGGAAATCCCAGTCTTGTCAGGTTCTCCACATTACCAATCATCTTGAGTGTGTGAGGACCAAATGGATCTCCTTCTGTCATGACACACTTGAACAGTGCCCTTGAGACATCGTATCTCTCTTGTCGTGCTTGATCTTCATACATGTTCCTGAGATGTTGAATCATCTCAATGACACCCATGTTCTCATGTTGTCTCTGCAACTCGTGGTTCATAGAGCACAACATCAAGCACTTTGTATCAATGGAATCATCAGAATGCTTCTTGTAAGCATCCCTTTCTGCCTTTGGTGCATTAGGAGCAGGTTCCTCTAGAATTGGAGTATCCAGGACATAGAGCTTTTGCTCTTGAGTGAGAACAATTCTCAATGTCCTATACCAGTCGTGGAAGTTTTTCCCATTTAGCCTATCCTTTTCAAGGACCAATCGCAAAGAAAAGTGATTGTTGTTTGTTGTCATTTGTACTACAAAAGGAAATATTCAATTTTAGTCCAAAAACTCATTTTTGACTTATTTGATTGATTTGAAAAGTTGACGATATAATTAGGCCATTAATTAATTATCGCTCCCACTATTTTACTTCAAATTGATAGCCCTCACCATCAATTCAGAAGATTGCAGCGTACAACCTTCTAGTGGGCAAGATCCTAAAATCCTCTAAGTCATGGACCAGCTTGGGTTGTCACCCACAACTTAGATCTCAGGTTGGCAACTCTTGCCAATTGCATCATATGCAACTCTTGATAAGATGTCATATGCAACTCCTTGCCATGATCATCTCCCTGCCTCAAGGTGTTAGATCCAATCTAGGTCACCTTGTTAAGTCCGACCCAAAGCCAACACGATGAATATGCACCCTGCTTGGGAAGACCCACATATCCATCCTTAACACTTCCACGAGATAGACGGTGCACCACGCTTGGGCGTGCCCACACTTGGTCGATCAAGCTTTTCACGTGTGTTGCATTTGGAAGGCATCTAAAACTTAATATTTAATGAGGGATTTGGTTTTATATACATATACATATCCAATCACCACAATATATAGTATGTATCATATACATGCTATATCCCACAGAAAACATGTGAAACGATAAAAGCGATGATTATGGCCAACCTAATGTGATTCCTCGAGCCAAGAGGAATCACGGTCATCTAGGTCTACATCACATGCAACCTGTACAAGATAAACACTGTGCTTTGCCTTTCTGGGTTTGATCAACTCATCACATGACTGATCGGCTCGCCATCAGGTCGGTCGGATGGGTGCCACCAGCTGATCGGTTGGCTCCTCCAACTGATCTGTTCGCCTGGTCGTCATGCATCTCATCATGGCTGCCACCCGCTCGTCTCGATCCTCGAACCAGTCATCAACCGATCGGCTCACTCCTTGAGCCGATTGTCTCGAACGTCAACTGATCGGTTCACACCTTGAACTGATCGTCTCAGCTGTCGTCAGGATGTCCTCCGTTCTTTGAAATAATAGGAAATAAAAATCTATCCTATTTTACATTGTAAAATGAGAAACCTTGAGTTACATTCGAGGGGAGCAAAGGTAGGAAAGAAATCTCGAATTATTTCGAGTTACATCAGGAATAGGAGAAGGAAGATCAGTGCGTAGACTGAGATGCAAGCAACCACATACAACCATACACATATAGGGTTTATTGGCCATAACCACACTATACATCCACCACAAAACTCGTTTAAGGGCGACGCGTATCGAGTGCATTCATAATACATATCATATATGTAAATTGGGATTTGTGGATATAGGATTGGACATGCATAAAGCAAATTTTATTCGCATTGTATGCAATAAATAAAGGTGATAAACCAGAATCGATCATATCGATAATCCTAAAGTATAGAGTAGTTGACATGGCTCTGATACCACTATTGGGTTTTAGAGGAGGCAGAGACGACAGCAGAAACAAAAAAAATTCTCCTCCCAAACCCAGAACAAGGAAACGTGTCAACGTCTATACAATAGGAAAGGATGGTTTGTGGAATCATACCTTGTCCCGAGGCTTGCTCAGCGAAAATACCTCGCGGCTTGCACGGTCTTCACCTCTGATCTTGGACGGTGTCTGTGCAGCTCCTGGTCGCACCGGGACTGAAGACTCCTGGTCTCACCGGGACTGTCGGGATTGACAGTTGTCCTCCGAGCGGCAGAAATCTCCCGCCTCTGAAGTAGTCCACACAGACCACCTGAAACTCCAATCTCCTTGTCTCACAAGGAATTGGAAGGAGTTGCACCCTCCTGTCAACATAATAGTCACTGACACACTCTCCTGCCACCAATCGCTTTCTACAGTTGTCTTTCCCTTGTTGTGCCTCCCTTATCGAGTAGCACTTGCTCGGGCTCTCTCGGTTACCAAAACCAGAGACAACGACAACGTTACAGAGCAACTCGTTGCACTGTGTTGTTCTTTGAGAAGCCCCCAATTCCCCTATATATAGGAGGGTCATGGGACAGGTTTCTCTATCTCGGGCAATGCAGGACTAAAGCAGGAGTAGAAGGGTTCAAGATTTTCCACAAAAACAACCATCTATGCAACCTGAAACGGTCGGTTGGGGACCTGAGCCGGTCGGTTGACACCTCAACCGATCGGTTGGGACCCATGAAATGGTCAGTTCACTTCTGAACCGGTCGGTTCGTGGTCCTGGTCAGTTCCCGGTTGACTTTTCTTCTTTTGTTTCTAATTGGTATCAAATACCAATCCTTGTTCCAATCAAATTGGGCAAGTGAAACGAAAAGAAATTTCTCACCAATCTTACTTTCCCAACTTGCTCGGTTGCATCAGTTGAACCGATCGTTTCAACACTTGAAGCAATCATTTCACCTTGTCCATGAGCCGATCGACTCACCACCTGAGCCGATCGACTCACCACATGAGTCGGTCGGTTCACCAAGCTGAGCCGATCGGTTCATCACATGAGCCGATCGGTTGGGAGTGCAGATTGTACAGAATTAGTCAATTGTAGTTTCAATCAATCTGATACTCCAATCAATGTGTCCAACACCTTGAACATTATGACATTGAGCTATCAATTAATTGAGTGTTTAATTGAACTACTAAACTCCTTTAGCAATCAATCTAAACATTGTTTGTGGACAAAACTCCTTTTCCAGGTTAAATCCTATGCGTGTGACCCTGCAGGTCCATTTCACATTGGCAGTGAAAGTCCATAAAACTTATGACTTCACAAGCAAAGAGCGGTGCCTATTCACACATCAGTGCCACCCAAGTGAAATAGAAAGTTGGAGAACAACTTTCAATCCTACAATCTATGAATGGTGTTACAGTGAATGTATAATTCCTTTGTCACTGATATCCCGAATGAACTTGAGGCATGGAACAGTCATCCTGTCAACTTTCATTCACTTTCTTGATCTCAGAGTAGATTGGAAGAGATATGTATTACATCAATATCACATACTGATTCACACATGCATGCACACCTTTCTCAATCCTACTCATCAAGTGGCCATGGATGTCAAACTCCCTCAGGAGGGACAAATCCCATATCTATCACTCACCCCTCAAGAGCCCCATGTATCAAAGCCACCCAATCATCACCTTTATAACAACCCATGTTTCAAGACTGCGTTTGATGATGTCAAAGTGTGCCCAACGACATGTGTTGAGTGTAGTGATTTCAGGTCAAAGAATCACACTCACCACCATCACTATGAGTACTGACTATGACTACCATGTCATGGTTCCATGTGTCAAACTCACGGTGTGTCTGTCCGGTACACTTGTTCTCTAACAAGTACCTATGTGTTTGGTTTGATATCTCTATATCATGACTAATGAGATTTTGTCATCAACCAACACCACAATCTAGTCTTGTGTGTCAATGTTGTCTATCTACCTTCCACAATGACATCTGACTAGGGACATAATGAGAATGTACAAACTCTTAGCATATGTATGATCTCATCGTTCAGGACCTTAACCTGAAAGCATACGTCATTGAGTACTATCATTCTCTAGACATTCAATTTGTTCTATCACTATCTCATATGATTGAACCAGAAAGAATTGGAAGCTTGTCTGTGATGTTTATCAAATCAATCTTAATGTATCCCACCAATCATCCCATGATTGGCTTTCAGGGCATACATACCAACACCCTGTGCAAGGATGACACACACAAATTGAGAAAAAAGAGAGAATAGGAGCAAGGACTTTCAATATAGAAGCATCCAATGACTTCATTGAAGTCATGGATGAAACTGTTCTCCAGGAGATCATAGCTTTAGGACCTATGACCACATTCAAGAGGGGTACTTTACTAGCAAAGCTTGATCGGGCACTCTTCAATACAGAATGGTTAGAGATATTTTAATCAACATCAGTCCAAGTTCTACCCAGAATTGGATCTGACCACTCACATGTTCTAGTCTAATGGAACACGCCTCATAAAAGAACTGAACATGTGTTCTGAACCAGGGAGATATGGGACAAAGATTCAAGATTCCAGCAGTTTTTTTAGGACAATTGGAGGACTAACACCACATACTCAGAAACAATATCACACTTCAAAGTAAAAGCAATGGAATGGGATGATAGAAGGAGAAAAGAAAGGAATAAAAATAAATCAAAACTGGTCTAGAAAATATGAGATCTAGAGGAGATACGTGATAAAGGCTACAATGCCTACATAGATTCAGTACTACTGGAGACGCGTTCAAAATATGAAGAGATCTTAAGAGTCGAGATGATGGACTTGAAACAGCGATCAAGATGTGATCGGATCAAATTTGGGGATGCCAATAATAACTTCTACCACAACTTCATTAATGCGAGAAGGAAAAAATAACCAAAGTACAATATATTTTATCATATTAAGCCAAATTAAGTTATTTTTGTCAAACTAGATCAAATTATACTAAATTAGGTAAAAGTAGTATGCTCAACACTAACTTGAATCAAGTGAAGGGGATGATGGATCTAGAATGTGATTGGTTTCTTCCAATGTATTGACTTCCAAATATAAGGCATAGTATACTATCTAATTTGATACGTAAATATCTTCAGGATTGTAGTTCATTTCAACAATGTCCTTTAAGTTCAAAATCTTGGCCCAAAATGACTTGTATTAATTGTCCAGTAAATTGATCTCAACCTAAAGTGATTGATGAGTATGTCTTAAAAGATTGTCTAATGAAAGAAGTGGCATTGGTATATACCCTATAAATTTCGTTGTTATAATATTTGACCTACAAAGGTAGCACACACTAAGATAATGTCATGATTGTGTTATCTCCTCTTTTTATGAACAGATGTGCCACAACTCTATCACTCATTAACTCAAGCTACTAAACTCATATGAACATGCATCCTCTACGTTCACCCCTAGTGCATGTAATTTCCTATAAAAACACTTACACTCATAACAAATATCTGTCGTGATGAGTTACACCACCTAACAATAGAAACATGATTAATTTGTTAATTATCCAGTTGAACTTGTTATAGTTGGTAAGATACTATAATATTTTGACTCATATTTTTGTGACACAATATAGTGACAATACATATAAGTAAGATTCAAACACTAGCTATTGTTCCATCTCTCCTCCTTGGGGGCTGTACCACGATCTGTTGGGAGGCGAACTCTTTCACATAGATAGTTGTTTATTCTCCTAAGAATATTAATTTCCAATAGGATCATACATGTTCCTTCTTAAGAAGATGATATGTAATCACAACTAATTGACCATTTATGTTTTTTTTCTTCATCCATTCTTGAGTTGTGTTATCATTGTGTCCCTTAGTGAAATTAAAGTGGTAAACCTATGTACTAAACAGCGTAATAGTACCATCATACAACATTTGTGTTCAAGGTTTATGTGTTTGCACATATAAAATGGTATGTGTGGGTTGTTATATCTAAACAAGAAATTACTGCTATTAATCACATCCATTTATATTCTAACCATTCAAGAAAGGCCATAATGTCTTACATGAATCATGGTATCCATTGTTGGAAAGCTTTTTTTAAAAATGTGATCATAAATATGTAATTGCAAATCTGAGAACAAAATCAATACAATTGATATTAAGATATAAACTATACATGCCCCATATATATTCATTTATTGTTATTGTTTTTTTCAATACATTTTCAAGGACTTCAAGGGGGGATCTGTTATTGTCATAAATACACACTATTTTGATTTTATTTAATATACTTAATTAGATTTATCATGTTTGTTTTAAATTCTTAAGATAAATGAGAGAAAATACACATTAGCATATATTTTAATTGCTAACCATGTTTCATTTCTAGTTAATGAAATGCATATAGAATGAATACAAGGAAAAAGGATCTCATTGCAATGTCCTTAAATAACTTGGAGAGAATATTGATTAGAAAAATATATTTCTATGTTAACCTGATGAATGCATGTTCATCATTGAATTCAATTACCATATTGGGTCAAATTCAACTCAACACATCCAACTTCACTCATTAAATATCACAAGATATCAATATGTGCAAAATTACTTAACTGGTCCAATTATCATGATTTTAACTGAATTTATGTTGATTTGATGCAGGTCTTGACGAGGTTGAACAATCGAACCATTTTGAGTGGGACCCACCTTTCTCATCCTGGATTTTGACCATTCGGTCTCACCATTCAGTCCTGACCAATCGGTTTCAACCATTCGGTCTCACCATTCGGTCCTGACCTATCGGTCTCATCCATTTGGTTTCACCATTCAGTCTCACCATTCGGTCTCAAGACCGAATGAACAGTTCCACCTCAAAACCGAATGGACCTGCTCCACCTCGAAACCGTTTGATCTAACTTGATTCCCAGACCGTTTGGGCGCTAATCGTTCTTCACCATCCGATCACTCAAGCGCACGATCCTAGACCATTTGGAGGAGGTAACGGTCCCAAACCGTTTAGAGATCCCAGCTGCAAACCAAACAAGCAGCCAAGACCAAATGGACCCAGCGTGAAGACTGTATGGTCACATGCATAGCAAACTGAATGGATCATGAAGAGCAGCAAATCGTTTGCTGAGCAAAATTGAATGAGCGCGAAGACCGGTTGCCCATCGGAACTGCAGACCATTTGGTCACTTGCAGGCTATCAAGACCGTTTGAGGAGATCATCGCGAGGCCGTTTGATAAAATACACAATGTAGATCATTTGGAGAAACTAGCATGCAAGACCGAATGAACCACGTGAAGACCGTTTGAGTGGCTGAAGTGAAGACCGAATAGTGCATCAAGACTGTTTGATAAGGCTTTCTCCAAGACCATTTGGTCTTTTGAGCAGCATGCATGAGCGAATAAAGCAAAAACATGTGATCGTTCAATCGGTATCCAGATCGAGAGAGAAAAAAGTCCAAGACCGTATGGAGGACTAAATACTCGCAGACCGTTTGCAAAAAGGAATCCCAAACCGTTTGATCAATCATGCATGCAGACCATTTGGAATAGATATTTATCAGGACCGTTTGGGCACTTGATACCAAACCGAATGGAAAAGCAGCACAATACCAACTCTGCTTGATAAAGTGGCAGCAAACCAAACCGTTTGCCAAAGCAATATACAACAAACCATTTGGAGGATGTCAAGCAAGACCGTTTGGTCTATTAAACACCAAACCGTCTGGTCAACTTATTACTAAACTGTTTGAAGCAAAATATCTCCAGGACTGTTTGGGCTGGAATCACACCAAAAACGTGAGGGCCAGTCCTGAGCCTATAAATAGGACTAGCATGGTCCTCATTTGGGCAATCAATTCCGGGACGTCGACATGCTGCCTGTACACAGGTCTGATCCAGTTCCATCCACACTGCCACTTAACCTGTCGTTCCTTCTGCAACTCAAGGAGACTGAGAAGAGAAGAAAGGAGGAGTGAGACAGACTGCCCAGTCTATCTTGGGATCCCTCATTCTTCCAAATCTGCTCCGACACGACGTAGAAGACCACATCATCTTCACCGAGCTGCGACTACCTTCTGCATCATGCTCATGGCGGATTCCTCTCTTTCTCTTATCCTTCTTGTTTCTCACATCATGAGCGAGTAGTTCCTTTTTACTGGGGTGCGGGGACTAGCCCCGCTACCCATGCAGGCATGTTCTCTTGTTAAACGCTCATGGCAATGTATATAACTTTTCATTTCGTTGTTAATTGTTAAAGTTTGTAGTTGGTTACTTGCTTGGTTTCATCTTATTCTTCCCTATGTTGCGAGAACTTCTATATGTAGGGTAGAATGGCGATTTATGAAGTTGACTCCTTGACGAGAACTTCTGATAGGATTCTTTGAGGTCGTAAGTGTGTGATCCGTAAGGGGACGAGACATCTAGCCTACGGTGACGCTTATGTGGCCTAAACATCCCTCAGGGAGAACCACAACCTTATTTGGATGTTGTATCTTCGGAGCTGTAAGTGTATGATCCGGATGGTGACGAGACATCTGATACCTAATGTGATTGTTACGCAAGCCTAATGCCCGTATGGGGGGTTTTGCAGTAGCTCCATTCAGATTCTTATATCTTGCATGGATGTTTGATGTTTGGATGTGTTTGCATGTGTAGTGGTAGTGAAACCCGGTACCATCCCAGCGATTCCATATCATTTAATCTAGACCCAACTTTAATTTTGCTCCTTTACTTTCCTGCATTTAGTTTAATTAACAACAAACCAACCAATCATTCTAAATATTAGTCTTACTTGAGCTAGATTCGACTGATAAAGATTCTTAAAAATGTTGTCCTTTGGGATTTGATCCTTAACTATACTGTGATAAGACCCGTCCACTTGCGGGTGGTATTATTGCATGAGGTTTTGGTAAAAGCTCAGGGATTTCAACCCCGAATGAATTTGTTAGTGCGATAATTTCCACGTTAAATTCTGGCATCGTAGCCAGGGACAACAGAATCAGTTAGTCAGATCTAGTTATTTTAAGGCTAATCTAGGATTTTGTTTTTCTTTTGATACAATCGATCATCTACTTGGATTTCATTCTGCTCCATCAATCTCACTTTAGATATCTTAATTTCAGGTACCCCCAAGACTGGTGTATGCACCGCCTGAATAGCCCCGGACTCGCTGCCAGTTTTGATCTGGAGATTGACAGAACCTTCCACCGACAAAACAGAGAGAACCAAGCAAGAATGGCTCAAGAGGAGGCGATATCTCGAAGGGTACCTCAAGCCCTTAATGCACAGAGAGAAAGATTCATGCAAGAAGATAGAGTTGCGGTTCAAGAAGAAATTCTAGCAGCGGCACAAGCAACAGAACTACAAAAGGATCTTAGAGAGTTCTCAATCCCCAAAGTTGCTAATGTTCATCATCCAGTACAACCTCCTCCCATCAATGCTGCCAATTTTGAGATTAGGGTACATTGGATCACATTGCTTCAAAATAGCCCATTCTATGGCAAACAAGGAGAGGATAGTCAAGAACATCTTTTGAGGTTTATTGATCTATGTGCCATGACAAAGCAAAATGGAGTGTTTGATGATGCCATTCAACTCCGTCTCTTCAAGTATTCCCTTGCTCATAGAGCTATAAGTCGGTATAATTCGTTGCAAAGTAAAATACCCATCACCACTTGGGAACAACTCCAAAATATGTTTCTGGAAAATTTCTACCCTCCATCTCTCGCATATGAAATTAGATGTCGAATAACAAATTTCACTCAAGTCCCTGGAGAAACCCTTGCTGAAGCCTGGGATAGATACAAAGAGCTTCTACACAAGTGTCCACACCATGGAATTCCTAAGAATCAACTCATCAAAATTTTCTATAGGGGTGTGGACGACGATATCAAGCGATTCTTAGTTTCCTCATCTGGAGGAAACTTCATGCGTCAAAGTTATGACAGCGCATGGAGGGTTGTCACCCTTAGAGCTGAAAATCAAGCTAATTGGGGTAGATCTGTAGGTAAGGGAGTATTGAAAGTGCCTATGGCTGAAGCTACTCCTGAGTACAAGTCTATCGTTGAAACCCTAAAACTCTTAGTTGCCAAGAAAGACCATATTGAATCATCTCTTGCTGCAATTATAAGAGGATGTTCGCCCGTTCAACAATAAGAACAGATCAAGACTGCTTCTCTGTTCTATGAAGCATGTAAAGGAACTGATCATTCCACTTTAGCATGCAATGTTCTTTACGATGTTGTCCTAAGCAACGTATGTGGACAAGGAGATAATAGTCAAATGGAAAATCTTAATGTTGTTAATGCCATCCCTGGTCAAGGTTATTACAATTCGAATCAGAATAGGAACCATCCAGGGTTTCAATATGGAAATCCCTCTGGAGCAGTAAACTCGCATCAATTTAGTTCGAACAATCAACCACGAGGCCCACCAGGATTCTAGCATAATCAACAACAGAATTTTGGAAATCAAGGAAATTTCAAGGGAAACTTTCAGAATAGGAACTTCCATAACTATCAAAATAGTTCTCAGTACCAGAATTGTTACGAACCCACCTCCTGATAAACCCCAATTAAGGGAGACCGAGAGGTCTAAGCCGTACCCATAACTTCTGGATCAAAGGTTCGACACTTAACCAAGAATAATTATTAAATTTCAACAATCTATACTGAAAAGATGTAAGAAAAATAAACTTTTGCATACCTTTTTTAAAAACTTGGATCTCTAAACTTCTATCTACTTATGGATTCTATTCTAACTAATCCTCCTTGTATTTTACTTCATGTATTTCACAATATGACGATTTATTGTTTGTCCTTTTTGGCTTGTACCTAAAATGCCGACAAACAAAACATCGGTCAGCAGAAGCTGGTATGTGGAGGAAACAATAATCGTGCAACTATGATAACAACGTAATCATTCAATTAATCATTTAACAACCAAGATTACATTTTAAATATAACTCTACGATCCATGAGTACCCTATCCTCTGTGATATCCCTGCAGTGGACCTGGATACTACCTTCCTTATGGTAGATCCCCATTAAACCCCTCGTGGTCCCACCTATAGGTGAACCAGTTTCTAGGGTTGAGTCACATGGCACTACTCGTAAGTATCCCACTCCTTAACTCATGGTATGCTAATGGGTCTCATGGCACTACACTTGGTAGCCCAATTTCTAACCTATGATAACCTAGACCTTACTCTAGGATACTCCTTTTTAGCCTTTACAAGCCACAGAGGTGGTCCAAATCTAGACAGTTATACATTTATATTCATAGTGATAGTCATAGTCACTCTATAGTTGCATGAAATAAAAGCATCCAATAGTTATTTCAAGCCATGAGGGAAACGTCGATAAAATCCCCAGAATACTAGTCGGGATAATCATAATCGTAACCACATACCTGATTTGATGATTTCACAAGCATTAAGCAAATCCAACCAAGAATGCAATCCAAGCAAGAAATTCAATCATCACATAATTCCTGAAAAGAATATGTACTCTATTTATTACACACTTTACCAAGAATCTATTTTATTGACTTGGATTCACTTTCTAAGGTTTTTGTATCCATTTTAGGGTTTCATTTTGCAATTAGGGTTTCCCTTCATCTTTTACCACATTACACCCTAATTTTATGCCATTACTCATAAACCCTAATTATCTCATCTATTCTTTAATATTAAGGTTATCGTAACAACATATAACCCTATTTCCATATTAAAGGCACATTAACCATTAATTAATTTCATTAAGCTTCTTTTACATTAAAGCTACTATTTTTATCCTTTTAATACATGACAAGATCATTATGCGCATCTGTCATTAATTCAAAGTTCATTAGGGTCTAAATAACATATGAACTTATTTTTCCCTCAATTCCACCTTTCATTCATGAAAAGACCCTAATTACTACATTTAGGGTATTTATCCAGAATTAAGGACATTTATAATCAAATAACTTAGAACTATCATTCCACAACATATTTTCACCTTTTTCAAAACCAATATGATCTTATCCTCTTTTACCCTAAATTAGGGTTTCTAAGGTTTCTTACAAAATCCTAATCATCTTAAATATCTTCATTAAGGATTCTCTAATCCAAACTATGTTCAAGAATCATTATATTACAGTTGTATTCTTGCAATATCGTGTTATGACCACTAAAACTCATATTTACTCAAATCAGGGTTTTTAGTTCATTAAACCATGTTCATAATCATAAAACCCTAAAACCAACATACTAATCATCCTTTTATGATTTTACCATTCCTTTTACTCTTAATAGGTTAAGATTGATCAAAAACATATAAAAGATTCATCATGTTCGTTTTTATATCATTCTAGGGTTTTTCTATCAATTAATGCATCAAAAGATGTAAAACCCTATACTTTTTTAGTTTCAAGCAGAATTAGGCTTCAAACATAATTTCTTTGAGTTCCTCTCGTTCTGAGGATCAAAATTCATATATGACTTGTTTTAATACGAGCTACCAGCGATTAGTTATGAATTTTTGTAAGATAAACACATATGGACCAATAGGGAGGTGCTACATAGGCAACTTACTCCCACTCACGTACCTTGTGGTCGGATCAGGCAGAAAGACGTACGTGTCCTCGCTCCTTAAGCGTGCCATTAGGGGTAAGCTCGTCAAAAGCTGTGGGATCTTCTTCTTCCTCACAGCGTCGACCTGCGATCGCTGCGGGTGAGTCCACCGCCTGGCCTACCGCTCGTCCTGGGCCCCGAGGACGTGGAGGAGCTCGGAGCAACTCCACCAGGCTCCAACGAAGATGACCAGGCCACCTGCTAGCGGCCGAAGCTAGTCAGGGACAACCCTTCGTCGACTAGGGTTTTGAACGCAGGTCACCGCTGTAGCTTTTTAGACCCGCCGGCCATTGCGATGCGGCTCTCTTTCTCCCGCACTCCACCCCAGATCACGGCCCCCACTCCAGGTGAGTCTGGCAAACGTAATCAGGGAAGAAGATGTGTCGTTCTTCCCAGAGATCCTCTCGATTCCCCTGCTATTACAGGTCATAACCATGGCATCGGTGGAGTCTCTCTGTGGTCTATAGAGGTTGAACGCCATCTCTTCCAAGGAGGGATCCTATATATATACGTTCCAGGGAACCCTAGAGGCGGTTAAGGGTAGGGAAGGAAGAGGTTGAGTACGATGCCCATGATCTGGAAGAGGAAATCATCGTGTCTTTCCTCCTTTCCCTCATGGTTGAAACCATGGAATATATATGGGTATAGGAGGGCCACCGTCCATGCACCTTTCCAAACTCTTTCCACGATTTCCTTTGCCCTACGATTAGGTATACATGTATATGTATGAACTTGCTAAAACATCCTTTCCTTATAATACATCTCCTTCTCTCTCTTATGGTGATGAAGGAAACTTATTTCTAAGGGAATACGTGGTTGTAGAAGGATATTATTAACTCCTTTCCAACTATATATATATATCCACTTTCCCATTCTTTATCTATTTGTGGAATTTACAAAGTTCACTCTTTTACTATTTTATTAAAGAAATCCTCGTTGCTTTATGGGTCATCCTTTCTTCTCAAATTAGAAAGTCTACCATTGTACAACGTTTGAGTCCAAGAAGAGAGAGGAAAACCCCTTTTTCTTCATATGCAAGACAAAGGCTTACAAGGCCTATTTTATGCATGTATTTTCTCTTTCCTCTTTTACATATCCTTTATTTTGATTACTCTTTCCATTAATAATCACATGTAAATGAAAACTAATCAATTTGTGGCTATTAATGCCACTTTCTAGATATTTCTATGTATTTCTTATAAATATATTACTTAATATCCATTATCTTTTATCTTTTTCTATTATTTGAACTTTTCCTCTTTTCTTCTCTTTTATATCCATTAATGGATTAATCTAATAATAGGAATCACGAAATTCCTATCCAAAGGGATATTTGCAAAGAAATCCATCCTTTGAAGCAAAGCATACAACCTTTTCAATTAAGTCCAAATTCTTAAAATCAATACATTTCAATTATGAAAACATATGCAAAATTGAAGTTGTAACATCCTTCCCCTCTTATAGGAATTTTTTCCTCAAATTTCCATCAAGCAAAAAAACAATTCAGGATAAGACCTTTCCATGTCCATCATTGGCCCCTATGTGGCTTTACCTTATCTATGGCACTTACAAGAACCTTTATCATCACATATTCTTTTCTCTGAGTTTCTTTCACCTTGGCATCTATAAAACTCACAGGTGACTCAGGTCATTTCAGCCTCCCTTGGGGCTCACTAGGTTCATTTCTCAGCACATGGTCAGAGTACCTCACATAGTGCTCTAAATTGGGCACATGGAACTCATCACACATTACTTTATCCTGAGGGGTAAGGTTAAACTTAACCTTCTCCACCAAACCATGTCAAAAGAACTCATGCATCGGGGACTCAGCTCTCTTAGCTATAACTTAGAGGGGTCGGATTTTCATGTCACATATTCTCCCACAGTGAACTGCATGTCAGTCTACTTTGCATATGCTCACGACTCTTATCATCTCTAGGCTCCGTTCAGCCATTGCACGATCAAAGCGACTTCATCTACACACACTGTGGTCCTTTTCTAACCATCACGTGGTCCTTTCACCAACATCACCTTACTGAAGTGGTGACCGACACAACCTCCCTTTCAGAGCTTCTTTAAATCCCGATATTGGCTATGGTGGTTAACTTCACATCTTGCATAGGACAAGAACTATCTCTAGCTATCACCCTGAATGAACACATATGCTCTCATCATACCCTTTAGTCTGGATCATACTAACCATTAGTTAGGGGTGATAAACTGTACTAACATCGAGTTCTTCATGTACCTACTTCCACCTTTTGGAAGGGAACCTTTAGGTCAAACTCAAGAACCTTTGAACTGGCTTCATGGTGTAATTGAACCATCTCTCTCCTGAGTAGTTCAACCAACTCTGTCTCTTGACAGAACTCTTTCTTTCTCATGTCATCTAGGTAAGGCGATCTACCATAACCCATATAGCATTTCGACCTTCCTTCGTCCAGGGGAGACTTACAACATCCATAGTGATGAACTCCCTTTCTCTTTTGGGGACTTTGTATCCCTTACATCAATGCATTGGGTTACTGGTATTCGTCCCTCTCCCTCGGCTTGCATGGCCATATACCACATGCAACTTCATCTTAGGCATCTAAAGTACTACCGTCACTTATTATCTTCGTAGTATGGTTTATGGCGATCATGATCTCTTATATGTCATTATTCCTCATGATCTATCCCTCAGAAACCCTAAACCACTCTAATCGGGGTTTCATCACCTTCCTTTCCAAAAAGGTGCATCTGAGGTTCTACCACCATCCTTTCATTGCATCAAGGACTAGACTGGCTAACCGGACAACCATTAACTGATCATGTTATATCAGAGTGTTAACCAAACATATCTTATTTTCCAAACTTAGGGTTAGCCTAACAACCTCTTGTAGCCAACCTAGGCAGCTATATCTCAACCAGAGCATCCATTACCACTTTACATCCTTAGGTATTAGGTAATGTTGATGACATACACCTCCATGTATTTCACTTATCATCTCATCTCGACTCTAAGTCTACATTCATCAAGAAAACTCTGAGCTCATCCTTATGATGATTCAAACTCAACCTTTCATCACTTGCAAATTCCACATATCGCATGCTAGAAACATCCTTATAAGATAACTACCTTATTCCTCTTTAGTGTTTGCAAACCATCCATGTATCATTCACTTTACCAGGGCATGTTATCTTCTTTGTCCCCATATCTCGTGGCAACGTTCCAAACCACATCATCTTTTATCCTTGGTGTATGGCATGCGTACTGTCCTATCTCTCACTCCCATAACAAGAGGAAATAAGCATTTGGCTATAGTCCAAATATAGAGTTCTTCATGTTCCAAAAGTAGATATGGTACATCCCACCTTGTCAGTACACCTTTAAATCTTAGTTGAAACGTGCCTCGTATGTCACTTCATCCCAGTCATTTCGATATCAAAGTTACTTCCATGGAAAACTGGTCTCGAATCTACTTGGGTTTATATACAACCCTTGGTCATCTCCTCGAGGTCTATAGGGTGTCGACACTTTTGGGGTCATCCCTCTTCCCTTATGCATCCAGAGAGTGCCCTACTCATCTACCCTTTGTGTCCCATGAGTTCATGAAGGTGATCAATCTCCTAACCCATGGCCCTCAGACAATGATAAATGTTACCTCCCGACCCTATGGTCATCTGCAACAAGGGAATTAGGAAACTCCTACTTTCATCGGTCTTATCCCTACCTGACCCTAGGATAGACTTAGGATTCCATTTATAGTATATGTCCAACTTAGAACCTTACCCAAGCCTTCATCATCTCTCTTTGTATACATGGGCTGACATTCATCCTTTCATAGGGGTCATTGTGACCTGCCTACCTTGGTCAGGCCCCTTACCGGCTACCTCCATGGTAACACATCCATATGCACTTAGATATGAATATCTATGGGTCTATAGGTTCATTCTCATACCATGTACTTTTCACTTAGCTTCTCAAGATCCTATGAGACCTCTTTAGGTTACCTTAAACCAACAAAACTAATATACACCCTACCAAAGGGGTCCCTCTCCCAACATGGGAGGAAAACTATCTCTTGACAATAAGGTCACAAAATCTCTTAGGTATAGGGTTTACATCCACATGAACCTACTTAACCCTAGCAAGTTATTAAGGCACAAGCAGATCACCTATTGAACCATTTTAGGTCATCCTTGTCCTCTTTCCTCAATGTTGGATCAAGATCATACCTTCCTTTATCATCAACCTAGTTGTGAGGGGTTCATCAAACATACCTTAAACTTAAGGGGCTTCCCTTTTCCTCTATACATGAGGAGTACCATGCTCGAAACTATAGCAACTTAATTCTCATCATGAGCATTAGGTATACCACTTCCCCTCTTAGGACTAGGAACCCTAGGTTCACTTTTAGGTGTCCAACTGCATGCTCTATCTCTTAACCATGAATCAAGCTTGCAAAAGGCATGACATGCACTTCTTGTCATCCTTCAACTCGAGCAACACTTAGAGTTGGATCCTCCTCAAGGACAAACAATAAGGTACAAGGCCTCGTAACCTATTACAAATCCTCTTCAGGGTATACAGAACATCTTCTTCCTTTCTCAGAAGGTATACACTTATACCATAGGCACATAGGTTCCAGAAACCTCATCCTCTCTCTAGGGTTTGGTTCTTCTAAAGGAAACCAAGATATCATTGCCTCCAGGGGTCAAGCATAAGGCAACCACTATCACCCACTTAGGTCACATCATCCTCAACTCCCTACTTCTCCTCGTATCTCAGAGTCTAGGATTCCAACCTTCTTGCTGGGTTTCCTGCTCTCTCTCTAGAGCTAACCCTACAACTAAGCTCACCATTAGAGGTCCTCTCTTCATGAAGGATCAACCTCGAAAGCATGCCCCTACCTGGATGAAGCCTATGTTCAACTTATGTTTTCTCAAGGTTATCCATAGCTTTTATGCTTGTCACATAAGCTATCCATCAAACTCTACCAGCCAGAGTTTCAACCTATTGCTCACACCACTGATGCCTACTAGGTGCCTATTATGCCATGCTCATATAAGCTCATAGGGTTTCCATGGGTTCTTCTCAAACCTTGTCAATGAAGGAGCTATCCTTCACTCTAACATGCACTACCCTTTCTAGGGTTGGTTCGCCAAAGGTACTAGGTCATCTCTCATGGCTCATATGGCATCCCAGGCATGTCCATCCAAACACTTGGTCTACCATGACAACTAACTCCTGTGTCATCCCTCTCTAACCTTCACTTAGGGTTAGGGTTATCATCATCTTTAGGGGTTGTTCTAGGTCTCTACTTATAATGGAGATCTCTATCTCCAAGACTAACTCTCTTTATTTATCCTCCTGACAAGAAGTTCTAGCCTCAGGTCTCTACTGAGTGCATGACAACTTATGTCATATGACCTAAGCATGTATCTATTCTTTAGTTTGCTCTTAATCTATTAAGCTTATGTCCATGACATCTTATTTACATACTTTTTCATTAATTTGGTGGAGGATTCCTAAGACCTTATTAACCTTACCCATACCTCAAGAGGGTGAGGAGAAGATAGAAAACCCTAATCTTTAAGGTCCTTAACAAAATTTGTGATGAGAAGGGATGAATAAGATGAGAAAGTCCTAAATGTATCTTATTTTGATTCATACCCTAAGACTTTGTCCAGGCAGTCACACTGATCTGGGAGTCCTCGTATTCTGACTAGCAGTGCGGAGGAAAATATTGCCAGCCCCTGGTTGTGATCCTTTTCTAGACACCTCTGTCTTTCGAATAATCCTCTAATAACTGCCTTGGGTTCTATGGAGTTTGTAAAATTTAATAATTATTAATGGTTAAGTGAGGAACCTACGCTCTGATACCAAATGTTACGACCCCACCTCCCGATAACCCCCAATTAAGGTAGACCGAGAGGTCGAAGCCGTACCCATAACTTCCGGATCAAAGGTTCGACACTTAACCAAGAACAATTATTAAACTTCAAAAATCTATACTGAAAATCTATAAGAAAAATAAACTTTTGCATACCTTTTTGAAAACTTGGATCTCTAAACTTGTTTCCACTTATGGATTCTATTCTAACTAATTCTCCTTGTATTTTACTTCATGTATTTCACAGTATGATGATTTACTGTTTGTCCTTTTTGGCTTGTACCTAAAACACCGACAAACAAAACGTCGGTCAGTCGAAGCTGGTATGTGGAGGAAACAATAATCGTACAAATATGATAACAACGTAATCATTCAATTAATCATTTAACAACCAAGATTACGTTTTAAATATAACTTCGTGATCCATGAGTACCCTATCCTCTGTGCTATCCCTGTAGTGGGCCTGGATACTACCTTCCTTATGGTAGATCCCCATTAAACCCCTCATGGTCCCACCTATAGGTGAACCAGTTTCTAGGGTTGAGTCACATGGCACTACTCGTAAGTAGCCCACTGCTTAACTCAGGGTATGCTAATGGCTCTCATGGCACTACACTTGGTAGCCCGATTTCTAACCTACGATAACCTAGACCTTACTCTAGGTTACCCCTTTTTAGCCTTTACAAGCCACAGAGGTGGTCTCGGATCTAGCCAGTTATACATGTATATTCATAATGATAGTCATAGTCACTCTATAGTTGCATGAAATAAAGGCATCCAACAGTTATTTCAAGCCATGAGGGAAATGTCGATAAAATCCCCAGAAAACTAGTCGGGATAATCATAAGCGTAACCACATACCTGATTTGATGATTTCACAAGCATTAAGCAAATCCAACCAAGAATGCAATCCAAGCAAGAAATTCAATCATCACATAATTCCTGGAAAGAATATGTACTCTATTTATTACACACCTTATCAAGAATCTACTTTGTTGACTTGGATTCACTTTCTAAGGTTTTCGTATCCATTTAGGGTTTCATTTTGCAATTAGGGTTTCCCTTCATTTTTTACCACATTACACCCTAATTATATGCCATTACTCATAAACCCTAATTATCTCATCTATTCTTCAATATTAAGGTTATCGTAACAACATATAACCCTATTTCCATATTAAAGGCATGTTAACCATTAATTAATTTCATTAAGCTTCATTTACATTAAAGCTACTATTTTTATCCTTTTAATCCATGACAAGATCATTATGCGCATCTATCATTAATTCAAAGTTCATTAGGGTCTAAATAGCATATGAACTTATTTTTCCCTCAATTCCACCTTTCTTTCATGAAAAGACCCTAATTACTACATTTAGGGTATTTATCCAAAATTAAGGACTTTTATAGACAAATAACTTAGAACTATCATTCCACAACGTATTTTCACCTTTTTCAAAACATATATGATCTTATCCTCTTTTACCCTAAATTAGGGTTTCTAAGGTTTCTTACAAAATCCTAATCATCTTAATTATCTTCATTAAGGATTCTCTAATCCAAACTATGTTCAAGAATCATTATATTACAGTTGTATTCTTGCAATATCGTGTTTTGACCACTAACACTCATATTTACTCAAATCAGGGTTTTTAGTCCATTAAACCATGTTCATAATCATAAAACCCTAAAACCAACATACTAATCATCCTTTTATGATTTTACCATTCCTTTTACTCTTAACGGGTTAAGATTGATCAAAAACATATATAAGATTCATCATGTTTGTTTTTATATCATTCTAGGGTTTTTCTATCAATTAATGCATCAAAAGATGTAAAACCCTATACTTTTTGAGTTTCAAACAGAATTAGCCTTCAAACATAATTTCTGTGTGTTCCTCTTGTTCTGAGGATCAAAATTCATATATGACTTGTTTTAATCCGATCTACCAACGATTAGTTATGAATTTTGTAAGATAAACACATATGGACCAATAGGTAGGTGCCACGTAGGCAACTTACTCCCACTCATGTACCTTGCGTTCGGATCAGGCGCAAAGACGTATGTGTCCTCGCTCCTTAAGCGTGCCATTAGGAGTAAACTCGTCAAAAGCCGCGTGATCTTTTTCTTCCTCGCAGCGCCGACCTGCGATCGCTGCGGGTGAGTCCACCGCCTAGCCTACCCCTCGCCCTAGGCCCCGAGGATGTGGAGGAGCTCGGAGCAACTCCCCCAGGCTTCGACGAAGATGACCATGCCACTTGCTCGCGGCTGGAGCTGGTCAGGGACAACCCTTCATCGACTAGGGTTTTGAACGCAGGTCGTCGCTACAGTTTTTTAGACCCTCCGGCCATTGCGTTGCGGCTCTCTTTCTCCCGCACTCCACCCCAGATCACGGCCCCCACTCCAGGTGAGTCTGGCAAATGTAATCAGGGAAGAAGATGTTCTGTTCTTCCCAGAGATCCTCTCGATTCCCCTGTTGTTGTAGGTCATAACCATGGCATCGGTGGAGTCTCTCTGTGGTCTATGGAGGTTGAACACCATCTCTTCCAACGAGGGATCCTATATATATATGTTCCAGGGAACCCTAGAGGCGGCTAAGGGTAGGGAAGGAAGAGGTTGAGTACGATGCCCATGATCCAGAAGAGGAAATCATCGTGTCTTTCCTCCTTTCCCTCACAATTGAAACCATGGAATATATATGGGTATAGGAGGGCCACCGTCCACGCACCTTTCCAAACTCTTTTCACGATTTCCTTTGCCCTACGATTAGGTATACATGTATATGTATAAACTTGCTAAAACATCCTTTCCTTATAATACATCTCCTTCTCTCTCTTATGGTGATGAAGGAAACTTATTTCTAAGGGAATACATGGTTGTAGAAGGATATTATTAACTCCTTTCCAACTATATATATAAATATATATATATATGTATATATATACACTTTCCCATTCTTTATTTATTTGTGGAATTTACAAAGTTCACTCTTTTACTATTTTATTAAAGAAATTCTCATTGCTTTATGGGTCATCCTTTCTTCTCAAATTAGAAAGTCTACCATTGTACAATGTTTGAGTCCAAGAAGAGAGAGGAAAACCCCTTTTTCTTCATATGCAAGACAAAGGCTTACAAGGCCTATTTTATGCATGTATTTTCTGTTTCCTCTTTTCCATATCCTTTATTTTGAATACTCTTTCCATTAATAATCACATGTAAATGAAAACTAATCAATTTGTGGCCATTAATGCCACTTTCTAGATATTTGTATGTATTTCTTATAAATACATTACTTAATATCCATTATCTTTTATCTTTTTCTATTATTTGAACTTTTCCTCTTTTCTTCTCTTTTATATCCATTAATGGATTAATCTAATAATAGGAATCAAGAAATTCCTATCCAAAGGGATATTTGCAAAGAAATCCATCCTTTGAAGCAAAGCATACAACATTTTCAATTAAGTCCAAATTCATAAAATCAATACATTTCAATTATGAAAACATATGCAAAATTGATGTTGTTACAAGAATCTTAATCAGCCTCAAGGACAACAAGTTGTTCCCCTCTCACCTAATGACAAATTGACAACCATTGAGAAGATGTTACACTCACAGAAAACTATTATAGCTAACCAACAAACCTTGATAGCTAACCAGCAAGCACATCAGAAAGCTATTGAATCTCAACTAGCTCAACTTGTCGCTAGCATAAAGCCACCTGTTGGAGCATTTGTGGGCCAGCCCGAGAATAATCCTAAACACCCAGAACAATTGAAGGCTGTCACAACCAGGTCAGGCAAGGATTATTCTGATCCTCCTGTCAAACCATCTGTGGTTATTACAAATGAGGATGAGCCTATGATCATTCAAGACTCAACAACACCAGAGTCTCAACCAGAAGAACTAGTAACTGCTGATAAGATAGATAAGGAAAGTCTTGAGAAACCTATTGATGAAGAAACTGAAACACCAGAACCTGATATTCCTGTATACAAGACTCGTATATTATTTCCTGCTCGTTTAAGGCAAACAAAGTTGGATACTCAGTTCAATAAGTTTAAAGAAGCTATGAAGAAACTTCATGTTGATATACCCTTTTTGGATGCACTGGCTGAAATACCAGCTTGGACAAAGTATTTAAAGTCACTCCTGACCAGAAAATATATAACTGAAGAATATGAGACAGTCAAGTTAGCTAAAACCACTTCGGATATCATTAAGAGTAAGATGCCAAAGAAGCAGAAAGATCCAGGATCTTTTGGGATTTCCTACCATATTAGCGATTCTTCATGCAAGAAAGGACTGGCGGATCTTGGTGCTAGCATCTCCATCATGCCACTCAGCCTTTACAAAAGGCTAGGGTTTGTTGAACTTCTTCCAACTGGCATGACCATACAACTCGCAGACAATTCAACAAAATGTCTGTTAGGAATTATTGAGGATGTACCTATCAAGGTAGGAAAAGATTCCTATGTTCTGTGTGACTTTGTCATCATGGACATAAAAGAGGACGCCAGATATCCTCTCATCTTTGGATGTTTGTTCCTCACCACTGCAAGAGTTCTAATTGATGTTGAAGCAGGAACACTGTTGCTTAGATTAGGCAAGGAAACTCTCGAATTTAAAGTTTTTGAAAGCATGAGAAGACCAAGTATGCAAGAAGAAGTCTATCTAATTGATTGCATAGAGCAGATGTCACTTCTGACTCAAGAGAATCATGAATCAGACGATCCATTAGAACTCTCTCTAACGGATCCATCAGTTAATGAACCTATTGACGAACAAGTAAAGGATTGCATCGAATCCCTCGACTCTGTAAAAGAAGATGTTGAGGCCACTTGTGAGGAACTCAAAGCTGAGGAAGCTACTGAAGAAACATGTGAAAAACCAGAAGCCCCCAAAATGAAGCCCCTGTCTGAGGGACTGAAGTATGTGTTTTGGATGACCTCAAGGTTTGTCCAGTAATAATAAACTCCGATCTTACGACCGAACAAGAAGATAAACTCCTAAAAGAATTGAAGGAGAGGAAGAAAGCTATTGGCTACAAAATGAATGATCTCACTAGGGTCAGTCAAGCTCTATGCATGCAAAATATCCCCATGCTGGAAGATCACAAGCCAACTATTGAACATCAACGCTAATTAAATCCAAAAATGAAGGAAGTAGTTTGTCGTGAAGTCATTAAACTGCTCAACGCTGGGATAATCTATCTGATATCAGATTCACCATGGGTGAGTCCAGTACATGTGGTCCCGAAGAAAGGTGGAACTACTGTAATTCAAAATGAAAACAATAAACTCATCCCCACTCAAACAGTCACAGGGTGGAGGATGTGTATTGATTACCAGAATTTAAACAAGGCGACTCGAAAGGACCACTTCCCAATGTCTTTTCTTGATCAAGTCTTAGAAAGATTGGCACACCAAGAATATTTCTGTTATCTCGATGGTTATTTCGGATTCTATCAAATACCCATACATCTAGATGACTAAGAGAAAACTACTTTTACTTGCCCGTTTGGAACATATGCATTTAGAAGAATGTCGTTTGGACTCTGCAATGCACCTGCAACTTTCCAGCGTTGCATGGCTGCCATATTCGCAGGTCTCACTGAAATAATTATGGAACTTTTCATGGATGATTTTTCTGTGTACAGAGATGAAAAACCACTAGAGGGGGGGTGAATAGGGTTTTAAAATTATTTTAACAATTATTTGACTCAAACAACCACAAATGGAAAAAGCAAGAAGGAGACAAGGGATTTAGAGTGGTTCCTACCTGAGCAAATACTAAGGTAGTCAGTCCAGTACCCGGTTGCTTACCCAACCAGGATTTAGAAAGTATTAATTTTATTACCTTCACAAGGAATTACACAAAATACAATACTTTCTTACACCCCTTTGAACAACCTTCACTTTGAAGTAGATGCACCAACCGGAGGTAGCCTTCTTGAAGTAACTCCAAGCTCCCCCTTTAAGTAGCCTTCCTCTTTGAAGTAACCTCCCGTTGCACCAGCCTTCTTGAAGTAGTTCAAAGTCTCTTTCTTCACCAAGAAGATCACGACCCTCTCCAATCCGCAGCCTCCAACCTAGGAGTAGCAAGGAGAGTACAAGCAATGATAGTGAACCAGAAAGGAAAATGGAAATTACAACTTATCCTTTGAAGCACAAGGCTTGATTTGCCTATATCAAGCATTTAGATCTCCTAACCAATGTATATGGAAGTGTGATTGCTTTGGATAGGAGATACTAGCCTATAGCACACGAAATTAGAACCAAGAAAAAAATAGCCAATTGCAAATGTGCTCAATTGCTCACAAACAGGTTGCTCAATGCAAGTGTATGCTCAAAGATTGCTCAAGTGTGTAATTAGTGAGTTTAGGTGTCCTAACGCATGTCCTATTTATAGGAATCACCTACAAGTGCTTAAGGACGTTCTAGACACTTTCTAGAGGGTTCTAAGTGATCAACTAGCTGTTAGGTACACTTTAGTTGCTTTTAGAAATGGCTAGTTAATTAATTCTGCAGTTGCTGTCAGAGTCCATCTCGGTCGAGGAATTGTCGATCGAGATATCTATTCGGTCGAGGTTTTGTCGACCGACAGGCTCTCTGGATCAAGTGTTTGCAATGTTCATCTCCAACTGCCAACTACCTTGTCAGTTGTGTCTAACGGCTACTTGGGTCTTTCTCAGTCGAGAAGTTTGTCGACTGAGAGTGTATCGATCGAGGATTTTGTCGACCGAGATTGACCCTATTTCAATGTTTCAAATAAAGGCATTAAGTGTGTGTATGAGTGTGCATATATGACACTATTGAAGGGGATGACCTATCTAAGTTTGGTGTTTAGCTAGGGAAGATCTAACGCTTGATTTACATGAAGTCTAAGTACTTGTACATTATATGGTTGTACAAGTTTTTACAGATTGATTATATTTCATGAAAATACAAACATTAAGCATATAGATTTCCCTGATGCTTTGTCATCCACCTTATTCCTGCAACACTCAAGTAGCATGTTAGATCAACAAGAATGAAATGTTTGTCATTATCAAAACAAAGGGATTTATCATAATGTCTACTTTATCCAACAATCTCCCCCTTTTTGAAGATGACAAACATTTCCTAAGTATAAATTAAGGAACTATAAAACATGTGAGTTTCATACCTGAAGATTACCTTTGTAGCAATTCTTGGTGTGCTGAGATGTTATGAAACTTATTTTATATTTTTGATTTTATATTCTTTCTCCCCCTTTGTCATTTCAAAAAGATATCCAAGATGAATATTTGTGTGTCTTTTAGTCATAAGTAACTACTTAATCACTTGCAAAGGATGTTAAGCCTTGAAGGTGGTATGAGAATCCTTTTAAGCTTAGAGTATATGAAAAGTATTTCTAACCAAACGCACGAGATGTTAGGCCCTGATTTGTTTAGAAAATTCCATTAAGAACAGGATGTGTATGTATATTTCTTCCTTATGCATTGCTCCCCCTTAAATAGATAACTTAATTATAATCAAGGAAGTAATGCACTCCAATAGATGGTCAATTTTGCCACAATTTTAAATTTTAGGTATTTGCAAAAAAATTATCCTTTGTGATGCATTGCATATATATTACTCCCCTTATTTTGTATGCTCTGCTATAATAGTCTTATAAGCCATGTTCAAATAATGCCATAGAAGCAACATATACATTTTACAAGATGACCCATATGCTTTGAAAGATATCCATTATAATCAAAGATAACCATTTCATTACAATCATGTAAAGATAACCATTTCATTACAACTATTACAAAGGATACTCATAATCTCACTGGAAAGACCTAAGTATTACATCAATATCTGGGTCTTTTCCAAGAAATGGCTCAGCTCCATAATATTTGACTAAAGTTTGCCACTCCAAAGAACCTGTCTTGGTTAAAGCATATGCTTCCAAGAAGGTGGGAACACGATCAAAGTGGAAATGAGAAGCAATGTCTTGTAGTTGCATGTGAGAAAACTGAGAGTGTGTGAGATCAGGAGATGGTGGAGGTGGAGTTTGGTAGTAGTTGTAAGAAGGGTTATAAGGGTTGATCATGCCAGGATTTAGAGAATAAGGATATTCATCTGGTTGATTTGGAGAGAGGGCTTGCATTCTTTGGTTTAAGTAGGTCATGGCATGGTGACTATAATCTAATTGTCTACTTAGATGATATTTGTAACATCCCAGGATTTGAGGCCTCGGATAACATGATCTTAAAAGGAATGATTGGACTACCCATATCACCAAGGTGCACCTCCTTTTCAGGGAGCCCGTCTCTAAAGAACTCCATAGTTAAGCGTGCTCAGCTTGGAGTAGTACTAGGATGGGTGACCAGTCGGGAAGTTGCTCCTGGCTTGCGCGTGAGTGGACAAAAAGCATGCAGTTACGGCTAGTGGTGGTCTGTGGGGCCAGTCATCATTCCTAAAACTCTACTAGACCCTAGGGTAGTAGGCTCGGACGTTACAAATGGTATAAGAGCCATAACCCCTCCAGTAGGTGGGGCCCACATGGGCATGTGGCATGCCAGTCTTGAGTCGTGCGGTCTAGGCAAGTTGGAAAGGGCTATCCGTAGAGACGAGATGGAGCCACCCTTGCGCTGGTAGCCGTGGACGGGAGCTGGGTGTCCATGGACCATTGTGGGTCCGCACTGAAATGGGGTCAGATTATGAGGCCATATAGTTGAGCCTTGACGAGGACGTCAAGAGTCTAAGTGGGGGAGATTGTAACATCCCAGGATTTGAGGCCTCGGATAACATGATCTTAAAAGGAATGATTGGACTACCCATATCACCAAGGTGCACCTCCTTTTCAGGGAGCCCATCTCTAAAGAACTCCATAGTTAAGCGTGCTCAGCTTGGAGTAGTACTAGGATGGGTGACCAGTCGGGAAGTTGCTCCTGGCTTGCGCGTGAGTGGACAAAAAGCATGTAGTTAAGGCTAGTGGTGGTCTGTGGGGCCAGTCATCATTCCTGAAACTCTACTAGAGCCTTAGGCAGTGGGCCCAGGCGTTACAATATTGGGATCCAGCAATGTAGGTTAGGGTGTTTTGGATGGGATCATACGGTAGGTTGGTAGGAGGAGGTGGTGGAGGTATGTCTGGAGTAGATGTCTTCCCTTCCGTCCTAGCCCTCTTGTGACCAAAATCAATTCCCATCTTTTCTACTGTGTTTTTGCTTATTTTTTGTGGTTTTCTTTCCCATGTGTATCCTAGATCCTCCATGTTTTTCTTAAGAAAGTGTTGAGTAATTTGGCATACAAAATCAGCATAAGGAGGATTGCCAGAAAACTCAAGCATATTCTTAATGATGAGGCAGATAAAATTTATGGGAATGTGTTTGATAATGGCATAAATTAGATACATGCGAAAGGTAGGGACTTCAGACTTGTTTGCTCTAGGATGTATGTTTGTGGAAACAATAAGATTGATAATCCTAGCTGCAGGTTTGAGGTTAATGGCATAGTAAGTACCCCTATCTTCGTGACAAGTTGTGTTAGATTGAAAAATGGCTCGTTTAATGTCACTAAGATTGACTGTATTGTCATTTTGGGAAAGTTTATTGAGTGGATTTCCAGTGGTAAGATCAAGAGCGTCTTGGTATTCTTCTAAGTCTATGTTGAGCATGTCAAGGTACCCTCCTTAGTAAAGTGAAAGCTATGCCCATTGACCATAGAGGAGAAGGAGTTCTTTTCGGGATGGGAGGTTAAGTTTTCATAGAACTCATTTACCACTTTGGAAGAATAGAAAGGGAAGAAAGGGTTCAGAAAATCTTTCAAATTTTGCACCTCGAAGAGATCCTCCAGGTCGACGATGCTGTAGAAATCCATGACGTCAACCGGCCGTCGTGGAAGAGGAGTTTTGGAGAGAGTCTGAGGTAGCGATCACCAGTAGTTGCGTCAATGAAGGGGATGTTGTTGATGATCGGCAATGGTGGAGAGGTCATCCTTCCTTTCCTGCCAGCAACTTGCTTCTTTCCACGCACAGATGATGAAGCCATTGCTTTGCCTTGAGGTGGAAAAGAAGCAAGAAAGTCTTGGAGGTGGAGAAGCTAAAGTGTTGCACAAAAATGCACTAGAGAGAAGCTAGAGAATGAGAATGTGAAAGTGTGATGTAATGACCTATTTTTGGTCCTTTTATAGCAATCCAGTAGCCTCTTCGGTCGACAATTTGTCGACCGACGACCGCAACGGTCATATTCAAACGGTCGGATTCCAACGGTCATATTCCAACGGTCGGCCCTCGGTCGAGCATTTGTCGACCGACCCCGGCTCGGTCGAACAATTGTCGACCGGAAGTGTATCTGAGTTTTGCCCGTGTAGTTCTTACTTTGAAGTCTATCGGTCGAAAGAGATAGTTGACTGAGATGTTTTTAGTCGAAGAATTCGTCGACCGACAAACTTACTGTGAATGAAATTTTAAGCTGATTTTTAAAGCAAGTGATAGACTGAATTTGTAGAGCATATATATATTTTCTGAGGGAGTAATATTGTGATTATTATTACCAATATTTGGACAAATTTTGGGGTCATAACTTTAATTTGTCTTTTTGTCACAATTTTATATAGAGAATGATATCCAAGTAAGTATTGTGTCGATCTTATTTTAGGTCGACCTTGACTACGACCATAGCGCCCCTTGGTCAACTTTAATTTCAACCAAGAGGCAAATGCTGCAGATTTCATATTTGATCATTCATTTGTGAGGTATAATTTCTGCAGGTTGATTAAATGAGTAGCAATTTGAGGCATTTTGAGTAACGTCTATTATGATGTCCCCTAATCTTTTCTATGGGTGCATGAATATCAAGTCATATTTCTCCTTGTACTCAGATTAATCATAAGATTCTCCAAGAAAATATACATATATTCTTGAAGTCACGAATAATATCTCAGGTTCTTAAAGATATCAGTTGAAAAATTTGTATGACATTTTGCTCTTTGCAAGCATTGAAGGTCTTGTTCTAAGCAATATTTCAACAACAAATCATTTTGCCTATGTATCATCAAGAATCATTCATGTATTGCATGGGATGATATGATCCATGCACACAAAAATCATTATCTATCTATGCCATAGAGTTTTATTTTTGTGCAACATAGCATCATCTTTATATGTAGAGAGCTGAATGATGAAACAGTGAAATCATATCTGTGATGTAATGATAAAGCATGAAATTCAACACATGGTTTCTAGACTTTGTTCTTTGTTAAAAAACAGTTTTTAATAATAAATTAGATAGCAATTTGATCAAATTAAAACATATTCAACAGATGTATTGCAGACTTGAAATCAGTAACCTTCCCGGTCGACGATAACTCGACCGATATTAATCTCGGTTGACAGTTTCTCAACCAAAAAAGGTTATGTACTGTTTCAGAACTGTTTTCAATAATTGCTTTTAAGTAATCAAAATTCACTTTCAATTCTATTAGGCAATTTGAAAATTTAGCTTGGTTGAGATAGAGTAATGAATATTAGAGTAATATTTAGATCAAATATCAACTAATTATATTTTATGAATTGAGAACTTTAATTAAGGCAAAATTTGTCTTTCTAGTTTTAAAAGAATTGTATATTTTCAAGTTAGAAATTTTAGATACTTGAATTAATTTGTTATGTCATTATGTTAAGTTGAGATAGACATAGAAATATGAAACTAAGGTCCTTGGTCATATCTCAACTTAATTCCGTTCATTTAGTTTGGGGGTTTTGGAACCCAAACTAACTCGACATCCTTTTTCTTATAAGGACATGAAAAAGAATAGTGACCAAGGCGCAAACAGTAATGACAACATATAGAATCAACCTCATATCTTTCTATGATTTTGTTCTAGGTTGTTCTTAGATATGTATGTATTTGTGCCTTTAGGTACATACATAGATTGACTCTTTGGCACTGGTGTTCTTCCCTTACTAGGTTTTTTATAAGATTTTCCTTTAGGCTTGTAACCTAGTCCTCTCCTTCCAATTTGATGGTAAGGATCATTTAAGATTTTATCAAGAATGCCATTGTTACTTAGACTACTAACTTCTTGTTGTAGCTTAGCAATCTCCTCCATTCTCTTCTTGATATCTAGCTTTGCTTGTTCTAGATTAGATGATAATGAATCTCTTTCTTTCATGATAGTATCATAATCTAGATGTGTGCACAAGACAGGTTGTTTTTGAAGATCGTATACTTGAGTTTGCAAATTAATATTTTCTAGAGAAAGAAGGTTACAATCTGCCTCTATTGATTTTATCTTAACATTATGATCTTCAATGATCTTTTTAAGATCTTCATTTTCGGATGTAAGAGCAAGAACTTTAACATGTAAATCATTATTTTCTTTATTTGATTTCTTTAATTTCTTCTTGCACTCAATATATTTTCCATGCATTTCTTGAAGACTAGCAATTAAATCTTCTTTAGGCAAATCAAAAAGACTTACCTCTTCTTCTTCTTCTTCACTTTTTGTAGCAATAAGACAATCTTTGTGCTCATCAACCTTCTTTGATCTCCATGGGCAGCTAGATGTTGTGTGACTTGTTCCTAAACACCAATTACAACTTGTTGTAGGTTGGTCTAGGCTGCTCCTTTTCTTGCGGTTGTAAGCCTCACCACCCTCCATTCTTCAAGATCTGGTTAGGATTCCTTGAAGCCTGCTCTGATACCAATTGAAAAACCATTAGAGGGGGGTGAATAGGGTTTTTAAATTATTTTAACAATTATTTGACTCAAACAACCACAAATGAAAAAAGCAAGAAGGAGACAAGGGATTTAGAGTGGTTCCTACCTTAGAAAATACTAAGGTAGTCAGTCCACTACCTGGTTGCTTACCCAACCAGGATTTAGAAAGTATTAATTTTATTACCTTCACAAGGAATTACACAAAATACAATACTTTCTTACACCCCTTTGAACAACCTTCACTTTGAAGTAGATGCACCAACCCGAGGTAGCCTTCTTGAAGTAACTCCAAGCTCCGCCTTGAAGTAGCCTTCCTCTTTGAAGTAACCTCCCATTGCACCAGCCTTCTTGAAGTAGTTCAAAGTCTCCTTCTTCACCAAGAAGATCACGACCCTCTCCAATCCGTAGCCTCCAACCTAGGAGTAGCAAGGAGAGTACAAGCAATGATAGTGAACAAGAAAGGAAAATGGAAATTACAACTTATCCTTTGAAGCACAAGGCTTGATTTGCCTATATCAAGCGTTTAGATCTCCTAACCAATGTATATGTAAGTGTGATTGCTGTGGATAGGAGATACTAGCCTATTGGACACGAAATTAGAGCCAAGAAAAAAATAGCCAATTGCAAATGTGCTCAATTGCTCACAAACAGGTTGCTCAATGCAAGTGTATGCTCAAAGATTGCTCAAGTGTGTAATTAGTGAGTTTAGGTGTCCTAAGGCATGTCCTATTTATAGGAATGACCTACAAGTGCTTAAGGACGTTCTAGACACTTTCTAGAGGGTTCTAAGCGCTTAACTAGCCGTTAGGTACACTTTAGTTGCTTTTAGCAATGGCTAGTTAATTAATTCTGCAGTTGTTGTCAGAGTCCATCTCGGTCGAGGAATTGTCGACCGAGATATCTATTCGGTCGAGGTTTTGTCGACCGACAGGCTCTCTGGATCAAGTGTTTGCAACGTTCATCTCCAACTGCCAACTACCTTGTCAGTTGTGTCTAACGGCTACTTGGGTCTTTCTCAGTCGAGAAGTTTGTCGACTGAGAGTGTCTCGGTCGAGGATTTTGTCGACCGAGATTGACCCTGTTTCAATGTTTCAAATAAAGGCATTAAGTGTGTGTATGAGTGTGCATATATGACACTATTGAAGGGGATGACCTATCTAAGTTTGGTGTTTATCTAGGGAATATCTAACGCTTGATTTACATGAAGTCTAAGTACTTGTACATTATATGTTTGTATAAGTTTTTACATATTGATTATATTTCATGAAAATACAAACATTAAGCATATAGATTTCCCTGATGCTTTGTCATCCACCTTATTCCTGCAACACCCAAGTAGCACGTTAGATCAACAAGAATGAAATGTTTGTCATTATCAAAACAAAGAGATTTATCATAATGTCTAATTTAGCCAACAAGAGATTCATTCGATTCATGTTTAAAACACCTCTCCCTTGTTCTCAAACGATGTGAAGAAGCAAATCTTATGCTAAATTGGGAGAAGTGTCATTTTATGGTAAAAGAAGGCATTGTCCTGGGCCATAGGGTCAGTAACTGAGGTGTTGAAGTAGATAATGCCAAGATTGAAGTGATTTCCAAGCTCTCTATCCCTATCAATGTAAAGGAAGTTCGAGCATTCCTAGGTCATGCAGGATTCTATAGACAGTTTATAAAGGACTTTTCAAATATAACCAAGACAATGACAAACTTGTTACTAAAGGATGTTGAATTCAATTGTGACGAAGAATGTGTTAAAAATTTCAACACACTAAAGCATGCCCTTACAACCACACCCATCATTAGAGCTCCTGATTGGGACAACCCTTTTGAAATCATGTGTGTTGCAAGCGAATATGTTATAGGTGTTGTCTTGGGCCAATCTATAGAAAAGAAACATTATGTGATCTATTATGCATCGAAGACCTTCGATGAAGCTTAGAGGAATTATGCTACTACTGAGAAAGAACTTCTGGTAGTCGTATATTCCTTTGACAATTTTAGATCCTACCTAATTGGTTCAAAGGTCATTGTCTACACAGATCACGCTGTCATTCATTACCTTCTGGCAAAGAAAGATGCAAAACCTAGGTTAATAAGATGGATTCTCCTCCTGTAAGAATTTGATCTAGAGATCAGAGATAAAAAGGGTACAAAGAATGTTGTAGCATACCACCTCAGTCGCATCCACACTCTGGATACCGAGAAGATTTTGATCAATGATTCCCTTCCAGATGATCAACTAATTAGGTCTCAGAAGCTACACCGTGGTACTCGGATTATGTGAACTATCTTGTTGCTGGGGTTATCCATCCTCAATGCACCGGAAATGCACTGAAGAAATTTATGCATGATGTCAAACAGTACTACTGGGATGAGTCGTACCTTTTCAAACTATGTGTTGATGGTCTATACAGACGATGTATCGCCGAAGAAGAAGCTCAACCTATCTTGGAACAATGTAACTCAGGACCAGTGGGAGGACATATGAGCTCTAAGAAGACTGCCTTGAAGGTTTTGCAATGTGGATTCTTTTGGCCCACCATATCCAAAGATTCCCATGACTTTGTCCTATCATGCGATAAATGTCAAAGATCTGGCAATATAACAAAGAGACATGAGATGCCACTGAATATGTGGCAGGAAGTAGAGATATTCGATGTTTGGGGGTGGACTACATGGGTCCATTCTCATCTTCTCATGGATTTTCTTACATCCTAGTGGCGGTAGACTACGTCTCAAAATGGTTTGAAGCCATACCAACCGTCATTAGTGATTCCAAACCCGTCATCAAATTATTCAAAGATATTATCTTCCCCCATTTTGGAGTACCACGAACTGTGATATCTGACGAAGGGTCACATTTTCTAGAAAGAAGCTTTGAAGCGTTACTGAGAAAGTATGGTGTAACGTGAAAAACCACTAGAGGGGGGGTGAATAGGGTTTTATAATTATTTTAACAATAATTCAACTCAAGCAACCACAATTGAGATAATAAGAAGGAGGCAAGGTGTTTAGAGTGGTTCCACCTTTAGCAAAAACTAAAGGAGTCAGTCCACTACCCAATTGTTTCCAATTGGGATTTTGAAAGTACTTAAATTTTATTACCTCGCAAGGATGTTACATAAAATTACAAATACTTTCACCACCCTTTGGATAGCCTTCACCTAGAAGTGGTCCCACCAACCTCGAAACAGCCTTCCTTGAAGTAACTTCAAGCTCCCCCTTAAAGTAGCATTCCTCTTGAAGTAGCTTCCCGTTAAGACAACCTTCTTGAAGTAGTCCAAAGTCCTCCTTCCCCACCGAGAAGACCCTTCTCCACCTGAGAAGATAAATCCTCTCCAATCCATAGCCTCCAACCTAGGAGTAGCAAGGAGAGTACAAAATAGATAAGAAGGAACAAGAAGGGAAAATGGAAATTACAATTACCATTGTAGCACAAGGCTTGATTTCCTATATCAAGAGTTTTGATCTCCTAACCAATGTGTATGAAAGTGTAAGTGCAGTGGGTAGGAGATGCTAGCCTATAAGACACGAATTTGGAGCAATGGAAATGAATAGCAAAAGTTGGAGTTGCTCAATTGCTCACAAGAATGGATTGACAATTGCAAGTATGTGTACTCAAGTATTGCACAAGTGTATTTTGGGTGTCCTAAGGCATGTCCTATTTATAGGAATGGCCTATGAATGCTTAAGGACGTTCTAGACACTTTCTAGGGAGTCTTTAGTGCTTAACTAGCCGTTAGTTGTCCACTAATTGCTTTAGCAACGGCTAGTTAATTAATTCTGAAAAGTGCAGACAGAGACAATCTTGGTCGAGGAATTTCCAATGAGAGTCCTGTCGGTCAAAGTTTTTGTCGACCGAGGGACAGTCTGGAGCAAGTGTATATAACGTTCAATTCCAACTCCCAACTACCTTGTCTGTTGTGTCTAACGGCTATTTGGGTTGATTCTCGGTCGAGGAGATTGTCGACTGAGAGTGTCTCGGTCGAGAAGTTTGTCGACCGAGAATGACTTTGTTTCAATGTTTTGAACTATGTACTAAGTGTGTGTACTAGTGTGCAGTTGTGGCACTATTTTAGGGGATGACCTATCTAAGTGTTTTGAATGGCTAGGGAAGATCTAAATGCTTGATTTACATGATGTCTAAGTACGTGTACATTATATACTTGTACAATATTTTTTTACATTTGATTACAATCATGAAATTAAAGCATTTTGAGCATATAGATCTTCCAAAGGTTTTGTCATCCACCTTGTTTCTGCAACACTCATGTAGCGCGTCAGATCCACAAGAATGAAATGTTTGTCATTATCAAAACAAAGGGATTTAAATGATGTCCATTTATCCAACAATCTCCCCCTTTTTGAAGATGACAAACATTTCCAAAATATAAATCAAATAATCTTAAAATGAGTTGAGTTTCATGCCTGAGATTTACCTTGTGTATTCCTTCTCTTATTTATGGAATGTGTGCTTATTATTCCCAAAGAATTATGGAACATAAAATCCATCTCTTAGGGAATATAGCAACTCTTAATGTAAAGCTAAGAAATTATGAAACTCGTTGATTGAGTATTTAAGATTTACATTATTTCTCCCCCTTTGTCATTTCAAAATGCTATCCGTTAAAATTTCATGTGTTTAAACTCCCCCTTAATTTGTTCTCCCCTTAAAAAGATAACCATCAAATCATTGGAAAAGATGTCCATTTGAAGCCAAAATGTAAGGATCAGAAAAACCAACCGATTTAAGAAGCACAAATGTCAAAGAAAACATCTTCTAAGGGATTAATGAGTAGTTGCTTCCTTATTTTATTGAATTGATCTAATGAAGTAGTTTTGTGAAAATATCAGCCAATTGATCTTCCGTATCAACATGATGAAGGGATACATGATGTTTAGAAATATGATCCCGTAGAAAATGATGATGGATTTCAATATGTTTAGCACGACTGTATAAAATAGGATTATGTGCCAAATTTATAGTGCTTGTATTGTCACAAAAGATAGGCGTGGATAAAAATGTAAAACCATAATCATGTAAAACTTGTTGCATATAAAGTACTTGAGCACAATAAGATATGGCTGCCATATATTCAGCTTTAGTTGTACAGAGGGCAACCATGTTTTGTTTCTTACTAAACCAAGATACTAAGGCTCTTCCTAACAAGAAAGAACTTCCTCTTGTGCTCTTTCGATCAATTCGACAACCAGCGTAATCGGAATCGGTATAAGCTTTAAAGCCCAAAGATTGTCCTTTAGAATACCAAAGACCATAATTTGTAGTGCTGGCTAAATATCTTAAAATCCATTTGACGGCTTGAAAATGAGTTTGCATAGGTTGTGATTGAAATCTAGCACAGAGTCCAACAAAAAACATGATGTTTGGTCTAGAAGTGGTTAAGTAAAGCAAGCTACCAATCATGGCCCTATATAAGGAATCATCAATGGGTTCCCCATTTTCATCCTTATCAATTTTAGTAGAGGTAGCAATTGGGGTGGTAGCATGTTTGCAATGTTCCATTCTGAAATGTTTTAAAAGTTCATTTGTATATTTTTCTTGGCTTATAAAAATCTTGGCGGACGTTTGCTTTATTTGAAAACCAAGAAAGAAAGTCAATTCTCCCATGAGACTCATTCCAAATTCCTTTTGCATAATATCACTAAATTTTTTACATAAAGATTCATTTGATGCACCAAAGATAATATCATCAACATAAATTTGAACAACTAGAAAGTTAGATTCATATGTTTTGAAAAATAAAGTAGAATCTGAATTTACAATGGAAAAGTTGTTATCAAAGAGATAGTTTTTGAGTCTTTCATACCAATTTCTAGGTGTTTGTTTTAAACCATAAAGTGCTTTCTTAAGTTTCTATACATAGTCACCTTTTTTCGATATTTCAAAACCAGGTGGTTGGGCAACATATACTTCCTCTTGTATTATGCTATTTAGAAATGCACTTTTGACATCCATTTGGAATAGTTTGATGTTTTTGTGGGAAGCTATAGCTAGTAGCATTCTAATGGATTCAAGTCTTGCCACTGGTGCATAAGTTTCATCAAAGTCTATTCCTTCTTGTTGATTATACCCTTGTGCTACCAACCTAGCTTTATTTCTTACTACTTCCACGGCTTCATTTAACTTATTTCTAAAAACCCACTTAGTTCCAATAATGGTTTTATCTTGCGGTTTAGGAACTAAATCCCATACATCATTCTTAGTGAATTGGTTTAATTCTTCTTGCATTTCCATTATCCAATGATCATCTTTTAGAGCTTCAGTCACTTTCTTAGGTTCAAATATAGATACAAATGCCATATTTGCAACATCTCTAAAAGATGAACGGGTTTTTACTTTATCATTAGGATTTCCAATGAATAGTTCTTGAGGATGATCCTTAATGAGTCTAGGAATGGGTTGTTGTATCTCAACTTGTTGATCATTTATAGCATTTTGATCATCTTTAGTTGATATGGTTAGATTTTCTACTTGATGAGTAATATCAACTACATCATAATTTTCAGTTCTTAGTTCTTCATGAAAAGTAATGTGACTTGATTCTTCAACTATTCTAGAGATAGTGTTGTAAACTTTAAATGCTTTACTAGAAGTTGAATATCCCAAGAAAAAGGCTTTTTGTGATTTAGAGTCAAACTTTTCTGTATCATCTTTTGTGTTCAAGATATAGCAAGTTGATCCAAAAGTATGAAAATAGACAACCCATTTTCTTCAAATAAGAATGTACAGTTACTCTATTTAGCACATAACAAGTTGTATTTGCTGCTTCAACCCAAAATGGTTTAGGTATATTATGTTCAAGCATCATAGTCCTAGCCATTTCTTGTAATGACCGATTTTCCTTTCAACTTTGCCATTTTTTGTGGAGTGTGTGGAGCAGAACAATTGTGAGTGTAGCCTTGAGATGTGTAGAATTCTTCAAATAGATGATTCTCAAATTCTCCACCATGATCACTCCTAATTGTGCATATTTTGTTTTGTAATTGATTTTCAATTTTTGAACAAAATTGTATGAAAACGTAAATAGTATCATCTTTGTTTGCAAGAAAATGTACCCATGTATATCTACTGTAGTCATCAACAATAACAAAGCAATATCTTTTCCCACCAATAGATTGTGTCCTCATAGGTCCAAACAAATCCATATGAATAAGTTCTAGTGATCTACTGGTGCTAAGCATGTTTTTGGATTTAAAAGAAGTTTTAGTTTGTTTACCCAAACTACATGGTTCACAGTTTTCAGATTGATCAATAGATAACTTAGGCAAACCACGAACAAGATCATATTTAACTAGCTTTTTGATAACATATGAACTAGCATGCCCTAATTTTCTATGCCATAGTTGTAAAGAATTTTCTTTTGCTAGTAAGCATTTTCCAACTACATATTGCATGGAGTTAGGTCTAAGGATATATAGATTTTCAACTCTTTTTCCTTCATAAACAACATTTGTAGTATTTTCTATTAGTAACTTGCAGCAATTTTAGTTGAATAAAACATCATATCCACTATCACATAATTGACTGACACTTATTAAATTATGGTGCAAACTATCAACAAGTAAAACATTCTTTATTTCAAGGTTTGTACCAATATTACCTATTCCAACAATGTTACCATTACCATTGTCTCCAAAAGTGACTGTTCTGCTTTTCTTTTCCTCAAAAGTTTGAAATGCATCCTTGTTCCCGGTCATGTGTTTGGAACATCCACTGTCAACTACCCAATCCTGCAAAAAAATATAGGTTTTGGTACCCATGTGATGGTCCATTATGGTTAGGTACATTTAATAACAAACTTAACATGTTTTGACAGAATAAACTGAACAGAACTTCATTCGATCGACGAATATTTCAACCAACAGATGTCTCGATCGAACAATTTGTCGGTGGAGAAAGTTGATGTTTTACAGGTTGAAACTAAACTAAAATAGAAATTCACTTGGTCGACAATTTCTCCACTGATTTTTGCTCCGATCGAACATTCTTTGACCGGAATAGTTGTTGCTTTCACTGATAAATTATGATGTAGATTTCAAATTTGTCACAGGCTTTCCCTCAGTCGAACATTTTCTCGACCGAGGATGTCTCAGTCGAACTGTTTGTCGACTGAGAATGTTTCTGTTTGTTTCAGTAATTTGCTTGCATCAATTTTGAATTTAAAGCAATACATGAAGCTATCTACTTAGTTGAGATAAGACATTTAGATGTTCAAATGAAGTGTTAGATCATATCCCAAATAAATTACATTCAAATCTTCTAAGCTTGGGGTTTGGGGACCCAAACTAATTCAGAATCCTTCTTCTTATAAGGGCATGAAAAAGAGTAATGTCCAAGACGCAAGCAATAATGACAACAAATAGAATTAATTTCATTTCTCTTTGTAGTTGTGTTCTTGGGTACAAACATGATCTTGTTCTTAGATGCTTGAGTTCTCTTAGGTTTAGGTTGATAGGATTTTTCTTTTGGCACATATCCTAAACCTCTTCTTCCATTATAGCTAGAAGAGTATTTCATAATATTATCAAGAACATCATTGCCCCTTAAACCATTAATTTATCTTTGTAATTTAGCAATCTCGTCCATCTTCTTATTGATATCTACCCTTGCTTGATCTAGATTAGATAATAAAGAGTTTCTTTCCTTAACTACAACATCATAATCTAGATGACTACATAGAATAGGTTGAGTCTAAAAATTATTCAGTTTTGCAAGCAAATCAACCTTTTCTTGAGAAAGAAGATCATGATTTGTTTCTAAAGTGAGAAACTTCATATTGCAATCATTTAAAGATTATTTCAAAGTCAAATTTTCATAAGCAATATTGTCCTTTTCAAAAGAAAGTTTATTCAATCTAGCATATAGATCCTCATTAGTTCTAGTAACCTTCTTTAGTTTCTTTTTGCAATCAACATATTTATCATGAGTATCTTGTAGACTAACAATTAGATCTTCTTTTGGCAAATCAAGAAGGCTTACCTCTTGAGAATCGTCACTATCATCTTCTTTGGCCATGAGACACTCCACATTCTCTTCTCCACTTTCACTATCACTTGACTCATCCCATGCAGCTTTGTATGCTTTTTCTCCCTTCTTCTTGGATGAGCTTTTCTTTCCTTTCTTTTCTTTGGGACATTCATTTTTGAGATGTCCCTTCTTTCCACATTCAAAACACCTAGGAGGGGAAGAAGAAGAACCAACAACTTTGTTAGAACTAAATATTCTATATTTCTTACCATCAACAATTAAAGCTTCTTCTCCTTCTCCATCACTTGTTTCATCACTTTCTTGCGTGATGATCTTTGAAGCTTTTAGGGCCATATCTTTCTTTCTTCTTTGTTGAAGTTCACGCTCTCGTCGTTCTTCTTCCTCCAAGGTTGCCTCATGTGCTTCTAAGTTGCCAATGAGTTGTTCCATCCTTAGTCGAGTGAGATCATTTGCTTCTTCAATAGCAGTCACCTTGGGCTTGTACTTGGGAGGAAGAGACCTAAGAATTTTTGATACTTGATCTTCTTCACTGATCACTTTACCTAAAGCATTTAAACCATTCACAATAGAAGAAAATTTTGCATACATTTCACTAATAGACTCATTTTGATCCATACGAAACTGTTCAAATTTTGCTTAAGCATTCTGATTTTAGAATTCTTAACTTGAAAAGTTCCTTCATAGGTTATGGATAGTCTATGCCATATTTCATATGTTGTTTCACAATTTTATATTCTATTGAATTCACTAACGGAAATTGAACAATAGAGTATATTTACAGCTTTTGCATTCATTTGGGCAGATCTTACCGTATTAGTATCCCAATTTGCATACTCTATTTGAAAAAGTCATATGGAGTTGATACCATCCTCCAGAGATCCCAGCTAATTCCTTGGAAGTAGAACTGCATCCTTCTCTTCCAGTAGGTGTAGTTATTTCCATCAAAAGGTGGAGGTCTAGCCACGAGTGTTCCTTCCAAGTTGAGATTGTTGAGCACCCCGTCACCCATTCTTAAAGACTTTGTTAGAGTTCCTTGAAGCCTGCTCTGATACAAAGTGAAAAACTACTAGAGGGGGAGAATAGGGTTTTTATAATTATTTTAACAATAATTCAACTCAAGCAACCACAATTGAGATAATAAGAAGGAGGCAAGGTGTTTAGAGTGGTTCCACCTTTAGCAAAAACTAAAGGAGTCAGTCCACTACCCAATTGTTTCCAATTGGGATTTTGAAAGTATTTAAATTTTATTACCTCGCAAGGATGTTACATAAAATTACAAATACTTTCACCTCCCTTTGGATAGCCTTCACCTAGAAGTAGTCCCACCAACCTTGAAGCAGCCTTCCTTGAAGTAGCTTCAAGCTCCCCCTTGAAGTAGCCTTGCTCTTGAAGTAGCTTCCTGTTGAGACAGCCTTCTTGAAGTAGTCCAATGTCCTCCTTCTCCACCAAGAAGACCCTTCTCCACCTGAAAAAATAAACCCTCTCCAATCTGCAGCCTCCAACCTAGGAGTAGCAAGGAGAGTAAAAAATAGATAAGAAGGAACAAGAAGGGAAAATGGAAATTACAATTACCGTTGTAGCACAAGGCTTGATTTCCTATATCAAGCATTTTGATCTCCTATGGAATGTGTATGAAAGTGTAAGTGCAGTGGGTAGGAGATGCTAGCCTATAGGACACGAATTTGGATTTATAGAAAAAGTTGGAGTTGCTCAATTTCTCACAAGAATGGATTGCCAATTGCAAGTATGTGTACTCAAGTATTGCACAAGTGTATTTTGGGTATCCTAAGGCATTTCCTATTTATAGGAATGGGCTATGAATGCTTAAGGACATTCTAGACACTTTCTAGGGGGTATTTAGTACTTAACTAGATGTTAGTTGTCCACTAATTGCTTTAGCAATGGCTAGTTAATTAATTCTGAAAAGTGCAGACAGAGACAGTCTAGATCGAGGAATTGTCGACCGAGAGTCCTATTGGTCAAAGTTTTTGTCGACCGAGGGACAGTCTGGAGAAAGTGTATATAATGTTCGATTCCAACTCCCAACTACCTTGTCTGTTGTATCTAATGGCTATTTCGGTCGATTCTCGATCAAGGAGATTGTCGACCGAGAGTGTCTCGATCGAGAAGTTTGTCGACTGAGAATGACTCTATTTCAATGTTTTGAACTATGTACTAAGTGTGTGTAACAATGTGCAGTTGTGGCACTATTGTAGGGGATGACCAATGTAAGTGTTGTGAATGGCTAGGGAAGATCTAAATGCTTGATTTACATGATGTCTAAGTACTTGTACATTATATACTTGTACAAGTTTTTTTTTCATTTGATTACAATCATGAAATTAAAGCATTTTGAGCATATAGATCTTCCAAAGGTTTTGTCATCCACCTTGTTCCTGCAACACTCAAGTAGCACGTTAGATCCACAAGAATGAAATGTTTGTCATTATCAAAACAAAGGGATTTAAATGATGTCCATTTAGCCAACATAATGCACAAGGTAGCCTCACCCTACCATCAACAAATAAGTGGACAGTTAAAGGTTTCTAACCGTCAACTCAAGGCTATTCTGGAAAAAATTGTAGGCCGCAATCGGAAGGATTGGACAGTGAAAATCAACTACGCATTATGGGCCTATCAAACTACTTATAAAACTCCCCTCGGGACAACACCTTTTCGATTAATATATGGAAAGGTTTGCCACCTGCCAGTCGAATTGGAACACAAGGCATGGTGGGAAATTAAACAACTAAATTTCAACATGAAGAAAGTAGGCCAAGCCAAGATTCTGCAATTCCAAGAGCTGGATGAACTCAGGATGACAACTTATGAGAATGCACGAATCTACAAAGAACACACCAAACTTTGGCATGATGATCATTTGAAAAGAAAAGACATACTAGTGGGAGACCAAGTTCTGCTATTCAACTCAAGGTTGAAGTTATTCCCAGGGAAACTCCGCTCTCACTGGTTTGGACCATACATTGTCAAAAGCATCTCCCCACATGGTGCTTTCTCTTTATGGAGCAAAAAGTTGGGTGAATTCATGGCGAACAGTCAACATTTGAAAAGATATTTCACCACAACTGACATAAGCAGTGAAGAAATAATAGATCTCTCCAATCCAAAGGAACCATCGTGAGGTTGAAGATATCAAGTCGAGCCATCGACGTAAAACAAAGGCGCTTGTCGGGAGGCAACCCGATAAATAAATTCGAATTTAGTTTTAATTTTGAATTAGAAATTTTTCCTTAATTTTGTTTTTACCTCTTAGATAATTTTACACCAAATAAAATCCACATCACGAGATGATATCTTGAGTTCTGATTGATCTTTCTTTTTTATATTTTCATATGGAGGATGCGCGCTGTCAGGAATGCAACCACATCTCGTGGTCCAACCGGCACGAAGTTTCCCCTCCATCTCGGATTTAGAGTTTGCTCAGGACGAGCAAACTTCTAAGTTCGGGGTGGAGGGTGGGTGGTACGTATATTACTTTCCACCTTAACCCATCTAAATCAGACTTAAGATTTCATCGTCGCATTTTTGATCAACATTTTCAAAATTTTCAAATAAAATTTTCAAAATTTTAAAGTTTTTCAAAGAAATTTGAATATATATTGGATGAAGTTTTGACTCTTTTTCCTTTCATTCTTATGCATTTTAAATCACTATACCTTCCTTATTCGAAGCAGATCCTCAAAAGGACCTTCTTCTGAAAACTAGCCTTTTGATTGAAATCATCTTGTGAAGCTTATGATTCCTAACATCATGATACTTATGCAAAAATGATGAGTGTCTGTCAAACTGATAGGGATCAAACACATCGCACTTCCTAACTGACTAGTGGAACAATAACATGGAATCCCCGCTGGATCCTCATCAAGTCATTATCTGAGCAGAGTACGATAAAGAGAATGACCCGATGCACAGAATTGTAAATCAAGTTGCATTCTGATCTAAACTCTCTTCTACACTTCTTCTATCATCTTCGTACCCCTCCATCCATCAAAAAGAAACAAAACAGCCAAAATAGTGTCAAACCCTAAGTTCAGGGTGGCACGCCACTTCCCCCTATTTATCCGCTTCTTCCATACCCCTCGCAAATTAATAGGGGTGTACCACCAAAAAAATGCAATCTCGAGTCGAATAGAGGAGAGATTTGCAAACAAAAAGATGCCAAAGTGCACACAAAAAGAAATGCAATCTCGAGTCAAATAGATGAGAGATCTCACAAAAAATGTAATAAATGAAATTGCAAAAATAATAAAAATCTCGAGTCGGATAGAGGAGAGATTTACTTCTTCCTTCCATACCATCCTTCACTCCCTTTTCCTCCTAAAGGCACAATGGATACCACCATTACCCTGAAAAACACTAGTGTCAGATCAGGTGCACACTTGTTGTTCTGTGGGTATCTCTGAACTCTTATGAAACTCTTTGATGTGTTTGTTGCTAGAAAAAAGTGAGGAGGAAGTGAGGTTGGAAAGCGAACTTGGGAACGAAGATATGGTAAGATGTGTTCAGTGGTCTCAGGAAGTTGAGATGCTTAGTCATAATGAGTAGAAAGAAAACAATCGTGATGTGAAGAAGAGGCAATCACACGAATTGAAAGTATTTATTTGGCAACGGTTTCAGATTTTGTGTTACTCGAGGACGAGCATCGTTTAAGTTTGGGGTGTTTTGATGAATGTATGTTCGTCATGGAATTCAATTACCATATTAGGTCAAATTCAACTCAACACATCCAACTTCACTCATTATATATCACAAAATATCAATATGTGCAAAATTACTTAATTGGTCTAATTATCATGATTTTAACTGAATTTATGTTGATTCGATGTAGGTCTTGACGAGGTTGAACAATCGAACAATTTTGAGTGGCACCCACCTTTCTCATCCTGGGTTTCAACCATTCGATCTCACAATTCGGTCTCACCATTCGGCCCTAACCAATCAGTTTCAACCATTCGGTCTCACCATTCAGTCCTGACCAATCGGTCTCATCCATTTGGTTTCACCATTCGGTCTCACCATTCGGTCTCAAGACTGAATGAACAGTTCCACCTCAAAACCGAATGGACCTGCTCCACCTCGAAACCGTTTGATCTAACTTGATTCCCAGACCGTTTGGGCGCTAATCGTTCTTTACCATCCGATCACTCAAGCGCATGGTCCTAGACCATTTGGAGGAGGTAACGGTCTCAAACCATTTAGAGATCCCAGCTGCAAACCGAACAAGTAGCCAAGACCGAATGGACCCAGCGTGAAGACCGTATGGTCACATGCATAGCAAACCTAATGGATCGTGAAGAGCAGCAGATCATTTTCTGAGAAAAATTGAATGAGTGTGAAGACCGGTTGCCCATTGGAACTACAAACCGTTTGGTCACTTGAAGACTATCAAGACCGTTTGAGGAGACCATTGCGAGACCGTTTGATAAAATACACAATGTAGATCGTTTGGAGAAACTAGCATGCAAGACCGAATGAACCACGTGAAGACCGTTTGAGTGGATGAAGTGAAGACTGAAGAGTGCATCAAGACTATTTGATAAGGCTTGCTCCAAGACCGTTTGGTCTTTTGAGCAGCATGCATGACCGAATAAAGAAAAATTGTGTGATCATTCAATCGGTATCCATATCGAGAGAGAAACAAAGTCCAAGACCGTATGGAGGACTGAATACTTAGAGACCATTTGGAAAAAGGAATCCCAAACCATTTGATCAATCCTGCATGTAGACCGTTTGGAATAGATATTTATCAGGATCGTTTGGGCACTTGATACCAAACCGAATGGAAAAGCAGCACAATACCAAGTCTGCTTGATAAAGTGGCAGCAAACCAAACTGTTTGCCAAAGCAATATACAGCAAACCGTTTGGAGGATGTAAAGCAAGACCGGTTGGTCAACTTATTACTAAACCGTTTGAAGCAAAATATCTCTAGGACCGTTTGGGCTGAAATCACACAAAAAATGTGAGGGCCAGTCCCGAGCCTATAAATAGGACCAGCAGGGTCCTCATTTGGCCAATCAGTTTCGGGACGCCGACAGGCTGCCAGTACAAGGTCTGATCCAGTTCCGTCCACACTGTCACTTCACCTTCCATTCCTACTGCAACTCAAGGAGACTGAGAAGAGAAGAAAGGAGTGAGAAAGTTTGCCTGGTCTGTCTTGGTGTCCCTCGTTCTTCCATATTTATTCCAACATGACGTAGAAGACCGCATCATCTTCACCGAGCTATGACTACCTTCTACATCATGCTCATGGTGGATTCCTCTCTCATTCTTATCCTTCTTATTTCTCACATCATGAGCGAGTAGTTCCGTTTCGCTGGGGAGCGGGGACTAGCCCCGCTGCCCATGCAAGCATGTTCTCTTGTTAAACGTTCATGGCAATGTATATAACTTTTCATTTCATTGTTAATCGTTAAAGTTTGTAGTTGGTTACTTGCTTGCTTTCATCTTGTTCTTCCCTATGTTGTGAGAACTTCTATATGTAGGGTACAATGGTGATTTATGAAGTTGACTCCTTGACGAGAACTTCCGATAGGATTCCTTGAGGTCGTAAGTGTGTGATCCGTAAGGGGACGAGACATCTAGCCTACGGAGACGCTTTTGTGGCCTAAACATCCCTCAGGGAGGGTCACGACCTTAGTTGGATTTTGTATCGTCTTTGTTAATCGTCGATGTTTGCTTGTAGATTAATCACATGCTTGCTTACCGTTTAGAGTGGTTGACACCCAGACTAGAAATAGAAAGGGGTTCCTTGAGGTTGTAAGTGTATGATCCGTGAGGGGATGAGACATCTAGCCCACGATGACGCTTATGTGGTCTAAACATCCCTCAGGGCGGACCATAACTTTAGTTGGATGTTGTTTCTTCAGATCCATAAGTATATGATCTGGATAGTGACGAGACATCTAATACCTAAGGTGATACTTACGCAAGCCTAACGCCCGTATGGGGGTTTTACAACAGCTCCATTTAGATAGTTATATCTTGCCTGGATGTTTGATGTTTGGACGTGTTTGCATGTGTAGTGGTGGTGAAACCCGATACCATCCCAGCGATTCCATATCATTTAATCTAGAACCAACTTTAATTCTGCTCCTTTACTTTCCTGCATTTAGTTTAATTAACCATAAACCAACCAATCGTTCTAATTATTAGTCTTACTTGAGCTAGATTCGACTGAAAAAGATTCTTAAAATTGTTGTCCTTTGGGATTCGATCTGTAACTATACTGCGATAAGACCGGTCCGCTTGCAGGTGGTATTATTACACGAGGTTTTGGTAAAAGCTTGGGGATTTCAAACCCAAGTGAATTTGTTAGTGTGATAATTTCCACGTCATAACCACTTGAGTCAATTTTTACACAAGTTTTGTAACAAAATCTTATATGATCAAAAGGTATCAACCATAACTTAAACCCCGCACTTGGTGTAGCAATCACTATGAAAATTGCTCCATCAAGAGGATATTCACATTAATAATGAAAGTTATCATTCTAATGGAAGTATTAATCTTTAGGTTGAGTTTCCAAGAACATATAGATTATTATAAGGAGATTATATAGAGAAATAGGGCCATAAATTTCAGCGCAAAGCATCAAATAAAGACATGCATATTTTATAATAAGATATGATGCAATTAAATAATATAGAATTTCTTACTAGATCATATATTGGAGGAGCAGGGAAGACTCAGAGACCTCATTGCATCATGAATAGGATGTTGGAAATAGTCTCAATGTGGAATGGCTATTCGCTAGAGAATGGGTGGTTGATGATAGCATCTTTGTCAGTGGCACCATCAATAGCCAGTGGTGGGGACAAAGTTAGAGGCAAAGGCTCCACAAATAGGATTTTGCATCCACAAAGTCAGAGATAGAGTCTCCACAACATAGTGGTAAATAAGGCAGTGGAGATAAAGGCAGATTTTAACATCGCTGTAGCAGTGACGGAAGAAATCTATGTAGAAACGGCCACATCCCAAAAGCCTCATCCTCATGCGATAAAATGAATCAAGAATTGGAAAAGTCTACTTTTTAACATATAATAAACACATAATGAGATAGTTCAAACAAAAAAAACCGCCAAATAAACTTCTTATATGTGAATGTTTAAGAACACATACCGTCAAATAACCTACTTCCATGGTTATCAGAACCGAACCGAATCGGACTGGCCAGTTGAACCGGTTGAACCGGGAACTGGTCACCCTACCGGGTTGGTTCCCTTCCAAAGCCGGAAATGAAGTCTGACCGGCATCAAACCGGTGAACCGGAGAACCGGTCCGATTTCAGCTGAACCGACTGGTTCTCTTACTTAACAAGTAAATGTATTTTTGCTTCTATTTTTATTAATTAATATTTCATACTATATATATGTTGGTATATAAATGTCCATCAATAGAATAATATTAGTTATTTGGTCTGTTTATCAAGTTATTGTGAGCAGTTTTGCTAGTATTCATGTTTCATAATATTTGTAGGGACATTTTCTGAGTATCAAAGATATTTATATATTTTTAAACTATTAGTGACGCCATGCTGTCGTCACTGGTTGAACCGGTCAGACCACTAGTTGAACCAGTAAACTGGGAACCATAGGCCTCACCGGTTCGCTTACTGATTCGAGTCAGACAACCTTGCCTACTTCACATAAGTGAATCTCGAGTCCTCTTTCAGCTGGAATGTTCTTACAAACTCGTTGGTTAATGCGGCTTCAAGAGTCTAGAAACTTTTGAAAGTAGATGTCATATCCATTTAACATGAATCATTGGGTGAAGAAAAATGCTCTGGTTGAGATTTAGGAAGATGAGGACCCCTATAAAAATGGACCCCCTTAAGAGATCTAGGTCAATCTTTCAAAGAAAGTTCCAATTCTAGTAGATATTCAATATCAGCATATCCCCACGAGATGCCCAGAGTATAAGGTATTCAACCATAATGAGGGGGATACCCTTTATGTGATATATAAGTGTAGGATCAACAAACTATCAAGAAACCTAAGCAACAATGGGTGTAGGTCAATAGAAAGAAGTCCATCTCTTCAGAAAGAGAAACCCTTTATAGATGTTAAGCCAAGACTTCATGTCTAGAATAGATATTAAGAACCACACAACTTGGATGAGGATGAAAGGATGTAGAACTCAAATAACAATTCCAAAAAGGGAAAGTATCCATAAATGTTTGCAACACTTCAAGGGTTATCGAGAAATGAAAAATATGATCATCTAAAAGATTTCTCCAATTACCTTGTTTATGTCCAATGTATATTAAATGAAGAGATGTCCAACAAGTCATTTGATATGTACAATCCTCAATATATGGTCTAGTAGGAATAAATATCAAAAGTCAATGAAATAATTTAGTAAGTAAAATGTTTCCTATAGGTTGGCAGTGGATCACTAACCAAACCATGCTTACAGTGGTAGAGTATGCATGGGACAAAATGTTAAGTCATGGGATTTATATCGTATGGATATGGATGATCAACACGTCACATCCAGGTGTATAAACAAAGGGGGTCTATACATAGTGGTGACTATTGTTTATGCAAGAAACCTAATGATTCAAAGAACTAAATTGTGAGATAAACTAGAATCTTTGTCTATAATAATAAAGATTATGTGGCTTGTCTTTGGTGAGTTCAACAATACAAAAATGGGAGGAAAAGGTAGGCAGTAGAGTGGTATTGAATGCTATTCTGAGTTTGTTCAACACCACTATTAATAAAGCATGCTTTACTGAAATTCCAAACATAGGCAAGGAAATGTTTAGTTGGAACAATTACCTAAAAAAGGCCAAATATATGGCATGAAAGTTAGATAGAGATTTGGTCAATGATGAGTGGCTTGAGTCTTTTTAAGTTCAAAAACAAAACTACTCATATCTTATTTTTCTGAGCATGTCTCTTTACATGTCAGTCTTCAAGAGGTTCAATGCTTTATAAAGCGGGAAGAAGAAGGCGTGCAGACAACACCTTGTGGCCGCTTGAGCGCCAGACGGGTGCTTTTTGAAAAAGCAGCAGCATAAATTCATATATAATTTGTAGAAAATTACACATATATGTATATGAATAATATATTTTTAGGGAACATTTATACATATATAAATAGTGTGATGAGTATAAAATTACTGAATTAATTCAATTATAACATACCCAATGTAGTAACTAGTAATATATTAAATTAAATATATACAGAAGTAGCCAATAGATGAGATATATACACTAGTAGTGCTATGTAGTAGCATCCAATACATGATATATGTAATACGTTATGCTTTGGAGGTACATGATACATAGATAGAATATGCATCATACACTAGTATGCAGTACATGATATGTACATTATATAGTTATATGTATTGCAAACTACAAAGTACATCTACATAGATAGTACCTTAATACAAGAAAAACTAACATATGAATGTATGTATAGATAAAAGTATAGTCTATCAGTAAAATTAGTAGTTGAGTTCATAGAAGAGAAGCAATGTATTTATAAATGATAAATATGTAATGTAGGTGCAGTAGTTCATACATAAAGATGTAAAATGGGTGCAGCAGTACATACATAGAGATCTTATATGAAGTTGGAACGATTTTGATGCATGCACAACTCAATTAAATATTAGAAACACATACTAACCTTGATTTATAAACATAAGTTATGTTTTGAAAAGTAAAATCAGTGTAGTATTACACAATAGTTAACTGTTGTACAATATTTGGATACATATTTAGTTGTTTAGTGCAATAGTATAAAATTAACATGTGAAATAATATTACACAATATTGATATATATTAATAATTAAATTACATTTCATTTTGCGTCCACAAAGTGGGCATAGAAACTAATTTTCACTTAAGTGGCCTCAGGTGGGCACCCAAAAGTAGTGCTTAGATGGGAGCTTAAGCGGGTTGAGCAGGTCTGAAGTGGCCGCTTAATGGAGATCCACCTGACTGCCTGCCTGAAGCCCATTCTAAGTGGCCAGGGGTCTGGGCCGCTTGGGCCACTTTTTAAAACATTGAACAAGTTACACGCAAAAATAGGCCTTTTAGATTCTTGAACATGTGGTACAAATGTACTAGGTGTAAAGAAGTCATTACAAAAGATGCGAGGGAGGAAGTCTAGGGAAATCCACTTTATTGCTTTAACCAAAATCTCAAGAATGTGGAGATGGCCTTAAAAAATGGTCGAGGAAGTATGTGAACCTATACAATCTAATAGATAAGGAGAGGAGGGAGTTAGATGACATTGAAAAAGTTTTGCGGAAAAACCTGCTTGATGAAGACCTTATAGATGTTGAAAAGGTTACTTTTGAAAGATCACAAATTGGCAATGCAGTAGATCTAAGTGGACTAAAAATGCTAACCACAACACGAATTTGTAACACTCCATTGTCAAAAAAGGGAGACCATCAATTCAATAATATAGTTGTATGATAGTGAAGGTATCTACATTGACAATGATGAGGGAATCATGAGACAAGTGACGTCCTTCTTTGAAAGCATCTACAACAAAAATTAGGAAAATACATGAAGTGTTAATATTTAGTGGTGCAATAAGATAAGTGCAAACTAATCACCTTTATTTACATATTTAAATCTTTATTTCACAACAATTTGGATGCTTTTGAATAGTTTTAGCATAAATTTATTTGGTTTTTCTTTTCTCCCTTTTATGGAGTTTTTACTAGTTTTGGGCAGACTTTTCTAGGGAAATGATCAAAAATCCAAAGCCTAGTCTCACGATTCAATCATTTCAGTTATGAGTCAATCATTTTAGATCCCAACCGACCAATTCAGATAATGAGTTGATCGTTTCTTGCCCAGATTTGGTCAAAAGTTGAATTAGGAAGGCCATTATTGCAGTCAAACCTTGGTCAAAACAAATCAAGCAGCCACCCAAATCCAGTATCACGAGTCGACTATTTAATATTATGATTCGATCATTTCGCACACAGATCCAGTCAAAAGTTGAATTAAGAAGATCATTATTGAAGTCAAACCTTGGTAAAGAGACTCAAGTAGCTGCCCAGATCCAGTCTCATGAGTCGACCATTTTAGACTACAAGTCAACCATTTCACACCCAGATGCAGTCAAAATTCAAATGAAGAAGGCCATTAGTGCAATCAAATTTTGGTCAAAGCAGATCTAGTGGCAACCACCACCGCAAAGCCTCATTTTTAGGGTTTTTGCTCATCCTTTCTCACTATAAAAGGAGGAGGGACTTCAAGGCCAAAGAATCTCTTGTTATCCCCGATTATCTAGTTTTTGTTGTCATTATTTTACATTATGTCTGAGTAGTTCCCTTCTAGGACATGGGGACTAGCCCCATATCCTGTTCTTATTTGATGTAATTGACTCTTTCATTTCAATGAAAGAATGATTTCCTTCCTTTGCTTCTTTGACCATTGGATGAGATATATTCTTGTGGGGTGATGTCATCTTGGATCCCCATAAGAACAAACCCATAATCCCTTACTTGTGATTGTTATCTTTTTTCCAATTGATCTCATACTTGTTTTTCGGTAGAGGTGATTATGTTGGGGTGTCGAGATCTCGGGCCCTTACAAGAGTGAACCCAAGATCTTTTAATACGATCATCTAATTTATATTATGATCCTTCTACCCATTTTACTAGTTTGTTATGACCTATGGTGGCACAATCACCCTAATCCATGGGTTTGGACGTCGGATAAGAATCACATGTATGTGGATGAGATCTTAGAAATTTACATGTTGCAGAGTTGGACAAGGATCTGCAAATGTGGGGATCAACGGTTTTGTGGGAAGTCTGATCCTTGTGTGATTTGTCTGAATGGACACAAATCGACATGGTCCTAATATGATTATTGAAATTTAGGAGTTAATTTGTTGAGTAAAAGCATGGCTATTAGTGATGATCTCCGAGAACCCTAGATCCTTTTATCATTTTATCTTAAATACTTTATTTATACACCCTTAGCTTCTATACTTAGCATAATCAAACTCTCAACAAATTGGATTTTCCTTCTTATTCTTGTGATTGGTTTTAAATTTCAACTGGCTTTTTCCTTTGTCCCTTTGATTGATATAGATCAACTTCCCCACGGGTCACCCATCCTAGTACTACTCCAAGATAAGCACGCTTAACTATGGAGTTCTTTAGTGGTGGGCTCCCTAAAAAGGAGGTGCACCTTGGTGATATGGGTAGTCCAATCATTCCTTATAAGATCATTTTATCTGAGGCCTCAAATACTGGGATGTTACAATCTCACCCACTTAGACTCTTGACGTCCTCGTTAAGGCTCAACTATATGGCCTCATAATATTACCCCATTTCAGTGCAGACCCAGAATGGCCCATGGACACCCAACTCTTGATCATGGAATACCAGCGCAAGGGTGGCTACGTCAACCATAAACAGCCATCTTCAACATACCAGGACCGCACGGCTCAAGACTAGCATATCACATGCCCATGTGGGCCCCACCTACTAGAGCGGTTATGGCTCTGATATCATTTGTAATGCCAGGGCCCACTGCCCTAGGCTCTAGTAGAATTTTAGGAATGATGATTGGCCCCACAAACCACCACTAGCCTTAACTACGCACTTTGTCTTCACTGACGTGAAAGCCAGGATCAACTTCCTGACTGGTCACCCATTCTAGTACTACTTCAAGCTGAGCACGCTTAACTATGAAGTTCTTTAGTGATGGGATCCCTAAAAAGGAGGTGCACCTTAGTGATATGGGTAGTCTAATCATTCCTTATAAGATCATTTTATCGGAGGCCTCAAATCCTGGGATGTTACAGATTTGGTGTGAAAATGACACTCATCAAATTTGGCATCACTGTTGGGGACGACATGTGTTGTTTTTCAAACCTAATCGCTTGTATTTATAGGATTTATCTTCTTTCTTTTCATAATTTTAGTTTGGTTTTATAATTTTTGGTTAGTTCTGTAATTTCTATCTTGTTCCTAATTCCTTAGCTTGTTTATAATTTTTAGACTTGTTTAATGATGTTGTTCCTTCTTTCTTTCTTATATCGAGCTCCATTTTGGTAGTGTTCTCCTCTTTCTACCAAGTTTCCATTCTAGTAGTATTGGTTTCTAATTTGTTTTGTGATTTATAGTTGTTCTGTAATTTTTATTTCTAATTTCTTTCGTTATCTTGTAGTTTACTTCCATAATTTTTAGTCTTATTCCATAATTTTTTTCTTATATTTGTGTAGTTCATTTTCCTACTGAGACCCATTTCAGTAGTGTATCCCCTCCTATCGAGTTTTTATTCTGGTAGTACTTCTTTCTAGTTTGTTTAGTAATTCTTAGCATATTTTATAATTTCTTATCTAATGTTTGTAATTTTTAGATCTTTTATAATTTCTAGTTAACACTTTCTTCTATTTTGTAAATTTATTTTCTTTTCATAATTTTGGGTTTTTAATTTCTTCTAATTTAGATCTTTTTGCTTTTATCTTAGATTCCTTTTTGCAATTTATTTCTAAAAAGAATTTTCAAATGGAGTGGTCGACATATTATGGTTCTCAATGTCAATTGTGTGGTTATCACAACCATACATCACCTAGATTGTCAAATGTGTCCCCTTATATTCTGGTGGAATCTTTTAATATCGAGTCTTCTTACCAAAGTGATATAATAAAAAACCACAATCAGAAAACTTCAAGACTATTATGGGGAACAATGCTACACATATCACAATGAGGGATGATATGAACAAGGAATGTTATGGGGGTATGGTGAGGATAACTAACAAAATTTTGGGGGCATATGAACCTTATTGTGAAAACCAATATACAACTCAGCAGGAAGAATGGATTAAAGCCCTAGAAAGGATAGTAGAGGAGAAATAGGAAACATCTGGAAATTGACAAGCCATGTTAGGTACTTTACTAGAACTTCAATCAAACAAACCACTGAAGAAGTTAGAGTAGCCTAAAATATCTTTTCCAGACGATGATGATGATCCCATGTTTATGTCATTTATGCATGATCCTACTGAAATAGTATAGACCAAGGAGTCACATCTTTCATGCAATGAGTACATTGGTATTCTGACCCTTCCACTAGAGGTTTTATTACTTGAGTATGAAAAGTTGTAGTAGAATAATCATCCTTATCCTGAATATCCAACAACTCCTCCTATCATAGACATAGATTCAGATATTATCAATAACCAATCCGCTTGGGCTGAAACTTCTCAAGATAATAAATTGCCACCCTTTAAATGTTTTTGGAGAAAGTCTTCCTCATCAAGAGCCTTACACTCAATCACAACCAATTTCTTTTTCACATATGGCTGATCTAGATGGGGAACCACCACCACTTGAAGAAAGTCACATGCCTCCACTCCTTGACTGTATAGATGATAATTCCCATTTTATTTATTCATGAACCCTTGGGAACATCTTACATAGAGGAACTTGAGCCACATGATTTATCAATAAGGAAACTCGCTAATAATTTTTACCACAATGTTGATTACATGATTTTTCATGAGAAAAAATATATTTATAATGTTGACTTTTTAAAATTCAGTTGTTCCTTTCATATCAGCACCACTTGTCCTATACACAGATCAATATGATGAGGGTAAACTAGAGCCAGATCCTCCTCCTGATCTTGCACAGTCGGAACTACAACCAACCTGGCACCTGCCAATCTCCCCCAATCCACATTCATCACAAACACTTCCATCACTGCTAAAGGAAGATATGTGGATCCTATTGGATGGACTATGAGGCGAAAGGAAATATGAAAGTCCATTTAATCTTCGATGACCACACGACCATTGGGTACACTATGAAGCCCACTAATCAAGGTTCTATCTCTAATACACATTCCATTCTGTTGAATGTTCTTCGAACTACCTGGGCTCCGTGGTGATTTCCACACTTTCCTTCCCTCCATTCCAAATTTAAGCTTTGCTTGGGATGAGAAAAAAATTTAAGTTTGGGGTGGAGGTGGGTGTTACGTACTCATTCCTCCCACTCTTTCTTAAATTTCTTGCAATTTCTATTATGTTATATTATTTATCTTTATTTTTTTCAAAAAAAAGTTCCTTTAGTTTTGGCCTTTATCTAGTCGGCCAGGCTTAGTTTTGGCCTTTATCTAGTCGGTCATGCCTTTATCTAGTTGGTCATGATGATATACATGCTTACCAGTATACCCCATTGAATGATGCAACTTCTTATGTAACATAAATTATAAAACCTTCCATTTCTAGAAATTATCTTGTCACCTAGGGCCTTAATTAACACCATTCTTTGTAAAAGATGGCAAGCTGTAAAGGATTGATAGGATTCGAAAACAATACTTCCTTATCTACAGTTATAGATTAACTTGAAAATTTTCTTTATTTTGCATAACTCAGAATTAATTGGCCCAATGTATGACACTCCCAATAAGCTTAAATTCAAAAATGAGTTGTACAAAGAACAATCTTTTTTCTATTCTTTTTTTGTCGCCTTATTATCTCTCCATCCACAAAAGAAATTAAGAAGAAAACGTACCAAATTCCAAGTTCGGGGGCACACCCCCTTCTCCTCTCTCTTTTACTTCTTCCATACCCCTCATAAATTTAATAGGGGTGTACCATCAAGAAAAGATGCCAAAAGTGCACACCAAAACATGTGGTTAGTATAACTATAAACAAAGAAGTAAAAAGTTCTCAAGTCGAATAGAGGAGAGATCTCTTCCTTCCATATCTCCTTTCACTCCACTTTTTATGCCTAGGGTAATTAGCAAATATTTGAGTCACGTTAGTCTGCAAATTTTACTCATAAGAATATGCGGGAGTACTGAATGCAAAGGGAATATGAAATTTGTTTTATTGCGGGTCTTGAAATGGAAGCAAGATGTAAATAATCTTAAATTATGGGATATGAAAATTGTTTTCTATGAATTCAATAAATCAAGGTTGCTTGTCCATATAAGGTGGAAGGACTCAAGTGGTGTTATGCAAGTGAGGATGATGGGCCAAAAGTATTTTGTGGCAGTGTTTTAAATTCAATGTTGCTCAATGACAAGCAAAGTTGTAAGTTTTGGATATTTTTATGAGTGCAAACTCATCACCTTTATTTCAATATGTTAAATCTTTATTTGACAAAAAAAATTGGCTTTTGAATAGTATTAGCATAAATTTGTTTAATTTGGATTTTCTCCCTTTTATGTGGAGTTTTTACTAGTTTTGGGCTGACTTTTGCAGGGAAATTAAAAAAAAACCAAAGCCCAGTCTCACGATTCAACCCTTTTAGATCCCAGTCGACCAATCTAAATTATGAGTTGACCATTTTGCATCCAATTTGGTCACAAGTCAAATTAAGAAGTCCATTATTGTTGTCAAACCTTGGTCAAAGTGGATCAAGCAACCGCCTAGATCCAGTCTCACGAGATGACCATTTCAGACTACAAGTCGATCGTTTCATCCATAGATCTAATCAAAAGTAGAATTAACAAAGTGAATCAAGAAATCGCCCAGGTCTAGTCCCATCAGTCGACCATTACAGATTATGAGTCAACCGTTTCACGCCCAGATGCAGTCAAAAGTAAAATAAAGAAGGCCATTAGTACAATCAAACTTCGTTCAAAGTCGATCCATCGGTCGTCACCACCACAAAGAATCATTTTTAGGGTTTGTCCTTCCTTTCTCCCTATAAAAGTAGGGGGGACTCCAAAGCAAAAGGCATCTGTTGTTATCCTTTGTTATCTAGTTTTTGTTGTCATTCTTTTACATATTGTCAGATTCGTTCCTTTCTGGGGTATGGGGACTAGCCCCATAGCCTATTCTTATTCGATATAATTGACTCCTTTGTTTCAAAGAAAAAATGATTTCCTTCCATTTCTACTTTGGTTGTTGGATGAATTGTATACTTTTATATGATGATGTGATCTTAGATCCATATAAGAATGAACCCATAATCCCTTAATTATGATTGTTTTCTTTTATCCAATTGATATCATGCTTGTTTTTTGGTAGAGATGATTATATTCTTATGGGGTGTCAAGATCATGAGCCCTTAAAAGAATGAACCCATGATTTTTTGGCATGATCGCCTGATTTAAATTATGATACTTCTAGCAATTTAACTTGTTTGTTATAAAATATGGTGACATCATCACCTGATTCATGGGTTCAAATGTCAGATAGGAATAATATTTCTCTAGATGAGAGCTCAGAAAGTAACATGTTGGTGGTTGGATGAGGATTCACAAACACTGGGATCAATGGGTTTGTGGGAAGTTTAGCGCTTGTGGGATTTGTCTGAATGGACACAATTCTACATGATCCTGATTTGATTATTGAGACTTAGTAGTTGATTTGTTGAGTAAAAGCATGGATACTGGTGGTGATCCCCCAGACCCCAAGTTCCTTTTATCATTTGATCTTAAATAAATTATTTCTACACCTTTTGCTTCTATTTTTAGCATAATCAATCTCTTAAGAAATTGGATTTTCCTCCTTTTTCTTGTGATTGGTTTTGGATTTCAACCATCCTTTTCCAATGTCCCTTGAATGGATACCTTATTACCAGAAGGGATACTCGTTGTTTGCAATGAGTTGACTGACTCCTTAGAAGGTTAAAGTCTAGGACTTTTCCTAGTGATTTGGTGTGCTAACGACATGCATCTCGGCAAGATCCCAAGTCTAGATGATTCTTTTTTTAGAGCAAAAGGATCGATTCATTACTTGTTAGCCATACGACATCTACAATTGGGGAGAAAGATACAAACAGAGCATACAAACGTCATGTTCAGTAACCCTAGGGCACTACAACTCATATTGGAACGAGAGAGAGACATTTCTGCATTGATTCTTCTTCTTTGAGGCTGTCTTAAGCAGCTTTTTCTGAAGAATTCCTTCAACATGAGCGTTAAGTAGTGGTAGAGGGGCTGGAACAAGATGGTATTCTGCTCGTATATCAACTCAAATGAAGCCATACAACTGAGTGATGAAATCAATCCAGAGCAAAGATGAGATAGTCGTACTAAGGTTGAATTATCGGGGGAAACCCCAGAAAAACCACCACCTTCACAAAGGAAGGAGAAACAATCCTTATTGAAAGGAAGAAAAAACGCCGATATATGGCGGAACAAGGCAGATAGCCTGCTAGAAACTAGAACCCAAGTGAGAAAAAGAGGGGATACACTCCCACAATAATAGGGGCAGTGGCCAAGGGGAGGCCGCACGCCGGTCCCAGATCACCTAAACGATCTCCAACAGTGACCGGAGCCACCTCTGACAGATCATTGCCGCCACCCCAGCTTCGGCCCCAGTCGGATCTAGAACCCGTTGCAGCCGTCGCGGAAAGGGTACTAGGGCAGAGAGGGAAGCACGGCGATGAGGCACCAGAGGATAGAGGCCTCGTCGATGCAGGCACAGAGGCTACCTAGGGGGAAGTAGGGCGGCACACCCAAGCTACCGGACCCCCTCCCCCCGGCCGGAGGCTTCGTGTGCGGGAAAACCTAGTCACCCCTTGAGTCGCGAGACCTCAAGCGGAGCGACCCAGGTCTAGATGATTCTAATGGTTACTTTTATAGACAAAATTGAGAAATATTAAATTACCTAACGCTAGAAGCTATCAAATGGTTCTTCATTAGATGGGAATACGGTAAAATAGGTCAATCTAGTTCTCATATCTGAAAAGGAGATTGTCTCAACACCGATTAACTTCAGACCAATTGTCTATTGTTCAGTCTTATACAAGACCATAACTAAGATCATTACCACACGCTGATCATCCATCTTACCAAGAATTATAGCTCCAAACGAAGGTGCTTTTGTGAAGGGAAGGAAGATATAAGACTATTGATGCAACACTCATTTAGGGCTCCATATTTTGTGATTTTGATCTTTAATCACTTTTAAACTTGTTAGAATGAATATTACTTCCCCCAATAAGCGTATTACTGTAGCATGCAATCTTTGTATGTTTTTGAGGTACTTGAACCATGCATAGGATGGAAGGGAGAGAGAGGAGGATCCTAGGGTTTCTAAACCATTGGATAAACCCTAGATCATCCCTCAATCTACCCCATGTGGTAAAAAATTGATCCAAGGCAAAGAACATCATAAATAAGGATTTTAGAGTTGAAATGTATGGTTGAAACCTCAAAATAGCCTGTGGAACGTCACCATATATGTGGCACAAAAGCTGCAATTCACAGTCTAATCCAAAGATTGAATAAGCTACAAAAACTCAACCATCATGGTCATGATAGTGAAAACAATTGTGGAGTGCAAGACCTACCACGACCATTCCACTCACCATGGCCGTAGTGAGGAGATTCCAAGACAACCAATGTTGAAGAAATAGCTAAGTCCTTCCTCCTTCCAAAATGACCATGGTGATCATCATGACTGTTCTATCACCTACCCACCACAGCCGTGGTGCCCACTATGGCTAAGCTACTAGGCCTCTAAAACTCAAACCTCCACTATCATTTTATACCCATTTTCCACCTTGCCTGTTCCATTCCATCACGGACATCATCATCCACTCCAACACATATTCTGTGCCTAAAGCCTCTTTGGTGGCCAACAAGTCTAATTGGTCCTTTATACTAATTTTCATATTCTAAACCTAGGCTTCCCATACCACTAATAAGCAATAGTGGTAGCTTGGAGATGAAGGTTAGCAAAACCTAGCATTTACTACCTAATTCATTGAGCTCCAACCTACTCCCACCTGCTCCCACTTCATTTCCACCATCTCCTACCTCAAAACCCTAGTTTTTTAGTGTTTTGGCTACTTCCATCCACATTTACATGCCATCAAACCAACAAGGAGGGAGAAAGATGAGGTTCTCAAACTAGGAAGTGAAGAAGGAGGAGTCCTCATGAAGATTCCATGACTATTCACTCCTCTACTCCTTCCTTCCTATATTCTTTTGTTATGTGTATCTAAGCCTCCCCTAGGTGGGATTTTTGGGTTTAAAATGTGACTTTGATACCATGTTGGGGGTTAAAATGTGATATTTCCCCTAACATGGTATCAAAGGCACATTTTAACTCCAAATTTCCCACCTGGGGGGGCTTAGCTACTCATAACAAAAGAAATGAAGAAATGAGTAGAGGAGTGAATAGTCATGGAAGCTTGATGAAGACTCCTCCTTCTTCACCTCCTAGCTTAAGAAGCTCATCTTTCTCCCTCCTTGGTGGTTGGATGACATGGATGTGTGGATGGATGTAGACAAAACCCTAGAAAACTAGGGTTTTGAGGTAGGATATGGTGGAAATGAAGTGGGAGTATGTGGGAGTAGGTGGGAGCTCAATGAATGAGTTAGTAAATACTATGTTGGCTAACATTCCGCTCCTATCCATAACTATTTCTTATATAGTGGTTTGGGAATCCTAGGGTTAAGTGGGGGTAGAATCGGAGAATCGGTGCAAAAAAATCAATTAGGGATGTTGGCCACCACTACCGTTTTAGGCACCACAGCCATGGTGGAGTGGATCATGATGGTCGTGGTGGAGTGGAACGGTAAAGGTGGAAAATGGGTAAAAATGACAATGGAGGTTTGGATTTTGAGGCTCTAGTATCATGACTGTGGTGGGCACCATGGTCGTCGTGGGTAGGTGGTCGAACGGTCACGGTGGTCATCACAGTCATTTTAGAGGGACCATTTCTTCAACACTAGTTATCTTGGAAGCTCCTCACCATGACATGACTGTGGTATGTCTTTCACACCACAACCTTTTTTCCTGCCATGGCTGTGAAAGTTGAGTTTTTGTAGCTTATTTAATGTTTGGATTTAATTATGAATTGGAGATTTGTTCCTCGATTGTGGTGATATACAATGGCCCATTTTGAGGTCTCAACTATGCAATTCATCTCCAAAATCCTTCTTTCTGTTATTCTTTGCCTTGGATCAATTTTTGACCACATAGGATAATTTGGGGCATGATCTAGGGCTCATCCAAGGGAATATATACCCTAGGATCCTCCTCTCTCTCCCTTCAATCCAATGCATGTTTCATGTACCTCAAAAGCATACAAAGAACAACCATAAGTGCATTTGACAATATTAACTTATTGGGGGAAATAATATGTATTCTAATAAATTTAGACATTAGTAAATAATAAAATGACATAATATGGAACCTTAAATGAGGGCAGCATCACCACCCTAAAATTAAAACATACTTGTCCTCAAGTGTGATCCAACTCAGTCTCTCATTTTCATATCATTCAAGAAAATCATGGAAGAATACAAGCATCAAAATGTTCTTTGGCTAAATTCAATTCACATGTGGAATTAAGCATGCAATCCAGTACTCTCTATTCTTTTTCTATTTCTCAATGTGATTCAAGAATAGAGAACTAGAACTTCAAATATGGGATACTAATTACACATGTAAGTGATGCAACTTTCATGATGTTCTGAGTAGACCATATCATGTGTGGCATACATCAAATTAGTTATAGTTGTTGTTTCACTTGCTAGTACTCCATCATACACTTTACTTCACCTCTCATGACCCACTTGTCTTATGTAGGGGTGTGTGGGCTAAAGTTGATTTACCATAGCACCTATTACATGGGATCACTCATCTTTTTCTTTTCTTTTCTTAAGAGGCTATTACATAGTGTCATCACTTGTTTCCTTTTTTTCTTTTTCTTTCTCTCTTCCCCATATGTAATGAGAGAATATGGTGATTGGAAAAAGTGAGTTGGTATTTATATGGCCACCATAAATTTTTGAAGGGTGTCCAAGGCTAATGTGCACACTTTTGGCATCCTTTCATCAGGAAGAGAGGTAAGAAGATGATATAAGAAATGTCGATCCAAATAGGGGTCATGAGTGATGAAGATCCATGTATGATTTCATTTAAGCAAGCTGATCCATGCAAAATTCACCAAAAGACAAACGATTCATAAAATGAGAAATATGGTCTATTACACTCTTTCCACAAAGAATGAATAACCCCAAGCATTGGAGACGTGCAAGGATCACTTTTTTATTAAAACAGTCAATTAATTGCAAGAGGCCCATGCAAAATTCCATCATAAGACTCATTTAGCCAAAAACATCACCAATGGGTTGCATATTCCCAGTTCTAACCATTCACATCACAATAGGTAGGATTTAGTTTAAATTCTATTAGGACAATAGATTCAAGTTTGCACAAAATTGGCCAAAATTGTGCTGAATTGCCTTCAATCACTTGATCATATATTGAATTTTTTATCATCGTTTGAGTCCCTAGTTGAAAGATGAGATTCAAGTAGGTTTATGGAAGTGTGAATATAGGCATCGGAGGGGGCCATTAAGTTTCAATATCACCTTTGGAATCCCACCAACTCCCCCACAAGTAGCTATAATTTTCTCCTATCATTACTATTGGCTAGGAGGCATCCTTAACAACAAACATTATCTATGTGGGATATTCCCAAGTGCCTCAACAAATCTTATTAGGTCCTTATTGCATAGTTGAGAGATTATTCCTCAAAGTTCCCTTATCCACTCTCATTAGCATAATCACTTGGTTACATCTGTTAGAATAAATAGGACATTTGTAAAAATATCTATTCATATATTATATATCTTGTAAATCTCTCACTTCTCTACATCCCAAACACTTTCTCTCACTTTAAGTTTGATTCTCTTTAATGGCCAAGAGAGGAAGGATGGGTGGGGCTTGTCAAAGGAAGACACCCCTTAGCGATGCAACAATCTCCTAGAAAAAAGGAGTTGAAAAGAAGGTTACCCGCAACAAGTGAAGGAACCCTTTATTGGTTATATATTATCCTTGTTGAAAGTTAAAGTGAGGGGATAATATACTTGTTAAGGGTAGATAAGTCCATTATAAGGTTGTTAGTTCCCATGGGATAAAGGGAAACTAGTTATCCTTGAAGTAAAAAAGGATTGTCTCTTGGTGTAACTCTTATAATGGAATATAAGAAGCGACTAAATGTTTGAAAATCCTATAGGTTGACATATGTAGGTAGTGCATCTACGTTGTTGAATGATGGACCACTATAAATATAAATCTATTTCTAGTTATTCATATATATATCTTCCTTTCTTTTAATACTTACATAATTATCATGGGATATAATTTAAAGGTCTAACTAATTTGGTCTAGGAATTTTAAGATCAATTCAACCAACTCTTGAATCCATAGATCTTACATTGGTATCAGAGCAAGGTCTTCTCTGAGAAAATACACCACAAGTAGGAGAAGATGGGCGACAATATATAATACAATCTCAATATAGATAGGAGATACTCCATCTAGGTGTCGGTCTCTAATGGAGCCAACTACTTATATTGGAAGGTAAGAATGCAATTCCATACTCAAGGGTTAAGACTTGATATGTTTAAAATGGAGGATCTTCCATACAAGCAAGAAAAGGGAAATATATAAGAATAAGATGCCTCTACTTACCTTAAATACTTGAGCCATAAGCATCCTTTGTGCCAATATCTCTCCCACCATGTTTAATCAAATATCTTATTGAGACACCACCAATGACATTTAGAGGAAGCTTATCATCACATATGCAGAGGTAAAGCAACTGAAGGAGTCAAATATCAACAATCTTCTACATCAACTAGAGCTTTTCAAGATGGACAAGATAAAGTTCACCGAAGAGATGTATTCTTGCTTCTACAAAAATATCAATGACCTTGGAGTTTTTGGTAGGCATGTTAAACCCAAAGAACATGTTTAAGAAATCCTTTGACTCCATAGTTTATAGTTTGATGAGAAAATCACCACAATAGAGGAGGCCACAATTATCTCAACTCTCGTTATGTAAGGTATTACATGGAATCTTCAAACCCATGAGGTGATACTCAATTCTAGATAAGAAGACGACTATGAAGAATACAACTAGATGAAGTAGGAGAAGTTTATTGATTTTAATGATCAAGAATCCTCCTCAAATGATCAATATGCCATATACATAAACTGGAATCTTTCAAAGGCAAGTCTTCTTCCTTCGATTGTTATAAGTGTGTGAAAAGGGGTCATTACAAGGATGATTGCCCAAATGGAAAAAAGAACCATAACCAAAAGAAGAATATGAGAAGGGAAGAGACATATAAATAGAAGGACAATGAAAAAAAGTCACTAAGGCACTAAAGACTCCACAAGTGAATGTTCTAGTAGAACTAAAAGCTCTACTAAAACTTCTATTGGAGGTGAGCATGTCAAATGCCATTTTTCTCTTATGGAAAGTTCAGTGAAATATGCAAAAGATGTAAATTGGACTCTTTGTGCAAAGAATGTCTAAATCAGATTGTTCATGCTTCATGTTCCTCCCTTAAATGTTATAAGTCTAAAGTAAAACAGCTTGGTAGTAATGTTGATAACTTGCATAAAGAAATTGAATATTTCTAACATGTTAACATTTCCTAGAAAGATAATATTTTCAGTCTTAAGAATCTTAATCTAGACCTTGTATTTAAATACAATAGTGTTGAGATAGAGACAAACCTTATCTTACACAAGAAAATTCTCTAAAAAATTCAATTGATAGCTTTCTTGATAATATAAATGGTTAAGAATCTCAACCTATTATTCTTAGTCAAAAAGAAGAGATTGAAAAGAGTTTTTATTCTCTCTACTTTGACATTGATGTTCTTAATGTTGGTTTTATGTCCTGAGAGCCATCATGTGATGATTGTAATAGGAATATTTTTTAAATGATTTTATTATTAATAAAAGTTGATTCCACTTATTATGTTTGTTTTAGTATTGTGATAATAAATAAACCTAATAAAGTCTTAAGAATGTTTGACTCAATGACATATGGTTTGGGTTGAGGACATGAACATGAGATGATATGTATACTTAGAGTAATCATTCATGCTATGTCCCTAGTCGGTTACTATTGTGGATATTATTGGAAAACATCAAACACAAAACTAGCATATGTGGTGAGTGATGAATATGTATCTTTAGTCATGATATTGGATATCTACTTAGATAAATGGTACTTGTTAGAGAACAAGATGTACTGGACAAACCCATCTTGAGAATGATACATGGAATTCATGTAATGACATGTCATTTTCACATCTTATTGTGACAGTGGTGACTATGATCCTTAGACCTAAAGTCACTACAGTAGTCACATGTTGTTGTGTGTACTTTGACTACTATCCCAATGTGCTCTAAATAAGGCTTGCTAAAAAGGTAGTGATTGTGTGCTCAATGACACTTGTGGATTACTGTGAGTAATCTAGATGATTTTTTTCCCTCCATTGAAGTGATACCTCAGCCACTTGATAAGAGAGACTAAGGAAATGTATGGTCATGCTCATATGAGTCAATACATGGTATTGAGATCACAATACGTCAAATAATCTGCTCTAGTTCAAGGAACACATATTGAATCATAAGAGGATGATAATTCCATGTCTCGGCTTCAATCTGGAAATCTATGACAAAGGGATTATGGTCATAGTAACATGGATATCTCTACATGCTAAGTTCTTCTCCAACTTACTCCTATTACTTGGGTGGTAATGATGAGTGTCAAGTCATCAATCTTTGCTTGTGAGGTTTTAAACATCACTACCAAATTAACTAGGAACCTATCAAATCACATACATAAGAATGCATAATGGAATTGAAGTTCACTATCAAGCATATGATTAAAATGATTCTAAATCATAAGCATGTTGATTTCCTACCCAGTTGGGTGACTGGAATGTGCAGTTAGATGAATTTCTTGGTTGGGTTAATGGATCATGTAATTGTCAATTGGTGGATTGACTTAATGACCAATCTGTCAATTCATTTAGTGAGTCGGGTGCCTGGAATCCAACATGGAAATTTTCAATTTGGAAACCAATTCAGATTTGGATATGAGCTAACCTAGTCTGCTGATTGAGAATCTAAGTCGGCCAGCTAGAATTAAATAGAAAAGGTTTTCAATTCAGATCTATATGTGGACAGATTCAATCACCCGATTTGAATTGTCATTTGACTTTTCTATGTTAAGACTTTTTTTGAGATTGTGATTAGTAAAGGAATTTGTATTAGTGTTTCATGCTTGTGACTCTCCTATGTAAAGGGGGGTACGTCCCAAAGGGTGTGACACACATGAGACACAACTTGTGAGACAATTTGTCTTTAATATTTCTCTTGAAGAGAGAGGAAGTTGTTCTAAGGGTGGATACCTAAAAAAGAAGCAAAAGGGACTTATAGGTCGACTGGCATGTCAACAACTCATTTTTAGCTGCAACTTGATATCCAATGTGGTGCACCATGTTCTCCCTCATCCGCGTAATGAAGTAGAGGCTAAGGAACTTTAATAGAGGCTTGTAGAAGACACTCCACCAGAAAACAATAAGTTGTTGCAAGGAAGGCAACTGTGCAGCAGCTTGGTGGCCGATCTCAATTTTTGGTGGCATATTTGTATTTCTTGGTGGCTGATTTTGATTTATATATGAAAGTTTTAATTCTTCAATGATAAAGGCGTGTCTAGTTGTTGGACAACTAGAGTGCACAAATATATAATTTTTATCCTTTCTATGTGTTTTTCTCCAACATTTTATAGTTATGGCTGATTTGACAGCTAGGGTAAAATAGAAAAGAATACTTTTATTAATGTGTTGTACCCCTTTCCTAAAAAACATACTATGGTATTAGAGATGAATTCTATTAAAATTGGTTTGTAATTTGAACCACAAAAAAGTTGGTAGACAAATTATGTACAACATTGTATCCATGGTCATCACTTAATATCATATAAGATATGATATGTATATGTGTTTCACAAACCAATGTGAGACCTTAAAAATCATCTTACTGGTGGATGTGGATATGACAATCAGGTCATTGTAGTGTGATCAAAAATATATAATATTTCTATTTTGATTTTGATCAAAAGTGTGTAACATGTGTATGGCTTGCATGCCATATATCTCTCTATACATTCTCCATGTAGATTTTAATTATGAAATTAGAATAGAATGATGTAATGACATCAACGGTGGACCATGGTGGAAAAGAGGGGATGATTATAATCCCACCAAAAAAGGTGGTCCTTGGATTCTGATCAAGATAAGATGACAAATCCATCAACAACACAAGATCTGCCAAAAATAGGGACTACTAGATGAATGAATGGCTTACCCAATTGGGCGACTTGAAATCATGTAAAGGGTAGATTTACGATTACATTAGATGTAAGTCTCTTAGTTTTTTTTTTGCACCACTATTTTGCTCAAGATGTTGTACTAGTTGTCATATCATGTTTTATAACATGTGATGATTGTTGTAATGTATGACATATAATAATGTACATGATGGTGATAAAATACATATGAATAGATATAGATCCCTCAATATAATATAAATTTTTAATATGCATTCCATTGGAAGCACACATGAAAACCTTGTTTGAGTAACTGTCAGCACACTCAGCATGGTGCACCATCTACCTTGGGGAAGTGTGATAATAAGTATATGGATCTGCTCAATAGGGTGCATATCTTTTTTTAATGTCTTTTGGGTTGGACTTGACTCAGTGATGTTAATATGATTAAGCTTATAGAGGCATAAAGTTGTCATATACTTGATATGATGATTTATTGACATGTTGTACAGCCATCTACCCAAGAATTGCATAGTATGCAATTGGTAATTGTTACCTACCTAAATAGTTATGTTGAGAGTAGTCAACCATAGTTGACTCATGACTCAATGTATTATGGATCTTGGCTCACTAGAAATTTGCTTGTTGTAATCTTCCAAATAAATAGTGAGGGTTATTAATTTGAATAAAATAGTGGGAGTGCAATTATTAAAGGACAAATTAGTTCCATCAAACCAATTATTTGATATCAAATTAATTTTCAAACCAATTTGCTGACTCATGCAAATATCTTCTATGTATATAAATGGAAAACAAAAACAAAAATCCTTGTTCACTATGTTCAAACCTTGAGAAACAAAAACTAATTAGAAATAACTTCAATTAACAGTTTAGGGTGTTGAGAATTCATCTCACACATGTGCATAAGCTATATGTCCTGGACATACCAGTACCAAATGAACCGGCTCCAAATGTGCCTATGGTGGAAAGGGGTTATTATAAGAAGTATTTTGATGATGTAATGGATCAAGTACATCATGATGCGCTCCGTGTATCATGAGGTTTAGAAGAAACATGAAAATATGTATGGTGGTGAGATGATAACATGTCTTGTTAACATGTATCAAGAACAAGCAAGGAAAAAGATGTATGATGTCACCAAGGCATTGTTAAGTGCAAGATGGAGAAAGGTGATCTAGTTGGACCCCATGTACGCAAGTTAATTGGGTATTTGGAAAGTCTAGAAAGACTGAGATTTCCTTAGGGCCAAGAGTTCTCCATATATGTGATCCTCCAATCATTTTGAGATTCATACAAACAACTTTTCATGAATTACCACATCAACAATTTTCTTAAACCATAAACAGAAGTACTTGGCATGTTGATGATAGTTGAGGGAAGTGAAAGATGGTCCCAAATATGTGTTGATGGTCAGCAAAAGAAAAGGAAAGTCCAAGGGAAAAGGTAAAGCTAAGAAAGTTGCTAAGGATGGCCAAAAGTCTTCTACACTTAAAGCTAAAAGGAGGAGTTGCTAAGGGAGCAAATTGTCATAATTGTCACTAGGATGTACATTAGAAGAGAAATTGCCCTCTCTACCTTAAGGAACTGAAAAATAATAAGTAGGGGATAAAGACCTTCAGTTCAGGCATATATGTTATAGAGATAAACTTGTCTACTTCTTCATTTTGGTTATGGATGTTGGATGTGGATCTTACATATTGTCAAATATGCATGATCTAAAAATATGTAAAACCTAGAAGAAAGGGGAGGTGCAACTATGTTCTCCAAATGGAGCAAGAGTTTCTTCCACTACTATGGGCACCTATTGTTTATCTCTTCCCAATGGGATTGTAATAGAGTTAATGAACTACTATTATGTACCTTCCTTAAATAAAAACATTATTTATGTATTTTGTTTGGACTAAAAGTTTGAATGTATAATAAAGAATGGTCAAATTATCAAGATGAGATATTTTATGGAAATGCCCCTATGTCTTATGGACTTTATTAGTAGATCTTGAGACACATGTACATAACATAAATACCAAGACGTTAAAACTCAATGACTTAAACTAAATTTATCTTTCACACATATTTTCTAGGGTACATAAATGAGAAGCACGATTCTTGACTCCATAAAGATTGTTGTCTGGAATGTTGTGAGTTTCAATCAATAGAGACATGCATATTGTTTATTGGGAAAGATGACAAAAGAACCTTCCATTAGAAATATTGAGAGAGATAGTGACCTACAAAGACTCATACATACTGATGTGTATGGACCTTTTAGCATAAGTGATAGATTTGAACATCCATGTTTCATCACATTTATTGATGACTTCAACAGATTTGGATATGTGTATCTTATAAAAACCAAATCAAAATCACTTGAAAAGCTTAAGGAATTCATGAATGAAGTACAAAAACAACTTGGTAACACTATTAAAGAACTATGATCTAGCCATGGTGGAGAATATATTATCTAATAATTTGAGACCCTTCTAATATGTTGTGGTATTGTATCATAGTTGACTCTACCTAGAACACCACAACATAATGGTTTTCCAGAAAGAAGGAATGACACCTTGTTGGACATGGTACAATCAATGAGAGTTTAGTTAGTCTTCCAATTTCCTTATGGGGACATGATCTTGAAATCGGTAGCATTTAGACTTAACTGAGTATGTTCCAAATCCATTTAAAAGACATCATACGAGATATGGAATGGGAAACATCATGATATGTCTTGCATAAAAGTTTGGGGATGTGAAGCTTATGTCAAGAAATAGTTCTATGTAAAGCTTGGACCCAAATTGGATAACTCTCTATTTATTTGATGTCATAATGAAACTAAGGTTTACTACTTCTACATTCCATTTGACAACAAAGTGTTTGTTGTTAGAATTTTTGTATTCCTTGAAAAGGAACTTATTTCTAGACAAAGTAGTGAGAGTAAAATAGAACTCAAAGAAGTTTGATACCAACAATATAACATTGAACCTATGGAGGTAGATAAGGAACAAGAGGAACCACAAACTATTTTAGAGTCTCAAGTCCCTATTATAATACAAGAACCTCGAAGGTCTACTGGACACGTCTTGAGATAGAGAGACATGGATTTCTTGTGACTCAACAAGATGAGTTGTTGGTCATTGATGATGATGATCTAACAACCTACAATGAGGTTGTTGAGGGTCTAGATTTTGAAAAATGGCTTCAATACATGAGATATAAGATAAACCCCATGTATACTAACAAGGTATGGACCTTGGTGGATCCACCTAAAGGGGTAAAACCCAGAGGGTGAAAATGTGTTCTTCAAGAAGAATATCAGCATGGATGGTAATGTACGAACCTACAAAGATCGATTGGTAGCAGAAGGTTTCAAATGATGTCAAGGTCTTGACTATGATAAAAAAAAATTCCACTACTCACACTGGTTAATTTGATTAGGATCATGCTTGCCATCATAGCTTATCGTGACTATGAAATCTAGAAAATGGACGTTAATGTTGCTTTCCATAATGGGAATCTTCTAGAGGATGTGTGCATGACACAACCCAAATATTTTATCATTCTAGATGAAGTTGAAAAGGTATGTAAGCTAAAAGTATGGTTTGAATCAAGCATCTTAATGTTGGAATCTTCATTTTGATGAGACATGCAAAACAATTTGGAAATGAAGGTGAACCTAGTGTTTACAAGAAAGTTGTGAAAGAAAATTGATATTTCTCATATTTTATGTAGATGGTACGTGATTGATGGGAAATGACATACGCACTCTACAATTGGTTAAGACTTGGTTGGGAAATACCTTCTAAAGGACATAGGCTAAGCATCCTACATAGTAGGACTTAGTATCTATAGAGATAGATCTACAGGATTATTATCCTTAGATAAAGTATAGACATTGACAAGATGTTGAAGTGGCTTAGCATGAAGGATACTAAGAGAGGAAACTTACCCATGTCTCATGGAATAAGTCTAACTAGAATAGAAATGCATGAGTAAGATTCCATATTCCTTGGAAATTGGATCGGTCATGTATGCAATCGTATGTACAATCCCAGATGTCTAAAATGCTTTGATCATGATGAGTCGGTACAACTTGGATCTCAATGATGGTCATTGGATAGCCACAAGAATATACTTAATTCCTTGAGAAGAACTAAGGATCAATTCTTAATTCGTGGAGGTGAGGAAGAGTTAGTTGTGAAAGGTTACACTGATGTAAGCTTCCAAAGTGACAAGGATGCTTACTGATTGAAATTAGGATTTGTGTTTTGCCTAAATGAAAAACATATAAGTTGGAAGAGTTTTAATCAATAGATAGTGGCTACAATAGAGTATGAGTTTTTTTCTTCATTCAATGAAACAAAGGAAGCAATATGGATCAAGAAGTTCATTAATGAACTTGGGGTGGTTCCAACCATTGAATACATAGTAGATATATAGTGTGACAACAATGAATATGTAACGACCTCACTTTTTATCATCCCTCAAATAAGGAAGGACCCTAAAATATAGAGCCATTGCCTACTTTCCAAGATCCATATTTTAAATGAATAACAAATAATAGCAAATAATTTCCATTATTACAAAAATATTGTTTACAAGCTATACAATGATGCTCCTCTAAGGATTTACATGAATTGACAACATGAACTAATACATATTTATAATAAGTATCTAATGAATCCTCCTTTACATAGCTCTAATGTCTTTGGTAACTTTCATCTGATTCACCATATCTTGATATCTTCATATTTGCATTTATCTAAAATGGCATGAAACAAAACACAGATCAGTATATTGCTATAATGTGTACGTGGGTGCATGTAAAAGTGTACAAGTAACATAACAACATATAATCTATCAATTACTTGCAAATAAGAATTGGAATTTTCTTCACATACACTAATCCTTATGTGATACTCATAGTGTCATTATCATTGAGCAGAAAGTAAATAAACATCCAATAGTTTATTTCAACAATCCTCGAGAAATCCTCCACAAATGTTAGTAGTCAATAATGAGAGTATACATAATCGTAACCAAGTACCTCAATGTAGATCCATGCAGATCATATAGTCATACTTTAAGCATATCATCCAATCAAACAAGCAAAGATGAATCCAAGCATTCAACATTTAATCTGCATGTATGTATATCCTAAAGTATCACCATCAAATTATTCAATCTAAACCCTACTTGGGTCCTAATATAGGGTTTAGGGTTGTCTTGGATATTGTTAAGGAATATGGGTGTAAATCCTATTCTGTCGCATATAAACATTACATGAAACCCTAAGGGATCACTTAGATTCAGTTATGTGCATTAACAACATAGTAATTTATGATCTTCATCTTCAAAAACCTAATTCTACATATGTATGATTATCCACTTTAGAGACCTTATTTATTCATCATTATGATCATGATCCTCTTGGATTGTCATTATATTCAACAATATTAGACGACAACATGGACTAAGAGCTTTTAATATGTTCAACATGTTAAATACACACATCTGGGGTTTTCATGTACTAATCACTTTCTAAACATGTATCCAAGGTACCTTTGGAATTGGAATCAGAATTAGGTCTCAATTATATTTTATTTGTGTTCCTCTTGTTTTCCTAATTAATTCGGTATGTAATTTTACTATTACCTATTCTACTATCTATTCACTAGAATTAATGCAATTTTAATATATCGTGGCCAATAGTATGTAGACACATCAAGGATTAATACCTTTTATTGCTTTTCTTTTCTTTGAGCTCCCATATTTGTGTCGTGGATCCATTAATTTGGAAGCCTAGACCTCCTGGCTTGTCTTCTTTCTCCCGTAGACACCCCACTCTTACATAAGAAACATCGTACATATGTTGTCGTCGGTTGGACCGCAACCCTCGTTGAATGCCTTTGCCCACTTGACTCTGCCCGCCATCTCTCCCTTAGTTGGTTTGGTATCACCCACCCTTGTCCTATGGGAGTTGCTCCCTCACAACTCTGGCTCAGTGTTGTGTGACTCTCTCGCACATGTTTATATGTTGGCATCATTGTGACTGGAAGTGAAAGATGACCCTATTGCAAGGAGCCTCAATCTTGGACTCTCCATGAAGGACACCCTCAAGTGGTTTAGGGACCTTCGAAGACCACATGTGACTCTCCCCTGTGACTCCAGCAAGCTACATCAAGAGGAGGCATTGTAGATCATTAGAGGTGGTCGAAGGTTGCTTACTAGGCCAATGTGATGCATATGGAGGTCAGAGAGGAGTGTGCCAGATTGTATTTGTCTAGTCCTCAATGTGCTACAAGTCAAAAAAGAGAGCAGAGAGGTAGGGATTTCCTCAAACAAGAAAGGAAAGTAACCATGTTCCTTGTCAAGGCTAGATTCCTATGATTTCTAATATATGCCCCAAGCACCGCACTAAGGTTAGGAGGATGGCGGTGGAGAGAGAGAGATGGGTGAGGAGTCTGGGTTTGCTTCCTTTCTTTTTGTTTTAGTGGTAGGTGACAGTCTTATGGGAAAGTGATCTGATCACATTAAATAAACATGATTTATCCTTATAAATGAGTCACAATATTTGACACCCCACTATGGTAGTTAACATCAAGGTCTTTTTAAAATTAATCACTTTCTCCTAGTATGGAATCTCACATCTGACTAAGTCTTTCCTCAATAGGATAATATTTGATTGGATAAACAAAGCCATTAATATAGTATACATTGGATAATTGATCATTAATTTATTAGGGAACACTTTCTGACTTGGGATCTAGATTATTCTTTATCTTTCTCTTGATATATACTTTAAATCAATTATCCTTATTTCATGCAATCTCATTAATATCTTTTCCAACTCATATCTAGTGTGTGGAATATGTTGGGGTAACTTTCATACTTGCTCTTTTAAAACATCCTTAAATTAATTGTTCACACCATATGGAAAGTCCTTTTCAAATTCTATAATTATCTTATCCTCTTTATTATCTTCAAGTATACCAAAATTCAGACTGAGATTTCTTACTTGATACCTCAAATATTGAGTTGTCATTCATGGTTAGATAATTACTCCATTAATTATCTAAATTAACCCATATGTAATTTTCTTTTGGAAACTTTCCCATTATCTCATATTTTAGTTATCTAACAATTCAAAAGGCCACTATTCTTTATTAATGCATGAAATTTATTATTTCTTTATCTTGTGTCCCATAGACCTATTTTCAAAGAAAATAGTCTCATTGGTCTCACTTGGGCCATGCATTGCACATCATAAGTGGATGGCTTTATTATTTTATCAATAATATATTTTGGGGATTAATTCAAGCCTTTTATTTATATAATTCAAATTCACCAAATTTGAGGATATTACATTCATTGCCCAAGCTTAGGAACCCAGATTGCATCAGTGTCCCAAGAGCATGTATAGGCATTATCATCTCATACGTGAAATCATTCAGTGTGGACATGTTAAGATTTGTAGATTACCAACTCCAAGCAACATTGTTGATCCATCGATGAAAGTACATTAATAATAGAAGAATGACGGTCATGTTAGATCACTAGAATTAGAGTCATGAGTGATTCAGTCTAGTGAAAGTGGGAGACTGATGGTTGTTTTCCCTAAGAGTCATCATGTGATGATTGTAATAGGGATACTCTGTATATGATTTAATTATTAATGAAAGGCAATTTCACTTATTATGTTTGTTTTAGTATTGAGAAATGAATAAACCTAATAAAGTCCTGAGAATGTTTGACTCAATGAAATATGGTTTGAGTTGACAACCTAGACATGAGATCATATGTATACTTAGAGTACTCATACTTTCTATGTCCCTACTTGGTTATTATTGTGGATATTGTAGGACAAGAATAATACACAAGATGAGCATGTATGGTGAATGATGACTATGTCTCTTTCATCAAGTTATTGGATATCAACTCAAATACATGAGTACTTGTTAGAGAACAAGTTATACTGGACAGGCCCACCTCAAAAATGACACATGGAAGTCATGTAATGACATGTTATATTTATATCTCAATGTGATAGTGTTGTATGTGATCCTCAAACCAGAAGTCACTACAATAATCATATGTTGTCCTATGTACTTTGATCCCTAGCCCAATGTTCTCTGAATAAGGGGTTCTAAAATGCTAGTGATTGGGTGCACAGTGACATTTGTGGGTTAATGGAAGTGATGTAGATGGAAATGGTGATATCCTGACCACTTGATAAGCGTGACTATAAACATGTATGGCCCTAACCATATGAGCCAATATATGACATTGAGCTCACAATATGTAGTGTACTATAGTTCAAGGAACATATATTGAATGGTAATAGGATCAGTTTCGATCTAGATATCTATGACAAAGGGATTATATGATCATGGTTACATTGATCACTATATAGTTTGAAGTTGTTATCTAACTTACTCCTACTACTTGGGTGGAAATGATGTGCGTCTATGCATCAAACTTTTCTTATGATTGGTTTTGAGAATCACTAACAATGTAATTAGGAACCTACCATCACACTGCAGAAGGATGCATAAGGAAATTGAAGTTTCCAATCAAACATATTATTAGAATGGTTGTGTATCATGAATAGGGTGATTTTTTTGGCTAGTGGAGCCATTGAAATGTCTAATTGATCAACTAGATAGGTTGGTTCAATGGACCAATTAATTGTTACTCGTGCGATGGACATCAACATTGGATATAGACCATTTGCTCGACTCACTTATTAAGTCCCATGACTTTAGTCCAAAATGGAAAATTTTGAATTTGGAAATCAACTCAAATTTAGATCCAAATTGACACAGTCGAATGATTGGGTAACCCTGTTGGCTGACTGGAATTCAACAAGGAAGGTGTCCAATTCATATTGGATGTGTATTTACCCATTTTATCGATTGAGCATCCCAATTGGTCGACTAGAATTGTTGTTTGAGTTTTCAATGTTGACTATTTTTGATATTACAATTAGGAAAGGGATTGGAATTAGGGTTTTCCCAAGCCTATGATTCTCCTATAAAAGAGGGTAAGTCACAAAGGGTGTGACACACATGAGACATAAATTCTAAGACAAGTTGGACATCATATTTCTCTAGGGTGAGAGTGAATTTCCCCAAGTATAACTACCTAAGATAGGAGAAAAAAGGGAGTTCGGGGATGACTATCATCTCTACAACCCTATTATGCTTCATCTTTGAAGCCAAGATGTTGCACCATGTTCTCCCTCATCTGCATGGACAATGAAGAGTCCAAGGCATTTGTGCAGAGGCTTGGAGAAGGCATTCCATAAAACAACTACAAGTTGTTTTGAGGAAGACAACCATGCAACAACTTGGTGCCCAACCCATATTTCTTGGTGGAAGATTTGGATTTCTTGGTGCCAATTTGAATCTAGATTCAAAAAATCAAGTTCCTCACAAGGAAAGATGTGTCTAGCTGTTGGACAACTAGTTTTTGCAAAGGTATTATGGATATCCTTTCTACATCTTTTTTTCACCGATGTTGTATATGTACGATGGATCCAACAGGTAGGGTAAAATGACATAAGGAGTTTTTCTTATTCTGCTACACCCCCTTCCTAAAAACCCTACAATTAAGTGCAACAATGAGTATTAAGAGATAAATTTGCAAGGAATATATTACGAATATAATTTCTTTCTACAAGATTGCTTTTCTAAACAAATCAAAATAATTCACTTTCAATGGGATACAAAAAAATATAACAAAGTTCATGTTTGACTCCTGAATCCAAATGTAGACGGATAAAGGTGAGAGATGTATGATTTCAAAACATGTGGAAACAAATGCTAAGATATATGCATTGATATTCATGCTTATTTCTAATTATTGCTTTATATTTCAATTTTTTATGCACTTTACACATTGTTTTTTAATCCTTTTTGTATACTAGATCCTAATCATTATCTTTCCCTAAATTTCCTAAAAAAAATTTCAGTTGATTCATAAATTTTTTATACATTTTGGATTATGTTAGCTTTTTTTTTAAGATCTATATTTGGATTTATAAATTTTCCTATCTTTGGACAACAGCCTCCGTCAAGCATTTTTTTAAGAAACTTGATCGACAAACATACTTTGGGTTTTGCGTGCAGTTGTTGTTGGTTGAGATTTCAACCTAGAAAATGAACTGATGGCACTGAAGTGACTATATTAAAGGTCTATTGGCTAAGAATTTCCCACCGAGCTAGACTTTCTCAAATGAATCCCTATTTAGTTTGAATTCACCTTGATATCTTTGTATTTTAATTTGCATTTTGATGATTAAATTTGTAAGTATTTTCATTTACTAATTATTTATGTATGCAACTTTATCCTTATGTTTTTCATCTACTCGCCTTTTTGTTATGTGTGTTTTGGTGATAATCTCTTAGATACTCTCAGTTGAGGTCAAAAAGCTTCCATTGTTCTCTAACTTGGTACATCTTCATAGTAGTATATCCCTTGGATGATTGCAACCTATTTAAGTGAAAGTCACCTTTAGCATTAATTCATGTTTTTCCAATGAGTCGCATCCATCTATGACTTATTGAATTGCATATTCTATTGTATAAGTATCTCTATTTTTGCTTCTACATCTCTTCATATCATGTATTAATTTGTTCATCTATTCTTTAACATAGATGCTAATAGTAGCTTTCAAAAAGTGGTTCTAGTATTTTTCATCAAGTATAATTCAACTAGTTCTATGTTTATACTTGATCCCTTAATGATCAACCTTGTTCTTATAATGGGATATCTCTTAGTTTGAGTTACCTTCTTTCTTAGTTTTGATATTAGTTGATTAAATTCTATTCAAGGTTGTTCACTATGTGTCTTAATTTTCTTTATTAATTGCAAGGATAGACCCTTTTGTTTGGCTCTTCTACTCCTATCCACTTTTTCATATGATAAAGGTGAGAAGACATATTTCTACGAATTTGTGAACACAAATATACTCAACTTGTGTTATTGTGAAAGCTAATATAACAGGTGCATGTCATAAATTGTTGTGGAGAACTTGAACTTCTTTGAAATCTTGGTTTAACCTAAGGTTTGATTTTACTTGAAACCTTGCAGTACATTAATGGAATGATCTTTCACCTTCCAAAGGGGGGGGGGGAATGTTGGCCTAAGAGGATACATAACCTAATCCCAAATATTGATGATGCATAAACCATTCCACTTTCTTGTTTATAATTCTTCTACTTGAGTGATTTTAGATTTGATATACATACTACAAATGACCTAACTTGACAACCTAAGAATTAGAGAAATCAAGTCACACATTCACAAAGACCAAGTGTTTGTAGACTAGATATGTGTCTCTTTATATATTTAATGTAAATAACTTTAGTGAATGATTGTCTTGTAATTAAGCTTCTAATTGTTATTATAATGATTGTGATGAATTACAACACGCTCTCTGATGTTTGGATTTACCACAAGAGGTCCCAAAAAACTAACTATAGTCATATGTAAAATTTAGAGGGATTTCTATCATTACCATTGGATGTGGCCAAAAATGAAGATATGACCATAGGTAACGCACCAACACCCTATAAAATAACTAAAATTCATTCCTATCATTACCATTAGATAGGAGACATTCTCGACTATAATATGACCTATTTGAAAGCTTCCAATTGCTCCAACAAGTCCCAATCCCCCTATGACATACTAGATATATTTTTCCTCATAGATCTCGATCCAATATCATATGCTTAATCACTTGCTTGCATCTAATAGAGTGAATAGGAGAATTCTAGGAGAGATATCCCTACATATATCTTGTGAATGTCTCACTTTTGTACCTTCCAGCCACTCACTCGTTCGACACGTGATTAATTCTCTTCTCTAAGAGAGGAAGAAGAGTAGGTGGCCCTTTGGAAAAGCAAGAATCTCTTAGAAAAGAGGAGTTGGGCTACAGGAACCCACAATAAGGGAAAACATTCTTTGGTGGTTAAAGCATCTCAACTTGGTGAAGGTGAATGTACATAAACAATATTCTTGGTAAGGATAGGTAAGTATCTTGTAAGGTTGTTGGCTCCATTTCCTAGAAAAGGGAAGCTAGTTACCCTTGAACTGAATAGAGAGGTTTCTTTGTGTAACACTTAATACAAGTTGTGACTCAAGGTTTGAAAATCGTGTACATTCACATATGTAGGTAGTAGAGCTACGTATTTGAGAGTCTAAACCACTATAAATATGACCTACTCTTTTTTGATGTTTCAATCTCTCTCTCCCTTTCTTATAATACTTGCATAAATATCTTGGGATATAATTTGAAGGCCTATTGAATTTGGTTGACATTATCTCAATCCACCCCCTCTTGAGCTATAGATTTCATAGAAAATGCATGACTTTAACACAAATTACACAAGGTTTTGGAAGCCAAAAACTTTGAGGAAAATATAAGAGATGCCATATTGATTTGCCAAATGCCTTTTCAAATTCAAGTTTAAGGATGATAGAGGAGATACTAGGGAACAACTTAAACCCACCAACATGGATAATGATGTATCAGAGGTGGGATTATATACTAATTATCCAATTTATAACAATTCAAGATAGTGATACAATTTTCATTTCATTTTGATGAATATTAGATAATTATATTCATAACATTTAGGTTGTGCATGTTACATGCACAATATGTGTCTAATAACAACATTATTATGAGTGAGTTTATCAACATTTGTGTAAGACCCCTGACATGTATTTTGGGTTAACCCTATTTTCTTTGGCTTAATGATGTGTTTAGAACCTTTCTCTAACCTTTTTATATGATCTTAGCATGGTGGAGAGCTTTAATCCCCAATTTGATCTTGTTTGGATACGTTTGTGCTTTTGAGTGCTTATTTTGGTGCAAGTTTGCAATTTACCCAAGTTGAGGGGTTATATTGCAATTTGTAATCTCAGAGTGTTCCTTATTTCTCTTGGATTCATGATAGAGGTTTTGGTTCTATGGGTGCTTTGTTTGAGATTTGGTTGAGTGGTGGAATCACCTTGGGTGATTAGGGTTTTCTAAGGTTGTGTACCTTGTGTGATGTCTCGACCTAGGTTGCAACCTAAGGCTTGTTGGGTGGGTGTCACAATCGAGACACCTCCCCTAGATGTGTTTGTCACAATTGAGGTGGTTTTAAAATATCTTGCGTTGAGATAGTTGCCTTTGTATAGAGTGTCTCAACCTAGGAGAGGTTTGGTGACCTTGTGTCATGACCTTGTTGTGTTTGGTGTGTTGTCATGACCATGGATGGTGTCCTTAGTGTGGGTCACTACCGTGATCATGTGGGTGACCCAAGTGGGATGAGACCCAACATAGATTGTATCACCATCTCATGCATGTGTGTTTTAAGTGGTTGCATGTTAGTTTCATGGGTGGACAAGTGTCCCTTTGGAGCCCTATCTTGTTGACACCTCATCTCTTGCCCTGCCTCTCTCCTCCTTTTCTATATAAACCCTCTTCTCTCCATTCAAGTGATCCTTTTCGTACATATTCTTACTCTATTCTTACTTGGTCATCCTTGGAGCCTTGAGGAGCAACGAGATCTATTTTGGATCCCTTGGTGGCCGGATTTCCCTTGCATGAGGTGCTTGTGGTGATCCTTGGTCATCTTCAACTCTAATAAGTCTTACCTTTATTTTGCAATGTTTTCCTTGAATCCCCTACCCAAACTTCTTCTCCTTCCTTGGCCCTAGACTATGTTTGACATGGTGATAGTTGTTGAGATAAATCTCCTCATCACAAGGGTAATAGGCCATGTTTTGACAACGGGACACCCAAGTCAGAAGGAGTTTCTCCTCTCTTTTCTCCTTTTTTAGTTGGTTTATCCTAGGGTTCTTTCTTACCCTTATCTTGAGAAACTTTTGACATTGATTTCTTCTCCTTCTTGAGGTGCTTTTGTGGCTAAGAGTGGAGCTTTTTGTGGAGCTTCATCATCCTTAGGTTTGTGTGTTTGGAGCTGGCAACCCTTAGAGTGACCTTCTTTTAGGCAGGTTATATAACTCTTAACCTTCTCTATTAATACACTTATTCTACATTCATGCTACTATTTTCTATCTCTAAATGTTGCCTTAACATGCTGGTAGATGATGATAGACTCTAGAACTTGGTTGATGTAAAGATCATGCTTGCTTGGGATGGACTCTGAAACCCTAGTTTTATACCCGATTTTGGTGATTGTGGTGCAATGATGTGTTTACCCTATCTCTTGACCTTGGTTTTGGTTGCATGCATGTTGATCGAGTGTTTTGGCATTCTATGAAGTTTTGGTTCTGTTTTGGTGTGTATTAGCTTGGTTCTCTCTTTTTTGATATCCCTTTTCATGGTGGTTTCATAATGCAAGTGTTAGGGTTTTGATGACTGATTTTAGGAGATGTTTTTCCTTCTTGAGGATGGTGGTGTTCCATGTTGTTTTCTTCTATTTTATATGTGTATTACCTCCATTTTGATCGTGGTTACCCTTGCTTTGACGATGATCCTTGGTCTTGATGGTGGCTTGACCCTTGGTGGTTATTATACCTTGTTTTTGCTTTGGGTTGTAACACCTTGGTGTGGTGGCCTTGGGTCAAGACAGCTGACCTAGTTGGAGGTCACGACATCCTATTCCTTGATGGTTACAACACTTACTCCCTAGTGGGTCGAGACACCCTTAATTTTAGTCGAGATGTTTTCTTCTTTCTTGGAGTCGCGACATGGCTTGTTTTTGAGGTTGCGACATGCCCTACCTTGGGTGGTTGAAACCCTAACCCTAGTTGGTCAAGACATCTTGCTTTGTTGGGGTCACGACCTAGTGGATGGTTGATTTAAGACATGTTACTCCCTGTTGTGTCTCCATAGTGACCTAATTGTGTTGGTCTTGGTTGAGACATCATATATGGTTGATGGTCGCGACCCATGTTGGAAGGTGGTCGCAACACATGGGTGATGGATGGTTGAGACACATTCTCAAGTACTCAATCAATGTACATCTATGAGTAATGTATAAGCCATGTGTATTGTTGTGTAGATAGTTGTTTGCTTAACCCTTATTATGATTATGACTCCTAAAGTGTTTTAAGAAAATGGGAGGTGTCATATCTAGGGTTTAGTGATTTGATGTATCTACAAAACCCTAATCGGCTGAGCATAGAGCCCTAACCCTAATGATGAACTATGTGATGTGTTTTCCTTCTCTCACTTGAGATAATTGTCTTGATATAATGCTTTCTCACTCTTGTTTATAAACCCCTAACCTTGTAGGTGATATGTATGCCATGGCTTGTATATGCTATGGTTATGATATAATGTGGTGTTTCTGCACACTGATGAGGCATAATGTGATGAAGCACATACATGGCTCAATGTGATAGGTCATATGACCTAGTGATGGTTTGATGCCTTGAGAGGTGATATCCTCAAGTGATGTGGTTAAGGGATTGATATTCCATAGTGATGTGTAACATTGGTGTTGGCCTTGTTAATGGCAGAGATTTGAGTACCATGTGGTGATTGTGTGACAAGTCCACACTTGTACATTTCATATCTTCTGGACTTGCAATGTACCCTTATTTCTTGTAGAGTTTGTTTTGGATTTATATGTTATAACTTGATTGATGCTAAAAGTCACCCAATTGGCTAACTAATCAAGTGGAACTGTAATCATGTAGGTGCCATGTGCCTTAGATCCTTTCCAGTGACACCTCTAATTGCTGGATTGGTGAAATGAGTATAATTTGGAGTGCATATTTTTGAATATGTTGGGGTGCAAGTCGAGGTATCTCCTTGCGTCTACAATTATAGGTTGTGTGAAGTGGCCATGTGTGAGCCAATATCCTTGTGATATGGATGGCCATGCGTGTGTCAATCCTTCTTTTCAGAATGACCATGTGTGAGCATGTTCTTTTAGTGTCGTTACCTGTACCAAGGTGGTCTAAGTGTTTATATATGGATGACCAATCGTAAGTCTATCCTTTAGTGACTATCTTTCACCTTTTGTAGTTGACTACTATGTCTCTGTAGCGTTCTCTTGTGTTGAACAAGGGGTGTAGAGAGGTCATATATTCAGGCTCTTCCATTTGACCTTATATGGCACTGTCAATTTCCCTTTGTAGGGGGTAGCTGGATTTGGGTTGTACAGATTAAATCCTCTGGGCATAATAAAAGATGTATCACAATCGCTTAGTATATATGATAAGTGTGGCATGCGTCTCACATTGGTTGAGCCTTTGCTTTATCTTTGTGTTGTTTCTTGAATTATAAGACAGTAAGAGAAATCAAATTTTATACATGTTCTTCATATTCCTTTTTATAATATAACTTGATCTACTACTCAGTGATAATTGTATAGTCTTGCTTAATCTATTTTATCTATTGATTATATGTCTTTTAATTGAGTTTGCCCAACCTGCTTAGTATGATATATGGTGTTTAGCTTATTTGTGTTTTTAATAGACGTTGGTGGAGAGTTATATCTCTCGCTGGGATGTTTGGTCTCACCTCATGGGTTTGCACGTATTTTATGTGATCAAGCATGAGGAAGTAGAGATCATGATGTTGGTACTAAGTAGCAAGAGAACCAATAGTTTTTGCAAGGTTGGATATGTTGCTTGTGTATGGAAGTAGAGTCACATGTGTCGTCCCTATACAGTCAGGTCCTTGGGGAGGTTTTTGTTGTATGTATCGATATGAGGTTTTGGCTTTATGCCCCTTGTTGTATAGAGATGGAATATATGTATATGAACAGGTTACCTTGTGTGATAGGATGTGGCTTGAGAGCCAATGAATAGTATCTTGTATAATGTTTAGGGCAAGTGATATATAATACATATGGCTTTTGTGGACCCATGTGTAATATGATGTGATTCCTATGATTTGATGAAGTCAGTTTTAATTTACTGTGTTTTATGGTAACCTGGATGTTTAGTTTTATTTGTCACAGTTTAGTTATGAGTAATCTTGTTTGTTGTGGCACAGGGTGTCACATTTTGGTTGGTATCAGAGCTTTAGGTTCACTAAGTCTATAGGGATATAGGACTAGGGTTGTGTCTACTCTAGTGTCCTCTAGTTTATCTTATTACCACTTCTTCTTATGCATAAGAAGAAGAGTTGAAAAGATGTTTGGAGAACATGAAGAACACATTACTGACAGTGGTGTTGGTGCACTAGGTGGAGGTGTAGGGAGGCAGGTTGTTGATGAGAGGGTGCCTGAAGTGCCCTAGTTTGACCCGATTGTGTTAGAAAACCCTTCCTATCAATCTATGTTTGGGCAGTTTATGGCCACGATTACACATATGGCAGACCTTATGCATGTTCCACAAGTGAGAGCACCAGTCCCCAATGTGGAATCATTGGGCACTGGGAAGACCTTTGAGAGGTTGAGATGTCTCAGAGCTGTGGAGAATATTGATACAGTGGATCCAGTGGATGTGGATCTTTGGTTAATGGAGTTGGAGAAGGCTTTCAAGATCCTTAGCATCCCTAAGGAAGACAAGGTGAAGCAAGTAGTGTACCTTCTGAAGGGAAGTGCTAGCCATTGGTGGGCCATTGAGGAGGAGAAATGACCAATGTTGAGGTCAGTTGGGAGGAATTCAGATAGGAGTTTGTCAATAGGTACTTCCCGTATACCTATCTGGATGAAAAGATCTCTTATTTTGAGAAGATCAGGCAAGTACCCATGTCGATCAATGAGAATGAGGCAAGATTCATGGAGTTGTTAAGGTTTTGTCCTCACATGGCAGTGACAGATGAGGAGATGATCAGACATTTTGAGAAGGGTATGAACGGTGAGCTGACGATAGTGGTGGTAGCTCTTAAGAATCGTGAGAAGTTTGCAACATTTGTGGAGTCTATTAGGAGTATTGAATGGCCGGTGGTTAAGAAGTGGGAGAAGAGTTCCAAGAAGAGGCATGCACATTACCAGAGGCAGTCGTCAAGAGGATTTAAGAAGCCTAGGTTTTTTAGCACCGCCATCTCAGCAGAGGTCTAGTGTAAAGACTCAGTGGTCACCCAACAAAGGAAGAGGCCATAGTTTTCCACCGACAGGAGCCACCAGTGCAGCACCAGTATCAGCGATAGGGCCATCAAGGCCATGGTATGAGAATAGAATGTGCTACAAGTGTGGCCAAGTCGGGTATACCAAGAAGTTTCATTCCATGAAGGATGATGAGGTGACCCAATAGTCAAGGTAGATTCAGTAGGGCTCATAGAGACAACAGTACAATAGTGGAGGAGGATGAGGATGTAGACAAACATCAAAGGCTAGTTATTCAAGACATGTCAGTAGGGGATAGGTACGTCAGTAGGAGATGGATAGATTCTATGCCATGAGTCAATCGGAAGGAGTGGTCAACCCACGAGTAGTGACAGGTGGAGTTATTTCATTCTGATTTGTCTTCTTCTTGCTTTATATCTATTTTGGTTGATTCGGGTGTGACCCACTCTTTTATCACTCGTGAAGTGATTTCTAGTAACTCTTTTCTTGTTAGATGTAGACACGGTAGCCTTCATTTAGGAACCCCTTTGGTTGGTCCCGTAGAGTTGTAGGAGGCATGTCCTTCAAGTGTCCTTTCTTTTTTAGGACATAGCATGCAAGTGGATCTCATGCATGGATCCAATGTGATCCTTGGAATGGACATCTTGGAGAAGTATATGGTGGTCTTAGATTGTAGTTATGAGGTGGTGATGTTTGTATATAATGGTGTGTCGTGGATCTTCCAAGGTGATAGGAATATTCTCCCTACCAATTTGGTGTCGGCGATGGTGGCAGAGCGGCTGATGAGATAGGGTTGTGATGTGTTCTAAGCACATGTAGTGGATACCAAGGCGAGGAGTCTGAGTATCCAGGAGATGCCAGTTGTCAGAGAGTTTGAGGATGTGTTTCCAGATGAGTTCCCAGGTGTTCCTCCAGTTAGAGAGAATGATTTTGAGATCAATCTAGTCCTGGGCACACAACCGATAGCCCAAACACTGTATAGGATGGCGCCAGTAGAGATGGCAGAGTTAAAGAAATAGTTTCAAGAGTTGCTTGAGAAGGGTTTTATCAGACCAAGTGTGTCACCATGGAGTGCTCCAATATTATTTGTGAAGTAGAAAGACATATCTATGAGTCTGTGCATAGACTACATATAGTTGAACAAGGTGACAATAAACAACAAGTATCCCTTAATGTTAATTGATGACATGTTTGACCAGTTTTGAGGGGTTGTAGTGTTCTCTAAGATAGATTTGAGATCGAGATATCACTAGTTGCGGATCAAGGCAGATGACATACCTAAGTCAGCGTTTAGGACTCGGTATGGTCATTACAAGTTTGTGGTTATTCCATTTGGGCTAACCAATGCACCGGCAGCGTTCATGGATCTAATGAATAGGGTGTTTAGATCTTATCTAGATCAGTTTGTGGTAGTGTTTATAGATGATATCCTAATCTACTCTAGGGACAACCAATAGCACGAGCAACATCTACATCAAGCATTGGCCACATTGAGACAGAATCATTTGTATGCCAAGTTTAGCAAGTGTGAGTTTTGGCTGAAAGAGGTGTCCTTCCTAGGACATGTGATATCTAATGTAGGTGTTTGTGTGGACCCCAAGAAAGTAGAGCCTATGACAGAGTGGGAGAAGCCAAAGAAGTCTATTGAAGATTGTAGTTTTCTAGGTTTGTTAGGATACTACTGGATGTTCATTAAGAACTTCATCTCACTGGTGTTACCCCAAACCAAGCTGATAAGGAAAGATGTGCCTTTTGTCTGGGATGACAAGTGTCAGTGGGCCTTTCAATTGTTAAAAGAGAAACTAACTAGTGCGCCATTGTTAGTTCTATCTTATCAAGGGAAAGGATACATAGTCTCTGTGATGCGTCGAAGAATGGTTTGGGTTGCATGCTAATGCAAGAAAAGAATATGATTTTTTTTTGCTTTGTGACGGCTTAAGAAATACGAGGAGAACTACCCAACCCATGATCTAGAGCTAGATGCAGTGGTCCATGCTTTGAAGATCTAGAGACACTACCTTTACATTGAGAAGTGTCAGATCTTCACAGATCATGAGAACCTAAAGTACATCTTTTCACAACAGGAGATGAACATGCCACAGTGACGTTGGATGTAACTAATCAAAGACTACAATTGCATGATTGATTACCATCTAGGAAAGCCAAATGTTGTGGTAGACGTTTTGAGTAGGAAATCTTCTTCATCATCATCTATGGAGAGAGAACAATTGTGTTCCTTGGTGTGCCATAAGAGAGACATATTGGTCTCCTTGCGTCATATGAACGTGAAGTTGGAGGTTTCCTTGCTAGTTGGGTTATTGGCACAGGTGCAAGTGAAGCCCGTGTTGAGGCAGTAGATTAGAGAGGAGCACCAGGTTGATACCATGATACAACAGATATGATCAGAGTTCAAGAGTGAGAAGCAAGATGGCTTCCATGAGGAAGATGATGGGACAGTTTGCTACAACAATAGAGTCGTGGTTCCTGGTATTGACAAGTTAAGGAAGATGGTTTTGGAGGAGGCTCACTCTTCAATATATGATATGCACCCAGGTAGCACCAAGATGTGCCATAACCTCAAAGATTTATATTGGTGGCCTGGTTTGAAATGTGATGTGGCTGAGTTTGTCACCAAGTGTGTTGTGTGTCAAAAAGTTAAGGTGGAACATCAGAAGCCTGTTGGGACCAATTGTTGCCTATACCGTAGTGGAAATGGGATAATGTGACTATTGACTTTGTGGTTGGCCTACCTAGGATAGCCAAAGGTTATGATTCCATTTGGGTGATCATTGATAGGTTGACCAAGTCAGCACATTTCCTTCCCAGAAAGACAACATATACAACAGAGAAGCTTGCACAGATATATGTTGATGAGATAGTGTGTCTACATGGTGTTCCAGCTACCATTGTGTTGGATAGAGGTTCTTTGTTTATGAGACACTTTTGGGAACGCTTGCATACAGCTTTGGGTATGTAGTTGGGGTTTACTACTTCCTTTCACCCATGGATAGATGGTCAGTCTGAAAGGACCATACATACATTGGAGGATCTGTTGAGAGCTTGCATTTTTTAGTTTTTCAGCAGTTGGAACATCCACCTTAGTTTGATAGAGTTTTCTTACAATAAAAATTACCAGCGAAGCATCGACATGGCACCATATGAAGTGTTGTATCGAAGATGTTGAGAATCTCCATTGTGTTGGTATGAGACCGGTGAATACCAACTTCTTGGTCTTGAACTTGTGTAGCAGATGACAAAGAAGATTAAAGTGACTCAACAGTAGTTGAAGGTAGCACAGGATAGGTAGAAGTCGTATGCAGACAATGGACGTAGACTGTTGGAGTTCCAAGTGGGTGACAAGGTGTATTTTAAGGTCTCTCCTTGGAAGGGTGTTTTGAGGTTTGCGAAGAAGGGTAAGTTGGGTCCTAGGTATATAGGATCTTACCCTATGGTGGCACGTGTTGGGAAGGTGGATTATAAGTTGGAGTTTCCACCTGCGTTGCACAGGTAGCATCCAGTGTCCCATGTGTCCATGTTGAGGAGGTGCCACCCTAGTACAAACTTAGTCTTACAACCAATTAAAGTTGAGATTGATGAAGATATGTTGTATGTGGAAGGACATGTGTTGATCCTTAATAGAAGAGTGAAGAAGTTAAAGAAGAAGAACATCATGCTTGTGAAGGTTTTGTGGAATCATCGTGGCATTGAGGAAGCCACGTAGGAGCTCGAGGAAGAGATGCAAAGGAAGTTTTTGTCTCTTTTTTCTTAGGATTTTGGGGACGAAATCCTTGTTAGGGGTTTATGGCTTATAAGACCCCTGAACTATATTTTGGGTTAACCCTATTTTCTTTGGCTTGATGATGTGTTTTGAACCTTTTTCTAACCTTTTGAGATGATCTTAGAGCTGGTGGAGAGCTTTAGTCTCTAGTTTGAGCTTATTTGGATGATGTTTGTGCTTTGTGCACTTGTTTTGGTGCAAATTTGCAATTTACCCAAGTTGAGGGGTTATCTTGCAATTTTTCACCTCTAAATTGTTCCTTCTCTCTCTTGGATTCATGAGAGAGGTTGTGGTACTTTAGGGCTCTTTGTTTGAGCTTTAATTGAGTGGTGGAATCACCTTGGGTGATTAGGGTTTTCTAGGGTTGTGTACCTTGTGTGATGTCTCGATCTAGGTCGTGACCTAGGGCTTGTTGGGTGGGTTTCATAGTCTAGACAACTCCCCTAGATGTGGTTTTCATGACCAAGGTGGTTTTGGAATATCTTGGGTTGATATAGTTGCCTTTATATAGAGTGTCTCGACCTAGGAGGGGTTTGGTGACCTTATTGTGTTTGGTGGTGTTGTCACGACCATGGATGGTGTCCTTGGTGTGTGTCATGATCGTGACCATGTGGGTGACCCACGTGGGTTGAGACCCAACATAGAGTGTATCCCCATCTCATTCATGTGGGTTTTAATTTATTAAAAGTTAGTTTCTTAGGTGGAAAAGTGTCCCTTTGGAGTTCTATCACGTTGACACCTCATCTCGTGCCCAACCTCCCTCCTCCTTTGCTATATAAACCCTCTTCTCTCCATGCAAGTGATCCTTTTCAGACATCTTCTTCCTCTCTTATTTCATGATCATCCTTGGATCCTATAGGAGTAAGGAGATCTATTTTGGAGCTCTTGGTGGCCAGACTTCCCTTGCATGTGGTGCTTGTGGTGATCCTTGGTCATCTTCAACTCTAGTAAGTCATACCTTTATTTTTCTACATTTTCCTTAGATCCCATACCCCATCTTCTTCTCCTTCCTTGGCCTTAGACTATGTTTTGACATGGTGGTTGTTCTTGAGAGATATCTCCTCATCACAAGGGTAATAGGCCGTGTTTTGACAAGGTGACACCCAAGTGAGAAGGGGTTTCTCCTCTCTTTTATCCTTCTTTCTTTGGTTCAGCCTAAGGTTCTTTCTTACCCTTCTCTTGAAAAACTTTTGACCTTGATGTCGTCTCCTTCTTGAGGTGCTTTTATGGCTAGGAGTGGAGCTTTTGGTGGAGCTTAATCATCCTTGGGATCGTGTGTTTGGATCTTGCAACCCTTAGAGCGACCTTCTTTTAGGCGGGTTATATAACTCTTAACCTTCTCTATTAATTCACTTGTTCTACATGAATGTTGTTGTTTTCTATCTCTAAAATGTTTCCTTAACATTATGGTAGATGATTATAGACTCTAGAACTTGGTTGATGTTGAGATCATGCTTGTTTTGGATGGAATTCAAAACCCTAGTTTTGTACCTGATTTTGGTGATTGTGGTGCAATGATGTTTTCCCCTATCTCTTGACCTTGGTTTTGGTTGTATGCATGATGATCGAGTGTTTAATGTTCTATGAAGTTTTGATTATAATTTGGTGAGGATTAACTTGGTTGTCTCTCTTATTTGTGAACCCTTTTCATGGTGGTTTCATAATGCAAGTGTTAGGGTTTTGAAGAACAATTTTGGGAGACATTTTTACTTCTTGAGGATGATGGTGTTCCATGTTGTTCTCTTCTAATTTATCTATGTATTACCTCCATTTTGATCTTGGTTACCCTTGGTTTGACTATGATCCTTGGTCTTGGTGGTGGCTTGACCCTTGGTGGTCATTGTACCTTTTTTTTGCTTTGGTTTGCAACACATTGGTGAGGTGGCCTTGGGTCGAGATAGCTGACCTAGTTGGAGGTCACAACATCCTATTCCTTGATGGTCGTGACCATTACTTCCTAGTGGGTTGAGACACCCCTAGTTTTGTTTGATATGTTTTCTTATTTCCTGGAGTCGTGACATGGCTTATTTTTTAGGTCGCGACATGCCCTGCCTTGGGTGGTTGAAACCCTAACCCTAGTTGGTCGAGACATATTGCTTTGTTGGGGTCGCAACCTGATGGATGGTTGAGTCAAGACATGTTACTCCCTGGGGTGCCACAGTCATGACCTCATGGTGTTGTTTGTGGTCTAGGCACCATAGATGGTTGATGGTCGTGACCCATGTTGGTGGGTAGTCACAACACATGGTTGATGGATGGTTGAGACACATGCTTGAGTACTCAATCAATGCACATATATGAGAAATGTATAAGCTACATGTAGTGTTGTGTGGATAGTTGTTTGCTTAACCCTTATGATGATTCTGACCCTTAAAGTATTCCAAGAATTGGGAGGTGTCACATCTAAGGTTTAGTGATTTGATGTATCTAACCCTAATCGGCTGAGAATACAGATCTAGCCCTAATGATGAACTATGTGATGTGTTTTCTTTCTCTCCCTTGAGATAATTATCTTGCTATAATGCTTTCTCTTTCTTGTTTATAATCCCCTAATCTTGTATGTGATATGTATGCCTTGGCTTGTGTATGCTATGGTAGTGATTATATGATACAATGTGGTGTTTATGCACACTGATAAGGCATAATGTGATGAAGCACATACATGGTTTAATGTGATAGGTCTTATGACTTGGTGGTGGTTTGATGCCTTTAGAGTTGATATCAAGTGATGTGATTTAGGGATTGATATTCCACAGTGATGTGTGACATTGGTGTTGGCCTCGTGAATGGAAGAAATTTGAGTACCATGTGGTGATTGTGTGACAAGTTCACACCATGTATGTTTCATATATTCTGGAGTTGCAATGTACCCTTATTTCTTGTAGATTTTGTTTTGGATTTATATGTGGTAACTTGATTGATGCTAAAAGTCACCCAATTAGCTAACTAATCAAGTGGAACCTTAATCATGTAGTGTCCTATGCCATAGATCATTTCCAGTGTCAGCTCCAATTGTTGGATGGTGAAATGAGTATAACTCAGAGTGCATATTTTTGAATGTGTGGGTGTGAAAGTCTAGGTATCTCCTTACATCCACAATTACAAGTTGTGTGAGACGGCCATGCATGAGCTGGTCTCCTTGTGATATGGATGGCCATGTGTGAGTCAATCCTTATTTTAAGAACAGACATGAGTGAGAATGTTCTTTAGTGTCATTAACTATACCAAGGGGGGCTAATTATTTATATATGGACGGCCATGCATGAGTCGATCCTTCGGTGACTATATGTCACCTTTTGCAGTTGACTATTATGTCTTTGTAGTGTTCTCTTGTGGTGACCAAGGGGTGTGGAGAGGTCATGGATTCTGGCTCTTCCATTTGACCTTGTATGGCACCATCAGTTGCCTTTCGTAGGGACTGTTGGATTTGGGTGGTACGACTGAAATCCTTGGGGCATAATAAAAGATGAAACATAACCGTGTAGCATATATGCTTTGGGTGACATGTGTCTCACATTTTTGGATCCTTTGCTTTATCTTTGTACTGATTTCTTGAATTATAGGACGGTAAGAGAAATCAACTGGTATATATGTTCTTCATATTCCTTTTCAGAATATAACTTGATCTACTACTCAGTGATAACTTCCTAGCCTTGCTTAATCTTTTTTTATCTATTGATTATATATCTTTTAGTTGAATCTGCTCAACCTACTTAGTATGATATATGCTTCTTAGCTTGTTTGTGCTTTTAATAGATGTTGACGGAGAGTTATATCTCTCGATGGGATGTTTGGTATCACCCTATGGGTTTCCACATCTTTTAGGTGATCGAGCATGAGGAAGTAGAGATCGTGATGTTGGTGTTGAGAAGCAAAAGAACCAGTAGTTGTTGTAATGTTGGATATGTTTCTTGTGTATAGAAGTAGAGTCCTATGTGTCTCCATGTACACTCAGGTCCATGGGGAGGTTTCTGTTGTATGTATTGATATGAGGTTTTGGCTTTATGCCCATTGTTGTGTAGAGATGGTATATATGTATATGAATAGTTACCTTATGTGACAGGATGTGGCTTAAGAGACAGTGAATAGTATCTTGTACAATGTTTGGGGAAGGTGACATATAATACATGTGACTTTTGTGGACCCATGTGCAATATGATGTGACTCCTATGGTTTGATGAAATCGGTTTTAATTTCTTGTTTTATATGGTAACCTGGATGTTTAGTTTTATTTTGCACAGTTTGGTTCTGAGTAATCTCGCTTGTTGTGGTGCGGGGTGTCACAGTTTGTGACAAATCTTATAGTCCAACTATTATCAATGATGTGATTTCAAGTGAAATTAAGTAATTTATGTGATGATTGGGAGATGCCCAAGTATTACATGTCAAAATCCATTGGATCACATTCCAAGATGAAGTTGTACATGTTAAGATCCACTATGTTGATGTAGTAGAGTAGGGTGGAATTTTTGTAATTTCTTATGAGTCTTAGCATTTTCTCAAAGATACCAAGAATGATATGAATATAAATATTATTCGATACAAATATCTTAAATAATATAAGGGTATCACATGAGAACTATCGGGATACAATTAATAAAACCCATGATTGTTAACATCCTCAATAAGTAAGTGTGAATCAATAAGATTAAACATTTTCTTGAGGATAGTTGTAAACACTATGCCTAAATAACCATTGTTGGTGAGTGTATACCCATGATTCCATTGGAAACTATTGAAATATGTTAATATCATGTTTTCTCATAGCAGTTCCTCCCGATACTAGGGATCTCAATCCAAACTGGTACAAAACTGAACATATCCTTCTATTGATCATTACATGTATGGTGATCTGTAACTACTACCAACCAATCATCAAACCAACATGGTCTCATGTTGATCATTGAATTCTTATCTTCTTCATTATTCTATCCAACTAGGAAAAACTTATATGGATTGGATCAAAGATCGAACCCATCTTTTGGTCTTTATATCCTTTGTGTCTAAGCAAGAAAGTGGTAGTAGTATGTTCCCCATAACATACATCGAGATTGTATGTTCCCAAGATTTTTCCATAGCTTCATACATACAATCATCAACAATGACGAATATCTTCCCCTCTTCACTCATAGGTGGGTCGTACTGGTGTTTGATGTTCAACCATTCTACACTACCCAAGACTAGGATCCATTATTTTGTTTTCTTTCCAGTCTCCTTATCTTTCTACATATCCATCTGGTTAGTCTCCCTTGATGTAGAGAAGGAGAGGGGAGGGGGAACCTCCCCTCTTCCATGGACTAAGGCTTTGAGATCACTAGAGTAACCCTAAACCCTAGGTGCACATTGTTTTTGGGAATAATTCATTAATAGATAGATTGGTATTACTACCTAGTTTCTAGGCTAGGGGATCAAGTTCAAATCTCATCACGACAAATTTTGAAATAAAATTAATATCATTGCATGTATATTTGAGCACATGTAAGGATTCAAATAACTACAATAATCTACCCTATTGTACTATACATCAAACTGGTGCACCTTAACATGTACAGCTAATTCCTAGAATGATATCTAGTATATTGCAAATATAATACTTTGGAACCCAAATTACTTATCTTCAATTGGAATCCCATCATTGATAATATCATACCCAAGCTTCATAGTTGGATTATTATATCCCTCATAAATGTGCACACACTCACTCTTATCAATGTTGTCGCTACATATGTATCATGTATAGAACACAAAATCTCACTCTTATAAATGTAATTGTGTAGTATTTTCAAATGAGAAATAGAAATTTTTCCAATGCCTCAAAATTTAGTACAAAGAGGATAATATTAGCATGTAATATCACTTTTGGTGCATCAAAATTCATGTTGGTGGGTTTGGGTTAGGTCCAAATATTCCCTTTATCATTCTCAAACTCAACTTTGAAAAGTTATTTTTGCAACATCAACAAGTCATTCCTCTTAGATTTCCTAAAAGGCTTTGGTTTCCCTAAACCTTTGACCATTTTTTTGAAGTCATGTATTCCTATGATTCCTCCATTTTGTTTCTTGAGTGTATCTTCAGTTACTTCAGTACTTCAAATATCTTAAGATGAGGGCATCTTTATATGACCCAACTTTTCATTATGGTTACAACTATCCTCAAAAAAATACTTGACCTTGCCTATTCACCCCAATTTCATTGAGTATGTTAACTATCAAGGTTTTGACAAAATTGTTTCCTATATTTAGAAGATGATACATTTTTTCCCCTAGGATATCTATCTCCTATAATATTAATATTAAGAACATTATTGGTATCTTTGAGCAAATATTAGGTCTAAAAAGTCCGGCCATAGCCCGGGTGGTAAGAGCTCGATAAGTCCCAATGAAGTACACGGGTTTGAACCTCACTGAAGGCACTTTGCAAAAGACAATCCACAATAATTTGGCACGGGAGGGGTGACCAGACCACACCCTCCCGTGCCTTGAGAGTTTACCATGTCTCACTCACCCAGGGTGGGTAATGTTAGGTCTAAAAAGTTATTTGCACAAATCTACCCTATTATACTACACCATCAACCTAGTGAACCTCAACATGAACAGCCACATACTAGAATATGTTCCAACCCTTCTCATCACACAAATTACTTGTCTTTTGATAGAAAATCATCATAGGTAACACTAGAGTCTACCTTGATAGTTGGACTATTAGATCCCTTACTAATGTTCACAAACTCACTCTTATTAATTGTTCTTTATACCCATCTCTTGTGTACATGTATAAATGAATTCTTATAAATGTTATCATGTGTTTTTGTCAAAAGAGAAGTGTAAATTTCATCAATATCTCAAATTAGTATAAATTGGATAGTTAGTTTGTATTCTTACCTTTGATATGTCATAATCCATGTTGGCAGTCTTGGGTAGCCTTCAAGTATCCCCTTTATAATTTTTAGACTCGACTTTACTAAGTTTTTTGGCAACATCAATAAGTCATTCTTCCTATATTTCCTCAAAGGCTTTGGTTTACTTAAACCTTGGAGAATTTTTGTAAAGTCATGTATTCCTTTTCCTCATCATTCTCATTAATAATGTATGTTCAGCTACTTCAAAAATTCAAATATCATAAGACGAGGACATCTCTATAGGTCCATATTTTCATCATTTTTGAAACTATCCTCAATAATTGCATAACCTTGTCTATTTACCACAATCTCATTGAGCATGTTAACTATCATGGGATTGATAAAATTGTATCCCAATACTCTAAAGATGATACCCTTTGGTTCTCCATGGGATCTATCTCCTATGATGTTAATGCCAAGCACATCATTGGTATCTTTGAGCACATTTTATTCCTAAAAAGTGATTAGCACAAATCTACCCTAGTATATTACATTACCAACCTAGAGGGCCTTAATATGTATAGCCACATCCTAGAATGTGGTCCAAAAATTTTCCACATTAAACACTAGGGCACCCCTCTCTCGTCATATGAATTACTTAACTTCATTTGGAATCTCATCATATTTAATGTTACACTCAAGCTTCATAATTGTAATATTATATCCCTCACTAATATGAGGAGACTCTATCGTATTAAATGCATGCATATCCTTCTACTATATCATGTGTGTCATAATGCACAACAATATGAGTTCCACTGATAAGATCTGGCAAGACATCCTTTTTGTGTTCCTCTATTGATAACTACAATATTCATTATAGTGACTCGACAATTGTAGGATAACATAATTATCTAGGTAGTTCATCATTGCTGACATTGAATATAAGGAACTTTTTCAAATTCCTATATGCTATTTTCTCCAATAACCAAGCTCTTTGGTTTGACACTATCAAGTTCAACACTACATAAAGAAGTAACCTTGTTGTACCTCCTACCACAAAGTGATTTGTACTTTGGAGATAATTTTACTTCCATGTTAAGAAATTTATGACTCTTCTCTCTTTTCTTAAAAAACTAAGGACTTAACATGAGATTTTGAAATATAATTGATTCCTTGGAATCAACCACAAATCCATCATTCCAATATGACGATTTCTAGATATCACACGAACATTCATTATGCCAAAGGTAATTAAAAGATCACCTCGAAAAGATCCAATTATATTACTAAGTCTTTCTAAAAACCCTTCCGTCAGTCCTATTGTCATTAGTAATATCATCAAATTGTAGCTTTCTTCAAATTTGGAGGCTCATATCTCCTGGTTTTGGGGAAAATATGACATTGTAGAGGAGGGATACAACTTTCTCATAGCCTATGAGCATCAATACAATCTTGAAATTTTATTCTAGTCCAACACAGACACGTGACAATATTCTATATGGTTAATTACTTAATTCAAACTCTCCTTTGCACTTAGCATTGCAATAGAATATGATGTGGTTCTCAAACTTGCTATCTCTATTTGAACTATATAGTGATCTCTTGTTTACCTTTTTTGTTGTCCTCCTATTATCACTATGTGGGATAATTTCACCCAAACACACCTTGTCCTACTATCAACCATTGTGCTTACCACATTCCTATTTCAACTCTCCATCTACTAACAACATTCATTAGCTCCATGTTGGAACAACTACATATTCTTACCTTTTGGAACTTGTATAAAGAATACATAAATACCTAAAAAATTCATGATGTCATCCTAGGGAGGTTCATGTTTACATTAAACATCTGACTAGTCTTATAATTTGTGTCACTTATTTAATTATCTTACATTACATCAAGCTCAATGTTTATCCACACTTACAATGATCACTAGGTATATACTCATGCACTCTCTTATAGGTGACTCTTCTATCTAAAAATGCATCCTTCTTGATGTATAGAAGGTCTAGAATAGGGAAAAGGTTTATTCAATATTAAACCAAATAAGGGCCTATCTTTTATAGGTCAAGAGAATAAACCAAAAGACAAAGTTAGGAAATATGGGATTAAAAAAAAGGCTAAAGACAAGACAAGTTAAAGCCTATAACAAAAGAAATAACACAACATAACTCAATAAAGTACATATCGTAATACTGTAAGGAGTGGGACCCAGAGGGGATCCACTCCCTACTTAAATGTGAAGAATAAAACATCCATTCCAAACATACTCAAAAAGGTATGCTGGAACAGGTGTAAAATTTTCAAATCTGAAATAATGGTATGCAAGACAACCAAAGTGTAGAAGTGGAATAAAAGTAATGATTATAATCAATTTTTCAAAAGTACATCATCATCTCCCAGAAAGGGTTTACTTGAATATTACATCATAAGGATCTAGTAGAGGGAAATCTAAACCACATTAAGTTTGTCTCCAAGCTTCAACTTCTTAAGTTATGTCCATGTTGAATGTCATCTTCTCCTTGACCTATACCTGGGGCTCGAAGCATACCCCAGCAAGAAAGAGAAAAAGTAGATGATATCAAAAAAAGGTTGGTATGTGGATATAAAATTGGAATTGAGCAATTTATGGAGTAAAGGAACTCCAAGTAAAGAATGGTTCTCATAGAAAAGATAAGAACTACCTAAGTGGGTATCAAGAGATGTGATTTGCAATAACAAAAGAGATACTTTCCATTAATGAAACAATAAAGTTGTGCCACACAGGTACATATAAATAATTAGGGCACGCAACCCTTCAATAATAGCATCATCCTGCATGCATGTGAGATAAGCATAGCACTAGAAAAATATAAAGACAATGGCGGCCAAGCCTCGCAATCTTGAAACTTGATAGAGAATGACGTACTTCCAGACTCCTAATATATATAAAGGTGGGCCAAGCCTCACAAACTTGAAACCTAGGTATGGGGCACACAACCTCCATCCCAAAAATAATACATGGGCACACAACCCAAAAACCAATGCAATTACACTACTCTAGGGTTACTGAGTTATATAACATGCTTAATAGAGAGACAAGTATAAAGTATAATCAGGTTAATTGATATTTGTCACCACATAAATGACAATTCAAGCAACCACCACAAAAGTGAGAAAAAGAGCATGTATCTCCAAGAAAAGTTCCACCATGAAAAAATATATAGGATAGAGTCCAAAGGAATGTCTATCACAGTAAATTGATCATATATCAATAACCAATAAGGTATCCCACAAGAAATATGTTCTCAATAGAAAAAGGAATATTTTGTAGGTTGATTGTCCATAGGACCAAGAGAAAGAAGAAAATAGGTGAATTGCTCAAAAGGGATAATAGGGGATGCAAACATACATTAAAAGAATGGAATTGGGAATTTCTCAATATAGAAATAATGTGGGATGTAATCATACCTTAAATCATAGTCCTAGAAACACTCTTCACCAATCTAGTTGTTTCCAAGATCACGTTTTCCTAATTACAAACTATCACATGTATTAGGGTTTTATATTGTGTAAAGAAACCCTAAATCTAGACCTTTTTGGAAGAACTTGAATTTAGACTCTAAAAATCTCATCAATCAACTTAGTAGGTTCTCTTGATCAAGAAAACATATTTTTATGTAAATTTTGAGTTTATATGGCAAAGTTACAATTTTATTATTTTTATACATATATTTCATTTCCCAAAAATCATCTTTCAAGAAACATAGAAATCGGATACTAAAACCATTTTTATCAGATAGAGCTCATTTTTCTAATTCCAAAATATATTTATTTATAATTTTTGGAACTTCCAATAAAAAGATATAGTTTTTACATGATTCACTTTATTTACTAATTTACTTGTGAAATTAAATTGCAAGAAACCAATTTGCCCTCAAATAAAAAATCAAAACTTTACGCTATGAAAGGGTATACATGTACTATTTGTGCTGGTGTGACAAGCGACAAAAATGGAATTAAAATATGGTGATTTATAAGAATACCCATAATGAGAAAAAGAAAATAAAAGAGAATCGAGGGGCAAAAAGGGAAAAACACAAGGGATCATCTCCTTCCCCACTACACACACGATGGTCGGTTGGGCAAGGAGAAGCTTGTCTAAGAGTTTGGGAAAACTTCATTCAGCACTTATTCATAAAACTAACTAGATGATCATGATGAACAAGTGCCAAAGTTATTTACCTGAGGTCCAATTATGCCCCAAAGAAGCAAGACAATAGGAAGAGGTTCCACAAACTCAAACTAAGAACCACCATCGACGGTGGATGAAATGGAGATGCAAGGCAAAATTGAAACTAGAAGAGATTTTTTGAGTGTGTGTTTCAGATGAGGGTACGGTCCTATTTCTATGAATTTGAGTTTTAAGGGGGTGTGTGAGAAGTTACTTTGGAACACTTGAGGAACAAGTTTAGGCATATTTCTAGAATTCTCCATTATAGGTATCGAGTAGGGGATGGATGCAAAATTAAATTTTCAATTCGATGAAAGTCATTTTGTAAAAAAAATGAGAAATGAGGGAGTTATGTCCAAGATACTAGACCTTGGTCCGCGATTATTGTTCATGCGGGCTACGATGAATGTCATTTAATACACTTTCCAACTTTGTTCTTTAATGCATTTAATGTATAAAACTTTCTATAATTATTTGAGGGTGCAAATGAAGTCCAAATAAATCCAAATTTGGTATGTTATATAATTTTGGGATGAGCAATCTAATTTTGATATTATTATATTTTTTAAGACTTCTAATATTTTATTCAATATTTTTAAATATTATAACTTATTTTATCCCTTTAATGAGCCTCTAGGCATCTAGAAACTTTCTAAAAATATGAAACTTGTCCTATAAGCAATAATAAATGTGAGGAACATGATTGTTCCATTCATTATTATTTTTCAACATATTGTTGAATATTTTGTTCTTTAAATTATATTCTCTCTCCTAAATTAACTAAATATTTAAGATTGTCCAAATTAGTTGAAAATTCACCCAAAGGCTATCTTTAATGTGTAGATTACTAATATAAGATTATTTCCCACTTTTAGAGTCACTAAATTATTTATTTCATATTTTAAAGGAAAAAGACTTTTTCTTTTCTAAATAAAATTTATGTAAATATTATTATCCCAAATTTATGAAACTTGACCTCCAAGCCATATCATATCCAAAGAAAATGAAACTGAATTTATTCTTATCCAATTAATCTTCCTTTTATCAATTTAATCACATTATTCATTATTACCACTATTTCTCATATTAAATATTTTAATATCACATTATCTTGTTTAGGGAGTTATTATTTATTTATTTTTCTCATTTCTTGCTCCAAAAAACCCTAGAAAATTCTAGATCAATATTATTGTCATTCTTCCAATTGTGTCCCATATCTACACATTACAACTGAGAGGATTATATATTATAATTATCATTTATCTCATGTGACATATTTTATGTATCCATTATTGGTCCTACGATTAATATGAGGGTATTATGTCATATTTGTTTTCATGCATATATTTTAGGGTGATTTATTTACGCATTACATATAATGGTTACCAATAACTACCATTAGGTATGTCCTCAACCTTGTTTGGCTAAGCCCAAAGAACTAAGGTCTCTAACCTCTTAACCTTGGAATAGGATAAGGTTTTAGATTTTGATATGTTAGAAATACTCCCTCTCAAGTTGGAGCATAGATATCAATCATGCCCAACTTGTCAACCATGGTAGTGAATCTAGCCTTGGGAAGAAGTTTGGTGAAGATGTTGGTAACTTGATCAGAAGTGTGAGTATATGGAGTAGAAACATTTCCAGACAAGACAGCCTCTCTGACAAAATGCCAAACAACTTTAATATGTTTAGTCTGCTTATGAAATGTGGGATTGATGGCAATGAATATAGAAGCTTTGTTGTCGCAATGCATAGGAATAGGAGTCAAGTCATAGATATTAAATTATTTGAGAAGACAACAGACCCATAATAGTTCGCATGTAGTATGAGCCATAGCTCTATACTCAGCTTTAGCACTAGAGCGGGTGACTACAGCTTATTTCTCATTATGCCAGGTCACAAGGTTACCTCCCACAAAATTATAGTAACTATTAGTAGATTTGTAGTCTGTCATGTTGTCTGCATAATCAGAATCAGAGTACACTATGATTTGACAGTGCCCGTGATTTCTATAGAATAAACCTTTTCCTAGAAAAAAAATTTAGATATTTTAAAATGTGACATACAAGATCCCAGTGGCACTATCAAGGTTTATCCAGATATCTACTGACTAAGCCGAATGCATAAGTAATATTTCTCTGGTCACTGTTAGATAGATAAGTTTACCAACCAAATAGTGATATTGTTGATTATCTGGGTATGGAGGAGAAGTATCATCATCCCAGTTTGTATTAGGATTAAAGGGAGTAGTAGCTGGTTTTGTCCCCAGCATTTCAATTTTTGACATAAGATCTAGAGCATATTTCCTATGAGATAAGAAAATACCTAAGGAAGAGTGAGAAACTTTGATACCCAGAAAATATCTTAATTTCCTTAGATATTTAGTTACAAAGTGTTTTTCAAGATTATTTTTAGTAGCCTGAAGCCTGCTGACTCCCAGATAAGATTATATCATCAACATAAACAATCAAAATGACAAGTATAGAAGAATTTTTCTTAATAAATATGGAGTGATCGGAGTGAGATCTGCAAAAATTGAATTTTTGAAGAATACTACTCAATTTGTCAAAATAGGCATGAGGACTCTATTTCAGTCCATAGGTTATTTTACACAACTTGCACATTTTGGAGCACCCCCCCCCTTGAACAGCAAAGTCAGTGGTTGTGTCATATATACCTCTTCATGCATATCACCATATAGAAAAGCATTTTTCATGTCTAATTGAAACAAAGGCCAATCACAATTTACATCCATAGATTTAAGAACCTGAACAGAACTCAAATGTGCAATAGGAGATAAAGTCTCAAAGTAATCTACTCCATATGTCTGAGTATAGCCTTTGGCCACAAGGCAATCTTTCAGGCATTCAATTATTCCATCAAGTTGATACTTGACAATAAAGACCCAACAACGCATGATAGGCGAGAAATCAGCAGAGGCATCAACCAAGTCACATGTATGTCGGTCAGTAAGAATCTGCTTTTCAGTTTCCATAGCATGGAACCATGCAAGATGTTGTAAAGCCTGAGATGCATTCTTAGGAATAGATGTAGAAGATAAAGTAGAGGTAAATTTGCAAAATTCACACCCAGGTTAGCAGTTGAACATAAATTTTCCAATAGGATGTTGAGTGCAAGATCTAGCCCCTTTTCACTGACTAATAGGAACATTCAAATCATAAAATACTTGAGGTGTAGATGGATTTGTCAATGAGGATTGAGATATTGGGTTAGAGGGGCCATGGAGGGAGTTCTAGTTCTCAGGTATCGTTGATATACTTTTAGAGGCAGTGATGATGTCACATTTGGAGGAGGTAGGTCAGTGTCAACTGTTACAGGTAGAGGTGTATCAATTAACAGATTCGATGTCAACGAAGAACCTGTTGTAGAGTAGTATGTCATATGCTCAAAAAAGACCACATTAGCACTAACAAACCACTTCTTTGTTGAGATATCATATCACTTATAGCCCTTTTGGGTCCAAGTGAAACCCAAGAACACACATTTGGTAGATTGTGGGTCTATCTTAGTCAAACCAGGATGAAGCTTTTTGGCAAAGCAAGTGCTGCCAAAAATTTGAGGAGGCACACTAAAAAGAGGGGCATCGCCTGATCACCAAGGATAGAAGAGGGCATGCGATTAATCAGGTAATGGGCACTCAAGATAGCTTCAAGACAAAAAGTTTGAGGTACATGATAATGAAAAAGAAGGGTGTGAGATACTTCTAAGAGATGTCGATTTTTGCACTCCATACCCCCATTTTGTTGCGGAATATATGAACATGAAGTTTGATAAATAGTACCCATCTTGTAGAAAAGATGGATGATAGATGATTGCACAAATTCTAGAGCATTCTTAGTGCGAAAAAATTATAGTTTTATCAAATTGGGCATGGATCTCAGTAATAAAGGCGGTGGTAGTGTCTATTAGATGAGAACAATCTTTTAATAAAAACAACTAGGTAGTTCCAGAATAGTCATAAATAAAGCTCATAAAGTATCAAAAGCCAGAGATACTTGGAACTAAAGAGGGACCCCAAATATTAGCATGCACAATATCAAACGGTTTCTTGAACCCGATGTAGTTTTTGTTAGAAAAAAAGTAAATTGAGTTTGTTTGCCCAACTGACAAGTTTCACAATGAAAAACTGAATCAGAAATAGAAGGAAGTAAATGCTTCAGTTTAGTATAAGATGGATGCCCCAGTCTGTAATTCCATTAGAGATCGGTGACAGACGCAGTCAGCAATGCAGTTGTCTTTGGTGGATTCAAGTAATATAACATGTCCGGTCCCTCATGGCCTGTACCAATCCTCATCCTCGTGCACAGATCCAAAAAAACAACATCGTCTAGGTCAAAAGTGATAGAGCACTACATGCTCTTTACACTTCTACTAACAAATAGTAGATTCGCAGGAAACATGGGAACATAAAGTGTTGAATGCAATAATAATTTTCCATGAGTGCAGATATTCTGGATGCCAGAAATAGGTGATTGTGAACCATCAGTAAGTGTAACATGTGAAATAGAAGAAGGTTTATGTAGTTCAGAAAACAAAGCAAAATTTCCAAATATATGAGAGGTGGTTCCAGAATCAATCACCCATTTATTTTTACCATATAGTGTAGAAGATGCAAGAAGAGTAGAACCCCATTGGTAAAAGTATCAATATTGGAGGAAGCAAGATGAGTCTGAAGTAGCTTGTCAACCCCAGAGTGGATCCACTCCATAGAGGGATGAGATGAATAGGATGATGCATAATCAAGTTGATCAATAGTGACTTGATTTGCCCATACAGGTTTACCATGCTTGATCCAACATTAATCCTCAGTATGATTGGTCCTTTTACACAAATTATAATAATGTTATTCAGAAGTGTCAGGGCCAGATGAAGATGAAGCACAACCAGGTCCACCAATAGAATGACCATGACCACTGCCATGGCCGCAGCCACAAAAGGAATCTCTTGAGTGAACAAGGACAACATCAGAGTGGTCTGGAGACAAAGGAGAGACTGATTGTAGGCATTGAACCCGTTTGAGAATATCACACAATGTAGGGAATGGGTCATTGTACAATATTTGATCTACCACTTCAGAGAATGAGTAGGGTAAGCTGGCAAGAAATTGTACTAGTTGAAATTCATTGAACTGGTGTTGTATTTCCATGAGATAAGCATAGAGGGGGTGATAACCTCAAACTCTCCCAGAGAGTGTAGCATCGATGATAATAATCCTCCACAGAATCAGTTGTAGAATACTCTTTTTTGGCCAGTTGTTTGAAGATATCAAACACCTTCTTTGGATTTAGTTGATGAGAGTAAACATGTGAGAGCTGGTCCTACATGGCTTTGGCAGTCTTTAGGTGCATAAGTGACTGACTAATTTTAGGCTCAAAAATATTGACCATCCAAGTCATGACGCTAAAATCATCCTTCAACCACAGATCATAAGCTTGCTTTGTTTTAGCATCAGCACCCCCAGTAGGTACAGTGGTATCCTCAGAGATAATATGTGAGTAACAACCTTGAGCCTTTTTTGCATACATTTGAAGGTCGCACACCAAGTGTGAAAATTGGATCCATCCAACTTCACCGTAGTGGCGCATAGCGTCCAAAGAGAATCAGTGGACACCATCAGAAGAATTTGTCAGAAGGTAGTAAGAAGTAGAATCATACAGGAGGAACCCAATGCAGGGGCAGCAATAGCAGGCAATAGGCAGTAGCACCAATCAGTAGTCAACAATTGAAGTAGTAACCCAACACATGGGTAGTAGAAAGCCTGGATCAGTAGATCCATAAAAACTCACAATGGCGCAACAGGCAATAGTAGAAGATCTGACGCATGAAATCTCAAAAACCTACATTGGGGAATAAGAAGGCAGAAAGACTGATCCCAATATTAGGAGAGAGTTACTTCCTCGTGAGGCGTCGGCAGGCAACGAGCAGTAGCCCGATTAGAACGTCAACATGAAATTTTTAGAAAATACCCATAGACGGAAACGGAGAAAAAGAGAGGGAATGAAGGTGTCCAGATGGTGGAGAGGGAATAATGGTGGGATATCAAGCGGAGAGAGCGGCGACAGGAAGTTGTAGAGTGGCAAAAGTAGTGGTTGTTGGATCAATGGGCTCTAGAAGGGGGGTTGAATAGAGCTTCACAATTCTCACAAAATTGATTAGACCACCAAATTATATTAATTACAGAAACTTAAACAAGCAGCAATTTGATGACTTAATCTAACATGCACAGTAAGGATGCGAGACAAGGAAGAGCAAGCACTTAGACAGGTGGTTTAGAGTGGTTCCATGTCCTAAACTTAGGAGCAATGTCAGTCCACTAACTAGAGTGGGTAAGTCTCTAGGATTTGCAATCTTGGTACTCTTATATTCCACAATAAGATTACAAGATACATGTGACGACAGCCGCCAAACCGACAAACAAATCATCGTTAATTAGGCGGAATTTAACATAAACAGCAGATTAGCGAAAATCACTAAAAATTAAAACCATTTTTCAAAGAGATCCATTCCAAAGAAAACTCTTACTAAAAGGTCCAAAACCTTCTATACATCATTATTCACATTGTACATATCCGGTACATCTCATCTCGAGAATAACATATAACAGTTGCTTTACCAAACTATACATGAGCAACATAAAACCTCTAGGCATGTAAGCCAAAATCTCTTATTGATTCAAAAAATCAGTACGAACCAACTCTAAGGACCTGAGAATACAAAGACGACACATAGGACTCATATCTACAGGACATGACAGATAGTACACTCAACCTGAGCTGTCACTACTACCTCAGCTGTTGTTCTTCCTTTACAAAAAGGTCTTCACCTCCTCATACACGTGCACCTAAAAATTTGGGTCCCACGGGGGTGAGACAATTATAATTGTCCCAGCGAGAGATATAACTCTCCGCCAACCATATTATTCTTATAGGTAAATAGTAAATAACTGAGAAGAGGATTCTTTTATATTCAACAGCAGGATTTAATCACTATTTAAGCAGAATAGAGAAATATCATCTTTTAAAGCATTGCAGCTATATATGATAAAGCAGTAATTCATATATTCATTTTATAAGGAAAATGAAGAACATGTATAACATCTATCCATTTAAGATGTATAAAATTAATGTATCATCAGCCAATGATTTCCGTATTCAATCCTTAAGAAAATATGCTATACGGTTGATTACATTTTACAATCACACTTATGCCCTGGGGAGATGAGGTATACCGCTCATACTCCAACCGACCACTGCGAAATTGAAATCGATACCATACATAGGTCAATGTAAGAGTCGGACTCCATGACCTCCCACATCTCGGTCAGTGTGAGACCACAAGCAGGACCATATCAACTACTTATCATAGCATACCAAGGTATACTTGCAACTGCTATAAGAGTTACAGCGTCAGCTGCCTCTTTTCGGCATCAAGAGATTTAATGTTTATCTCACATCGATCTGGCATTCATCACCATCGGGAGATTCATGATACATCCATCCCGACACATATAATGAAGGATTAAGAGATTTAATGTTTATCTCACATCAATTTCTCCATCAGGACGTAAGGTATTCGTGCCTATCACCCCCACATATTCAACAATATGTATTCATCAGGAGATCTCGTAGGAAAACCTGTTTCACCATCACCAACTATTGACGATGATGGATCTATGGCCATGGCACTACATGATAAGATTCTACTAGATTAATTAAGGGCATTACCATATTCTTTTAGCATCAGTCAAGTTTCAAACAAGAATTATTATAACAGATGCTACAAAGAAAGGCGTAAAACATTTATCAAGTTCTTTCAAAATCTTTAAAATACATGATACTTGGGATCTTAGTCCCTTATCACATTACTGGGAATTCTCATCCCTTCACATCATCATTATCATGATTAATGGATCTGGGTATTCAAACCCTTAGTTCATCACAGAACACTGTTACCACTTATCAGGTAACTAATACCTCTAGGTCCTCAGACCAAGGTATACATGGTACTTGTTATACAAACATCTCACATGGCTCACAAGGCCCATTAAGTATCTTATCACCTCTCACTAGGCAACAACTTATTCACATGGCTCACAAGGCCATTACACATCTTGTCACCTCTCACTAGGCAACAACTTATTCACATGGCTCACAAGGCCATTACACATTATACTTTTTATGTAAGTATTTAATCATGCCTTACAAGGCTTATGCAATAAGAGAATTACAACCTTCCCATCATTGGGGTTAGGGTTTCCCCTTTATAACCGATTAGGGTTTCATGTTCATTTTATTGATCCAAACCCTAATTCATTGCTCCACACATCTAGGAGCATATTTGATATCATAAGTATTCAATCATACTTATTTATTTTAATCATTTATCATTAAATGATCATCAACACAAGGTATGAGTTCCTCTCTCATCCTTATCAGGGTATGATTACATCATATTTTATTAACTTGGCTTAACCCTTTCTCAAGGTATGTTAGCCTACACTTATCAAGGTGGATTAATCTCATTATATCTCAACGTAACAATTGACATGACACACTTCATGTGTTACTCATCCAAGTATATTGGATTTAATGTGCATCAACCTTGCAGTGTTGGATGTAATATCTATCATGTCTTGATGTATCACTTCCCTCATCACTTTTAACATACTTAAGTTCATCAACTTATCTTGTATTAGGGTATGTCCCATCCTAATACTTTATGCACTAGCTATTCACATTTATCATGTAATGTATTGGTCATAAGTCACACATTTGAATTATTCAACCATCATCAATGATATGGACTCATCTCGGGTTAAGGCATTATTGATATAAGGTTGTCCATTATCAACCACTCTAGGTGCTTCTCCTATCAAGGTATTAGCCACACCATTACTTGGTGTTACACTCATCACTCCTAAGAGTGTCTTGCCCTCACCTTTACAAGGTGTATAAGGTTAAAGATGTGCATATGTTCACCATATCGAGTTGTAGGTGTACAAGCACCACCATATCGGGTTGGAGGTATATGACCATCATCCATATCGGGCTAGAGGTGTTTTTATGTGTTACCCATGTCGTGCATGAGGTACTAAGTCATCACCATTTTGGGCTAGAGGTGCATTCAATCACCATATCGGGCAGCTCACCATCTAGGGTTGGCCATGACAGATTAGGGTTTGCCATATCGGGTTCAACCCAATATACAAATCAATAGGAGTGTAGGGCACCAAACCATATTGGGATACACCATCAAACATTAGGTTGCAACACCCATGTTGGGTTAGGGTTGATTGTGATGGGAACATGGTACATATATGTGTCGCCCATGATGCTTAAGAGGTATCAACTCATCAACATGTTGGGCTACCATATTGTCTAGGGTTGTGTATCGTGCAACCCTATCGTGCAAGGTCATGTGTCGTGCAACCATGTCATGCAAGGTCATGTAGGCCTCATGATACTAAGTACCAATAATGTATTATATGATCATATCATGCAATATCACTTGTTACTCTTCAGTTATATCGGGTTACCAAAATTAGGGTTTCTTGTCAACTTACAAGTATACAATTGACCTTGTATCGTGCATGGAGTCTATAATAGACTTCCTATCGTGCAAGAGGTGTATACTAAACCCCCATATCGTGAAACAATGTATTCATTCATATCCATATTGTTCAAGTGAAGAAGGTGCATCATCATATTGAGTTAAAGGTGCTTACTTGTGTGCTTGCACCCGATATCACTTTTATAAGGTGATATCATCATCTTCAAGCTCTAGACATTTGTTATAACTATTATAGTTCATGTCAACAGGTCTAAGAAACTACTAGAACTCATAATTTCATCAACTATTTCAGGAAATTTTGAAATTAAAAGTAGATCATTAAATACAGCAATTTAGGTGATGAATAATAACATGGCTGAGTTCAAGTTATATAACACGCCTTAAGAATGACTTCAAAGCTCCAAGATCCAAAGCTCCATGTTCCTAAGGTTGAAGATGATTTTATAAAAGGTCCAAGGCTCGTTCACAACTCCTTCATATACAAGGAATCACCATGGATAAGCAATTGGTGAAGGAGAAAGAAAGGTAGATCATAACCCTAATTCCATGGTTCAATTCAAGCTTGAAGACAACTATAGCTTACCTTAGGGTTTAGTTTTGAGTTCCTTAGCTCCTTGGACGACACCCTACAACTCTTGGGCAATATGGACTTCCTCTTGGCCGACACAACTTTGCTTGTGGCCGATACCCCCTCACTTGTGGCCAAAATCACTTCAATTGGCCGATATCAACTTGATATGGGCAATATCAACATGGTATGGTCGATATACTTGCTATGGCCGATAACCAAGGCCTATGCACGATACCCTTGTTCTCTTTCACGACATGCCACCCCTCTTGCACGATATGATACTCGCTTGCACGATATGGCACTCACTTGGAGTCAAAACACGTCACTCTATGGCCGATATCACCCTATATGGCCGATATCACCTACTTGGGCGATATGGTCTTGCCATGGGCGATATCCCAAGTCCCATGCACAATAACAAATGATCCCTTCACGATATGGGAGCTCTATGCACGATACCTTAGGGTAGGAGGGTGGTAAGGGTCGCAAAATTACACCAAGGGGTGAAACTAGGGGTATATATACTTGTTGTTCATGAAGAAAGGCAAAAATGAGGTGTCAACATTTTGAGCTAGTAGGTGCCACGTTTAATGCATGGGTGACACGTGTACATGCATGCATAAACATTTATCGTGACATTCAAAAAGGTTGAGGATCATATAGAGATGCAAATTCATCCATTGCTTATCCATTTGGATAAGTCATCTAGATTTAATCACTATTTTAAGTCAAGCCGATACACTTTTTCTAAGGAAACTTGTTGGCCGCCACACCTCACCTCCTTGAGGTTCTTTTCACGATATGGACTTTTCCAAGAGTTCACAAAACTATATGGGACACATACTTGGGCTCCATGGCCGATAGGCACTCATATATAAGCTTTTCAACTTGATACAACTCAAGTTAAGATTCCAAATTCAACCCTTTTTCTTGGTCATTTCATCACCAAGATTACCATCATTCATAATGGAATAAAACATGGTGTATCATTCATTATATCTCCTCTAAATGATACATAGAGGAATTAGTAATACTCTAGAGGTGGTAATTTGCATATTAACCCCACATTTTGGGTAAATTACAATTTGTACCAAAATTGGTGCACAAGGTACCATCATTGTTTAAACAAGTTCAAACTTGGAATTTAGGCTTTCCACAAGCCACCACCTTGCATCATTCTCTCAATAATGATGCTACAACACATGAGGCATGTTCAAAATGTGACATTTTGCATTATAGCCCCTCAATTTGGGTAAATTTCACTTTGGTCCAAAATAAAGGAAAATTGCTCAAACAACATTCAATCGGGACCAAACTTGAAACATGAGTGTGTCACATGATAACAAAGCACCTTAGAGGATTATATTAAATTTATAATCAACTTAATTAGCCAAAACAAATAGGGTTACCTCATAACCCAGGTCAGGGTTGTTACAAGTTATAAACCCTAACAAGGATTTTGTCCCCGAAATCCCAGGTAAAGGAAGATAGATATTATTCATTCATCGTACCATCAAGTCTCCACATAACATCTTAATGTCATGGAGATGACATAGAACTTTGATCAACACAAAGTTCTTCCACACATGGTTATCATTGAATCTGTCACACATGGCACATATTCCATTGTCTTTTTCATTATTGACTGTAGAGTCAACTCTATGTCAGGTAATACTTTTCTTAGTCAGGGAAACATCATTCATACCTTATTTAACTCAGGTGTCATATCTTACTGATTTGTCACCTTTCTCAACTTATAAATTTATGTGACAATATTTTGGGGAGTCTCCCATACTCCTCATTTAGCATTTTTACTTTTAAAGGAAAGACCAAAGTTATGTTCTGTCACCCACTTGTGACTACAAGTCTTATCATATATCTGTTGTGTCATCTAATCTACTGACACAGCATTAAACTTTCTTACTACTTGTACCAACTATCTCATTAGTTGTACATTCTCTTATAATAAAGGGATTATACTTATCAATTAAGAACTTATCTTAGAGGTATCTTTAGATGTTATGTATAAGTTGCCTTGACAGATCTAGATAGGGGTATTCTAAGGAATTATTTTTAGCTTGATAAGCATTTCCCACAATGATTTTACAATTGTTCCTTTAATAATACATCCCTATTGTTGTTATGTTTATGCAAAGCATAAACCCCTAACATATAATTTCCATGCTATTTTATATAACTAGACTGATTTCACAGTTGTCCATTCCAGGTAACCAACATAAATCATCTAATTAGGAGTTATGTTTTTACTTTGCCATATCACTTGATGCTTCTTAGATACCATAATTTCTTACCTTAGTATCTTTCACATGTGTCGAAAACACATCACATCCTCATCTTTCTTTCATCTTGGGATATTACTTGTTACACATATCTTTATGTTGTAACCAAAGTCTAAGACAAACTGATACTTTTCTAAGTATCCATCAATTGAACATGTTTAACTTATGCACATCAAGTGTCATAAAACCCACATGATTGCCAAGTCCCAGAAGAGGAAGAACACAAAGGAACATATTCCTATTATCACCCCATCATTATCCAGGGTTGTTTATCAAAGAGAAGAGATTATAATCTCCTCTGATTATTGCATGAACTTTAAACTATTCATGAGTCATTTACTCGTGTTTCATCCTAAGTTCCTTGCCATCAGCATAGGAATTATAAGGATGATTACATGTCATCACTCCTATCTTTGTTATTGTCTAACATGTTCGTGAGGATTTTTGTGATTTTATCACATTTCCCATTTCCACATTATGGGAAAAGATCTTTACTATTCACACATGCTTTATCAGACAGGGATCATCTCCCTTGTCCTCATTCTCTTATCATGAGGATTACACTTTTTTACTTCCTCATACTCACAAATTGATCTGAGATCATCTCAGATTCTACTTTATTGCACTTTGTATGTGATGCAGATGTCCATACCATTTTTCCAGTTTAGTTATACTCACTAGATTGTCTCAGAATGACTACTTGATCAGAGTAATCAAAAAGATAACAATATAAGAGTTCCATACTTTCCCCTTCTCCAATAATTATATACATGGCCAGGGTATACAAGTACTGAGATTAGGTAGCATGCACTTTGTTTACTATCATGTTCCTTATTTTTCATGTCTTTATAAACATAGGATTTAACATTCCTAGATTTTCTCCAGGCACCACATATATACATCGTCCTCTTTCACACAGATAAGAGTAATTATAAAGAATTTAAAAGAATACTAAACATAATATAAATTCTAGTTCTCATCATATCTTCCCTATGTCCCCATAGGACAATCAATAGGGAAATCCATAACAGCAATCCTTTTTAGGATTATCAGATAGCATCAAGATAAGGCATATTGAAATGAAAAAGCTCTATCTAACTGTTACCCCTTGCGGTCATCAACCACTCCAGGTTGACTCAAGACATAGAGTCTAGTTGTTTCATGTTGTTACTCTTGCCTTTTTACACTATTGGGCTGTAACTTTTGTATGCCCTATTGAGCCTTCCTCAGCTGTTGAGTCATTTCCTCCCTTCTTTTCAAAGAAAAGAGTTTAGTATGCTCAACATGTCCATAACTATAGCATGTCTTGTCCTCGTACCATGGTCTTATATCGATGTAGAGACTAAACCATGGGTTCTTATAGGTGGAAAGTTAGGACCCTTGTCTTAACTTAGTGGCTACTGGCCCGGTACACTAGGCATTTATTGCATTGGTGGCACCAAAAACTTTGTCTTTTTAGAACAACTAGGCACATGTCTCTAGAATTGTAGAGACCTTTCCTTATTTCTCAACTTATTGCCCCATCTTGGGCATTACCATCGTAGATATACTATCTATCTATACTTATGGCAGAATCTATTTTCTTTACATTTGCTAATTCTTCCCACATTTTCCACTGTTCCAACATGACTATGTCATTTAGGAATCTTTTCAAAGCCCAAAGTTTCTACATTGAGGAGTGGTAACCTAGGTTGTAATGCTAGTATCTAGTCTACTATATGCATCACTGCTATCCAAACTTGTCCAACAAGAGCATAAACATAGGATTCTCTATCCTCATCGGGTCATGATGGGAATTCTCAGACATTCATTCTTCTCTTATATGATCCCTTGCACCCTTTCCTGGTGCAACAACATTGCCCTCAACAATGTATTCCTCATGTTCCCCAGTCATTTATAAACTTCACCCTTTCTTCTACACAAGCAGAAGTCACTATAGGGTATACTGGAGGACACTAACATAGACTCAACACCTAAGTCCTATGTCTCTGTAGACTCAACGAACCTTAAGCTCTGATACCAAACTTTGTGACAACAGTCGCCACACTGACAAACAAATCATCATTAATTAAGCGGAATTAAACATAAACAGCAGATTAGCGAAAATCACTAAAAATTAAAACCATTTTTCAAAGAGATCCATTCCAAATAAAACACTTACTGAAAGGTTCAAAACCTTATATACATCAGTATTCACATTGTACATATCTGGTACATCTCATCTTGAGAATAACATATAACAGTTGCTTTACCAAACTATACATGAGCAACATAAAACCTCGAGGCACGTAAGATAAAATCTCTTATTGATTCATAAAACTAGTACGAACCAACTCGAAGGACCTGAGAGTACAGAGACGACACATAGGACTCATATTTACAGGACATGACAGACAATACACTCAACCTGAGTTGTCACTGCTGCCTCAGCTGTTGTTCTTCCTTTGCAAAAAGGTCTTCACCTCCTCATGCATGTCCACCTAAAAATTTGGGTCCCACGGGGGTGAGACAATTGTAATTGTACCAGCGAGAGATATAACTCTCCGCCAACCATATTATTATTATAGGTAAACAGTAAATAACTAAGCAGAGGATTCTTTTATATTCAACAGCAGGATTTAATCACTATTTAAGCAGAATAGAGCAATATCATCTTTTAAAGCATTGCAGCTATATATGATAAAGTAGTAATTCATCTATTCATTTTATAAGGAAAATGAAGAACATGTATAACATATATCCATTTAATATGTATAAAAGTAATATATCATCATCCAATGATTTCTGTATTCAATCCTTAAGAAAATATGCTATACGGCTGATTACATTTTACAATCACACTTATGCCCTGGGGAGATGAGGTATACCGCTCATACTCCAACCGACCACTGCGAAGTTGAAATCGGTACCATACATAGGTTAATGGAAAAGCCGGACTCCATGACCTCCCACATCTCGGTCAGTGCGAGACCACAAGCAGGACCATGTCAACTACTTATCATAGCTTACCAGGGTATACTGGCAACTGCTACAAGAGTTACAGCGTCAGCTGCCTCTCTTCGGCATCGAGAGATTTAATGTTTATCTCACATCGATCCGGCATTCATCACCATCGGTAGATTCATGATACATCCATTCCGACACATATAATGAAGGATTGAGAGATTTAATGTTTATCTCACATCAATTTCTCCATCAGGGCGTAAGGTATTCGCACCCATCACCCCCACATATTCAACAATATGCGTTCATCAGGAGATCCCGTAGGAAAACATGTTTTACCATCACCAACTACTGACGATGATGGATCTATGGCCAGGGCACTACATGATAAGATTCCACTTGATTAATTAAGTGCATTACCATATTCTTTTAGCATCAGTTTAGTTTCAAACAAGAATTATTACAACATATGCTACAAAGAAAGGCGTAAATCATTTATCAAGTTCTTTCAAAATCTTTAAAACACATGATACTTGGGATCTTAGTCCCTTATCACATTACTAGGAATTCTCATCCCTTCACATCGTCATTATCATGATTACTGGATCTGGGTATTCAAACCCTTAGTTCATCACAGAACACTATTACCACTTATCAGGTAACTAATACCTCTATGTCCTCAGACCAAGGTGTACATGGTACTTGTTATACAAACATCTCACATGGCTCACAAGGCCCATTAAGTATCTTGTCACCTCTCACTAGGCAACAACTTATTCACATGGCTCACAAGGCCATTACACATCTTGTCACCTCTCACTAGGCAACAACTTATTCACATGGCTCACAAGGCCATTACACATTATACTTTTTTTTTAAGTATTTAATCATGCCTTACAAGGCTTATGCAATAATAGAATTACAACCTTCCCATCATTGGGGTTAGGGTTTCCCCTTTATAACCGATTAGGGTTTCATGTTCATTTTATTGATCCAAACCCTAATTCATTGCTCCACACATCTAGGAGCATATTTGATATCATAAGTATTCAATCATACTTATTTATTCTCATCATTTATCATTAAATGGTCATCAACACAAGGTATGAGTTCCTCTCTCATCCTTATCAGGTTATGATTACATCATATTTTATTAACTTGGCTTAACCCTTTCTCAAGGTATGTTAGCCTACACTTATCAAGGTGGATTAATATCATTATATCTCAACGTAACAATTTACATGACACACTTCATGTGTTACTCATCCAAGTATATTGGATTTAAGGTGCATCAACCTTGAAGTGTTGGATGTGATATCTATCATGTCTTGATGTATCACTTCCCTCATAACTTTTAACATACTTAAGTTCATCAACTTATATTGTATTAGGGTATGTCCCATCCTAATACTTTATGCACTATCTATTTACATTTATCATGTAATGTATTGGTCATAAGTCACACATTTGAATTATTCAACCATCATCAATGATATGGACTCATCTCAGGTTAAGGCATTATTGATATAAGGTTGTCCATTATCAACCACTCTAGGTGCTTCTCCTATCAAGGTATTAGCCACACCATTACTTGGTGTTACACTCATCACTCCTAAGAGTGTCTTTCCCTCACCTTTATAAGGTGTATAAGGTTAAAGATGTGCATATGTTCACCATATCGAGTTGTAGGTGTACAAGCACCACCATATCGGGTTGGAGGTATATGACTATCATTCATATCGGGCTAGAGGTGTTGGTATGTGTTACCCATGTGGTGCATGAGGTACTAAGCCATCACCATTTTGGGCTAGAGGTGCATTCAATCACCATATCGGGCAGCTCACCATCTAGGGTTGGCCATGACGGATTAGGGTTTGCCATATTGGGTTCAACCCAATATACAAATCAATAGGAGTGTAGGGCACCAAACCATATTGGGATACACCATCAAAAATTAGGTTGCAACACCCATGTTGGGTTAGTTTTGATTATGATGGTCACATGGTACATATATGTGTCTCCAATGATGCTTAAGAGGTATCAACTCATCAATATGTTGGGCTACTATATTGTCTAGGGTTGTGTATCGTGCAACCCTATCGTGCAAGGCCATGTGTCGCGCAACCATGTCATGCAAGGTCATGATGGCCTCATGTACTAAGTACTAATGATGTATTATATGATCATATCGTGCAATAACACTTGTTACTCTTCACTTATATCGGGTTACCCAAATTAGGATTTCTTGTCAACTTACAAGTATACAATTGACCTTGTATCGTGCATGGAGTCTATAATAGACTTCCTATCGTGCAAGAGGTGTATACTACACCCTAATATCGTGCAACAATGTATTCATTCATATCCATATCGTTCAAGTGAAGAAGGTGCATCATCATATCGGGTTAAAGGCGCTTACTTGTGTGCTTGCACCCGATATCACTTTTATAAGGTGATATCATCATCTTCAAGATCTAGACCTTTGTTCTAACTATTATAGTTCATGTCAACAGGTCTAAGAAACTACTAGAACTCATAATTTCATCAACTATTTCAGGAAATTTTTAAATTAAAAGTAGATCATTAAATACAGCAATTTAGGTGATGAATAATAACATGGCTGAGTTCAAGTTATATAACCCGCCTTAAGAATGACTTCAAAGCTCCAAGATCCAAAGATCCATGTTCCTAAGGTTGAATATGACTTTATCAAAGGTCCAAGGCTTGTTCACAACTCCTTCATATACAAGGAATCACCATGGATAAGCAATTGTTGAAGGAGAAAAGAAAGGTACATCATAACCCTAATTCCATGCTTCAATTCAAGCTTGAAGACAACTATAGCTTACCGTAGGGTTAAGTTTTGAGTTCCTTAGCTCCTTGGCCGACACCCTAAAACTCTTGGGCGATATGGAATTCCTCTTGGCCGACACAACTTTGCTTGTGGTCGATACCCCCTCACTTGTGGCCAAAATCACTTCAATTGGCCGATATCAACTTGCTATGGGCAATATCAACATGGTATGGCCGATATACTTGCTATGGCCGATACCCAAGGCCTATGCACGATACCCTTGTTCTCTTGCACAACATACCACCCCTCTTTCATGATATTATACTCACTTGCACGATATGGCACTCACTTGGAGTCAAAACACTTCACTCTATGGCCGATATCACCCTATATGGCCGATATCACCTACTTGGGAGATATGGTCTTGCCATGGGCGATATACCAAGGCCCATGCACGATACCACAGCATCCCTTCATGATATGGGAGCTCTATGCATGATAAATTAGGGTAGGAGGGTGTTAAGGGTCGCAAAATTGCACCAAGGGGTGAAACTAGGGGTATATATACGTGTTGTTCATGAAGAAAGGCAAAAATGAGGTGTCAACATTTTGAGCTAGTAGGTGCCACGTGTCATGCATGGGTTACACGTGTACATGCATGCATAAACATTTATCTTGACATTCAAAAAGGTTTAGTATCATCTAGAGATGCAAATTCGTCCATTGCTTATCCATTTGGATAAGTCATCTAGATTTAATCACTATTTTAAGTCAAGCCGATACACTTTTTCTAAGGAAACTTGTTGGCTGTCACACCTCACCTCCTTGAGGTACTTTGCACGATATGGACTTTGAAAAGAGTTCAAAAAATTATATGTGACACCTCTTTGGGTTCCATGGCAGATAGGCACTCATATATAAGCTTTTCAACTTGATACAACTCAAGTTAAGCTTCCAAATTCAACCCTTTTTCTTGGCCATTTCATCACCAAGATTACCATCTTTCATAATGGAATCAAACATGGTGTATCATTCATTCTCTCTCCTATAAACGATACATAGAGGAAGTAAGAATACTCTAGAGGTGGTAATTTGCATATTAACCCCACATTTTGGGTAAATTACAATTTGTACCAAAATTGGTGCACAAGGTACCAGCATTGTTTAAACAAGTTCAAATTTGGAATTTCGGCTTTCCACAAGCCACCACCTTGCATCATTCTATCAATAATGATTCTACAACACATGAGGCATGTTCGACATGTGACATTTTGCATTATATCCCCTCAATTTGGGTAAATTTCACTTTGGTCCAAAATAAAGGAAAATTGCTCAAACAACATTCAATCGGGACCAAACTTGAAACATGAGTGTGTCACATGATAACAAAGCACCTTAGAGGATTATATTAAAGTTATAATCAACTTAATTAGACAAAACAAATAGGGTTACCTCATAACCCAGGTCAGGGTCGTTACAATACAACAACCACACATCCAAGGGCTTAGTACCTCAAGCAAAGATCTTCAACCTATAGAAAGAGCTTACCCACTTGAAGCATGGAGTCTTAATCCATCAAGATGGAATTACCCATTCCTTTATTCATGTCTTCTACCTTCAAGGGATTACCTATCTTCCTTGAGTGTTGCCTTGCTTCTCTCCTTCACTCAGAGATTTGGAGCACCTATCTCCTTCACTTGGAGACCTAGAGCAGCTTGCCTTTTTCAACCTTGAAGAATAGCACATCCTTCTCCTTCACTTGGAGAGGTATATTCAACTATCTTCTAAGGAATGGAGGTTGGAAGATGGAGGAGGATAGCTTTTACATCAACACATGGAGTATCTCTCTTATACAGGAACCTATCTCACTCATACTCACGAATTTGACTGGAAGGTAGAGAGAGAAAGGGGCTCAAAGGCTTAGAACACTTTCAGCTATAGTAGAACTAAGTTTGCAATGAAAGAGCAGCCTTGGAATGAACTCCAAGTGTCCTATATATAGCTGAGGCTGTTTCTTTGAGTTAGATGAACTCTTGGACTGAAATATAGCCATTTTCCTTCAAGAAAACATCTTTATTTGCGATCAAATAACCCACCAATGGTTACATCACTTTTTTCTGCAAATTTCGTACAGTGCAATCGGTCGAGTTTCAATAAAGGTAAATCGACCGATCAAGTAAAAGACAAAACCGATATTCAAACGGTCGATCGAGTTTTTCCTGGGGAAAAACGTTATCGATCCCTGAGGATCATTTTGGTCAGCCACTTGATCGGTCGACTTCTGTGCAAATACAACTCGACCGATGCTATCTTCAGAAAATTGACTTAAGGATGATCAATCGAATTTTAAGGCTGGGAAAGTTGACCAACCAAGTGCCTGAAATCAATTTTCTAAATTGCATATAAAGTGATTAAGACTTGGTGTTGTATGTCCCAATCAATTTTCTCACCTTAGTTACAATTCAATTCATCTTTACAAGTGATTACAAATATGTTCTAAGGTCATTTACATAGAAATCCCAAAATGCACACTTGTAGCTATTTTGACTTGAACTTGAGCCGCTTTGGATTTTGGATCCTTTTCATATACCTAATGCCTGTAAAAAATCTTAAACACACATATCAGATACATATGAATGGAATGGGTAAGTCATTATCAAAATATAGGCAATGTATAACCTCCAGGTCAACATTCTCCCCCTTTTTGACAATGACAAATCACTCCCCAAGCATATTGAAAAGGATATGAAAGTTATACCTTTGCCTTATGAATTAGGGGGATTCATGATACGAACAATGTGAATTGCTCCCCCTCAATCTATGCTTCCTCTAACCCGCATGGTTAGTTTCTCTACACATAGCAATACCAATATATATGTAATGTGCAGTCCTTTGTAAGTTCACATAATGGACAGTGAATTGAACAAGAAAAGGATCTCACAAGCAAAAGCAATATTATAGCAAAGAAAAACCAATATGATTGAGTTTCAAGACATGATCTATCACTTGAAATATCTCTCCCCCTTTTGACATTATCAAAAAGGTAGGGGGGTAGAAGAGCATAAGCCAAGTCTTCTCCAAAACTCAACCAAACATGTATGCAATGGAATAAACAACAGTTGAAAGGCATATAGCACACACAAATAAAAGATAACATATAATCCAATTCATGATCAAAATATAACTCAAGATGGCACCAACGCATGGGATAAAAACAGAGGAAAAGTCATAATGCACATCAAGGATATTACAACGCAGATATACGTCCACATAAGAGAAACTACAAGCACCAAAGCGATAAAACAAAGATAAGAAATAGTACAGCTCAGAAGAATGTGCCATGATGTTTCTTATACAAAATAGTCTAGAAAGATATATATGATAAGCATGCTAGACTAAAAACAAAGAAACCACCTAAACGTCTAAGGTATCTATATCAAAAACGTCCTCATAGCCAGGTGTGTAGTCCTCATCTCTGTCAGAAGGTGGAGCAGTAGTGCCAACATCAGAACCAGCACCATCACCATCACCGTCGTCGGAAGTGTCCTTGCCATCACCGTCTTCATCATCAGCATCCTCGGCCTGGTCTGGTATCTCCTCATCAGTAGGAGATTCAAAAGAACAATCGGGGCGGTGGGCATTCTGCTCATCCCAAGACATACCAAGAGCATGAAGCTCATTGGCCTGTGGAAAGGACAGAGTAGAGTCACCCAAAGAGGCTAGAAGAGTGGCCAAGGGGCCAGCAGGTAACAGCAGAACACCAGGAACAGAAATACCAGCATCAAAAGGTGGCGGAGTAGCAACGGAAGGCTCAGGAGCAGGATAGTAATGCTCATATGCATATGAAGCATAGGCACTACTGGGGGATGGCTGGTAGGTGGGGTAGGGTGATGTACATGATAGGTTCATGTGAGACATTATGGAACATAAATCATGGTGAAGGTGGTCCTGAACCTGTTGATTGTACGCATGTTGATGCATCATATAACCCATAAGGGTTTCATTAGACACACGAAAATACGCATGGCTGGGTCTAGGAGGAGGTTGTGGTGGTGGAGCTCGGGTGGAGGAGGATGGGGTAGTTGAAGTGGCTACAGAGGCGGAAGCACCAGAGGCAGAGGAAAACACAGGAACAGACTTTTGAAGAGTGGTTTCACTAATGCAAACACCTTTCGTGGCGATCAGATAATGGAAGTTAGAAAAGAGACATTTGTCAGTGGCAAACTTGAAAAAATCACAGATCAAAGCTGGGTAGGGTGGGTGGGTGCCTTTAGTGTTCTTTCCAGTTTCAAAGCAGGTCATGTGATGTAAGAAATACCTGGCCCACTTGACACTGATATTGTTTAACAAACAATACATAATGACTGTGGTGTTTTCGGCAATGTCTGTTTGATTTCTCTTTGGATGGACATTACAGTTAATCACCAGAGCCAACATGCGCCTCTTTAGGTCAAGAGAGGAGGAGGGCAGGGTGGACTTCTTCTTATAGGCTACGTCAGGTTTCTTCAAAAACCGATGAACATCCGGAAACGTCAATTCATGGTGTTTGTAAAAACCTTCTGGGTCAAGAAGATCAAAATACTCTCCATAATCCTTACGCCATGTGTCATTTTCCTCATCTCCAGCAAAAAAGACATTTAAGGTATCCTCGGAGAGTTGGAAGCGACGATCGGCGATCATAGAAGTAAGAATTACTTAAGTATTTGGTGGTGGGATGAGTGAATCATAGTTCCAACGCAAGTTGGCATAGAACTCGTGAACAGCTTTAGTGCTTGACATGGAGTTATTAAAGCAGTCATGTTCGATTGCTAGGGTGGACAAATGGTGGGAGGTGAGAAGCTGAGAAACAGAGGCAATGATCGCTTCATACCTAAGGGAAGGCTCGATCAAAGCACGAAAAGGAAAAGGGCTTCGGGGAAGAAGGTCCTTGTACCTATTTACAGCTTCAACCGACACAAAAGAGGTATTATCAAACGGAATCAAACTATTATTAGATGAGGAAGCTGGAGCATTTCTTGGAGCAGGACATTTTCGTCTATGAGAAGCCATGGAAATGAAAACGAGATGAAAAATGTGCAAACAAGCAATGGCAAACCTCAAACGCCGAACAGAAACCACCCATGATGCCCGGGGAGGTCAAGATCAAGGTTTCTAGGTCAATCTAGGGCTATGATTGGGAGGTTTAGGGCAGGGTTTGAGAGCTTAGGGCTAAGAGGTGAGGAATCGGTCGTCTATTTTCTAGTTGAGAGGGAAAAAAGACGGCTGATCCTAACTTTTAAGTTGGCTCAGCCCACGGATCGGTCGAGTTCTATGTGTGGAAAACTCGACCGAACGGTCCACTGAAGACTTGCTCTCAGCTCCTGATCGGTCGAGTTTCTCAGGGTGAAAACTCGACCGAAGGTCAACCTGATCTAAAAGTCACATTCTTAGTTTCTAGCCATATACATGCCAATTAAATTTATTTTTCCATTCTATTATGTATCATTAACATACTTAGGCACATTTAGCTCATCATTGGGCACTATTTTGCGATAAAACATGGAATTCGATAAAAACCCAAAAACTAAGCATGTTTACAAGCAAGTTAGGCACATTTAAACATGTATAAGAAAAAAAACAAGGTGAAGAAAGACATGAGCAAACATATAGAAAAGATACAACTAGCTAGATCACATGGTAATATCATTCAAATCAACAATAAGCAGTTTAGATCGAATAAAGTTAAATTGATCTCTAGCTAGAGGTTTTGTAAAGATATCCGCCAATTGATTTTCTGTGTCCACATGTGTGATATAAATATCCTTCTTGGCAATGTGATCACGGAGAAAGTGATGGCGAACCTCTATTTGCTTGGATCTACTATGCAATATAGGATTATAAGATAGATTAATTGCACTAGTATTGTCACAAAAGATAGGAGAAGCATCAAAAAAAATGTTGAAGTCTTGGAGCATTTGCTTCATCCATAGGACCTGAGCACAACAGCTCCCAGCTGCAATATATTCAGCCTCGGTCATTGATAATGCCACTATACTTTGTTTCTTGGAGAACCAAGACACTAAGCATGGTCCTAGAATGAAGCAAGTGCCACTTGTGCACTTTCTATCAACCAAACACCCTGTGTAATCTGCATCACTATATGCTCTAAGAGTAAAATCCCTTGATTTAGGATACCATAGTCCAAAATTTTGGGTTTTGGCTAAGTACCTCAAAATCCTCTTAACAGCAATAAGATGCAACTTCTTAGGGCTAGATTGAAAGTGAGCACACAAGCCAACACTAAACATAATATCAGGTCTAGAGGCAGTTAAATAGAGTAAACTTCCAATCATACCTCTATAGAGCTTCTCATCTACCTTCTCACCTTCTTCATCTTTGTCAAGTTTGGCGGTGTTGGACATGGGTGTATCCATCGGCTTCATGTTCTCCATCCCAAAGTGCTTGAGCAGCTCATTTGTGTACTTGCCTTGGTTGATGAAGTTTCCTTCTTTTTTTTGCTTGATTTGAAAGTCAAGGAAGAAAGTCAACTCACCCATCATGCTCATTTCGAACTCACTCTGCATAAGAGAACTAAACTCCTTGCAAAGATCAAGATCAGTCCCGCCAAAAATGATATCATCAACATAGATTTGAATTATAAGAAAATGGTTAGAAGTGTGTTTTAGGAACAAGGTAGAATCAACTTTGCCCATGACATACTTGTTATCTAACAAAAAGTTCTTTAATTTCTCATACCAAGCTCGAGGTGCTTGTTTGAGTCCATAGAGAGCTTTTTGCAACAAATAAATATGATTGGGTAACTTGTCATTTTCAAAGCCTAGAGGTTGAGCAACAAATACTTCCTCCTCGATTATACCATTCAAAAATGCACTTTTAACATCCATTTGATATAACAAGAAATTTGTGTAACTAGCAAAGGAAAGTAACATATGAATAGATTCTAATCTAGCAACAGGAGCATAAGTTTCATCAAAGTCAATACCTTCCTGTTGGTTGTAACCTTGTGCTACTAACCTCGCTTTGTTTCTTACCACTTTTCCTTGCTCATCTAGCTTGTTGCGGTAGACCCATTTGGTGCCAATGATTTTTCTATTACTTGGTCTTGGCACTAGAGTCCACACATGATTCTTCTCGAATTGCTCGAACTATTCTTGCATGGCTAGGATCCACTCATCATCACCAAGGGCTTCTTTGATGTTCTTTGGCTCTAGTTGGGAGATGAAGGCACTATCTGCTTTCTTTGTTGTGAGCAGCTCGTATCCTCACTCTCTCGAATGGGTTGCCAATGATCAACTCCTTGGGATGATTCTTTGCAAAGCGGGGAGTGGGATCCTTGTTTTCTTCTTCTTCTTCTATCACCTACTTACCTTTATTTTCGATGTTGTGGTCTTTTAAGATAGGAATCAGATCATCTGCAACATCATTATCAACAACATGCTTGCCAACAATGGGGTTAGTTTCAATAAACTTAACATTGATAGATTCTTCAATTTTAGACAATTCAATGTTGAATACTCTATATGCCCTGCTAGTAGTGCTATAGCCTAGGAAGAAAGCCTTATTAGATTTCGGATCAAACTTGTCAAGAGAATCCTTCATGTTTAAAACAAAACAAGGACATCTGAAAACATGAAAGAAATCAATAGACGGCTTTTCTACCACGCCATAGTTCATAGGGGGTTTTCTTTGAAGAAGGATGTGTAAAAACTCAGTTTTTGTGGCAACACATCCCACTATCACATAGACAGCGAGGTGTTACGCGAAAACGTGCGGAAATCACCATAACCACATATTACCAAAAACACGGGCTAATTAAAACTGATTGTAGAAAGCATAAAAACCAAGAAACTTTTACATTCAGATCCTCATCTTGCAAGGAAACAGGTTATATAAACATATACAAGATCTTGATATGTGTCCACAACTTAGGAGATCAGTTGTCTAGTCATCACATGAGTTCATCACCTGTTATATATACATAACGGCCCACATCCGGCCAGCAACAGGATATACAAACCATCAACAGTTATACATCGTGAAACAACGTCAAAATGCTCCCAAGGACCTGAGAGTACAGGGATGACTCTAGACTCTACTACAAAACAACCAAAACAGCAGCATGTCCATCTCTTGCCTTCTACTGCTCTTGTTGCTGCTCGACCGCAACTCCGCGACCACCACCATGTCTTGGTCAGTGCACGAGTACAACACAAGTAGGACCGCAGTCTCATTCTTAAGTGGCCTCAGCCACAGGGTCAGCTCCCACAGGCTACCCTCTGCCTAGACCGCCTCGGTACAGGTCTTGGCGCTAGTGAAATTGAGCCATGGGCCTGTTCACCGTGCTCTGAGCCATGAACGCATTCATGCTCCTGATGTGCATAAATCATATCATCTTTTAGATCATGTTTAGTTTCATATCCATGTTGTTTTGACTCAATTATCACTCTCATTCATGCTAGATTCTATATTTTTAGCTATTCTTACTTGTCTCATGGTTTGGATTGTAGGTATGATATTTTGCAATGAAATGATGAGGAATATATCATATTATCTCTTATTGGATCACTCCTCAAGTATCTACATGATTTGGGGTTCGAAACTACGCAAATACCACTTTATACGGCATGTAAATCGGACCTACACACTGAAAGTTATGAGCAAAATACACAACAGCCCAGAACAGCGAGGTGCACGCCGTGCACCTGGGAATTTCAGGTAGATAAATTTCTGGAAAGTTGCACGGCGTGCACCTGGGAGCCAAAAGTTTCTGGAAAGTTCCACGGCGTGCATTTCCAAAGTGCACGCCGTGCACAGTGTATTCTGGAGCAAACTGAAAGTTTCTGGAAAGTTGCACGGCGTGCATTTCCAAAGTGCACGCCGTGCACCTGGCAGTTTCAGCATTTTGTAAAATACGAGTTTTTATTTAAAACGAAGTGGGAACTTAATGGGCAGTTACGCCCGGTCATTTGCGGAAGTTCTCTCATCCTAGAGCAAGCCTAGAGCATAGGAGGGCGATTTGGAGGGGAAAGGAGGTGGTTTCTTGCCAAAGAACCCACATTCTTCCTCTCTTCTTCTCCAAGCTTCTTCTCCAAGGTGCAGCAAATGATGTTGTAAATGCACTAAGAGCTTGACAAGGGCATTCCGTATTCCAAATGATGTTGTAAAGTTGATTTACTCACAAAAATTGAAACCATTACATGTTTTAAGCAATCAAGGATGTGAAAGATGAATGTTCAGGCTAGAAGCATAAACCAGAGTTAAGCACATGTTGATGGCTAAAAGGTTTCATTTGATTAATGCATGCCTTTTACAATTTCTCCAAATGATATTTCTCATAAAAAGAGGACAATCAGTTAAGCATAGGAGTTCTATCCACATATAAAAGATAAACCTCATATCATACTAGATTTGCCACAAGAAGAGAAGAATTGAAAACAAGAGACTGAAATGTGAACACAAAACAAAAGCAAATGACAAGAAGCAAATAACATGAAAGGGAAAAGCTAAAAGAACTAGGTTACCATCCGGTTGCTCCCCCCTAAGCTTGAAATCGGCAGTGTCCTCACTGCATAAATCAAACTAAAAAGGTTGCAACCAGGTACCTCATCATGGTGGAAACATCAAAGTCCATGGAGGACCGGTGCTCTGATTTGCAGCTGGAAATTGTTGTGATAAAGATTGATGCCTCCTTGCAAATATGTCCTTGATTTGGGGTAAGCGAAAGCACCTATTAGCTGCAACAAGAATAGTCTTTTGTATGCCAATACTATTTGTCTTTTCATTCTCCTTTGAATCATCATCAAAATATGAGTTGGGAAGAGTGTTCTCATTATAAAGCAATGTGTCATCTAGAGTGTGAGGAAAGACATGTGGCTTGCTTGAAGAATCAACATGTAGAGCATGTGTTGTAGCTTTCTCCCCTTTAGTTGCAACTTCATAATCGTCATGGGTATCAACATCATCATACTTTGAAGGATATACCTCTATAACAACTCCATTCTTCAATGTCACCGGCCTGAAATATGTAGGGTTCATCTCCGGTGGACTAGGCAAGAAAGGTGGAAATGCTTCTTTGCTAGAAAGAGTTTGTTGGGCAATTTGTTTCTCCAAGATGTGTGCATGAGTGAAAATATCATCCACCTTAGAAGAGAGTTGGAAAATGGCACCCTTCATTGATTGTTTTTGTTGATGGAACTCCTCATTTTGCTGCATTTGAGTTGAAATAAATGTTGCAAGCATGGACTCTAATCTAGAAGTTATTTGTGGTTGTTGTGGCTGAATGAAATTCGGGTTCACATTGTTGTAGAAGTTCGGTGGAGTGTATCCCATTGGAGAATAAATAGAATAAGCAGAACATGTAGAAGATGAGTGTCCAAGTAACCCACATGCATCACAAATATTGTTGGCTGTTTAAATTAGTTGTGTGCTTAGATTCTCAAACCTTTGTGACAAAGTGTCTAGCCTTGTTGCAATCAAGTCTATAGAACCAACCGTGCGATCTTCCCTTTGCTTTCCGGAAGTAGTATGTGAAAAGGATGCGTGGTAGCTTGTAGTCGGACTCCATTGGCAATGATTTTCTGCCATATATTCAATAATAGCATAGGCTTCTCGATAAGATTTGTTCATTAGAGCTCCATTTGCAGCTGTATCCATAGACATCCTTGTATTGTACCACAAACCATTATAGAAATATTGCAATAGAAGCCAATTGCTTAGACCATGATGTGGACAAAGATATTGAAGATCTTTGAACCTCTCCCATGTATCATACAAGGTCTCTCCATCCCTTTGAGAATAATTGATGAGTTGACTCCTTAGCTGCAAAGTTTTTCTAGGTGGAAAATATCTTGCCAAAAAGACCTTTAGAAGCTCCTCCCAAGTGCTGATTGACTTCTTTGGCAAAGTATAGAGCCATGCCTTGGCTCTATATTTAAGAGAGAATGGAAAAAGAATTAGGTGTATGCCATCAGTAGGAACACCATATATATTTATGGTGCTTAGCAACTGTAGAAATTCAACAATGTGGAGGTTTGGATCCTCCATTGGTGTCCCTCCAAATGCATTCAGCTGTAGCAATTGTATGATGGATGGGCTGATAGAAAACTCCTCTGCCTCAAATTCTGAAATATTAATAGGCCCACTCATGTGCATTGCAGTTGTACTAAAGTAGTTCTTAAGAGGAAGATCATCCTCCTTGATTAGTTCTTCATGTGGATATGGAGGATTAGGTGGATGTGGCGTACATGGTGGTGTATGTGGTATGGATGAAGGTGGTGAATATGAGGGTGTGGAAGAATGTGGTATGGGTGTTGGTGGTATATATGATGGCGGTGAATTAGGTGTGATTGATGGTGGTATGGATGTAGGTGGCATGGGTGAATGTTGTTTATATGATGGTGACATGGATGATGGTTGTGTGGGTTGTGATTCCTCCATACATGTTTGGGTTTCACTCCTTCTTGCTCCATGAGGGATGCAAATAGTGTGTTCATTTTCTGAATGTAGAGATATGCATGGTTCAAGGATCTTTTTATGAACACCCCATATGCTCCTGCAAATAAACAAGGTGAGTGAGATACAAAAACAAACATGGAAGATACAACAAATTATGATGATCCTGATGAATTATGATTTATGGATATGATGGTGGATATGAAGGATGTGATCTAGTCTCATTTACTTATCAAAAACTCTTACTCTAACAGGAATACTGATGCTCCCGGGCAACGGCGCCAAAAACTTGTTGGTTGTTTACACTAACGAGTTTCAATCATTAAGAATGATCTTTTACTCAACTAGTTATATCCCGCAAGTATATGAGAGTAGTTGTAGTCGAGGTCGAACACAAGGAGCGTTGGTTAGTTAGGCGCAAGAGTTATGATTTTCAATAATCTAGATCGTTGTACACAAGATGATTGGATTAGAACAACTAAATTATAGATTTGAAACAAAACAGTAAATTATCACTTAAGAAAGGTTAAGATTTATATTTGGAAGGATCTTATACTTGGGATTTCACTATCACATCATAGCTTATATTAAAATATGAATTTAAACATGTTAATTAACTTGCAAAGGAGGTTTTTAGTCATCACTCACCTCCCGGTGAAGTGATGATGATTTTAGCTCCATACATCACTCTCGTGTATGTATTTCATTTCAAATCACAAACCTTGCTCCTCAACATAATCCCAGCCACTCTCGCGGTCAAGGACAAGTTGCCAAAAGAGTAACTCCATACTCTCAAACACATCTTCTCAGATTATGAAAGAAAGCATAAAACATGCAAGTATGATGGCCAATCACACAAACAAGCATTTCAGATCTGAAACAACTCTTGGAACATTCAAGAAACTAACATTTAGTACAAAATTCATATGTTCTTACAAGCTATGACATGGGAGTTACTCTCCCATGCCCAAGAAAAAGAGTCTACTCATCCATAATGATGTACAGCAGAAAATGTGCAGAAATTTCAGAGTTTAGCATGGAAAACTAAGCAATCCCAAGGTGTAACCAAAGGAAGGTAGAATTCCGATTTGAGGACGAAATCCCACTTCTACAGCTGCTCCAAACCGGACAAACTTCCCTCCTGAGAAGCTTTGTTGAGTGAAGAAGCTCTGCTGCACCTTGGAGAAGAAGCTTGGAGAAGAAGAGAGGAAGAATGGGGGTTCTTTGGCAAGAAACCACCTCATTTCCCCTCCAAATCGCCCTCCTATGCTCTAGACTTGCTCTAGGATGAGAGAACTTCCGCAAATGACCGGGCGTAACCGCCCATTAAGTTCCCACTTCGTTTTAAATAAAAACTCGTATTTTACAAAATGCTGAAACTGCCAGGTGCACGGCGTGCACTTTGGAAATGCATGTCGTGCAACTTTCCAGAATACACTGTGCACGGCGTGCACTTTGGAAATGCACGCCGTGCAACTTTCCAGAAACTTTTGGCTCCCAGGTACACGCCGTACAACTATCCAGAAACTATTATCTGCCTAAAATTCCCAGGTGCACGGCGTGCACTTCGCTGTTCTGGGCTGTTGTGTATTTTGCTCATAACTTTCAGTGTGTAGGTCCGATTTACATGTCGTAAAAAGTGGTATTTGTGTAGTTTCGAACCCCAAATCATGTAGATACTTTAGGAGTGATCCAATAAGAGATAATATGATATATTCCTCATCATTTCATTGCAAAATATAGTACCTACAATCCAAACCATGAGATAAGTAAGAATAGCTAAAAATATAGAATCTAGCATGAATGAGAGTGATAATTGAGTCAAAACAACATGGATATGCAACCAAACATGATACAAAAGATGATATGATTTGTGCAGATCAAATCCCCCTAAGCTTAAACCATTGCTTGTCCTCAAGCAAAAAGAGCATAGAAACATAAATGAAGAATTGTCAAGTTCATGAATAGATCAAATGAAATGAAAGATGTGTATAAGACCAAACCAACCATGATCAACATGTTTATGCTCATAGCCATCAATTCAACTTAAACACCCAAGAAAGAGATTTTTAGTTCAGCAGGGGTGGTCACAATTAAATGAATCAATCAATTAAACAACACTAAGTAGAATTTGGATGACCAAGCCAAGCAATTAGTGGATGTACAACTCAAACTCTCAACTATTAAGGATACAAAAGATGAAATCTTAGTTAAAATTAACAATTTTAGTTGCACTCTTCTTTTTTCCAAAAAAAAAGATATGACAATGGATTATGGATTCCGACACTCAGCTGCTAATGTAGGCTTATGCACACGTGGAGTGTCGGTTGGGGTATTTACCCTCTTTTAAGACATATCACCTAACCATCGTGGCCAGATCGGACTTACACTAGGCTAGCATGATATGTGGGCAGTGTAGCCATCTTTTTTGGGGTATAAAGATGAGATAAGCCAAAAGAAATTTTAAAAATTTCCAAAACATAGGAGAGTCAACTAAATTGCAACATCAGCTAGATTTCATTCATTTGTTTTGAATTTTTTTCATTGAAAGAGTGGTTGAAAATGCACTAAGAGCTTGACAAGGGCATCTCGTATTCCAAATGATGTTGTAAAGTTGATTTACTCACAAAAATTGAAACCATTACATGTTTTAAGCAATCAAGGATGTGAAAGATGAATGTTCAGGATAGAAGCATAAACCAGAGTTAAGCACATGTTGATGGCTAAAAGGTTTCATTTGATTAATGCATGCCTTTTACAATTTCTCCAAATGATATTTCTCATAAAAAGAAGACAATCAGTTAAGCATAGGAGTTCTATCCACATATAAAAGATAAACCTCATATCATACTAGATTTGCCACAAGAAGAGCAGAATTGAAAACAAGAGACTGAAATGTGAACACAAAACAAAAGCAAATGACAAGAAGAGGTGAGTGATGACTACAAACCTCCTTTGCAAGTTAATTAACATGTTTAAATTCATATTTTAATATAAGCTATGATGTGATAGTGAAATACCAAGTCTAAGATCCTTCCAAATCTGAATCTTAACCTTTCTTAAGTGATAATTTACTATTTTGTTTCAAATCTATAATTTAGTTGTTCTAATCCAATCATCTTGTGTACAACGATCTAGATTATTGAAAATCATAACTCTTACGCCTAACTAACCAACGCTCCTTGTGTTCGACCTCGACTACAACTACTCTCGTATACTTGCGGGATATAACTAGTTGAGTAAAAGATCATTCTTAATGATTGAAACTCGTTATTGTAAACAACCAACAAGTTTTTGGCGCCGTTGCCGGGGAGCATCGGTATTCCTGTTAGAGTAAGAGTTTTTGATAAGTAAATGAGACTAGATCACATCCTTCATATCCACCATCAAATCCATAAATCATAATTCATCATGATCATCATAATTTGTTATATCTTCCATGTTTGTTTTTGTATCTCACTCACCTTGTTTATTTGTAGGAGCATATGGGGTGTTCATAAAAAGATCCTTGAACCGTGCATATCTCTACATTCAGAAAATGAACACACTATTTGCAGCCCTCATGGAGCAAGAAGGAGTGAAACCCAAACATGTATGGAGGAATCACAACCCACACAACCATCATCCATGTCACCATCATATAAACAACATTCACCCATGCCACCTACATCCATACCACCATCAATCACACCTAATTCACCGCCATCATATATACCACCAACACCCATACCACATTCTTCCACACCCTCATATTCACCACCTTCATCCATACCACATACACCACCATGTACACCACATCCACCTAATCCTCCATATCCACATGAAGAACTAATCAAGGAGGATGATCTTCCTCTTAAGAACTACTTTGGTACAGCTGCAATGCACATGAGTGGGCCTATTAATATTTCAGAATTTGAGGCAGAGGAGTTTTCTATCAGCCCATCCATCATACAATTGCTACAGCTGAATGCATTTGGAGGGACACCAATGGAGGATCCAAACCTCCACATTGTTGAATTTCTATAGTTGCTAAGCACCATAAATATATATGGTGTTCCTACTGATGGCATACGCCTAATTCTTTTTCCATTCTCTCTTAAATATAGAGCCAAGGCATGGCTCTATACTTTGCCAAAGAAGTCAATCAGCACTTGGGAGGAGCTTCTAAAGGTCTTTTTGGCAAGATATTTTCCACCTAGCAAAACTTTGCAGCTAAGGAGTCAACTCATCAATTATTCTCAAAGGGATGGAGAGACCTTGTATGATACATGGGAGAGGTTCAAAGATCTTAAATATCTTTGTCCACATCATGGTCTAAGCAATTGGCTTCTATTGCAATATTTCTATGATGGTTTGTGCTACAATACAAGGATGTCTATTGATGCAGCTGCAAATGGAGTTCTAATGAACAAATCTTATCGAGAAGCCTATGCTATTATTGAAGATATGGCAGAAAATCATTGCCAATGGAGTCCGACTACAAGCTACCACCCATCCTTTTCACATACTACTTCCGGAAAGCAAAGGGAAGATCGCACGGTTGGTTCTATAGACTTGATTGCAACAAGGCTAGACACTTTGTCACAAAGGTTTGAGAATCTAAGCACACAACTAATTCAAACAGCCAATAATATTTGTGATTCATGTGGGTTACTTGGACACTCATCTTCTACATGTTCTGCTTCTTCTATTTATTCTCCAATGGGCTACACTCCACCGAACTTCTATAACAATGTGAACCCAAATTTCATTCAGCCACAACAACCACAAGTAACTTCTAGATTAGAGTCCATGCTTGCAACATTTATTTCAACTCAAATGCAGAAAAATGAGGAGTTCCATCAACAAAAACAATCAATGAAGGGTGCCATTTTCCAACTCTCTTCTAAGGTGGATGATATTTCCACTCATGCACACATCTTGGAGAAACAAATTGCCCAGCAAACTCTTTCTAGCAAAGAAGCATTTCCACCTTTCTTTCCTAGTCCACCGGAGATGAACCCTACATATTTCAGGCCGGTGACATTGAAGAATGGAGTTGTTATAGAGGTATATCCTTCAAAGTATGATGATGTTGATACCCATGACGATTATGAAGTTGCAACTAAAGGGGAGAAAGCTACAACACATGCTCTACATGTTGATTCTTCAAGCAAGCCACATGTCTTTCCTCCTCACACTCTAGATGACACATTGCTTTATAATGAGAACACTCTTCCCAACTCATATTTTGATGATGCTTCAAAGGAGAATGAAAAGACAAATAGTATTGGCATACAAAAGACTATTCTTGTTGCAGCTAATAGGTGCTTTCGCTTACCCCAAATCAAGGACATATTTGCAAGGAGGCATCAATCTTTAGCACAACAATTTCCATATGCAAATCAGAGCACCGGTCCTCCATGGACTTTGATGTTTCCACCATTACGAGGTACCCGGTTGCAACCTTTTTAGTTTGATTTATGCAGTGAGGACACTGCCGATTTCAAGCTTAGGGGGGAGCAACCGGATGGTAACCTATTTCTTTTAGCTTTTCCCTTTCATGTTATTTGCTTCTTGTCATTTGCTTTTATTTTGTGTTCACATTTTAGTCTCTTGTTTTCAATTATGCTCTTCTTGTGGCAAATCTAGTATGATATGAGGTTTATCTTTTATATGTGGATAGAACTCCTATGCTTAACTGATTGTCCTCTTTTTATGAGAAATATCATTTGGAGAAATTGTAAAAGGCATGCATTAATCAAATGAAACCTTTTAGCCATCAACATGTGCTTAACTCTGGTTTATGCTTCTAGCCTGAACATTCATCTTGCACATCCTTGATTGCTTAAAACATGTAATGGTTTCAATTTTTGTGAGTAAATAAACTTTACAACATCATTTGGAATATGGGATGCCCTTGTCAAGCTCTTAGTGCATTTTCAACCACTCTTTCAATGAAAAAAAAATTCAAAACAAATGAATGAAATCTAGCTGATGTTGCAATTTAGTTGACTCTCCTATGTTTTGGAAATTTTTAAAATTTCTTTTGGCTTATCTCATCTTTATACCCCATAAAAGATGGCTACACTGCCCACATATCATGCTAGCCTAGTGTAAGTCTGATCTGGCCACGATGGTTAGGTGATATGTCTTAAAAGAGGGTAAATACCCCAACCGACACTCCACGTGTGCATAAGCCTACATTAGCAGCCGAGTGTCGGAATCCATAATCCATTGTCATATCTTTTTTTTTTTGGAAAAAAGGAGAGTGCAACTAAAATTGTTAATTTTAACTAAGATTTCATCTTTTGTATCCTTAATAGTTGAGAGTTTGAGTTGTACATCCACTAATTGCTTGGCTTGGTCATCCAAATTCTACTTAGTGTTGTTTAATTGATTGATTCATTTAATTGTGACCACCCCTGCTGAACTAAAAATCTCTTTCTTGGGTGTTTAAGTTGAATTGATGGCTATGAGCATAAACATGTTGATCATGGTTGGTTTGGTCTTATACACATCTTTCATTTCATTTGATCTATTCATGAACTTGACAATTCTTCATTTATGTTTCTATGCTCTTTTTGCTTGAGGACAAGCAATGGTTTAAGCTTAGGGGGATTTGATGTGCACAAATCATATCATCTTTTGGATCATGTTTGGTTGCATATCCATGTTGTTTTGACTCAGTTATCACTCTCATTCATGCTAGATTCTATATTTTTAGCTATTCTTACTTGTCTCATGGTTTGGATTGTAGGTACTATATTTTGCAATGAAATGATGAGGAATATATCATATTATCTCTTATTGGATCACTCCTCAGGTATCTACATGATTTGGGGTTCGAAACTACGCAAATACCACTTTTTACGGCATGTAAATCGGACCTACACACTGAAAGTTATGAGCAAAATACACAACAGCCCAGAACAGCGAGGTGCACGCCGTGCACCTGGGAATTTCAGGCAGATAAAAGTTTCTGGAAAGTTGCACGGCATGCACCTGGGAGCCAAAAGTTTTTGGAAAGTTGCACGGCGTGCATTTCCAAAGTGCACGTCGTGCACAGTGTATTCTTGAGCAAACTGTAAGTTTCTGGAAAGTTGCACGGCGTGCATTTCCAAAGTGCACGCCGTGCACCTGGCAGTTTCAGCATTTTGTAAAATACGAGTTTTTATTTAAAACGAAGTGGGAACTTAATGGGTGGTTATGCCTGGTAATTTGCAGAATTTCTCTCATCCTAGAGCAAGCCTAGAGCATAGGAGGGTGATTTGGAGGGGAAAGGAGGTGGTTTCTTGCCAAAGAACCCCCATTCTTCCTCTCTTCTTCTCCAAGCTTCTTCTCCAAGGTGCAGCAGAGCTTCTTCACTCCACAAAGCTTCTCAGGAGGGAAGTTTGTCCGGTTTGGAGCAGCTGTAGAAGTGGGATTTCATCCTCAAGTCGGAATTCTACCTTCCTTTGGTTACACCTTGGGATTGCTTAGCTTTTCCTTCTCTAAACCATGCTAAACTCTGAAATTTCTGCACATTTTCTGTTGTACATCATTATGGATGAGTAGACTCTTTTTATTGGGCATGGGAGAGTAACTCCCATGTCATAGCTTGTAAGAACATATGAATTTCATACTAAATGTTAGTTTCTTACATGTTCCAAGAGTTGTTTCAGATCTGAAATGCTTGTTTGTGTGATTGGCCATCATACTTGCATGTTTTATGCTTTCTTTCATAATCTGAGAAGATGTGTTTGAGAGTATGGAGTTACTCTTTTGGCAACTTGTCCTTGACCGCGAGAGTGGCTGGGATTATGTTGAGGAGCAAGGTTTGTGATTTGAAATGAAATACATACACGAGAGTGATGTATGGAGTTAAAATCGTCATCACTTCACCGGGAGGTGAGTGATGACTACAAACCTCCTTTGCAAGTTAATTAACATGTTTAAATTCATATTTTAATATAAGCTATGATGTGATACTGAAATCCCAAGTCTAAGATCCTTCCAAATCTGAATCTTAACCTTTCTTAAGTGATAATTTACTGTTTTGTTTCAAATCTATAATTTAGTTGTTCTAATCCAATCATCTTGTGTACAACGATCTAGATTATTGAAAATCATAACTCTTGCGCCTAACTAACCAACGCTCCTTGTGTTCGACCTCGACTACAACTACTCTCGTATACTTGCGGGATATAACTAGTTGAGTAAAAGATCATTCTTAATGATTGAAACTCGTTAGTGTAAACAACCAACAGCTCCCATATCACATATCCTGAGCCATGGGCCTGTTCATCATGCTCTATACATATCCCGAGTCTGCAACCGCAGCGGCACTCGAATCCTCACTATTTTAGGCTAGGAGAAACCTCGCATATTCAACAATATGCGCTCTGGGTTAACCCGCAGGAGAACCCATTTCACCATCACCAGCTCCTGACGATGATGGATCTATGGCCAGGGCAAACTACATGATATGTTCCACTGTGATTAGTTAGTATATTTTAAGTGGATCATTGAGGCAATCAAGTTGTATAGCATGCACACTATAACAAGAATAAACAACATGAAACTCAATATCATGCTTTAACTGTCATCAACACCATCCTGATCCATCACAAGGATCCAACATTACATTGACATGGGATCTCAATCCCTCATCACATAGTGCCACTGCCTCTCAAGGCTTACATCATCATCATGGGATAGCAATTCCAGCACTTTAGCCAAACTCAGGTCCTCAGACCAAAACACATCATGCATATTATTTCATTATCAAGAGTAACCATCAAAGCGGTGTTATTCAGGCATATATACCTCATAGCCCTTTACCTGGCTATGCATCTATATGAATCACATGCATGCACAATCATTATGGATTAATAGAAGAATCATATTATCCAACATAAGGTGACATTGAAGCTTATATACTTATCATTCATGCCACAACCTGTGACCATAGACATATGTCATATCATTAAGCAAAGCATCTTATATACTTACCATTCTCATCATTTTACAGATAATTCAAGATGATCATAAACACATGTAATACCATGGTAGGCTACATAGGTGGGGTCTATTATATTCATTGCCATCAAGCATATCAAGGGTCACTATCATAAACCAAACGTGATTACATGAACAAAAGCTAGCATAAAGGTTTTCGAGAAGGAACAAGACCCTCACTAGAAGCACCCACTACCCTCACCAAAGGTAGTATCAGGCAGGGTACTTTCCCATATCACCCAACACTACAACCTCACCACGGTCAAGCCAACCAGCCACATAACGGCCAAACACTAAGCAAGGGTGTCGACTATCAGCTCAAGATGTATCGGGAAACCCTAGGTGTTTGTGCACCTATGTGTATCGTGCAGCATGTGTCGTGCAACCACATGTATCGGGCAGCACCACTCGACAAGGCATAATGCCCAAGGGTGTAACTCAGCCTGTCATTAACCAACCTACCCATGATCTATCGGCCGACACAAGGCAAAGACTGAGGTGAGACGCCCGTCACAAGACCAAATCACAACGCCCCTTAACGTTCAAGGTGATAACAACACCAAGCAACCAACTGAGCTAGGCGTGTCGGGCAGGATACTCAACCAGGTGTGACGCTCGACACACAAGGGTGACGGCCAAAGTTCTACTCATCTAGGTATAACGACCAGGGCACAACCTCAAACGACAACAAGGAAAGCATGTCGTCCAGCTAGCTAACCTCATCTATCGACCAACACACAAGGCCATGGCCAGGGGAGACGCCCACCATAGAACTAGCTAGCAAAGCTTCACAACATCAAGGTATAACGAGGTTAGGTGTGTCGAGCAGGGTACTTATCATGGTGTGACACCTGACACAACAAGGCAGGAACCAGGTGTGTGACGCCCGACACAACACCACAACATAACGACCAAGGCTCTAGGCCAAAGAGGGATATCGGGCGGCATCACCGCCAACCCCATATCGGGCAAGATGCAACCCAACAAGGTCGCCACCAACCTTAAGCACAAAGGGCACCAAAACCCTAATGGATCAAGAAGATGGCTCACCTCTCAACAACCAAGAGAGAGGGGTCTTGCCTAGCTTCTTATCACCAATCGGGCAACACAAGGAACAACCCTAACAAAGGTCTACACTCACCACAAAGCTCACCTCTCGAATCCATGGTGAGAGAAGGGTGTTGCTCAAGCAACTAGAACACAAGCTCACCTCTCAACTTAAACGAGAGAGGAGTATTGCCCATATTACTAGAGTTTAAGCTCACTTCTCAAGACCAAGGAGGGAGAGGGGTGTTGCTCAACAAGAAACCCTAGAACAAGGTTCGGCCAACAAGAAGCAACTAAGCAAGAAACCAAACTAGCAACATACATAGTCGATATTATCATAAGAAGCATAAAAGAAGGTAGTGTAGTTAGGGTTAGGAGTTATGTAACCCGCCTTAAGCAAGCTCCAAGCTCCTAGCTCCAAGCTCCAAGCACCACCACAAGAAGGAGAGCAAGGCACTCTAGGGTTCGGCCACCACAAGAGGAAGAAGGAGACTCCAAGGCAAGGATCGGCCACCAAGCTTGCAAAGGAAGGGGATGTCGTGCACCAAAGAAGAGGGGAAACTAAGGAACTAAAGGGATCCTTAGCAAGAGAAAGGGAGCACATATATAGGAGAGGATGGAGGAGAAACCAAGGTAAGACAAGGCAAGGTGTCACCCACCTAGGGACACTTGTCCATGTGCAAAGCCACCACTCTAACATGTCCTAAACACATGTCCAAGGCCATTGCCACATGCAAGCATCAAGCTCCAAGCGTCCATTAGTGGTGACACAAACGAGGTCAAAGAAGGTCAAAGGGTCCATGGGTGACACACACCCACACCATGGCTGACACACTCCCTAGGCTGACACACCACAGGCCGACACAAAGCACTCTTGCCTGACACAAGGCTCACTTGCCCGACACAAAGGTCCAAAAAGGCAAAGGCAAGGCATAACAAGCTCAACCAAGCCCAAGGCAACACAAGCAACGAGCCCAACCCCTTCCTCTCAACTCAATAGGAAGCAAGGAGAGGGAGGAACACCTCACAAGGTGACAAACTTGCCCACAAATCCTAAACTTAGGTATATTGCAAGTAGCACCTCCAGCTCTCAACAAAACACCAACAAACCCTAATCACCACTAAAGGTGATTAGCAAGCAACTAAGCACCAGGGTTAAGCAAAGCAAATAGGATAAACCCTAAATGGAGGTCAGGGTCCTTACAGTTTTGCACAAAGCATGAGGTGCTAACAGCTTCAGCCCAAAACTTCTTAGGAGTGTCATACTCAAGAAGCATGGACCTAGCCATCTCTTGTAGCGGCTTGTTCTTTCTCTCTACAACCCCATTTTGTTGAGGCATATGAGAAGAAAAATTGTGCGAATAACCAGATTTTTTACAAAAATGCTCAAAAAGATCATTTTCAAATTCTCCCCCATGATCACTACATATAGAAACAATTTGGCAAGAAGCTTCGTTTCCATCCCTTTTATAAAAGCTCGAGAAAACATCAAGAGTATCGCTTTTAGAAAAGAGAAAGAAGGTCCAAGTATATCGAGAGAAATCATCAACGATAATAAGACAATACTTGGAACCACGAAGTGTTTGCATTCTCATTGGTCCGAATATATCAATATGAAGAAGTTCAAGAACTCTCTTGGTACTCATGACTCCTTTGTATTTGAAAGAGGATTTTGTTTGTTTCCCTTGTGTACAAGGTTGGCATTCCTCATCCTTTTCAAAATCCAATTTGGGAAGTCCTTTAACCAAGTCCTTTTTGCTCAATTTCTTCATTTGATGCATATTCACATGACCCAAACGGCAATGCCAAAGAGAAATACCATTTTTATCCACTACCAATCTTTTATTTAGTATGGGCTTAAGAGCATCAAGAACAATAACATAAAGATTACCATTTCTAGTTCCCTTATATATAACATTGTAGGAGAGGGAATCTAGAAGCAAGCATTCTAAAGAAGTAAACAACACAAGATATCCATTGTCATAAAGTTGACTAACACTAATCAAATTGTGATGTAGGCCATCAACAAGCAACACATTTTTAATACATAGCTCATTGCCCACATCACCCTCACCTATGACCTTACCCTTCTTGTTGTCCCCGAAGGTTACCGATCCTCCTTTCTTTTTCACAAACTTGTTGAAATGACTGATTTCTCCAGTCATGTGCTTAGAATAGCCATTATCAACAATACATCTCTTTTTAACCTGCAAGAAAGAAGGATGTCGGAACCCAACTCAAACTTTGGGATTCGGGGTTAGCTTGGGGACCCATTTCATCTTTGGGTTGGTCCCCTTGGGCTTGTAAGGACAATGAGTGGAGTAATGGTCATCACATTTACAATGAACACAAACCATAGGGTTCTTAGAGCCGGAAGTCTCTCCATAGAAAATAGGAGGTTCCACACTCTTCTTCTTACCCTTGTTCTTGCTCTTTTTCTTACCTTTGAAAGTAGTCCCATCATATCCCAAACTGCTAGTACCAACATGTTTGGTAGAGTGTTCTAGGACATCATTGAGGGATTTCTTTCCTGAGAGAAACTTTTGCAAAGAAGATCTTAACTTGGCATTATCATCACTAAGGTTAATGACAGTAGTAGAGAGACTAGCAAGATCATCTCTAGCATGCAATAGGTCAGCCTCAAGACAGAGGGCTTTAGTATGAAAAGAATCTCTTTCTAATGCTATGCTAGCAACTTCATTACTTTGCAAAATAGGTCTAGAAGATAAGTCATTTACTTGAGCAAGCAATTTGGCATTTTCATATTTAAGCAAAACAATTTCTCTTTGATAAGCATAAACTTCATTTCTCCTAGCATCATCCATGAGTTTGAGTTCCACATTTTCAGTTTTAAGAACATCAAGCTCATCTAGGCACTTTTGGTTTTCTATCTTAAGATTTTCAATATTTTTAAGATATACACCATTCTCAACCTCTACTCTATTGTATTGAAGTTCAAGGTCAAGAAATTTCCCTTGCAAGGAATCTATACTCTCAAGATGTAATTTTTCATTTTGATCAAGAATATCAATTTTAGCATAAAGATCATCAACTATCTTACCTAACATTTTCCTTTTAGATTTGCATTTAGTAAAGGATGATTGGCATTCATTTAGCATATCAATGATAGTTTCTTTAGGTAGTTGTAGCAAATTTACTTCACTTACCTTGCTTACCTCACTTACCTCACATACATCTTCACTAGTAGAGGCCATGAGAGAAAGATGGCATTCTCCATCTTCGGAGCTTGAGGAGCTTGAAGAAGACTCCTCCCAAGCTGCATGGGTTGCATCTCTTGATCTTCTTTCTTTCTTGTCCTTCCTCTTGTACTTGCCTTCTCTCTTGTGCTCCTTGTCCTTCTTGTAGCTGCTCTTGTGATGGTTTTTCTTGGCCTTTGGGCAGTCACTCATGTAGTGCCCTTTTTTACCACACTCGTAGAATCTTAGAGTTGAAGAGGAGGGCTTGCTCTTAAAGTGTTTTCCCTTTGAATAGTTTGTCTCATGCTCATTAGAATAACCTTAGGCTCTCATCTCTTAGGAAGAGATCTCAAGATCTTAGAGTTGATAGTACCTCTATCCATCACACTCCCAAGGGCTGCCAAACCATTTAAGATGACATTGACCCTAGTATACACATCATCCACTCTCTCATTCTTACTCGTCTTGAAGTTCTCTAGAAGACCACCAAGAATGTAGACCTTGTCTTCCTTCACTTGCTCAGTTCCTTCATAGGTGACACACAATTTGTGCCATATCTCAGGTGTGGTGTCCCATGAGGAGATCCGGTTGAACTCGAATGGAGTAAGGGCGGCATAGATGATGCTCACATCTTTGGCGTTGAGCTGAGCATGCTTCATTTCAACTTCAGTCCATGTGGTGATGCCCCCTTTGGATCTTCATATTTGAGGTGGACTATCTTCCACATTTCATAGCTCACACCTTGAAGGTAGAACTGCATCCTTCTCTTCCAATAGAGGAAGTTGGTGCCGTCGAAGACCGGAGGTCTCATGGAGAAGCTTCCTTCTAGGTTAAACAAACTAAGTGTCGAATCACCCATCTTCTCCTACTTGTTGAAGTAGCTTGGAGAATACATACTCTGATACCACTTGTTGGATCAATGGGCTCTAGAAGGGGGGTTGAATAGAGCTTCACAATTCTCACAAAATTGATTAGACCACCAAAATTATATTAATTGCAGAAACTTAAACAAGCAGCAATTTGATGAGTTAATCTAACATGCACAACAAGGATGAGAGACAAGGAAGAGCAAGCACTTGGACAGGTGGTTTAGAGTGGTTCCATGTCCTAAACTTAGGAGCAATGTCAGTCCACTACCTAGAGTGGGTTAGTCTCTAGGATTTGCAATCTTGGTACTCTTATATTCCACAATAAGATTACAAGATACAACAACCACACATCTAAGGGCTTAGTACCTCAAGCAAAGATCTTCAACCTATAGAAGGAGCTTACCCACTTGAAGCATGGAGTCTTCAGCCATCAACATGGACTTACCCACTCCTTTCTTCAAGTCTTCTGCCTTCAAGGGATTACCTATCTTCCTTGAGCATTGCCTTGCTTCTCTCCTTCACTCGGAGATCTGGAGCACCTATCTCCTTCACTTGGAGACCTAGAGTAGCTTGCCTTCTTCAACCTTGAAGAACAACACCTCCTTCTCCTTCACTTAGAAAGGATCTTCAACTATCTTCAAAGGAATGGAGGTTGGAAGATGGAGGAGGAGAGATTTTCAATCAACACATGGAGTAGCTCTCTTACACAGGAACCTATCTCACTCATACTCACGAATTTGACTTGAAGGTAGAGAGAGAAAGGGGCTCAAAGGCTTAGAACACTCTCAGCTATAGTAGAACTAAGTTTGCAATGAAAGATAAGCCTTGGAATGAACTCTAAGTGTCCTATATATAGCTGAGGGTGTTTCTTTGAGTTAGGTGAACTCTTGGGCCGAAATATAGCTGTTTTCCTTCAAGAAAACGTCTCTATTTGCGATCAAATAACCCACCAACGGTCACATCACTTTTTTCTGTAAATTTCGTACAGTGCAATCGATCAAGTTTCAATAAAGGTAACTCGACCGATCAAGTAAAAGACAAAACCAATATTCAAACGGTCAGTCGAGTTTGTCCTAGGGAAACTCAACTGATCCCTGAAGATCATTTTGGTCAGCCACTTGATCGGTCGAGTTTTGTGCAAACACAACTCGACCGATGCTATCTTCAGAAAATTGACTTAAGGATGATCGGTTGAGTTTTAAGGCTGGGAAACTCGACCGACCAAGTGCCTGAAATCAATTTTCTAAATTGCATCTAAAGTGATTAAGACTTGGTGTTTTATGTCCCAATCAATTTTCTCACCTTAGTTACAAGTCAATTCATCATTACAAGTTATTACAAATATGTTCTAAGGTCATTTACATAGAAATCCCAAAATACACACTTGTAGCTATTTTGACTTGAACTTGAGCCATTTTAGGGCTTTGGATTTTGGATCCTTTTCATGTACCTAATGCCTGCAAATAATAATAAACACACATATCAGATACATACGAATGGAATGGTTAAGTCATTATCAAAATATAGGTAATGTATAACCTCTAGGTCGACAGTGGCAGATTAGGGGCAGAGGTGGAGGGTAGCATCAGGGAGGTGGAGCAGCAATGCGGCGGCAACAAGGGAAAAAGGGAGGAGAACAAGAGGCGAAGGCAAGGGAGGGAAGAGAAGGAGGTGGCGGGGTAAGAGAGAGGAGAGGGTGTAAGGGAGAGAGGAGGAGAAAAGAGGGGGCATGTTGGCGGTGGCAGTAGGGTCTAGAGGCGACTAGGGAGAGAAGGGTTGGGCGGCGGCTAGGGTTGATGGTGGATGGCGGCTAGGGTTGGTGGTGGATGGTGGCTAGGGTTGAGGGGGACCAAAGGTTATGGTGGATCGAATTGCTTGGATACCATCTAGAATAGGGAAAAGGTTTATTAGATGATTAAAACAAAATATAATGGACTCCCTTTTATGGGACAAGAGAGTAAACCAAAAAACACAGTTAGGCAATATGGGATAAAAGAAAAAAGCTAAAGACAAGACAAATCTAAAGCTCATAACAAAAAAAATACAACATAACACAATAAAGCACATATACTAATAGAAGGGATCAATATTAATGATACAACATCAACTAATTTTGGGCTCCATTTGCTTTTTTTTTAGGACTCAGTCAGTCCCACACATGGGGTTTTAATGTTTAAATTTAACATAGTCTTTCATTTCCTTTTTCAGGTTTCTCAAGGAACTCCTTGAAGCATGTATTGTGAGGTCCCCTCCTCTGTGTGAGAATGTACTTTTGCTGAACTTTTCGGCTCTTAGCGTGGCCCAATCACTGGTGGGACCTTAGTCTGTTTGACAGGCTTCTGTTGTGTGGTTGGGTTTCCTATCCTCCTGGTCATTCTTGATGATCATTTTTTGTTGTTTATCTTTGTCTTCAGACTCCGATCGCATGTCTTCAATTGTACTCTGGTGCCTATGTGATTGGACTGTTTTTCCTTTGGTAATTATATTAAATTACAAAATTGAAAACATTAACTAGTGTTTACATTTAAGTGTGAAGTGCCCACTCAAGTTTCCCATCGTTGTACCGACATAAGACTTGCAACAGCGGGATCTAGAGTCCACATATTGTTTGGGAAATGACAAGTCCCCCATTCTACATCAAACTTCCAGTCCATATTTTTGTTCGCAATCGAGATTCTGAAATTAGTCGATAGATCTGAATTAGTTTACCTGGATTCAGCTATTTGCCAACTCAGCTCATCCCATTGAGAGCATTCATTAGATTGGGCTGGGCTGCTAACTTGTATTTTTCAATCTAGCATATAAAACAAATTAACACAAAAGATAAGAGTCCAATATGAATTGAGATATGGAATCATGCTAAGAGCATAACTGACTTGGTCTTCCAAAACAGATCTCATCATTCCGATTTTTGCCAAACAAAATAAGACTAGAACAGGGTTGAGTTAGTCGGGATTCGTGCCTACATGGCACAAAAAAACTGTGCCTAGTCCGGATCAGACCCCGAATCAAACAGCACCCCAAGGTCTGAAGGTACATATTGTTTGGGAAATGACAAGTCCCCCGTTAAGAGAAATTAAATTCATTATGTTTAAAACGTAACATTCCACCACAGAATATTCCCAACTAAAATGTCAAATTTTGTCCCCATGTTTCTAAACCCCCACTCTTCACTCATACTACTACTACCAAACAAATACTTAACATTACAGTTCATAAGACATTTGTATATTTCACGATTGAATCATTATTTAATTTACTTCTAACGACTATCAATGCTTTTGTTTAAGCTCTGTTATTTTCATATATAGGGAAGCGCATAGCTTCAGTTTGACAGTTTGTGTGGAACGACTTTACTCATGTACCATATTATTGGTTAACAGTGTTTGTAAAGTATCCTTCCTAAAATTGCACCCCGCAGTTCCCCTGGACAGTTCATGATAACAGTATCAGTTCCACCATTGGAAGCAATGTTACACCATCGTGGTCATAGGTCACGTTGTTCAAGCACCTTACTGGAATGAACATGAAAACCAGTAACAACACTACACACTGAAACAAAGGAAAATCATTACATTGCAAGGAGGCGTCAGATACCATTATTTCCTGAAACATTATGCTTTACTTTTTGACAATTCAGGTACTCCAGGCATGGTTAATACATCTTTCCAGGTTAAGTTATAGTGCTTTCTCTGTGGCAAAATTTTCACACAATTTACATAAGTATAGTATAAAAATGAAAGCTTTCTGATGTCTTCTGCAACGAGAATCATCTTGCTTATTTAAGAAATCTACACCCACAGAATTGATGGCTCAAGCTTTCAATATAAAAACCTCTTTTATCTTCTTTGAAACTTTAAGAATTTGATTGCAAATGCAAAAACAAAGGCAAATATGAAGCAGAAGATGACAACCATAACTCCAGCAAGGATCAGATGGTCGTAATCAAATCCGTAATGCCTCTTCACAAAACTTCTTATGCTCATAGAATGCACTCCGTCTGCTAACTTTATCCTTTTGTGGTCATTGCCAAACTGAGATGTTAGAAGCCCATTCAAACTCCATGCTACAGGGTTAGCCCAATAGTACCATCGCCACCATGCAGGCAGTCTCTGCAAATATGAATGAAGCATCAGAAGCTGTTTTTTAAGAATCGACACATATGAAACACAGAAACAATATGCCAAAAACAGCTTGCAAGTTAGCTTCCTTGAGGGATGCTAAATATTCCATTTCCTTACCCTGATAGGGATCATGAAGCCGCTGAATAGATTCCACAGCGTGTAGAAAGGAGCAGCAATTATCGGAGCTACAGTTTGATTTGGAGTGATGGCGATTGTCATCATTCCAAAAAATGTGAAGTACAGGAGAGTGGAGTACATGAAGAATATGTACCACAAGAAGCTCGCTGTCTTCCACTCAAATGAACCCATAGCGTAGAATATTGTTCCGTATATCAGTGTTTGAACAAGCACATAGGGAAACTCAATGGCAACCTTTGAAAAGTATATATGGAAGGTCAGATGACAAAAATTGAACAATAATTTTTTACATGACAGATGTTCTCACCTGAGCAAAAGCAAATGGCAGGGCTGAGTACATTCCAGCTGCTCTCTCTCTGTATGAGACAAATCTTTCTACAGAAATTACTGGCTGAACAGATGTGGCGTTGGTTATTCCAATGAAAAGAACAGCAGCATACATGGATCCCATAGCATTAAACACATCTTGTTGGGTCTCCCTGTACCAAAAGGCATTGTGAGCGATGAAACCAACAGTGGTAGAGAAATTTTAGTTTATTACTTCGTAATGAGTGAAGTAGTGAATGGACGAGATTTGTTGGAAAATGTGAGCATTTTGGTCTTCTGTGTATGTGGGCTCAAGTCTTTTGACTATTAGTGTTTGGACCCTTAGTCCATTAGGGTTTTCTAGTGTCTTGTATGTGCCTCTTTTCCTATATTACAAGAAGGCTTTCCCGTCTAATAACAACAATACAGAATTTTTCTGATATCTAGTTTACTGACAAGATGTATGACTGCAGAGAAACCACATTTTATGAGACCAAGGAGTAATTACCATACAAGTTAGACAGTCCGGAATGTGCTTCTTTATTTTTTATTTTGGAATAGGATTTTGAGGTGATACATAGCTGCTTGATGGTCACAAATTACAATGTGAAGTTATGCACCAATTGATAACATGAAAGAAGAGATATGTGATTTTGAAGATTTAGGAAGTGTGTTCTCTTATGTATACATTATAATTTAAATATGATATACTTGGTAGATCTGGAGATAGAAGTTGTAGGTCCCCAAATTTGGGTAGATCAACAACTTTAAAATCCTATTTTCGGATTAATTATTGCAAATATTGATGCAAGGGGTAGAAGTAGAAGAAGTTGGTCTATATAGGGTAAGGTTAGGGCTACGTGCCTTATATACAAGAAAGCAGACCTCTAGGAAGCAATTTGCCCTCTCTAGTCAAATAACAACAAACACAAAAATCTAATGTATTTCTCGAAATGGTGTGAAATGAATTGAAGTTATCAAAATTTCATGAACACCTCGAATTGCACAAAATTCATAGAAGTTTATGAAAATTTCAGAAAAAATGTGTAACCAAGTCAATGGTATCGTCATTCATGTACTGAAATCACGACCAAAATTTTGCACAAAATTTGGAGGTAGTTGAGTCGGCAACTAACTGCAACTAAACCAAGGCCAATGCTCGAAGGCAGCCCAACAGCCATAAGCAAGCCTTTAACATTGAAATTGGCACTTTAGAATGAAAAATAGATTAGTGACTTAGTTGATCTTTTTGGTTGCACATCTATTGATGTCATTTGGTACCAAAGCCTTGATCAAAAATTTCCATTCCTACAATTCCCCTAGCCCCAGCAAATCCCTCCATTCAAAGAATGATGGTGACGCAGCTGCTGGCAAGGTAGACACGAACTGGCAGGAGAGGGAACTGCCAACTCCTATTTCATAGCTCATTGTAGTGTCCATGACCAACACCCTTGTTTATCTGATGATGGCAAGATGGACACAAAAATAGTGATGAGGTTTTGGTGTCATCTCAAGGTCTTGTGCGAGCATAGTGCAAACAAAGCTGGATTATCAACAGGGAGAAACAAAACCCTCTCATTCATGCATCGAACATAGCCCCTTTAATCTCCCCTAGTTGTCGAATTTCATTTCTCACTTATGGAGGATCTGACCATCCATCCTATTGATTGGATCACAGATGCAAAGGATTTCTCCAGGCTTACTTTAGCCATCGTCCAAGTGTGGGAGTCAATAACCACCCTGCACCTCCAGGGTGACCCTCACAAGGTGGATGCACTCACAATGCATGGTTTCCCTTAAATGTAGATGACTTTAACAATTCATTACTTTGCTCCACATATCTGAATGATATACTGAGGCAGTTTTTTTAAGTTAACACGGAAAAGGCTGAACAAGTATGTAGCAGAGCTCTTTCGTCTTCCGAACTAGATCACTGGCCTTCCTGAGAATTTCACGATGTTCCTTCTCTGAGCCAAGAATTGGGCTGACAAACTGTCTCAAATGCATTAATGATGATGCACATCAATGCTTGCTTGCATTCCCAATGAGATTGCTACCTCCAGACATACCAAATGAATGTCATCAACCACAACCTCAGTGGTCATTTCCCATGCACTAGTGCGACTCATGGCCAAGGGTTGTCAATTATCAGAACATGATGGTCAAGTTTTGAGGTATTGAAGAAAACAGAATTCATGCTTCAGGTTAAACAAAAAATACCTCATTTGACACCAATATGCATAGCCACAACTCAACCTGATGGAAGGGGAGTGGTCAAGGAAGGAGCCTGGCCATAAGAAACTTGTGAAGTTCCTCTAATGAAAAACAAAATGTCTCCCTTAAAGGCTTAACTAGCATCATGAGACTCCATCTATTTGAATTTCGACCTCAATTTAGGGCATGTCAATCTTGATTCTCATATATAGCAGATGTTTACATAATTTTGTCACCATAAACGAAGCCAAAAAGTTGTGTAAGCTCCAGGACAGTCTCACTGTCAGTTGGAACAGCCAACAAGGCATACCCTACATTAGGCATTGAGGGCCTTGCCATTTGTTCTACCAGGCATCAAGTTCTCAAGGATTTCCTGATTCTTCCCCTACAGTGATTATATATTAATACAAGATATAATGATGGGATTCATCACTCGTCCGAATAAAGAAACGGGACAACAAGCCTCATTGAAGATCACAGACCCTTCATCCCATCTTGGTCAACACTCTAGAGGAAGTGAAGGGAATATTCATGAGCTTCTTCAATGAGTTCATTAGTAGTTAGATGGTGATTTCCTAGAGCATGACAATCTTTGCTTGTGCCATGGGTGAAGTCATCCCATGAACCTTCAAGATAGTGGGAAGATTGTGGTTCCATGTCCTTACCACTAGCCCCATTAAAGATCGCAGACCCTTCATCCCATCTTGGTCAACAATCTAGAGGAAGTGAAGGGTATTTGCATGAGCTTCTTCAATCAGTTCATTAGTAGTTAGAGGGTGATTTCCCAGAGCATGACAATTAAGTACCCAGAGAAGTCTTATGGAGGGTTTTACATAAAAACAGTTGTACATATCCAATACATTGACTTGATTAAAGACGTGTATGATGGTTCAACTACCAGTGTTAGGACTCCTGGAGAAGAGACACAAACTTTTCCTATCATCGTTGGGGTACATCAAGGATCGACACTCAGCCCATATCTATTTGTTCTTGTTATAGATGAGATGACAAAGCATGTTTAAGATAATATCCCTCAGTGCATGTTATTTGTTGATGCTATTGTGTTGATTGAGGAAAGAAAAGAAAAATGAAAAAATTGAATTTTGAAGAAATGCTTTGGAACCTAATGGATTTATGATTAGTAGAAGCAAAATTGAATATAAGCATTACAATTTTAGCCAATCTAGAATTATGAATGGTGGAGTCAAGTTGGATGGAATGGATGTACCAATAAATGATAAGTTTCATTACTTGGGTTCTGTTATTAAAAGGGAGGGTGAGGTTCAAGATGATGTTTGTCACAAGATCACACCAGGATGGTTGAAGTGAAGGAGTGCAACTGGAGTAGTATGTGATCAAAAGATCCCTCTCAGATTAAAAAGTAAATTTTATAGAACAGTTATACGGCCAGCCATGCTATATGGGAGTGAATGTTGGGCAGTGAAGAAACAAGATCTCAACAAGAAGAATGTGGTAAAATTGTGTATGTTGAGATGGATGTGTGGGAAGATAAGAAAAAATTGTTTGAGGAATGACTATATTGGGAACAAAGGTGGGGTTGTGAGCATCGAGGATAAGTTGCGTGAAGGTTGTCTAAGATGATATGGACGTGTATAGCGTAGACCGACAAATGCACCTATTTAAAGCAAGGTTATTGAGTCAAGCCCAATTAAAAGAAGCATAGGTTGACCTAAATTAACTTGGGAAGAGTTTATAAAGAGAGATTTTGATACTTTACATCTTGATTAGAGCATGACCCATAATAGAGCTGATTGGAAAAGAAGGATCCATGTAGCCGACCCCAACATGGTTCGAATTGAGGCTTAGATGATTATAATGATTCTATAGTTACATTTATACTATTATTGTTGTTTCCGCTCAATATGTTTGAATCAAAATGTTATTGCCTGAATGTCAACTATAAGGTCATTTTGTGAATTAATTCGGCAAGAGTTATAATTAATACTCCTCAAACTTGGCCACCCTTAGTTGACAGCCATGGTTGATGGTTCTATATTATGATTTTAGAATTAAGAATTTACATTGTTAATCAATGTCTTGCATTCAAGGAAGCACATAAGCGGACACAGCCGTGGACACGGACACGGGACACGGTGATTTTGGAAAACATAGGACACGGACACGGACACGGACACGGACACGGCTATGGACACGTCATTTTTTAAAAAATAAACTATATATATATATATATAACACATAAGAAATAAAAAATAGATAATTAGACAATATAACTTAATTTAAGATAAAGCTAAAAAATGAAACCAATTGGCGATTGTATAACCACAACATTGAAACATTGAAGTAGAATTATCCATAAAAGAGGTCTTTTCATTTTTATGTCAAATACAAGTTTAAAAAAAGACAATTTTACTTCCATTCGTATTCAATGTGTAATACCCAAAACATGACTAGATATAAAAATTAAAAAGAAGAGGAGAGACCGGTAGATTAAATAAGAGAGATCGAAACATGAAAAAGTGGAATTCAATTTCAAGATTTTAATGTGTATGATGAGACTCATGAAATGATGTAAAGAAACCCCAAGAACTGAAGTTGTGTATTTTGAAGTCTAAAAGAATCAAAAGACAAAAAGATAGGAAATTTTAATAAAGAGTAAGCATTTTTTGCAATTCCAGTAGCCTAGTCTAAGAATAGACTTCATGGATTCAGTCCCACGATGTGCCACGCTGCTGAATTTCGGAATATTGACCATTAGACATACATAAGAGTCTTTAAGTCAATACCTAGTATTCAGTAAATGTAGATGTCATATAAATTTTGAGACTGTTCATAAGGAATTTATTTAGATACACAGCAGCAATTAATATAAATACACAACTAAATATTCAAAAAGTGATAAACCTAGAAACATTGATAGAACAAGGAAACAATGGATAAAGGTTGATAGTCTCCCTCAGTTAATCAGTTTTCCAGAACTAGAGGGAGGCCCCAAGCCCAAGAATAGATGAATGAGTCGAGAGATTATATAAAAACAAGAATAGGGAGACAGTTGTTGCTGCTCTGGACTTAGATATGTGATAAGAACAGCAAGAATACAACTGCCACCCTCTTGCGAACTGAGCTGGATTTGATCTATCAGGGACATGTTTAGCTGCCTAGTTATGTGACTATGTTAGTGGAAAGGCAAGCCTGTTTTGGGCTGTAAATGGGCCTGGCCGTGTCCAAGCCGTGTCCACCTATAAAAAACAAAAAAAAATGTTGGACACGGCTGGGGAAGTGTCCAATACGTATTTAGGCGTGTCCACGGAGTATGGGTGTCCAATACGTGTCGGACACGGGTACGGCACCTGTTTTGAAGTGTCTGTGCTTCCTAGCTTGCATTCAAATTGAATAAACAATTTTAAGTTTCACTATCATTTGTAAGGCGCTATTGCTTTGTGATGCATGAACTCGTCACTTGTTGTTATGGGTGATATGACTTTTTGTTTTAGTGTTATTAGAGTGAAGTGGTTAATATTTTGCCAATAGTTTTAGCATATTTACATAGTTTCCTCCTTATTGCTGATGTCACCGATTGAACCAGTCCGGCCATTGGACAAATTCGTTAACCAAGAACCTGATTAGTAACTAATTATTGGATATGACTGCAATTACATGTATGTTGTTAGTTTTATCAATTGATTAGTTATCAGTTTATAAGTTGTTTAGTTGATTAATTGCTTCATTAGAAATTAGTTGATTTCTTACTTAATTACCATTTTAAGTAACTATTTTGTTAGTTGTTGGTTTACTTGTAATGTTAGGCTCATCTCTATGGTTGTGTTAAAACTTCACTTTTTCCATGTTAGTCATTTGCGATCATGTTTACCTCACACTTTGAGACACATGAACTAAAATTTTGGTTGTTCTATTTTTGGGTATATCCGGCATTGAATTATGCTATAGGATAAAGTCTAAAATTGCAACTACAAAATATAAGTTTATATAAATAACTTGGAACCATGGAACAATACTTCGACCAAAATGACAAAATCTTGGTAGAAATTTTCATTTCTTTCCAATAGGACAGCCAACTGCACAAATGCAGTGAATGGGACGTAATTTCACTCCTAGGAACGAAATTGCACCAAACATGAGTAAATTTCGCTTTAAAAGCCCAATCAGGGCTGTAATTTTGAAAAATGGCATAGAAACAAAACTTAAATTTTGAGAAATGTGCTCCTAGGGCTACTACTACTACATCAAGGGCATTTTGGTAATTTTCTTCAAATCTCTTGCGTCGAGAGGCTATTTTTCTTGATTCCAAGGTATGTTTCCCTATCCCTGGCCCATCTACACACTATTCTATTCCTACACTCTTTTATAGAAATCTAAAGAAATACTTTGAACATAAAGTTGTAACTTGTAAGTGCTAGATATTTTAAAAAGTACTTGTTCTACAAAGAAAACTTTTAGATCTATGAAATAATGGCATAAGAATGTAGATCTACAATAAACTTAAAATTAAACAACATATATTTTGCATTTATACATAAAATGGCTTAAAAGTTATTTTGGGGAATGTATTTTCTTAAATCTATGCATAAATGTCCAATGTAACTAATTAAATACTAACATTAGACTTATACAAGTTGTGATTTGTAAGTTTATAACTTGGAACTGTAAGTTTTAAGTTCTAAGTTGTAACTTATGGGTTTGTTAGTTAGTAACAGTCTAATAGACTTGACAGTTCTGTTCATTTGTGCACTCACTCATTAGGACATTGATCGTACCTAGACCTTTCAACATAGAAATTATTATAAATCTAATGTGATTATGTCTAAATATTGTGTTTGCAAAAACTCATTACTGTATACCTTCATTTTACCATCGAAATTCTTTTGAAACAATTCAGCTTCCTTAACTTACAAATATAGGAGACCCTCCCCACACACATATCCAATATGAAATATTATTGCATATTTGAGTAGATCTTGGTGTTTAGATCATCTTGGTAATTTTTTATGATTTAATTCGTTCATCTTGGCGTCGAATCGTTAGGGCTGTGAATATCGAAATTTTCGTCGAACAATTCTGGTCTGGGCTATCGGATATGGTATCGAAATTATACATTTAATTCTAAGCTTAAAATTTTTTACATATAAATAAATTTAAGAAACCCAAAATTGCATATGCATTTGCATGCCTCATGTACTTTATGTGCTACCTGCTCATTTATCACACCGCTTTTCAAAACCAAGGTATCTATTCTCAGTCATTGATGAGATTCTCGAAGAACTATGAGGTTTCATTTTCTCTATTGGCCAAATTTTCAATAGATTCAGGTAGCAACAATGAATTGCAAAATCCTCAAAACGCCTTAAGTTTATACAATGTACCACCTGCCTTTCAGGAGGTGACAATCTTCGTCAGTTTTTTTTTTTACTATGGCATTACTCTAGCAAGACAACTTGTAGCCATAAGATGAAAAGTCTTTCTAATTTTAGTTGCAGACAATGACACAAGCAGTACAAATGAGAACCTAATTTTAGCAAAAAGCTTGTCATTGAGTGAGGCCTCTACTACTAGTGCCATTGTCATCTTGACTAAATCCAGTTTTCTCATCACATATTTCAGTCAGCCATGGAACCTCTCATAAGGAGTTGATGACACTGATAATGGTGGTGCAAAATTGGGCCCACTGTACCTACTAGGTTGTCACTTCACGATCAGGACAAATCATTATCATCTTCAAATAATTACCTATACTAGCAGAGACACTTGTCTGACAATATTGAGGAGACAGATTTGAGATATATAATACATAGATACTATAATCTACATGCTCCTAATCAAGTCACTAATACCTTTATGAGAAGAAAAATTTAATCTATGAATGTTCTGTCATTTTTGGACCAATTCCTTCATGGCTTGGCAAATGTTGACTGCCTGTGAAGGTGACCCCTAGATTTTATAGTAAAATGTTAAGGGACTCCTTCCCCAAAAATATTCAATGTCGCATAAGTCTTAGTTCAATAAAGGCCAGTTTCCCTTCTGATAGAAGGTGTTAGTTGTCCATCATTCATCTCTATTAATTAGACACTATAGAGTGACCAAAATGGCCATCACTTTATGCAGACCTATTGGCCCAAGATTAAGAGGGGTGGTTGAATGCCAGCCTGGTAGTGCAATTTGCAAACAAGAAGTTTGACACCCAAATGATAGTCCATTACTTCTCTCGTTGTCAGATGTCTCAAACTAGCAGATATTAACGTGGACTATTTTAAAGGTCTGTCAAACTACCAACAGCAGAGACAGTGTCGATTATTTGGTTGGTCATCAACAAGCTCATGGAGGTAGCCCATTTGAATGTGTCAAAGAACCACATGTCATTGGTATATCTGGTCAAGTAATTTTTCATATACATCTTTCGACATGAGGTAGTGGATAAAATCTGATTAGAACCTACTTTTAATAATGCATTGTAGGGAGAGCTCTAGCAATCGTCTACAAGTGAGCTCCATTCACAACCTACAGATGGACAACCAATCTAATGTGGTTGAGCAGACTCTGGAAGCCTACTTGTATTGCTTTGTGTCTACAATCTCTGTGACAGATGGTGATAGTGAGTCAGGCATAGTAGTACAAAACCACTATTAAATTTCTATTGATGTAGCCACATTTTAAGCCCAATGCGGCCAACCCCTCTTCAACAATGCTAGACTAAATTTCAATCATGAATAAGGTGGCATAGCTGACTCTTCATCTTCAAATCCAGGGTGTAATCGATTCCATCCTCCGTTATTCACTTTAAAACTCTAGACTGTAAGAAGAGCAACAAAGATCAATGCCAGACTGACGAGGAGCATCCAGCAGCCCTATGGGAAAAGTTAAGCACCAACTGACCAATGTGAAGTCCCAACGAGCTCAAAAGTGAATGTCTTGCTATCATAAAGATCCATGTTTCCCTACCCAGGGGTTTATGTTCACAGTAGCCTCCGTGACACATCATCAACTTCCCAGAACCTTCCTAATAATAAGCCCTTGATATCACAACTCAAAATTGTGACTTCTAAATGGCTACGAAACCAATGTACCAAACACTGCTTCATAAACCATATGTGATAGCTATAAATGGCTTGAATTAGATATTTGTTTTTGTATTGATGTCTGCCACTTGAAATGATGAGAATTTCATCACCAAGATAACCACTGTGTCAAAAGACACTGAATTCAGTGCCAGTTACAGTGATTCTCTGGAAAAATAGGATAACTGTGTGCTTGTCATCAATGCCCATTATACAATATGTAAAACTTGTGCCGACATGGTTGGGTGGACAGCAATATACTGGAGGCAGAAATAATTGGAAGAGCAAGCAACAGCATTATCTCTTTGTTCGACAATCCGATATTAAAGAAGAAATTATAGGTCAGCAATATACTTAATGAAGCTGAGAATAGTAGTACCTTTTAGAGCCAAACCCCCAACAGATTGTTCCAAACATTACAGAAATGATGACAGTATAGAAAAAACGAACAGCTGTATACTGTGGATTCCTCCAGTAAGAAAGATTCTGCTTCCAGAGGCAAGCGAGAAACTGGACAAGGAAAGACAAAGAATACTTGGTTGGAAAGCTGAGGTCTTTTGTTTCATTTGTTGGTCGGCTTAAATTTTCAACCAACTCGTTGTTCTGCCTGAAATAATAAACAAAGAAGTCTATCAAGAGAATTTAATGGATAAGTACCAAGAGAATCACTTCTGCAAGATACATACATGTATAACTTCGAATTTCTGTAGTATTCTGCAAAGTCCACACCAAGATAGCTTTCAATTGCAGGAGAAGTAACCTCAAGCATCCATGTTGCAGGATTATATCCATTCTTGATCTTAGGAATCCCTTCGATGGCCTATGTAAATGAGCATAACATCAGGATATATAAGAGGGAAAAAATCTAGATCACTTTTGCTAAACAGACTAAAGACATACTACCTCGAAAAACTCAATTAGTTTGTGAGAACTGCGGCCTAACGGACCAGCATAAATAAGTTCGCCACCACGTTTCATAAACAAAAGCTGCACAAAATAAAATAGAGAACGTCATGTAAAGCATAGAATTCAATATTGCCAAACTCTGTGCCATGTTAATGTTTTCTGCAGAACATACAAAAATTCTTTAAAATGGTTAGAACTTCAGGTAAGAGATAGTATTCACGAGGCAATAAGCAGAATTTTGAAAATCTGTATTTAGCACTTGAAACACAGGATGGTATCGAAAGGCAAAGCGGCAAAGTTAGTGTGCCCATATAAACAGGAGATAATTGCCTATTAACGATTATGTTGGGGATTAAACCAAACCTCGTCAAATGATTCAAAAATGTCAATGCTTGGCTGATGAATGGTACAAACAATAGTCCTTCCAGTGTTGACGATATTTCTGACAGTTCTCATAACAATTGCTGCAGATCTAGCATCCAAACCTGATGTGGGCTCATCCATGAATACAATTGAAGGATTTGCCACAAGCTCCACAGCAATGGTCAACCTTTTCCGCTGTTCTGTTGACAATCCATTTACTCCTGGAAGCCCAACGAGAGCTCCACTTAACGAAGTTAGTTCCACGAGTTCCATGATCTCATCCACAAAAGCCTGTTGTACCAAGGACCGTCAATGCTATATTTGATTAAAAAAGAGATCAAAGTGTTAACACTACCTTTTGAGTAGCAAGATCTACATGGGTCGGTAGTCGAAGCCATGCCGAGTATAGAAGTGATTCATGAACAGTCACACAAGGAGAATGCACATCATTTTGTTCACAGTAGCCAGATATTCTTGCAAAAGTTTCTTGATTTTTTGGATAACCAGATATATTGATATCTCCTTCGATATAGCCACCTGTCTTTCGCCCAGCCAAAACATCCATTAATGTAGTTTTACCAGCACCGCTGACGCCAACCAATGCAGTAAGTATTCCTGGCCTAAATGCACCAGTTACATTCACCAAGAGTTGCAGTCGATCTTCTGAGATGCCTTGTTGTTTGAGTTCCTACCAGATACACAGAATCAACAGATATGAAAAGTATAAAATGAATCAAAGCAAAACAGCTTACCAGGGGCACATCCACATAGTAATTGATATTACTGAAACTCATAGAAAGTGGTTGAAATGGAAGAACCATGCCTCTTTCTTCTTTGTCCTTTCTTCCTGAGCTCAAGAGAAAAACAATATACATGATTAAGCAGCAAAATCATTAAGCCTTTGAATTTTTGAGCTGGTTTTAGTAATGAAGTATGCTTATCAAGGATTTTAAGTTACCCATTAGAAATTATGCCTTAATAAGAATTACAGTAAGTACAGTGAGGACTGTTGACATTTTAACTATTAGATGAGTAGTCACTTGCAGCGGACTAAATTGGAACTAATAATCCGTGAAACTTAAAATGCTATTGGTTACTACCATCCTGTAAGATGAGGGAGTTGTTGCTAATTGTGAAGAATAATATTGTTGATTTGATGAATACAAGACTGGACACCCCAGTCCTATATATAGGAGTAAGGGAGAAACCCTGAGACTTGTGTCCCAAGTAATCTAAACGGGCCGAGACACTAAAGGCCCACTAACTAATTAACCTATTAACTAAATAGGCTAATATAGACTCTCTAACACTAATCATTAGATAGTAATCTGAATTGCAAAGAATGCGTGATGACTTCAACAGATGAAGTTGTGGCAATGATTCATATTGAGCTTGGCGTTTTGTCCAAAAAATGAAATAGTAATTCCACAAACCATTTAGTTGAGCAGAAGGAATATATGATCTAAGCTCCGTGTTGTCATTCCCTTTCCTTCGCTTATCCCTCTGATGAAGATCATCTTTGGATACAATTGCTTGCTGTGCACCCAAAGCTGCATAACATTTTCAATATAGCATTCTCAATAAATTGTATAGTTGAGATGATTTAGAAGAAACCTAAACACATGAGTGGCAGAGCTTACGATTGAGATATGCCAAGCATAATGTAAAGAGGATGTTCAAAATTATTGAGTATCCAAACAAAGCACCGACACCAATCCAGAACCAATAATCCTCTGATGGTAATCCATAAGCCTGTAAAATGGACTCCCCTAGTGATATATTATGCAGATGTTTTATTTTCTGCAGCAAAAGAGGAACAAAACCTCAGTTAAATCATATCCCAGTTTGATTATACACTAGAAAGCTAATCACATCTTTAATTAGCATTTATAAAAAAATTAAAAGATAAAACTTGCTGTCTCCCCCCACCATTTCCTCCTAGATGATTATAAAAGAATGTGTTCATGTGGCAAAGTATATTGTTACTTAGAATTATAGACAGAAAGATCTAGTTTAGATTTTTCATTATCAAGGATAAAGATTTCAAGAAAAAAAATCGTATATTTCCAGCGCTGCACAAAATTGGTGTAGGGGCATATTAGAATGTGTGATATTCAACCCAAAACCAATTGGCAATGGGTGAAGGGACCACACACCTTATAAGCCCATGACCTTTCCCAGAGCTCAGCGGTGTGGGACAATTCTAACATCCCCCCTCAAGTGCAGCCACTTTTGTGTGCTTGCACTTGTTCTTTTTTTTTAGGTAGGGTGTGGTCCTCACACTTGTCTCATGGGGTCCGCTCTGATACCATATTAAAATAGAAAAGATTGATTGAATAGAATAGATTGTGATACAAAGACTGACGGCCTCTCCTTTATATAGAAGGAGGAGAGACGCCCTATTACTTAGGACCCAAGTAATCTAAACTAGACGGGCCGGAATATAAAGGCCCACTGAACTAATTAGCCTATTTAACTAATAGACTAATATAGACACTTTAACACTCCCCCTCAAGCTGGAGCATGGGTGAAACACATGTCCAAGCTTGGAGAGTTACAAGACTCGATAAAAAGAAATGATAAATAAAAGATGAAGATAAATATCACTCCCATACAAAATATGTTACTCCCCCTGAATCAATACTCCCCCTGAATCAAATAGTGATGATGACTTTGCAGGCTGAAGATACTCGAGCTTTGAAGAAGGTCTTCCTTGAAGTGCATCTGAAATGAAGACATCTGAAGATACTCTGTAGGCTGAAGAATGGTCCTGATACTACAACAAGTCGCCACTGGAATACGTGCTTAACGCGGCACGAACGCGGACGGACGATCTGCTGCTTGATACGATGCAGGAACCATGAAACTTGGGGGCTTGACGGGAAAGGAGATCATCCATCAAGGAAAGTCCCAAGAGGATCAGCTACATGCGATGTCGATACTGCAAATACAGCTCGGAGAAGACGTGATGAAGCAGCTCGGTGAAGATAAAACTCTGAGCTTCTGAAGAAGCACCCATCTGTCTCATGTGAATGCAACTGAAGGAATACACCATCAACACCTGACGTACATAACGCGGTACGAACGCGGATACGGTGTCGACGCTGAATCTTCAATGCTGGCTGAAGTAGAGAACCGGTGTGCTGAACAATGTGAAGCTTCATGAAGATAGCCTGGAATATATATATAATCTGAATACATATATCATCATCTCATCTCATACTCTCTCTCTCATACATTCTCTCATATGCCCGCATGCTCGCTCTTCTCATCTCTTCCTTTCCTCTCTATCCCCCCCGCACACCAAATACGACAAGAGTGAGTGTTTGGTGTGGAGAACTGGATATATGACCCCCCCGTAATGTGGAAAAGGGATACTCACATAATATGGGTGGGTGGGAAAGAAAAAGGCGGAAAAGGGAAAAATATGTGAAATGGAGATGGGTAATATGTGGAGAATGAAACCGATAGCCAAAGAGAGTATACTAAATGGGTCAACATGAGATCCGGGTGGAAAAATAAATGGATCTAGTCCCGACCCGAAAAGGGGGTTTGTTGGCCCGTTAGGGCAACAAATCCGGGGGTGCGGGGGCGGAGCCCCAGCGAAAATCCGATTAGGGTCAAAATAGGATCCGATTAGTAAAAGATAGAACCGATTAAGGATCTGAATAGAGACAGGGATAATGCATATGGGGTTATTTGTTTGGTAGTGGTGGAGAGTGATGATGATGAAGTGATGATGATGAAATGATGATGATGAAAACAGCAGGTGATGGCGTAGGGACATCAGTAGCATGATGATGCAGATAGCAGCAAATGGAAGATGAAGATCGCCGGGATGATGATGAAGTGGAGGAACAACTTGCAGATGATGGCAAATATGACGTCCGTTGGTGTAGCACTTTGTCGCACCATAGGAGATGACAAAGGGTCTCCTGCGTGACTCCGGAGATATTGCATGCCAAGAGGATGCATGCGGAGCCAAGGCGGAGCCTCTCCAAAGCGGCGATGAAGGCTGATCGGAAGACGTCATGAGATGGATCCTTCGACGGATTGCCGATCGCTGCTGATCAACTGTCGATACCATCGACAGGACTGTCGATGGTATCGACCGACTCTCTCCTTGTCGCTGTGATAAAGTCGATACCATCGACCTCCTGTCGATAGTATCGACGCCGGCGATGCGGATTGCGTCACGGGATGTCGGCGGATGTTTGCGTCTGGTCTGATGTCGATACTATCGACACTCGTGTCGATAGTATCGACGCGGCGGCGGCGGCGGCTGCTCTGGAAGGTGGAGATGGTTGTTCCTTGCGGATGGGAACCAATTTCTGATGACCGACGACTCTGTGGAGATGGTTGCTGACGGCTACTGCTGCTGATGGTGGCGAGGCGTTGCTGCTTTCAGATGGCGGAAGGAGATTACCGCGGCGGATGCCTACGGCGGCGATTGTTGCGGATGATGATAGAGGACGGCTGCTATGATAGGCAGCGGAGGTGTTGTATGGAAAGAATGAAAGAATAGAGAATAGATGATGACCATGGAGGCCGGGATATGCCTAGCGGGCAGCCGGCCAAGCCATGGTGATGGCGGCTGCGGCCGCCCGCAGGCGGGCGCTCGCCCGGTTGTCCTCTTCGGAGAGGGGAGCGGCGGCGGCTGCAAGGGAGAAGGAAGTCGGCGGCTAGGAGAAGGAGAGAGGGAAGCGGCGGCGCTAGGGTTCTCTCAAGATCTAACCCGCTCTGATACCATGTGCTTGCACTTGTTCTTTTTTTTTAGGTAGGGTGTGGTCCTCACACTTGTCTCATGGGGTCCGCTTTGATACCATATTAAAATAGAAAAGATTGATTGAATAGAATAGATTGTGATACAAAGAAAATATTTAGATTCTCTATCAAATTCGGCCTGGGATTTTGAGAGATCTTAAAATCAAAGTATTGTGTGCTTGTATAATCAGGATTTTCGTTTTTGCAACATTTTGGGTTTCATCGATCTCAAACAAAAAGATATAGTTCTTCACTGTGTCACAAATGACTACACAAACCCACCATAAAAAAGAGACAGGGATCAAGCATTGGATATAATATCGTTGAGGTAGGATGTATTCCTCTGATTACATATTAGCATTCTATCAAAATAATTAACTTCCAAGCCAAACGTAATGTAGAATTAAGAAAACATATTTAATCAAGCTGCGATCCTCATCCATATAGAAGTGAAATGATGGCTACATAAAGAAAAAGCAAATACCATGCTCCATGAGTGACCAAGAAACTCGTTTACTGATATTGCTTTTTGGGCGTACATTAAAGGAGAAACCCAATAGCCCCATATCCACCAGGCTGGAATGCTGTCTGCATTAACAAGCACAATCTAGAAGGTAAAGTACAATGTTATAGCAACTTAAGAGCAAAGACTAAGCAAGACAGGTTTGACCTTTAGAAATTATGAACCCTCCAAGAAGCATTACTATCAACATTGCAAATGAGCCAAATGTATTGGAAACTATCATATTCCTGCCCAAGGCGCCCATCACACGGAAAAGAGCTAAAGACATCTGATGTAGAAAGAATAACAAAACAAAATGACGAAGAAACCTGCAAATCGAAGTGTTAATTATATAATGGCAAATACTTTAGTTTATAAATGTGGCACAAAGTCCAAGCAAAAACAATTGTACCTAATTATCTGAGGATCATAACCAACCACATAGTATGTGACTGCTGTCCACATTGCCGATTCTATCAGTGAAGTAGGAATGCTTAATAGCCATGAAGGAATTGTGTAAGCCCATGGTGGATAGAGGTGTAGATCTCTATGCTTATAAATGATAGGAAGCTTCACAACTAACATAGATACTTCAGTAAATCCATTGAAAAGAATCATTATCATAGCAAAGTACAAGGAGCCAAGGTATATAAATCCATCATCGATAGTTCCATGATGCATTGTTGCACGGAAGAACACCGTCATCGTAATCAAAGCAACAAGAAGTAGCTGCAACAGAAAATCAAAAATTGCATGATATTTTCAAACATTGCAATTTGATTAATTCTAAGGATATTCAGTTTGATAATTATGTCACTGAGTATATCAATGCTACACCCTGAACCATAAGCAATGAGTGTTATCCTACTATACAGATTCAGTTTGACAGTCACCATTATTTGACAGCCCTCTTTGATTAAGGAATCATTACAGATGTTCTATATTAGAATAATTAAAGCAGCTCTATTATCAGATATGTCAAGTACAGTGTCATACTTTGCATGCTAAGATATTCATGCTTGGTTGAGAAATCATCACAATGATTTTTTAGGGTATGCCCGGAGTATTTTGACCCCTGCCAGGAGTGACTAACTTCGATTCAAGCCAGGGTAAGCTAGCTGTCTACTAGGGATACTCTTCTGAGGGTGATTCAATCCTTCTCAGTCTAAACCCCAGGTAGTCCAAGAGGGGAAATCAATTGCTTTCCACCAAGCCATCTTGTCTACAAGACATCAGTACTTTGATTGTTTTATTAGGATTGTATTAGAATCAAAAGAAACTAATTCCCTAATTTCTTCCAGCTTGCTTGGGTTCGATTAGGATTTTTTGAAGCTGTTAATAAATTTATGGGTTTAGCAAATGCAGTCGGATATTGAAATATTGTCGACATCACCATGCCCACAAGGAAGCACGATGGCACGGACATTGACACGGACACGAACATGGGACACAGCAATTTTTAAAAGTATAGGAGACAGACACAGCATTGGATGAGAGGATAATATTTTTTTACATATATACATATATATATGTGTGTATAATGTGTGTACGTATGTACTGGAATTACTTTGAAAAAAAATCAGAAAAATATTTAGATGTGTATTCATTATTGTATATGAACATGAAAACGTGTGTGTTTGTGTTTGTGTAGTAAAAGCAATATGAAGCAGATATTAACTTGCTGCTGCAGTTTTTTCAGAAAACTAGTAGATTTTTAGAATGAATAAATGAATTTCTATTACTCATTTAGTCAATTAAGTAGACTAAAATGTGATCTATGATATAGAGTTCATCTTGGTGTTTACATGTGGACTCTTTCAAAAACGTTTTGTTTGCAGTTTTGATCATATCTCAGCTTTGTAATGCAAATTCTCAGTGACCAGATATAATTAAAAAGTAGCTGAATATTCAAATTTTACAATGAAATAGGCTGCAACTGTGACAACTGCTAGGCTGATTTGTCCAGCGAGTGCTCGGGCAGTTGCCAGCCGTGTCCGGACTGCAAAAAAGGACCAAAATGGATACGACACATTTTGGCCGTGTTCAAAACGTTTTGGGCTTGTGTCCAGAAGTGTCCGTGTCCAAAACATGTCTGACACAGGCATGAGAGCTGTATAGAAGTGTTTGTGCTTCCTAGCCTGCCAATAGGTAACTGTAATAGGAACACAAAACTGAAGCTTAACATGATTATTAAATTGCCTTGGCTCCGAAATTCTAAACATATAGAATGTCCTGGTATCTGGAACTATAAGAGCTATCCTTTCGGGTTTGCAAATTTCATAGCAGAGTCGGCCTATATTATACTAGAAAAGAAAAAATTGGGGAGCAGACAGACGTATTTTATAAAGGTTTATGACAAGTTGTATATGATATCCAGTCGAATTCGATTCATCTAGCTAAATTTAAAATTATCATGATGCCATCATTCAAGCTTATCACACTTGTTTGAACCTTCAAACACCAGTCGGGTTTCAGACTCTATACATTATGTGACCTGCGGACAGTCCTTTTTATTAATAAAAGAATCGTTTTGAGCTTCAGAAATATGGAAGTTCATGCAATTTTGTTATCTTGCTTCAAACTCTCTCATGATGAATTTTATGTGATACCACACATATTAAATGACTATATCAGGAACAAAGTGGGGATGGCGAGTATTGAGGACAAGTTGTGTGAGAGTCTACTGAGATGGTATGGACATGCACAACGCAAATCGACTTACGTCCCTATACGATGCAATTCTATTGAGTTGAACACAATGAAAAGGAGAGACAGGCACAAATTAACCTGAGAAGAGTTTATAAAAAGAAATTTTGTATGTTTACATTTTGATCAGAATAACATAGCTGATAGGAAAAGATGGAACCATGTAGCCGACCCCAACAAGGTTGGGATTGAGGCTTAGATGATGATGATGATGACGATGATGATGATGATGATGATGATGATGATGATGATGATGATGATGATGATGATGGAGCACATGTAATATATCCAATAACGTAAGAAAATTCATAGAAAAATAATATAGCATTGATTTGATGAAGCTTCAAAAAGTTTCGAGATCTTGGATTATGCCAAGGCTGTTGTGCCGACATTAAACACAGATATGCCAAAACAATGAAAAGCTGCAGAACAAATACACCCTCAAACGATTGAGCAAGCCCATGAGGATTGTATGCGAATTGCCGACTACCAAATAGCTGACTACTCTAGATTGGTGATTACCACCACACATGATTGTCGTCGTCGTCATGTAAGCCTCAATTCCAAACCATGTTGCAGTCTGCTACATGGATCCTTCTTTTCCATTCAGTTCTTCTATGGATCATATTCTCATCAAGATATAAGGATTATAAATCTCTCCTTAAAAGCACTCCCCAAGTTAATTTACTACGAACTCCAGATTCTTCAAGAAACTATCTATTATCTGTCTGCTTTAGATATTTACTTGTTTGGTTGGGCGGGGCTGATTTGTTTGTACCGATGTTTCACGAGTGACTACTTAATTGCATCGCCTTTATTTGTTTTTCTAATCTGAGCAAGGAGATCTCCTATATTACAACTTGATCATGAGCGTTGAGAGAATAGTATTTTATACAAGAGAAAAAGTACAGTAAAATATGTTTTCTTCTCTTAGTTATATCAGCCATATACCCTTTATGATATATTTTCTATGCCTGCATTGGTAACTACCATGTCTCTACTTATAAATTCCATACTAACTATTATTATTAATCCCAATTCACAGTAGATAATAGCCCAAAGAATGCAAAACTTATCATTATTAACTAATAAGAACAAGATCCTAGGATGACAAAGAATTATTTCAGTCATAGTAAATTAATGATTGATGTATGTTTTTATAATCACATGAATATATGGAAGACAGCCTATAATAATTTCATCATCTGCTTTAACAGTAACCACCTTTACCTGCACAAATTTGAATACATAGATAAACGAGTTCCTTTTCATTAATAACAATTGCCATGAGAAATTAGCTTTGAGCAATTCAGTTCTCTTCACCCCATAACAAGATGCTGACAGGGCTGCTTTATGGTTATCATCTCGATTATATGGAGTAGATAGTTCCATAGACAGGTTCTGACCAACCCGAAATGAACGAAAAGCTTCTGCAAATTTTGTAACAGGCGCATACTGGTAAGGGCATTCAGAAGGATACCAATACTGTTTCTGATCTTTCTGAGATATGACCTGCATATTAGTGATACGAAGCAATTCAAATTTAGTCAAAATTCCACCATTAGCCGAAATTTCCAAATTTTGAACTTAACCGATACATGACCACAAATAAAATTGGCAAGATTTACAACCTCTTGCAAAAAATCAGCCACATTTTTCCTTTCAGGGCATCTGAAACCTCTAGCAGCAAAGAAATCAAGAGCAGCTTCTCGTGGTCCCTGATAAACGATTTGGCCTTCACTTATGAGAATGATGTCATCAAACAATTCATATGTTTCAGGAGCTGGCTGCAGCAGAGAGATCACGGTAGTCCCATCTAGAGCCTGAGTGGAATGCTTAAGGTATTTGATAATTTGGTAAGTCGTTGAACTATCAAGTCCAGTAGATATCTCATCCATGAACAACACACGAGCCGGTCCAACTAATAGTTCACCTGTCAGTGATACATATCTGCCAGTCTAGTTAAAAACAGTTCGACCACAAGAAATCTAACAAGACGAAAGGTAAGAATAAGTTACCAGTAGTAAGGCGCTTCTTTTGGCCTCCTGAGATGCCTTTTATCATTTCGTTACCCACAAGTGTATCAGCACAAAGGTCCAATCCTAAAATCTTTCAAAATAAATTATATTTTAGATGTCCAGAATTATATACATTTTCTGGAATATGACAATAACCATAAAATGTCAGCCAAAATGAGAGTCAAAACCCCGGAAACCCACTAGAAGAATTAACTTTTCTTTAGAAGTGTAAAGCTTCTACTAGTATAACCAAATACACAACCAAATAATTGTTTTGCAGAATCCTTTAATTGGTTTTTTATCTCATAAGTAGAATGTGAAAAAACACAAGGTTAATTTTGAACTAAGACAATTGTCAATTGGAATACCGTAGCAAATTAGTCCAATTTACTCATCATCATCCTTGAGCCTCAAGGTCATCTATATTGATCCTTCTTTTCGTTCGACTTTGTTTTGAATCACTCACTGCAATCAATGAATTCATATATCTTTTTATTAGCACTCCCCCTTTAACTTTGTCTAAACTCAAATATTACTCCAAACTGGTGCATTGTCATCTATAAGTCACAAGTATAAACCATCTAAGGCGACCATCTTGTAGTTTGCCGTTATTGCTTGCCACCCACCCTTTTTTTATTTCTTATATAACCATTAGTAGATCGTTCTTCGTCTTCCAATACATCCATCTTAGCATTCTTGTTTCAGACACATTCGCCCATTTAATGTATAATTTAAAAAAGATCATTGAATTCAACTTGGAGATATGGTGCATGCTTATGTCATTTTCTCTGTTTATTTTAGTGTGCTTTTATTGATAAATTGATCATTTTTTCACATGTTTAGAAAATGTTTAAAAATAGAGAAATACTTGTGCATCAATTTCATTGTTTTAGAGGTAATTTTGCATGATCACGTGTATTTGAGATACTTATAGTTGCATGTTCATTGTAGGAATTGCAGATTTTACCAGTGAAAAGTTGATGTTATTGACTTCATTGCTCTCGATACAGAATCAAGAATCAAGCAGAGTTGATGCATTGACCTTAAAGTCGATAGCATCGACCTTAAAGTCGACAGCATCAACCCAGACAGAAGCAAATCAGATGCATCCAGCCCCGCAAGTCGATGCATCGACTTGCCTGCCAAAAGCATCGACCTGCACAGCAAAAATGTTGAAAATGACTTATTTGAATCTGATGGTTGTGCTTAAAAAGTGGGAAAAGACCCCACTTAAGACCTATGAATGCCATCTCAGTGGAGGGATATCTTATTTTTGTTACCCAACGGCTAGAGCAAGGAGAAGAGGAGATGGGTTCTTCAACGCCCACTTCACAACCACGATTTGATAGGCAGAAGTCACTCAGAATGCCCAGGCCATGTCGCTTGGTGTTAGACGCCAGAGTTCTTGTCTTTTCTCATAGTATTATGTTGGTTTTCATTCTGCTCTCTCTCTCTCTCTCTCTCCTGGAACAACATAAAATCATGAGGAACTAATCCTCTTTTGTCTAGGATCTGAGAGTAGCCAAGCATGATGTTATTGTTGAACTTGATTTCTATTAATATATGAAATATTGCTTTGAATTTCATGATTGGTTGAATTACCTGTGCCAAATGTCAGTTGTGATTGATCACCATAGTTGTCTCATCAGATAGGATTTGTGGTTGAATAACGTAGGTTTTATCAAAATTTGTTCATGAACACAAGTCACAAGAGCACGGAAGTAGCCTCGTGCTTGTGAAGTTTGTCATTGTAGACTGAAATGCAAATTGATTTAGCTCTGTTTAAATGCCATGGAAGTAGGGTTTTTCTTAGCTAGGTACGGTTTTACAATCTGGAAGGACGTATTGCTAAAGTGCAACACTTATCCGATAAGCAATGCTGGACTGTCGTTTGTGCTATGCTATATATATCTTGTTGACATCGGCCTTTGATCCTGTAAATTTACCTATGAATGCCTCTCATCCGGTAGTTTTGAATACAATAGTGGATGTCACTTAGAGAAAGCTCCAATGGCCATCGCTGATCCAAGAAGGATGTTTCTAGAAACAAAGAACGTGATAAACATGCGAGCAAAGGCTGCTCCATGCAGGTGATAACATCAGTGGGCATGCAAGATATATCGTAGAGGGTTTGTCCCTTGCAAGTAACAACATCAGCAGGCAAGCCAAGCATATCTGCAAATCTAAGTACGCTTTCCCCCTAAAAGGTTTTACCATCTCAAACATAAAGTATGCAACATGGGATCTATTAGATGTTAGAAATATTATTAGTTAATATGTTCATGGGCCTAATCTTGATCGATTAGGGTTAAGTTTGCTTCCTTGTACATGCCTCCTCTCCTATATATAGAAGGGGAGTCTTCCGTCTATCAATATGAAATACAACACACATCTGATTTTCAACATGATCCATATACAGTAAGTTCTCACCATGGTAGTCCGCCATTGGGCACTTAAGATCCCCGCCACTTCAATTACTTTTTTTTCATTGGATGCATGGTGCAAGCCCACTAATGATATCCGTGATTGGAAAATTAATAATTTATGATTTTGCTAATATGTTTCTAGGGCATATTATTAATACAATAGACTCTTTGGAACTATTAGTATATATGTTTTATGCTTTATGTTTTATTGTATTACTCCTTCAACTCTAAGGAAGCATTTCGTCATCGCCTCTGGAAGGAGTGAGCCTCCCCCCTACCACAGAGGATGACAAAATGCTTCCTTAGATCTGGAAGGAGTGAGCCTCCCCCCTACCACAGACGATGACGAAAATGCTTCTTTAGATCTTGAAGGAGTAATAGTAATCTTTATTACGGGACATGTTTCTATCTGCAACAAACAGAAAGTTTTTGCTTAACGCAAACAGGTTGCAAAGTGCATTGGTGTACTTGTGTCAGCATTGTTCTCGGGAGAAGAACATTACATGGATGACAAGACGTGACAGTGACAAATAATAGAAACTAAAGGCACATATAGTAAAAGGATTACTAGATTGAATAATGGTATTTTCCTGACTTTTACGCTACTAACAAAAAGGATTAGTATTCGTTAATGAAGAATGATAGTTATTTATGTACCTTCTCAAAGATCAAGGAATGAGGAATCCGATTTTGATGTTGTTTTGACACAATGGAAATTGAAATTTATTTAAACTTCGACAGAAATTTTGGTAAATGCAATTGTGCCTATTTCAACGCCAAAATGAATGAATTAAGTCATGTAACTTCACAGCATGAGCTCTACACCTATATGCATTGTTTATGCAATTAAATTATATATGGGGATAGGTAGAGGGGTCCTTCATGTGGGAGATAAGTATACTTTACTGTTACCTGGGAAAATTTCAAAATTTGGGCAAAATATTTTGCTAGTTTTGTCATAGCGGTACAATCGCATGATTTTATAGCAGATGTTGGCTAAGTCAATTTTTTTCTCAAAAATTCGACGATTTCGTTGAAACCTCATTCCTTGTTAAAGACGTGTAACTGAATTAACAGAGCAATTGCCATGCTTGGTGGCCAAAAGATTGTGCACATGTTTCAATTTGATTGAGATGGCTAGAGCATGACATCAATTTCATGTTTGGCATCTAAGCATTGTATCTTTTAAGGACGAAAAACAGCGGGTTTAAAGTTTGATATGATGAAAAAGGAAACATGACAGTCAAAGGATTTAATTTTACGACTCTATCCACTTGTTGACTCATATAGCTTGCATCTAATTTTATAAAATCTTCAAATATGATCTACATATCTAGCCATGAATATGATAGAGGAGGTGAGGGTTTGAACTCTCAATATGCCAGGGTTCAAATGATAAGATTTATTATGCTTGAGGAGTTTCATGATTGTTTATGTAAAATAAGAATAAATGAACACATGGAACTACTGAACAATAATAAACACACCACATACCCATAAAGTTAGTGGAGATATGTCTTCATTATATATTAGAGGAAAATCCTGTAATAAAAGAAGTAGAAGAGATACTAAACTTTATGTATTAGAGGAATATTATATATTGGAGCATGGTAGCGTATTATCTACACTAGTATTGTGATATCACATTTATAATATGCAATACATTGTAACATGTGGCTATATTACACTATTACCTAATTTTATGTTTTTGTACAACATATTGTCTTTGTACATTACTAGAAGCACCATAGTAATATTATTAAATTGTATAGACATCAATTTTGCACTACTACATGGGTTTAGATATGTATAAAAGTTCAAAAATATATGATTAGAAATGTACACGTGTGTAATTATGTATAAAATACAAAAAAACTAAAGCATGTACTTTTCAAAAAAAACACCCGCTTAAGCGGCGGCTACAAGGTCCTATCCGCCAGCCTCCCGCTTTGTTCTTTCTAAAACATTGTTCTTGAACCCTGTGAATTATTAGCTAGAATAAGTTAGCTCATGTAAAACTTCCCTTTCTTATGCAAGTTTTCTGGCTATTTCTTCAGCCATGCTTTGTTTTCCTTATGTGTTATGGACATATGGAATTGGGACATGTAATTGATATTTCTTTCAGAAAAGGTCTCTCCAAAATATGCATGTTTTGAATGTTTTTTAGGCATCCTGACTGTTAGTAGAATTAGGTGGTATGTGGAGCTAAGTATTATAGATTTGTTTGCTACTCAGAATTGCTTGATTTACTCCTTGTGGTGGGTGTCACTTCCAGAGTCTGATGCAAACCATCTCCAGAATCAATAGGAGCCACCTGTAGAGCCTACTTACGGGATATATTTGTTCATCGTGGCAGAGGATGTATAAGCTCTTTTGAGGGAGCTTTGTAAGGTTCCTTTTGGATTATGTGGTGAGACTTGGTCGTTGTAACTGTATATAGACCATTTTGTGGCAGTGCTACTTAGCAATTTTGACTAGTCATTGTAATGCAATATGACCATATTTTTTACCAAAAAGTTTTTAAGAGACCAGTTCAAATGAAATTTGCCAGTTTGAAATTGATTGACAAATTTGAATTGGTATATAATTTGAAATACATCTGAATCATCGAATGTTTTATGTAGTTGTAACGAACTTGGTATGTTTTTCCGCTTAATATTAAATTGGTGATACCTGAAAGTTTGCCAATATGATGATACATTCCTTTCACAAATATCTAGATGTATTACTAATTGATATTATGTTGCTTCACATTGTTAGTTTGACCACATGTATATTGAGATCTTCATAGGATGAATTTTCATGCATCCGTATGGCATGTGGTTTGCGAGTAATGTATGAACCAAGATAGGGTCTGCACATCACAAAACCATTTGCTTTGTATTATAAACAAAACACTTTTTTGCTTCTTGATATTGTTGTTGGGCACCTTTGGACCCTTAGGCTGCGTTTGACACGTGGTGACAAGATAGATGGGGAAGGGAACAGTGACGGGGAAGGGGAATGGAAAATTTTTGAAAATTGTTGTTTGGTAACATCTGCATGGGGAAAGGGAAAAGGATGGAAAAATACCTAAAAAGTGTTGTTTGTTACATGGGTATGAGGATGGGGATAGGCAATGTTTTTATTAAAAAAAATCCGGCACATGTATGAATCCTATTTATTTGAAAGTTTGTTTTGTGTGTTTCTGTCTAAATAAGTAGTGGAGTCTTAAAAGAAACGTTTTCTCCATGATTCACCATGTGTTTCCATGGAGACAAAAGCAGGCCAAATTTCCCTATGGATTCACCATGGAATGTCTCCCCTTCCCATCACCATGGCAAACAAACGACATATTTTATTTCTTCACCATACCTCTCCTCATGATTCACCATGTAACAAATACAGCGTTAAATTTGCAAATCATTTTACTGCTAGCCTGACAATCTGCAGTGTTACATTTTCAGAAACATAGTTACACACGGATGTATGCAGACACATTGCAGTCGAGAATATGACAGGCCAGACTTACACTTTCAGCCTCATCATCTAACTATCTACAACTATAAGTATTTTCGTTATTGTGAACATTCAGTTATTCACAGAAATGATCTTCATACAGCTAACTTTAGTAACGAATCAATGATTTGCCGAGGGCATAGAGCCTATATTGACAGTTATATGTATAGTAGAAATATTTATAATTTCACATAAAAGAAACAGAGGATGACAAATTTAGTTCATCTTGTCCCTTTCAGATGGTTCTGGTATCTTCCAAAAGCAAAAACATTTCATAGTGTGTTAAGCTCGATTTAGAAAGTGATTTAGAGTTTCAGAGTCTCAGACATCTCTTTGAATACTATCTGTTTTACTCATAAAGCAACCTAAATTGGTGTACTGGTCTTTAAAACGTTTGACAAGGTACCGGGCATGATGGCTCTAATATATTTATCATCAAAATCAGTAGCAACTATATTGGTGCAGCATTTATGTCAAAGAATACCTAGAAAAAGACCTCTGGTTTTGCTCCAACCTTTGAAGACAAATATAGTTACAGTAAGATCACATTCACAATCCAGGACGTCCAGTTAATAATCAGCAGCAATGCATCACAGTACTTTATTCAATGTCATTATGTTCATAAAACAGGTTAATGCAGGGATAGCCATTGAATATCCTACAGACAAATTTATTTGGATCAAGATACAATCACAGATGACAGAAAGCTGATCAAAACAAGCAAGGACAAAGTTGGCAACACGCTGAGAAAAGATATATAATTGTATTCTAAAGAAGAAAAGGTATCTCATTCTAGAGTACGTAAAGAACAATATTTTAAAAAAAATCTATAAGCATATTGATGCCACAATGAAGAATGAAATAAAGACATTTGCAGGATGGATGTTGTACCTTCAGTATAAACTCTACAATAAGGTGAGTCTCTTGGCCTTTAAGTGCTAACCCCTAGAAAAAATAAGCACGTTGAATGACATGTGATAGTGGTAAGAAACAGGAGATGAGAGCAGAGCAGCGTTGGTTATAATTGTCGGGTTGCTGTTACCTTCATAAACACATCAAGATCCTCATCAGGTTTGATTCCTTCGTCTTTTTCGCGTCTCAAAAGTTCCAAAAGCATATCTGCCATTAAAAAAGTTGTTAAGCTCGTGTCAACTCAAGTTTAAATTGTTCAAATGCCTTATCTTACCATATTTGGATCCGACTCCCTGACAGCGTCCTGAGAAATCAAGTGTTTCTCTTACTGTCATCTCTGCAACATGCCAATCCTGCTGACTAACATAAGCCGATGTTCTCTGAGGTACAAACTCGTTTAAGTTGTGGCCATTGTAAGAGATGTTTCCTGACATCTGCATATCATCTCAGAATAGAGAGCAAACATCGTAAGCAAAAAGTCCCTGCTGCTTTAGCTAAAGTATCACAAGGTGGATGCTGAAAATGTTAAGAGCTAGCATCTATATCACAGAGAATTATGATTTTTGCTTTTTGTGGTTAGGCATATTGTGTTTACCAGTCAGAAGATTAGCTGCTAGATTCGTGATTTTTGAATTACTTCATAAACAGCATATAGTAGTTCATAAATTAAGTTGCGCCTAGCTTTTAAGTTAGCATCAAATAATGATTTCTGGTGTTATATAAATATTAAGAGTAGCACTACTTCGTTTTACAACAGAAGATGTGATGCAGATATGACTCCATCATTGGTATCCCAATTTATTTAAACACTTGTGCATACACTTTACAAAACGCGGCTGCATAATTAATAGAGACAGAAATAAGCTAAATAACATACAAAGTAAGCTAATCGAAGAACTAGTGGAATAATAGTTGACTTAAGAATTATCCACTTAACTAAACATAGTAATTCAATAATGATCATCACAAATCTTCCTCCTAACGAGAGAGAATAGACAACCTAACTAGACACCTACTCGACAAAAGCTAATGTGGGACTAAAACCCACAAGTGGTAATTAGTAACAAACGACAACTCAAAGACATGGCTGAAAATAAAAATCTTGATTCCTACTTGTAATCAATTAACTCCTGACTGTCAGAGTTTGTCCAAGATGCAACATAGCATCTCTTTGTCCTACGTCAATTGTGTAAGCTTGCTGGTGCTGATCAACGTAGTTTCATTTTATGTAAAATGGCAAATGGCTCCACTCCAAGCATAGAGAGTCATTTGAAACCATAACTACAAGCGACCAGTGACCATATGGATGATATAGATTGTAATGATGATAAATTTGAAGATTATTCATAATACATTTCAAGATAACCAGTCGTGATATGTCGTATTTAAAGATATTTGGATTTCAAGTGAGGTTATGCAAACTAAAGCTCCATTCAGATTACCAATCATTTGGATGGTACCAATGATGGAGAATGAATAACTGTGGAACCCAATGCGAACATCAAACAAAGTAATCTTTGAAGAGAATAGTGAAGTATGGTGAATGAACTAGAAGAGTAAATAAGCAATGGTTTTTATTTAGAAGCCTCCAGAGCAATTTATTACTATTGTGACTTGATGATATCATCTCATACCTGTAATCCAGGCCCAAGCCGTCCAGCAAGAGCCATGAGCAAAGTAGTTTTCCCAGAGCTTGGAGGACCCATTAGAAGTGTCATTCTGGAAGAAAACAATCAACATTGACAAGCTAAAGTCTAGAACCAGTTGGCAGTAATAAATATGTCAAGGTTGCAGGCATACCTCGATGGACGAATAATACCACTTATATCATCAAGAATTGACAACTTCTTCCTCCTTCCAGGAAATATCCTTAACTGTCTTAAGAATGCCTTTTCCATGGAAAATTGCATTAGAAAACGATGGTCAAATGTAGAAAAGTGCATTGCTAATATCAGATTTTATTATCTATTTCAAATGCAATATTATGTAATCTTGAAAGCAACAAGTATGTTTGAAATTAACTACGATATCAGCACCCCAGGATCTGACTCCATTAATAGGTTTCATTTCACCAAATAAAATGCTAACAATCATCCAGCCCCACTGTAACGTTAGTTGCTCTGACCCATCAAAGAAAGCAGAAATAGTGATAAAGAGATGCTATTTTTTGGCACATAAACTCATTAAAAACTACAGACAAAAGCAGACATCATAAGTAGGTTATAGATACAAGTCGTGCAATTTGCAATTCCAGTATAGCCAAGAAACCTCAAAAGATAACCTCTTCATTATTTAGAGGAAAGCCAAATTATCTACCTCTGTCATGTTGCAAATAAAATTTGGTATAGTTGGTAAGGCCCTGCTTCCAACATGAACGTACGCGTCCACCTTGAGATGCTCAAACCGAACCTCAATCTTGGGAAATTCCAGGGCTACTCTGCAATGTTAGATGATTTAGCCACAGGACTATAAGGGGAACACAAATTATTTGTTATACTCTTAAGAGTCTAATAATCACTATTTTAATGTGATATCTATTCTATACACATGAATTATTTAGGAAAATGTCTCCGTAATTCATGCTAATGGACTCAATGTCATAGTAAATTCTTAAGATAGTAACTCTTAATGATATAAACAGGCAATATTATTACCTAACTGAGTATGTCGAAAGAAATGATGTCATGCAACAAATCGTGCTATGGAGTCTAGAAGAAAACACACATGCATGACTGATTTCTGTTCATATATCAAACTCATGTAACAAGATTTTCAGATAAATTGCGTGTAATATCATCCCGCATGGCAATCTTTCTATCCATCTGAGTAAAAGAGAGTATACATGCATAAAGTTTGAAACATTTGGATTTGGCAAATTGGTTGAGGGTGCAAGAAAGGGGTTCATGTTATTAGAGCTACTAGGGCGTGTTTAGAATTAGCTTAACTTCTGGGGGGGATCTTGTTTAATAATACTTATTTAGAGAGAAAAAAAATGAATTCATAAAAAAATATAAATTTCCTCACAACTACGGCTATTGGTATAAAGGACCGTATAAAACTTAATAACATAAGAAACCATGTGTAAAGAAAGCAAACTAGTGTGGAACTGGATTTCCTTTTTGCATGTAACAAATGTAGAGATGACTGATGAATTTAGAAAAAAGATGTGAATGAGACACTATGATATAGAGAAGTATCCTGGAATGTGGAAATTTTCAGATGGCATAAACAGAATAGAGCCTACGAATTGTATCTAGAAGTCAAATGAAGCCAAGTTGTATGCAGTGGACTTCCAGCAATGTATTAAGTTTGATTACTTAAGGTCCACTATTCCTATGGAAGGTGGAGCACAAAATGATCTCTCTTATAGGATCGCAATAGAGAGGATGAAATGGAAGTGTCACAGGAATATTCAAAATTGAAGGGCAATTTTTAAGGAAAAACTATACCTCAAGTCATGTTGTGTGCTAGTGAATGTTGGCTGCGAAGAAACAAGGTGTTCCTAGAGTGATGGTAGCAGAAATTAGAATGAAGAGACGAGCACGAGGAGAGAGCATCTAAAATAGTTTGGGAATCTACAATGTAGAGTTATGATCAATGTTGTTAAGGAGAACAGCATTACTTACAACATGAGGGGTAGACCTAAATCTCGTTGAGGGAGGTGGTCATACGGAAAGATCCAAACCATTCTATATAGGTGAGAGTATGATGTATAAAAGCAGCAAAGAGTAACTAAGGAATTTATGTAGCAAACCATTATGGTTGGGACAAGGCTTGAATAATGATGACGACGTGAGAGATGCAGAACATTCGCACTCACTACTAGGACAGCAGGCACAAAGTAAGTTTTACAAGGTGTCAGAGATTCTGGGGTATGAAGGGGGGTATGAGGGGGGGGGGGGGGGGGGGGGGGGGGGGATAGACATTGAATCAAGCAATTTGGTTGATAGTTCGAGAAAGGAGTTCATATTATTAGAGCCTACCAGGACGCATTTAGAATTACATTAATTGGGTGAATAGTAGCCAAACAATGATCACAAAAGAAAAAATCTTTATCAATCACATAGAACCATTAAGTGCACCAGAATTAAAGATGTAATCCCAGGATTTCCTACCTATCAGTCTTGAGTGTCAAGAAAAGAAAAGTCCAACCCGATAGTTAACTATTTAACTTAGACAAACAGAAACATACGTACTTGTTTCAATAACTACGAAATTTTGAAGAAGAAAAAACTGATATCAAAAATGATTATAAATTTTCTCATGTTGCACCTGTTACCACACAAATATCGTACGAATTTAGCAGCATAAGAAACCATAGGTAAAAAGGGAAAACTAGTGGAGAATCGGATTTCCTTTTTCCATGTGATAAAGGCATACATGATCGAAAAGTATAAGTTAGAGAATGACGTAAATCGAGACACTATCATGGAGAAGTATTCTAGAATATAGAAGTCATTAGATTGGTACAGACAGAGAGTATATGGTTTTTCGTATCTAAGAGTTAAGCGAAGTTGGATAGGGTGGATTGCCCAAAAATGTAATAAGTTTGACTACTTGACCTTCCATTATTCATATGTAAGGTGGAGCACAAGAGAATGCATCTCATAGTGGATGAATTGGGAGTATCACAGGAATACAAAAAAACTGAGTGGTAATTTTAGAAGAACTACTATACTCAAGTCATGTTGTGTGGTAGTGAATGTTGGTTGAGAAGAAACAAGGCTTTCCTAGTGGGAATGGTGGCAGGAATTAGAATGAAGATGCAAGTGCAAGGAGAGGGTCGCCTGATGTAGTTTGGGCATCTCCGCTAGGAGCGGAACTTTCTGAGTAAACTTGTTGAGGCGGATAGAGTTACGATGGGAGGGTAACGTAAAGTTGAGAGGTAATAAGGAAATATTCCAATTTATTGCCTGCCAGTGAGAATATGATCCAAAAAGGGAGCAAAGAGGAAATAAGGATCCATGTAGCCAACCATATTGGCTTAGATAGTGATGATTATGTGAGAAACGCAGAGCATTCACACACACTGCTATGGGAGAAGGAACAAACTTAATTACGAGTACCAACAGCATGAATTGAGCATGCAGAAATGGGAAAGATGAACAAGGCTAGTAGCAGCTAAGGCAACAAAGCACGCCAACAGTATCAGTGGTCAGGAAAGATGTGCATATAGAAACCAAACTAGTGCAGCAAGCAAGCAGGCAGCCCATGCGAAGAGCAACAAAAGAAAATCTGCAGGCAGGACATGCAGAGCAAAGGTGTACAGGGTCACTAACGCGTCAAATCTGCGCCTAATCCGGCGGAAGAACTCCTCCGCATCTGACACGTCCTTAATCAACCTCTCTATGACAGCAACCCTGTCAGCAGGCCCGAGTTTGGAGACGTCAACCTCAGCAACCAACCCTTCATCGTCGGGCAGGAAGCCGCGCTGGAGCCGCTCGAAGGTGGGCAGTCTCTGTAGCGCCGCCCAGCGGAGGGCCTCCTCGTCGTCTTCGCGGGTCTCGCGGTAGGAGCTGGACCTGGAGAAGGCCGACGCCGCCGTGTCGTCGGGGTTCCACATTGGGCCCAGCGGGGAACCCTAGGCACCGATTTGCGGTGGAGCTGGGTAGTTGCAGTGAGCTGGACAGAGCAGGGAGAGTGTGGAAGAGGGAGGGTGGGTCTTTATATCGCGGAGGCATTGAAGAGCAGTAGTGATGCTTGGGTAGGAAGGTGGTGTGGACGGTGGTAGTGGTGGTGGTGATGGAGGAGAGGTGGCGTTGGATCAAACGGGTTGGTGAGCAGCGCATTGAATTCTTGGTGTCCTCCGGCCCCTCCTCCCGCCTCACAGTCGCAGCACCTCTCTCACATTTCTCTCTCTCTCTCTCTCTGTTTTGGCGTAGGTTATGCAGTTACGCTTTAACAGCTTCGGAGCAGGAAGTGTGCGCGGCATTGCACAGCGTCGTCGCGGTGTTCTACTGTACTACAGACAAGGTAAAGAGGGAAAAAAGACATTTGAAACAGTTGGGGGTCAGTTGGGAGAAAAAACAAGAGTCTTCTCCTGTAACCCCTTGTTTTCCTAGAAATTCTGGAGAAACGTCCAATTTTGAAAAATTAGTCAAATTATACATAAAGAATTTATATTAGATAATTAATGGCAATTGAAAAGACAATAATAATTTTTTAATCCTTCATATACATTAAAATATCAATTATTTTTAAAGAGCTTGTAAATTTGATGTAAATTTGAAATAGTAATCGATGAGATATACAGTCCCCATAATATTTAACTTTTGTTACGTATATAATCTACTGTTCATGTTAAATGAAATGAATTTAATATAAAAACTTAAGAATAGTTTAAAATTTGTGAAATTTTACCTTGCAATTAAATATGCACACATTCATTGTGTTGAAAATCTACAGACTACCATAATTTTAAATGACTATTTTTTCTCATTTAATAATAGATACATTTATGTAAGAATATATTTCTCATCCATATTGAATAGTGATTAATTCAAATTGAATTGTTGCATCATAACTAGCTTATTTGTAATGCAGATTCTTTAGCATGAAATGAATATCTTTATGTAAATGCATGACCTAGAAAAACACAATTAAAAACAATCCTACAAAAACATATAATAAACTACATACCTACAATGTACGCCATACTTATTCCAAAATGTATATTACATTGTTCCTGTTTAGATAGCATATTAGAACACTTTACCTTAATGTACGCTCAAGTATATAGAACTTTAGTTTAGATAACATATTATAATATTTCACCTTAGAGGGTCTGTAGATTTTAATTCAAATAAAAAATAAAGTAGTTTTGGACAAAAGCCCCATTAATAGAAGGTACAATATCTATATAGAGTGTACAAACGTATGTATGTATCCATATAAACGCACCTTCATAATGTAATAGTTAATTTAATTTTCGTTGAAAGATGAATAAAAAATCCAACATTTATCTATATTTTTTAATTGTATTAATGTTTAAAATATTTTAGTATTATTATAATTATTTTTTGTGTACTTTTTAATTTTCAATTCTACAAACAATGTCAAAATATATGATATTTCAATTATACTTGATAATATTAATATTATTGATAAATCTTAACTCTAGAAAAATATACATGAATCTTGTGATACTTGCATTATTAGACAAATTTAGTAGATTGTAATTGTTAACATGAAATGTCTGCAATAAATATACTTCATTTCCATTATAGAAAATTATCTTTATTATCTACTTATTTAAAAGAATTAGATGAGTGGTGTTTATTTTGATAGTGTTATTTTATGTATAAGAACGTCACGATTTACTTAGGTTGTAGTTACAATTTCCATCATCAAATTTCATCCCAAAATTCCTTCATCAAATTTCATCCCAAGATATATACACACGTATAAAATGTCCAATTCTAAGAATATACAAGTGTTATCCATTATCAATTTGTTATATGATATTGTAATTATGTTGTTAATAAAGTGTATTTCATTCAATTATTTTTTATGATCGCATTGAATGGTTTTTATATTGATTTTAGATTTATTTTGGTAATGTTTCCTTTTTCACTCATCTCTATCAACGTGTTAGCAAGAAACTATCATTAAACAAAATTTTAAATAATATACAATAGCAAAGATTTTTTGTGAACAATGAATATGTTTAAATGCTTAAGCTCATGCTCTTCTTACACATATTTCCTTCATAACAATATAAAATATATTAGACTCTTACATTTATCTGTTTTAAATGTTAATATTGCATGTCATACATGTTATATCGTATATTGTACGTATGTTGATAAAGTTGAATTTCATTCAGTAATTTTTATTATCACACTGAATGGTTTTTATATTGATTTTAGAGTTATTTAGGTGATGTTCCTTTTTCACTCATCTCTATCAACGTGTTAGAAACAAACTATCATTAAACAAAATTTTAAATAATATACAATAATAAAGATCTTTTGTGAATATTGAATATGTTAAAATGATTAAGCTCATGTTCTTATTACACATATTTCCTTCATAACATTATGAAATATTTTAGACTGTTACATTTTTCTATTTTAAATGTTAATATTACATGTCTATACATATTATGTGATATTGTAATTATGTTGTTAATAAAGTTGCATTTCATTCAGTTATTTTTTATGATCACATTGAATGGTTTTTGTATTGATTTTAGAGTTATTTTGGTGATGTTTCCTTTTTCACTCATCTCTATCAACGTCTTAGCAACAAACTATCATTAAACAAAATTTTAAATAATATACAATAGCAAAGATTTTTTGTGAACATTGAATATGTTTAAATGCTTAAACTCATGTTCTTATTACAAATATTTCCTTCATAACAATATGAAATATTTTAGACTCTTACATTTATCTATTTTAAATTTTAATATTACATGTCTATACATGTTAAATATATAATTAATGAATATTAATACGGTTGTTCAAGAGTGTTGGCACACTCACATGTAAATATATCATATTTAACTATGGCGAAAAATTAAATTTGATGCTTGCGGTTTATATTATCAAATGACACCATGTTTGAAAAATATATTCAAACTTATTCAAACTATATACAACTTTCCATTTTTCCATATATTTTCCTAGTTTGTGAAACTATCTTAAAGATGTTACGAGTAATTCTCGTTTACAACACCGCATGCTGCCGAAGTATAAACATCCTTGCCTCTATGCTTCTATGCTTGTAGTGCTTGCACATATCCAATGGTTCAGATAAAGTTTTCGGCATTTTTTTATATCTAAAATTATTTTGAAATAATTAGTGTTCTTCTAGGCCGGTGCATTGAACTCCTTTTGGCCCGACGTTCAACTCTTTAATCACACACGAGTGTCTTTGTTGCATGAGAGTAAGAACGGATAGTAAGTAATCATTTTGACAATTTGTTATGTGGGGAAAGTTAGGGATGAGCAAATAATGGTCCATACCACAAAATCGGATCGGACCGGTCAGTTCGGTCCGATCCATTTTGAGTTTGGTCCGGTCCACGGTCTGAAAATTTTGGTGAGTTCGGTCTTCGGTCCGGTCCACGGTCTGGATATTTTGGCAAATTTAGTCTTCGGTCCGGTCCAAAACTGGTCCGATCGTAGATCGGACTGGTCTGATCGTGGATCGGACCGTAGACTCATTTTTATATAAAATACATGTATATTTATAAGTATATTATATAACAAGTACAAATAAAGTACATATATAAGCACTAATAGTGTACATTTTTGCTATTAATGTTATATAATTGTTACAAGTGACTAAGATTATCAATTTTTACAATTAAATAAGTTGTAAAAAATATAAAAAAGACTGAATACGGGTCAAACGGTCCGGTCCTACCTTGAAACGGTACGGTCCCGGTCCCGATCCGGTCTTATCTCAAAACGGTCTGGTCCTACCTCGAAACGGTCCGGTCTACGGTCTAAAAAATTTCTTAAATCGATCTTCGGTCCGGTCCGGTCCAGTTCTGGACCGATGCTCACCCCTGAGAAAGTGATATACATTAAACAAAAAAATATTGAATATGTGAGAGAAAAATCCAAAGAGGACAGAGAATATAGGAGATTAATACATATCCAAGATTATGTTTTGTGATTAGTTGGATTAGCCGTCATAATTATATCAAAGTTTTCTTTCTTTCTATAGTAAAAATATAAATAAAGATGTCATCGGAGAATCGAGAGAAGTAGTATTTACTCTTTAGTTGTTGTTTTTGAGAAACTTTTGGTGAATGGAAATAAAAGTGTGGACTTGACAAAGAATACCTTGTCTTAAGTGATAGGACGTCGTGGTTTCGTCTTATAACCGTCTTAAATGGATGTTGGGTGATAAGAAATATAAAAATAAACTATAAAAGAAAGGAATACGTGAGAAGAAATAACATGCTAGAGAATTGAGCCCTAAATATGAAGAGAAATAGTTAAAAGGGGGAGATGTTAAGAAGAGATGGAAAGAGAAGGTATGACATATTTGTAAGGAGAATCGTTTGTTAAGGAGAATTGCTTGTTAAGGATAATGTTTTGATCAAGACGTGGAAAGGTAGACAGATGCGAGTGTTACATTTTACAAGGTGTGGGAGAAGATTGTTTATTTTATTTCTGTTAAAAAGGGTGAAAAACGGTTACTTAGGAAAACATTTATATCGTCCAACAGAGAGAGGAGTGGTACGGACTTGGAACAAATACGGAATTAGGTCTCTCTATGTATAAAGAAGTCCGTACGTTAAACATGAGACTATTATGATATATATGAGTTTTCATTAAACATGACTCTTTCTCATGAGAATTTGTTCCTTTTAACCGTAGGATTTTTATAATTGGAGACGGGAATGGTTTGTTATGATGAAGTCAGATGGGGTTTAGGAAGGAATACATGGTGGGAGAGAAGGATGGAAGCGTTATGGGTGTATTGGGACTTGGGGAGGAATAAGTGGTGAGCGAGGGAGGGAAGCGTGGAGTTGGGATGAATTAGTTTGACTGGGAGAGACGGAAGAGTTAGTTAAGGAATGGAGTAAATTGTGGCGTGGTGGTTTGGAGGTGAGAGGTAGAGAGACTGTGAGTTTAGTGGAAGGAGAGCGGAGGTTGTTGAGGAAGGAAGATATATCGGATCGGAGAACGTGAAGTTATTGGGTAGAGGGATTTGGAGGATGTGGCTTTGTTTGAAGGTGTAGTTTTGATAGGAGAGAGAAATTAAGATAAATAAGAAAAAAAATTAGAAGAAAAACGTGAGAAGAGAGAGGGTTAAGGAGAATGTAATGATTTTTAATTCTTATTTCTGATTGATTGGAAAAAATTCAAAAAATAACATATGTTACAATTTAAACAACAAACTTCCTCTTTTTATAGTAGTATAGATATAGATATATATATAACCAACCCCTCACGGTCTCCGTCCTTCAACAAACTAACGGCTTAGCTGTTTTCCCCATCTCCATCACGCCACCTGCTCTTGTACCAATCTATTTACTTTTTATGGTACTTTGGTGTTTCCTCGCTCGCCCGCCACAATGTTGTGGATCTGCCTTTAATAACGGGTTTGGAATTTTGTATAACAGTTTTAGGATATTGAGTTCTTTATAAAGAACTAACAAAAAACATGTGTTAAGCACGTGAAATGCATTTCATTCGGCATTGATATTGAGCAAAAATTATTCTAATAATTAAATTAGAATTAAAAGTAGCTACGTATCAGTCAAATTATATTTCAATGACCAACATGAACCTTTGCCATTGGTGTTTTGAACAAAAGGAATTTAAAAATTCACTGTTGAAATATAAGTTACTTATAAGCATGCATATTGACTTGACTTGTGAGCGTGATAAAAAGATGTTGGGTCACAAAATGAAGTGGATCGATGAGCATAAGGTCAAACTGTTGGAACATAACATGTGTTTGATTAACAGCTAATTGACTTCCTTCACTAAATCTAAACCTTGAACTATGTTTTTTGTGCAATGATTTATACAACTGCTCAAAAAAGAAAATTTTGATTAATCACTAGTGAACTCCCTCTAATTTATAAGCATAAGTTACACGGGTCCAATTAACACCAAGACAGGATGTTCGAACACATAGATAAACGGGATCAATGAGCACGCAGATAGTGTGTTGGAACTCCATATGAAATTAAATTTGATTTTTTGTCGGCTAATAATTATTACTATATTGTCAAACAAACAAACCATGCTGAATAGTGTGTAAATAGATAGTTGGAACACACACACACGATGACTGCAACGATGAGTACATAATCAAGTTGTTGGAACACACACATACCAGATCGATGTGCATACGCAGCACATATACAAGTTGTTGGAACACACACATAGGTTGGATCGATGAGTACATATATCTAAAATGTGGCCTTATTTTGTGTGGCAGCAAAAACAGCTCAAAAAATGAATCGCAAAAAAAAAAAGGCTAGCATGTTGAGCAGCTCGAATTACAAACAAAAAAAACTGCAGCAAAAAACACAAGCAGACTGAATCGATTCGCATACAGGCAGACTGCTAAAACACACATGCTTACTAATGAAGATGAGCACACAGTCAGGATGTTAGAACCCACGCATAGGCTGGATCGATGAGTACTCAGACCCAGAACTTGACGTTTCTATAGCCACTCCATCATTCTTATATGTCGTGACAACAAAAATAGCTCAAATGGTGAATTGCAAAAAGAAAGGTGCAAGTTGACTATTGTAATTCACAGGTTGATCGGAACAATATGTACACTTCCAAAACGTTGGATCACACACAGAGTGGATCAGTGAGTGCACATACCTAAACGTGGCATATCTATAACGGCTCTATCTTCCTTATTTGGCGTGGCAGCCAAAACTAATTCAAAATATTAATTGAAATAGAAAAGTGTGCAGGAGAAGTGGTCGAATTATATTATATATATAAAAAAAAACAGTTAAAGCATCTTGATGAACTGCGAGACACACAGCTGGAAACTGCATGTTATTATAAGTGAGGTAGACTTGAGTCTTTTTCTAATCCAACTATAAAGAAGTTAGTCACTTAAATAAAATGAGTGTATTATTCAAGTACACCAAGTAATCAAAGCGAGTAGGGTCTTAGGGACTGATGTAGCTAACAATAATCAAAACTGAGAAGAAAACATACCGCTAAGGCAAGCGGAGAGAAGACTATGTTTCTTGAAGGGGTGATTTCCACTTACACATATCACAATAAAAGGAAAAATAAAATATAGAGAGAAATAAACACAACAATAACAATGACATAATTAAAAGCATCCATGTATTATCATTATGCCTTCCTTCAACATCCCGACAAGCTTTCCATATATCTTTGATTGCATTCAAAGAAAGGCGAGTTGAGCTCAAGCCTCCTCATGATTATGATCTTCCACATGGGAGTGAAAGGAGAGAACTCTGTCGGTGGCCACGTCATCTCCATCAACATAAGCAGTGAAGGCTTTGGGAAGATTCCTCCATTACTACGAATGTGGTGTTACCTGTGAGAAATCCAGTCATGAAGAATGTAGTTGAAGGATAGTGGTAGTTAGATTGTCAACATTGGTGGTGGTATTATTATCATAAAAATGACAATTGTTTTAACAATAAATTGTCAAAAAAGCAAGCATTGAAGATGTCAAATGGTTAATTCAATGGTGATTATGACAGTGTTTAATATGAAAGAGCAATTTATAAATGTATTCATAAGAATTATGTCAAAATTAAAAAATCAATTCCAAATAGATATTATGATGTTATATGTCAAAAAAATATCAGTGATGTATTTACTATCCATATAGCATAGAAGCATCTATGAAGGACTACCTAGGATTTAGAGTACCAACTGGAACCAATTAATAATTTGTTATGAGTCTTGATCCAAATCTGCATAAGCACTAATTGAGGATAGGGGCTTGTGCAATCAAGAAGTATTCTCCCAACTTTGTGTGATATTGTTATGGATGATGTGAGGGGAAGTTGATTTGTAATGTCCAAACATCCTCATCAGAGAAATTGTGACAACAATATTTTTTTGGGATGTTTATCTCTATTAAACTTTAAAATACTCAAATATTTGGTTGTGTCAACGTACTTCTTTGGAGTATTATCATGGATGGAAAGTTTCAAATTTAACTAAGATTGATAGTAGACTGAAGGCCAGTCAAAAAATCGAGATGTACCCAAAGGGTACGGATGGTGTAGTTGGTGATACATAGTCTTTGTATGAGGTATTTTAAAAAATGAAAAACATCTGATAAAGTAACTTTGTGCAAGGTTTGTGTTTCTAATAGTATGAAATGTAAATGTCTTTAGACTGAAAACTATTCTTATTCATGAAGGGAGAATAGAATACTTATGGATTTTCCATGAGAGTGTAACCTGATATTGATAATACACCATCCACTACGGTTATGAGGTTTACAAATGGTATCCTAAATGACCAAATTGTGGCCTCATTTATCAATTGTGTTGAATCAAGTTCTTTTCTCATAGTAGCCATGAGAGGAGCACAACTAATGAACTAGGAAGAAATGTAGGTGTGGGCATCATCAAGAAGAGTGAGCCTACCCGCACAATTGAGAATGTTTGGTTTCCAATTATAATGTATAATTTGAGTTTTTACAATGATAGGATGTTGGACTGGACATTTCAATTTAAGAAAATAAATGGGTAGAAAAATATACTTCATGAAATAGGCTTCTTCCTAGCAGTAAAAATATGTTTATAATGATTCACATCACAATAGGGACATGTGTAACCAATTCTAGAAGATTTTTCAACATAGACGTAAGCCAAAGAGGTGTGAAGATGTCAAAAATAAGACAACATTGGTAAGGTTTTGTTCATTGGCATGAGGAAGATAATAATATTATTTGCAAATTTAATAATATTGTACTCATGAAATACATGATTGTGGATAGTGTCAAGTAATTTTCAAAGTAAGTTTAAGCATCCATACAAGAATCCAAGCAACAAAATGAAAATACTATAATAATGGGATCTCCTTGTAAAAAGTCGTTGTATCTATGAAGTCTACTAAAGAGTGGTCCTTTGATAAGGGTGGAGAAAGTGAGATGAATTAATATATCTATGAGTTAAATTTGAGGATAGGGAAGCAATAGATCAATAAAGAATCTGAAAAAGGAATCACTACCTAATATTATCAAATCCTTTATGAAAGCCAAGTTTGAGTTTAAGCAACAAAGTGTCATCAATTTACATGAGTGAGGGGTTCCATTGATAAGTACATAGGCATATTGAATACTATGTCTAACATTAAAGGGTTTTTTTTTCTCAAATTCAATATTTATTGAAATGTTCAAGTTGAGAACTTTATGAAGGGCCTTCAGAATAATTTTGCAATAAGAATTTATCATATTACCTAGTTAGACTTTACTATAACTGGTGTGGTTATTAGTTTTCTATATGAGAGTAATGTGAGTTTAATTAATGATCTCAACATGTTGTGTGATTTCATCATTAAACTAGATAAATTTAAAAAATATTTGAAGGCTAGACCATTTTTTTTCTCAGCATTACTTAAAGAAAGAGAGGTTGAAACAATTAGACCCTTAATCAATACCTACGTAATGAACAAAATAATGAACTTCATCAACAGAGAAGGAATTTAAGAGTTCGTTACAGTTTCTGACTTCTTTAGTGAAAAGGATGTTTCAATCAAGTATAAACAAAATAGAATGTCATACGTGGTGATTGAAGAGGTCCTAAAGGTGTTTGTCAATGTGGGTAATGATGTTGTTCCTATTTGTATGATCATGCATAATCAGTAAGAAGAATATGTATAATAGATCCTTGTATCCTTCCATGACATGTTTTATGGAAGAATTTTCTTCCTGGTCTGTTTCATTGATCCATAAGATCTTAGATCTTTGTTTCAAGAGAATATCTTGATTAAAATGAGGGACTTAACCTCCATCTTCTTGCATTCAATATCAAAAGGATTAGAATCAATATCTATTTTAATTTGAAGTAGTTTCTATTTAAATCTTTCAAACTTTTATATATATTTTTAATAATATCGCTCCAAGAAATGGCTTAGTTTTGATTTTTTGAGATTTGATAAGAATTTATGTTTTTTGTGTTTCAAGTTTTCACACATCATGCCACCAAAGGTACTATGGGTGGTCAAAACATCTTTTGAAGAGAGAGTTTTAGTCCCCATGGACAAAACATGGCGTTCATAGTAATGGGGAAATGTAATAATTAACATGACTATTTTATCCAAGAGTAAGCCTTGTCCCAAGATTTTGAACATAAAATTCTATCCAATTGTGACCATGAGAAACCTCCTGACTAGGTGAAAGAATAGTTGTTGATTTCCAATTCAACAAGATTAGTGTCATGAATAGAGTTATCAAAAACATAAATAAAGTTATGACATTCATTTCTTTGTGAGGAAAGAGTGTTGAACTCAATAACTAATCTAGTTAGATTAAATTCACCCTCAATAACCCAAGGGTGTTTCTAAAATTGGATTTGAATGGTGTAATTCAAGGAAAAGGGTATCCTGATTGTGTGATGGTTCCTATAAATATTAGTGAAGGCCCAAATATGTTATTGACAATGTCATGGAGTTGGAGTGCATTTGTAAAAGTATCCCAATAATATTTCAGATGGGGGAAGGAGAGATGGTCCCAACCAGTAAGTAAACAACCACTGAGGCCTCTTTGAGGAGACTTGTATTCATTTAGATCATGTTTCAACCCATGCTTCTAATATGCAATTCAACCAAAGAATGGTTTTAACTTCCTAGATGGTGATAAGAATGAACAAATGTAGTATGATGAATTATCTAATTGCACATGTCCTTTTGGGATAGGTTTCATCATAAACATTCCAGCTAGCAATGATTATTAAAACTATAATTACTAACAGAACAAATCAACTAAATGTAAATATATGATACGTGTCTTGGGAATATTCGTCTGTCCTAGTGTTAGACCGTCCTGAATATGTTCAAGATCATTTAAGGTCACATTAGCATTGAGTAAACTGTCAAATGTGATCCCATTTAATTTTGCCAAGTTGTGGAAATATTCACCCAAATCCTGAAATTTTGTGTGTCATAAGGACTATATCACAACTGTTATCTCAAAGTCTAGAAGATTTGTGAGAACAAGTCATAGGATTACCTAGAATAATTCCATCAACATTAACATGTTAATCTCCATATCATGAATAGTAGACAACTTGGAGGTTTCAAAAAAGTATGATGTTGCTTCTCTTGATGAGTGTGAAGATATAGTTATGACTATCTTTACAATTTGTAGTCTTATAATAAATTGAAGCTAGGACCAAAAGAAATTTTCTCACACACAATGTCCATGGAATTGTCTTTTTTGTTGGGAATAGGATCACTATTGTTTGTGTAGTTTTCCTTACAGGGCCCAAAAATACTTAGAGAGTTCTTGATAGTGGAAATAGAAGTAGATTTGGATTTAGGACATGGTATATTAGGAAGGTGAGTGTATCATGCACTTCTGTCAGAATTTGTGTTGTTGTTATCCTTGCAAATCCAGAAGCAACTCATACTAGTGTTAGGGATAGGTTATGCATTGATTATAGGAGTAATGAGTCTTAAATTACTATGTTTATCTCAAGGTGAGACTACATGGTAGGGTTCTATAATACCCTCCCTTACCGCACACATGTGCATAGAGGAAGAAACACTAACTTATCCATAACTCATGCACTTGAGGGGGGATTATAAATTTAGCACTCATCATAATAACATAATCAATCCACACAAACTTAAATGATAGATATTCTCACAATTGTTCGTACAAAAGAAACATAAAAGTCTAACTTGCACAAAAGGAAAGTATATATTTGACATCTTAAGACCAAGAAAAAAATAAAAATCTATAACACTAAGGATATTCTCATAGTTGGGAACCCCACCAAATTTGGTCCTACTCAGTCTTTTACTAGCATCTCAGGTCTCTACTTCTACTCCAACTCCTTACCTGCAAATGTATCATCCTCATCCATGTGTTGGAAAAAAATAATTTTTAGTAAGTGGCACGAGTATTCTAAACATATGGACTACTAAAATAATAAGTACTTATTATTTCTTATTAAACATCATCCATGTAGAACTAATGTTAAAATCTATAGAAAATCTTTGAATATAAATAATTATACATTTATAAGCTTGTTTTGTATCTTTCTATGTATAATTCACTAGTGACATATACTCTAGTATCTGGATCTCATGGCCTGTACTGGTTCCTAGTACATATGTCTTGAGTTGTCCTTCACTCTGGTCCTAGGCCTTGTTACTTGCACTCTGGTGCATGTATCATGTCTCTTGAGTTATACTACACTCTAGTGTCTGGGTCTAACTCCATGATTTGATGACAAATTAAACATTATCTTGATATGAATATTAATATATGATTCTTATTAAATCTTAACTTGTAATTTTAAACATGAACCTTAATCTTTTCTGGGGAAATGCTAAATATGTCACTTTACTTTAAATATAATAAACTAAATCAAGTAGATCATGGACATGTTGTTAAGTAGTATGAAATACATAAAAATACTAAATATAATGAATATTGAATACTCATGTAATGGACACATTACATAAACTAGTAGGGAAAGCCCCTATAGGATAATTTTCAGATCATTGGTCCCTTAATTAATTGAAATAACCAAATGCCCTTAATCATGATCTTATAAATCCTAGTTAAACCTATGCCTATAATCTCATGAAAACCCATTATAAATAGGTACTAAAACCAATTCTATTGGATAGATCTTGAAAAATTTATCAATTTCATATATGGGTCATCATCATATGAGCCTTGTAGAGATTTCTAAAATCAATACCGATCAGACGTTAATAGGCCATTCATGTGCTAGATAAATCCATTTGAATTCATTCTATAAAACATAGGAATCAAATAATTCATTATATCAAAAATCACTCTGGCCTCATAGTGTCACATACAACCTTAGGTGTGTGATAGTTTGTATTGGTAAATAAACATAACATGTAGTTGCATATGCATGAAATCATGAAATACTTGTGATGCCCTTCACCGCATAAGTGAGATTACTCAAGACAAAGCACGAATTTATCACTAATAATTATATTACCACTAAATAGGGATTAAATAGGGTAAATTCAAAACATTCTCAACACAAAATCTCAACTGAAATATATCACGTGCAAGCCTCAAACTGTAGCCATTTGTATTTCATATATGCCAAAATATCTTACATATCACATTCAAATGTTGTCAAGCCTCCAAAGTTACACATTGCAATCTATTTAGATGTACATGCCATTTCTATACACTCATGGTATAAAACCAAAATCTACGTGTTGATATACAAAACAACAAAATCTCCCCAAAGACCTAAGAGTACAGGACGACACATAGGACTCTACTATAAAATGCTACACTAGCAGCATGTCCAACCTTCTGACAGCTATTGCTCTCCTTGTTGCTCAACACCAGCTGCACAAACTCTGCCTCTTCGTGCATGACCACCTAAAAAGATGTGGAAACCCACGGGGTGAGACCAAACGTCCTAGTGAGAGATATAACTCTTCATCGACATCTATTATTAGCACAGTAATACAACAAAGTAGGTAAATAAAGTAGTTAACATTGTTTAAGCCTTTTAAGCATTTACAACTAAGCAATAGAACATTTTATACTTTTAGAAGGAATATGAAGAACATGTTTAACTATTATAAACTAAACAGTATAAGAAGTAAGGCATGGGGTCATCTGATGTGATACATATTTGGACCCTAAGCAAATATACTACATGACTATTTTATGACTTTCATTGTTATGCCCTGAGTATTTGAGGCGTACCACTCAAATCCAACTGACCATTGCTAAGTCAAAACTAGTATCATATAAGATCTATGGAAGAGTCAAACTCCATGATCATCACCTACACTACTCGATCAATTCAAGTCTGCAATGTAGTGACATATCAGTCAAACTGCAGAACAACAACTTATAGTCAAACATATAGTCCTATAGACAACAACTCATAGTCAAAGATATGGTCCTACAATACAACTAGCCTTCCTTGGTACATGGCACAATGCTAGAGAACATGCCCACGCATGGCCGTTCTCAAGGAATATATGTTACCTCGACTTGCACCCCACATATTCAATAATATGTGCTCCGAGCTTCCCATAAGAGTTACTCGTTTCACCATCCCACTAGATACTGACATTGAAGATGGATCTATGGTATAGGGCAACTACATGTTTAGGGTTTCACTTGATTAGATATTCTAGTTGGGTGTCTTTTAAAGCATCAATCAAGTTACAATGTGTAAACATATTTTACAAAATTAATGGTAGGGTACAACTTCAGAAGATATAAAATGTACAAAGTGAGAATTTGTCATATCATCACACGACCCTTGTATCACTTCCCTTCACAAGGCAATCACCAATATCACATTACTATGGCATATCAATCCCTCAATCACATCTCTAGAGGATTCCACCTCAAACTATATATAATGTACTTGTCAGGTCATTAGACCCAAATCACATAATTCCTCCACATCCAATATCACAATATGTCTCAAAAATACTCATAATCACCTCCCTGTATTATACAAGGATCATCGTAGCATTCACATAGCTATGACATTCATTTCACCTGCAAGGTCAGGATTACACAAATAGGAGAGAGAAAATACCATCATAGAATAATAACTCTCTAGGTAGAATGAGCACATTCATCACATTAACACAAGATTAGGATTTAGGTTTCATGTGTACCCGATTAGGATTTCATAACATCATATAACTACTAAACCCTAATTTCATCACCTCCCACATGGTTGGAGAGCACTAGGGTTAAGCACTATTGCTTATGACTAAGCATTCATAATCACATCATTATGTGTAGACCGTTAATCATGTGTTGTGGTTGATAGAGTAGTATATGTAGTGACCTACACTATGTAGAGACCACGTACATGCATGTTTGTGTTGACCTTGGCCACCAACAAGGTGTTATGACCGCAACACACATAGGTGTGAGTGACCAATAATGTGTTGTGATTGTGACACTAGGTGATGCCTAAAGGAGGTGTTGCAACCGGAACCTATTCAAGGGTAATAACGATATCACCTATTGTCCCATGTTACAACCTCTACATGACCCTAGTTAAGTGTCACGACCATCATATTTCACCATCATAACTGCAATGTCAACCAACAGATTAATAACCAAGCAACAACGTTGCGTTGCAACCAACGACCCTTAGGTTTAGGGTTGTTGTAGTCGAAACAACCACCCTCACATGTTTTGACCAAAGAGGAAGACCAAGGATTGTAGCAACCTTAAGTCAGCCATACACCCCACTCCAATATTGATCCAAACTATGGTCAAAATAAAAGATCAAAGTCAAGAATACCAACTATTAACAAGAAGAACTCTCCATACAAAGGTGTTCATCAAACCCTAGAACATGGGTCATAGAAGGTTACTAGAAGAACTATGTTTAGAGAGAGAAAACTGAGTTTCTTATGCATGTTAACATACTCAAAACCTCATGTTGTTCATGATAAATGAACCATACACAAGGTAACATAGTTCCTTAGATGAAAAGACAGGGAAACAAATTAACTTCTCAATCACCACCAAGTCGGGTACTAAGATTTAGGGTTTATAAGAGTAAATTTTTTGTGAATACTACAAAATCAAAACCCTAAAACATTATATCTCGTTATATACTAATACAAAACACATTTTAAAGATTTATAAAAACAACAGATGAACATGCTTTAAGATGCAAATAATAGATGAGGGAAAAGTTATATAACCCGTCTTTGATTTGAAGAACAAAGCTTCCAAGAATCAAGCTCTAAGAGAGAGAAAGAGAACTCTAACCAAGTGCAACTCCATGAACAAAAGATCACCTCAAAAGATAAGAACGCCATGGTCACCAAAGATATCTCAAGAAGAGGGGACACAAAACCCTAGGCCAAACTAAATGAAGAAGAAAGATGATAGCTTCTTCTCACGCGGGTATCACCATGTCAAACATGGTCTTTGACCCTTGTGAATAGAGAAGATATTCAAGGAAAGCCACCATGGTAGATCAATAGTCTCATGGATGAGAGGAAGAAGAAGATAGATATTTCAAAAGGGGGAAACATGATCAAAGGTTAATATCACTTATCAAGGGAAGAAATCACCAAGAATCACCACCAAAGAGTTGCTAAGGCACAATATCTTCCACGTGCAAGGCTGATCAGCCACCCAAGCTTCAAGGTCAGACCTCCTTTGCTCCCAAAGCTCCAAGGTCAGTCACAAGAGAGAAGGAAGAGAGTAGGTCTGAAAAAGATGCTTGCAAGTGGAGAGGAGGGATTATATACTCAAGGTAGGAGGGAAGTAAGAGTTTATGAGATGTCAACACATGAGAGTATCAAAATAACACATGCCCTCCAAAGAAAATAGCCTTATCCCCACTCACATGCATATCTCGAAGGGTAATGATGATCCAAAAAATGTAGCAACCATCTAGGTCGGATATCACCCTTTGTTTCGATCAAAACACTTTTATGCACTTATTGCAACCAACACACTAGGTCATCATACACACATGGTCGATACACTTCACTAGAGGACAGACTCTTTTGACCCACCCATCTCTAGTTCATCATGTTCGAAACAACAACACTTAAGGGATGTGTTGTGGTCGCTACACTCATCCAAAAGTGAGGTAGTGGTCGCAACACTCAAACCCTAGCAAGGTCACACATCAAACAAGGCAAACCCTAGAAACCCTAATATCACCATATGACGTCACATCATAAACCATGATTCAAAAAATGCGCCCCATAGCATCATCTTCTCTCTCATGATGCTAAGGCACAAATAACACTCTCTACATGTGACAATTTTCAAGATAACTTTCACTCATGTGTAAATTGAAATCTGGCCCAAAGCATGTACATATATTGCAAAGATAGCTCAAACATCCATCAAACTGAACCAAATTGAAATTACGAGCATGCCACAAGTTATTAAGACATATCAAGAGATTACATTAATATTTAGGCATCCGTTTTACAAATAAAACACAATTAAGCATAAATCTAGGTCAGGGGTCTTACAATACCCATAACAACCTAATCATGTGTTACATATTGATTAGAATCATAGAGGTAGTGCAGTAAATATCATGCATGTCTTCTTCTCCTTGCCATGACATCAAGTTTCTCCCTATATCATGGAGCTCTAGTAAAAAATTGAGCAATATGCATCATCATCAGAAAAAGGGGTGCCCTCTTGCATGCTCGTGTTGTCGCAAACTTGGCAAGCCTTTTATGAAGTTATCTATAACACATAATATCCTAGCCTAACCAACCTCAAGGATAGCAGATCCAAGCAACAAGTTTAAGCATGCATTTCCCCAAAACTCAATTTGATCCTTAAAACAACTATAAGAGGACTCATTATAGTAAAGAAGGAAACCTGCAAAGTCAAACAATGATAAAAATTCAAACATGTAACTTCTGGCATGGCTAAAAGAGAGCAACTAGAACCAAACTGGGTCCTGCCAAAATGGTGAAAGACATGTGAACCAAGATTGCATGGAATTTTGCTAAGATCTGGTGAAGGTGTGTGAAGCAAAGCCATGAAGAAGCCAATGTAGAATATGTTTGATGACCACTCTCATCCCCAGTGATAAATAGAAAGTTCACAAACCTAACCAATCAGAACCAATGTGAAACACACAGGTCAAGAACATGTAGAACAGAGAGATGATGATGCAAGGAAACATATTATAAAACTAATTTGGTAATGGTGTCTTGTCTTCTGGATCAGAATCATCATCACTAAAGATGAAGATTAGATTCACATAGATTATCAAGGAAAGTAATCAACTTGATAGGGAAGAAGGTTTTCTTGAGGGTTTATGAAGCTTTAAGAGTAGCTATTTGCCAATGTCATGGCTTAATTATCATTTGCAACTTGTGCAGAAGAAGGGGAAAAGAGGTGTATGGGCATTTTTCAAAAGGGAGAATCTAGGATTTGTTTTGGGCTTAAAAGGATAAAAAAAGATTCCTCCTGACAATGGAGTATGTAATGTACTCAAATCTAGGCATATGTGTCAGACCTCCCTTCTTTTAGGCCCATATATTATTATGTAAACATATAGTAAATTTTTTCCTTAACATAAAGTAAGTCAGGAATCCTTGGATTCAACTAGTATCATGGATGTATAAATACCCTTGATATTTGATATTTAATGTAAAATAACCATATTACCTTCAATGAAATGACTTAATGGACCAATATACCATATATCATGCTTGACTCTAAGGTGACACCCTAAAATATTCCTAGGGGTATAAGATGAGAGAGATCAAACTAATATGTGATATGGCATCTCAGTTTAATTAATCAAGATGGGTAAATACATGAAAGTGGATGATTATACATTCATCAAAATACCCCAAACTTAAACTTGTGTTTGTCCTCAAGCAACAAAGAATCACAAATTATTCCAATATGTACTAGAAACATGTCTTTTCTCACCCTCCTAACATTAATTTATTTCTTAACTCCTTTCTTGGCCAAGCTACCCAATCTCCTAGAATGACAAAACACAAAACTCCACATTCCCTAGTAAAACATGTTTCATTGTTTGTTTCCACATGATGACTTTTTAAGAAACAAACTTCATCTTACTTCACTTTGAATCTCCCATTTTTATGGTAATTGTTGCACATGAACAAAATGAATGAGATATGGAAGAAGATGATCCATCCTCTATTCAACTTGGGATCTTTTTATTCATGCACTACAATTACATTGACTACATTTTTTTCATGTGCTCTTTGACATCTTTCGATGGTACGCCCCTATTAGATTGATGAGGGGTATGGATGAATAGAGATAGTGGAAGGCATGCCACCCCAAAGTTGGGGTTTGGCATGAGGTGGTTTTGATTTTTCTTTGTGAGATGAAGATGGTTGAAGGAGGTTGTTCATGTGCTTTCAAAACTTTTTTTATCACATCAGTTTGAATCATCCTGTTACCACATCATACAAAAGATATGACAAGTTAATCTACAATTTAAAATAGAGAATATTTGTGTTTGATTACAATAAGGCTTGCCAATGTTTCCAAGGAGTAATGCAAATTGGGGTCCTAGGTGACGTGGTGTTTTTTAATCATGGAAATTTGAAATTTTTTTGCAAAGAATATTTACAACATTCAAGGGGCATATTGATCAAGTAGATAGATGCCATTTTCTAGATTTAAAGAACAAAAGAAAAGTACCTTTTAGAAAGCAAATTACATGCAAGAAAATGAAATGACAAAAAGATAGCTGAAAAGGGAAGATAGGGGGTGGAATTGTTATGTACCACCCACCTCCACACTAGACTTCAAATTTTGCTCATGTTGAGAAAATCCCAAACTCAGGATGGAGGGAAGAAAATCATGGCGATGGTGGATATTGAGGTGGTGGATGAGAAGAAGAGGAGGTGGACTTGTAGGATTTGGGGTTAGGGTAAGCCTGATGAGCCCCATAATCCTCATAAGAAGCTTGACTTGGAGCATAATGACCACAGTTCATGTGCCAAGACTCCTGAGAACATTGCATGATATAGAGATGGTTGAGCTGATGTCCCTAGTGTTGTTTCTCACGCCAAATCTTGTCATGCTGTTGTCAAATCTCATAGAAGCCATAAGGCTCATCAGCTCTAGTACATAACTGACCTTTAGTGTCGGTTATTTAAGGCCTTTAGTGTCAGTTTCTAAGCGACACCTATGTGGGCGATGCTAAAAGCCCAACTGTTACGTGTCGGTTCCAAAACCGACGCCAAAACCCTTCGCGTGCCACCGAAAACGCGCCACCAGGGCACTATCAACGTCGGTTATTAGATAAGAAACCGACGCCATATACCTTCGTGCCACAGAAAGGGTGCCATCTTGGGCACTATCAGCATCGATTATTAGATAAGAAACTGACGTCATATCACTCCCAACATAGCCGTGTGGGCCAGCACGGCCGTGGTATCTGGTCCGCTGCCACGGCCGTGGTGTTAAGGAAATAGACGTTGGTTACGAGTAGAAACCAACACTGTAATCGACGCCATATCACTCCCAGTACGGCCGTGGTGTCTGGTCCGCTGCCACGACTGTGCTGGCCAACACGGCCATGGTGTTAAGGAAATAGACATCAGTTACGAGTAGAAACTGACACTGTAACTATGTGGCGTCAGTTTTATACAAATAACCGACACCTATTGTTTTTTTTCTGTCAGTCTGCCGACCTGCTGTATGACTGGTCGCAGGATGAGAAACCTGTAGTTCATTTATGAAATGTAGGTTTTACGACATCCATTGATATCAGCCAACAACAGGCCACAAACCTGCAAAATTAACAACAAAAATATTCACACATTTAGCAATGCAACCTGCAGTTCCATTTGATTTTCACACATTTAGAAACATTCATGTAACTAGCAATCTGTAGTTCCATTCATTTTCACATTCACACATGTAGAAACATTCATATAGCAACCAACAGTTTCATTCATTTTCACTCAGACACATGTAGAAACATCCAGACATGTAGAAACATTCACACATATATTATAATTCAGAAATTCATTTACAAAATATCATTCTTTAGTCATCATTCGCTATCAACATCCCAATTATATTTTAAAACCCCCACTACTTGTATAGCTGTTGCCCATTCTTCTCTTACTTCATTTAATTCTCCCATCGTATGGGGAGCATGTACATCTGGTAAGGCCGTTCCTGTAGTGTGGTCAGTTTTAAACACCGGTAAAGAGAATGATGTATATATATAATTAATGAGCTATAAATAAGATTGATATATATCATATTATCTAATGAGACTATATAATACCTCTGCAATACAATCGATGTCCAGTGTGGCATATTTGATAATCATGTGCATAAATCGCATCACATAGTATGCACATGCCCATCCGTTGTCTTGTGTAGCACACTATAAATTCAAACATACAAAATATTAAAAAATACAACTAATTAAGCATTGTTCACATAAATAATATATACATATATTGCAGTCGGGAACTTACTTTCACGTTCTTCCAAATTATTGGCTGGTTCTTTTTTGTGGGGACCTTTCCTCCAGCCTTTTTGAACTCATCAAAACCCCTACATGTTAATGTAACACATTACATTGCATAATTAAATAGTAATGTAATAACATATGTTAACGGATATGAAAATGAAATATTTCTCACCGGAATAATGCCATTTTCATTATGTGTCAATATTTTGAATTCAATTTACTCCCCTTAGGATCTAGATAATAGACAGTGAATGTCTCAGGGACAATAACCAGTAACTCCCAATGCATACCACTAGAGGTAAAAAAGTTAAAAATTAATAACTCAAAATCCACAATAAAAATGTAATTTTCTTAAGTCCAAATTATAATAAGCAAAGTAAACTTACTCTACATTGAATGGAGCCATTATCACCGTCTTCTTATTTTTAGCAAAATTTGTAAAAGCCTCACAGTAGTAGTGTTGAACTGACGGAGGATCTTTAGCTACTAAACTAATCAAAGATGGAATAAAAAATCCTACATGTTCGAATGCAAAATCTGCACATATCTTGTCTAAGTAGCTGCAAAATATGTATTAATTATGCATGCATTAATAAATAAGAAACCAGATCACCAGATCCTACACAAGGTATATGGATGTATAAAGAAGATCTCACCTTATCCATAGCTCTATCACAGATGTATTTAGCCAATCATATCGAAACAACTCCAAAATATCTTGTATAAATAGTTTGCTTTCGTATGATTGACCTGTAACATCTGAATCTATAGAAACAATTATAAGGAAATTTATATCATGTTTGCCTAACCATATTGCCATACCCCTACAGTTAGGACCTAACGGGACAGGTAGGTCTTGTGGAACCCAACTGGGTAATGTAGGAGGTGGAAGTGGAGGCCTAGATGTTATGGGTGTCTTCTTTTTAACCTGTATATATATAATTTCAGATCAACTGACATCATATACACACACTAACAATTTAACGTAATGTAAATTTTCCATACAGTTTCAGTAAAGAGGACATCTGCTTTTAGCCACAATATCACTCCGCCTTCTGTCTCACCAAGCGTTTCACAATCTGGGTGGGCATATGGCAATGGAAGATCCATCCACTTGGGGAATATATGTATCGGGCTCACACGAATCCAACCAGCTGGTAATGGAGACCCGTGAAACATTTCCCCTGGTAGGGATGGGTAAGTCGACGCCTCTGCAATGACATATTCTTAACTTTTTAGACGGCATGGCTTCAACCCCTACAAATTTTTATGTAAAGAATGTTATATACATATATACATGTCATCTTTTTTTGAAACGACTACAATTTCATATATACATATCATCTTGAAAACATATCATTTTAAATTAAAAAACTAGTTACTATGTCATAAAAATACTTACAACGGATGTGCTAGGTGGTGGGTCTACAAGATTACTCCCAACCTCTACAGTAGGAGTAGAGCCTGCAGTAGGAGACACCATAGGTACTGTCTGGTAAGTGGCAGTCTGAGATGCCTGCCACTTTTTCATTGCTTCTTTGAGTTTCCTATCAAATAGCTTATCTACCTATACATGGATAAAAGAAACGTCAAATTCTAATTATTGAATTCTCTTTTACAGTAACATTATAAAGAAAGAATATGTTACCTCTTCTTGTGAAAGTCCCTCTTTTGGGACATGTTTGCGCAGGGATGGCCCAAAAAAATCTTTGATGCCCACACTAGCGCCTGTAGCCCTAACACGTCCAGGATGCTCTAGGTTACCCAAAATAACTGTCAATTCATCCCTTGTGCCCTCAGGGATGAACTTGCCTTGTTTCCTCAGATCATGCATCTCTTGCTAATCGCCAAAACAAAAATTTGTAATTAAGTAAATACCACAAATAATCAATATTCGAACGATTATTGTAAGAGTTGTATTTTACCATTTTTGCAGCCGCCTCAGCAGTTGCAGGCTTCGTTATTTCTCCCTTCTTATTTTGCCTCCCAGCTATCCAGACATCATGGCGAGGCAGAGGTGTGCTACCTATAGTAGAGGACTCCTGATTAGCAGCAGACTGAGCAATAGCCTCAGATTATAGTCTTTGGCGAATGCCTGCATATCCCTTTGGACCCATTGTGTGGTCATGCACATTCAGTGCACACCTTGATTTTTGTGCCTCACTGAGGGCCTAGTTAGTATGCACATTAATGATTTGGTTAGTAACACGAAATGTTAATCTTGAATAGGTGAATACAACATATATTAATGAGATTGGGACTGACGCCTAATACCTTGAATTCATCAGTTTGTCTTGAAGCAACAAACGTGTCCCATTCTTCTTTGTCCAGGAAGTTCCACTGTTCAGTGGTTGTCTTCTTCCTCTTGTCACCTTCTTTTATGTATTCTCGGGTGAGATTTGTCCTATAGTTCCTTAGGACTCTCCCACATCGTTGCATCACACATTTATGATGCAGCTTTTCATCCAATTCAAATATACTCTGCAAAATAGAATTGCTATTAACTAGTATCCAAAAAATTAGTAATCTACAAAATAGAATTGCAAATTAATAATAACTCACGCATAAATCCTTCCATATTACGTCTTTCTTCTCCTTAGTAACTTTATGCCAAGAATCTATCTTACAACCACAATGGCTACGAGTAACATACCCAAGATTTGAAACAAATGAATTACGATTCACACCAGATGCATTTCCTACATTATCAAAATCCACAACAAGTTTGGGTCCATTGCCCTTTTGTGCTATTAACTTCTTCATCATAGTGATGCCCCTTCTCTTGTCAACTTTTTGGTGCTGCTGATCAAGTGCCTCAAGTGCTTCATATGGTACATGTGCATCATCAACCTAAAATTTGACAAAATAAACACATTTACAAGATATAACTATAAATGGACATATAGATATAAATATATGATATATTTTTAAAACTTACATTGTGAGGTGGCACATTGATGTCCTCACCCTCATGGTAATCATCAACACGGTCATCAGGAGAATGCTCAGCCATCTGAAAATTCACATTCACATTGTAAAGTTCACATTGTAAAGTAATTCAAATTGTAAAGCTCACATTGTAAAGTTCACATTATAAAGTAATTCACATTGTAAAATTCACATTGTAAAGTTCACATATTCAGAAAAATAAAACATATAAAAAAATATAAACATGCCTCTAATATTGTGATTTTTTATCAATTAACAATCCTTCATTGTGATCTCCACGCACATACAAGTCATCATTAGCTTCAATATTTGTTGGTGTTGGCAACCCAACTGAGAATGGACTGGAGTCATCATACTTATCATAGTACTCTTCTTCATCTATAGGATCTTCAATGAACTGTCTTTTACCATGAAGAACAACCGACCATTTATCATTTGTAGGATCATCGATATAAAATACTTGTTTCGCCCGTGATGCCAATATGAATGGTTCACCCTTCTCGCCAATCTTTTCAAAGTTCACTAAAGTGAAACCCAATTCATCCACTATAACTCCTTTGGTGTTATCAAACCAATTACATTTGAAGAGCGGAATTCTGAAATCTATGTAGTCAAACTCCCATATGTCTTCAATGACACCGTAATATGACATTTTAGCTTCATGTGGACTCTTATCCTTTGCACTTGCAAAAAACATAGTCGATGCTTGAAGGGTGACCCCACTGTTTTGGACGACACTCTTATCATCTTGGTGCTTTGTGTAATATGTGAATCCATTAATGTCATACCCTTCATAAGACATAACAGTCAATTCTGGTTTAAAGGCGAGGCATTTGATAGTTTCAGTAATATCATCTGGTGTTTGAGATAGTTGATGTAAGACTTTATCTTCAAACCACTTAATAAATGTCTTGTTATGCTCTCTAGCAAGCCACATTGTATTGGCTCGAGGATATTGTCTCTTAATGAAATTGGTATGTTCCTCGATATAAACGTTCACTTCGTCCATGTTGTGTAAAATATACAAGTGACCTTGTTCCAACTGCTCACGGCTGATTACTTTCACACGTGATCCCAAAATTCCTTTGCCAAATTGCTCGTCAATATTCTTGTCATTATCAGGAGTGTCATTACCACTGAGAAAGTCATTGCAAAAATCCATAACCTCTCTCACCACATAACCCTCAATAATACTCCCTTCAGGCCGATAACGGTTTTGAACATCACTTTTAAAAACGCTCATGTATCGTTCAAAGGGATACATCCAATGCAAGAAAACGGGTCCCAACATTTTCACTTCCCTAGTCAAGTGGACAACAAGATGTACCATGATATCAAAGAACGACAGAGGAAAATACATCTCAAGCTGACATAGGGTAACAACCACTTATCTATGTAATTTATTGAGAGTATCAGGGTCAATAACTTTTCTGCACAGACTGTTAAAAAAGAAACAAAGTCTGGTGATTGCAAACCTTACATGCTTCGGCAATATAGATCTAATTGCCACAAGCAAAATTTGTTGCATTAGAGTGTGACAATCATGAGATTTAAGACCTATCAACTTCAGATCTTTCATTGATACCAATCTACAGATGTTGAATGAGTAACCCTGTGGCACCTTAACATTTACCAAACACTCACAAAAAGCTTTCTTCTCCTTTCTAGATAATGTGTAACAAGCGGGAGGTAAGTATGTTCTCCGATTTTCCATTTCACGAAATTCTGTTAATTCTGACCTTATTCCCATTTCACGTAGGTCCAATCTGGATTTTATCCCATCTTTAGTCTTACCAGGTATATTCAACGAAGTACCAATGACACTATCATAGACATTTTTCTCAATGTGCATGACATCGATACAATGTCTGACTGTCAAAGAACTCCAATAAGGAAGATCCCAAAATATTGACTTCTTCTTGAATAAAGATTTGTCACTCCGTGTGGCCATAGTACATTGTGATCTCTTACAAAATTCATTGACAAAGTCTTTTACTCTTTCATAAACAACCTCCCCTGGTATAGGTTTAGGTGCACTCCGTTCCTCATTCAATCCATTGAATGCTTTGCACTTCCTACGATATCGGATGGAATTTTGTAAGAAACCTTCAATGACCGAGATATACAGTCTTACCGCCATGTTTTAGTCTTGTTGAATCAGTGTTCTCTTCACATATAGGACACACTTTAGCTCCTTTTACACTATATCCAGACAAATTCCCATATATTGGAAAGTCATTAATAGTGCAAAACAACATAGCATGCAAACGAAATGTCTCTCTTCGTGAAGCATCATAGGTCATCACACCTTCACCCCAGAGTTTTTTTAAGTCATCAATCAGAGGTTCAAGATAAACACCGATGTCATTTCCAGGTTGTTTAGGGCCCGATATCAACAACGACAACATTACATACTTATTTTTCATACACAACCAGGGAGGAAGATTGTATATAACAAGCATGACTGGCCAAGTGCTATGTTGGTTGCTCAATGTCCCGTACAGATTCATCCCATCTGTACAAAGCCCAACTCTTATATTCTTGACTTCTTCACCAAATTCAGGGTACAATAGATCAATCTTCTTCCACTGTGGGGAATCAGACGCATGGCGTAGGATCCCATCATTAATTTTCTTAACATCTGCATGCCACCTCAAATTCTTCGCATCTATCAGATTTGCAAACAAGCGTTGAGACCGTAATATTATAGGTAGATACCACATCACCTTGGCAGGAGAACCAGTTTTGAACTCCCCCGAAGTCGTCAATTTATACCGTGACACACCACATTTTGGACAATCTTTCAAATCCACATAGTCCTTTTGAAATAATACACAATCATTCGTGCATGCGTGTATCTTCTTGGCATCCATTCCCATCAGGCACAACAATTTCTTTACCTGGTATGTTGAGATTGGTAGCTCGTTTCCTTTAGGTAGCATTTCTTTCAACAAAGACAACAATGACGTGAAGCTTTTGTCGCTCCATCTATTTTTAGCTTTCAGCTTATACAATCTCAACACAGCGCTAAGCTTCGTAAACTTAGTACAACATGTGTATAACGATATCTCAGCATCATGCACAATGTTTCTAAAAATGGGAGGTGGATCGGTGTGCTCTACCCCACAACTATCCAGCATCGCATCAACGATGTCTACTGGAACTGGTTCATTCACATCTACGTCATCGTAGGCAATTTCTTCTTCCACACAAGCACTGCTATCGACATCCACTGGTTTCGGGTTTGAAATCTCTCCATGCCAGTGTCATTCTGTATAGCCTTGTATAATCCCGTTACACATGACATGACTTTTGATTTCGTCACCTGTGCGGACTTTCAAGTTGTTACCGCAATGCCTACATGGACAGTAGAACCTATCTCCAGGTTGTTTCCTATGTTCCTCGGCAAATCTAATAAACTAGTCAAGACCAGAAATAAACTCTGGGGTGCAACGATTGTGAATGGACATCCATGATCTATCCATTCTATGATCAAAGAGAAATAAAGTATACATTACAACAAGATTAGGGTCTAGGGTTAACATATTAGAGTTTTTGCATGGTTAAAACTTTAGGCCAACAAATACATGTGTTGTCATTCTTATATATAATAAATGTGTACCACCTATCCCATTCTTGAACACCTAATCTCACTAGTAAGTGTATAATGTGTATTAGGTTTTCGAGAAAATTTCGGCAACATTTCCCTACTATTCTCTAAGTACATATGTACTTAGAGAACAAACAGGGAAATGCTACCAAAATTTTCTCAAAAACCCAATACACATTATACACTTACATCCTAAGTGAGATTAGGTGTTCAAGAACAGTCCCAAACCGGGGACTATCCAAGATTTACTCCTAATGAGTAAATCTTGGACGGGTTTCTAGGCCAACAAATACATGTCATTCTTATACCTACAATCTTAGTTTCATCATTCATATCCTAGTTCTTCAAGTTAGGTGATTAAAATTGTCAATATAGTCAAAAAGGAAACAAGTTACCAATTTCATAGTTAGGACGGTAGAGATACCCTAAGATCTAGATCTAATAGTTCATAATGATCCTGTGATAAAGTTACATCACTAGATGATTATATAATTTCAAAAGCAGTACACAAATAAATTTAAATGAGTAGATAACTAAATAAAAAATAGTAGACAAAAAAATACAAATAAGTAGATGAATAAATCATAAAAAAATAAGTACATAAACTGAGCCAAAAGGTCAGGAGTGCCCCTGAACTCAAGCAATTATAATGGGTAAGATAAAATGAAGGATTGATCGTCTCCTTTATTTACTCAAACAACTAGCCTGGAGCTTCAAAGCTCTGATCCAAATTTGTAGTAAAATACTAATAGACTATAAACCATGGTCACTGGAAGGTCCCTTGAATCATGATGGTCCCAATGATCCTTAACTTGGGTACTGGGAGGTCAGAATCTTGATTAAAATCCATCACAGAAGAAATAAGTTGAGGATATGAGAAACATGTACATGACCATCTTGTCAGGATGAAAACCAAAATTGTCCGAGTTCATAAGATCCGCCTAAGTGTGCTTGTGCAAGGGGTGACGACATCCACAATGGACACACCCAACATTGCTATGGAGATTTGAAGGAATAAAGGGGGAAATAATGACATACGTCAACGGTGGAAATTGATGGTTGTAATAGTCTTGCAAATACACCAGGAGAACATCCAAGCCATCACAGGCATTCTAGGAGATCATGGAATCTCCATCCAGTCCAGAATGACCATCATAGGTAAACTGATTAGGCAGAGGATAAAAGGCAGACGGTGGGTTACCTTGCTTTAGGTCGGCGGCGGCAGAGCTGGCGGAGGAGACAAGCCAGCGGCGGAGCAGCAGCTAGCAGTGCCAGAGCAACAACAACGGAGCAACGACAGCGGCGGACCAGCGGCGGACCAGCGGCGGAGCAGCAGCGGGAGCGGAATTGCCAGATGAGCGCGAGAAATCGGGAATGAAACCAGAGAGAAAGGGGAACAATTAGGCTCGCGGGGGTTAAGTTATCAATCAGTGTCGGTTCTCATGTAAAACCGACAACTATTTACTAATCGTGTCGGTTCTCATGTAAAACCGACAACTATGTTCAATAATAGTCATCAGTTTCCACACAAAAAACCGACGTCTATAAATATAAGCCGATAACAAAAAATGTTCTCGAACTTAGCCAATAGTCGTCAGTGACTTTATAAAAACCGACACTACAGGTGGTCGATATTTTTGTGGGGACAGCGTGCGTAAACTCATCCACCTTGGTTACCTATGTGAAACCGAAGATTAAATTGGGCCAAATTTCTGTCTCACGAAAATACTTTAGTTGTCGATTTTCAAGTTAAAAACCGACGCCATATATTAAAAGTGGTACCCGTTGTCTCACGAAAATTTTTTCACTAGAAATTTTGGATTTGGCGGTAAATTTTAGGCGTCGGTTTTTTATTAAGTAACCGACACTGAATAAAAGTGGTACCTGTGTCTGGTCGCCCTTCAGGGATTGGATGTTGGTTTATGTTATCAACCGACGTTGTATAGTTTAGGTGTCAGTGTATTTATACAACCGACGCCTGTATAAGTGACGTTATAAGCCATTTCTGTAGTAGTGAGCTCCTGTGTGTTCTACGATATGTCTCTTAGTGCGACATCGAGACAGAGGAGGGGGAGGATTGGTAGCTTTGTCATTTTCCTCCATTGAGACACTCCACATGTGCGTAGTGGGCTCATGGATGGCTTCATTGGGAGTGAGGTGCTCAAGATCGAACTACCATATATGTACTAAAAGATCATCTAGGTTGAAAACAAAATTGGTAGCTGCAAACCTGGTATGGTGGGGAAGCTCAAGGGTGACGTAGGAATCCTTGAACATCAAATAGTATATGTCCTTGGCACTATAGAGGACAAAATTGCTTCCTTTTAGGTACATGAGGTCAATCAGGTAGTCTTTGTGTGGCATAGTCAAGAAGGAGATGTCAGTGTATCCCAAGAAGATGGCTAAAGTAGTCACCATATGGCCGACATAGAAGGGTGAAGTGGTGGTGTGTCTTGCTTGAGTTTCGGTATGCTCAGGGATGGCATTCTCCCAGTTTAATGGCTCATCGTTCAAAAGGCGCCACAAAGTGTATAGCTCTAATTGAGTAATGACGCCATGAGTACTTTATCTGCTGAAGATAGTACAAGATAGGATTCTACGAAGATAACATATGAAGAAGTTGTTTATGTTGGATGCTTTTGGACCCCATGGTAGAGTAGGTGGAAGTCTAGTGACATTTTCCCAGAACTTCTCTTGGTTGCATTTATTGGGGTAGGAGTCTTGGAGGTGCTCCATGCTATGAGAAAGCTAATAGGCATACCTATCATCAAGGATGATAGAGATGATCTGTCTGGATGAGATCTCTAAGTCCTCTCTGAATATCCAGACCCGACAGTTGGGTTTTCCTTATGTGTAGTGTAAACGGAGGTAGGTGGTCATGAACTCAAGAGTGAGATCGATGAAAACTTAGATGATGTGATATAGGAAGAGGAGGATATGGTTTCACTGTAGAATGTTTTCTACCGACTCCCTTATGTTGAGGGCATTACAAGTGGTGTCGTAGGCCCATATAAGAGTGTAACACATATAGCTAACATGAATTCAAATCACTCATAATGACTTTCATCATCGAATTCAGTGTAGCTACATGGAATTGGGGATATGTGTGGTGGGTGAGGTGTGATGGAGTTTGGATCATGTCAGGACGATTGACCTGTCTCAACTTCCTGGAGGAACTCATTTGCCTCATTAAGGTCAGTAAACATCTCCATGACTATCTCAGTTGAAGACTCGCTAGTGTGTTCCTGAATCAGTATTCTGGGGTCAGAGGTGGAGCGACAAGGAGGGTCATGGGAGACTTTCTTATTGGCTTGCCCCTTCCTCTTGTAGAGATGGCTGAAGAACCCTCCCCTTGATCCTTCCTGGGACATGCTGACTGGGTAGAAAAAATCCCAGTTGGAAGATGAACTGATTGTTTGGGCTGCTGAAATAGGCGGTTAAGTGACTAAATTGCTTGTTTCAGTTGGCAGAAGAGTGCTTCCTCGGGCTAACCTGAATTGCTCGGTTGGCTAGTGAAATGGTTGTTTCACCGAAGATGAGGATAGGGATTAGGGAAGGAATGGAAGATGAGGGGAAAGAGGGAGCAGGCCATGTGAGATGGCGTCGAGGGCATTACTCCATGAATCGGGTGGCTGATTAGTGAAATGCCTGGTTGGTGGTGCCAGACAGACGGAAAATGTGCAAAATGGGTGTCTGGACGCTGGAGATGGAGAAGTAAGGTGGGGAAGCTATGTGAGTGGCTCGTTAGTGGGATGACTGTTTGGGATATCAGTGGTTTGATGGTGAGAAGATGTTGTGTTGATGTGCATCAGTGGTAAAATGCCTGGTGGATGCACAAGACGACCGACTGGAGGCCCGATTTGTTGGAGGTGGAGAAGGTGTTGCTGCTTGGTAGAAGAGAAACAACTAGGGTGATGGTTTTCTTATGTGTGAATCACCCATCCCCACTCATCAAACTTTATATAACTTTTACTGGGATGACTCGATTGTTTCAAATGATGAAACGATCATTTCACTTTTTGAGGGGGAGGGGTGAGGCCATTCAATTCCCTATGTAGTTTCATGTTTGAATTAGCAGATCGTAGCACCAAATGGATCTTATTTTACCTAAAATTATTGGTTCATGGATCATGGGAGCTATTTGAAATGACTCTTTTCTTGAGTCCAACACTTGCTTGAATGGCATCGCAAAACACGAGCGATTCATTTTGGGGTGTGAAACTATCATTTCGTTGTTTGTTGAGGCAACTGAAAGGTTTTGAAATTTGAATCAAATGCCAACTTGAGTCAACAGGTTAGGGGACCAACCGATCGACTCACTTTTTTTATTTTCTAAAATAAAGAATCTGAAAAAAGTAAAATGTAGCTGAATAAGAAATAAAAATTAAAATGAAGGAAGAAAATTGAAGCAAAAAGAGATGTTGGGTTGCCTCCCCACAAGCGCCCAGTTTTATGCCAAAGGCCCGGCGTGTGTATTCATGGAGCCAATTCTGGATCGAGAGTCAGTGAGGTAGGAGGGTCGCTCAATTTCAAGTCTACAGGAATAGGGAGGCGTTGTGCTCCTAATCCCATGAAGTCTTCATCCATGATGTACCACTTATGTCTATGCCCATTTATTAAAAATTCAACTTTCCATTTATCCCAAAGAAGAAAGGTGCCATGTGAATAGGAACGCTTTACATGATAAGGGCCATACCATCTATATTTGAGTTTTTCAGGGAAGAGCCTTAACCTAGAATTGTAAGCTAATACATGGTCACCCTCTTAAATATCTTTCTGATGAATATGACCATCATGCCATAATTTGGTTCTGTCCTTGTAAATGTGGGCATTTTCAGACTATCATCTTAAGTTCTTCTAGTTCCTACATGTGAAGAAAATGTTTCTCACTTGATGCAGAAAGATCAAAATTAAGGGTTTTTGTAGCCCAACTAGCCTTCTGTTCTAATTTTACAGGAAGATGATCAGATTTCCCATAGATCAACTTGAAAGGAGTGGGGCCTAAAGGTGTTTTATAGGGTGTTCTATTTGCCCACAAGGCATCATTGGTTTTCAAAGCCCAGTCTTTCCTAGTGTGATTGATAGTTTTATAGGATTGACTTGATTTGACGATTTGAAACTGCAACCTCACCACTAGTCTGAGGGTGGTAAGGAGAGGAGACCTTGTGGTGGACCCCATATCCTCTAAGAAAAGACTCAAAACTTTTCTCCAGAAAGTGTGATCCCCCATAGGAAATCACGATGTGAGGCACCCCAAACCTAGGGAAGATTATATCTTTGAAAAGCTTCTTATGATGAACCTGAATTTAGAATTTTGATATTGAATATGGTACTTTAAGACCATGGATATTTTGTATATGCTTGAACTCAAATTGGGGATCTAGTTATTCAAATAAGAATTATTTCACCCAAAAATTATGATTAGAGATACTATTGATGATGATGACACATGAATGAGCACAATCTTGAGGAATATCTTTCATTGATCCACTTGGGTATGTATGTCCATTTAGTAGCCATGACATGTTGATGTTACAATGGACTGCCCCTTTTCTTGTGCGCATCCTTGAACTTGGCAGCACAGTCTAATCATGTCCGTTAGATGGAGATACGATGGAGAGCCCATTTTCACTAGCTATGAAAAATGAGGAGCATGTGGGTAGTTTTTTTGGAGCATGTGGAGGGGGTGATCGTGAGAAATCAAACTATTGGTTGAATTGGTTGAATACGTAGAGCTTATAGGATCTCAACGACTGCTTTGATTAGATTTGTAGTGGTGTGGGGGAGATGATCAAAGATGGACCTCACTATGTCTCTCTATTAGTAGGTGATCGACAGAGATTAAGGCCCTCTAATAGAACAGGAAGTAGAAAATGGGTATTCATCTATGCTCCTCAATTCTTATCCAATATGATACAATCTTTTGTTGGTGCCTCCGATTGTTGTCTTCATGGCTTCTGAGATCCTCCACTATGGTTGACAAAGAGGAGGCTTAGAGCAGTACCTGAGGGTCTCCCATTACAAATGGAGCCAAAACCCTTGCACATACAACTCTATTAGATCTTTGGGAGCTCTCTGCTGGCCTTGAGGAGGGACAAGCCTTCTCCCCCCTTTCTTTATTTGTTGCGGCAACAATGGGCAAAGAGGGCATCAAATAAGAACCCTGGGATTAACTGTGAAGCTTCGACGGCCGAGGTAGACGATATCTTGCAAGGGAACTTTGTATTGTTCCTTGGTGGATGAGATGGTATGGGTCTCTAGGGATCGATCATTGAAACTCACCCCCATCACGATGATAGCCAACAGGAGGGCTCACAACCCCTTTGCTCTTTACTTCTTCAATCTAGTAGAGATGGACAGAAGAGTGGAGGGAGGCTAAGGAAATCCTTTAGAACCATCTCAATGCTTTAAGGAGGTTGTTAACCTCAACAACCTGATTCCAGAGCCCCATCTTTGCAGCGGCTTCCTTTGTGTGTCATGCAATACCATACCATGCGAAGGCGAGAGTGTGGGCAAGAGAAAAGAAGCTGAAGATCAATGTAGACCAAATCTTGAACCCACTCGACTCATAAAAGATCAGGATGGTTCACTTGAACCAACTAGGCAGACCACCTCCTCTCCCATGCCATGTGGCGGCAATCTAAGGCTGGAGCTCAAGGATCTGGTGGCTCCTGTAAATCCCTTAAGGTAATTGTTGGTTGATTGCATCAGAGATACATGGAAATTTAGGAAATGCCTTAAATAGATCCTTTAGTGTAAACTTTTTTAAAATACTCCTAGACTTAAAAAAGTAACCCCATCATTACTAGATCACTAGATCAGGCTTTCAAAAACATTAATTGACTATTTTCAATTTATTTGATAATGTTTACTTTAGGGTTCATTTTAATGATATAATTAGCAAACATTGGAGATTAAATATGGGAAAAATATTAGTGAACTCTAATATTATGTGGAAACTAATGATGGAGAATGATCCAATTATTATGCCAATGTACCATGTCTCTTCTTATTAAATCATGATTAGATGCTTTTAGCCTCATATTATTCTAGAAAATAGACCAATCATCAGAAAATTGTGAAAATAGGATTGGACCCTTATCATGATCTCCTAATCAGTAGAAAAATACTACACACATGTTTTAGGTTAGTTGAACCAAGATTTGGCTAAACCCAAATTTGGACCTAAAAATATCAAGAATATAATGAATCTTGTATTAATGACAATTAATTGCTAATTATTGATTAGGTGATGACCAAAGATGTGGGTAGTCCAGAATATATATGTGGGCTCCGATCTCTAAACCACGAATTAATCCCGAGTTAAACATGTGCGGAAGCAATCGGTAAACAGCGGAAGACAAAAATCACGGGAAATTAAAACTTTTCGAGACAAGAGCCTGAAACCACAAACCTTTTTCATAGAAAAAGGATTTAACTGTTTACATCACTGACAATTACTTCTTGAGTAATTTTATACAACATGATACAAAAAATCTCAATAGTTCACACTCCAAAACACTCCAGGACCTGAGAGTACAGAGGACATATAGGACTTGACTCTATCTACATCATGAAGCAGGCTAGATCTCCACCTGAGATAGTTACTGCTCCTGATGCTGCTGTTGCTGGGATTGGTCACCGGAGTTCTTGTTCCTCCGTCTTCGACGACCACCTAAAAAGTAGAAGTCTACGGGGTGAGACAATTATACATAATTACCCTAGCGAGAGTTATAACTCTCCACTAGGCTTTATAAGCAAAGCAAGGAATAACTAAAGCAATAAGAGCCTTCAAGATATTCACTAGCAGTTCTGATGATAAGCAAGAGTTCAATCAATATTAAAATATGAGAACATCTATGCTATTCAAGGTAACATCAATCAAATAACTCGTAGTTAACTCTAACAGATGTACTACGCTATTGATTATGTTTTTCAAACATTATTATGCCCTGTGGAGATGAGGCATACCACTCATACTCCAACTGATCACTAAGAAGTCACATCAGTATCATACATAGGTCATTAAAAGAGCCGGATTCTTATGACCTAATCTTCCTCAGTCAGTTAGAGGATTGATTGTTTGACATCTGGCGGGATGTCTTTGTAATAGCTCACCAGGGTACTCTGGTCCTTCGCTATTTTTAGAGTTACAGTGGCATTATGTACTCTCTTCGCTATCGGAAGATTTCTTGTTTATCTTTCACCGATACGGTATTTGTGTCTTTAAGGGAGTGTAGAGATACATCTCACCTTTAGGACTTTGTGGTGGGGTCTGATGGACTACTAGAATCTACATCATCCACTCACCCTTTCTTTTTTTAGTGAAGGTATGACAGACTACAAGAATCTACATCAAATACCTACACTAGGATGTCAGGTTCTACACATCCATGTACCCCACATACTCAAAAGTATGTGATCCAGGAGTTCCCTTAGGAAAACCTGTTTCACCATCATTTAGACTCTGACAATGATGGATCTATGATCAGGGCTCTACATTTCACTTGATTAGTTAGGTCCATTCAGTATTCTTATCATCATACAATAATACAGCTATATATGAGAATACTAAAATGTAGCAGGCCTAACTCTTCACAATCATCAGTTATTTCATCTCAAGTCATCTGTCAAGCATGACCTTGATAACATTTATGGCTCTTACAGCCCATAAATCACAAAAGATGTCACTTAGCAGTGCATCAAGATGGTTCACTATTCATAAAGCTTAAAACATGTTTTCAATGAATATAACATGGTATTCCATACCTGGGTGTGACCATAATTTCATAATAACCTGCATGGTTAATTCAACAGATGACAGTAAACAATTCAACAATTGGGGTTTACTATTCATCTTTCATGTCATCACCCTAAAATTAGGGTTTACTATTCACTCCATGGTAAATTGTACTCATTACATCATCATGTAAGAGAAACATCATCATTAAGACTCTTAATTAAGATTAAGATCCATTAGATATCATAATTAGGGTTTCCATGACCTCACATAGGTGGGTCATTCCCTAATCATGCACATTCATGTGTATTTGAAGTATCTCACTAGAGTTTTCTCCTAAAAAGGGTACTTTCTCTCTCTAGGATACTTTATCTCTCTAGAATTACTCTCTCTCTCCTCTCACTAGTAGATGGTGACAACACCACTCTAGATCAGGTTGAGATAAGTCTCCATTGACTAACATGATCCAAAACATCAACATCATGTGATTAGGGTTTGATTAGAACAAGGTTTTACCCCTTTAGACCCCCTAAGGGTATTTTGGTAATTTGCCACATGATTACCATCATGGGTTAACTCACTAATCACATAGTCCCGTAATGACGTAGGTTACCATTAGGGTTTAGATTGAACCATCATTGAACTAATTACATCATCAAATGGTTAAGTACAAACCATCACCAATCTCCAAACGGTTTCAACCTTCAAACGGTTTCAACCACCCAAACGGTCTTGAGACCGTTTGACCCCAAACGGTCTTGAGACCGTTTGGAGGTGAAGACCGTTTGGAAGGGTTGACTTCTAAACCGTTTGGAGCTTCAATCGGTTTGAGGTCATTTGGACCAATCGACCTTGAGGTCGTTTGAGCCCAAACGGTCTTGAGGTCGTTTGAGCCCAAACGGTCTTGAGACCGTTTGGCCCCAAACGGTCTTGAGACCGTTTGGTCTCAAACGGTCTTGAGGCCGTTTGGATCCAAACGGTCTTGAGACCGTTTGGTCCAAATGGGCTCAAACCGTTTGGACCTCCAAAGGGGTTCAAAAGTCACCAATGTTCATGGATATGTGTGTTGAAGCCCTCATTTGATCAAATCTATGCTAACCACTTATAAATTGAGTCAATTAGGGTTAGCCTTAGTCACTTAATCATCAAATTGACCCTCAATTGTAAGCCAATTAGGGTTCAATCCTCCTCAATTAGGGTTTCAAATCGATTGGTCATCAATGTTCAACAATGTGAATCAATTCAAGGTTGAACCTATCAATTGACCTTCAATTGGGCTCAAACTTGGCCCAAACGGTCTTGAGGTCGTTTGGACATCATCCAAACGGTCTTGAGACCGTTTGCCCAAAGTTTGACCAAAATCCAAGTCGTTTTGACTAAGGTTGAAGTCCAATTAGGTCAAAATCAGCAATTTTCAACAATTCATCAATTTCCTACAATTGGACCCTCAAACCATTAGATTAACTCAACCCTAGACCTTAAAACGGTCTTGGGTTGTGCCCAAACAGTCTTAGGACCGTTTGGAGGAATCCCCAAATGGTCTTGAGACCGTTTGGGTCCTTCAACCCAAAACGCAACAAGATCTATATGTTAAATCAGCACTTTTCCACCCAATTAGGGTTTCATGTTGAAGTGCCTTCAACTCTCAATTGGTTAAGAATTATGCTTTGATTCTTTGCAGAGATGAAATTCAATATGTTAGGAACAGACCCTCAAATGGTCGTCCCTTGGTCAACTCTTTCAAACGGTCTTGAGACCGTTTCAATCCAAACGGTCTTGCAAGACCGTTTGAGAGCAAACGGTTTGAAACCGTTTGAACCCAAACGGTTTGCAACCGTTTGGACCAAAAGGGTCCAAGGTCGTTTGAAAAAGTAACATAGGGAATCACGCCCCTCATCTTCAACCTCTTGCAAGGTCGGTTTCTCCACTGATTTGCTTGCAAACGTGCAAGGAAGAAGGGAGGTAGAAGGAGAATTTACCAAGCAAATTGCAAGAATTGAGCATACATATAGAGCATAAGTTTAGAGTTATAAAACCCGCCTAAAGGTTGATCTTAGAGCTCCAAGCCTTCAAGCTCCAAGCTTTAATGGTGTCCTTGAGCTTCCACAACTCAGTCAGAGGTGAATTCTCCAAGGAAACATTGCTTTGGTCGGCTAGAACAAGAAGACTAGGTAAGCTAACCATAAAACCAACCTTAGAAAGTGAATTCCTCCATGAATTCGAGCTAGATGGTGGGGTTCCCTTACCTAGAACAGGTTGGTCGTTCCCCCCCGAGCTCCAGAGCTTTGCTTGGACGTTTGAGAAAGAAAGGAAGAGAAGTGAAGGAAAGAAAATCCGTTCACTTAATTGCAAGGGAAAAGGGCTTATATACTTTAGCCTCTTTTACACCCTAAGGACCTCACAAGATTGGAAATCACATCTAGGTCCCTCCTTGCTCAAAGGCACGACCAAACCTATCTATCCTTATGCAAATCTCATGAAATCTCAAGATCTAGGGGTAAAGGAATCCAACCTTCAACTAGGGTACATACATGAAAGGGTTTCATACCCATTTTAGGTGATTTCTATCACAAAGGTCATTTTTCTCATCTGATTATTAAATGATGTATCCCTTTCATCATTTCTACTCTAAATGATGAAAAGAGTCATAAAAGATGTTCTAGATATTAAGAATTACAACTTGGACCCCTCAATTTGGGTAAATTGCACTTTACCCCAAATTAGGGTTTCTAAGCATGGGAATTGCTTCCACAGCTGCACCTTGGTGCTCAAGCTTGGGAAATCCCTCAAACTTTACCATAACCATTCTCATGATGTCTCAACATCAAAGGAACATCTTATCTTGTGAATTTTGCAAGTTCAACCCTTAAACTGGGTAATTTGCACATAGGTCCCTGCATACAACACAATGCTACGACTTTATACAAAAAGGAGCAAAATTGAAAGTAAATGTTCCTGAGGAACTTAATTACATGCCAGGGAGTGTTCACAAGTATATTAATTACATATTTAGGCAAAACTTCCAGGGTTAGGTCATAACCCAGTTCAGGGGTGTTACAAATTCTTTACCCCTTCAAAAGGATTTCGTCCCCGAAATCGATAAAGCATATTATAAGAAAAGAGCAGGATATTTTCTTCTCATTTCATCTTCTAGTTTCCAAGTGGCTTCTTCAACACCACGATGGTTCCAGAGGACTTTTACAAGGCTTCTATCCTTCTTCTTTAACTTTTTAGTTCTGTTATCGAGGATTGACACTGGTCCTTCCTCATACGTTATATCTTCATTCAATTCTACTTCCATAGGCTGTAGAACTGACTCGGTATCTAGATGACATTTCCTCAGCATGGAAATGTGAAACACAGGGTGCAGCTTCTGCAACTCCAGAGGTAACTCTAGTCTATAGGCCACCTTCCCAACTTTTTCAACAATTGGATAAGGTCCCATAAATCTAGGAGCTAACTTTCCTTTCTTCCCAAAACGAAGGACTCCTTTCCAAGGTGAGACCTTGAGATACACTTTGTCTCCAACTTGAAATTCTAGGGGTCTACGACGTTTATCGGCATACGACTTCTGCCTATCTTGTGCAGTCTTAAGCTGTTGTTGTATAACTTTAATCTTTTCTGTAGTTTGCTGCACAAGATCAGGGCCTAACAACTGGTGCTCACCAGTTTCATACCAACACAAGGGTGATCTACAACGTCTACCATATAAGGCTTCATATGGTGCCATATCAATGCTATGTTGATAGCTATTGTTATAGGCAAACTCTATCAAGCTTAGATGTAGATCCCAATTCCCGGTAAACTGGAGAACACATGCTCTCAACAGATCTTCTAAGGTCTGTATAGTTCTTTCTGACTGTCCATCAGTCTGGGGATGAAAGGCTGTACTAAACCTTATCTTGGTGCCTAGGGTTCTGTGTAACTGTTCCCAAAAGTGATTTGTAAACTGGGGACCTCTGTCAGAAACTATAGTGACAGGAACTCCGTGCAACCGCACTATCTCTTGAACATATATCTGGGATAACCTTTCAGCAGAATAGGTTGTTTTGACAGGTAAGAAATGCGCTGTCTTTGTCAACCTATCAACAATTACCCAAATGGAATCATGTCCTTTGTTTGTCCTAGGTAGGCCAACAACAAAGTCCATGGTCACATGGTCCCACTTCCACTGTGGTATGGGTAAGGGTTGCATTGTTCCTGCAGGTCTCTGGTGTTCAGCCTTGACCTGCTGACACACAGGACACCTCAGAACAAACTCAACTACATCCTTCTTCATCCCAGGCCACCAATACATATCCTTCAAGTTTCGATACATCTTGGTGCTCCCTGGATGCATAGCATACATCGAAGAATGAGCTTCTTCCAGGACTAACTTCCTCAGGTTGTCCACATCTGGCACTATCATCCTTCCATGATAGCATGCCACCTGGTCATCTGACTCATGAAAACCTTCTCGCTTCTCATCTCCAAACTCAGATCTAATCTGCTGTACAAAAACATCTACTTGTTGTGCCTCCTTTATCTGCTCTCTTAAGGTAGGTTTAATCTGCATCTCAGCTATCAGACCAGCTAACAATGATGCCTTCAACTGCACATTGTCTTGCCTTAAAGAGATAAGCATATCTCTTCTAGAGCATACTAAGGAACTTAGTTGTGCCCTATCCATGGTTGATGTTGCTGATTTCCTACTCAAGGCATCAACAACCACATTGGCTTTGCCCGGATGGTAATCAATTGTACAATCGTAGTCCTTGATTAACTCCATCCAGCGACGTTGCCTCATATTAAGCTCATGCTGAGTGAAGATGTATTTAAGGTTCTTGTGGTCTGTGAAAATCTGGAAAGTTTCTCCGTAGAGATAATGTCTCCAGATTTTCAAAGCATGGACCACAGTAGCTAACTCTAGATCGTGTGTCGGATAATTCTCCTCGTGTTTCTTAAGCTGTCGGGAAGCAAAAGAAATCACTTGTTTATCTTGCATCAACACACATCCAAGTCCATTCTTGGAGGCATCACAAAAGATTATATATTCCTTTCCTTGCTCAGGTAACACAAGCACAGGTGCACTCGTTAACCTCTCCTTCAACAGCTGAAAAGACTGTTGACACTTATCACCCCAAGCAAAAGGAACATCCTTTCGGGTTAACTTGGTCAAAGGTAAGGCTATAGAACTGAAATTCTTAATAAACCTTCGATAATAACCAGCTAACCCCAAGAAACTTCTAATCTCCGTCGGTGTCTTCGGTTGTTCCCACTGCAGAACAGATTCTATTTTTGCAGGGTCAACACGAATTCCCGAGGCAGATACCACATGTCCAAGGAAGGATACTTCAGATAACCAGAACTCACACTTGCTAAACTTAGCGTATAGCTTATGTTCCCTTAGCAAGGTCAAAGTCTGGCGAAGGTGTTGCTCATGCTGCTGAGCATCCTTACTATAAATCAGTATGTCATCTATGAAGACGACAACACACTGATCAAGAAAAGGTCGAAAGACTCTATTCATGAGTTCCATGAATGCAGCTGGTGCATTGGTTAGTCCAAACGACATAACCGTGAACTCATAGTGACCATATCTTGTCCTAAAGGCAGACTTGGATATGTCACTATCCTTAATGCAGATTTGATGATATCCAGACCTTAAGTCTATCTTGGAAAAGACTGTTGCACCACGCAACTGGTCGAAAAGATCATCAATCCTCGGCAAAGGATACTTATTCTTTATTGTTACTTTATTGAGTTGTCTATAATCAATGCACAACCGCATCGATCCATCTTTCTTTTTAACAAACAAAACCGGAGCACCCCAAGGTGAGGTACTTGGTCGGATGAAACCCTTCTCAAGTAACTCTTGAAGCTGTTTCTTGAGTTCTGCCATCTCAGCAGGCGCCATCCTATACGGAGTCTGGGCTATGGGTTTCGTATCTGGGACCAAATTGATTTCAAAATCAATTTCCCGGGGTGGTGGTATACCAGGAAGTTCTTCGGGAAACACATCCTCGAATTCCCTGACTATCGGAATTTCAGCAGGGTTGGAACTCTCCTTGGTAACATCTACCACATGGGCCAAGAATGCATAGCATCCTTGCCTCATCAACTTATCAGCAACCATAGCTGATACAAGACAGGTGGGCAGAATCTTTCTTTCACCTTAAAAGATCCATGTGTTGCTTTCATCAGCAAACACAGCCAGCTTGGACTCACAATCCAAGACAACTCGATACCTTCCCAAGGTATCCATCCCTAGGATTATATCAAATCCTTGCATATCAAGCGGTATGAGATCCACTTGAATGCGATGCTTAGAAAAGAAAAGTACATAAGGAGAGCATACTTCTTGCAGAACAGCAGACCCACTCAACGGAGTCTCCAACAACAACTTATTTGCCCTATGACTAGTTATCATATTGCAGTTACGAATCACTCTTCGAGTGATGAAAGAGTGCATAGCACCCGGGTCAATCAAAACAGATACTACACAAGATTTAGACATATCAGAATATAAAAGTTCCATCTGACCTGTCACTACTTGTGGATTGACCACTGCCTCTGGTGGGTTCATAGCATAGAACCTCGCAGTAGCCTGTTGTTGAGGTGGTGCTGATGATCCAGCTTGAGACGCTTGCCCGCGTCCTCGACCTGTTCCTTGAGATTGTCCTCCCTGTGATCCCTGTTGTCCTTGTCTCGGAGGCTGTGTCACACTGACAGGCCTAGATCGACAGTCCTTCATCAAATGTCCCACCTTACCGCAGTTGTAGCATCTTCTTTCTTGTGGTCTTTGTGGTCCGGTAGCAGACATTGATGCAGAACTCTGTGTCTCCCGAGGTGGTTGTCCTCTTCCTATACCTCTACTAGGAGACCACTGAGTCTGAGGACTAGATCTAGATGGTGGAGGGTTAGGTGCAGAGGATCTAGACTTCTTAAAGTCCATAGATGAAGAACCCTGGAACTGTGGATACCTCTTCTGTGTTTGCCTCTTCTCAACCACAGATCTCTCTATCCTTCAGACTGACTCAACGAAGGTAGAGAATCTCTCTCGGTTCTCTAAGGCAGACACTGGGGTAGACATGTCAGCATTCAACCCCTTCTCAAATCTCCTGATTCTTTCTTCCTCTGTGGCAGCCATGTGCGGACAAAACCGCAACAGCTCCATGAACTTAGCTTCATATTCGCTAATGTTCATCATACCCTGTCTTAGTCTCTCAAACTGAGAGATCTTCTCGTCTAGGAAGGTATTTGGGAAATATCTTTGGACAAATTCCCGCCGAAAATCTTCCCACGAGATCTCTATTCCAGGTCTCTTCTGCTCTTCCATGGTCCACCAGTGACCAGCACTTCCTTTGAGAAGATAGACAGCATGTCTAACCTTCTCAGCTTCAGGGATGTTGAGGATTATAAAAGCCTTCTCCAGCTCTGTCAACCACAGATCAACATCTGCGGGGTCAGCAGTCCCATGGTACTCGGTAGCTCAGACACGACGTAGTCGCTCGAACGTCTTCCCGATACCTTGCCCCTCTGGTTGGATAGGTGCCCTAGGTGCAGGCATAGGCAACCTGTCGGTTATATGTGTCATGGCAGTCATGAACTGCCCAAACATTGTCTGGACTGCTGGGTTACCCATGTCAGCTGGGTCAAACTGGGGTGGCTCTCTAGGTTGTTCTGGTACAGGCTGTTCCACCTCTGGTACTCCTGCACCGCCTTGAGGTGCACTGGCACTACTTTCTTCCACATACTCATCATGTGGCTCTGACATCTTAAGTATCTTCTTCTCCTGAGGAGTAGAAGATTCTATAAGATAAGGAAGGACTACTAAAGATAGACTCGACTTCCTAAGTCCTATGCCTCTGTAGACTCGGCGAACCTAGAGCTCTGATACCACTTAATTGTGGGCTCCGATCTCTAAACCACGAATTAATCCCGAGTTAAACATGTGCAGAAGCAATCGGTAAATAGCGGAAGACAAAAATCACGGGAAATTAAAACTTTTCGAGACAAGAGCCTGAAACCACAAACCTTTTTCATAGAAAAAGGATTTAACTGTTTACATCACTGACAATTACTTCTTGAGTAATTTTATACAACATGATACAAAAATTCTCAAGAGCTCACACTCCAAAACACTCCAGGACCTGAGAGTACAGAGGACATATAGGACTTGACTCTATCTACATCATGAAGCAGGCTAGATCTCCACCTGAGATAGTTACTGCTCCTGATGCTGCTGTTGCTGGGATTGGTCACCAGAGTTCTTGTTCCTCCGTCTTCGACGACCTCCTAAAAAGTAGAAGTCTACGGGGTGAGACAATTATACATAATTGCCCCAGCGAGAGTTATAACTCTCCACTAGGCTTTATAAGCAAAGCAAGGAATAACTAAAGCAATAAGAGCCTTCAAGATATTCACTAGCAGTTCTGATGATAAGCAAGAGTTCAATCAATATTAAAATATGAGAACATCTATGCTATTCAAGGTAACATCAATCAAATAACTCGTAGTTAACTCTAACAGATGTAATACGCTGTTGATTATGTTTTTCAAACATTATTATGCCATGTGGAGATGAGGCATACCACTCATACTCCAACTGATCACTAAGAAGTCACATCAGTATCATACATAGGTCATTAAAAGAGCCGGATTCTTATGACCTCATCTTCCTCAGTCAGTTAGAGGATTGATTGTTTGACATCTGGCGGGATGTCTTTGTAATAGCTCACCAGGGTACTCTGGTCCTTCGCTATTTTTAGAGTTACAGTGGCATTCTGTACTCTCTTCGCTATCGGAAGATTTCTTGTTTATCTTTCACCGATACGGTATTTGTGTCTTTAAGGGAGTGTAGAGATACATCTCACCTTTAGGACTTTGTGGTGGGGTCTGATGGACTACTAGAATCTACATCATCCACTCACCCTTTCTTTTTTTAGTGAAGGTATGACAGACTACAAGAATCTACATCAAATACCTATACTAGGATGTCAGGTTCTACACATCCATGTACCCCACATACTCAAAAGTATGTGATCCAGGAGTTCCCTTAGGAAAACCTGTTTCACCATCATTTAGACTCTGACAATGATGGATCTATGATCAGGGCTCTACATTTCACTTGATTAGTTAGGTACATTCAGTATTCTTATCATCATACAATAATACAGCTATATATGAGAATACTAAAATGTAGCAGGCCTAACTCTTCACAATCATCAGTTATTTCATCTCAAGTCATCTGTCAAGCATGACCTTGATAACATTTATGGCTCTTACATCCCATAAATCACAAAAGATGTCACTTAGCAGTGCATCAAGATGGTTCACTATTCATAAAGCTTAAAACATGTTTTCAATGAATATAACATGGTATTCCATACCTGGGTGTGACCATAATTTCATAATAACCTGCATGGTTAATTCAACAGATGACAGTAAACAATTCAACAATTGGGGTTTACTATTCATCTTTCATGTCATCACCCTAAAATTAGGGTTTACTATTCACTCCATGGTAAATTGTACTCATTACATCATCATGTAAGAGAAACATCATCATTAAGACTCTTAATTAAGATTAAGATCCATTAGATATCATAATTAGGGTTTCCATGACCTCACATAGGTGGGTCATTCCCTAATCATGCACATTCATGTGTATTTGAAGTATCTCACTAGAGTTTTCTCCTAAAAAGGGTACTTTCTCTCTCTAGGATACTTTCTCTCTCTAGAATTACTCTCTCTCTCCTCTCACTAGTAGATGGTGACAACACCACTCTAGATCAGGTTGAGATAAGTCTCCATTGACTAACATGATCCAAAACATCAACATCATGTGATTAGGGTTTGATTAGAACAAGGTTTTACCCCTTTAGACCCCGCAAGGGTATTTTGGTAATTTGCCACATGATTACCATCATGGGTTAACTCACTAATCACATTGTCCCGTAATGACCTAGGTTACCATTAGGGTTTAGATTGAACCATCATTGAACTAATTACATCATCAAATGGTTAAGTACAAACCATCACCAATCTCCAAACGGTTTCAACCTTCAAACGGTTTCAACCACCCAAACGGTCTCAAGACTGTTTGACCCTAATCGGGTGGAAAAGTGCTGATTTAACATATAGATCTTGTTGAGTTTTGGGTTGAAGGACCCAAACGGGCTCAAAACCGTTTGGGGATTCCTCCAAACGGTCCTAAGACCGTTTGGGCACAACCCAAGACCATTTGAAGGTCTAGGGTTGAGTTAATCTAATGGTTTGAGGGTCCAATTGTAGGAAATTGATGAATTGTTGAAAATTGCTGATTTTGACCTAATTGGACTTCAACCTTAGTCAAAACGACTTGGATTTTGGTCAAACTTTGGGCAAACGGTCTCAAGACCGTTTGGATGATGTCCAAACGACCTCAAGACCGTTTGGGCCAAGTTTGAGCCCAATTGAAGGTCAATTGATAGGTTCAACCTTGAATTGATTCACATTGTTGAACATTGATGACCAATCGATTTGAAACCCTAATTGAGGAGGATTGAACCCTAATTGGCTTACAATTGAGGGTCAATTTGATGATTAAGTGACTAAGGCTAACCCTAATTGACTCAATTTATAAGTGGTTAGCATAGCTTTGATCAAATGAGGGCTTCAACACACATATCCATGAACATTGGTGACTTTTGAACCCCTTTGGAGGTCCAAATGGTTTGAGCCCATTTGGACCAAACGGTCTCAAGACCGTTTGGGGCCAAACGGTCTCAAGACCGTTTGGGCTCAAACGGTCTCAAGACCGTTTGGGCTCAAACGACCTCAAGACCGTTTGGGCTCAAACGACCTCAAGGTCGATTGGTCCAAACGACCTCAAACCGATTGAAGCTCCAAACAGTTTAGAAGTCAACCCTTCCAAACGGTCTTCACCTCCAAACGGTCTCAAGACCGTTTGAGAGCAAACGGTTTGAAACCGTTTGAACCCAAACGGTTTGCAACCGTTTGGACCAAAAGGGTCCAAGGTCATTTGAAAAAGTAACATAGGGAATCACGCCCCTCATCTTCAACCTCTTGCAAGGTCGGTTTCTCCACTGATTTGCTTGCAAACGTGCAAGGAAGAAGGGAGGTAGAAGGAGAATTTACCAAGCAAATTGCAAGAATTGAGCATACATATAAAGCATAAGTTTAGAGTTATAAAACCCGCCTAAAGGTTGATCTTAGAGCTCCAAGCCTTCAAGCTCCAAGCTTTAATGGCGTCCTTGAGCTTCCACAACTCGGTCAGAGGTGAATTCTCCAAGGAAACGTTGCTTTGGTCGGCTAGAACAAGAAGACTAGGTAAGCTAACCATAAAACCAACCTTAGAAAGTGAATTCCTCCATGAATTCGAGCTAGATGGTGGGGTTCCCTTACCTAGAACAGGTTGGTCGTTCCCCCCTGAGCTCCAGAGCTTTGCTTGGCCGTTTGAGAAAGAAAGGAAGAGAAGTGAAGGAAAGAAAATCCGTTCACTTAATTGCAAGGGAAAGGGGCTTATATACTTTAGCCTCTTTTACACCCTAAGGACCTCCCAAGATTGGAAATCACATCTAGGTCTCTCCTTGCTCAAAGGCACGACCAAACCTATCTATCCTTATGCAAATCTCATGAAATCTCAAGATCTAGGGGTAAAGGAATCCAACCTTCAACTAGGGTACATACATGAAAGGGTTTCATACCCATTTTAGGTGATTTCTATCACAAAGGTCATTTTTCTCATCTGATTATTAAATGATGTATCCCTTTCATCATTTCTACTCTAAATGATGACAAGAGTCATAAAAGATGTTCTAGATATTAAGAATTACAACTTGGACCCCTCAATTTGGGTAAATTGCACTTTACCCCAAATTAGGGTTTCTAAGCATGGGAATTGCTTCCACAGCTGCACCTTGGTGCTCAAGCTTGGGAAATCCCTCAAACTTTACCATAACCATTCTCATGATGTCTCAACATCAAAGGAACATCTTATCTTGTGAATTTTGCAAGTTCAAACCTTAAACTGGGTAATTTGCACATAGGTCCCTGCATACAACACAATGCTACGACTTTATACAAAAAGGAGCAAAATTGAAAGTAAATGTTCCTGAGGAACTTAATTACATGCCAGGGAGTGTTCACAAGTATATTAATTACATATTTAGGCAAAACTTCCAGGGTTAGGTCATAACCCAGGTCAGGGGTGTTACAATATATATTGGAATCTCTGAATTCAGGTACGTGGGATTTATCTAAATATGTGACTAGTTTTCTTGTATGAAATAGCTATGACGTATTGCTTGTTATTATTTGAGAATATTTCTTGGGTGTAGTATGATTATAGTATTGATCTGTGCCATGTCACTAAGAATAAAAAAGCATATGAATGGTTTTTAGCTACTAACTATTTGCTTTCTCTCTTCTCTCTCTAAATATAAGGCCATCACATTGACTCAAGGTCAATTTAGTCAATGTTGACTCAAGGTCTAAATTGACTAAACCCTTATTTTGATGATGAGTAAACCATTCCAATTATTTGTGTCTCATGCTTCTACTTGACTTATTTCAGATTAGGTATAGGCACACTCCAAATGCCCTACATTGCGCATCTCAAATTGGAGAAAAGACAAGTCAAAGTCAATACAAGTGCACATTTTGGAATATGATGTAAATCCATTAGAATCATGTTGTAAATCACTTGTAATGATTTTATGACTTGTAATTAAGCTTAGAAAAAATTAGGAGCACTTAAATCAAATATTTAAGCACTATAAGGACATTTTCCAAAATTCATTACATATTGTCAACCGGTCCAGTTATAAACTCGACCGATCCTTTGATGGATTTTGAAAATGTCTAGGTTCAGTCGAGTTACAAACTTGATCGATCCGTTTGGTCTAGTTACAAATTCGACCGATCACACTTTTAGAAAAGTGCATAAAAGTGTTTTTGACCATTGGAGTTTTGCAAAGCTCCAAAATATATCTGTTGCAACACCCCAAATGACTAGTATTAATCCTTGCACCTCATTCCAAGGTTGAGAATTTAATGCAAAACTCTATATGAGGTTTCTAGTCGATAGTTGAGTGATCCTATAGCCTCCTCTCTCTCTCTAAGGTTAACCACTTGCATCATCCATTAGAATGAGTAGGAGATTTGTAAGAGAGCTAGTCCTACATGTATATCTTGTGAGGCTCTCACTTCCACCACCTCCCAATCTCTCATTCAACCATGAAGATGAAGGTTCCCTCTCTTTGCTAAGAGAGATGAAGAAGAACAAGGGAAGGAGTCCCTTGGTGAAGATCAAGGCTGAAGGCTTGGAGTAAGAGTGGGTAAGCCCTTGGTGAAGGCAGAAGACTCCTTGATCAAGTAGGTAAGTCCTTGATGAAAGCTTCTCTGAGTGAAGGTGAAGTCAAAGGTGGAAGATCCAAGAAGAGTGGGTAATCCCTGCAAGCCCGAAGACTTGTGTAAGAGTGGGTACGTCCTTGATGGAGGCTGAAGACTCGTTCCAAAATGGGTAAGTCCTAGGGTAGGTTGAAGACTCTTAGATTGGATAGGTAAGTCCTTTAGTTGTCCATGTATTGTAAGTCTTATGAATGAATATAAGAGTATAATGGTTAAGAAATCCTAGAGGTTGACCTCTCTAGGTAGTGGACTGACATACTTCTAGTTTGAAGTATGGAACCACTCTACATAGCTAGTCACTTGGTGCTTGTTCAATCTCTCTCTCAATTTCTATGTATGTTTTAGTTGCACTCAAATTTCTTTTTTAGCAACCTTATCTAATGAAATATCTTGAAAGTCTAATGAATTTTGTTTAAGTGCATTCAACTATATTCATCCCCCCTCTATAACATCCAATCACCCATCTAGGATCCAACAATTGGTATTAGAGCAGGTCTTCTCCAAGCATACTTCAACAAGTAGGAGAAAATGGGCGACTACCAAGGTGGGAGATACTTGATCAACCTTCCAGTCTTTGATGGAAGCAATTTCCTTTATTGGAAAAGAAGTATACAATTCTATATCCAAGGCTCAAGTCTTGAACTATGACAAATGGTGAACCATCCATTCAAGCTACTGGAGACAAATATAGAAGAATGAAATGAAGCTACCATGGAGAAAGCTACCTTGAATGCAAGTATAATCAACATCCTCCATGCCACCATGACGTCGACCAATTTCAATCAGATTTCTTCTTGTGAGATGGCCTATGAGGTTTGGAGAAAGCTATGCATCACTTATGAGGGGACAACTCAAGTGAAGGAAAACAAAGTCTACATGCTCAAAGGGCTTCTTGAGAACTTCAATATGGGAAAGGAGGAGAAGATTGCCAACATGTACTCATGACTCAACACAATTGTAAATGGTCTTGCCACCCTAGGTCATCCTATGAGTAGAGGAGAGATCAACTCTAAGATCCTTAGAACTCTACCCAAGAGATGGGAACCCAAAGTGACTTCCATTGAAGAAGCAAGGTCTCTTGGTGATATTTCTATTGAAGAGCTCATAGGAAATCTTCAATCCTATGAAGTCACACTTGAGAAGAGAGAAGAATTTGAAAGACAAGAGGAGAAAGAGCTAAAGGGAATGAAGAAGGCTGAAATAAAGGCTAAAATTGAAGCTATTATGGGTCAAGCTTCTCCATCCTCTCAAGTTGAAGAAGATGCCATGTACTCCAAGGGTATATTCTACAAAGGCAAGAATTCCTCCTCCATTTGGTGCTTCAAGTGTGGAAAGAAGGGTCACTGCAAGATAGATTATCGATAAGTCAAGAAGACCCATCATCACAAGGAAAGAGAAGAGAAGTACAAGAACAAGGAGAAATGGCACAAGATCTCAAGTGACTCCTCCAACTCAAGCTCAAGTGAAGAATAAATTGGAGGATCTAGCTCAAGCTCTAGTGATGGAGGAAAATGCCATGTTGCTCTTATGGTATCAATAAGTGAAGACTCGAATGAGGTAAATCTAAACTCTTTAGATAAAGAACCTTTAATTGCTATCATTAATGCTACTCGTCCCTCTCTTAAGTCTTCTAAAAAGAAAAAGAAAAATCTTGCTAGAATTTTTGATAATATGCATGTAGAATTAGATGATCTTGAACATGCCAATGCTTGCTTGCTTGATGATAAAAATACTTGTCTTAGTCAAGTATATTCTCTTAAACTTGAAAATTCTAGCTTGCTTGATAAGATTAGATTTCTAGAAACTCAACCTCTTATGAGTAGTTCTAGTGAAGATCATACCTTAATTGTTGATTCTCTCATGCATGATATTGATGTTCTTAAATCTGGAAACAAGGGCAAATATTTTATTTTGCAAGGATTAGAATTTGAAAATGGTGTTTATCTTTCTAAGATTGCTTTCCTTAAAATAGAAAATGCCCCCTTGCTTGTTAAAATCAATGTGCTTGAACCTTGTTCTAGTTCTACTAGTAGAGAGAATAATGTTGTTGCTCTTCATATTGATAGAGATTCTTATTTTACTAAAGCGCTTTGCTTGGAAAATGATCTTTTTCATGCTAGAGATAATATCAATCATTTGTCTTCTACTATTTCTTCTATTATGCATGATAATAATAGTTTGATATCTTCTTTGCAAAGATTCTTAGTTGGTAAAAATAATCTTAATGATACCCTACACCATACTACTAAATAGATTGATAGACATGGTTTAGGGTATAATGGTAGTCAAAGGAACAACAAAGGTAAAGGACATCTAATCTTCCATGGAGAATCCTCTAGTTCCAAGCTTATGGGAACATGTAACTATTACAGTGATATTGGCCACTATTCTACTTGTTGACTGTTTAGAAAAGCACCCAAGAGCACTAGGACTTGGGTTGCTAAGCTAACCCCTCCAGACCCAAAAACATGATTGGGGACCATTTCATCTTTCTTCTTATAGGTACTTGCAAATGGGTTGACTTGAGCTATCAGATTGCAAAATGACTTCTCCACTTGAAAGAAGAAAGATGAGGTGTGCAGAGGGTGACAACAAGTGGAAAAGAAATGGTAAGTACTTAGGTAATGGTTTTCTTGCACATATCCAATAATAGTGTGTTTTGCCAAGTTAGTGTGCACTATGCATATGACTTTTGAGTCAAATGTGGTATTTTGTGTTTCTCTTCACACTCTTGCTAAAAGACTATTTTGAATGTTTTCATAGTGCATTACTAACTTGCATACACATGTTTTGATGTGGTATATATATTTTTCGTGCGTCTAGATATGTTTTTCATATATGTGTGTGTGTTTTTTTTGATAGCAAATTGATCAGTTGAGATTGTCATGATAGAAACTTGACCGACCAGCACCAATGGGTGTTGCCAACAGCTGTCATCGGTCGAGTTGTCAATACACAAAACTCGACCAACAACACTGTGAACAGAATATACATTTGGCTTTTTGGATGAGAATTTCCCTCTGAACTAGACTTTCTCAACCACTAGCCTTATTCTATGGCACTCCTCTTGGTATCTTCATATATGGATATTTCCATGCTCTGAATTTCCTTTCTTGCTTACAACTCTATCTCCCTAATTGCTCTAAATTGGTATATCTGTATCTTGCAATTACTTGCTTTGAGTTGTTTTGTAGGTTTTAATGATGATCTCTTTGGATCTTTTGGTTGTGTCTAAATTTCTTCCGATGTGACCAAACTTGCTACATCTATATAGTTATATATCTTGTTTGGATACAACATTGAGGTTCTTAGTGGTATTCATCTTTTGGTAATAATGCATATTTCTTTGTGAGTAATATCCTTTCTTGCTTCTGAATTTGCTTATCTCTTTGTTTGTATATATCGCTACATCTAATCATAGCTTTCTCTTTAACTTGTGAATATTTTTCTATGATCTAAATCCTACCAGTAGTCCTAACTTGTGATTTCATCTACTGGTAGTTCACATACATGTAGTTCCATCCTTGTTCATGAAGTGATATTCACTATATGCTATGCTTGTATCTTGTTTCATACTTGCTCAAGTTTTCTCATTAACTTGCATATCTACTATCTTGAGTTGCTTACATAACATTGTGATGCAGGATATATAGAGCTACATTGTATGTAGAATTTGGAGCATACTTGAAATTTTATGCAGATTTTACTCCAGTGTCAAATTTTGATGCAAGACTAGTATTTTTCATGTAGAAACGGCCTTCTGAACAGGACTCATTGCGTTGCAATGAGACCTAACACCTTTTGGGTGAATTCCGTCATCTTGAGGGTCAAAATTGTAATCTATTGTTTTTTCTGCAGTACTTTATCTTGCCTTGCTAGAATTACATTATGGGTTGTTCAATTTCATACTTTAACTTGGTTTTCTTTCTATGATTGGACAAGCCCCTAGTTTTTCTCTTCTACTCTATGCTATAACTTTTGTTGTCTTCTTTCTTTTAACAAGTGATGTTTCTTATCTCTTCATACCCCACCTTTTTGAAATGATGGGGGAGAAGGTATGTCTTCTTTTGACAAAAGAGGGATAAGCATGTCCATGTAAAGGGGAGAAGGTAAAGGAGAGAAGACATATATGTGTAGAACATATATGAGTAGAAGACATAGTATTCTATAAATGTTATGAAAGATAACCATGCAGGAGAAATAACATCAATTGAGGGGGAGTATGAAAACTCCATGAGCATCAATTGAGGGGGAGCATATGAACTCTATTCTATTGAAATCCTCATGTTTCTCCAAAGGTATGACTTTACTTAAATTCTTTCAATACATTTATGGAATGGTTTGTCATCTTCACAAAGGGGGGGATATTGACTCAAGGTCAATTTAGTCAATGTTGACTCAAGGTCTAAATTGACTAAACCCTTGTTTTGATGATGACTAAACCATTCCAATTATTTATGTTTAATGCTTCTACTTGAGTTATTTCATATTAGGTATAGACACACTCCAAATGCCCTAAATTGCGCATCTCAAATTGGAGAAAAGACAAGTCAAAGTCAATACAAGTGCACATTTTTGGAATATGATGTAAATCCATTAGAATCATGTTGTAAATCACTTGTAATGATTGTATGACTTGTAGTTAAGCTTAGAAAAAATCAAGAACACTTAAATTGAATATTTAAGCACTTAATGACATTTTCAAAAATTCATTACAGGTTGTCAATCGGTCCGGTTACAAACTCGACCGATCCCTATAAGGATTTTGAAAATGTCCAAGTTCGGTCGAGTTACAAAATTGACTGATCCGTTCGGTCCAGTCACAAACTCAATCGATTGCACTTTAAGAAAAGTACAAAAAAGTGTTTTTGACAATTTGAGTGTTGCAAAACTCTAAAATATACCTCTTGCAACACCCCAAATGTCTAGCATTCATCCTGAAGTGTTCCCAAAGGCTAAGAGGCATCCCCAACTATAAATATGACCCCTTGGGGTTCATTCCAAGGTTGAGCATTCAATGCAAAACTGTATATGAGGTTCCTAGTCTATAGTTGAGTGATCCTACAACTTCCTCTCTTTCTAAGCTTAATCTTAATCACTTGCATCATCCATTAGAGTGAGTAGGAGATTTGTAAGAGAGCTAGTCCTACATGTATATCTTGTGAGGCTCTCACTTCCATCACCTCTCAATCTCTCTTTAAACCATGAAGATGAAGGTTATCTCTCTTGGCTAAGAGAGGTGAAGAAGAACAAGGGAAGGAGTCCCTTGGTGAAGATCAAGGCTGAAGGCTTAGAGTAAGAGTGGGTAATCCCTTGGTGAAGGTAGAAGACTCCTTGCTCAAGTGGGTAAGTCCTTGGTGAAATCTTCTTCGAGTGAAGGTGAAGTCAAAGGTAGAAGATCCAAGATGAGTGGGTAATCCCTGCAAGGCTGAAGTCTTGTGCAAAAGTGGGTAAGTCCTTGGTGGAGGCCGAAGACTCATTGCAAAGTGGGTAAGTCCTTGGGTAGGTTGAAGACTCTTAGATTGGATAGGTAAGTCCTTTGGTTGGTCATGTATTGTAAGTCTTATGAATGAATATAAGAGTTCAATGGTTAAGAAATCCTAGAGGTTGACCTCTTTAGGTAGTGGTCTGACATACTTATAGTTTGAAGTATGGAACCACTATACATAGCTTGCCACTTGGTGCTTGTTCAATCTCTCTCTCCCTTACTATGTATGTTTTAGTTGCACTCAAATTTCCTATTTAGAAACCTTATCTAATGAAATATCTTTAAGGTCTAATGAATTTTGTTTAAGTGCATTCAACTCTATTCACCCCCCTCTAGAGCATCCAATCACCCATCTAGGATCTAACAAGCACATCCCTATAGCCTAAGGGGATAGGATCCCCATAGCCCAATGGGTGGGGAAAAAGAAGTGTGATACCACTTAGTAGTAAAAATGCATCAAAAGACATCTAAAAATATATGCTTACCTGATTTTTGCCCTAAATAATGATTTTCTTAATATTTCTTCTTTATAAAATTATTTTAGTTGTGCAAGCTTATTAATATGTATCTTTTACCCACGCATGTAATACTTCATGTGTTGATCTGTTGTTTCTTGTATGTTTTAGGTTCAGAGCTAGCATGGATAAAAGGATAAGAAGTGATCAGTGTACATGTGGTACTTATTGTCTAGGATCTTGATTAGCATACATGTTCAGACTTGTTCCAATATGTATACATAATTTGTAATAAATCATGATGTGATAATGTACATGTTTATGTTGCAAATGTTATGGTGTATGTTATGCTTGTTTGTTCATGTATGCACATATTGATTCTGCAACACACTTTAATATGATTGCCTAATTTTTTTAATTTCATTCTCTCAACCCCATGGGGTTTTGGGTAGGTGAAATTCGGGGATGTTACCATTGGTACCAGAGCATGATCACTAGATACACCTGGAAATTGCTCATCATAAAACATAAAAATAAATTTAACCTTCACTTAAAACCCTAGAAACTTAGAAAGTTGATCTATAGGAACTAGGTTTGACTTAGCCTCTAGGTAAGAACCTAGATGTTCAAGAACCAGGTTTAGACAAGTGTGTGAAACCCTTTCCTTATAGATCTCACATGTATTGGGTAGCTACACTAGACTACACATTGTTCTCACCATTTCACCAGGTTACATGTCACGTGGTACTAGACTATCTACTGTGTGTGGGACACTCGATTTTGCTGATTTGGTTTTGTTTTCCAATCTGCTCAAGCCTCAACAATTTTCTATGAAGTTTACTTTATCAAAGAAAAACTATATATTATTTTATTGTATATATGTAAATAATAAAATGTGTCCCTCACATAGGAGAGTAGGAGGTGTTCATGTAACCTGAATGAAAGGGAGTGACATTAGTATAGAAGAAAGAGTAGTTCCAAAGTAGATGTCTAGATCCTTATCAGGATATGAGATATATAGATAGATAATAGAACCATAAATGGTATAAGAAGGGATATTATTATCTAAGTTCAATCTTAATGATATAAACTTCTTATAAAGATCTAAGTTGCATATGCACTCTACATCCAATTTTGAAAATATGAGATAAATCTTGATGATGAATGTATGTCAGCTTTTCTTATATACAACAATCTAAGTTAGGACATGGTTGGATATGCATGAGTCTTAAGATCTTTTACAAAGGAGGAAGTCCATTTTTAGGAAGAGATATGTGGTGAATTGTTGAGAGAGTGAGATTGTTATAGCATGTTTTTATTCACATGTATTTATATATTTGAACTGCAATTATTTTTTTGTAGAGGATGTACTTGAAAACTTGCTATGCTTTGTTTTTAAAGTATGGACTTAATTTGAAAATTATCCTTTGTAATGGTTTTAGTGGTTTTACCATTTTCAATAATTTATTAGTGTAAGGAAAAGAGAGAAAATCCAATAATAAATAAACTACTAAGAGTAATGGATAATAAGTAAACTACATATGCAATTATGTGGAGTTTTATAGAAAAGTGATGTTAAATGTAACTAATGGTTTGGTTTTGGTTCCATGTTGTACTTAATGAGAAAAGATACCAAAATAAGAAACCATACCAAGTTTGGAAGAGAAATGAATTAATTTTATGCTTGAAATATTTCAAATAAAAGGGGGACTTAGAGATAAAGAAAAGTATTTTTAACTTTTGTGTGTTAGTCTCCATTCTTGCAAACACTGAGATAAATGTAATTAAGACTTTCCTTTATCATGTGAGATTAATTGGATAAAAGGAGAGAGAGATACAAATCTATCAAGTTTACCTAAAGTGAAGGGGATTGTGGATATAAATTTAATGTCGCAATTATATTAGTATTCAGAAAATAACACTTGGCCCCTCTTTAATGACTGCACAACTTAACAATCGTTGGATCAGGAATCTGACGACCCTAGGCCATCATATACCTTATGACTAAAGGGGAAAACTATAAAATAGTACCCCGATCTTTTTCACACCCCTCTCTCCCCTCTCTGCCTCACTTCTTGAAGCTTCCTCCATTGAATCCAGGAGAAGGAAATGGAGCCAAAGACCCCTCGCATAACCCCTCTCGTTCCTTGTTGAGAAAGTGTGTAAATCCTAGATTTTTTAGGATCTAGGGATTTGAGGTTTCTCCCTTCATATCACCACCCCATCCTATAAATAGGATACTCACACCACCCTCGACCCCTCACACAACCTGAAAACCTATCAATTTATGACTAATTGGTTCCATAGACCCCAACCTAGTTTAACCCAACTCTAGTGCTCTACTGCCACTCTGGTACTCCCAACCATCTCCAGCCAATTGTTGTGGGCAAGAACATCACATGACCTCCACGAAGGCGTCTGAAACCACAAGAAGTGAAGAGAAGGTTGGAGTACCTACTTCCCTACTCGTCGTGCTTGAAGCCTAGGAAGCTTCAGTGAGAGGATTTTTTAGACAGCTGTGGCATGAGGTAGAGGTTGGACAACCACCAACGGACTCCCAAGAAGCTTGTGGTGCATCCAATTCATTGTATTAATAGGTGCATTCCCAATACCGATCCTTGCCAGAATTTGTTGATATTAACCATGTTCTTCTTGCTCTTGACCTCCTTTTCTACCAAGCAACAAATAGTTGAAATCAGCAAGACATGGTGAAGGCTCATGGACACTCAACCGAGGCACTCTTGTCACTGATAGTTGAGTCAACCATGGGTTGACCCCATGGCTAACGGCTTGCCATCAAGCACGAGAAGGGAACAAACCCTAAGGGGATTAGACCATTGTGCCCTAATTTGCATGGCATCAATGTCACAACATAATGGGAATATGTGTCTTTTCCTAAGATTTAATTGGGAAAATGTCACGCCTTAATATATGTGAAATTAACTGACATGGCAATACCTTATTGGTTAGATGAGGTGAATTTTGTAAAAATTGTAGAAAATCATAGGAATGTCCAAAATAAGGTATGTTCTATATGAAAATTAATCAAAAAAATACCAAAAATGAAATAAAGTTAGTTTCAAGACTTAAATATGCTCCAAATTCCAAATGTGCCTAACATTACTAACTTTAATATATTAGCATGGAAAGCTTAGTTTCTTAGTTTTATTGATTATAACTTGCTTAAATGACTTTGGTGAATAAAGTTAAATATTTTTGGATAAAAAAGGACATCTTGGACTTAATTTGAGATTAAGGATTAACATAACATTTAAATTAGGTTTTTTAGTTAAAAAGGCATTAAATGTGATAATTTGGGTTTGTTAAGCCAAAACCCTAGTTGAACTCTAATTTGACACCAAAACCCTAACTTGGAACCCAAGTCAGTCTTAATGTTAGAGTATGGACAAAATAGTAATACATGGGTGTTATGCATTAATTTCATGGTGATTGCTTGCTTGATTTCAACTACATTTACTTACGTGAACTTTTGATCATCCCAGGGAAAGGTATGTGGTTACACCTATGACTAGTCACATTAAACGACTTCCATGTTTTTTGGAGTTTATCAAATGGATTGCGACTAAACTGTTAGTTGTTTATTTAATTCATGCAATCTATAATGCCAATATGAGTATCACTCATCGTAACCATAACTTGCTCAAGATCAGGATATATCATTGAATAAATGCATGCATGGATGTTATAGAGATTACCCCTAGAGAGTGGATTGGCCAATAAATACTCCCAGAGAATGAGTATGATGTGATAACCACCCCCGGTGAGTGGGTGAGGATAGAGATTATCCCCAGTGAGTGAGTACTTCATTACAATACTCCTAAAGAGGTTCGGCTATAGTAGCCCGGGTGGTAAGAGCTTGGTAAGTCCCAATGAAGGACCCGAGTTCCAACCTCACTGAAGGTACTTCACGAATAGAAATCCATGTCGATTTGGTGTGGGAGGGGGGTAATCAGACCACACCCTCTCATGCCTCAAGAGTTTACACTCGCTTGGGTAGGCTCTCTTAGTCACCAAAAAAAAAATACTCCCCAAGAGTGAGTATGATAGTATGAATACCCACAGAGAGTGGTTATACACATAGATCGAATAAGTTCAGGTTGAAAAGTTAAATGAATTTTATTATTATTTTTGGTTAATTGCTAAACCTTGATCATGTAAATATGATAACGTACCTCTCGATCCACCTTAATTGGGGATAATAAGGGGATGGGGTTGTTACATTTGGTATCAAAATCTTGGTTTACCACTTAACCTTTAATAACCATTAAATTTTAACAGTTTTGTAGAGCTTAAGGGAATTATGACGGTATTTTCTAGTGACGATGGTGTCACCCCGGGGGATGGCAAAACTTTCCTCTACACTATTAGTTGGCTTATGAGGACTCCCGAGGAACCGTGCATCCTACCTAGCCTAATCTGGAAGGTTTTTCCCAAAATAAAACACCGCTAGGTTTTCTTTTTGTTCTCATCTAAATTTATCCCTTCTCTATCCCCTGCTTCACTCACCAAAACCTTAGTGACCTGATAACAACTTCCTCTACTCTTCTGAGAATTAGGGTTATGCACATTAGGTATTAAGGCATCCTCCACCAAATAATAAAATGCATGTAAATAAGATGTCATGGACATAATTTTTTGATGCTTTAAATGTCCTAAATATGAAACTGAGATTGTGACATTCTAATCGATATTAACTAAGCGAAAATGTTTGTTATCAGTGGATTACTAAAAATCACTAAAAATTAAAACTTTTACAAAGACATCCAATCAAGGAAAAACTCTTTCATAAAAGACCAAAATACTTTAGTTGCATATTGGTTCACAAGTACATGTCTTGTACCATGTCATCTCAAATTACATTAACAATTGCTTTGTTGAACTATACACAAGCAACATAAAAACTTAAAGGCATTATGCCAAAATCTCAAATCATTTCTTTAAAACCAACTACCGACTCCGAGGACCTGAGAGTATAGAGATGACACATAAGACTCTATCTACATATATACAAGACTTCACAGCCAGTGTCTCCACCTGAGATGTCACTGTCGTTCTCTTCTACTGCTGTTGTTGCTATCCTTCACCTACTGAAGGATTCCTGCCTCCTCGTCTGCATCCACCTAAAAAGTTGGATCCCACAGGGGTGAGCCAATTGAAATTGTCCCAGCGAGAGATATAACTCTCCGCCAAGAACGTTATTATGGTGAAATAAGCAACAATATAAGACTGAGTAGAGGAATTATATATTGAAAAATAGCTAGATTAAATACTAATCAAATTAGGTCAATAGAGCTTTTCAACTATATCTTGACTAAACAACATAATACTTATTCAATAAGGAATATGAAGAACATGTGTAAAAGCTATCCATCTAGAATTTGTTAAGCAATGTAACATCAATTAATAATTCTCATATATCAACCTTAAGCAATTATGCTACACGGCTGATTACATTTTACAATCAAACTTAAGCCCTGAGGAGATGAAGATATACCGTTCATACTCCAACCGACCATTACGAAGTAGAAATCGGTACCACACAAGATCAATGGAAGAGCCGAACTCCATGACCTCATCTCCTCCCAGTCAGTGTGGGCTCAAAATTCAGGACATCTCATGTCTCTGCTACATATAGCTTTCCAGGGTATACTGGCACTTTGCTATAGAGTTACAACGGCGACTGCACTCTCTTCGCAAATCGGGAGATTTCATGTTTATCTCACCTCGATTCCGGCATTAACATGATTGGGAGATTCGTGATACATCCATCCCAACACATATAATGAAAGATTGAGAGATTTAATGTTTATCTACCATCAATCCCACATTAGGGCGTAAGGTATTCACACCCATTACCCCTACATACTCAACAATATGCACTCCAGGAGATCCCTTGAGAAAACCTGTTTCACCATCACCAAACTTCTGATGATGATGGATCTATGGTCAGGGCTCTACATGATAAGATTTCACTTGATTAATTAAGTACATTACCATATTCTTTTTTAGCATCAATCAGATTTCCAAACATAATTTATTACAACCATTAGTATAAAGAATGTGGAATATTGTAATGTCCGGGTCCACTACCCTAGGATCTAGTAGAGTTTCAGGAGATTTCATGTTTATCTCACCTCGATTCCGGCATTAACATCATTGGGAGATTCGTGATACATCCATCCCAACACATATAATGAAAGATTGAGAGATTTAATGTTTATCTACCATCAATCCCACATTAGGGCGTAAGGTATTCACACCCATTACCCCTACATACTCAACAGTATGCACTCCAGGAGATCCCTTGAGAAAACCTGTTTCACCATCACCAAACTTCTGATGATTATGGATCTATGGTCAGGGCTCTACATGATAAGATTTCACTTGATTAATTAAGTACATTACCATATTCTTTTTTAGCATCAATCAGATTTCCAAACATAATTTATTACAACCATTACTATAAAGAATGTGGAATACTGTAATGTCCGGGTCCACTGCCCTAGGCTCTAGTAGAGTTTCAGGAGATTTCATGTTTATCTCACCTCGATTCCGGCATTAAAATCATTGGGAGATTCGTGATACATCCATCCCAACACATATAATGAAAGATTGAGAGATTTAATGTTTATCTACCATCAATCCCACATTAGGGCGTAAGGTATTCACACCCATTACCCCTACATACTCAACAATATGCACTCCAAGAGATCCCTTGAGAAAACCTATTTCACCATCACCAAACTTCTAATGATTATGGATCTATGGTCAGGGCTCTACATGATAAGATTTCACTTGATTAATTAAGTACATTACCATATTCTTTTTTAGCATCAATCAGATTTCCAAACATAATTTATTACAACCATTACTATAAAGAATGTGGAATACTGTAATGTCCGGGTCCACTGCCCTAGGCTCTAGTAGAGTTTCAGGAATGACGACTGGCCCCACAGATCACCATTAGCCTTAACTGCACACTTTTCCCACACTCATTCGCAAGTCGGGGTCAACTTCCCGACTGGTCACCCATTCTAGTACTACTCCAAGTTGAGCACGCTTAACTATGGAGTTCTTTAGTGATGGGCTCCTAGAAAAGGAGGTGCACCTTGGTGATATGGGTAGTCCAATCATTCCTTTTAAGCTCATCTTATCCAAGGCCTCAAATCCTAGGATGTTACAATCTCCCCCACTTAGACTCTTGACGTCCTCGTCAAGGCTCAACTATATGGCCTCATAATCATTCCCCATTTCAGTGTTGACCCAAATGACCCATGTACACCCAGCTCATGATCACGGTTGCCAACGCAAGGGCAACTCCATCAACTCGGATAGCCCTTTCCAACATGCCTGGACACTACCAGTGCATGGGAGGCTCCATCAACTCAGATAGCCCTTTCCAACATGCGTGGACCACACGGCTCAAAGACTGGCATGCCACAGGCCCATGTGGGCCCCACCTACTGGAAGGGAATTGGCTCTGATACCATTTGTAACACCCGAGCCCACTGCCCAAGGCTCTAGTAGAGTTTCAAGAATGACGACTGGCCCCACAGACCACCACTAGCCTTAACTGCACGCTTTTCCTCACTCATGCGCAAGCCGAGGTCAACTTCCCGACTGGTCACCCATACTAGTACTACTCCGAGCTGAGTACGCTTAACTATGGAGTTCTTTAGCGACGGGCTCTTGAAAAAGGAGGGGAACCTTGGTTATATGGGTAGTCCAATCATTCCTTTTAAGATCATCTTATCCAAGGCATCAAATACTAGGATGTTATAAATACTTTCATCAAATACTGTTTAGATCTTTAATAAGGTATTGGGATCTCAATCCCCCATCTTATCAGATGCAGTCTCATTTTTCAACAACTTATCATCATAATTATGGAATATGAAATTCAACCCTTAGTTCATCATAGAACACTTGTTACCACTTATTAGGTGACTATTACCTTCAGGTCATCTAACCAAGGTGAACATGATACTTATTACACAAACATCTCATATGGCTTACCAAGCCTATTTCAACTCTTATTACTTTTTACTGAGCAATAAAGCATATCATGGCTCACAAAGCCCATTAACATTCTTAATAACAAAATATCATAGCTCATACCTGGCTGTACTCATCATCTCATGATACCTGCATGGTTAGTACTTAAGATAACAGTTATATCAATTACGTATCAGCACCATGCAATTTAACACCACTAATCCCTTATTAGGGTTAGGGTTTCCCTTTTCATGTCATTTAGGGATATTTATCCCATTGCCCAGAATTAAGGTTATGATTAATCATCATAATGTCCAAAATTAGGGTTTCATATAATATAACCCATGATTAGGGTTTCACATGCCTTCACCCCATATTAGGGTTAGGGTTCACTATTCACTTTAGATTAGGATTTCTCATATCCCATTACCCAATTTAGGGTTAGGATGCACTATTCACATCAAATTAGGGTTTATGATATCCTTTTACCCAACTTAGGGTTAGGATGCACTATTCACATCAAATTAGGGTTTATCATATCCTTTTACCCAACTTAGGGTTAGGATGCACTATTCACATCAAATTACCCTAAATTAGGTTTACTCCATTACCCTGGATTAAGGATTCACTTAGCATTAGCCTTAGTTAGGTTTACATCTACAATTGTCCCAAAATTTGGGTTACACCCTGTATTGCCCTGATTTAGGTTTAAGACTCCCTAATCTTCTTAATTAGGTTTTCATGATCTCATCATCATGGATCAATCCCTAATTACATATTTTACTCATAATGAAGGAATTGAAGCTTGTATTTGCATATAACACTACTTTCTCCCTCATCCTCTCTAGGATGTTGAGTATCTCAAAGTTGACTAAATTAGGTCAATTCAATTTCTTTATTTCAATACACCCAGTTAGGGTTAGAGTGCTGTGTTAAGAATTTTCTTTCATAATCTCCAAAGATTATCCCCTTTCAAGGGTACTAATTACCCTAACTCATTAAGGTTACAACTAATGTAATCACCCTTGATTTACATCATTAATAATCACATAATTACTTGACCTTTAATCAACTTGGGTGTTCAAACGGTTTAGGTTAATTACTCTCCAAATGGTTTTGGTCACCTAGACCCCAAACAGTCTTGACCATCTAGACCTCAAACAATATTGATAGATTGACCCTCAAACGGTCTAAGACCGTTTAGACCCTCAAATGGTCTTACTTAATTAAGTTCAAACGTTTTGAAACCGTTTAGAAAAGTTGATGCTTGAAACCGTTTAGTGCAAAGATACTTGAGATCATTTGAGCCTCAATTGGTTTGGGATCATTTGGTCCCAAACGGTCTTGAGACCATTTGGTCCAAACCTCCTCAAAACCGATTGGACCAAAAATGGTCTCAACCACTCAAATTGATTTAGAGTTACTAAGATTAATTCCCTCATCAATTGAACCTGTGCACCATACCTCAATTGAACTAATAAATCATCCTTAAATTGATTCAACTTTCAATTGATCATCAATTAGGGTTTTGAACCCAATTGGATTAGAGTTTGAAATTGATGAACCTTCAATATTGGTCATTGCGGAACCAATTGCTTTGAAATCATTGGACCACCATTCAAATTGGGCATGACCTGACCTCAAACGGTCTTGAGGTCATTTGGCCCCAAACGGTCGTGAGACCGTTTGACCCAAACCCAACAAAGAAAACTCATGGAATTCAATTAGGGTTTCACTAATGACCCTATCTAGGTTTGATAATTGATGGACCTTCAATATTGAACCTTGTTGAAACCAATTCAATTCAATCCATTGGATCATCATTTAACACATCATTAGTTGAGCTCCAAATGGTCTGAGACCGTTTGGTCTCAAGTTCATGAAACTGTTTGCAAAGGATATTTATGGAGGTGAGTTCTTATGATGATATCATCATCATCAAGCTCTAAACCCACGAATCTTTCTGTGATTTCCATGGTAATTTCATCAATCAATCAAATAAAATTTGGAGGATAGAGAAAACTTCAACAATAGTTAAAGATATGAAATCAATAACAATATTCAGGGTTTCAAGTTATATAACCCGCCTTCAATGAAGATTCAAAGCTCCAACTTCACGTTCCTAATGGTGAAAGAAACTTTCTCACTCCACAAGGTTCGTTCCCCAAGCTTTTGAGTGAAAAGGATCGACTAGAAAGAAAGATTGATGGAAGAAAAGAAGAAATCCATCATTTATTTTCGATTTCCACCATGAAATCATGGTTGAAAGTGATCAAGAAGCTTACCTACAGGTTGGAACTCGTCCTCCTGCTGCTCCTTAGTCCTCTTGAGCTCATCGAAGGCAAGAAAGAAAGAAAATCCGAAGAAAAAAGATCCTTGGTTGAGTGGAAAAGAGAGTATATATAAAGAAGTTCCTAGGAGAGAGAAAGTTGAAAGAAAATTCCTTCCACTCTCCAAACTATGCCACACACTCCCCTCTTTTCCTTGTGCACAGAGGCACCTTCCATTGCCTTTAATTCCCCTTCATTATCCTCAATCTAAAAGAAAAGAAAATTAAGAACCTTAATCATTTTATACTAATATCCCATTTTTAGTGGGTATTACTTTTCATTAACTTAATGTGAGTGGGCTCTCCACTCACTAGAGATATTCTCGTGCCTTTGCAAGGCACAAGCTCATCCAACCTTTTGCAAAATCATCCCTCACCTTTTGGTTGAAGGGATCTTCAATTAATATATATATATATTTGAATTAAATTGAAGTAAAGTTCTATTTATGCTTAAATCTTGATTATTTTAATATCAAGATTCTCTCTCTTCCAAATGATTCAAACGAGGTGCCCTTATCAAATTATTTTCTCTACATGATGACACGAATCATGATGGACCCTCTTGAAATGGTATTTTGCATATTGAACCCTAGGTTTTGGGTAAATTGCACATTACACCAGAACTAGGTTTTAATGCACAAAGATTGCTCAACAAGCTCTTTCTTGTTATTCAGGCTTGTAGAAGCCATACCTATACATCATTATCACTCTTATGATGCTCTAACACTAAAGGAACATTTCACCATGTAACATTTGCAATTTAACCCCTTAAATTGGGTAATTTGCACTTTAGTCCAAAGTAAGTAAAACATTATTTCAACATTATTCAAAAGGACTAGAATTGAAACATAAGTTCCTCATGAAGCATAATTACTTTTTACAAGACATAAAAAATCATCAAATTAACTTACTTAAGGAAAACATCTAGGGTTAGCACATAACCTAGGTCAAGGATGTTACATAGATTATAATATATTTATGTGAACTAGCATGGCCCACACCAAAACCACTTCCATCCTTGATGTAACTCCCTGGGACCTCCTAGAAGGAAGGCCCTCCGATAGGAGGAGGATTTACTCAGAGAAAAAGAGAAGGTTCATGGAGGATGGGTCCTATAAGAAGTAGAACATGCTAGAGGAGGCCTTCGCTGAGGGAGGTTTCGGGCCCAAGCCCATTCCATTTGACATCCCAAACCATGAAGGTGACCCTAAAGTAGAATCTATGTCAGAGGATGAGACTAAGATTAGGGATGATCATAGCCATGATGTCGGCTCTAGACCGGCAGTCAGACAAGTGGTAATACCCCTATTGTGCTCTAGCTACAACAATAGAAGAAGCTTACTGAGACCATTAGCACCCTAACTCTCAAGGATATTGCCAGAGATGAGAATGGCCTTACTTTTCCACCCTCGTCTTGGAGCCACCATCCTGGACTTCATCAGGATGAATATAGAGAAGTTTAGGGGTGAAGATAAAACTGAGGTCATCAACAAGGCGGATGCCTGGCTCCTCGTCGTAGAGAATCTGTTTCTCATTTTGGGGGTGAAACCCAACAAGATGGTCTCTTTACTGCTCATCTTATTAAGGGAGCAACACAACTTTGGTGAGAGAATTACATCATCGATTGAGACTTGATAGAAGCATTGATGGCTTAGATGGACTTCCATGCCATTTTCTCTGCACGTTTCATTCATTTCTCTGCCAAGAAGGAGAAGGAAAAGTAGTGCATGCTCCTTTATCAGGGTAACGTGTCTGTGGCAGACTATGCTAAGAAGTTCTACCTCATGGAGCATTTTTCCTATATGAAGACTGACCAGAAGCGAGCAGAACATTTTGTGGAGCACCTTCACCCCCATATAAAACCTCATGTGATGGAAAGTAAACCCCCGAACTTCACCAAGGCCCTCAACTTTGCCCTAGACATGGAGAAGACTGTCATTCCTTCTTAGAACCTGCCCAAGGGATATTCAGAGTTCACATAAGGCACCTATGCCCCAAGGAATGAAAATGGAAAAGAATATGGTTGTAACAATGGAAAGGGTAGGAATGGAGGAAAGGGAAAAAATCATCAGGATGACCCCCATCCTAAATGTTGCACATGTAAAAAAAGCCACCTAGGGAAATGTCTCTATGAGAAGCGAGTGTGTTTCCACTCTCAGCAAGAGGGGAATTTAATATCCAACTGTCCCCTCCCTATCCTACCAATACCGGGCCCAATAGCATCCCAACCAATAGCTGCAACACCCCAGAGAGTAGCCCCACTAATAGGAGAGCAATGACAAGCCCAAGTCTTTTCCATTGATAATAAAATAGTTTAGGTTAATGCCAACCAACTCATCAAAGGTAACTATCCCTAGAACTTTGTTTTCTATCCTTTACCATGGAGTGCGTACTATTTTTACTGTCATATATGTAATGTAAGAGGGCTTGACATAATGGGCCATAATGTAAAAGCTTTATTCGACTCTATTTCTACTAACACTTTCATCTTTAGAAATATCACAACTATGCTTTGTTTGGACTTCAAGGACTTCAGATATGTCTTAGAAGTTACTAGTCTTAGTGGTCATATCTTCTTATCTCTCCTTAAAACATTGGTCATACCTATTGAATAGATGAACAATGAACTACCTACTAACTTTATCCTGATTGATATGAATGATTCCATGCCATTATAGGGAACGGATTTTATTTATAACTATAATGAAAAAATAGATTGTAGGGAAAAGAAAATAAGAATAGAGAGACTAGGTCATGTACCCTTTACCATTAAAGGTAGGAAAGATGCTACAACTAGTCTATATGTGTCAGTTGTGAAAGAAAAATGGATGGTAGCTAATGGTTGTTTAGCATTCCTAGACTTAGTGACTGAGACGGAGAAAAAGGTGCAAACCATAAAGGAAACAAAGTTAGTGAGGGAGTATGTTGATGTGTTCCCAGATGATTTTCTAGGAATACCTCCATAGAGAGAAGTGGATTTCTCAACAGAGTTAGCTCCCAGGACAAACTCGATTTCTAGGGCACCATACATTATGGCTCCCGCCAAATTGCTTGAGTTAAAGAAGAAAATGCAGGAACTACTAGACATGGGCTTCATTTGACCCAACACATCCCTGTAGGGAGCACCGGTCCTCTTTGTTAAGAAAAAGGACAGATCACTCCACATGTGCATAGACTATAGAATGATAAATCAGGATGCCATTCAAAATAAGTATCCTCTACTTCACATAGATGACCTGCTTGACCAGCTCAAAACTGCTCATGTTTTCTCAAAGATTGACATGAGATCCAATTACCACCAATTGCGAGTTAAGAGTAGAGATATCCCAAAAACCCTTTCCCATCCCACTATGGCCACTATGAGTTTTTGGTTATGCCTTTTGGGTTGTCTAATGCTCCACGTGTGTTCATAAACCTCATGAATAGTGTGTTTTAACCTTTCCTTGATACCTTTACCATAGTGTTCATATGCGGCATCCTGGTTTACTCCAATAACCTAGAGCAACATCGCGAACACCTATCTAAGATAACATGAGAAAGCAAAAGTTCTATGGGAAATTCTCGAAGTGTGAGTTTTGGATAGATCGAGTTATGTTCCTCATGCACATATATTTGGAGGAACCATTTTGGTAGACCCTTCCAAATTAGTGTATATTTGAGAACGACCAGCCCCGAAGAATTCTCTAGGAGTGGTAGCTTCCTGGGATTCATGGTGTATTATTGAAAATTCATCAAGGATTTCTCAAAGACTACTTTGCCCTTGACTAAGCTCACTCAGAAGGATGATAAGTTCATTTGGTCAGACCTGTGTAAAGAAAGATTCCAAAAGTAAACGGAAAGCTTACCTCAACCCCTATCTTGACCATACCCTTGGGTAATGATGGTTTTGTCATATTTATTAACACATCCCAGATGGACTTAGGATGCGTGTAAGAGTAGAACACGCATGTGGTCACCTTTTCTTATAGATTGCTCAAGCCCAATGACTTGAAGATTTAGTGACATTATCTATATGGGGTTACCTTTGACGTCCTCACTGACCATAAGAGACTAAAGTATATGTTGAATCAGAAGGACCTAACTTGCAACAAAAACATTGGATGGAATACCTAAAAGATTTCAATTTCACGATATCCTACCATCCCAATAAGGCCAATGTTACAACCCCAATTTTGGGGTTCTTTTGATGAGAAATGTAATTTCTAATATTAAAGATATTTGAACAAATAATGATATAATTTGTTTTGAATAAATGGATTTCGTTTACAATAGCCTTGATGGTTGTTTTGTGGGCTTTATTCGCTATTGGGCCCAATGACAAGGAAAATACAAAAGAAACTCCATTATTAATAAGAAATGGAGAAAAGAAAGATGTGGAAACCTCTAGAAAGCAAAAGAATATAATCCAAAGTTATATTTCATGCCTCTTGGGTTCCTTGGGTGCCAAGGAGTCCAAAGTTATAAAAATAATGTAACAAGAAAAGAAAAGATCAATTAAATATTTATTTGTTAAGAAAGAAATTGAAAATAATGATAAAATGTGGAAAATAAGTAGAAAGAGGTATAATTGAGTTATCCTTGGTGGATTTAAGTATTCTAATGATTCCTAATGTTAAAATGAATGTCCATGAGTAAAATAAAAAGAAAGATAAAGAGAAATCCTCAAAGAGAGATATTTTAATAAGAAATAAACAAGATAATGAGAAAATAATAGAAATAGATGCATCTAGAAGGATAATAAGTATCCTTAAAAAGGAATTTCGAAATATTTGAGTTTCTTGGGATCCAAGGAGTCCCAGTGAAGAAAAAGAAAGAGAAAATACCAATAATAGAAAATAAGAAGATAATGTGAATACATTATTAATGGATTATGTGGTATTGTTAAGAAGGAAGTATTTTCTACTTAAGGAAATATAAATTTCGTGGCCAACGAATTAAAAGCCAAGAATAAAGAGAATAATGGAAAGGATTTTCAAATTCCTAATTACCCAAAGAATAGTGATATTTAGAAGGGAATGAAGAGAGAGAAGATTTCTTCATAGTTAAGGAATATGTTTTCCTTTTTGGAAAGGAACTTGAGTCCTCATGGATGCACACCTTAGGGCTTAGTTACCCACCACTATATAAAGGGTAGACCCTGAGGTTCGAGTCTTGGAAGGATCCCACCACACACCCCTCTCTTTCTTCTTCTTGTTCTTTGCATGTAAAACCCTAACCGAGAGGGTGGAACAACCCTGGAGCGAACAGGGGGCTGGGGAGAAGTTGTGAGGGTGGTTTGTCGCTTCCACGATCTCGTGATATGTTTGGGTGGACATCCCCTCACCCTGGCTGAGCGCACCGGTTGCAGCACGGCTGCATATGGAGGCGGGGTTGTAGGTTTGCCCGCTCTAATCCCCACTACCTCGATAGCAACTCGGAGCCCCTGCAGGTGTGGCAGAGGATGATGGGATAAGAGGACATGTCCCCAAGGGCCGTTGAGGTCCAGGGGAGGAAGGGAAGCTGCGTCCTTGGCTGCTAGGGCGGCATCCTGGAGGTGGCGCGAGGTAGAAGAAGGCTTTGGGCCGTTGGACCGTTCTAGCCTTCTGGGTATTGAAGGAGCGATCCACCTACCAAAGGCAAAACAGTCTTTTCAAAATGTTTTCAAACACACCAACGTTGCATGGAAACAATGACGGGGCAGCTCCCGATTGGCCCAAGTAAGGTTTTATTGCAAAATTCGTAGTTAAATATTGGTAGCTCGGATTGGTATGTATAAAATATGAAAATTGCTAAAAAAAACAAGAGGAATCCAATAAAAATATTTTTAGAGGCTAATTTCTCTTGCGATTCAAAAAGTAATGGAAGTTATCAACTTTAATGCTTTAATGATTAAGAAACCCTATTTTGAGACGATTAATGGGTTTAATGGATGATTAAAGTTGATATTAATCTGTTAATTATAAAAAGGTACATTAAGAACAAAAGGGATGAACTTTGCACATAATTGGTTAATTTGGAGTTTCATGTGTGTAAATATGCTTTAATGGGCCTTGAAACCCTAATATTAGTGAATGTGACTATTAATGGCTTTAATTTCATGATTAAAGTTGAGATATGATAATTTTAAGCTATTTCAAGTATAAAAGTTCCTAATTGTGGATAAATACCCTTAATGTAGTAATTAGGGTTTTCTAATGAATAAAAGATAGAATTAATGGCAAATCGAGTTCATATGTGAATTAGACCATAATGAACTTTGAATTGATGATAAATGAGCATAATGATCTTGTCATGGATTAAAAGGATAAAAATGGTAGCTTTAATGTAAAAGAGGCCTAATGGAATTTTAATTGTGCCTTAAATTGAAATTAGGGTTATATGTTGTTAAAAGATAACCTTTATATCTTTCGTGAAGAATAGATGAGATAAATAGGGTTTGAAAGCAATCGTATACAATTAGGGTTTAAAATAGTAAAATAAAACGGAACCCTAATTGCAAAGGAAACCTTAAAAGTGGGCTAGAAACCCTAGGAAGCGATCTAGGTTTAATAGATCTTGATGACATGAGTAATAAAAGGGAATTGCATGATTATTTCAGGATCTTGTTATATGTGCTTGCTTGCTTGGATTTCTTACTTGCATGGAATATTTCTTTCTCAATCAGCCTGACATGTATGTGGTTATGCTTATGAATAATCTCTTTAGTTTCACGGTGATTCTCGAATGTTTTTATCAGTTGCCTGAAAATAACTGTTGGATGCCTTTTATTTCATGCAACTATAGAGTGACTATGATTATCACCATAAATGTGCATACATGACTGGCTCAGATTCTGGTCCTCCTCTGTGGCTTTGCAAAGGCTAAAAAGGGTAACCTAGAGCAAGGTCTAGGCTATCATGAGTTAAAAATTGGGCTACCCACATGTAGTGCCATGAGACTCTTTAGCACACCATGAGTTAAGGAGTGGGCTACCTACGGGTAGTGCCATGTGACTCAACCCTAGAAACTGATTCACCTGTTAAGTGGGATCATGAGGGGTTTAATGGGGATCTACCATAAGGAAGGTAGCATCCAGGTCCACTACAGGGACAAAGCAGAGGCTAGGTATGTAAGGATTGAGTAGTTATGCGGAAAACATAAAGTTGTTTGTTTAAAATCATAATTGGCTACAACATGTTGTTATCATAGTTGCACGATTATTGTTTGCCCCACATACCTGCTTTATGCTGATTGTTTATCGGAATTTTAGGTACAAATGAAAAGAACAAACAATAAAGTGGCATATGTGGAATTAAATGAGAATTAAAGTGCAAAGGAGGATTAGTTAGATTAGTATCTGTGTGGATACAAGATTAGAAACCCCAATTTTAAAAAGGTATGTAAAAAGTTTATTTTATTACAACTTTTCAGTATAGTCTGGTAGAATTTAATAATTGTTATTGATTAATTATCAAACCATTGATCTAAAAATTGGGATAATGACTCTGACCTCTCAGACTCCCTTAATTGGGGGTTATCGGTAGGTAGGGTCGTTACATTTGGTATCAGAGCATGTGTTCCTCATTTAATCTTTAATAATTATTAAATTTTACAAACTCCGTAGAACCCAAGGGAGTTATTAGAGGAATTTCTGAAAGACAGAGGTGTCTACAAAAGGATCACGTCCGGGGGCTGGCAAGATTTTCCTCTGCACCGCTAGTCGGAATATGAGGACTCCCAGATTACCATGACTGCCTGGCCAATGTCTTAGGATTGGACTCGAAATAAGAGACCTTTACGACTCTCTCATCTTGTTCATCCCTTCTCAACTCAAATGTTGTTATGTATTATAAGGATTAGGGTTTTGTCTCTTTTCCTCACCCTCTTGAGGTATGGGTAAGGTTGATAAGGTTTAAGGAGTCCTCCACCAAATTAATAAAAAGCATGTAAATAAGGTGTCATGGACATAAGCTTAATAGATTAAGCGTAAAAGAATGGATACATGCTTAGGTCGTATGACATAAGTTGTCATTCCCTCAGGAGAGACCTGAGGCTAGACCTTCTTGTAAGGAGGATAAGTAAAGAGAGTTAGTTCTGGAGGTAGAGACCTCCATTATAAGTGGAGACCTAGCACATCCTCTAGATGATGCTAACCCTAACCCTAAGTGTTTGTTAGAGAGAGATGACATGATGAGTTAGATGTCATGATGGACCAGGTTGGTGGGTGGACATGCTTTTGGATGCCCATGACGCTGTGAGCCATAGTAGGTTGGATGACCTAGTGCCTTTGGCGAGCCAACCCTGGGAAGGGTCGTGCAGGTTAGAGTGAAGGATAGCTCCTTCAAGGATGAGGTTAGTGAAGGACCTATGTAAACCCTATGGGCTTATGCAAGTAGGGCATAGTATGCACCCAGAGTACATCAATAGTGCTGACATTAGGCTAAAACTCTGGCCAGGAGAGTATGATGGATAGCTTATGAGATGAGCATAGAGGGTTATAGATAACCTTGAACAAACATAAGCTTGAACATAGGCTTCACCATGTAGGGGTATTCTTGTGAGCTTGATCCTACATGGAGAAAGGACCTCTAATAGTGAGGTTGGTTGTAGGGTTAGCTCTAGAGAGAGAGAGAGAGAGAGTAGGACCCCGATCAAGAAGGTTGGAAGCCTAGACTCTGAGATTTGAGGAATAATGGGGAGTTGAGGACGATGCGACCTAAGTGGATGATAGTGGTTGCCTCATGCTTGATCCCTGGAGGATGATGATATATGGGTTTCCATTAGAGAAACCAAACCCTAGAGAGAGGATGATGTTTCTGGTACCTATGTGCATGTGGTATAGGTGTTTACCTTCTGAGATAGGAAGAAGAGTTCCTTAGACCTGGAGAGGTTTAGTAGAAGGTTTTGAGGCCTTGTACCTTGTTGGTTGTCCTTGAGGAGGACTCGACTCTGAAGTATTGCTCGAGTAGAAGGATGACAGGAAGTGCATGTCATGCCTTATACATGCCTGATTCGTGGTTAAGAGATTGAGCATGCAGTTGGACACCCAAAAGTGAACCTAGGGTTCCTAGGCCTAAGTGGGAAGAGGTGTACCTGATGCTCAGGAAGAGATTTGAGTTTCCATAGATTCGAGCATGGTACCCCTCGTGTTTAGAGGAAAGGGAAACCCCTTAAGTTTAAAGGTATGTTTGACGAACCCCTCACAACTAAGTTGATGACATGGGAAGGTATGATCTTGATCCAAAGTTGAGGATGAGAACAAGTGTGACCTAGCTTGGTTTAGTAGGTGGTCTGATTTTCCTTAGTAGCTTGCTAGGGTTAAGCATGCTTATGTGGATGTAAACCCTAGATATTAGGACGTTTGTGACCTTTGTTATCAAGAGATGAAGTTTCCTCCCATCTTGGGAGAGGGACCCTTTTGTAGGGTGTATACCAATTTTGTTGGTTTAAGGTAACCTAAAGAGGTCTCATAGGATCTTGAGAAGCTAAGTGAAAAGTACATGGTATGAGAGTGAACCTGTAGACCCATAGATATCCACCTCTAAGTGCATGTGTATGTGTTACCATGGAGGTAATCGATATGGGGCCTGACCAAGGTAGGTAGGATGCCATGACCCCAATGAAAGGATGAAAGACAACCCATGAATAGAAAGAGAGATGATGAAGGCTTATGTAAGGTTCTAAGTTGGACATGTACTATTATATCCTAAGTCTATCCTAGGGTCAGGTGGGGATAACACTGATGGAAGTGGGAGTTGCCCAATTCCCTAGTTGCACATGACTATAGGGTCGGGAGGTAACAACTATCATTGTCTGAGGGCCATGGGTTAGGAGATTGATCACCTTCATGAACTCATGGGACCCAAAGGGAAGATGAGTAGGGCACTCTTTGGATGCATAAGGGAAGAGGGATGACCCCAAAAGTGACGACACCCTATAGACCTAGAGGAGATGACCAAGGAATGTGTGTGGACCCAAGTAGGTTTGAAACCAGTTTTCCATGGAAGTAACCTTGATATCGAAATGATTGTGATGTAGAGATATATGTGGCACGTTTCAACTTAGATTTAAAGGTGTACCGACAAGGTGGGACGTACCATCTCTACTCTTGGAACAGGAAGAACTCTGTATTTGGACTACAACCAAATGCTTATTTCCTCTTGTTATGAGAGTGAGAGATAGGACAGTACGCATGCCATACACCAAGGATAAAAGATGAAGTGAGTTGGAATGTTGCTATGAGGTATGAGGACTGATATGATAACATACCCTAGTGAAGTGAACGATATGTGGATGGTTTACAAACATCAAGGGGAATAAGGTAGTCATCACATGAGGATGTTTTTATCATAAGCTATGGGTTATGCAAGGTTGAGTTCGAAAACTAAGAGGATGAGCTCAGAGTTTTCTTGATGAAGATAGACTTAGAGTTTGAGATGAGATGATAAGTGGAATACACAGAGGTGTATGTCTTCGACTCTACCTAACACCTAAGGATATGAAGTGGTAATGAATGCCTTGGTTGAGATGTAGCTGCCTAGTATAGCTAGAGGCTAGATGAGGTTGTAAGGTTAACCCTAAGTTTGAAAGAGAAGATATGTTTGGCTAACACTCAGATGTAACTTGATCTGTTGAACAAGTTAGTGGTTGTTTGGTTAGTCAGCCCTTGGTGCAATAAAAGGATGGTTGTAGAACCTGAAATGCACTTCTCTGAATAGGAAGGTGATAAAACCCTGATGAGAGTGGTTTAGGGTTTCTAAGGAATCAGTCTTGGGGAATCATGACATACAGGAGATCATGATCACCATATACCATGGTACTACAAGGATAGTAAGTGGCAGTTGTACTTTGTATGCCTAAGATGAATTTGCATATGGTTTGTTTCCAGGCATGACAGGAGGTGAAGGACGAACACCAGTAACCTAGTGTAATGATATAGAAGTTAAAAGTTCATGAGAGGGAATGGGAGTTCATCACTATAGATGTTGTGGTGAATCCCCCTGGACCCAGGAAGGTCAAGGTGCAATATGGGTTATGGTAGACCGCCTTACCTATGTGACATGAGAAAGAAAGAGTACTATCAAGGGACAAATCTGGTTGAACTAATTAGAGAGAGAGATGATTCAGGTACACCAGGATGTGAGTTCAAAAGTTCTTGAGTATAACCTAAAGATTCACTTCCATAAGGTGGAAGTGGATACAGGAAGAGCTCGATGTTAGTACAATTTATCACCCTAACTAATGGTTAGTATGATCCAGACTAGATGGTCTGATGAGAGCATTTGTGCTCATTCAAGGTGATATCTAGAGACAGTTCTTGTCTTTTGTAAGATGTGATGATAACCTCCATAGACAGTATCGGGATATAAAGAAACTCTATAAGGGAGCATGTGTCGGTCACCACTTCATTAAGATGATGTTGGTGAAGGGACCTCGTGAAGGCGTGAAAAGGACCACAATGTGTGTAAATGAAGTCACTTTGATCGTGCAATGGATGAAAGGAGCCCATAGACGACATGAGTCGTAAGATGATGCAAAGTAGACTGACATACAGTTCACCGTGGGGGAATATGTGACATGAAAATCCGACCCCTCTGAGCTATAGCTAAGAAATACTGAGTCCCCGATACATGGGTCCATTTGAGATGGATTGGTGGAGAGGGTTATGATTGACCTTACCCCTCAGGATAAAGTAATGGGTGATGAGTTCCAGGTGTCCAATTTAGAGCACTATGTGAGGTACCCAGGCCATGAGTTGAGCAATGAACCTAGTGAGCCCAAGGGAGGCTGAAATGACCTGAGTCACCTGTGAGGTTTATAGATGCCAAGGTGAAAGAACTCAAAGAAAAGAATATGTGAGGGTAAAGGTTCTTTGGAAGTGCCATGGATAAGGTAAAGCCACATAGGGGCCAATGATGGACATGTAAGGATCTTATCCTGAATTGTTTGTTTGCTTGATGGAATTTTGAGGACAAAATTCTTATAAGAGGGGAAGGATGTTACAACCCCAATTTTTGGGTTCTTTTGGTGAGAAATGTAATTTCTCATATTAAAGATATTTGAATAAATAATGATATAATTTGTTTTGAATAAATAGATTTCTTTTACAATAGCCTTGATGGTTGTTTTGTGGGCTTTATTGGCTATTGGGACCAATAACAAGAAAAATACAAAAGAAACTCCATAATTAATGAGAAATGGAGAAAAGAAAGATGTGGAAACCTCTAGAAGGCAAAAGAATATAATCCAAAGTTGGATTTCGTGCCTCTTGGGTTCCTTGGGTGCCAAGGAGTCCAAAGTTGCAAAAATAATGCAACAAGAAAATAAAAGACCAATTAAATATTTCTTTGTTAAGAAAGAAATTGAAAACAATGATAAAATGTGGGAAATAAGTGGAATGAGGTATAATTGAGTTATCCTTGGTGGATTTTTGTATTCCAAGGATTCCTAATGTTAAAAGGAATGCCAATGAGGAAAATAAAAAGAAAGATAAAGAGAAATACTTGAAGAGAGATATTTTAATTAGAAATAAACAAGATAATGAGAAAATAATAGAAATAGATGCATCTAGAAGGATAATAAGTATCCTTAAAAAGGAATTTCGAAAAATTTGAGTTTTTTGGGATCCAAGGAATCCCAATGAAGAAAAAGAAAGATAAAATACCAATAATATAAAATAAGAAGATAATGTGAATACATTATTAATGGATTATGTGGTATTGTTAAGAAGGAAGTATTTTCTACTTAAGGAAATATAAATTTCGTGGCCAATGAATTAAAAGCCAAGAATAAAGAGAATAATGGAAAGGATTTTCGAATTCCTAATTACCCAAAAAATAGTGATATCTAGAAGGGTACGAAATGAGAGAAGATGTCACGCCCCGATCTCGCATTAACCACAAACCACGAGATTAGGACGCGACAGGATGGGATTTACACATAAGCCAACCACTCATCACTTTTTAAAACATTTAAAGACATTAATAGAAAAATCTGATTTATGTTGTAAAATGAAAACTAAACAAACTGCGGAAGCATCTTTATTAACTGACTAGCAATATAAACAGAGTTTACAGCATATTACATTGTTTGACATAAAATAAAGCATAACAGACATTTACATCTTGTACATGTTCTCTCTCTCACTCACACCTTGTCCCGAAGATCGAGGGGAAAGGACTAAGAGACCTCTAACTACTAACTATATATACCTTCTACAGACTAAGCGATAGGATGAAAGGATCCTTCAGATTTCCTGCTGCTGATGATAACCTGAAAATGTTTTGAGTAGAGGTATGAGCCTACTCGCTCAGTGAATAGCATTTCACTTAGCTATCACTAAACAACTCGTCAGGTTTAATAACTGAAAATAAACATAAATGCAAAATTAAATAAGGCAGTGCTAATAACATAGCAGATATACAGATATTAATCACATTTCTAAGCATCAACCGGTATTTCAGGTAAATGAATAGTTATATAAATTTACTGTGAACCTACTTGATTATTTATTCATTTTATTATTATGCCCTAAATATATGCAGTGTACTCTGCATATAAAGATCCGCAGCAAGTTCATGCTACGGTCCCACCGTACAAGACTTAGCGACACACCCGGGAAGTGCTAAGTCTGACTACTCGTCCTGGTCTGCACAGGACACAGGCTCTACGGCCTCATCGCACATCCATGTGTGCTGCACAACCACGTGTGCTCTCGACTCCTCCTTAAACCTGAGTACACCGGCGGAGAGTCACAGGGTTACCTTCGCGACACAAGCACGAATGGTGTTAGATAACCGTGTTTTCTTTTGTTATCACAGTGCCATCGTGACACAAGCACGATTGTTGTTGGACACTGCCTCTCTTTCCTCGTTTGTCTGCGACACAAGCACGAATGATGTTGCAACACGAGTTTCACCCCAAAGTTGTAGACCCGTCTAAGGGGTTCTACGGTGTTAGGGCATCTAGGTCTATTAACTGATTAACAAAATAAACATTTAAACAGGAGTATCACATTTCATGCATATTGCACAATTTGAATAATACATGAAGCAAATATATATCCTTTATCATCCTTAAACATGATTCAGTATCATTTGTCCAGTTTCGATGCAAAACATCTATTTTGAAATCAGTAAATATCTTGCAACTATAATACATGAAATTTCATCACTCTCATTAAGCATATCACGTAATTCAATTCCAATGAATCTAACATATTCTATTGTATATACTACACTGTTTAGAAGTTATATCAATTGATACAGAAGCAATTAAACATTTAAATTGAGTTAAATAATGATTACTGAATGAACTACTACTCACACTTGAAACTCAGCTGACCACTCTGGGAACTCGACCGATCGGCTGGGAACTCGGCCGATCCACCCGCAACTCGGCCGATCCAAACCCTGATTGATTTTCCTAAAAAGGGAAACTCGGCCGAATCACACCCAATTCGGCCGATCAAAATGCTGTACGTTAATCCTAATAAAGAAACTCGGCCGAATTATATGCAACTCGGCCGATCGGTGTTCATACAGAAATCTAAAGTAAACCTGTTGCAATTGAACAATATCTTACACTTATTGAAGATAAATTCAACTAAAGCCGAATCAAGAACTAGGGCTGTTGGTTTGTTGTCTGGACCTCAAGGACGAAGTCGGGGTAGCTATTCCGCGCTGCTTGCTCACCTAATCGAGCTCCCGGTCGAGCCAAAGCAGCTGACCGCAGCTGCAAAAAGGGGGCGCCGCCCCTGCTATTTGGAGCACCGGTGAGCGCAGGTGGCGGGATGGAGGTGGGGAAGCTACGGAATCAAGCTCGGATCACCAAGGCGAAGTTTGGGCGGACGTCTTGATGCTGCTACTCACGCCCTAAGGCTCCTGGCCGGAGCCGTGCAGCTGCTGCACTGCAGCTTGGCCGCCGGCTGCCCAAGCAGCTCGGGCGATCAGTTGGCAGGAAGAGGAAGGGGAAGGGAAGGAGAAGGAGGGGTGATGGTAGCGTTGCTGGTCGGAGCTAGGGCTCAAGGAAAAATCGCCCTGCCCTTCGCCTCCTCTGCCCTGGCTGTAGGTCGGGCGGGTACAGGGCGCCGCTTGCGGCTGCTCCTGTTCTATTGATCGGGAAAACGATGATAAAGGAAAGAAAAGCAACCGACCCACTTAAACATAACCAATTAATGGTAAAATTGCATCCAAGTCCAAGAAAACTAAAAAAGGCTATAAATTCTTCCTCGAGGGTCCGATTCAAATGATTCTTCTTGCAAACTCTCAAGCACGAGATTCTCTATCATCCCAAGGCATAAAATTATGTTATCTAGCTTGTCACAACTGGTCAAGTCAGTAGTCACTAATTGCAACAGTGAGTACTCAACTCAACTTAATTACCCTAACGATCATCATAGCCATTAACATTAATTACCTCAGATGCTTCAAACTCAACTATTGATTCACGTAGTAACTTATTTGATTAACCATGATATTTTTATTTGATACTCAACACTAATTGAGATGTCTTCACGTAATTCGAGGTATTTATTAGTTAATCATGGAGTGGATCATAACAGAAGATTTCTTCATAGTTAAGGAATATGTTTTCCTTTTTAGAAAGGAACTTGAGTCCTTGTAGATGCACACCTTAGGGCTTCGTTACCCACTGCTATATAAAGGGTAGACCCTCAGGTTCGAGTCCAGGAAGGATCCCACACACCCCTCTCTTTCTTCTTCTTGTTCTTTGCATGTAAAACCCTAACCGAGAGGGTGGAACAACCCTGGAGCGAATGGGGGTCTGGGGAGAAACTGCGAGGGTGGCTTGTCGCTTCCACGATCTCGTGATATGTTTGGGTGGACGTCCCCTCACCCTGGATGAGCGCAGCGGCTGCAACACGACTGCATATGGCGACAGGGTTGTAGGTCTACCCGCTCTGATCCTTGCCACCTCGACAGCAACTCAGAGCCCCTATAGGTGCGACGGAGGCCGGCGGGACAAGATGACCTATCCTCAAGGGTCGTCGAGGTCCAGGGGAGGAAGGGAAGCTACGTCCTTGGCTGCTAGGGTGGCAGCCTAGAGGTGGCATGAGGTAGAAGAAGGCTTTGGGTCATTGGACTGTTCTACCCTTCCGGGTATTGAAGGAGCAATCCACTTACCAAGGGCAAAATAGTCTTTTTAAAATGTTTTCAAACACACCAACGTTGCATGGAAACAACGACATGGCATCTCCCGATTGGACCAAGTAAGGTTTTATTGCAAAATTCGTAGTTAAATATTGGTAGCTCGGATTGGTATGTATAAAATATGAAAATTGTCAGAAAAATGAGAGGAATCAAATAAAAATGGTTTTAGAGGCTAATTTCTCTTACGATTTAAAAAGTAATGGAATTTATCAACTTTAATGCTTTAATGATTAAGAAACCCTATTTTGAGATGATTAATGGGTTTAATGGATGATTAAAGTTGATATTAATCTGTTAATTGTAAAAAGGTACATTAAGAACAAAAGGGATGAACTTTGCACAGAATTGGTTAATTTTGGATTTTCATGTGCGTAAATATGCTTTAATGGGCCTTGAAACCCTAATATTAGTGAATGAGACTATTAATGGCTTTAATTTCATGATTAAAGTTGAGATATGATAATTTTAAGCTATTTCGAGTATAAAAGTTCCTAATTGTGGATAAATACCCTTAATGTTGTAATTAGGATTTTCTAATGAATAAAAGATAGAATTAATGGCAAATCGAGTTCATATGTGAATTAGACCATAATGGACTTTGAATTGATGATAAATGAGCATAATGATCTTGTCATGGATTAAAAGGATAAAAATGGTAGCTTTAATGTAAAAGAGGCCTAATGGACTTTTAATTGTGCCTTAAATTGAAATTAGGGTTATATGTTGTTAAAAGATAACCTTAATATCTTTTGTGAAGAATAGATGAGATAAATAGGGTTTGAAAGCAATCATATACAATTAGAGTTTAAAATAATAAAAATAAAATGGAACCCTAATTGCAAAGGAAACCCTAAAAGTGGGCTAGAAACCCTAGGAAGCGAGCTAGGTTTAATGGATCTTGATGACATGAGTAATAAAAGAGAATTGCATGATTATTCCAGGATCTTGTTGTCTGTGCTTGCTTACTTGGATTTCCTACTTGCATGGAATATTTCTGTCTCAAATCATCCTGACAGGAATGTGGTAACACTTATGAATAATCGCTTTAGTTTCATGGCGATTCCCTAACATTTTTATCGGTTGCCTGAAAATAACTGTTGGATGCCTTTTATTTCATGCAACTATAGAGTGACTATGATTATCACCATAAATGTGCATACATGACTGGCTCAGATCCTGGTCCTCTTCTGTGGCTTTGCAAAGGCTAAAAAGGGTAATCTAGAGCAAGGTCTAGGCTATCATGAGTTAGAAATTCATCTACCCGCATGTAGTGCCATGAGACTCTTTAGCACACCATGAGTTAAGGAGTGGGCTACCTATGGGTAGTGCCATGTGACTCAACCCTGGAAACTGATTCACCTGTTAGGTGGGATCATGAGGGGTTTAATGGGGATCTACCATAAGGAAGGTGGCATCCAAGTCCAATGCAGGGACATCGTAGAGGCTAGGGTATGTAAGGATTGAGCAGTTATGCGGAAAACGTAAAGTTGTTTTTTTAAATCATAATTGGCTACAATATGTTGTTATCATAGTTGCACGATTATTATTTCCCCCACATACCAACTTTATGCTGACCGACGTTTTGTTTATCAACATTTTAGGTACAAATGAAAAGAACAAACATTAAAGTGGCATACGTGGAATTAAATAAGAATTAAAGTGCAAAGGAGGATTAGTTAGATTAGTATCTGTGTGGATAGAAGATTAGAAATCCCAGTTTTAAAAAGGTATGTAAAAAGTTTATTTTATTACAACTTTTCAGTATAGTCTGGTAGAATTTAATAATTTTTATTAATTATTTGTCGAACCTTTGATCTAGAAATTGGGATAACAGCTCTGACCTCTCAGTCTCCCTTAATTGGGGGTTACCGAAAGGCAGGGTCATTACAGCCAATGTGTTGTTGATGCCCTTAGTAGAAAATGTCTTAGTTGTGCATCTGATTTGGTTAACTAGTAGAAGAGACTAGAAGATTTTACTTGATTGGCTCCATGACCTTTGGCAGATAGGATTTGTGTTTCCAATATCAAAATCAAGCCCGACTTGTTGATCGATCTTATAGTAGCCCAGTTAGCCAACCTAGAATTAGAGAAGATGAAGGGTTTGATGGGGAAGCCTCAAACACACCTCTTGGTGGGTGTGGATGGTGGAATCTGATATAAAAGTCATATTTGGGTTCCTGAGGATTCCCCTTTGAAGACATGTATCTTGCAAGAAGATCATGGATCAAAGTATATTGTACACCTCAACACCACTAGAATGTTCAAAGACCTGCAAAGGTACCTTTGATGGTCATAATGAAGAGAGACATAGCCTCATATGTGGCTAGTTGTCTGACGTGTGAGATGGTGAAGGTTGAGCACCAGTGACCCAGTGGGTTACTACAATCGATTGATATTCCCAAGTGAAAATAGGACCAAATCACCATGAATTTTGTGGTGGGTCTTCCTAAGACAAGAAAAGGTCATGATGCAATGTGGGTGTTGGTGGATTGCCTAACCAAGTCTACACACTTCCTTGCCCTTAAGACCATTGCTAAGGTGTCAGACCTAGCTGAGCCATACATTAAAGATATATTCTTTTTGCATGGTGTTCTGAGGTTAATTATCTCTGACCGTGACCCTAAGTTCACTTCAAAGTTATGGAAATAAGTATAAGAGGAACTCGGTACAAGGCTAAAAATTAGCACAACTTATCGCCCTCAAACTAATGGATATTTGGAAAGAACGGTCCCGACCTTAGAAAATATGTTGAGAGCATGTGTGCTAGATTGGGGCGGGTAATGGGAGGAATATCTGGCCCTAACTGAGTTCACCTATAACAACTACCAAGCCAATATCTGGATACCTCCGTATGAAGCTCTTTATGGGAGGTTATGTCAGTAACCGCTTCATTGGGATGATATCAGTGAAAGGACCTTGCTTAGGTTAGAAGAACTACAATTATATACTAACAAGGTTGCTTTGGGCAAGCAAAGGCTAAAGAGATCCCAAGATCGACAAAAGTCATATGCTGATGCAAAGTATCCATATTTGCAATTCACAATAGGTGATCATGTGTTTCTAAAAATCCGACCCCTCTGAGCTATAGCTAAAAATAGAGGAAAATTGAGTCCCCGATACATGGTTTCGTTTAAGATTCTAGAACAGATTGGAAAGACCGCTTATCGTCTAGCTTTACTACCATAATACAATATGATTATGTGTTCCATGTGTCCAACCTGAAGTGCTATGTGAAGGATCATGCCCATGTATTGAACATCAAACCTATAGAGCTATAAGGAAGGTTGTCATAACCCGAGTTGCCTGTGAGGATCTTAGAGTCCAAGGTAAAAGAGCTCCAGAACAAAAAGATAGAGATGGTAAAGGTTCTTTGAAAGCACCATGGCAAGGATGAAGCCATATGGAAACAAAAGACAGACATGGAGAATTCTCATCCTAAACTTTTTATATGGTTAGTTGAATTTTGAGGACAAAATTCCTATAAGACAGAAATGATGTTATAACATGGCTTTTCACATGTATTGATATATTTGAATTGCAATTATTTGTTTGTTAAGCATGTATTAGAAAACTTGCTATGCTTTGTTTTTAAAGTATGGACTTAATTTGCAAATCACCCTTTACAATGGTTTTTGTGGTTCTACTATTTTCAATAATTCATTAGTGAAAGAAAAAGAGAGAAAATCCAATAAATGAATTACTAAGAGTAATGGATAATTAGTAAACTACATATGGTATTATATGGATTTTTCTAGAAAAGTGATGTTAAAGGAAACTATGGTTTGGTGTCAGTTCCATTTTGTACTTTTGAGAAACGATATCAATATAAGAAATCATGCCAAGTTTGAAAGAAAAATGAATTAATTTGATGTTTTAAATATTTAAAATTAAAGGGAGACTTGGAGGCAAAGAAAAGTATATTTATATTTTGTATTTGGTCTCCACTCTCACCCACACCTAGATAAAAGTAATTAATACTTTCCTTTAAAATGTGAGATTAATTGGATAAAAGGAGAGATATATATGAATTTATCAAGTGTACCTAAGGTGAAGAAGATTATATATATATATATATATATATATATAATGTCACAATCATATTAGTATTTGGAAAATAACACCCGTCCCTCCTTTAATGATCGTGGGGCTTAACATTCGTCGGATCAAGAATTTGATAGTCCTGGGTCATCATCTACCCGCAACTGAAGGTGAAAGTCACAGAACAGTACCCCGATCCTTTTCACACCTCGCTCTCTCTCTCTCTCTCTCCCCACTCCACCTCCCTCCTAAAAAATCCTTCCATTGAATTTATGAGAAGGAAATAGAGTCGGATACCCCTCACATAACCCCTCTCGTTCCCTATTGAGAAAGTACATAAATCCTAGATTTTCTAGGATCTCGGGCTTCGAGGATTCTCCCTTCAGTTCACCACCCATCCTATAAATAGGATACTCACACCACCCTCAACCCCTCACACAACAGAGAACATGTCAATTGCTGGCCAATTTCTTCCATAGATCCTAACCTAGTCTAACCCAATTCTAGTGATTTACCACCACCACTCTGGGACTCCTGGCCATCTTCGGCCAATTGTCACATGCAAGAGCATCATGGGACCTCCACGAAAGCACCCAACACACAAGAAACAGAGAGTAGGCCAGAGTACCTACTTCCCTACACATAGTGCTTGAAGCTCATGAAGCAGCAACATAAGGACAATTCGTACCACCACGACCATGGCAGAGGTTGGGCAACCACAGGTGGACTCCCATGAAGTTTGTGGGGCATCCAATTCGTCGTGTTAACAAGTGAATTCCCAATACCGATCCTTGCTGAACTTCGCTGATATTAACCTTCTTCTTCCTACACCCAACCTCCTTCTCTACTGAGCAATGAATGGTTGAACTTGGCAAGACATGGTGAAGGTCCCTGGACACTCATCTGAGACTCTCACACCTCCAGTAGTCGAGTCAACCATTGGTTGACCTCATGGTTGATGACTTTTCATCGAGCGTGAAAAGGGAATAATCCCTGAGGGGATTTGTGACAACCTGACTTTCTCCCTCCTTGATTATACTCTTCCTATCTCTATTAGTGACTCACATGGCTCAATTTGAGTTCAAATATATAAATTGAGTGATTGGATTCTTAATCATAGTCACCTTGTGCCAATGTTCCTATATATGACATAAATTTGCAATTTTGAAATATGTAACATTTCTTAATCCATCCCCTATCTTGCAAGTATAGTGATCCCCATCAATGAGATATCCTTACATCCTAATATGTTCCATGTTATATATCTCTCAATTTTGAATTCAATGACGCAAAACCACCTCAATCGGAGGTTTGTAGCCCGAGTTATGTTCTTATAAATTGGCCCAAATTTCACATGTTTTAATTGGGTTTTCAAGATTTAATGTGCCAAATCCTGGGCATGGCCCAACATCCACCGCCTCTCCTTCTCCTAACCCTAAAGAGATGTCTTTTCTTGAATGTTGGATCGTGGGATCAGGATCCAACAACATTGGACTTGTCTCTTTCCTCAATTCGTACCCTGCGCCCTACTATCGTAGCAGGGCTACTTTTGGGAAGCCAATCCACTCAAATATTTGACCCCTTGGGATGATTAATTATCTAGAAGCACTCATATCAACTCCCATTTTCATTCTACACATATTTAGCCTCCTCTTGCACATATTAGAAACTCCCCCTTTTCTCTTCTTCTCCTTCAGCCTGCCATGGAGCCACTGCGGTGATTTGTTTGGGCATTTACGGTCCAACCCATGTCAACTTTGTATGTGTGCCTCCGCTTTTACGGGGTCTTGCCCACACTAGTTGGCCATTTTGCGGCCCGGACCAGAGGCATTCATTCCCTCCTTTCCAAAAAAGTTAAAATTTTGTCAAGCTCATGCTGGGTAATGCACGGTTTCACACGCGGATGAAATAGCCCCAAACCAATTACCAATCCACCTCCACGTGGCAAAATGCGAATGGCTGGTTTTTTAGGATTATAAAACAAGTAAATAAATTTGTTTCGCTTATAACTTTTAAACCCTAATGAGTTTTTTAATGAAACAAAAACCATTAGTTTCGTTATGAAAAGTGCAATCCAACAAGACTAATATTGACATAATTTTGAGGAAAAAAAAATAAAAAAATAATATATATAGGTTCATTGACACCCAAAGATGCCATTTTTAGATGGTATGACACTATTGACACCCCAAAATATAAAGATGATGTCCAAATAAGGTGTTGACAACCAAAACAACATAATGACACTCAAATAGGTCTGTTAGACACCTAAAAATGGTTAATTGACGCCCAAAATGGTGCATTGACACCCAGAAGTATAAATATGAAGCCCAAATAAGCTATTCACAACCAAAACAACTATTTAACCATTTTTGGGCGCTATTTGACCATTTTTGGATGCTATGGCGCCCATAAATGGCTATTGACACCTAAAAATAGTTAATTGACGTCTAAAATGATGCATTGACACCCAAAAGTATAAAGATCGCACCCAAATAAGGTAATTGACAACCAAAATGGTTCATTGGCACCCAAACGTTTAAAATGACGCCCAAATAAGGATTTTTGGATGCTATGGCGCCCATAAATGGTTATTGACACCCAAAAATGGTTAATTGACGCCTAAAATAGTTTATTGACACCCAAAAGTATAAAGATGACGGTCAAAAAAGGTAATTAATGCCCAAAATGTTTTTTGACACTCAGAAGTTTAAAATGACGCCAAAATAAGAGATTGACAACCAAAACAACATAACGACACTCAAATAGGTCCGTATGACACTTAAGAACCACTTAATGACACCCAAAATGGTTCATTGACACCCAAAATCACCTATTCATATCATATATATATATATATATTTATTAAAAATCTATCATTATTAGTCTTGATGGAATGTATTTTTTGTAACAAATCTAATGACTTTTGTTTCATCTAAAAATTCTTCACGGTTCAAAAGTTATAAGAAAAACAAATTTATTTGTACATTACCCAACATTTAGCAACCCGTCTAATTAAAACTCATCACATCATCAGTCCAAATCAACCTCTCCCCTAACAATACCTCTCTTCTTCCACGTGACTTGCGCTTGACGCCTCCACTTTCGTTCCCAAAATGTCGATGGGTAGTAGCTCACATGGAGCGTCAGTTGGCCTGCTGCGCTTGCAGTATGAGTGACACACGACAAATAGTAGACATCCACGAATGCCAAGCGAGCGGTAGGTGATCAGTGTGCACCCTACCTAGTAGCAGGCGACCAGGAAGAAGTGGTTTGGACAGAATCACCTAGTATCTGTGAATGAAACATCGATGGGGGACCCGCTCCCAGGGCATGTGTGATGAGGTGAGATATAGCCTCCAAATCTTAATCCTACTGTCATGATCCATCAATCAATATATGACATCATGGCCTATTTCATAAAGTTTTAAATGCAATTCTTCTAAAATATATATCTTACTCATTCCTTAACCAAAATTAACAAATAAATATACCATCAGCTCGATAGGATCTACACAAAGAACAAGCTTATAGGTCTTGAATATACTTCTAATACTCATGTTTGTCTAAAAATATGACCATTGATTATGTTTGACTAAATTTAATGCATGGCCGTGATAAATATTGAAACTTTGATGCACATCTACCTATCTAATCATCATATCAACGTATTTTGCACATATTTGAACTACATGAGGGTCATAACACCCCTAATGCTCATAAATAACTCTTATTGTTGATATTTGACTAGTTTAAGACTTTAATAATGCACTTTGCCCTAATTACTCATTTGCATCTAATATGACATGTAGCCTCACCCTAAATTGGTAATCAATACCTTTATGCTTTTATATGGTACACATATTCATCCTTGTCCTCCTTTTGCTATGTTTGAGTCACACAAGACCTAAATGCATGATTGTGACCCCTTTGTGTTGATGCTTCTTTCACTTTGATCAAATGTTGATTTTGACCCCTTTTGTGCATCAAATTTATTATAGACCTATGAAATTAGTCATCTTGTGATGTTTTGTGACTTAAATTCCTAAGTGTACCTTATTTTGTGATATTATGATACTTTTGACACTACATACATCCATAATGACCTAATGTATTTCTAAAGTGACTTGATTGTCTTCCTTGAGTCCCTAAGGTGATATGGATGTTAATCTCTTGTCTTTCCCTTCTAAATATGGAAATAACCTCCTTTATGATCATCTTAATGTGTATGTCCCATACAATCCACATGATGGACCATAATGCTATGATGGATGTATGTTGATGTGTTGATACCAAATTTGGACAATGATGCTTAGACTCTAGGGGACATCCACCCACACATGAATGAACTTTATATTTACTATCTTGCTGATCTAATCTCATATCTTGTCCAAACCTCATGACTTGATGACCTTCACCTTGTTTTTCCTATTATGAGTCTTATGGCATAGTTATGTACATAAGTGACTTAAATCTTGTATTGTCCATATAAGATGAATGAAATATTGAAATGACATGAAACTTGAATCACACATCCTTTATGACCTATAAATCAGTAAAAGATCACTAAATGTGTAGTTAATCAACCTTGAACCTAACTTGGCCAAAACCCTAAAATGAAGCTAATTAGGGCTAATGATGTGAAACTAATGCAAGCATGTAATCTTGTGCTTAATCAAGTGTAGCTTGTGGCTAGATGATCAAGGATAAGTTAGGTTATGAATCAATGAATCAGGTGCTGGATTTAATGGTTCTATGAATATGGATTTAATACTTGAAATGTGATACATATGTATGCTTTTTTATTTCTCAAATATTTCCATTAGTACTCTAGTATTGTACTCAAGGTTTGTCTCATTCCTTTGTTTTATAACTTGCAAACATAATATAGAAACTCTATTATAGAAACCTTGTGCACCTACATGTATTCTCAGGGTAAGTACATGAGGTTGGGTGTCCTACTTGGGTTGTCAATATAGGACAGAACACATCGATAAAAGGGTTAACTCTTGGTGATGGTCTTGAGATCACTTTCATAGAAAAGGGTTAGCTAATCTTGAGCACCCTTACAAGCTCTTCCTATGGGAAGTTAGTCAAAAAGGCCTTATGGTATTTGATGTTGTTGGTATAATTGGACTAAAATGATATAAAACATGGGCTCTCGCTTTGCTAAATACTTAACTTGTTTATTCTTGTTTGGTTAATTTTACAACTATTTCAAATTATGCAAAGCTTATATATATGTATCTTTCATCCCTATACTGAACACCTCATTTGTTGACCCGTAATGTTTCACATATTTTATAGGTTCATAGATGGATATAATTTTATGGGCTTGGTGATCTATGTTAGGTGTACTTGTTGTAAGATCCCTAGTGTACATGAGTAGACTTGTACAACTTGACTATTGAATATGTAAATGAAAATTTATAATAAAATAAAGTTGTTTAATAATACTTGTTGAATGTTGAGATTATTATTGATGCTTTTATCTTGTTATTTGTTCATGTATGCTAAGATTTTATGCTTCTGCATTCACACTTTGATAATACCATGCTAGTAAGAATGCCTAGGTCGTATCGCCATTGACTTTGTAGTCATTTGGAGTTAGGATTTGGGTAATAAAAGGTTCCATGAAAGATGGTATCAGAGCATGAACAATAACTACACCAAACATTTCTCACATGAAACACAAACTAAACGAAACCTTACATCTCAAACCCAGAAATCTAATGACTTGTCCGTTGTGGACTAAATTGAGTTAGCCTCTAGGTTAGAACCTAGATGTTCTAGAACTAGGTGTAAGCTATTGTAATCCATGGTACCTTTCTTTTCTCCTTCTTCCATCCTATAGTATGGGATGTAGGTTCAGTGGGTGAGAAAAGGGAGATCTTATTACAACCCTAGACATATATTTGCGGCATGTTCTTATGATAGCTACACATATGTGCACCATGTTCTTGCTAGTTCTCTAGGTGTCATGGTACTAGACTGCCTAATGAGTGTGGTAACTCATTTTAGTTTTGCTTTTATTCCAATGGAGTATGGTGGTTTCATCACCCATTTCAACGTTGGAGAAAATCTATTTCAAGTATTAGTATATGTACATATGAAAAATGTTACCACAGAAAAAAAGGCAGTGAGTATCCCTATAACCCAAGAGAAAGAGATGTAACATCAAGTCTAGATGATAGATCTTAGATGATAGTTGTAGTCTCTAGAGTTGTCTAGAGACATGATAAAGATTAGGCTAAGAAGTATCTAGATGACCTATGATGATGATCTATGAGGATGATGATGATGATGATCATGATGACAATGAAGATGACAACAATGACAAAGATGACAACGATGATGTTGATGATGATGATGACGATGTTGACGATATGAGTTTGTGTCACAATGACCTATGTTTGATGTTGGAGGATTCAAGTATGTTTGATAATATGAGATGAGTTTGACCATGAAACCCTAGCTAAATCTAGCACCGGGTATGGAACATATGACTTGGTTGATGTGCTAAACACAACTAGTGGATTGGAGTGCTTTGTTTTACCGAGTCTTGTATAGGTTGAGATACAATATATGATATATGATTTAAGACCAACATAGGCCTCAATATTTTTACAAAGGATAACCTCTATCATGGGATATACAAAAAGGATAACTCTTGATATGGTCAACCCAAGATGCGAGAATGTCAGAGTAGCTAACCACCAAAACATATGAAATGTCAAAAAATATGCATAATGAAATACATGATGATGAGTCCATTGCTAGAATACTCTCAAGTATATGAGTTGAGTCACTTAGTGTGTGATTCATCTGATGATATTGAACTCTAGATTTCCTATGAAATATCTAATCATAGAGGAAGATGCAATTGAATATATGATGTTTTTATATAGGTGAGGGAGATGTCCCAAGACACTAAGATGATGTACTTGATGTGCGATCCCAATGATAAGAATCATACTGGGGTTAGTGGTTGTATGTAAAGGAATCTAGTTACTGCCCTCATTTCTTGAAAGTTGGGTAGAAATTCTATAATGGGTAGATGGTTGTGTTTAGCATGTCTTAGACATAGACATGTCTTAGTTTACGTGGGTTGAGCTTTTAGAACTCCCTTGAGATACAAGTTAGATAATTATGAAACATTGATGTTGATGATAATGTTAATCTTGAAATGATGTTGGACACATGAAACATTCTCACTTAAGACAAAACTTGATGCATGTAAAGTAATTCACTCTCTTAAGCTAGACCTAACATGAAATCATACCATACATGAAAGAAGTAGACTTGAAATCCCAAATTTGATATGATGATGCCTTGACATATTAGCTTGAATGATCATGAACACATAATAAATTTCATACCCAAGGTGAAAAATATGAACATGATTGATTCAGTTTGGTAGAATTTTGGGGGAAAGCTAAAACACACATGGAATCTAGTACAAAGATGAAACACACATTTGATGATAGTCTTGTTTGGAACTTATGACGATGAACATGTCCTTTGAGAAATTGACAACATAGATTGTGATGACAAACCTTGGTCGCATCTGAATACATGAATAAAACACTAATATAGTAGGGATATGGGATAAGGAACCTTAATGACTGATCATGCAATAATATGATAAAACACCAAGTGATATGTATAGAATTGGGATGGTGCACTTTGATGGTGAAAAACTAAGTATGCACCCCATGATGACAAATTCCTTGACACTAATCCTTGGTCACATAAACATGATGAATACAAACATTGACATTCAACTATGAACTTGGATGAATTTCAAGGACAAAATTTTCTTTGAAGGTGGGAAGGATGTGACAACCCGACTTTATCCCTCCTTGGCTATACTCTTCCTATCTCCATTAGTGACTCACATTGTTCAATTTGAGTTCAATTATATAAATTGAGTGATTTGATGCTTAATCATACTCACCTTGTTCCTATGTTCCTATATATGACATAACTTTGCAATTTTGATTTATATCATTTCTTTATCCATGCCCTATCTTGCAAGTAAAATTTATCCTCATCAATGAGATATAATTAATTCCTAATATGCTCCATGTTATAGAGCTATCGATTGTGAATCCTAGGATGCAAAATCACCTCAATCAAAGGTTTTTAGCCCAACTTATGATCTTTAAAATTGGCCCAAATTTCACATGTTTTGATTGGATTTTCAAGACATAATGGGACAAATCCTGGGTGTTGCCCAATAACAACCACCTCTCCTTCTCCTAACCCTAAAATGACATATTTTCTTGACCGTTGGATTGTGGGATAAGGATACAACAACACTAGACTTGTCTCGTTCCTCGATCTGTACCCCGTACCCTGCTATTGTAGTAGAGCTGCTGTCAAGCAACCAATCTGCTCAAATCTTCAACCCCTTAGGATAATTGACTAGCTAGAAGCACTCGTGTTGACTCCCACTTTCCTTCTGCGCCTGTTTTTCCTCCTCTCACACATAGTAAAAACTTCCTCTTTTCTCTTCTTCTCCATCGCGATTCTTGGTTTAAGCATTTGTTGTTCAACCCATCTCAGGCTGGTATGAGCTCATCTCTGCTTTCACAGGGTCTCTCCCATGCTATCCACCCACTTTATGGATTTGGTCAGTGTAACATACCAAAATTAGAACCCTACCCTAGTAGTTTTACCCTTTTTACTTAGCCAAATAAGGATAACCTAATACATATAATTAAGTCAATAATGGAACATAAAATGTGACACCTCAAGTATAAAAGGGAATACATAATAACTTTTTCTTAATAATGACTCTTTTGGATGATAATAAGAAATTAAAGAACTTAATTGGATAAATATTTCCCATATATTCTTAATATAGGGTTATGTGCACAAATACCTCTGTTGGGTTTTAATTAATGGGTCTGAAGTGTATATTGTCATAGAGTAATAAAAATAATAAGATATTTCGTCTTATAACTTTCTAGTACTTTTTAGAATAGGAAAAAGAAGAGAAAATCCAAACTATATATAAAGGAGATGATAGATACAATAATTGGAGGTAATATGGGATTTAATGGATAAAAGAAGATAATATGGAATATATTGTTCCAAAAATCATAAACAGAAATTCATAAAGATAATTTGGCCCTCAATCTCGTTTTCTTGACCTAAAAGAAACTTAAGTACCAAGTATCATCTAAATTGGAAGATAAATGCATATATTAATGTTCTTATAAAAAGAAAATAGGAATTAGGCCAATAAAGTGAAATAAAATATTTAATATCCTCAAATTGGAAAACGAACTCCAAATTCATAATCTAAACATAAAAATAAGCCTTTCAGAAAATTTTCAACTAATTTGGATAATGTTTGATTAATGAGTAAATATAGGAGAGAGAAAGTGTGTAAAATCTTCTATTTATTAAATAAATAAAGAAATAATCTCAATTTGTGAAATTAATGATAAAATCGTATCCAAGTCACTTAGGGAGACTTGTGGGTCAAGTTTCATAAAATTTGGATAATCCTAAAGCCATATTAATAAAGGAGGAAAGAGAAAATATGATTTGATTTATTTAACATATTAAATGTTCTCCAAAGGCAAATCTAATTCTATATTCGGAATCTATACATAAAAATCAGTCAAGGTGCAAATTTTAGTTAATTTTGGAGTTTGTTTGCACCCCCAAAAGATGAGTGAGATAAAGGAAGATAATTAACGTATCATTTTAATCGATTTCATTTCCGATTTACATAATGTCATGCGTTGATATACTGTAGCGAGTGATCTGGGCCATTGATTTCTGATCGGATAGCTGCCAGCTTGTCCTCTTCCTCGAGCCAAACTGGAAAGTAGGCGTCGACTTTGGTAAATTTTAAAAGGTGATTTTTTCACGTGTGGTCCACAACTTTTCCTGATTCTTTTTCCATAATATTCCTTGTACGATTCCGCACACATCGACCCCTCATGCAAGTTCTATTTCTTCAGATCCAAGAAACACTCAAAGCTTGGGCTTAGAACTCCACATGGCCAACTTGGTTAAATGATAACCCTACACCCCACCTACAAATAATCATACATGGAGCATCACCTCATCCTACTAGACCTTCCTATCCACCCAATTTCATCGCAACTTGTGCATTTTGCCACTGGTGATCAGATTTTGGATCAGTCTTTGTGACGAGCCTCCCTCTCTACTACGCACGTCTCCGGGCAAATTGAAGCTTGCGGTGAGTTCGGTTCCACCTTTTCTCACTTTCGGATGACTCAGTTTTGAGTTTTCTCTCAAATCATGGATTCGTCCCAAACATGGCCAAGCTAGCAGCTCGCTGCTGTAGCCATGGTGAGGCTTTGCGAAGGGGATGAATCCCCCACCTAGTTTCCTGGTCTTACCCTTGTTCTTTTCTCTTCTGTTCTGTTTCACGACCAGGGGTATTTGAGTCATTTCACATTCTTGTCCCTTGCTTTGGATCAAGTCAAACGAGCCATTGACCCGTTGACTTGGCCGGCTTTCATTGGGCCAAGTCATGTGGGTCCGACTTGCTTTTGAGGACTTTCTCGCCTATGTGGCATTAACTAATTATCTGATTGGTTGCTAATTAAAAATTTATAACTAATTAATGGATGATTAGAAAATTATGGATAAATATTCATTGGAGTCAGAAAAAGAAGATCTAACTGATGGTATATGTTTTGATAACTGAATCTAAAGATTAATAACATGTGTTTTTAATGGATCTAATTAATGATGAATTAACTTGTAAAAATCATAACTAATTATCTATAAATACTAAAAATATAATAAAATATGTTTTGGAATCCTAATAACCTAATATATAATGTGGAACTGATTTGATAACGTAATTCTCACATTAATTAAAAAGATGGCTTTTAGGGTTTGGTTAATGAGTATGTAATTGACACAATATCTGTATATGTGTTTAATAGGCCTTTGGTGACCTAGACTTGGATCTAGAAGTGCTTTGGACTTTGAATTCTGATATTGAGGTATGTTGTATCCCCTATTACTCAATGTTGAGCAATACACCTATCTATTCATTCTCTTGAATTTGGCCTACACAATGTGTTATCTCTTGATATCATGGTTCATGTGAACTATTTGTTGATTGTGATCTTGGATATTCTCTTGGCATCCTACTTTGCGATATGGTACATGATGATCTTGTTGATGGTATATGCCCACTGTGAGGTGGAGGTTTATTGGTGGTTTCATATGATGTCCATTGTGTGATATGGCAAATATTGAATAATGTTGACTATACTTTTGTACTTGCCTCTACATTTACTTGCTATGTGATTCAGTAACCCTAGATTAGAATAATTACATTGGTTTTGTCTCATTATAATTTGTGCCAACATTATGATATTTTGGATGGTGGATGTGTGATTCCCCATGCCAGGGCAGGATGTGTGATTCCTAGACCATGTTATATATATTTGGGTGGTGGATGTGTGATCCCCCATGCCAGGGTAGGATGTGTGATTCTTGACCCATGTCTCATCAGGTTCAAGATGTGTGATTCTTGGCCACCATTGTCTTTTATAATATTCTAGTGTTATGCTTATCTCACATGTATGCAAGATGTTGGTCATGATATGTGCATGTAGCACTTCTTTATTGTTTTAATTATGGAAAGTATCATTCTTTATGATGATGATGAATCTCATCTTTTATGCCCGCGTGGGTAGTCCTTTTCTTTTCTATGTGAAGCATTTATAATTGATGTCCTTATTGTCATATATTGCTCAAGTTTTCTTTAGTATACACATACCAGCTTTTTGCTGATGTATCCTATTGTTTCTATTTTGTGGGGTATGCTTCCAACCCCAAGTTAGATCAAGGAGAGGTGAAACTCAACATCAATCATGTAGCTGAGCTTTTAGGATACTTTAAGAGGTGGTTAGATGACCCTTGACTTGATCTTTGGCTTATATGTTTAGTTTTCCTTTTGGACACCCATGTGTGGTGAAGTGATGTATTTTGTATCAAGCTTTGTAAATTGTTTAATAATGATCTTTTCCACTGCTACTCATTGTATAACGATACATACATGTTGAATGAATTGATCTCCATCCCTTTGGTGAAATTTTTTATGTAGTGTTTAGTTCAAGGGATGTAGTCTTTTATTTCTAGCAGAGGAGTGGTTCACTTCTTTATACCATGGTATCAGAGTCACTAGCAGTCGATTATCTAACTATTTCAAACATGTCTCCCTTAGGATGTTTACCATTATATTAGGTTGCTTACACCTAGTACCTCGACTTGTGCAGGCAAAACCCTAATGGCGGGAGATATGTAATGACCACATTTGTGCTTAATTGGTAAACTAGGGTTTACCTGTAAGATTACATGCTTGATTAGATTGAACATCATTTAGACTTGATTAATGATAGTAGATCAATTGTGATGTTCAAACCTAAGAAGAAACTCTAACTATGATTTTTGTTTGAAGAATTAGGGTTTGAGAAATGTAAACCCTAATCGGCAAAAATTAGGATTTTGATAGTACATGAATATGGAATTTGATCAGGATAGTAGTGTGGTAAATGGTTTTTCATATTTTCTATTTTTTATTTAATTGAATTTTGGATATGATATGTATAACTCAATCATGCATATTGGATAAAAATTTCAGAATATTTGAGTGTTCTTTGAATGTGGTTCTCAGTCAAACTATACTTTGACCAAAATGCTGACAGAGTGCTTTTTAGTAGTGTAGTATTTTATTTTTAATTATTTATTGGTAACACTAAATGATCTGAAATTTTAAATGGTGATCTGAAACGCAATGATAAACAAAATATAAAATTTTCATAATTTTTGGACGTGTTCAGACCTTATCAGTAGACAAATTACGATAATATTGTTATGATAGAAAATTCAGCTGAAATAAGAGAAAGTATAGTGAGGGGTCAATGTGCAATTGAACCAATCATCTCAATTGCTTTATATGGTCAACCTAACACACAAGGAGCTCTAATAATTCGTGATTCAATCTAGAGAAATGAAATCCTAGAGAGAGAGGGAGAGTTAGGGTGTGAGAGGAGAAAGTGATGGAGATGCTGACCTAGGGTTTTGCAGTCTGAGGAATGATGAAATCATGTAAGTTTAGCTTCTTTGGATATAATTTCATGGTGCTTCTCTCAGATGTAAAGATTCTATCCCTCCCCTGATTAGATTCGAAATCATATCAAATCAAGTCCTTTTCTCACTCTTTCTCTCCAAATATTCAATTCTAGCATTTCCGAGTTGAAAGGAAGAAGAAAGTGGCGATTGCTATGATTTTGATATGGATTCGAGATTTTCAGATATGGGATACGTTTTAAAGCTATTTTACAGCTTAGGGTGATTGGGTAAAAGAATATTTCAGTCAATTGTACTCAATTAGATGGTTTTAATTTATATTCTCGATTTCTCCCTAGATGACAATAAATGAAAAGAACTGTTCTTGAATTCCGTTTATAGAATACTTCAATTCATGTTCCAAATATGATCGGAAAGTGTTTATATGATGACATGGATATAGATATCCATGTATCTTGAATACTATATAATTAAAAAGTTTATTGAGAATCTTCTGAAGATATGAATTTTCATGTTATTCGGGTGCTTGAACAACATTATAGATGAAATTCGGATTTATGTTTATATGATCTTATTTATGTTCCTAGTGCATATAATTCTACATGTGTGATCTCTTCGATTTGATATATGGAAAAATAGAGTTTCTGATTTTCACAATACATATCCTATGAATAGTAAGTAATCAAGGATGGAAACCCAATCTAGTATGCTTTTACAAGTATACATATCTAACTTAGTAGTAAATGGCTGATTGAAATGATTCATGTGATATTGTGGGATTTTATTTGAATATTATCTTATATGCATATATGCTTTGTTTATGAGATTCAAATTTTTTAAACTCAAATACTTGTCATGAATTGCATATGTTGTTATGCTATTTCAAGTGGAGATACGACATGCCCTAGATATGTATGTTATCGATGCCATGCATAAATGTGAGAAATGTTGAATGAGAATATTTATATTAGTAGACATGATATATGTTTGAATACATGATAAGTTCTATATGTGCATAAGTAAGGAGAAACCCTAAGAAAGGGGTAAACAATCTGTTAAGCATTCAGTTCAGTATCATCAATGATTTCAATTCAATAGTCTGAGTAGTCATTAATATATAGAGTTAAAAGAGATCAGTCTAAGAGAAAGATATAATCAAAGTTACAGTAATAATAGTATCCCTAAACACCATAAATTCCCTATGAGAGGTCTGCGCCGTAGGGATGAAACGACCTAACCCTGGCAGTGTCCAGTATATGGGGGTCATATCATACTAACAGGTGGTACGGGGGATGAATCCCTAGTGGAAGTCTCCTTAAAAATATAGTATGTAGTGTCTGACATCAACCAGGGATCCTGGTGGCACTAGAGTACAGAAGAGACAATAGGTGGCTTGACTCTCTGGCTGTGTGCTCAGGCTGGAGGAGGAGTCCAGTTTTACGGCCCATAGGTGTGCTGAGGCCAGAGAGCCATTTTCCTGTTGTAGACCAGTGACGTTGTCAGGATTAGCAATCCTGGGATGTCAGCTAAGTCTTGTATGGTGAGATCGTAGTTCACTACGAGTCTTCATATGTAGAGTAGACTACATATGATCAGGGAATAAGCTAAAATATGATAATATAAGTTTAAAGAGTTTCTAATAAGTAAGAAGAGTTAAGAAAGATTTGATTTTAGTTTCACAACAGTTGTTCTTTAAATGTAATATTCAATATAGTGGGGATTATATTTCCATTCTTGTTTATTTCTAATGATGTAGGCTTCAATGTTATTAGTAAGTTTTTGAATATCTAGTCTTTTAATTTGAAATTACTATCTTGTTTTATTTCAATTATCCAAGAATGATAAATGGCTGATTTAGTACTTTAGACTGCATTATTGTTTTACTCATTCACTGAGTGAGTAGGCTCACCCCTCTACTCAAAATTTTTAGGGAAACCATGGGGATTGAAGATATCATTGCATCAGAGTAGATCTTCCACAAGAGTTAAGTCTGAGTATAGTTAAGTTCAGTCGGTCCTTGTAACTCTATGTCCTTGTAAAGAAATAAGAGAGAGAGTTGTAAATGATGATGTATAACATTATTCCTCTTTTAGCAATATATGTGAATCAACAAGTCTTATGTGCTTAAAAGTATGAGAAACATAATGAATGTTCATACATTCATTTTACTGTCAAAATCAGATTAGAGAAATCGATGTTTAGATTCCCTTGTAAAGTTAGTTTATGTGATTACATGTGAGAAACAAAATGAAGAAAGAAAAAGAAAAAGGTTAAGGGTGATCTTTGTATTATTTTAAATCCTCAATTTATGCCCTAATCTCATGATTAATGGTAATTATGAGATCGGGGTGTAACAACTTTGTATCAGAGCTTAGGGTGAGTTGTTAGGGACCATGAAGTCAGCAAGTTAGAGTCATAAGTGTGACAGATAGGAGATGTTATGATATTAGCTCTGGGGATTTGAGTATTTGGATATCCTGGCCCGGTATCTAAGTACTTGGATCAACCAGTGTCAAGCTACTTTGTCTATTCTTTCATGTATACCCTAGCCAGGTATATAGTGGAAGGATGGTATAGAGAGGAACCCTACACATATTAGGGTTAGAAACAAGATAAGTAACATGAATTAAGAGCATAAATATAAAATGAGATAGAACTTTCATTTCATATTGTTGTTTTATTGGAGATGAATAGAAAAGCTCTTATATGTTTGAATTCAGATATTCCGTATTTTGAAATATATATGGGTCTTTAAGATTTGTTGTACACTATGTAGTTGTAGCATTTATTGATTACATTCTTTATATCAAGTAGACTAGAAATGATCTTTGAATGAGCTTTCCTATGTGGATAAGTTTTCTTCCACACATTTGAGATGAATAGGAGTTGAGTAATCTTGAGTAGCTCTTGGCTTCAGGACTGCAGGTTCGACCTGGTCCGGCTGGCAAGATGCATTACTAGGATCTAATGACTCCTATTAGTAACATAACAAGAGTAAATTCTGGATTGATTTGATCCAAATTCTAGTATGAATGCATATACTCTAAGATTTTGAAGTATAAGGGAAAGACTGGGATAACTACGAATCAGTTGGAACTGATATCTAAGATCCAACTTTGGGACCTCATATGAGAAACCCTTAATTGGGAATAAAGGAACATGACATAAGGTTCAGATTAAGTTTAATTATTAGTATTATATGAACTCTAAATATGAAATATGGAAAAGATATGAGAAAAGTATGTAAGGGGCCAAGATTGTAAGAATCAATCATGAGGGTTATTATATAATTGAGATCATGGAATGTATACCTTTATTAATAAGTTTAATACATTAATCCTTACTGCCTTTGGATTCTAAGTCTATATAGAACAACAAACTAGTTTCTAAAAGAAGAACAAAAGTGTAGCTTAATAAATGAATAAGTCATACAAAGGTAGACTATATTCAGGAAGGAAAAACTTGATTGAAAGAGAAACTATATTTCACCCATGCATGAGCCGTTTGATTTAAAATGAAGGATATGTAATGTATTAAACATGAAGTGATACTAGTAGAGAGATTATTGATTTAGAATTTCAACTTCACATTAGTAGAAGGATAAAAGGAAATATATGCAACATGGTATACATGATCATACACATAAAAGAAGCAACATGATCATAAGAGAAAAATAGAAGTTAAAGATGACATGTGGAATAGTAGTATATGGTAAGGGGATTATGGAAAGTAAGGAAGGGTTTGAAACATGATGGAGTAATATAGATTATGAAAGAAAGAGGTTAGGAGATTCAATCAAGTGCTAGTTAGTCAAGTATCCTTGTTGATAACTAACTAAACCTACATACAAGAAATGTATTAAGTGAATGTTTGAAGATAAGAATTATAAGTCTTAGAATCATCTTCTCTTTCATATCTTCCTTAATGAAAGCAATGTGGGAATGAAGTGATAAGAAAATGAATCATATATGATGCATAACCACCATGGTAGAGACATCTAGTAAATGTAATAATGACACACAATATGATGATGAAACTCTAATGGGGTAATTGAGAATGTAATCTATCTGAATGGCCAAGAGAAAGAAAATTCAATCGATAAGATAAAGAAGACTTTAGTAAAACTTGTGAGATCCAAAGTTTGAATTTCAAATTAAGGGAGCAAAGTCGCATCCCAATAACGTCATGCTACTGATAAGGACCAAACCCTAGAATGTTTAGAGTTGTAGTAGTTCAAGGGATGTCACTAGTGATTTGACCTTGAATACTAACATCTCTATAAAACAAGATCATGAGATTTGCACTATGAGACGTAAACTAGCACTGATAGTAATCCAGGGTTTAAAGATAGCTAATCTGAAAGGTAGATGAACAATATGGAAATGATTCAGAGTAAAGAGTAAGATATAAATTTGAAATGTAACAAGTGTGTTTTGAACAAAAGGAGAAATACAATATGAGTGAAGTGCGATATGAGATAAATTCTTGCAGAGATAGCAAGAATGATGAGTAATCTATTTGTACCTTATATGTTTCAATTTTAGGAATGTTTAATCGACATGATTAAAATGAGAAGAATAAGTAGCAAAAAGTAAGTAGTAGTGAATGAGGCGATAGATAAGAGAAAACAATGGCTTTTAGTAATATGTGAATTTGATTTTAGAAGTATAATTTGTTGAAGGTATATTAAGGGATGTAAATTAGTTCTACGTATGATTTCAGTGTACATGTGTAAGCAATATGTTAATTAAAGGTGTCTGATAGTTGTAGTCATTCATACCAGTAATCCATCTTAGTATTTAGTTAGGACTTCAAATTGCACTTAAGTATTGGTTTTGATTGATATAATTTGAAGGTCTAACCTATCTTGTAAGAATTTTGAAGCTCTATTCACCCCCTCTAGAGCCCTAGATCCAACAGCTTCTTGGTTGGCTAAATCTTGTTGAGCTATCTAGTTCTTCAACATCTTGGCATGGATAATAATCCCATCAACTTTAGAAGACAATAGTATAATAGAATCCTTCAAAATATTGACATGTGCCTAGAAATCATCATTCTGCTGGATTTGTGTGGTGACAAAAGTCTCAAGGAGGCTTTCCAGGCTGGATTTTTGTTGTGGAGTCACTTGTTGAAATTAATTGAAGTTCATGTTGATGTTGTTGTTATTGTAACCCTGTGGCTGTTGACAGTTGCTCATAGGTTGTTGACCTTACTGCTGGTTCTGTGAATTGTTGTTCCAGTAAGAAAAGTTTGGATGGTCTCTCCATTCTGGGTTATAGGTCTCAGAAAAAGAATTGTAGGCTTATCTGTTATTAAAATTGCCTACAACGTTTACTTGTTCTGGTGATTCAATGACATTCATCTATGGTGCAAAATAAGAAGTAGAGTTTTGGTCACACGTTCCACATGCCTCAAATACTTTCTTGACTTCTTGAACTAAGAGAGTGGTCAACTTTTCAAATTTTTGGGTTAGGGCATCAACTTTGGCTGCAATCCATTCCAAGGCGTCCACAATGTGTTTCCCGATGGAATTCTCACTGAAGATGGAGGTAGAGAATGGCTAACTGGTCCTTTCGGAACTCCACTAGCTATGATTGACTGTCATATCTTCAATAATGGCATAGGCTTCACTATATGACTTGTTCATCAAGGCTCCATTTGCAGCGACATCAATGGACATACTGCAAGGAGGCGGGATCGCCCCCTTACTAAAATTAAATTTGAAGAATAAAACATCCATTCTGATCACACTCAAAGGTATGTTGGAATAGGTATAATTTTTCCAAATTTATTATAATGGTATGCAAAAGACCAAAGTGTAGCAGCAGAATAATAATGACTATATTCAATTTTCATAAAAGATTACAAAAGTACATCATAATATCCCATAAGGGTTTACATGTATGATACAACATAAGGATCTAAGTAGAGGGAAATCTAAACCATAACAACTTTGTCTCCAAGCTTTAACTCCTTAAGCTAGTCCAAAACTTCATGCCTTATCATCTAAGTCCTTCACCTAGGTTAGAAGCATACCCCAGCAAAAAGAGAAAATAGATGACACCAGCAAAGGCTGGTATGTGCATACTAAATAGGAAATTGAGCAATATATGGAATAAATGACATCAACTATAAAAGGCTTCCCATGGAAAGGATGAGGACCACCCCAATGGGTATCAAAAGAAAAGGAATTGAAATCATATGATAAAAAAATGATACTTGTGATTAATAAAATATAAAGATTGTGCCACACAAGCACATGTAAATAATTAGCGCACACACCCCATGTCATCAACATGCATGCATGTGAGATAAACATAGCTCTAGAACAATATAAACACAAAGGTGTCCAAGTCTCATAAACTTGAAACCTGATAGAGAAAGGAATACTACCAATCTCTCAAATATATAAAATATGGGCCAAGAATCACACATCTTTCCCTGGGTATGAGGTTCCTTTCCATCCCAAAAGAGCAGGAAATATCACATCTACTCGGTAGGAAATAACACATCTGCCATAAAAACCAATGCAACTATACTACTCTAGTGCTACTGAATCACTAGCATGTTAAATGTAGAGGCAAGTAGAAAGTATAGTCAGAATATATAAAGTAGTCACCACATAAATGACCAACATATACATCCACCTCATAAGTGGGCAAAAGACATCACATGTCATCTTTTAGAGTTCCATCATGAACAAAACATAAGATAAGAGTTTAAAAGAATATCCATGATCACATGATCAATATAAAATAAGGTAGTTCACATGAACCATGATTTTCAAAATAAAAGACATTGTGTAGAGGCTAATGTCCATAGGACAAAGCGAATGAATAAGCATAGGTGAATTGCTCAACATAGAAGAATAAGGGATACATCATACCTCAACTTCAGAGTCTAAATAGTCCAAGTCAACCCTGGATCCAAGCCTAGGCCTCCAAAGAGCCTCTAAGGAAGGTGGACAAGTCCAATAAGTAAGGTTCCCACGCTTATAGATGTTGGTTTCTCCAACAAAGATCCTATCTCGAGCAAGAAGCACTTTCTTCACTTTAGAGGTGAAAAACCCTAACAAAAGAACATGGAGGTGAGGTGTTTATGGGTTCTAGGTGGGGTTTCACCATGGAAGGCCATGGTTACGACCTAGAGGAAGGTGGAAGGAAGACTAACAACACGAAATAGGAAAAGAAAGGAGGATACTTACTAGTTTTGGGCAAAATCACCAAGGAGGAGCTTAAGAAATCCTAAATAGAGAAATTTGGAATCCCAGGAGCCTTCTTCACCAAGGTAGGCACCTCCTTTTATCTTAGGATAGCACCTTCATGGCAAATCACAGTAGGAATGTGTAAAGATGTGAAATCAATCACCCCTTTACTAGTACAATCATGGTAAAAAAAAGACCAACAAATAACAACGGAAGTCTAAATTTTGACTATATTCAATTTATAAATAAAGTGTACATAATTTTTTTCCCAAAAAGGTGTACATACTTTATACAAGAGAAAAGGACCTAAGTAGAGGGAAATGACTACAAAAATATGTCTCCATCAAAAACTAACTTAATCAATCATTTCATGAGAGAAGGATGGACACCTTTCCTAGCCTTAGGCTGGTTCACCATGCTCCTGATGCGCACCCTGATCCTATACCTGGGTGGTTGGGGTCACCCAACAAGAGGATATGAAAAGTATGTGTCAAAATAGAGAATAAGAATGATTATAAACTAAGGCAGGAAATAATAAAGATTCACTACACTAAGAGGGTCAAGAATATGAGGCAAGTATATCAAATATGAAATTCTTCCAAATAGAACAATAATAAATTTGCATGCATGATTAAATGTAACTAAATTAAACTAACATAGGGATGAAGCACCTACTGGGCCTCAACCTCTGGGTTGGGGAGAGTAACACATTCCCAAACACCCTAATATTTTATAAATTGGGGAGAGTGGTCACACTCCCCTGGGCTCATGCCCAATACTATGGGTGGTTTGTACTCATGTACACTATGTTAGTTAACTAGTCATTTTCATTATCATGCTAAAGTAATTCGATGGTAGATAGAATAAGTTTATAAACAATTGCAAGTGGGGTCCAAGACCCTTAAATCATTTAAAGAAGAATTTCAAGAATGAATAAAATAGGCTCATGCCTCATTGGGAATGTAGGAGTGGATAAATAAGCCCAACTTTAGGGTTAGAATGCACATACAAAACTAATAGGATTGCACATACATACCTCACTTGAGATTCTTAAAGAACACTTTTCATCAATTAAAATTTTCCAATCTCACTTTTCTCCTAGATACAAGTGTATATACATGGATTAGGGTTTAATGTAATATAAGGGTTGAAACCCTAATTTTATACCTTCAAAACAAAACCTCGATTTATGACTCAAAACCTAGACCAAACGATTAGTTAGACTTCACTGATTAAGAGACCATATTTAATTTTCCAATTTGGAGTTAAAATGAATTAATTAAACATTTTAGAGCATTTTATATAATAAAAATGGTTCCATATTGAATATCAAAATATACATGAGAATCAAGACTCAAAAACCACAAATTCGGATTCTACACAAAAAATCCTTTCCAATGAGTATTTATTTGCATTTTTCTGACCAAGCCTCGATTTATTATGAATTAAACAAATCTGGCCAATCAGAAATTTGGAAAAAGCCACATAGGCTAATTTTGTTTGAGAGAGAGCGGAGAGCTAAAAGACCAAAATTCCCTAGAGAATTAAATTGATCAATTCGAATTGCAAGGACCCTAAGGTCATACATACATCTCAATTAATCACGGTCGAGAAACAAAACAAGAGGCGAAATACCATTACTGCCCATGCTTGATGAATTGGATAGTTAAAAGGGTGTGGCTACCTTGGTCATTCCTTAACCAAGATTCTTCAGCCGAGCCATGGTGTGAGGGAGCATCTACTGGAGCTCAACTCCAGTGTGACTCCGCACCACATACCTCAACTCCGCAAATGGGAAATGCGGTAGAGACCGCGATGGTCTGACGAGGTTAGGGGTGCATTCGCCACAAGGGGAAGACCCACACGACAGTCAAATGCACCAGAAAACCCCAAGAAGTAGAGGAGAAAAATTGAGAATAAAAACAAGCACTGAGGTAGAGTTTTTATAAGTAAAACATCAGAAAACGCTCGAGGATGAAGGCGAGTTGAAAGCATCACTTGCCACATGCGGAGGTGCACCAGAGCCCCAAAAATCACAGTGGTGGCAGAGCTTATATAACAACTATAGGACACTGTGATAGAGTGCATCACGAGACCAGTGGGGTTAAGGAAAAGAAAGGCGGAGGTCTAGGGATGCTTACTGACACATCAATTTGGTCGAAGGCGGAGGAGAGGGCGGTGCCTAAGCAGAGTTTGCCGGGGAAGAAAAGCAGATAGGTCGAGGACCTTTAGGTCAAATGAGGAGAAATTGGAAGAGGAGGAGGAGTTTTTGTGATCTGAAGCTTCTCTAGGAGCCCTTTTATAGGTGGGAGGGGAGTTGTGGCTCCCTCTGCAACTCCTTGGTGGAGAGGAGCCAAAATACCCTAGGATGAGTCGTGAGCCGTCAGATGTGGATTTTGATCCAGATGATCGAATCTGGGCTCTTGGATGGCTCGCATTGGTAGGGTAATGCATGGCATCGAGAAATAATAGAACTGTAGGGAAATTAATGTAGCAAATGCAAATCAAAATCAAACCATAGTTATACTATATTGTATTCTTATAAAATCGATTTGAAGGGTCAAACCAAGTCCAAATGGTCTCAAATTTTAACCATAGGCTATAATTAATGTCTAGAACAATGCTATGTAATTAGATTTTCATTTTTCATGAGGTATGCTATCAACTACCATATTGTCCATTAATGTGTATATTAATGTATTTTAAAGGATGAATTAATACACAAATATTTTCTTAGCCATTCCTTTAATAAAATTCGAGACAAGTATTGTAAAGTCATTCAAGTGTCATGTCCCACCTATTATTCTCATTTTTAATGCTTTAATAACAATTTGGAGGAGAGAGGAGATAAGAGGGTGATTATTACATTAATTGAACTCAATTTCATATTAACTCTAATTTCTTATTCCAAAAAGCCACAAATACTCTAAATTAGCATTATCCACTAATTACCTCTATTTAATGGTCATTTTACATGATTGAACTCTAATTATTACATTATTTGAGATATTTGTTCAAACACCCATTCATTGATATGAATGTGGGTAAATATGAATTACACCATCAAATAATGGCTCAATTTCAACATTGAGGCCAAAAAGGATACCAAAGATAGAGAAATTTAGGGAAAAGGCCCAAAAGGACATAAAGGAAATAAAAAGCTTGAAAGTGGGTAAATTGTAAAAGAACCCTGAGATTCAGTCTGTTACAACACTCCACCCCTTAAAGAGGATTTCGTCCCTGAAATTACAACAAGAGGGAAGGGTGAGTACGTAACAACCCAACCTTAAGCAACTAGGTGATAACCCTTAAATCTAGGTAACTGCACAAACTCTACACATAAGTCAGGTTTTAATGATTCACTAAGGCTTCCACTATTAACATTACTTTTTATCAAATGTAATACAATACACATTTTTAGCTCATTAACATTATGAAATCTTCATCATCCTTAATATTATATTAATTGTGTCATAATGTATTCACATTATTATCAAAAGAATTACAACTCATCATTAAGTACAAATCATATGTCTTACCCTTATCTACCTCACTAAGGGTTTTAAGCAAAATTAGGGTTTACTAAGTAATCCCAATATTTATTAATACATTAGGTCACAAATCTTTAATAACTTTACTTTATTCTCCATTATTCTTATATTACCATCATATAGAATTACCACAAATTATTTTGTGAGAAAGAATATAATTCAACAAGTTATTAAGTCTATAATAATGTCATAGTTATTTACACATTGTCACATCACTTCTCATACTTTTATTAATGTCATCATTAATCATTATACTTCATATTATAAATTATACATTGAACATCACATTAGGTAATTGGAATTATTGTAGACTTAATCATGCTTATGTGAATCCAATTACCCCTGATCATATTTGAGTTGTTACATATATATTTTATTGAATAAGGTGGAACAACTTACATATATTAATGAATTGATCCATATATAAAATTATGATAAGGTGATTAATGAGATGTGTATTTAGAGAACAAGGTGATATGCTTTACATATATTGATAACTTGATCACAATTATTATTAGGTGACTATAATTCCATTTTTGTGTATCCATTATATTATTAGGTTATGACACCTAATGTCACTAATGTATTATGAAGGCATTAAGGATACATATGTATATATGTTGAGGTTAGCTGATTACATATTAGTGTTTAGGTCAACATGACCATTATATGTTATGCATTCCGAGCATGCATTAGTTCCTTTTATCATATAATTAGGGTGACATAGTCAACCTCATGTATATTCACAATTAGTGGTGAGTTACATATTAGGGTTTAGGTCGACATGACCATGCATCTTTAGTATACATTAATTCCATCTATCATGCCATTATGTTGACTTGGTCAACATCATATGTATTTACAATTAGTGATGAATAACTCACTTATATGTGCATCATGTATTTAGATTTCAAGCACATGAACTATGCATTTTTTTATCATATATTCATTGGTATATAAACAACAAGTTAAATTATAATTTGTTTGTTAAATTCTAATAATACAAACTCACTAATATGTTGTCAATGAATTTAGGGTTTCTAATTCTAAAGTGACTTGATTTTGCTATGTATGGAATTCCATCCCCCTAAAAAGGAATTTTGTCCTCGAAATCAGCAATGCAAAATCTATCAAGGTACTAATACTACCACTACTCCACCTCTTAAGAGGGTTTACCTATTAAGTCAAACTAAGTTAGAGGTAAAAGAGTGAGTCTAAACATGTATAAGACCCAACACTTAATTGTCTTACCAAACTTCAAGTCTAGTATAGGGTACACTAACCCTAAACATGGAAATCTAATACTCTTATAAGGTACTTAAGGATTACAAAATGATTTTGTTTGGGAAATCAAATCATCATATAAGGTTTTCTAAGGGTACTCAACAATGAGGTAATATGCCTAAAGGTAAGCTATTTTGAGCATTCCGTATCAGATCAGGCCAGGCCAGTGTCATATGAACTCGGGAGTCCCCATAAACCAAGCTAGTAGCGTAGAGGAAAATATTGCCAGCCCCCAAGTTCTGACCCTTTCTAGACACCATCACTTTCAACTTCTTTCCCTAGTAGCTACCTAATAGGTTAATCACCTAAAAGTTGATTAAAGATGTTTATAATATGAAAATATTATGGTTCTAGATCAACCTTTTATCATAGGTTAATTCTAAGGTGAACATCTTAACTAAAGGGAAAACTATATGAGGTAAAGTTTTCTAACTAAGGAGACAAATTGAAATAGTCAATTCCGACTACCATTGGATCTGATACCATGCTATAAAGATGTGAAATCAATCACCCCTTTACAATCATGGTAAACAAAAGACCAACAAATAGCAACGGAAGTGTAAATTTGGACTATATCCAATTTATAAATAAAGTGTACATAATTTTTTTTCTCCCAAAAATGGTGTACATACTTTATACAAGAGAAAAGGACCTATGTAGAGGGAAATGAGGACAACAATATGTCTCCATCAAAAACTAACTTAACCAATCATTTCATGAGAGAAGGATGGACACCTTTCCTAGCCTTAGGCAGGTTCACCATGCTCCTGATGTGCACCTTGATCCTATACCTGGGTGGTTGGGGTCACCCAACAAGAGGATATAAAAAGTATGTGTCAAAATAGAGAATAAGGACGATTATAAACTAAGGTAGGAAATAATAAAGATTTACTACACTAAGAGGGTCAAGAATATGAGGCAAGTATATCAAATAAGAAATTCTGCCAAATAGAACAATAATAAATTTGCATGCATGATTAAATGTGACTAAATTAAACTAACATAGGGCTGAGGCACCTACCGGACCTCAACCTCTAGGTGGGGGAGAGTAATACATTCCCAAACACCCTAATATTTTATAAATTAAGGAGAGTGGTCAAATTACCCTGGGCTCATGCCCAATACTATGGGTGGTTTGTACTCATGTACACTATTTAGTTAACTAGTCATTTTCATCATCATGCTAAAGTAATTCAATGGAAGATAGAATAAGTTTATAAACAATTGCAAGTGGGGTCAAAGACCCTTAAATCATTTAAAGAAGAATTTCAAGAATGAAGAAAATAGGCTCATGCCTCATTGGGAATATAGGTGTGGATAAATAAGCCCAACTTTAGGGTTAGAATGCACATACAAAACAAATAGGGTTGCACATACATACCTCACTTGAGATTCTTAAAGAAGACTTTTCATCAATTAAATTTGTCTAATCTCACTTTTGTCCTCGATACAAGTGTATATACATGGATTAGGGTTTAATGTAATATACAGCTTGAAACCCTACTTTTATACCTTCAAAAAAAAACCTCAATTTATGACTTAAAACCTAGACTAAATGATTATTTAGACTTCACGGATTAAGAAAACATATTTAATTTTCCAATTTGGAGTTAAAATGAATTAATTACATATTTTAGAAAATTTTATATAATAAAAATGGTTTTCATATTGAATATCGAAATAGGCATGAGATTCAGGACTCAAAAACCATAAATTCTAATTCTACATAGAAAATCCTTTCCAACGAGTATTTATTTGCATTTTTCTGACCAAGCCTCAATTTATTATGAATTAAACAAATCTGGCCTATGGGCTCTGATCTCCAAACCACAATATAAACACGATTTAAACTTAGCGAAAGCGAATCGATTAATAGCGGAAGACAAAAATCACCAGTATCTTAATTACATAATTAGGCAAAACACCTAGGGTTAACTCATAACCCAGGTCAGGGATGTTACAAATTATCCACCCCTTACAAGGATTTCGTCCCTGAAATCGATAAAACATTTTAAGAGAAAAGGGCAGGATACTTCCTTATCATCTCATCCTTTATTTCCCAAGTGGCTTCTTCAATACCACGGTGGTTCAAGAGGACTTTCACAAGGCTTATATCTTTCTTCTTTAACTTTTTAATTCTGTTATCAAGGATTGACACCGATCCTTCCTCATAAGATATATCATCATTCAATTCTACCTCCATAGGTTGTAGAATTGACTCAGTATCGGGGTGACATTTCTTTAGCATAGAAATGTGAAACACAGGATGTAACCTCTGTAACTCTGGTGGCAACTCTAGTTTATAGGCTACTTGTCCAATCTGTTCAATGATTGGATAAGGCCCCATAAATCTAGGAGCTAACTTCCCTTTCCTTCCAAAACGAAGGAATCCTTTCCAAGGCGAGACCTTGAGATACACTCTGTCTCCAACATGGAATTCTAAGGGTCTACGACGTTTGTCAGCATAAGATTTCTGCCTATCCTGTACAGTCTTAATCTGTTGTTGTATTACTTTAATCTTCTCTGTGGTCTGCTGCACAAGATCAGGACCTAACAACTGATGCTCACCAGTCTCAAACCAACACAAAGGTGATCTACAACGTCTACCATATAAGGCTTCATAAGGTGCCATATCAATACTATGTTGATAGCTATTGTTATAGGCAAACTCTATCAAGCTTAGGTGTAGATCCCAACTTCCGGTAAACTGGAGAACACATGCTCTCAACAGGTCTTCTAAGGTTTGTATAGTTCTTTCTGACTGTCCATCAGTCTGCGGATGAAAGGCCGTACGAAACCTTATCTTGGTGTCTAAGGCTCTGTGTAACTGTTCCCAAAAATGACTTGTAAACTGAGGACCTCTGTCAGAAACTATTGTGACAGGAACACCGTGCAAACGCACTATCTCTTGCACATACAACTGTGATAACCTTTCAGCAGAAAAGGTTGTTTTGACAGGTAAGAAATGCGCTGTCTTAGTCAATCTATCTACAACTACCCAAATGGAATCATGTCCTTTGTTTGTCCTGGGTAGGCCAACAACGAAGTCCATGGTCACATGGTCCCACTTCCACTGTGGTATGGGTAAAGGTTGCATTGTTCCTGCAGGCTTTTGGTGTTCAACTTTAACTTGCTGACACACAGGACACCTCAGCACAAACTCTGCAACATCCTTCTTCATTCCAGGCCACCAATACAGTTCCTTTAAATTACGATACATCTTGGTGCTTCCTGGATGCATAGCATACATCGAAGAATGAGCTTCTTCCAGGACTAACTTCCTTGAGTTATCCACATCTGGCACTATCATCCTCTCATGATAACAAGCTACATGATCATCTGAGTCATGGAAACCATCTCGCTTCTCATTTCCATACTCTGACCTAATCTGTTGAACTTCAGCATCAACCTGTTGTGCTTCCTTAATCTGCTCTCTTAGGGTAGGTTTAATATGCATCTCAGCCAACAATCCGGCTAACAATGACACCTTCAACTGTACATTGTCTTGCCTTAAAGAGATAAACATATCTCTCTTAGAGCACACTAAAGAGTTTAGTTGTGCTCTATCCATGGCTGAGGTTGCTGATTTCCTACTCAAGGCATCTGCAACAACATTGGCCATGCCCGGATGGTAATCAATTGTACAATCATAGTCCTTGATTAACTCCATCCAGCGACGTTGCCTCATGTTAAGCTCATGCTGAGAGAAGATATACTTAAGGTTCTTGTGGTATGTGAAAATCTGGAATGTCTCTCCGTAGAGATAATGCCTCCAGATCTTCAAGGCATGTACCACAGCAGCTAACTCCAGATCGTGTGTCGGATAATTCTCCTTGTGTTTCTTAAGCTGTTGAGAAGCAAAAGAAATCACTTGTCTATCCTGCATCAACACACATCCAAGTCCTTTCTTGGAGGCATCACAGAAGACTACATATCCTTTTCCTTGTTCAGGTAGCACAAGAACAGGTGCACTTGTCAACCTCTCCTTTAACAACTGAAAAGACTGTTGACACTTATCACTCCAAGAAAAAGGAATATCTTTCCGGGTTAACTTTGTCAAGGGTAAGGCTATAGAACTAAAGTTCTTAATGAACCTTCGATAATAGCCAGCTAACCCCAAGAAACTTCGAATCTCCGTCGGTGTCTTTGGTTGTTCCCACTGCAGAACATATTCTACCTTTGTAGGGTCAACACGAATTCCCGAGGCAGATATTACATGTCCAAGAAAAGATACCTCCGGCAGCCAGAACTCACACTTGCTAAACTTAGCATACAACTTGTGTTCTCTTAGCAAGGTCAAAGCTTGGTGAAGATGCTGCTCATGCTGCTGAGCATCCTTACTATAGATCAGAATGTCATCTATGAAGACGAAAACACACTGATCAAGGAAAGGTCGGAAAACTATATTCATGAGTTCCATAAATGCAGCTGGTGCATTGGTTAGTCCAAACGACATAATCGTGAACTCATAGTGACCATACCTTGTCCTAAAGGCAGACTTGGATATGTCACTATCCTTAATACGAAGTTGATGATATCCAGACCTCAAGTCTATCTTTGAAAAGACTGTTGCACCACGCAACTGGTCAAAGAGATCATCAATCCTCGGCAGAGGGTACTTGTTCTTTATTGTTACTTTATTGAGTTGTCTATAGTCAATGCACAACCACATTGACCCATCTTTCTTTTTAACAAACAAGACCGGAGCACCCCAAGGTGAAGTGCTCGGTCGGATAAAACCCTTCTCAAGTAACTCTTGAAGATGTTTCTTGAGTTCTGCCATCTCGGCAGGCGCCATCCTATACGGAGTCTGAGCTATGGGTTTCGTATCTGGAATCAGATTGATTTCGAAATCAATCTCCCGAAGTGGTGGTATACCAGGAAGTTCTTCAGGAAACACATCCTCGAATTCCCTGACTATGGGAACTTCGGAAGGATTGGAACTTTCCTTGGTAACATCTACCACATGGGCCAAGAATGCATAACATCCTTGCCTAAACAGCTTATCAGCAACCATAGCTGACACAAGATAGGTGAGCAGAATCTTTCTTTCACCTTGAAAGATCCATGTGTTGCTTTCATCAGCAAACACAGCCAACTTGGACTCACAATCCAAGACAACTCTATACCTCTCTAAGGTATCCATCCTGAGGATTATATCAAATCCTTGCATATCAAGTGGTATAAGATCCACTTAAATGTGATGGTCAGAAAAGAAGAGGATGCAGGGAGAGCATACCTCCTGCAAAACGGCAGACCCACTCAACGGAGTCTCCAACAACAAACTATCTGCCCTATGACTAACAGTCACATTGCAGTTACGAATCACTCTATGAGTGATGAAAGAGTGCGTAGCACCCGGGTCAATCAGAATAGATACAACACATGATGTAGACATATCAGGATATAAAAGTTCCATCTGACCTGCCACTACCCGTGGATTGACCACTGCATCTGGTGGGTTCATAGCATAGAACCTCGTTGTCGCCTGGTGTTGAGGTGGTGCTGATCATCCAGCTTGAGACGCTTGTCCACGTCCTCGAGCTGCTCCTTGAGATTAAATTCTCTGAGATCCTTGTTGATTCTGTCTCGGAGGCTGTGTCACACTGACAGGCCTAGAACGGCAATCCTTCATCAAGTGTCCCACCTTACCACAGTTGTAGCATCTCCTCTCCTGTTGTTGTGGTCGGGGTGGTCCAGTAACTGACATCGATGCAGAACTGTGAGTCCCTTGAAGCGGTTGACTCCGTCCTCTACCTCTGCTTGGTGACCATTGAGTTTGAGAACTTGATCTGGGTGGTGGAGGGTTAGGTGCAGAGAATCTAGGTTTCTTGAAATCCCTAGATGAAGAACCCTATAACTGTGGATATCTTTTCTGGGTTTGCCTCTTCTCAACCACAGATCTCTCTATCCTTCAGACTAACTCAACGAAGGTAGAGAATCTCTCTCGTTTTTATAAGGCAGACACAGGGGTTGACATATCAGCATTCAAACCCTTCTCGAATCTCCTGATTCTTTCCTCATCTGTGGCAGCCATGTGCGGACAGAACCGCATCAATTCCATGAACTTAGCTTCATACTCGCTAATGTTCATCATGCCTTGCCTCAATCTCTCAAACTGAGAGATCTTCTCATCTAGGAAGGTCTTTGGAAAATATCTATTGATAAATTCCCGACGAAACTCTTCCCACGAGAACTCTATTCCAGGTCTCTTCTACTCTTCCATGTTCCACCAGTGACCAGCACTGCCTTTGAGAAGACAGACAGCATGTCTAACCTTCTCAGCCTCCGGGATAATAAGAATCCTGAAAGCCTTTTCCAACTCTGTTAACCACAGATCAGCATCTGCGGGGTCAGCAGTCCCAAAGTACTCGGTAGCTCCGACACGACGAAGTCGCTCGAACGTCTTACCGATACCTTGTCCTTCGGGCTGGGCAGGTGCCCTAGGTGCAGGCATGGGCATCCTGTCGGTGATGTGTATCATGGCAGTCATAAACTGCCCAAACATCGTCTGAACTGCTGGGTTACCCATATCAGCTGGGTCAAACTGGGGTGGCTCAGGTGCAGGCTGTTCTATTTTTGGAACCCTTGCACCGCCTCAAGGTGCACTAGCACTACTCTCTGCCACGTACTCATCATGTGGCTCTGCCATCCTTATGTATCTTCTTCTCCTGAGGAGCAGAAGATTCTATTAGATAAGGAAGAGATACTAAGGGTAGACTCGACATCCTAAGTCCTATGCCTCTGTAGACTCAATGGACCTAGAGCTCTGATACCACTAATTGTGGGCTCTGATCTCCAAACCACGATATAAACACGATTTAAACTTAGCGGAAGCGAATCGATTAACAGCGGAAGAAAAAAATCACCAGTATCTTAATTACATAATTAGGCACCGTTTAGGGTTTGGTTGACTTCAAGATCATATAACACTCAAGACCGTTTACCCTCATTCAGTCTTGAGGTCGAATGACCTTATACGGTCTTGAGGTCGAATGACCTTATACGATCTCAGGATCATTTGAAGGTTGAAGGTGTGAAACCTATTCGAGACTTTTGAAGTTATGTCTGCCTAATGCCTTGAAGGCTTAAATGGTTAATAGTTGTTCAACCTAAACCCTAATGATACCAAAAGACATTAAGGGTCAAGTGGTTAGTAAATTAAACCATGATGATGATCAATGTGTAATTTACCATAATACCCTTGAAAGGTTCAATTGAGTGAAACCTTATTCTAATCAAACCCTAATCACTTAATAGTGGTGATTTGGTCTATGTTAATCAAAGTGGACTTAACCCAACCTGATCTAGATTGGTGTTATCACCATCTACAAGTATGAGGAGAGAGAAAGTATCTTAAGAAAGAGAAAGTACCCTTTTATGATGGAAATTCAAGTAAAGTACCTTCAATACACATGAATGTGCATGATTAGGGTATGATCCACCTATGTGAGATCATGGAACCCTAATTATGATAAATGATGAATCTAAAACTAATCTGAGAGCATCAATGATGATGTTCCTCATACATGATGATGTTATGAGTTCAATTCACCCTAATGTGAATAGTAAACCCTAATTCAAGGGTGATGACATGTGAATAGTAAACCCTAATTCAAGGGTGATGACATGCAATATGAGTAGCAAACTCTAATTGATGAGAATCAGAGAACTTAGCTCTTATGACAAGAGTGGAAAGTATATTCTTGTTTTGAATTACCTTTATCAGTTGAATTAACCATGCAGGTTCTGATATGAAGGTGATCATATCTAGGTATGAATGATGATACTATATTCATTGAAAGCATGTTATTAGCTTTATGAATAGTAAAATATCTTGATGCCTTGTCAGTGGCATCCTATGTTTTAATGGGCCGTAAGAGCCATGAATACCATCAAGGTCATGCTTTAGAGATGACTTGTGATGAGTATACTGAGAAATGATGATTGATGTGAGTTAGGTTTGTTGCATTTAGTATTCTACTTTCATAGTTGTTATGCCACTGTTATTGTTTGAAGAACAATGTATGATGTAAAAGAATACTGAATGTACCTAACTAATCAAGTGAATTGTAGAGCCCTGATCATAGATCCATCATTGTCAGAGATCAAATGATGGTGAAACAGGTTTTCCTACGGGAACTCCTGGATCACATACTGTTGAGTATGTGGGGTATATGGATGTGTAGAACCTTACATCCTAGTGTAGGAATTTGATGTAGATGTATAATCCGTCAAACCTTCACTAAAAACTCATACCGTATCAGTGAATGGTAAACATGAAACCTCCTGATGATGAGGAAAACATAGATATCCGTATCAGTGAAGATAAACATGAAATCTCCTGATGACGAAGAGAGTACAGAACGCCACTGTAACTCTAAAATAGCGAAGGACCAGATTACCCTGGTGAGCTATAATAGTAGAGACACAAGATGTCCTACAAGTGATCCTCTTACTGACTGAGGAAGGTGAAGGTCATGAGAATCCGGCTCTTTCGATGACCTAGTATGATACTAAGGCACTTAACAGTGATTGGTTGGGGTATGAGTGGTAAACCTCATCTCCACAGGGCATAATAATAATAAGAATGTTTGAAAAACATAATCTACAACGTAGTATACCTGTTAAAGGTAACTATGAGCTAATTGATTGATGTTACACTGTATAGTGCATATGTTCTTCATGCTTGATATATGTTGAGCTCTTGTATACAACTGTATCTGCTATTGAATACTTTGTAAGCTTTTACTGCTTAAGTTATTCTTTGATGTTATAATAAAGCTTCTGGCGGAGAGTTATAACTCTCGCTGGGACAATTATGTACAATTATCTCACCCCGTAGACTTCAACTTTTTAGGTGGACGTCGAGGACGGAGGAACATTTCTACTGTTGGGTTTTAGGGGAGACAGAGAAGGCAGCGGAAACAAAAAAAATTTCTCCCCCAACCCATACCGAGGAAACGCATCAACGTCTATATAATAGGAAAGGATGGTTTGTGGAATCATACCTTGTCCTGAGGCTTGCTCGGCGACAATACCTCGCGCAATGCGCGGTCTTCAACTCCGATCTTGGACGGCGTCTGTGCAGCTCCTGGTCGCACCGGGACTGACTCCTCCTCCTCCTACCGGACTGTCGGATGACAGTTGTCCTCCTGAGTGGCAGTGTCCTCCCGCCTCTGTAGTAGTCCACACGGACCACCTGGAACTCCACTCTCCTTGTCCCACAAGGAAGTGGAAGGAGTCGCACCCTCCTGTTGACGTACTAGTCGCCAAAACACTCTCCTGCTACCAGTTGCAACTGTAGTTGTCCTTCCCTTGCTGCACCTCCCTTTGCGGGAAGCACTTGCTCGGGATCTCTCACGGTTACCAAAACCAGAGAGAACGACAACTTCGCAAAGCAACCAGCTTGCATTGAGTTGTACTTTGAGAAGCCCCCAATACCCCTATATATATAGGCGGGTCATGGGACAGGGTTCTCTATGCCCGGCAATACGGGACTAAAGCAGGAGTAGAAGAGTTCGGGAATTTTCCACAAAAAGCAACCGGTTCGCAACTTGAAATGATCGGTTCACAACTGAACCGATCGGTTCGGCCATTGAGCCGATCGGTTGGACCTGAGCCGATCGTTTGGGGCACTCCAACTGATCGGTTGGTGCCCTGAACCGATCGGTTCATGGTCCTAATCCGGCTCAAAAATACTTTCCTTGTTTCATTCTTAATTGGTATCGTATACCAATGTTATTCCCAATCGAATTGGGCAATTTGAAACCAAAGGAAAATTCTTGCCGACATGATTTTCCCAACTGGTCGGTTGCACCAGTTGAGCCGATCGGTTCAACTCTTGAACCGGTCATTTCAACCTGGGCATGAGCCGATCGGCCTGGACACTCCAGCCGACCGGTTCAGCACCTCAGCCGACCGGTTCATCACATGAGCCGATCGGTTGGGAGCACAGGTTGGGCAAAATCAGTCAATTGCGATTTCAATCAATCCGATACTCCAATCAATGCGTCCAACACCTTGAACCATATGATATTGAGCTATCGACTGATTGAGTGTTTAATTGAACTACTAAACTCCTTTAGTAATCAATCTAAACATTGCTTTGTGGACAAAACTCCTCTTCCAGGTTAAATCCTATGTGTGTGACCCTGCAGGTCCATTTCACGTTGGCAGTGAAAGTCCATAACACTTATGACTTCACAAGCAAAGAGCGGTGCCTAGTCACACATCAGTGCTACCCAAGTGAAAGTAGAAAGTTGGAGAACAACTTTCATCCTACAATCCGTGAATGGTGTTACAGTGAATGTATAATTCCTTTGTCACTGATATCCCGAATGAACTCGAGGCATGGAACAGTCATCCTATCAACGTTCATTCACTTTCTTGATCTCAGAGCAGATTGAACGAGATATGTATGACATCAATATCACATACTGATTCACACATGCGTGCGCACGCCTATCTCAATCCTACTCATCAAGTGGCCTTGGATATCAAACTCCCTCAGGAGGGACAAATCCCATATCTATCACTCACCCCTCAAAAGCCCCATGTGTCAAAGCCACCCAATCATCACCTTTATAACAACCCATGTTTCAGGACTGCGTTTGATGATGTCAAAGTGTGCCCAACGACATGTGTTGAGTGTAGTGATTTCAGGTCAAAGAATCACACTCACCACCATCACTGTGAGTACTGACTGTGACTACCATCTCATGGTTCCATGTGTCAAACTCACGGTGGGTCTGTCCGGTACCTTGTTCTCTAACAAGTACCTATGTGTTTGGTTTGATATCTCTATATCATGACTAATGAGATTCTGTCATCAACCAACACCACAATCTAGTCTTGTGTGTCATTGCTGTCTATCTACCTTCCACAATGACATCCGACTAGGGACATAACAAGAATGTACAAACTCTTAGCATCCGTATGATCTCATCGTTCAGGTCATGAACCTGAAGGCATACGTCATTGAGTACTGTCATTCTCTAGACATTCAATCTGTTCTATCACTATCTCAAATGACTGAACCAGAAAGAATTGGAAGCTTGCCTTTGATGTTTATCAAATCAATCTTAATGTATCCCACCAATCATCCCATGATTGGCTCTCATGGAATACATACCAACAGACTCCCACTTGCACTGCGAGCCAATCACTCTTGAATCATATTCATAGTGATCTTCAAACATGTCCCACATGTCACTGTGCTCTAGTGCCAACATAGTGAGTAATGGCAACACCTTGCCAAAGTCAGTATAAATTGCATGTCTCTCATCTCTTCGCTGTACGTCGCACGTATGAGATGGAGTTGCCGTAATATGCGATCTAGTATTCCTTTGCTAACCTTTAGCCACATTGCATGATCAAGGATTCCAGACTTGTCATCAATGAGTGGAATATAAGTTCATCTCATGAACTTTTAGATCCATATAGTATCCACTGCTGTTCTCTAACACACAGATACTCGACATTTCCCTTTTAAATGGTTTTATTGGAACACTTCCAATTATCAACAAACTTTCACTTTTATACATCTTATGTATATATTTTGCGATTAATTTTCTGTCCTTTCGGAAGTTCGCATCAATGTAACTCTTTACATTGAACTCTTCCTTATCACCATAGAACTAGTACTTCCCAAGTACTTATCAAGTCCTCATGGTATTCCAGTAACCCTTACTGGAAATAGACAGCCATCCACTCGTCATGTCACACATGCGAGTTATCAGGATGAGCACATCATATTGCCATGTCCTACATGCAAGATGATGAATGCATTTTATTCTTGCCATGTCACACATGCAAGACAATGGGATGATTACATACATGATAGATCCATATCTATTCTTAGTGTTCCCATTCTTCATAAGAATTGGACACTTGGCCTTGGGATACTAACTCCATGTAACATGGACAAGTTTTCTCCCACTGAATCTGTGCATACTGAACACTTCAGTACAGATTGCCAATGTATGCTCTCTCTTTTCAGGTCAAGAGGTTTTTGAGAACTATCTCTATAGATCTCTATTCCTATCACATAGGAAACATATCTATCTTCCTTAAAGATAATTTCCACTTTTGGATTTCCAATCTAGAACATTTCCATTTCACATCAATATGTGGAATGTGAACACGCTCCCACTAAATCACAGATCCCTTCTTTATCTTTGACATATCAGTCAAACCTTTTGACTATATCATCAAAATAAAGATCCAATTTTGAGTTGCTTGTACTCAATCAATCTCATTGATTAGTCCATTGTAACTTATAGACTTCATTTGCATTAGTGGATTCATAAACCTTATAGGTTGTGTCACGTACACATCCTGGTTTTATTCCTCATAGGAATGCAGTTTTAGTATCCATATGCCAAATGTCTCAGTCATTAAGTTGCAATCAACAAGCATCATCCTTCTCAAAATGTTATCCATGTGTCTTAACACTTAAGACTCATTTGCACTTATGGATATGATCCAATGAGTGCTACCATTAAGGTCATACCTTATGGTTCACATGGATGTCATTTAGGATGTAATGGTCTTATACCATAACTCAAAATATGATTCCTCATATTCATCTAGATAGTTGACTCATCATATGAACAACTCATCACATAGATAATTGAGGTGTGTCTGTTAAGGATATAAGAACTCACAACCCTTGTGATTCTTAATGTCCTTTATTAGTGTGGGGTATTCTTTTATTAAGAAGAATTCAGTTATTCGATAATCATTCTCTAACTCCTTAGAGTATGATTCCTTCTTGGTTCAGACATCACCATGCCTTAATCATGAGTTCACTATGATACACTATCACAATCACTCATAAGGATCTCAAACATTTGGTCCAAGTATTTCATTCATTGATCTCATCAAGAATTAATACTTTACCAAATTTGTACTTCATTTATGATAATCTTGAACACTTCAAGACATTCATATTGGTATTTCTCTAAACACCATTTGAAGTATTAGCATTTACTCCAGTAGGTATGTAAATACATCACATGTATTATACCTAATAGGATAATCATTCTCCCACTACATTAGTGAAGATTGATTAATCATGTCCAAGATATTCATGTCCCTTACTGGTTCTCTAACCAAAAGAGTCTAGTTTTATCCATCACATGGAAACCAGAAATGAATTTCTCATGATTGATGCTAATTTGATTGTTTGAGTTATCAATAACTTTAGGTATCATTTTATCTTATGCATACCATGTATCACAAGATAAACAAGGCATTGCCACAAAGATCATATCTTTAAGATTGAAACATCAACTTTATTGATTGCCATCATTGTCACACAATATGCAATAATAAAGTGTTTCTATCTATTGGCAATATATGAAATAGAAGTTCTCAACTCTATTTCGTTCCCTTTAGGCTGAAATAAACTAAAAGATACTCCTATCTATGGCCGCAACACTTGCTCCAATGATGGGTACTTCTTTCTTGGTCCTTTCACAAAGGCCATCACTTCTTTGCGGATATTGCATATCATATATGACATATCCATATCTTGGTATCATATACCTCAGATAAAGAAGCAGTTCATTTCATGATACCTTAGGTGGAGATCTCCATCCCCTCCTTCATCTTCTTTTGTTCTTCCAGATATAGAGGGCAATTCCCTCATACACTCTTTCCCCATGTGCCTTGAGGCTGAAGACGGCTTGGATTTCTGGCTAGCATCAGAACACTTCTTAGCTTTGCCCTTGTCTTTGCCCTTAAGAATTACCTTTTCTTTGATCACATCAAAGACTATGGTTTGTCTTTCTTCATCTTTGCCTCTACTATCCTCAACATGTCCAACAACTCTGTCAACGCTTGTCAAGGTTGTTCATGTTGTAGCTTATCATGAATTGTATGATTCTCACAACATTTACAGTATCATACCAATAGCCAACTCTTGGCTCAGAGGGAATCCTTCTTAATCAGGTTTTTCCACATACCCAATCACATTGAGTGTGTGAATACCTTACTGGATCTCCTTCTGTCATGACATACTAGGACAGTATCTTGGAGACATCATATGTCTCATGTTGTCTCTGCAACTCATAGTTCAGAGAACACAACATCAAGCACTCCTCATCAATGTCATCCTCAGTATGCTTCCATAAGCATACTTTCAGCCATTGATGTGGTGGGATCGAGTTCATCTGGTTCTGGTATAACTAGGACTTAGAGCTTTTGCTCTTTGATTGAGAACACTTCTCATCATTATCCTAACCAGTCGTGGAATTATTCCCATTTAATTTGTTGGTCTCAAAGACCGATCGCAAATAAAGTGATTTGTTGATTAACCATTTATTTTAACAAAAGGAAATATATGCAATTTTAGTCCAAAACTCTTTTGACTTGTTTGATTGATTTGAAAAGTTGATGATAAAATTAGGCCTTTAATTAATTATCGCTCCCACTATTTTAGTTCAAATTGATAGCCCTCACCATCAATTCGGAAGATTGCAGCGTACAACCTTCTAGTGGGTAAGATCCTGAAATCCTCTAAGCCATGGACCGGCTAGGGCTGTCACCCACAACATAGATCTCTCAGGTAGGCAACTTTTGCCAATTGCATCATATGCAACTCTTGATAAGATGTCATATACAACTCCTTGCAATGATCATCTCCATGCCTCAAGGCACTAGATCCTATCTAGGTCACCTTGTTAAGTCCGACCCAAAGCAAACACGATGAATATGCACCCTGCTAGGGCAGACCCACACATTCATCCTTCACGCTTCCACGAGGTAGACGGTGCACCACGCTAGGGCGTGCCCACACTTGGTCGAACAAGCTTTTCATGTGTTTCGCATTTGGAAGGCATCTAAAACTTAATATTTTAATGAGGGATTTGGTTTTATATACATATACATATCCAATCACCACAATACATAGTACGTATCATATACATGCTATATCCCACAGAAAACATGCACAAACGATAAAAAGCGATGATTATGGCCATCCTAATGTGATTCCTCAAGCCAAGAGGAATCACGGTCATCTAGGTCAACATCACATGCAACCTGTACAAGATGAACATATGTGCCTTGCCATCCCAGTTGATCAACTCATCACATGAATGATCTGTACTCTCCAGCCGGTCCTCTGGGTGCCACCAGCCAATCGGTTGGCTCCTCCAACCGATCGGTTCGCCTGGTCGTCGTGCATCTCGTCATGTCTGCCACCTGCTCGTCTTGCTCCTCGAACCGGTCACCAACTGATCGGTTCACTCCTTGAACCGACCGTCTGGAACGTCAACCGATCGGCTCACTCCTTGAACCGATCATTTCAGCTGTCGTCTTGATGTCCGCCGGTCTTTGACATAACAGGAAATAAAAATCTATCCTATTTATTACATTGCTTTAAAAGGGAAAACCCCGAGTTACATTCGGGGGGAGCAAAGGTAGGAAAGAATCTCAAATTATTTCGAGTTACATCGGGAATAAGAGAGGGAAGATCGGTGCGCAGACCGAGATGGAAGCAACCACAAACAACCACACACAGATAGGGGTTTATAGGCCATAATCACGCTACACACATCCACCACAAAACTCGTTTAAGGGCGACGCGTATCGAGTGCATTAATAATACATATCATATATGTAATTAGGGATTTGTGGATTTAGGATTGGACATGCATAAAGCCGATATTATTCGCATCGCATGCAATAAATAAAGGCGACAAACCAAAATCGATCATATCGATATTCCTAAAATATAGAACAGCTGACGTGGCTCTGATACCACTGTTGGGTTTTAGGGGAGACAGAGAAGGCAGCGGAAACAAAAATTTTTTTCTCCCCCAACCCATACCGAGGAAACACGTCAACGTCTATATAATAGGAAAGGATGGTTTGTGGAATCATACCTTGTCCCGAGGCTTGCTCGGCGACAATACCTTGCGCAATGTGCGGTCTTCAACTCCGGTCTTGGACGGCATCTGTGCAGCTCCTGGTCGCACCGGGACTGACGAATCCTCCTCCTACCGGACTGTCGGATGACAGTTGTCCTCCTGAGCGGCAGTGTCCTCCCGCCTCTGTAGTAGTCCATACGGACCACCTGGAACTCCACTCTCCTTGTCCCACAAGGAAGTGGAAGGAGTCGCACCCTCCTGTTGACGTACTAGTCACCAGCACACTCTCCTGCTACCAGTTGCAACTGCAGTTGTCCTTCCCTTGCTGCACCTCCCTTTGTGGGAAGCACTTGCTCAGGATCTCTCACAGTTACCAAAACCAGAGAGAACGACAACTTCGCAAAGCAACCGACTTGCATTGAGTTGTACTTTGAGAAGCCCCCAATACCCCTATATATATAGGCGGGTCATGGGACATGGTTCTCTGTGCCCGGAAATACGAGACTAAAGCAGGAGTAGAAGGGTTCGAGAATTTTCCACAAAAAGCAACCGGTTCGCAACTTGAAATGATCGGTTCACAACTGAACCGATCGGTTCGGCCATTGAGCTGATCGGTTGGACCTGAGCCGATCGTTTGGGGCACTCCAACCGATCGGTTGGTGCCCTGAACCGATCGGTTCATGGTCCTAATACGGCTCAAAAAGACTTTCCTTGTTTCGTTCTTAATTGGTATCGTATACCAATGTTATTCCCAATCGAATTGGGCAATTTGAAACCAAAGGAAAATTCTTGCCGACATGATTTTCCCAACTGGTCGGTTGCACCAGTTGAGCCGATCGGTTCAACTCTTAAACCGGTCATTTCAACCTGGGCATGAGCCGATCGGCCTGGACACTCCAGCCGACCGGTTCAGCACCTCAGCCGACCGGTTCATCACATGAGCCGATCGGTTGGGAGCACAGGTTGGGCAAAATCAGTCAATTGCGATTTCAATCAATCCGATACTCCAATCAATGCGTCCAACACCTTGAACCATATGATATTGAGCTATCGACTGATTGAGTGTTTAATTGAACTACTAAACTCCTTTAGTAATCAATCTAAACATTGCTTTGTGGACAAAACTCCTCTTCCAGGTTAAATCCTATGTGTGTGACCCTGCAGGTCCATTTCACGTTGGCAGTGAAAGTCCATAACACTTATGACTTCACAAGCAAAGAGCGGTGCCTAGTCACACATCAGTGCTACCCAAGTGAAAGTAGAAAGTTGGAGAACAACTTTCATCCTACAATCCGTAAATGGTGTTACAGTGAATGTATAATTCCTTTGTCACTGATATCCCGAATGAACTCGAGGCATGGAACAGTCATCCTGTCAACGTTCATTCACTTTCTTGATCTTAGAGCAGATTGAACGAGATATGTATGACATCAATATCACATACTGATTCACACATGCATGCGCACGCCTATCTCAATCCTACTCATCAAGTGGCCTTGGATATCAAACTCCCTCAGGAGGGACAAATACCATATCTATCACTCACCCCTCAAAAGCCCCATGTGTCAAAGCCACCCAATCATCACCTTTATAACAACCCATGTTTCAGGACTGCGTTTGATGATGTCAAAGTGTGCCCAACGACATGTGTTGAGTGTAGTGATTTCAGGTCAAAGAATCACACTCACCACCATCACTGTGAGTACTGACTGTGACTACCATCTCATGGTTCCATGTGTCAAACTCACGGTGGGTCTGTCCGGTACCTTGTTCTCTAACAAGTACCTATGTGTTTGGTTTGATATCTCTATATCATGACTAATGAGATTCTGTCATCAACCAACACCACAATCTAGTCTTGTGTGTCATTGCTGTCTATCTACCTTCCACAATGACATCCGACTAGGGACATAACAAGAATGTACAAACTCTTAGCATCCGTATGATCTCATCGTTCAGGTCATGAACCTAAAGGCATACGTCATTGAGTAATGTCATTCTCTAGACATTCAATCTGTTCTATCACTATCTCATATGACTAAACCAGAAAGAATTGGAAGCTTGCCTTTGATGTTTATCAAATCAATCTTAATGTATCCCACCAATCATCCCATGATTGGCTCTCAGGGCATACATACCAACATCTACAAGTGACCAGTCCCAGCAGCAGCAGTACCAGGAGAAGAAGTAAATCTCAGGTGGAGATTTAGCCTGCCATGTGGTGTAGTTAGAGTCAGTCCTATGTGTCCTCTGTACTCTCAGGTCTTGGAGTCTTTTGGTTATGAGTTCTTGAGATTTTGTATCTTGTTGTATATAATTACTCAAGAAGTAATTATCATGAGATGTAAACAGTTTATCTCCTTTTATGAATGAAGCTTTATGGATTCAAGCTCTTGTCTCGAAAAGTTTTAATTTCCCGTGATTTCTGTCTTCCGCTGTTAATCGATTCGCTTCCGCTAAGTTTAAATCGTGTTTATATCATGGTTTGGAGATCAGAGCCCACATGGCCAATTAGAAATTAGGAAAAAGCCACATAGGCTAATTTTGTTTGAGAGTGAGCGGAGAGCTAAAAGACCAAAATGCCCTAGACAGTTAAATCGACCAATTAAAATTGCAAGGACCCTAAGGTCATACATACATCTCAATTAATCATGGTCGAGAAACAAAGCAAGAGGTGAAATACCATTACTGCCCATGCTCGATGAATTGGATAATTAAAAGGGCGTGGCTACCTTGGTCATTCCATGACCAGGATTCTTCAACCGAGCCATGGCACGAGGGAGCAGCTACTGGATCTTGAATCCAGTGCGACTCTACACCACAGGCCTCAACTCTACAAATGGGAAATGTGGAAGAGACCGCTGTGGTTCGATGAGGTCAGGGGTGCATTCGCCACAGGGCGAAGACCCACACGACTGTCAAACACACCGAAAAACCCCAATAAGCAGAGGAGAAAAATCGAGAACAAAAACAAGCACTGAGGCAGAGTTTTGAGAAGCAAAACATCATAAAATGCTCGAGGATGAAGGGTGAGTCGAAAGCATCACTTGCCATAGGCGGAGGTGCACCAGAGCCCCAAAAAGTACAATGACAGTGAAGCTTCTATGGTGGCTATAGGATGCAATAATAGAGTGCATCGTGAGACCAGTGGGGTTAAGGAATAGAAAGGCGGAGGTCTAGGTATGCTTATCGGTGCATCAATTTGGTCGAAGTCAGAGGAGAGGGTGGTTCCTAAGCGGAGTTCTCCAAAGAAGAAAAGCGAATAGGTCGGGGACCTTTAGGTCAGCTGAGGAGGAATTGGAGGAGGAGGAGGAGTTTGTGTGGTCTGAAGGTGCTCTAGGAGCATTTTTATAGGTGGGAGGGGAGATGTGGCTCCCTCAACAACTCCTTAGTGGAGAGGAGCCAAAATACCATAATGGATGTTTCGTGCACAGAGAGGGAGAGAAGTCGAGTCATAGCTCTCTAGAAACGGCAGATCATTTTGAGTTCAATGGAGGAAGAATCAACCAAAATGGTTAATAATTGAGAGAGAACGAATCGAGGGAAGTAGAACGCCTTGAATGTGTTCCTGGCTCTGATAACCTCCAATTTTGTGATGTTATCTTAGTATTTTTCTTCAGTTTTCCACACTCTTTCTCAAATAAAATTAGACAAAATCCCTAACTATCCTCTCTTATTGCAAATATACTGTTATATTAACTTTTCTCTTTTTTACTTACAGAAAAAGACACAAAAAATCATAAAAGTCTCAACTGGTCCCAAGACCGCATGGACTCACACGGTCCCAAGACCGTATGAAGCCAATCGGTCCCAAGACAGCATAGACCCACATGGTCCCAAGACCACATGAAGCCAATCAGTCCCAAGACCGCATGGACTCACACGGTCCCAAGACCGCATGAAGCCAACCGGTCCCAAGACCGCATGGACTCACACGGTCCCAAGACCGCATGAAGCCAATCGGTCCCAAGACCGCATGGACTCACACAGTCCCAAGACCGCATGAAGCCAATCGGTCCCAAGACCGCATGCACTCACACTGTCCCAAGACTACATGAAGCCAACCGGTCCCAAGACCGCATGGACTCACACGGTCCCATGACCGCATGGAGTCAACCAGTACCAAGACCGCATGAAGCCAAATGGTCTCGGGGTCCAAACGGTCTGGGGGTCCAAACGGTCTCGAGGTCCAAACGGTCTCGAGGTCCAAACGGTTTCAGGGTCCAAACGGTCTCGAGGTCCAAACGATTTCAGAGTCCAAACGATCTTCAAAACCGTTTGGATCCAAAACTGACCAAACCGTTTGGACTTCACTTAAGGCCTATAAATAAGACCCAAGGGGTCCTCCCAAAAGAGAGAAGTTTCAGACGCCCAGAGGCTGCCTCTACTACTCCAGAGCTAATCCGATTTCCATCCTCCACCCAAAGGCTGCCGGTCTGAGATCCTCACTCCATCTTGAAGTTGCTTTATCTTCTTTGCCAAAGAAGGTGGGAAGAGGAGACCTCGTCATCGAGCAACCTGTGAAATTTGAAGATCGTCTCTCTCTCTCTCTCCAAGGGGTTGACTTTCCTCTCTCCTTTGTGGGGATGACACACTCTCTCTCTTCTCGCCTCCTTCTTTGTCCTAGCTATGAGCGAGTAGTCTCTCTCATTGGGGTATGGGGAGTAGCCCCACTACCCATTTTTTCATTTCATGTAATGTAATCCATAGTTTGCAATATGGAGTTGCTTTCTTTTCAGTTCAACATCAATCGTTTAATGAATGCTTGTTGCTTGATCACCAACTTGTGTTATCTTTTATCTTTTAGTATGAATTGTCTATGTTCGTACTACTAGATTCGAAACTCTATTGAATGTTGGTTCTTGATGCATGTATCCACCATGCATCTATTTCAGTATCTAGGAGTGTTCTTCAAGAAGTGGAGTAAACTCACTTCCATCGTTGTACTTTCATACTATGAAATGGAATCAGTTGACGTATGAAAGTACAACCTTGATAAGTCGAGGAACACACTTTGCGAAGGGAATGATGCAAAGTAGTTGACCATTCATTCGGGGATGGCTGACTTTGCAACATTCCCGCACTTCTCATAGTTAGTTCTCCGAAAGGAAACTAAGTCTACAAAGATACTGACTGTTTTGACTCTTGTTGCAGGTTTTGTTTTATATTGCATGTTTTGATCCATGTGTAGTGGCGGTGAAAACCGATCACATCCTAGTGGCTTCTTATCAATTTTTAACATCCTTAAATTTACTTGCTTGCTTTACTTTACTTGCTTTTAGTTTAAAAACAACCAAACCAACCTTTTGTTTTAAATACCAACTATTAAGAGATTAAGTGAAATTCTAACGTTTTCCATCTTGTTGCTCCCAACAAGACCGTTGTCCCGTGGATTTGACCCTTAACTATACTATGATAAGACTTCCACGTATCTTAGCTTACGTGGGTGGAGTTCTCAATCTAGTATAAGCAAGGCTAAACTTAAAGACTTACCATCTTTAGGGTTTTTAGTGGTGCATGCAATTCCACGTAAGTGGAAGGTCCATCAAAAAATTGGCACCGTTGCCGGGGACAACAGAGCTTTTCAATTTCAATTAACTATCTTGCTAGTTGGTTAGGGTTTTACATTTGCTTTTAACCATAAGCCCATATCTTCTTGAATCCATCATATCTCCTGCTTCATCTAAAAGGTGTGTTTCTTTCTCTACTCAGGTAGAAGACGTGTATGCAATCATTGCATAACCTTGGATTCTCCCCTGATCCAGAGTATGACTCTGAGGTAGAGAGAAGCTTCCACCACCGCATCAGACTTAACCACAAAAGAGCCAGGCAAATGGCTGAAGATCAACGCCAAGCTGCACTAGTAATGGAAAGGGTCAATGCCGCCATAGCTACTCAAAGAGCACAATTCATCGCTGACACCCGTGCTCAGATTCAAGCGGAAGAACTGGCCCGCATCTGAGCTGAAAACGAAACAGCCAACCAAGCTGCCCAGTTAGAGCTAAGAAACAAGCAATTGAGGGATTATGCTGTCCCTAAGAACTACGAAGACAATCATCCAGTGCGGCCTCTGATCATCAACATACCCAACTTCGAGATCCGGACACAATGGATTCAGATCATGCATGGCATCTCATTCTCTGGAGGTTCTGGAGATGACTGTATGGATCACTTGAAGAGGTTTAAGGCACTTTGCCGACTGGTCCCACAGGCTGGAGTTGCTTTCGACGCAATAATGCTACATCTTTTCCACTTCACTCTATCAGGAAGAGCTTTGAGCAGGTACAACTCACTTGATAGGGAGCCAATAATCACCACATGGGCTCCCTTGGAAGAAAAATTCCTGGAGAAGTTCTTCTCCCCTTCGTTGACTTATGAAGTTAGGGGGTAGATTAACCACTTCACCCAACTTCCTGGAGAATCACTCGCAGAAGCTTGGGAAAGGTTCAAGGAGCTTCTAAGGAAGTGTCCTCATCACGACATCTCCCAAAATCAATTAATAGAAACATTCTATAGGGGAGTGAGTGATGACATCAAGCAATTTTTGGATTCCTCATCTAGAGGAAATTTTATGAGAAAGAACTACAAGGATGCCTGGAAAATCGTCACACTTGGAGCTGAGAATCAATCCAATTGGGGACGATCATCTGGAAAGGGAGTCCTCAAAATCTATAAAGCTGAGGAATCAATGGAAATGAAGGCTATTGCTGAAGCCTTAAAGACCATAGTTCATAAACAGCAGGCTCTTGAAACTTCGCTTGGAGAATTCGATAAGAAGAAAAACCCTCATGTCCAACAGGTTAAAGCTGCCACAGGGACCTGTGAAGCCTATCATGCATCCGATCACCCTACTCTGTCATGCTGTCTGCTTTACAATGTGATGATGGATATGCACCCACCACAACAACAGTGCAAACTAATCATTGAATAGCCTGAAGAGCAGATGCCCGAGCAAGTTAATTCCATCCATTCCATACTGGGACAAGTTTACTATAACTCCAATCAACCAAGAAACCACCCCGATTTTCAATATGGGAACCCTGCAGGGACCACCAATCCACAACACCAGACACAAGGCGGGTCCACCAATAGGCTTCCACCTGGATTCCAAAATAACCTAAACCAAAACCAAGGGAATCTCAGAAACAACTTCCCAAGATCCAATTTCTCTAGAAATCCATCCAACTACTATCAGTACAACAATCCTCCTCTACACCCGCAACTGCACTCTCAGTTGTAGAAACCGCAAAAAACTCAGTTAGCACCACCTCCGCAACAACAACATCAAGGTCAACAACAATTTACTCAGAAAAATGTCACCTCCCAGCCAACAAACAAGATGACTTTGATAAGACAGATGCTACAGTCCCAACAAACCATGCTCGCTAATCAGCAAGCTCAGCAGAAGGAGGTGGATGCCCAACTAGCACAAATCACTGCCCAACTAAAACTGCCAGCAGGCACTTTTGCAGGACAACCTGAATCGAACCCTAGACACGAACAGAATAGACCTGAGCAGTTGAATGCCGTTACTACAAGATCTGGACGCACTCTTCATGAAACTACTAGAATCACTCTTGATGATGATGATATACCTATCTTTATTCCAAACGCGAGCCAAACCTAGGAACTGAGAAGTCTGTAGAGAACGTGAGAGGCAAAGAAAAGGAACAAGCTCCCAAAGAGACAGAAATCCCGCAGTATAAACCAAGGATACCATATCCGGGAAGATTACGAGAGACAAAAATGGACACTAGGTTCCAAAGATTTAAGGAGGCGATGAAGAAACTCTATATCGACATCCTGCTCCTCGATGCTCTCTCTGAAGTACCGGCTTGGGCTAAATACCTCAAAACTTTGTTATCAAGGAAATACATTACTGAAGAACAAGAAACCGTCAAACTAGCCCAAACCACCTCCGATATCATCCTTAATAAAATGCCAAAGAAAAAGAAGGACCCAGGTTCCTTCGGTATTCAGTGCTGTATTGGAAATGCCTCAAGCAAAAAGGGATTAGCTGACCTAGGGGATAGCATATCAATTATTCCCTATTCCATGTGTAAACGATTAGGCTTCACTGACTTGTTGCCCACAACGATGACAATTCAGTTAGCTGATTCCACTATAACTGCACCTCTAGGAATTATCAAAGATATTCCAGTTAGGATAGGCAAAGATGCCTATGTCCCGTGCGATTGTGTCATTATGGATATCAAGGAGGATCTGAGATACCCAATAATATTTGGCAGACCTTTCCTTGCCATAGCCACGACGCTTATCGATGTTGAAGCTGGCACGATCATTCTAAGACTCGGAAAAGAAGCAATTCAATTCCGAGTTCTCAACAGCATGAAAGGTCCCAACATTCAAGAGGAGGTCTTTCTCTTAGATGTAATACATCAAATGTCCCAATTAGAAATATCTGAGCCATCTGATGAGTTAGAGAATGTTCTAACCAACCCAGAAGTCGAATTTTCTGCAAATGAATTAGACCAACAATGTTTGCAACATTTAGAGAAAGTTGAAGAAGCACCGACAGCCACCTTTGAGGAGCTCAAATATGTTACCATTTTAGAAGCAACAGAAACACCCAAGGCTCCTGAGATGAAGACTCTACCCATGGGACTTAAACACATCTTCTTGGATGAGGAAAAATTATGCCCGATTATCATCAGTTCCACCCTGACGGAAAACCAGGAAGAAAGGCTTCTTGTTGAGCTGAAGAAACACAAGAAATCCATTGGGTACAAAATAACTGACCTGACGGGTATAAATACAGCCTTATGCATGCATAGACTGTCAATGATCGAAGAATTTAAGCCATCATGAGAACACCAGAGGAAGATGAACCCCAATCTTAAAGAAGTGGTTCGCCTTGAAGTCCTAAAATTGCTGAAAGCCGACATGATTTACCCAATTTTAGACTCCCAATGGGTCAGCCCCGTCCAAGTGGTTCCTAAAAAGGGAGGAACCACTGTCATGCTAAACGACAATAATGAGTTAGTACCAACAAGGACTCTGACAGGATGGAGGATGTGTATCGACTATAGGAAATTAAACAAATCAACACAAAAAGATCACTACCCTCTGCCCTTTCTCGATGAAGTCCTAGAACGCCTAGCCCATCAGAAATACTTCTACTATCTAGATGGTTATTCCGGGTTCTACCAAATCCCTATACACCCGGAAGACCAAGAGAAAACTACCTTTACCTGCCCCTTTGGGAACTATGCTTTCAGAAGAATACCATTTGGGCTGTGCAATGCACCGGCTACTTTCTAAAGGTGCATGTCTGCTATTTTTGCGGGATTAACGGAATCCATAATGGAGGTATTTATGGATGATTTTTCTATTTACGGAGATTCCTTCGATAACTGTCTTCTCAACCTCGGGCAAGTCTTACAACAATGCGAGGAGACAGACCTCATCCTGAATTGGGAAAAATGCCATTTTATGGTAACTGAAGGTGTCATCCTCAGGCATAGAGTGAGTGACAGAGGGATTGAGGTCGATAAGGCAAAAATCGATGTTATCTCAAAGTTGTTGCCACCAAAAGATATAAAAGGAGTACGAGCATTCTTGGGTCATGCTGGGTTTTATAGAAGATTTATCAAAGATTTCTCAAAAATAGCAAAACCCATGACCCAACTTCTGACCAAAGACACCGAGTTCAATTTTAATCAAGAATGCCTACAAAGTTTCTCAACTCTGAAAAATGTTTTAATCTCTGCACCCATACTAAGAGCCCCAGATTGGTCACAACCTTTTGAAATCATGTGTGACGCCAACGATTATGCCATAGGGACCGTTTTAGGATAGAGAATCGACAAGAAACCGTGTGTAATCTACTACGCGTCTAAAATGCTCGATGAAGCACAGAAGAACTACACTACTACAGAGAAAGAATTCTTAACTGTCATCTATGCATTCAAGAAATTCTGCTCCTACTTGATTGGATCCAAGGTCATTGTTTACACTGGCCACTCCTCCATACGATACCTAATTCAGAAGCAAGATGCAAAACCTAGACTTATCCGCTGGGTGTTGATGCTTCAGGAATTCGATTTGGAAATCAAAGACAAAAGCGGAGTGGAAAACGTCGTAGCCGACCATCTCAGTCATATTGAAGTCGAAGATGAAGATAAAGTCCCTATCCAAGACTCTCTTCCAGATGACCAACTAATGAAAATTACCAATGGATTCCCCTGGTATGCCGACATTGTTAATTATCTGCCTACATGAATCATGCATCCTTCCGCTTCTTATCATGACAAGAGGAAATTCCTCCATGATGTAAAGCAATTCTATTGGGATGAACCCTACCTTTTTCGCCTTTGTGCAGACAGACTTTTCCGTCGCTGCTTACCCGAAGAAGAGATTACCCCATCCTAGAACATTGCCATTCCGGCCCCACTGGGGGGCACATGAGTGCGAAGAAAACTGCTATGAAGGTTTTGGAATCAGGTTTCTTTTGGCCAACCATAGAAAAAGACTCCTATGATTTTGTCAAATCTTGCAACAAATGTCAATTTTCTGACATCATATGTAAAAGGAATGAAATGCCACTCACCATGTGGCAAGAGATCGAACTTTTCGACGTGTGGGGGATAGACTACATGGGCCCCTTTCCTTCTTCATATGGCTTCTCCTACATTCTGGTTGCAGTAGAATATGTCTCGAAATGGGTCGAAGCTATACCCACAGTGTCCAGCGATTCCAAACCAGTCATTAAAATGTTTAAAGATATCATTTTTCCCAGATTTGGAGTCCCCCGAATCGTCATATCCGACGGCGGGACCCATTTTCTGGAACGAAGCTTTGAAGCCCTTTTAAAGAAATACAGAGTTAACTACAAAGTTGCCACGCCTTACCATCCATAGACCAGTGGTCAGGTTGAAGTTTCAAATAGACAACTGAAGGCAATCTTAGAAAAAACAGTCAATAGACACCGCACTGACTGGTCTACCAAGCTTCCCGATGCCCTTTGGGCTTACCGAACAGCTTATAAAACACCAATCGGGACAACCCCATTCCGTTTGGTATACGGGAAATCATGTCACCTTCCAGTGGAACTGGAACACAAGGCTTGGTGGGCCATTAAACAACTAAATTTTGATTTCAAAAGTGCCGGAGAAAACATACAACTCCAACTACAAGAGCTAGAGGAACTACGAATGACCGCTTATCAAAGTGCCAAGATTTATAAAGAACAAACCAAAATGTGGCACGACGGTCATCTAAAAAGGAAAGACATCACCATTGGTGACAAAGTTCTCCTTTTCAACTCCAAACTCAAACTGTTCCCTGGAAAACTCCGCACAAAGTGATCTGGGCCCTTCATCACTAAACATATATACCCAATTGGAGCTGTCATAATTGTTGATGCCAATGGAGGAGAAAGGACAGTCAATGGCCATCGATTGATAAAATACTACACTCTAGCAGATAAAATGCTGAGACAGACTATTGAGATCAGAGAAGCCACAACATCATCATAACAACCTCCAAACCTCATCGAGCCAGCGACGTAAAACCCATGCGCTACTTGGGAGGCAACCTAAGATCTAAGTTTCTTCTTTTATCTTCTGAAAATATAAAAATTTATATAACCAAAAGAAATATAAAAATATAAAAATCAGAATAACCTTAAACCTCCCAAACGGTCCTGAAAACCGTTTGGAGCCAAACGGTCTCAAAACCGTTCGGAGTCCAAACGGTCGGTAAACCGTTTGACCTAAGGGTTTTTGTAAGGTCAACCCCCGATTCCTATAAATATAACCCCCCTCTCCTTCTTCTTTATTTCGACTCTCGAGTTTTCTAAAAACCCTCAGTGCACTGTTCCATCTCTGCTTCCTTTCGCGCGCAACCCGTGACCCAAATTCTCCCTTCCGTCGCCCTTCCTGGTTCCGTGTGTCTTCACTGTGATCGCACCTCAGTCACCACCTCTCCTCGCATGATCGTCGTCATCTCCGTCCCCGTCGCCCCATCTTCTGCGCACCTTCCCGACGACCTCACCTGGGCTATCACAACTTTTACACCTTCGTCTTCCTTACCTACAAACAGGAAGGTAAACGCGCCACCATCGTTGACATCTTCGGCTCCACCACGGTACCCTATTCGTCGCCACCGTCCCCCTTATCGCCGCCACCTTCGCTACTGCTAGCCACTCGAACCGTTTGGAACCAAACGGTCTTCAAACCGTTTGGAACCAAACGGTCTTCGAACCATTTGGGACCAAATGGTCATCAAAACCATTTGGGACCAAACAGTCTTCAAACCGTTTGGAACCAAATGGTCTTCAAAACCATATGTTCTTTTCAGCACCATCTGCTTTTCGTTAAAACATAAAAATATATAAACTCATACAAAATCAATCTTTATGCTAACACATGACTTTCAATTTTCAGAAATGGCATCACCAGCTAAGGAAACCACAGGAACTACCGATGCTCCATTCTGGAGAAAGGAGCAATTTATGGAAGAACGAGCCAAACTCCAAATGATCATAGATAACTACAACAAGATGGGAAAAGCCCCACCAAAGGTCAACATCATAAAAGTCTTGTGTGAAATCGACCGCATAAACAACTGTCTAGCTGAGGCACAGGAAGAAGAAATCGAAGAAATCTCTTCCAGCAATGAGGGCTCAGAATATGAGCCGACTCCTGAGGCGGAATCCCCCACCACAATGAGCAAAGGGAAACAGAAGGCCCAGGAAGCCACCACAACTCAGCAACCAAAGAAGCAGGCAAGGAAGTAGGTTCATCCTGTCACTTCAAGGGAGCAAACCTTGGCAGGAAACATTCCACCAACCACCACCTCCGCTGCTGCTCCCGCCATCATCACCGTTCCTTCTTTCCCTCCCATCACCACTACAGCACCACCACCAGAAAACCTCTACATACACACCCTTCCCTCCATCGATAAAATCTTAAAACCTACAAAGTATGTCTGCTCCAGCGTACTACTTAAAATAGGGATCTACAACAGAATTATCACCATGCTAGACAACGCCAATCTTTCAAGGCTGTGTTTGGTACCTGAGATCTCCTAAACTGAACCTACAACTGAATTCTTCATTTATCTTAATAAAGAACTTGTCGACATTATGGATAGATCAAGGGATGGAGGTGACTGTAGGCTGGTCACCAAACTCTTCGGCAGCAAGGTTGTCATAACAAAAAATATGCTGAATGAAATCTTTATAGACAACCGGGAGCAGCTCAAGAAAGCCAAAGATGTTGGAACAGAGAATACTAGTTTCAACAGACATGACTTTTGGAAATCCCTGACAGGGATCCCCACCTACGAGGCTAAGACATGCAAGGCCTCAAACATACAATCTGGATTAGTGCGCACTTTACATAAAATTCTCACAGGCGCACTCTTCCCCAGAACAGAAGGAGGGAATGTCATAATTTCAGATCTTTTTGTTCTCTCGTCAATTCTACATGGGATGCCAGTCAACATTGGACGTCATATGATCCAGAAGCTATCCGCTTACGCCCTGGGGAAGGAAATTTGAATGGGAGGTCATATCACTTCCATCATCAAATACCTCAAGATGGACATACCTCTACCAAGATGCACGCAGATAAAGGGCGACATCCTAACAAACGAACAAACTTTGAAAAAATCTTACATCATCAAAGATAAGGATGCAAAGTTATTCTACATTTTCTGCCCTACAGTCAAATCCTCTAGAACCTTGCTACCGCTCCCAGAGCTTGCAGATTATGACAAGGAAAAGCTCCTCTTCACTGAAGAGGAGCTTACAAAACTCATAGCTATGGTCAAAGCACCAGCGAAAAAAGTAAAGCGGGGCAAACAGAACTTAGCATAACCGCCCCGACAACTAGGGTAACAAAAATTCCTATGAAATGACCCTCCACAAGACTTTCGCAGAAACAACAGCTGTCGGGGACACCAACATCTAAACCGCATCTAGAAGCAGAAACCCCCCTCCCCGAAGAACAAATCACCACCTCATCTCTTGACTCCTTCATTATGAGTCTCAATGCTGAACTTACAACAACCACCTCACCACCCTCCACCTTTCCACAATCCACCACTCTTCCATCTTTCTCCACAACTACACCACCACCTACATCCTCCACTTCACCCATTTTCTCTTCGGGCATCCCCTTCTCTACCCCTACACCCGACTTCACCACCTTCACCTCCATCCCCGCAGTCTTTCCCCCACCACTATCAATCCCACCATTTTCACCAGCAACATCACCACCTTTCCCATCCACCACCACCCCAACACTGCTGGTGACACCATCTATAGTCACCATGCAGTTCTCGGAACAATCAACAGTGTCTCTTCCACAGGACACTACACTCTTTCCATTCAAACCCCAACCATCCCACCCTTCCATAATTGGGGCCCCTTTCACAAATGTCGGTGCGGAATTCAGACATCAATTTGACACCATCTGAAACCTCCTCACCGACCCTTCTAACATAATGAACTCCATTTTTGCTTGTGTGCAGGGACTATCTAAACCAGGTAGCCAAGATCGACGAATAGAACCGCGCCTTGCCAAGCATCCTCCAAGGTCTTCAGCAACGACAAGATGTAGGCCAGGCAAGTTGATCACATCGACAACCACTTCAACAACTTGCCCGAGCTGATCCTTGGGGTAAAAAGACAGCAAGAAGCGATGGCCAAGCAAGTCGATGAGATCTCTACGCAAACTCAACCTCTACATGAGACCCTCCGTGAGCTCAAGAAACAACAAACAGCTCTTAGCACGCGCTTGGATACCATCAGCAACACTCTCACCCAACTCAACAATCGCCAAGAGGAGTCGAAAAACAATGCAATCCAAAAATTATAAGATACAGTAACAGATCTTACATCGCGACTCCTCTCTGCCGAGGGCCGATACAAAGATCTCAAGGAAACACATGACGCACTGCTCAAAACACATGAACATGTGCAAGTGGCGTTTGACGAGTTACAAACCATCCGTCGGCAATGTAAAAAGACAGCACACAAGAAGCTAACAGACAAAGCAGCAACTGACAAAGAAGGCGATAATGAAGATGAAGATGACTCCGACTCATCAGCCGATTCTAACGACGATACCACCTCCTCAGATGAAAAATCTGATGCCCCAGACAACGCTGGGGAGGGCCCAAGACAAGGAGCAGAACCTTCTCAGAAAGGATATGACAAAGACCACCAAGAAGGTGGACATCATCCCAAGTCCCCCACTCACAACGAAAATGTAAATATATCATATGGGGACCAATTCCTCGATTACTCTGCCTTGGGATCCATAGGGGAGTCTGCAAAAGATGCGACTTTTACTGAGTTCCACCAATGTATTTTAGGAACCAGCGCAAGCCCACCAACAACAACCACTCAACTTTTTTCCGCACTTGACCAATCAGTGCCCTTTCCCCCAGAATAGGAAGAATCAGAACGAGTACGTTTAGATACAGATGAAGAACTCGATTCTACTTCTGATTCAGATGAAGATATGCAAGGCTATATAGATGATTTGGAACAAACTTCTTCACCCCCTCCACAGGAGCTTCCTCCGCCACCACCTCTACCACATAAGATGCACGATTTAGATATGGCGGCCATATCTACACTAGATGATCAGGACATCTTTATCCTGAACACTATTGTCGACGATGCTAAAGAGGGGGGAAACATCATATACCACAATACAAAGACTAAGCACAAGTTGACACGCGAAGATTTCCGCAACATCCTGCGACCACGGTCAACGATGTCTATGGCAATCTTCTGTGTCCTACTTGCCAACAACATAGAAGTTTACAGAAGCTCAAAGAGGTAGGAGCCAGTTTTTAACGCCTCACCTGCTCTATCTATCGGCTTGTTATACAAAGAAATACGAGCAAAGTCAATAGAGCGGCTGCATGCTGGTTTAGCACGGAGGGCACGATATCTTACCGTGCCATTTCAAGTTTCTGATCACTGGTTGTTTATGATTGTGGACACCGAGGCTCGGGACGCCAAAGTGTACAATTTTTGCGCCACTGAGCTACCAGCCGGAACAATAAATTTTGTTGGAGAAGAAGTAGGAGAGGCAAGATGTATACCTTTCCGGCTCCTTAAGCTAATTTGGGCTACACACCCATCCCTTCGTCAGGACTGGAGCCAACCCTTGTTCCAAATAATAAACCCACAAGTCCAAACAACTGAGGGATCTGGAGATTACACTTTCTGCACTATCCGTCACATTCAAGCGCTAAACCAAGAAATCCCCTTTACCGAGCTGGTCGTCGAAGATTTTCACTCCCTTTGAGGGCGCTATGCCATGGAGCTTATTTGTGATATAAGGTTCTTCAAGGACCCGACAATGGCACCAGATGACGTTCCCCGTTACCTCTTTTCAGCAATCCAATGTCCGCAAAGACGGCCTTTCAGCCAAACTTTATAAGAATTAGAGAAACACAAACAACCAGCCATAGTTCCCGAGCAAAGAAAATGGGACCCTTCCCACTTTGATCTGGCTCAGGATAAAGGGGACATAGATCTCTTGTCAGGAGCAACCATTAGGAGATCGCCATCACAAATGGTGCCCCTATCTACCATAGAACCCACTTTCCCAGACTTCGACCTCAGTGCTTGCAAAAGTCTCTCTGACAATGAACTCTGTCTCATCATGTCATGACTTTAAGCTGAGAAAGATGACCTCATTTTCATGTCCGGTGACATTTTGGTCATGGCAGACGCGTTATGAGAAACTGTACAGTTCAAAGGGTCTCTATCCGTAAGCTTGATGGCTATCTATCAATTTCTTCTCGGACGGAATCACCCTACAACCTATATGGAATACGCTTATATGAAGGACGATCTCCTAAAGCTAAAGACCTTCAGAACAACTGAAGCACTAATTTCCTTCCTACAACATACAATACCGAAGTTTATCATGCTACCCTTCCTTCACCATAAGCACTGGATGCTTCTGGCAACAAACCTACCCGAAGGAACAACTACCATCTACAACAGTTCTGACAGCCAGTTCAATCCACGGCAGAAGAAATATGTAGTGACACCAAAGACGCCCACAGAGGAAGTGGCGAAGGAATGTGTAGACAGACTAATCGATATTCTAAGTTAGCACACAAGGGCATACGGCAAAGAACACTTTCATCGCCCATCTTTCAATCACAAATGTCCCCAACAAATTAGGGAATCAAATGACTGTGGCTTCCACGCCCACTACTGGATGTACACCATCATGGTCCTTCAAAGACCAGTAGAGGATATGACAGACGTGGATTACCACACCTTACGCGGAAAGTTTGCAGCTAATCTACTCAGAATACCAGGGGCAAATTCAGGATTAATAGAAGCCTGACACCCTTGTCCTTGTACTTCTCCACCTATCACTTTGACACTATGAGGACAGAGTGAGTGATAAGTTGGGGGGGAGTACACTGACAAGGGTGAGATATCATTTCCAAACCCTTCCTACATTTTCTTTCATTTCGTACAGTTTTCTTGGCACATTTATGTTTTGTCTTCCCTGTTAAAATAAACTTCGCAAGAAGAACATCCCTTTTGGAATAAAGTCATCTCTAACCAACTTTAGAATAAACTTCGCAATAAAAAAGGATGGGAGGGATATCCGGTGAAATCCAAATAAAAAAGTCTCGCAAGTGAACCAAATAAGTGCATGTCGAGAAACTCTAAGAACAAGTTTCTTCTCTTCAAATAAAAGAGGCTTGTCTGCCCAAACAATTTCCCTAAAAACCCATAACCTAAGCTTGTGAGTTTTTATGAATAAAAGCCAGAGTGCCGAATAAAACTATGAGAGTTGTTCCATGAATAAGGATCTATATAGAGAACCAATGAAGGTCTCGCCCGGCCGGTACATTCAGCTGCCCTCACAAAGGCAGATGTGTCGTGCCCGGTAGCGAGACCCTAAGGTATCTAAATATATGAAAGGCTGATAAAGGGCTCGCCCGGCCGGTACATTCAGCTGCCCTCAAGAAGGCAGATGTATCGTACCCGGTAGTGAGATCCTAAAAGCATAGACAACCCCTCCCCCACTTGAAGGGGGAGTTACACATTAAGCCTTTAGCCAACCCTCATACCCACTCTAGCTTCCAGTAGGATTTTCAGAGAAAGTATAAAGCTAATTAGAGTCAATGATATGCACCGAACAAAAAGTGGTTCCAATGCAGACTTCGAGATATGGAAAGAACCTGAGATCCAAGCAACTCTCAATATCTAAAAGAGTTAAGGCAATAAAAAGGCTCCGATACGACCTTAGGAGATCTCAGGTTTAGAACTGAAGCAAGAGTATGGAAACCTTAACTAAATAAAATCACCTCGTCGCTACATGCCTTTGCTCTATCTAACTTGAGGACAAGCTAGACTCTAAGTTGGGGGGTGATAACCTCCAATTTTGTGATATTATCTTAGTATTTTTATTCAGTTTTCCACACTCTTTCTCAGATAAAATTAGACAAAATCCCTAACTATCCTCTCTTATTGCAAATATACTGTTAGATTAACTTTTCTCCTTTTTACTTATAGAAAAAGACACAAAAAAATCATAAAAGACTCAACTGGTCTCAAGACCGCATGGACTCACACGGTCCTAAGACCGTATGAAGCCAATCGGTCCCAAGACCGCATAGACTCACACGGTCCCAAGACCGCATGAAGCCAATAGGTCCCAAGACCGCATGGACTCACACGGTCCCAAGACTGCATGAAGCCAACCGATCCCAAGACCACATGGACTCACACGGTCCCAAGACCGCATGGACTCACATGGTCCTAAGACCGCATGAAGACAATCAGTCCTAAGACCGCATGGACTCACACGGTCCTAAGACCGCATGAAGCCAACCGGTCCCAAGACCGCATGGACTTACACGGTCCTAAGACCGCATGGAGTCAACCGGTCCCAAGACCGCATGAAGCCAAACGGTCTCAGGGTCCAAACGGTCTTGGGGTCCAAACGGTCTCGAGGTCCAAACGGTATCGAGGTCCAAACAGTTTCAGGGTCCAAACGGTCTCGAGGTCCAAACGGTCTTGAGGTCCAAACAGTTTCAGAGTCCAAACGGTCTTCAAAACTGTTTGAATCCAAAACTAACCAAACCGTTTGGACTTCACTTAAGGCCTATAAATAAGACCCAAAGGGTCCTCCCAAAAGAGAGAAGTTTCAGACGCCCAGAGGCTGCCTCTACTACTCCAGAGCTAATCCGATTTCCATCCTCCGCCCAAAGGTTGCCTGTCTGAGATCCTCACTCCATCTTGAAGCTGCTTTCTCTTCTTTGCCAAAGAAGGTGGGAAGACAAGACCTCGTCATCGAGCAACCTGTGAAGTTTGAAGATCGTCTCTCTCTCTCTTTCCAAGGGGTTGACTTTCCTCTCTCCTTTGTGGGGATGACACTCTCTCTCTTCTCGCCTCCTTCTTTGTCCTAGCTATGAGCGAGTACGTAGTCTCTCTCACTGGGGTGCGGGGAGTATCCCCGCTGCCCATGTTTTCATTTCATGTAATGTAATACATAGTTTGCAATATAGAGTTGCTTTCTTTTCAGTTCAACATCAATCGTTTAATGAATGCGTGTTGCTTGATCACCAACTTGTGTTATCTTTTATCTTTTAGTATGAATTCTCTATGTTCGTACTACTAGATTCGAAACTCGATTGAATGTTGGTTCTTGATGCATGTATCCACCATGCATCTGTTTCGGTATCTAGGAGTGTTATTCAAGAAGTGGAGTAAACTCACTTCCATCGTTGTACTTTCATACTATGAAATGGAATCAGTTGACGTATGAAAGTACAACCTTGATAAGTCGAGGAACACACTTTGCGAAGGGAATGATGCAAAGTAGTTGACCATTCATTCGGGGATGGCTGACTTTGCAACATTCCCGCACTTCTCGTAGTTAATTCTCCGAAAGGAAACTAAGTCTACAAAGATACTAACTATTTTGACTCTTATTGCAGGTTTTGTTTTATATTGCATGTTTTGATCCATGTGTAGTGGCGGTGAAAACCGATCACATCCTAGTGGCGTCTTATCAATTTTTAACATCCTTAAATTTACTTGCTTGCTTTACTTTACTTGCTTTTAGTTTAAAAACAACCAAACCAACCTTTTGTTTTAAATACCAACTATTAAGAGATTAAGTGAAATTCCAACATTTTCCATCTTGTTGCTCCCAATAAGACCGTTGTCCCGTGGATTCGACCCTTAACTATACTACGATAAGACTTCCACATATCTTAGCTTACGTGGGTGGAGTTCTCAATCTAGTATAAGCAAGGCTAAACTTAAAGACTTACCATCTTTAGGATTTTTAGTGGTGCATGCAATTTCACGTAAGTGGAAGCTCCATCAGGCTCGCGAATAGATGGATGTAGAGGATGAGTCACGACCCGTCAGACGTGGATGTCGATCCAGATGATTGAATCTGGGCCCTTGGATGGCTCGCATATGTAGGATAACACGTGACAGTGAGAAATAACAGAACTATAGGGAAATTAATGCAGTAAATGCAAATTGAAATCAAACCATAGTTATACTATATTGAATTCTTATAAAATTGATTTGAAGGGTCAAACCAAGTCCAAATGGTCTCAAATTTTAACCATAGGATATAATTAATGTCTAGAACAATGCTACGTAATTAGATTTTCGTTTTTCATGAGATATGGCCATCAACCACCATATTGTCTATTAATGTGTATATTACTTTATTTTAAAGGATGACTTAATAAAAAAATATTTTCTTAGCCATTCCTTTGATAAAATTCGAGACAAGTATTGTAAAGTCATTCAAGTGTCATGTCCCACCTATTATTCTCATTTTTAATGCTTTAATAACAATTTGGAGGAGAGAGGAGATAAGAGGGTGATTATTACATTAATTAAACCCAATTTCATATTAACTCTTATTTCTTATTGCAAAAAGCCACCAATACACTAAATTAGCATTATCCACTAATTACCTCTTATTAATGGTCATTTTACATTATTGAAATCAAATTATTACATTATTTGTGATATTTGTGCAAACACAAATTCATTGACATGAATGTGGGTAAATATGAATTACACCATCAAATAATGGCTCAATTTCAACATTGAGGCCAAAAAGGATACCAAAGGTAGAGAAATTTAGAGAAAAGGCCCAAAAGGACATAAAGGAAATAAAAAGCTTGAAAGTGGGTAAATTGCAAAAGAACCCTGAGATTCGGTATGTTATAGAATGATGCTCTAAGAAAGAGGAAATAAAGGAGAACAAGAGTTTTCAATTTGGGAGTTGGGAAGGGGTAGATATGGCTATATAAACAAAGAGGTCAAGTATGAGGTGTCTATGAGACTTTTCATATGTCATGTATAAGGGTGTCCATAGACATGCAAGCCTTTATGGATAAGGAAGAAGTCATGCATGAGGTGTCAAGTTACTCTCCATGTGTCCAATGCTAAGGGTGCCTATGGACATGTAAACCTTTATGGATAAGGAAGAAGTCAAGCATGAGGTGTCCATGGAGCTTTCCATGTGTCCTTAGCCTAGCGATTTCATGGCCATGCAAGAGGACAACTCATAGGGGCTTCTTGAATATCAAATGTAGGTTTATGGACACTTATAGGCCATCCCAACCGACCTCCAATCAATGAAATAACCTGATTGGTTGATAGCTTTTAAAGATAAGCTCATTTATAAAGATGGTAATTCCTAAAATGCCCTCGGAAAGAAACACCTTCAAACCAAGGTGCAACTAGGTTCCACATGGTTCAAAAAAGTTGAGAATGGTAAGGTAATATCTAAAAATTATAATTCATGTGACAATTTGCAAAGAAAACCTCCCAATTGGGTAATTTGTAGAAAAGTCCAGAATGTACCTAAAATTGCATAACTTGCACAAACAACATCCAAATTGGATCAAACTTCATCCATAAGTTATCTTTTATGTTTTGAATATGAATTTTCCATTATTTCCATATTTTGAAGTTATATAATCACATTATTGATTACTTATGCCTTTTACTCATTTTCTCTCTCCTAAACTTATCCTAATATTTCAAGGCTGTCCAAATTAGATGAAATTTGACATGTATGTTAATTTTGATATGTAGATTTAAAATTTGAAGTTTGTTTCCACTTTTGGGACTTCTTTTTAGATATGTCATGTCCCATTAACGGCCATTATCTAATTTATTCATCCAATTAAGTTCTATATTTTCATATTACCACCAAAACGAGTTATGTGACATATTTTATGTATCCATTATTAACCTAAGACTAATGTAAAAACATTAGGCTACATTGGGGTGATAAATTCATGTATTAGATCATTACGATCATTCTAAACATCTATTTATCATCTAACCTTCAACCTTGTTTGGCTAAGTCCAAAATGTCAACTTCCAGGGTAGTGTCTGAGATCTAGTATGTTACAACACACCACCCCTTAAAGGGAATTTGTCCTTGAAATCAAAACATCCATATATAAGAAAACAACTTATTCACCACCCCTTAAAGGATTCCTCTTATTAAGTCAAAAATATTCTTTAGGTACAAAAGGTTCAACTACACTTCCTTACATCCAACTACATAAGCATCATGCAAAAAATAGAAACATAACTTGTAAAGACTAACTATGAACTATGGGTTAACTTACTCTTGTCCATCCTCAAACAAATCTTTACACCTGGGAGACTAGCTCAACATATTAGGGTCCCTAAAGATAAATCATATAGATGTCTAAGGCTACTATTACCTAAAAGCATGCTATTTTGAACAATTCATATCAGCTCATGCTAGGCCGGTATCATATGGATTCGAGAGTCCTCGTAAACCAAGATAGTGGTGCGGAGGAAAATCTCACCATCCCCCGAACCCTGATCATTTATAGACACCTTTGCTTTAAACTTCATGTCCTAGTAGCTTCCTAAAGGCCAAGCTAACCAAACTCAAGTTACTATGGTTACTTATGCATCTTTTACTTGTAAGTATTTTAAGTATCTATTCATAATTATTCTAATGTGAAACTATTTGATCCTAAATCAACCCTTCATCATCTATTAATCAACTCTAGGGCAAACATGCCACTTAAAGGTAAGGCAAGGATTCTAACTAGGGAGACAAAATTGAAATAGTCAGATTCCGAATACCATGGGCTCTGATACGATGATGTAAGGAGGCATGATCACCCCATTACTAAAATTAAATTTGAAGACTAAAACATCAATTCTGAATACACTCAAAGGTATGTTGGAATAGCTATAAATTTTCCAAATTTAGTATAATGGTATGAAAAAGACCAAAGTGTAGCAACAGAATAAAAATAATGGCTATATTCAATTTTCACAAAAGATTATCAAAGTACATCATAATATCCCATAAGGGTTTACATGTATGATACAACATAAGGATCTAAGTAGAGGGAAATCTAAACCATAACAACTTTGTCTCCAAGATTTAACTCGTTAAGCTAGTCCAAAAATTCATGCCTTATCATCCAAGTCCTTCACTTAGGGTTGGAAGCATACCCCAACAAGAAGAGAAAATAGATGACATCAACAAAGGCCGGTATGTGCATACTAAATAGGAATTTGAGAAACATATGGAATAAAGGACATCAAATATAAAAGCCTTCCCATAGAAAGGATAAGGACCACCCAAATGGGTATCAAGAGAAAAGGAATTGAAATCATATGATAACAAAAGAATACTTTCTATTAATACAACATAAAGAGTGTGCCACACAAGCACATGTAATGAATTAGGGCACACACCCTATATCATCAACATGCATGCATGTGAGATAAACATAGCCCTAGAACAATATAAACACAAAGGCAACCAAGTCTCATAAACTTGAAACCTGATAGAGAAAGGAATACTTCCAATCTCCCAAATATATAGAACATGGGCCAAGAATCACACACCTTATGGTGGGTATGAGGTTCCTTTCCATCCCAAAAGAGTAGGAAATATCACATATGCTCCGCAGGAAATAACACATCTGCCATAAAAATCAATGCAATTACACTACTCTAGTTCTACTGAATCACATAACATGTTAAATGTAGATGAAAGTAGAAAGTATAGTCAAAATATATACACTAGTCACCACATAAGTGACCAACATTTACATCCACCTCATAAGTGGGCAAAAGACATCACATGTCATCTTTTAGAGTTCCATCATGAACAAAACATAGATAAGAGTTCACAAGAATATCCATGATCACATGATCAATATCAAATAAGGTAGTTTACATGAATCACGATTTTTAAAAGAAAAGACATTGTGTATAGGCTAATGTCCATACAACAAAGAGAATGAATAAGCATATGTGAATTGCTCAACATAGAAGAATAGGGGATAAATCATACCTCAACTTCAGAGTCTAAACAGTCCAAGTCAGTCCTAGATCCAAGCCTAGGCCTCCAAAGAACCTCTAGGGAAGGTGGACGGGTCCACTAAGGTTCCCAAGCTTAGAGAGGATGGTTTCTCCAACAAAGCTCCTATCTCGAGCAAGAAGCACCTTCTTCACTTTAGAGGTGAAAAACCCTAACAAAAGAACATGGAGATGAGGTGTTTATGGGCTCTAGGTGGGGTTTCACCATGGAAGTCCATGGTTCTAACCTAAAGGAAGGTTGAAGGAAGACTAAAAACATGAAAATAGGGAAGGAAAGGAGGATACTTACTATTTTTGGTCAAAATCACCAAGGAGGAGCTTAAGAAATCCTAAATAGAGAAATTTGGAACCCTAGGAGCCTTCTTCACCAAGGTAGGAACCTCCTTTTATCTTGGGACAACACCTTCATGGAAAAATAGAGTAGGAATGATGCTCTAAGCTAGAGGAAATAAAGAAGAGCAAGAGTTTTCCAATTAGGAGTTGGAAAGGGGTAGATATGGCTATATAAAGAAAGAGGTCAAGTACGAGGTGTCTATGAGACTTTCCATGTGTCATGTATAAGGGTGTCCATGGACATGAAAACCTTTATGGATAAGAAAGAAGTCATGCACGAGGTGTCAAGTTACTCTCCATGTGTCCAATGATAAGGGTGCCTATGGACATGCAAACCTTTATGGATAAGGAAGAAGTTAAGCATGAGGTGTCCATGGAGCTTTCCATGTGTCCTTAGCCTAGGGATTTCATGGCCATGCAAGAGGACAACTCATTGGGGCTTCTTGAATATCAAATGTCAGTTTATGGACACTTATATGCCATTCCAACCGACCTCCAATCAAATAAATAACCTCATTGGTAGATAGCTTTTAAAGATAAGCTCATTTATAAAGAGGGTAATCCCTAAATTGCCCTTTGAAAGAAACACCTTCAAACCAAGGTGCAACTAGGTGCCCCATGGTTCAAAAACTCGAGAATGGTAAGGGAATATCTAAAGATTATAATCATGTGACAATTTGCAAAGAAAACCTCCCAATTGGGTAAATTGCAAAAAAGTCCAAAATGTACCTAAAATTGTATAACATGCACAAACAACATCCAAATTGGACCAAACTTCATCCACAAATTATCTTTGATGTGTGAATATGAATTTTCCATTATTTCCATATTTCTAAGTTATATAATCACATTATTCATTACTTATGCCTTTTACTCATTTTCTCTCTCCTAAACCTATCCTAATATTTCAAGGTGGCCCAAATTAGATGAAATTTGACATGTAGGCTAATTTTGATAGGTAGATTTCAAATTTAAAGTTTGTTTCCAATTTTGAGAATTCTTTTAATGAGATATGTGATATGGCCCATTAACGACCCATTATCTAAATTATTCATCGAATTAAGTTCCTTATTTTCATATTACCACCAAAATGAGTTATGTGACATATTTTATGTATCCATTATTAACCTAAGACTAATGTGAAAACATTAGGCTACATTAGGGTGATAAATTTATGTATTAGATCATTAGGATCATACTAAACATCTATTTATCATCTAACCTTCAACCTTGTTTGGCTAAGTCCAAAATGTGAATTTCCAGGGTAGGGTCCGACATCTAGTATGTTACACATATAGGTGTTAGAAGGCTTGCAGCAGCAACCAATTGGTTAAATCGTGGTGAGGACATAGGCGTTGCAGATCCTTAAATCCCTCCTAGGTTTCCTTCTTGTTGCTTGAAGTTTGTGATCTGGCTCCTCAGTTGGGTCGTCTTATTAGGAAGGAAATACTTAGTTAGGAAAGCATTTAACAATTCATCCCAGATCTTGATGGAACGTTTAGGCAATGAAGAGAGTCACACCTTGGCCCGATCTTGTAGAGTGAGTGGAAATAGGAGTAGGCATACTCCTTCAGCTGGAACACCGTTGATCTTAAAGGTGTTCATATACTGCAGAAACTCCGCTATGTGAAGATTCAGATCTTCCATAGGAGTCCCCCAAAGTGATTATGTTGGATTATCTGCATGATTGTAGGGCTGGTGGAGAAGTTGTTGGCCTCTATTGCAGGATGATTTATGGCCCCACAAATATTGATGGCAGCCGGCACATCGAAATCTTTGAGTGGACGGTTGTCCTAAATCTCTGATTCTTGAAGAGGATCAGGTGAAGGCGGTGGTGAAGGTGAAGATTCCGTTATTGAAGGACGTGATTCCTCCAAACTTGAAGAGTTTTTACTCCTCCTTGCTCTCCTGTAGCTACTAAAGGTTCGCTCTATTTCCGGGTCTAGAAAGATTGATGTCTATAGACCCCTCTTAGAATGATGCATGCAACCTGAAAAAATAAAAATTGAGTGAGATTCTCAAAAACTAAGAGGTACCACGATATGAAATACAGAAATGATGACTTAGTCTCAATTACTAGTTAACTCTTCTACTCCAACTAATATTACCGTAGCTCCCTGGTAACAACTCTAAAACTTATTGGAGTTTTAAAAGAAGAGTCTCAACTTGCTTGTCACCCGCAAGTGTACGACGTCAATTGTAGTCGAGTGTCGGACTCAGGGAGCTAGGTGAGTCAGACACATAATCATTAACTTTCATTAAACTAGGTCAATTTGCAAAAGTTGAGCCGATTACAAATAGCTAAAAGGCAAGTAGCAATAAAGAGCTTGGGTAGTTCAAATAAAAAATTGGAGAATCCTAGGTATGGAATTTCACTACCACACCATCACATCATGCATAACTATGAAACTAAAACATGCAGTCATATGCACCTCCCGGTGGCATGAGATGGTTCTCTTCATAGCATAACACTCCCATGTTTATGCTAGATTCAAACACAATCTAGAACCCTCAACACACTCTAGCCATTCTCATGGTCAAGAGCATATTACCATGAATCCTAATCCCTACTTCCTCATATATTCTCCTGAATAGTACAAGAAAGTATAAAACATGAATAAAAGGTGGCCAGTCAAACATACAAGCAACAAATCACTATAGGCATCCATGGAGAAGCAAATTAACTAACATAAAATATAAATTTTGGGTTCACATGAGTAGTGGGATGGGAGCTACTCTCCCATATCTAAGAAAAGAGTTCTACTCATCCATAATGGAGATGCACAAACACATTGCATAATTTTCAGAGTTTTGCATGATTAAGAGAATAAAAAGCTAAAAGAACCAAAAGTGTATCCAAGGGGAAGTAGAACTCTGGCTAGAGAACGAGATTCCATCCTTGGAGTTGCTTCAACTCAGACAATCCCATCTCCCGAGAAGCATGTGTGAGGAGAACAACTCTGTTACACCTTTGGAGAAGAAATGAAGTAGAATGGAGGTTCTTTTCTGAGAAAACCTCTTCTTCCACCCTAAAATTGCTTTCCTCTACTCTGGAACTTCTCTTGGACGAAAAATGCTTGCAAATGATGAGTGGTAACCGCCCAAAAGGTTGCATTCCCCTTTTAAAACGAGGGGTGGTTGTTGTTTATTTCTGCAGAAATTGATAACAACACGACGTGTCTTTGAGGAGACACGTCGTGTCTCTTCGTGTAACTTGTCGACTAATTGCTGTTGGCGAGAAATACACGACGTGTTTTGTTAGAGATACGACGTGTAGCTGTCGCGGGAGTCGATCTAAGCATAAGACACACGACATGTTCGAATAAATATACGCCTGTATGCGTTGGCAGCAAGTCGAAGTAGACCTCTGAATCGTAAGGACACGCCGCGTCTTAGCAAGGACACACCATGTCGTCTGCTCTGCACTTCAGACATTCGGGCCGCTGGAATCTTACACGCCCGAGTGTTAAATAACACACGGCGTGTTATTTGTGGGATAAAAACTTTCTGGAAAGTTACACGTCGTGCCTTAAATAAGACATGTCGTGTTCAATGTTGTTTCTTTAAGAATGAAATTCGAATAAGCTACAATTTGAGGCGAGGTCTCATTAAGGTCGGATTTGAATTGAGCTATCTTTAAATTGTCATTTTGAACGAGTGTCTACAATCAACATTATGCAACAAGTTAAATAACAAAAAGATGGTAAGTTATGTATAATTAGATGCTAAATGGAAGGTAAAATGAACTGAATTTATGTATTTATGTGTTGATGTGTGCACGTCAGGAGATTCATATTTTTAATGACGGCCATGTTAATGTGGTTGAGAATTTCGATGTGTTTGTGGACATTAGGACAATAACGAATCTTTCACATGGATAACTTCATCGGTACCCCCCACACTCATCATGGAGCAAATAGCCCAAAGCATTAAAATAACCGAACACGTTGTTGATTACGTCTGTTGTAAATACGCCGACCTACCCCTCCTCGGTCCTTTACTGCTCGTCGCGTTAGGCGAGGACGGAAGCGTCACGCGTGAAAGGTTCGTATTCTGCTTGTGGTTCGAGTTTTTCCCTGAACCCCCTTTCTTTCCTACAAAACAAATCCAACTTTTAGGAAATAACTCCCATTCCGTTACATCCCTTAGTCGTTTGGTTATTGTTTTCCGTTTTTCTTCTCTACCACGCCGCGCTTACTATTTTTTTTCTCATTTCTTTCTTCTCCTCTTTTAGAGCGGCTTCATCTATACTATACAAAGCAGCCCTTGAAAGGGTACAACACGGTATGGACGTTCACTCTTTTGAAATTACGAATTGTTTGTGTTAAATTTTGACTTCAATTTTAGAGTTACAAATTATCCATATGTGTTCTAATATATACTATATATAAAAGCCTGCAAGATGGTACAATGCAATATTCACAGTCTTATAAATTATGAATTGACCCAATTGTGTATAAATATATTTTTGTCTTTTAGTTTTGAAATTGTGCAATTGTTGTGTATGTTCTAGTCTATATAAGAAGCTTGCGAGAGGGGCTCAATGCAATAAGTATAGGCCTTTTATGAAATTATAATTTGGTCGCTATATGTATAAAATATGATTATTTCTTTATTTTCTGGAATTACGAGTCGAACATGTGTTTTCTTATAAAGTTGTATGTATGGAGTTTTAAGGCCGTGCAACGACACATGTTTATCGGAGAGGTTGTATCTATATTTTCTCTCTACTTCTTCAAACTACAAGTTAATCATCGTATTCTCGTAAGATAGCCGTGCAATGGACAGGTTGCGCATAGTTGTTAATAAAACACGAGTATCTATGCATGGCAAGTAAGATGGATTGAGTATCAACAATCCCAAATTTGACCTTATATTATCGACGACTGGACCTAAGTTAGAGTCAAGCAATTATAAGTTTCAAAAAGTATTACTTGTCTGACCCATTCCGACTCCACGACGAAGAACCACATAGCCCATAAAATAGCCGACAAGGAGTAGATAGGATGGTTAACGGACAGGTTTTCCAATAAAATGACCCGAGATTGAAAATATGGTTGTTTCTATTAAAATAAAAATAATCTCGTCAGGCATACCAATCATTGTCTAATTTGAAATGTCTTCATAGTGTACGTGCAACTGGGGGAGGTAATGGTATACAGTATCAGGGCAATCATTAATAAAAGAAGAATCTAACCATGAAACCTGAATAAACAGAACAATATACTCGGCCAACATGTAAATGAATATAATGAAAATAGCTAATCACTCATAACTTTTAAAACGTAATATAAAAGTAGATTTATATGTTGAAATACAATAATACTTTTTGTAGACTATAATATAATTTTTATTAAAGTGCTAAACGCATAACCATGTCTAGTTATATAACGTGTAACTGGAAGAATAGCCCAAACTCCATAAATCTATATACATATCTAAATTATTCTAAAATATAATGACGATGTATCAATGTCCATAATTTTATTATCAAAATTTATATTATTGAAATATAAAATGCTAAATCATCGTTGAATTGCTACTAAGTAAAAGTTTATAAGGAATCAAATCTTTATCCAAACTTGATATATTCCATCGTGTCAGCCTTCAACCAACACATTCCGATTAAGACATCAACTTACGATCCATAATGAACTCAAACTGATAATATCCATACCTAAATCTAGTTTTTTATATAGATAAAATCTGGTTCATATGACGTTACAGTAAAACCCTGCTGATAATATCTTATTTGTAGACGTTACATGCCCATTTTATCCTTATTTTCTTAGCATTTTAGGTTTTGTATTGATAAATCTCCTTTTTACTTATATTTTATGAATACTTGCCTCCATTCTTATAGTTCTACAACTTTTGCAGGAGAACAACTAACACCTAGTATTACCATTAGCCAAGGCCCAATGGCCCATTGGATGGCCTAAGGCAGCGCCGAGGCAATCTCGTAAGAAGATTGTCAGTCACCCATCAATGGAATCCCCTACAACTGCTCAACACTGATGGGAGACGAGAACTAGGATAGCCACCGACCATGAACCGGTAGATCCTATCATCAACACCCAACATTGTTGTTCGGCCAGAGCCCGAGGCAATGCCTCAAGGTATTCAACAAACTACCAATGTCAATGCTCAATCCCCACCATTGGACCTCAGCACGATGGCCGAGTAGGTGTGCTTCTAGCCAGACAACTGAGCAGACCAGTCCTGATGGTTGACCTAAATGGACTAAATGCTAGGCATGCATCTGACATGAATGACCAGGCAGGGAATCTATTGATGTTTTAGAAGAGAATTATCGACTGATGAAGACACCGAGAAGTCACGAGCACGAAAAGTCTCTGCAAAGTACACCGATGTGATTAGTTAAGCTCATGCCTCGAGGCACATGCTTCAAGACTTGGGACGCAAGTGAGGTGACTTACACCCAGGAGCATCTAGATACATGAAGATCAACTATAAATAGAGGTTCCCAAACTCCTGTGAAGGCACCTTCGGCTACACCATGAAGTGTTTCCAAGTTCCACACTCCCCATGGACCATCGGAGGCCAAGGACGAGATTCCAAGGCTCTTAATCATCCACCTTTGCATACAAGGCCCGGAAGACCATCTTTGAGAGGAGGACTACTAGAGCCATCTCCTTCATTGCCAACATTATCATAGAGAAGAAGGAAATCACCATCGACCACGAGTACCCCTATGACTATTGTTTATTGTGTATTCTTCTTTCTTCCCCTATTTGTTCATTGCCCTCCATTCATCCGTCTTGTCAATATTCGTTCATCTGTAAATCTGTATTGTTCATGACCATGACTGGCCAGACCATTTTCTTTGGTTGGGATCAGCCATTAAGGCTCTTCCAACATATAAATATTCATATCCATTGATTGTATATACTCTTAGAAATGCCGATCTCCATATTCTTGGTCTTCAATGCTTCACATGCATGATTAGCTACTATCTTGTGTTTTTGATCTATAATACCTTGAAAGAGTACTATTAGTATTGAATTAGAGTTATGGAGTAGTATACATGGATGAGAATGTTGGAATGTTAGATCTAATGATCATATAATTGTATTTTTATTGTATATTTTCCATCTTGAAAGAGAGTCGTGCATATGATTTAGATATTACCCGATCTCGAGAGAAGAGGGAAGATACTATTGATAATTGATCATAAACTAAGATAGGGGTGTAGAATGGGTGTGAGTATTAAATGTTGGCAAGATGTCTTAAGAGGTGAATACAAGCTAAGTTTTATCCATATATTGAAACATACTAAAAAGATGCGTTCCATTCTTTTTTGTTAACTTAGATTTATTTGGCTTTTGTCATCTTATTCTTTGTTTAGTTACCATAGTTCCGAAAGAGATACTTATATTTCCTTTTGGTTAGACATAACTAAGAAAAAATCTCAAATCCCGAATGCTCATCACTCCTTGTCCCTATGTTTGACCCCTCTTACTGCACAACTATATTATCATTGTGGGTGTCTAAGTATTGGGTTATAAATATAAAGTATGATCACTCTAGATCTGCCACAATTTTGGATGTGAGATCTTTGCTGATCAACTTTTGGTGTCATTATCAGGGATAAGGCAATCAGCCTATTAAGGACCTGAGGTCTACTTAGACTACGCCATTGCCTTAAGTCTAGCAATAGACTTAACTGCACAATCTTTCAAGTTCGATAACACTATACACCTTTAAATCTTGTTTAATGTGTCTAGATCCTAACCTTGACCCATATGATTATTTCGGGATCTTAGAGCATACCATATATTTTTTCTATTACCAAAGAAGTCATGACCACTCAAGTAGGTAGAAGAGGACGAGGAAGAAAAAATTATAATGGAAACAACCCACCGCCTAAAGTACCACCCTTTAGTGGAGGTGGGGGGTAACAGATAAAACCAGACCCTACCCAATGATGGTCCATCGCTCTGGTCCTTGGCTGCCACTCCTTCCACTGAGATGAGGCAACTAGTTTTCCTTCCCCACTTTAATGTTGCAAACTTCAAGTTGACCAAAAAAAATTAATGTGGTGTAGTTGCAAGCTTCTAGGGGAAACTCACTGGAAGAAAACTCCTATCACTACTCAGATGCCTTCAAAAAATATATGATACCCTTAAGATTGATATAGTCCCCAAGGGGGTTATATACTATAAACCCTTCATGTTCTCTCAAAGAGATAGAGTGCTTTTCCTGGTATCAAGCTATAAAGCATGAGAGTATCATAGGCTGGGAGCCATTAGCGGATGCTTTTGTTACACAGCTCTTTCCTGTGGACAAGACGATTCGATGTATGAATAAGATCATGAGCTTTATGAAGAAACTTGGGGAGATTCTAAGAAAAGCATGAGAAAGGTATCAAAATTACCAAAGAGACTTCCCTCACCATAACTTTAACGAGGGATATCTGGTGACTACCTTTTACAATGGGTTGACTCTAAGCAAGAGAACATCCCTTAAAGTTGCTACTAGAAGTGACTTCATGGGGCATAATTTGAAAAGGTCAAGGGAGATAATCAATAACATGTCTGCCTTGCAATTAGGTTTATGGTATGAAAGAGGACCAATTGGTAATGTCTCTACTGTAGGGACTACTACTTATTCTAAGGTACTTGAAGCTCTTATCGAAAGCTTGATAAACTAGCTTTATATATCCATGCTCAGAAGGAGACAAGTTATAAGGGAGAATAATTGTGTTGAGACGGCTATGAACTCTCTAAAGTGTCAAGAAATCCGCCACATAATAAATTGTTTCATCTATACTCATGAAGGGGAAGATTATCAAGATGGGTCAGATGAGAATGTCTCTTATGCCAACTTTAAGAGACCTAGCCATCCCAAATTTTCTTATGGAAACAAGAATGTTGCAAAGAAATCTCACTAGTTGAACATTCCTAACACTACACCCAAGGCCACCTAGCTTTGGGAGAGGTAGTGGACCGTGTGGGTTCAACCATACAACTTATTAGCTTAACAGAAACAACTTTCAAGGCCATAAACAGAATCAAGGTCATATGCAAGGCCCAAATTGAAACCAAAGTCAAATGCAGTCGGACTTAGTGTCCAAAATGTTTGTATTGACGAAAGTACAAGTTGATATTAACGATAAACTCAACCAAAGGTATTCAACAATAAAACCATGTTAAGCATGATGCAAGCATAGATGGGGTGTGTAACTAGGTAGATATTCGGTCTGCAAAATCATAACAAGATGATTGACAAATAGCTTTCCAACTAATTATCTGATCTTATTAAGAACACGTTAGGAAGAATTATGTGCACAATAGAAATAAATATTGGAGGACACAAGGCTACCAATATGGCTATCGTAAAAATCTTTGAAATTTTCACTCCTAGTTTTCAAAAATGAAGTACCACTATGAATAGAGACCAACCTAAAATTTTTGAAGTTGTATCAAAGAAACCTACTACCCACAAACCTTAGAAGACTCATATAGGAAAAAAATCTAGAAGAAGAAATCCTACAAGGAGAAGAGAGACAAGTCTATCAAAAAAGCCATAGCTAACATGATCCTTGTGCCCCTAGGATTCCATTTCCTTATAAGCTCATTAAAGCTCATTTGAAGAAAAGGTACGAGAAGTTCCTTGAATCTATAAAAAATATACATGTAACATTGTGTTTCTAGATGCTATAGAGGAAATGCCTACATACGCCAAGTTCTTCAAGGATATAATCACTAAAAGAGGATTTAATGATGAGATAGAGATAGTTAAACTCATCAAGATGTCAAGTACTTTCATTCAAGCCAAAATGCCAACAAATAATGATCTGGGAGCTTTTACCATCCTATTCAATGTGAAGAGAATTAGGAAAGAAAGTGATTAGCTGACCTAGGGGCTAGCATAAGTTTGGTGCATCTCTCTCTTTTTCAAAGGTTGGGACTTACAGATATGGTGAAAGCAAGAATGCAAATCCAACTTGTTGATCCCACATTCACTGGACTTATAGGCATCATGGATGATGTACCTACCTGAGTCAGAGATCCTTCATCGCATGTGATATAGTGGTGATTGACACTATAGAGGGTCCTACTTGCCCTATGATCTTTAGAAGACCCTTCCTATCCACAGGAAGAGCCTTAATAAGCATTGAAGCTGGTATTGTAACCATCAAAGTTGAGAATGAACACATCAACTTCAAATTTTAATACTTAATGAGGGGACCATCTATATTTCAGTGAGTATACTTCATGGATAGCTACAACCAACTTTGTGAAGAGATTCAAGAACAAAATGCTATTATTGACCCATTATTGAGAGCCCCAACTCCTTTGTATATAATGTTGAAGATATTGAGGTTGTAGAATGTCTTGACTACCTAGATATCGAGGAAAGTGATATTGAAGATAAATAATATATAATAGATATAGTCAAATATGCCTCCCATGAGAGGAATTTTGCTAGATAAATAAACCCCAAGGCCCAAACATAACCTAAAGCAATTGCATGAAGGCCTGAAGTACGAGTTCATAGATACAAAGGAACATAATCCTGTCATCATAAGCCCTGCTTTGTACGAGGAGCTGGAAGAGAAACTCTTGTATGATCTTAAGATGTGGAGTAAGGCAATAGGATATTCATCCAATGATATTGAGGGATTAAACCATTTCATCTGCATGTACCACATCCATTTTGATTCTAACATGCAACCTCTCATCCAAGGCAAAGAAGACTGAATCAAAACCTAAGAGAGGTTGTTAACAAGGAAGTCATTAAGCTTTGTGGTGAAGGTATTTTATACCCAATCACCGATAGAAAATGGGTAAGCCCAGTTCACATAGTACCAAAGAAGGGAGGTATGACTGTGGTAAAAGGAGCATATGGAGACGAAACAACAACCATGAATGTTATAGGGTGGAGAATCTGCATCGATTATAGAAAGATGAATGTAGCGACTAAAAATGATCACTTTCCACTCCCCATAATTGACCAAGTGTTGGAGTGCCTAGCCCATCACTCATACTTTTGATAATTAGACAACTACTCTGGTTTTTATCAAGTTCATATTCACCCTGAAGAGCAAGAAAGGACTATGTTTGTGGCATACAACTCATGAAAACATAATTAACTAATGCGGAAGCATTCACTAAGCAACGGATTACCAAAAATCACTAAAAATTAAAACCTTTTTATCAAAAGATCCATCAAGTAAAAACTTTCTCACAAAGAACAAAAGTAACACATTTACATTATGTTTTTCAAAAGTACATAACTTGTATCATCTCCTTCTGTGAGTTATAAGCATTAACTATCCTATCAAGCTAAACACAGGCAGTATAAAATCTCGAGGCACTGAGCCAAAATCTCGAAAGCACTAACCATTACTCCGAGGACCTGAGAGTACAGAGACGACACATAGGACTCTATCTACATCTATACAAGGCATAATAGCCAATGTCTCCACCTGAGACTTCACTGCTGTCCCTGTTGTTGTTGCTGCTGTCCTTCTCCTACTGAAGGATTCCTGCCTCCTTGTCCGCGTCCACCTAAAAATGTGATTCCCACGGAGGTGAGACAATTGTAAATTGCCCCAGCGAGTGATATAACTCTCTGCCAATAACATTATTATTGCAACTTAAGAAGATAAATATGCACATAGAAATCATATTTGATTGACAACAACTAATTCAATGTCTAACAGATTAGGACATCATTTTTATCAAAAGCATTGCAACTATTAACTTGATAGAACAACATGTCACTTATCCTTAAAGGAATATGAAGAACATGTATAACATTTATTCACTATGGAATTATTATCACAACATTTACTCTCTTCAGGCATAGATTATATATCTAAATCCTGGCATTGTCATTGTGGAGTCATGTCATGTAGCCATATTCTTTTCACAAAGTGTTGGGATCTTAGTCCCTCAACTCACCAAGCATAATTACATTTCTTAACAGGTTCATCATCATGATTATAACATATGGGTATTTAAACCCATAACTCACCATATAACACTTGTTACCACTTGTTAGGTAACTGCATACCTTCATATCATCTGACACAGGGACATTATAATTCTTGCTACACAAAGCATTGAACATAGTTCACAATGCTCATACCACCTCTTATTACCCCTTAATAGGCAATAAGGCATATTATGGCTTATGAAGCTCATAAACAATCTAAGATAATTAGCACATCATGTGACACACATGACTCATTAATTGTAGGTTACCTCTCACTAAGAAACAAAGTATATGAAGGCTTATAAGGCCTATAAAACATTTTCAAAATACAGAACATCATAGCTCATACCTGTCTATGCGCATCCTCTCAACCTATCTGCATGATTAGTAATCTTGATACAATTACATATCAGTATCATGCAATACGAAGGTTATCTTATTACATTCATAACCCATCAGTCTGTATTTGAGCTTCACATAGGATTACTCTGTGTTAGAACTTCACATAGCATTAACTTGTATTAGGGTTTCACATAGCATGGAATCAATAAGGATAATCATAAGTATTCAATTATACTCTTTATTCTCATCATTCATCAATAAATGAATTATCAACACACATCATGAGTTTCTCTCATCTTTGCCAGAATATGATTACATCATAGTTTATAGCTTTTGATTAACCTTTTCATAAGGAATGCTAGCCTACATTCAACAGTGTGCATTACATCTCAATGTAACCATTGACATGACACATCTCATGTGTCATTCATCCAATTATACTGGACCTATAACACATCAAGGTATACCAGTGTTGGGGTGTTGGATGTGATATCTATTATATCTTGATGTATCACTTCCCTCAACACCTTTATCTTACTTGAATTCATACACTTAGCTGGTATTAGGGTATTCCCCATCCTAATACTTTATGCACCAGTTCATCACATTTGTCATAACATTAATCATTATTCCATTATTAGGAATAATATTCTCCATACTTATAATTTGAGGATTCACATAGCATATTCCATATATTTATGGATTTCACAACACATCACCTAGTGCTAAGTCTTCACATAGGATTAGTGGCACTACCCTATATTAGGGTTCCATACACCTTACCCCATTTTAGGGATTAAGGTTTTCTATTCACATTCAAATGGGGTTTCTCTTTCTTCATACCCAAATTAGGGTTAGGATCAATTCCCATTAAATTAGGGTTTCACACATAACATTGCTCTACTTAGGGTTAGGGCTCATTGATTAGGGTTTCATGATCTCATTATTATGGATCAACCCTTATCAAATAGTTTGCTCATAATGAGAGAATTAGGGCTTAATTATATAAGCATTTATCACTCTCATTCCCTCTCTCATCCTCTTTAGGATATTATCTAAACCAAGCTTAATCTAGGTTAACTCTTTACTTTAGTACACATAGCTAGGGTTAACCTTCACAATCATCATGGGTCTATATCTTAATAATCACATAGCTGATTGACCTTTGATCATATTAAATGTCCAAATGGTCTAATCAATCAAACCATAAATTATATAAGGAATTCAAAAGAATTGACCAATTAGACTTTCAATTCCACAAAGTGATCAATTGGGTTAACCATTGACATCTTCAATTGCATTAAGTATCTCAATAGGTTCACCATATTGGTCCTTCAATTACATGAGGTATTCAAATGGATTAACCATGTTGATCTTCACATAGTTGATTACTTAGACCCTCAATGATCTTGGTTCTCATACATCAATTGGTTGAAAACCATTTGAACAAGTTGTACTTGAAATTAATTAGACAAAGTAGGTATTGAAACCGTTTGCACTTTGGGTCTCCAAACGGTTTGAGATTGTTTGGTCCCAAATGGTCTTGAGACCGTTTGGTCCCAAATGATCTTGAGACCATTTGTTCCCAAACGGTCTTGAGAACGTTTGGTCCAAACCTCCTCAAAACCGCACGGACCAAATATGGTCTCAACCAATCAAATTAAAATAGGGTTTCCAATGTCGGTTCCTTCAATCATTGAATTCATGTATCCAATCATCAATTGGACCTATCACCATACTTCAATTGAGTTAAGTAGGTCAACCTTCAACTGATTTGACCCTCAATTGACCCTCAATTGATCATCAATTAGGGTTTGAATCAATTGAATTAGGGTTTGGAATCGATGATCCTTCAACATTAACCAATGTGAAACTAGTTACTTTAAAACCATTGGACCATCATCCTAATTGGGCATGACCTGACCCCAAACGGTCTTGAGGTCATTTGGATGACCTCCAAATGGTCTTGAGACCATTTTCCCATGTCAACATCAAAATCCAAGTCAATCATTCCAAGTTTGGATGATTAGATTGATCACCAAATCATCATTTGATTGCACTTCAACTTAGTACCTTTGGATCTTCAATTGCATAACCATACTCAACCCTAGACCTCCAAACGGTCTTGGGTGACCACCAAACGGTCTTGAGACCGTTTGGATGAGCTCCAAACGGTCTTGAGACCGTTTGTCTCATCCAACCCTTGGATTCTAGTGAAAAATCATTAGGGTTTGAGCTATTGAGTTGATCATCAAATCATCACTTAATTACAAAGTGATTTGGTACATTTAGACCTTCAATTGGTCAACCATGCTTAACCCTAGACCTAAAAATGGTCTTGGGTGATCTCCAAATGGTCTTGAGACCGTTTGGGTGATTCCCAAACGGTTTTGAAACCATTTGGGTCAATCAACCCAAAACATCAACTCATTTCAATGCAAAATCAGCACTTAGCCGATTAGGGTTAACACCATATCGTTTGTCCTTCCAACACTTAACCATATCCAACCCTAGACCTCTAAACGGTATTGGGTGACCCCCAAACGGTCTTGAGACTGTTTGGGTGATCCCCAAATGGTTTGGAAACTGTTTGGGCTAAATAACCCAAAAAGTCAAATCAATCAAGTTGAAAATCAGCACTTAATCCAATTAGGGTTTGCCTAATTGATTAGCCTTCAACTCATGATTCCTATGGAATTAATCCATAAAATTTGGTGGGTTATCAACCAACATAATTAGGAACAGGATTCGCAAACGGTCAACCATTGGTCAACTCTTTCAAATGGTTTTGAAACCAGTTTCTCTCAAACGGTCTCAAACCGTTTGCTCTCAAACGGTTTGGTGAAACCGAATGGGCAAACATTGTGAAACCGTTTGGTCTAGATATTTGGGGAGGTGTGTGATTATTATGATGTCATCATAAGAAAGCTCCAAAATCACGAAATCTACTGTGATTTCCATGGTTATTGCATCAATCAACCAAACTTAATTTCAGAAATGTAGAAATGATCACCAATTGATAAGGAATTGATTGCAATAATAAAATTAAGGGTTCAAGTTATAAAACCCACCTCCAATTGAGCTCCAAATCTCCAAGATCACGGAAACAATGGTGTATGCAACTCCTTTCACCATTTCAAGGCTCTTACTCAAGGTTTGAGTGAAAAGGAATGGTTAGAATTGAAGAGGAGATCAAAATAGGAAGAAATCCATAAGTTATTTTTTATTTCCACCATGGAATCAAGGTGAAATGGATCAAAAACCTTACCAACAGGTTGGGGGTCGTCCTCCTGACCCTTCCAAGCTCCCTTGGTCGTTTCCCAAGCAAGGAGGAGAAGTGGGGTCGAAAAAGCCTTCCATTTGGCTTGTAAAAGGTTCTTTTTTTAAAAATTCAATGAGAGAGAATGTACTTTGCAAAAATCCAATTAATCCCAAAAATGTGGCTGCCTCTTCCCCTTCATCTTCCTTAGGGAGAGGCTATCTTGTTTGCCTCTTATTCCTCTCAATTATCCATGATTTAAAGAAAAGCAAATTAAGCACCTCAATTCATATTATATTAATATCCATATGTGAGTGGATATTTCTTTTTCTTATAAAATTGTGTGTGAGTTATCCACTCCCTTGGATATTTTCGTGGTCCTTGCAAGGCTCAATGACGTCACACACACATCTTAATACAACCCTTTTAATTTTGGTTGAAGGACCTTTAATTAATACATACATATTTTCCCTAAATTAAATTAGGGTTTCACTTAGGATTAAATCTTGATTATTTTAATATCGAGATTCTCTCTCCTCCAAATTAATTCAAATGAGGCGCCCCTCTCATTTTCTTTGCTCTAAATGATGACAAGAAACATTAGGGATCTTATTGAAGTGGTAATTTTCATATCGAACCCTAGGGTTTGGGTAAATTGCAGTTTACACCAAAACTAGGATTTAATGCACAAGGATTGCTTTACAAGCTTAATCTTGGTACCCAAGCTTGTGAAAACCATACCACTACATCATATTCATTCTTATGATGTCTCAACATCAGAGGAACATATTATCATGTACAATTTGCAAGTTAACCCCTCAACTTGGGTAATTTGCACTTTAATCCAAAATAAGCAAACATTGCTTCAACATTGTTCAAACATGACCAAAATTGAAACATAAGTTTCTCATGAGCCCTAATTAATTTTCCCAAGATAAGATTAAGCATATACTCAACCTTATTAGGCAAAACATCTAGGGTTAACACATAACCCATGTCAGGGATGTTACAAATTATAAACCCCTAACAAGGATTTCATCCCCGAAATCCCAGGAAAAAGGAGGGATAGATTCATTAATATATCATACCCTCAAGTCTCCACATGATATCTTAATATTATGGAGATATCATGGATCTGTAATCCACACAAAGTTCCTTTCATTAATTCAATCTTATCAATGTTTATGTTTATGTAGAGCATAAACCCCTAACATATGATGTCCATATTATTGTAAGGAAGAAGCATAAAAGAACACACTTCTATCATTACCCAAGAATATTTATTAAAAGAAAAACATGTATATATCTAACACAGATAATTCACTCAGCAATCCTTTATTTGTTTTGAAAATATTCACTGAGCAAGTTCACTAAGTATGTTCACTAAGTGATTTGTTTTGAAAATATCCACGGAGCAAGTTCACTGAGTATGTTGAAAATATCCACGGAGCAAGTTCACTAAGTATGTTGAAAATATCCACAGAGCAAGTTCACTAAGTATGTTGAAACTATCCACGGAGCAAGTTCACTAAGTATGTTAAAAATATCCACGGAGCAAGTTCACTAAGTATGTTGAAAATATCCACGGAGCAAGTTCACTAAGTATGTTAAAAATATCCACGGAGCAAGTTCACTAAGTATGTTGAAAATATCCACAGAGCAAGTTCACTAAGTATGTTCACTAAGTGATTTGTTTTAAAAATATCCACTAAGCTCTTCCTATTTAATTCCATTATACTCTCTAGATTGTTTTAGAATGACTACTTGATCAGAGTAATAAAAAAGGTAACAATCTAAGAGTTTCATACTTGCCTTATCTAAAATAATCATATACCTGGCCAGGATATAAAAGTATTGAGATTAGGTAGTATGCACTCTATTTGCTATCATATTCCTCACTTTTTATATCATTATACACACATAATTTTCCATTCTTGAATTTTCTTCAGGCATCATTTCTATATCTCATCTTTCAACACACAGATAAGGGAGATTATAAAACATTTTAAGAAACATTGAGTAAGATATAAGTTCTCCTTTCCCTTGTGTCCTTATAGGACTAGTCAAAGGAATTCAAAAACAACTATTTTCATATCTTTAACACATAGAAACATGAAATGAAGTATCAGGATGAATATATTTCATCTAAGTATTACCCCTCAAGGTCACCTACCACATTAGGTTGATTTCATCACATAGTGTCCAGTTATCTCATGTTGCTTCTTTTGCCTTCTCTTAGTGACTATTGCCCAGGTGTACTAGGCATTTATTGCACTAGTGACACCAAAAACTTTGGCTTTTTAGAATATTTAGGCAAATGTCTCTAAAATTATAGAGACCTTACCTTAATTCTCAGCTTATTGCCCCTCCTTGGGTACTACCATCACATATGTACTATTTTTCCAAACATATGACAGAATCAATTTTCTCACCATATATTAATCTTTCCCACATTTCCAATGTTCCAACATGACCATGTCACTCAGGAATCCTTTCAAAGTCCAAAGTCTATGCGTTAAAGACTGGTAACTTAGATTGTAATACTAGTATCCAGTCTTATATATGCATCACTATTGTCCTATCCTACCCTTCAAGAGCATAACATAGGAATCTCTATCCTGATTGGTTCAAGGTGGGAATTCTCAGGCACTTGTTCTCCTCTTGCCTAGTCCCATGCACCCTCTCCTGGTGCAACAACATTGCCCTTAGCAATGTGTTCCTCATGTTCTCCAGTCATTTTCAAGTTCTTCTTCTCCTCTGTGAGCAGAAGATACTATCAGATAAACTAGAAGACACTTTTTTTTTTGAAGGTGTCGTGCCTGACTTTATTATGGTGGCCAATCGGCCCTAGCAAGGTTCAAATACAAACGGGGAAATGAAGAAACTAAATCAACAGACTCCATTAACCCACGACGGGTATCATTAGCTATAGCATTAGCTAAACCATTACTACTACGACTCCTAAATGATAAAGAGAAAGAATTAAGGCTGCCTATGAGGTGCCTAATGTCCTCCAGAATGCCTCCCAAATAATCTTTCCTCGTGCCATCTTTGTGGTAGGCAAAGGCCACCACCTGTGAGTCTATCTCAGCCTCCACGTCGCGCCATGCATGCTTCTTCCGCCATAGGCATGCTTCACGTAAACTTAACACCTCCGCTATGTCCGAATCTTTCCATCCAAGCCAACGTTTGCTACCAATACCCAATATGTTACCGCTGCTGTCCCGGAGCACCCAACCTGCCGCCGTAGTGCTGTCCTCGCCTACCGATGCGTCGACGTTCAGCTTAGTGTTGCCTGTCACTGGAGCTAGCCATTTTCCCTACTGGGATGGAGTCGCGTGCCGTGCGCCAGTCGCGTGCCATGCGCCTTGGCTGCTGGACGCCGCCTTCATGTTGCTATAGTCACGTAATAACGCCAACATGCCGATCCTTATAGCTGCACCGTTTTGGTTTTGTTTCTTGTAGACACGGGCGTTCCGCAAGGTCCATGCCGCCCAAGCTGTGGCAACCAATTCCTCTCTTTTGCTCATGTCCTCTGTGCTCATGATGGTAGTAATGGCCTCCATTACCATGAGGTCTTTTACCCTGTCCACAATGTCCCTCATAGATGGCGGCTCATGTTCCCAAAGCTCGACGGCGCTTGGGCATCTGAAAAGCATATGTGTGATTGATTCCCTTTCCGAGTAGCACAACAAACACTTGCCATCTGTATTACAATGTCTGTCATAAAGTCTACCCATAGTTGCCAATCCTCCCGTAGCTTCCCGCCACATAAAGTGTGCCACCTTTGGAGCCAACCCGCTCCTCCATATCAATCTCCACGTGCAATCCCCCGGCTCGGAAATATGTGCTACTGTACTCTGTCTCCCCATTGCTCCAAGCCAATAAGCCGATCTGACCGAGAACTCTCCATTCTTTGATGGCCACCAGTATCTGACATCGGACTCATGCTCCATCCTGAGAGGTATAGCCATAATATCCCTTGCAATGCTGTCCGGAAAAATGGTGTGGATGATGTCACTATTCCACTCCATTCTCTCGTCATGAATGAGCTCTCTCACATAGACGGGCTGCTCCCCCTCCGCTGGTCTGAAGGCACCCAACGTATCTTCCCTCCTTGGCACCCACCTGTCCTCCCAAATATGTATATTTGCACCACTCCCTATCCTCCATTCTATCCCTTCCATCGCCAACGCCTTCGCCGCCCATATGCTTCGCCAAGTGTAGCTCGGGTTGTGACCTCTCCTCGCCTCCCAAATATCAGTAGAAGGAAAGTATCTTGCTTTAAGTACTTTGGACATCAACGTATTGGGCATAAATTGTACTCTCCATACTTGCTTGGCTAACAACGCTTGGTTGAAGACATGCAAGTCCCTAAACCCCATCCCGCCTTGCTTCTTTGGTTTACACATCCTATCCCAACTCATCCAGGCAATCTTCCTCTCATTCCCCTTTGCCCCCCACCACCATCTTGCCACCATACTATGCATTTCATCCACCATCCCAACCGGTAACTGGAAAATACTCATGACATACATCGGTATAGCTTGTGCCACCGCCTTTATAAGAACTTCTTTGCCCGGTTTAGACAACAGCTTCTCCGCCCATCCTTGTAACTTCCGCCACACCCTCTCTTTAATATAGCTGAAAATCTGTTTTTTGGACCGTCCTATCGCCGTGGGCAAGCCCAGGTATCGGGCGTGCCTATCCACCTCCTTGACTTGCAGCAACTCTTTGATCTCATCTCTCTTGGCTAGACATGTTCCTTTTCTGAAAACAACCTCCGTCTTGGAATAATTAAGTTTTTGCCCGGATGCCTGTTCATACTGGCTGATAATTTCAGCTACTTTCAAGCATTCCGTGGTGGTTGCCCTTGCAAAAAGAATACTGTCATCTGCGAAAAAAAGATGTGAGATACTCGGTGCAGATCTACTAACTTTAATCCCATGGATGAGATTATTGTTAGCAGCTCTGCGAAGAAGGGTGGAAAAAGCATCCGCACATAGAATAAAAAGGTAGGGTGAGAGGGGGTCTCCCTGTCTAAGGCCTCGGGTTGGCTTGATCTGTCCCGTCCGGTTCCCATTGAAAGCGAAGGCATGATTTACCGTTGATATGCAATCATAGATCCGGTCCCTCAATTTGTCACCAAAACCCAAGCATCCCATGACGTGCATTAAGAAATCCCATTCAACTCTATCATAGGCTTTGGACATGTCAAGCATAAGTGCAATGTTACCCCTTCCAGACTTTCTTTTCTTCTTCATGGAGTGAAAAATTTCATAAGCAATGAGAGCATTATCTGTAATCAATCTCCCCGGAATAAAGGCACTTTGATTTTCGGAAATGATACTGTCCATATACGGCTTCATGCGATTTGTGATCACTTTTGAGGCAATCTTATAGACGACATTACACAGACTAATAGGTCTGAATTCACCCATCTCCTTCGGCTTTTCCACCTTTGGAATAAGGACTACTAGAGTATTATTTAACTCCCACATGCTCCTTTGTCCACGCCACCATCCCTTTATGTAGCTAGCCACGTCCTTTCCAACGATATGCCAGTATTTTTGAAAGAAGAGGGCTTTCATACCATCCGATCCCAGAGCCTTATTTGGATGCATTTGCTTGAGGGCGTGCAAGATTTCCTCATCAGTGATATCTTCCTCCAGCTTTCTAGCGAGCTCGCTATCCACCTTTCTGTCCATACCCATGGTTGCTGCCTCAAAGTCCGTGGGGTTCGAAGTTTTGAACAACTCTTCAAAGAAGTCGGTGATCACCTTCTGCATCTCTTCCTCTTCCGTCCTCCATATTCCCATGCTATCTTTCAGCCCCTCTATCGCGTTTCTCCTTCTTCTATTAGACACCTTATTGTGAAAATATGCGGTGTTCCTGTCGCCTTCCCGCATCTCATTTGCCCTCACTCTCGCATGCCAATATGCCTCCTCATGTCTCAACCAGTATTGGAGCTCTCCCGATAAGTCCTTCGCTCTTTGCAGCATCCTTGCATCCGACGGTAGATTTTGCACTTCTAGAAGTTCATTTTCAATCTCCTTTATTTTTTTCTTCCTGAATTTGAATTTCTTTTCACCCCATTCCTTCAAGTTTGCCCCACATCTGTGAATCTTTCCCACCAAACTATCCGTCCTGCTGTGTGTCCAAGAGTTAGCAATCTTCTCTTGACATTCCTCCTCCGCTGTCCATGCCAGTTCAAAAGCAAAGTACTCCTGTCTCCTCTTCTTCCTGTCGACCTGTCTTCTATCTGCCGTGATGATGATCGGTGCATGATCCGATTCATGTATAGGAAGGTGGATCACTTTGCAGTAAGTATATTTTCCCCTCCACTCTAGGTCCGCCAAAGCTCTATCTAGTCTTTCCTGAACCAAAGTCTCCACGGTCAGACCCCTCCTCCATGTATATATACTTCCAGTGTAGCCCAGATCAACTAGAGCACAGTCGTCAATAGCCTCCCTGAATCCCTGCATGACTCTTTCCTCTTTTGATGGTCCTCCCAGTTTTTCTGAATTGGATACTATTTCATTGAATTCGCCGAAGAAGATAACTGGAAACTCTGACTCCCTTTTAATTTTGCACATCAACTCCCAAGTCTTGCATTTGTTAGGCTGATCTGCCCACCCGTAGATGCCAATAGCCTTCCATTTTCCGTGCCTGCCTTCATCCACCACACATTCCACATGTCTTTGTGAGTAGCCTTTTATTTCCACCGTGGCATCCTTCCACCAACAGCCCAAGCCTCCCGATCTTCCCCTACTGGAAATACATATGCCATCACTGAAACCATAAGATCTCTTCACCTCCTCTAATTTTGTGTCTGCTACCATAGTTTCCATGATGAAAACTATGTTTGGGCTCTCTCTCCAGCACCATGCACGTAGTGCCGTCGCCTTTTCGGGGTCGCCCATCCCCCGACAATTCCAGCTGATGATTTTCATTGTCCTTCGCGGTGTTGGTCAACACCAAACACCGCTACTTGGGTTTCTGCGACCCTATCATCAACTAGACCCCTTTCTACCTGCTGTCTTGCTCTTTTCCCCGTGTCAAGTTGCTGTACTTGTTCATCCAGCTCCATATCAACTCTGTCATCGTCCCTTGCTCTCTTTCCCACCATTGAATCCCATGCGACCTCGCTGTCTGGAATGCCCAATCTGGCACCTTTGCTCATTTTATACACCCATGGAGTATGTTTCTTTTTTCCTCTGACGTCCTTCTTGCCACGTTGTCCTCTATCCCGCCTTACTTCATTAATTCTGCCTTGTGCTCTCGTGATAACAGGCTCCTCCCTGCCAGGACCCTGAGATTGCTTGTCATCCTTCCCGCCCTTGCCCTTCGAAGCTTGCCGGTCATTACCCAGTTGTGATGTCTCTGTCCCTTCTTCCTCCAGTGTAGGTGCTTCTTCCGGTATAGTAGCCTTCTCCCGTAGCACAAACATCTCCTCTAAGGAGAAACAAATTCTCCCTTCTGACCTGTGCTGCCCTACATGCAGGAACTCATCCATATTCTTCACGCTATTGCCACCCTTGCCGCCGCCTTGCACCGCCGACCCCCCATTACTTCCCAAAGAAGCATTGTCGTCTTCATCTCCCCCGCCACCGCTGCTCCCCTCCGCCACCCTTTCATCTTCTCTCCCACTGCGACATTCTGCCTCATGTTCCCTCCATCGCTTTTCTTTCCCGTCCCCTTCCCTCCTTTTGCCCCTCCCTATCCCCGCCTGCCCCTCATCGACCCTCGAGCCTTTCTCCATCATCGACGATTGCGCTGCAGGCCGTCGGTTGAAAGTGAAAGCCTTCCTCGCCGCACCCGACCCATACACCTCATCGTACACACTCTGTCGAGGTTTTCTTGGGGACGCCTTCAGCCAAGGCCCCCACTGTCCTCCTTCCTTCTCCTCTTCCCCTACCTCCCCGCAGTCCTTTTCTCCGTGCCCTAATCTCCCGCAGACATAGCAGACCAACGATAGCCGTTCGTACTTCACTGCGATGGATGATACACCGCCTCCCTTAGTTCGTAGACGTAGCGCTCGCACGAGAGGCCTGGTAACGTCGAGCAGCACTCGCACCCGGGACGACGTCTCCCATCCGAGTTCGTCTCTGTCCACTGCAAGAACCTCGCCTATCCTCCCTGCAACTTCCTTGATCGCCTTCTCGCTTCTATAGCCAAGCGGAAGACCATACAACCTTACCCAAAACGGGCTCATCTTCAAGTTAACCCTAGCCGGCTGTTCCTCCGGTGCGATTTCCTTGAGCAGAAGGAGTCTGTCATCGAAATTCCACGGCGATCCGTCCACTACCTTCCTCTTGTCCCTCCAATCAAAGAATTGGATCACGAATATATTGGCCTCGATCTTCTTGAACAGCACCTTCTCCCTCAGCCCCCACGAGTTCGTGAGTGTTCGCTGCATTGCCCCGAAATTATAGCTTCTCTCCGTGAGCAAACATGCAACCAACGCCAACTCTGTGTGTTCGTCTCCTTCGTCCGCGTCGTCTTCTTGGACTTCTATCGGATTTTCTTCTTCCTCGGTCAGCGTCAGCCTTGCATATCGTTCCTCTAAATCCATGCCTTCTCACGGGAACCAGACCAGACGAACAGCTTCCCCTTGAAACCTGCAAGAAAGAGACACCCCTGTGGGTAGACGGGACCCCTGACGGGTAGAGATGGTCATCCACGGCCATCAAACCCTAATCGCCAGAGACGATGGGCTCGCACGGGGGACGGGGTGTTAGAAAGTCTAAACTAGAAGACACTTAGAACAGAATCTACAACCTTAGTCCTATGTCTCTATAGACTCAGTGAACCTAGAGATCTGATACCACTTAATTATGGCATACAACTCATGAAAACATAATTAACTAATGCGGAAGCGTTCACTAAGCAACAGATTACCAAAAATCACTAAAAATTAAAACCTTTTTATCAAAAGATCCATCAAGTAAAAACTTTCTCACATAGAACAAAAGTAACACATTTACATTCTATTTTTCAAAAGTACATAACTTGTATCATCTCCTTCTGTGAGTTACAAGCATTAACTGTCCTGTCAAGCTAAACACAGGCAATATAAAATCTCGAGGCACTGAGCCAAAATCTCAAAAGCACTAACTATTACTCCGAGGACCTGAGAGTACAGAGACGACACATAGGACTCTATCTACATCTATACAAGGCATAACAACTAGTGTCTCCACCTGAGACTTCACTGCTGTCCCTACTGTTGTTGCTGCTGTCTTTCTCCTACTGAAGGATTCTTGCCTCCTCGTCCGCGTCCACCTAAAAATGTGATTCCCACGGGGGTGTGACAATTGTAAATTGCCCCAGTGAGAGATATAACTCTCCGCCAGTAACATTATTATTACAACTTAAGAAGATAAATATGCACATAGAAATCATATTTGATTGACATCAGCTAATTCAATGTCTAATAGATTAGGACATCATTCTTATCAAAAGCATTGCAGCTATTAACTTGATAGAACAACATGTCATTTATCCTTAAAGGAATATGAAGAACATGTATAACATTTATTCACTATGGAATTATAATCACAACATTTACTCTCTTCAGGCATAGATTATATATCTAAAGCCTGGTATTGTCATTGTGGAGTCATGGCATGTAGCCATATTCTTTTCAAAAAGTGTTGGGATCTTAGTCCCTCAACTCACCAAGCATAATTCCATTTCTTAACAGGTTCATCATCATGATTATATCATATGGGTATTTAAAGCCATAAATCACCATAGAACACTTGTTACCACTTATTAGTTAACTCCATACCTTCATATCATATGACTCAGGGACATTGTAATTCTTGCTACACAAAGCATTGCACATAGTTCACAAGGCTCATACCACCTCTTATTACCCCTTAATAGTCAATAAGGCATATTATGGCTTATGAAGCTCATAAACAATCTAATATAATTAGCACATCATGTGACACACATGACTCATTAATTGTAGGTTACCTCTCACTAAGCAACAAAGTATATGAAGGCTTATAAGGCCTATAAAACATTTTCAAAATACAGAACATCATAGCTCATACCTGGCTATTATATTGGACCTATAACACATCAAGGTATACCAGTGTTGGGGTGTTTTTTTTTGGTGCGAAAACTCTCCAGTGTCTTTTGTATTTTTGGAAAAAAAAGGGTAAGGAACAAGATCAGTGTCTAAAACTGTTAGCTGATCAAAAACTCAGCAGGCAGAAAAACCTAGCTGAAACAGCAAAGAGAAAACAAAAACTTTCTACACAAGAACTAATGCTTTAGAAGGCTAAGAGTACTTTGCATCTTAATCCATTGAACATCAATATTAGTATATCTATTCTCATGAACACGAAGATTTCTTTCGTGCCAGAGAGTATATAAAATCAGTAAGGCGCATAAATGGGCGTCCTTACTCGACCAATTAATCAGATCCTCGCAGCAGCTTGGAGAAGGACCATAGGAATGGCCTTTAGCCCACAACTCCATAGAATAAGGACATTCAAACATCACATGAGCCACATTCTCACAATCCTTTCTGCACAGGAAACACATAGACGAAGAGGAAATGCCCATCTTCATAACATAATCAATAGTCAGCAGCTTGTAGTGTGCTACCTTCCACGCATGCATATGGTAATTCCTCGGGCACTTGAACTTCCAGACCCATTTGAACACCTCCGAGCTGGCGCCCTTCTCCCTAATAGTATCATAGATAAAATAGAAACTAGGATTCAAAACCCCATTGAAGCTCACAGAATCACAACCTCCTGAAATGTAACAGCTCTCCTTCAACAACTTCAGAATGGGAGCATTCCTTCTGTTGTTCGGGATACACCAGTTCCCATTTTTAATAATCTGATTAAGGGGCGCACCATACAAAATCCCAATACTGAGAGCCAACTTAGGCCCAATGACATCCAACAAGAATTTGTTGTCATGTATCCAAGGGTCGCCCCATAAACTAATACGACTACCATCACCAACATAGAACTTAAGGTAGGGAACCAGCAAATCTCTAACACGAATCAGTTGGTTCATGAGACAAGAGTGTGAGCTTTGATTATTAAGAGCCCAAATCGAACTCTTATTGAGGTACCTCTCGTGAACCCACCTGACCCAAAGACTGTCTTTCTTAGCCGAAATATTCCACAAATTGACAATAGCCGCAGAGTTAATTGAAGACCTCAAATCGATGATATTTAAACCCCCTTCCTCCTTAGGACGAGTAATGCTTCTCCACTTCACAAGGTGAACACCCCTTTTGTCATCAGAACCTCCCCATAAGAACTTCCTACAAACCTTCTCAATATCATCAGCAATGGCACTAGGCAGAGGAAAAACAGAGGACCAAAACTTTTGGATGGCCATAATAGTTGACTGGATGAGCTCCAACCGACCCGCCATAGATAAAAGCTTAGATTTCCATCCATCTAATCTAGCCTTTATTCTATCCATCAAAGTAGCACAAAAATTCTTCTTGAGCTTCCCCATAAATAAAGGAACTCCAAGATATCTCTGAGGCAGAGTTCCTTCATCGATATTCAGGATGGCTTTCATCTCCTTCTTATCCACATTACAGCTATAGAAAATAGAACTTTTAGAAGGGTTCAGACATAAACCAGTCAAATTCTTCAAGTCTTCAAAGAGAGAATTAATGTTCTGAGCATTATGGGCATTAGCCTCAGAAAAAATCATCAAGTCATCCGCAAAAATGAGATGAGAAACATTAAAATTTGCAGAAGCTCTAAGCGGACTGATCTTCTTATCATCAACAACCTGCTTCATCAAGATGGTAAAACATTGCATAACAATCACAAACAAATAAGGAGCAAGAGGGTCACTTTGACTCACCCCATTGCTCGGGCAAAAAGATTCAAGAGGTTCACCATTAAACAGAATTTGATAAGAAGTTGTAAAGAAAATTTCCTTAATCCATACTATCCAACAGTTAGGAAAGTTCATCTTTCTCAAGATAACAAACAGAGCATCCCAGTTGATGGAATCATAAGATTTAGTAAGATCCGCTTTAATGCACATTCTAGGAATACTTTGAGTCCTATTAAAATCATGAATGATTTCATTGGATAATAGAATAGCGTCTTTAATGCTTCTATTCTTCACAAAAGCACACTGATTAGGGCTAATAAGCGAAGGAAGCACACCTTGCAATCTATTAGTCAGAATTTTAGATATGAATTTATAGATAACATTGCAAAGAGATATAGGCCGCCAATCCTTCAGCTCAACAATATTATTGCTCTTGGGGATAAGACATATAAACGTTCTGTTTGCCTCTTTCAGCAGTCTACCTATTTTGAAGAAATAAAAAATAGCACCTATAATATCATCTTTAACATCATTCCAACAATGTTTAAAGAACTTGCCATTAAAACCATCTGGACCAGGACTTTTATCACAATCTAAACTCATAAAAGCATCCTCAATCTCCTTTGGGGTAACAAACTTATCCAAAGACATCTTTTGACTCTCATCAAGATGAGGAAACACCAACTGATTGAGTTTAGCAATATCAACTCTCTCATTTTTGTTAAAAATGTCTTTATAAAAACCAACCACAGCAGCTTTAAGAATCTCAGGATTGGTTTCCAAGGAACCATTAATGTTGAGGCATCTAATAGAATTTCTGTGCCTTCTAGTTCTAAGAGAGGAATAAAAAAATTTAGAGTTCATATTACCTTCCTTCAACCATCTAACCCGAGATTTTTGCCTGAGTAAAGACTCATACTGCACATAAGCCTCCTTAGCCTTTTTATGAGCAACAATAGCATCATGAATAAGGTTCAAATCAGAAGGATTGCTATCCAGAACACTTTGGATACGATTAGACTAAGCTTCAAGTAGTCTGAAATTATCTTCCAGATTCCCAGCTTCTTTGTTCCATTTTATAAGAGCAGCTCTAACTCTTCTAAGCTTGTTATACACGATAAACATAGGAAACCCAACAACATCATTTCTCCACGCATCACTAACAACCTCTCTAATACCATCCTTAGAACACCAAGCATTTATGAATCTAAAAGGGCTTTTAATAGATTTCCTTTTCCCCAGCTGAAACTCAATGAGTCTATGATCACTCGTAGAAGAAGGATGAGCAGTAGCTTTAGCTTCAGGACAGCACAAAAAGAAATCAGAATTAAGAAGGATTCTATCAATCTTCGAAATGGCGAAAGTATCCCCATCCTGATGATTATCCCAAGTGAAGAAAGAACCATCAGTGTCAAGCTCAAATAACCCCGTATGAGTAAGGCAGTCATTAAAGTCTTCCATGCATTTCTTTGAAGGAGGATCTTTGCTAATACGTTCACCGTCTTTTCTAACAACATTAAAATCGCCTATGAGACACCAAGGACAAGAAATGGATTCAGACAGACATTCAATATCCCTCCACAGCTTGGACCTGTCATAATCATCGTTGTGGCCATAAACGCCAGTCAAAAGAAAGAATTTATCATCAACAGTAACATTCATATGCACATACTGATTAGACTCTTCAATACCATTGATATCGCAAACATCCTGTCTCCATAAAACCAGAACTCTACCCAAAACGTGTGACACATGATTAGAAATCCAAGAAAAACCAGGAAAAAACTTATTCACAAGCTTATTAATTTTCTGCACTCTAACTTTCGTTTCAGAGAGAAAAATGATATGAGGATTCCTCCTACTAACCTCCTCCTGGACTTTGAGGATCTTGTTATTAAGACCTCTCACGTTCCAGGCCACGATAGTTAGAGAAGGACTATCCATTAGAACTGCTTTCATCCAGTACTTCACTGGGCAGATGACCTTCCCCTATTTTGTTAAACCTGTTGTTAAGGACGGCCTTTTGATCCGCAATCTTCTTTGTTGCCTTAGCTTTCTTCTTATTGCCAACTGCTTTAAATTCTGCTTCCTTAGCTTTGACTGCTTCTGCAGGTGTTGGATGTGATATATATTATATCTTGATGTATCACTTCCCTCAACACCTTTATCTTACTTGAATTCATACACTTAGCTGGTATTAGGGTATTCCCCATCCTAATACTTTATGCACCAGTTCATCACATTTGTCATAACATTAATCATTATTCCATTATTAGGAATAATATTCTCCATACTTATAATTTGAGGATTCACATAGCATATTCCATATATTTATGGATTTCACAACACATCACCCAGTGATAAGTCTTCACATAGGATTAGTGGCACTACCCTATATTAGGGTTCCATACACCTTACCCCATTTTAGGGATTTCACATTCAAATGGGGTTTCTCTTTCTTCATACCCAAATTAGGGTTAGGATGTACAATTCTCATTAAATTAGGGTTTCACACATAACATTGCTCTACTTAGGGTTAGGGCTCATTGATTAGGGTTTCATGATCTCATTATTATGGATCAACCCTTATCACATAGTTTGCCCATAATGAGAGAATTAGGTCTTAATTATATAAGCATTCATCCCTCTCATTCCCTCTCTCATCCTCTTTAGGATATTATCTACACCAAGCTTAATCTAGGTTAACTCTTTACTTGAGTACACATAGCTAGGGTTAACCTTCACAATCATCATGGGTCTATATCTTAATAATCACATAGCTGATTGACCTTTGTTCATATTAAATGTACAAATGGTCTAATCAATCAAACCATCAATTATATAAGGAATTCAAAACAATTGACCAATTAGACTTTCAATTCCACAAAGTGATCAATTGGGTTAACCATTGACATCTTCAATTGCATTAAGTTTCTCAATAGGTTCACCATATTGGACCTTCAATTACATGAGGTATTCAAATGGATTAACCATGTTGATCTTCACATAGTTGATTACTTAAATTCTCAATGATCTTGGTTCTCATACATAAATTGGTTGAAAACTATTTGAACAAGTTGTACTTGATATCAATTAGACAAAGTAGGTATTGAAACCGTTTGCACTTTGGGTCTCCAAACAGTTTGAGATCGTTTGGTCCCAAATGGTCTTGAGACCGTTTAGTCCCAAAAGATCTTGAGACCATTTGGACTCAAACGGTCTTGAGACCATTTGGTCCAAACCTCCTCAAAACCGCACGGACCAAATATGGTCTCAACCAATCAAATTAAAATAGGGTTTCCAATGTTGGTTCCTTCAATCATTGAATTCATGTATCCAATCATCAATTGGACCTATCACCATACTTCAATTGAGTTAAGTAGGTCAACCTTCAACTAATTTGACCCTCAATTGACCCTCAAATGATCATCAATTAGGGTTTGAATCAATTGAATTAGGGTTTGGAATCGATGATCCTTCAACATTAACCAATGTGAAACTAGTTACTTTAAAACCATTGGATCATCATACAAATTGGGCATGACCTGACCCCAAATGGTCTTGAGGTCGTTTTGATGACCTCCAAATGGTCTTGAGACCATTTTCCCATGTCAACATCAAAATCCAAGTCAATCAATCAAAGTTTGGATCATTAGATTGATCACGAAATCAACATTTGATTGCACTTCAACTTAGTACCTTTGGATCTTCAATTGCTTAACCATACTCAACCCTAGAACTCCAAACGGTCTTGAGTGACCTCCAAACGGTCTTGATACCGTTTGTCTCATCCAACCCTTGGATTCTAGTGAAAAATCATTAGGGTTTGAGCTATTGAGTTGATCATCAAATCAACACTTAATTACAAAGTGATTTGGTACCTTTAGACCTTCAATTGGTCAACCATGCTTAACCCTAGACCTCCAAACGGTCTTGGGTGATCCCCAAACGGTCGTGAGACCATTTGGGTGATTCCCAAATGGTTTTGAAACCGTTTGGGTCAATCAACCCAAAACATCAACTCATTTCAATGCAAAATCAACACTTAGCCGATTAGGGTTAACACCATATCGTTTGTCCTTCAAACACTTAACCATATACAACCCTAGACCTCTAAACGGTCTTGGGTGACCCCCAAACGGTCTTGAGACCGTTTGGGTGATCCCCAAACGGTTTGGAAACTGTTTGGGCTAAATAACCCAAAAGGTCAAATTCTATCAAGTTGAAAATCAACACTTAATCCAATTAGGGTTTGCCTAATTGATTAGCCTTCAACTCATGATTCCTTTGGAATTAATCCATCAAATGTGGTTGGTTATCAACCAACATAATTAGGAACAGGATTCTCAAACTTTCAACCCTTGGTCAACTCTTTCAAATGGTTTTGAAACCGTTTTCTCGCAAACGGTCTCAAACCGTTTGCTCTCAAACGGTTTGGTGAAACCGAATGGGCAAACATGTTGAAACCGTTTGGTCTAGATATTTGGGGAGGTGTGTGCTTATGATGATGTAATCATCATCAAGCTCCAAACTCACGAAATCTACTATGATTTCCATGGTTATTGCATCAATCAACCAAAATTAATTTCGGAAATGTAGAAATGATCACCAATTGATAAGGAATTGATTGCAATAATAAAATTAAGGGTTCAAGTTATAAAACCCGCCTCCAATTGAGCTACAAAGCTCCAAGATCACGGAAACAATGGTGTATGCAACTCCTTTCACCATTTCAAGGCTCGAACTCAAGTTTTGAGTGAAAAGGAATGGTTAGAATTGAAGAGGAGATCGAAATAGGAAGAAATCCACAATTTATTTTCAATTTCCACCATGGAATCAAGGTGAAATGGATCAAGAACCTTACCAACAGGTTGGGGGTAGTCCTCCTGACCCTCCCAAGATCCGTGGGTCGTTTCCCAAGAAAGGAGAAGAAGTGGGGTCGAAAAAGCCTTCCATTTGGCTTGTAAAAGGTCCTTTTTTAAAAATTCAATGAGAGAGAATGTACTTTGCAAAAATCCAATTAATCCCAAAAATGTGGCCGCCTCTTCCCCTTAGTCTTCCTTAGGGAAGAGGCTATCTTGTTTGAATCTTATTCCTCTTAATTATCCATGATTAAAAGAAAATCAAATTAAGCACCTCAATTCATATTATATTAATATCCATATGTGAGTGGATATTTCTTTTTCTTATAAAATTGTGTGTGAGTTATCCACTCCCTTGGATATTTTTGTGGTCCTTGCAAGGCTCAAGGAAGTCACACACACATATTAATCCAACCCTTTTAATTTTGGTTGAAGTCCCTTTAATTAATACATAAATTTTGCCCAAAATTAAATTAGGGTTTCACTTAGGATTAAATCTTGATTATTTTAATATCTAGATTCTCTCTCCTCCAACTTAATTCAAATAAGGTGCCCCTCTCATTTTATTTGCTCTACATGATGACAAGAAACATTAGGGACCTTATTGAAGTGGTAATGTGCATATTGAACCCTAGGTTTTGGGTAAATTGCAGTTTACACCAAAACTAGGATTTAATGCACAAGGATTGCTTTACAAACTTAATCTTGGTGCCCAAGCTTGTGAAAACCATACCACTACATCATATTCATTCTTATGATGTCTAAACATCAGAGGAACATATTATCATGTACAATTTGCAAGTTAACCCCTCAACTTGGGTAATTTGCACTTTAGTCCAAAATAAGCAAACATTGCTTCAACATTGTTCAAACAGGACCAAAATTGAAACATAAGTTTCTCATGAGCCCTAATTACTTTTGCTAAGATAATATTAAGCATCTACTCAACCTTATTAGGAAAAACATATAGGGTTAACACATAACCCAGGTCAGGGATGTTACAATGTTCACCTGCTTCTATAGTACATATGCATTCATATGTTTGCATTTTGGCATGTGCAATACACCTATAACATTCTAAAGGTGCATTATAACTACTTTCTATGATTTTCTTGAAGATTTCATGGAAGTTATGGTTGATTTTTTGTCTATGGTTTGTCATTTGACAACTATTTCAGGAATATTTCCCTTTTGTTAAAGAGTTGTGAGGAAAATATTTCGTCCTTAATTTGGAAAAGTGACATTTCATGGTATAAGAATGGATTGTGTTGGGGAATAAAGTCTCAAAAAAAGGAATCAAAGTTGACCTAATGAAATTTGAATCCATTTCCCAACTACCTCCGCCCATAACAAGGATTTCTTAAAGATCTCTAAACCTCTATCTAGCCTTCTGTATAAATATGATGTCTTTGATTTTGATGAAAATTGCCTAAAATCCTTCAACAAACTCTCAAGAGTGCCCTCGCAAATGCATCTATAATACAAGCACACAATTGAGATTTGTTGTTTGAATTAATGTGTGGTGCTAGTGATTATGTTGTAGATGTGGTCTTGAGGCTTTAAAAGAACAAGAAGCATCATGTGATTCGTCATGCAAGAAAAATCTTGGATGAAGCCCAGGTCAACTACACTACAATAGATAAGCAGATGCTCGCTATAGTGTTGCTTTTGATAAATTTAGGCCTTACTTGGTTGGCTCCAAAGTTAATATATACCCCAACAATGGGGCGACTAAGTATTTACTAACACAGAAAGACATAAAGCCGAGATTATTGAGATGAGCCCTCTTGTTTTAATAATTCTACCAAAAAATACTGGACAAAAAGGGGATCAGAAAATGCTTTTGTTGACCATCTATCAAGAATACACCCGGAGGAGGATCATTCCTTGTCTATTAATGGCATATATCCATATGAATCACTCATGATAGCTAAAGCCATATATCAGTTTGTACCTTGAGTTATTGATATCTACAATTATTTTTCTTGCCAACAACTTCCACCACATATTACTTACAATGAGAAGAAAAAACTCTTCTTTGAAGTCAAAAATATTATTTAGATGATCCTTTATTGTTCTAGAGATGTTCAAAATACATGTACATGAGATGTATTCTAGAGGAGAAAGTAACACAGATCCTCTATGAATGCCATGTCTCACCTTATGGTGGGCATCTTAGTGGCGACAAAACTTCCACCAAGATATTACAATATAGGGTTCTACTATCCCACTATGTTCAAAGACTCCCGATCCTATATCAAGTTGTGCAAAGAATGCCAAAGAAGTATAACATATTAAGGAGAAATGAGATGCCACTATCTAATTGGATTGAAGTTGAAATTTTTGACATCTGTGAGATTGATTATATGGGCCCCTTTCCTTCATCCTGTAGAAATCAATACATATTGGTTGCAGTAGAATACATGCCCAAGTGGGAGGAAGCTATCACATCCCCCAATTGAAGACTCTAAAGTTGTAATGAGGCTTTTTGAGAAGACTATCTTTCTATAATATGGGGTCCCACAAACCGTCATTAGTGATGGTGGATCCTACTTTGTTGAGAGGCAGTTTGAAGCCCTGGTAAGAAAATATGGGGTGAAGCAAAAGGTTGCCACCCCTTACCACCAACACATGTCTAGTCAAGTTGAATTTTCAGATAGACAGATATAGTAGATCCTTGAAAAGAAGTCAGTAAGACAAGAAATGATTGATCAACAAAGATTGATGATGCTTTATGGGCATACCAAACAACTTACAAGATACCTAACCATTCATATACGTTAATATATGGAAAACCATGCCACCTCTCCATGTAGATGGAACATAAGGTATTCTAGGAAATAAAATTCCTTAACATGGACCTAAAGATAGCTGAGAAGAAGAGATTCTTACAACTCCAGGAGCTTAAGGAACTTCGGTTGCGTGCTTATGAGAATGATCATATATAAATGGAACAAACAAAGGCATGGCATGACTCAAACCTAAAAATAAAGGATGTTAGTGAGGGAGAAGAAGTTCTCCTCTTCATTTCTTCTATCAAGTTTTTCTTGGAAAACTGAGGTCCAGATGGTTAGGTACCTTCTTTATGACTAAGATATATCCATCAGGGATGATGAAACTATTTAGTGAGAAGTCATATACCTCTCTTGTGAATGGACACAGGGTAAAAAGAATTTATTAATATGACATTCACTAGAAGAGATGATCTATAACTCAAAGAAGCACTAGCTCAGGACTGAAGGGAACAAAGGGAAGTCACTCTAAAGACTATACATTAGTGTTTCTTGGGAGGAAACACAAGTATCTCTTAACTCTTCTGCAATTTTCATTCTTAGCTTTTCTAATTTGGTCTTTGTTGTTCATTATTGGTATGCTTTGGTTTTTCCTTGTAAACAATCTAGCTTATTTGTTTATGCAATTTTTAATTTGCTAATTTTAGTGTATATGGAATAAAATTAGTTGTTGATTGTTATGCTCATGTGATGATGGCATGATGGACTTGAATCTAGAAAGGAAGTCGTCAAAGTCTTCCTCAACCCAAGAAGAGTTATCCTAAATTGATTGATAAGGTATAGCCCCATCAGAGTCCAAGCCTTGTTCCACCATCAGATGCCAACGTGTACTAACACTCCATCAGAGTAGCAAACATAGACAACTCATAGGTTCCATTAGGGTATGCTCAGACACATCATTGAGGGTATCATGATTCCCATCAGGGTGATCCACATCAACCATTATAGCACACCATGTTTAGACTACAATTGGAGGATAAACCAATTAGAATAAAAACCATTGGAGGGCTCTCATTGGTGAATTCCTGTCAGTGATGAAACCTTGGAGAATCATCAAAACAAAAAAGTTACTAAAACCATTTGCCAATGAAGTTAAGGACTCTATTAAAGGGTCAATACTAAATTTCCATCAAGTTTCTAATAGTGATGAGAGGAATGGGCCCTAAAGGCACAATTAAGCCACACTACAATAGTGCATAGTGTGCCACCATGTTAGCCCTCTCATGACCCTAACTTCTGGAAAGAGTAAACTAAAACCTAACCTCTTCTCAAAGCTAATCACTCATACAAGTACAACCTCTTATTTCGATCGACTCAGAGACAAAGGCCACTGACAGAGGAATGTCGTCAATCCCCTAAATATCATCATCCACCATCAAGCATAAAAAACTACCACAAAATCATCTTCATCCTCACTGGAGTAGAGACTAAGAAACCCTAGAATGAAGCAACTACTAGAGGAGATAAAGAGGAGGGAAAACAACATAGCATCGATGATGCTCAATAATCAGTCTAAGACCAAAAGAGTAAGGCCTTCACCTTTCTTTCATTTCCCCCCATCCTCTTGTGTCTCTCGTCGTGTGATTGATCTTGCCTAAACCCCTTGATTTTGTCAGATCATGATCCTTTATTCTTGTTGGTGGATGGTTTTCCCTTGATGGTTATGGTTTTTAGGTTCTCATTGGCTTCAATATTTTCTTTAAATTTTTTAAAAGTATCCTTGCTCAAATGAAATTTTCATCAAGGGAAGCCCTTATACAAATAGTTCTTTGTGATAACTTTTCATTGGATAAAAAAAATCTCCATCATTTGATCTTCGTGCTAGTTGATGAATGACATCGTTGTTAGTCATCCTACTAAGATTTTCGTCTGCCAACAAAATTGTGTGACCCTTGTTGCTGAACTCATTGATCACAACTAACAAAACTTCTAATTTCTATTAGTCTTAGGACATTGTCCAGTCCCAATGATTAACAACAGATTCATCGATTGAGTCTCAACTAGTCTTACTTTTAATATATTTGTTAGTTGTAGTTAAAAGATAGGATGTTTGTCTCTAATTCCCAATAATTAGACACCACATCAAGGGAGGAGATGGATAAGTTGGTTCAAGATATCAACATGTATATAAGTGAGAACAAAGAGATCCCCTCTAAGAAGTTTTTGCAAAAGCAATTGGATCAGGATCAACTACTTACTCTACTTGCCCCTATCTGATTTGAATAAGAGGGAGAGAGATAAACAACCACTATATCCTTTGAATATATACCATTAGCGGATGAAGTGTAGAAGAAGAAGAATAGAAAGGTAGTAAAGACCCTCCCTACAGCCCAACAAAGATGAAAATTAGGGTATGGTGAAAAGAAATATTAGAAACCAAGTTGAACTGTTAAAATCAGCACCAGAGGCTACTAGTAAAAAGATAACCCCTTTTTAGACTATAGGGGAACCTATAGTTGTCATGATGACAAATGAGCAACCTTCAACTGCAACATTGACCTGGAAGCCACAGAACAAATTTTTCTCTAGGATTGATGAATGCCAAAAGAAGTTTGATTCTATGAAGTGAAATAAGACGTGCAAGGCAATGAGGTGCATATGTGAAAATACCCTCAAGAAATCAGGAACATATGTTAGGGTCAATAAAATTGTAAAAGATTCCAACCTAGTCCTTCCCTATATTTACCACTAAAGAAAGTTGTCAGTGGAGGAGAAAAACAAGCAAAGAGGGGTGGACCTTTCATGGTTTTAATAGAGTGTTCAAAAAAGAACATATCATTATTGAAAAGATGCTAAACAAGATCGTCTCCTATACGAATAAACTAGAAGCCATTTATGACAAAGTTGTGTATGATAGGGAAGTCAGGATATTCAACACAAATAAAATATGTGAGAAGCTGAAAGGAACAAAAAGGTGTTTATCAGGAAAATCTAAGGCATCACAAGTTCATTGGGGATTATGAGGGTGGTCCATAAGATAGTTGTCTGTGCGATATTTATGAGGTCAGAAATGGGGAACATGAAAAGAGTTGACTTGTTTATTCTGTGGAGTATCATGGAAAAGAAACCTGTGAACATCTAGCCTATCAATAGACAATTGATTGTCATGAGCATCCCTGAAGGGTCAAGAGATCTATGCATGGAAGGGAAGATAACACTAATAGGACACCTCCTAGGGAAACCCCACATCTTGCGGAACTACATCCAAATCAAGAGGACATATTTTTTGACATAAAATACCTACTCTCCACTTTTATAATCACCAAGAAAGGGGAGAAATATTTCTACTGATTCCCAAAAACCAATGACTTGCTACCTCTACCAGAGATAAATAATTACGACTATGATAAGATCACCTTCTCCCCAAAGGACGTGCTGAAGATGATACTAGGGTCGAACTAGCAGTATGGTGGGAACGAAACAAGCATTGTGGCATCAAGGCAAGATTGAGCCTGAGGTAGAACAGGTCATAGAGTCAGCAACCAAGAAAAAGTTAAAACATAAAATCCACAAAGTTGTTATCAGAATGCCAGAGATTGAAAAGGGTGCTTGTTAAAAAAAACACCAATACATAGTAGAAGCAGAGTCCAGGGGGAGCCTAAAGAATCCAATTGGGGTCATTATAGACTATGTCATCCATTATATTGAACAAGACCCTAATTTAGGCAAGGATAAAGCTACAAAAAAGAACAAACACGTAGAAGATGAAGGGGGGATTCTTGGTGATCATGGTAGGAGAAACCTCAACGCAAAGATAGGCAAAACAAAGGAAGGATGTTGCAACATCATCACCCAGGGATGTGGAAAATGCAAAAGAAGTAGGGGTACCCCCACCTTGAGATCAGCATAAAATCACCCACCCTATAAAGGAAATAGTTACAATATAACCTACACCTCCACCATCAAGACAACCACATCTTCCCAATTTGGGAGAAGAACTCAGACGTCAAATTGACGTCCTGCATGAGAAAATTTAATCTCTTCTTCAAAGTGTTCATTTTTTTCTTCTATCTTGCAAGCACGAACAATGCATGTTGAAGGATCAACACAAAAGTTACACCTCTTTTGTATCTCATGAAAGAATTTATAGAGTACCAACACTTTATGATCACCACCATGACCTCCACGACATTAAAATTGGAAGAGCTACAGAAAGAGTGTGACGAGATGAGGCAGCAACAGGAGGAATATAGAGAAGAATGGGAGAATGAGAAGCAATGTTATGAAAAAAAGTTTGCAGGAAAAAAAATACAATGTGGGAAAAGCTCGTTCCAATCATCTACCTCATCAAGCCCATCAACTTCATCATCTCTAATGGAAATGGGACAGACAACATTAGTTGCAAAAGATAAAGCAAACTACAAGCATCTCAAAGCAAGAAAAGTATTCCAATCATTCAATAGACCTAAATATCTCCGCAACCAAAAAGAGACTCTCAGAGTCAAACAAGGCTACACTTGTGAAACCATCATAAGTTCCCTTGCAACAAATGTAAGGGGATTAGCCACCCCCATCGGAAGTTGTAGTACCTAAAGAACTAGGGTAACATGTGCAGAAGAAGTTGCACACGTGGTTCCACAAGAAGACAAAACCACTAAAATAGAGAACATATTTTGGCCAAATCATCAAGTCTAATGGAATAAGATATCTTCACATCTGACATATATGGAATCTACATGTAGTTTAGTGAAAGTAAAGATCTTTTCCCATTTAATAATACAACAACAAACAAGATCACAACTGGAATTTTCATAGCAAGAGAAGCCATAATAGGAGAAGAGCTTTCGGATGAAGATGTAGAAGGAACACAATCCTTCTTCAGTGATGTCCCTACCAAAGACTATCCCCTTTTTCTCCTAAACCAACACCACAAGAATCCAAATAAGACCTTATACCTCCACCACTCCCTTGCAAAATGGAGGGAATGGACATGATAGTGGTGTCAAGGATTTCCTATAGAGATGTTCAAATCCTCATAGATAGTCTATATGCTCAATCCTCTAGGAGAAGATGTTCTATACACCAGCAAGGAGCATTTGTTAATGTGAGAGAACTTTAGAGAAAACTTTACGAAGAAGGCACAAGTGAATGAACGACTATTCAAGGTCTTGCGTGCGACTATGTTGGAAGAGTTTTTGGACATGAAAAAGGAACAACCTATGCTCAACAGAACCCTAGAGCTCGCCAATTGCCTCTTTTACAAGTAAGAAAAGTCACAAACAATCCTTTAATTTTAAGATGTGGTTATTAGGTGACAAACTAAGTTTGTTACTTCATTGTACCAAACAAAGGGAAATTAGCTTCTGACAGTGTCTAGCCTTTTAAAAGACATACAATGATATATAATTATTGCATGTAAGAACTCAGATGTACCAGAATGGTTTTAAGGATGTCAAGGAATGCAAAATCCAGAAGATCTAGATAAGACTCAAATATGTTGTAAAGGGGGTAGGTGATAGACACAAAAGCTATTGGAAAACCTTCATGATTAGCACAAAAGTCCCCCAAGAAGGACCCAAATTAGGGGATTATGCATTTACCATTCTAAGGTTGATGGAGGTGGTAAACAAAGGTACCTCCTTTGAATATCTATTCTAAGAGGACCTACATGGATTTTGTGGCTAGTTAGCTATATAGGTCATTTACAATAGACATTTATTTCACAATCAAAAAATGCCTCCATACATTGTACCATGATGCTTATATACTAGTATACCCCTCCTTGAGAAGTGTCCATGAAAAGACATTATGCAATGATCCTATCGGATAAGTAGAGAGAAATGGAGTGGCAAAAAGGGTGGAAAACGAAGTGATATAGCAGCTGAAGGAAAAACAAACTTCCAAATAGAGGAACAACATATAGAAAGGTACAAAGGAACCTCCCCTCATAAGAACATGAGTAAAGAAATTGTTGCTTTGCCTATAGAAGATGTTATCCCTTTTAAATATGACTAGCCTGAGGAGAAGAATGTCAGATATGGCATCCCCACTGATGATGTCCTCCCATCTCAAACAGAAGATATTGACTTTCTAGAATTTGAAGAAGAAATACCTAATGAGCCATCTGGGACTATCATAGATATGCTATCAAACTTTGACATGTGGGCATGTAAATATCACAAGATGAATAGGACATGCTCATGGATAGGTTAGAAGAATATAATAGAATTGGAAAAATTGTATTTCTAAGTGATGGAATTTGTATCATGAAGACGGCCTCCGAGACACATTGAATCTTAATGAATATATGGATGTGAGCTTAATGTCAGCCTACCAGTCTCTTCTAGGAGATGGCTTGTTGTTGACTGCCTAAGGGAAAATGAATTTTAAATTTTATTTCTCAACTTGTCAATCGCCCGTAAGTGTATGAGATGAATTATATTCGAGGTCGGTTCAAAGAGAGATAGTCTAGCTAGGCACAAAAGAACTACTTTTCAACAATCTAAGTTGGATTTCAACAGTAGAGTTTGATTGCAATTACCTAAATGAAAAATAAACAACAAAAGGACTTAAATTTTAAGGTTGAAATCAGATTTTAGAAAGTCTTGGACATAAGGTTTCACTTCCATACCATCACATCATCTGCAACTACAAAATTAAAGTATACCATTAATCTGCAAGGAGGTTGCCAACATCATGCACCTCCCAGTGACATGAGATGGTTCTCATCTTTGCATAACACTTCTATGTCTATGCTTAGATTCGAACACAACCTTGAGCCCTCAACATTATCCAACTATTCCTTTGATCAAGAGCATGTTTCCATGAGATCTACTCCTTACTCCCTCACACATCCACCCAGATAGAACAAGGAAGCATCAAACATGTATAAAAGGTGGCCAGACAACCATACATGCAGTAAAATATCATAGGAACTCATGGAGAAGAAAATTAACTAAAATTCAATATAAATTCTGAGTTCACATGAGTAATAACATGGGAGTTACTATCCCATGGGAATATAAATTCCGAGTTCACATAATGGAGAAATACTAGTACATTGTATAATTTTCAAAGTTTTGCATAGATAAAGAGAAGAAAGAACAAAGAGAACCAAAGGTGAATAAATGAGGAGTAGAAATCCAAATAGAAGATAAAATTCCACCCTTAAAGCTGATCCAACTCAGACAATCTTCCCTCCCGAGAATCTTGAATGAGAAGAGAAGCTCTATTGCACCTTTTGAAGAAGCAACGGTGAAGAATGAAGACTCTTTCCCAAGAAACCTCTTCTTCCTCCCAAAAATCTCCCTCCTCTTGCTCTGGAACTTATTTTGGCCAAAACGTGTTTCAAATGATGAGTGATAATTTCCCCAAGTAGCTGCATTCATTTTTAAAACAAGGGACTATTGCTACTGAAATATGTAGAAAATTGATAAAGACATGACGTGTCTTTGTGTGGCATCGTGTAATTGGCTTTTGAACTGCTTCCTCGCAATAAGCACATAGTGTGTTCTAATAGAGACATGTCATGTAGCTGATACTCGAGGCGACCTGGGAAGATAGCATACTTCGTGTACTAATAAACACATGACTGTGTGTGTTGGCAGAAAGTTGAAGTTGGCCTTTAAACGTGCAGACATGATGTATCTTAATGACAAAACCTCATGTCTTTTGCTCTGTAGTTTGGGGATGAAGGCCTATAGAAACTTACATGCCCATGTTTTAAACATCACATGATGTGTTCTTTTCTTTGCGATCCCCTTTCTGGAAAGTTACATGTCATGTACTAATACATACACTGTGTGTCTTTTGCTATTTTTTCAAGATTAACTCTGAGTCAGCTCTAAATCAATGGGGGTTCCAACTAAGGTAGGATTTGGGTTGTATTATCTTTATTTTGTCATTTTTAATGTGTACCTATGATCAACATCATGCAACAAGTAAAATAACTAAAAGATGGCAAATTAAGTGTGATTAGAGGCTAAATGGAAGGAAAAATAAACTGAATGTGTGTGAATGTATGCAAAAAGTAGATATGAAATGCGCACATCAAATCCTCTTAATCTTGATCTATTGCTTGTCCTCAAGAAAAAAGAGCATAGAAACACAAATGAAGGAATTGCCAAGCTCATGCATAGATCAAATGAAATGAAAGATGTAAATGAGGCTGAACCAACCATAATGATCAGGTTCATATTCATAGCCTTGACTTCAACTTAGACATCTAAGAAAGAGAATTTAAGTTCAACAAGGGTGGTAATGTATTAATTAAAATAGTCAATTGGGAAACACTAAATGGAACTTGGATGACTAAGACAAACAATTGATGAATTTGCAACAAAAACTTTTAGCTATTAAGGATGTAAAAGATGGAATCTTAGTTAATGTTAACGAATTTTAGCTCTCTCCTTGTTTTTCCAAAATATACGATACTGGATTAGGGGTTTCAGTACTCGGATGCTAATGTAGGCTTATGCATATGAGAAGTGTTGGTTGGGGTATTTTACCCTCTTTTTAGGACATATCACCAAAACGTCATGGCCAGATTGGACTTACACTAGGTTAGCATGACATGTGGGAGGTTTTAGACATATTTTATGAGGTAATTAAGGTGAAGTGAACCAAAAGGGAATTTTAATCAATCTTGGGTTTCACTTATTTTTCCCAGAACAAAGGAGAGTTAACTGAATTGCAACATTATCTAAATTCCATTCATTTGACTTGAAAAATTTTCACTAAAAATGAGTGATTGTAAAATCACTAAAGGTTTGGCAAAGGCATCCCGTGTTCTAGGTAGTGCTGCAAAGTTGACATATTTATAAAGTTTGTTACCAATTACATGTATTAGGCAATACAGGATGAAAAATATGAAAATTTAGGCTACAAACATAAATCAGAAATTAAGCACAAGTTGGTGGCCATAAAGTTTCATTTGATTCATGCATGCTCTTTTACAATTTCTTCAAATGATATTTCTCACAAGGGAGGAAAAGATAGTTCACTAGGAGGAAAACCAATTTAATATACAAAATAAGCCAAGCATCATACTAAACTTGCCATGAGAAAAGCAAAAATAAAAAAAAAAGAACTAGAGAAAAGATGATGAAAATGACTAAACAACTACATCTACATTATTGACTGGTTGCACCCCCACCCAAGCTTGAAATTTGCAGTATCCACACTGCATCAATCTATCTTAAGGAAGAAGCAACCAGTTACCTTTCATGGAGGAAATTAGCAAGAAGGGCATGCGCCCCCATGAATAGTGGAGAAGTACTAGTTCATCAAGTCATTGTCATCAGGAATATCAATCAGCATGGGATGTGGAGTGGGTTGTTGTTGTGGCTGAGGAGGTTGAGGCATCAAATAGTGGCTATGAGATATGTGCCACATATCCATGTGTTGGACCATCTCATGCATCACTGAGTACTGATGACCCACCAGATCGAGGTGGCTATCCAGATGGTCAAAATGCTACTGAGCATATCCGTAGAGATGCCTAACATCAGGCATAGCCCAAGTGTACTCAGTCTAAGTGCTTATGGAGGGATATGGTGGAGAGACGTCAGAGATGTGTCCTTGGCTGGAGAAGTGGTGGTTGCTCTGGAGTGTGCAGAACTGACATGGGGTTGCGACAATGTAGATAAGCTTCTTGCGGAGCGTGGCGATGGCTTGCTCTTTGTGGGTCAGAGTGATAATGGGGCTGCATACGACTATAGAAACTTGTCATTGGTTGAAGGACATGGAAGTTGTCAAGTGATTGAGGGAAAGGTAGCTGGAGATTAGGGTTAAAACTTGACTTTTCATCTTTAGACATGGCGTGTGTTTTTAAAAGCACAATGTGTCTTTTCAAAGACATAGTGTGTCTTCATGTACAAATCACATGCTCCTTTTGAAATGTATGTTGACTGAAGAGGACACGGTGTATTCCATTTAAAACATGACATGTAACTTTCCAGGAGCCAAGGTTGAAGTCGTTAAATTGATAACAACACATCGTGTACAAATAAAGACACGATGTGTGTTTCTGTAAAAAAATTAGGCTTACAAAATGAACTTTGGCGCACGCCGTGTCTGATTTCCAACATGGTATGTTCACTTCCAGATTTATGCATAACACTCTCAACCTGATTTTGACATGACACATGTTGGATCAATGGGCTCTAGAGGGGGGGTGAATAGAGCTTCACACACTTCACAAAATCAATTACACCACCAATTTATATTTAGTACAAAAACTAAATCAAACAACAATTTGATGTCCTAATCTAGCATTCAAAGCAAGGATAAGAGACAAGGAATAGCAAGCACTTGGACAAGTGGTTTAGAGTGGTTCCACATCCTAAACTTAGGAGCAATGTCAGTCCACTACCTAGAGTTGGTTAGGCTCTAGGATTTGCAACTTGGTTCTCTTATATATCACAATAAGATTACAAGATACAACAACCACACAACCAAGGACTTAGTTTCTCAAGCTAAGATCTTCTACCTTACCAAGGACTTACCCACTTTGCAAGTAGTCTTCAGTCTTCTTCAAAGGACTTACCCACTCCTTCTTTAGTCTTCAGCCTTGCAGGAATTACCCATCTTACTTGAGCTTTGCCTTGCACCTCTCCTTCTCTTGGAGAGCTTTTGCACCTTTCTCCTTCACTCAGAGATCTAGAGCATCTTGATTTCTTCACTCTTGAAGAACAACAACCATCTTCACCTTCACTCAGAGAAGAGAAACATCAACTTCTCTTTCACTTGGAGAAGTAGATTCAATCAATCTTCAAAGGGAATATGAGGTAGGAAGAGGGAATGGAAAGCTTTGCATCATACAAGGGATAGCTCTCATACATAGGAACCTAACTCACTCATAGCTCATGAATTTGTCTTGAAGGTAGAGAGAGAAAGGGGATCAAAGGCTTGGAACACTCTCAACTATGCTAGCACCAAGTTTGCAATGAAAGAGCAGCTTGGAATGAACTCCAAGGGGGTGTATTTATAGTTAAGGGTGCCCCTTTAAGTTGTGGGACACTTGGATGCAAAAGTAGCCATTTTTTTATTCAAGGAAACGACTCTATTTTTCCCAAAACACTCGCCAACGGTCACATCACTTTTTAATGCAAATTCCGTAATGTACAATTGGTCGAGTTTCAATAAAGGTAACTCGACCGATCAAGTAAAAGACAAAACTGATATTCAAATGATGGGTCGAGTTTGTCCTGACAAAACTTGACCGACCATTTAAACTCAAAATGGCCAGTTACATGATCGGTTGAGTTCTATGAAAGCACAACTCGACCGATGCAATCTTCAAAAAATTGGCCAAAATGATCGGTTGAGTTTCAAGCCAGGGAAACTCGACCGACCAAGTGCCTGTAATCAATTTTCTAATTTGCATTTAAAGTGATTTGCACTTGGTGAATTTTGTCCCAAACATTTTTCTCATCTAAGTTACAAGTCAATTCATCATTATATGTGATTACATAGATGTTCTAAGGTCGTTTACATAGAAATCCCAAAACACACACTTGTAGCTATTTTGACTTGAACTTGACCCATTCTAGGGCTTTGGATTTTAGATCCTTTTCATGTACCGAATGCCTGCAAACAATATTAAACACACATATTAGATACATATGAGTGGAATGGTTAAGTCATTATCAAAATATAGGTAATGTATAACCTAAGGTCAACATTCTCCCCCTTTTTGACAATGACAAACCATTCTTCAAACATATTGAAAAGGATATGAAAGTTATATCTTTGTGTTGTGAATTAGGGGGATTCATGATACGAACAATTGTGAATTGCTCCCACTCAAACTATGCTTCCTCTAATATGCATGTTAGTTTCATGTAATGTGTAGTCCTTTGCAAGTTCACATAAAGAACAGTGAATTTGAACAAGAAAAGGATCTCACAAGAAAAAACCATATTCTATCAAGGAGAAAATAATATGATTGAGTTTCAAGACTCATCTATCACTTGAAATATCTCTCCCCCTTTTGACATTATAAAAAAGATAGGGGGTGTAGAAGAGCAAAAATGAGGTCTTCTCCAAAACTCAACCAAAACATACATGCAAGGCAGTAAGCAGCAATTTAAAGCATATAGCACACAACCACAAAGGAGAACACACAATCCAAGGCATAATCAAAATATAGGTCAAGATAGCACCAACACATAAGATAAAATAGAGTAAATAGCCAAAGTGCATATCTAGGATATTACAACTCAGATATATGTCCTCATGAAAGAAACTACAACCATAAAATGAGAAAATAGAGATAAGAAATAGTAAAACTCAGAAAAATGTGCCAGGATGTTTCTTATACAAAAGAGTCTAGAAAGATGTATATGATTGGCATGCTAGACTATAAGATAAGAAACCACCTAAAATCTAAGCTATCTATATCTACGGTATCGTCATCCTCACTAGGGTGGTAGTCCTCATCCCCGTCAGAAGGCGGAGAAGCAGTGTCAGTGTCAGATCCAGCACCTTCACCACCATCATCGTCAGAAGCATCCTCGCCATCACCGTCTTCAGCATCAACATCATCATCCTCAGCCTGGTCTGGCATCTCCTCATCATCAAGAGGGCCAAAGGAATGACCAGGCCAACGGGAATTCTACTCAGCCCATGACATACCAAGAGCAAGAAGCTCCTTGTCCTGTGGGAAGGACAGAGCAGAGTCACCCAAGGTGGATAGCAGGGTGGCTAGGGGGCCAGCAGGCAGCGGCAGGATGACGGGAACAGAACTACCAGCAACAAACGGTGGTGGAGTGGCAGCGGAAGGCTCGGGAGCAGGGAAGTAATGCTTGTATGCATAAGAAGCATAAGTACTACTCGGGTATGGCTAGTAGGTGGGGTAGGGTGAAGCACATGATAGGTTTATGGTAGACATGATTGAACACAAATCCTGGTGCAGGTGTTCCTGAACCTGTCGGTTGTAAGCCTGTTCATGCATCATATATCCCAGGAGGGTTTCATTGGATGCCCGGAAGGACACACATATGGGTCGATGATGTGGCTGCGGAGGTGGAGCAAGCGTGGAGGAGGATGGGGAAGCGGAGGTAGAGGCAGAAGCACTAGAGGCAGGAGAAAACATAGGGACAACCTTCTGAAGAGTGGTCTCACTAATACAAACACCTTTTCTAGCAACTGGGTAATGGAAGTCAGAAAAGAGGGATTTATCAGTGGCAAACTGGAAAAAACCCACATATCAGAGCTGGGTAGGGAGGGTGGATGCCTTTGGTGTTCTTGCCGGTGTTAAAACAGGTCATGTGGTGTAAGATATATCTGGCCCATTTAACACTGATATTGTTTAGCAAACAATACATAATGACTGCAGTGTTTTTCACAATGTCCATTTGATTTCTCTTAGGATGGACATTAAATTTAATCACCAAAGCCAATATGCACCTCCAAAGGTCAAGAGCGGATGAAGGCAGGGTAGACTTCTTCTTGTAGGCAACATCGAGTTTCTTTAAAAACCGATGAATGTCCGGTAGCGTCAATTCATGGTGTTTGTAAAAACCTTTCGGGTCAAGAAGATCGAAATACTGTCCATAGTCCTTATGCCAAGTGTTGTTTTCCCCGTCTCCGGAAAAAAAGAAGTTTAATGTATCCTCAGAGATTTGGAAACAACGACCGACGATCATCGAAGTAAGAACTATTTCAGTATTCAGCGGGGGGGGGATAAGCGAATCGTAGTTCCAATGCAAGTTTGTGTAGAACTCGTGTACTGCCTTAGTGCTAGACATGTGATTGTTAAAGTAGGCACGTTCGATCACAAGGGCAGACAAGTGATGGCTGGCGAGAAGCCTTGAAACAGAGGTAATAACCGCTTGAAAATGACTTTGGTCAAGCAAGGGGCGAAACGGAAAAGGAGATCGGGGAAGAAGATCCTTGTATCGATTTACCACCTCAAGAGACACAAAATAGGTGTTATCAAAAGGAATCAAGCGATTAGTCAAAGAAGAGGCTTGAGCATTGCTGGGAGCAGCACGTTTTCGTCTATGGGAATCCATGGAAACAAAAACAAGAAGAAAAACATACACACAAGCAAAAGCAAACCTCAAACGCCGAATAAACACCACCTCGAGCGTCCGGGGAGGTCAAGAATAGGGTTGCTAGGTCGCCCTAGGGCTAGGAATGGGAGATTTAGGGCTGGGTGTGAGAGCTTAGGGCTCAGAGGCAAGGAATCAGTAAGCTATTTTCAAGTTGCAAGGGAAAATAGTCGGCCGATCCTAACTTTTAAGTTGGCTCAGCCCGCGGATCGGTCGAGTTCTGAGTGTGGTAAACTCGACCGAACGGTCCACTGAAGACTTGCTCTCAGCTCCTGATCGGTCGAGTTTGCCAGGGTGGAAACTCGACCGAAGGTCAACCTGACCTAACAGTCACATTCTTAGATTCTAGCCATATACATACCAATTAAATTCATTTTCCCATTCTAATATGTATAATTAACATACTTAGGAACATTTAGCTCATCATTGGGCACTATTTAGTGATTAAACATAAAATTTAATAAAAACCCAAAAGCAGGCAAAAACTAAGCATGTTGACAGGCAATATAGGCACAATTAAGTATATATATGCAAAGCAAGGTGAAGATAGATATGAGCAAGCATATAGGAAAGAGACAACTAGCCAGATCACATGGAAAGATCATTCAAATCAACAATAATCAGTTTAGATCCAATAAAATTAAATTGATCTCTAGCTAGAGGTTTTGTAAAGATATCCACCAACTGATTTTCGGTGTCCACATGTGTGATATAGATATCTTTCTTGGCAATGTGGTCACGAAGAAAATGATGCGAACCTCTATATGCTTGGCTCTACTATGCAATATAGGATTGTAAGATAGATTGATTGCACTAGTATTGTCACAATAGATAGGAGAAGCATCAAAAAATATGTTGAAGTCTTGGAGCATTTGCTTCATCCATAGGACCTGTGCACAACAACTCCCAGCTACAATGTATTCAGCTTCGGTAGTTGATAATGCCACTTTACTTTGTTTCTTGGAGAACCAAGACACTAAGCATGGTCCTAGAATGAAGCAAGTGCCACTTGTGCACTTTCTATCAACCAAACACCCTGCATTATCCACATCACTATATGCTCTAAGAGTAAAATTCCTTGATTTAGGATACCATAGTCCAAAATTTTGGGTTTTGGCTAAGTACCTCAAAATCCTCTTAACAGCAATAAGATGCGACTTCTTAGGGCTAGATTGAAAGCAAGCGCATAAGCCAACACTAAATATAATATCAGGTCTAGAGGCAGTTAAATAAAGTAAACTTCCAGTCATACCTCTATAGAGCTTCTCATCTACCTTTTCACCTGCTTCATCTTTGTCAAGTTTGGCGGTGTTTGACATGGGTGTATCCATAGGCTTCATGTTATCCATCCCAAAGCGCTTGAGTAGTTCACTTGTGTACTTGCCTCGGTTGATGAAGTTTCCTTCTCTTGTTTGCTTGATTTGAAAGCTGAGGAAGAAGGTCAACTCACCCATCATGCTCATTTCAAACTCACTCTGCATAAGAGAACTAAATTCCTTGCAAAGATCAAGATTAGCCCCTCCAAAAATGATATCATCAACATATATTTGAATTATAAGAAAATGGTTAGAAGTGTATTTTAGAAACAAGGTAGAATCAACTTTTCCAATGACATACCTATTATCTAACAAAAAGTTCTTTAGTTTCTCATACCAAGATCGAGGTGCTTGTTTGAGTCCATAGAGAGCTTTTTGCAACAAATAAATATGATTGGGTAACTTGTTATTTTCAAAGCCCAGAGGTTGAGCAACAAATACTTCCTCCTCGATAGTACCATTCAAAAATGCAGTTTTAACATCCATTTGATATAACAAGAAATTTTTGTAACTAGCAAAGGCAAGTAGCATACGAATGGATTCTAATCTAGCAACAGGAGCATAAGTTTCATCAAAGTCAATACCTTCCTGTTGGTTGTAACCTTGTGCTACTAACCTTGCTTTGTTTCTTACCACTTTTCCTTGCTCATCTAGCTTGTTGCGGTAGACCCATTTGGTGACAATGATTTTTCTATCACTTGGTCTTGGCACTAGGGTCCACACACGATTCTTCTCGAATTGCTCTAGATCTTCTTGCATGGCAAGGATCCACTCATCATCACCAAGGGCTTCTTTGATGTTCTTTGGCTCTAGTTGGGAGATGAAGGCACTATCTGCTTGTTCTTTGTTGTGAGTAGCTTGTATCCTCACTCTCTCGAAAGGGTTGCCAATGATCAACTCCTTATGATGATTCTTTGCAAAGCGGGGAGTGGGATCCTTCTTTTCTTCTTCTTCTTCTTCTTCTTCTTCTTCTTCTTCTTCTTCTATCACCTGCTTACCTTTATTTTTGATGTTAAGGTCTTTTAAGATGGGAATCAATTCATCTTCAACATCATCATCAACAACATGTTTGCCAACAACAAGGTTAGTTTCAATAAACTTAACATTGATAGATTCTTCAATTTTAGACAATTCAATGTTGAATACTCTATATGCCCTGCTAGTAGTGCTATAGCCTAGGAAGAAAGCCTTGTAAGATTTCAGATCAAACTTGTCAAGAGAATCCTTCGTGTTTAAAACAAAATAAGGACATTCAAAAACATGAAAGAAATCAATAGACGACTTTCTACCACGCCATAGTTCATAGGGGGTTTTCTTTAAAGAAGGATGTGTGAAAACTCAGTTTTGCACAAAGCATGACATGCTAACAGCTTCAACCCAAAACTTCTTAGGAGTGTCATACTCAAGAAGCATGGTCCTATCCATCTCTTGTAGTGACCTATTCTTCCTCTCTACAACCCCATTTTGTTGAGGTGTACGAGGAGAAGAGAAATTGTGTGAATAACCAGATTTTTTACAAAAATGCTCAAAAAGATCATTTTCAAATTCCCCCCTATGATCACTATGGATAGAAACAATTCGGTAAGAAGCTTCATTTTTAGCCCGTTTACAAAAAATCGAGAAAAAATTAAGAGTATCGGTTTTAGAAATGAGAAAGAAGGTCCAAGTATATCAAGAGAAATCATCAACAATAACAAGACAATACTTGGAACCACGAAGTGTTTGCATTCTCATTGGTCCAAATAGATCAATATGAAGAAGTTCAAGAACTCTGTTGGTACTCATGACTCCTTTGGATTTGAAGGAGGATTTGGTTTGTTTCCCTTGTGTACAAGGTTGGCATTCCTCATCCTTTTCAAAATCCAATTTGGGAAGTCCTTTAACCAAGTCCTTTTTGTTCAACTTCTTCATTTGATGCAAATTCACATGACCCAAATGACGATGCCAAAGAGAAAGATCATTTTTATCCCCGACCAAGCATCTATCAAGTATGGGCTTAAGAGCATCACGAATAATAACATAAAGATTACCATTTCTAGTTCCCTTATATATAACATTGTAGGAGAGGGAATCTAGAAGCAAGCATTCTAAGGAAGTAAACAACACAAGATATCCATTGTCACAAAGTTGACTAACACTAATTAAATTGTGATGTAGGCCATCAACAAGCAACACATTTTTAATACATAGCTCATTGCCTACATGACCCTCACCTATGACCTTACCCTTCTTGTTGTCCCCGAAGGTTACCGATCCTCCTTTCTTTTTCACAAACTTGTTGAAATGGCTGATTTCTCCAGTCATATGCTTAGAGCAGCCACTATCCATAATCCATCTCTTTTTAACCTGCAAGAAAGAAGGATGTCGGAACCCAACTCAAACTTTGGGATCTGGGGTTTGCTTGGGGACCCATTTCATCTTTGGGTTGGTCCCCTTGGGATTGTAAGGAAAATAAGTGGAGTAGTGGTCATCACATTTACAATGAACACAAACCATAGGGTTCTTAGAGCCGAAAGTCTCTCCATGGAAAATGGGAGGTTCCACACTCTTCTTCTTACCCTTATTCTTGCTCTTTTTCTTACCTTTGGGAGCAGTCCCATCATATCCCAAACTACTAGTACCAACATGTTTGGTAGAGTGTTCTAGGACATCATTGAGGGATTTCTTTCCCAAGAGAAACCTTTGCAAAGTAGATCTTAACTTGGCATTATCATCACTAAGATTTATAACAGTAGTAGAAAGACTAGCAAGATCTTCTCTAGTATGCAAAAGGTCAGCCTCAAGACAGAGGGCTTTAGTAAGAAGGGAATCCTTTTCTAAAGATAAGCTAACAACTTCATTTCTTGGCAAAACAGGCCTAGAAGATAAATCATTAACTTGAGCAAGCAACTTGGCATTTTCATATTTAAGCACAACAATCTCTCTTTGATAAGCATAGACTTCGTCTCTCCTAGCATCATCAATAAGTTTGAGTTCCACATTTTTAGTTTTAAGAACATCAAGCTCATCTAGGCACTTTTGGTTTTCTATCTTAAGATTTTCAATATTTTTAAGATATACACCATTCTCAACCTCTACTCCATTGTATTGAAGTTCAAGGTCAAGAAATTGCCCTTTCAAGGACTCTATACTCTCAAGATGCAATTTTTCTTTTTGATCAAGAATATCAATTTTAGCATAAAGATCATCAATTATCTTGCCTAACCTTTTCCTCTTAGATTTGCATTTAGCAAAAGATGATTGGCATTCATTTAGCACATCAATGATAGTTTCTTTAGGAAACTCTAGCAAATTTACTTCACTTACCTTGCTTACCTCACTTACCTCACATACATCTTCACTAGTAGAGGCCATGAGATCTAGATGGCATTCTCCATCTTCGGAGCTTGAGGAGCTTGAAGAAGACTCCTCCCACACTGCATGAGCTACATCTTTGGATCTTCTCTCATTCTTGTCTTTCCTCTTATACTTGGCTTCTCTCTTATACTTGTCGTATCTCTTGTGGCTGCTCTTTTGATGGCTCGTCTTGGCCTTTGGGCAGTCACTCTAGTAGTGGCCTTTTTGACCACACTCATAGCATCTTGGAGTTGAAGGGGAGGGCTTGCTCTTGAAGTGTTTCCCCTTTGAGTAGTTTGTTTCATGCTCATTGCAACCTTCATCTTCACTTGAGGAAGGGTTCAGAGACTTCAAGGTGAGTTGTTGTTGTCAGACCATTTCTTCAATTTGTTCTTTGAAGGTTGTGTCCTTTATCTTCTTAGACTCTTTTTCTTCTCTTTTCTCTTCCTCTTCTTGCTTGTCAAGCCTAGGTTCATGGGCTTGGAGGTTACCAACCAGCTCCTCAGTTGACAACTCACTTAGCTTGTACACCTCTTCAATTGAAGTAACCTTAGGCTCCCATCTCGTAGGAAGAGATCTCAAGATCTTGGAGTTGATAGTACCTCTATCCATTACACTCCCAAGGGCTGCCAAACTATTCAAGATGACATTGAGCCTAGTGTACATATCAGCCACTGTCTCATTCTTACCCATCTTGAAGTTCTCTAGAAGACCACCAAGCATGTTGACTTTGGCCTCCTTCACTTGCTCGGTTCCTTCATAGGTGACACACAATTTGTGCCATATCTCATGTGCAGTGTCCCGAGAAGAGATCCAGTTGAACTCGGATGGAGTAAGAGCAGCGTAGATGATGCTCACAGCTTTGGCGTTGAGTTGAGCACGCTTCATTTCAGCTTTAGTCCATGAGGTGATGTCCTCTTTTGGATCTTCATATTTGAGGTGGACAATCTTCCACATTTCATAGCTCACACCTTGGAGGTAGAATTGCATCCTTCTCTTCCAATAGAGAAAGTTGGTGCCGTCGAAGACTGGAGGTCTCATGGAGAAGCTTCCTTCTAGGTTAAGTGAACCAAGAGCCGAATCACCCATCTTCTCCTACTTGTTGAAGTAGCTTGGAGAAGACCTGCTCTGATACCACTTGTTGGATCAATGGGCTCTAGAGGGGGGGGGGGAGAATAGAGATTCACACACTTCACAAAATCAACTAGACCACCAATTTATATTTAGTGCAGAAACTAAATCAAACAACAATTTGATGTCCTAATCTAGCATTCAAAGCAAGGATAAGAGACAAGGAATAGCAAGCACTTGGACATGTGGTTTAGAGTGGTTCCACATCCTAAACATAGGAGAAATGTTAGTCCACTACCTAGAGTTAGTTAGGCTCTATGATTTGCAACTTGGTTCTCTTATATATCCCAATAAGATTACAAGATACAACAACCACACAACCAATGACTTAGTTTCTCAAGCTAAGATCTTCTACCTTACCAAGGATTTACCCACTTTGCAAGTAGTCTTCAACCTTCTTCAAAGGTCTTACCCACTCTTGCTTTAGTCTTCAGCCTTGCAGGAATTACCCATCTTACTTGAGCTTTTCCTTGCGACTCTCCTTCTCTTGGAGAGATTTTGCACCTTTCTCCTTCACTCGGAGATCTGGAGGAGCTTTGTATCTTCACTCTTGAAAAACAACAACCATCTTCACCTTCACTCGGGGAAGAGCAGCATCAACTTCTCTTTCACTTGGAGAAGCAACTTCAATCAATCTTCAAAGGGAATATGAGGTAGGAAGAGGGAATGGAGTGCTTTGCATCATACAAGGGATAGCTCTCATACATAGGAACCTAACTCACTCATAGCTCACGAATTTGTATTGAAGGTAGAGAGATAAAGGGGCTCAAAGGCTTGGAACACTCTCAACTATGCTAGTACCAAGTTTGCAATGAAAGAGCAGCTTGGAATGAACCCCAAGGGCGTCTATTTATAGTTGAGGGTGCCCATTTAAGTTGTGGGACACTTGGATGCAAAAATAGCCATTTTGTGTTCAAAGAAATGACTCTATTTTTGCCCAAAACACTCACCAATGGTCACATCACTTTTTCTGCAAATTCCGTACAGTACAATCGGTCGAGTTTCAATAAAGGTAACTCGACTGATCAAGTAAAAGACAAAACCGATATTCAAATGATCGGTCGAGTTTGTCCTGACAAAACTCGACCGACCATTTAAACTCGAAATGGCCAATTACATGATCGGTTAAGTTATGTGAAAACACAACTCGACCGATGCAATCTTCAAAAAATTGACCAAGAATGATCGATCGAGTTTCAAGACAGGGAAACTCGACCGACCAAGTGCCTGTAATCAATTTTCTAATTTGCATTTAAAGTGATTTGCACTTGGTGAATTTTGTCCCAAACATTTTTCTCATCTAAGTTACAAGTCAATTCATCATTACAAGTGATTGCATAGATGTTCTAAGGTCGTTTACATAGAAATCCCAAAATGCACACTTGTAGCTATTTTGACTTGAACTTGACCCATTCTAGGGCTTTGGATTTTAGATTCTTTTCATGTACCTAATGCCTGCAAACAATCTTAAACACACATATTAGATACATATGAGTGGAATGGTTAAGTCATTATCAAAATATAGGTAATGTATAACCTCTAGGTCAAAAACATGTGCAAATAAAGACACATCATGTGTTTTTCCAGAAAAATATGTTGCATTGGAATGAACCAGCGAGCATGTTGTGTTTGATTAAAAACACAACGTGTGAGTTTCTAGCAGCTGTCTTCTGTGACTAGTGCATGCCATGTCAAAATTTGAACACGTCGCGTGTTTTGGAGTTTTTTTGTTATCAGCCACCTGTGAGTGGTGGAAACGACATGCTCAAATAAAGACACCTTGTGTCTTCCTAAATTTCTACAAAATTCATCTTATTTTTTATTGGCACCTGTAGAGATGATGATATGTGTTTATGAGGGTCTACATTATTATATTCATCCATGACAAATTTATTTCTAAATGAAAAAGTTCTTTAGTGATACTAAATAAGGAAATCTATCCTAATGTGGGGTCAACTCCCATGAGGTCCTCCATTTAAAGTATGGAGTGAGACTCTTCATCTCATGAATCATGCATCTAAGAGGGAGAAAGAGGCTCCCTTGTCAATCTCTTCCATGTACGTGTACAAATTGCATTTTTGTCCAGTAACATTGAATGTTAATTGCTTACCTTGCAGCTCTACTATCACGTAGGAATAGACCTTCAAGACTAAGAATGGCCCAGACCATTTAGATCTTAGTTTTCCTAGAAAGAATTTAAGTTTAGAATTGAACAACAAAACTTGGTCTCCTTCTTTTAATTCCCTGACTTTGATTCTTTTGTCATGCCACATCTTTGTCTTTTATTTATAGGTCTTTGCATTCTCATATGCATCCATCCTGAGTTCTTTGAGCACCTCAAGTTGTAGCAATCTTTTCTCCCCTACTCTCTTCATATCACAATTGAGGAATTTGATCGCCCATTGCTTAAACAATAGGGGATCATCCCAATAATATAATTTGACATCATGAAGGAACTTTTTCTTTTGTTGGTATGTGAAATCAGGGGGAAGGCATCTAGTGGCTAGATGATTTGCAAAATCAGCAAACCATGGCATAGAAAGAGAGTTTACCAGATACAACTTCTTAATGGACAAATTGTCATCAATTGGAACCTTGTCTTTAGCACTCGTTGAGAGACGTGAGAGGGGATCAACTACATTATTTTATGTCCCTTTTTATATTTGATTTACAAGTTGAACTACTATAATAGCAATATCTAGTGGATGACGTGAGGTTTGTCATCCTTCTTGCTCATAAGGTACTCAATTGCAGCATGGTTTGTGTACATAATGACCTTCGAACCCACACTAGGTATTGTCTGATCTTGTCAAAAGCATAGACTGTAGCAAGAATCTCTTTCTTAGTTGTGGCATAATTGATATGTGCATCATCTAAGGTCTTACTTGCATAGTGAATGGCATGGAGTTTGTTATCTTTATTTTACCCCAAAACTAATCCTATAGCATAATCTCTTGCATCACACATTATTTCAAAAGGATCACTCTAATCTGGTGGATGGATGATAGGTGCTGGAATTAGAGCATCCTTTAGTGTCTGGAAGGTTATTTGGCAGTCATCATTAAACATGAACTCAACGTATTAGGATAGCAAAGAACATAGAGGCCTTGCAATCTTAGAAAAGTCTTCTATGAATCTTATGTAGAACCATGCGTGTCCCAAGAAACTACAAAATTCTTTCACATTTGTAGGAGTCGACATATTTTCAATAGCTTCTACTTTTTGCCTAATCCATTTCAATTTCCCTTCATGAAATGACACAGCCTAGTACAACCCCTGTTTGCACCACAAAATGGAACTTCTCCCAATTGAGCACGAGGTTGACTTGTTGACATATCTGCAAAACTTTAGTTAGATTCAACAAGTAATAATCAAAAGAGTTTCCATAAACACTAAATTCATCCATAAATATTTCCATAATCTTCTCAATATAATATTGCATCATACACCTTTGAAATCAGGTGGGTAGATAAGAATTTGGAAGAATCCACTATACCCGTCAAGATAGCAAAAGTAAGAGTCATGGTCAAGTCTTTCCAACATCAAGTCAATAGAAGGCAAGGGGAAATGGTCCTTTCTAGTGGTTTTATTTAATTTTCTATAATCAATGCACATTTGCTATCCATTGATAATTCTTATTTGAATTAATTCATCATTTTCCCCTTTTATTACAGTAGTTCCTCCCTTCTTGGGTACACCATGTATAGGTCTCACCCAAGGACTATCACTGGTGGGATATATAATTCTTGCATCTTTAAGTTTGAAAATTTCCTTTTTAACAACTTCCATCATATATTGATTTAGTCTTCTTGGCGGATATATGCAAGGTTTGGCATTTTCTTCTAAAGCTATATGATGCATACAAATAGATGGGTTAATTCCTTTAAGGTCATCAATTGAGTACCCTATTACATCTTTATAGCTTCTAAGTTCATCCAACAATTTTACTTCTTGTTCTTCATATAATTCAAAATTTATAATAACTAGAGAGGTGGAGTTTGGGTCTAAGAAAGCGCACCTCAACCCCAGTGGGACAAGTTTCAATTCTACCTATTTATTTGGAGAAGTGGTGTTTCTTTCCTCATTCTCCTTTGATTCTTCCTCACATATTAGAATCTTCAAGTATTCAAAAATATCCTCATTGAAAGTGGCTTTTGTGTCTTCTTTGTTATCTTCTCTTTCAAAATCATCAATAACAGTCTCAAAAAAATTCTTTTCTTCCTCAAGTAGGGTATCAATGGTATCTATCAGAAAAATATACTCCTTAGAGTTGGGTGCTTTCATAGCATCACAAATAGAGAACACAAGTTCTTCATCTCCTACTCTGACAACCAGTTTTCCTTCTCTAACATCAACAAGACAACCTACAGTGCAAAGGAATGATCTTCCAAAGAGGATTAGGTTTGTTGGATCCTCTTGCATATCCAGGGCTAAAAAATGACACGTAATGAAAAACTTCCCTCTCTGTACAAGAACATATTCAATCACCCCTATATAATATTTAATTGAGAGATAAACTAATTGAATTGTCATTGATGTTGGTTTTAAATCTCCCAAATCAAGCTTTTTCCATAGAGAAATAGGAATCCATCTCATGCTAGCACCAAGATAAACTAGGCCTTTATCGAAAGTTGAATATCCAATCTTGCAAGGGAGAGTGAAAGCACCTTGATCATCTAGATTTTTAGGCATATAGTTCTGGATGATAGAGCTTATCGTTTCATATAACATAACAATTTCAGCTAGACTAGATCTCCTTTTCTTTGTTAGGATGTCTTTCAAAAGCTTAGCATAAGAAGGCATTTCATGTGATAAAGTGGTTCTTTCTATACTTTTTTATACTAGTCCTTATATATTAACTTAATCATAAACCCTAATATCAAAGTGTAAAGTTTGACCTATCAAAGTTTCTTCTTTTGATTTTCAAACTTTACCAATATATAGGGTCTTCTTTAGTGGACCTATGCTTCAAATTTCATGCCAATCTGATACTCCTATCTCCCTCTATGATTTTAAAAAGTTTTACCTAAGTTTTTAATCGAATCAACTTCATTTGCATCTGAGTTTTGGGATTATCTTGAGGACGTGACATTTAAATGTCACGCGGCCAACTAAACCAGAACCCGGTTCAATGGAGCCACCCTGACCATCTGATGGTGTGTCCATGGATCCAGGGCAGATTGGACGACCACAGGGTCATCCCCAACCTCCGTGCAACCCGCCAGAATGTGGATACAACCATGAGTCCTTGACCCCAGCCACTACTCCCTGCTTTGACCCACTTTGTGAGAAACCGACCGAGGCATTGCCTCCACCCTATCTCCACAAAGACGCCAACCCCTCTCACGACCCCCAACGATGACTAGGACCATCTCCATGATCACCACCTGCAACTCCCTTCTCTGAGTGTGCCCAACTCAAATTGGGCATCCCAACTTAGTCCTCCTCCTGCCTATTTAAGCACCCCACAAGCATCGCCGAGGTCTCTTTGCCTCGTCCTTTCCTCCAATTTGACTGAACAGACCTCTAACAACTCCATCCGCTAGCCTACACCTCCGATTAGCTTCTTCATGGAGTAGGTGGTCGACGAGCTCCTTCTTCCCCTCCTTACCCTGAATTGACCGACCACCTAGCTTCGTGGTACCTCTCACTACTTCGAAATCACCTCAAAGAAACCCAACACCATATGTTGATCTCCTGCACACTCTCTCTACCGCGAGCTACTGAGCTCTTCAATTGTCCTTGGTGGCACACAGTTCTAAGGGGAGCTGAGCTCTGAGACTTGGCCGCCCTGATCCGGGAGAGGTCCCCGAAGGTGAATCTGATCTCATCTTCATGCAAGAAGCAATGTTGCATCCGCTTGAGCTCGCCGGAGTCAGAGCTGGGCAACCTGCTTTGTAGAAGACCAAGGGAGAGTGGGACCCACTGAGTACAGTTTGACCACTGAGGTAAATCCACCTCAGCTGCCCTTTATTTCTTCTTATATCATGCAATTAAAACCTGACTGTTGGATCTAAGCATCCAACGGCCCACCTTTATTCCCTTCTCGTTTATTAATCTTCGATTTTCAATATTTTTCAGTAAGTACCTTGATCTTAGGAAAATCATAATAAATCATAGGAGTGTCAGAAAAATATGAAAAAGTACTCTATTTTGATCAAAAAAATATGAGGATCATGATTATGATATCTTTTGACCCTAAATATGACATGTATAAGTACTCATGGTCAAATATGTCTTTATCTTACTTCATTATTTAGAAAATACTCGAACTTGATTAAATCACAAAATTCCCGTGATCATCCTATTTTAGTACTTAGATAATTATGGAATGTTCATATCCAATTAAAGTGACTCAATTATCAATAAAGTCTAATTGTCACTCTTTTTCCCTATTTGGATTACCAAAAATGATTATAATTATCCAACATGATATGAAGACCATCAATTTGATCTTAAAACCCTACTCTGACCTGACACTATCAATCATGGACTCAAATCTGTACTTAATGACTCATGTTCTACTCTCATGACTCTAAATAAGAAAAAGGGCCTTTCATACTCTTTTTAGAATTAATAAACAATGATTTGGCCAATATATCTAATTAGTACCAAATCCCTTATAATTTCAGGAGGACAAAGGTACTAGTGAGGAGCATATCTGGACTCCCCACTTCTGAGTAGAAGGTACACCATTATCTCCCACTTGGCCATATTACTTGTGCTTGTATTATATGTGTAGTAGTGTACCTAGAATGTAATGATGAATGGTTTCGTGGTACTTGTATACTATGTTGCTTGATTTCTGTACCTATGTATATATACACCTGAAAACATAATATATCTGCTCCATTATATTTAAGCGCTTCAACTCTTTGGTAGTCAAGTACTGGAAAATAAAGTACTTCAACTCTTTGGTAGTCAAGTACTTAAAGGTGATCCGACTCTATGGTAGTCTGATCACAATTAGATATGATCCAACTCTTTGGTAGTAGATCATAAAGGCCTTAATGCATTCAACCTTCGACAGTCAATGTATGGATGATATAATGGAAAATATGTTTAAAATGTGCTTTTATCTTTTGTAAATAAACATTCTTGTTCAAGTATATGAGTTTTTGATATATTGTTATTTTCTGTCAAGATATAGTCTTATTCTTTTGCCAATCTTAAATGTGAGGTATGATTTAATACACGTAGGCGTACTTAGTACAATATATTCCTATATTTTGCTGACGTGTACCAATTGCAAATGTTTTATAGGTACCCTTTTCTTATGATGATGATGATGTTGCAACTCAAAATGCTGGCCCAACAGAATCAGATCTTACGTGGGGATGCTAAAGTTAAATGAGACTCTTAGTTTATGTTCTTTTTCTTCTATAAGTAGTTCTCTCATGTACTAAGTTTTCTTCTATAGAATTCCTATGCCTTCGGGGCCCTATGTAATTAACATTTGGTTTATTTAAGGAAGCTTGTTATTTGGTGCATGTATATACTTGTGTGTTTGATCCACTCAGGGATGGGCAACTTTAACCCTTTTGTACACCTTATTTTGGCACCTAAGGTGTAGAGGGGGGTTAGGTTGTTAACTTGTGACATATGGTATCAGAGCAGGCACATAGGTCAATATATGTGTATCAAATACCTAGTAACTTTATTTAGACCTGAGGTAACCCATATTTAATATTATATTGACGAGGTGTCTAGAAGGGTACTTGTGGAAGGTTCTGGCATAATCACTTTCGATCTATTTTCACAGTGGTAGGGTTCCCGCCACAAGTTATCTTCCTGGCTAACACAATTATTGTTAAAGTGGGCACACTTACCTTAGAGAAATCTATCTTCTCATCTTTTCTCAATTAAGGACTACCCCAACCACCTATTTAGTGAATGATACACACTAGGATTCTCCTCTACTTTCTCTCTCATGACTATGATCAATGAAATACTCTCTCTATTATGTGGGTAGATTAGGAGAAACGGGAACAACTAAAAGACATGAAAAATTGGAAAACATATATTTATGATTGATAAATCTTTGATTGATTGCACTATGATCTACCTCAAATAAATCTCTAAACTATCTTTTATACAAACTTACAGATGCCTCAAAAAACTAGATCCAAGAGAAAGAGAACTAATGATGACTCTGGTGATGAATCTATCTCAAACTCTAATAAGTCCATGGCTACTAGTGAATGGGAGGAATAAAAGAAGGTGATGTTGGAATGCATGCATGCCCTAGCCCTAAAAGAAACCGAAAATACTGCCTCTTCATCTTGGACCAATCTTGAAACTACCATTAGTGACTTCCTCAAACTCAAACTCGAAGCCTTTCATGGAGAAGACTTAGGTGAAGTCCTAGATAAAGCTGATGCATGGATCCTATCTGTTGAAAATGCCTTTAGAGCCCTTAAATGTGCTGAAGAAGATAAAGTCACTTTTGCAACCTACCAACTTAGGGGGTCCATGAAGTTGTGGTGGGAAAATTATTACCATACACGAGAACTTCCAGATGCCCCTATGAGTTGGGAGGAGTTTAAGGTGATTTTTTCCAATCATTTCATGCCCATATTTGCTAGGAAGGATAAGAAGAAATAGTTCAATAACCTCACCCAATGAGCCTTATCTGTTGCTGACTATGTTAGGGCCTTTAGACTCCTAAAGCATCATGCTCGTCACCTTGATGAAGATGAAAATATTGAACACTTCATTGATGGACTTAACCAAGAAATAAAAGTCTATCTTTGCACCTCCACCCACACTACCTTTGAAGCTACCATCAATAATGCCCTTACCCAAGAAAGAACCTTAGGGAAGAATAAGGCACCAAGTTTGGGATACCTAGGCTTGACTGATGCATCCATCACCAAGGGAAAGGATAAAGAGAGGGAGAAGGATAGGAAGAAGCCTAGTATCCATGGCATGGGAAGAGAAAGAGGAAATCACCATAGAAGACAATCATACCGAGGAGGACCAAATAGGGGAGGTCGAGGCTGAGGTGGGCCACATCGAGGGCCGCCGGCAGAAATGAACAAATGTAAGATCTTTGGAGGGTTCCATTAGGGAAAATGCAATTTTGAGAGGCCAATCTGTTTCTATTGCAAGGAGGGACTTATGAAGTTCAATTGCCCAAGTCTGGTCCAGGGGGCAACTCAGAACCGTCCTGCCCCACTAGGTCATCCTAGAGCTCCACCTATTCAACCAACTGCTCCTATAGCTCGGGCTCAACCAGAACACTATCATGGCTGAGTATTTGTAATTGATGCGGAGGAAGCTAAGGATAATGACAACCATCTGATTGAAGGTAATAATGTTAATAATGTCTTTATATATGAAAACCCTTATAAACCATGATCTCATATATTAAAAAATAAATAAATCATAATGTAGGTATGATATGTCTCCAAGATCATCCTATTATGGCCCTATTCGATTCAGGATCAACACATACCTTCATTTCTAGAAATCTTGCTTCCATGATCAAGTTAGAGATAAAAGATCTAGGTTATATCTTGGATGTAACAACTCCCAGTGGCAAAATTTATATCTCTCTTTAGAAAATTGAAATCTTGATTTTTTCTTATGGTGGTCATCAATTTTATTCTTCTTGATATGGATGATTTTGACCTAATTTTGGGGATGGATTGGCTTTTCGCCAACTATGCCATGCTTGATTGCCGAGCTAAGAAAGTAATCATTTTTGCATCTAATTCTCAACCTTTGATGATACCAGGGAGAAAGGAAAGAAACTGAAATATGATTATCCCTTCTATTAAAGGCAAAACCTTGATAGCCAAAGGATGTAGAGCCTATCTTGTAGCTGTGTTCGTGTATAATTCTAAGGTGAGACCTTTAGAGATCTTGGATGTGGTGAGAGATTACCCGGATGTATTTCCCGAGGAGCTTCTAAGGCTGCCTCCAATATGTGAGATTGAGTTCTCAATTGAGTTAGCATCGGGCACCACACCAGTCTCAAAGGCACCTTATAGAATGACACCTGCCGAGCTTGCAGAGCTCAAGAAACAATTAGAAGAACTTCTTGATAGAGGCTTCATCCATCCTAGTACGTCTCTGTAACATCCCGAATTTCAGGTACTTATCTGCAAACTTTCAAAATTTTATATCCTTTATGGTCACATGTTATAATCAGGTCAATAATTAGTATTTTGGTTTACAATATGCCCTGATAAATTTACTATTTATAGGAAATATATAAATGTGACGAATCCTAAAATTTGGAGCGCTAACTCTTTTTAAATAATTAGTTATGCAATATTTAAGCTTTAACTCATTTTAATTATAATAATTAATTCGGTGACCAAACTTACAAACTAAGCACATGGAAATTTTTAGACCCTTTGGCAATCAATTAGTCAAAATTTGAGTCTAATCCGAGTTCGTTTGGTCAGGGGACCACCATTAATAAGATAATGGTTAATTTCTATAGATAAATGCCTTTTTCCCGAAATTGTGTTCTTTTGTACTTTGTTTGGGCCGTAGGATCGACACCTAGCGTATGCCCATCTGATCTCATCCGTCCACAAGAGACGGGTTGTGTTCAACCTTCATTTATCAAGAACAAATTTCCTAGTTGCAATCGAATTCGATTTTCTCACAACTCGCTCAACCTTTTCGCGAACCGTTTTTTCCTTTAACTTCGGGAGATTGTCCCGCAACTATTTAACCCCTGGTTAGCCCTAGGTTTTGGCAGGTTGCAAAATGCCCAACTTTGCCGTCATCTTCTTCCTCCCGTCACCACCTCCTCCTCGCACCTCCATTCTTCGATTAGGTGCGTCTACACCATCTTCAGAACCTAAGGAGTCGATCCCGACCTTTAGTTGGGGCTGCGGAAGCCCGAGTCGTTGGGTCCTATAAAACGCGACACAGCAGCTACATGGAGCTTCTCCGGCAAGCCCTTGTAGACGTGCACAGACTGACGAGATCTTTGTCCTTCAAACCAACCAGAGGGCAGGTATTCACCCAGACCCGACATCTGTACCATCCGTTTTGCAGTCGACATTTTGATCTTTTCTATTCATGACGTTGTGCGATATGTTCTTCGGCTCCGTAGCGTGTGTGCGGTGGTTCCTGGATGATGGAAAGAGCACGAGTCCCCGTTCCTCCTTGTGTCTTAGTCTCTTATTCTTTTTATTTTCTTCTCTATTCTCCGACGCGCAGTCACAGTAAGGAGCTTTACCTGCTCCGTGTTCCCTAGACCCTACCCAAGGAAGCGTCAGGTTTGGCCAGGTTCACCGAGGTCGACCTACTGATTTTCTTTTTTTTGTGGTCTTTTGACTCATTGTCCACAAGCAGTGTATTCAGTTCGTTGTCCCTTCCTTCATGCATAATGATTACTAGACTATGATACGATCACACCCTCCTCCTTTGTTGAGATTAATATATGAGATCCTGATATGCAGCTCATCCATGTTGTTTTCAGCATAGGAATTTTGAGTCCTTCCTGTTTAGTACGGCTGCCTTCACATAATTCAATGCTAATCTATTTAAACTTCACATTTCGAACTGTATTATGCCATAACCTTCTGTATTGATGTATCCTAATGCTTGAACCATGATTGATCGTTGGCATATACACATTAGTTATGCGGAAGAACCATGATTAAGAAACTCTGATCCTGTACTCATGTCCATAATTCTGGTCACTTCTGTTATTTTAAATCTGGGTAGGTAACTGCTGTATATAACCACAAGTTATTATTATACTAATCTATTTTACGAATTAGCTAATAAAAAGACTAAGGCTAACCGACTATGCATTTTGACCAGGTCACATTGTCTAACTTAAACTATTAAATCAGAATCTATATCAGTGATCTCGGCCACCTATATTGAATAAGCAATTAACTGAGGCTTGATTATTTTATCCCTAAGTGGAAACTACTTCCATGATACTAAAATAGTATATCACTAACCTATGAATGTCCACTAATGTCGAGATAAGGGAATGAACATTATACCATTTTTTTTGGCCGTTTGCTACTGCTTTAACGTAGAACTGAATCGTGATTTTTCTACCTTAATCTAAAATATTGCATTCTAATATATGTGTATCCACTAATGTGTTAATCAAGAAGCCAACCTAAAAGTCAGAACTGGGGTATCACCCAACCCCAAAGATTTGTTCTACAGCAATGCTAAGGCACTCTAGTGTGCATATCCCTAACTATGTTTTTCTTTAATGTCAAGGATAAGGGCGGATAACCTATATGTTTTTTGATTCGTGATTTAATCGAGGGAGATAATCTACCCAGATTTGATTTATATCATGACCTAGGGTCATATAGAGGTTTTTGTGCTACCGATTCCTATATCGTCGAAAGTTTCTCGCGCTTGGTTCTAAAGTGTTATCGCAACCCTAGTACCGTGTTATGATTGAATTTCGATGTGGACATCTTGACCTCTGGTTTTCTACACCTGGAATATAAAGGGCCTATTATCGATACACCTTAATGCACATGGGATACGAGATCTAAAGAACACACTGATGACCCTAAACATGTTGACCAAAGAGGAATATATGATCTAATAAGGCTATTGGGTTTTCAGGAGAGTGGTAGATTCTGAAAGGCCGGGAGCAGAGTTAGGTTTTTGGCTTGCTACAGTAAGTGGTCCATGCACATGAGTACTCATAGTTTATGTTCAATATGTTTACATGTCTCCTGATAAGAGTTTCATGATCTATGTGATTTAATGTTCTAAGACATCAATGTTAAGATTTACAAACAATATTATTCTCATATTTCTATCTTTATGCAAGTATAGATACCCAAAGTCTAAAATAGTGATATGTTGCTCAAAATAGTTGTGAGTCATGGACCAAGTCCATGAGAAAGTTGAAGAATCATATTCCTATAAGATTTCTTAGAAATGTTTGGAAGTAATGAATACGATTTCAAGATAAGATATGCCAGTAATGTACCCATGTTGATGATTTCAAATAGCTTGGTATTAAGAACGTAAGTACACATATGTTATTAGAATTTCTCATATTTATAGGCATAGTTATGTAGTAAGATTTCAAGTAGAAACATGCCATTAAGATTTCATACATATGTAGAGATCTAAGAACTATAATCCTTATAATAAATAGTACCTAGAATGAAAGTACAATTTAAGAATATGAATTTGAAAATATTAGGACATGATGTACTAATAAAAGTACATTTGGGATCAGAAGGTATTGTAAAATGAGTTTATGATTGCATTATAAGATAATGACAAATTAAGATATGATTAGGTTGCAAGACAATATTTTATGAGATTTCTATTCTGATATTTAAGGTTTAACATGTAATTTTTTAATGTAAATATTAAGGTTGGTAACATCATATTTAATAAGAAGGATTGAACCACCTTGTCAGAATTCATATTTTAAGATATGTTGTACTTAAAATACATTTATGAACCCGACTTAAGATACTTTGTATGCCTAGTAATTCTGTGAGCATTTCAGGTCCCTTTTTCCTAAGCTATTTATCATATAATTGGTATAAGTGAAGTAATTTGACCAAATAAGAGGTTTAAAACAAAGTTTACCCTGATAATGAGATACATGTTCAAATCCAGCAATGAATTCAGTTTTGAACTTAAGAATTAAAAGATTTAGATTCAGACTTAGACTACTCACTGTATGAGTAGCCAGATTTTGAATAAAGGTACATGATATGGGTTATAGACCCAATCTCAATTATGTAGTAATTGAGTTACATGTTTACATTCAGATATAGATTCAGATTCAGATTCAGATATAGATTCAGATTCAGATTCATATTTCAGATTCAAAATTTAGTACATGTTTAGTACTCAGTTTTAGATAAGTCCAGATTCAGAGTTTAGTAAAGATAGACCTAAGATAATTAATTTGAAACATTAACATAATGCATTATATAATAAGTCCTCACCAGAGAGTCCCGGGACGATACAGAGGGCGCGCTGCGCCAGACACTGCAGGTGTCACAGAGGGCATTTATGCCAACAGAGGGCACGTTGTGCCAACAGAGGGTGCATTGCACCATAGAGGACACTTCAGTGTCAACAGAGGGCACGTTGTGCCAACATAGGGTGCGTTGCACCATAGAGGACACTTTGGTGTCAATAGAGGAGGATTTATTATATAATGGTGGCCACAAATAGATAAAAATCGTAAGTAAAAGATACTTAAGATTAGAGCACGTCTGTAATCTCATCCACGAGTGTGATGAGAGAAATTCAGATGATATAAGTATGACCTATACACTTTGGCGTAGGCCATGAGTCCCGGAGTATAGGTCTCCAGAAAGAAAGAATAGAAAATAAGAGTTTGAGTAATGAGAGGTAATATGTTTCTAGATTTGATCAAAGTTAAATGTTCATTTCATATTTATGATGTTCAAGAATCTTTTGTTTTATTTCATTTCTTTATCAATGTCTATTTTAGAATACTCATGCCATTTACTCTAACGACTATTTTTCCCAATGCATGGCTGGGGACGCAATGTCCGCAGGTTTTGGAGCAGCTGAGAATCAAATGAACAAGTAAAGGCCTAAGAGACTTTCAAGCTTGCCTAGTGGGGCGCCATCTACCTAGATGATCCCGAGCATTGACATCTTTTTATTATGAACTTATGCATAAATGTGATGTAGTTGTATGTTGACAAAAAGCTATATATGAATCAGTTTTACAGTTTTGCAAAGTGTTTCATTTACTTTCATTGCAATGATAGGCATGCTTGTGATACCCCAGATTAAAGAAAAAAATACTTCTATTCATGTGATATGAAAATCAGGGTGTTACAGTCTCCCTGGGGTGCTCCTATCCTTTTTGTTAAAAAAAAGATGGGTCAATGTGAATGTGTATTGATTATTGCATGATCAACCAAGGCACCATCAAAAATAAATATCCTCTCCCAATAATTGATGACCTATTTGACCAACTTCGTACTGCCACTGCGTTCTCCAAGATTGACCTTAGATCTGGCTATCATCAATTACAAATGAAGGATTGTGACATTCCAAAGATAGCTTTCAGAACTAGATATGGACATTATGAATTTATGGTGATTCCCTTTGGGTTGACGAATGCTCCTGGAGTATTTATGAATCTGATGATTATTGTCTTCCAGCCTTTTCTTGATAGCTTTGTTGTGGTCTTCATTGATGACATTCTTATATATTCAAACTTTGTTGATCAACATCGTGAGAATCTCCAGAAAGGACTTGATGTATTGAGATCCCTAAAATTGTATGATAAATTATCCAAATGTGAGTTTTGGATTGACCAAGTCATGTTTCTTGGCCATGTTATTTTGGGTGGGAAAATTTTGGTTGACCCCACCAAAGTCTTAGTTGTCCTTGATTGGAAAGCCCATACCAATGTCTCTAAAATTCATAGCTTCCTTGGTCTAGCTGGCTACTACCGTCGATTTATCCTTAATTTTAGTAAAATAGCCCTACCCATGACCAAACTTACCAGAAAAAATGCCAAATTCATTTGGACTTATGAATGTGAATCTAGCTTCCAAGAATTGAAATCTCGTTTGACTTCTGCTCCTATCTTAACCCTACCTTCTGGTAATGATGGCTTTGTAATATTTTCTAATGCTTCTAAAATGGGTTTGGGTTGTGTCCTAATGCAAGACAGTAAAGTTGTTGCATATGCCTCTAGACAATTTAAACCTATTGAGGTCAATTACCCAACTCACGATTTGGAATTAGCTGCCATTGTCTATGCTCTCAAAATCTAGAGACATTATCTATATGGTGCTACTATTGATATATTCACTGATCACAAAAGTCTCAAATATCTCTTGACTCAGTATGACCTCAACCTTAGACAAAGAAGATGGTTGGAATATCTTAAAGACTATGATTTCTCTATTGCTTATCATCCAGGCAAGGCCAATGTTGTAGCTGATGCTCTTAGTCGTAAGAGGTCAATTTGTGCATCTATCCATGCTTCTACATCAATGAGTCTGGAACCTTCAACATGTAAGTAACTTCAAGTAGAAAATGACACTATTATTTTGGAAGATATAAACATCATTCCTAGTCTTCTTTATAAACTCCTAACATCTCAAAAGAATAGCCCTAGCTTGGAGGAGATGACAACTCTTTTGGCTAAACCCCAGACACATCTATCTATTGGTATGGATGGTGGACTAAGGTACAAGCACCGCATGTGGGTACCTGAGGAGTCGGAGATTAAGAAGTGTATTCTGTAAGAAGCACATGGGTCTAAGTATTCTATACATCTTGGATCTACTAAGATGTACAAGGATCTGCAGAGACACTTTTGGTGGAGAGGTATGAAGAATGATATAACAGAGGTCATCTCTAAGTGTCTCACTTGTCAGCAGATTAAGGCCGAACATCAACGGCCAGGCGGTTTATTGCAACCTTTACCAATCCCTGAATGGAAATGAGAAAATATCACCATAGATTTCGTGGTGGGATAACCCAGGACTAGGAAGGGATATGATGCGGTATGGGTCATAGTGGACCGGTTGACCAAGTCTGCATATTTTCTACCTATGCAAACTACAACCAAGGTTCCTGAGCTTGCTAAGTTGTATATAAGGGAGATTGTATGGATGCATGGAGTGCTAGTGTCTATTATTTTGGATCAGGATCTGAAGTTCACAACACATCTATGGAAGTAGGTACAGAATGAGTTGGGTACACAGTTGAATTTCAGCACAACATATCATCCCAAAATGGATGGTCAGTCAGAACGCACTATTCAAATCTTGGAGGATCTTCTTAGAGCATGTGTTCTGGATTAGGGAGGATCTTAGGATTACTACCTTCCATTAGTAGAGTTCGCTTACAATAATAGCTATCAGTCCAGTATTGATATGCCACCCTATGAAGCTCTCTATGGTAGGCCATGTAGATCCCCTCTCCATTGGGATGAAGTCAAAGAAAGGAAGATGCTAAAGTCTGAGGAGTTGCAAATCTATGCTGATAAGGTGTCCTTGATAAAGCAAAGGTTGAAATGGGCCCAACATCATCAGAAATCATATACAGATGCACACAGGTCAAACAGGTAGTTCGAGGTTGGTGACTATGCTTTCTTAAAGATCAGACCCATCCGTGCCATAGACAAGAACAAAGGGAAGCTTAGTCTGAGATATGTGGGTCCTTTTGAGGTTTTGGAGCGCATTGGGGAATGTTCTTATCGGCTTGTGCTTCCTTCGCAGTACAATATGATGCATACTATTTTTCATGTATCCAATCTAAAGCATTATGTGAAGGATGATAGTCATGTGTTGAATCAAGAGCCTCTTGAGTTGTGAGAGAATCTCTCTTATCTAGAGTAGCCTACAAAGATCCTTGATTCCAAAGTCAAGGAGCTCAGGAATAAGAAGATCCAGATGGTGAAGGTGCAGTGGAACCATCATGGTGTAGAAGATGCAACCTGGGAACTACGGGCAGATATGGAGCAACATTTTCCTCATCTCTTTCAGCCAGTTTAATTTTGAGGAAAAAATTTCTTTTAAGGTGAGTAGGATGTGATAAAGTGGTTCTTTCTATACTCTTTTATACTTGTCATTATATATTATATTAATCATGAACCCTAATATCAAAGTGTAATGTTTGAGCTATCAAAGTTTCTTCTTTTGATTTTCAAACTTTACTAATATATAGGGACTTCTTTAGTGGACCTATGTTTCAAATTTAATGCCAATCTGATACTCCTAGCTCCCTCTATGATTTTACAAAGTTTTACCTAAGTTTTTAATCGAATCAACTTCATTTGCGTCTGAACTTTGGGATTATCTTGAGGCCATGACATTTAAATGTCACACGGCCAGCCAAACCAGAACCCAACTAAATGGAGCCACCCTGACCATCTGATGGCACGTCCATGGATCCAGGGCAGATCGTAAAAAAACACTAGAGGGGGGGGGTAAATAGGGTTTTATAATGATTTTAAAAGTAATTCAACCAAGAAACCACAATTGAAATTTAGAGAAGGAGACACAACATTTTAGAGTGGTTCCACCCTTAGCAAAAACTAAGGGAGTCAGTCCACTACCCGGTTGTTCCCAATAGGGATTTTGAAAATACTTGTATTTTATTACCTCGCAAGGATGTTACATAAGATACAAATACCTTCACCCTTAGGATAGCCTTCACCTATAAGTACTCTCATCAACCTTGAAGTAGCCTTTCTTGAAGTAACTCCAAGCTCCCCCTTGAAGTAGCCTTCCTCTTGAAGTAGCTTCCCATTGAGACATCCTTCTTGAAGTAATCCTAAGTCCACCGAACTACCTTCACCACCAAAGAAGCTCCAACAACCTCCTTTCCACAGCCTCCAACCTAGGAGTTGCAAAGGAGAACAAAATATAATAAAAGGAACAAGATTGGCAGAAGGAAACAACATTACCAATTGAGTACAATGCTTTGATCCTATATCAAGCATTTGATTTCCTAACCAAAGTGGATGGACGTGGATGTATAGTGGATAGGAGATATCAGCCTATAAGACACTAATATAGAGCTCAAAGAAAATAGATTGCATGTGTAGCTCAGCTTGTTTGCTCACAAGGATTGAATCTCAAGTGTAATTGTGTATGCAAGTTGTGCTTTGAGGTGTCCTATGGCTGTCCTATTTATAGGAGTGGTTTGCTAATGCTTGGGGACGTTCTAGACACATTCTAGGGTGTTCTTAGTGCTCAAATAGCCGTTAAGTGTCCACTAATTGCATTTGTAATGGCTAGTTAATTAATTCTAAAAAGTGTAGACAGAAACCTTCTCGGTCGAGAAGTTTGTCGACCGAGTGCCTCTCAGTCGAGGAATTTGTCGACCGAGAGTAAGTCTGGAGTATGTGTATTGCAACGTTCAACTCAACTCCCAACTACTTTTCTAACTCAGTCTAATGGCTAGGAGGGTCTGTTCTCAGTCAAGGAGTTTTTCGACCGAGAGTGTCTCGGTCGAAGTTTTTGTCGACCGAGAACATCCCTGATTCAATGTATTCATTTATTGAGTGTGTGTATCAATGTGCAATAGTGATGCTAACTTAGGAGATGACCTATCTAAGTGTTATGTGTGGATAGGGAATATCTAAATGCTTGATTTACATGATATATAAGTACTTGTACATTATAAACTTGTACAAGTTTTACATTGATTACAATCATGAAAATAAAGAAATTTTAGCAAATTGATATTCCAAGTCTTCACTATCCACCACCTTATATGCTTGTCCCTAAAACACTCAAATAGCAAGTTAAAACCACAAGAAAGAAATGATTGTCATCATCAAAACAAAGGGATTATAATAATGTCCAATTTAGCCAACAATCTCCCCCTTTTTGAAGATGACAAACATTTCCAAAATATTAATCAATGAAATATAAATCATATGAGTTTCATACCTGAAGTTTACCTTCTACAACCATTCTTTTATTTGCAAGTATGTGCTAGCCGAGAGATTATGAAACTCATTTTACTTTATATTATTGATTTTATATTATTTCTCCCCCTTTGTCATTTCAAAAAGATAACCAAGCTAAACATTAATTATGACTTTTATTTCTCCCCCTTAATTTGATAATTTGATACTCAATGCAAACCACTTATTTTTATGTCAAATTTAACCACAATTTATTTCTCAATCATTTGCAAAGGATGTTAAGCCTTGAAATGATATGAGATCCTTTTAGATTCATGGCATATATGTGTTTTGATTTCTCATCCATTTAACAAGGTATGTTAATCCCTAAAAATGATATGAGATCCATTTAGGCTCATGATGGATACATATATTGATTTCTCATCCATTTTACAAGGGATGTTAAGCCCTGAAAATGACATGAGAATCCTTTAATCTCATGAATATATTTAATAGTTTCTCAACCATTTACAAGGGATGTTAAGCCCTGAAATGATATGGGATTCTTTTAAGCTTATAGTAGAATCAATGAATGTATCTCTAACAAAATGCATGGGATTTTAAGCCCTAATTTGTTTATAGAATTCCATTAAGGACAAGATATACATTATATTCATAAATATTGTAGACTCCTTTATTTTCATAACCAAGATTACTTTAAAGATACTAAGGTCATAACTAGTTCAAATTTTCTTTATAATGTTTACAAAGTTTTGTGAACTCCTTCTCAATCTTATAGTCAAGATAGTTTTTGTGACCTCCCCCTTAATATTATAATCAAGATAATTTAAGGATTCTAAGGTCACAATAAGCATTAGATCATAATAAGTTAACCTTTTATGAGAGCTATGCACTAAAATATTATTTTAATATACTAAGATTGAGTGCAAGGAAATGATTTACAATTAAGCATTTTGTCAAGATTATTTTAGGTCGACCTTGAATTCGACCTGGGTGCCCCTCGGTTGATTTTTATTTCGACCTAGAGGCAACTTCTGTAGATTTCCAGTTTAAGCATTCACAATAATCCACTTGATTGAATATTTGAAAGATAGCTTACAAAGTATTATATGTATAACAAGGATGATATCATTTTCCATAAGCTAAGCACAATATAATCATTTAACTAATATGTCAAGATGCATTTGTGCCATAGAGATTTACCTTAATGCAAAAATGGCATTTTCAATGATAGCATCATCAATGAGCTGAATCATTTCGATGATAAGAGAAATTTCTAATCATATGGTTTATATATAGATATAGACTTGAGATTATTTTAGACAAACCATGTGGAACACAATAATCATGACGAAGCAAAAGAAACATATACATAATTTCCGTGATTAAATTTTCTCAAAACATGATTCAAAGTTTTTAGATTTAAGATTGATCATGTACGCTTAATCATCCTTTTCAAGAAAGTAGCAATTTGAATTTGATAACATTTTTCAAAGAAAGAATGCCCAATTTTGATTTGCATAAAGGTTAGAATCACACAAGTTGTAATTTGCACCAAGTTCAATAAGGGTGTCATTAACATATATGTAATGATGCAAACAACTAATATGTTTGAGAAGTTTATGAATTATTTTCGCAATAAAGCATGTCTACTTGTAGTAAGAGTATAAATTTCCAATTAGCATCATTTTCCTTTTTAAGCAACAACTTGAGTCAATCTTTTCTTCTTGTATACTTCATACATACAATTTATCATGAAAAGTATAAAGTTTTGATGCTCATATATTCTTCCTTTTGATTAGGACCACAAATATTTAAAGCAATGTAGTATATAAAGTTCATTACTTACTTAAGTTAACTGCAATTTGAGTATATTGTTTTTATCGAATAATTCTGTCAGAGTTTCACAAATTTCTCGACCAAGTGAGGTTCGGTTGAAATATTTGTCGATCGGCCATTTATCATGTTTTTGCAGGCTTAAGACAATAACTCTATCGGTCGACTAATTTCTCGACCGACATTGTCTCGATCGACAACTTTCTTGACTGAGATTGTTTTTGTACTGTTTTCAGTAGTTGTTTTTAAGTAAAACATAGATCAGTTTTATAGAATTATGCAAGTTAATACTCAGTTTAGTTTAGATAAGATATTTGAACATCAAAGTAACATTTTAGGTCAAATCTCAACTAATCATATTCAAATCTCTAGATTTTGGGAATCCAAACTAGATCATCATCCTTTTTCTTGTATGGGTGTGAGAAGGAATAATGTCTAAGACGTAAGCAATAGTGACAACAAATGGAATCAATTTCATTTCTCTTTCTAGGAGGATTGTCTTTAGGCACATACATGGCTTTAGTCTTGGGTACTTGTGCCCTTTTCATTCTAGGTTCCTGATAGAATTTTTCTTTGGGCACATGTATGAACTTTGTCTGTGTTCTTCTAGGTTTAGGTTGATGATGTTTTTCATTTGGAACATATCCTAAACCTCTTCTTCCAATTTGACAAGAAGAAACCTTTAGGATCTTATCAAGAACCCTATTGTTCTTCAAACTACTAATTGCCTTTTGTAACTTAGCAATTTCATCTATTTTCTTTTTAATATTCAAGTTTGCCTGATCTAAGTTAGATGAAAAACTATCTCTTTCTTTTACAATGGCATCATAATCTAAATGAGTGCATAGAATAGGTTGAGTTTGAAGATTATTCAACTTAGCAAGTAATTCAACCTTTTCTTGAGAAAGAAGATTATAGTTTGTCTCTAGAGTAAGTAACTTCGTATTGCAATCATTAAGAGAAGATTTCAATGTAGAATTTTAAGAAGTAATACTTTCCTTTCAAAAATAAGTTCACTTAACTGATCATATAATTCTTCATTTGTTCTTGTAACTCTTTTTAGTTTCTTTTTACAATCAATATATTTGTCTTGCATTTCTTGTAGACTAACAATTAAATCCTCTTTTGACAAGTCAAAAAGACTTACCTCTTGTTCTTCTTCATTTGTAGTAGTAACGAAGCATTGTACCTATTTATGCACCTCTTCTTTCTTTGACTTCCTTGGACAACTAAGTGTTGTGTGTCCCGTTCCTAAACACCATCTACAACTTGTTGAAGGTTGGTCCAAGTTTCTCCTTTGCTTGAGGTTGTGGACACCACCACCCTCCATCTTCAAGACTCGATTAGAGCTCCTTGAAGCCTGCTCTAATACCAATTGAAAAAACACTAGAGGGGGGTGAATAGGATTTTATAATGATTTTAAAATTAATTCAACCAAGCAACCACAATTCAAATTTGGAGAAGGAGACACCGAATTTTAGAGTGGTTCCACCCTTAGCAAAAACTAAGGGAGTCAGTCCACTACCCTGTTGTTCCCAACTGGGATTTTGAAAGCACTTGTATTTTATTACCTCACAAGGATGTTACATATGATACAAATACATTCACCCTTAGGATAGCCTTCACCACCAACCTTGAAGCAGCATTCCTTGAAGTAACTCCAAGCTCCCCCTTGAAGTAGCCTTCCTCTTGAAGTTAATTCCCATTGAGACAACCTTCTTGAAGTAATCCTAAGTCCGCCGAGCTACCTTCACCACTGAATAAGCTCCAACAACCTCCTTTCCGCAGCCTCCAACCTAGGAGTAGCAAAGGAGAACAAAATACAATAAAAAGGAACAAGATTGAAAGAAGGAAACAACATTACAAATTGGGTATAGCACTTTGATCCTATATCAAGCGTTTGATCTCCTAACCAAAGTTGATGGACGTGGATGTATAGTGGATAGGAGATATCAGCCTATAGGACACTAATGTAGAGCTCAAAGAAAATAGATTGTAGGTGTAGCTCAGCTTGTTTGCTCACAAGGATTGAATCTCAAGTGTAATTGTGTATGCAAGTTGTGCTTTGAGGTGTCCTATGGTTGTCCTATTTATAAGAGTGGTTTGCTAATGCTTGGGGACGTTCTAGACACCTTCTAGGGTGTTATTAGTGCTCAATTAGCCATTAAGTATCCACTAATTACATTTGTAACAGCTAGTTAATTAATTATGAAAAGTACAGACAAAAACCTTCTCGGTTGAGAAGTTTGTCGACCGAGTGCCTCTCGGTCAAGGAATTTGTTGACCAAGAGTAAGTCTGGAGTAAGTGTATTGCAACGTTCAACTAAACTCCTAACTACTTTTCTAACTCAATCTAACGGCTAGGAGGGTCTGTTCTTGGTCAAGGAGTTTGTCGACCGAGAGTGTCTCGGTTGAAGTTTTTGTCGACCAAGAACATCCCTGATTCAATGTATTCATTTACTGAGTGTGTGTATCAATGTGAAATTGTGACACTAACTTAGGAGATGACCTATATAAGTGTTGTGTGTGGATAGGGAAGATCTATATGCTTGATTTACATGATATCTAAGTACTTGTATATTATAAACTTGTATACGTTTTTACATTGATTACAATCATGAAAATAAAGTAATTTTAGAAAATTGATATTCCAAGTCTTTGCTATCCACCACCTTATATGCTTGTCCCTGAAACACTCAAATAGCAAGTTAAAACCACAAGAAAGAAATGATTGTCATCATCAAAACAAAGGGATTATAATAATGTCCAATTTAGCCAACAGATCAGACGACCACAGGGTCATCCCCAACCTCCATGCAACCCACCAGAACATGGATACAACCATGAGTCCTCGACCCCAGCCACTACTCCATGCTTTGACCCACTTTGCGAGAAATTGACCGAGGCATTGCCTCCACCATATCTCTACGAACGCGCCAACCCCTCACACGACCCCCAATGATGACTAGGACCATCTCCACGATCACCACCCACAACTCCCTTCTCTGAGTGTGCCCAACTTAAATTGGGCATCCCATGCGCAGTCCTCCTCCCACATATTTAAGAACCGCACAAGAATCGTCGAGGTCTCTTTGTCTCGTCCTTTCCTCCAATTTGACTGAATAGACCTCCAACAACTCCATCCTCTAGCCTACACCTCCGATCAACTTCTCCATGGAGTAGGTGGTCGACGAGCTCCTTCTTCCCCTCCTTACCCTGAATTGACCAACCACCTAGCTTCGTAGCACCTCCCACTACTTCGACAACACCTCAAAGAAACCCAACACAATTTTTTGATCTCCCTGCGCCCTCTCTCCACCGCGAGCTACTAAGCTCTTCAATTTTTGTCAGCAGCACACAGTTCCAAGGGGAGCCAAGCTCCAAGACTTGGCCGCCCTGATCCGGGAGAGGTCCCCGAAGGTGAATCTAATCTCATCTTTGCACAAGAAGCAACACAGTAGTCGCTCGAGTTCACCGGAGTTAGAGATGGGCAACCTGCTTTGCAGAAGACCAAGGGAGAGTGGGACCCACCGAGTCCAGTTGGACCAATGAGGTAAATCCACCTCTGCCACCCTTTCTTCCTTAATCTATCACGTGATTAAATCCTGACCGTTGGATCTAATCATCCAACGACCCACCTTTATTACCTTCTCGTTTATTAATCTTCGATTTTCAATATTTGTCAGAAAGTACCTTGATTTTAGGAAAATCATAATAAATTGTGGGAGTGTCGGAAAAATACAAAAGAGTACTCTATTTTGATCAAAAAATATGAGGATCATGATTATATTATTTGTTGACCCTAAATCTGACTCGTATAAGTACTCATGCTCAAATATGTCTTTATCTTGTTTAATTATTTAAAAAATACTCAAACTTGATTAAATCATGAAATTCCTATGATCATCCTATTTTTGTACCTAGATAATTATGGAATGTTCATATCCAATTAATGTGACTCAATTATCAGTAAAGTCTAATTGTCACTCTTTTTCCCTATTTGTCTTACCAAAAATGATTATAATTATCCAACATGATCTGAAGACCATCAATTTGATCTTAAATCCCTACTCTGACCTGACACTATCAATCATGGACACAAATCCATACTCAATGACTCATGTTCTACTCTCATGACTCTAAATAAGAAAAAAGGCCTTTTATACTCTTTTTAGAATTAATAAATAGTGATTTGGCCAATATATCAGTGAGGAGTATCTCTGGACTCCCCACTTCTGAGTAGAAGGTATGCCATTACCTCCCACTTGGCCATATTACTTGTGCTTATATTATATGTGTAGTAACGTACTTAGCATGTAATGATGAATGGTTTGGTGGTACTTGAATAATATGTTGCTTGATTTCTGTACCTATGTATATATACACCTGAAAACATAATATATCTGTTCCATTATATTTAAGCACTTCAACTCTTTGGTAGTCAAGTGCTAGAAAATAAAGTACTTCAACTCTTTGGTAGTCAAGTACTTAAAGGTGATCCAACTCTCTAGTAGTCTGATCATAATGAGATATGATCCAACTCTCTGGTAGTAGATCATAAAGGCCTTAATGCATTCAACCTTCAGCGGTCAATGCATGGATGATATAATGGAAAATATGTTTAAAATGTGCTTTTATCTTTTGTAAACAAATATTCTTGTTCAAGTATATGAGTTTTTGATATATTGTTATTTTCTATCAAGATATAGTCTTATTCTTTTGCTAAGTTTAAATGTGAGGTATGATTTAATACACGCAGGCATACTCAGTACAATATATTCATATATTGTGCTGACGTGTACCAATTGCAAATATTTTATAGGTACCTTTTTCTTATGATGTTGATGTTGCAACTCAAAATTTTGGCTCAATAGAATCAAATCTTACATGGGGATGCTAAAGTTAAATGGGAGTCTTAGTTTATGTTCTTTTTCTTCTATAAGTAGTTCTCTCATGTACTAAGTTTTCTTTGTAGGATTCCTAAGCCTTCGGGTCCCTATGTAATTAACATTTGGTTTATTTAACGACGCTTGTTATTTGGTGCACGTATATACTTGTTTGTTTGATCCATTCAGGGATGCGCAACTTTAACCCTTTTGTACACCTTATTTTGGCGCCTAAGGTGTAGAGGGGTGTTAGGTTGTTTACCTATGACATTTCAGCTATGACTTCAACTAAAGGTAGATTCACATATATCTTGTTCAAGATGCCCATAAACCTGTTGAGGTTAATATCATCTTTGGTATTAGAAAACCTATGAGAGAAAGGAGCATTAGGCTTACAAGAAGAGTCATCTTGATGCAGATTTCTAACAGATTTCTTTCTTTGGTTTAAAGCAGTCTCCTCCATAGTGGTGTCAATAACTTCTTCAGTTTCCTCTTAGAAGGCGCTGCCCCACTCCTTAAAGTCACAGATTATTAAGTTTCCTTGGGATTCATAAACGCTTGACTGGGCAAAGAACCTGAAGGTGATCCTTGGTTGGTTAAAGCTTGTTAAGTGATCTAGTTCTCCAACATCTTGGTATGGGTGACAATCCCATCAACTTTAGAAGAAAGTTTTGTGATGACATCCTTCAAGAGATTGTCATGTGCCCAGAACTCATCATTCTACTAAATATGTGTAGTCACAAAAGTCTCAAGAAGACTCTTCAAGCTAAACTTTTGTTGTCGTTGAGTCATTTGTTGAAGATGGTTGAAATTCATATTGTTGTTATTGCTAGATCCTGATGGTTGTTCACAGTTGGCATTCATGGGCTATCGGTTGCTCATAGGTTGTTGGCTTTGAGCTTGACCTTTCTGTTGTTGGTTTTAAGAGTTGTTGTTCCTGTAAGAAAAGTTTGGATGGTCCCTCCATCCTATATTGTAGGTTTTTGAGAAAGGATTGTAGGCTTGTCGGTTGTTGAAGTTGCCTACTGCATTGACCTGCTCTGGCATCTCTGTGGTGTTCATCTGTGGTGTAAAAAAAAGAATAAGAGTTGTGACCAGATGCTCCAAATGCCTCACACACTTTCTCAACTACTTGAACACAATGAGTAGTTAGCTTTTCAAACTTTTGAGTCAAGGCATCAAGTTAGGCTGCAATGAGATCTACTACGTCTACAGTGTGCTTCACACTATATTTCTCACTTGACCTGGTGTAAGAGAAGGGCTAGATGGTCCTTTCAGTGCTCCACTGACTGTGGTTAAGTGTCATATCTTCAATAATAGCATATGCTTCACTGTAGGACTTGTTCATTAGAACTCCATTTGTAGTGACATCAATACTCATACAGTTGTTGTAGAATAACCCATTATAGAAAGTTTGTAGTAACAACCAGTTGGTCAGGCCATGATGAGGGTGAAGGCATTGTAGGTCTTTAAATCTCTCCCATGTATCACAGAGTGCCTGACCTTCCTATTGTTTGAAGCTGGTGAGTTGGCTCCTCAGTTGAGTCAACTTGCTTGGAGGAAAGTATTTGGTAAGGAAAGCTTGCAATAGTTTGTCCCAACTCTTGATAGACCACTTTGGTAATGATGAGAGACATACCTTGGCTTGATCTCATAAAGTGAATGGGAACAAGAACAACATTGATCTTAAAGGTGTTCAAGTACTACAAGAACTCAACTATGTAGAGATTTGGATCTTCCATAGGCATTCCTCGAAATGGTTCTACTGGATCATTTGCAATATGGTAGGACTAAAGGAGAAAGTATTGGCTTTAATGACAGAATGATCAATAACTCCACAAATGTTGATGGAAGCCAACACAACAAACTATTTCAGCGGGTGGTTGTCCTCCATCTCCGATTCTTGGAAGTGATTGGGTGAGGACAGTGGTGAAAGTATTGAGTAAGATGATGATGGATGTAATGCCTGGGCCCACTGCCCAAGGCTCTAGTAGAGTTTCAGGAATGACGACTAGCCCCACAGACCACCGCTAGCCTTAACTGCATGCTTTTTGTCCACTCATGCGCAAGCCAGGAGCAACTTCCCGACTGGTCACCCATCCTAGTACTACTCCAAGCTGAGCACGCTTAACTATGGAGTTCCTTAGAGACGGGCTCCCAGAAAAGGAGGTGCACCTTGGTGATATGGGTAGTCCAATCATTCCTTATAAGATCTTTTTATCTGGGGCCTCAAATCCTGGGATGTTACAATCTCCCCCACTTAGACTCTTGACGTCCTCGTCAAGGCTCAACTATAAGGCCTCATAATCTCTTCCCCATTTCAGTGCAGACCCACCATTTGTAACGCTTGGGCCCACTGCCCAAGGCTCTAGTAGAGTTTCAGGAATGACGAATGGCCCCACAGACCACCACTAGCCTTAACTGCACGCTTTTTGTCCACTCACGCGCAAGCCAGGAGCAACTTCCCGACTGGTCACCCATCCTAGTACTACTCCAAGCTGAGCACACTTAACTATGGAGTTCCTTAGAGATGGGCTCCCGGAAAAGGAGTTGCACCTTGGTGATATGGGTAGTCCAATCATTCCTTATAAGATCTTTTTATCCGAGGCCTCAAATCCTGGGATGTTACAATGGATGTGATCCCTCAAAGGTCATGGAGTTATCACCTTTCCTTGCTCTCCTTTGACTAAAAAAAGTTTGCTCAATTTTTGGGTCTAGGAAGGTTGATGTCTCAAGACCCCTCTTAGAGCAACGCATGCAACCTAAAAAAGAAATAGATAAGTGAGAATCACAGTACTAAAAGGTATCACAATATGAAATATGGAAAATGATGACTTAGTCTCGAATACTAACTAATACTTTTACTCTAACTAGAATTACCGTAGCTCCCTGGCTATGACACCAAAAACTTACTGATTGCTTAAGGGCAAATGACTTTTAAATTTTATATCTCAACTCATCAATCACACACAAGTGTACGTGATCAATTTTAGTTGAGGTTGATCCGTAGAGAACTAGGATAGCTAGGTGTAAAAGAAATAGTTTTCAACAATCTAAGTTAGGTTACAATAGTAGAATTTGATTGCAATTAACTAAAAGACAAGTAAACAACAAAAGAACTTAAATTTTAAGGTTGAAATCAGATTTTAGAAATTCTTGGACATAAGTTTTCACTTCTATACCATCACATCATGTGCAACTATAAAATTAAAGTATGCCATTAATCTGCAAGGAGGTTGCCATCATCATGCACCTCCCGATGACATGAGATGGTTCTTATCTTCGCATAACACTGCCATGTCTATGCTTAGATTTGAACACAATCTTGAGCCCTCAACATTCTCCAGCCATTCTCATGATCATGATCATGTTGCCATGAGATCTACTCCTTACTCCCTCACACATCCTCCCAAATAGCACAAGGAAGCATAAAACATGTATAAAAGGTGGCCAGCCAAGCATACAAGCAGTAAAACACCATAGGAACTCATGTAGAAGCAAATTAACTAACATTCAGAATAAGTTCCAAGTTCCACATGAGTAATTTCATGGGAGTTACTCTCCCATGAACAAGGAGAAGGTTCTACTTGCACATAATGGAGAAACACAAGTACACTATAGAATTTTCAGAGTTTTGCATAGCTAAAGAGAAGAAAGAGCAAATGAAACTGAAGGTGAAGTCAAGAGGAGTGTAACACCAGATATATAATGAAATTTCACCCTTGAATCTACTCCAACTCGAACAATCTTCCCTCTCAAGAAGCTAGATGAGAAGAGAAGCTTTGTTGCACCTTTTGGAGAAGAAATGGTGAAGAATGGAGGCTCTTTCCCAAAAAACCTCTTCTTCCTCCCCAAAATCTCTCTCCTCTTACTTTGGAACTTCTTCTGGTCAAAAAGTGTCTCAAATGACAAGTAATAACCTCCCCAGTGGCTGCACTCATTTTTAAAATGAGGGGTGGTTGCTACTGAAATCTACAAAAAATTCATAAAGACACGATGTGTCTTTGTGAAGACACGTCGTGTGGCGTCGTGTAACGAGTTACTAAACGGCTTCCTCATGATAAGTATATGGCATGTTCTAAAAGAGACACACAATTTAGCTACTACTAGATCTGACCTAGGCAGATAGCACACGTCATGTGCTAATAAACACATGACCACATCAATTGGTAGAAAGTTGAAGTTGGCCTTTGAACGTGAGGACATGCCGTATCTTAATGATGACATGTTGTTTCTTTCGGTCTACACTTTGGGGTTGAAGACTTCTAGAAACTTAGACACCCATGTGTTATATAACACACAACATGTTCTTTGCTTTTTGAGCCCTTTTCTGAAAAGTTACACGTCGTGTACTAATACAGACACGGTGTGTCTTTTGCTGTTTCTTCAAGATTAACTCTAAGTCAGTTTCAGATCAATGAGGAATCCAACTAAGGTTATATTTGGGTTGGATTATCTTCATTTTATCATTTGTAACGTCTACCTGTGATCAACATCATGAAATAAGTAAAATAACTAAAAGATGGAAAATTAAGTATGATTAGAGGCTAAATGGAAGGAAAAATGAATTGAATTTGTATGAGAATGTGTGCAAAAAGTAGATATGAAAGCGCACATCACTTCCCAATGTGCACATGTCATATCATCTTCTATAAGAGGATCTCTTACACAACAAGGATTCAAGAGAGAAGGACAGGCTGATTGAACCCTTCAAAAGATCTCTCCCAATATTAGTCTTTTGACATTTCTTGCACAAAAAGTATTGGACTATGTTGGTATATTAACATCACAACAAAGATTGTAGTCATGTAAAATAGCTCCAATGTTGAATACATACATAAAAAGTACACAAACATGATGAAGCCACAAAGCATCACTGAAGAAAAATCCAAGTTATGTGTAGAGGAAATCACACATCTTATATAGAGTTATGGTAGGGGATACAAACACATTCTAGAAAAAGACTTTTAGAAGTTATAGTTATGTCATAGAAGCCCTTAATAGATACACCAATCAAACAACTGCTACTTTTACTACCTTCTCTGGATGCAATCACTAGCCTCTAGAGGTGTACGAGTTGAAAGCTTGCAATGCAAGCTCTACTCTCCTCTCCGTGGAGTGTACGCAGTCCAGCCAATGCAGTCCCACATGGCCAACAAGGGACTTCAAAAGAAAGAGCAAACCTCACCAATGTACATTCAACCTCATTCTTTTTCACTCTAGGACATAGTGTAGGATATGTTTGGGGGTGTAAATAGGCAAGGGAGTTGCTATCTTCTTCCCTCTAGCTTAAATCTACTTCTTCTAACCTACCATTGCACCTACCTTTGTGTGTAACTTTATTTCAATTTTGATTTTTTTTACATGTTTAGTTATTGCACACTCATAGTTAGGAAAATTTTATCAAAATGAACGATAAAGTTTTGTATTAGACAAATTTGGATCTAATTTTTTTTTCAGAAAGTTATCGTCAACCCTATACTAGATCTATTTGTCTCTTAAAGATTTTTGTTAATTCACCTCTATATCAAGTGACAAAATTGGGCATCAAAATTCACATAACAATCTACCAAGTAATCATGTTTTGCATCATTTTTATTTCAAGACACTTTAGACCACTAATGAATGATTGCAATCCTTGAAAAACATCTCAGAGATGAAAATGGCCTAGTCTGATGCACTCATGATCAATCCTTTGAACCCTGGGGCACAAGTTTGGAAGTGTACAAATCTCACAGAAAGTAGCAAGCTACCCATTCCATTGCATGAATCCTTAGAGATATAAAAGAGGATTGGCCCTAACCCATGAGAAAGAATAAATTCTTGAGTGTGAATAGAAACATTAGAGATGTGACATGCAAAAGAGTTGAAGCATTCAAGAACATTGTTATGTGTGACTTCTAGTATAACCTAAAAGATAAAACATAGCCCCTTGTCCTTCCAAAAAAGAAGGACAAGCTACACTATAGCCTGGCTAACCCAATAAACACTCTCTTGATTACCCAAAAAATAGAATTTGGGAGTGAAAGCTATCAAGGTTGATGAACATTATGACTAAAACATGAGGCTTTAAATAGACATTGCCAGGGAGGGGCCCATCCTTGGAAGAAAGGAATCAACAAATAAAATGTTCAAGCAACTCTAAATCTCTTAGAAGGAAACATGGAATACAACAAGTAGACTAAGCAGTCAGGAAGGAATCTTCGTATAAAGATGGTAGAAGAACATGATAAGAAAGCTAAACTAATTGAATGAGGAATTCATGTGTTGCCACTTTATAATTTGATTTTAAATATTCATTTGAGGACATGCTAGATTCTAATTTTGTGGGGGTGTTGATAACATCCAATTTTTTGAATGTTGAGGGCCTATTTTATCCTATCTTTTCTTAGCATTCTTGGTTTTATATTGATAAATCACATTTTTGTTTGCATTTTATGAGTACCACCCTTAATTTTGTTTGCATTTTATGAGTACCACCCTCCATGCTTATAGTTCTATATCTTTTGAAAGAGAAAGATTAACCTAGAGTTTCCATCGTCCAAGGCCCAATAACCCAGTGGATGGCCTATGCAGCATGCATGGAGTCTTACTTGAAAACCATCAGTCATCCTTCAATGCAAACCCCTTCAACTACTCAACATTGACATTATATGAGACCTAGGATAGCTATCACTCATGCACCAACGGTGATCCTACCTTCACCCCCCAACAACAATGCTCAACCAGATCCTGATGCCCTACCTTGGCTATTCATCGAACCCCCTAAAGACCACAACTTGATTGTTAAGCAAACATGCCTCTAGTCTGATGACCTAGTATACCAGCCCCAATGGTTGACTTATACGGGCTTGATTCTCCTCCTACATGTGACATTGATGACCATGTGGGGAATCAACTAAAAATTTTGTAGATAACCATTGACTGATGAAGACATTAAAAAGTTACAAGCCCGAAAAGTCTCTACAAAGTACACATGCTACCACGATTAGTTAAGTCCATGCCTTGAGGAACATTATTTGAGACTTGAGGAGCTAAAAAGGTGCCCTACACCTAGGAGCCTTGGGTACATGAAGATGAACTACAAATAGAGTTGCACGACCTTCATTGAGGGACCTTCAGCAATGTGAGAAAGTATTGCCAAATTCCACAATCCCCATCAACCACCAAAGGCCAAAGATGAGAGTCTTAGGATCTTCATCATCCACCTTCAATTTCCAAGGCTTGGAGTATCATATTCAAGAAAGTTAGTACTACTGGATCTGCCACCATTATCACCATCACCAGTGTAGATTAGAAGGAGGTCACCATCGCCCACCTGTACCTCGTGGTTACTATTTGTTGTGTTTTCTTCCTTCTTACCCCATTTGTTCCCTCCCCTACATCCATCCATATTGTTATGGATTCATCCACCTATAAATCTCAATCTCTCATGACAATGAGGGGGTACACCATTTTCTTGGGTTGGGAGTAGACATTAAGGATCTTGCAATATGTAAATATTTATATCCATTGTTATGTATACTCCTAGCATATTTATCTCCATACTCTTGTTATTTAATACTTCACTTGCATGACCACATACCATCTTGTGTTGTTTTATCTCTAATACTTCGACAGAGTAGTATTAGTCTTAATTTAGAATCATGAAGTAGTATGAATGCATGGAAATGCTGGAATACTAGATATTTTGATCATATGGTTGCATTTTTTATTATATGTTTGACATCTCGAGAGAGAAGCATGCCTATGTTCTAGATCTTGGCTGATCTTGAGAGAGGAGGGAATAGGCACTAATGACGATTGATTGTTAACTAACCCAAGGGTATACAATGGGTGTGAATATTACATGCTGGTGAGAGTTAATAAGAGATGAACCAAATCCAAGTTTTATCCATAAATACATATGTGTGTATATATATATATAATATATATGTTCCATTCTTGTTTTATTAACTTTGAATTATTTTTATTTTGTTGATTTATTCTTTGTTTGGTTACCATAGTTTTGTAAGGGATAGTTATTTTTACTTTAGGTTATATGTAACTAAACCAAGACTCAAATCCTAAATACTTATCAACATGTGTCCCTATGTTCGACCTTACTTACTGCACAAGGCCACATATCATCATTGTAGGCATCCATGTATCAGTACAAATATATAAAGTATGGTTACTATAGATCCACCTCCATCTTAGACGTGAGATATTAGGTGATCATCTAGTCAAAATAAAGTGACTAATATTTTTGTTACGAAATGGTCTGATAACCAACACAATAAAAATGAAAAGTTGTCCGAAAACATGACGCTAGGATCAGTCTGCAAGAACATATTTAAAAAATTGTGTGAAGTGTACCTTGACATGAAGTAAGTCCAAAGATGAGCCCCTCTCGAGGTGGCACATGTTTCTTGTGGTAGTGCAATGTTCGTGGGGATGATTTCATTCTCCTTACATAATTGATGATGCTTGCGCCTCTTTGTTATCCACACAGAGTACGGGAAGTCCACTGGGTGGTACTTGAATCATCAGGAAGGAGCAACTCATCTACAAGGTTCTAGTGTGACTCTCTTCTACTCTCTCACTCCATAAGTAATGATGAATTGAATTTATCAAGGTAAACAACATAGCCTAAGCCATGAAAATTCATATCTCTTATAAATAGGGGAGATAGAAGATAATATTCAAGTAATCCCAAGCACATAATATACCACAAACTCAATTTCCATTAGATGGTGTAGATCCTCTAGTTGATGGACTAGATGGTCTACATAAATGGCTAGAAATGTTTGGAAACCTTGTCATTAGTTAGTTGGTTAATTTATCTCATCCATCAAAGGATTAAAAACTAGTCAACTGGCTTGATTCTTGACAATATGGGGGTTATTATAGCACTGAAATTTAAGTAGTTAGCTCACTAATGTTATTAGCTAGCCGTTTAAAGTCTAGTCTATTACATAACCATTTAGCCAACTATTTAATGTTCCAAACAACCTTTTACAATTTCAAATGATTGTCTAAATATCTCATAAATCAATTCACTTCAAACTATAATTAATTGGAACATTTACAATAATGTCTATGATATAGTCCTCTGCATGAGCATCTAATGTGTGTGAACCTACAAATTCTTATGTTGGTAGTTACATAATCATAAGCAATGAGCAATATCTAGCACCACACATTGCCACCCAGGTTAATGGATAAGTTGGAAAACAACTTCAACATTCCATGTCCAATGTTTCCATGATTGTATAACCCCGTTGTCAGTAATATCTAGATTCAGTCAGAGGGGTGGAATTGTCATGCTCTGAATATTCAACATATGTTGCTTGGTATAGAATAGACTTTGAGATATAAGTGATTTTGATATTCAACACTAACTCACATGAGCATGTCTATGCATTTAATAGTCTCACTTATGAATGGTGGATATATCACTCTAATAGGAGAGAAAAATTCTATCTACAAAACTTAAGTTATTCTAAATGTTTCATAATGTACCCAATCACTACTTTTAGGTAACCCTTTCCTAGGTCACAATAATTAGTGCTAAAGTACATTGAGACGGGTGTGATCATTATAGTGACTTTAGGTCTAAGGATCACAACTCACTACTACTACATTGAGACATGATTTGGACTATCATAAAATGGCTTCCATGTATTATTCTTAATGTGAGTCTATCCAATTGACTTGTTCTCTAACAACTACCTTTTGTATCTAACTTGATATCCAAGTCATAATCAATGAGAAGTAGTCATTGATCACCACAAATACTAGTCATAATGTATTGTTGTTTTCCTATTTTCTACAAATAAGATCCAATTCGAGACTAGACAGGAGTAATTGCTCATAGCATACACATGATATCATGCTTAGGTTCTCAACACAAAAGTGTATGTCATTGAGTGAATTAAAACCTTTGTCAAGGTACTATAGTTGTCGATCATTTTCCTCCCCCTCCATTATCCTCTCTGGTAAGGTCTCCTTTGGCATTCCCACTTTGCATATCCTCACCTATTCATTATTTTGTTTTGAACTCACTAAAATTGTGATGTTGAGGAAATAGTCATAATTGTAAATAACAAAAACAACAAAAGGTTGGAAGTGCAACGTAAGACACTTCTCGAATTCATTATCCTCTTCCATTCTCTCCTTTATGACTTACATATATCTCTCTTTTATCAAGACAACTAATGGATTGTTACTTAGTTGCAACTATACCAAAAAAAAGTTGGAATAAATGCATCACCTTGTGTCTGACCTACCCACTCTTGTGATGCTTCACTTCTTGTCACCTGACAAAGAGTAGAGTGTTGGCCACAAAATAACATATGAAATACACCATAATTAATGGAACTAAATTATTGCTTGGGTAAATCATGATTCTTTACATGCTAATATGGATAATACGATTGTCAATGAAACCCACTATTCACAAGATTGTCATCCACCTCATCATCTTTGTAAAAATTAGATCCAAAAATTGGGACCATTCCTTACTTTTATTTTTAAAAGTAACCAAAACAACCCCACATACATCCATCAAATATACAAATAAAGGGGTGCATAGTATTTCTCAAAATTATATAGATCATATAGAAAATAGAGTTACAGAAATAGAAGTACATTTAACTATAACAATTAGGATAATGTCCAACATCTTTTTCCATGATGGAAATATATTAAAATTTGAAAAATACAAAAATATAGATAGTTCGACTATGGATGGAACTTAATAATCTCATATTCTTCTTATAACAAACTACTCTTGGATGAGTTCTTCCAAACCTTTGTCCTCAAAACTTTGATCTTCAAACATTAGGTCCTAAGGTTGCTAAGGTTCTCAGTTGAGGACATTAACACCCAGAAAGGTGGAAAACCAAATGTATGCATCAACAACCATTGAGTATATGCATAATGAAATATGTGGGCACTACAAGGTAGGTAGTCACAAATGAGGGAACTGACTACATATGGCTGAGTTCAAAATTAGAACAAAAAGAATGAGGCATTTTACAATAAAAGATTATAAAGAGTCTATCTTGAATATATAATTTTCACATTTGAACAAATAATAAAATTTTATGTAGATATATCATAGACTAAAACTATATAATTTAGTGACAAGATACCACAATACCGTTGGCAAAATATGAGTGGAGAAAGCCCACCATGGGTGGAAGAACACATCCTAATAATATAAATGTATAGAACAACACACCCTAGGTAGAGCAAGACATCCATGTTTATTTTGAGAATACTCAAGCAATGCTCAAAACACTAATTCATAATGATTATATGGGAGAGAATGCCAACAAACAGTCAAGATGATATGGATAAATTGAGAAATAATGGCATAGTAGTGAAAAAGTTAAATTAAATTATTACCAGCTCAAAGTAGTTTCAAGTACTTGTCTACATGGACAAATAAGGGAACTAAAATTAAACTATAACTAAGTGGATCAGTTATAGTGGGTAACCTAGACATCTGAGAAACTTTGCCAGCTACTATTGAACACATTCCTTGAATCCTAGATCCTAAAGTACTATTCCTCTACTAGAGGGTCAATTGTATTCCCTAATGGGTGGAAGGGAACACCACCCAGAACATACGAAATAAGGAAAGGTCAGCAAAGGTTGAGTATGTAAATATAGTCAACAATGTGGCATTATATTGGTTTATGATTTCAAAAGAGATATTCCCATACAAATGGGGTTGTATAGGATAGGTAAGTTAAAAAGAACAATATCAAGAGAAATGAGGCATTTTAACTTCATAGTACAAGCATACAAAATAAAGTATCTTTCCATTACAATTACCCACATTCTCAACTCTAAAGAATAAATTGTACATGCATAATAATGTAGTTGAAAGAAGCCTAAATAGGGCCATAACACCATATTATCATGACACATTCTTTTTTTAGAAGACATAGCTTCATGGCCTGATATACAATATTTAACATATTTTTTTGATAAATTAGGTATCACTTTTGACGATGACACATCAGCACATCAGGCCCAAGATAGCATAGAATAGTTTATGAACTGGAAAAACCACAGAAAAATTCACAATACACATTCACATTTTGGAGCTTTGCATATCTGATAAATCCATTACACATAGTATTTGCATTTCAAAACATTTTTTATATGAAGATTACTTCTTGGAATATCTATGGGGCATCCAATCTGAACCGAAGAAAAGAAATTTGTAGACATATTTACAAAAACAACATTAACATAATCACCATTTAGGAAACCAAAACAACTCTTTCACCTTTTGCTTTCAAAATAATAGGAGGCAAACACATTAACACTTGGCACCAAATCCCACCACAAGGTTTCAAAGGGGGGATCCTTATAGGCATAAACAACAAACTCTTCGATATTACACACACTGAACCACAAATATTTTCCATCACTCTTCATATCACAAGCACCACTGACAACTTCACTTGAATCTTCATTGTCATTTATGGAGAACCTAGCACAAAAAAATAGAATATATGGCAGAAATCACACACATCATGAGCATATATCAAGACAAACCTTGGATAAGGGGGGGATCTCAACCTCACAACAAAACTTTCTGACAGACAAAACCCCACCACAACAATGGGTTACATGAGTTCTTCAGATAAGACCTTCCTTAAACTTATTCAAAATTGCCATATAATTGATATCCTACCTGCCAATGATGTCTACACTTGGACACATAAAAAAAACTAGGCTAGACTCGGTCACTTGATTTGCATTATTATATGGGAAGACAAATACCCCTATGCCAATGTCACGGCCGCACACCGACCCATCTCTGACCACTTCCCCATCACCATTGACACAAAACAAAAGAAATGGGGACACAAACCTTTTCACTTTGAAAACTTCTGGATTACTGATCTTACATGTCTGACCCTATGCAAAAGGCATTGGGATGTAGCGAATAACCAAAATAAAAATGTTGGCTACGACATTCACAAAAACATTAAATGTGTCAGGAGTAATCTAAAAAATTGGCAAAAAGAAACCATTGGAAATCTCTCACACAAATTGGCTGACCTAGAATAGCAACACCTATTTGTTGATAGTGACCCATCTACTGATGCGGCCCTGGTTCTCACTATAAGAGCCAATCTAGAGAATGTTAAGCACTTCTTGGATACTATTTGGAGGCAACGTGCAAAAATCAAATGGGCTAAGGAGGGTGATAAAAAGACCAAATTCTTCCACAAATTGCAACAATAATACTCAAAAAAATATCATTGCTAAGTTGAACATTAATGGAAGCATTGCATCAAACAAACATCTGATCGCCACACACATTGTTTAACATTTCTACCACATTTTCAATACCAGACATAAGCCTATTTTCTCAACTGCATAAATTGGAAGAACTTATGTGGTTGTTATGTCACCTCTCCTCAGCTCATCATTTGTCCTTTCACCCCTGAAGAACCTGATTTGTCCATCCACTCGCTCGGTAAAAACAAATCCCTGGGTCCTGACAGATTTAATATGAAATTTTACCTGGCTAACTGGAACCACATCAAGGGTGACTTTTAAAAACTCCTCAGAGCTATTCAACACAACACAAACATTCACAACCTTCTCTAGCACATTGACCACACCAATATAGCACTTATAAAAAAAGTCACTCACCCCGACCAGATCTCACAATTCAGACCCATTAGCCTCATCAACACTTCATACAAAATCATTGCTATGGTTCTCTGAAATCGCATCAAACCCCATCTGGATAAAATCATCTCTCACAACTAAAATGCCTTTCTCAAAAATCAAAGTATTCACGATGCCTTCATCATGGTGAATGAAACTATACACCTTTGCCACAAAAACAAAATGCCACATATAGCCATCAAACTTGATTTTGAAAAAGCCTTTGCTTACATCAACTGGGACTGCCTCATCAAAGCCATGTCAATATATGGTTTTCTTGACATTTAGAGTATTTGGATTTATGCGTGCATCTCCACAAAATACTTCTCTACCATTATTAACAGATCACCCTTTGGCTACTATCACAATACAAATGGGCTAAGACAAGGCAATCCCCTCTCTTCTTACCTCTTCATCATTGTAACATCCATTCTAACCAACATGACTAAATTTGGTACTACACATGGACTTATAGCCTATCCTCATGAATGCCAAGAGAACATGATACAATTTCTAGATGATACAATAATCCTTTTCAAGCCCGAAGACTACACCATCATCAACACTATCCATATCATTGGCCTTTTCTCATACATTTCGGATCTTAGGATAAACCTCTCAAAGTCTTCCATCTTTAGAGTCAACACACATTCTGATATCATAAGTAGGTACAAAAACCTCCTCAAATGCAAAATCAAAAGATTTCCCATCAACTATCTTGGACTACCTATCACTGCTCATCCCATAACTCACTCCATTTGGAACCCCATCATCAATAAAATTCAAGGGAAACTAAACTCTTGGACCAACCACTTCCTCAACCTGGCTGGCTGACTCACCCTCATTAATAGTGTCATCACACCAATTACCGCCGACTTCCTCAGATGAATCCCTTTACCCTCCAAGACCCACTATACGATTGACAAAATCAGAAGGAACTTTCTCTGGAACAACCACATAGCAAACAAACAACATAGAAACATCCATCTTGTCAATTGGGGTACCATCACGACACTGACTAAACATGAGGGATGGGGAATCATAAATATTAGAATCCATGCCGTCTGCATCATTACAAAAATTATACACATCCTCACAAACAACTCCAACAAGGTTTGGAAAAACCTTGTCCTTCATAAATATTACAAAAACAAACCACCTTGGCACAAAACACCACACAACATTTCTTCCCCACTTTGGAAATACATCAACAAAAACTTTGGCATCACCAAGAACCTCATCTACACCCCCCACACACACATCAAAAAATCAATTTCTAGGATGACCCATGGTACCATCACAACACTATTCGAAATCTTAACACACATATGATCATTCCATCTTCACTGTATAAACTCAACATCACCAAATCCCTTAAATTTCTTACCAGCAATAGACAAAATTCACTCAAAAGGCATCTTCAAAACCATGTTGATAACAACACTCTGAGAGACATTGTCCATGAACTTGAATACAACATCAATAGTAGGATTTCCTAGAAATGGGGATCCTTCTACACACCCAAATTATCCTACATCCACCTCACTTATAGGGGCCATACATAAAATATGGTTCACTTTTGGATAACAAAATGGCTGCAAAATCTAAAACTCTTCTTTTTGATGCTCTCAACTAATAAAATCATCACTGACCATAACCTCACCTACAGAGGATTTATGGGACCAACTAGATGCTACCTTTGCAAGGAACATGAAGAAACCACACAACACCTCTTCACCAACTACACAGTCATGAAGCATATCCTGCAAAACTTCTTCCCAAAAATTTCAAACAAAAAAAACCTCCTTCAATCAACTTTTGTCACTAGACTTAAACCCTTAACACAACACTCTAGATATCTTCCAGAGGACTTGATTATCCATATATTTTGGAACATTTGGTTAGAGAGAAACAATATAAAGTTTAATAAAATCTCTAAACAGACCTAGATTATGCTAACTTACATCTAATGTGCCTTATTTGTTCAATTGCACTGCATGACAAGCTTCTACATCAACTTAGGTGATACCTGCTGAAGCGGATCTGAGCAACATATTTGGTGATCACAACGGAGGTGGATGCTAATCCCTGGAGGACATTATCGTAGACGATACTAGTTTCTGAAGATCTACTCTTCTCTAGTCTAGAGCATACTACCTTAGATACTACTTTAGAAACATCATTTTGATCATCTTATCAATTGAGGCTATGTTTAAGGAGTGCCTCTCCCACGTACAATCTCTTTGATGTGCATCTCCATTGTTATTTTTTTGTTGTTGTTTGCTTGCTTTGGTAGTGAGGGACTCAACTATGTTGATGCCTCCCATGTTATTTTTGTGTTCTAGCTTGCAGACATATTGTGTTTGTAAGCTTCATACTTTTTAATTTAATGCATGGACTTTTATCCAAAAAAATTATCATGACATAAAAACTAAGATTAGAGATGTGCACCTAGGGTGGAATACATGTACACTTTTATAAGTATGGTTGTACATAAGTACCACTATTCTAGATACTCTAGTCAAACATAGATCTTGCATATATAGAGAGGCAAGACTATCATTTATCACATAAAAAGGAAAACATCATAGGAGATGCCCAAGGACCCATCATAAAAGAGTAACTCAGTGTTCACAAGAATTTATGCATCTTCACGTTAGGATATATGTTCTAAAATTGATTTACAAGGAGAAATATTAATCAAGAAATGCCTCATTTTATGAATTTTGATTATAGCCAAATAGTGCCTAGAATAAAATAGGGAATATGCATACCTTAAGGTCAGATTTATTTATCCCACAATCACTCCTTAGGAATAGGGTCAAGGGTTTTCACAACCTAATCATAATATATGTTTATTCAATTAATACTTATTCCATTGAAATCATTGATTGAAAATGAACCTACTATAAGTTGGAAATTAGGCCTCAAACTATATTTTTCATTAAACCTATCATATTTTTCATATTCACACAATGTGCATATATGTGTTATTCGGATAATCCAATAATTTCTTATGCTTTTTTCAAGTAAATATCAAGTCTGAAAGAAAATGAAAAATGGATGTGAAATGTCCCAATTTCCATTTCTTGAAATACAAATAAAACTAGTGATATGCTGACATTATAGTGTCATATAGCTATTATAAAGATGTTGTCAAATGAGTCAAACCTTGACAAAAGGACAACTATGATCTTATGTATTACAGTCAAGAGAAGACATCATTGGAAAATGGAAAGTTCACCCGAGGGATTGACTCCCTTTTTCTCTCACACCAAGGTCGCTCTATAAATTCTCGATGTTGGGACCAAGCTCCCTGTTAGGCCTCCTTTCGAGTTGACAACCTATCCACTGGCTTCGCTTCACCATACCTGACTCAATGAACCTCGACTCAGATCTTATGGTCTCTAGAATGGTAGTCACAATCTCCACTACAAAGACAACCCTAGGAGAAACTAGTGGAACCTTAGGTGGGGAGAGGGGGATACATTATACAAACACATTGATTAGTTGGTAACCACTATGGAAGACCTTGGCAGAGGAAATAACATAGATACAAAAATCATTATGCAAATAGACAACTTATAAGTGATCATGGACCAGCTAAATAGGAAGGAATCAATGGGTTTGAAAACTTAGAATTGTTTTGTATTTTGGTCATAGAAATCATAGTGAGGCTCAACCAAGAACCCACGGTAAGTCTGGAAGTATCGCTAGGGTCTAGAGACAATTGGAATACTCATCAGTGACCAACTATGGAATGTCTTATCACCGAGCTTGTCGACCAGCAAAATGAAAAGAAGGCGATACAAACTTGAAGTATTGGTAGTAAGCTGGGGGTTCTAGGATGGTTACCAAGTCATTGAGTTCCCATAGGAGATCTCACTCTACATTGATCCTAGATGCTTTTCAAAGAAGAAGCTTCTCTCCAACAAGGAGCTCCATGATCAACCATATGCAATTGAGAGAGAGTAACACTCAAGCAAAGTGTGGGTGAAGTTTTTGAGTCCCTAAATAATGGTGGGTGTCAATGTATCTAGGTAGTTTAGGGTCACAATCCTTCATAACATAACACCTGTAGGGTTTAGTTGGGTCTTTTATGCTCTTCTTGTACTATGATGCAAGTGATGGTTCATTCAACATGGAGGGAATTGTGAAGAGAATTGTGGATGAATCATAAGAGTTAGCTGCGTGGAAAGGGAGAATAGTGAGAAAATCTTTAGCACATTGAAACAACTATGTGTGTGGGTGGAGAAACCAAAGGTGGAAGATGAAGTCCACCTTTCTGGTTACCCAACTAGATCCAACACCTATGTGAAAATCAAATAAACTAAAACCTAGGTTGAAATCAATGGGACATTGGAATAGATCACATAAATGTCACTACACCTGCATTCCATTTTCTAAATGTGGATAGGGTTGTATTTGATGTCGGATTAAGCCCAAAATTGGCTTGTGTATTGATTTGGGTATGAGGAACACACATATGGCATTAGATATTCATTCTGAAATTACTTGTGTCACACTCATCCTATAATACATTAATCATTTAGTTAGGGTATTTAGCCTAATCTAATAGTCAATCATGGTAAATCCTCTTATGTTTTGTCCAATTCTTTCACCCTAATTTCCTAGGATTATCCTAGGGTATGAGACCAGAGTCAAACCCTTTACTTTGTTTTATTGTCCACAAATCCCCTTTATTAGGGTTATTTCAGTTTAAGATTTTATAAACATGGAGTTATAATGAGTTAATAGGGTTTTAAGATCCAACCAATTCTAACTTACTCTAAAATATGGAAAATGGGTCCTAAAGTGTATCAATTTAAAGGGAACAAAAAAATGGAAAAGAGATGTTTGGTACCTAGAAGTGAGCATATTACAACACACCACCCCTAAAAAGGAGCTTGTCCCTGAAAACTCAAGCAAAAAGGGAGTATTGAGTCTACAATATCTCTTCCTTCAACTCCTAGGTAGTCTCCTCAAGACTATGATACTTACAAAGAATCTTTGCCAACTCAATCTGCTTATTCTCTAATTGTTTCATTGTAGAATCTAATATCTTCACTGGGAACTCTTCATAAGAAAGATCCTCTTGCAACTCTATAGGCTTGATGGACAACTACGAAGAGGGTCATATCACATACTTATTAAAAAATGACATATTTAACACATGATGAATATTTTCATAGATGGGAGGAAGATCTAGACGATAAGTACACTCCATAACCTTTTCCAAGATATCAAATGGTCCCACATATTGAGGGATCATCTTTCCTTTGATCTAATTTGACATTATTATCAACCATATCAACTTTATCTTCAGAAACATATAATAACTAGTGAAGAAACTCCCATCATAGTGTAGGAGATAGTTGTCGCCCTAATCAACTGGTGGGAACAAGAAATTTTTAATGTATGAACAAAGTTTTCAATGATCTGAACCTTCATCTGGTCACACATTTCATTACTTAGAAGTATCACCAATGTATTCCATTGACCATATGCCAATAGCCCCCTTCCCCGGGGGTGGGTTAACATCTCCTAGGAAACATGTTGGTCCAATGAGAAGTCACCATGATGCCCAACCTTTGGTTGAGAATTGAGGTTGACCCTCTAATGAGCCCTTAATTCCATCAGTATACCTCTAATGAAAGAACCTAAATTACAACTTTGATGCTCGACCTACCATCGTGTGTTGAAGACCAGGAAGATTCCACCCTCTGACGAAACTTCCTTAGATGCTTGATCTTTGTCGGCCTCCAATGGAAGCAACACGGCAAGCCCTCTAATGGTTGGTCTGGAAATGTGCTTTGATGAAGATTAGCCTCATCCACTAATTATACGTTTTCCCTATTGACACTAAGTCTTCACAACAACCTTTGATGGAAATCCTAATTGACCATCATGGGGGTTCTGTTTCCATGCTCCCTAATGCCCAATCTACCTTTTCCCACTGAAGGATGGACAGACTTTGCATCGATATAAGTTTTGATCTGGTGCCCTCCAATGAAGTCCCTACACTATGCTCCGATTGTTGGGAAAACCTTATCCACCAATGGGAATACTAAGGGTCATGCGGCCCCTTGTCTTCCTCTTACTAACACCATTACTAACAGATACCAAGAGGGTGTTCCAAATCCTAAATGTATGAAAATAGATACAAGTATCTAGCCTCTAATGGGAGGCATATCTTCTCCCACCTCTAAATTGCCACATTTGACACTCCTCCCAAGGAGATTATCCCAATCGGTGGTTCTCCACCGGTTGACGACATATAAATAGATGAATATCATTCCATTTATACTTGATCACTTGAACTCAAAAGGGGGAGATTGATGATACCTCCCACCACCATCATTTCATCTACCACTTACTCAAATATGGATTGGTTCCAAGAAAGAGAGACGATGATGAAGAATAAGGGTCATTGAAAATAGTCCTAGGCCTACCCTACTACTGCATCTATCTTGCCCAAGGAAATGATGTATATCTCCTTGCTTTTCCTTAATGGTTTTTTATTATCTCACTATGAGCAGTGAACAGTTCCTTGTGCTATAGTGTGGGGAGTATCTCTACTATTTGCTTTTTTTCTTTTATTCCATCTAACTCTATATGAACCTTGTTGCATTTTAGATCAATCGTTTTATTCTTATATGCATGTCTGATCTAAAGGATTACATGTTTATCATGACTTTTGGTGTAGAGAACTTTGTACCCAAGATCTAGGATGTCGACCAGTTCTTATTAGACCCTTGATGAGAACTTCAAATAGGTGTTTTCTAAGATGACAGGTGTAGGTTATCTACATAACACAAGACCAGGCCTAGAGTAATATTTGTGAGGTCTAATTCTAACACTAAAAGGGGTACTTATATGACCTCAATGTTACTTATCATGCTAGTTTGTGGTGCAATGAGAGAGAAAGAGTAGGCAATGATGGAGGAATACACTCATCTTAGTGTTTTCATTCATTATATTATTTGATTTATTTTAGATCTCACACTTTATCTATAATCAATCATCAACCTTCTTGTGATAAATACACTTCTTAGTTTTTTTAATCAATTAATCAATTCTTAAAAATGTTTTACTTTGGGTTTGATCCTTAGAAATACCACGACAAGATTTTTCTACTTGCGATGGTGACTACAGTACGTAGTTTAGGTGAAAAGTTAGGGACTCTTCCTTAGGTGAATTTGCATGTGCAATAACACACACACATCACCAATGTTGGCTTGATAGTGGTTGTTGTAAGCAACTCAGATAATGGAAGATACTTATACCAAACACCTTCTCAATCCATCACACAAACATGCAAAAAATACTATAGAATCTACATTGTCCTCTATGACTATCCATTAAATAGTGAAATGCAGGCTATGTTGAAACATATGATGGAGCCCATCTCATCCTATATCTACTTTTACAGACATAACATAAAATTTAGATCACGATTAGAAACTATCGCCTAGGAACTCCATTCAGAAGAATGACCCAATTCATGTATAATTGTGTCATGTCAAGAAGCTTATGTGCTTTTGAAGGGTAAAAAGTGTTATGATACGGTTATGTGATCGACAACAACCCATACCACATCATGCCCTCCACTTTGATTTTAAAAACTTGTATCAAAGTCTATAGTCATTTTCTCCCACTTCCACTCTAGTCTCAAGTGGTTGGAGAAAATCACCAGGTCAGTCATGTTTTATTTTCACCTATTGGCATGCCAAACACTTTGCAACATACATGCTCATATCCTTCTTCATGCTCTTCCACCAAAAGCCCCATTTTAGGCCCTTGTATCATTTTGTAAGACTATGAATCATTACTTGGACCCTTGGGCTTCACTCAAAACTCTCTATCTCAGATCAACAACATCAAGTATCCACAACCTATAGCAAAAGTAGATGGAGCCATCTACTTCAACATAAAACTTGATATGTAGTTTCTCGATCAACAACTTCATATCATCAAGCTCAAGATTGTCCAATTGTGTATCAACAACCTTAGAAATCTATCTGGGAGTGATAGGAAAACTATCCATTTCCACTCTCAACTTCTTTACGGGAACCTATCATCAAATTCTATAAGCTTAGGTCTTCATCTCGAGACTTGATCCAAAATCATTCATAATAAACAACAAATAAAGGCACAAGCAACATCTTTCTTCCTACTCAAGGCATAAAAAACAACATTGGCCGCACTAGAATGATATGCAATTATGATGGCATAATATTTGAGATACTTTAGCCATTGTCTCTAGAGTAGGTTCAGATCCTTCTGTGTTATCAAATAATGCAAACTTTTATGGTCGCATAAGACTTAAAATAGTACCCCATACAAGTAATGTTGCCATATCTTTAGTGCATGAACTATAAGAGCTAGCTCCAAATCAAGCATAGGACAACTTGGCTTCAAATGGCGTGAGGCATAGGAAATCACTCGTCCTTCTTGCATGAGGATGCCTCTGAACCCTTCATTAGAAGCATAAGTGAAGAGGGCATATGGTTTACCCTCAATAGGGAAGGAACACACAAGAGTACATGTCAAACACTTCTTTAACTCTAATAAGTCATTTTCACACTCAGGTGTCCAGACGGACTTTTGATCCTTATCTGTCAGCTTTGTCACCAAAATGACCGACTTTGAGAAATTTAAAAACCTCCTGTCGTATCCTATAAGACCTTGAAAATTTTGTCTCTTAGAAGGGTTTTTGGGGTATTGCCACTTTGTAACGGCCTCAATCCTGATAGGATCAACATCCACATGACCCTCAAAGATAAGCATGATAAATAAACATCACTTTTTTGAGACTGAACTCATGCCTAGAGAACTTTGCATAGAGTTGGTGTTCTTACAAAGTCTGAAGAATGATATATAGATGCTTATGGTGTTAGTCCATTGGATTATAATAAATAAGCACATCATCAATGAACACAACCATAAACCTGTCGAGGTAGGGACAGGAAACTCAGTGCATCAAGCCCATGAAGGAAGATGGAACATTGGCCAAAATGAAAGGCATAACCAGGAATCCATAATGCCGATATAAAGTGTGAAAGGTCATCTGAGATACATCATCATCCTCTACATGCATATGGTATTAGCCTCTACACTAGTCCATCTTAGATAACACAATGGTAGACATCATGTAGTTGATCAAGTCATCAATAAGTGTAGGGGATAAAAACTCTTGATCATCACTTGATTTAACATACGATAATCCATTCACATACGTAGAGAACCAACTTTCTTCTTCATGAACCAAATAGGTTCTCCCTGGGAGAGACACTAGGGCGTAAAAACCCATGTCTAGGAGCTCAACAAGCTCCAGATAGGAGCAATGTCTAGTATGAGGTTTATAGAAAACTTAACTTCTTGAGTAGAAGAAAGTCCAGGATGCTCATTGGGGAAGACATTAAGAAAGTCCCAAACCACATTAATTTTGTCCAACTTTGGCAGCATAGGGTTAAGAATGACTGATGCTAGATAGGCTATATAGTCATGAAAGATGAGTTTTCTATGCGCCACTGAGATAAAAAAAACTATCAATCATCCCTCTTATGTCTTTGATACATAGACGCTTTCCATCAGGGTGCAGTAAGTTGACATTGCTTCTCTCAACATGATAGAGCCATGTTGAAATTAGTCAGCTAATTCATCCCAGGATAACATCAAAGTCTTTCATGTTGAGGATGATGATATCCTACTCGAAAATCTTTCTAGATACACATAAGCATATAGGAGGTATTTTCAGATAGGTATAACATACCCTGACACTAGGAGTCTAGACCTCTAAGATATGGTCCATATACTCATATTCTAGTTCCAACATTACAAGATTTGAATCTAAGAAGGTATTGTATGATCCAGAATCAAACAAGGCTATCATAGATTGTTGATGTAAATGCATTATACCTTCAACAACCTCACTATTAGTAGTGGAAAACATGAGTTTGTGTCAAAGACATGTCCTGCACACCTCTCAATAGGTGGACAACTTCCTTGCTAATTGTTGTTGTTGTTGTTTCTTGGGGGTTGTTGTGGATAGTGTTGTGGTTGTACATGTTAAAGGTTTTGTGGCTGATCTGGGGATGGGGCCTTGTATAGTTGAGGATATTGAGGCCTGATATGCCCATACTAGTTAGACATGTTTCATGCCAAGTGCCTAACAACTAGTTAAGTAGTAGGTTACATGGCCGGGCACCTTCCAGGAGGATGATGAGATAGGAAATGATTGCACTTGTCATAATGATCATTGCTAAAAGCTCTTTCACATGTTGGGATTGTGCATCGAGGGATGAAAATTGGGATATGCCTCCGCATCAAGTGTCTGTCCACCATCTGTTGAAAGGTGATGGGGAGTTGAGGGACAAAAGCTCATCTAACATGTTAGCCCAATCCCTCCACAAACATGAAGTGCGACAATCTTCTACCAATCATGTGGCATAGTTCTCCAGCAACAAGAATTTCTAGACATAGATAGAGACACTCAGGGATCCTTTCTTTAGATTGTATAATTCCACCTTCTTCTTCAAAGTGGTAGACAAGACATACTTCTCATGGAATAGTATAAGAAACTATTATCAAGTCATACCATATGTGTAGCGAGTGTAGGTGGCACTATTCCACCATGTGTGTCAGCCCATCCAGGACATGGGTGGGGAAGAAGACCTTTTGGTGAGGAGGGCACACCATGCCCTCAAAGGTAGACTCAATAGACAACAACCAGTCTTCAGTATTGTCCACCATCTCAACCTCTCCTTCTCCCTTGAAGTAGGATGGCTTAATCTTGATGAACTCTATCATGGAGTACTCTTGGGCTTCTCAGGAACAGGTGTGGTGTTGACCCACCCCATCATCTCCATAGTTAGAAGCTGGTGTAGGAAGGTAAACTCTTTCTTAGTTGTACAAATAGGAAGAGGAGAATATCTATAATAGAGGGGGTACAGTGATGACATACTGGGCCCCGAAGGTGGCATGTGAGTTTGGATTCTTCTTTAGCAGACCCACAAGTGGCATCCATGATTGTGTGTTTAGCAGTGTAGAATACCCACTCAATCTACCATGGGATTGGTACATCTCATCATTCATTTCCCCTAACAGAATTGATCTCATGAACAAGGATAGATAGAGGTAATATGTCTAACATTAGGTCTTGAGACACTAGAATAAAAACTACTATACTTTGATACCATTTTGTAAGGAGTGGAATCCACTATGGGACCACTCCCTATCTTTCTTTAGAATACTCTAGCAATACCCTAAACACTCATTCAAAATGATTAAATAGGAAGGGGTGCCAAAATACTCTCAAAATGATATGGATAAACTGAGAAATAATGCCATAACAAAAGGAATACGAAATTTCATTATTGAAAGATCAAAGTAGTTCCAAGTACTAGTCCAAATGGACATAAAAGGAAACAAAAATGAAACTACAACTAAGTATATTGGTTGTAGTGTGCAACCTAAACATATTAGAAACCTCTACGAGCTAATGCTAACTAGGTTCCTTGAATGCTAGATCCACAAGCATTGGTTCCTCTACTAGATGGTCAACTATTTTCTCTGCACATGGGTGAAAAGGAACATCACCCAGAACATAGGAATCAAGGTAAAGGTCAAGAAAGGTTGAGTATGTACATATAATCAACAATTTGGGCATTATGTTGGTTTGTAAGTTTAAAAGAGATGTTCCCAAAAAGAGGGGGCTATATAAGATAGGTAAGTTCAATAGAATAATATTAAAAGAAATAAGTCATTTTAGTTTTAGCAAACTACCATGTAGAATAAAGTATCTTTCCATAAAAATTATCCACACTCTCAAATCTAAAGAATAAACTTTGCATGCATAACAATATAGACTAAATATACCCAAAATTGGTCCATAACACCATAGGATCATGGCCTAAGAAGTAAGGGTGGAAATGCATACCCTATGCAGAATACACGTGTATGGTTGTACATAAGTATCACTATTGTAGATCCAATCATATATGTAGGATGCATAAATAGAGAGGCAAGACTATCCTTTTAGAAATTATTGCATAAAAAGGAAAGGGTGTCCTAATACCAATTATAAAAGAGTGATTCAATATTCACACCAATTGATATGTCTTCAAATTAGGATATTTTCATGTTCAACAATTGATTTTCAAGGAGAAAAAAATAATCTAAGAAATGTCTCATTAAATGAATTCAAGTTTCAATCAATAATTCCCAAAATAAAATAATGCATGTACATACCTTAAAGACCTATTTATCCCTCAGTCGCTCCATTGGTATAGGGACATGGGCTTTCACAACTTATTCATAATATTTATGCATCCAATTAATATTTTATTCCATTGAATTATTAATTAGAAAAATGACCCTACTATAAGTTGGAGATCAAGCCTAAAAATCAATATCATTAAATATTACCATCGACTTGGTTCTAAATATGTATCTATACATATTATTCAAATAATCTAATAATTTCTAGTTTTTTTTGGATGACGTGGGAACTACCCCCAAGGAAGCGCCACGATTGTGACCCCCCTGACGGCGTAAACCCCCAGCTTTCCCCAACTACCCGCACATCGGGGTCAACAAGGTAAACTCACACAGAGGCTGAGGTGTGTGATAGGACCAAGGATTGCTAAAGTTGCAAAACTGGGGATTCAAACCCGGGTCCCTACTATAATTTCTAGTGATTTATTCAAGTAAAAGTAATTTATGAAAGAACATGAAAAATGAATGTATAATTGTCCAAGTTTTCACGTGCTTGATGTTGGCTAAATGGACATCTATAAAATCCCTTTGTTTTGATTATGACAAACATTTCATTCTTATTTATCTAACGAGCTACTTGAGTGTGCAGGATTATGGTAGATGACGAAGCAACTAGGGAGATCATAAGTTTATAGTTTTATTTTCATGCAATGTAATCACTATTGTAAAAACTTGTACAATTATATAATGTACAAGTACCTAGATTGCATGTAAATCAAGCATTGGATCTTCCCTAGCTACACACCATAGTTAGACAAGTCATCCCTTCCAATAGGATCACATTATGCACACTCATGCACACACTTAGTATCTTAATTGATAGATTGAAACAGAGTCAATCTCGGTCGACACACTCCTCGACCGAGACACTCTCGGTCGACAACCTTATCGACCGAGATTGACCTAAAGTAGCCGTTAGACTTAGCAAATGAGTTAGTTGGCAGTTGGAAGTGAACGTTGCACTCAGAGAGCCTGTCGGTCGAGAAAAGCTCGACCGAGTAGGTGTCTCGGTCGACCATCTGTCGACCGAGACGGTCTCTGACAGAATCTGCAGAGTTAAAGCAATTAGCCGTTGTAAAAACGACCAATCTATTCCTAACGGCTAATTGAGCACTTGGAACCCCCTAGAAACTATCTAGAAGGTCCTTAAGCATACTTAGGCTATCCCTATAAATAGGACAAGCTATAGGACACTAGATTTCACCTTGCTACACTTGAGAATTCTTTCTAAGCACTCTTGAGCAATCTTTTACAAGCAATTGAGCACTGTGATCACTTGGCCATATTCCATCTAGCTCAAGCTCGTCCTATAGGCTAGATTTTCCTAACCCTAGCATCCACAAGTCTATTACCTTGGCTAGGAAAATCCATACGCTTGATATAGGCAATTCAAGCCTTGAGCTTAAAAGGATAAGTTGTACTTTCCTATTTTCTTTCTTGTTCCTTGTAATATTTGTACTCTTCGTTGCTACTCCAGGGAGGAGGCTGCATATAGGAAGAGGGTGAAGCTCTTCGTGTGAAGAGGAGGACTTTGGACTACTTCAGAAGGCTATCTTGACGGGAAGCTACTTCGGGAGGGAGGCTACTTCAAGGGGGAGCTTGAAGTTACTCCAAGGAAGGCTGCTTCAAGGTTGGCAAGATTACTTCTAGGTGAAGGCTGTCCAAAGGGTGTTTAGAGAGTGTTGTAATTTTATGTAACATCCTTAAAAGGTAATAAAATTCAATACTTTCAAAATCCCGGTTGGGTAAGCAACCGGGTAGTGGACTGACTCCTTAGTATTTGCTAAGGTGGAACCACTCTAAACACCTGTGTCTCTCTTCTTATCTTTTACTTTGGTTGTTTGAGTTTAAATTGTTTTAAATTATCATAAAACTCTATTCACCCCCCCTCTAGAGGTTTTTCAATTGGTATCAGAGCAGGCTTCAAGGAGCCCTAACAAAGTCTTGAAGAAAAGATGGGGGATGGAGTGCTCAACAACCTCAACATTGAAGGAACGTTCGTTGCTCGACCTCCAGCATTTGACGGGACAAACTATCAATACTGGAAGAGAAGAATGCAATTTTACTTCCAAGGAATCAATTGGGATCTTTGGAGAATGGTATCTACACCATACACACTTCCACAAGACGAGTTCGAAGTATGGGACGCTAATACGGTAAAAATGGCACAAATGAATGCAAAGGCAGTAAGCATTTTATATTGTTCCATTTCAGTAGGTGAATTTAATAGAGTATCAAACTGTGATACCGCATATGACATTTGGCATAGATTATCTATAACATATGAGGGTACGGTTCAAGTTAAAAACTCTAAAGTTAGTTTGCTTAAAACAAAATTTGAACATTTTCGTATGGATCCAAACGAAACTATTAGTGAAATGTATTCAAAATTTTCTACTATTGTCAATGGTTTGAATGCTTTAGGGAAACCCGTTCTTGAGGAAGATCAGGTATCAAAAATACTTCGATCTCTTCCTCCAAAGTACAAACCAAAGGTGACAGCTATTGCAGAAGCAAACGACCTCACTCGCCTCAAAATGGAACAACTCATCGGAAACTTAGAAGCTCATGAGGCAGACCTAGAAGAGGAAGAGAGAAGAGAACATGAACATCAACGTGGACCAAAGAAAGACGTGGCTCTCAAAGCATCAAAAGATCTCTCACAAGAGAGTGAGGAATCTAGTGAAGAAGAAGGAGAAGAAGCATTGATCGTCAATGGTAAGAAATATAGAAGGTTTAAATCTAATAAAATTTCTAGTTCTTCCTCCACTCCCAGGTGCTTCGAGTGTGGAAAGAAAGGACATTTCAAAAATGAATGTCCCAAAGCTAAGAAGGGAAAGAAAAGCTCACATAAGAAGAAAGAAAAAGCTTATAAAGCAGCATGGGATGAAACGAGTGAAAGTGAAAGCGGAGAAGACAAGATAGAATGTCTAATGGCAAGAGAAGATGAAGAATCTCAAGAGGTAAGCCTAGTTGATCTTCCTAAAGAAGAGTTAGTAGCTAGCTTACAAGAAACTCATGATAAATATGTTGATGCCAAGAAGAAACTAAAAAGGACTATAAAATCAAACAATGAGCTCATTGCCAAAATAGATGAACTTTCTTCCGAAAAGAATAACATTGAACTTGAAAATGTATCTTTAAAAACATCTTTAGATGATTGCACTAGAAAGCTACTTACTTTGGAAACTAATGTTGATCTTCTATCAAAAGAAAAGACTGATTTGTTAGCTAAACTACAAGCTTTTCAAACTCAACCTATCTTGTGCAATCATTCGGACTATGACATTATTGTAAAAGAAAAGGATTCATTGCTTTCTGATTTAGACCAGGCAAGAAAAGATATACATAAGAAAATGAATAACATTGCTCAGTTGCAACAAGAACTTCATGAGTTAAGAAGAAAAGATATTCTTGATAACATATTAAGAAGTGGTACTACCTTCAATGGAAGAAAAGGTTTGGGATATGTTCCAAAGAGAAACCAAACCAAAAAGACCCAAACTATGTTTGTACCCAAAAACACAATGACTAGAAAAAGAAACGAAGTTGATTCTATTACTTGTCATTTCTGTTTACGTCTTGGTCATTACTGTTTTTCATGCCCCTACAAGACTAAGAAGTCCAACTTAGTTTGGACCCCAAGACCTCAAACTTAGAAGAATGGAATGTAGTTGAGATATGACAAAATACTTAATTTGTGCAATTTATATTGTCCTATCTCAACAAACGATGCTATGCTTATTGGTATTATTTTTCTGCATTGCTGTACAAAAACAGAAACTTCGTCGGTCGAAGTACTGTCGACCGAGCTCTGGGTCGGTCGAAGTAGGGTCGACCGACTGGATATCTTTAACAAATCGAAAATCTTCCAGTACTCATTTCGGTCGAACACTGGTCAACCGAAAAATTTTCTGCTCTTTTTTTGATTGTGATACAGTAACCTCCTCGATCGATAAATTGTCGACCGAGAATTATATCGGTCGAGCAATCGTCGACCGACTGGCTTCCTGTATCAGAACTTTTTACACATCAGCAAATTAAAAAGTTTCTAACCTTATCGGACCATCACATGGGTACCAAAATCTATATTCTAATGCAGGAATGGGTCGTTGACAGTGGTTGCTCCAAACATATGACCGGAAACAAGGATGCATTTTCAACTTTTGAAGAAAAGAAAAGTGGGACGGTCACTTTTGGAGACAATGGTAAGGGCAAAATCGTTGGAATAGGTAATGTTGGCACAAATCTTGAAATCAAAAATGTTCTACTAGTTGATGGATTGCATCATAACTTAATAAGTGTAAGTCAACTATGTGATAGCGGTTATGATGTGTTATTTAACAAAACCTGCTGCAAGTTATTGATAGAAAATACTACAACTGTTGTTTATGAAGGAAATAGAGTTGGAAATCTTTATATCCTTAAACCAAACTCTATGAAATCAGTAGTAGGTAAATGCTTACTTGCAAATGAAAACACCTTACAACTATGGCATAAAAAGCTTGGTCATGCTAGTTCACATGCTATTAAAAAGTTAGTAAAATATGATCTTGTTCGTGGATTACCTGTTTTGTCTTTTGATCAAGTTGCAAATTGTGAACCTTGTACAATGGGAAAGCAAACCAAAACATCTTTTAAATCAAAACATGTACTTAGTACCAGTAGATCCTTAGAATTAATTCATATGGATTTATTTGGACCAATGAGAACACAATCTATTGGTGGTAAACGATACTGTTTTGTTATTGTTGATGATTATAGTAGATTTACATGGGTACATTTTATTGCAACAAAAGATGACACTATTCATGTCTTTATGCAATTTTGTTCTAAAATTGAAAATCTTTTACAACATAAAATATGTACCATTAGAAGTGATCACGGTGGCGAATTTGAAAATCATACTTTTGAAGCTTTTTGTACATCTCAGGGATATACTCACAATTTCTCTGCTCCACGTACCCCACAACAAAATGGTATTGTGGAACGGAAAAATAGATCTCTACAAGAAATGGCTAGGACCATGATGCTTGAACACAACACACCTAAAACCTTTTGGGCTGAAGCTGTAAACACAGCTTGTTATGTGCTAAATAGAGTCACGGTTCACTCTCACTTGAAGAAAACTCCATATGAAATAATACACTCTAAGAAACCTAGAGTTGACTACTTTCATACTTTTGGCTCTACATGTTATATTTTAAACACCAAGGATGATAAAGACAAGTTTGATTCTAAATCACAAAAAGCATTTTTCTTGGGATATTCTACTTCTAGCAAAGCGTTTAGGGTATATAACACTATCTCTAGAAAAGTTGAGGAATCCATTCATGTTTCTTTTCATGAGGAATCAAAATCTACAAATTTAGATATCATTGATCTCACAAATCAATTTGAAACTATAACCATTCCAAATGATAATGAGAAAACTCCCACATCCGATCCTCCGGTCGAACCACAACCTACACCTAGGCTGATCAAGGATCATCCCCAAGAGCTAATTATTGGAGATCCAAATGATAAAGTCAAAACTAGGTCCTCTTTCCAAGATGTTGCAAACATGGCTTTTGTCTCTATCATTGAACCTAAGAAAATATCCGAAGCTCTTAAGGATGATTACTGGATAATAGCCATGCAAGAGGAATTAAATCAATTCACTAAAAATGATGTATGGGATTTAGTTCCTAAACCACAAGATAAAACTATCATAGGCACCAAATGGGTTTTTAGGAACAAACTTAATGAGGCAGGAGAAGTCATACGGAATAAAGCACGGTTAGTTGCACAAGGATATAGTCAACAAGAAGGAATTGACTTTGATGAAACATATGCACCCGTAGCTCGACTTGAAGCTATTAGGATGTTATTAGCTATTGCTGCCCATAAAAACATTCAGTTATATCAAATGGATGTCAAAAGTGCATTTCTAAATGGCTTCATACAAGAAGAAGTTTATGTTGCTCAACCACCTGGCTTCGAAATCCCAGAAAAGGACGATCATGTTTATAAACTTAAAAAGGCACTTTATGGTCTAAAACAAGCCCCTAGGACTTGGTATGAACGGCTCAAGACATATCTTTTTGATAATGGTTTCTCTATTGGAAATTCAGATTCTACTCTATTTTTCAAAACATATGCATCTGATTTCTTAGTTGTACAAATATATGTTGATGACATTATTTTTGGTGCCTCAAATGAATCATTATGCACACAATTTAGTGACATTATGCAAAAAGAATTTGAAATGAGCCTTATGGGTGAACTAACATTCTTTCTTGGTTTTCAAATTAAGCAAACACCTGCCGGAATTTTTATAAGCCAAGAAAAATACACTAAAGAACTGTTAAAACGCTTTGGGATGGATCAATGCAAACATGCTACTACTCCTATGGCTACGTCTATTAAAATTGATAAGGATGAAAATGGGGAACCTATTGATGATTCCTTATATAGAGCCATGATTGGTAGTTTGCTATATTTAACCGCTTCCCGACCGGACATTATGTTTTCCGTTGGTCTTTGTGCTCGATTTCAATCCCAGCCTATGCATTCTCATTTTCTTGCGGTTAAGCGAATCCTTCGATATCTAGCCGGCACTACTTGTTTTGGTTTATGGTATCCAAAAGGACAATCATTGGATTTTAAAGCATATACTGATGCAGATTACGCCGGTTGTCGACTTGATCGCAAAAGTACTAGTGGTGGATGTTTCTTATTAGGTAGAGCCTTAGTATCTTGGTTTAGCAAGAAACAAAACACGGTTGCCCTATCTACCACCGAAGCTGAATATATGGCAGCTGGGTCTTGCTGTGCTCAGGTGCTTTATATGCAACAGGTTTTAAGCGATTATGGTTTTCATCTTTCATCTACACCTATTTTTTGTGACAACACAAGCGCCATAAACTTAGCACACAATCCTATTCTACACAGCCGGGCCAAACATATTGAAATCCGTCATCACTTCTTAAGGGATCACATCTCAAAGAATCATGTTTCCCTTCATCATGTTGATACAGAAAATCAATTAGCTGATATCTTTACAAAACCGCTTCCATTAGATCAATTCAACAACATTAGGAAGCAATTACTTATCACTCCGTTGGAGGATGTTTTCTTTGATATCTGCGGCTCTTAAAAACAACTACTTATGCTTTTATGGTTTGTATCAATATTGATATGAGCGTTTCAATTGGTAATTTGCAAATTGTTGCCTCTTAGCTAGACACCTCATTGCTTTCCATTTTGGCTATTCAATGGACATCTTTTTCATTCATTTTTGATGGGATATCTAATGAAGGGGGAGTTTTTAAATAAAACGGTTATCTTTTTGAGATGACAAAGGGGGAGAGATATATAAAACTATAATACTTATGACAAACTCAATCAATGAGTTTCATAAATATACTCTTGGCTTACATTGAAAGTTGCTATATTCCCAAATGAACTGGATTTCATGTTCCATAATTCACTGGGGATACTAAGCACACATTTTATAAATAAGAGGAAAAGTTCCAAACGGCAATCTAAAGGTATGGCATTTATATGTTTTATATTTCCTTTATTCATATTTTGGAAATGTTTGTCATCTTCAAAAAGGGGGAGATTGTTGGCTAAATGGACATCTATAAAATCCCTTTGTTTTGATTATGACAAACATTTCATTCTTATTTATCTAACGAGCTACTTGAGTGTGCAGGATTATGGTAGATGACGAAGCAACTAGGGAGATCATAAGTTTATAGTTTTATTTTCATGCAATGTAATCACTATTGTAAAAACTTGTACAATTATATAATGTACAAGTACCTAGATTGCATGTAAATCAAGCATTGGATCTTCCCTAGCTACACACCATAGTTAGACAAGTCATCCCTTCCAATAGGATCACATTATGCACACTCATGCACACACTTAGTATCTTAATTGATAGATTGAAACAGAGTCAATCTCGGTCGACACACTCCTCGACCGAGACACTCTCGGTCGACAACCTTATCGACCGAGATTGACCTAAAGTAGCCGTTAGACTTAGCAAATGAGTTAGTTGGCAGTTGGAAGTGAACGTTGCACTCAGAGAGCCTGTCGGTCGAGAAAAGCTCGACCGAGTAGGTGTCTCGGTCGACCATCTGTCGACCGAGACGGTCTCTGACAGAATCTGCAGAGTTAAAGCAATTAGCCGTTGTAAAAACGACCAATCTATTCCTAACGGCTAATTGAGCACTTGGAACCCCCTAGAAACTATCTAGAAGGTCCTTAAGCATACTTAGGCTATCCCTATAAATAGGACAAGCTATAGGACACTAGATTTCACCTTGCTACACTTGAGAATTCTTTCTAAGCACTCTTGAGCAATCTTTTACAAGCAATTGAGCACTGTGATCACTTGGCCATATTCCATCTAGCTCAAGCTCGTCCTATAGGCTAGATTTTCCTAACCCTAGCATCCACAAGTCTATTACCTTGGCTAGGAAAATCCATACGCTTGATATAGGCAATTCAAGCCTTGAGCTTAAAAGGATAAGTTGTACTTTCCTATTTTCTTTCTTGTTCCTTGTAATATTTGTACTCTTCGTTGCTACTCCAGGGAGGAGGCTGCATATAGGAAGAGGGTGAAGCTCTTCGTGTGAAGAGGAGGACTTTGGACTACTTCAGAAGGCTATCTTGACGGGAAGCTACTTCGGGAGGGAGGCTACTTCAAGGGGGAGCTTGAAGTTACTCCAAGGAAGGCTGCTTCAAGGTTGGCAAGATTACTTCTAGGTGAAGGCTGTCCAAAGGGTGTTTAGAGAGTGTTGTAATTTTATGTAACATCCTTAAAAGGTAATAAAATTCAATACTTTCAAAATCCCGGTTGGGTAAGCAACCGGGTAGTGGACTGACTCCTTAGTATTTGCTAAGGTGGAACCACTCTAAACACCTGTGTCTCTCTTCTTATCTTTTACTTTGGTTGTTTGAGTTTAAATTGTTTTAAATTATCATAAAACTCTATTCACCCCCCCTCTAGAGGTTTTTCACTTGAGTCACAAATGATGTCATCATTATAGAAACATTATAGTAGCATATTTATACTATATATATGTGGTCAAACGAGTCAAACCTCAATGAAAGGATGATTAAAACCCTCTTGGCATATTAATGTCAAGAGCAAACATCATGGGAAAATGGGAACTTCAACCTAGGGAATGAATCCCTTCTACTCTCGTGCAATGACTGCTCTATAAGATCTCAATGCTGGGATAAAGCTTTTGCATTAGATCTCCTCACGAGTAAACAACCTGTCCACTAGATCTGCCAAATTGTACCAAATTCAACGAGCCTTGTCTCTAGTCATGTGGTTGTGGGAATGGAAGTGCCAATCCTCATGATAGAGATAGCCCTAGGAAAAATCAGTAGAATCTCGACTGTGAGAGGGGGAAAACAACACACAAATGCATTGGTTTCATGGTAACCACTTTGAAAATCCCTACTGAAGGCAAACACATAGAGACAAAAATCATTATTTAGATAGAAAACTTACAAGTGATCAGTGAAAGTAAAATAAGAAGAAATGACATGGTATGAAAAGTAAAAATTAATATACATTTTGGTCATGAAGATCACAATGGGACTCCATTGAGACCCTATGGTGAGTTTGGGAGCTTCTCTAGGGTCTATAAATAATTAGCATGATTGTTGGTGTCTGGCCATTGACTTTCTTATCACCGAGCTTGTTGACCAACAAAACAAGAAGAAGGTGATATAAAATTGAAGTACAAGTATTAAGAAGGGGAGTCCAGGATGGTTACCAAGTCATCTATTTCCTAGAAGTAATCTCATTTGACGCCAATCCTAGTTTCTCATTGGACAAGAATCTTGGGTCCAACAAAGTGCTCCATGATCAATCATCAACAATTGAGAGAGAATAACACTTAACTAGAGTGTTGTTCATGTTTGAGTCCCTAGGAAATTGTAGATAACAATGTATTTAGGTAGTTCAGAGTCCTGGGCCTATTTAGTACCCCTAGGGTTAAGTTGGGGCTTTTATGCTCAACTTGTCCCTTGATGTGAGTGATGGCTTGTTCAACAAAAGAAAGAATTGTGAAGAGAATCACATATGAATTACAATATTTTGTTGCGTCTAGAGGGAGAACAATGAGAAAATCTTGAGAGCATTGAAATAGTTGTACACGTAGGTGGGGAGACTGGAGGTGGAAGATTGGGTCTACCTTCCTGACCTGATCCACCACCTTGTGACAATCAAATAAACCAGAAATCGGTGGACATTGGAATAAATCACATAAATGTCTTACATTCATTTTCTAAATTTCTTTTAGGGGTGTATTTGATATATGATTGAGCCCAAATTTGGCAAGTAGCCTAATTTGGGTATGAGGAACAAACATATGGCCTTATATCTTCATTTTGAAATTATTTATGTCATAATTATCATATAATAAATTAATTACTTAATTAGGGTATTTTCTTAACCTCATAGTCAATTATGGAGAATCCTCTTATGTTTTCTATAATTATTTCAGCCTAATCTCATAGGATTATCCTAGGGCATAATTCTAAAATTAGACCATTCATTTCTATTATTGTCCTTTAATCCCATTATCCAATCTATTTGGGTTATTTCATTTAAATTTTATACTCAAGAGGTAAGAAGGAGCTAATAGGGTTATAAGATCCCAACCAATTCTCACATACTCGAAAATAGGGAAAAGAAGGCCCCAAAAGGTATTCAATTTCAAAAAGGGTACAAAAAAGGAAACTAGAGGTTTGGTACCTAGAAATCGGGATGTTAAATAAATAGTACAAATACCATAAACACATAATAGATAGGTAGGATACATTTGTACTAACATTAATTAGAATCAAACATTCAAAGGCATGGTAGGAATCACAGACCTAAGACATGTAGGTAGTTCATAATCCACATGAATTCTTATCGAATCTATAATATGAAATTTTTATTTTTATTTTTAAAGAGGAACAATATAGTCATAAAAGCACCCAAATTAAAGAAGTTTTACACATATATAAAATATTGTTGCACATACATCACATTCATACTTATTTATTCAAAAAAAGTCATGGTATATGGTTCGGTAATTTCCAATATCTAATAATAATATTTATGCACTCAAATAATATTGATGTCATTAAATTGAATAAATTAAAAGGTGACCTTACAATAAGTTTGAAGTTGGGTCTCAAAACCCATCCCATTATATATTTAATATTTTTAATTTGAAAATTTACTTACATGTAGTATTCTAAAATCCAAATAATAAATTATAATTTAATATATTTAGACCATTTTTATAGATGCACCCATAGAAAATATATGATTTTAAATGATTTTCCTAATTGGTTATAATATATATAAATGCATATCTAACAAAAAATCATAAGTCAAATAAAATAAAATAAATATGTATGAAATTATAAAACATAATCTACACGATGATATGATGATAACCTTAGTTCAATAATAATAAAAAGGCAATTTTTAATATTTATATAATTAATGTGAAGTTAATCCTAATTTCATATATTCTCTTAATAGGTGGCTTGTGAAACTAATATGGAACTAGGTTTGACTTTGGATAAATCTAGACATGATATGGGATATTTTGTATCTCCTAAATTCCAAACTGAGCAATTGACCTATGTTAGTCTCTCTTTGTCTATTTAGAACATGAAAACACTAATCTTCTTAATGAAGTTTTTTTGGAAGGATCCCTTTTGGTGTGTTTGTACTACTAAGTGGTGTCATGCTTCATCCCCCCATTTGGCTATGGGGATCCCTACCCACCTTATATTTGGAGAGAGAGAGAGAGAGTAAACACTTAGTAGTTATAAACTATCCATATTCTTTGTTGTTCTTAGTGGCATGGCAAAGGTCAATACTATAATCATAGTACATTCAAGCAATATTCTCAAACAAGAACAAGCAATACATCATAGCTATTTCACACAATAAACCTAGTCATATACTTAAATAAAGCCCACGTACCTGAATTTAGAGATTCCTATTTATATTCTAGACCATCCACATCTTTAGTCATCGCCTAATTGATAACAATTAATCATCATTAATAGAATATTCATTATATTCTTGATATTGTAGGTCCAAATTTGGTTTTAGCCAAAGATAGGTTCAGCTAACCTAGAACATGAATGTGGTATTTTCTATTAGTCAGGAAATCATAATACACATCTAATCGAATTTTCATATTTTTTGATGATTGGTCTATTTCCTAGAACTAATATGACACTAAAAGTGTCTAATCATGATTTAATAAGAATATACTTGGTATATTAACATTATAATTAGATCGAGATCTATCATTAGTTTCCACATAATATTAGGGTTCAGTAAAGTTTTTCTCAAATTTGAACTCCATGTTTGCTAATTATATCATTACATGAACCCTAAAGTAGACATTATAAAATAAATTGAAAATAGTTGATTAATGTTTTCTAAAATCCTGATCTAGTAATCCAATATTATTGGGGTTAGTTTTTTTGAGTCTGGAATATTTTTTGGGAATTTTTAGTCCAATGGATCTCTTTATAAAGCACTTTCTAAATTTACAAGTATCTATGATGAATTAAGCCAACAATTACCTTAGGGGATTTATAAGAGGCATTGGATCCTCCTGATTCTAGCCTAAGATCCCTACTACATGGCACAGTAGAGCAGGTGGTCTGCCTAGATGGCTCAAGTGAACCATCCTGATATTTTATGAGAAGAGTGGGTTCATGATTTGGTCTGGATCGATCTTTAGCTTGTTTTCTCTCACCCATGCTCTCGCCTTCATATGGTCCCATGTTGCGTGATGCACAGAGGTTGCCACCATAAAGGAGGGGCCCCAAAATTAGGTTGTTGAGGATGACAACCTCTTCAAATCCTGGAGATGATTCTAAATGATTTTCATATCCTCCCTCCACTCTTCCATCCATATCTACTTGATTGTAGAAGTAAGGAACGAAGGGGTTGTGAGCCCTTCGGTCGGGTGTCATCCTAATGAGGATGAGTTCCAACAATTGATCCCTAAAGACCCATACCATCTCATTCACTAAGGAAAAATTTAAGGTTCCCTTGCAAACTATCATCTTCCTCCACCACTGGAGTTTCACAGTGAAGCTCAGGGTTCTAAGTTGCTGTGCTCGCCGCCCATTGTTGCCGTAACAAATGAAAAAGGGGGTAAGAAGGCTCATCCCTCGTCAAGGCCAGTAGAGAGCTCTCAGATATTTGATAGAACTGTACATGCAAGGGTTTTGATTGTGATGGGAGACCCCCAGGTACTACCATAAACTTCCTCATTATTAGCCACATTGGGAGATCTCAGAGGCAATGAACATAGCAATCAGAGGAACAAACAAAAGACTATCATATTGGATGAGCATTGAGGAGCATATATGAATACCCCAATTCTACTTCCTGCTCTATCTAGAGGCCTTAACGTTAGTGAGGTTCATCTTCGATCATTGCCCCAACACCACTATAGACCTAATTAGAGGGGTTGTTGAGATCCTACAAGTGTGACGGATTCAACTAGTTCAGCCAATACTTTGATTTCCCACAATCACCCTCTCCACGTGCTCCAAACAAATTGACCACATGCTCCTTGCTTTTCAGAGCTAGGTGATAATGGGCTGTCCATTGTATCTCCAACTAAGGGACATGATCAAGCCATGCTGCCAAGTTGAAGGCCACACATAAGAAAAGGGGCAATCCATTATGACATCAACATGTCACGACTACTAAATGGACATTTAGGCATCATACTTACCCGAGTGCATCAATGAAATATATTAATCAATATTGTGCTCATTCATGTGTCTCTATTATCAATAGTATCTCTAATCATAATTTTTAAGTGAATAATTCTAATTTTAATAACCAGATCCTCAATTTGAGTTCAACCATATACAAAACATCCATGGTCTTAAAGTACCATACTCGATATCAAAATTCTAAAATTGGGGTCATCACATCCACCCCACATTATAAGAAATTTCATCCTCCAGTCAATATCATATTAACCACAATATCAAGCAGTTCAATCTAATATAGGTCGCCATTTCTAGGTGTCCAAGCTACCATAGTTTTAGATAAACCCTAAGTCGTCACCTTAGGATTTAGGTAATTTGGGGTGTGCCAATCTCACCTTATTGGGTTGAAGCATCATTTATGAATGTTAGTCGCATAATGAAATTCTCGTATATTAGAATTTTCATCCACATTTTCCCTAAGAATTAGGGTTTGTTCACTCATATGAAATTATGGAGGTTATACATTCTTTCACCTTTGACCACACTATACTATGTAAGGTCATATCACGATATCATATCTTTAGTTGCATTATTTATCACATTTACATCATTAATGTGGTTTATGATCAACATCATACTAGAATTTCATCATTAGAGGGAATTATTTTTCATACTTACATATTAGGTTTTTTACCCTAGGGTGTGAGAGTTATTTTCAAACATGGGCATAGAATTAGAAGATTTAATGTTAAGAACTAATTTGTGATCATATAATATATGATCCAAATATATATTTATTTCAAGCTCATGATTTCAGACTTACCTCTTTCATGAATGATGTGAAGGGAAAACGAATATACCAAATCAATATTATCATTATTTGAAACTTGGATATTGCATGTATGATATGGGGAGTGAGTACTGAATATGTCAAGCTTATGTGTGTGACACTTCATACATATCATCCAAATAGCTGAAGTGACATTTTTAACATCATATATAGAGAAACAAAAGAAAAACAATTTGAAATGTATTTGTTGAGTATCTTACGCACAAGGAATTTTACTCCAAGAACTAGGATTTCATATCACCTCACTTGCAGCTAATGAGGAGCATAACCAACATAATTCACTCAAGCTAAGACCTAACTTAGTCAAAGGATTGAATTTATCATCATGTGTTGTCTATCCATACCATTTTTTACGTAACTCTCACATCTAGGATCTAGATCAAATTTAGGAATCATGCATAAGGACTCAACTCATCTGCTCAAGAGTAAACCATCTTAGGAGATATTATTTCACACATATGTCATATTTTTCATATTTTAGAGGGTAGATCCTATGACCTTCTCCTCGTACATCTTTGTAACGACACCCTCCCCCTATTATCCCCAAATAAGGTGGATCAAGAGGGCAAGGGCCATTATCATATGTGCATGATCGATGTTTATCAATTAACCAAAAATAACTATATATTTCAATTTTCTAATATAACTTCTCAATCCACACTTATTCAATCTCGGTGTATACCCACTCTCTGGGGGAATTCATACTATCATACTCACTCTATGTGAGTATTATAATGATGCACCCACTTGCTGGGGTTAATCTCTATCCTCACCCACTCATTTAAGGTAATCTCTATCCTCACCCACTAATTGGGGGTGGTTATCACATCATACTCACTCTATAGAGTATTTTATTGGCCAACTCACTCTCTCGGTATAATTTCTATAATGTCCATGGACACATTTATTTAGAGATATATCTTGGTCTTGAGAAAGTTATGGTTATAATTAGTAATTTTCATACTATTATTATAGATGCAAGAATTAAATAAGCAATCAATAGTTTAGTTGTAATCCATTTGGGAAACTCCGATAAACATAGAAGTTGTTTAGTGTGAGTAGTCATAGGCGTAAATACATACCTTTCTCTGGGATGATCAAAAGTCCATGTAATTAAGTGCAACTGAACTCAAGCAAGCAATCACCCTAAAATTAATTTATAACACCCAAGTATTACTATTTTTTCATACTCTAACATTAATATTGACTTTGGTTCCAATTTAGGATTTCGGGATCAAATTAGGGTCTCATTAGGGTTTTGGCTTCCAAAAACCTAATTATCACATTTTTTACTAAAAAAAATCTAATTTTGATGTTATATTATTATTTAATCTCAAATTAAATCCAAGATGCCCTTTGTACCCAAAAAGATTAACTTTCTTCACTAAATTCATTTAAGCAAGTTATAAACATTAAAACTAAGAAATTAGGGTTTCCATGCTTTTAATACATCAAAGTAAGTAACTTTAGGTACTTTTAGAATTTAGGGAAGATATAGGCCTTGAAACTAATTTATTGCATTCCTTGTATTTTATGATCAACTTTCATACATAACATTTCTTATTTGGATGTTCCTATGATTTTCTACAATTTTTCCAAAATTAACCTTTTCTAACCAATAAGGTACTGCCACGTCAGTTAATTTCATATACATTAAAGTGTGACATTTTCCCGATTTAAATCCCAAGAAAAGAAATGTCTTCCCATTACATTGTGGCATTGATGTCACATGAATTAGGGTATAATGGTCTAATCCTATCACGAAATCATTTATTACCCAGATCCTAACTCCAAATGACTACAAAGTCAATGGATATATAGGACCTAGGTTTTAATCACCTATCATGGTATTATCAAAGTGAAAATGTGGAAGCATAAAAGCATGAAATACATGAATAGATAACAAGATAAAATCACCAATCATAATCTTAACATTCAACAAGTATCATTAAAAAACATTATTTTATTTCAAGATTTCATTTGCATATTCAAGACTCAAGTTGTACAAGTCTGCTCATGTACACTACAGATCTTACAACAAGTACACCTAACATAACTCACCAAGCCCATTAAATTATAGCCATCTCAGAACCTATAAAATACATGAAACAATGCGGGTCAACACACGAGGTGTTGAGTACAGGGTTGAAAGATACATATATATAAGCTTTGCATAGTTTGAAAAGAGTTGCAGAAGTAATGAACAAGAATAAACAAGTTAAATATTTAGCAAAGTGAGAGTCATGTTTTATATCATTTTACTCCAAGTATGCCAACAACATCATATATCATAAGGCTATTTTGACTAAATTCCCATTAGAAGAGTCTGTAACGATGCTCAAGATTAGCTAACCCTTTTCTACATAAGGGACCTCAAGGCCATCACCAAGAGCTAACCCTTTTATCAACATGGTCCGCCCTATCTTGACAGCTCAAGTAGGATGCCCAACCTCATGTCCTTACCCTGAGAATACATGCGGGTGCACAAGGTTTATATAATGGAGTTTCAATATTATATTTGCAATTTATAAAATAATGGCAAGAGACAAACCTTGAGTACAATACTAGAGCACGACATAGTAATATTTGAGCAAGTAAACAAGAATACATATGTATCACATTTCAAGAAATAAAGACATATTCATATCATTATTAAATCCCATACCTGATTTAGAGATTCATAACCTAACTTATCCTTGATCATCTAGCCACAAGCCACACATGATTAAGCCCATGATTACATAAATTAATTAATTTCTCATCATTAACCCTAATTAGCTTCATTTTAGGGTTTTGGCCAAGTTAGGTTCAAGGTTTCTTAATTACATATTTAATTATCTTTTACTGATTTAGAGGTCATCAAGGAGGTGTAGCTCAAGTTTCGTGTCATTTCAATATTTCACTCATCTTATATGGACATTACAAGATTTAAGTAACTTATGTACATAACTAGGCCATAAGACTCAAAATAGGTAGAACAATGTGAAGGTTCATAAAGTCATGAGTTTTAGACTATATATGAGATTAGATCAGCAAGATAGGACATATAAAGCTCATTCACATATGGGTGGATGTCCCCTAGAGTCCAAGCATCGTTGCCCAAATTTGGTATCAACACATCAACATACATCCATCATATCATTAGGGTACATCATGTGGATTGTATGGGAAATCCACATCAATATGATCATAAGGGTGGATATTTCCGAATTTAGAAGGGAAAGACAAGAGATTAAGATCTGTCTCACCATTGGGATACAAGGAAGACAATCAAGTCATTTTAGAAATACATTAGGTCATTATGGATGTATGTAGTGTCACAAGTACCATCATAGAACAAATGGGGTACACTTAGGCATTTAAGTCACAAAATATCACAAGATTACTGATTTCATAGATCTAATATAATTTGATATAAAAAAGGGGTCAAAGTCAACATTTCATCAAAGTGTAACAAGCATCAACATATAGGGGTCAAATTTATGCATTTAGGTATCATGTGACTCTAACATAGCAAAAGGAGGACAATGATGGATGTGTGTGTACCATATGGAAGCATAAAGGTACTGATTTCCAATTTAGGTTGAGGCTACATGTTATATTAGATGCAAATTAGCAATTAGGGAGACGTACATCATTGAAGTCCTAAACTAGTCACATATGTACAATAAGAGTTATTTATGAGCATTAGGGGTGATTACAACCCTCATGTACAAAAGACATTGATATGATGATTAGATAGGTAGAGGTCGATTAAAGTTTCAATATTTATCATAGTCATGTATTAGATTTAGTCAAACATAGTCAAATGACATATTTTTAGCAAACTATGAATATTAGAAGTATATTTAAGGGCTTTAATAATGTTAATTGTGTAGATCTCATTGAGCTAATGAATTTGGCATATTTATCCATTAATTTTGGCCAAGGAATGAGTAAGATAAAGATTTTAGAAGAATTACATTGAAAACTTTATGAAAATAGGCCACGATACCGCTTATTGAGTGATCGATCCTGGTCATCAGATTAAGATTTGGTGGATACGTCCTACCTCATCGCATGAACTATGGGAGTAGGTCCCCCATCGATGTGTTGTGCGGCTACTGGGTGGTGCTATCCTACCCATAGATTCTTGGACACCTGCTACTAGGTTGGGCCATGCACCGTGATCACCTACTACTTCCCCCGCTCACCTGGCATCCATGGTCTTCTGCTAATCATCATGCACTGCTTGTGCAACAGACGTTGTAGGCCACCCAACGTGGTGGTATGCAAGCTGCTTCTCTTTGGCATGTTGGGAAGGAGGGCATGAATGTCTCTGACTGTAAAGAAGTGAACCACTCCTCTACTAGAAATAAAAGACTACATCTCTTGAACCAAACACCACATAAAAATTTTCACCAAAGGGATGGATATCAATTCATTCAACGTGTATGTATCATTACACAATGAGTGGCACCGGAAAAGATCATTATCTAACAATTTACAAAGCTTGATACAAAATACATCACTTCACCACACATGGGTGTCCAAAAGGAAAAATAAACATATAAGCCAAAGATCAAGCCAAGGGTCATCTAACCACCTCTTAAAGTCTCCCAAAAGCTCAAATACAAGATTGATGTCAAGGTTCACCTCTCCTTGATTCTAACCTGGGGTTGGAAGCATACCCCACAAAAGAGAAACAATAGGATACATCAGCAAAAAGCCGGTGTATACTAAAGAAAACTTGAGCAATATATGACAATAAGGACATCAATTATAAATGTTTCCCATGCAAAAGAAAAGGACTACCCATACAGGCATAAAAGATAAGATTCATCATCATCATAAAGAATGATACTTGCCGTAATTAAAACAATAAAGAAGTGCTACATGCATATATCATGACCAACATCCTGCATACATGTGAGATAAGCATAACACTATAATATTATAAAAGACAATGGTGGCCAAGAATCACACATCTTGCCCTAGCATGGGGAATCACACATCCACCACATATATATATATATATATATATATATATATATATATATATATATATAACATGGGCCAGGAATCACACATCCTGCCCTGGCTTGGGGAATCAAACATCCACCATCCAAAATATCATAATGTTGCCACAAATTATAATGAGACAAAACCAATGCAATTATTCTACTCTAGGGTCACTGAATCACATAGAAGGTAAATGTAGAGGCAAGTAGAAAAGTGTAGTCAACATTATTCAACATTTTCCATATCACACAATGGACATCATATGAAACCACCAATAAACCTCCACCTCACAGTGGGCATATACCATCAACAAGATCATCATGTACCATATTGCAAGGTAGAATGCCAAGAAAATATCCAAGATCACAATCAACAAATAGTTCACATGAACCATGATATCAAGAGATAACACATATTGTGTAGGCCAAATTCAAGAGAATGAACAGTTAGGTGTATTTCTCAACATTGAGTAATAGGGGATACAACATACCTCAATATTAGAATTCAAAGTCCAAAGCACTTCCAGATCCAAGTCTAGGTCACCAAAGGCCTATTGAACACATATACATATTTTGTGTCAATTACATACTCATTAACCAAACCCTAAAAGCTATCTTTTTAATTAATGTGAGAATTAGGTTATGAAATATGTGCCACATTATATATTAGGTTATTAGGATTCCAAAACATATTTTATTATATTTGTATGATTTATAGATAATTAGTTATGATTTTTACAAGTTAATTCATCATTAATTAGATCCATTAAAAACACATGTTATTAATCTTTAGATTCATTTATTAAAACATATGCCATTACTTGGATCTTCTTTTTCTGATTCCAATGAATATTTTCCCATAATTTTATGATCATCCGTTAATTAGTTATAATTTTTAATTAGCAACCAATCAGATAATTAGTTAATGCCACATAGGTGAGAAAATTCTCAAAAGCAGGTTGGGCCCACATGACTTGGCCCAATGAAAGCCAACCAAGTCAGTGGGTCAATGGTTCATTTGACTCGATCCAAAGCAAGGGACAAGAATGCAAAATGACTCAAATACCCCTGGTCGTGAAACAGAACAAAAGAGAAAAGAACGAGGGTAAGACAAGAAAACTAGGTGGGGGATTCATCCCCTTCGCAAAGCCCCGCCATGGCTATAGCAACGAGTTGCTAGCTTGGCCATGTTTGGGGCGAATCCATGATTCGAGAGAAAAGTCAAAATTGAGTCATCTGAAAGCGAGAAAAGGTGGAATCGAACTCACTGCAAGATTCAATTTTCCCAGAGACGCACAGAGTAGAGAGGGAGGCTCGCCGTAAAGACTGGTCCAAAATCTGATCACCAGTGGCAAAACACATAATTTGCGATGAAATTGGCTGGACAGGAAGGTCTAGTACGATGAGGCGATGCTCCAAGTATGATTATTTATAGATGGGGTGTAGGGTTAGCATTTAACCAAGTCAGCCATATGAAGCTCTAAGCCCAAGCTTTGGACGTTTCTTGGATCAGAAGAAATAGAACTTGTATGAGGGGTCGATGTGTGCAGAATCGAATGAGGAATCTTACGGAAAAAGAATCGGGTAAAATCGTGGACCACACGCGAAGAAATCACCTTCTGAAATTTACCAAAGTCGGCGCCTGCTTTCCAGTTTGGCTTGAGGAAGAGGATGAGCTGGTGGCTTTCCGATCAGAAATCAACGACCCAGATCACTCGCTACAGTACAACAACACATGACACTATGTAAATCGGAAATGAAATCGATTAAAATGATACATTAATTATCTTCCTTTTTTCTCTCTCATCTTTTGGGGGTGCAAACGAACTCCAAAATTAACAAAAAATTGCACCCTGACTGATTTTTATGTGTAGATTTTGAATAGGGAATTAGATTTGCCTCTTGAGAACTATTAATATAGTAAATAAATCAAATCATATTTTATCTTTCCTCCTTTATTAATGGCTTTAGGATTATCCAAATTTTATGAAACTTGACCCCAAGTCTCCCTAAGTGACTTGGATACAATGTTATCATTAATTTCACAAATTGAGATTATTTATTTATTTATTTAATAAATAGAAGATTTACACACTCTCTCTCCTATATTTACTCATTAATCAAACATTATCCAAATTAGTTACAAATTTGCCCAAAGGCTTATTTTTATGTTTATATTATGAATTTAGAGTTAGTTTTCCAATTTGAGGGCATTAAATATTTTATTTCACTTTATTGGCCTAATTCCTATTTTCTTTTGATAAGAACATTAATATATGCATTTATCTTCCAATTTAGATGATACTTGGCCCTTAAGTTTCTTTTAGGTCAAGAAAATGAGATTGAGTGCCAAATTATCTTTATGGATTTTTGTTTATGATTTTTGGGACAATATATTCCACATTATCTTCTTTTATCCATTAAATCCCATATTACCTCCAATTATTGTATTTATCATCTCCTTTATATATAGTTTGGATTTTCTCTTCTTTTTCCTATTCCAAAAAGTACTAGAAAGTTCTAAGACGAAATTTCTTATTATTTTTATTACTCAGTGACAATTTACACTTCAGACCCCTTAATTAAAACCCAACATAGGTATTTGTGCATATAACCCTATATTAAGAATATATGGGAAATATTTATCCAATTAAGTTCTTTAATTTCTTATTATCATCCAAAAGAGTCATTATTAAGCAAAAGTTATTATGTATTCCCTTATATACTTGAGGTGTCATATTTTATGTTCCATTGTTGACTTAATTATATGTATTAGGTTATCCTTGTTTGGCTAAGTAAAAAGGGTAAAACTACTAGGGTAGGGTTCTAATTCTGGTATGTTACAACACACCACTCCTTAAAGAGATTTCGTCCTCGAAATCAAAACGTCCATAAGAAAACTTTTCCACCACCCCTTAATAGGGTTCATCTTATTATATCAAACTAAACTTCAGATACAAAAGGTTCAACTATACTTCTTACATCCAACTACATAAGCAACATGCAAAAAGGAAACATAACTTATAAAAACTAATCTAAGGAACTACATGTTAACTTTCTCTTGATCATCATCATTAACTTATTCACCATCCAAAACAAAGACTCTTCTAGTTATCTTTTCCACATGCTTCTTACCATTATTATTGCCATGATTCTGAGGATGGTGCTTGTTGAGGAACATATCCTGGTCTAAAATGAAGCTTAGGGCACTGAGGTCTGACGTGTCCAGGTTCATTGCAATGATGGTGTGGGCTCTGATCTCCAAAACATAAGATAAACATAGCGGAAGCGATTCGATTAATAGCGGAATATGAAAATCACGAGAAATTAAAACTTTTTTGAAAACGAGATTTCAAAAACCTGAAACTCCTTTTATAAAAGTAGGATGAACTGTTTACATCTCTGATAAATCACTTCTCGAGTGATTATATACGTCATGATACAAAATCTCAAGATTTCAAAATTCTCAGATCAACAAACTCCTAGGACCTGAGTGTACAGAGACAACATAAGACTATACTGACTACAAGACTAGACAGCACAGTGTTTCCACCTGAAGTCGCTGCTGCTCTTGAAATTGTTGTTGTTGTTGCTGTCCACCTGCAGATCGGTTCCTTCGACCTCGACGTCCACCTAAAGGTAGAAATCTACGGGGTGAGACAATTTTAAATAATTGTCCCAGCGAGAGTTATAACTCTCCGCCAAAAGCTTTAATATAGCAATCACAGATCAACATAAGCAATAAAGCTTTAAGGAAATCAACAGCAGATTGTTATCAAGTAGATCAATAATATTTAAGGAATATGAAGAACATGTATACTAAACAGTGTAACCATCAATCATTGTATCTCGTAGTTCAACCTAAGCAGATATACTACGCGGTTGATTATGTTTTACAAACATTATTATGCCCTGCGGAGATGAGGTATACCGCTCATACTCCAACCGATCACTATTAAGTTGCATCGGTATCATACATAGGTCATCAAGAGAGTAGGATTCTTATGACCTCATCTTCCTCAGTCAGTATGAGGATTAACATGCAGGACATCTAGTGTCTCTGCTACTATAGCTTACCAGGGTATTCTGGTACTTCGTTGTTAGAGTCACAGTGGCATTCTGTACTCTCTTCGCCATCGAAAGATTTCTTGTTTATCTCTCATCGATGCGGTACAAAAGATTTCCTCGGGAGATTAGTGTTACATCACCCCGACATAAACACATAGTGAAGGATTGATAGACTAGATACATCTACATCAATTCCTATACTAGGATGTAAGGGCATTCACATCCATATTCCCCCACATACTCAAAAGTATGTGATCCAGGAGTTCCCTTAGGAAAACCTGTTTCACCATCATTTAACTCCTGACAATGATGGATCTATGACCATGGCTCTACATGATATGATTAAACTTGGTTATTAGGTACATTTTAGTATTCTTTTAGCATCATACATGTTTTCAAACATTAATTATTAGCATAGCAGCTATGAAAGTAGAATACTAAATGTATCAAGTCTAACTCACATCAATTATCATTTCTCAATCGTCCAATCACAAGTCATTTGACAAGCATGACCTTGATGATATTCATGGCTCTTACAGCCTATCATTCTCATAAGATGCCACTTACCAGGCATCAACATATGTCATTATTCATAAAGCTAATAACATGCTTCCAATGAATATGAAATCATAATCCTTACCTGGATATGATCACCATCATGTATAAAAACCTGCATGGTTAATTCAACTGATAATAGTAAGCAGTTCATATCAAGAGTTGTACCCTTATACTCTTACAAGGGTTAGATTCCCTGATTTTCATCAGTTAGGGTTTACTATTCACAATATTTGTCATCACCCTAGAATTAGGGTTTACTATTCACCTCATGGTGAATTAATCTCATTACATCACCATGTATGAGAAACATCATCATTAAAGCCCTCAGATAAGATCAAGATCCGCCAATTACTATAATTAGGGTTTCCATGATCTCTCATAAGTGGATCATACCCTAATCATGCACATTCATGTATATTGAAGGTATTTTACTTGAGTTTCCACTATAAATGGTACTTTCTCTCTCCTCTCACTAGTAGATGGTGAGTACACCACTTAGATTAGGTTAGGTTAAGTCCCCTTTGATCTATATAAACCAAATCACCACTATCAAGTGATTCGGGTTTGATTAGAACAAGGTATAACTCAATTAAACCTCTCAGGGGCATTTTGGTAAATTACCCATTGATCATCCTCATGGGTCAAATCATTAATCACTTAGTCCTTTAATATCTTAAGTTACCATTATGGTTTAGATTAGATCATCATTGAACCATTTACACCTTCAAGTAATTAAGTATAATCAACCTTGAAAATCTTCAATTGGTTTAGGGTTTGATCTTCAACCTTCAACCCATTTGATTCTTAAATGACCTTGAACTCATTTAACCTCAAACGACCTAGAACCCATTTGGGCCTTTAAACGAGTGTGGACCCCCTTGATCTTAAACGGGTGTGAACCCACTTGAGATCAAACGAGTGTGAACCCGTTTGAGATCAAACGAGTGTGAACCCGTTTGAGATCAAACGAGTGTGAACCCGTTTGAGATCAAATGAGTGTGAACCCGTTTGAGATCAAACGAGTGTAGACTCGTTTGGACATAAACGAGTGTGAACTCATTTGGACTCAAATGAGTGTAGACTCGTTTGGACTTAAACGAGTGTGAACTCGTTTGGACTCAAACGAGTGTGAACCTACTTGGGTCCAAACCGCATGAACATAAAAGGTGACACATAAGTTATGTTTGAATAGGGTTTCCTATGTTGAAGCCTTTAATTGGCCAAAGCCATGTTAACCACTTACAGATTGAGTCAATTAGGATGAGACTCAATCAATTGGACTCCAATTTGACTCTTAATTGAAAGCCAATTAGGGTTAAGTCTAACTCAATTAGGGTTTCCAATCGGCTAATCATCAATTCTCAACAATGTGAAACAAATTGTATTTGAACCCATCAATTGAACTCCAATTGGGCCCAAACTTGGCCCAAACGGTCTTGAGATCGTTTGGATGACCTCCAAACGGTCTTGAGACCGTTTGCCCAAAGTTTGACCAAAATCTAAGTTGATTTGATTAGGATTGAACCCTAATTAGGTCTAAAATCAGCACTTTTATCAATTCTTCAACCTATTGAAATTGGACCTACAATGGATCAATTTTCCTAAACCCTAGACCTCTGAACGGTCTTGGGGTGTCACTACACGAGTGTGAGACCGTTTGGGTGAACCCCAAATGGGTTTGAACCCGTTTGGATCCTCCAACCCAAAACTCAACAAGATCTATAATTAAAATCAGCAATTTCAACCCGATTAGGGTTAGGATGTTGAAGTGCCTTCAACTCTCAATTGGTTAGGAATTAGATTATAATTCTTTGTAGGAAATAAATTCAATACATTATGAACAGACGCTCAAACGGTCGTACCTTGGTCAACCCTATGAAATGGTCTTGGGGTCGTTTTGATCCAAACGATCTTGCAGGATCGTTTGAGATCAAACGGGTTGGACCCGTTTGACCTTAAACGAGTTGCACCCGTTTGGACCAAAAGGGTTCAAGGTCGTTTCATAAAGTGACCTAGGAATCCACGCCCATCATCCTCAACCTCTGTTCAGGTCGGTTCCTCCACCATTTTGCTTGCAAAAGAGCAAGGAAGAAGGGAGGTAGAAGAAGAACTAATCATAGAAAACAAGAACAAAGATATGCATAACAAAGCTAAGAGTTAGAGTTATAAAACCCGCCTCAAACGTGGTTCCTAGAGCTTCCAAGCTTCCAAGCTTCAAGACTTTAATGGTGTCTTGAGCTCCACAGGTCGGCCAAAGTCAATTCTTCAAGAAAAAGATGGGGATGGTCGGCTAGAACAAGGAACCTAAGTAAGAAAACTAGCAATTCAACCTTGTAATACAATTTCCTCCATGAATCCAAGCTAGAAGGTGGTGTTCTCTTACCTAGAACAGGTTGGTCGTCCCCTTGAGCTCCTGAGCTTTGCTTTGGCCGGTTGAGAAAGATAAGAAGTGAGGAAGTGAAGGAAAACGTTTGCTTGGTTTGGAAAGAAAGGTGCTTATATAGTTTAAGCTGATTTTCACCATAAGGACCTCTAAAGCATGTAATTCTCATCCAAGTCCCTCCTTATTTCTAAGGCACGTTCAAGCTATCAAAACATAATCAAGGCCCATCAAAACTCAAGATCTAAGGGTAAAGAAAACCAATATGCACACTAAGGTATATATATATATATATATGAAGGGTCTTCTTACTCATACTAGGTGTTTTCACTACAAAGGTCATCCTTCTTATCCAATTATTTAATAGAACTGCCCCTCTCATCATTTATTCTCTAAATGATGTCAAGAGTCATAAAAGATATTCTAGAAAGTGTATAGCACAATTTGCACCCCACATTTTGGGTAAATTGCACTTTACACCAAAATAAGGGTTTAAGCACAAGGATTGCTCCACAAGCTGCACCTTGGTGCCCAAACTTGGGAAATCCATCATACCTCATCATATTCCTTCATATGATGTCTCTTTATTAGAGGAACATCTTAAATTGTAAAATTTGCAAGTTAAACCCCTTACCTGGGTAATTTGCACATAGGTCCTTGTATTACCAAACAATACTACAATCATTGTTTAAAAGGGACAGAAATGAAAATGTATGTTCCTTAGGAACTTAATTACATGCCAAAAGATAATCACAAAGATTTAATTTCATATTTAGGCAAAACACCTAGGGTTAACTCATAACCCAGGTCAGGGATGTTACAGATGGCATACCACTGGACTATTATGATGAGGTTTGTCATGAGAACACTTTCCTGGAGGATGGTAACCATTACACTTAGCACACCTATCCCTTTTATGTTCATCGTTCATCACCTGAGAACTTCCTCTTCTTGTCAAACTCCCTAGGTTGAAACCTTGGGTAAGACTCCACAACCAAAGATTTATCGACCATCTACTGAAAGGTCAAGGGCAGTTGTGGGATAAGAGCATGTCCCACATTGTAGTTGAACCCTTAGAGGAAAAAGTCAGCCCTACGTTCCTCACCCAAACCAACTGCATAATGCTCCAATAACAGAAACCTTTGCACATAAGTAGAAACGGATAAGGACCCTTGCTTCAAGCTATAAAATTCTGCCTCATTCTTCTTCAAAGCAGCAGTACAGATGTACTTCCCATGGAATAGAGCCAAAAATTCCACGCAAGTCATGGTTGAGATATCTCTAGTCCTTGTAATTCCATTCCACTAAACTCTTATAGGTCCATCTAAAACATATGAAGCAAACCTAACCTTCAAGTGTGGAGGACATGCCATACCATCAAAAGTCCTCTCCATGGCTAACACCCAATCATTAGCTTTATCGACCATCTCTATCTCACCTTCACCCTTGAAGGAGGGTGGTTGCATCTTCATGAACTCCATGATTGAGAACTCCTTAGGCTTCTCAGGTACAGACGAGTCTTTCATATTTCCCACCATGGAAGAAGTAAAGAGTTGTTGAAACATGGCCAACTATTGTTCTAGAGTCATAACTCCTCCCGAACCAGCAGAAGTTGAGGTCCCCTGACCAAACCTAGGGTTTTTGGGTGTTTTGTAACCCTACTGGTTGTCAACCGTCAAGTTATTTTGTTACACCCCGATCTCACAATTACCATTAATCATGATATCAGGGCATAAATTGAGGATTTAACATAATACAAAGATTACCCTTAACCTTTTTTCTTTTTCTTTCTTCATTTTGTTTCTCACATGCAATCACATAAACTAACTTTATAAGGGAATCTAAACATTGATTTCTCTAATTTGATTTTGACAGTAAAATGCATGTATGGACATTCATTATGTCTCTCATACTTTTAAGCACATAAGACTTGCTTATTAGCATATATTGCTAAAAGAGGAATAATGGTATACATCATCATTTACAACTCTCTCTTATTTCTTTACAAGGACCTAGAGTGACAAGGACCGAATGAACTTAACTATACTCAGACTTAACTCTTGTGGCAGATCTACTCTGATGCAATGATATCTTCAATCCCCATGGTTTCCCTAAAAAATTTGAGTAGAGGGGTGAGCCTACTCGCTCAGTGAATGAATAAAAGAATGATGCAGTCTAAAGTACTAAATCAGACATTTATCATTCTTGGATAATTGAAATAAAACAAGATAGTAATTTCAAATTAAAAGACTAGATATTCAAAAACTTACTAATGACATTGAAGCCTACATCATTATAAATAAATAAGAATGGAAATATAATCCTCACTATATTCAATATTACATTTAAAGAACAATTGCTGTGAAACTGAAATCAAATCTTTCTTAACTCTTCTTACTTATAAGAAACTCTTTAAACTTATATTATCATATTTTAGCTTATGCCCTGATCATATGTAGTGTACTCTAGATATGAAGACTTGTAAGAAACTACGATCTCACCGTACAAGACTTAGCTGACACCTCGAGATTGCTAAGCCTAATAATGTCACTGGTCTGCAACAGGAAAATGGCTCTCTGGCCTCGGCACACCTATGGGCTGTAAAATTGGACTCCTCCTCTAACCTGAGCACACAGGCAGAGAGCCAAGCCACGTATTGGATTTTCTATACTCTAGTGCCACCATGATCCCTGGTTTATGCTGGACACTACATACTATATTTTTAAGGAGACTTCCACTAGGGCTTCGTCCCCCGTACCACCTGTTAGTACGATCTGACCCCTATATACTGCACATTGCCAGGGCTAGGTCATTTCATCCCTATAGTGCAGACCTCTCATAGGGAATCTTTGGTGTTCTGGGCTACTATTATTACTGTAACTTTGATTATATCTTTCTCTTAGACTGATCTCTTTTTACTCTATATATTAATGACTACTCAGACTATTGAATTGAAATCACTGATGATACTAAACTGAATGCTTAACATATTGTTTACCCCTTTCTTAGGGTTTCTCCTTACTCATGCACATATAGCACTTCTCATGTATTCAAACATATATCATGTCTACTAATATAAATATTCTCATTCAACATTTCTCACATTTATGCATGACATCAATAACATACCTATCTAGGGCATGTCATATCTCCACTCGTAATAGCATAACAACACATGCATTTCATGACAAGTATTTGAGTTAAAAAATCCGAATCTCATAAACAAATCATATATGGATATAAGATAATATTCAAATAAAATCCCACAATATCACATGAATCATTTCAATCAGCCATTTACTACTAAATTAGATATGTATACTTGTAAAAGCATACTAGATTGGGTTTCCATCCTTGATTGCTTGCTATTCACAAGATATGTATTGTGAAAATCAAAAACTCTATTTTTCCATATATCAAATCAAAGAGAGCAACCATTTAGAATTATATGCACTAGGAACATAAATAAGATCATATAAACATAAATCTGAATTTCAGCTATAATGTTGTTCAAGCACCTGAATAACTTGAAAATTTAGATCTTTAGAAGATTCTCAATAAACTTTTTGTAATTCTATAGTATTCAAGATAAATGGATATCTATATCCATGCCATCATATAAACATTTTCAGATCATAGTTGGCACATGAATGGAAGTATTCTATAAACTGAATCCGGCCACAGGAACTCTGTACCGCTGGGCCATGGTTCCTCACCGTCGTCCACCTTCGCCAACTCGGCCTTCACCTTCCCCTTAACCGTTGCCTCCACGGTGATGTCAGACTACACCTCTGGCACATGTAGGACGAAGATGCGTGCGTGAGGATCTAGCTTGTTCACTAAAACGCAGTCGTTGCTCATGCCCCACTCGGCGACGACAGTAGACGGTGATGTGGAGGTGACCCAGAATGAGTGGCAGGGACCTACCTTGTGGATCGACCTCAACCACCCGCCCTGCTTCTCTGACCGTCCCAAACAACCCCTTCCCTGAATAATTTGTGCTCCTTAATTTTTTGATATCTCGAACAGTCTCCCCTTTCTTCTTAACCTTGATTTAGGCCTTTGTACAACAACCCCAATGAGGGGGAGCGGTCGTTAGAATAGCTATATGCAATCTTTTATCACATCCTGGTAGAGAAGGAAGGAACAGACCAACCCTTCTATTTTTTCCCTTCTTAACTCTGTTGTTTTTGTCTAGAAGAGAACTCTGTTGTTTTTTTCCACAAACGAAACCACAAACAAAACTAACGGAAAATAAATTAATCTGACTATAAACTAAAACAAGGGACGGGGATGAGGATGACTAGTTAAACAAGGGATGGGGACGAGGATGACTAGTTAAACAGAGATGAATCGGAAATAGGCACGGAGGAAGAAGCTATTTCAAGCCTCGACAAATGGCTGAATTCAAGATGAATACTGATTTATTAAGTGAAATGTTAAATTTGAACAATTTGGTTCTGGATTTATGATATGTAACTTCTATAAGATACATTTACTTATGTGCTGCAAGCTTGAAAATACATTTACTCTAAATCATATTATAAATAGGATTATTTCTGGGTTTAGTTACAAGTCATATCATTAATAAAAGTGATTACAAAAATCATCTAAGGTCATTTGAAGTGATTTCCCAAATTGCACACTTACATTGCTTTTGACTTGAACTTGAACAAGCTAGGACTTGTGTAATTTGATCATTTTCATGTACCTAAAGCCTGAAATAAATCTTGAACAAATATATTGGATACATAGGAATGGAATGGTTAAGTCATTATCAAAATACAAATAAATGTATAATTATCAAGTCAACAGTAACATCCTTAGGTTCTTTACCCAATCAGTCGGTTATGAATCCCAAGGAGACTTGTAAATCTGTAACTTTGAGGAGTGGAGTAGTCATACGAGGGTCTACACCACCTTCCAAGAGGAAATCTGAAGAGGTTGTTGACACTATTGTTAAGGACAGTGTTGAAAACCAAAGAAAGAAATATGGTGGAAATACACACCAAGGTGATTCTTCTAGAAATCCTAATGCTCCTTTCTATCACAGGTTTGCTAACAGAAAAGATGATGTGAAGTTCAATAAGTTAATGGACATTCTAAACAAGTTGTATGCGAATCTGCCTCTAGTTGAAGTCAAATATGAAATGCCCTCCTACACCAAGTTCTTGAAGGACATCCTAACAAAGAAAAGAAGATACAGTCAGGTCGAGACTGTCATGTTTTCTGAAAGGCTAAGCTCCATCATCCAGAACTATATGTCTGGAAAGCTAGATGACCAAGGTGCCTTTACTCTCCCTTTTAAGACAGGAGACTCTACTTTTGATAATGGCCTTTTTGATCTTGGAGCTAGCATCATCTTGATCCCTGTCTCTTTGTGGGAAAAGCTAGACTTGGGAGATTTAAAGCCGCCCTTGATGACGATCTAGCTAGCTGATCTCTCGATCAAGAATCCTAGAAGAGTGATTGAAGACGTCCTCGTACAGATATGGAAGTTCTTCATTCCATGTGAATTCATTGTTTTAGACATGCATGAGGACCCACCAATCCAGTCCTATTTGGAAGACCCTTCCTATGTACCACAAGTTGCTTAGTTGATGTAAGAGAAGGAAAACTCACCATCAGAGTTGGAGATGAAGAACTTGTATTCTCTGTTTATGATGTCATGACATCTCCAGGCTCCAAGGAGTACCTTTGTCTTATTGATACTATTGACACACTGCTCAAGGAAGAAAAGAATTATGTTGAGACTACCCTTGATAATCTTGAAGAAGAAGAAGAAAATGTCATTTCCAATGAAGAAATTCATGAAGCCCGAAAGGCCCCACCGAGTGATGAAGATCCTAAGAAGAGTGAGAAAAACAATACCACAAATCCAAACAAATAGGTAGAATTAAAACCCCTCTGACCGAGGTTAAGGTATGCTTTCTTAGGCCCAAACTCCACTTTTCCAGTTATTATAAATGCTAAATTGAATAATGATCCAGAATAAAAAATCTTCTACAAACTTAGAAGATATAAAGATATGATAGGTTACTCCATTCATGACCTCAAAGGAATTAACCCATCTATCTATATGCATAGAATAACTATGGAAGAAAATACCAAACCATGCATAGAACCCCCAAGTAGACTAAATCAAAATATGATGGAAATTGTAAAAAAGGAAATTCTCAAACTTAAAGATTGCAGAATTATTTATCGAATAAGTGCCCTGGGTGAGTCCTATACATGTTGCGCCTAAGAAAGGAGGAAAAATTATAATTAAATGGGAAATGATGAATTAACACAAACAAGAGTCGTCACTGGGTGGCAAATGTGTATAGAAAATTACATAAATCCACCAGGAAGGATCATTTCCCTTTACCTTTTATTGACTTGATGTTAGAAAGGCTTGATCATCACTCCTACTTTTTCTATCTTAACAGGTATAACGGTTCTTTTAGATTCCCATCTACCCACCCGATTAGGAAAAGACTACTTTCACGTGCACCTATGGAACTTATTCTTATAGGCGGATGCCCTTTGGGATTTGTAATGCCCCTGCCACTTTTCAAAGGTGTATGATGGCCATTTTCTCTGATTACATTGAAAAGATAATGGAAATATTCATGGATGACTTTAGTGTGTACGACAATTCCTTTGATGATTGCTTGTTGAATCTAACTAAAGTTTTGCAGAGATGCCAGCAAGTCAACCTCGTGCTTAACTAGGAAAAGTGTCATTTTATGGTGCAGACGGGGGTTGTTGTAGGCCATGCTATTTCAAGTAGAGGGATTGAAGTGGATAAAGCTAAAGTGGAAACTATTGAAAAGATGTCAACTCCAACCAATGTGAAAGAAATTCGTAGCTTTTTGGGCCATGTTGGTTTCAACAGAAGATTTATAAAGGACTTCTAAAAGATTGCAAAGCCTTTATGCTCCCTGCTAGCAAAAGATGTTGAGTTGGTGGTCGATGATGATTGTCAAATTTCTTTCCAAAAGTTGAAAGACGCCCTAGTTTCAGCTCCCATCATCCAACCAACATATTGGAGTGCTCCTTTTAAAGTCATGTGCGATGTGAGTGACTACGCTATAGGAGTAGTCTTGGGAAAAAGAAGAAACAACAAACTCCATGCCATACACTATGAAAGTAATACCCTTGATGATGCACAAATCAACTATGCTACTACTGAGAAGGAGATGCTTGTTATAGTCTACGCTTTTGATAAATTCAGACATTATCTAGTGGGTTCCAAGGTCATAGTATATACATATCATGATGTAATAAGGTACCTTACGAGCAAAAAAGACACCAAACCTCGCCTCATCCACTGGATATTTCTGTTATAGGAGTTTGACTTGGAAATCAAGGATAAGAAAGGGACCAAAAATAATGTAGCCAACCATCTCTCATGTCTTTCTACTAGTGTTGAAGACAAGGTTCCACTTGTATGACATATCGCCTATCAAGAAGCTCTATGTGGTAAATTCTCTTACCATGTCATGGTTCACTAATTTTGCAAACTATCTTGCCACGGGATGTATTCCAACTGATTTCAAATACCAGCAAAAGAAAAAGTTCCTTCATGATGTCAAATTCTATTATTGGGATGATCCTCTATTGTTTAAGCAATTTGTAGATGGACTTAATAGGAGCTGCATTCCCAATGAAGAGATTTCTAGTGTGATTTTAGATTGTCATTCCTCTCTCTGTGGAAGACACTTTGGAGAGAACAAGACTACAACCAAGATTCTTCAATTAGGTTTCTATTTGCCAAGTCTATTTCATGACATGCATGCATTTATCAAGGCTTGTGACAATTCCCAATGAGCTGGGGGAATCTCAAAGAGGGATGAAATGTCATTGAACTCAATCTTGGAAATAGAAGTCTTTGACGTGTGGGGAATAGATTAGATGGGCCCTTTTCTATCCTCATGCATCTACAAATTCATCCTAGTAGCATGTGATTATGTATCCAAATGGGTGGAGGCAATCCCTATTCAAGCAACAGATGCAAAGTCAGTGATAAATCTGTTCAAGAAGATTATTTTTCCCAGGTTTGGAGTTCCAAGAGAAATAATATCCAATGGTGATAGCCATTTCAATGAAAGAAACTTTAACAACCTACTTAGCAAGTATGGAGTGAAGAATAAGGTGTCTAAACCTTACCATCCTCAAACATCAGGCCAGGTGGAGATCTCAAATAGACAATTAAAAGCTATCCTAGAAAAGACTGTCTCCAGCTCAAGGAAATATTGGGCACTAAAGCTAGACAATGCACTATGGGTGTACATGAAAACTTTTAAAACTTCAATTGGGATAACTCCTTTCAAGCTTTTCTATGGAAAATCATGTCACTTACCCATAGAATTGGAGCACAAAGCATTGTGGGTGATCAAATTCCTTAACTACGACCTCAAGAAAGTAGGAGAAAATATAGTTGCAACTCCAGGAGCTCAAAGAACTCAGAATAGACTCATATGAGAATGCTAATATCTACAAAGAAAAGAGGAAGAGATGGCATGATAAAAGAATCAAGGTCAAAAATTTCAAAGAAGGAGACTAAGTTCTATCGTTCAACTCCAAACCCAAGTTCTTTCTAGAAAAATTAACATCTAAGTGGTCTGGACCATTGTTAGTCTTGAAAGTTTGTCCATACGGGACAATGGAGTTGCAAGGGAAGTAATCATCATTATAAAGTTAATTGACAAAGGTGCAAGCTGTACACCGCAGGCAAGGAGATTGATAAGGGAGCCTCTTCCTCCCTCCAAGACACTTGATCAGCCAGTTGAAGAGTCCTACTCTAGACTTTAATTGGAGAAACTTGTGGGAGTTGACCCTACATTAGGATAGATTTCATTTATTAGTACCAGTCAAGAACATTTTTCAATTCCCCAAATAAACTTGTCATGGATGAATGTAATAATGTTGACCCTCATAGATATGTATCATCATCTCTATAGGTACAAACCAAAGAAGACAAAATTCTATAGAAATCCAGAAAGACACAACATGTCTTAATTATTACACAATGTGTAATCAATCATAGAAGGACCGAATATGAAGATTCTGAAAGATACACGACATGTACAATTTCCAACATGGTGTGTAAGATCACAGGAAACACTCGCTAGAATCAAGCATGATGTGTTTTTAATCAAACACGATGTGTCTTATTGATATCTCAAAAGCTTTAAGTTTTTTTGGAAAAATGCATGACGTGTCCTTAATTGACATGATGTGTAGATATCAGGTAAAGGGTGTGTAGATTCCAACTGGAACGTCACACGAAGTGTCTTTATTTGAATAGGGTTTGTCATTATCAGGTTGAAGACCGTGAATATATATCTGGAAAATCACACTGCATGTTTTATATAGAAACATGGTGTGTCTTTTATTCATACAAATCAACCTATATTTTTGGGAAATAACACACCTATCTTTATTTGCACATGGTGTGTCATTAGCAGAGAAGGCAACTTCAACCTTGATTTCTAGAATCTCACACAAAAAGTTTTAATTCATACACACTGTGTGGCTTGTAGTAAAATCTCATTCAAAAACAAGCATGCAACCTTTGTAGAAGAACACACTGTGTCCTTAAAAATACATGTCATGTCCAATGACGAGAAAGGGTTTTTTAACCCTAATTCCAAGCCACCACTCTCACACTCACTCTCAATCAACCGTGTGAACCAGTAGTGTGTGATCCAGTGAGCGTATGTGCCACCACCACCTCCAGATCAAGCTCAGTTGCACACAACATTGCCGCCCTCCACTGGCACTCAGATAGGGTACACTTGGGCGATGCCTGATGTTAGGTATCTTCACGTATATGTTCAACAATAGTTTGACCATATGGATAGCCACCTCGATCTGATGGGGCAACAACATTCTATGATGCATGACATGGTCCATCACATAGATATGTGGCACATGTATTAGGGACACTATCCAATTCCTCAGCCACACCACCATGCACCTTTGTCGCCACAATCTGAGCCTACTCCATAGGCCATGGGAGTCGACATTCCGGATGATGATCATGTCAATCAGTTTTTCCCTACTAGTCATAGGGGACCTGGTCCCTCCTACTGATGCCATCCATGATAAGGACCCAGTTGCGTCATCTTTGAGTTTGATTGATGCAGTGAGGAAACTGCAAATTTCAAGATTAGGGGGGTGCAACCGGCCAATAATGTAGTTGTTTAGTCATTTTGTTATTTTTCACTTTCTAGTTCTTTAGTTTTCATCTCTAGTTTCTATTTTCAATATTTTCTTTTCTCTTGGCAAGTTCAGTATAATGCGAGGCTCATTTTGTGTAATGAACTGGCTTGCTTCACAAGTTTGAACTATCTTGTTCCCCTTCATTAGAATTTTCAATTGAAGAAATTGTAAAAGCATACATGAATGAAATGAAACCTTATAGTCAAAAATATGTGTTTAAATATCAAATTTATGTTTGTGGTATGTAATTTCACCTTTTCATCCTGGATTTCCTGATATATGTAATTAGAAACAAATTTTATGAATATGTCAACTTTGCGACACTATTTAGATCACAGGATAATTTTTCCAAACTCTTAGTGATTTTACAACCGCCCTTTTCAGTGAATTTTTTTCAAAACAAATGAATGGAATCCAGGCGATGTTACGATTTGGTTAACTCTCTTCTGTTATGAGAAAAATAAGTGATGTCCTCCACCAATCCAACTTCACCTTAGTTACCCCATAAAAGATGGCTAAAACTACCAACATGTCATACTAACCTAGTGTAAGTCCGATCTTGCCACGACGGTTAGGTGATATGTCCTAAAAGAGGATAAAATGCCCCAACTGACAGTCCTAGTATGCATAAGCCTACATTAGCAGCCAAGTGCTGGAAACACCAATCCTATATCATTTTTTTGGGAAACGAGAAGAGAGAGCTAAACTTTTCTAACATTAACGTAGATTCCATCGTTTGCACTAGTAATAGCTGAAGGTTTTGTTGCATATTACTGATTATTTGGCCTAGTCATCCAAGTTACTTCTAGTGTTTCCTAGTTGATTGATTCATTTAATGTGTTACCATCCTTGCGGAAGTTAATTTTCTTTCTTGGATGTTTAAGCTGAAACCGAGGCTATAAGTACAAATTTGACAATTATGGTTGGCTTGACCCCTTTTATATCTTCCATTTCATTTGATCTATACACGAGATTTACATTTCCTTCATTTGTGTTCTATGCTCTTTTTGCTTGAAGACAAGCAATAGTTCAAGCTTAGGGGGATTTGATGTGCACATTTCATTTTTTTTTGCACACATCCGCAAACAAATTCAATTCATTTTGCCGTCCATTTATCCTCTAATTATACTTAACTTGCCATATTTTAGTTATTTTACTTGTTTTATGATGTTGATTGTAGACACATGTTCAAAATGCCAAATTGGAGATATCCCAACTCAAATCCTACCTTAATGGGACCTCCCCTCAAATTGTAGTTCTTCGAAGTTCATTCTTAAAGAAACAACATTGAACACGACGTGTCTTATTTAAGACACGACATTTTACTTCATAGAAAGTTTTCTCCCAACAAAAAACTCATTGTGTGTTATTTAACACACGGGCGTGTAAGATTCCAGCAGCCTGAATGTCCAAAGTGTAGAGCAGACGACACGTCATGTCCTTGTCATGATAGGACATGTCCTTACAATCTAGAGCCCTACTTCGACTTGTTGCCAACTCATACGAGCGTGTATTTATTCGAACATGCCATGTGCCTTATACCCAGATCGACTCCAATGACAACTACACATCATGTTTCTAATACAACATGCCTTGTATTTCTCACTAGAAATAGTTAGTTGACAGTTTACATGAAGAGACACAGTGTGTCTCTTCAAAGACACATCGTGTCGTTATCAGTTTCTACAGAAATAAACATTAACCACTCCTAATTTTAAAAGGGGAATGCAACCTTTTAGGTGGTTATCACTTCTCATTTGAATGCACTTTTTGTCCAAGAGAAATTCCAAATATGAGAAAGGCAATTTTGGGGTGGAAGAAGAGGTTTTCTTATGAAAGAGCCTCCATTCTACTTCAGGTTTTCTCCATTTCTTCTCAAAAGGTGCAGCAAATCTGTTCTCCTCACGCACACTGCTCGAGAGGGAGGATTGTCTGAGTGGGAGCATCTTCAAAGGTGGAATCTTATCCTCTATCTGGAGTTCTACTTTTCCTTGGCTACACTTTTGGTTCTTTTAGCTTTTTCTTCTCTTAATCATGCAAAACTCAGAAAATTTTGCAATGTGTTTGTGTATCTCCATTATGGATGAGTAGAACTCTTTTCTTGGGTATGACAGAGTATCTCCCATGACATTACTCATGTGAATCCGAAATGTATATCTTATGTTAGTAAATTTTCTTCCCCATGGATGCCTACAGTGATTTGCTACTTGTATGTTTGGCTGGAAACCTTTTATACATGTTTTATGCCTTTCTTGTACTATTCAGAAGAATATATGAGGAAGTACAGAGTAGGATTCATGGCAATATGCTCTTGACCTTGGGAATGGCTAGAGTATGTTGAGAGTTCTAGATTATGTTCAAATGTTGCATAAACATGAGAGTGTTATGCTATGAAGAGAACCATCTCATGCCATCGAGAGGTGAATGATGATGACAATCTCCTCTCAAAATTGACTGCATGTTTTAATTTCATAGTTATGCATGATGTGATGGTGTGGTAGTGAAATTCCATACCTAGTATTCTCCAATTTCTAATTTGAACTACCCAAGCTCTTTATTGCTACTTGCCGTTTAGCTATATCTAATCAACTCAAGTTTTGCAAATTGACCTAGATTAATGTAAGTTAATGATTCTGCACCTGATTGACCTAGCTCCCTGAGTTCGACACTCGACTACAATTGACCCTGTACAGTTACGGGTGACAAGCGAGTTGAGACGCTTCTTTTAAAACTTCAATACCACCCTAATCTGATCACATAATTCTGGCATATCAACCTCATCAACACATCCTACAAAATCATTGTAAAAATCCTCAACAATCGCATCAAACCACAATTAGAATAAGTGATTGCACACAATTAAAATGTATACCTCAAGAATCGTAGTATCCATGATGCCTTCATCATGGTAAATGAAACCCTTCACCTTTGTTACAAAAACAAAACTCCAGTTATTGTGGTCAAACTGGATTTTGAAAAACCTTTTGACTACATGAAATGGAACTATCTTCTCCATACTATGACTAGCTATGGATTCCCAAAAAATGGATATATTGGATTCATACTTGTATCTCAACTAACAACTTCTCCACCATTATAAATGGCACACCATTTGGACACTTCCACAACAAAAAAGTCTCATGTAAGGGGACCCATTCTCCCCATATCTCTTTATCCTGATCACATAAATCCTTACCCACATGATCAAACTAGGCACAACACATGGTCTAATTGCCTCACCTACTGAG